>JAOPSE010000009.1:117694075-123005797 GCA_029449295.1 Zea luxurians
GACCATCCGGCCATAGGGCGCGGACCGTCCGCGTGTGCGCAGAAACTGTGCAAGTTGCACATAACGGCTACATATGTGTTGAGGCGCTATAAATACAAGTGTAGCTCGTTTGTAGAGTCTCTCTTGGCCATTTCTAGCACACATTGAACTCATTTGTGAGCCTTCCACTCAAACACTCACACTAGTTGATTGAGATCGCATTCTAGTGAGTGATTGAGACACTCTAGTGCATTTGCATTCGTTGCGATCCTTTGTGGCACTAGGTGATACACCGGGCAAGCGTCATCGACTTGTTACTCTTGGAGGTTGCCGCCTCCTAGATGGCTCGGGTGTTGTCTCCGTTGAGCTCTCTGTGAAGATTGTGGAGGAGCTGCGGGATTGATTGTGAGAGTTTGCGCCTACCTCGCCGGAGCAGCAAGGTGACACTAGTGAAATCGAGGTATTGAGTGAGTTCTTGTCCACTTGGCTCAAAGATCAAGCTGTGTCTTGGTAGAGGAGCAAGTGAGAGCTTCAATTCCACCTCAACGTGGATTAGTGGTGAATGGCAAATCACCGATACCACGAGATAAATCTCGTGTCTTTCTCTCAACTATTTTACGTTGCTTACAAGTAGTTGGTAACTTATATATTGTTTATCTTTGTGGCATTAGATTAAATTGCTCATTATATTTTGTTGTTTCATCAAGGCTAGAATATTTACATCTCTTGTTGTTTTGATTAAATTTGTCTAGTGTATTTTATTTTAGTCAAAACTGTCTATTCACCCCCCTCTATCCGGTGTCCTAGATCCTATAAGTGGTATCAGAGCCAAGGACTCCATTGATTGTGGATTTTATCATCCTGGAGTTGGACAAAATGGCTAATAACAACAATGTGCACATTGGAAAGCCGCCGCATTTTGATGGGAACAATTATGACTATTGGAAAATAAGAATGTCAATGCATCTTAAAGCTATGGGGGGAAAGATTTGGCCTATTGTTAGAGATGGATTTCTTGTATCAAAGGAAGATGAACCGTCTCCCAATGATCATGAGAATTCTAACCAATGATCAAGCAATGAATGTATTCTATGATGCATTAGACATAAATGAGTTCAACCGCATCAAAAATCTTGCAACCGCTCATGAGATTTGGACAAAGCTAATGGAAATTCATGAAGGAACCACAATTGTGAAGAGTGCAAAGTTATATGTATGCAAAGGAAAGTTTGAACAATTTCTGATGAAGGAAGATGAAAGTGTGCCCGACATGTTTAATCGCTTAAATGATATAGTGAACAAGCTCAAGGGACTTGGTTTTAATGTACGCGTATGTGGATTTCACTCACAAGCTCCTTAGATCTCTTCCGGAAAAATATGACACTATTGTGACCATGTTAGTAAGGAGTGATTTGACCACTACCACCCCAACTGAAGTATTGGGAGAAATTCTTACTCAGACATATTCAAGAAATCTCAAGCCAAGAGCTATGAGTTTGGCTAAAAAGGTGAAAGGGGAATCAATAGCTCTCAAAGCTAAAGTTTCAAAGGCAATTGAAAAAGAAGAAAGTGAAGATGAAGGACATGGAAGTGAAAGCGATGAGGATTTGCTCTCTTTGTGAAGAAATTCAACAAATTCATGAGGAAAAAGAAGGGTCAACCTAGAAAGGGACAAACATCAAGAAGAAATGTCTTCAATGATAGAAAATGTTTGAGTGTGGGGAACCGGTCACATTGCCATGAATTGTCCAAACAAGAAGAACAAAGGTAAGGATGGAGATGATAAGAAGAAAAAGAAGTTCTACCACAAGAAGAGGATGGCAAAGCCTATCTAGTCGAATGAGATTCGGATGCAAGCTCGGATGATGATGATGATGATGATTCTTCATCTAAACTAAATGTCGAAATTGCAATCAAGGAGGCTCCCTCACTTTCTCATCTCCTCATTGTTCTTATGGGCAAAAGGAGATGCTAAGGTAAATTACAAGGCGGGAGGAAATCATTGGGTGTTGGATAGTGGGTGTACTCAACATATGATCGGTGATATGAGAATGTTCACCAAAATGAATGAGGAAGGTTGCTCAACCTATGAAAGCATCACTTTTGGAGACAATCACAAAGGAAAGGTTAAAGGTTTGGGTACAATAGCTATTTCAAATGATCATTCCATTTCAAATGTACTCTTAGTTGAATCTTTTAACTTTAATTTGCTATCCGTAGCTCAACTATGTGATTTAGGTTTATTTGTAATTTTACCGTTGATGATGTCCTCATCTCAAGTGTTGATGGTAGCAATCTAATATTCAAAGGTTTTAGACATGAGAATCTTTATCTTGTTGATTTTCATCTAATGAGGCAAAACTTATAACTTGTCTATTCTCTAAGGCTTCACTAGGTTGGCTATGCATAGGATACTTGGTCATGTGTTATGGGACAATTGAATCAACTATCCAAGCATGATTTAGTTCGAGGGTTGAAAGATGTGAAATTTGAAAAGAACAAATTATGTAGTTCATGTCAAACCGGAAAGCAAGTGGCAAATACGCATCCCTACATGAGTCAAATGTCTACTCATAGGCCATTGAATTACTTCACATGGATCTTTTTGGACCAACATCCTTCATGAGTATTGGTGTAATTCCTATTGTCGTGTAATTGTGGATGATTATTCTAGATTTACTTGGGTCTATTTCTTCGAGATAAATCAAATGTATTTAAAACCTTTAAGTCATTTGCTATACTGGCCCAAAATCAATTTGATTTTGACATCAAGAAAGTTAGAAGTTATAATGAGTTCGAATTCAAAAATGCTAGAATTGATGAATATTGTGATGACAAGGGCATTAAACATGAATTCTCTTCCAAATACACTCTCGAACAAAATGGAATTGTTGAGAGGAAAAATAGAACTCTTATTGATATGGCTAGGTCTATGTTAGCTGAATATAATGTGCCAGACTCCTATTGGGCTGAAGCCATTAATACCGCTTGTCATGCATCAAATAGATTATATTGTCACAAGCTCTTGAAAAAGACTCCCTATGAATTGCTTATTGGAAGAAAGCCAAACATTTCTTATTTAGGGTGTTTAGTTGCAAATGCTATATTTTGAGGAAGGGTAGTCGACTCTCTAAATTTGAGAAAAAATGTGATGATGGCTTTCTCCTTGGATATTCATCAAATAGCAAGGCATATAGAGTTTTCAACAAAACTCATGGGATCATTGAAGAAGCATATGATGTAGAGTTCGATGAAACAAATGGTTCTCAAGATGAAAATGAAAACCTTGATGATGTTGGTGGAGTTCATTTGAGAAATGCTATGAAAAGTGTGGCTATCGGTGAAATAAAGCTAATAGAAGACCATGATGATAGTATGGTCGTCATTCCATCCTCTTCAACTATGAATGAGGAAATTCAACAAAGCCAACATAATGATGAAATTGAGGATGATCATGTTCAAGACATCTCGGGTCATGCAATTTCTCCTCAAAATACATCTAGTGATTTTCAAATTACGTCAAGAATTCATCATTCAATCATAAAAGATCACCCACCAAATCAAATTGTGGGTGATATAAGTAAGGGTGTTCAAACTCGATCACATATATCTTCATTTTGTGAACACTTCTCTTTGTATCTTGTATTGAACCTAACCGTGTAGATGAAGCTCTACTTGATGTTGATTGGGTGAATGCAATGCATGAGGAATTAAATAATTTTACCCGTAATGATGTTTGGGAGCTTGTCGACAGACCAAAGAATCACGATGTTATTGGAACCAAATGGGTATTTCGAAACAAGCATAATGAAGATGGTTTGGTGATAAGAAACAAGACAATACTAATGACACAAGGTTATACACAAGTAGAAGCATTGGATTTTGGTGAGACATTCGCACCCATGGCAAGATTGGAAGCCATTCGAATTCTTCTCGCCTATGCTTGTGCTCATAATATCAAGCTCTACCAAATGGATGTTAAGAGCGCCTTCTTGAATGGTAAGATTAGTGGATTAGTGTATGTGGAACAACCTCTCGGTTTTGAGGATCCCAAAAGACCTAACCACATGTACAAGCTCTCTAAGGCTCTCTATGGGCTTAAGCAAGCTCTATGCGCTTGGTATGAAAGGCGTAGGGATTTCTTGCTTTCCAAAGACTTCAAAATTGGGAAAGTTGACACTACTCTATTCACTAAAAGAATTGGTAAAGATTTATTTGTTTGTCAAATTTATGTTGATGATATCATTTTTGGAACAACCAATGAGCTATTCTGCGATGAGTTTGGTAAAATGATGTCAAATGAGTTTGAAAATGCAAAATCTATTAAGACTCCTATGGCAACAAATGGTCATCTTGATTTAGATGATGGAGGTACCATTGTTGATCAAAAACTTTTTTGCTCAATTATTGGTAGTTTGCTCTACATTACCGCATCTAGGCCTGATGTTATGTTTAGTGTTTGCATGTGTGCTCGTTTTCAAGCATCACCTAGAGAGGTTCACTTAAAGGCCGCTAAAAGAATTATAAGATATTCGAAGCATACCCCCAATATTGGTCTCTGATATCCTAAGGGTGTTCAATTTGAATTAATTGGTTATTTGGATTCAGACTATGTCGGGTGTAAAGTTGATAGAAAAAGCACATCAGGATGCTGTCAATTTCTTGGAAGGTCTCTTATTTCATGGTCATCCAAGAAACAAAATTTGGTTGCTCTCTCCACCGCCAAGGCAGAATATATATCGGCCGGTAATTGTTCCGCTCAATTACAATGGATGAAACAAACCTTATTGGATTATGGGATTTCATTCAAAAAATATTCCTCTCTTGTGTGACAATGAAAGTGCCGTAAAATTGGCTACAAATCCTGTTCAACACTCAAGAATGAAGCACATTGATATTAGGCATCATTTCTTAAGAGATCATGTTGGGAAAAGAGATATCTCTGTTTATTCTATCGACACAGATGATCAACTGGCAGATATTTTTACAAAGCCGCTAGATGAAGCAAGGTTTTGCAAATTGTGGAGTGAAATGAATATAATTGATCTCTCGAATGTTGCTTGAACATGAGTACATACGTATTACACTTGGTTTGATTACTTTTGATGATCTTTATCTTCTACTTTTGATCACTTACTTTTATTACATGAGGGTAATTTTATATGTGCAAAAGACTACACACTCAAGTTTATTATAAACTCCTCTATACAAACAATAGGATTAATAAAATTGTCAATGTTTTAGATAAGAATTTATGTTGAAACTCATCGTCAATGACTATACAAGATATGGAAATCACTCTGTTAGGCCGCGGACCGTCCGCCCCTGACAGCGGACCGTCCGGCGCTTTGGCTGTGGGACTGTCTGGATGGTCGAGCAGACAGTCTGCGTCCATCAGGTCGCGAACCGTCCGGTCGTGTTTCGTGGACCGTCCGCGCGTGGGTTTCTATGTTACCCAACGCCACCACCAGCCTTTTTCCTCTCCTTTCTGCCTCACTCACTCTCACCTACCACTTGTTTTGAAAAAACTCTCTGTGTTTGTTGTCCCTTTTGATTTTAAAGCGCGGACTATCCGAGAATCCCTGTGGTGATCACCTACGATGTCTTCCTCTCGGTATTAACATTTCTTATGCACTTTCTCAAATTATTGCAATTTTTTGAGGGTTTACATAAGTCGGTCCCTGATCTGTTCTTGGATATATTTTTCTTCACACTGTTTGGTGGAATTTGATAAGATTGTCCCAATGCACTCTTTATAAAATTTGGTTTCACTCTTTTGGATATTTTTGTCTAAATGTTGGGATTCATGTTTGGACGACATTAGGGATCCAAAACAGCCTCTGACCAGTCACGAACCATCCGCAGGTGTAGCGCGGACCGTCCGGCCGTGGATGTGCGGACCGTCCGATACACTAGCGCGGACCGTCCGCCCCCTGACAGATTACACCATTACTCTTGCTGTCATTCTTTTTATTTTCTTATTATCTTGGTATTGGGATTATTTATATTGTGTTTTTTCAGTGGACTCGGTGGTATCAAGATGCTGGCAGGGCGATTTCTGTCCAAACGTCGTCGTGAAGACGATTCAGACTATAACCCTGCCACACACTCTGAAGCTCAATCATCAGCTGGGGGCAGTGTTTCATTGGATACCGAAGATGCTCCTCATTCTCATCGAGATGTGATACCCAATTTTCTGAAAAGAAGTTGAAGTTTATTTTTTTTTCTTTTTCTTCCGTGTCCTGTGTTATTGGGGTTTTGAGTTTTAGGAGGCATACCTCGATGAATCAGTAGAACTTTTTTGACTTGTACACTGGGGTCAGGAGCACAGACGTGAGAGCGGGTTTGGGTCGTTGATCTCGATCCAACGGATGGGAGCCCACTCTTCCCCCCTCCCTCCAACCCTAGCTGACCCCCCATCCTCCCTCTTTTGTTTTGCAACCCCCCTCTTGTCCTCCCTTTGGCCACCGCCCCCCTCCCTTTCCCTCTCCTTCTCCCCAAGTTCTTGCAGCCGCCCACCACACAACCCTAGCCACCCCCCATCTCCTCCTCTCCAAGGTGCAGCCCCTTCCCGCTTGGATCTACGTCGTGTTGGTGCAAGCCTTCAATTAGAGTTTTGGTGGGAGGAAGAAGGAAGGAGAAAAGGAAAAACTCAAGGTGATCTTGTGGTTATCTTTTTATTTGTGCTGCAATTCATTTGGTCATCCGTTCATCTATGTGATTCGGTAGAGGTGCTGTCCAGAATTTTTGTTGGTGGACGAACAGCAGTAGTATTAGTAGTTTCTGGAAATTTTACGGGGGTAATTATCATTAATCACTGTGAAAATCATGTAAAGCTTTGTCATATCTTTCCAAAGAGTACTTATGCGTTCGATTCAGAGGTATATTTTAGGAGATATCGCATTTTGAACTCAGCTAGGTTGCTGTCCAAAAAACTAAACGCAGGGGATACCTTGTGGGCTGTTTGAGGCCAGCTAAATGTTGGAATTTAATTATCTTTTGTATACAAAACATGTAGGGAATTTTATGTAGATGCTTCTAGAGTTTTTATTTGATATCACTGCTATCATAATTTTAAAGATATGAAATTGTTAAGCAGCGCTACTGCAGATTGGTGGGTGGTGGGGAGAGTCGTCGCTCACGACGGGATTGAAATTGTGCGTAGGTGCAGCGTTGCTTATGAGCGTTTGTTATGTAGATTTGTGCACTAAAATGTGTGTCAAAAACAGGTGGTGGATTTCTAGATCGTACTTAGGGTTTTATCCAAATTCCCGGTGAAGGCAAGTAAAATAGTGATGGTTTGTACCGTTGGTCGATTTATGTGTCCTGTACTTGATTCATATCCATGTCAAATGTGTTCATCCTCGTATTCTATTTTGAGAATTGTTGCTTGAAGTTACTCATGTTCTACTATTTACATATGTTGAAGGCGTTGTTCGAGCATGTTACACGTGTTAATTATTATTTTTGAAGACGTGGAAGTATATGTTTAACACATGTTAGATGGAGTGGTCTCATGTTGGTGTCATGCATAGTGCATCCATCATTCTTTGCATGGAAGTTTCGTCGTGATCATATGGTCCGACCATAACGGTACAATAAGCATCATGCATTGCTCGAGGAGGGGTATGATGCAGCTTCATATCCATAGAGGTATGAAGGCAGAAGTCCTAACTGCATTTGTAGCCATATGCATTCATGTGTGAAATGTGGAACCTGTCATGGTTGTGTGGATATTGTGGATCTTCCCTTTGTGTTTTATTTTGTAACTGGGTATTTGGTACCTTGTATACTTACTGCATTTTAATATTCAAGAAGGGAGTTGTGAGCTTCGTGGTTGTTAAAACACAGTTTGTTTATGTTGTCCAATTGTTGTTTGATAATTTTACTTACTGAGATGTGTCATCTCACTCTTGCATTATTTGATGCAGACACTTGAACTTTGCTTGGGGAAAGGAGGGAAGTAGCAGCACGATCACTACAAACTTATGTAATTATACCACTGCTTAGTAATGATGTTAAACAGGGGTTTCAAGTCAAGGAGGTTGATTGTTATGAAATAGTGTGTGCCAGGGGTCTATTATGTTCTAGTCTTTATGGTGGTCGTAATTTCTGGTTGGCTGAATTAATTTTGTCTTGAATGTTTATTTCTACCTTTGCATCCTAATTATACACTGCAGGTTACCTTTCTTTTGCATCATGTATAAACTCTGTGTTCCTCTTGTTATGCTACTTTCAAGGGAGGTGCTGCCGAATTTTTTTACTTTCTGTCTCCATTTCTTTTTGTGGGAAGGGTTTAAGGTAACGCCCATTGTGTGGGAGCAACGAGGTCTTACAGTTGGTATCAAAGGAATAGGCTGTAGGTCCTAGCAAGTGAAATAATGATAAATTGACACACTGCACATATAGGATGTGTTTCTTGCTTTACTATTAATATATTATGAAATTGTCAGTGCTAGTTTGACATTATTTGATGATGTCCTATGCCAATTTTGTCACTCCCTTGGTGTTACTGGCACTAAAACTTGAGCATAACATCATGTGCATTGACATTTCATGTTGTTTGTCACACCTAGAATGCATTCACTAGGTAAAATTTTCAAACAAGTTGTGATGAGAGGACTTGATGTGTGGTTAACTCTAGGGTAGGGTACTTAACCCTGGAATTGGGGCATATGGAGGAAAGTGGAGCCAAAATGAGAAAAACCTCAAAAGTCATTAGAAATGCTCATAAACTATCAAATTTGATGAACTTTTGTGGCACAAAAACCTTAATGTGCCCAAAGCCTAAAAATAAACCCTAGAAAACCCTTATTGGAACCCTAGGGGGTTAAATGCAAATTTTAGGCACTTTTGGACCAAAGTGCAAATATCAAAGTGATAGAACACCAAAAACCAAGTAGTTTTCACATTTGAAGATTTCCAAGTGGTATGACAAAGTTTGGACTTATTTGCAAAAAGTACCCCATGAACCCTATATGGTTAAGTCTGAATTTCAGTTGAATGGGGTCAACTTTGGAGCTCTATATCTATAAATTCTTAAGGATTTTGCCCTAGCTCAATAGAGCAAACTTGTAGAGCTATGTTAGGGGTACAAGTTTGATTAAGTGAGTAAGCCCTAGTACTACATGGAAATGGGAGAAAAATAGACCTGAGGTTGGTCTATCAGTCGATTTTAACCCTGAAACTAGACTGATAGTGAACTAGAGTCGATTTTGGGAGCTATTTTGAGTATGATCCAGTGAGTATTTGAGTATGGTTGCTATAGCAAGGTCAAGGTTGGATTATAGATCAACAACTTTGTTACAGGTGGATTGACAAGTTATCACATAAAAATTTGAGATCTGGGCCTGGAAACTTGTTCTGTCAGACGCTCTAATGATGATCACCATGGTACAGTACTAAAAAAGATCAACAGATGCAGTGAATGTGTCGCTGGTGAGCTCCACGCTGTGATCCTCGCCGGTGTTGCGATTCATGTGTTCTGTGTTTAGAAATCGGCTGGCAGTGAAAAGATCTTGGCACTAGGATAAGCTCAGGCGCGGTCATCGGATTGGCCACCGTACCCACTTGTTATGCGGGCGGCCGAGATGACCCTCGCCGGCGCTAGCCGATTACTGATCGTGCACCACGTGCCTAGAGGCTTTACCATGTTGCAGTAAACCGTTGAAGTATGTCCGTCCATCGCCGGACGCTTAGCCGCGGTGAAAGCCACAATAACCTGCACTGGTGACTCACCTCCACTCTTCGGCCGCTAGCTTTCCCTTCCAAAATTCGGAGCCACCGCTCTTGGACACTATAAATTGAGTGTGCCGCTAGCTCCGTTAGGTTATTACGCACTCAGTACACCAACTCGCACCTCTGATTATCCACTAGAGCCCTCCAATTTCGCATTTCCCCCAAATCCATTCTCCGCGCCGCCGTGAACCACCGCTTCGTCAACCACCGTGTTCAGGTCCGTTCATACCCTCCTTACCTTTGTTTTAGCACCCTTGGGTGCTATGGATGCTTATCGGCCTAGCCAATTGAACTAGACCACGTTAGATCACCGGAACACCTCGGGTTGTCCTCGGTTTGCGCCATCGTCGTGGACCGAGAGATTTTGAGCTAGAACTGTGAAATTGGTAAAGGGATTAGGGTCGCCAGGGGTAGAATTCGGTGTCATCCAAGTAAGAAGCTTAGTCATTGCGTATCTCGGCCAGTCCAGGCTTGCCGGAGGGCGTGCTCACCATCGTTCGCCATCGAGGACTCAAGTTGTCAAGAGAAAGAAGTCTAGGGGCCTTAGTGCAGATGTCAGTGAGACAGGGGAAATAGTGTAAAGGATTCTTTACCGGTATTTTAAATCACCAGGGACCTCTGCACAAGATGACCGGCGCGGGCGCGCGCGGGTGCGGATTTCCCCAGTTGATGGGTCGTTCGGGCTGGTTTCGGCCCAATACTGTAGACAGTTTCTCCTTTTCTTTTTTCTGATTAGGTTTGAAAATCCATCAGAAATTCTAGAAAAATAATAAAAATATGGGACCAATTTTACTAGATTCCTAATTTTCCCTAGTATTTAATAAAAATAGTTCCAAGATTTTTAGTCTCAACCATGAATTATTTAGTATTTAAGAAGGCCTAAACTTAGAATTTTGGAAATTTAGAAATAATTTGGTAACTCCAAAAATCATAAAACTTTTTAGGTAAGCTTAATATGATAATTAGAGTCAATGGGTGAAGTTTGACATGTTTTGGACATTGTTTGATCCCAAAACCCCAAAACCCTAGTTTCTTAGAATAAAACTACCTAACCCTACTAGGGTGTTAACCTAGAAGACCCTAGTAACTTAGGTGTACCATGAAGGAAAGTTGTATTCAAGACACAACCTGATGTATTTCTATTACAACTGCATATTCATAGCATCACATCAGCATTCATGTATATGTATAATTATGTTTAGAAAACGAGGAAGAAGTAGTTGTTGAGGAAGAAGAAGCTGCACCACTAGCTGAGACTCCACCTGCCGGGAATTGTTTTTATTTTGATATCTGTGGAACAGATCCCAAATCCCCTACAACAAAAGGCAAGCCCCGGTGCATTTATCCTTTCCTTGTGATTTTAAACTATTTATCACTTGAATGATGCATTATGTGATAGGAGTTGGGTGCTAAACCAATTGCCACATTTTCTTCCTTGGAACTGTTTACCATTCCTTGATTACCTATTTTATTAAAAGGTTTTCTGATGCTTAGTCTTGCTTTAGAAAACAAAAAGGTTTTGTTTTAAACCAAAGATGATACTTCAAATGGAATGGGATGTTTTCACAAATAAAACTTGATGGTGGATCCATCATGGCCGTGATGGGTTCAACATCGGACAAGATGTACCTCTGTTAGGTACCAAATTTTGGGATTGAAAATGATAAAGACGAGACCGGACGAGTGACTTGCACGCGAAGGCAGTCTCGATGTAGTATCTCTGTCTGAGTCGATTAAGGACCGTGTCGATGTAGGCTTGCCTATTGAGGACCTTTTAACTGGCCACATGCCTCGTCATGGGTAAGCTTTGCCTCGGGCAGACTAATACTAGAAAGGCCAACATGCAATGGGAGTAGAGAGATGGCGAGAGTAGCGTGTACCCTCCGTGGCAGGAGGCTAGATGGTGGTGTATCTTTGTTCTCGGTTGGTGTGAACCCGGTCTGGTCTTAAGAAACCCAGTGGCGAGTTGACATATGCAAGGGTTAAGTGCTACATATTTCGTGTGGTTGGAGATCCCTAGCTGGGTATTAATCAATTCGGATCACCGTTACTTCTCGGATATGAAGACTTGGTCACTGCCGTACACGTAGCAATCCAGTAAAATAAAAGGGTGATAAAAGACGGTTAGTACAGGCCAAGTGCTTGAACTAGGATAGAAAGAACTCTAGCTACAGGTAATGACTTAACTTGATAATAAAACTGGATTTTTAAGATCCACCGTTAGTAAGCCTTTCTGCAAACAGAGTCTTTGATTCTTGAATAGCCTTACCTTGACTCCCTCAAGCCAGCATATCCTTGAGAGTCTTTTTCTTTTGTCGGGTAAGACTTGCGAAAGTACACTCCATTCTTAGGGTTTTCGAACCCATGTTGTTGTAGGTGAGGAAACAGCAGACTTTTGCTGTTTTTGTTCTAAGGTGGTACCCAAGGATGAGCCCCAGTAGTGAAGTCAGACGCGGGAGGATGTTGGCCTCCCACTTTAAAAACAATCATCTTTTGTGCGGGAGGGCGTTTTGCCTCTCGGGTCTGTAATAATAATATTTAATGCACTCATAGTACCCTAGTTTGTAATAATAATACTCTCTCTATATTGGATGAATGTAAATTAAGTTATTATAATTTGCTTCCACATATTCTTTCCTTCGATGTGATGTAATATCTACGTGACGGGTGAAGCACTCTTGGGCGAAATGATAAGGATACAGTTACCGAACTTGCCGAGTGATTAAGTGCATCTACGGAGTTGTCCAAGGTCCTTGGGACAAGGACAACTGTAGGTGGGCCTAATACCTTGGGAGGTTCCATCACAAATTTTATTTATTTATTTACTTACTCCTGTTGCTGTAGTTATGCTGCCTCATAGGGCTCGTGGCAGCCCGCAAGGTCCTAGTGGGGATTCTATGAGTCTGGTGGCAATGTTAGCCGTGATGCAGGCCATGCAGCAGGAGTTGGCCATTCTGAGGCAAGCTATTCCTGTTGCCCCTGCTGGTGCTGCTCTGGGTGCCCGAGATGGAGGAGTGCTTGGGGGCGCTGTCCCTGCGGGTGCTGCTCCAGGTGGTGGGACTGAGGTGCCCCTTCCTGTCAGTGGTCTCTCTTTAATGCAGTGGATGGGCATGAAGCTAGACACCTTTGATGGCAGTGGTACTCCGGTTAAGGCGGCGGATTGGCTGAGTTATGTGGAGGATAAGATGGATGTTTTTGAGATTGTGTATGGAGATCGTGTTTGTTTTGGCACACAGCTTTTGAAGGGGGAGGCTCAAATTTGGTGGAGAGGCGTGCAGGCAGCTCACTCCTCACTAGGAGTCCTGTCCTAGGATGTCTTCATTAGGCAGTTTGGGAGGAGGTTCTACCTGGTCACCTTCCTAGAGAAAATGAAGATTGATTTGCAGTCTTTCAGGCAGGAGAAGAAGTCCGTCATAGAGTATGAAGTGGGTTTTAACAAAATGGTCTGCTTTGTTCATCATGTGGCTTACAATGAATTGGAGAAGGCGAGCCAGTTCCATAAGGGCCTAAAACCTTCTATCAGGCATGCTCTGGGGCCTTTCCATTGGTGGATTTTCGTACTACGGTGGAGCATGCATTGGGCGTGGAGATGCAGCATCAGTATACCATGGAATCTCAGAAGTCTTCAGGTGTTGATCAGTCTCGTGGCCAGGACGCGAGGAGGGCCAACACTGGAGGTCCAGCCCACAAGAAGGGAAAGTCGCAACACCAACGTCACCACCCCTATCGCGGAAAATCCTCTGATTTGTGTACTTCAGGAGGGAGTACACAGAGGTATCAGGCTGTTCCTAAGCTCGGGCTGGGGCTGTGTAACACCCTAGGTGTTACCATGGCTAAGGCACATCTATGCACTAATGGCTGTGATCACATGTGGAAGAAACTTAAGGAGAAGAGTATAAGAACCTTGGGGGATTGGTTTTAACCAAGAGATGTGAATGACCACGAGCATTACCCAAGTTGTGTGCACTTATCACCTTGGACAAGAAGGGAGTAAAACCCTAGACCTCTCTTGAACCCTATCTCCTAAACATCTTGGCTAAAGGGGAGAGATTAAGAAAATGTGCAAACCATGACCTAACCTTTGGAAAAAGTTAAGTAACATATTAATCTACAATTATAGAGAGGAAAACATTGCTAAAAGACCCCTTAAGAAACCCCAAATCCCTTCCCTAAGTAGAGAAAGAGCTAGAGCTCTCTAATTCTCTCTAAGTCAAAAACTACACCTAATCTAAAGATCCACCGTGTTCACCTTGAAGATGGCACCAAAACCACCTAAGTTCTATACCAAAAATGTGGCATACCACCTAAGGCACCCCCTGGAAAAAGTTGGAGACCGAGCCCTTGACGTTTGACATGTCTTGGCATCACTTTTGTCCGCATATCTTCTGACCTAGGGCTTATCTTCCCTTGGAACTCACATACAAGAGATAGCCATAGGTGCCAGGAAGAGGTCCGCGCCGAATTTTTGCCAAGATTCGCACGTATGCGATCTCAGCAAGCTTTTGAACATGGGCAGAAGAACACCTCCACGTGTTCGATGCGCTCTGCGCGCGCCAGAGCACGCCCGTGCCTGACCCCGCGTGCCCCGCGCCACGCTGAGTCGTGCCTGTGTCCCCTGCTCACGCCCGCGCCTATAAATCACCCTCAGGCATCGAACATACTCATCCACGCACTCTCGACCTCACCGGAGCCCAAACCCACCGGCGTTGCCCGTGCACGGCGTGTCCGCGGCCGCCCGATCTCCCTGCCACCATAGAACGGCCAACCAAGCCTTTCCCATCCCCGTCCGACCCTCGAAGAAGACTATGCACACCTCGGTGAAGCTTCCCGAGCAAGGAATCGAAGTTTGCTTCGCCGGAGAGGCCAGTCCACGGTCGCCGGACTCCACCCGACCACCGGCGAGCGTAGACCGGGTAATCCTCTGCTCCATTCTTCGATTCCTTGTGCGCACGGCCTCTACGTCACCTCGCGAAGCTCACCGTGCCATTGGATTGAACCAGGCCGCCGTGGTTTGGCCGGCACACCCGCCGCCGACGAGAACACCGGCCTGCGTACGTGGACCGAGCGATTCCGGCCATCCCCGCCGTCGAACCGTACCCCGTTGTGACCGTCAGAGCCTCCTGAAGCTAACCCCACCCCTCGCCGGACCTCTCTCGCCGCCGGTAAGCCGCGCCGCCCTTTTCTTTCCCGTGGGTACTGTTTGCATTGGGGGAGGGACCTCGGGGAAGAAGAAAGAAAGGTCGGGGGGATTTTTGAACTGTCAGTGACTCAGAGAAATAGTAGCGCGGGGGTATAACTGAGAGAGTTGGTTTGGAAATAACCTGAGGACTTCGGTGCAAAGTGGTTTTCCAGGAAACCTTTAATTAAATCTGATTTAAAATTGAAATAGCACTTGAATAATTCATATCTTCTGTTTTATTTACCCAAATTGAGTCGAACCAATTTTTTCATATCTTAAATAATATAAACTACTGAAGAAAAATATAAAACCCCTATGTGCTACAGAAAACTTTAGGGTTCTAAATTAAATACTGATTGGCCAAAAGCTAAATAATAGGGAGAAAATAGTTGCACTATTTAACTGAGGGTAAGAAAAATTGGAGAAGTACATGACCACCTACTGACCTATTTAAAAATGCTAAACCCCTCTGTACACCCCATTAAGGTAGAGTTTGCCATTTAATTCACATTATGCTTAAAGTTAAAGAAAATAGGAAAGGTGATTTAAATAAGGAACCAGGGAGCACCCATGTTTTTGTTAGTCTATTTATTCAGTATAGTTCACTAGAAAAATTTATTATACTCTGGTTTAGTATAAAATAAATGGGATACCTTTTATTTTAAGAAAACAAGGAAAATTTAGAAAAACCCTAGAAAAATAACCCCAAGGTGAAAACACCCCAAACCTTGGGATGACAAATGTTTTGTTATTATGAACATAGGAAAAATACAAAATCTGTTGTTTGATATTTTTCAAATAACAAGTTAGTTATAAGCACTTTTTGGCATAAAACTTTAGAAAATCACAACTAAATAACCACCAATTAACTTTCTGTGATTTTTGGCACAGAGGCTTATTATTACTGTTAGATGCCAACAAAAATAACCCTTAGGGCAGAACCTACCCCTAGTTAAGAGTTGTAGTGTAAAGTGGCCCATTTACACAACTTTTGTTATTTTTGTCTAAAGCATAACCTTTTTATTTTGAACCTCAAGCTCCTAGAACAGACTATATTGACCAATGACAAGCCACTGTAATTTTTACCAGATTTTTAAAAATTTTGAAATCACTATTGTAGTTCAAACCCACACTAAAATTCATAAATAGAAAATAAAGAAGGGAAAAAGGAAATGATGGAAATTAGTGTGACCCTAAAACCCTTTGTAAATTGTCCACTGAAGTATATAAGGGGAATTACAATCCACTATGCTTATCCTTAACAAAACCTAAAACTTAGAATGATAAGCATAAACTACTAAAAGCCACGTATGACCAAGAAACCCTAAGTTACGAACTAACTTAGTTTTCCTTCCTTCGGCATAAAGTTGTTAAATCCTGCATAATCATGACACACATATTCATTGCATTCGATAGATTGCAACCTCGCTGACGGAGAGTACGTCCTCGTGCCGGAGCAAGGAGCTGCTCAGGAGGTACCCCGGATCCAGCACCAGAGCCTGCACCAGAGGATCTGCCTGCCCCAGCTTTGGAAGGCAAGCCCCGATTTTATGCATAACCTGTTATTTATGCTATTTTACTATACTTAATGATTGTAGGATTGATTGTGCACGTAAGTGTAGGAGTTGTTTGAAACCCTAGTTGCATGATCTCAGGAAATCCTGTTGAGATGAATACTAGTATGCTAGGTCGAGGTAGCTGCTTTACTAATTAAGATCTCGGTAGAAGTCGAGTGATTTTTCTAGCACTCGCGCGAGGTCAGGAAATTAGTTGTATCCACTTTCTTATCATAATGATGCTGGTTGTGGACAACAATCCATGGGGGTTGGTTGTCCACGGGATGAAAATGTGAATAAGGATTAAGGTGTGGTACCGTGAGTCAAGCATTTGAACGTACTAAACACATACCGAGAAATATGGTAAATCGGTAAGCCTAGTACCTGAGTGAACCTTCCTGCAGACATATCCCCTCACGCGACCTGAGACGAGGTCTCCCATTCCGGTTATGGTGGGTACAAGTGCGGTCACTGCACGACGGCAGTCGGTGTCAGTGAGGCATTGTACGCCAAGGCAGTGAGCCCTGATCTGTTGCCAGGGAATTGAAGGGGACGGTTGATGTGTGTGGGGACGGAGTGCCCCTACATGTCATGTGTTTAGGTTTACCTTGCAAGGATAAAAACTCGATTCGAATCGTCTGCTTCTCGCAGCTAATGAGACTGCTTGATCCATGCTGCTACATTGAGTAACAAGTGGAAATATGATGAGTTGATACAAGATGTTGCTAAAAATGTTTGCTACTATGTATGAGTAGACAGTACATATTTAGCCTTAAGAGAGTCACACTTAATTTTGCAAAGTTAAAACTTGATTTAGAAACTTAGCTAGTGCTTTTGGCAACCAAACCCCACAGCCAAACAGCTGCATGTCTAGAGGTAGAGGAGTAGACTCCTCACACCGGGTAAGTCTAGATGAGTATTAGTATACTCAGCCTTGCTTGTGGCATAATTTTTACAGGTTCCTTGGAGGACATGGTTGCTGGAGTGACTTGGCCGTCCGCCTTGCCACCGGGTTGGACTATCGAGTGGGACCCCGCCTCGGCCAAGGAGGAGCATGAGGAGTGATGGAACAGGCTTCCCCATCCCTCCATTTATCTATCGTTAGTTTTATTCCGCTGCACTTCGAACAATGATGGCTACTTTTGCAAAACTCCGATGGTGATGTAATAATTTAATACTCCTTAATGTATGGTTTTATGCTTTATTATATTTGCTTTGTGACTCACCTTCAAGTGAGATTGTGGTACTTGATCCTGTCAGTGGCCTCATCGGACTAGATCCAAGGGATTGACGGGTTATTCCCATTTAAGTGCGGTCTAGCCTCTAAGGCAGGACTTAGGCACTTAAGTCAGAATAATTCGGGCAGTTCCGCCACAGGCTGGTGTGTTTCCGTTGTGGTGAAGCGCATCGCCATGCCGAGTGTCAGTGGAGTGGCAAGTGCTCTATCTGCAGCCAGGATCACAGGGATGTGGTGTGCAGGAGGAATCCCAATGGGAAGCTCAAATGGGAGCCAGTGACTTCTTCCTCTGTGCAGGGCACTGTCAACGTGATGTCAATCACTGAGCAGCAATTTTCTGTACCAACCCCTTAGCAGCAGTTCTATATGCCCGGGGCTTCTCAGTTCGTGCCTATGCCAGGTTTCCCTTAGTACATGGCCACGCCTACTCCTGCACCAACCGCTCCTGTACCATCCCAGTTTGGGGCTTCGCGACTACCTCATCCTTCGACTCCATGGGGTTCTTCTGTTAATTTCACTCCGAGAGCTTCCTGTTCCGCGGGTGTTGCTGGAGCTTATGTGCTACCCTCTGCGGATGGCAGAGAGCAGGGAGACGTGATGACAGGTACGGTCTCAGTTGATTCATTTGTTGCCCATGCTCTTTTTGACTCTAGCGCTAGCTATTCGTTTGTTTTGGAGGATTTTGTGTCGCTGCTGGTCTTTCGGTGCAGAGGATGGGTCATCCAATCGTGGTTAGTTCAGCTAATGGCTCCATTTGTAGTTGTTTAGTCTGCCAGGGTTGTTCCGTCATTCTTGCAGATGAGGTCTTTTCAGCGAATCTTGTGGTGATTTCCTTGGGGTTGTTTGATGTTATCTTGGGTATGGATTGGTTAACTCAGTATCGCGTAGTTATATCCTGTTTTTGGAAGACAGTGTCATTACAGGCGCTGTCGGGTAGAGAGGTGTTATTCTTGATGAGTTCTCCAAAGTTCTCCCTCTCCTTGTTGACTCAATTACTTCCGGATCATTGGTCAAGGAAGTCGGGAATTTTCTTCTCCAAGGTGGTGGAGAGTGGGACTGCCTTGCGGGTGCAGGACATCTGTGTGGTGGGTGATTATGCCGACGTGTTTTCAGCGAAGCTTCCGGGCATTCCACCGAAGCACGGTGCAGCTTTTGAAATCAAACTGGTTCCGGGTACACAGCCTATTCATAAGGCCCCGTATTGAATGGCTCCAAAGGAGTAGGTGGAATTGAAGAGGCAATTGGATGATCTGCTGGCTAAGGGTTTCATTAGGCCTAGCAGGTCACCATGGGCGTCCCCAGTATTGTTTGTTGAGAAGAAAGATAAAAGCAAGAGGTTATGTGTGTATTATTGGGCTTTAAATCAAGTGACAATCAAGAATAAATATCCGCTACCTCGTATTGAGGTTCTCTTTGAATAGTTGAGGGGTGCCCAGGTGTTCTCTAAAATTTATTTGAACTTTGGTTATCATCAGTTGAGGATTCGTGAGGAGGATATTGAGAAGACAGCTTTTTGCACCAGGTATGGGCATTTCGAGTTCATAGTCATGTCTTTTGGCTTAACTAATGCCCCTGCTGCTTTTATGGAAGCAATGAATAGGATGTTACATGAGTTCTTGGACGACTTTGTGGTCGTGTTTCTGGATGATATTCTGATTTATTCAAAAACGGAGGAAGAGCATGAGCGGCATCTCCGTCTCGTCATGGGTTCTCTTAGCAATAATCAGTTATATGGCAAATTGAAGAAGTGTGCTTTTTGGCTGTCTGAAGTTGCTTTCCTGGGTCATGTGATTAATCGGCAGGGCATTGAGGTTGATCCCAAGAATGTCGCTGCTATGGTGGAGTGGAAGAGACCCTCTAGTGTCTCAGAAATCCAAAGTTTCTTGGGGCTTGCCAGATATTATCGACGTTTCGTGCCAAATTTTTCTAGCATTGCTAAGCCTTTGACTAGACTCTTGGAGAAGGGTGTTCTTTTTGTCTGGTCCAATGATTGCGAGGTCAGTTATCAGGAATTGAAGAACAAGTTGGTGAACGCCCTTATCTTAGCCTTGCCTGAGAGTGGTAAGCGTTTCACAGTTTATACGGATGCTTCTCGGATTGGTCTTGGCTGTGTGTTGATGTAGGAAGGCAGAGTGATTGCTTATGGCTCAAGGCAGTTGAGGAAGCATGAGGGGAATTATCCAACTCATGACCTCGAATTGGCCACGGTGGTCTTTGCCCTAAAATCGTGGGGGCATTATCTTTATGGCGAATCTTG
This sequence comes from Zea luxurians, assembly GCA_029449295.1. Classification (NCBI taxonomy): domain Eukaryota; kingdom Viridiplantae; phylum Streptophyta; class Magnoliopsida; order Poales; family Poaceae; genus Zea; species Zea luxurians. Next base: position 117,714,022 of record JAOPSE010000009.1, read on the forward strand.
CGACATCTACACCGACCATAAGAATCTCAAGTATATTTTCACTCAGAAGGAGCTGAATTTGAGGCAGCATCGGTGGCTTGAGTTGATAAAGGATTATGATCTATCCATTCATTATCACTCGGAGAAGGCAAATGTGGTGGCTGATGCCCTTAGCAGGTCCGGGGTTCCAAAAGTGGCCTTGCCTTTGATCGTAGATCTAGACCATATGGGGGTCGCTTTGTGTTTTGTCGGCACCGCTAGAGAGGAGACTCGGATGCTCATTCAATCCTCCCTTCTGCAGAGAGTGCGCGTGGCTCAGCAGCAGGATCGTTTGTTGTAGGAAGCTCGAAAGAGGGTCGGCGATGGTAAACCTCGTGAGTTCGCCATTGATGAGAATGATTTGGTTTGTTTCAGGGGTCGTCTTTGTGTGCCTCAGAAATCAGTGGTGAAGATGGATATCTTGAGGGAAGCTCATAAAACGCCTTACACCGTTCACCCTGGCAAAACCAAAATGTACAAAGATTTGAAGCAAAACTTCTAGTGGAAGAGGGTGAAGGTTGACGTTTCCAAATATGTGGCCGCCTGTGAAGTATGTCAGCGCGTGAAGGCCGAGCATAAGAGGCCTGCAGGATTATTGAAACCATTGGAAATTCCGGAGTGGAAGTGGGAGCATATCACCATGGATTTTGTGGTTGGCTTACCTTGTTCTCCTCGGTGCAAGTATGCTATATGGGTGGTAGTGGATCGCTTGACTAAGTCTACGCACTTTATTCCCATGAAGACCACAAATTTAGCTTCAGAGTTGGTCCCTTGTATATGAAAGAAGTAATCAGGCTTCATGGGGTGCCTAAGTCCATTGTTTCAGATTGAGACTCCAAATTTGTATCCAAATTCTAGGAGAGTCTTCACAGTGCATTGGGTACCAAGCTCTCTCTTAGTGTTGCTTTTCACCCTCAGACTGATGGTTAGTCAGAGCGAACTATCCAAACCTTGGAAGATATATTGTGTGCTTGTGTTCTGTCTTGGAAGGGTAGCTAGGAGGATCATCTCGCCTTGGCCGAGTTCGCTTATAACAACAGCTACCAGGCTAGCATCAAGATGGCACCATATGAGGCCTTATATGGCAGGCGGTGTATCTCCCCTTTGTGCTGGGAGACTTTGGGAGAGAGATCTCTGGCTGGTCCTGATTGAGTTCAGCAGACATCTGAGAAGGTTTGGGAAATTCGTCATAATATTTTGGTCGCTCATAGCCATCAGAAGAGTTATGCTGATGTGAGGAGGCGGGACTTGGAATTTGCAGTGGGGGATCAAGTCCTTCTCAGAGTATCACCTACTAAAGGAGTTGTTCGGTTCGGTGTCTCCGGGAAGCTTAGCCCGAGATACATTGGATCGTTCTCTATCTTGGCCCGGGTTGGCAGCTTGGTTTATCGCTTGCAATTGCCGGATTCCATGGCAGGGGTACACCCGGTATTTCATGTCTCTATGTTGAGGAAGTTTTTGTGGGATCCGAACCATCAAATCAAGTTGGAACTGATTGTTGTGCAGCAAGGTCTGACTCTAGAGTGTCGTCCGGAGCGTATCTTGGACTCCTCGGAACGTGTCATGAGAAGAAGATCCATTAAGTATGTTAAGGTCTTGTGGACTAATCAGTCTGAGCGCGAGGCTACTTGGGAACTTGAGGAGCTAATGCGATAGAAGTACCCTAAACTTTTCATTATGGGTGAGTTTCTTTGTCTTCGCTAATCTTTCTTTTGTCGTTCCGTTAGAAGCGACTGAATTCGAGGTTGAATTCTTTTTAAGGGGGGTAGAGTGTGATACCCAATTTTCTGAAAAGAAGTTGAAGTTTATTTTTTTTTCTTTTTCTTTCGTGTCCTGTGATATTGGGGTTTTGAGTTTTAGGAGGCATACCTCTGTGAATCAGTAGAACTTATTTGACTTGTACGCTAGGGTCGGGAGCACAGACGTGAGAGCGGGTTTGGGTCGCTGATCTCAATCCGACAGATGGGAACCCACTCTTCCCCCCCCCCCAACCCTAGCCGACCCCCTCCTCCCTCTTTTGTTTTGCAGCCGCCCCCCCTCTTGTCCTCCCTTTGGCCGCCACCCCCCTCCCTATCCTTCTCCCCATATGTTCTTGCAGCCGCCCACCACACAACCCTAGCTGCCCCCCCCCATCTCCTCCTCTCCAAGATGCAGCCCATTCCTGCTTGGAAATCCGTCGTTTTGGTGCAAGCCTTCAATTGGAGTTTTGGTGGGAGGAAGAAGGAAGGAGGAAAGGAAGAACTCAAGGTGATCTTGTGGTTATCTTTTTATTTGTGCTGCAATTCATTTGGTCATCCGTTCATCTATGTGATTCGGTAGAGGTGCTGTCCAGAATTTTTGTTAGTGGACGAACAACAGTAGTATTAGTAGTTTTTGGGCATTTTGCGAGGGTAATTAGTGGTAATCACTGTAAAAATCATGTATAGATTTGTCATATCTTTCTAAGGAGTACTTATGTGTTCGATGCAGAGGTATATTTTAGGAGATATCGCATTTTGAACTCAGCTAGGTTGCTGTCAAAAAAACTGAACGCAGGGGGTATCTTGTGCGCTATTTGGGGCCAGCTAGATGTTGGAATTTAATTATCTTTTGTGTACAAAACTTGTGGGGAATTCTATGTAGATGCTTCTGGAGTTTTTGTTTGATATCACTGCTATCATAGTTTTAAAGATATGAAATTGTTAAGAAGTGTCACTGCAGATTGGTGGGTGATGGGGAGAGTCGTCGCTCGTGACAGGTTTGGAATTGTGCGTAGGTGCGGTGTTGCTTATGAGCGTTTTTTATGTGGATTTGTGCACTAAAATGTGTGTCAAAAATAGGTGGTGGACTTCCGGATCGTACTTAGGGATTTGTCCAAATTCTCAGTGAAGGCAAGTAAAATAGTGATGGTTTATACCGTTGGTCGATTATGTGTCCTGTACTTGATTCATATCCATGTCAAATGTTTTCATCCTCGTATTCTATTTCGAGAATTATTGCTTGAAGTTATTCATGTTCTACTGTTTACATATTTTGAAGGCGTTGTTCGAGCATGTTACACGTGTTGATTATTATTTTTGAAGACGTGGAAGCATATGTTTAACACATGTTAGATGGAGTGGTCTCATGTTGGTGTCATGCATAGTGCATCCATCATTCTTGATTTTATTTTGGTTGGCTGAATTAATTTTTGTCCAGAATGTTTATTTCCTCCTTTGCATCTTGATTTTATACACTGTGGATTACCTTTCTTTTACATCATGTATAATCTTTGTGTTTCCCTTGTTATGCAACTTTCAAAGAAGATGCTGCCGAATTTTTTTCCTGACTTCATTTTTTTGTATGCTTTCTAATTTGTGGGAAGGGTTTTTGGTGACACCCATTGTGCGGGAGCAATGGGGTGTTAAAAACTCATCTCAAATCTTTCTTATACCCAGAATGTAAGAAAGATTGGGAAACAAAATCTACTTTACTCAAAAATATGTGATGTTGTCATCAATTACCAAAAAGGAGGAGATTATGAATCATCTAGGCCCCTAAGTGGTGTTTTGGTAATTAATGACAACTGATTGTGGACTAACAGTTCCTTGAGTGATAAGATTGTAGGACTGAACCACAAGGTACAACAAAGTTCTTGAGGAATCATAACCATTGATTGTGGATCAAGTGAAGGCAAAGGTAAAACATAGGTTTTTTGATTTTGCCAGTCAGCAGGTGTGTCGAGAAGAAACTGACTGGACTAATAGGATAGATAGTCGTGCTATTAAGAGGAGTCAATGAACATGAATGGTGTATAACTTAGTGCCTCGTAGAGCATAAACGGTAACATGTGCATGAGGACTAACAGCACTACGGGTCTCAACATTAAAATTCTTTTGAATCAGCGCAAAATCTTTTTCCCTGAGGACGGCGGACTGTTTGGGCCAGATGGCTGGACCGTCCGCGACTCTGCCAGAGAGGTCTGTCCCTGCCTTCTTGTGGCGGACCGTCTGGCCCCAGCAGGCGTACCGTCCGCATAAGAAGAATAGAGTTTGGGCAGGGACGGTGTGTTTTTAAGACTTTGTACTACGGATCGTCCGGGGTTTTTAGCCGGACGGTAAGTGGTCCACGTGCGGACCGTCCGGCCATTATTGGCGGACCGTCCGCTCGAATTACTGAGACTGATCAAGCACTCTGTTACTCAAGTGTGTCAAGTTCTGAACCGTCCGGCTCCAGTGGGCAGACCGTCCGACCTTGACTTTTCTGATAGCTCTGACAGGTTTCAAATAGTCGATATAGCCGTTATTTGTACGGTGGACCATCCGGCCATAGGGCGCGGACCGTCCGCGTGTGCGCAGAAACTGTGCAAGTTGCACATAACGACTGTTGAGGGCTATAAATAGAAGTGTATCTCGTGTGTGGAGTCTCTCTTGGCCATTTCTAGCACACATTGAACTCATTTGTCAGCCTTCCACTCAAACACTCACACTAGTTGATTGAGATCACATTCTAGTGAGTGATTGAGACACTAGTGCATTTGAATTCGTTGTGATCCTTTGAGGCACTAGGTGATACACCGGGCAAGCGTCATCGACTTGTTACTCTTGGAGGTTGCCGCCTCCTAGACGGCTCGGGTGTTGTCTCCGTTGAGCTCTCCGTGAAGACTGTGGAGGACCCACGGGATTGATTGTGAGAGGTTTGTGCCTACCTCACCAGAGCGGCAAAGGTGACACTAGTGAAATCGAGGTATTGAGTGAGTTCTTGTCCACTTGGCTCAATGATCAAGCCGTGTCTTGGTAGAGGAGCAAGTGAGAGCTTGAATTCCACCTCAACGTGGATTAGGGGTGAACGGCAAATCACCGATACCACGGGATAAATCTCGGTGTCTTTCTCCCAACTATTTTACATTGTTTACAAGTAGTTGGTAACTTATATATTGTTTATCTTTGTGGCATTAGATTAAATTGCTCATTACATTTTGTTGTTTCATCAAGGCTAGAAATATTTACATCTCTTGTTGTTTTGATTAAATTTGTCTAGTGTATTTTATTCTAGTCAAAACCGTTTATTCACCCCCCTCTAGCCGGTGTCCTAGATCCTACATCCACATACCTCGCTTCCTTCACCATCATGCACCCGCTCATGAATTTTCCGAGAATTTCCTTGGACGTCATCTTGGTGTACCTAGGGTTCTCATGAATAAGATTTACAAGATGAGGATCAATAACGATAAATGACCTTAGCATGAGTCGGACGATGTTATGATCCATCCATCTTGTACTCCCATAGCTTCGAATCTTGTTGACAAGGGTCTTGAGCCTGTTGTACATTTGAGTTGGCTCTTCTCCCCTTATCATGGCAAACCTCCCCAGCTCGCCTTCCACCAGTTCCATCTTGGTGATCATGGTGGCATCATTACCCTTGTGAGAGATTTTGAGGGTGTCCCATATTTGCTTGTCATTGTCCAAGCCACTTACTTTGTTATATTCTTCCCTGCATAGAGATGCTAGCAAAACAGTAGTAGCTTGTGCATTTTTGTGTATTTGCTCATTGATAAATATAAGATTGTCAGTGTTATCAAAATGCATTCCATTTTCAACAATTTCCCAAATACTAGGATGGAGAGAAAATAGGTGACTATGCATTTTATGACTCCAAAATGAATAGTCCTTTCCATCAAAGTGTGGGGTTTTCCGAGTGGAATAGATAATAAATGGACATTCGAATTATAAGGGATGTGAGAATAATCAAAATAATAGTTTTAATTAACCGTTTTCTTTTTCGAGTCTTCGTCGTCGTCATCCCTTGGTGAGGAAGAGGAGGCGTCGCTGTCGTAGTAGATGATCTTATTTATGCGCCTCTTCTTCTTTCCATCTCTCTTCTTATGACTTGAGCCCGAGTCAGTGGGCTTGTCGTCTTTTGGCTCGTTGACATAGAGGATCTCCTTGTCGTTGATCACCATCCCCTTACCTTTAGGATCCATCTCTTCGGGCGGTTAGTCTCTTAATGAAGTGTACGACTCTGATACTAATTAAGAGCACCTAGAGGGGGGTGAATAGGTGATCGTGTAAAAATCAACTTTAAATGCCACAAACTTGGTTTATGAAGTGTTAGTGAAATCAAACCAAGGTGTTATGACAAGAGAGAGAGGTGACTTCTTCACTTAATTTCTCTTCACAAAGTGAGTATTAAACTTAGAGCAATTATCAAGTGAGTAGAAGATTGTCGGTGTTTTGGGTCCGACCGCGCACCCAAGGTTGCCCCTCGAGGTGCTTTTTGTAGTAGGACGGTGTTACCGACTGTAGCTCGATGGTTCGTGCTAGATACACGAGAGACAGTGGACGATTTTGTACAGGTTCGAGCCGCTTTGACATGCGTAATACCCTACGTCCTAGCGTGAATACTTTGAGTGGTGGATTACAAGGAGGTTCTTTAGTATAGAGGATGCTAGAGAACTAGATGGGTGGCTAAGTAGTGAGTTATTCTTGAAGGGGTGCCCCCTAGGCCTTATATATTCGACCGTGGGACGTTACATGCGGATATGATAACCACGTGTTCCTAAGTAATAGTGAACCCACTGAGTTTATCTTCCTATAATCTCGCCGACTCATAGTCCTTCGGCTCCGACGTCTGAGGGCACTGCGTGGGAAAGTCGGATCAATGCTGCAGATAGCGTTTAAGTTTGGCGAACCGCATGGGCTCAAGTTGATCCGTCCTCGTGTTGATCCGTTCTGTTGAAAGTTCCTCCCCTTTCCCATGAAGGGACGGCCTCACGGAGTAATGGGCATGGGGTCTTCTGTGAGGCCTTCTTACCTTCTAGTGGACCCGGGGGGTATCTGTCCCCCACAAGCCCCCAATCTTTGTGTTGATTTTGAAATAATCGGCCCAAATATTCCAGGTCTAGCTTACGACTTTGAAACATGTCTGCTAAGTCATCACCTCCAGCTTCGAGTAACTTGGTAAAAATGATCTTCTATCATCTTTTTCTGGCTTCATTCTACAGTCTTTTGCTTTTAATCTTTTGTAATCGGTACTCTGTTTATGCCTTAGAGGTCGACGTTCTGCTCTTAGGGGTTAATGATTCATTGGGTGCACTGGAGGTGCACCCAATGGGTGTAGCCCCTGAGCTTTAAATGGATTACTGAAAATAATCTATTCAAAGGTCCTCATCTCATACTTCTTTAGGAATCATAGTTTCCGACTTAGACAGATGCTTTAGAAATCAGCATTTTGCCACCAGCCTATGCTTTAGAGGTCAACATTTTGTTCTTCGGGATCTCATGATTCATTGGGTGCACCGGAGGTGCACCCAATGGGTGTAGCCCCCGAGCTTTGAGTGGATTACTGAAAATAATCCACTCAAAGGTCTTCATTCCACGCTTTTTCAGAAACCACTGTCTTTGACTTAGACTCATGCCTTAGAGGTCGGCATTGTCTCCTCAGTTTATGCTTTAGAGATCAGCATTGTCTCCTTAGTTTATGCTTTAGAGATCAACATGTAGTTTTGTCTTTTTGTGATCATCAATACGGCATGCCCATGCACCGGCTTGAAATTTATTTGATCGGTGACGGATTGGACATCCGGTAGATGGCCCTTGGCTGGTCATTATTTCGCTTTGTGCTTCAATGTTCCTGTTGATTAGACTTGTACTTCATCGGCTATTTTTGGATTTCCTTTGATCTCCGTCGATATCTTCCTTCTGTCTTGACGTATTCATTGCGTATACTGTATGGATGTGACTGCTTGGGAAAATCTATTGAAAATTCCTGGACGTCCCCCCCAATGGGTGTGGGCAAGGGATGGCTTGGTGCGCTAAGCGTTTAGCAAACTGCTCCTGAGTAGTAACTTGACGTGACCGCGGGTGTAATCATATGGTCCAAGCAGTTTGACTTGAGTCCCAATGGGTGTCGTGTTACGTGAAACAGCGCCAGCCACCTGACGTGTTTCTAGACGATTTGAATTGCATATTGAATTTTTGCGACTGTTCAGTGGCCGTGGTAGGAGGTGAGCGGTTGCCTTCTTCTTCTATAAATAGTGTGCTTGCTTCTCCGTCATCTTCACACATCTTACTGCCGCTTGTTGCTTACTCTCTTCTTTTCTCTTCTACTCCACCATGGGTAAGAGCAAGAAAAGCAGGAGCTCCTCGCACCATTCCGGCGATAAGCGGAAACGCGAGCCGACTCCTCCCTCGGAGGACTTTGGCGATTCTGAGTACTCGGAGGAGGAGTTCTCCTCCGAGTTCGAGGGATCGCTAGTCCCTGCCTCTCCCTTGGTGTCGCCTGATGACTCAGACGACTCCCAGGGGATCGCCGCAGAGGTGTGGACCTACATCCGGGCCATCGAGCGCGCCGGGCTCGAGGGCTCGGATGAGTCAAAGGTCTCCTTGGACGAGGAGAACTCCTCAGACTCGTCCGAGGAGGGCGGCGGTGGCGGCGATGGCGAGGGCGACGACGATGGCGGAGGCGACGGTGATGGCGACGGCGACGGCGAAGGTGACAGCAAGGGCGACGGTGGCAACGACAGCGGCAAGGGCGACGGCGGCAACGGCAGCGGCAAGGGCAGCGGCAAGGGAGGCAGCAGCAGCGACAACGGCAGCGGCAGGGCTAGTGGCTAGGCGCCACTGGTCTAGATATTAGTATAGTAGTAGAAGTAGTATTAGTAGAATAATGTAGTAATAGTTAGTAGTATAGTGTAGTGAAATGTAATGTATTAGTGTAGTGAACTGAACAATGGGAAGAAAACCGACTCATAATGAGTTGGTTTTTATGTTTGGTAATACTTCCCATCCTTTTATAATGAAGAATACTTCATCCCATTCTGTGTGCGTTTCTTTGCTTTTCCCATCGTTCCGTTTCCAGTCGGTCGATGGATCGTGTTTATGCTTGTCGGCGTTTCGAGACCGGGGGGTCCCCGAGCCGACGAGTGAGTGTGCCGCGTGCCCCAGCCCAGATGGGTCGAGCGCGTGAGCGAGCGCGAAGGGGGGAAAGAGCGAGGTGGCCGGAGCCGGGTCGTGAGGGAGTCGGAGATCCCGCGGCCTTCGTGTTCGTCCCGCGCCCAGGTCGGGTGCGCTTGCAGTAGGGGGTTACAAGCGTCCGCGCGGGTGAGGGGAGCGAGCGGCCCCAAGAGAGCGTCTGCCCCTGCCCTCGTTCCCGCGAGGCCAACCTTCTCTAAGAAGGCCCTGGTCCTTCCTTTTATAGGCGTAAGGAGAGGATCCAGGTGTACAAATGGGGGTGTAGCAAGGTGCTACGTGTCTAGCGGGGGAGAGCTAGTGCCCTAAGTACATGCCAAGGTGGTAGCCGGAGAGATCTTGGCACCCAGCTGGTGTGGCGTCGTGGCCGTCGGAGAAGCAATGGAGCCTGGCGGGGGGACAGCTGTCGGAGTGGTTGGGCCCTTGCTGACGTCCCCCTGCTTCCGTAAGGGAGCTGAGAACCGCCGTCGTCATGGGTCCAGCGGGGCGCCATCATTGCCTATCTGGCGGAGCTAGCCAGATGGGACGTCGGTCCTGTTTCCTGCGGCCCGAGTCGGCTCGGGGTAGGGTGATGATGGCGCTTCCTGTCGACGTGGCGGACTCGTGCCCTAGGTCGGGCGACGTGGAGGCTCCTCCGAAGCCGAGGTCGAGTCTGTCCTGCATGGCCGAGGCCGAGCCCGAGCTCCTGGGTCGGGCGAGGCGGAGGTCGTTCGGCAGAGGCCAGGGCTGAGTCCGAGCCCTGGGTCGGGCGAAGCGGAGTTCGTCGTCTTCCGGGGCCTTAGCCCGAGTCCGAGCCCTGGGTCAGGCGGAGCGGAGTTCGCCGTCTTCCGGGGCCTTAGCCCGAGTCCAAGCCCTGGGTCGGGCGGAGCGGAGTTCGCCGTCTTCCGGGGCCTTAGCCCGAGTCCGAGCCCTGGGTCGGGCGGAGCGGAGTTCGCCGTCTTCTGGGGCCTTAGCCCGAGTCCGAGCCCTGGGTCGGGCGGAGCGGAGTTCGCCGTCTTCCGGGGCCTTAGCCCGAGTCCGAGCCCTGGGTCAGGCGGAGCGGAGTTCGCCGTCTTCCGGGGCCTTAGCCCGAGTCCGAGCCCTGGGTCGGGCGGAGCGGAGTTCGCCGTCTTCCGGGGCCTTAGCCCGAGTCCGAGCCCTGGGTCGGGCGGAGCGGAGTTCGCCGTCTTCCGGGGCCTTAGCCCGAGTCCGAGCCCTGGGTCGGGCGGAGCGGAGTTCGCCGTCTTCTGGGGCCTTAGCCCGAGTCCGAGCCCTGGGTCGGGCGGAGCGGAGTTCGCCGTCTTCCGGGGCCTTAGCCCGAGTCCGAGCCCTGGGTCGGGCGGAGCGGAGTTCGCCGTCTTTCGGGGCCTTAGCCTGAGTCCGAGCCCTGGGTCGGGCAGAGCTTCCTATGGCGCTTTTGGCCAAGCCTGGCCGCCCGTCAGTCTCACTCTTTGCGTCAAATGCCCCAGTGACTTGGTCGGTCGGCGCGGTGATTTAGTCAGGGTTGCTTCTTAACGAAGGCAAGGCCTCGGGCGAGCCAGAGATGCGTCTGCCGTAAAAAGGGGGCCTCGGGCGAGACGGAAACACCTCAGGGTCGGCTGCCCTTGCCCGAGGCTAGGCTCGGGCGTGGCGTGATCGAGTCGCTCGTTTGGACTGATCCCTGACTTAATCAAACCCATCAGGCCTCTGCAGCTTTATGCTGATGGGGGTTACCAGCTGAGAATTAGGCGTCTTGAGGGTACCCCTAATTATGGTCCCCGACAGTAGCCCCCGAGCCTCGAAGGGAGTGTTAGCACTCGCTTGGAGGCTTTCGTCGCACTTTTTTGCAAGGGGACCAGCCTTTCTCGGTTGCACTTTGTTCCGGTGGGTGCGCGCGAGCACACCCGCCGGGTGTAGCCCCCGAGGCCTCGGAGGAGTGGTTTCACTCCTTCGAGGTCTTAATGCCTTGCGTAATGCTTTGGCTGGTCTGGCGGTTCCCTCATGCGAACAGGCCGTAGCCCGGGTGCACTGTCGGGGCCCAAGTTCTCGGGCTGGTATGTTGACGCTGTCAACGGTTCGGCCGGAGCCGGGTTTGCGAGAGCAGCCCCCGAGCCTCCGCACAGAGCGAGAGGACGATCAGGGACAGACTCGGCTTTTTTACATACGCCCCTACGTCGCCTTTCCGCAAGGAGGAGGGGGGGAGAGCGCCATGTTACCCTCGATGGGCACCGAACATGGTGTCTCCGGTGAGCTGCAATCGGGTAATCTGAGTGGACGTCCGTGCCCCGTTCGTTGGGGGTCGGCTAGGGGCCCGGAGGCACGCCCAAAAGTACCTGCGGGTGACCTGCCGGACCCGGTCCCCTGGCGACGGGGTCCGAGGGCTCGATGCCTCCCTCCGATGGGATTCTGTTACAGGATCGTTCCCGCTGGTCTCGGAAATGTCCTAGGGTACCTCGGGAGCGCAGCCCGAGCCTTGGTTATGTATCGAACGTACCCCTGGTCATCCCTCGCTCGGTGTCTGAGGCGACTGTGAACCCTTCGGGGGGCCAGCCTTCGAACCCCTGATCAGTAATGGGCGTGGAGCCCGAGTAGCCTGAGGCGGTCGTGGAACCTTTCGGGGGCCGACCTTCGAACCTCTGACCAGTAGTGGGTGTCGGGCCCACGCGATCTGAGGCGGCTGTTGAACCCTTCGGGGGGCCAGCCTTCGAACCCCTGATCAGTAAGGAGGCTCGGAGCCTAGTTCCTTCACGGGGAAGGATCCCTTTGGGGGTATCCCCTTTCCCGGTCCCTGTTGCAAGAGATAGAGAAAGAAGGAAAAGGGAAAAAGGACACGAAATTGAACGACGTGGCGTACCTTTTTTGGTGTGGTCGTGAAGGCGAAACGTCGCCAGCTGCTCCTGCCAGAAGCGCCGCCTGTCCAGCCGCGGAGTTAATGCGCCGGGGCGAGTAGTTGGCGCGGCTGCCGTTGCGCGTGCGCGAGCCGTTCGAGGAACGGGTCACGGGCATGTCGTCTTCACACCGTGAGAGGGGGTTCTCTCGCTGCCTCCGGATGGGACGTGAGCTTGGCTGATGGCGTGACCGCTGCTCTTGCGCGCCTGCCACCGTCATTACTGCCGGCCCACTTTTGACCGCGTTTGACCGCTGCGTCAGGCTAGCGCTGCTGGGTCGCGCGCTGGGTCGCCTCGGGTCGCGGTATTGGTTCCGCAACCGAGGCGGTGCGGTGGTGGCGCAAGTGGTACAGTTGCTTGCATGCAGCATCCGGCGCGCCGGTCGCGCGATGCGTGGGCTTGGGCCTCCGTGCTGGCAGGTCAGGAGTCGGAGAAGCGCGTCCACTTGGCACGGTTGCATGCCGCCTGCATGGCTGCCCGCCCCTTTCGCCCGTTGGTCTGGGCAAAAGTGGAGGGTCACTTGTAACCGCTGGGTGGTTGCGCGCGCCGTGCGCGGCGGTTCGGCTTCTTCTGCTCGGAGCCGGTCTGCATGACATGTGGGTCCCAGCCCCCGCGCCGCAGGGGAGGGCTTTGGAGGCGTGTTGGAGAAGACTCAGCCCGTGACGGTTGGGGGCGCAAGCAGGGAGAGCTGCCTTTAAAAGGAGGGCGACCCCTTTCGTAAGGCGGCCATGTCTTCTTCCTCCCTTGTGCATCGTGTCTTTCCACCTTTCAAGCCCCCGGATGGGGGAAACCGCCGTCTCCGTGCCTCATCGTCGGAGGACACTACTCCGTGGGAGTGGGTACCTTTCAGCCATCGTTCGGCTTCAAGGATTTTCATCACATAGCTCGGTTGCTCCCCTCCGCTGGTGGTCACCCAAGACGGTGACCTCCAGCTCCTGGATGGGGAGAGGCAAACCGGGCTGTGATCCCGGCCCCGCCCTCAGTGTTGAGGGTGTTCGTCATCCTCGCTGGGGCGGGGGGCGAGGCGAGCCGGGGCTCCACCTCCTGCGCGGGTAGGCGGACCACCTCTTCTTCCAGCTTCTGGTGGTGGCAATCGCCCTTTAGCCCCACGGCGGAGACATCCTCCAGCCATGCCGGGGAAGGCGAACTGTTGCTGCCCAGCTAGGATGCAACATTCCGTCTTCCTCCTCGCATTCGCGGCGAGGACAGCTGCGAGGATCTGCCGGGGTGCTTAGGGGCGTCCCGCGTTTTGCTGGTGATTCGCCCAGAGCTTGTCGCTCCACGGGCTTCCCGGGCGGGGAGGTCGTCCATAACCGTGGAGACGGAACCGGAGTTCCGTTTGTGATGGCACTTTGAATGCCAGTGTTTTTGTTCATTTCGGCTTTCGGGGCCTGAACATGTATGTCGACACGGAGCCGTGTTTTTTCCTCATTTTTCGAGCGTTAAGACTCGCCTGTTGTTTATCTGAACCGCTTCACCAAGCATGAGTCGCCCCGTGTCAAGGTGACGAGTGAGGTATCCGTATCCCGGAGGCGTAGGAGTCCCTCGGCTCGGTCGGCCCTGTTGTTCGAGGCTCCTCTAGCTTAGTTAAAGAGACCCCTCGGCCGCTCTTCGACGAGCCGAGGCCAGGGGTAGCGATATCAGCATGAGCAGAGGCGGAGTTGGTTCGAAAATGAAACCTGGTTGGCCGGAGCCTAGCCGAGTTGTCCGTTGGCAGGATCGACGCCGGAGTTGGTCAGCCGAGGCTTCGGACCGGGCTGGTGCCCTCGGAAGGTGGTTGGCCGAGGCTCCGCTCGGGCCGGATTCCCGGAGAAGTCCCTGACAGCGATTGCCCGGGCGTGGTGATGACGTCGTCCTTCGGAGCGGAGGCCCTCGGACCGCGTCGCCGTCCGCGGCTAGGTCGGGCCTCGCCGAAGGTGCCGTCGATGCCGAGGGTGTCGCCGCCCCCTTCCAGCGTCAAGACCCGAGCCTGCAGGATCAGATTGTCTTGTAGCGTGGGCCTTGTGCGGCCGTCGAGGCCAGAACACACACCCTTGCTGTGTTGTAAAGCTGCGTCTCTCTTCCTCTTGTTTCGAGTGTCTGGACTTTTTGTCGGTAACAGGGATGTTTGTGCGAGCGGAAGTTGCTTCTCGCGGAAGGTGAGGAGTGAGGTATCCGTATCCCGGAGGCGTGGGAGTCCCTCGGCTCGGTCGGCCTTGCCGCTTACGCGCACTTTTACTCGTCCATGAGGCCCTATCACCGACTTGGTCGAGAAAACTCGAAGAATCGCTTCGACAGAAGGGCTTCCGAACGTAGAGACTTGTTCGATCTGCGGAGTCACCTTATCCGAACGCGAGTTACTTATCGCAGAAGGTGATGAGTGAGGTATCCGTATCCCGGAGGCGTAGGAGTCCCTCGGCTCGGTCAGCCTTGACTGCTTACGTGTACCCCGTCGTTTCCAGGACCCACTTTTCGAAGTAGTCAAAAAGCACGAAAGATATTCTGGTAAAAGAGATTTTCTGTTCGAGGAAAATTTTGACGCAGAGGGGGTTTCCCCCCTTTTAGCCCCCGAGGGAGGGTCGGGCTTTGCCGAGGCGAGGCCGACCCTTCCTTGTTGACTAAACTTTGCGTGGGTGTGAGGTATATGAACAACTTGGAAACATCTTAAGGGTAGAAGCGACATAGCTGTTGGATGTTCCAAGCGTTGCCGTAGACCTCGCCTTGACTGTTGGCCAGCTTGTATGTTCCGGGCTTCAGAACTTTGGCGATGACGAATGGCCCCTCCCAGGGGGGGCGTGAGCTTGTGCCTCCCTCGGGCGTCTTGCCGCAGCCGAAGCACCAGGTCGCCCACCTGGAGGTCTCGGGGTCGGACCCCTCGGGCGTGGTAGCGTCGCAGGGACTGCTGATACCGTGCCAAGTGTAGTAAGGCCTTGTCCCGAGCCTCGTCCAGCTGGTCCAGCGAGTCTTCTCGGCTAGCTTGGTTGCTTTCATCGCCGTAGGCTCTCGTCCTCGGGGAGCCGTATTCCAGGTCCGTGGGCAAGACGGCCTCGGCCCCGTAGACCAGGAAGAACGGCGTGAAACCCGTGGCTCGGCTCGGCGTCGTCCTCAGGCTCCAGACCACCGAGGGGAGTTCCTTCATCCATCGCTTGCCGAACTTGTTGAGATTATTGTAAATCCGAGGCTTGAGCCCTTGTAGAATCATGCTGTTGGCACGTTCTACTTGCCCATTCGACATGGGATG
This sequence comes from Zea luxurians, assembly GCA_029449295.1. NCBI lineage: Eukaryota > Viridiplantae > Streptophyta > Magnoliopsida > Poales > Poaceae > Zea > Zea luxurians. Next base: position 117,729,033 of record JAOPSE010000009.1, read on the forward strand.
AGCTACGGCGGCCCAGTCTACCCGGATGTTGTGATCCTCGCAAAAATCCAAGAATTTTTTGCCGGTGAACTGGGTGCCGTTGTCGGTGATGATGGAGTTCGGGACCCCGAAGCGATGGATGATGTTGGTCAAGAACGCCACCGCCTGCTCGGATCTGATGCTGTTCAGGGGTCGGACCTCGATCCACTTGGAGAATTTGTCGATGGCGATCAGCAGGTGCGTGTAGCCCCCGGGCGCCTTCTGCAGCGGGCCGACGAGGTCCAGACCCCACACAGCGAAGGGCCAGGTGATGGGTATCATCTGCAGAGCCTGAGCGGGCAGGTGGGTCTGCTTCGCATAGAATTGGCACCCTTCGCAGGCGCGGACAATTCTAGTTGCGTCAGCCACCGCCGTCGGCCAGTAGAAGCCTTGGCGGAAAGCGTTCCCGACGAGGGTTCGAGGTGCTGCATGATGGCCGCAAGCCCCCGAGTGTATTTCCTGCAGGAGTTCCTGACCTTCGTCGATGGAGATGCATCGCTGGAGGATGCCCGAGGGGCTACGGTGGTAGAGCTCCTGCTCATCGCCCAGCAAGACGAACGACTTGGCGCGTCGCGCTACCCGCCGTGCCTCGGCTTGGTCGAGGGGTAGCTCTCCCTGGCGGAGATATCGCAGGTACGGGGTCTGCCAATCTTGATCTGGCGTGACCCCGCTCCGCTCCTCCTCGATGCGCAGTGCTTCGCCCTCAGGGGTCGAGGGTCCCTCAGGCTGAACCGAGGATGGCTCGGGCTGGGCCGAGGTCACCTCGGACGGGGCCGAGGGCGTCTCGGGCTCGGGCGTGTCGCCGATCTTGACGGACGGTTGGTGCAGGTCCCGGGAGAAGACGTCCGGGGGAACCGTTGTTCGCCCCGAGGCTATCTTTGCCAGCTCGTCCGCAGTCTCGTTGTAGCGCCGGGCGATGTGGTTAAGCTCGAGCCCATAGAACTTGTCTTCTAGGCATCGAACCTCATCACAATAGGCCTCCATCTTCGGGTCGCGGCAGTGGGAGTTCTTCATGACTTGGTCGATGACGAGCTGTGAGTCGCCGCGTGCATCGAGGCGTCGGACCCCTAGCTCGATGGCGATTCGCAATCCGTTGACCAGAGCCTCGTACTCAGCCACATTGTTGGACGCCGAGAAATGGAGGCGGAGCACGTAGCGCAGGTGTTTCCCGAGGGGCGAGACGAAGAGCAGGCCCGCGCCGGCTCCCGTCTTCATCAGCGACCCATCGAAAAACATGGTCTAGAGCTCCGGTTGGATCGGAGCCGTCGGCAACTGGGTGTCGACCCATTCGGCTACGAAGTCCGCCAGTACCTGGGACTTGATGGCCTTCCGAGGGGCGAACGAGATTGTCTCGCCCATGATTTCCACCGCCCACTTTGCGATCCGTCCCGAGGCTTCTCGGCACTGGATGATCTCCCCCAGGGGGAATGATGACACCACAGTCACCGGGTGAGACTCGAAGTAATGTCGCAGCTTTCGCCTCGTCAGGATCACTGCATACAGCAGCTTCTGGACTTGTGGGTAGCGGATCTTGGTCTCGGACAGCACCTCGCTGACGAAGTAAACTGGCCTCTGAATGGGCAAAGCATGCCCCTCTTCCTGCCTTTCGACCATGATCGCGGCGCTGACCACCTGAGTGGTAGCGGCGACGTAGACCAAGAGGGCTTCTCCATCAGCTGGGGGTACCAAGACGGGCGCCTGGGTGAGGAGCGCCTTCAGGTTTCCGAGAGCTTCCTCGGCCTCGGGAGTCCAAGTGAAGCACTCGGCCTTCCTTAAGAGACGGTACAGGGGCAGGCCTCTTTCGCCGAGGCGCGAGATGAAACGGCTCAAGGCCGTGAGACATCCCATGACCCTCTGTACGCCTTTTAAGTCCTTGATGGGCCCCATGTTTGTAATGGCTGCGATCTTCTCCGGGTTGGCTTCGATGCCCCGCTCGGAGACGATGAATCCCAAGAGCATGCCTCGGGGCACCCCGAAGACGCACTTCTCGGGATTGAGCTTGACGCCCTTCGCCTTGAGACACCGGAATGTCACTTCAAGGTCGGAGAGAAGGTCGGAGGCTTTCCTCGTCTTGACTACGATGTCATTGACGTAGGCCTCGACCGTGCGACCGATGTGTACGCCGAACACATGGTTCATGCACCGCTGGTACGTTGCACCCGCGTTCCTCAAACCGAACGGCATGGTGACATAACAGTACATGCCGAAGGGCGTGATGAAAGAAGTCGCGAGCTGGTCGGACTCTTTCATCTTGATTTGATGATACCCTGAGTAGGCATCGAGGAAAGACAGGGTTTCGCACCCCGCAGTGGAGTCCACGATTTGATCGATGCGAGGTAGAGGGTAGGGGACCTTCGGACATGCTTTGTTGAGACCAGTGTAGTCTACACACATCCGCCACTTCCCCCCTTTCTTCCTCACAAGTACAGGGTTGGCAAGCCATTCGGGATGGAATACCTCTTTGATGAACCCTGCTGCCATCAACTTGTGGATCTCCTCGCCTATCACCCTGCGCCTTTCCTCGTCGAATCGGCGCAGAGGCTGTCTAACCGGTCGGGCTCCGGCCCGAATATCCAGCGAGTGCTCGGCGACATCCCTCGGTATGCCGGGCATGTCCGAGGGACTCCACGCAAAGACGTCGGCGTTTGCGCGGAGAAAGTCGACGAGCACTGCTTCCTATTTGGGGTCGAGCCCGGAACCGATCCAGATCTGCTTGGAGGTGTCGCCACTGGGGTCGAGAGGGACGGCCTTAACCGTCTCCGCTGGCTCGAAGTTGCCGGCATGTCGCTTCACGTCCGGCACCTCCCGGGAGAGGTTTTCCAGGTCGGCGATGAGGGCCTCGGACTCGGCGAGGGCCTCAGCGTACTCCACGCACTCCACATCGCATTCGAACGCGTGTTTGTACGTGGGACCGACGGTGATGACCCCATTGGGGCCCGGCATCTTGAGCTTCAGGTAGGTGTAGTTGGGGATGGCCATGAACTTCGCGTAGCATGGCCTTCCCAACACTGCGTGGTAGGTTCCTCGGAACCCGACCACTTCGAACGTCAAAGTCTCCCTTCGGAAGTTGGAGGGTGTTCCGAAGCAGACAGGAAGGTCGAGCTGTCCGAGGGGCTGGACGCGCTTCCCAGGAATGATCCCGTGGAAGGGCGCGGCGCCTGCTCGGACGGATGACAGATCGACGCGCAGGAGCCTGAGGGTCTCGGCGTAGATGATATTGAGGCAGCTGCCCCCATCCATCAGGACCTTGGTGAGCCTGACGTCGCCGATGACGGGATCGACGACGAGCGGGTACTTCCCCGGGCTCGGCACGTGGTCGGGGTGGTCATCTTGGTCGAAGGTGATGGGCTTGTCGGACCAGTCTAGGTAGACTGGCGCCGCCACCTTCACCGAGCAGACCTCCCGACGCTCTTGCTTACGATGCCGAGCCGAGGCATTCGCCGCATGCCCTCCGTAGATCATGAAGCAGTCGCGGACCTCGGGGAACTCTCCTGCTTGGTGATCTTCCTTTTTGTCGTCGTCGCGGGCCCTGCCACCCTCTGCGGGTGGCCCGGCCCGGTGGAAGTGGCGCCGAAGCATGACGCACTCCTCGAGGGTGTGCTTGACGGGCCCCTGATGGTAGGGGCACGTCTCCTTGAGTGCCTTGTCGAAGAGGTTGGCGCCTCCGGGGGGCTTCCGAGGGTTCTTGTATTCGGCGGCGGCGACAAGGTCCGTGCTGGCGGCGTCGCGTTTCGCTTGCGACTTCCTCCTGCCTTTCTTCTTGGCGCCGAGCGGAGTAGACGCCTCGGGAGCATCTTCCGATGGGCGGCCCTGGGGCTGCTTGTCCTTTCGGAAGATGGCTTCGACCGCCTCCTGACCAGAGGCGAACTTGGTGGCGATGTCCATCAGCTCGCTCGCCCTGGTGGGGGTCTTGCGACCCAACTTGCTCACCAGGTCACGGCAGGTGGTGCCGGCAAGGAACGCACCGATGACATCGGAGTCGGTGATGTTGGGCAGCTCCGTGCGCTGCTTCGAGAATCGCCGGATGTAGTCCCGAAGAGACTCTCCCGGCTGTTGCCGGCAGCTTCGGAGGTCCCAGGAATTCCCGGGGCGCACGTACGTGCCCTGGAAGTTGCCGGCGAAAGCTTGGACCAGATCCTCCCAGTTGGAAATCTGCCCCAGAGGCAGGTGCTCCAACCAAGCGCGAGCAGTGTCGGAGAGGAACAGGGGGAGGTTGCGGATGATGAGGTTGTCGTCGTCCGTTCCACCCAATTGACAGGCCAGGCGGTAGTCCGCGAGCCACAATTCCGGTCTCGTTTCCCCCGAGTACTTTGTGATAGTAGTCGGGGGTCGGAATCGGGGCGGAAACGGCGCCCGCCGAATGGCCCGGCTGAAGACCTGCGGACCGGGTGGTTCGGGCGAGGGACTCCGATCCTCCCCGCTGTCGTAGCGTCCCCCACGCCTGGGGTGATAACCTCGGCGCACCCTTTCGTCGAGGCGGGCCCGACGGTCGCGATGAGGGTGCTCGTCGCCGAGGTGGCCCGGGGCCGCAGGCGCGGTGTTGCGCGTGCGCCCAGTGTAGACTGAGGCTTCCCGCATGGGTCGGGAAGTCGCGGCACGAGGCTCCGAGGGGTACCCCTGCCTTCGGGAGGCAGAGCTCTCGGCCCGCCGGGCCGCAGCGCCTTCCAGGAGATGCTTGAGCTCTCCCTGGATTCATCGACCCTCGGTGGTTGATGACTCCGGCATCGCGCGGAGGAGCATCGCTGCGGCGGCCAGGTCCTGACCGGTTCCGCCGGATGCGGGTGGCGGTCTGTCCCTGGCATCGTTGGCGATGCGGTGCTTGAGACCCTGGGGCAGGTGACGTATTTCTCCGGCCGGGGGCTGGCCCGTCCATACCTGCCCGACGTCCCGGCGGATTGCCTCGAGCGCTCCTGCTCCCTCATCGAGCCCGGCCCGCGCCCCGCGGACTTGCTCGAGCTGTGGGTCGTGACCCCCCGCCGGAACGGGGACCACAGCTAGCTCCCGCGGGATGTCGGCGCGAGGCGCTGGCCTAGGGGGATCACCATCCTCCGGCATGCCGAGACAGCTGCCTCCGGAGGGATCCCCTAGCTCGACGTGGAAACATTCGCGGCTCGGGCCGCAGTCCTTGTCGTCAAGCCTGCGGCTGCCGTCGGAACAGTCGGAGAGGCAGTAGTTGCATGCGGTCATGAAGTCCCGCATGGCACTGGGGTTGCCAGATCCAGAGAAATCCCAGCAGATGCTGGGGTCATCATCTTCCTCGGACCCAGAGGGTCCGTAGGTCGAGACGCCCGTCAATCGGTCCCAAGGCGACCGCACACGAAACCCGAAAGGGGTTGCACTCGCCTCAACGTGAGCGCCCGCCAGAGCGAGGCACTAGGCGGGTTGAGGTTGAGTCGAAATGACAAAGGATGGGAATCAGCCGGTACCTTTTGGTCGACGAGGAGCGACGAAGTCACATCGGGGGCTGATCGCGCCGTCGTCCTGGGTGCGAGGGCGACGTCCTGCAGGCCCTCCGTGAGCACGCTGGCGTCGTCCACTTGCTCGAGGTCGGCGTGTCGCGGGGGGACGGCGCTCGCCTTCGCCTCAAACGTGAGGGTGATGCCTGACGCGTCCTCCGTTGGGGCGCTGGGGATGTCGATTTGCTCAACAGCCGACTGAGCGCAGCCTCCCGCTCGGCCCTGGTTGCCCCGCCTCCTCCTCCGATGGCGAGGGAGAGGATGGGGCGAGCTCGAAAGTTGTCCTTCCCCCACGCGGGAAAGACATCGTCGATTCCGCCGCCGGCGGGCGGGCTTTCCGCCACCATTGTCGATGTCGCGCGGCGGTGGAAGGAGTATCATGTCGTAGCTACCGTCGAAAGACATGAACTCGAGGCTCCCGAAACGGAGCACTGTCCCGGGTTGAAGAGGTCGTTGGAGACAGCCCATATGGAGCTTGACGGGAAACTGCTCGTCAACACGCAGCAGGCCCCTACCTGGCGCGCCAACTGTCGGCGTTTCGAGACCGGGGGGTCCCCGAGCCGACGAGTGAGTGTGCCGCGTGCCCCAGCCCAGATGGGTCGAGCGCGTGAGCGAGCGCGAAGGGGGGAAAGAGCGAGGTGGCCGGAGCCGAGTCGTGAGGGAGTCGGAGATCCCGCGACCTTCGTGTTCGTCCCGCGCCCAGGTCGGCTGCGCTTGCAGTAGGGGGTTACAAGCGTCCGCGCGGGTGAGGGGAGCGAGCGGCCCCAAGAGAGCGCCTGCCCCTGCCCTCGTTCCCGCGAGGCCAACCTTCTCTAAGAAGGCCCTGGTCCTTCCTTTTATAGGCGTATGGAGAGGATCCAGGTGTACAAATGGGGGTGTAGCAAGGTGCTACGTGTCTAGCGGGGGAGAGCTAGTGCCCTAAGTACATGCCAAGGTGGCAGCCGGAGAGATCTTGGCACCCAGCTGGTGTGGCGTCGTGGCCGTCGGAGAAGCAATGGAGCCTGGCGGGGGGACAGCTGTCGGAGTGGTTGGGCCCTTGCTGACGTCCCCCTGCTTCCGTAAGGGAGCTGAGAACCGCCGTCGTCATGGGTCCAGCGGGGCGCCATCATTGCCTATCTGGCGGAGCTAGCCAGATGGGACGTCGGTCCTGTTTCCTGCGGCCCGAGTCGGCTCGGGGTAGGGTGATGATGGCGCTTCCTGTCGACGTGGCGGACTCGTGCCCTAGGTCGGGCGACGTGGAGGCTCCTCCGAAGCCGAGGTCGAGTCTGTCCTGCATGGCCGAGGCCGAGCCCGAGCTCCTGGGTCGGGCGAGGCGGAGGTCGTTCGGCAGAGGCCAGGGCGGAGTCTGAGCCCTGGGTCGGGCGAAGCGGAGTTCGTCGTCTTCCGGGGCCTTAGCCCGAGTCCGAGCCCTGGGTCGGGCGGAGCGGAGTTCGCCGTCTTCCGGGGCCTTAGCCCGAGTCCGAGCCCTGGGTCGGGCGGAGCGGAGTTCGCCGTCTTCCGGGGCCTTAGCCCGAGTCCGAGCCCTGGGTCGGTCGGAGCGGAGTTCGCCGTCTTCCGGGGCCTTAGCCCGAGTCCGAGCCCTGGGTCGGGCGGAGCGGAGTTCGCCGTCTTCCGGGGCCTTAGCCCGAGTCCGAGCCCTGGGTCGGGCGGAGCGGAGTTCGCCGTCTTCTGGGGCCTTAGCCCGAGTCCGAGCCCTGGGTCGGGCGGAGCGGAGTTCGCCGTCTTTCGGGGCCTTAGCCTGAGTCCGAGCCCTGGGTCGGGCGGAGCTTCCTATGGCGCTTTTGGCCAAGCCTGGCCGCCCGTCAGTCTCACTCTTTGCGTCAAATGCCCCAGTGACTTGGTTGGTCGGCGCGGTGATTTAGTCAGGGTTGCTTCTTAACGAAGGCAAGGCCTCGGGCGAGCCGGAGATGCGTCTGCCGTAAAAAGGGGGCCTCGGGCGAGACAGAAACACCTCAGGGTCGGCTGCCCTTGCCCGAGGCTAGGCTCGGGCGTGGCGTGATCGAGTCGCTCGTATGGACTGATCCCTGACTTAATCAAACCCATCAGGCCTCTGCAGCTTTATGCTGATGGGGGTTACCAGCTGAGAATTAGGCGTCTTGAGGGTACCCCTAATTATGGTCCCCGACAATGCTCAACGTGGCCGTTGTTCTTGGAAGTTATGCTTGAGTAATGACTTGGAATCGTCGAGTTGCTTCTTAGATCTGCCTGCATATTTGTGGGGAAAACGGCTGATTTACTGTTAATATATTCAGAGGTAGTAACCGAGTGGTTTTTTCTTGCGACGTCGGTGTTTTAGAGGTAACAGCCGAGTCCTTTTGAGCCACGTCGGTGTTTTAGAAATAACGACCGAGTGAAGACTGGCAACATCAGCGTTTTAGAAATAACAGCTGAGTTATATTGGGCCACGTCGGGGTTTTGGAAATAACGGCCGAGTGATTACTCGTGACGTCGGCGTTTCAGAAATAACAGCCGAGTGATAACGGGCCATGTTGGTGTTTTAGAAATAACTACTGAGTGAAGACTGGCAACGTCAGCGTTTTAGAAATAACCGCTGAGTTATATTGGGCCACGTCAGTGTTTTGCAAATAACGGCCGAGTGATGACTGGGCACTTTTTTAGAAATGGCGTCTGGCCCGGGAAAACACCATTTGTACTGCGCCATCGCATGCCTCTGCATTCTCAACCCTAGCTCTACTTTTTGCCTCCAAACCTTCTCTGTTTCCCTGTGATCTTGCTTCCGCTTAGTTCGCCGGCGAGACCGAGATGGCGCCCAAGCGAAAGAGCCAGAATTCCACCGCTGCGATTATTCCTCCCATCGATCCCAACAATCAGTTGCCTTTCACAGGTAATCATATGTCTGTTGTTTCTGAGTCTAACCTTCTCCGCCTTGTTTCTGTCAGGGTTCTTCCTCCGAAAGAGCTTTGTTCTTGGTGGATCTGTTGTGGGGTTACTGTCCCGACGGAGGACACCCACGAGTCCGTTATTTATATTCCACCGCTTCGGCGAGTGTCATGTTTGAATAAGGATGCCGGCCCTTCTGCTCCTGCTGCCGAGGAAGTGCCAGTGGAGCTTTTTACTAGAGCTGAACCCAATAGGTGTGACCCGGCTGACGCTGACCCCAATGGGTGTGACCTGGATGATGCTGATTCCAATGGGTGTGACCCGGCCAGAGCTGATCCCAATGGGTGTGCTGCTCGTATTATTGACGAGGATGAGGAAGAGGAGGAGGAAATCCCCTTAATTCGGAAAAACAGTCGACATTATATAGTCAGTGGGGAGAGTAGTGATATTCCTTCTCCAGCTTTGTCTGCTCTCGTTGGTCTGCAAGAATTGTCTCTAGCAAATTTTGATCAAGCTCTCGAGGATGTGATCCCTGAAGATCTGTTGTTCGAGCCGACAGATGGTGGTACGCTGGACGTTTGCACTGACATGCCTGACATGGGGTTAGAGTTATCCCGAGCAACGTCTCGTGCCTCATCGACCTTGGAGCGCGGTCTTCAGAGCCAAGAACTGATCTAGATTTCTCCCTTCCCATGGAGGTGGCTAAGAATCCTTCAGCCTTAGAGGTGGCTGCTGCAGAGACCCTAGCTTCCAATGATGGTGCAAGCGGTTACCCAGCCCCCGAGGGTGTTGCCGGTGTTGGGGGCCTTCGGCTTCCGTAGGTCCTCAAAAACATGATTTAACAATGTTTCTGGAAGTATAATGCATGAACAGGTACCTTCGAACATGGACTCTTCGGACAAGTCAAAATCGCTGTATGAAGAAACACAAAGAGAACGAAGGATGGAACAGGGCCGAAGCTGTGCGTAAGGAAGCTTCGGCATGATGGCAGAAAAGAGGAAACCGACTTAAAGAGGAAAAGACTATCTAGACCTCGATGGATTACTATAGAGTTATTATCAAAAGCAAAGGACCTGGATGTAATTTTTCATGGGCTGCGACCCGTGCCTATAAATAGGTGAATAGTACTCCCGTACTGTTCACGCTGACTTGGCATTCACTTTTTGCATCACGCTTGTACCCTTGCTTTCCTTCAAACTGAAGGTACATTTATAATTTGTTATTGTTGATATGGTAATGCAAATAAAAAATAAGTTGATGATAATGTTTAAATGTTTATGTCATTTTTTGTATCATCATTTATTGTGCTTACGAAGATTTTTCCTTCATAACCTTCGTCCGGAATCCATTATATCCGAAAGGAAAATAATGTTTCGAAGGACGAAGGACTTTAACATTTAATGCTTTCTATGTTGCCTTGTTCTTAACTCTTAGCATTTGAGAACAAGTCCCCAACATTGGCGTCCACCTCCGGTGAACTCACTTCCACTTTTTGAGTTTCGAACACCTTCGGCAAGCATAGACCTTTGTCATGCCGCCAAAGAAAGCTTCAGCAACTAGGGCTGCCGCTCTGCAGCCGCTGGACCCCAACCAAGAGACCCTCTCTCTTCGGGAGGCCCGAAGCCAGAAGAGGAAGGCCACCAGTCCAACGCCTCAGGAGGACGACTTGGATCAAGAGATCAGAAATATGGAGATGCTCCATCAGCAGGTCCAAAGGAAGAAGGAAAAGATGGCTAGGCTAGCTGACTTGCAGAGGCAGATAGACAAAGCCTCTGAAGAAGTTCGCCATCTTACTCAAGATGAGCAGAACCGAAGGCCTCAGCACAGAGAGCTTCATCAGGAGGGCTTCTTCAATGAGGATGACTGGTATGAGAATTTCCAACATGGAAATTTTGCTTTTGATGATGCTTCTCCTCTGTCAGCAGAACTGCAGGCTACACCTTTGCCTTCGTCCTACAAGCCACCTCAACTCCCCATGTACGACGGACACTCAGATCCGAAGCGGTTTCTGATGAGCTACGAAGCAACGATATCTTCCTATGGTGGCAATACTGCAGTCATGGCGAAGTCTTTCGTCATGGCTGTCAAGAATGTTGCACAAACCTAGTACTCCTCCCTTCGGCCAGGAACAATCACATCATGGCAAAAGCTGAAGGATATGCTGATCACCAATTTCCAAGGGTTCCAAACGAAGCCGGTCACCGCTCAAGCCTTATTCCAGTGCACCCAAGATCACGAAGAATATCTTCAGGCGTATGTCCGAAGGTTCTTACGCCTGAGAGCACAGGCGCCAACAGTGCCTAATGAAATTGTCATTGAGGCCATGATTAAGGGGCTTCGGCCGGGACCTTCAGCCCAATACTTTGCCAGGAAGCCCCCTCAGACTCTGGAGAAACTGCTTCAGAAGATGGATGAATACATCCGTGCTGACAATGACTTTCGACAGAGAAGGGAGGAAGCTTACAGGTTCTCCGAAATAGCCAGGGGCTTCGGAGGGAGATTTCATCCTAGACATGTCAGATCGATTTGTTCCACTTAGAATAATGACAGGGGAAGCCAGCAGCAGAGGCCGCAATATTCTTCCTAGGCTTCGGGGCAGCAGCAGCGCTATCGTCGGCCTCCAGCTCCAAGGGGCAGAGGTGCCAAGGGCTTCGGAGGAAGAATTGGGGATCAGCCCAGGAAAATTTATTGCCTATTCTGTGGTGAGGACAAGGGCCACACCACCAGGATGTGTCATGTCACCATACAGAAACAAAAGGAAATAGCAGAAGCTGCACCCCAACAAACCCAACCGAAGCAAGTTATGCATACTGCTTCGTACCACTCGCCTTATATCCCAGAGTATGTGGGCAACCACCCTGCAGCTTCTGTTGCTTCGGCAAGTCAATCTCAGGCATCTTGGCAACAGCCTCCACCTCCACCACCAATGCAACGAGGCTAGCAACCAGAAGGGAGCCAGCATACTCAACACCAACGAGACTTCAGAGAAGAGTCCGAAGCTCGCATAGTCAATAGTACTATGCCAGAATCGAAGCACATTTACTAACAAATATATCCTACTTCGGTAGCAGTTTTTGCATTCAGTATCATTTTCTTTTTAATAAGGAACAATTATTGAAAGCCTAATTGTTTTTTGTCGTTTTCAATTTCTTGTAATAGCTTCACTTTTGCCATAGTACAAATATACTTTCCCCACAGAATAACGGAGTCCAAAAAGTTGCCGAAGCATAAGAACTTATGGTTACAGGGAGAACCTCTGAAATAACAAAAAGTCGTTCCTAAGGGAGCGCAGCGTAAGTTTTCTGCTCAAAAGTCATTCCTAAGGGAGCGCAGCGTAAGTTTTCTGCTCAAAAGTCGTTCCGAAGGGAATGCAGAGCTTACAGCGAAAAATAAACGCTGATTCCGCTGAAGTAAAAGGCGAAGAAGCTCCTAAGGGAGGCTTACAGCAAAAAATAAACGCTGATTTCGCTGAAGTAAAAGGCGAAGAAGCTCCTAAGGGAGGCTTACAGCGAAAAATAAACGCTGATTCCGCTGAAGTAAAAGGCGAAGAAGCTCCTAAGGGAGGCTAACAGTGAAAAATAAATGTCGATCTTCGGCACATATCATTTTGCATAACATTACATCATCACATCATTTGCATAGCATAGCATCATACATCATATTGCATCAATGACGCAAGAAGGGGGTTCAATGTTGATATTCGGAGATTGTTTCGAAGAAACAATGCCAAGGCACAAAAATAATTATTGAAGAAGCATACCTTCGTCAAACTCTGAAACGAAAAGATCTATTGGTTACTGATTTTACGAAGATTGGATGTTTTTATGAAATATGGATATTATTTACGAAGCATGAAAAGAAGGGAAGGTGTTTTTTCGCCGAAGGCTCAAAAACGGTATGTACGTAAAGTTTCATGCATCGTAAAAATTGAATCATAAATAGCTTATATACTACATTCAAAGTTACAAAATATTACACATATTGTCCAACAAATATTACATTCCAAATGTTTTTACAATAACATCTAGTCTTCCCTTAGAACTACTTCTGCAGCTTCGTTGAGTAGTTAATCAACAACTTTGTCCATAATAGCTTCGGCCATTTTTCTAATTTCGTCATCCCCCTTTGTGTTGAGGTCCGCTAATGGCTCGGCGGGCTCTGAGGGAGGAGAGAGTGTGGCTGTGTTACAAAGTGTAAACAAGTTCGAAATCAAAAAGTTACAACAACAAGCCAAAAACTAGTAGTCAATACCTATTCGCCCTTCGAGATCCGCACTTTTCTCAGCGACCTCTGCTACTTTTCTAGCGTCATGAATACCTTTTTCGCTTTTCCATATAATTTCTTGAGCCATCTCCCGGCCACCATGTTCCCAGATGTCGGTGAAAAATTTTCCACCAACCAAACTTTCCTCGGCCGAAGGGTCTTTTATGTCTTCAGAAGATAAGTCGGCTTCGGTTTGTGCCAAGGATTTCACGTGATCGCAGCCTTTTTTCTCCAAAATAGTGGCAATCCCCCTAGCACCCGAGAAGGCACATATGTCTCCGCGGCCATTCAAAACATCTTCAAAAGCTTCAGCTTCGTGGCTGATCCATCCAATTGGGCCCTCGAGGTCGCCCCTTATGAAATTTTCTTCACTTGAGAACGCCCCAACACTGGCGAAGCTGGTTCTTATTTTCTTAACACATTCTATAGATTTTTCATAACACCTTATCTTGGATGCACGAAGCTCTTCAACATTTTTCTAAATGATTTGCCCATTGTTCACTAATTTCTCGTTTTGCTTCTTCAATTATGCATTCTTCTTTAGCTCTGGCTAGCTGTTTCCGAAGATCCTCAATTTCGCGCTTCTGAGCTTCAGCTTGAGCTTTGAAAGCAACTTCCTCTTCTTTTATTTTATTCACCAACGAGTGTAATATTTTATCTTTTTCGAGACCTTCGTTCCTTAGTTCAATTACTTCGGAACGAAGGTTGCTCAAGGCTATGGTACACCCCTCGTCTTTGGCATCTTTTTGTGCCCTAAGGGCATTGCTAAGTATAAGGCCCTGCAAAAAATGCGTTAATAAGTTTAAGCAAATGAAAAATTTTGGTTTTAAGGAATAATACAAAGATCTCATTTTTCACCTTTAAACTATTGTACGCTAGGCTGTCCGCCAGCTCGTTCTTTGACAATACCGAGAGCCCGTCTTCTAATGTTGGGAATCCGAAGCTCTTGCTCATCTCCCGACAGACAGAAATCTCCTTGCTGTCAGGGAGACAATACAAGAAGTCTTCTTCTCCGCTGCTGTTGAATATCAGCGCCCCTTTTCGATATTTCAATTTTTGCGCATAGAACTTGTCGGCGTTTCGGGACCGGGGGGTCCCCGAGCCGACGAGTGAGTGTGCCGCGTGCCCCAGCCCAGATGGGTCGAGCGCGTGAGCGAGCGCGAAGGGGGGAGAGAGCGAGGTGGCCGGAGCCGGGTCGTGAGGGAGTTGGAGATCCCGCGGCCTTCGTGTTCGTCCCGCGCCCAGGTCGGGTGCGCTTGCAGTAGGGGGTTACAAGCGTCCGCGCGGGTGAGGGGAGTGAGCGGCCCCAAGAGAGCGCCTGCCCCTGCCCTCGTTCCCGCGAGGCCAACCTTCTCTAAGAAGGCCCTGGTCCTTCCTTTTATAGGCGTAAGGAGAGGATCCAGGTGTACAAATGGGGGTGTAGCAAGGTGCTACGTGTCTAGCGGGGGAGAGCTAGCGCCCTAAGTACATGCCAAGGTGGCAGCCGGAGAGATCTTGGCACCCAGCTGGTGTGGCGTCGTGGCTATCGGAGAAGCAATGGAGCCTGGCGGAGGGACAGCTGTCGGAGTGGTTGGGCCCTTGCTGACGTCCCCCTGCTTCCGTAAGGGAGCTGAGAGCCGCCGTCGTCATGGATCTAGCGGGGCGCCATCATTGCCTATCTGGCGGAGCCGGCCAGATGGGACGTCGGTCCTGTTCTCTGCGGCCCGAGTCGGCTCGGGGTAGGGTGATGATGACGCTTCCTGTTGACGTGGCGGACTTGTGCCCTAGGTCGGGCGACGTGGAGGCTCCTCCGAAGCCGAGGTCGAGTCTGTCCTGCATGGCCGAGGCCGAGCCCGAGCTCTGGGTCGGGCGAGGCGGAGGTCGTTCGGCAGAGGCCAGGGCGGAGTCCGAGCCCTGGGTCGGGCGAAGCGGAGTTCGTCGTCTTCTGGGGCCTTAGCCCGAGTCCGAGCCCTGGGTCGGGCGGAGCGGAGTTCGCCGTCTTCCGGGGCCTTAGCCCGAGTCCGAGCCCTGGGTCGGGCGGAGCGGAGTTCGCCGTCTTCCGGGGCCTTAGCCCGAGTCCGAGCCTTGGGTCGGGCGGAGCGGAGTTCGCCGTCTTCCGGGGCCTTAGCCCGAGTCCGAGCCCTGGGTCGGGCGGAGCGGAGTTCGCCGTCTTCCGGGGCCTTAGCCCGAGTCCGAGCCCTGGGTCGGGCGGAGCTTCCTATGGCGCTTTTGGCCAAGCCTGGCCGCCCGTCAGTCTCACTCTTTGCGTTAAAGGCCCCAGTGACTTGGTCGGTCGGCGCGGTGATTTAGTCAGGGTTGCTTCTTAACGAAGGCAAGGCCTCGGGCGAGCCGGAGATGCGTCTGCCGTAAAAAAGGGGGCCTCGGGTGAGACGGAAACACCTCAGGGTCGGCTGCCCTTGCCCGAGGCTAGGCTCAGGCGTGGCGTGATCGAGTCGCTCGTATGGACTGATCCCTGACTTAATCAAATCCATCAGGCCTCTGCAGCTTTATGCTGATGGGGGTTACCAGCTTAGAATTAGGCGTCTTGAGGGTACCCCTAATTATGGTCCCCGACAGTAGCCCCCGAGCCTCGAAGGGAGTGTTAGCACTCGCTTGGAGGCTTTCGTCGCACTTTTTTGCAAGGGGACCAGCCTTTCTCGGTTGCACTTTGTTCCAGTGGGTGCGCGCGAGCGCACCCGCCGGGTGTAGCCCCCGAGGCCTCGGAGGAGTGGTTTCACTCCTTCGAGGTCTTAATGCCTTGCGTAATGCTTTGGCTGGTCTGGCGGTTCCCTCATGCGAACAGGCCGTAGCCCGGGTGCACTGTCGGGGCCCAAGTTCTCGGGCTGGTATGTTGACGCTGTCAACGGTTCGGCCGGAGCCGGGTTTGCGGGAGCAGCCCCCGAGCCTCCGCACAGGGCGAGAGGACGATCAGGGACAGACTCGGCTTTTTTACATACGCCCCTACGTCGCCTTTCCGCAAGGAGGAGGGGGGGAGAGCGCCATGTTACCCTCGATGGGCACCGAACATGGTGTCTCCGGTGAGCTGCAATCGGGTAATCTGAGTGGATGTCCGTGCCCTGTTCGTTGGGGGTCGGCTAGGGGCCCGGAGGCACGCCCAAAAGTACCTGCGGGTGACCTGCCGGACCCGGTCCCCTGGCGACGGGGTCCGAGGGCTCGATGCCTCCCTCCGATGGGATTCCGTTACAGGTTCGTTCCCGCTGGTCTCGGAAATGTCCTAGGGTACCTCGGGAGCGCAGCCCGAGCCTTGGTTATGTATCGAACGTACCCCTGGTCATCCCTCGCTCGGTGTCTGAGGCGACTGTGAACCCTTCGGGGGGCCAGCCTTCGAACCCCTGATCAGTAATGGGCGCGGAGCCCGAGTAGCCTGAGGTGGTCGTGGAACCTTTCGGGGGGCCGACCTTCGAACCTCTGACCAGTAGTGGGTGTCGGGCCCACGCGATATGAGGTGGCTGTTGAACCCTTCGAGGGGCCAGCCTTCGAACCCCTGATCAGTAAGGAGGCTCGGAGCCTAGTTCCTTCACGGGGAAGGATCCCTTTGGGGGTATCCCTTTTCCCGGTCCCTGTTGCAAGAGATAGAGAAAGAAGGAAAAGGGAAAAAGGATACGAAATTGAACGACGGGGCGTACCTCTTTTGGTGTGGTCGTTTTGGCGAAGGCCTGGGTCGGGCCTGAACCGCTTCACCAAGCATGAGTCGCCCCGTGTCAAGGTGACGAGTGAGGTATCCGTATCCCGGAGGCGTAGGAGTCCCTCGGCTCGGTCGACCCTGGTTGGCCGGAGCCTAGCCGAGTTGTCCGCTGGCAGGATCGACGCCGGAGTTGGTCAGCCGAGGCTTCGGACCGGGCTGGTGCCCTCGGAAGGTGGTTGGCCGAGGCCCCGGAGGTGGCCGGCCGAGCCGCCCGCTCGGGCCGGATCCCGGAGAAGTCCCGGACAGCGATTGCCCGGGCGTGGTGATGACGTCGTCCTTCGGAGCAGAGGCCCTCGGACCGCGTCGCCGTCCGCGGCTAGGTCGGGCCTCGCCGAAGGTGCCGTCGATGCCGAGGGTGTCGCTGCCCCCTTCCAGCGTCGAGACCCGAGCCTGCAGGATTAGCTTGTCTTGTAGTGTGTGCTTTGTGCGACCGTCGAGGCCAGAACACACACCCTTGTCGCGTGTTAAGCTGCGTCTCTCTTCCTCTTGTTTCGAGTGTCTGGACCTTTTGTTGGTAACAGGGATGTTTGTGTGAGCGAAAGTTGCTTTTCGCGGAAGGTGAGGAGTGAGGTATCCGTATCCCGGAGGCGTGGGAGTCCCTCGGCTCGGTCGCCCTTGCCGCTTACGCGCACTTTTACTCGTTCATGGGGCCCTATCACCGACTTTGGTCGAGAAGACTCGAAGAATCGCTTCAACAGAAAGGGCTTCCGAACGTAGAGACTTGTTCGATCCGCGGAGTCACCTTATCCGAACGCGAGTTACTTATCGCAAAAGGTGATGAGTGAGGTATCCGTATCCCGGAGGCGTAGGAGTCCCTCGGCTCGGTCAGCCTTGACTGCTTACGTGTACCCCATCGTTTCCAGGACCCACTTTTCGAAGTAGTCAAAAAGCACGAAAGATATTCTGGTAAAAGAGATTTTCTGTTCGAGGAAAATTTTGACGCAGAGGGGGTTTCCCCCCTTTTAGCCCCCGAGGGAGGGTCGGGCTTTGCCGAGGCGAGGCCGACCCTTCCTTGTTGACTAAACTTTGCGTGGGTGCGAGGTATATGAACAACTTGGAAACATCTTAAGGATAGAAGCGATGTAGCTGTTGGATGTTCCAAGCGTTGCCGTAGACCTCGCCTTGACTGTTGGCCAGCTTGTATGTTCTGGGCTTCAGGACTTTGGCGATGACGAACGGCCCCTCCCAGGGGGGCGTGAGCTTGTGCCTCCCTCGGGCGTCTTGCCGCAGCCGAAGCACCAGGTCGCCCACTTGGAGCTCTCGGGGTCGGACCCCTCGGGCATGGTAGCGTCGCAGGGACTGCTGATACCGCGCCGAGTGTAGTAAGGCCCTGTCCCGAGCCTCGTCCAGCTGGTCCAGCGAGTCTTCTCGGCTAGCTTGGTTGCTTCCATCGTCGTAGGCCCTCGTCCTCGGGGAGCCGTATTCCAGGTCAGTGGGCAAGACGGCCTCGGCCCCGTAGACCAGGAAGAACGGCGTGAAACCCGTGGCTCGGCTCGGCGTCGTCCTCAGGCTCCAGACCACCGAGGGGAGTTCCTTCATCCATCGCTTGCCGAACTTGTTGAGATCATTGTAAATCCGAGGCTTGAGCCCTTGTAGAATCATGCCGTTGGCACGTTCCACTTGCCCATTCGACATGGGATGAGCTACGGCGGCCCAGTCTACCCGGATGTTGTGATCCTCGCAAAAATCCAGGAATTTTTTGCCGGTGAACTGGGTGCCGTTGTCGGTGATGATGGAGTTCGGGACCCCGAAGCGATGGATGATGTTGGTGAAGAACGCCACCGCCTGCTCGGATCTGATGCTGTTCAGGGGTCGGACCTCGATCCACTTGGAGAATTTGTCGATGGCGACCAGCAGGTGCGTGTAGCCCCCGGGCGCCTTCTGCAGAGGGCCGACGAGGTCCAGACCCCACAGAGCGAAGGGCCAGGTGATGGGTATCGTCTGCAGAGCCTGAGCGGGCAGGTGGGTCTGCTTCGCATAGAATTGGCACCCTTCGCAGGCGCGGACAATTCTAGTGGCGTCAGCCACCGCCGTCGGCCAGTAGAAGCCTTGGCAGAAAGCATTCCCGACGAGGGTTCAAGGTGCTGCATGATGGCCGCAAGCCCCCGAGTGTATTTCCTGCAGGAGTTCCTGACCTTCGGCGATGGAGATGCATCGCTGGAGGATGCCCGAGGGGCTATGGTGGTAGAGCTCCTTCTCCTCGTCCAACAAGACGAACGACTTGGCGCGTCGCGCTACCCGCCGAGCCTCGGCTCGGTCGAGGGGCAGTTCTCCTTGGCGGAGATATTGCAGGTACGGGGTCTGCCAATCTTGATCTGGCGTGACCCCGCTCCGTTCCTCCTCGATGCGCAGTGCTTCGCCCTCGGGGGTCGAGGGTTCCTCGGGCTGAACCGAGGATGGCTCGGGCTGGGCCGAGGTCACCTCGGACGGGGCCGAGGGCGTCTCGGGCTCGGGCGTGTCGCCGATCTTGACGGAGGGTTGGTGCAGATCCCGGGAGAAGACGTCCGGGGGAACCGTCGTTCGCCCCGAGGCTATCTTTGCCAGCTCGTCCGCATTCTCGTTGTAGCGCCAGGCGATGTGGTTAAGCTCGAGCCCGTAGAACTTGTCTTCCAGGCGTCGAACCTCATCACAGTAAGCCTCCATCTTCGGGTCGCGGCAGTGGGAGTTCTTCATGACTTGGTCGATGACGAGCTGCGAGTCGCCGCGTGCATCGAGGCGTCGGACCCCTAGCTCGATGGCGATTCGCAATCCGTTGATCAGAGCCTCGTACTCAGCCATATTGTTGGACGCCGGGAAATGGAGGCGGAGCACGTAGCGCAGGTGTTTCCCGAGGGGCGAGACGAAGAGCAGGCCCGCGCCGGCTCCCGTCTTCATCAGCGACCCGTCGAAAAACATGGTCCAGAGCTCCGGTTGGATCGGAGCCGTCGGCAACTGGGTGTCGACCCATTCGGCTACGAAGTCCGCCAGTACCTGGGACTTGATGGCCTTTCGAGGGGCGAACGAGATTGTCTCGCCCATGATTTCCACCGCCCACTTTGCCATTCGTCCCGAGGCTTCTCGGCACTGGATGATCTCCCCCAGGGGGAAGGATGACACCACAGTCACCGGATGAGACTCGAAGTAATGTCGCAGCTTTCGCCTCGTCAGAATCACTGCATACAGCAGCTTCTGGACTTGTGGGTAGCGGATCTTGGTCTCGGACAGCACCTCGCTGACGAAGTAAACTGGCCTCTGAATGGGCAAAGCATGCCCCTCTTCCTGCCTTTCGACCACGATCGCGGCGCTGACCACCTGAGTGGTAGCGGCGACATAGACCAAGAGGGCTTCTCCATCAGCTGGGGGTACCAAGACGGGCGCCTGGGTGAGGAGCGCCTTCAGGTTCCCGAGAGCTTCCTCGGCCTCGGGAGTCCAAGTGAAGCAATCGGCCTTCCTTAAGAGACGGTACAGGGGCAGGCCTCTTTCACCGAGGCGCGAGATGAAACGGCTCAAGGCCGCGAGACATCCCATGACCCTCTGTACGCCTTTTAAGTCTTTGATGGGCCCCATGCTTGTGATGGCTGCGATCTTCTCCGGGTTGGCTTCGATGCCCCGCTCGGAGACGATGAATCCCAAGAGCATGCCTCGGGGCACCCCGAAGACGCACTTCTCGGGATTGAGCTTGACGCCCTTCGCCTTGAGACACCGGAATGTCAGTTCAAGGTCGGAGAGAAGGTCGGAGGCTTTCCTCGTCTTGACTACGATGTCATCGACGTAGGCCTCGACCGTGCGACCGATGTGTTCGCCGAACACATGGTTCATGCACCGCTGGTACGTTGCACCCGCGTTCCTCAAACCGAACGGCATGGTGACATAATAGTACATGCCGAAGGGCGTGATGAAAGAAGTCGCGAGCTGGTCGGATTCTTTCATCTTGATTTGATGATACCCTGAGTAGGCATCGAGGAAAGACAGGGTTTCGCACCCTGCAGTGGAGTCCACAATTTGATCGATGCGAGGTAGAGGGTAGGGGACCTTCGGACATGCTTTGTTGAGACCAGTGTAGTCTACACACATCCGCCATTTCCCCCCTTTCTTCCTCACAAGTACAGGGTTGGCAAGCCATTCGGGATGGAATACCTCTTTGATGAACCCTGCTGCCATCAGCTTGTGGATCTCCTCGCCTATCACCCTGTGCCTTTCCTCGTCGAATCGGCGCAGAGGCTGTCTGATCGGTCGGGCTCCGGCCCGAATATCCAGCGAGTGCTCGGCGACATCCCTTGGTATGCCGGGCATGTCCGAGGGACTCCACGCAAAGACATCGGCGTTTGCGCGGAGAAAGTCGACGAGCACTGCTTCCTATTTGGGGTCGAGCCCGGAACCGATCCGGATCTGCTTGGAGGTGTCGCCACTGGGGTCGAGAGGGATGGCCTTAACCGTCTCCGCTGGCTCGAAGTTGCCGGCATGTCGCTTCACGTCCGGCACCTCCCGGGAGAGGTT
This sequence comes from Zea luxurians, assembly GCA_029449295.1. Classification (NCBI taxonomy): domain Eukaryota; kingdom Viridiplantae; phylum Streptophyta; class Magnoliopsida; order Poales; family Poaceae; genus Zea; species Zea luxurians. The sequence continues at coordinate 117,749,772 of JAOPSE010000009.1, forward strand.
TTCCAGGTCGGCGATGAGGGCCTCGGACTCGGCGAGGGCCTCAGCGTACTCCACGCACTCCACATCGCATTCGAACGCGTGTTTGTACGTGGGACCGACGGTGATGACCCCATTGGGGCCCGGCATCTTGAGCTTCAGGTAGGTGTAGTTGGGGATGGCCATGAACTTCGCGTAGCATGGCCTTCCCAACACTGCATGGTAGGTCCCTCGGAACCCGACCACCTCGAACGTCAAAGTCTCCCTTCGGAAGTTGGAGGGTGTTCCGAAGCAGACAGGAAGATCGAGCTGTCCGAGGGGCTGGACGCGCTTCCCAGGAATGATCCCGTGGAAGGGCGCATCGCCGCCTCGGACGGATGACAGATCGACGCGCAGGAGCGTGAGGGTCTCGGCGTAGATGATATTGAGGTAGCTGCCCCCATCCATCAGGACCTTGGTGAGCCTGACGTCGCCGATGACGGGATCGACGACGAGCGGGTACTTCCCCGGGCTCGGCACGTGGTCGGGGTGGTCATCCTGGTCGAAGGTGATGGGCTTGTCGGACCAGTCTAGGTAGACTGGCGCCGCCACCTTCACCGAGCAGACCTCCCGACGCTCTTGCTTACGATGCCGAGCCGAGGCATTCGCCGCATGCCCTCCGTAGATCATGAAGCAGTCGCGGACCTCGGGGAACTCTCCTGCTTGGTGATCTTCCTTTTTGTCGTCGTCGCGGGCCCTGCCACCCTCTACGGGTTGCCCGGCCCGGTGGAAGTGGCGCCGAAGCATGACGCACTCCTCGAGGGTGTGCTTGATGGGCCCCTGATGGTAGGGGCACGTCTCCTTGAGTGCCTTGTCGAAGAGGTTGGCGCCTCCGGGGGGCTTCCGAGGGTTCTTGTATTCGGCGGCGGCGACAAGGTCCGTGCTGGCGGCGTCGCGTTTCGCTTGCGACTTCCTCCTGCCTTTCTTCTTGGCGCCGAGCGGAGCAGACGCCTCGGGAGCACCTTCCGATGGGCGGCCCTGGGGCTGCTTGTCCTTTCGGAAGATGGCCTCGACCGCCTCCTGACCAGAGGCGAACTTGGTGGCGATGTCCATCAGCTCGCTCGCCCTGGTGGGGGTCTTGCGACCCAACTTGCTCACCAGGTCTCGGCAGGTGGTGCCGGCAAGGAACGCACCGATCACATCGGAGTCGGTGATGTTGGGCAGCTCGGTGCGCTGCTTCGAGAATCGCCGGATGTAGTCCCGAAGAGACTCTCCCGGCTGTTGCCGGCAGCTTCGGAGGTCCCAGGAATTCCCGGGGCGCACGTACGTGCCCTGGAAGTTGCCGGCGAAAGCTTGGACCAAATCCTCCCAGTTGGAAATCTGCCCCGGAGGCAGGTGCTCCAACCAAGCGCGAGCAGTGTCGGAGAGGAACAGGGGGAGGTTGCGGATGATGAGGTTGTCGTCGTCCGTCCCACCCAGTTGACAGGCCAGGCGGTAGTCCGCAAGCCACAATTCCGGTCTCGTTTCCCCCGAGTACTTTGTGATAGTAGTCGGGGATCGGAATCGGGGCGGAAACGGCGCCCGCCGAATGGCCCGGCTGAAGACCTGCGGACCGGGTGGTTCGGGCGAGGGACTCCGATCCTCCCCGCTGTCGTAGCGTCCCCCACGCCTGGGGTGATAACCTCGGCGCACCCTTTCATCGAGGCGGGCCCGACGGTCGCGATGAGGGTGCTCGTCGCCGAGGTGGCCCGGGGCCGCAGGCGCGGTGTTGCGCGTGCGCCCGGTGTAGACCGAGGCTTCCCGCATGAGTCGGGAAGTCGTGGCACGAGGTTCCGAGGGGTACCCCTGCCTTCGGGAGGCAGAGCTCTCGGCCCGCCGGGCCGCAGCGCCTTCCAGGAGATGCTTGAGCTCTCCCTGGATTCGCCGACCCTCGGTGGTTGATGACTCCGGCATCGCGCGGAGGAGCATCGCTGCGGCTGCCAGGTCCTGACCGGTTCCGCCGGATGCGGGTGGCGGTCTGTCCCTGGCATCGTTGGCGATGCGGTGCTGGAGACCCTGGGGCAGGTGACGTATTTCTCCGGCCGGGGGCTGGCCCGCCCATACCTGCCCGACGTCCCGGCGGATTGCCTCGAGCGCTCCTGCTCCCTCATCGAGCCCGGCCCACGCCCCGCGGACTTGCTCGAGCTGTGGGTCGTGACCCCCCGCCGGGACGGGGACCACAGCTAGCTCCCGCGGGATGTCGGCGCGAGGCGCTGGCCTAGGGGGATCACCATCCTCCGGCATGCCGAGACAGCTGCCTCCGGAGGGATCCCCCAGCTCGACGTGGAAACATTCGCGGCTCGGGCCGCAGTCCTTGTCGTCAAGGCTGCGGCTGCCGTCGGAACAGTCGGAGAGGCAGTAGTTGCATGCGGTCATGAAGTCCCGCATGGCACTGGGGTTGCCAGATCCAGAGAAATCCCAGCAGATGCTGGGGTCGTCATCTTCCTCGGACCCAGAGGGTCCGTAGGTCGAGACGCCCGTCAATCGGTCCCAAGGCGACCGCACACGAAACCCCAGAGGGGTTGCACTCGCCTCAACGTGAGCGCCCGCCAAAGCGAGGTCGCTAGGCGGGTTGAGGCCGAGTCGAAATGACGTAGGATGGGGATCAGCCGGTACCTTTTGGTCGACGAGGAGCGACGAAGTCACATCGGGGGCTGATCGCGTCGTCGTCCTGGGTGCGAGGGCGACGTCCTGCAGGCCCTCCGTGAGCGCGCTGGCGTCGTCCACTTGCTTGGGGTCGGCGTGTCGCGGGGGGACGGCGCTCGCCTTCACCTCAAACGCGAGGGTGATGCCTGACGCGTCCTCCGTTGGGGCGCTGGGGATGTCGATTTGCTCGACAGCAGACTGAGCGCAGCCTCCCGCTCGGCCCTGGTTGCCCCGCCTCCTCCTCCGATGGCGAGGGAGAGGATGGGGCGAGCTCGAAAGTTGTCCTTCCCCCACGCGGGAAAGACGTCGTCGATTCCGCCGTCGGCGGGCGGGCTGTCCGCCACCATTGTCGTTGTCGCGCGGCGGTGGAAGGAGTATCATGTCGTAGTTGCCGTCGAAAGACATGAACTCGAGGCTCCCGAAACGGAGCACCGTCCCGGGTTGAAGAGGTCGTTGGAGACTGCCCATCTGGAGCTTGACGGGAATCTGCTCGTCGACACGCAGCGTGCCCCTACCTGGCGCGCCAACTGTCGGCGTTTTGGGACCGGGGGGTCCCCGAGCCGACGAGTGAGTGTGCCGCGTGCCCCAGCCCAGATGGGTCGAGCGCGTGAGCGAGCGCGAAGGGGGGAGAGAGCGAGGTGGCCGGAGCCGGGTCGTGAGGGAGTTGGAGATCCCGCGGCCTTCGTGTTCGTCCCGCGCCCAGGTCGGGTGCGCTTGCAGTAGGGGGTTACAAGCGTCCGCGCGGGTGAGGGGAGCGAGCGGCCCCAAGAGAGCGCCTGCCCCTGCCCTCGTTCCCGCGAGGCCAACCTTCTCTAAGAAGGCCCTGGTCCTTCCTTTTATAGGCGTAAGGAGAGGATCCAGGTGTACAAATGGGGGTGTAGCAAGGTGCTACGTGTCTAGCGGGGGAGAGCTAGCGCCCTAAGTACATGCCAAGGTGGCAGCCGGAGAGATCTTGGCACCCATCTGGTGTGGCGTCGTGGCTGTCGGAGAAGCAATGGAGCCTGGCGGAGGGACAGCTGTCGGAGTGGTTGGGCCCTTGCTGACGTCCCCCTGCTTCCGTAAGGGAGCTGAGAGCCGCCGTCGTCATGGATCTAGCGGGGCGCCATCATTGCCTATCTGGCGGAGCCGGCCAGATGGGACGTCGGTCCTGTTCTCTGCGGCCCGAGTCGGCTCGGGGTAGGGTGATGATGACGCTTCCTGTTGACGTGGCGGACTTGTGCCCTAGGTCGGGCGACGTGGAGGCTCCTCCGAAGCCGAGGTCGAGTCTGTCCTGCATGGCCGAGGCTGAGCCCGAGCTCTGGGTCGGGCGAGGCGGAGGTCGTTCGGCAGAGGCCAGGGCGGAGTCCGAGCCCTGGGTCGGGCGAAGCGGAGTTCGTCGTCTTCCGGGGCCTTAGCCCGAGTCCGAGCCCTGGGTCGGGCGGAGCGAAGTTCGCCGTCTTCCGGGGCCTTAGCCCGAGTCCGAGCCCTGGGTCGGGCGGAGCGGAGTTCGCCGTCTTCCGGGGCCTTAGCCCGAGTCCGAGCCCTGGGTCGGGCGGAGCGGAGTTCGCCATCTTCCGGGGCCTTAGCCCGAGTCTGAGCCCTGGGTCGGGCGGAGCGGAGTTCGCCGTCTTCCGGGGCCTTAGCCCGAGTCCGAGCCCTGGGTCGGGCGGAGCGGAGTTCGCCGTCTTCCGGGGCCTTAGCCCGAGTCCGAGCCCTGGGTCGGGCGGAGCTTCCTATGGCGCTTTTGGCCAAGCCTGGCCGCCCGTCAGTCTCACTCTTTGCGTTAAAGGCCCCAGTGACTTGGTCGGTCGGCGCGGTGATTTAGTCAGGGTTGCTTCTTAACGAAGGCAAGGCCTCGGGCGAGCCGGAGATGCGTCTGCCGTAAAAAAGGGGGCCTCGGGCGAGACGGAAACACCTCAGGGTCGGCTGCCCTTGCCCGAGGCTAGGCTCGGGCGTGGCGTGATCGAGTCGCTCGTATGGACTGATCCTTGACTTAATCAAACCCATCAGGCCTCTGCAGCTTTATGCTGATGGGGGTTACCAGCTGAGAATTAGGCGTCTTGAGGGTACCCCTAATTATGGTCCCCGACAGAACTGAGCTTCTCTTTTTTCTTTTTCGCTTAGATTTTTACCCGAAGCATGACATAATACATAGTCAGAAACTTCAGAAGATGCTTCGGGAATAGGTGTGGCGATTTTCTCAGATAAAGTTTATTCTGCAGATTCTTTTTCCATTTCTTTTTCAATTTCCAAGAATTCCCTATTGGTAGGCTCTGAAAGCCCAGTTTCAGTTTCCGCTTGACTTTTGGCAGCTTCAGCCTCAGTTTGTGTCTTTGGAACATCAGCAGCTACTTTCGAAGTAGATCTTGAAGATTTTATCGTTTCCAGTACATCTAGCATGTTAACCATTCTTTTCTTCTTAGGGGTTGTCGTAAGGTCTTTTTGTGCCATCGGCATTGGCATTGGCACCTCAACTCTTGTTGAAGGACTTAAAATTTCTAATGTCTTTGTCTCTTCAGCCCTCGGTTCTTCTATTTTTTCCATCTCCGGCGTTTTGGCCGGCTCTTCAATATTCGACACGGGAGTCGGCTCCTTGGCTTCGGTGGCCGAAGAAGTCTCACCGACAAACTCAGGCACTGTGGCCGGTTCAATATAGCGTGGCTGGTGCGTAAGAACCTTCATCTTTTTCCTCTTCGGCGCTGGCTCACTAGGAGCGGCTTAAGCAACTTCCTTCACAGAAGTCGTATCTTTCCTTTTTTGACCCCGTGTTGGGTAACGGTAGTCAGTATAGGCGAACCCAATGGCATCAAATACTCGGTTAAGTCTTTTCTTTTTTCGGCCTCCGAAGGCCACAGATAGTGCAGTATCTTCTGCCTTCGAGTATGGCCCAAGCAGTTCATCGCTTGTAGCTTCAATACATTTCAACCAATCATCGTCTGGCTCAACAAACTTATCTCCATATCTGAAGGTGTATTTCAACCTAACTACACCTTCGTCAGGTTCGCTGATGGTTTCCTTTGGCATTTCCCACTTCTCTACAAGTGGCCATACTCTGAAGGCTATGTGTTCCTGGATCAAATCCCTTGTCCCGATGAAAGAACAAACTGCGCCGAAGGCCCTTTGGCATTTTTCGGCTGCTTCATCCATTTCCACCTTCGGTTTTCGAAGGCTGAAACGCTGCCAGATGGGACGCATAATGATATCTTTAATATCCTCTCGTGTATTCAAATCGTTTTTCACATAAAACCACTCCTTCATCCAGTCCCCGGGCCATCTCTTCCAAAAAGTTGGCATGGGATAGCTTGACCCAGAGCGGGCACCGAAGCTATAACAGCCAAAATTGTTATGATATTGCTCTTTACCCCAGGGTTTCGTCTCATATATTAGCTCATGTATATTACAAAAGCTTTTCGCATTTGGTTCCGAGCCCTGGCTCTTCACGGCCCAGACAAAGATTCCCATTCTTATAATTGCTTCGGGCGTAATTTGATGAAGGTAGATTTGATAAACCTTCAAAACCTCAACCACAAATTTGCTTAATGGAAACCGAAGCCCAGCCTTAAGAAAGCTTCGGAAGATCACAACTTCATTTTCTTCGGGAGTAGGCATAGTCTTCTCTCCGTCATCAGCCCTTACAATAGACATGTCCCGAAAGTATCTTCCCCTCATATTATAAAGATGGCTTTGCTTAATAGTTGATTTTCCAAAAACCGCATGACTTGGTCGCCAAGGACGATCTTCGGAGTCTTCTCCGCCGCTCTCCACATCATAGCTGTCACTTTCACTGGTATCTTCAGACAAACCCTCTAGAGTTTCCTTGGCAATCTTCTCCAAATTTGTCCTTGCTATCGACTCAATAAAGCCAAGATTCATCTCCTCAGAAAGGCTCAGCTTCGTCTCAGCAGTAGCCTTCTTATCCTCAGACATATTCGAAAGAGCTGAAAAAAGTGCTCTCAAAATCGAAGCTTTAATATCTAAAAAATCTGGTCAAGTGTGTGTAAGCAAAGAGCTGTTTGAGCAGGCAAGGTAGATGGCAAAAAGCACACCAAATGAGTTTGCGGTGTGCTCTTATTTATACGCCTGGTGCGTTGCATACTGGAGGGCCTGCTTGTCGGTGACTATTGCTATTCTAGCAAAGGGAAGGTGTTTTTTCGAACCTTCGGCTCAAGGCCTTCGTCCTTATTGCAATCTGAATTTATCATTCTAACAAATTAATATTGCAAGGGGCTACTGTTGGGGGCCTTCAGCTTCCGAAGGTCCTCAAAAACATGATTTAACAATATTTCTGGAAGTATAATGCATGAATAGGTACCTTCGAACATGGACTCTTCGGACAAGTCAAAATTGCTATATGAAGAAACACAAAGAGAATGAAGGATGGAACAGGGCCAAAGCTGTGCGTAAGGAAGCTTCGGCATGATGGCAGAAAAGAGGAAACCGACTTAAACAGGAAAAGACTATCTAGACCTCGATGGATTACTATAGAGTTATTATCAAAAGCAAAGGACCTGGATGTAATTTTTCATGGGCTGTGACCCGTGCCTATAAATAGGTGAACAGTACTCCCATACTGTTCACGCTGACTTGGCATTCGCTTTTTGCATCACGCTTGTACCCTTGCTTTCCTTCAAACTGAAGGTACATTTATAATTTGTTATTTTGATATGGTAATGCAAATAAAAAATAAGTTGATGATAATGTTTAAATGTTTATGTTATTTTTTGTATCATCATTCATTGTGCTTACGAAGGTTTTTTCCTTCATAACCTTCGTCCGGAATCCATTATATCCGAAAGGAAAATAATGTTTCGAAGGACGAAGGACTTTAACATTTAACCCTTTCTATGTTGCCTTGTTCTTAACTCTTAGCATTTGAGAACAAGTCCCCAACAGCCAGTAATGATCCGGCTCAGGTGGGTAGCGTGAGCTGCAACCCAGCCCCCGAGGGTGTTGCCGATGGTGATCTGGCTCCATTGGGAAGTGCAGGCTGCGACCCAGCCCCCGAGGGTGTGTGAGTGGGCTCCTCTTCTCATACCTCCATGGATGTCCATGTGGGGTCTTCTCCCCCACATTCTGATTGTATGGCGGCGACACGTGTTTTAAATCAGGAAATCGCCTTAGAGGTCGGCGCACTTGACGCTATAGTTTTGATTCCTGATGGTGCCGTTGAGTTGATCCCCAATGATACTCTTCAGATTTCCTCGGTTGATAATCCTTCGTCAAGTCACCAACCGACTTCTCCTGATTTGGGGCTTCCTTCGTTCTTCTCCAATCTCCTGGTAATTTGGCTCTTTCCCGACCTGGCTATGCTCTGTGTGAGATACTATCTTTGCACTCATTCATTTTCAATGTCAGGCTTTGGTTGACGAGATGGCTGGTCAGCTGAGATCGCAGGGTGCTTCTGTCCCGAAAAGAGCTTTGTCTCTATCGCATTGGAATCCGATGCTGCTTCAGAGGCGAATATCTGAGTTGGAAATAACAAATGCTGGTTAGCGCCTTTTGTTCCTCCTAGGCTACTTGATTAATCTGCTTTCTGACTGAATATCCTTGTTTAACCATTTCTTCCTAGATATGGCTCAGCGGTACTCTGATCTTGAGAAGAAATATTCTCAAGGTCAGATGAACCTAGCTCGGCGGTATTCTGATCTTGAGGAGAAGTATTCCCAAAGTCAGATGGACTTGGCTCGGGTTTCTGCTTCTCTGAATGATGCCAATATGTTGAATTCCTCTCTCAGTGCTCAGCTTGACTCTGAAAGGGCGGCTAATGAAGTAAGCTTACTTGACTTTCTCTGCTGTGTTTTTACTGCATGTTTGATGTTTGAGAGCTAATTCTTGTTTGCAGGAAGAAAAACGTGCCCTTGCAGCTTCTTGCGATAACCTTGATAGGTTGTATCGCGACGCCAATAATTCTTTGACCATCTTGGAAAGGAGCCATCGCTTTACCATGGTCGACTTGGATAATCATCGTTACAAGCTGCAAGAGTCCCTGGATGAACTCATTCGTGTTAGGCAATTGGTGTCAAGCAAAGACTCTGTCATCAAGGATCTGCGCGCTTCCAAAAGATCAGTCGCACAAGGAGCTAGAAGCTACTCGGTTAGTTGTTAAGGCTACTAAAGACACTTCTACCACCTTGAAGGCTCAGTGCGAGAAGGCTATGGATAAAGCCATTCGCGCGGGGCAGATATTGATGAGAAGGCCCGGTGTAATTGTCCCTGATGACATAGTTGGGATGTCAATGCTGCTCCTGATTCTTTGAGTCGCCCTTCTTCATCAGTCGCTCTTGAGAAAAACATTACCAAGTAGAAAATATTGAATGCATTGAGTGTGTGGTTAGTGTGGTCGAATATTCTGTCGGAAAGTGTTTTCAGTACTGAATGCCATTATTGTTTTTCTATTGTTTGAATTCACAGTAGATACAATTGCAGAAATAAGTGCAGTGTGATGGTTTTGAAACTTCTTTTCATTCCACGAGGCATAGAGATCGCCCCAAGATGAGTAATCGCAAGCGAGCTTGTGCCGGATCGAGTAGACGTGAGCATGTCGCGCCGATTTAAGTTACTACCGACTTAAACCAACTGCTCTGTTATTAGGGTATTGTAACATCCCAAAATCCCATCTAAGGTTTGAAACCCTAACCTCCAAATCCCCCTTACTTTATTCTTCTTCCTTAAACTCTACCCTTAGAACCCCTTCTCATGTGCATACACTTGAAATAATTAGAGCACCTCACATAGACTATATTTATCACTCAAGATCACTTAGAAAATATTTTTGGTTTCAAAGGAAAAAGAAACAAAAAGAAACAAAAATAGAATAAGGAAAAGAAAGGAATTAGAATTAGAAAAAGAAAAGAACAAGAAAAACTCCCCCCCTCCCTCGGCTGGGCCGAATCCGGCCCAACCAGCCCCGCGTGCCCGCGCTCCCCTCCTCTCTCCCCGGCCCAGGCGGCCCAGCTCCGCGCGCCACTCCCTCTCGCTGACATCCGGGCACCGCCCGTTAGCATCTCGTCCCCCTCCCTCTCGCGTCGTTCCTCTCGCTGGCAGCCAGGGCCCGCCTATCAGCTTCGTCCCTCTCGCCCATCCCTCACCGGCGCATCCGTCGCTGAGCCCCCCTGTAACACCCACTTTGTAATTGCTAGATAAAACACCAATAGAGAAAACAATTTCTCTCCTTATGTGAGTTTGATCTTTATGCACCATCATATGAGAACACCATGCCCAAGAACAATTAATAAAAGATATGCTACTAAATTGTTGCATCATGCTGGATATTTTATTTGTGTGTGCACTTGGTGACAACATAGAAATAAAATGACAAAGAGAAGAGGATTAGAGGAAAAAGGAGAAAGAAAGAAAGAAATAATATAAAATATAAAACAAAATTTATAAATACACAAACTCAACCATACTGGTATGATTGAAATTTATCTATAATTTGAGTACAAATTCAAAGTCATACTTGGAATTCAAATTGGGGATTGAAAAAAATAAAAAGAAAAGAAAACAGAAAAAAACAGGAAATATAAAAAGAAAAGGAATATTATACCTAACTGGGCCGGCTACCTCAATTCGGCCCAACTTACCTTTCCCTCCGTGCGGCCCATCTAACTCACCCGCGCGCGCGCTTAGACTCGCTTACATATGGGGCCCGGCTGCCAGTCTCGCGTGCGCGTGATTCATCACTTACCTGTGGGACCGCCCCGTCAGTCGCTCACCCGCGTGTCCGTCGTCTTCTTCAATGAATTTGCCGCTGATGGCGGGGGCGCGCCGGGAGTCTCGGCGTCTGTTGACGAACTCTACTCGGCTCCCCCTCCCACATAAGCTGCGCCCCCTCCTCTCCACTCGTGGCTCCTTTATTGCGCCGTAGTCGTAGGTCCAAGCCTCCATCGCCGACCCTTTTCACAGCCGCAAGCTTGGTGCCGCGCCGCCATCGTCGAATTGGGCCTTGGTCGGATTATCGGCCACGGCGAATTGGTCTGCAACTCCACACGCCCCCGCCGCACGTGTAGGAACCATCCGTTGGCAAGGAGCGCCTGCAGCGGACTGTTAATTCCTCGCCGTCGACGTGCTTCTTCGCCTACCGCGCGGAAACCGGCACCCACCTCGACGTGAATCCGGTGAGCATCCCGCACCTCACTCGTGTCCGTACCACACTCCCTAGTCCATCGCCGTGTAGAAATTAAACATCCTGTGAGCCGGACAGCTTGGCACCGCCGCGGTTTAAACCATGGCCGCAAGATGGCGTGGACGGTGGCGAGTGGTGTCTGGCTGTAGAAATTGAGGGGAGAATCGGGTTCGGGGCGTCTCGAATCTCGCGAGGGTCGGGCGAATTGGAGTTTGGCGCTCGAATTGACCGGATTTCGCGAGCTCCGGTGAACCCGCCGCCGAGATCGGTGGGCAGCGCCGCCGTCCTGCTCGGGTGTATAGGGAAGGTTGGGGGCGATTCTCGGACCGTCCGATAGTTTTTAGACGGTCCCGATTAGATTGAAGATACCCTTTCGTTCAAACGAGCTTCGACCGTAGATTCGAGATCCGAGGGCTGCGGCGAGATCTCGGCTTCATTAAATTCGAGCCGTTGGATTAAGATCGGAGCGCTCATGACGCATACCGGTTCGGGTGATGGGTGGATCTAATCCGAGCCATCCGCGTTTGATCGAACGGTCCAGATTAGAAGTTACCCCTTCGCCGTGTAAATTTAGTAAAGAGCCCCTCGGTTTCACAGAAATAAACCCGCCGTCCAGTAGTCACTGTGCGCTGTGTCTCGGGTAACTTGCCCCGAGCCCCCTGGGTTTCTCTGGATTTGAGGCCCAGTCCAGTCAACACGAAAACCAGAGAAAATAAATAGAAAATGAATTTTTAATATGAAAATAATTGCTAGAACTTTATAAATTCATAGAAAATTCATACTAACTCCAAATTCATCCATTCCAGTTCCTAAAATTTTGTAATTTTATTCTCTAGCACTTAGTGTCTCTGTTTTATCCTGAAAACAGTAAGGAAATTTATTTATCACTTAATCCTATTTAAAGCACATAAAACCTTTGAAAATGCATAACTTGAAATCTATAACTCAGAAAATTATGATTTCTGTTCCTAGGTTTTTATTTTAATATGTAGAATATCTCTGTGTATTTTGTTTACATGCTTGGTGTAATGTTAATTTTCCCTATATCCTGTGCTTGTTTGTATTGTGGCGAGTAGAAGAGCCCGTTGCTGAGGATCCGGGTGAGCAGCAGATTGAAGTAGCTGAGCAGGAGCTCATTGAAGGCAAGTTGTGCCCTTGACCACTTTTTACCCAATAATGTTCTTTAAATATCACTTTTCCATGCATAGGTTAATTTTGATGGGACCCAATAGGTCACCCTAGATTGCTTATCTCATTACCTTGTTTACCCCTGAATCACTTGGGTAGTTTGCTACTGCTTTATATGGTTTTGGGATAATCATTTATTACCTCTATGTTCCAATTCTTGTTGTTATTCTGTTTATGTTCATGTTGATATCATTAATGTTAATTGGAACATAGAGCTTAACTTGAGAACCACGTGCCACCACAAGGGAGGAATGGGACCCCTTGGCTGACTAATTAGGAAAGCTAGTGGAAGACTACCTTACCCGAAAGGGGCAAGGGCAGTAGGGGAGAGGTCAGTGCGGGGAGGTCCCTGGTTGGTTTTGCTGGGATGGCACTCAGCCAGGAACCCTGTACTGGATCTTCCCATAAACTGTAGCGGGTTTTTGGAAGCTAGTGGAACTTTGTAAAGGCCTCGTAGTGTTGCCCTGCCGCGCTTCCTAGGTAGAGGTGTATGGGATTCATGACCCCTTGGCAGATGGGTAACATGACTTGTGGGTAAAGGGTACAACCTCTGCAGAGTGTAAAACTGGTATACTAGCCGTGCTCGCGGTCATGAGCAGCTCAGGACTCTCTGATGTTTAAATTATGGAACTTAAATTCAATTTTGTCATTTGCATTGCATGGGTTTGTTATTAATTTTGTTCTATTACTTTACTTATGGTTTGGTATTTACTTACACTTAGTAACTGCTAATAAAATTTTGACCAACTACTTAAAAGCAATGCTCAGCTTCAACCCCTATCTTTGATTAGCCTTACACATTACATGAACTCGCACCTTTGTGAGTTTGTGTCCACTGGTTCCCCACAACTTGTTGAGCTATGATCATGTGTGAGCTCACCCTTGCTGTCTCACACCCCCCCCCACAGGAGATGATCTGGTGGATCAGGAGGAGCCGCCTAACACTGAGGAGTTCGATCTGATCTAGGTGGCGTTTCCCAGTCGACATTGGCGCCGACGATCCTTAGTTCGTTTTATCTTTATTATTTTATTTTGTAATAAGTCTTCCGCTATGTAATAAATACTCTGATGTTTTATGACATTTATCTCTATACACTCTGTTATTATATATGTTGTCTTCTTGGCGCATGTATGAGATGCACCCGGCTTTGTTCCTTAAAACCGGGTGTTACAGAAGTGGTATCAGAGCAAATGTTGACTGTAGGACGAGACCTAGATAGAAATGGACAAACCCTCTCCTACTTACCTTACTCTGACTCATTCTATACTTATCTCATCTTGATCTTGTCTCACCTTCTACTGTTCCACTCTGATTATTCTTATCTCTTCTACTCTAAGACAAGATGGATTTCACACCTTGAAATCCTATGACTATGATCTTTCTAAGAGATAGGGAACCTAAGACAAAATTAAAAATTATTTTCTCTATTAAAAATGTTGTTTGATTGTGCTGATGCTAAATGCCTGATTTGCTTCTTTGGTTGATTGAATTATAGATGGACATCTTAGCATGTACCAACATAAGGTGCTGAATTAGCTTTGGTAGGTAAAATATTAATCTGCTTAGCTAATAAAACTCCCCAAAGTAACCTGATTTGTAAATACCTGCCTTGTCTACTGCTCTTTCTTACCTTATGTATCTAACTCAGATGGTCAATACCAGGAAAGGAAAGATTATCACGCAACAGCAAACAGAAATGAATCCTCCAAATCCCCCACCTGTTGAAACCGAGCAAGTGATCGCAACCCAAAGGCTGGTAATACAGCAATTGATAGACATGATGACCGAAATGCAAAGCCAGATAAGACAAGAACGCGAGGAAATACGTCAGGCCCGTCTGGAGATACAGCAAGAAATAAGGCAATCACGGTTGGAGAGACAACGACAAGAGCAACCACCATCTCCACCACCACCAGCTCCACCAAGCTACATAAACATATATATAAATTACTACTATTTGTAAGATCTACATGTTCCTTTAGTTAGTATTCGGTATGATAACATTTTAGGAGGAATAAAAAGGTCTATTTGACCCCATGAGTTGCTAATAAAATTATGCGTCATGCTGAGATTTTGGTTTGGGCATATGTGTTGGACAATATGAGAAAACCCATGAGAGATTACACCTAAAGGGCCTGTTGTGGCGAATCAAATGACACGTAGATTGACATTAACCATTATGGGTAGAGATTTTGGAGCTACTGCTATAATATTGGAGTCAAGCAGTATAGATTTGATCCTTGGTATGTCATGGCTAAGAAAGGCAAAGGCCGTTATAGCATGTGGTAGAGGTACCGTAGAACTCACTACTACTAAAGGAGAAAGATTTCAAGTTAACATTGCAGTAACCTCCTCATCTATGCGTGCAATGTTCTTCATGCCTGAGGAGTTTGTTGGTGACAATATCCGGGTGGTTAGAGATTTTCCGGATGTCTTTCCAGAGGAGTTACCAGGAATGCCACCTGATAGAGAAGTTGAGTTTGTTATTAACCTCTTACCTGGAACCGCCCCTATTTCTAAACGGCCATATAGAATGTCTGTAGAGGAGTTGAAGGAACTTAAGAAGCAGTTAACTGAGTTACAAGAGGCTGGGTACATTCGTCCGAGTTCCTCACCTTGGGGAGCACCAGTTTTGTTTGTAAAGAAGAAAGATGGATTGCAAGGGATGTGCGTGGATTAAAGGTCCCTTAATGATGTCACTATGAAGAACAAGTTTCTGTTACCCCGCATTAAGGATTTATTTAATCGGATGAGAGGAGCCAGGGTACTCTCGCAGATTGACCGCCGATCGGGGTACCATCAGATGAAGATTAGACCATCAGATATTCCTAAGACGGCTTTCTCGACTCGATATGGATTATATGAGTTCATCGTTATGTCGTTTGGATAACCAATGCACCAGCCTATTTTCTGGATCTGAAGAATAAGGTGTTCATGATTTGGACAGATTCGTTGTGGTTTTCATCGACGATACTCTTATTTATTCTAAGAGTGAGAGTGATCACAAGAAATATCTGAGATTGGTGCTACAGAAGTTGCGAGATAATCAACTCTACGCTAAGTTTAGCAAGTGCGAGTTTTAGATTGGCGAGGGGCCATTTCTTGGACATATCATTTCTAATGGAGGGATATCAGTGGATCCTGCCAAAGTCAAGGAGATAGTGGTGTGGAGCATACCCACTACGGTTACGGAGGACCGAAGTTTCTTGGGACTTGCAGGATATTATTGGAGATTTATTGAAGGATTTTCTAAGATTGCTAAGCTTATGACCTCGCTTTTGGTGAAGGAAAGAGAATTCAAGTGGGACGAGAAGTGCCAAGTATATACGGGTCATAAGAGTTTGAAGTATATATTCACTCAAAAGGATCTCAACCTTAGGCAACGCCGTTGGTTGGAGCTTATTAAGGATTATGATTTGGAGATTCACTATCACCCGGGCAAGGCAAATTTGGTCGCAGATGCCTTGAGTCGCAAGGAGCATGTTCATTCAGCTATTGTTGCCCAGCTACCCGATGAGATTGTTGAGGATTTCAGGAGACTTAACCTGGGGATAGTTGCTCATACTGAGGGAGTTACTATTGATGTGGAACCTACTTTGGAGCAAGAGATCCGCAAAGGACAAATTGGTGATGCTAAGATAAAAGAGATTAAGGATCTGATTACTGAAGGTCGAGTTCCGGAATTCACGGAAGATGAGCAGGGCACCGTATGGTTCAAGGACAGGATGTGTGTTCCTGATGTTAAAAGCCTTCGGGAGACTATTTTAAAGGAGGCCCACGACTCGGATTATTCTATTCATCCTGGTAGTACCAAGATGTATCAGGATTTGAAACGGAAGTATTGGTGGTATGGATTGAAAAGAGATGTGGCTGCACATGTGGCTATGTGCGATGTATGTCAAAGAGTTAAGGCTGAACACCAGAGGCCAGCTGGACTATTGCATCCACTGAAGATACCCGAGTGGAAATGGGAAGAGATTGGTATGGATTTCATTACTGGATTGCCTCGCACACAGAAAGGATATGATGCTATATGGGTGATTGTGGATAGATTGACTAAAGTGGCTCACTTTATTCCTGTCAAGACTACTTATAAAGGTTCTCAGCTAGCAGAATTATATATGGCTCGGATTGTGTGTTTACATGGAGTACCAAAGAGGATCGTATCTGATCGAGGCTCGCAGTTTACCTCAAGGTTTTGGAGAAGCTTTCATGAGAACATGAGCACGAAGTTGAATTTCAGTACAGCTTATCACCCTCAGACGGATGGACAGACTGAAAGGACAAACCAAGTTTTGGAAGATATGTTGAGAGCTTGTGCCCTTCAGCATGGAGGAAGTTGGGATAAGAGTCTGCCTTATGCTGAATTCTCATATAATAATAGTTATCAGGCCAGTCTGAAGATGTCACCTTTTGAAGCTTTATATGGGAGGAAGTGCAGGACTCCTCTATATTGGGATCAGACTGGAGAGAGACAGTTCTTTGGGCCTGAATTGATTCAAGAAGCAGAAGAACAAGTTCGTATAATTCGAGAGAATTTGAGAGTGGCTCAAACCAGGCAAAAGAGCTATGCTGATAATAGAAGGAGACCACTGGAATTTGAAGAAGGAGATTATGTGTACCTCAAGGTGTCACCACTTCGTGGAATGAGGAGATTCAAAGTTAAGGGCAAATTGTCCCCTCGCTACATTGGACCATTCTTGATCTTTAGAAGAGTTGGGGAGATGGCATACCAACTCGAGTTACCTGCTACTCTATCGGATGTGCATAATGTGTTCCACGTGTCTCAACTTAAGAAATGTCTCTGTGTGCCCGAGGAACAATTACCAATGGAAGAGCTTAGTGTTCAAGGTGATTTGACTTACACGAAGTACCCGATCAAGATTTTGGATACATTGACTCGAGTTACAAGAAATAAGGTGATAAAGATGTGCAAAGTCCAATGGAGTCACCACGGTGAAGATGAAGCAACTTGGGAAAGAGAAGAAGAGCTTCGCATAGATTTTCCCCACCTTTTCCCTAGTTCTTCTTAAATCTCGAGGACGAGATTATTTTTAAGGGGGGTAGGATTTGTAACACCCACTTTGTAATTGCTAGATAAAACACCAATAGAGAAAACAATTTCTCTCCTTATGTGAGTTTGATCTTTATGCACCATCATATGAGAACACCATGCCCAAGAACAATTAATAAAAGATATGCTACTAAATTGTTGCATCATGCTGGATATTTTATTTGTGTGTGCACTTGGTGACAACATAGAAATAAAATGACAAAGAGAAGAGGATTAGAGGAAAAAGGAGAAAGAAAGAAAGAAATAATATAAAATATAAAACAAAATTTATAAATACACAAACTCAACCATACTGGTATGATTGAAATTTATCTATAATTTGAGTACAAATTCAAAGTCATACTTGGAATTCAAATTGGGGATTGAAAAAAATAAAAAGAAAAGAAAACAGAAAAAAACAGGAAATATAAAAAGAAAAGGAATATTATACCTAACTGGGCCGGCTACCTCAATTCGGCCCAACTTACCTTTCCCTCCGTGCGGCCCATCTAACTCACCCGCGCGCGCGCTTAGACTCGCTTACATATGGGGCCCGGCTGCCAGTCTCGCGTGCGCGTGATTCATCACTTACCTGTGGGACCGCCCCGTCAGTCGCTCACTCGCGTGTCCGTCGTCTTCTTCAATGAATTTGCCGCTGATGGCGGGGGCGCGCCGGGAGTCTCGGCGTCTGTTGACGAACTCTACTCGGCTCCCCCTCCCACATAAGCTCCGCCCCCTCCTCTCCACTCGTGGCTCCTTTATTGCGCCGTAGTCGTAGGTCCAAGCCTCCATCGCCGACCCTTTTCACAGCCGCAAGCTTGGTGCCGCGCCGCCATCGTCGAATTGGGCCTTGGTCGGATTATCGGCCACGGCGAATTGGTCTGCAACTCCACACGCCCCCGCCGCACGTGTAGGAACCATCCGTTGGCAAGGAGCGCCTGCAGCGGACTGTTAATTCCTCGCCGTCGACGTGCTTCTTCGCCTACCGCGCGGAAACCGGCACCCACCTCGACGTGAATCCGGTGAGCATCCCGCACCTCACTCGTGTCCGTACCACACTCCCTAGTCCATCGCCGTGTAGAAATTAGACATCCTGTGAGCCGGACAGCTTGGCACCGCCGCGGTTTAAACCATGGCCGCAAGATGGCGTGGACGGTGGCGAGTGGTGTCTGGCTGTAGAAATTGAGGGGAGAATCGGGTTCGGGGCGTCTCGAATCTCGCGAGGGTCGGGCGAATTGGAGTTTGGCGCTCGAATTGACCGGATTTCGCGAGCTCCGGTGAACCCGCCGCCGAGATCGGTGGGCAGCGCCGCCGTCCTGCTCGGGTGTATAGGGAAGGTTGGGGGCGATTCTCGGACCGTCCGATAGTTTTTAGACGGTCCCGATTAGATTGAAGATACCCTTTCGTTCAAACGAGCTTCGACCGTAGATTCGAGATCCGAGGGCTGCGGCGAGATCTCGGCTTCATTAAATTCGAGCCGTTGGATTAAGATCGGAGCGCTCATGACGCATACCGGTTCGGGTGATGGGTGGATCTAATCCGAGCCATCCGCGTTTGATCGAACGGTCCAGATTAGAAGTTACCCCTTCGCCGTGTAAATTTAGTAAAGAGCCCCTCGGTTTCACAGAAATAAACCCGCCGTCCAGTAGTCACTGTGCGCTGTGTCTCGGGTAACTTGCCCCGAGCCCCCTGGGTTTCTCTGGATTTGAGGCCCAGTCCAGTCAACACGAAAACCAGAGAAAATAAATAGAAAATGAATTTTTAATATGAAAATAATTGCTAGAACTTTATAAATTCATAGAAAATTCATACTAACTCCAAATTCATCCATTCCAGTTCCTAAAATTTTGTAATTTTATTCTCTAGCACTTAGTGTCTCTGTTTTATCCTGAAAACAGTAAGGAAATTTATTTATCACTTAATCCTATTTAAAGCACATAAAACCTTTGAAAATGCATAACTTGAAATCTATAACTCAGAAAATTATGATTTCTGTTCCTAGGTTTTTATTTTAATATGTAGAATATCTCTGTGTATTTTGTTTACATGCTTGGTGTAATGTTAATTTTCCCTATATCCTGTGCTTGTTTGTATTGTGGCGAGTAGAAGAGCCCGTTGCTGAGGATCCGGGTGAGCTGCAGATTGAAGTAGCTGAGCAGGAGCTCATTGAAGGCAAGTTGTGCCCTTGACCACTTTTTACCCAATAATGTTCTTTAAATATCACTTTTCCATGCATAGGTTAATTTTGATGGGACCCAATAGGTCACCCTAGATTGCTTATCTCATTACCTTGTTTACCCCTGAATCACTTGGGTAGTTTGCTACTGCTTTATATGGTTTTGGGATAATCATTTATTACCTCTATGTTCCAATTCTTGTTGTTATTCTGTTTATGTTCATGTTGATATCATTAATGTTAATTGGAACATAGAGCTTAACTTGAGAACCACGTGCCACCACAAGGGAGGAATGGGACCCCTTGGCTGACTAATTAGGAAAGCTAGTGGAAGACTACCTTACCCGAAAGGGGCAAGGGCAGTAGGGGAGAGGTCAGTGCGGGGAGGTCCCTGGTTGGTTTTGCTGGGATGGCACTCAGCCAGGAACCCTGTACTGGATCTTCCCATAAACTGTAGCGGGTTTTCGGAAGCTAGTGGAACTTTGTAAAGGCCTCGTAGTGTTGCCCTGCCGCGCTTCCTAGGTAGAGGTGTATGGGATTAATGACCCCTTGGCAGATGGGTAACATGACTTGTGGGTAAAGGGTACAACCTCTGCAGAGTGTAAAACTGGTATACTAGCCGTGCTCGCGGTCATGAGCAGCTCAGGACTCTCTGATGTTTAAATTATGGAACTTAAATTCAATTTTGTCATTTGCATTGCATGGGTTTGTTATTAATTTTGTTCTATTACTTTACTTATGGTTTGGTATTTACTTACACTTAGTAACTGCTAATAAAATTTTGACCAACTACTTAAAAGCAATGCTCAGCTTCAACCCCTATCTTTGATTAGCCTTACACATTACATGAACTCACACCTTTGTGAGTTTGTGTCCACTGGTTCCCCACAACTTGTTGAGCTATGATCATGTGTGAGCTCACCCTTGCTGTCTCACACCCCCCCCACAGGAGATGATCTGGTGGTTCAGGAGGAGCCGCCTAACACTGAGGAGTTCGATCTGATCTAGGTGGCGTTTCCCAGTCGACATTGGCGCCGACGATCCTTAGTTCGTTTTATCTTTATTATTTTATTTTGTAATAAGTCTTCCGCTATGTAATAAATACTCTGATGTTTTATGACATTTATCTCTATACACTCTGTTATTATATATGTTGTCTTCTTGGCGCATGTATGAGATGCACCCGGCTTTGTTCCTTAAAACCGGGTGTTACACCCCCCTCGTCCCGTCGCCTCACCATTAAGGCTCGCCCAACCTCCGCGACAACCCCACCACTGTACTCGAGCCGTCCCCTCACCCCCCGCCTGCCCGAGCCATCTCAATCGGCGTTAGCGCCATTCCCGCCATCATGGTGAGCTCGCCAGTGCTCGCCGTCTCCTCCATCCTCCTCCCTCCCCCGAGCGCCTATAAAAGCACCCGCCCGAGCCCGTCTTCACCACACAGCTCCAGCCACCTCCACTGCCTTCTTCCCCGAGCCATTCGTGCTAGCGCCGCCGTGCTCCCTTCGTCGCTCCGGTGAGCTCCCTTCCCCCACTGTAGCGATCCTCTGTCCAATTAAACTATGCTTGAAGCTCCGCCACACTCTCACGGTCACAGGGCGCCACTTTCCCCCTCTATTGTGGCCGGCAACCGCACCGGTGGCATCACCGCCGCGGGCACCCGCCACCGTGCCATGGACCGGCCGCCATAGGCCACCGCCAGTCAAATTCACCCCACCCCAGTGACCCCCTTCCCCCGCCCGTGCTTCACCATCGCTTCCCCGCCAAAGAACCGGACCCACGGCGGAGAACCGCCGCGGGACTCGCCGCCGGCCGGACCCCGGTCGAGCCCCCCTCCCCTCCCTCCGTTGCCGTCAACGCCGTCAGCCACCCCCTCTCCCTAGCATGTGGGCCGCGCGCCACGGCGCCGTCCCCCACCGTCGCCCCGCGCAGCTGGGCCAACTGGGCCGAAATCCCCCCCCCCCCCCGGCCCAGCTGGCGGGAAATCCCTTCTTCTTTTTCTTTTCCCTTTTCTTTTTCCCATTTTCACATATATATTTAGATACTAATATTTTATGCACCAAAAATAGTCTAAATAAATTATAGGGCACAAAAATAATAAGGTATAAGAATTTGCACACCCCACAAAAGTCACTATGTTTGATATATTGTTATTATCTGTGTTTGATTAGCGGAAGAGGGATCCGATCCTCCGGAACTTATAGCTCCAGAAGAAAGGCAAGAACCCGACCCCTCCGAGATAAACCTCTTGTGCCAGGAAAGCTTCGACGAAGGCAAGTCCATCCTTCCCTTGATGCATTATTAACCTATTTCTCTCTACCACTGCCTAAGCCTGGAATATGGGATGGGAATCGAATTGCATGGTGAGCATGAGAGAGCCCGCATTAACTATTACCCTTGATTACAAGATATGGGATAAATACAAGGGTGCAAGTAACATGTTTTTCAAAAGTGTGCGATGAAGGGTATTCAACCTCATTACCTGGTGAGTAGGATGATCAGGGACTCCCTGGTTTAGGGGAGGGCCTAAGGTGTTGGCTCAGCTGGTTTAGGCGTGAGCAGAAGGATTGTCCTCTCGTATAAGGACCGGTTTGTCATATTTCATTACCTGTACTCGTAAAAGTACAACCACTCGAGGCTGTGTGGGCAGCCACTCGATCTGAACTCGTACGGTCCAACCCCAGGGTTATGAAGGCTGGGGAGCACCGGGAGGATAAGGAGGGGGAAAGTTTTGTCCGGTTTGGACATGGCGGTGGCCTGACTCCTTCCGGTATAACCGTTAAGGTTAGGACGTGCAAGGAAGGAAAGAGTTTCGGATTCGGATCTCATTGGCCATGAGATCACAGAGCCGGACTAGTGGGTAAAGTGTACCCATCTGCGCAGAGTCTAAACCTATTCGAATAGTCCATGTCCACTGGTATGGACAAGTCTGGTATGGTATGACAATTAGTGTTTCTACTACAACTGGGAACAGGGAAATGGGTGTGTATGTTCTGGAAAGAGGATGGTGCCACGGGAGCGGGAAGCTCAGTGGTGGTCAAGTAAGTGTTATTTCTATTGTCTTGGGAAAACATTAAACAAAGAGTACTGCCTTTCTCTGAAAAGTATGAGTGACTTCAACCCCACCATATAAAGCATGTACAATATAGGTCACCTTCTCTTTAGGGGAGCCGGTTGGGCTTGCGGAATACCTAGTGTATTCACCCAGATTTATTTATGTTTTTCAGCAGCTGAAGACTTCTTTTCTGCTATGCTTGATTGATGGGGTTGTGTCTTCACCTAGTTCTGCCTGTGGCCTGGGCTATTTTACCTTTCATTGTGCTTTATGATTTTCGGCTCACTCTCGAGCTTGTATCCCCCGGTATTGTAATAACATTATTCAGACTCTGTAACTATTTGAAGTAATGAATGTGGTTACTAGCCTCCTGGGACTAGTAATTGTATCACATTTGAGTCCCAAAGGATCAGGACGCTTCAGGTGGTATCAGAGCCTATAGGAGTGGTCGTAGACCGCAGCCCTGACCTTAAAAAGTTGCCTTAACAAGAAAACACCTCTTACCCCCCAAGAAACACTCTCTCCTTTCCCCGATATTAACAGACCCTTCTTTTCTTCTACCAGATGGAAGACTCCTAGGTTATTAGGACATCATATTGCTTAGGGGAAGAAGGATTCCCTCACCTCTTACGGAGTTGCGCGCTACGCATGGGGATCCGCAAGAAGCTCGAATATGTCTGGAAGGAATACCACAAAAATGGAGTAGAAAAATGCTCTATGGCAGTCTACCTGGGAGAAAGCCGAAGCTACCCAAACCACCCTCCCTTCCAAGTCAACTTCACCGGGCACCGCTTCCCAGACACTTGCCAAAGTGTAGCCCGAAAAGCCCTTAAACAGCTATGCCAAAACTATAGCCAAGAGATCTCTGAGACCCCCCTTCATTATTTCCCACCCAGCAACAAAAATACCCCCACATGGAGGAAAAGACTTCAGGCTCTGTCAGGGAGAGACCCCACCGAGGATGACTCCACCATTGTCTACAAGGCCGGATAGCTCCACACCCTCGACAACCACTACGATGACCTCTCCTCCCTCTGCACCCACCTAAACTCCCGGGTGGAAATCCTGGAGCGGCAAGTCAAAGAGCTTAAGCAAGAGAAGGCATCTCTCCAGGAGAGTCTCGACATAGCAGAAGGCGAGGAGGCCAACACTCGTGAGGCCTATCGAACCTTAAAGATGGACTATGACAAGAAGCTAAGGAAGCTCACTCCCAAGAAGAAAATCCAGAAGAAGACCACCAACCAAGGATGCCAAACAGAGAAGAAGAAGAAGAAGACCCCTCCAGCCCCACCTCCCCCCAGAATAGATGATTGGTCCGACGCCGAGGATATATCCCTAGCGAGCCTTGATGATCTTCTCAAGGAATTTGGGGATACCTTAGAGAAAGAGTTCGGTAGCACCTCGGGGAACGCTCTCGTGTAGTTCCACCTGTAGTAGTCTTATGCTTGTAATGTGCCGATGTAATGAATAAAATAACTTGGTTGAAAATAAATTGTATGTGCATAATAGTGACTCTCTTCCCTGGTAGATGGCTTCGGATAAAACCACGCCTACCGCCTCCGGGATTGGAGCAGGGTTTCCCCTGAGAGCTAAAGGGGAAGCCATTAGAGAGGAAAGTGAAACCCACCTCCCCGCACCTCCACAACTACCCTTAGACCTAGCCCAAGTTCTAGCCAATCAAACCCGACTCATCGAGGTCCTCACTCGGAGTCTGGAAAATCAACGGCCAAATGGTGGAAGACCGCAAGACAGAATGGGGGATTTCCTAAGACTCAAACCTCCCACGTTCGCCGGATCAAGCAACCCCCTCGATGCAGACGATTGGATGCGCACGATCAAAAGAAAGCTGCAAGCCATTGGTTGCCTAGAAAATCAGCGTGTTCAACTGGCTGCCCACCAACTTTCCGGGATGGCCTTAGCCTGGTGGGACACCTTCAACGTCACCATCAGAGATGCTACCTGGGCGGAATTTGAAGCAGCTTTCCGGGAGCACCATGTGCCCTAAGGACTTGTACAGCTTAAGGAGGACGAGTTCCGAGAATTGACTCAAGACAGAAGATCTGTCAGCGAATATGTGCACAAGTTCACAGAGTTAGCCCGCTACGCGCTAGATGATGTCAGTACCGAGGGCAAGAAGATGGCCCGTTTCCTGAAGGGACTCAGGCCAGAATTCAAGACAATTCTGGCTAGCCAAGACTTCCTCAATTTCTCTCACCTTTCCAACAAAGCCATGCAAGTTGAAAGGGCAAAGGAGGAAGAAAAAGGGCATCTCAAAAGAAAGTTCCAGGTTCTCCGGGCACAGCAGCAGGACAGGCATCAGAAGACTCGATCATTTGGGTTTCCACCCAAGGGGCCAAACTTCAGTAGACCAGCTGGACCCACCCCGTCACGGTTCAGCCAGCAGAGTCAGAGCTCTTTCCATACCCCCTCAGTGGCAAGCAACCAACCCCTGGCGAATGCATGTTGGCACTGCGGTGATCCCAGTCACTTCAAGAACAACTATCCGCAGCTGAAGCCACCAGGACCCGCCTACTCCAACTCGGTGAATGGCCCCAAGAATACCTCGGCATCCGCCCCCAAGGCGCCCTCCTCCGTCAGCCAGCAAAACAAGGCCCCATACCAAGGAAGGGCACGAGTGAATCACGTCGATGCCCAGGAGGCTCAACAAGCTCCGGGAATAGTGCTCGGTGAGTTCCTTGTTGAATTTACTCCCGCTACCATACTTTTCGATTCTGGAGCATCCCAATCTTTCATAGCCACTAGTTTTGTGGAAAAGCATGGCATTCCCTCTACTCCTCTAGAGATTCCCTTGGTCACCCGAACCCCAGGGTCCGACCTTCTATGCCAGCTCAAATGCTCCCAAGTCAGAATCCTTTTAAGTGGGGTAGTATTCCTGGCAGACTTAACCATCTTGCCATCCAAAGGAATTGATGTGATCCTAGGAATGGATTGGCTAACTAAACACAAAGGCATCATCAGTTGTGTAGACAAGACAGTCCTCCTCACCGACCAGCAAGGAAAGTCAGTCTCTTGTCAGGCACAGCCACCTGCCAGTGACTCAATGATGTTCAATCTAGCAACAGAAAGTATATCAGCAGTAGAAGAATTCATGGATGTGTTTCCAGAAGAGTTACCAGGAATGCCACCAGAAAGAGAAGTGGAGTTCTACATAGATCTGATCCCTGGAACAGCACCCATCGTGAAGAGACCATACCGCATGGCTCCGACCGAGTTAGCAGAACTGAAACTTCAAATCGTAGATCTTCAGCAAAAGGGATACATTCGTCCTAGCTCATCACCTTGGGGAGCACCAGTCCTGTTCGCCTCTAAGAAAGATGGAAGCATGAGGATGTGTATTGATTACCGATCGTTAAATGAAGTCACCATCAAGAACAAGTATCCACTACCTCAGATTGACGACCTCTTCGATCAGCTTCAAGGAGCCAAGTACTTCTCCAAGATAGACCTAAGGTCTGGTTACCACCAACTGAGGATCAAGGAAGCAAACATCCAGAAGACTGCATTTGTCACCCGGTACGGGCAATATGAATTCACAGTGATGCCGTTCGGACTGACCAACGCACCCGCCTTTTTCATGAACCTCATGAACAAAGTGTTTATGGAAGAGCTAGATAAGTTTGTCGTAGTCTTCATTGACGACATCCTTATCTACTCCAAGAACCGTGAAGACCATAAGCGTCACCTTCGGATCGTCCTCGGAAAACTCAGAGCACACCAACTTTATGCTAAACTCAGTAAATGTGAATTCTGGTTGGAAAAGATAGCCTTCCTTGGGCATATCTTAACCGCAGAAGGAATAGAAGTGGACCCTTCCAAGGTGGAAGCAGTATCAAAATGGAGGCAGCCGACCAACGTCAGTGAAGTTCGGAGCTTTCTGGGAATGGCAGGGTATTACCGCCGCTTCATCAAAGGATTCTCCAGCATAGCAAGACCGATGACAGAACTTCTCAAGAAAGACCATAAATTTGTGTGGATCCCAAAATGTGAAGGAAGTTTCCAGATCATAAAAGAGAAACTTACAACAGCACCCGTTTTGTCACTACCAGATATTCATCAAGATTTTGTCGTCTTCTGTGATGCCTCGAGGCAAGGCTTAGGTTGTGTGCTGATGCAAAATGAGAAAGTCATTGCTTATGCATCGGGCCTACTCAAGCCGCACGAACAAAATTACCCACCCATGATTTGGAATTGGCAGCCATAGTGCATGCTTTGAAGATATGGAGGCATTACCTAATCGGGAACAAATGCCACATTTTCACCGATCACAAGAGTCTGAGGTATATATTCACTCAACCAGATCTCAACCTCCATCAGCGAAGATGGTTAGAGCTGATCAAGGATTATGACCTAGAAATTCATTATCACCCCGGGAAGGCCAACGTGGTAGCAGACGCCCTCAGTCGAAAACCATTCAGAATAAAGGAGACCAACTTTTTAGAGGATTGGAAGAAAGAATCAGCTCAACTAAATGCGTGTCTGGGAAACAGTGACAGTCTAGAAGTCGAGCCAATGCTGGAAGACCTCATATGCAAAACTCAACGTCTAGACTCAGAGACAACAAGACTTGTGGAGAAAGCCCGCAAGGAACAACTCCCGGACTTCAAGACAGATGAACGAGGAGTCCTTTGGTTCAAAAATCATCTGTGTGTACCAAAAGGGGAGGCCCGAGAAGTCCTGCTCAAAGAAGCTCACAACTCGGCCTACTCCATCCACCCAGGGACTACCAAGATGTACCTAGACCTCAAAACCAGATACTGGTGGAGAGGGATGAAGAAAGAAATAGCTCAGTATGTGGCCCGTTGTGACATCTGCCAACGAACGAAGGCCGAGCACCAAAAACCTGCAGGCCTATTGCAACCCCTCCCGATACCTGAATGGAAGTGGGAAGAAATAGGCATGGACTTCGTAACCGGACTACCCCGGACGCAAAAAGGGAATGATTTCATCTGGGTAAAAATAGATCGCCTCACCAAGGTAGCCCATTTCATCCCAGTGAAAACTACCTTTGGAGGAGCCACCCTTGCCTGAATTTATCTCAGGGAGATAGTCAGACTCCATGGCATCCCAAGAAAGATAGTGTCAGACAGAGGAAACCAGTTCACATCCAAATTCTGGACAAGCCTCCAGAAAGCTATGGGCACCAAGCTAGATTTCAGTACCGCTTATCGCCCTCAGACAGATGGGCAGACAGAAAGAGTCAACAAAGTCCTCGAGGATCTACTAAGAGCATGTGTTCTAGCATTTGATAGAAGTTGGGAATCCAGTCTAACCTACGCAGAGTTCTCATACAACAATAGCTATCAGGCCAGCATCAAGATGTTGCCATTCAAAGCACTGTATGGACGGAAATGCCAGACCCCTCTCATGTGGTCCAACGTAGGGGAAAAAGCACTAGAAGGACCTGCCTTTGTCAAAGAGGCGGAAGAGAAGGTTGCACTGATCCGCAGAAGGTTACTCAAAGCTCAGAGTCGGTAGAAGAGTTATGCAGACAACAGGCGGAGGGAACTCAGATTTGAGGAAGGAGACTTCGTCTACCTCAAGGTTTCTCCAATGCGTGGTGTCAGGAGGTTCCAAGTAAAAGGAAAGCTAGCACCGCGATTCATAGGTCCCTATCCCATCATTGGCAGGGTAGGACCCGCAGCATACCGTCTAGAATTACAGGAATCCATGTCCGACATCCACAATGTGTTTCACGTATCCCAACTCCGCAAATGCCTGCAAGCACCAGAAAGTCACCTCGAAGAAGAGACAGTGCAGATTCAGAAAGACCTTCAGTACCATGAGAAGCCAGTGAAGATTCTTGATTCAGCAGTCAGAAAGACCCGCACCTTAGAGGTAAAGTCTGTAAAGTTCAGTAGAGCAGAGAAGAAGAGGAAGCTACCTGGGAGAGTGAGGACTCCTTGAGGAGGAAATACACTTATCTTTTCTCAAATCCAGTCTAAATCTCGAGGGCGAGATTCCTTTTAAGTGGGGTAGGTTTGTAACATCCCAAAATCCCATCTAAGGTTTGAAACCCTAACCTCCAAATCCCCCATTACTTTATTCTTCTTCCTTAAACTCTACCCTTAGAACCCCTTCTCATGTGCATACACTTGAAATAATTAGAGCACCTCACATAGACTATATTTATCACTCAAGATCACTTAGAAAATATTTTTGGTTTCAAAGGAAAAAGAAACAAAAAGAAACAAAAATAGAATAAGGAAAAGAAAGGAATTAGAATTAGAAAAAGAAAAGAACAAGAAAAACTCCCCCCCTCCCTCGGCTGGGCCGAATCCGGCCCAACCAGCCCCGCGCGCCCGCGCTCCCCTCCTCTCTCCCCGGCCCAGGCGGCCCAGCTACGTGTGCCACTCCCTCTCGCTGACATCCAGTCCCCACCCGTCAGCATCTCGTCCCCCTCCCCCGAGCGCCTATAAAAGCACCCGCCCGAGCCCGTCTTCACCACACAGCTCCGGCAACCTCCACTGCCTTATTCCCCGAGCCATTCGTGCTAGCGCCGCCGTGCTCCCTTCGTCACCCTGGTGAGCTTCCTTCCCCCTCTCTAGCGATCCTCTGTCCAATTAAACTATGCTCGAAGCTCCACCACACTCTCACGGTCACAGGGCGCCACTTTTCCCCCTCTATTGTGGTCGGCAACCGCACCGGCGGCATCACCGCTGTTGGCACCCGCCACCGTGCCACGGACCAGCCGCCATAGGCCACCGCCAATCAAATTCACCCCACCCCCGTGACCCCCTTCCCCCGCCCGTGCTTCGCCACCGCTTCCTCGCCAAAGAACCGGACCCACGGCGGAGAACCGCCGCGGGACTCGCCGCCGGCCGGACCCCGGTCGAGCCCCCCTCCCCTCCCTCCGTTGCCGTCAATGCCGTCAGCCACCCCCTCTCCCTGGCATGTGGGCCCCGCGCCACGGTGCCGTCCCCCGCCGTCGCCCCGCGCAGCTGGGCCAACTGGGTCGAAATCCCCCCCGGCTCAGCTGGCTGGAAATCCTTTCTTCTTTTTCTTTTCCCTTTTCTTTTTCCCATTTTCACATATATATATATTTAGATACTAATATTTTATGCACCAAAAATAGTCTAAATAAATTATAGGGCACAAAAATAATAAGGTATAAGAATTTGCACACCCCACAAAAGTCACTATGTTTGATGTATTGTTATTATCTGTGTTTGATTAGCGGAAGAGGGATCCGATCCTCCGGAACTTATAACTCCGGAAGAAAGGCAAGAACCCGACCCCTCCGAGATAAACCTCTTGTGCCAGGAAAGCATCGACGAAGGCAAGTCCATCCTTCCCTTGATGCATTATTTACCTATTTCTCTCTACCACTGCCTAAGCCTGGAATATGGGATGGGAATCGAATTGCATGGTGAGCATGAGAGAGCCCGCATTAACTATTACCCTTGATTACAAGATACGGGATAAATACAAGGGTGCAAGTAACATGATTCTCAAAAGTGTGCGATGAAGGGTATTCACCCTCATTACCTGGTGAGTAGGATGATCAGGGACTCCCTGGTTTAGGGGAGGGCCTAAGGTGTTGGCTCAGCTGGTTTAGGCGTGAACAGAAGGATTGTCCTCTCGTATAAGGACCGGTTTGTCATCTTTCATTACCTATACTTGTAAAAGTACAACCACTCGAGGCTGTGTGGGCAGCCACTCGATCTGAACTCGTACGGTCCAACCCCAGGGTTATGAAGGCTGGCGAGCACCGGGAGGATAAGGAGGGGGAAAGTTTTGTCCGGTTTGGACATGGCGGTGGCCTGACTCCTTCCGGTATAACCGTTAAGGTTAGGACATGCAAGGAAGGAAAGAGTTTCGGATTCGGATCTCATTGGCCATGAGATCGCAGAGCCGGACTAGTGAGTAAAGTGTACCCCTCTGCGCAGAGTCTAAACCTATTCGAATAGTCCGTGTCCACTGTTATGGACGAGTCTGGTATGGTATGACAATTAGTGTTTCTACTACAACTGGGAACATGGAAATGGGTGTGTATGTTCTGGAAAGAGGATGGTGCCACGGGAGTGGGAAGCTTAGTGGTGGTCAAGTAAGTGTTATTTCTATTGTCTTGGGAAAACCTTAAACAAAGAGTACTGCCTTTCTCTAAAAAAGTATGAGTGACTTCAACCCCACCATATAAAGCATGTACAATATAGGTCACTTTCTCTTTACGGGAGCCGGGTGGGCTTGCGGAATACCTAGTGTATTCACCTAGACTTATTTATGTTTTCAGCAGCTGAAGACTTCTTTTCTGCTATGCTTGATTGATGGGGCTGTGTCTTCACCCAGTTCTGCCTGTGGCCTGGGCTATTTTACCTTTCACTGCGCTTTATGATTTTTGGCTCACTCTCGAGCTTGTATCCCCCGGTATTGTAATAACATTATTCAGACTCTGTAACTATTTGAAGTAATGAATGTGGTTACTAGCCTACTGGGACTAGTAATTGTATCACATTTGAGTCCCAAAGGATCGGGACGCTTCAGGTATAGTGGTCACCCTGAGTTAAGTGTAAGCATGTTACACCGCCTTAAGTCATTGCCGACTTAAGCCGATTGCTCCGTTAGTAGGGTATAGTGGTCACCCTGGATTAAGTAAGCGTGAGCATGTCACACCGTCTTAAGTCATTGCCGACTTAAGCCGATTGCTCCGTTAGTAGGGCATAGTGGTCACCCTGGATTAAGTAAGCGTGAGCATGTCACACCGTCTTAAGTCATTGCCAACTTAAGTCGATTGCTCCATTAGTAGGGTATAGTGGTCACCCTGGATTAAGTAAGCGTGAGCATGTCACACCGTCTTAAGTCATTGCTGACTTAAGCCGATTGCTTCGTTAGTAGGGCATAGTGGTCACCCTGGATTAAGTAAGCGTGAGCATGTCACACCGTCTTAAGTCATTGCTGACTTAAGCCGATTGCTCCGTTAGTAGGGTATAGTGGTCACCCTGGATTAAGTAAGCGTGAGGATGTCACACCGTCTTAAGTCATTGCCGACTTAAGCTGATTGCTCCTTAGTAGGGTATAGTGGTCACCCTGAGTCGAGTAAGTATGTAGATTAACAATAAACAGCTTCAGTGCCTTTGAGAATGAAGTCTTTTTATTGATGATGTGTTTCCCAATTTACAGAATACAATGCCATCCCAATAGCTCTTGAAATCTAGCTAGGGATAGAATTTCCTGAGATGTTCTATATTCCATGAGTTACCAATTTCTGTGCCGTCCATTTGAGTAAGACGATATGACCCAAGCCGAGTGACCTCTGCTACTATGAATGGTCCTTCCCATAGTGGCGACAATTTGTGTCGTCCCTCCCCCGTTAGAATTCGGCGGAGGACAAGATCTCCCACTGCGAAGGATCGATGTCGTGCGGCTTTATCATGGTAGCGCTTCAAAGTTTGCTGATATCTGGCTGACTGAATCACTGTGTTCAATCGTTCTTCTTCTAATATATCAATATCCTCCAATCGAGTAGCTTCAGCTTCAGCTATGTTTTCGAAGGTTAATCTTGGTGCCCCAAACTTGAGATCAGCAGGTAGCACTGCCTCCGAACCATAGACCGTAAAGAAGGGAGTATTTCCATGCAAAGCTCGGCTAGGTTGAGTTCTTAGGCTCCAGACCACATACAGCAACTCTCTGATCCACTTTCCTGCGAACTTTTCATTCTTATTGAAGACCTTCTTTCTGAGTGCTTCCAATATCATTCTGTTGGCCCTTTCTACCTGTCTGTAGGCTCTTGGATGCGCTACCGAGGCATATTTGATCTGAATGCTTTTTTGTTCACAGAAATCAAAGAACTCTGAACTAGTGAAATTGGATCCCAGGTCAGTTATGATGCTGTTCGGTATTCCGAACCTGAATATTATATCTTGTATGAATTCCACTGCCTTAGCTGAGGTTAGAGAAGCAATGGGCTTGTACTCTATCCACTTAGTGAATTTGTAAATAGCAACCAGAACATGAGTGTATCCTCCTTGAGCTTTCTTGAAGGGTCCAATCATATCCAGTCCCCAGCATGTGAATGTTCATGTTACAGGTATGGTTTGCAATTGCTGTGCTGGTACATGCTGCTGTTTTGATAAGTACTGACAAGCTTCACATCTCTGGACTAACTCAGCAGCATCACTCTTTGCTGTTGGCCAGTAGAAACCAGACCTAAAGACCTTCCCAACCAGAGTCCTGGATGCGGCATGTATTCCACATTGCCTAGTGTGGATTTCATCTAGCAGTTGCTTCCTAGTAGTCGAAAGAATGCACTTCATGAGGACTCCTGTTGTGCCCCTTATGTACAATGCTTCCCAGATGAGAGTATAATGAGCCGACTGACTGGCAATGCGCTCTGCCGCATTTCTGTCATCCGGTTTTTCCTCGTTCCTTATGTATCTGATGATTGGTTCCCTCCGGTCATCAGAATTTGACTCTAGTTGGCTCAGACTGTTGCACTCTTCTGCCTGAGCTAATGAAATGCTCGGGCGTAGAATTTCTTGGATAAAAACTCCAGGTGGGACTTGAGCCCGACTGGATCCCAGTTTTGACAACGCGTCTGCCGCCACGTTGCGATCTCTTTCCACATGATGGAATTACAGCCCTTCGAATTTGTCTTCTAGTTTTCGGACAGTCGTGCAGTACTTGCCCATGGAGTCATTTGAGCAATCCCACTCTTTGTTTATCTGACTTATGACCACCAGTGAATCTCCATATACCATCAGTCTCTTGACGCCCAGTGATATGGCGATGTTCAGCCCATGAATCAAATCCTCATATTCTACTGCATTGTGGACGCTGAGAATAGTAACTGAAGAGCATATTTGAGTTGTTCGCCTCCGGGTGCCATGAAGAGGATTCCTGCGCCTGCCCCCTGCAGCTTCAGCGAGCCATCAAAATACATCCGCCATACTTCTGCAGTTTCCGGGTTATTCGGCACTTGTTGCTAAGTCCATTCTGATACGAAATCCACCAGTGCTTGAGTCTTGATGGCGGTACGAGGTTGAAACTCAATGTCATGAGCCCCCAACTCGTAGGCCCACTTGGCTATTCTTCCGACGGCTTATTTGTTGTGGAGAATATCCCCTATTGGAAATCTGGTGACTACTATGACTTTGTGATCGTCAAAGTAGTGACGGAGCTTGCGTGCAGTTAGAAGTACTACATACAATAGTTTCTAAACTTGAGGATATTTCTTCTTCGAGGGACCCAGGACTTCACTAATGAAATAGACGGGATGTTGCACCAGGTACGCGTGTCCTTCTTCTGCTCGCTCGACTACTAACGCGGTGCTCACCACGTGAGTCATGCAAGAGATGTACAACAGCAGATCTTCAGCCGGTTGACTCAGCGTGGCTCGGCGCGGCGGTTTTAGCACTGGTGGCGTTGTCAAGAATTTCTTCAGTGCGTCTAGAGCTTCTTGAGCTTCTGAAGTCCATTGGAACTTGTCTACCTTCTTGAGCAACTTGTAGAACGGTAGGCCCTTTTCTCCCAGCCTTGATATGAATCTGCTCAGGGCTGCCATGCATCCAGTAAGTCTTTGTACTTTCTTCTATGATCATGGTGCTTCCATTCTCATGATAGCCTCGATCTTTTCTGGATTAGCCTCAATTCCCCAGTGGCTGACGATAAACCCGAGCAATTTCCCTGCTGCTACTCCAAAGACACACTTTTCAGGATTAAGCTTCCATTTATATCGCCGCAGACTGTTGAAGACCAGCTATAAATCTTCAATGAAATTTTCTGAGTTGTCTGTCTTGATCACCACGTCATCCACATAAGCTTCCACACGCTTGCCCCAGTGGTCGGCTAAGCATGTTTGAATAGCCCTCTGGTAAGTCGTTCTAGCATTTTTGAGGCCAAACGGCATGGAGGTATAACAGAAAGCTCCAAACGGGGTGATGAATGCAGTTTTTTCTTCATCTTCTTTTGCCAAACTGATCTGATGATACCCAGAGTAGCAATCCAAGAAAGACAACATAGAGCACCCGGTGGTTGAATCCACCACCTGGTCTATTCTAGGAAGTCCGAAGGGATCCTTCGGGCAGTGCTTGTTGAGATCAGTATAGTCGACACACATGCGCCAATCCACTTTATTCTATTTGAGTACAAGAATAGGATTTGCCAACCACTTGGGATGTAACACTTCTCTAATGAATCCGACCGCGACCAAGCGAGCCAACTCTGCACGGATGGCTTCTCTCTTGTCGGGCGTGAAACGACGTAATTTCTGTCGGATCGGCCTCGCCTGAGGGTAGACCTTTAGTTTGTGCTCGGCTAGTTCTCTCGGGACTCTCAGCATATCCGCAGGTCACCATGCGAATATGTCTCGGTTATCTTGCAGAAGCTGGACGAGCGTGCCTTCCTATTTGTCATCCAAGCTGGAACTGATGATGGCGGTTTTGCGTTCATCGGCGAACCCGAGATTTATTCTTTTGGTTTCTTTAGTCGGCCACATAGAGGTCATGGCTTGAGCTTCATTCGCAGGTACCGCGAGGTCTTCCTCAGGCTTTGAGTTTGCCTACGCAGAAGAAATCGCCGATGGTTTGGAGGTGAGGGCCGCCTGAATGGCCACTCGCAAACACTCTGTGGTACCTTGGAAGTCAGCGCGCACAGTTATGATTCCTTGTGGTCCTGGCATCTTCAATATCATGTATGTGTAGTGTGGAATGGCCATGAACTTCACCAATCCAGGCCTGCCGATGATGGCGTTGTATCCACAGTCGAAGTTCGCCACCTCAAACCTCAGGAACTCGGTTCTGTAGTTTTCCGGAGTTTCGAAGGTGACTGGCATGTAGATGTGTCCCAGTGGATATTCTCCTTCGATCGGCACAATGCCGAAGAAAGGAGTGTCCGACTCGTGGAGCTCTTTGAGGGGAACTCCCAAGCCTTGAAGTGTTCGGGGGAAAGTGACGTTGATGTTGCTTCCCCCGTCCACTAACACCTTCTTTACCCTGCTTTCTCGGATCACCGGATCAACGAGGAGCGGGTATTTGCCCGGATGGTCGAAGTTGAGCCACTGATCTGCCCGAGTGAAGGTGATCGGGTGTTCGGACCATCGATACGGGGCAGGAGGACCAGTGGTCGCCACCAGTATCTGACGGTCGTTGAGCTTTTGTTGCCTCTTGCTTTCTTACGACCCATGTCTACCGATGATGACGTTGACCTCTTCATCGACGCGTGGGAGCACTCTGCCTCCTCCCCCCTCCTGTTGTTGGGGTTGTTGAGGTTCTCTAGGTCCTCCTTGTGGTGGGGGAGGTGGTAGAGGCTGGAAGGGTCAGCTGTTCCCCACGGAGTGCTTGAAGTCTCTGCAGTTTCGGAGGGTGTGGCACATGTCCTTGTGGTACGGGCACTGGGCGTCGAGGATGTCATCCAGTGTACGTTCGCCTCCACAAGGTCCTCCTCGGGCACGAGAGGCGGGTGGTTCGACGGCGTGGACTTCTTCACGAGGCCTCTTCTCCCAACGTTTGTCGGGTTGTTGGTTCGTGTCGCGTCGCAGTGCCGCCAGCGCAGGCTTTGCTCCTCCAATGAGGTCCTGAGCTCATTCGTTGGCGGTGATGTAGAGGTCGGCTTCCCGGAACAGTTGCTCGAAGGTAGTCGACGCCTTCTGCAGTATGGCTCGGACGAAGGCCGAGTCATTAGACCCCCGGTAGAAGTCCTCGATCACTGCTGCTTATGCAACCTCGGGGATTCGGTTCCTCATGGTCTGAAATCTTTTGAGGTACGATCGAAGAGTCTCGTCCCCTTGGCGCTTGATGGTCTTAGGTCCCATGGCTGTGCCAGCTTGTCGGAGAGAGATTGGAAGTTGGCGATGAAACGCCGACTGAAGTCGCCCCAGTCGTCGATGCAGTGTCGGGGTAGGTGTCGTAGCCACTGCAGCGCATCGTACCCGAGGACGATAGGCAAGTATGCGGTCATCACATCTTTAGTCGCCCTAGCAGCTCGGGCGGTAGTGGTGTAGACGGCCAACCAGCCTCCTGGATCCTGCTTAGGCTCGTACTTGTCGACGTTGGAGACCTTGAAGTTAGGGGGCCATTGAATGGCCCTAAGACGTGGAGTGAGCGCCGATACCCCACACGTGTCTTCCTGCTGATGATGATGATGCTGGTCCCAGGGAGGGGAGTCGCTGTCGTGGTGCCTCGACCGTCCTCGGGTTGTGCCACCGGTTGAAGCCGTTGCTGACTCAACTCTGGTGGCCTGACTCCGCATAGGGACACCGTGGTCCCGATCATATTCTTCTCGGCACCGGATCTCATTCTCGTGCCGTCGTTCGCGCGAAGCATTGATGGAGCTCCTTGTGTCTCGCTGACTGTTGATGGCATGTCGTAGGTCACTTGGTGGATGAGCGAGAGGTAGAAGATGATTAGCCACCCGAGTGAGCAGCCGCCAATAGCCCTCGGCGTTCGGAGTTCGAGGGAGACCGTCGGCTATCCGAGCCAACACTCCACCGACCTCACTTGGCGTGTTCATGGCTCGGGCGAAGTCGGGGTTCAGGTTTCATCCGAGAAGAGGGTTCTCCTGGCGTTGTCTTGCTTCCTGCTCAGCTTGTTCTTGAGCCTACCGACGGTCGCGTCGTCGGGAATTCCTTCTCTCCCTGAAGACCCGTTCGTCCGGAGTTTCTCCTACCTCCAAGATTTCATCTCGCGATACGGGCTGTGCTAGATCGCGCTCTCTGGCTGCATGATGTCGTCGGATATTTTGGCGCCGATTCCTGCATCGGCGGGCTTCTCGTTGAGGAGGTTCTTCCCCGGGCGCAGTTGGTTCATCATCGGAAACGGGGGATGATTCTACTCTCCCGATGAAGAGGACGTCGGGGTAGAATGGAGCCGTCGTTGTGACGGGCTTCTTTCTGTTCTCTTTTGAGGGCGGAGGTTTCAGAAGAGCAGTCTAACGACCTTTTGCCTTGTTCGCTTCCTTTCTCCTTGCAATCCGTGTCCATGTCTCTGTGGAAGAGGTGGACAGCGGAGTTCTTCGGGTAAATGGACCCTCTGTTCCAGTTTTGCAGGAGGGAGTCTTTGTTCGAGGCGCCGGAGGTTGCGCTTTTTCCTGCTTCACTCCGGCTCTTCCAGAGTTTGTTGAGGAAGGCTCTCTCTCCGATGGATCCGCGATGCGATGTAGAGTTCCTTCTTCATCTGCCACGGATGAGATGGTTCCAAAGCAAAATGCGGACCCAGGGCAGAGGACGATCTTGTGCTGGAAAGTGATGGCCATTGAGCTAGCTTGGATCAGTGACACACCCCCTACCTGGCACGCCAGCTGTCGGTGTTTTGGGTCCGACCGTGCACCCAGGGTTGCCCCTCGAGGTGCTTTTTGGAGTAGGACGGTGTTACCGACTGTAGCTCGATGGTTCGTGCTAGATACACGAGAGACAGTGGACGATTCTGTATAGGTTCGGGCCGCTTTGAGATGCGTAATACCCTACGTCCTACCGTGAATACTTTGAGTGGTGGATTACAAGGAGGTTCTTTAGTATCGAGGATGCTAGAGAACTGGATGGGTGGCTAAGTAGTGAGTTATTCTTGAAGGGGTGCCCCCTAGGCCTTATATATTCGACCGTGGGACGTTACATGCGGATATGATAACCACGTGTTCCTAAGTAATAGTGAACCGACTGAGTTTATCTTCCTATAATCTCGCCGACTCATAGTCCTTCGGCTCCGACGTCTGAGAGCACTGCGCGGGAAAGTCGGATCAATGTTGCAGATAGCGTTTAAGTTTGGCGAACCACATGGGCTCAAGTTGATCCGTCCTCATGTTCATCCGTTCTGTTGAAAGTTCCTCCCCTGGCCCACGAAGGGACGGCCTCGCGGAGTAATGGGCCTGGGGTCTTCCGTGAGGCCTTCTTACCTTCTAGTGGACCCGGGGGGTATCTGTCCCCCACAAAGATCGCAAAAGAATAGAAACAAGTGACACAGCGATTTTTATCCCGTGGTTCGGTCAAGTAGAACACTTGCCTACTTCCACGTTGTGCCGTCCCAATGAACGAGGGTTGCACTCAACCCCTTTCAAGCGATCTAATGATCCACTTGAATACCACGGCTTTCTTCCTTAGCAGATGTTTCCCTTTGCGAGGAATCTTCACAAGTTGGAGTCTATCACCCTTACAAGGTTGATCTCAATGAAAACCACAAGAGTAAGGGAGGGAAAGAAACACACGCAAGAGCTAGAACCGCAGCAATGACACGCACACAAGTCAAGACAAGAGCACATAAACACAATGCAGCACGTCTACAACTCAACAAGTGCTCAAGTCGCAGCGATCCAGGTGCGTGCTTGCGGTGTCTAGGCATCTTAGGATGTTCAATGGAGGCTTGGTGTTGTGCTCCATGCGCCTAGGGGTCCCTTTTATAGCCCCAAGGCAGCTAG
Organism: Zea luxurians; assembly: GCA_029449295.1. NCBI lineage: Eukaryota > Viridiplantae > Streptophyta > Magnoliopsida > Poales > Poaceae > Zea > Zea luxurians. The sequence continues at coordinate 117,788,347 of JAOPSE010000009.1, forward strand.
GAGCCGTTGGATCTCCATTTGGTAGGCAATTCTTGCCTTCTGTCGGTTGGCGCACCGAACACTCCAGTGCACCACCAGACATGAATAGTGCCCGATTTCTTTCCTTCTCTAGCGAAGCTGACCGTTGAGCCATCGGTCCCCTTGGCACACCGGACACTGTCCGGTGGACACCGGACAATCCGGTGCGGCCTAGTGACCGTTGGCTCTGGCCACACGTCGCTCGCTGATCACGCTATCGACCGTTGGCGCGGGCGCCGTTGGCTCACCGGACAGTCCGGTGCACCACCGGACAGTCTGGTGAATTTTAGCCGAAGCGCTCTCAGCGATTTCTCGAGAACAGCGAGTTCGTCGCTGCGCCAGCCTAGGCACCGGACACTGTCCGGTACACCGCAAGCTGGTGCAAGTCTGGCTAGACTTAGCCGGACTACTCCAAACCAATCTCATTTGACTTAACAAGGTTCCTAGCACTTAGAGGAATACATTAGTACCAAAAACAATTCATTAAGGCTAGAGTCACACCTTGATTATTGATTTACATCTCTTTAGTACTTAGCACATATTAACCAAAATAATATGTGTTGGGCATCTAATCACCAAAACATTTATAGAAATGGCCCAAGGGCACATTTCCCTTTCAGTTCTACATGGACCCACTCATCAAAACAACTCGACCTGCGGGGATAACACTGCCCCATGACATTATATTAAGAAGAAGAAGACCTTCTCACGCAGGTCGAGAAAACCCCTTAACTACTGCCCCACCCATACATAGCAGCACTGTAGCCCATGTGAGAACAACCGCGACTGGGACAGGGCCTTAGACCTGAGCTTTGGCATGGGACAGATGAGGAGTGCTACTCAGACCACCTAACCAACTCGGCTAGAGACCCTTTCGCCATGGACCCACTCATCAGATGTGTAAAATAATGAGTGATCCATTTTGACGAAGGTAGCAAGCTGAGCGACCTATTTTTACTATTGTCACAACCAGCAACCTATTTTAAAGAGCGGCACTCTAGAGTGACCTATTTTGATAATTTTCTCTCAATGGACAGGCACCAGCTGATTTTCGTGTTTTGGCGGCATTCAGTATGGTGATTTGGGGTTGCTGGAAACACCTTGAGTATATACACTGCCCCGGTGAGGCAAGTAATTCTTGAATATATATTTTGAAGCCTATGTACTCTTCTAGGGTTTTGTATATGTGATTTGGATGGGCGAGCGCGTGACGGTGTTGACATGTTGTATGAATTGGAAATTTCTGACATCTAATGTCTGTGTGAACTTCAAGCTCCACGAACAAAGACGGACATTATCATCTAAAGTGTTGAAGTTTATATGAACCTTAGAATATTGTAAATGTTATTTAGGGAAACACAAAAGTAAATCTAGCAAAAATAGAACATAAATTAGGTCCTTTTGTGTGCAATGGTCAATGGAGATGACTTTGGGGTGTCAAAAACATAGATTCTAGAAGCTACTTGAAGCTCAGCTTGAGCTCAAGACTAGACAAAGATAAGTATTTTTGCTACTACCAGTCAATCTTGGCCTATTTTTTAGAGCATACATTTGTGTATTCTATTGTTTTCATCTGCAGTTTGTATTTTCAACTCAATGCTGTCAAGAATCAGCTCAGATGCATTCTCAAACACTAATCACAACTACCAGTTAACCAATGCAGCAATGCTTATCTCTGGCTAGGACTTCCTTGGGTTCATCTTTCTTGCATGATTACCATGGTCCACTAGCCTCTGAATCTTCAATGCCATCAGTTTGGTCCCATTTATCCCTTGACTATACCAGATCTCATTAAGATTCCTAGGCAACCGATTTTAGAAGTGAGTTTACCAGAATTTGTTTAAATGTACAAATTTGTTTCACCAGACATAGAATAGAACTTAAGAATCTACGTATCTAACATGCAATGTTTTTGCAGAAGTGGACCCTATAAATAGGCGATCATACGGGTGGGCACTCTTCATATGTTAGGACTCTCTCTAGGAGTGTCCTCTATATCCATCATCTATATCTATCCTTTACATTCTCGTCTAAAAAATTCCCTCCTTTATATCTCCTTTCTCTGCAACAGTGTCCTCTATATATCGTCCTCTATATGTAAATATCTATATTAGAGATATAATTTACTTTTAATTTTTGTACATACGTATTTGTAATACTCTCAAATGTATTGTACATATTTTAGTTTTGCTGAATCTATTGTTTAAAGTATTAAAATGGATAGATGAGAGAAGAGAGAAATCTATATATAGAGAGGATCGAGTAGCGTCCTCTATATTTAGAGGACGCTACTGAATAGGGCCCTACAGTTGAATGGGTACAGGAGGGGAATCTCCTCTAAGTTTTAGGACCCTAATTTAGAGGACCTATTGGAAATCTCCTCTAAGTTGTATCATGCATGTGGACCAGATTCTGAGGAATAGAAGCTGAGTTCTTCTGCGAGCAACCACACGTAGTTTACTTAAAGAACAAACTGAGAACCATATGCATAAATGATGGGAAGGACATGAATGTTGGTACTTGGTAGCCTCAGTGAGCTCTTCACTTCAATCATAGTAGATATTAAATAATTCACTAAAATTAGTATTTGCAAAGGTGAAATATTCAATTGTGTGTATTTTAACGTCTCTATTGATTATTGCGTATTATGTGAGGTTTCAAACTTGCAAATTCTTATTGACTTTTCATTTCCTGTTGCATGTTGCTTGACAAGCATCAAATCTATGTAGAAATCAAAACTATCCTGTGTTCTGGGCCTATTTCTCATTTGGTTGATCGCAGGTCTTTCAATATAGATTTTTTAGGAAAACAAAAGGTTATATCAGGAACTTTACTCGTGTATCTTCCTTCACAAATTGAAATAAGTTTCTGATCAAACTGGTTGATAACATCTTTACAAAAGTGTTTCATTATTGTTTATTGGCCGATAACATTATTTGTTGCGGAAAAAGTACCTATGCTGCTCCTGAAATCAGTATGTTGTTCTCTTCTAGATCATCAATTCCCTGTCAAGTTGCATATTGTCCATATTATTCGGGATGTCGTAAAGTAATTTGTATTCTCTAATATTATTTAGGTCCTGTTTTAAACCTTTAAAACTAATAATTAGCATCTAAAATTAGCTAATAGACCATCTAATAGTTAGCTATACCCTCAAAATAGCCATTAGTTTTAGTTGTAATCCACCGAATAGGTGGTTGGTGACCAAATTACTCCTGACCGTTTCAATCTATTATCTTATCAGAAGAAAGAGACATGGATAGTAAGGATATTTATCTTATCAGAACAATCTATTAGCTTCAGGTTTGGACCCTCCCTAGCTAATAGTTAGACAACTAATTTAGCTGACAAGTTATTAGTTGGCTAACAATTAGCTCTAGAGGTTTGAAACATGGCCTAAAACATTTAATTGCGCCACTGCTGCTGTTTCGCAATGTTTGTCCTGTCTGTGTATCTAGGAAGCATGGCAGCTGAGCAACTTAAGACGATGAAATCAGATTGTTCTTTGTCTCATTGGATGGATGGACAGATCTATCTAATAAGTACTTGACATAATTTTTACTATAAAATAATTGACTAAGAGATTGACGGACATTATGATACAGAGTGAGTGTCTGCACTACCTTAGAGCAGTCCTAACCCAAGACACTACTTATTGTTTCTATAGCCTCTACGTCATCTAGAAACTACTACTAGACACTACCTCTCCAATGCACACATCAATATTATTTAACTGAATTTAATACTCTTCTCTCATTGTCTCTTGGATATCGTGTTCAAACCAAGTCTTATCTTACTGTTTCTTCATTTAATTACTTGCCACATCATCTTCTAGCCTATGCGGCAGCTGAATTAATACTATGGAAACTGAATGACGTGGAGGGTTGGGACTGCTCAACAATATAAACATATTTTGTTGATTTATGGACCCACTAGGGTTTTGGATAACTGAACAATTTTGTAATTGCCATCGTGCGGAGAATAGATCAATAAGACACATTTTAGCTTTCATTAATTCTCTAGCACTACTGGTATTTACCAGTAAAATTGTGTAAGGTTAACAAACTAATACTGACCGTTAAAATGCAAAGCAAAGCGATGATTAAAGCTGTTGGATCTGAACAAACTGATACCAACTGTTAAAATGCAAAAAAAAAAGAAGAAGAAAGAAACGATGATTAAAGCTGTTGGATAACCCTTACATGCATAGTTTTATGGTTCAAGTTCATAAGCTTCTTTTACATATACTTATCCGTTTAGGTCTCGTTTTCTAACCAAAAGATTTGTTTGTGTCTACACGCTCTCTACAGTGTACAACCATAAAATTTATGGATTTTGGACAGTGCAGTAGTTGATCCGACTCTACTTGCTCGTATGCATATAGCAGATCACACTGTTGCATTTGCTTTGGTGTAGACCTATAAAATTTATGGAATTTTTTATCTATCTTGAATCCATTTTACTTCTTCCATCTGGCCCTGGCATGTCTTCGTTTGATGATGATAAGTAGCGTGCATGCTAGCTCTATGTGATATAAAATGCTGGCAAAGAAAGAAAACAATAGCATTTCTTGGCAGTTGGCACTGGTAAATGCAGTGTCATGGCTCTCACAGAGAATTGGATTTGATTGTTAGGTTTACTAACTTTCTTTTTTTCCAAACTTTTGTGAAGAACAAGTATGGTGATGCCTTCATAAGGGGCAACAACGGTATGTGCTGGATTTCCAAAATCTGATCCTTTGTCTCCTCTCCTGACACCGTCTCCATCTTTATCATGTGTGTGTGCGCGCGCGCGCATCGTGCAGCTTCAAAGCCGTTAACTTTGGTTGCGCTCTGACTCCGGCGCACCGCGCATCCTTTCCGTCTCTCCGTACTCGCTGTCTGGAGGAAAGTTAAGGGGAAGGGAAAATGTACCGCACGATTTCGTGGGGCTTGCCAAAGGCTGTTTTGATGTGGCTGGCATTTGATCAGCTTCCCATGTAATATGCGGTGTTGCTTTAGGGATGTGGATAAGATTTTGTGTTTGCAGCATTGCGTTATGTCGTTTCGTTGTCAGTGGTTGGTATCAATTCTTGTATGCTGTGATTTGCTTTCAGTTTTGGACTCATGTGGTCTCAAGGGTGTAGGTGGTCTAGGGGTGGATATCGAGACAGCTCGAATTTATTATAGTTTGTTAATGTAATGAACCAGCTTAACTCGACTCATTATACTAACGAGATAAATATTTAGTTTTGATTGGCTTGTTAGAGAGCTTGAACTAATTCATGAGCCACACCAACTAAACAACTAAACACGGAGACCCATAGTTTGTTGCTTATATATATATATATATATATATATATATATATATATATATATATATATATATATATATATATATAGCCCTAGGCTCTATTTAGCTACAGGAAGCCCCAGCCAAATATGAACGCACGTCCATCCACAGCCGACCGACTTTTCAGAGTCCATATATATAATGACGTGCTCCGCCATTAGCTCCTTTTCTCCCGGTCTCAGTTTCCATAACCGACTACACGACCTCAAAACCCCAACCTCGCCGCGCGACTCCGGGAATCTCCGCCGACTCAGCCATCCCCGACGACTCCGCTCCACTCGCCGCTCGCTGTCGATCCAGTCGCAATCGGCAGTTGAGCGGCGCCTCCTCGGTGTCCGCAATCCGCGCTCCAATATCCTCGCTGCTGCGTCAGGAGACCGGAGTCAAGACCCGAGAAAACCCCAGTCTCTTCGCCGACGCGACTGCTTCCACGCTCTCCGTCGACCCGACTGCTTCCATGTTCTCCGCCATCTTCCACATTCGCCGCCGTCAACGGGTACCGCTCCAACTGGTAGCTCTTCCCTAACCATCTACGGTGTGTTCTTCCCAACCCTAGCTCCCGCGCAGTTCATGGGATCGAATTCGACCGTCAACAAATGTGTTGTTTTTTTGTTCATACTGCATTCTAAGGATTACGGCTAGGGTGAAAAATATTTATGCACTTGATTTAATACATTTACGCACATTTACACAGTTGGTTACGCACATTAGAATACATGTTTATGCATATAAGTTAAAGTTTTTTTTCATAGATGATGTTCAATTGGTAATTGAGTGGTCAGCTAGTTGTTTTTGTAGAGTATATGATTCATTGAAAAGTCCATAAACTTTTAGTGACTGCATACATTTATTTATTCCATTATTTTATAGTTAATACACTACTGTTCACAGCATGCATTGTTTTATTGAATCATATCCAGTTTTTTATTATTATAAAATAGACATTATTTATTACACTAGTTCACAGTTAATACAGCAATATTTATAGCAAGTTTTGTTTTGCTCAAACATATTCAGTTTGTTATGATTATAAAACAGGGCAGAACATGTATGCAAGTGATTGTTGTAAAGAAACAGTCAATTAGTTGTTTTTGGTAGAGTATATTTTTTATCTGGTTAGTGATATGCAATCATTTATGTATTCATTAGTATATAGTTAATACATTAATGTTTTACAACAAGCTTTGTTTTTCCTAAACATATTGATATTTTTATGATTGTAGAACAGGCCATTACATGTATGCAACTAGTTGTTTTTCATGTATGTAACTGTATGCAAATGTGTTTTTTCATGTACGCAACTGTATGCAACTGTGTTTTTTTATGACTGTAGAACAGCACAGAACATGTATACAAATGTGTTTCATGTATGCAACTGTATGCAACTGTGTTTTTTCATGTATGCAACTGTATACAAACTGTGTTTCATGTATGCAGCTGTATGCAACTGTATGCAACATATTCAGATGTTTATGACTGTATAACAGGACAGAACATTTATGCAAATGTGTTTCATGTATGCAACTGTATTCAGATTTTTATGATTGTAGATCAGGTCAGAACATGTATGCAACTGTGTTTAGTAAATGAGCAGTCAATTAGTTGTTTTTCATAGAGTCTATTATTTATATAAAATTTTCATATATGTTTAGTGCATATATTTATGTATTTCAGATGATTATAGCTAATACATTATTGGTTACAGCAAGGTCTGTTTTTATTGAAACATATTCAGATTTTCCTTATGTTTGAACATGTCAGTATATGTATGAAAATGTAAATAGAGTACAGTATATTCAGATGTTTATTGAGATATTATTATTGCCATGCAAAATTTATACAATGTGCTTTTATGCTTGGTATTTAAAACAACTAGGTTCATTGATTCAATCATACCACACAATAAATACATATGCATATCCAACAGATTAATTTTTACAATATTGTGTACTATGTATGCAGCTTTTAATTTAAAAAAATGAAGCACGTGGACCGTCCTCCGAATAACCCCAAACGTATAACAATTCAGTCAAGCCAGGAGTGTTTCAGTGTTGACATTCCGTGCGCAGAACAGTTTAATCCATGTCCAGAAGTTGGAAATCCTCCAAATGTTGACAGTCAAATTTTGATCAATGAAACAGTACAGCTTGATTCTGATGAAGATGACTTCATGCCAGCTCTGAAGAAGCGTAATGTTTCTAAAAGCCATACAAGAGTTTTAAGAAAAGTTGTGACAAAGAGGATTAAACATGAGGATCTACCCCGACAGGTTAGTGTTATGCATACTCAACAAACAATTTCATATTTCTAAGAGTCTGAATATTATTTTTTTTTTGATAATAACACAATTATTTCATGTTTTGTATTGTATAACAGAGGCTCAATGTGAGGTGCAACCCTCAAGATGTCATTGCAAGCATTAACATTTTGAACGAAAGACAACGTGAGGCCATAAGACGTAAAGGTTTCTCTAACATTCTTGATATGACAGTAGATGCGCTGTATAGTAGATCACACCTTCAATGGTTGATGGACAAGCTGGACCACAAGGACAAGACAATTCGTCCTGGTCCAGGAAAGGAACTAAAGATCACAAAGGACATTGTTCATCTTATCCTTGGTGTACCAAATCATGGCGGTGGTAAACCATTGGGGATTGACGAAGCAGTTGTAGCAAGCAACTTGAGGGCAAAGCTTGGTTTGGCGAAAGACGAGTTCAATGTGACATTTCTATAGGATCGTTTAAGGAAAGACGAGGATGATGACCTTACAATCAGATGTTTCTTCCTCATTTTATTCAACCGTCTGTTGTTTCCAACTGCTAGCTGGGGCATAACAAACATGAGGTGCTTCTGACAGAAGAAATGCACCATTTCCATGAGACCGACTGGTGCCAGTTGATTTTTAATGATCTCTGTGAAGCTGCGAAGAAGTGGCACAACCGAAGCACCCCAAATGTATCCACGACTATATATGGAGTTTATCCTTATGTACATTTTATTGCATATTTGGGTGCTCACTGTGTAATTATGTAACAAGTTTTATGATGTTTGTTATGTTTACTTACACAGCTATTGAACTTTGTAATTCTTTTATGTAGTTGTATTACTTGGATCACCTGCATGCAGCCGCTGCCCCCTCAAAATAAGATTGGCACACCTCGCATTAAATTCTTTGATAAGAATATCATAAAAGCTTTGACCAAAGCTGACAAGAGGAAGGTACGCCATGGGGCCGAACCTTTCGAACGTTGTGAAGTTATTCATATTTAATCAAGTGTATTTTATGCTAAATTTTATGTCAATTATATGTCATTTTGTTTCTAGTACCATTTTGCATAACAAACTCATGGTCCATTTCAACTTTCACTTTAATTTTATTTTTTAGTTTCGAAGCTCGACCGAGACATGCTATTCAGTTGGACCTAAGCTCGATCGCCAATCCGAGGCAAGTTTATGATGTATTATATACATAGTTTATTAAGATTTATGGAACAAATGGAATAGGAATGTGGACATGGATTCTTATTAATTTTGCTGAACAACCACCCAGAGTGCAGGACCAACATTTTTGATGCACCGCGCCCTGCCCCAACGCCTCGGCCCACTTTTAACATCCAACTTCCATCGATCAAAGAGATGATGTCAAGTAAGATCAACGATCTCCCACCTAGTCATCGATCTAAATTCACAGACATTCTTGCTGCATATGACTTGGAGGTTGACAAGTCATGCATAACCATAAAAGCTAGCATTGACAAAATTGTTGAGAAGCAATACGACATAGCAGACAAGTTTATAGAGTTGATCGACGAGGTACTACGTGCCGACTCTGATAATTTAGAAAACTAGACAGATGAGCCACAGCATCCGAGGAATTCGGCTGATTCAGCAGGTCAGTCATACAATTATCCCTTGTCATACATTCAGAACATTTAACAGTCTACATGTGCATACGGTTTTTTTATACGTACAATTAACAGCATTTTGTTTTTTCAAGTATACGCAGCAACATTTGATCTATAATGCAAGTTTTGACATATATTATTTTCAATATAATTGTGTACAAGGACACACTGTTCATGCCACCCAACCCACACCGGATATGTCATCCTAAGCATCGCAGCTCAAGACCCAGCTGGGTGGTACTCAGTTTGAAGAAATTCATGAAAGACAACAGCATATCCGTAGAGTACTGGAGACTTGTCCTGACGAATCGGATGTTGTTACAGGACAACAGGTAATATATCCAACTCAAATACCTTTTTTACTCATCCTACGTACATTGTTTGCATATTACTTTTTAGCTGGATACGAACCACACTTTTTTGTCAACAGGATTTCTGTTTTGATGTTCAAAACAACATGTTGAGGAACACAAATATCACACCTCAAACCACACCAGCTTGCACCTGTTTGCCAAAATTTGACGTGACACCGCAAAAAATGTTTGTTAGTAGTACATGTCTCATGTTATAATTCCATTTTATGATACATACTACATAATTATACTAATCATATACCTTTGTGTAGAGAGGTGAAATGGCAACAGAGGAAATGGAACACAATGACAGTGGGCTAGTTTTTGATCAGACCCCAACTCCTCATGTCAGTATAATTACATACATATTATATAATGCATTTTATGCCATTAAACTAATTATATTAATGTTCAATCACTTATAACCATGTTGTATTTCAGGATGATACACTGAAAGGGACAACAATTTCTGGAACTGATCCGCTCCTTACAGAGCTTGAGTGCGTTCGTTCTCTGTGGGATTTACTTTGTTCCAAGGACATTGACCAAAGTAGGTACATGTTACACAAATTACGAATACTGTATTTATAAGTTTGTTTCATTTATCCAATATGAATATATAACTACGTTCATCATACAGGGTTATCATAGATTACGGTGAATACAGTGCAAACTGTATCGATATTTATGAATCTTTCGCAGAGGGGAAATGTCTTGAGAATTTCTTCATGCAGTGTTTCATTGAGTGTGTTCGTGATGATTCCAAAAATCATCGTCGAACTATGACATCCAACAGATTAGTACTTGATGTCAATGTTGGGGTAGGTTCTTCTTCACAGTTATTGTAACTATACATAGAATATACTTACACACTCTATTTGTGGTTTTTTAGGCTCTGTTAAATTTTGAAGAGCAGGAACGTCATAGCAAGAATCCTCAGCCGTTTGATCAGAATGTGTTACAGAATTGCTTGCACAACACATTGCCTCCATTAGTAAATCTGGATAAATGCAAGTCGGTAAGCCTCAGTAACATTTTGTTCCCAGGTTCATTAGCACATTAATTGTACCTTTTACTCCATCATGACATTGTAACAGCAACATGTAACTTATTTTTTTCATCAACAGATATTGGTACCTATGCTTAGTAGGGGACATTGGACACTGTATGTAATCAACCTACAGCATCGGTGTATACACATTTTAGATTCGAATCCATATGGTATAGAACTTGGTGGCACCACATGGAAGGACTACCATTATGACCCAATCTATTTAGCTGGAAGGAAATTCCCATGGGCTAGGGTTATAAAGAGTAGGTTGAGCAAAGCGTTACAACATGTTTGCCCCAATGCAGCCTTCCCTAAATTTGGTAATTTTCCAATGGATATGCCATCTAATTTCCCAACAATGAGAACAGGGTCAAACGACTGTGGCTTTTATGTAATGAGTTACCTGAAGTATTATGATCACAATGTAGGTGTCATAACTTCTTTCACTCAACCAGTAAGTCATTATGCTAACTCTTTTATATTCTGGTTGCCATCGTTGTACATGTTAGCTATATACGCATGCTATGCTTTTATTGCAGGACAATTCCTGAGACCTACGTGCTCATGCCCTTCATCAACTCACATTCCATCGCATGAACAAGGCGCTGCCACTTCCATTAGATATCCAGAGATTTATGTTTGCGCGCAATTAGTTATCTATGTGTCAGAACTAAGCAATGGTGTGGGCAATGTATCGTACTGTGGTATTTTGGCCATGCTTGTTAGTTAACAATGTTAGGAAGCTTCCTTATATGTGATGTTTTAGAACAGTTGTTATGCTACCTTGTCTTAGGTTGTTACACAGGTACTTTTCTGTGAACATTAGTTGGTTGGATACTTTTGGTTATGCAGTGACGATGCTTTTCTGTCGTGTGAACGTCAGATGTTTTCACTTTTTTGGCCTTAAATATGATCTTTTTATATGTTATGAAGTTCTTATATGAATACTTCATTTCTTAATATTACGATCGGTTCATTTAAGTTTATACTTTTTGGTTAATATGTATATAAACTTATTGGTATCCCTATCATTTTTATATTATTTGTTATTCTGTTATTCTCTAATCATATTGCGCATCCATCACATTAATGGTCATATAGTTTACGTATTATACGATTATCATACAGGTTATATACGATGTTTTTTACTTCCAATTATGCAACATTAGTAAGCAATATACGCTACATTTATTAGATTTCAACAACCACCTGTATATGAATCATTTGTCACTCATGCAATGTTTATTGCAAAAAACTAATTATTCGTATCACATACAACAGACTAATCACTGCCTGACTCACTGCTAGTCTGCTACCGAAATCAATTGCGTGTTTTTTTGATGTTGTTGTCTCATTCCAATCAGGAGCGTTACTTCCACACATGTTCCTAGATCCAGGAGGTCGTCCTCTCTTACGTGCAGCAAGGCTGGCCAACCGTAATCTATTTTCCTCAATTGACAAACATGTCCTACTGTTGTGACCATCAGCAATTCCACACTTCTGGCATTTCCTGGTCATTTTCTTTGTACCTTTTGCTCCCAATTTAATAACCTTTTGTTCACTCCTCTTTATTGTTCTTCCTTTTGGTTTTGAGTTATTTGGTCTTGCCAAGCTTATCCCATCGACTGTAAAATCCAGTTTCTGCAATTCAAAAGTAAATATTTATCAGCATATAATACTATGCAGTCCAACATTCAGTATAATACCATTATTACCTTTCTAGCATGATCATTTTGTTCATTGTCACCACTCTCGTTCATATTTGCGCGATCCTGCAAATTAACCTGTACCTGCCAACACATTTTAAGCTCAATCATAAGCCAATAACACAAACCTATAAATCATTTATATGTATAACCGCAAATCAATATAGTTGTTAAAGATATTACCTCTTCTAATGGACGTATCGGCATAGGTATTTGAACATTGTCCACACCCCGTTCAAGTATATTAGATACGTCTTGAATTTCCTGAAAAATTGGTTGAAAGCTCAGTATACATCATTTACAAATAAACATTCACAACAATATGATCAAAACCTTGTTATTCCTTTCATCCAATTCACCATCTCTTTCGATGTCTCTATTGTCTTCATCATCGTCCTGAAATTTTATTGTTTCATACCTCATCAATATATTATGATGAATGATATGTTACAAAATACATATTAAAACATGACATACCTGTATACCATCTCCTCCACTAGTTCCACATGTCTCCTCAACTTCTATATCTGTCTCCAAACGCGGAAGTACCTCGAGAAGCTCATCCATTACTGCTAGGGCTCTATCACTGCCTGCCTTGGATAAACTAGCATGATGCATTACTTTCATTGCCTTTTTTAGCAACATCTTCTGTCTATATGATTTTGTTTCTCCATCCTTCCCCTTCAAATTCCTATCATCTCTTGAAAACAGAACATCTTGCCTTGCAGAGTAGGTGTATCTTTGTAAAATGTATTCCTTCGGTATCCGTTCAATCTGAAGATGCATAAACGCGCGTAGTACATGTACACAGAATAGCCCTATGAAAACAATAACGATCATAAGAATTTTTTTATATGTTTTCAATGTATATATTTACTATTTCGTACTCCATACCTATATGTTCCCAATGTTTGCATTTACAAGTATACTTTCCTGCATCTTCATCAGCTGTCACTTTGAATTGGTGTTGTCCCCACACAATTTTATTCGATCTTGTTGTATGTTGCACTACCCAATCATTTGCACCCCCTTCTTCATCATGCATTATCTTGAATGCAGTTGCATATTTCAAAGATTTTTGGAATTTATTCATCACAGCCCTTGTGTATGCTCTTGCAACCCTTATCTCAAACATGTAGAGCGTGTTCGTTTCCTTTTGACCCTGTGGCGTATATAATGCAAATTAGATGACACTTATATTAAGGTATAAATATACAACATAACAATTTATCCTCACCATGCTTCCCACTGCTTCTTTTGACTCTTTCATCTTTCTACTGTGTAGAAGCTTCAGCATTTGCTTGGCGAATTGATGGAGTGGAGTGTTTGCATCGACATGTGCACTTTTCACAAGCCTGTTCATGCTTTCGCTACGCTGTGTAGACAACATTAGACCACAATAATGATTCTTGAAAAATGCAGGCACCCAATCCTTACGTATTCCATACATCTTATTGAGAGTAATGTTATCGTGCAGATGGAAATCTTCAAGTAGCATTGAGATGCAGTCTCAAACTCCAACTCAGTCAAAGGATGATGTATTATAGATTGGAACCGTGTCTTAAAGTCCATTTCCTCAAACCTTGCATACAACTCGTTTAGAAAAGGCATATACCTATTTTGCACATGCCATAGACACAATCGATGTATTGTGTGTGGGAAAACCCTCTCGAGTGCTACTGGCATTGCAGGATCTTGATCTGCATTCATATATGACAAATTTGTATGAATCTTATTCCATGTTATAAAGAAAATAAGATCAAATTTAAGACATATTTTATGTATATACATTTCCTTCATTATTATCAGTCGTACCTGTCAGCATCACTCGTGGCCCTTCGGTTCCCATGCATGTTTTGAAGGCGTTGAATACCCATTCAAATGTATCAACAGTTTCATCCCCCAACAATGCGAAAGCAAATATAGTGCAATAGAGGTGGTGATTTGAACCAACAAACATACCTAGTGGTTTTTTATACAGATTAGTCTTATGTGTTGTGTCAAATGTAATTGCATCACCAAAATCCATGTAATCCCCTTGCTAGCTTGCATGTGACCAAAATATGCTCAAAATCTTTCCTTCTTTATCCAATTGGAAGTCAGAGAAAAATTGTAAATTATCCTTTTTGCATGATGCAAAAAAAGATAGCAGCTTTGCCACATCATTTGCATTTCTTTATTGTTGCTTTGCCTTTTTCCTGAAATTATTGTCAACATTTAGCATTAGGCGAATCCAACATTTTGCAAATTTCAATTCTGAATTACAATCTAAACATATTATAAACTTACAGGTTATACATGTCCTGTGCTGTTACAGGCACACTCTCAGGACCACCGTGCATTTTTGATACATAATCCATAATACAATGTTGCGGGATTCGACTCTCCTGCATTGAACTTATGAACTCCATGTACTCAGGATCATGCATCTTGTTGCATTGTAATTGATTCTTTTCGGTATTCTTCTTAAAAAATTCATGATTATGATCCAAGTGCAACAGACCAATACGCACTGATATAACTGTCTCTTTTGCATCATCATAAATTTTTTTAAGTTTCATACCGGCCTTGCATTGTGTCCGCTTTGAGCTGGTATTACGTACCTTTGGGTTTGATATTCCCCTTACTGCACTCTTGCCTTCCATCGAGCAATTCAACCACTTACAATTTTTCCATTCCCTATACTTTTTCAATGGAAATCCAACTTCATATGCATACCTACTATAAAATTTATATGCTTCATCCACACCACTGAATGTCATACCAACTTTAGGTACCAACCTCGGATCAATTGTATCTTCCTGTGCAAAAATAAAATATAATAACATGTATGATGTATGGTTTATTGCATAATTTTACTTCATATGCACAATATAATATTTTCAAACCATCTAGCTGCATTCTATCGTATACAATTTAACCTACAATACTGAAAATCCAAATTAATTAAATAGTACTTACATGTCTCTGTAGAATCACTGGTGTCCTATTCATGCTCACCAATAGTACGCATAATATTAAGGTGTTGTCCTCCTTGATTTACTGTCATCCTCGATGCCTCAAATGTGGTCTGATCATCAACCCCCGGGGCCCTCAAAGCTGCTGGTGGAGTAATTGCCCCTACGGTAGTAGCTGTTTGCATATGCGCACTTGCATCCGAGGTAAACTGGTTCCCTCCTTGTTGTTCTTCCTGCACCATTGTTACGATATCCAAGCATGGATTTGTTCGATGAACTAAAGTCGGTGTCGTATACTCATTGATTGACTCTTTACCCAGTGGCGCCGCCATCTTCCAGATCAGATTACACCCTTCAGCCAGGCACGCCCTAACAAATGATTCGTACTGTCTACCTTTTTTGGAAGCTTATGCATATTTCCTTTTGCCCATGCGCATATCCATTATCGTGGACGCGATATTCACGGCGCATATCCATTATCCGCTTCATTATAGGATCGTGGGCGCGCTGATCGTGGGCGTAACAGCCATTTATGCAAAGTTATACGTAGGTTTATGATGTCGTAACTGTCTGAATAAATCCGCTTCCCCAATTCTCGGGTGACACGTCACCAGTCCACGTACCGAGTAATGGCCCACGTTTTGTTACGCATATTTTTACTAGTTGTTATACTTGCGTAAATGCGGTCCACAAATGCGGGCCGCCTGGATCGGCCCATTCGGTTCGACCAGGCTCGGCTCGTCTACGTAACCTGGCCGGGGCTCCCCCGCACCTATCTGAAGCCTAGGGCTTCCATTACCATCGTATTATGTTTAAGTGATTAATAATTTGAATCCAAAACAAATATAAAACTATTGTTGCAGTACCGTCGTACTATGTTTCAACATTCAATATTAAATCAAATGATCAAATATACATTATATACACTAGAGTTATAGATTTACAAACCTTATTACAATAAGATTGCAATAATCATTGTCTTATTATAATAAGATTGCAATAAGCATTATTGTAGAGCAATCTGTCGTCCATTCAATAAATATACAACATTTTATTGCACATGCACTAATGTTGTGTACTGCTAGCAACCATAAGTTCACAAAACCACAACCAAAAACTAAATATTAAATATGCAATGTAAGTATGTAGCCATGTAATAATATAAAATTTAATCACATGGCAAAATTCATACATGTCCATATCACAGATCGTAATCACTACAGTAAAACGACGCACATCCGACGGCCACCTTACCTCCAACGGCTATCTACGAGACCGTCGAACATAAGCTTATGTCCGACAGTCTCTGTGGGCCCTCGGAAATACGTCTTATGTCCGACGGCTGTCAGTGAAGCCATCGGACATAAGCTTACCTCCGACGGCTTCGCTGACAGCCGTCGGACATAAGGTATTTTAACGTGGGCCAGGCACCGCGCGCCGTTTCATTTCTGCATTCGGTCCTCTCTCTGCGGCGCTTAGCCATCGCAGCCGCGCTGCCGCCGTCGCTGCTTAAGCCGCCGCCGCTGCCCGTGCCCGCCGACGCCGCATGTGCCCGTGCCCACCACCACCGTCGCCTGTGCCCGCCGCCCAGGCGCCCACCAGCGCCGGCGGTCACCGCCGCCGCTCTGGCACCTGTACCGACACCGGCTGCCCCGACTCATCCCTCGTCCCGCCCACGCCAACCACCGTCCCGCCGTCAAGCCGATAAGTGAGTATTTTTAATTTTGTCAATGTATATATTATTTTGTAGTTGTCTTTTTTTAGCATTAAAATTTTTATATGTTTAATATTGTTTAGCTTGTTATGTCCGACGTCCGAAATTTGATTATGTAATAAATTTAATTTGTTTTAGTTTACTTAGTGGTGTTTATATAATTTAAACTTTTAATTTCCGAGGGTTTTTATTATGCCCTCGGAAATAAGGTTATTTTATATAATTTGGCACTCGTGACAATGTTATTTCGTATATTTTATATGTTATTTCGTATATATTATTGTGGTAGTTTATTAGTTGAACTCGTGACATTGTTTTAGTTTATTTAGTGGTAGTTTATTAGTTGAACTACGTAATTTACTTATTCTTTCCTGTAGATATAGGGGTGATTTACTTAAATAATCAAGTAAACGTAATCCAGTTACCTCATGGAGGAGGATCATCGATGGATGTACGAAGGTTGGAAGAAAAGAGGTGCTCTATCAAGTGAGTGGGTTGCCAAGACTGATGCGTTTCTCGATCGTGCTTTTGCTCGGTCAGAGACTGGAATCGATGTTAGGTGCCCTTGTAGCAAGTGTCGGAACATTTATTTCCTTGACAGGAGGACTATGTCGATAGATCTTTGCAAGAACGGTTATATGCCAGGCTATGAGGTGTGGGTGCACCACGGTGAGGACCCACCTCCTCATATTGTATCAGAAGTTCAGTCACATGAAGAGGGGGACTACGATAGGATGGAAGAGATGCTTGACGATGTACGCCATGAGCTTCTAACCGTCGATTCGGAGAACCCCGGTCAACCCACCGAGTATGAGGATCCAGCTACACCTGAGGTTCAGAAGTTCTTTGAGCTCCTTAAAGCTGCCGAAGAGCCGTTGCATGAGCACACGAAAGTGATCGTCCTTGTATTTGTGACTCGACTTATGGCTATTAAGTCTAAGTTTGCATTCTCAAACAACTGCAACAAGGAGCTTTTGAACTTGATCAGTGATGTACTTTCGAAGAATCACAAGATGCCAAAGGACATCTATCAGTCCAAAAAGTTGTTATCTGGGCTCGGTATGGACTATGAAAAAATCGATGTCTGTGATAATAATTGTATGCTTTTCTGGAAGGAGACCGCGGGTGAGAAGAAGTGTACTGTATGTGGTGAGCGTAGATTCGTTGAGGTTGAAAACGACGATGGTTTGACCGTGACGATAAAGATTGCACGTAAGCAGTTTTGTAACATGCCTCTTATACCTCGGTTGAAACATTTGTTCATCTCCAAGAATACAGCTAGACACATGAGGTGGCACAAAGAAGGGGTACGTGAGAATCCAAATGTCATGGCGCACCCAGCTGATACAGATGCATAGAAGGCACTAGATGCTTTTGATTCCAGCTTTGCTGATGAAGTGCGGAATGTCCGCTTTGGTTTGGCAACAGATGGTTTCTCGCCTTTCAATCTAACAGCAATGTCCTACTCATGTTGGCCCGTCTTTACTATTCCATACTGAAAGGGAAATAGGGTCAAACCTTTTCCTAAATAATTTTGGTGGTTGAATTGCCCAACACAAATAATTGGACTAACTAGTTTGCTCTAGATTATAAGTTCTACAGGTGCCAAAGGTTCAACACAAACCAATACAAAGTCAAAACAAAGGGTTCAATACAAAGGAGCAACACCAACTGAAGGCTGCCCTGGTCTGGCGCACCGGACTGTCCAGTGTGCCACCGAACAGTGTTCGGTGCACCAGGGAGAATTCCTCTGAACTCCTCAGCTTCAGGTTTCTAGAAATTGCTCTCCGCTATAATTCACCGGACTGTTCGGTGTAGCACCGGACTATCCGGTGTGCCAGTGGGAGCAATGGTTAGCACGCCAACGGTCGTCTGCAACAGGTGAACAGTGAGCTACAGTGCGCGGACAGCGCGCGCAGAAGTCAGAGCAGGCGCAGAAGGCGCACCAGACAGTGAACAGGACCTATCCGGTGCACCACCGGACTGTCCGGTGGCCCAGTTATTAGAAGCTCTAATGGTCGAACCCTAACGGTTGGGTGACATGGCTGGCGTACCGAACAGTGTCCGGTGGCACACCGGACTGTCCGGTGAGCCCGTCGACAGCAGAGTTCCCCAACGACCATTTTGGTGGGTGGGCCTATAAATACCCCCAACCACCACACATTCAAGGCATCCAAGTTTTCAGCCATTGCATTCAATACAAGAGATCTAGACTTCACTCCAAGACACAAACAAGAGATCAAATCCTCTCCCAAGTCCAAAGATCACTCCAAACAATTAGTGACTAGAGAGAGAGATATTTGTGTTCTTTTGAGTTCTTGTGCTTGGATCGCTTTTCTTCTTTCTCATTTCTTGTTCCAAATTCATTTGTAATCAAGGCAAGAGACACCAATTGTGTGGTGGTCCTTGTGGGGACTAAGTGTCCCAATTGATTGAGAAGAGAAGCTCACTCGGTCTAGGTGACCGTTTGAGAGAGGGAAAGGGTTGAAAGAGACCCGGTCTTTGTGACCACCTCAACGGGGAGTAGGTTTGCAAGAACCGAACCTCGATAAAACAAATCACTGTGTCACTCTTGTCATTTGCTTGTGATTTGTTTTCGCCCTCTCTTTTTGGACTCGATTTTATTACTAGCGCTAACCCCGGCTTGTAGTTGTGCTTAAAGTTTATAAATTTAGATTCTGCCTATTCACCCCCCCCCCCCTCTAGGCGACTTTCAATTAGTACCGAGATCGGTACTTCATTAGAGCTTAATCGCTCGAAGTGATGTCGGGAGATCACGCCAAGAAGGAGGTCGTGACCGGCGAGAAGCCCACCACAAGCCACAGGAAGGCTCCATCGGGAGAGTCCGGCAACAAGGGGAAAGGATCCCCTTCACACACCAAGTCGCATCGGAGCGGCAATAAGAAAAAGAAGATGAAAAAGGTGGTCTACTATGAGACCGACTCTTCATCGCCATCTACATCCGGCTCCGACACGCCGTCCATTACTTCTAAGCACCATGAGCGCAAGAAGTTTAGTAAGATCCCCTACGCTATCCTCGCATTTCAAAACGCAATCCATTACTTTCCGTCCCACTAGGCAAACCACCCGTTTTTGAGGGTGAAGATTATAACATGTGGAGTGATAAAATGAGGCATCACCTAACTTCACTCCACGCTAGTATTTGGGACGTTGTTGAGTTTGGAGTGCAGGTACCATCGCCGGGGGATGAAGAATATGATTCGGACGAGGTTGCCCAAATCCGGCACTTCAACTCCCAAGCCACTACTATACTCCTCGCCTCTCTAAGTCGAGAGGAGTATAATAAGGTGCAATGGTTGAAGAGCACCAAAGAGATTTGGGATGTGCTCAAGACCGTGCACGAAGGAGATGAGGTGACCAAGATCACCAAGCGGGAAACGATCGAGGGGGAGCTCGGTCGATTCATGCTCAACCAAGGCGAGAAGCCACAAGCCATGTACAACCGGCTCAAGACCTTGGTGAATCAAGTGCGCAACCTCGGGAGCACAAAATGGGATGACCATGAGATAGTCAAGGTTATTCTAAGATCACTTGTTTTTTTAATCCTACACAAGTTCAATTAATTCGTGGTGATCCTAGATATAAGCTAATGTCTCCCGAGGAGGTTATAGGAAAGTTTGTGAGCTTTGAATTGATGATCAAAGGCTCCAAACAAATCATCGAGCGAGGCGCCACCTCAACACCCGAGGTGCAACCCGTTGCCTTCAAAGCAACGGAGGAGAAGAAAGAAGAGTCTACATCAAGTAGGCTCCCCATCGACGCCTCCAAGCTCGACAACGAGGAGATGGCGCTCATCATCAAGAGCTTTCATCAAATCCTCAAGCAACGAAAGGGGAAAGACTACAAGCCCCGTTCCAAGAAAGTTTGCTACAAGTGTGGTAAGCCTGGTCATTTCATTGCTAAATGTCCATTATCTAGTGATAGTGACAGGGGCGACGACAAGAAGGAAAGGAGGAAGGAAAAGAAGAAGTACTACAAGAAGAAGGGCGGCGATGCCCATGTGTGTCGGGAGTGGGACTCTGATGAGAGCTCCACCGACTCCTCCTCCGACGAGGACACCGCCAACATCGCCGTCAACAAATGCCTCCTCTTCCCCAACGTCGGCCACAAGTGCCTCATGGCAAAGGACGACAAAAAGAAGGTAAAATCTAGAGCCTCCACTAAATATGCAACATCTAGTGATGAGGATAACTCTAGTGACAATGAAGAAAATTTGTTTGCTCTTTTTGCCAACCTAAACATGCAACAAAAGGAAAAATTGAATGAATTAATTAGTGCCATTCATGAGAAGGATGAACTCTTGGATAGCCAAGAGGACTTCCTTATTAAGGAAAACAAGAAGCATGTTAAGGTTAAAAATGCTTATGCTCAGGAAGTAGAGAAATGTGAAAATTGACTAGTGAGCTAAGCACTTGCCATGACACTATCTCTAACCTTAGAATTGAGAATGCCAATTTAACTGCTAAGGTTGAGAAATCAAATATTTGTGATGATTCAATTACCAATCTTAGAAATGATAATGCTAGTTTAATTGCTAAGATTGATAAATTGAATGCCTCACTTGCTAGCCTTAAAATTGAGAATGAAAAATTAATTGCCAAGGCTAAGGAATTAGATGTTTGCAATGTTTCCATTTCCAATCTTAGAAATGAGAATGTTATTTTACATGCTAAGATTGATGAATTAAATGCTTGCAAACCCTCTACATCTACTGTTAGTCATGTCTTTATTTGCCCTAGATGTAGAGATGTTAATGTTGATGCTATTCATGATCACATTGCTATGATTAAACAACAAAATGATCATATAGCAAAATTAGATGCTAAAATTGCCGAGCATGAATTAGAAAATGAAAAATTTAAATTTGCTCGTAGTATGCTTTATAGTGGGAGACGCCCTGGCATTAAGGATGGCATTGGCTTCCAATAGGGAGGCAATGTCAAGCTCAATGCCCCTAAAAGATTGTCTAATTTTGTTAAGGGCAAAGCTCCCATGCCACAGGATAACGAAGGCTATATTTTATATCCTGCTGGTTATCATGAGGGTAAGATTAGGAGAATTCATGCAAAGAAGACTCATTCTGTTTCTCACCATGCTTTTATTTATAAGAATGAGGCTTCTAGCTCTAGGCATTCTAACCATGTTAAAATGCCTAAAAAGAAATCTCCTATTGCATCAAATGAGCCAATTATTTCATTTAAGACTTTTGATGCTTCTTATGTGCTCACTAACAAATCAGGCAAAGTAGTTGCCAAATATGTTGGGGGCAAACACAAGGGGTCAAAGACTTGTGTTTGGGTACCCAAGGTGCTTGTCTCTAATGTGAAAGGACCAAAGACCATTTGGGTACCTAAGAACAAGGCCTAAATTTGTTTTGTAGGTTTATGCATCCGGGGGCTCAAGTTGGATCATTGATAGAGGGTGCACAAACCACAAGACTGGGGAGAAGATAATGTTCTCCTCCTATGAGAAAAACCAAGATCCCCAAAGAGCTATCACATACGGAGATGGAAATCAAGGTTTGGTCAAAGGATTGGGTAAAATAGCTATATCACCTGATCATTCTATTTCCAATGTTTTTCTTGTAGATTCTTTAGATTACAACTTGCTTTCAATTTCTCAATTATGCAAAATGGGCTACAATTGTCTTTTTACGGATATAGGTGTCACTGTCTTTAGAAGAAGCGATGATTCAGTAGCATTTAAGAGAGTATTAGAGGGTCAGCTATACTTAGTTGATTTTAATAGAGCTAAACTCGATACTTGCTTAATTGCTAAGACTAACATGGGTTGGCTCTGGCACCGCCGACTAGCCAACGTTGGAATGAAGAATCTTCATAAGCTTCTAATGGGAGAGCACATTTTGGGACTAACCAATGTTCATTTTGAGAAAGATAGGGTTTGTAGCGCATGTCAAGCAGGGAAGCAAGTTGGTGTTCATCATCCACACAAGAACATCATGACAACCGACAGACCGCTTGAACTACTCCACATGGATCTATTCGGCCCGATCGCTTACATAAGCATCGGCGGGAGTAAGTAT
Organism: Zea luxurians; assembly: GCA_029449295.1. Lineage (NCBI taxonomy): Eukaryota > Viridiplantae > Streptophyta > Magnoliopsida > Poales > Poaceae > Zea > Zea luxurians. Next base: position 117,811,448 of record JAOPSE010000009.1, read on the forward strand.
TGTCTTGTAATTGTGGATGATTATTCTCGCTTCACTTGGGTGTTCTTTTTGTAGGAAAAATCTCAAACCCAAGAGACCTTGAAGGGATTCTTGAGACGGGCTCAAAATGAGTTCGGCTTAAGGACCAAGAAGATAAGAAGCGACAATGGAACGGAGTTCAAGAACTCTCAAATTGAAGGCTTCCTTGAGGAGGAGGGCATCAAGCATGAGTTCTCTTCTCCCTACACGCCACAACAAAATGGTGTAGTGGAGAGGAAGAATAGAACTCTATTGGACATGGCGAGGACCATGCTTGATGAGTACAAAACACCGGATCGGTTTTGGGCTGAGGCGATTAACACCGCGTGCTACTCCATGAACCGGTTATATCTTCACCGAATCCTCAAGAAAACATCCTATGAACTCCTCACCAGTAAAAAGCCCAATGTTTCATATTTTAGAGTCTTTGGTAGCAAATGTTTTATTCTTGTTAAAAGAGGTAGAAAATCTAAATTTGCTCCTAAGGATGTAGAAGGCTTTTTACTTAGTTATGACTCAAACACAAGGGCATATAGAGTCTTTAACAAGTCCACTAGACTAGTTGAAGTTTCTTGTGACATTGTGTTTGATGAGACTAACGGCTCTCAAGTAGAGCAAGTTGATCTTGATGAGTTAGATGATGAAGAGGCTCTATGCGTCGCGCTAAGGAACATGTCCATTGGGGATGTGTGTCCTAAGGAATCCGAAGAGCCTCCACAAGCAAAAGATCAACCATCTTCCTCCATGCAAGCATCTCCACCAACTCAAGATGAGGATCAAGCTCAAGATGATGAAAATGAAGATCAAGAGGAGCCACCTCAAGAGGAGGACAATGATCAAGGGGGAGATGCTAATGAACAAGACAAGAAAGATGATGAGGGTCCAAGACCGCCACACCCTAGAGTCCACCAGGCGATTCAAAGAGATCACCCCGTGAACACCATCCTCGGTGATATTCATAAGGGGGTAACCACTCGATCTCAAGTCTTTCATTTTTGTGAACATTACTCTTTTGTTTCCTCTATTGAGCCACACAGGGTAGAGGATGCACTTAAAGATTCAAATTGGGTGCTGGCGATGCAAGAGGAGCTCAACACCTTCACGAGGAATGAGGTATGGCATTTAGTTCCAAGTCCTAATCAAAATGTTGTAGGAACCAAGTGGGTCTTCCGCAACAAGCAAGATGAGCATGGTGTGGTGACAAGGAACAAAGCCCGACTTGTGGCCAAGGGATATTCACAGGTCAAAGGTTTGGATTTTGGTGAAACCTATGCACCCGTAGCTAGGCTTGAGTCAATTCGCATATTACTTGCCTATGCTACTTACCATGGCTTTAAGCTCTATCAAATGGACATGAAAAGTGCCTTCCTCAATGGGCCAATCAAGGAAGAGGTCTATGTTGAGCAACCTCCCGGCTTTGAAGATAGTGAGTACCCTAATCATGTTTACAAACTCTCTAAGGCGCTTTATGGGCTCAAGCAAGCCCCAAGAGCATGGTATGAATGTCTAAGAGATTTTCTTATCACTAATGGATTCAAAGTCAGTAAAGCCGATCCTACTCTCTTTACTAAAACTATTGCAAATGATTTTTTTGTATGCCAAATTTATGTTGATGATATCATATTTGGGTCTACTAACAAATCTATTTGTGAAGAGTTTAGTAGGATCATGGTACAAAAATTCGAGATGTCTGTTGGGGGCCTTCGTCCTCCGAAGGTCCTCAAAAACATAATTTGACAATATTTTCCAAGTGAATTATATGAACAGGTATCTTCGGATTCAGATTATGAACATGGAGTACGGTCAGAACGAAGCCCAAGCCAGACGAAGGGGGATTAAGATGAAGGACGGGCTGATTACCAAGCCGTACGAAGGATGGTGCACAGCCGAAGCTATGCGCAGAAAGCTTCGTCGCGATAGCAGAAAGGGGAACCGACTTAAAGATGAAAAGACTACTTAGGCCTTAATAGATTCCCATAAGTCATCAGCAAATGTAATGGACATGAATGTAATTTTGCATGGGCTACGTCCCACGCCTATAAATAGATGAATAGTACTCCCGTACTGGGGGGGCTGACTTGGCATTTGCTTTCTGTCATCCTTGTACTTTTGCCTTCCTGCAATCCAAAGGTACACTTGTAATCTGAAATCATTTCTATTTTTATATGATAATAAAATAGAAATGACGTTGTGATAATATTTAAATGTTTATATTACTCTTCACGTTGCATGTAAGTTCTTTGTCACAGTTTATTGTGCTTACGAAGATGTGTTGTTTGTGACCTTCGTCCGGAACACATTATATCCCGAAGGGAAATAATGTTTAAAAGGACGAAGGGCTTTATCATTTAACACTTTTTATGTTGCCTTGTTCTTAATCCGAAGCATTTGAGAACAAGTCCCCAACATTGGCGCCCACCTCCGGTGAACTCACTTCCACTTTGAGTCTTTGAGCGCCCTCGCTATGGCGCCGAAGAAAGCTTCAGCAACTGGCACTGCAGCTCTCCAACCGCTGGACCACAATCAGGAGACTGTCTCTCTTCGGGAGGCCCGAAGCCAGAAGAGGAAGGCTGTCAGCCCGACGCCTCAAGAGGATGAGTTAGACCAAGAGATCAGAGATATGGAGATGCTTCATCAACAGGTGCAGAGGAAGAAGGAAAAGATGGCCAGGCTAGCTGAACTACAAAGGCAGATAGACGAAGCTTCTGAAGAAGTTCGCCATCTTACTCACGATGAGCAGAACCGAAGGCCTCAACAAAAAGACCTTCATCAGGAGGGTTTCTTCAACGAAGATGACTGGTATGACAATTTCCATCATGGAAATTTTGTTTTTGATGATGCTTCTCCCTTGTCCGCTGAGCTGCAGGCTACACCTTGGCCTCCGTCCTATAAGCCGCCCCAGCTTCCCATATTCGATGGCCATTCAGACCCGAAGCAGTTTTTGATGAGCTACGAAGCAACAGTATCTTCGTATGGCGGCAATGCTGCAGTCATGGCAAAGTCTTTTGTTATGGCTGTCAGGAGTGTTGCTCAAACCTGGTATTCCTCCCTTCGACCAGGAACGATCACCTCATGGCAAAAACTGAAGGACATGTTGTTAACCAGCTTCCAAGGGTTTCAGACGAAGCCGGTCACTGCTCAGGCCCTGTTCCAATGCACTCATGATCATGAAGAATACCTTCAGGCGTATGTCAGAAGGTTCTTGCGTTTGAGGGCACAGGCACCAACGGTGCCCAACGAAATTGTCATTGAGGCCATGATCAAGGGACTTCGGCCTGGACCTTCAGCTCAATACTTTGCTAGGAAGCCTCCTCAAACTTTGGAGAAACCGCTCCAGAAGATGGACGAGTATATTCGTGCCGACAATGATTTTCGCCAAAGAAGGGAGGAGGCTTTCAGGTTTTCTGAAATGACCAGGGGCTTCGGAGGAAGATTCTATCCGAGGCATGTCAGGTCCATCCACAACTCTACTCAAAATGATGATAAGGGGAGTCAGCAGAACAGGTCGCAGTGCTCCTCACAGGCTTCGGGGCAACAGCAAAGTTTCTTCCGGCCACCAGCTCCAAGAGGCAGAGGCGCCAGGGGCTTCGGCGGAAGATTTGGAGATCAACCAAGGAGAGTATTTTGCTTATTCTGTGGTGAAAACAAGGGCCATACCACCAGGATGTGCCATGTTACCATCCAGAAGCAAAAGGAGATAGCCGAAGCTGCAGCACAACAAGCTCAGCCAAAGCAGGTCATGCATACTGCTTCGTACCATCCGCCTTACATCCCAGAATACATAGGCAACCACCCTGCAGTTTCTGTTGCTTCGGCGAGTCAACCTCAAGCTTCCTGGCAACAGCCCCCGCCTCCACCACCGCTGCAGCAAGGCCAACAGCCAGAAGGGAGCCAATATGCTCCACACCAAAGGGATCTCAGAGAACAATCCGAAGCTCGCACAGTCAATAGCACTGTGCCAGAGTCGAAGCACATCTATTGACAAATATCCTACCAGTTTTTTCCATTCAGTTCTATTTTCTGTGTAATAAAGGACATTTTTAAGTTTTCATGTAAAAGTTTCTTTGCTTGCTACAAGGAAAATGTATTTTCTCAGGCTTAAGTTGCTGAAGCTTAAAAATTTGCGATAACAAGGAGGACCTTCGAATTATCGACAATCCTTCGAAGCAACAAAAAGTCGTTCTAAGGAACGCAGAGTAAGTTTGCTGAAATCACAAAAAGTCATTCCAAAGGGAACGCAGTGTAAGTTTTCTGCTCCAAAGTCGTTCCAAAGGGAATGCAGAGCATACAGCGAAAAGTCAACGCTGATACCGCCTAAGTAAAGGGCGAAGAAGCTCCAAAGTCGTTCCTAAGGGAATGCAGAGCTTACAGCGAAAAGTCAACGCTGATACCGCCTAAGTAAAGGGCGAAGAAGCTCCAAAGTCGTTCCTAAGGGAATGCAGAGCTTACAGCGAAAAGTCAGCGCTGATACAAAAATATTTTGTGTTTTACGGGGATATGTGTGTATCTTCGGAACAAATGCCATCTACATAACATAACATCATCACATCATTTTGCATAGCATAAGCATCATACATCATGTTGCATATGGCAAAAGAAGGGGACACGGTATCAACCTTCGGAAGGATACTTTGAGAAAGTGAAAATCGTGCTAAGTCACAAGGGGATACAATATTGATCTTCGGAATATAGCTTCGGAGAATATTTTCATGAAGCTTGGATATCCTTCATCAGAGCACTATGAACATTGTCGTGCATAAAAGTTTTTCTATCTTCACGAAGCATGAAAAGAAGGGAAGGTGTTTTTTTTCGCCGAAGGCTCAAAAACGGTACGTATGTAAAGTTTCATGCATCGTAAAGAATCGAGTCGTTAAAAGCAAATATATCACAGGGTTACAAAATGTCACACATGTTTCATTTCAGAAGTCTTTACAAAAGTGCTTAATCTTCTCTCAAAACAACTTCGGCAGCTTCGTTCAGGAGTCGGTTAACAACTTCATCCATGATAGCTTCAGCCATCTTTTTAATTTCTTCGTCTCCTTTCGGGTGAGGGCCCAGAGACGCTCTAGTAGGATCTGAAGGAGGACATGATACGGCCACATTGCTATTACAAATTGTGAACGAAGTTTAAAATCAAAAATTACAACACAATAAAAACCATTAGCTAATACCTAAATGCCCTTCGGGCTCTGAGCTTTTATCAGCGGCCTTAGCTACTTCTCTAGCGTCGTGAATGCCCTTCTCACTTTTCTGAATGATTTCTCAGGCCATTTCTCGGCCACCATTGTCCCAGACGTCGGTAAAAAATTTTCCACCAGCCTGGCTAGCTTCGGCCGAGGGGTCTTTAATATCTTCAGGGGATAAGCTGGCTTCGGATTGTGCAAGAACCTTAACATGATCGCAGCCTTTTTTCTCCAGTATAGAAGCAATCCCCCTGGCACCCGAGAAGGCGCAAATGTCTCCACGGCTGTTTAGAATTTCTTCGAAAGCTTCAGCTTCGTGGCAGATCCATTCGATCGGTCCTTCTGGGTTACCTCTCACAAAATCTTCTTCACATGAAAATGCGCCAACACTAGCGAAGCTGGTTTTTATTTTCTGTACACATTCCATGGATTTTTCGTAGCACCTTTTCTTAGAAGACCGAAGCTCTTCAACCGTTCCTTCCAAATGATTAGCCCATTGGTCGCTACATTCCCGCCTCGTTTCTTCAAGTATGCGTTCTTCTTTCGCCCGGGCCAATTGCTTCCGAAGATCGTCAATCTCGTGCTTTTGAGCTGCAATTTGGGCTTTGGACGCAGCTTCGTTCTCCTTTACTTTATCCACTAATGTAACTAGAATTTTATCCTTTTCCAGGGCTTCGTTCCTTAATTTGATAACCTCTGTTCGAAGGTTGTTGAAGGCAATTTCGTAGCTTTCGTCTTCGGCACTCTTTTGCGCTCTCAGCGCGTTGCTTAGTATTAAACCCTATATGTAAAAAGTTAGTATAAGAATAAAACAATAGATTTCGAATCATAAAGTTTCCAAAATGCGCAATTCTCGCACCTTCAGACTATTATATGCAAGGCTATCCGCAAGATCCTCCTTCGTCATAGCGCATAGTCCAGCTTCAAGCTTCGGAAACCCCATACTCCTAGCCATCTCCCGGCAGACAGATAATTCTTTGTTGTCAGGGAGGCAGTATAGGAAGTCATCTTCGTTTGTCCCATTGAACACTAGTGCCCCCTTCGGATATTTTAATTCTCTGGCATAGTGATTGGCTTCATAAATCTCTTCTTCAGATAATTTCTTCCCCGAAGCATGTCGCACAATGTAATCGCGTATGATGGAAGGTGCTTCGGGGGCCGCAGTGTCAATTTCTTCAACCAAAATTGGCTCTGGCATTTTTATTTTTTCTTCGGTTTCCAAAGGTTGTTCCTTGGTGGGCTCTGAAGGCCCAGCTTCAGCTTCAAGTTGTTGCTTCGAAGCTTCAGCAACTAAAGCTTCAGTAGACACTTCAGAAAATTCAACAGTCTTCTTTGGAGTTATGCTTGAAGACTTAATTGTCTCCAAAACATCTAGCACGTTCACCATTCTTTTTCTTTTCGGGGTCACCGATGGGCCCTTTTGATTTTTTATTGTCTCAACACTTGCTGAAGGACTTAAGATTTCCAATATTTTTGGTCCTTCAATTCTTGGTTTTTCTGCTGAAGGTGCTTCAGTTTTTTCTTCGATCTTCGGCACTGGAGCTGGCTCTGTAGTTTCAGTGGCCAAAGAGACTTCACCGATAAATTAAGGCACTGTGGCCGGCTCAATAAAACGCGCCCGGTGGGTGAGCACCTTCATCTTTTTTCTTTGCGGCGCTGGCTCACCAGAAGCACCTGAGGCAACTTCTTTTGCAGGAGAAGAATTTTTTCTTTTGCGGCCTGGCACCGGATAATGGTAGTCAGGGTAGACAAACCTGATTGCATCAAATACCCGGTTGAGCCTCTTCTTCTTTCGGCCTCCGAAGGCTGCTGATAATGCAGTATTCTCGGCCTTCGAGTATGCCCCAAGCAGTTCGTCACTTAAGGTTTCAATGCTTTTTAACCAGTCATCGTCCGGTTCAACAAATTTATCCCCATATTTGAATGTGTATTTTAGTCTGACCAGTCCACCTTCGTCAGACTCTTTGATGGTCTCCTTCGGCATTTCCCACTTTCCTGCAAGTGGCCAAACTTTGAAGGCGATGTGCTCTTGGACTAGATCCCTTGTCCCAATTAAAGAGCAGATTACGCCGAAGGCTCTTTGGCATTCTTCGGCCGCTTCATCCATTTCAACCTTCGGCTTTCGGAGTCCGAAGCGTTGCCAGATAGGGCGCATAATGATACTCTTAACATCTTCCTGCGCTGTCAAGTCATTCTTTACATAGAACCATTCTGTCATCCAGGCGCCGGGCCACCTCTTCCGAAAGGTTGGCACGGGGCAGCTCGACCCGGAGCGGGCACCGAAGCTGTAACAACCAAAGTTGTTGTGATATTGTTCTTTCCCCCAGGGCTTTGTCTCATATACCAACTCATGAATTTTGCAAAAGCTTTTAGCATTTGGTTCTAAACCTTGGCTTCTCACAGCCCAGACAAAGATTCCCATTCTTATGACAGCTTCGGGAGTAATTTGATGAAGGTAGATTTGAAATGTCTTCAGGACTTCGACAACAAAGCTGCTTAGGGGGAACCGAAGCCCAGCCTTGAGAAAGCTTCGGAAGATCACGACCTCATCTTCTTCGGGGGTGGGAGAAGTCTTTTCTCCAGCATCAGCCCTCACAATAGATATATCTCGAAAATATCTCCCCCTCATATTGTCAATATGACTCTGCTTAATAGTGGTTTTCCCGAAAACAGAGTGACTTGGCCGCCATGGTCGATCTTCGGACTCTCCCCCGCCGCTTTCTACATCATAACTGTCGCTGTCACCAGTATCTTCAGATAAACCTTCTAAAATCTCTTTGGTGATCTTTTCTGTATTAGTCTTTGATATTGCTACAAGAAACCCCAGGTTCTTCTCTTCAGAGAGACTTAGCTTCATTTCGACAGCAGCCTTCTTCTCCTCAGACATCCCTTCGGAAATCTTACTTCTCGCTTCCGAAGCTCAAAACTAGGAAAGAAAACAACTAATTTTTGGGCAGAAAGCTTTATAAGCAGGCAAAACAGATGGCAAAGAGAGCGTGCCAAATCAAATGTGGCGGGCTCCTATTTATACACTCGATATGACGGAAACTGTGTGGTCCCAGGTGTCAGTGACTTTTGCTATTCTAGCAAAGGGAAGGTGTTTTTTCGGACCTTCGGCTTAAGGCCTTCGTCCATATCGCAATCTGAATTTATCACTAACAAATTAATATTGCAAGGGGCTACTGTTGGGGGCCTTCGTCCTCCGAAGGTCCTCAAAAACATAATTTGACAATATTTTCCAAGTGAATTATATGAACAGGTATCTTCGGATTCAGATTATGAACATGGAGTACGGTCAGAACGAAGCCCAAGCCAGACGAAGGGGGATTAAGATGAAGGACGGGCTGATTACCAAGCCGTACGAAGGATGGTGCACAGCCGAAGCTATGCGCAGAAAGCTTCGTCGCGATAGCAGAAAGGGGAACCGACTTAAAGATGAAAAGACTACTTAGGCCTTAATAGATTCCCATAAGTCATCAGCAAATGTAATGGACATGAATGTAATTTTGCATGGGCTACGTCCCACGCCTATAAATAGATGAACAGTACTCCCGTACTGGGGGGGGCTGACTTGGCATTTGCTTTCTGTCATCCTTGTACTTTTGCCTTCCTGCAATCCGAAGGTACACTTGTAATCTGAAATCATTTCTATTTTTATATGATAATAAAATAGAAATGACGTTGTGATAATATTTAAATGTTTATATTACTCTTCACGTTGCATGTAAGTTCTTTGTCACAGTTTATTGTGCTTACGAAGATGTGTTGTTTGTGACCTTCGTCCGGAACACATTATATCCCGAAGGGAAATAATGTTTAAAAGGACGAAGGGCTTTATCATTTAACACTTTTTATGTTGCCTTGTTCTTAATCCGAAGCATTTGAGAACAAGTCCCCAACAATGTCTATGATAGGGGAGTTGAAGTATTTTCTAGGATTTCAAGTCAAGCAAATCCAAGAGGGCACCTTCATCATCCAAACGAAGTACATTCAAGAAATACTCACCAAGTTTGGAATGAAGGATGCCAAGCCCATCAAGACACCCATGGGAACCAATGGGCATCTCGACCTCGACACGGGAGGTAAATCCATAGATCAAAAGGTATACCGGTCAATGATAGGTTCTCTACTCTATTTATGTGCATCTCGACCAGATATTATGCTTTCTGTATGCATGTGTGCAAGGTTCCAAGCCAATCCTAAGGAAGTTCACCTTAGGGCCGTGAAACGAATCTTGAGATATTTAGTTCATACCTAAGTTTGTCCTTTGGTACCCCAAGGGATCCTCTTTTGATTTATTAGGATATTCAGATGCTGATTGGGCAGGGTGTAAAATTGATAGGAAGAGCACATCAGGGACTTGTCGGTTTCTGGGGAGATCCCTAGTGTCTTGGGCTTCAAAGAAACAAAACTCAGTAGCTCTTTCTACCGCCAAAGCCGAGTATATTGCCGTAGGCCATTGTTGCGCGCAATTACTTTGGATGAGGCAAACCCTCAGGGACTATGGCTACAAATTTAGCAAAGTCCCTCTCCTATGTGATAATGAGAGTGCAATCCGCATGGCGGATAATCCCGTTGAGCACAGCCTCACTAAGAACATAGCCATTCGGTATCACTTTTTGATAGATCACCAACAAAGGGGGGATATCGAGATAGCCTATATTAACACCAAAGATCAATTGGCCGATATCTTTACCAAGCCACTAGATGAGAAAACCTTTACCAAGCTTAGTAATGAGCTAAATATTCTTGATTCTCGGAACTTTGATTGATACTTTGCACACATAGCTCATTTATATACCTTTGATCATATCTCTTTTATGTCTATGACGAATGTGTTTTCAAAGTGTATTCTTATGGTTAGTCATAGAATTGAAAGGGAAATGGAGTATTCGGCAAAGACGACGCTTCCACTCAACTCCATCGGTTTTATCTACTCTTTGCCGGTATTCCGCCATCTCTCCATTGGTATAATCTTCACTCATATTTATTCTTTGCCAAAGGGGGAGAGAAAGTAACAAGGGCTCATATTTCACTCACAAGTATCCATTTTTGGCGATTAATGCCAAAGGGGGAGAAAGTATTAGCCCAAAGCAAAAGGACCGCACCACCATGCCAATTTCAAAATTTTTCGAAATAAGTTTAAGTTTTAAATATCTTTCAATTTATATATTTGAAAATTCTATCTCAATTGGTAAAACCCTCTTGAACACTAAGAGGAGAATTTCATTGAGGGGGAGTTTTGTTTAGTCAAAGAAAAAGCATTTGAAATAGGGGGAGAAAATTTCAAATCTTGAAAATGCTTCTCGAAATCTTATTCATGTACCTTTGACTATTTGCAAAAAGACTTTGAAAAGAATTTCCAAAAGAATTTGCAAAAACAAAACAAGTGGTGCAAGCATGGTCCGAAATTTTAAATAAGAAGAAAACAATCCATGCATATCTAGTAGAAATAATTATTGGTTTCACTCCAAGCAACCTTTGCACTTACCTTATGAAAACTAGTTCAATTTTGCACTTTTATATTTGCTTTGGTTTGTGTTGGCATCAATCACCAAAAAGGGAGAGATTAAAAGGGAAATAGGGTCAAACCTTTTCCTAAATAATTTTGGTGGTTGAATTACCCAACACAAATAATTGGACTAACTAGTTTGCTCTAGATTATAAGTTCTACAGGTGCCAAAAGTTCAACACAAACCAATACAAAGTCAAAAGAAAGGGTTCAATACAAAGGAGCAACACCAACCGAAGGCTGCCCTGGTCTGGCGCACCGGACTGTCCGGTGTGTCACCGGGCAGTGTCCGGTGCACCAGGGAGAAATCCTTTGAACTCTTCAGCTTCGGGTTTCTAGAAATTGCTCTCCGCTATAATTCCCCGGACTGTCCGGTGTAGCACCGGACTGTCCGGTGTGCCAGCGGGAGCAATGGCTAGCACGCCAACGATCGTCTGCAAAAGGTGAACAGTGAGCTACAGTGCGTGGACAGCACGCGCAGAAGTCAGAGCAGGCGCAGAAGGCGCACCGGACAGTGAACAGGACCTGTCCGGTGCACCACTGGACTGTCTGGTGGCCCAGTTGTCAGAAGCTCCAATGGTCGAACTCTAACGGTTGGGTGACGTGGCTGGTGCACCAGACAGTGTCCGGTGGCGCACCGGACTGTCCGGTGAGCCCGTCGACAGCAGAGTTCCCCAACGGCCATTTTGGTGGGTGGGGCTATAAATACCCCCAACCACCACACATTCAAGGCATCCAAGTTTTCAGCCATTCCATTCAATACAAGATCTCTAGACTTCACTCCAAGACACAAACAAGAGATCAAATCCTCTCCCAAGTCCAAAGATCACTCCAAACAATTAGTGACTAGAGAGAGAGATATTTGTGTTCTTCTGAGTTCTTGCGCTTGGATCGCTTTTCTTCTTTCTCATTTCTTGTTCCAAAGTCATTTGTAATCAAGGCAAGAGACACCAATTGTGTGGTGGTCCTTGTGGTGGCTAAGTGTCCCAATTAATTGAAAAGAGAAGCTCACTCGGTCTAGGTGACCGTTTGAGAAAGGTAAAGGGTTGAAAGAGACCCGGTCTTTGTGACCACCTCAACGGGGAGTAGGTTTGCAAGAACCGAACCTCGGTAAAACAAATCACCGTGTCACTCTTGTCATTTGCTTGTGATTTGTTTTCGCCCTCTCTTTTCAGACTCGATTTTATTACTAACGCTAACCCTGGCTTGTAGTTGTGCTTAAAGTTTATAAATTTCAGATTCCGCCTATTCACCCCCCCCCCTCTAGGCGACTTTCACGTACAACCTTCCACCAGCTCTTTGCATGAAATATGAATTTATTTTCTTGTGTCTTGTAATACCTGGTCTGGATCATCCTGGAACAAAGATCGATGTGATGATGAGACCCCTGATTGAAGAATTGAAAATTTTGTGGGAAGGAGTCGAGGCGTAGGATTGTTACAAGAAACAGAAGTTCAACCTGAGAGCCACGTTTTTGTGGTCTATTCATGATTTTATGGCTTATGGTATCTTTGCTGATGGAGTTGTCATGGGATTTTGACATGTCCGATATGCGTTGAAGACACTTTATGCTTTCGACTAAAGTTTGGTGGAAAGATATGTTACTTCGATTGCCATAGATGTTTTTTTGCCAAAGGATCACTCGTTCAGGTTTGATAGGAACGCTTTTAAAAAGGACACGATTGTGACGAGGGGACCACCCAAGCGTCTTAGTGGTCCAGAGATTCTCGCGAGACTTAATGATTTGAAACTAAACGAACATGGAAATCGTTTTGAAGGTTATGGAACTGAGCATAATTGAACTCACAAATGTGCTCTATGGACCGGGAACTCCCTTATATGAAAGCCTTGATTCTAGTGCATAACATTGATGTGATGCACCAGGAACGAAATATGGGTGAAAGCATTATCAGCACTTGCATGAATATCACTGACAAAACAAAAGACAACCCTAAGGCTAGAAAAGACTTGGCCTTAATCTGTAGAAGACCAACTATGGAGATAGGAGAGAACCAGAAGAAGTCATGTGCTCCTTTCAGTATTAAACCTAAAAAGAAGAAACAATTGATGAAATGGTTGAAAAACTTAAAGTTCCCAGATGGTTACACCGCGGGCTTTAGAAGGTCTGTGAATTTGAAGACGGGCAAGTTTTCCGGGTTGAAGAGTCATGACTACCACATAATAATGGAAAGACTCCTTCCTGTTATGTTTCGTGGTTTTGTAAAAAATGATGTCTGGAAAGCATAAGCGGAGCTAAGCTACTTTTATAGACATCTTTGTGCTAAAGAAATAAAGAAAGAGATGATGGAGAAGCTTGAGCAACAAATACCGATTTTGGTATGCAAACTTGAAAAAATATTTCCACCAGGTTTCTTCAATCCGATGCAACATCTACTTGTTCACCTACCATACGAAGCTAAGGTAGGAGGTCCTGTGCAGTATAGATGGATGTATCACATCGAAAGGACACTAAAGAAGCTATGTGCAATGGTTGGTAATAAGAGACGAGTTGAAGGGTGCATCGCTGAAGAATTCAAATACAAAGAGATAGCATCGTTCACGGGCCTGTACTTTGCAGAGGAACACAATGTCAATGCCCCAGCATTACGGTATCATGTCGACGAGCCCCCTATCGGTGATATTGAAATTTTTCAATGGAGGGGCAAAACTATAGGACCCAGCACAACATACTGTTTCACCAATGACGAATGGAAGACTGCTTTACTCTACATGTATAACAACATGGAAGAGATGAGTCAGTTTCTCCCGTAAGTGTAAACTTAATTTTAGTCATTGCCGTTTCAATTTTTGTTGTTATGCTAAAAGGTTTGTTTCCTTGTACTAATAGTGAATTTGATTCTCAAAATTTCATCTTTGGCTGTGAACGTGACCAGATTCGTCAAGAGGAAAAAGATGGGGGACCTAATTTCTTGTGTTGGTTTTGAGATTATGTAGATAAAAATGACAATATACACCCGGACCTTCGACAATTATCCCTAGGAGCAGTAATTGCCAGACGTTATGGTCGGTATGATGTCAACGGTTTTAGATTCCGTTCTACAAGGTTCGAAGATGATCATCCTCTAGCAGCCACGACAAATTCCGGAGTTGTAACTAGAGTTGTCGATTATGAAGGGAAGGTGACTAATTATTATGGAGTCATTAATGATATACTCGAGTACAAGTTTTTTGGAGATAAACAACTGAAAGTGGTGTTCTTCGATTGTGATTGGTTTTCTCCAAATACAACGCGAGAAAACCAATATGGCATGGTGGAATTCAAACACAACGATCGATTAAAAGGCCACGACACTATAATCCTTGCCCACCAATGTGCGCAGGTGTATTATATGACATATCCATCTAAGAAAAATGGTTTGGTTGATTGGAGGGTAGTGTACAAAGTTAATCCTCGTGAACGACTATATGCTCATTGTGATGCTGGTTATGTTGAAAGTCAAATCGAGCAAGAAGTGGAAGCTGCTGAGATTTTCCAAGACGACGAACTTACTAACACATTTAATGTACAAACTGAAATGTTGGAAGAATCTTTATTAGGCGATCAAAATGATGTAGAGGTTCCTCCAAAAAGAAAACGGGTGACGAGAAAGAAGAAAGCTACTTGGCGTCCATTGAATCGATGAAAGCAACTAGATCCTGATTTTGATTACGATTACGATTGACGAGTATGGATCATGATTTTATTGAATATTTTATATATATTTTTCATTTGTTTCATTATTTTATTGTCGATTTGTGTACTAACTTGTTTTTGTTAAAATAGGATGTCAAAGAAAATGAGGTCTATTGCTCGTAGTTTGCTTGGGACGAGGAGTAGCTCGAGGAGCAGCTCGAGGGGTGAGGATTCAGTTTTTCAAGACACAGGTGCTACCATGAGCAGACGCAGAGCGCTGGTAGAACATTTGCCTCTACATGATGTAAGTTAGTTGTTAATTTACATTATTTGAGTTACTTAATATTGTATGATGTAAGTTACTTGTTTCATAGGATGCTGAAATCGAGGAACCAGTGGTAGATGATCATGCGAGAGATGATGATGAAGATGATGTGGGAGATGATGCTGGAGACGATCGATGTTGGTGGGTATTCTGCAGGCATGGATTCTGGTGCTGGTGGAGATTCAGCAGCTGGGTCTGGAACTTCTCGAGTTAGGAGAACAAGGAAGCTGCATTTTGTTGGACCACCTCCAGAGCTTCCACCCAAATCTTGGGTTTTGATAAAGCCTAGTGGAAAGTGAGTGACATATCTTTGCTAATTGTTATTGAAATTTATGTTTTCACTTCTACATTGTTTTCTGTTTGCAGGACTTGGATCGATGACTCGTTGACAGGCATAGGACACTACAGGCAGGTGAACATGGTCCTTGGTAATCTTGTTCGTCTGCACTGGCCTAGTCTTGTGACTTTGCCTAGTGGCGAGTCTGTCCCCGCCACCACTTGGGAGCATTATCGCTATGGTGTCTGTAGAACGTTTGGCAACACACATGCACTAGTTTTGGATGCATTCTGGGTATGAATTGTTTATACTAATTAGTTATCCCATATATGGTTGCTTTTATGATAACACTATTTTTTTTTGTAGAAACGGTATAAGTTGCCGGACGATGGATCATATGATATGAACGCTCGTTACGTGTTTGAGTATAACGCGAGCGATGTCATTGCAGATGCAATGTACTACGCATGAATTCAGGCTATAAAGGCATGGTACAGAGCAAGTGCTGATGATCGACCGATACCAAGTACCAAGGCCGAGTGGCATCAATTTACCTTACGGAGGAGCAATACCTTGAGGTAAACAAGTTGTTGCATCTCATATCGCACGAATCCATGTATTTGCTTTAATGAAAAAATTCATGTTGGTGTCGGTGCCGTGGATGGCCACCTGATCAGAGGGTTATCGGGCCTTGTGCAGATGGTGGGCTTCCCCTGAGTTTCGTGCCATTTCCGAAAGGAACAGGGGAAACCGTGGGACTGAGTCATTCCACAACTACGGCGGCGATGGACATGTGCGCTTGGCTAAGCGAATGGTATGTCAAAGTATATTGTAACTTCGAGTTATATAGAAATGTGTCATTCTAACTTGTATGTACAGGAAGTCAAATTCGGCCGTACGCCCACGGATGTTGAGGTGTATATGCAAGGGCATAGGGGTTCTGATCCTCAGAATCCTGATGTTTTATGCACTCAGACGGCCACCGACCGTCTAGTGAGTTTTTGGTACTCTATTATGTGTTTGTCTATCAATTTGGTGATGCACTTATATTTGATATTGTTTGCCTCCAGGCTTTGTATGGGCAGGAGATGGTTCAACGCCATGGACAGGAGTATGATTGGAGGAGCCAGCCAATTGACCCTCAGGTAGCATATGCTAGCGCAGGAGGACAAGCCCATGGACGGTGGGATTATTTGATTTGGATTTCAAAATTATCCTCATATGCTTGTGATTCAACTGAGCCCATGATTTACTATATAAGTGCATGGTTCACTCTTGTAGGTTGGGTATTTTTGATTCTACGATTGATTCTAGGGAGCTGAGACGCCGTGGACGACAGTCCACATCGTCGTCTTCACAGTCGTCCCGTTCACGATCATCCACCCAGGAGATAGAGCTTGCAGTGTTGCGTCAACAGGCAGAGTATCATCAATCAGTTTTGAGGGAACAATTGGAGTACCAGAGGCAACAAGCTGAGTACCAGAGACAACAAGCTGAGTACCAGAAGAAGAAGGACGACTATTATGCAAACCTCCAGGCCCAAAATCAAGCTCTTCTCTCGGTAAGTTGAAGTAACATTTTGTACATTATTTTGCAAAACACATGATGTGTATCTTATTTGCTCAACAATGGCTTGTATATAATTTTTAGCAACTAGCCCAACAAGCGGGCGTCCCGATGCCGACATATGGGATGCCGCCTCCAGACTTTGCACTGTCAATGCTGGCGCCTCCACCTCCGCCTCTGTCACAATTCCCTACGGTATGTACACATATGCGTGTGTGACATGTTCATAGATGTCTTATGTGTTTAAATGAAAAACTGAATGGTTACTATTTCATGTGCGTGTGTTATAGGGATTTCAGACACCACCTGCTTCAGTTGCCGCACCTGGAGATGGGTCTGGTCAAGACGACGTATCGCATTCTTGGGTGAACAACCTTTTCAACACGCAGAGTCCAGTCGGAGGAAGTGACTATAACTCGAACCAACCAGGCTATGGATATGAGTGATAGTTCATCAAATGTGTTTAAATTGGAACTATTACTATTCATGTGAAAGACTATCCGTCGAACAATATCAGTTTTGATTTTAGACCTATATGTTGATGTAAAACACTTGTTGCAACCATTTGGAACTATATGTCGTTATGTTAAATTTGTGAATGTGAATACTTATGTGAGTATATTTGTGATTGTGAATACTTATGTGAGTATATTTGTGATTGTGAATGTGTGTATCTGCATGAAATCAGTTTTGTTTTTGCAAATGTCAGATTTTTTTAAAAAAACAGAATTTTATGCAATTTCTGAAATTTGTTATGTCCGACGGCCTGGCGTCAGCCATCGGACATAAGGACTGCTTATGTCTGACGGTTTATAGAAGCCGTCAGACATAAGATACCGTTATGTCCGATGGCTGACACCAGGCCGTTGGACATAACAGATGTGGGCCCCACCAGTCGACCGGTAAAACGGTTGACAGACACTATCTCCGACGGTTGGCTGCGGCCATCGGAGATAAGTTATCTCCGACTGCCGCCGTGGGACATAACACTATTTCCGACGCCTTATGTCCGACGGCTAGAGACAGTCGGAGATAACCCAAAGCCGTCAGACATAAATTACGTCCGACGGTGTAAAGCTTATGTCCGACGGCTTTGGCCGTCGGAAATTGTTTCGTTTACTGTAGTGAATCACTAAGAGACGATACTAACGCCGGCTGTGCTTGCTGGAAAATTAAAGCCGAGTCGAGCTGAGCTACTAGAATCGAGTGGAGTGAGTTATTGAACCATGAGGGCTAGTTTGGGATCCTTTTTCCAAGGGTTTTTTATTTTTCCAATAGAAATTAGTTCATTTCCCTTGAGAAATTAGAAATCCCATGGAAAAATGGGGATGTCAAACTAGCCTTTAGTATTTGGTTCTATCCCACAGGATCTCGTCTTTTGTGGGTAATTGCTGTATTGGCACAACCCGATGAGGCAATCTTGCTGGCTGGTGTCGGTTCTGCCGCCTCCCTATCACGGCCTTGGCGCGGCACAGCACGCTGGTTCGCCGTCGCCGTGCTCTATCTGTTCATTTGCCGATGGGACGACCGGACGAGCACTATGGCCTATGGCAGTCAGATGCAAAACCTTAGAACTGCTGGTTGTGCTTGGCCCGTCCTGATGCCCTCCGATGATGCTGTCTCAGTCTTTTCACTCGGTCTCGTACACCACTGCTGTCTGCATAAAGGCGCACACTTTCTGTCGTTTCCTTCTTTATTCTTTTGTCAATATGGAGATAATAGAGAGGTTAATGCGTGCCGATAAAGATCTGTTTATCGGGGCTGTTTTCCTATCTGCCAAATAATTGTGGCCACAATTCGATCTCGAGGCAGCCTCATACGGATAAGACCATTAGTGTTTCCAGCGATGCGCACCTGTCTGATTGAGTGATTGTCCTACTTCTTGTCATCCCCACATCCGGTGCCGTCTAGGGAATTAATTCTTGTGGCATAGTAGGTCTTTTGAATTTCTGCTAGTAGTTAGCAGCTAATAACTTGTATCTAATAATTATTAACTAGCTAGCTAAGAGTGTGTTTAAATGCACAAGAGCTAATATTTAGTCAGCTAAAAAATTGCTAATAAATTTAGCTAGCTAACAAATAAATTGCTAACTATAAGCTAAATTGCTAACTATTAGCTAGATAATTTGGATGTCTTCAGTTCATTTTAGCAGCTAATTATTAGCTCTAGTGTATTCAAAGGCCTCACCTGCTTAGCTAACTAACTATTAGCTTCAGTGCATTTAAACACCTAAGCTAATTCAAACACCACCTAAGCTAATAGTATTAACAACTGTTGGCAATTCAAACACCACCTGATCTAATAGTATTAGCAACTGTTGGCACAGCAACAGCTAATGGTTGGTTTGTATGGGGATGCGGTTGATGCCGTGCCACGACGAGCCTTTCGGGTCATGAGAAGATCTGGAGCGCGCGGTCTATCCGCCGCGCCTCCTCAATCGTCGTCGTGATGAACGGGGCGTACCGCTCATCGCCATGTTCATGTGCTCCGTGTCAGTGGTACAATCCACATGATACCAGGACGAGGAGTACATTCTTGGATACATCATGCGAAAGCACAAAGATTTCATCCTCGAATCAGCCAATCCATCCAAGTAGCTCGGTGCACAGGGTCAAAGACAGAATCATCCACCAGATAAAGCAATAGATTTTCCGAAACGGTTACCAGAGTCTACAATTACCTGGCCGTGAATTACTTACTACTATAAGACACCAAGGAAATACATCATCATTATCATCAGTAAAAAAAAAACAGGTACACAAATGCGGGGTACATGGGCAAGCAAAGCCAAGCAGCTCTTTCCCTCGGCTCGAGCCTGCCTCCTACATTACAGAGTGGGCAACACAAACAAGTAACATCTTCACCCTCCCTACCTCCCGTCGATCGACTAACCTCCTCATCTCATCTCGATGCCGTGCGCGGCCGGCCTCCTCCCAATGGCCATTTAATCTACGTGGCGGTTGGTTTGTGTAGTGATAGAATCAAATGTTAGGAATACCTAAGAATTAACAAGGTCAGAAGTCCGTCACACACACAAGCTGCTTGCCCTGGAAGTGTTGTCCAAGCCATCAGCCGAAAATAAGATGGCGTAGAGTAGAGCTTTAGACACCATCATGTGCTGGCACGCTGTCATTAACCAAGTGGGGATCTGATCACTCAGACATCCAGCTACCTTATCTTCGCTATTCTCGGAGTCGCTCACTCCTATTTAGGACTCTGCGCCACCGCGTCTTCCTTGTGCTCCGTGATAACCTTAAGAAGGTCCACTGGAGTGGCAGCAGGGTCCAGCTCATGGCAGCCTTTCGGGGCATTGCTGCCTTCTTCGCCCGTCAGGAGACGAGAAGGAACACGGTGCGAGAACCGGAACAGCTCTTCCTTTGGTATCCTCCTCACCTCCTCGGGATCCACGTGTCTGTGGAAGACGGCTTTCAATCCGGCAACCTTCAGCAACGGGATGACAGTCAGCCCTCGCTCCTCGGTGAAATCATCAGCGACTTCCACTATCTCGTACTTGTATATCACGTCATCAGGCGTCAGCTCGTTCCAGTCGGGGGACCAGTTACGGTACAAGGCCCACGTATCCCCTTTCTGGGGAACGATCCTGATGATGCCACGGGGACCTTTAGTCCACCTCACTCTGTGTGAAAATATGTTCACCGTTTCGCTCACCTGATATCTCCCAACCCTGAAGTCACCACATGTCTTTTGGAAACCAGAGGCGACCCAGTTTATAGGCGCCAGTTCGATATTTGACTTCGAGTTGAGAAAGCTCATGCGGATCCGGAAGGGCCTCGTTGAAAGAACTTTCTGAACCATTACATATAGGCGGGGCATGCCGTCCTCGCAGTCATAGGTAGCCCATACTTGATCAGTATCAAAAGCCTTCTCCGTTCGGTCTTTATCAAAATCATGGAAGTCAGGGTCTGGGACATCGATGGACACAGGCACACGGCGTTGCTCTGGATTTTTGTCATCGGTAGCAGGCACTTGGATTTCCATGCTTCTTGAGTTGCATAGCTTGACTCCCTTGCCAGGTTTGTCAGAGAGGACACCGTTGACCTTTATGTTGTTGTCACAAGGATACAGCTTTCCTTCAGATCCTCTTCTATCTGCAGCTCGTGAAGATGGTGTGATGTTTAATTCATGCAATTTTTCACAGACAGTTGCCTTGGCTTTCTCAAGAAGTAAATTTCGTGTATCAATCTGGGTAATCTCACCCAGAATATTTGCTCTTCTTCCACTCACTGCAGATCTAAACCTTTCCACTGAAGTACCATTGACCCGTCCCACATCAGTAAAAACAGCAGTTGGTTCTGTGCTTGCAGTTGCAGCAACTGTTTCTTTGTTATCCCCACCATAATCCACAGTGGTATAAGCATCATAGTTATGCCTTCTCCGCTTTGAGAAGCGACCGCGCCTAGAAGCAGCTTTCTCATGAACATATGTGTTGCCGCTTTCAGAATAGTTGTAGCTGTAGCTCTCGTCATGCTTCCTTCTCTGTTTCTCCAAGGCCTGTGTACTATAAGCATTAGTAACAGCTGCAGTTGTTGTCTTGGAGTACTGATTCCACTGGAAGCCTTGATTGTTGTAAGAATCATAAGTATTATCTTGCTGGTACGCCCCATTCCCTGTACCAGGGATGCTAGAAGTCCTGCTTGTTGAGCCATATGAATGCTTGGTTGAATTGTGGTTCTGCTGCGGCTGCTGCTTGGTTGACCATGAGAATGATGAGCTGCTTCCATTGCAAGGGAACCCAGTCTCCACTGCCAAGAATGCATTATGGCAATTTGGGCACAACAGGTTATGATTAAGATAAATCCTTAAGTACTCATACTGCATCCGGCAGCGGTTGCAAGATGTCCAAAATGTATCAATCCCAACAGGACGAGTAGTAGCCTCAGCTGCAGCGGCAGCAGCAGCGGCAGCAGCTGCAGCAGCGGCATTCTTTCGAGCCCTCTTGTTTGCCTTCTTATCATAGGTATAAATGCCATTGGTTACATTGACAACAGAATGATTTCTTCGCTTCTCATCATAAACTACCTTCCTGCTAGTATCTGACAACACACTCCACGCCTCAGAGATCAGTTTGAAGGCCTCCTCAGCACCAACAGACTTGTTCTTGTCTGGGTGCAGCAGCAGAGCTAGCTTCCTATATTGCTTCTTCACCTCCTCTTCATCTGCAAAGGCGCCTAGACACAATATCCTATACCAGTCACTCTCTCCATCAATCTTGGACTCAGCTGCAAGATGAACTTCAAGCGTTGAGACCATCTGCAATATGCCTTCAAGTGTTGGGCAGAGATTCTGGGCCTTGATTGCATACTTCCGAGCACCCCTGATGTCTCGGGCATGAAACTTGGTCTCAGCAACATTTTTGGCTTTTAGGGCCACATCCATATTGTACTCCTCACTCATCTGCGCCTCTGGACTCGATTGGCCAACAAACTAACTTGAGAGGAAGCAGCAAAGCCCAAGATCAAGAACTGGACAAGATTAAGTGTGCATCCAGATTAGAAATCTTCATTGCCTTAGCCTGCAGTTAAGTACATCCAGATTAGAAATCTTCACTGCTTTGGCCTGCAGTTAAGTACATCCAGATTAGAAATTTCAACAAACATCAAAACGGAAGAACTCATGACGTAACAGTATATATTACAAAAACGCATGTAAACAAGCACTTAAGAGGTCCCAGAAAAGTAAACTACCACATTTCAACCAATTCATTTCAGATCCAAAGGAAATTAGAAGTGAGGGCTACAGTTAAACCATACTTATCGATAGTTCTATTTCATGGAGAACTGACATTTCAGCTCGGAAAGAGCATGTACTTCCATCAAACCACTATGCGACACTGAGATTCACTTCACTAAATTCGGGCTCCCGAGCATCCTTACTCCGATTCCATCCTTGATCTACAGCTGCTAAGCTAAGCAGATCAAGCAACTCCTCCAACAATTCCCACGACAAAAAATGGTGTCTTTCATAGCAACAAGTGGAACAAAAGATCCAAACTTTCTACACACGCCCACAAATATCGAACCTCACCGACAATAGCATGTCAAAAAAAACCCAAGCGAAACAAACAAACCAGGCCCCTAGGAGTAGGAGGCACCTTGAAACCAGTTCACGAACACCTCCCCCAAACCCCAGCTAGAATCGAAGAAACGCCTCGATCCGCGTGATCCACAGCCTTAAGAAGAGAAGGAACTGACTATGTGTTTGGTTCATGGGCTCATGGGGAACGGAGACCATGGTGTTTGGATCTGAGTCATGTGGGGACGGAGACCTACCCGCGGAGCTGTGTGGCGGCCGCGCGGGGCCGGTCGCGGGGACGCTGGGGCTGCAGAGAGCGGACGCCACGCCGGAGCAGGTCGCGAGGACGCTGGGCCCCAGGCGGTGGTCGACAGAGCGCGGTTTCCTCTCCGGGCTGCGGCGCAGCGAGCGGAGGGAGAAGGGTTCAGGCGGCGGGCGGAGGGGCGATCTCGGCTGCGGGGGAAGAAGACGCGGCGGCCGCCTCCTACTGATGGATCGGGGACTCCCGGCGAGACGGGCCTAACCCTAGGCGCCCGCCAGATCTGCCGCCGCGCCAGGCCGCGGCCGGCGGCGAGACGCACCTCAACCAGAAGCTGACAGAGAGAGGGATCGACTGGGGACTCACCGGCGCCGGATCATCTCCGGGAGGCGCGCTAATTCGGGGGGCCAGCCCCCAGAATTGCGAATTTTTGGGCCCCCGAATTTTATTTCGGGGCAGGAGCAAGCTCGAAAAAACGAAGCTTTTTTAGTCAAAGCCTCCAAATTTTTGCAATACACGACGGCAATGTTCTGAGAAGGGTCATGTAGCTTGCTGCAGCAGTAGTAGTAGAAAAAGAGTAGGTCAGGTCATGTGTGTCCTGTAAAAAGGGAAATAAATTATTCCATCTCTGTTTTTTTTTTTTTGTTGTTGTTGTTTGCTCCAAAAGTTTCGAACTTTGCCCCTATTCGGCGCCCCAAATTAATTCCGGTAACAGTGCAGCCCAAACAACGGGTTCAGCCCTAAACCAGGGGCTTTCTGGGGATTTCCAAGCTTTTTTCCTCTTTATTTCACAAAAAGTATACGTGCATATAAAAGCAAACAAGATGGTTGCCGAATTTACAAGAGATCGATTACTGTTTTAGCTGGAGATTTGAGCCCAGCACAAGGGCGCTCAATATGGGAAATGGCTCTAATGTCCTCCTGGCGGGCCCCACATTACTCAGACATGCAAAAGGCACTCATGAAGTAATTTGCTTGCGTACAGCTACGCGATATACTAGTCGTATGCGTACGTGACACTTTATTAAGGGCTATTTGTGTAAAATCGTAGCAGCGCGGGGTAACCTGGTGCTGTTGCTGGAACAACAAAATGCCAGGGATATATCAGGACTTTCACATGCTACATACTTATGGTTAATATCACAACCACCAGCCAAAAAAAGGTTCCTCTCACTCCTCTCTTAGCCCTATCCTTTTTCCTACACCGGAGAAGATACCTTGTGAGATACACCGACGGTTAGTTTAGAAACTCTATTTTATCAAGTAATTTCTATTTTTTCAATAAAAAATAAATTAATTTTACTTGATAAAATAGAAATCTTTTAAAAAAATAAATTCCCAAACTAGCCTGACATGTCCTTTTTCCGGACCCACTCCCATTGTTACTAGTCTTTAAGCATTCCCTCTCGACATCATCACTCACCAGCGCTTCTGGGTATCTGAAAAAGGAACACAGTAGTAAAATAAACAGCACTAACACAAAAATATCTAGAACAAGTACTAACACTGTTGACGTTTCTTCTGTCAGTGTAACAACAATTCACAGACAGAGTGATCCTGCAACTGGTTCATACGTGATAAATACGGATTATATTGAGCTTGCAAAGTACAGAACGTGAGGATTTGCCACAGCTTCCAATAAAACTACGACCTTGAGCTGAAGCAGCACCCAGTTCCAGAAGACAGCAGATGATATGGACGAACATAAGGGTCCGTAGAGGCTTAGAGTTTGTAATAGAACGTTAATCAAGATCACACTTCAGAAGTAGCTGGACACATAGAACCTATAATGGAACAGCTGGTGAGGACATAATGATGCGCTGGCGCTGTTATGGACATGCAGCAGCAAGAATGCAAGATGGTCTTGTTGCCCGCCCCTGAGGTAAATGAACTTGAAGGGTTGAAGCTGGAATTGCTGTTGAGAGCTGCTCACCCAATGGCCAAAAGGCCGAAAGTGCTCAAGAAATATGTAGGAGCTGATTCAGAGACGCGGGTGGCCACTGGCCAGAAGTAGAGAAATAAAAGTGAGCAAGTAAGTCCTTCTCATCCAGTTCAAACTCAGCCTGGGGCTCAGTGTACAGCCAGTGTAAAACAGCTGGGTAACTGATTGATCCTTCAGCTGAATAGGAAGACAACACAGATCTCATGAGAAAATAAGACCATTTTGGTACATTTTACGTTCAGAAGCTCAGGAAGAAAAAGGGATAGGGATCATCATTTTTTTTTACATTCAGAGAGTGAGTGCTTCTGTCGTTACTGTAGCTCTTCTGCAAAAATGATGTTCATCAGCAGCGCTAGTAATGGCAATAAGTATAAGAACAGAGATATACCTAGTGTTGCAAAATGCAGTGGAACTTGGCCCATCGTGTGTTCCAGCTTCAGAATGGAAACAGTTCAGAGGAACTGTTCATACCTGGTAAGTTTGGAGCTCCGATAACACAATTTGACAAGGCTGGAAGAGCTCCGTGGTCCAAAGTTAATGTTCATTGTAACAATCCTGATTCTTTTCTCTTCAGGTCGTTATTCCCAAGTACAGTCTATATGGGACCAAGAACACAGGAAAGTTGTGCAGAAAGCCAGAATTACTGGTAACAAGTTGATACGTCCCAAAAGAGAAACAACAAAATAACAACTAGGCCTTTTAGATTTGACAGAATCATAGAAGATTCTATTACGCACATAAAAGAAATTTACAGTAGAGCTGGAGCTGAGAGGAAATGTATGTCGTAGTACAAAGCCTTTATTACAGAATTCATGGTCCAAGCTTGAACTACAGTCTGGCTATCCGACACATGAGGCGTGTATAAATTTCTATTTGGGAACAGCAGTTCGTCTGGTAAAACCTCTGAAATGTTTAGAGAATATACAGGCAAACTTTAATTTTGTGTATGTATGACACATATTTGCAAAAGCTATGGTACATGAAACAAGAGGAAATGGCATATCCTATCTCCGTGGAATTTTCATGTGCGGTTTGAACCATAGAGGTGAGTATAAACCCTTTTGGTTCTGTAAACAACTATGAGGCTTAAGCCAGCTCCAACAACACAGAACGCTGACATAATCAGTGAGCTCACAAAAAAGCAGACAGCTCCTTCACACTTCAGTGTTCCATCTGCAAGAAAACCCATGCTGTGAAACAATCTTGGAGATGTCAGTGATGTTATCTGACGGCGCTGCGCTTGTTTCTCAGCTTCATAGTCATATAAATTACTAGCAATAAGGCCTGAGAAGATGAGTGACCCTGCAGGGTTTGCTACTGTGAGGAAGTTGTACATTGCACCGAAGTGTTTTACGCCAAAAAGTTCAGAGACAGCAGCTGGCACAATAGCCCAATGAGCTCCATATCCGAGGCCAACCAGGAAGGTTCCAACGTACATAGTTCCAGGCCAAGCCATTGCGAAGAGGAAATGCCCAACAGCCATCAGGAACTGACAAATTACCAGTGCTATGTGCCTTGGGTATGTGTGTTCCCTGATTAGAAGAACAGCGAATCAAGATATTAACAGTTCTGAAACTTGATATGCATAAAGGAACAATTCAAGCTTTATGAAACCTAAACAATAGTTATAGGGTGAACTAATTAACGAAAGTAGAAGAAATTGCAATTTATATAAAACTATTGAGTTGCATGCACCGACCAATGCAATGCAAAAGCTTAAGCTGGGGGAAAAAGACAAACAATTCACTAATACTTCCAACACAAATAACACACGCTGTGGAGCAAGCCTCTGTGTTAACATACAGGTATCCAGAATAACTGAATCGAAGTAAAGCACATAAGCCTAGATTTAACAAAATGGAAAAAGCTTTTAGGTTTTGGTGAAAAAATTATGATGCCTAACAACAATAGCAGACCATTTTTCCCATTACAAACAGTGGTGGATAGGTCAGTGTCAATACCTGACAATAATCTCAGAGAAGTAGCCACCTCCAACACGACCAAGGAAATTCCATATGCTCGTCAATGACACAAAAATATGCCCATCTTTGAACCCAACAGCCTGGCTCATCTGACCCATATTGTCGATCACTGTCAGACCTGATCCAGATCCAAGTAGGAGCGACCACCAAATAAGCCAAAAATCAGCCTTCACCAATGCCTGTACCAGGGTGAAGTTTTCACCTCGGCGTGGCTGCCTCTGAATTCTAACCCCACCCCTTGCTGCAGCTTGCACTAACTTGGTCTGCAACTCTTCAATCCTCTTTCTCCTTTCAGATGGAGGTAATGAATCAATATCCTTAGGCTTCTCCTCTTCCACCTCACTTAAAATGACCTCTGGTTGATCCTCTTTCTCTTGTGAAGTGCTTGTCTCTCTTTTTGATGGATCAGAAAGGAGAGCCTCTTCAATTGGATGTTGTGTTTTGGATGATAGTGTCAAGGTCACAGGGATCACGATTGGTAAAACAAGAAGTATGAGTAGAATGACAGTGAGAAAATTAACCACATTGTCACTCAGTTGCATGAAATCTTGGACTAGCATGACGCCGACAAGATATGAGGCAAGGAGCAAGCAGATAGTGTAGATGAACAAGAAGCTGTTCTTGTCGGATGGACGCACCTGGCGGTGACCTCCAACGGGCCTAATAATAAACATCAGGCCAATGGCAACCAATGATGGACCAACTGCAACCATGAATACAAGTGTTGCATGGTCGGGTGTGTGCATTACTGCATACAGTTGTGTCAAGATTGCACTGCTAAGGCCCGCAAATCCTTTCATAATACCCACTGTTTGACCTCTGCTCTTGGGGAAATTCTGGATGCATGTAACAAGTGCAGTTGTGTTGAAGAATGTCTCGCCGTTGGTCCCAACATAGATAAGAACACACATCTGAATAAACAACAGTGAAACATTACAATTAGCATCAGAAAATAAACCCATATAACTATATGGTTCCACAATATTTGAAAGCAGAATAGAAAACTACATTCTCCATATAATGGTATGTGTGTGCCATGTTCTCCACATAAGTTGGTATGCAGATCTAAGACGATGGTAAAATATGAAGAAAAAATGCAAGTACAGCAAACTGATTGCATTGCATCACTCCCATTTGCCAACCAACACAAAGTTAGTTTGAGGAAGTATGGCTAGACTATTTTGACAACCAAGCAGGAGAAGGAACCAAGGAGAGTTTCTGCTACGACAGAAACATAGAAACAGCCTACTTCTGAATCGATGAAAAAAGAACTCCACGTGTCAAGGACCTCCTGCCCTAGGGTACCTAGTCCCTGACTACGGAGTTCGTAGCCACGGTCCGTCGTCGCCGGCGAGGTTTTTCCCCTCAGCCGTCGGCTTGTTTAGAGAGAGAGAGAGGGATTAGGGAATAATAATCTTGCTTGCCTCTTCACAGGTTCGGTTCCAGAAATATAAGGCCAAGGGCCCAACCAATCACTCCTATAATTAAGGATAAATAAAAGCAACTAATCTTTATTTCTAAATCTAGCCAAACCTTTATTTCTAAATCTAGCCACTGGTTGTGGCCTCCTCCTGTGCGCATCCAGCGCGCTCTGCAGCGCAGCGCGTGTCACGGCGGCGCCTATACTTGCGCCCGCACATGACATCTCTCCCCCCCTCGAGACCCAGCTCGTCCTCGAGCTGAAAGTCTGGGTACTTGCTGCGGAATTCGTCGAGGTCTTCCCAGGATGCAGACTCGGCCGGTTCGCCCCTCCAGTGGAAGAGAACTTGACGCACGCC
This sequence comes from Zea luxurians, assembly GCA_029449295.1. Classification (NCBI taxonomy): domain Eukaryota; kingdom Viridiplantae; phylum Streptophyta; class Magnoliopsida; order Poales; family Poaceae; genus Zea; species Zea luxurians. Next base: position 117,839,958 of record JAOPSE010000009.1, read on the forward strand.
GCACGCCAAGCGTGCATGAGTAACCTGCAGCGGCTCAGGGACCACGGCGCCGTTGTGGATGAGTGGCAAGGCAGGAGGTGACGCCGGTGGAACGCCGACAAACTTCTTGAGGACACCCACGTGGAACACATCATGGAGGCACGCCCCCCGACAGCAAGGCTAGGTGAACGGCGACGTCGTTGATGAGCTCGACGACGCGGTAGGGCCCCACAAAGCGAGGCTTGAGCTTGCCCGTGGTGGTCCTGGGCATTGAAGAAGCCGCCCGCTGGCGAAGACGAAGTAGAGCCCAATCCCCCCGCTGGTAGGAGACCTGACGGTGGTGGTGATCGTAGTAAAGCTCTGGGTCGCCTGGGCCTGCTCCAAGCGGTACCGGACCTCCTCTAGGAAGGCCTCCCGATCCTCCATGTCCTGGGCGACGGCTGCCACCCTCGTCTCACCCGGCTCATAAGAGCGGATGGAAGGTGGCTCTCGGCCATACACCACCCGAAACGGTGTGTCCCGAAGCGAAGTCTGGTACGCGGTGTTGTAGGTGTACTCAGCCCACGGCAACCAGCGCAGCCATTGGCAGGGTCGATCTCCAGTGAAGCATCGCAGGTACATCACGATGACTCGGTTGGCGGCTTCCATCTGGCCGTCCGACTGGGGATGAAAAGCGGACGTCATGTGAAGCTTAGTACCCATAAGCCTCATGAGCTCCTGCCAGAACGTCGACGTGAACACGGGGTCGCGGTCGGAGACGATGGACTGTGGAACGCCGTGGAGGCGCACAATGTCGGTGAAGAATGCCTGGGCCACCGTCTCTGCCGTGTACGGGTGCGCGAGGGGAATGAAGTGGCAGTACTTGCTGAAGCGGTCAACCACGGACAGGATCACCGTCTTCCCGTTCACGCGGGGTAGCGCCTCCACAAAGTCTAGCGCGATGTCGGCCTAGACCGCTGAGGGCACGGGTAGAGGCAAGAGCAACCCCGCTGGATGGAGATGCTCGGACTTGTACCGCTGACAAGTGGGGCAAGCCCGCACAAATTCCTGCACCAAACGTCGCATGTTGGGGAAATGGAAATCACGACGGAGCCGGTGCAACGTACGGTGGACGCCCTCATGCCCGTCGCCGTGGACAGCCTCCAAAATTTCTTGCAGTAGTGGAGAGGCGGGGGGAATGTAGAGGCGCCTCTCGTAGGTGACCATGTCGTCGACGACCGACCAGGGCGCGGTGCGGGTGCCTCGGCGCACCTCGTCGTGGATGGCCACCAGGGCCGGATCAGTAGCCTGGGCATGACGCAGGCGGCCGATGAAGTCAAAGCGCGGTGCAGAAATGGCCAACACGGCGCCCTCCTCAGTGTCGCGGCGGGAGAGGGCGTTTGCCACCGTGTTCGTGGAGCCCGACCTATACTCGACGGAGAAGTCGAACCCCAGCAACTTGCCGACCCAATGATGCTGCGGAATCGTGGTGTGGCGCTGGTCGAGCAAGTACTTGAGACTGTAGTGGTTCGTCTTGACGGTGAAGCGCTGCCCCTAAAGGTATGGCCGCCAGTGGCGAACGGCCTGGACCAGGCCGATGAGCTCCCGCTCATAAGCTGCGAGGGAGCGGTGACGGGGTGCCACCGGCCGACTGAAGAAAGCGATGGGGTGGCCCTCCTGTACGAGCACCGCGCCGAAGCCATACGTCGAAGCGTCGCACTCGACGACGAACTGCTTGGTGAAGTCAGGGAGCAACAGCACGGGTGCGGATGTCACGGCCCCCTTGAGGGCACTGAAGGCCGCCACGACGTCGTCGTTCCACCGGAACCCCTCCTTTTTCAGGAGAGCGGTGAGGGGGGCTGCGATGATGCCGTAGTTGTGGACGAATTTCCTATAGTAGCCTGCAAGCCCGAGGAAGCCACGCACTGCCCTGGCCGAGCGCGGTTGCGGCCAATCATGGATGGCCTGCACCTTGGTCGGATCCATGGCCACGCCCGACGCCGAGATGGTGTGGCCGAGGTAGGCGACGGTGTCCACGCCAAAAGCGCACTTGGAACGCTTGACGAAGAGACGGTGTTGTCGGAGCACCGAGAGGACGACGCGGAGGTGGCGCAGGTGGTCTGCCCAGGATGAGCTGTAGATCAGAATGTCATCAAAGAAGACGAGCACAAACCGGCGGAGGTAAGCACGCAACACGTCGTTCATGAGAGCTTGGAACGTGGCCGGCGCGTTGCAGAGTCCGAACAGCATGACCAAAAATTCGAAGAAGGCGTCATGCGTCCGGAACGCTGTCTTGTCGATGTCGGCCGGCCTCATGCGGACTTGGTGGTATCCGGATCGGAGGTCGAGCTTGGTGAAGAAGCTGGCGCCGTGGAGCTCGTCCAGCAGCTCGTCGACGACCGGGATGGGGAACGCATCCTTGATGGTTATGGCGTTCAGCGCGCGGTAGTCGACGCAAAACCGCCACGAGCCGTCCGATTTCTTGACCAAGAGCACCGGGGACGAAAACGCGGAGCTGCTGCGCCGAATGAGCCCATGTCCAGCATAGCTATGCACTGACGCTCCAGTTCGTCCTTGTGCAGGGCGGGATAGCGGTACGGCCGTACAGCCACTGGCGGCGCCCCCGGCACCAGGGTGATGCTGTGGTCCCGACTGCGGGGAGGAGGTAGGCCGCGAGGCTCGCCGAAAACGTCGTCGAAGTCTGCCAAGAGCTCGTCGAGGAGCGTACTGGTAGCGGTGGTTGTGCTGACGGTAGCCGGTCGGGAAGCCGCGAGCCCCTGCCAGCAGAACGCCCGGCCCTGGAAGGTGAAGGAGACCGCGTGGTTGCTGAAATCCCACATGATCGGTCCCAGCGCGGCCAGCCACCATGTGCCCAGGACAACGTCGTAGCCCGCCAAAGGCATGACGTAGAGGTCAGCGGGGAAACAGTGGCCGTCGATGTCCAGTGGGGCGCTGCGGATGACACCCACACACGAGACGCGCTCCCCGTTCGCGACCATGGCCGTGAGGCGCGGCCGGTGTTCGAGGGGCAGGCCCGTGCGTGCAGCCGCGGCTTCCGATATGAAGTTGTGGGTGCTGCCCGAATCCAGCATGGCGACGAGGGTGGCGGCCCCCAGCGTGACCTGCAGCTGCATCGTGTCGGTGAGCGCCACACCCGCAAGAGCTTGGAGGGAGAACACCGGGGTTTCCTCAGTCCCAGCCTCCTCGCCAGCCTCATCTTCCTCCTCAAGGCCCTCCAGTAAGAACAGCCGCTTATAGACGCGATTGTGGCCCCTTGTGAATTTGTCGTCACAATTGTAACAGAGGCCAAGGCAGCGACGCTCTTCTTGTTCTGCCTGCGAGAGGCGCTTGATGGTGCGGCCTTCGACGGTAATGGTCGCTGGTGCGGCCGGTTTGGCCCCTGGCGGCGCGGGCAGGGGCAGTCGGGCGATAGTGGCCAGCAGCAGAGGACGCCCAGGGGCGTGCGCGGCCGGGGCGATGAATTGCTCGCGCAGCTCGAATTGGCACGCCAAACTCATGGCGGTGGCCAGCGTCTGAGGATTCTGGATCCTGACGTCGATGCTGAGTGGCGGCTGGAGTCCGCCGACGAAGAGTTGTACCCGTTGCGCCTCCTGGAGTGATCCCGCGCGAGGAAGCAGGGCCTGGAACCGGTCCTGGTACTCGGCAACCGTACCGGTGTGCCTGCACTCCGCCAGTTCAGCCAACGGCGCAGAACGCAGGGGTGGCCCGTACCGAAGGTGCAGCAGCTCCGTGAAGCGTCGCCAGGACGGCGTGCCCTCGTCCGCCTGGACCATAAGGTACCACATCTGTGCGCCCTCCTCAAGGTTGTAGGAGGCCATCCATACCTTCTCCTCCTCCATAATGCGCTGCTGATGGAAATACGATTCGCACTGACTAGTGAAAATCAATGGATCAGATTTCCCATCATAGCGGGGGAAATCCATCTTTTGAAAGCGCGGCGGTCGATCATTGTGGTGCTGCCCATCATTGGTCCCATGGCCGCTAGACGAGGAGGTCTTTCCCTTCTGGAGCTCGGCGACAGAGGATTGCAGGGAGGCGACCGTCGATGTCAGGGTCTCGATTATCTTGGCCAAATCAGAGGTGGTTGGCTCGGCCATGGTAGGGGTGGTGGCGGGCGAGGTTGGTGGGCTTGGCTGTGATGGCGGCTGTGTGGAAGAAGCTGAGGAACGACTGGATCGCGATACCAGGTTGTCAAGGACCTCCCGCCCTAGGGTAGCTGGTCTCTGACTACGGAGTTCGTAGCCACGGTTCGTCGTCGCCGGCGAGGTTTTTCCCCTCAGCCGTCAGCTTGTTTAGAGAGAGAGAGGGATTAGGGAATAATAATCTTGCTTGCCTCTTCACAGGTTCGGTTCCAGAAATATAAGGCCAAGGGCCCAACCAATCACTCCTATAATTAAGGATAAATAAAAGCAACTAAACTTTATTTCTAAATCTAGCTAAATCTTTATTCCTAAATCTAGCCACTGGTTGTGGCCTCCTCCTGTGCGTGTCCAGCGCGTCACGACGGCGCCTATACTTGCGCCCGCACATGACACCACGACACAATTTTTCGATGAATAACACCTTGAAATTGAGAAAAGGTAGCAACCAGTTACTGTCGATGTATATAATTCATAATGGTTACACCACTATTAAATTACAAAACGTTGTGCACATGGCCCAACATCAGTGACAACGACAACCTAAATATGGACACTAAAAACGAATATACCCTCAGCAGTACACTCATGTGATTTGATTGGTGACTTCAAGAAGTAAACTAACGTGCTTAGAAAAGTCATCATTGCACTTGATCTGATTTACGATCCAGTTGTTCCTTAGCTGGTTCAGTCAAACTGTTTAATTTTAATCATCAGGACACATCTTAGGGGGAAGATATCTTAAGCAATCGATCATATTACAAACATGCAATTATGTGATCTAATACATACGATCAAAATTCAATGGTAACTGCTATTTTAGGTGGGAGGGATTAAATATAAAATAGGTACTAGGTCTCAAGTGGAATGAGTTAAATGTAAATTATTGGATTTTAATTAGATGTATCAGATTGTTTGATTGCATATTTGCACTAACATGATCGACTGTACAGGCTATATCCCCATCTCAGGCCCGCCTACCTGGCAACTCTATAAACAAATGAGCAGTTCACAGCACAAATAGAAATAGATCGAGTTTTGTCACTGGGGAACAGAACAATTTGACAGCCAACAAGTGGACTACTTGTGCTGTAATTCGGCAGTAACTCCTGTAATCTCCAGATTTCATGACCAAGAGCAGTTAATTTTCCTCCTAAACAAAAAAAAAGGCTAAACCGAACCGTTCTACTGTTCATAACACGAACAACCATTGAACGGAGTAAACAAGAAAAAAGCAAAAGACGAACTCACCATCCAGAGGGGCAGTGCCGGCGCCTGCCTGGTGACGATGAGCCAGAGCCAGCCGTAGCCGAGGAAGTTCTGCACGGAGCCGATGAGCAGCATCGCCCACGACGGCAGCACGGCCGAGAGCGAGCCGGCGAGGAAGCCGACGCAGTCGCCGAGGTCCTTGGCGACGCCGAGCGCGGCCACCTGGCGCTGGTTGTAGCCCAGCGCGGCCTTGATGACCGGCGAGATGGTGCCGAAGAGGTACCCGATGCCGGCCATGGACTGCAGCCACATTGCGGCAACGAACACCAGCCACCGGTTCGTCGAGAAGGCCCGCAGTCTGTCCCCGAGCGTCCCCATCGGACTGGACGGAATCACAAAGATGGGATTTTGGCGCAGAAGTTGGGATCAGGCTTTGATTCTAGAGCTTGACAAGCACTGGCGAGATTGCCAAATGGACGAAAACTTTGTGGATTTGGAGACGAGAAAAGGAGGCGTCTTTGGATTGCGGGAAGCAAGGAATACACACTGCAGAAAGAGCTCAACGCTGCCTCAACAGACTTTATGAGTGAGCAATGCTAACTGGACTGCTTTAGCGCAAAACAAGGAAGGATTAGTCCGCTGGAAAAGGGTGGGCTCTGATTATGAAATGCAAACAACCTGTTTCCCAAAATGCAGAGATGATGTGGATCGGAAAAGGGAGAGCTTTACAGGCTTGAACGCCGCCACAACCTGTTTCCAAAATTCTGCAAGAGGCAGGAACGAGAAGAACAGGGACAGGGTAACAGGACACCCTCCGCTGAACAAACACAAGGATGAATGATGAGGGATGGGAGCCAGGGGAGAGGGTGCGGGTCTCGGTCCACGCCTCCACGAGACGTGGAGCACGAGAGGTATATACTGCTGAGTGTTGATAGAACCCGTCCGTTTTCACTCCCATCTCGACCTTTCCGTTTCACTTTCAACGTGAACAACGAAATATCCTTTTAGATCTCTTCAGCCGATTGTCCTTCGATCTACACTACATGATGTATCCCATTCGTTCTAGATTTTTTTGGCATCACTTATAACTGTTATTACACCTTACATTAAAATCAGGCGTAGACTCTTTGGTCATAACATCAACGAGCACATAACGGTGTTCGCTGAGTAGGGGTATAAACGGTACAGATATTATCCAAGCATCCGACCATCCGAATAGGCTAATTGTCTGGCTGGATAGTCTTTTTCGTATATCCACAGAATTTTCGAATTTCGGATTCGGATAGTATAGTTCGGATATCAGATACGGATATAAGATGACTGATATTCGTCGAATTTTGGATATCCGGATATTTTCTCGGATACCTGTCCGGATTTTAGATTTTAGATATCTGGACATCTTTTCAGATATCTTACCAGATTTTATATTTCGGATATTCGGATAGTTATATGTGGAATCGCCCTAAATATCTAAATTTTAACGTAATCAATACTTCACTTTATCATTTTCACATGGAAACTTGAGGTTATCTTCTTATATGATGTTTATTAGTTTTGGTAACTTATTTGCCATTTTCGGTCGACATTAGAATATTTTATGGATTTAATTGTATTTTGATGATTTTCTAAAGAAAGAAAATAATAATATACAAATAGCATAAAAATTCATGAAATTTGATGGAGGGGTAACATATGTCCACATAGAATTCTAAAAAATGTTTGGACCATAAATTTCATAATGTGCCAGAGATTCTTTCATTTCACTTCCACTTACTGCGTGAGTTACATTTGAAATCACTATAAGTATCTAAGTTTCAACATAATCAATACTTCACTTTGTCATTTTCACATAAGGACTTAATATTATCTTTAATAGAATGTTTATTGGTCCTAGTAACTTATTTGCAAGTTTAGGCAGACACTAGATTATTTTATGAATTTAATTGTATTTTGATGATTTTCTTTAAAAAGAAATTAATAATACATAAATAGCCTCAGAAATTCATAAATTTTGACGGATGGTTAACATTTGTCCACATAAAATTCTAAAAAAATGTTTAGGCCATAAAATCCATAAGATGCCAGTGATTGTTTTCATTTCACTTCCACTTGTTTCTTGAGTTACACGTGAAATCAACTTAAGTATCCAAGTTTTAACATAATCTTTACTTCACTTTATCATTTTCATGTAGGGACTTGAGGTTATCTTCTTATAGAATACTTATTAGTTTTGGTAACTTATTGCAATTTTCAGTCGATACTAGAATATTTTATAGATTTAAATTCATTTTGATGATTGTCTCTAGAAAGAAATTAATAATACACAAATAGTCTCAGAAATTCATGAAATTTGGTGTAGGGGCAACGTATGTTTGAACCATAAAATCCACAAAGATGTCAGCAATTATTTCATTTTATTTCCACTTATTTCTGTGAGTTACATGTGAAACCACCATAAACATCTAAGTTTCAACATAAACAATACTTCACTTTTACCATTTTCATGTAGGTACTTGATGTTATATTCTTGTAGAATATTTATTAGTCTTAATAACTTATTTGCAATTTTTGGTCGACGCTAGAACATTTTATGAATTTAATTGCATTTTAACGATTTTCTACATAAAGAAATTAATAATACTCAAAATAGCCTTAGAAATTCATGAAATTTTATGGAGGCGTAGCATATGTCCACATATAAGCCTAAAAAATATTTGGACTAAAGGAGGGGCTAAATGATTACAACTATGATATGTATGGAATGTTGTCTTACACGATATCCAACAAAAATATTCGAAACCGACACTATCCATGTCTGACTAGTTCCGTATTCGACCCACGACTATCCGTATTTATATTCGAGAACATCCGTAATTGTATTCTGTCACACCTGGTTTTAGAAGGCAAACCGAATGCGAACCATGTACATGTCAGGATTAGCAATTCACATATATATCAGTTAAATAATCGGACATCATCACAAAGTGCTCGAATAATAACATAAAAGAGAGTAATATTTGATTACGTCATGATATCCGAGACATCCATATAGTCATTAACAATTATCAAAGTGCGAAAACGAAACGTAGATAAACACGGACTTCACAGGCAGCCGACTGGGGGTTTGCCGCTAACCCATGCCTAGAACTCATCATACTCTTGGAACTCCTGGAAGTCCTCCTCCACGACTTCATCTTCTCCTGAGCAGTGGTTGCAACATGGACAACCTGGGGGGTTTGGTATTGTTGGGGGCCTTCGTCCTCCGAAGGTCCTCAAAAACAAGATTTGACAATGTTTTCCAAGTGAATTATATGAACAGGTATCTTCGGACTCAGATTATGAACATGGAGTACGGTCAGGACGAAGCCTAAGCCAGACGAAGGGGGATTGAGATGAAGGACGGGCTGATTACCAAGCTGTACGAAGGATGGTGCACAGCCGAAGCTATGCGCAGGAAAGCTTCGTCGCGATAGCAGAAAGGGGAACCGACCTAAAGATGAAAAGACTACTTAGGCCTTAATAGATTCCCATAAGTCATTAGCAAATGTAATGGGCATGAATGTAATTTTACATGGGCTGCGTCCCACGCCTATAAATAGATGAACAGTACTCCCGTACTGTTCACGCTGACTTGGCATTTGCTTTTGCATCATCTTTATACTTTTGCCTTCCTGCAATCCGAAGGTACACTTGTAATCTGAAATCATTTCTATTTTTCTATGATAATAAAATAGAAATGACGTTGTTGGGGCCATGCTTCGTTGCGCCGAAGGTCTTACACGAAGAAGCAGCTTCGGCTGAAGTTGTCCCCAGGAGATGGCCGAAGGTTCCTTTTCATGGAGCTTCGGCATTACAAACCGACATAGAGATAGAATGACCTTTTTATCCATAAAGGTCTGAGTCAATGTTGTAAACTTTTGTAAGGGGCATAATTGTAATTCGTCACAGGCTGTGTCCTGTGTCTATAAATAGATGAACAGTACCCCCGTACTGTTCACGCGAACCTGTCATTTTGCCTTCGGATCACACTTGTATTTTTGCCTTCCTCAGGATCAAAGGTACATTTGTAATTTGAAGTCATTTATATTCATCCATGATAATAAAAATAGAGATGATTCTATGATAATATTTAAATGTTTATTTCATATCTCATGATTTGTATGAATACTTCGTTGCTTAATGTTATACTTACGAAGGTATATCTTTCGTAACCTTCGTCCGAAATTCATTATATCCTGAAGGGGTTTAATGTTTTGAAGGACGAAGGACTTTAACACTTGACATTTTCTATGTTGCCTTGTTCTTAACTCTTAGCATTTGAGTGAGAACAAGCCCCCAACATTGGCGCCCACCGCCGGTGAACTCACTTCCACTTTTCTGAGCTGATGGCTTCGTTCAACAATCAAGCTGGAGCTGCTTCGGCTTCAAAGCTGGTGCTCCCGATAACAGGCGGTTCTTGCTCAGAGCCGGCTAACAAGAAGCAGAAGAAGGAGGCTCAGAGAAGGGTGCAGCATGTTGGAGTGCAGGGACCCTTCATCAAGTCAAAATGGTCCCACATTCCAATTACTTTCTCTCAGGAAGACCTTCAGCTTAAGGATTATCCTCACAATGATGCCATGGTTATCTCTTGCGTGATCAAAGGATTTCTAGTCCACAATGTCTTAGTTGATACAGGCAGTGCAGCTGATATTATATTCGCTAAGGCCTTCAGACAAATGCAAGAGCCCGAAGACAAGATCCATGATGCTACGCACCCTCTTTGTGGTTTCGGAGGGCGACAGATTGTAGCACTTGGGAAGATTACCATGCCGGTAACCTTCGGATTTGTTAACAATACAAGAACTGAGCAAATTGTGTTTGATATTGTTGACATGGAGTATCCTTACAATGCTATCATTGGCCGTGGTACTCTTAATGCCTTCGAAGCAATTCTTCACCCAGCTTATCTCTGCATGAAGATACCTTCGGACCAAGGGCCTATTGCTATTCATGGAAGCCAGGAAGCTGCTAGAAGGGCCGAAGGAAGCTAGACTGACTCCAAAGCAATCCATAACATAGATGGAGCTGAAGCTTGTGAACAGTACAAATTCAGAAGGGAGAAAGCAGCTTCAGCAGATCAGCCGAAGCCCATGCTATTGTGTGAGGACATAGCAGAGCAGAAGGTGTTGTTGGGCTCGCAATTATCTGAAGACCAGGAGAAAACCTTGATAAGGTTTTTATTCAACAACAAAGATGTTTTTGCATGGTCAGCTAATGATCTCTGTGGAGTAAATCGGGATGTTATTGAACATTCGCTCAATGTTGACCCATCCTTCAGACCCCGAAAGCAGAGGCTTCGGAAGATGTCGGATGACAAGGCCGAAGGGGCTCGCAATGAAGTAAAAAGACTCCTCAGTGCAGGGGTTATTAGAGAAGTAAAGTATCCAGAGTGGCTAGCCAACACTGTTATGGTGAAGAAGGCCAATGGCAAGTGGAGAATGTGTATCGATTTCACAGATCTCAACAAGGCTTGTCCGAAGGACGAATTCCCGCTGCCAAGGATAGATTCTTTAGTCGATGCAGCAGCTTCTTCAGAGCTCATGAGTCTCCTGGACTGCTACTCAGGCTATCATCAAATCTGGATGAAGAAGGAAGATGAGCCGAAGACTAGCTTCATAACCCCAAGTGGCACATATTGCTATCTTCGGATGCCTAAGGGGCTCAAAAATGCTGGAGGAAGTTTCAGCAGAATGACTGCGAAGGTTCTCCAGTCTCAGATAGGCAGAAATGTGTTGACCTATGTTGATGATATTATTGTAAAAAGCACGAAGCAGGAAAATCATATTGCTGATTTGCAGGAGACCTTCGCCAGTTTCAGACAAGCTGGTTTGAAGCTGAATCCAGAAAAATGTGTCTTCGGAGTGAAGAAGGGAAAATTTCTCGGATGCTTGGTTTCAATAAAGGGAATTGAAGCTAATCCAAATAAAATCGAAGCTATACTTCGAATGGAGCCACCAGCTACAAGAAAGGGGGCCCAAAGATTGACAGGAAGGCTGGCATCTCTCAACAGATTCATATCCAGATCAGCAGAAAGAAATTTACCATTCTTCGAGGTGCTGAAGTCAGCTGAAGTCTTTCAATGGGGCCCAAGTCAACAAAAAGCCTTCGAAGAGCTGAAGCAATACTTGATAGATCTAACAACATTAACTCCACCAACGCCAGGGGCTCCTTTGTTGTTGTATGTGGCAGCTTCGCACTCGGCAGTAAGTGCAGCACTTGTCCAGGAGAAGCTTGATGGACAAATCAAGAAGCAGGTTCCAGTATATTTTGTATCTGAAGTCCTCAGTGTATCAAAGAAAAATTATACAGAGATGGAGAAGGTATTATATGCCGTTTTAATGGCATCTAGGAAGCTTCGGCATTATTTTCAGGCATACAATATTATTGTTCCTTCTTCGCAGCCGTTGAAGGATATCATGAGAAATAGAGAAGCTACTGGACGGATTGGAAAATGGGCTGCAGAGCTCAATGAATTTTACATTGATTATGTGCATAGATCCTCGATCCAGTCTCAAGCATTGGCAGATTTCATTGCCGACTGGACGCCAGGGGCTCAGGATGAAGAAGCAAATAAAGATGCCGAAGTGTGGACAGTGTTTTGTGATGGCTCTTGGGGAACCTTCGGAGCAGGTGCAGCCGCTGTGTTGGTCTCACCATCCAAGGTTAAAACTTGTTATGCAGCAAGACTTGATTTCAGCTGTACAAACAATATTACTGAGTACGAAGCCCTACTCCTGGGCCTTCGGAAATTAAAGGCAATGGGAATCAGAAGGGCGATTCTTAAAACTGATTCCCAGGTTGTTTCGGGTCATATTGACAAAAGTTGCAAGGCTAAAGATCCAAAGCTTGAAAAATATCTAGACACGGTCCGAAGGATAGAAGCCTCCTTCGAAGGATTTTCTGTCAAGAATATCCCTCGAGGACAAAATGAGCATGCTGATTTGCTAGCCAAGTCTGCAGCACAGGGGCTGCCGTTACCTTCGGATGTGTTCTTCGAAACAATAAAGGCACCTTCAGTGGAGCTCCTTGAAAGAGCAGTCCTCAACATATCTCCTGTTTACAGCGAAGATTGGAGAACTGAAATCATCTCTTACCTTCAGGGTAAGTTCCTTTCAGATGACGAAGCTTACAATAAAAGGATAGAGGCAAGAGCTCGTCCGTATGTCATGATAGAAGGGGAGTTATACAAGCATGGGGTTTGCGCTCCGCTGCTCAAGTGTCTATCTAGAACCGAAGGTATAGAGTTGATGAAAGAAATACATGCAGGCCTGTGTGGATCCCACATTGGATCTAGGCCGTTACTTGGAAAAGTCTTCCGCCAAGGGTTTTATTGGCCGAAGGCAGCTTCGGATGCAGCGGAGTTAGTTCAAAAGTGCGAAGGTTGTCAGAAATGTGCAAGAGATCAAAAGCAACCTTCGACTTTGACACAGCTAATACAACCCATCTGGCCATTGCAAAGGTGGGGCCTTGACTTGTTAGGTCCATTACCACCGGCTCAAGGGAATCTAAAATATGTTATAGTGGCTGTGGAATATTTTTCTAAATGGATTGAGGTGAAGCCATTAGCCACAATAACTTCGGCCACTGTCCAAAAGTTTTTCTGGCAGAATGTTGTCTGTCGCTTCGGGGTACCAAAGGCCATCACTGTAGATAATGGAACACAATTCGACTCCGAAGCTTTCAGAGATTTCTGTGATCAAATTGGTACGAAGATCCATTTTGCATCAGTCAGGCATCCGGAGTCAAATGGGCTCGTTGAAAGAGCCAACGGCATTATAATGACAGGAATAATGAAGTTAATCTTCAATCAACCTAGGGGAAAGTGGCCGGATTTGTTAACCAAAGTGGTGTGGAGCCACAATACAACAACATCAAGGTCTACAGGCTTTACTCCATTCAAGTTATTATTCGGTGACGAAGCAATAACTCCGGAAGAAGCTAAAGCTGGATCAATAAGAGTAGTAGCTTCGGCAGAATCAGGTCCTGAGGATGCTTGTCTTGTGGAAAAAGATGCTTTAGAAGGGATCAGGCTTCAAGCTGTGGAGAATATCAATAAATACCAAGCTGAAACAGTCAAATGGCGAGATAGAAAGGTCCGGCTAAAAAATATTGAGCCGGGACACTTGGTGCTTCGGAGAGTAGCCAACCCAGATACAGTGGGCAAGCTACAGTTGAAATGGGAAGGACCTTTCTTAGTAGTATCTTCGTCAAGGCCTGGTTCGTACAGATTGAAGGACATGGATGGCAACGAAATTCCAAGATCTTGGAATGCGGATGAGCTTCGGCGATATTATGTATAACTTGATGTAACTTTTTATGTTTTTTTTCTTTTCTTTTTCATGGCACCATTTTCCTTTCTAAAGGGGGAGAAAGGTTTTTAATGGGGCCATCATGTGTAATTTCCTTTTTAGTCCTATAAGAGCAAAATCCCCCAAAAAATGTAAATGTAAAAACTGAGAACGCACCATCGAGTGCCGAAACTGAAAAAGCAAAGAAGCTCCAAAGACGTCCCTAAGGGGATGCAGAGCTTACAGCGAAAAGTCAACGCTGATTCCGCCTAAGTAAAAGGCGAAGAAGCTCCAAAGACGTTCCTAAGGGGATGCAGAGCTTACAGCGAAAAGTCAACGCTGATACCGCCTAAGTAAAAGGCGAAGAAGCTCCAAAGTCGTTCCTAAGGGAATGCAGAGCTGATGTGTGGTTGTTTCTAAGGAAATAATGGCTAAGAGTGTGGCTTCGGATTTATGTTTTGGACATTCATTCGCACATTACATCACATCATAGCATTTGCATTCATAAGCATTCATTCATAGAATTTGCGTTCCTAAGTGGTTGTTTCGGCAAAAAGAAGAAGTGGTCTTTTATGCTTCGTTGTGTACAAAAAAGAAAAGCTTCGGCAAAAAGAAGAAGTGGTCTTTTATGCTTCATTATGTACAAAAAAGAAAAGCTTCGGCAAAAAGAAGAAGCGGTCTCTTATGCTTCGTTGTGTACGAAAAGAAGGGAAGGTGTTTTTTCGCCTTCGGCTCAAAATACTAATTTCGTCCACATCAAAGCGCCTCAATAGAAGGGTAAGAATATATTACAAGGTATGTACAAAGTTCCTTGAGAACAGTTTAATTGTATTTACAAAAGTTGTTACAAAAGTATCCTGAGTTTTTTCTATAGTATACTCCTACTGATCTTCACTGAGCTTCAGCTTCGGCGACATATTTTAAGCATCATCTTCAGCTTCGTCTTCCTACATGAATCAAGGTATCGCGAGTAAAAATCAAGTGTGAAGGAGAAGGTAAGTACAAAGTATGATTTCTTACTGGTTCAAGATGACTTCGAGCTTCGTCTCCAGCCTTCTCTCGCCCGCCTTTTGTCCATATCATTTTTATAAATCTATTTGAGATGCTTCGGGCGAGGTCAGGAATATCGTCTAGAATTGATGGAGACAGGGTGAAGTTGGGCCTGTTGACGATTTTTCCATGCTCGCAGCCGGCCTTCAGGAACGCTGCAGCGGTACCCCGAGAAGCTACCCAGGCACAGAAGTCACCGTGCCCGGCTATAACTTCGTCAAGCTCTTCAATTTCAGCTTCAATATGATCGAAGGCTTTTGGCAAATTTTCAGCTGAAGGGTTGAACTTCCCACTGCTGGCTCCAACTGAGTAAAAGATCTTTTTTAATTGTTCAATACAGTTATTGCTAAATTTCAAACATTTGTCTTGAAGGCTTGTTAATAATTTCTTCAAATCTGAGCTGGCTTGGACTTCAGCCTCAAGTTTTGAATTAAGCTCTAGCTTCTCTTGTTCAAATTGTTTTGATTGGCAGATAAGCTTCGCATTCAATTCTGATACTTTAGCTTCAGTCTCTGCCAGCAAGCCTTCAGTTGATTGGAGTTCAAAGTCTTTCTTTTCAATAATAGCTGATTGCTCTTTTATCTTGCTCTCTAGATTTTCGATTATAGCTTCGTGTTTCTTATCCTCTAGATCTTGCTGCATCCTCAAAGCTTTGCTTAGTAGCATGCTCTGCAAATAAACAACCTTCGTTAGGAATATTTCCATTATTAAAAAACAATAGAAGTCAGAGAAAAGTTGTTTACCTTGAAATTGGAATAAAATAAGCTGCCGACGATATGTTGTCGTCGGTAGTGGCTGATATCTGTTTCTAGCTTCGGAAAACCGATACTCTTTGATAGAGTACCGATGACCTTGGCCCCAGCTTGATCCCGGATGCAGCCCAATTTCTCATCATCAATGCCTCCAAATAGAAGAGCTCCTGGTTTGTATCCGCAAGATTTGGCATATTCCTTAAGCTCTTCCATTTCAGCCTTCGACAGTTCTTGTCCAACTAAATTTTGAAATATGTAAGCTTCGTCTTCCGAAGTGTCTTCGGCTATTTCTTTTCCCTTCCCAGGCGCTGTGGCCATGGTTTCTTTAGCAGCAGTGGCAGCTTCTTCAGCAGCCATGTCTAGCAAAATTTTGTCGATGTCTTCAATGGTAGTTTCTAAGTTCACATCTTCGGCTGAAGCGGCTTCGGTAGCCGCGACCTCCGAAGGTGCGACTTCGACATTTGTTGTGCCCTCAACAGCTGGCGTTTTCTGAATTGACGCCCTCGGTGGCGTCTTGTCAATAACTTCGGTCACTGCAATAATTCTTTGCCTCTTTGTTTTGGTTATCTTCGTTTTTTCCGGCTCCTCCACCTTTCGAAAAAGCTTCGTCAGTTGAGGCCCTAATGGACTTAGCTTCGTGGGCACGGGTTTAGTCATTACCTTTAAGATTTCCTCCACGTCGTCGGTAGAAGGTGGTGCAGGAGTCCCCTCTTCATCGGATAATTTTCGCTTTGGAGTTGATATTTTTCTCTTCTTGGGAATTTTCTTCTCCTTTGGTGGTTTTTCTTCATCCTTGTTCAAAGTTTCGGCCACTCTTTTCCTCTTTTGGCCCTCAGCACCCTTGTTCAGCCGTTCATAGTCAGGGTACTCGAAGCCCAGGGCATCAAGCACTCGGTTCAGCCTTCGCTTCGGACGGGTGCCGAAGGCCGCGGTCATCAGTTGATCTTCTTTTTTGGAATAATTCCCAAGAATTTCATTGCACATCACCTCAACTGTGTCCAGCCACTCTTGGCAGGGCTTTTTAAAGTATTTCTTGAATTTGAAATGGTAAGGAAGCCGGACAAGTTCCCCCTTCTTCTTCTCCCCCTTTAGCTTTGGCATTTCCCATTCTTTCAGAGTAGGGAAGACTCTGAACGCCAAGAATTCTTGAACCAGATCCCTGGTACCAATATGCTCTGAAATAATTTCAAACTCACCCAGTGCAGCCCAGGTGGGACCTTCTAATGTCATGTGGCATCGCGGCCTTGTTTCTCCGAAGATTAATTCAAGTGGGCTTTGTACCAACTTATCTTCGTCTTCGTCAACTTTCACATAAAACCACTTAGACTTCCAGCCTGCCGGCCATTTGCTTCGGTAGCTAATAACAGGGAACTTTGTTGTTTTCCGGTAGGCAAAATTGTAGCAACCGAAGTTATCATGTAATCCATCTTTTCTGGCCTTCGTTTGGTAATGTAACTCATGAACTCGACATAAACTGTCGGCAAACGGCTCCACTGCCTGGCTTCGGAGGGCCCAGATGTAGACATTAAGCCTAACGATAGCGTTAGGAGTCAATTGATGAAAGTAAATACCAAACTTTTTCAATACATCTGCAATAATTCCATGAAGAGGGAATCTCAGCCCAGCCTTTAAAAAGCTCTTGAAAATGACAATCTCGTCCTTCTCTGGCTTCGGGGTAGTTTCTTCTCCCCCGAAGCGAAGTAGTTTCTTCTGATTTTCATTGAAATAACCTGATTTTACCATCTTGGCGAGATCAGCCTTTGAAACAGTCGACTTTCCGAAGTCTAAATGGCTGGGCTTGCTGGGCATGGCAATGCGATAGTCATCTTTGGAGTCAGTTTCTTCAATGTTCTCTTCTTCTCCTTCGGCAGTTGTCGGGTCTGCTTCAGCAGCGGGCATTTCTTCCGCAGTCACCAGTCCGGAACGTTGCATTGCTTCGGAGATGGGCACGGTCTCCGAACCTTCAGCTTCGTCTCCTTCACGTTCAACTCTGGCAGTAGATCGCACTCTGGCCATTTGATTCTGAGTTTGGGGAAGTTAAACACTTTTTTCTTTTTCCTTTTCTCCCGAAGCCTTTCTTTCTGACGAAGCAGACTTCGAGATGGACCTTCGTTCGATTCTGAGAATCAAGCTTCGGCTATAGTTAAAAATTTTGGCAGCAAAACAGTGCAAATAGCAATGAATGCTGTGGTAACTTCACACCTACTCGTCTGTTTATATAGTGCTGCAGGTAAGAAGGCGAAGCGGCAGGATTTTTACACCAGGCGGGCAGTCACTTGTACTCGCTGCGCAGTGGACCGCAAAGATCAAACAGTAACTCTGCAACGTGGGTCCGACACGAGCTCGGAAATTGAATCGTTTCTCGGCAACGAGCTCAGGGAAGGTGTTTTTTGGACCTTCGGCTTCCCGAAGCTTAAGAGGCTTTTTTCACGGATCAAGCTCGTTACGAAAAACGATCTAGCGCCGCGAAAGGGGCTACTGTTGGGGCCATGCTTCGTTGCGCCGAAGGTCTTACACGAAGAAGCAGCTTCGGCTGAAGTTGTCCCCAGGAGATGGCCGAAGGTTCCTTTTCATGGAGCTTCGGCATTACAAACCGACATAGAGATAGAATGACCTTTTTATCCATAAAGGTCTGAGTCAATGTTGTAAACTTTTGTAAGGGGCATAATTGTAATTCGTCACAGGCTGTGTCCTGTGTCTATAAATAGATGAACAGTACCCCCATACTGTTCACGCGAACCTGTCATTTTGCCTTCGGATCACACTTGTATTTTTGCCTTCCTCAGGATCAAAGGTACATTTGTAATTTGAAGTCATTTATATTCATCCATGATAATAAAAATAGAGATGATTCTATGATAATATTTAAATGTTTATTTCATATCTCATGATTTGTATGAATACTTCGTTGCTTAATGTTATACTTACGAAGGTATATCTTTCGTAACCTTCGTCCGAAATTCATTATATCCTGAAGGGGTTTAATGTTTTGAAGGACGAAGGACTTTAACACTTGACATTTTCTATGTTGCCTTGTTCTTAACTCTTAGCATTTGAGTGAGAACAAGCCCCCAACAGACGTTGTGATAATATTTAAATGTTTATGTTACTTCTTATGTTACATATAAGTTCTTCGTCATTGTTTATTGTGCTTACGAAGGTATGTTGTTTGTGGTCTTCGTCCGAAATACATTATATCCCGAAGGGAAATAATGTTTCAGAGGACGAAGGACTTTATCATTTAACACTTTTTATGTTGCCTTGTTCTTAATCCGAAGCATTTGAGAACAATGAGTTTTTGAACACCTTCGGCGATCATAAACCTTCGCTATGGCGCCGAAGAAAGCTTTAGCAACTGGGGCTGCACCTCTGCAACCACTGGACCCCAATCAGGAGACTCTCTCTCTTCGGGAGGCCCGAAGCCAGAAGAGGAAGGCTGTCAGCCCGATACCGCAAGAGGATGAGCTAGACCAGGAGATCAGAAACATGGAGATGCTTCATCAACAGGTGCAGAGGAAGAAGGAAAAGATGGCCAGGCTAGCTGAACTGCAAAGGCAGATAGACGAAGCTTCTGAAGAAGTTCGCCATCTTACTCACGATGAGCAGAACCGAAGGCCTCAGAACCAAAACCTTCATCAGGAGGGTTTCCTCAACGAAGATGACTGGTATGACAACTTCCATCATGGAAATTTTGTTTTTGATGATGCTTCTCCTCTGTCCGCTGAGCTGCAGGCTACACCTTGGCCTCCGTCCTACAAGCCGCCCCAGCTTCCCATATTCGACGGCCATTCAGACTCGAAGCAGTTTTTGATGAGCTACGAAGCAACAGTATCTTCGTATGGTGGCAATGCTGCAGTCATGGCAAAGTCTTTTGTTATGGCTGTCAGGAGTGTTGCTCAAACCCGGTATTCCTCCCTTCGACCAGGAACGATCACTTCATGGCAAAAACTGAAGGACATGTTGTTAACCAGCTTCCAAGGGTTTCAGACGAAGCCGGTCACCGCTCAGGCCCTGTTCCAGTGCACCCAGGATCACGAAGAATACCTTCAGGCGTATGTCAGGAGGTTCTTGCGTTTGAGGGCGCAGGCGCCAACGGTGCCCAACGAAATTGTCATTGAGGCCATGATCAAGGGACTTCGGCCTGGACCTTCAGCTCAGTACTTTGCTTGGAAGCCTCCTCAAACTTTGGAGAAGCTGCTCCAGAAGATGGACGAGTATATTCGTGCCGACAATGATTTTCGCCAAAGAAGGGAGGAGGCTTTCAGGTTTTCCGAAATTACCAGGGGCTTCGGAGGAAGATTCTATCCAAGACACGTCAGGTCAATTCACAACTCTACTCAAAATGATGATAAGGGGAGTCAGCAGCAAAGGCCACAGTGCTCCTCACAGGCTTCGGGGCAACAGCAAAGCTTCTTCCGGCCACTAGCTCCAAGAGGCAGAGGCGCCAGGGGCTTCGGCGGAAGATTTGGAGATCAACCAAGGAGAATATTTTGCTTGTTCTGTGGTGAAAACAAGGGCCATACCACCAGGATGTGCCATGTTACCATCCAGAAGCAAAAGGAGATAGCCGAAGCTGCAGCACAACAAGCTCAGCCGAAGTAGGTCATGCATACTGCTTCGTACCATTCGCCTTACATCCCAGAATACGTAGGCAACCACCCTGCAGTTTCTGTTGCTTCGGCGAGTCAACCTCAAGCTTCCTGGCAACAGCCTCCGCCTCCACCACCGCTGCAACAAGGTCACCAGCCAGAAGGGAGCCAATATGCTCCACATCAAAGGGACTTCAGAGAACAATCCGAAGCTCGCACAATCAATAGCGCTGTGCCAGAGTCGAAGCACATCTATTGACAAATATCCTACCTCGACAGCAGTCTTTTCCATTCAGTTTTATTTTCTGTGTAATAAAGGACAATTTTTAAATTTCAAGTAATAGTTTTGTTGTTTGCCACAAGGAAAACATATCTTCTACACAGGCTTAAGTTGTCGGAGCTTAAAAGTTTGCAATAGCAAGGAGGACCTTCGGATTATTAAATTTATTTTAACAAAGAAGACATGGTATGAATTCTTCGAAGCAACAAGAAGTCATTCCAAAAGGAGCGCAGTGTAAGTTTTTTGCTCCAAAGTCGTTCCTAAGGGAATGCAGAGCTTACAGCGAAAAGTCAACGCTGATTCCGCCGAAAGTAAAAGGAGAAGAAGCTCCAAAGTCGTTCCTAAGGGAATGCAGAGCTTACAGCGAAAAGTCAACGCTGATTCCGCCGAAAGTAAAAGGCGAAGAAGCTCCAAAGTCGTTCCTAAGGGAATGCAGAGCTTACAGTGAAAAGTCAACGCTGATTCCGCTGAAGTAAAAGGCGAAGAAGCTCCTAAGGGAGGCTTACAGCGAAAAGTCAGCGCTGATACAAAAAGATTGTGTGTTTTACGGGGATGTGTGTGTATCTTCGAAACAAATGTCATCTACATAACATAACATCATCACATCATTTTGCATAGCATAAGCATCATACATCATGTTGCATATGGCAAAAGAAGGGGACACAGTATCGACCTTCGGAAGAATGCTTTGAGAAAGTGAAAATCGTGCTAAGTCACAAGGGGATACAATATTGATCTTCGGAATATAGCTTCGGAGAATGTTTTCACGAAGCTTGGATATTCTTCATCAGAGCACTATGGACATTGTTGTGATGCATAAAAGTTTTTCTATCTTCACGAAGCATGAAAAGAAGGGAAGGTGTTTTTTCGCCGAAGGCTCAAAAACGGTACGTATGTAAAGTTTCATGCATCGTAAAGAATCGAATCATTAAAAGCAAATATATTACATTCAGGGTTACAAGATACCACACATATTATATTTCAAATATTTTTACAATAACACCTAGTCTTCCCTAAGTACTACTTCAGCAGCTTCGTTCAGAAGTTGATTGACAACTTGATCCATGATAGCTTCAGCCATCTTTTTAATTTCATCGTCATCTTTCGGGGGAGGACCCGGAGACGCTTTAGTAGGATCTGAGGGAGGACAGGATACAACTACATTGCTATTACAAATTGCGAACGAAGTTTAAAATTAAAAATTACAACACAATAAAAACCACTAGTTAATACCTATTTGCCCTTCGGGCTCCACGCTCTTCTCAGCAGCCTCTGCTACCTTTCTAACATCGTGGATGCCCTTTTCGCTTTTTTGGATAATTTCTCGGGCCATTTCTCGGCCACCATTGTCCCAGACATCGGTAAAAAATTTTCCTCCAACCATGCTAGCTTCGGCTGAAGGATCCTTTGTATCTTCGAAGGGCAAGGTAGCTTCGGATTGCGCTAAAATTTTTACATGCTCACAGCCCTTTTTCTCCAAAATGGTGGCAATTCCCCTGGCACCCGAAAAAGCACATATATCTCCGCGGCTATTTAAAATTTCTTCGAAGGCCTCAGCTTCGTGGCTAATCCATTCAATGGGGCCTTCGGGGTTGCCTCTCGTAAAGTTTTCTTCACTCGAAAATGCGCCAACGCTGGCGAAGCTAGTTTTCATTTTCTTAACACATTCTATAGATTTGTTATAGCATCTTTTCTTGGACGAACGAAGCTCTTCGACAGTTCCTTCTAAATGATTTGCCCATTGGTCGCTA
The DNA here is from genome assembly GCA_029449295.1 of Zea luxurians. Taxonomy (NCBI): domain Eukaryota; kingdom Viridiplantae; phylum Streptophyta; class Magnoliopsida; order Poales; family Poaceae; genus Zea; species Zea luxurians. The sequence continues at coordinate 117,862,034 of JAOPSE010000009.1, forward strand.
AGTTCTCGCTTCGTTTCTTCAAGTATGCGTTCTTCTTTAGCCCGGGCTAATTGCTTCCGAAGATCGTCAATCTCGTGCTTTTGAGCTGCAACTTGTGCTTTAGACACAGCTTCGTTCTCCTTTATTTTATCCACCAATGTAACTAGAATTTTGTCCTTCTCCAGGGCTTCGTTCCTTAGTTTGATAACCTCTGTTCGAAGGTTGTTGAAAGCAATTTCATAGCTCTCGTCTTCGGCATTCTTTTGCGCTCTCAGCGCGTTGCTTAGTATTAAACCCTATATGTAAAAAGTTAGTATAAGAATAAAACAATAGATTTCAAATCATAAAGTTTCCAAATGCGCAGATCTCGTACCTTCAGGCTATTATACGCAAGGCTGTCCGCAAGATCGTCCTTTGTCATCGCGCAGAGGCCAGCCTCCAGCTTTGGAAACCCCATGCTTCGGGCCATTTCCCGGCAGACAAGTAGTTCTTTGTTATCCGGGAGGCAGTATAGGAAATCTTCTTCATTTGTACCATTGAACACTAGTGCCCCCTTCGGATATTTCAATTCTTTGGCATAATGATTAGCTTCAAAAATTTCTTCTTCTGATAACTTTTTCCCCGAAGCATGTCGAACAATATAATCAAGGACTTTGGGGGATGCTTCGGGGGCAATGACACTGATTTCTTCAACAAAAGTTGGCTCTGTTATTTTTTCTTCCTCGGTTTCCAAGGATTTTATCTTCGTGGCCTCTGAGGACCCAGCTTCGGCTTCAGTTTCTTGCTCTAGAGCTTTAGTATCAGAAATTTCAGTTTTCGCTTCGGGAATGGCAACAGTCTTCTTCGGAGGTGTGCTTGAAGATTTAATTGTTTCCAGAACATCTAGCACATTAGCCATTCTTTTTCTTTTCGAAGTCACTGCTGACACCTTTTGATTTTTTACTGTCTCAACATTTGCTGCAGGACTCAAAACTTCTGATGTTTTTTCCTCAGTTGGTTTTTTCACTTCTTCCATTTTTTCTGTGGATGGCGCTTCGGCCATCTCTTTGGTTTCTGGTAATAAAATCTTCGGTTCTTCCAATTCCATCTTTGTTGGCGCTTCGGCCATTTCTGCGACTTCTGGCAGCAAGGTTGGTTTGGTTGGCTTTTCAGCTTCGGTGGCCGAAGAAGTTTCTCCGGTGAACTCAGGCACCGAAGCTGGTTCAATATAGCGTGGCCGATGTGTGAGGACCTTTATCCTCTTTCTTTTCGGTTCTGGCTTGCTAGGAGCAGTTGCAGCTTCTTCTTTCGCAGAGGTTGTGTTTTTTCTTTTCTGCCCTCGAATGGGATAACGATAGTCAGGGTAGACGAACCCGATTGCATCAAACACCCGGTTCAGCCTTTTCTTTTTTCGGCCTCCGAAGGCTGCTGACAGTGCAGTATCTTCGGCCTTCGAATAAGCCCCAAGCAGTTCATCACTTAAATTTTCAATACTCTTTAACCAGTCATCATCTGGCTCAACGAATTTATCTCCGAACTTGAAAGTATACTTCAGCCTGATAAGTCCACCTTCGTCGGCCTCCTTCATGGTTTCTTGCGGCATTTCCTATTTCTCCGCGAGCGGCCATACTCTGAAGGCAATATGTTCTTGTACCAAATCTCTCGTTCCAATAAAAGAACAAATAACACCGAAGGCTCTCTGGCATTCTTCGGCAGCTTCATTCATTTCAACCTTCGGCCTCCGCAGGCCGAAGCTTTGCCAAATAGGGCGCATAATTATACCTTTAATATCTTCCCGTACTGCCAGGTCATTCTTCACATAAAACCATTCTGTCATCTAGTCGCCGGGCCATCTCTTCCGAAAGGTTGGCACGGGACAGCTTGACCCAGACCGAGAAACAAAACTGTAGCAGCCAAAATTATTATGATACTGTTCTTTACCCCAAGGTTTTGTTTCGTATGATAATTCGTGTATGTTACAGAAACTTTTCGCATCAGGTTCCAGACCTTGGCTTCTCACAGCCCATACGAAGATATTCAGCCTTATAATTGCTTCGGGGGTAAGTTGATGAAGATAGATTTCAAACATTTTCAGCACTTCTACGACAAAGCTGCTCAGGGGAAATCGTAGTCCAGCTTTCAAAAAGCTTCGGAACACCACGACTTCATTTTCCTCAGGGGTCGGGCAAGTTTTCTCTCCTTCGTCGACCCTCACAATGGATAAATCCCGGAAGTATCTTCCCCTCATGTTGACAAGATGATTTTCTTTGATACCTGACTTGCCAAAAACTGAATGGCTTGGTCGCCAGGGGCGATCTTCGGAGTTTTCACCACCACTGTCCACATCATAACTGTCGCTGTCACCAGTATCTTCAGACAAACCTTCCAGAATGTCCTTGGTGATTTTTTCCGTATTGGTCTTCGACATCGCTATAAGAAACCCCAAGTTCTTCTCTTCGTCAAGACTCAGCTTCATCTCAGCAGCAGCCTTCTTATCTTCAGACATCTTCGGAAACACTAAAAAACTGTTTTCAAAGCCGAAGCTTCAAAACTAAAAGCTCAGCAAATCTTAGTGCGCAAGAGCTAAAAATTGAGTGAGCGGGAGCAGATGGCAAGAGAGCGTACCAAATGAGTTTGCGGTATGATCTTATTTATACGCCCAGTGCGTTGAAAATTGAAAGACCCCGCTTGTCAGTGAATGTTGCTATTCTAGCAAAGGGAAGGTGTTTTTTCGGACCTTCGGCTTAAGGCCTTCGTCCATATCGCAATCTGAATTTATCACTAACAAATTAATATTGCGAGGGGCTACTGTTGGGGGCCTTCGTCCTCCGAAGGTCCTCAAAAACAAGATTTGACAATGTTTTCCAAGTGAATTATATGAACAGGTATCTTCGGACTCAGATTATGAACATGGAGTACGGTCAGGACGAAGCCTAAGCCAGACGAAGGGGGATTGAGATGAAGGACGGGCTGATTACCAAGCTGTACGAAGGATGGTGCACAGCCGAAGCTATGCGCAGGAAAGCTTCGTCGCGATAGCAGAAAGGGGAACCGACCTAAAGATGAAAAGACTACTTAGGCCTTAATAGATTCCCATAAGTCATTAGCAAATGTAATGGGCATGAATGTAATTTTACATGGGCTGCGTCCCACGCCTATAAATAGATGAACAGTACTCCCATACTGTTCACGCTGACTTGGCATTTGCTTTTGCGTCATCTTTATACTTTTGCCTTCCTGCAATCCGAAGGTACACTTGTAATCTGAAATCATTTCTATTTTTCTATGATAATAAAATAGAAATGACGTTGTGATAATATTTAAATGTTTATGTTACTTCTTATGTTACATATAAGTTCTTCGTCATTGTTTATTGTGCTTACGAAGGTATGTTGTTTGTGGTCTTCGTCCGAAATACATTATATCCCGAAGGGAAATAATGTTTCAGAGGACGAAGGACTTTATCATTTAACACTTTTTATGTTGCCTTGTTCTTAATCCGAAGCATTTGAGAACAAGTCCCCAACAGGTATGTAAAGCAAGGGTGAGTACACATCAACATACTCAGCAATTGTCTCGTTTGGCTGTAGTTGACTAGCTTTATGTGGGGTTAAGTCAAGCAGTTGCTTTTAGTTGGTCAGGTTATTATTACTAGTAGAGAGCCAGATTTTAGCATTAACCCAAGTTGTTAACCCAAAAGTACCCTTTCCAAATGGAAAGAATACCAGAAACCATTACCATAATCATAATCAAAACCATCATCCTTATTGTCACATGTACACAAAACATCTCTGATCAATGTGTCTCTAATCAATGGAGCTTCCTTGGCCGCTCATAACCGCGAGCACGACTGATATATCAATTTCATAACACTCTGGAGAGGTTGCGCACTTTACCCACAAGCCGTGGTTCCTTTTTGCCTTGGGCCGATCAAACCCTTAAACACTACCAAGGTGAATAGGCAGGATTTCACTACGTAGCCTTTACAAAGATTCCCTGAGGATGTAGCCGCCCGTTACGTTTCCTAAATGTACCGCACTCCTCCCCAAGGGGCAATCCACCCTCGGCAGAGCGAGCCGCATACACCAAGCCCCATTGGCGACACGACGGTGAAGCGAACTACACCCCAGTTTCTCTAATTATTCAGCTAAGGGCGTCCCATACCACCCTCATGGTTGCACTGTTTTCCCGGACGGTCATCCAACGAACTAGTCCTTATGGAGAGGCACTCGAGAAACCGCTCGAGTCCCCTTAAATGTCACAATATCATCATCATAATCAAAAGGGAAAACAATGTATCATAAGTAATCTTATCATGTTCATTGATTAGTGTGAGGCACTAGCATAAAGCTAAACCAAAATAACCCAACCCACATAGGTAAATAAGGACAAGATAAACAAAGCTAGTCAATCCTTAGGTATAAATTGTGTAAATGCGGGCAGTGAATTATAAAATGAGTAGGACATAGATGGGTCAAGGGACACTTGCCTTCATCAACCAGCTGCTGCTCAGGTCTTCACCTGCAACTCATTCAGACTCTGCCAACTGACCGTTATCAATACGAGTTCGAACATACATTCCACAAATTTAATATAAAAAGAACAGTACACCATGCAGTAGAATATAACAAATAAGCAGACGCTTGGCGCAGGGCTCGCACCTACGACTAAGCGAAAAAGATAAAACAATGGTTGAGGCTACGGTCGAAAGGCGATAATGTTAAACAGTTATAGATTAAAGTACTTGTTTAAACATAACCATATTAATTTGACAATCTCGCTATGCATAAAATAAAATTACGCTACACATTTAATTATTATAAACAATTCAAGGTAAATTTAAAAAGGGTTGTCGGGCGGCGAAACGCACGACGGCACATGTGAACTAAATTAAAAACTGGGACGAGTTGCTGAGCGACGAAGCGCGCGACAGCACGCACGAACTAAGCTGAAAATAAAATGAGTCGTCGCGCGGTAAAGCACACGACACAATACCTAGACTAAGCTGAAATTAAATGAATTGTCGCACGACGAAGCGCGCCACAAAACACTTGAATTAAATATGAAAATAGCGTAAAGCGTCGCGCGACGAAGCGCACGACGGCATACATCACTTAAAATAAATTTAAAACAAAACGTCGCGCGACTAAAAGCGCGACGTCACGCATTAAATAATCTGAAATTAAAATGAATCATCGTGCGACGAAGCACACTAATAAATCTGAATTTAAAATAAATCGCCGCGCGATAAAGCGAGCGACACAGCACGTTAATTAAACTAAATTTAAAACTAATCAAACTGAAATTTAAACGTCGCGCGCGCTGGGGGCCAGACCGGGGCCACGCCGGGAGCGCGCCGGGCCGCGCTGGCGCGCGATGCCGCCGCCAGGGGCGAGCGGGCCACGCCAGGGGGCGCGCGAGGGGGCTGTGAGGGGGCCACGTGGGTGGGGAGGGGGGGAATGACGACGCCGGCCAGGGGGCCGTGCGGGGGGGAGGAAAGGAGGGAGAAGAGGGGAGAGGGGGGCTCACCTCGGGATCCAACAATCGGCAAAAACCGTCCATCGGATCACACCTAGGGCAAGGAGGTGGGAGAGAGGGAGAGGAAGTTGTTGTGCGAGAAACAAAAATGAGACAGAGAAGGAGGGGACACGCATCGGGGGTTGTGGGGGCGCTAGGGACGAGCGCCAGGGGCCGAGCTGGATCGGGTCGCGGGCCGGGCCAAAAACCCACTACACGCACAACCACTAATTGGAATCAAATCGCGAATCAAAACCCAAAACGAGACGGATGCACGATTAAACACAACGTCAGGCAAATAAATATGCTTCGACATGATGCAACACCTATGTCAACTTAGTTTTTTGTTTACACGTGATATGAACACCAGTCACTATACTTCTTTGAAACTTGGAAGAAGGAGCGAAACGGCAAGAGAAAAAAGAGTAACACTTGAATTTGGTGAGTATCAGAGAAGAAAAATTTTACCCCTCAAATTCAGGCCATTACAAACCTATCCCCCTTAAAAGAATCTGAAAAGGAAATGTGCCCTTGGACCATTTCTATAATTGTTTTGGTGATTAGATGCCCAACACATGGTTTTAAGTTTATAAGTGCCAAGATGCAAATCAAGGAACAAGGTATGTCTCTGGACTTAGTAACTTGTTTTTGGATACTAACATGTTTATCTAAGTGCTAGAGACATGACCAAGAAAAGAAAAAAAGAACTGAGGAATAAGTGGCTCGGTTCAGCCAAATCTGCACTAGCCTGTGGCGCACCGGACTGTCCGGTGGTGCACCGGACAGTGTCCGATGCCCAGGCTGGCCCAGCGGCGAACTGGCTGCTCTCGGGAATCGGCGCGGTGACGTGGCTATAAATCGTCGGACTATCCGGTGAGTCATCAGCGCCCGCGCCCAAGTCTTCGGCGACGAACTCGTCGCTCTCAGGAAATGGAGAAGGCGTCGCGGCTATAATTCACTGGACTGTCCGGTGGTGCACCCGACTGTTTGGTGAGCCTTAGGCGCTCGCGGCCAACGGTCGTCTGCGCGATCAACGGGCGACACGTGGTCGAGCCAACGGTCGGATAGTCGCACCGGATTGTCCGGTGTGCATCGGACAGTGTCCAGTGCGCCAATGGATTCGAAGATCCAATGGTCGGCTTTGCCAGAAAAGGAAGGAGATCAGGCACTAGACAGTTACTATTCATGTCCGGTGGTGCACCGGACTGTCTGGTGCGCCACCCGACAGAAGGCAAGAATTGCCTTCTAAGTTGATCTCCAACGGCTCCTAGCTGCCTTGGGGCTATAAAAGGGACCCCTAGGTGCATGGAGCAGTACACCAAGCATTCTCTAAGCATCTTAAGACATCTAGACTCTGCCTCCACGCATTTGGATTGTTGTGTTAGTGAATTGAGCTCCGTTTGAGTTGTGAACTCCCTGCGCCATGTTTTTGAGCTCAAGTCTTGGCTTGTGTGCGTGTGTGTGCTGCGGATTGAATCTTGCATGTGTTGCTTTCCCTCCCTTACTCTTGTGCTTCTCTTATGATCAAACTTTGTAAGGGCGAGAGGCTCCAACTTGTGGAGATTCCTCGCAAATGGGAAAATACTACTAAAGAAGATAACCGTGGTACTCAAAGTTGACCATTGGATCACTTGAGAGGGATTGAGTGCAATCCTTGACCAAAGGAGGTCACCACAACGTGGAGTAGGCATTGGCCGAACCACAGGATAAATCACTGTGTCTTGTGTTCATTCTCTTTGTGATTGGTTTTCTTCTAAAGTTCACACTTTAGCAACTTGGTTTTAATTGCACTAACATCTCATAACCAAGTGTTGGCTATTTAGTGTTGAATTTCACAGGATCACCTATTCACCCCCCCTCTAGGTGCTCTCAATTGGTATCGGAGCCGTACTACTCATCTAAGGGACTAACCGCCCGAAGAGATGGATCCTAAGGGTAAGGGGATGGTGGTCAACAACAAAGGGAAGGAGTCCCTCTTCAACGAGCCAAGAGACGACAAGCCCACTGACTCAGGCTCGAGTCACAAGAAGAGGGACGAGAAAAAGAAGAGGCGCATCAAGAAGATCATCTACTATGACTGTGACGCCTCCTCTTCTTCACCAAGGGACGATGACGATGACTCCTCGTCGAAAAAGAAAACGATCAATCAAAATTACTCTTTTGACTATTCTCGCATTCCTTACAATTCAAATGCGTATTTACTATCAATTCCCCTTGGAAAACCCCCATATTTTGATGGAGAGGACTATTCTTTTTGGAGTCATAAAATGCGTAGTCATTTATTCTCCCTCCATCCTAGCATAATGGGATGCACTTTGATAGTACTAATAATCCTGTGTTTATAAATGAACAAATTCATAAAAATGCCCAAGCCAATACTGTTTTGCTAGCATCTCTGTGCAGGGATGAATATGACAAGGTTAGCGGCTTGGACAACGCCAAACAAATCTGGGACACCCTCAAGATCTCTCATGAGGGAAATGATGCCACCATGATCACCAAGATGGAACTAGTGGAAGGCGAGCTGGGGAGATTAGCGATGATCAGGGGAGTGGAGCCAACACAGACCTACAACAGGCTCAAGACCCTGGTCAACAAAATCCGAAGCTACGGGAGTACAAGATGGACGGATCATGATGTTGTCCGACTCATGCTCAGGTCATTTACAGTTATTGACCCCCATCTTGTAAATCTTATTCGTGAGAACCCCAGGTACACCAAGATGACGCCCGAGGAAATTCTCGAAAAATTCGTGAGCGGGCGCATGATGGTGAAGGAGGCACGATACGTGGTTGACGCCTTGAATGGTCCACTACCCGTCTATGAGCCACAGCCCGTTGCTCTCAAAGCAACCAGCAGCAGGGAGGCGCTACCCAGCAAGGTAGCACATGTGGAGGCTGTCGGGCTCAACGAGGACGAAATGGCGCTCATCATCAAGCATTTCAAAACCGCCTTGAAAGGACGCAAGGAATACCCCAACAAGAATAAAACAAGGGGAAAGCGCTCCTGCTTCAAATGCGGTAAGACTGGTCATTTTATTGCTCAATGTCTTGATAATGAGAACGACCAGGCACAAGAAAAAGCATGGGAAGAAGGAGAAAAAGAAGAACTACAGGAAGGCAAAGGGCGAGGTGCACCGTGGAAAGGAATGGGACTCTGACTGCTCTTCATCCGACTCCGACGATGAAGGACTGGCTGCCTCGGCCTTCGACAAATCTTTGCTCTTCCCCAACGAACGTCATAGGTGCCTTATGGCTAAGGAGAAGAAGGTATGTATTCGGGACACTCCCAAGTATACTTCTTCTAGTGATGAAGAGTCATCTGATGATGAGGTAGACTATACTAATTTGTTTAAGGGATTAGATAGAACCAAAGTAGACAAAATAAATAAATCAATTGATGCCGTCAATGAAAAGGATAGATTGCTAGAAAAGCAAGAAGATATATTGTATGAGGAACATGATAAATTTATTAGTGTTAAAAAATCTCTTGCTCTAGAAATTAAGAGAAATGAAATGCTATCCTCTGAGTTGTCTACTTGTCATGAATCTATCTCTAGTCTAAAGAATTTAAATGATGAATTAAATGCTAAGCTAGAGAAAGTAAATGCAACTAGTTCATGTGTGGAACATGTAGTTATTTGCAATAGGTGTAAAGATGTTAATTTTGATGAACATGCTGCCACTGTTGCTAAATTAACTAATGATGTTGCAAGTCTTAATGATCAACTTAAGACTTGCAAAAATGATTATGATAAACTAAAATTTGCTAGGGATGCCTACACTGTTGGTAGACACCCCTCAATTAAGGATGAACTTGGTTTTCGAAAGGAAACCAAGAACTTATCAAGCCAAAGGACTTCCGTTCTCAGCAAGGAGAAAGGGAAGGCCCCTATGGCTAGTAGTTCTCAAAAGAACCATGCCTATATTTATGATAGGAAATTCACTAGTCATGCTTATAATGATAGATGCTATGATCGTATTGTTTCTCATGATGCTACATTTAATTCTCATGCTATGTTTGCATCTAGTTCCGTTTTTGTTCGTGGTAGAAGTAGGCCTAGGAGAAATTATGCTCTTTCTCATGCACCTAGGAAAGTTTGCAATGGACCTACTACTGTTTATCATGCTTGCAATGCCTCATTTGTTCTTTCATGTAAAAATACAAAAGTGGTAGCTAGAAAATTGGAATCTAAATGCAAGGGAGACAAGGCCTGCATCTGGGTTCCAAAAATTGTTGTGACTAACCTTGTAGGACCCAACAAGAGTTGGGTGCCTAAAACCCAAGCTTAAATTCCTTGCAGGTTTATGCATCCGGGCGCTCAAGCTGGATTATCGACACGGATGCACAAACCACATGATTGGGGAGAAGAAGATGTTCACCTCCTACATTAAGAACAGGGATTCCCAGGATACTATTATCTTTGGAGATGGTAACCAAGGCAAGGTCAAAGGCTTGGGCAAGATATCCATCACAAACGAGCACTCAATATCAAATGTATTTTTAGTAGAGTCGCTCGGGTACAATCTAGTGTCTGTAAGTCAATTGTGTCACATGGGTTACAATTGTTTATTTACAAATGTTGATGTATCTGTCTTTAGAAGGAGTGATGGTTCATTAGCTTTTAAGGGTGTATTAGATGGCAAGCTCTATTTAGTTGATTTTTCAAAAGAGAATGCCGATCTAGATGCATGCTTAATAGCTAAGACTAATATGGGCTGGCTTTGGCATCGCCATCTAGCACATGTTGGGATGAAGAACGTTCATAAGCTTCTAAAGGGAGATCATGTGTTAGGACTAACAGATGTCTGTTTTGAGAAAGACAGACCTTGTGCAGCATGCCAAGCAGGGAAGCAGGTGGGAAGCACTCATCACAGCAAGAATGTGATGCAATGTCAAGACCGCTGGAACTTCTTCACATGGATCTCTTTGGCCCCGTTGCCTATCTCAGCATCGGGGGAAGTATGGTCTTGTGATAGTTGATGATTTTTCCTGCTTCGCTTGGGTTTCTTTTTGCAGGACAAATTCGAAACCCAAGGAACCCTAAAGCACTTCTTAAGAAGAGCTCAAAATGAGTTTGAGCTAAAGGTGAAGAAGATAAGAAGCAACAATGGGTTCGAGTTCAAGAATCTACAAGTTGAAGAGTTTCTTGAGGAGGAAGGCATCAAGCACGAGTTCTCCGCTCCCTACACACCACAACAAAATGGTGTGGTAGACAGGAAGAACATGATGCTAATTGACATGGCGAGAACGATGCTTGGAGAATACAAGACGCCTGAGCGGTTTTGGTCGAAAGCTGTGAACACAGCTTGCCATGCCATAAACCGGCTCTATCTGCTCCGTCTCCTCAAGAAGACTTCTTACGAACTCCTAACTGATAACAAACCAAATGTTTCTTATTTTCGTGTTTTTGGGGGCAAATGCTACATTCTGGTGAAGAAAGGTAGACATTCGAAATTTGCTCCCAAGGCAGTAGAAGGTTTCTTAATAGGATATGACTCAAATACAAAGGCGTATAAGGTCTTCAACAAATCATCGAGATTAGTTGAAGTCTCTAGCGACGTTGTATTTGATGAGACTAATGGCTCTCCAAGAGATCATATTGATCTTGATGATATAGATGAAGTTCCGTCGGACGCAATACGCAAGATGGCCATAGGTGATGTGCGACCACAAGCACTACAGGAACAAGATCAACCTTCTTCCTCGATAATGGTGCATCCCCCAACTCAAGACGATGTACAGGTACCTCAAGAAGAGGGGCAGGATCAAGGGGGAGCACAGGAAGAACAGGTTATGGAGGAAGAAGCACCACGATCCCCTCCAACCCAAGTCCGAGCGATGATCCAAAGACATCACCCCGTCGATCAGATTCTGGGTGACATCAGCAAGGGAGTAACTACTCGATCACGATTAGCTAATTTTTGTGAATATTACTCGTTTGTCTCTTCTATTGAGCCTTTTAGGGTAGAAGAGGCCTTGCAGGATCCAGACTGGGTGTTGGCCATGCAGGAAGAGCTCAACAACTTCAAAAGGAATGAAGTCTGGAGCCTGGTGCCACGTCCAAAGCAAAACGTTGTGGGAACCAAGTGGGTGTTCCGCAACAAACAAGACGAGCATGGAGTGGTGACAAGAAACAAGGCTCGACTTGTGGCAAAAGGTTATGCCCAAGTCGCAGGATTGGATTTTGAGGAGACTTTTGCTCCTGTGGCTAGGTTAGAGTCAATTCGGATTTTATTAGCCTATGCTGCTGACCATTCCTTTAGGCTGTTCCAAATGGATGTGAAGAGCGCCTTCCTCAATGGGCCAATCAAGGAGGAAGTATACGTGGAACAACCCCCTGGCTTTGAGGATGACAGGTATCCCGACCATGTATATAAGCTCTCTAAGGCGCTCTATGGACTTAAGCAAACCCCAAGAGCATGGTATGAATGCCTTAGAGATTTTCTTATTTCTAGTGCTTTCAAGGTTGGGAAAGCCGATCCCACTCTTTTCACAAAGACTTGTAATGGTGATCTTTTTGTTTGCCAAATTTATGTTGATGACATAATATTTGGTTCTACTAACCAAAAGTCTTGTGAGGAGTTTAGCAGGCTGATGATGCAAAAGTTCGAGATGTCGATGATGGGCAAGTTGACCTACTTCCTTGGATTCCAAGTGAAGCAACTCAAGAACGGCACCTTCATCTCCCAAACGAAGTATACTCAAGATCTTCTCAAGAGGATGCTAAGCCCGCGAAGACACCGATGGGAACTGACTGACATCTTGACCTCAACAAAGGAGGTAAGTCTATTGATCAAAAGGCATACCGGTCAATGATAGGATCATTACTTTATCTTTGTTCTTGTAGACCGGACATTATGCTTAGTGTATGCATGTGTGCTAGATTTCAATTTGACCCCAAGGAATGTCACCTTGTGGCCGTTAAGCGAATTCTTAGGTATTTAGTTTCTACGCCTTGCTTCGGGATCTGGTATCCAAAGGGGTCTACCTTTGACCTAATCGGATACTCAGATTCCGACTATGCTAGGTGCAAGGTTGATAGGAAGAGCACTTCAGGGATGTGCCAATTTGTAGGAAGGTCCCTGGTGTCCTGGAGCTCCAAGAAACAGACATCTGTTGCCCTATCCATCGCTGAGGCCGAGTACGTTGCCGCAGGACAGTGTTGTGCGCATCTGCTTTGGATGAGGCAAACCCTCCGGGACTTTGGCTACAATCTGAGCAAAGTCCCACTCCTATATGACAATGAGAGTGCAATCCGCTTGGCGGATAATCCTGTTGAACACAGTCGCACTAAGTAGATAGTCATCCGGCATCACTTCCTAAGAGACCATCAGCAAAAGGGAGATATCGATGTGATACGACCACGCCATTAAGAAACACGTTACAACCCCCAAGTTATACTACATCAACTCAAGTACAACCAACATCATCACCAACCTAAGTCTTTGATGGACCAATTACACGTAGCCGAGCTAAGAAGCTACAGCAAGAGGTGCACACGCTAGTCTTTGATGGACCAATTACATGTAGCCGAGCTAAGAAGCTACAACAAGAGGTGCACGCGCTACTTTATGAATTTCAATTAAACACTAATGAGAACTTTATGCTACCTGAAAGGGAAATGTGCCCTTGGGCCATTTCTAAGTATTTTGGTGATTGAGTGCCAACACAAGTGCTTTTTGTGTTATTCTATGCAAAGTGGTGGACAAAGTGCAAATCAAGTCAAAAGGTATGTTTCTAGACTTAGTACATTGTTTTATGGACTAATGTATTGTGTCTAAGTGCTGGAAACAGGAGAAATCGAATTGGAAAAGAGATGGCTTTGTTCAGCCAAAGTCTGCGCAGTCTGGGTGCACCGGACTGTCCGATGGTGCACCGGACAGTGTCCGGTGTGCCAGGCTGGCTCTGGCGAACTTGCTGCTCTCGGGACTTCGACGGCGGTGTACGGTATAAATCACCGGACTGTCCGGTGGCGCATCGGACTGTCCGGTGAGCCGTTCACAGGCGAAGTCGTCGGTCTCAGGAAGCCATCAACGGCGTACGACTATAATTCACCGGACTGTCCGGTGAGCCAACGGTCAGCCGGGCCAACGGTCGGCCGAGGATTCCGCGCGTGACGCGTGGCCGAGCCAACGACCACAAGGGTGCACCGGACTGTCCGGTGTGCATCGGACAGTGTCCGGTGCGCCAACGGCTCTGAATCTGCAACGGTCGGCTTCGCTAAATAAGGAAACAAATCCGCACCGGACTGTCCGGTGGTGCACCGGACTGTCCGGTGCGCCAGTCGACAGAAGGCAAGAATTGCCTTCCTACAATGCTCTCAACGGCTCCTAGCTGCCTTGGGGCTATAAAAGAGACCCCTTGGCGCATGGAGAAGATATCCAAGCATTCTTTGAGCATGGTTGATCACTCGCACTTCGTTCTTGCGCACTTGTTCGACATTCTTAGTGATTTGAGCTCCGTTCTAGTGAGAAACTCGTGATAGTCTCTTGAGCTCAAGTCTGGGTCTTGTGTGTGCGTATTTGCTGTGATCTTTGTGTCTTGTGTGAGTTGCTCATCCCTCCCTTACTCCGTGCTTCTTTGTGAACATCTTTGTAAGGGCGAGAGACTCCAAGTTGTGGAGATTCCTCGCAAGCGGGATAAAGTAAAGCAAAGCAAAACACCGTGGTATTCAAGTGGGTCTTTGGACCGCTTGAGAGGGGTTGATTGCAACCCTCGTCGTTGGGACGCCACAACGTGGAGTAGGCAAGCGTTGGTCTTGGCCGAACCACGGGATAAACCACTGTGCCATCTCTGTGTTGATCTCTTGTGGTTATTGTGTTTTGTTAAGACTCCTCTCTAGCCACTTGGCATTACTGTGCTAACTCCTAATCAAGTTTTTGTGGCTATAAGTTTTTAAGTTTTACAGGATCACCTATTCACCCCCCCTCTAGGTGCTCTCAATTGGTATAGGACCCGTTCTCTTCAAGAAAGGGACTAATCGCCTGAAGAGATGGATTAAGGGGAAGGGAATTGTGATCAATGATAAAGAGAAGGAGTCCTTCGTCAACGAGCCGAAAGACGACAAGCCTAACGACTCGGGCTCGGGCGACAAACGAAAAGATGGGAAGAAGAAGAAGAGGAGGCGCATCAAGGAGATCGTCTACTACGACGACAGCGACGAATCCACTTCTTCCCAAAACGACGATGACAACGACCACGAGAAAAAGAAGACGGTTAACTCAAACTTCTCTTTCGATTATTCTCGTATTCCGTATAGTTCAAATGCACATTTGCTTTCCATTCCTCTCGGCAAGCCTCCACACTTTGATGGGGAGAACTACGGATTTTGGAGCCACAAAATGCGTAGTCACTTGTTCTCTCTCCATCCAAGCATGTGGGAGATTGTAGAGAGTGGAATGAAATTTGATAGCTCGGATAGTCCCATGTTTATAAATGAACAAATCCATAAAAATGCACAAGCTACTACTGTCCTTCTAGCATCTTTGTGCAGGGAAGAGTACAATAAGGTGAGCGGCTTGGACAATGCCAAGCAGATCTGGGACACCCTCAGGATCTCACATGAGGGGAACGACGTCACCATGCTCACCAAGATGGAGTTGGTGGAGGGCGAGCTTGGGAGATTTGCAATGATAAGGGGAGAGGAGCCAACCCAAACATACAACCGGCTCAAGACCCTCATCAACAAGATAAGAAGCTACAGAAGCATGCGATGGACGGATCACGACGTCGTTCGCCTAATGCTAAGGTCTTTTACTGTACTTGATCCACATCTGGTGAACAATATTCGTGAAAATCCTAGGTGCACCAAGATGTCGCCCAAAGAAGTTCTTGGGAAGTTCGTAAGCGGGCGAATAATGATCAAGGAGGCGAGATACGCGGACGACGCGTTGAATGGTCCAATCAATGAGCCTCAACCCGTTGCTCTCAAGGCAACGAGGAGCAAGGAGGCCCTACCTAGCAAGGTGGCGCAAGTTGAGGCGGCAGGGCTCAATGATGAAGAGATGGCCCTCATCATCAAGCGCTTCAAGACGGTGCTAAAGGGTCGCAAGGGGCAGCCAAGCAAGACCAAGACAAAGGGGAAGCGCTCATGCTTCAAATGTGGTAAGATTGGTCATTTTATCGCTAACTGTCCCGATAATGATAGTGACCAGGAACAAGGGAACAAGAGGGAGAAGAAGAAGGCATACAAGAAGGCTAAGGGCGATGCACACCTTGGCAAGGAGTGGGACTCGGATTGTTCGTCATCCGACTCCGACAATGAAGGACTCGCCGCCACCGCCTTCAACAAGTCATCCCTCTTCCCCAACGAGCGTCACACATGCCTCATGGCGAAGGAGAAGGTATGTACTCAAGACAATACTACTTATGCTTCTTCAAGTGAGGATGAGTCTAGTGATGATGATGAAATAGATTATTCATGTTTATTCAAGGGCCTAGATAGAACCAAGGTGGATAAAATTAATGAATTAATTGATGCCTTGAATGATAAGAATAGATTATTAGAAAAGCAAGAGGATTTGTTGTATGAAGAACATGACAAATTTGTAGAGGCACAAAAATCTCATGCTTTAGAAGTTAAAAGAAATGAAATGCTTTCTTGTGAACTATCTACTTGCCATGAGACAATTTCTAGCTTAAAGAGCATAAATGATGATTTGAACGCTAAGTTAGAAATAGCAAATAAATCAACATCTTGTGTAGAACATGTTACAATTTGTAATAGGTGTAAAGACTTTGATGTTGATGCTTGTAGTGAACACCTAGTTTCAATTTCTAAATTGAATGATGAATTGGCTAGTCTTAATGCCCAACTTAAGACTAGCAAGAGTGAGATTGATAAAATAAAATTTTCAAGGGATGCCTACACGATTGGTAGACACCCCTCAATTAAGGATGGACTTGGCTTCAAGAGGGAAGCCAAGAACTTAACAAGCCATAAGGCTCCCATCTCCGCCAAGGAGAAAGGGAAGGCCCCTATGGCTAGTAGTGCTAAAAAGAACCATGCTTTCATGTATCATGATAGGAGACATTCTAGGAATGCCTATAGAAGTTATGATGCTTTTGATTCTCATGCCATGTTTGCTTCTAGTTCTTCCTATATGCATGGTAGAGATATGTCTTGGAGAAATGTTGTTCATCATATGCCTAGGAGAAATGTTGTTAATGTTCCTAGGAAAATTAATGAACCTTCGACAATATATCATGCTTGCAATGCTTCATTTGCCATTTGTAGAAAGGGTAAGAAGATAATTGCTAAGAAGTTAGGGGTCAAATGTAAGGGAGACAAAACTTGCATTTGGGTCCCTAAGACTATTGTGACTAACCTTGTAGGACCCAACAAGAGTTGGGTACCTAAGACCCAAGCCTAAATTTGCCTTGTAGGTTTATGCATCCGGGGGTTCAAGCTGGATTATCGACAGCGGATGCACAAACCACATGACTGGGGAGAAGAAGATTTTCACCTCCTACGCCAAGAACAAGGATTCCCAAGATTCAATCATATTCGATGATGGGAACCAAGGCAAGGTAAAAGGGTTAGGGAAGATTGCTATTTCATCCGAGCACTCTATTTCTAATGTGTTTTTAGTTGAGTCGCTTGGATATAATCTGTTATTCGTTAGTCAACTTTGTAAAATGGGATATAATTGTTTATTCACAAATGTAGATGTCTCTGTCTTTAGAAGGTGTGATGGTTCACTAGCTTTTAAGGGTGTACTAGACGACAAACTTTATTTAGTTGATTTTGCAAAAGAAGAGGCCGGTCTAGATGCATGCTTAATTGCTAAGACTTGCATGGGCTAGCTGTGGCATCGCCGTTTAGCACATGTGGGGATGAAGAACCTTCACAAGCTTCTAAAGGGAGAACACGTGATAGGTCTAACTAATGTGCATTTCAAAAAAGATAGACCTTGTGCAGCTTGTCAAGCAGGCAAACAGGTGGGAAGCTCTCATCACACCAAAAATGTGATGACCACATCAAGACCTTTGGAGATGCTTCATATGGACCTCTTCGGAGCCGTCGCCTATCTAAGTATAGGAGGAAGTAAGTATGGTCTTGTTATAGTTGATGATTTTTCCCGCTTCACTTGGGTATTCTTTTTGCAGGATAAATCTGAAACCCAAGGAATCCTCAAGCGCTTCCTCAGAAGAGCTCAAAATGAGTTTGAGCTCAAGGTGAAGAAGATAAGGAGCGACAACGGGTCCGAGTTCAAGAACCTTCAAATGGAGGAGTTCCTTGAAGAGGAGGGGATCAAGCACGAGTTCTCCGCTCCCTACACACCACAGCAAAATGGTGTGGTAAAGAGGAAGAACAGGACGCTCATAGACATGGCGAGGACGATGCTTGGAGAGTTCAAGACCCCCGAGCGGTTTTGGTCGGAAGCCGTGAACACAGCTTGCCACGCCATCAACCGGGTGTATCTTCACCGCCTCCTCAAGAAGACTTCATAGGAGCTTCTAACCGGTAACAAACCCAATGTGTCTTACTTTCGTGTATTTGGGAGCAAGTGTTATATTCTTGTGAAGAAAGGTAGAACTTCTAAATTTGCTCCCAAAGCTGTAGAAGGGTTTTTATTAGGTTATGACTCAAATACAAAGGCGTATAGGGTCTTCAACAAATCATCGGGTTTGGTTGAAGTCTCTAGCGACATTGTATTTGATGAGACTAATGGCTCTCCAAGAGAGCAAGTTGTTGATCTTGATGATGTAGAAGACGTTCCAACGGTCGCAATGCGCACCATGGCGATTGGCGATGTGCGACCACAGGAACAATTGGAGCAAGATCAACCTTCTTCCTCAATAATGGTGCATCCCCCAACTCAAGATGATGAACAGGTTCATCAGGAGGAGGCGTGTGATCAAGGGGGAGCACAAGATGATCATGTGAGGGAGGAAGAAGCACAACCGGCACCTCCAACCCAAGTTCGAGCGACGATTCAAAGGAATCATCCCGTCGACCAAATATTGGGTGATATTAGCAAGGGAGTAACTACTCGTTCTAGATTAGTTAATTTTTGTGAGCATTACTCCTTTGTCTCTTCTATTGAGCCTTTCAGGGTAGAAGAGGCCTTGCTAGATCCGGACTGGGTGTTGGCCATGCAGGAAGAGCTCAATATTTTCAAGAGGAATGAAGTTTGGACACTGGTGCCTCGTCCCAAGCAAAACGTTGTGGGAACCAAGTCGGTGTTCCGCAACAAACAGGACGAGCACGGGGTGGTGACAAGGAACAAGGCTCGACTTGTGGCAAAAGGTTATGCCCAAGTCGCAGGTTTGGACTTTGAGGAGACTTTTGCTCCTGTGGCTAGGCTAGAATCAATTCGTATTTTGCTAGCATATGCCGCTCACCATTCCTTCAGGTTGTTCCAAATGGATGTGAAGAGCACTTTCCTCAACGGGCCGATCAAGGAGGAGGTGTACGTGGAGCAACCCACTGGCTTCGAGGATGAACGGTACCCCGACCACATGTGTAAGCTCTCTAAGGCGCTCTATGGACTTAAGCAAGCCCCAAGAGCATGGTATGAATGCCTTAAAGACTTTTTAATTGCTAATGCTTTCAAGGTTGGGAAAGCCGATCCAACTCTTTTCACTAAGACTTGCGATGGTGATCTTTTTGTGTGCCAAATTTATGTCGATGACATAATATTTGGTTCTACTAACCAAAAGTCTTGTGAAGAGTTTAGCAGGGTGATGACGCAGAAATTCGAGATGTCGATGATGGGCGAGTTGAACTACTTCCTTGGGTTCCAAGTGAAGCAACTCAAGGATGGCACCTTCATCTCCCAAACGAAGTACACGCAAGACTTGCTAAAGCGGTTTGGGATGAAGGACGCCAAGCCCGCAAAGACTCCGATGGGAACCGACGGACACACCGACCTCAACAAAGGAGGTAAGTCCGTTGATCAAAAGGCATACCGGTCAATGATAGGGTCCTTACTTTATCTATGTGCTAGTAGACCGGATATTATGCTTAGCGTATGCATGTGTGCTAGATTTCAATCCGATCCAAGGGAGTGTCACCTTGTGGTCGTGAAGCGAATTCTTAGATACTTAGTCGCTACGCCTTGCTTCGGGATCTGGTATCCAAAGGGGTCTACTTTTGACTTGATTGGATATTCAGATTCCGACTATGCTGGATTTAAGGTCGATAGGAAGAGTACATCGGAGACGTGCCAATTCTTAGAAAGGTCCCTGGTGTCATGGAATTCTAAGAAACAAACTTCCGTTGCCCTATCCACCGCTGAGGCCGAGTATGTTGCCGCAGGACAGTGTTGCACACAACTACTTTGGATGAGGCAAACCCTCCGGGACTTTGGCTACAATCTGAGCGAAGTCCCACTCCTATGTGACAATGAGAGTGCTATCCGCATAGCGGACAATCCTGTTGAGCACAGCCGCACAAAGCACATTGACATCCGGCATCACTTTTTGAGAGACCACCAGCAAAAGGGAGATATCGAAGTGTTCTATATTAGCACCGAGAACCAGCTAGCCGATATCTTTACCAAGCCTCTAGATGAGAAGACCTTTTCAAGGCTGCGTAGTGAGCTAAATGTCTTAGATTCGCGGAACTTGGATTGATTTATAGCATACATGTGTTTATGCCTTTGATAATGTTCCTTATGCATTTTGTTGTTTACTTGTGGTGCTCAAGTTGTACAAACACTCCCCGGACCTCACAAGTCCTTTTGCAAGTGATGCACACATTGAGGGGGAGATGTGCTACAACTTGACCCTTTGAGACTAACCATATGCTTGAGTGTTCTTAATTTAGTCTCAAAGGAGGTTTGAAAGGGAAAAGGTGGACTTGGACCATGAAAGACTTCCACTTCACTCTGATGAGAGGGTAACTTATTCCAAGTTCATCTAATGTACTCTTATTGCCTTTGTATTCTTATTTGAAGACTTTGGTGAGGCAATGAGGTTCTAGGGCCAAGATTGATCCCATTTTGGTGCTTGACGCCAAAGGGGGAGAAAATAAGGCCAAAGCAATAAATGGATCAGCTACCACTTGAGAATTTTGAAAATAATAGAATAGAGCTTTTGTTTTGTCAAAATACTCTTATTGGCTCTTTTTATCAAAAGTTGGTCTCTTGTGGGGAGAATGGTTGATTATGGGAAATAGGGGGAGTTTTTGATACTGTGATCAATTTCTATTGGAACAACTCTCTTTATGTCTCTACAAGTGTGTTTGACTTAGAGATAGGAAATTGAGGTTGATTTGCAAAAACAAACCAAGTGGTGGCAAAGTATGATCCATATATACCAAATTTGAATCAAAACCTTTTTGAGTTCTCATTTGCATTAATATTGCACTTCTTTTAGTTGCTCTTTGTTGTGTTGGCATAAATCACCAAAAAGGGGGAGATTGAAAGGGAAATGTGCCCTTGGGCCATTTCTAAGTATTTTGGTGATTGAGTGCCAACACAAGTGCTTTTTGTGTTAATCTATGCAAAGTGGTGGACAAAGTGCAAATCAAGTCAAAAGGTATGTTTCTAGACTTAGTACATTGTTTTATGGACTAATGTATTGTGTCTAAGTTCTGGAAACAGGAGAAATCGAATTGGAAAAGAGATGACTTTGTTCAGCCAAAGTCTGCGCAGTCTGGGTGCACCGAACTGTCCGGTGGTGCACCGGACAGTGTCCGGTGTGCCAGGCTGGCTCTGGCGAACTTGCTGCTCTCGGGACTTCGACGGCGGTGTACGGTATAAATCACCGAACTGTCCGGTGGTGCATTGGACTGTCCGGTGAGCCGTTCACAGGCGAAGTCGTC
Organism: Zea luxurians; assembly: GCA_029449295.1. Classification (NCBI taxonomy): domain Eukaryota; kingdom Viridiplantae; phylum Streptophyta; class Magnoliopsida; order Poales; family Poaceae; genus Zea; species Zea luxurians. Next base: position 117,883,284 of record JAOPSE010000009.1, read on the forward strand.
GGTCTCGGGAAGCCATCAACGACGTACGGCTATAATTCACCGGACTGTCCGGTGAGCCAACGGTCAGCCGGGCCAACGGTCGGCCGAGGATTCCGCGCGTGACGCGTGGCCGAGCCAACGGTCACAAGGGTGCACCGGACTGTCCGGTGTGCACCGGACAGTGTCCGGTGCGCCAACGGCTCTGAATCTGTAACGGTCGGCTTCGCTAAATAAGGAAACAACACTGTCCGGTGCGTCAGTCGACAGAAGGCAAGAATTGCCTTCCTACAATGCTTTCAACGGCTCCTAGCTGCCTTGGGGCTATAAAAGAGACCCCTTGGCGCATGGAGAAGATATCCAAGCATTCTTTGAGCATAGTTGATCACTCACACTTCGTTCTTGCGCACTTGTTCGACATTCTTAGTGATTTGAGCTCCGTTCTAGTGAGAAACTCGTGATAGTCTCTTGAGCTCAAGTCTGGGTCTTGTGTGTGCGTATTTGCTATGATCTTTGTGTCTTGTGTGAGTTGCTCATCCCTCCCTTACTCCGCGCTTCTTTGTGAACATCTTTGTAAGGGCGAGAGACTCCAAGTTGTGGAGATTCCTCGCAAGCGGGATAAAGTAAAGCAAAGCAAAACACCATGGTATTCAAGTGGGTCTTTGGACCGCTTGAGAGGGGTTGATTGCAACCCTCGTCCGTTGGGACGCCACAACGTGGAGTAGGTAAGCGTTGGTCTTGGCCGAACCACGGGATAAACCACTGTGCCATCTCTGTGTTGATCTCTTGTGGTTATTGTGTTTTGTTAAGACTCCTCTCTAGCCACTTGGTATTACTGTGCTAACTCCTAATCAAGTTTTTGTGGCTATAAGTTTTTAAGTTTTACAGGATCACCTATTTACCCCCCCCGCTCTAGGTGCTCTCACTACCTAAGTCATGTATGTTGATATTACTTAGGTTCACCAAGAGGAAGGCCAAAACATATCAAGGGCGAATCAACAAGAAGAGCTATGTCCGAGTCAGTCCAGCGCAACAGAACCGTCCAGAAGAAACAGTCATATCTTTTGATTTCCAAAAGCTATGAAGACCCATAAGTACTTTTTGGAAAGCTCATGAAGTCTAGTTTCCAATGCTTCTAAAGCCGACTTAATCAAATCTACCAGAAAGGCAGCCGACCTACTTTAGTGCTGATTGGTCAGAAGGTCAACAGTCTGCTTGATGACCAAGTTTTCGTATTAAACTGCATCATTCTACGAAGTTTCATTAAGCATGCTATATATGGTGAGAAAGCTTATCAAGTTAGCTTTCCAATGCAACCAGTCCCACGTCATTTGAAGATTCCTAGAAGAAGTTATTGTCAAAATACTGAAGGCTGCGCAGAAGTCAAACAACCACACGGAAATCAGCTCTGCAGATCTCCCAAAGAGGCTCCTTCACATTAGCACGTGAAAATACTTTTGTTTCATGTTTATACCTCGCTAAGGCTGGTTGTTACTAGTATAAATACCCCCCTATGTCTATGATGTAAGTCAACTTATGATAATCTAAAACAGAACCCTTTTGTTCAGCTGTGTGCTAACAAATATTGAGAGTGATCTCTACCCCTTTGCTCTTGTGAATTCCTTCGCGGGATTGCAGAAGCGGCGACTTCATCCGCTCCCAGTTGGTGCTCTTGCTCCCTTCGAGGTCTCCTCGATTGATTGTAGGCTATATTGGTTGGTTCTTTGAGAGTGTGGTTGGGCGAATCCTCGATTCAGGCTGCCGGTTAAAGACGGTGGTTGGCTTCGAGTTTTATTTGTCAGGTTGTACTAGTTATCGCTGCTTGCAGCAAGTTATCTTGGTTTCTTCGAAGCTAGTTATCTGAAGATTGATGCTACGTCGTGAAGATCGGGCCTCGTGACACATCATCTGGTATCAAAGTCTCAGTTGCCACGGTAGGATTCTTTTCCCTTAGCTACATATATTTTGTGTTCGTCCTATCCACCAAAAAGCCATAAAATATTTTTTGCCATAGCCCTTGGTTTCAATCTGTTGTTCCAGTGAGTTTTGTTAAGTTTCAGTCCTTAGAGTCTTTGTTTAGTTGCTGGTCACTCTATCCTTTGTGTTCCCTTTGAGCCTCTTATATATATATCTGAAAATATCCACAAAAAGAAAAATCTAAAAACCCTCATCATTTCCTTCACGTTAACTTTGATCCTATTTAAGTTATAGCCGCTGGTTGAGTTCTTTGTTAATTATTATAAAGTGTGCAATATCATATCAGATCTCTGTGTTTAGTTCTATAAAAAAAGAGTATCAAAAAAAAGAGAAGAAAGGAAAGTACCAAAAAAAAGTGTTGAGCAAGATTATGAAAGAAAAGTAGAACGATCGGTTTGTTTATGTGCACAAGTGCTGAAAGTTCATCAAGTTGTTCAACCAGTTTGCTATTGTCATTTGGTGCAAAATTTTGGTTGGGTCCTGATTGCAACATTTGCATTCCAATCATACTCCTTGATTTGCATCAAATCTGAAATTTCTTTGCACGTGTGTTTGATCTACTTACATCACTCGTATCTTGTTGTCAGCACTAGGCATAGAACTTCTAGTTGGATGGTTATTTAACTTTACAACAACTAGGATTCAGATTGCATTCCTTGTTTATTATTCCCCACCAAGCTCCACATATAAGCCATCGTAATCGGTACTCTGGTCTTGTATTCGCTTAACCACCACTTTCTTGTTACCACCACACATTTTCTTGCAACCCGCAGGGAACTCATAAGAGCCTTGGTTGGTAAGAGTGGTCAGGTTGTGAGATTCTATATAGCTTCATATTCCACCTATATTTGTTGCCTTGTCGCCACTAATTTCGCAGGAAGATGGATCCCAACATTGAGATTGAAGAATGTGTCACCATGATACAATTCAATGAGCTCAAACAAAGCATAGAAGCCAAGCAAGATCTGTTGGCACAAGATCTTCAGACACTTATGGCTGAAATCAGAGGTCATCGTTGACTCCCTGACGGTGTAAGAAACCATGATGAAGGTGGGGAAGAAGGTGAAGAAAATTATTCTAGAAGAGCAAGTGAACATGGGAGGAGAAATCAAGGTGCTGCACGTGGTAGAGGAAGAGGCCGGAATCGAAGAAATGATGACAATGAGGAATCTGAATTTGGGAATGATGATGATCAGTCCCAACATCGCTATGGTCGTCGTCATCATAGAGGCGTCAACCAAGAAGAGAGATTTGGGAAACTTGAGTTTACCATGCCAAAATTTGATGGTAGATCTGATCCTGAAGATTATTTCACATGGGAATTAAAGGTGGAGAAAATCTTCCGCCTACATAATTATTCAGAGGAGAAGAAACTTGCAATGGCATCTCTTGAGTTTGAAGGATATGCTCTGATTTGGTGGGAGCAACTTCTTCGTGATCGTGAAGAAGATGGAGAGGACCCTATTATTACTTGGCAAGAGATGAAGCGAGAAATGAGAATTCGTTTTGTGCCGAAGCATTATCGGCGTGATCTTTTTGATAAATTGCAGAATTTGAGGCAAGGAAGTTTCTCTGTTGAGGAGTATTATAAGGAGATGGAGAAGGCCATGATTAGAGCCAATGTGTATGAAGACGAGGAGCAAACCATTGCACGTTTCATGGCTGGGTTACACCGCAACATTCAGCATATTGTTGAGTTTCAGCCGTACAAAAGTCTTATTGATTTGGTACATCAAGCCACCAAAGCTGAACGCCAGCTGCAACAAGATGCTAAGAGCAGCAAGCCCTTGTCATATGGTGCACGAACCATGACTAGAGGAAGCAAATCGATCTCAAGGTTTACTGTTGCATCCTCAGCGACAAAAGGTTCAACTAGAGGCTTGCGGTCCAATATTCAAGGCATTTCTAGTGGAAAGAACGGTGCTGCTCCAAACACGAGTTATAAACCAGCAGCATCCACTTCAACATCAGTGGGTTCAACAGCCAATAGTAGTGGTATTCAGTGCTTCAAGTGTGGAGGTCGTGGTCATGTCATAAAGGAGTGTCCAAATAATCGTGTGATCCTTGTGACTGATGATGGAGAATATACATCAGCTAGTGAAGAGGAAGCTGAAGCAGGAAATGAAGATGACATTGATAAATTTGAAGAACATACGAGATGTGAATTTGAGCATGGTACTACTCTTGTGGTTACACAAATCTTCAGTGTTCAAATGAAAGAAGCTGAAATTGGACAGCGACATAATCTTTTTCAAATGCGAGCCAGAGTACAAGACAAAGTAGTAAAGGTGATCATTGATGGAGGGAGCTGCCATAATCTTGCAAGTAGTGAGATGGTTGAAAATCTTGGTTTGAAGTTGCAGCGACACCCCCATCCATATCATGTCCAATGGTTGAATGAATCGGGAGATATCAAGATTGGTTATAAGGTGAAAGTTCCGTTCAAGATTGGAGAGTATGTTGACACGGTGGAGTGCGATGTTGCACCCATGTCTATTTGTCACATGCTACTAGGAAGACCTTGGCAATATGACTGATATTCTCAGCATTGTGGAAGAACAAATCAGTACACGCTAGATCTGAAAGGGAGAAAGTTTGTACTTAAGCCTATGACCCCTCAACAAATCATGGCTGAACATTTACAAAAGAAAACTGAAATTAGTATAGCAAGTAGAGGAGGAGAAGAGCAAAAGAAATTGAGTGCCATCCACAATTCGGTGAGCGAGTGCTACAAGCCAAATTCAAGAGATAAAAAGAAGGAAGAGGGAGAACATCTAGTTATGCTAGCCACAAAATCTGAGCTGAGAGAAGTGAGGAACATCCCATACCAAGTGCTCTTTGTACTTGTGAACAAAGATGTTTTGATTTCTCCTAACGACATAACATCTGTTCCTAGTGTTGTGGCTGATCTTTTGTAGGACTTTGAAGATGTGTTTCCACAAGAAACAGCGGCTGGACTACCTCCAATTTGAGGGATTGAGCATCAAATCGATCTTATTCCAGGGGCTGCACTTTCTAACCGTCCACCATATCGAACCAATCCTAAAGAAACTAAGGAAATACAAAGGCAAGTACAAGAACTTCTTGATAAAGGTTTTGTTCGTGAAAGCTTAAGCCCTTGTGCTGTTCCTGTGATTTTAGTACCTAAGAAAGATAGATCTTGGAGGATGTGTGTTGATTGTAGAGCTATAAATAATATTACCTGTTCGCTATCGCCATCCTATTCCACGGCTAGAAGAAATGCTTGATGAATTAAGTGGTTCCACAATTTTTACTAAAATTGATTTGAGAAGTGGATACCATCAAATAAGAATGAAAACTGGAGATGAGTGGAAGACTGCATTTAAAACAAAATTTGGGTTGTGATGCCATTTGGTTTGACAAATGCTCCTAGCACTTTTATGAGATTAATGAACCATGTTTAAGAACTTTCATTGGAAAATTTGTTGTTGTCTACTTTGATGATATTCTAATTTACAACAAATCTTTTGATGAACATGTGAAACACATTCAACAAGCTTTAGATGAGCTTAGAAAAGAGAAATTATTTGCTAATCTTGAGAAGTGCAGTTTTTGCACATACCATGTTGTATTTCTTGGCCTTGTTGTTTCAGGAAAGGGAATAGAAGTGGATGAATCCAAGGTAAAGGCAATCAAGGATTGGCCAGCTCTAACGAATGAAAGAACCAATATGGAAGCCTCCAAGCATGCTGCATATATAAAAAATATACATGAGAAGACCAATGAAGCAATTGAGCTCAAAGCAGTGCGCAAGGCTGCAAGCATTAACAAGCATGGGAAGAAAGTGTTATTTAAATCGGGGGACGTGGTTTGGATTCACTTGTGCAAAGAGCGTTTTCCTGATCAACGCAAATCTAAATTGATGCCACGAGGGAATGGTCCATTTCGTGTTCTTGCCAAGATCAATAATAATGTATACAAGATAGATCTTCCACCAAGTTATAGCGTGAGCAACACGTTCAATGTTGCTGACCTCTTACCATTTACAAGTGAAGACACTTCAGAGTCGAGGACGACTCCTTTCCAAGGGGAGGAGGATGATACGACCACACCATTAAGAAACACGTTACAACCCCCAAGTTATACTACATCAATTAAAGTACAACCAACATCATCACCAACCCGAGTCTTTGATGGACCAATTACACGTAGCCGAGCTAAGAAGCTACATCAAGAGGTGCACGCATTAGTCCTTGATGGACCAATTACACGTAGCCGAGCTAAGAAGCTACAACAAGAGGTGCACGCGCTACTTTATGAATTTCAATTAAACACTAATGAGAACTTTATGCTACCTAAGTTGTATATGTTGATATTACTTAGGTTCACCAAGAGGAAGGCCAAAACTTATCAAGGGCGAATCAACAAGAAGAGCTATGTCCGAGTCAGTCCAACGCAACAGAACCGTCCAGAAGAAATAGTCATATCTTTTGATTCCCAAAAGCTATAAAGACCCATAAGTACTTTTTGGAAAGCTCTTGAAGTCTAGTTTCCAATGCTTCTAAAGCCGACTTAATCAAATCTACCAGAAAGGCAGCCGACCTACTTTAGTGCTGACTGGTCAGAAGGTCAACAGTCTGCTTGATGACCAAGTTTTCGTATTAAATTGCATCATTCTACAAAGTTTCATTAAGCATGCTATATATGGTGAGAAAGATTATCAAGTTAGCTTTCCAGTGCAACCAGTCCCACGTCATTTGAAGATTCCTAGAAGAAGTTATTGTCAAAATACTGAAGGCTGCGCAGAAGTCAAACAGCCACACGGAAATCAGCTCTGCAGATCTCCCGAAGAGGCTCCTTCACATTAGCACGTGAAAATACTTTTGTTTTGTGTTTATACCTCGCTAAGGCTGGTTGTTACTAGTATAAATACCCCCCTATGTCTATGATGTAAGGCAGCTTATGATAATCTAAAACAGAACCCTTTTGTTCAGCTGTGTGCTAACAAATATTGAGAGTGATCTCTACCCCTTTGCTCTTGTGAATTCCTTCGCGGGATTGCAGAAGCGGCGGCTTCATCCGCTCCCAATTGGTGCTCCTACTCCCTTCGAGGTCTCCTCGATTGATTGTAGGCTGTGTTGGTTGGTTCTTTGAGAGTGTGGTTGGACAAATCCTCGATTCAGGCTGCCGGTTAAAGACGGTGGTTGGCTTCGAGTTTTATTTATCAGGTTGCACTAGTTATCGCTGCTTGCAGCAAGTTATCTTAGCTTCTTCGAAGCTAGTTATCTGAAGATTGATCCTACGTCGTGAAGATCGGGCCTCGTGACGCATCACGATGTTTACCACATCAGCACCGAGAACCAGCTAGCTGATATCTTCACCAAGCCTTTAGATGAGAAAAGGTTTTCAGGTTGCATAATGAGCTAAATGTCTTAGATCCGCGTAACTTGGATTGATCTAGAGCATACATGTATTATATGCCTTTGATCATGTTACTTTGAGCATTTACCTCATTTATTAGTTTATTTGTGGTGCTCAAGTTGTACAAGTCATCCCCGGACCTCACAAGTCCATATGCAATTGATGCACATGTTTAGGGGGAGATGTGCTACAACTTGACTTCTTTGAGACTAACTTGTCTGTTTAAGTACACTTGAAGTAGCCTCGAAGGACCATTGAAAGGGAAAATGAACTTGGGCGACGAAAAGACTTCCATTGCACTCCGGTATAAGTGTATTTAATTCCAATGTTCATACTAATGCTCTCATTGCCTTTTTGCTCCTATTTGACATTTTGGTGAGGCAATGGGGTTAAAGGACCAAAAGTTCTCCCGTTTTGGTGCTTCATGTCAAAGGGGGAGAAATTAAGGCCAAAGCAAATGGATCAGCCAACCACTTGTGAATTTTGAAAATAGTAGGGTTAGATTTTTTTTGTCCAAAATCCTCTTATAGCAAATTTGGTCTCTTATGGGGAAAATTTTGATTATGGGAAAAAGGGAGAGTTTTTGGCACTTGATCAATTTTACTCTTGGAATATTTCTCTATTTGCCTAAACAAGTGTGTTTGACTTAGAGATAGGAAAAAGAATTTGATTTGCAAAAACAAACCAAGTGGTGGCAAAAGTGATCCAAATATGCCAAATACTAAGTGAAGAAAGATTTGGTCTTAAATTTGCACTTCTTAGTTGCTTTTAATGTGTTGGCATAAATCACCAAAAAGGGGGAGATTGAAAGGGAAATGTGCCCTTGGGCCATTTCTATAATTGTTTTGGTGATTAGATGCCCAACATATGGTTTTAAGTTTATAAGTGCCAAATTGCAAATCAAGGAACAAGGTATGTCTCTAGACTTAGTAAATTGTTTTTGGATACTAACATGTTTATCTAAGTGCTAGAGACATGACCAAGAAAAGAGAAAAAGAACTGAGGAATAAGTGGCTCGATTCAGCCAAATCTGCTCCAGCCTGTGGCGCACCGGACTATCCGGTGGTGCACCGGATAGTGTCCAGTGCCCAGGCTGGCCCAGCGGCGAACTGGCTGCTCTCGGGATTTGGCGCGGCGACGTGGCTATAAATCACCGGACTGTCCGATGGTGCACCAAACTGTCCGGTGAGTCATCAGCGCTCATGCCCAAGTCTTCGGTGACGAACTCGTCGCTCTCGGGAAATGGAGAAGGCGTCACAACTATAATTCACCGGACTGTCCGGTGAGCCATAGGCGCTCGTGGCCAACGGTCGTTTGCGCGATCAACGGGCGACACATGGCCAAGCCAACGATCGGATAGTCAGCACCGGACTGCCCGGTGTGCACCGGACAGTGTTCGGTGCGCCAACGGATCCGAAGATCCAACGGTCGGCTTCGCCAGAAAAGGAAGGAGATCGGGCACCAGACAACTACTGTTCATGTCCGGTGGTGCACCGGACTGTCCGGTGCGCCACTCGACAGAAGGCAAGAATTGCCTTCCAAGTTGATCTCCAACGGCTCCTAGCTGCCTTGGGGCTATAAAAGGGACCCCTAGGCGTATGGAGCAGTACACCAAGCATTCTCTAAGCATCTTAAGACATCTAGACTCCGCCTCCATGCATTTGGATTGTTGTGTTAGTGATTTGAGCTCCGTTTGAGTTGTGAACTCCCTGCGCCCGTGTTTTTGAGCTCAAGTCTTGGCTTGTGTGTGTGTGTGTGTGCTGTGGATTGAATCTTGCGTGTGTTGCTTTCTCTCCCTTACTCTTGTGCTTCTCTTGTGATCAAACTTTGTAAGGGCAAGAGGCTCCAACTTGTGGAGATTCCTCGCAAACGGGAAAAGACTACTGAAGAAGATAACCATGGTACTCAAAGTTGATCATTGGATCACTTGAGAGGGATTGAGTGGAGTCCTTGACCAAAAAAGGTCACCACAACATGGAGTAGGCATTGGCCAAACCACAGGATAAATCACTGTCTTGTGTTCATCCTCTTTGTGATTGGTTTTCTTCTAAAGTTCACACTTTAGCAACTTGGTTTTAATTGCACTAACATCTCATAACCAAGTGTTGGCTATTTATTGTTGAATTTCGCAGGATCACCTATTCACCCCCCTCTAGGTGCTCTCAGAATCTCACCCTCGAGATTCAAGGTTGGCCAGCAAAGAGTTTAGGATAATTGGCCATCAGATCATCTTCACGCTCCCAAGTTGCTTCTTCCTCAGAGTGGTGACCCCATCTGACTTTGCACATTCTGATAGTGTTCCTCCGGGTGACTATCTCTGCAGTCTCCAGAATCTGCGTTGGCTTCTCTATGTAGGTCAAGTCTGCTTGGACTTCTAGACCTTCCACTGGCAACTGCTCTTCTTGCACACACAGACACTTCTTTAACTGAGACACATGAAAGACATCATGCACTACTGACAAATCTTTTGGCAAACTGAGCTGATAGGCCACTTCTCCATGCTTCACGAGAATCTGATACAGACCAACATATCGGGGTGCTAGCTTGTCTTTGACTCCGAATCTTCTGACTCTTCTGATAGGCGATACCTTCAGGTAGACAAAATCTCCAACTTTAAAGCTCAGCTCTCTCCTTCTCGTGTCTACATAACTTTGCTGCCTTGATTGCGCTATCTTTAGATTCTCCTGAACCATCCTGATGTTCTCTTTAGCTTCGAGCAAAATGTTTGGCTTGAACACTTGCTTTTCTCCAGGCTGATCCCAATGTAACAGAGTTCTACAACTCCTCCCATAAAGCGCCTGAAATGGTGACATTTTCAAGCTGGCCTGGTACTTATCTAGCCAATTTATCCCTAGGATAACATCTATTCCCTGAGTACCAATTACTATAAGGTTAGCGGGAAACTCTATCCCCCTTATTTCCACACTTACATCCAAGCAAACACTATCGGCTTCGAACTTTACTACCGGCTGAATCAATTTGAATTGGTGTTGACATGGTAGTTATTGGAAGATTATGCGCTTCTACCCATGATGCAGTAATAAATGAATGTGTTGCTCTAGTATCAAACAACACTTTTGCAATATGGGATTCGACCAGAAACACACCTACTATCATGCCTGGTGTTTCCTGGACTACTTTAGCCTCCAAATGGTTCAATCTCCCATGGTTGTAAAATGTCTGGGTGCGATTGCTTGCTCCTGGCTGAGACACATTCTGCTTTATTGGGGCACTAGGGCCTGACTGCTGTTGAGCTACCTTCTTTGGACAATGCGTCACCCAATGGCCTTGCTCTCCACAATGGAAACATGCTCTGCCTCTGCCTTGCACTGGGGTTGCTTGACTGCTCTGGTTAGTTACTGGGGCAGGAAGACGAGGTGCCTACTGATTTTGCCTCTGAAACTGCTGCTAAGGCGATTCTGCTGCTAATGCTGAGGGTACTACCTCTAAAACTGCTGCTGAGGCGGGCACTGATTTTGCTTGAACTGCTGAGGTGGGTTTCCTGAGAAACGGGGGCGATTGCTGCTCCCAGGCTGAGGTCCACCAATCTTGCGCTTGCGGTCCTCCATCTCCTTGCACTTCTTCTCTGTCATGATTGCTCTATCGATCAGGTGCTGAAATGTGGGGAAGGTATGGTTCATCAGCTGATAGTGTAGGGGATTGACTAAGCCTCTCAAGAAACAATACTGCCTCTTAGCATTTGTGTTGACATCTTCAGGAGCATAGTGGGACAGCTGCAGAAACCTGTCTCGGTACTCACTAATTGACATGGGCCCTTGCTTGAGCTCTAGAAATTCCTCTTTCTTCACTATCATCAGACCTGCTGGAACATGATACTGACGGAAATTATCTCTGAATTCCTCCCAAGTGATGGTGTAGGGGTTGGCGTGGGTGGCGAGGTAGGACTCCCACCAAGACTGAGCTGCTCCCCTCAACAGACGGGGACCATACAAAACTTTCTCTCTGTTGTCACACTGAGCGGTGTGCAACTCCCGCTCCACTGTACACACCCAATCTTCAGCATCCATGGGGCCAGCAGAGTGAGCGACACTAGGGGATGACCTCTCATGAATTCAACATGCTTGTCTCTGGGCATCTGTGGCATCTGCACTTGCATCTGATGTTGAGGTGGGGGCTATTGCTGCTGCATGGCGGACAGAGTCTGACCAATCGCTTGAACTGCCTGAGTCTGCATCAGAAACATCTATTCTATTATCATCAGGGGCAGTGGTGGCAACTGCTGCTGAGGTGCCTCATCTTGCGGTGCTTGCTGCTCCTGCTGAGCACGCCTCCCTCCTCTACGCCTATTGTCTGACATCTGCGGAATATAATCACTCATTAGAACATGATCTTGCAAATCTTGCAACATAAGAAAAGAGTCTAGAATTCTTCCATAATACTGAGCAGATAAGCATATTCACTGACTCCCAACACAGGCAAACATAGCTTCTCAGATAAAGAGGCAAGTAGAACAAAAGGCTTCCCAACTAGATAACTAATTTCATTAATATTAATAGGTAAACTAAAGTGCAGTGGGGTACCCACACTCTGGCGACAGTCATTACAAAGATCCAAATCCATCATAGTTCATCATGACAAACATAAAAACACATGATAAGCAAACTACCCTGCCTAACTAAGACTAACTGAGAGTAATACTAAAGCTAAGACTAAGACTTCTATTTTAAACATTAATTACAGGATCCAATGCTGACGATCTATGGTTCTAAATTTATCTGGGTCCTGCAGTCGGGGTTGCCATAGACATGGTACCCACGCTGAGGTGAGCGGTATGGGTGCTGAGTCCCGACGTGGGCGAGGGAGCCATCCTCCAGGTGACGGCGCTCCGCGCGCTCAGCCCGCAACTGGTCCAGGTCCATGTTTAGCACGGCGGCTAGGTTGACTGTGCTGCTCAACCTAGGATTGTCCTCACCAACAGGTGAAACAATCACTGTCTCATGTGCTGCCAGGTGGACGACGGGGGTAATACCTTAGGTCAAGACCATCGACCACCCCACCGAACACTAAGCAGTAGTGCGAAAGTGCATGCCGTGCGACATCTTGTATTGTTGCCTCAGCCGAGTCCTGCTCAGAGATAGAATAATGCTACAAGCAGACCTCCGCACCCCAGAGATTATCTTCCAGACGATGAACCAAACAAGTCGCCTCCCAGTGGTCCGGGTAAGCCCCACGACTATGTTGGAAGACAACACAGCGATACTCGATCGACCAATTGCGCTGGTCGGGTGCCTGACGCAGCAAGGTGTCGAGCGCATCATGGAAGTGACATCCGCGAGTGGCATCACAAGTGATCGGTCGAGCAACCCATCCCTCCAACTCCTGCTCCTCTGAAAGGTCGGTGTTGTGGCTCGAGCTGCTGTCATCACCTCCGTCGTCGGGGTCTCCTCCAATAGCTACTCCAACGGCTGGGACGCCCAGTGGTGGTGCAGGTGGCGCCACCAGTGGGGGCACAGGAGAGCAGCGCCTCACAGACTCTACCTCCTGCTGAGGTGAGGAAGAAGAGCTCTGCTGCTCCAACTCCTGTCACCGACGCTCCTGCTCCTCGTGCAGGCGATGGTGCAACCTCTCCAAATGGCTAGACTGACCAGCCACCGGACGACGAAGCGGACGCTCCGTGAGACGAGAAGGCAAGAAAGGAATGACTGACTTCCGTGCGGTGTGTCTAAGATGAGCCATCTACAAAAGGCATCGTATGCATAAGAGTGAGAACAAAACTAGTATGATCAGCAAGTAGACCATAAGAAAAAAATTACGAAATAGGATAAAACAAAATTTTGAGCAAGGTATAATATATATAATAGAACATAGATTTGGTTGATATGACCAACTTTTGAAGAGATACCAAAGTCAAGGTGATAATAGGGGTCTATAATCCTTAGAACGACCATTATACAATAGGTGAGCGGTCCTACAGTCAGCGTGGCTTTGATACCACTTATGTCACACCCAGTTTTAGAAAGCAAACCGAATGCGAACCATGTACGTGCCAGGATCAACAATTCACGTACAGAGTAGTCACATAATCGGACATCATCACACAGTGCTCGAATAATAACATAAAAGTGAGTAATAGTTGATTACATCATGATGTCCGAGACATCCACATAGTCATTAACAATTATCAAAGTGCGAAAACGAAACGTAGAAAAACACGGCCTTCACAGGCAGCCGACTGGGGTTTTGCCGCTAACCCATGCCTAGAACTCATCGTACTCTTGGAACTCCTGCTCCACGACTTCATCTTCTCCTGAGCAGTGGTTGCAACGTGGACAACCTAGGGGGGGGGGGGGTTGGTGTGTAAAGCAAGGGTGAGTACACATCAACATACTCAACAATTGTCCTGTTTGGCTGTAGTGGATTAGCTTTATATGGGGTTAAGTCAAGCAGTTGCTTTTAGTTGGTCAGGTTATTATTACTAGTAGAGAGCCAAGTTTTAGCATTAACCCAAGTTGTTAACCCAAAAATACCATTTCGAAATGGAAAGAATACCAGAAACCATTACCATAATCATAATCAAAACCATCATCCTCATTGTCACCTGTACACAAAACATCTCTGATTAATGTGTCTCTAACCAATGGAGCTCCCTTGGCCGCTCATAACCGCAAGCACGACTGATATATCAATTTCATAACACTCTGCACAGGTTGTGCACTTTACCCATAAGCCGTGATTCCCTTTTGCCTCGAGCCCATCAAACCCTTAAACACTACCAAGGTGAATAGGCAGGGTTTCACTATGTAGCCTTTACAAAGATTCCCTGAGGCTGTAGCCGCCCGTTAGGTTTCCTAAATGTACCACACTCCTCCCCAAGGGGCAATCCACCCTCGGCAGAGTGAGCCGCATACACCGAGCCCCATTGATGGCACAACGGTGAAGCGAAGTACAACCAAGTTCCTCTAATTATTCAGCTAAGGGCGTCCCATACCACCCTCATGGTTGCACTATTTTTCCGGGCGGTCATCCAATGAACCAGTCCTTACGGAGAGGCACTCGAGAAACCACTCGAGTCCACTTAAATGTCACAATATCATCATCATAATCAAAAGGGAAAACAACGTATCATAAATAATCTCATCATGTTCATTAATTAGTGTGAGGCACTAGCATAAAGCTAAACCAGAATAACCCAACCCACATAGGTAAACAAGGACAAGATAAACAAAGCTAGTCAATCCTTAGGTATAAATTGTGTAAATGTGGGCAGTGAATTATAAAATGAGTAGGACATAGATGGGTCAAGGGACACTTGCCTTCACCAACCAGTTGCTGTTCAGGGTCTTTACCTGCAACTCCTTCGGACTCCGCCAACTGATCGTTATCTATACAAGTTCAAACATACATTCCATAAATTTAATATAAAAAGAACAGTACACCACGCAGTAGAATATAACAAATATGCAGACGCTTGGCGTAGGGCTCACACCTACGACTAAGCGAGAAAGAGAAACAACGGTCGAGGCTATGGTCGAAAGGCGATTATGTTAAACAGTTATAGATTAAAGTACTTGTCTTAACATAACCATATTAATTTGACAGTCCCGCTATGCATAAAATAAAGTTACGCTACGTGTTTAATTATTTTAAACAATTCAAGGTAAATTTAAAAAGGGTTGTCGCGTGGCAAAACGTATGACGGCACACATGAACTAAACTAAAAACTGGGACGAGTTGCCATGCGACGAAGCGCGTGACAGCACACACGAACTAAGCTGAAAATAAAATGAGTCGTCGCGCAGCGAAGCACGCGACACAACACCTAGACTAAACTGAAATTGAATGAATCGTCGCGCGATGAAGGGCGCTGCGAAACACTTGAATTAAATATGAAAATAACGTAAAGCGTCGCGCGACGAAGTGCCCGATGGCATACGTCACTTAAATTGAATTTAAAACAAAACATCGCGTGATTAAATGCGCGACGTCACACATTAAATAATCTGAAATTAAAATGAATCATCGCACGACGAAGCACGCGACACAGCACACTAATAAATCTGAATTTAAAATAAATCGTCATGCGACGAAGCGCGCGACGCAGCATGCTAATTAAACTAAATTTAAAACTAATCAAACTAAAATTTAAACGTCGCGTGCGCTAGGGCTGTGCGCGCGGGAACGGGGCTACGCGCGCCCGGGGCGAGCCACGCCGGGAGCGCGCAGGGCTGCGTGGGCCACGCTGGGAGGCGCGCGAGGGGGCCTCGCGTAGGGACGGCGACGACGGCCAGGGGGCCGTGCGGGTGGGGGGGGGGACGACGACGCCGGCCAGAGGGCCACGCGGGGTGGGGGGTGGGGGGAGGAAAGAAGGGAGAAGTGAGGGGAAGAGAGGGGGCTCACCTCGGGATCCAACAATTGGCGAAAACCGTCCACCGGATCACACCTATGGCAAGGAGGACGAAGAGAGGTGGGAGAGAGGGAGAGGAAGTTGCTGCGCGGGAAACGAAAATGAGACAGAGAGGGAGGGGGCGCATGGGGGGTGTGGGGTTGCCAGGGGCTGGGCCGAAAACCCACTGCACACACGACCACTAATCGGAATCAAATCGTGAATCAAAACCCAAAACGAGACGGACGCGTGATTAAACACAACGTCAGCCAAATAAATATGCTTCGGCATGATGCAACACCCATGTCAACTTAGGTTTTTGTTTACACGTGATATGGACACCAGTCACTATACTGCTTTGAAACTTGGAAGAAGGAGCGAAACAGAAAGAGAAAAGAGAGTAACGTCTGAATTTGGTGAGTATCAGAGAAGAAAAATTTTACCCCTCAAATTCAGGGCGTTACATATTCGTGTTCGAAGCTATCAGTATTCGAATTTGAACCCGAATATAAATATGAAAACAAATATGATTTCATTGATATTCGTCCGTATTTGATCCGATTACATCCCTATCGCTAAGAATTTAATAAATCTTAAATCTTTAGATCTCTTCGATAATAAATTTTAATGTTTACGTTTATAAAGAGAAATAGAAATAGAAGGTGTACTATTGATTAATATCATATTACTAGTAATTTTTTTCAACCATTTTTCATGTTTTTCTCATACATTTCTTTTTTTAGTTCAGTCATTGTAGGCAACATTAAGTCATTCAATCATTCAGGCAACATTACGACATTAAGCATAAAGAAAACATTAAGTCATTTTGAGTGTGTTAAGTAATTAGAAGTGGAGATGGCTCGGCGATGGTAAATGACCGGCTTGGCTCGACTCTTTTGTGGGGAGGTGGCTTGACTCGCGGTAGCGCACAAATGTGGGAAGCTTCATCCAACCAGTAATTTCAAAACAATTTTCTTTAATTACCAGTAATTATTGAGTAATATTCAGTTATTACCGGGAATTACTAAGTGTTCTTTAGTAATCATCATTTGGGTGAAGCTTCACCTAGGGTGACGAATAGTGTCGCCCTATTTATAGAAATTATACTCGCCACCCTAGCTGATGATCATCCATCCTCCTATAATGACTTAACAAAAATCACGAATGGCTTAACAAATAATAAAGATTTGTTAAGTCATTCTAGGATGGTGATCATAACCTATGGAGACGAGTAGCTGTGCCAATCCTAAGACACGCTAAAAATACTATTAGAAAATTCCTAGTTTAGAAAATCATAATATAATCAATTAGTTTTTTTTTCTCATTGTTGCGTTATCGGTATACTCTCTCTATCCCGAACACCTACATGCACCGAAGATAGGGACAACAGGTCTTCAAAACTCTCATACTTATGATTCTACACCGGGAGAGGACATATAAAGTTTTTGGAAAGCACTCTTTATATGTGTGATCCCAACTTTCACAATGGTTCATCTTCCATCTAAGGGCTTGTTCGGTTATTTTCAATCCATATGGATTGGAGGGGATTGATACGGATTGGAGGGGATTTTGACTTACTAGGGATTAAAACCCCCTCAATCCCCCTCAATCCATATGGATTGGGGTAGAACCGAACAAGCCCTAAATCAGGTGACACTACGCCTTGACATATCCATCATCAACTGCTCTAAGCTTTTTCTCCACCACTCATTGAAAACTTCGTACCACCATCGACAACAACATCACCACCATTAACCATGTCATCTCCCTCTGCAGTCGAAAGGTACACACCATATAATCTAATATCATTGCTTATACTGTTTAAACTAACTAGTATGTGAGTAATGTCTATACTACTTGTTCATGATATTTAATATAAGAGTTAAATGCATCGATGGCCTATGAACTTATTAAGGGATATCATTTAGGTCTACTAACTTTAAAAATGCATTTCTAAGTCATTGAACTTGTTAAGTGACATATTACACATCCCTAAACTTGTAAAAATGGTGCATCATAGGTCCATTTTGGACCATATCAACCATTGCGGTGTGTCAATTTACAAGTTCAAGGACATAGAAATTTATTTAAAAGTTCATGGACCTAAGTGGTATTCCCTGACAAGTTCAGGAGCCACTCATGCATTTAACTCTTAATCTAACTAGTATGCTAACAACAACCATACTAGTATTTGTGTTTAGGTTATTTAATTTAACTAGTATGCAAGCAATGCTTGTAGTATCTGAGATTATCATGATTTATGTTCTAGTTTTGATATAAAAGTTGTCTACTTTTCCAATAATCTAGCAACTTTATTGTAAGTATTTTACTCGTTTAACTATGGCTGATTTTGCTAAATGTGTCGAGGTTGGAAAAGTTTTCTAATAACACTTAAAGAGGTGGAAAGTCAAGCACATGCTCTAGCTAAAGGCCATGAAAGTGTTCTAGGTTTGTAGTAGCATGCCCTAGAAAAATATCTCTAAATAAGTTTTGAGAAGATTCTAAGAAGACAAAACTATCGTTAGAGGAGCAGTCCATAACATTCTTGTTGCTAGATGCAAACTTGCATTTACAAGATAGGAAGATGACGTGGGATTATCTGAATACTAACTACAGTGCATTTGAGGCAAGCAGTGAATTGTATATGATAAAGAGCTTTCATAACTATAAGATGGTTGGTAATTAACCTATAGTTACTAGGGATGAAAGAGGATATCTTAATTGTTAGGAGGACTTTAATATTTTAAAATAGATATGTATGAAATTTAAGGATGACCTTTTCTTATGTTATCAAGCACATTGTTACAAATAGGAATAATTTTTTGCATAAATTGTTTTATGCATTATTTTCTCCCTTCAACAAAAAAGTGAAAATATTTGAATCTATATATGTATCCAAATTTTATATCTATAATTTGAGAAGATGTATGATAAAGTTGAGGCTTAACTTTTATAATTTTTTACAAGCTCAATGCTAAAAACAAGAATATGAATTTGCATAGCAGATTCTATATCCTATTTATTTGCAATCAAAGAAAAGATCAAAAATTGATATTCAAATAAGTATCGGTTTCATCCCTGCTTATTACTAGGGGCTCCAAGTGCCTCCGTCCTAATGGGGATGGGTCGCATAGTTCTGTTCATGGTGTTGGCATGTTAGATCTAAAGTTTACTTTGTATAGAACGTGCAATTGAAAAACGTACAAGATATCACTAATTCGTACTATACTTAAGAACCTTGTTAGCACCTCCCTTCTTTTGAGAAAAGGGTTTAAGGTAGGGTTGGAGTCCATTAAATTAGTAGTATCAAAGCATGGACACTTTATTGGTAAATGCTATGAGTGTGGAGACTTGTTTTGCTTTTCTTTGGTAGATTTTTGTAATGGGTTAATTAAATCATATTTATGCCATGGTTAGTGATAATACGAGTGTTTTGCATTCTCATTTATGTCATGTTAACTTTGGTTTGAAGTCATGATCATCTAGCATGAGTTTAATTCTAGGTTTCACTATTGCTTAGGGTTTTAGGTGCCATAGTTGTGCACAATCAATGCAACATCAGAAGCCTCACAAGATAATGAAGGAGAGAAACATGGCAAATTAGATTCTAATCTATGAAAGATGAATGGTGTGTTGACAAAATGTAGGAATATATACTTCATGACTTTAATTGATGATGCAACTAGATTTTGCTATGTGTACTTGCTAAATCTAAAGATGAAATGTTAAACTGCCTTAAAATCTATAAGCATTTAAGGTCTGATTTTGGTGGTGAATATTTTTCTAGATTATTTTATGAATTCTGTGAAGAATATGGTATTATTCATGAGAGTACGCCTCCCTGTTCACCCAAATCTAATGAGATTGTTGAGAGAAAAGACCGCACACTAACTGAGTTGATGAGTGTTATGTTAGACACTACAGATTTGTCTAAGACATGTTGGGGAGGTTTTATTGACCATGAGTCATGTCCTTAATAGAATTCCAACTGGAAATAAAGAAATGACCCCGTATGAGTTGGTTTGGGAGGAAACTATTTAAAGTGCATATATCCCTTTGTGGGTTTTAGTGAGTTGAATGACAACACAACTAAATTAAAGGACTAATCAGTTTGCTAAGTGTTGAATAGGTAAGCTAAATATAATGCATATACTTCAGTATGACAGTGAGAAGCATACAAAGGTTCAACATAAAGGAATATTGAGGATATTCCATAGAGTGATCAGTTGATATATGTACGTGGGATATCATAGTAATAGAGAAAGCAAACATAATCAGTAAATGGAGAATTAGACTTAAGTTGATGATGAATTGGAGAAGGCTCATGCATAGATGGTTTGATATGTCAGAAGAACAAGTAATGTCAGGAGAACAAATAAATGTAAGAAGGATAATCATTGATCATATTATGAGAAGATGGATTTCAATGTAACCTCAAGATGATGTGACTTGAAGATAGCTTGATAGAGTGAAGACGACATTAAAAGGGCTTCAAGGGACAAAGCAAGGGTGAAGATCAAGAAAGAGGATTGAGGACCAAGGGACCAATGGCTAAGGTGAAGAAGAGAGTACTTGCATGGAGTCGAGGTACTAATCAAGCTATAAAGAGTCATGTTGTGTTGAGTATTAGAAAGATGGAAGACATGATTTGAAGCTATGGATGTAACTCATATGTGATGATATGGTTCAAATCATAAGGCTCAAGGTAATCTAGCTCAATAGAAGAGAATAAGCATGGCCACAAGTCTATGGAAGAATGTATCGAAGAAAACGAACCAAAAGGCTTCACTGAATATGTAGACTTTAAGAGAAAGAGCAAAAAGTGAGCATCAAGAAGGAAATAGACTTTGGGGCATTCAAGTGTTTGGATAGGTAACATAGTTTCTTGATGACCATAGAAACATATTGGAACTCTTTGTAGTAGCAAGTTTGCTAAGATTTGAAGTTTGGAGTTTCAAGAGTCAATTGTAGCAAAATGATGATTAAAAGGTGTAATTTGATGATGAGGTTGGGTTACAACAAATGGCATGGATTAGAGTGTTTGGATGGATTCAATAAACATTTGTCTAAGTCTTATAAGTTCCCAAGACACAAGCCAAGTGAAGCCAAAGAAGTTGTAGTTGAGTTAGACAAGTTTAGGCTATTGTTGGGTGCACCAGACTCATAGTCACATGTTCAGTGTGCATCAAACCTAGCACTGTTGAGGGCATTAGAGAGCCTATTCTTGGGTTGTGCTCATCGGACCAGCCATTAGACCATGCACGTAAATACGATGTTAATTATTTGGACTTCAATGGGCTAGAGCATCGAATTGGTCTAGTGTGCACCAGATCTACAATGAACCCAATGGTCAGATTAGACATACCAACAGTCAGATCATGTGGTAGTGTGATAGTGGAAGGTCTGGTGCATTAGACTAGGTCTAGTGCACACTAACCGATGATAACCTTGCGAATGGTCACTGACAGAGTAGAGAGGTCCGATGTGCACCGGACCTGCTATAGGTGGTCCGGTGTGACCAGAAATTGTAGAATCTTGGCAACAACTAGTTTGGCTTTGGGGCTATGTATACCACCCTTCCATAGGTTTTTAATAAGAGAAAGTGTTCAACATCGTATAAACTCATCCCTAGCAAGTTGCAAAGTGCCTCTAACCCCTCTCTTGGTGAGAGTTATTAATTAGTGTGAGATTATATGTTAGAGAGCAAATAGAGAAGCTAGGGGAGTGAGCATTGAGCTATATGCTACTTGTAGAAGCTAGAGGGATCTTATAAAGAGCACAACAACCTTGAGCTTGTTTGTCGTGCTTCTGTCATTCACTTTGCGCATTCGTCAAAAGCTTTTAAGGTGTGCAAAGCCTCGAGATTGTTGTAAAGCAACAACAGATAGTAGAAATCTCGGGTTATCATGGTGGTGGTAAGTTTGAAATAGAGGAGTGTGTTAGGAGTGACTCCAAGCCATTGGGCTACTTCAAAAATGTGGAGTAGGCAAGCCTTTGAGGTTTGGCCGAACCATCAGAAAAATTGTGTGTCTTGTTCCCTTTTTTTATTTATATTACTTGCACTTCATATTATAAATTTGGTATAAGTGTTTGTGAAGTGCAGGTACTTAATCAGAGTAATACATTAATCCACTATTGTAGGTTTGTTCGAAACAAGTAAATTAAGTTCATAGAGTTTAATATTTTATAATCACCTATTTACCCCCCTCTAGTCGACATTAGGATCCTTCCAGTACTTTCAACTATCACTTTCATACTTTCATATGTGTGGATGTTTAGTAGAAGTCGATGTAATAGTTCCTAAGAAGCGTAAGCTTGGACAGAAGATTGTGAACTATGTATTTCTAGGATATGCTTACTAGAGCATTGCCTTTCTAGTAGTAAAATCTGAAGCTCATGGTATGCATGTTAATACAATTATGTAATCTTGTGTTGCTATATTTTTAGAGAACATATTTCTTATGAAAGATATGTGTAGATTTACTAGATTTTCATCTGAGATATCTCCTAATTTTACTACACCAATCAAGCTGCATGTTGAGTCATTTGAGGAGCCACATGAGAAAATCCTTGGGAAGGATGACAATGAAGTTCCTGTGAGGAACAAGAGACAAAGGATTGTAAAAATCTTTTGATGATGATTTCATTGTGTACCTTATGGATGGTACTCCCTCATCTATTATAGAGGTGTATGCATCAATGGATGTAAATGATTGGAAACAAGTTGTCCATAATGAGATGGACTCGACTTAGTTTTTAAAAATCTTGGAATTAACTGAGCTACCTGTTCGTTGTAAACCTATGGGTTGTATGTGACAGTTTAAGAATAAGGTTAGGTTGATGGTACTATTGACAAGTACAAGGCTTAGCTTGTGGCTAAGGGTTATACATGAAGGAAGGTGAAGATTTTTGGTACTTAGTCACTTGTCACTAAGATGAGCACTATTTGAGTGCTACTTTCCCTAGCTATCTTGTATGGCCTTCTCGCTCATTAGATGGATGTGAAGACAACTTGTCTTAATGAAGAATTAGATGAGGAAATCTATATGGATCAACCTGATTGGTTTGTAGTAAATGGTGAAGAGTGTATGGTGTGTAAGTTACTGAGATCTTTTTATGGCCTAAAACAAGCACCTAAGCAATGTCATGAGAAGTTTAACATGACTTTAACTAATACAATCTTTTCCATAAACATGGCTGATATGCGTGTTTACTATCGACATATTGGGGTCAAATCTATTATATTATGTTTGTATGTTGATGACATTCTAATCTTTTATACAAATATTGATGTAATTAATTAGGTCAAGTCTTTTCTATCAAAGAGTTTTGACATGAAAGATCTAGGAGAAGCTAATGTGATTCTAAACATCAAGTTGGTTAAGAATGAGAGCGGTATTACTTTGTGCAATCTCAATATGTTGATAAGGTCTTGAGTTGGTTTGGCTTTATGGATAGAAAACCTTCTCCAACACCTAATGATCCTAGTTTGACATTATGAAAGAACAAGAAGATAGCTAGAGACCAGTTGAGGTAGTTTTAGATGATTGGTTCCCTCATATATGCGAGCACAAGGTTGACATGTGCCCTTATGTTCAGGTTGTGATGATTGGTTGTTAATGGGTAGCACCTTGGGGTGAGTTAGTTGGACTAATAGGGTGTGAGTTTATTAGTTGCAAACATGTCTCTTGGCTTGTGGTGTGCAGGTGTGCAGTTAGGAGATGGTGGTCGACAGCAAAGGTGAAGGTCACGTGGGTTCATGTCGATGGACTGAGTGTGACGAAAGATGATTGTTGAGTCTTGACCGAGGGACTAGAGAAGCTAAATGACTGCAAACACAAGGTTGATTTGTCCCTTATAGTTTGGGTTGATGACGAGTGATTGTCCTACGAGTAGTGTCTTGGGTTATGTCATGGACTAACCGAGGCAAGAGTTATTGTGTTGTGCAACCATGTCTTAGCCTGTGGTGTGCAGGTGTGGATCACAAGCACGGTGGTTGATGGCGAAGGTGAAGGTCATACAGGTTCATGCTGATGGATCGAGAGCGGTGAAGGACGAGCACAGGGACTTGATTGAGGGACCAGAGTCACTGGGTGACTAGCCATGGTGGCTGATACATGGGACACGCACCAGTGGAGGATGTGGTGGAGCGGGTCATGTTGCTGGCATGGTCTACAACTGACGGGACACGTGTCCAGGACATGGGGGATGCACACACGGAGCGATACTCATGGCAGTTTGGTGGTTGAGCCTCAAAACCACCCATCACTATGGACGATGGGTTTTCGACCGAGTTTGGCCTCCAAACTTGGCGATGGTAGTTCCGGTGGGAACTAGAGGCGGCACGTGGCATCATCATTGTAACACCCCTGGTGTTACTACCACTAAAACTTCAGCATAACATCATGAGCATTAGCATATCATGTGTTTGTTACACCTAGAGTGCATTCACTAGGCAAAACTTTCAAACAAGTTGTATTGATGTGACTTGAGATGTGATTAACCCTAGGGTAGAGTGTTTAACCCTAGATCATGGATTATGGATATAAGTAAAGGCCAAATAAGTTAAAACCTCAAAAGACATGAGAAATGATCACAAAATATCATCTTGGACAAATTTCAGTGACACCAAAACCCTAAAGTGCTAAAAACCCTAAAAAGACCCCTAGAAAACCCTAGGTTGAAACCCTAGGGGGCTAAGTGTAAATTGTGTGCACTTTTGGGCCCAAGTACAAAAAACCAAAGTATTAGAGCACCACAAATCATATGTTTCACACATTTGAGGATTTGCAAATTAAATTATGGGATTTGGACTTATTTGTAAAAAGTACTCCATAAGCATCCTAGGGTTAAGTCTGAATTCAGTTGAAATGTGCCAACTTTGGAGCTTTATATCTCCCAATTCATAAGGAATTTGCCCTAGGTCAACACATCAAGATTATAGAACTACTATAGGAGCATAACTTTGCTTAAGTGATTAAACCTTGGTGCCATATAAAATTGGGAGTAAAATGAACTCGAAGTTGAGCTATCAGTCACACTAATAACTGAATTATGGCCACCAGTGATATTAGCAGAACTTTGAGGTCGAATTAGTGTAGGATCTAGTGATCGGTTGGGGATGGTTACTATAATCGATTTGTAGCGGGTTTATAGGGCTACAACTTTGATACAGGGAGATGGTCAAGCCACTACATGAATTTTGGAGCAAATTGCCCTGCAAATCAGTCTGTCAAGCGCTCTGAATAGGATCCCAATGGTACAGTACCTGACAAAGATCACGGGTTCAGCCCCCTTCATCGCCGGTGACTCTTGCGCCGTGATCCATGCCATCACCATGATTTGTGCTCTCTGGCGAGGAGATTATCACAACAGGGTAAAAATCTTGACACTAGATAGGCTCAGACCTGGGACGGTGAGCTCTTTGTACCCACTTGGGCTGTGGTTGGGCAAAGTGGTCCTCGTCGGAGTTGGCCGCCTGTCGACCGTGCGCCACATGCCTATGTGCTCCACCATGTCGCAGTGACTTGCCTTGGCATGTCTGTTCATCGCCGGTGACCTTACCGCGGTGAAAGCCACGCATCTCTTGCGCTAGTGCTCTCCCCTCTCTCCGGCCGCCAGTGCGCGATTCCAAATTCATGAGCCACCACCCTCGGATCCTATAAATTGAGCGTGCCATCAGCTCCGCTAGGTATTCAAGCATCCAGCGCACCCACTCGTGTCTCAGATTGTCCACTAGAGAGCTCCAATTTGGGATTTCCCCCAAATCAGTCAAAGCTCTGCCGTGAGTGATCTCGCCGTGGCTATCGCGCTACAGATCCATTCACGTTCTCTGTTCCCTCATTTCAGTACCCTTATGTGCCCTTGATGCTTCTCGACCCAACCAATTGCGCTAGAACTCGTAGGATCATCGGAAACGCCTCAGTCTGTCTGTTTATCGCGCTGTCACCGTGGGGAGAGAGATTAGGGGCTAGAACCTTGCAATTGATCGAGGGGAAATGATTGTTAGGTGTTAACTTAAGTGTCAGCCAAGCTAGAGCACCAGTCATTGTGTATCTTAGCCGGTATAGGCCCACCGGAGCTCAGCCTGTCGCCGTCCACGGCCGGGGATCTCGAGTTGTAAAGAATAGAAAAAGGAGGGGCCTTTGTGTAGATGTCAGCGAGACAGAGAAACAGTGGAGAGGACTCTTTACGGGTTTCCAAATAGCCAGGGTCTTCTGTGTAAATCCGACACCGCGGGCGCGCGCGGGCGCGCTTTCGCCTGTGCGTGGGCCGACTCGGGCCAGTTTCAGTCTAGTACTATTCACTTTTTTCCTTTTTCTTTTTCTGCCAGACCTAGGAAATTTATAGAAAATTATAGAAAAATGATAAAAATATGAGACCAATTTTGTTGGACTCCTAAATTTCTATAGTATTTAATAAAAATAGTTCTAGGATTTTTAGTCCAAATAAGGAATTATGTAGTATTTAAAAGAACTTAAACCTATACCTTTGGAATTTTAGAAAATACTTGGTGACTCCAAAAATCACTAAAATTGTTAGATAAGCCTAATATGATATTTAGATCCTATGAGTGAAGTTTGACTTGCTTTGGACATTGTTTGATTCCTAAACCCAAAACCCTAGCTCCTTAGGGTAAAACTGTGCAACCCTACTAGGGTGTTGACCCAGAAGAACCCTAGTTTCCTAGTGCACCGTGAAGAAAAATTGTACTCAAGACATAACTTGATATACCCTTATTGTCATTGCATTTTGATAAGCATCACATGATCATTCATGGTAATATATGGTTATGTATAGAGAACGAAGAAGAAGTAGTGGTTGAAGAAGAAGAAGCTACACCACCACCCGAGAATCCACCTGTCGGGAACTGTTTTTATTTTGATATTTGTGGAACAGAGCCCGACTCTCCTACAAAACAGGGCAAGCCCCGATGCATTTGCCACCTCCTTGCTGTTTTAAAATCTTCCTCACTTACTTGATACATTAGGTGATAGGAGTTGTATGTTAAACCAATTGTTGCATTCCCTTCCTTGGAACTGTTTACCATTCCTTAATTACCTGTTTTATGAAATGTTATTTATGATGCTTAGCCTTGCTTTAGAAAAATAAAATGTTTTGTTTTCAACAAAAGATGATGCTTCAAGTGGGATGGAATGAATTTCAAAAATAAAACTTGATGGTGGATCCATCATGGCCATGATGGGTTCAACATCGGAAAAGATGTACCTCTGTCAGGTACCAAACTTTGGGTTAAAATGATAAAGCTGAGACCGGGCGAGTGACTTGCACGAGAAGAGAGTCTCGGTGTAGTGTCTTTGTCTGAGTCGATTAAGGACCGTCTCGATGTGGGCCTTGTTGGGGACTTGTTCTCAAATGCTATGAATTAAGAACAAGGCAACACAAAATGTTAAATGTTAATGCCCTTCGTCTTTCGAAGCATTATTTCCTTTAGGATATAATGATCTTCATATGAAGGTCATGAAGGGCGTACCTTCATAATTATGATATGTATATACAAAAGACGAAGCTTATGAAACATAGGAAAATAACATAAACAATTATATAATATCATAATATAAACATCTACTATGAAATAATCATGAGTACATAAAAGCAATATTAAATTACATTTGTACCTTGAGCTTGATAGAGGGTAAAAGTAAAAGTGAGATGCGGAAAGCGTGAACAGTACGGGGGTACTGTTCACCTATTTATAGGCACAGGGCGCAGCCTATGTGAATTTACATTCATGTCCTCTATAAATGATTACAATCAATACACAGGTTACCATGGGCCGATCGGTCATTTCATCTTTAAGTCGGTGCATTTTGAAATACACTACGAAGCTCCTTGACTGGTAGCTTCAGCATTGCTCCTATTCTGGCCTTCCGAAGGTGCTTCTTCTCACAGGACCTTCGGCGACGAAGCAGACCCCCAACAGTAGCCCCTTCACGGTGCCAGATCGTTTTTCGTAACGAGCTCGATCCGTGAAAAATTCTTTTAGGCTTCGGAATGCCGAAGGTCCGAGAAACACCTTCCCTGAGCTCGTTGTCGAGAAACGATTTAAATATTCCGAGTGCGAGGTGGTCCCACCATAGGACGGGTACACACGATCTGGTGATTCTTCACGCGCCATGCGGTCCACCGTTCAGTGAATGCGAGCGACTGTTCGGTGGGTGCAGGTGGCTTGACGATTCATCTTCCCACCTGCAGCACTATATAAACAGACAGGTAGGTGTGAAGTTCCCATAGCATTCATTACTATCGTACTGTTGTGCTGCTAAAAAATTTGACCATAGCCGAAGCTTATCCTTCATATTCTCAATTAGAGCATCGTCTTGTTTTTTTAGCTTCGTCATAAGAAGGAGCTTCAGCAAAATCAAAAAGTAATTAACTTCGTCAAAACCGCAAGGAGTTTAGCACCAAATGGTCAGGGTGCGTTCAACTGCTAGAATCACACACGATGAGGAGGAGACAGAAGCTTCTGAGACTGCCCCAATCTCCGAAGTAATGAGACAATCAGGCCTGGTTGTGCCAGGGGGTGCTTCTGACGAAGGTGCACCTGGTGCCGAAGTCGAGCAAGCTGATATTGAAGAAGGTGAAGAAGAGATAGATTATTCTGTCATGCCATCTAAACCCGACCACCTAGAATTTGGAAAGTCTACAGTCTCTAAAGCCGATATGCCAATGATGACAAAGCTAGGCTACTTTGGGGAAGCCAAGAAGAAGCTGATTCGTTTTGGCAGAGAAGAAGTTACTCCAAAGCCAACAGATGATGAGGTGGTAGTTTTCAGAAGTTTCTTTAAAGCAGGACTAAGGTTTCCTCTGCATGGAATGATTGCAGATGTTTTGGAAAATATCAAAATTTATCTTCACCAGCTGACTCCTAACGCTATTGTTAAGCTCAACGTCTTTATCTGGGCTCTTCGAAGCCAAGAAGCGGAGCCACTTGCCGAAGCCTTCTGCCAGGTGCACGAACTTCACTATCAAACGAAGGCTAGAGAAGATGGACTGCACGAGAATTTCGGCTGCTACAATTTTGCCTACCGCAAAGACATGAAGACACTGGTGGTTAGCTACCGCACCAAATGGCCAACCGGCTGGAAAAACTGAATGGTTTTATGTCAGGGTTGTTGAGAAAAAGGAGAAGCTAGTTCAGAGCCCACTGGAGCTGACCTTCGGATTAACTAGGCCCCAGTGCTGCATGACGCCGGGGTCATCATGCTCAGATGCTATGGGCGAATTTAGAGTTGTGTCTAAACATATTGGTACTAGGGATTTGGTTCAGGAATACTTAGCCAATAGAGTATTTCCGACATTGAAGGAATGGAGTATGCCGAAGCTTAAGGGAGAGAAGAAAAAGAATTAACTTGTTCGACTACCCTATCATCTTAAGTTCAAGAAACACTTCAAAGAACCCTGCTAAGATTGGTTGGATACGATTGAAGTCATGTGCAATGAAATCTTGGGCAATTATACGAAGAAAGAAGATCAATTGATGACAGCAGCCTTCGGCACCCGACCAAAATGAAGGCTAAACCGGGTAATGGACGCTCTGAAATTTGAATACCCTGACTATGAAAGATTAAGCAAGGGTGCCGAAGGGCCAAAGCGAAAAAGAGTTGTCAGTGTTATGAAGAGAGAAGCTGCTAGATTGATAGAAGAATATGAGAAGGCTTTAAAGAAGAAAAAATCCAGCCCTGAGCTAAAGGTGGCTGCTCCGAAGAAAAGACAGGCTGTAGCTGCGAAGCCAAGAACAGCTGATATAGAGGAAGAAGTTCCTTCAATGCCTCCTGCTGCTGACGTGGAGGAAATTTTAAAGGTAATGACCGAATCTTTACCTCTCAAGCTAAGTCCACTAAGGCCACAACTGATGGAGCTTTTACAGAAGAAGGAGGAGCCTGCGGCAATCAAGAAGCCTGCTGAAAAAAGGCGAAGAATTGTTACTGTGATTGAGGCTATTAAAGAAACACCGCCGTCGGCCTCAGCACCAAAAATAGCAGTAGCCGAAGCTGCTCCTGCCGAAGCTTCTACTTCCGAAGCTGCAGCAGCCGAAGCCACAAATTTGGCAAACACACTTACTGACATTGATGAAATGATTTTGAACATGGCTGAAGAAGAAACTGCTGCAGCTAAAGAGGAAACCCCGGCTACAGTGCCTGAAAAAGGGAAAGAGCTTGCCGAAGATGCTTCGAAAGAAAGAAATTTCAACTTTCTAAATATAGTTGGGCAAGAGTTGTCTAAGGCCGAAAAAGAAGAGCTGAGGGACTATGCTATATCTTGCAGGTACCAGCCAGGGGCACTGCTCTTCAGTGGTGTTGCCGAAGAGAGTTTAGGATGCCTCCGGGACCGGGTTGGGGCGAAGGTTGTCAGCACCCTATCAAAGAGTGTTGGCTTTCCGAAGCTTGAGACTGAACTCAGTAGATATCGGCAGCAACATATCACCAGCAGTTTGTTTTATTCTAATTTTAAGGTGAAATTCTTACCTAAGCTTTATTTTTGTTTTTAAGATAAAGATTTCTCCCGACGAAGGTTATTTTCTCAGAGTTTATTGCTAAGTAAAACCTTGAGGATGCAGCAAGACCTCGAGGACAAGAAGAATGAAATTATAATTGAGGGCTTGGAGGGCAAGATTAAAGAGCACGAAACTGCTTTGGAGAAGAAGGATTTCGTGATTCAAACAGTGGAAGGTTCGCTGGCAGAAGCTCAAGCCAAGATCGGCAGATTAAACAATGAACTTTCTATGAATCCAAAAACTTTGAGCAAGAGAAGAAAGATTTCGAAACAAAACTCGAAGCTGAAATTGAAAAAAGTTCAAATCTGCAGAAATCACTCAAAGAACTTCAAGAAAAATGTTTAAGCTTCGGCACTCGATGCATTCAACGGCTGAAACAGATTTTCAACTCAGTTGGTGCCAGTTCCGAAAAGTTTAAACCTTCAACTGATGACCTGCCGGGCACATTTCATCATATTGAAGGTGAAGTTGATGCTCTCGACGAAGTTATAGCTGGTCATGGTGACTTTTGTGCTCTACTAGCTTCTCGAGGCACAGCTGTTGCTTTCATGAAGGCTGGCTGTACACATGGAAATGTTGTAAACAGACCGAACTTCAGTCTATCACAAGCAGATTTGGATGACATCCCCGGTCCGGCCCGAAGCATCGGAAACAGATTGGTTACTCAAATCTGAGCAAAGGGCGGGCAAAACTTGGCTGGTGACGAAGCTCGAAGGCACCTCAAGCCGGTAATAAACTTGTGCCTGCTGCTGTACCTTCTCCTTAAAATTTGTACTTTCCTTATACCGCTTTGATATGTACAGGATGACGAAGCCGAAGAGTAATGAGTCAAAGATTGGCAGATCATCCGAAGCTTAGTGAATGATGATGAAGCCAAAAACCTTGCTGTAAAAAATCTCTAGAAAAAGCCTTGTATTATCCTTGTAAAGAATATTGTAATTTAAAAATCAAACAATGCTCTGTAAATTTGTAAATACCTTGTAATATATTTTACCTTTCCATCCCTGAATGAACTGCTTTGATGTGGACGAAACTTGTCCCTTTTGAGCCGAAGGTGAAAAACACCTTCCCTTCTTTTCGTACACAACGAAGCATAAATCTACTCTTTTTTTATTTGTCGAAGCCTTGTTATTGGAGCTGAAGCAATTATCTGTACTCTATGATTTGATGATGATGATCCTACGAATGTCTAAATGAATGTATATATCCAATGTTTGATGTAATGTATCGTGCAAATGAATGCCCAGACACACACACATACAAAGCCACATCCATAACCTTCATTCCCTTAGGAATGGCTGAAGTCTCTTTGCCGCTTACTTTTCGGCTTCACCGCTTATTTTTCGGTGTAAGTTCTGCATCCCCTTAGGAACATCTTTTGAACTTCTTCACCTTCTATTTTGGCGGTATTTTTCGCGTTGACTTTTCGCGCTTCGCCTTATATTTCAGCGGTATTTGGCTCTGCATTCCCTTAGGAACGACTTTTGAGCAGAAAACTTACGCTGCGCTCCCTTTGGAGCGGCTTTTTGTAGCTTCATTGTGCTCTGCATCCCCTTAGGGACGACTTTCGAGCTTCTTCCTGCTCTTCTTTTTTCTTTTTCTCTCTCTGCACTCGATGGTGCATGCTCAGATTTTACATTTTACATATTTTGGGGGATTTTGCTCTTGTATAGCTGAATAAGAAAAGGAAAATTACATGCTATGGCCCCATTAAAAACATTTCTCCCCCTTTAGAAAGGAAAAGGGTGCCATAGGAAAAATTTTAAAAAAGTTTACATCATGTTACACATAGTATTGTCGAAGCTCATCCGCATTCCAAGATCTAGGAATGTCGTTGCCGTCCATATCCTTTAGCCTGTAAGAACCGGGTCTTGACGAAGATACTACCAGAAAGGGTCCTTCCCACTTCAGCTGAAGCTTGCCTACTGTGTCAGGGTTGGCTACTCTCCAAAGCACCAGATGTCCTGGCTCAATGTTTTTCAACCGAACTTTTCTATCACGCCATTTTATTGTTTCGGCTTGATATTTGTTAATATTTTCCACAGCCTGAAGTCTGGTCCCTTCTATAGTATCTTTTGCCACAGAATAATTAGCTTCATCTTCTGCTGAAGCTACTGTTCTTATTGACCCCACTTTAGCCTCTTCAGGGGTTATGGCTTCGTCACTGAACAATAACTTGAATGGTGTGAAACCTGTTGACCTTGATGTAGTTGTATTGTGGCTCCACACCACTTTAACCAGCTCATCTGGCCACTTTCCTCTGGGCTGATTGAAGATTAGCTTCATGATTTCCATCATTATAATACCATTTGCCCTTTCAACTAGCCCGTTTGATTCCGGGTGCCTTACTGATGCAAAATGAATTTTCGTGCCAATCTGATCGCAAAAAGCTTTGAAAGTTTCAGCATCAAAATGTGTTCCATTATCCACAGTTATAGCCTTTGGCACACCGAAGCGACAAACTATATTCTGCCAAAAGAATTTTTGGACTGTAGCCAAAGTTATTGTAGCCAAGGGCTTCGCTTCGATCCACTTAGAAAAATATTCTACTGCCACCACGACATATCTCAAGTTGCCCTGCGCTGGTGGGAGTGGTCCTAGCAGATCCAGGCCCCATCTTTGCAACGACCAGGTTGGTTGTATTAGCTGAGTCAATGATGAGGGTTGCTTCTGATCTCTCGCACATTTTTGGCAATTTTCCCATTTTTGAACCAATTCTGCTGCGTCCGAAGCTGCCTTCAGCCAATAGAATCCTTGATGGAAAACCTTTCCCAGAAGAGGTCTGGACCCAATGTGAGATCCACACAATCCTGCATGTATCTCCTTCATCAGTTCTATACCTTCAGCTCTGGATAAGCATTTAAGAAGCGGGGAACAAACTCCATGTTTATACAATTCCCCTTCTATTATGACATATGGTCTTGCTCTTGCTTCCATTCTTTTGTTATAAACATCATCATCGGAGAGACAATTACCCTGGAGGAAAGATATAATCTCAGTCCTCCAATCTTCACTATGGACAGAAGATATTGTGAGCACTGCTCTTTCGAGGAGTTCAACCGAAGGTGCTCTTATTGTCTCAAAAAATACTTCTGAAGGTAGAGGAAGCCCTTGTGCTGCTGATTTGGCTAGCAGGTCAGCATGCTCATTTCCCCTCTTGGGATATTCTTAACAGAAAATCCTTCGAAAGAAGCTTCAAGCCTTCGAACTGTGTCCAGATATTTCTCAAGCTTTTCGGATCTCTTGCCTTGCAACTCTTGTCAACATGACCAGAAATAACTTGGGAGTCTGTTTTAAGGACTGCTCTTCTTATTCCCATTGCCTTTAACTTTTGAAGCCCCAAAAGTAAAGCTTCGTATTCAGCAACATTATTTGTACAACTGAAGTCAAGCCTTACTGCATAGCATGTTTTCTAACTTTGGAAGGTGCAACTAAGACAGTAGCCGCACCTGCACCGAAGGTTCCCCAGGAACCGTCGCAGAACACTGTCCAAGCTTCGACATCTTTATTTGCTTCTTCTTCCTGAGCCCCTGGTGTCCAATCAGCAATGAAGTCTGCTAACGCCTGGGACTGAATTGAGGACCTATGCACATAGTCAATACTGAATTCATTAAGCTCCGCAGCCCACTTTCCAATCCTTCCAGTAGCTTCTCTGTTTCTCATAATATCCTTCAAAGGCTGTGATGAAGGAACAATTATGTGGTATGCTTGAAAATAATGCCGAAGCTTCCTAAGAGGCCATTAGCACAGCATACAACACGTTCTCGAATTATGTATAGTTTTTCCTTGATAAACTTAGAACTTTAGAGACAAAGTATACTAGAGCTTGCTTCTTAATTTGACCTTCAAGCTTCTCTTGTACAAGCGCCGCACTCACTGTAGAGTGTGAAGCTGCCACATACAATAGTAATGGAGCCCCTAGCGCAGGTGGAGTTAATGTTGTTAGATCAATCAAGTATTGCTTCAGCTCTTCGAAGGCTTTCTGTTGGGCTGGGCCCCATTGAAAAACTTCGACTGACTTTAGTATTTCAAAGAATGGCAAGTTTCTTTCTGCTGATCTAGATATAAATCTATTCAATGATGCCAGTCTTCCTGTCAGCCGTTGGGCCCCCTTCTTTGTGCTTGGAGGTTCCATCCGAAGGATAGCTTCGATCTTGCTTGGATTAGCTTCAATCCCCTTCGTTGAAACTAGACAGCCAAGGAACTTACCCTTCTTCACTCCAAAGACACATTTTTCTAGATTTAATTTCAGGCCAGCTTTCCTGAAATTAGCAAATGTTTCTTGTAGATCAGTAATGTGATTTTCTTGCTTTGTGCTTTTTACTATGATGTCATCAACGTATGTTAGCACATTTTTGCCTATCTAAGAATAAAGGACCCTGGCTATCAATCTGCTGAAGCTTCCTCCAGCATTCTTGAGCCCCTCAGGCATCCGAAGATAGCAATAGGTGCCACTGGGAGTTATGAAGCTAGTCTTCGGCTCACCCTCCTCCTTCATCCATATTTGATGATATCGTGAGTAGCAATTCATCAGAATCATAAGCTCTGAAGAAGCTGCTGCATCTACAAGAGAGTCTATTCTTAGTAATGGAAATTCGTCCTTTGGACAGGCCTTGTTAAGATCCGTGAAGTCAATACACATTCTCCATTTGTCGTTGGCCTTCTTCACCATAACAGTATTGGCTAGCCACTCTGGATATTTTACCTCTCTAATGACACCAGCACTGAGAAGCCTTTTTACTTCATTTCGAGCACCTTCGGCTTTATCATCAGACATTTTCCGAAGTCTTTGTTTTCTTGGCCTGAAGGATGGGTCGACATTGAGTGAATGTTCAATGACGTCTTTGTTGACATCGCAAAGGTCATTGGCTGACTAAGCAAAGACATCTTCGTTGTTGAATAAAAACCTTATCAAAGTTTTCTCCTGCTCTTCAGATAGTTGAGACCCCAGCAGTACCTTCTGCTCTGCTATGTCTTCACATAGAAGCATGGGTTTCGGCTGATCAGCCGAAGCAGCCTTCTCTCTTCTGTACTTGTACTGTTCACAAGCTTCGACTCCACCTATATTGTGGATTGCTTTTGAATCTGTCATATTTCCTTCGGCCTTTCTAGCAGCCTCTTGACTTCCATGAATAGCAATGGGCCTTGTTCCGAAGGTATCTTCATGCATAGATTTGCTGGGTGAAGTATTGCTTTGAAAGCATTGAGTGTCCCACGACCAATGATTGCATTGTAGGGGTACTCCATGTCAACAATGTCAAAAACAACCTATTCAGTCCTTGTATTGTGAACAAAGCCGAAGGCAACTGGCATTGTGATTTTGCCAAGTGCTACAATCTGTCTTCCTCCGAAGCCACATAGAGGATGTGTAGCATCGTGAATCTTATCTTCTGGTTCTTGCATCTGTCTGAAAGCCTTAGCAAATATGATATCTGCTACACTACCTGTATCAACCAGAACATTATGAACCAGAAATCCCTTGATGACACAAGATATGACCATAGCATCATTGTGAGGGTAATCTTTGAGCTGAAGGTCTTCCTGGGAGAAGGTGATTGGGATGTGGGACCATTTTGACTTGATGAAGGGTCCCTGCACCCCAACATGCTGCACCCTTCTTTGTGCTTCCTTCTTCTGCTTCTTGTTAACCGACTCTGAACTTGAGCCGCCTGTTATCGGGAGCACCAGCTTCATAGCCGAAGCAACTTCAGCTTGATTGTTGAACGAAGCCATCAGCTCAAAAGTGGAAGTGAGTTCACCGGAGGTGGGCGCCAATGTTGGGGACTTGTTCTCAAATGCTATGAATTAAGAACAAGGCAACACAAAATGTTAAATGTTAATGCCCTTCATCTTTCGAAGCATTATTTCCTTTAGGATATAATGATCTTCAGATGAAGGTCATGAAGGGCGTACCTTCATAATTACGATATGTATATACAAAAGACGAAGCTTATGAAACATAAGAAAATAACATAAACAATTATATAATATCATACTATAAACATCTACTATGAAATAATCATGAGTACATAAAAGCAATATTAAATTACATTTGTACCTTGAGCTTGATAGAGGGTAAAAGTAAAAGTGAGATGCGGAAAGCGTGAACAGTACGAGGGTGTAGGAAACGGGTGACGCCTAAGAGGGGGGGGGGGGGGGGGTGAATTAGGACTTCTAAAACTTTTACTAAACTAGGCCACAAATAAAATCCCTAGAGCAAAACCTATGCAAATAATCAAACTAGAATGTGCAAACTAGGTTTTGTCTAAGTGTTGTTATCTCTACCGTAAAGGCTAAGTTTCAATCTACACTAGATAGGTATGAATACAAGATTGAAACTTAAATGCTTAATATAAATGCGGAAACTTAAAGAGCAAAGTAGAGAAGCAAACTCTCGTGGATGACGCCGGTATTTTTACCGAGGTATCCAGAACCATGCAAGGTCCCGACTAATCCTCGTTGGTGCCCCTATGCAAAGGGAAGCCCATGCGAGGGTATGTTGCTTGGGCTCCCACACCTTCAAATGGCCGGTTGGGTGAAGTATATATAGGCCCAACTCCAAAATAATCGTTGGAGAAAAGCTGCAGTTCTCTGCGGCACACCAAACAGTCCGGTGGAGCACCAGACAACGCACTGTAGCATGTCCAGTGCGCCTAGCCGTTGCCCTATCAGAGCAGGTGACCATCGGCGCTGCAGGCTTTTCACACCGGACAGTCTGGTGCTCACACCGGACAGTCCGGTGGTCTTCTCTTCGGGTGCCACCTGGAACTAGTCGTTGGGCTGGAGTTCCCTAGTACACCGGACAGTCCGATGCGCCTCACACAGACAATCCACAGCAGCACACTTGGACTTTTCTTGAATCTTCTTAATGTCTTCTTTTGAGGTGTTGCTGTCCTCAATTCCTTAGTCCAAGTAAATCTTGCATCCTGTGAACTACAAACAGAAACACTAGAAAACTTATTAGTTCACGGATTGTGTTGTTCATCAAACACCAAAACTCAATTAGCCAAATGGCCCGGGGTCCATTTTCCTTACAGGGGGTACTGTTCACCTATTTATAGGCACAGGGCGCAGCCTGTGTGAATTTACATTCATGTCCTCTACAAATGATTACATTCAATACATAGGTTACCATGGGCCGATTGGTCATTTCATCTTTAAGTTGGTGCATTTTGAAATACACTACGAAGCTCCATGACTGGTAGCTTCAGCATTGCTCCTGTTCTGGCCTTACGAAGGTGCTTCTTCTCACAGGACCTTCGGCGACGAAGCAAACCCCTAACAGGCCTGCTGACCGAGGACCCTTTAACTGGTCACATGCCTCATCATGGGTAAGCTTTGCCTCGGGCAGACTAATACTAGAAAAGGACAACACACAATGGGTGAGAGTAGCATGTACCCTTCATGGCGAGAGGCTGGACGGTGGTGTATCTATGCTCTCGGTTGGCGTGAACCCGGTTTGGTCTTAAGAAACCCGGTGGCAAGTTGACATATGCAAGGGTTAAGTGCTACATATGTCGTGTGATTGGAGATCCTCAGTTGAGTATTAATCGATTCAGATCGCCATTACTTCTCGGACATGAAGACTTGGCCACTGACTTACACGTAGCACTCCAGTGAACAAAAAGGGATTGATAAAAGGGTGGCTAGTATAGGCCAAGTGCTTGAACTAGGGTAGAAAGAACTCTAGTGACAGGTAATGACTTAACTTGCTAATAAAACTAGATTTTTAAGGATCCACTATTAGTAAGCATTTTTGCAAACAGAGTCTTAATTCTCGATTAAGCCTTACCTTGACTCCCCTAAAGCCAACATATCCTTAAGAGTCTTTTAATTTTGACGAGTAAGACTTGCGAAAGTACACTTCGTACTCAGGGTTTTCGAAACCATGTTGTTGTAGGTGAGGAAGCTGCAAACTTTTGTTGTTTTTGTTCTAAGGTGGTGCCAAAAGATGGATCTCAACAGTGAAGTGTTCGCGGGAGGATGTTGCCCTCCCTTTTGAAAACAATATAATTTTATGCGGGAGGGGTTTTTGCCTCCCAAGTTTGTAATAATAATACTTATGCACTCTTATGACCTAGTGATGTAATAATAACCCTCTTTCTATATTTTAATGAATGTAAATTAAGTTACTGTAATTGCTTCCGCTTATTCGTTCCTCCGATGTGTTGTAATATCTGCGTGATGGGTGAAACGCTCCTGGGAAAGGAAAAGGACACAGATACCGAACTTGTCAAGTAGTTAAGTGCATCTACAGGGTTGTCCAAGGTCCGTTGGATAAGGACAACTGTAGGTGGGCCTAATAACTTGGGAGGTTCCGTCACAGCTGGTATTAGAGAGAAGCCCATCTCTTCAGATATTATGAAACATTTCAAAAAGAATTTTCCATTACTTATCCAAGAAACTTCCTTTCATTCTTTCCTTTCCACTTTTTGAAGTTTTCATCTTGCAAGACCAGGTAATAGAGTGCAAGATATAGGAAGTGGGATCAATGAAGGTTGGTTCCGTAATCATTGGGTTATGCATGCATCATGTTAAGAATCTACTAATAAATTTCCCCTCTTATGGAGATATGGCACGCACAAGGAAAACTACACAAAAATCTATAGGACCCTTTGGTATGCCTCGCCATCAGTTAGCCCGCAGACATGAAGGGAGCAGCAGAGGCTCCAATGACCTCATTGGAGATCTGGAAGCAAAGGTGGAGCAACTTCGTTCAGAACTACGTCATCGGAACTGGGCATGGGAGTAGGACAGTCAGCGTATCGCTGAGTTGTCAGCCGAAGTCAGCCACTTGCGGTTTGAGATCTCTGAACGAGACTCGACCATTGATTGGGCCATCAACTCGCGCTCGATCGCTTGGCACCGTGAAGCAAAAGCTTGGGCTTGTGTAGATGAGCTCAGCGCGGCCCTCGATAACCTGCAAGTATACTATAATACTTTTCATGAGGAAGTACATGTACTGTATGGTCGACTGCACCCGGACGTGCCTGCTGATGCTGCTGCAATGGAAGCTGGACCCTCGGGAACAACGAATGCAGGACCTGAGGGGGAGTTGGACCTTTTTAAGCCCCTTCCATCTATGAACCTGGCTGACAAGCGGTCTCCTGCAGCAAACAGTGAAGCAACCCATGACAATGAAGACTAGAGTAGTATAGTTTAAATAATGTACTAATGTAAAATAAGTACTATGGGTATGTTGTATGCTTGAGTCTGTATAATTACATTTTGATAATGTAAGATGATGGTATGTGTTGGCATGTTATATTTTTTCCAAATGTTTCTTTGCCTCAGATGCCATCACGGACTCGCGCACACGACGGTGCAGGAACTTCCCGTGGTCAGGAATCCACTCCTAATCCGCCACCAGTACCCCCGACACAGGTCGAGGGTATCGCTGCCTTGGTCAATGCGATTGCAGATAATACCTGCTTCTTACGTGAGATGGCGGGTAATCAATTCTAGCAGCAAGGCGGAAGGGCTCCTCCACAGGGACCGCTTGAAACCTCATATCTGGACTTTTCTGAAACGCGCCCCTACTCTTTGTTAAAGCTGAGATCCTCTTGAAGCTGATGAGTGGATCAGGGTAATAGAGCAGAAGTTCAGATTAATCCGTTGCACAGACACACAGAAGTCGTTGTTCGCTGCCCAGCAACTGAGAGGCCCTGCCAGTACCTGGTGGGGAAATTTTGTGGCAATTCAACCAGCCGGACATCAAATCACCTGTGAGGAGTTTAAGATAGCGTTTCATGAGCACTATATTCCAGAAGGAGTGCTTCACATGAAATAAGAGGAATTTATTCAACTAAAGCAAGGTGGAGATACTGTAATGCAGTATCTCAACAAGTTTAATCATTTATCCCAATATGCAATTGACCAAGTGAACACTGACCTAAAGAAAAAGAATTGCTTCATGCGAGGACTTAATGACCGGCTGCAGAGGAAAATGACCACCTGTCTAGATCTTACTTACAGCAGAGCTGTCAGCACAGCGCTAGCAGTTGAAGCCAAGAATACGGGCCATGGAAAAACAAAGGGATTTAGAGGTGACAGGTCCAGTAAGGGACCTGAGAAGCGACCCAGGTTAGTAATCTAACCGTTCAATCAGAATCGTTCTTCGCCTCACCCACCCTCCTATCCCTTCAAACAACCTGTTTTCATCCGTCCTACCAATGCCCCCACCTCTATAAATCAGCCGAGTGCCTCTGGTGCTCATTTCCCCACCCTCCCTAGTTCTTCAATTAGCTGCTTCAACTGTGGGAAGTCTGGTCACTTTATTAAAGATTGTCCATATCCGAGGCAAAATAATTCTAACAATCAGCAGAACTATGGGAGCTCTACTCAAGGCAAGGGAAACATGGCTAATAATTCAACGGGTAAAAATATCAAGAAGTCGAGACGTGTGTATTATACTCAAGTGGCCACTACACCGGAAGGAGAGCCGGTAATGATGGGTACGTTCCTTGTGGCCAATCACCCAGCTGTTATTCTCTTTGATTCTAGTGCTTCGCATACATTCATAAGCAAGAAATTCGTAGAAAACATTGCATTCCTTGCATTGAATCAAAGGAAGGATTTCTAATCCACTCACCTGGGGGATAAATCTTTACTAAGGAAGTAGCCTTTCATGTGCCAGTAACATTGGCTGAACGGGATTTTCCCACCAACATGATTGTCTTAAAAGGCCAAGACATAGATCTAATTCTGGGCATGAATTGGTTAGCCCAACATAAAGCTATCCTCAATACTGACTTAAGGACTATCAAGTTGAGCCATGGCCATGAAGAGGTTCTCCTATCCATCCCTGTAACTATTCCAGCTAAACCATTTGGCCAAGCTTATGAAGCTATTGTGCCGAAACTCCAGGATATTCCAGTAGTATGTGAGTTCCCAGATGTCTTCCCTGAAGATCTGCCTGGATTGCCTCCGGAAAGGGATGTAGAGTTTGTAATTGAACTAAAGCCCAGTACGGCTCCCATTTCTATAAGGTCGTACCGAATGCCACCCAATGAATTGGCGAAACTCAAAACTCAATTACAAGATCTACTGGAGAAGGGATTCATTTGGCCCAGCTCATCGCCTTGAGGATGTCCCGCAATCTTCGTCAAGAAGAAGGGTCAAACACTTCAAATGTGCATGGACTACAGACCCCTTAATGAGGTCACTATCAAGAATAAGTACCCTTTTCCCCGGATCGATATCTTGTTCGATCAACTTACTGGAGCACGGGTATTCTCCAAGGTTGACCTCAGATCAGGATACCACCAGATCCGTATTCGACCCGAAGATATACCCAAGACCACATTTACTACGTGGTACGAATTGTTCGAATATTTGGTTTTGTCTTTCAGATTGACGAATGCTCCTGCCCACTTCACATATCTAATGGACTCGGTATTTATGCCCAAGTTGGACAAATTTGTGGTGGTCTTTATTGATGATATCTTGATATATTCCAAGAATGAAGAGGAGCATGCTACACATCTACGGATCGTATTAACACGCTTAAGGGAGCACCAATTATATGCCAAATTCAGCAAATGCACATTTTGGCTGGAGGAAATCCAATTTTTGGGACATGTATTGTCTGCAAATGGGATTGCGGTTGATCCCAACAAGGTCAAGGATATCCTAGAGTGGAAACCACCAACCACTGTACATCAAGTCCGAAGTTTCCTTGGACTCGCTGGCTATTACTGCAGATTTATCCCGGATTTCTCCAAGATTGTGAAACCAATCACAAGTCTATTGAAGAATGATACAAAATTTAACTGGTCCTCAAGATGCAACGAAGCCTTCGAGCAGCTGAAGGTATTATTGACCACTGCTCCGGTGTTGGCTCAAACGGACATTGAAAAACCTTTTGATGTATATTGTGACGCATCAGGTAGTGGTCTCGGTTGTGTCTTAATGCAGGAGGGCCGAGTTATAGCATATGCTTCAAGACAGTTGCGTCGGCATGAGGAACATTATCCAACTCATGACTTAGAATTAGCTGCTGTGGTTCATGCCCTTAAAATATGGCGTCATTATCTACTGGGGAATATCTGCCCTATATATACAGATCATAAAAGTTTGAAGTATATTTTTACCTAATCAGAACTAAACATGAGGCAGAGAAGGTGGCTTGAGCTGATTAAAGATTATGATTTAGAAATCCACTATCACCAGGAAAGGCCAACATGGTGGCAGATGCACTAAGTCGTAAGGCTTCCTGCCATTGTCTTACAGTCAGGACTTTGGACACCACATTATGTCAAGAAATGGAGAAATTAAACCTGGGAATGATTCAACATGGAACCTTGAACCAATTGAAGCTTGAGTCAATTCTTCTGCAAAAGATTATTGATGCCCAAAGAAGTGATAAGGGTATGAAACATATTCATGAGAAAATAAAAGCCGGCAAAGCAAATTGTTTCAGAAAGGATAATCAGGGAATAGTATGGTTTAATGATCGCATAGTTGTGCCTAAGAATGCAGAAGTCTGCCAGCAAATATTGGATGAAGCTCATCTTAGTCAATATTCCATTCACCCTAGAAGCACTAAGATGTATCAAGATGTAAAGCAACATTATTGGTGGACAAAAATGAAGATTGAAATTGCGCACTATGTGGTGAAGTGTGACACCTGTAGACGTGTCAAAGCCATACATATGAAGACGACCGGTCCATGCAATCTTTGCGCATCCCAACCTAGAAATGGGAGGACATTAGCATGGAGTTCATTGTGGGATTACCCAGGATAGCAAAAGGTTTTGACTCTATCTGGGTTATAGTTGATCGGCTTACCAAGATAGCCCATGTGACGGAACCTCCCAAGTCATTAGGCCCACCTACAGTTGTCCTTATCCAGCGGACCTCAGACAACCCTGTAGGTGCCTGTTGGGGCGAAGGCGAAGACGCCACCCTTCGCTCGAGGCCTTCGCCGTAGTCGTTGGCCCAACGGAGACAAGACAACGGGCAGGGACACCCTTCGCCCCATACAACATCGGACGAAGACCCATGACAAGGTCATCCCACCGCGCGGCCTCGCCCAGCATGGAGGCCCACGTGTGATCCGGCCCATTGTAACGGGCCCTACGTGGCCGCTGCGTGTTACGGGCCTAATTGGTAAAGGCGTCCCTGTAATTACAGTCTGTAACCCCACTTTATGGGAATATTCCGGGGATAACCTAGGTGTCTGAGGGCACATGCGTCCTTAACACGGGACGCTGGGCACCCGGACACCTATAAATACCCCCGCACAGTGCCCTTGAGAGGCTAGATGAACAGAGCTTTTGCCATCACGTGCTAAAACCCTGTTTGCGTTATTACACCCCCCCGTTGGATCAACTTGCGCCTGTGAGCAAGTTCCAACATTTGGCGCCCACCGTTCGTGCTACGAAGAAACCACCCGCGATGGCACCCAAGAAAGCTAGCTCGAAGGCTGACGAGGCTGCGAAGGCAGCACTGCTGGCCGCAAGAAAGGGCAAGGACCTCGCACTCACCCACTCCACCCACCAAGAGGCTGCTGAAGACGATGTTCCCCGCACCTGCGAAGACGACGCTCTCCACACCTGCGGCCTTGAAGGACAACCGCAGCCTCCCCCAGGCTTCGCCCCACCGGAGGGCGCGGACCTTACCGAGGACGGTGAAGTCCTCGGCGTTTCAGCGGAAGAACAGCTACAGCTGCGCGCCCTGCGCCTCAAGAACCGCAATCTCTAGAGGCAAAAAGAGATACTGGAGGCCAAGCGCCAGCGCGTGTCTGCACTAGCCAAGGTGCGGCAAATGATACGCGACGAAGAGCAGAAGGCCCAGGACCTCGAGCGGGAGATCGCGCTGATGCAGCGCGAAGGCCACCTCGGCTTGCAGCACGGGCCACCCCTGCAACAATGCGTGCAAGTGGAAGACCCGCACTTCCCCCAGCGCGACTACACCTTTCCACACGCTGCGCCATTTCAAGGGGTCAACTACCTCGACGAGCGAAGTCCCCTGGCGCCACATCTGCAAGTGACACCCTGGCCTGCCAACTTCCGGGCAGGGACCTATCCCAAGTACAACGGCAGCACGGACCCAGCACAGTACATCATGAGTTATCAGGTCGTCGTTGCATCTTCCGGAGGGGACGACGCCACAATGGCCAAGTCTTTCATCATCGCCCTCGAAGGCCCAGCTCTCACCTGGTTCACCATGTTGCCCCCGCTGTCCATTGACTCCTGGAGAAGCCTAAGGGACAAATTCCTGCTCAACTTCCAAGGGTACCGCCCAGACACCGACGCCTTGGCCGAACTCTCACTCTGCAAGCAGCTGGAAAAAGAGACTCTGCGGGAGTATTACCGCAAGTTTCTAACACTCAAGTCACAGCCGCCCTCAGTTGATGACCAGATCGCCATTCACTATGCCATCAGTGGCCTTTGCGCCGGCGTCCTTTACAGCCACTGCATCAGGGACCCGCCCAAGAACCTCGAGGAATTATATCAACTATTTGAAATATATGTCAAATCCGAAGAGCTCCACCAGCGCAAGGTTGAGTCTCAAAGGAAACCCAAAGATGCTCCACAGTCCAGCCGCTCGTGGACGAGGACTCCGTAGCCAGACTCCGGTCGAGACGGCCGTAATCAGCAGCAGGTGCAAAACATCGCCAACCAGCACCCCGCTGGTGATGCCCCTCGCCACCAGGAATATCCCCCCCAGGGCCGCGGAAGTGGAACTCGCGGTAGGGGCCGGGGACGTGCGCAACAGCCGCGCTGATTCTACTGTCTCTTCCACGGCGAAGACTGCGCCCACCAAAC
Source organism: Zea luxurians (assembly GCA_029449295.1). Lineage (NCBI taxonomy): Eukaryota > Viridiplantae > Streptophyta > Magnoliopsida > Poales > Poaceae > Zea > Zea luxurians. Next base: position 117,928,252 of record JAOPSE010000009.1, read on the forward strand.
CAAAGACTGCCTAGAGACGAAGGCCACCAGAGACAGGATGGCACGGACGCAACCGGCCGACAACCCAAGAGTCGTCGCGCACACTTATCAGCAACACCCTCCACCATACATCCACGCTCCCGCCCCGCATCCACCGCACCACGCTTACCAACACCATCAGGAAGTACAAATCGTACCTCCCCCACCCCCGCCTCCACACCAGCAACAACAAAACATCCCCCACCCCCATGCCCCCAAGCAAGAAGACTTCGCCGATCAACCGTATCACGGAGTCATTCATATGATCACTGGGGGGTCCAGTGTCGACTTCGACACCAAGCGACAGAAGCGGGACCACTACCGCAGCATCAACCACGTCGCCATCACCGGTCCAGTCGTACAGACGAAGTGGTCCCATGTACCGCTAACTTTCGACGCCTGAGACGTCGACCTGCGCAGCGCCCCCCACATCGACGCCATGGTCATCAACTGCAGCGTGGCAGGCTGGGACCTGCACAAAGTCCTCGTTGATAATGGCAGTCAGGCAGACATCATTTTCCTCCATGCCTTCGACCGCATGGGCATAAGCCACAGCTTGCTCAAGCCTTCGGACAATCTGTTGTACGTCTTCGGCGGCAAGGGCACTTTTCCTATCGGCAAAATAGAGTTGCCACTCTCCTTCGGTGTAGCGCCCAATGCCCGAAGTGAGCAGATAACCTTTGACATCGTCGACATGGTGTATCCGTACAACGCCATCATGGGCCGGGGCTCCATCAACAAGTTTGAGGCAGCCATTCACGGATTGTACCTGTGCATGAAGATACCAGGTCCGTTAGGCGCCATCTTGGTCTACGGCAATCAGCAGACTGCGCGCAATATAGAGCGGGACTTCGTCCCCAGGCAAAGAAATGTCCACTGCCTCACGGCCCATCGCGAGGTCCCAGCGCCCGCCAGCCCAACTGAAAAACAACACAAGGCGCAGGTGCAAAGCAACGACGGGACCAAGACTGTTCCCCTCGACCAGGCCACGCCCAAGCAAACAGTCACGATCAGCGAAGACCTCACTTCGCATGACGAGGAAAAACTCCTGTGCTGCTTGTCCAAGAACAAGGACGTCTTCGCTTGGTCAGCCCTCGACCTGGTCGGGGTCAGCTGATCCATAATTGAGCACAGCTTGGGAATCGACCCCTCGGTGAGACCGAAAAATCAACGGCTTCGCAAAATGTCCGACGAGAAGACAGAGGCCGCCAAGGCAGAGGTACACCGCCTCCTGGAAGCCAAATTTATCGAGCCAGTGGCTTACCCCACGTGGCTCTCCAACGTGGTAATGGTGCAGAAAAAGAGCGGCAAGTGGCGAATGTGCATAGACTTCACCAGCCTCAACAAGGCCTGCCCAAAGGACAACTTCCCGTTGCCCCGGATCGACAAAATAGTCGATAGCGCGGCCGGGTGCGAGGTCATGTCACTCCTCGACTGCTTCTCCGGTTATCATCAAATATACATGAAGGAGGAGGACAAGGCCAGCACCAGCTTCATAACACCCTTCGGCACATATTGCTTTATCAGAATGCCAGAGAGACTCAAGAACGCCGGGTCCACCTTCTCCCGGCTCACTAAAATAGTGCTCGAAGGGCAAGTCGGCAGAAACGTATTCACATACGTGGATGACATCGTCGTCGCCAGCAGGAATAAAGAGGACCATCTCGCAGACCTCGCCGAGACATTCACGAACATGCGGGACGCACGACTTCGCCTGAACCCCGATAAGTGCATCTTCGGTGTTCGACAGGGGAAAATATTGGGTTATCTGGTATCACACCGCGGCATCGAGGCCAACCCAACCAAAATCCAGGCCATTATCAACATGAAGCCCCCGCAGTCAGCTAGAGAGGTCCAGCGTCTAACGGGCAGAATGGCCGCCCTCAACAGGTTCATTTCCAAATCTGCTGAGCGAAGTCTTCCCTTCCTCAAAACACTCCGCGGCGCAAAAGACTTCGCTTGGGGACCAGAGCAGGCGGCGGCCTTCGCCTCACTAAAACAGTACCTAATGGAGTTGGCCGTCCTTACGAGCCCCGACTCTTCGCTACCACTGTTGCTTTACGTTGCGCCTTCGCCGCACGCGGTCAGTGCGACACTGGTTCAGGAGCAGACAGTAGAGGGCGTGATCAGGCAGTGCCCAGTATATTATGTCTCCGAAGTGCTCACACCGTCAAAATGTAACATGACGGAGCTCGAAAAGATTGCATATGCAGTTGTTATGTCTTCGCGCAAATTGCGCCACTACTTGGAAGCATTCAAGGTCCGCGTCACCTCAGATAGGGGACTCGGCGAATTATTCAGAAACCCGGAGGCATCGGTACGGATCGCCAAATGGGCGGCCGAACTCTCCGGCTACCACATCACTTTCGAGCCCAGGACAGCGATCAAGTCACAAGTTCTAGCAGACTTCGTCGTCGACTGGACCGGGCCAATAACACAGCCGGATCCGCCCGCAGAGAACGTTTGGACAATCCACTGCGACGGTGCTTGGTGCCATGCGGGGGCAGGCGCCGCTGCAGTCATCACCTCACCCGCCGGGGTCAGGCACAGATACACGACACGCTTAAGCTTTGCTCTAGAATCTGACAGATGCACAAACAACATAGCAGAATACGAAGCTGTCATCCTCGGCCTCCGCAAATTAAGAGCCCTCGGTGTCACCACCTGTATAGTCCGAACAGACTCCAAGGTAGTCGCCGGCCAAGTCGAAAAAGACTATGCAGCAAAGGACCCCGCACTTATGCAGTACCTCGCGGCCATCCGAAGTCTCGAGAAACAATTCAAGGGATTCACATTGCAGCATGTGGACCAGGCCAAGAATGAAGAAGCTGACGCATTGGCCAAGGCAGCCGCCAGGGGTGAAGCCCTACCCTCCGACGTGTTCTATCACGTCATCGGCACGCCAGCCGTCCGTAGCCCTAAAGGGCTCCAAATAACCAACGATAGCGAGGGCCACCGCATGATCAATCTTATCATGACCGAAGACTGGAGGGCGCCAATAACCCTATACCTACAGGGGTACTATCACCCAGTTGACAGCAACGAGGCCAAGTGCCTCCACCGCCGAAGCCAGGACTTCGCATTGATCGAGGGCCAACTGTACAAAAAAGGGGTCAGTCAGCCGATGCTTAAGTGCGTCACCGAGACCGAGGGCGTTCAAATCCAGCGCGAAGTCCACAGGGGGACCTGCAGCTCCCACGCAGGCCCCAGGGCCCTAGCGGCAAAGGTGATACGCCAAGGTTTCTACTGGCCCGCCATCATCTGCGCCACAAATCGGGTTGTCAGATCCTGCGAGGCCTGTCAGAAATTTTCCCCACGCTCGGGACGCCCCTCGCAGTTCACGAAGCTGATCGCCCACACGTGGCCCCTTCAGCGCTGGGGCCTAGACATTGTCGGGCCCCTGCCCACGGCTCAGGGGAACCTCAAGTTCACCTTTGTAGCCGTTGAATACTTCACCAAATGGATTGAAGCGAGGGCAGTATCCACCATCACATCGAAGACGGCCCAGAAATTCTTCTGGCAAAATATTGTTTGCCGCTTCGGAGTACCATCCGAACTCACGGTCGACAACGGCAAGCAGTTCGACAACCAAGATTTCAAAGACTTCTGCTTCTCCATCGGCACCAAGCTTGCCTTCTCCTCCGTGTACCACCCCCAGTCCAACGGAGTCGTGGAGCGCGCCAACGGCAAAATTTTCGTAGCTGTCAAGAAAATGCTCCTCGACGACAAAAAAGGCAAGTGGCCCAACCTGTTACCCGAAGTGGTCTGGGCACTGAATACAACTGAGTGCAGGGCAACTGGGTTTACCCCCTTCCGCCTATTATACGGATCGGAGGCCATGACTCCGCAAGAAATAAAGCATGGGTCGCCTCGGACAGCCGCGTCGGCCGTCCAGACGTAGACGAGCCGACTTCGAAGGATCTCATCGACGAAGACCGCGTCTTTGCCCTACAGGCTCTGGACAAATACCAAGCCCAGACAAAAGCATGGCGCGACCAGGCAGTCGTCCCAAGGGAATTCAACGAAGGGGACCTCGTCCTCGTCCGGACAGCTCGAACAGAGTCCAGAGGCAAGCTGGAGCCCATGTGGGAAGGCCCTTACATTGTCAAGTCGAAGGCCTCCCCCAGCGCATACAGGCTTGCAATGCCAAACGGCGAAGACTTAGAGCATTCTTGGAACATTGATAATCTGCGCAAATTTTTTGTTTGACTCATCAGGGCCAGCTCGCCCTTGTAATTTGCAAAAACAATTTTGTTCTGGCCCGCACTCTTTTCCTCCCGGGGGGTGAGGTTTTTAACGAGGCGGAGTCATGTAATATACAAGAGAAAAATCCCCCGCAAAATCCACGTCGAAACAAGACCGCACAGACGGTCTTCGACATTCGACTAATACAAAGTCACCGTGAGGTCCAGCGGCAGCCGCCCTCGCGTGCGACAACTCCGCGTAGAAGTCGCCTAAGGGTGCAGCCAGACTAGCACAACAAGTGCGAAAAATTGAAGTCTTCCATGAAGACTATCCGCGCAGAAGTCGCCTAAGGGTGCAACCGGACTAGCACAACAAGTGCGAAAAATCAAAGTCTTCCACGAAGACTATCCGCGCAGAAGTCGCCCAAGGGTGCAGCCGGACTAGCACAACAAGTGCGAAAAATCGAGGTCTTCCGCGAGGGCTATCCGTGCAGAAGCCACTCAAGGGTGCCACCGGATTAGCACTACAAATACGAAAAATCGAGGTCCTCCATGAAGACTACCCGTGCAACAATCGCCTAAGGGTGCAGCCGGGCTAGCACAATAAGTGCGAAAAATCCTAGTTTTCCGCGAAAACTATCCCTGCAGAAGTCGCCTCAGGGTGCAGCAGGGACAGCGCAACAAGTGCGACGAACCGACTACAATGGTACAGCCGGACGAAGCCTAACGAAAGCAAAAACAGCTACACCAAACTGTCCGCACAAAGACCGACTACATGCGCACCAGACCAACATAACAAATACACCAGACCAAGCACATAACGCCCTCGTGAACATAGCCGAGTGTGCGAAGGCACACAACCTCATCATACAAGCCATTACACATGTACAAGCGAGGGCATCACACTCTACATCGGCTCAACCTTCGGAATAATTCCTGTTGGGGGCCTTCGGCTCCCGAAGGTCCTCAAAAACATAGTTTGACAATGTTTTCCGAGTGTAATATGTGAACAGGCACCTTCGGAGTCAGGTCGTGGATATACAAGGGCAGGGTTAAGACAAGCTTGACTGAAACGAAAAATGATCATGACGAAGGATAAGACAATCACGAAGCTATGTGCAGAGAAGCTTCGGCGTAACGACAGAAAGGAGGAACCGACTTAAAGATGAAAAGCCAAATTGGACCTTGAAGAATTACTATAGAGTTATTGATAAATGTAAGGGGTATCAATGTAATTTTACAAGGGCTGTGTCCCGTGGCTATAAATAGGTGAACAGTATTCCCGTACTGTTCGGGCTGACTTGGCATACGTTTTTTCACGTCACGTCTGTACTTTTACTTTACATTGATCTAAAGGTACATTTGTAATTCTATTTTATGAATTTAATGATGGAAATAGATTAATAATAATACTGATATTAGTACTCGCATATTATATGGATGCTGTGTTCTATCATTTGTCAACCTTACGAAGGTCTTTTCTATGGTAGCCTTCGTCCGAGATTCATTATATCCGAAGGGATATACTGTCTTTAAGGACGAAGGAGTTTAACATTTAACACTTTTATGTTGTCTTGTTCTTAATTCATAGCATTTGAGAACAAGCCCCCAACATTGGCGCCCACCTCCGGTGAACTCACTTCCACTTTTTGAGTTTTAAAAACCTTCGGCAAGCATCACCTTCGTCATGCCACCGAAAAAAGCTTCAGCGACAGGGGCTGCCACTCTGTAGCCGCTGGACCCCAATCAGGATGTCGTTTCTCTTAGGGAGGCCCGAAGCCAGAAGAGGAAAGCCACTAGTCCAACGCCTCCGGAAGACGACTTGGACCAAGAAATCCAAAAAATGGAGGTGCTCCATCAACAGGTCCAACGGAAGAAGGAGAAGATGGCTCGTCTAGCTGATCTTCAAAGGCAGATAGATGAAGCCTCTGAAGAGCTTCGGCACCTCGCCCAAGATGACCAGAATCCAAGGCCCCCGCGTAGAGAGCTTCATCAAGAGGGTTTCTACAACGAGGACGACTGGTATGAAGATTTCCATCATGGAAATTTTGCTTTTGATGATACCTCTCCTCTATCAATAGAATTGCAGGCTACACCTTGGCCACAGTCTTATAAGCCACCTCAGCTCCCCATGTACGACGGTCATTCAGACCCGAAGCAATTCTTGATGAGCTATGAGGCAACTATATCTTCGTATGGTGGCAACACATCGGTCATGGCAAAGTCCTTTGTCATGGCTGTCAGGAGCGTGGCACAAACCTGGTATTCTTCCCTTAGGCCAGGAACAATCACTTCATGGCAAAAGCTGAAGGATATGTTGATAACCAGCTTCCAAGGCTTTCAGACGAAGCCAGTCACTGCTCAAGCTTTATTCCAGTGCACCCAGGATCACGAAGAGTACCTTCAGGCATATGTCCGAAGGTTCCTACGTCTGAGGGCACAGGCACCAACAGTGCCCAATGAAATTGTCATTGAGGCCATGATCAAGGGGCTTTGGCCAGGACCTTTAGCTCAGTACTTTGCCAGGAAGCCTCCTCAAACTCTGGAGAAGCTGCTCCAGAAGATGGACGAGTATATTCGAGCTGACAATGATTTTCGCCAAAGAAGGGAGGAAGCTCTCAGGTTCTCTGAAATGACCAAGGGCTTCGGAGGAAGGTTTTATCCAAGGCATGTCAGGTCAATTCATAACTCTACTCAAAATGATGACAAAGGGAGTCACCAGCAAAGGCCACAGTGTTCCTCGCAAGCTTCGGGGCAACAGCAAAGCTCTTTTCGGCCGCCAGCGCCAAGAGGCAGAGGCGCCAGGGGCTTCGGAGGAAGATTTGGAGATCAACCAAGGAAAATTTACTGCTTATTTTGCGGTGAAGGCAAGGGCCATACCACCAGAATGTGCCATATTACCATTCAAAAGCAAAAGGAACTAGCAGAGGCTGCAGTGCAACAGAGTCTGCCGAAGCAAGTTATGCATACTGCTTCGTACCATTCGCCTTACATTCCAGAATATGTAGGCAATCACCCTGCCGCCTCTGTTGCTTCGGCAAGCCAACCCCAAGCATCCTGGCAACAGTTTCCACCACCACCACCAATACAACGAGCTCCGTAGCCAGAAGGGAGCCAGCATTCTCACCCCCAGAGGGACTTCAGGGAAGAATCCGAAGCTCGCACAGTTAATAGCACTATGCCAGAGTCGAAGCACATTTACTGACAAAATATCCTACCTCGACACCAACTTTTTTCATTTTCGCGTTCAATTTTACTTTCTTCGTAATAAAGAACAATTATGGAAAGTTTAAGTGTTTTTTTGTCGTTTTTCAAATTCTTGTAATAGTTTAGATTATTATCATAATGAAAATATATCTTCTCCATCGGTTTGAATTGCCGAAGCATAAGAATCTATGGTGGCACGGAGAACCTTCGAATTATCAAAAAATTGTTCTAAGGAACGCAGTGCAATTTTTTCAAAGTAGTAAAAAAGTCGTTCCTAAGGGAGCGCAGTGTAAGTTTTCTGCTCAAAAGTCGTTCCGAAGGGAATGCAGAGCTTACAGCGAAAAATAAACGCTGATTCCGCTGAAAGTAAAAGGCGAAGAAGCTCCTAAGGGAGGCTTACAGCGAAAAATAAACGCTGATTCCGCTGAAAGTAAAAGGCGAAGAAGCTCCTAAGGGAGGCTTACAGCGAGAAATAAACGCTGATTCCGCTGAAAGTAAAAGGCGAAGAAGCTCCTAAGGGAGGCTTACAGCGAAAAGTCAGCGCTGAGATAAAAAGATTATGTGCTCCATTGCAGAGATATGTGTATCTTCAGCATAAATATCATTTTGCATAGCATAACATCATCCCACCATTTTGCATAACATAAGCATCATACATCATATTGCATGAAAAACGAGAAGGCGACATAGTATTAATCTTCGAAGAATGTATTAAGAAGAAGTATAGCTTCGTCAGAGAGGCAACATAAAACTCTTTTATAGCTTCGAAGAATGTTTGCGCGAAGCTTGGATATTCCTCATCAAGAGAAGTATGAAAGTTATTATGATACATAAAAGATTTTCTTCACGAAGCATGAAAAGAAGGGAAGGTGTTTTTTCGCCGATGGCTCAAAAAACGGTATGTATGCAATGTTTCATGCATCGTAAAGAATTGAACCATAGGTAGATTATATATTACATTCAAAGTTACAAAGTTTTATACATGTCACGTTCCAAATATTTTTACAATAGCACTTAATTTTCCCTGAGAACTACTTCGGCAGCTTCGTTCAGTAGCTGATCGACAACTTTGTCCATGATGGCTTCGGCCATTTTTCTAATTTCGTCATCCCCTTTGGGGGAGGGCCCGAAGATGCCTCAGCAGGTTCTGAGGGAGGATAGGATACGGCTATATTACTATTACAAACCGCGAACAAAGTTCAAAATTAAAAATCATAACAAGATAAAAACCACTAGTTAATACCTATTTGCCCCTCGGGCCCTGTGCTTTTTTCAGCAGCCTCTGCTACCTTCCTAGCGTCATGGATGCCTTTTTCGCTTCTCTGACTGATTTCTTGAGCCATTTCTCGGCCGCCATTGTCCCAAATGTCGGTGAAAAATTTTCCACCGACCTGGCTTGCTTCGGCTGAAGGGTCTTTAATATCTTCAGAGGATAGAGCAGCTTCAGATTATGCTAAAGATTTCACATGCTCGCACCCTTTCTTTTCCAAAATAGTAACAATTCCCCTGGCACCCGAAAAAGCACGAATGTCCCCGCGACTATTCAAGATTTCCTCGAAGGCCTCAGCTTCGTGACTGATCCACTCAATCAGGCCTTCTGGATTCCCTCTTGTGAAGTTTTCTTCACTAGAAAATGCGCCAATGCTGGCGAAGCTGGATTTTATCTTCTTAACACACTCTATGGATTTATCATAGCACATTTTCTTGGAAGCACGAAGCTCTTTAACATTTATTTCCAAATGATTTGCCCATTGATTGCTTAGTTCTCTCTTTGTTTCTTCAAGAATGCGTTCTTCTTTAGCTCGGGCTAGTTGTTTCTGAAGATCTTCGATTTCGCGCCTCTGAGCTTCGGCTTGAGTTTTGGAGTTAGCTTCGTCTTCCTTCATTTTTTCCACCAACATAAGCAGAATTTTGTCCTTCTCCAAGGCTTCGTTTCTTAGCCTGATGACCTCTGTTCGAAGGTTGTTAAGAGCAATGGTGCAGCTTTTATCTTCGGCATTCTTTTGTGCCCTTAAGGCATTGCTGAGTATTAAGCCCTATTCAAAAGAATGAATGAGTTAACATAAGAACAAAAGACATTCAAAATTCATAAACTTCAAAATTCACAATTTTTGTACCTTCAAACTATTGTATGCCAGGCTATTCGCAAGATCGTCCTTCGTCATGGCGCAGAGGCTAGCTTCGAGTTTCGGTAACCCCATGCTTCTAGCCATTTCCCGGCAGATGGATAGTTCTTTATTGTCTGGGAGACAGTATAGGAAGTCATCTTCGTTTGTTCCATTGAACACTACGGCCCCCTTCGGATACTTCAGTTCTCGGGCATAGTGATTGGCTTCAAAAATCTCTTCTTCGGATAGTTTCTTCCCCAAGGCATGTCGCACAATATAATCACGTATTTTGGAAGATGCTTCGGGGGTGGCAGTATCGATTTCTTCAATCAAAATCGGCTCTGTTGTTTTTGTTTTTTCAGCTTCTAAACTTGCCTCTGACATTTTCTTGGCTTCCAAAGGTTGTATCTTGGTGGGCTCTGAAGGCCCAGCTTCAGTTTCAAATTGTTGCTTCGAAGTTTCAGCAACAAGGCCTTCAGTAGACACTTCAGAAGTTTCAGCGGTTTTCTTTGGAATTATGCTTGAAGATTTAATTGTTTCCAATACATCCAGCACATTAACCATCCTTTTTCTTTTCGGGGTCGCTGCTGGCCCCTTTTGGCTTTTAGCTGCCTCGACTTTTGATGAAGGACTTAAAATGTCTAATGTTTTTCCTTCTTCAGTTCTCGGTTCTTCCGTTTTCTCTATTGCTGGTGCTTTGGCCATTTCTACGGATTTTGGCGCTAGAGTTGGTTCTCTGGCTTCGCTGGCCGAAGAAGCCCCACCAATAAACTCAGGCACTGTGGCTAGCTCAATACAGCGTGGAGGGTGGGTGAGCACTTTTACCTTCTTCCTCTTCGGAGCTGGTTCCCTAGCAGCAGCCGAAGCAATTTCCTTTGCAAGAGAATTATTTTTTCTTTTTTGGCCTCGCATTGGATAATGGTAGTCCGGGTAGATAAACCCAATTGCATCAAATACTCGATTGAGTCTCTTCTTCTTTCGGCCTCCGAAAGCCGCTGACAATGTAGTATTTTTGGCCTTTGAATATGCCCCAAGCAATTCATCACTTACATTCTCAATGCTTTTTAGCCAATCATCATCTGGTTCAACGAACTTATCTCCATACTTGAATGTATATCTCAGCCTGATTAGCCCACCCTCGTCAGCTTCTTTAACAGTCTCCTTCGGCATTTCCCAGTTATCTGCAAGTGGCCACACTCTGAAGGCAACGTGCTCTTGCATTAAGTCCCTGGTCCCAATAAAAGAACAGACTACGCCGAAGGCTCTCTGACATTCTTCAGCTGCTTCGTCCATTTCTACCTTCGGTTTCCGGAGTCCGAAGCGCTGCCAGATAGGTCGCATGATGATATCTTTAATATCTTCTCGAACCTTCAAATCGTTCTTCACATAGAACCATTCCTTCATCCATTCCCCGGGCCATCTCTTCCGAAAAGTTGGCACGGGACAACTTGACCCAGAGCGGGCACCGAAGCTATAACAACCAAAATTATTATGATATTGCTCCTTACCCCAGGGCTTCGTCTCATATACTAGCTCGTGTATATTGCAAAAGCTTTTTGCACTTGGCTCCAGGCCCTGGCTCCTCACGGCCCAGACGAAGACTCCCAATCTTATCACTGCTTCAGGGGTAAGTTGATGAAGGTAAACCTGATATATTTTCAGAACTTCTACCACAAATCTGCTTAGAGGGAATCGTAGCCCAGCTTGAAAAAAGCTTCGAAAGATCACAACTTCATTATCTTCGGGAGTCGGTGTAGTTTTTTCTCCGTCATCTGCCCTCACAATGGATATATCTCGGAAATATCTCCCCCTCATATTTTCAAGGTGACCCTGCTTTATAGTTGATTTTCCGAAATTTGAGTGACTAGGCCGCCACGGGCGATCTTCGGAATCCTCCCCACCACTATCCATATCATAACTATCACTGTCGCCAGTATCTTCAGATAAACCCTCCAAAGTCTCCCTGACAATCTTCTCCGTATTGGTCTTCGACATTGATTCAAGAAAACCCAGGTGCATTTCCTCAGAAAGACTTATCTTCGAAGCACCAGCAACTTTCTTATCCTCAGACATCTTCGCGAATGCTGGCAAACCAGACTTGAAACCGAAGCTTAAAAATTTAAAACCAAGCAATTGCTGTCGCGTGCAGGCTGAAAAGCTGGGTGAGTAAAGAGCAGATGGCAAAAGAGCGTGCCAAATAAACTCGCGGTGAGCTCGTATTTATACACCCAGTGTGTCGAAAACTGGAGGGCCCCGCTTGTCAATGACTGTTGCTATTCTAGCAAAAGGAAGGTGTTTTTTCGGACCTTCGGCATAAAGCCTTCGTCCATTTCACAATATGAATTTATCAGTACAGTAAATTAATATTGCGAGGGGCTACTGTTGGGGGCCTTCGGCTCCCGAAGGTCCTCAAAAACATAGTTTGACAATGTTTTCCGAGTGTAATATGTGAACAGGAACCTTCAGAGTCAGGTCGCGGATATACAAGGGCAGGGTTAAGACAAAGCTTGACTGAAACGAAAAACGATCATGACGAAGGATAAGACGATCACGAAGCTATGTGCAGAGAAGCTTCGGTGTAACGACAGAAAGGAGGAACCGACTTAAAGATGAAAAGCCAAATTGGACCTTGAAGAATTACTATAGAGTTATTGATAAATGTAAGGGGTATCAATGTAATTTTACAAGGGCCGTGTCCCGTGGCTATAAATAGGTGAACAGTATTCCCGTACTGTTCGGGCTGACTTGGCATACGTTTTTTCACATCACGTCTGTACTTTTACTTTACATCGATCTGAAGGTACATTTGTAATTCTATTTTATGAATTTAATGATGGAAATAGATTAATAATAATACTGATATTAGTACTCGCATATTATATGGATGCTGTGTTCTATCATTTGTCAACCTTACGAAGGTCTTTTCTATGGTAGCCTTCATCTGAGATTCATTATATCCGAAGGGATATACTGTCTTTAAGGACGAAGGAGTTTAACATTTAACACTTTTATGTTGTCTTGTTCTTAATTCATAGCATTTGAGAACAAGCCCCCAACAATTCCCATCTCCCTATAGTTAAATAACATTATCCTAAGCTCCTCACCCGCAAAAAGACTTCGCAACTCCCCCTCACCTGCACTCACAGCGGCCGGCAAGGACAACAGTTCCTGCCTGCCAGCCCCACTCACCCGAAGCCGACCGACGTCCACCCCACTCACTCTACGCTTCGCAACCGTCCTTCGACACCTACGCCCAGTACTCAGACCAGGCACAACTTCAGCATCCGCAGCTTGCGGCGAAGCCTCCGCCGCTGCCACATCCAAGGCTGCAAAGTAGTCCAAGTCCTCATCCGACGACTCCTCAGTCCACTCAACCGAGCTCCCAGAGTCACCAAAATCAGAAAACTTAGATGCAGACCCGTCCGATTTATTCCCATCATCCACAGTCGAAGCCGCCAAACAATTAGTAGTAGTGGTTGCGTGCGCAGGGCCAAAATCTTGAACCTGCGCAGCAACCAAGGTTCAGCAACAATATCCAAAATTTCCTAACTACCCACACCCACTAGGCCACCTGCGAAGACCCAGCCGTCGCAGGAGTCTCCGCCGTCGCCTCCGCCGCCACCGTCACAGGATCCTCAGCCCTCGGCGCAGCAGTTGGCGGCGGGCCTCCGCCGGCCGCAGCGGCTGCAAGGGCATCAGGAACGCCTTCGGCGGTCTCCGGGGGCGGGCCTCCGCCGGCCGCAGCGGCTGCGGGGGCATCAGGAGTGCTTTCGGTGGGTTCCGGGGGCAGCTCCAGGGCGACCTCGGACACAGCCGCCGCCGGGTTCGACTCTGGGTCAGGCAGCGCGCTGTTCAAAGCCCCGAAATCATCCACCCTCTTGCCGCGCGCCGCCTGAGACATAGGACACAAATTCAGCAAACCCATACATAGCCCACACTCAACAAACACCAAACAAAAGCCAAACAATTAGCTGACCCCTCGCCGTCTCGGCCCGCTCCCTGACCACCTCTCGACCGTGGGGGCCCCACATCCGGTCGTAGAGGGCTCCGGTGGATTCCTTCAATATAGGGTCCTCAACCTTGTAGATATCACGCTCGAAATCCTCATCAGCTTGGTCGAAGACCTCATAGTGCCGGCACCCTTCGCGAGAGAGCGCGTTCATCGCCCCGTCGCAGGTGACCAGGGAGGCATAAGACATAAACCCCTCCACGATGGTGGGGAGCGCCTGCAGCTCCTCCAGTACCCACTCAAGGTAGCGAAGTCCGGGCTCTCGGTCCGGCACTTCAAATTCAGCGGTCCGCGCGCCCAGCTCATGGTATGAATCCATAAGCTGTTTGCGTGTCCGCTCAGCCTCTGTGCGCGTCGAGGCCTTGGCCCTCTCCACACGACTCTGAAAAGCGCTGAGCCGCTCCTCCAACTGCTCGGCGCACTGCCTGGCAAGACTGCCCTCCACCCGCGCCAAATTGGCCTCCGCCTGCGCAGCCTGCGCCTTGGCGAGGGCCTCATTAACCTCCTTCCTCTCCTCTGCCAGTTGGCGCCGGAGGTCAGCCTTCTCACCCTCCAGCACAGCCACCTTATCCGCCAGCTTGCGGCATTTGCTGTCGGCGGCCGACTTCTCCCGAACGGCGTCAGCATGTTGCGTCCGAAGTATCTCGACTTTGGCAGACACAACTGCCGTCAGGGCTCCCGACGCCGTGCGGTCAGCGAAGTTAGTCGCCTATAAGACACACATAAGACCACAGCCCTTACTTAGTGCCGGTAAAAAACTGAAGTCCAGCTCCACGTACCTGACTTAGTGCCTCCTTCAGCTCCTTCAGCCGGCGGGACACAGCACCCGCCTCGTCCCTGACTGCAGCGAGCACCGGAATCTCGCCACCGGCACTAAAAGCACCGCCCTTCGCCCCGGCAGGCGGAGCAACAACAAGTTGGCCTTCGTTCGAACCTGCAACATATCAACTTATTAACAAAAAAAATCGAGACAGTGACTTACCAACAAGATAATCTTCCACACTAATGTCGGTGGCGAAGTCGGCGATGCGCTTGCCCGGCGGCGGCAACTCTCGGGCCGCCTTCGCAGCCTCCGGCACCCCGCTGGGCACAGGGGCAGCCTTCACAGACTTGGAACCACCGGCGGTAGCCACCTTCGCAGCCTCCGGCGCCCTGCTGGATGCAGGGACGGCCGACTTCGCCGCCAGCGGCGGCTGGCCTCCGCCGGGGGCAGTAGCCTTCGCAGCCCCCCGCTGCCTCTTCGGCCTGGCTTCATGAAGCCTAACGACCGCCTGGCGCTTCTGTGCAGCTCCCTGGCGATCCTTGTCCATCACTGCCGACACAACAACAGCAATATTCCGCCCGTAAGGAAACACTTTCCAATCACGAACCATGCGAGATGTAAAAAAGTCTTCGCCGGCCGCGCGGGGGACAGGAACATTCTTAGGCCACCAACCCCCGGTAACCCTCAGCATCCGCGCCGAAGACTCCCGGAGCTCGGGCGAAGACATCCTCCCCCCCGGGGCCGCGCATGTCCTCATCAATTCTCTAGCAAAACCATCAGAAACCCCAAGTCCTCCCACAACAGTACCTAGTTTCCTCTTCTTAGAGGACGGGGCGGCCGCCGGCGCGGGGTCGTCTCCAGACTCTACCACCGGTTTCTTCCCGCGACGATCCACATCGTCTTGGCCGGGATAACCGCCATACGGCAGACGATTCAACTCAAAAACCCTGTTCAAGCGGTCATTTGACCCGCGAATGTCCCAGCTACGCTGGCCCTCTGTCCTCGGCACGTACCGACCAACGATCCGCACCGCCCCATCTTCCGCCTCATGCACAAAGGCGGCCGGATCGTGGCTATGCAGATCCAGGGCGAAGGCAGGACTTCGCACTAGCTTCCCACCATGGGAAGGCATCTAGCGAGGGCACACTTCGCCCAGCGCCTAGCCATGCGCCAAAGGCCATACCCCGTACGCCACAAACTCCTCAACCAAATCGCGCCTGCTGCTTAGGCCGGCGGCGCACCGAAGGGCCCCTTCGTCCGCATCCTCCTCCGCCACTTCAAAAGGCGGGTATGCTGAGTAAAAATGCGAGCACATCTCGGACATGGGGAGCCCCGGATGGTCTTCGACTGTACCCTCCGCGACGTAGAACCAAAACTCATGCCAATTGCCCCACTTGTTGCGGGCGCAAGGAACCAACTCAACTACCTCCATCGTGGTCTTGCCGGTCTTCGGCGTAAATGTACAGGACCCAAACCAGGCAACTTCATTTCCAATCATCCTCTTCTGCCAGTGCAGGCAATAGTACTTCGCGAAGACTTCGACTGATGGCTGTCCGCCATACGAAGTCGTCGCCCAGACATACTTCGACAGAGCCACCATGGCATTCGGAGTCAGCTGATGGATCTGAACGTTAAATCTGCGCAGGACTTCTCCAACAAATCGGTGCGCAGGCAGGCGGAGACCAGCGACAAAAAACGCCTCGAACACAACTAACTCGCCTTCCGGCTTGGGGACTTCCTCCGTCCCCGGGACACGAGCGACTCCACCGCCAAAGTAACCAAGCCGCTGCATATCTTGCATGCGGACCGACGACATCCACGACACACCAAAATCCACCATATCGCCGGCGCGCAACTCCTCCGCCGCCACAGTACTCAGCGTTTCCTCAGACGACGCGTCGGCCGGCGGCGTAGCGGCAGCAGAAGAAGAAGAGGTCGGCATCGCTACGTACCGTCGGCGGCGGCGGGCGGTCTGCTTCACTCGAGCCAGATCTCCGGCGAACAAGAGCAAGGAGGGCAGACGAGCAGCAAGATGGTGGAAAAAGTGGCTAGGGTTTTCACGGAGCGCGGAAGGATAAAGTTCAAAACGCGCCGACCCCGCCCCCTTTTATACACAGGGCGCGGCGCTTCGGGAAACCCGCAGTCCAACAGTACGGTGTCAATCAACGGTCATGTCCCTTCGCCCCATACGACATCCGACGAAGACCCGTGACGAGGTCATCCCACCGCGCGGCCGCGCCCAGCATGGAGGCCCACGTGTGATCCGGCCCATTATAACGGGCCCTGCGTGGCCGCTGCATGTTACGGGCCTAATTTGTAAAGGCGTCCCTGTAATTACAGTCTGTAACCCCGCTTTATGGGAATATTCCGGGGATAACCTAGGTGTCTGAGGCACATGCATCCTTAACACGGGACGCTGGGCACCCGGACACCTATAAATACCCCCGCACAGTGCCCT
The DNA here is from genome assembly GCA_029449295.1 of Zea luxurians. Classification (NCBI taxonomy): domain Eukaryota; kingdom Viridiplantae; phylum Streptophyta; class Magnoliopsida; order Poales; family Poaceae; genus Zea; species Zea luxurians. Next base: position 117,944,999 of record JAOPSE010000009.1, read on the forward strand.
TGAGAGGCTAGATGAACAGAGCTTTTGCCATCACGTGCTGAAACCCTGTTTGCGTTATTACACCCCCCCCGTTGGATCAACTTGCGCCTGTGAGCAAGTTCCAACAGTGCCCCTGAATCACTTGACATGTTCGGTATCTACTTTCTTTACTTCTCCCAAGAGTGTTTCACCTGTCACGCAGACATTACAATACATAGGAGGTACAAAAATGCGGAAGCAATTACAATAACTTACTTTTATTGAAAAGTAAGACAGAGTTATATAGTTACAGACCAAAACATAATATATGAGTGTCGAGTATTATTATTACAAAACCAGGGAGGCAAAAACTCCTCCCGAATAAGCAGTCAAAAGTTTTTAACGGAGGATCCTTTCCTCCCGAAGCTTTACTCCTGGTTTTCCTCCTTGGGCACCACTTTTGAACAAAAGCAGCAAAAGTTTGCCGCTTCTTCACCTAAAACCACATGGGACAAAGCCCTGAGTACGAAGTCTACTTTCGCAAGACTTACCCAGCAAAGTAAAAGACTCTCAAGGATATGCTGGCCTTTAAAGAAGTCAAGGTAAGGCTTATCAATAATCAAAAGACTCTGTTTGCAGAAGTGCTTACTAATAGTGGATCCTTAAAAATCCAATTTTAATTGTCAGGTTTAAGTAAGATTACCTACCTCTATAGTTCTCCCTACCCTAGTTCAATCACTTGACCTGCACTAGCCAATTTCTTTAACAACCCTTCATCTTTACTGGATTTCTATGTATAGGGCAGTGACCAAGTCTTCATAACCGTGAAGTTACGGCGATCTGAATCGATTATACTCAGCTGAGGATCTCCAATCACACGACATATGTAGCACTTAACCCTTGCATATGTCAACTCGCCACCGGGGTTCTTAAGACCAGATCAGGTTCTCGCCAACCGAGAGCACAGATACACCACCGTCCAGCCTCTTGCCACAGAGGGTACACCCTACTCTCGCCATCTCTCCGCTCCCATTACGTGTTATCTTATTCTGGTATTAGTCTGCCCGAGGCAAAGCTTACCCATGACGAGGCATGTGACCAGTTAAAGGGTCCTCAATCATCAAGCTTACATCGACACGGTCCTTAATCGACTCAGATGGAGACACTACACCGAGACTCTCTTCTCGTGCAAGTCAACTGCCTGGTCTTAGCTTTATCATTTAAAACCCAAAGTTTGGTACCTGGCAGAGGTACATCTTTTCTGATGTTGAACCCATCATGGCCATGATGGATCCACCATCAAGTTTTATTTTTGAAAACATCCCACCCACTTTGCAATATCATCTTTTGAGAAAACAAAACATTTTGTTTTTCTAAAGCAAAGCTAAGAATAAGAAAAACTTTTTGTAAAACAGAGATTTAGGAAATAATCAAGTCCAAGGAAGGAGATGCAGCAATAGTTTAGCACACAACTCCTATCACCTAATGCATCAAGTAAGTGAGAAAGATTTTAAAAGGAACAAGGAGGTGGCAAATGCATTGGGGCTTGCCTTGTGTTACTGGTGAATCAGGCTCTGTTCCACAGATATCAAAATAAAAACAGTTGCCTACGTGATGTTCCTCAGGTGGTGGTGGTGAAGTCTTCGCTTCTTCGACTTCTACTTCTTCTTCGTTTTCTAAATATAACCATACATAATAATGAATGCCCATGTAATGCTCATGAGAGTGCAAAGATAATAAAAGTTTATTATCTAAAGTCTTGAATACAACTTTCCTTCACGGATCTCCGAGAACTTAGGGTTTCCGGAGTCAATAGTGAAGTTCACAGGGCAGGGGGCTAGGGTTTTGGGTTCTAAGTATCAAACATGGTCCAAAACATACCAAACTTTACCCAAGGCTTCTAAATATGATTTAGAGTTTATCCTAAAAATTTAAGGAATTTTGGATTTATTATCTATTCTCTAAAAAATCCAGAAGCATGGTTTTTGGTTATTTTAAATGCTCTATAATTTCGTATTTGGACTAAAAATCATGAAACTATTTTTAGTAAATAATATAGGAAATTAGAAACCTAGCAAAATTAAATTACTGTTTTTATCATTTTTCTAGAATTTTCTAGAATTTCTTTAGCTCTGGTAGAAAAAGAAAAAGAAAAGGTGTGAACAGTATTGGACCTAAACTGGCCCAAGCCAGCCCAACACAGAAGGAAAACGCCCGCGCGCGCGCCCGCGTGCAACTTTGCACCGAAGACCCTGTCTTATTGAATAACCTAAAGTGGGGTCGCAGCACTATTCAACTAAGTCACTGACACTTGCAAAAAGGTCCCTGCACTTCTTTCTCTTCACAGTCCGGAGTCCCCGACGGTGAGCGGCGCTGCGCAGTGCTCCGACGAGCTCGTGTACCGGCCGATTCACTAAATGACTGGTGCTCTACTTTGGCAGAGATCGAATCCCAGCCCTAACCACCGTTTCCCCAACTAATTTCACGAACGGCTATCTAACCTACTTTGTCCACGGTGACAGCGGGTGTCGCGGACAATCGAACGCGTTCCCGGCGATCTATGGAGTCTTAGTTTAATTGACCGGGTCAAGAAGCACCACAAGCACATAGGGATGCTAAAACAAGAACAAGGAGGACGTGATCGGACCTGTGACGAGCTGACCACATCGAGCTCACACACGGTGTTCTTGACCAATTTGGGGGAAATCTTAAATTGGGGCGCTCTGGTGGACGATCTGAGGCACGGGTTGCTTCACTAGGTGCGCAATTACCTAGCGGAGTGGACGGGGGTGGCAATTTTATAGCCTCTGGGGGCAGCGGTGCAAAATTTCACGAAGATGTGCTGGCAGCCGGAGGGGAAGAAAGTTACTGGCGCGAGAGCTCAGTGGCATCTACCGTGGCGACCTCACTAGCGACGAACTTATGCTTCAGGGCGGTTCCTAATGACTCACCGCGACGTGGTATAGCTTCGAGGCACGTAGCTTGGCCGGATAATGGCGAACGCCGGCGATGCCAGCGCGACTTACCATGGCGAGACACGATGCCGGTAAAAACAGTGGTCGGAGTTTATCTCCAACGCGATGCTTTATACCGAGGAGTGCTTATCCGAGCTCGGTCGAACGTGAATCGCGACGCCGACATGAATCCGAGCGCAAAGGTCGTCAGCGGCGAGGTTCACTGAACCTGACCCGATCAGGTTACTGTACCATAGGAATCATCTTCAGAGTGCCTGATAGAACATATTCAAGGCAGATTTTCTCCAAGGTTTGCATGACAACTTCATCATCCTTCTACACCAAAGTTGTAGACCTATCAACCATCTTCACCTTTGCTATAGCATCACTAGTCAGATTCCTACTGGATCATGCATAGAATTGAGCTCTAAGTTCATGCAATCCCACCGTTAGTCTAACTTTAGACTTTAAGTAGTCTGACAGCACAACTTTGGGCACATTTTTCTCCAAATTTTTCATAACAACAATGTTTAATCCCTTAAACAAAGTTGTTCTCCTAACATAGCTCTATAGATTTGATGTGGTGACCCAAGGCAAATTCTCTATATTCTTGGATCTACAGAGCCCTAAAGTCAGCCCTCTCTTGCTGTTTTCAAACTTAACTTCTTGAGCACAAGAGTAGCCTTTTTGCAAATAAGCCCAAAACTTAGGGTTTAACTTGTAAATCCACATAATTTTGCACTTAGCCCCCTAGGGTTTAAGGCTAGGGCTTTCTGGGGTTCTTTTTAGGATTTTTGACACTTCTAGGGTTTGGATGTTACTTAGGTCCATTCCTAGTGACATTTCATGACTATTTCAATTGAGTTTTAAAGTTTTCCCTCCTTAAGCCTTGTTTATTCTATTATGCCCAATCTAGGGTTAAATACGGGACCCTAGGGTTTCACTAGTAAGATGTCACTTCAATACAACTTGTTTGAAATCTTTACCTAGTGAATGCACTCTAGATGTGACAAACACATGAAATGCCAATGCTTATGATGTTATGCTCAGGTTTTAATAACAGTAACACCAGGGGTGTTACATCCTTCCCCCATAAAAGAATCTCGTCCCAAGATTAAAAGTCTTAGGGCAAGTAATGGAAAAGGAAATGCTTCACATTTTTATTTCCTTATTCTTGGTACAAGACAGGGGTGGTATGGAGTTTATCCTTCTACTCCAACAAATGTATACACCTTACAAATTACATGAGGCTAAAAAGCCTGGGAAATTCTTTTCTAAAAAGTCTTGAGTTTCCCATGTAGCCTCATCTTTTGAATGTTGGTTCCACTGTATCTTGTAGAATTTGAGAGTCTTTCTTTGGGTAATTCTGTCCTTTTGATCCAAGACTCGAATAGGATGCTCCAAATATGTTAAGTCTAGTTCTAGGGCAACATTCGTTACTTCAACAGTTCGATCTGGAACCCGAAGACACTTCTTCAATTGAGACACGTGGAACACATTATGTACAGCAGACAATGTTTTGGGTAGCTAGAGTCGGTATGCCACTGGTCCACACTGCTCAAGAATAGGGAAAGGACCAATGTACCAGGGTGCAAGCTTCCCTTTTACTCCGAAACGTGATACACCCTTCATTGGTGAGACTTTCAGATAGACATAATCTCCAACTAGAAAGTACAAGGGTGTCTGTCGTTTGTCTGCGTAACTCTTATGACGAGCTTGAGCTTCTTTTAAATTATGAATTATTCGTCGAACTTTTTCTTCGGTCTCATTTACCATATCTAGCCTGAAGAAACTCCTTTCACCTGGTTCAGACCAGTTTAACAGAGTACGACACCGTCGGCCATACGAAGCTTCGAAGGGTGCCATCTTAATGCTTTCTTGATAGCTATTATTGTATGAGAACTCCGCTAATGGTAAACAATCATCTCATTTTTGTGGGAATTCCAGAACACATGCTCGCAACATGTCTTCAAGTATTTGATTTACCCTCTCAATTTGACCACTTGTTTGAGGATGATAGGCCGAACTATGGACCAACTTGGTACCCAAGGATTTGTGAAGTTCTTCCCAAAATTTGGATACGAATTGAGGTCCACGATCCGACACTATGGTTTTTGGAACACCGTGCAAACTGAGAATACGAGCAATGTACAGTTCTGCATATGCAATTACTAGATATTTTACTTTGATTGGAAGGAAGTGGGCAATCTTTGTAAGTCGGTCAATGATAACCCAAATGGAGTCAAAGCCTTTTGCTGTTCTGGGTAATCCCACAACAAAGTCCATGCTAATATCTTCCCATTTCCATGTTGGTATTGGTAGAGATTGTAATGGACCAGCAGCTTTCAAGTGTATGGCCTTGACACGCCTACAAGTGTCACACCTTGCCACATAGCGTGCGATTTCAATCTTCATCTTTGTCCACCAATAATGCTGTTTTAGATCATGATACATCTTAGTGCTTCCAGGATGAATAGAATAGCGACTAAGATGTGCTTCATCTAATATTTGCTGGCGGATTTCCTCATTCTTTGGCACAACTATGCGGTTGTTAAACCATACAATACCTTGATCTTTTCTGAAGCAATTGGCTTTTCTGGCCTCTATTTTCTCATGGATGTGCTTCATACCCTCATCATCCTTTTGAGCATCAATTATTCTTTATAGAAGAACTAACTCAAGCTTTAGTTGATTTAAGGTTCCATGTTGAATCATTCCCAGGTTTAATTTCTCCATCTCCTGGCACAATGTAATGTCAGAAGTCTTCATGGTTAGACAATGGCAGAAAGCCTTGCGACTAAGTGCATCCGCCACTACATTGGCCTTGCCTGGGTGATAATGAATTTCCAATTCATAGTCCTTAATAAGCTCGAGCCATTGCCTCTGTCTCATGTTCAACTCTGACTGGGTAAAGATATACTTCAAGCTTTTATGATCTGTATAAATGTGACAGATATTCCCCAGTAGATAATGACGCTAGATTTTTAGGGCATGAACCACCGCAGCTAACTCCAGATCATGAGTTGGATAATGTTCCTCATGCCGACGCAACTGCCTTGAAGCATAAGCTATCACTCGGCCTTCTTGCATTAGAACATAGCCGAGACCACTGCCTGATGCGTCACAATACACATCAAAGGGCTTTTCAATATCCGGTTGAGCCAATACCGGAGCAGTGGTTAATAATACCTTCAACTGTTTAAAGGCTTCATTACACTTTGATGACCAAATAAATTTAGTATCATTCTTTAATAAACTTGTGATTGGTTTCACAAGCTTGGAAAAATCTAGAATGAATCGGCGGTAATAACCAGCCAGTCCAAGGAAATTTCGGACTTGATGTACAGTGGTTGGGGGTTTCCGCTCCAAAATATCCTTGAATTTGCTAGGATCCACTGCAATCCCCTTGGCAGATAATACATGTCCCAGAAATTGAATTTCCTCCAGCCAGAACGCTAACTTACTGAACTTAGCATGTAATTGATGTTCTCTTAAGCGCGTTAACATGATCTGTAAATGCCGAGCATGCTCCTATTCATTCTTGGAGTATATTAAGATATCATCAATGAATACCACCACAAATTTATCCAGCTCGGGCATGAATACCGAGTTCATAAGATATGTGAAGTGGGCAGGAGCATTTGTTAATCCGAAGGACATAACCAGATATTCAAATAATCCATACCGCATAGTGAATGCGGTCTTTGGTATATCTTCAGGTCGGATACGGATCTGATGATAGACCGACCTGAGGTCAATCTTAGAGAAGACCCTCGCTCCAGTTAGTTGATCAAATAGAATGTCAATCCATGGAAGCGGGTATTTATTTTTGATGGTAACCTCATTAAGGGGTCTATAATCCACACACATCCGCAGTGTTTGGTCCTTCTTCTTAACAAAGATGGCTGGATAACCCCATGGCGATGAGCTTGGCCGGATGAATCCCTTCTCCAGTAGATCTTGTAATTGGGTCTTGAGTTCTGCCAACTCATTCGGAGCTATTCAGTACGACCTTCTAGAAATAGGAGCCGTACCGGGCTTCAACTCAATCACAAATTCTACATCTCTTTCTGGAGGCAATCCAGGCAAATCTTTCGGAAAAACGTCTGGGAACTCACATACTACCGGAATATCTTGGATCTCCGGTATGATAGCTTCATACATTCTGCCAAATGGTTTAGCTGGAACGGCTACAGGGATGGTCAAGAGAACCTCTTCTTGGCCATAATTCAGTCTGACAGTTCTCAAATTAGTGTTGAGAATAGCTTTATGTTGGGCCAACCAATTCATGCCCAGAATTACATCTATATCTTGGCCTTTCAGAACAATCATATTAGTAGGAAAGTCCCGTTCAGCCAATGTTACGGGCACTTGGAAAGCCACTTCTTTAGTAAATATTTGTCCCCTAGGCAAATGAATGTTAAACCCTTCCCGTAATTCATTGTATGGAATGCAATGCTGCTCCACAAATTTCTTCCTTATGAACGTATGCGAAGCACCAGAATCAAAGAGAATAATTGCAGGGTGATTGGCCACTAGAAACGTACCCATCATAACCAATTCGCCTTCCAGTGTTGTGGCCACTTGAGTATAATAAATCCGTCCCGTTTTCCTTGTATTTTTGCCCGCGGTATTGTTTGCCGCATTTCCCTTTCCTTGAGCGGAATTCCCAAAACTCTGCTGATTACTTGATCTATTTTGCTTCGGATATGGACAGTCCTTGATAAAGTGTCTGAACTTTCCACAGTTAAAGCAGCCAGTTGAAGAGCTTGGGAGGGCACGGAAACGAGTACCAGGGGCACTCGGCTGATTTGTTGGAGTTGGGGGCAGTAGCGGGGTGAATGAAGACCGGTTGTTTGAAAGGTTAGGAGGGTGGACGTGGGGAAGAGCGATTCGGATTAAAAGGTTGGATTACCAACCTTTGTCTTTTCTCAGACCCCTGACTGGGCCTATCGCCTCTGTAACCCTTTGATTTTCCCGAGCCTGCATATTTAGCTTCGACTGCCAGTGCAGTACTGACAGCCCTTCCATAGGAAAGATCAATGCAGGTGGCCATCTTCCTTCACATTCGGTCATTAAGGCCTCTCATGAAGCAATTTTTCTTCTTTAAATCTGTGTTGACTTGATCGATAACATATTGGGACAAGTGGTTGAATTTGTTGAGATACTGAGTGACAGTATTCCCACCCTGTTTCAGCTTCATAAACTCCTCCTGTTTCATATGGAGCACCCCTTCAGGTATATAGTGCTCCCGGAAAGCTAGCTTGAACTCATCCCAGGTTATTTGATGACCAGCGGTTGAACGACTACAAAATTTCCCCACTAGGTACTGGCTGGGCCGCACAATTGTTGTGCTGCGAATAAGGGCTTTTGAATCTCCGTACATCAGAGAAGCCCGAACTTCTGTTCGATAACGCGGATCCACTCGTCCGCTTCTAGAGGATCTTCTGCCTTGACAAACAATGGGGGACGTGTCTCTGAGAAATCCAGATATGATGTTTCGCAGGGTCCTTGCTGATACGCTCGCCCGCCTTGTTGCTGCATTTGTTGTCCCGCCATTTCCCGCAGAAAGCGGGTGTTGTCAGCCGTAGCGTTAACTAAGGCAGTGATGGCCTCAGCTAATGTTGGGGGTACTGGGGGTGGATTAGGGGTTGCTTCCCTCCCACGGGAGGTTCCTGCTCCATCCTGTGCACGAGTCTTGGAAGGCATTTGAGGCAAAAAACATTTGGAAAAATATAATATGCCAAAGAAAACCATCCATTTACATTACTGAAAAAGGTAATGATAGAGACTCGAATTTACAACAGGATTACATTACCTATTATACACTACTACTACTTCTACACTATACTACTCTTGCTTCTTGTCACTTTTGGTAGCCTCGCTGTCAGGAGTAGGAGACCATTCATCCACCAACTTCATAGAGGGAGGAGGCCTGAAAAGGTCTAGTTCACCACCAAAGGCTTCTCTCGCTGTCCCAGAAGGTCCGGCTTCTATCCCGACAGGATCCGCAGGTACGTTGGGGTGCAGTTGGGAATACAATACATGAACTTCTTCATGTAGTGTATTACAATATACTTGCAAGTGGTCTATGGCGGTGCTAAGCTCCTTCACGCGGGCTCGAGCTTTAGCTTCCTTAGCCCAAGCAAGCGAACGAGAGTTAACCGCCCAGTCGAGTGCTAGATCTCGTTCCGCGAGTTGATCTTACAGGTGGCTGATGTCTATTCTTAATTCATTTATTCTTTCACCATCCACGACCCATATGTCATTCCTGTGACGGAGTTCTAATCGAAGCTGATCAACTTGGGCTTCCAGATCCCTGATTGGATCGTTGCTACCACTGCTACTGTCTTCATGCCTTGGGGCAAGTTGATGGCGGGGTACGCCAATTGGCCCGGTAGACTTGCTCGCGGTCTTTCTTGTGCGCGGTGGTATATCTCCATGAGGGGAAAATCTTATTAGCATAGTTTTTAGCATGATGCATGTATAATTATAGAATCAACCTTAGTTGATTCATACCTTCTATACATTGCACTCTATTATATGGTCTTTCAAATAAGTACTCAGAAGGTGGTTAGATAAGGAAGAAAGAAATTTTCTAGATAAGTCTTGGAATTTTTTTTTGAAAATGCCTCATAATCTCTGCAGAGATGGGCTTCGCTTCGATACCAGCTGTGACGGAACCTCCCAAGTCATTAGGCCCACCTACAGTTGTCCTTGTCTAGCGGACTTTAGACAACCGTGCAGGTGCCCCTGAATCACTTGACAAGTTTGGTATCTGCTTTCTTTACTTCTCCCAAGAGCGTTTCGCCCGTCACGCAGACGTTACAATACATCGGAGGTACAAAAATGCAGAAGCAATTACAATAACTTACTTTTATTGAAAAGTAAGATAGAGTTATATAGTTTCAGACCAGAACATAATATATGAGTGCCGAGTATTATTATTACAAAATCAGGGAGGCAAAAACTCCTCCCGAATAAGCAGTCAAAAGTTTTTAACGGAGGATCCTTTCCTCCCGAAGCTTTACTCCTGGTTTTCCTCCTTGGGCACCACTTTTGAACAAAAGCAGCAAAAGTTTGATGCTTCTTCACCTAAAACCACATGGGACAAAGCCATGATTATGAAGTGTACTCTCGCAAGACTTACCCGACAAAGTAAAAGACTCTCAAGGATATGCTAGCCTTTAAGGAAGTCAAGGTAAGGCTTACCAATAATCAAAAGACTCGGTTTGCAGAAGTGCTTACTAATAGTGGATCCTTAAAAATCCAATTTTAATTGTCAGGTTTAAGTAAGATTACCTACCTCTAGAGTTCTCTCTACCCTAGTTCAATCACTTGACCTGCACTAGCCAATTTCTTTAACAACCCTTCATCTTTACTGGATTTCTACGTATAGGGCAGTGACCAAGTCTTCATAACCGCGAAGTTACGGTGATCCGAATCGATTATACTCAGCTGAGGATCTCCAATCACACGACATATGTAGCACTTAACCCTTGCATATGTCAAATCGCTACCGGGGTTCTTAAGACGAGATCAGGTTCACGCCAACCGAGAGCACAGATACACCACCGTCCAGCCTCTTGCCATGGAGGGTACACGCTACTCTCGCCATCTCTCCACTCCCATTGCGTGTTATCTTATTCTGGTATTAGTCTGCCCGAGGCAAAGCTTACCCATGACGAGGCATGTGACCAGTTAAAGGGTCCTCGATCATCAAGCCTACATCGACACGGTCCTTAATCGACTCAGAAAGAGACACTACACCGAGACTCTCTTCTTGTGCAAGTCAACTGCCCGGTCTCAGCTTTATCATTTAAAATCCAAAGTTTGGTACCTGGCAAAGGTACATCTTTTCCGATTTTGAACCCATCATGGCCATGATGGATCCACCATCAAGTTTTATTTTTGAAAACATCCCACCCACTTTGCAACATCATCTTTTGAGAAAACAAAACATTTAGTTTTTCTAAAGCAAAGCTAAGCATAAGAAAAACCTTTTGTAAAATAGGGATTTAGGAAATAATCAAGTCCAAGGAAGGAGATGCAGTAATAGTTTAGCACACAACTCCTATCACCTAATGCATCAAGTAAGTGAGAAAGATTTTAAAAGGAACAAGGAGGTGGCAAATGCACCAGGGCTTGCCTTGTGTTACTGGTGGGTCAGGCTCTGTTCTGCAGATATCAAAATAAAAACAGTTGCCTGCCTGATGTTCCTCAGGTGGTGGTGGTGAAGTCTTCGCTTCTTCGACTTCTACTTCTTCTTCATTTTCTAAATATAACCATACATAATAATTAATGCCCATGTAATGCTCATGAGAGTGCAAAGATAATAAAAGTTTATTATCTAAAGTCTTGAATACAACTTTCCTTCACAGATCCCCGAGAACTTAGGGTTTCCGGAGTCAATAGTGAAGTTCACAGGGCAGGCGGGCTAGGGTTTTGGGTTCTAAGTATCAAACATGGTCCAAAACATACCAAACTTTACCCAAGGCTTCTAAATATGATTTAGAGTTTATCCTAAAAACTTAAGGAATTTTGGATTTATTATCTGTTCTCTAAAAAATCCAGAAGCATGGTTTTTGGTTATTTTAAATGTTGTATAATTTCCTATTTGGACTAAAAATCATGAAAATATTTTTAGTAAATACTATAGGAAATTAGAAACCTAGAAAAATTAGTTTGGTATTTTCACCATTTTTTTAGAATTTTCTAGAATTTCTTTAGCTCTGGCAGAAAAAGAAAAAGAAAAGGTGTGAACAGTATTGACCTAAACCGGCCCAAGCTAGCCCAACACAGAAGGAAAACGCCCGCACGCGCGCCCGCGTGCAACTTTGCACCGAAGACCCTGTCTTATTGAATAACCTAAAGTGGGGTCGCAACACTATTCAACTAAGTCACTGACACTTGCGAAAAGGTCCCTGCACTTCTTTCTCTTCACAGTCCGGAGTCCCCGACGGTGAGCGGCGCTGCGCAGTGCTCCGACGAGCTCGTGTACCGGCCGATTCACTCAATGACTGGCGCTCTACTTTGGCAGAGACCGAATCCAAGCCCTAACCACCGTTTCCCCCTAACTAATTTCACGAACGGCAATCTAACCTACTCTGTCCACAGTGACAGCCGGTGTCGCGGACAACCGAACGCGTTCTCGACGATCTATGGAGTCTTAGTTTAATTGACCGGGTCGAGAAGCACCACAAGCACATAGGGATGCTAAAACAAGAACAAGGAGGACGTGATCGAACCTGTGACGGGCTGACCGTGGTGAGCTCACACACACGGTGTTCTTGACCAATTTGGGGGAAATCTTAAATTAGGGCGCTCTGGTGGACGATCTGAGGCACGGGTTGCTTCACTGGGTGCGCAATTACCTAGCATAGCGGACGGGGGCGGCAATTTATAGCCTCTGGGGGCGGCGGTGCTCAATTTCACGAAGATGTGCTGGCAGCCGGAGGGGAAGAAAGTTACTGGCGCGAGAGCTCAGTGGCATCTACCGTGGCGACCTCACTAGCGACGAACTTATGCTTCAGGGCGGTTCCTAATGACTCACCGCGACGTGGTATAGCTTCGAGGCACGTAGCTTGGCCGGATAATGGCGAACGCCGGTGATGCCAACGGGACTTACCATGGCGAGACACAATGCCGGTAAAAACAGTGGTCGGAGTTTATCTCCAACGCGATGCTTTATACCGAGGAGTGCTTATCCGAGCTCGGTCGAACGTGAATCGCGACGCCGACATGAATCCGGGCGCAAAGGTCGCCAGCGGCGAGGTTCACTGAACTTGACCCGATCAGGTTACTGTACCATAGGAATCATCTTCAGAGTGCCTGATAGAACATATTCAAGGCAGATTTTCTCCAAGGTTTGCATGACAACTTCATCATCCTTCTACACCAAAGTTGTAGACCTATCAACCATCTTCACCTTTGCAATAGCATCACTAGTCAGATTCCTACTGGATCATGCTTAGAATTGAGCTCTAAGTTCATGCAATCCCACCGTTAGTCTAACTTTAGACTTTATGTAGTCTGACAGCACAACTTTGGGCACATTTTTCTCCAAATTTTTCATAACAACAATGTTTAATCCCTTAAACAAAGTTGTTCTCCTAACATAGCTCTATAGATTTGATGTGGTGACCCTAGGCAAATTCTCTATATTCTTGGATCTACAGAGCCCTAAAGTCAGCCCTCTCTTGCTGTTTTCAGACTTAACTTCTTGAGCACAAGAGTAGCCTTTTTGCAAATAAGCCCAAAACTTAGGGTTTAACTTGTAAATCCACATAATTTTGCACTTAGCCCCCTAGGGTTAAAGGCTAGGGCTTTCTGGGGTTCTTTTTAGGATTTTTGACACTTCTAGGGTTTGGATGTTACTTAGGTCCATTCCTAGTGCCATTTCATGACTATTTCAATTGAGTTTTAAAGTTTTCCCTCCTTAAGCCTTGTTTATTCTATTATGCCCAATCTAGGGTTAAATACGGTACCCTAGGGTTTCACTATTAACATGTCACTTCAATACAACTTGTTTGAAATCTTTACCTAGTGAATGCACTCTAGATGTGACAAACACATGAAATGCCAATGCTTATGATGTTATGCTCAGGTTTTAATAACAGTAACACCAGGGGTGTTACATCCTTCCCCCATAAAAGAATCTCGTCCCAAGATTAAAAGTCTTAGGGCAAGTAATGGAAAAGGAAATGCTTCACATTTTTATTTCCTTATTCTTGGTACAAGACAGGGGTGGTATGGAGTTTATCCTTCTATTCCAACAAATGTATACACCTTACAAATTACATGAGGCTAAAAGGCCTAGGAAATTCTTTTCTAAAAAGTCTTGAGTTTCCCATGTAGCCTCATCTTTTGAATGTTGGTTCCACTGTATCTTGTAGAATTTGAGAGTTTTTCTTTGGGTAATTCTGTCCTTTTGATCCAAGACTCGAATAGGATGCTCCAAATATGTTAAGTCTAGTTCTAGGGCAACATTCGTTACTTCAACAGTTCGATCTGGAACCCGAAGACACTTCTTCAATTGAGACACGTGGAACACATTATGTACAGCAGACAATGTTTCGGGTAGCTAGAGTCGGTATGCCACTTGTCCACATTGCTCAAGAATAGGGAAAGGACCAATGTACCAGGGTGCAAGCTTCCCTTTTACTCCGAAACGTGACACACCCTTCATTGGTGAGACTTTCAGATAGACATAATCTCCAACTAGAAAGTACAAGGGTGTCCGTCGTTTGTCTGCGTAACTTTTCTGACGAGCTTGAGCTTCTTTTAAATTATGAATTATTCGTCGAACTTTTTCTTCGGTCTCCTTTACCATATCTGGCCTGAAGAAACTCCTTTCACCTGGTTCAGACCAGTTTAACAGAGTACGACACTGTCGGCCATACGAAGCTTCGAAGGGTGCCATCTTAATGCTTTCTTGATAGCTATTATTGTATGAGAACTCCGCTAATGGTAAACAATCATCTCATTTTTGTGGGAATTCCAGAACACATGCTCGCAACATGTCTTCAAGTATTTGATTTACCCTCTCAATTTGACCACTTGTTTGAGGATGATAGGCCGAACTATGGACCAACTTGGTACCCAAGGATTTGTGAAGTTCTTCCCAAAATTTGGATACGAATTGAGGTCCACGATCCGACACTATGGTTTTTGGAACACCGTGCAAACTGAGAATACGAGCAATGTACAGTTCTGCATATGCAATTACTAGATATTTTACTTTGATTGGAAGGAAGTGGGCAATCTTTGTAAGTCGGTCAATGATAACCCAAATGGAGTCAAACCCTTTTGTTGTTCTGGGTAATCCCACAACAAAGTCCATGCTAATATCTTCCCATTTCCATGTTGGTATTGGTAGAGATTGTAATGGACCAGCAGCTTTCAAGTGTATGGCCTTGACACGCCTACAAGTGTCACACCTTGCCACATAGCGTGCGATTTCAATCTTCATCTTTGTCCACCAATAATGCTGTTTTAGATCATGATACATCTTAGTGCTTCCAGGATGAATAGAATAGCGACTAAGATGTGCTTCATCTAATATTTGCTGGCGGATTTCCTCATTCTTTGGCACAACTATGCGGTTGTTAAACCATACAATACCTTGATCTTTTCTGAAGCAATTGGCTTTTCTGGCCTCTATTTTCTCATGGATGTGATTCATACCCTCATCATCCTTTTGAGCATCAATTATTCTTTGTAGAAGAACTGACTCAAGCTTTAGTTGATTTAAGGTTCCATGTTGAATCATTCCCAGGTTTAATTTCTCCATCTCCTGGCACAATGTAATGTCAGAACTCTTGATGGTTAGACAATGGCAGAAAACCTTGCGACTAAGTGCATCTGCCACTACATTGGCCTTGCCTGGGTGATAATGAATTTCCAATTCATAGTCCTTAATAAGCTCGAGCCATTGCCTCTGTCTCATGTTCAACTCTGACTGGGTAAAGATATACTTCAAGCTTTTATGATCTGTATAAATGTGACAGATATTCCCCAGCAGATAATGACGCTAGATTTTTAGGGCATGAACCACCGCAGC
This sequence comes from Zea luxurians, assembly GCA_029449295.1. Classification (NCBI taxonomy): domain Eukaryota; kingdom Viridiplantae; phylum Streptophyta; class Magnoliopsida; order Poales; family Poaceae; genus Zea; species Zea luxurians. Next base: position 117,960,473 of record JAOPSE010000009.1, read on the forward strand.
TAACTCCAGATCATGAGTTGGATAATGTTCCTCATGCCGACGCAACTGCCTTGAAGCATAAGCTATCACTCGGCCTTCTTGCATTAGAACACAGCCGAGACCACTGCCTGATGCGTCACAATACACATCAAAGGGCTTTTCAATATCCGGTTGAGCCAATACCGGAGCAGTGGTTAATAGTACCTTCAACTGTTTAAAGGCTTCATTACACTTTGATGACCAAATAAATTTAGTATCATTCTTTAATAAACTTGTGATTGGTTTCACAAGCTTGGAAAAATCTAGAATGAATCGGCGGTAATAACCAGCCAGTCCAAGGAAATTTCGGACTTGATGTACAGTGGTTGGGGGTTTCCACTCCAAAATATCCTTGACTTTGCTAGGATCCACTGCAATCCCCTTGGCAGATAATACATGTCCCAGAAATTGAATTTCCTCCAGCCAGAACGCGCACTTACTGAACTTAGCATATAATTGATGTTCTCTTAAGCGCGTTAACATGATATGTAAATGCCGAGCATGCTCCTATTCATTCTTGGAGTATATTAAGATATCATCAATGAATACCACCACAAATTTATCCAGCTCGGGCATGAATACCGAGTTCATAAGATATGTGAAGTGGGAAGGAGCATTTGTTAATCCGAAGGACATAACCAGATATTCAAATAATCCATACTGCATAGTGAATGCGGTCTTTGGTATATCTTCAGGTCGGATACGGATCTGATGATAGACCGACCTGAGGTCAATCTTAGAGAAGACCCTCGCTCCAGTTAGTTGATCAAATAGAATGTCAATCCATGGAAGCAGGTACTTATTTTTTATGGTAACCTCATTAAGGGGTCTATAATCCACACACATCCGCAGTGTTTGGTCCTTCTTCTTAACAAAGATGGCTGGATAACCCCATGGCGATGAGCTTGGCCGGATGAATCCCTTCTCCAGTAGATCTTGTAATTGGGTCTTGAGTTCTGCCAACTCATTCGGAGCTATTCGGTACGACCTTCTAGAAATAGGAGCCGTACCGGGCTTCAACTCAATCACAAATTCTACATCTCTTTCTGGAGGCAATCCAGGCAAATCTTTCGGAAAAAAACGTCTGGGAACTCACATACTACCGGAATATCTTGGATCTCCGGTATGATAGCTTCATACATTCTGCCAAATGGTTTAGCTGGAACGGCTACGGGGATGGTCAAGAGAACCTCTTCTTGGCCATAACTCAGTCTGATAGTTCTCAAATTAGTGTTGAGAATAGCTTTATGTTGGGCCAACCAATTCATGCCCAGAATTACATCTATATCTTGGCCTTTCAGAACAATCATATTAGTAGGAAAGTCCCGTTCAGCCAATGTTACGGGCACTTGGAAAGCCACTTCTTTAGTAAATATTTGTCCCCTAGGCAAATGAATGTTAAACCCTTCCCGTAATTCATTGTATGGAATGCAATGCTGATCCACAAATTTCTTGCTTATGAACGTATGCGAAGCACCAGAATCAAAGAGAATAATTGCAGGGTGATTGGCCACTAGAAACGTACCCATCATAACCAATTCGCCTTCCGGTGTTGTGGCCACTTGAGTATAATAAATCCGTCCCGTTTTCCTTGTATTTTTGCCCGCGGTATTGTTTGCCGCATTTCCCTTTCCTTGAGCGGAATTCCCAAAACTCTGCTGATTACTTGATCTATTTTGCTTCGGATATGGACAGTCCTTGATAAAGTGTCTGAACTTTCCACAGTTAAAGCAGCCAGTTGAAGAGCTTGGGAGGGCAGGGAAACGAGTACCAGGGGCACTCGGCTGATTTGTTGGAGTGGGGGGCAGTAGCGGGGTGAATGAAGACCGGTTGTTTGAAAGGTTAGGAGGGTGGACGTGGGGAAGAGCGATTCGGATTAAAAGGTTGGATTACCAACCTTTGTCTTTTCTCAGACCCCTGACTGGGCCTATCGCCTCTGTAACCCTTTGATTTTCCCGAGCCTGCATATTTAGCTTCGACTGCCAGTGCAGTACTGACAGCCCTTCCATAGGAAAGATCAATGCAGGTGGCCATCTTCCTTCGCATTCGGTCATTAAGGCCTCTCATGAAGCAATTTTTCTTCTTTAAATCTATGTTGACTTGATCGATAACATATTGGGACAAGTGGTTGAATTTGTTGAGACACTGAGTGACAGTATTTCCACCCTGTTTCAGCTTCATAAACTCCTCCTGTTTCATATGGAGCACCCCTTCAGGTATATAGTGCTCCCGGAAAGCCAGCTTGAACTCATCCCAGGTTATTTGATGACCAGCGGTTGAACGGCTACAAAATTTCCCCACTAGGTACTGGCAGGGCCGCGCAATTGTTGTGCTGTGAATAAGGGCTTTTGAATCTCCGTACATCAGAGAAGCCCGAACTTCTGTTCGATAACGCGGATCCACTCGTCCGCTTCTAGAGGATCTTCTACCTTGACAAACAATGAGGGACGTGGATCTGAGAAATCCAGATATGATGTTTCGCAGGGTCCTTGCTGATACGCTCGCCCGCCTTGTTGCTGCATTTGTTGTCCCGCCATTTCTCGCAGAAAGCGGGTGTTGTCAGCCGTAGCGTTAACTAAGGCAGTGATGGCCTCAGCTAATGTTGGGGGTACTGGGGGTGTGGGGGAAAGATATCCCCCGGGTCCACTAAAAGAGTAAAGGACCTCACGAAAGGCCCAAGGGCCCAATAAATCGTAAGGTCATTCTTTCGTGGGCCTGGGGAGAAACAGCCAGCGGAGCAGAACGACACGAGGCCGGATTGGTACACGCCCGGACGGCCCGCAGCATCGAGCGAATAACCGCAACAGAGATCCGACTTTCCCGCGCTGGAGCCTCCATGCAACGAAGCCACACGAGGATAAGTCGGCGAGGGTTATGTAGGGATAATCTCAAGAGGTTCACTATCTTTTAGCTACTCGTTACTATCTTATCCACGTGTACTACCCCACGGTCGAGTATATAAGGCCTAGGGGGCACCCCTTCAGAACGATCGACCCTTTACTTAGCCACCCATATCAACTCTCTGTATTCTCGATCAAGAGAGCTCCCTTGTAGCCACATCCACCAAGCATACTCATCAGGACGTAGGGTGTTACGCATCTCTAAGCGGCCCGAACCTGTAAACCTTGTCCACTGTCCCTCGTGCGATCAGCGCGAACCATTTTGCTACAGTTATCGACACCATCCTACTCCTAAAACACCTTGAGGGGCAACCCCGGATGTGCGGTCGGACCCAAAACACCGACAGCTGGCGCGCCAGGTAGGGGGTGTGTCGATAATCCAAGCTAGCTCAATGGCCATCTCCTTCTACAGCAAGATCACCCTGCGTCCCGGATCCGTGCTCTGCTTCGGAACAATTTCATTTGTAGCGGATGAAGAAGGGATTCTGCACCGTATCGCGGATCCGCCAGAAAAAAGGTCTCCCCCAACGAACTCCGAAAATACCGGAGAAGCACAACCTCCAGCTCTCCAGATGAGGATCGTCTCCGGAAAGCCGGGGGCCGAGGGCTCGCTGACCCGGAGAACTCCGCTGCCTACTTCTCCGACAAAAGAGTGGACATAGATCACAAGAAAAAAGGTAACCGGGGGGAAGCAAGTTGCTCTTTCCGTCCCTCATGCCTCAAAGGGGGACGTGAAGAAGATCACCACCACAGCAGCGCCGTTCTACCCCGACATCCTCTTCATCGGGAGAGTGGAGTCGCCCATTATCTCCGACGACGAGCCGACTGTACCCGGGGAGGAACCGCCTCAACGAGAGTCCCGTCGACGGAGGAACCGGCGCAGGAACGTTCGACGACATCACGCAGCCGGAGAGCGGAATCCGGAACAGCCTGTCTCGCGAGACGAGGTCTCGGAAGTAGGAGAAACTCCGGAAGAACGCGTCTTCAGAGAACGAAGGAACTCCCGACGACGTGATCGCCGACGAGCTCAGGAACAGGCTGAACAGGATGCAAGGCAGCGTCGAGAGAATCCATTCTTTGGGCGCAACCTGAATCCCGACTTCGCCCGAGCTATGAACACGCCGAGCGAAGTCGGAGGAGTACTAGCTCGGATAGCCGAGGGACTTCCACGGACTCCTGACGCCGATGGCTACCGACGACTGCTCACCCAGGCGGCCAACCACCTTCTACAGCTTGCTCACCCGCCGAACGACCTACGACACGCCATCTACAGTCACCGAGACGCGCAAAGCTCCATCAATGCTTCACGCGAGCGGCGGCATGAGAACGAGATTCGCCGTCGGGAGGAATATGACCCGGATCACGGCATCCCGACCCAGAGCCAAGCTACCAGAACTGAGTCGGCAACGGCCTCAACTAGCGGAATCACCCGGGGGCGGTCGAGGAACCACAATCACAACTCCCCTCCCTGGGACAGACATCGTCCCCGACGACAGGAGGACACATGCGGAGTGTCCGCTCTTACTCCGCGCCTTAGGGCCATCCAATGGCCTCCCAACTTCAAGGTATCCAACGTTGACAAATATGAACCTAAGCAGGATCCATGGGGTTGGCTAGCCGTCTACACCACCGCTGCTCGAGCTGCCGGGGCGTCCGAGGATGTGATGACCGCGTACTTACCCATTGTCCTTGGGCAAGACGCGCTGCAATGGCTGCGACATCTACCCCGACACTGCATCGACGTCTGGGGCGACTTCAGTCGACGCTTCACCGCCAACTTTCAGTCCCTCTCCGACAAGCCGGCGCAACCATGGGACCTCAAATCCATCAAGCGCCGGGGGGACGAGACTCTCCGGTCGTACCTCAAGAGGTTTCAAACCATGAGAAATCGTATCCCCGAGGTCACGGAGGCGGCCGTGATCGAGGACTTCTACAGAGGATCCAATGACTCGGCTTTCGTCCGAGCCATACTACAGAAGGCACCGACTACCTCCGAGGAGTTGTTCCGGGAAGCCGACCTCTACATCACCGCCGACGAGCGAGCCCAGGACCTCATCGGAGGAGCAAAGCCCGCACCAGCAGCACCACGACGCGACACAAACCAACAACCCGACAAGCGATGGGAGAAGAGGCCTCGCGAAGAAGTGCACGCTGCCGGACCACCTGCCTCTCGCGCTCGAGGAGGACCTCGTGGAGGCGAACGCACGTTGGACGACATCCTCGACGCCCAGTGCCCGTACCACAAGGACATGCGCCACACTCTTCGTAACTGCCGAGACTTCAAGCACTCCGTCGGACACGGCCGGCCCTTCCAACCTCTACCTCCTCCTCCGCCGAGGGGAGGACCAGATGAACCACGACAACCCCATCGGCAGGAGGAGGGAGGAGGAGGAGGAGCTTTTCCACGCGTTGACAGGGAGGTCAACGTCATCTTCGGCGGACACAGATCGCAGGAGAGCAGAAGACAGCAAAAGCTCAACGATCGCCAAATACTGGTGGCGACCACCGGCCCTCCCGCCCCATACCGGTGGTCGGAGCACCCGATCACCTTCACTCGGGCAGATCAATGGCTCAACTTCGACCATCCGGGCAAATACCCGCTTCTCGTCGATCCGGTGATCCGAGAGAGCCGGGTGAAGAAGGTGTTAGTGGACGGCGGAAGCAGCATCAACGTCACCTTCCCCCGGACACTCCAAGGCTTGGGAGTTCACCTCAAAGAGCTCCACGAGTCGGACACTCCTTTCTTTGGCATCGTGCCGACGGAAGGGGAATACCCGCTGGGCCACATCTACATGCCAGTCACCTTCGGAACTCCGGAGAACTACAGAACCGAGTTCCTGAGGTTTGAAGTGGCGAACTTCGACTGCGGGTACAACGCCATCATCGGGAGGCCTGGATTGGCCAAGTTCATGGCCATTCCGCATTACACATACATGATACTGAAGATGCCAGGGCCGCAAGGGATCATAACTGTGCGCGCCGACTTCCAAGGCGCCGCAGAATGTTTCCGAGTGGCTATTCAAGGAGCCCTCACCGCCAGGCCATCGACAGCTCCCTCCACAATGGCGAACTCTAAGCCTGAGGAAGACCTCACAGTACCGGCAAGCGAAGCTCAGACCGCGACCTCTATGCGGCCGACTGAAGAAACCAAGAGAATCAAACTGGGGTTCGCCGATGAGCGCAAGACGGCTATCATCAGCTCCAGCCTAGATGACAAATAGGAAAGCGCGCTCGTCCAGTTTCTGCAAGATAACCGAGATGTATTCGCATGGCAACCTGCGGATATGCCGGGAGTCCCAAGAGAACTGGCCGAGCACAAACTGAAGGTTTACCCCCAGGCAAGGCCGATTCGGCAAAAACTACGTCGTTTCACGCCTGACAAGAGAGAGGCCATTCGCGCCGAGTTAGCTCGCTTGGTCGCAGCTGGATTCATTAGAGAAGTATTACATCCCGAGTGGTTAGCCAACCCTGTTCTTGTACTCAAAAAGAATAAAGTGGATTGGCGCATGTGTGTTGATTATACTGATCTCAACAAACACTGTCCGAAGGATCCTTTTGGGCTCCCGAGGATAGATCAGGTGGTGGACTCCACCGCTGGATGTTCTATGCTGTCTTTCTTGGATTGCTATTCCGGGTACCATCAGATCAGTCTAGCAAAGGAAGACGAAGAAAAAACGGCATTCATTACTCCGTTTGGTGCTTTCTGTTATACCTCCATGCCGTTTGGCCTCAAAAACGCTGGAGCAACTTACCAGAGAGCCATTCAAACATGCTTAGCTGATCACTGGGGCAAGCGTGTGGAAGCCTACGTGGATGATGTGGTAATCAAAACACAGGACTCAGAAGACTTCATCGAAGACTTGCAACTGGTTTTCAACAGTCTGAGGCGGTATAGATGGAAGCTTAATCCTGAGAAATGTGTTTTTGGGGTACCAGCCGGAAAGTTGCTCGGGTTTATTGTCAGCCTCCGGGGAATTGAAGCTAATCCAGATAAGATTGAAGCTATCATGAATATGGAAGCACCTCGATCGCAAAAGAAGGTTCAGCGGCTTACTGGAGCACCAACATTGGACACCTTGCCCCTGAGAATCATTTCCAGTCGGCTCACCAAGTCTGCAGAAGGGATTCTCCTGTTGGTAACCCGAGTTGAGTCGGCTAGCCCTCGATACAGATAAGCTGGGTGGACCCTATCTTTCAGTGGCTGAATGTTCTTAAAAACGAAGTCAGCAACCACAGCTTCAGCGGTTAGACCTCTCTCTTTCAGCAGTCCAACCTCAGCTAGCAACACACCGGCTTCAGCTACCTCCTCGTCTGTGGGAGACTCGGTCCAGCTTGGGGTACGAACGTCTGGCTGTCTTCCCGACCGGGGGGGAGAGAATTTCCATAATTATCAATTATAAACCACTCCAGACGCCATCCCTTAATGCTGTCTTTAAGGAGAATCTCAAGATATTCAGTCTTCCGTCCTCGGCGCATCTCCAAACTGGCACCCCCGACCAACTGATGTTGTCCCCCGGCCATCCCAGGGCGACAATGATACAGATATTTCCATAAACCAAAATGTGGTAGCACGCCAAGAAAGGCTTCGCATAAGTGAACGAAGATGGAGATTTGCAGAATTGAGTTAGGGTTTAGATGGGTCAGGTTAATGTGGTAGAAATCAAGGAGACCACGGAAAAAGGGAGAAATGGGAAGGCCAAGGCCGCAGAGAAGAAAAGGAGCGTAAACTACAGACTCGTGGGTATCCTCTGTCGGGACAGTAGTCCCGTGGCAAATCCGCCAAGAACAGAGTTCCCGCGGAGGGAGAACCCCGATGGACACGAGGTGGAGGAGTTCAGCTTCGGAGATGATAGACATGTGGTTACCTGCAAAAGGCAACTGGCTGTTGGGATCGATTGGAGGAATCACCACAGCGGACGAGCTCGCGATTTTCCTCTTGGGAGCCATCTCGATTCTACCAGTGAGCAGACTGGAGGCAAGCGCAGAGAGGATTCGGAAGCGGGAATGCAAGAACTAGGGCACGGAAAGCAAAGGCCGCTAAAAGCGCAGCTCTTATGGGATATTCTCGAGCCAGATACCGTTTCAAAAAGTGCCCAGTCATCACCCGGCAGTTATTTCCAAAACCCCAACATGCCACGTGGTCATTCGGCAGTTATTTCCAAAAAGACGATGGGCCACCTCATCACTCGGCTATCATCCTCAAAATAGATCATGCGGCCTGCTGTCACTCGGCGTTGCCTCTAAAACGCTGATCTCGTGTTCAATCGCTCGGCATTACTTCCAAAATGCCGATGGCAACCTTCAATCACTCGGCGTTGCCTCTAAAACGCTGATCTCATGTTCAATTGCTCGGCATTACCTCTAAAATGCCGACGTCGGCCTGCTCTCACTCGGCGTTGCCTCTAAAACGCTGATCTTGTGTTCAATCACTCGGCATTACTTCTAAAATGCCGACGTCGACCTGCTCTCACTCGGCGCTGACTCTAAAACGCTGATCTCATACTCAGCCGCTCGGTATTACCTCTAAAGTGCCGACATCACCATCCAATCGCTCGGCGTTGCCTCTAAAACGCTGATCTTGTGTTTAATCGCTCGGCATTACTTCCAAAGTGCCGACGGCGACCTTCAATCACTCGGCGTTGCCTCTAAAACGCTGATCTCGCGTTCAATCGCTCGGCATTACTTCTAAAATGCCGACGTCGACCTTCAATCACTCGGCATTGCCGCTAAGACGCGGGGATAGCATTCGGTCGCTCGGCATTACCTCTAAAACATCGATGCAGACTACAAGATTACTCGGCAACTACTTCTGAGAGCGTCAGTATGATGTCCAAATTGTTCATCTACTATCTCAAAAGAATCAGTCTTATAATCAAGCAAAGCAAGTCAACAAGAAGAAGCCAACGACATTCTCTCATTAAGGGAAGACAATAAGCTTACAAATCAACTCTTTGCGAGTTGATGCTTCCCTACTATTACTATACTACATTACACTACTACTACACTACACTACACTACTCTACATTACTACTACATTATTCTAACTATACTAAACTATACTAATATCTAAGAAGACCAGTGGCGTCTAGCCACTGGCCCTGCCCCTGCCTCCGCCGCCGCCGCCGCCCTTGGTGCTGCCCTTGCTACTGCCGCCCTTGGTGCTGCCCTTGCTGCTGCCGCCTTTGGTGCTGCCCCTGCTGCCGCCGCCGTCGCCGCTGCTCCTGCCGCTGCCGCTGCCGTCGCCGTCGCCACCGTCGTCGCCGTCGCCGTCGTCGTCGTCGTCGTCCTCGTCCTCGCCGCCGTCGTCCGAGTCCTCCTCATCCGAGGAGTACTCCGACTCATCCGAGCCCTCGAGCCCGGAGCGCTCGACGACCCGGATGTACGTCCAGACCTTCGCGGCTATCCCCTAGGAGTCGTCCGAGTCATCGGACGACGCCGGGGGAGAGACGGGAGTTGGAGATCCCTCGGACTCGGAGGAGAACTCCTCCTCCGAGTATTCCGAGTCACCGAAATCCTCCGATGGAGGAGTCGGTTCGCGCTTGCGCTTGTTGCTTTTGCCCATGGTGGAAGCAAGCAGGAAAGAAGAGAAGGAAGCAGTAAAAGAACAGCGAAGAGATGTGAAGAAACCAGAGGGGCAACAACGTTATTTATAGAAGGGAAAGGCAACCGCTCACCTCCAACCGTGGTCACTGAACAGTCGCAAAGCATTCAATAAGCACTTCCACCCGTCTGGAGACACGTAAGGCGGCTGACGCCGTTTCATGCAACACTACACCCATTGGGACTCCAGTCAACAGCGCAAAGGATATGATTACACCGCCGTCACATCACATTACAACTCAGAAGCAGCCGGCTAAAACACTCAGCGTACCAAGCCGTCCCTTGCCCACACCCATTGGGGGGGACGCCCAGGAATTATCAGTATATTTTTCAAAATGGTCACATCTGTGCAGAGCATGCAGTGAATGACTCAAGACAAAAATGAGATATCAACAAGAGTTAGAGGGAAGCCAAATATAGCCAGCAGAGTGCAAAATATGGTCGACAGACACGACTTGAAGACTAGACAGAGAACGTCCATCAAATGTCCAATCAGTCACAGAGCAAATAAATTACACTACCTAGCAAGATACGGAAGGATTGCAAACTCGGCTGCAAAAGACAAAATACATGCTGACCTCTGAAGCATAATATTGATGACATAACACGGATGACATCACGCCAACTTTTTCACAAGCAGAAAGGGTAATCTTCAGCAAAAGGACATAAAAAGAAGACCTTCAAGTGAATTATCCTCAAAAATCCACTTGAAGGTCGGGGGCTACACCCATTGGGTGCACCTCCGGTGCACCCTATGGATTATCATTCCAAGCCGAGATTGTGCCGATTTCTAAAGCATGGGACAAGATTAAAAAAGCCAACCCTCAACCAAAATGAGCAAGCGCAAATGGAAATGATCTCTACTGAGGACCTTCGAGTAGATTATTTTCTAAAATCTACTCGAAGCTCGGGGGCTACACCCATTGGGTGCACCTCCGGTGCACCCAATGAAGTTCAGAATCTCACAAATTGGAATGCCGACCTCTAAGGCACAGGCACGATGCCGGGTTTTGGACAACGAGTGATCGGAGCAGGAGAAGACAACAGGAAGCCATCTTTCTTCAAATTACCTACAAGCTGGACCTGAGATCTTCGGGTTGATTATCTCTAAATTAACCCAAAGATCGGGGGCTTGTGGGGGAAAGATATCCCCCAGGTCCACTAAAAAAGTAAAGGACCTCACGAAAGGCCCAAGGGCCCAATAAATCGTAAGGTCATTCTTTCGTGGGCCTGGGGAGAAACAGCCAGCGGAGCAGAACGACACGAGGCCGGATTGGTACACGCCCGGACGGCCCGCAGCATCGAGCGAATAACCGCAACAGAGATCCGACTTTCCCGCGCTGGAGCCTCCATGCAACGAAGCCACACGAGGATAAGTCGGCGAGGGTTATGTAGGGATAATCTCAAGAGGTTCACTATCTTTTAGCTACTCGTTACTATCTTATCCACGTGTACTGCCCCACGGTCGAGTATATAAGGCCTAGGGGGCACCCCTTCAGAACGTTCGACCCTTTACTTAGCCACCCATATCAACTCTCTGTATTCTCGATCAAGAGAGCTCCCTTGTAGCCACATCCACCAAGCATACTCATCAGGACGTAGGGTGTTACGCATCTCTAAGCGGCCCGAACCTGTAAACCTTGTCCACTGTCCCTCGTGCGATCAGCGCGAACCATTTTGCTACAGTTATCGACACCATCCTACTCCTAAAACACCTTGAGGGGCAACCCCGGGTGTGCGGTCGGACCCAAAACACCGACAGGGGGTGGATTAGGGGTTGCTTCCCTCCCACGGGAAGTTCCTGCTCCATCCTGTGCACGAGTCTTGGAAGGCATTTGAGGCAAAAAACATTTGGAAAAATATAATATGCCAAAGAAAACCATCCATTTACATTACTGAAAAAGGTAATGATAGAGACTCGAATTTACAACAGGATTACATTACCTATTATACACTACTACTACTTCTACACTATACTACTCTTGCTTCTTGTCACTTTTGGTAGCCTCGCTGTTAGGAGTAGGAGACCATTCATCCACCAACTTCATAGAGGGAGGAGGCCTGAAAAGGTCTAGTTCACCACCAAAGGCTTCTCTCGCTGTCCCAGAAGATCCGGCTTCTATCCCGACAGGATCCGCAGGTACGTTGGGGTGCAGTTGGGAATACAATACATGAACTTCTTCATGTAGTGTATTACAATATACTTGCAAGTGGTCTATGGCGGTGCTAAGCTCCTTCACGCGGGATCGAGCTTTAGCTTCCTTAGCCCAAGCAAGCGAACGAGAGTTAACCGCCCAGTCGAGTGCTAGATCTCGTTCCGTGAGCTGATCTTGCAGGTGGCTGATGTCTGTTCTTAATTCATTTATTCTTTCACCATCCACGACCCATATGTCATTCCTGTGACGGAGTTCTAATTGAAGCTGATCAACTTGGGCTTCCAGATCCCCGATTGGATCGTTGCGACCACTGCTACTGTCTTCATGCCTTGGGGCAAGTTGATGGGCCAATTGGCCCGGTAGACTTGCGCGCGGTCTTTCTTGTGCGCGGTGGTATATCTCCATGAGGGGAAAATCTTATTAACATAGTTTTTAGCATGATGCATGTATAATTACAGAATCAACCTTAGTTGATTCATACCTTCTATACATTGCACTCTATTATATGGTCTTTCAAATAAGTACTCAGAAGGTGGTTAGATAAGGAAGAAAGAAATTTTCTAGATAAGTCTTGGAATTTTTTTTTGAAAATGCCTCATAATCTCTGCAGAGATGGGCTTCGCTTCGATACCAGCTGTGACGGAACCTCCCAAGTCATTAGGCCCACCTACAGTTGTCCTTGTCTAGCGGACTTTAGACAACCGTGCAGGTGCCCCTGAATCACTTGACAAGTTTGGTATCTGCTTTCTTTACTTCTCCCAAGAGCGTTTCGCCCGTCACGCAGACGTTACAATACATCGGAGGTACGAAAATGCAGAAGCAATTACAATAACTTACTTTTATTGAAAAGTAAGACAGAGTTATATAGTTTCAGACCAGAACATAATATATGAGTGCCGAGTATTATTATTACAAAACCAGGGAGGCAAAAACTCCTCCCGAATAAGCAGTCAAAAGTTTTTAACGGAGGATCCTTTCCTCCCGAAGCTTTACTCCTGGTTTTCCTCCTTGGGCACCACTTTTGAACAAAAGCAGCAAAAGTTTGCTGCTTCTTCACCTAAAACCACATGGGACAAAGCCATGATTATGAAGTGTACTTTCCCAAGACTTACCCGACAAAATAAAAGACTCTCAAGGATATGCTGGCCTTTAAGGAAGTCAAGGTAAGGCTTACCAATAATCAAAAGACTCTGTTTGCAGAAGTGCTTACTAATAGTGGATCCTTAAAAATCCAATTTTAATTGTCAGGTTTAAGTAAGATTACCTACCTCTAGAGTTCTCCCTACCCTAGTTCAATCACTTGACCTGCACTAGCCAATTTCTTTAACAACCCTTCATCTTTACTGGATTTCTATGTATAGGGCAGTGACCAAGTCTTCATAACCGCGAAGTTACGGCGATCCGAATCGATTATACTTAGCTGAGGATCTCCAATCACACGACATATGTAGCACTTAACCCTTGCATATGTCAACTCGCCACCGGGGTTCTTAAGACCAGATCAGGTTCTCGCCAACCGAGAGCACAGATACACCACCGTCCAGCCTCTTGCCACAGAGGGTACATCCTACTCTCGCCATCTCTCCGCTCCCATTACGTGTTATCTTATTCTGGTATTAGTCTGCCCGAGGCAAAGCTTACCCATGAAGAGGCATGTGACCAGTTAAAGGGTCCTCAATCATCAAGCTTACATCGACACGGAACTTAATCGACTCAGATGGAGACACTACACCGAGACTCTCTTCTCGTGCAAGTCAACCGCCCGGTCTCAGCTTTATCATTTAAAACCCAAAGTTTGGTACCTGGCAGAGGTACATCTTTTCTGATGTTGAACCCATCATGGTCATGATGGATCCACCATCAAGTTTTATTTTTGAAAACATCCCACCCACTTTGCAATATCATCTTTTGAGAAAACAAAACATTTTGTTTTTCTAAAGCAAAGCTAAGCATATGAAAAACTTTTTGTAAAACAGGGATTTAGGAAATAATCAAGTCCAAGGAAGGAGATGTTGCAATAGTTTAGCACACAACTCCTATCACCTAATGCATCAAGTAAGTGAGAAAGATTTTAAAAGGAACAAGGAGGTGGCAAATGCACTGGGGCTTGCCTTGTGTTACTGGTGAATCAGGCTCTGTTCCACAGATATCAAAATAAAAACAGTTGCCTACGTGATGTTCCTCAGGTGGTGGTGGTGAAGTCTTCGCTTCTTCGACTTCTACTTCTTCTTCGTTTTCTAAATATAACCATACATAATAATGAATGCCCATGTAATGCTCATGAGAGTGCAAAGATAATAAAAGTTTATTATCTAAAGTCTTGAATACAACTTTCCTTCACGGATCTCCGAGAACTTAGGGTTTCTGGAGTCAATAGTGAAGTTCACAGGGCAGGGGGCTAGGGTTTTGGGTTCTAAGTATCAAACATGGTCCAAAACATACCAAACTTTACCCAAGGCTTCTAAATATGATTTAGAGTTTATCCTAAAAATTTAAGGAATTTTGGATTTATTATCTATTCTCTAAAAAATCCAGAAGCTTGGTTTTTGGTTATTTTAAATGCTCTATAATTTCGTATTTGGACTAAAAATCATGAAACTATTTTTAGTAAATAATATAGGAAATTAGAAACCTAGCAAAATTAGTTTAGTGTTTTTATCATTTTTCTAGAATTTTTTAGAATTTCTTTAGCTCTGGCAGAAAAAGAAAAAGAAAAGGTGTGAACAGTATTGGACCTAAACTGGCCCAAGCCAGCCCAACACAGAAGGAAAACGCCCGCGCGCGCGCCCGCGTGCAACTTTGCACCGAAGACCCTGTCTTATTGAATAACCTAAAGTGGGGTCGCAGCACTATTCAACTAAGTCACTGACACTTGCGAAAAGGTCCCTGCACTTCTTTCTCTTCACAGTCCGGAGTCCCCGACGGTGAGCGGCGCTGCGCAGTGCTCCGACGAGCTCGTGTACCGGCCGATTCACTAAATGACTGGCGCTCTACTTTGGCAGAGATCGAATCCAAGCCCTAACCACCGTTTCCCCAACTAATTTCACGAACGGCTATCTAACCTACTTTGTCCACGGTGACAGCGGGTGTCGCGGACAACCGAACACGTTCCCGGCGATCTATGGAGTCTTAGTTTAATTGACCGGGTCAAGAAGCACCACAAGCACATAGGGATGCTAAAACAAGAACAAGGAGGACGTGATCGGACCTGTGACAGGCTGACCACAGCGAGCTCACACACGGTGTTCTTGACCAATTTGGGGGAAATCTTAAATTGGGGCGCTCTGGTGGACGATCTGAGGCACGGGTTGCTTCACTGGGTGCGCAATTACCTAGCGGAGTGGACGGGGGCGGCAATTTTATAGCCTCTGGGGGCAGCGGTGCACAATTTCACGAAGATGTGCTGGCAGCCGGAGGGGAAGAAAGTTACTGGCGCGAGAGCTCAGTGGCATCTACCGTGGCGACCTCACTAGCGACGAACTTATGCTTCAGGGCGGTTCCTAATGACTCACCGCGACGTGGTATAGCTTCGAGGCACGTAGCTTGGCCGGATAATGGCGAACGCCGGTGATGCCAGCGCGACTTACCATGGCGAGACACGATGCCGGTAAAAACAGTGGTCGGAGTTTATCTCCAACGCGATGCTTTATACCGAGGAGTGCTTATCCGAGCTCGGTCGAACGTGAATCGCGACGCCGACATGAATCTGGGCGCAAAGGTCGCCAGCGGCGAGGTTCACTGAACCTGACCGGATCAGGTTACTGTACCATAGGAATCATCTTCAGAGTGCCTGATAGAACATATTCAAGGCAGATTTTCTCCAAGGTTTGCATGACAACTTCATCATCCTTCTACACCAAAGTTGTAGACCTATAAACCATCTTCACCTTTGCTATAGCATCACTAGTCAGATTCCTACTGGATCATGCTTAGAATTGAGCTCTAAGTTCATGCAATCCCACCGTTAGTCTAACTTTAGACTTTAAGTAGTCTGACAGCACAACTTTGGGCACATTTTTCTCCAAATTTTTCATAACAACAATGTTTAATCCCTTAAACAAAGTTGTTCTCCTAACATAGCTCTATAGATTTGATGTGGTGACCCTAGGCAAATTCTCTATATTCTTGGATCTACAGAGCCCTAAAGTTAGCCCTCTCTTGCTGTTTTCAGACTTAACTTCTTGAGCACAAGAGTAGCCTTTTTGCAAATAAGCCCAAAACTTAGGGTTTAACTTGTAAATCCACATAATTTTGCACTTAGCCCCCTAGGGTTTAAGGCTAGGGCTTTCTGGGTTCTTTTTAGGATTTTTGACACTTCTAGGGTTTGGATGTTACTTAGGTCCATTCCTAGTGACATTTCATGACTATTTCAATTGAGTTTTAAAGTTTTCCCTCCTTAAGCCTTGTTTATTCTATTATGCCCAATCTAGGGTTAAATACGGTACCCTAGGGTTTCACTAGTAACATGTCACTTCAATACAACTTGTTTGAAATCTTTACCTAGTGAATACACTCTAGATGTGACAAACACATGAAATGCCAATGCTTATGATGTTATGCTCAGGTTTTAATAACAGTAACACCAGGGGTGTTACATCCTTCCCCCATAAAAGAATCTCGTCCCAAGATTAAAAGTCTTAGGGCAAGTAATGGAAAAGGAAATGCTTCACATTTTTATTTCCTTATTCTTGGTACAAGACAGGGGTGGTATGGAGTTTATCCTTCTATTCCAACAAATGTATACACCTTACAAATTACATGAGGCTAAAAAGCATGGGAAATTCTTTTCTAAAAAGTCTTGAGTTTCCCATGTAGCCTCATCTTTTGAATGTTGGTTCCACTGTATCTTGTAGAATTTGAGAGTTTTTCTTTGGGTAATTTTGTCCTTTTGATCCAAGACTCGAATAGGATGCTCCAAATATGTTAAGTCTAGTTCTAGGGCAACATTCGTTACTTCAACAGTTCGATCTGGAACCCGAAGACACTTCTTCAATTGAGACACATGGAACACATTATGTACAGCAGACAATGTTTCGGGTACCTAGAGTCGGTATGCCACTGGTCCACATTACTCAAGAATAGGGAAAGGACCAATGTACCAGGGTGCAAGCTTCCCTTTTACTCCGAAACGTGATACACCCTTCATTGGTGAGACTTTCAGATAGACATAATCTCCAACTAGAAAGTACAAGGGTGTCCGTCGTTTGTCTGCGTAACTCTTCTGACGAGCTTGAGCTTCTTTTAAATTGTGAATTATTCGTCGAACTTTTTCTTCGGTCTCCTTTACCATATCTGGCCTCAAGCTTTAGTTGATTAAAGGTTCCATGTTGAATCATTCCCAGGTTTAATTTCTCCATCTCCTGGCACAATGTAATGTCAGAAGTCTTCATGGTTAGACAATGGCAGAAAGCCTTGCGACTAAGTGCATCCGCCACTACATTGGCCTTGCCTGGGTGATAATGAATTTCCAATTCATAGTCCTTAATAAGCTCGAGCCATTGCCTCTGTCTCATGTTCAACTCTGACTGGGTAAAGATATACTTCAAGCTTTTATGATCTGTATAAATGTGACAGATATTCCCCAGCAGATAATGACGCTAGATTTTTAGGGCATGAACCACCGCAGCTAACTCCAGATCATGAGTTGGATAATGTTCCTCATGCCGACGCAACTGCCTTGAAGCATAAGCTATCACTCGGCCTTCTTGCATTAGAACACAACCGAGACCACTGCCTGATGCGTCACAATACACATCAAAGGGCTTTTCAATATCCGGTTGAGCCAATACCGGAGCAGTGGTTAATAATACCTTCAACTGTTTAAAGGCTTCATTACACTTTGATGACCAAATAAATTTAGTATCATTCTTTAATAAACTTGTGATTGGTTTCACAAGCTTGGAAAAATCTAGAATGAATCGGCAGTAATAACCAGCCAATCCAAGGAAATTTCGGACTCGATGTACAGTGGTTGGGGGTTTCCACTCCAAAATATCCTTGACTTTGCTAGGATCCACTGCAATCCCCTTGGCAGATAATACATGTCCCAGAAATTGAATTTCCTCCAGCCAGAACGCGCACTTACTGAACTTAGCATATAATTGATGTTCTCTTAAGCGCGTTAACATGATCTGTAAATGCCGAGCATGCTCCTATTCATTCTTGGAGTATATTAAGATATCATCAATGAATACCACCACAAATTTATCCAGCTCGGGCATGAATACCGAGTTCATAAGATATGTGAAGTGGGCAGGAGCATTTGTTAATCCGAAGGACATAACCAGATATTCAAATAATCCATACTGCATAGTGAATGCGGTCTTTGGTATATCTTCAGGTCGGATACGGATCTGATGATAGACCGACCTGAGGTCAATCTTAGAGAAGACCCTCGCTCCAGTTAGTTGATCAAATAGAATGTCAATCCATGGAAGCGGGTATTTATTTTTGATGGTAACCTCATTAAGGGGTCTATAATCCACACACATCCGCAGTGTTTGGTCCTTCTTCTTAACAAAGATGACTGGATAACCCCATGGCGATGAGCTTGGCCGGATGAATCCCTTCTCCAGTAGATCTTGTAATTGGGTCTTGAGTTCTGCCAACTCATTCGGAGCTATTCGGTACGACCTTCTAGAAATAGGAGCCGTACCGGGCTTCAACTCAATCACAAATTCTACATCTCTTTCTGGAGGCAATCCAGGCAAATCTTTCGGAAAAACGTCTGGGAACTCACATACTACCGGAATATCTTGGATCTCTGGTATGATAGCTTCATACATTCTGCCAAATGGTTTAGCTGGAACGGCTACGGGGATGGTCAAGAGAACCTCTTCTTGGCCATAACTCAGTCTGACAGTTCTCAAATTAGTGTTGAGAATAGCTTTATGTTGGGCCAACCAATTCATGCCCAGAATTACATCTATATCTTGGCCTTTCAGAACAATCATATTAGTAGGAAAGTCCCGTTCAGCCAATGTTACGGGCACTTGGAAAGCCACTTCTTTAGTAAATATTTGTCCCCTAGGCAAATGAATGTTAAACCCTTCCCGTAATTCATTGTATGGAATGCAATGCTGCTCCACAAATTTCTTGCTTATGAACGTATGCGAAGCACCAGAATCAAAGAGAATAATTGCAGGGTGATTGGCCACTAGAAATGTACCCATCGTAACCAATTCGCCTTCCGGTGTTGTGGCCACTTGAGTATAATAAATCCGTCCCGTTTTCCTTGTATTTTTGCCCGCGGTATTGTTTGCCGCATTTCCCTTTCCTTGAGCGGAATTCCCAAAACTCTGCTGATTACTTGATCTATTTTGCTTCGGATATGGACATTCCTTGATAAAGTGTCTGAACTTTCCACAGTTAAAGCAGCCAGTTGAAGAGCTTGGGAGGGCAGGGAAACGAGTACCAGGGGCACTCGGCTGATTTGTTGGAGTGGGGGGCAGTAGCGGGGTGAATGAAGACCGGTTGTTTGAAAGGTTAGGAGGGTGGACGTGGGGAAGAGCGATTCGGATTAAAAGGTTGGATTACCAACCTTTGTCTTTTCTCAGACCCCTGACTGGGCCTATCGCCTCTGTAACCCTTTGATTTTCCCGAGCCTGCATATTTAGCTTCGACTGCCAGTGCAGTACTGACAGCCCTTCCATAGGAAAGATCAATGTAGGTGGCCATCTTCCTTCGCATTCGGTCATTAAGGCCTCTCATGAAGCAATTTTTCTTCTTTAAATCTGTGTTGACTTGATCGATAACATATTGGGACAAGTGGTTGAATTTGTTGAGATACTGAGTGACAGTATTCCCACCCTGTTTCAGCTTCATAAACTCCTCCTGTTTCATATGGAGCACCCCTTCAGGTATATAGTGCTCCCGGAAAGCCAGCTTGAACTCATCCCAGGTTATTTGATGACCAGCGGTTGAACGGCTACAAAATTTCCCCACTAGGTACTGGCAGGGCCGCGCAATTGTTGTGCTGCGAATAAGGGCTTTTGAATCTCCGTACATCAGAGAAGCCCGAACTTTTGTTCGATAACGCGGATCCACTCGTCCGCTTCTAGAGGATCTTCTGCCTTGACAAACAATGGGGGACGTGTCTTTGAGAAATCCAGATATGATGTTTCGCAGGGTCCTTGCTGATACGCTCGCCCGCCTTGTTGCTGCATTTGTTGTCCCGCCATTTCCCGCAGAAAGCGGGTGTTGTAAGCCGTAGCGTTAACTAAGGCAGTGATGGCCTCAGCTAATGTTGGGGGTACTGGGGGTGGATTAGGGGTTGCTTCCCTCCCACGGGAGGTTCCTGCTCCATCCTGTGCACGAGTCTTGGAAGGCATTTGAGGCAAAAAACATTTGGAAAAATATAATATGCCAAAGAAAACCATCCATTTACATTACTGAAAAAGGTAATGATAGAGACTCGAATTTACAACAGGATTACATTACCTATTATACACTACTACTACTTCTACACTATACTACTCTTGCTTCTTGTCACTTTTGGTAGCCTCGCTGTCAGGAGTAGGAGACCATTCATCCACCAACTTCATAGAGGGAGGAGGCCTGAAAAGGTCTAGTTCACCACCAAAGGCTTCTCTCGCTGTCCTAGAAGGTCCGGCTTCTATCCCGACAGGATCCGCAGGTACGTTGGGGTGCAGTTGGGAATACAATACATGAACTTCTTCATGTAGTGTATTACAATATACTTGCAAGTGGTCTATGGTGGTGCTAAGCTCCTTCACGCGGGCTCGAGCTTTAGCTTCCTTAGCCCAAGCAAGTGAACGAGAGTTAACCGCCCAGTCGAGTGCTAGATCTCGTTCCGCGAGCTGATCTTGTAGGTGGCTGATGTCTGTTCTTAATTCATTTATTCTTTCACCATCCACGACCCATATGTCATTCCTGTGACGGAGTTCTAATCGAAGCTGATCAACTTGGGCTTCCAGATCCCCGATTGGATCGTTGCTACCACTGCTACTGTCTTCATGCCTTGGGGCAAGTTGATGGCGGGGTACGCCAATTGGCCCGGTAGACTTGCACGCGGTCTTTCTTGTGCGCGGTGGTATATCTCCATGAGGGGAAAATCTTATTAACATAGTTTTTACGATGATGCATGTATATTTACAGAATCAACCTTAGTTGATTCATACCTTCTATACATTGCACTCTATTATATGGTCTTTCAAATAAGTACTCAGAAGGTGGTTAGATAAGGAAGAAAGAAATTTTCTAGATAAGTCTTGGAATTTTTTTTTGAAAATGCCTCATAATCTCTGCAGAGATGGGCTTCGCTTCGATACCAGCTGTGACGGAACCTCCCAAGTCATTTGGCCCACCTACAGTTGTCCTTGTCTAGCGGACTTTAGACAACCGTGCAGGTGCCCCTGAATCACTTGACAAGTTTGGTATCTACTTTCTTTACTTCTCCCAAGAGCGTTTCGCCCGTCACGCAGACGTTACAATACATCGGAGGTACGAAAATGCAGAAGCAATTATGTTGGGGGCCTTCGGCTCCCGAAGGTCCTCAAAAACACAGTTTGACAATGTTTTCCAAGTGTAAAATGTGAACAGGCACCTTCGGAACAGGCACCTTCGGAGTCAGGTCGCGAATATATAAGGGCATGTTTAAGACGAAGCTGGAATGAAAAGCGGTCATAACGAAGGATAAGACGATCATGAAGCCATGTGCAGAAAAGCTTCGGCATAACGGCAGAAAGGAAGAACCGACTTAAAGATGAAAGGCCAAATTGGACCTCGAAGAATTACTATAGAGTTATTGATAAATGTAAAGGGCATTAATGTAATTTTACACGGGCTGCCTCCCGTGCCTATAAATAGGTGAACAGTACTCTCGTACTGTTCACGCTGACTGGGCTCATGTCTTTTTGCATCTCGACTTGTACCTTTGCCTTATATCAGTCTGAAGGTACATTTGTAGTTCGTTTTCATGAATTTAATAACGGAAATGTATTGATGATAATGCTGGTATTATTATTTTCACACTATATATATATATGTTTATTCTGCTTACTCATTTACCAACTTAACAAAGGTCTTTTCCTTCGTAACCTTTGTTATATTATGTTTATATCCTTCGTCCGAAGCTCATTAAATCCTCGAGGAGATAATGTTTCTGCGGACGAATGGTATTTAATACTTAACATCTTCGTGTTGTCTTGTTCTTGATTTATAGCATTTGAGAACAAGTCCCCAACATTGGCGCCCACCTCCGGTGAACTCACTTCCACTTTTTGAGTTTTGAAAATCTTCGGCAAGCATCACCTTCGTCATGCCGCCGAAAAAAGCTTCAGCAACAGGGGCTGCTGCTTTGCAGCCGCTAGACCACAATCAAGATGTCGTTTCTCTTAGGGAGGCCCGAAGCCAGAAGAGAAAGGCCACCAGTCCAGCGCCCCCGGAGGATGAATTGGATCAAGAAATCCAAAATTTGGAGATGCTTAATCAACAGGTCCAACGCAAGAAGGAGAAGATGGCTCGTCTAGCTGATCTTCAAAGGCAGATAGACGAAGCCTCTAAAGAGCTTCGACATCTTGCTCAAGATGACCAGAACCAAAGGCCCCCGCACAGAGAGCTTCATCAAGAGCGTTTCTACAACGAGGATGACTGGTATGAAGATTTCCATCACGGAAATTTTGCTTTTGATGATGCTTCTCCCTTGTCAACAGAACTGCAGGCTGTTCCTTGGCCACAGTCTTACAAGCCACCTCAGCTCCCCATGTACGACAGACATTCAGACCCAAAACAATTCTTGATGAGCTACGAAGCAACTATATCTTCGTACGGTGGCAACACGGCGGTCATGGCAAAGTCCTTCGTCATGGCTGTCAGAAGCGTCGCACAAACTTGGCACTCTTCTCTTAGGCCAGGGACAATCACCTCATGGCAAAAGTTGAAGGACATGCTGATAACCAGCTTCTAGGGCTTTCAGACGAAGCCAGTCACTGCTCAAGCTTTATTCCAGTGCACCCAGGATCATGAAGAATATCTTCAAGCATATGTCCGAAGGTTCCTACGTCTGAGGGCGCAGGCACCAACAGTGCCCAATGAAATTGTCATTGAGGCCATGATCAAGGGGCTTCGGCCAGGACCTGCAGCTCAATACTTTGCCAGGAAGCCTCCTCAAACTCTGGAGAAGCTGCTCCAGAAGATGGACGAGTACATTCGAGCTGACAATGTTTTTCGCCAAAGAAGGGAGGAAGCCCTCAGGTTCTCTGAAATGACTAGGGGCTTCGGAGGAAGATTTTATCCAAGGCACGTCAGGTCAATTCACAATTATACTCAAAATGACGACAAAGTGAGTCAACAGCAAAGGCCACAGTGCTCCTCCCAAGCTTCGGGGCAGCAGCAAAGCTCCTTCCGGCCGCCAGTGCCAAGGGGGAGAGGCGCCAGGGGCTTCGGGGGAAGATTTGGGGATCAACCAAGAAAAATATACTGCCTATTCTGTGGTGAAGGTAAGGGCCACACCACCAGGATGTGTCACATTACCATCCAGAAGCAAAAGGAGCTAGCAGAAGCTGCTGCACAACAGAATCAGTCGAAGCAGGTCCTGCATACTGCTTTGTACCATTCGCCTTACATTCCAGAATATGTAGGCAATCACCCTGCAGCTTCTGTTGCTTCGGCAAGTCAACCCCAAGCATCCTGGCAACAGCCTCCACCGCCGCCACCGACGCAGCCAGGGCTCCAGCCAGAAGGGAGTCACCACAATCAGAGGGATTTCAGAGAGGACTCCGAAGCTCGCATAGTCAATAGCACTGTGCCAGAGTCGAAGCACATTTATTGATAAATATCCTACCTCGACAGCAGTTTTTTCGCATTTTTACATTCCGTATTACTTTTTTGTTAATAAGGAACAATTATGGAAGATCAAGTGCCCTTTATCATTTTTTAATTCCTTGTAACACTTTAATAAAAATGTGTCTTTTTCATAGGCTTGAATCGTTGAAGCATACGAATTTATGGTGGCATGAAGGACCTTTGTATTATCAAAATTTTGTTTTAAGAGACACAGAGCAAGTTGTTCGAAACAATAAGAAGTCGTTCCTAAGCGAGCGCAGTGTAAGTTTTCTGAGCCTACAGCGAAAAGTCAACGCTGATTCCGCTGAAAGTAAAAGGCGAAGAAGCTCCTAAGGGAGGCTTACAGCGAAAAATAAACGCTGATTCCGCTGAAAGTAAAAGGCGAAGAAGCTCCTAAGGGAGGCTTACAGCGAAAAGTCAACACTGATATAAAAAGTGTGTATGCTCTATTACAGGGATATGTATCTGTGGCACAAACGTCATCTTGCATAACATAACATCATCACATCATTCTGCATAACATAAGCATCATACAACATATTGCATATGGAACAAGAAGGGGATACAGTATTGATCTTCGGAGAATAATTCGGAAAAGAGAAAAATTGTAGCTTCATTAGAGAGGCAACAAAAACTTTTCTATAGCTTCGGAGAATATTTCACGAAGCTTGGATAATCTTCACCACGAACGAATGCAACTTCTGGTGATATAAAATTTTCTTCACGAAGCATGAAAAGAAGGGAAGGTGTTTTTTCGCCGAAGGCTCAAAAAATGGTATGTACGCAAGATTTCATGCATCGTAAAGAATTAAAACTATACATGGATTATATATTACATTCAAAGTTACAATATATTACATACGTTACGTTCCAAATGTTTTTACAGTAGCATTTAATCCTCTTTTAGAACTATTTCTGCAGCTTCGTTCAGTAGCTAGTCAACAACCTTGTCCATAATGGCTTCGGCCATTTTTCTAATTTCATCGTCCCCCTTCGGGTGGGGGCTCGGAGATGCCTCAGTAGGTTCTGAGCGAAGAGAAGATACGGCTATATTACTATTACAAACCGTGAGCAAAGTCTGGAATCAAAAATTACAACATAATAAAAATCACTAATTAATACCTATTTGCCCTTCGGGCTCGGTACTTTTTTCGGCAGCCGCCGCTACTTTTCTAGCATCATGGATGCCTTTTTCGCTTTTTTGAATAATTTCTTGTGCCATTTCTCGGCCGCCGTTGTCCCAGATATCAGTGAAAAATTTTCCGCCGATCATGTTTGCTTCGGCTGAGGGGTCTTTAATGTCTTCGGAGGACAAAGTAGCTTCGGATTGCACTAAAGATTTTACATGCTCGCAACCTTTCTTCTCCAAAACAGTAGCAATTCCTCTAGCACCCGAAAAAGCACATATGTCTCCGCGGCTATTCAGGATTTCTTCGAAGGCCTCAGCTTCGTTACTAATCCATTCCATCGGACCTTCGGGATTGCCCCTTGAGAAATTCTCCTCGCTAGAGAATGCGCCAACGTTGGCAAAGCTGGATTTTATCTTCTTAACGCACTCTATGGATTTAACATAGCATTTTCTTTGAGAAGCACGAAGCTCTTTAACATTAACTTCCAAATGATCTGCCCATTGTTCACTTAACTCTCGTTTTGTTTCTTCAAGAATACGTTCTTCTTTGGCTCGGGCTAGTTGTTTACGAAGATCTTCAATCTCACGCCTCTGTGCTTCGGCTTGAGTTTTAGAGTTAGCTTCGTCCTCCTTCATTTTTTCCACTAATGTAAGCAGAATTCTGTCTTTCTCCAAGGCTTCGTTTCGTAGCCTAATAACCTCTGTTCGAAGGTTGTTGAGAGCAATGGTGCAACTCTCGTCTTCAGCATTCTTTTGTGCCCTTAAGGCATTGCTGAGAATTAAGCCCTATTCAAAAAGAATGAATGGATTAACACAACAGTAAAGGATTCATTCAAAATCCGCAAAATTCAAAGTTTACAATCTTCGTACCTTTAGACTGTTATATGCAAGACTATCCGCAAGATCCTCCTTCGTCATGGCGCAAAGGCCAGCTTCAAGCTTCAGGAATCCCATGCTTCTAGCCATTTCCCGGCACACGGATAATTCTTTATTGTCTGGGAGGCAATATAAGAAGTCATCTTCGTTTGTCCCGTTGAATACTACGGCCCCCTTCGGATATTTCAGTTCTCGGGCATAGTGATTGGCTTCAAAATTTTCTTCTTCAGACAGTATCTTCCCCGAAGCATGTCGCACAATATAATCATGTATTTTGGAGGATGCTTCGGGGGTGGCAGTATCAATTTCCCCAATCAGAATCGGTTCTGTTATTGTTGCTTTTTCAGTTCCTAAACTTGCCTTTGACATTTTTTCGACCTCCAAAGGCTGTATCTTGGTGGATTCCGAAGGCCCAGCTTCAGTTTCAGATTGCTGCTTCGAAGTTTCAGCAGCAAAGGCTTCAATAGGCGCCTCAATAATTTTCTTTGGAGTTGTGCTTGAAGATTTAATCGTCTCCAGGACATCCAGCACATTAACCATTCTTTTTCTTTTCAGGGTTGCTGCTGGCCCCTTCTGGCTTTTAGCTGTCTCAACTTTTGTCGAAGGACTTATAACATCTGGTGTTTCTCTTTCTTCAGATTTCTCCTTTCTTATTACTGGTGCCTCGGCCATTTCTTCGGATTTTAGCGCTGCAGTTGGTTCTCTGGCTTCGGTGGCCGAAGAGGCCTCGCCAATAAACTTGGGCACTGTGGCCGGCTCAATACAACGTGGAGGGTGTGTGGACACTTTTACTTTCTTCCTCTTCGGTGCTGGCTTCCCGGGAGCAGCCGAAGTAGTGTCCTTTGTAGGAGCAGTATTTTTTCTCTTTTGACCTCGCATTGGATAACAGTAGTCGGGATAGATAAACCCAATAGCATCAAATACTCGGTTGAGCCTCTTCTTCTTTCGGCCTCCGAAAGCCGCATATAATGCAGTGTTTTCAGCCTTTGAATAGGTCCCAACCAATTCATCACTTACATTCTCAATACTTTTCAGCCAATCATCATCCGGTTCAACAAATTTATCTCCATACTTGAATGTATATTTCAGTCTAATTAGTCCACCCTCGTCAGCTTCTTTGATGGTCTCCTTCGGCATTTCCCAGTCATCTACAAGTGGCCACACTCTGAAGGCAATGTGCTCTTGCATTAAATCCCTGGTCCCAATAAAGGAACAGACTACGCCGAAGGCCCTCTGACATTCTTCAGCTGCTTCGTCCATTTCTACCTTTGGTTTCCGAAGTCCGAAGCGCTGCCAGATAGGGCGCATGATGATATCCTTGATATCTTCCCGAACCGTCAAATCGTTTCTCACATAGAACCATTCCTTCATCCATTCCCCGGGCCATCTCTTCCGAAAGGTTGGCACGGGACAGCTCGACCCAGAGCGGGCACCGAAGCTATAACAACCAAAATTATTATGATATTGTTCCTTGCCCCATGGTTTCGTCTCATATACTAGCTCGTGTATATTGCAAAAGCTTTTAGCACTTGGCTCCAAACCCTGGCTCCTCACGACCCAGACGAAGATTCCCAATCTTATCACTGCTTCAGGGGTAAGTTGATGAAGGTAAATTTGATATATTTTCAGAACTTCTATTACAAACTTGCTTAAGGGGAATCGTAGCCCAGCCTTTAAAAAGCTCCGGAAGATCACAACCTCATTATCTTCGGGGGTCGGCGTAGTTTTTTCTCCGTCATCCGCCCTCACGATGGATATATCTCGGAAGTATCTCCCCCTCATGTTTTCAAGGTGACTCTGCTTTATAGTTGATTTTCCGAAGTTTGAGTGACTAGGCCGCCATGGGCGATCTTCGGAATCCTCTCCGCCACTATCCACATCATAGCTATCACTGTCGCCAGTGTCTTCAGATAAACCCTCCAAAGTTTCCTTGACAATCTTTTCAGTATTGGTCTTCGACATTGACTCAAGAAAACCCAGATGCATCTCCTCCGAAAGGCTTAGCTTCGAAGCACCAGCAGCTGTCTTATCTTCAGACATTTTCACGAATGCTGGCAAACTAGACTTGAAGCCGAAGCTTAAAAATTTAAGACCGAGCAAATGCTGTCGCACGCAGGCTAAGGGCAGGGTGCGTAGGTTGAAAGCTGGTGAGTAAAGAGCAGGTGGCAAAAGGGCGTGTCAAATAAACTCGCGGAGAGCTTGTATTTATACACCCAGTATGTCGAAAACTGGAGGGCCCCGCTTGTCAATGACTGTTGCTATTCTAGCAAAAGGAAGGTGTTTTTTCGGACCTTCGGCTTAAAGCCTTCGTCCATGTCGCAATATAATTTTATCTTTACAATAAATTGATATTGCGAGGGGCTACTGTTGGGGGCCTTCGGCTCCCGAAGGTCCTCAAAAACACAGTTTGACAATGTTTTCCAAGTGTAAAATGTGAACAGGCACCTTCGGAATCAGGTCGCGAATATATAAGGACATGTTTAAGACGAAGCTGGAATGAAAAGCGGTCATGACGAAGGATAAGACGATCATGAAGCCATGTGCAGAAAAGCTTCGGCATAACGGCAGAAAAGAGGAACCGACTTAAAGATGAAAGGCCAAATTGGACCTCGAAGAATTACTACAGAGTTATTGATAAATGTAAAGGGCATCAATGTAATTTTACACGGGCTGCGTCTCGTGCCTATAAATAGGTCTCGTACTGTTCACGCTGACTGGGCTCACGTCTTTTTGCATCTCGACTTGTACCTTTGCCTTATATCAGTCTGAAGGTACATTTGTAGTTCGTTTTCATGAATTTAATAATGGAAATGTATTGATGGTAATGCTGGTATTATTATTTTCGCACTATATATATATATGTTTATTCTGCTTACTCATTTACCAACTTAACGAAGGTCTTTTCCTTCGTAACCTTTGTTATATTATGTTTATATCCTTCGTTCGAAGCTCATTAAATCCTCGAGGAGATAATGTTTCTGCGGACGAAGGGTATTTAATACTTAACATCTTCGTGTTGTCTTGTTCTTGATTTATAGCATTTGAGAACAAGTCCCCAACAAATTACAATAACTTACTTTTATTGAAAAGTAAGACAGAGTTATATAGTTTCAGACCAGAACATAATATATGAGTGCCGAGTATTATTATTACAAAACCAGGGAGGCAAAAACTCCTCCCGAATAAGCAGTCAAAAGTTTTTAACGGAGGATCCTTTCCTCTCGAAGCTTTACTCCTGGTTTTCCTCCTTGGGCACCACTTTTGAACAAAAGCAGCAAAAGTTTGCTGCTTCTTCACCTAAAACCACATGGGACAAAGCCATGATTATGAAGTGTACTTTCACAAGACTTACCCGACAAAGTAAAAGACTCTCAAGGATATGCTGGCCTTTAAGGAAGTCAAGGTAAGGCTTACCAATAATCAAAAGACTCTGTTTGCAGAAGTGCTTACTAATAGTGGATCCTTAAAAATCCAATTTTAATTGTCAGGTTTAAGTAAGATTACCTACCTCTAGAGTTCTCTCTACCCTAGTTCAATCACTTGACCTGCACTAGCCAATTTCTTTAACAATCCTTCATCTTTACTGGATTTCTACGTATAGGGCAGTGACCAAGTCTTCATAACCGCGAAGTTACGGTGATCCGAATCGATTATACTCAGCTGAGGATCTCCAATCACACGACATATGTAGCACTTAACCCTTGCATATGTCAAATCGCTACCGGGGTTCTTAAGACCAGATCAGGTTCACGCCAACCGAGAGCACAGATACACCACCGTCCAGCCTCTTGCCATGGAGGGTACACGCTACTCTCGCCATCTCTCCACTCCCATTGCGTGTTATCTTATTCTGGTATTAGTCTGCCCGAGGCAAAGCTTACCCATGATGAGGCATGTGACCAGTTAAAGGGTCCTCGATCATCAAGCCTACATCGACACGGTCCTTAATCGACTCAGAAAGAGACACTACACCGAGACTCTCTTCTTGTGCAAGTCAACTGCCTGGTCTCAACTTTATCATTTAAAATCCAAAGTTTGGTACCTGGCAAAGGTACATCTTTTCCAATGTTGAACCCATCATGGCCATGATGGATCCACCATCAAGTTTTATTTTTGAAAACATCCCACCCACTTTGCAACATCATCTTTTGAGAAAACAAAACATTTAGTTTTTCTAAAGCAAAGCTAAGCATAAGAAAAACCTTTTGTAAAACAGGGATTTAGGAAATAATCAAGTCCAAGGAAGGAGATGCAGTAATAGTTTAGCACACAACTCCTATCACCTAATGCATCAAGTAAGTGAGAAAGATTTTAAAAGGAACAAGGAGGTGGCAAATGCACCAAGGCTTGCCTTGTGTTACTGGTGGGTCAGGCTCTGTTCTGCAGATATCAAAATAAAAATAGTTGCCTGCCTGATGTTCCTCAGGTGGTGGTGGTGAAGTCTTCGCTTCTTCGACTTCTACTTCTTCTTCATTTTCTAAATATAACCATACATAATAATTAATGCCCATGTAATGCTCATGAGAGTGCAAAGATAATAAAAGTTTATTATCTAAAGTCTTGAATACAACTTTCCTTCACAGATCCCCGAGAACTTAGGGTTTCCGGAGTCAATAGTGAAGTTCACAGGGCAGGGGGGCTAGGGTTTTGGGTTCTAAGTATCAAACATGGTCCAAAACATACCAAACTTTACCCAAGGCTTCTAAATATGATTTAGAGTTTATCCTAAAAACTTAAGGAATTTTGGATTTATTATCTATTCTCTAAAAAATCCAGAAGCATGGTTTTTGGTTATTTTAAATGTTGTATAATTTCCTATTTGGACTAAAAATCATGAAACTATTTTTAGTAAATACTATAGGAAATTAGAAACCTAGCAAAATTAGTTTGGTATTTTTACCATTTTTTTAGAATTTTCTAGAATTTCTTTAGCTCTGGCAGAAAAAGAAAAAGAAAAGGTGTGAACAGTATTGGACCTAAACCGGCCCAAGCTAGCCCAACACAGAAGGAAAACGCCCGCACGCACGCCCGCGTGCAACTTTGCACCGAAGACCCTGTCTTATTGAATAACCTAAAGTAGGGTCGCAACACTATTCAACTAAGTCACTGACACTTGCGAAAAGGTCCCTCCACTTCTTTCTCTTCACAGTCCGGAGTCCCCGACGGTGAGCGGCGCTGCGCAGTGCTCCGACGAGCTCGTGTACCGGCCGATTCACTCAATGACTGGCGCTCTACTTTGGCAGAGACCGAATCCAAGCCCTAACCACCGTTTCCCCCAACTAATTTCATGAACGGCAATCTAACCTACTCTGTCCACGGTGACAGCCGGTGTCGCGGACAACCGAACGCGTTCCCGACAATCTACGAAGTCTTAGTTTAATTGACCGGGTCGAGAAGCACCACAAGAACATAGGGATGCTAAAACAAGAACAAGGAGGACGTGATCGAACCTGTGATGGGCTGACCGTGGCGAGCTCACACACACGGTGTTCTTGACCAATTTGGGGGAAATCTTAAATTGGGGCGCTCTGGTGGACGATCTGAGGCACGGGTTGCTTCACTGGGTGCGCAATTACCTAGCATAGCGGACGGGGGCGGCAATTTATAGCCTCTGGGGGCGGCGGTGCTCAATTTCACGAACATGTGCTGGCGGCCGGAGGGGAAGAAAGTTACTAGCACGAGAGCTCAGTGGCATCTACCGTGGCAACCTCACCGACGACGAACTTATGCTTCAGGGCGGTTCCTAATGACTCACCGCGACATGGTATAGCTGCGAGGCGCGTAGCTTGGCTGGATAACGGTGAACACCGGTGATGCCAGCGCGGCTTACCATGGCGAGACACGACACCGATAAAAACAGTGGTCGGAGTTTATCTCCAACGCGATGCTTTATACCGAGGAGTGCTTATCCGAGCTCGGTCGAACGTGAATCGCGAAGCCGGCATGAATCCCGGAGCATAGGTTGCTAGCGGCGAGGTTCACTAAACCTGACCCGATCAGGTTACTGTACCATGGGAATCTTCAGAGTGCCTGATAGAACATATTCAAGGAAGATTTTCTCCATGGTTTGCATGACAACTTCATCATCCTTCTACACCAAAGTTGTAGACCTATAAACCATCTTCACCTTTGCTATAGCATCACTAGTCAGATTCCTACTGGATCATGCTTAGAATTGAGCTCTAAGTTCATGCAATCCCACTGTTAGTCTGACTTCAGACTTTAAGTAGTCTGACAACACGACTTTGGGCACATTTTTCTCCAAATTTTTCATAACAACAATGTTTAATCCCTTAAACAAAGTTGTTCTCCTAACATAGCTCTATAGATTTGATGTGGTGACCCTAGGCAAATTCTCTATATTCTTGGATCTACAGAGCCCAAAAGTCAGCCCTCTCTTGTTGTTTTCAGACTTAACTTCTTGAGCACAAGAGTGGCCTTTTTGCAAATAAGCCCAAAACTTAGGGTTTAACTTGTAAATCCACATAATTGTGAACCATATGTATTAAGACACCTTAATTTCATGGTTTTTGCACTTTAGTCCAAAAGTGCACTAATTTTGCACTTAGCCCCCTAGGGTTTAAGGCTAGGTCTTTCTGGGGTTCTTTTTAGAATTTTTGACAGTTCTAGGGTTTGGATGTTACTTAGGTCCATTCCAAGTGTCATTTCATGACTACTTCAATTGAGTTTTAAAGTTTTCCCTCCTTAAGCCTTGTTTATTCTATTATGCCCAATCTAGGGTTAAATACTGTACCCTAGGGTTTCATTAGTAACATGTCACTTCAATACAACTTGTTTGAAATCTTTACCTAGTGAGTGCACTCTAGATGTGACAAACACATGAAATGCCAATGCTTATGATGTTATGCTCAGGTTTTAATAACAGTAACACCAGGGGTGTTACAACCCATTTTTTGCCCGTCAAGACAGATCACCCAGTTGATGTCTATGCTCAGATATATATTGCTCGTATTCTTAGTTTGCATGGAGTTCCAAAAACAACTGTGTCGGACCGTGGACCACAATTTGTATCCAAATTCTGGGAAAAACTCCACAAATTTCTGGGTACTAAGTTGCTCCACAGTTCGGCCTATCATCCCCAAACAAGTGGACACACTGAGAGAGTGAACCAAATACTTGAAGACATGCTGCGGGCATGCATTCGTGAATTCCCACAAAAATGGGATGAATGTTTACCATTGGTAGAGTTTTCATATAATAATAGTTATCAAGAGAGCATCAAGATGGCACCATTTGAAGCTTTGTATGGACGACGATGGCGTACTCCATTGAATTGGTCTGAACCAGGAGAAAGGTGGTTTTTCAGGCCAGATATGGTGAAAGAAATGGAAGAAAAGGTTCAACAAATCATACATAACTTGAAAAAGGCATAAGCTCGACAAAAGAGTTATGCAGACAAACGACGCCAACCCTTGTACTTTCAAGTCAAAGATTATGTGTACCTGAAAGTATCACCAATGAAGGGTGTGACCCGTTTCGGTGTAGAAGGAAAGCTTGCACCCCGATACATTGGTCCGTTTCTTATTCTTGAGCGATGTGGACCAGTGGCATAGCGACTCCAACTACCCGAAACATTGTCTGCAGTGCACAATGTGTTTCATATGTCCCAATTGAGGAAGTGTCTTCGGGTTCCAAATCGAACCATTGATGTGATGGATGTTACCCTGGAACCAGACTTAACATATTCAGAACATCCCATTCGAGTCCTGGATCAAAAGGATAGGGTCACTCGAAGAACTCTTAAATTCTATAAGATACAATGGAACAAACATACAGAAGATGAAGCTACATGGGAAACCCAATACTTCTTAGAAAAGACTTTCCCTGGCTTTTTAGTTTCATGTAATTTGTGAGATATGTTCAATTGTTTGTAAAGATGGAATAGACCCATACCACCCCTTGCCTTGTAAGACTAATAAGGAAATAAAGATGTCACACGTTTCCTTTTCCATTACTTACCCTAGGACCTTAAATCTAGGGACGAGATTCTTTTATGGGGGAAGGATGTAACACCCCTGGTGTTACTGCCACTAAAACTTGAGCATAACATCATGAGCATTAGCATATCATGTGTTTGTTACACCTTGAGTGCATTCACTAGGCAAAAATTTCAAACAAGTTGTATTGGTGTGACTTGAGATGTGATTAACCCTAGGGTGAAGTGTTTAACCCTAGATCATGGCTTATGGATATAAGTAAAGGCCAAATAAGCTAAAACCTCAAAAGACATGAGAAATGATCATAAAATATCATCTTGGACAAATTTCAGTGACACCAAAACCCTGAAGTGCTAAAAACCCTGAAAAGACCCCTAGAAAACTATAGGTTGAAACCCTAGGGGGCTAAGTGTAAATTGTGTGCACTTTTGGGCCCAAGTACAAAAAACCAAAGTATTAGAGCACCACAAATCATATGTTTCACACATTTAAGGATTTGCCAATCAAATTATGGGATTTGGACTTATTTGTAAAAAGTACTCCATAAGCATCCTAGGTTAAGTCTGAATTCAGTTGAAATGGGCCAACTTTGGAGCTTTATTGTAACACCCCAGGTGTTTATCGTCTGCTCAACCACGAGTGCAGACTATTAACACGTGATAGCGGTGGATAGAACGGATGCTAAATTTCAATTATCTTCGTCTATCATGATTTTAATATCGCATCTGTTTCTGTCTATTTAGACTCTTCCCATATTTTCGCGAAATTCGGAACGTAATTGTTCCGAAAATTTGCGAGTCCGGTGCCTATTCAAAATTCATCAGTTAAGCGAAGACGAATTTAAAAATTTAGTCCAGTCCTCCGATTTCATCCCAAACAGATTAAATAGAACTCGACGACTAAAGTTTTCGGTGCAAAATAATTCATTCTCCACTCGTTAACTGAGAAGTCGCGTCCACAGAATTATAATTGAAATTAGATTCTTCACGTAAATTATCTGTGCCCGTGGAATCGGGTGTTGAGACTGCGGATGAAATTATTTGATTTCAAATCAAATCGAACACAGTCTAAAAATATATCGACTCTGATGTCGTTTGATTTGGTCTATCGACATCTCGTCTAAAAAAACTATCTCATGTATCGCCTGTATTTCTATCCATTTGGACTATTCTAAATAATTTAGTCCCCTCTCGCCAACCGTGACATCGTGTCTAAAGATTTTTAATTAAATTGTTTCTCCCGCAATTTATTCAAGATAGAGAAATTTAATATCCAATTAACAGATATATATATATATATATATATATATATATAATGTAGGGGAAAAAATAAATATATCTGTTCCTATCCTTGCACGTACTCAACTTTTGACACTTTTATCTACATTGTTTTGGACACCGGCTCCTAGTGATTTGCACGTATAAATTTTCTTCTCGTAGTGCACCTGTTCCAGCCGACTACATACTGCTGTTCTTCTCTGCAAATATCTGCAAGCCTCGTCCAAGCACCGCTCAAGGCCATTGGCCTCATCTCCAGGCCGTACACGTCCAGGTGCAGCTCACTTCCCTCTATCTCTTGTGCTGGGCTCCCTATTCTGCCGGCAGCCAAGCTCCTCCCTGCAGCGTCTTCCATCCTCTGCAGCTCGCCCAGCGCCCCTCCTCCATCCTCGCGGCGCGCGTTGTCTTGGTGCTGGTGGATGTCACCAGGTCCAATTGTCCCTGCTCCCCTCATGGTCAGTCGCTGTCCTGAGCTTGGCCATGTCGTTTGCGTACACCTTGACAAGCTCCCTCGCCAGTCGCCATCAACCGTGCCCACGCCCTCAAAACACGTCGGAGCAACAGCAGCACCACAGGTCGGTCTTCCCGACGTC
The DNA here is from genome assembly GCA_029449295.1 of Zea luxurians. NCBI lineage: Eukaryota > Viridiplantae > Streptophyta > Magnoliopsida > Poales > Poaceae > Zea > Zea luxurians. The sequence continues at coordinate 117,995,785 of JAOPSE010000009.1, forward strand.
GCTGTTCTTCTGACCGTCTTCTTCAGTGCCGGCACCCGTGGAGTTTGTGTGGCACTCACCCTGGTACACGTCGTCCACCATGGAAGCCAGCTCGCCGTCGAACCTGGGTTCCCTGCTCAGCCTTCACAGCTAGCGCGTCGTCTTTCGTCTGTGGTCGAGGGTCTGCTCCATACCGACACCCTGCACAAGTGCTCGACAAACTGTCTGAACCAAGGATCATCGTCGTTTCCACAGATTTCGTGTCGATCTAGTTATGGTGAGCTAATTTATAATTTTTGTAAGTTGATTTGATAATTGGATTAACTAGAATTATTAGTCGTAATAATCCTCGTATTTAGCGCAGGCGCGTTGTGGTAGTGTTAAAAATAAGTGAAGTACGATAGAGTTAGTAATGCAAAAGATAGCTTAATGTAGGTAATATTCGGGTGAGCTGATGACAAAAGAAATAAGCTTAGTATTCCCATCAGCTAGTTAATAGAGTGTTCTAGTGTCGTTATGTCAATTCGGTTAATTGATTGAGTTGATAGATGAAATAAATTAATGTGCTAGTGTGATGCTCATTAGGTGCTCGATAAATTGCGTGAGTCACGAAACTCTCGTCGACTCCGCGGTTTTTGCGATTATCGAGCCAGATTCGGTTATAGCGAGTTATTTCGCTATTCCGGTCACTTAGCTGAATTAGTGGATCGAGTAGAATTTTGGTAGGCATGTGTGATGATAAAATATTTTAATCGCTTCTATAGATGTATGTATATTTACGATAAAGAAATATTTAATTAATTGTTGAAATGTAAAATATGTGGGGAGAGAAATAAAATTAAATTAGTTCTTTATGAGCGGTGTAGTATAATCTATAAAACGAGTGATAAGTTTAGAAGTTAAACAATTAGCTGATAAGTTGTGTATAGGCTAGCTGTATTAAATGTATATAGTTTGTGTTTCATGATGTTTGTGTTAGTTTTAGTTAATCTAGAGAAGCACAATTATTACGCTTAGTCGTACGCTGATAACTAGTGTTTCCGTGTAAGATTGTACAACGCCTCGCTGCTAGGTGTTTTATTCGCTATCGCGTAGCATTATTTAGGTTTGTAATATTTCAGTCGATATGCATTCATGTGCATAATGCATTTCATTCAGAAACGTTAATTAATCGCGCGATGCGGAAGACAAGCCAAGTCGACCCCAAGTGTGAGCTAATCCGCAGTATAAAGCGGATGGACCAACTTGAAGATGATCGCCAAGTGGTCGCCACTTAACAACACTAACCTAGTGTTACTCAGGCAAGCCCCGGTGCATTTGCCACCTCCTTGATGTTTTTAAACCTTTTCTCACTTGCTTGATGCATTAGGTGATAGGAGTTGATTGCTAAAACAATTCCTGCATTACCTTCCTTGAATTTGATTACCTTCCTTGATCACCCGTTTTACAAAAGATTTTGATGCTTAGCCTTGCTTTAGAAAAACAAAATGTTTTGTTTTTACAAAATATGATGTGGCAAAAGTGGGTGGGATGTTTTCGAAAATAAAACTTGATGGTGGATCTGTCAAAGGCCTTGATGGATTCAACATCTGGAAAAGATGTACCTCTGCCAGGTACCAAACTTTGGGTTTGAAATGGTTAAGCTGAGACCGGGTGGGTGACTTGCACGAGAAAGGAGTCTCGGTGTAGTGTCTCCGTCTGAGTCGATTAAGGACCGTCTCGATGTAGGCCTGCTGACCGAGGACCCTTTAACTGGTCACATGCCTCGTCATGGGTAAGCGTTGCCTCGGGCAGACTAAGTCCAGAATAAGATAACACGAAATGGGCGTGGAGCGGTGGCGAGAGTAGCGTGTACCCTCCGTGGCAAGAGGCTGGACGGTGGTGTATATGTGCTCTCGGTTTGCGTGAACCTGATCTGGTCTTAAGAACCCCGGTGGCAGGTTGACATATGCAAGGGTTAAATGCTACATATGTCGTGTTATTGGAGATCCTCAGCTGAGTATAATCGATTCGGATCGCCGTACCTTCGCGGTTATGAAGACTTGGTCACTGATTTACACGTAGCAATCCAGTGAAGAGGAAGGGTTGATAAGAAATTGGCTAGTGCAGGTCAAGTGCTTGAACTAGGGTAGACAGAACTCTAGATGCAGGTAATTTTACTTAACCTGACATTAAAAATGGATTTTTAAGGATCCACTCATAGTAAGCTTTTCTGCAAAACAGAGTCCTTGATTCTTGATAAGCCTTTCCTTGAATCCCTCTAGCCAGCATACCCTTGAGAGTCTTTTCTTTAGTCGGGTAAGTCTTGCTGAGTAATTCCGTACTTAGGGTTTTATTCCCTGTTGTTTTTCAGGTCCTAACTTTGTGATGCTGTTGATGGTGTTAAGTGCCGGTGGGCTCGGCCTTCTTATAAGTCTAAGTACTCCTTCTATACTTCTTATTGAGGATGGTCACTTGAGCTAGCATATATTTCAAACTTATACTTTTGTAATCACTCCAATAAAATAATGTAAAATTTTTGTAACTTGTAAAATTTGGTAGTAAGATTTCCGCTGCAACAATATTGGTGTGTGTAATTTGTATTACTTAATCCCACGATCTTGGTTGTTCGTGGTTTATCCGATGTCCTTAGGGCAATCGGACAGATCCTGTTAAGTTATCTGGTGCACATGCATAGCCGTCTGAGGTCTTTGGGACAAGGACAGGTGCATGTCGGCCCAATAACTTGGAGGTTCTGCCACAGGCTGGTATCGAGCTAGATTAAGTATATACGGTCACATACGTATTTTCAAAACAAAAGTTTTGGTTTCGAAAAACCTATTTTCGACTAAACATATTGTTTGGCTTTGAAAAACAGCTTTGAAAAACTATAATGCTAGCGACATCCTCTATTAAGCCCTATACTAAGGACTATTCGGTGGCTTATTTAAAAACCAATAACCCACAACCGGGGGTATTGCATACATGTGTATTGTTATTTTTAAGGCCATTCAGTTTTGAATGGATCGACGCTTAAGGTAAGGTGAGATGTGAGAGCATGACCGAACAACCGTCGGTCTAGGGAAGTGCTTAATTGTGGCGCTTGATTATATACATGTTTTACATATGTATATATGAAGGCTGCACTGTGGAGTATTTACTTTTCCGGGATTTAGTACCCCATGGATGTGTATGGGTATACAGACATGGGAATACTGAGAAGTGTAATGTACTTGTAACAACGCACCTACGCTCAGGTAAGAAGGTGAGTTACCATAATGAGTTGCCCTATGGTTAAAGTGTGGCAACGGCGCCTATGCGTGGCTCGGCGCTTAATGATGAGCTGGCCTCCATATAGAAATATATGGAGTATAAACTGTGATAAACTGTCATGTGTGACTTGCATCATTGGGAAATTGGGCTGCAATGGATTTTCTGCAGGTACACTAACCTCGAAAACGTATGTGTAGCTGACGACTAGCAAAATACCGAGAGAGAACGTATGCCACCGCTATAGAACGCTATCGCCACAGTATGTTGGCAAAACTCGTGAGGACGTATAAGACGAGCATGCATCCTGATTGTTGCATCATGTTTGTCACCTATACATCCAAAATGCTTCTCTTATCTTTATTCCAGTAACCATTGATTGTAGATAATGTGGTGTAATGCTGAATTATGAACTTCGATGAAATAGGTGCCCTCCATTCTTTAAGTGACCTCTTAGGGTGCTTTATGTGCTTGCTCTTGTGTTTGATGTGCCAGTAGAATATTGGTGAACTGTTTGCCTAAACCGGAAATTAGGCCATGTTCTTATTAGGTAAACTGAGACCCAAATTTGAATTTACCATTATCCCTCTACGACTAAACTCATGTAAATGAATGTTTAGATAATTTCTTTATTGGACATAAAATGTACCCAAGCTTAAATCAAGGATCTCAAACCATGTCTCCTTCTAGAACCATTTCCTTGTTCAGTTGATGCAAGTTGAGGTCTCTATGGTATTTGGCCTCTCCTTGTGGATTACCATGTTACTTTATCGACCCAACCTAGGAAAGACATGTCCAACCATTTTTCTGGAATTTGATGTCTTTGGTTTCCCCCATATCTATCGAAGGCATTCCAACTTAATCTTAAGATAGTTTTCCCCTGTATCTAGTCAGATACTGATCCTTGACCTTGTAATCTCTACGATGGGCATAGAAATATGCTTGGGGCTGAAGTAACAGTCTCTCGTCGTACTCCTTTCATCAAATTTAGGTTATGGCCATGCCTTATTCATTTCATCGGGCCATAATCTATTTGGCTCTCTACTTGTAACCATTCTGACAGGTAGAGTCTCTTGTATATCGTCACCCTTGCTCAGTCTATTTGTGATGCGTGAGATTTCTTATTGGTTATGTCTAATAATGGTGTTGTGACTAAAACTGATGGTGCCGCGACAAAATCGAGGGCCTCCTGTGGATGCATACACATGGTTGCGCTACTTGGCACGCGCTGGTATCACAGTTAGTAGTCATAATCCATTATGAGACTATATCAATGTGTTATCTTGGCACAATCTGTTTTTGCTACGTGAGATTCTTTATTGGTGCCAGTTCGGTAATGGTGTCATGGGTAATGACTTATGGTGCCGCAGCGAAACTGAGAGCCCCTTATGAATGTACACGCAAGGTTTTGCTGCTTGGCGCATGCTGGTATCAAGGTCTCTAGTCATGATCCATTGTGGAACTACACTAATATATTATCTTTCGTAGATCTCTTCCTTGAAACAATTTCGGTGTTGTTTGTCGAAGTGATCAAGCAACATCTATCATCTCTGTTGGATCAAAAGGGCAATACCACTTTCATGTGTGGTCTTATTTCTTTTGATCTTGGTAATGACTATTCATACAAGTTCCCTTCACATCCTTTGTGTAAAGGTGAAGCCTTGGAGCTTTTTAGTGTTAAAAAAACAACTGATTAGCTCTCAAATTGGAGATTGACTTTCCCTGCTGTTGAGATGCATGAGTTTGTTCATTCGCTCTCCTATTTAATCCATGTATTTCCGAACCCAGTCCGTTCATCTCGTATGAAGAAACAGATGAACAACCTGACCAAATGGATTTCTACCCAAATGCATAATCTCTTATTAGCAAAGGTGAACTCTCAACCATTGGATTGCCAATGGGTAACAAGACCAAAATTTCCTAGTGCCAAAAGTAGTTCAACAAGTTGGCTTTACTAACTTGTAACTGCATTGTAAACAAAGGTTGAGTTTGTTGGGGGCTTGTTCTCAAATGCTAAGAGTTAAGAACAAGGCAACACAGAAAATGTTAAGTGTTAAAGTCCTTCGTCCTCCATCATTTTATATCCTTTCGGGATATAATGAATTTCGGGCGAAGGTTACGAAGGACGTACCTTCGTAAGCATTATAACGAGGGACGAAGTATTCATATAAATCATGAGATATAAAATAAACATTTAAATGTTTTCATAGAATCATTTCCATTTCTATTAACATGAACGAATATAAATAATTTCAAATTACAAATGTACCTTCGGTCTTGAGGAAGGCAAAAGTATAAGTGTGATGCGAAGGCAAATGACAGGTTCGCGTGAACAGTATGGGGGTACTGTTCATCTATTTATAGACACAGGACGCAGCCTGTGACAAATTACAATTATGCCCCTTACAAAAGTTTACAACATTGACTCAGACCTTTATGGATAAAAAGGTCATTCTATCTCTATGTCGGTTTGTAACGCCGAAGCTCCATGAAAAGGAACCTTCGGCCATCTCCTGGGGACAGCTTCAGCCGAAGCTGCTTCTTCGTGCAAGACCTTCGGCGCAACGAAGCATGACCCCAACAGTAGCCCCTTTCGCGGTGCTAGATCGTTTTTCGTAACGAGCTTGACCCGTGAAAAAAGCCTCTTCAGCTTCGGGAAGCCGAAGGTCCAAAAAACACCTTCCCTGAGCTCGTTGCTGAGAAACGATCCGGTTTCCGAGCGCGTGCCAGGCCCACCTTGCAGAGTTACTGTTTGATCTTTGCGGTCCACTGCACAGCGAGTACAAGTGACTGCCCGCCTGGTGTAAAAATCCTGCCGCTTCGCCTTCTTACCTGCAGCACTATATAAACAGACGGGTAGGTGTGAAGTTACCACAGCATTCATTGCTATTTGCACTGTTTTGCTGCCAAAATTTTTAACTATAGCCGAAGCTTGACTCTCAGAATCGAACGAAGGTCCATCTCGACGTCTGCTTCGTCAGAAAGAAAGGCTTCGGGAGAAAAGAAAAAAGAAAAAAGTATCTAACTTCCCCAAACTCAGAATCAAATGGCGAGAGTGCGATCTACTGCCAGAGTTGCTCGTGAAGGAGACGAAGCCGAAGGTTCGAATACTGTGCCCATCTCCGAAGCGATGCAGCGTTCCGGACTGGTGACTACGGAAGAAATGCCCGCTGCTGAAGCAAACCCGACGGCTGCCGAAGGTGAAGAAGAGAACATTGAAGGGACTGATCCCGAAGATGACTATCGCATTGCCATGCCCAGCAAGCCCAGTCACTTGGACTTCGGGAAATCAACTGTTTCAAAGGCCGATCTTTCCAAGATGGTGAAAGCTGGTTATTTCAATGAAAATCAGAAGAAGCTACTTCGCTTCGGGGGAGAAGAAACCACCCCGAAGCCAGAGAAGGACGAGATTGTCATCTTCAAGAGCTTTTTAAAGGCTGGGCTGAGATTCCCTCTTCACGAGATTATTGCAGAGATACTGAAGAGATTTGGTATCTACCTTCACCAGATAACTCCTAACGCTATCGTTAGGCTTAGCGTTTATATTTGGGCCCTCCGAAGTCAAGCAGTGGAGCCATTTGCCGACAGTTTCTGTCGAGTTCATGAGTTACATTATCAAACAAAGGCCAGAAAAGATGGGCTACATGATAACTTCGGTTGCTACAATTTTGCCTACCGGAAAACCGCAAAGTTTCCTGTGATCAGCTACCGAAGCAAATGGCCAGCAGGCTGGAAATCAGAATGGTTCTATGTCAAGGTTGATGACGACAAAGAGAAGCTTGTGCAAAGTCCACTCGAGCTGATCTTCGGAGAAACCCGACCCCGCTGCAACATGACACCAGAGGGTCAAACACAACAGGCAATGGATGAATTCGGAATTATTGCAGAACATATCAGTACCAGGGATCTGGTTCAAGAATTCTTGGCATTCAGAGTCTTCCCTACTCTGAAAGAATGGGAAATGCCAAAGTTGAAGGGGGAGAAGAAGGAGGGGGAACTTGTCCGGCTTCCATATCACTTCAAATTCAAGCAATACTTTAAGAAACCCTGCCAAGAGTGGCTGGACACAGTCGAGGTGATGTGCAATGAAATTCTGGGGAATTATTCCAAAAAAGAAGATCAACTTATGACAGCAGCCTTCGGCACCCGTCCGAAGCGAAGGCTGAACCGAGTGCTTGATGCCCTGGGCTTCGAGTACCCTGACTATGAGCAGTTGAGCAAGGGTGCTGAGGGCCAAAAAAGAAAAAGAGTGGTCGAAACTCTGAACAAGGATGAAGAAAGACCAGCAAAAGAGAAGAAAATTCTCAAGAAAAGAAAAATATCAACTCCGAAGCGAAAATTATCTGAAGAAGAGGGGACCCCCACACCACCTTCTACCAGCGACGTGGAGGAAATTTTAAAGGTAATGACTGAACCCGTGCCCACGAAGCTAAGTCCACTAGGGCCTCAACTGACGAAGCTTTTTCGAAAGGTGGAAGAGCCGGAACAAACGAAGATAACCAAGCCAAAGCGGCAAAGAATTATTGCAGTGACCGAAGTTATCGATAAGACGCCGCCGAGAGCGTCAATTCAGAAAACGGCAGCTGCTGAAGACACAACAAACGTCGAAGTCGCACCTTCGGAGGTCGCGGCTACCGAAGCCGCTACAGCCGAAGATGTGAACTTAGAAACTACTATTGAGGACATCGACAAAATTTTGGAAGACATGGCTGCAGAAGAAGCTGCCACTACTGTTGAAAAAACCATGGCCACAGTGCCTGAGAAAGGGAAAGAAATAGCCGAAGACACTTCGGACGACGAAGCCTACACATTTCAAAATTTAATTGGGCAAAAACTGTCGAAGGCCGAAATGGAAGAACTCAAGGACTATGCCAAATCTTGCGGCTACAAGCCAGGAGCTCTTCTATTTGGAGGCATTGATGACGAAAAATTGGGCTGCATTCGAGACCAAACTGGAGCTAAGGTCATCGGTACTTTGTCAAAAAGTATCGGTTTTCCGAAGCTAGAAACAGATATCAGCCGCTACCGACGACAACATATCGTCGGCAGCTTATTTTACTCCAATTTCAAGGTAAACAACTTTTCTCTGGTTTCTATTGTTTTTAATAATGGAAATATTCCTAACAAAGGTTGTTTATTTGCAGAGCATGCTTCTGAGCAAAGCTCTGAGGATGCAGCAAGACTTGGAGGACAAAAAACACGAAGCTATAATCGAAAATTTAGAGAGCAAGATAAAAGAACAATCAGCTATCATTGAAAAGAAAGACTTCGAGCTCCAATCAACCGAAGGCTTGCTGGCAGAGACTGAAGCTAAAATATCAGAGTTGAATTCAAAGCTTATCGGCCAATCAAAACAATTTGAACAGGAGAAGCTAGAGCTTAATTCGAAACTTGAAGCCGAAGTCCAGGCCAACTCAGACTTGAAAAAATCATTAACAAGCCTTCAAGACAAATGCTTGAAATTTAGCAATAATTGTATTGAACGATTAAAAAAGATATTTTACTCTGTTGGAGCCAGTAGCGGGAAGTTTACCCCTTCAGCGGAAAATTTGCCACAAGCCTTCGATCATATTGAAGCTGAAATCGAAGAACTTGACGAAGTTATAGCCGGGCACGGTGACTTCTGTGCCTGGGTAGCTTCTCGGGGTACCGCTGCAGCGTTCCTGAAGGCCGGCTGCGAGCATGGAAAAATCGTCAACAGGCCCAACTTCACCTTGTCTCCATCAATCCTGGACGATATTCCTGACCTCGCCCGAAGCATCTCAAATAGATTTATAAAAATGATATGGACAAAAGGCGGGCGAGAGAAGGCTGGAGACGAAGCTCGAAGCCATCTTGATCCAGTACGAAATCATACTTTGTACTTACCTTCTCCTTCACACTTGATTTTTACTCGCGATACCTTGATTCATGTAGGATGACGAAGGTGAAGATGATACTTAAAACATGTCGCCGAAGCCGTCGCCGAAGCTGAAGCTTAGTGAAGATCAGTAGAAGTATACCATGGAAAAAACTCAAGATACTTTTGTAACAACTTTTGTAAATACAATTAAACTGTTCTTAAGGAACTTTGTACATACCTTGTAACATATTCTTACCCTTCTACTGAGGCGCTTTGATGTGGACGAAATCAGTATTTTGAGCCGAAAGCGAAAAAACACCTTCCCTTCTTTTCGTACACAACGAAGCATAAGAGACCAATTCTTCTTTTTGCCGAGCAACGAAGCATAAAAGACCACTTCTTTTTGCCGAAGCTTTTCTTTTTTGTACACAACAAAGCATAAGAGACCACTTCTTCTTTTTGCCGAAGCAACCACTTAGGAACACAAATGCTATGAATGAATGCTTATGAATGCAAATGTTATGATGTAATGTAATGTGCGAATGAATGTCCAAAGCATATGTCCGAAGCCACACTCAGCCATTATTTCCTTAGAGACAACCACACATCAGCTCTGCATTCCCTTAGGAACGACTTTGGAGCATCTTCGTCTTTTACTTAGACGGTATAAGCTCTCCATTCCCTTAGGAACGACTTTGGAGCTTCTTCGTCTTTTACTTAGACGGTATAAGCTCTGCATTCCCTAAGGAACGTCTTTGGAGCTTCTTCGCCTTTTACTTTCGGCGGAATCAGCGTTGACTTTTCGCTGTGAGCTCTGCATCCCCTTAGGGACGTCTTTGGAGCTTCTTCTCTTTTTCAGTTTCGGCACTCGATGGTGCGTTCTCAGCTTTTTACATTTACATTCTTTGGGGGATTTTGCTCTTATAAAACTAAAAAAGGAAATTACATATGATGGCCCCATTAAAAACCTTTCTCCCCCTTTGGAAAGGAAAAGGGTGCCATGAAAAAAAGAAAAAGAAAAGCATAAAAAGTTACATCGAGTTATACATAATATCTCCGAAGCTCATCTGCATTCCAAGATCTTGGAATTTCGTTGCCATCCATGTCCTTTAATCTGTACGAACCAGGCCTTGACGAGGATGCTACTAAGAAAGGCCCTTCCCATTTCAATTGTAACTTGCCCACTGTATCTGGGTTAGCCACTCTCCGAAGCACCAAATGTCCTGGCTCAATATTTTTCAGCCGGACCTTTCTATCTCGCCATTTGACTGTTTCAGCCTGGTATTTATTGATATTCTCCACGGCTTGAAGCCTGATCCCTTCTAAGGCATCTTTTTCCACAAGACAAGCATCTTCGGTATCTGATTCTGCCGAAGCTACCACTCTTATTGATCCAGCTTTAGCTTCTTCCGGAGTTATAGCTTCGTCACCGAATAATAACTTGAATGGGGTAAAGCCTGTAGACCTTGATGTTGTTGTATTGTGGCTCCACACCACTTTGGTCAACTGATCTGGCCACTTTCCCCTGGGTTGATTGAAGATTAACTTCATTATTCCTGTCATTATAATGCCGTTGGCCCTTTCAACGAGCCCATTCGACTCCGGATGCCTGACTGATGCAAAATGGATCTTCGTTCCAATTTGATCACAGAAATTTCTGAAAGCTTCAGAGTCAAACTGCGTTCCATTATCTACAGTGATGGCCTTCGGTACCCCGAAACGACAGACAATATTCTGCCAGAAAAACTTTTGGACAGTGGCCGAAGTTATTGCGGCTAACGGCTTCGCCTCAATCCACTTGGAAAAATACTCCACAGCTACTATAACATATTTTAGGTTCCCTTGTGCCGGTGGTAATGGACCCAACAAATCAAGGCCCCACCTTTGCAATGACCAGATGGGTTGTATCAGCTGTGTCAAAGACGAAGGTTGCTTTTGATCTCTTGCACATTTTTGACAACCTTCGCACTTTTGAACTAACTCCGCTGCATCCGAAGCTGCCTTCGGCCAATAAAATCCTTGGCGGAACACTTTTCCAAGTAACGGCCTAGATCCGATGTGGGATCCACACAGGCCTGCATGTATTTCTTTCATTAACTCTATACCTTCGGTTCTAGACAAGCACTTGAGCAGCGGGGCACAAACTCCATGCTTGTATAACTCCCCTTCTATCATGACATATGGACGAGCTCTTGCCTCTATCCTTTTATTATAAGCTTCGTCATCTGATAGGAAGTTACCCTGAAGGTAAGAGATTATTTCAGTTCTCCAATCTTCGCTGTAAGCAGGAGAAATGCTGAGGACTGCTCTTTCAAGTAGCTCCACTGAAGGTGCCTTTATTGTTTCGAAGAAGACATCCGAAGGTAACGGCAGCCCCTGTGCTGCAGACTTGGCTAGTAAATCAGCATGCTCATTTTGTCCCCGAGGGATATTCTTGACAGAAAATCCTTCGAAGGAGGCCTCGATCCTTCGGACCGTGTCTAGGTATTTTTCAAGCTTCGGATCTTTAGCCTTGCAACTTTTGTCAATATGACCCGAAACAACCTGGGAATCAGTCTTAAGAATCGCCCTTCTGATTCCCATTGCCTTTAATTTCCGAAGACCCAGGAGCAGGGCTTCGTACTCAGTAATATTATTTGTGCAGCTGAAGTCAAGTCTTGCTGCATAGCAAGTTTTAACCTTGGATGGTGAGACCAACACAGCAGCTGCACCTGCTCCGAAGGTTCCCCAAGAGCCATCACAAAACACTGTCCATACTTCGGCATCTTTATTTGCTTCTTCATCCTGAGCCCCTGGCGTCCAGTCGGCAATGAAATCTGCCAATGCTTGAGACTGGATTGAGGATCTATGCACATAATCAATGTAAAATTCATTGAGCTCCGCAGCCCATTTTCCAATCCGTCCAGTAGCTTCTCTATTTCTCATGATATCCTTCAACGGCTGCGAAGAAGGAACAATAATGTTGTACGCCTGAAAATAATGCCGAAGCTTCCTGGATGCCATTAAAACGGCATACAATACCTTCTCCAGCTCTGTATAATTTTTCTTTGAGACACTAAGGACCTCAGATACAAAATATACTGGGACCTGCTTCTTGACTTGTCCATCAAACTTCTCCTGGACAAGTGCCGCACTTACTGCTGAGTGCGAAGCTGCCACATATAACAACAGAGGAGCCCCTGGCGTTGGTGGAGTTAATGTTGTTAGATCTATTAAGTATTGCTTCAGCTCTTCGAAGGCTTTTTGTTGACTTGGGCCCCATTGAAAGACTTCAGCTGACTTCAGCACCTCGAAGAATGGTAAGTTTCTTTCTGCTGATCTTGATATAAATCTGTTGAGAGATGCCAGCCTTCCTGTCAATCTTTGGGCCCCCTTTCTTGTGGTTGGTGGCTCCATTCGAAGTATAGCTTCGATTTTATTTGGATTAGCTTCGATTCCCTTTGTTGAAACCAAGCATCCAAGAAATTTACCCTTCTTCACTCCGAAGACACATTTTTCTGGATTCAGCTTCAGACCAGCTTGTCTGAAGCTGGCGAAGGTCTCCTGCAGATCAGCAATATGATTTTCCTGCTTCGTGCTTTTTACAATAATGTCATCAACATAGGTCAACACATTTCTGCCTATCTGAGACTGGAGAACCTTCGCAGTCATTCTGCTGAAACTCCCTCCAGCATTCTTGAGCCCCTCAGGCATCCGAAGATAGCAATATGTGCCACTTGGGGTTATGAAGCTAGTTTTCGGCTCATCTTCCTTCTTCATCCAAATTTGATGATAGCCTGAGTAGTAGTCTAGGAGACTCATGAGCTCTAAAGAAGCTGCTGCATCGACTAAAGAGTCTATCCTTGGCAGCGGGAATTCGTCCTTCGGACAAGCCTTGTTAAGATCTGTGAAATCGATACACATTCTCCACTTGCCATTGGCCTTCTTCACCATAACAGTGTTAGCCAGCCACTCTGGATACTTCACTTCTCTGATAACTCCTGCACTGAGGAGTCTTTTTACTTCATTGCGAGCTCCTTCGGCCTTGTCATCAGACATTTTCCGAAGCCTTTGCTTTCGGGGTCTGAAGGATGGGTCGACATTGAGCGAATGTTCAATAACATCCCGATTTACTCCACAGAGATCATTAGCTGACCATGCAAAAACATCTTTGTTGTTGAATAAAAACCTTATCAAGGTTTTCTCCTGGTCTTCAGATAGTTGCGAGCCCAACAGCACCTTCTGCTCTGCTATGTCTTCACACAATAACATGGGCTTCGGCTGATCCGCTGAAGCTGCCTTCTCCCTCCTGAATTTGTACTGTTCACAAGCTTCAGCTCCATCTATGTTATGGATTGCCTTGGAGTCAGTCCAGCTTCCTTCGGCCCTTCTAGCAGCTTCCTGGCTTCCATGAATAGCAATAGGCCCTTGGTCCGAAGGTATCTTCATGCAGAGATAAGCTGGGTGAAGAATTGCTTCGAAGGCATTAAGGGTACCTCGGCCAATGATAGCATTGTAAGGATATTCCATGTCAACAATATCAAACACAATTTGCTCAGTCCTTGTGTTGTTGACAAATCCGAAGGTTACCGGCATGGTAATCTTCCCAAGTGCTACAATCTGCCGCCCTCCGAAGCCACAAAGAGGGTGCGTAGCATCATGAATTTTGTCTTCAGGCTCTTGCATTTGTCTGAAGGCTTTAGCAAATATAATGTCAGCTGCGCTGCCTGTATCAACTAGGACATTGTGGACCAGAAATCCTTTGATCACGCAAGAGATAACCATGGCATCATTGTGAGGATAATCCTTAAGTTGAAGGTCTTCCTGAGAGAAAGTAATTGGAATGTGGGACCATTTTGACTTGATGAAGGGTCCCTGCACTCCAACATGCTGCACCCTTCTCTGAGCCTCCTTCTTCTGCTTCTTGTTAGCCGGCTCTGAGCAAGAACCGCCTGTTATCGGGAGCACCAGCTTCGAAGCCGAAGCAGCTCCAGCTTGATTGTTGAACGAAGCCATCAGCTCAGAAAAGTGGAAGTGAGTTCACCGGAGGTGGGCGCCAATGTTGGGGGCTTGTTCTCAAATGCTAAGAGTTAAGAACAAGGCAACACAGAAAATGTTAAGTGTTAAAGTCCTTCGTCCTCCATCATTTTATATCCTTTCGGGATATAATGAATTTCGGGCGAAGGTTACGAAGGACGTACCTTCGTAAGCATTATAACGAGGGACGAAGTATTCATATAAATCATGAGATATAAAATAAACATTTAAATGTTTTCATAGAATCATTTCCATTTCTATTAACATGAACGAATATAAATAATTTCAAATTACAAATGTACCTTCGGTCTTGAGGAAGGCAAAAGTATAAGTGTGATGCGAAGGCAAATGACAGGTTCGCGTGAACAGTATGGGGGTACTGTTCATCTATTTATAGACACAGGACGCAGCCTGTGACAAATTACAATTATGCCCCTTACAAAAGTTTACAACATTGACTCAGACCTTTATGGATAAAAAGGTCATTCTATCTCTATGTCGGTTTGTAACGCCGAAGCTCCATGAAAAGGAACCTTCGGCCATCTCCTGGGGACAGCTTCAGCCGAAGCTGCTTCTTCGTGCAAGACCTTCGGCGCAACGAAGCATGACCCCAACAGAGTTTAGAGATCGTTTTATCAAGTTGTCTAAACTCACTTTGGTTCAGCCCATCATGAGAAAGTACTTACAAAAATCAAGTTAAAATCGATTGATAACCACCTAGTTATCGCTCTAGTCATGCCTCGATCGCCTCGCATGTGCTTTTCCCAGCATGTGTGATCATGTCGAGCCGTGACTAGTGCTGGATAAACAGGATTGGTTGCGAAGTCAACATCAACGGATCTCTTCGTTGATATTTACCGAGTCTTTATCATTTTTCTTGGACTTGGATTTTCTGACTAGCCACGGGTCAATTGTGATGTTATTCGACATTCACACCCGTCTCGTGCGCTATGAACTTATCACGACCACTTGTTGGTAAACCTTTTTTTCTGTGTGTTTTACCCAAGAGGTTGCATCTGGTTCTGTTTGGGTAAGATCGCATATCTATCGTTCGCCCAATAGACTCAGGTAGTACAGTGTCATCAGAAAAAGCAAACTGCACACATGGAACCTTATGTGTTCCTCTAGCAGATATTGTTTCTATTGGTGGACATTTCTGAATTAGCCTAAGGCGATACATGTTATGTCCACTAGAGAAACCTCATCCTGAGACACTTGCCTTCGCTCAGAACTGCCTTATGATTACCGCTGATATGGACGTGGATTACATGCTTCTCTACTCTTAAAAGTCTTTCGTTCTGAATCTCGGGACAAGATTCTTTTAAGGGGGAGGGCTGTAACACCCCAGGTGTTTATCGTCTGCTCAACCACGAGTGCAGACTATTAACACGTGATAGCGGTGGATAGAACGGATGCTAAATTTCAATTATCTTCGTCTATCATGATTTTAATATCGCATCTGTTTCTGTCTATTTAGACTCTTCCCATATTTTCACGAAATTCGGAACGTAATTGTTCCGAAAATTTGCGAGTCCGGTGCCTATTCAAAATTCATCAGTTAAGCGAAGACGAATTTAAAAATTTAGTCCAGTCCTCCGATTTCATCCCAAACAGATTAAATAGAACTCGACGACTAAAGTTTTCGGTGCAAAATAATTCATTCTCCACTCGTTAACTGAGAAGTCGCGTCCACAGAATTATAATTGAAATTAGATTCTCCACGTAAATTATCTGTGCCCGTGGAATCGGGTGTTGAGACTGCGGATGAAATTATTTGATTTCAAATCAAATCGAACACAGTCTAAAAATACATCGACTCTGATGTCGTTTGATTTGGTCTATCGACATCTCGTCTAAAAAAACTATCTCATGTATCGCCTGTATTTCTATCCATTTGGACTATTCTAAATAATTTAGTCCCCTCTCGCCAACCGTGACATCGTGTCTAAAGATTTTTAATTGAATTGTTTCTCCCGCAATTTATTCAAGATAGAGAAATTTAATATCTAATTAACAGATATATATATATACAATGTAGGGGAAAAAAAATAAATATATCTGTTCCTATCCTTGCACGTACTCAACTTTTGGTACTTTTATCTACATTGTTTTGGACACCGGCTTCTAGTGATTTGCACGTATAAATTTTCTTCTCGTAGTGCACCTGTTCCAGCCGACTACATACTGCTGTTCTTCTCTGCAAATATCTGCAAGCCTCATCCAAGCACCGCTCAAGGCCATTGGCCTCATCTCCAGGCCGTACACGTCCAGGTGCAGCTCACTTCCCTCTATGTCTTGTGCTGGGCTCCCTATTCTGCCGGCAGCCAAGCTCCTCCCTGCAGCGTCTTCCATCCTCTGCAGCTCGCCCAGCGCCCCTCCTCCATCCTCGCGGCGCATGTTGTCTTGGTGCTGGCGGATGTCACCAGGTCCAATTGTCCCTGCTCCCCTCATGGTCAGTCGCTGTCCTGAGCTTGGCCATGTCGTTTGCGTACACCTTGACAAGCTCCCTCGCCAGTCGCCATCAACCGTGCCCACGCCCTCAAAACACGTCGGAGCAACAGCAGCACCACAGGTCGGTCTTCCCGACGTCGCTGTTCTTCTGACCGTCTTCTTCAGTGCCGGCACCCGTGGAGTTTGTGTGGCACTCACCCTGGTACACGTCGTCCACCATGGAAGCCAGCTCGCCGTCGAACCTGGGTTCCCTGCTCAGCCTTCACAGCTAGCGCGTCGTCTTTCGTCTGTGGTCGAGGGTCTGCTCCATACCGACACCCTGCACAAGTGCTCGACAAACTGTCTGAACCAAGGATCATCGTCGTTTCCACAGATTCCGTGTCGATCTAGTTATGGTGAGCTAATTTATAATTTTTGTAAGTTGATTTGATAATTGGATTAACTAGAATTATTAGTCGTAATAATGCTCGTATTTAGCGCAGGCGCGTTGTGGTAGTGTTAAAAATAAGTGAAGTACGATAGAGTTAGTAATGCAAAAGATAGCTTAATGTAGGTAATATTCGGGTGAGCTGATGACAAAAGAAATAAGCTTAGTATTCCCATCAGCTAGTTAATAGAGTGTTCTAGTGTCGTTATGTCAATTCGGTTAATTGATTGAGTTGATAGATGAAATAAATTAATGTGCTAGTGTGATGCTCATTAGGTGCTCGATAAATTGCGTGAGTCACGAAACTCTCGTCGACTCCGCGGTTTTTGCGATTATCGAGCCAGATTCGGTTATAGCGAGTTATTTCGCTATTCCGGTCACTTAGCTGAATTAGTGGATCGAGTAGAATTTTGGTAGGCATGTGTGATGATAAAATATTTTAATCACTTCTATAGATGTATGTATATTTACGATAAAGAAATATTTAATTAATTGTTGATATGTAAAATATCTGGGGAGAGAAATAAAATTAAATTAGTTCTTTATGAGCGGTGTAGTATAATCTATAAAACGAGTGATAAGTTTAGAAGTTAAACAATTAGCTGATAAGTTGTGTATAGGCTAGCTGTATTAAATGTGTATAGTTTGTGTTTCATGATGTTTGTGTTAGTTTTAGTTAATCTAGAGAAGCACAATTATTACGCTTAGTCGTACGCTGATAACTAGTGTTTCCGTGTAAGATTGTACAACGCCTCGCTGCTAGGTGTTTTATTCGCTATCGCGTAGCATTATTTAGGTTTGTAATATTTCAGTCGATATGCATTCATGTGCATAATGCATTTCATTCAGTAACGTTAATTAATCGCGCGATGCAGAAGACAAGCCAAGTCGACCTCAAGTGCGAGCTAATCCGCAGGATAAAGCGGATGGACCAACTTGAAGATGATCGCCAAGTGGTCGCCACTTAACAACACTAACCTAGTGTTACTCAGGCAAGCCCCGGTGCATTTGCCACCTCCTTGATGTTTTTAAACCTTTTCTCACTTGCTTGATGCATTAGGTGATAGGAGTTGATTGCTAAAACAATTCCTGCATTACCTTCCTTGAATTTGATTACCTTCCTTGATCACCCGTTTTACAAAAGATTTTGATGCTTAGCCTTGCTTTAGAAAAACAAAATGTTTTGTTTTTACAAAATATGATGTGGCAAAAGTGGGTGGGATGTTTTCGAAAATAAAACTTGATGGTGGATCTGTCAAAGGCCTTGATGGATTCAACATCTGGAAAAGATGTACCTCTGCCAGGTACCAAACTTTGGGTTTGAAATGGTTAAGCTGAGACCGGGTGGGTGACTTGCACGAGAAAGGAGTCTCGGTGTAGTGTCTCCGTCTGAGTCGATTAAGGACCGTCTCGATGTAGGCCTGCTGACCGAGGACCCTTTAACTGGTCACATGCCTCGTCATGGGTAAGCCTTGCCTCGGGCAGACTAAGGCCAGAATAAGATAACACGAAATGGGTGTGGAGCGGTGGCGAGAGTAGCGTGTACCCTCCGTGGCAAGAGGCTGGACGGTGGTGTATCTGTGCTCTCGGTTTGCGTGAACCTGATCTGGTCTTAAGAACCCCGATGGCGGGTTGACATATGCAAGGGTTAAATGCTACATATGTCGTGTGATTGGAGATCCTCAGCTGAGTATAATCGATTCGGATCGCCGTACCTTCGCGGTTATGAAGACTTGGTCACTGACTTACACGTAGCAATCCAGTGAAGATGAAGGGTTGATAAGAAATTGGCTAGTGCAGGTCAAGTGCTTGAACTAGGGTAGACAGAACTCTAGATGCAGGTAATTTTACTTAACCTGACATTAAAAATGGATTTTTAAGGATCCACTCATAGTAAGCTTTTCTGCAAAACAGAGTCCTTGATTCTTGATAAGCCTTTCCTTGAATCCCTCTAGCCAGCATACCCTTGAGAGTCTTTTCCTTAGTCGGGTAAGTCTTGCTGAGTAATTCCGTACTCAGGGTTTTATTCCCTGTTGTTTTTCAGGTCCTAACTTTGTGATGCTGTTGATGGTGTTAAGTGCCGGTGGGCTCGGCCTTCTTATAAGTCTAAGTACTCCTTCTATACTTCTTATTGAGGATGGTCACTTGAGCTAGCATATATTTCAAACTTATACTTTTGTAATCACTCCGATAAAATAATGTAAAATTTTTGTAACTTGTAAAATTTGGTAGTAAGATTTCCGCTGCAACAATATTGGTGTGTGTGATTTGTATTACTTAATCCCACGATCTTGGTTGTTTGTGGTTTATCTGATGTCCTTAGGGCAATCGGACAGATCCTGTTAAGTTATCTGGTGCACATGCATAGCCGTCTGAGATCTTTGGGACAAGGACAGGTGCATGTGGGCCCAATAACTTGGAGGTTCTGCCACATTTATATCTCCCAAT
The DNA here is from genome assembly GCA_029449295.1 of Zea luxurians. Taxonomy (NCBI): domain Eukaryota; kingdom Viridiplantae; phylum Streptophyta; class Magnoliopsida; order Poales; family Poaceae; genus Zea; species Zea luxurians. The sequence continues at coordinate 118,015,197 of JAOPSE010000009.1, forward strand.
TCATAAGGAATTTGCCCTAGGTCAACACATCAAGATTATAGAACTACTATAGGAGCATAACTTTGCTTAAGTGATTAAACCTTGGTGCCATATAAAATTGGGAGTAAAATTAACTCGAAGTTGAGCTGTTAGTCACACTAATAACTGAATTATGGCCACCAGTGATATTAGCAGAACTTTAAGGTCGAATTAGAGTAGGATCTAGTGATCGGTTGGGGATGGTTACTATAGTCAATTTGTAGCTGGTTTATAGGGCTACAACTTTGATACAGGGAGATGGTGAAGCCTGCACTACATGAATTTTGGAGCAAATCGCCCTGCAAATCGGTCTGTCAGGCGCTCTGAATAGGATCCCAATGGTACAATATCTGACAAAGATCACGGGTTAAGCCCCCTCACCGTCGGTGACTCTTGCGCCATGATCTGCGCTGTCACCATGATTCGTGCTCTCTAGCGAGGAGATTATCACAATAGGGTAAAAATCTTGACACTGGATAGGCTCAGATTCGGTCGATGGTGAGCTCTTCGTACCCACTTGGGCTGCGGTCGGGCAAAGTGGTCCTCATCCGAGTTGGCCGCCTATCGACCGTGCGCCATGTGCCTAGGTGCTCCACCACGTCGCAGTGACTTGCCTTGGTGTGTCCGTTCATCGCTGGTGACCTTGCCGCGGTGAAAGCAATGCATCTCTTGCGCCAGTGCTCTCCCCTCTCTTCGGCCGCCAGCGCGCGATTCCAAATTCACGAGCCACCGCCCTCGGATCCTATAAATTGAGTGTGCCATCAGCTCCGCTAGGTATTCCAGCATCTAGCGCACCCACTCGTGTCTCGGATTGTCCACCAGAGAGCTCCAATTTGGGATTTCCCCCAAATCAGTCAAAGCTCCACCGTGAGTGAGCTCGCCGTGGCCAGCGCGCTACAAGTCCGTTCATGCTCTCTGTTCCCTAGTTTCAGTACCCTTATGTGCCTTTGATGCTTCTCGACCCAACCAATTGCACTAGAACTTGTAGGATCACCGGGAACGCCTCGGTCTATCCGTTGATCGCGCTGTCACTGTGGGCAGAGAGATTAGGGGCTAGAACCTTGCAATTGATCGAGGGGAAACGGTTGTTAGGTGTTAACTTAAGTGTCAGCCAAGCTAGAGCACCAGTCATTGTGTATCTTGGCCAGTACAGGCTCGCCAGAGCTCGACCTGTCGCCGTCCACGACCAGGGATCTCGGGTTGTAAAGAATAGAAAGGGGAGGGGCCTTTGTGTAGATGTCAGCGAGACAGAGAAACAGTGGAGATGACTCTTTACTGTTTTTTCAAATCGCCAGGGTCTTCTGTGTAAACCCGACACAGCGGGCGCGCACGGACACGCTTTCGCCTTTGCGTGGGCCGACTCGGGCCAGTTTCAGCCCGATACTATTCACCTTTTTCCTTTTTCTTTTTTTGCCAGACCTAGGAAATTTATAGAAAATTATAGAAAAATGATAAAAATATGAGACCAATTTTGTTGGACTCCTAAATTTCTATAGTATTTAATAAAAATAGTTCTAGGATTTTTAGTCCAAACAAGGAATTATGTAGTATTTAAAAGAACTTAAACCTATACCTTTGGAATTATAGAAAATACTTGGTGACTCCAAAAATCACCAAACTTTTTAGATAAGCCTAATATGATATTTAGATCCTATGAGTGAAGTTTGACTTGCTTTGGACATTGTTTGATTCCTAAACCCAAAACCCTAGCTCCTTAGGGTAAAATTGTGCAACCCTACTAGGGTGTTGACCCAGAAGAACCCTAGTTTCCTAGTGCACCGTGAAGGAATTCAAGACATAACTTGATATACCCTTATTGTCATTACATTTTCATAAGCATCACATGAGCATTCATGGTAATATATGGTTATGTATAGAGAACGAAGAAGAAGTAGTGGTTGAAGAAGAAGAAGCTACACCACCACCTGAGAATCCACCTACCGGGAACTGTTTTTATTTTGATATTTGCGGAACAGAGACCCGATGCATTTACCACCTACTTGCTGTTTTAAAATCTTCCTCACTTGCTTAATACATTAGGTGATAGGAGTTGTATGTTAAACCAATTGTTGCATTCCCTTCCTTGGAACTGTTTACCATTCCTTGATTACCTGTTTTATGAAAAGGTTTTTATGATGCTTAGTCTTGCTTTAGAAAAACAAAATGTTTTGTTTTCAACAAAAGATGATGCTTCAAGTGGGATGGAATGAATTTCAAAAATAAAACTTGATGGTCGATCCATCATGGCCATGATGGGTTCAACATTGGAAAAGATGTACCTCTGTCAGGTACCAAACTTTGGGTTAAAACGATAAAGCTGAGACCGGGCGGGTGACTTGCACGAGAAGAGAGTCTCGGTGTAGTGTCTCCGTCTGAGTCGATTAAGGTCCGTCTCGATGTGGGCCTGCTGACCAAGGACCCTTTAACTGGTCACATGCCTCATCATGGGTAAGCTTTGCCTCGGGCAGACTAATACTAGAAAAGGACAACATGCAATGGGAGTGGAGAGATGGCGAGAGTAGCGTGTACCCTCCGTGGCAAGAGGCTGGACGGTGGTGTATCTATGCTCTCCGTTGGCGTGAACCCGGTCTGGTCTTAAGAAACCTAGTGGCGAGTTGAGATATGCAAGGGTTAAGTGCTACATATGTCGTGTGATTGGAGATCCTCAGCTGAGTATTAATCGATTTGGATCGCCGTTACTTCTCGGACATGAAGACTTGGTCACTAACTTACACGTAGCACTCCAGTGAACAAAAAGGGATTGATAAAAGGGTGGATAGTATAGGCCAAGTGCTTGAACTAGGGTAGAAAGAACTCTAGTGACAGGTAATGACTTAACTTGCTAATAAAACTGGATTTTAAGGATCCACTATTAGTAAGCATTTTTGCAAACAGAGTCTTAATTCTCGATTAAGCCTTACCTTGACTCCCCTAAAGCCAGCATATCCTTGAGAGTCTTTTAATTTGACGGGTAAGACTTGCGAAAGTACACTTCGTACTCAGGGTTTTCGAACCCATGTTGTTGTAGGTGAGGAAGCAGCAAAATTTTGCTATTTTTGTTCTAAGGTGGTGCCAAAAGAAGAATCTCAACAGTGAAGTGTTTGCAGGAGGATGTTGCCCTCCCTTTTGAAAAACAATATACTTTTATGCGGGAGGGGTTTTTGCCTCCCAAGTTTGTAATAATAATACTTATGCACTCTTATGACCTGGTGATGTAATAATAACCCTCTTTCTATATTTTAATGAATGTAAATTAAGTTACTGTAAATGCTTCTACTTATTCGTTCCTCCGATGTGTTGTAATATCTGCATGACGGGTGAAACGCTCTTGGGAAAGGAAAAGGACACATATACAGAACTTGTCAAGTAGTTATGTGCATCTACAGGGTTGTCCAAGGTCCGTTGGATAAGGACAACTGTAGGTGGACCTAATAACTTGGGAGGTTCCGTCACAATCATGGAGGGTGCGTCGAGGAGAAACAACTTCGTGTGGAGCGCATGGCCAGTAGATCAATATCCTAGGAGTTGGTCCATTTTGACCCCAATGAAATGGATAGGTTCTATGTACATAGAGGTGGTTTAGGAAGCAGTAATAACTCTCTATAAATAGAGTGGTAGGGCTGTTGTTACAACCATCTCTTTTGGCTCAGAGTTTTAGCACTAGTTGTTTTCCTTTTCCTAGATTGCTCTAGTTTGGTAGCCAGAAATCCACAACTGTAAAGCCCAAAATATGTATAAGAGAAAAATAATAAGATAAATAAATAAGTATACTTATATGATAGTGTACTCGTAATTATTTGATTTCCTTTTCTTTGTGCATACTCAATTAATGACATTAAATTAATCAACTAACAAATAAATGAATGAAGAAATATGCATCTCATGTTGAAGCTTTTGTATTTTAGCATTGGTATTCAAATTTGTGAGACAAATTTAAGATTGTAAAATTAGGATTTAAAAATGGAAGGAGAAAAGAGAAGAAAAAGGAAAAGAATATACACTATAAAAATAAATAAATATATACATATATATATATAAATAATAGGTGTTATCTTCATCTCAGGACTTTTATTGGATATTTGGAAAGCTTAAGTTCAAACAGAATTTAAATTTGAAATTGGAACCAAATTGAATTTGGAACTGAAATAAGAAAATAGGAAAATAAAGAAAGAAATGAGTTGCTCCTAACTACGCTTGGGCCGAATCCCTGGCCGGCCCAATCACCACCCCACTCCACCCATGGTGCGCGGCCCAACTGGCGCCACAAGCACGCTCTTGCCGCACGAGTCAATGGCAGGTGGACCCCGCCGTGTCAGATCCTCCCCTCGCCTAAACAGAACCCGTGTGCTCTCCGTCGCTCGGATCTCCGCCCGGCCGTTGTGGCCCTGCTCCATAGCGCATAAGTTGCAGGATCCCCTACACCAATGCCGCCCTCACCCGGACTCCTTCACGGTATATATAGAACTCAAGCCGCGACCCCCTGCCATGCTAATTGTTGTGAACAGAAGAAGAGACCGAGAGGGAGAAAGGATTTCGCCGAAGGGAGGACTCTAGCGCGCCAATGTTGGGTCCTCGGGAGCGGGCCGGGGGATGACTAGGGCCGCCTGGATGTTTATTGTGACCGCACCGGGTGGAGTTGAACTGGGGACCCCTGTGTGTTGCTCGCCGGAGCTATTGTTCCGCCACGGAGCCACCGCTTGGCATCGCCCCCATCCGCGCTGTCGCTTGGAGTCAAACATGGGGTCAGGGAGGTTTGCTGGAAGCCACTGAAGCTGCACATGACTTGTCTTGGTGTAGTTGGTGACTGGGTGACACAGAATTGCTCATCGTGGTTCTTCCTCCACCACGGAGGCACGCCACACCATGGACAGTCCCAATCTTGCTGCCATAAACAGGTAATATGCCCCCACCTCTATTCTTCATACTCTCCTATGTACTTAGCATTTTCGGAGGGGGGAAATGATTCATTATAGCTAGTTGGCGGCCTTCCTCGGCAATTTGATTGCCGCGGTGGCGGGCGTGCCGCCGTCCTGGCGAGACGCGATGGGGGAGATGGTGTTCTGACCGTTGGATCATCGTTGGCTGGATGGGATGAGAGCGCGTGGGTGTTTACGTATTAGCCTTAGATCCTAGAGTATACGGTGGAGATTGGATCCACGGAACAATTCACCCTGGGCGATTCTAGGCATTGGATCGCGATCGTACAGGTCCGAGGCGATCGCTGGGTATTTTAAATCTGAACCATAGAATCAGGATCCAATGGTCACCATGCCCTACCAGTTAAGTGTTTCGTCGATCTAATCCGGTCCCTTGAAAACTGATCCAATAGCTAGAAGTTGTCGATTCCCTTTCGGCTTGGCGACTTTGCATAAGAGCCCTCCTAAAATTAGTAAACCAACCCGCCATCCATACAGATGTTGTTCTGAGTCTTGGGAACACATGCACAGAGGCCCATGTTCTTTACATAATTCGATGCCCGGTCCGGAGAGAATAAAAATAGAGGAATATATATAGAAATTGGTTTTTAATACAAAAATAATTCTAGAAATTTGGAAAATTCATATTTAATTCATTTTAAGTCTAAATTAATCCATTCCAATTCCTATAATTTTGTAATATTATTGTTTATCATTTAGTACCACTGTTTTGACATGAATATCACAATAAAATTTGTATCATATTTAATCTTGTACAAAACACATAAAAACTTCAGAAATTCATAACTTAATATATATAACTCCAAATTGATTTATTCTAGTGGCATTAATTTTGTTTAAATATTGTTTATTACCTAGTACCTTTATCTTAACATGAAACTTGATTTAAAATTATTCACATGAATAACTCTATTCTAGGCATTAAATAACTTCATAAAATCATAACTTAATAACCGTAGCTCTGAATTTAGTGGTTCGTGTTTCCACGATCTTGTTACGACGCGTAGATTATTGTTATGCAGTTTATTCTTATGTTTGGTGTGATGTTAATTTTGACTATACCATGTTTGTCTGTATTGCTACGTTTAGCAGTGAGGACACGAGTCACCTGAAGAGCCAGTTGGTACCTAGAACCTCAAGTGCCAGGCAAGTTGTGCCCTTGATCACTTCTTTTTACCCAGTCATGTTCTGATATATCATAATGATCTGCATAGGTTAATTTTGATGGGACCCAATAGGTTACCCTAGTTTGACTATCTTTATACTTTGTTTACCACTGAATTTTTGGTAGTACCTGCTATTGTTTTATGTGGTTTTGGGTATAGAGATACACACTGTTCATGATTATATCTTTATTATCAGTTGTTGTTTACTGTTCATGTTAAGATCATTATGTTAATTGGACATAGAGAACCAACCGGGAAAACAGTGCTACCACAAGGGTGGAATGGGACACCCTTGGCTGACTAATTAGGAAAGCTAGTGGAGGACTACCTTACCCGAAAGGGGCAAGGGCAGTAGGGGAGTGGTCAGTGTAGGGAGGTCCTCGGGTTGATTTTGCTGCGATGGCGGTCAAGCGAGGGATTCCTGCACTAGAGCTTCCTATAAACTGTAGCGGGTTTTCTAAAGCTAGTGGAACTTTGTAAAGGCCTTGTAGTGTTACCCTGCCTTGCCTCCTCGGTAGAGGTGTATGGGATTGGCTGTCTCTTGCCAGATGGGTAACATGACTTGTGGGTAAAGATACGCAACCTCTGTAGGGTGTAAAACTGGTATACTAGCCGTGCTCACGGTCATGAGCAGCTCGAACACTCACATGATTAATTTATGGAACTAAATTCAATTTGTCATATGCATTGCATCGCAGGTGATGTTGTTACTACTTTTGTTCAACTACTTAATTGGGTTTGGTATTTACTTATACTTAGTAATTGCTAATAAAATTTTGACCAACTTTAAAAGCAATGCTCAGCTCTAACCATCCTCTTTGTTAAGCCTTACACTTCACGTGAGCTCCCAGCTTTGGCGAGTTCATGCACATTATTCTCTACAACTTGTTGAGCTATGAACGTATGTGAGCTCACTCTTGCTATCTCACAATGCCCCATAGGTCAAGAACATGTACCATAGGATGAGGCGCATGGAGGATGCTGTGATGAGTTCGTGAGAGGTCTAGGTCGTCGTCTCCCAGTCAACTTTGGGTTGCTGGACCGTTGTCTCCTTATAATGTAATTATTTATTTATTTTATACAGAACTCCTGTTATGTAGTAAAGATGTGACATTCGATCCTATGCCATGATTCATCATATGTGTGAGACTTGGTCCCAGCACACCTGGTGATTATGTTCGCGCCCGGGTCTTGGTGCCCCGAAACCCGGGTATGACAGAAGTGGTATCAGAGGAATGTTGACTGTAGGACAAAACCTAGATAGAACTGGACAACCATTATCTACTTACCTTTGCTACTCTGATTCTTTCTAAACTTTTCTTAATATTTTCTCATCTATTTCTGCTTTACTCTGATTATTCTTACCTTTTCCTTCTAAAGACAAATGTGGATTTCACACTTTGAAATCCTGTGCCTAAAGTGACCTTTAGGAATAGGAGATCTACTCTCAGGGACAAAAACAAAACTATTTTTATAGGTATCTATACGCTTGAGTGGTTGTTCTTATGATACTTATTTGATTTGGATCTTTGATTGAGTGTGATGAATTATGGAGTAATGTCCATAATTGCATCTACATATACGCCTGGACAGAAGGAAAAATATTATTAAAATAGACAACATAAAATATTCTTTATTAAAAATATATCTAGTTATATAGATCCCTCTTATCTTAAAAGACTCTCTTTTGTCTTAATAGATTCATCTTACCCTAAAGGAATTATCTTATCCTAACCACTTCACTTATCTCATCCTAAAGTAACAACCAGAAGCTAATCCCAAAATTTATTTAGATCTTATCTAGTCTAAAATAGTCATATTAATTTATTCTAGATCTGATCCAATCTAATCTAGATCCTATCTAATCTAATATGATTTAATCTAGTAAGAGTTACTTATTGCTGGTACAAAGGATTAGGCCATACTTTTAATTCACTTAAGACTAAATTGGTGACTTAGATTAACTCGGCTATACCTAACAACTTGACCTACATAATAGGTTACATAACCTATCTCACCCATCTAAAAGCAACCAACCAAACCAGATTCTGACTAATCTCATTAAACTCATAGCCATCTACAAAACTAGCTACTCAACCTACTAACATGTTACCTATAGACCTATCTTAACCTCTTGTCCCTAATCCGGAAGAAGACCCCAAGACTCGAGAAGAAGGAGATCAAACTCGTTGAAAGAATAATAAGAGTCAAGCCATACCTCCAAAGGAATCAAGATCCACTATGCATGATGGAGTCTTTCCTTACCCTATTGTGTCCTACCCAAGCCTATCCATGCTTCAAAACATTTTTTCTACACATTAGGTGGCTATACCCATATATACCCATGCTTTCCTAATCACCTGATAATTTGTGATATAGAAAAAAGAAGAGTTTTGGTATTAAAATCAATTAGAAACTAACCCATAGACTACAAACAATTTCTTCTACATCCTTTTTCCTACAAATCTTGAGGACAAGATTTCTATTAAGGGGGTAGGATTTGTAAAGCCCAAAATATGTATAAGAGAAAAATAATAAGATAAATAAATAAGTATACTTATATGATAGTGTACTCAGAATTATTTGATTTCCTTTTCTTTGTGCATACTCAATTAATGACATTAAATTAATCAACTAACAAATAAATGAATGAAGAAATATGCATCTCATGCTGAGCTTTTGTATTTTAGCATTGGTATTCAAATTTGTGAGACAAATTTAAGTTTGTAAAATTAGGATTTAAAAATGGAAGGAGAAAAGAGAAGAAAAGGAAAAGAATATACACTATAAAAATAAATAAATATATACATATATATATATATAAATAATAGGTGTTATCTTCATCTTAGGATTTTTATTGGATATTTGGAAAGCTTAAGTTCAAACAGAATTTAAATTTGAAATTGGAACCAAATTGAATTTGGAAATGAAATAAGAAAATAGGAAAAATAGAGAAAGAAATGAGTTGCTCCTAACTACGCTTAGGCCGAATCCCTGGCTGGCCCAATCACCACCCCACTCCACCCAAGCTGTGCGGCCCAACTAGCGCCACAAGCACGCTCTTGCCGCATGAGTCAATGGCAGGTGGACCCCGCCATGTCAGATGCTCCCCTCGCCTGAACAGAACCCGCGTGCTCTTTGCCGCTCGGATCTCCGCCCTGCCGTTGTGGCCCTGCTCCACGGCACATAAGTTGTGGGATCCCCTACACCAACGCCGCCCTCACCCGGACTCATTCACGGTATATATAGAACTCAAGCCGCGGCCCCCCACCATGTTGATTGCTATGAACGGAAGAAGAGACCGAGAGGGAGAAAGGAGTTCACCGAAGGGAAGACTCTAGCGCACCAATGTTGGGCCCTCGAGAGCGGGCCGAGGGGATGACTAGGGCCGCCTGGATGTCTATTGTGATTGCGTCGGGTGGAGTTGAAACCGGGGACCCCCGTGTGTTGCTCGCCAGAGCCATTGTTCCGCCACGGAGCCACCGCTCGGCGTCGCCCCCATCCTCGCTGTCGCTTGGAGTTAAACATGGGGTCGGGGAGGTTTGCTGGAAGCCACTGAAGCTACACATGACTTGTCTTGGCGTAGTTGGTGACTGGGTGACACGGAATTGCTCATCGTGGTTCTTCCTTCGCCACGGAGGCACGCCACACCGTGGACAGTCCCAATCTTGCCGCCATAAACCGGTAATATGCCCCCACCTCTGTTCTTCATACTCTCTTTTGTACTTAGCATTTTTTGGAGGGGGGAAACAATGCAATATAGCTAGTTGGTGGCCTTCCCGGACAATTTGATTGCCGCGGTGGCGGGAGCGCTGCCGTCCTGGTGAGCGCCAGCAGGGAGACGGTGTTCTGACCGTTGGATCATCGTTGATCGGATGGGATGAGAGCGCGTGGGTGTTTGCGTATTAGCCTTAGATCCTAGAGTATACGGTGGAGATTGGATCCACGGAACAATTCACCCTGGGCGATTCTAGGCAGATGGGTAACATGACTTGTGGGTAAAGATGCGCAACCTCTGCAGAGTGTAAAACTGGTATACTAGTCGTGCTCACGGTCATGAGCAGGTCGGAAACTCACATGATTAATTTATGGAACTAAATTCAATTTGTCATATGCATTGCATCGCAGGTGATGTTGTTACTACTTTTGTTCAACTACTTAATTGGGTTTGGTATTTACTTATACTTAGTAATTGCTAATAAAATTTTGACCAACTTTAAAAGCAATGCTTAGCTCTAACCATCCTCTTTGTTAAGCTTTACACTTCATGTGAGCTCCCACCTTTGGCGAGTTCATGCACATTATTCCCCACAACTTGTTGAGCTATGAACGTATGTGAGCTCACTCTTGCTGTCTTACACCCCCATAGGTCAAGAACAGGTACCATAGGATGAGGCGCATGAGTTCATGAGAGGTTTAGGCCATCGTCTCCCAGTCAACATTGGGTTGCTAGACCGTTGTCTCCTTATAATGTATTTATTTATTTTTTATAGAACCCCTGTTATGTAGTAAAGATGTGACATTCGATCTTATGCCATGATTCATCATATGTGTGAGACTTGGACCCAGCACACCTGGTGATTATGTTCATGCCCGAGTCTTGGTGCCCCAAAACCCGGGTGTGACAACAACACTTTGAACCTTTGTGTCTGTGATTTAAAAGCTTCACTATGTAATTCGAGGAAGGGTGGCTGGTTTCACCCATAGCTTTTAGTTGGCTTCAATCGCAGTTTGTGTCTTGCTGAAGTTTTGGAGTTCTTTGGTTCTTATGTTCTTCCTTTTCCTCTATTTGTGACTTTGTTGAGAACCAACGAGTTCTTGTGTTGTGGGTGCTGTTGGGGATTGATTTGGGGGAAGATAAACTCTTTGGAACACTACATATGCCTAGGTGGTGCTGTTTTGGGTCGTGATTCGACTTGATTCCCCTTTGAGTTCATTTTGAGAAAACCCCAACAAAACCCCATCACTCTCGGGATTTTGAATCTGTGCATGGATTTTTGAGTTGCTCATGTTCATACTTCATGAATAGACTTCTTTCCCTCTATGTAAATGGTCTGGAAAGTTTGATGTGATTCTGTGAAGTTTTGCCAGCGTTACACTATCACTCAAGGTTTTTTAATCCTTTCATGCTCAAACTTCTGGAATATCTTCTACTCCCTCAACTCTTGCTGCCTGCAAAATTTGAAGCTATTCTGGAAACATTTTGTCATGCAACACTGTTCCTTGGTGATTTTTCAAACTTTGACCCAGAATTTTTATTGGACATTTAGGGTTTTCTTTGGAGTTTCTTATGAAAGTTTTGGTTCAAATTAAGTCTTTTAAGTCTCATTGAGCTCTTATTCCTCTTTGGAACTTGTTTGGAGTGATAAATCATCTCTAGGCTGAGTTGTTATCTTTTGGAGAGATTTGGTGTCCCTTGAGGTTTGGTTTGGGTTCGGGAATCAAGTCACGGTGTTCTCATGCAGAGAATTTTTAGTGGCTCCCATTCACCCGCCCTCTAGTCGCCTCACCGATCCTTCAATGACTAACCATGGTGGCTGACACCTAGGAACACTAACGGGCATGAGGACATGAAGGAGTGGATCATGTTATCGACGTGGTTGCGGATTGGTGGGACATGTGTCTAGGACGTGGAGGACGAATATGGATTACGCTACCCACGGAAGTTTTGGTTGTTGAGCCTCAAAACCACCCAGTGCTACAGTTTGCTGGCTTTGCCGGGTTTGGGCCTCAAAATCCGGTGGTATGAATCTGGTGGGAATTAGGGGCAGCACGTGGCATCATCATGAAGGGTGCATCGAGGCGAAGCAACTTCGTGAAGAGTGCATGGCCATCAAGTCGAAAATCTAGGAGTTGGTCCATTTTGCCCCCAGCTAAGTGGATAAGGTATATGTATGTAGGGGTAGTTTAGGGAAGTAGAATAACACTATAAATAGAGGAGAGGGTTGGTTGTTTAGCCATCTCTTGGGCATTTATCTCCTTTAGTTGTTGAAAGTCGCCTAGAGGGGGGTGAATAGGCGAAACCTGAAAATTATGAACTTTGAACACGCACTACACTTAGGGTTAGGGTTAGAAATAAATTCAGAGTGTGGAAAATTCTTTTTCTTGCTTTGAGTTGCTCAATCAATACGGATAACTTTGGGAGCCAACTCAAACCAATATGAGCAAGAGAACTTTAGAGAGGGAAGAAACAAATCAACTAGTGAAGATTAAAATACATGGACACGATGATTTATTTCCTGAGGTTCAGTTCTAAAGAACCTACTCCCCATTGAGGAGGCCAGAAAGGCCGGGTCTATTTCAACCCTTTCCCTCTCTCAATGGGTCACCTAGACCGGTTGAGTACTTTTTCTCAATCTCGCGGGTCATAAGATCCCACAAGGATCACCACACAATTAGGTGTCTCTTGCTTGCTTTACAAAGCACTTGGAAGGTTTAGAAGGTGAAGAAGAAAGCATGATTATGAAAACCAAGCAACAAGAGCAACAAATGAAACACGGATCACACTCTCTCAAGTCACTAAGTACTAATGATCACTTGTCTTAATTGTGGGACTTAGAGAGATTGGAAGCTTTGAATGTGTCTTGAAATGGATTGGTAGCTCTTGTATTGAATGTGTATGAGTGGAGTGCTTGGGTCTTGTGAATGGAGGTGGTTGGGGATGTATTTATAGCCTCCAACCACTTCCTAGCCGTTGCCCCGTTTCTGCCGACCACGGACGGTCCACGCCCCTGGTCTAGACGGTCTGCCCCTGCACATCAACGGCTAAAATCACAACGGTCAGCAGTAACGGTTATATCAATGGCTATAGTGCATTTAATGCGTTGTCAGATGTCAGATAAAGCACTCGCGGACGGTCCGGCCGTACACCCTGGACGGTCCGCGAGGATGCTAAAAATGCATTTTACTGAACCCGTCACCTTCGGGTTTTTCTGGTTTTTCAATGACCGGACTGTTCATACTTGGTCTCGGATGGTGCTCGCTTCTCCTTTAGATGGTTCTTGTGTTAACTTGTGTTTTTGCAGTGTTCCTATCCGAGGCTCACCCTGGTGTCGCGGACGGTCCGTCGCAAGGACCTGAACGGTCAGCGCATAGGTGTTTTTTTCCAAAAAGCTTCTCCTGTCCAGAATAATCTATAATATTTCAGACAGTTGACTTAGAGTAGTTGTAGATGAACATATCCACCTGACAAATGATCAACTGGGCAAACTAGTTAGTCCGTAAGGTTTGTGGTGGTAGTCAAACACCAAAATCGATTATAGGAAATGTTTTAAGACCATTTCCCTTTAAATCTCCCCCTTTTTGGTGTTTGATGCCAACACAAACCAAAGCAAATATAAAGTGTATAAATGTAACTAGTTTGTAATTTAGACATGTGTGCATAAGTTACTTTGAATTTAAACCAACTGAAAGTAATTCTAAGTATATATGATTGCTTTCTTCTATTTTAACATTTTGGACCACATTCGCACCACTTAGTTTGTTTTTGCAAATCTTTTGAGAAAAGTCTTTTCAAATTGTTTTGCAAATAACCAATGGTATAAGAATATGATTTCAAAAAGCATCTTCAAGATTTTGAAAATTCTCCCCCTGTTTCAAATGCTTTACCTTTGCCTATATAAAAGCTCCCCATGAAGAAATTCTCCTCTTAGCTGTCAAGAGGGTTTTTGAAATTGAAATATTTTCTCCCCCTTTGTGAAACAGTTTTTGAAAAATAGGGTGGTGGTGCGGTCCTTTTGCTTTGGGCCTAATAATTCTCCCCCTTTGGCATTAATCGCCAAAAACGAAGAATCTTGATAGGCCTTTTAATTCTCCCTCATTGAATATGAATGACGATATATGAGGAGGGCAAAGGATAAATGATACCAACAGAGTTGGAGCGGAAGCCTTGCCTTTGCTGAATCCTCCATTTCCCTTTCAATCTAAGACTAATAATAGAGATACTCATGGAAACGTATTAGTCTTAGCCTTGGCACAAGAAGAATAAGAAATATGCATTTGTACCAAATGAAAGAGACATGATCAAAGGCATATAAATAAGCTATGTGTGCAATGTTTCAATCAAAGTTCTGAGAATCTAGGATGTTTAGCTCATTCCTAAGCTTGCTAAAAGTCTTTTCATCTAGTGGTTTGGTAAAGATATCGGCTAATTGGTTGTGGGTGCTAACATAAGCAATTTCGATATCCCCCTTTTGTTGGTGATCTCTAAAAAAGTGATATCAGTTGTCTATATGCTTAGTGCGACTGTGTTCAACGGGATTATCCGCCATGCAGATTGCACTCCCATTATCACATAGGAGAGGGACTTTGCTCAACTTATAGCCATAGTCCCTAAGGGTTTGCTTCATCCAGAGTAATTGTGCACAACAGTGTTCTGCAGCAATACACTTGGCTTCAATGGTGGATAGTGCTACTGAGTTTTGTTTCTTTAAGGCCCAAGACACCAGGGATCTTCCTAAAAACAAACAAGTCCCCGAGGTGCTCTTCCTGTCAATTTTACATCTAGCATAATTAGCATCGGAATACCCAATTAAATCAAAGGTAGATCCTTTGGGGTACCATAGCCCAAACTGAGGAGTGTAAACTAAATATCTCATGATTCTTCTCACAGACCTAAGGTGAACTTCCTTAGGATTTGCCTAGAACCTTGCAAACAGGCATACTGAAAGTATAATATCCGGTCGAGAAGCACATAGATAGAGTAAAGAACCTATCATCGACCGGTATACCTTTTGATCTATGGATTTACCTCCTGTGTCGAGGTCGAAATGCCCATTTGTTCCCATGGGTGTCTTGATGGGTTTGGCATTCTTCATTCCAAATTTCTTGAGTATGTCTTGAATGTACTTAGTTTTGCAGATGAAGGTGCCCTCTTGGAGTTGCTTGATTTGAAGTCCAAGGAAATACTTAAACTCCCCCATCATAGACATCTCGAATTTCTGTATCATAATCCTACTAAACTTATCTTCAAAGCCGGGAGGTTGCTCAACATACACCTCTTCCTTGATAGGGCCATTGAGGAAGGCACTCTTTAAGTCCATTTGATATAGCTTAAAGCCATGGTAAGTAGCATAGGCAAGTAATATACGAATTGACTCAAGCCTAGCTACGAGTGCATAGGTTTCATCAAAATCCAAACCTTCGACTTGTGAATAACCTTTGGCAACAAGTCGAGCTTTGTTCCTAGTCACCACACCATGCTCATCTTGTTTGTTGCCGAATACCCACTTGGTACCTACAACATTTTGGTTAGGACGTGGAACTAAATGTCATACCTCATTCCTCGTGAAGTTGTTGAGCTCCTCTTGCATTGCCATCACCCAATCCAGATCTCTTAGTGCATCCTCTGCCCTGTATGGCTCAATAGAAGACATAAAAGAGTAATGTTCACAAGTGAGCAACTCAAGATCTAGTGGTTACCCCTTGTGGATGTTAGCAAGAATGGAATTGACGAGTTGATCTCTTTGAATTGCTTGGTTGACTCTTGGGCATGGCGGTCTTTGATCCCGAATCTCTTGATCATCTTCCTTGTCTTCCTCATCTTCATCTCCCCCTTGATCAATGTCCTCCACTTGAGGTGGCTCATCATCTTGATCTTGATCCTCATCCTCTTGAGCCAATTCCTCATCTTGAGTTGGTGGAGATTCTTGTATGGAAGATGATGGCTGATCTTGTGCTTGTGGAGACTCTTCGGATTCCTTTGGACACACATCCCCAATGGACATGTTCCTTAGCGCGATGCACAGAGCCTCTTCATCATCTAGTTCATCAAGATCTACTTGCTCCACTTGGGAGCCATTAGTCTCATCAAACACAATGTCACAAGAAACTTCAACTAATCCAGTGAACTTGTTGAAGACTCTATAGGCCCTTATGTTTGAGTCAACCAAGTAAAAAGCCTTCTACTGCTTTAGGAGCAAATTTAAAATTTCTACCTCTCTTGATAAGAATAAAGCATTTGCTCCCAAAAACTCTAAAAAAATAAACATTGGGCTTTTTACCGGTGATGAGTTCATACGATGTTTTTTGAGGATTTGGTGAAGGTAGAGTCAGTTGATGGAGTAGCAAGCGGTGTTAATTGCTTCCGCCCAAAACCGACCCGAAGCCTTGTACTCATCAAGCATGGTCCTTGCCATGTCAAATTGAGTTCTATTCTTCCTCTCCACTACACCATTTTGTTGAGGTGTGTAGGGAGAAGAGAACTCATGCTTGATCCCCTCTTCCTCAAGAAATCCTTCAATTTGAGAGTTCTTGAACTCTGTTCCATTGTCGCTTCTAATCTTGTTGATTCTCAATCCGAACTCATTTTGAGCTCATCTCAAGAATCTCTTTAAGGTCTCTTGGATTTGAGATTTTTCCTACAAAAAGCATACCCAAGTGAAGCGAGAATAATCATCTATAATCACAAGACAATACTTACTCTCGCCGATGCTTATGTAAGCGTGAAAGTTCCCTTTAACCCGGGAACAGGATCTGGATGTCGCCTAGAGGGGGGGGTGAATAGGCGAATAAAACTTATTACTTTAAAACTTAAATTCTTACTCTACTCGAAGACTTAGTACGCAGTGGAGTGAGAAGACTCTTCGAGTAGGTTGCAGTGGAATGGAAGATCCTGTCTCAAAATGTCCTGCACTTCAAATCAAGCTTATACCACAGATAAGTATTGAAGTGTAGATATAAAGACGAGTAAGACAGAGAGTCAGGATACAATACAGAATAGAGCACACAGACGCAAGGATTTATCCCGAGGTTCGGCCAAGCCTGAAATGCTTGCCTAGTCCTCGTTGGAGTTAGCCACACCTAGGCTTGGAGTCTATTTCAACTCCTTCCTCCGTTTGCTCAGATCTGTCAGTATGACAGATAGAGCCTTTTACTATTGAGTGAGGTTACAACAGAACCGCGGCTGCTTACAAACTTCTTGGCAGCACCCCGGCAGAGTAACGATACGCTCAAGACCTTGCTCTAGCTCTTAGCAGCACTACTCCTCTCTCTAAAGGCTTATAGTTGTGCCTTCTACACAAACTATAGAATTACACACAAGAGGGAGAGCGAGAATTGATTCCAGTGAAGTCTACACTTGTTGGCTGCGCTTGTACATTGCTTGAGGCGCCTAGGGGTCCCTTTTATAGGCACAAGGGGCCTAGGAGCCGTTGGAAGCAATCCAGGAAGGCAAATCTTGCCTTCCGTTGGGTGGCGCACCGGACAGTCCGGTGCACACCGGACACTGTCCGGTGCCCGATTTCTTTCCTTCTATGGCGAAGCCGACCGTTGGCAGTCTTGGAGCCGTTGGCGCACCGGACAGTCCGGTGCCTCCATCTAGCCGTTGGCTCGGCCACGTGTCCCGCGCAGATCGCGCGGCCGACCGTTGGCCCGGCCGACCGTTGGCTTACCGGACAGTCTGGTGCACACCGGACAGTCCGGTGATTTATAGCTGTACGTCGCCGGTGAATTCCCGAGAGCGGCCAGTTCGCCAGAGTTCAGCCTGGCGCACCGGACACTGTCCGGTGCACCACCGGACAGTCCGGTGTGCCAGACTGAGCTGCCTTGGCTGTACATAGCCAAGCCCTTTGCACCTCTCTTCTTTTCTTCTTCTTTCTGTTTCTAACACTTAGACAAGTATATTAGTCCACAAAACCAATGTACTAAGTATAGAAACATACCTTCTCTTAATCATTAAATCTATAGCATTCCACATGCTTGAGCTTTGATGTTGGACTCATAAATCATCAAGTCGGCTTGTCTTGATCTAGATTGACATTACTTGGCTCCAACATCCTGTAAAGGTCACATAGAACATCTCCAAACATAGGAACAACCCAAACTAAAGATTAAGGTGAACTTAGCTCTTTTGGGCTGCTTCTAGTTCTGGTTTTGACTCTTGTTCTCCTTCTAGTGACCTTGATCTCCTTCTTAGAGCATGATCTTGAGCCTTATGACTTACACCACATAACTGTAGCTGTTACCTCATTGGCTGTAAGTCACGTTCTTATGTAGTGATCCTTGATGTGCCGTAGCTGTTCTCAACTCGATCACCCTTGACTTTGCAAGCCTTCTTCTTCACCCTTGGCTTTGGGTTCCTCAGCCTCCTTGACCTTCTCCCGTGCACTTGGTACCTCGAAGCTCTTCTTGCCTTCGTCCTTGGCTTGATCAGTTGTCTCCTAGCTACGCACCCGAGTCTCACTTTATACAATGTCCATCCTACTTATGATGTCCATCATGTATCCATAATCCAGTTCTTGGACCATCACAATCGTTCACTTGTGTTGAACCCTGTAGGCTTTACCTTAAGCACCTGTTCAACACTTAGTACACTTGTTAGTCCTTTAATTGAGTTGTCATCCAAACACCAAAACTCACAAGAGAGCTTTCAATCTCCCCCTTTTTGGTGATTGATGGCAACACAATTAAAGCTTACATAAGAATAAGATTTGAAACACAAATTTTGAATTCTAAGTTTATAGAATGCTCCCCCTAAATATGTGCTTACTTCAAAAACATAATCTTGACCTCAGACGCCAATTTGCACATACTTAGGCAATTCGAAACATTTCTACACCTTAGCACTTTTTAGGATGCATTGTGTCAAGAATCAAACCATGATACTATAGCACTCAAATGCACATAATCAAACACACAAATGCACATAATCAGAGTTAAACACCATTCAAATTAGTGGATATATCACAGGAATATCAACCTACCACTATTCACCATTAAGATACTGATTTAAACTAAGATACCAATTTAAAGCAATCTTAAAGCACTATTAACCACATGCATCATTATCCACATGACTGTCTATTTCAGAATGAACACAATAGATGCCAATTAATTCATAGCAACGGAAGCACTAGTCCATATGATGCAACACATATAATACTGCAGGAAGCATATGAATAACACACTAGCAAAGCTTAAACTAACACATCACCCCTTAGGATAAGCTTTCCTCTCAGGTTGATATAAGCTTTAATGCACAAATTCTCCCCCTTTGACATCAAACACCAAAAACCATACTCGAGCAAGAACATAGGATGATGTCAAGGGACAGCAGGGTGTCAAGGGGAAAAACGACTATCAAAAACTCCCCCTTACTTATTGAACATATGCACTATCAACATTTAGGTAAGATACATATATGCAAAAAGATTAATACTCCCTTTTGTACCTTTACCATGTTGTAGTGTACTTCCCATCTTGAAAGTAGTTAATCTATCGAGAGCTTCTCCACACTTGTGCCTGATTCTCTCTCCTAACTTTTTCTTGTTGCTAAGACACCAAACTTAGAACAAGTTATAGTATTGGGCACAAGAAGACTTCTATTCTCATGATTATCAAAAGATGTCAATTGAAGCGAACTATTATGGCTACCAATTGAAAGATACCAATTTAAAGATACCAATTGCAAAGTTCATTTATTATCATGGCTCCATGATATTTAAGAATAAGCATCTATTATCACCAGATATTATAGAGCATGAGCAATCTAAAAATATGCACTTACTCACAACTTGAGATACCAATTTCTTGACTTACAGAGGTACCCAAGTCCTGATTGCTCCATTTCTTGCTTATCTTCTCTTTTCCACCTAGAGACTATACAAGATTGCTCAAGAAACAGTTAGTCTCGAAAGACACAAGTTATGTGTGCTCCCCCTCAAGTTGTGCATCAAGTATTTGAATGACTTGCACTTTGCATATTCTAGCTTCCTTAGAACTAGAGGGGATCACAACATACCTTGGTCAAGGCATACTCTATCATTTTCATCACACAGGGATGCCAATTTGAATATCAATTGAAAAACCACTTAACACCAATTGAAGGCTAAATGAAAGGTTGACTAAATTCAACAATGCATGCCTCAGTGGTACCTAAGCCAATTCAATACTCAAGGAAGTATAACATTTACACGCAACTTGTACATGCTTCATACTTAGCTATCATACCAATTGAAGATCAACACAATCATGTATATAAAGCGAAATATCTAAGCATGTCATAATTAAGAAGGTTTCTTAGGTGCACAAAAGAAACAACATTTTAAAGGCATAAATTACCTAAGCCAAGATATTACCAATTGAAAGACAAGAACATAGCTATGATCACAATGAATGGAATTTCAAGAATATTTAATTGCATAGCTCCATTTTCCATACCTTTGCCTTTATGAGAGCCCTTGTTATCACCAATTCAGGGCTCCTTTTGCTTACGCACCTCATAGCTCAAAAGGGCACGACATGGATTTGAAATTCACACAGTACCAAACTAGGGTAATCATGTGAACATGGACTAAACAAAATGTCATATTTGCACATAGCATTACTTACAAAAAGTTACAGGTTTACCATATACACCAAGAGAGTTAATCGTTGTGGATATAACAAATGAGAGAGCTACCAATGAATGATTCAAAAGATATATCCTATAGAGCACCAGCCATGATTAAGCAACCATCATTATGATCCATTTAACACAGGCATTCATAAAGCATAACCACTCTAAGGACAGGTAGCACATCAAGCCAACTTAAGAGCAATACTAAATTGCAATTATGTACTTAAAATACACGGGTACCGTCCTTTGGAGAGCAGGTTGTAGATTCTCATCAAGGTCCTTTACTTGATTCACCAATAATGATTCAGGACCTATACACCTTATTTCACTTGAGATGAACATGGGATTAGTGTTTCACAATAATTCAACCTTAGGTCAATAAACACCAAAACAATTAACAGCTTAAGCATAGAGTTTTAGATAACCGTCTTAATCTCTCCCATGGTCTCCAGTCCATCTCAAGGTACCTGCATGGTCTAGTTAGCACAGTTTGGTACCCATCTTGGGATGGGTACATAATGATCATGTAATTGTGCCTTTGGTACCCAGATTGCCTTTGTGCTAGTTCTAGGTGATCTTGTTATAGATCTAGCACAAGAGTATGATTTGGGTCTCCTACGCGAATAAGATTGACACAAATTCACTTGTTTAGGAATCTTACCTTTGAAACATACCTTGAATAGATGACCCTGCTCACCACACTTGTAGCAGAAGCGTCGCTCAACCTGACATGACGCTTGCTGTGTGTCATTTTCCTTGATGAGGGTCACCTTGGAGGATGCACATCCTTGATTCTTCGTGACCGGACATGAAGTGATCATGTGGTCCTTATTTTTGCATCCAAAGCAACTTCTTGTCCCTTCATCCTTGTCTTTGTACGGACAAGACGCGATAAGGTGGCCTATCTCCTTGCATTTGAAGCACCTCCTTTTTCCTCTTCCCTTTTTGTGCTTGAATGACATGGAGAGAGGGTCAGTGCAAACAACATGATTAATTGAATCTTTACCTTTTTCCAAGCTCATGTTGATTTCTTCATCTTTAGGAATATTTCTCTTATCGAGCTTGACACTTGCTGCAGTTTTTCCTTTCTCAAGCTTCTTCACCACGCGCCCATGGATATCTTGAGAGAGTTGAGCAAAGTGTCTTCTCCTCAGTTGTCGTTGCTTCTTATTCCCACAGAATTTCTTTTGTGACCCTAAAACTTGTTGCTCAATCAGTGATTGGCTTTCTTTTGAGCAACAGGGGTTAGCACATGATGATATACAATTCAAATGCGCACACGTGCGAGAATGAGGTTCACATGAATTTAAGTTTACAATTATAACCTCATGAGCAACATTAAGCATGATATGGTCATCAACTAGTTTATTATGAGAATATGACAACATATCATACTCTTCACCTAGAGCAAGTTTTTCTAAATTTAGAATTTCTACTTGTCTCTTAAGCATGGTGTTTTCCATTTTAAGTTGAGCAACACAGGATAAAGCATCATCATTATTTCTTTGCTCAAATAAAATAGATTCATACCGTTGGACCAAATCGTCATGAGAGCACTTTAGCTCCTCATGTTCTTTGGTCATCTTCTCCAGGCTGTTGTTGGTTTTGATGAGGGTCTCCTCTAGCCTGAGAAGCGTCTCGCCTTGTTCCTTGTTCCTTCTCAACAACTTAACCAAGAGAGCTTTGTCCGCTTTGTTGAGATGGTTGTAGAAACGGTGAATCTCCTCTTCTTCCACATCATCGGTCTCATTTTCCTTGTCATTAATGTCAGTGGAAGCAATATAGGAAAATGTACCTTGTGATGATGAAGATTCATCCTCGCTATCATCCTCATATTCCTCCTCATCATGGCTTTTGTCTCCACCATCATTGTTAGCAATAAAACACTTATTATTAGTGGAGACCAAACCTGTCGACGAGGTAGATTCATCGTTGGGTGTCCATCGTTCTTGATCTTCTCCCTTTGAATGGTTAGCATCACAAGCAATATAGGGAGTAGAAGTAGTACAATTTGCCACAAAATATTTTACTTTAATTCTATTCCATAAATCATGAGCATCAAAAAAACAAATCATTATCACTACTCATGATGGCAAAATAGGCACTTCTAGAAAGAGACTCAACTAAGATGTTGCAAGCACGGTGATTGAGAGATAAACATCTTAGTTCATCATTAGAGGGATTTTTACTAATATCAGATGCAAAAATACTTCTACTAAAGATCTGTCTCAAATCAGAATCAACACTCATGAAAGCATTATAAATAGAGACAGACCAAGATTTGTAATTAGAGCCATCGCCTAAAAGAATTTCTACAGTTACCTCTTGTGACGACATCGTTATCTCCGGACGGCTAAGCCCACACTGGAGAGGCCTAGCTCTGATACCTATTGAAAGTTCCCTTTAACCAGGGAACAGGATCTGGATGTCGCCTAGAGGGGGGGGGTGAATAGGCGAATAAAACTTATTACTTTAAAACTTAAATTCTTACTCTACTCGAAGACTTAGTACGCAGTGGAGTGAGAAGACTCTTCGAGTAGGTTGCAGTGGAATGGAAGATCCTGTCTCAAAATGTCCTGCACTTCAAATCAAGCTTATACCACAGATAAGTATTGAAGTGTAGATATACGAGTAAGACAGAGAGTCAGGATACAATACAGAATAGAGCACACAGACGCAAGGATTTATCCTGAGGTTCGGCCAAGCCTGAAATGCTTGCCTAGTCCTCGTTGGAGTTAGCCACACCTAGGCTTGGAGTCTATTTCAACTCCTTCCTCCGTTTGCTCAGATCTGTCAGTATGACAGATAGAGCCTTTTACTATTGAGTGGGGTTACAACAGAACCGCGGCTGCTTACAAACTTCTTGGCAGCACCCCGGCAGAGTAACGATACGCTCAAGACCTTGCTCTAGCTCTTAGCAGCACTACTCCTCTCTCTAAAGGCTTATAGCTGTGCCTTCTACACAAACTATAGAATTACACACAAGAGGGAGAGCGAGAATTGATTCCAGTGAAGTCTACACTTGTTGGCTGCGCTTGTACATTGCTTGAGGCGCCTAGGGGTCCCTTTTATAGGCACAAGGGGCCTAGGAGCCGTTGGAAGCAATCCAGGAAGGCAAATCTTGCCTTCTGTCGGGTGGCGCACCGGACAGTCCGGTGCACACCGGACACTGTCCGGTGCCCGATTTCTTTCCTTCTATGGCGAAGCCGACCGTTGGCAGTCTTGGAGCCGTTGGCGCACCGGACATGTCCGGTGTCCGGTGCCTCCATCTAGCCGTTGGCTCGGCCACGTGTCCCGCGCAGATCGCGCGGCCGACCGTTGGCCCGGCCGACCGTTGGCTCACCGGACAGTCCGGTGCACACCGGACAGTCCGGTGATTTATAGCTGTACGTCGCCGGTGAATTCCCGAGAGCGGCCAGTTCGCCAGAGTTCAGCCTGGCGCACCGGACACTGTCCGGTGCACCACCGGACACAGTCCGGTGTGCCAGACTGAGCTGCCTTGGCTGTACATAGCCAAGCCCTTTGCACCTCTCTTCTTTTCTTCTTCTTTCTATTTCTAACACTTAGACAAGTATATTAGTCCACAAAACCAATGTACTAAGTATAGAAACATACCTTCTCTTAATCATTAAATCTATAGCATTCCACATGCTTGAGCTTTGATGTTGGACTCATAAATCATCAAGTCGGCTTGTCTTGATCTAGATTGACATTACTTGGCTCCAACATCCTGTAAAGGTCACATAGAACATCTCCAAACATAGGAACAACCCAAACTAAAGATTAAGGTGAACTTAGCTCTTTTGGGCTGCTTCTAGTTCTGGTTTTGACACTTGTTCTCCTTCTAGTGACCTTGATCTCCTTCTTAGAGCTTGATCTTGAGCCTTATGACTTACACCACATAACTGTAGCTGTTACCTCATTGGCTGTAAGTCACGTTCTTATGTAGTGATCCTTGATGTGCCGTAGCTGTTCTCAACTCGATCACCCTTGACTTTGCAAGCCTTCTTCTTCACCCTTGGCTTTGCGTTCCTCAGCCTCCTTGACCTTCTCCCGTGCACTTGGTACCTCGAAGCTCTTCTTGCCTTCGTCCTTGGCTTGATCAGTTGTCTCCTAGCTACGCACCCGAGTCTCACTTTATACAATGTCCATCCTACTTGTGATGTCCATCATGTATCCATAATCCAGTTCTTGGACCATCACAATCGTTCACTTGTGTTGAACCCTGTAGGCTTTACCTTAAGCACCTATTCAACACTTAGTACACTTGTTAGTCCTTTAATTGAGTTGTCATCCAAACACCAAAACTCACAAGAGAGCTTTCAAAGCGATCGGGCCGAATAGATCCATGTGGAGTAGCTCAAGTGACCTGTCGGTCGTCATGATGTTCTTGTGTGGATGATGAGCTCCAACTTGCTTCCCTGCTTGACACGCGCTACATATCCTGTCTTTCTCAAAATGAACATTTGTTAGTTCTAAAATGTGCTTTCCCTTTAGAAGCTTGTGAAGATTCTTCATTCCAACATGAGCAAGTCGGTGATGCCAGAGCCAGCTCACATTAGTATTAGCAATTAAGCAAGTGTCTAGTTCAGCATTGTTATCATTAAAATCAACTAAGTATAGCTAACCATTTAACACTCCGTTAAAAGCTATTGAATCATCAATTCTTCTAAAGACAGTGACACCAACATCAGTAAAGAGACAGTTGTAGCCCATTTTACATAATTGAGAAACTGAAAGCAAGTTGCAGTTTAAAGAATCTACAAGAAAAACATTAGCAATGGAATTGTCAGGGGATATAGCAATTTTACCCAAACCTTTAACCAAACCTTGATTTCCATCCCCGGATGTAATCGCTCTTTGTGGAGCTTCATTTTTCTCATATGAGGAGAACATCCTTTTCTCCCCTGTCATGTGGTTTGTGCACCCGCTATCGATTATCCAACTTGACCCGCCGGATTCATAAACCTACAAAACAAATTTAGGCCTTGTTCTTAGGTACCCAAACGAACTTGGGTCCTTTCACATTAGAAACAAGAACCTTGGGTACCCAAACACAAGTCTTAGGACTCTTGTGTTTGCTCCCAACATATTTGGCAACTACTTTGCCTAATTTGTCAATGAGCACAAAAGATGCATCAAAAGTCTTAAATGAAATGCTATGTTCATTTGATGCATTGACAATTTTCTTTTTAGACATTTTGATATGAGTTGAATGCCTAGAGGTAGAAGCCTCATTACTATACATATAAGCATGCTGAGAAACAATATGAGATTTTCTAGCATGAATTTTCCTAATTTTGTGCTCAGGATAGTTCTTAGGATATAAAATGTAACCCTCTCTATCTTGAACCATGGGAGTCTTGCCCTTAACAAAATTAGAAGTCCGTTCTTAGGGGCATTAAGTTTGATGTTGCTTTGGCTCCCTTGATGGAAACCAATGCCATTCTTAATGCCTGGGTGTCTCCCATTATAAAGCATGCTTCGAGCAAATTTAAATTTTTCATTTTCTAACTCATGCTCAGCAATTGTAGAATTTAACTTAGTTATGTGATCATTTTGTTCTTTAATCATGGCAAGGTGATCATTCATAGCATCAATATTAACATCTCTACATTTAGACTAGCATTGCAAGCATTCTATTCTTAGCATCAATATTATCATGTGCAAATAGTGACATGATCAACAGTAGATGTAGAAACATTGCAAGCATTCTATTCTTCTATCTTAGCATTTAGACTAGCATTCTTAGTTCTAAGACAGGAAATTGAATCACTACCGACATTAAGCTCTTTAGACAAATTTTCACATTTTTCTACTTCAAGAGCATAAGCATTTTTTAGTTTAACAAACTTCTTATTTTCCTTAACGAGCAAGTCCTCTTGGCTTTCCAAGATATCATCCTTCTCGTTAATGGTTTCTATCAATTCATTTTCTTTTTCTTTTGGTCCTTGGTAAGGTTAGCAAAAAGAGAAGTTAAATCAGCCACATTATTGCTAGAGCTACCCTCATCATCGGATGTAGTATATTTGGGTGTGTCTCTAGAATGTACCTTCTTCTTTTTGCCGTCCTTAGCCATGAGGCACATGTGGCCGACGTTTGGGAAGAGAAGGCCCTTGTTGATGGCGATGTTGGTGGCGTCCTCGTCGGAGGAGTTGGTGGAGTTCTCATCGGAGTCCCATTCCCGCCACACGTGCGCCTCGCCACCCTTTCTGTAGTATCTCTTCTTTTCCATCTTCTTCCCTTTCTTGTTGTCATCCCTATCACTGTCACTTGTATATGGAAATTTTGCAATAAAGTGACTAGACTTACCACACTTGTAGCACACCCTTTTGGAATGGGGTTTGTAGTCCTTCCCCTTCCTTTGTTTGAGGATTTGTCAAAAGCTCTTGATGATAAGAGCCATCTCCTCTTTGTCAAGCTTGGAGGCGTCGATTGGGAGTCTACTTGGTGTAGACTCTTCCTTCTTCTCTTCTGTTGCTTTGAATGCAATGGGTTGCACCTCGGGTGTGGAGGTGGAGCCTCCTCCAAGTTGACAATGTGTTTGGAGTCTTTGATCATTAGTTCAAAGCTCACAAACTTGCCAATTACTTCCTCGGGAGACATCTGTTTATATCTAGGATCTCCACGGATTAGTTGCACTTGAGTGGGATTTCGAAAAACAAGAGATCTAAGAATAACCTTGACCATTTCATGGTCATCCCACTTCGTGCTCCTAAGGCTGTGCACTTGGTTGACCATTGTTTTGAGCTGGTTGTACATTGCTTGTGGCTCCTCTCCTTTGTTGAGGATGAACTGATTTAGTTCTCCCTCGATCGTTTCATGTTTGGTGATTTTGGTCATCTCGTCCCCTTCATGCGCCACCTTGAGGACATCCCAAATTTCTTTGGCATTTTTCAACCCTTCCACCTTGTTATACTTCTCTCGGAACAAGGAAGTGAGGAGTATAGAAGTTGCTTGGGAATTAAAATGCCTTATTTGGGCAGCCTCATCGGAGTCTTAGTCCTCGTCGCCCACCTATGGTGCCTGCGCTCCAAACTCAACAATATCCCATATGCTTTCGTGGAGTGAGGTTAGATGATGTATCATTTTATCACTCCACATACAATAATCTTCACCATCAAATATGTTGGTTTGCCTAGGGGTACAGAAAGTATAGGAGCGTGTTCTGGAATGCGAGTGGAAGGTGATGAAGAGTTGGTCTCTTATGTGACTTGATGGAGGAAGTGGATTCCTCCTTATGCTTGTCGTCGACCTCCTTTGACGTAGTCCATTCATCGTTCTTCCTTCCCGAGCCTTCGGGCTTATCACCGATGGCCATCTCCCTCTTGGCGTGTTCTCTCGACATAACTTCGAGTTGTTAGACTCTAATGAAGCACCAGGCTCTCATACCAATTGAAAGTTGCCTAGAGGGGGTGAATAGGTGAAACCT
Source organism: Zea luxurians (assembly GCA_029449295.1). NCBI lineage: Eukaryota > Viridiplantae > Streptophyta > Magnoliopsida > Poales > Poaceae > Zea > Zea luxurians. The sequence continues at coordinate 118,043,085 of JAOPSE010000009.1, forward strand.
GAAAAATATGAACTTTGAACATGCACTAAACTTGGGGTTAGGGTTAGAAATAAATTCAGAGTGTGGAAGATTGTCTTTCTTGCTATGAGTTGATCAATCAATGCGGATAACTTTGGGAGCCAACTCAAACCAATATGAGCAAGAGAACTTTAGAGAGGGAAGAAACAAATCAACTAGTGAAGATTAACACACGTGGACACGATGATTTATTTCCCGACGTTCGATTCTAAAGAACCTACTCCCCATTGAGGAGGCCAGAAAGGCCGGGTCTATTTCAACCCTTTCCCTCTCTCAATCGGTCACTTAGACTGGTCGAGTGCTTTTTCTCAATCTCTCGGGTCACTAAGACCCCGCAAGGATCACCACACAATTAGGTGTCTCTTGCTTGCTTTACAAAGCACTTGGAAGGTTTAGAAGGTGAAGAAGAAAGCACGATTATGAAAACCATGCAACAAGAGCAACAAATGAAACACGGATCACACTCTCTCAAGTCACTAAGTACTAATGATCACTTGTCTTAATCGTGGGACTTGGAGAGACTGGAAGCTTTGAATGTGTCTTGAAATGGATTGCTAGCTCTTGTATTGAATGTGTATGAGTGGAGTGCTTGGGTCTTGTAAATGGAGGTGGTTGGGGTTGTATTTTTAGCCTCCAACCACTTCCTAGTCGTTGCCCCTTTTCTGCCGACTGCGGACGGTTCACGCCCCTGGTCCGGACGGTCCGCCCCTACACATCAACGACTGAAATCGCAACGGTTAGAAGTAGCGGTTATATCAACGGCTACAGTGCATTTAATGTGTCGTCAGATATTAGATAAAGCAGTCACGGACGGTCCGGCCGTGTACCCTGAACGGTCCGTGAGGACGCTAAAAATGCATTTTACCAAACCCGTCACCTTCGGGTTTTCTGGTTTTTCAACGACCGAACGGTCCGCGCTTGGTCTCGGACGGTGCTCGCTTCTCCTTCGGACAGTTCATAGTTTTAACTTGTGTTTTTGCAATGTTCCTGTCTGAGGCTCACCCTGGTGTCGTGGACGGTGCGTCGCAAGGGCCTAGATGGTCCGCGCATAGTTGTTTTTTTCCAAAAAGCTTCTCCTGTCTGGAATAATCTACTGTATTCTGGACAGTTGACTTAGAGTAGTTGTAGATGAACTTATCCACCTGACAAATGATCAACTGGGCAAACTAGTTAGTCCATAAGGTTTGTGATGGTCGTCAAACACCAAAATCGATTATAGGAAATGTTTTAAGCCCATTTCCCTTTCAGTTATCTCTTGGGCATTTATCTCCTTTAGTTATCTCTTGGGCTATCTCAGTTAGGTTATCTCTCTCATTTCCCTCAAGCACTTAATATGTAATAGCTCTCTAGTTTTTCACCCGGAGATCCTTAGGTGCCTCTGAACCGTAGTATCTAAGTTTGTGAGATTGAGGAAGTGTGGTTGCAACCACATGGAGCCAGTGTGCTTTTGCCTTATGTATTAAATCAGATTTGGATTTTTTATTAGTGTATTTTCTTCTTCTCAATCCTTTCTCTTTAGATTTGGAGTTAATATTTGATTTCAATGGTTGAGTGAAGTTTTTCAGGATACCATCTATTTGAGGACCTGCCTAGGATGATTTCAAGGATCCGGTTTGAGCAAATCATGGGTTTGTGCAATTCTTGAGCAGTTTTGTTCGAAAAATCAAAACCCCAACAAAACCCCATTCCATATTGAGTTTTTGAATCTACTTGTGAATTTTTGATCTTTTCTTGCTCAAACTTCAAGATTAACCTTTTATTTGCTTAAGTTTGCTGTCTCCCAAATTTCAGGGCATTCTGATAGAATAGCACTATCGGCATGCTATGAAGAACTTCACTAGAACAGTTTTCTAAAGTTTTTCTTTAGATAGTTTGGAGCCGTCAATCGATATTGGATTGAATTGTTCTTATTTGTAACACCCGGCTTTAAGGAACAAAGCCAGGTGCATCTCATACATGCGCCAAGAAAACAACATATATAATAACAGAGTGTATAGAGATAAATGTCATAAACCATCAGAGTATTTATTACATAGCGGAAGACTTAATACAAAATAAAAGAATAAACATAAAACGAACTAAGGATCGTTGGCGCCAATGTCAACTAAGAAACGCCACCTAGATTAAGTCGAAGGCCTCGGTGTTAGGCGGCTCCTCTTCGACCACCTGTTCTTCTCCTGTGGGGGGGTGTGAGACAGCAAGAGTGAGCTCACATACGTTCATAGCTCAACAAGTCGTGGGGAATAATGTGGCATGAACTCACCAAAGGTGGGAGTTCATGAAGTGTAAGGCTGATCAATGAAATAAAGGCTGAAGCTGAGCAATGCTTTTATAAGTTGGTCAAATTTTTATTAGCATTTACTAAGTGTAAGTGAATACCAAACCATAGTAATAATAAGTAAAAGTAATAATAAAATAATCCCAAATGCAATGAGATGAGAGATTAAGTTTAAGTTCCATAAATTAATCATGTGAGTGTCCGAGCCGCTCATGACCGCGAGCACGGCTAGTATACCAGTTTTACACTCTGCAGAGGTTGTGCATCTTTACCCACAAGTCGTGTTACCCATTTGCCACGGAGTTGATCAGACCCCATACACCTCTACCAAGGAAGCGAGGCAGGGTACCACTACGAGGCCTTTACAAAGTTCCACTAGTTTCAGACTACCCGCTACAGTTTATAGGAAGCTCCAGTGCAGGAATCCCTCGCCTGACCGCCATCGCAGCAAAATCAACCCAAGGACCTCCCTACACTGACCACTCCCCTACTGCCCTTGCCCCTTTCGAGTAAGGTAGCCATCCACTAGCTTTCCTAGTTAATCAGCCAAGGGCGTCCCATTAAACCCTTGTGGTAGCACTGTTTTCCCGGGTGGTTCTCCATGTTCCCATTAACATAATGATCTTATCATGAACATAAAATAATGAACAGATAATAACAAGTGTAATCATGAGTAATAAATATCTCTATACCCAAATCCACATAAAGCAATAGCATGTACTACCCAAAAATTTAGTAGTAAAACCAGTGGTGAAACAAGGTATAAACATAGTCAAATCTAGGGTAACCTATTGGGTCCCAGCAAAATTGACCTATGCAGATCATTATGATTAATAAGAACATGAATGGGTAAAAGAAGTGATCAAGGGCACAACTTGCCTGGCACTTGAGATTCCAGTTACCAGGGTGACTCTTCAGATCCTCGTGACCTCACGCTAGTCGTAGCAATACAAACAAACATGGTATAGATAAAATCAACATCACACCAAACATAAGTACAAACTGAATAATAATAATCTACGCGTTGCTACGAGATCGTGGGTTCGAAAACCACTAAAATCGGAGTTAGGGTTATTAAGTTATGATTTTCTGAAGTTATTTAATGCCTAGAATAGTGTTACTCATGTGGATAATTTTAAATTAAATTTCATGGTTAGACAAAGATACCAGGTGATAAACAATGCTTAAACAAAATAAATGCCACTAGAATGAATCAATTTGGAGTTATATATTTCAAGTTATGAATTTCTGAAGGTTTTATGCGTTTGATACAAGATTAATTAAGAGATGAATTTTTAATATGGTTTTCATGTCAAAACAGTGGCACTAAATGATAAACAATAATATTACAAAATTATAGAAATTGGAACGGACTCATTTGGACTTAACATGAATTTTCTATGGATTTAACAAGATTCTAGTATAGGAAAAATAATTTCTATATTGTTTTTCTCACTTTCCCTAGTCACAGGACTGAGCACACTATTACATAAAAGTGCAGGGGCTAAACCGAAATGTTCTCAAGGCTCAGCTGCGTCCAGGGTGGACTGCAGGTTGATTACTTCTAAAGCGGAGGGCTCTTTTGCAAATTAGTCTCGGCTGAATGGGTATCTCACGCCCTGGGCCGCAGGATCACAAAGCAACAGCCCAGATCACGCCACCACTTAAAGGAAATGGCGAACGACTGTGACCCTCGGATCATGGATCCATGGCCTAGATCTGCACGCGCGAAAGGGTTTGCCAGATCGATTCTCCACCTCACATCCTTGGATCAACGGTCCGCCCATCGTCTAATTCTAACCGCATGCTACGGAATCAACGGCCAATGGCCCGTCTCCCACCTCCCGGTTGCGACAAACAGAGGGCAACCGGAGCATCGCCGGCGAGCAATGTGCCCCGGCCACATAGCTCAATCCCTAGTACTGATCACACAATCGCGTAGTGTACGACAATGTCAACGCGACAGAGTTCTTCTTACCGAAAGTCGAGGCGTGGAGATCACCGGCCACAGCGGTAGCGGCCCAGCGCACCACCACGGACTCCGGCGAGCGATTCTGTCTGAGCCAGTGGCCCCAACCGCCCGACGACGCAATGGGAGCATCCGCAAGGTTTAGGCGAGTTTCCTTGACCCGACAGAGAGCCCGCGACGATGGTGAAAGCACTCGACCACCATGGCGGCTCCCGACTCTCCCCCTCCGACCTCACCTCTCTGCACGGCAAGGAGCACACGGCAATGGCGGCGCCTAGGGTTCTCATTCCTAGGACGAGAGGCGCTGGCCGAGTCTTATAGGATGCGAGATAGTAGCTGGGGCTAGTGAGAGGCACACGCAGATTGCGGCAAGGTTGTTGCTTCCGCGCGGGTTCCGCGCCATGGGTAATTGCAAGGTTGAAGGCACGTCCACCCGGGCCCAGAGGGAAGTGTGTCGTGCGGTGGTTAGGGGACTGAGCCCAAGGCCCCACGCGCTAGTGATACAGGCTTGGCGTGCGGCACCGCAGTGAAGCCAACTGGTGGGGCCAGGATCGCCACGAGCGGAGTTGGGCTGGTGTGAGAGTGGATTTGGCCTAGGCGGAGGGTTTGGAGCTGGGCCGCGCGGTGGAATTCCAGGCTGGGCCGATTTGGTAGCCGCAGCCCATCTAAGTTAGAGCCCCCCCTTTCCATTTTCCATTTTATTTTATTTTTAATTCCATTCTCTAAATTTAAACTTGCTATTTGAATTCAATATTGGTTTGAAGATTGCACAGGTCATGTGCGCAGAAAATAAAATAAAATAAGATTTCTATTTGAATATGAGATATTTATATTTTCATTTATATTTGTATCATATACTCCTTCCCCTTTTCTTTTCTCTCCTTTTATCATTTTCATTTCCAAACCCTAATTATAATTTGGGCTTCATTTCAGTTTATTTTTCACTAAATTTTGATTAGTAGTGTTGCTATTGTTATTATTATTTGAATGCACAGGCAACAAAAACTCCAGCATGATGCATCTTTTATTGAGATATAATTTATTTTAACATGTCTCCTAATAATTCATGTAAATAAGTAGGCATTGCACGTAATTTTATTCTCTCCCTTATATTCCAAAGTTGGGTATTACATTATTTGAGCCGCTCTTGGTGTTTCTTTGGGGTTGAGTTGAATTCAGGAATTAAGTCACATGCTCTCTAGTTGGAGAAAATTTTCTCGCCTTTCCAATCCTTCAATTGGTATCAAAGCCAGGTTAAAGATCATTCTACCCTAATTCGTTGCTGATCCATGAAGCCAACAATGGAACATGGTGTTGGTAAACCATCGTTCTTTGATGGGACTAATTACCCATACTAGAAGATCCACGTGTCGGCATATCTTCAGAGCATTTGCTACTAGGCTTGGGAAATTTTCCTCGATCACACTTATGAGGTCTAGGGTGCTCGAATCACTCCTCTTCAGAGATTTGAACAATAAGGCTCATAATGCGTTGTTCTCTTGTCTCTCGCTCTTTGAGTTCGAAAGAGTTGGACATTTGGGTACAACTCAAGAGATTCGGACTACCCTGGAGTAATTCCACGAGGGCAACGATCATGTAAAAATCAAACTCTTTGAGACCTATTGTTGGGAGTATGAGAACTTTGTGCAGTTGACTAGAGAGATCATTGATACTATGTTTTCTCGATTCTAGTCAATTGTCAATAAGATGCGCGCAAACAAGGCACATCTGCCCTATGATGATCTCGAGAGAGCACTCAAGTTACTACATGCTCTAGATCAGAGGGTTTGGGAGGTGAAGGTCTTGGTGATTACTGAATCACCCAACAATGAGATTCTCACCATGGATGTGCTTTTCAGCAAGCTCAAGTCCATCGAGATTGACCACCAATCTTGGGCCAAGATTGAGAACCCTAGTGCACCCACCATGGCCTTTGTGTTTGGAAGTTGTTCTTCCTCTAACCCTTCACCTATTGTATTTGCTTTGTCTTCTTTGTTGTCTATTACAGAGGAGTAGGTTGAGAGCCTTGGGGATGAGGAGGTGGTGCTTGTTGCCTGCCGGTTCGCATAGTTTCACAACAACCGGCTAAATCGATGGTGTCGCGGGGCCAAGGATGGCTGCTTCAATTGTGGAGACCTCGACCACTTATCGCCAATGTTTGTATGGTAAACCGCGGGGCAACACTCGAAAGCTCAGGAACTTGGAAATAGTAAGCAGGATGAGACATCATGTTGGGAGCGCAATTGCTTTGTTAAGTGTGTCCCTAATGGCTACATGACCGAGGTATTATAGGGCTGGGCGAGGGTAGGTAAACTTAAGTACCGCTATGCTCCTGGCCACCAACTATATTCTTGACATGCACTGTACAACAGGGTAGTTATAGGGTGATAAATTTGAGTCCTCATGTTACACCCAGATTGATACCCTAGCCAGTCACTGACATGTGGTCCTAAAGCAGTCGAGCCCTGTCCCGTGGCGGTCGGTCAGCGTGAGGGCTCAGCGCCTGCCTTCTTCTCCCGACGAAGAGGGCACAGACCCTTTGTATATTTGGTCGGTGTGCCTAAGTCAATTGCCTTTGTCTATGCCAGGTCGTCAGCATGCACTCGAAGGCTCTAGTGATGGCGACCCTTTGAGTTAGACGGGGCGAAGACCGGGAACCCTCGCTTCTAGACGCGGGGGTCTTTGCTCCTTCCTTGCTTCCTCGTTCCTGCACCAAACTACGTGCGAAGTGAGTTAGCTCTTAGGGAAGCAGTGATCGAGGGGTGTTCGGCCTTCGTGCCAACATCAGCACCTCATGGTATATGTTCAACTTGTTGAATCAATCCCAAAGTCTGTTTAAGAAGATGGACTTATGCTACCAAGATGAAGGGCATGCCAGAGGCCAACAGGCATGATCACCACTCCGGTCAGCACAAGGGCAAGCACGAGTATACCTTTGACTAGCATAAGTCCAAGGGGAGGTTTGACAAGGAGGCGCTCATGCACAAGTACCTCTACAAGGCCAAGATCAAGGAGTATGCCTTCCTTGACTCCCTCAGCAACCTCAACCATGACTCCGACAACACCTCATCTTCCTTGAGCGATGGGGAGCTTGACAAGTAGGTTGAGGACAAGCTCAACGGGCTCTGCTTCTTCGCTAACACCATAGGAAGCCTCTACACCATGGCACTTGGTGAGGACGCGGTTGGCGGTGAAGACAAGGAAAACAACGATAACTCCACTTCTAAGGTATCTTTTCCACTGATGATCTCGCCGTTGAGGTAGATGAGCTGACGACTGCTTTTGCTACTTAGGACAAGTTGCTTAAACTTGCTGCTCATGAGAGGAAAGAATACAAGTGCAAGTATGAGTCCCACTTAGGGAGCTTGAGTTTGCTAGAGCTTCTGTCATAGTGTCCGATGAGACTAAATGTGATTAGTGTGTTGTTCATATGTCAAACATCACCACAATGCAGACCAAGTATGCCACCCTGCTAGATGAGTGCGAGGAGTTATGATCTAGATCTAGTCTATTAGGTGTGTGTAAGACTTGTCCTAGCTTCCAGACTGAGCTAGCAGAGAACAACACTAGGATAGCATTGCTTGAGACGACTAGCTCAGTGAGTACACTTGTACCTACTTAGTGTGCACTCTATGGGGGACGGTTTGTAGTTAGAGCTTGAGTTCTGCAGACTCAACAAGACATGGATCAAGGAAGAAAATATATACTCAAAGGGAAATGGGCAAATAAGCCATTTCCATATTGGACTAACTAGTTGCTAAGTCTATGAGCATAGGTTCACTCGAATGTAAATTGAAGGAATTGAAGTTCAAATCGGCTCAAACAGGCGAGGAAGTGCAACTTCTTGTAAAACGGTAAAATAGTGAGGTTTGGACCTTTGAATAAGTTTCATACACCTATTAGAATGTTTTTGACACTGGTTTGCTCTCTAACACAGTTTTTAGCAAAAGTGTCATTTTGGACTTGTTTTTAGCAGAAATAGGACTTGAGAAGAAAACTTGAGCTTAAGGTATGAAACTATAATGTGACTTAGTAGAGATGCTCTACTTAAGTTTGTCTAAGTCATACAATAGCTCCCAAGACCAACCAATTCCATGTGAAGAAGTTTTGGTTGAAAAATACTTAAGCACAACTCCCTAATGATCACCAGACCGGTTTGATGGGGCACTGTGTAACACCTCTAGTGATACGAGAACTAAAACTTTGGCATGACATCATATGCACCAACATTATATTGCTTGTGATACACCTAGAATGCATCCACTAGGTTAAAGTCTTAAAAAGAACATGTGATGTGGTACTTGTTTGAGCATAGAGCATACTTATTAAGGCTTTTGCCTAGAAGGGTAAAAACTAGGGAGGTTAAGCACTTAAAGCACTCTGGAACACCAAAACCCTAGTTTGGAGTAAAAAAAGAGGATTTCAAATTCTAATGACTTTTGCAAAAAGTGTATATACCAAAGTAGTAGAGTTTTGAGAGCCTAACATTTTCCTATTTAAGGATTTGCAAGTGCTATGGAGCAAATTGGAGTACAGTGCAAAAGTTTAGTGACATTTCTCCAACTTTGGAGCTCAACTGTGGATAATCTAGTGAGGTTAAGGCCAAGGTCACTGTGACAAAGTTGAAGATTATATATAAGAGAACACCTTTGCTAAAGCCAAGTTGGTATGTTACTGATTGGAAAAGGGAGTAAATGTGGCTCAAAGAAGCTTTGTTAGGCAGCTTCGGAAAGGAATTCAGCGTGAACAGTATCTGAACATGATTTGCTTCATCCCCATTGCCGCCGGTGATCTCACGCCACAATTCGAGCTCGCCGTGGAGGTGTGCGCTAGGATTGGAGTAGATATTACTGGAGATGAAAAGATTGTTGGGGGGAGAACATGGGCACGGAGTCAGCCGATCACCAGTGACCACTTGCCCGATGTTGTGGCGAAGTTACCGCCGTCGTGATTCGTCAGTCGCCCTTGCCATGCCACACGTAGCCTCCCTTTACCCCATCATAGTGAGCATGGCAGACGGTGAAATAAGTCCCCAAGTCACTGAGCTACATGTGCGCCACGGTGAACGAACCTAGTGAGAATATCTCATCGCTGTCGTGGACACTCTCATCCCGAATTCGCAAAGCACACGGTCGATCTCTTTAAATTAAGTGTTCTCCTCGCTCTGCCTCTCTATTACGCGTCCTGATGAGGACATCATTCCCATACAAATACAAATAATGCATGGGACGACAACACGAGCATGTGCACGACAGTTAAATCTCTAGGTTCGTTCTTATCTAGTCAATTGTATTTTAGAGCTTACGCTTTGATACCACTTGATAGAGTCTGTTGGGCTGTTGGGCCGTGTATCGTGTTGGAGCCCATTAGGGGTACAACCAGGGGTCACACACGCCCCTAACCTCTATTTTACCAGCAACCTCTGCCACATTAGGGTTTGGGTTTTGCTTAGATTATTCTATCATCGAACAGTATCACCATCATCATCTTGTGAGACCCCATCTCACAATCAACACGGTTTGGTTGCATTCTTCCTATTCTTGCTTGTGTTCTTGATTGCGCTTGTAGGGATAAGCCTTCGTGGCAAGGTCACTCATGTGTCACGGGTGATAACCAATGGAGCAGTGGTGTAGTGATTGCGAGGAGCCATTCGCTTAGAGCCTTGGATCATCAACGTCGAGATCTCCACCTAATCAAGTTACCATACCTCATGGAAGATCGGGCCTTGTCCTCTATCAAGTCCAATCCACCCTCAACCCCCTCTTGCCGTTCACCATAGACCGAGTTCACCGGACTTTCTCGAAACCAGTCATCAGTGCTACCATGAGGGGCTTCACTGTGGCCAGTGCTCCTATGGTTAGCTCATGTCCCTCTAGCCCATGTTTTGCTACCTCTCTAGTTCCTAGTTGCTTACGGAATCGGGCGTTTGAACTCTACCGCAGTGAAACTCCGAGAATGTTGTCTCATCGCCGCAGAACGTGTGGTGGAACCGCCCGAATTATTCCAGCTTAAGTGCCCAAGTCACGCCTTAGAGGCCGCAACACACTTAAATTGGAATAACCCATCAGTCCCTCAGATCTAGTCTGACAAAGCCACTCCCTGGGATCAAATACCACTAACTCACTCAAAGGTGAGTCACAGAGAAAATACAATAAAATAGGAAACCTTAAAGTACTAGGGTTATTACATGAATCGGATTTTTTCAAGTAAACTGAAACAAGTTCATAATTTAAATTGCAGCGGATAGTCGATAACGTCGAATGATGAGGAATAGGGCAAGGCCTAGCCCATTACTCATTCTGCTCCTCTCGTGCTGGAGCAGCATCCCACTCAACCGTCCAATCTAGTGGCAGGGTGGAAGGCCAAGTCACACCATCAACCATGTCCTGAAGCATACCTGCAAAAATTGTGCCACAAGTAAGGCTGAGTATACTAATACTCAGCTATACTTACCCGGTGTGAGGAATCTACTCCTCTACCTCTAGACCATGCAGCTGTTTGGCTGGGGGGTTTGGTTTGCCAAAAGCACTAGCTGAGTCTAAAATCAATTTTAGCTTTTCCAATTCAAGTATCGTAAATTTTTGCTAGGTTTGCTCCTTCTAAGCATACATGGTAGCAGTCATTTAGTGCAATCAACATGTTATCTCAAGTAAAACCTCATTTCACTTCTTACTCAATGCAGTACAAGGGGTCAAGTAGTCTCATTAGCTGCGAGAAGCAGATAATTCGAATCGAGTTTTAACCTTGCAAGGTAAACCTAAACACACGACATGTAGGGGCACTCCATCCCCACACATGTCAACCGTCCCCATCGATTCCCCGTTCGTGGTCAGGGCTCACCGCCTTGGCATACAATGCTCCACTGACCCCGGCTGCCGTCGTGCAGTGACCACACTTGTACCCACCATGGCTAGCATGGGAGACCCAGTCTCAGGACAAGTGAGGGGGAAAGTCCGCGCCCGGCTTCACTCAGGTACTAGGTTTACCGGTTACCATATTTCCCGGCATGTGTTTAGTACGTTCAAATGCTTGACTCAGGTATCCACACATTAACCCTTAGTTCCTTTTTCCCATCTCATGGACAAGGCATCCAGCCTGGATCCAAGTCCATAGACCATCATAGGTCCCGTTATCAAGATGAGTACAATCAATGCCTGACCTCGCGCGAGTGCTAGAAAAATCGCTCGACTTCTACCGAGATCCTAATTAGCAAGCAGCTACTCGACCTAGCATAGTAGTATCCATCTCAAAAGGAATCCTGAATTCATGCAACTAAGGGTTTCAAGCAACTCCTACACGTAAGTGCACATTACAAGCCTACAAACATTAAGTGAGTAAAGTAGCATATATAAATTGGTTATGTATAAAACCGGGGCTTGCCTTCAATTGCTGGGGCTGCGGGGAGATCCTATGTGGCAGGTTCGGGAGCTGGCTCTTGGTCTTCCTGGTGGACAGCTCCTTGCTCGGGAATGAGCACGTACTCTCCATCAGCGAGGTTGCAATCTAATGAATGCAATGCGTAAGATATATGTATGCCATGATATGCAATATGATAGTAACAGAAATGATCACTATTGATAAGTAGAATTAAATCTTACTACGGGAATTCTAGTGGTATACTTAGCCAAATTAGGGTCATGTTTGGTTAGGTTAAATTGTCAGATTATTTTAGTGTTCCACTAATTTCCTTTTAGTGTTTTAGTGAAAGTTTATTATAATTCCTAGCTGAATTCACGGGGGTGAGATTCATTATTCTTCCCAATTTCTCTCTTCTTTCCCTTTTTCTCTTATGTTTTAAGGTGGGTTTGAACTACAACTTAGCTTTATAAATTCCCAAAAATTCTGTAAAAATTACAGTAGCTTCTTACTGGTTTATAACTCCCGGTATAAAAAATTGGGGCTTAAAAAGTTAAAGGTTCTCTCTGTACAAAATCATCAAATCTTAGGGCAGAGGGGGTGCTTTGAACTACAACTCTCCTCTAACTGTGAATTATTCCCTAAGGCTTATTTTTGCTAGCATTTAGGTGTAATAATATGACTTTGTATCAAATTTTAGCCACTAATACTTATTGGTTATTTTACTTTGATTTTCTAAAATTCTTGGCAAAAGGGGTGCTTTCTACTACCACTACACTTGAAAAATGTCAAACAACAGATCTCTAATTTTTCCTATCTTCTTCTTTGCGCAAGAGCAATCATTCTACAATTTGGCAACTTTTTATCTAAGGGAAGAGGGGGTATAAATTCTTGGACTATATGACCTTTTTTATGGGGTAGGGGTAATGTATTTTACCTTACCCTTTTAAATAGGTTTTATATTTTTCTCTGGTGGTCTACTTCATCAATAGTTGGGTAAAAATTCATTTGACTACTGTTGCACAATTTTAGACTTTCTTATGATTTAATTTAGAACATGGGCTAAAACCATATTTGAATTGTTTAGCTCACTTATTGTGAGGGGTTGGGGTGTTTATTATTTTTGTAGTAGTGTTCTAGTAGTTAGGAGTCTACCAAATTTTCTCTACCCTTTTTACATTGGTCCTTGTATTTTTAATCATGGTTTTCCTTGATTTCTTAGTGCCCAATAAATATTTAACCTTGGATTAGCTTTGTACTAGGGTTCTCTGTATTTTTCCTAGGTTCCTCATCACTTAAGTATACTAGGAAAAATATGCGCTTTCTCTGTTTATTATTTTCCACTACCTTCCTTAATTTTCTAAGTTTTGAACAGATGTAGTTTTTAATAGCAAAATTTGAGTTAATCTTGTATACTGGGGTGCTCAGTATTTTTAAACAGTGTCCAAGTTGGGTATGCATCTCTACAAATTTTCTTAAGCCTAGCACAATTGTATTTCTATTTTTCTTCATATTAATAAGGTTTGGGCAGTTTCCTTATTTAATTTATAACTCTAAAAATTTATATAGAAAACATGGGGTTCAGTATTTTTGTTTGATGGTTCATATTATTTTGAATCCAGAAAAATTGGTTTGACTAATTTTGGATAAAAATTCTTCAAGTTATGAATTTCTTAAGTTCTCTGTTCATTAAAAAGAATAATCAGAAATGGTTAAATGGAAACTAACTTTGCATCGAGGTCCCTAGCGAATGTTTTTAGGTTTCCTTACGGACTAGTCCTCGGGTCACTGTTCATATGTTCCCCTGACAGTTTAGAAAACCCCCTAGGGTTTTGCTAAACCCAACCCAAGGTCCTTCTCTCAATTAAACAGCACCTGCGGTGGAGGAAAGGGTGGAGGGGCTTACCGGCAGCAAGATTGCTCTGGTGAGGTGGTCGAGGGTGTAGGGGAGGTTGTGACGGTCACGCTGATGTGCGGATCGTCTCTAGGAATAGTCGGAGTAGGCCGGTCCACGTGCGCAGGCAGGGGAGCACATCGGCGGCGAGGGCTCCGACCTATCTAGGGCGGTAGAGTTCAATTAAACCGGTCAGCGAGCTTCACTAGGTGCTAGGGAAGGCATAGTCGCGAGGAATTGGAGAATGGCTCACCGGATAGCTCGGCCTACGCGCGGTGGCAGGCAGTCGAAGTCCGGCAACGGTGATCTTGCTGTTCTGATGAGGCAGGGCCTTGATCCTTGCTTGGAGAAGCTTCATGGCTCCTCGGGGAAGCTGTCCTAGGACCCGGTTGAGGCTGAGGGTCTCTAGAAATGGCTGGCCGTGGTGGCCGGCGCTCAGGTGGCTCGGGCGGGTGGCGCAGAGCTAAGGACAGTGTCTGGTGAGCGAAGGTGAGTGCGGAGTGAGGTGAGGCACGTCTGGGGGTGGTCTTAAAGGCGCGGGAGAGCACAACCGAGGGGTGGCTTTGACACGAGCTTGGGGTGTGCGCGGGCGAGCGCCAGTGCGCGCTCTGGCGCCTAAGCACGGTATCGAGCACGAGGCAGCGCAGAGAGAGGTCAAGTTCAAGCGCGGATTAGCTCCAAATCTTTGTGATTATGGCCATGATCCCATTGAGAGATCTCTTGCCCTGACATTCCGTTGTTGTTTGTGTGTGGAGGCTTATGGGTTTTGCTGACTGGAGCCAAAGATATGGAGTGATGAAGTTTGGTTTGTCTCACTGCTGAACTCCAAGAGGAAATCCTAGATTTGATGTGTCTAGGGACAAATCTCGATGCCATCTTCACACACGTTGCAGAGGGGTTAGTTTAGAACAATTTTGTCAATGGGGACTTAAGGATTTGAGCTAGGGATCAAGGTGAACTTGCTCAAGTTCTAGGTGAGGGCTGAAATTCAGCAATCTGAATTTTAGATTTTCCGTAGGGAGCTTCCACTTGGATGGCCATTTTGGGGATTTCAATCAATTATTCTAGCCAAACTTTTATAACAATTATTGTACCTTAAATAGTGTATTTCAACTTTTGTAATTGACCTAAGCCATGATTCCAAGTTTTTCATGGTCTTTTTACCAATTTCTTCCTTTCTACTTAAATGGCCTAATTAGGGTTGTTCTAGGGTTGAAACATTTTTTCCATTTTGAATGCATGATATGATTTAGGCATGAGTCTTAAGACAAAAGAATTAGTTGAATTTTTGCTCTCAAGTTTTTGGTGTCTTTTGCTCAATTTGATTCACATGAAATAATGGTTCTTGAGTTAGTACTGAGAAGAACTCTGGGAATTTCTGGGGGTTACAGAACGCCGCCGCAGTCCGCCTCCATGTCGACCGGCTCTCCAGGGCTTCCTCCGTCAGAATTCGTGCGCATACCGCACCTCTAGTGAGTTGGTGATACTCACCTTGCCCTAATTTTTATGCTACCACATTCTGTTGCCCGGAACAGGCTTGCCGGTGTCTTGGCTCCGCCGTCATCGCGGGTAGACTAGGGGCAAATCAGTCGAATTAGTCTCGATAATGTACTCGGGTGACCTCTGGGATGGTGTCCATGTACTCGCTACCACTAGAACAGGTTGTAGGAGATGAATACAGTCGACTTCAGCCAGGTGTTCGACCGGCACACGATCAGGGACCTAAAGTTATAAAGGTCAGAAAAGGGAATGGCTTAAGTGAAGTTCTCAGTGACTCTATAGAATAGTGTCGTGCACTCTTAACTGGTTAGTTGAATGGCTAGGGGCCTTTGCGCAAAATCGCCAGCACGGACGCGAGCGCGCTTTCCCTGTCCGTGGGTCGGTTCGGGCTGGATTGAGCCTAATCCTATTCATGATTTCCTTTTTCTTTTTACTAGTATCTTGTGAAATCCATTAAAAATAGTAGAACATGATAAAATCATGGGACCAATTTTACTGGATCCTAAAATCAGATAGTACACTCCGTACTCATGGTTTTCGAACCCATGTTGTAGGTGAAGTGACTGCACAGTTTTGCTACTTCTATTCCAAGATTGTCCCTAAGCAGGAGGATGAAAATTAAGTACAAACTTATGTAAGGTGTCTACCTTTCCATGATGTAATAAATAGAAGCACTCAAACCCTTATATTGTAATAATCACTCTTTCTATATTGTTACTTTAACATGTTAATGTAAATTAAGTTATTTTAACTCTTCTGCTTTTACTCAGATTATGTGTAATGTTTGTGAAATGGGATGTACGCTCCTAGAAGATGTTGAAGAAGATGCAGGAATCAGGTTATGTCAAGCTATTGGGTGCATCTACATGACTGTCTAAGGTCCCTAGGAAAAGGACAGCTGTAGGTGGGCCTAATATCTTGCTGTAGGATTATGGGGAGGCTACGCTAGCGAAAAACAAAATTTTCAACCCCATAAAACCATGAACTACTGCAGTTATAGGTTATGGAATTACCACTAGATGCGCAGCGCAGCGGAAGACGTCTCGATGTAGACGAACGCGTCGAGCAGTGCCGTGCAACCGCCGGCGTCCTTCACGTCCTCGTGTGGTTCGTCCTAGTGCTCCAGATGCAGCACCTCCGAGGTATCCACACGTACAGGGAGGAAGCGCTGTGTACCGAACTACTAGGTTCGCGACAGCGGCTGCGCGAGGGTGAGAGGCGAGCGTCTGCTCGTTTGCTGGTGGCAAAATTAGGGTTAGCCTATCCACGCCCCCGGCCCTCATTATATAGGCGTTATGATGGGCTTCTGACTCCGAGGCCCATCAGTAACCCTAAAGCCCAGTCTAATTTCGGATCTAATCCGAGTTAGGCTTCCTTTCCCCTTAAGTGTGTGACCCTATAGGTTCACGTACAAATAGACATGGCCCGAGTACTCTTACTTGGCCCAATAATAGACAACGGCCTCTAGCAAAACATGTCAACTCCTATGCGCACGTAAAGATCATATCAGTCGAACCATTGCAACATTACGTATATGTTGTTCCCTTTGTCTCATGATATTTGGTCTGGCTCTAACCTGACCTCTCTTTCTCGATGATATGAATTGGAATCCTTTCTATGGTTAACTCTTGACCCTAGCACGGCCATGAATTTCTTGATCCAATCACACGAGGGGCCCAGAGATATCTCTCTCAAGAAGAGAGGGACAAATTCAAACTTGACTGACCATGCCTCACAGCATGCTTCCTGACAAACCCAAAACTACCTTTATAACTACCTAGTTACGGAGTAGCGTTTGATAGTCCCTAAGTAGGTCAATCCACATCTTGAGAACATGCGACAATCTCGGGTCTAAGGACACAGTATACATGTTGCAAAAAGAGAACTATATTACAATATCTCACATTGGGTCGGTCCAGCCTCATGTCATACATGCGCCCACATTATTAGTTCGACATCTCCATGTCCATGACTTGTGAAATGTAGTCATCAACTAATATATGTGCTAGTCATCGACTCTGTTGGGGGCCTTCGGCTTCCGAAGGTCCTCAAAAACGTAAGTTAACAATGTTTCAGGAGTATAATACATAAGTAGGTACTTCGGACATGGACCTTTCGGACTTAAGTCAAAATCACTGCATGAAGAAACACAAGGGGGAACGTAGGATGGAACAGAGCCGAAGCTATACGAAAGGGAGCTTCGGCATGATGACAGGAAAAAGGAAACCGACTTAAAGAGGAAAAGGCTGTCTAGACCCCGGTGAATTGCTATAGAGTTATTATCAAATGCAAAGGGCTTGAATGTAATTTTACATGGGCTGCGACCCGTGCCTATAAATAGGTGAACAGTACTCCCATACTGTTCACGCTGACTGGACATTTGCTTTTGTGTCATGCTTGTATTTTTACTTCCTTCAAGCCGAAGGTACACTTGTAATAAATCATTATCTTTACTTGTTCATGATAATAAATTAATATAATAATGATAATATATTTGATTGTTCGTATTGTTCATGTTTTGTGTAAATTCTTCTTCATTTTTATATACGTCGTACTTACGAAGGTACGCTTTCTGTAACCTTCGTCCGAGAGTCGTTATATCCTAAGGGAAATAATACTTCGAAGGACGAAGGACTTTAACATTTAACACTCTTTATGTTGCCTTGTTCTTATCTCATAGCATTTGAGAACAAGTAACCAACAGACGCTAACCAGGGACATCATTTAGAATAACCATACAAGTAAAGAATCTCACAAACAATTCACATAATTGCTAATCAGTACAAGGCGCATGGATATTCAATTAAGCAATATATATATCATGGATATAAAGAAATATGCTCATCTCTATGATTATCTCTAGGGCATATTTCTAACACTTGGGAGGTTCCATCACACACTGGACTAGTTTACCAGAGAGCACTATAGATGGTCTGGGTAGCCTGGCGCATCGGACCAGTCCGGTGGTGCGTCGGCCCACTTTTCCAAAGAGACTTGTAGTCAGCTTCGACAGCCTAGGGCTTCGAACCCTAGGTTTGATGTACTAGACCTTGACTGTTGCAAAGAAGCTGATCTTGGGATTTTTTTATTAAAAGTCATTGGACCTTGGTCCAGTGGTGCACCAAACCTCGTGATTAAGGACTACTTTGGGCTTCAATGGCTACTTCAATGGGTGGCTGACACGTGGCAGTCGGTGGTGGACCGGACCGGTCCGGTGCAAGCTTGATTTGGAAGGACCAAATCATGATCCCGGAGGACCAGCTACTATTACTGGTTCAAAGAAGGCAGGTTTCCAGAAGCTTCCCCAATGGCTCTTTTAGCCATTTGGGCTATAAATAGAGCCCCTAGCCAACCTCCTCTCTTCACCAAGTCACTCAAAAGCTAGTACATCATTCCTACGCAATAGAGAAACATGCTTAAGTGATTCGAGCACATATTCTTATGAGATAGAGTTGTACTCCTGCTTGCACTTGTGTTCTTGTTCATGGGTGTTGTTCTTGTGCTCTTGTGTGCATTCTACTCCCCCTCTTGTTGTTCTTTAGATTTCTAGCTCCCATTAGTTTGTGTACGGCTACAAGAGATTTTGATCTATGGAGATCCTTGTGAGGAGAAAATATAAGGAAGAACTATGGCCTCAAGTTGATCATTGGATCACTTGAGATGGGTTGAGTGCAACCATCATCCTATGCGACACCACAATATAGAGTAGGCAAGCATTTGAGGCTTGACCGAACCACAAGAAAAGCATCATGTTTTGTGTGCTTTAGTTTTATGTGCTTTGCTCTTCCTCCCTTACTCTAAGTTATTAATCTTCACTTGAGCTTTTGCCCTTGAACTAATTCATAAATTAAGTTGGGCATCAAGTGCAAGAACTTCTCTCACCTCTTCTACACTCTTGGATCTTAACTTAGGGCTAGTCACTAATTTGAATCTAAGTTTGTTTTAAGTTGTGAATTTTATAGGTTCACCTATTCAGCCCCCCTCTAGGTGACTACCACATACCTTCAATCAGTCATGAGCTAAGTGTCTAGTAGTGAGCTCTGATTGGGCATGATGGTCAGTCAGTTCAAGAGGGAAACTGGCGGACTAGGGTTAGGATTTGTTGATATAATGGGAGTTATGCTCATTTGTGGTAAGATTGGTGAGTGCAGTGGTTTGAGACCTTTAGATAAACCTCCATCCACCTCCCAGCTTATCAAATTCACTCCACCCAAATCTGCCACCCCAGCTATGAGAGATAGAGTACTTATGAAGCCTCCGAGAGCCCCACCTCAAAAAAAGTATGGTGTCCCAAACCTAACCATCTCAGGAACCCATTTGACACCTTGCCAAACA
This sequence comes from Zea luxurians, assembly GCA_029449295.1. NCBI lineage: Eukaryota > Viridiplantae > Streptophyta > Magnoliopsida > Poales > Poaceae > Zea > Zea luxurians. Next base: position 118,062,435 of record JAOPSE010000009.1, read on the forward strand.
TCTCGAATGGTCTCCTTCCTAGAGGACCACAGCCACCCAAGATGACCCATTCCCACAAAAAACATCACCTAAGAGAGAATTGAGCTACCACTGCGAGTATTGCAAGAGTGATGGTCACTTGGTTGCATTTTCATTTTGTTTTAGGAGGAAGAGAAATGAGAGGTAGGGTTTTGAGGTGAGCAATAGGGACATGTACTACCCTTCTCATGGTGTGCGTGACCCTACTGCTCAAAGGCACACTGCTAGGTCTAGAGGAGCTTTTCCTTAGGTTGCTAGGCCTCAAGTAGTGAGACCACATGGTGGTCGTGCCTAGCGAGGTGTTGGTCATGTGCCATATGACCTAAGACCTTGTGTCCGAGGTTTTGGTTCCCACAACTTTAGCAGACCATGGTTTCCTTTTCATGGTGATCGCTACCCCCATATGGGACCAGGGACGTTTGGTGTTTTTCCTATCACTTTTCAATGGCAAATGATGCAACATTGATACTCTTTAAAGTTTCCTAACCCTAGTGTTGTGCTATTTGCTCTATTGATGTAGGACGGAGACCCGACAAACACATGGCTCATGGATTCTGGCTGTTCGTGCCACATGACCGGAAGCTTTAGATGGTTCTCTAGCCTCGACCCCGTGATTGGTAAAAAGTACATCACATTTGAGGACAATTCGAGAGGTAAGGTTGTCTCTCGTGGCACCATTCAGGTGAACGAGAGCTTTGTTCTCAAGGACATTGCTCTTGTTTCCATTTTGAATTTTAATCTACTCTCAGTTTCGCAATTCGTTGAGGAGGATTTTGAAGTGCGCTTTAAGAAAGGCCTTTATTGTATTGTGGATGACAAGGGAGATATTGTTTGTTGGAGTTCCCCATTTGGACAAGTCTTTCATGCTGATTTTTCTCAATCTTTTGGCTCTTCTCGATGTCTTACCACAGAATCTTCCTCTCACATTTGGAAGTGGCATTGGAGGTTAGGTCATTTGAGCTTTGATCTTTTGTGTCGATTGAGCTTACTTGACCTCATTCAGGAAATTGAAGTATGAGAAAGATCTTGTTTGTCATCCTTGTCATCATGGAAAAATGGTTGCTACTTCTCACTCCTCGGTCACCAAGGTAATGACCAAGCAACCCAACGAGTTGCTTCACATGGACACCATTGGTCCAACTAGGGTTTGCTCTTTTGGGGGGAAGTGGTATGTTTTGGTGATTGCTGATGACTTTTTTTGTTACTCTTAGGTGTTCTTCATGGAGGCAAAGGATGAGGCTTTCACTCATGCTTAAGATTTGATTCTTTGGTTACAAAATGAGTTTCCAAGAATGTCATGAGAGCGATTCACAGTGACAATGACACCGAATTCAAAAACACTCATTATTGAGATGTTTTGTGCTTCTTTAGGTCTTGAGCATCAGCTTTCCTCTCCATATGTACCTTAACAGTCTAACATTGTGGAACACAAGAATCGAACCCCTTGTTGATGGCTAGGACAATGCTCGGTGAGCATAGGACTCTTAGAACTTTTGGGCTGAAGCGATCAACACTGCTTGTCATGTGTCCAATTGCATTTTTATTTGAGATTTTTTGAACAAAACTTCTTATGAGTTGTGATTTGGACATCCACCCAAGGTCAGCCATTTTGGAGTGTTCGGCTGCAAGTGCTTTGTGCTCAAACAGGAAAATTTGGACAAATTTGAGTCACGGTCTTCTAATGGGATTTTTCTTGGTTATGCATTACATTATTGAGCTTATCACATTCTTTACCTTGAAACTAATAGTATTATGGAGACTTGTGAGGTGACTTTCAATGACATTATGTCTTGTGCATCCCTTGTTCTTGAGCTTGTAGATGATGGATAGATGGGTCAGACCATCATTATGAGGACAAGCAAGACGACGCCGATTGGGGTGATCCCGAGCCCTCTCCATTAGCTGCCCAGTTGAGCCTGCTTCGGCTGATGGACCCGACATCACCACTTCCAAGACTTGGGGTCCACTTGAGCTAGAGCTTGCTAGGCCTAGAGGTGATCAGGCTGCTATTGTGGGGGAGGCGACCTCTTTGAGGAACACACCACGACACATCCAGTGGGTTCATCCACCTCAGCAGATGATCTATGAGCTTCATGAGCAAGTCAGTCACTCTAGGTCACAACAGATTTCTCAATTTGCTCACTCTACTTTTGTTGCTTCTTTTGAGCCTCGGGATGTTGGACACGCTTTATCTGATTCTAGATGGGTCAATGTTATGCATGAGAAGCTTGAAGATTTTGAGAGAAACCAAGTTTGGCATTTGGTACCACCTCCTCAAATCTACCACCCCATCAGTACCAAATGGATTTTCAAAAAACAAACAGGATTAGGGTGTGTTGGTAGTTTGAAACAAAGCTAGGTTGGTTGCCTAGGTTTTTTGCCAAAAAGAGGGGATCGATTTTGAGGAAACCTTTGTCCTTGTTGCTCATTTAGAAACCATTAGAATCCCTTTAGCTTTTATTGCATCAAAGGGTTTTAAACTTTTTCAAATGGATGTCAAAAGTGCTTTCTTAAATGGGTATATAGAGGAAGAGGTGTGTTGGTATATACAGGAATAGGTTTATGTGAAGCAACCCCCTAGTTTTAAGAATCCCAAGTTTCAAGCCATGTTTTAAACTTCAAAAAGCTTTATATGGTTTAAAACAAGCCCCTAGAGCCTAGTATGAGTGTTTGAAATCTTTCTTGTTGCTAAGGGTTTTAAAATGGGTTTTGTTGATAAAACGCTTTTCCTCCTCAAGCAAGGTAATGACTCTTTATTGGTTCAGATCTACATGGATGATATTATCTTTGGTGGTTCTTCTCATGTTTTCAATTTTTTGGATACTATGAGGAGGGAGTTTGAGATGAGCATGATGGGAGAGCTCACCTTCTGCCTTGGGCTACAAATCAAGTAGACCCAAGATGGGACATTTGTGCACTAAGGCAAATACACCAAGGATGCCCTGAACAAGTTTGACATAGGTGAGGCCAAGCCTCTTTCGATGCCCATGTCCACCAAAAGGCTTTGAATGCTGATGAGGATGGTGAGCCCATGGACTAGAAGGACTACAAAAGCATGATCCGCTCTCTCCTGTACTTGACGGCGATGAGGTCTGACATACACTTCACAATGTGTCTATGTTCTCAATTCCAGGCTTCCCCGTGCACTTCCCATAAGGAGGCGGTCAAACAGACCTTGAGGTACCTTCATTTCACTCCTGAGTTTGGTTTATGGTATTCATCTTCTTCAGTTCTATCATTGCAAGGGTATTCTAATGTAGATTTTGCGGGTTACCGCTTGGATTGCATGTCTACTTCTGAGACTTGTTAGTTTTTGGGATCTTCTTTAGTCTCTTGGTCTTCTCGCAAGTAGTCTAGCATATCCCAATCCACCACAGAGGCTGAGTATGTTGCTACCGCTAGCTGTTATTCTCATTTGCTTTGAATGATGGCCACTTTGAGGGATTTTGGTTTGGTTTTTTAGTGTGTTCGTTTGCTTTGCAATAGCACCAATGCCATCAATGTTGCCAAAAATGATGCCGCATTCAAAGACCAAGCACATCGATGTCCTCTTTCATTTTCTAAGAAATCATTATGAGAAAGGGGACATAGAGCTTTGCCATGTTGATACACACAGATGTCTTGATATTCCCACAAAACCCCTCGACTAGTCCACTTTCACTCATTTGCGAGGGGAGTTGGGTGTGTGTTTTCCTTTTTAGTAGTAGGACCCATTTTGCTTCTTACTCTTTTATTTGCATTTTTGTAGGTCTTGTTTTCCCGATTATTGTAATATATCTGCATTTCATTTCATCATATTGCATTTTGAGCTTCATGTGTATATCTGTTAGAATATGACTATGCTCTTTATAGTATGTTCCTTGTGTACACGATGATGTTTTGGCAAGCTTAGGCTCCTTTTGTTCATATAGATACAATATTGTTGAGCTAAGCCTGTTTTTTAAATTGTGAACATGATTATTACTTACTCAATCTAAAAATTATTCACCACTGAGATTGGCAACTAGAATGTGTAGGATGTGTCAAAATTGACAATGAGGTCATCAGACTTCTCAGTTTTTGCAACTATATCGTTTACATATACCTCAATGTTGCGGCCAACTTGGTCAGTGAAGCAGTGAAGCATACATCGCTGGTATGTTGCCCCATAGTTTTTCAAGCCAAAAGGCATAGAGACGTTGTTGGGAGCCTTCCTCTCCCGAAGGTCCTCAAAAAACTTGACTAACTTGGTTTGTAGTATAACATAAACTGTTACAGGATGCTTTGGCTTTGAGATGAAGGTGCGTATGGTGTAAAGGTGCAGTCCGAAGGAAGGACGAACTAGCTCTGAAGCTATAGCAGAAGGAGCTTCGGTTTAGCACGAGGACGATGGTTAAAAATGGAACCGGCCTAAAGGAGAAAAGACTGCTTAGTCCTCGACAGCTGGCTTTACGATCATTAGTAGATGTCAAGGACATGAATGTAATTTTGTCTAGGCTATGTCCTGTGCCTATAAATAGATGAACAGTAACACCGTACTGTTCATGTTGACTTGTAATCACTCTCGCATCACTCCCGCTTTTACACCTTCTGTCAAGCCGAAGGTACAAATGTAATATGAATATCATTGATGTTTATTCGTGTTTATACAGTAAGAATGCAAATAATCTAATGATTTGGGATGTTTGTTTGTACTCTTTTTGTGTTTCGTATGTCTTTATTCATATCTTTATTTATTAAAATGATGAAGGTATGTCCTTCATGACCTTTGTCTAAAGATCATTATGTCCCAAGGGAGATAATCCTTCGAAGGACGAAGGTCTTTAACCATTAACAATTGTGTTGCTTTGTTCTTGATGTATAGCATCCGAGAACAAGGACCAACATTGACACCCACCTTCGGTGAACTCATTTGACCACCTTCGGCAAGCATCGACCTTCGTCAAGCCGTCGAAGAAGACAGCAGCGCCAGGGGCTGCATTGCAGCCACTGGACATTAATCAGGAGGCGTTACGCGAAGCTAGGAGCCAGAAGAGGAAGGCTACTAGACCAACACTTCAGGAGGAGGAGCTAGACCAGGAGATTAGGGACCTAGAAATCATTCACTAGCAGGTACAAAGGAAGAAGGAGAAGATGGCCCGTCTGGCCGATTTACAGAAGAAGATTGACGAAGCTGCTAAGGAAATGCGTCATCTTACCCAAGATGACCAGGACCAAAGGCCCCAGCACAGGGAGCTTCATCAAGAGAGTTCACTCAACGACGATGAATGGTACGATGACTTTCATCATGGCAACTTTACCTTTGACGATGCTTCTCCTCTAGCAGCAGAAATGTAGGCTATTCCATGGCCACAATCCTACAAGCCACTGCAGTTGCCCATGTATGACGGGTGATGCGTCACGATGCCCGATCTTCACGACGTAGGATCAATCTTCAGATAACTAGCTTCAAAGAAGCCAAGATAACTTGCTGCAAGCAGCGATAACTAGTGCAACCTGACAAATAAAACTCGAAGCCAACCACCGTCTTTAACCGGCAGCCTGAATCGAGGATTCGCCCAACCACACTCTCAAAGAACCAACCAACACAGCCTACAATCAATCGAGGAGACCTCGAAGGGAGTAGGAGCACCAATTGGGAGCGGATGAAGCCGCCGCTTCTGCAATCCCGCAAAGTAATTCACAAGAGCAAAGGGGTAGAGATCACTCTCAATATTTGTTAGCACACAGCTGAACAAAGGGGTTCTGTTTTAGATTATCATAAGCTGCCTTACATCATAGACATAGGGGGGTATTTATACTAGTAACAACCAGCCTTAGCAAGGTATAAACACAAAACAAAAGTATTTTCACGAGCTAATGTGAAGGAGCCTCTTCGGGAGATCTGCAGAGCTGATTTCCGTGTGGTTGTTTGACTTCTGCGCAGCCTTCAGTATTTTGACAATAACTTCTTCTAGGAATCTTCAAATGATATGGGGTTGGATGCGTTGGAAAGCTGACTTGATAAGCTTTCTCACCATATATAGCATGCTTAATGAAACTTCGTAGAATGATGCAGTTTAATACGAAAACTTGGTCATCACGCTGACTATTGACCTTCTGACCAGTCAGCACTAAAGTAGGTCGGCTGCCTCTCTGGTAGATGAGGTTAAGTCGGCTTTAGAAGCATTGGAAACTAGACTTCAAGAGCTTTCCAAAAAGTACTTATGGGCCTTCATAGCTTTTGGGGATCAAAAGATATGACTGTTTCTTCTGGACGGTTCTGTTGCGCTGGACTGACTCGGATTTTCTGACCAGTCGGCACTAAAGTAGGTCGGCTGCCTTTCTGGTAGATGTGGTTAAGTCAGCTTTAGAAGCATTGGAAACTAGACTTCAAGAGCTTTCCAAAAAGTACTTATGGGCCTTCATAGCTTTTGGGAATCAAAAGATATGACTGTTTCTTCTGGACGGTTCTGTAGTGCTGGACTCACTCGGACATAACTCTTCTTGCTGATTTGCCCTTGATATGTTTTGTCCTTCCTCTTTGGTGAACCTAAGTAATATCAACATACACGACTTAGGTAGCATAAAGTTCTCATTAGTATTTAATTGAAATTCATAAAGTAGCGCGTGCACCTCTTGCTGTAGCTTCTTAGCTCGGCTACGTGTAATTGGTCCATCAAAGACTTGGGTTGGTGATGATGTTGGTTGTACTTGGGTTGATGTAGTATGACTTGGGGGTTGTAACATGTTGCTTAATGGCGTGGTCATATCATCCTCCTCCCCTTGAAAAGGAGTCGTCCTCGACTCTGAAGTGTCTTCGCTTGTATATGGTAAGAGGTCAGCAACATTGAATGTGTTGCTCACGCCATAGCTTGGTGGAAGATCTATCTTGTATGCATTATCATTGATCTTGGCAAGAACACAAAATGGACCATTCCCTCGTGGCTCATTCGTTGGAGCTGGCCAATCCTTGATGGCTTTCACCTTGGATTCATCCACCTCTATTCCCTTTGCTGAAACAACAAAGCCAAGAAACACAACATGGTCTGTGCAAAAACTGCACTTCTCAAGATTAGCAAATAATTTCTCCTTTCTTAGCTCATCTAAAACTTGTCGAATGTGTTTCACATGTTTATCAAAAGGCTTGCTGTAAATTAGAATATCATCGAAGTAGACAACAACAAATTTTCCAATGAAAGTTCTTAAGACATGGTTCATTAATCTCATAAAGGTACTAGGAGCATTAGTCTACCCAAAGGGCATTACTAACCATTCATACAACCCAAATTTTGTTTTAAATGCAGTCTTCCATTCATCTCCAGTTTTCATTCTTATTTGATGGTATCCACTTCTCAAATCAATTTTAGTAAAAATTATGGAACCACTTAATTCATCAAGCATATCATCTAGCCGTGGAATAGGATGGCGATAGCGAACGGTAATATTATTTATAGCTCTACAATCAACACACATCCTCCAAGATCCATCTTTCTTAGGTACTAAAATCACAGGAACAGCACAAGGGCTTAAGCTTTCACGAACAAAACCTTTATCAAGAAGTTCTTGCACTTGCCTTTGTATTTCCTTAGTTTCTTCAGGATTGGTTCGATATGGTGGACGGTTAGGAAGTGTAGCCCCTGGAATAAGATCGATTTGATGCTCAATCCCTCGAATTGGAGGTAGTCTAGCCGGTGTTTCTTGTGGAAATACGTCTTCATAGTCCTGCAAAAGATCAGCCACAACACTAGGAAGAGATGTTATGTCATTAGGAGAAATCAAAACATCTTTGTTCACAAGTACAAAGAGCACTTGATATGGGTTGTTCCTCACTTCTCTCAGCTCAGATTTTGTGGCTAGCATAACTAGATGTTCTCCCTCTTCCTTCTTTTTATCTCTTGAATTTGGCTTGTAGCACTCGCTCACCGAATTGTGGATGGCACTCAATTTCTTTTGCACTTCTCCTCCTCTACTTGTTGCACTAATTTCAGTTTTCTTTTGTAAGTGTTCAGCCATGATTTGTTGGGGGGTCATAGGCTTGAGTACACACTTTCTCCCTTTCAGATCTAGTGTGTACTGATTTGTTATTTCATAATGTTGAGAATAACGGTCATATTGCCAAGGTCTTCCCAGCAGCAAGTGACACACAGACATGGGTGCAACATCGCACTCCACTGTGTCAACATACTCTCCAATCTTGAATGAAACTTTCACCTTATAACCAATCTTGATATCTCCCGATTCATTCAACCATTGTACATGATATGGATGAGGGTGTCGTTGCAACTTCAAACCAAGCTTGTCAACCATCTCACGACTTGCAAGATTATGACAGCTTCCTCTATCAATGATCACCTTTACTACTTTGTCTTGCACTTTTGCTCTCGTTTGAAAAAGATTATTTCGCTGCCCAATTTCAGCTTCTTTCATTTGAACACTCAATATTTGTTTAACCACAAGAGTGGTACCATGCTCAAATTCACATCCCGTATGTTCTTCAGATTTATCAATGTCATCTACATTTCCTGCTTCAGCTTCCTCTTCACTAGCTGATGTATATTCTCCATGATCGGTCACAAGGATCACACAATTGTTTGGACACTCCTTAATGACATGACCACGACCTCCACATTTGAAGCACTGAATACCAATACTCTTGGTTGTAGAGCCCACTGATGTAGAAGTGGATGCTGCTGATTTAGAACCCATGATTGGAGCAGCAGCGTTCTTTCCACTATAATTGCTTTGAATGTGGGATTGCAAGACTCCAGTTGAACCTTTTGACGCTAAGGGTGCAACAGTAAACCTTGAGCTTCCTCCAGTCATGGTTCGTGCACCATATGACAAAGGTTTGTTGTTCTTAGCATCTTGTTGCAGCTGGCGTTCAGCTTTGGTGGCTTGATGTACCAAATCAATAAGACTTTGGTACGGCTGAAACTCAACAATACGCTGAATGTTGCGATGTAACCCAGCCATGAAACGTGCAATGGTTTGCTCTTCGTCTTCATACACATTGGCTCTAATCATGGCCTTCTCCATCTCCTTATAATACTCCTCAACAGAGAAACTTCCTTGCCTCAAATTCTGCAATTTATCAAAAAGGTCACGCCGATAATGCTTCGGCACAAAACGAATTCTCATTTCTCGCTTCATCTCTTGCCAAGTAATAATAGGGTCCTCTCCATCTTCTTCACGATCACGAAGAAGTTGCTCCCACCAAATCAGAGCATATCCCTCAAACTCAAGAGATGCCATTGCGAGTTTCTTCTCCTCTGAATAATTATGTAGGCGGAAGATTTTCTCCACCTTCAATTCCCATGTGAAATAATCTTCAAGATTAGATCTACCATCAAATTTTGGCATGGTAAACTTAAGTTTCCCAAATCTCTCTTCTTGGTTGACACCTCTATGATGACGACGACCATAGCGATGTTGAGACTGATCATCCCCAAATTCAGATTCTTCATTGTCATTATTTCTTCGATTCCGGCCTCTTCCTCTACCATGTGCAGCACCTTGATTTCTCCTCCCATGTTCACTTGCTCTTTTAGAATAATTTCCTTCACCTTCTTCCCCATCTTCATCATGGTTTCTTACACTGTCGGGGAGTCGACGACGACCTCTGATTTCAGCCATAAGTGTCTGAAGATCTTGTGCCAACAGATCTTGCTTGGCTTCTATGCTTTGTTTGAGCTCATTGAATTGTATCAGGGTGACACATTCTTCAATCTCAACGTTGGGATCCATCTTCCTGCGAAGTTAGTGACAACAAGGCAACAAATATAGGTGGAATATGAAGCTATGTACAACCTCACCACTCTTACCAACCAAAGCTCTTATGAGTTCCCTGCGGGTTGCAAGAAAATGTGTGGTGGTAACAAGAAAGTGGTGGTTAAGCGAATACAAGACCAGAGTACCGATTACGATGGCTTATATGTGGAGCTTGGTGGGGATTAATAAACAAGGGATACAATCTGAATTCTAGTAGTTGTTAAGTTAAATAACCATCCGACTAGAAGTTCCCTGCCTAGTGCTGACCACAAGATTCGAGTGATGTAAATAGATCAAACACACGCGCAAGAGATTTCAGATTTGATGCAGACAAGGAGTATGATTGGAATGCAAGTGTTGCAATCAGATCCAACCAAAATTTTGCACCAAATGACAATAGCAAACTGGCTGAATAACTTGATAAAATTTTCAGCACTTGTGCACATAAACAAACTGATTGTTCTACTTTTCTTTCACAATCTTGTTCAACACTTTTCTTTGGTACTTTTCTTTCTTCTCTTTTTTTTGATACTCTTTTTTATAAAACTAAACACAAGGATCTTATATGATATTGCACACTTTATAATACTTAACAAAGAACTCAACCAGCAGCTATAACTTAAATAGGATCAAAGTTAACGCGAAGGAAATGATGAGAGTTTTTAGATTTTTCTTTTTGTGGATATTTTCAGATATATATAAGAGGCTCAAAGGGAACACAAAGGATAGAGTGACCAGCAACTAAATAAAGACTCTAAGGACTGAAACTTAACAAAACTCACTGGAACAACAGATTGAAACAAAGGGCTATGACAAAATATTTTATGGCTTTTTGGTGGATAGGACGAACACAAAATATATGTAGCTAAGGGTAAAGAATCCTACCGTGGCAACTGAGGCTTTGATACCAGATGATGCGTCATGATGCCCGATCTTCACGACGTAGGATCAATCTTCAGATAACTAGCTTCAAAGAAGCCAAGATAACTTGCTGCAAGCAGCGATAACTAGTGCAACCTGACAAATAAAACTCGAAGCCAACCACCGTCTTTAACCGGCAGCCTGAATCGAGGATTCGCCCAACCACACTCTCAAAGAACCAACCAACACAGCCTACAATCAATCGAGGAGACCTCGAAGGGAGTAGGAGCACCAATTGGGAGCGGATGAAGCCGCCGCTTCTGCAATCCCGCGAAGGAATTCACAAGAGCAAAGGGGTAGAGATCACTCTCAATATTTGTTAGCACACAGCTGAACAAAGGGGTTCTGTTTTAGATTATCATAAGCTGCCTTACATCATAGACATAGGGGGGTATTTATACTAGTAACAACCAGCCTTAGCAAGGTATAAACACAAAACAAAAGTATTTTCACGAGCTAATGTGAAGGAGCCTCTTCGGGAGATCTGCAGAGCTGATTTCCGTGTGGCTGTTTGACTTCTGCGCAGCCTTCAGTATTTTGACAATAACTTCTTCTAGGAATCTTCAAATGATGTGGGGCTGGATGCGTTGGAAAGCTGACTTGATAAGCTTTCTCACCATATATAGCATGCTTAATGAAACTTCGTAGAATGATGCAGTTTAATACGAAAACTTGGTCATCACGCTGACTGTTGACCTTCTGACCAGTCAGCACTAAAGTAGGTCGGCTGCCTCTCTGGTAGATGAGGTTAAGTCGGCTTTAGAAGCATTGGAAACTAGACTTCAAGAGCTTTCCAAAAAGTATTTATGGGCCTTCATAGCTTTTGGGGATCAAAAGATATGACTGTTTCTTCTGGACAGTTCTGTTGCGCTGGACTGACTCGGATTTTCTGACCAGTCGGCACTAAAGTAGGTCGGCTGCCTTTCTGGTAGATGTGGTTAAGTCAGCTTTAGAAGCATTGGAAACTAGACTTCAAGAGCTTTCCAAAAAGTACTTATGGGCCTTCATAGCTTTTGGGAATCAAAAGATATGACTGTTTCTTCTGGACGGTTCTGTAGTGCTGGACTCACTCGGACATAACTCTTCTTGCTGATTTGCCCTTGATATGTTTTGTCCTTCCTCTTTGGTGAACCTAAGTAATATCAACATACACGACTTAGGTAGCATAAAGTTCTCATTAGTATTTAATTGAAATTCATAAAGTAGCGCGTGCACCTCTTGCTGCAGCTTCTTAGCTCGGCTACGTGTAATTGGTCCATCAAAGACTTGGGTTGGTGATGATGTTGGTTGTACTTGGGTTGATGTAGTATGACTTGGGGGTTGTAACATGTTGCTTAATGGCGTGGTCATATCAACGGGCACTCAGACCTAAAGCAATTCTTAATGAGGTATGAGGCAACAATATCCTCATATGGAGGCAACGCCGCTGTCATGGCAAAGTCCTTCATCATGGCAGTCCGAAGTGTGGCCCAGACATGGTACTCCTCCCTTCGGCCAGGAACAATTACATCATGGCAGAAGCTTAAGGACATGCTAATTACCAGCTTCCAGGGTTTCCAGATGAAGCCGGTTACTGCTCAGGCATTGTTCCAATGCACTCAAGACTAGGACGAATACCTTCAGGCATATGTCCGAAGGTTCCTGCGACTAAAAGCACAAGCACCCACAGTGCCTAATGAAATTGCCATTGAACCATGATCAAGAGACTTAGGCCGGGACCCACAGCTCAGTATTTCACTAGGAAGCCACCACAAACTTTGGAGAAGATGCTTCAAAAGATGGATGAGTACATCCGCGGTGACAACAATTTTTGCCAAAGAAGGGAGGAGGCCTACAGGTTTTTTGAGATGACCAGGGGCTTTGGAGGGAGGCTTCATCCTAGGCATGTCTGCTCAATTCATAACTCCAATTCCAATGATGAAAGGTCCAGCAATGCTCAGCATAGTCACCAAAATTCTCAGTCATCAAGTATGACTCCATTCAGACCATCGGCTTCGAGGGATAGAGGAGGAAGAAGCTTCGTGGAGGATGGTTCGGAAACCAACCTAGAAAACTATACTGCCTTTTCTGCGACAAAGACAAAAGCCACACCACAAGAACATGCCAAATCACGATTTAGAAACAGAAAGAGATTGCCGAAGCTGAAGCACGGCAGAATCAGCCGAAGCAGGTTTTACACACTGCTTCATGCTATTCTCCCTACGTCCCAGAGTACATAGGCAATTAGCAGCCTACGGCCTCTGTCGCTTCGGCAAGCCATTCTCAAGCTTCATGGGCCCAGCTCCCACCACCACCACCGCTACCACCTACTCTAGCCCAAAGCCAGCAGCTAGAAGGGCACCAACACGCTCAACAGCAGCGCGATTTTTGGGAGGAGTCCGAAGCTCGCACAGTCAATAGCACTGTGCCCGAATCCAAGCACATCTACTGAATGATATCCTACCTCTGGTGTATTTTTATTTTTTCTGTTGACTTATTTTTCTTGTATGAAAAACAATTCACGAAGGATTGGATTTTGATATCATGTAATAATAGCGCTCATCAAAATGGAATGCTTTTCTTAAAAAAATTCCGAAGCTCCAAAGTCGTTCCTAAGGGAGCGCAGTGTAAGTGTCAAAGCTCCAAAGTCGTTCCTAAGGGAGCGCAGAGTAAGTGTCGAAGCTCCAAAGCTGTTCCTAAGGGAGCGGAGTAAGTGTCGAAGCTACAAAAGCCGTTCCTAAGGGAGTGCAGAGTAAGTTCCGAAGCTCAAAAGTCGTTCCTAAGGGAATGCAGAGCTTAAATACCACCGAAATATAATGTGAAGAAGCTCCAAAGTCGGTCCTAAGGGGATGCAGAGTCTTGAGTGTTTTAGTGTGGGCGTATGTCTTCTGCATAAGCATCATGTTGCATCATATCATTGAATCATTCCGCATAGCATTACATCATACATCATATCACATCAACAAATAGAGATTGAGCACGAAGCAAATCTTCGGCAATAGCTTGATGAATGAAGGTGTACTGAGGCACGAAGCAAACCTTTGGCAAATACAATCTTACTAAGAAAGTCTGTTGATAACAGTATCACACAACAGCTTTGTTATAGAAGGGCTCTCTTCTTTACGAAGCATGAAAAGAAGGGAAGGTGTTTTTCGCCGAAGGCTCAAAAATGGTATGTGCGCAAATTTCATGCATCACAAAGAAATATATTACAAGAATATACATGTTTGATATACAATGTTTTGACTTGTACACATATTACATCACACAAATGTTCAATTTTCTAGCTACACTAAAGTCTAGTCTTCCTTCAAAACTTTCTTGGCAGCTTCGTTGAGAAGTTTGTTGACAACTTCATCAACATCTTCTTCAACTATCCTTATAGTTTCCAGCGCCGCCTTCATTGCTGGATCAGCTTTGGGATCATAGGGCTCAGGTGGCGAAGAAAGTTTAGCTACAATAAAAGTAATAGGTTGTTAATATGAAGCAAGAAAAAATATTAAAAGCTTCAAAATAGTTAAAATACCTATGCGTCTTGCACGCTTGGCAGCCTCTTCGGCTCGCTTGGCTTCTTCTCGAGCTTCATGAGTTTCTTTTTCATTCTTCTTTATAGTTTCGGCAGCCAATTCTCGGTCGCCTTCCATCCAAACGTTGGAGTAAAATTTTCCGCCCACCTGAGTAGCTTCAGCCGAAGGATCCTTCATGTTTTCCATAGAAAAAATATCCTTTGTTTGGGTTACAGCTTTAACGTGTTCGCAGCCAGATTTTTCCAAAATAGTTGCAACCCCTCTGGCACCAGCAATAGCGCAAAAATCACCACGATCGCTGAGGATCTCTTCAAAAGCTTCAGCTTCTTCACCGATCCATTTGATAATCCCTTCGGGATCGCCTCTAATAAATTTTTGCTCGGATGAGTAGGCACCCACCTTTGCAAAACTATCTTTCAGCTTCTTAGCACAATCCAAGGATTTTTTGTAATATCTTTATTTTGATTCCCGAAGCTCGTCTATGTTCTTTCGTAATCTTGCGCTAGTCCACTCACTTATCTCTTGCTTTGCCTTAGCCACTTCGAAATCTTCATTCTTCTCGGCATGCTTTTTCTTCAAATCTTCAATTTCGACTCTATAAGCTTTGGACTGTGCGGCAAGATTGGCTTCGCTAGCCTTAACTTTGTCCACTATGGAAAGCAGAATTTTGTCTTTCTCTGTAGCTTCGTTCCTCAATTTGATAACCTCTGACCGAAGGTTGCTAAGAGCTATCTGGCAACTTTCATCCTCAGCATTTTTCTGTGCTCTCAAAGTGTTGCTCAGAATTAGGCCCTACAAAAAGGAGACAAAGGATCAGTACAAGAATAAAAGAAAAAATAATAATCTGTTTTTAAGTCTGTCACTTTTGTACCTTCAGAATATTATACGCAAGGCTGTTTGCAAGGTCATCCTTAGACATAGCAGAAAGTCTAATTTCAAGCTTTGGAAATCCCATGTTTTTTGCCATCTCCCGGCAGACAGATATTTCCTTATTGTCCAGGAGACAGTATAGAAAATCATCTTCGTTGGTGCCATTTTACACCAGGGTCCCCTTCGGATACTTCGATTCCCGGGCGTAGTGTGTGGCTTCCGCGATTTCTTCTTCAGACAACCTTTTACCCGAAGCATGTCGTATAATAAAGTCAAGATTTTCGAAGCATGTTTTGGCAATAGGAGATTTATCTTGTTCGGGCACGTCTTTCTTCTCCAGAGCCAGGCCAGCATCTAAAGATTCTTATTCAGTTCTAGCAGGCTCTGCCTCAGTGGGCACTGAGGGCCTAGCTTCGGCTTCAGCGCGAGTTGTAGCAACTTCGGTAGCCTTCTTTGCAGGCGCAGGAGTTAATGCCCTTGTTGACTCCATGACAGCGTCCAGCACGGTTGCCATTCTCCTCCTTTTGGGAGTTATTACTGGAGCTTTCGATACCTTCGGCAATTCTGGTTTCGGTGGCGGACTCAAGGTTTTTGGTAGCCCTGCCGTTTCTTCTTGCTCTGGCTTTTTGCCTGCCTTCCCTTTGCCTAAGGCAGCATGTGTTTCAGCGCTTCGGCCGACTCAGTTGTAGGAACCTTCGGCAATCCAACCAATTCTTCCTTGGAGCCGGTAGCAGCAAGTCGCCCTGGCTCAGCACTAGAAGTTGCCCCTTCACCAAGCTTCGGCACCATGGCTGTTTCAATATATCTAGGCCGGTGCGTTAAAACCTTAATCTTTTTGCTCTTCGGTGCAACAGAGATGGCCAAAGTAGCACTTTTTCTCTTTTTTCTCTGCTTTCGTGAGGGATAGCTATAATCTGGATATACGAAACCAATAATGTCAAAGACCCTATTCAATCTCTTCTTGCCTTGTCCTTCGAAGGCCAAGGTTATTGCATCATCTTTGGCCCTTGTATAGGCCCCGAGCAATTCGTCACTGGTCGCCTCGATACTGCTTAGCCACTCATCGTTTGGCTCATCAAACTCAACTCTGTATCTGAAGGTATATTTTAGATAGACCAGGCCACCTTGACTGGACCCGGCAGCAGTCTCCTTCGGCATCTCCCAGCCATTTACAAGCGGCCATACTCTGTAGGCAATGTGCTCTTGAACCAAGTCTCTTGTGCCAATGAAAGTGCACACAATGTTGAAACTCCTCTGGCATATTTCTATTTCATTTCCGAGAGCAGCAGCTGGCCTTTTCATGCCGAAGCGAGACCAAATAGGGCATTGGATAATCCATTTTTATATTTTCCCTCTCAACCAAGTCATTCTTCACATAAAACCATTCCTCCATCCAGGCACCTGGCCACCTCTTTTGAAAGGTCGGAACTGGATAGATCGCGTCAGAGCGAGGAAAGAAGCTATAACATCCTAAGTTATTATGATATTGTTCCTTCCTAATAGCCTTCGTTTCATAAGACAGCCCATGCATATTGCAGAAGCACTTTGCACTTAGCTCCAGTCCTTGGCTTTTCACAGCCCAAATGAAAACCCCCATCTTGATGATGGCTTCGGGGGTAATCTGATGAAGGAAAACTTCAAAAGTCTTCAGCACTTCAACCAGAAATTTGCTTAACGGGAACCGGAGTCCTGCCTTCATGAAGCTTCTGTACACAACCACTTCGTCAGCTTTGGGTACAGGGGCAGTGTTATCACCTCCAGCCCTCACAATAGAAATATCATGGAAATATCTTCCCTTCATCGCATCAATCTGACTTTGTTTAATGGTTGATTTCCCAAAGACAGTGTGGCTTGGTCGCCATGGGCGAATTTCGGCATCTCCGTCCTCACTCTCTACATCAAAACTCCCTTCGTCACTGGAGCTCTCAGATATCCCAGCCAATGTTTCATGTGCAATTTTTTCCGCATTGGTTCTCTCCATGGCCTCGTAGAAACCAGCCAGAGCAGGATCAACAACCTTCTTCTCCTCAGCCATTTGGTAATGACTTGTGCAAATGCCGAAGCTCTCGAATCAAACGAAAATTTGACAACAAGAAAATTCAAGCTTGGAAACAATAGTACAAATGATTGAGATGGCACATCAAACGCTATCGCTGTGAGTTCCTATTTATATGCCTAGCGCATTGCAACTCAGTGGGCCCTACATGTCATTGACTTTCGCTATTCTAGCGAAGGGGAAGGTGTTTTTTCGGACCTTCGGCTAAAGGCCTTCGTTCACATCGTAGTCTGAATTTGTTAAATGCAAAAACAAATTAATACTACAAGGGGCTACTATTGGGAGCCTTCCTCTCTCAAAGGTCCTCAAAAAACTTGACTAACCTAGTTTTCAGTATAACATAAACTGTTACAGGATGCTTCGGCTTTGAGATGATGGTGCGTATGGTGTAAAGGTGCAGTCCGAAGGAAGGACGAACTAGCTCCAAAGCTATAGCAGAAGGAGCTTCGGTTTAGCACGAGGACGATGGTTAAAAATGGAACCGACCTAAAGGAGAAAAGACTACTTAGTCCTTGACAGCTAGCTTTACGATCATTAGTAGATGTCAGGGACATGAATGTAATTTTATCCAGGCTGCGTCCTGTGCCTATAAATAGATGAACAATAACACCGTATTGTTCACATTGACTTGTAATCACTCTCGCGTCACTCCCGCTTTTACACCTTCTGTCAAGCCGAAGGTACAAATGTAATATGAATATCATTGATGTTTATTCGTGTTTATACAGTAAGAATGCAAATAATCTAATGATTTGGGATGTTTGTTTGTACTCTTTTTGTGTTTCATATGTCTTTATTCATATCTTTATTTACTAAAATGATGAAGGTATGTCCTTCATGACCTTCATCTAAAGATCATTATGTCCCAAGGGAGATAATCCTTCGAAGGACGAAGGTCTTTAACCATTAACAATTGTGTTGCTTTGTTCTTGATGTATAGCATCCGGGAACAAGGACCAACAGACGTAATAGCAAGAATCG
Source organism: Zea luxurians (assembly GCA_029449295.1). Taxonomy (NCBI): domain Eukaryota; kingdom Viridiplantae; phylum Streptophyta; class Magnoliopsida; order Poales; family Poaceae; genus Zea; species Zea luxurians. The sequence continues at coordinate 118,080,516 of JAOPSE010000009.1, forward strand.
AAGGGGTGATGAAGAAGGTGGTGTGCTGGTTGCTCTCATTCATGGCAATCTGATGGTAGCTCAAGTAGGCATCCAGAAAAGAAAGGAGCTCACATCTAGCTGTGGGGTCGACGATTCGGTCAATGCAAGAGAGAGGGAAATGATCTTTTGGACATGCCTTGTTAAGGCTCATGTAGTCGAAACACATCCTCCCTTTCCTATTTTTCTTCCTAACAAGTACATGATTGGCGATCCACACTGGGTGGTGTATTTCTCTCAAATATTCTACCGCTAGGAGCTTCGTGACCTCCTCACCTATGGCCTTGCGCTGCTCCTCATCAAAACAACAGAGACGTAGGGTGACTGGCCTGGTCGTCAGCTGGATGTTCAAGGAGTGCTCAGTGACTTCCCATGGGATCCCCATCATGTCTATGGGACTCCATGTGAAGGCGTCGTGGTTGGCCTAGAGAAAGTCAATGAGTGTGCCTTCCTATTTGCTGGAAAGCACTGCTCTGATATGAACCCACTTGGCCGGGGTGGTGGGGTCGACATGGACTTTCTTCATGTCCTCGGTAGACTTGAAGGAGCTGATGCTGACTTTGTGAGCGTCCATGACATCTAGGGCGTGCTCTTCTGGTGCTCAGTTTGTTCGGTTATAACATTCCAAAATCATATTCTAAATAAATTAAGAAACTCATCTGGTGATTTAAATAAATATGTTTTCAAATAATAGATTATTTAAAAGATTCTTATGTGAACTATCCTTTGTGTTAAATATCTATTCTCTAAAAAAGAATTAAGTTAAACTATCTCTTAATATAGAGTTTATATAAGGAATTATATCCTTTTAAATAAATATGTGAAGATTATAGATTTATTTTATTGTACTTCTAAAATGTGGCTATATGTTTAAATTATTTTCTTTAATGATTATTATTGAAAAACATATTATATGAATTATTCCTACTGAGTTTTATTTGCTTAACTGGATAAATTAATGAATAAAAATGCTTTGGATTCATGTTAACTTTTTGTTTGTTGCAATTTATGCTTGAAATAGAAAATTTAACTTAGCTCTAAATTAGATTTAAATTTTAAATTTAAAATAAAAAGCATAAATTAGAAATATAAGCTAATATAATGGATCGTGTATATTTGGTTGGTTTGTTTGTACATGACGTTCTTTAGGTAAAGTCGATACAAATTAAGATATTGCAATAAAATATTTAAGAAAATACTCATTTCAGTTCGCGTGTAACACCAAAAAATTAATTTAAAAATTTAAATAAAATTTATTCTAAGATTTATTTAAACTGAAGGTCTAATATGATTAGTATAAATTAACAATAATATTATTGGAATAAAAGAGATCAGTTAGAGTTCCTAATAGATAGAATAGGATTCTAAGAGATAAGTACCATATTAGATCTATCATGTAACTACCCACCTTCCAGCCTATATAAATAATGCCACCATAACACCTCAAGCCATCAATCATAGATTCATCTCCTCTATAGCCTCACAGCAGCACCACCGCCATTCAAGTCACAACAACCCACCGTCCGCTAAGCCCATAGCCATAAGCAGCTATGACTATCTCGTCAAACTTCAAGTTCCTCCCCAACTCTAGCGACAACTTCAGCGAGTAAATTCTCACCGTCCGTTCATCTTCCAGGGCAGCCTAGAACATCGTCGTGACTAGCTCGCGAGAGCTTTGTCACCGTGCTTCCGATTCATCGATCGGATCTCTGGTTTATAATAAAAAACTGAGATGACCAGCAACAACAAGGGAGTGAAGAGCTTGATTGGAAGGTAAGTTAGTGGTAGGTTAGGGGTATTTCCCGTATGATAGGCTTGACGCTTCCCACCTAATAATAACCATCATCACATACCTTTTTACATGCAAGAATTCTATACAACACAAATTTAACAGTATGTACAATCATAATAAGTTGGCAACAACTAGTTCATGCATATGTAAACAAACCATTCCCACCATCGTGTCACCTATTTCTGTGCAGCCCTAATAATTTTTTTTAAAATGTGATAACTTGTAGGTCAAATAATTTATTTTAATTTGTTCAAGCTGTGTTAGGTTCATATTTATTTTTGTGTACTTAGTAATAACATTATTTTAATTAAGCCACATATTTTAATTAATTAATTACTTATTTAATTAATGTTAATTAGCTAGATAATCTATTTAATATAATTTATAGTTCTATCCTACACATTTTATAAATAATTGTTAATAATTAATATCAACTCAAATATTTTAATTTAATACCTGCTTAGTTTAAATGCAATATCTGTTAGATCTAAACTATTAGATTTATTGCGCCTAAAATATCATTTATCCATAAATTCTTCATTTTAACTTCGATTTTAATGGTTCTTGAACCAACGATGTCGTAGCGACGCGTAGAATATTCTCACGTTGTTTGCTCTCATGTTTTGGTGTAATTTTATTATACCCATTATTTGTTGATTTATATGTATTACTATGAATAGAAGCGAGGTCACGAGGAATCTGAAGATCAGCTTTGAAGAAGTACCTAGAGTTGCGAGTACAAGGCAAGTTGTGCCCTTAAACACTTTTTTACCTAATAATGTTTCTAGTTAATTGTTGTGACATGCTCAGGTTAATTTGATGAGACCTAATAGGTTACCCTAGTTTGTTCTCCCTACACCTTGCAAACAAATGAACTATTAGGTAGTCCTGTTATTGCTCTACCTGGTTTTGGGGTTAATGATACATATGATTCATGACCATGTTCTATCATAATTTATTATTGTTGGTTATCTATTATTATTCATGATAAGATCATTGTGTTAATTGGAACATGGAGAACCACCCAGAAAAATAGTGCTACCACTAGGGTGGTATGGGACGCCCTTGGCTAAATAATTAGGAAAGCTAGTGGAGGACTACCTTACCCGAAAGGGGCAAGGGCAGTAGAGGAGCTGCCAGTATAGGGAGGTTCTCGGGTTGATCATGTTGCGATGGCTTTTCGAACAAGGGGTTCCTATATCGCCTTTCTCAGAAACCGTAGCGGATTTTCTAAAGCTAGTGGAACTTTGTAAAGGCCTTATAGTGCTACCCTACCTCGTCTCCTCGGTAGAGATGTATGAGATTCATGACCCCATGGCAAATGGTAATACGACTTGTGGGTAAAGATGTGCAACCTCTATAGAGTCTAAAACTGGTATATGAGTCGTGCACATAGTCATGAGCGGCTCGGACCCTCACATGATTAACTTGTGTAATTAAAACTTAATCTGTCATTTGCATTGCATTGTGGGAGTTATTATTAATTGCGATCTCTTATTTAATTGGGATGGTATTTACTACTTAGTAACTGCTAATAAAATTTTGACCAACTTGTTAAAAGCAACACTCATCATTAACTATTCTCTTTGGTAAGCCTTACACTTCACATGAGCCCCCACCGTAAGTGAGCTCATACACATTATTGCCCACAACATGTTGAGCGATGGAAATATGTGAGCTTAACCTTGTTGTACTCACCCCTAGGTCAAGAACAGGTACCGCGAGATGAGGAGCTTGAAGGATGTCGCGAAGAGTTCGTGAGAGGTCTAGGCCATCGTCTCCCAGTCAACTATGGTTGCGGAGGATCGTTGTCTTCATATGATGTAATTATTTAGCTATTTTGTACTAGAACTTCTATTATATAATAAAGATATGACATTCGTTTTTGTACCATGAGTCATCATATGTGTCAGACTTGATCTTAGCACACATTTGATTCACGCCCGGGTTTGCCATTAAATTCAGGTGTGATAGAAGTGATATCAGAGAAATATTGACTGTAGGACGTAACCTAGATAGAACTGGACAAAACCCTTACCTACTTACCCTTACTACTCTGATTCTTTCTAAACTTTCCTTAATCTTTTCTCATCTATTGCTGCTTTACTCTAATTACTCTTACATTTTCTTTCTTGAAACCAAAAGAGGATTTCACACTGTGTATTCCTGTACCAAAGTGACCCTTAGGAATATGAGTCCTAATCATAGGCATAAAAACAATTTTTGTAGGTATCTATACGCGAATGTTTGTTCTTATGATACATGTCTGATTTGGTTCTCTGAATGAGTGTGATGAGTTGTGGAGTAATGTCTGCAATTACATCTGCATATATATATATATATATATATATGTATAAAAAATATGTTTTCTAGATAACTAATCAAACTTAGATTATCCCCATTAAAAATGAATGAAGATTAATCAATTAAGAAGATGCCATATCTTAATAGATCACTTTGCCTTAATAGATTCATATTATCTTAATAGATCCATCTTATCTTAAAAGATTCTATCATAACCTTATAGATTCATCTTGTCCTAATAAGCGTACTTATCCCACCCTAGAGTAACAAACATGATCTAATCCAAATTAACTATATTTTATCATGTCTAATCTACTCATACCAATCTAATCTAGATCCCATCTAAACTAATACAATCTAATCTAATATGAGTTACTTAATAGGTTAGTTAATACTAGTGAAATAGATTAGACCCTACTCCTATAAATATGTTTTAACCTAAATTGGTGCCCTAGACTAACTTGACCATATACAACTACCTGACCATATGCAACTACCTTACCCATCAGATGGTTGCATAACCCCTCTGTTTCAACTTAACAACAAAACAGAGATTTTGACCAACCTACCTCATGAAATCTATCCTACCCACAATTATCTTACTACATGTCCATATCTTGGATGGAGACACCAAGACCGAAGGATATCAACCTCGATAACGAAGGATATGAGTAGAACCAGATCTTCAGATTAATCAAGATTCACCATTCGGTATGGAGTATTTCTTTTTTGTCAGAACCTACCCTTACCATAACCATATATTATCTTATACCTAAAATATACCCATGCTTTCTTAAAAGCATATGTTAATTAGTACTTCAAAGAAGAAAAAAACTTTAAGTTTTGAACTAATTAAGAAACTAAAGGTAAATCGCAAACCAAATTTGTTGCATCCCTTTCCTTACTAATCTAGAGGACGAGATTATTTTTAAGGGGTAGAATTTGTAACACTCCAAAATTATATTCTGAATAAATTAGGAAACTCATCTCATGATTTAAATAATTGTGTTTTCAAATAATAGATTACCTAAAAGATTGTTACGTGAACTATTCCTATGTGTTAAAGATCTATTCTCTAAAATGAATTAAGTTAAACTATCACTTAATATAGAGTTTACGTAAGAAATTATATCTTTTAAATAAATATGTGAAGATTAAAGATTTGTTTTATTATACTTCTAAAATGTGGCTATGTGTTTGAATTATTTTCTTTAATAGTTATTATTGTAAAACATCTTACATGAATTATTCCTACTGAGTTTCATTTGCTTAAATGGATAAATTAATTAATAAAAATGCTTTGCATTCATGTTGAGTTTTTGTTTGTTGAAATTTATGCTTGAAATAGAAAAATTAACTTAGCTCTAAATTAGACTTGAATTTTAAATTTAAAATAGAAAGCAGAAATTAGAAATATAAGCTAATATAATAGATCGATGTATGTTTGGTTGGTTTGTTTGTACACGATGTCCTTTAGCTAAAGTCAACACAAATTAAGATACTGCAATAAGATATTTAAGAAAATACTCCTTTCAGCTTGCGTGTAACACCCAAAAATTTAATTTAAAATTTTAAATAAAAATATATTCTAATATTTATTTAAAATGAAGGTCTAATAAGATCAGTACAAATTAATAATAATATTATTGGAATAAAAGAGACAAGTTAGAGTTCCTAAGAGATAGGATAGGATTGATTAGATCTTTCATGTAACCACCCACCTCCTAGCCCATTAAATATATGCCCCCATAGCACCTCAAGCCATCAATCATAGACTCATCTCCTCTAATGCCTCGCGACAGCATTGCCGCCATCCTAGCCACAACAGCCCGCTGCCAGCTAAGCTCGTAGTCATAAGCCGATATGACCAACTCCTTGCCTGCTACCAGTCCACCACAACATCGCTTGATGCCGATGAGGATGGCGACCCTGTGGACCAAAAGGAGTACAGGAGTATGATCGGCTCCCTCCTATACCTAACTGCGATGAGGCCTGGATATACACTTCATCGTGTGTCTGTGCGCTCGCTTTTAGGCTTCCCCACACACTTCTCATAGACAAGCTGTGAAACAGATCATTAAGTAACTGTGTTTCACTCCTGAGTTTGGTTTATGGTATTCCTCTTCATCTGTTGTATCTTTGTGGAGTTATTCAGATGTTGATTTTGCGGGTTGTCGATTGGATCGCAAGTCTACTTCTAGGACTTGTGAGTTTTTGGGGACTTCGTGGGTTTCCTGGTCTTCTTGCAAATAGTCTATCATTGCCCAGTCTACCATAGAGGCTGAGTATGTTGCTACCACTAGCTATTGCTCGCAGTTACTTTTGATGATGACCACTTTACATGATTTTGGTTTGGATTTTCATCATTTGTCTCTGCTTTGCTATATCACGAGTGTCCATAAGTGTTGCCAAGAATCATGTGCCGCTTCTGAAGACCAAGCACATTGATGTTCGCTTTCAGTTTCTTTGTGATCATTATGAGAAAGGGGACATTGATTTGCGCCATGTTGATACCCATCGCCATCTTGCTGACATTTTGACCAAACCCTTTGATCAGTCTACATTTGCTCATTTGTGAGGGGAATTGGGTGTTTGCTTCCCTTTTCGACTGAGGGCTCCCTTTTTGGTTTTTCATTCATTCTTCTGCTTTTCATGTAGTTTATACCTTTTTGCTTTTGATTTGTGTATTATATCTACATCTACATCTCATGTAGCTTTTGAGCTTCACTAGTATAACTGCTAGAATGTGACTATGCTCCTAATAGTATGTTCTTTGTGTACATGATGATGCTATGGCATGCTTAGGCTCTTTTGCTCATATTAATACAATATTGTTGAGCTAAGCCTATTTTCATAAATGTGAACTTGTCCATTACTTGCTAAATCCAAATCTTGTTCACCATTGAGATTGGCACCTAGCATGTGTAGAATGTGTTGAAATCCTTTTTGTTGTCACTAGTATGCTAGGTGGCTATGTCTCATACTTTGAGTCATTCACTGTGTTGATTCAATTATTCTATGCTAAAATTCAAAATCAAGATAAGTGAAATTCAGAAAGATCGAGAAGGGTTTGCACCTGTCACCACATCACTATATCGAGACTGCTTCCATTTGCACTTTTGGATGAACTTGAGCAGTGTAGTGGATGATCGAAAATGGTATCTTTAGCTTCTAATTGCTTTTTTGCATAGGTTACACCCACTTGAAAAGTTAGACAAAGACAATGCTTACAACCTCTCGCACTCACATGCTTTTCAATGAAATTTGTAATCCGCTGCAAAATCCGATAAATCTTGAAATTTTCATTTGGTATCAATTTTAGATATGTTTCTAGCATGATGAGTGACTGATGTTGGGGGTAGTTCACCTGGTTTAACTTTGATTGGCACTTGTTGATTTCATGCTTACTATAATGGTGAACTTCCTTTTTGAATGCTTAAAACTGAATCAAAATACTTACACTTCACATATCTTATGCATATGATCAGTTTGAGCGTCTGCTAGCACATGCATTTGTTGCTGCACATCATCACTTAGAGCATTTTTACACTCCGACTGGTATAATCCTGAAGCTCCTGCATTTTCTCTATTTTCTACTCTCTTTTGCATTTCTGCATTTTCTCAGGAGTTTTTGTTTCTACCCTTGTTTTGTGCTTGATGAGTCCATTTGTCAACAAGGGGGAGAATTTACGAGTGTTCTTCTCGGATGATCACTCTCAACGAGGAGAAAATTTAGATTCTCTGGCTTTCTTATCAAGGGGGAGAAATGTTTAGATTTTCAAGGTTTTCTCTCAAGGGGGAGAATTTCCTAAATTTTTGAGGATTCTAGTTATTTGGAGCTGCTTGTCCAAGGGGGAGACTTCGGGGAGTTTCTAGATTTTTTTCCGATTTCTGGAATTTTTCCTATGCTTCCTTTGAGGCGGAGAAATTTTGACAAGAGGAGATATTTGAGTCTTTTGGAGCTTTCTCTAGTTGTGTTGAGCCATTTGCCTCTTTCTGGAAGAACTAGCTTGGATGTCGGCTTTTGTGCTAATTTTGTGCTCCGATGTGGTTTTGACTGCTGGCTAGTGGTGTTGAGCCCTTCTCTTTCCTCTTCTTGAGGACTAGCTTTTCTTTCTTGGTCATGTTGAGACATCCCCCATTTCTTTGGGGACCAAGCTTTGCTTACTTAAAATGACCTATTTTGGCTTTTATCTGGCTTTTGGTCATTTTAGTGAATTTTTCTTCTTCCTCCTTTTTCTGCTCATGTGGTGGTGTTGACAATGCACTCGTCAAGGGAGAGATTGTGAACACAAGGTTGACTTGTCCCTTGTGGTTTGGGTTGATGATGAGTGATTTGTCAATGGGTAGCGTCTCGGGTCGACTCGTGGACTGATATGGCATGAGATTATGTTTGTGCAACCATGTCGGTCTACTTGTTGTGTGTAGGTGTGGAGCGCAAGTATGGTTATTGACGGTGAAGGTGAAGGTCATGGGGGTTCATGCCGATGGACCTAGAGCGGTGAAGGACGGGTGATGAGACTTGACCAAGGGATCGGAGTCGCCGGGTGACTAGCAGTGGTGGCTGATACCTAGGACACGCACTCGCGCGAGGACATGGTGGAGTGGGCCATGTTGCTGGCATGGTCGAGGACTGGCGGGACACGTGTCTAGGACATGGAGGACACGCATGCGGGGCGATACTCACAGTGGTTTTGGTGGTTGAGCCTCAAAACCACCCTACGCTACGGACGACGGGTTTTAGACCGGGTTTGGCCTTAAAATCTTGACAGTGGTAGTTCCAGTGAGAACTGGAGGCGGCACGTGGCGTGATCACAGAGGGTGTGTCAAGGCAAAGCAACTCCGTGTGAAGTGTGTGGACGTCAGATCAAAACTCTAGGAGTTGGTCCATTTTCCTCCTGGCGGAGTGGATAGGTTCTACGTAAATAGGGATAGTTTAAGAAGTAAAAATAACCCTCTATATATAGAGGAGTAGGGCTGATGGTTCAGCTATCTCTTTTGTCTTAGTTTCATTAGGCACTTGTTTAGAACTCCTAGTTTTCCTCTAGGTTTTCACCAATTTAGCCGGGAGATCCACTACGCTTTGAACTTTCACATATGTGTCTTATAATCTGCAATGATTAATTCGATGAAGGGTGCCCAGTTCCGCCCACGACTTTGGTTGGCTCTCAATCTCAGTTTTTATTCTTGCTGAAATTTTGAGTCACTTTGCTCTTGTGTTCATCCCTCTCAGATTTTGTGAAGAACCATCGAGTTCTTGAGTAAGGATTTGCTTTGGGAGTTGATTGGTGGTGAGTTGCACTTCTCCGATCACTGCATACACCCAGTTGTTGCAGTTTTTGGTCGTGTTTAGAGAAGAACTTGGTTTGAACTCATTTTAGAAAACTCCATCAAAATCCCGACCAAAACAGGATTTTCAATCTACGCTTTGTTTCCTGTGTTGCTCAAGTTGATCTTTCACGAGTAGACTTCTTTCCATCTGCGTAAACTGTCTGCAAAATTTGAAGTGATTCTACCTCTATTTTGGTGCCCAGCACTGCCGCATCCCGGCAATGTCGGACTGATTCCTGGCACTGCCGTATTTCCTTTCTTGTGTTTTTTGGCTCTGATTTTTTACAGGAAGTTGTGTTGGTTCCTTTGTAGCAGTTTGGTGTATTCAGTCGACACTAGACTGAATATCACTGTGCTACGCAGTTCTGTTCAATTCTTAGGGTTTGTGTGAAACCTGTGATTGCAGTCATGGTGTTGTTCTCATAAGTCAAGAACTTTCAGTGGATCCCATTTACCCTCTCTAGTCGCCTCACCGGTCGTTCGGGGACGTTTAAGGTAGACTGGGGTCTGCTATCTATGGGAGTTATCTACGAGAATTCCTCTGACATAGTTCCTCTAACATTGTCTTCTGACACGTGCATAAGCACATGATCGATATGGCGGGTTGCTCCACCATGTCCCATTTGTGGTTTACTGTAGAGACTCTAGTGCTAAAGCTCTTCGTAATGGAACTTGGGTGGTTCCATATCGTACGGTTAGGGCTTTAATGGCCGTACATGATGATGCATTGTCCTATTGATGGAGACTCTTCGTCACTCCCCCGGTGTGTCGTGGCGTCAGTCAAAGACAGTATTTGGTGGTGATGTGCCTTATCATGGCAGGCCCCTCAATAGTGTCTGCATTGTTTCCGGGCTAAGTGGGTACAAGCGTGCACATGCCAGACGCATGATGACGGGTCATGGAATTAGGGCCCATAGATGTACCAGCCCCCTTGGTGGATATCCATGTCCCCCAGCTCATAGAGTTGCTTGGCGGGACTTGGTCGCATCGTCCGTCTCATAGAGTTGCTTAATAGGGGTTGGTCGAATTTACTCGTGTGGCTATTCGCCTAGTTGGACCGCCACCAGTAATGGGCTCACTTTGGGTACCCCGTACTTGGGGATCTGTCAATTCTAGTCATGCTTGGTGGATTGACTCTGAAGCAACTATTAATGTTGCAAACTCTCTATAGGGATTTCGTACAAGCCAATGGCTTCTAAAGGGCCAGAAACAATGAGTGGCTAACGGAGTAGAAGCATAGTTGAAGCCATTGGAAATTTACCTATTTCTTTAGATGATGACTTCATGTGGCTATTGAGAGATGCCTTATTTATACTATCCTTCAGGAGGAACTTAATTTCAGCATCAAGATTAGATGACTAGAACATTCATTGTCACTTCAGTGATAACAAGTGAATTATTCATGTTAATAGTAATAATGTGGGTCTCACCATCTGACATGACATGCTTTATTTACTCACTCATTATGATATTGTGAACATGACAGAAAAATCACAGATATGACCAACTAGAAAAGGTAGCAAATAACAAAAAATGATGACAAAACCTCATCAAAATTATGGCATTATTGTATAGGCCATATTTTAAGGCAAAAATAGAACATATTATCAAAGAAGAGATTTTCCACCTTAGATTTTATAGATTTATAATATTTACATAGATTGCATCAAGGTTAAATTTGCGAAGCAAATCAAGAAAACAACCAAACATAATACAAGAATACTAGAAATTATACACATAGACATATGTGGTCCTATTTCAATAAGGACAATCAATGGTTATAATTCTTTTATAACCTTCATAGATGATTACTCTTGCTATGGCTGCATGTAGGCTATCAAAAAAGATTATAAGCATTAGAAAAGTTCAAGCAATTTAAGGTAGAAGTTGAGAACCAAGTTGAGCATATTAGAACCCATTAGATATTAGCAAATTTTCTCACAAAAGACCTTACACCCAACGTGTTTAGACAACACGTAGCTGGCACATGATTAAAGGAAAGCATATGATTCTAAATCAAAGGGTCTATAGAACAACGATAAAGAAAGTTACTCTACCTTAATGCAGAGGGGCACGTTATAGTCAATGAGTTTGGTGGCACATAATTGGACTATGTAATGTATTGGTCATGATGTGACAATCCGTCAAAGGGTGGAATATAGAAAGATAAAAGAATAAGAAAATTGGGAACAAAGGAGAGAATGTTGGGAGTATTCTCTAGCTCGGTCAAGATGACTGAGACTAAGACTGTTCTGTCTATCCGTGTTCCTAATCAAGATGCGATCCTATCCTTAGTTGAGACCCACGATTATAGGCTCTATATCTATCTGTAGCTAAGACCAACATGGAAGCCAACTGTTGGGTGCGATAATTAGGGACACCCGAATTACCCCCTAACAAACGGACTCAGAAAGATAAGGACAAAACTCCTGAGGGGGTGATAGCGGAGCCACCTATAAAAAGCCGAGGCGTCCCCCCGAGGGTCTCCCACCTCGAGCGGGGCTCCGCCTCGCCCGAAGTCGACATCACTCACTCCGCCTCGCCCGAGGTCACCTCCGACCAGTCCGTCTCGGCCGAGCTAGCCTCGAGTGGATAGGACAAGGGCACTCGAAGTCAGTTAGGGGACAGGTGCATTAAATGCATGTGCCAACCTGCGCTGTGGCAGTGGAGCACAGTGGTGGACAAGATAGCGATGACATCTAAGCGCAGCGCTATGATTATGCCTGTGCCAAACAGTGTGTGCATGCCGCCTGACGACCTCCGATGGGACGCCTAATATGACAAGTCGAGCGAACAAGTCTTCGGGCGCAACCTCTCTGCCTCGCCCGACCCAAGCTTAGCCCTCGGGAAAATTCTCCGCCTCGCCCGAGCTCAGCCTCGACCATCGACTACGCTATGGATCCCACAGACAGGCACTCCACCCGACTATAGCGCACGTCAAGGGATGGATTAGCTGGCACCTCAGGAAGACATCTGCATCAACCAAGCGAGGGCTTTGATCTCGATGAGTGCTGCAGAGAATCTCGACATCATCACACGCCAAGGCAATGACGCACCCCGTAAGCAGCCTTTGGCCCATACCCCGACGCTGTTACAACCAGTACGGCATGGGTAGCCTTTCCCACAGGAGCTCGGGCATACGAATGACCCCTCGGTCTCGGCCTCGGCTCTCCACGGGAAGCCGGCAGGCGCAAATCTATTGCATGGTTCGCCATCACATCAAATGCTAGGGCATCTCTCCTTCAAAATACAAGACTCAGCTTCGCCATGGATGCTCCCCTAGGTGTATAAATAGGGAAGTGGTCCCTCCATTGAGGTGCAGGAACAATGACCACACAACACACATAGACGAGTTCTTGCTTTCTCATTATGTCTTAGATATTGGCACTTGCCTCAATCATCTCTAGGGACTTGGGGACTTCTCCTCTCCCGCTGTGCTTGTAAACCTTACTACAGGCACCACGGTGCGAGTAATATAAGCCTCATCCCCTCTGCTGGAAGTAGGGCCTCGAGAAGCCCATACTAGGATAATCGCTTGTGTCATCTCGCACACCATCTAGAGCTGGCCACACGACACATTACTGGTTGGTTAAGGACCCACGGTCTAAACACAGACAGTTGACGTGCTAGGTAGGGGCTAGTCGCATGCAACATCCCCAGTTCTCGCTAGCGCTCTAGATGGTAGATTCTCACCACCGGCTCAGGCTCGGGACGACGATAAGGTCCGGGAGTCTTGAATTCATGTCTCTCAGCATAGAGTACGACATGGTGCTCCTCCCGCTTGCCCCTCCTAAGGATCGATGCTCCCGTCATTGCTCTTCTCATCGTAGGAGGCAGAGACGGAGAAATCGCAATCGTGCCCCACGGGGCACTTTTGTGCGAAGGAGATGCAGCCGGGAATGATGACGGCATTGAGTCTCTCTCAAGGGACTTGGCCGGCATCAACATTTCACTCGAAGTGCCTATGCCAACCTTTCTGGCACTGCCTGCTCCAACGTGGGGGTCACCACTGTCCCATGGCATTGAGCAAGGGACGTATGCAGCACCTGCCCTCCCACCTACGGGTCGGGAGGAGCCAGATGCTCCCTAGAGAGACATGGGAGGAGACGGGGGAGAACCATCTGTGTTCAACCCCATCCCCTTCCAACCGCATTTTGACACCGGCTACGACCCTCAGATGTACGATGGACTGATGTTCCCCTCTAGGTGTTTGAACTACAAGGAGGAAGATGGCCCAAGCTTCGCCCTATACTTCTCCAAGCTAAGAGGCCCCGAGTCCATGTTACAGTTCATGTATGCATGTGACAAGATGCTCTCCGAAAGCTCGAAGGGTTACAACTCTGGTGGTGAAGGATATGATCTAACTCGGGAGTGCTTCCACGTCAACTCAGGGCTCCCTGAGGAAGGAGATCACCACGGCATGCCACAGGAGGACGACCAGCCTCCATAACACAAACTAGATGGGGCCCAGACCCCCCCGGAAGCTGTGAGGTTAACCTCGAGCAGCTCCGGGAGTTGCACGACAAGCTCGGGGAAGAACAGCAACGCCTGCAGCAACTATGACAGGCTTTGGAGGGAGAAGCTGCGAGGAAAGCCCTCGACGGAGGTGTGTGGGCGAAGGCCCGCGACGTCCTACGTCACATTAAGGAAGACGCCAATGCCACCGAACCTCCTGCCCTCAACTGGGCAAGCCAAAGCCTGGCAGCGGCTGCGCTCCTACTCCACGCCATGACGAGCCTTCCACCACCGAGGGACGCCACATCCCCAGCAAACTTCGGGGGCTTATAGAATGCGCGACGGTCCAGTAGACCAAGAGTTTGGCCTCTCAACTCCGAGGACCCGCTTCGAGCCTCCAGCCAGGGCCCTCTCGCTTCGAGAGGGAAGCCTTAGTGCATCCCACGCATACTAGGCAAAGAGCGCCCACAGTGCACGACCATCTCTAGGACAATCGCCAAACCTAGGTGGTCCATGACTTTCTCAGTGGACATGCCCGGTAGCGCGAAACGTTTGGCTACCGCCCCCAGCGGGGCGGACGCTACGATAGCCGGGAGAACCGAAGTCCTTCTCCCAAGCCACTAGGCCCTCAAGTCTTCACCAAGGCCATCCACAGCGTGTCGTTCCCGCCTCGGTTCCAATCCCCTACTACTATCACCAAGTACTCAGGAGCAACGAAGCCGGAGCTATGGCTTGCGGATTACTGGCTTGCCTGCCGGCTCGGGGGAACGAGTGATGACAATCTCATTATTCAGAACCTCCCTCTCTTCCTCTCTGACTTTACCCAAGCATGGCTCGAGCACCTCCCGCTGGCGCAAATCCACGATTAGGAGGACCTGGTGTCTTCGGAGGGAACTTCCAGGGCACGTACATGTAACGCCCTGAATTTGAGGGGTATAATTTTTATTCTCTGATACTCACCAAATTCAGGCATTACTCTCTTTTCTCTTCCTGTTTTGCTCCTTCTAATTTTCAAAGCAATATAGTGACTAATGTTCGTATCATGTGTAAACAAAAACCTAAGTTGACATGGTTGTTGCATCATGCCGAAGCATATTTCTTTTGTCTGATGTTGTGTTTTATCGCACGTCCGTCTCATTTCGGTTTTCGATTCGTGATTTTATTTCGATTATTGGTCATGAGTGCAGTGGGTTTTTGGCCCAGCCCACAGTCTGGCCCGGCCCCTGGCGCCCCCACCTCCCCCATGTGCCCCCCTCTCTATCTCATTGTCTTTTCCCGCGCAGCAACTTCCTTCTCCCTCTCTTCCACCTCCTTTTCCCTAGGTGTGATCCGGTGGACGGTTGCTGCGATCGTCGAGCCCCGAGGTGAGCTCCCACTCCCCCCCCTCTCTTCCCCTCTCCTCTCCCTCTTCCTTCCCCGGCCGCGCGCCCCCTGGCCGTGTGCCCCCGGCCATGTGCCGTCCCCGGCCCATGCGCCGTCTCTCGGCCGCACGCCTCCCCTAGCAACACCCCCGGCTACGTGCCCCTGGCCGCACTGCTCCCCTGGCCACGTGCCCCCTCACTGCGCCCCCTGGCCGCATCATTCCTGGTCGTGCCGCTCCCTGGCCGCGTGCGCCCCTGGCGCCCTCCCCCGCTCCATGCATGCAGTCCCGTTCCCACGCTCGTAGCCCTAGCGTGTAGTGCTTAAAATTAAGTTTGATTAGTTTTAATTTTAGTTTAATTTATGTGCTACGTCACGCGCTTCGTCGCGCGACGATTCAGTTTAATTTTAGATTATTTAGTGTTCTGCATCGCGCGCTTCGTCGCGTGACGATTCATTTTATTTCAGATTATTTAATATGTTGCATCGTGCGACGATTTATTCTAAATTCAGTTTAAGTAGTGTATGCCGTTGTGCGCTTCGTCGCTCGACGCTTTACATCATTTTCATATTTAGTTCAAGTGTTTCATTGCGTGCTTCTTCGTGCGACGATTCATTTAATTTCAGTTCAGTCT
Organism: Zea luxurians; assembly: GCA_029449295.1. Taxonomy (NCBI): domain Eukaryota; kingdom Viridiplantae; phylum Streptophyta; class Magnoliopsida; order Poales; family Poaceae; genus Zea; species Zea luxurians. Next base: position 118,096,410 of record JAOPSE010000009.1, read on the forward strand.
AAGTGTTGCGTCGTGTGTTTTGTCGCATGACGACTCATTTTATTTTCAGCTTAGTTTGTGCGTGCTGTCGCGCGCTTCATCGCGTGGCAACTCGTTCCAGTTTTTGGTTTAGTTTGCGTGTGCCATCGTGCGTTTCGCCGCACGACAATCCTTTTAAATTTACCTCAAATTGTTTATAATAATTAAACGTGTAGCGTAACTTCATTTTATGCATAGCGTGATTGTCAAATTAATATGGATATATTTAGACAAGTACTTTAATCCATAGCTGCTCAACATAATCGCCTTTCGACCGTAGCCTCGGCCGTTGTTTTTTCTTTCTCGCTTAGTCGTAGGTGCGAGCCCTGCGCCAAGCGTCTGCTTATTTGTTATATTCTACTGCGTGGTGTATTGTTCTTTTGTATTAAAATCATGTAATGTATGTTTAAACTCATACAGAAAACGGTCAGTTGGCGGAGTCCGAAGGAGTTGTAGGTGAAGACCCTGAGCAGCAGCCGGTTAGTGAAGGCAAGTGCCCCTTGACCCATCTATGTCCTATTCATTTTATAATTCACCCCCCGCATTTACATAATTTATAACTAAAGATTGACTAGCTTTGTTTATCATGTCCTTGTTTGCCTATGTGGGTTGGACTCTTTTGGTTTAGCTTTATGCTAGTGATTCACCCTAATCAATGAACATGATGAGATTATTTATGATACGTTGTTTTTCTTTTGATTATGATGATATTGTGGCATTAAGGGGACTCGAGCGGTTTCTCGAGTGCCTCTCCGTAAGGACCGGTTCGTTGGATGACCACCCGAGAAAACAGTGCAACCATGAGGGTGGTATGGGACGCCCTTAGCTGAATAATTAGAGGAACTGAGGTGTAGTTCGCTTCACCGTCGTGCCGTCAATGGGGCTCGGTGTATGCGGCTCGCTTTACCGAGGGTGGTTTGCCCCTTGGGGAGGAGTGCGATACATTTAGAAAACCTAACGGGTGGCTACAGCCTCAGGGAATCTTTGTAAAGGCTACGTAGTGAAACCCTACCTATTCACCTTGGTAGTGTTTAAGGGTTTGATCGGCCCGAGGCAAAAGGGAATCACGGCTTGTGGGTAAAGTGTGCAACCTCAACAGAGTGTTATGAAACTGATATATCAGTCGTCCTTGCGGTTATGAGCGGCCTTGGGAGCTCCATTGATTAGAGACACATTGATCAGAGATGTTTTGTTTATAGATGATGATGATGATAATGTTGGTTTCTATCGTGATTATTATTATGGTTATGGTATCTGGTATTCTTTCCGTTTGGAAAGGGTACTTTTGGGTTAGCAACTTGGGTTAATGCTAAAACATGGCTCTCTACTAGTAATAACTACCTGCCTAACTAAAAGCAACTGCTTGACCTTAACCCCACATAAAGCTAGTCCACTACAACCAAACTGGACAATTGCTGAGTATGTGATGTGTACTCACCCTTGCTTTACACACCAAACCCCCCCAGGTTGTCCACGTAGCAACCACTGCTCAGGAGAAGATGAAGTCGTGGAGGAGGACTTCCAGGAGTTCCAAGAGTACGATGAGTTCTAGGCGTGGGTTAGCGGCAAACCCCCAGTCGGCTGCCTATGAAGGTCATGTTTATCTACTTTTTGTTTTCGCACTTTGATAATTATTAATGACTATGTGGATGTCTTGGACATCATGATGTAATTAACTATTACCCTCTTTTATGTTATAATTTGAGCACTGTGTGATGATGTACGATTATGTAACTGTTTTGTGCGTGAATTGCTTATCCTGGCATGTACATGGTTCGCATTCAGTTTGCCTTCTAAAACCGGGTGTGACAGTACATTCGCCCGGGAAACTCTTGGGACCTTCAAAGCTACTGATGGAAATTTGATGAAAGCCTTCATGATTACATCCGCAGGTTCTCAAAACAGAGTACTAAGCTCCCCAACGTCACTGACGCCGATGTCATAGGGCCTTTCCTCACAGGCACCTCCTACCGATATCTGGTTAGCAAGTTGGGTCGTAAGACCCCAACTAAGGCCGACGAGCTAGTGGACATCACCATGAAGTTCGCTTCAGGGCAGGAGGCAGTCGAGGCCCTCTTCCACAAGGACAAAGGGGATGGGAAGTGAAAGGAGGGCACCCCGAGGCGTCCGCCCCATGTAACCCGAAGAAAGACAAAAAGAAGAAGACACAGCAGGGCTCACCCGAGGCCCTCGCCACCGAGCTCGTCACCGCTGTGGAGAAGCGTAACCCTGGAGCCCCCCAAGGGGGCTAGGGGTCTTCAACAAGATGCTGAAGGAATCGTGCCCTTATCATAAGGGCCTGGTCAAGCACACCCTCAACAAATGCGACATGCTCCGGCGCTTCTACAACAAGCTAGGCCCCTCCACGGAGGGAGGAAACACGAAGGCCCCCGATGCCGGAGATGACGATGAGCAGGGCGATGGCTTCCCCGATGTACATAAATGCTACATGATCTTCGCGGGGGACACCGTCAACATGTCCTCAAGGAAACGCCGGAGTGTCGGGAAGTCTTTTCGGTTGAAGCGGCTACCCTGGTCAACTTAGATTGGTCCATGCCGTCACCTTCGACCGGGATGACCACCCGGACCATGTTCCGAACCCTAGGAAGTATCCGCTCGTTGTCGATCCCATCATCAACAACACATGCCTCACAAAGGTGCTCATGGATGGAGGCAGCACCCTCAACATCATCTATGCAGACACTCTAGATCTCCTAGGGGTTGGACGATCTCAGATTTGACCTGGGGCCACACCTTTCCATGAAATCACCCCATGCAAAAGGGTGCACCCCCTCGGGTAGATTGATCTACATGTCTGCTTCGGGACTCCCACTAATTTTCGAAAGGTAACCCTCATGATTGAGGTCATAGGGTTTAGAGGTACATACCACGTTGTGCTCGGGCAGCCATGGCACGCTAAGTTCATGGCCGTCCCAAACTACACGTTCCTGAAACTGAAGATGCCTGGGACCGCGGGCATCATCACCGTTAGCTCCACCTATTGCCATGCCTATGAGTGCGATGTCGAGTGTGTTGAATACGCCGAGGCACTCGTCAACTCTGAGGCCCTCATCACTGATCTGGAGAACCTCTCTAGAGAGGTGCCTAATGCCAAGAAGCACGTCGATAACTTCAAGCTAGCCGAAGCCACAAAGACTGTCCCCCTCAACCTAAGCAGCTCTAGGGAGAAAGCGATGCGGATCAGTTCTCAGCTTGAGCCCAAATAGGAAGTAGTGCTGGTTGACTTTCTCCATGCTAACGCCGAAGTATTCGCATGGAGGCCCTCGGACATGCCGAGCATACTGAGGGAAGTCGCCGAGCACTCCTTGGACATCAAGCCAACTCCAGACCGGTGAGGCAACCCCTGCGCCGATTTGGCAAGGAGAAACACAGGGTCATCGGGGAGGAGGTCCACAAGCTATTGGCGGCGGGGTTCATCAAGGAAGTGTTCCATCCAGAATGGTTAGCAAACCCTGTATTAGTTAGGAAAAAGGGAGGGAAATGGAGGATGTGTGTAGACTACACTGGTTTAAATAAAGCATGTCCGAAAGTTCCCTATCCTCTTCCTCGAATAGATCAGATCGTAGACTCTATTGCAGGGTGCGAAACGCTTTCCTTCCTTGATGTGTACTCAGGCTACCACCAAACCTGGATAAAAGAGTCCGACCAGCTCGTGACCTCTTTCATCACCCCATAGGGCATGTATTGTTACACAACCATGCCCTTCGGGCTGCGCAACGCAGGAGCCACGTATCAACGTTGCATGAATCATGTGTTTGGCAACCACATAGGCTCCATGGTTCAGGCCTATGTTGACAATATATGGTTAAAACTAGGAAGGCCGACAGCCTTATCGCCGACCTAGAAACTACATTTGCTTGTCTCCGAGCCAAGAACGTCCGACTTAACCCCAAAAAGTGTGTCTTCGGCATGCTCTTAGGGTACGTAGTCTCGGAGCGGGGAATTGAAGCCAACCCAGAGAGGGTCTTAGCCATCACCAATATGGGGCCCATAAAAGACATCAAGGGAGTTCAGTGGGTCATGGGATGCCTCATGGCTCTAAGCCACTTTATCTCACGACTCGCCGAGAAGGGTCTACCCCTGTATCATCTCTTGAGGAAGACCGAGCGCATCGCTTGGATGCCTGAAGCCAAGGAGGCCCTCGAGAACCTCAAGAAACTTCTCTCTAACGCCCCCATCCTGGTACCCACCCCCCCCACTGAAGGGGAGCCCCTTTTACTCTATGTAGCCGCAACCACCCAGGTGGTCAGTGCCGCTATCGTGGTAGAAAGAAAGGAGGAAGGACACACCTTGCTGGTCCAAAGGCCGGTGTACTTCGTTAGCAAGGTGCTGTCAGAAACAAAGGTGCGCTACCCACAAGTCTAGAAACTTCTATACACGGTAGTCCTAACTCGAAAAAAGCTACATCATTATTTTGAGTCCCATCACGTAACAGTGGTATCGTCCTTCCCTTTGGGAGAGATCGTCCAGAATAGGGAAGCCTCGGGCAGGGTAGCCAAGTGGGCCATCGAACTCATGGGAGAGACTCTCGTTCGCCCCCAAGAAGGCCGTCAAATCCTAGGCCCTGGCCGACTTTGTAGCCAAATGGACTGGTACCTAGTTACCAACAGCTCTGATCCAAGCCGAGTTATGGACCATGTACTTTGATGGATCACTAATGAAAACTAGGGCGGACGCTGGGTTGCTCTTCATCTCACCCCTCGGCGTACATCTGTGATATGTTGTGTGTCTCCACTTCGCTGCATCCAACAATGTCGCCGAGTATGAAGCCTTGGCCAATGGTTTGTGCATCGCCATCGAGCTAGGAATCAGAAGCCTAGACATTCGAGGGGATTCCCAGCTTGTCATTGACCAAGTGATGAAAAACTTGAGCTGTCATGACGCGAGGATGGAGGCTTATCGCGAGGAAGTTCGACGCCTCGAGGACAAATTTTTCAGCCTAGAGCTCAACCATGTCGCACACCGGTACAACGAGGTAGCTGATGAACTGGTGACAATCACCTCGGGGTGGACCATGGTCCCCCCAAACGTCTTCGCCAGGGACATCTTCAAACCCTCAGTAATGCCCTAGGAGGCGTCCGAGCTCGCCCCCCATGAAGAAGCGCCCCCAGCCGGCAGGCCCGAGGCTATGCAAATCGACGGCGATGAAAACCAAGCTACTCTAGCTTCAGACTGGAGGGCACCTTACCTGGAGTATCTCGTCTGGGGAGAACTCCCTCTAGGAAAGACCGAGGCCCGGTGCCTCGCCTGGCGAGCAAAGACCTTTGTGCTGATAGGAAAAGAAAAGGAGTTGTACCAACGTAGGCCCTCGAGAATACTTCAACGGTGTATACCAATCAGCCAAGGGTAGGAGTTGCTGGGATAAATCCACTCGGGGGCTTGCGGGCACCACGTGGCGCCCCAAACCCTTGTCGGCAACGCCTTCAGGCTACTAGCCGACTGCAGTGGCAGATGCTATCAAGATCGTGTGGTCCTGTCGAGGCTACCAGTTCTACGCGAAGCAGACGCACATGCCAGCTCAGGCCCTTTAGATGATTCCAATAACGTGGCCATTCACATTGTGGGATTAGATCTCATCGGTCCTCTGCAGAAAGCACCTAGGGGCTTCGTGCACCTGATGGTCGCCATCGACAAATTCTCCAAGTGGATCAAGGTCTGCCCCCTCAACAACATTAAGTCCGAGCAGGCAGTCGCATTCTTCACGGATATCATTCATCGCTTCGGGGTCCCCAACTCAATCATCACCGACAACGGCACCTAGTTCACAAGGAAGAAGTTCCTTAGCTTTTGTAGAGACCATCATATCCGTGTAGATTGGTCAGCAGTAGCACACCCGAGGTGCATTGGGCAAGTAGAGCATGCCAACAGCATGATCCTATAGGGCCTAAAGCCAAGGATCTTCAATGACCTGAACAAGTTCTGCAGGCAATGGCTCGCCGAACTCCCTTCAGTAATCTGGAGCCTGAGGACTGTTCCGAGCCGAGCCATGGGGCTCACACCATTCTTCCTGGTCTATGGGGCTGAGGCTATCCTACCCACCGACCCAGAATATGGTTCCCCAAGGCTACAGGCGTACAACGAACGTAACAATCAAGCCAGCCATGAAGACTCTCTAGATCAGCTGGATGAAGCTCGAGGCATCGCTCTCCTTCACTCAGCAAAATATCAACAATCCCTTCGGCGCTACCACGAACGGCTGTAACACCCTGATTTTGGGGGTATAAAATTTCTTTCTAATGATCACCCAAAATCAGGTGTTACTCTTCTATCTCTCACCCTAGGTTTTCTCTCTCTAGATTCTTTCACCCTAGCTTAAACTAGTGGAGGTTAATTATTTATTTTTGCCAAAATATTATGGGTCATGACATGTTGCATCATGCTGAGCTTAAAATATTCTTTGAAGTGTTGCACATGTTTGAATTTATTTGAATTTGAAACCTAGTTTGAATTTGGAATTTAAAACCCTAGAGAAAAGAAATAGAAAAGGAATTAGAAAATCCAGGGAAAAAGAAAAGGCCATTTCGGCCCAAACTAGCCCACTAGGCCCAGTCCCGCGCGCGCCTGCTACCCCTGATAGACGGACCTCGCCTGTCGGCGCCAGTCTTTCGCGCGCGCTCACTCTCTCGCTCTCTACCCGTTGGGGCTGATCTGTCAGCGCCAGTTTCCTTCGCCTACGCGCTCCCTTTCTCTCTCTATCTCGCAGGACCGGATTGCCAGTCGTCAAGCTGTTGCCCCGCGTGCCCCTTTCCTCTCTCTCTGCACCGTGGGCCAGCCCTGTCAGCTCCGCCCCCTCCATGCTCGCCATGGACCGGCGTGTGCGCACTCACGCACGGCACCGGATTTCTCGGCCACGACACCCGCCCATGCACCTAGCTCCCTTATTAGAGCCCCGCCAGTGCCCCGCGCACACCCCTCGCCTCAGTTCGCACACCCTCGCCCTCTCTCACGCTTTGTCCTCACCGCCAGCTGCCGCTGGAGACCCACGCCCGCGTTCCCAGCCATCCAGCTTGCTGGAGACTGCCCTAAGCCTCCCCGAGCTCCGACCCGAGGTGAGACACCTGTCCCCATGCACAATTTCCCCTATTGAGCCCTGTGTTCGGCCAATTTCACCTTTGCCGGTGCTCGGCCATGGCGGTCCGCCGTGCTCGCGCGGTGGCCAGCGGATTCAGCCCAGTCTAGTTCACCGGCGTAGGTCCCTATGTCACCCCTGCCTCTGCTAAAGCTAGCCAAGGCCTTAGCGCGCCTTAAGTCCCCTCTTCGTGGCCGGAATCGCTCACCGGAGTTACTCCGGCCCGCCCAAGGTTTTCTCACCGCTGTTCTCCCCTCTCTGCCCGTGGATTCATGGCCTCTTCCCCACCATCGAGTTTGCCATGGCACTCTCTCCCTCTCTGCCCAACTCTAGCGACCCCAGAGCCACCCAAGCTTGCGCCAGCCTCAACTCCGATGACCTTACCGCCGCGGAGAGGAGCGGCGGCGCCCACAGCCGTCTGTTTCCCCCTGGTCTGATCCCCTCCGTCCGATTCAGATCGAACGGCTCGGACCACGGATACGTCTGTTTCCCCCTAGTCTGATCCCCTCCGTTCGATTCAGATCAAACGGCTTGGACCATGGATACGTCTGTTTCCCCCTGGTCTGATCCCCTCTGTCCGATCCAGATCAAACAGCTCGGACCACGGATACGTCTGTTTCCCCCCGGTCTGATCCCCTCCGTCCGATTCAGATCGAACGGCTCGAACCTCGGATAACGCTTCGCGCATGCACGCCCTGACTCTCTGGCCCGCCTGTCAGCGCCCAAGTCCCCTAGCGTTGGGCCCGCTCGGTCAGTGTGTTCCCCCCCCCCCTCTGTCGCTGACCCCCTGGCCCGCTTGTCAGCGCTCGCCCGCCCGCGCGCGCGCCCTCGGCCGTAGATCTATTCTCAGCCGTTGGTTTTAGATCTGACGGTTAGATTCACCTGATACCCCTTCACGCGGTAGTTTTCTTAAATAGACCCTCGGTTTATTGAAAATCAACCCGCCGTCCCTGGTTTTCGCGCGTAGGCCCCTGTAATCTTGCAGATTTAGCTCTAGACTTTTAAATATTCACAGATTTAGCCCTAATTTCATATTTTGAATTCCCAAACTTGTTTATTTCATAACTTTTGCATATGAACTCCAAATTTAGTGATTCAAATTACAAAATGTTTATAGAATTATTCTCTGTCTAAATAAAATGGTTTCATTTACTGTCTGCACATTCTAATTTTTATGATTTAGTATGAACTAATGTAGATGTAGTTTTATTTGTTTAATAAAATAAATAAAAGGAGAACCATAGAGATTTAATCATGTTTAATCTTGTAAGATTAATAATGTGTATTACATGAATTCATCCCTGCTCTAATTTTTAGGTCACAATAAAATGAATTGAACTATGATCATGTACTTGTAAGTAATACTTAGGGAAATGATAATTTATGTCCAAATGAAAGTAGTTTATGTTATAGTGCATGTTATACTCTGATCTCAGTAATTCCTAGTTGTGTTTTAAGATGCATTTCTATGTTTGTACATGTTTGGTGTGTTGTTCTTTTGTACTTTCCAAATGTATTGAATGCATGCCCGCTTTATTTAGACAATGAGCAGTCCGAGGTTCTCGAGAGTGTTGTTGGAGACCTCCCTGAGCAACAACCTGGTGAAGGCAAGTGTCCTTTGACCTAATATGTCCTACTTACTTTATAATTCACTGTCCCGCATTACTTTATGAAACCTAAGGATTGACTAGCTTTTCTATTTACCTTAACCTTGTTTACCTTTTGGGTTATCATGGTTAGCATGTTAATATTGCTTTAACTTAATCAATGAACATGATGTGAACATTTTATGATATGATTCTATTATCCTGATTATGTGGATGATATTGTGATACCTTAGGGGGCTCAGGCCTTTTTCCTGAGTACCTCTCCGTAAGGACCTGTTCGTGGAGTGACCACCTGGGATAACAGTACAACCATGAGGGTGGAATGGGACACCCTTAGCTGATTAATTAGATGAACCTAGGGGTGTAGTTGGCTTTGCCGGAGGGCCGTCAATGGGGGCCGGGGCGTAGTGCTCGCTCTGTCAAGGTTGGGGTGCATAGGTTCTTTCGATTTGGTTTTGTTAGTCACCCACCTTGGGGAGGTGTACTACGTTTGTACAACTGGCAAAACCTAACGAGCAGCTATGCACCAGGGGAGTATTTGTAAAGGCTACATAGTGTATCCCTGGCCATTCACCTTGGTAGTGAAGATCGGGTCTGTACAACCTAGGCTGGAAAGGGATCACGACTTGTGGGTAAAGTGTACGACCTCTGCAGAGTGTTAAAAATTGGTATATCAGCCGAGCTTACGATTAAGAGCAGCCTTGAGATCCTCTTTGATTAGAAGAACTTTGGATATTTTTTTATGATGATGACTAAGAATGTTGATAATAAAATCTGATCTTTGGTATTCCCTCTTTTGAGGAAGTAATTTTGGGTAATAAATGGGTTTATTACTAAAAGTTGGCTCTACTAATAATATTAAATACTTGACTAACTTAAAAGCAACTGCTTGACCTCAACTCCACATACAGCTAGTCCACTTTAGCCAAACGGGACATTTGCTGAGTACGTTGATGTGTACTCACCCTTGCTTTACAAACCACCCCACCCTAGGTTGTCCCCACTGTACTCAGTGCTCAGGAGGTGATGCTAGCAACATGGATGACTTCGAGGAGTTTCAGGACTACGACGAGTTTTAGTTCTTTCTTAGTGGCAAACCCCCAATCAGCTGCCTATGTAGGCTTATCATCTACATTTCGTATCTCCGCACTTTGATAGTTATGTTGAACAATGGTTATGTATTAGACTATGTGGATGTCTTGGACATCTTGATGTAATAAAGCACCTTTCCTCTATTTATTTCGAGCATTTTGTGATGATGTCCAATTATGTAATCACTGTGTACATGAGTTTCTGATCCTGGCACGTACATGGTTCGCATTTGGTTTGCCTTCCAAAATCGGGTGTGACATAAGTGGTATCAAAGCCTTGCTGACTGTAGGACCGCTAACCTAGACTAGAATGGTTGCCCTAAGGACTACAGACCCCTACTCTTACCTTGACCTCAGTGTCTTTTCAAAAGTTGGTCATCTTGACCAACTCTATGTTGTTTACTTATCTCAAAAGTTTTATCTCACTTTTCTTTCTGTTTACTTTCTGGTCTCATAGTTCTACTCTTACTCTTGTGCTTACGATGTCCTACACCCACCGTAGCACCTCCTCACGGTGGTCCGCCTCTGCCTTCAGACCAAGGACCTTAGCCCTTAGTCGATGGGCCTCCTCGCGGTCGGCTGCACCCTCCTCCTTTAGTCCCTCGCACCGGGACGCCAGGTCGGCCACTTTAGCGCTCCTCTGGGCCAGCTGCTCGTTTGACCAACGCAGCACGGTCCGGTGGCACTACAGCGCTTCCTAGACCCCCCGTTCGCGGTGGACGAAGATGGATTTAGCAATAAACCACAGCATGAGATCCTGTAAAGAAACAAAACTCCCATCACCACATGCTAAGGGACAAGCAACCTCGGAAAAGAAGAGACCAACACCCTTACATGGCACTGTGCTCGGAAATCAGCCCAGGCATCTGGCTCGTCGACATCGTCGAGAATGAAGTATGAATCACCCTTGGCAGACACCCAAGCCAAGGGCGCCTTTGAGTGGAATGAGGTATCTGGCCTAGAGCAGATGAGATCACTGGTAACCCCCTCGATGGAGGGCTCAGTGATAATCGTGTCGTTGTGCAGCGGTCTGAAGGGTATCTTCCACCACCCCTCCAAGGTGTCGGCCTCCTCTGTGTGCCCCACCCTCGAGCTCGGCGCAGCTTCGGGGGTGTCGGGAATATCGCACAGGAGGTCGAAAACCATGGGTGTCGTAGCACGCGACACAGCCTCTGCCTCATCCTCGGAGGAGACAACGATGGCCCTAGCCGGCAACGCGGGACGCGTGGGAGCTACCTCAGTCGCAGCTATGTCGGGCTCGACCGGCACCCTAGGAATGGGCACAGCCACCTCAGCACCCTGCTGAGATGGCTCTTGCATAGAAGGGGGTGGGACGAGGCCCCCGCGGATGTCCCCATGCCTCACTTCACTGCCTTAGTGGTAGTAAAGACCAGCGCGTCGGCCTGGCACTTGGTGCTAAAAAACAGAGACAATTGTCAAAACAGATGATACGCAAGTAGATTTTCCCGCATTATGGATACGTACCTGGAGACAAGTAAAAATGGACGCCTTATCCTCCAAATCCTTGGCCCCTAATGCCCCACCAACAATGAAGGCGAGGCAGCAGTCACCTCTTCTGCAACCCTCAGTACAAGGCCTGAGGGCGGGGCGATAGCCGGGGCCACCACGGACCCCGGGACAGCAACATGATGGGGTGTGACAGGCCCCTCCTCTGTGTAACCTCTAGCGGGTGGCAGCTGAGGGGACTCGCCGCCACACCCGCACGGACGACGACGACTTCCACGGGAAGGGGCGCGACTTCCTCCTCCGCAACCTCTACCTCTTCTGCCTCGGTAGAGATGGGAGCAGGCTCGGCGGATGCCTATGCCCCAGACAGGGATGCTGTCGGCCCCTACAAGGGAAGGGCTGTGCCGCCGGAAGGGCCTGCGGAGGCTAGCACAGAGCCAAGCTCGGCCTCGGGGCTAAAGCCGGCACGGACCTCCATCCCCTCGTCATCATCATCATCATCCTTAGTGCTGGGAGAGGACTCGAGCGGGAGCCCCTCCCTCGCTTGTGCTCTACGGCGCTTCTCTAGCACGTCGTGGGCCACCATCCTCTTGCGGGCCTGCCTCTTTGCCTCGTCATTTTTCTGCTTCTGCTCTTCGATCGCCAGCTGGCACACCTGCCTGGCCACCACGTCCTCTGGGACCGAGGGTCGGGCGGTCCGGAAGCCCTAGAGTCCGTGCTGAGAGATAGGAAGGTAAGACTGGGATGAAAAAGAAGCTAAAGATGTGAAGATCAAAATTGAAAAACAAAAGACTCACCAAGGACATGTAGCCCCCCTCGGGGCACATCGGCACTATAGCGGAATAATATGTCTTCCCCACCGTTCCCTTCACCCACCAGAGGAGTTCGTCGGTGGAGAGGGCATCCGAGGCCATCTGGGAACTTTCCACGGAGGCCTCAGGGGTCATCTCGTCAAGGTGGAGTCAACGGTCGGCCAGTGGTAGCACCCGCCGCGTGGTGGAAGGCCGTGACAACTCTAGCCACGGTGAGACCGTGGTCTTGGAGATTCCGCAGCACCTCCAACAGCGACTTCAGGTGGGTCTAGAGATCCCGCGCCAGCCCCACCTCCACTTCTCCTTCGCTCCAAGGAAGACAGGGTGAGTAAACTCCGGCAGTCGCCCATCATCATTATGGATATAAAACCATCGGCTCTGCCGCCCCTTGTTCGACGAGGTAAGGGTGGCAGGGATGTATAGCGTCGCCTGATCCGAGTGTAGCTGGAGCATGCAGCCACTAGCGCGGACGGCGTGGTGCACCTTCCTCACCTCACTAGGGAGGGAGAAGGGCTCCGCGTGGAAGAGGTGGAGCCACAGATTCCAGTGGAGCTCTATCCCCAAGAACCCTCGCAGACGATAGAGAAGATGGCCACCTGCGTGATGGAGTTGGGGTTGAAGTTTTGTAGCTCCACCCTGTAGTAGTGCGGCAAGGCTCACATGAAGCGGCTTGCCAGAACCCCGAAGCCCTGTTCATGGAATGAGGTAAGGCTAATGATGTAGCCCACGGGTGGATTCGACACTTGCTTGTCATGCGGCGTGATCCACTCGGGCTATGGCCCGGTGGTTCGGTGCCGAAGCAGACGGCGTCAACCAACGCTTCCAGATCTGTGTCAGTAACGAAAGACACAGGCCACGGTCATGGGGAGGAAGGACAGTGATCTTTTCCGCCATCGAAACAAATAGAAGGCGAGAAGAAGGCAAAGAGCTCTCTGGGTAGAAGGTGAAAACAACGTTTGGAGTCAAGGGATTGAAATTGCAAAGGTAACGGTCCGAAGCCCTCCCTCTCGGTCAGCTTTATAGGATGGATAGAGCCACCAAGGTACGATTTGAAAAGCGGTCGGACGATGGTCGTTTCAAATTACGCAAGCATGCGTGCTGCGAACGGTCGGTCGGTTGGTAGGCAGAACGTCCCGTCGCATTAAATGATCGTGTCCCCTCTAAGGAAAAAACACGCCGAGCACCATTCCACACTCGCCTCAAAAGGTACGCCCTCTCCCCTCGACTATACCACCTCCTACTCCCCTCGGCAGCCGAACTAGAAAGAAGCGTCATCTGCCTCAGGCGACCTCTCTCGGAAAAGGAGCAGTGAAACGGAAAAAGTCGTCTTCTACCTCGGCCTGTCGCTTCAGGAGGAAAAAGGGCATGGAAAGATACTGTTCAGGGGTTCAAAGGCTCGGCCCTCAGCAGGGTTTAGACGAATCGCCTTAGGACTTCAAGGCTCTAAGCCCAATACTGATCAGGGGTTCGAAGGTTGGCCCCTCGAAAGGGCTCCAAAACCACACCAGAGCACAGAGTCAGGGATGACTATAGGTACACCTGTAGATGGCCTTAGCTCGGGGTGTGACCCGAGGTATCTTAAGACATATCCGAGAGCCCCCGGGAGCGATTCGTGATGGTATCCCATCATAGGGAGGCATCGAGCCCTCGGACCCCGTCGAACGGGTCTAGGACCAGGCGAATCACCCGTGGGAACCTTTGGGGTGTGTCTTCGGACCTCAAGCCGACTCCAATCAAAAGGATATCAGACCCCTGCTCAGATCACCCATTAGCAGCTCAATGGAAACGTCACGCTCGTCGCCCGCTGATGGCAGTGTCACGCATTCCCCCCTTTCTCCTCACGGAGGGGCGACAAAGGGGCATATAAAACAAAAAGACAAGTGAAAGTTGCCTAGAGGGGGGGTGAATAGGCGAAACCTAAAATTTATAAACTTTGAACACATGCTATGCCCGGGGTTAGTGTTAGAAATAATTTGGAGTGCGGAAGATAGTTCTCCTTGCTAAGAGTTGCTCAATTAATGCGGATAATTTTGGGAGCCAACTTAAATCAATATGAGCAAGGGAACTTTAGAGAGAGGAAAGAAGGGGAAACAAATCAAGTGGAAATCAACACAAATGAACACGGTGATTTGTTTACCGAGTTTCGGTTCTAAAGAACCTAGTCCCCATTGAGGAGGCCACAAAGGCCGGGTCTATTCCAACCCTTTCCCTCTCTCTCAATCGGTCACACAGACCGGTCAAGTGCTTCTCCTTAATCACTTGGTCACTAAGACCCCGTAAGGATCACCACACACTGAGGTGTCTATTGCTAGCTTTACAAAGCACTTCGAAGAATTAGAATAGGAAGGAGAAAGCAATCCAAGCAATAAGAGCAACAAAAGAAACACAAAACACCCTCTCTCAAGTCACTAAGCAATTGAGTTGATTTTGAGGCTTGGAGAGGATTTGATCTTTTGAGTGTATCTTGGAGTGGATGCTTTTGCTCTTGTATTGAATGTGGAGTTCAGAAAACTTGGATAGCTTGAATGGTGGTGGTTGGGGGTATTTATAGTCCAAACCACTATTCTAGCCATTGCTGTTGATGGTGCACCGGACATGGCACTGTTCATTGTCCAGTGCGTGCCACGCCAGCAGACCGTTGGGGTTTGGAGCAGTTGACCATTGAAGTCCTTTGTCCTCTTGCGGCACTGGACAGTCCGGTGTGTTCTGACTTCATAGCTCTGACTTCTAACTTCTAGACTGTGCACTATTCACTATTCACAGTAGTCGACCATTGAGTGCAGTTGACTGTTGCTCCGTTGGCTCACTGGACATGTCCGGTGCACACCGGACAGTCCGGTGAATTATAGCGGAGCGACTCCCAGAGAAACCCGAGAGCGCCAGTTCGCGAGGTGCTCGGCCTGGGCACCGAACAGTGTCCTATGCGCCACTAGCAGCGCCAATGCTTATCTTTGCTCCAAACTTTGTAGAGTTCCCCAACTTATTTTCTTTGTTGGTTTATGTTGAACTTTATGCACCTGAGATAAATGACAACTAGGCAAACTAGTTAGTCCACGTGGTTTGTGATGGTCGTCAAAACACCAAAATCGATTATAGGAAATGATTAAGCACATTTGCCTTTCAACGAGGCATCCCGCAATCGACCTATTGCTCCATGCGAGGGCTTAGGGGCTGCCCTCACAAAAAGGTCGCCCAGACTGGACGAAAGATCAAACGAGACCGATCGAAGAATTAAAGCCCTCGAAGGAGTCAACCACTCCCTCGGGGCCTCGGGGGCTACACCCGATGGGTGCGCTCACGCACACCCATTAGAAAACTAGCACGTCATATCTCTTAAAAAGCAGCATGCTCGCAGGCAAGTGGCAGAGCCTCCAAACAAGTACCAAAGGTACTTCCTTGAAGACTCGGGGGCTACTATCGGGGCTATAATTAGGGACACCCGAATTACCCCCTAACAAACGCACTCGAAAAGATAAGGACAAAACTTCCAAGGGGTGACACCGAAGCCACCTATAAAAAGCCAAGGCGTCCCCCCGAGGGTCTCCCACCTCAAGCGGGGCTCCGCCTCGCCCGAAGTCGACACCACTCACTCCGCCTCGCCTAAGGTCACATCCGCCCAGTCCGTACCGCCCGACCCAGCCTCGAGCAGACAAGACAAGGGCACTCGAAAACAGGCAGGGGACAGGTGCATTTAATGCATGTGCCAACCCGTGCTGTAGCAGTGGAGCACAGTGGTGGACTAGACAGCGATCATGTCTAAGCGTAGCAGTATGATTACGCATGTGCCAAACAGTGCACGCACGCCGCCTGATGACCTCCGATGGGACGCATTATACGACAAGCCGAGCGGACAAGTCTTCGGGCGCAACCACTCTGCCTCGGCCGACCCAAGCTTAGCCCTTGGGCAAATTCTCCGCCTCGCCCGAGCTCGTCCTCGGCCACCGACTACGCCGCGAATCACACAGATAGCCACTCCGCCTGACTATAGCGCACGTCAAGGGATAGCTCAGCTGGCACCTCGGGAAGACTTCTGCATCAACCAAGCAAGGGCTCTAATCTTAATGAGTGCTACAGAGAATCTCGACGTCATCATGCACCAGGGCGATGACGCACCCTATAAGATACCTTTGGCCCATACCCCGATGCTGTTACAACCACTACGGAATGGGTGGCCTCTCCCTCAGGAGCTCGGGCGTACGAACGACCCCTCGGTCTCAGCCTTGGCTCTCCACGGGAAGCCGACAGGCGCAAATCTACTGCAGGGTTCGCCATCTTGTCAAATGCCAGGGCATCCCTCCTTCAAAATACAAGACTCATCTTCGCCATGGATGCTCCCCTGGGTGTATAAATAGGCAGTGGTCCCTCCATTGAAGGACACGGAACAATGACCACACAACACACGTAGACAAGTTCTTGCTTTCTCATTCTGTCTTAGATATTGGCACTTGCCTCAATCATCTCTAGGGACTTGGGGACTTCAACTCTCCCGCTGTGCTTGTAAACCCCTACTACAGGCACCACGGTGCGAGTAATATAAGCCTCATCCCCTCTGCTGGAAGTAGGGCCTCGAGAAGCCCAAACCAGGATAATCGCTTGTGTCATCTCGCACACCATCTAGAGCTAGCCACGCGGCACATTACTAGTTGGTTAAGGACCCACGGTCCAAACACCGACACCAACGCTCCCTACTCTTGAAACCCTAGCCTCTATATACATAGAGGACCTGATTTCCTTAACGCTAGAGTGACCGGAAACATCCAACCCAATGGCAGCGGTGAACCGTAACGATTCAACCTCACTGGCCAATGATGCACCACCCTAAGTGCATAACCCACAAGGAGAAGGACCAGAGGGAGGTCAGGACGCTGGCGTGCTAGGACTGGACACCTCCACGACTCCTAGCGCCGCCTCCACCTCAGCCCCAAAGGTATGAACACCTACGATGTTCCCCTTCTCTCTTTATCTCCACATTACAAGATCGCAAACCAATATATCTATGTTGACGCCGATCCGGGCGCCAATCACTGCGTTGAGAACCGACGGCGGTGTTGTCTGCACAGGCGCGGACGGTCCGCAGCCAGGGGCCGGACGGTTCGTGACCTGGAGCAGGGCTAAGGTTCCCTGTCTGACGGGTCGGATGGTCCGCGCGTGTGCAGGGGTGGCGGAGTTCGCTGACAGCGCCTAAATCTCGCTCTCGGGAGGGACCCCATCGGGGAGGAGAGATTCTAGGTGTTGTCTAGGGTCAGCAGACCGACCTAGACACCTCTAATCGACGTAGAGCCGAAGAGAAGCAAAGAATTTGGGTATTGAGAAGCTAAAATAGAACTAAACTAGAACTACTCCTAATGCCTAAGGTAAAAACGAGATGAACTGATTATTGATTCAATTGTTGATGTTTAATTGGTCGTATTCCTCTATATTTATAGAGGAGGGGGTTGGACCCGTTATAAACTAATCTTCCGAGTTAATCCCGCGAGTTTAACTAACAATCGTAGCAAGAAATTCGGAACCCTAATTAGCTCTGCGCGCGAGGACCGTCCGCACCACCAGTGTGGACCGTCCGGACTGCGGACCGTTCAGCTCCAGGGCCAGACCGTCCGGTCCCTCATTTTGATGGTCAATAATCTATCGTTAGCCAATTGTGAATAACAATCTAAGCTTGTTTCCTTGCTTTCTTTTTTTACTCATGTGTGTGTTTGGCAAGATATAACAAGTTGCCCCAAACTCCTAGCATGATCACCCACTAGTGAGGAGCCAACAGTCCAACACACATTTGCTCCCAAAAAAAAAGTGCATAAATTTGTTTCCGTGTGGTCAGAACGATGCCCACATCCACCTAATCTTGAAAAAGGAGTCGCATGGATTTCGTGACAAAATGTTAGAGGCCGAGAAAACACAAAACTATCAGATTAGATATCTCATGCACGTATAGTCGACAGGAAGCAACAACTTGGCAGGTCCGTAATAATTTGACATGATGATTGATTAGGATACAAAAACCACGTGATTCTTCCGCTCAGTAAAGAAGCTACAAAATATCTGTCCCCACGACTGAGATAGCCTGCAAAGAAGCTACAAAAAAAGAGTGGCCATGGAATGAGAAAAACAAGTTGAGGCCGGTGTTTTTTCCTTAGGTTGTCATGTCCTTTTCCGACCGACAACAATTAATTATCTTGTTCTAGCATCTCAATTAATTTGCAGGTTTTTACAATGCTGGGTGGTAGTAATAAATAAATAAAATATATTTTTTCGTTGCCTTTTTACCTCCAGTCGTGGTCACGACTTAGCTGTACGAAACTGATAGGCATTAATAAGGGCCAAGTTGACAAACTAAAACGTTGTACAATGTATGACGAGTTCAGTTCACTTGACTGTGCCTTCTCCTGCCGCACCTATTTTGCAGGAGAAACAACAACGAAAAAAAAGGATAACTAGATTAATAGATTAGTACTGCTAGGAAAAAGAAGAATATCTGTGCAGATCTCGTACTAGACAGTAAGCAAGCTATTCAGAAACAGACATGAATTGGAAGGTGATGTCCAGAACATTCACATGAATCGGAAGGAAAAAACTTGCCGGAGTTTGGACCACCAGCAGCTGACCAATACTCCGGTGGCCTGTCGACACAGCTCGGCACTAGTACGTATCTGGTGTCGTGTCCCTCAATGATTGATCCAGTGATTTTGGATCTTAATTTCGAGTACTGCGGAAGGACGATCCGGCCAGCATGATAGTAATATATGAGCACAGAACAAATGGATCTGCAATTTCAACTGCTGCTAAAAGGCCTAAATGATTTCTTGAACCAATAACATCTCTCACCACTGTCCATTGCGTATCTTGCCAAAGGACAAGAAAAGAACAAATGCATATCATCGGGGGAAAAAAAGGAGAGAGAACAAATGCATATCAATGGGCACGAAATCTACACTTTGTGAACGCCATGCATACCTACAGCATTCAGCAAGACATGTCCAGCTAAAGTACAGTTCTTCTCAACCACACTCAAACAAAACTAAAGGCCTCTTTGGTTTGTGTCTAACTATGTTACACTTTTGCCTAAGGTTAGTTGTTAGAATTGAATAACTAACCTTAGACAGAAAAGTTAGGTAAAATATGGTAAATTAGGCATTGAACCAAACAGATCCAAATAATTTTGATGTGGACTTGGCAACCTCTCTCCCGTTCAAGAGTGTCTTGCTATGTTTATGGTCCTTGGACCGTTAGAGTTGGCATGTTCATGAAAACTAAGAGGATGATTCTACAAAATTCTGGCCTCCTGAATACGAAGTAAACATGGGTTTAACTTGCGCTGGAATTCAGTATAACATTTTTACCGTACACATGTTACATGTACTCCTTTTCATGTTTACCGTACACACATCTGTTCGCTTAGTTTTAATCTGTACCGGCTGCTACTACTTCTACAGTGTTTTGTCTCTATGGATTGCAGCTGTAGCAATCTAAATAGTTGGCTTTAATCCGAATCGAACAGCCGGGCAGCTTGCAAAGGAGCATACTGAAAATTGTAGCTTCACTTTACTTAGGATCTCAGGCCATCTCGTGCAGATCTCCTGTTTCATCCCCTATTTCAAACTTCACTCTGTAAACAGTGTCATCTATGGTTTCGCGTCCCCTATTTTTCGTGAAAGACGGTCTCACTTCAAACTGGTAGTTGAGCAGAGCAGCTACTGGGAATTCTAATAGTGTGATGTTGTGACAGACTTGCAACAACAAGATGTCAATAAAACCTTGTTGGAGATGATCAGGAGTTGTAAGTGCAGAAAACAAAACTACAGTGGACAACAGCAAGATGGTAATAGTTTCATATATACAGGAAGAAATTACAATTACAACGAACAACAACTTAACTTTGCGGCTTTGGCAGGACCATCAAAAGTAATACCTTACAAGGAATGTTATAACGTAAGTGCCATCAAGAGGGGGAGAGTTATTATTACTGCTATGGATATGATCAAGACTATATGTTTTTATGGCACCTTTGGACTTCTTATAATTATTGCTATGGATCTGAGCCAAACTTTGACCTGCTTGTTGCACATACCATGAATTCAATGTTTTTTCAGCCTTTCTCAAATGGATCAAATGAATGACAATAATCATAGGGTTTGGAAAATTCTATCTCAAAACATTTGGGGTATTTATTATGTGGGGAAATGGAATACATTGAAGAACAAAAAAATTGACTTAGAGTGTGATATAGTATGTATTCAAGAAACCAAACGTGAACACTTTGATGCATCATATGTTCGCAATTTTTGCCCTCAAGGATTCGAGGATTTTCATTTCTCTCCCTCTATTGGTGCTTCGGGGGGTATACTCACTGTCTAGAAAACATCATGTGTTGGGGACTTGTTTTCAAATGCTACGAATTAAGAACAAGGCAATATAAAATGTTAAAGGTTAATGTCCTTCGTCATTCGAAGCACTATTTCCCTCAGGATATAATGATCTTCGGACGAAGGTGATGAAGAACATTCCTTCATCATCACAGTATATGATAATGAAAGAAGTATATGAAATATAGAAGACAACATGAATAATGGTATAACATTTCTAGCATATTTATTATTGTCGTAAATAAACAGAAACAATATTGTATTATATTTGTACCTTCGACTTGACGGAAGGTAAAAGTCCAAGCGTGACGCACGAGTGAATACAAGTCAGCGTGAACAGTACAGGGGTACTGTTCATCTATTTATAGGCACAGGATGCAGCCTGTGAAAAATTACAATTATGCCCTTTGCACTCACTATTGACTTATAGAAAAATTTATGAGGACTAGATGACCTTTTCCCTTTTAAGTCGGTTCCTCCTCCCGTGGTTGAGCCGAAACTTCCTTTTGCATAGCTTCGGAGCAACAGCAACCTTTGTCACGATCCTGCCCTTCTCATCGTACATGCTTTTAATTCGAAATCCGAAAGTACCTGTCTATAAACCATACTTGGAAAACATTGTTAAATTACATTTTTGAGGACCTTCGGAGGACGAAGGCCCCCAACAGTAGCCCCTCGCAGCATTAATTTGTTTTAGGGTAACAAATTCAGACTGCGACATGGATGAAGGCCTTAAGCCGAAGGTTCGAAAAAACACATTCCCTTTGCTAGAATAGCAACAGTCAATGACAGGTGGGACCCCTTGACTTGGAGCGCGCCGAGCTTATAAATAAGAGCTCGTATCGACCTCATTTGATACACTGTTTGTGCCATTTGTTTTATTTTCTCAATTTCACAGCTGTTGCTCATCAATAGTTGCTAGTTTTTCAAAGCTCTTCAAGCTTCGATTTGAAAAACACATTTTCGTCATTTCTGTAAGAAAGAATGTCTGAGGAGAAGAAGGTTGTTGTTGAGACGAAGCTTGCTGAAGAGGAGAAGCTTTTTGAGAAAAAGAAGGCTGCGGATCCATACATTGCTGGTTTTGTCGAGTCAATGGCAAAAACAAACACAGAAAAGATTACTAAGGAAATATTGGAGGGCCTGTCTGAGGATACTAGTGACAGTGATAGTTATGATGCAGAAAGTGGTGGAGAAGATTCTGAGGATCGACCTTGGAGGCCTAGCCATACAATTTTCGGAAAGTCTTCCATTAAGCAGAGTCACCATAAAAACATGAGGGGAAGATACTTTCGAGATATGTCTATTGTGAGAATTGGTGGAGACAACAAAGTCCCTGCTCCTGAGGAAGACAAAGTAGTGATTTACCGATGCTTCTTCAAGGCCGGGCTTCGGTTTCCATTGAGCAGGTTTGTGGTTGAAGTGTTGAAAATTTATCAGATTTATCTTCATCAGGTAACCCCCGAAGCTATTATTAGAATGGGGATTTTTGTCTGGGCGGTGAGAAGCCAGGGACTGGAGCCCAGTGCAAAATGCTTTTGCAGTATGCACGAGCTTGTGTACGAGACAAAGGCCATGGGCAAAGAACAATATCATAATAATTTTAGCTTCTACGGATTCGCCGCCCACCCCAATGCAAGCTACCCGGTGCCATCATACCAGAAGAGGTGGCCTAGGGCCTGGATGGAGGAATGTTTTTATGTGAAAAAATGATTTGAAGGCAAGAGAAGATATCAAGGAAGTTATTATGTGCCCTATTTGGTCCCGCTTCGGCCTTCGAAGGCCGAAGGTTGAACTTGACGAAGCCACCGAAGCATGTCGAAAGGCATTTGGTACTGTCTGCTTTTTTATTGGATCAAGAGATTTGGTTCAAGAGCACATAACATACAGAGTATGGCCGCTTATAGAGGACTGGGAAATGCCGAAGGAGACCGTCACCAAATCTAGTGAAGGTGATCTAGTCCGGCTGAAATACACATTCAGATACGGAGATAAATTCGATGAACTGAATGATGACTGGCTAAAATGCATTGAAGTTACCAGTGATGAGTTGCTTGGATCGTATTCCAAGGTAGAAGATAATGCACTATCCACAGCCTTCGGAGGCCAGGGAAAAAAGAGGTTGAATAGGGTTTTTGACGCTATTGGCTTTGTTTACCCGGACTACCGCTATCCACTGCGGGGCCAGGGAAAGAAGAGGAAACCTGCTGCTTCGGGCACACTAGATGAGCCTGCACCGAAGGGAAAAAATTGAAAGTCCTTACCCACTGGCCACGCTATATTGAGCCGGCCATAGTGCCTGAGTTTGGCGGGGAGGCTTCTTCAGCTGCTGAACCAGAAAGAATTGCCCCCTTGGCGCAAAGGACTGAAGAACCAATTGCAATACCGAAGCTACCCTCAGCTGAGTTAGCTGAGACGAAGACTGATAAGGGTAAAGATGAAGATACAAACATTGGAGAACCAAAAGTGTTAGAAATTTTAAGCCCCTCGACAGAAGTATCAGTGCCAAAGGCACAAAAAAGTTCTGCCGCAACTCCCAAGAGATGGATGGCGAACGTACTATATGTGCTAGAAACAGTGAAGACTTTGACTTCAACTCCTCCGAAGAGAATTGCCGAAGTTTCGAAAGCGCAAACTGAAGTTGAAAGAGAGCAGGCTGAAATTGAAACTGCATTAACTCAAGCTATTACCGAAGCTGGGCCTTCAGAGCCCGGTGAGAAAAAGTCTGCAGAAATTGAAGAAAAAGTAACAGAAGAAAAAGCCACGGAGCAAATTTTGCCTGAAAAGATTGCCACTCCTGCTCCCGAAGCTTTAAAAGAGAGCATTGATTACATTATTCGTCATGCTTCAGGAAAGAAACTTTCTAAAGAAGAAGAACGTGAAGCTCAACATTATGCCCAAAGATTAAAATACCCAAAGGGGGCATTAGTGTTTAATGGTAGTGGGGAGGAAGACTTTTGTACTGCCTCCCGGATAGCAAGGAGATATCCGTCTGCCAAGAGATGGGTAGAAGCTTCGGATTTCCGAAGCTAGAAGAAGGTCTTTCAGTATTATCAAAGGATGAATTGGCTGACAGTTTAGCATACAATAGCATAAAGGTATAAAGGCTATTTTTGTATTTTAAAACAAATTGTTTCATTTGCTTATACTTGATCTTGTTCTCCTTTTGCAAGGCCTAATCCTTAGCAACGCTCTTAGAGCACAGAAAAACGCCGAAGATGAAGGACATTCAATGGCTTTGGCCAACCTTCGTTCAGAGGTGATTGAACTGAGGAACGAAGGCCTTGAAAAAGACAAGATATTAATTTCATTGGTAAACAAAGTAAAAGAGGACGAAGTTAATTTCAAAGCTCAAGTTGAGGTCCAAAAGAATGAGATCGAAGACCTTCGGAAACAACTAGCAGAAGCCAAGGAAAAATGTGCTGTTGCAGAAGCTAATCGAGAGGCCAGTGAATATTGGAAAAATTATTTTGAAAAAACAGTAAAAGAGCTTCGCACATCCAAGGAGAGATGTTTTGAAAAATCTTTAGACTGCGTGAAGAAGATAAAGACCAGCTTTGCCAATGTGGGCGCCTTTTCAAACGAAGATAACTTCATACGAGGCGACCCTGAGGGAGTAATCGAGTGGATCAGTGGAGAAGCTGAGGCTTTTGAGGAAATCTTAAGTGATCATGGGGATGTCTGTGCATTCTTTGGTGCAAGAGGAGTTTCAGCTATCCTGGAGAACGCGGGTTGTAATCATGTTAAATCCTTGGCCCAGGCCGAAGCTGACCTCTCCATGGATGACACAAAGGACCCCTCGGCCGAAGCTAGTTTTCTTGGCAGAAAATTTTTCACTGACATCTGGGAGAATGGTGGCCGAGAAACGGCCCACGAGATAATGAAAAAGAGCGAAAAAGATATTCATGATGCTCGAGAAGCAGCAAAAGAAGCTGAGAGAGCTGCAGAGATCAAAAGACGGATAGGTATTGTTGACCTGGTTTTAAACTTTGTCGCTAGCTTTCATGGCTTCAAACTAATTGATTATTTCTTTTGCAGCTGAATTATCTCCTCCACCGGAGCCATTTGACCCCCTGGTTGACCCGGAGTCGAAGAAAGCAATAGAAATTATCAACATAGCCGAATCTATTGTTGACGAAATCGTCAACAAGTTGCTTAGCGAAGTTGCAGAAAAAGTTCTGAAGGAAGAAGACTAGTTGTTGTAAAAATGTACTTAGGTGGTTAATGTAACATTTGTTGAACTAAGTCTGTAATATTTGATATGTATAGTTTTGAACCTAATATGTAAACTATTTTGCAATTCACTTCTTTGCGATATATGAAACTTTTTACATACATACCGTTTTTGAGCCTTAGGCGAAAAAACACCTTCCCTTCTTTTCATGCTTCGCAAAGAAGAATACCTTTCGTGAGAATATCCATATTTCATAAAGAGTATCCTAGCTTCATAAAAATATCACTGCTTCGAAAACAATAGATCTCTTCTTCCACACCAAAGCTGATGAAGCTATAATTCTTAGTTTACTTTGTACCTTAGCACCTTTTCACCTTTGTAAAGCATTCTTCGAAGATCAATTTCATTTCCCATTCATGTGTTATGATGTATGATGTGATGCTATGCGATATGATGCGATGTTATGATGCATGCGAAGAACGATGCTAATGCCGAAGACACACGCCCACGCTGAAACACACAATCTCTGCGTTCCCTTAGGAATGATCAAAACCTCTTTGCCGTTTATTTTTCGGCGGTATTTTCGCGTTGACTTTTCGCGCTTCGCCTTATATTTCGGCGGTATTTTCGCGTTGACTTTTCGCGCTTCGCCTTATATTTCGGCGGTATTTTCGTGTTGACTTTTCATGCTTCGCCTTATATTTTGACGGTATCTGGCTCTGCATTCCTTTAGGAACGACTTTTGAGCAAAAAACTTACTCTGCACTCCCTTGGGAATGACTTTTGAAGCCTCTACAAGACTTTTGCTGCACCCTGTTAGGAACAACTTTTTGAAGCTTCGGCAAATTTCGAGCTTCGTAAATCTGTGACGAAGACACATTTTCATTTTAACTGAAGCTGAACTATTACAAAGAGTTAAAACTAGATTTGCATTACTTGCCCTTATTTAAGAAATAAAATAGCATAAAGTAAAATAGTGCTTCATAGGGTAGGATATCTCTCAATAGATGTGCTTCGACTCTGGGACAGTACTTTTAACTGTGCGAGCTTCGGATTCCTCCCTGAAATCCCTCTGTTGCTGAGTGTGTTGGCTCCCTTCTGGCTGCTGACCCCGTGAATAAGTAGGCTGTAGAGGGGGCGGAGGTGGAAGTTGTGGCCAAGGAGCCTGTGGCTGACTAGCCGAAGCAACAGAAGCTGCAGAGTGATTACCCACATATTCTGGTGTGTAAGGTGAATGGCACGAAGCAGTGTGCAAGACCTGCTTCGGCTGGTTTTGCCGAGCTTCGGCTTCTGCTAGTTCCCTCTGCTTTTGGATAGTGATTTGGCATATTCTTGTAGTATGGCCCTTGTCTTCACCGCAAAATAAGCAGTAGATTTTCCTGGGCTGATCCCGATATCTTCCTCCGAAGCCCCTAGCGCCTCTGCCCCTTGGAGCTGGCGGCCGGAAAGAGCTTTGTTGCTGCCTCGAAGATTGTGAGGTATACTAGGGCCTCTGCGGCTGACCTTTGTCATCATTCTAAGTGTTGTGAATTGATCTGACATGCCTCGGGTGAATTCTTCCTCCGAAGCCCCTATAAGCTTCCTCCCTTCTTTGGCGGAAGTCATTATCAGCTCGAATGTATTCGTCCATCTTTTGAAGCAGCTTCTCTAGAGTTTGAGGGGGCTTCCTGGCAAAATATTGGGCAGTAGGTCCTGGGCAAAGACCTTTGATCATGGCCTCGATAACAATCTCATTGGGTATTGTAGGCGCTTGTGCCCTCAATCGCAAGAACCTTCGTACGTATGCCTGAAGGTACTCTTCATGGTCTTGTGTACATTGGAATAGGGCCTGAGCTATGACCGGCTTCGTTTGGAAGCCTTGGAAGCTAGTGACTAACATATCCTTGAGCTTCTGCCATGACGTGATGGTCCCTGGCCGAAGAGAAGAGTACCATGTTTGGGCTACATTTCGGACTGCCATGACAAAGGATATAGCCATGACTGCAGTATTGCCTCCGTACGAAGATATAGTTGCTTTGTAACTCATGAGGAACTGCTTTGGATCTGAATGCCCATCATACATGGGAAGCTGAGGTGGCTTATACGATGGGGGCCATGGAGTAGCCTGCAGCTCTGCTGCCAAGAGAGAAGCATCATCAAAGGTAAAGGTATCATGATTATAATCATTATACCATGCATCTTCGTTGAATGGGCCTTCCTGATGAAGCTCCCTGTGTTGAGGCCTTTGGTTCTGTTCGTCTTGAACAAGATGACACACTTCTTCAGTAGCTTTGTCGATCTACCTTTGAAGGTCAGCCAGTCGCGCCATCTTCTCCTTCTTTCTTTGTACTTGCTAATGAATGATCTCCATATCTATGATCTCTTGGTCCAACTCCTCCTCCTAGAGTGTTGGACTAGTGGCCTTCCTTTTCTGGCTTCGGGCCTCTCGAAGAGAGAGAGTCTCCTGATTCGGATCCAGCGGCTGTAATGCAGCAGCCCCTAGCGCTGAAGCTTTCTTCGGCGCCACGACGCAGGTCAGTACTTGCTGAAGGTGGTCGAAAAGGGTTCACTGGAGGTGGGCGCCAATGTTGGGGACTTGTTCTCAAATGCTATGAATTAAGAACGAGGCAACATAAAATGTTAAAGGTTAATGCCCTTTGTCCTTCGAAGCACTATTTCCCTCAGGATATAATGATCTTCGGACGAAGGTGATGAAGAACATTCTTTCATCATCACAGTATATGATAATGAAATAAGTATATGAAATATAGAAGACAACATGAATAATGGTATAACATTGCTAGCATATTTATTATTGTCATAAATAAACAGAAACAATATTGTATTATATTTGTACCTTCGGCTTGACAGAAGGTAAAAGTCCAAGCGTGACGCACGAGTGAATACAAGTCAGCGTGAATAGTACGGGGGTACTGTTCATCTATTTATAGGCATAGGACGCAGCCTGTGAAAAATTACAATTATGCCCTTTGCATTCACTATTGACTTATAGCAAAATCTATGAGGACTAGATGGCCTTTTCCCTTTTAAGTCAGTTCCTCCTCCCGCGGTTGAGCCGAAGCTTCCTTTCGCATAGCTTCGGAGCAACAGCAACCTTCGTCATGATCCTGCCCTTCTCATCGTACATGCTTTTAATTCGGAATCTGAAGGTACCTGTCTATAAACCATACTTGGAAAACATTGTTAAATTACATTTTTGAGGACCTTCGGAGGACGAAGGCCCCCAACATCATGCTTCACTAGAATTCTAATACATGAAAATGAATATGAGCATACGGTTCAGTTTCGCTCAAAGTTAACCAATCAAACATGGTGGCTTACAAACATCTATGCGCCATGCACGCCTAATTGTAGAGAGTTGTTTCTTCAATGGTTTTCAAATATATCAATTCCGTCTGACAGACCATGGATATTTCTAGGAGATTTCAACCTAATTTGGTCGTAGGAGAATAGAAATAAACTGGGAGCGAACATGCATCACATGTTGAATTTTAATTCAGCAATTAGTAAGCTGGGA
Organism: Zea luxurians; assembly: GCA_029449295.1. Taxonomy (NCBI): domain Eukaryota; kingdom Viridiplantae; phylum Streptophyta; class Magnoliopsida; order Poales; family Poaceae; genus Zea; species Zea luxurians. The sequence goes on from JAOPSE010000009.1 coordinate 118,124,543, forward strand.
GTGCAAGAAATACCGCTAAAAGGCCAAGCTTTTACTTGGTCTATTGTTAGAAAAATTGATTGGTGCTTTATGTCCTAAGCTTGGTCAACCACCTTTCCAGGGACATGTGCCTTCCCTCTTGCTCGGGATATCTCAGATCATGTATCTTGAATTGTGACAGTTAAAACAAATATCCCAAGGTCTCAAATGTTTTGGTTTGAAAACTATTGGCTGCATTTACCAGATTTCAAAATAGTATTTTAGAACTCTTGGCAACAACCGATTTATCAACCAGACCCTGCAAGAAGACTGATGGCAAAATTCAAAAGAGCAAGAAAGGCAATTAAATTATGGCATAAACAGATTCCGAGATTTCAAGATCTCATTGACAACACCAAGCTCATAATACAATTTATGGATTTCATTGAAGAATGTAGAGACCTCATAGTAGAAGAATGGAACTTCAAATCAGTGCTCACTGCAAAGTTGCAATCACTTTTGAGTCAGCAGAAATCATATTGGAAGCAACGTGGACAGATCAAATGGGCTACACATGGAGATGCACGGACTTAATTTTTTCATGCTATAGCAACAATTAGGCATAGGCAAAATTCAATTGCTTCTATTCATGACAAAGCTGGTGCTGAAATCTCCAATCATGATGAAAAGGCAAAGATTCTTTTCGATTCCTTAAGAGACAGACTAGGAACTTCTCAAGATACATCAATGAGATTTAACCTTAACTCTTTTATTCAAACAACATAAGATTTGTCTATTCTGGAAGCCCCTTTCACCATGGAGGAAATTGAGGCAATCATTGGGTCACTCCCTTCGAATAAGTCACTAGGTCCTGATGACTTCAACAAAGATTTTATGAAAAAAAGTTGGAACATAATTGCTATGATTTCTTTGATTTATGCGTAGGGATTTATAATGGAACAATCTACATGCAAAGCATAAAAGGATCATACATTACACTCATTCCCAAAAAGGACGTGCCAAAAAATGTGGGGTATTACAAGCCCATATCACTACTCAACTCAAGTGTCAAGCTTCTAACGAAAATCCTTGCAAATAGATTGCAGAAAGTGATAAAAATCCGATCCATAGAAATCAATATGGTTTTATTAAGGATAGAGCTATTCAGGACTGCCTAGCTTGGTATTTTGAATATTTACATCTGTGCAAACAGACAAAAAAGGAAATGATCATTCTGAAACTAGATTTTGAAAACGCCTTTGACAAACTTGAATATAAAGTCATCCTTAATATTCTACATTTTAAAGGATTTGGGCAGAAATGGATAGGGTGGGTTAAAATTATCATGAGCTTAGGCACGTCTGCTGTTCTTCTTAATGGGGTCCCTCAAGAAATGTTTCATTGCAAAAGAGAAGTTAGACAGGGAGATCCTCTCTCTCCCTTACTTTTTGTGCTGGTTGTCGATCTGCTGCAATCTATTATCAATAAAGCAAAAGATACGAGACTTTTGACACTGCCTATTCAACAAGGATGTGGACAGGATTTCCCAATCATTCAATATGCAGATGACACTATAATGGTTCTGCAGGCTTTCCCAAAGCAGCTGTTTTTTCTGAAATTAGCCCTACACTCGTTTGTTGAGTCAACTGGCCTTAAAGTCAATTACCACAAGTATGATATTTATCCTATAAATGTTCTTGAAGCAAAAATGGAAATTCTTGCCAACAACTTCCAATGTAAGGTAGGGTCATATCCATTCACTTAGTTAGGTTTACCTATGGGGTTAACCAAGACAAAGATCGAGTCTTTCCTGCCCCTAGTCCAGAAGGTGGAGCGGAGGTTATCATCAACTTCTCATTTCTTGTTGCTGGCAGGAAGATTGCAAATGATTAATGTGGTATTCTCATCGCTGCAAACCTACTATATGTGCACTTTGAAGATCCCCAGCTCAATAGTAAAACAGATTAATAAGAATAGAAGACATTATTTATGGAGAGGAGCAGACATAAATGCAAAAAACCGCTACAAGCAGCGTGGAAGTTGACATGCAAACCCAAGAAACAAGGGAGCTAGGGGTCCTTGATCTTATTGCTCAGAATAAAGCTTACTCATGAAAATTTTGCACAAATTCTTCAACAGATCAATATTAACGTGGGTAAAAATCATTTGGAACAAGCAAGCATTACTCTGTTTTCAAGTCATCGACTAGTCGGCGACTAGTCGTCCAAGCGGTCTCCAGAGACCGACTTAGAGGTCTGACTCGACTTTTCTCGTAAGTCGCCCGACTTGCCGACGACTGAAAAAAATAAGTCGACTAGTCGTCGACTTGGACTAAGAAGTCAACCGACTTGTCCCTTTACAGCCCAACCAGAGGCCCATTAACAAATCTAAACCTAAACCTAAACCCTGACTTACCTGAAGCTGTCGGTCTCCCTCTGCAGCACAGAGCCGTCGCCCCTGCTCTCTAGCAGCCGCCGCTCCTCCTCTCTAGCGACCTCTCCTCTGCAGCAGTCGTCGCCCCTCCTCTGCTACTGCAGCCGCCGCCCTTCCTCTGCGCGCCTCTCCTCTGCAGCAGCCGCGCCCCTCCTCTGCTGCAGAGCCGCCGCCCCTCCTGAACGACAGAGAGCCGCCGGTCTCCCCTGCTATAGCAGCCGCCGATCTCCCCCTGCTGCAGCAGCCACCGGTCTCACCCTGCTGCAGAGCCGCCGCCCCTCTACAGAGCCACCGCCCCTCCTCTGCAGCACAGAGCTGCAGCACAGAGATGGAAGATACATTTGCAGATCGACCACAAGGAGAGCCAGGAAGCCAGCAGCCATATGATCCAGCTAAAGATCCTAAAAGAAAGGCAAAATCGAAGGATCCAGCATGGAACTATTGTTATTGGCCGGATTTGAACAAAAAAGATGTGGTAAAGTGCATACTTTATGGCAAAATCGTTCATGCAGGTGTTAGAAGGTTGAAGCAGCACCTTGTTGGTGGTCATGGTGATGTTGCTAAGTGCCCGAAAACAACATCGGCAATTAGCAAAGAGATGAGTGATTATTTGAAGAAGAATGCTAGACAGAAGCCTATTGACTTGGATGATGATAAAGATTGTGATAAAGATGATGAAGTTGAAGTACTTGGAGAAGGGAAAAGTAGAGCATCCCATTCAGTTGTTCAGCCCAGTTCCGGAATAGCCCAAAAGAGAAGGCTCTCAGCTGAAGCAAGCCAAAACAATCAACACACGTCGAAGTCTTCTAAGTCAATTGCATCCATGTTTCGCAAAGCACCTGAAGATGTGGTTCGTGAGAGGCATTGCAAGGGCAACAGTCAAACTACATTGCAGCGAAAGAGCAAGGAGGAGAAGGAAAGAACAAATATGTATGTTGCTGATTTTATTTATGAGAGTGGCTTACCACTTAATGTCATCAACTCAAGGGCCTTTGAGATCATGCTTGAGGCGGTTGGGCAATATGGTCCTGGGTATGTGAAACCCTCCTATCATGATGTTAGGGTGCCATTGCTTGAGAAGGCAAAGAAGAGTGTAGATGAGATAAAAAAGACTCATGAGTTGGCTTGGACTGAATTTGGTTGCACACTTATGTCTGATGGTTGGACAGATAGGAGGGGTCGACATTTGATCAATTTCCTTGTCAATAGTCCAGCTGGCACATTTTTCTTGGAGTCTGTCAATGCCTCAAGTGAGACAGCAGATGCTCAGATGTTAGCTGCACTACTGGAGAAAATAATTGATGCCATTGGTAGAGACAAGGTAGTGCAGATTGTTACAGATAATGGGGCTAACTTCAAGGCTGCTGGAAGACTTTTAGAAAGAAAAATCCCTCACTTGTTTTGGACTCCATGTGCTGCTCACTGTTTGGACCTCATGCTTGAGGACATTGGGAAAATTGGAGAGTTCAAGAAATGCATTTCCCATGCTCGCCAAGTGACAACCTTCATATATAGGCATGACAAGCTTCTTGATGCCATGAGGGAGAAGACAGGGGGTGATTTAGTGAGGCCTGCAGTTACAAGATTTGCTACATCTTTCCTTACTCTCCAGTCCATATATAAACATAAGCAAGCTTTGAGATGCCTCTTTGTTAGTGATGATTGGACTAGGTCCAAGCTATCAAGCACAGAAGCAGGAAAGAAGGTCACAGAGATACTTCTTTCTACAAACTTTTGGAACTCAGTCCAAGATTGTATTCGCGCATCACAACCACTCCTCATTGTGTTGCGAATTGTTGATGGTGATGAAAAGCCAGCCATGCCAGAGGTTGCCGCTGCCATGGATATGGCAAAAGCAAAGATCACTTCGGGTTTTGAAGGTAGAGAGACAATGAAGAGGAAGTTGCTTGCCATTATTAATCGGAGGTGGCAAGATCAAATGGAGGTGAAGTTGTATGGGGCTGCATTGTTTTTAAATCCAAATAAGTTCTTTGAACTTCAAAAAAATGATCCAACAAAAAGGGAGGTTGGTAAGCTAAGAGCAGCATTCAATGAGGTGCTATGGAAGATGGTTGAAGATTATGACCTTCAAGCTATAATCAGTAAACAAGCTGATGAGTACATGAATATGGCTGGCCCTGCCTTCTCATCGCCATTAGCAATTAGAGAACAACAAAAAAAGAGCCCCCGTAAGTTCCATTACCTCATAAATCATTTAAGTTTTGTATGGTTGGCAACAATAATTCAACTTCTCTTCTCTTTTTTAGTTCGTTGGTGGGATGCATATGGTGGCCTTGCATTTGAGATTCAATCCTTTGCAAAGCGCATCGTTAGCCTTTGTTGTTCCGCTTCCGGATATGAGCGCAATTGGAGCACTTTTGAATTTGTAAGTAAAAAGCTGTCATTTCAGTTTTTATCTTTTTAATTGATTTTAGGACACCACCACTGATTCATTATTTAACACATAGATGCATACCAAAAAAAGGAACAGATTGGAGCACCAAAGGCTAAACAATTTGGTTTATATCCAATACAATAGAAAGATGGCAGCTAGGTTCCAAAGATTGCGTGAGGAGGGAAATATTGGTAACCCTTTAATTTTAGAGGATTTCCAATGGGACAATGAGTGGGTGGACAATCAAAATGAAACAGTTAGAGAAGGGGATGATCTTGCTTGGGCTCATATGGATGATGCAATCGGTGCTTCTAGTTCACTTCAAGGTCGCAACTTCCCAAGAAGAGCCCGATATGAGTCTGTTTATTCAAGGCGTTGTCAAGCTGCTGCTACACAGGAGGAGAGAGTTATGGAAGAGGAAGAGCAAGGCAACAAGGGCAATGAACAAGATGATGAAGAGTACATGCCTAATGATGATGAAGTGGATGACTTTGGTGAATCCCCACATAACAGTCCAACTCAAGCCGGTGCTGGTGGTGAAGAAAATGCAATGGATGATCTTGATTTGGGAGATATTTAGGGTATCTAGTATCTATCTACCTGCAGCATCTTAGCTATCTAATGGAGTTTATTTCCATTCAAGTTTGAACTATATTTTCTTGCTATTTGTTTTCCAATTTGAACTATATGGCTGTTATGACTTATGAGTTTATGATTTATCACTTACGTGGCTGATTTGGTTCAATTTGAGGCTTCAAATGAGGTAAGATTTGCTATTTATTTCAGTTTCGTTCAATTTCATACTTCAAAATAGGTAAAACATCCTCTTTCTTCATATATAATTGATATATTGTTTATATGAAGCCATTATATAGGCAAAACAGCCATTATATTGGCAAGTCGACGACTAGTCGACTGACTTATCGACTAGTCACCAAGTCGGTACCTTGTCGACTCGACTCGACTTAGCGACTTGAAAACCTTGAGCATTACTTGGGTGGAACAATATCTTTCTCGACGGAGGTGTGATCTTTCTGGTGGAAAGATGTATTAAAGACAATGAACACTTTCAAGGGGTTCTATAGGGTGATGATAGAGGACGTCAGGACTACACAACTATGGTTGAACCAGTGAGACAACCAAGTGCCTGAATATGCTTTCCCTGAGCTTTTTTCTTTTGTCAGGAATAAGGATATTGCAATAATACATGCAAAAGATGTGGAATACCCTCATAATTTGTTTCACACCCCAATGTCAGAAATAACTTATGAGCAATACCAAATCCTGTTTGAATCCTTACAAAGACAACAACTATCTGACCATCATGACAAATGGGTATACACTTGGGGGACAGACCAATACTCAGCATTGAAAGCTTATAAACCGGGAACGAGGCAGTCCACCCCGCCTATGCTTGGTTGTAGAAAACAAAATGTCAACTAAAACACAAGGTATTCTTCTAGCTTTTCCTGAAAAATAGATTGAACATAAGATCTATGCTCAAAATGAGAAACATGGAACTTGACTCGTATACATGTGAAAACTGCATTCGCCAGAAGGAAGAAACTCTCTCGCATCTCTTCCTGAAATGCAATTATACAAAAAGATGCTGGCAACTGATATGGTTGTACCACCGCACACTTCCAATCAATTTCTAGCTGTGCAACATATGCCCGCGCAACTAATGAAAATTTGGAGGATGGAGATTATCATCATCATGGTTTGGTGCATATGAAAATGCAGAAATGGATGGATCTTTGAGAATAAACCACCCATGGCGACAATACGAAAAGAAATGTTTGTAAAAGAAATGATTCTTTGTCATAGAGTGAAACCCCAAATAGCAGCCAAAATTAAATCATGGTTACAGTTGATTTCCTTGTAATATGAATACTCACACTTGTACATACCCATATTTAATAGAAAAATACTGTAGGAACTCCCTACAGTAATTGCTTAAAAAAAGGAGAGGGAGAGTTTCTTTTCATGACAGCAAGTGCCAGAATCCATAGGCAAGTCACAAGGGACAATCCATTCAAGAATATCTGTTTTTACAATACCAGCTTAGGAAAAGATTTGAGAATTTATTCACATACTTATCTTTGTGCATATGTATGCAAGAATAAACGGACATAGAATACGAGGATTTGAACTTCCCATCCATGGAGAATTGGAGAATCTCAAGTCCGGACAGAACTGTAGAGGCGAGGATAAACTTGTCTGGTCCTTTGAACAACGAGGAGGCTCAAGCCAGCGGCAACAGCACAGAACACCGACATAATCAGAGAGCTGAAAAAGAAGCAAGCAGGCCCTTCACACTTGAGTGCTTCATCTGCAAGAAAGCCCGTATCACGAAGCAATCGTGGAGACAGCAATGTTGACATCTGGTGTTGGCTAGCTTGTTTCTCAGCTTCATGTTCATAGAGGTTGCTGACAATTAGCTCTGAGAAGATGAGGGATCCTGCGGGGTTCGCTAGTATGAGAAAATTGTACATCGCACCAAAGTGTTTTACACCAAAAAGCTCGGAGACAGCAGCTGGCACAATAGCCCAGTGAGCTCCATATCCAAGTCCAACCAGCAAGCTCGCAATGTACATAGTTCCAGGCCAAGCCATAGCAAAGAGGAAATGCCCAGCAGCCATCACGATCTGAGCAACTGTCAATGCTATGTGCCTTGGGTATGTACGTTCCCTGATTAAAAAGAATAGTCAGTCAGGATGAGAACACATATAAAATAAGTTCCACAACTTGAGTGTGCATAGGAAGTAACTACAACTTGAGTGTGCATAAGAAGTAAGTCTAGGAAAATACATAATAGATACGCTCAAAATATAACAAGAACATTTCTAATTATCTAAAAGCACTACTATTCTGGAGCATTTTAGAGAGCAAACTCCAGAAGTTAAATACAAGTGTATCCTAGATGAGTATCTGAATGGGAGTTAAAAGTGTCCACCTAAACTAAGAAGATGAAACGAAGAGCATTTAATTTGGTATGGAAAGTTCTGATTGTCAAAGCAACAATACCAATACCAATCGTTTCTACCAAGAAACAACTGTATCAGCCTTTTTCCTGAGACTAAAAGCGAATGGTAGATTGCTTAGTGTTGGTACCTGACAATGATCTCAGAGAAGTAGCCACCACCAACACGACCAAGAAAGTTCCATATGCTCACCAGTGACACAAAGATATGTGCATTTTTATAACCAATAGCCTGGCTCATCTGACCCAGGTTATCAATCACTGTCAGCCCTGATCCCGACCCAAGCAAAAGTGATAGCCAAATAAGCCAAAAATCAGCCTTCACCAATGCCTGCATCAGGGTGAAGTTATCCCCTCTGTGTGGCCTTCTTTTGATTCTAACCCCACCTCTTGCCGCTGCTTCCACTAGCTTGGCCTGCAATTCTGCAATCCTCTTTCTCCTTTCAGATGGCGGCAATGAATCAGTTTCCTTAGACTTCTCCTCTTCTACCTCACTTAAAATGACCTCTGGTTGATCCTCCTTTTGTCGTGAACTGCTTGCCTCTCCTGTCAATGGTTCAGATACGAGAGCATCTTCCATGAGATGTTGAGCTTTTTCTGGCATGAACGACACAATCACAGGGATTGCGATTGGTGAAATAAGGAGGACGAACAGAACCACAGTCAGAAAAACAACCACATCATAGCTTGGTTGAAGGAAATCTTGGACAAGCATAGCACCGACAAGGTATGAGGCGAGGAGCAAGCATACAGTGTAGATGAACATGAAGCTGTTCTTGTCAGATGGCCGTATCTGCCTGTGACCTCCAACAGGCCTAATAACAAACATCAAGCCAATGGCAACCAGCGATGGACCAACAGCAACCATGAAGATAAGCGCAGCATGGTCTGGTGTGTGCATCACTGTATAAACTTGTGTCAGAATGGCGCTAGTTAGGCCCATAAATCCTTTGAGGATGCCCACTGTTGGCCCCCTGCTCTTTGGGAAATTCTGGATGCTTGTAACAAGTGAAGCCGTGATGAAATACGTCTGGCCATTTGTTCCAATAAAGATAACAACACACATCTGGATACGAAAACGATGAAATGTTGCATGTTAGATTGAGAAAATAAACAATAAAGTTCTGTACTTTTGTTCAATTCATTTGAATATGAGGGATGAGTAAAAACAACACTAGAATAACGTAAAAGGATATCAATTTTATTCATATGAGTTGCAGTGGTGGTCCCATGGCTGGCATGGCATGTATAGGATAAGTTTTAACTTGAGGAGTTCATGGTAACATTAATTATTTCTCTAAAATCAAACCAGAGCGATGTTAAGGGGGGGGGGGGGTGTGCAAGAGTAGGTACATTAATCTTGAAATAAGAGGGACACGATAAAGGAAAAAACAGTAATGCAAGACAAGGCAGAAACAAATGCAGTGCACATCATTTTCAGTTGAGCTGGAAACATGCAAATAATGATGGTAACCAGATTTTGTGCTGATACCAGTTGCCACCCATCCACAGCAAAATCATAACTTTGAGGTGTCCGTTTATGGTGTGGCGTGAAATATGTTGAATCACTTGTTTTCAGAATGGAAAACTCGCATAGTTTACTCCCCTCTGGCATAATGTGGCACAGCCATGACACACGAGCAGCTCCGATGTACTCCCTCCGTCCTGTCCTAAAATAAGTCTCCATCCCGCACTTCGATAAGCCAAACAATATTAACTTTGACCAAATCTATACCAAAACATACTAGTAATATTTATGATATCAGACAAGCATCATTAGATTAATCACGTCATCTTCGTAGTAAATCTATTTGAAGATAGAAATATTGATACAATTTTCTTTCAAAAATGCGAGAGTGGAGACTAATTTTGGGTGTGAGGGAGTAAGCATAAATGGAGCCATGTCAAAAAAGTAAAATCAGACCGATCTGTATATATAGGGGAAGAAAAGGGAACCGCCAGGGCTGGTGCGGCGGAGGCGGAGGCCGCGCCCGCTGCCCGCATACTGAGGCTCGGCGGAATCCGACAGCCGCGCTCGTCACCCGCCCAACAGCGGCCCTGACGAGCTGAGGCGGTGGCAGCGCGGGTGGAGCACTGGAGCTGGAGCCGTGGTGGAGGTGACAACCGTGACAGGTGATGCAGACGGAGTGGAGCAGGGTCGCAGCAGACAGAAGCCACGGGGATGGGTGGAAGTGGAGTGGATATGGACATGGATGCTTATACATTTTTTTTTTTTTAAAAAGTCACTGGCATATGGGGCAGGGTAACCAAGTCCTACGTGGACCAGATATGTACACCGAAATTCCCTCCTTTTTCTCAACTTTTTCTTCCTTTTTTCCCGAAATTTAACGAACTCCAAACAGCCAGGATCAGCAGCATACCAGCCAGAGGGGCAGCGCCGGCGCGTTCCCGGAGACGACGAGCCAGAGCCAGCCGTAGCCGAGGAAGTTCTGCGCGGCGCCGATGGCCAGCAGCGCCCATGGCGGCCACGTCGCCGAGAGCGCGCCGGCGAGGAGGCCGAGGCAGCCGCCGAGGTTCTTGGCGACGCCCAGCGCGGCCACCTGCGGCTGGTCGTAGCCCAGCCTGGCCTTGACCACCGGCGAGATGGCGCCGAAGATGTAAGTGGTGCCGGCCATGGACTGCATCCACATGGCCCCAACGAACACAAGCCATCGGTTCGTCCAGAACGCACGCGTCCTCTCCTCGAGCTTGCCCATGGCCATGGGTCGGGTTGCAGGGGATTTTTGCTCAGGAATGCTAATTTGGAGACAGGCCAGAGAAGGCTTTCAATCGCAGGCAAACAAGAGACGCACACGCAAGTACGGTAGGCAAACAAGCGACGCACACGTCCACCTTCAGTCGACGGGTCATTAATAAATTGAAAAAAAAAATCAATGCCACGGTTCACGCACCTATTTCAATAATACGAAATCTCGGACTTCATATATATTGTCACGGTTCACACACCTATTTCTACAATGCGAAATATCGGACTATATATATGGATGACAGAACGTGACCAAACGGACGGCACGACCTAAACTGGTGTGGCCATAATCGGGGCATGACACGCAAGGGCACAACTAAATTATCATGTCGTGCCATGCTATGCGACGAGATTCGTTGGACATGGACACGAGCATGGCAGGTTCACCCTTTTAAGGGTCTGTTCGGTTATTTTCAATCCATATGGATTGAAGGGGATTGATATGAATTGGAGGGGATTTTGACTTAATAGAGATTGAAACCCCCTCAATCCCCCTCGATCCATATGGATTGGAGTGGAACCAAACAAACCCTAATAGTGTTATGTGTCGTGCTATCGGATAGGCTTGGACATGTGTACGAACATGACACACTCATCCTTTAACACCGTCATAGGCCTGTCTACACAGTAAGCACAACTGTGTCAGCACGTCAGCAGCTCATCACCTCTCGCACTAACACACATTAGTGCATCACATTCAAGATTCAACAATAAAACATAGTTACACAAAATTTAAGTGGGAATTAAGCTTGTACAATGACTGCATCGTTAAAAATCTATCTAGTTAAAACTCACACCTCGTGAGAAATCCTATATTGAAAAAAGTACAACCAACTCCAAATTAACTTCATAAGTTCATATTGTTCAACACATCATAGTGTAGGAAATTTAGATACAAATTACTTGCCATATAGCCAAACTTGTTATCATATCTCTTAAATAAATCAGACAATTCATCCCTCACAAGTGTTAAGTATGTAGTATAATCACTACGAATGAGTTGAGATTACAAAGCAAGCACATTGTTGAAACCTCTCATCTTAGCTCTAGGATCCAACATAAAAAGCAAATGCATAGAGGAATGAAATATCTTTCTAGTACTTTAAAAGTTTTGTTTTCACTAGAACAACAAGATCCCTAAGCAGGTCATCATTCTGATACATGTTCAGTTGTCTAGCAATAAGCAGAATGTGGTGCAACATTAAAGGGGATGTTGGATAATAAACACCTAACATGACAATAATAGTATCATAAAAACCTTTGGACGGACCCTAATATCTTTTCACCAACATACCAGTGTGCTTCAGTTAATAGTGGACCATCTTCTTTAGTGTTGGCCTAGCCTGATCCACATGTCGTGCTTCAGTTGAACACACCCAACATGACCAAATTGGCTCCTCTGTGAGGCCCACAAGGCCATTGTCACACAAAACCACCCCCTACGGTGGTCGCCCATCCCTCGCCCCCTCCTGCTTCTAACAATCACCCAATCTCTAACCCTAACCCCTCCTTTGGGACTCATATACAAATCAGTACAGACTCGATTCCATCATAAACTTGGTAACCGACTTAGTGCCTACCATGTAACCATTGTCCTTCCTTGCAATATAAAAGAATGCGAAGAGGAACCCCCTAAATGTTAGCCCATTAGATCAGAATATACAATAACAGACCCACCATGAATTTAGGGTATTACCTTACATTGAGAGGTTGAACTTGTATAAACCCTCATGCCTCATGTGCCTTTTCCTTCAGCTTTTGATCTCGTGACATACCCTATATATTTACTATCGAACAATATCCAACAGTTGGCACACTAGGTAAGGGGTGTCTTGAAGATCAACCAAATTTGATGACATCCATTAAGTTTGCATTGGGAGATGAGTTCATATTTGGCACCCTAAGATTCATCACTGACATGGTCAGCAATCTTGTCACTTATAATGACAGGCTTGTCCTAGACCTTTTGGTAATGCCTGCTCCATATGATCAAGACTATGAAGATTCAACACCATCACGGTGACTACAGATCATTAGACTCTAGTCTCTACCCATACTCAAACTCGAGATCGACTCGGATTCCAACTCTGACCTCAGCCTCAACTTAGACTCAGACTTAAGCTCGGACTCATATTCATATGATCTTCTAGAACACTAGTTTGTGTTCATGGCTAACTCTATTGATGGACTCCAAGATGATCAGCTTACTGACCATGAGGAAGACAATGTTGGTGAGGTAGCAACCAGGAACTAGAGGAACCATGACAATATACGAGAGCGTCGTAGAGCCAACCATGACCAGATCTAGATGGTTGATTTTTAGGGTCAATAAGTTTATGCAACACCTATACAAAATATTGTAACAACAAAACTACTATTTGATCAACTCACATTATTGTTGCCAAGAGACAACATTGGCCCATGAAGACTTAAACTAGATCAATTACATGCTAACTTATGTGGGCACATGCATTGAGGCACCAGGTGTCCATGTATTGAGTTGTGGCAGACCCATTCACCTCCACTTGCTACAAAGAGATTCAATGCCTTACTATATTTGTTGGACCAAGCATAGAGAAATAGGAGTTCTAGAGGATGAAGAAGAGGAGGACGACAACACAAGTTTGATCTATGCTTAGTATGATTCCTTTACAGATATTGTAGTGGATGAGCCTAAAGCGCCTAAACAAAACAACACTCTAGCACAAATGTTGCATGATAAAGTGAAAAACTATGAGAATTAAAAGGTTACAAAAATTGGAGCATATGGTAGAGGATCATAAAACTTTGTTGTACCTAGATTATAAAGAGGGACACAAGAAGTTGCATAGCATATTGGAATTATTATAGTGGAAGGCAATAAATGGTATCACAAACATGGTTTTAATGAGATATTAAAACTCATGAAGAAGTTCATTCTGTATGGGGATAAATTGCCTATATCAACATATGAAGCCAAAGAGGTCGTTTTCCCAATTGATTTAGAAGTACGAAAGATACATGCATGTCCTAATGACTGTATTCGGTATCATGGTGAGGAGTACAAGGAATTGTAAGCTTGTCTATTGTACAAGGCATCATGTTATACGATAAGGAATGATGACCACTATGACATTAAGGGATAACCAACCAAGAATAGAATACTTGCTAAGGTCATATGGTACTTCCCAATAATACCACAGTTGAAGGGTTTGTTTCATAACAAAGAGCATGCAAAATGATATAGTAGTATCAAGAATAGTGTAATGTAGATGCTATGTTGAGGCACCCTACTAATGGTTTATAAATGCAAAAAGTCGACAGAACGTCCTGGAGTTTATAGAGGATGGAAGGAACGTAAGTCTTGGTTTAGGCAACTATGTCATACACCCTTTCGACGAGCCGAACAACAATCGTAGCACTTAGCCTTTGACTCTATGTATGTACAACCTACCTAATAGTCTTAAAGCAAAAGTTCATTATGATGCCGACACTTATCCATGACCTAAAGCAACCTGACAACAACATCAATGTGTACCTAAAACACTAGTCAATGAACTTTTATAGTTGTGGTCCAAAGGTATATGTATGTGGATGAGAACAATTGACCTATGTGTTTTGCTATTTGTAACCATCAACAACTAGCATGCACTTTCAAACCATTAGGACAAGATTTAGGGCATTCACTCATTGTCTTGGATGAGACTAACATGTGACTATATCACTGTAGAAAAGTTGTTTGCATGGGCCATCGTCAATTTCTTGTGGCCAAACACCTAGTAAGGAAAAGGTAAGTATTGGAATGGGCAAGCACACCATCATGACAAGCCAATTCACTAAAATGGCAATATTATATTCTAGATGGTAAAGAACTTAAGCATAGTCTTTGGGAAGTGATCTAGTGGTCAACTTGTTCCAAGTGAAGATGGAAAAGCGCCAATGTGAAAAAAGTCAATATTTTGGCATCTACCTTACTAGAAAGTATTAGATGTGCTCCATGCAATCAACATGGTGCACCTCACAAAGAATATTTATATGAACCTACTTCGTTTCCTAGGCACATATGGGGAGGACAAAATACACTAGAACCATGAAATCTATGAAACAATGAGAGACTCTACACCCCAAAGAGAGGGATAAAGGGAAATGTTGGGGACCCTCTTTGGCTAAAGGTATTCAAAATATTGACTCCAATTATTCCTAAGTATGTTTTAAGTGTAACAGGGTGAAGCGCCGAAGGATACCTTTGTCTAGGGGATAACGTGCAGCTGTCGTAGTTAAAAGGTCGAAGCAGTAATCTTCGGTTCAATGGAGCATGTACACAAGGAAGGAATCGGCGATAGCAAAGCAGAGTCTTCAACTTGTTCGACAAGGCTACGAAAGGAAAAGACGTTGATGCCATTGTTTAAATTCTCATATGTATAGGCTTGAAGAAATAAATGTAATTTTGCCAAAGTTGTACCTTACAACTATAAATAGAGGAACAATGCCATGCATTCGAGACACTTTTTTGACCAGTGAGAACTATATCGCTCTGCCTATGAAGCTGTATTTCCTTTACCTTTGTATTTTTTCTCATCAAGCTGAAGGTACACTTATAATCATTTGGTAAGTAATAACAATGGGAGAAAGTGATGTTCAGTGAGGTTAAATTATGTGCTTCATCCCTTTATTCCTTATACTTTGTCTTCAACGTTCCTTGTTTACCTTATGTTGTTTTCTTATATCTTCACCTTTTATTAATTTCTACCTTAAGAGGAGTTGATTCAAGGGTGAAGATAAAGCTAGATTTAACTATGTTGCCTTGTTTTTGATATCCCGAAGGAGTCAAAAGCGTGTGACCAACATTGGTGCCCACCGTGGGGGAACTCATGACTACCACAAAGAACTTCATCATGCCTCCAAAGAAGGCTACAACAATTGTTTCTGTTCTCGCTCACATTGATCAGAACTAAAATGAAGATGCACTTCTCTAAGAGGCATGAAGCCAGAAGAGAAAGGTCATCGACCCTCCATTGCAAAATGATCAGAATGAGCTCGATCAAGAGATCCACATTCTCAAGAGATCCAGATTCTCTAATAGGTCCAGAAGCGCAAGGAAAAGATGCTTTGAGTCTCACAACTCTAGAAGCAAATTGGCAAAGCTTTAGAGTAGATGCACAACATAATGCATCAGATCGAACAACCAAAACAACAATACTACCAGAAGGACCTTCGGCATGAAGGCCACAACTATGATGATCTTTGGCATGAGGGTCCCAGTTAAGATGATTTCTTTTATGATGATACTTCTCCACTGGTTACAGAACTATAGTCCATGCCATGGCCACCATTGTACAAGCCACCCCAATTGCCATTGTACGATGGTCATTCAGATCCGAAACAATTTTTGATGAGTTATGAAGTCACAATATCATCCTATGGTGGCAACACAACAGTAATGGCAAAATCATTTGTCATGGCAGTCAGAAGTGTGGCTTAGACATGGTATTCTTCTCTTTAGCCAGACACTGTTACCTCAAGCCAGAAGCTTAAGGACATGCTCCTCACAAGCTTTCAAGGCTTTCAAACAAAGCCCATCACTGCATAGGCCTTATTCCAATATACACAAGACCATGATGAGTATCTTTAGGCTTTTGTTCAAATATTTATTTGACTTCAAGCACAAGCACCAACTGTCCCAAATGAAATTGTTGTTAAGGCAATGATCAAGGGGCTTCATCCAAGCGCAGCTGCTCAATACTTCACCAGGAAGCCTCCTCAATCTCTGGAGAAGCTTCTTCAGAAATGGATGAGTACATTAGGGCATATAATGGTTTTTGTTAAAGAAGGAAGGAAGCCTAGAGGCACATAGAGGCGGCTAGGGGCTTCGGAGGAAGGTTTCACCTGAGACACATCCAAAGTATCCATAATCCAAATCAGAGTGAAGACAAATCTGGTCAGTCTTAAGGACAACGAAGCCATCCCCAGGAGTTAGGGACTCAATAGCAAAAAACACAAAGTAACCTTTCTCCACCAGCTCCAATAGGGGGTCGAAGCTTTGGAGGAAGATAAAATGCTTAGCCAAGAAAGTTGTTCTACATTTTCTGTGGGGAGAACAAGGGCCATAATATGAGGAATTGTTAGGTGACTATACAGAAATAGAAAGAGCTAGCCGAAGCACAGGAGAACCAGCCGAAGGAGGTCTTTCATACATCTTCATTATATTCCCCTGATATCCAACAACATGTCCAGCATCAACAACCGAAGGCATAACCTTCAGGCTCTATTGCTTCGACGAGTCCATCACCAAGCCACTGAACACTACCCTTACCATTCATTCTAGGACCCCCTCCATACGAACAAGTTCCTACAGGCCAAGCTCATTTTTCAACACAAGACATGTGTCAGCATGACAGAAGGGAGCCATCCAAATCTCAAACAGTGAACAATGTGGTCCCCGAGTCCAAGCATAATTACTAGGGCCTAAGGGGTTGGACTAAGAAATCAAAGCTAGGGCAAAGAGACAAAAATATATTGTAATTTTGATTTTTACTTTCTTCTAGTTCACTTTCTTCTAGTTTACCTTCACATCTAGAAATAATTAGGAAAAACACCTAGTAAAGGTGAAAAGACTCGAAAGTCATTCCTAAGAGAATGTAGAGTCAGATCAAAAAGACCTTCGGACGAAGTCAGAATCATGTGTTTTATGATTATGGAATACCTTCATCACAACATCATGTGCATCATACATTATGCATCATAATATCATGACATCATGCATAGCATCTTTTAAAATGTTATACAAAAAGAGAAAGAAGGGAAGATATCCTTCTTTTTGAAACCTATGGATAGGTTCAGTCATTCTATAGTGGTGATAAGAATGTCGAAGCTATTTAGTAAAAGCTTCAATGAAGGTACTTGAAACCTTTGCAGCATTCCTACTTCGATGAGGTAAAATCGAATCAAAACTAAGGTAATTTTGTCATTATGATATACTTCATATCCTTCGTTGTAATTGCATGTATCTAGTGTTATGTCTTTGTAATGCGTGAAAAGAAGGAAATGTGTTTTTTTCCTTCGAACCTAAAGCATTTACTTTTGTTTCACGCATAACAAAACACAATATAGATACATTCACAAAGTTCTTTATATTATAGAGTAATTTCTCAAACATTCAATATCTTATTTACAAAGCTAGTCTTCTTTGAAGACCTTATCAACAGCTTCATGAGAGTTGAAGAACAATATCGTCTAGTGCTCCATTTACAATATTAATAAAGAGTTAAGGACTCCTTTATCTCTAGATCGTTCTTTGAAATATACTCTTCGGGCTCCAGCGAAAGAGCATCTCAGTATGCATGTTTATCATCAAACAACTATAAGAAGTTTTTACAAAGTTATAGCAAGTATGTAAGCAAGATACCTTCAAGTCCTTTAACCTAATAGCTTCCCTTATTACTTTGGCTTTATTGGTAGCTTTATGAGACTACAGAAAAAACATGTGTAAGTACTAAAAATTCTAAGATATGAAGTACAAAAATCAATGATAAAAAGAAAGATTTCCCACATTTTCTCTAGCAGCTCCATCGACCAGCTTCTTCCCTCCACCAAGATAGACATACGTATAGAATTTCCTCCTGTTGGAACTTGCTCTCCTAGGCAAGATGATCCAACGGGGGAGTGAAAGGAATGCAAACAAGGTTTCAACTCGAGATGGCGATTGCTCTGTTAATCCAACCTCTCAAGGGCACGGTACGGGGGTATTTATAGGTGCCTGAGTGCCCAGCGTCTTGATGTAAGGACGCATGTGCCCTCAGGCACCTGGACTATCCCTAGAATATTCCCATAAGGGAGGGTTACAGACTGTCATTACAGAAAAGCCATTACAAGTCGGGCCCGTAACACACTTCTCCGTGCGGGGTCTGTCATAACGGGCCGAATCCCACGTGGGCCTCCAGGTTGGGTGAGGACGTGGGACGGGGCGACCTCGTCGTAGGCCTTCGTCTTGTAGTGTAGAGGACGAAGGGTGGACCCCGCCGGTCGTTTTGCCTTCGTTGGTGCAGCGAGATTGACGAAGGCTTGGAGCGAACGGTAGCGTCTTCGCCTTCGCCCCAACACCTCCCAAACTTCATTGCTTCGGTTGAAGGGTTTTTAATGTTAATCAACGGAGGGTCTAAATTCTGACTGACTGACAACCTTTATATGATTGCATCCGGCCTTCTCAAGTAGAGAAGCTACATTCCGCGCGCCCTATGCATGCACAATAGTCACCACGGAAGGATAACACTTCATCGAAAGCCTCCACCTCTCCTTCTATCCACTTCACCGCCCTAGAGGCATCTCCGTGCACAAATTCTTTTTCACTTGAAAAAGCTCCTATGGAGATAATGGGATTCTTCAATTTTTCACAGCATTGAGCGACGGTGGAGAAGCATTCTTACTTAGACTCCCGAAGCTCATCAACATTTTTTGTAATTTGTCCCACTCATCCTCAGCAATTTTATGCTTAGCATTCTACAGTTCAAAATTTTCATTCATCTCCTAAAATTTCTCCTTCAGCGGAGTCATTTCAACTTTGTGAGCCTCAAATTCTTTCTTCATTTGAGCCTTGAGCTCCTTGATGCGCTTTATATTCCGAAGGTAATCAGCCTCTAGCTTTGAAATTTTATTGTCCTTTTCCTTGAAAGATTTCTGGAGGTCAGCATGACTTTCAATCATATCTTTAGCCAAAGTATTCAACATTGTTTCTTTTTCTTCAACTTCATGCCGAAGCCCAATCACTTCGAATCACAAATTACCTATAGCCATTTGAGCCCTTGCATCTTCAGCATCTTTCTGCACTTTCAAATCTTTGCTTAAAATGAGCCCCTACATCTCATAGTAAATAACTCAAACCACATCATGAAAGCTTCATTTATTTAGAAGTAAAGAGTGAAAACCTTACCTTTAGGCTATTGTAGGACAAGTAATCTACAAGCTAATCCTTTGGCATCACAGAAAGTCCACATTCAAGCTTCAGATAGCTGATATTATCCATCATAACACGACACACATCAATTGCAGTAAATGTAGTCATCTTCATCGTTTCTGTCGTAAACAAGTGCGCTTGATCGATAGTTTAGAACTTTAGCATAATTCTTTACTTCGGCGATTTGCTCAACAATCCACTATCCTCCGGAGGCATGCAAGATGATGTATTCTGGTGGCTTAGCTGGTTCCTCTTTGGCTGGTGTAGCTGCCTCCTCTTTGGATCCTTCAACATGATCTTCTACCTTATCCTAGGATTTATCGAGAATAGTATAAACTTCGAAGCAACAATTTTATCTGCAGCGGTGTCGCTTTTTGAAGTATCGTCCATCTTTTGCACTAGTTCGGTCGCGATATTCTTGCCAATTGGAGCGCTATCTTTGGAGAGGGTGGAGCAACCTTTGCCTAGGAGGATTCCTTAGCATTTGTGGGCTTAAGGATCACTTTCAAAATGTTGGCCATCCTCTTACCTTTCCGAGGTGTTCCCTCAGGAGTCGGCTTTGGCTTCAACTTTGGTTTTGGCCCTAGCGCGGGCTATAAGCTGGTTAAAGGAACTTCGTCATGGTTGGACAGCTCTATTACCTCTTTTATATCCATCTTCTCCTCCTGTGTTGGAAATAAATCTATTTTAAAATACTTCAAAAATAAACCCACATGATTTAGAAAAAGTACTAGAAGGGAGTTTTTACTTTCGTCAAGCCAGAAGAGCCAACCCTCGGCTCAGTAACTAGTGTGGGTTTGATGGCAGTCTCCTTGATAGGAGTAATTGCCATGGGCAATGTTGGCTCAATAATAGACACCCTTTCTTCATAGTAACCCTTCGGCTGCTTCACTGAAATCTTTACCCTCTTCTGCTTCAGGGTATCCACTAGCAGCTTCAAGGCGCTCTTCCTTTTCTTTCCCCCTCTTTGTGCCAGTTGAAGGTAGTCCGGATATACAACGTATGGCATCGAATACCAGTTCAATGTTCTCTTGCCTCAGTCTCTGAAGGCAGTTATCAAGGCTTCATCTTCCTTTTTAACAAAGTTACCTAAAACTTCATTACACTTCAGCTCAATGGCCTCTACCCAACCATCATCTGTGTCACTAATTTTTGTTTCCTGAACCTGTATGTATACTTCAAACATACCAATCCACCCTTATCTACCTCTTGCCTAGATGGTCTACCTTCCTTTTTTTCTTCCATTCCCAATTAGTAGAAAGTGGCCACAAGCTGAATGCCAGATGCTCCTGCACAAGATCCCTTGTGCCAACTGCACACAATATTAAAATCCATCAAAGCAGCTTGAGCCTCGTCATCAATGACACATGCTGGTCTCTTTATGCTGAAGTGTGATTTTATAGGCCTTTGGATGATATCTTTGTTGTCTTCCCTCTTTTCTAAATCATTCTTTACATAGAACCACTCCCTTGTCCAAGCATCGACCACTTGCTTCGGTATGCCAGGGCACGATACCGAGCGTCTTTCCAGTATGCAAAGTTATAACAGTCGAAGTTGTTGTGATGTTGCTCCTTCTGAGTTGCTTCTGTTTGATAATGAAGCTTGTAGATTTGGCAAAAACAGTTAGCATTTTGCTCCACGCCTTGGCTCTTCACTACCCATATAAAGATCCCCAGCCTCACTAAGGCATTTAGGGACAACTAATGAAGGTATATATCAAATTTTTTAGGACCTCTACTAACATCTTATGAAGTAGAACCCAGAGTCTGGCCCTTAAGAAGCTTCAAAACACCACCAGTTCATCTTTCTCATGAAGGGTGGTAGTGTCGTCTCCTCCAAGCCTTACAATGGAAGTGTCACTAACATAATTGTCCTTCGTTACCTTGATATGACCCTCCTTTATGGTTTACTTGCCAAAGATAACTTGGCTCAACTTCGATGGTCGATCTTCAACATCGTCAGTATCCTCTTCAAAATCAAACTCTTCGCTGTCGTCAGAGTCATCATATAAGCCAACCATGATTTCTTCAGTGATCTTTTCAACCCTAGCCTTCTCCACAGCATTGTAGTATGCCACAAGGGCAAGATCATCACTCCTTTCTCTAGTCATTTTAGAAATCTACGAAGCTTGCAAGCTATGAAGCTTTGTGGAAGAAAGATTTGCCGAAGTAAGCTTTAGAGTAAGATAAAATGGCAGCAATAGGTTGGCAAAAGCAAATGAATGCCATGTATAATGGTCATGGGCCTCAGCTCATTATATACATAGAAGAGGTGAAAATATGTAGGAATAAAAATTTTTAAAAACAATTTAGTATTGCAAGTGGACCCTCTATGTCTGGAACCGTCGAAGCATATTTTACAGAATTCATTTTCATTAACGAGGTCAGAGAAGGTGTTTTTTGGACCTTCAGCATGAGGCCTTCGTTTATTTCATGGTCCGAGCTCATTATAAAAACAAACTAATCTATGAGGGGCTACTGTTGGGATGCCTCTTCAGCTGAAGGTTCTCAAAACATTAACTCCAATTATTGTTGTGTATGTTTTAAGTGTAATAGGGTGAAGCATCGAAGATACCTTCATCTAGGGGATGGCGTGCAAATGTTGTGGTTACAAGGTCGAAGCAAAAAGCTTTGGTTCAACGGAGCATGTACACGAGGAAGGAATCAGCGATAACAAAGCAGAGTCTTCAACTTTCTCGGCAAAACTACGAAAAGGAAAAGACATCGATGCCCTGGTTCAAATTTATAGCTCATATGTATAGGCTTGAGGACATAAATGTAATTTTGTCGAAGCTATACCTCACGACTGTAAATAGAGGAACAATGACATGCGTTTTTGACGCTTTTTGGCCAGAGAGAATGGAATCGCTTTGCCTACGAAGCTATATTTCCCTTACCTTCGTATTGTCGCTCATCGAGCTGAAGGTACACTTGTAATCATTTGTTAAGTAATAAAAATGGGAGAAAATAATGTTTAGTCAAGTTGAATTGTGTGCTTCATCTTTGTATTCCTTATACTTTGTCTTCAACGTTCCTCATTTACCTTCTGCTATTTCTTATATCTTAACCCTTTTATCAATCTCCCTTCAGAGGAATTAATTCAAGGGTGAAGATAAATCTAGATTTGATTGTGTTGCCTTATTTTTGATATCCCGAAGGAGTCAAAAGCATGTGACCAACAAAAAATATTACCTAGGTACTGCTAGCTAGACTCAGCAACAAAGAGAAGGATATCATGCTTGAATGCTTGAACAATATAAAAGTTCTGGTTGGCTACTCCTATAATCTAAAAGGGCTAATAAATATGAAGAACAAGAAATGTATGCACATCAAGTTTCATTATTGTCACATGTTGATGACACAACTACTTTCGGTTGTGTAGAGGAGTGTTCTTTCAAACAATGTTAGAAAAACAATCACATAGCTATGTGCTTTCCTGAATAAAGTATCATAGAAGAGAATCGATCCATGAAGTCTAGCTAGATTATAAAATGGTGTTATGCAATGCCTAGTCAGTTATGAGTTAATTTTTCTACATCACTCTTTGATTTATAACACATATCATGTTCACATTATCAATGAGATTGTAAATAGGTGAAGTTAAATGCGGGAGGCATAATAGTTGACCAAGAGTACAGGACGACCATTTGTCCTGGCTAAGGATGTCACTCAAATTTTCTATATGATGGATATGCCTATAAAACCAAAGGGGAAGCTAACAACTAAAGAATGTTTCATCCAATATAGTGCCTAAGCGCCATACTTCTTCTAGGGAAAAGGAAGATCATGGGAATTAAGGAGGTTAATGATGCAGAGGACTACATCCATACGCCTCCATTTACAGACATGTTGACATAAGTATCATGTTAGACAATGCAGATTCTCCCTACTTGCAATATCATCATAATGAAAGGAGAATTTTAATAAAGAAGTGTAATTCTAAAAAGTATAAGATGTAATGAGGGAATACTTTATTGAATTATGAATTTCATATCATGCTTTTTATATCTTGACATTGTGCAACTACAATATGGTAAACTATAAAAATTTGGGTGCTTTTACATGCATATGTTACCTTTTATATAACTTAGACAATAATTTTGTTTTGCAAAAAAACATTAGGGCGAGGACACTTTGGTACTGGTTATTAACAAAAACTAGTACTAAAGGGGACCCTTTAGTGTCAATTATTATAAAGAATGGGTACTAAAGGATCTTTAGTATTGGTTGTTAATAAGAACCAATACTAAAGGTCCCTTTTTAGTTGTCTCCGAGAGGGCTTTAGTACCTATTATTTGTAAAGAGCTAGTACAAAAATGAACTAGTACTAAAGCCCTCTAGGCGGGAACTGAAAAGGGATCTTTTGTACCAGTTCTTTTGAACAACCCTAAACACCCTTTAGTACTGGTTCTTTTTAACAACTGGTACTAAAGGGTCCACCCTATATTTATAGCCTTCCTCGCACCCTTCTCACTCTCATCATCATCCCATGCTCTAACACGCTGAGCACGCACTCCCTTTGAGACTACACCCCTCCTTGGTCCCTGCACCATCACTATCCCCATTGAGCCTAGTCACACCCTTTTTGTGTGGCCATTGTCCCTATCGAGCCCAAACATGCCCTCCCTGCATCGCCAATGCCCCATTGGCTCCGCACACACCCCAACATGTCCCTACGCTGCCACTACCCCCATCAACCCCATGCCATCGCCATCACAACCTCTCCTCGATCCCACATTGAGCATAATAGCTAATAGGTTCATCATACATAGTGGGGAACAACTTTGTGTGTACAACAATGCTAATTAGGCTATGTGCTAGTATTTTTATGTTCTAAATTTTATAAGACTTAGAACAAATCTTTGTGACTTTGGCTCATGGCTGAGCATGGAAATGTCAATCTTGTCTTGATCAATTATACTACGTTAATATTCTCAATAACCTTTGGAGTTCAACTATAAATCTATTTAAACTTTTTTAATCATAAGGACTATGAAACTCTTGTTTTTATGCTAGAAAATTGGGATGTCTGAATCCATAAACTCTGTGTCAACATATATAGTATGTCCATTGGATTTATGTCATATTATTTAAATTTAGTCAACATAAATAGTATGTAGGTAGGATTTATGTCATATCAGTACACTTATGTGTATTCTCAAGTACAGACATCACTACAAGTTTGCCTCACCATATATGTATGTGCAATTATATTGATGTGAACACTCTTGACAAGCTCTATGCTAATGATGAAACACAATATTAAATGAAGAACAACTAAACAAGCTTTCCAGTGCATTTATTTGATAGATCATTGTAAGCATTTATCTTTGAACATGTTGGTCAATAGAGTTCACACACATCATTGAGTTTGTCTCTCCATATATTTGATAGATTGTTGTAAGCAATTATCTCCAAACATGTTGGTGAACACTGTTCGCACACATCATTACATCATTGTATGTTTTCCACACCATATATTCGATATATCATTGTAAGCATTTATCTCTGAACATGTTGGTCAAACATGTATGTATTGAGATGCCACACATGAGATTGTGTGGCCTCACTTATTTAGGTAACATAAAGGAAAGATGATGGATCATGACTAAATCCTAAACTCAATAAAACCTAAACCCTAAACTCATTCCATGTCAACTAGATCTAACAACTAAATCCTAAACCCTAAAATCAATTCATGCCAACTCAATCTTGTTACTAAATACTAAACCCTAAAGTTCATCCATGTACACTCAATCTTAGTTCATGATTAACATAAAATCCACATAGTATTTTATACATGTCAACTTGATCTCAACCGTAAACCCTATTTTTGTTTGTATATGTTTATCATATTATCAACTTAGTTTTAAGGCAAGCCGAATGTGAAACATGTACGTGCCAGGATCATAACTCACATACATAACAATTACATAAATGACTCATCACTACACAATGCTTCGAATAATCATAAAGAGTAAGTAATATTATTACAGACTAGAGTCATAGACATTGTTAATATCAAAGTGTACCGAATAAAAATGTAGCCAATGTAAGTAAAACCCTCCACAGGCAGCTGATTGGGGGAGGCCGCTAGCCTAATTTTCGAAATCATCGAAGTCATGAAACTCATGGTGATACACTTCAACACCTCCATCTTTGCCTAAGTAGGGTTGCATCGAGAGCGACCTAGAGTTTATGTGAAATCAAGGGTGAGTGCACATCAACGTACTTAGCAAATGTCCGTTTGGCTAAGGTGGACTAGCTTTATGCGGGGTTAGGATCACAACATGTTGATTTTACTTCATCAGGTTTTATCATTAATATAGCTTGGTTTTAACATTCATCTCAAGTTTTCAACCCATGAGATATCTCCTCAGAGGAAACATCATTACCTGTATTCGTGATCACCATAAGCAAAACCATCATCATAATCATAACCATTATATCTCTAATCTAAGAGGATCTCAAGGATGCTCTTAACCATGAGCACAACTGATAAACCAATATTTTAACCCTCCGCAGAGGTTGCATAGTTTACCCATGAGCCATGATTCTCTTTTTGCCTGACGATCGTGACTCCCCATCGATCACTTCCAAGGTGAACTAGCAAGGTCTCTGAAAGGGAAATGTCCTCAACCATTTTCTATAATTGATTTTGGTGCTTGACGACCATCACAAATCTTATGGACTAAATAGTTTGCCTAGTTGATCATTTCTCAGGTGCATAAGGTCATCTATATCAATTCTAAGTCGACTATCCGGAATACTTTAGATTATTCTGGACAGGAGAAGCTTTTAGGAAATTCACCTGTGCGCGGTCCGTCCAGGCCCTTCCGGCGGACCGTCCGCGACACCAGGGTGAGCCTTGGAGAGGAACTATGCAAATCATGCATTTACACTATGGACTGTCCGAAGGAGAAGAGAGCACCGTCTGGGACCAAGCTCGGATCGTCTGGTCATTGAAAACACAGAAAAACCCAAAGGTGACGGGTTCGGTAAAATGCATTTTTGCGTCCTCGTGGACCGTCCCGGGTGCACGGCCGGACCATCCGCGATTGCTTTATCTAACATCTGACGACACATTTAATGCACTATAGCCATTGATATAGCCGTTACTGCTGACCGTTGCAATTTCAGTCGTTGATGTGTAGGGGCGGACCATCTGGATCAGGGGTGTGGACTGTCCGCGGTTGGTAGAACAAGGGCAACGGCTAGGAAGTGGTTGGTGGCTATAAATACAACTCCAGCCACCTCCATTCAACACACCCAAGCTTTCCACTCATACACACTCAATACAAGAGCAAGCAATCCATTCCAAGACACATTCAAAGCTTTCAAACCTCTCCAAGTGCCACAATTGTGACAAGCAATCATTAGTGAATAGTGACTTGAGAGAGTGTGATTCGTGTTTCATTTGTTGCTCTTGTTGCTTGGCTTTTAATCATGCTTTCTTCATCTCCTTCTAAACTCTCTAGTGACTTGTAAAGCTAGCAAGAGACACCTAAGTGTGTGGTGGTCCTTGCGGGGTCTTAGTGATCCTTGAGATTATGAAGAAGCACTCATCCGGTCTAAGTGATCGTTTAAGAGAGGGAAAGGGTTGAAAAAGACCCGACCTTTGTGGCCTCCTCAACGGGGAGTAGGTTCATTGGAACCGAACCTCGAGAAACAAATTGTTGTGTTCATTTGTGTTGATCATTACCTTACGATTTGATTCTTCCTCTCCCTTCTCTCTAAGATCTCTTACTCACAATCTTTTGAGTTAGCTCCCAAAGTCATCCACATTGATTGAACAACTCATAGCAAGAACTTTCTTCCGCACTCCGTATTCATTATAATTTGTTTCTAATCTTGACCCCGGGTGAAGTTTGTGTTCAAAGTTTATAATTTACAGGTTTCGCCTATTTAGCCCCCTCTAGGCAACTTTCAATTGGTATGAAATCTCGGTACTTCATTAGAGTCTAACAACTCGAAGTGATGTCCAGAGGACATGCCAAAAAGGAGTTGATCACCGGGGAAAAGCCTGGATCTTCGGGAAAGAAGAATGAAGGCAAGACTTTGTCAAAGGAGGCCGGTGATAAGCACAAGGAGGACAAGGAAGAATCCACCGGCTCCATCAAATCACACAAGAAGGGTGACATGAAGAAAAATAAGATGAAGAAGATGGTCTACTATGAGACTGACTCATCCACGCCCTCAACCTCCGATGCCGAGTTGACATCTTCAAAGCGCCAAGAGTGTAAGAAGTATAGTAAGATTCCTCTTCGTTATCCTCACATTCCTAAACGTGCTCCTTTACTTTTTGTTCCCTTAGGAAAACCACCATATTTTGACGGTGAAGATTATTGTATGTGGAGTGATAAAATGAGGTACCATCTAACCTCACTCCATGAAAGCATTTGGGATATTGCTGAGTTTGGAGCGTAGACACCATAAGTGGGCGAGGAAGACTATGACTACGATGAGGCCGCCCAAGTGAGACACTTTAACTGCCAAGCCACCTCCATACTCCTCGCTTCCTTATGTAGAGAGGAGTACAACAAGGTGCAAGGGTTGAAAAGTTCCAAAGAAATTTGGGACGTCCTCAAGACAGCGCACAAAGGGGATGAAGTAATCAAAATCACCAAGCAGGCAACAATCGAGGGAGAACTCAGTCGGTTCATCCTCAACAAAGGAGAAGAGCCACAAGCCATGTACAACCGGCTCAAGACAATGATGAATCAAGTCCGCAACCTCGGGAGCACCAAGTGGGATGACCATGAAATGGTCAAGGTTATTCTAAGATGTCTTATTTTTGTAACCCCACTCAAGTGCAATTAATTCGTGAGAATCCTAGGTATAAGCAAATGTCTCCCGAGGAGGTGATTGGCAAGTTTGTGAGCTTTGAACTTATGGTCAAAAGCTCCAAACACATTGTCAACTTGGAGCAAGGTGCCACCTCCACAACCGAGGTGCAACCCATTGCATTCAAGGCAACGGAAGAAAAGAAGGAAGAGCCTACACCAACTAATAGGCTCCCAATTGATGCCTCCAATCTTGACAACGAGGAGATGACTCTTATTATTAAGAGCTTCCGACAAATCCTCAAGCAAAGGAAGGGGAAGGAATACAAACCCCACTCCAAGAGGGTTTGCTACCAATGTGGTAAGTCCGATCACTATATTGCTAAATGTCCATATGCAAGTGATAGTGACAGGGACGACGACAAGAAAGGGAAGAAGAAGATGGAGAAAAAGAAGTACTATAACAAGAAGAAAGGTGGCGAGGCTCACATGGGAAAGGAGTGGGACTCTGACGAGAGCTCCACCGACTCCTCCGATGAGGACGCCGCCAACATCGCCATCAACAAGGGCCTTCTCTTCTCCAAAGTCGGCCACAAGTGTCTCATGGCCAAGGAGGGCAAAAAGAAGAAGGTGTACTCTAGAGACACCCCCAAATATAGTACTTCCGATGATGAGGGTAGCTCTAGTGAAAAGAATGATGATTTGTCTTCTCTTTTTGCAAACCTTACCATAGAACAAAAGGAGAAAATCAACAAGTTAATAAAAAACATTAACGAGAAGGATGAAATCTTGGAACGCCAAGAAGATCTACTTGTTAAGGAAAACAAAAAATTTGTTAAGCTAAAAGATGCTTTTTCTCTTGAAGTCGAAAAATGCAAAAACTTGACAAAGAGCTAAATACAAGCAATGATTCAATTTCTTGTCTCAAAACTGAAAATGCTAGTTTAATTGCTAAGATTGAGGAATTGAATGCTTGCCATGTCCCTACATCTACTGTTGAGCATGTTACTGTTTGCTCTAGATGTAG
Source organism: Zea luxurians (assembly GCA_029449295.1). Lineage (NCBI taxonomy): Eukaryota > Viridiplantae > Streptophyta > Magnoliopsida > Poales > Poaceae > Zea > Zea luxurians. The sequence continues at coordinate 118,153,817 of JAOPSE010000009.1, forward strand.
AGATGTTGATGCTGTGAATGATCACCTTGCCTTGATTAAAGAACAATGTGATCACATAGCTAAGTTGAATGCCAAAATTGCCAAGCATGAACTTGAAAATGAAAAATTTAAATTTGCTTGTAGTATGCTTTACAATGGGAGACGCCCTGGCATTAAGGATGGAATTAGCTTCCAATCTGGGAACCAAAACAACATCAAACTTAATGCCCATAGAAACAAGATTTCCAACTTTGTTAAGGGCAAGGCTCCCATGGTATAAGATAGAGAAGGTTACATTTTATGTCCTGGAAACTATTTTGAGCATAAGATTAGAAGAATTCATGCTAAGAAATCTCATCATGTTGCTCATCATGCTTATATTTACAAAAATGAGGCTTCTAGCTCTAGGCATATAACTCATGTTAAGATGCCTAAGAAAAAGATTGTTGATGCTTCAAATGAACATAGTATTTCATTTAAGACCTTTGATGCATCCTTTGTTCTTACTAACAAATCCAGCAAAGTAGTTGCCAAATATGTTGGGGGCAAGCACAAGAGTCCAAAGACTTGTGTTTGGGTACCCAAGGTGCTTGTTTCTAATGTGAAAGGACCCAAGACCATTTGGGTACCTAAGGACAAGGCCTAAATTTGTGTTGTATGTTTATGCATCCGGTAGAGCAAGTTGCATAATTGACAGCGGATGCACAAACCATATGACAGGGGAGAAAAGAATGTTCTCCTCATATGAGAAAAATGATGATCCCCAAAGAGCAATCACATTCGGGGATGGGAATCAAGGTTTGGTCGAAGGATTGTGTAAAATTGCTATATCACCTGACCATTCCATTTCTAATGTAGTTCTTGTATAATCTCTAGGTTACAACTTGCTTTCTATGTCTCATTTATGCAAAATGGGTTACAATTGTTTATTTACTAATGTTGTTGTTACCGTATTTAGAAGAAATGATGATTCACTAGCTTTGAAGGGAATGTTAGATGGTCAGCTATATTTAGTTGATTTCACTGATAATAATGCTGAACTACACACTTGCCTAATTGCTAAGACTAATATGGGCTGGCTCTGGCTTCGCCGACTTGCTCATGATGGATGAAGAATCTTCACAAGCTTCTAATGGGGGAACAGATTTTAGGACTAACTAATGTTTATTTTGAGAAAGATAGGATTTGTAGCGCATGTCAAGCAGGGAAGCAGGTTGGAGTTCATCATCCACACAAGAGCTACTCCACATGGATCTATTCGGCCCAATTGCTTACATAAGCATCGACAGGAGTAAGTATTGTCATGTAATTGTGGATGATTATTCTCGCTTCACTTGGGTGTTCTTTTTGCAGGAAAAATCACAACCCCAAGAAACCTTAAAGAAATTCGTGAGACGAGCTCAAAATGACTTTGGATTGAGAATTAAAAAGATTATAAGCGACAATGGAACGGAGTTCAAGAACCCTCAAATTGAAGGATTCCTTAAGGAGGAGGGTATCAAGCATGAGTTCTCTTCTCCCTACACACCTCAACAAAATGGTATTGTGGAGAGAAAGAATAGAACTCTTATGAATATGGAGAAGACCAAGCTTGAGGAATACAAGACATCAGATCGGTTTTGGGCGGATGCGATTAACACCTCTTGTTACTCCATCAACCAACTCTACCTTCACCAAATCCTCAAGAAAATATCATATGAACTCCTCACCAATAAAAAGCCCAATGTTTCTTATGTTAGAGTTTTTGGGAGCAAGTGCTTTATTCTTATTAAAAGAGGTAGAAATTCTAAATTTTCTCCTAAAGTAGTAGAAGGTTTTTTACTTGGTTATGACTAAAACACAAGGGCATATAGATTCTTCAACAAGTCCACTGGATTAGTTGAAGTTTCTTGTGACATTGTGTTTGATGAGACTAATGTGAGCTGTTGTACTACGGAGTGTCTGGGGTTTTGCTCAGATAGTACATGGTACTAGGGGCAGACAGTTTGCCCACGGCTGGCAGATAGTCCGCCCATATTGTTCAATATGGTCAGAGCTCTATTGTTTCAAGTTGACAGGTCCCGTACCGTCCAGCCTAGGCTGGCGGATCATTCGGGCCTGACTTTTTTTGATAACACAGATAGGTTTCGAGCGGGAATTATAACCGATACTTGTACGGCGGACAGTCCAGTCCTAGAGCGTGGACTGTCCGCGTGTGCACAGACAGTGTGCTAGTTGCACATAACGTCTATTATTGTGTTGTGAGCTATAAATAGAAGTGGAGCTCATGTGTGAGGGCTCTCTTGGCCATTCCTAGCAAACATTGAGCTCATTTGTGATCCTCTAACTCAAACTCTCACACTCCTTGCTTGAGATTGCATTCTAGTGAGTGATTGAGAGCTTCTAGTGCATTTGCATCCCTTGTCATCCTTGAGGCACTAGGTGGTACACCAGGCAAGCTTCATTGTCTTGTTACTCTTGGAGGTTGCCGCCTCCTAGACGGCTCGGGTGTTGTCTCCATCGAGCTCCCCATGAAGATTGTGGAGGAGCCGCGATGTTGATTGTGAGGGGTTCACGCCCATCTCGCCGGAGTGGCAAAGGCGACGCTAGTGGAATCAAGGTATTGAGTGATTTCTTGTCCACTTGGCTCAGAGATCAAGCCGCGTCTTGATAGAGGAGCAAGTGAGAGCTTGAATTCCACCTCAACATGGATTAGGGGTGATCGGCAAATCACCGATACCACGGGATAAATTTCGGTGTCATTCTCTCACTCTACTTATTACTTTGCAAGTAGTTTGTAACTTGTGTGTTATCTATCATTTGTAGTATTGCCATAATTGCTCATCATATTTTGTTAGCCTATCGTAGCTTGGAAATTTATATCTCTTGTTGCTTGGATTAAATTTCTCTAGTGTCTTTGATTTTAGTTAAACCGTCTATTCACCCCCCTCTAGCCGGTGTCCTAGATCCTACACCAGTGCCACCGCATCCTTATCTTCCTTGTTGCATTGACCAGCGCCAGGTCCGCGTGCGTCAAATCCGTCGTGTGCCGTTAAAGCCAGCTGGCGCCGTAACCGACTTCACCGGGCCATAAAAGGGTATTCCCGAGTTCCTTCTCCCCTTTTAGTTCCACCCCATATGCTTGCTACCCGGTCCCCTTTGCCATGACCACCGGTAACCAGTGAGAGAGATCTGAGAGGGACCAGGGCTGCCGCCGTGGCCACTCGCACACATAGACGCTAAGGCCATGATTGTGAGTTCAGCAACTTTGCAAGAGCCCCTTGGAGCCTACCCGTACCACACCGAGGAGGATTAAGCGCCAAGGCTAGCCTAATTGCTCGCCAGAACAAGGTGTTCGCCACGGATCTGGCCGTTGCCATGGCCAGCTTGCAATGACGATGACAGACACCGGTATGTGACCTCTTCGAGTTTGTTAAACACTACTTTAGGCCTAAGTTGAATTGGTTGGGGGTCTGGTGCGCTGGGTTGCCAGATCACTGCCCGTTGGTGAACTACTCCACCTCGGTGGTGCGCTGTGCCGTCGTCTTGCGAGTCATGAAGGAGAACCGGCTATGTAGCCATGGGATCTCAAGTGAACGGCCCTGATTAGATGTTGGGATACCGGTTCGAGTGGAGAACCCAAGTTGTTAGATCGGGATCGGATAAACTAGAGAGCCTTGGGGTCGTGAACCATTCTGTACCATTGATTCTTTATCTGAGGGTGGTCATGATGTAATGGATTGGTTTCCTTTGTCAACCGTTGATCGTGAATATAATCAGTCTCGTTGCTCGCGCGCGTTTCAACCGAGCACTTTTTCTTAAGAGTCCCTACGTTTTTAGAGAATGAACCCGACATCCAGGTGCATTATAAGGATATTACTTTCAGATCCTAAATTTAACATATTAAACCCTAACTTTACTGTAATTAGTACACGCCATCCCTAACCATGATAAAATAAATATAACAAATTAAAAATCTCTTGGAAAATGATTTATAGTGTAAAAACAATTCTAGAAACCCATCAAATTCACAATTCCTATGTTTTAATTCTGAATTGATCCATTCCAGTTGAACTAGCTTCATAAAAATATTCACTATGCAGTAACAGTAATGGGTGTGACCTAGAATAAGTCAGTTTAATATACCTCACTCATGGTTTACATTAACTTGGACATTATTTTACTATTTAACTTCAGAAAATCATATCTTCATAACCGTAACTCCGATTTTAGTGCTTCTCGAACCTATAGTCTCGTAGCAACACGTAGATCATGATTACACAGTCTATTCTCATGCTTGGTGTGGTGTTAATTTCTCCCATGCATATTGTTTGTTTGTATTGTTGCGAGTAGACGAGCAAGTGACCAAGGAGTCCGGAGCACATCAGGTGGAAAACTCTGAGCAGGAGCTCGCTGAAGGCAAGTTGTGCCCTTGATTACTCTTCTTTACCCAATAATGTTCCTGTTAATCATTATGATCTGCATAGGTTAATTTTGATGGGACCCAATAGGTCACCCTAGTTTGGTCTTCTTTATACCTTGTTTACTACTGAACTTTTGGGTAGTATATCCTATTGCTCTATGTGGTTTTGGGTGTTAAGATACACATTATTCATGATCATGCTATTAATTGTTAATGAGTTATTTACTGTTCATGATAAGATCATTATGTTAATTGGAACATGGAGCGACCACCCGGGAAAACAGTGCTACCACAAGGGTGGTATGGGACGCCCATGGTTGACTAATTAGGAAAGCTAGTGGAGGACTACCTTACCCGAAAGTGGCAAGGGCAGTAGGGGAGTTGTCAGTATAGGGAGGTTCTCGGGTTGATCACGCTGCGATGGTTTTTCAGACGGGGGATTCCTGTATCACTCTCCTCAGAAATCGTAGCGGTTTTTGAAGCTAGTGGAACTTTGTAAAGGCCTCGTAGTGCTACCCTGCCTCGTCTCCTCGACAGTGATGAATGGGAAGTCGTGATCCCTTGGCAAATGGGTAACACGACTTGTGGGTAAAGATGCGCAACCTCGGCAGAGTGTAAAACTGGTATTTCAGCCATGCTCACGGTCAAGAGCGGCTCGGACCCTCACATGATTAACTTATGGAATTAAGACTTAATTTGTCATATGCATCGCATTGTGGGTTTTATTATGAATGATGACCTCTCATTTTATTTGGGTTGGTATTGACTTGTACCTAGTAACTGCTAATAAAATTTGACCAACTTATTAAAAACAATGCTTAGCTATAACCATTATTTGTTGATTAGCCTGACATTATACATGAGCCCCCACCATAAGTGAGCCCATGCACATTATTCCCCACACTTGTTGAGTGATGAACTTTTGTGAGCTCACTCTTGTGATAACCCCCCATAGGTGAAGAACAGGTGGTCCAGGAGGAAGATTACTACGAGGAGTTCGACGAGGTCTAGGCGTCGTCTCCTAGTCAACTCGATGGCGTCAAGCAAATAATATTAGTTCACTTTATTTATTATTTTGTAAGACTTCCGTCATGTAATAAAGTTTGTGACATTTATCCCTATACACTAAGTCATTGTATGTGTTGATCTTCTTTGACGCACATATGAGATGCACCCGGGTTTGTCCCTTAAATCTGGGTGTGACACACGCTTTACCTAATCTTAAATGGGTCAATGCTATACATGAGGAGCTTGTAAATTTTGAGAGAAATCAGGTTTGGGTTTTGTACCACCTTCTATGAACTACCATCCCATTGGTACAAAATGTGTTTTCAAAAACAAACAGAGCGAGGATAAGATGATGAGAAACAAGGCGAGGTTGGTTGCCCAAGGGTTTTGCTAGAATGAGGTTATTGATTATGAGTAAACCTTTGCCCATGTTGCCCGTTTAGAAGCCATTAAAATCCTTCTTGCTTTTGTTGCATCAAAGGGTTTTAAACTTTTTCAAATGGATGTCAAAAGTGCTTTTCTGAATGGGTATATAGAGGAAGAGGTTTATGAACTCCCTAGTTTTGACAGTTCCAAGTTTTCAAACCATGTTTTAAACTCCAAAAAGCTTTGTATGGTTTGAAACAAGCCCCTGGAGCCTGATATGAGTGATTGAAATCTTTCTTGCTTTCAAGGGGTTTTAAAATGGCTCTGTGTATAAAACTATTTTTATCCTCAAGCATGACAATGATACCCTTTTAGTCCAGATATACGTGGATGATATTATCTTTGGTGGCTCTTATCATGCTCTTGTTTCCAAGTTTTCAGATACTATGAGTAGGGATTTTGAGATGAGCATGATGGGCGAGCTGAACATCGTTCTTGGGCTGTAAATCAAGATAGGATGTTTGTGTATCAAGGCAAGTATACAAAGGACATCCTAAAGAAGTTTGACATGGGTGAGGGGCCTCTTTCGACACCCATATCCACCACGACGGTGCTTGATGCCATGAGGACGACGAGCCCATGGACCAGAAGGAGTACATGAGCATGATTGGCTCTGACCTGTACCTGATTGCGGCGAGGCCAAATGTTCACTTTACAGTGTGTCCATGCACATGTTTCTAGGCTTCCCCACACACTTCTCACAGACAGGCTGTTAAGCGAATTATGAGGTACCTGTGTTTCACTCTTAAGTTTGGTTTGTGGTTGTAACACCCGAGGTGTTCGTCACGAGATCAACCGTGATTTTGAACCTAAACAAGTTTATTAGAACTCGACAACAAAAGTTATCCAAGTGAAATAAATCGAATCAAACTAACTGAAATCAAGTTAACTGTTAACTAAAGGGTAGTGATATTATTAGTATGAATTTTGGCTACATGTATTCGAATTTGATCTGTCTCTGATCTTTATCCATACTCGTATTCTCAGAGTGAGTTAATTAAGATGTCAACATTCAATTAAATCTTATTCGACCTAACTCACAAGTATGCGTATCCAATCCGAATACGTAAAGACAATAGGAAAGCAAATATGAAACGAGTACTAGTTGTCAATATACAATTTTTAGTAACACACCCTTAATCAAATTAAAACATCACAAAATTTGATAATTAAAAATGAAAACGAATATGCCCATTTGGTTTTGGTCCAAGCCCATTTGAGCCCAAAAGATCATAATATAAATATGAGCCTTCATCAAAAAATGGGAAAAAATCCTCATCTCCTCCTCACCAGCCGCTGCACACCCTGGTGCCTCACGGTCATCTTCCAGCCACTTCCTTCTCCATCTACCTCACGTTAAGCACCAGCAGCTCCACACCCATGGCCGCCGCTCCTCTCTGATCGGCCTTTGCCAGGGCCACACGCGCTCCTTCTCCCTGGTGGACGCCAGAAGCTTCTCCCCCATGGAGCCGGCGACCTCCTCCCTTCTTCTGCTCCTCTGCTTGGTGCCCAGGACCGGCTCACCTTCCCAACGCGCGAGCTCCTTCTTCTCCATGGAGAATCCCCGTCGACCTTCTCCATGGACGTAGCTCCCTCTTCCTCCCTTTCCCATGGTGCAGTCCGCTCGGCCCCCATGCCGTCCAGATCGGAGCTCTGTTCCAGGGACGCCACTGCCTCGACGTCCGTCGTGCGGCCTCACCTCCGCCCGGCCGTCGACCTCCAGCAGTTGGCCATGCCCTTCCACAACCTTTGGACCTTGACATCGCCGTCCTTGGATGTTGCACTCACGCCCAGGTCCGACGATGGTCCCATCCTCCGGTCGTCCTCGCCTGCGTAGTCTCTAGGTGCTCGATGCCAAGTCTGCACTGTTCGGTGCCTCCCTCTGCCAACCTTGCCAGATTCGCCTCCCTCGCGCCGGCCGCCGGGGACCTGCAGCTCGTCCCCCCGTGCACTACTCTTTATTTATGAAGACTTGTAGTTGTTATACTCAAGTTAGCATGTGTCCCTTGATTGTTGTGCTTGCCATAACCCATTTTATTCTTGAGTGCAGATTAAGTTAAGTATAGGGTCGAGTATCCCATGTCTTCAGTGGTGTTAGATTCATCAGCCAATGATGTATGTATAGCTATTGCTTGTGTATGAGTGTTTGTAGTGCCTTGCTATTTGGTGGTTAATTCATTAACTGTGTGACGTCGTATGGTATTGTATTACTTTTCATTATGCTCATATACATGAATCGTGCATCTCATTTAGGTGCGCTAGATATTGAGCACATGTATATGAAGGACGTGGCGCTGGAACTCCTCCCCAAGAAGGTGTAGAGGACTTATCCCGAAGATGATGGACTATTCAAGTGGACGTTCGTCAAGCAGGCATCATCTAACAAAAACACTAACCTAGCATTGGATTCTAGGCAAGCCTCGGCATCTAATTCCCAGGGTTTGCAGTAACGGTTATATTCATCTACCCGCCTATGATTGTTGCATTAGGTTGTAGGAGTTGTTTGTGTGGCGGAACTGCCAAGATTATTCGAGCTTAAGTACTCAAGTATCGCCTTAGAGGTAATTATACACTTAAATCGGAATAAATTATCAGTCTGTCGGATCTAGTCTGATAAAACCACCAACAAGGATCAAGTACCATTTTCTCACACGAAGGTGAGACATAGAGAAATACAATAAAACATAGAACCACAAATTAAAGAAGTACTTGAGTTATTACATAAATCGAAGTTCAACACTGAGAAACATTGTTTTAGTGCAGCGGATAATAACTAACGATGATAACTAGGAGTTGGGTGAAGCCTGGCCCACTACTCCTGATCCTCTCCTGCTGAGGTAGCATCCCTCTTGACCGTCCAACCCGGTGGCAGGGTGGCTGGCCAAATCACACCATCAACCATGTCTTGCAACAAACTTATAAAATTATGGCACAAGTAAGGCTGAGTATACTAATACTTAGCTAGACTTATCTGGCGTGAGGAGTCTACTCCTCTACCTCTAGATCATGAAGCTGTTTGGCTGAGGGGTTTGGTTCGCCAAAAGCACTAGCTGAGTCTAAGTCAATTTTTCGCTTATTCAAGTTCTATAATATTCTTTAAACTAGGTTTGCTTCTTTCTAAGCATACATGGTAACAAGCATTTAATGCAATCGAGTAGGCTCATGAGATCTCTTTCACTTCTTACTCAATGTAGTAGAATGGGTCAAGCAGGCTCATTAGCTATGAGAAGCAGATGATTCGAATCGAGTTTTTAACCTTGCAAGGTAAATCTAAACACACAACATGTCAGAGCTCTCTATCCCCACACACGTCAAAACCATCCCCATTGATTCCCCATTCGTGGCCAGGGCCCACTGCCTTTGGTACAATGCTCCAACCTCACGGACCTAGCCGTGCGGTGATCGCGCTTGTACCCACCATCGCTAGCATGGGAGACCACATCTCAGGACCGGTGAGGGGGAAAGTCCACGCCCGACTTCACTCAGGTACTAGGTTTACCAATTACGATATTTCTCGGCATGTGTTTAGTATGTTCAAACGCTTGACATTGGCAGCCACACATATAATCCTTATTCCAATTCCCATCTCATGGATAGGCCATGCACCCAGGACCCATGTCTATAGACAATCACAGTTTCTGTCATCAAGATGAATACAACCAATTCTTAACCTCACGCGAGTGCTAGAAAAATCACTCAACTTCTACCGAGATCTTAAATTAGCAAAGCAGCTACCCGACCTAGCATACTAGTATCCATCTCAAAGGAACCTGAGTTCATGCAACTAGGGTTTCAAACAATTCCTACACTTAAGTGCACAGTACAAGCCTACAAACAATAACTGCAGTAAAATAGCATAGATAACGGTTATGCATAAAACCGGGGCTTTCCTAGAATCCACACTATTGTCTCACCCGGTTTTAGAAGGCAAACTGAATGCGAACCATGTACGTGCTAGGATCAGAAATTCACGTACACAACTATTATATAACTAGACATCATCACACAGTGCCCGAATAATAGCGTAAAGAGGTATACTCTATTACATTATGATGTCCGAGACATCCACATAGTATTTAACTTAACATAAATCAAAGTGCGAATATGAAATGTAGTAAGATAAGGCTTTCACAGGCAGCTGACTGGGGGTTGGCCGCTAATCTAAGTCTAGAACTCATCATAGTCTTGAAACTCCTGGAAATCTTCCGCTACGCCTTCATCTTCTCCTGAGCAGGGGTTGCAATGCAGACAACCTGATGTTTTGTTGTTAAAGCAAGGATGGGTACACATCAACGTACTCAACAAATGTCCCGTTTGGCTAAAGTGGACTAGCTGTATGTGGGGGTGAAGCTTAGAGCAGTTGCTTTTAGTTGGTTATGTATTTATTACTAGTAGAGAGCCAAGTTTTAGCAATAACCCCTAGCTATTAACCCAAAGGTACTCCCTCCAAAAGGACAAAAATACTAGAATCTATAGTTATAATCATCACCATTAAAACCACCATCCTCATCATCAGTGTAGCCATAGTATCTCTAATCAAAGGACCTCCCAAGGTCGCTCATAACCGTGAGCACGACTGATATATTAGTTTCTAACCCTCTACAGAGGTCACACACTTTTTCCACGAGCTGTGATTCCCTCTCTAGCCCGGGTTTGAAAGACCCTTGTTCACTCCCGAGGTGAGTGGCTAGAGATTCACTACAAAGCCTTTACAAAGATTCCCCAAAGATATAGGCGCACATTAGGTTTCCTAAATGCACCGTACTCCTCCCTAAGGGGCAAACCACCCTCGGCACAGCGAGTAGCGTACACTGAGCCCCATTGACAGCACGACAACGAAGCAAACTACACCTCAGTTCCTCTAATTAATTAGCTAAGGGTGTCCCATTCCACCCTCATGGTTGTACTGTTGACCCGGGTGGTCATCTAATGAACAAGTCCTTATGGAAAGGTACTCGAGAAATAGCTCGAGCCCCCTTAAATATCACAATTCCATAATCATATCTAGAAGTAAACATCGTATCATAAACAATCTCATCATGTTCATTGATTAGAGTAGAGCGCTAGCATAAAGCTAATCCAGAAATAATCCAACCCAAATAGGTGATCAAGGACCGGATAAATAAAAGACTAGTAAATCCTTAGGTATTAATGTGTAAATGCGAGGAAATGAATTTATAAAGTGAATAGGACATAGGTAGGTCAGAGGACACTTGCCTTCACCGACCAATTGCTGCTAAGGGTCATCTCCTGCAACTTCCTCGGACTCCACAAACGGACCGTTATCTATGTGAGTGCAAACATACATTCACATCTTTAAATCAGAAAAAACAGTACACTATACAAGAAAATAGATACATTAACATACACACGACATAAAGCTCGCATTGACGACTACACGGGAAAGGAACCGAGGCAATCGACGCTACGGTCGAGGGATATCGTGTTTACGCTAAACGAATATGAACTAAAATGTTTAATTCGACATCACCTTGATAATGGACGTTCGTAGATGAATAAATAAATTAAGACAACCACTGACCTTGATTAACCCTGTCGGCGTTCCGAGACCGGGGGGTCCTCGAGCCGACGAGTGAGAGTGCCGCGTGCCCCAGCCCAGATGGGTCGAGCGCGTGGAGCGAGCGCAAAGGGGGGAACGGAGTGAGAGAGAGGTCGGTGGCCGGAGCCGGATCGCGAGGGAGTCGGAGAAATTCCCACGGCCTTCGTGTTCGTCCCGCGCCCAGGTCAGGTGCGCTTGCAGTAGGGGGTTACAAGCGTCCGCACGAGGTGAAGGGAGAGGGCGGCCCCGAGAGAGCGCCTGCCCCTGCCTTTCGTCCCCGTGAGGCCAACCTCTCTTAAGAAGGCCCTGGCCCTTCCTTTTATAGTCGTAAGGAGAGGGTCCAGGTGTACAAGACGGGGGTGTAGCAAGGTGCTACGTGTCTAGCGAGGGAGAGCTAGCGCCCTATGTACATGCCCAGGTGGCGGCCGGAGAGATCGTGGCACCCTGTTGGAGTGGCGTCGTGGCTGTTGGAGGAGTAACGGAGCCGGACGGGGGGACAGCTGTCGAGGTGGCTGGGTCCTTGCTGACGTTCTCCTGCTTTCGTAAGGGAGCTGGGAGCCGCCGTCGTCATGATCTAGCGGGGCGCCATCATGGCCTATCTGGCATAGCTGGCCAGATGGGACGCCGGTCTTGTTCTCTGCGACCCAAGTCGGCTCGGGGCAGGGTGATGATGACGCTTCCTGTTGACGTGGCGGTCTCGTATCCTAGGTCGGGCGTCGTGGAGGCTCCTCCGAGGCTATGGCCGAGTCCGTCCTGCAAGACAGAGACAGAGCCCGAGCCCTGGTCGGGCGAGGCGGAGATTATTCGGCAGAGGCCGAGGCGGAGTCCGAGCCCTGGGTCGGGCGAGGCGGAGGTCGCCGTCTTCCGAGGCCTTAGCCTGAGTCCGAGCCCTGGGTCGGGCGGAGCGGAGTTCGCCGTCTTCCGAGGCCTTAGCCTGAGTCCGAGCCCTGGGTCGGGCGGAGCGGAGTTCGCCGTCTTCCGAGGCCTTAGCCTGAGTCCGAGCCCTGGGTCGGGCGGAGCGGAGTTCGCCGTCTTCCGAGGCCTTAGCCTGAGTCCGAGCCCTGGGTCGGGCGGAGCGGAGTTCGCCGTCTTCCGAGGCCTTAGCCTGAGTCCGAGCCCTGGGTCGGGCGGAGTCTCCTATGGCACCACTGGCGAAGTCTGGCCGCCCGTCGGTCTTACCTTTTGCGTTAAACGCCCTGGTGACTCGGTCGGTTGGTGCGGTGATTTAGTCAGGGTTTCTCCTTATCGGAGGCGGGGCCTAGGGCGAGCCGGGGATGCGCCTGCCGTGAAAGAGGAGACCTCAGGCGAGACGGAGTCATCTTAGGGTCGGCTGCCCTCGCCCGAGGCTAGGCTCGGGCGTGGCGTGGTCAAGTCACTCGTGTGGACTGATCCCTGACTTAATCAAACCCATCAGGCCTTTGCAGCTTTATGCTGATGGGGGTTACCAGCTGAGAATTAGGCGTCTTGAGGGTACCCCTAATTATGGTCCCCGACAGTAGCCCCCGAGCCTCGAAGAGAGTGTTAACACTCGCTTGGAGGCTTGCATCGCACTTTTTTGCAAGGGGACCAGCCTTTCTCGGAGGTACCTTGTTCCGGTGGGTGCGCGCGAGCGCACCCGCCGGGTGTAGCCCCCGAGGCCTCGGAGGAGTGGTTTCACTCCTTCGAGGTCTTAATGCCTTGCGCAATGCTTCGGCGTGACTAGCGGTTCCCTCATGCGAGCAGGGCGTAACCCAGGTGCACTGTCGGGGCCCAAGTTCTCGGGCTGGTATGTTGACGCTGTCAACGGTTCGGCCGGAGCCGGGTTTGCGAGAGCAGCCCCCGAGCCTTCGCACGGAGCGAGAGGACGATCAGGGACAGACTCGACTTTTTATATACGCCCCTACGTCGCCTTTCCGCAAGGAGGAGGGGGGGAGTGCGCCATGTTACCCTCGATGGGCACCGAACATGGTGTCTCCGGTGAGCTGCGATCGGGTAATCCGAGTGGACGTCCGTGCCCCGTTCGTTAGGGGTCGGCTAGGGGCCCGGAGGCACGCCCAAAAGTACCTGCGGGTGATCTGCCGGACCCGGTCCCCTAGCGACGGGGTCCGAGGGCTCGTTGCCTCCCTCCAATGGGATTCCGTTACAGAGTCGTTCCCGCTGGTCTCGGAAATGTCCTAGGGTACCTCGGGAGCGCAGCCCGAGCCTTGGTTATGTATCGAACGTACCCCTGGTCATCCCTCGCTCGGCGTCTGAGGCGGCTGTGAACCCTTCGACAGGCCAGCCTTCGAACCCCTGATCAGTAGGGGGCATGGAGCCCTAGTAGCCTGAGGCGGTCATGGAACCTTTCGGGGGCCGACCTACGAACCCCTGACCAGTAGTGGGTGTCGGGCCCACGCGATCTGAGGCGGCTGTTGAACCCTTCGGGGGGCCAGCCTTCGAACCCCTGATCAGTAGGGAGGCTCGGGGCCTAGTTCCTTCACGGGGAAGGATCCCTTTGGGGTTATCCCCCTTCTCGGTCCCTGTTGCAAGAGATAGAGAAAGAAGGAAAAGGGAAAAAGGGATTCGAAATTGAACTTCGTGGCGTACCTTTCTCGGCGTGGCCGTTTTTGGCGGAGGCGAAGCGCCGCCAGCTGCCCCTGCCAGAAACGTCACCTATTTCGCCGTGGAGTTAATGCGCTGGGGTGAGTAGTTGGCGAGGTCGCCGTTGTGCGCGCGCGGGCCGTTCGAGGTACGGGTCACGGACGCGTCGTCTTCATGCCGTGAGAAGGGTTCTCTTGCTGCCCCCGGATGGGACGTGAGCCTGGCCGATGGCGTAACCGCTGCCCTCACACGCCTGCCACCGTCATTACTGCCGGCCCATTTTTGACCGCGTTTGACCGCTGCGCCAGGCTGGCGCCGCTGGATCGCAGGCTGGGCGGCCTCGAGTCGCGGTATCGGTTCCGCAATCGAGGAGGTGCGGTGGTGGAGCGAGAGGCGCAGCGGTTCGCATGCAGCGCCTGGCGCGCCAGTTGAACGACGCGTGGTCTTGAGCCGTCGCGCTGGCCTGTCAGGAGTCGGGGAGGCGCGTCCACTTGGCGTGGTTGCATGCCGCTTGCATGGCCGCTCACCCCCTTTGCCCGTTGGTCTGGGCAAAAGGGGAGGGTTACTTGTAACCGCTGGGCGGTTGCGTGCGTCGTGCGCGGCGGTTTGGCTCCCTCTGCTTGGAGCTGGTCTGCATGACAGGCGGGCCCCAGCCCCCGCGCCGCGGGGAAGGGCCTAGGAGGCGTGTTGGAGAAGACTCGGCCCGTGACGGTTGAGGGCGCTAGCAGGGGGAGTTGCCTTTTAAAGGAGGGTGACCCTCTTCGTGAGGCGACCATGTCTCCTTTCTCCCTTATGCATTGTGTCTCTCCATCTTCCAGGCCCCCGGATGGGGGGAACCGCCGCCTTTTCGCTCCATCGTTGGAGGAACGCGACCCCGCGGGGGTTGGTACCTTTCAGCCATCGTTCGGCTTCAAGGATTTTCATCATGCGGCCCGGCTGCACCCCTCCACCGGCGATCGCCCGAGAAGGCGACCTCCGGCTTGATGGTGGGGGAAAGCGAGCCGGGCTGCGGTATCCGCCCCTTCCTCAGCCTCAAGGATTTTCATCACCAGGGCTGAGGAGGGGCGTGTACCGAGTTGGGGTCGGTCTCTGCGCGGGCGGTGGCTCGCTCCTTCCCTCAGTGATCGGGGGGAAGGGCGGGAGTCGCCTGTGGCGCTAACAGCTGCACCGTGCCCGGCTCTCTGAGCCGAGCAGTTTCGGAATCGCTCCCGGTGCCGCCTCCCGCCACGGCAGCTGGAAGAGGTTCTTCCGCCGGCGCGACAGCCCAGGTTGGCCATGGGCCGACCTCCAACTCTACGGCCTTCTGCCCGTCCTTGCCTCTCGAGTTTGGGCGAGGGTGGGGGCCTCCTAGCAGCAGTATCCGCCCTGAGGCCATCACTGCTGCTGTTCGGCTCCCCGGGGCAGAAGTCTTCATCGTCGTTGCCGCTGTCGGGGCGGTCGGCGACGCGCCGTTCGTCGGTCTCCTGTTGCTCCGCAGGTCCACCCCCGTCGAGTGGGGTTGTTCGTACCTGCGGAGACGGAACCGGAGTTCCGTTTGTAATGGCACTTCGAGTGCCGGGTTTTTTGTTCATTTCGGCTTTCGGGGCCTGAACATGTATGTAACTCCGGCACAGAGCCGTGTTTTTTCCTCATTTCTGAGCAATAAGACTTGCCTATCGATTGTCTGAATCGCTTCACCAAGCATGAGTCGCCCCGTGTCCAGGTGACGAGTGAGGTATCCGTATCCCGGAGGCGTAGGAATCCCTCGGCTCGGTCGGACCTGTTGTCTGAGGCTCTTCTAGCTTGGTTAAAAAGACCCCTCGGTCGCTCTTCGACGAGCCGAGGCCAGGGGTAGCGATATCAGCACAAGCAGAGGCGTTGTTGGCTCGGAAATGGAACCTGGTTGGCCGGAGCCCAGCTGGGTCGTCTGCTGGCAGGCTCGGCGCCGGAGTTGATTGGCCGAGGCCTCGGACCGAGCTGGCGCCCTTGGAAGGGGTCGGCCGAGGCCCCGGAGGTGGCCGGCCGAGCCGTCCGCTTGGGCCGGATTCTCGGGGAAGCCTCTGGCGGAGATGGCTCGAGCACGGTGTCGACGTCGTCCTTTGGAGCGGAGGCCTTCGGACCGCGTGGCCACCCGAGGCCAGGTCGGGTCTTGCCGAAGGTGCTGCTGATGCCGAGGGTGTCGTCACCCTCTTCCAGCGCCGAGGTCCGCGCCTGCAGGGTCAAGTCGTTCTGTAGCGTGGGCCTTGTGCGGCCGTTGAGGCCAGAACACACACCCTTGTCGCGTTATAAAGCTGTGTCTCTTTTCCTCTTGCTTCGAGTATCTGGACTTTTTGTCGGTAGCAGGGATGTTAGTGCGAGCAAGAGTTGCTTCTCGCGGGAGGTGATGAGTGAGGTATCCGTATCCCGGAGGCGTGGGAGTCCCTCGGCTCGGTCGGCCTCGCCGCTTACGCGTACTTTTACCCATCCATGAGGCCCTGTCACCGACTCGGTCGAGAAGGCTCGAAGAACCTGCTTCAACAGAAGAGCCTCCGTACGTAAAGACTCATTCGATCCGCGGAGTCACTTTATCCGAACGCGAGTTACTTATCACAGAAGGTGACGAGTGAGGTATCCGTATCCCGGAGGCGTAGGAGTCCCTCGGCTCGGTCGGCCTTGGCTGCTTACGTGTACCCCGTCGTTTCTAGGACCCACTTTTCGAAGTAGTCAAAAAGCACGAAAGATGTTCTGGTAAAAGAGGTTTTTTGTTCGAGGAAAATTTTGACGCAGAGGGGGTTAACCCCCTTTTAGCCCCCGAGGGAGGGTCGGGCTCCGCTGAGGCGAGGCCGACCCTTCCTTGTTGACTAAACTTCGCGTGGGTACGGGGTATAAGAACAACTTGGAAACATTCTTAAGGATAGAAGCGACGTAGCTGTTGGATGTTCCAAGCGTTGCCGTAGACCTCGCCTTGACTGTTGGCCAGCTTGTAAGTTCCGGGCTTCAGAACTTTGGCGATGATGAACGGCCCCTCCCAGGGGGGCGTTAGCTTATGCCTCCCTCGGGCGTCCTGCCGCAGCCGAAGCACCAGATCGCCCACCTGGAGATCTCGGGGTCGGACCCCTCGGGCGTGGTAGCGTCGCAGGGACTGCTGATACCGCGCTGAGTGTAGTAGGGCCCTGTCCCGAGCCTCGTCCAGCTGGTCCAGCGAGTCTTCTCGGCTGGCTTGGTTGCTTTCTTCGTCGTAAGCCCTCGTCCTCGGGGAACCGTATTCCAGGTCCGTGGGCAGGATCGCCTCGGCCCCGTAGACCAGGAAGAACGGCGTGAAACCCGTGGCTTCGGCTTGGAGTCGTCCTCAGGCTCCAGACCACCGAGGGGAGTTCCTTCATCCATCGCTTGCCGAACTTGTTGAGACTGTTATAAATCCGAGGCTTAAGCCCCCGTAGAATCATGCCATTGGCACGTTCCACTTGCCCATTCGACATGGGGTGAGCTACGGCGGCCCAGTCCACCCGGATGTTGTGATCGTCGCAAAAATCCAAGAATTTTTTGCCGGTGAACTGGGTGCCATTGTCGGTGATGATGGAGTTCGGGACCCCGAAGCGATGGATGATGTTGGTGAAGAATGCCACCGCCTGCTCGGACCTGATGCTGCTTAGGGGTCGGACCTCGATCCACTTGGAGAATTTGTCGATGGCGACCAGCAGGTGCGTGTAGCCCCCGGGTGCCTTCTGCAGTGGGCCGACGAGGTCCAGACCCCACACAGCGAAGGGCCAGGTGATGGGTATCGTCTGCAGAGCCTGAGCGGGCAGGTGGGTCTGCTTCGCATAGAATTGGCACCCTTCGCAGGCGCGGACAATTCTAGTGGCCTCAGCCACCGCCGTTGGCCAGTAGAAGCCTTGGCGGAAAGCATTCCCGACGAGGGTTCGAGGTGCTGCATGATGACCGCAAGCCCCCGAGTGTATTTCCTGCAGGAGGTCCTGACCCTCGGCGATGGTGATGCATCGCTGGAGGATGCCCGAGGGGCTGCGGTGGTAGAGCTCCTTCTCGTCGCCCAGCAGGACGAACGATTTTGCTCGTCGTGTTACCCGCCGAGCCTCAGTTTGGTCGAGGCGCAGCTCTCCTCGGCGGAGATATTGCAGGTACGGGGTCCTCCAATCTTGATCTGGCACGACCCCGTTCTGCTCCTCCTCGACGTGCAGCGCTTCGCGCTCGGGCCCCGAGGGTTCCTTGGATTGAGCCGAGGACGGCTCGGGCTGAGCCGAGGTCACCTCGGACGAGGCCGAGGGTGCCTCGGGTTCGGGCGCGTCGCCTATCTTGACGGAGGGTTGGTGCAGATCCCGGGCGAAGACGTCCGGGGGAACCGTTGTCCGCCCCGAGGCTATCTTCGCCAGCTCGTCCGCAGTCTCGTTATAGCGTCGGGCGATGTGGTTAAGTTCGAGCCCGTAGAACTTGTCCTCCAGGCGTCGAACCTCTTCGCAGTAGGCCTCCATCTTCGGGTCGCGGCAGAGGGAATTCTTCATGACTTGGTCGATGACGAGCTGCGAGTCACCGCGTGCATCGAGGCGTCGAACCCCTAGCTCGATGGCGATTCGCAACCCGTTGATCAGAGCCTCGTACTCAGCTACATTGTTAGACGCCGGGAAATGGAGGCGAAGCACGTAGCGCAGGTGTTTTCCGAGGGGCGAGACGAAAAGCAGGCCCGCGCCAGCTCCCGTCTTCATCAGCGACCCGTCGAAAAACATGGTCCAGAGTTCTGGTTGGATCGGAGCCGTTGGTAACTGGGTGTCGACCCATTCGGCTACGAAATCCGCCAGTGCCTGGGACTTGATGGCCTTCCGAGGGGCGAACGAGATCGCCTCGCCCATGATTTCCACCGCCCACTTTGCGATCCGTCCCGAGGCTTCCCGGCACTGGATGATCTCCCCCAGGGGGAAGGATGACACCACAGTCACCGGATGGGACTCGAAGTAATGTCGCAACTTTCGCCTCGTCAGGACCACAGCGTATAGCAGCTTCTGGACTTGTGGGTAGCGGGTCTTGGTCTCGGACAGCACTTCGCTGACGAAGTAAACTGGCCTCTGAATGGGCAAAGCATGCCCCTCTTCCTGCCTTTCGACCACGATCGCGGCGCTGACCACCTGAGTGGTTGCGGCGACGTAGACCAGGAGGGTCTCTCCATCAGTTGGGGGTACCAAGATGGGCGCCTGTGTGAGGAGTGCCTTCAGGCTCCCGAGGGCTTCCTCGGCCTCGGGAGTCCAAGTGAAGCATTCGGCCTTCCTTAAGAGGCGGTACAGGGGCAGGCCTCTTTCGCCGAGGCGCGAGATGAAGCGGCTCAAGGCCGCGAGGCATCCCATGACCCTCTGTACGCCTTTTAAGTCCTTGACAGGTCCCATGTTTGTGATTGCTGCGATCTTCTCCGGATTGGCTTCGATGCCCCGCTCGGAGACGATGAACCCCAAGAGCATGCCCCGGGGCACCCCGAAGACGCACTTCTCGGGATTGAGCTTGACGCCCTTCGCCTTGAGACACCGGAATGTCAGTCCGAGGTCGGAGAGAAGGTCGGAGGCTTTCCTCGTCTTGACCACGATGTCGTCGACGTAGGCCTCGACCGTGCGACAAATGTGTTCGCCGAACACATGGTTCATGCACCGCTGGTACGTTGCACCCGCGTTCCTCAACCCGAACGGCATTGTGACATAACAGTACATGCCGAAGGGCGTGATGAAAGAAGTCGCGAGCTGGTCGGACTCTTTCATCTTGATTTGATGATACCCTGAGTAGGCATCGAGAAAAGACAGGGTTTCGCACCCTGCTGTGGAGTCCACAATTTGGTCGATGCGAGGTAGAGGGTAGGGGACCTTTGGACATGCTTTGTTGAGGCCAGTGTAGTCTACACACATCCGCCACTTCCCCCCTTTTTTCCTCACAAGTACAGGGTTGGCAAGCCATTCGGGATGGAATACCTCTTTGATGAACCCCGCTGCCATCAGCTTGTGGACCTCCTCGCCTATCACTCTGCGCCTTTCCTCGTCGAATCAGCGCAGAGGCTGTCTGACCGGTCGGGCCCCGGCCCGAATATCCAGCGAGTGCTCGGCGACTTCCCTCGGTATGCCGGGCATGTCCGAGGGACTCCACGCGAAAACGTCGGCGTTTGCGCGGAGAAAGTCGACGAGCACTGCCTCCTATTTGGGGTCGAGCCCCGAACCGATCCGGATCTGCTTGGAGGCGTCGCCACTGGGGTCGAGAGGGACGGCCTTAACCGTCTCTGCTGGCTCGAAGTTGCCGGCATGCCGCTTCACATCCGGCACCTCTCGGGAGAGGCTTTCTAGGTCGGCAATGAGGGCCTCGGATTCGGCGAGGGCCTCGGCGTACTCCACGCACTCCACATCGCATTCGAATGCGTGTTTGTACGTGGGGCCGACGGTGATGACCCCGTTGGGGCCCGGCATCTTGAGCTTCAGGTAGGTGTAGTTGGGGATGGCCATGAACTTCACGTAGCATGGCCTTCCCAACACCGCGTGGTAGGTCCCTCGGAACCCGACCACCTCGAACGTCAAAGTCTCTCTTCGGAAGTTGGAGGGTGTTCCGAAGCAGACAGGGAGGTCGAGCTGTCCGAGGGGCTGGACGCGCTTCCCGGGAATGATCCCGTGGAAGGGCGCAGCGCCTGCTCGGACAGACGACAAGTCGACGCGCAGGAGCTTGAGAGTCTCGGCGTAGATGATGTTGAGGCAGCTGCCCCCATCCATCAGGACCTTGGTGAGCATGACGTCGCCAATGACAGGATCGACGACGAGCGGGTACTTCCCCGGGCTCGGCACGTGGTCGGGGTGGTCGTCCTGGTTGAAGGTGATGGGCTTGTCGGACCAGTCTAGGTAGACTGGTGCCGCCACCTTCACCGAGCAGACCTCCCGACGCTCTTGCTTACGATGCCGAGCCGAGGCATTCGCCACATGCCCTCCGTAGATCATGAAGCAGTCGCGGACCTCGGGGAACTCTCCTGCTTGGTGATCCTCCCTTTTTTCGTCGTCGTGAGCCTTGCCACCCTCGGCGGGTGGCCCGGCCCGATGGAAGTGACGCCGAAGCATGACGCACTCTTCGAGGGTGTGTTTGACGGGCCCCTGATGGTAGGGGCACGCCTCCCTGAGTGCCTTGTCGAAGAGGTTTGCACCTCCGGGGGGTTTCCGAGGGTTCTTGCGCTCGGCGGCTGCGACAAGGTCAGCATCGGGAACGTCGCGTTTCGCTTGCGACTTCCTCCTGCCTTTCTTCTTGGCGCCGCGCGGAGCAGACGCCTCGGGAGCATCTTCCGACGGGCGGCCCTGGGGCTGCTTGTCCTTTCGGAAGATGGCCTCTACCGCCTCCTGGCCGGAGGCGAACTTGGTAGCGATGTCCATCAGCTCGCTCGCCCTGGTGGGGGTCTTGCGACCCAACTTGCTCACCAGGTCGCGGCAGGTGGTGCCGGCGAGGAACGCGCCGATGACATCGGAGTCGGTGATGTCGGGCAGCTCGGTGCGCTGCTTCGAGAACCGCCGGATGTAGTCCCGAAGGGACTCCCCCGGCAATTGCCGACAGCTTCGGAGGTCCCAGGAATTCCCGGGGCGCACGTACGTGCCCTGGAAGTTCCCGGCGAAGGCCTGGACCAGATCCTCCCAGTTGGAAATCTGCCCCGGGGGCAGGTGCTCCAACCAGGCACGAGCGGTGTCGGAGAGAAATAGGGGGAGGTTTCGGATGATGAGGTTGTCATCGTCCGTCCCACCCAGCTGACAGGCCAGGCGGTAGTCTGCAAGCCACAATTCCGGTCTCGTCTCCCCCGAGTACTTCGTGATAGTAGTCGGGGGTCGGAATCGGGGCGGAAACGGCGCCCGCCGAATGGCTCGGCTAAAGACCTGCGGACCGGGTGGTTCGGGCGAGGGACTTCGATCCTCCCCGCTGTCATAACGTCCCCCACGCCTGGGGTGGTAGCCTCGGCGCACCCTTTCGTCGAGGCGTGCCCGACGGTCACGATGAGGGTGCTCGTCGCCGAGGTGGCCCGGGGCCGCAGGCGCGGTGTTGCGCGTGCGCCCGGTGAAGACCGAGGCTTCCCGCGTGAGTCGGGAAGTCGCGGCACGAGGATCCGGGGTGTATCCCTGCCTTCGAGAGGCAGAGCTCTCTGCCCGCCGGGCCGCAGCGCCTTCCAGGAGATGCCTGAGTTCTCCCTGAATCCGCCGTCCCTCGGTGGTTGATGACTCCGGCATCGCGCGGAGGAGCATTGCTGCAGCGACCAGGTCCTGGCCAGTCCCGCCGGATGCGGGTGGCGGTTTGTCCCTGGCATCGTTGGCGATGCGGTGCTGGAGACCTTGGGGCAAGTGACGTATTCCTCCGGCCGGGGGTTGGCTCGCCCATACCTGCCCGATGTTCTGACGGATTGCCTCGAGCGCTCCTGCTCCTTCATCGAACCCGGCCTGCGCCCCGCGGACTTGCTCGAGCTGTGGGTCGTGACCTCCCGCCGAAGCGGGGACCACAGCTAGCTCCCGCGGGATGTCAGCGCGAGGCGCTGGCCTAGGGGGATCACCATCCTCCGGCATGCCGAGACAGCCGCCTCCGGAGGGATCCCCTAGCTCGATGTGGAAACATTCGCGACTCAGGCCGCAGTCCTTGTCGCCAAGGCTACGGCTGCCGTCGGAACAGTCGGAGAGGCAGTAGTCACATGCGGTCATGAAGTCCCGCATGGCACTAGGGTTGCCAGATCCGGAGAAATCCCAGCAGATGCTGGGGTCGTCGTCTTCCTCGGACCCAGAGGGTCCGTAGGTCGAGACACCCGTCAATCGGTCCCAAGGCGACCGCACAAGAAACCCCAGAGAGGTTGCACTCGCCTCAATGTGAGCGCCCGCCAAAGCGAGATCGCCAGGCGGGCTGAGGCCGAGTCGAAATAACGAAAGATGGGTAGCAGTCGATACCTTTTTGTCGACGAGGAGCGATGAAGTCGCGTCGGGGGCTGACCGCGTCGTCGTCTTGGGTCCGAGGGCGACGTCCTGCAGGCCTTCCGTGAGCGTGCTGGCGTCGTCCACTTGCTCGGAGTCGACGTGTTGCGGGGGGATGGCGCTCGCGTCTGCCTTGAACGCGAGGGCGACGCTTGGCGTGTCCTCCGTCGAGGCGCCGGGGATGTCGATTTGCCCGACAGCCGTCGGAGCGCGACCTCCCGCTCGGCCCCGGTTGCCCTGCCTCCTCCTCCTTCGACGGCGAGGGAGAGGATGGGGCGAGCTCGAAAGTTGTCCTTCCCCTACGCGGGAAAGACGTCGTTGATTCCGCCGCCAGCGGGCGGGCTGTCCGCCATCAATGTCGTCGTCGCGCGGCGGTGGAAGGAGTATCATGTCGTAGTCGCCGTCGAGCGAGATGAACTCGAGGTTCCCGAAACGGAGCACCGTCCCGGGTTGAAGAGGTTGTTGGAGACTGCCCATCTGGAGCTTGACGGGAAATCGAACGTCAACACGCAGCGTGCCCCTACCTGGCGCGCCAACTGTCGGCGTTCCGAGACCGGGGGGTCCTCGAGCCGACGAGTGAGAGTGCCGCGTGCCCCAGCCCAGATGGGTCGAGCGCGTGGAGCGAGCGCAAAGGGGGGAACGGAGTGAGAGAGAGGTCGGTGGCCGGAGCCGGATCGCGAGGGAGTCGGAGAAATTCCCACGGCCTTCGTGTTCGTCCCGCGCCCAGGTCAGGTGCGCTTGCAGTAGGGGGTTACAAGCGTCCGCACGAGGTGAAGGGAGAGGGCGGCCCCGAGAGAGCGCCTGCCCCTGCCTTTCGTCCCCGTGAGGCCAACCTCTCTTAAGAAGGCCCTGGCCCTTCCTTTTATAGTCGTAAGGAGAGGGTCCAGGTGTACAAGACGGGGGTGTAGCAAGGTGCTACGTGTCTAGCGAGGGAGAGCTAGCGCCCTATGTACATGCCCAGGTGGCGGCCGGAGAGATCGTGGCACCCTGTTGGAGTGGCGTCGTGGCTGTTGGAGGAGTAACGGAGCCGGACGGGGGGACAGCTGTCGAGGTGGCTGGGTCCTTGCTGACGTTCTCCTGCTTTCGTAAGGGAGCTGGGAGCCGCCGTCGTCATGATCTAGCGGGGCGCCATCATGGCCTATCTGGCATAGCTGGCCAGATGGGACGCCGGTCTTGTTCTCTGCGACCCAAGTCGGCTCGGGGCAGGGTGATGATGACGCTTCCTGTTGACGTGGCGGTCTCGTATCCTAGGTCGGGCGTCGTGGAGGCTCCTCCGAGGCTATGGCCGAGTCCGTCCTGCAAGACAGAGACAGAGCCCGAGCCCTGGTCGGGCGAGGCGGAGATTATTCGGCAGAGGCCGAGGCGGAGTCCGAGCCCTGGGTCGGGCGAGGCGGAGGTCGCCGTCTTCCGAGGCCTTAGCCTGAGTCCGAGCCCTGGGTCGGGCGGAGCGGAGTTCGCCGTCTTCCGAGGCCTTAGCCTGAGTCCGAGCCCTGGGTCGGGCGGAGCGGAGTTCGCCGTCTTCCGAGGCCTTAGCCTGAGTCCGAGCCCTGGGTCGGGCGGAGCGGAGTTCGCCGTCTTCCGAGGCCTTAGCCTGAGTCCGAGCCCTGGGTCAGGCGGAGCGGAGTTCGCCGTCTTCCGAGGCCTTAGCCTGAGTCCGAGCCCTGGGTCGGGCGGAGTCTCCTATGGCACCACTGGCGAAGTCTGGCCGCCCGTCGGTCTTACCTTTTGCGTTAAACGCCCTGGTGACTCGGTCGGTTGGTGCGGTGATTTAGTCAGGGTTTCTCCTTATCGGAGGCGGGGCCTAGGGCGAGCCGGGGATGCGCCTGCCGTGAAAGAGGAGACCTCAGGCGAGACGGAGTCATCTTAGGGTCGGCTGCCCTCGCCCGAGGCTAGGCTCGGGCGTGGCGTGGTCAAGTCACTCGTGTGGACTGATCCCTGACTTAATCAAACCCATCAGGCCTTTGCAGCTTTATGCTGATGGGGGTTACCAGCTGAGAATTAGGCGTCTTGAGGGTACCCCTAATTATGGTCCCCGACAAACCCGCTACTCCGGTATTTGTCGGTTCAATAATTAATTAATTAGGTTCTATGTGAATTGGACTAATGACGCACGACGAAGCGTGTAACAGCAAGCGAACAACACCAACATGCTGGGGGGGTAGACGGGGGGGGGGGGGGGGGTAGAAGGGGTAAACAGGGGGTAGACGCATGCTCATCGAGCAAGGACATGGGTGTGGCTTGACCAACGACACGCATGGGGTTTAGTCACGGCTGTTTTACGTGGCTGCGTAGGGGCTGCGAGGTCGTGGCAAGCGCACGCTAGCCGCGCCGGGGGCATGTAGGGCCGCGCTGGGGGTACACGCAAGCCGTGCCGGACGCGCGTGAAGTCGCGTCAGGGGGAGGGCGTGTGGGCTTCTTTGCCACACCACAGCCACGCCACGCCGGGGCCGGGCCACGAGCATGACGTGTCGTGCTGAGTAGCGGGCACGCGCTAAGCTACCACGCTGGGGCTAGGCCGTGCCGAGCGCTGGCCGTGGGCACGCCCAGCTGCCGCGCTGGGGCCGGGCCACGCCGAGCTCTGGCCGCGGGCACACCACACTGCCGAGCCGAGCTCTGGTCGCACGGTGGGGAAGGAGAGGGACACGGGGAGGGAGGAGCTTACCACGGCGAGAGGGAGAAGGAAGAGGGGACGAGGGGAGGCTCACCGTGGGCGGTCGGTGGCAACGGTGGTGCTCCGACGAAGGCGCTCATCGCAGTAGCGAGGCAGGCGGCGTGAGGCGTGGGAAAAGAGAGAGAAGGAGGGTTGGCGGTTTTTGACGTGGGAGATGAAGTGGGCATGGGCAGTTGACGAAAAATGGGGCACGTCCGTGCTGGCCAGTGGGGCCGACCCACGTGGCAGCGATGACCGAATGGCTTGCGTGGGCACGGGGGAGAACAGGGCTGCTGGTCCACACAGAGCACTAGGCCGCGCGGGGGAGGGAGCAGGCCGTAGCCGCACCGCTGGGCCGCGTGCAAGGCGAGCAGGCCGACGCCGAGCCTAGGAGAGAAGGGAGGGCTACCAGTTTTCCACGAATAGGACTAGAGCGACCCAATGTGAGGTACTTGGCCTGATGTAACCCTTCTCTGACAACTCATCTATCTACTTCTTGAGCTCCACCGACTCTGGTCTAGATACCCTGTATGGTCTTTTGAAAATAGGGGCGGTGCCAGGGATAAGCTCTATGGAAACTTAACTTTCCGCTCAGGTGGCATACCTGGTAAATCTTTAGAGAAAACATCTAGAAATTCTGACATGACCTTGATGGCCTCGAGTGGGCCGGCCTCCTTGCTATCAATAGTCATCTGGTGGCAACCTCCTTTCTTGACCTGGGTGGGATTAGTTCAGTCACCACTTCTTGTCCTAGTGAAGACACCAACTTCACCGTTCTCTTATCACAACTGATAACTGTCACACCCGGATTTAAGGGATAAAGTCTGGTGCGTCTCATATGTGCGCCAAAGAATAACATCACATATAAAGACAAAGTGTATAGAGTTAAATGTCACAAATATCAGTATTACATAGCGGAAGTCTTATAAAATTCCTTAGCGCCATCAAGCTGACTGGGAAACGCCACATAGATAACCTCATATTCCTCGTTGTAGGGATCCTCCTGGACCACCTGTTCTTCTCGTGTGGGGGGAGGGTTTATATATCGCAAGAGTGAGCTCACAAAAAATCATAGCTCAACAAGTTGTGGGGAATAATGTGCATGAACTCATCAAAGGTGGGAGCTCATGTGAAGTGTAAGGCTAATCAACAAATAATGATTAAAGCTGAGCATTGCTTTTAATAAGTGGGTCAAATTTTATTAGCAGTTACTAAATGTAAGTATATACCAAACTAGAATAATAATAGATCAAATTAATAACAAAACATAATGCGATGCAAATGACCAATTAAATTTAATTCCATAAGTTACTCATGTGAGGGTCCGAGCCTCTCATGACTGTGAGCACGGCTGATATACCAGTTATACACTCTGCAGAGGTTGCATATCTTTACCCACAAGTCATGTTAGCCATCAACCAAGGGGTCATGAATCCCATTCACCTCTACCAAGGAAGCAAGGCAGGGTAACACTACGAGGCCTTTACAAAGTTCCACTAGCTTCAGAAAACCCGCTACAGTTTCTAGGGAGCGCAATGTAGGAATCCCCATCTGACCGCCATCGCAGCAAAATCAACCCGAGAACCTCCCTACACCGACCACTCCCCTACTACCCTTGCCCCTTTCGGGTAAGGTAGTCATCCACTAGCTTTCCTAATTAGTCAGCCAAGGGCGTCCCATACCACCCTTGTGGTAGCACTATTTTCCTCGGTGGTTCTCCATGTTCCAATTAACATAATGATCTTTTCATGAACAATATATAACAAATTGATAATAAAAGCATGATCATGGATAATGTGTATCTCAATACCCAAAACCACATAAAGCAATAGTAGGTACTACCCAAAAGTTCAGTTGTAAACAAGGTATAAAGATAGCAACTAGGATGACCTATTAGGTCCCATCAAAATTAACCTATGCAGATCATAATGATTAACAGTAACATTATTGGGTAAATAGAAGTGATCAAGGGCACAACTTGCCTTGAACGAGCTCCTGCTCAGCAATTTCCACCTGCTGAGCACCTGGGTCCTCGGTCACTTGCTCGTCTACTCGTAACAATACAAACAAACATGGTATAGGAGAAATTAACATCACACCAAACATGAGTACAAAATACATGGTAATAATCTACTTATCGTAACGATATCGTAGGTTCGAGAATCACTAAATTCGGAGTTACGGTTATCGAGTTACAATTCTCCAAAGTTATTAAGTGTTTTGTATAGAACAAATTAATTAGATAATTTTAATCTATGTTTCATGGCTAAACAGAGTTACCAAGTGATAAACAATATTAATATAAAATTAATGCAACTGGAATGGATCAAAAAGGAATTAAAATGACTTAATTATGAATTTAATAAGTTCCTGGAATTATTTTTATGCACAAAATTCATTTTCTAACTCATTTCAATTAGTTTTAACTGTCTGTGGATCGCACGCAGAATTTCCTAGGAGTTCGGGGTTCTAACCGTAAATGTCAGGACCCGAATCAAATAGTTTTCTTACTGATGGGGATGGCGGGTTTATTCTCATAAAGCTCAGGGGTGCTTTTGCAAGACGCGCAAGTCAAAGAGGTATCCTATGATCTCGGCCGTTGGATCTAAAGATTACGGCGAAGATTAAACTGGCCTTATAATGAATCGGTATGCGCCCAGAGCCGTCAGATCAGAGATCTAACGTATGGATTTAAAACGATGCCAATTCCCTGGCACCGTCCGATCACGGATCAGTGGCTCAGATCAAAGGACTCAATCGGTACCCCACGATCTAATTTGCGCTGTTGACGGAGAAATCAACGGCCCATGGCACTTTTCCCCATCTGATGTTAGGCCACGATTGTGCTCCAAACCTATACCTAAGTGGCCCTACTCGATGCGGTAATGAAGACAGATGCAGGTGAGCGGTTCTTACCGAGAATCGCGTGCATGGGCGAGCTGACCACGAGTCCAGGCGGCGTTCCTCCCTCTCCGGCAAGTAATTAAGGGTTGCTCGACCGTCGATTCTGCCCGCAAACACCATGGATGGCTTTGCTCTAGCTCGGTGCAGGTCTCCAACCTGATCCCAGGTTTCGGACGATGGCGAGGAAGAGGATCCATGGCGGCGCGGGTCAACTAGATGCAGAGTCATCGTTTTCGCTCTCTATCTCAGCTTGGGCTTTGGCGCGTTCGCGAGATGGTTGACCTAGGGTACGGCGCTAGTGTTTATAGGCGCGAGCACGATTCGTTTGGTCAACCGAAGCCAGGGTTTTCGGCACGGTAGTTGAGGCCGTCCGCCATGCGCGCGGAGTAGTGGAAGACGGCACTGGCCAGTAGGCCCCACGTGGAAGTGGCAGAGCACAAGCGCAATGACCGAGAGGCACTGAGGATTGGGGCACGCCAGTCTGCGATACATGCCATGCGATTGAGTTGAGGTGGCTTGGGCCGCGCAGAAGCCAGGTTAGCTGGGCCGGCCGGATTCGGCCCATGTGGCCGAAATCGCTTTCCCTTTATTCTTTATTCTTTTTCTGTTAATTTTTCTTTTCATTTTTAGATTCCAAAATTTGAATTCGACTTTGTGGTGAATTTGTCCTTAGATTAAATGTACAATTTGAACATACAAGTATGGAAGAAATTTATCTATTCATATATATTTATTTTGTATTGTCTAGTATTTGTGACAGAACCTCCCAAGCTATTGGGCCCACCTACAGATGTCCTTGTCCTAAGGACCTCAGACAATCATGAAGGTGTGCAAAATGACTCAGTAAGTTCGGCTATATATCTCTTCATCATATCGCCCAAGAGCGCTTAACCCATCACGCAGACATTACACATCATCAGAGTTGAGAATGAGCAGAAAGGATTACAATAATATAATTTACATTCATATAAAAATATAGAAAGAGTAGTTATTACATAACTGGGTGTTCGAGTGTAGAACTTATTATTACATTACCGGGAGGCAAAACATCCTCCCCAAGAAAGTTTAGTGTTCTTCCTCCTGATTGGGCACCACCTTAGAACAGAAACAGTAGAACTCCGTCGTTTCATCACCTACAACAACATGGGTTCGAAAACCTGAGTACGGAGTGTACTTTCGCAAGTCTTACCCATCAAAGGAAAAAGACTCTCAAGGATATGCTGGCTTTTGGGAATCAAGGTAAAGCTTATCAAGATTCAAAGACTCTGTTTGCCGAAAAGCTTACTATGAGTGGATCCTTAAAAATCCATTTTTATTATCAAGTTAAGTAGTTACCTGCATCTAGAGTTCTTTCTATCCTAGATCAGACACTTGGCCTATGCTAGCCGTCTTTTATCATCTTTTCAGTTCACTTGATGCTACGTGTAGGGCAGTGACCAAGTCTTCATGTCCTAGAAGTAACGGCAATCCAAATCGATTAATACCTAGCTGGGGATCTCCATCACACGACAAATGTAGCACTTAACCCTTGCATATGTCAACTCGCCATAAGGTTTCTCAAGACCAGAATGGGATCACGCCAATCGAGAGCACAAATACACCATCGTCCAGCCTGTTGCCACGAAGGGTACACGCTACTCTCGCCATCTCTCCACTCCCATTGCGTGGTGGCCTTTCTGGTATTGGTCTGACCGAGGCAAAGCTTACCCATGACGAGGTACGTGGCCAGTTAAAAGGTCCTCGATCATCAAGCCTACATCAGTTCGGTCCTTAAGTGACTCAGATAGAGACACTACACCAAGACTTCCTTCTCGTGCAAGTCACCCGCCCGATCTCGTCTTTATCATTTACAACCCAAAGTTTGGTACCTGATAGAGGTACATCTTTTCAGATGTTGAACCCATCATGGCCATGATGGATTCACCATCACAAGTATTTTCTTTGTAAAAATTCCCATCCCATATGAAGCATCACCTTTTGTTTAAAACAAAACATTTTGTTTTCTAAAGCAAAGCTAAGCATCAGAAAACTTTTAAGTAAATCAGGTAACAAGGAATAGTAATCAGTTTCCAAGGAAGGGAATGCAGCAATTGTTTAGCACATAACTCCTATTACCTAATGCATCATCTCTAGTGATAAAGAGTTTAAAACAATAAGGAAAGGGGTAAATGCACTGGGGCTTGCCATGTGTTGCAGGAGGTTCCGGGTCTACACCACAGATGTCGAAGTAGAAGTTATTCTCGGCTACAGGATTCTCAGCTTGAGTGACAACTTCTTCAACCACAGTTTCTTCCTCGTTTTCTATACATGACAATACATGTACATGAATGCTTATGTGATGTCATGAATATGCAGTTACATAATAGAAACATACTAAGTTGTATCTTGATCACAACTTTCCTTCATGGTATACACCAATCACTAGGGTTTCCTAAGTTGGTATTGTATTAGTATTAAGCAACTAAACCCTAGGAGGCTACTTATTGGGTTTGTGATCAAACAGTGTCCAAATCATTTCAATTTTCACCCAAGGTCTTTAATCATCATACTAAGCCTACCCAAAAAGTTTTACCATTTTTGTAGCTACTAAATTATTTCTAAAATTTGAAAAGGCTTGGTTTAAACACCTTTCAAGGCTACATAATTCTAGGTTTGGAATAAAATCTTGGAACTATTTTTATTAAATACTAGATGATTTTAGGAGTCTAGAAAAATTTGCCTCATAATTTTATCATTTTTCTACTATTTTTTACACATTTCCTAATCTGCTAGCAAAAAGAAAAAGAGAAACAATGGATAGTGTTGGGCTCAATTCAGCCCTAGCAGGCCCGCGAACGGGAGAATACGCGCCGACGAACTTGCGCAAAGGCCCCTGGCCTTTTAAATAACTGGTAAAGAATCCCTAAGTACTATTCATATGTCTCACTGACCATTGCACTTAAGCCCCTGTATTTCTATTAATTCACAAATCAAGTCCTTGGCGACGGCGCGCCAAGCGCATGGCTGGAGCCGTGCGTACTCGCCATCGAGGACGTGCTCCGATGGTGTTGAGCATGTAGACACCCTCAGGGTTGCAACCCGAGCCTAATTCACACGCTCAATTTGATCAGAGCATCGTTAACTCATAGCTACCCATGGTGGCGGCGGAACCAGATCACTGGCGCGTCTTTACCGGTGTACCCAAGTCGGTCTAGCTTAATCCAAGGACGTGGAAGGACTGAGTGGCTTAGTATGGTTATGGTACTTGCACAAACTTGGACAAAAACTACCCGGAACGACTGATCTACGTGAGCTATGTCCGCAGCGGCGTTTCCAGACAGTACCATCACGTTCTCTACACTATGGCGCGGTAGCGTTCAATCAGCCGAGACCGAGAGCTGTCCTAGTGTAAAAGGATGCAGAAACACAAACCAGATGGACATGAACGGACCTGTAGATGGCTGAGCACGACGCGAGGCCACAAGGCGGCGTTCTTGGCCGATTTGGGGGAAATTCCAAATTCGGGGGCTGTGGTGGCTAATCAGGAGCGAGGAATGGTGCACTGGCTTTGTAACAAGATAGTGGAGCAGGCCGAACACTCAATTTATAATGATCACTCGAGTGTTTCGTGAATTTGGGATGAGATGAATCTGCGGTCGGAAGGGAGATGAGTCACCGGAGTATACAATCATGGCGCTCAACGAGGTAAAGACTCTGGCGGCAGATGGGATGTCTACTGCGACCTGCTGCGACGTGGTAACATTTCCCAGCACGTGGCATCCTTGCGGCAAGCGTCGAACTCCTGTGATGGCATCTTGGCCGGTCGCTGGGCAAGTGGGTCTGGTGGCTAGCTCACAATCTCATCTGCGGTTATGATCTTTTCACTGGTCTGGTAATATCCATGCCACGTCGTGCACGAATCATAGCGACCAGCATGAATCCCCATGCGGATGTAGGATTATGGGGAGGCTACACTAGCGAAAAACAAAATTTTCGACCCCATAAAACCAAGAACTACCGCGGTTATAGGTCATAGAATTACCACTAGACGCGCAGGGCGGCAGAAGACGTCTCGATGTAGACGAACGCGTCGAGCAGTGCCGTGCAGTCGCCGGCGTCCTTCACGTCCTCACGTGGTTCGTCCTAGTGCTCCAGATGCAGCACCTCCGAGGTATCCACACATACAGGGAGGAAGCGCCGCGTATAGAACTGCTAGTTTCGCGACGGTGGCTTCGCGAGGGCGAGAGGCGAGCGGCTGCTCGTTTGCTGGTGGCAAATTAGGGTTCGCCTAACCGCGCCCCCGGCCCTCATTATATAGGCGTTATGGTGGGCTTCTGACTCTGAGGCCCATAAGTAACCCTAATGCCCAGTCTAATTTCGGATCTAATCCGAGTTAGGCTTCCTTCCTCTTAAGTGTGTGACCCTATAGGTTCACGTACAAATAGACATGGCCCGAGTATTCTTACTTGGCCCAATAATTGACAGCGGCCTCTAGCAAAACATGTCAACTCCTATGCGCACGTAAAGATCATATCAGACGAACCTTTGCAACATTACGTATATGTTGTTCCCTTTGTCTCACGATATTTGGTCTGGCTCTAAGCTGACCTCTCTTTCTTGATACTGTGAATTGGAATCCTTTCAATGGTTAACTCTTAACCCTAGCACGACCATGCATTTCTTGATCCAATCGCTCAAGGGGCCCAGAGATATCTCTCTCAAGAAGAGAGGGACAAATTCCATCTTGACTAACCATGCCTCACAGCATGCTTCCTGATAAACCCAAAACTACCTTTATAACTACCCAGTTACGGAGTAGCGTTTGATAGTCCCTAAGTAGGTCAATCCACATCTTGAGAACATGCGACAATCTCAGGCCTAAGGACAAAGTATACATGTTGCAAAAAGAGAACTATATTGCAATATCTCACATTGGGTCGGTCCAGCATCATGTCATACATGCGCCCACATTATTAGTTCGACATCTCCATGTCCATGACTTGTGAAATGTAGTCATCAACTAATATATGTGCTAGTCATCGACTCTGACCAGGGACATCATTTAGAATAACCATACAAGTAAAGAATCTCACAAACAATTCACATAATTGCTAATCAATACAAGGTGCCTTTCATGGATATTCCATTAAGCAATATATATCATGGATACAAAGAAATATGCTCATCTCTATGATTATCTCTAGGGCATATTTCTAATAGTCTCCCACTTACACTAGAGTTAATCTAGAAGATATCTAATACCCATAGATCTCATGTGTGCCTTCATGCTTAGGTTGTGGAAGAGGTTTTGTCAAAGGATCAGCAACATTCAAATCCGTATGTATCTTGCATATCTTTATCTCACCCCGTCTAACAAATTCCTGTATGAGGTGAAATTTCCGTAGTACATGTTTGCTTTTTTGGTGGTTCCTTGGCTCCTTTGCTTGCGCAATTGCCCCATTATTGTCATAGTAGAGGTTCAATGGACTAGAGGCATTAGGAAACACACCAAGATCGATGAGGAACTTCCTTATCCAAACACCTTCCTTCGCAGATTTAGAAGCTGCAATTTACTCGGCTTCTATGGTAGAATCAGTCACAGTCTCCTATTTGGAACTCTTCCAACTAACAGCACCACCATTTATCGTGAACACAAAACCTGATTGCAATTTTAACTCGTCGGGGTCAGTTTGGAAGCTAGCATCGGTGTAACCAGTTACAACGAGCTCCTCCTTACCCCCATATACTAGGAACATATCTTTAGTCTTTCTCAAGTACTTAAAAATGGATTTATGAAGTTTGCATATCTTTCCAGCATTGATCGAATCGACAAAACCCTCGGGCTATATCATATACACGTCCTCATCATGGTTTCCATTAAGGAAAGCTGTTTTGACATCCATCTGCCAAATCTCATAATCAAAATATGTGCAACAGCTAGAATGGTCCGAATAGATTTAAGCATCGCTACTGGCGAGAATGTCTCGTCATAGTCAACTCCTTGAACTTGTCAAAAACCCTTTGCAACAAGTCGAGCCTTATAGATGTTAACATTTCCATCCATGTCTTTCTTCTTCTTATAGATCCATTTGCACTCTATGGGTCTAACACCATCAGGCAGGTCCACCAAGTTCCAAACTTGATTTTCTCCCATGGAATCTATCTCGGATCTCATGGCGACTTGCCATTTCTCGGAATCTGGGTCCATCATCGCTTCTGCATATGTTGCAAGTTCGTCGTTGTCTAACAACAACACTTCCCCATTGCCCAACATTAGCACTTCTCTACGTGCTTCGTGAAGCCATGCTGACCTTCGTGGTCTTGCCCCAGATGTCTCAACTTGTTCTGCTACATTAGCATCACTTGTTGGATCATGTGGCACTAGCTCATCCTGAACTTCTTCAAGATACACCTTTTGTTTACTTTTCTCTCTTTTGAGAAACTCTTTCTCTAAGAACACACCATTCCAAGCAACAAACACTTTGCCCTATGACCGGTGGTAAAAGTAATATCCCAAAGTTTCCTTTGGATATCCCATGAACATGCACTTGTCCAATTTTGGAGTGAGTTTATCCGACTGAAGTCGCTTGACGTAAACCTCACAACCCCAAATCTTCAAAAAAGACAAACTGGGAGTCTTCCCAATCCACATCTCATATGGTGTCTTAATTATGGACTTAGACAGTAACCTATTTAGTGTGAAAGCTGTTGTTTCTAGAGCGTATCCCCAAAACGACAAAGGTAGGTCCGACTGGCTCATTATTAATCGAACCATATCCAATAAAGTCCGATTACGTCGCTCAGACATGCCATTCCTCTGAGGCGTTCCAGGCGGCGTAAGTTGCAGAACAATTCCACAACTCTTTAGATGATTGCTAAACTCATGGCTCAAATATTCACCTCCACGATCAGATCGCAGTGCTTTAATTTTCTTGCCACGCTGATTTTCCGCTTCATTCTGAAACTCTTTGAACTTTTCTAAAGATTCATACTTGTGTTTCATTAAGTAGACATACCCATATCTACTAAAATCATCAGTGAAGGTTATGAAGTATTGGAATCCTCCCCTAGCTGTCGTACTCATTGGTCCGCACACATCAGTATGTATGAGTTCCAACAAATCTAATGCCCTCTCAGGTAAACCCGTGATGGGTGCCTTGGTCATCTTGCTAAGTAAGCATGCTTCACATGTCTTGTATGATTCAAAATCAAACGAAGTTAAAAGCCCATCAAAATGAAGCTTCTTCATGCGATTCTCACTTATATGATCCAAACGACAGTGCCACATGTAGGTGCATCATCAAGATTTAAAATGAACAACCCATTCATAATGGATGCAAAAGCCACAAACATGCCATTCTTAGAGATAACACAACCATTGTTTTCACTCGCAAATGAATAACCATCCTTCATCAAACATGAAGGAGACATAATGTTTTGACTCATACTAGGAACTAGATAACAATTATTTAACTCCAAAATAAATCTTGATGGGAGGTGGAGTTGCATCATCCTGATGGTCAACGCAGCAACTCTTGCATTATTGCCTACCCGGAAATCAACTTCTCCTCTTTTCACGCTTCTACTTCTTTTCATTCCATGCATCAAATTGCAAATATGGGCAACCGATCCGGTATCAAATACCCAAGAATTAATATAAGAATCAGCAAGAAAAATTTCTGTAATGTGAATAGCAAGTGTACCTGCTGCGGCTGTACCCTTACCGCTGCGATCCTTAATAGAAGCCAAGTACTGCTTGCAATTCCTCTTCCAGTGACCAAGTTCTTTGCAATAAAAGCACTCTGCATCAGCCGCTGGTCCAACCTTGGGCTTTTGGTTTGGCTTGGATACTGTATCCTTTGCCTTGCCCTTCTTTTGAGATTTACCCTTCTTAAAGTTGGGTTTGTTTTGGACCGCCATCACATGGCCGCTGCTGCCAGCGCTTTTCTTTATGTCACCCTCTACTATTTTCAGCATGCCACATAGTTCATTGAGGCCCTTCTCCGCCCCATGCATATGGTAGTTCGTAATGAAGTTTCCATAGCTGGGTGGAAGAGATGCCAAAATGAAATCAGTGGCCAACTCTTGGCCTATTGGGAAGCCTAGCTTCTCCAACCTCTGACTGTAACCAACCATCTTGATTACATGTGGCCCAACTGCTGCGCCTTCTGCTAGCTTGCATTCCAGAAAGGCTTTGGACTCATTGAACCTTTCAGTCCTAGCTTGAGTCTGGAACATATCCTTGAGCGCCACGATCATATCGTGCGCCTCATGGTTTGTCTCAAACTGCACCTGCAGCTCAGGCTCCATGCAAGCAAGCATCAGGCAACTCACTTCAAGATTAGCATCCATTGCCTTCTTGTAAGCGGTTTTAGCTGCAGCAGTTGCATCTTCACTAGGATCCTCTGGCATTGGGGTGCCTAGAACGTCTTCCTTTTTTTTAGCCCTGAGAACAATTCTCAGGTTACAGATCCAATCCATATAGTTTGTTCCATTTAACTTATCCTTTTCAAGAATTGATCACAATTTAAATGTTGGTGTGCTAGGTGCCATTTATCTACAACAAAAATAATGCAAAATACTAAGAAAAAATATCTATGACATAGTAAATCATATTAGACATTTAATAGAGTCTACTCCCACTAAAATCAATATCCCTTGATTGATACTTAGTGATTCAGAACCCGCAACTAACAAGTCTACTAGTGAGCTTTAGCATCACCGCTAGAAGACAAGGTAGATCGGTAAGCAACTCCTTGCTAATCATATCATATATATGACTTCTATTGTTGGGTGACATCTCTATGTCTTGACTCCCAACCTTATGCCCCAAAGTCCTTAACCATTAAGCTGACTTTGTTTAAGTTAACCAATCCTTTCTACAGTTCGTATCTGATACAAACCTATCTAGTCAAGGAAAACTGATGGCACCCTAATTTCATAGACCCACCACCAATTGTACAAGACGTATGATAGTGCAAGGTTTGGAGAGGCATTTAAGCTTAAACATTTATGAGGGATCGTCCTACTTATTTCATCGCACGTAAGGACATATATGCAACATGAACAAGTAGAACAATAAGAATGACATTCACACAACAGTTGTGATTTGGTATGGCTTGCTGTCACATGATGATCCCCATCTCCAATAATCTGTCCATCACGATGATCTCCATCTCCATGATATAGGTATGCCATCCTTCAGGTGATGAGTCCTTCAAGACCTATCTAACGTATGCTAGTAAACAAATTACATATACGCTTTGGATCATCACATGTTGACACACAGGTCATTACATTAAATTTGGACAATACATATGGCTCCAGTCGTATTGCCCTGGTCACGACACGCGGGTCATGAATAATTCATTAATATGCATCATATACACACAATAGCCATACTGACCACAAGATGTCCTACAAAAACAGGTTAGACAAACATGTTTCTATATGTTCGCCACTACAGCAAATAGCCATGGCGGTCCCGCGGGTCTTAGGGCAGTGCCCTGAAAACGTCATAGGATTCCATGCATCGTATATATGGAAATTCCACTGAAAATCTCATGCGATTGATCAAATCAACCCAAATCCGAGACTTTCGACCCGAAGGAGATTACACTCATGACATCGATCTGTTACGTCAATCTGCTGGTTGTGTATGCAGTTAGCCCCGATAGTGATTTCAGCCAGTAGGGGCAAGTCACACACATAACAGAGAAGGACGAACTAATCTCTTTAGTCATATAAGATGTAATCTACTCCAACCCCTTAGAACCAAATGATCTAATCACACTGTGCATCAAGTAGATCCATCTCATGAACCTTGATCTAGACCTAAAACCACGCAAAACCTGGCTTTGATACCACTTTAGGATTATGGGGAGGCTACACTAGCAAAAAACAAAAATTTCGACCCCATAAAACCAAGAACTACTGCGGTTATAGGTCATCAAATTACCACTAGACACGCAGGGCAGCAGAAGACGTCTCGATGTAGACGAACGCGTCGAACAGTGCCGTGCAGTCGCTAGCGTCCTTCACGTCCCCGTGTTGTTCATCCTAGTGCTCCAGATGCAGCACCTCCGAGGTATCCACACGTACAGGGAGGAAGCGCCGCGTACCGAACTGCTAGGTTCGCGACGGCGGCTTCGCAAGGGCGAGAGGCGAGCTGAAGCGTCCCGATCCTTTGGGACTCAAATGTGATACAATTACTAGTCCCAGGAGGCTAGTAACCACATTCCTTACTTCAAATAGTACAGAGTCTAAGTAAATGTTATTACAATACCGGGGGTACAAGCTCGAGAGTGAGCCGGAATTATAAAATGCAGTGGAAGATAAATTAGCCCAAGCCACAGGCAGAACTGGGTGAAGACACAACCCCTTCAATCAAGCATAGCAGAAAAGAAGTCTTCAGCTACTAAAAAACATAAATAAATCTGGGTGAATACACTAGGTATTCCGCAAGCCCACCCGGCTCCCGTAAAGAGAAAGAGACCTATATCATACATGCTTCATATGGTGGAGTTGAAGTCACTCTTCTTTTTCTCAGAGAAAGGCAATACTTGTTGTTAGGGTTTTCCCGAAACAATAGAAATGACACTTGCTTAACCACCACTGAGCTTCCTGCTCCTGTGGCACCGTTTTCCTTTCCAGAGACACACTTACACACACACATATTTCCCTATTCACGGTTGTTGTAGAAACACTAATTGTCATACCACACCAGACTCATCCATACCAGTGGACACGGACTATTCGAATAGGTTTAAACTCTGCGCAGAGGGGTACACTTTACCCACTAGTCTAGCTCTGCGATCTCACGGCCAATGAGATCCGAAGCCGAACCTCTTTCCTTCCTCGCATGTCCTAACCTTAATGGTTATACCGAAAGGAGTTAGGCCACCGCCATGTCCAAACTGGACAAAACATTCCCCCTCCTTATCCTCCCGGTGCTCCCCAGCCTTCATAACCCTGGGGTTGGACCGTACGAGTTCAGATCGAGTGACTGCCCACACAGCCTCGAGTGGTTGTACTTTTCATGAGTACAGGTAGTGAAAGATGACAAACCAGTCCTTATACAAGAGGACAATCCTTCTGCTCATGCCTAAACCAGCTGAGCCATCACCTTAGGCCCTCCCCTAAACCAGGGAGTCCCTGATCATCCTACTCACCAGGGGATGAGGGTGAATACCCTTCATCGCACACTTTTTGGAAAACATCGTTGTTCATACCCTTTTCTTATCCCATATCTTGTGATCAAAAGGTATTAGTTAATGAAGGCTCTCTCATGCTCACCATGCAAATAGATTCCATCCCTTAATCCCAGCTTAGGTAGTGGTAGAGAGAAATAGGTAAATTATGGATCAAGGGAAGGATGGACTTGCCTTCGTCGAAGCTTTCCTGGCACAAAAGATTTATCTCGGAGGGGTTGGGTTCTTGTCCTTCTTCCAGAGCTATAAATTCCGGAGGATTGGATCCCTCTTCTGCTAACAAACACATATAAGAACAATACATCAATCATGGTGACTTTAGTGGGGTGTGCCATTTCTTATATCTTGTTATTTTTGTGCCCTATAGTTTATTTAAACTATTTTTGGTGCATAAAATATCAGCATATAATTATATATATATATGAAAATGGGAAAGGAAATGGGAAAATAAAAAAGAAAAGGGAATTCCTACTTGCTGGGCAGGGGGAAGATTTTGGCCCACCCGGGCGCGAGCGCGGCAGGCGGCCCAGCCGGCCCATCAGCGAGGGAGACGGCAGGGGATGGCTCCATTGTGCGGGCCCACACGTCAGCGAGGGAAATGGGTTTAACGGCGTGGAGCGACGATGGAGGGGGGGGCAAACCGGTCGGCTCGACCGCCGGCGATGCCCGCGACGGTTCTCCGCCGTGGGTCCGGTTCTTTGGTGGGGGCGCGGTGGCGAGGCACGGGCGGTTCAATTCGACCGGTGGAGGCCCAGGGTGGCCCGTCCACAGCGTGGTGGCGGGTTCTCGAGGCGGTGAGGTCACCGGCGAGGCAGCCGAGCGCAATAGGAGGTGGGGAGAGGTGCCTTGCCATCGTGAGTGTGTGGCGGAGCTCAAGCACCAAAGTAATTCGACCAAAAGCTACCAGAGAGGCGAGAACGGAGCTCACCGGAGTGACGGGGAACGTGGCGGCGCTAGCTCGATTGGGCTCGGGGAGGAGTGGAGGAGATGGCCGGGCTGGTGTGGAGGAAATGGAGCTCGGGCGGTCCCTTTTATAGGCGCCTGGGAGGGGGAAGGAAGGGAGGGGACGGCGAGCGCCGACGAGCTTTCCATGATGGCAGGGATGGAGCAAACGATGACGAGATGGCTCGAGCAGGCGAGGGGTGAGGGGACGGCTCGGGTACAGTGGCGGGGTGGTCGCTAAGGCCGGTGCGAGCGTTAATGGCGAAGCGATGGGGTGTGAGGAGGTCGGCGGTGAAAGCGCCTGTGATGGCATGGGCGGGATGATGGTCCTGATAGGCGGGCCCGGGCTGCCAGTGGGAGAGCGACGCGAGAGGGAGAGGGGTGGAGCCACTGACCTGCGGGGCCGGGTTGTCAGAGGCGGCGCGGGCGCGCGCAGCTGGGCCGCTTGGGCCGGGGGAGGAGAGGGGGGGGGGGGAAGAGCGGGCGCGGCACGGTTTGGGCCAAAATCGGCCTAGCCAAGGGGGAAGGGTTTTTTCTTTTTTTCTTTTTCTGTTTTCTATTTCATTTTTCCATTTTCTATTTTTGTTTCTTTTTATTTCCTTTTCTTTTGAATCAACCATTTGCTAAAAATCTTAAGGTTTGAAAATAATATATGTGAGGTGTTCCTAACAATCCAAGTGTATGCATATGATGAGATGACCTAAGGGTGGAGTTTAGGGTGAAAAATAGAAAGGGGGGGGTTTAGGAGATTAGGGTTCCAAACCTTGGGTTGAGATTTTGGGATGTTACAAACCTACCCCACTTAAAGGAATCTCGCCCTCGAGATTTAGACTGGATTTGAGAAAAGATAAGGGTATTCCCTCCTCATGGAGTCCTCACTCTCCCAGGTAGCTTCCTCTTCTCCTTCTCTACTCCACTGAACTTTACAAAGTTTCACTTCTGAGGTACGTGTCTTCCGGGCTGCTGAATCAAGGATCTTTACTGGCTTCTCATGGTACTGAAGATCTTTCTGAATCTGCACTGCCTCTTCTTTGATGTGACTTTCTGGTGCTTGCAGGCATTTGCGGAGCTAGGATACGTGAAACACATTATGGATGTCAGACCTGCATTATGGTAGTTCCAGACGGTATGCTGCGGGTCCCACTCTGCCAATGATGGGATAGGGACCGACGAATCGGGGTGCTAGCTTTCCTTTTAGTTGGAACCTTCTGACACCACGCATTGGGGAGACCTTGAGGTAGACGAAGTCTCCTTCGTCAAATCTGAGTTCTCTCCGCCTGTTGTCCGCATAACTCTTCTGCCGACTCTGAGCTTCAAGTAATCTCCTGCGGATCAGGGCAACTTTCTCCTCAGCCTCCTTGACAAAGGCAGGTCCTTCCAGCGCCTTTTCCCCTACGTTGGACCACATGAGAGGGGTCTGGCATTTTCGTCCATACAATGCTTCGAACAGTGACATCTTGATGCTGGCCTGATAGTTGTTTTTATACGAGAACTTCGCATAGGGCAAACTGGATTCCCAACTTCTATCGAATGCTAGCACACATGCTCTTAATAGATCTTCGAGGACCTTGTTGACTCTTTCTGTCTGCCCGTCTGTCTGAGGGTGATAGGTGGTGCTAAAATCTAGCTTGGTGCCCATAGCTTTCTAAAGGCTTGTCCAGAATTTGGAGGTGAACTGGGTTCCTCTGTCTGACACTATCTTTCTTGGAATGCTATGGAGTCTGATTATCTCTTTGAGATAAATTTGGGCAAGGGTGGCTCCTCCAAAGGTAGTTTTCACTGGGATGAAATGGGCTACCTTGGTGAGGTGATCTATTATTACCCAGATAGAGTCATTCCCTTTTTGTGTCCGGGGTAGTCCGGTTACAAAATCCATGCCTATTTCTTCCCATTTCCATTCCGGCACTGGGAGGGGTTGCAATAGGCCTACAGGTTTTTGGTGCTCGGCCTTCGTTCGTTGGCAGGTGTCACACCGGGCCACATACTGTGCTATCTCTTCCTTCATCCTTCTCCACCAGTATCTGGTTTTGAGGTCTAGGTACATCTTGGTAGTTCCTGGGTGGATGGAGTAGGCTGAGTTGTGAGCTTCCTCGAGCAGGACTTCTCGTGCCTCTCCTTTTGGTACACACATATGATTCTTGAACCAAAGGGCTCCTTGTTCATCTGTCCTGAGGTCCAGGAGTTGTTCCTTGCGAGCTTTTTCCACAAGTCTTGTTGTCTCTAAGTCTAGGCGTTGAGCTT
The DNA here is from genome assembly GCA_029449295.1 of Zea luxurians. NCBI lineage: Eukaryota > Viridiplantae > Streptophyta > Magnoliopsida > Poales > Poaceae > Zea > Zea luxurians. The sequence goes on from JAOPSE010000009.1 coordinate 118,196,589, forward strand.
TGCATATGAGGTCTTCTAGCATTGGTTTGACTTCGAGACTGCCGTTGTTTCCCAAATATGCATTCAGTTGAGCTGACTCCTCCTTCCAATCTTCTAAAAAGTTGGTTCCCTTCATTCCGAAAGGTTTTCGGCTCAGGGCGTCTGCTACCACGTTGGCCTTTCCGGGGTGGTAATGAATCTCAAGGTCATAGTCTTTGATAAGTTCCAACCATCTTTGTTGACGGAGATTGAGATTTGGCTTAGTGAAGATATACCTCAGACTCTTGTGATTGGTGAAGATGTGACTTTGTTCCCAATTAGGTAATGCCTCCATATCTTCAAAGCATGCACTATGGCTGCCAATTCCAAATAATGGGTGGGATAATTCTACTCATGCGGCTTAAGTAGGCGTGATGCATAAGCAATGACTTTCTCGTTTTGCATCAGCACACACCCTAAGCCTTGCCTCGAGGCATCACAGAAGACGACGAAATCCTGATGTATATTGGGTAGTGTCAAAATGGGTGCGGTCGTGAGCTTCTCCTTTATGATCTGGAAACTTCCTTCACATTTTGGGGTCCATACAAACTTATGGTCTTTCTTGAGGAGCTCGGTCATAGGTCTTGCTATGCTGGAGAATCCCTTGATAAAGCGGTGGTAATATCCTGCCATTCCCAGAAAGCTTCGAACCTCACTGACGTTGGATGGCTGCCTCCATTTTAATACTGCTTCCACCTTGGAAGGGTCTACTTCTATTCCTTCTGCGGTCAAGTTATGCCCAAGGAAGGCGATCTTTTCCAACCAGAATTCACATTTACTGAGTTTAGCGTAAAGTTGGTGTGCCTTGAGTTTTCCGAGGACGGTTCGAAGGTGACGCTTATGGTCTTCGTGGTTCTTGGAGTAGATAAGGATGTCGTCGATGAAGACCACGACAAACTTATCCAGCTCTTCCATAAATACTTTGTTCATGAGGTTCATGAAAAAGGCGGGTGTGTTTGTTAGTCCGAAAGGCATCACTGTGAATTCATATTGTCCGTACCGGGTGACGAATGCAGTCTTCTGCATATCTGTTTCCTTGATTCTCAATTGGTGATAACCAGACCTTAGATCTATCTTGGAGAAGTATATGGCCCCTTGAAGTTGATCGAAGAGGTCGTCGATCCGAGGAAGTGGATACTTGTTTTTGATGGTGACTACATTTAACGATCGGTAATCAATACACATCCTCATACTTCCATCTTTCTTAGAGACGAAAAGGACTAGTGCTCCCCAAGGGGATGAGCTGGGATGAATGTACCCTTTTTGTTGAAGATCTGCGATTTGGAGCTTCAATTCTGCTAACTCGGTAGGAGCCATGCGGTATGGTCTCTTTGCGATGGGTGCCGTTCCAGGAATCAGATCTATGTAGAATTCCACTTCTCTTTCCGATGGCATTCTTGGTAACTCTTCTAGGAACACATCCATGAATTCTTCTACCACTGATATGTTTTCTGTTGCTAGATTAAACATCATTGGATCATTGGCGGGTGGCTGAGCCTGACAAGAGACTGACTTTCCTTGGTGGTCGGTGAGAAGGACTGTCTTGTTTGCGCAACTGATGATACCTTTGTGTTTGGTCAACCAATCCATCCCCAAGATCACATCAATCCCTTGGGATGGCAAGACGGTTAAGTCTGCCAAGAACACTACCCCACTTAAAAGGATTCTAACTTGGGAGCATTTGAGCTGACATAGAAGGTCTGACCCTGGGGTTCGGGTGACCAAGGGAATCTCTAGAGGGGTAGAGGAAATGCCATGCTTTTCCACAAAACTAGTGGCTATAAAAGAATGGGATGCTCCTGAATCGAAAAGTACGGTAGCGGGAGTAAATTCAACAAGGAACTCACCGAGCACTACTCCCGGAGCTTGCTGAGCCTCCTGAGCATCGACGTGATTAACTCGTGCCCTTCCTTGATACTGTGTCTTATTCTGCTGGCTGATGGAGGAGGGCGCCTTGGGGGTGGATGCGGAGTAATTCTTGGGGCCATTCACCAAGTTGGAGTAGGCAGTTCCTGATGGCTTCAGCTGGGGACAGTTGTTCTTGAAGTGACTGGGATCTCCGCAGTGCCAACATGCATTCGCCAGGGGTTGGTTGCTTGCAACTGAGGGGGCATGAAAGGAGCTCTGACTCTGTTGACTGAACCGTGAGGGGGTGGGTCCAGCTGGTCTACTGAAGCTTGGTCCCTTAGGTGGAAATCCAAAGGATCGAGTTTTCTGGTGCCGATCTTGCTGCTGAGCCCGGAGGACTTGGAATTTCCTCTTGAGATGACCTTTTTCTTCCTCCTTTGCCCTTTCCACTTGCATGGCTTTGTTGGAGAGGTGAGAGAAACTGAGGAAGTCTTGGCTAGCCAGGATGGTCTTGAGTTCTGGCCTGAGTCCCTTCAGGAAACGGGCCATCTTCTTGACTTCGGTACTAATGTCATCTGGCGCGTAGCAGGCCAACTCTATGAACTTGTGCACATATTCACTGACAGATCTTCCGTCTTGAGTCAGTTCCTGGAATTCGTCTTCCTTGAGCTGAACAATCTCTTGGGGCACATGGTGCTCCCGGAAGGCTGTTTCAAACTCCGCCCAGGTAGCATCTCTGATGGTGACATTGAAGGTATCCCACCAGGCTAAGGCCATCCCAGAAAGTTGATGAGTAGCCAGTTGAACACGCTGATTTTCTGGGCATCCGATGGCTTCCAGCTTTCTTTTAATCGTGCGCAGCCAATCGTCAGCATCGAGGGGATTGCTAGATCCGGCAAACGTGGGAGGCTTGAGCTTCAGGAAATCCCCCATCCTGTCTTGCGGTCTTCCACCATTCGGACGTTGATTTTCAGGACTTCGAGTGAGGACCTCGATGAGTCGGGTTTGGTTGGCTAGAACTTAGGCTAGATCTAAGGGTAGTTCTGGAGGTGCGGGGAGGTGGGTCTCACTTTCCTCTCTACCGGCTTCCCTTTCAGTTCTCAGGGGAAACCCTACTCCAATCCCAGAGGCGGTAGGCGTGGTTTTATCCGAAGCCATCTGCCAGGGGGAGAGAGTCACTATTATGCACATGCCAATTGTTTTCAACCAAGTCATTTTATTCATTACACCAATACATTACAAGCATATGGCTACTACAAGTCGTACTACACGCGAGCGTTCTCTGAGGTACTATCGAACTCTTTTTCTAAAGTGTCCCCAAATTCCTTGAGAAGGTCATCAAGGCTAGCTAGGGACATATCCTCGATGTCAGATAAATTCTCTATCCTGGCGGGAGCTGGTGCTGGGGGAGCCTTCTTCCTCCGCTCATCTTGGCCTCCTTGGTTCCTGGTCTTCTTTTGGATTTTCTTTGTGGGGGCGAGCTTCTTTAGCTTCTAATCATAGTCTATCTTTAAGGTTCGATAGGCTTCACGGGTGTTGGCCTCCTCGCCTTCCGCTATGTCGAGACACTCTTGGAGGGATGCCTTCTCCTTCTTAAGCTCTTTGACCTGCTGCTCTAAGCTTTCCACCTGGGAGTTTAGGTGGGTGCAGTGGGAGGAAAGATCATTGTAGTGGTTATTGAGAGTGTGGAGGTATCTGGCCATGTAGACAATGGTGGGGTCTCTCCCTGACAGGGCCTGAAGTCTTTTCCTCCAGGTGGGGGTATTTTTGTTGCTGGGTGGGAAGTAACGAAGGGGGGTTTCAAAGATCTCTCTGCTGTAGCTTTGGCATAGCTGTTTAAGGGCTTTTCGGGCAACACTTTGGCAAGTGTCTGGGAACCGGTGCCCGATGAAGGTGACTTGGAAGGGAGGGTGGTTTGGGTAGCTTTGGCTTTCTCCCAGGTAAACCGCTATAAAGCACTTCTCTATTCCATTTTTGCGGTATTCCTTCTAGACATATTCAGGCTTCTTGCGGATCCCCATGCGTAGTCCGCAACTCCGTAGGAGGTGAGGAAATCCTTCCTCCTCTGAGCAGTAGGATGTCTTAATGACCCAAGAGCCTTCCATCTGGTAGGAGAAAAGAAGGGTCTGTTAATATCGGGGAAAGGAGAGAAGGTGTTCCTTGGGGGTAAGAGGTGTTCTCTTGTTAAGGCAACTTTTAAGGTCAGGGTTGCGGTCTACAGCCAGTCCTATAGGCTTTGATACCACCTGAAGCGTCTCGATCCTTTGGGACTCAAATGTGATACAATTACTAGTCCCAGGAGGCTAGTAAGCACATTCCTTACTTCAAATAGTACAGAGTCTGAGTAAATGTTATTACAATACCGGGGGTACAAGCTTGAGAGTGAGCCGGAATTATAAAACATAGTGGAAGATAAATTAGCCCAAGCCACAGGCAGAACTGGGTGAAGACATAGCCCCTTCAATCAAGCATAGCAGAAAAGAAGTCTTCAGCTGCTCAAAAACATAAATAAATCTGGGTGAATACACTAGGTATTCCGTAAGCCCACCCGGCTCCCGTAAAGAGAAAGAGACATATATCATACATGCTTCATATGGTGGAGTTGAAGTCACTCTTCTTTTTCTCAGAGAAAGGCAGTACTTGTTGTTAGGGTTTTCCCGAAACAATAGAAATGACACTTGCTTAACCACCACTGAGCTTTCTACTCCCATGGCACCGTTTTCCTTTCCAGAGACACACTTACACACACACACACATATTTCCCTGTTCCTGGTTGTTGTAGAAACACTAATTGTCATACCACACCAGACTCGTCCATACCAGTGGACACGGACTATTCGAATAGGTTTAAACTCTGCGCAGAGGGGTACACTTTACCCACTAGTCCGGCTCTGCAATCTCACGGCCAATGAGATCCGAATCCGAATCTCTTTCCTTCCTCGCACGTCCTAACCTTAATGGTTATACCAGAAGGAGTCAGGCCACTGCCATGTCCAAACTGGACAAAACATTCCCCCTCCTTATCCTCCCGGTGCTCCCCAGCCTTCATAACCCTGGGGTTGGACCGTACGAGTTCAGATCGAGTGACTGCCCACACAGCCTCGAGTGGTTGTACTTTTCATGAGTACAGGTAGTGAAAGATGACAAACTAGTCCTTATACAAGAGGACAATCCTTCTGCTCATGCCTAAACCAGCTGAGGCATCACCTTAGGCCCTCCCCTAAACCAGGGAGTCCCTGATCATCCTACTCACCAGGTGATGAGGGTGAATACCCTTCATCGCACACTTTTTGGAAAACATCGTTGTTCATACCCTTTTCTTATCCCATATCTTGTGATCAAAAGGTATTAGTTAATGAAGGCTCTCTCATGCTCACCATGCAAATAGATTCCATCCCTTAATCCCAGCTTAGGTAGTGGTAGAGAGAAATAGGTAAATTATGGATCAAGGGAAGGATGGACTTGCCTTCGTCGAAGCTTTCCTGGCACAAAAGATTTATCTCGGAGGGGTTGGGTTCTTGTCCTTCTTCCAGAGCTATAAATTCTGGAGGATTGGATCCCTCTTCTGCTAACAAACACAGATAAGAACAATACATCAATCATGGTGACTTTAGTGGTGTGTGCCATTTCTTATATCTTGTTATTTTTGTGCCCTATAGTTTATTTAAACTATTTTTGGTGCATAAAATATCAGCATATAATTATATATATATGAAAATGGGAAAGGAAATGGGAAAAGAAAAAAGAAAAGGGAATTCCTGCTTGCTGGGCCGGGGGGAAAGATTTTGGCCCACCTGGGTGCGAGCGCGCGCGCGCGAGCACGGCAGGCGGCCCAGCCGGCCCATCAGCGAGGGAGACGGCAAGGGACGGCTCCGTGGTGCGGGCCCACACGTCAACGAGGGAAAGGGGTTTAACGGCGCGGAGCGGTGACGGAGGGGGGGGGGGGGGGGGGGGCGAATCAGTCCGCTCGACCGCCGGCGATGCCCGCGACGGTTCTCCACCGTGGGTTCGGTTCTGTGGCGGGGGAGCGGTGGCGAGGCACGGGCGGTGGTAGGGGATCACGGGGGTGGGGTCAATTCGACCGGTGGAGGCCCAGGGTGGCCGCTCCACGGCGCGGTGGCAGGTGCTCGCGGCGGTGAGGTCGCCGGCGAGTCAGCCGAGCGCAATAGGAGGTGGGGAGAGGTGCCTTGCGATCGTGAGTGTGTGGCGGAGCTCAAGCACCAAAGTAATTCGACCGAAAGCTACCAGAGAGGCGAGATCGGAGCTCACCGGAGTGATGGGGGAACACGGCAGCGCTAGCTCGATTGGGCTCGGGGACGAGTGGAGGAGATGGCTGGGCTGGTCTGGAGGAAACGGAGCTCGGGCGGTCCCTTTTATAGGCGCCCGGGAGGGGGAAGGAAGGGAGGGGATGACGAGCGCCGACAAGCTTGCCATGATGGCGGGGGTGGAGCAAACGGCGACGAGATGGCTCAGGCAGGCGAGGGGTGAGGGGATGGCTCGGGTACAGTGGCGGGGTGGTCACTGAGGCCGGTGCGAGCGTTAATGGCGAAGCGACGGGGCGTGAGGCAGTCAGCGGCGAACGCGCCGGTGATGGCATGGGCGGGACGATGGTCCTGACAGGCGGGCCCGGGCTACCAGTGGGAGAGCGGCGCGAGAGGGAGAGGGGTGGAGCTGCTGACCGGTGGGGCTGGGTTGTCAGGCGCGGCGCGGGCGCGGGCAGTTGGGCCGCTTGGGCCGGGGGAGGACAGGGGGGGAAGAGCGGGCGCGGCGCGGTTTGGGCCAAAATCGGCCCAGCCGAGGGGGAAGGATTTTTTCTTTTTTTTATTTTTCTGTTTTCTATCTCATTTTTCCATTTTCTATTTTTGTTTCTTTTTATTTTTCTTTTCTTTTGAATCAACCATTTGCTAAATAATCTTAAGGGTTGAAAATAATCTATGTGAGGTGTTCCTAACAATCCAAGTGTATGCATATGATGAGATGACCTAAGGGTGGAGTTTAGGGAGAAAAATAGAAAGGGGGGGGTTTAGGAGATTAGGGTTCCAAACCTTGGGTTGAGATTTTGGGATGTTACACGAGCGGCTGCTCGTTTGCTAGTGGCGAATTAGGGTTCGCCTAACCATGCCGCTGACCCTCATTATATAGGCGTTATGGTGAGCTTCTGACTCTGAGGCCCATCAGTAACCCTAAATCCCAGTCTAATTTCAGATCTAATTTGAGTTAGGCTTCCTTCCCCTTAAGTGTGTGACCCTATAGGTTCACGTACAAATAGACATAGCCCGAGTACTCTTACTTGGCCCAATAATTGACAGCGGCCTCTAGCAAAACATGTCAACTCCTATGCGCATGTAAAGATCATATCAGACGAACCATTGCAACATTACGTATATGTTGTTCCCTTTGTCTCACGATATTTGGTCTGGCTCTAAGCTGACCTCTCTTTATCGATATTGTGAATTGGAATCATTTCAATGGCTAACTCTTAACCCTAACACGACCATGCATTTCTTGATCCAATCACTCGAGGGCCCCAGAGATATCTCTCTCAAGAAGAGAGGGATAAATTCCATCTTGACTGACCATGCCTCACAGCATGCTTCCTGACAAACCCAAAACTACCTTTATAACTGCCCAGTTACGGAGTAGCATTTGATAGTTCCTAAGTAGGTCAATCCACATCTTGAGAACATGCAACAATCTCAGGTCTAAGGACACTGTATACATGTTGCAAAAAGAGAACTATATTACAATATCTCACATTGGGTCGGTCCAGCCTCATGTCATACATGCGCCCACATTATTAGTTCGACATCTCCATGTCCATGACTTGTGAAATGTAGTCATCAACTAATATATGTGCTAGTCATTGACTCTGACCAGGGACATCATTTAGAATAACCATACAAGAATCTCACAAACAATTCACATAATTGCTAACCAATACAAGGTGCCTTTCTTGGATATTCAATTAAGCAATATATATATCATGGATACAAAGAAATATGCTCATCTCTATGATTATCTCTAGGGCATATTTCTAACAGTGATCACCGATGGAGAGATGCTCCACATCTCAAATCTTTCAGATATTATACAATCGCGATCTTCTTCAGTCCATCTGACAGGGCGAATTGAACGGCTTCGTTCTCCAATTTTCATGTGACAACCCACTAATCCGACTACATCAAAGTTGTTGCCCAATATACTAGCTTTGACTTTGTTATAGGGTTCTTGATTAGATACTGACTGAATCATGCGCAATTCGATCTCAAAGTTCATCAAATTTCACTAACAGTCAAGTTTTAGTCTTTGATTTGACTTATAGTCCAACTTTAGATCTATTTTTCTCCAATTTCCAGGTAGCTCTAGGGCTTAACCACTTAATCAAACTTGTACCCCTATAGTAGCCCTACAACTTTGCTATGGTGACCTACTACAAAATCCTTATGGATCAAAAGTTACAAGAGCCCAAAGTTGGCTCAATGTCACTTGTTCTCAGGGTTCCAATTTTGGAGCACTTGTAAACTTTTGCCATTTTCTCCAATTTGCTCCACAACACTTGAAAATCTCCAAATAAGAAAAGTGTTAGGCTCCCAAGACTATACCACTTTGATATATGCACTTTGGTCCAAAAGTGTATAGAAATGAATCTCATCTCATGAAGCACTAATTAGGGTTTCTAGGGTCCTTATTAGGGTTTTGAGTGTTCTAGGGTTTATATGCCACTCAAACTCTCTAAGTTTAGTCTCATTTGAATATCTCCACTAACCTTTGAGATCATGTTCACTTTGTTATCACACACACCCACATACCTCTATACCTTGGTTAAGTACCCTATCCCAGGGTTAAGGATCACTTCAAGTCTCCTTTGACATCACAACTTGTTTTGAAGTTTTAGCCTGGTGGATGCACTCTAGGTGACATACATAATGAAATGTCAATGCATATGATGCCATGCCCAAGTTTTTGTTCTTGTAACACCAGGGGTGTTACATCCTTCCCCCCATAAAGAATCTCGTCCCGAGATTTAGGGTCCTAGGGTAAGTAATGGAAAAGGAAACACATCACAACTTTATTTCCTGATTTATCTTACAAAGCAGGGGGTGGTGTGGGGGTTTGTTCTAACTTTACAATAAAATACATAAATCTTACAGATTACAAGAAGCTAAAAACTTAGGAAAATTGTTCTCTAAGAAGTCTCGAGTCTCCCAGGTAGCTTCTTCTTCAGTGTGTTGTTTCTACTGTACCTTATAAAACTTGAGAGTCCTCGTTCGAGTAATTCTGTCCTTCTGATCCAGAACTTGAATGGGATGTTCTGAATAAGTTAAGTCTGGTTCCAAAGTAACATCTACCACATCTATAATTTGATCAGGAATCCGAAGACATTTATTTAACTGAGATACATGGAACACATTATGCACCACAGACAATGATTCTGGCAATTGAAGTGTGTACGCCACTTGCCCACATCGCTCAAGAATGGGGAACGAACCAACATATCGGGGTGCCAATTTTCCTTTAACCTCGAATCAACTAACACCCTTCATTGGTGATACTTTCAGGTACACATAATTGCTCGCTTGAAAAACCAAGGGTCAACGTCGTTTATTCGCATAATTTTTCTGCTGAGCTTGAGCTTCTTTCAAGTTATGTCTTATACGTTGGACCTTTTCTTCTATTTCTTTAACCCAATCAGGTCTGAAAAACCATCGTCTCCTGGTTCCAACCAATTCAAGGGTGTTCTACATCGTCGTCCATACAGAGCTTCAAACGGTGCCATTTTAATACTTTCTTGATAACTGTTATTATAAGAAAATTCTATCAATGGCAGACAATCATCCCTTTTTTGCGGGAACTCTAAGACATAGGCTCTTAACATATCTTCCAATATTTGATTTACCCTTTTAGTTTGTCCGCTTGTATGAGGATGATAGGCCGAACTGTGGAGTAATTTAGTACCCATAGATTTGTGCAGCTCCTCCCAAAACTTGGATACAAATTGTGGTCCCTGGTTCGACACTATTGTCTTTGGAACTCCATGCAAACTGAGAATACGAGTGATATAAAGTTCTGCATATGCAACCACTGGATATTTCACCTTAACGGGAAGAAAATGAGCAGTCTTTGCAAGCCGATCAATTATGACCCAAATAGAGTCGAATCCTTTAGCTGTCCTGGGTAATCCCATAATGAAATCCATACTGATATCTTCCCATTTCCAGGTTAGGGTTGGCAATGATTGTACCAGTCCAGCAACTTTCATATGTATTGCCTTGACATGTCTACAAGTGTCACATTTTTCCACATAGCGTGCGATTTCAATCTTCATCTTAGTCCACCAATAATGTTGTTTCAAGTCTTGGTACATCTTAGTGCTTCTAGGGTGAATGGAATACCGACTAAGATGAGCTTCGTCCAGTATTTGTTTACGGACTTCAGCATCCTTTGGCACCACTATGGATCTTTAAACTATATCACTCCTTGATCATCTTTCCTAAAACAATTAGCCTTGCCGGCCTCCATTTTCTCATGAATATATTTCATACCCTTGTCTGTTCTTTGAGCATCAATAATCCTTTGTAGAATAACTGACTCAAGCTTCAAATGTGTCAAAGTTCCTTGTTGTACTATCCCCAGATTTAACTTTTCCATTTCTTGACATAAAGTGGTGTCAGGTGTTCTTACTGTGAGACAATGACAAGAGGCTTTACGACTTAAGGCATCTGCCACCACATTAGCCTTTCCTGGGTGATAATGAATTTCCAAGTCATAATCCTTGATTAGCTCGAGCCACCTTCTTTGTCTCATGTTTATCTCTGACTAGATGAATATATACTTCAAACTCTTGTGATCCATATATAAGTGGCATATATTTCCCAGCAGATAATGACGCCAAATCTTAAGGGCATGAACTACTGTAGCCAGTTCCAAATCATGGGCTGGGTAATGCTCCTCATGCCGACGCAGCTGTCTTGAAGCATAAGCTATTACTTGTCCTTCTTGCATCAGGGCACATCCAAGCCCACTGCCTAATGCGTCACAATATACATCGAATGGCTTCTCAATATTCGGTTGGGCCAAAACCGGTGCAGTGGTCAATAATACTTTGAGCTGTTCAAAGGTCTCATTACACTTAGAGGACCAGTCAAATTTAGTATCATTTTTCAATAACCCAGTAATGGGTTTAACAATTTTGGAGTAATCCAAAATAAATCTGCGGTAATAACCAGCCAATCCAAGGAAACTTCTAACTTGATGCACTGAAGTGGGTGATTTCCATTCCAAAATATCCTTGACCTTGCTGGGATCAACCGCAATCCCCTTGGCAGATAAAACATGTCATAGAAATTGGATTTCTTCCAACCAGAACGCGCATTTGCTGAATTTAGCATAAAGCTAATGTTACCTCAAGCGCGTTAATCCAATCCGCAAATGTTTTGCAAGCTCCTCCTCATTCTTGGAATAGATTAAAATGTCATCAATGAAGACGACCACAAAGTTTTCTAATTCGGGCATAAATACCGAATTCATCAAGTATGTGAAGTGGGCTAGAGTATTTGTTATCCAAAAGACATAACTAAATGTTCAAATAACCCATACCGAGTAGTGAAAGCGGTTTTGGGTACATCCTCAGGTTGAATTCTGATCTGATGATAGCCCGATCTGAGATCAATTTTAGAAAACACCCGGGCTCTAGTGAGTTGATCGAATAAAATATCGATCCAAGGAAGAGGATACTTGTTTTTGATAGTCACTTCATTAAGGGGTCTGTAGTCCACACACATTTGAAGCGTTTGATCCTTCCTCTTGATAAAGATTGCTGGACATCCCCATGGCGATGAAATCGGTCTAATAAATCCTTTTTCCAATAAGTCTTGCAATTGCATCTTGAGTTTCGCCAAGTCATTGGGTGGCATACGGTATGACCTTCTAGAGATAGGAGCCATACCGGGCTTCAATTCAGTCACAAACTCCACATCCTTTTCTGGAGGTAACCCGACAAATCTTCAGGGAACACATCCGGGAATTCACAAACAATAGGAATGTCCTGTATTTCTTGCACTATGGCCTCAAAAACTTGTCCAGATACTTTAACTAGCACCGATACTGGGATGGACAATTTGACTTCTTCTTGTCCATGACTCAATTAAATGGTCCTTTGATCCGCATTGATTATAGCCTTATTCTGGGCCAACCAATTCATGCCTAGGATTACATCTACATCTTGTCCCTTTATAACTATCATGTTAGTAGGGAACTCATGTCCAACCAATGTTATAGGTACGTGGAAGACTACTTCCTTAGTAATTATTTGACCCCCAGGTGAGTGAATAACAAAACCCTCTTTTGATTCAATACTATGTATGCAATGCTTCTCCACAAAAGCCTTGCTCATAAAGGTATGTGATGCACCAGAATCAAAAAGGATAACGACGGGAAGGTTGGCAATGAGAAACGTACCCATCATCACCGGTTCTCCTTCCGGGGTAGTCACCACTTGGGTGTAATAAACTCGCCTAGTTTTCTTTGTATTCTTGCCCACTAGAGGGTTGACCACATTTTCCTTTCCTGGAGTCATGTTCCTAGATGACAATTGAAAATTTGATTTATTTTGCTTTGGATAGAGGCAGTCTTTGATAAAGTGTCTAGACTTCCCACAATTAAAGCAGCCATTTGAGGAACTGGGTAGGGCGGGGAAACGAGCACCAAGGGCACTCGGCTGATTGTTCTAGGCGGGGGCAGGAGTGGGACAAATGAACACTGGTTGCTTGAAAGGATATGTGGATTGACGAGGAGAAGAGCGATTTGGGTTGAAGGGACGAATTACCAACCTTGTTCGCTTTTCAGACCCCTGAGATGATCCTTCACCCACATATCTCTTTGTTTTTCCTTGCGCCGAATTCTTGGCTTCCACTGACAGCGTGTCCTTACAACCCTGCTATAAGTGAGATCCAGGCATGTGGCCGTCTTGTGCTGGAGTCGATCATTCAAACCTCTCATGAAGCAATTTTTCTTCTTTAAATCTGTGTCCACTTGGTCGATAGCATATTAGGAGAGATGATTAAACTTGTTGAGATATTGCATTACCGAGTCTCTCCTTGATTTAAACGTATAAACTCCTCCAGCTTCATCTGTAAAACCCCTTCTAGAACATAATGTTCCCTGAACGCCTATTTGAATTCCGCCCACGTAACCAGATGTCCAGTAGGCTGAATAGCTGAAAAATTTGCCCACCAGGTGCTGGTAGGACCTCTCAATTGTTGGGCGGCAAATAGGGGCTTCTGGGTTTTAGTACACCGGATCAATCCGAATTTTTGCTCCATGACCCATACCCATTCATCCGCTTCCAAGGGCTCTTCTGTTTTGAAAAAAGCGATGGACGAGTTTCAGAAAACTCCAAGTATGTGGTGTCTCGGGGCCCTTGAGGTTGACCTCTGCCTCCATGTTGTTGAAACTGATTCCCCGCCAATTCATGCAGGAAAAGTGTGTTGTCAGCGGTAGCATTAACTAAGGCAGCGATAGCCTCAGCCAATGTAGGAGGTACAGGTGGCGGGTTTGGAGTTTCCTCCCCACCGCGAGAAGTTCCCGCCCCGTCTTGAGCACGAGTTCTTGATGGCATCTGAGGAAGAAAATATACTTGATTATTACATGCTGAAAGTACACCACCTTTATTACATCATGCCAAACTAGTACTAATTATATATACTCATTAGTACAACTCAACTTTCTTATTTAATTTATACATAAGGACACTACTTAAACTACACTACTCTAATTATCTTCGTCCTTGGCCGCTCCCACTCCACAGCCAGCTTCGGGAGAACGTTCATCTGCGAGATTCATGGAAGGAGGGGCTCCAAAAAGATCCAACTCCCCATCAGGTCCTCCACTAGCTGCTCCAAATGTTCTGGCTCCCATTGCTGCAACCTCAGGTGGTACACTCGGATGCAGCCGATCATATAACACGTGCACTTCCTCATGAAGAGTGTTATAGTATGCTTGCAGATTCTCCAAAGCTGCGCTTAGTTCCGCTACTCGGGCTAGAGCATTTGCCTCACAATCCTAGACAAAAGAGCGCGAATTTACGGCCCAGTCGATATTTGTATCTCGTTCCACAGTTTCTTGCTGCAAGCAATTAACCTCCGCTGACAGCTCAGCAATGCGGCGGCTATCTCGTGCACGCTCCCTATTTCCATGGCGTAGTTCTGACATGAGTCGTTCCACCTTGGCCTCCAGGTCCCCTATGGGATCGTTGCTTCCACTACTGCTCCCCTCATGTCGAGGAGCTAACTGGTGATGGGGCACACCTCGAGGTCCGGTTGCCTTTCGTTGGGTAGTCTTGGTGCGTGCCATACTTCCATAAGAGGGGAAATTTATTTAGTATAGTTTAAACATGATGCATGCATGACCTAATGATTATGGAATCACCTATTTCGCTGATCCCCTACCTCCTACGTATACTATTATTTGGCACTCCGTTACCCGACTCCAAATGATAAGTTACTACCAGAAAGTGGCAAGATAAGAATGAAAAATGTTTCAAGGTAAGTATTTTAAAAATCTTTTGAAGTACTATGTAATGTCCGAAGAGACGGGCTTTGCTCCGATACCAGCAGTGACGGAACCTCCCAAGGTATTAGGCCCACCTACAGATGTCCTTGTCCTAAGGACCTCAGACAGTGATGCAGGTGTGCATAATGACTCGATAAGTTTGGTTATCTGTATCTTCATCATATCGCACAAGAGTGCTTAACACATCACGCAGACATTACACATCATCAGAGTAGAGAATGAGCAGAAAGTATTACAATAATATAATTTACATTCATAAAAAATATAGAAAGAGTAGTTATTACATAATCGGGTGTTCGAGTGCGAAACTTATTATTACATTACCGGGAGGCAAAACATCCTCCCTAAGAAAGTTTAGTGTTCTTCCTCCTGCTTGGGCACCACCTTAGAGCACAACACCGCCGTTTCATCACCTACAACAACATGGGTTCAAAAACCCTGAGTACGGAGTGTACTTTCACAAGTCTTACCCATCAAAGGAAAAAGACTCTCAAGGATATGCTAGCTTTTGGGAATCAAGGTAAAGCTTATCAAGATTCAAAGACTCTGTTTGCCGAAAAGCTTACTATGAGTGGATCCTTAAAAATTCATTTGTATTATCAGGTTAAGTAGTTACCTGCATCTAGAGTTCTTTCTATCCTAGATCAGGCACTTGGCCTATGCTAGCCATCTTTTATCATCCTTTCAGTTCACTTGATGCTACGTGTAGGGCAGTGACCAAGTCTTCATGTCTGAGAAGTAACGGCGATCCGAATCGATTAATACGTAGCTGGGGATCTCCATCCACACGACATATGTAGCACTTAACCCTTGCATATGTCAACTCGCCACCGGGTTTCTCAAGACCAGAATGCGTTCACGCCAATCGAGAGCACAGATACACCACCATCCAGCCTCTTGCCACGGAGGGTACACGCTACTCTCACCATCTCTCCACTCCCATTATGTGGTGACCTTTCTGGTATTGGTCCGACCGAGGAAAAGCTTACCCATGACGAGGCATGTGGCCAGTTAAAAGGTCCTCGATCATCAAGCCTGTATCAGTTCGGTCCTTAAGCGACTCAGACGGAGACACTACACCGAGACTTCCTTCTCGTGCAAGTCACCCACCCGGTCTCGTCTTTATCATTTACAACCCAAAGTTTGGTACCTTTCAGAGGTACATCTTTTCAGATGTTGAACCCATCATGGCCATGATGGATTCACCATCATAGGTCTTTTCTTTGTAAAAATTCCCATCCCATATGAAGCATCACCTTTTGTTTAAAAACAAAACATTTTTTTTCTAAAGCAACGCTAAGCATCAGAAAACTTTAAGTAAATCAGGTAACAAGGAATGGTAATCAGTTTCCAAGGAAGGGAATGCAGCAATTGTTTAGCACACAACTCCTATTATCTAATGCATCATCTTGAGTGATAAAGAGTTTAAAACAACAAGGAAAGGGGTAAATGCACTGAGGCTTGCCTTGTGTTGCAGGAGGTTCTGGGTCTACACCATAGATGTCGAAGTAGAAGTTATTCTCGGCTGGAGGATTCTCAGCTTGAGTGACAACTTCTTCTTCAACCACATTTTCTTCCTCGTTTTCTATACATGACAATACATGTACATGAATGCTTATGTGATGTCATGAATATGCAGTTACATAATAGGAACATACTAAGTTGTATCTTGAATACAACTTTCCTTCATGGTATACACCAATCACTAGGGTTTCCTTAGTTGGTATTCTATTACTATTAAGTAATTAAACCCTAGGAGGCTAGTTATTGGGTTTGTGATCAAACATTGTCCAAATCAGTTCAATTTTCACCCAAGGTCTTTAATCATCATACTAAGCCTACCCAAAAAGTTTTACTATTTTTGGAGCTACTAAATTATTTCAAAAATTCTAAAAGATTTGGTTGGAACACCTTTAAAGGCTACATAATTTTAGGTTTGGAATAAAAATCTTAGAACTATTTTTATTAAATACTAGATGATTTTAGGAGCCTAGAAAACTTTGTCTCATAATTTTATCATTTATCTACTATTTTCTACACATTTTCTAATCTGTCAACAAAAAGAAAAAGAGAAACAATGAATAGTGTTGGGCTCAATTCAGCCCAAGCCGACCCGCGAACGAGAGAATATGCGCTGGCAAACTTGCTCAAAGGCCCCTGGCCTTTTAAATAACTGGTAAAGAATCCCTAAGTACTATTCATATGCCTCTCTAACCATTGCACTTAAGCCCCTGTATTCCTATTTCTTCACAAATCCAGTCCCTGGCGATGGCGCGCCAAGCGCATGGCCGGAGCCGTGCGTACTCGCCATCGAGGACATGCTCCGATGGTGTCGAGCACGTAGACATCCTCAACGATGCAACCCAAGCCTATTCACACGCTCAATTTGATCAGAGCGCCGTTAACTCATAGCTACCCGTGGTGGCAGCGAAACCGGATCACCAACACAACTTTACCGGTGTACCCGAGCCGGTCTAGCTTAATCCAAGGACGTGCAAGGATTGAGTGGCTTACTATGGTTATGGTGCTTGAGCAAACTTGGACGGAAACTACCCGGAACGACAGGTCTACGTGAGCTATGTCCGCGGCGGCGTTCCCGGACAGTACCGTCGCGTTCTCTACACTATAGCATGGTAGCATTTAATCGGTCGAGACCGAGAGCTGTCCTAGCGTCAGAGGATGCAGAACACAAACCAGAGGGACATGAACGGACCTGTAGATGGCTGGCCACGACGTGAGGTCACACGGCGGCGTTCTTGGCTGATTTGGGGGAAATTCCAAATTCGGGGGCTGTGGTGGCTAATCGGAAGCAAGGATTGGTGCACTGGCTTCGTAACAAGATAGCAGAGCAGGCCGAACACTCAATTTATAGTGATCACTTGTGTGTTTCGCGAATTTGGGATGAGATGAACTTGCGGTCGGAGGGGAGGTGAGTCACTGGAGTATACAATCGTGGCGCTCAACGAGGTAAACACTCAGGTGGCAGATGGGCTGTCTACTGCGACTTACTGCGACGTGGTAACATTTCCCAGCACGTGGCATCCTTGCGGCAAGCGGCAAACTCCGGCGATGGCATCTCGGCCGGTTGTGGGGCAAATGGGTACGGTGGCCAGCTCACAAACTCATCCGCGGTTACGTTCTTTTCACTGGTCCGGTAATATCCATGCCGCACCATGCACGAATCAAAGCGGCCGGCATGAATCTACGCACGGAGATCACCGGCGGCGAGATGCTCCGCATCTCAGATCTTTTAGATATTGTACAGCCGCGATCTTCTTCAGTCCATATGATAGGGCGAATCGAAGGGCTTCATTCTCCAATTTTCATGTGACAACCCACTAATCTGACTACATCAAAGTTGTTGCCCAATATACCAGCTTTGACTTTGTTATATGGTTCTTGATTAGATACTCATTGAATCATGCGCAATTCGATCTCAAAGTTCATCAGAATTCACTAACAGTCAAGTTTTAGTCTTTGATTTAACTGATAGTCCAACTTGAGATCTATTTTTCTCTAATTTCTAGATAGCTCTAGGGCTTAACCACTTAATCAAACTTGTACCCGTATAGTAGCCCTACAACTTTGTTATGGTGACCTACTACAAAATCCTTATGGATCAAAAGTTACAAGAGCCCAAAGTTGGCTCAATGTAACTTGTTCTTAGGGTTCCAATTTTGGAGTACTTGTAAACTTTTGCCATTTTCTCCAATTTGCTCGACAACACTTGAAAATCTCCAAATAAGAAAAGTGTTAGGCTCCCAAACCTCTACCACTTTGATATATGCACTTTGGTCCTAAAGTGTATAGAAATGGATCTCACCTCATGGAGCACTAATTAGGGTTTCTAGGGTCCTTATTAGGGTTTTGAGTGTTCTAGGGTTTATATGCCACTCAAACTCTCTAAGTTTAGTCTCCTTTGAATATCTCCGCTAACATTTGAGATCATGTTCACTTTGTTATCACACACACCCACATACCTCTATACCTTGGTTAAGTACCCTATCCTAGGGTTAAGGATCACTTCAAGTCATCACATCACAACTTGTTTTGAAATTTTAGCCTGGTGGTTGCACTCTAGGTGTGACTTACATAATGAAATGTCAATGCATATGATGCCATGCCCAAGTTTTAGTTCTTGTAACACGAGGGGTGTTACAATATTTTTCTCTTCCCTTTCTATATTATTTCCATTTGCTAAATTGGAAATTAGGATAAATCCCAATTTGGACATTACTATTTATTTATTAATATTAAATGCACAACCAAATAAACTCCAACATGATGCATGGGTTATTTATGTTTTATTAGAGAATTTTTCACTTTTAAATATGTTTCTTAAAATTTCTCATGAATAGAAAGCAATACACATAAAGATTTATCCTTCTTTCATAAAGATTTATCCTTCTTTTAGACTCATGATATTCACTGACTGACATACTGCCTTGCTTCAGTTATAGGAATTCCTTCTTCTTGATTTTAATCAGGCTAGCAGGAATATGGTAGTTTATGAACTGTGTAGTAAATTCTGCCCAGGTAATAGTATTGGCAGCATCATAGGCAGCAGTGTAGGAGTCCCACCAATCATCAGTGGGGCCAGTAAGATGACCAGAAGCATAGACCACCTTCTCCCGGTCAGAGCATTGAGCGATATTAAGCATCTTCTTCACTGATTTCAACCAATCATCAGCATGTAACAGATCTGGAGAGCTGGCGAATGTAGGTGGCTTGTGACACATGAACTCCCGGTGCTTGTCCCTGGGTGGAGCTGATGGTGGTGGTGGAGGTAGTGGTGGTTTTTGCTGCCGTTCCAATCGCTCTTGCCTCATCTCCTCCCGCATGTCCTGCCTTTTTTGACGCATCTCCAGGCATTCTGGCCTCATTTGAGCCTGCATCTCATTCATCGTGTTTGCCATCTACTGTAGCATCTGTATCTGAGGTGCAACCACTGGATCTATCCTAACTGGTGGAGGATTTAGAGGATTCATTTCTGGTTGTGGTTGTCTAACAATCCTCCTGTTGTAGGGGTTGGCAGGTAGATCGATTTCGCCTTCCTTCCTGGTATTGACCATATGGGTTAGAAACACATGGTAAGATAGAATTGTAGATAAGACGAGTAATTGCGAGACATGATCTTTTAGGGGTTTTATTAGCTAAGTAGATTAGTGTGTCACCTACTAATACTAATTCATTACCATATGGTGGTACATGCTAGAATGCCCTGCTATGCTAATTCAGTCAATCAAAGAAGCAAATTAGGCATTTGTCATCAGAACAATCATCCAATTTAGATAGAGAATACATATTATCTTAGGTCACCTATCTCATTAGGGAGTTTGTGGATGTAGGATTCTAAGGTGTGAAATCCTTCTTGTCTTCCTAGAGTAGAAAAGTTAAGAGTAGTCAGAGTAGAACAGCAAAAGGTGAGTATATACCAAACCAGAATAATAATAGATCAAATTAATAAGTGGGTCAAATTTTATTAGCAGTTACTAAATGTAAGTATATACCAAACCAGAATAATAATAGATCAAATTAATAATAAAGCACAATGTGATGCAAATGACCAATTAAATTTAATTCCATAAGTTACTCATGCGAGGGTCCGAGCCGCTCATGACTGTGAGCACGGCTGATATACCAGTTTTACACTTTGCAAAGGTTACACATCTTTACCCACAAGTCATGTTACCCATCTACCAAGGGGTCATGAATCCCATTCACCTCTACCAAGCAAGCAAGGCAGGGTAACACTACGAGGCCTTTACAAAGTTCCACTAGATTCAGAAAACCTGCTACAGTTTCTAGGGAGCGCAATGAGGGAATCCCCCGTCTGACCACCATCACAGCAAAATCAACCCGAGAACCTCCATACATCGACCACTCCCCTACTGCCCTTGCCCCTTTCGGGTAAGGTAGTCATCCATGAGCTTTCCTAATTAGTCAGCCAAGGGCGTCCTAGACCACCCTTGTGGTAGCACTATTTTCCCGGGTAGTTCTCCATGTTCCAATTTACATAATGATCTTGTCATGAATAGTAAATAACAAATTGATAATAAAAGAATGATCATGAATAATGTGTATCTCAATACCCAAAACAACATAAAGCAATAGCAGGTACTACCCAAAAGTTTAGTGGTAAACAAGGTATAAAGATAGCCAAACTAGGATGACCTATTGGGTCCCATCAAAATTAACCTATGCAGATCATAATGATTAATAGGAACATTATTGGGTAAATAGAAGTGATCAAGGGCATAACTTGCCTTCAACGAGCTCCTGCTCAGCAATTTCCACCTGTTGAGCATCTGGGTCCTCGGTCACTTGCTCGTCTACTCGTAACAATATAAACAAACATGGTATAGGAGAAATTAATATCACACCAAACATGAGTACAGAATACATGGTAATAATCTACGCATCGTAACGAGATTGTAGGTTCAAGAATCACTAAGTTCGGAGTTACGGTTATCGAGTTACGATTCTCCGAAGTTATTAAGTGTTTTTTATAGGATAAATTAATTTGATAATTTTAATCTATGTTTTATGGCTAAACAGAGTTACCAAGTGATAAACAATATTAATATAAAATTAATGCAACTGGAATGGATCAAAAAGGAATTAAAATGACTTAATTATGAATTTAATAAGTTCATGGAATTATTTTTATGCACAAAATTCATTTTCTAACTCATTTCAATCAGTTTTAACTATCGCTAGATCGCGCGCAGAATTTCCTAGGAGTTCAGTGTTCTAACCATAAATGTCAGAATCAAATAGTTTTCTTAATGGTGGGGATGACGGGATTTCTCATAAAGCTCAGGGGTGCTTTTGCAAGACGCGCAAGCCGAACGGGTATCCTAAGATCTCGGTCGTTGGATCTAAAGCTTACGGCGAAGATTAGACTGGCCTTATAATGAATCGGTATGCACCCAGAGTCGTTAGATCAGAGATCTACGGTATGGATTTAAAACGATGCCAATGCCCTGGGACCGTTCGATCATGGATCAGTGGCTCAGATCAAAGGACTCAATTGGTACCCCACGATCTAATCTGCACCATTGACGGAGAAATCAACGACCCATGGCACTTTTCCCCATCCGTTGTTAGGCCACGGTGGCGCCATCGCCTGAGGGAAAAGACCCGTCGACCCAGTGCCCCAAACCTAGACCTAAGTGGCCCTACTCGAAACAGTAATGAAGACAGACGCAGGTGAGGGGTTCTTACCGAGAATCGCATGCGCGGGCGAGCAGACCACGAGTCCAGGTGGCTCGGCGGCGTTTCGCCCTCTCCAGCGAGCAATTAAGGGTCGCTCGGCCGTCGATTATGCCCGTAAACACCACAGATGGCTTCTCTCTAGTTCGGTGCAGGTCCCCGACCTGATCCCATGTTTCGGCAACGGCGGGGAAGAGGATCTGCGGTAGCTCGGGTCAACTAGATGCAGAGTCGCCGTTTTCCGTCTCTCTCTCTCTCTCTCAGCTTAGGCTCCGGCTCTTTCACGAGACGATTGACCCAGGGTGTGGCGCTAGTGTTTTTAGCTGCGGGCACGGTTCGTTTGGCCAGCTGAAGCCGAGGTTTTTGCCACAGTAGTTGAGGCCGCCCGCCATGCGCGCGGAGTAGTGGAAGACGGCATTGGCCAGTGGGCCCCATGCGGAAGTGGCAGAGCACAAGCATAATGGCCGAGAGGCACTAGAGATTGGGGCCCACCAGTCAGCGATACGTGCCGCGCGGTTGAGTTGAGGTGGCTTGGGCCGCGCAGAAGCCAGGATAGCTGGGTCGGCCGTCCGGATTCGGCCCGTGTGGCCGAAATCACTTTCCATTTATTCTTTTTTTCTTTTTCTATTTCTTTTTCTTTTCATTTTTAGATTTCAAATTTTGAATTCAACTGTTGGGGACTTGTTCTCAAATGCTAAGAGTTAAGAACAAGGCAACATAAAAAGTGTTAAATGCTAAAGTCCTTCGTCCTTCGAAACATTATGCCCCTTCGGGAAATAATGAGTTTCGGACGAAGGTCATAAGAGACATACCTTCGTAAATATAAGTAATGACGAAGGATTCATATAAAGCATGGAATATAATATAGACATCATCATAGAATCATTTCTATTTTATTAACATGGAAAAATAGAAATGATTTCAAATTACAAATGTACCTTCGGTCCTGAGAGAAGGTAAAAAGTACAAGCGTGACGCAAAAGCGAATGCCAGGTCAGCGTGAACAGTACGGGAGTACTGTTCATCTATTTATAGACGTGGGACGCAGCCCACGTAGAATTACATTCATGTCCATTACATTTGCCAATGACTTATGGAAATCTGCCGAGGCCCAAGTAGTCTTTTCATCTTTAAGTCGGTTCCCCTTTCTGCTATCGCGACGAAGCTTCCCTGCGCACAGCTTCGGCTGTGCACTATCCTTCATGAAGCTTGGTAATCAGTCCGCTCTCCATTTTAATCCCCCTTCGTCTGGTTCAGGCTTCGTCCTGACCGTACTTCATGTTCATAGTTCTGAGTCCTAAGGTACCTGTTCACATAATCCACTTGGAAAACATTGTCAAATCATGTTTTTGAGGACCTTCGGAGGACGAAGGCCCCCAACAGTAGCCCCTCGCAATATTAATTTGTTAATGATAAATTCAGATTGCGATATGGACGAAGGCCTTGAGCCGAAGGTCCGAAAAAACACCTTCCCTTTGCTAGAATAGCAACATTCACTGACAAGCGGGGTCTTTCAATTTTCAACGCCCTGGGGGTATAAATAAGATCATACCGCAAACTTATTTGGTACGCACACTTGCCATCTGCTTCGGCCCACTAAATTTTTAGCTCTTGAGCACTAAGATTTGCTGATCTTTTTGATTTTGAAGCTTCGGCCTTGAAAACAGTTTTTTAGCGTTTCCGAAGATGTCTGAAGGTAAGAAGATCCCTGCTGAGACGAAGCTGAGTCTCGACGAAGAGAAGAACTTGGGGTTCCTTATAGCGATGGCGGAGACCAATACGGAGAAAATCACCAAGGAGATTCTTGAAGGTTTGTCCGAAGATACTGGTGACAGCGACAGTTATGATGTGGAAAGTGGTAGGGAAGAGTCCGAAGATCGACCATGGCGGCCAAGTCACACGGTTTTCGGGAAAACCACTATTAAGCAGAATCATATTGATAATATGAGGGGGCGGTATTTTCGAGATATATCTATTGTGAGGGCTGATGCTGGAGAAAAGACTTCTCCCACCCCCGAAGAAGATGAAGTCGTAATCTTCCGAAGCTTTCTCAAGGCTGGGCTTCGATTCCCCCTAAGCAACTTTGTTGTTGAAGTACTGAAAACATTTCAAGTCTACCTTCATCAAATTACTCCCGAAGCTATCATAAGAATGGGGATGTTTGTCTGGGCTGCAAAAAGCCAAGGTTTAGAACCAAATGCTAAAAGCTTTTGCAACATTCATGAGTTGTTATATGAGACGAAGCCCTGGGGGAAAGAACAATATCACAACAACTTTGGGTGTTACAGCTTCGGTGCCCGCTCTGGGTCAAGCCGCCCTGTGCCAACCTTTCGGAAGAGGTGGCCCGGAGCCTGGATGACTGAGTGGTTCTATGTAAAGAATGACTTAACAGCGCAAGAAGATGTCAAGAGTATCATTATGCGCCCCATCTGGCAACGCTTCGGACTTCGAAGGCCGAAGGTCGAAATGGATGAAGCAGCCGAGGAATGCCAAAGAGCCTTCGGCGTAGTCTGCTCTTTTATTGGGACAAGGGACTTGATTCAAGAACATATTGCCTTCAGGGTGTGGCCACTTGCAGGAAAGTGGGAAATGCCGAAGGAAACCATCAAGGAGTCCGACGAAGGCGGACTAGTCAGACTGAAATACACATTCAAATACGGGGATAAGTTTGTTGAACCTGATGATGACTGGTTGAAAAGCATTGAAACATTATGTGACGAACTGCTTGGGGCATACTCGAAGGCCGAGAACACTGCGTTATCAGCAGCCTTCGGAGGCCGAAAGAAGAAAAGGCTCAACCGGGTATTTGACGCAGTCGGGTTTGTCTACCCTGACTATCACTATCCGGTGTCGGGTCGCAAAAACAAAAGAAAAAATACTTCTCCTGCGACAGAAACTACCACGAGTGCCACTAGCGAGCCAGCGCCGCAAAGGAAAAAGATAAAGGTGCTCACCCACCGAGCGCGTTTTATTGAGCCGGCCACAGTGCCAGAATTTATTGGTGAAGTCTCTTTGGCCTCTGAAGCTACAGAACTAGCTCCGGTGCCGAAGATGGAAGAAAAGACTGAAGCGCCTTCAGCAGAAAAAGCAGAGAAACCAAAGGTTGAAGATCCAAAAATATCGGAAATCTTAAGTCCTTCAGCAAATGTCGAAACAATAAAAAATCAAAAGGGCCCGTCGGTGACCCCGAAAAGAAAAAGAATGGTGAACGTGCTAGATGTTTTGGAGACAATTAAGTCTTCAAGCACAACTCCAAAGAAGACTATTGAAGTTGCTGAAGTGTCTACCGAAGCTGTAGTTGCTGAAGCTTCGAAACAACAACCTGAAGCTGAAGCTGGGCCTTCAAAGGCCACCAAGGAACAATCTTTGGAAACAAAAATATCAGAACCAAATTTGGCTGAAGAAATTGACACTGCCGCCCCCGAAGCTCCTTCCGACATATGTGATTACATCGTACGACATGCTTCGGGGAAGAAATTATCTGAAGAAGAGACTTACGAAGCCAACTACTATGCCAGAGAGCTAAAATATCCAAAGGGGGCAGTAGTGTTTAATGGGACAAATGAAGATGACTTCCTGTACTGCCTTCCTGATAATAAGGAACTATCTGTGTGGCGAGAGATGGCTAGAAGTATGGGGTTCCCGAAGCTCGAAGCTGGATTATGCGCTATGACGAAGGAAGATCTCGCGGATAGTCTTGCATATAATAGCCTGAAGGTATGGGAATTAGACATTTGAAAAAATTTTACAATACGTAATTCATTCCTTTATTCTTATATGGATTCTTTTTTGTATAGGGTTTAATCCTGAGCAACGCATTAAGAGCACAAAAGAGTGCCGAAGATGAAAGCTATGAAATTGCGTTTAACAATTTACGATCAGAAGTTATTAAACTGAGAAACAAAGCTGTAGAAAAAGATAAAATTCTGGTTACATTAGTAGACAAAATAAAAAAGGACGAAGCTGCTGCAAAGATTCAGGCCGAAGCTCAGAAACGCGAAATTAAAGATCTTCAGAAGCAATTGGCCCGGGCGAAACAAGAACGCATACTTGAAGAAACAAGACGGGAATGCAGCGACCAATGGGCTGATCATTTGGAAGCAACCGTGGAAGAGCTTCGGTCTTCTAAGAAAAAATGCTACGAAAAATCCATGGAATGCGTAAAGAAAATTAAAACCAGCTTCGCCAGCGTGGGCGCATTTTCCAGTGAAGAGAATTTCTCAAGGGGCAATCCCGAAGGTCCAATAGAATGGATCAGTCACGAAGCAGAGGCCTTCGAGGAAATACTGAGTAGCCGCGGTGACATCTGCGCTTTTTCGGGCGCCAGGGGAGTTGCTACTGTCTTGGAGAAGAAAGGTTGTGAACATGTAAAATCTTTAGCTCAGTCCGAAGCTGCCTTATCCTCCGAAGACATCAAAGACCCCTCGGCCGAAGCAAGCATGGTTGGTGGCAAATTCTTTACTGATGTCTGGGATAACGGCGGCCGAGAAATGGCGCAAGAAATTATTCA
This sequence comes from Zea luxurians, assembly GCA_029449295.1. Taxonomy (NCBI): domain Eukaryota; kingdom Viridiplantae; phylum Streptophyta; class Magnoliopsida; order Poales; family Poaceae; genus Zea; species Zea luxurians. Next base: position 118,222,750 of record JAOPSE010000009.1, read on the forward strand.
AAGGAGTGAAAAAGGCATCCATGATGCTAGGAAAGTGACAGAAGTTGCCGAAGGGCAAATAGGTATTAATTAGTCGCTCTTATTGTGTTGTAATTTTTATTTCAAACTTTGCTCGCGGTTCGTAATAGTAATGCAAAAATATTCTCTTCCCTCAGGACCTGCTGGATCGTCCGTTGCCCCTCACACAAAAGAGGATGACGAAATCAAACAAATGGCCGAAGCTATCATGGATAAAGTTGTTGAACAACTTCTAAATGAGGCTGCCGAAGTAGTATTAAGAGAAGACTAGGTGTTATTAGAAAAAACATTTGAAGTGTGATCTATGTAATATTTTGTACATTTGAATGTAATATACAAGTCTCTTTTCATTATTCAATTCTTTACGATGCATGAAATTCTACATACATACCATTTTTGAGCCTTCGGCGAAAAAAACACCTTCCCTTCTTTTCATGCTTCGTGAAGAAGACATTCTTTGTTAAAACTATTCTGATGAATCACGTCCCCGCTTCGTGAAAACATTCTCCGAAGTTGTGCAATTTCGATATTACTCTGATGAAGCACGTCCATGCTTCGTGAAAACATTCTCCGAAGCTGTGTTCTGAAGATTATCATTGTATTCCCTCGTGACTTTACACAATTTTCACTTTCTCAGATCGTCCTTTCGAAGGTTAATACTGTGTCCCCTTCTTTTGCCATATGCAACATGATGTATGATGCTTATGCTATGCAAAATGATGTGATGATGTTATGTTATGCAAATGACGTTTGTTCCGAAGATACACACAAAATATATTTGTAAGCTCTGCATTCCCTTAGGAACGTCTTTGGAGCTTCTTCGCCTTTTACTTTAGGCGGTATCAGCGTTGACTTTTCGCTGTAAGCTCTGCATTCCCTTAGGAACGTCTTTGGAGCTTCTTCGCCTTTTACTTTAGGCGGTATCAGCGTTGACTTTTCGCTGTATGCTCTGCATTCCCTTAGGAACGTCTTTGGAGCAAAAAACTTACACTGCGCTCCCTTTGGAACGGCTTTTTGTATCTTCGGCAACTTACTCTGCGTTCCTTAGAACGACTTTTTGTTGCTTCGAAGGATTTTTAATAATTCGAAGGTCCTCCTTGTTACCGCAAATTTTTAAGCTTCAGCAACTTAAGCCTGTGGAGAAGATAGGTTTTCCTCATAATCAATCACGAAACTATTACATGAAAACTGAAATGTTCTTTATTACACAGAAAATAGAACTAAACGGAAAAGACTGTTATCAAAGTAGGATATTTGTCAATAAATGTGCTTCGACTCTGGCACAGTACTATTGACTGTGCGAGCTTCAGATTGCTCTCTGAGATCCCTTTGGTGCGGAACATATTGGCTCCCTTCTGGCTGTTGGCCTTGTTGCAGCGGAGGTGGAGGCGGGGGATGTTGCCATGAAGCTTGAGGTTGACTCGGCGAAGCTACGGAAACTGCAGGGTGGTTGCCCACGTATTCCGGGATGTAAGGCTGATGGTACGAAGCAGTATGCATGACCTGCTTCGGCTGGCCCTGTTGCGCTGTAGCTTCTGCTAGCTCCTTTTGTTTCTGGATAGTAACATGGCACATCCTGGTGGTATGGCCCTTGTTTTCACCACAGAATAAACAAAATACCCTCCTTGGTTGATCTCCAAATCTTCCGCCGAAGCCCCTGGCGCCTCTGCCTCTTGGAGCTGGTGGCCGGAAGAAAGTTTGCTGTTGCCCCGAAGCCTGTGAGGAGCACTGCGGTCTGTTCTGCTGACTCCCTTTATCATCATTTTGAGTGGAGTTGTGGATGGACCTGACATGCCTCGGATAGAATCTTCCTCCGAAGCCCCTGGTCATTTCAGAAAACCTGAAGGCCTCCTCCCTTCTTTGGCGAAAGTCATTATCGGCACGAATGTACTCGTCCATCTTTTGGAGCAGCTTCTCCAGAGTCTGAGGAGGCTTCCTAGCAAAGTATTGAGCTGCAGGTCCAGGACGAAGCCCCTTGATCATGGCTTCGATGACAATTTCATTGGGCACCGTTGGTGCCTGCGCCCTCAAACGCAAGAACCTTCTGACATACGCCTGAAGGTACTCTTCATGATCCTGAGTGCATTGGAACAAGGCTTGAGCAGTGACCGGCTTCGTCTGAAATCCTTGAAAGCTGGTTAACAACATATCCTTCAGCTTCTGCCATGAAGTGATCGTTCCTGGTCGAAGTGAGGAATACCAGGTCTGAGCAACACTCCTGACGGCCATAACGAAAGACTTTGCCATGACTGCAGCATTGCCACCATACGAAGACACTGTTGCTTCGTAGCTCATCAAGAACTGCTTCGGGTCTGAGTGGCCGTCGAACATGGGAAGCTGGGGTGGCTTATAGGACGGAGGCCAGGGTGTAGCCTGCAGCTCAGCGGACAGAGGAGAGGCATCATCGAAAACAAAATTCCCATGATGGAAATTGTCATACCAGTCATCTTCGTTGAAGAAGCCCTCCTGATGAAGGTCTTTTTGTTGAGGCCTTCGGTTCTGCTCATCGTGGGTAAGATGACGAACTTCTTCAGAAGCTTCGTCTATCTGCCTTTGCAGCTCAGCTAGCCTAGCCATCTTTTCCTTTTTCCTCTGCACCTGTTGATGAAGCATCTCCATATCCCTGATCTCTTGGTCTAGTTCATCCTCCTGAAGCGTCGGGCTGACGGCCTTCCTCTTCTGGCTTTGGGCCTCCCGAAGGGAGACGGTCTCCTGGTTGGGGTCCAGCGGTTGCAGTGCTGCAGCCCCAGTCGCTGAAACTTTCTTCGGCGCCATAGCGAAGGTCTATAGCTTCCGAAGGTGTTCAAAAAACTCGAAGTGGAAGTGAGTTCACCGGAGGTGGGCGCCAATGTTGGGGACTTGTTCTCAAATGCTAAGAGTTAAGAACAAGGCAACATAAAAAGTGTTAAATGCTAAAGTCCTTCGTCCTTCGAAACATTATGCCCCTTCGGGAAATAATGAGTTTCGGACGAAGGTCATAAGAGACATACCTTCGTAAATATAAGTAATGACGAAGGATTCATATAAAGCATGGAATATAATATAGACATCATCATAGAATCATTTCTATTTTATTAACATGGAAAAATAGAAATGATTTCAAATTACAAATGTACCTTCGGTCCTGAGAGAAGGTAAAAAGTACAAGCGTGACGCAAAAGCGAATGCCAGGTCAGCGTGAACAGTACGGGAGTACTGTTCATCTATTTATAGACGCGGGACGCAGCCCACGTAGAATTACATTCATGTCCATTACATTTGCCAATGACTTATGGAAATCTGCCGAGGCCCAAGTAGTCTTTTCATCTTTAAGTCGGTTCCCCTTTCTGCTATCGCGACGAAGCTTCCCTGCACACAGCTTCGGCTGTGCACTATCCTTCACGAAGCTTGGTAATCAGTCCGCTCTCCATTTTAATCCCCCTTCGTCTGGTTCAGGCTTCGTCCTGGCCGTACTTCATGTTCATAGTTCTGAGTCCTAAGGTACCTGTTCACATAATCCACTTGGAAAACATTGTCAAATCATGTTTTTGAGGACCTTCGGAGGACGAAGGCCCCCAACATCAACTTTGTGGTGAATTTGTCCTTAGATTAAATGTACAATTTGAACATACCAGTATGGAAGAAATTTATCTATTCATATATATTTATTTTGTATTGTGTAGTATTTTTCTCTTCCCTTTCTATATTATTTCCATTTGCTAAATTGTAAATTAGGATAAATCCCAATTTGGACATTACTATTTATTTATTAATATTAAATGCACAACCAAATAAACTCCAACATGATGCATGTATTATTTATATTTATTGGAGAATTATTCACTTTTAAATATGTTTCTTAAAAATTCTCATGAATAGAAAGCAATACACATAAAGATTTATCCTTCTTTTATATTCCAAAAGTTGGGTATAATAATAACTGATTGGTACTTATCTAGCCAATTTATCCCTAGGATAACATATATTCCCTGAGTACGCATCACTATCAAATTAGCGGGGAACTCTATCCACCATATTTCCACCCTTACATTCAAGCATATTCTATTTGTTTGGACTTTTCCACCAGCCAAATCAATTTGTATTGGTGTTGTCATGGTGGTTATTGGGAGATTATGTGCCTCTACCCATGATGCAGTAACAAATGAATGTGCTTCTCTAGTATTTTATAGCACTTCTGCAGAATGTGATTCGACTAAGAACGTACCTACTATGATGCCTGGTGTTTTTTGGAATGCTTCGGCCTACAGATGGTTCAGCCTCGCATGGTTGTAGCGCGTCTGACCACGATTGCCAACTCCCTGCGGTGGTGCATTCTGTCTTGCTGGGGCATTGGGGGCCAGCTGTTGTTGTAACACCCTGAATTTGGGGGTATAAAATTTCTTTCTAATGATCACCCAAATTCATGTGTTACTCTTCTCTCTCTCACTCTAGATTTTATCTCTCTCTAGATCCTCTCTCCATTTTTCCCTTTTAGGTCGAATTAGCTTAATGTTAGGGGGATTTCATTATTTACTTTTGCCAAAATATTATGGGTCATGACATGTTGCATCATGCTGAGCTTAAAATATTCTTTGAAGTGTTGCACATGTTTGAATTTATTTGGATTTGAAACCTAATTTGAATTTGGAATTGAAAACCATATAGAAAAGAAATAGAAAAGCAATTAGAAAATCTAGAAAAAGAAAAAAGGAAAAGCAGCCTAGCAGCCCAGCTCGGCCCAGCCAGGCCGCGCGCCCGCGCCGCCTCACAGGCGGGCCCCACCTATCAGCGGCTGCTTTCTCTCCCGCGCGCTCTCTCTCACCCTCTGCCCGCTAGGGCCGACCTATCGGCGCCGGTTGCTTCGCCCGCGCGCGCCCCTTTCCTCTCTCTGCGCTGTGGACCCTCCCTGTCAAATCCGCCCTCCCCGCGCCCGCCGTGGACTGGCGCGTGCGCACTCGCCCACGTCGCCGGATTTCTCAGCCACGACGCCCGCCCACGCGCCCAGCTCCCTTCTTAGAGCCCCGCTAGAGGCCGCACTCGCTCCCCCGGCTCAATTTGCAGAGCTCCACCCTCTCTCGCGCTCTGCCCTCGCCGCCAGACGCCGCCGGAGACCCGCTCCCGCATTCTCGGCCATCCAGCTCGCCGGAGACCGCGGCAAGCCTCCCCGAGCTCCGCCCCAAGGTGAGACACCTTTGCCCATGCTTAATTTCCCTAGTTTCGCTCTGTGCTCGGCCAATTTTGGCGGGTGCTCGGCCACGGCGGTCCGCCGTGCTCGTGCGGTGGCCGGCCGATTTAGCCCAGTCTAGTTCCCCGGAGTAGGTCCCTGTGTCACCTCTGCCTCTGCTGAAGCTAGCCCAGGCCCTAGCGCGCCTTAAGCCCCATCCCCGTGGCCGGAATGCGTCGCTAGAGTTTCTTCGGTCCGCCCGAGGCCTTCTCCCCACCGTTCTCCCCTCTCTGCCCTCGGATTCGTGGTCTTTTCCCCGCCACTGAGTTCGCCGTGGCATTCTCTCCCTCTCTGCCCAACTCCAACGACCCCAGAACCCCCCTAGCACGCGCCTGCCCCAATTCCGGCGACCTCACCGCCGCAGAGAGGAGCTGCGCCGCCCGCAACCGTTCATACCCCCCGGTCTGATCTCCGCCATCCGATCTTGATCGCATGGCCTAGATCGCGGATACCGCTTCGCGCACGCGCGCCCTGCACCCCTGGCCCGCCTGTCAGCGCCCGTGTCCCCTGCCGCTGGGCCTGCTCGGTCAGTGCGCCCTCCCCCTCTGTCGATGACATCCCCTGGCCGGCCTGTCAGCACTCGACCGCCCGCGCGCGCGCCCTCGGCCGCAGATCTAATCTCGGCCGTCGGTTTCTGATCTAACGGTTAGAATCACCCGGTACCCCTTCGCGTGGCAGTTTTATTAAAGAGACCCTCGGTTTGTTTAAAATCAACCCGTCGTCCTTGGTTTTCGCGCGCAGGCCCCTGTATTCTTGCAGATTGAACCCTGGACTTTTAAATATTCATAGAATTAGACCTAATTTCATATTTTGAATTCCCAAAATTGTTTATTTCATACCTTTTGCATATGAGCTCCAAATTTAGTGATTCAAATTGCAAAATGTTCATAGGATTATTCTTTGTTTAAATAAAATAGTTTCATTTATTGTCTGCACATTCTAATTTTTTATGATTAAGTATGAACTAATGTAGGTGTAGATTTATTTATTTAAAAAAATAATAAAAAGGAGAACCCTAGAGATTTAAACATGTTTAGTCTTGTAAGATTAATAATGTGTATTACATGAAATCATCTCTAGTCTAATTTTTTAGGTCACAATAAAATAAATTGAACTATGTTATGTATTTGTGAGTAACACTTAGTGGAATAATAATCTATTTCCAAATGAAGTTAGTTTATGTTATACTTTGAACTCATTATCCCTTATGTAGTATTGTGTACTTTAAGATGTATTCCTATTTTTGTACATGTTTGGTGTGTTGTTCATTTGTACTTTCCAAATGTATTGAGTGCATGTTCTCTTTATTTAGACAACGAGCAGTCCGAGGTTCCTAAGTGTGTTGTTGGAGACCTCCCTAAGCAACAACCTGGTGAAGGCAAGTGTCCTCTGACCTATTATGTCCTACATACTTTATGATTCACTGTCCCACATTACATTATCTAAACCTAAGGATTGACTAGTCTGTATTTACTTTATCCTTGTTTACCTTTTGGGTTATCATGGTTAGCATTTTTCTTTTGCTTTACTTTAATCACTGAACATGATGTGATTATTTATGATACGATGATGTTATCCCAATGATGATACTGTGATACTCTAGTGGGCTCAGGCGTTTTTCCTGAGTACCTCTCCGTAAGGACCTGTTCGTGGAGTGACCACCCGGGATAACAGTGCAACCATGAGGGTGGAATGGGATGCCCTTAGCTGATTAATTAGATGAACCTGGGGGTGTAGTTGGCTTTGCTGGAGGGTCGTCAATGGGGGCCGGGGCGTGTACTCGCTCTGCCAAGGTTGGGGTACAGAGGTTCATTCGATTTGGTTTTTGTTAGTCACCCACCTTGGGGAGGTGTACTGCGTTTGCACGACTGGTGAAACCTAACTAGCAGCTATGCACCAGGGGAGTCTTTGTAAAGGCTACGTAGTGTATCCCGGGCGATTCACCTCGGTAATGAAGATTGGGTCTGTACAACCTAGGCTGGAAAGGGATCACGACTTGTGGGTAAAGTGTACAACCTCTGCAGAGTTTCAAAAAACTGGTATATCAGCCGAGCTCACGGTTAAGAGCAGCCTTGGGATCCTCTTTGATTAGAAGAACTTTGGATACTTTTATGATGATGGTTGACAATGATGTTATAAATCTGATCCTTGGTATTTCCTCTTTTGAGGGAGTACTTTTAGGTAGTAATTGGGTTTATTACTAAAACTTGGCTCTTCTAATAATAATAAATACTTGACCAACTAAAAGCAACTGCTTAACTTCAACCCCACATACAGCTAGTCCACTTTAGCCAAACGGGACATTTGCTGATTACGTTGATGTGTACTCACCCTTGCTTTACACACCACCCCCACCCCAGGTTGCCCCCACTGTACTTAGTGCTCAGGAGGTGATGCTGGCAACATGGAGGACTTCGAGGAGTTCTAGGATTACGACAAGTTTTAGTTTACTTAGTGGCAAACCCCAGTCAACTGCCTGTGTAGGCTTATCATCTACGTTTCGTTCCTCCGCACTTTGATATTTATGTTCAACATTATGGCTATGTATTAGGCTCTTGGACATCTTGATGTAATTGTGGGGGACAGATATCCCCCGGGTCCACTGGAAGGATAAAAGACCTCACGAAAGGCCCAGGGGCCCAATAAATCATAAGGTCATCCTTTCGTGGGCCTGGGGAAGAACGACCAGCAAAGCAGATCGATGCAAGGCCGGATCGGCGCGAGTCTGGATGGCTCCAATAACATTGAGCAAGCAACCACAACAGAAACCCGACTGTCCTGCGCTGGAGCCCCGTACGATGGAACCAGGCGAGGATAAGTCGGCCGAGTTATAATAAGATAGACTCAATCAGTTCACTATCTTTTAGGTGCGCGTTGTTATCATATCTACATGTATTGCCCCACGGTCGAATATATAAGGCATAGGGGGCACCCCTTCAGAACGATCGATCTCATTACTTAGCCACTAACTCCAGCTCTCTACGTTCCCAATACTAGAGAACCTCCTTGTAATCTACCACATAAAGCGAACCCATTGGGGGGGGACGCCCAGGAATTATCAGTATATTTTTGAAAACTGTCACGTCCGCGTAGGGCATGCAATGAATACCTCAAGACAAAAATGAGATATCAGTAAGGATCAAAGAAAAGCCAAATATAGCCAGAGAAGTATAAAGTCTGACTAACAGAAGTGACATGAAGACTAGCCAGGGGACGTCCATCGAATGTCCAATCAGATGCAGATCAAATAAATTGCACCACCTAGCCAGATATGGGCAGATCACGAACTCGGCTCCAAAGACAAAATACGTGCTGACCTATAAAGCATAATATCGATGACATAATGCTGACCTCTAAGGCATTCGGAAGAAAAAAAAAGAGAAAAGATGACTCTCAGCAAAAGAACACAAAATTAAGACCTTCGAGTGGATTATTTTCAAAAAAATCCACTCGAAGCTCGGGGGCTACACCCATTGGGTGCACCTCCGGTGCACCCCATGAATCGCCATTTCAAGTCAAGACAATGCTAACTTCTAAAGCATATGGCAAGATCAAAAGCAAGGCTGACCTCCAACAAAGTGCAAGCGGAAAATAAGATGATTTTTTGATGAGGACCTTCGAGTGGATTATTTTCAAAAATCCACTCGAAGCTCGAGGGCTACACCCATTGGGTGCACCTCCGGTGCACCTAGTGAAGTTCAGGATCCTACAAATACGAGATGCTGACCTCCAAAGCACGAGTTTGAGACAAAACGCCAGTTTTCGAGCAGAAGGAGATAGCAAGGAATTGTTTTTACCAAACTACCCGGAAAGTCTCCCTTATCATAAAATGAAGACCGCAAGCTGGACCTAGGATCTTTGGGGGGATTATCTCAAAATCAACCCAAAGATCGGGGGCTTGTGGGGGACAGAAATCACCCGGGTCCACTAGAAGGATAAAAGACCTCACGAAAGGCCTAGGGGCCCAATAAATCATAAGGTCATCCTTTCGTGGGCCTGGGGAAGAACGACCAGCAAAGCAGATCGATGCAAGGCCGGATCAGCGTGAGTCTGGATGGCTCCAATAACATTAAGCAAGCAACCACAACAGAAACCCGACTGTCTTGCGCTGGAGCCCCGTACGATGGAACCAGGCGAGGATAAGTCGGCCGAGTTATAATAAGATAGACTCAATCAGTTCACTATCTTTTAGGTGCGCGTTGTTATCATATCTACATGTATTGCCCCACGGTCGAATATATAAGGCCTAGGGGGCACCCCTTCAGAACGATCGATCTCATTACTTAGCCACCGACTCCAGCTCTCTACGTTCCCAATACTAGAGAACCTCCTTGTAATCTACCACATAAAGCGTACCCACCAGGACGTAGGGTGTTACGCGTCTCAAAGCGGCCCGAACCTGTAAACATTGTCCCTCGCTCCTCGTGCATCCGGCACGAACCATTTGGCTACAGTCAGCGACACCGTCCTACTCCTAAAAACACCTTGAGGGGCAACCCCGGGTGTGCGGTCGGACCCAAAACACCGACAGCTGGCACGCCAGGTAGAGGGTGTGTCGCCGATCTAAGTTAGCCCAATGGCCGTCACCTTCCACCGCAAGATCACCCTCCGCCCTGGATGTGTGTTCTGCTTTGGAACAATCTCATCCGTGGCGGACGAAGAAGGAACTCTATATCGCATCGCAGATCCGCCAAAGAAGAAGTCTCCTCCAACAAACTCCGAGAATGTCGGAGTCAAGAAGGAAAAAGCGCAACCTCCAGCGCTCCGAAAAGAGAGCACCTTCAGCAAGCCAGGGACCGAGGGCCCGCCGACCCAGAGAACTTCGATGTCTACTTCCCCGATGAAAGAATGGACACGAATCGCAAGGAAGAAAGAAACAAACGAAACCGGGAGGAAGCAAGTTGTTCTTTCCGTGCCTCTGCCCTCGAAGGAGAACGGAAAAAAGACTGCCAAGACAGCCACACCATTCTACCCCGACGTTCTTTTCATCGGAAGAGTGGAGTCACCCCCCGTCTCCGACGACGAACCGACCGCGCCCGGAGAAGAACCACCTCAGCGGGAATCCCATCGATGGAGAAACTGGTGCCGAAATATCCGGCGGCATCACGAGGCCGGAGAGCGGAATCCGGAGCAGCCTGTCTCGCGAGATGAGGCCTCAGAGATAGGAGAAACTCCGGAGGAACGCGTCTTCAGAGAACGAAGGAACTCCCGATGGCACGATCACCGGCGAGCTCAAGAACAAGCCGAGCAGGAGGCAAGGCAACATCGGGAAAATCCACTCTTCGGGCACAACCTGAATCCTGACTTCGCCCGAGCCATGAACACGCCGAGTGAAGTCGGAGGGGTACTAGCTCGGATAGCTGATGGACTCCCTCGAACTCCCGACACCGAAGGCTATCGACGACTGTTCACTCAAGCAACCAACCATCTTCTACCTCTCGCTCACCCGCCGAACGACCTACGACACGCCATCAACAGCCGCTGGGACGCGTGAAGCTCCATCAATGCTTCACGCGAACGACGACATGAGAACGAGATCCGCCGCCAGGAGGAGTACGACAGGGATCACGACGTCCCAGCTCGGAGTCATGCCGCCAGAACTGAGTCGGCAACGGCCTCGACTGGTGGTACTACCCAGGGACGGTCGAGGGACCACGACAACTACTCCCCTCCCCAGGACAGACATCATCCCCGCCGACAAGAAGACACGTGTGGAGTGTCTACCCTTACTCCACGCATTAGGGCCATTCAATGGCCCCCTAACTTCAAGGTATCGAATGTCGACAAATATGAACCTAAGCAAGATCCAGGAGGCTGGCTAGCCGTCTACACCACCGCTGCTTGAGCTGCCGGAGCGTCCGAGGACGTGATGACCGCATACTTACCCATCATCCTCGGACAAGACGCGCTACAATGGCTACGACACCTACCCCGACACTGCATCGACGACTGGAGCGACTTCAGTCGACGCTTCATCGCCAACTTTCAGTCCCTCTCCGACAAACCAGCGCAACCATGGGACCTCAAATCCATCAAGCGTTGGGGGGACGAAACTCTCCGGTCGTACCTCAAAAGGTTCTAGACCATGAGAAATCGTATCCCCGAGGTCACGGAGGCGGACGTGATCGAAGACTTCTACAGAGGGTCCAACGACTCGGCCTTCGTCCGAGCCATATTACAGAAGGCGCCGACTACCTCCGAGCAACTATTCCGGGAAGCCAATCTCTACATCACCGCCGACGAGCGAGCTCAGGACCTCATCGGGGGAACGAAACCTGCATCGACGGCGCCACGACGCGACACGAACCAGCAACCCGACAAACGCTGGGAGAAGAGGCCTCGCGAAGTGGTGCATGCCGTCGGACCACCTGCCTCTCGCGCCCGAGGAGGACCTCGCGGAGGCGAACATACACTGGACGACATCCTCGACGCTCAGTGACCGTACCACAAGGACATGCGCCACACCCTTCGAAACTGCAGAGACTTCGAGCACTCCGTCGGGCACGGCCGACCCTTCCAACCTCTACCTCCTCCTCCGCTGCGGGGAGGACGAGGGGAACCACGACAACCCTAGCAGAAGGAGGAGGGAAGAGGCGGAGCCTTCCCGCGCATTGACGGGGAAGTCAACGTCATCTTCGGCGGACACGGATCGCAGGAGAGCAGAAGACAACAAAAGCTCAACGATCGCCAAATATTGGTGGCGACCACCGGTCCTCCCACTCCGTACCGATGGTCGGAGCACCCGATCACCTTCACTCGGGCCGATCAATGGCTCAAATTCGACCACCCAGGCAAATACCCGCTCCTCGTCGATCCGGTGATCCGAGAGAACAGGGTGAAGAAGGTATTAGTTGACGGGGGGAGCAGCATCAACGTCACCTTCCCCCGGACACTCCAAGGCTTGGGGGTTCACCTCAAAGAGCTCCACGAGTCAGACACTCCTTTCTTCGGCATCATGCCGACTGAAGGGGAATACCCGCTGGGCCACATCTACATGCCCGTCACCTTCGGAACTCCGGAGAACTACAGAACCGAGTTCCTGAGGTTCGAAGTGGCGAACTTCGACTGCGGGTACAACACCATCATCGGGAGGCCAGGATTGGCAAAATTCATGGCCATTCCGCATTACACGTACATAATACTGAAGATGCCGGGACCGCAAGGAATCATAACTGTGCGCACTGACTTCCAAGGCACCGCAGAGTGTTTCCGTGTGGCCATCCAGGCGGCCCTCACCACCAAACCGTCGGCGACCTCTTCAGCACGGGCAAACTCTAAGCCTGAGGAATACCTTGCAGTACCTGCAAATGAAGCTCAAGCCGTGACCTCTATGCGGCCGACTGAAGAAACCAAAAGGATCAACCTGGGGTTTGCTGATGAACGCAAGACTGCCATCATCAGCTCCAGCCTGGATGACAAATAGGAAGGCGCGCTCGTCCAGTTTCTGCAAGATAACCAAGATGTATTCGCATGGCAACCTGCGGATATGTCGGGAGTCCCGAGAGAACTGGCCGAGCACAAACTGAATGTCTATCCCCAGGCGAGGCCGATTCGGCAAAAACTACGTCGCTTCACGCCCGACAAGAGAGAGGCCATTCGCGCTGAGCTGGCCCGCTTGGTCACGGTTGGGTTTATCAGAGAGGTATTACATCCCGAGTGGTTAGCCAACCCAGTTCTTGTACTCAAAAAGAATAAAGTGGATTGGCGTATGTGCGTCGACTACACGTATCTCAACAAACACTGTCCAAAGGATCCCTTCGGGCTTCCTAGAATAGATCAGGTGGTAGATTCCACCGCTGGATGTTCTGTGCTATCATTCCTGGATTGCTACTCTGGATATCATCAAATTAGCCTGGCAAAAGAAGACAAGGAAAAAAACAGCGTTCATCACTCCGTTCGGTGCTTTCAGCTATACCTCCATGCCGTTCGGCCTCAAAAACGCTGGAGCGACTTATCAGAGAGCCATTCAAACATGCTTAGCCGATCACTGGGGCAAGTGTGTAGAAGCCTATGTAGATGATGTGGTAATCAAAACGGAGAACTCGGAAAATTTATAGCTGGTTTTCAACAGTCTGCGGCGATATCGATGGAAGCTTAATCCCGAAAAATGTGTCTTTGGGGTGCCGGCAGGAAAGCTACTCGGATTTATTGTCAGTCACCGGGGAATTGAGGCTAAACCGGATAAGATTGAGGCTATCATGAAAATGGAGGCACCGCGATCGCAAAAGAAGGTTCAGAGACTCACCAGATGTATGGCAGCCCTGAGTAGATTCATATCCAGGCTAGGAGAAAAAGGCTTGCCGTTTTACCAGCTACTCAAAAAAGTGGATAAGTTTCAGTGGACTTCAGAAGCACAGGAAGCCCTGGATGCGCTGAAAAAATTCTTGACAACACCACCAGTGCTGAAGCCGCCACGGCGAGCCACGCCGACTCAACCGGCTGAAGATTTGCTGCTATATATCTCTTGCACGACTCACGTGGTAAGCACCGCGTTGGTAGTCGAGCGAACAGAAGAAGGGCATGCCTACCCAGTGCAACATCCTATTTATTTCATCAGCGAAGTTCTGGGCCCCTCAAAGAAAAGTATCCTCAAGTTCAGAAGCTATTATATGCAGTACTTCTAACTGCCCGCAAGCTACGTCACTACTTTGACGACCACAAAGTCATAGTAGTCACTGGTTTTCCAATAGGGGATATTCTTCGCAACAAGGAGGCCATCGGCCGAATAGCTAAGTGGGCCTGTGAACTGGGATCTCATGACATCGAATTTCGACCTCGCACTGCCATCAAAACTCAAGCATTGGTTGACTTCGTATCAGAGTGGACTAAACAACAAGTACCAGACAACCTAGAAACAGCGGAAGTATGGCAAATGTATTTCGATGGCTCGTTGAAACTACAGGGAGCAGGCGCGGGAATTCTCTTTACCGCACCTGGAGGCAAGCACCTCAAATATGCCCTCCAGTTGCTATTTCCAGCCTCCAACAATGCAGCCGAATATGAAGCTCTGATTCATGGACTGAACATTGCTATATCACTGGGCGTCAAGAGACTGATGGTATACGGAGACTCCTTGGTAGTCATAAGCCAGATAAACAAAGAGTGGGACTGTTCGAGCGATTCAATGGGAAAGTACTGCACTGCCATCCGGAAACTAGAAGATAAATTCGAAGGTTTGGAATTTCATCATGTAGAAAGAGATCGAAACACGGCAGCTGATGTATTGTCCAAGTTAGGATCCAGTCGAACTCAGGCCCCACCTGGAATCTTTGTACAAGAAATACCGCATCTAAGCATCTCGATGGACCAGACAGAAGAATGTAATATCGTGAACCAACCGAAGTCAGATTCCGATGACTGGAGAAGGCCGATCATCAGATATGTAAAGAATGAAGAGGAACCAGATGACAAAAATGCAGCCGAGCGCATCGCTAGACAGTCGGCTCACTACACACTCATCGGGGAGACACTGTACAGAAGAGGTGCATCGGGTGTCCTCATGAAATGCATTCTTCCATCTATAGGGAGGCAACTTCTAGATGAGGTCCATGCCGGGCAATGTGGAATACATGCAGCTTCTAGGACACTAGTCGGGAAGGTCTTCAGGTCGGGATTCTATTGGCCAACGGCGAAAAGTGATGCGGCCGAATTAGTTCAGAGGTGCGAAGCTTGCCAGTACTTATCAAAGCAACAACATCTACCGGCACAGCAACTGCAGACCATACCAGTAACATGGCCGTTCGCATGCTGGGGACTGGATATGATTGGACCTTTCAAGAAAGCTCAAGGAGGATACACCCATGTATTGGTAGCAATCGACAAATTCACCAAATGGATAGAATTCAAACCCATTGCTTCTTTAACCTCAGCCAAGGCCGTGGAACTCATACAAGACATAATATTCAGATTCGGAATACCAAACAATATCATAATCGACCTAGGATCCAACTTCACAAGTTCAGAGTTCTTCGATTTCTGCGAGCAAAAGAGCATTCAGATCAAGTATGCTTCGGTAGCACACCCGAGGGCCAACGGGCAGGTTGAACGAGCTAACGGGATGATATTGGAGGCGCTCAGGAAAAAGGTCTTCGATAAAAATGAAAAGTTCGCAGGAAAATGGATAAGGGAATTGCCCTACGTTGTTTGGAGCCTAAGAACTCAACCTAGCCGAGCTCTGCATGGAAACACTCCTTTCTTCATGGTCTACGAGTCAGAGGCAGTATTACCCACTGATCTCAAGTTTGGGGCGCCAAGGTTAGTCTTTGAAAGCATAGCAGAAGCCGAAGCTACTAGGCTGGAGAATATTGATATACTCGAAGAAGAACGGCTGAACACAGTAATTCAATCAGCACGATACCAGTAGACTCTGAGACGCTATCACGACAAGGCCGTGCGACGACGATCCTTTGCAGTGGGAGACCTCGTCCTCCGCCGAATTCTAACGGGGGAGGGACGACACAAGTTGTCACCCCTATGGGAAGTACCATTCATAGTAGCAGAAGTCACTCGGCCGGGATCATACCGCCTCACTCAGATGGATGACACAGAGATTGGGAACTCCTGGAATATAGAACACCTCAAGAAATTCTATCCCTAGCTATATTTCAAAAGCTACTGGGACGACAATGTACTCTGTAAAATGGGAAATACGTCTTCAATAAACAAGATTTCAAGAATACTCAGTTTGTTCATGATCGACCTACATTCTTACTTAACTCAGGGTGACCACTATGCCCTGCTAACGGAGTAATCGGCTTAAGTCGGCAACGACTTAAGATGGTGCGACATGCTCACGCTTACTTAACTCAGGTGACCACTATGCCCTGCTAACGGAGCAATCGGCTTAAGTCGGCAACGACTTAAGACGGTGCAACATGCTCACGCTTACTTAACTCGGGGTGACCACTATGCCCTACTAACGGAGCAATTGGCTTAAGTCGGCAACGACTTAAGACGGTGCAACATGCTCACGCTTACTTAACTCGGGGTGACCACTGTGCCCTTCTAACGGAGCAATCGGCTTAAGTCGGCAACGACTTAAGACGGTGCAACATGCTCACGCTTACTTAACTTGGGGTGACCACTATGCCCTGCTAACGGAGCAATCGGCTTAAGTCGGCAACGAATTAAGACGATGCAACATGCTCACGCTTACTTAACTCGGGTGACCACTATGCCCTGCTAACGGAGCAATCGGCTTAAGTCGGCAACGACTTAAGACGGTGCAACATGCTCACGCTTACTTAACTCGGGGTGACCACTATGCCCTGCTGATGGAGCAATCGGCTTAAAGTCGGCAACGACTTAAGACGGTGCAACACGCTCACGCTTACTTAACTTGGGGTGACCACTATGCCCTGCTAACGGAGCAATCAATCTAAGTCAGCAACGACCTAAGGCGATTCCATATGCTTACGATTACTCATATAGGGTGATCTCTATATCCCATGAAAAAACTTCAAAATCATCATACAACATTTTACTCCTGCAAATCTATGTAATTTTGAATTCTAAAACAGTAGGAGAGTGATAGTAGCATTCAAATGTCGAGTTAGTGTCCTCTAACAAATAGCCGGGCACGATAACTGCATGCTCAAAGCACGCAATGTTTCTCTATTTTGCAATACTTTACTCAGGAGCAACCGACGGAAAAGGGCGACTCGAGGAATCAGGAGCAGCGTTCACATCAGCCCTTATATCGTCGGGAACAATCGCGTCGGGTCTCCTCATCAAGATCCGCCCCGCACGAATGGCTTTATCCATAGCCCTGTCGCGCTGGGCCCTCAGAGTAACGGAAGTTTCTTCAGCAACTTTGACGGCCAGCTGAGCGGTCTCCAGCTCCTGGGCGATGGACTTCTTAGAAGCGCGCAGTTCCTTGATAGCAGCATCCTTAGCCGATATCAACTGCCTGAGACGGATCATGTCATCCGTGGATTCCTGCAGCTTACAGCGAAGATTGTCTAACTCCTCCATGGTGAAGCGATGACTCCTTTCCAGGATGGTCAACGAGTTGCTAGAGTCACGATATAGCCTGTCAAGATTGTCACGGGAGGCAACAAGGGCACGTTTTTCTTCCTGCAAACAAGAATCAGCCTTTTTAAACATCAAGCGGGCAATAAGAGCACATCAACACAAGACGTAGATTCATAAATCACCTTTTTAGAATCAAGCTGAGCGCGAAGAGTAGAATTCAGCATATTAGCATCATTCAGAGCATCAGAGACCTGGGCCAGCTCAGTCTGGCTCTGGGAATACCTTTCCTCAAAATCAGAGCATCGCCGGACCAGCTCAGCTTGACTTTGAGAATGTTTCTCTTCAAGAACAGAAAACTACCGAGCCATATCTAGCGAAGAAACAATCAAACGAAAGAGTCAAATTGAGAAGCAGTTTAACAAGGTAGACGAGGGGAAGCTGAAAGGCGCCAACCGGCATTCACCGCCTCTAAGTCAGAGACACGCTGTTGAAGCAGCACCGGATTCCAACGGGCCAGCGACGAAGCTCTTTCCAGAACTGAAGCACCTTGTGATTTCAGCTGACTAGCCATCTCGTCCACTAGTGCCTGATAAGGAGAGCAAATGAGTGCAAAGACAGCGATTCGTCAGGTGTAAAGGTCAAACTCGAATATGGCATAGTACTTGGAGGTTGGAGAAGAACGAGGGGACTCCCAGATCGTGAGAAATCAATTGATGGCTTGGCATAGAGTCACCATTCGGAGCAACTTGCAATGAACCAGCGGGAACCAATTCAATATCATCAGCGGAGCCCAAAGCTTGTTCGTCAGGAACGTTGACATCTAAAGCGACTCCCTGACCAAAAACTTGGGCCACCACCATGCAACCAGAGTGTGAAGGAGATCCGACGTGAACATCCATGAAAGTACAAGAGGGCGACCCGGCTCGGATACCCTCGGGGGCTGGGTCATGGCTCGCGCTGCCCACTTGAGCCGGATTGTCTCCGGCAACACCCTCGAGGGCTGGGTCGTGACTCGCGCTGCCCACCCGAGCCGAATTATCCCCGGCAACACCCTCGGGGGCTGGGTAAGCGTCAACACCATCCCTGAGGGTCAAGTTCTCTGTGGCAGCCACCTCTAAGGCTGAAGGCCCCTCAGTTACTTCCATAAGAGCAAAACGATCAAAGTCAGTTTCCTGGCCCTCAAGACCACGCTCTAAGGTCGATGAGGCGCGGGACGCTGCCCGGGATGACCCCAACCCGGCGTCGAACACATCAGCACAAACATCCATCGTGTCACCATACGCTGGCTCTGATAACAGGTCCTCTGGAACCATATCTTCTAGAGTCTGATCAAAGTTTACCAGAGATAATTCCTATAGACCGATGAGGGCTGACAGAGCAGGAGAAGGAACCCCACTACTTTCCCCACTGGCAATATATTGCCAACTGTTTTTCCGAGTCAAAGGGACCTCATCTTCTTCCTCCCCCACGATTTCGTCAGCAACACAGATAGCACCCCCATTGGGATCAGCGACATATGGAGCACACCCATTGGGATCAGCGACGGTAAATTCAGGCACATGCACTTCCTCAGCGGCAGGAACCGAAGGGCCAACTTCCCGATCCAAACTACGTACTCGCCGAAAATGTCTCCTTTTCTTTTTCTGCTCATCAGCAGGAGAATCAGGTTGATGGGCTCGGTAAGGACGTTTCGAGCGAACACTGACAGGCCTCTCAACATCTAAGGTTGTACCAGCTTCCGGGAGAGGCACCACCGCCAATATCCCAGCAGGAGCAGCATCAGAAGAGTCTTCAGCCAGCATATCGAGCATAGCATTTATTTCTGCATCATTAGGATCCAAAGGCACCTCAAAGTGGACTTGTCGTTCATCATCGGGAATTTCTCCAATCGAAGCAACCAAAGCACTAACCCCTTCGGTAGAGGGTCGTACTCTCAGGCCCAAACCGCCGTCAGTAACAGGAGGATTCGACACAAAATGGGTAAAATCCTTGGAAGGAGGCAGGTTCCAGGCCGAGTATGCGATAGGGGCACCAACATTGGACACCTTGCCTCTAAGTATCATTTCAAGCTGGTTCACCAAGTCTACAGCGGGAATTCTTCTATTGGTGACCCGGGTTGAGTCAGCTAAACCTCGGTACAAGTAGGCTGGGTATGCCCTATCCTTCAACGGCTGGATGTTTTTGAAAACAAAATCAGCAACCACAGCTTCTGCAGTCATACCCCTCTCCTTCAGCAGTCCAACTTCAGCCAGCAAAGCCCCTGCCTCAGCCACCTCCTGGTCTGTAGGAGACTCGGTCCAACTTGGAGTGCGAACATCCGGCTGTCTCCCTGACCGTGGGGGGAGAGATTTTCCATGGTTCTCAACAATAAACCATTCCAAGCGCCATCCTTTGATACTATCCTTAAGCGGGATTTCAAGGTAGTCAGTCTTCCTCCCACGGCGCATCTCTAAACTCGCACCCCCTACTAGCTGATGCTGCCCCCCGACCATCCCAGGGCGACAGTGATACAAGTACTTTCACAGTCCAAAATGTGGCAGGACGCCAAGAAAAGCCTCACATAAATGAACGTAAATGGAAATTTGCAGAATGGAATTGGGATTCAGATGGGTCAAGTTAAGATGATAAAAATCAAGGAGACCGCGGAAAAAGGGAGAAATAGGAAGAGCGAGACCGCGGAAAAGAAAAGGAACATAAATCACGGATTCGTGGGTATCCTCTGTTGGGACATTGACCCCGTGGCAAATCCGCCAAGAACAGAGCTCCTTCGGAGGAAGAACCCCGATGGACACGAGGTGGAGAAGGTCGGGCTCAGAAACGACAGACATATGGTTACCTGCGAAAGGCAACTGGCTGTTGGGGTCGATAGGGGGAATCACCGCAGCGGATGAACTCGAGGCCTTTCACTTGGGCGCCATCTCAATTCCACCGGCGAACAGAACGGGAGCCGAATTTCAAAAGGACAGAAAGGATCTGGAGGCAGGAAAGCAAGAACTAGGGCACGGAAAGCAGAGGCGGCTGAAAGCACAACACATATGGGATCTTCCCAGGCCAGATACCGTTTCCAAAAAGCGCCCAGTCATCACCCGGCGGTTATTTCTAAAAGCACTAGTGCGCCACGTCATCACTCGGCAGTTATCTCTAAAACGCCGACGTCGTCTTCGGTCACTCGGCAGTTATTTCTAAAACGTCGACGTCGTCTTTGGTCACTCGATAGTTATTTCTAAAACGCCGACGTCGTCTTCAGTCACTCGGCAGTTATTTCTAAAACGCCGACGTCGCCTCCAGTCACTCGGCAGTTATCTCTAAAACGCCGACGTCGTCTTCAGTCACTCGGCAGTTATCTCTAAAACGCCGACGTCGCCATAAGCCACTTAGCTGTTACCTCTAAAAGTGCCGATGTGGTCATCAGTCATTCCAACGCTGATGTGGCTTCGTCATCACTCGGATGCCACTTCAGAGGTGTAAATGTTGACAATAATAACTCGGCCATCACCCTAAAAGCGACGATATGACGCTCGAATGACTCAACTACTACTCCAGAGGGATCGATTTCACAGACAAAGAAAACAGAGAAATGACTTGAAAACCCTATGCCGCGACACAAACATAACAGACAGAGAACATCATCCTTCATTAAGGGAAGTTTCAGAAATTACAAATCAACTCACTATGAGTTGATACTTCCCTATTGCTACTACTATACTACATTCTACTACTACACTACATTTCTACCACCACTATACTACATTCTACTACTAACTACTACTACATTATTTCACTATGCTACTTCTAATCTATACTAATATCTAAAAACCAGTGGCATCTAGCCACTGGCCTTGTTGCTGCCTTTGCCGCTGCCGCCGCCGTTGCTGCCCCTGCCGCTGCCACCGTTGCCGCCCTTGCTGCCGCCGTTGCCGCCCCCGCTGCCGCCGTCACCGTCATCGTTGCCGTCGTCATCATCGCCCCCGCCATCGCCGTCATCTCCACCATCGCCGCCGCCGCCCTCCTCGGACGAGTCCGAAGAGTCCTCCTCGTCCGAGGAGTACTCCGACTCATCCGAGCCTGCGAGCCCAGAGCGCTCGACGGCCCGGATGTAAGTCCAGACCTCCGCGACAATCCCCTGGGAGTCGTCTGAATCGTCAGACGACGTCGGGGGAGAGACGGGAGTCGGAGACCCCTCGGACTCGGAGGAGAACTCCTTCGAGTATTCCAAATCACCGAAGTCCTCTGACGGAGGAGTTGGCTCGCGCTTGCGTTTGTTGCTCTTGCCCATGGTGGAAACGAGGGGAGAAGAAGAAAGCAAGCAGTGGAGAACAGCAAAGAGGTGTGAAGAAACCGGAGAGGCAAAGGCACTATTTATATAAGAAGAAGGCAACCGCTCACCTCCTACCACGGTCGCCGAACAGTCGCAAAATATTCAATATATACTTCAACCCTTCTGAAGATACGTCAGGTGGCTGACGCCGTCTCATGCAATACAACACTCATTGGGACTCCAGTCAACTGCACGGGCGATATGATTACACCCGCCGTCACATCACATTACTACTCAAAAGCGGCCGGCTAAAACACTCAGCGTACCAAGCCATCCCTTACCCACACCCATTGGGGGGGACGCCCAGGAATTATCAGTATATTTTTGAAAACTGTCACGTCCACGCAAGGCATGCAATGAATACCTCAAGACAAAAATGAGATATCAGTAAGGATCAAAGGAAAGCCAAATATAGCCGGAGAAGTATAAAGTCTAACTGACAGAAGCGACATGAAGACCAGCCAGGGGACGTCCATCGAATGTCCAATCAGATGCAGATCAAATAAATTGCACCACCTAGCAAGATATGGGCAGATCACGAACTCGGCTCCAAAGACAAAATACGTGCTGACCTCTAAAGCATAATATCGATGACATAATGCTGACCACTAAGGCATTCGGAAGAAAAAAAAAGAGAAAAGATGACTCTCAGCAAAAGAACACAAAATGAAGACCTTCGAGTGGATTATTTTCAAAAAATCCACTCGAAGCTCAGGGGCTACACCCATTGGGTGCACCTCCGGTGCACCCCATGAATCGCCATTTCAAGTCAAGACAATGCTAACTTCTAAAGCATATGGCAAGATCAAAAGCAAGGCTGACCTCCAACAAAGTGCAAGCGGAAAATAAGATGATTTTTGATGAGGACCTTCGAGTGGATTATTTTCAAAAATCCACTCGAAGCTCGGGGCTACACCCATTGGGTGCACCTCCGGTGCACCCAGTGAAGTTCAAGATCCTACAAATACGAGATGCTGACCTCCAAAGCACGAGTTTGAGACAGAACGCCAGTTTTCGAGCAGAAGGAGATATCAAGGAATTGTTTTTACCAAACTACCCGGAAAGTCTCCCTTATCATAAAATGAAGACCGCAAGCTGGACCTAGGATCTTTGGGCCGATTATCTCAAAATCAACCCAAAGATCGGGGGCTTGTGGGGGACAGATATCCCCCGGGTCCACTGGAAGGATAAAAGACCTCACGAAAAGCCCAGGGGCCCAATAAATCATAAGGTCATCTTTTCGTGGGCCTAGTGAAGAACGACCAGCAAAGCAGATCGATGCAAGGCCGGATCGGTGCGAGTCTGGATGGCTCCAATAACATTGAGCAAGCAACCACAACAGAAACCCGACTGTCCTGCGCTGGAGCCCCGTACGATGGAACCAGGCGAGGATAAGTCGGCCGAGTTATAATAAGATAGACTCAATCAGTTCACTATCTTTTAGGTGCGCGTTGTTATCATATCTACATGTATTGCCCCACGGTCGAATATATAAGGCCTAGGGGGCACCCCTTCAAAATGATCGATCTCATTACTTTGCCACCAACTCCAGCTCTCTACGTTCCCAATACTAGAGAACCTCCTTGTAATCTACCACATAAAGCATACCCACCAGGACGTAGGGTGTTACGCGTCTCAAAGCGGCCCGAACCTGTAAACATTGTCCCTCGCTCCTCGTGCATCCGGCACGAACCATTTGGCTACAGTCGGTGACACCGTCCTACTCCTAAAAACACCTTGAGGGGCAACCCCGGGTGTGCGGTCAGACCCAAAACACCGACAGTAATTAAAGTACCTTTCTGCTATTTATTTTGAGCATTGTGTGATGATGTCCAATTATGTAATCGCTGTGTACGTGAGTTTCTGATCCTGGCACGTACATGGTTCGCATTCGGTTTGCCTTCCAAAACCGGGTGTGACATAAGTGGTACCAAAGCCCATGCTGACTGTAGGACCAGTAACCTAGACTAGAATGGTCGCCCTAAGGACTATAGACCCCTACTCTTACCTTGACCTTAGAGTCCTTTCAAAAGATGGTCATCTTGACCAATTCTATGTTATCTACTTATCTCAAAAAGTTTTGTCTCAGTTTTCTTTCTGTTTACTTTCTGGTCTCAAAGTTCAACTCTTACTCTTGTGCTTACGATGTCTTTTGTAGATGGCCCGTATCAGGTGCACTGCACATAAGTCTGTGATCCCCTTTTTGCCTTCTCGCCAGGCGGAGCGTCCAATGCGTCGCACGGTGCCAGGTCAGTCCAGTCACCTGGAGAGACTGCATCGTCACCTTCACGAGGAGCAGGAGCGCCAACGCTAGGAGCAGGAGCAGGAGCAGTAGGACTCTTCCCCCTCGCCTCAGTAGGAGGTGGAGTCTGGGAGGCCGCCTTCCCCTGCACCTCAGCCAGAGATGCCCTCTGCACCACCAAAGGGCATCCCGGCTGCTGGAGGAGACCCTGATGGAGACGGAGACGGAGACGACGACAACACCGGTGGTAATTTGAGCCACAACATGGAGCGCTCAGAGGAGCCAAAGCCGGAGGGGTGGATCGCTAGACCCATCACTTGTGACGCAGCTCGCGAGTGTCACTTCCATGACGCTCTCGATACCTTGCTGCGTCGGGCTTTTGATCGACACACTTGGTCCATCGAGTACAGTTGTATAGTCTACCAGCATCGTCGTGGGTTATACCCGGACTAGTGGGAGGCTACTTGCTTGGTGCGCCGTCTGGACAATGATCTTCGGGGTGCAGAGGCCTTCTCAGAGCACTATTCTATTACTGAGAGGGATACTACCGAGGCAGCCATGCAAGATGCAGCACGACGGGTACTTTCTCAGTATTGCTCGTTGTTCAGCGAGGTAGCTAATGGCCTTGACCTGAAGTAATACCCTTGCCATTCGACCGGTAGTGTTGGAGGTGTGATTGTCTCGCCAGTTGGTGAGGGCAATCCCAGGCTGAACACCATGGTCAACCTGGCTGCCGTGCTCAACACAGAGTTGGACCACGCCCTTGATGAGTTGGGCAAGGTTAAGGCGGAGGTTGTGGAATTGCGTGCTGAGTGCACGACACACCACTATCTGGATGGTGGTTCTCTCACCCCTGTCGAGATTCAGCACCCTTACCGTTCACTGCCCCGTGGTCGCTTCGATAATGGTACCCCAGACTACAGGACCCGGATAGATTTGGATCCCTAGATCGATAGAGTCGGAGTCTATAATAATGCTTAGTTCAGTGTCTTACCCTAAGTCAGTTTTAGTTAGAGTTAGTTTGTTTATCTTATGTTGAATGCTTGTTATAATGGACATGTACTGAAGTTGGATCTTTGTAATGATTGTCACCAAGGTGTGGGTATCCCCTGCAACTTGGTGTAGTTATTAATAAAGTCAGTTATCTAGTTGGGTAATCCATTTACATCCACTTTCCTCTTTATCTGAGAAGCTGTCAGTGAAGATGGTCATTTGTTCAGTGCTATGAAGATTTTCTATACATCTTTCCTTATGCTGAAAGACTGTAGAGTCAGAGTTGATATATATGTGTGTGATTTCTATAGATGTCTAAGAATAGGCGCAGAGGTGCAAGGCGTGCTCAGCTAGAGCAGTAGGCACCCCAAGAGGAGGCAGCCCCGCAGCAGCATTTGCCACCGCCACCACCGATGACCATTGAGCAGATGTTCTTGATGCAGACACAAGCAGTTCAGGCAATCGGACAGACCCTAGCAGCAATGCAGCAGGTGCAGCAGCAGCCACCACCGCCTCAGCCTCAGGTGCAAGTTCAGATGCCACAAATGCCCAGAGACAAGCGGGCAGAGTTCATGAGGGGCCATCCCCCAGTCTTCGCCCATTCTACTGATCCCATGGATGTCGAAGATTGGCTGCGTACCGTGGAGCGTGAGTTGCACACTGCCCAGTGCAACGATCATGAGAAGGTGTTGTATGGTCCCTGACAGCTGAGCGGAGCAGCACAGTCTTGGTGGGAGTCTTACCTCGCCACTCATGCCAACCCTGAAGCCATCACTTGGGAAGAATTTAGGGACAACTTCCGTTGCTACCATGTGCCCGAGAGACTGATGGTAGTGAGGAAGGAGGAGTTTCTCGCCTTGAAGCAAGGTCCCCTATCTGTTAGCGAGTACAGGGATAAGTTTCTGCAGCTGTCGCGTTACACCCCAGAAGACGTCAACACGGATGCCAAGAGGCAGTACCACTTCTTGAGAGGATTGGTTGATCCCCTCCATTACCAACTGATGAACCACACATTCCCTACCTTCCAGCATCTGATCAATAGAGCAATCATGACTGAAAGGAAGCGTCGGGAGATGGAGGACAGGAAACGCAAGATTGGTGGATCTCAAATCGGGAGTAGCAGCCGTCCTCGCTACTCAGGCAATCCACCTTAGCCATTCAAGCAGGGTCACCAGCACCAGCATCGGCGTTAGAATCAGCAGCAGTAGTACAAGAGACAGTTTCCTCAGCAGCAGCAGAAGTACCGTCAGAATAACCAGTAGGGAGGAAATCAATACTAGCGTCAGAGCAACTAGGCAGCCCGTCTTCCTGCCCCATCAACCAACCAAAACAACCAAGCGGCGCCAGCGCAAGGAGGAAGTCATGCATGTTTCCACTGTGGGGAACAAGGCCATTGGGCGAATCATTGCCTAAAGAAAGCAGCCCAGCAACAGCTAGCTCCTAATGCCCCAGTCAGGGCGAATGCAATGCAGTAAGGAGGCAACAACTATGGGCAACCTCGTGCCCAGTATGAAAAGGTGAATCATTTGGAGGCCGACACAGTCCAGGAGACTCCAGGAGTGGCACTAGGTACGTTTTCAGTTGAGTACCATTCTGCAAATGTGTTATTTGATACTGGAGCAATGCATTCTTTTATGACTGCATCATGGGTAGAATCACATAATATAAGACTAGCACCCATGTATCCACCTATGAGGGTTAGTTCAGTTGGTGGAAGAACTCAAACAAATAGATTTTGCCCTAGTGCAAGAGTTCAAATAAGGGGGATAGAGTTCCCCGCTGATTTAATAGTTATGGCTAACCAGGATACAACTATAGATGTCATCCTAGGGATGAATTGGCTAACCAAGTACCAAGCCAGTCTTAACTGTGATAATACAACGGTGAAGTTAGTGTCCTTATCAGGAGAAGAAGTGCTAGTGGAGTGGGTCTTGTCCAGACCAAGAAAAGGAAGTTGTCACCAAGTCACCGCTCACATTGAGGAGATTAAACCATCAGAGGCTATCAATGTAGTATCGGAATTCCCAGATGTGTTTCCTGAGGAGTTGCCGGGTATGCCACCTGAAAGGAAGGTCGAATTTGCCATAAAGCTTATACCAGGCATAGCCCCTATTTCCAAGAGAGCCTATCATGTGTCCGGACCAGAGTCGGTGGAACTCAAGAAGTAGATTGATGAATTGTTAGAGAAAGGCTACATCAGACCGAGTACCTCACCTTGGGCAGCCCCAGTGCAATTTGTGGAGAAGAAGGATGGAACAAAGAGGATGTGCATTGACTACAGGTCCTTGAATGAGGTTACTATCAACAACAAGTACTCCCTGCCCGGAATTGAAGATTTATTCGATCAATTGAGAGGAGTCAGTGTGTTCTCAAAGATAGATCTGAGGTTAGGCTACCATCAGCTTCGAATTCGACCCTCAGATATACCGAAGACAACATTCATCACCAAGTATGGATTGTATGAGTTCATGGTCATGTCATTTAGTTTGACGAATGCGCCAGCTTATTTCATGTACTTGATGAACAGTGTGTTCATGGACTACCTCGACAAGTTCGTAGTGGTGTTTATTGATGATATTCTTATATATTCCCAGAATGAGCAAGAGCATGAGGAGCATTTGAGGAAAGTACTTCAGAGGCTACGAGATTGTCAGCTGTATGCCAAACTTAGCAAGTGCGAGTTCTGGATCAGTGAAGTCCTGTTCTTGGGTCACATTATAAACCGAGAGGGATTGGCTGCGGATCCGAAGAAGGTAACAGCTATCTTGGACTGGAAAGCACCAAAAGATGTCTGAGGAATCAAGAGTTTCATCGGAATGGCCGGTTATTATCGGCGTTTCATAGAAGGTTTCTCCAAGATTGCCAGACCAATGATAGCCTTGTTGGCAAAGAAGGTTGAGTTCAAGTGGACCCCAGCATGCCAGAAGTCCTTTGAGACATTGAAGGAGAAGTTGACAACGGCACCAGTATTGATTCTGCTAGATGTTCACAAGCCATTCTCAGTATATTGTGATGCTTCATACACCGGACTGGGATGTGTATTGATGCAGGAAGGGAGAGTAGTGGCATACTCATCCCGCAGTTGAAGATTCATGAGAAGAATTATCCTACTCATGATCTAGAATTAGCAGTCGTGGTTCATTGTAACACCCTGAATTTGGGGGTATAAAATTTCTTTCTAATGATCACCCAAATTCATGTGTTACTCGTCTCTCTCTCACTCTAGGTTTTATCTCTCTCTAGATCCTCTCTCCATTTTTCCCTTTTAGGTAGAATTAGCTTAATGTTAGGGGGATTTAATTATTTACTTTTGCCAAAACATTATGGGTCATGACATGTTGCATCATGCTCAGCTTAAAATATTCTTTGAAGTGTTGCACATGTTTGAATTTATTTGAATTTGAAACCTAATTTGAATTTGGAATTGAAAACCCTATAGAAAAGAAATAGAAAAGGAATTAGAAAATCCAGAAAAAAGGAAAAAAAGGAAAAGCAGCCCAGCAGCCCAGCTCGGCCTAGCCAGGCCGCGTGCCCGCACCGCCTGACAGGCGGGCCCCGCCTGTGAGCAGCTACTTTCTCTCCCGCGTGCTCTCTCTCTCTCTCTCTCGCTCTCTGCCCGCTGGGGCCAACCTGTTGGTACCGATTGCTTCGCTCACACGCGTCCCTCCTCTCTCTCTGCCTCGTGGGCCCAGTTCGCCAAGCGCTGAGCCGTTGCCCCGCACGTCCCTCTTCTCTCTCTCTGCGCCGTGGACCCTCCCTGTTAGTTCCACCCTCCCCGCGCTCGCCGTGGACCAGCGCGTGCGCATTCGCGCACGTCACCGGATTTCTCGGCCACGACACCCACCCACGCGCCTAGCTCCCTTCTTAGAGCCCTGCTAGAGCCCGCACTCGCTCCCCCGCCTCAATTCGCACAACATCACCCTCTCTCGCGCTCTGCCCTCGCCGCCAGACGCCGCTAGAGACCCACACCCATGTTCCCGGCAATCCAGCTCGCTGGAGACTGCGCCAAGCCTCCCCGAGCTTCGCCCCAAGGTGAGACACCTTTGCCCGTGCTTAATTTCCCTAGTTTCGCTCTGTGCTCAACCAATTTCGGCAGCGCCGGTGCTCGGCCACGACGGTCCGCCGTGCTCGCGCGGTGGCCGGCCGATTTAGCCCGGTCTAGTTCCCCGGAGTAGGTCCCTTTGTCACCTCTGCCTCTGCTGAAGCTAGCCCAGGCCCTAACGTGCCTTAAGCCCCCTCCCCGTGGCCGGAATGCCCCGCCGGAGTTTCTCCTGTCCGCCTGAGGCTTCTACCCACCGTTCTCCCCTCTCTGCCCTTGGATTCGTGGTCTTTTCCCTGCCACTGAGTTCGCCATGGCATTCTCTCCATCTCTGCCCAACTCCGGCGACCCCGGAACACCCCTAGCACGCGCCTGCCCCAACTCCGGTGACCTCACCGCCACGGAGAGGATTAGCGCCGCCCGCAGCTAATCATACCCCCCAGTCTGATATCCCTCATCCGATCTTGATTGCACAGCCTAGATCACGGATACCGCTTCGCGCACGTGCGCCCTACGCCCCTGGCCCACCTATCAGCGCCCGTGTCCCCTGGCGCTAGGCCCGCTCGGTCAGTGCGCCCTCCCCCTCTATCGCTGACATCCCCTGGCCTGCCTGACAGCACTCGCCCGCCCACGCGCGCGCCCTCGCCCGCAGATCTAATCTCGGTCGTCGGTTTCTGATCTAACGGTTAGAATCACCCGATACCCCTTCACGCGACAGTTTTACTAAAGAGACCCTTGGTTTGTTTAGAATCAACCCACCGTCCCTGGTTTTCGTGCGCAGGCCCCTGTATTCTTGCAGATTGAACACTGGACTTTTAAATATTCACAGAATTAGACCTAATTTTATATTTTGAATTCCCAAACTTGTTTATTTCATATCTTTTGCATATGAGCTCCAAATTTAGTGATTCAAATTGCAAAATGTTCATAGGATTATTCTCTGTTTAAATAAAATAGTTTCATTTACTTTCTGCACATTCTATTTTTTTATAATTAAGTATGAACTAATGTAGGTGTAGATTTATTTATTTAATAAAATAAATAAAAGGAGAACCCTAGAGATTTAAACATGTTTAGTCTTGTAAGATTAATAATGTGTATTACATGAAATCATCTCTAGTCTAATTTTTATGTCACAATAAAATAAATTGAACTATGTTATGTATTTGTGAGTAACACTTAGAGGAATAATAATCTATTTCCAAATGAACTTAGTTTATGTTATAGTTTATGTTATACTTTGAACTCATTATCCCTTGTGTAGTATTGTGTACTTTAAGATGTATTCCTATGTTTGTACATGTTTGGTGTGCTGTTCATTTGTACTTTCCAAATGTATTGAGTGCATGTTCACTTTATTTAGACAAGGAGCAGTCCGAGGTTCCTGAGTGTGTTGTTGGAGACCTCCCTGAGCAACAACCTGGTGAAGGCAAGTGTCCTCTGACCTATTATGTCCAACATACTTTATGATTCATTGTCCTGCATTACATTATCTAAACCTAAGGATTGACTAGTCTGTATTTACCTTATCCTTGTTTACCTTTTGGGTTATCATGGTTAGCATTTTGCTTTTGCTTTACTTTAATCAATGAACATGATGTGATTATTTATGATACGATGATGTTATCCCAATGATGATATTGTGATACTCTAGGGGGCTCAGGCCTTTTTCCTGAGTACCTCTCCATAAGGACCTGTTCGTGGAGTGACCATCCGGGATAACAGTACAACCACGAGGGTAGAATGGGATGCCCTTAGCTGATTTATTAGATGAACCTGGGGGTGTAGTTGGCTTTGCCGGAGGGTCATCAATGGGGGTCGGGGCGTAGTACTCGCTCTGCCATGGTTGGGGTGCAGAGGTTCATTCGATTTGGTTTTTGTTAGTCACCCACCTTGGGGAGGTGTACTGCGTTTGTACGACTGGCAAAACCAAACGAGCAGCTATGCACTAGGGGAGTCTTTGCAAAGGCTACGTAGTGTATCCCTGGCCATTCACCTCGGTAGTGAAGATCAGGTCTATACAACCCAGGCTAGAAAGGGATCGTGACTTATGGGTAAAGTGTACAACCTCTGTAGATTGTTCAAAACTGGTATATCAGCCGAGCTCACGGTTAAGAGCAGCCTTGGGATCCTCTTTGATTAGAAGAACTTTGGATACTTTTATGATGATGGTTAACAATGATGTTATAAATCTGATCTCTCATATTTCCTCTTTTGGGTAATAACTGGGTTTATTACTAAAACTTGGCTCTTCTAATAATAATAAATACATGACCAACTAAAAGCAACTGCTTAACTTCAACCCCACATACAGCTAGTCCACTTTAGCCAAACGGGACATTTGCTGAGTACGTTGATGTGTACTCACCCTTGCTTTACACACCACCTCCACCCCAGGTTGCCCCTACTGTACTCAGTGCTCAGGAGGTGATGCTGGCAACATGGAGGACTTCGAGGAGTTCTAGGATTATGACGAGTTTTAGTTTACTTAGTGGCAAACCCCAGTCAGCTGCCTGTGCAGGCTTATCATCTATGTTTCGTTCCTCCGCACTTTGATATTTATGTTGAACATTATGGCTATGTATTAGACTCTATGGATGTCTTGTTGAACTTGGGTTTTCTCTCCTGAACTTTCTGGTTAAGACCAGTTGAACTGGTCCCTAGGGGCGGTTCAACTGGTCCCTGACCCCTCTGCTCAGACTGTCCAGTAGTCTATCAGTCAGACTAGCAGACAGGCTGATAGATCTACTAGGGGCGGTTCAACCTCCCCCACTAGGGTGGTTCAACCAGTTTTGGTCAAATTGACCAAACTGTGCAGCAGTTTGCCAATCAGACTGGCAGACAGGCTAACAGGTCTGCCAGGGGCGGTTCAACCGCCCGCCCCCCCTAAGGTGGTTCAACCGGTCTCTATCAGTTTGACCAGACTGTGCAGCAGTTTGCCACTTAGACTGGCAGATAGGCTGACAGTCAGACTAGGGGTAGTTCAATCGGTCCTTCCTGGAAAATTCAGCCCAACAGCTAGTTTTAAAGCCCCACCTATATATACTCACTCCTACCTCTCTCCCCACACAAGAGCATGACTTGAACACCATTTCTAACTTGAGAAACATCTCCCACTCTCTCACACACCTCTTGCCTCTTCCATTTCAAATCTTTGGAGAGAAATCTTTGAGTGAGATTGAGAGCTGCAGTTTTTGTGCTTCATCTCTAA
The DNA here is from genome assembly GCA_029449295.1 of Zea luxurians. Classification (NCBI taxonomy): domain Eukaryota; kingdom Viridiplantae; phylum Streptophyta; class Magnoliopsida; order Poales; family Poaceae; genus Zea; species Zea luxurians. The sequence goes on from JAOPSE010000009.1 coordinate 118,254,747, forward strand.
ATCCCACTTGCTCTTTTTCATTCGAGCTTTGGTACTACATTGAGTTCTTTGTGGATTCATTACTCTTGGAGCTTCTAGCTCCTAGACAACTAGGTGTCTCTTCTGAGTCACCAAATCTAGTGGAAGACCACAAGAAAGTTTGTATTACCCGCTCGTTTGAGCAAAGATTAGTGTATGGGCTTGACCTTTATGGTCGGCGAAGGGAGGATTAGGGTTGAAAGAGACCTGGCTCTTTATGGGCGCCTCAATGAGGAAGTAGGGCACCTTTTGTGGTGTTACCGAACCTCGGGATAAATCTTGTGTCTCTTATTTGTTCATGTTCTTCGTTCTCTCACCATTCTGTGGAAGAATTGTTCATATCTTTTTGGTGTGTGGATTTTGAGAAGTGCCCTTCTCAAATCTACTACTTTGAATCCTGTGGATCATCTAGGACATCTCATTTAAAAGTTAACTAGGTGAATTTCGAGATCCATTCAGTTTTATATCTCATTCTTTAGTTGAGCTCGTGCAAACCAGTTGAATCGGTTTTGACACCGGTTGAACTGGTTTTACCCAGTTCGTTTCTAGTTTTTGTTGCAAAGTTTTTGCTTGCCTGTTCACCTCCCTCTAGGCAACTTTCAATTGGTATCGGAGCCTAATCCTCATTCTAACACTTAACCATGTGAGGAAAAGGTCATGTCGGGGGGACTAAGAAACGAAAGTGCTTCTAAGCTTGAAAAAGTTGAGGTTGCCTCGACTTCATCTTTTGGTGCAGATGTTGATCCTAGGGCAATAGACCTTACCATGAGAATCGTTGAAAGGATGTTCCTCAAAATGAAGGAAGATGAGGCGAAGAACAGGATTGAAGAAGAAGAAAATGATCGATGGAGACCAAATGACGAATCCACCTCTTCACAAGGTTCGTCTTTCAAATCCACTTCTTGTAATACCCAATTTGTAATAGATAATAAAAGAGGATAAAATTATACTCCTTTGTATACATGAGTGCATCATCTCTATCTATGAGTTCATTACTTACACAAACAAACCATTAACAAGAAACACCCAAATAAAATTGTGCATCATGCTGGAATTTTTATTGTGAGTGCATTACTTGTGACAACATAAAAATAATGTGACTAGAAATATATTAAAGCCCAAAGTGGAATTGAAGGGTTAAAAGAAATTTTAGAATTTAAAAAAAAAAGAAGAAGGAAACAATACTATGTGAGTGAAATGAATAATAAAAATATATATAATAAAATATATTACTTCTATAATGGGATTTGAGTTTGTAAATTTTACCCAAAGGTGAAACTCCTAAAAGGATTCAAAATTCAGAATTTGAAATTGAAAACAAAAATGAAATAAAACAGAAAATAAAAGAAAAAGAGAACAACCCTAACTGGGCCTCGGAACCACATTGCGGCCCACCTTGGGATCCTTCGCTCGCGCCAGCCCAATAACACATCCCCGCGCCTGCCTCACGGACTGACTTGTGGGCCAATCCCGTCATCCTCACATGCGCGCGTCGGCTCTGGCCTTCTCTGTCACGTAGGCCCCGTTCGCCAGGTTCTTCCTCCTCTGCTGGGTGCCGCGGCGGCTGCATCCCCGAACAAACTCCACGCGAATCCGATGGGAGTGCAACAAATTCACGAGATGCCAGCCGATTTTCTCTCCGTCCTTGGGTGTATAAATGGCGACCGAAGACCCTGCGCCTCCGCCAAAATCCAGTTCGCCGCCATCGCGGGAACCGTGAACCCACGCCAAATCGAGCAGCGCCATCCGCGGTGAAGCTCAAACTACGAACCTCACGCTGCCGTAGTGATTTTCTCGGAGGAGGGACGTCGTCGTTGCTGTCGCTCGGGTCTCGGACGCGTCACGGCAACTCGTGGTGGTCCTCGGGGTGTGGCAATCCCCGCCGTCGTCAAACCACAGCCGCGGACCCGCCGCCCGCGGAATCGTGAACCTGTCGCCGTATCGGCCTCGGGTTGCAATCAGGGAGCTTCGCCTCGATACGTGGATGGCGTCCGTGGCCGTGGTGGGGTGGATCGACCACTGTGGCCGCACCAATTCCTCGCCGTCGTTCCGCCTAGCCGCGTGGCCGCCATTCAACGTGGACTGGTGCTTTGGCGCTAACAATGCAGGTGAGACCCCCTCTAAGTAGTCCGTGTTGCCTTCCTTCACGTATAGCACTATTCCGTATAAGGTTTCGTGTACTGGTTGTCGCCCAGGGCTGTGGCCGGCCATGGCGCCGCCGTGCGTGGACGCTGGCATCCACGCTGTCGGCCGAGGAGGTGGGAGACGGGCCATTGGCCGTTGATTCCGTAGCAAGCGGTTAAGATTTGATGATGGGCGGACCGTTGATCCAGAGATGTGAGGTGGAGAATCGATCTGGCGAACCCCTTTCGCGCGTGCAAATCTGGGCCACGGATCCATGATCCGAGGGTCACAGTCGTTCGCCATTTCCTTTAAGTGGTGACTTAATCCGGACCGTAGATCAGATCCAACGGCCGAGATTTAGAGATACCCCTTCGCGATGGTCATTTTTCTAAAGAGCCCTCGGGGTTTTGTGAAATCAACCCGCCGTCCTTTAGTCACTATGCGCTGTGTCTTGGAAATCTTTCCCCGAGACCCCTGGACTTTCCTGAAATTGAGGCCCAGTCCAGAGTGTTATAAAATCAGGAAAATGAATTAGAAAATGAGTTTTTAATATAAAAATAATTCCTAGAATTTATATAATTCATAGAAAATGCATATGAACTCCAAATTAATCCATTCCACTTCCTATAATTTTGTAATATTATTGTTTATCAATTAGTGCCACTGGTTTTACATAAAAGTCACATTAAAATTGTTATCTTAATTAATCTTGTACTGAACACATAAAACCTTTGAAAATTCATAACTTAAAATCTATAACTCCAAAATTAATAATTCTTTTTCCTGTGATCTTATTTTAATATGTAGATTATTAATATGTATTTTGGCATACATGTTGGGTGTAATGTTAATTTTGCCTATACACTGTTTGTTTGTATTGCTACGACTAGTGCGAGGTCACGTGTCACCTGAAGATCATCCTGGTACCTGGAATCTCAAGGCCCAGGCAAGTTGTGCCCTTGATCACTTCTTTTCACCTACTCATGTTCTAATTAATCATAATGATCTGCATAGGTTAATTTTGATGGGACCCAATAGGTTACCCTAGTTTGTCTATCTTTATACCTTGTTTACCACTGAACTCTCTGGGTAGTACTTGCTAGTGCTATATGTGGTTTTGGGTATGGAGATACATTATTCATGGTTACACTTTTGTTATCAGCTGTTATTTATTGTTCATGATGAGATCATTATGTTAATTGGAACATGGAGAACCACCCGGGAAAACAGTGCTACCACGAGGGTGGAATGGGACGCCCTTGGCTGATTAATTAGGAAAGCTAGTGGAAGACTACCTTACCCGAAAGGGGCAAGGGCAGTAGGGGAGAGGTCAGTGTAGGGAGGCCCTCGGGAGGATTTTGCTGCGATGGCGGTCCTGCAAGGGATTCCTGCACTGGATCTTCCTATAAACTGTAGCGGGTTTTCGGAAGCTAGTGGAACTTTGTAAAGGCCTCGTAGTGGATCCCTAGCCATTCACCTCGGAAGTGTCTAAGGGCCTTGCAAACCCTGGCGACATGGGATACACGACTTGTGGGTAATGATGCGCAACCTCTGCAGAGTGTAAAACTGGTATACTAGCCGTGCTCACGGTCATGAGCAGCTCGGACACTCACATGATTAATTTATGGAACTAAAGTCAAATTGTCATATGCATTGCATCGCAGGTGATGAAGTTATTACTTTTGTTCTACTATTTAATTGGGTTGGTATTTACTTATACTTAGTAATTGCTAATAAAATTTTGACCAACTTTAAAAGCAATGCTCAGCTCTAACCATCTTCTTTGGTAAGGCTTACACTTCACGTGAGCTCCCACCTTTGACGAGTTCATGCACATTATTCCCCACAACTTGTTGAGCGATGAACGTATGTGAGCTCACTCTTGCTGTCTCACACACCCCACAGGTCAAGAGCAGGTACCGCAGGATGATGCTCATGGAGGATGCTGCGATGAGTTCGTGAGAGGTCTAGGTCGTCGTCTCCCAGTCAACTTTGGGTTGCTGGACCGTTGTCTCCTTATAATGTAATTATTTATTTTGTATGGAACTCCTGTTATGTATAAAGATGTGACATTCGATCCTGTGCCACTATACATCATATGTATGAGACTTGGTCCCAGCATACCTGGTGTTTATGTTAACCCCGGGTCTTGGTGCCCCTGAAACCCGGGTGTTACACTTCTCATATGTGCTTTGTCGCTAATGGGAGTGATAGTGAAGCAAAAGTGAGGATGAGGAGGAGCATGAAAGTGATACTGAATATGAGGATGATCTTCAACAATTCTTCGCTCAACTAAGCAAGAAAAATCGGATGAGCTTGCTCAAACTCATGAAAAGAGCAGAAGAACAAAAAGAAATGCTTCATAAGCAAGAAGATTTCAACATAAGAAAATTTGAAGACTTAGAGAAGTTGACCAGAGCATGAGAAGCTAAAGTGCTCTCATGATGATTTGGTCCAAAGGTATGAAGACATTTCAATTGAGCAAATTAAAGCTGCTAATCATTCATCATATATTGCTCAATTAGAAAATAAAAATGATATGCTCAAGAACACGATAGAAAAGCTAAATACTGAAAATCTAACTTTGCAAGAAAACATCATATGTTTGTATGCTCTCATAATAAATTTATGGATTCACATATCATGTTAGAAATGGCTCATGAGGTTGTGTTAACTAATTTGAAATCATACCAACCTCACATATGCACATGTTGGGGGCCTTCCTCTTCCGAAGGTCCTCAAAAACATAATTAACCATTTGTTTTCAGCATAAGCTATTACAGGGAGCTTCGTCTTTAGGATGAAAGCCTTTTTCTCATGCTGAAGGCATACGAGATGAAGATATGATCTAAGGATGATAAGAATAAACGTCGAAGCTATCGCCAGATTGATAGCTTCGGCTTATAATGGTGATGAAGTATGATGATGATGCTGGACAAAGGGAAAAAGACTACTTAGTCCTTAATAACCTATGTTACGATCATAAGTAAATGTCAAGGACATAAATGTACTTTTACCCAGGCTGCGTCCCGTGCCTATAAATAGATGAACAGTAGCACCGTATTGTTCATGCTAGATTGTAATCACTCTCGCGTCAACACCTTCGAGCAAGCTGAAGGTATCAATGTAAAGCAGACTTTGTTAATATTCACACATACTTCATGGAATACAAATATGAATGAATCAATGAGTTATGTTCGCTATTTTCATCTCTATGTATTCTTATTTATCTATAAGATGATGAAGGTGTGCCCTTCATGATCTTCGTCTGATGATCATTATATCCATGGGGAGATAATGTTTCAGAGGACGAAGGTCTTTAATACTTAACAATTGTGTTGCCTTGTTCTTGATTTATAGCATTTGAGAACAAATGACCAACATTGGCGCCCACCTCTGGTGAACTCACTTCCACAACCTTCAGCAAGTGTTCGCCTTCTTCATACTGCCGAAGAAGGCAACAGTGCCAGGCATTGTTGTGCAGCCACCGGACACCAATCAGGAGACACTCTCACTGAGAGAAGCTAGGAGCCAGAAGAGAAAGGCTACCAGCCCAACACCTCAGGAGGAGGAGTTGGACCAGGAAATCAGAGACTTAGAAGCTATACATCACCAAGTACAGAGGGAAAGGGAAAATATGCTTTGGCTAGCCAAACTTCAAAGGAAGACTGACGAAGCCGCTGAAGAAATGTGCCACATCGCACAGGATGATCAAGGATGAGGGGTCTGATTTTGGGTCGTGGTCTTCGGAGGATGGGGAATTAGGGAGCCCTTTCTTGTGGGTGGACTAATCTTCTAAGACGACTTCGATTATTTTGCGGCATTAGATCTGGCTGCGTCGAAGTCTCCGTTGCGATCCGTCCCTCGCGAGGCGCTGGTGACCTCGACCGACGCAGGTGCAAGAGACTCGCGAAGGTGGAGGATGGGCATGTCAAAACAGAGTATTGGTGAGTCTTCGTGAAGTCTAAGAAGACATTGTCGAATGGGTATGGAAAGGTCCCATCTTCGAAGTGGGTCGTGACTGGATCGGGGTACTCGACGTGAGTTACTTTCGTCGACATCTGGGTCGTGCATCGGAGAAGGGGACCTGCGGGACCTGTTTGAGGGGGAAGAGTTGAGGTTGATGCTGTTCAATTTTTAGGAGGCAGGTCTCATTTCGAAGGAGGAGCTGATGTGACAGTCTATTGCCCTTGCTATTCTGTTGCGATATTGAGTGAAAACACTACCCTTCCCCTCTTCGCAACAGAACTGCGATGGTCATGCTTGTGAGGGGTAAATACTGTATAGTGTATACTATTGTGTTGTGCGATGGTGCCTTTGAGCCCTTCGCTTGTTGTTCATTTGTGACTCTGCTTTGTAATTTATTGTGCCTATTGTGAGTGTGCTGCGATTTTAGGCTATTTTGGTGAGGATCGGCGTGTATGTACCGTAGGTGACTTCGTGCTTGATAGGTGACTGCGCATCTATTGTGCTTATCCAGCTGCACCCTTAGGCGACTTTTGCTCGGATGGTGTCTTAAGTAGGCGATATCACACCTTGTGGGTGTTGTTACGTTTGTTTTTCCGGCTGCACCCTTGGGCGACTTTTGCTCGGACTGTCTTCGTGGAAGACTTTGCACCATGTAGGTGGTATCGCGCACTTATTGTGCTTTTTCCGACTGCACCCTTAGGCGATTTTGCTTGGATGATGTCTTTGTGGAAGACTTTGCACCATGTAGGTGGTGTCACACACTTGTTGTGCTTTTTTCGGCTGCACCCATAGGCGACTTTTGCTCGGATTTATCGCATGCAGAGGCTATCTAGGCTGCCTGTTGCAGTGATTGTTTATGCGTCGAATGCCGAAGAGCGGTGTTGCGGTCTCTTTCGACACCCACAGCCATGGTGCTAGTTTGAACTTGTTTTTCTTTGGGCCGGTTTTGTGGCAGTTTATTATATGGCTCTGCCTCGTTAAAAACCTCACCCCCTGGGAGGAAAAGAGTGCGGGCCTAACTGGCATATTGTTTGTAAGAATTACAAGGGCGCTCAGGCCTTGGGACTAGACAAAGAATTTGCGTAGGTTATCCACATTCCATGAGTGCTCTAAGTCTTCGTCGGATGGTGAGGTGAGCCTGTAGGCGTTTGGGGATGTTTTGGTCTTGACGATGTAGGGCCCCTCCCAATTAGGTTCAAGCTTGCCTCGAGACTCTGTTCTGGTAGTTCTGGTGAGTACTAAGTCTCCTTCTTTGAACTCTTTTGGAATGACGGTGTTGTCGCGCCATGCCTTAGTTTGCGCTTGATATTTGTTCAGTGCCTCTAAGGCGAGGACATGGTCTTCGTCGATGAGGTCTTTGGAGGTTGGTTTGTCGACGTCATGGGTGGCTGTGGGGCTTGCTCGTGGAGATCCGTGCTTTAGCTCTTGTGGCATCATTGCTCCGGATCCGTACATCAAGTGGAAAGGTGTGAACCCAGTCGCTCTGGATTCTGTTCTGTTTAATGCCCATATGACTTTGGGAAGTTGGTCCGCCCATTTGCCTTTCTTGTCATCGAGAAGTCTTTTCTTGATTGTGCTGAAAATCTTGTCGTTGGCGCGCTCAACTACTTCGTTGGATTGTGGATGGTAGATCGAGGCGAACACCGCCTTCGTGCCAATGGAACTACAGAATTCCTGGAATTCTTAGTTGTCGAACTGCTTGTCGTTATCGACTGTTAGCTCAGATGGGACTCTGAACTGACATACGATATTCTACCAGAAAATTTTTTGTGATGTCTTGGATGTTATTATGGATACGTCCCTAGCCTTGATCCACTTGGTAAAGTATTCAATAGCGACGAAGCTGAACTTGAGGTTGCCTTGGGCTGTGGGTAGTGGTCCGACAATATCGAGCCCCCACCTCTGAAGTGGCCAGGTATGGGCGATGAGCTTGGTGAATTGCGAAGGGGCGCCTGTTCGGGGCGAGAATTTCTGGCACGCTTCGCACGATCGGGTTACTCAGTTGGCCGTGCATATGATTGCGGGCCAATAGAAACCCTAACGTATGACTTTAGGTGCAAGGGCAAGCATTTGCTACAATTGATGTGAAAAAGGTCATCTATTCAAGGTTTGTCCAAAGGGTAAAACTCCTAAGCCTAACTTGTCAATACTTTCAAATATGCTTAGAAGACCCAAATTTGACTCTTGTGCTAGAAAGGTGATGAGTTCACCACATTCTAGGACTAAGGCCTTATTGCCTAACCTTGATGGACCCATTATGAGATGGGTACCAAAATGTACTTAATAAGTTTTGCAGGTACCCAAATATGATATGAAGCTTTGGGATGCTTGAGCAGTTTAACTCAATTCTTATCTCAAGCTATCAATCTTCATTGATTATTCTTTTAAGATTGGCCCAAAGATGAATTGAATTGTTATAACACTAACTTCATATTCATCTCTAGCAAGAACTTGTGTTGTAGGGAATAAGGATTAAAATTTTGTGGGAATCAAGCAAAAGGCCTACAACTAAGGGATATCCAAAGGATGGTAACAATTAAATCTTAAGTGCATATTGTTTTAATTAGTATATTCCTTTGTGTCTTTTGTAGCCACATAAGGAAAAATGAAGCACACGAGAGTGAACTTAAAATATTTTACCTTGTCTTGGAAAAGTTCCAATCATATGGTAGATTGCATATTTGTTATTCTTATATGTGGCAATCTACATTCTTTAATTGATGATAATTAATTCGTGGCAAACTTCAAATGAATTATCGTATTATTGACATGACCTAGACATAAAGAAGATTATCCCGAATTCTTAAATGGATAGAGTGCTATGTAAGAAATTCAAATTCTTAAAGCACTTACCAAAAGGGAAATTCTCTATATGACTAGAGTTGTGAGACTAATGTTTCTATCTAAGTGTTTATGTAGTCTCACAACCAAGGTTTTAAATAGCCAGCTATAGCGGTCGATATATCCTGATCTATCTTTTTTCAGCGAAAAGTCACGACGTTTAGCTGGATATATCCCGATATAGCCCGATATTTACACTTTTTGGAAGTTTAGGTATAAATTCATCTTCCCGCTATTTAAAACACTGCTCGCAACACGAGAATGTGTTTCTCACATGGAATCTGCCATTCAACATTCAAAGAAAATCAATCCAATACTATGTGATGTATTCCTTCTTGTTTAAATTGGTTTGAGTCTTCTACATTAATCACTCACCATGCTGTGAATTAAACTTGCCATATAAACTTAATTAAATAATCATGCTATTTTCACCTTGTTTAAATCGGTGTTATGCATGATGCTTGTAAGGGTAATTTAATTCATACCTTGAGGTTTCCTTATTTTAGTAAGGTTCCTGTCATTCATATACTAGAGGTTGCTAAATAGGAAACTATTGCTTGTGTTTCTAATGCAATCTCTTTTAAGCTATTTCATGAAAATTCATAAGTAGAAATTGTCCTCTTTCAATTGGTGAAATCACAAGCATTAAAGGTTAATCTTCACCTAAAAGAAAGATTAGAATTGCTAAAGGCAAAGGTATGGAACTAGTTGTTTCATTTGGTATGTGATCAATAATAGCTCCTTTCAAGTGGCATTCTTTCAATTGGTAATAATCTATTTTATGGAAAGAAATGTCAATATCAAGGTTAAATTCCTTTTGGCTTAAATTTGTAAATTGGTGCATATTGTTAATTCACTCCTCCATGTGCATTGACTTAAAAAGAATTTAATTTATGCCTTTATGCCTCAGAAATGATGATTTGTTCGCTATTGATAAATATCATCATTCATTAAATACTTCCATGTACTACTAATACCTCTTTTCAAAGTGCATTTTCGACTAGTTTTAAAAGGAAAAGAGATAACAAGCTAAAGAAGGAAGTCTCCACAAATGATGAAAAGAAGAATACTACAATGACACCACCATAGATAGTAAGATCTTTCAAATTGGTATAACAAATGGTACATTCTATATGGTGGTAAGTATTCTTAGGAATAAGATAATTCATTGCAAATTTGTCATGCCTTGACCATGATATGTAATGTACTACTCATAAGACTCTTAACTGAATTGAAAGTGCATTTGGCAAGTCATTCAAATACTTGATGCACATATCTAAAGGGAGCATATTATACATCTTGTGTCTTAGAGAATAAGTTAATTTTGAGTAAGCTATACTAACTCAATCCATGATGGTAGAATTGTATCTCATTTTTATGGATTGCAATCCTCATTTTCTAAATAGCTACTCTTGATCACAACAACATCCAGGCTATTCCCGTCGGCCTAGTACCGACGGGATTTAGCCCAAAACCGACGGGATTTAGCTATTCCCATCGGTTTTAGGCTAAATCCCGTCAGTACTAGGCCGACAGGAGCTATCCGACGGGGATTGCATTAACTCACGTCGGCCCCAACGGGAGATAATTATCTCCCGTCGGTCCCTAGATAGCCGACGGGAGTAATCGCGCCCCGGCCCAGGCCCACGTGGGCTGACGTGGCGGACCCTTAACTCCCGTCGGCCAGGGCTCGCGCCGACGGGAGTTAAGGGTCCGCCGCATCAGCCCACGCGGGCCACCGGAACAGTACCAGTTTAACTCCCGTCGGCTTTGCAAAGCCGACGGGAGTTAAACTGTCCCCCCCCCCAAAACAGCCCATATTTATGATCAATGGCACAGAAAATATACACAATATCATCATGCACATTCACACATCAATCACATCCATCCAGGGCCTCAATCACATCCATCGACACATATATATATATATATACATAAAGTCTCTAAGCACATTCATCCACATAAGAAGTGTTCATTACAGAAAAGGTAGAGATCGAAGCACATTCACGAACCGCCACGGCTAGGGTTGTTGGAGCTTTGGCCGCTGCCTCCGTCCGGAGTTGGGTACACGAATAGCGAGTTGACGAAGCCATCCATCGTTCCACTTCCTTCCTGATTGTCCTACGGAGCGAGAATGCAATTTGTCAGAAATCGTACATATTAACTACTGAACTGTCGGCGATAGCTATAGAGTTAGAATACAAACCTGTGCTCCAGGGGCAGGTAGCTGTGCCGGCGGTGTGCTAAACTGAGGCTGCTGCGGCACAAGTCCCTGTTGAATACAAGAATAATACATATTCATGTGAGTGCAGTGCGGCACAAGTCGTCGTTTTTACTGTGTAACTAGAGAATGGACATAGAATTTCTTACCGGAGGTGGAGGAGGGCCCATAGGGACGAACGTCCATTGCGGTGGAGGCAGAGGGGCCACGTACGGAATGCCCTGCTGCAGAGCTAGTAACTATTGACCAAGCATATTAGTAGTACGCATTGGATGTGTAAAGCAATGAATAAACAATAATAATGCAATGGGCTTACTTGAAGCATCTGCTGTTGCTGCGCGTGGACTGAGGCATAGTACTCACTTTGAGCCCTCAACTTCTCATCGCGCTGAAGGTTCTCCTCATGCAGCCTCACGATCTCAAGCTCTTGCTCAGTTAGCCGACAAGAGCTACGACCGGAGCTCCCGGACCCGGATGCCGACCGCCGAGACGCTCTAAAATCCGTCGTGTTGATCATTCCATCAAAGAGAGAGAATCTACATTTGTTGTCAAAGAAATATTAATTAAGGCATATGCTCATATGCTCATGTCACTATATAAATGGCATGTAATGTAACATCTCACCGTCCATGTGCCTTTCCTCCACCGGATTTATGCACGGCTTGAGCATCGATCGACATGGTCCTCCAATCGCAGTCTTCTCCGTGACGGTCCTTCATCTCTTCCGCATATGCCGCCTGTATCGATTATATAACCTTAGTTCATACGTTGCGAGCATTAACCGAATATTGAGGACAATAGCTCACCAGACGCTCCCTTTGTGTCTGGCTGCACAAATGGTTGGAAGGGTCGCTTCCCCTATGGCCAGCTTCCCACACCTCGATGGGAGTCGGCTCGTGACCTAATTGAGCTTCCTACAACACAGAGTTAGTACAATAAATGAATATATGACATCTCAACATATTTATTAGTTTTCTTACCAGGCGTTTCGCCTTTCGCGTGAAGTTGTCGCCACCGAAGGTGTGGTTCGGCATGGTGCCTCGATTGTCCCTGTGACTTTTTGACTTCTGTTGGAAGGCTTCAGAAGCCCATACCCCACACCAAGCTGTGTAGGCCTCTGGCCGGTTAGACATCCACGGAACCGCCACCTTCATAAAAACAAACATATATCAGTACCTATTCAAATGAAATAAACACAAAGGAAAGGATTGAAATATAACCTTACGATACTCTTCCTCGCGAAGGTATATACTCGAGGCCCCAGTCTTCTTGTTCATCTTTTGCCCTAAAATTTGTTGATAATACATGCACGTGGCCTGAATCCTTGCCTCGTACAGGGCCTCCTTCACCAACCGATAGGCATTTACTTGAAACACCTTCCCGGCGTGGTTCGCGTCATCCCCGTCGGCCAACCGAAAACGTGCCTACAAAAAGAATGCAATGTTATCTAACTTTTTAATGATTGCTTCCATATAACACACACAAGATTACGTACCCAAAAGTCAGCGCGAACAAGCCCCTGGGCATCGCGATAAGTGATATCGACCTTCAGCTTGTAATCGTCCCAACATGAGACGAGGACTGGCGCGGCGTCTGCATCGTCGGACGTCTTCACCAGACCAGGGTAGTGAAACTTCAGGAGAGAACTCAACACAGAGTTCACCTACTTTTGACGACCCTGGCTGGTGAAAGAGTAGTCCAACCAATCCCTGCAAAAGGACGGGCAAGCATCAAACATGCTTACATTTGATGAATACAGCTGATTCAAATCAAAAGATACAGCACTTACCTATCTCCGACGGGGGAGATCACCGTCTTCCCCGCCTCAGAGCTCGGAACAGGTGGAGGTTGTATGGCATGGGGCCTTCTAAACTTACGTGGACGCCTTGCTGGAGCTGCCTCAGCCTCATCTCCACCCTCAACCGCACCTCCTGCCTCAGCCGCACCTCCTGCCTCAGCCTCAGTCTCATCTCCACCTCCACCCTCTCCCTGCTCACCTCCTGCCTCAGCCTCCTCACCTCCACCCTCAACCTCATCCTCATCCTCATCCTCATCCTCATCCTCATCCTGCAAATATGTAACTCAAGTGTCAGATTCACGCGTTAAAGTCTTACACAAATTAAAAGCAACAATACAATGATTCTTACATCGCCTCTCTGAAACCCCAAGGGCTGGCCCTGTAACTCTGGGTGTAGGCTTCTGTAGAGCTGCTCCTTCTTACTAGCGCTCAAGGAACTCCCTCGGAAAAGGGAGTCCCTGAACCCCTTCACCACCTGCTTAAACTTTTTAGGCATCCTGCAGCAATTGAAAGTTTTTATTAGTACTGAGTAATGTAAATAAATAAACAAACGGTGCAAAATAAACCAACATTAAACAAATAAACATTCATATGGAAATAAACTTAACTTGTTACTTATCATTTCGTTTCCTTTTCTGTGGCAATGATATATCATTGAGGTCTCCAACTAAACAATCCAATGTAGGAGCAGGGTCTATATCAAATGAGGATGGCAACTCAGCTTCTTGGAATACCTCGTCAACTTGTTGAGCCTCACGATTGTAATCATCGGGAACAGGAGTGGACAACCGATCATGGGGGTAGGTTTTGTATACGACCCACCAAGCGCTCAACTTAGGGCATGGATATGACGAGTAATATACCTGCTCCACCTGATGAGCAAGGACATATCTATCGGCCCCTTGAAGTATTTGCTTGTGTTTAACCTGCGCCATTCCAAATTCGGTTCTATAATGCTTCGGGTCAAACCATGTACAGTTAAAAAACACCACCCTCAGATCCTTGTTCCCTACAAATTGGCACTCGAGTATATTGTTTATGATTTCGTAATACTCGGATTCGTGCCTTTCCATATCTTCAGCCCGAATTACGACTCCGTTATTTTTCGTAGCTGTTAAAGGACGGGAAGCTTCAAATTTGGTTGTACGGAAGCGAAACCCGTTTACGTCGTAACGGCCATAACTCTTCACTATCACACTACCAATAGAAAGCTGACACAGGTCCAAATGGACACTACGCCGACGTGCGGGAGAATCAATGCCCTCATGTGAAGGAGATCCCACAGGACACTTTTGTGAGTCATCCGGTACATTCCCGAACTGACAGTCAATAAAGGAAAAAGTGTTACAATTGTCATACCTATACACGATGTATGAGGACGAAGTATACAAGGCTTACATGGTCTCGGATCCAGGAGATAAAATTAGGTCCCCGTGCAATCCATTTAGACGCAAGTTGTCTAGCTGTTTCGCCGTTGGTTGACGGTTACGAGAAGACCTCCAGTTTTCTTTATCGAACTCGCTAAAAAAGAACGAGAGTAAGAAAACATTGTGTTTCCTAAACATTGAATATACAATTCCTTTAAGCCTAGTAAACTATTACCTGAAGAATTTCTCAGCCTCTTCTATATTTGACCACATGTAGAGCAAAGCAGATTTCCGTTCGTTCTCACTGAATTCATATGCCACTGGTGGACCAACAGCCTTGCCGTTCCATTGAAATATGCTAATGTGACTGCACGGATGCACCGTTTCATCTTCATGGTACCTCTTCGTATGGGCAAATACATTGTGGTCTTCAGTCAAGTAACCACTTGTGAGGAAAGCTATCTCCTTAAATTTGAACTCCTCTGCTATACAACCTTCAACCTTTGCCTTGTTACCCACCATTGATTTCAGTTTTTTCAACATTCTTTCTATGGGATACATCCACCTATAACACACTAGCCCACCTACCTTTGCTTCATATGGGAGATGGATAAGAAGATGCTGCATAGGATTGAAGAACGCAGGCGGGAATATTTTCTCCAGCTTGCAAAGAAGCACCGGTGCCGATTCCTCTAGTTTCTGCATCATCTCCTTTAAAATTTCTTTAGCACAAAGCTGCCTGTAGAAATAGCTAAGTTCAGCTATCGCTTTCCACACTTCCTCGTTAATGTAACCACGCAACATTACTGGGATCAGCCTTTCCATCATTATATGGTAATCATGACTCTTCAACCCATTGATCTTCATTGTTTTCAAGTTCACAGATCTTCTGAACCCCACACCATAACCATCGGGAAATTTTAAATCTTTCATCCACTTCATCACTTCTTTTTGTTCATTGGGTCTCAAGGCAAATTCAGCACGAGGCTTGCCTCCATTTTCTCTGAGCATGAGAGTTGGGCGGTTACATATGTTACCTAAGTCCACTCGTGCCTTGAAATTGTCTTTTGTTTTATCTGGGAAATCCATGACGGTGTTAAATAGTGCTTCACACATGTTACGCTCTTGGTGCATTACATCGATGTTGTGCGGGAGTTGCAATGCCCTCATGTAAGGGAGCTCCCAAAGGCCACATTTGTGAGTCCAGTTGTGGGTCTTCCCGAAACCTGCAAACCCATCCCCATCCTCATTTCTCACTAGATTACTCAGCTCCTCAGCGATTTCCCACCTGGTGCGACGCTTCGGGGGTTCCTTCGTGACAATGGTGTCCTTCCTGAACTCGTGTGCCTAGAGCCTGAAGGGGTGGTTCAAAGGAAGAAAACACCTATGACAATCGAAGTAATAGAACTTCCCACCCTTATCGAGCCAGAAACAATCTGTTTCTTTTCCACAAAAAGGACAGCCTAGCCTTCCACTGACTCTCCACCCAGCAAAGATCCCATACGCTAGATAATCATGTATGGACCACAAATATGCTGCCCGAAGTTTGAATTTTTGCTTCATGAAGCTATCATACGCCTCCACTCCTTCCCAAAGCTCTTTCAACTCCTCAATCAATGGCTCAAGCATAACATTGAGGTTTACGCCGGGATGATCCTTCCCATGTATGATGAGAGTTAAGAACATAAACTCATCTTTCATGCAATCTTCAGGTGGAAGGTTGTACGGTATGGCAAAGACAGGCCAACATGAGTAAGACGCTGCGGTCATACTGAAAGGCGTGAAACCATCTGTCGCCAGCCCAATACGAACATTCCTCTCTTCACTAGCAAATTCTGGATCGAAGCTGTCCAAGGCCTCCCATGCGTCGCTATCACACGGATGCTGCATTACCCCATCCTTCGGGGGCTTACGATTCTTGCGCCACCTCATGCGGCTCGCAATTCTACTAGCCAAGAACAGATGTTTCAGTCTTGGAGTGAGACGCATCCAGCGAAGCTGCTTATGTGCCCTCTTTGTTGTCACCTTCTCCCCTTCTTCGTTTACCACCTCTATGTACCTCGACAGGCCACATTTCAAGCATTTCTCTAGTTTCGCACGATCACGCCAATATATCATGCAGTTGGACGGGCATATATCGATCTTCTCATATGGCATTCCCAAAGCCTTTAGCAGCTTCTTTGACCGGTAAATGTCTTTAGGCACCTTATGATCGGCAGGAAGGACATCACTAAACAAGTCCAAAATCGCCTTATAACATTTGGCTGAGCAACCAAACTTTGACTTTATGCTCATTAGACGGGTCATGAACTGCAGGATGGTAACCGTTGTGTGTCCGTGCAGAGGCATTTCTAAGTCTTGGAGGAGTTTGAACAACTCTTCAACCTCTTTTGTAGGCGGATCTTCAGGATTGTTGACAAACTCTGCATGCATATCTTCTAACATATGATCCAACCGATCAACGTTTTCACCGTCATCCACCTCCATCTGTGCTGATACTATACTCTGTGACTCGCCGTGCTTATCCCAAACCTTATAACCTTGAACATACCCATGACTGCAAAGGTGTAGTGCCACAGTTCTCTTGTCATGTGATGGATGTTCCCACATTTGGTGCATGGGCACCAAATCACAGCGTGGGTTGACTCTCCACGAGCGTTCTCTAAAAACTTTTCTGTCTTCTGAAACCATTCCTTTGTGTGACATCCGCCCTTCTTCCAACCAGCATACATCCACTCACGGTCGTCTTCCATGTTTGTGGACCAGGATGGCTCAGTTTTGCTGTTGTGTAAACCACCAACCAAAAATTCAGCATATAAGAGCGATGCACGTGGCTTAGGTGATAACCCTACTATAGGAAAGGCCATGTTGGGGACTTGTTCTCAAATGCTAAGAGTTAAGAACAAGGCAACATAAAAAGTGTTAAATTTTAAAGTCCTTCGTCCTTCAAGACATTATGTCCCTTCGGATATAATGAATTCCGGACGAAGGTTATGAAGGAAGAGACCTTCGTAAGTTCGACGGATGATGAAGAAGAATACATATATGAAATACGAATAATAATATAGATATTATCATCAACTTATTTTTATTTTATATTATCAGAATCATAATAACAAATTATAAATGTACCTTCGGATTGACGAAAAGTAAAGGTACATGCGTGATGCGAAAAGCAAATGCCAGATCAGCGTGAACAGTACGGGAGTACTGTTCATCTATTTATAGGCACAGGACGCAGCCCGTGGAGAATTACATTAATGCCCTTTACATTTATCAATAACTCTATAGTGATTCTTCGGGGTCTAATTTGGCTTTTCATCATATAAGTCGGTTCCCCTTTTCTGCTGTCATGCCGAAGCTTTTTCTGCGCATAGCTTCGTGATCATCTTATCCTTCAGCATGATCGCCTTCCGTCCTACTCTAGCTTCGTCTTGACCATATTCTTGTATACTCGTGGCCCGATTCCGAAGACACCTGTTCACATATTTCACTTGGAAAACATTGTCAAATCATGTTTTTGAGGACCTTCGGAAGCCGAAGGCCCCCAACAGTAGCCCCTCGCAATATTAATTTGCTGGAATGATAAATTCATATTGCGATATGGACGAAGGCTTTAAGCCGAAGGTCCGAAAAAACACCTTCCTTTTGCTAGAATAGCAACAGTCTTTGACAAGCGGGACCCTCCAGTTTTCAACGGACTAGGTGTATAAATAAGGGCTCACCACCAGTTTATTTGGCACGCTCCCTTGCCATCTGCTTTTACTCACCCAACTTTTAGCCTGCGCGCAACAACACTTGCTTGGTTTTTTAAATTTTTAAGCTTCGGTTTCGAGAGTACTTTCTCAGCGTTTGCGAAGATGTCTGAAGATAAAAAAGCTGTTGGTGGTTCAAAGCTAAGCATTTCTGAGGAGATGCATCTGGGCTTTCTTGAATCAATATCAAAGACTAATACAGAGAAGATTACTAGGGAGATTTTGGAGGGTTTATCTGAAGATACTGGCGACAGTGAGAGTTATGATGTGGATAGTGGTGATGAAGATTCCAAAGATCGACCTTGGCGACCAAGCCATGTGGTTTTTGGTAAATCCAGTATTAAAGAAAATCATCTTGTCAATATGAGGGGCAGATATTTTTGGGACCTGTCTGTTGTGAGGGCTGACGAAGGAGAGAAGACTTGTCCGACTCCCGAGGAAAATGAAGTCGTGATATTCCGAAGCTTCTTAAAGGCTGGATTGCGATTTCCCTTGAGCAGTTTTGTTGTGGAAATACTGAAGATATTTGAAATCTACCTTCACCAACTTACCCCCGAAGCAATCATAAGGATGAACATCTTTGTGTGGGCCATGAGGAGCCAAGGTTTGGAACCTAATGCAAAAAGCTTCTGCAACATACATGAGCTATTGTATGAGACAAAACCCTGGGGTAAAGAGCAGTATCACAACAATTTTGGCTGCTACAGCTTCGGCGCTCGGTCTGGGTCAGGCTGCCCTATGCCAACCTTTCGAAAGAGGTGGCCCGGCGACTGGATGACGGAATGGTTTTATGTGAAAAATGACTTGAAATCACGAGAAGATATTAAAGGTATCATTATGCGCCCTATCTGGCAACGCTTCGGCCTCCGGAAGCCGAAGGTGGAAATGAATGAAGCAGCCGAAGAATGCCAGAGAGCCTTCGACGTTGTTTGCTCTTTTATTGGAACAAGGGATTTGGTCCAAGAACACATTGCTTTCGGAGTATGGCCACTTGTGGAAAAGTGGGAAATGCTGGAGGAGACCATTAAAGAGACTGACGAAGGTGGACTAGTCAGGTTAAAATACACATTCAAATACGGAGATAAGTTCGTTGAGCCAGATGATGACTGGTTGAAAAGTATTGAGGCCATAAGTGACGAATTGCTTTGGGTATACTCAAAGGCCGAAGATACTACATTATCAGCGGCCTTCAGAGGCCGAAAGAAGAAGAGACTCAACCGAGTATTTGATGCAATTGGGTTTGTTTACCCCAACTACGGTTATCCAACGCAGGGTCAAAAAAGAAAGAATACATCTGCTGCGAAGGAAACTGCTTCAGCCTCTCTTAGCGAGCCAGCGCCGAAGAGGAAAAGGGTAAAGGTTCTCACACACCGACCATGTTATATTGAATCGGCCATAGTGCCTGAGTTTATCGGTGAGACCTCTTCGGCCACCGAAGCTAAAGAACCAACTCCACCGCCAAATATCGAAGAGCTGGCCGAAGTGCCAACAACAGAAAAAACAGAAGAACCGAGGACTAAAGAAACAAAGACACCAGAAGTTTTAAGTCCTTCAGCAAAAATTGAGGCAGCAAAAAGCCAAAAGGGTCCAGCAGTGACCCCGAAAAGAAAAAGGATGGTTAATGTGCTAGATGTTTTGGAGACAATTAAGTCTTCAAGCACAACTCCGAAGAAAATTGTTGAAACTTCCGAAGTGCATACTGAAGCCTTTGTTGCCGAAGCTTCAAAACAACAATCTGAAACTGAAGCTGGGCCTTCAGAGCCCACCAAGGTAAAATCCTTGGAAGCTGAAGAAACAAAAATGGCAGAGCCAATTATGGTTGAAGAAACTGGTACTGCTGCCCCCGAAGCATTCTCCAAAGCCCTCGATTATATTGTACGACATGCTTCGGGAAAAAGATTATCTGAAGAAGAGATTTTTTATGCTAATCACTATGCCCGAGAACTGAAGTATCCAAAGGGGGCCTTAGTATTCAATGGCACAGACGAAGATGACTTCTTATACTGTCTCCCAGATAACAAAGAATTATCCATCTGCCGGGAGATGGGTAGAAGTATGGGGTTCCCGAAGCTTGAAGCTGGCCTCTGCGCTATGACAAAGGACGATCTTGCAGATAGCCTCGCATATAATAGTCTGAAGGTATGAAAATTGTATATTTGGAAATTTATAATTTTTGAATTATTATTTTATTCTTATACTAATTCTTTTCATATAGGGTTTAATACTTAGCAACGCTTTGAGAGCGCAAAGGAATGCTGAAGACGAGAGCTATAATATTGCTTTCAATAACCTACGAACAGAGGTTATTAAGCTGAGGAACGAAGCTTTGGAAAAAGATAAAATTCTGCTTACATTGGTGGATAAAATAAAGGAAGACGAAGCTACTTCTCAAGCTCAAGCTGAGGCTCAGAAGCACGAAATCGAGGATCTTCGGAAACAGTTAGCCAGAGCTAAAGAAGAACACATACTTGAGGAGACGAAACGAGAACTTAGCGATCAATGGGCAAATCATTTAGAAGGAAACGTTGATGAGCTTCGTGCATCCAAGAAAAGGTGCTATGACAAATCTATAGAATGCGTTAAGAAAATAAAAACTAGCTTCGCCAGCGTTGGCGCATTTTCGAGCGAGGAAAACTTCACAAGGGGTAACCCCGAAGGCCCGATTGAATGGATCAATCACGAAGCTGAGGCCTTTGAGGAAATTTTGAATAGCCGCGGAGACATATGTGCCTTTTCGGGTGCCAGGGGGATTGCTACTATTTTGGAGAGGGAAGGCTGTGAGCATGTAAAATCTTTGGCACAATCCAAAACTGCCTTATCCTCTGAAGATATAAAAGACCCTTCGGCCGAAGCAAGCATGGTTGGTGGAAAATTTTTCACCGACATCTGGGATAATGGTGGCCGGGAAATGGCCCAAGAAATTATTCAAAAAAGCGAAAAAGGCATCCATGATGCTAGAAAAGTAGCAGAGGCTGCTGAGAAAAGCGCAGAGCCTGAAGGGCAAATAGGTATTAACTAGTGGTTTTTGACTCTTTGTTGTAATTTTTTTATTTCAAACTTGTTCACGGTTTGTAATAGTAATAAATCCATATCTACTCTTCCCTCAGAACCTGCTGAGTCATCTGCGGGCCCCCACACGAAGGGGGATGACGAAATTAGACAAATGGCCAAAGCCATCATGGATAGAGTTGTTGATCAGCTTCTAAACGAAGCTGCAGAAGTAGTCTTAAGGGAAGATTAGATGCTGTTGCAAGAACATTTAGAATGTAATGTTTGTTGAGATTCATGTGTAATATTGTGTAACTTAGGATGTAATATATTAGCTATTTATAATTCTATTCTTTACGATGCATGAAACATTATATACATACCGTTTTTGAGCCTTCGGCGAAAAAACACCTTCCCTTCTTTTCATGCTTCATAAATAATATCCGTGTTCTCATAAAATCAGTAGTCAATCCTGGTAAAATCAATAATCAATAGATCTTTCCATCTCAGAGTTTGACGAAGATATAACTCTTCAATGGCTATTTTTGTGCCGTGTCACTATTTCTTCAAAACGATACTCGAATATCAATATTGAGACCCCCCTTCTTGCGTTGTTGATGCACTATGATGTATGTTGTTATGCTATGCAAATGATGTAATGATGTGATGTTATGCAAGATGATATTTGCCAAAGGTCGACATTTATTTTTCACTGTAAGCCTCCCTTAGGAGCTTCTTCGCCTTTTACTTCAGCGGAATCAGCGTTTATTTTTCGCTGTAAGCCTCCCTTAGGAGCTTCTTTGCCTTTTACTTTCAGCGGAATCAGCGTTTATTTTTCGCTGTAAGCCTCCCTTAGGAGCTTCTTTGCCTTTTACTTTCAGCGGAATCAACGTTTATTTTTCGCTGTAAGCTCTGCATTCCCTTCGGAACGACTTTTGAGCAGAAAACTTACACTGCGCTCCCTTAGGAACGACTTTTGAGTGGAAAACTTACACTGCGCTCCCTTAGGAACGACTTTTTGCTGCTTCGAAGAAATTGCACTGTATTCCTTAGAACCAATTTTTGATAATTCGAAGGTCCTTCTTGCCACCATAAATTCTTATGCTTCGGCAACTTAAGCCTATGGAGAAGAATATTTTTATTATGGCAGAGAACGAAACTGTTACAAGAGATTTAAAGACGATAAAAAGCACTTAAACTTCCCATAATTGTTCCTTATTAAAAAGAAAGTAAGACTGAAATGCGAAAATGCGAAAATCCGTTGTCGAGGTAGAATATTTGTCAGTAAATATGCTTCGACTCCGGCACAGTGCTATTGACTGTGCGAGCTTCGGACTCCTCTCTGAAGTCCCGCTGAAGGTGAGTGTGCTGACTCCCTTCTGGCTGCTGACCTCGTTGCATTGGTGGTGGTGGTGGAGGCTGCTGCCAAGATGCTTGGGGTTGACTTACCGAAGCAACAGAAGCTGCAGGGTGATTGCCTACATATTCTGTAATGTAAGGCGAATGGTACGAAGCAGTATGCATGACTTGCTTTGGCTGACTCTGTTGCGCTGCAGCTTCTGCTATCTCCTTTTGCTTCTGGATGGTAACATGGCACATCCTGGTGGTATGACCCTTGCCTTCACCACAGAATAGGCAATAAATTTTTCTTGGCTGATCTCCAAATCTTCCCCCGAAGCCCCTGGCGCCTCTGCCCCTTGGCGCTGGCGGCCGGAAAGAGCTTTGCTGCTGCCCCGAAGCTTGCGAGGAGCACTGTGGCCTTTGCTATTGACTCCCTCTGTCATCACTTTGAGTAGAGTTGTGAATTGACCTGACGTGCCTCGAATGGAATCTTCCTCCGAAGCCCCTGGTCATTTCAGAGAACCTGAATGCTTCCTCCCTTCTTTGGCGAAAATCATTGTCAGCTCGAATATACTCGTCCATCTTCTGGAGCAGCTTCTCCAAAGTTTGAGGAGGCTTTCTGGCAAAGTACTGAGCTGAAGGTCCCGGCCGAAGCCCCTTGATCATGGCCTCAATGACAATTTCATTGGGCACTATTGGTGCCTGTGCCCTCAAACGCAGGAACCTTCGGACATACGCCTGAAGGTATTCTTCGTGGTCCTGGGTGCACTGGAATAAAGCTTGAGCAGTGACTGGCTTCGTTTGAAACCCTTGGAAGCTGGTTATCAACATGTCCTTCAGCTTTTGCCATGAGGTGATTGTCCCTGGCCGAAGAGAGGAGTACCAGGTTTGTGCAACACTCCTGACAGCCATGACGAAAGACTTTGTCATGACCGCCATGTTGCCACCATATGAAGATATGGTTGCTTCATAGCTCATCAAGAATTGCTTCGGGTCTGAATGACCGTCGTACATGGGGAGCTGAGGTGGCTTGTAAGACTGTGGCCAAGGTGTAGCCTGCAGTTCTGTTGATAGAGGAGAAGTATCATCAAAAGCAAAATTTCCATGATGGAAATCTTCATAACAATCGTCCTCGTTGTAGAAGGCCTCCTGATGAAGCTCTCTGCGCGGAGGCCTTTGGTTTTGGTCATCTTGAGCAAGATGACGAAGTTCTTCAGAGGCTTCGTCTATCTACCTTTGTAGGTCAGCTAGACGAGCCATCTTTTCCTTCTTCCATTGGACCTGTTGATGGAGCATCTCCAAGTTTTGGATTTATTAATCCAAGTCATCCTCCGGAGGCGTTGGACTGGTGGCCTTCCTCTTCTGGCTTTGGGCCTCCCTGAGAGAAAGGACATCCTGATTGGGATCCAGCGGCTGCAGAGTGGCAGCCCCTGTGGCTGAAGCTTTCCTCGGTGGCATGATGAAGGTGATGCTTGCCGAAGATGTTCAAAACTCAAAAAATGGACGTGAGTTCACCGGAGGTGGGCGCCAATGTTGGGGACTTGTTCTCAAATGCTAAGAGTTAAGAACAAGGCAACATAAAAAGTGTTAAATGTTAAAGTCCTTCGTCCTTCAAGACATTATGTCCCTTCGGATATAATGAATTCCGGACGAAGGTTATGAAGGAAGAGACCTTCGTAAGTTCGACGGATGATGAAGAAGAATACATATATGAAATACGAATAATAATATAGATATTATCATCAACTTATTTTTATTTTATATTATCAGAATCATAATAACAAATTATAAATGTACCTTCGGATTGACGAAAAGTAAAGGTACATGCGTGATGCGAAAAGCAAATGCCAGATCAGCTTGAACAGTACGGGAGTACTGTTCATCTATTTATAGGCACAGGACGCAGCCCGTGGAGAATTACATTAATGCCCTTTACATTTATCAATAACTCTATAGTGATTCTTCGGGGTCTAATTTGGCTTTTCATCATATAAGTCGGTTCCCCTTTTCTGCTGTCATGCCGAAGCTTTTTCTGCGCATAGCTTCATGATCATCTTATCCTTCGTCATGATCGCCTTCCGTCCTACTCTAGCTTCGTCTTAACCATATTCTTGTATACTCGTGGCCCGATTCCGAAGACACCTGTTCACATATTTCACTTGGAAAACATTGTCAAATCATGTTTTTGAGGACCTTCGGAAGCCGAAGTCCCCCAACAGGCCATAAACCCACCCGAGAATGGAGCCGGCCGCATGCGACTCGTGACGTGCCCGATGGTCCGAACGAAATTTTGGCAGCATAACCCCGCTGTTCTCCGAACGCACGCCTATCATGGTGCGACGGAGAACAACTGGGTTATGCTGCCGAAATCTCGTTCGGACCATCGGACACGTGCACGAATCACATGTAATCCCGGAACCACGCACATCACAAGTAATCCTGTGTTTGGACCGAATGAAACTATACAATCTATGCATCCATAGATTGTCCAGGTGCATTAGGCCCAAACATATGAATAAATGTGATGTGCATGCTTCCGGAACGGGTGACGCCTAGGGTTAACTACTGGTCTGCGCACTTAACCTAAAACTCTAGAAAAATAATGGTAAAAATAAAGTAAAGTGCATAAACAAATAAACAGTGTATCATACTAATCAAACTACCACAACGTAGTTAACTCTCGTCGGCTTAATCAATGCAACCAACCAACCGACGGGAATAAGCATATTTTTGGTATAAATATACCGCGTGCGCCCATATACTTACTTTGCCGGGGTGGCCGGGGAAGGGGACGGGTAGGCGGCGCCGGTGGCTGGTCAGACGGCGCCGGTGGCCGGGGTCGGCGCGGGGCAGGCCGAGGAGGGCGCGGCGTCGGCCGGTGGCCGGGCAGGCGGCCGGCGGCCGGCGGCGGGGGCGCCTGCGTAGGGGCCGCGCGCCGTGGACGGGCGGGCGGGGGCAGCGGCGTCGGCAAGCCGCGGCGGGGGACAAGACGGGCGCGGCGGGGTCGGCGGTCGGCGGCGCAGGCGCGGGCGGCGCTCGGGCGTGGGAGTGACATGATCGAGAAAGGGAGAGGCAAGGGCGAGTGGGCCGGCGCGCGCGTTTAGCCTGGCCCGCCCTAAACCCCGTCGGCCATAACGAAGCCGACGGGAGATAATGTAGCTCCCGTCGGCCTCCGGACTGACCGACGGGAGTTATTTCGTCGGCCTCCGGACTGACCGACGGGAGTTATTTAACTCCCGTCGGTCAGTTCGGCCCGTCGGTCAGTCCGGAGGCCGACGGGAGCTACATTATCTCCCGTCGGCTTCGTTATGGCCGACGGTAGTTAATTAACTCCCGTCGGCAACCCTAAAAACCGACGGGAATTATTTTGGCCGACGGGAGTATTCAGTTTTGCTGTTGTGGATGTAGTTTAAAAATTTACTATATCATATATCAAGTGCATAAGAATCCTTTTTTATTGATATTCATCACATGCATATGCACTAACATGGATATGTTTTTTAAACTGTAAAAGGTGCAATTAGTGATCCATATTCTCTAAATTTTGGAACCCTATATATTATCTTAGAAATCTACTTCAATCGATATCCATATGCTTCACACTGGATTGGATCACTAAGTTGTAAATTCCATGTATAACTTGTCTTTATGATATGAATGTTTGTGCGATTAACCTTGATAAGCTAGGTGCACCCAAGGTCAAGCTAGGTACATCATCAAGAAGGCAACAAAATGATGTATCAAGAAAAGGTAACGCCAAGAATAGGCCCCTTAGAAACAACCATGGACGAAGGGCACTTGGCTACAACCCATCCAAGCTCATAACATGATCAACATGGGTTGCTTGAAGAGCAATTTGAAAGAAAATCATATAACAAAAGGAGAAAAGGATCCTTTTCTTAACTCTAGTTTTTTATCTGTGTGATTAAATATTGACTTGAAACCATGTAAGATGGTTGTCAAGTATATGTGGGTGCCTACACAAAGAGAAAGGTCACAATAAGGATTGTGTGGGCACTCAAGGCTCTTACTACTAATCTCAAAGGACCCAATTCAAATTGGGTACCAAGATATGAAACCTAAACTTGTTTTGCAGGATCACTCCTTCAATGGATCAAGTTGGGTGCTTGATAATGAATGTATAAATCATATTTGGAGATAGTAGCAAGGGTGGTAACAACTGAATCTCAAGTGCATATTATTTTCAAATCTTATCTCTTTTGTGACTTGTGTAGCCACTAAGGAAAAAGATGCACTTGAGGATATACATCACCTATTGATTATGAAATAAAGGTCCAATTGGAAGATAAATGAATATTATCATATGGTCAACAATCCAAAATTATGTGATGTATTCTCTCTCTAGTCAATTTGGAGTTGATTCTTCTATATTAGACACTCACCATAATATGGATTAAGTCAGCCCTTTAGACTTCATTGAATAACCATGCATATTATCCATGTCATTCAAAATATATTGTGCATGGGGGCTCAAGGGAAATTTAGTCCATATTATGAGGTTTCTCTATTTTAGCAACTCGCTTACCTTCCACATATAAAGGGGTGCAAAATAAGAAACTAGTGCTTGTGCTACTAATGCCATTTGTTGCGTTGAGTTTATCCATACAAAATCTATGTTAAGAGATGGTGCTTATTATTAAATTGGATAAATCACAAGCTTAAAGGATACTATTCAACTAAAGTAAGATGAAGTTGATAAGAGGCCAAGGTATGAAAACTTCCTCTCATTTAGTTGTTTTAGTATTTTATCCTTAGTGAAATGTACCATAGTATATGTTAAATTCCTTGCAATATAAAATGTTCAAAGTGCATATAACTTTGACATCAACCATATGTGTGCACTAATTTAAAGGAATTTAGTCTATCCTTATGGGTTTCAAGAATGATGATTCATTTGTCATCGACATATAAGGATCACCATTTGTGAAACCCTATCTTGTGTTTTTAATGCTCTCTTTTCTAAGTGTTTCAATAAGTTCCTTCCAAGTGCTTTCAAGATGGATTCAATAAAAAGGAAAACCCTAAGGGTAAACTAGATGTGTAACTTTGTGAAATTAATAATATGTCAAGTATGAATCTACCACTGGTGTAATTTTGTGTCTCATTAAATTAAGTGAAATCTAATTATGTAGTCCATGGAGATAGACAACACTTAGAGAATAACAAACTTCTAAATGTGTTAGTTCACCCTATAACCTAAACTATCTCTTAAGTTTTTGATGTTCTTTTGAGATGTGTTCACTTGTTTGTACATGATTGGAGTGTTGTTCATTTGTATCTATCCAAATGTATTGAATGCATGATCGCTTTATTTAGATGACGAGCAACCCGTGGTTCAAGAGTGTGTTGCCAAAGACCTTCCTGAGCAGCAACCTGGTGAAGGCAAGTGTCCTCTGACCTACTATATCCTACTTACTTTATAATTCACCATCCCGCATTACTTTGTTGAATACTAAGTATTGACTAGTCTGTATTCATCTTGTCCTTGTAACCTTTTTTGGGTTACTATGGTTAGCTTTATGCTATTGCTTTAACTTAATCAACAAATATGATGTGAATATTTATGATACAATGATGTTATCCCGATGATGATCTTGTGATACTTTAGGGGACTCAGGCTATTTCTTGAGTACCTCTCTATAAGGACCTATTTGTTGAGTGACCACCCAGGATAACAGTGCAATCATGAGGGTGGAATGGGACACCCTTAGCTGAATAATTAGATGAACCTAGGGGTGTAGTTGGCTTTGCCAGAGGGCCGTCAATGGGGGCAAGGGCATAGTGCTCGCTCTGCTAAGGGTGGGTGCCAAGGTTCATTCGATTTGGTTTTGTTAATCACCCACCTTAGGGAGGTGTACTGTGTTTGTACGACTGGCGAAACCTAATGAACATCTATGCACTAGGGGACTGGTCAATGGGGAGCAGCGCTCTTCGGGCAAAAAGAGAATCACGACTCATGGGAAAAGTGTGCAACCTCTGTAGAGTGTAAGAAACCGGTATATCAGCCATGCTCACAGTTAAGAGCAGCCTTGGGATCCTCTTTTATTAGAAGAACTTTTGATACTTTTATGATGATGGTTATAATTATGATCTCTGGTATTTCCTCTTGCAAGGAGTACATTTGTGTAATAACTGGATTTATTACTAAAATTTGGCTCTACTATTAGTAATAAATACTTGACAAACTAAAAGCAAATGTGTAACCTTAACTCCACATACGGCCAGTCCACTTTAGCCAAACGGGACATCTGCTGAGTATGTTGATGTGTACTCACCATTGCTTTAAAAACCACCCACCCTAGGTTTTCCCCACTGTATTCAGTGCTCAGGAGGAGATGCAGGCAACAAGGAGGACTTTGAGGAGTTCTAGGACTACGACGAGATCTAGTTATGTTAGTGGCAAACCCCCAGTCAGCTGCCTGTTAAGGCCTTATCTGCTACGTTTGCTTTTCCACACTTTGATGTTAGTAAAGACAATGTTATGTTAATGACTCTATGGATGTCTTGGACATCTTAATGTAATAAAGTACTTGTTGGGGGCCTTCGTCCTCTGAAGGTCCTCAAAAACATGATTTGACAATGTTTTCCAAGTGGATTATATGGACAGGTACCTTCGGACTCAGAATTATGAACATGAAGTACGGTCAGGACGAAGCCTGAACCAGACGAAGGGGGATTGAGATGGAGGACGGGCTGATTACCAAGCTCTACGAAGGATGGTGCACAGCCGAAGCTGCGCGCAGGAAAGCTTCGTCGCGATAGCAGAAAGGGGAACCGACTTAAAGATGAAAAGACTACTTAGGCCTTGACAGATTCCCATAAGTCATTAGCAAATGTGATGGGCATGAATGTAATTTTACGTGGGCTGTGTCCCACGTCTATAAATAGATGAACAGTACTCCCGTACTGTTCACGCTGACTTGGCATTTGCTTTTGCGTCATTCTTGTACTTTTGCCTTCCTGCAATTCGAAGGTACATTTGTAATTTGAAGTCATTTCTATTGTTATATAATAATAAAATAGAAAAGACATTGTGATAAAGTTTAAATGTTTACATTACTTTTTATGTTATGCATAAGTTCTTCGTCATAACTTATTGTGCTTACGAAGATATATTGTTTATGACCTTCGTCCGGAGCACGTTATGTCCCGAAGGGAAATAATGTTTCAAAGGACGAAGGATCTTATCATTTAACACTTTTTATGTTGCCTTGTTCTTAATCCGAAGCATTTGAGAACAAGTCACCAACATTGGCGCCCACCTCCGGTGAACTCACTTCCACTTTGAGTTTTTTGAACACCTTCGGAAGCTATAGACCCTCGCTATGGCGCCAAAGAAAGCTTCAGCGACTGGGGCTGCAGCACTGCAACCGCTGGACCCCAACCAGGAGACCGTCTCTCTTCGGGAGGCTCGAAGCCAGAAGAGGAAGGCCGTCAGCCCGACGCTTCAGGAGGATGAACTAGACCAAGAGATCAGGGATATGGAGATGCTTCATCAACAGGTGCAGAGGAAAAAGGAAAAGATGGCCAGGCTAGCTGAGCTGCAAAGGCAGATAGTCGAAGCTTCTGAAGAAGTCCGTCATCTTACCCACGATGAGCAGAACCGAAGGCCTCAACAAAAAGACCTTCATCAGGAGGGCTTCTTCAACGAAGATGACTGGTATGACAATTTCCATCATGGAAATTTTGTTTTCGATGATGCTTCTCCTCTGTCCGCTGAGCTGCAGGCTACACCTTGGCCTCTGTCCTATAAGCCACCCCAGCTTCCCATGTTCGATGGCCATTCAGACCCGAAGCAGTTCTTGATGAGCTACGAAGCAACAGTGTCTTCGTATGGTGGCAATGCTGCAGTTATGGCAAAGTCTTTTGTTATGGCCGTCAGGAGTGTTGCTCAGACCTGGTATTCCTCCCTTCGACCAGGAACGATCACTTCATGGCAGAAGCTGAAGGATATGTTGTTAACTAGCTTTCAAGGGTTTCAGACGAAGCCGGTCACTGCTCAAGCCTTGTTCCAGTGCACTCAGGATCATGAAGAATACCTTCAGGCGTATGTCAGAAGGTTCTTGCGTTTGAGGGCGCAGGCACCAACGGTGCCCAACGAAATTGTCATCGAAGCCATGATCAAGGGGCTTCGCCCTGGACCTTCAGCTCAATACTTTGCTAGGAAGCCTCCTCAGACTTTGGAGAAGTTGCTCCAGAAGATGGACGAGTACATTCGTGCCGACAATGATTTTCGCCAAAGAAGGGAGGAGGCTTTCAGATTTTCTGAAATGGCCAGGGGCTTCGGAGGAAGACTCTATCCGAGGCATGTCAGGTCCATCCACAACTCTACTCAAAATGATGATAAGGGGAGTCAGCAGAACAGGCCGCAGTGCTCCTCACAAGCTTCGGGGCAACAGCAAAGTTTCTTTCGGCCACCAGCTCCAAGAGGCAGAGGCGCCAGGGGCTTCGGCGGAAGATTTGGAGATCAACCAAGGAGAGTGTTTTGCTTATTCTATGGTGAAAACAAGGGCCATACCACCAGGATGTGCCATGTTACCATCCAGAAGCAAAAGGAGCTAGCAGAAGCCGCAGCGCAACAGGGTCAGCCGAAGCAGGTCATGCATACTGCTTCGTATCATCAGCCTTACATCCCAGAATACGTGGGCAACCACCCTGCAGTTTCTGTAGCTTCGGCCAGTCAACCTCAAGCTTCATGGCAACAGCCCCCGCCTCCACCACCGCTGCAACAAGGCCAACAGCCCGAAGGGAGCCAATATGTTCCACATCAAAGGGATCTCAGAGAACAATCTGAAGCTCGCACAGTCAATAGCACTGTGCCAGAGTCGAAGCACATTTATTGACAAATATCCTACCTTGATAGCAGTCTTTTTCATTTAGTTATATTTTCTGTGTAATAAAGAACATTTCAGTTTTCATGTAATAGCTTCGTGGTTGGTCATGAGGAAAACCTATTCTCTTCACAGGTTTAAGTTGCTGAAGCTTAAAAATTTGCGATAACAAGGAGGACCTTCGAATTATAAAAAATCCTTCGAAGTCGTTCTGAGGAACGCAGAGTAAGTTGCTGAAGTCACAAAAAGTCGTTCCAAAGGGAGCGCAGTGTAAGTTTTCTGCTCCAAAGTCGTTTCTAAGGGAATGCAGAGCATACAGCGAAAAGTCAACGCTGATACCGCCTAAGTAAAAGGCGAAGAAGCTCCAAAGACGTTCCTAAGGGAATGCAGAGCTTACAGCGAAAAGTCAACGCTGATACCGCCTAAGTAAAAGGTGAAGAAGCTCCAAAGACGTTCCTAAGGGAATGCAGAGCTTACAGCGAAAAGTCAGCGCTGATATAAAGATATTTTGTGAGGATATGTGTGCATCTTCGGAGTAAATGTCATCCACATAACATAGCATCATCACATCATTTTGCATAGCATAAGCATCATACATCATGTTGCATATGGCAAAAGAAGGGGACACAGTATCAACCTTCGAAAGGATGCCTTGAGAAAGTGAAAATTGTGCAGTCACGAGGGAATACAATGTTGATCTTCGGAATACAGCTTCGGAGAATGCTTTCACGAAGCATGGACGTGCTTCATCACAATAATTGTACAGCTTCGGAGAATATTTTCACGAAGCATGGACGTGATTCATCAGAATAGTATTAAAGGAGAATGTCTTCTTCACGAAGCATGAAAAGAAGGGAAGGTGTTTTTTCGCCGAAGGCTCAAAAATGGTATGTTTGTAGAATTTCATGCATCGTAAAGAATTGAATAATGAAAAGAAACTTGTATATTACATTCAAATGAACAAAATATTACATGGATCACATTTCAAATGTTTTTTTAATAACATCTAGTCTTCTCTTAGTACTGCTTCGGCAGCCTCATTTAGAAGTTGTTCAACAACTTTATCCATGATAGCTTCGGCCATTTGTTTAATTTCGTCATCCCCTTTCGTGTGAGGGTCTGCAGGCGATCCAGCAGGTTCTGAGGGAAGAGAATATGTCTACATTACTATCACAGACCGCGAACAAAGTCTGAAATTAAAAATTACAACATAATAAGAACGACTAATTAATACCTATTTGCCCTTCGGGCTCTATACTTTTTTCGGCAACCTCTGTCACTTTCCTAGCATCATGGATGCCTTTTTCACTCTTTTGAATAATTTCTTGCGCCATTTCTCGGCCGCCGTTGTCCCAGATATCGCTAAAGAATTTTCCGCCAACCATGCTTGCTTCGGCCGAGGGGTCTTTGATGTCTTCAGAAGACAAGGCAGCTTCGGACTGAGCTAAGGATTTTACATGCTCGCAACCTTTCTTCTCCAAAACAGTGGCAATTCCTCTAGCACCCGAAAAAGCGCAGATGTCACCGCGGCTACTCAGGATTTCCTCGAAGGCCTCTGCTTCGTGGCTGATCCATTCCATTGGACCTTCGGGATTGCCTCTTGAGAAATTCTCTTCACTAGAAAATGCGCCAACGCTGGCGAAGCTGGATTTTATCTGTAACACCCCTGGTGTTACTATAACTAAAACTTGAGCATGGCATCGTGAGCATGGGCATTGCATATGTTTGACACACCTAGAGTGCATTCACTAGGCAAAAATTTCAAACAAGTTGTATTGTTTTACAAATAGGACCCTGGTTAAAGGACTTAACCCTAAATAGTGATTAAAGGGGTAAAACTTAACCTAAGTAAGGAAACCTAAAGACTTTAGGGTAAAAGTCATAAAATGACCCTAAAAACAAACTTGAATTCCTTTTATACCCCTGGGGTACCAGAAACTCTAATTGGAACCCTGGAAAACCCTAAAACCAAACCCTAGGGACCTAAGTGCAAAATTAGTCCACTTTTGGACTAAAGTGCAAAAGTCAAGTTAAATAAGTACCTTAAGTCATTTGGGTCACTTATGTGAGAATTTGCAATCCAAAACTTGAAATTTGGACTTAAGTGCAAAAGTGCCCACTTAACCTTTTTGGGGTTAAGTCTGAAAATCAGTGAATTGGCTCAACTTTGGGGCTTTGTATTTTTCAGGATATAGGGTTTTTGCCCTAGGTCACCACATCAAAGTTGAAGCCTAATCAAAGGAGAACAACTTTGCTTAAGGATGTAAGCTTAGTTGTTATGAGGAATTTAGAGAAAAACTTGCTCCAAGTTGCTCTGTCAGACCAGTTTCAGAAAACTGAAACTGAACCCAAGGCTAAAATAAGGTTCCAGTGAGATAAGTGCAAGTTTGATGCGCCATAACTTTTTGTACGATCGGTTTTGATCCAGGGATCCTATAGTAAGTTGGAAGATTGATGATTAGTGAACAACTTTTATTAAGCAGGATTGCTTTGTTCTTAACAAGATTCAAAAGTTAATCGGGTGAGATCATGGGCGGTTCAGGCGACTGACAAACATATCCCATGGTACAGTGCGCTAACCGATCAGATCGACCGCCGTGGAAAAATCTTACCGCCGGCGACCGCTTTGCCGGGATTGGTGCCTCGGCCGTGTGGATATCGCTCACCTTGAAAAGATCTTCACCGCCCATGCGCTGGACGTCACTCCGGTGACTCCCCGTCGTCTTCCTCTTCTGCTTTGCGGCTAGCGCGGATTACCTCGTCGGTGACCGCCGCCTCCCGGCCATGTGCCGCGTGGCTTAGTCTTTCCACCGCACCACCGTGACTCCTCACGGCTGTCTCATCGATGCCGGTGAGCCCGCCACGGCGGTAGACACGAAATCGCGAAGCCGATAACCTTTCTTATCTCCGGCCGCCGCGTGCCATCGCTTAAATTCGCGGCCACCGCTTGAGGGTTCTATAAATTGACCTCGCTCATAGTTCCGCCAGATAGTCTAGTACCTCGACACCCAGGATTGTCTCCAGTGGTTCACCGACGAGCTTCAATTTTACGTTTCCCCCAAATCCACCCAAAACACCGCAAGAACTTAGCTCACCGTGGCCAGCTCGTTCTGGTAAGTCGCCATTCAATTCGTGTATCGTTTTCGTGCCTCTGCATGCTTGTGAAGCTCTCGGTGGCGTCCGTTTGCTCAGTCCGGCCATGGTTGTATGGGAACGTGAGCTCGACGCCCCGGTTTCCGCCCTGGGCGTGGGCAGAACACTTTCTTGGAGCACCATTCGAAATTGAGGACCGTTCTTAGGTCGCCTTAGGTCCGTAGAGCCTCTCCGACAGTTAGCTTGAACGATCATCGCCGGTCATGGCCGGTACGGGCCTTGTCCGTGACGAACGAACAACGCGCCATGTTCAGGGGCAATCGCGGGGAAGAAATAGGAACCCGAGGGCATTTGTGCAATCCGTCAGTGACTCAACACAATAGTGAAAGGACCTTTTTCTGATTAGCCAGAAGCGCGAGGCCCTTTCTGCAAAATTGCCTGGGCGCGGGCGCGCGCGCGCGGGCGCGAGCGCGCTGTCCTCCCTGGAACTGGGCCGGTGGGCTGAATTCGGCCCAGTACTGTTTAAGAGTTTTTCCTTTTCTTTTTCAGTGGAACTTTAGAAATTTGTAGAAAATTATAGAGAAATGATAAAATTATGAGACCAATTTTCCTAGGTTCCTTATTTTCCCTAGAATTTAATAAAAATAAACTCATGATTTTTAGATCAAATAGGGAATTTTAGGGTATTTAAAATAGCCTAAACCATTGATTCTGGAATTTTAGAAAATAAATAATAAGTCCAAAATTTCCCAAACTTTTTATGTGAGCTTCTCACATTATTTAGAAGCCATGGGTAGAATTTGGTTTAATTTGAACCTTGTTTGATCACTAAACCCAAAACCACCCCCCCTGCTCCATGAACTCCTTTACTAACTCCGGAAACCCTAGGTTCTCGGAGTACCGTGAAGGAAAGTTGTACTCAAGACATAAATAATAAGTTTATGCTATCTTTGCATCCTCATGAGCATTCCATGACATCCATTCTTATGCATGTATATGGTTATATTAGAGCACGAAGAAGAAGAAGAAGTTTCTGAAGAAGGGATACCACCCACCTCTGATCCTCAAGCAGACAATTGCTTTTATTTCGATATCTGTGGATCTGAGCAAGACACACCTGATAACAAAGGCAAGCCCCGGTGCATGCAACCCTTTTCCTTGTGTTTTTAAATCCTTTTCGCACACTTAAGTCTAGTGAAATGTGCATTAGGTTCATAGGAGTTACTTGAAACCCTTTGATGCATTGCTTTCCTTGATATCCTTACCTGTTTAGATACTTCTGTGAAGTATCAAAATTATGATTTCCAAAAATGCTTAGCCTTGCTTAGATCTTGTGGATAGAGGTTGTCCTCAATTTAACCATGGAGAGGATGGCTTCTACCTGCAAGAATATTTTCATTTGGAGCAATGATGGGATCTTACTGCAAAGTTCCCTATGATGCTCTTCCATCCTCAGGAACAGACACAATCCTAAGGATGGAAATACGTAAATTGAGACTTGGGGGTAGGAACAGGTGATGTTCTACCCAGGTTGGTTAAGGATTAACGTGTATGTAGGCGTGCTGACCGAGGACCCTTTAACTGGTCACATGCCTCGTCATGGGTAAGCCTTGCCTCGGGCAGACTAAGGCTAGAATAAGATAACACGAAATGGGAGTGGAGCGGTGGCGAGAGTAGCGTGTACCCTCCGTGGCAAGAGGCTGGACGGTGGTGTATCTGTGCTCTCGGT
Organism: Zea luxurians; assembly: GCA_029449295.1. Taxonomy (NCBI): domain Eukaryota; kingdom Viridiplantae; phylum Streptophyta; class Magnoliopsida; order Poales; family Poaceae; genus Zea; species Zea luxurians. The sequence continues at coordinate 118,290,843 of JAOPSE010000009.1, forward strand.
TTGCGTGAACCTGATCCGGTCTTAAGAACCCCGGTGGCGGGTTGACATATGCAAGGGTTAAGTGCTACATATGTCGTGTGATTGGAGATCCTCAGCTGAGTATAATCGATTCGGATCGCCGTACCTTCGCGGTTATGAAGACTTGGTCACTTCCCTGCAACCTAGAGTCAGGATGTGAAAACGATGGATAAAAATGATGTTGTCTTGACGTGATGTGAAATTAGACTAGATGCAAATGGAGTCTATTAATACTTAATATGGCGTTAAAAGATTGAAAGTAAGGACTCACCTTAGTAAGCAACTTCTGCAAAAATATAAGTTGATTTTTGCTAAAGCCCCCCCTTGACTCCTATTTATCCAGCATACCCTTGAGAGTCTTTTCCTTAGTCGGGTAAGACTTGCTGAGTAATTCCATACTCAGGGTTTATCCCTTTGTTGTTTTTAGGTGGGGAAGTAGCAGACTTTTGCTGCTTCTGTGCTAAGGTGGTTCCCAAAGAAGAAAACCAAGACTGAAGTGCGGGAGGACTCGGTCCTCCATCTAGGGTCTTTTGTTTATAGCCTTTCGGGAGAAGTTTGTGTCTCCCTGGTTTGTATAATTATTACTTTTATGCACTCACTTTAGACTGGTCTGTAATAAAATAACTCGAGCTTGCTTTTGGAAATAAATGTAAGTTTATGTAATTCGCTTCCGCATATCTTTATCTCCGATGGTCTGTAATGTCTGCAAGACGGGTGAAACGTTCCTGGTGAGGTAAGGAAAGATACCGAGCTTGTCAAGTAACTTAGGAACATCTACAGGGTGTCTGATGTCTGCTAGACAAGGACAACTGTAGGTGGGCCTGATTACTTGAGAGGTTCCGTCACAGCTGGTATCGGAGCGTAGCCCTTCTTTGCAGATATTATATGGCATCTTCAAAAAGATTTTCAAAAGTCTTACCTAAAGATTCTTCTCTCTTCTTACCTAAGTATTCTGAAGAGTTTATCTTAAAGACCAGATAGGAAGAGTGCAACGTATAGAAGGTTGAATCAACCCAGGTTGATTCTGTACTTACTCATGCATCATGCTAAGAATTATACTAATAACATTTTCCCCCTTAGAAAGATGCCGCCACGCACGAGGCTAACGGCACGAAAGTCAACGGGACCAATTGGAGTACCCCGGCATCAACTGGCCCCTCGACACGAAAGCAGTAGCAGCGGGAGAAATGACCCCATAGGAGACTTGGAAGCCGAAGTGCGACGACTTCAAGCAACACTGCAACACAGGACCAATGCTTGGATTGCAGACGGAGATAGGATTAATGAATTAAGAAGGGACATCCGTCACTTGCAGGATCAGCTGGCTGATCGGGACTTAGCACTTGACTGGGCAGTACAGTCTCGTATGTTGGCATGTGCTAAGGAAGCGAGGGCTCAGGCCCGAATTAAAGAACTTAGCTCAGCTGTTGACAACCTGCAGGTCTACTGCAATACATTGCATGAGGAGGTCCATGTGTTATACTCACAATTACACCCTAGTGAGCCTGTACACTCTGCTGAGTCAGGAGCCGGACCCTCTCACGTTGCGGGACGCGCGTTGGGTGGGGAGTTAGATCTTTTTGAACCCCCTCCTTCTTTGAGGTTGGTGGACGTCTGGACTCCCACACCTGACAATGAAGCCACCAAAAGCAACGAAAAGCAGGACTAATGGTGTAATAAAAGTAGAGTAGTGTATTGTAGGGTGTATTGTTGTATAATAGGTTAAACTTTTGTAAAATGGGTAATGTATCCTGTTGTGAAATATCGAGTCTGTATCATTACTCTTTATAGTAATGTAAAACGGAAGGTTTTCTTTGGCACATTATGTTTATTCAAATGTTTTTGCCTCAGATGCCGACCCGGACTCGCGGACAGGATGCAGCCGGAACATCCGGGGGTCGGGATGTTACCCCGAATCCACCTCCCGTTCCACCCACGCTAGCCGAGGCAATCGCTGCCTTGGTGAATGCTACCGCCGACAATACCCGCTTCCTTCGGGAAATGGCGGGTCAGCAGCAGCTTCAACAACAAGCAGGAAGAGGTTTTCCACAAGGTCCCCGTGAGACTACTTATCTGGACTTCTCCGAGACTCGTCCGCCTCTCTTCATCAAAGCAGAAGACCCACTCAAAGCCGACGAATGGATAAGGGTCATTGAACAGAAATTTGGCCTTCTTCGATGTTCGGAAACACAGAAGCCATTGTTTGCGGCACAGCAACTCCGAGGCCCTGCCAGTACTTGGTGGGGAAACTTTGTGGCCATCCAACCGGACAACCATCAAATTACATGGAACGAGTTTAAAGCAGCATTCCGCGAGCATTACATTCCTGAGGGAGTGCTGCACATGAAACAAGAAGAGTTTATGAAATTGAAACAAGGGGGAGATACTGTTAATCAGTATCTCAACAAGTTCAATCACCTGTCACAATACGCAATTGATCAGGTGAATACGGATTTGAAGAAAAGGAACTGTTTTATGAGAGGTCTGAATGACCGGATGCAGCGGAAAATGGCTGCATGTATTGATCTTACATATGGGAAGGCTGTCAGCACAGCCTTATCTGTGGAGGCTAAATATGCTAATTCTGGGAAAAGTAAGGGATTCAGTGGTGATAGGCCTAATCAGGGCCCGGTAAAGAGGCAACGGTTTATTCTCCAGCCCTCTACCCAGAACCGTTCAAGTGCACCATCTTTCCCTTTCAAGCAGCCCATAATTATTCGTCCCAACAAAGCCCCTACTGTCCAAAGTCAGCCGGGTGCCCCAGGCACTCGATTCCTTGCTCTGCCAAGTTCTTCAACTGGATGTTTTAACTGTGGCAAATCTGGGCATTTTATTAAAGATTGCCCCTATCCTAGGCAAAATCAGGCCAATAATCAGCAAGGATCGGGGAATGCAGCTCCAGGCAAGGGAAGTACTTCGGGCAAGAATACCAAGAAAACGGGGCGAGTATATTATACGCAAGTGGCTACCACACCGGAGGGAGAGCCAGTGATGATGGGTACGTTCCCTGTGGCCAGTCACCCTGCAATTATTCTTTTTGATTCTGGTGCTTCGCATACCTTCATTAGCAAGACATTTGTGGAGCAACATCACATTGCATGTCATGAATCAAAAGAGGGATTTAAAATTCATTCACCTGGGGGACATATTTTTACTAGAGAAGTGGCCTATGAAGTGCCAGTAACAATGGCCGGACGGAACTTTCCTGCTAACATGATTGTTCTAAGAGGCCAGGATATAGATGTAATTTTGGGTATGAATTGGTTAACTCAACACAAGGCAATACTCAACACTGAACTCAGAACCGTCAGGTTGAGCTATAATCAAGAAGAAATTCTCTTATCTCTCCCTAAAACCAATCCAGCCAAAGCTTCTGGTAGAATATTTGAAGCCGTTGTACCGGAGATCAAGAACATTCCGGTAGTATGTGAGTTTCCAGATGTATTTCCGGAAGATTTGCCTGGACTACCCCCTGAAAGAGATGTAGAATTCGTAATTGAGTTAAAGCCCGGTACGGCTCCCATCTCCCGAAGATCGTACCGTATGCCCCCTAATGAGTTGGCAGAATTGAAGATTCAATTACAAGATCTACTGAATAAGGGATTTATCTGGCCAAGCTCGTCCCCGTGGGGTTGTCCCGCCATCTTTGTGAAGAAGAAGGATCAAACCTTGCGCATGTGCGTGGACTATCGGCCCCTGAATGAGGTCACCATCAAGAATAAGTACCCTCTTCCAAGGATCGACATCTTATTTGATCAACTGACTGGGGCGAGGGTATTTTCCAAAATTGATCTCAGGTCGGGCTATCATCAAATCCGTATTCGGCCCGAGGATATACCGAAGACCGCGTTTACTACGCGGTATGGATTGTTCGAATACCTAGTAATGTCTTTCGGGCTCACAAATGCTCCTGCCCACTTCACCTATTCGATGAACTCGGTGTTCATGCCCGAGTTAGACAAGTTCGTGGTGGTCTTCATCGACGATATTTTGATATACTCTAAAAATGAAGAGGAGCATGCTCAGCACCTACGGATTGTATTGACGCGCCTGAGGGAACATCAGCTGTATGCTAAGTTCAGCAAGTGCGCGTTCTGGCTAGAGGAAATTCAATTTCTGGGGCACGTGTTATCCGCTAAAGGAATTGCGGTAGATCCTAGCAAGGTCAAGGATATTCTGGAATGGAAACCCCCAACAACTGTCCACCAAGTCCGGAGTTTTCTTGGACTAGCGGGATATTATCGCAGATTCATACCTGATTTTTCTAAGTTTGTGAAGCCAATCACAAGTTTATTGAAAAATGATACTAAGTTTAATTGGTCTTCTAAGTGTAACGAAGCCTTTGAGCAACTGAAGACACTATTGACCACTGCTCCGGTATTAGCGCAACCGGACATCACTAAGCCTTTTGATGTATATTGTGATGCGTCAGGCAGTGGACTCGGCTGTGTGCTGATGCAAGAGGGCCGAGTAATTGCGTATGCTTCAAGGCAGTTACGCCGACATGAAGAGCATTATCCAACACATGATCTCGAGCTAGCTGCTGTGGTTCATGCCCTGAAAATATGGCGTCACTATCTGCTGGGAAATATCTGTCACATATATACAGATCATAAAAGTTTGAAGTATATATTTACCCAGTCAGAGTTAAATATGAGGCAAAGACGATGGCTTGAGCTCATTAAAGACTATGAACTGGAAATCCATTATCACCCAGGCAAGGCCAATGTGGTGGCAGATGCATTGAGTCGTAAGACTTCCTGCCACTGTCTTATGGTAAAGACCTCCGAAAACACTTTGTGTCAAGAAATGGAAAACTTAAACCTGGGGATAATCCAGCAAGGGACTCTGAATCAGCTAAAGCTTGAGTCAACCATTTTGCAAAGGATAATTGATGCTCAAAAGGATAATCTGGGCATGAAGCACGTACGAGAGAAGATAAGGGCTGGAACAGCCAAATGTTTCAAGGAAGATGATCAAGGTGTGTTATGGTTTAACAACCGCATAGTAGTGCCGAAGAGTGAAGAGCTCCGCCAGCAAATCTTAGATGAAGCGCATCTTAGCCGCTATTCTATTCATCCGGGAAGCACTAAGATGTATCATGATCTAAAACAGCACTACTGGTGGACGAAGATGAAGATTGAAATTGCACGCTATGTGGCTAAGTGTGACACTTGCAGACGTGTCAAAGCCATACACATGAAAACTGCTGGTCCATTGCAATCTTTGCCAATCCCAACATGGAAATGGGAAGACATCAGCATGGACTTTATTGTGGGACTGCCCAGGACGGCCAAAGGGTATGATTCTATTTGGGTTATCGTTGATCGACTCACAAAAATTGCCCACTTCTTACCCGTCAGGGCCAAATATACTGTAGCCACTTATGCAGCATTGTATATCAGCCGTATTGTCAGTTTGCATGGTATTCCAAAAACCATAGTGTCGGATCGTGGACCTCAATTCGTATCCAAGTTTTGGGAAGAACTTCATAAATCCTTGGGTACCAAATTGCTCCACAGTTCGGCCTATCATCCTCAAACCAGTGGACAAACTGAGAGAGTGAACCAAATACTTGAAGATATGCTGCGGGCATGTGTCCTGGATTTCTCACCAAAATGGGATGAATGTTTACCTTTGGCAGAGTTTTCATATAATAACAGTTATCAGGAAAGTATCAAGATGGCACCTTTTGAAGCTTTATATGGGCGACGGTGTCGAACTCCGCTAAATTGGTCTGAACCTGGAGAAAGATACTTCTTTAGGCCTGATATGGTGAAAGAGGTCGAAGAGAAGGTTCAGAAAATTATTCATAATATGAAGAGAGCTCAGACTCGACAAAAGAGTTATGCAGACCGACGACGACAACCCTTATGTTTTCTGGTAGATGATTATGTCTACTTGAAAGTTTCACCGATGAAGGGTGTATCGCGTTTCGGGGTTAAAGGAAAACTTGCACCCAGATACATTGGTCCATTCCTGGTGCTTGAACAATGTGGACCAGTGGCGTACCGACTCCAACTACCCGAAACATTGTCTGCTGTGCATAATGTGTTCCATGTATCGCAATTGAAGAAGTGTCTACGGGTTCCCGATCGAACCGTTGAAGTGACTGATGTTGTCCTGGAACCAGATTTAACGTACTCGGAACATCCCATTCGAGTTCTGGATCAAAAGGACAGGGTTACCCGGAGAAAGACTCTTAAGTTTTATAAGATACAGTGGAACCAGCATTCGGAAGATGAGGCTACATGGGAAACCCAAGATTTCTTAGATAAGAATTTCCCCGGCTTTCTAGCCTCTTGTAAGTTGTAAAGTTTGTATAGCTGTGTAATAAAGGAATGAACCCCCACACCACCCCTGCCTTGTACCAGAAATAAGGAAATAAAAACATGACACATTTCCTTTTCCATTACTCACCCTAGGACTTTAAATCTCGGGACGAGATTCTTTTATGGGGGGAAGGATGTAACACCCCTGGTGTTACTATAACTAAAACTTGAGCATGGCATCGTGAGCATGGGCATTGCATATGTTTGACACACCTAGAGTGCATTCACTAGGCAAAAATTTCAAACAAGTTGTATTGTTTTACAAATAGGACCCTGGTTAAAGGACTTAACCCTAAATAGTGATTAAAGGGGTAAAACTTAACCTAAGTAAGGAAACCTAAAGACTTTAGGGTAAAAGTCATAAAATGACCCTAAAAACAAACTTGAATTCCTTTTATACCCCTGGGGTACCAGAAACTCTAATTGGAACCCTGGAAAACCCTAAAACCAAACCCTAGGGACCTAAGTGCAAAATTAGTCCACTTTTGGACTAAAGTGCAAAAGTCAAGTTAAATAAGTACCTTAAGTCATTTGGGTTACTTATGTGAGAATTTGCAATCCAAAACTTGAAATTTGGACTTAAGTGCAAAAGTGCCCACTTAACCTTTTTGGGGTTAAGTCTGAAAATCAGTGAATTGGCTCAACTTTGGGGCTTTGTATTTTTCAGGATATAGGGTTTTTGCCCTAGGTCACCACATCAAAGTTGAAGCCTAATCAAAGGAGAACAACTTTGCTTAAGGATGTAAGCTTAGTTGTTATGAGGAATTTAGAGAAAAACTTGCTCCAAGTTGCTCTGTCAGACCAGTTTCAGAAAACTGAAACTGAACCCAAGGCTAAAATAAGGTTCCAGTGAGATAAGTGCAAGTTTGATGCGCCATAACTTTTTGTACGATCGGTTTTGATCCAGGGATCCTATAGTAAGTTGGAAGATTGATGATTAGTGAACAACTTTTATTAAGCAGGATTGCTTTGTTCTTAACAAGATTCAAAAGTTAATCGGGTGAGATCATGGGCGGTTCAGGCGACTGACAAACATATCCCATGGTACAGTGCGCTAACCGATCAGATCGACCGCCGTGGAAAAATCTTACCGCCGGCGACCGCTTTGCCGGGATTGGTGCCTCGGCCGTGTGGATATCGCTCACCTTGAAAAGATCTTCACCGCCCATGCGCTGGACGTCACTCCGGTGACTCCCCGTCGTCTTCCTCTTCTGCTTTGCGGCTAGCGCGGATTACCTCGTCGGTGACCGCCGCCTCCCGGCCATGTGCCGCGTGGCTTAGTCTTTCCACCGCACCACCGTGACTCCTCACGGCTGTCTCATCGATGCCGGTGAGCCCGCCACGGCGGTAGACACGAAATCGCGAAGCCGATAACCTTTCTTATCTCCGGCCGCCGCGTGCCATCGCTTAAATTCGCGGCCACCGCTTGAGGGTTCTATAAATTGACCTCGCTCATAGTTCCGCCAGATAGTCTAGTACCTCGACACCCAGGATTGTCTCCAGTGGTTCACCGACGAGCTTCAATTTTACGTTTCCCCCAAATCCACCCAAAACACCGCAAGAACTTAGCTCACCGTGGCCAGCTCGTTCTGGTAAGTCGCCATTCAATTCGTGTATCGTTTTCGTGCCTCTGCATGCTTGTGAAGCTCTCGGTGGCGTCCGTTTGCTCAGTCCGGCCATGGTTGTATGGGAACGTGAGCTCGACGCCCCGGTTTCCGCCCTGAGCGTGGGCAGAACACTTTCTTGGAGCACCATTCGAAATTGAGGACCGTTCTTAGGTCGCCTTAGGTCCGTAGAGCCTCTCCGACAGTTAGCTTGAACGATCATCGCCGGTCATGGCCGGTACGGGCCTTGTCCGTGACGAACGAACAACGCGCCATGTTCAGGGGCAATCGCGGGGAAGAAATAGGAACCCGAGGGCATTTGTGCAATCCGTCAGTGACTCAACACAATAGTGAAAGGACCTTTTTCTGATTAGCCAGAAGCGCGAGGCCCTTTCTGCAAAATCGCCTGGGCGCGGGCGCGCGCGCGCGGGCGCGAGCGCGCTGTCCTCCCTGGAACTGGGCCGGTGGGCTGAATTCGGCCCAGTACTGTTTAAGAGTTTTTCCTTTTCTTTTTCAGTGGAACTTTAGAAATTTGTAGAAAATTATAGAAAAATGATAAAATTATGAGACCAATTTTCCTAGGTTCCTTATTTTCCCTAGAATTTAATAAAAATAAACTCATGATTTTTAGATCAAATAGGGAATTTTAGGGTATTTAAAATAGCCTAAACCATTGATTCTGGAATTTTAGAAAATAAATAATAAGTCCAAAATTTCCCAAACTTTTTATGTGAGCTTTTCACATTATTTAGAAGCCATGGGTAGAATTTGGTTTAATTTGAACCTTGTTTGATCACTAAACCCAAAACCACCCCCCCTGCTCCATGAACTCCTTTACTAACTCCGGAAACCCTAGGTTCTCGGAGTACCGTGAAGGAAAGTTGTACTCAAGACATAAATAATAAGTTTATGCTATCTTTGCATCCTCATGAGCATTCCATGACATCCATTCTTATGCATGTATATGGTTATATTAGAGCACGAAGAAGAAGAAGAAGTTTCTGAAGAAGGGATACCACCCACCTCTGATCCTCAAGCAGACAACTGCTTTTATTTCGATATCTGTGGATCCGAGCAAGACACACCTGATAACAAAGGCAAGCCCCGGTGCATGCAACCCTTTTCCTTGTGTTTTTAAATCCTTTTCGCACACTTAAGTCTAGTGAAATGTGCATTAGGTTCATAGGAGTTACTTGAAACCCTTTGATGCATTGCTTTCCTTGATATCCTTACCTGTTTAGATACTTCTGTGAAGTATCAAAATTATGATTTCCAAAAATGCTTAGCCTTGCTTAGATCTTGTGGATAGAGGTTGTCCTCAATTTAACCATGGAGAGGATGGCTTCTACCTGCAAGAATATTTTCATTTGGAGCAATGATGGGATCTTACTGCAAAGTTCCCTATGATGCTCTTCCATCCTCAGGAACAGACACAATCCTAAGGATGGAAATACGTAAATTGAGACTTGGGGGTAGGAACAGGTGATGTTCTACCCAGGTTGGTTAAGGATTAACGCGTATGTAGGCGTGCTGACCGAGGACCCTTTAACTGGTCACATGCCTCGTCATGGGTAAGCCTTGCCTCGGGCAGACTAAGGCCGGAATAAGATAACACGAAATGGGAGTGGAGCGGTGGCGAGAGTAGCGTGTACCCTCCGTGGCAAGAGGCTGGACGGTGGTGTATCTGTGCTCTCGGTTTGCGTGAACCTGATCCGGTCTTAAGAACCCCGGTGGCGGGTTGACATATGCAAGGGTTAAGTGCTACATATGTCGTGTGATTGGAGATCCTCAGCTGAGTATAATCGATTCGGATCGCCGTACCTTCGCGGTTATGAAGACTTGGTCACTTCCCTGCAACCTAGAGTCAGGATGTGAAAACGATGGATAAAAATGATGTTGTCTTAACGTGATGTGAAATTAGACTAGATGCAAATGGAGTCTATTAATACTTAATATGGCGTTAAAAGATTGAAAGTAAGGACTCACCTTAGTAAGCAACTTCTGCAAAAATATAAGTTGATTTTTGCTAAAGCCCCCCCTTGACTCCTATTTATCCAGCATACCCTTGAGAGTCTTTTCCTTAGTCGGGTAAGACTTGCTGAGTAATTCCATACTCAGGGTTTATCCCTTTGTTGTTTTTAGGTGGGGAAGTAGCAGACTTTTGCTGCTTCTGTGCTAAGGTGGTTCCCAAAGAAGAAAACCAAGACTGAAGTGCGGGAGGACTCGGTCCTCCATCTAGGGTCTTTTGTTTATAGCCTTTCGGGAGAAGTTTGTGTCTCCCTGGTTTGTATAATTATTATTTTTATGCACTCACTTTAGACTGGTCTGTAATAAAATAACTCGAGCTTGCTTTTGGAAATAAATGTAAGTTTATGTAATTCGCTTCCGCATATCTTTATCTCTGATGGTCTGTAATGTCTGCAAGACGGGTGAAACGTTCCTGGTGAGGTAAGGAAAGATACCGAGCTTGTCAAGTAACTTAGGAACATCTACAGGGTGTCTGATGTCTGCTAGACAAGGACAACTGTAGGTGGGCCTGATTACTTGAGAGGTTCCGTCACATTATCTTTTTGACGCATTCTATAGATTTAACATAGCATTTCCTCTGGGATGCACGAAGCTCCTTAACACTTAACTCTAAATGATTGACCAACTGATCACTGAGCTCTCGTTTTGTTTCTTCAAGCACACGTTCCTCTTTAGCTCTAGCTAGCTGTTTCTGAAGATCTTTAATCTCACGTCTTTGGGCTTCGGCCTGGACCTTTGAGGCAGCTTCGTCCTTTTTTACCTTGTCTACTAATGTAAGCAGAATTTTATCCTTTTCCAGAGCTTCGTTTCTTAGTTTAATAACTTCTGACCGTAGGTTGTTGAACGCAATTTCATAGCTCTCATCTTCCGCACTCTTTTGTGCTCTTAATGCGTTGCTTAGGATTAAACCCTATATGTAAAAAAAAAGTTGCTATAAGAAAAAAATGAGTTACGAATTAAAAAAATTTTCAAGTGCCCAATTCCCATACCTTTAGGCTATTGTACGCAAGACTGTCCGCGAGATCCTCCTTCGTCATAGCACTTAATCCAGCTTCGAGCTTCGGGAATCCCATACTTCTAGCCATCTCCCGGCAGACAGTTAATTCTTTGTTATCAGGGAGGCAGTATAGGAAGTCATCTTCATTTGTCCCATTGAACACTACTGCCCCCTTCGGATATTTTAACTCTCTGGCATAATGATTGGCTTCATAAGTCTCTTCGTCAGATAATTTCTTCCCCGAAGCATGTCGCACGATGTAATCGTATATGTTGGAAGGAGCTTCGGGGACGGCAGTGTCAAGTTCTTCAACCAAAACTGGTTCTGATATTTTTATTTGTTCGGTTTCCAAAGATTGTTCCTTGGTGGGCTCTGAAGGCCCAGCTTCAGCTTCAAGTTGTTGCTTCGAAGCTTCAGTAGACGCTTCAGCAAGTTCAACAGTCTTCTTTGGAGTTGTGCTTGAAGACTTAATTGTCTCCAAGACATCTAGCACGTTCACCATTCTTTTTCTTTTTGGGGTCACCGATGGGCCCTTTTGATTTTTTATTTCAACATTTGTTGAAGGACTTAAGGTTTCCAATATTTTTTGTCCTTCAATTCTCGGTTTTTCTGCCTTCTCTGCTGAGGGCGCTTCAGTTTTATCTTCTTTCTTCGGCACTGGAGTTGGTTTCGAAGTTTCAGTGGCCAAAGAGACTTCACCAACAAACTCAGGCACTATGGCCGGCTCAATAAAACGCGCTCGGTGGGTGAGCACCTTCATCTTTTTCCTTTGCGGCGCTGGCTCACTAGTGGCGCTCGTGGCAGCTTCTGTCGCAGGAGAAGTATTTTTTCTTTTGTGGCCCGACACCGGATAGTGATAGTCAGGGTAGACAAACCCGATTGCATCAAATACCCGGTTGAGCCTTTTCTTCTTTCGGCCTCCGAAGGCTGCCGATAGTGCAGTGTTCTCGGCCTTCGAATACACCCCAAGCAGTTCGTCACTTAATGTTTCAATGCTTTTCAACCAGTCGTCATCAGGTTCAACAAACTTATCCCCGTATTTGAATGTGTATTTCAGTCTAACCAGTCCGCCTTCGTCGGACTCTTTGATGGTCTCCTTCGGCATTTCCCACTTTCCTGCAAGTGGCCACACCCTGAAGGCAATATGCTCTTGGACCAAGTCCCTTGTCCCAATAAAAGAGCAGACTACGCCGAAGGCTCTTTGGCATTCCTCGGCTGCTTCATCCATTTCAACCTTCGGCCTTCGAAGTCCGAAGCGTTGCCAGATGGGGCGCATAATGATACTCTTAACATTTTCCTGCGCTGTTAAGTCGTTCTTTACATAGAACCACTCTGTCATCCAGGCTCCGGGCCACCTCTTCCGAAAGGTTGGCACAGGGCGGCTTGATCCGGAGCGGGCACCGAAGCTGTAACACCCAAAATTGTTGTGATATTGTTCTTTCCCCCAGGGCTTCGTCTCATATAACAACTCATGAATGTTGCAAAAGCTTTTAGCATTTGGTTCTAAACCTTGGCTTTTCACAGCCCAGACAAACATCCCCATTCTTATGATAGCTTCGGGAGTAATTTGATGAAGGTAGACTTGAAATGTCTTCAGGACTTCGACAACAAAGCTGCTTAGGGGGAATCGAAGCCCAGCCTTGAGAAAGCTTCGGAAAATTACGACTTCATCTTCTTCGGGGGTGGGAGAAGTCTTTTCTCCAGCATCAGCCCTCACAATAGACATATCTCGAAAATATCTCCCCCTCATATTGTCAATATGGCTCTGCTTAACAGTGGTTTTCCCGAAAACCGTGTGACTTGGCCGCCATGGTCGATCTTCGGACTCTTCCCCACCACTTTCCACATCATAACTGTCGCTGTCACCAGTATCTTCAGACAAACCTTCCAGAATCTCCTTGGTAATTTTTTCCGTATTGGTCTCCGCCATCGCTATAAGGAACCCCAAGTTCTTCTCTTCGTTGAGACTCAGCTTCATCTCAGCAGTGACCTTCTTATCTTCAGACATCTTCGGAGACACTAAAAACTGTTTTCAAGGCCGAAGCTTCAAAAACCAAAAGGTCAGCAAATCTTAGTGCGCAAGAGCTAAAAATTTAGTAAGCGGGAGCAGATGGCAAGAAAGCGTACCAAACAAATTGTGGCGGGCCTCTATTTATACACTCGATATAACGGAAACTGTGTGGTCCCGCGTGTCAGTGACTTTTGCTATTCTAGCAAAGGGAAGGTGTTTTTTCGGACCTTCGGCTTAAGGCCTTTGTCCATATCGCAATCTGAATTTATCATTAACAAATTAATATTGCGAGGGGCTACTGTTGGGGGCCTTCGTCCTCCGAAGGTCCTCAAAAACATGATTTGACAATGTTTTCCAAGTGGATTATATGGACAGGTACCTTCGGACTCAGAATTATGAACATGAAGTACGGTCAGGATGAAGCCTGAACCAGACGAAGGGGGATTGAGATGGAGGACGGGCTGATTACCAAGCTCTACGAAGGATGGTGCACAGCCGAAGCTGCGCGCAGGAAAGCTTCGTCGCGATAGCAGAAAGGGGAACCGACTTAAAGATGAAAAGACTACTTAGGCCTTGACAGATTCCCATAAGTCATTAGCAAATGTGATGGGCATGAATGTAATTTTACGTGGGCTGTGTCCCACGTCTATAAATAGATGAACAGTACTCCCGTACTGTTCACGCTGACTTGGCATTTGCTTTTGCGTCATTCTTGTACTTTTGCCTTCCTGCAATTCGAAGGTACATTTGTAATTTGAAGTCATTTCTATTGTTATATAATAATAAAATAGAAAAGACATTGTGATAAAGTTTAAATGTTTACATTACTTTTTATGTTATGCATAAGTTCTTCGTCATAACTTATTGTGCTTACGAAGATATATTGTTTATGACCTTCGTCCGGAGCACGTTATGTCCCGAAGGGAAATAATGTTTCAAAGGACGAAGGATCTTATCATTTAACACTTTTTATGTTGCCTTGTTCTTAATCCGAAGCATTTGAGAACAAGTCACCAACAGTACTATTTTCCGCTATTTACTTTGAGCAATGTGTGATGATGTCCAATTATGTAATCGCTATGTACGTGAGTTTGTGATCCTGGCACATACATGGTTCGCATTTGATTTGCCTTCTAAAACTGGGTGTGACAGACATTTTGGTGAGGCAATGGGGTTAAAGGGCTAAATAGTTCTCTTGTTTTGGTGCTTAATGCCAAAGGAGGAGAAATTAAGGCCAAAGTAACTGGAGCAGCCAACCACTTGTGAATTTAATAAATTTTGGAGTTAGATTCTTGTTGTTTGATCAAAACTCTCTTATTGCAAAAAAATTTCTCTTATGGAGGAGAAAATTGATTATGGGAAAAAGGGTGAGTTTTTGGCATTTGATCAAATTTACTCTTGAAAGATCTCTTGATTTGCCAAAACAAGTGTTTTTTATATAGAGATAGGAAAAAGAATTTGTTTTGTGAAAATAAACCAAGTGGTGGCAAAAGTGATCCAAATATGCCAAATCCTATGTGAGAAAAATTTGTAATTTGTCTTCAATTTGCACTCTTTAGCCTCTCTTTTGAAAATGGTGTTGCATTTTGAGTTGCTTTTAATGTGTTGGCATAAATCACCAAAAATGGGGAGATTGAAAGGGAGATGTGCCATTGGTCCATTTCTATAAATGTTTTGGTGATTAGATACCCAACACATAATGTTTTGGTTGTTATGTGCTAAAATATTAAAGAGATGCAAATCAAGAATCAAGGTATGTCTCTAGCCTTAGTGAATTGTTTTTAGTACTAACATATTCCTCTAAGTGCAAGGAACCTTGTCAAATCAAATGAGATTGGATTGGAGAAGGTTGGCTGCGTCTAGCTAGACTTACACCAGCCTGCGGTGTCTGGTGCCCAGGCTGGCGCGCTCGACGAACTCGCTGCTCTCGGGAAAAGTTGGAGGAGTCGCGACTATAATTCACTGGACTGTCCAGTGTGCACCAGACTGTCCGGTGAGCCGACCGTGCCCGCGCCAACGATCGGTAGCGCAATCAGCGCGCAATCAGCGGGCGACGTGTGGCCCACGCCAACGATCACTAGGCCACACCGGACTATCCAGTGTACCAAGTGGGCCATGGCTGCAACAGTCGGCTTTGCCAAAAAAGGAAGGAGATCACGCATTGTTCACTGTCCGGTAGTGCACTGGACTGTCTGGTGTGCCCACAGACAGAAGGCAACTATTGCCTTTCAAATGGAGCTCCAACAGCTCCTAACTGCCTTGGGGCTACAAAAGGGACCCCTATGCGCATGGAGCAGTACACCAAGCACCTCTTGAACATCCTAAGACGCCGAGACTTTGCATTCGCGCATTTGATTCACTGAGATAGAGATTGGAGCACTTTTCTAAGTTGTAACTGCTTTCGTGTGCTCACTTTCGTCTTGTGTGCGTGTTAGTGCTGTGACTCTCGCTTTTGTGTGTGTTGCTATTCTCTCCTTACTCCTGTGCTCATTCGAGATCATTTTGTGTAAGGCTTGAGAGACTCCAAAGTGTGGAGATTCCTCACAAAGGGATAAACTTGAGATAAAGAGAACCGTGGTATTCAAGTTGATCATTGGATCACTTGAAAGGGGTTGAGTGCAACCCTCGTCTGTTGGGGTGCCACAACGTGGACTAGGCAAGTGTTCCACTTGGCCGAACCATGGGATAAAAATCGCTGTGTCACTTGTCTTTATTTTTGTGTGATTCTCTCTACTTCTATTCACTTCATAATTGCTCTAAGTTTAATACTCATCTTGTGAAGAGCAATTAAGTAAAGAAGTTGTCTCTACTCATTCTCCCTCTCTATTCATAGCACCTTGGTTTTGACTTCACTAACGTTTTATAAACCAAGTTTGTGTTGTTTAGTCTTGATTTTTACAGGATCACCTATTCACACCCCCCTCTAGGTGCTCTCAGTATGTTTTTGATCCATGCAAAGGTAGTTACATTTTTATTGTTTGATATGATACTCTAAAGGCAAGAGCAAGTATGTATTTCAGTAAACATGTTAAGAATTAGAGGATAAACCTGTTGTATTTGGTATTTTAGGAATGATCTTGTTGGTGTACTTCTCCTTTTCTATGCCTTGCTAAACTTGGAGAAAATTATTAAGCCATCACCATAAATGAATTTGCATGTGTTACCTATGGAATCTCAGTGATAATTTTGGTTAGGGCATCAGATCTACACCATCTTCTTGCTCCCAAGTCCTAAGCCAAAACATTGGCTATAACTTAATTCAAGCATAGGGGCTCCTTTTCAACTTACTTTTTTGGTCTTTTGGCTAAGATCAAGTGTAATATTTGTTTTACATGTTCAATATCTGGTATATGAACAATATGTTCACTTTGACGTTAAATTCATTTATTATGGGTGTTTTTATGTGGAGGGTCCATTAAGACTCCCAAGTGTCGCTTACTCACCCAATCAATTTCATCAAATATAGTTAGGTACCGTCGCAACACATGGTTATTAGACTAGTCCACTTTTACAAACCTGTACTATCTACTATTTGTTACATTTATTCCCAAGAATCATATCTTTATGTAAATATACAATTATATTTTGTGAACAAGTGCTATGATTTTACCTTCCTCCATTCAACGCAAATACCCATGATTACTGAAATTTGTGATTTTTGTGGTTGTGCATTGTGTCTTGAACCCTTAAAAAATTAAAGTCAATGTTATATGCTATATGCAATTGAAAAAGAGTTTTTCTATTTGAAATTTGAATGTGTTACAATGGGTAAAATGTGTTACAAATAACATGTTCCTAAAATCCCAATGTATCTTATCACCAAGTGCTACTACCATAACGAAAAGGTGTTACTACAGTTTAAAAAGTTACACTAGAAAATTATTGTAACACCAATAAATGTTCCAAAAAAAGCAATTGTGTTGCAGAATGGTAACACTTTTTTAATAAAAACGAACATATGTCTTGTGTTCCAATAGATTAGATACCAGTAACATTGGATATAGTACTAGGATAACTAATAATTCTTTTATTAGAATATAGTAACACAAGCTAATGTTACTAAAACTATGTTATGTAGTAGTGTCTTCTCTATTTTGAATTGGTTCTACTTGAAGGTGTTCCTAAGACTTAGACAAATGTTTCTAGTGGCAATCCAACTCGTTTAAGTTAGGAAACTTTTACATTCTGTTTTCCCTAACTCATATTTTGGATTTTGCTCAACTTAGCTCCAAAAGAGTGGATTGATGAATCTTATCTTTACAACCTACTTAGATGTATCAAATAGGTTCCTAGGCATATTTAGAACTTATCCAAAAAGTAAAACTATTTCAAGTTCTTCTATTCCAAGTTATACCCCTAATTGGTTGGATTTAAGCTATTTTTAACTTATAGACTCAAATGATGATCTTATAAACCTGTGAATCAAAGACTTGGCAAACTAGTTGGTCCATATGATTGTGATGGCCACCAGGCACCAAAAATCAATATAGAAAATGGTTTAAGGGCATTTCCCTTTCTGCTACAATGCTGAAGCTTTCACCTTCGTCTCATACTCATGGATGTCACCGGGATGAATGTCACTTCATTTTTCTTGAAATAAACTTAGATATGATTGATATTTAATATTTTGAGGACCTTTGGCCAGGACAGACCGCCAAAAGTATACATTTTGTATGAAGTTTGATTTGTAGTTTTCTACTTCTCTAAAACTTTAATGTGGCCACAAAATTAGACAAATAAAACCATAGCAATTGCGGACCAACAGGCTATAATGAATAAAAATGTTGTACTTGCCTTGACTACTAAACAAATTCAAACAATGACATGCAATGCTAGCTGTTAGGAAACAATTAGGAAATAAAATAAACACAAAGATTTACGTGGAAAAATCCTCTGCAATATAGAGGAGCAAACAACCACGAGGAAACAGATCCACTATCAACCACAGAGTACAAGTTACAGGGAGGGCCTATATTTATAGACGTACAGGAAAGCATATTCCAAATATATACAAGGAATTAGAGCATATTCCAACAAATCTCCCCTTCACTCTAAATCCATAGAACTGTTTCCCAAACACCACTAGGATGCTAAATATGAATATCAACCAAGTCTAAGGAAACATTAGACTTGGAACTGGAGCACGACTTCGTATCATCAAAATAACCTCTCTTCTGGAACGCAATAGAAACAACTTCAGCATCAAATGTTGAACATTACAAGTAACAGAGATTATTTAAATGGTTGCCCTTCAAGATAATATGATTGCCATGAGAAACCTTAAGAACACCATCAATAGCAGCTTGAATCCCATTGCTTCTAAAGTGTTCAAAGAAATAAGATTTCTCTTCAATTTTGGAACAAAACGGACATCGGTAAGTTTCTTAATACTGCCATCATGAACTTAGATATAAATAGAGTCGATTCCAATAATCTCACATGTGGATCCATTTCCAATAACAACCTCACCAGCATGAGACTGTACATAATCAAAAAACCAATCTCTATGCGAACAAATATGAAAAGTGCAAGCGGAATCGAGAACCTAAGAAGAGCACTTTTCAACAGAGACAACAAACAGAGCTTCTCCACTATCCAAAGTTTCAACAAAATGAGAATCAACATCAAATTTTTCCTTGGACAACAAATTTGACTTAACATTCTCAAAGGATAGTGAAGTATGATTACCATAAAGCATAATTTCCTTAAAATGCTTAAAAGAAGGGGGCAATGAGACTACTAACAAAATTGTCTTATCTTCATCATCTATCTTCACATCAAGACTCTCAAGGTTCACAATAATTGAATTAAATTAATTAAGATGTGACTGCATATATGTACCTTCTGACATGCGAATAGTGTAAAGACGCTCCTTGAGCGTAGCTTGTTTGCAAGACTATTGGTCATATATAGCTCCTTCAATTTCTTCTACAATGTTGCTATGGATTTTTCATGCATTACTTCATGCAAAACAAAAGATAAAATGAGCTGTATGGCGGACAAATCTATCTCATCAATATCTTGTCACTTATCATCAGTCATGTCACCAGGTCGTGTCTACAACGCCTTTTGAACAACCAACTGGGTAAGGACATCCTTCATCTGAATCTTCCAAATAGCAAAACTAATTTTGTTATTAAACTTCGGAATATCAAATTTAGTTGACATAATGCGAGATAAAAAATTCCGAAGTCAACGGCAGTGGCGGCCACAATGTAGATAAAAACAATGTGTCTAACCCTAGCTTTGATACAAAGATTTACGTGGAAAAATCACCTCCAATATGGAGGCGCAAACAATCACGAGGAAACAGATCTACTATTAATTGCAGAGTATAAGTTAAAGGGAGGGCCTATATTTATAGGCGTAAAGAAAAGCATATTCCAAGGTATATTCTAAATATATAAAAAGAATTAGAGACATATTCCAACACTAGCAATGCCAAATGGGACAGCAGCTCATAGGACCATAGCTGATTTAGTTTTCACCAAACGACATAACTTACAGGCTTTAGTTACTAAGTACTTTAGTTACTAATTTTTTGGGTACCTTCTTTGAGAATATTATGTAGCATAGTGATCCTGAAAGAACCCCTTGTAGCGAACATTTCAATTTGACGTGGAGAAAATAAGGCCCCTTGAAATTGGAAGCAATCAACTTAATAAGAGAGCAGTTGCCTTTGTGTTGATTTTCAAAAGCCCCTTATTAGCAATTAACTTCATTTTGCAATTTTGAGTTATTATTTTATTAATTAAATGTAAATGTATTTTCTTGAAGTCAGAACAATAAAAACTTCAATTGATAACTAAATAGAACTAAATAATATAGCGCACCACATCATAAAAGATGAATGTTTCAACTTGGTAGAACGAGTCATAAATGATGTTTTGCTCACCACCACACTCCTTTTGTATTCAACCAGTAGTAGTTACTTTCCTTTATTTCCATTAGCACGGTAAGGGAGCTATTAATATGTGAGTATATTGTCTCAGTTTAGAATATTGGTTCAGCTGTTTAACTGGAAAACCTAATAGCTCCTGTCTTTGCCACTCTGGCTTTATCTTCGACTATTTCCTAAATAACTGGCAAACCTAATGTCCTTTTATAGGAAGCGAATTGGTTCATTCATCACGGCAACTGCTCGAAGCTGAATTTGCAGTGCAACGCCTATGGATAAAGAAGATAGAAACTGAACCCATCACGAAAAGAACTTGTTGGAGAAATGGAGTACCTGACACAGTGACACATGCTGATTCAGTATCACATATCAAACCCTCCTGTGTCTTCAAATATTTTGAGCAACAAATTGTTTGCTCAGACACACAAAGAAGATCATTTTGTTCATTATATTCCCAGGATTCTTCAGGATGTACTGATGCTCTTCAGAACTAACTGAACCATCAGGACGCCAATGAAGTTGAATGAAATCAAAAACAAGGTGTTGGCAATGTTACCTTGATAACAAAAAATATTGCATAAAGAAACTTCTTCAAGGTACTTCTTGTGAACAACGTCCAAGTAGAGTATATCAGAATAGCCCTTTTCCTTTGCAATTTCCTGTGCCATCAGCACCTGTACAATGACAAGAACACATTATGACAATCAAGAAGACTATAATGCTTAAAATCTTTATCAATACAAAATAATTTTTTGCCATGAGAATATAGCAAAAAGTAATGGTCATTAATAAATCACAACCAATCATGACTCATGAGACTGAAATATGATGTTTAGTATAATTAATAGGAAAATAAGAATGCTCCTTGACTGTTGATAACAAAATACTGAAGGAAATTAATTGTGCTTATGCCACATTATACCTAACCACCTTTTGCATCTTTCAATTTGAATATTTTTTCTCGAACATGCAGAATAACTGCGCATCATTATATTAAGTAGAGAGAAAGGTACAAGGACTATACAAAAAAGAGAAATAACTAAGACAAACCTCAAATCAAGGCCACAACCTTCTCAGTACCTTAGCACTTGCTAATTCCCAAAGCCTGGCATCCTCGTGGATATGTTGTAGAACTAAACTCGTGTTTGGAGTAACACCATAAAAAACACAAGCATTTATGAAGCCACAAGAATAACCAATGTGTTGAAACCATTTCTGTGCAAAACTGGCACAAGACCTTCAGCTACACTCCATCAATCCTGGAACATAGATACCTCCAGCCCTAGTGACACAAGCTGCAGCCCCACTCTACTTAAGATCTGCCACCATATATTCCTGGAGAAGTGTAACACACTAAATTTAGAGGTGTAAAATTTTTCTCAAATATCTATCAAATTCAGGTGTTACTTTCTTGTTCCTCCTTCTTTTCGCTCCTTTATTCATTCCTTTCCAAGTAATAGGAAATTTTACTCCAGTTATAGTTGTTAATAAAACCCTATAGAAATAATGATTGATGCATCATGCTGAAATATATTTGTCTTTTTTGTCTCATGTCTTACTTTAGTGTGTATCTATTTAATATGTGGATCAATATTGTAAATAAATTTGATAGCAGAAAATAAAAAAACAAAAACAAAAAGAGAAAGAGAAAATAAAAACAAACCGGCCCTTCCCCAATCCTCCCTATGGCCTGCTACACTGCTGGCCACGCGCTCACTCAGCAGCGCGCTGCCCACCCCAGCCCCATCACGCGCGTTCCTAGTGCCGCGTCGTTGCAGTGTCTGGCCACGCCGTCGGCAACTGCCCACGCTGGAGAAAATTGGACACGTCTCGGTCCCTGCGTCTGCGGGGCTTCATTCTTCTCCCTCCCTCTCACTTCGCGAGTCCGTGCCTACATCCCCAAGCTAGAACTGTCCGCTCCACATCTTTTCTCCTGTGCAGTTTATCGCCGCCAGATCCCTCTCCTCGCGCACTGCCCCTCGCCATGGACGGTACGCGTGGCTGGCGCTGCCCGAGGGCGCCAACAGGGACGACCCGGTGCTCAGCCCAGCGGGGCCACGGGCGCCCGAGATGGAGGTCGACGGCGTTGTCGCTTCTCGCTCACTGTGTTCCTTGACCGGTGTTCCTTCTCTTCGCCGTGGTCGAGTACGTCCGTGTCACGGGAGCCCCTCCTGCCACTATAAGAGCTACAGTCATTTTCGGCGACCAGAAGCCGTCGAAAATAAGGCCTTTGCCGCCGAAAATAAGCTATTTTCGGCAGCTTTAGGCTTATTTTCGGCGGTTCATAGCCGCTAGAAAAAAAATAGCCGAAAATAAGGCTATATTTTCGGTGGCCAAGGTCTAGCCGCCGAAAGTAGCTTATTTTCGACGGCCCCAAGTAAGCCGCCGAAAATAACAGGTAATTTTCGGCGGCCGTCAGAGAGCCGTCAAAAATAACAAATGCCGAAAATAGTATTTCTTATTTTCGATGGCCATGGAGTCCGCCGAAAATTAACAATTTCAGAGCAAAAAAAATGAAAAAAATCAAAAAATAACAGAAAATTCATACAAAATTCATATAATAACAGAAAATTCATATAATAACAGAAAATTTATACTTGAGTCCACAACATAAAACTTGAGTCCATACAAACATAAAGTCCACAAGTAGTCCATACAAACATAAAGTCCACAAATAGTCTATTACAAGGCACAATACGGCACAAAGCTAACTCCATCACATATCAGGGTTGTTGGAGTTGTATCCACTATCTCCAGAAGCAAAAAACTCGTTGACGAAGTCGTGTAACGGGTTTGGATTCTAAAGAAAAAAGAAGACATTAATAACGGCATTGGTTACATGTATGACCACTATTCAAACAAATTGTTTCTCAAACTAACCTCTCCTGGAGTAGCTCCCTCCCCTGCATAAGCTCCTCCTAGTGCTGGTATGACCGGTGGTGGCGTGTTGTGGCCCATGACCCCGGATCCCTACAAAATCAAGTTTAGTAAAGATTTGAAATTAGGTTGATACAAACGACAAGTCTTAACTAAATTAAAGCACCTGAGGTGGAGGTGGAGGTGGCGGAGCATGTAATCCTCACTGAGGCATCGGCGGCTAAAACTGAGGGAAAACAAATGATTGCTGTTGTGCATGCTGTGGAAATCAAGACTGTTGCAAATATAATATGTTAGTTATAGAACCAATATCGAGCGTGTTGAGAAGAAATAAGACACTCACGTTCATTGCTTGTTGCGCCTGTGCGTTGTAAGCAGCCATATACTCTGATTGCTCTTCGAGGAATGCCATTTGTTGTTGCCGCAGCTCTTCACGAAACTTTTCTTGCTGCTCCCTCATAGCGTCCTCCATGCTAGATACAGAGCGGCGACTACGACTGCTACTACCACAACCCGCCTGCGACGAAGAGCCGCCACGAGAACGCAACTCCATCGAATCGATAACACCGGTAAACATAGAATATCTTGAAAAACAAGAAAATTAGCTATTCGGTCATAGTTCCAATATTATTGAAAAAAATTCACAAGTTCATACCGTCCATGCGCCTTGCCTCCAATAGAATGCACAACTTCAGCGTCGATGGTTGGCGCTCCTCGCCAATCGTAGTCTTCTCCATACTTCCTAACCATCTACTGCCCGTATGTCTCCTGCAATACAATATAAAGATTCAGCACACATGTAATTTATAGATATATGGCAAGAAAACATTAATCATAACAACAACTAACCATACGCTCAACGGCCGCTTGACTACACATCTCATCGGAGATTTCACTGTTTTTCGCTCTATGCCCTCTCCTATAAACATCGATTGGGCTCGGGACAACTCCAGTTTGAGCCTCCTGCAAATATATGAGTTTAATCCGGTTTTATTTCTTAGTAAAACAGAATACTACATACTCACCATTCGCTTCGCTAACCGAATGTGTCCATCAGCCCCATAGGTATGGTTGACTACGACCTCATCGTCCTCGTCCTGCTGATGGCGCTGCCTATGTCGATTCCTGTTAGACTTCTCAATCCACTCGGGTGAAGCCCATATCTCACATAAAGCCTTGTAAGCCTGCGGCCGGTGTTCCATCCATGGAAGAGTTACCTGCATATAAAGCGTTAGCTCAAAATTACATTCACATCTGAATGAGCTGCTAAATTAGATTTTTACCTCCATGTACTGGTCTACATTCAAGTAGACATCCGAATATTGTCGAAAGTTGTTGATAGAATGACCTCGGTGCTTCATGTACGCGTTCACAACCTATAGACGAGCATTGGAAAATGCATCCCTGCACACCTTCTTCGCATTTTTCTCTAATACTCGGTCTGCATGCTCTTGAGCCTCAGGTTCCACACGATAGCGTCTCTGTCCAACATCAAAAATAAAATTAGTTTGAAAACAACTAATAAATGTTAGTTTGAAACATTACCCAAAAGTCGTGCTTGACGGCGCCTTGAGCTGTTCCATATGTAGCATGTGGAGCTAGTGCGAAGTGCGACCAGCTAGTGCAAGGAACCACCACACCTTTCGGGTCGATGACAATTCCTGGATTATGTAGACGACAGAGGTTACCTAAGACTTGATTAACCTGTCTATGGAAACCTCGACCATCAAATGACGTGTCTTCCCATTGGCTGCATGACAAAAAAACAAGGAAGTCATGTCATATATATAGTGTACAATAAACAAATAACTAAGAACAAAGTGGCCAAACGTGAGTACCAATCACCAACCGGGATGATCAGTACTCGAGCTTCAGATTGTGCAGGCGCTGACGGAGGTAGGACAAAGTGGCCCTTCCGAGTGCCCCTTCGTCGAACGACAGGAGCCTCGGTGGTATCGTCATCCGCCTCAGCATCTATGCCCACCTCCTCCTCCTCATGGGCATGCACCTCCTCCTCCTCATGGGCCTGCTCGTCCTCCTCCTCATGGTGTTGCACCTCCTCCTCGTCGTCCTCCTCTTCCTATGGACATGAAATAGAGACACGTAAACATTTACATAAGATCAATTACATAAGTGACTGACAAATAAGATCAATTACATAAACATTTACATCGGTACTCCGTTGTAGAGCGATAGGTGTATCACATAGTTCTGGCCGGGCGTGTCTCAGCAACGCCTCCTGTCTGCTCTAGCTAGAAGAACTCCCTTGGAAAAGAGAACATGCACCAGGGAGTATCCTGCTAGCCGCATTAAGAAACCCCCTAGGAGTGCGCTTTGTTTTCCTACCACTCATCCTGTTCAATAGAAAAACATTAAATGTATTAGCTCCATAAAATTAAGTGAATTAATAAAAAATCAAATAATACATCACATAATATGAAATTATGCATTACACATCAAAATTCATCAGAATCACGATCAAGGAGTCTTCTTCGATCCAAAGCTCGCAATGTGGCTTTTTTGTTCCTTGGATTTCGTTTTCGTTTCGATGCAACACACTCATTAGCAGTGACATCGTTACGGTCTCCGACTAGTGAGTTCAGTGCAACACCCTCATCGATAGTAAAAGTGGTTGGCAATTCTTCTTCTTGATAAACATCATCGGCATGTTCGTCTTCGAATTGATAACCAGCAGTGCAAGGAGTATGTAAATGTTCCCTAGGGTTCACCTTATGAACTACCCACCATGCTTTAAACTTTGGATTTGGGTACGACATATAGTAGACCTGCTCGCACTGGTGTGCAAGGATAAAATTATCATGGCCTCGAAGTCGTTCCTTGTGCTTTACTTCAGTTATGCCATATTGACTTTGTCTAATCCCATTAGTGCTGTCAAACCAATCACATAGAAAGAATACTAATTTCAAAGTTTTGTTCTTTGCAAAATTAAACTCTAGGATGTTTCAAATGATGCCATAATAATTAGTTTCTCTGCCGAGCGCATCGAGTGCCCTAGTCAGAACTCCAATGTTACGTGTGGCTGCACGAGGATGAGACTTTCCAAATTGGTCTGAACGAAAACGAAAGCCATTCACATCGTATCTACCAAAGGTTTTGCAAGTCATCGTCCCATAAGATAGCTGTCTCAAGTCCTCGTGTATGTTAGGAGTCTTTGTGCACTGCAAATAACATACAGTTAAATTGACTACCTCGCGTAAAAGGCTAAATGACATGAAAGTAAGGAATATAAAGAGTTTACATGCTCGTGAAACCAGTCAACAAAATTAGGTCTTCCTTGCCTCCCATGTCGTCGCATCGTATCTAGTTGTTTGCTTGTAGGCTGATGGGAATAAGTCCAATTTTCCTTGTTGAACTTACTGTACGACAAATAAGTAATTAAATATGGCTCCTTTGGTAAAGAAATTCAAGGGTCAAATAAAGACTTACATGAAATATGGCTCCATCTCTTCCATATTAGAGTACATGTATAGCAATGCGGACATTCTTTCATCCATGCTAAGGTGGTAGAACGTGCCCTTACTAGTACTTGTGCCTCTCCATTGGAAAATGTTGAGATCACTGACTGGAGGTTCCTCATTGACATTGTATCGCATGGTAGCAGCATAGACATTATGTTCCTCTGCGAAATACACACTCGTGAAGTATGAAACCTCCTTTAGCAAAAAAGCTTCAGCGATGCATCCTTCTACTCTAGCCTTATTTCGAACCATGCCTCACAGGTTTTTGAGTGCACGTTCAATGTGATACATCCACCTATATTGTACAGGTCCACCAACCTTTGCCTCATATGGAATGTGAATAAGTAGATGCTCCATCGGATTGAAGAATCCAGGTGGGAATATTTTTTCTAGCTTGCATAACAACACTGGTATTTCTTTCTCCAACTTCTCCATCATATTTTTACTTATTTCTTTGGCACAGATTTGCCTGTAGAAATAACTTAGCTCAGCTATTGTTTGCCACATGGCGTTGGGCATATAACCACGAAACATGACAGGGATAATCCTCTCCATTAATATATGGAAGTCATGGCTCTTTAACCCAGTTAGTTTTCCCGTTCTCAAATTCACAGCTCTTTTCAAGCCCGCAGCATATCCATCAGGAAATTTAATTTTTTTCATCCATCTCATTACCTCGATCTTGTCTTTAGAGGTAAGACAAAACAAGACACGTGGTGGCTTACCGTTGGCATTGAGCACTTGGGTTGGTCGGTCACAAAGCATTGCTAGATCTCTTTGAGCTTTCATATTGTCCTTTGTTTTTTCAAAATGCATGCAGGTGTGTATGAGGGCTTCAGCAACATTACTTTCTTGGTGCATGACATCAATGTTGTGCACAAGAATCAATGACGACATATAAGGGAGCTCCCAAAGACCACATATTTGTGTCCAGTTGTGGTCCACTCTGAATCCTTCGTACTTGTCCCCCTTTTCATTTAAGACAAGGTTGTTCAGCTGAGCATATATTTCTGCTGCGTTAAGACGTTTAGGCGGTCCTTTGGTGACCACAGTGTTCTTTATAAAGTTTTTCTTATCGCTCCTAAAGGGGTGTTTCCTGGGCAACCAGCGTCGATGATAATCGAAGTAAGTGATCTTTCCACCATGAGCAAGATGGAAGCAATCTGTATCTGAACCGCAATATGGACATGTCAATCTACCATGTGTACTCCAACCGGTAAAAATAGCATACGCCATGAAGTCATGCACCAACCACAAATACACAACTCGAAGTTTGAATATCTGTTTTGTAAAAACAGTGTATGCTTCAACACCATTCCAAAGCTCCTTCAACTCTTCAATCAAGGGTTTTAACATGACATTGAGGTTCTTTCCAGGATAGTCTGGGCCAGGAATGATTAAGCAAAGAAATATAAATTCATATTTCATACAAAGAGAAGGTGGAAGGTTGTATGGAATAACAAAGATGGGCCAACATGAGTATGATGATGCCATTTGACCAAAAGGTGTGAAGCCATCGGTCGCGAGGCCGATTCGAACATTCCTCGGATCAGCTGCAAAGTTGGGATCAAACGTGTCGAGAGCCTTCCATGCATCCCCATCTGAAGGGTGCACGATTAGGTCATCGTTATCACGGACACCTTCTTTGTGCCATCACATGTGCATAGCGGTTTTTTTAGATAGAAACATCCGTTTCACTCAAGGAGTTAGTGGCAAGTAGCGGAGCTGCTTATGTGCAACATCTGTCATCACCTTCTCACCCTCATCATTAACGACTTCCACAAATCTAAATTGTCCACATTTCAGACATTTTTTCTCTTCTGCATGCTCCTTCATGAAAAGCATACAATTATTTTTGCACACATCAATCTTCTCATAATCCATACCGAGACCTTTGATAATTGTCTTTGAATGGTACATGTCTTTAGGCAACTTATTGGGCTTTGGGAGCACATCTCCTAATAACTTTAAAATCTCATTGTAACAATTGTTCGAGAAAAAAGTACTTGGACTTAATGGCCATGAGTCGAGTCACAAAAGCGAGTATACTCACATCTGTGTGTTCTAGCATCTCATGCATAGCATCATCGCCAGCCCAATCATTATTCTCCTCCTCTTCTACATTTCGGTTGGGTACTACCTCACCATCATGTTCCCAAACCTCATATCCGGGCATAAATCCAAACTGACAAAGATCTAGACTAACTCTTTCCTTATTAAGAAATATACTGTTTTCATGTCGCCTATGTGGGGGACAGATATCCCCTGAGTCCACTAGAAGGATAAAAGACCTCACGAAAGGCCCAGAGGCCCCATAATTCGTAAGGTCATCCCCCTCGTGGGCCTGAAGGAACGACCAGTGAGACAGATCAACACAAGGCCGGGTCGGTGCAAGCCTAGTCGGCCCAACAACATCCGAACATTAATCGCAGCAGTGACCCAACCTTCCCGCGCAGGAGCCCCGTACATCGGAACTGAGTGAAGATGAGTCGGCTGAATTATAGGGAGATAGACTCGGTTAGTTCACTATTATTCTGGCTCACGTTGTTATCATATTCATATGTAATGCCCATGGTCGAGTATATAAGACCTAGGGGGCACCCCTTCAAGAAGATAGATCAACATTATTCATCACTTAGCCTCCCATCCCGCTCTTTACATTTTCCAGTGCTAGAGAGCCCCCTTTGTAACTCATCGCATAAAGCATTCCAGCCAGGAGGTAGGGTGTTACGCATCTCAAAGCGGCTCGAACCTGTACATCATTGTCTACTATTTCTCGTGCGCCCAGCACGAACCATCGAGCTATAGTCGGTAACACCATCCTACTTCTAAAAAGCACTTTGGGGGGTAACCCTGGGTGCGCGGTCGGACCCAAAACACTGACAGCTGGCGCGCTAGGTAGGGGGTGTGTCATCGATCCAAGCTAGCTCAATGGTCGTCACCTTCCAGCGCAAGATCATCCTCCGCCCCGGATCCATATTCTGCTTCGGTACTATGTCATCTATAGCGGATGAGGAGGGAACTCTGCATCGCCTCGCGGATCCGCCAGAGAAAAAGCTTTCCTCAGGAATCTTCGAGAAAATCGGGGCGAGGCAGGAAAAAGCGCAACCTCCAGCGCTCCTAAAAAAGATCACCTCCAGCAAGATAGGAGCTGAGAATCCCTCAGCCCGAAGAACTCCGCTGTCCACCTCTCCGACGAGAGAATGGACGCGAATCATGAGGAGAAAGGAAGCAAAGGATCATCAAGTTGATCTTTCTGCGCCTCCGCCCTCAAAGGAGAACAGAAAGAAGATCGCTGTAACAACTACCCCATTCTACCCTGATGTCCTCTTCATCGGGAAAGTGGAGTCGCCCCCCATCTCTGACGACGAGCCGACCGCGCCCGGAGAAGAACCCCCTCAGCGGGAATCCCGCAGACGGAGAAACTGACGCCGAAATATCCGGCGACATCACAAGGCCAGAGAGCGGGACCCGGCGCAACCTGTATCGCGAGACGAGATCTTGGAGGCGGGAGAAACTCCGGAGGAACGTGTCTTCAGGGAACAAAGGAATTCCCGACGACGCGATCGTCGACGGGCTCAAGAACAGGCCGAGCAGGAGATAAAGCAACGTCGGGAAAATCCACTCTTCGGGCGCAACTTGAACCCCGACTTCGCCCGAGCCATGAACACGCCGAGTGAAGTCGGAGGGGTGTTGGCTCGGATAGCCGATGGCCTCCCTCGGACTCTCGACGCCGAGGGCTATCGAAGACTGTTCACTCAACCAGCAAATCACCTTCTACCCCTCGCTCACCCGCCGAACGATCTACGGCACGCCATCAATAGTCGCCGGGACGCGTGGAGCTCCATCAACGCCTCGCGTGAACGATGACACGAAAATGAGATCCGTCGCCGGGAAGAGTACGACCGGGACCATGGCATCCCAGCACGGAGTCAGGCTACTAGGACCGAGTCGGCCACGGCTTCAACTGGAGGCACCGCTCGGGGACGGTCGAAGCACCACGACAATCACTCCCCTCCCCGGGACAGGCAACATCATCGACGACAGGAGGACACATGTGGAGTATCGGCACTTACTCCGCACCTCAGGGCCATTCAATGGCCCCTAACTTCAAGGTATCCAACGTCGACAAATACGAACCTAAGCAGGATCCAGGAGGCTGGCTGGCCGTCTACACCACTGCTGCCCGGGCAGCTGGGGCAACCGAGGACGTGATGACCGCGTACTTGCCTATTGTTCTCGAGCAAGACGCGCTGCAATGGCTGCGACACCTACCCCGACACTGCATCGACGACTGGAGCGACTTCAGTCGGCGCTTTACCGCCAACTTTCAGTCTCTCTCCGATAAGCCGGCGCAACCATGGGACCTCAAATCCATCAATCGCCGGGGGGACGAAACTCTCCGGTCATACCTCAAAAGGTTCCAGACCATGAGAAATCGCATCCCTGAGGTCGCTGAGGCAGCGGTGATCGAGGACTTCTACAGAGGATCCAATGACTCGGCCTTCGTCCGAACCATATTACAGAAAGCGTCGACTACCTCCGAACAACTATTCCAAGAAGCCGACCTCTACATCACCACCGACGAGCGAGCTCAGGACCTCATCGGAGGAGTAAAGCCAGCACCAGCGGCACCGCGACGCGACACGAATCAGCAGCCCGACAAGCATTGGGAGAAGAGACCTCGTGAAGAAGTCCACGCCGCCAGACCACCTGCCTCTCGCGCCCGAGGAGGACCTCGAGGAGGCGAACGCACGCTAGACGACATCCTCGACGCCCAGTGCCCGTACCACAAGGACATGCGCCACACCCTTCGAAACTGCAGAGACTTCAAGCACTCTGTCGGGCATGGCCGACCCTTCCAACCTCTACCTCCCCCTCCGCCGCGAGGAGGACCAGGAGAACCGCGACAACCCCAGCAGTAGGAGGAGGGAGGAGGTGGAGCCTTCCCGCGTGTTGACGGAGAGGTCAATGTCATCTTCGGCGGACACAGATCGCAGGAGAACAAGAGACAACAAAAGCTCAACGATCGCCAGATACTGGTGGCAACTACCGGACCTCCCGCCCCATACCGATGGTCGGAGCACCCGATCACTTTCACTCGGACGGATCAGTGGCTCAACTTCGACCACCCAGGCAAATACCCGCTCCTCGTCGATCCGGTGATCCGAGAAAGCAGGGTGAAGAAGGTATTAGTGGACGGGGGGAGCAGCATCAACGTCACCTTCCCCCGAACACTCCAAGGCTTGGGGGTTCACCTCAAAGAACTCCATGAGTCAGACACTCCTTTCTTCGGCATTGTGCCAACTGAAGGAGAGTACCCGCTGGGCCACATCTATATGCCAGTCACCTTCGGAACTCCAGAAAACTACAGAACCGAGTTCCTAAGGTTTGAGGTGACAAACTTCGACTGTGGATACAACGCCATCATCGGGAGGCCCGAATTAGCGAAGTTCATGGCTATTCCACATTATACATACATGATATTGAAGATGCCTGGACCGCAAGGGATCATAACTATGCGTGCCGACTTCCAAGACGCCGCAGAATGTTTCCGAGTAGCTATTCAGGCGGCACTCTCCACCAAACCATCGGCAATTTCCTCTACACGGGCGAACTCAAAGCCTGAGGAAGACCTCGCGGTCCCCACGAACGAAGCACAAGCCGTGACCTCTATGCGGCCGACTGAAGAAACCAAAAGGATCAACCTCGGGTTCGCAGATGAGCGTAGAACCGCCATCATCAGCTCCAGCCTGGGCGACAAATAGGAAAGTGTGCTCGTCCAGTTTCTGCAAGATAACCGAGACGTATTCGCATGGCAACCTGCGGATATGCTGGGAGTCCCAAGAGAACTAGCCGAGCACTTGAAGGTCTACCCCCAGGCGAGGCCAATACGCCAAAAATTACGACGCTTTACGCCCGACAAGAGAGAAGCCATCCGTGCTGAGCTGGCTCGCTTGGTCGCGACCGGATTCATTAGAGAAGTGTTACATCCTGAATGGTTGGCCAACCCTGTTCTTGTACTCAAAAAGAATAAAGTGGATTGGCGCATGTGCGTTGATTATACGGATCTCAACAAACACTGTCCGAAGGATCCCTTCAGGCTCCCTAGGATCGACTAGGTGGTGGACTCAACTGCCGGATGCTCTATGCTGTCTTTCTTAGATTGCTACTCTGGGTATCATCAGATTAGCCTGGCGAAAGAAGACGAGGAAAAACGGCATTTATCACCCCGTTTGGAGCTTTCTGCTATACCTCCATGCTGTTCGGCCTCAAAAACGCTGGAGCGACTTATCAGAGAGCTATTCAAACATGCTTAGCCGATCACTGGGGCAAGCGTGTGGAAGCTTATGTGGACGATGTGGTGATCAAGACAGAAAATTCAGAAAATTTCATTGAAGATTTATAACTGGTTTTCAACAGTCTGCGGCGATATCGATGGAAGCTTAATCCCAAAAAATGTGTCTTCGGGGTACCAGCAGGAAAGTTACTCGGGTTTATTGTCAGCCACCGGGGAATTGAAGCCAATCCAGAAAAAATCGAAGCTATCATGAGGATGGAGGCACCGCGATCACAGAAGAAAGTCCAAAGACTTACCGGATGTATGGCAGCCCTAAGCAGATTCATATCCAGGCTGGGAGAAAAAGGCTTACCATTTCATAAATTACTCAAGAAGGTAGAGAAATTTCAGTGGAACTCAGAAGCACAGGAAGCCCTAGATGCATTGAAAAAATTCTTGACAACACCACAAGTGCTGAAACCGCCACGCCGAGCCACACCAACTCAACCAGCAGAAGATCTGCTATTATATATCTCTTGCACGACTCACGTGGTGAGCACCGCGTTGGTAGTTGAGCGAGCAGAAGAAGGACACGCATAACCAGTACAGCATCCTGTTTATTTCATCAGTGAAGTTCTAGGTCCCTCAAAGAAGAAATGTCCTCAGGTTCAAAAGCTATTGTATGCAGTACTTCTAACTGCACGCAAGCTTTGGCACTACTTTGACGACCACAAAGTCATAGTAGTCACTGGATTTCCAATAGGTGATATTCTCCACAACAAAGAAGCCATCAGAGGAGTATCCAAGTGGGCCTGTGAATTAGGGTCTCATGACATCGAATTTCGACCTCTCACTGCTATCAAGACTCAAGCACTGGTTGACTTCGTATCAGAGTGGACCGAGCAACAGGTACCGAATAATCCGGAAGTCGCAGAAGTATGGCAAATGTATTTTGACGGCTCATTGAAGCTGCAGGGAGCTGGTGCAGGGATCCTCTTTACTGCACCTAGGGCGAACACCTTAGATATGCCCTTCAGTTGCTATTTCCAGCCTCTAACAACGCAGCCGAATACGAAGCTCTGATTCACAGGCTGAACATTGCCATATCGCTGGGCATCAAGAGATTGATGGTATATGGAGATTCTCTGGTGGTCATAAGTCAGATAAACAAAGAATGGGATTGCTCTAATGATTCCATGGGAAAATATTGCACCACTGTCCGAAACTAGAAGAAAAATTTGAAGGATTGGAGTTTCATCATGTGGAGAGAGACCGCAACACCGCGACTGATGCATTGTCTAAGCTAGGGTCCAGTCGGACTCAGGTCCCACCTGGAGTCTTTGTCCAAGAAGTGCCGCACCCGAGCATTTCAGCGGACCGGGTAGAAGAATGCAATACTCTGAGCCAACCGGAATCAAATCCTGATGACTGGAGAGAGCCGATCATCAGATATATAAGGAATGAAGAAGAACCAGATGACAAAAATACAGCCGAGCGTATTGCAAGGTAGTCGGCTCACTATACTCTCATTGGGGACGCGCTATACAGAAGGGGCGCGTCAGGAATCCTCATGAAGTGTATTCTCGAAAAGTGACGCAGCCAAGTTAGTTCAGAAATGCGAAGCCTGCCAATACTTGTCAAAACAGCAGCATCTACCGGCACAGCAACTACAAACCATACCTGTAACTTGGCCATTTGCATGCTGGGGGTTGGATATGATTGGACCGTTCAAAAAAGCTCAAGGAGGATACACTCATGTACTGGTCGCTATTGACAAGTTCACAAAGTGGATAGAATTCAAACCCATCGCTTCCTTAACTTCAGCTAAAGCAGTGGAATTCATACAAGACATAATATTCAGGTTTGGAATACTAAACAACATCATCACCGACCTGGGATCCAACTTCACAAGTTCAGAGTTCTTCGACTTCTGCGAGCAAAAGGGCATTCAGATCAAATATGCCTCCGTGGCACACCCAAGAGCCAACGGGCAGGTAGAAAGAGCCAACGGGATGATATTAGAGGCGCTCAGGAAGAAAGTTTTCGACAAAAATTAGAAGTTCACAGGAAAGTGGATCAGGGAATTGCCATACATCGTTTGGAGCTTGAGAACTCAACCTAGTCGAGAGTTGCATGGAAACACTCCTTTCTTTATGGTCTATGGTTCAGAGGCAGTGCTACCTGCTGATCTAAAGTTTGGAGCACCAAGGTTGATCTTTGAAAACATAGCAGAAGCTGAGGCTACTAGGTTGGAGGATGTCGACATACTCGAAGAAGAACGACTAAACACGGTGATTCAATCAGCACGGTATCAGCAAACTCTGAGGCGCTATCACGATAAGGACATACGGCATCGATCCTTCGCAGTGGGAGACCTCATCCTCCGCCGAATTCTAACGGGGGAGGGGCGGCACAAATTGTCACCTCTATGGGAAGGACCATTCATAGTAGCTGAAGTCACTCGGCCTAGATCATATCGACTCACATAGATGGATGGCACGGAAGTCGGGAACTCATGGAATATAGAACATCTTAGGAAGTTTTATCCTTAACCATATTCAAAAAGCTATTGGGGCGGCAATGTACTCTATAAACCGAGAAATGCATCATCAATAAAAAAGGCTTCAGGAATTCTTCGTCTTGCGTTCTTACTCAAGTCAGGGTGACCACTATACCCTACTAACGGAGCAATCGGCTTAAGTCGGCAATGACTTAAGACGGTGCAACATGCTCACGCTTACTTAACTCTGGTGACCACTATACCCTACTAACGGAGCAATCGGCTTAAGTCCGCAATGACTTAAGACGGTGCAACATGCTCACGCTTACTTAACTCAGGGTGACCACTATACCCTACTAACGGAGCAATCGGCTTAAGTCGGCAATGACTTAAGACGGTGCAACGTGCTCACGCTTACTTAACTCAGGGTGACCACTATACCCTACTAACGGAGCAATCGTCTTAAGTCGGCAATGACTTAAGATGGTGCAACATGCTCACGCTTACTTAACTCAGGGTGACCACTATACCCTATTAACAGAGCAATCGGCTTAAGTCGGCGATGACTTAAGACGGTGCGACATGCTCGTGCTTACTTAACTAAGGGTGACCACTATACCCTGCCAACGGAGCAATCAGTTCAGGCCGGTGATCACTATATCCCTGACAGCGGAACGATCGATTTAGTGGAACTCTAACAAAACAATAACAGTAATCGGTGCCGAAAAGTGTTTTCTAACGAAACATCCAAGAACACTAACCATATACTCGAGGCATTCAGTGTTTTCTATCTGGAAATGTTTTTCTCAGGAGCGACCGACGAGGAAGGACGACTCGAAGAATCGGGAGCGGCATTCACATCCGCCACTATGTCGTCGGGAACAACCATGCCAGGTCTCCTCATCAGAATTCACCCCGCGTGAACGACTTTGTCCATGGCCTTGTCACGCTGGGCCTTCAGAGTAGCAGAAGTATCTTCAGCGGCCTTGACAGCCAACCGAGCGGCCTCTAGCTCCCGGACTACTGACTTTTTGGAAGCACGCAGATCCTTGGTGACAGTATCCTTGTTCGACACCAATTGTCTGAGGCGAATCATATCATCCAGAGACTCTTGCAGCTTGTAGCGATGGTTATCCAAGTCCTCCATGGTAAAACGATGACTCGTCTCCAAGATAGTCAACGAGTTGCTGGCATCACGGTACAACTTTTCCAGATTGTCATGAGAAGTAGCGAGGGCACGCTTTTCCTCCTGCAAACAAGAATCAGTTTCTCCAAACATCGAGCAAGCAATAAGAACACAGCAGACAAAGCCAAGATTCACAGGCCACCTTTTCAGAGTCGAGCTGAGCATGGAGAGTAGAGTTCAGCGTGTTAGCATCATTCAGAGAAGCAGAGACCCGGGCCAGTTCAGCCTGCCCTTGAGAATACTTTTCTTCAAGATCAGAGCACCGCCGAGCCAGTTCAGTCTGACCTTAAGAATGTTTTTCTTCAAGATCAGAGTACCGTCGGGCCATGTCTGTCAGGAAACAGTCAAGCAAGGGTGTTCAGCTATAAAGCAGATTACTCAAACAGCCAATAAAAGCAAAAGGGGGCACTAACCAGCATTTGCTGTCTCCAATTCAGATACTCGCCGCTGAAGTAACACTGGATTCCAATGCATTAGGGACAAAGCCCCTTCTGGGACAGAGGTCCCCTATGATTTCAATCGGCTAGCCATTTCATCCACTGTTGGGGGCCTTCGTCCTCCGAAGGTCCTCAAAAACATGATTTGACAATGTTTTTCAAGTGGATTATGTGAACAGGTATCTTCGGACTCAGAATTATGAACATGAAGTACGGTCAGGACGAAGCCTGAACCAGACGAAGGACGAGCTGATTACCAAGCTCCACGAAGGATGGCGCACAGCCGAAGCTGTGCGCAGGGAAGCTTCGTCGCGATAACAGAGAGGGAAACCGACTTAAAGATGAAAAGACTACGTGGGCCTTGATAGATTCCCATAAGTCATTGACAAATGTGATGGACATGGATGTAATTTTACGTGGGCTGCGTCCCGCGTCTATAAATAGTTGAACAGTACTCCCGTACTGTTCACGCTGACTTGGCATTTGCTTTTGCGTCACGCTTGTACTTTTTACCTTCTCTCAGGACCGAAGGTACATTTGTAATTTGAAATCATTTCTATTTTTCCATGTTAATAAAATAGAAATGATTCTATGATGATGTTTACATTATATTTCATGCTTTATATGAGTCCTTCGTCATTACTTGTTATATTTACGAAGGTATGTCACTTGTGACCTTCGTCCGAAACTCATTATTTCCCAAAGAGGAATAATGTTTATAAGGACGAAGGACTTTAACACTTAACACTTTTTATGTTGCCTTGTTCTTAACTCTTAGCATTTGAGAACAAGTCTCCAACATTGGCGCCCACCTCCGGTGAACTCACTTCCACTTCGAGTTTTTTTGAACACCTTCGGAAGCTATAGACCTTCGCTATGGCGCCGAAGAAAGCTTCAGCGACTGGGGCTGCAGCACTGCAACCGCTGGACCCCAACCAGGAGACCGTCTCTCTTCGGGAGGCCCGAAGCCAGAAGAGGAAGGCCGTCAGCCCGACGCTTCAGGAGGATGAACTAGACCAAGAGATCAGGGATATGGAGATGCTTCATCAACAGGTGCAGAGGAAAAAGGAAAAGATGGCCAGGCTAGCTGAGCTGCAAAGGCAGATAGACGAAGCTTCTGAAGAAGTTCGTCATCTTACCCACGATGAGCAGAACCGAAGGCCTCAACAAAAAGACCTTCATCAGGAGGGCTTCTTCAACGAAGATGACTGGTATGACAATTTCCATCATGGAAATTTTGTTTTCGATGATGCCTCTCCTCTGTCCGCTGAGCT
Organism: Zea luxurians; assembly: GCA_029449295.1. Classification (NCBI taxonomy): domain Eukaryota; kingdom Viridiplantae; phylum Streptophyta; class Magnoliopsida; order Poales; family Poaceae; genus Zea; species Zea luxurians. Next base: position 118,328,764 of record JAOPSE010000009.1, read on the forward strand.
GCACGCTACACCCTGGCCTCCGTCCTACAAGCCACCCCAGCTTCCCATGTTCGACGGCCACTCAGACCCGAAGCAGTTCTTGATGAGCTACGAAGCAACAGTGTCTTCGTATGGCGGCAATGCTGCAGTCATGGCAAAGTCTTTTGTTATGGCCGTCAGGAGTGTTGCTCAGACCTGGTATTCCTCCCTTCGACCAGGAACGATCACTTCATGGCAGAAGCTGAAGGATATGTTGTTAACCAGTTTTCAAGGATTTCAGACGAAGCCGGTCACTGCTCAAGCCTTGTTCCAGTGCACTCAGGATCATGAAGAATACCTTCAGGCGTATGTCAGAAGGTTCTTGCGTTTGAGGGCGCAGGCTCCAACGGTGCCCAATGAAATTGTCATCGAAGCCATGATCAAGGGGCTTCGTCCAGGACCTGCAGCTCAATACTTTGCTAGGAAGCCTCCTCAGACTCTGGAGAAGCTGCTCCAAAAGATGGACGAGTACATTCGTGCCGATAATGACTTTCGCCAAAGAAGGGAGGAGGCCTTCAGATTTTCTGAAATGACCAGGGGCTTCGGAGGAAGATTCTATCCGAGGCATGTCAGGTCCATTCACAACTCCACTCAAAATGATGATAAGGGGAGTCAGCAGAACAGACCGCAGAGCTCCTCGCAGGCTTCGGGGCAACAGCAAACTTTCTTCCGGCCACCAACTCCAAGAGGCAGAGGCGCCAGGGGCTTCGGCGGAAGATTTGGAGATCAACCAAGGAGGGTATTTTGCTTATTCTGTGGTGAAAACAAGGGCCATACCACCAGGATGTGCCATGTTACCATCCAGAAACAAAAGGAGCTAGCAGAAGCTGCAGCGCAACAGGGCCAGCCGAAGCAGGTCATGCATACTGCTTCGTACCATCAGCCTTACATCCCGGAATACGTGGGCAATCACCCTGCAGTTTCCGTAGCTTCGGCGAGTCAACCTCAAGCTTCATGGCAACAGCCCCCGCCCCCACCTCCGCTGCAACAAGGCCAACAGCCAGAAGGGAGCCAATATGTTCCGCACCAAAGGGATCTCAGAGAGCAGTCCGAAGCTCGCACAGTCAATAGTACTGTGCCAGAGTCGAAGCACATTTATTGACAAATATCCTACTTTGATAGCAGTCTTTTCCGTTTAGTTCTATTTTCTGTATAATAAAGAACATTTCAGTTTTCATGTAATAGTTTCGTGGTTGGTTATCAGGAAAACCTATCTTCTCCACAGGCTTAAGTTGCTAAAGCTTAAAAATTTGCGGTAACAAGGACGACCTTCGAATTATTAAAAATCCTTCGAAGCAACAAAAAGTCGTTCTAAGGAACGCAGAGTAAGTTGCCGAAGTTACAAAAAGCCGTTCCAAAGGGAGCGCAGTGTAAGTTTTTGCTCCAAAGACGTTCCTAAGGGAATGCAGAGCATACAGCGAAAAGTCAACGCTGATACCGCCTAAAGTAAAAGGCGAAGAAGCTCCAAAGACGTTCCTAAGGGAATGCAGAGCTTACAGCGAAAAGTCAACGCTGATACCGCCTAAGTAAAAGGCGAAGAAGCTCCAAAGACGTTCCTAAGGGAATGCAGAGCTTATAAAGATATTTTGTGTGTATCTTCGGAACAAACGTCATTTGCATAACATAACATCATCACATCATTTTGCATAGCATAAGCATCATACATCATGTTGCATATGGCAAAAGAAGGGGACACAGTATCAACCTTCGAAAGGATGCTTTAAGAAAGTGCAAATTGTGTAAAGTCACGAGGAAATACAATGATAATCTTCGGAGTACAGCTTCGGAGAAAGTATTTTCGAAGCATAGATGAGCTTCATCAGAGTAATATCGAAATTGCACAGCTTCGGAGAATGTTTTCACGAAGCGTGGATGTGATTCATCAGAATAGTTTTAGCGAAGAATGTCTTCTTCACGAAGCATGAAAAGAAGGGAAGGTGTTTTTTCGCCGAAAGCTCAAAAATGGTATGTATGTAGAATTTCATGCATCGTAAAGAATTGAATAATGAAAAGAGACCTGTATATTACATTCAAATGTACAAAATATTACATAGATCACACTTTAAATGTTTTTCTAATAACACCTAGTCTTCTCTTAATACTACTTCGGCAGCCTCATTTAGAAGTTGTTCAACAACTTTATCCATGATAGCTTCGGCCATTTGTTTGATTTCGTCATCCTCTTTTGTGTGGGGGTCAATTGACGATCCAGCAGGTTCTGAGGAAGCAGAATATTTTTGCATTACTATTACAAACCACGAGCAAAGTTTGAAATAAAAATTACAACACAACAAGAGCGACTAATTAATACCTATTTGCCCTTCGGCAACTTCTGTCACTTTCCTAGCATCATGGATGCCTTTTTCACTCCTTTGAATGATTTCTTGCGCCATTTCTCGGCCGCCGTTGTCCCAGATATCAGTAAAGAATTTGCCACCAACCATGCTTGCTTCGGCCGAGGGGTCTTTGATGTCTTCGGAGGATAAGGCAGCTTCGGACTGAGCTAAAGATTTTACATGCCCGCAACCTTTCTTCTCCAAGACAGTAGCAACTCCCTTGGCGCCCGAAAAGGCGCAGATGTCGCCGCGGCTACTCAGGATTTCCTCGAAGGCCTCTGCTTCGTGACTGATCCATTCCAGTGGACCTTCGGGATTGCCTCTTGAGAAATTCTCTTCACTGGAAAATGCGCCCACGCTGGCGAAGCTGGTTTTAATTTTCTTTACGCATTCCATGGATTTTTCGTAGCATTTTTTCTTAGAAGACCGAAGCTCTTCCGCGGTTGCTTCCAAATGATCAGCCCATTGGTCGCTACATTCCCGTCTTGTTTCTTCAAGTATGCGTTCTTCTTTCGCCCGGGCCAGTTGCTTCTGAAGATCTTTAATCTCGCGTCTGTGAGCTTCGGCCTGAACCTTTGCAGCAGCTTCGTCCTTTTTTATCTTGTCTACTAATGTAAGCAGAATTTTATCTTTTTCTAGAGCTTCGTTTCTCAGCTTAATAACTTCTGAACGTAAATTGTTGAACGCAATTTCGTAGCTTTCATCTTCGGCACTCTTTTGGGCTCTTAATGCGTTGCTTAGGATTAAACCCTATATGAAAAACAATCCATATAAGAATAAAAGAATGAATTACGTAATAAAAAATTTTTCAAGCGTCTAATTCCCATACCTTTAAGCTATTGTACGCAAGACTGTCCGCGAGATCTTCCTTCGTCATAGCGCATAATCCAGCTTCGAGCTTCGGGAAACCCATACTTCTAGACATCTCCCGGCAGACAGATAATTCTTTGTTATCAGGGAGGCAGTATAGGAAGTCATCTTCATTTGTCCCATTGAACACTACTGCCCCCTTTGGATACTTTAACTCTCTAGCATAGTGATTCGCTTCATAAGTCTCTTCTTCAGATAATTTCTTCCCCGAAGCATGTCGCACGATGTAATCGCATGTGCTGGAAGGAGCTTCGGGGGCGGCAGTGTCAACTTCTTCAACCAAAGCTGGTTCTGATATTTTCTCGGTCTCCAAAGATTGTTCCTTGGTGGGCTCTGAAGGCCCAGCTTCAGTTTCAGCTTGTTGTTTCGAAGCTTCAGTAGACGCTTCTGCAAGATCAGCAGTCTTTTTCGGAGTGGTGCTTGAAGACTTAATTGTCTCCAAGACATCTAGTACGTTCACCATTCTTTTTCTTTTTGGGGTCACCAATGGGCCCTTTTGGTTTTTTATTGTTTCGACATTTGTTGAAGGACTTAAGATTTCCGATGCTTTTTGCCCTTCAATCTTCGGTTTTTCTACTTTTTCTGCTGAAGGCGCTTCAGTTTTCTCTTCTATCTTCGGCACTGGAGCTGGTTCTGTAGCTTCAGAGGCCAAAGAGACTTCACCAATAAATTTTGGCACTATGGCCGGCTCAATAAAACGCGCTCGGTGGGTGAGCACCTTCAACTTTTTCCTTTGCGGCGCCGGCTCACTAGTAGCACTCGTGGTAGCTTCTGTCGCAGGAGAAATATTTTTTCTTTTGCAACCCAATACCGGATAGCGATAGTCAGGGTAGACAAACCCGACTGCGTCAAAAACCCGGTTGAGCCTTTTCTTCTTTCGGCCTCCGAAGGCTACTGATAACGCAGTATTCTCGGCCTTCGAATATGCCCCAAGCAGTTCGTCACTTATTGTTTCAATGCTTTTCAACCAGTCATCATCAGGTTCAACAAACTTATCCGCATATTTGAATGTGTATTTCAGTCTGACCAGTCCGCCTTCGTCGGACCCTTTGATGGTCTCCTTCGGCATTTCCCACCTTCCTGCAAGTGGCCACACCCTGAAGGCAATATGCTCTTGGACCAAGTCCCTTGTCCCAATGAAAGAGCAGATTACGCCGAAGGCTCTTTGGCATTCCTCGGCTGCTTCATCCATTTCAACCTTCGGTCTTCGTAGTCCGAAGCGTTGCCAGATGGGGCGCATAATGATATTCTTGACATCTTCTTGCGCTGTTAAGTCATTCTTTACATAGAACCACTCTGTCATCCAGGCTCCGGGCCACCTCTTCCGAAAGGTTGGCACAGGGCGGCTTGACCCGGAGCGGGCACCGAAGCTGTAACACCCAAAGTTGTTGTGATATTGTTCTTTCCCCTAGGGCTTCGTCTCGTATAACAACTCATGAATGTTGCAAAAGCTTTTAGCATTTGGTTCTAAACCTTGGCTTCTCGCAGCCCAGACAAACATCCCCATTCTTATGATAGCTTCGGGAGTAATTTGATGAAGGTAGACTTGAAATGTTTTCAGTACCTCAACAACAAAGTTGCTTAGGGGGAATCGAAGCCCAGCCTTGAGAAAGCTTCGGAAGATTACGACTTCATCTTCTTCGGGGGTGGGAGAAGTCTTTTCTCCAGTATCAGCCCTCACAATAGATATATCTCGAAAATACCGCCCCCTCATATTATCAATATGACTCTGCTTAATAGTGGTTTTCCCGAAAACCGTGTGACTTGGCCGCCATGGTCGATCTTCGGACTCTTCCCCACCACTTTCTACATCGTAACTGTCGCTGTCACCAGTATCTTCGGACAAACCTTCAAGAATCTCCTTGGTGATTTTCTCCGTATTGGTCTCCGCCATCGCTATAAGGAACCCCAAGTTCTTCTCTTCGTCGAGGCTCAGCTTCGTCTCGGCAGGGATCTTCTTACTTTCAGACATCTTCGGAAACGCTAAAAAACTGTTTTCAAGGCCGAAGCTTCAAAATCAAAAAGATCAGCAAATCTTAGTGCAAGAGCTAAAAATTTAGTGGGCCGAAGCAGATGGCAAGTGTGCGTACCAAATAAGTTTGCGGTATGATCTTATTTATACCCCCAGGGCGTTGAAAATTGAAAGACCCCACTTGTCAGTGAATGTTGCTATTCTAGCAAAGGGAAGGTGTTTTTTCGGACCTTCGGCTCAAGGCCTTCGTCCATATCGCAATCTGAATTTATCATTAACAAATTAATATTGCGAGGGGCTACTGTTGGGGGCCTTCGTCCTCCGAAGGTCCTCAAAAACATGATTTGACAATGTTTTTCAAGTGGATTATGTGAACAGGTATCTTCGGACTCAGAATTATGAACATGAAGTACGGTCAGGACGAAGCCTGAACCAGACGAAGGACGAGCTGATTACCAAGCTCCACGAAGGATGGCGCACAGCCGAAGCTGTGCGCAGGGAAGCTTCGTCGCGATAACAGAGAGGGAAACCGACTTAAAGATGAAAAGACTACGTGGGCCTTGATAGATTCCCATAAGTCATTGACAAATGTGATGGACATGGATGTAATTTTACGTGGGCTGCATCCCGCGTCTATAAATAGTTGAACAGTACTCCCATACTGTTCACGCTGACTTGGCATTTGCTTTTGCGTCACGCTTGTACTTTTTACCTTCTCTCAGGACCGAAGGTACATTTGTAATTTGAAATCATTTCTATTTTTCCATGTTAATAAAATAGAAATGATTCTATGATGATGTTTACATTATATTTCATGCTTTATATGAGTCCTTCGTCATTACTTGTTATATTTACGAAGGTATGTCACTTGTGACCTTCGTCCGAAACTCATTATTTCCCGAAGAGGAATAATGTTTATAAGGACGAAGGACTTTAACACTTAACACTTTTTATGTTGCCTTGTTCTTAACTCTTAGCATTTGAGAACAAGTCTCCAACATCCACCAATGCCTGACGATAAAAACAGATGAGCATAATAACGACAGTCTACCTGAAGTAAAAGACAGGGCAGAAGAAACCAAGATACCTGGAGGTTAGAGAAGAATGAGGGAACCCCCAAGTCATGAGAAATCAACCGGTGGTTCGCTGAAGGGCCACCAACTGGAACAACCTGCAATGCATCATTGGGAACCAAGTCCGTGTCACCAGCAGAAGTCAGAGCTCTGTCAACGGGAACGTTAACATCTAAAACGACCTCTTGACACGAAACCCGCACTGCTGCCATACAATCAGAGTGCGGAGGAGAAGATCCCACATTAACATCCATGGAAGTGTTAGAGGGAGAACCAACTCGAACACCCTCGGGGGCTAGGTTATCGCTTGCGCTACCCATCCGAGCCGGGTCATTCCTGGCAACACCCTCGGGGGCCGGGTAAGCGCCAGCACCATCCTTGAGGGCCGAGTTCTCTGCAGCAGCCACCTCTAAGGCTAAAGGTCCCTCAGTCACTTCCATGGGAGCAGCGCAATCCAGACCAGCTTCCTGATCCTCAAGACCATGCTCCAAGGTCGATAAGGCGCAGGACGCTGCCCGGGATGACCCTAACCCGGCATCAAGCACATCAGCACAAACATCCATCGCGTCACCATCTGCCGGCTCTGACAACAGATCTTCTCGAACCATATCCTCAAGAGCCTGATCAAAGTTGGCTAGAGACAATTCTTGTAAATCAACAAGAGCAGATAGGGCTAGAGAAGGAACACCACTGCTTTCGCTACTGGCAATGTAGCGTCGGCTGTTCTTCCGAGTTAGAGGGACTTCATCCTCCTCCTCGCCATCATCGACAACGCGGACAGTACACCCATTGGGGTCAGCATCATCCAGGTTACACCCATTGGGGTCAACGTCATCCAGGTCACACCCATTGGGGTTAATAGCAGGAAGGTTACACCCATCGGGATTAGTTTTAGCAAATGCAGGCACTAGCACTTCTTCAGCAGCAGGAACGGAAGGACCAGCATTATGATCAAAACTAGACACTCGACGAAGACGTCTCTTCTTCTGTTTCTTCCCGTTAGCAGGAGAAGCAGGCTGATTGGCTCGGCGAGAGCGCTTCGGATGAACGTTGTCAGACTTCTGAATATCTAAAGCTTCGCTATCCTCTGGGATGGGCGCTACTGCCAGAGTTTCAGTAGGGACTGCATCAGAGGAATCTTCAGCTAACATATCCAGCATGGCACTTATCTCTGCGTCACTTGGATTCAAAGGCACCTCAAAATGAACCTGCCTCTCGTCGTCAGGAATCTCTCCGAGTGAGGCAACCAAAGCACTAACTTCTTCGGGAGAGGGTCGTACTCTAAGGCCCAAACCGCTATCATCAGCAGGAGGATTTGACATGAAACTGATAAAGGCCTAGGAGGGAGGCAAATTCCAGGCCGAATATGCAACAGGAGCGCCGATGTTCGACACCTTGCCTCTTAGCATCATCTCAAGCCGGTTCACCAAGTCCACAGTAGGAATTCTTCTGTTGGTCACCCGGGTTGAATCAGCCAAGCCTCGGTACAAATAGGCCGGATATGCTCTGTCTTTCAATGGCTGAACGTTCTTGAAAACAAAGTCAACGACCACAGCTTCTGTAGTCAAACCCCTCTCTTTCAACAATCCAACTTCTGCTAACAGAGCCCTTATCTCAGCCACCTCCTGGTCTGTGGGGGATTCGGTCCAGCTCGGAGTGCGAACATCCGGCTGTCTCCCTGACCGTGGGGGGAGGGAATTCCCATGATTCTCCATGATGAACCATTCCAGGCACCATCCCTTGATGTTGTCCTTGAGTGGGATGTCGAGATAGTCAGTCTTCCTTCCGCGACGCATCTCCAAGCTCGCGCCCCCCACCAGCTGGTGCTGCCCCCCGGCCATCCGAGGCCGACAGTGATACAGATACTTCCAAAGGCCAAAGTGAGGCAAAACACCAAGAAAGGCTTCGCATAAATGAACAAAAACAAAAACTTGCAGAATAGAATTGGGATTCAGATGGGTCAAATTCAAGTGATAGAAATCAAGGAGACTGTGGAAGAAAGGAGAAATGGGTAGGGCGAGTCCGCGGATAAGGAAAGGAACGTAAATGATGGATTCGTGGGTGTCTTCTGTCGGAACAGTGACCCCACGGCAGATCCGCCACGAACAGAGCTCCTTCGGAGGAAGAACCCCGATGGAAACAAGATGAAGAAGGTCGGATTCGAAGACAACAGACATATGGTTACCTGCAAAAGGCAACTGACTGTTGGGATCAATGGGAGGAATGATTGCGACGAACGAACTCGAAGCTTTCCGCTTAGGCGCCATCTCAACCTTGCTAGCGAACGGAGCGAAAGCGATATTGCAGGAAAATAGAAAGAATCTGGACGCAAAAAAGCATAAACTAGGGCACGGATCGGGGAGGCGTGCGACAGCGCAGTACATATGGGATTTCCCCGAGCCAGATGTCATTTCTAAAAAGTGCCCAGTCATCACCCAGCCGTTATTTCTAAAACGCTGGCGTGCCATGTCATCACCCAGTCATTATTTCTAAAACGCTGGTGTGCCATGTCGTCACTCGGCCGTTATCTCCAAAACGGCCGACGCGACCCAAATTGACTCAGCTGTCGTTTCTAAAAACGCTAGCATTATTTGACTTCACTCAGCCACTACTTTCAAAGCGGCCGACGCAGTCCGTTATCACTCGGCTGTTACCTCTAAAACGGCAACATCGCCAATAACCGCTCGGTCGTTATTTCTAAAACACAAACCCGGCCCGTTATCACTTGGCTATCACCTCTGAAAAGCCCCAACATCGCTGATAATCACTCGGCCACCACTGCTAAAGCGCTGGCATCGTGAAGAAGGTGATCTGAAGCACGGTTCGACGATTCTAAGTCGCTACTCAAGCATTACGTTCAGAAACAGCCTCTGCAGTAAGCACCAACACAAATGACAATCAGCAAGAAGGCGGAATGATACGCACGAGAGGAATCGAAATCATTCTTCATTATACGGGAAGTACTACCGAACTTACAAATCAACTCATTATGAGTCGATGACCCCCCTGCTACTACACTATACTTCACTACTCTATACTACTAACTACTACTACATTATTTCATTATACTACTACTAATCTATACTAATAATTAAAACCAGTGGCATTTAGCCACTAGCCTTGTTGTTGCCCTTGCTGCTGCCCTTGCTGCCGCCTCCGCCCTTGCCGCTGTTGTCGCCGCCGTCACCGTCGCCTCCGTCGTCGTCGCCGTAACCACCGTCGCCGCCGCTGCCCTCCTCGGATGAGTCAGAAGGATTCTCCTCGTCCGAGGAGTACTCCGACTCATCCAAGCCCTCGAGCCCGGCACGCTCGATGGGCCGGATGTAGGTCCACACCTCCGCGGCGATCCCTTGGGAGTCATCTGAATCATTAGACGACGCCGGGGGAGAGGCGGGATTCAGAGAACCCTCAGACTCGGAGGAGAACTCCTCCTCCGAGTATTCCGAGTCGGCGAAGTCCTCCAAAGGAGGAGTCGGCTCGCGCTTGCACTTGTCGCCCGAGTGATGCGAAGAGCTGCTGCCTTTCTTGTTCTTGCCCATGGCGAAAGTGGAGGGTAGGAGAGAAGATTAAACGGCAAGCAGTAGCAAGAAGCGTGAAAATGCTGGAGAAGCAAGGGCACTATTTATAGAAGAAGAAGGCAACCGCTCATCTCCTACCACGGCCACTGAACAGTCGCAAAAATTCAATATGCAATTCAAACCATCTGAAGACACGTCAGGCGGCTGACGTCGTTTCACGTAACACGACACCCATTGGGACTCCAGTCAACCGCGCAGGCGATATGATTACGCTTGTGGTCACATCAAGTTACTACTCAGAAGCAATTTGCTAAACGCTCAGCATACCAAGCCACACCTTGCCTACACCTATTGGGGGGACGCCTAGGAATTATCAGTATATCTTCAACACTGTCACATCCGAACAGTATATGCAATGAATACTTCAAGACAGAAGAAAGATATCAGCGGGGATCAAAGGAAAGCCAAATATAGCCGATGAGGTACAAGTATAATCGACAGAAGCATTAAAGCACGAAGTGACATGAAGACGAGCCAAGGGCCATCTATCGAACGTCCAATCAGTCGCAGATCAAATAAATGGCAAAACCTATCAAGATATGGGCAGATCACGTACTCGGCCACAAAGACAAAAATATACGCTGACCTCTAAAGCGTAGCATCAACAATATAATGCTGGTCTCCAAGGCATTCAACAAAAAGGGAGGAAGATTCCCAGAAAAAGACACGAAATGAAGACCTTCGAGTGGATTATTTTCAAAAATCCACTCGAAGCTCGAGGGCTACACCCATTGGGTGCACCTTCGGTGCACCCGATGGACTTACCGGCTCGACGGTGCAAAATGCTGACCTTCGAAGCATAAACCCGAGACAGAACACCAAATTTTGAGCAATAATAGCAGAAGAAGACAGTAAAAAGAAGACGTGTCAACCGGATCACTCAGAATTCTGAAGCAGTGACTCGATAGACTTATTTTCAAAAGCAGTCCCCAGTAAAATCAAATACCGCAACCAGGACCTAGGATCTTTGGGCCGTTTATTTCAAAATCAGCCCAAAGATCGGGGGCTTGTGGGGGACAGATATTCCCCGGGTCCACTAGAAGGATAAAAGACCTCACGAAAGGCCCAGAGGCCCCATAATTCGTAAGGTCATCCCCCTCGTGGGCCTGGAGGAACGACCAGTGAGACAGATCAACACAAGGCCGGGTCGGTGCAAGCCCAGTCGGCCCAACAACATCCCAACATTAATCGCAGCAGTGACCCGACCTTTCCGCGCAGGAGCCCCGTACATCGGAACTGGGTGAAGATGAGTCGGCTGAATTATAGGGAGACAGACTCGGTTAGTTCACTATTATTCTGGCTCACGTTGTTATCATATCCATATGTAATGCCCCACGGTCGAGTATATAAGGCCTAGGGGGCACCCCTTCAAGAAGATAGATCAACATTATTCATCACTTAGCCTCCCATCCCGCTCTTTACATTTTCCAGCGCTAGAGAGCCCCTTTGTAACTCATCGCATAAAGCATTCCAGCCAGGACGTAGGGTGTTACGCATCTCAAAGCGGCCCGAACCTCTACATCACTGTCTACTATTTCTCGTGCGCCCAGCATGAACCATCGAGCTACAGTCGGTAACGCCGTCCTACTTCTAAAAAGCACTTTGGGGGGTAACTCTGGGTGCGTGGTCGGACCCGAAACACCGACAGCCTACAAGGACATCTGACAGTGCCGGTTAATGACAAGGAGAATACGTGGTCCACAAAATCTTTGGTCTTGGCTACCCAATCATTAGAATGATGTTCATTCCTACTCCAACCATTGTACATCCATGCACGATCGTCAGCCATTCCTGAGACTGTTAAACGGAACCATATCGTGAAAAAGTTATTCAACTTCGTCAAGGTATCGGTCCTACATGTATAGACAAGAATAGGTTCTAAACCCACATGAACTTAGCAGGACCCAAAAAAATTCGGCAGCATAACTTCGCTGCCACTAAATAATATTACTTATATACAAAACAAACAATATATAATACTAATCAAATCAAACTAAGTACCACATACACTAATTATGCAACTATCATACGTACCAATATAATATACTATTAAAGCTAATAATATAATAGTAATCAAATAATAATACGAAATAAGATAAAATACTTGCATACTAATAATATACTATTAAAGCTAATAATATAATAGTAATCAAATTAAACAATATAATATACTATAAAATACTTGCATACTAATAATATACTTGCATACTAATAATATAATAGTAATCAAACAATATAATATACTATTAAAGCTAATAATATAATAGTAATCAAATTAAACAATAATATGAATCACAAATAGTAATCAAACAAACACAATTACAAATATATAATAATTTCGGCGGCACCTAAATAACAACCGTCGAAAATAAGAAATAAAATACTTAAAAAATTACCTTCTCTCAATGTGGCGGCTCGACGACAGCGGTGGAGTGGCGGATCGGTGGACGAGCAGCGCGGGGACGGACGGCGTGGGACGGTCGTGGACAGCGCGGGCGGGCGGGCGGAGGACGGCGCACACGGGCGGCGCGCGCAAGGGCACGGGCGCGGGCGCTGTCGCGGGCGACGGCGCAGGAAGGGGCACGACGCGTCGGCTGCGCGGGCGGCGGCTGCACGGCGCGGCGGCGGCGTCTAGTGAGATGAGAGGTAGAGGAGAGAAACAGAGAAGAAGAACGGACCCGACCGTTTTAAAAAGGCAATTTTTGGCGGCTGGGGAAGGGCTGCCGAAAGTAGCACACTATTTTCGGCGGCGGTGTCAGAAGCCGCCGAAAATAGTACTATTTTCGGCGACTATGTCAGAGGCCGCCGAAAGTAGCTCTATTTTTGGCGTCTGTGTCACGCCGCCGAAAATAGCGTGCTATTTTCGGCGGCCCTCCCCTAGCCGCCGAAAATAGTGGGGGCCGCCGAAAATGCCTGTAGCTCTTGTTGTATGCTTTCATCTCTCTCCCTTCCAGCGAGCATCGTGTCCCTTGCCATATCCTCGCCCGCCCCCGGCGCGTGGGCCTCAGGAACCCGAGCAGCCAGCCCCGGCGTGCGGTCCGTCGTGACTAGCCCGGCGGCTCACATCCCCGGCGCGCGGTCCGTTCCCGAGGCGAGGTCTAGCGCATCCAATGCCCCGCCATCCGCTACAGTGATCTCCCTTCTTCTTCCTCTGTTTGTTCCTGCATTTTTTCTCTTTCGTGCGGATGTCGCCATGGCTGGTTCTCGGAGCAGCTTCCCTGGCCAAGCCTAGCGCCCCCTGCATGCCCCCATGTGTGGCTGTATGTTATGGTCGTACACCTTATGAGCCCCGGCGACCCACACCCTGCTGGCCGCGACTTCTCCTAGACCCGCCTCGCAATCCCAATCCTCATCCCATGTCGTGCGATTCCCGTGGCGAAGAAAGAGGAGAGGAGAAACTGTCTCCACTCGGCATGCATATCCCACCTGTGCGTGATTGCTGCTGGGAAATTGCATGTGGGTCCCACCTACATGGCTATTTTCTCTCCACTATTCCATTGCCGTGTGTTTGACTGTGACCCCATCGCATGCACCACGCAAATTTAGAGTTGCTGCATGCGACACGATTCCACCAAATACAAAATCGCCCCACACATTCCTCTACGGATCTTCTGCATCTTGTGGTCATCCGTGTGGTCGATTTCATAGCTAATGAGAACGCGCCATATCGTCGATTTTGTAGTAGTAATGTTATCTAGTCATGTCACAAGTTTAATTGATTAATTAATTATCTACATTTTCAGTATTCTATAGTTATTCAAAAATGACCTTCTAATTAAAACTAGGTCGTAGTTTTTAACTCGGGCTTTTATAAATATAAATGTTAATTAACTTGATTAATACTAGCTTAAATACTTTTAATTAATTATTTATTTGTTGTTGTTCGTGCACGACAACGTTTGCGCGTCATCGTGTTGTTCGCGCGCGTTGTCGCATTGACTCACGCTTGTCGCGGGCTGTCGTGCGCAGTCTCACGTGCTGCAGTGTTGTTTCGTGCATGTCGTCGCTGTCGTTCGCGAGTGTCGCACGTGTCGTTCGCGTGCGTTGTCGCGCACCGTTCACATGTGTCGCGCGGCGTCTGCGTGTGATAATAAATTGTTTTCGCATATAAACACTCATGTTAATAATGTTAATTCGTCAGGTCACATATTTTAGATAATTAACTTAAGGTTTGCTCGACTAATATCTATTAAATTAATATTCCGATTAGATTAAATGTGTAGTGTTCAACTTGCGTTTTTATAATAAACACTAACTTGGCTAATATTGATTTAACTACTTTTCATTTATTTAATACTTATCTAGTATAAATATATCGTTTATTTAGTATTTTCTCGCCTGTCGCGCGTGCTATTCCGCACGTGGTCGCGTGCTGATTCGTGCGAATAGTGTAATGTTCTTATGCATATATATATATATATATATATATATATATATATATATATATATATATATATATATATATATGTTTGTTTGCTTGTGCCTGTTCGTCGTCGCTTCGCGTTGCGATTAGATCGTGATTCTCTTCAGAGCTTCGAGGAATCGACGGTCAAGCGTTGGCGACCAAGTGATCTGGTTCTTCGGGTTCTACAAAGTTGAAGACCCTGAGCATCTGTTTGTTGAAGGCAAGTGTCCTCTGGCCCATTATATTCCATTCACTTATAATTCACTGTCCCACATTACTTAATTGAAACCTAAGGATTGACTAGCTTTGTATTTATCTTGTCCTTGATTACCTTTTGGGTCACTATGGTTAGCTTCATGCTACTACATTACTTTAATCAATGAACATGATATGAATATTTATGATACGATGATGTTATCTCGATAATGATCTTGTGATACTTTAGGGGACTCAGGCCATTTTCCTGAGTACCTCTCCGTAAGGACCTATTCAGGGAGTGATAACCCGGGAAAACAGTGCAACCATGAGGGTGGTATGGGACGCCCTTGACAAGTAATTAAGGAAGTCTTATGTTGGGTGCTGGTTTTGGTTATTGGGGAACAGAGTCATATGTTATGGCTCCTATATTCTCGCTCAGGGATCTGGGTACGGGCATCGTCCCACGGCTTTTTCCTGAGGGCGGAGGTATAGGTTTTGGGACGTCAGAAGGACTTTATGCAATGGTCATTTCCAACATTCGCATAGTGAGGACCCTAGGGAAAAGCCATGTAGTGAGACCCTACCAGTTCACCATGGAAGTGATCAATGGGGAGTCGCGATCCTTGGGCAGAAAGGGGATCATGGCTCATGGGTAAAGTGTGCAACCTCTAAAGAGTGTTATGAAACTGATATATCAGTCGTGCTCACGGTTAAGAGCGGCCTTGGGATCTTCTTTGATTAGAGATACAGATGATCTGAGATTCAATGGTTCTATTAATGGTTTTGGTTCAATGATGATAATGATGTTCCTCGATGAGGAAATGATTCACGGGTTGGTATTGCTAAAACTTGGCTTCCACTAATAATCAATACCTGACCAACTAAAAGCAACTGCTTGAGCTTAACCCCACATAAAGCTAGTCCCCCTCAGCCAAACGGGGCATTTGCTGAGTATGTTGATATGTACTCACCCTTGCTTTCACAAAACACCAGGTTGCCTTTGGTGCAATCTATGCTCAGGTAAAGAAAGAGAAGAAGGCATCGAGGCGGATCTCCAGGAGTTCCAGGACATCAATGAGTTCGAGGATTAGGCTAGCGACCTCCCCCAGTCAGCTGCCTGTGGTGGGTTCGTTTACGTTGGCTACGTTTCTATTATGTGCACTTTGATTTATATTATGTAAATGACTCTAGTCTTTAACATTATTACTTACTCTTTATTGTTATTCGAAGCATTGCGATATGATGAGTCATTTATGTAATTGCTGCGTACGTGAATTTCTGATCCTGGCACGTACATGGTTCATATTCGGTTTACCTTCCAAAACCGGGTGTGACAAGAAGACACAAAAAATCAAGATGTGTTGAATTGTCTCCTGCTGCTGATCGCAAAGAACGCATTTCCCCAGTGGTCAAGACCTCTACGTGCTAGACGATCCGTTATCCAGCACCTATTAAGGGAAGCAAGCCAAATGAAGAATTTGCACTTAGGGGGTGCCCAACTCTTCCATATCCTTTCACCCAGCTCAAAATCCACAGAACCAACCAAGAAATGTTGGTATGCTGTTTTAGCAAAGTACTCCCTCGAAGCACCTGGTAGCCAACGGAAAGCATCAACTTTTCCAAACTGTAACTGAATATTCTGTGTTAAGTCCCAAATTACTAAGAATTCGATAATCACTTCTACCAGTAAACTACCAGAGATGTCTCTGACCCAATTGTTATCCCTGGGAGCTTGCTGAACTGTTTTCCTTTTTCTCAATCTTTTTGAAACTCTATTTAATAGAAAAGGGGCAATTTCTGAGATACATTAACCATGCAGCCAACGGTCAGTCCAAAATAGAGTTCTAGCACCATCCCCCACTATGGAGCAGATTGAGGCTGAGAACATGGCCATAACATTAAGATGGACATGTACATCAAATTCAGCCTAAGGCCTGTCTGGCTGAGTTTTTTTGAGCCACAGCCACCTCAGATTCAATGCCCAACTAAGAATTTCAAGATTGTGTATGCCCAAACCTCCTAGGCTTAAGGGTTTACAAACCCTATTCCAACCCACAACACAATGGCCACCTCTGACATCCTTTTTGCCCTTCCACAGAAATCCTCTCCTGAATTTGTCTATAGAATTTTAAAACAAACAGATCGATGACTATTATAGCAACCTCTTTATTCAATTCCTTGTCAAACCTACAAAAAATAAAAGAGGATATTGAGTAAGCATTGAGACTCAACATAAAGCATGAGGCTTTATCATCTGACATCTTCCGAAGCTTCTGCTTTCTCGGTCTAATAGTTGGGATTACATTGAGAGTGTTTGATAACATCTTTGTTGACACCACAAAGATCATTGCCTGACCAAGCAAAAACATCCTTGTTATTGAACAAGAATTTTAACATAACTTTTTCTTGTTCATCGGATAATTGGGACTCAAACAACACCTTCTGTTCAGCTATGTCTTCGCATAAAAGCATAAACTTTGGTTGATCCGCTGAAGCAGCTTTATCTCTTATATACTTATGCTACTGGTGAGCTTTGGCTTCACCTATATTGTGAATGGCCCTGGAATCTGTACAATTCCCTTCGGCCCTTCTAGCAGCCTCTTGGCTTCCATGCATAGCAATAGAACCCTGGTCAGATGGTATCTTCATACACAGATATGCTGGATGAAGTATTGCTTCGAAAGCATTCAATGTCCCTCGTCCAATGATTGCATTATAAGGATAATCCATGTCTACGATGTCAAATACAACTTGCTCTATTCTGGTGTTGTGGACATAACCGAAGGTGATTGGCATTGTTATTTTTCCAAGTGCCACTATCTACTTTCCCCTGAAGCCACACAGGGGGTGCGTTGCATCATGTATTTTGTCATCTTGCTCTTGCATTTGTCTAAAGGCTTTTGCGAAAATAATGTCTGCTGCACTACCCATGTCTGAAGGCTCTTGCATTTGTTTGAAGGTGATGATGTGAGAGCAATTACAATCCAGCGTGAACAGTACGGGGGTATTGTTCACCTATTTATAGGCATGGGGCGCAGCCTGAGTAAAAATACATTTGTGACCTTAACATGTACACATATCGTAACACAAAACATCAGGGATTAACTAGTCTTTTTCTCTTCGACTTGGCATCATGTTTGACCTTCGTCACCACCATAAGTCGAAGCTGTCGTCCTTTGGCTGTGAAAGGGAAATAGGGTTAACCATTTCCTATAATTAATTTTGGTGGTTGACGACGAACGCAAACATTTGGACTAATTAGTTTGTCGAGAATCCATGTATTACAGTGCATAAGGTTCAACACAAACCAAGAAAGAAATCAAGTTAGGGACACCATTTAATTCGAGCAAAAGGACTTGAGTGTGCTGATTTTTGGCACACTGGACACTGTCCGGTGCACTAGGGCTGTACAGACTTGAACCAGCCACTCTTAGGAAAATGGAGGCGCGCTCCGCTATAATTCACCGGACTGTCCAGTGTGCCACCGGACTGTCCGGTGCGCCAGCAGATCAACAGTTAGCTCGCGCCAAAGGTCGACTGTGCAGAGTGAATAGTAATGAACAGTGCCGTACAGAAGTTAGAGCGCAGAAGTCATAGAGCACCGGACTGTCCGGTGTGGCACCATACTGTCCTGTGCAACAAGACAACAAAGGCTCCAACGGTCGACTAGCTCCGAACCCTAACGATTGCGGTGACGTGGCACGCACCAGACAGTGCACAGTGGTTGTCCGATGGCGCACCGGACTGTCCGATGTGCCCATTGCCAGTAGAATTCAGCCAACGGCTAGAAGTGGTTGGGAGGCTGTAAATACCCCCAACCACCTCATTCACTTCTATCCAAGCATTTCTGAGTTCTCATTCATTGCAAGAGCAAAAGCCCAACACTCCAAGACACAATCAAAACAATCAATCCACTCAAAGCCCCAAAATCAACTCTAGTGCATTAGGGCTTGTGAGAGGATCACTTGTGTTCTTTTGTTGCTCTTGTCGCTTGGATTGGCCTTTTTTCCCTTCTATTTCTCAAGTGACTTGTAATCGAAGCAAGAGACACCTAAGTGTGTGGTGGTCCTTATGGGGTCTAAGTGACCCGAGAGATTAAGGAAAAGACTCACTCGGTCTAAGTGACCGTAGAGAGAGGGAAAGGGTTGAAATAGATCCGGTCTTTGTGACCTCGTCAACGGGGACTAGCTTCTTTGGAACTGAACCTCGATAAAACAAATCATCATGTTCACTCGCCTTGATTCTTGTTTGATTTGTTTTCCCCTCTCTAACGTTTCCTTGCTAGTGTGAATCCTTGAGCAACTCCTAGCAAGAGAGATATTCTTTTGGACTTGAACTTAATTCCAACACTAACCCCCGACCTTAGTGTGTGTTTAAGTTTATAAATTTTAGGTTTTGCCTATTCACCCTCCTCTAGGTGACTTACAATTGGTACCAGAGCTAATGCTTCATTCAAGAGCCTAACCAACTCGAAGTGATGTCTGGTGATCACGCCAAGAGGGAGATCATGACCGACGAAAAGCCCGCAAGCTCGGTGAGGACTCTCTCAAGGGAGTCCAGCAACAAGTATAAGGAGGAATCCTCTTCCTCCATCAAGTCACATCGGAAGGGTGACAAGAAGAAGAAGAAGAAGATGATGAAGAAGGTGGTCTACTACGAGACCGACTCTTCATCACCCTCCATGTCCGGCTCCAAATTGTCCACTACTTCTAAGCGCCATGAGCGTAAGAAGTATAGTAAGATGCCCCTACGCTATCCTCGTATTTCAAAGCGCGCTCCATTACTTTCCATACCCCTAGGCAAACCACCATATTTTGATGGTGAAGATTATTGTATGTGGAGTGATAAAATGAGGCACCATATAACCTCACTCCACAAAAGCATTTGGGATACTGTTGAATTTGGAGCGCAGGTACCCAAGGTGGGGGACAAGGACTACGACTCGGACGAGGCCGCCCCAATACGACACTTTAACTCACAAGCAACTTCTATACTCCTCGCCTCTTTATGTCGAGAGGAGTATAATAAGGTGCAAGGGTTAAAAAGCGCCAAAGAATTTTGGGACGTCCTCAAAACTGCGCACGAAGGGGACGAGGTGACCAAGATCACCAAGCGCGAGATGATCGAGGGAGAACTCGGTCGATTCATCCTCAACAAAGGGGAAGAGCCGCAAGCCATGTACAACCGGCTCAAGACCATGGTGAACCAAGTGCGCAACCTCGGGAGCACCAAATGGGATGACCATGAAATGGTCAAGGTTATTCTAAGATCCCTTGTTTTTCATAATCTTACTCAAGTATAATTAATACGTGGGGATCCTAGATACAAGCTAATGTCTCCCGAGGAACTTATTGGCAAGTTTGTGAGCTTTGAACTTATGATCAAAGACTCCAAACACATTGTCAACTTAGAGCAAGGCACCACCTCCACACCCGAGGTGCAACCCGTCGCATTCAAAGCGACGGAAGAAAAGAAGGAGGAGTCTACACCAAGTAGGCTCCCAATCGACACCTCTAAGCTCGACAACAAGGAGATGGCGCTCATCATCAAGAGCTTCCACCAAATCCTAAAACAAAGGAGGGGGAAAGACTACAAGTCCCGCTCCAAGAGAGTGTGTTACCGTTGTAGTAAGTCCGGTCATTTCATAGCTAAATGTCCAATTTCTAGTGAAAGTGACAGGGACAAAGACAAGAAGGAGAAGAAGAGATACTACAAGAAGAAGGGTGGTGATGCGCACAAATGCCGGGAATGGGACTCTGACGAGAGCTCCACCGACTCCTGCTTCGACGAGGACGCCGCCAACATCACCGTCAATAAGGGACTCCTCTTCCCCAAAGTCGGCCACAAGTGTCTCATGGCTAAGACGGCAAGAAAAAGAAGGTGCACTCTAGAGCCACCCCCAAATATACAACATCTAGCGATGAGGGTAGCTCTAGCAATAATAAAGATGATTTAATTTCTCTCTTTGCCAACCTTACCATGGACCAAAAGAAAAAAATAAATGAATTAATAGAAACTATTAACGAGAAGGATGATCTCTTGGAAAGCAAAGAGGACTTCCTCGTTAAAGAAAACAAAAAATTTGTAAAATTGAAAAATGCTTATGCTCAGGAAATAGAAAAATATGAAAACTTATCTAAGGAGCTTAGCATTTGTCATGATTCAATTTCAAGTCTTAGAACTGAGAATGCTAATTGAGCTTCTAAAATTGAAAAATTGAATGTTTGCAATGATTCATTTTGCTGTCTTAGAGATGAGAATGCTTGACTTAAACAACAAAAAGATCACATAGCTAAATTAACTGCTAAAATTGCCGAGCGTGAACTAGAAAATGAAAATTTTAAATTTGCTCATAGTATGCTTTATAATGGGAGACGCCTTGGCATTAAGGATGGCATTGGATTCCAACAAGGGAGCCAATCCAATGTCAAGCTTAATGCCCCTAAGAAATTGTCTAACTTTGTGAAGGGCAAGGCTCCCATGGTTCAGGATAGTGAGGGTTACATTTTATATCCTGCAAACTATCCTGAACATAAGATTAGGAAGATTCATGCTAGGAAACCTCATTCTCTTTCTCACCATGCATTTATGTATAAAAATGAGGCTTCTAGCTCTAGGTTTCCTGACCATAGGGGGAGATTGAAAGGGAAATAGGGTTAACCATTTCCTATAATTAATTTTGGTGGTTGATGGCCAACGCAAACATTTGGACTAATTAGTTTGTCGAGAATCCATGTATTATAGGTGCATAAGGTTCAACACAAACCAAGAAAGAAATCAAGTTAGGGACACAATTTAATTAGAGCAAAAGGACTTGAGTGTGCTGATTTTTGGCGCACCGAACACTGTCCGGTGTGCACCGGACAGTGTCTAGTGCACCAGGGCCGTATAGACTTGAACCAGCCACTCTCGGGAAAATGGAGGCGCGCTCCACTATATTTCACTGGACTGTCTGGTGTGCCACCGGACTGTCCGGTGCACCAACAGAGCAATGGCTAGCTCGCGCCAATGGTGCATCATCGTGTTCACTCGCCTTGATTCTTGTTTGATATGTTTTCCCCTCTCTAACGTTTACTTGCTAGTGTGAATTTGAGTTGGCTCCCATACGTCATCCTTAATCCTTGAGCAACTCCTAGCAAGAGAGATATTCTTTTGGACTTGAACTTAATTCTAACGCTAACCCCCGACCTTAGTGTGTGTTTAAGTTTATAAATTCCAGGTTTCGCCTATTCACCCCCCATCTAGGCGACTTACAGGCTGTAGCTTCGACATTCGATGTTGTCGCTTATTGACAATATCTTCGTTTTGAGAACCTTCGGCAAAGAAGAGGACCCCCAACAGTTGTCACCGAAGAACGCCATCGAGGCCACCGAATCGCCGTGCAGACTGTCGACCATCACAACTCGCGCCTTACGCGACCTCTGTCTCTGTCGGAGCCACCCGCGCCTCACGTGGCCACCACACACGCCTTGGGAGCCGCCGTAGCCCATGCCTCAGGGGTCGCCACCATTGCTGCCGCCCGTGCCTTGACGGTGGCCGCCACCGCTAAAACCCTAATCCTTAGCAGCACAATGGTGCTTTTATAGACGCCCGGGTCTAGTATGACTGAACCAGATAGCATTGTTTAGCTAGAGTTTACTCTAGTTATTGGAAGTCAGGGGCTTTATATATATATATTGTATATTAGGAGCTCTGGGCTTCCAATAACTAAAGGAAGCCCAGGCCAGACAGTGCAATCCGGTCGAGCCGGACTAGGTCCAGACGTCTATAAAAGAAAATCCGTAGTGCTAGGGATCAGTTTTTCACGCCCCATCTCGATTCATTAGCGACGGCGGTTGCCCGATAGCGCGCGCGACAGTGGACCCCCGGCCAGTGGCTGCGGTGGCCGCGGCTCCTCGACCTCGACATGCGGTGGCGGTGGTTCCTAGGCCGGCGGCGGCGGCTCCCGATCTAGAGGGCGAGCGACGACAATGCCCTTGTGCGGTGGCGGCGGTTCCTAGGCCGGTGGCTGCAACTCCATTACCTCGACGCGCGGTGGCAAAGGTTCCTCGATCTAGAGTAGTCGCAGCGGTTCCCTGATCGAGAGGGCGAGTGACAGCGGGGCCCTTGTGCGGGCAAGCGGCGGCGTCCCGAAGCCCCGAGGAGGCGGCACTTCCAAGGCCGGCGAGCAAGCGACGCCCGTCGACGTGCGAGTAGCGACGACGACACATGAGGCGCGATGTTCGAGCGAGCGATGTCATGGAAGGCGCGAGATGCGCGCAGCAATGAACGCACGTGTTATCCTCCGATCCGGCGCAGTTTTCTTTTCGATTATTGTGTTTTATGCCTACCACATGTATTATTTACGCTGAAAATTGTATGATTTTATGCTTGAACACGGAGTTCGTATATCAGTTTACTGCATGCACATTGGAAAGGTAATTCCTTGATTTATGTTGTTCGTAATTTGCGCGCATGCAATGGAAACTCCCACGATTTTGCCATAATTTTTGGATCTGTATAAAAATAGAAACCGCATGGATGCGGCTGCCATGTTTTTCGGATCTGCCATAAAAATAGGATCGTAATAACAACCTACTAGAGCTATCAACCTCTCATTGACTCGGTATTTCTATACTATATTTAAAGCACCAGTTTCAACGGTCGTCGTGCGTCATATTTTTACAAATAACCCCTCACAACTATTTCATATTAATTCGCTGCACGCCTATAGATGGCCAAACAGCAGCCCGGCACGGGCCAGACACCCGCGGGCCACAACTTTGGCCCAAACATATCATGCCGGCCTGCTCACTATGCCGGGTCAGCCCGTTAGCCTGTCGGCCCGTTAGATTAAATCAGCATAAAATGTTAAAAAACAGTGCAGGAGGTGGGGTTCGAACCCATGCCCTGATGGAAGAAGGGCAGGAGACACTGGGTGAAGTTGCCTAACCAGTAGAACATCATGCTCAAATATTTTTTAATATTGAATCTAAATTGTATATATATACGTTTTTTGTAAAATAAAAAATATAATCGTGTTGGGCCGGGCCAGCACTACGGGCCGAGGCTACAGCCTAAGCACGGCACGACGTTCTTGGCTCTTCCAAGCATTAGGTCGTTTCTGAGACCATATTGGCGCAATGGACTCCATGGTGTTTGAGGTTACTGAATTAGATGGAGAAACAATGATTTTTCACACTAACAGTAAAACGAAAGGTTATTTTTTGGTTTTAAACATTAGTAATTGCGACGAAGTAGCATAATTTATATGGAGTGCATCCAGTTTTTATTGATGCCTGACTTTAGCAATCACTCCATATTTTGATCTATCTTTTTTATAAGTTTGAGTTCATGTGACTTATTTTAGAAACTTGAGTTCACAAACTTTTTCTTATTTGGTCTCTGTATGGTGGAATTATGTCATTTTATAATATTTGTTCGTTCAGTCAGTTGTTGTGAACTCTTCTAATCGCTCACTTCATTGGTCGTGTTGTACTAAGACATATTGTATGGAGTAAACAATAACATCGGTTAGCCAAATTAAAAAATATTATATGGAGAGCGGAGACAATTAATAAAAAATCTTGAAATTTTTTTAGTGGATAGTTTACGTGGGTATTGTTGTAAGCCGTCACAACTCACGGGCAACCGACTAGTACACTTATAATTGAGGGATTTTATGGTCAAAACTTAAGGTTTTTACGCTCCACCCGGAGATGCGTCCACCAGTGAACAACATACCATATTTTTTACGCTGTGTAAGGAATTGCATAAATACCTACACCATGTAGTATAATTTGTTTCAGTATACATCATAAACTATTTCTAATGCGTTTAGCTGCATAGCTGTTGGAGGGATCCTATATTTATGAAGGAAATAATAAAATATTAAATGCGATTTTTTGTTTCTATGCATGCAATTCATTTACTTTTATTGCATATTCTTTCCACCATAAATTCGTGTGCATGCAGCTGGTAACAGATTTTACGCAGTATACCGAATTGCATAATTATCTACACAGTGTAGCATATTTAGTATCAGTATATATCATAAAATTGTCATTACGAGTCTAGCTGCATGGCTGTTGCAGTGATCCTAAATTTATGGAGGAAATAAAACATTTAAAATAAAAACGGTCATACATATATTTCCTAAATTTACTGTCACACCCGGGTTTCGGGGCACCAAGACCCGGGCGCGAACATAATCACCAGGTGTGCTGGGACCAAGTCTCACACACATGATGAATCATGGCACAGGATCAAATGTCACATCTTTACTACATAACAAGAGTTCTATACAAAATAAATAATTACATTATAAGGAGACAACGGTCCAGCAACCCAAAGTTGACTGGGAGACGATGGCCTAGACCACTCACGAACTCATCACAGCATCCTCCAAGCGCCTCATCCTGTGGTACCTGATCTTGACCTGTGGGGGGTGTGAGACAGCAAGAGTGAGCTCACATACACTCATAGCTCAGCAAGTTGTGGGGAATAATGTGCATGAACTCGCCAAAGGTGGGAGCTCACGTGAAGTGTAAGGCTTACCAAAGAGGATGGTTGAAGCTGAGCATTGCTTTTAAAGTTGGTCAAAATTTTATTAGCAGTTACTAAGTATAAGTAAATACCAACCCAATTAAATAGTAGAACAAAAGTAACAACCTCACCTGCGATGCAATGCATATGACAAATTGAATTTAGTTCCATAATTTAATCATGTGAGTGTCTGAGCTGCTCATGACCGTGAGCACGGCTAGTATACCAGTTTTACACTCTGCAAAGGTTGCGCATCTTTACCCACAAGTCATGTTACCCATCTGCCAAGAGACGGCCAATCCCATACACCTCTACCGAGGAGGCGAGGCAGGGTAACACTACGAGGCCTTTACAAAGTTCCACTAGCTTCAGAAAACCCGCTACAGTTTATAGGAAGCTCCAATGCAGGAATCCCTCGCATGACCGCCATCGCAGCAAAATCATCCCAAGGGCCTCCCTACACTGACCACTCCCCTACTGCCCTTGCCCCTTTCGGGTAAGGTAGTCATCCACTAGCTTTCCTAATTAATCAGCCAAGGGCGTCCCATTAAACCCTTGTGGTAGCACTGTTTTCCTGGGTGGTTCTCCATGTTCCAATTAACATAATGATCTTATCATGAACAGTAAATAACAACTGATAATAAAAGTATAATCTTGAATAATATGTATCTCTATACCCAAAACCACATAAAGCTATAGCAGGTACTACCCAAAGATTCAGTGGTGAACAAGGTATAAAGATAGTCAAACTAGGGTATCCTATTGGGTCCCATCAAAATTAACCTATGCAGATCATTATGATTAATTAGAACATGACTGGGTAAAAAGAAGTGATCAAGGGCACAACTTGCTTGGGACTTGAGATTCCAGGTACCAGGATGATCTTCAGATTCTCGTGACATCACGCTAGTCGTAGCAATACAAACAAACATGGTATAGACAAATTTAACATCACACCAAATATATATGCAAATATATATTAATAATCTACATATTGAAATAAGATCACAGGAACAGGAATTATTAATTTTGGATTTATAGATTTTAAGTTATGGATTTCTTAAGATTTTATGTGCTTTGTACAAGATTACTTAAGATAACAATTTTAACATGGCTTTTATGTCAAAACAGAGGCACAAAATTATAAACAATAATATTACAAAGTTATAAGAACTGGAATGGACTAATTTGGACTTAATATGGATTTTCTATGAATTAAACCAATTCTACCATTTATTTCTACATTAAAAATTCATTTCTATATTTATTTTCTAATTTTTCCAACTCATTGGACTGGGAGCCTAATTATCAGAAACTACAGGGGCTATTTCGCAAAAGATCATCAGACTCAGGATTCCCCCGCACTGGACGGCGGGTTGAATAGGTAAAAATCCAGGGTCTCTTTTAGAAAATACCCACGCTGAAAGGGTTTGGGTTCCCCTGAGCCGTCCGATCAAACTCTCACGACCCAGATTAGATTGTCGCCTATCCAAACCGTTACAAGCCCACGGCCGCCCATCCATAGATCGACGATCAGGATTTAATTAAGCCTGAATCGATACTGACCACCCGATCCGAACACCTGTGGCCCAGATCGGATCCAGGTCAAAGTGAACCAGCACGAATTGTGATTCACTGGATCAGGATTCAATGGTGATGATTTAAATAGGTGAGATCCAATCGGATCCACAGGATCATATCCTACGGTTCAGAATCGATCACCCGGTGATTGAATCGTTGGCCCGATCCAAGTCGTTCATCAGGAAATAGACGGGCAGGGCCTACTCTTCTTTCCTCCCCCAGCTAGAATGCGGCCGCGCGCCAGCCCTGCCCACGGCGGCGTCCTCCGGTGAGCAGCATTCCCAGGGACCCGATTCACCGACCCCAGTGCTCCCTGGTGCAACGCGATGTGCAAACGAAGTCGAATCTCATGGAGGAAGAACATACCGGAGCTTTTACGGGTAATGCACTAGCCACAGTGTACGGCGGAGAGCCAACACCGGCGATGAATTCCGGCGATTCCCGTCGATTTAAAACCTCAACGGTACCGCGCACGCAACCCGTACGTCCCGGCGAAGCCCCCCGACCGCAGTCGAAGTTCTGGCACTGGCACAAACGGGGAAATAGCACACGGCGGATTTCTCCTTCCTTCCGCCCCTTTCTGAAGCTCCAATTCTCTTCCCTGGCAATCGCGCACTGCTAGTTGGCGGGGTTGTAGATGTGGAGAGGTAGGGAGATGGCCCCGGCTTTTATCCCCCAGCCACGAATCCACCGAGATGGGGGCGGCGGTCGTTACGTGAGGCCGCTGCGTACAGCCGGCCACGAACTCGGGTTCTGTTTTGCTGGAGCGGACAAAGGGGAAAGATGAAGGACCTGACAGGGGCGGCCCAATCAGCAGTGGAACAGGCGCGCTACACAGAGAAAGAAATGGAGTCCCGCGCGCAAGTGACGACGGCGCGCAATACTTTGACTGACAGCACCGGCCCACGTGTTGGTGAAGCGGTGCTATGCGGGGTCACGCACGCAAGCGGTCGCTGATCGAGCGGGCCCGCGGGGCAGTGGCCAACCACGTATGTGAGGTGCGGTGGGCTGGCGCAGTGAGTGAAGTAGAGATGGGCCAAAAATGAGGTGGTAGGCCCAGCACAGATGGTTTTCTCTCTTTTTTTCCAATTCAAGTATACTAGCTCAATTTAAATCCTTGTTTTGAATTCTTGATTTAAAAATCACACAACAGTATAATAATACTTCTTCTATCTGCACTAATATTATTTATTTATTGTTATTATTCTCCCAATTGTTTAATTAGGGAAGAAAGGAATGACTTTATTAAAATCCCTTTTTTCATATATATTTTCATTTATAAGTTAAGGTAAATTTAAATTATGATTCCTTGATTCAACTAGAATGCATTACAGAAATAACATCCGCATGAGACGCACATTTCTTTATTTCTTTATTTGTTATTATGCCATTAGTTGAGTATGTAGAGAAAAATAAAAGATAATCAAGGGATCCCCAAAACACCCACTTATAAATTTACTTATTTGTTTATTTTATTATTTATTTTCTACCAATTTTGGGCTTTATAAATCCTACCCCCCTTAAAAATAATCTCGTTCTCGAGATTTGCAAGAAAAGGGTGTATACTCATATTATCTCAACACATATACGCAAACAAAATCTCAGCATGATGCATACTTCATTAGCAAGCCATGGGGTCGACTAGACCTTATTATTCCTTCTAAAATAATATCATATCATCTACTAACTAAAGTAACATCTAGATCTTACAAATAGTAGTAATTTATATATATGTTTATGTAGCTTGGTGGAGCTAGTGGTGGTGGTGGAGGTTGTTGTTGTCGTTGTCTCTCCAACCGCGCTTGGCTTATTTCTTGGCGGACCTGACGTATTTCCTTGCGTCCTTGCCTTATCTGATTTTGCATCTCGGTCACCAGGTCTGTTAATTGTTGTATTACCAGTCTTTGGGCAGCAACCACTTGATCGATTTCAACAGGTGGAGGATTTGGAGGATTCATTTCTGTTTGCTGTTGCGTGATAATCTTTCCTTTCCTGGTATTGACCATGAAAGTTAGAAGCATATGGTAATAGTTTTGCAAAGGAAATTATTCAATAAGCGGAATGAATAAGCTAGTAGCTGGTTATAATCTGAAGATTCTTTAGTAGGGCTTAATCTTTGTTTTATGTTCAGATTGGGGTAACCAGTCATATAAGGTGAATATCCAAGGGTAAGATAGAATCTGTCAAGATGAGAGATATAAATGGGTGAGATAGACTACAAGATGTAGGTTAAAAGTTTGTTTGTTGTTAGGTGGGAATAGAAAGGTTATACCATCCATCATGGCTCTATGGGTTGGGTTAGCTCATGGTTGAGTTGATCTAATGTGCTAAGTTAAGTTAATACCTAGATAGTAGGGTCTAATCTCTTCTACCAATATTAACTAACCTATTTAAGTAAGCCACATTCGATTAGCTCCACTTAAGGTTAGCATTCGTTAGGTTAGATTAACCTATTAGATGGGATCAGATCTAGAATAAATTTATATGACTATTTTAGACTAGATAAGATATAAATAAATTTTGGGATTAGCTTCTGGTTGTTACTTTAGGATGAGATAAGTGAAGTGGTTAGGATAAGATGATTCCTTCAAGATGAGAGGAATC
The DNA here is from genome assembly GCA_029449295.1 of Zea luxurians. Taxonomy (NCBI): domain Eukaryota; kingdom Viridiplantae; phylum Streptophyta; class Magnoliopsida; order Poales; family Poaceae; genus Zea; species Zea luxurians. Next base: position 118,357,923 of record JAOPSE010000009.1, read on the forward strand.
CATTAAGATAAGAAAGTGTTTTAAGATAAGATGGATCTATTTAAGATGGATATACTTTAATGGAGGATAATTTAGGTTGTCTAGTTGTCTTATGAATATATTTTTATGCCTATATGTATATGTAGATGTAGTTGTGGACATTACTCCAAAACTCATCACACTCAATCAAAGATCCAAATCAGACATGTATCACAAGAACAAACATTCAGGCATACAAATACCTATAAAAATAGTTTTGTTTTTGTTCCTAAGATTAGGTCTCCTATTCCTAAAGGTCACTTTAGGCACAGGATTTCAAAGTGTGAAATCCATATTTGTCTTTAGAAGTGAAAAGGTAAGAGTAATCAGAGTAAAGCGGAAATAGATGAGAAAAGATTAAGAAAAGTTTAGAAAGAATCAGAGTAGCAAGGTAAGTAGATAATGGTTGTCCAGTTCTATCTAGGTTTCGTCCTACAGTCAACATTCCTCTGATACCACTTCTGTCACACCCAGGTTTCGGGGCACCAAGACCCGGGTGCGAACATAATCACCAGGTGTGCTGGGACCAAGTCTCACACATATGATGAATCATGGCACAGGATCGAATGTCACATCTTTACTACATAACAGGAGTTCTATACAAAATAAATAATTACATTATAAGGAGACAACAGTCCAGCAACCAAAAGTTGACTGGGAGACGATGACCTAGACCACTCACGAACTCATCACAGCATCCTCCAAGCGCCTCATCCTGTGGTACCTGATCTTGACCTGTGGGGGGTGTGAGACAGCAAGAGTGAGCTCACATACGCTCATAGCTCAGCAAGTTGTGGGGAATAATGTGCATGAACTCGCCAAAGGTGGGAGCTCACGTGAAGTGTAAGGCTTACCAAAGAGGATGGTTGAAGCTGAGCATTGCTTTTAAAGTTGGTCAAAATTTTATTAGCAGTTACTAAGTATAAGTAAATACCAACCCAATTAAATAGTAGAACAAAAGTAACAACCTCACCTGCGATGCAATGCATATGACAAATTGAATTTAGTTCTATAATTTAATCATGTGAGTGTCCGAGCTGCTCATGACCGTGAGCACGGCTAGTATACCAGTTTTACACTCTGCAAAGGTTGCGCATCTTTACCCACAAGTCATGTTACCCATCTGCCAAGAGACGGCAAATCCCATACACCTCTACCGAGGAGGCGAGGCAGGGTAACACTACGAGGCCTTTACAAAGTTCCACTAGCTTCAGAAAACCCGCTACAGTTTATAGGAAGCTCCAATGCAGGAATCCCTCGCATGACCGCCATCGCAGCAAAATCATCCCAAGGGCCTCCCTACACTGACCACTCCCCTACTGTCCTTGCCCCTTTCGGGTAAGGTAGTCATCCACTAGCTTTCCTAATTAATCAGCCAAGGGCGTCCCATTAAACCCTTGTGGTAGCACTGTTTTCCCGGGTGGTTCTCCATGTTCCAATTAACATAATGATCTTATCATGAACAGTAAATAACAACTGATAATAAAAGTATAATCTTGAATAATATGTATCTCTATACCCAAAACCACATAAAGCAATAGCAGGTACTACCCAAAGATTCAGTGGTGAACAAGGTATAAAGATAGTCAAACTAGGGTATCCTATTGGGTCCCATCAAAATTAACCTATGCAGATCATTATGATTAATTAGAACATGACTGGGTAAAAAGAAGTGATCAAGGGCACAACTTGCTTGGGACTTGAGATTCCAGGTACCAGGATGATCTTCAGATTCTCGTGACCTCACGCTAGTCGTAGCAATACAAACAAACATGGTATAGACAAATTTAACATCACACCAAATATATATGCAAATATATATTAATAATCTACATATTGAAATAAGATCACAGGAACAGGAATTATTAATTTTGGATTTATAGATTTTAAGTTATGGATTTCTTAAGATTTTATGTGCTTTGTAAAAGATTACTTAAGGTAACAATTTTAACATGGCTTTTATGTCAAAACAGAGGCACAAAATTATAAACAATAATATTACAAAGTTATAAGAACTGGAATGGACTAATTTGGACTTAATATGGATTTTCTATGAATTAAACCAATTCTACCATTTATTTCTACATTAAAAATTCATTTCTATATTTATTTTCTAATTTTTCCAACTCATTGGACTGGGCGCCTAATTATCAGAAACTACAGGGGCTATTTCGCAAAAGATCATCAGACTCAGGATTCCCCCGCACTGGACGGCGGGTTGAATAGGTAAAAATCCAGGGTCTCTTTTAGAAAATACCCACGCTGAAAGGGTATGGGTCCCCCTGAGTCGTCCGATCAAACTCTCACGACCCAGATTAGATTGTCGCCTATCCAAACCGTTACAAGCCCACGGCCGCCCATCCACAGATCGACGATCAGGATTTAATTAAGCCTGAATCGATATTGACCACCCGATCCGAACACCTGTGGCCCAGATCGGATCCGGGTCAAAGTGAACCAGCACGAATTGTGATTCACTAGATCAGGATTCAACGGTGATGATTTAAATAGGTGAGATCCAATCGGATCCACAGGATCATATCCTACGATTCAGAATCGATCACCCGGTGATTGAATCGTTGGCCCGATCCAAGTCGTTCATCAGGAAATAGACGGGCAGGGCCTACTCTTCTTTCCTCCCCCAGCTAGAATGCGGCCGCGCACCAGCCCTGCCCACGGCGGCGTCCTCCGGTGAGCAGCATTTTCAGGGACCCGATTCACCGACCCCAGTGCTCCCTGGTGCAACGCGATGTGCAAACGAAGTCGAATCTCATGGAGGAAGAACATACCGGAGCTTTTACGGGTAATGCACTAGCCACAGTGTACGGCGGAGAGCCAACACCGACGATGAATTCTGGTGATTCCCGTCGATTTCAGACCTCAACGGTACCACGCACGCAACCCGTACGTCCCGGCGAAGCCCCCCGACTGCAGTCGAAGTTCTGGCACTGGCACAAATGGGGAAATAGCACACTTACGCGAGGCCGCTGCGTACAGCCGGCCACGAACTCGGGTTCTGTTTTGCTGGAGCGGACAAAGGGGAAAGATGAAGGACTTGACAGGGGCGGCCCAATCAGCAGTGGAACAGAGGCGCGCTACACAGGGAAAGAAACGGAGTCCCGCGCGCAAGTGACGACGGCGCGCAATACTTTGACTGACAGCACCGGCCCACGTGTTGGTGAAGCAGTGATATGCGGGGTCACGCGCGCAAGCGGTCGCTGATCGAGCGGGCCCGCGGGGCAGTGGCCAACCACGTATGTGAGGTGCGGTGGGCTGGCGCAGTGAGTGAAGTAGAGATGGGCCAAAATGAGGTGGTAGGCCCAGCACAGATGGTTTTCTCTCTTTTTTTCCAATTCAAGTATACTAGCTCAATTTAAATCCTTGTTTTGAATTCTAGATTTAAAAATCACACAATAGTATAATAATACTTCTTCTATCTGCACTAATATTATTTATTTATTGTTATTATTCTCCCAATTGTTTAATTAGGGAAGAAAGGAATGACTTTATTAAAATCCCTTTTTTCATATATATTTTCATTTATAAGTTAAGGTAAATTTAAATTATGATTCCTTGATTCAACTAGAATGCATTACAGAAATAACATCCGCATGAGACGCACATTTCTTTATTTCTTTATTTGTTATTATGCCATTAGTTGAGTATATAGAGAAAAATAAAAGATAATCAGGGGATCCCCAAAACACCCACTTATAAATTTACTTATTTGTTTATTTTATTATTTATTTTCTACCAATTTTGGGCTTTATAAATCCTACCCCCCTTAAAAATAATCTCGTCCTCGAGATTTGCAAGAAAAGGGTGTATACTCATATTATCTCAACACATATACGCAAACAAAATCTCAGCATGATGCATACTTCATTAGCAAGCCATGGGGTCGACTAGACCTTATTATTCCTTCTAAAATAATATCATATCATCTACTAACTAAAGTAACATCTAGATCTTACAAATAGTAGTAATTTATATATATGTTTATGTAGCTTGGTGGAGCTGGTGGTGGTGGTGGAGGTTGTTGTTGTCGTTGTCTCTCCAACCGCGCTTGGCTTATTTCTTGGCAGACCTGACGTATTTCCTTGCGTCCTTGCCTTATCTGATTTTGCATCTCGGTCACCAGGTCTGTTAATTGTTGTATTACCAGTCTTTGGGCAGCAACCACTTGATCGATTTCAACAGGTGGAGGATTTGGAGGATTCATTTTTGTTTGCTGTTGCGTGATAATCTTTCCTTTCCTGGTATTGACCATGAAAGTTAGAAGCATATGGTAATAGTTTTGCAAAGGAAATTATTCAATAAGCGGAATGAATAAGCTAGTAGCTGGTTATAATCTGAAGATTCTTTAGTAGGGCTTAATCTTTGTTTTATGTTCAGATTGGGGTAACCAGTCGTATAAGGTGAATATCCAAGGGTAAGATAGAATCTGTCAAGATGAGAGATATAAATGGGTGAGATAGACTACAAGATGTAGGTTAAAAGTTTGTTTGTTGTTAGGTGGGAATAGAAAGGTTATACCATCCATCATGGCTCTATGGGTTGGGTTAGCTCATGGTTGAGTTGATCTAATGTGCTAAGTTAAGTTAATACCTAAATAGTAGGGTCTAATCTCTTCTACCAATATTAACTAACCTATTTAAGTAAGCCACATTCGATTAGCTCCACTTAAGGTTAGCATTCGTTAGGTTAGATTAACCTATTAGATGGGATCAGATCTAGAATAAATTTATATGACTATTTTAGACTAGATAAGATCTAAATAAATTTTGGGATTAGCTTCTGGTTGTTACTTTAGGATGAGATAAGTGAAGTGGTTAGGATAAGATGATTCCTTCAAGATGAGAGGAATCCATTAAGATAAGAAAGTGTTTTAAGATAAGATGGATCTATTTAAAATGGATATACTTTAATGGAGGATAATTTAGGTTGTCTAGTTGTCTTATGAATATATTTTTATGCCTATATGTATATGTAGATGTAGTTGTGGACATTACTCCAAAACTCATCACACTCAATCAAAGATCCAAATCAGACATGTATCACAAGAACAAACATTCAGGCATACAAATACCTATAAAAATAGTTTTGTTTTTGTTCCTAAGATTAGGTCTCCTATTCCTAAAGGTCACTTTAGGCACAGGATTTCAAAGTGTGAAATCCATATTTGTCTTTAGAAGTGAAAAGGTAAGAGTAATCAGAGTAAAGCGGAAATAGATGAGAAAAGATTAAGAAAAGTTTAGAAAGAATCAGAGTAGCAAGGTAAGTAGATAATGGTTGTCCAGTTCTATCTAGGTTTCGTCCTACAGTCAACATTCCTCTGATACCACTTCTGTCACACCCAGGTTTCGGGGCACCAAGACCCAGGCGCGAACATAATCACCAGGTGTGCTGGGACCAAGTCTCACACATATGATGAATCATGGCACAGGATCGAATGTCACATCTTTACTACATAACAGGAGTTCTATACAAAATAAATAATTACATTATAAGGAGACAACAGTCCAGCAACCAAAAGTTGACTGGGAGACGATGACCTAGACCACTCACGAACTCATCACAGCATCCTCCAAGCGCCTCATCCTGTGGTACCTGATCTTGACCTGTGGGGGGTGTGAGACAGCAAGAGTGAGCTCACATACGCTCATAGCTCAGCAAGTTGTGGGGAATAATGTGCATGAACTCGCCAAAGGTGGGAGCTCACGTGAAGTGTAAGGCTTACCAAAGAGGATGGTTGAAGCTGAGCATTGCTTTTAAAGTTGGTCAAAATTTTATTAGCAGTTACTAAGTATAAGTAAATACCAACCCAATTAAATAGTAGAACAAAAGTAACAACCTCACCTGCGATGCAATGCATATGACAAATTGAATTTAGTTCTATAATTTAATCATGTGAGTGTCCGAGCTGCTCATGACCGTGAGCACGGCTAGTATACCAGTTTTACACTCTGCAAAGGTTGCGCGTCTTTACCCACAAGTCATGTTACCCATCTGCCAAGAGACGGCCAATCCCATACACCTCTACCGAGGAGGCGAGGCAGGGTAACACTACGAGGCCTTTACAAAGTTCCACTAGCTTCAGAAAACCCGCTACAGTTTATAGGAAGCTCCAATGCAGGAATCCCTCGCATGACCGCCATCGCAGCAAAATCATCCCAAGGGCCTCCCTACACTGACCACTCCCCTACTGCCCTTGCCCCTTTCGGGTAAGGTAGTCATCCACTAGCTTTCCTAATTAATCAGCCAAGGGCGTCCCATTAAACCCTTGTGGTAGCACTGTTTTCCTGGGTGGTTCTCCATGTTCCAATTAACATAATGATCTTATCATGAACAGTAAATAACAACTGATAATAAAAGTATAATCTTGAATAATATGTATCTCTATACCCAAAACCACATAAAGCTATAGCAGGTACTACCCAAAGATTCAGTGGTGAACAAGGTATAAAGATAGTCAAACTAGGGTATCCTATTGGGTCCCATCAAAATTAACCTATGCAGATCATTATGATTAATTAGAACATGACTGGGTAAAAAGAAGTGATCAAGGTCACAACTTGCCTGGGACTTGAGATTCCAGGTACCAGGATGATCTTCAGATTCTCGTGACCTCACGCTAGTCGTAGCAATACAAACAAACATGGTATAGACAAATTTAACATCACACCAAATATATATGCAAATATATATTAATAATCTACATATTGAAATAAGATCACAGGAACAGGAATTATTAATTTTGGATTTATAGATTTTAAGTTATGGATTTCTTAAGATTTTATGTGCTTTGTACAAGATTACTTAAGATAACAATTTTAACATGGCTTTTATGTCAAAACAGAGGCACAAAATTATAAACAATAATATTACAAAGTTATAAGAACTGGAATGGACTAATTTGGACTTAATATGGATTTTCTATGAATTAAACCAATTCTACCATTTATTTCTACATTAAAAATTCATTTCTATATTTATTTTCTAATTTTTCCAACTCATTGGACTGGGCGCCTAATATCAGAAACTACAGGGGCTATTTCGCAAAAGATCATCAGACTCAGGATTCCCCCGCATTGGACGGCGGGTTGAATAGGTAAAAATCCAGGGTCTCTTTTAGAAAATACCCACGCTGAAAGGGTATGGGTCCCCCTGAGCCGTCTGATCAAACTCTCACGACCCAGATTAGATTGTCGCCTATCCAAACCGTTACAAGCCCACGGCCGCCCATCCACAGATCGACGATCAGGATTTAATTAAGCCTGAATCGATATTGACCACCCGATTCGAACACCTGTGGCCCAGATCGGATCCGGGTCAAAGTGAACCAGCACGAATTGTGATTCACTAGATCAGGATTCAACGGTGATGATTTAAATAGGTGAGATCCAATCGGATCCACAGGATCATATCCTACGGTTCAGAATCGATCACCCGGTGATTGAATCGTTGGCCCGATCCAAGTCGTTCATCAGGAAATAGACGGGCAGGGCCTACTCTTCTTTCCTCCCCCAGCTAGAATGCGGCCGCGCGCCAGCCCTGCCCACGGCGGCGTCCTCCGGTGAGCAGCATTCCCAGGGACCCGATTCACCGACCCCAGTGCTCCCTGGTGCAACGCGATGTGCAAACGAAGTCGAATCTCATGGAGGAAGAACATACCGGAGCTTTTACGGGTAATGCACTAGCCACAGTGTACGGCGGAGAGCCAACACCGACGATGAATTCCGGTGATTCCCGTCGATTTCAGACCTCAACGGTACCGCGCACGCAACCCGTACGTCCCGGCGAATCCCCCCGACTGCAGTCGAAGTTCTGGCACTGGCACAAACGGGGAAATAGCACACTGTGGATTTCTCCTTCCTTCCGCCCCTTTCTGAAGCTCCAATTCTCTTCCCTGGCAATCGCGCACTGCTAGTTGGTGGGGTTGTAGATGTGGAGAGGTAGGGAGATGGCCCCGGCTTTTATCCCCCAGCCACGAATCCACCGAGATGGGGGCGGCGGTCGTTACGCGAGGCCGCTGCGTACAGCCGGCCACGAACTCGGGTTCTGTTTTGCTGGAGCGGACAAAGGGGAAAGATGAAGGACTTGACAGGGGCGGCCCAATCAGCAGTGGAACAAGCGCGCTACACAGGGAAAGAAACAGAGTCCCGCGCGCAAGTGACGACGACGCGCAATACTTTGACTGACAGCACCGGCCCACGTGTTGGTGAAGCAGTGATATGCGGGGTCACGCGCGCAAGCGGTCGCTGATCGAGCGGGCCCGCGGGGCAGTGGCCAACCACGTATGTGAGGTGCGGTGGGCTGGTGCAGTGAGTGAAGTAGAGATGGGCCAAAAATGAGGTGGTAGGCCCAGCACAGATGGTTTTCTCTCTTTTTTTCCAATTCAAGTATACTAGCTCAATTTAAATCCTTGTTTTGAATTCTAGATTTAAAAATCACACAACAGTATAATAATACTTCTTCTATCTGCACTAATATTATTTATTTATTGTTATTATTATTTATTATTCTCCCAATTGTTTAATTAGGGAAGAAAGGAATGACTTTATTAAAATCCCTTTTTTTCATATATATTTTCATTTATAAGTTAAGGTAAATTTAAATTATGATTCCTTGATTCAACTAGAATGCATTACAGAAATAACATCCGCATGAGACGCACATTTCTTTATTTCTTTATTTGTTATTATGCCATTAGTTGAGTATGTAGAGAAAAATAAAAGATAATCAAGGGATCCCCAAAACACCCACTTATAAATTTACTTATTTGTTTATTTTATTATTTATTTTCTACCAATTTTGGGCTTTACTTTTACGCGCATGCAAGAGAACTTGTTTGACTCATGCATGTATTTTGCCATAATTTTTGGATCTGTATAACCGCATGCATGCGGCAGCCATGTTTTTCGGATCTGCCATAAAAATAAGATCGTAATAACAACCTACTAGAACTATCAACCTCTCACATTGGCTCGGTATATACGCTTATAACTGAGAGATTTTATGCCCAAAACTTGAGGTTATTACTCTCCAACCCGAAGATGCGTCCACCAGTGAACAACATGCCAGATTTTTTACGCAGTGTAACGAATTGCATAAATACCTACACCATTTAGTATAATTTGTATCAGTATATATCATAAACTAGATCTAATGTGTTTAGCTACATGGTTGTTGGAGGGATCTTATATTTATGAATGAAATATAACATTAAATACGATTTTTTGTTTCTATGCGTGTAATTAATTTCCTTTCATTGCACATTATTTTCATCATAAATTCGTGTGCATGCAGCTGGTAACAGATTTTTACGCAGTATACCGAATTACATAATTATCTACACAGGGTAGCATATTTAGTAGCAGTATATATCATAAAACGGTCCTTACGAGTCTAGTTGCATGGCTGTTGCAGCGATCCTAAATTTATGGAGAAAATTAAGCATTTAAAAATAGAAACCGCCACACATATCTTTCCTAAATTTACGCGCATGCAAGGGAACGTGTTTGACTCATGCATGCATTTCCTTTTTCCGCGCACAGACGTGGGCGCGGGTGGTGCAACCGACAGACTGGTCCAGTCGGTGCGCTGGGTTGAACCAGGTTGCAGGGGTGATCGGCCTGGACTTCCTTTAACTATTGGATGCCCATGACTCCCGTTATACCTACTCTCTCTCTCTCTCTTTCTCTCTCTCTCTCTCTCTATATATATATATATATATATATATATATACTGTATTTATATATTACACCTCGGTGCATTCAATATAGAGAATGCACCCAGGCCGAACCTACGTGTCAGGTCCGAGCCAACCGTTCCACCCAGGCCGTCTTCGTCCCTCCCGCACGCTCCCGACAGAACATTTTCACTTTCCCGCCCCGCCCCTCTTTCTCCGTGAACGGCTCCTCCGCGAACGACTCAACCTCTTCACATAAGTTGCAATCACACCAGACTTGCAGTTGCAATTACACCAAGCAGCAGTTGCAATCATTGTTTTGTTTAACAGATTTTTGGACATAGTTATATAGAAGTTGCAATCATACCAGACCAGCGGTTGTAATTACACCAGACACAGTTGCAATCATTGTTTTGTTTAACAGATTTTTGGACATAGTTATATAGGAGTTGCAATCACACCAGACCAGCAGTTGCAATTACACCAGACAGCAGTTGCAATCATTGTTTGTTTAACATATTTTTGGACATAGTTATATAGAAGTTGCAATCACATCAGACCAGAAGTTGCAATTACACCAGACAGCAGTTGCAATCATTGTTTGTTTAACATATTTTTAGACATAGTTATATAGAAGTTGCAATCACACCAGACCCACAGTTGCAATTACACCAGACCAGCAGTTGCAATCTTGTTTGTTTAACAGATTTTTGGACATAGTTATATAGAAGTTGCAATCACACCAGACCAGCAGTTGCAATTACACCAGACCAGCAGTTGCAATCATATTTTTTAACAAAATTTCTCAGAGTTATTTAGTACTTGCAATCACATCAGAGCAACTCAGCAGTTGCATCCACACTACACCAGCAGTTGCAATTACAACACATCATCGGTTGCAATCATTTTGTTTACATTTTTTAACAGATATTTGGGTAAAATTATACAACAGTTGCAATCACACCTAATGCGGGCTTGCAATCCCACCTAATGCGGGGGACAGAGAGGCACGCCGACAGAGAGGCGCGCGGTGGCGCGAGGACAGGGAGGCGCTCGGCGGCGGTGGGATTTAGGGGAGGAGCATCGAGGAGACGGCGGCGGCGCGGGGACAGGGATGCGCGCGGCGGTGGGGAGCAGGGAGGCGCGCGAAAACGTCTGGGTGCATTCAATATAGAGAATGCACCCAGATGCATTTTAGCAGCGCCGTATATATATATATATATATATATATATATATATATATATATATATATATATATATATATATATATATATATATATATATATATAAGAAGTTAAATATATACTCATATATTATAAGTGATGTAAATAAATATATATACGCTATTTAATAAATTGTTGTATCCACCGATCAATACTAAATAACCCTTTTAGTACTCGTTGGTGACCGGTACTAAAGGGGTCTTAGAGCGTGGCTCTTCTGAGACCATGCTTATAACCCTTTTAATAGGGTTGATGACTAAAATCAATGCTAAAGAGGTGCTCAGATCGTGGCTCCTCTACAGTCACGTTTTGCATAGTCCCAGTTGACAATTCGGTACTATGGTTTCCAACTTATAATAATGGTTATTATTCATGTAATAGTGTTTTTTTATAAAAACACGCTTTACACTCAAAACTTGTACATATTTACACAAAGAATGGTCTCTTACAACGTAACTCTATGTGTATATACAAGCATATATAATTTGGTACGAAGAAAGTAGCACGAGGATTTTATACTTCTATCTAGGAAAATTTCACGTTCGTACGGACCGATACAGACGAGCATAAACCCGTCTGGTCCTGTGAACAGTGACGAGGCTCAGGCCGGCTCCAACAACGCACAGCATCGACATAATCAGTGAGCTGACAAAGAAGCAAGCAGGCCCTTCGCACTTGAGGAGTGGTCCTCCTCCTCCACCAGCAGCAAAAAGACCAGCGCTGTGAAGCGATCTTGGAGACGACGCCAGCAGTTCCGCCATGACCTGACGACGACGCTGGCGAGCCTGTTTCTCGGCTTCGTAATCATACAGGGTACTGGTGATGAGGTTGGAGAAGACAAGGGATCCAGTGGGGTTTGCTAGAGCGAGGAAATTGTACATGGCGCCGAAGTGCTTTATGCCGAAAAGCTCGGAGACGGCAGCTGGCACGATGGCCCAGTGAGCTCCGTACCCGAGCCCGACTAGGAAGGTCCCGATGTAGATAGTTCCAGGCCAGGCCATGGCGAAGAGGAAGTGCGCAGCGGCGATCAGCATCTGAGCAAATGCCAGTGCTATGTGCCTTGGATATGCTCGTTGCCTGATTCAAAGAACAGCCCAAGTCAGGACAAAAACAAACACATACACCGGAGAAAGATCGTAAATGTGAGGTTTAAGCATGAGCAAACATAAGGCGTGTCTGGTTGTTGGTTGGCATTGACAAGCAACAGCTTGTGTTTGGTAGCCTATATATGAAGGGCGTGGGCTGCATCGGGCGCGTGCAGACCAGGCTAAAAAAGGAAAAAAATTATATTATGTAAACATCTTATTTTGTAGCCTCTCACATCTATTATTTATAGGTCCATAAAAACAGACTAAATTTTGCAACTTAATTATTTAGTAATTTATTTTTTTCTTCTATTTACATAGATCATAGGTAGTGGAGGTGAGGGACTATAAAAAAAAGGTTATTTACATTCTGAATATAAAGATTTTTTTTTCAAAAAGACCCTTTAGTTACATGCATCATGCGTGCGTGAGGAAGCTCAAGTCAGAGGTATCTGGCGACCCAGGCTTGCGTGAGCTAGATTTAAACTGTCCGCAGCGGTGACGTCTAAATTTTTCTTTATATATCACTTTTTTGCGTTATATCATCAACATTTTACCTCTTACTTTTTCAGCTCACCCAGCGGTTCCCCTTATATTATCCCCTATACCCCACTACAACTATAAAATATCATTATCTAACCCTATTCATTTTTTGTTACTATTTTTTTTCAACTATTAAATAGGTAAGCACTATACAAGAGGGCACTATAGTGCTCCCCTTGACCTGGGGGAGTGGTGCGGCGTCCCCTTATGCTGTAGCGTATAGGGGGTCATTTGGAGACCGCCGCTGGGCACATGAAGGCCCCCTACATGTATACAGTGCAAGGGGAGGAGGTACGCCGCGGCATACGCTGCGAACGACCTTAGTCTGTGCACCGAAGCAATCAGTGCCATATATATATAGTGGAGACTATGGTATGACAAAACTAAATTGATACTTATATATTGATATATGGTACTGCGCCGAATAACCTTATCTTTATATACATTAATAATATTAGATAATATAATGATTAGCTCATTGGTTCATAGAGCGCGCCTAGTTAGGCTCGTGCGCAGCTAAGACGGCCGGATACATTCATTTTTGGCGTACAAGTGAATGCAGTAAAATGACTCTAAAATAACTTATTTTGTATCCACTCAGCAGCCTGTGTTCCTATTTGACACAGTTGCTGCTTGTTGAAAAAGCAACTTATCTGAGAAGCTGATGAAAAGCAGCTTTTGTTCGGTGGCTGCTTTTAGTGTATTCTGAGAAGTAGCTGAACTGTCTGTTTGGCATTCTGCTTAAATTTGTGAAGAAGCTGAAAATAAACTGTGCCAAATATAGTCTGGCTCTTCCATATGCTTAGACTAAGTTAACGCACATGATAGATAAGACTATAGGGGCAACCAATCATATGTTAAATCTTTTAAATTATGCATGTCATTGGCATTATTGAAATTACTATCATTTACGTTTTTCAGCTATCGGTATCGATTTTAAGTGGATATCCATATTGACCTTTCATATTTATTTTATCAGTAATCAATGGACTACAGTAACACAAAACTACATGAAAATGAAATAATTTTAAATTGGCCCCAAGTTTTTTACAGCTCAGCTTTTGATAGTTCGTGATGATAAGTTATTTAGCATGTTTGGTTCAGCTTTTTCTGACCAACTTTTCTAAGAATTTGGTTGTGAGGAGAATCTGTGTATCGTGAGGACTGAAGATTACGTGCGAAGGAAGTGCGAAGGAAGATGAAGTGGTCCAAAGAGTTAGAATCTAGAAAGCGACAGATTCCTGCTATCATGACGACTCGACCAATTGTGTGTTTAATGTTGACTTTGGATGGTTTTTAACAAAGCGATTCTTATAGAAGCTGGTTGAAACGCTGGGACGCTTGGCGGTCCGCAACAGCTTTTAGTGGTCAGAAGCTAAAAAAGGCCTAAACAAACCGGGCCAATTTAGGCTATGTTTGTTTACCCTAAGAATTATATAATTCAGCTTAAATAAGTTAAGAGACAAATAAACGACACAGGTATTATGCAGATTATATAATTTTAGATATCTAGATTATGATAATCCATAAACAGACTATTAAATACTTATATAATCCATGAGCTGGATTATATAATATTGGAAGGAAACAGACAGATCTTAACATGTGAGGGGACACTTCTAATGGAATGTAAGATGACATGTCGTTTGTTCTCTGCGACATTATGCATGAAAATAACATGACAAACAAAAGTAATGTGACATGATGCTTAAAAATTAAAGGTGATATGATGCCTAATAATAATAATAATAATAATATTATGACATGTCGATTGTTAAAAAAAAACTAATTAATGTGACATAATCATATATTTTAGTTACTTAATGATTGTATTAAACGAGAAAAGACAACGGCTATAATTTACTCAAGCTGGTACCTATACTATTATCTAGAAGTTTTATCGTAGCAATGCTCTTGTTCGGTGCCGCAACTGTGGCATATGTTCGGACTGCTGCAACTGCATATGAGCGGGTCAGCAAAGCTTTGTTCTCAATGTAAAGCCACGAGTTGATGGATCATCAATCAAGGCCAAGTCAGTCAATGAATTCCTCGCCATCAGCAAATCCAGCTAAGCAAAATTCTGGCGTTGTGAATTACGAGAAGGTTTGGTGTCGATATTGTCAAGGAAGACATCATGAGTCAACTTGCTACAGGAAGAATGGCACTTGTTATAATTGTGGTGGGCTCGGTCATTTCGCTAGGGAGTGTCCCAAGCCAAATTCAAAACTCATACTTGGGGCAGACCCGAGTGCTCTATTGGAGCTTTGCCCTTGCCCTTATCTTGGGCTTGACAGGTAGACTATAAAGAGATTCAGTACAGCAAGTCTGACACTCATATTTATTAATATAATGGGGACCCAGAGAAAGATAATAGAGAGCCATCTGCCAATAGGCAGAATAGATTCCACACTCACTTCAGATTCTGGGTGGGTAAAGGGAAACGTGATCTCTATTCTGAGAGGGAGCGCGGTCGACCATAGACTCGAGATAAAATACCGTAAAAACCATAGTCGTAGATAGATTAAAGCCGCATCGAACAAGCTGTAAAAGCTTTAGTGAGCGTTTGGCAGAGCTCCCATAGCTCCACTACCAGCGAGAATCACTCTCAAACCGTCAAACGGCAAAACTCTATCAAACGAGCCCTTATTTGCCATCATTTAAAATCACTCTATCAAAGAATCAACTATCGGAGCTAGAGAATCAAGGAGCAGAACTCTATCAAACGAGCCCTTATTTGCCATCTTGGAGCAAACTCCAAAGTTTGAAATTCAAATATCATAGCATGATCAGAGAAATCCTGCCCCGAACGTCAGAATGGAAGCGAAATAATGTGCCTACCGATGTAAACAGAAAACTTACTGTGAAATTTTGTGTTCACTAAAAGTGTTGATAATTAAATCGTAATGTGCATATATAGCTTAGGGTGGATACCTGGCAATGATCTCAGAGAAGTAGCCACCTCCAATACGACCAAGGAAGTTCCATATGCTCGTCAACGACACGAAGATATGCGCATCCTCGAACCCAAGAGCCTGGCTCATCTGGCCCAGATTGTCCATCACCGTCAGCCCTGATCCCGACCCAAGCAAAAACGACACCCAGATCAGCCAAAAGTCAGCCTTCACCAGTGCCTCCATCATGGTGAAGTTCTCCCCCAGGTACGGTGTCGGCCTGCCCCCGCTCTCAGATGCGCATGGAGGCGATTCTTGCGAAGCGTTCCCCTCTCCCGTCAGTGGTTCAGACGACGACAGGAGGGCCTCCCGGATCGGACACTCGGCTTCCGGCGTCAGCGTCAAGGCCACAGGGACCGCGACCGGCGAGACAAGGAGGACGAGCAGAACCACGGTGAGAGAAACGACCACGCCGTCAGACAGCTGCAGGAAGTCTTGGACCAGCTTGACGCCGGCGAGATACGAGGCGAGGAGCAGGCACACGGCGTAGACGAACACGAAGCTGGCCCTGTCGGATGCACGCGCCTGCAGGTGGCCTCCGACTGGGCGGACGACGAGCATCACGGCAACGGCGACCAGCGACGGGCCGACGGCGATGATCAGGATGAGCGAGGCCTGGTCTGTCGCGCGCGTCACCGCGTAGACTTGCGTCAGGATGGCGCTGGTCAGGCCCAGGAACCCCTTCAGGATGCCCACCATCGGGCCCCTGCTCGCCGGGAAGTTCTGCACGCATGTCACCAGCGACGCCGTGTTGAAGTACGTGGCGCTGTTGTTTCCGACGAATATAAGCACGCACATCTGAGGGATAATAACGAAACAAACGAAGAATCAGTTCCATGTATCTTTGCTTTAATCCGTTCGTTTGAGCGTGCGGAAATGGTGAGATGATGAGCAACTCAGGAGTCTAAAATCTCTTGCTATTTGATTTTGAATAGTGGGCACTTTAATCCCTCGATTCTCTCCAACACTCTTGCTCCCAAACAAATCTAAATGTTCTCGGATTTTGTGTGGAATCATGGATCTTCGCGCACTATGGCTGAAGATTCAGTTGAGAGTAAAAGATGAAGACAAAAATAAAAAGCTGTAGAAGGATGGAGAGTTGGAGACAGTTTTGATACACATCTTCACGCACTATAGCTATAGATTCATAAACAGACTGTCATTATAATTTTTATTTTTCTTTGTTTTCGTGAGCCTATACTATGTGTCGAAGGTTTGTCCTTCTTTGATGTTGTAATCTATATGACTACTTTTTTTTTTTTGTAAGCGTTGGCCCTAGTCTCTCGTTTTAAGGTCAGAGCCGGATATTTCCATTATTTAAAAAAAACATTTTTGCGAACAAGTAAAAGATTCCGATTTCATCAAAGAACAACCAGGAAAGAACCTGCGCAACACAAACACAAGCAGAGGATGCAACCAGAAAAGAGCCATCGCAACGCAACACAAGCAAGTAGAGGACGTCGCTCACCATCCAGAGCGGCAGCGGCGGCGCCTGTCCGGTGACGATGAGCCAGAGCCATCCGTAGCCGAGGAGGTTCTGCGCCGCGCCCATGAGCAGCATCGCCCACGCCGGCAGCACGGCGGAGAGCGTTCCGGCGACGACGCCGACATAGCCCCCGACGTTCTTGGCGACGGCCAGCGCGGCCAGCTGCCGCTGGCTGTACCCGAGGCGGGCCTTGAGCACCGGCGAGATGGCGCCGAAGAGGTAGCCGATGCCGGCCATGGACTGCACCCACATTGCGGCCACCAGCACCAGCCATCGGTTCCTGGAGAAGGCCCGCAGCCTCGCCGCGAGCTTCCCCATGGCAACGACCACCCTGCGTTCGTCGTCACAAAAGATTCCTCTCTCTCTCTCTCGCTGTCTTTATGCTTGCTGGAGCTCGGGGTCGGGCGGCGCGAGACTTTCCAGTACATCTGTAGTTTTGTACTGTACGCGTGAATAGTGCTGGGAATTGGGCCGGGCCGGGCCAGCCCGGCCCGAGCCCATCGTGCTTCGTACCAAACGGGTTTGGGCCAGCAAAGCCCAAATAATTTTTGGGCCATGCCGTGCCAGCCCGAAGTATAAAAACAGTGACCCAGTCCGACCCTAAACCACGTCGTGCCTTCTTTGGGCCGTGCCGGCCCGTGAATCTGACCACATAAAATCAAAATATTACAAACATATAAAGTTCATAACTTACTAAATTAAAGATATTAAACAATTTAGCATTATTTGACCACATAAACTCTAAATATAACAACAATATAAAGTCGATATCTTATTAAATTAAAGAAATTAAATAGATTGGGCTTAATTGGGCCGTGCTGGCCCAAGCCCGACCCATCTATGCGGGCCGTGCTGGGGCCCGACGGGCCGGAAATTGAGGCCCGGCCCAAGCCCGCCTTCGGGCCGTGCTAGCCCGGCCCGAATTATTTCGTGCTGGGCCGTGCTTTGGGCTCCTATTTTCGGGCCGTGCTCGTGCTGGCCCGAAAAGCCCGGCCCATATTCCCAACACTACGCGTGAAGCACGCAATGCACTCGGCTGAGAGAAGCTGCCTTATGAATGATATATTAAATAAATAAATAAATAAATAATGCTGAATTATTCGAACAGTTGGAGTCTACTCCAGACTGCGATTTCGCCAATTAGAAACCTTTGTGTTTATATATGGCGATAGAGCGCGATTGATAGAAGACTCATGGCAGCAGAATTATGAAAGGCATGCAGCGAAGGGGATGTCAGTCACTCGCGACTATTCGGTTGATGATATCGTAGTGTACTACATCTAATTGTAGAGAAACTAAAGACGCGCCACAAAAATATGGTGAAGAAAACTGAAGAGACGCGTTTTCTTAAAAAAAATTGAAGATACACTTAAGTTAAAGTTTAACAAAAAAATTTATGACGCGTAAGATGAAGAGATTGCCGAGGGAAAATGCTATGTATCACGACTGTGGTCGGAAATCAAACAGCTAGCCAAACACATCGTGACATAAAAGTGATAGTATAGTGGTAATTTCCTGGTGGTCCTCTGGCGACATCGTCTTTTTTTTTTGAAAGAAAGTGGCAAAAAATTTGTCGCTTCGATCTATATTAGAAGATAGAGGAAAGACAGGGATAAAACAGACTCCAAGAGACTTAAGGGCAGACGAAGAGAAAAAACAAACTAAAAAGAATTAAAAAGAAATTAAAAGAAAAGAAAAAGACCACTAGACCAAACCAACTAATCTACAGTTACTAGCACAGTCATTGACTGCCATAGCAACTTGATCTACACCTCTATGTTGGTTATGAAAGATTCTGTTATTTCTTTCTAGCTATAAACTCTACCAAAAGTGAATTAGCAGACCGTCGAAGTCACGTCGTGCCTGTCTACTGCAAAGGCTGCGCAGGTCCGTCCACCACTCATACAAAGAAGTGACACTGGGAGACCCAGTTAGTAAAGGAAGGTTGGCCCGAGACACAACTTTGATTTATACCTCTCTACTAAAGGGACAATCCTTGCATAAGTGGAGAATTGTTTCTGGAGCTGAGTTGCAGAGGCAGCATATTGGGTTACATGGCCAACCTCTTTTATCAAGGTTATCGGCAGTCAGAATTCTCTTATGGAGTAGAGTCCAAGCGAAAAATCGGCACTTCGGTTTCACTTTAGCCTTCCAAATGGTTACATCGTCTTTTTGTTGTTATTATTGTGATGAGGCTAGGCGTACCAGTAGCCTGTGTCCGTTTACGAGGAGACGACGTGTCAACTCTCTGATCTCTCGCGAGTCGCGTCGTATGGATATGGGCATATGGCTAGCTTGTCTGGAGGGTGCTGATTTGGACGGGAACGGGATTAACGGTGCCGCACAAAGAGCTCAAATGCAGAAGGAAGAAAAAAATCTCTATACAGCCTACATCCAGCCAGCCAGCTGTAAATAAATAGTCGTGCTGCTCTTCTTCTTTTTTTTAAAAAAAAATTCGTGACATGCTACCAAGGATCGGCTGTCTGGTGTATCGGATCTGCAGCGTCCGAAGCTGCGGTATTTCTCCCATGTTAAGCTGTCATGCCATCCGAGATTTTTTATTTTTATTTTTTGAAAATAGAACATCGTTCCGGTCTTTTTCATTTGCATGCATACAGTCTTACAACTCAATTATTACATCAATCTACAATAATTTATAGTTCAAACGACCTTCAACTAAATCACAATATGGAGTAAAATAAAAACACACTGCACTAAGCCGCTTCAATTCTTGCATGGAACCGCCACCCGTGACTCGCGAACAACTCCACGGCCATACTACCGAAAACAACTTCTTTACCCAGTGTCTGAAGCACTCGACTGCTAGTCACTTGTTCTCAAATGTTGTATGTCAAGAAAAAGGCAACACAATTGTTAATTATTACAGACCTTCGTCTTTCGACGCATTATCCCCACATGGGTATAATGTTCATCAGACGAAGGTTAGGAAGGACGTACCTTCATCAATTAATATGTGAAATAGGAATACAAAATGATAAAGATAGTAGCTACATCTCATTAATTCATTTATATTTGCATTCCATAAATCACATATGAATATTAACAATATTAATATTACATTGATACCTTCGGCTTGCTCAAAGGAGTGAATGCTAGAGAGTGATTACCATCCAGCGTGAACAGTACGGAGTTACTATTTATCTATTTATAGGCACGGGACGCAGCCCGGGTGAAATTACATCCATACCTTGAATGTTTATTTACAAGCAACTAAAGCTAATAAGGTCTATTTAGTCTTTTCCTTTTTTGCTTGGCCCGAGCCGAAGCTATTAAGCTTCGGCATTCTGCAACGTTGCTTGTACGCAAGGTCTTCATCTTGAGAAGCTGAGCCGAGGTTGATGATAGCTTCGGCGGGCCTTTGCATTATCTTGCCGAAGGTGTTTTTGTCTTAAGGACCTTCGGTGGAGAAGAAGACCCCCACAAGTAGCCCCTTCATGATGCTAGATCGTTTTTTCGTAATGAGCTCGATCCACGAAAAATACAAAGGCTTCGGAATGCCGAAGGTCCGAAAAACACCTTCCTTGAGCTTGTTATCGAAAAACGATTAAAATATTCTGAGCGTCGGTCGGTCCACCATTCAGTCAGTATAGACGGTCTGGCGGTTCGCCTTCTTCCTCTGCGGCACTATATAACAGACAGGTTGGTGAGGAGTTACCACAGCATTGATTGCCATCGCACTGTTGTACTGTTAAAAATTTTAACCAAAGCCGAAGCTTTTTAGATTGCGCTTTCCAAGCAAGCTCTTCATCGTTCGAAAATTAGCTTCGTCTTAAGGAACCAAAGCACTTGAAATGGCCCGAGTAAGATCCACTACTAGGGTGTCCTGCGAGGGAGATGAGGCTGAAGTGACAGAAACATCGCCAATATCGGAAGAGATGAGACGATCAGGTCTACTTGTGTCGGAAGAAACTGTTGTCGAAGGTGGAACTGCGGAAGCTGAGCAGGCTGTAGTTGAAGACAGGAGTGATGATGAAATCGAAGAAGACAACAATATTCTAAGCCCATCAAAACCTAGTCATATTGAATTCAGAAAATCGACCGTAACAGAAGAGGACCTGGTTATGATGAAAAAACTAGGCTACTTTGGGGAGGAAGAAAGTAAACTTATTTGCTTTGCTGGTGAAGAAGTGATTCCGGAGCCGATGTAAGATGAAGTTGTTGTGTTTAGAAGCTTCTTCAGGGCAGGGCTGCGGTTCCCTCTGTATGATATAATAGGGGAAGTTTTGAAAAGATTTGAAATATATCTTCATCAGCTGACACCGAATACCATTGTCAGGCTCAGTGTCTACATATGGGCTCTCCGAAGCCAAGGCAAAAGTGCCAATGTCGAAGGTTTCTGCCGAGTGCATGAGTTGCACTATCAGACGAAGGCCAGAGCCGATGGTCTTCACAAAAACTTTGGATGTTATAATTTTGCATACCGAAAAGACACCAAGGCCCCGGTGATCGGCTACCGCACTAAGTGGCCGACCGGGTGGACTAGCGAATGGTTTTATGTGAAGGCTGATGAGAAGAAGAGAGAAAAACTCATGACAATGTTAATGAGTCCTCTGAGATTAAGCTTCGGCATGACGAGGCCATTGTGCAACATGCAACTCGGCCCCCATGCCAGCTGGCCGAAGTTGAATTCAGAGTGGTGGCTGCTCAAATTAGCACTAGGGACTTAGTGCAGGAATATCTGGTGAACAAAACTTTTCCATCCTCTAGTGGTTGGGGGATGCCGAAGAAGGAGGGAGGGAAAAATATGAACTTGTTCGACTCCCCTTCCGTTTCAAGTTTGAAAAGCAATTCAAAATACCATGTACTGAATGTTTAGAAATGATAGAAACTATGTGTAATGAAATCCTTAGAAATTACACCAAGAAAGAAGATCAGTTAATGACTACTGCCTTCGACACCCGGCCGAAACGAAGGTTGAATCGGGTGATGGACGCCCTGAATTTTGAGTACCTAGATTATGACAGACTTGATGAAGGGGCCAGGGAGTAAAAAGAAAAAGGGTTGTCAGCATTTTGAGCAGACAAGCTGCCCGGTCTGTGAAGGAAGACGAAGAGGCTTTGAAAGTGTGCATCACGTCAATGTTGTGTGGAAGGAGCAGGTCGACATAATAGGGGAGCCGAGTCAAGCCCAAGTTATGTGTCCACATATGCTGCTCACCATATACCACAAAACCACCTTCTAGATTGGCCACGAGCCCATCTATCTATTGACAAATTTCGGCACTAGTCATCATTGCAGGTGGGCGGCCTGTCACTATGACACCTTTCGTAAAGTTCTTGATGTCTAGGTGGAATGGATGGTAGGGAGGGAGAAATTGTCGATGTTTATCAAATGACGAATATTTGCCACCCTTCCTCAACCAAATGAACCTAAGAGCTTCCTTGTAAACTGGGCATGGGGACTTACCATGAACACACCAGGCACTAAATAGCCCATACGCCGGTAAGTCATGCATGGAGTACTGGTACCAAACATGCATTTTGAAGTTTGTCTTCATAGCTCGATCATACATCCATACCCTTCCTCCTAAGCATGGACCAATTCATCAATCAAAGGCTCCATGTACATACCCATTTTATTCCTCGGGTGTCCGGGAATTATCAATGACACAAATATGTTCTATCTTTGAAAGCATACACTGGGGGAGATTGATGGGGAAAACAAACACGGGCCAACATGTGTACGGACAGCGCTCATTCCATAGTGAAAGGGAAATGGCCTCAACATTTCCTATAATTGATTTTGGTGTTTGATGACCATCACAAACCCTATGGACTAACTAGTTTGCCTAGTTGATCTTTTCTCAGGTGCATAAAGTTCATATACACATACAAGGTAAATGACCTTGGGGTAATTCTACAAGTTTGGAGCAAAACAGATTTGCACCAGCCTGTAGCGCACCGGACAGTGTCCTGTGGCTAGGCTGGAGCACCCAGCGAACTGGCCGCTCTCAGGAATTCTCAGCGTTTCTCGGCTAAAATTCATCGGACTGTCCGGTGTGCACCGAACTGTTTGGTGAGCCCACGGAGCAATGGTCAACTTCGCCAACGGTCGACTGCTCTGCAGTCTGAAGCGTCAGTAGTCAGAAGACAATCTGCGACGTCAGGTCACATCAAACTGTCTAGTGTACCACAAGGACAGACGACTTCAACGGTCAACAGCTACAAACCCCAATGGTTGGCTAACGTGGCACGCATCAGACAATGAACAGTGGACTGTCCGCTGTGCACCGGACTGTCCAGTGTGCCCATCGATAGAGAACTCAGCCAACGACTAGAATAATGGTTGGGGTTATAAATACCCCCAACCACCACCATTCAAGTCATCCAAGCTTTCCACTCTCAACATTCAATACAAGAGCAAAGAATACAATCCAAAGACACATTCAAAGCCTCCAATCCTCTCCAAGTGCCATAATCAAGTCAAGTGATCAAAAGTGTTTAGTGACTTGAGAGAGGCTGATTTGTGTTTCAATTGTTGCTCTTGTTGCTTGGTTGCTTTCTTCGTCTCCTTCTAATCTTTCCAAGTGATTTGTAAAGCAAGCAAGAGACAACTAAGTGTGTGGTGATCCTTGTGGGGTCTTTGTGACCCAAGAGATTAAAAAGAAGCACTCGACCGGTCTAGGTGACCGATTGAGAGAGGGAAAGGGTTGAAATAGACCCGACCTTTATGGCCTCCTCAACAGGGAGTAGGTTCATTGGAAGCGAACCTTGGGAAACAAATTACCGTGTTCATTTGTGTTTATCTTCACCACTCGATTTGTTTCTTCCCTCTCCTCTCTCACTAAAAGTTCTCTTGCTCACATCGTTTTGAGTTAGCTTCCAAAGTTATCCGCATTGATTGAGCAACTCATAGCAAGAAGAACTATCCTCCGCACTCCGAATTCACAATTATTTATTTCTAACCCTAACCCTGGGTGAAGTGTGTGTTCAAAGTTTATAACTTTCAAGTTTTGCCTATTCACCCCCCCCTCTAGGCGACTTTCAATTGGTATCAAAGCCCAGTACTTCATTAGAGTCTAACAACTCGAAGTGATGTCAGGAGAACACGCCAAAGGGAGATGGTCACCGGGGAAAAGCCTGGATCTTTAGGTAAGAAGAATGAAGAAAGGACTCCATCAAAGAAGGCCAGTGACAAGCACAAGGAGCACAAGGAGGAATCTGTCGGCTCCATCAAGTCACATAAGAATGGTGACAAGAAGAAAAAGAAGATGAAGAAGGTGGTCTATTACGAGACCAATTCTTCCTCACCCTCAACCTCCGTCGCTGATTCTACATCTTCTAAGCGCTAAGAGCGCAAGAAGTATAGTAAGATCCCCTTTGATATCCTTGTATTTCTAAACGCGCTCCTCTACTTTCCATTCCCCTAGGTAAACCACCATATTTTTATGGTGAAGATTATTGCATGTGGAGTGATAAAATGAGGCATCATCTAACCTCACTCCACATAAGTATATGGGATATTGTTGAGTTTGGGACGTAGGTACCACAGATGGGCGACGAGGATTACAATTCCGATAAGGCCGCCCAAATAAGGCACTACAACTCCCAAGCCACCTCTATACTCCTCGCTAACTTGTGTTGAGAGGAGTACAACAAGGTGCAAGGGTTGAAGAGTGCCGAAGAAATTTGGGACGTCCTCAAGACGGCACACGAAGGAGATGAAGTGACAAAGATCACCAAGCGCGAAATAATTGAGGGAGAACTCGGTCGGTTCATCCTCAACAAAGAAGAAGAGCCACAAGCAATGTACAACTGGCTCAATACGATAGTGAACCAAGTCCGCAACCTTGGGAGCACCAAGTGGGATGACCATGAAATGGTCAAAGTTATTCTAAGATCTCTTGTCTTTCGTAACCCCACTCAAGTACAATTAATTCGGGGAGATCCTAGATATAAACAGATGTCTCCCAAGGAGGTAATTGACAAGTTTGTGAGCTTTGAACTTATGATCAAAGACTCAAAACATATTCTCAACTTGGAGCAAGGCGCTACCTCCACACCCGAGGTACAACCTGTTGCATTCAAGGCAATGGAAGAAAAGAAGAAAGAGTCTACACCAACAAGTAGGCTCCCAATCGATAGTTCCAAGCTTGACAACAAGGAGACGGCTCTTATCATCAAGAGCCTCCGGCAAATCCTCAAGCAAAGGAAGAGGAAGGACTACAAACCCCGCTCCAAGAGGGTTTGCTAGAGGTGTGGTAAGTCCGATCAATATATTGCAAAATGTCCATATACAAGTGACAGTGATAGGGATGACAACAAGAAAGGGAAGAAGAAGATGGAGAAGAAAAGGCACTATAACAAGAAGGGTGGCGAGGCACACATAGGACGAGAATGGTACTCCGACAAGAGCTCCATCGACACCTCCTCCAACGAGGACACCACCAACATCACCATCAAGAAAGGCCTTCTCTTCCCTAACATCGGCCACAAGTGTCTCATGGCCAAGGAGGGCAAAAAAAGAAGGTACATTCTAGAGATACCCGCAAATACACTACTTCCGATGATGAGGGTAGCTCTAGTGAAAATGATGATGATTTGACTTCTCTTTTTGCAAACCTTATCATGGAAAAAAGAAGAAAAATTAATGAATTAATTAAAACCACTAACGAGAAGGATGAGATCTTGGAATGCCAAGAGGACTTGTTCATTAAGGAAAATAAAAAATTTGTTAAGCTAAAAGATGCTTATGCTCTTGAAGTTGAAAAGTGCCAAAACTTGACTAAAGAGCTAGATATATGCAATGATTTAATTTTCTGTCTTAGAATTGAGAATGTTAGTTTAAATACTAAGATTGAGGAATTAAATGCTTGCAAAGCTTCTACATCTACCATTGAGCATGTCACTATTTGCACTAGATGTAGAGATATTAATGTTGACGTTATGAATGATCACCTTGCTATAATTAAAGAATAAAATTATCACATAGCTAAATTAAATGCTAAAATTGTCGAACATGAGCTATAGAATGAAAAATTTAAATTTTCTTGTAATATGCTTTATAATGGGAAACGACCTGGCATTAAGGATGGCATTAGCTTCCAATCTGGAAGCCAAAGCAACATCAAACTTAATGTCCCTAGAAACAAGCTTTCTAACTTTGTTAAGGGAAAGGCTCCCATGGTTCAGGATAGGGAAGGCTACATTTTATATCCTAAAAACTATACTGAGCATAAAATTAAAAGAATTCATGCTAAGAAATCTCATTCTGCTTTGCATCATGCTTATTTTTATAGTAATGAGGCTTCTAGCTCTAGGCATACAACTCATGTTAAAATACCTAAGAAAACCGTTAATGCATCAAATAAACATAACATTTCATTTAAGACTTTTGATGCAGCATTTGTGCTTACTAACAAATTAGGCAAGGTAGTTGCCAAATATGTTGGGAGCAAACACAAGAGTCCAAAGACTTGTGTTTGGGTACCCAAGGTAGTTGTTTCTAATGTGAAAGGACCCAAGACTGTTTGGGTACCTAAGAACAAGGCCTAAACTGTGTTGTAGGTTTATGCATCCAGCGGAACAAGTTGGATAATCGACAGCAGATGCACAAACCATATGACAGGGGAGAAAAGGATGTTCTCCTCATATGAGAAAAATGATGATCCTCAAAGAGCAATCACATTCGGGGATGTAAATCAAGGTTTGGTCAAAGGATTGGGTAAAATTGCTATATCTCCTGATCATTCCATTTCTAATGTTTTTCTTGTAGATTCCTTAGATTGCAACTTGCTTTCTATTTCTCAATTATGTAAAATGGGCTACAACTATCTATTTACTGATATTGGTGTTACCGTCTTTAGAAGAAGTGTTGATTCAATAGCTTGTAAGGGAGTGTTAGATGGTTAGCTATATTTAGTTGATTTCAATGATAACAATGTTGAACTAGACACTTGCTTGACTGCTAAGACTAACATGGATTGGCTCTGGCATCGCTGACTTGCTCATGTTGGGATGAAAAACCTTCACAAGCTTCTAAAGGGGGAACACATTTTAGGACTAACCAATGTTCATTTTGAGAAAGACAAGATTTGTAGTGCATGTCAAGTAGGGAAGCAGGTTGGAGTTCATCATCGACACAAGAACATCATGACGACCGAGAGGCCGCTTGAGCTACTCCACATGGATCTATTCGGCCTGATTGCTTACATAAGCATCGACGGGAGTAAGTATTGTCTTGTAATTGTGGATGATTATTCTTGCTTCACTTGGGTGTTCTTTTTGCAGGAAAAATCACAAACTCAAGAGACCTTGAAGAAATTCTTGAGATGGGCTCAAAATGAGTTCAGATTGAGAATCAAAAAGATTAGAAGCAACAATGGAACGGAGTTCAAGAACTCTCAAATTGAAGGATTTCTTAAGGAGGAAGGCATCAAGCATGAGTTCTCTTCTCCCTACACACCTCAACAAAACGGTGTTGTGGAGAGAAAGAATAGAACTCTCTTGGATATGACAAGGACCATGCTTGATGAATACAAGACAGCAGATCGGTTTTGGGCAGAGGCGATTAACACCGCTTGCTACTCCATCAACCGACTCTACCTTCACTGAATCCTTAAGAAAACATCATATGAACTCCTCACCGGTAAAAAGCCCAATGTTTCTTATTTTAGAGTTTTTGGGAGCAAATGCTTTATTCTTATTAAGAGAGGTAGAAATTCAAAATTTGCTCCTAAAACAGTAGAAGGCTTTTTACTTGTTTATGACTCAAACACAAGGGCATATAGAGTCTTCAACAAGTCCACTGGATTAGTTGAAGTTTCTTATGACATTGTGTTTGATGAGACTAATGGCTCCCAAGTGGAGCAAGTTGATCTTGATGAATTAGATGATGAAGAGACTCTATGTGTTGCGTTAAGGAACATGTCCATTGGAGATGTGTGACCAAAAGAACCTGAAGAACCTTCACAAGCATAAGATCAACCATCATCTTCCATACAAGCATCTCCACCAACTCAAGATGAGGAACAGGCTCAGGAAGACGAGGATCAAGATTAAGACGATGAGCCACCTCAAGAGGAAGACATTTATCAAGGAGGAGATGAAGATGATCAAGAAAAGGAAGATGATCAAGAGATTCAAGATCAAAGACCACTGTGACGGAACCTCCCAAGTCATTAGGCCCACCTACAGTTGTCCTTGTCCAATCAACCTCAGACAACCCTGCAGGTGCCCCTGATCACTTGAAAAGTTCGGTATCTGTATTCTTTACCTTGCCCAAGAGCGTTTCACCCATCACGCAGATATTACAATACATCAGAGGAACGAAAATGCGGAAGCAGTTACAATAACTTACTTTACATTAAAGTATAGATAGAGTAGTATTATTACAGACCGATGCAAATATAAAGTGCTGGAGTAATATTATTACATAACTTGGGAGGCAAAAACCCCTCTCGATAAATAGTAAAAAGTTTTTCTTAAAGGAGGACACCTCCTCCCGAGGCTTCAGTCTTGATTCTCTTCCTTAGGCACCATCTTGGAACAAAAGCAACAAAAATTTGCTGCTTCCTCACCTAAAACAACATGGGACAAAGCCCTAATTATGAAGTGTACTTTCGCAAGTCTTACCCGTCAAAGTAAAAGACTCTCAAGGATATGCTGGCTTGAAGGGAATCAAGGTATGGCTTATCAATAATCAAAGACTCTATTTGTAGAAATGCTTACTAATAGTGGATCCTTAAAAGTGCAGTTTTATTAGCAAGTTAAGTCATTACCTGAGTTCTAGAGTTCTTTCTACCCTAGTTCAAGCACTTGACCTATACTAGCCAATTTCTTATCAACCCTTCATGTTCACTGGAATGCTACGTGTAGGGCAGTGACCAAGTCTTCATGTCCGAGAAGTAACGGCGATCTGAATCAATTAATACTTAGCTGAGGATCTCCAATCACACGACATATGTAACACTTAACCCTTGCATATGTCAACTCGCCACCGGGGTTCTTAAGACCAGATCAGGTTCACGCCAACCGAGAGCACAGATACACCACCGTCCAGCCTCTTGCCACGGAGGGTACACGCTACTCTCGCCATCTCTCCACTCCCATTGCGTGTTATCTTATTCTGGTATTAGTCTGCCCGAGGCTAAGCTTACCCATGATGTGGCATGTGACCAGTTAAAAGGTCCTCGATCATCAAGCCTACATCGAGAAGGTCCTTAATCGACTCAGACGGAGACACTACACAGAGACTCTCTTCTCATGCAAGTCACCTGCCCGGTCTCAGCTTTATCATTTTAACCCAAAGTTTGGTACCTGGCAGAGGTACATCTTTTCCGATGTTGAACCCATCATGGCCATGATGGATCCACCATCAAGTTTTATTTTGAAAACATCCCACCCACTTGAAGCATCATCTTTTGTCAAAACAAAACATTTTGTTTTTCTAGAGCAAAGCTAAGCATAAGAAAAACCTTTTTGTAAAACCAGGATCGAGGAAAGGTAATCAAATTCTCAAGGAAGGAAATGCAGCAACTTGTTTAGCACACAACCCCTATTACCTAATGCATCAAGCAAATGAGAAAGATTTTTTTTTAAATAGCAAGGAGGTGGCAAATGCACCAGGGCTTGCCTTGTGTTATTAGTGAGTCATGTTCTACTCCACAGATGTCAAAATAAAAGCAGTTCCTGGCCTGGGGTTCTTCAGGTGGTGGTGGTGTAGTCCTTGCTTCTTCAACTTCTATCTCTTCCTCATTTTCTATATATAGCCATATATAATTATGAATGCTCATGTAATGCTCATAAAAATGCAAAGATATTAAAGTATATTATCCTAGGTCTTGAATATAACTTTCCTTCACAGATCTCTGGGAAACTAGGGTTTTTGGAGTCTATAGTGGAGTTCATAGGGCAGGGGGTTAGGGTATTGGGCTCTAGGTACCAAACATGGTCGAAATCATGCCAAAATTTACCTAAGGCTTCTAAATTACATTTAAAGCTTATCTAAAAAGTTTGGTGAATTTTGGATTTATTAATTACTTTCTAAAATTCCATAAGTATGGATTTTGGTTATTTTAAATACCCCATAATTCCTATTTGAATTAAAAATCATGAAACTATTTTTATTAAATTTTATAGAAAATTAGGAACCTAGCAAAATCGGTCTTGTATTTTTAGCATTTTTCTACAATTTTTCTAGAAATTCTTTAGTCCTAGTAGAAAAAGAAAAGGAGAAAGACTCTACAGTATTGGGTTGAAAACTGGCCCGAGTCGGCCCATATACAGGTGAAAGTGCGCCCGCGCGCGCCCGCGTTGCCGGTTTTGCAAAAATGCCCCTATTGGTTTGAATAACTGAAAAAGGGTCACAACGCTATTCCCATGTCTCACTGATACTTGCAAAAACACCCCCGTGCTTCTATTCCCTCACAACCCGAAGTCCACGACGTCGCACGGCGGAGAACCGAGCTCCGGCGAGCTCATATCGGCCAGATCACTGAACTATCGGTGCTCTAATTCGGCTGAGACCTAATTTAACCCTTAACAAGTGTTTCCCCCCGCTTAATTGCTGGATTGGAGTTCTACCTCACCCTGTCCACAGTGACAGCGGGCATAACGGACAGCACGACATGTTCCCGGCGATCTAAGGGGTAGCCTAATTGGCTGGGTCGGGGAGCATCAGGGACACACAAGGACACTAAAACGAAAGAGCATGGGGCATGAGCGGACCTGGAGTACGCTGACCATGGTGAGGCTGCAAGGTGTGGGGTTTCGGACCAAATTGGGGGAAAACTGAAATTGGGGCTTGCTGGTGAGCAATTGGATGCACGACTTGGTGGATCGGTGCTTGACTACCTTACGGACCCGATGGTGTGCTCAATTTATAGCATGCTTAAGCGGTGGCCGGTGAATTTGATGCAGACGCGTGGCGGCCGGGGAGGAAAGGGGTCATTGGCGCAAGAGCTGTGTGTCTTTCACCGTGGCGGGCTCACCGGCGATCACCGGGTATGCATAACACGAGCGATCGCGACGTGGCAAATGCCGAGGCACGTGGCGTAAGACCGCAAGGTGGCTATCTCTGGCGAACTCATCCAAAGCGACCGTGACATGCTTGGGTACGACGACCGGTGTAAAATAGTGGCCGGAGTGTATCCACGACATGATATTTACTTACCCCACGACGTTATCTAACTGAGCCGAGCGCGAATCACCGCGGCAAGCGCGAATCCGAGCGCACGGCTCGTCGGCAGCGAGGGGATCTAAACATGATCCAATCTGTTCACTGTACCATTGGAAGCGTTCGACAGAGCGCCTGATAGAACAACTTGCAACGCCTAGATCTCGGATTTTTGTGCCAGAACATGCCAATCCATCTGCAGCAAACTTGTAGCCCTATGATCCAGCTATAATTTTGCTATAGCAACTACCCGCAATCGAGCAATAGATCTTACTCAAAATCAGGCCCTAAGTTCATCCAACTTCACTGTCACTGAAAGTTCAGACTTAAGGTTGCCTGACAGCACGACTTTGGATCCAATTTTCTCAAAAATTTTCATGGCACCAAGGCTTAATCCCTATAGCAAAGTTGTACTTCTATAGTAACTTTACAAGTTTGGTGTGTTGACCCTAGGCAAATTCTTAATATTTTGGGATCTACAGAGCTCTAAATTCAGCTCTATTCCACTGTTTTCAGACTTAACCATTGGAGCACTAGGGTGGCCTTTTTGCAAATAAGTCCAAAACACATGGTTTCTTTTGCAAATCTTCAAACATGTGAACTATATGACTTAAGGTACCCTATTTCCATGATTTTTGCACTTAAGCCCAAAAGTGAGCAACATTTGCATATAACCCCCTAGGGTTTCAGTCCAGGGTTTTCTAGGGTCTATTTAGGGTTTTTGGTACTTCTAGGGTTTGGATGTCACTTAAGTCCATTAATGGTGACATTTTATGCTCATTACTAATAAGTTGTGAAGTTTTCTCTTATTTAAGCTTTGTTTACTCTTTTAAGCCCAGTTTAGGGTTAAATACCCTACACTAGGGTTTTACTCATGACATGTCACATCAATACAACTTGTTTGAACTTTTTACCTAGTGAATGCATTCTAAGTGTAACAAACACATGATATGCTAATGCTCATGATGTTATGCTCAAGTTTTAGTGACAGTAACACTAGGGGTGTTACATCCTTCCCCCCATAAAACAATCTCGTCCCGAGATTAAAAAGTCCTAGGGCAAGTAATGGAAAAGGAAATGCTTCACATTTTTATTTCCTTATTTCTTGTACAAGGCAGGGGTGGTATGGGGTTCATTCCTTTATTACAACAAGTGTACATATCTCATAATTTACATGAAGCTAGAAAGCCTGGGAAATTTTTTTCTAAAAAGTCTTGAGTTTCCCAAGTAGCTTCGTCTTCTCTGTGTTGGTTCCATTGTATCTTATAAAACTTGAGAGTTCTCCTTCGGGTAATCATGTCCTTTTGATCCAAGACTCGAATAGGATGTTCTGTATATGTCAAGTTGGGTTCTAAGGCAACATCTATCACTTCAATGATTCGATCTAGAACCCGAAGACACTTCTTCAATTGAGATACGTGGAACACATTGTGTATTGTAGACAATGTTTCGGGTAATTGGAGTCGGTATGCTATCGGTCCACATTGTTAAAGAACAGGGAAAGGACCAATGTACCGAGGTGCAAGCTTCCCTTTAACCCCGAAACGCGATACACCCTTCATTGGTGAGACTTTTAGGTAGACATAATCTCCAATTTGAAAGTACAAGGGTTTGCGTCGCTTGTCTGCAAAACTCTTTTGGCGAGCTTGGGCTTCGTTCAAATTATGAATTATTCATTGAACCTTCTCTTCCGTTTCTTTTACCATATCAGGCCTGAAAAACCATCTTTCTCCGGGTTCAGACCAGTTTAACGGAGTACGACACTGTCGTCCATACAAGGCTTCAAAGGGTGCCATTTTGATGCTCTCTTAATAGCTATTATTGTATGAGAACTCCGCTAAGGTTAAACAATCATCCCATTTTTGTGGGAATTCCAGAACACACACTCGCAACATATCTTCAAGTATCTAATTTACTCTCTCAGTCTGTCCACTAGTTTGAGGATGATAGGCTGAACTGTGGAGCAATTTAATACCTAAGGATTTGTGAAGTTCTTCCCAGAATTTGGATACGAATTGAGGTCCACGATCTGACACTATTGTCTTCGGAACACCGTGCAGACTGAGGATGCGAGTAATATACATCTGGGCATACGTGATGACCGGGTAATATGTCTTGACTGGCAGAAAATGAGCGATTTTCGTAAGCCGATCGATTATAATCCAAATAGAATCATACCCTTTTGCTGTCCAGGGCAATCCCACAATAAAGTCCATGCTTATATCCTCCCATTTCCAAGTTGGGATAGGTAATGATTGCAATGGACCAGCAGTTTTCATATGTATGGCCTTGACACATCTGCAAGTGTCACATCTTGCCACATAGCGTGCAATTTCAATCTTCATCTTCGTCCACCAATAATGCTGCTTTAGATCATGATACATCTTAGTGCTTCTGGGATGAATAGAATAGCGACTAAGATGTGCTTCATCTAGAATTTGCTGGCGGATTTCATCATTCTTGGGCACAACTATGCGGTTGTTAAACCATACAACGCCTTGATCGTCTTTTCGGAAGCAGTTGGCTTTACCAGTCTCCATTTTCTCATGAATGTGTTTCATACCCTCATCATTTTTTTTGTGCATCAATTATTCTTTGCAGAAGAATCGACTCAAGCCTCAAGTGATTTAAAGTTCCATGTTGAATCATTCCTAGGTTCAACTTTTCCATTTCTTGGCATAGTGTAATGTCAGAAGTCTTCATCGTAAGACAATGACAGGAAGTCTTGCGACTTAATGCATCTGCCACTACATTAGCCTTGCTCGGGTGATAGTGAATTTCCAATTCATAATCTTTTATTAGCTCAAGCCATCTTCTTTGCCTCATATTCAGCTCTGTCTGGGTAAAGATGTATTTCAAGCTTTTATGATCTGTATAAAAATGACAGATATTCCCCAGCAGATAATGACGCCATATTTTCAGGGCATGAACCACAGCAGCTAATTCCAGGTCATGAGTTGGATAATGCTCTTCATGCCGGTGCAACTGCCTTGAAGCGTAAGCTATCACTCGGCCCTCTTGCATTAAAACACAGCCCAGACCACTGCCTGATGCGTCACAATACACATCAAAAGGCTTTTCAATGTCCGGTTGAGCTAACACCGGATCAGTGGTCAATAATACCTTCAGCTGCTCAAAGGCTTCATTGCATCTTGACGACCAATTAAATTTAGTGTCGTTCTTCAATAAACTTGTGATTGGCTTCACAAGCTTGGAAAAATCTGGAATAAATCGACGGTAATAACCAGCCAGTCCAAGGAAACTTCGGACTTGATATACCGTGGTTGGTGGTTTCCATTCCAAAATATCCTTGACTTTGCTGGGATCAACCGCAATCCCCTTGGCAGACAATACGTGTCCCAAAAATTGGATCTCCTCCAGCCAAAATGCGCATTTACTAAATTTAGCATATAATTGATGCTCCCTTAAGCGCGTTAATACAATCCATAAATGCCGAGCATGCTCCTCTTCATTCTTGGAATATATTAAAATATCATCAATGAAGACCACCACGAATTTATCCATCTCAGGCATGAATACCGAGTTCATCAGATATGTGAAGTGGGCAGGAGCATTTGTTAATCCGAAAGACATAACCAGATATTCAAATAATCCATACCGCGTAGTGAATGCGGTCTTGGGTATATCTTCAGGTCGGATACGGATTTGATGGTAACCCGGCCTGAGGTCAATCTTAGAGAAGACCCTTGCTCCAGTCAGTTGATCAAACAAAATATCAATCCGGGGAAGAGGGTACTTATTCTTGATTGTGACCTCATTAAGGGGTCTGTAATCCACGCACATCCGAAGCGTTTGATCCTTCTTCTTAACAAAGAGGGCTGGACAACCCCATGACAACGAGCTTGGTCGGATGAATCCCTTTTCTAGCAGATCTTGTAATTGTGTCTTGAGCTCTGCCAATTCATTCAGAGGCATTTGGTACGACCTTCTAGAAATAGGAGCCGTACCGGGCTTCAATTCAATCACAAACTCTACATCTCTCTCTGGAGCCAATCCAGGCAAATCTTCTGGAAAGACGTCCGGTAACTCACATACTACCGGAATATCTTGGATCTCCGGTATGATGGCTTCATAAACTCTGCCAAATGGTTTAGCCGGAATATCTACAGGGATGGACAAAAGAACTTCTTCGTGGCCATAGCTCAACCTGATGGTTTTCAGATCAGTGTTGAGAATAGCTTTGTGTTGGGCTAACTAATTCATGCCCAAAATTACATCTATATCTTGGCCTTTCAGAACAATCATGTTTGTGGGAATGTCCCATTCAGCCAATGTTACGGGCACATGGAAAGCCACTTCTTTAGTGAATATTTGTCCCCTAGGCGAATGAATTATAAACCCTTCCCTTGATTCAATGTACGGAATGCAATATTTTTCCACAAACTTCTTGCTTATGAATGTATGTGAAGCACCAGAATCAAAGAGAATAACTACAGGGTGATTGGCCACGAGAAACGTACCCATCATGACTGGTTCTCCTTCCGGTGTAATGGCCACTTATGTATAATAGATTCGCCCAGTTTTCTTCATATTCTTGCCCACTGTATTATTTGTCGGGTTTCCCTTGCCTTGGGTTGAGCTCTCTGAGCTCTACTGATTATTGGATCTGTTCTGCTTTGGATATGGGCAGTCCTTGATAAAATGGCCGGACTTCCCACAATTAAAATAGCCAGTTGATGAACTCAGGAGTGCAGGGAAATGAGTACCAGGGGCACTCGGCTGTGTGGTTGAAGTGGGGGCAGTGGCGGGGCGAATGAAAACAGGTTGTTTAAAGGGGTAGGAGGGTGGACGTGGTGAAGAACGGTTTGGATTAAAAGGTCGGATCACCAACCTTTGTCGCTTTTCAGGCCCTTGGTTGGGCCTGTCACCTCCATAGCCCTTTGACTTCCCTGGGCCTGCATACTTGGCTTTAACTGCCAGCGCCGTGCTGACAGCCCTGCTATAAGAGAGGTCGAGACAGGTGGCCATCTTCCGTTGTAGCCGGTCATTAAGGCCCCTCATAAAACAATTCTTCTTCTTTAGGTCAGTGTTGACCTGGTCAATGGCGTACTGGGACAAATGATTGAATTTATAGAGATACTACATAACCGTATCTCCTCCTTGCTTAAGCTTCATGAATTCTTCTTGCTTCATATGGAGCACTCCTTCTGGAATGTAGTGCTCCCGAAATGCCAATTTAAATTCGTCCCAGGTGACTTGATGGCCGGCTGGCTGAACGACCACATAATTTCCCCACTAGGTGCTGGCAGGGCCTCTTAATTGCTGCGCCACAAACAAGGGTTTCTGAGTCTCCGTGCAGCGGAGGAGCCCAAACTTTTGCTCAATAACCCGAATCCATTCGTCCGCTTCGAGGGGATCTTCGGCCTTGACGAATAGTGGGGGACGTGTTTCCGAGAAATCTAAATATGAAGTTTCACGGGGCCCTTGCGGATAAGCTCGCTCGCCTTACTGCTGATATTGTTGTCCCACCATTTCGCGAAGGAAGCGGGTGTTGTTGGCTGTTGCATTGACTAAGGCAGCGATAGCCTCAACCAAGGTTGGAGGTACTGGTGGCGGGTTGGGAGTAGTCTCCCGCTCATGGGAGGTTCCCGCACCATCCTGTCCACGAGTCCTAGACGACATCTGAGGCAAAGAAACATTTGGAGAATATAATATGCCAAAGCACACCATCATTTTATATTACTTAAAGGGTAATGATACAGACTCGAATTTACAACAGGATCATATTACCTATTATACATTATTATCATGTTTAAAGTACACTATTCTAGTTTCTTATCACTTTTGGTGGCTTCACTGTCGGGTGTCGGGGACCATTCATCAACCAGATTCATTGAAGGAGGGGGCCTGAAAAGGTCCAACTCCCCACCAAGTGCTTCTCCCGCTGCTCCAGAAGGTCCGGCTCCCATTCCGACAGGTTCGGTAGGTACGTCAGGGTGCAGTCACGAATACAATTCATGAACTTCCTCATGCAATGTATTACAGTACACCTGCAAGCTGTCGATGGCCGTGCTAAGCTCCTCCACACGGGCTCGAGATTTGGCTTCCTTGGCCCAAGCAAGTGAACGTGAGTTAACAGCCCAATCGAGTGCTAAATCTCGTTCAGCAAGTTGGTCTTGCAGATGTCGGATGTCAGTTCTTAACTCATTTATTCGTTGACCATCCTCGACCCACACATTGTTTCTGTGACGTAATTCCGATCAAAGCCGCTCTACCTGAGCTTCTAGATCACCAATGGGATCATTGCTGCCGCTACTGCTATCTTCATGTCTCGGAGCCAGTTGGTGCCGAGGCACACCAATCGGTCCAGTGGACTTGCACGTAGTTTTCCTTGTGCACGGCGGCATGTCTCCATAAGGGGGAAAATCTTATTAATATAGTTTGTAATATGATGCATGCATAATTACAGAATCAACCTTAGTTGATTCACAACCTTCTATACATCACACTCTACTATCTGGTCTTTAAAATACAACCTTAGTTGATTCACAACCTTCTATACATCACACTCTACTATCTGGTCTTTAAAATAAGTACTTCAGAAGGTAGTTAGATAAGAAGGAAAGAAATTTTCTTAGATAAGTCTTTGAAAATTCTTTTTGAAAATGCCTCATAACATCTGCAGAGATGGGCTTCGCTCCGATACCAACTGTGAGGGAACCTCCCAAGTCATTAGGCCCACCTACAGTTGTCCTTGTCCAACGGACCTCAGACAACCCTACAGGTGCCCCTGATCACTTGACAAGTTCGGTATCTGTATTCTTTACCTTGCTTAAGAGCGTTTCACCCATCATGCAGATATTACAATACATCGGAGGAACAAAAATGCAGAAGCAGTTACAATAACTTACTTTACATTAAAGTATAGATAGAGTAGTATTACTATAGACCAGTGCAAATATAAAAGTGCTGGAGTAATATTATTACATAACTTGGGAGGCAAAAACCCCTCCTGATAAACAGTAAAAAGTTTTTCTTAAAGGAGGACACCTCTCGAGGCTTCAGTCTTGATTCTCTTCCTTAGGCACCACCTTGGAACAAAAGCAACAAAAATTTGCTGCTTCCTCACCTAAAACAACATGGGACAAAGCCCTGAGTACAAAGTGTACTTTCGCAAGTCTTACCCGTCAAAGTAAAAGACTCTCAAGGATATGCTGGTGTTGGACACCAAAATGAGCGGACGGTCCGGCCCTTAGGCCCAGACGGTCCGCGTGTCCCGAGATAAGATTAACTCGGATATTTATCCTTATCTCGTGCGTGGTTATCCATCTAATCACGTGGGAGTTTGTTGCTATCTCTTAGGAAAAGGTCCAGACCTCCTCCCCTATAAATATAAAGGGGTACGGCCGATTGAGAACCCCCGAACACATTCCAATCGAACCAATTACCTTATTTACCTTTTCTGCCCTAGGAGTAGATGTAGCATAGATCTAGTCGTAGCCTTCCGCATATCCACCTTCACCCCTATTCGACTCTACGTCGTCTAGATCCGTCTTGGGTGGCCTGCCGATCCCAAGACGACCCTAGGATCTCACCCCTCCCGGGGGGCAAGATCTAGTTGTCCATCCAAGACCTCTTCCTCGAATTGATCTCTTAATTCCTAGGCGACTCCACGTCGTCTGGGGACGCCCCGGGTGACCTGTCGACCCGGAGCACCATTAAGATCTCTTCCCCCCAGGGGACGAGATCTAGATTCCAGCAAGGAGGAGGAAGACGACCCTGTCGCCAGGTCACGGACCGTCCGGCCCTAGGGCGCGGACCGTCCGGCTGTCAGGCAGGGAACCCGAGCTCCTGCGCCCAGGTCGCGGACCGTCCGGCCCAAGGCCGCGGACCGTCCGCGCCTGACCAGAGAGCACCGCCGCCTCGCGCCAGGTCGCGGACCGTCCGGCCCTGCGCCGCGGACCGTCCGCGTCTAACCAGAGAGCACCGCCGCCGGTTCTTGTTGAGTGATTGGCGCCTCCAAAAAGGCGTCAACATACTTTTTGGCGACTCCGCTGGGGACGAAGTTGCAGATCTACAAAATCAGACTTACATGGCCGATTCTAAAGATCTCAACGGTGCTTCTTCAAACAGCAACACAAGGCTGACTAATTTATCGGCCGCTGAGCATAAAAGATTAGAAGATGACATGAAGAAAATAGACGAGGAGGCCCACCGACAAAAGGATCAGGTGCTCAAGGTGGCGGATAAGTGGTACCTCTCGCACTTCAAGGTAGACTGCCACCAGAAGACCATCCAAGAGAGGGAGATAAATGCCGAGTATATGTTAGCCGTGCTGCAACAGCTCCCCACAATAGGTGATGCCAGGTCAGCCGATGATATTCCATCTATTAAAATTTCTTTTGATAATCGGATTAAAAGTATCACGGAGGATATAGAGGGGATGGCACATGCATTAGGAAAAACTCACATGCCTAATTTTTTATCACATAAATTAGGCGATGAAACAATTGCGCCAAACACATCGGCGGCAAATGGGTTTCCCCAGCCATATTCTGGTATGCCGATGGACTCATATCTAGGACGACCATCATCACCATCTTCGCTAAATGGTGAGTCAACCCTGGGCACGGCCGGACCGTCCGCACACAATTGCGGACCGTCCGGCCCTCCGTCAGACCGTCCGGCACCCTACGCCGGACAGTCCGGAGTTACACAGAGCCCACCACAAGGGTCACAGGTGTTGCCTGACGTGACCGGACAGTCCGAGGATATTACCGGACCGTCTGATCCACCCGCAGACCGTCCGACTGTGCAGGTCGGACCGTCCGGAGA
The DNA here is from genome assembly GCA_029449295.1 of Zea luxurians. Taxonomy (NCBI): domain Eukaryota; kingdom Viridiplantae; phylum Streptophyta; class Magnoliopsida; order Poales; family Poaceae; genus Zea; species Zea luxurians. The sequence continues at coordinate 118,397,853 of JAOPSE010000009.1, forward strand.
ACCAGAAGTCACCTGTGATCCGCCTAGTGCGGAAGGCCGACATAAATATAACCGGCCGCCCAAGCCCCAAGAACCAAAAAGGTCACATGAGTTTGTTTGGCCCACTAAGGCCAAACCTTCTGTTCGCTCTCACCCGCACTCGACACAAAAGGAAAAGGTTAAGTTCACATTTAATATTACTAAGTGTGATAAAATATTTGATGAGTTGCTTAAACATGGTAATATTAAATTATCACATATAATTCCTCCGGTTGAAGAATTAAAAGGACGTATATATTGTAAATGGCATGGCTCCTTTCTTCATAACACCAATGATTGTGCTGTCTTTCGTCGGCAAATACAATCGGCTATAAACGAAGGCCGGTTGAGGTTTCAAAAGGAGGTAAGGATTGACAGGCCACCTGTCCCTACCACCACATTAGAGCCGACAAGCAAAAAAGTCATAGTTCGGCCCTGTGCGGCCGATAAAAGCAAAGATAAAAATATCGTCATTAGTGATCCCCGCACACCAAATATGTCATGCAGAATGGTTACTCGGAAGACTCCGGACAAAAGAAAGACCGGAGGCACCGGGGGGCAAGCACGATCGGACACCCGATCACGGTCACCTGTCCTATGTACGCCGGACGATCCGGGTACTAAGGCTGAACAGTCCGAGACAGGAGCGGATGGTCCGGCTATAATGGTCGGACGGTCCGCAGACAGTCAGAAGCAGCAACCTCAGACCACCGGACCACAAGGTTCCAAAACAAGTGTTAGGAAACAAAATAATACTAAGACGTCTGGACGACTCAGTAGAGTCAGCCCTACTTTTGGTCAGTTGCTCGCCAAATATACGAAGAAGGCCGTTCCACACAATCGGCCAATAAAGCAGACTAAGTCAAAAGGGCGATCTGTGCGAAAGCAAAAGCCAACTAAACGGACCCAAAAGGTAGCACAACCAAGATCACCTTGTCATCTTCCTCCGGGGATAGCATGGTGCGTCCCGTTCTATCCATCGCCGATGTGTTGTCCTGCTCATGTGTGGGGTGGTACGGCGATGAATTCATATTACTGGCCCAATCCGTTTGCTTATTTAGGCTAGGGGGCACCACAAGTTTTTGCCTATTGACAGGTTGATCAAGTAGACATGGCCGAAGAGGATGCGATCCGAAACGGCCTCTATGCATTAAAGTTCCATCAAATATTTATATTATCTGATCGCAAGAGCCGATGACTTGCATCGAGCTGAGTCCTTACTTCGGGAACAAAAGCTCATGAGGTCAATTGTTTCCGAAGTTTTCACTGATGCTTTTGGTTCGCCAAGCTCCACCAAAAGGCAGGGGGGCATATGTTGGACACCAAAATGAGCGGACGGTCCGGCCCTTAGGCCCGGACGGTCCGCGTGTCCCGAGATAAGATTAACTCGGATATTTATCCTTATCTCGTGCGTGGTTATCCATCTAATCACGTGGGAGTTTGTTGCTATCTCTTAGGAAAAGGTCCAGACCTCCTCCCCTATAAATATAAAGGGGTACGGCCGATTGAGAACCCCCGAACACATTCCAATCGAACCAATTACCTTATTTACCTTTTCTGCCCTAGGAGTAGATGTAGCATAGATCTAGTCGTAGCCTTCCGCATATCCACCTTCACCCCTATTCGACTCTACGTCGTCTAGATCCGTCTTGGGTGGCCTGCCGATCCCAAGACGACCCTAGGATCTCACCCCTCCCGGGGGGCAAGATCTAGTTGTCCATCCAAGACCTCTTCCTCGAATTGATCTCTTAATTCCTAGGCGACTCCACGTCGTCTGGGGACGCCCCGGGTGACCTGTCGACCCGGAGCACCATTAAGATCTCTTCCCCCCAGGGGACGAGATCTAGATTCCAGCAAGGAGGAGGAAGACGACCCTGTCGCCAGGTCACGGACCGTCCGGCCCTAGGGCGCGGACCGTCCGGCCGTCAGGCAGGGAACCCGAGCTCCTGCGCCCAGGTCGCGGACCGTCCGGCCCAAGGCCGCGGACCGTCCGCACCTGACCAGAGAGCACCGCCGCCTCGCGCCAGGTCGCGGACCGTCCGGCCCTGCGCCGCGGACCGTCCGCGTCTGACCAGAGAGCACCGCCGCCGGTTCTTGTTGAGTGATTGGCGCCTCCAAAAAGGCGTCAACAGCTGGTTTGAAGGGAATCAAGGTATGGCTTATCAATAATCAAAGACTCTGTTTGTAGAAATGCTTACTAATAGTGGATCCTTAAAGGTGCAGTTTTATTAGCAAGTTAAGTCATTACCTGAGTTCTAGAGTTCTTTCTACCCTAGTTCAAGCACTTGACCTATACTAGCCAATTTCTTATCAACCCTTCATGTTCACTGGAATGCTATGTGTAGGGCAGTGACCAAGTCTTCATGTCCGAGAAGTAACGGCGATCCGAATCGATTAATACTCAGCTGAGGATCTCCAATCACACGACATATGTAGCAATTAACCCTTGCATATGTCAACTCGCCACCGGGGTTCTTAAGACCAGATCAGGTTCACGCCAACCGAGAACACAGATACACCACTGTCCAGCCTTTTGCCACGGAGGGTACACGCTACTCTCGCCATCTCTCCACTCCCATTGCGTGTTATCTTATTCTGGTATTAGTCTGCCCAAGGCTAAGCTTACCCATGATGAGGCATGTGACCAGTTAAAAGGTCCTCGATCATCAAGCCTACATCGAGAAGGTCCTTAATCGACTCAGACGGAGACACTACACCGAGGCTCTCTTCTCGTGCAAGTCACCCGCCCGGTCTCAGCTTTATCATTTCAACCCAAAGTTTGGTACCTGGCAAAGGTACATCTTTTCCGATGTTGAACCCATCATGGCCATGATGGATCCACCATCAAGTTTTATTTTGAAAACATCCCAGCCACTTGAAGCATCATCTTTTGTCAAAACAAAACATTTTGTTTTTCTAGAGCAAAGCTAAGCATAAGAAAAACCTTTTTGTAAAACCGGGATCAAGGAAAGGTAATCAAATTCTCAAGGGAGGAAACGCAGCAACTTGTTTAGCACACAACCCCTATCACCTAATGCATCAAGCAAATGAGAAAGATTTTTTTAAATAGCAAGGAGGTGGAAAATGCACCGGGGCTTGCCTTGTGTTATTGGTGAGTCAGGTTCTGCTCCACAGATGTCAAAATAAAAGTAGTTCCCGGCCTGGGGTTCTTCAAGTGGTGGTGGTGTAGTCCTTGCTTCTTCAACTTCTATCTCTTCCTCATTTTCTATATATAGCCATATATAATTATGAATGCTCATGAAAATGCAAAGATATTAAAAGTATATTATCCTAGGCCTTGAATATAACTTTCCTTCACGGATCTCCGGGAAACTAGGGTTTTTGGAGTCTATAGTGGAGTTCCTAGGGCAGGGGGTTAGGGTTTTGGGCTCTAGGTACGAAACATGGTCCAAATCATGCCAAATTTTACCCAAGCCTTCTAAATAACATTTAAAGGTTATCTAAAAAGTTTGGTGAATTTTGGATTTATTAATTACTTTCTAAAATTCTATAAGTATGGATTTTGGTTATTTTAAATACCCCACAATTCCCTATTTGAACTAAAAATCATGAAACTATTTTTATTAAATTCTATAGAAAATTTGGAACATAGCAAAATTGGTCTTGTATTTTTAGCATTTTCTACAATTTTCTAGAAATTCTTTAGTCCTAGCGGAAAAAGAAAAGGAGAAAGACTCTACAGTATTGGGTTGAAAACCGGCCCAAGTCGGCCCATATACAGGCGAAAGCGCGCCCGCGCGCGCCCGCGCTGCCGGTTTTGCAAAAATGCCCCTATCAATTTGAATAACTAAAAAAGGGTCACGACGCTATTCCCATGTCTCACTGACAGTTGCAAAAACACCCCCGCGCTTCTATTCCTTCACAACCCAAAGTCCACGACGTCGCACGGCGGAGAACCGAGCTCCAGCGAGCTCATATCGGCAGGATCACTTAACTACCGATGCTCTAATTTGGCTGAGACCTAATTTTACCCTTAACAAGTGTTTCCCCCCGCTTAATTGTTGGATTGGAGTTCTACCTCACCCTGTCCACGGTGACAGCGGGCATAACGGACAGCACGACGTGTTCCCGGCGATCTATGGGGTCCTAGCCTAATTGGCTGGGTCGAGGAGCATCAGGGACACACAAGGACACTGAAACAAAAGAGCAAGGGGCCTGAGCGGACCTGGAGTACGCTGACCACGGCGAGGCTGCAAGGTGTGGGGTTTCGGACCGAATTGGGGGAAAACTGAAATTGGGGCTTGCTGGTGAGCAATTGGAGGCACGACTTGGTGGATCGGTGCTTGACTACCTTACAGACCCGACGGTGTGCTCAATTTATAGCATGCTTAAGCGGTGGCCGGTGAATTTGATGGAGACGTGCGGCAGCCGGGGAGGAAAGGGGTCACTAGCGCAAGAGCTGTGTGTCTTTCACTGTGGTGGGCTCACCGGCGATCACCGGGTATGCATAACACGAGCGACCGCGATGTGGTAAATGCTGAGGCACGTGGCGTAAGACCGCAAGGTGGCTATCTCCGGCGAACTCATCCAAAGCGGCCGTGACATGCTCGGGTACGATGGCCAGCGTAACATAGTGGCCGGACTGTATCCACGGTGTGCTATTTACTTACCCCACAACGTTATCTAACTGAGCCGAGCGCGAATCACCGTGGCAAGCGCGAATCCGAGCGCATGGCTCGTCGACAGCGAGGCGATCTGAACCTGATCCAATCTGTTCACTGTACCATTGGAAGCGTTCGACAGAGCGCCTGACAGAACAACTTGCAACGCCTAGATCTCAGATTTTTGTGCCAGAACATGCCAATCCATCTGCAGCAAACTTGTAGCCCTATGATCCAGCTATAATTATGCTATAGCAACTACCCGCAATCGAGCAATAGATCTTACTCAAAATCAGGCCCTAAGTTCATCCAACTTCACTGTCACTGAAAGTTCAGACTTAAGGTTGCCTGATAGCCCGACTTTGGATCCAATTTTCTCAAAAATTTTAATGGCATCAAGGCTTAATCCCTATTGCAAAGTTGTACTTCTATAGTAACTTTACAAGTTTGGGGTGTTGACCCTAGGCAAATTCTTAATATTTTGGGATCTATAGAGCTCTAAAATCAGCTCTATTCCACTATTTTCAGACTTAACCATTGGAGCACTAGGGTGGCCTTTTTGCAAATAAGTCCAAAACTCATGGTTTCTTTTGCAAATCTTCAAACATGTGAACTATATGACTTAAGGTACCCTATTTCCATGATTTTTGCACTTAAGCCCAAAAGTGAGCAACATTTGCATATAACCCCCTAGGGTTTCAGTCCAGGGTTTTTTGGGGTCTATTTAGGGTTTTTGGTACTTCTAGGGTTTGGATGTCACTTAAGTCCATTAATGGTGACATTTTATGCTCATTACTAATAAGTTGTGAATTTTCTCTTATTTAGGCTTTGTTTACTCTTTTAAGCCCAGTTTAGGGTTAAATACCCTACACTAGGGTATTACTCATGACATGTCACATCAATACAACTTGTTTGAACTTTTTACCTAGTGAATGCATTCTAAGTGTAAAAAACCCATGATATTCTAATGCTCATGATGTTATGCTCAAGTTTTAGTGACAGTAACACTAGGGCTGTTACAACCACCGCACCCAAGAGTCCACCAAGCGATTCAAAGAGATCACCCCATCAACTCCATACTTGGTGACATCCACAAGGGGGTAACCACTCAATCTCGAGTTGCTCATTTTTGTGAACATTACTCTTTTGTGTCTTCTATTAAGCCATATAGGATAGAGGATACACTAAGAGATCCAAACTGGGTGGTGGCAATGCAAGAGGAGCTCAACAACTTCTGAGGAATGAGGTATGGCATTTAGTTCCACTTCCTAACCAAAATGTGAAAGCTCTCTTGTGAGTTTTGGTGTTTGGATGACAACTCAATTAAAGGACTAACAAGTGTACTAAGTGTTGAACAGGTGCTTAAGGTAAAGCTTACAGGGTTCAACACAAGTGAACAAATGTGATTGTCCAAGAACTGGATTATGGATACATAATGGACATCACAAGTAAGATGGACATTGCATAAAGTGAGACTCGGGTGCGAAGCTCGGAGACAACTGATCAAGCCAAGGACGGAGGCAAGAGAAGCTTCGAGGTACCAAGTGCACGGGAGAAGGTCACGGAGGCTGAGGAACCCAAAGCCAAGGGTGAAGAAGAAGGCTTGCAAAGTCAAGGGTGATCGAGTTGAGAAGAGCTATAGCACATCAAGGATCACTACATAAGGACGTGACTTACAACCAATGAGGTAAACAGGTACAGTTATGTGGTGTAAGTCATAAGGCTCAAGACCAAGCTCTAAGAAAGAGATCAAGGTCACTAGAAGGAGAACAAGTGCCAAAACCAGAACTGGAAGCAGTCCAAAAGAGCTAAGTTCACCTTAATCTTTAGTTTGGGTTGTTCCTATGTTTGGAGATGTTCTATGTGACCTTTGCAGGATGTTGGAACTAAGAAATGTCAATCTAGATCAAGTCAAGCCGACTTGATGATTTATGAGTCCAACATCAAAGCTCAAGCATGTGAAATGCTATAAATCTAATGATTAAGAGAAGGTATGTTTCTAGGCCTTAGTACATTGGTTTTGTGTACTAATATACTTGTCTAAGTGTTAGAAACAGAAAGAAGAAGAAAAGAAAAGAGGAGAAAAAGACTTGGCTGTGAACAGCAAGACTCAGCTCTGGCTGGAGCACCGGACTGTCCGGTGTGCACCGGACAGTGTCCGGTGCGCCAGGCTGACTCCGCGCGAAGTGGCCGCTCTCGGGAAATTGGCCGACGGCGTACGGCTAAAATTCACCGGACTGTCCGGTGTGCACCGGACTGTCCGGTGAGCCAACGGTCGGCCGGGCCAACGGTCGGCCGCGCAATCCGCGCGGGACACGTGGCGGAGCCAACGGTCGGAAGACGGCACCGGACTGTCCGGTGTGCACCGGACATGTCCGGTGCGCCAACGGCTCCCAGATCTGCAACGGTCTGCAACGGTCGGCAGCGCTGTTTAAGGAAACAAATCGGTCACCGGACAGTGTCCGGTGTGCACCGGACTGTCCGGTGCGCCACCCGACAGAAAGAAAGTATTGCCTTCCAAATGGGATTCCAACGGCTCCTAGGCCCCTTGTGCCTATAAAAGGGACCCCTAGGCGCCTCAAGCAGTACACAAGTGCAGCCAACAAGTGTAGACTTCATTGGAATTAATTCTCGCTCTCCCTCTTGTGTGTAACTCTATAGTTTGTGTAGAAGGCACAGCTATAAGCCTTTAGAGAGAGGAGTAGTGCTGCTAAGAGCTAGAGCAAGGTCTTGAGCGTATCGTTACTCTGCCGGGGTGCTGCCAAGAAGTTTGTAAGCAGCCGCGGTTCTGTTGTAACCCCACTCAATAGTGAAAGGCTCTATCTGTCATACTGACAGATCTGAGCAAACGGAGGAAGGAGTTGAAATAGACTCCAAGCCCAGGTGTGGCTAACTCCAACGAGGACTAGGCAAGCATTTCAGGCTTGGCCGAACCTCGGGATAAATCCTTGCGTCTGTGTGCTCTGTTCTGTATTGTATCCTGACTCTCTGTCTTACTCGTCTTTATATCTGCACTTCAATACTTATCTGTGGTATAAGCTTTATTTGAAGTGCAGGACACTTTTGAGACAGGATCTCTGATTCCGCTGCAACCTACTCGAAGAGTCTTCTCACTCCACTGCGTACTAAGTCTTCGAGTAGAGTAAGAATTTAAGTTTTAAAGTAACAAGTTCTATTCGCCTATTCACCCCCCCTCTAGGCGACATCCAGATCCTGTTCCCGGGTCAAAGGGAACTTTCAATTGGTATCAGAGCTAGGCCTCTCCAGTGTGGGCTTAGCCGTCCGGAGATAACGATGTCGTCACAAGAGGTAACTGTAGAACTTCTTTTAGGCGATGGTTCTAATTACAAATCTTGGTCTGTCTCTATTTACAAAGCTTTCATGAATGTTGATTCTGATTTGAGACAGATCTTTAGTAGAAGTATTTTTCCCTCTGATTTTAGTAAAAATCCTTCCAATGAAGAACTAAGATGTTTATCTCTCAATCACCATGCTTGCAACATCTTAGTTGACTCTCTTTCTAGAAGTGCTTATTTTTCCATCATGAGTAGTGATAGTGATTTATTTGTTGATGCTCATGATTTATGGAGTAGAATTAAAGAAAAATATTCTGTGGCAAATTGTGTTGCTCCTACTCCCTATATTACTTGTGTTACTAACCATTCAGAGGGAGAGGAACAAGAACGATGGCACCCAAACGATGAATCCACCTCATCGACAGGTTTGCTCTCCACTAGTGATAAATGTTTTATTGCTAACAATGATGGTGGAGACAAAAGCCATGATGAGGAGGAATATGAGGAAGATAGCGAGGATGAATCTTCATCATCTCAAGGTACATTTTCCTATTTGGCTTCCACTGACATTAATGACAGGGAAAATGAGACCGATGATGTGGAAGAAGAGGAGATTCGCCGTTTCTACATCCATCTCAACAAAGAGGACAAGGCACTCTTGGTTAAGATGTTGAAAAGGAACAAGGAACAAGGCAAAACGCTTCTCAGGCTAGAGGAGTCGCTCATCAAAACCAACGACAGCCTAGAGAAGATGACCAAAGAACATGAGGAGCTAAAGTGCTCTCATGATAATTTGGTCCAACGGTATGAATCTATTTTATTTGAGCAAAGAAATAATCATGATGTATTATCTGATGTTGCTCAACTTAAAACTGAGCATTCTATGCTTAAGAGTCAAGTGGAAATGATAAATTTAGAAAAACTTGCTCTAAGTGAAAAATATGATATGCTATCTTATTCTCATAATGAATTAGTTGATAACCATATCATGCTTAATGTTGCTCATGAGGTTGTAATTTTAAACTTAAATTCATGTGAACCTCATTCTCGCACGTGTGCGCATTTGAATTGTATATCATCATGTGCTAAACCCTGTTGCTCAAAAGAAAGCCAATCATTGATTGAGCAACAAGTTTTAGGGTCACAAAAGAAATTCTGTGGGAATAAGAAGCAACGACAATTGAGGAGAAGACGCTTAGCTCAACTCTCTCAAGATATCCACGGGCGCGTGGTGAAGAAGCTTGAGAAAGGAAAAACTGCAGCAAGTGTAAAGCTCAATAAGAAGAATGTTCCCAAAGCTATAAATGAAGAAATCAATATAAACGAGGAAAAAGGTAAGAATTCAATTAGTCATGTTGTTTGTACTAATCATCTCTCCATGTCCTTCAAGCACAAAAAGGGAAAAAGGAGGTGTTTCAAGTGCAAGAAGTTAGGCCACCTCATCGCATCTTGTCCGTACATAGACAAGAATGAAGGGACAAGGAGTTGTTTTGGATACAACACTCAGGACCACACGATCACTTCATGTCCGGTCATGAAGAATCAAGGATGTGCATCCTCCAAGGTGGCCCTCACCAAGGAAAATGACAAACAGCAAGCGTCATGTCAGATTGAGCGACGCTTCTGCTACAAGTGTGGTGAGCAGGGTCATCTATCCAAGGTATGTTATAAAGGTAAGATTCCTAAGCAAGTGAATTTGTGTCAATCTTATTCGAGTAGGAAACCCATATCATATACTTGTGCTAGATCTATAACGAGATCATCTAGAACTAGCACAAAGGCAATTTGGGTACCAAAGGCACATTTAGATGATCATTATGGACCCATCCCAAGATGGGTACCAAAACTGTGCTAACTAGACCATGCAGGTGCCTTGAGATGGACTGGAGACCATGGGAGAGCTTAAGACGGTTATCTAAAACTCTATGCTTAAGCTATTAATTGTTTTGGTGTTTATTGACCCAAGGTTGAATTATTGTGAAACACTAATCCCATGTTCATCTCAAGTGAAATAAGGTGTATAGGTCCTAAATCATTATTGGTGTATCAAGTAAAGGACTTTGATGAGAATTTACACCTTGCTCTCCAAAGGATGGTACCCGTGTGTTTTAAGTACATAATTGCAATTTAGTATTGCTCTTAAGTTGGCTTGTTGTGCTACCTGTCTTTGGAGTAGTTACGCTTTATGATTGCCTGTGTTAAATGAATCACAATGATGCTCGCTTAATCATGACTAGTGCTATATAAGATATATCTTTTGAATCATTCATTGGTAGCTCCTTCATTTGTTATATCCACAACGAGTAACTCTCTTGTGTATATGGATAAACCTGTAACTTTGTGTAAGTCATGCTATGTGCAAATATTGACATATTGTTTAATCCATGTTCACATGATTACCCTAGTTTTGTACTGTGTGAATTTCAAATCCATGTTGTGCCCTTTGAGCTATGTGGTGCATGAGCAAAAGGAGCCCTGAATTGGTGATAACAAGTGCTCTCATAAAGGCAAAGGTATGGAAAATGGAACTGTGCAATTTTATTGAATATCTTAAAGTTCCATTGATAGTGAACATAACTGTGTTCTTGCATTTCATTGGTAGCATCGTGGCTTAGGAGACTTATGCCTTAAAATAATGTTTCTTTTGTGCACCTAAGAAACCTTCTTAATTATGGCATGCTTAGACGTTACGCTTTATACACATGATTGTGTTGATCTTCAATTAGTATATGCAATGATAGTTGAGTATGAAGCATGTCCAAATTGCGGAAATGTTAGACTTTCTGTTAGTATTCAAATGGCTTAGGTGCTCCTAAGGCATGCATTGTTGAATTTAGTCAACCTTTCATTTAGCCTTAAATTTGTGTTAAGTGGTTTTACAATTGATATTCATATTGGCATCCTTGTGTGATGACAGTGATAGAGTATGCCTTGACCAAGGTATGTTGTGATCCCCTCTAGTTCTGAGGAAGCTAGAATGTGCAAAGTGCAAGTCATTCAAATACTTGATGCACAACTTAAGGGGGAGCACACATAACTTGTGTCTTTTGAGACTAACTGTTTCTTGAGCAATCTTGTACAGTCTCAAGGTGGAAAAGAGAAGATGAGCATGAATTGGAGCAATCAGGACTTGGGTACCTCTGTAAGTCAAGTAATTGGTATCTTAAGTCATGAGTAATTGTATATCTTTAGATTGCTCATGCTCTATAATATCTGGTGATAATAGATGTTTTTTTAATATCATGGAGCCATGATGAACTTGCAATTTGTATCTTTCAATTGGTAGCTGTGATAGTTTGCGTCATTTGACATCTCTTGAAAATCATTAGAATAGAAGTTTCTTCTTGTGCCCATACTATAACTTGTTCTAAGTTTGGTGTCTTAGCAACAAGAAAATGTTAGGATAAAGAATCAGGCACAAGTGTGGAGAAGCTCTCGAGAGATTAAATACTTTCAAGATGGAAAGTACACTACAACATGGTAAAGGTACAAAGGGAGTAAAACTTTTTGCATATATGTATCTTACCTAAATGTTGATAGTGCATATGTTCAATAAGTAAGGGGGAGTTTTTAGATAGTCGTTGTTCCCCTTGACACCCTGCTGTCCCTTGACATCATCCTATGTTCTTGCTCGAGTATGGTTTTTGGTGTTTGATGTCAAAGGGGGAGAATTTGTGCATTAAAGCTTATCTCAACCTGAGAGGAAAGCTTATCCTAAGGGGTGTGTTAGTTTAAGCTTTGCTAGTGTGTTATTCATATGCTTCCTGCAGTATTATATGTGTTGCATCATATGGACTAGTGCTTCCGTTGCTATGAATTAATTGGCATCTATTGTGTTCATTCTGAAATAGACAGTCATGTGAATAATAATGCATGTGGTTAATGGTGCTTTAAGAGGTGCTTTAAGATTGCTTTAAATTGGTATCTTAGTTTAAATTAGTATCTTAATGGTGAATAGTGGTAGGTTGATATTCCTGTGATATATCCACTAATTTGAATGGTGTTTAACTCTGATTATGTGCATTTGTGTGTTTGATTATTGTGCATTTGTGTGTTATAGTATCATGGTTTGATTCTTGACACAGTGCATCCTAAAAAGTGCTAAGGTGTAGAAATGTTTCAAATTGCCTAAGTATGTGCAATTTGGCGTCTGAGGCCAAAATTATGTTTTTGAAGTAAGCACATATTTAGGGGGAGCATTCTATAAACTTAGAATTCAAAATCTGTGCTTCAAATCTTATTCTTATGTAAGCTTTAATTGTGTTGCCATCAATCACCAAAAAGGGGGAGATTGAAAGCTCTCTTGTGAGTTTTGGTGTTTGGATGACAACTCAATTAAAGGACTAACAAGTGTACTAAGTGTTGAACAGGTGCTTAAGGTAAAGCTTACAGGGTTCAACACAAATGAACAAATGTGATTGTCCAAGAACTGGATTATGGATACATAATGGACATCACAAGTAAGATGGACATTGCATAAAGTGAGACTCGGGTGTGAAGCTCGGAGACAACTGATCAAGCCAAGGACGGAGGCAAGAGAAGCTTCGAGGTACCAAGTGCACGGGAGAAGGTCACGGAGGCTGAGGAACCCAAAGCCAAGGGTGAAGAAGAAGGCTTGCAAAGTCAAGGGTGATCGAGTTGAGAAGAGCTATAGCACATCAAGGATCACTACATAAGGACGTGACTTACAACCAATGAGGTAAACAGGTACAGTTATGTGGTGTAAGTCATAAGGCTCAAGACCAAGCTCTAAGAAAGAGATCAAGGTCACTAGAAGGAGAACAAGTGCCAAAACCAGAACTGGAAGCAGTCCAAAAGAGCTAAGTTCACCTTAATCTTTAGTTTGGGTTGTTCCTATGTTTGGAGATGTTCTATGTGACCTTTGCAGGATGTTGGAACTAAGAAATGTCAATCTAGATCAAGTCAAGCCGACTTGATGATTTATGAGTCCAACATCAAAGCTCAAGCATGTGAAATGCTATAAATCTAATGATTAAGAGAAGGTATGTTTCTAGGCCTTAGTACATTGGTTTTGTGTACTAATATACTTGTCTAAGTGTTAGAAACAGAAAGAAGAAGAAAAGAAAAGAGGAGAAAAAGACTTGGCTGTGAACAGCAAGACTCAGCTCTGGCTGGAGCACCGGACTGTCCGGTGTGCACCGGACAGTGTCCGGTGCGCCAGGCTGACTCCGCGCGAAGTGGCCGCTCTCGGGAAATTGGCCGACGGCGTACGGCTAAAATTCACCGGACTGTCCGGTGTGCACCGGACTGTCCGGTGAGCCAACGGTCGGCCGGGCCAACGGTCGGCCGCGCAATCCGCGCGGGACACGTGGCGGAGCCAACGGTCGGAAGACGGCACCGGACTGTCCGGTGTGCACCGGACATGTCCGGTGCGCCAACGGCTCCCAGATCTGCAACGGTCTGCAACGGTCGGCAGCGCTGTTTAAGGAAACAAATCGGTCACCGGACAGTGTCCGGTGTGCACCGGACTGTCCGGTGCGCCACCCGACAGAAAGAAAGTATTGCCTTCCAAATGGGATTCCAACGGCTCCTAGGCCCCTTGTGCCTATAAAAGGGACCCCTAGGCGCCTCAAGCAGTACACAAGTGCAGCCAACAAGTGTAGACTTCATTGGAATTAATTCTCGCTCTCCCTCTTGTGTGTAACTCTATAGTTTGTGTAGAAGGCACAGCTATAAGCCTTTAGAGAGAGGAGTAGTGCTGCTAAGAGCTAGAGCAAGGTCTTGAGCGTATCGTTACTCTGCCGGGGTGCTGCCAAGAAGTTTGTAAGCAGCCGCGGTTCTGTTGTAACCCCACTCAATAGTGAAAGGCTCTATCTGTCATACTGACAGATCTGAGCAAACGGAGGAAGGAGTTGAAATAGACTCCAAGCCCAGGTGTGGCTAACTCCAACGAGGACTAGGCAAGCATTTCAGGCTTGGCCGAACCTCGGGATAAATCCTTGCGTCTGTGTGCTCTGTTCTGTATTGTATCCTGACTCTCTGTCTTACTCGTCTTTATATCTGCACTTCAATACTTATCTGTGGTATAAGCTTTATTTGAAGTGCAGGACACTTTTGAGACAGGATCTCTGATTCTGCTGCAACCTACTCGAAGAGTCTTCTCACTCCACTGCGTACTAAGTCTTCGAGTAGAGTAAGAATTTAAGTTTTAAAGTAACAAGTTCTATTCGCCTATTCACCCCCCCCCCCTCTAGGCGACATCCAGATCCTGTTCCCGGGTCAAAGGGAACTTTCAAAATGTTGTAGGTACCAAGTGGGTATTCCACAACAGACAAGATGAGCATGGTGTGGTGACTAGGAACAAAGCCCGACTTGTTGCCAAAGGATATTCACAAGTCGAATGTTTGGATTTTGATGAAACCTATGCACCCGTAGCTAAGCTTGAGTCAATTCGAATATTACTTGCCTATGCTACTTACCATGGCTTTAAGTTATATCAAATGGACATGAAAAGTGCCTTACTCAATGGCCCTATCAAGGAAGAGGTATATGTTGAGCAACCTCCCGGCTTTGAAGATAGTGAGTATCCTTCACATGTTTATAAGCTCTCAAAGGCGCTTTATGGGCTCAAGTAAGCCCCAAGAGCATGGTATGAATGCCTAAGAGACTTTCTTATCACTAATGGTTTTAAAGTCAGAAAAACTGACCCTACTTTCTTCACTAAAACAATTGATGAAGACTTGTTTATATGCCAAATTTATGTTGATGATATTATCTTCGAGTCTACTAACAAGTCATCTTTTGAAGAGTTTAGTAGGATTATGATACAGAAATTTCCTTGGATTCCAAATCAAGCAACTCCAAGAGGGCACCTTCATCTGCCAAACTAAGTACATTCAAGATATACTCAAGAAGTTTGGAATGAAGAATGCCAAACCCATCAAGAATCCCATGGGAACAAATGGGCATCTCGACCTCGACACAGGAGGTAAATCTGTAGATCAAAAGGTATACCGGTCGATGATAGGATTTTTACTCTATTTATGTGCTTCATGACCGGATATTATGCTTTTAGTATGCATGTGTGCAAGGCTCTAGGCCAATCCTAAGGAAATCCACCTTAGGGCCGTGAAAAGAATCATGAGATATTTAGTTTACACTCCTAAGTTTGGGCTATGGTACCAAGGGATCTACCTTTGATCTAATTGGGTATTCTGATGCTGATTATGCCAGATGTAAGATTGATAGGAAGAGCACATTAGAAACTTGTCAGTTTCTAGGGAGATCCCTAGTGTCTTGGGCTTCAAAGAAACAAAATTTTGTAGCTCTATCCACCGCCGAAGCCGAGTATATTACTGCAGGACATTGTTGTGCACAATTACTCTGGATGAGGCAAACCCTTAGGGACTATTGCTACAAATTGAGCAAAGTCCCTCTCTTATGTGATAATGAGAGTGCAATCTGCATGGCGGATAATCCTGTTGAACATAGCCGCACTAAGCACATAGACATCTGGTATCACTTTTTGAGATATCACCAACAAAAGGGGGATATCAAAATTGCCTATGTTAGCACTCACAACCAATTAGCCGATATCTTCACCAAGCCCCTAGATGAGAAGACTTTTAGCAAGCTTAGGAATGAACTAAACATCTTAGATTCTCGAAACTTTGATTCAAATCTTGCACATATTGCTCATTTTATACCTTTGATCATATGATATCTCTTTCATTTGGTACAAATGCATATTTCTTATTCTTCTTGTGCCAAAGCTAAGACTACTGTGCTTCTGAGAGTATTTCTATATTTAGTCTTAGATTGAAAGGGAAATGGAGTAATAGGCAAAAGCAAGGCTTCCACTACGACTCTGTCAGTATCATATACCCTTTGCCCTACTCATGTACTTACTTTCATATCTGTATTGTTAAAGGCCTCTCGATTTCTTTATTTTTGGTGCTTAATACCATAGGGGAGAAATTAATAGGCCAATGCAAAAAGACCGCACTATCACCCTATTTTCTGAAAACTTTTTACAAAAAAATTGCATTTACAAAAACCCTCTTGACAGCTAAGGGGAGAACTTTTTCAGGGGGAGCTTTCATTTAGCCAAAGGAAAAGCATTTGAAATAGGGGAGAATCTTTCAAAACTTAAAAATGCTTTTGAAATCATATTCTTATACCATTGGCTAATTTCAAAAGAATTTGAAAAGACTTCTCCAAAAGATTTGCAAAAACAAGCTAAGTGGTGCAAATATGGTCCAAAATGTTAAATATATCAAAACAATCATGTATGCTTAAAAATGCTTTCATTTTGAAGTAACTTATGCACATCTGACAAAATGCAAAGTAGCTACATTTCTACACTTTGTATTTGCTTTGGTTTGTGTTGGCATCCATCACCAAAAAGGGGGAGATTGAAAGGGAAATGGTCTCAACATTTCCTATAATCGATTTTGGTGTTTGACGACCATCACAAACCTTATGGACTAACTAGTTTGCCTAGTTGATCTTTTCTCAGGTGTATAAAGTTCATATACACATACAAGGAAAATGGCCTTGGGGTAATTCTACAAGTTTGGAGCAAAACAGATTTACACCAGCCCGTGGCGCATCCGACTGTCCGGTGTGCACCAGACAGTGTTCGGTGCCTAGGCTGGAGCACCCAGCGAACTGGCCGCTCTCGGGAATTCTCAGCGCTCCTTGACTAAAATTCATCGGACTCTCCGGTGTGCACCGGACTGTCCGGTGAGCCCATGGAGCAACGGTCAACTTCGCCAACGGTCGACTGCAGTCGACTGCTCTACAGTCTGAAGCGTCAGAAGTCAGAAGACAGTCTGTGATGTTAGGTCGCACCGGACTGTCCGGTGCAGCACAAGGACAGACGACTTCAATGGTCAATAGCTCCAAACCCCAACAGTCGACTGACGTGGTACGCCCCGGACAATGAACAGTGGAGTGTCTGGTGTGCCCATCGATAGAGACTCGGCCAAAGGCTAGAATAGTGGTTGGGGCTATAAATACCCCCCAACCACCACCATTCAAGTCATCCAAGCTTTCCACTCTCAACATTCAATACAAGAGCAAAGAATACAATCCAAAGACACATTCAAAGCCTCCAATCCTCTCCAAGTGCCATAATCAGGTCAAGTGATCAAAAATGTTTAGTGACTTGACAGAGGGTGATTTGTGTTTCAATTGTTGCTTGGTTGCTTTCTTCTTCTCCTTCTAATCTTCCCAAGTGATTTGTAAAGCAAGAAAGAGACACCTAAGTGTGTGGTGATCCTTGCGGGGTCTTTGTGACCCAAGAGATTAAGAAGAAGCACTCGACCAGTCTAGGTGACCGATTGAGAGAGGGAAAGGGTTGAAATAGACCCGGCCTTTGTGGCCTCCTCAACGGGGAGTAGGTTCATTGGAACCGAACCTCAGGAAACAAATCACAGTGTCCATTTGTATTGATCTTCACCACTCGATTTGTTTCTTCCCTCTCCTCTCTCACTAAAAGTTCTCTTGCTCACATTGTTTTGAGTTAGCTCCCAAAGTTATCCGCATTGATTAAGCAACTCATAGCAAGAAGAACTATCTTCTGCACTCCGAATTCACAATTATTTATTTCTAACCCTAACCCTAGGTGAAGTGTATGTTCAAAGTTTATAATTTTTAGGTTTCGCCTTTCACCCCCCATCTAGGCGACTTTCACATAGGGATTGAATTATCTGTGGCCAGCGCAATACGTACATTACGAGCCTCTTCAGCTTTCTCACGGTGAATGACATCAAAGTGTTTCCATGCTTCACCATCGGTTGCGTGCACCATCTTATCAGGATTGTATCGTTTGCCATTTTTGTGCCATGTCATCTATTTCACGGATTCCATGGTCATGTATAGACGTTGGATCCTCGGTATGAACGGAAGGTGGCGTAGGATTGTCACGGGGATGTCGAGCTGCCTCTTTTGTCCATCACCAGAGTCTACCTCCATGAATATAAATGATTTACATATCGGACAGTACTTTGCCTCCGCATGTTCTTTCCTAAATAGCATGCAGCCCTTCGAACAAGCATGTATCTGCTCATACGTCATCTTGAATGCACGAAGGAGTTTTTGTGCCTCGTACATGCTCTTTGGCAGAACGTGATCCTCCGGAAGCAGGCTGCCAATAACTGTCAACAAACCATCGAATGCGTCTCGACTCATGCTGTATTGCGACTTGAACGTCATTACACGTCCAATGGTATCCAGTTAAGAAACCTTTGTCTTG
The DNA here is from genome assembly GCA_029449295.1 of Zea luxurians. NCBI lineage: Eukaryota > Viridiplantae > Streptophyta > Magnoliopsida > Poales > Poaceae > Zea > Zea luxurians. The sequence continues at coordinate 118,416,008 of JAOPSE010000009.1, forward strand.
CAGTGAAGGGGCTTCTTTGACGCGTCAAACATGTCGCAGAACGCCTTTGTGGTCGGCTCTGGCTCGTACTCCGTACATCCTCTGGCAAACTGTGCCCCATGATAGTTGTTTAACATATCCGCTACCCCAGCATCAGCATCATAATCCTTGATGTGTTATCTCACCACCTCCTCTTTTGTACGATGCGCTTCACCATGGAAGATCCACCGAGTATAGTCCGATGTAAATCCATTCTTCCAAAAATGTCCTACCATGTCCTTCTTTGATTTTCTTTTCATGTTGTCACATTTGCTGCACGGGCATGGGACTAGACTCAATCCTTTAGCAGCTTCGCCAAATGTCTGTTCCATGAAAGCATTAGAGTCTTTCTAATCGATTCAAGGGTGACATCATTCCTTCCTATATGGTCTGTGTACATCCACTCACGGTCCTCCATCCTCTAAAATATATAACCGAGTATAGTTTAATATAAACATGTAATGCATGTACATTGTGTTCCTACCTTCTAATAGGTGAGAATAGGTCCTAATCCCACCCGCAATTGCGTAGACGGGGTTAGTTTCCATGCTCTAATATGATCCGAGACAGAATTTCGGCAGCACCTCCCTGGTGTTCTCTAGATACACGTTCGAAGAACAACGTGTTTCCCGTGGATACGCTCGTAGTACGCCGCAACCTCCTTGGCTTCTTCCTGCGGTCTAGCTTGGCGTTCCTCCTTTTGGATCGCCTATCTTCTCACCTTCCCCACCCAAAAGACCTCCGTCCACCCAAAGCGAGGGCACGACGCTCTGGTCGCCCGCATGTATGGATTCCAAGGCTTTTGGGAATCAAAGGAAATGAAATGAAATCAAGCCAATAGGGGATTACCTAAACGCGGGATGTTGGGATCTACACTGGGTGGTAGGGTGCGGTGGCCCTTGGCCGAATGCATGTGCAGAGTCAGATCGGTCAACGATCTTCGGTTGGGAGTGGGGCGGGTGCGGCTGGTGGAGAGGCGGTCGGAGGTGTATGCGGCGGGTCGGTGCCGCTGTTCCCAGGCGTGTCTGTGATGGCCATCACTTTTTGGCAGAGCGATAGATCTGACGGAGGGCGAGCGGGGTCCAGCCGTCCAGCGGCCCAGCGGAGCGGCAGATCCGGCGGACGACGGGCGGGATCCGGCTGCGTGGGACGAGCGGGATCCGGACTGGATCGGGTAGCTACCTCCAAATCTTGAGAATTTGATTTATTTTGTGTATGGATCACACCTCTAGAAGACTCCTATCAACTTATCTATGTAAATGACCAATATTAGCCCCCTTGCCATGCGAGATAAGCTACGAGTGGTTCACCGCGCTCAGTTAGTTCGTTTCTACTTAAAGCCAGAGGCAGCCACAGCGGCCGCAAATATCTCTCAGCTATTTGGTTCTACTTTTCTCTGATCAACTTTTCTAAGAATCTAGTTGCAGATAGAATCTAAGTATTATGGGGCTTATGTGTGGAGAAAGATAAAGATATCCATAGGGTTCAGGATCTAGAAAAAGTGATGGATTCCTACTATTGCAATGACTCGGCCAATTTTGTGTTCATGTTCTTTTTGGATGGTTTTTACCAAATCAATTTTTATATAAGTAGGATGAAAAGCTGATCATTTGGCAATGCGTAGTAGCTTCTAGTGGCCAGAAGCTGGAAAAAGCTAAAACAAACTGGGCCATAGTCGTACAGCGGATTCCTTGAGCCGTCGTTGCACACAAATGTTTACTCCTAAGAGAGATGGTCGTGGCAGGCCACAAATAGATCTAAGCTAAGGCTACGCTATGTCTACTCCTAAGGCATGAAAGATAAATGCAGGAAAATAGATTAGTTCGATTGAATTGTGTTCGGAGGTTCTCAATCGGTCGTATCCCTTTATATTTATAGGGGAGATGGTCTAGACCTGTTTGTAGGCGAGATCCAGTAGATCCCCATGGATAGGTTAGGATAACCACAAATGGGATAAGTACTCTCGCCCGTGATTATTTGGTCGCAAGGGCGTGGACCGTCTGGGCCATAGGGCCGGACCGTCCGGGCATGCCTAGGTGCCAAATATGGTGTTCAACACATGCCCCATACCTTTTGGTGGAGCTTGGTGAACCAAAAGCACTTGGTACTGTCAGACTCTTTTGGGAAACAATAGATTCCACAACTTGCCTTGTTCCTAAAATATGAACTCTAGCTCGATGTAAGTCACCAGCTCTAGTGATCAGATAATATAACTATTTGATAAACTCTAATGCACAGAGGTCGTTTCAAATTGCATCTTCTTCGGCCATATTTATCTGATCAACATGTCAATAGGAAAAAGCTTGTGGTACTCCCAGTTTGAATAAGCAAATGAATTGGGCCAGTAATACTGATTTATTGTCGTACCACCCCAAACTTGAGTAGGACAACACATCGGCGATGAACAGACTGGAAAACACCTTGACATCCCTAGAAGATGACAAGGCGATCTTGGTTGCACCACTTCTTGTGTTGATTTAGTTAGCCTCTGCTTTTGCACAGATCGCCCTTTTGACTTTGTTCGTTTTATTGGCCGGTCGTGTGGAACGGTCTTCTTCTTCATATATTTAGCAAGCCGCTGATCACAAGTAGGGTCGACTCTGCTGAGGTAGCCAGACGTCCTGAAAGTATTTTGCTTCCTAGTACCTATCTTAGGACATTATGGTCTCATGGCCTGAGATCGCTACTGCTTCTGGTTGTCCGCGGACCGTCCAGCCTTCATGGCTACACTGTCCGCGCTTATCCCTGACTGTCCGGCCTTAGTGCCTGTACCATCTGATGTACTCAGGACAGGTGACCATGATTGGGTATCTGATCGTGCCTACCCCCCGAGCATCCAACCTACCCTTTGGATGGGGACATAAACTTAGCACGATGATTAGTAACTTTTCATCGGCCATATCAGCCATTGAGAACAATTATGTTTATTGAACTATAGAACTCACTCACATGGAAGAAACACATAATAGCCAACTCAATGATGTATAAGCTTGAGTATTGGTTGTTTCTAACAAATGAACCATTTACTTGAAACTATTTGGCAACACTAATTATGTAGTTTGCAATTAAACAATAACTGAATAGTCAAGCAAATATTATAAGCATGTTCATCCCATGAATAAATATGACCGAAGCAAATTATAGCAAGAATGATAACTACAAATAATTGAAATACTTCGGCTTCATATAAGAAGTAACATATCGCAACTATCCATATGCATAATAATTCGGTTGCGCCCCTCCATAATATAAAGACGCATATGAAGCAAAATGATGTCGTGAAGTATAACTAAATATACCTTGGGATGAACTACATGACGTACTGATATATGGCATGGCTGAAAAATATGGACGATGCAATGACCAATAGCTTTGATGATTTGGGATAAACCTTTCACCCAAACATCTTGTACTTGCTTTCTTCCTTCTGTTTGCCTTCACTCCACCTCTTCCTAGAGCATCATCCTTACCTTGATCTTGAGAACTCCCATCAAGAACCCATGTCATGCCTCTCCTTTTCAACTCTTGTGCACCGAGTTTTTCTAGCCTCACGTTGTGCCAGATTGATAATCTGAGTGGGTTCTTGGTTGTGAATTAGTTTTGGATAGCGACACATCTTTCTTAACTTGTGGCACATTAGAAGTTCAGATTTAGTACCTGGACTATCACTAGATGATATCTCTATTGTTTGGTCACTACTAGACGAAGCATATAATAGTTCCTTTGGCTCTGTAACACATGAATTCAGATCTGAACTTTTGTTTTTTTATATTATCCTTCTTCACTACATAAACTTGCTTGACCATTGTATTCTTATTTTGAGCTCTAGATCGATTCTTAGAAATAAAACAATCTTTGTTATATGATTGTTTCTCAAAATCAGAATTGGTATGAGTTGAATACTCTATCTTATATGATCTAAAATATGAAGAAGAATAAGCATTTGAATCATACCAGCTCCAAGATGGATAAGGATGAAAGTATGAAGATGTTGAACCATATTACATTGGCATTGGTGGCACAAAAGGAGGATATGTTGCTGATGCATGAAACCCTTCTCCTCACCAACCTTGATCTCTAGATTTGCGCTTCGGAGGTGATCTTGATGACTTCAAAGGTGCTCTAGATGACTTAGCATTGCTAGTTTGATCAACACCCTTTGCTTTGATTTGCTTGTGATATTTAGCTAGAAGTTGCTCAAAAGTATTTTTGTCCTTTTACCCTATTGTTTATCACGATCTTCACCACTAAAACTTTAAAATTTGAGCATACCTAGTTTACCATGCCCCCCAGCACCTCTGATCTTATTAGCCTTTCTTTTCTTTGGAGCCTTCAGAGTAACCACTCAGCGCTATATATTTGGCATGCGAGGGCCACTAATGATAATATTTTTACCTTTGCCTTTATCAGGAGCACATGGCCGAACCAATACTTTTTTGCTCATCGGCTCTAATGTGCTGATAGGGACTGGTGGTATGCCAATCTTCATTTCTTGAAATAACAATTGGCCTTCATTTATAGCCGGTTGTATTTGCCGACGAAAGACATTACAATCGTTGATGTTATGAATAAAGGAGCCATGCCATTTACAATACACATGCTGTTTCAATTCTTCCATTAATGGAATTGTATGTGACAATTTAATGTTACCATTCTTAAGTAACTCATCAAATATTTTATCACACTTAGCAACATTGAATGTGAACTTAACTTTCCCTTTTTGTGTTGAGTGCATGTGAGAGTGAACAAAAGATTTGGCCTCAGCGTGTCAAACAAACTCAGTGACATGTAACTTTTCTGGCTCATCCCCAGGGCTACTATCGTCGTGATATTCATCCTGGGGCTCAGGTGGTCGGCTATCTTTATGCCAGCCTTCTACACTAGGACAGTCACAGGTGGCTTCTAGTATTTCGAGCGGTCTGACCTATGTGGTCGGACGGTCTACGAAGGGACCAAATGGACTGGTACTATACCCAAACTATTCGGTCGTGCCAGACATTGCCTACGACCTTATAGTGGGCTCTGTGTAGTTCTGGACTGTACGACGTAGGGTGTCGAACGGTCCGTGAAGGGACCGAACGGTCCGAGATTATATTTGTATGGTTTGGTCTTGCCAGACATCACTTGCGAGACGTATGGCGGTCCCGATATGGTTCAGGACTGTTTGGCATAAAGTGTCGGATGGTCCGTAGGAGGGTCGGATAGTCCAAGATCATGCTCGGATTGTTCGACCGTGCTCAGAGACGACGTACCGTACGGAGGATACAATGTCAATGGTTGCTCCGGATGTGAATTCATCGGTGTACCATAATATGGCTAAGACTGAGAAAGCACATTTGTTGGCGATGTGTTTGGCACAATTGTTTCAGTGCTCGATTTATGTGTTGAAAAAATAGGCATATGAACTTTTACATGTGCGATAAACTTATCAATAGAATCCCTCAGGAGTTTGAATGTGTCATCACTATAAGGAAAATGGACCTCGGGCCATTTGGCTCAATAGATTTTGGTGTTTGATGATCAACATAACTTATGGACTAATATGTTTGCTAGTGTTTATGATTGTAGTTCACAGGATGCTAAAGTGACTTGGACTAAGGCATGGAGGAGAGCAACACCTCAAAAGAAGACATTATGAAGATCACAAGTGAAGATCAACAAGTATCAAGCAAAGTCCAAGAAACGAAGAATAGTGTTGCCACGACGAACTATCCGGCTGAGAGCACCGAACTGTCTGGTGGCACACACCGGACTGTTCGGTGCACCAGGGAACTGTAGCCCAACGACTAGTTCCAGGTGGCACTGGTGGAGAGAAGCCACCACACCGTCCGGTGTGACGTCCGGACTGTCCGGTGTAAAAGCCTACAGCGCCAACGGTCACCTGCGATGTCTAGTGGTGACAATGGGCTCTAAATTTTACACTAAGATTTAAGGATCGAATCGGATTAGGATCGGACCCTATTTCTATTCATTTTTGAACTACAAATTATTTAGGGCCCTACCATTTTGTGAAGAAGCATTTGGATCACGATCCATTACCACTCTTAGTGGTGACAGATCCAACGGCTAGGCGCACCGGATAGGGGCACCAGACTGTCTGCATGGAAGATCCGCTCCTGTACAGTGTCGCGGACCGTCCGACCCAAGCCATGGACCGTTCGCGCTGCCTCAGGGAGCACCACCAAACGACCCGGCGACCTATTGCGGACCAACCGGCACCTCACATAGCCAAACCCAAGATCTTGCTCATCACGAGAAGGCCCTAGAGTTCATTGCTATTTAGCCCTAAGAAGGGCCAACATAGAGGTGGAGTTAAAGACCGCATTGCAGATATAGTGTTATTTGTGTTCCATATTATCTACCAACTCGCTCCCTAAGGTCCCGACTCCCTATGGGCGAGACATAGGGATCATCCCCAATGTCTAGACTCTCTATGAGGGCGATCTAGGGATCGTTAGCGTTTGTTTCAAAAAGGTGACAAAACACTTTTGGCGACTCCGTTAGGGACGATTGCATTTTAGACTTATTAAAATTAGTCCACAATGGCTGATTCTAAAGATCTTGACGATGTTACCCCAGGCAACGACATCCTTGGGTCGAGTTTTGAGAGTTTGTTGACATACGACCAGCAAGGATTTGAAGACTATAAGAATAAGCTAGAGAAGGAGATGGAGAGGTGGTACCTCTCGCACTTCAGGATGAATTGTCACCAGAAGGCTGTCCGGGTGAGGGAAGTAGAGTGTGCTTCCCTGACGGCATTGCGGTAGCCCCTCACTGTGAGTAAAACTATGCCATCCCACGATATCCAATCTCTTAAGAATTATTGTGATTGAAGGAAATGGGTGACGCCTAAGAGGGGGTGAATTAGGACTTCTAAAACTTTCTCTAAACTAGGCCACAAATAAATCCCTAGAGCAAAACCTATCCAAATAATCAAACTAGAATGTGCAAACTAGGTTTTGTCTAAGTGTTGCTATCTCTACCGCAATGTCTAAGTTTCAATCCTAAACAATCTAAGTATAACAACAAGATTGAAACTTAAATGCTTAGTATAAATGTGAAAGCTAAAGAGCAAGGTAGAGATGCAAACTCTCGTGGATGACGCCGGTATTTTTACCGAGGTATCAGGAACCACACAAGGTCCCAACTAATCCTCGTTGGTGCCCCTACGCAAAGGGAAGCCCACGTGAGGGCCAAGCACCACGGTTGAGTAACTCCGTAGAGAGCCATGTGCCTTCTCCACACGCAAGTGGTGCTCCGCTTCTGGCTCCTCTCGGACGCTCCCCGCCGTCTCCACTATCGAGCTTCTGGCCAAAAACGCCATGGGCCTCATTCCCTCCGGTACACGGTGGCGGCCATGACACAAACATGGTTGTCACGGTCTCGCAAGACTCTTGCCTCACTCGGTATAATTACAACGACTCGCGCAAGAGCCAAGGGGTTTGTGGGTTTCTAAACTCACTTAACTAACTAGGATTTACCTAGAGCAAGCGCTAAAGCGGTCTAACTAACCTAAGCACTTCACAAAGCACCTACGCTAATCATCGAGTGATTCTATTAAGCACTTGGGTGTATGAGCACTTGGAAATGTCTATATTATGCCTTGGTATGTTGCTTGGGCTCCCACACCTTGAAATGGCGGTTGGGGTGGTATTTATAGGCCCCAACACAATTCTAGCCGTTGGAGAAAAGTTGCTGATCTCTGCGACACACCGGACAGTTCGGTCCGGTGCCCCTATCCGGTGCGCCTAACCATTGGATCTAACACTATAAGTGACCGTTGGCGCTGTAGGCTTTTACACCAGACAGTCTAGACGTCACACCGGACAGTCTGGTGGCTTCTCTCCACCAGTGCCACCTGGAACTAGTCGTTGGGCTACAGTTCCCTGGTGCAGCGGATAGTCTGGTGCTCTCAGCAGGACAGTCCGTCGTGGCAACACTATTCTTCGTTTCTTGGACTTCGCTTGATACTTGTTGATCTTCACTTGTGATCTTCATAATGTCTTCCTTTGATGTGTTGCTCTCCTCCATGCCTTAGTCCAAGTCACTTTAGTATCCTGTGAACTACAATCATAAACACTAGCAAACACATTAGTCCACATGTTATGTTGATCATCAAACACCAAATCCTATTGAGCCAAATGGCCCGAGGTCTATTTTCCTTACAATCTCCCCCTTTTTGGTGATTGATGACAACACAACCAAAGCAAGCAAATATAACAAACATTTGAGTGAAAATATGCAATCTACTTGCCAGGATGCATGAGTGTCCCCACAATGTGATATTATGGACTTAGGCCTCCCCCTACCTCCATAACTCACTTACTTCCTATTTTAGACCAAAGAGCCAAAACCACTTGAAGGATCAAAATTTTAAATTGGTGGTGTTTGGTGTTTGATACAATTTTCATTACTTTGGTCCATACAACTTCTCCCCTTTTGGCATCAACCACCGAAAAAGAAGACATTAAAAACATGTAGGAAGCAAATAAGACTTGCCCTCATAAAATATTTATCAATGATACCGATTGAAGCAGTAAGAATTATTACTGAGAGCACCTAGAGGGGGGGTGAATAGGTGATCCTATAAAATTAAACGCTAAATAGCCACAAACTTGATTATCAAAGTGTTAGTGAAATCAAGTGGCTAAGGAACATGCTCGTATGAACAAAGCAATCACAATAAGCAACACACGAGACATGCGATTTTTATCCCGTGGTTCGGCCAAGTAACACTTGCCTACTTCCACGTTGTGACATCCCAATGGACGAGGGTTGCACTAAACCCCTTTCAAGCGATCCAATGATCAACTTGAATACCACAATCTTTTCCTTTAGAGTATTTTTCCCGTTTGTGAGGAATCTCCACAATTTGGAGTCTCTCGCCCTTACAATTGAGATCACAAAGAAAGCACAGAGTAAGGTTGGAAAGATCAACACACACAAGACTTAAATCCACAGCACAACCACGCACACAAGTGAGAAGGTGAGCACACAAACACAGCACGAGGAGTTTACAACTCGAATAGTGCTTAAATCTCAAGAACGATGAACCGATTGCGTGAAAGCAGAGTCTAGATGTCTTAGGATGTTTCTTGTAAGCTTGGTGTTCTCCTCCATGCACCTAGGGGTCCCTTTTATAGCCCTAAGGCAGCTAGGAGCCGTTGGAGGCCAACTTGGAAGGCCAAACTTGCCTTCTGTCGGGTGGTGCATCGGACAGTCCGATGCACCACTAGACAGTCACTGTAGCTGTCCGGTGCGTGATCTCCTTCCATATCTGGTGCATCCGACCGTTGGTCCTTGGGATTGGTTGGCGCACCGGACACTGTCCGGTGCACATTGGACAGTCCGGTGTGCCCAATCGACCATTGCTACGGGCCATGTGTTGCCCGCGGATTTTGCACCCGATCATTAGCGCTGGCGACCGTTGGCTCACCGGACAGTCTGGTGCACCACCAGACAGTTTGGTGAATTATAGTCGTACGCCTCTGTGTTTTCCCGAGAGCAGCCGCTTCACCGTCGGCCACCCTGGCGCACCGGACACTATCCACCGGATACTGTCCGGTGCACCACCGGATACTGTCCGGTGCACCACCGGACAGTCCGGTGTGCCTGGCCAGAGTTGGTGTTGGCTGAACTTTGCCAACTTTTCTTCAATTTAAATCCTCTTTTCTTGGCGCTATTTCTAGCACTTAGATAGCCATGTTAGTACATAAAACAATTCACCAAGTCTAGAAACATACCTTACACTTTAATTTGCACTCTTCACACATTTTGCACATTAGTACTCAATTAATGTGTTGGGCATCTAATCACCAAAATACTTATAGAAATTGCCCAAGGGCACATTTCCCTTTCAATCTCCCCCTTTTTGGTGATTTATGCCAACACATCCAAAAGCAACCAAAAGAAGTGCAACATCAATGCAATTGAAGACCAAATTATTTTTGCTTATGATTTGGCATATTTGGATCACTCTTTGCCACCACTTGGTTTGTTTTTGTAAATCAAATTCTTTTTCCTATCTCTAAGTCAAACACACTTGTTTGGGCAAATCGAGAGATAATCCAAGAGAAAAATTGATCAAGTTCCAAATTGCCGGGGACCATAATTAGGGGTACCCCCAAGACTTCTAATCTCAGCTGGTAACCCCCATCAGCACAAAGCTCCAAAGGCCTGATGGGCGCGATTAAGGCCAAGGCTCAGTCCACTCAAGGGACACGATCTCGCCTCGCCCGAGCCTAGCCTCGGGCAAAGGCAGCCGACCCCGGAGGATTCACGTCTCGCCCGAGGGGCCCCTCAAGCAACGGACACACCTTCGTCTCGCCCGAGGCCCAGTCTTCGCAGAGAAGCAACCTTGGCCAAATCGCCACGCCAACCGGCCGTATCGCAGGAGCATATAATGCAAGGATCGCCTGACACCTTATCCTGACACGCGCTCTTCAGTCGACAGAGCCGAAGTGACCGCAGTCACTTTGCCGCTCCACTGACCGACCTGACAAGAAAACAGCGCCGCCTGCCCCGCTCCGACTGTCGTGCCACTCGCCAGAGTGAGGTCGACAGCGGCTAAGTCCAGCCTCGGGCGACATAGGAAGCTCCGCCTCGCCCGACCCCAGCGTTCGGCCCCCGTCTCGGCCTCGGAAGATGGACTTCGCCTCGCCAGACCCCAGGGCTCGGACTCAACCACGACTTAGAAGACGACGAACTCCGCCTCGCCCGACCCCAGGGCTCGGACTCAGCCTCGGCTCCGGAAGACGACGAACTCCGCCTCGCCTGACCCCAGGGCTCGGACTCAGCCTCGGCTCCGGAAGATGACGAACTCCGCCTCGCCCGACCCCAGGGCTTGGACTCAGCCTCGGCTCCGGAAGACGATGGACTCCGCCTTGCCCGACCCCAGGGCTCGGACTCAACCTCGACCTCGGAGGAATCGCCACCTCGCCCAAACTCGGGTCCTGACCGACCATGTCGCCAGGGGGGCCATCATTACCCTGCCCCTAGCTAGCTCAGGCTACGGGGAACAAGACCGGCGTCCCATCTGGCTCGCCCCAGTAAACAAGTAATGATGACACCTCGCACGCTCCATGACGAAGGCAGCTCCCAGCCCCTTACGTCAGCAAGGAGACGTCAACAAGGATCCAACAGCCCCGACAGCTGTACTTCCGCAGGGCTCCAGCGCTCCTCTGACGGCCACGACATCACATGAACAGGGTGCCAAAACCTCTCCGACTGCCACGACGGCATGTACTTAGGGCTCTAGCTCCTCTCTGCTAGACACGTTAGCACACTGCTACACCCCCCATTGTACACCTGGACCCTCTCCTTACGCCTATAAAAGGAAGGTCCAGGGCTCTCGTACGAGAAGGTTGGCCGCGCGGGAGAACGGGCCGACGCATAAGGCTCTCGCTCTCTCTCTCCCACGCGAATGCTTGTAACCCCCTACTGCAAGCGCATCCATCCGCCCTGGGCGCAGGACAACATGAAGGCCACGGTTTCCCCTTACTGCTCTCCCCCCTTTTTGTCCCGTCTCGCGCCGACCCATCTGGGCTAGGACACGTAGCGACAATTTACTCGTCGGTCGAGGGACCCCCTGGGGTCGAAACGCCGACAGTTGGCGCGCCAGGTAGGGGCCTGCTGCGTGTTGATGAACAGCTTCCCGTCAAGCTCCAGATGGGTAGTCTCCAGCAACCTTTCCAACCCGGGATGATGCTCCGTTTCGGGAGTCTTGAGTTCATGTCCCTCGACGGCAGCTACGACATGATACTCCTTCCTCCACCGCGCGACAGCGACAATGGCGGCCGTCAGCCCGCTCGCCGGCGGCGGAATCAACGATGTCTTCCCCACATGGTAGAAGAACAACATCCGGGTTTGTCCCGTCACCTCCCCCACCGACGGAGGAGGAGGCGGGGCAACCATGGCCAAGCAGGAGGCGGCACCTCGTCGGCTGTCGAGCAAGTCGACGACGCCGGCGCCCCAGTGGGGGACACGTCGGGCTTCGACCTTGCGTCTGAGACGAAGACGAGTGCCGTTTCCCCGCAATACGCCAACCCCAAGCAGACGAACGACGCCAGCACGCTCGCGAAGGACTTGCTAGGCATCGCCCTCGCACCTGAGACAACGGTGCAGTCCGCCCCTGACGCGACTTCGTCACCGCCCGTCGACCAAGAGGTACCGACTGATTCCCATCTCGTGCCTTTTGGATTCAGCTTCGACCCACCAAGCGACCTCGCTTCGGTGGAAGCCTTCATAGAGGCATGTACCAACCCTCAGGGGTACCATATGCGGTCGCCCTGGGACAAACTGACTGCCGTCTCGACCTACGGATCCTCGGGTTCCGAGGAAGATAACGAGCCTGACTTTTGTTGGGATTTCTCCGGGCTCGGTAACCCCAGTGCCATGCGGGACTTCATGACCGCATGCGACTACTGCCTCTCCGATTGTTCCGATGGTAGCCGCAGCTTCGGCGACGAGGACTGCGGCCCAAGTCGTGAATGTTTCCACATCGATCTAGGGGGTCCCGGCGAAGGCAACCATCTTAGTATGCCGGAAAACAGCGATCCCCTAGGCCTGCGCCTCACGTTGACATCCTTCGGGAGCTAGCTGTGGTCCCAGTCCCTGCGGGGGGTCAGGACGCACAGCTCGAGCAAATCCGCGAGATGCAGGCCAGGCTCGACGAGGGAGCAGGAACACTTGAGCAGTTCCGGCAGAACATCGGGCAGGAATGGGCAGACCAAGCTCCGGCCGGAGAAGCGCGTCATCTACCCCAGGGCATCCAGCACCGCATTACCGACGACGTCAGGGCAAGGCCGCCACCGGCTTCCAATGGGGTCGGCCAGAACCTGGCTGCAGCAGCAATACTACTCCGCGCGATGCTGGAACCATCGACCACCGAAGGGCGGCATATCCAGGGAGAGCTCAAGAATCTCCTAGAGGATGCCGCAGTCCGACGGGCCGAAAGCTCTGCCTCCCGAAGGCAGGAGTACCCCTCGGAGCATCGCGCCGTGACTTCCCGATTCGTGCGGGAAGCCTCGGTCCACACCGGGTGCACGCGCAACACGGCGCCTGCTGCCCCGGGTCGCCTCGGCAACGAGCACCACCACCGTAACCGTCGAGCCCACCTCGACGAGAGGGTGCGCTGAGGCTACCAGCCCAGGCGTGGGGGACGCTACAACAGCGGGGAGGATCGGAGCCCCTCGCCTGAACCACCCGGTCCGCAGGCTTTCAGCCGGGCCATACGACGGGCGCCGTTCCCGACCCAGTTCCGAACCCCGACTACCATCACAAAGTACTCGGGGGAGGCGAGGCCGGAACTGTGGCTCGCGGACTACCGACTGGCCTGCCAGCTGGGTGGAACGGACGATGACAACCTCATCATCCGCAACCTCTCCCTGTTCCTCTCCGACATCGCTCGAGCCTGGCTGGAGCATCTGCCTCCGGGGCAGATCTCCAACTGGGACGACCTAGTCCAAGCCTTTGCCGGCAACTTCCAGGGCACGTACGTGCGCCCTGGGAACTCCTGGGATCTCCGAAGCTGCCGCCAGCAGCCGGGAGGGTCTCTCCAGGACTACATCCGACGATTCTCGAAGCAGCGCACCGAGCTGCCCAACGTCACCGACTCGGACGTCATCAGCGCATTCCTCGCCGGCACCACCTGCCGCGACCTGGTGAGCAAGCTGGGTCGCAAGACCCCCACCAGGGCGAGCGAGCTGATGGACATCGCCACCAAGTTCGCCTCTGGCCAGGAGGCGGTTGAGGCCATCTTCCGAAAGGACAAGCAGCCCTAGGGCCGCCAGCCGGAAGACGTCCCCCAGGCGTCCGCTCAGCGTGGCACCAAGAAGAAGAACAAGAAGAAGTCGCAAGCGAAACGCGACACCACCGACGCGGACCTTGTCACCGCCGCTGAGTACAAGAACCCTCGGAAACCTCCTGGAGGTGCCAATCTCTTCGATAAGATGCTCAAGGAGCCGTGCCCCTATTATCAGGGGCCTGTCAAGCACACCCTTGAGGAGTGCGTCATGCTTCGGCGCCACTTTCACAAGGCCGGGCCACCTGCGGAAGGTGGCAGGGCCCACAACAACGACAAGAAGGAGGATCACAAGGCAGAGGAGTTTCCCGAGGTCCACGACTGCTTCATGATCTATGGTGGGCAAGTGGCGAACGCCTCGGCTCGGCACCGCAAGCAAGAGAGTCGGGAGGTCTGCTCGGTAAAGGTGGCGGCGCTAGTCTACCTAGACTGGTCCGACAAGCCCATCACCTTCGACCAGGGCGACCACCCCGACCGCGTGCCGAGCCTGGGAAAATATCCGCTCGTTGTCGACCCCGTCATCGGCAACGTTAGGCTCACCAAGGTCCTCATGGATAGAGGCAGCAGCCTCAACATCATCTATGCCGAGACCCTCGGGCTCCTGCAGATCGATCTGTCCTTGATCCGGATAGGCACGGCGCCTTTTCATGGGATCATCCCCGGGAAACGCGTCCAACCCCTCGGACAACTCGATCTGCCCGTCTGCTTCGAGACTCCCTCCAACTTCCAAAGGGAAACCCTCACGTTCGAGGTGGTCGGGTTCCGAGGAACCTACCACGCAGTACTGGGGAGGCCATGCTACGCCAAGTTCATAGTCGTCCCCAACTACACCTACCTCAAGCTCAAAATGCCGGGCCCCAACGGGGTCATCACCGTCGGCCCCACGTACCGACACGCGTACGAATGCAACGTGGAGTGCGTGGAGTACGCCGAGGCCCTCGCCGAATCTGAGGCCCTCATCGCCGACCTGGAGAGCCTCTCCAAGGAGGTGCCAGATGTGAAGCGCCACGCCGGCAACTTCGAGCCAGCAGAGACGGTTAAGTCCGTCCCTCTCGACCCCAGAAACGACGCCTCCAAGCAGATATGAATCGGCTCCGAGCTCGACCCCAAATAGGAAGCAGTGCTCGTCGACTTTCTCCGCGCGAACGCCGTGGTCTTTGCATGGAGTCCCTCGGACATGCCTGGCATACCGAGGGATGTCGCCGAGCACTCGCTGGATATCCGAGCTGGAGCCCGACCCATGAAGCAGCCTCTGCGCCGATTCGACGAAGAAAAGCGCAGAGCCATAGGCGAGGAGATCCACAAGCTGATGGCTATAGGGTTCATCAAAGAGGTATTCCATCCCGAATGGCTTGCCAACCCTGTGCTTGTGAGAAAGAAAGGAGGGAAATGGCGGATGTGTGTAGACTACACTGGTCTAAACAAAGCATGTCCGAAGGTTCCCTACCCTCTGCCTCGCATCGATCAAATCGTGGATTCCATTGCTAGGTGTGAAACCCTGTCTTTCCTTGATGCCTACTCAGGGTATCACCAAATCAGGATGAAAGAGTCCGACCAGCTCACGACTTCTTTCATCACACCTTTTGGCATGTACTGCTACGTTACTATGCCATTTGGTTTGAGGAATGCGGGTGCGACAAACCAAAGGTGCATGAACCACGTGTTCGGAGAGCACATTGGTCGAACCGTCGAGGCTTATGTCGATGGCATCGTAGTCAAGACGAGAAAAGCCTCCAACCACCTCTCCGACCTTGAAACGACATTCAAGTGTCTCAAGGCGAAAGGCGTAAAACTCAATCCCGAGAAGTGCGTCTTCGGAATCCCCCGAGGCATGCTCTTGGGGTTCATCGTCTCCGAGCGGGGCATCGAGGCCAACCAGGAGAAAATCGTGGCCGTCACCAACATGGGGCCCATCAAGGACTTGAAAGGCGTACAGAGGGTCATGAGATGCCTTGCGGCTCTGAGCCGTTTCATCTCGCGCCTCAGCGAAAGAGGCCTACCTCTGTACCGCCTCTTAAGAAAGACCGAGTGCTTCACTTGGACCCCCGAGGCCGAGGAAGCCCTCAGGAACCTGAAGGCGCTCCTTACGAACGCACCCATCCTGGTGCCTCCCGCTACCGGAGAAGCCCTCTTAATCTACGTCGCCGCTACCACTCAGGTGGTCAGCGCCGCGATCGTGGTCAAAAGACGAGAAGAAGGGCATGCATTGCCCGTCCAGAGGCCGGTCTACTTCATCAGTGAGGTACTGTCCGAGACCAAGATCCGCTACCCACAAATTCAGAAGCTGCTGTACGCGGTGATTCTAACGCGGCGAAAGTTGCGACACTACTTTGAGTCTCATCCGGTGACTGTGGTGTCATCCTTCCCCCTGGGGGAGATCATCCAGTGCCGAGAGGCCTCGGGTAGGATTGCAAAGTGGGCGGTGGAAATCATGGGCGAGACAATCTCGTTCGCCCCTCGGAAGGCCATCAAGTCCCAAGTCTTGGCGGACTTTGTGGCTGAATGGGTCGACACCCACTCCCGGCAGCTCCGATCCAACCGGAACTCTGGACCATGTTTTTCGACGGGTCGCTGATGAAAACAGGGGCAGACGCGGACCTGCTCTTCATCTCACCCCTTGGGAAGCACCTCCGCTACGTGCTACGCCTCCATTTCCCAGCGTCCAACAATGTGGCCGAGTATGAGGCTCTGGTTAACGGGTTGCACATCGCCATCGAGCTAGGGGTCCGACACCTCGACGCTCGTGGCGACTCGCAGCTTGTCATCGACCAAGTCATGAAGAACTCCCATTGTCGCGACCCGAAGATGGAAGCCTACTGCGACGAGGTCCGGCACCTGGAGGACAAGTTCTACGGGCTCGAGGTCAACCACGTCGCCTGGCGGTACAACGAGACTGCGGACGAGCTGGCGAAGATAGCTTCGGTGCGAACAACGGTTCCCCCGAACGTCTTCTCCCGGGACCTACATCAACCCTCAGTCAAGACCAACGACACGCCCGAGCCCGAGAAGGTCTCGGCCCTGCCCGAGGCACCCTCGGCCCCCGAGGGTGAGGCACTGCGCGTCGAGGGAGAGCGGAATGGGGTCCCGCCTGATCGAGACTGGCAGACCCCGTACCTGCAATATCTCCACCAAGGAGAGCTGCCCCTCGACCGAGCCGAAGCTCGGTGACTGGCGCAGCACGCCAAGTCATTCGTCTTGCTGGGTGACGGGAAGGAGCTCTACCACCGCAGCCCCTCCGGCATCCTCCAGCGATGCATATCCATCGCCGAAGGCTAGGAGCTCTTACAAGAAATACACTCGGGGGCTTGCGGTCATCACGCAGCGCCTCGAGCCCTTGTTGGAAACGCTTTCCGACAAGGTTTCTACTGGCCGACCGCGGTGGCCGACGCCACTAGAATTGTCCGCACCTGCCAAGGGTGTCAATTCTACGCAAGCCAGACGCACCTACCCGCTCAGGCTCTGCAAATAATACCCATCACCTGGCCGTTTGTTGTGTGGAGTCTGGACCTTGTCGGTCCCTTGCAGAAGGCACCCGGGGGCTACACGCACCTACTGGTTGCCATCGACAAATTCTCCAAGTGGATCAAGGTCCGACCCCTAAATAGCATCAGGTTCGAACAGGCGGTGGCATTCTTCACCAACATCATCCATCGCTTCGGGGTCCCAAACTCCATCATCACCGACAACGACACCCAGTTCACCGGCAGAAAGTTCCTGGACTTCTGCGAGGATCACCACATCCGGGTGGATTGGGCCGCCGTGGCACACCCCATGACGAATGGGCAGGTAGAACGTGCCAACGGCATGATTCTGCAAGGACTCAAGCCGAGGATCTACAATGACCTCCACAAATTCGGTAGGCGATGGATGAAGGAACTCCCCTTGGTGGTCTGGAGCCTGAGGACAACGCCGAGCCGAGCCACGGGCTTCACACCGTTCTTTCTAGTCTATGGGGCCGAGGCCATCTTGCCCACAGACTTAGAATACGGTTCCCCGAGGACGAGGGCGTACAACGACCGACGCAACCAGACCAACCGAGAAGACTCACTGGACCAGCTGGAAGAGGCTTGGGACATGGCCTTACTACACTCGGCGCGGTATCAGCAGTCCCTGCGACGCTACCACGCCCGAGGGGTTCGATCCCGAGACCTCCAGGTGGGCGACTTGGTGCTTCGGCTGCGACAAGACGCTCGAGGGCGCCACAAGCTCACGCCTCCCTGGGAAGGGCCATTCATCATCGCCAAGATTTTGAAGCCCGGAACATACAAGCTGACCAACAGTCAAGGCGAGGTCTACAACAACGCTTGGAACATCCGACAGCTACGTTGCTTCTACCCTTAAGATGTTTTCAAGTCGTTCATACACCTCGTTTACATACGCCAATAAAGTCTAACCATCAAGGAAGGGTCAGCCTTGCCTCGGCAAAGCCCGACCCTCCCTCGGGGGCTAGAAGGGGCGAACCCCCTCTGCGTCAAAATTTTCCTCGAAAAAAGTCTTCCATCAAAACGACTTTCGCGTCTCCCGGCTATATCAGTAACAGGACCCCAAGAAACGAATAAGAGTGCATGTAAGTGGCAAGGCCGACCGAGCCGAGGGACTCCTAAGCCTCTGGGATACGGATACCTCACTCGTCGCCTACCGCGAAAAATAACTCTTACTTGGGTAAGCAATCCTGCTACTGACGAACGAGTCCGGATACGCGAAACAGGAGGAAAAGAGACACAACCTTATATTACGATGATAAAGTGTTCAGGCCTCGGCGGTCGCAAAAGACACATATGCATTCAAAATAAACTGCTCCGGCAGAATCAGGCGTCGCCCGGGGAAGGAGCCGCGCCCTCGGCTTCGTCTCCACCCTCGGCGAGATCCGCCCAGGCCTCGGACGACGGTGCAAGTGGGAGGATCTCTGCTTCGAAGGTGGTCGCCAGCACCGCACTTGGGCCCGCGGCGGCCGCGTCAAGCCTCTGGACTTTGGCCAGGGCAGCTTCATCTTTGTCGGGAAGGCAATACCCCTCGCTGACCCGCTCTAGATCCACGTCGTAGTGGGAAGCGAGCACGGCGAAGGCCCGCCTGACGCCATGATGCAGCGCCTCGCGGAGTCTGCCGCGCGCGTGGTCACCCAAGGCCTACAGGCGACTCTGAGGGGAGCTTCCCGAGGGGACATCGTCGAAACCAAAGACCCGGCAGAAGGCCGAGATGGCCTCGGACATGGCCGCGTGGTCGGCCTCCCTCTGCTCGGTCGCCTGGGCAAGTGCCTTGGTGGACTCATCGAGGGCAGACTCGAGCTCTGAAAATAGCCAAAGCAGAAGACTTCAAACACGAGTTGAGGAACGAAGCTGAATCAAAATCTTAAAACAACCAGGACATACCTTCGGCTCGGGCACGCTGCTCCGAGGATGCGGCTTGGGCCACGGCTAGGTCTGCCGCAAGGGCTCCGGCCCGAGCAGATGCCTCGGCTAACTGGACTCCAAGAGCCTCAACCCGGCTTTCAGCCTCGGCGGCCCGGCCCCGAGATTGGTCCCGCTCGCCGATGACCTGGCCAAGCTCCAACTGCTGCCGCTGCGCCTCTGCGCGTGCCGCCGCTGCCTCTGCTCCCAGATCGACACAGAGCAACTGAAGGTCCGCCACCTCGGCGCTCCGTTGGGAGAGGCGCTCGGTAGCCCCGGTAAGCGTGGTCCTCAGGGAACGCAGCGAACCCCAGACATCGGCCTCGCGGTGGATAAACGACGACTTGGCAGCGCTCAGATCCGTTAGATCCTGAGGAAAGGAAGCGGGGCGTCACGAAGAATGCCTTGATCACGTGAAAGGTATGCTTGAAATCATTACCTGGAGGATCTTGGGAACGTCCCTGCAAAGGACCTCCAAGGTCGACCGAAGCGACCCCACCGTTGCCTCGGCACACTCACAAAGCCCATCCCAAGACTGCTCCTCTCGCTCATCGTCAAGAAAGAAGAGGGCATCCGAAGCCCCACTGGTCCAGAACCAGAGCGACTGACGCTGCCCGTCGGGACTGCGCCGCGTGAGGACAAGGTTGCCACTCCCCAGGACGGGTCGCGGTTCTGCGCCCCCCTCCTCCGAGGCATCAAGTAGCGATGCCTCGGCCATCTCAGCATCGACGGCGACGGGTGGCTCCACGGCCAGAACGGCAACCACCTCGGCAGAAGCCGGTGCCAGCGCCGGCAACGCGTCTGGTGGGCTCGAGGCCGTAGCCGCGCCAGCAGTCTCCCTCGGCACGACGGCCGCCTCGACGGAGGAGTCGGCCTCGGGAGCTCGCCCCACGGCAACTTGTGCCGCCTAGGCCCCCCGCTTTGGGGTATCTTGTAAGAAGGCCAGCTGGCCGGCAAGGCCCGGTGCAGCACTGGCTGAAGAAGCCAGCGCCGTTTTGAGGGCCTTCCGGGGAGCCAGACCGGTCGAACCATGCCTCCGTTTGCTAGGAAGAAAAGGAAGAGCAGGATCAGGACACACGAAGGAGGAGCCAGGACGAAGATATCCTAAGATACTTACCCACTCCGGGCCACGATCAATCGTGCCTGTGGGGAGGTCTCTCGAGCCTCGATCCCCGAAGGTACCACTGAGGTCGGCCCCGCTGCCGGCTTCGGCACCATCCTTGCCTTGGGCGCCCGAGGCACCAGAGGGACGGACTGCCCAGGCGCAGCCACGACGACCCGAGGATCACCCTCCTGCGCAGTCGGCACGGGCAACAGTTCTTGGGGAACAGGCAGCTCGGCCTGACTCCCTGGGGTCACCTCAACTACCTCGGCCAAGGGGTCAAGTACCCCCTCGGCCTACCCCCATTCTTCGAACCGAGACCCCGACGTCCCAGCCCCGGATACTGACGGCGCCAGCCCGCTCGGGGGCTGGCTCGACAGCCCCTGGCCCAGCCTCAGATCTGGGTTGAGGCCGAGGCGGGCAGCCATGTCGTCGTCTTCATCATCGTCGTCGTCATCATCATCAGGCATCTTCGGCGACGGCTCCCTCGGGAGCCCATCCCTCTCCTGCCGACGACGAAGCCTTTCCAAGGCATCCCGAGCCCGCATCCGCTCGCGGGCCCGAGCCTTCTTCGCGTCCCTCTTCTCCTTCCTCTTCTCCGCGACGACCCTCCGCGCAGCTCGGTCCACCGCGTCCCCTGGGATCGGTGGCAGGGAAGGCTTGTGAAACCCCACCTCCTGGAGACGGACGAAAAGTCTCGGCTGTGAGAACCAAGGGCAATCCCACACAAGAAGGAAGAAGGAGCGGACACTCACCAGGGACACACACCCGCGATCGGGACGCATCGAGAGCTGGGAAAAGGCGCCGGCGTCTAACTTCCCTACCGTGCCGGCTACCCGCCTGTGGAGGTCGTCGGCGGGAAGGGGGTCCGAGGACATCTGCAAACCCTCCAAGTCGACCCCCGACGTCATCTCCCAAAGCGGCAGCCGCCGCTCCGTCAAGGGGAGCACCCTCCGGCGATGAATGGCGGCAACCACCCCCGCGGCGGTGAGCCCTCCTTTTCGCAGCTCCTCCAAGGCCTTCAAAAGGGGCTGGAGATTCTTCTATCTCTCGCGTGGGGCCCCGTAGCGCTAGTTACCTCCGGCGGCGGTCTCCACTCGTTGAGAAAACGACGGGAGCCTCCCGTCGTCATTTCGGAGATAAAACCACCGGCGCTGCCACCCTTTGTTCGAAGACATGAGGATGGCAGGGATGTACTGCTGCGCCCACGCCTGCCTCAACTGGAGGATGCAACCGCTGGCCCGCACCGCCATGCGAACTCTTCTTTCCCCCGTCGTCGAGGCAAAAAGCTTCGCGGAGAAGAGATGGGTCCACAGGTCCCAGTGGGGGTTAATCCTCAAATATCCTTCGCAAATCGCCGCAAAGATGGCTGCTTGCGAGATGGAGTTGGGACTGAGATTGTGCAGCTCCACCCCGTAGACGTGCAGAATCGCCCGCATAAAACAGCTTGCCGGCACTCCGAACCCCCGCTCGTGAAAAGAGACGAAGCTCAGCACATACCCCGGCGGCGGGGACGGGGCGGCTCCGCTCGGAGGGGCCATCCACTCCGGCTGTGAGTCACCGGAGAGAGGGCGAAGCAAACCATCAGCAACAAGGGCCTCTAGATCATCCGCCGTGATGGTGGAGAAAGGCCACGGGTCGCGCAGCGAAACAACTGTCACCCGCTCTGCCATCACCAAGCCGAAGAGGTGGCGGCGGAGAGGACAAGGTGCGCGGTTTCCTTTCTCTGGCTATTCCATTAGGTTGCGAAAACCTAAGTGGGAGGCGAGCAGCAGAGTAAAGAACCGCCACCAGTCCCTCTCCCGAATATATAAAGGCCCAAGCGAGACCCGTTCAACATTTCGCCCGAACCCGCCTCGAGATTCAAAACTCAAAAGCGAGACGCCCGTTCCTCGAACGGCTCACGCACGCACAACGGCTGCCCCGCGAACCACTCGTCCCGTCGCATTAACTCTGTGGCAGGGCAGGCGACACCTTTGGCAGGCGAAGCGGGCGACGCTTCACCTCCGCCATAATGACCGCGTCAAAAAAGGTGCGCCACGTTGCTCAATTTTGTATCCTTTTCCTCTTCACCTTTCTCTCTCTTGCTATAGGGACCGAGAAAGGGGATACTCCGAAAGAGATCCTTCTCCACGAAGGAAGCGGGCCCCGAGCCCCCCTACTGATCAGAGGTTCGAAGGCTGGCCCCTCGGAAGGGTTCAACAGCCGCCTCAGAGCACTCGGGCTCCGCGCCCACTACTGGTCAGAGGTTCGAAGGCTGGCCCCTCGGAAGGGTTCAACGACCGCCTCAGGCCAGTCGGGCTCCGCGCCCACTACTGATCAGGGGTTCGTAGGCTGGCCCCCGAAGGGTTCGACAGCCGCCTCAGAGCACGCAGAGCGAGGGATGACTCTGGGTACGTTCGATACACAACCAAGGCTCGGGCTACGCTCCTGAGGTACCCTAGGACATTTCCGAGACCAGCGGGAGCGATTTCGTAACGGAATCCCATCAGAGGGAGGCATCGAGTCCCCTGGACCCTATCAAACGGGACCGGGTCCGGCAAATCACCTGCAGGTACTTTTGGAGCGCGCCTCTGGGCCACTAGCCGACCCTTATCGAACAGGGCACGGGCGTCCACTCGGATCACCCGCTAGCAACTCACTGGAGACACCATGTTCGGCGCCCTCCGAGGGCAACATGGTGCTTTCCCCCCTCCTCCTTGCGGAAAGGCGACGCAGGGGCGTATGAAAAAAGCCGAGTCTGTCCTTGACCGTCCTCTCGCTCTATGCGGAGGCTCGGGGGCTGCTCTCGCAAACCCGGCTCCGGCCAAACCGTTGACAGCGTCAACATACCAGCTCGAGAACTTGGGACTCGACTATGCACCCGGGCTACGGCCAGTTCGCATGAGGGAACAACCAGACCGGCCGAAGCATCACGAAACGCGCTAAGACCTCGAAGGAGTCAGACCACTCCTCCGAGGGCTCGGGGGCTACACCCGGCGGGTGCGCTCGCGCGCACCCACCAGAACAAAACGCAACCGAGAAAGGCCGGTCCCCTTGCAAAAAAGTACGACAAAAGCCTCCAAGCGAGTATCAACACTTCCTTCGAGGCTCGGGGGCTACTGTTGGGGACCATAATTAGGGGTACCCCCAAGACTCCTAATCTCAGCTGGTAACCCCCATCAGCACAAAGCTGCAAAGGCCTGATGGGCGCGATTAAGGCCAAGGCTCAGTCCACTCAAGGGACACGATCTCACCTCGCCCGAGCCCAGCCTCGGGCAAAGGCAGCTGACCCCGGAGGATTCACGTCTCGCCCGAGGGCCCCCTCAAGCAACGGACACACCTTCGGCTCGCCCGAGGCCCAGTCTTCGCAGAGAAGCAACTTTGGCCAGATCACCACGCCAACCGACCGTATCGCAGGAAGCATATAATGCAAGGATCGCCTGACACCTTATCCTGACGCGCGCTCTTCAGTCGACAGAGCCGAAGTGACTGCAGTCACTTTGCCGCTCCACTGACCGACCTGACAAGAAAACAGCGCCGCCTGCCCCGCTCCGACTGTCGTGCCACTCGCCAGAGTGAGGTCGACAGCGGCTAAGTCCAGCCTCAGGGCGACATAGGAAG
The DNA here is from genome assembly GCA_029449295.1 of Zea luxurians. Lineage (NCBI taxonomy): Eukaryota > Viridiplantae > Streptophyta > Magnoliopsida > Poales > Poaceae > Zea > Zea luxurians. Next base: position 118,439,919 of record JAOPSE010000009.1, read on the forward strand.
CTCCACCTCGCCCGACCCCAGGGTTCGGCCCCCGTCTCGGCCTCGGAAGATGGACTTCGCCTCGCCCGACCCCAGGGCTCGAACTCAACCATGACTTAGAAGACGACGAATTCCGCCTCGCCCGACCCCAGGGCTCGGACTCAGCCTCGGCTCCGGAAGATGACGAACTCCGCCTCGCCCGACCCCAGGGCTCGGACTTAGCCTCAGCTCTAGAAGACGACGAACTCCGCCTCGCCAGACCCCAGGGCTCGGACTCAGCCTCGGCTCCGGAAGACGATGGACTCCGCCTCACCCGACCCCAGGGCTTAGACTCAACCTCGACCTCGGAGAAATCGCCACCTCGCCCAAACTCGGGTCCGGACCGGCCACGTCGCCAGGGGGGCCATCATTACCCTGCCCCTAGCAAGCTCAGGCTACGGGGAACAAGACCGACGTCCCATCTGGCTCGCCCCAGTAAAAAAGTAATGATGACACCCCGCACGCTCCATGACGACGGCAGCTCCCAGCCCCTTACGTCAGCAAGGAGACATCAGCAAGGATCCAACAGCCCCGACAGCTGTACTTCCGCAGGGCTCCAGTGCTCCTCCGACGGCCACGACATCACATGAACAAGGTGCCAAAACCTCTCCGACTGCCACGACGGCATGTACTTAGGGCTCTAGCTCCTCTCTGCTAGACACGTTAGCACACTGCTACACCCCCCATTGTACACCTGGACCCTCTCCTTACGCCTATAAAAGGAAGGTCCTGGGCTCTCGTACGAGAAGGTTGACCGCGTGGGAGAACGGGCTGACGCATAAGGCTCTCGCTCTCTCTCTCCCACGCGAACGCTTGTAACCCCCTACTGCAAGCGCATCCATCCGCCCTGGGCGCAGGACAACACGAAGGCCGCGGTTTCCCCTTACTGCTCTCCCCCCTTTGTGTCCCGTCTCACGCTGACCCATCTGGGCTGGGACACACAGCGACAATTTACTCGTCGGTCCAGGGACCCCCCTCGGGGTCGAAACGCCGACACAAATACTCCCCCTTTTCCCATAATCAAAGTTCTCCGTGACAAGAGACCAAATTTTGCAATTAAGAGTATTTTGGACAAATCACAAATTCTAACTCTACTATTTTCAAAATTCGTAAGTGGTTGGCTGATCCAGTTGCTTTGGCCTTAATTTCTCCCCCTTTGGCATTAAGCACCAAAACAGGATCATTTTTGGCCCCATAACCCCATTGCCTCACCAAAAATGTCAATTAAGAGCAAAAAGGCAATGAGAGCATAAGTATGAACTTGGAATTAAATACACTAATACCGTAGTGCAGTGGAAGTCTTTTCATCATCCAAGTTCACTTTTCCCTTTCAATGCACCTTTGAGACTACATCAAGTATACTCAAACAACCAGGTTAGTCTCAAAGGGTCAAGTTGTAGCACATCTCCCCCTAGCTATCTGCACCATTTGCATATGGACTTGTGAGGTCCGGGGAGGACTTGTACAACTTGAGCACCATAAATATACAACGAATAATTTAAATGCTTAAGGTAACATGATCACAGGTATAGAACACATGTATGTCATAGATCAATCCAAGTTACGCGAATCTAAGACATTTAGCTCACTACGCAACCTGTAAAATGTTTTCTCATCCAACGGCTTGGTGAAGATATCAGCTAGCTGGTTCTCGGTGCTAATATGATAAATATCGATATCTCCCTTTTGCTGGTGATCCCTCAGGAAGTGATGCCGGATGTCTATGTGCTTAGTGCGGCTGTGTTCAACAGGATTATCCGCCAAGCGGATTGTACTCTCATTGTCACATAGGAGTGGGACTTTGCTTAGATTGTAGCCAAAGTCCCAGAGGGTTTGCCTAATCCAAAGTAGTTGTGCGCAACACTGTCCTGCGGCAACATACTCGGCCTTAGCGGTGGATAGGGCAACGGATGTCTGTTTCTTGGAACCCTAGGACACCAGGGACCTTCCTAGAAATTGGCACATCCCTAATGTACTCTTCCTATCAACCTTGCACCCAGCATAATCGTAGTATGTTTATCCAATTAAGTCAAAGGTAGACCCCTTTGGATACTAGATCCCGAAGCACGGCGTAGCAACTAAATATCGAAGAATTCGATTAACGGCCACAAGGTGACATTCCTTGGGGTCAGATTGATATCTAGCACACATGCATACACTAAGTATAATGTCTGATCTACTAGCACAAAGATAAAGTAATGAACCTATCATGGACCGGTATGCGTTTTGATCAACGAACTTACCTCCTTTGTTGAGGTCGACATGCCCATCGGTTCCCATCGGTGTCTTCGCGGGCTTGGCATCCTTCATCCCAAACCTCTTGAGAAGATCTTGAGTGTACTTCGTTTGGGAGATGAAAGTGCCGTCCTTGAGTTGCTTCACTTGGAATCCAAGGAAGTATGTCAACTCGCCCATCATTGACATTTCGAATTTCTGCATCATCACCCTGCTAAACTCCTCACAAGACTTTTGGTTAGTAGAACCAAATATTATGTCATCGACATAAATTTGGCACACAAAGAGATCACCATCACAATGTCTTGGTAAAAAGAGTGGGATCGACTTTCCCAACCTTGAAAGCATTAGCAACTAAGAAATCTCTAAGGCATTCATACCATGCTCTTGGGGCTTGCTTAAGTCCATAGAGCGCCTTAGAGAGCTTATACACGTGGTCGAGATACCTGTCATCCTTAAAGCCAGGGGGTTGTTCCACGTATACCTCCTCCTTGATTGGCCCATTGAGGAAAGCGCTCTTCACGTCCATTTGAAATAGCCTTAAGGAATGGTGAGCGACATAGGCTAACAATATTCGAATTGACTCTAGCCTAGCCATAGGAGCAAAAGTCTCCACAAAATCCAAACCTGCGACTTGGGCATAACCTTTTGCCATAAGTCAAGCCTTGTTTCTCGTCACCACTCCGTGCTCGTCTTGCTTGTTGCGGAACACCCACTTGGTTCCCACAACGTTTTGCTTTGGACGTGGCACCAGGCTCTAGACTTCATTTCTCTTGAAGTTGTTGAGCTCTTCCTGCGTGGCCAACATCCAGTCCGGATCCTGCAAGGCCTCTTCTACCCTGAAAGGCTCAATAGAAGAGACAAATGAGTAATGCTCACAAAAATTAGCTAAGCGTGAGCGAGTAGTTACTCCCATGCTGATGTCACCCAGAATCTGCTCGACGGGGTGATTTCTTTGGATCATTGCTCGGACTTGGGTTGGAGGGACCCGTTGTAACACCCTGAATTTGGGGGTATAAAATTTCTTTGCTCATATTCACAAATTCAGGTGTTACTTCCCTTTTCTCATCCTTCCCCAATCTTCTCTTTCTCATTTCTATAGGAGAAAAGTGGTTATTTTATTTGTAACTATAGTCTATTAGCTCAAACTCCAAGGGAGTATGAATTGTTGCATCATGTTGAACCCTAGATTTCACTTTTGTTTGGTGCATAATTCTTAGAAAGTCTAATTTGAATTTGTGGCTTATTTGAATTTGAATCAAATAGAGAAAATAAAAAGAAAAGAGAAAACAAATACCAGAATAAAAGAAAAAGGGAAAGAAGCCCAACCCGGCCGCCCCCTCGGCCTTTCGGCCCAGCCGGCCCAACCCCGCGCGCGCGCCTCTCCCCCCCCCGCTCTCTCTGCCCTGGCGGGCCCGCCCGTCAGCGCGGCCGCCGTCTCCGCGCCCGCCTCCCTCTCTCTCTGCTCGCGGGCCCGGCCTGTCAGCCCCGTCTTCCCCGCGTAACCGTCGCCCGAGCTGCGCGTTGCCGCTGTCTCCGCGCCCACGTCGCGCGTGGAGCTCGCAACCGCCCCGCCCCGGCCACTTGAGCCCAGAACCCCACTCGCCCTCTCCCCCTCCCTCATTTGCGCACCTGCAGACCTCCCTCTCACCTCCCCCTCGCTGCGCGCACGCCAGAGCGCCGTCGCCACGAACCGCCGCCGTCCCGAGCTCGTTTCCCCGTCGCCGTTGGAGCTCCGCCGTGCCCTCAGCCACGGTGAGCTCCGCCCCGACGTCCGCAACCCGGGACGCGCTCCAATTTCCCCTTCCCCTCCCTATTTCCCTCTGCCCGCGCTCACCCGCCGTCCTTCGTGCAGCCGTGGAGGTCCGCCACCGCCGACCCGGGCCGTCGTCGCGCCATTGCCGCCACCGAGGAGTCCCCTGGAGTCCGTCTTGAGGTAAGGAACCTCCCCTGCCCTCTCCCTTCCTCTCTATTGCTCTCTACTGTGCTTAATTGCTCGCCGGAGTCCCACAGCACCGCTGCCGAGCCGCTTCGCCGTGGACCGCCCCCCTCCGGTGCCCCTGCCCCGACCTAGCCCCCACCGGACGATTCCCCGCGCCCTCCCCAACCTTCCCGGCCGCTCGGGTCACCCCAAAGACCCGCAGAGCGCCCGCGCCCCTCGTCTCCGGTGAGTCCTCCGCCGCGGAGACGAGCGCCGCCGCCTCTGCTAGCCGTAGGAAAGGCCAAGGCCGGCCACCCGACCCCCGCCGTTCATTCCAGATCGGGCGGCCCTGATTCAATTAGCCCGGGCCCAATCCTGGCCGTCCGCCGGAGATCCAACGGCCCAGGGCCGCTTCCCTCACACCCCGCGCCCGCGCTGCTCGCCCGGCCCCGCCTGTCAGCCCGCCCGCGCCCGCTCTGCCGCCCGGCCCCGCCTGTCAGCCCGCCCGCGCCCGCGCTGCCCGCCCGGCCCCGCCTGTCAGCCGCTCAGGCCGCCGCGCACTCGCGCGCCCGCCCGTGGATCTAATCTCGGGCGTTGATCCGAGATCCAACGGCTATAAAAGCCCGATACCCCTTCGCCCGCGCGTTTTCTTAAAGAGACCCCCGGCTTCCTGAAAATTAACCCGCCGTCCCTGGATTCTCGCAGTTAGGTCCTCAGACCTTTTATTTAATTCAAAATAAGTATTTAGGGTATATTTTTAATCCCTAAACTTGTAAAATTCATAACTTTGTCATATGAACTCCAAATTAGGTGCTTCAAATTGCAAAATGCTCATAGTATTTTTGTCTACCTATTTAACCAATGTTTCCCTGCTGTTTTTATGTCCCAATTAATAGTTGATCATTAAGATAAGATTAAGGTTATTGGAACCCATATTTGAGATAAATAAAAGATAGAAGACTTTAATAAAAATGGGAGCACCTAAGTTTATGGACTTAAAACCATGTAATGATTTAACCCCACCACTGACTTAAACCTGATTAGTGGATAATGAATCATTTAGTATAGTCCTCTACCCTAGACCTAGGGAATACCAGAGTGCCTATCCCTTTTCTATTATGAACTTGTGATCTCTCTGCTGCATATGTTTGGTATATTTTTTTTGTTTGTTATTTCCCAAGTGCATAGTGTGAATGATTACTTTACGTAGACAACGAGCAGTCTGTGTTTCCCGAGGGAGTTGCAGAGGAAGTTCCCGATCAACAGTTTGGTGAAGGCAAGTGTCCTCTGACCCATTATGTCCCATTCACTTTTAATGCACTGTCCCGCATTACTTAATTGAAACCTAAGGATTGACTAGCTTTCTATTTACCTTATCCTTGTTTACCTTTTGGGTTATCATGGTTAGCATTATGCTATTGTTTTACTTTAATCAATGAACATGATGTGAATATTTATGATACTATGATGTTATCCCGACGATGTACCTGTGATACTTTAGGGGGCTCAGGCTGTTTCCTGAGTGCCTCTCCATAAGGACCTGTTTGGGGAGTGACAACCCAGGGATAACAGTGCAACCATGAGGGTGAAATGGGATGCCCTTAGCTAATTAATTAGAGGAACTAGAGGTGTAGTTGCTTCGCCGTCGTGCCGTCAATGGGGTCCAGGCACAGTGCTTGCTCTGCCGAGGCTGAGTGTCGAGGTTCTTTCGTTTTGCTTTTGTTAGTCACTCTCCTGCGGGGAGCGGTACTGTGTTTATCAAACTGGAGAAACCTAACGGGCGGCTATGACCTCTAGGGAATCTTTGTAAAGGCTTCGTAGTGAATCCCTGGCCATTCACCTTGGGAGTGGATAAGGGTCTTGCAAGCCCGGGCAGAAAGGGAATCACGACTCATGGGTAAAGTGTGCGACCTCTGCAGAGGGTAGTGAAACTGATATATCAGCCGTGCTCACGGTTAAGAGCAGCCTTGGGATCCTCTTTGATTAGAGATACAGATGGTTCGAGATACAAGGATTATGTTATGGTTTTGGTTCGAATATGATGATGTTGTTCCTCGATGAGGAAATGGTTCATGGGTTGGTTAATGCTAAAATCTGGCTTCTACTAATGATAAATACCTGACCAACTAAAAGCAACTGCTTGAGCCTAACCCCACATAAAGCTAGTCCACTTCAGCCAAACGGGACATTTGCTGAGTACGTTGATGTGTACTCACCCTTGCTTTCACAAAACACCAGGTTGCCTTTGGTGCAATCTATGCTCAGGTAAAGAAGAAGGCGTCGAGGAGAATCTCCAGGAGTTCCAGGACTTCGATGAGTTCGAGGATTAGGCTAGCGACCTCCCCCAGTCAGCTGCCTGTGGTGGGTTAATTTATGTTGGCTACGTTTCTATTCTGTGTACTTTGATTATATTATGTAAATGACTCTAGTCTTTAATATTATTACTTATCTTTATTGTTATTCAAAGCATTGTGCTATGATGAGTCATTTATGTAATCGCCGTGTACGTGAATTTCTGATCCTGGCACGTACATGGTTCGCATTTGGTTTACCTTCCAAAACCGGGTGTGACATAAGTGGTATCAAAGCCGTGCTGACTGTAGGACCGCTGACCTAGAGTAGCACTGGTCGTACTAAGGACTGTTGACCTTCCCCCTCACCTTGACCTCTGATGTTACTTCAAAAGTCGATCACCTCGACCAACCCTATGTTTTACTACATATATATATATATATACTATATTATACCTTGTTAAAATTTTTATCTTATTCTGTCTATGGTTTATTCACTTGTCATATTAGTTCTGCTCTTACTCTTATGCTTACGGTGTCTTTTGTAGATGGCTCGTCTTAGACACACTGCACGTAAGTCGGTGATTCCTTTCCTGCCGTCTCGACTTGCGGAGCGTCCTCTGCACCGCACCGTGTCCGGTCAGTCGAGTCACCTGGAGAGACTGCACCACCACCTGCGTGAGGAGCAGGAACACCGACGCCAGCACAGAGAGCAGCAGGGCTCTTCCTCCCCACCCCAGCAGGAGGTGGAGTCCGTGAGGCCCCGTTCCTCTGTTGCCCAGCTGGAAGCGCCCCCTGCACCACCGCGGGACGCCTCAGCTGTTGGAGGAGCTACCGGAGGAAGTCCTGGAGGAGACCCCGACGACGACTCAGACCACAGCACGGAGTCTTCTGAGCCGCAGGAGGCGGAAGGATGGGTCCCCCGACCCATCACCCGTGACGCCGCTCGCGGTTGTCACTTCCACGACGCACTCGACACCTTGCTGCGCCAGGCTTTTGACCGGCATACCTGGTCGATCGAGTATCGTTAGAGTGTAGTCTACCAGCACAGTCGCGGGAGGTACCCGGACCGCTGGGAGGCTACCTGCCTAGTTCGCCGTCCGGAGGACGACCTCCGGGGTGCGGAGGCCGTTTCGGAGCACTATTCCATCTCCGAGAGGGACACTGCAGAGGCGGCTATGCAGGATGCAGCACGACGTGCACTCTCCCAGTACTGTTCTTTGTTCGGTGGGGTGGCCGATGGTCTTAACCTTCGGTACTACCCCCACCGCCCTACTGGCAGCACATAGAGTGTGGTTGTCTCACCTGTTGGTGAGGCTAACCCTAGGTTGAGCAGCACAGTCAACCTAGTCGCAGTGCTTAACACTGAGCTGGATCACTCTCTGGACGAGCTGAGCAGGGCTCGAACGGAGATTGCGGAGTTGCGTGCTGAGCTGGCAGAGCGCCATCACCAGGAGGGTGGTTCTCCCGCTCTTGTTGGGACTCAGCACCCTTACCGCTCGCCGCCACGTGGTCACCACACTTATGGTTCCCCTGCCTGTAAGACCAGGATAGATCTGGATCCTTAGATCGTTAGCGTCGAAGTTTGTAATAATTCTTAAGTCAGATGTCTCAGTCTCAAATAGTTAGTTTAGTTTGCTTATCAGTTGCTTCCAATTAGCTTAGTTTGCTTATCAGTTGCTTGCATGCTTGTTATGATGAACTTGTGCTGGATTTGAATCTTTGTAATGACTGTTGCCAACCTGTGGGTTTCTCCTGCAGTTTGGCCTAGCTATAATGTTAATAAAGTCAGTTATTTAGTTGGGAAGCCATTTACTTCTACTTTCCTTCTTATCTGAGAAGCTGTGTTGAATCGTAATGAGGATCAGTGAAGCTCTTTGTTCACTCAGTGTCATGAAGAATTCTGTATTCTCTTTTCTTATGCTGGAGGGTTGTAAGATCAATGCTGATGTATGAATGTCTTCCACAGATGTCTGACAACAGGCGCCGATGCAACAGGCGTGCTCAGCAAGAGCAGCATGACCAGCAGGAGGAACAACAGAGGCAGCCTCCCCCGCCACCCCCGATGTCAGTGGAGCAGATGTTCTTGATGCAGACTCAGGCAGTGCAGGCCATTGGGCAGACTCTGGCAGCCATGCAGCAGGCTCAACAGCAACCCCAACCCCAATTGCAAGTGCAGATGCCCCAGATGCCACGGGATAAGCGTGGTGAGTTCATGAGAGGGCACCCTCCTACCTTCGCCCATTCTGCCGACCCCATGGATGCAGAAGACTGGCTGCGCACAGTGGAAAGAGAACTGCGCACCGCTCAATGTAACGACAGGGAGAAGGTTCTGTATGGTCCCCGTCAGCTAAGGGGAGCAGCCTAGTCCTGGTGGGAGTCCTACCTCGCCACACATGCTGACCCCGAAGCCATCACCTGGGAAGAATTCAGCGAGAGTTTCCGCAGGTACCATGTGCCGGAGGGACTGATGATCGTGAAGAAGGAGGAGTTTCTGGCTCTGAAGCAGGGACCCCTGTCTGTTAGTGAATACAGAGACAAGTTTCTGCAGCTATCTCGGTATGCACCTGAGGATGTCAACACTGATGCTAAAAGGCAGTACAGGTTCATGAGGGGTTTGGTGGATCCCCTGCATTATCAGCTGATGAATCACACCTTCCCCACCTTCCAGCACCTAATCGATAGGGCAGTTATGACTGAGAAGAAGCGTAAGGATATGGAAGATCGGAAGCGCAAGATGAGTGGACCCCAGACCGGAGGCATCAGCCGTCCACGTTTCTCAGGCAGTTCATCTCAGCAAGGCAGGCCTGGTCACCCACAAGGATATCAGAATCAGAACCAGCGTCCGCATCAGCAGCAGTTTTAGAGGCAGCACCCACAGCAGCAGCAGCAGTATCGTCAGCACAGCCAGCAGGGAGGTAATCAATATCAGAAGCAGAACAACCAGGCACCTCGCCTTCCTGCCCCAGCAACAAACCAGAGCAACCAAGCAGCCCCAGCACAAGGAGGAGGCAGAGGATGTTTCCACTGTGGAGAACAAGGCCACTGGGCGATGTAGTGCCCGAAGAAGGCGGCGCAGCAGCAGACCAACCCCAATGCTCCAACAAGGCAAGGTGTACTGCAGCCGACAGCAGGCAATCGTAACCAAGCGTACAACCGTGGAAAGGTGAACCACTTGGAGGCCGAAGCGATCCAGGATGCACCAGATGTGGCAGTAGGTATGTTCTCAGTCGAATCTCATCCCACGAAAGTGCTATTTGATACTGGTGCAACTCATTCATTTGTCACTGCAACCTGGGTAGAATTGCATAACATCTCAGTAGAGGCAATGATGCCGCCCATGAGGATTAATTCAGTTGGTGGCAAGGTGCAAACAGATAAAATATGTTCAAATATAAGGGTGGAAATAAGGGGGATAGGATTCCCCAGTGACTTAATAGTAATAGACACCCCTGGGATAGATGTCATCCTAGGGATGAATTGGTTAATGAAGTATGCAGCGAATGTTAGCTGTGACAAGAGGACCGTAACATTGAAATCCCCGTCAGGAGAAGAGGTAGTGGCTGAGTTAAGGATGCCTAAATCAGCGGAGGGTGTCTGTCACCAGATTTCAGTTGATAGTAAGGAGGCCAACCCGCTCGAGGCTATCAAGGTTGTGTCGGACTTTCCGGACGTATTTCCCGAGGAGCTAACGGGCATGCCACCCGAGAGAAAAGTCGAATTTGCCATAGAGCTTATCCCTGGTACCGCCCCCATTTCCAAAAGAGCCTACCGAGTGTCTGGACCAGAATTGGTGGAACTCAAGAAGCAGATAGATGAGATGTTAGAGAAGGGTTACATCAGACCAAGTACCTCGCCTTGGGCCGCTCCGGTGTTGTTTGTAGAGAAGAAAGATGGTACCAAAAGGATGTGCATAGACTACAGAGCCTTGAATGAAGTCACTGTCAAAAACAAGTACCCCCTGCCAAGGATAGAAGATTTGTTTGACCAGCTCAGAGGTGCCAGCGTATTCTCGAAGATAGATCTGAGATCAGGTTACCATCAACTCAGAATCCGACCCTCGGACATACCGAAGACGGCATTCATCACCAAGTACGGGTTATATGAATTCACAGTTATGTCCTTTGGTTTGACAAATGCGCCAGCCTTCTTTATGTACCTGATGAATAGTGTGTTCATGGATTATCTGGACAAGTTTGTGGTAGTGTTTATCGATGATATTCTTATATACTCTCAAAGTGAGGAAGATCATGTAGAGCATTTGAAGATGGTATTGCAAAGACTTCGAGAGCATCAGTTGTATGCCAAGCTGGGCAAATGCGAGTTCTGGATTCATGAAGTCCTGTTTCTGGGTCACATCATAAATCAAGATGGGTTGGCAGTGGATCCAAAGAAAGTGACAGATATCCTGAACTGGAAAGCACCAAAGGATGTTCGTGGGATCAAGAGCTTCATTGGAATGGCTGGGTATTACAGGCGTTTCATCGAAGGCTTCTCAAAGATTGCTAGACCAATGACAGCGTTACTAGCGAAGAAAGTTGAGTTCAAGTGGACCCAAAAGTGTCAGGAAGCATTTGAAGAACTGAAAAATAGATTGACTACAGCTCCGGTGTTAGTCCTGCCTGATGTTCACAAGCCATTCTCAGTGTATTGCGATGCTTCTTACACCGGATTGGGATGTGTGCTAATGCAAGAAGGAAGAGTTGTAGCATATTCATCTCGACAGCTGAAGATCCATGAGAAAAATTATCCCACACACGACCTGGAGTTGGCAGCAGTAGTTCATGCTTTGAAGACCTGGAGACATTACCTGTATGGGCAGAAGTGCGACATTTACACAGATCATAAAAGTCTGAAGTACATATTCACCCAGTCAGAGTTAAACATGAGACAGCGAAGATGGTTGGAATTGATCAAGGACTACGAGTTGGAGATACATTACCATCCAGGCAAAGCCAATGTGGTTGCAGATGCTCTGAGCAGGAAGAGTCAAGTCAATATGATGGCCACGTACCCAATGCCATATGAGTTAGCCAAGGAGTTCGACAGACTGAGTCTCGGTTTCCTGAACAGTACGCAAGGAGTAACAGTGGAATTAGAGCCCACCCTAGAGCGGGAGATCAAAGAAGGGCAGAAGGATGACGAAAGCATCAACAAGATCCGGCAGCTAATCTTAGAAGGAAGAGGCAAAGACTTTCGAGAGGATGAAGAGGGAGTAATATGGTTCAAGGACCGATTGTGTGTCCCCGACCTCAAACCTATTCGGGAGCTGATCCTAAAGGAAGCTCATGAGACAGCCTACTCCATACACCCGGGAAGTGAAAAGATGTACCAGGATTTAAAGAGGAGGTTTTGGTGGTATGGCATGAAAAGAGAAATTGCAGAATATGTCGCCATCTGTGATAGCTGTCAAAGGACCAAAGCAGAGCATCAAAGGCCCGCCGGATTGTTGCAGCCATTGCGGATTCCTCAGTGGAAGTGGGATGAGATCGGGATGGATTTTATAGTTGGCCTACCTCGTACCCGGGCCGGCTATGACTCCATCTGGGTGGTTGTGGACCGCTTAACAAAGGTGGCCCATTTCATACCTGTGAAGACCACATACACCGGAGCAACGTTAGCTGAGTTATACATGTCACGGATAGTCTGCCTTCATGGTGTGCCGAAGAAGATAGTGTCAGATCGAGGAACGCAGTTCACCTCTCATTTTTGGCAGCAGCTACAAGAAGCTTTGGGCACCCATTTGAACTTCAGCTCGGCTTATCACCCGCAGACAGACGGTCAGACTAAAAGAACTAATCAGATCCTAGAAGATATGATGAGAGCCTGTGCGTTGCAAGACAAGTCAGGGTGGGACAAAAGGTTACCTTATGCAGAATTCTCCTATAACAATAGCTACCAGGCCAGCTTGAAGATGTCGCCGTTTCAGGCACTCTATGGGCGGAGTTGTAGGACTCCGCTGCATTGGGACCAGCCTGGAGAGAGACAGGTGTTTGGCCCCGACATCCTGCTTGAAGCTGAAGAGAATATCAAAATGGTTCGGGAGAACCTGAAGATAGCCCAGTCAAGACAGCGAAGCTATGCGGACCGAAGGAGAAGAGAACTGAGTTTCGAAGTGGGGGACTTCGTCTATCTGAAGGTGTCACCTATCAGGGGAGTCAGAAGGTTCGGAGTTAAAGGCAAGTTAGCACCCCGGTACGTTGGACCATATCAGATTCAAGCAAAGCGTGGAGAAGTGGCTTACCAACTCAACCTACCAGAAAGTTTGTCGGCAGTGCACAATGTGTTCCACGTGTCACAATTGAAGAAGTGTCTGCGAGTGCCAGAAGAACAGTTGCCAGTGGAGGGTTTGGAAGTCCAGGAGGATCTGACATACATAGAGAAGCCAACGCAGATTCTGGAGTTTGCAGACAGAGTCACCCGAAGGAACACCATCAGAATGTGCAAGGTCAGATGGGGTCACCACCCGGAGGAAGAAGCAACCTGGGAACGAGAAGATGATCTGAAGGCCAAATACCCTGAACTCTTTGCTGACCAAACCTGAATCTCGGGGCGAGATTCTTTTAAGGGGGATAGGTTTGTAACACCCTGAATTTGGGGGTATAAAATTTCTTTGCTCATATTCACAAATTCAGGTGTTACTTCCCTTTTCTCATCCTTCCCCAATCTTCTCTTTCTCATTTCTATAGGAGAAAAGTGGTTATTTTATTTGTAACTATAGTCTATTAGCTCAAACTCCAAGGGAGTATGAATTGTTGCATCATGTTGAACCCTAGATTTCACTTTTGTTTGGTGCATAATTCTTAGAAAGTCTAATTTGAATTTGTGGCTTATTTGAATTTGAATCAAATAGAGAAAATAAAAAGAAAAGAGAAAACAAATACCAGAATAAAAGAAAAAGGGAAAGAAGCCCAACCCGGCCGCCCCCTCGGCCTTTCGGCCCAGCCGGCCCAACCCCGCGCGCGCGCCTCTCCCCCCCCCCCCCGCTCTCTCTGCCCTGGCGGGCCCGCCCGTCAGCGCGGCCGCCGTCTCCGCGCCCGCCTCCCTCTCTCTCTGCTCGCGGGCCCGGCCTGTCAGCCCCGTCTTCCCCGCGTAACCGCCGCCCGAGCTGCGCGTTGCCGCGGTCTCCGCGCCCACATCGCGCGTGGAGCTCGCAACCGCCCCGCCCCCGGCCACTTGAGCCCAGAACCCCACTCGCCCTCTCCCCCTCCCTCATTTGCGCACCTGCAGACCTCCCTCTCACCTCCCCCTCGCTGCGCGCACGCTAGAGCGCCGTCGCCACGAACCGCCGCCGTCCCGAGCTCGTTTCCCCGTCGCCGTTGGAGCTCCGCCGTGCCCTCAGCCACGGTGAGCTCCGCCCCAACGTCCGCAACCCGGGACGCGCTCCAATTTCCCCTTCCCCTCCCTATTTCCCTCTGCCCGCGCTCACCCGCCGTCCTCCGTGCAGCCGCGGAGGTCCGCCACCGCCGACCCGGGCCGTCGTCGCGCCATTGCCGCCACCGAGGAGTCCCCGGAGTCCGTCTTGAGGTAAGGAACCTCCCCTGCCCTCTCCCTTCCTCTCTATTGCTCTCTACTGCGCTTAATTGCTCGCCGGAGTCCCACAGCACCGCCGCCGAGCCGCTTCGCCGTGGACCGCCCCCCTCCGGTGCCCCTGCCCCGACCTAGCCCCCACCGAACGATTCCCCGCGCCCTCCCCAACCTTCCCGGCCGCTCGGGTCACCCCAAAGACCCGCAGAGCGCCCGCGCCCCTCGTCTCCGGCGAGTCCTCCGCCGCGGAGACGAGCGCTGCCGCCTCTGCTAGCCGTAGGAAAGGCCAAGGCCGGCCACCCGACCCCCGTCGTTCATTCCAGATCGGGCGGCCCTGATTCAATTAGCCCGGGCCCAATCCTGGCCGTCCGCCGGAGATCCAACGGCCCAGGGCCGCTTCCCTCACACCCCGCGCCCGCGCTGCTCGCCCGGCCCCGCCTGTCAGCCCGCCCGCGCTCGCTCTGCCGCCCGGCCCCGCCTGTCAGCCCGCCCGCGCCCGCGCTGCCCGCCCGGCCCCGCCTGTCAGCCGCTCAGGCCGCCGCGCGCTCGCGCGCCCGCACGCGGATCTAATCTCGGGCGTTGATCCGAGATCCAACGGCTATAAAAGCCCGATACCCCTTCGCCCGCGCGTTTTCTTAAAGAGACCCCCGGCTTCCTGAAAATTAACCCGCCGTCCCTGGATTCTCGCAGTTAGGTCCTCGGACCTTTTATTTAATTCAAAATAAGTATTTAGGGTATATTTTTAATCCCTAAACTTGTAAAATTCATAACTTTGTCATATGAACTCCAAATTAGGTGCTTCAAATTGCAAAATGCTCATAGTATTTTTGTCTACCTATTTAACCAATGTTTCCCTGCTGTTTTTATGTCCCAATTAATAGTTGATCATTAAGATAAGATTAAGGTTATTGGAACCCATATTTGAGATAAATAAAAGATAGAAGACTTTAATAAAAATGGGAGCACCTAAGTTTATGGACTTAAAACCATGTAATGATTTAACCCCACCACTGACTTAAACCTGATTAGTGGATAATGAATCATTTAGTATAGTCCTCTACCCTAGACCTAGGGAATACCAGAGTGCCTATCCCTTTTCTATTATGAACTTGTGATCTCTCTGCTGCATATGTTTGGTATATTTTTTTTGTTTGTTATTTCCCAAGTGCATAGTGTGAATGATTACTTTACGTAGACAACGAGCAGTCTGTGTTTCCCGAGGGAGTTGCAGAGGAAGTTCCCGATCAACAGTTTGGTGAAGGCAAGTGTCCTCTGACCCATTATGTCCCATTCACTTTCAATGCACTGTCCCGCATTACTTAATTGAAACCTAAGGATTGACTAGCTTTCTATTTACCTTATCCTTGTTTACCTTTTGGGTTATCATGGTTAGCATTATGCTATTGTTTTACTTTAATCAAGAACATGATGTGAATATTTATGATACTATGATGTTATCCCGACGATGTACCTGTGATACTTTAGGGGGCTCAGGCTGTTTCCTGAGTGCCTCTCCATAAGGACCTGTTTGGGGAGTGACAACCCGGGATAACAGTGCAACCATGAGGGTGAAATGGGATGCCCTTAGCTAATTAATTAGAGGAACTAGAGGTGTAGTTGCTTCGCCGTCGTGTCGTCAATGGGGTCCAGGCACAGTGCTTGCTCTGCCGAGGCTGAGTGCCGAGGTTCTTTCGTTTTGCTTTTGTTAGTCACTCTCCTGCGGGGAGGGGTACTGTGTTTATCAAACTGGAGAAACCTAACGGGCGGCTATGACCTCTAGGGAATCTTTGTAAAGGCTTCGTAGTGAATCCCTGGCCATTCACCTTGGGAGTGGATAAGGGTCTTGCAAGCCCGGGCAGAAAGGGAATCACGACTCATGGGTAAAGTGTGCGACCTCTGCAGAGGGTAGTGAAACTGATATATCAGCCGTGCTCACGGTTAAGAGCAGCCTTGGGATCCTCTTTTATTAGAGATACAGATGGTTCGAGATACAAGGATTATGTTATGGTTTTGGTTCGAATATGATGATGTTGTTCCTCGATGAGGAAATGGTTCATGGGTTGGTTAATGCTAAAATCTGGCTTCTACTAATGATAAATACCTGACCAACTAAAAGCAACTGCTTGAGCCTAACCCCACATAAAGCTAGTCCACTTCAGCCAAACGGGACATTTGCTGAGTACGTTGATGTGTACTCACCCTTGCTTTCACAAAACACCAGGTTGCCTTTGGTGCAATCTATGCTCAGGTAAAGAAGAAGGCGTCGAGGAGAATCTCCAGGAGTTCCAGGACTTCGACGAGTTCGAGGATTAGGCTAGCGACCTCCCCCAGTCAGCTGCCTGTGGTGGGTTAATTTATGTTGGCTACGTTTCTATTCTGTGTACTTTGATTATATTATGTAAATGACTCTAGTCTTTAATATTATTACTTATCTTTATTGTTATTTGAAGCATTGTGCTATGATGAGTCATTTATGTAATCGCCGTGTACGTGAATTTCTGATCCTGGCACGTACATTGTTCGCATTTGGTTTACCTTCCAAAACCGGGTGTGACACCCGTGGTGCTTCTTCCTCCATCATTTGATCTTCCTGTGCTCCCCCTTGATCACGCTTCTCTTCTAGGTACTTGTCCATCATCTTGAGTTGGGGGATGCACCAGTGTCGAGGAACATGGCTGATCTTGTTCCTGTAGTTCCTGTGGTCGCACATCACCTATTGCCATTGTGCGCATTGCGGCCGTCGGAACTTCATCTTCATCTATGTCATCAAGATCAACTTGCTCTCTTGGAGAGCCATTAGTTTCATCAAATATAATGTCGCTAGAGATTTCAACTAATCCTGATGATTTGTTGAAGACCCTATACGCCTTTGTATTTGAGTCATACCCTAGTAGAAACCCTTCTACTGCCTTGGGAGAAAATTTAGAATGTCTACCTTTCTTCACCAGAATATAGCATTTACTCCCAAATACACGAAAGTAAGAGACATTGGGTTTGTTACCAGTAAGAAGTTCGTAGGAGGTCTTCTTGAGGAGGCGATGCAGATAGAGCCGGTTTATGGCGTGGCAGGCTGTGTTCACAGCTTTCGACCAAAACTGCTCGGGCGTCTTGAACTCTCCAAGCATCGTTCTCGCCATGTCGATAAGCGTCCTATTCTTCCTCTCTACCACACTGTTTTGTTGTGGTGTGTAGGGAGCGGAGAACTCGTGCTTGATGCCTTCTGTCTCAAGAAACTCTTCAACTTATAGATTCTTGAACTTGGACCCGTTGTCACTCCTTATCTTCTTCACCTTTAGCTCAAATTCATTTTGAGCCCTCCTTAGAAAGCGCTTTAGGGTTCCTTGGGTTTCTGATTTGTCCGGCAAAAAGAACACCCAAGTGAAGCGGGAAAAATCATCAACAATTACAAGACCATACTTACTTCCACCGATGCTAAGGTAGGCAACAGGTCCAAAGAGGTCCATGTGAAGAAGCTCGAGTGGTCTTGATGTTGTCATCACATTCTTGCTATGATGAGTGCTCCCCACCTGTTTTCCTGCCTAACATGCTGCACAAGGTCTGTCTTTCTCAAAGCAGACATCAGTTAGTCCTAACACATGATCTCCCTTTAGAAGTTTATGAAGGTTCTTCATCCCAACATGTGCTAGACGGCGATGCCAAAGCCAGCCCATATTAGTCTTATCCATTAAGCATGCATCTAGATCGGCATTCTCTTTCAAAAAATCTACTAAATAGAGTTTACTGTCTAATACACCCTTAAATGCTAATGAACCATCACTCCTTCTAAAGATAGATACATCTATATTTGTGAATAAACAATTATAGCCCATGTTACATAATTGACTCACAGACAATAAGTTGTACCCGAGCGATTCAACTAAAAACACATTAGAGATAGAATGCTCAGATGTAATGGCTATCTTTCCCAATCCTTTAACCTTGCCTTGGTTCCCATCTCCAAAGATAATCGCATCCTGGGAATCCTTGTTCTTGACGTAGGAGGTGAATATCTTCTTCTCCCCCATCATGTGGTTTGTGCATCCGCTGTCGATAATCCAGCTTGAGCCCCTGGATGCATAAACCTGCAAGGCAATTTAATCTTGGATTTTAGGTACCCAACTCTTGTTGGGTCCTACAAGGTTAGTTAAAACAGTTTTTGGAACCCATATGCAAGTTTTATCTCCCTTGCATTTGGATCCCAACTTTCTAGCAACTACTTTTGCATTCTTTCGTGAAAGAACAAATGAAGTATTGCAAGCATGGTAAATGGTAGATGGTTCATTGCACATTTTTCTAGCGCATGATGCATAGCATGATTTCTCCTAGGCCTCCTTCTACCATGAACAAAAGTGGAACTAGATGCAAACATAGCATGTGAATCACAATGATCATAACATCCATCATTATAAGTATTCCTAGAATATTTCCTATCATAAATATAGGCATGATTCTTTTGGGAACTACTAGCCATAGGGGCCTTCCCTTTCTCCTTGTAGAGAACGAGAGCCTTTTGGCTTGTTAAGTTCTTGGTTTCCTTTCGAAAACCATGTCCATCCTTAATCGAGGGGTGTCTACCAACAGTGTAGGCATCCCTAGCAAATTTTAATTTGTCAAAATCAATTTTGCAAGTCTTAAGTTGAGCATTAAGACTTGCCACCTCATCATTTAAGTTAGTAATAGAAATAAGATGTTCATCACATGCATCAACATCAAAGTCCTTACATCTATTACAAATACTAACATGCTCTACACATGAACTTGTTTTACTAACTTCCTCTAGCTTAGCATTTAATTCATCATTTAAATTCTTTAAACTAGAAATAGATTCATGGCAAGCAGATAACTCAGAAGATAGCAGTTCATTTCTCTTGGTTTCTAAAGCAAGAGATTTTTGTACACTAACAAATTTGTCATGTTCCTCATACAAAATGTCCTCTTGCTTTTCTAGCAGTCTATCTTTTTCATTTAGAGCATCAATTAATTCATTAATTTTCTCTACTTTGGCTCTATCTAAACCTTTAAATAAACCAGAGTAACCTACTTCATCATTGGAGGATTCCTCATCACTAGAAGAAGAGTATTTAGGGGAATCTCGAATATGTACCTTCTTCTCCTTGGCCATGAGGCAAGTGTGGCGTTTGTTGGGGAAGAGCAAAGACTTGTCGAAGGCCAAGGCAGCCAGTCCCTCATCGTCGGAGTCAGATGAGGAGCAATCAGAATTCCATTCCTTTCCAAGATGAGCCTCGCCTTTCGCCTTTCCATAATTCTTTTTCTTCTCCCTCTTCCCATATCTTTCTTGTGCCTGGTCATTTTCATTATCGGGACATTGAGCAATAAAGTGACTAGTCTTACCGCATTTGAAGCAGGAGCACTTTCCCTTTGTTTTATTCTTGTTGGGGGTACCCTTTGCGTCCTTTGAGTGTGGTCTTGAAGCGCTTGATGATAAGCGCCATTTGTTCCTCATTGAGCCCGGTAGCCTCCACTTGTGCCACCTTGCTAGGTAGCGCCTCCTTGCTGCTGGTTGCTTTGAGAGCAACGGGTTGTGGCTCGTAGACGGGTAGTGGACCGTTTAGAGCATCGTCCACATATCGAGCCTCCTTCACCATCATGCGCCCGCTCACGAATTTTCCAAGGATCTCCTCGGGCGTCATTTTGGTGTACCTGGGGTTTTCACGAATAAGATTCACAAGATGGGGGTCAATTACAGTAAATGACCTTAGCATGAGTCGGACGACATCATGATCCGTCCATCTTGTGCTTTCGTAGCTTCGGATCTTGTTGACCAAGGTCTTGAGCCTGTTGTAGGTCTGAGTTGGCTCCTCTCCCCTGATCATCGCGAACCTTCTCAGCTCGCCCTCCACCAGTTCCATCTTGGTAATCATAGTGGCATCATTTCCCTCATGTGATATTTTGAGGGTATCCCAGATATGTTTGGCATTGTCCAAGCCACTTACTTTGTTATACTCATCTCTGCAAAGTGAAGCTAGCAAGACAGTAGTAGCTTGAGCATTTTTATGAATTTGTTCATTAATCATCATAGGGTTATCCATACTATCGAAATGCATCCCATTTTCCAAAATTTCCTAAATGCTAGGATGGAGAGAAAATAGATGACTACGCATTTTATGGCTCCAAAATGAGTAATCCTCTCCATCAAAGTGTGGAGGTTTTCCAAGAGGAATAGAAAGTAGATGTGCATTCGAATTGTACGGAATACGGGAATAATCAAATGAATAATTTTGATTGACCGTCTTTTTCTTTAACGAGGAATCATCATTGTCATCGTCCCTTGGTGAAGAAGATGAGGCATCACTGTCGTAGTAGATGATCTTCTTGATGCGCCTCTTCTTCTTCCCGTCTCTCTTCTTATGACTTGAGCCTGAGTCGGTAGGCTTGTCGTCTCTTGGCTCGTTGAAGAGGGACTCCTTTTCCTTGTCGTTGACCACCATCCCCTTTCCCTTAGGATCCATCTCTTTGGGCGGTTAGTCCCTTAGATGAAGAGTACGGCTCTGATACCAATTGAGAGCACCTAGAGGGGGGTGAATAGGTGATCCTGTAAAATTAAATGCTAAATAGCCACAAACTTGATTATCAAAGTGTTAGTGAAATCAAGTGGCTAAGGAACACGCTCGTGTGAACAAAGCAATCACAATAAGCAACACACGAGACACGCGATTTTTATCCCATGGTTCAGCCAAGTAACACTTGCCTACTTCCACGTTGTGGCGTCCCAATGGATGAGGGTTGCACTCAACCCCTTCCCAGCGATCCAATGATCAACTTGAATACCACGGTCTTTTCCTTTAGAGTATTTTTCCCGTTTGCGAGGAATCTCCACAATTTGGAGTCTCTCGCCCATATAATTGAGATCACAAAGAAAGCACAGAGTAAGGTTGGGAAGAGCAACACACATAAGACTTAAATCCGCAGCACAACCACGCACACAAGTGAGAAGGTGAGCACACAAACACAGCGCGAGGAGTTTACAACTCGAATAGTGCTCAAATCTCAAGAACGATGATCCGATTGCGTGAAAGCAGAGTCTAGATGTCTTAGGATGTTTCTTGTAAGCTTGGTGTTCTCCTCCATGCGCCTAGGGGTCCCTTTTATAGCCCCAAGGCACCTAGGAGCCATTGGAGGCCAACTTAGAAGGCCAAACTTGCCTTCTGTCGGGTGGTGCACCGGATAGTCCGGTGCACCACTGGACAGTCACTGTAGATGTCTGGTGCGCGATCTCCTTCCATATCTGGCGCATCCGACCGTTGGTCCTCGGGATCGGTTGGCGCACCAGACACTGTCCGGTGCACACCAGACAGTCTAGTGTGCCCAACCGATCGTTGTTGCGGGCCACGGGTCGCCCGCAGATTTCGCAGCCGACCGTTAGCACTGGCGACCGTTGGCTCACCGGACAGTCCGGTGCACCACCGGACAGTCCGGTGAATTATAGCCATACGCCTCTGTGTTTTCCCGAGAGCAGTCGGTTCACCGCCGGCCACCCTGGCGCACCGGACACTGTCCGGTGTGTCTGACCAGAGTTAGTGTTGGCTGAACTTTGCCAACTTTTCTTCAATTTAAATCTTCTTTTCTTGGCACTGTTTCTAGCACTTAGATAACCATGTTAGTACATAAAATAATTCACCAAGTCTAGAAACATACCTGACACTTTGATTTGCACTCTTCACACATTTTGCACATTAGTACTCAATTAATGTGTTGGGCATCTAATCACCAAAATACTTATAGAAATTGCCCAAGGGCACATTTCCCTTTCAATTACTCCCCCTAAATGAGTGTTCTCCTTTTGGAAGAAACTTCTCCCCTTTAGAGACGAAGAAATACTCCCCCGACAGAGATCTACTACTTAGGAAAAAGCATATGAAAAATAGAGGTGCAGGACATGATTTGATTAGACTAACTTTCCTTATGCATAGGTAACAGATATGATTTAACAACATATTCATTTATAGAAACATGGGAAGTGTTGGGGACTTGTTCTCAAATGCTATGAATTAAGAACAAGGCAACACAAAATGTTAAAGGTTAATGCCCTTCGTCCTTCGAAGCACTATTTCCCTTAGGATATAATGATCTTCGGACGAAGGTGATGAAGAACATACCTTCATCATCACAGTATATGATAATGAAAGAAGTATACGGAACATAAAAGACAACATGAATAATGGTATAACATTGTTAACATATTTATTATTATCATAAATAAACAGAAACAATATTGTATTACATTTGTACCTTCGGCTTGATAGAAGGTAAAAGTCCAAGCGTGACGCACGAGTGAATACAAGTCAGCGTGAATAGTATGGGGGTACTGTTCATCTATTTATAGGCACAGGATGCAGCCTGTGAAAAATTACAGTTATGCCTTTTGCATTTACTATTGACTTATAGAAAAATCTATGAGGACTAGATAGCCTTTTCCCTTTTAAGTCGGTTCCTCCTCCCGCGATTGAGCCGAAGCTTGCTTTCGCATAGCTTCGGAGCAACAGCAACCTTCGTCACGATCATGCCCTTCTCATCGTTCATGCTTTTAATCCTGAATCCGAAGGTACCTATCTATAAACCATACTTGGAAAATATTGTTAAATTATCTTTTTGAGGACCTTCGGAGGATGAAGGACCCCAATAGTAGCCCCTCGCAGCATTAATTTGTTTTAGGGTAACAAATTCAGACTGCGACATGGACGAAGGCCTTAAGCCGAACGTCCGAAAAAACACCTTCCCTTTGCTAGAATAGCAACAGCCAAATGACAGGTGGGGCCCCTTGGTTTGGAGCGCGCCAAGCGTATAAATAAGAGCTCGTACCGACCTCATTTGATACACTTCCTGTGCCATTTGTTTTATTTTCTCAATTTCATAGCTGTTGCTCATCAATAGTTGCTAGTTTTTCAAAGCTCTTCAAGCTTCGGTTTGAAAGACACATTTTTGTCATTTCTGTAAGAAAGAATGTCTCAGGAGAAGAAGGTTGTTGCTGAGACGAAGCTTGCTGAAGAGGAGAAGCTTTTTGAGGAAAAGAAGGTTGTGGATCCATACATTGTTGGTTTTGTTGAGTCAATGGCAAAAACAAACATAGAAAAGATTACCAAGGAAATATTGGAGGGCCTGT
This sequence comes from Zea luxurians, assembly GCA_029449295.1. Taxonomy (NCBI): domain Eukaryota; kingdom Viridiplantae; phylum Streptophyta; class Magnoliopsida; order Poales; family Poaceae; genus Zea; species Zea luxurians. The sequence goes on from JAOPSE010000009.1 coordinate 118,463,032, forward strand.
CTGAGGATACTGGTGACAGTGATAGTTATGATGCAGAAAGTGGTGGCAAAGATTCTGAGGATCGACCCTAGAGGCCTAGCCATACAATTTTTGGAAAGTCTTCCATTAAGCAGAGTCACCTTGAAAACATGAGGGGAAGATACTTTCGAGATATGTCTATTGTGAGAATTGGTGGAGACAACAAAGTACCTGCTCCTGATGAAGATGAAGTAGTGATTTACCGAAGCTTCTTCAAGGCTGGGCTTCGGTTTCCATTGAGCAGGTTTGTGGTCGAAGTGTTGAAAATTTATCAGATTTACCTTCATCAGATAACCCCCGAAGCTGTTATTAGAATAGGTATTTTTGTTTGGGCGGTGAGAAGCTAGGGACTGGAGCCCAGTGCAAAATGCTCTTGCAGTATGCACGAGCTTGTGTACGAGACGAAGGCCATGGGCAAAGAACAATATCATAATAATTTTGGCTGCTACGGATTTGCTGCCCGCCCCAATGCAAGCTACCCGGTGCCAACATACCGGAAAAGGTGGCCCAGGGCCTGGATGGAGGAATGGTTTTATGTGAAAAATGATTTGAAGGCAAGAGAAGATATCAAGGAAGTTATTATGTGCCCTATTTGGTCCCGCTTCGGCCTTCAAAGGTCGAAGGTTGAACTTGACGAAGCCACCGAAGCATGTCAAAAGGCATTTGGTACTGTCTGCTTTTTTATTGGTTCGAGAGATTTGGTTCAAGAGCACATAACATACAGAGTATGGCCACTTATAGAGGGCTGGGAAATGCCGAAGGAGACCATCACCAAATCTAGTGAAGGTGATCTGGTCCGACTGAAGTACACATTCAGATACGGAGATAAATTCGATGAACCGAATGATGACTGGCTAAAATGCATTGAAGTTACCAGTGATGAGCTGCTTGGATCGTATTCTAAGGCGAAAGATAATGCACTATCCACAGCCTTCGGAGGCCGGGGAAAAGAGAGGTTGAATAGGGTTTTTGACGCTATTGGCTTTGTTTACTCGGACTACCGTTATCCACTGCGGGGCCAGGGAAAGAAGAGGAAACCTGCTGCTTCGGCCACTCTAGACGAGCCTGCACCGAAGGGCAAAAAATTGAAGGTCCTTACCCACCAGCCATGCTATATTGAGCCGGCCGTAGTGCCTGAGTTTGGCAGGGAGGCTTCTTTAGCTGCTAAACTAGAAAAAATCGCCCCCTCCATGCAAAGGACTGAAGAACCAATTGCAATACCGAAGCTACCCTCAGCTGAGCTAGCTGAGACGAAGACTGATAAGGGTAAAGCTGAAGATACAAACATTGGAGAATCAAAAGTGTTAGAAATTTTAAGCCCTTCGACAGAGGTAACAATGCCAAAGGCACAAAAAAAAGTTCTGTCGCAACTCCCAAGAGGAGAAGGATGGCAAACGTACTAGATGTGCTAGAAACAGTGAAGACTTTGAACTCAACTCCTTCGAGGAGAATTGCCGAAGCTTCGAAAGCGTGAACTAAAGTTGAAACAGAGCAGGCTGAAATTGAAACTGCATTAGCTCAAGCTAGTACCAAAGCTGGGCCTTCAGAGCCCGGTGAGGAAAAATCTGCAGAAATTGAAGAAAAAGTAACAGAAGAAAAAGCCACAGAGCAAATTTTGCCTGAAAAGGTTGCCACTCCTGCTCCCGAAGCTTTAAAAGAGAGCATTGATTACATTATTCGTCATGCTTCGGGAAAGAGACTTTCTAAAGAAGAAGAACGAGAAGCTCAACATTATGCCCAAAGATTAAAATACCCAAAGGGGGCATTAGTGTTTAATGGTAGTGGGGAGGAAGACTTTTTGTACTGTCTCCCGGATAGTAAGGAGATATCCGTCTGCCAGGAGATGGGTAGAAGCTTCGGATTTCCGAAGCTAGAAGAAGGTCTTTCAGTATTATCAAAGGATGAATTGGCTAACAGTTTAGCATACAATAGCATAAAGGTATAAAAGCTATTTTTGTATTTTAAAACAAATTGTTTCATTTGCTTATACTTGATCTCGTTCTCCTTTTGCAGGGCCTAATCCTTAGCAACGCCCTTAGAGCACAGAAAAACGCTCAAGATGAAGGGCATACAATGGCTTTGGCCAACCTTCGTTCAGAGGTGATTGAACTGAGGAACAAAGGCCTTGAAAAAGACAAGATATTAATTTCATTGGTAAACAAAGTAAAAGAAGACGAAGTTAATTTCAAAGCTCAAGCCGAGGTCCAAAAAATGAGATCGAAGACCTTCGGAAACAACTAGTAGAAGCCAAGGAAAAATGTGCTGTTGCAGAAGCTGATCGAGAGGCCAGTGAGTATTGGAAAAATTATTTTGAAAAAACAGTAAAAGAGCTTCGCGCATCCAAGGAGAGATGTTTTGAAAAATCTTTAGGCTGCGTGAAGAAGATAAAGACTAGCTTTGCCAACGTGGGCGCCTTTTCAAACGAAGATAACTTCATACGAGGCGACCCTGAGGGTGTAATCGAGTGGATCAGCGGAGAAGCTAAAGCTTTTGAGGAAATCTTAAGTGATCGTGGGGATGTCTGTGCGTTCTCTGGTGTGAGAGGAGTTTCAGCTATCCTGGAGAAGGCGGGTTGTAGTCATGTTAAAACCTTGGCCCAAGCCGAAGCTGCCCTCTTCGTGGATGACACGAAGGACCCCTCGGCCGAAGCTAGTTTTCTTGGCGGAAAATTTTTCACTGACATCTGGGAGAATGGTGGCCTAGAAATGGCCCACGAGATAATGAAAAAGAGCGAAAAAGATATTCATGATGCTCGAGAAGCAGCAAAAGAAGTTGAGAAAGCTGTAGAGATCGAAAGATGGATAGGTATTGTTGACCTAGTTTTAAGCTTCGTCGCTAGCTTTCATGGCTTCGAACTGATTGATTATTTCTTTCGCAGCTGAATTATCTCCTCCACCGGAGCCGTTTGACCCCCTGGCTGACCCGGAGTCAAAGAAAGCAATAGAAATTATCAACATAGCCGAATCTATTGTTGACGAAGTTGTCAACAAGTTGCTTAACGAAGTTGCAGAAAAAGTTCTGAAGGAAGAGGACTAGTTGTTGCAAAAACGTTCTTAGGTGGTTAATGTAACATTTGTTGAACTAAGTCCGTAATATTTGATACGTATAGTTTTGAATCTAATATGTAAACTATTTTGCAATTCACTTCTTTGCAATGTATGAAACTTTTTACATACATACCGTTTTTGAGCCTTCGGCAAAAAAACACCTTCCCTTCTTTTCATGCTTCGCAAAGAAGAATACTTTTCATGAGAATATCCATACTTTGTAAAGAGTATCCTAGCTTCGTAAAAATATCAATGCTTCGAAAACAATAGATCTCTTCTTCCACATCAGAGCTGATGGAGCTATAATTCTTAGTTTACTTTGTGCCTTAGCACCTTTTCACCTTTGTAAAGCATTCTCCGAAGATTGACTTCGTTTCCCATTCGTGTGTTATGATGTATGATGTGATGCTATGCGACATGATGCGATGTTATGATGCAAAGAATGATGCTAATGCCGAAGACACACGCCCACGCTGAAACACACAATCTCTGCGTCCCCTTAGGAACGATCAAAATCTCTTTGCCGTTTATTTTTCAGCGGTATTTTCGCGTTGACTTTTCTCGCTTCGCCTTATATTTCGGCGGTATTTTTGCGTTGACTTTTCATGCTTCGCCTTATATTTCGATGGTATTTGGCTTTGCATTTCCTTAGGAACGACTTTTGAGCAAAAAACTTACTCTGCGCTCCCTTGGGAATGACTTTTGAAGCTTCGATAAGGCTTTTGCTGCACCCCATTAGGAACGACTTTTTGAAGCTTCGGCAATGTTCTGGCTTCGTAAATCTGTGACGAAGACACATTTCATTTTAACAGAAGCAAAACTATTACAAAGAGTTAAAACTAGATTTGCATTACTTGTCCTTATTTAAGAAATAAAATAGCATAAAGTAAAAAAGTGCTTCAGAGGGTAGGATATCTCTCAATATATGTGCTTCGACTCTGGCACGGTACTGTTAACTGTGCGAGCTTCGGATTCCTCCCTGAAATCTCTCTGTTGCTGAGTGTGTTGGCTCCCTTCTGGCTGCTGACCCCGTGAATAAGTAGGCTGTAGAGAGGGCGGAGGTGGAAGTTGTGGCCAAGGAGCCTGTGGCTGACTAGCCGAAGCAACAGAAGCTGCAGAGTGATTACCCACATATTCTGGTATGTAGGGTGAATGGCACGAAGAAGTATGCAAGACCTGCTTCGGTTGATTCTGTCGAGCTTCGGCTATTGCTAGCTCCCTCTGCTTTTGGATAGTGATTTGGCACATTCTTGTAGTATGGCCCTTGTCTTCACCGCAAAATAAGCAGTAGATTTTCCTAGGCTGATCCCCATATCTTCCTTCGAAGCCCCTGGCGCCTCCGCCCCTTACAGCTGGCAGCCGGAAAGAGCTTTGTTGCTGCCCCGGAGATTGTGAGGTATACTGGGGCCTCTGCGGCTGACCTCCTTTGTCATCATTCTGAGTGTTGTGAATTGACCTGACATGCCTCGGGTGGATTCTTCCTCCGAAGCCCCTAGTCATTTCAGAGAATCTATAAGCTTCCTCCCTTCTTTGGCGGAAGTCATTGTCAGCCCGAATGTATTTGTCCATCTTTTGAAGCAGCTTTCCTAGAGTTTGAGGGGGCTTCCTGGCGAAATATTGGACAGTAGGTCCTGGGCGAAGACCTTTGATCATGGCCTCGATAACAATCTCATTGGGTACTGTAGGCGCTTGTGCCCTCAATCGCAAGAACCTTCGTACGTATGCCTGAAGGTACTCTTCATGGTCTTGTGTGCATTGGAATAGGGCCTGAGCTATGACCGACTTCGTTTGGAAGCCTTGGAAGCTAGTGACTAACATGTCCTTAAGCTTATGCCATGACGTGATGGTCCCTGACCGAAGAGAAGAGTACCATGTTTGGGCTACATTTCGGACTGCCATGATGAAGGACTTAGCCATGACTGCAGTATTGCCTCCATACAAAGATATAGTTGCTTCGTAGCTCATGAGGAACTGCTTTGGATCTGAATGCCCATCATACATGGGAAGCTGAGGTGGCTTGTACGATGGGGGCCATGGAGTAGCCTGCAGTTCTGCTGCCAAGGGAGAAGCATCATCAAAGGTAAAGGTATCATGATTATAATCATCATACCATCCATCTTCGTTGAATGGGCCTTCCTAGCGAAGCTCCCTGTGTTGAGGCCTTCGGTTTTGTTCGTCTTAAACAAGATGGCACACTTCTTCAGTAGCTTCGTCGATCTGCCTTTGAAGGTCAGCCAGTCGCGCCATCTTCTCCTTCTTTCTTTGTACTTGCTGATGAATGATCTCCATATCCCTGATCCCTTGGTCCAACTCTTCCTCCTGGAGTGTTGGACTGGTGGCCTTCCTTTTCTGGCTTTAGGTCTCTCGAAGAGAGAGAGTCTCCTGGTTCGGATCCAGCGGCTGCAATGCAGCAGCCCCTAGCGCTGAAGCTTTCTTCGGCGGCATGACGCAGGTCAGTACTTGCTGAAGGTGGTCGAAAAAGGGTTCACCGGAGGTGGGCGCCAATGTTGGGGACTTGTTCTCAAATGCTATGAATTAAGAACAAAGCAACACAAAATGTTAAAGGTTAATGCCCTTCGTCCTTCGAAGCACTATTTTCCTTAGGATATAATGATCTTCGGACGAAGGTGATGAAGAACATACCTTCATCATCACAGTATATGATAATGAAAGAAGTATATGGAACATAAAAGACAACATGAATAATGGTATAACATTGTTAACATATTTATTATTATCATAAATAAACAGAAACAATATTGTATTACATTTGTACCTTCGGCTTGACAGAAGGTAAAAGTCCAAGTGTAACACCCCAGGTGTTTATATCCCGCTCGACAACGAGTATGGATTTAAGCACGTAATATCAGTGGATAAAACAGATGCTAAATTTTAAATCATCTTCGTCTAGCGCGATCTTTATATCGCATCTGTTTTGTCTGTCGCGAGTCGACATCGTTTTTACCTATCCGGACTCTTCCAAAATTTTCGTGATGTTCGGAACATCGTTGTTCCGAAAATCGGTGCGTCCGGTGATTATTTAAACTCATCGCTCGCGCGAATATGAAATTCGAAAGCTCGACCCACTCGGACGATTTTATTCTAGGCCAATTAAATAGAACCCGACGACTAAGTTTCTGGTGTAAAATAATGTAGTCCCCTTTTTGTCATCCGTGACATCGCGTCTACGGATGTTTAATTAAATTGTTCTCTAATCGAGTGTTTGAATAGCGAACAGAATTTGTCTAAAATCAAATCATTAATCTTCGGATTTTTCGTTGCGGGATTCGGAGAATAGAGTGTATCGATCCCTGATTTATCGCTAAAAATCTTAATTCTCAAAATATCTGTGATCCTTTGTTTAAAAAAAAGGAAACTAAAAAATGATGAAAAATATCTTCTGTTCTTATCAACCGCCGCTCAATATCTGGCTAAGGATCCACCGCCCTGCTTTCTTCTGATTCTTTCACCGCGCTCTCCTTGCTTCTTCCTCCTCGGCGTCCTTCCTCCCTCTATCTCCGGCGTTCGGCGCCCAGCCGTCCTCTCTCCTTCCCCTATCTCTCTCCAGCTCCTGCTCGCTTGTGCCCATTCCCCTCTGCTCCTTCCAGCCAGTCGAGATCCCTCCATGGCCGCGAGCTCCCCTGCTGGCGCACCTAGCTCCTTCCTCTGTGAGCTCGCCCTTGGCCATGGCGGATGCCGCCGCCACCTTCCTGTTGGTACTCGTCGAGTCCTCCCCAGTCGAGGCCCCTGTTCCCCATGCGTGCTTCTTTCTCACCGTGCCCCTGGTTCCTTCCATGGCCGGTGCCCTGCGTCTTCCTCCCTGGCCACGGCTTCCTTCTCCTGCTTCAGCGTCCGGCCGAGCGCTCCTTGTGCCGTGTCCTGCGCGCGTCTGACCCCCAACTCGAAGCTCTCTGCGTGCCCATGGCCGAGGTCCCTTTCCTGCACACGCAGTCTCTTTCCTTCCCCAAGCGCCCAGCTGTTCCAGCTCCCTGTCGCGCCCGCTGCTGGTTCCCCCTGCTCGCCCGGCTTGCCGTGGAGTTCTGCGCGCCGAGGTTCTTCCCCATGGTGCGCAGCGCCCTGATCCCTGTTGCGAGGTCGCCGGTGCTCCCTCCCTGCTTAGCTCGCTCCTCCCTGGGCGCCGTTCTTCCCTGGAGCCCCCATGGCGCGTGCTTAGCTTCAGCTCGGATCCCCCTGCGCGCTGAGCTTCTGCATGCCGCTGCTCCCTCTTCCACGAGTTCCCTGCCCATGGCCACCATGCCCAGCCGTGGAGCTTTGGCGCACAGCTTCCCTGCGGCAGCTCGCCCCTTTCCCTTGCTGTGCTGCTCGTCGTGCCCAGCTGCAGCTCGCCGTGCCCTCGCTGCTCCCTTCTCCTCCTCTGTTTGCCCAGTCTCCAAACTCGCCGTCGAGCTCCCCTATGCGCCCAATTCTTCCTCACGCGCTGTTGTCCTCTGTTTGGTATTTTCTCAGTCGTGCTCCTACGCACTCGGTCGAGTTCCGCCGTGTACCCATGTGTCTGCGTTCCCGAGCTCCCTGCTCCATTTTATTTTTACGGCCACTGGCTCAACGACCGTCGCTCGTCGTGGTGCTCGGCCGCGTCAAGCTGTAAATCTCCGGCGTCGGTCGCCGCCGTCTTGGACTTCTCTATTGTCTCGATGAGCTCGTCTCCCACTGTTTCTCACTGATTGCCGGTGCTCGATTGCGCCTGGTCATACAACTATGCCTCGATCCGCTCCTAGCGTGATAGCAGCAACCTCGCACAGATCGTCCAGTAAAACGTGTCTACTCCAGCTCGCCGAATGTGTTCGTCGGTTGGTCCTGTATTGTTAGGCTAGTCAACCATGTTCGCTGCCGCGCGCGCTTATCCCTGATTCCCATCGTGCGGTATTTGGGGTCTCACCGATCCCACGACACTCGTGCCGGTGCATCGTTGCCTGGCTGGGAGTTGTCGTCACTAGTTCGCTTTCATCCAAATTGCCACCGCGAATGCTTAGGTCTCTGGTCGCGCGTCTTTCTATCTCGCGCGCGTGATTTTGAAGCTATGCACGTTCGTCGTCCTCTGGTCCCAGCCCGATCCATCCGTGCGCTCGCTCTTCGTCCATCGGGTTTCGCTCGTGCTCGCGTTTGCCGTCAAGTCATCGAACCCGTCATCCTCTGCTCAACCCCACCTCGCTAGCGCGCTCCAGACACACTCTCGTCGTCGATCCGTGCGTCATCAAGAAATCCCAAGAATCGGGTGAAGACGAAGCTAGCAGCACGATATTCCCCAAGCGCTCGACAAATTGCCTGGATCGGAAAATTGCTACCGATCTTGCGGATGCGTGTCAGCTGTGGAAACGGTAAGCTGATAAATTATTCGAAATAGTTCGATCGTTGAATAAATTAATGTGCTGGTGCGATGCTCATTAAGGTGCTCGATAAATTGTGTAAGTCACGAAACTCTCGTTGACTTTGCAGTTCTTGCGATTATCGAGCCAGATTCAGTTATAGCGAGTTATTTCACTATTTCGGCCAATTAGCGGAATTAGTGTACCGAGTAGAATATTAATAGGCCTGTGTGATGAGGAAATATTTTAATCACTTCTATAGATCTGTATATATTTACGATAAAGAAATGTTTGGGTAATTGTTGACATGAGAAACATGTGAGGAGTAAAATAAAATTAAAATAGTTCTTTATGAGTGATGTAGTATAATTTATAAAACGATGGATAAGTTTAGAATTTAATTAGCTGATAAGTTGTGTTAGGCTAATCGTATTAAATGTGTATAATTTGTTGTTTTGTGATGTTTGCGATAGGTTCGAGAAGCGTAATTATTGCGCTTAATCGTACATCGGTAACTAGTATTTTCGTATAAAATTATATAACGCCACGTCGATAGGCGTTTAATTCGCTATCGCGTAATACTTTTTAGGTTTAAAATATTCCTGTCTATATGCATTCATGTGCATAATGCATTTCATTCAGGTACGTTAATTAATCGCGCAATGCGAAAGACAAGCCAAGTCGACCCCAAGCGTGGACTACTTCGCATGGTAATGCTGATGGACGAACCTGCCTAATCAAGTGCTAGGACAAGGATGATCGCCAAGTGGACGTCTAACAAACACTAACCTAGTGTTTATTCCAGGAAAGTCCCGGTGCAAGCAACCCCTTCCTTGTGTTTTTAAATAATTTTTACACACTTTAAGTCTAGCGAAATGTGCATTAGGTTTATAGGAGTTGCTTGGAAACCCTTTGATGCATTGCCTACCTTGATATCCATACCTTTGTAGATACTTCTGATGAAGTATCAAAACATGATTTACAAAAATGCTTATCCCTGCTTAGATCTTGGGGATAGAGGTTGTCCTTTGCGTTAATGCCTAGCTCAGGGGTTATCCTAAGGAAGGATGGCTTCTGCCTGCAAGAATATTTTCATTGGGAGCAATAGTGGGATCTTACTACAAAGTTCCATATAATTCTCTTTTCATCCTAAGGAACACAAACAATCCTAAGGATGGAAGTACTTAAATCGGGACTTGGGCTAGGAACAGGTGATGTTCTACCCAGGTTGATTAAGGATTGGATGCGTATGTAGGCTTGATGATCAAGGACTATCTTAACTGGTCACATGCCCTGGATATGGGACAGGGTAAGCTTTGCCTCGGGCAGACTAATACCAGAATAAGATAACACGCAATGGGAGCGGAGAGATGGCAAGAGTAGCGTGTACCCTCCGTGGCAAGAGGCTCGACGGTGGTGTATCTGTGCTCTCGATTGGCGTGAACCTGATCTGGTCTTAAGAACCCCGGTGGCGAGTTGACATATGCAAGGGTTAAGTGCTACATATGTTGTGTGGTTAGAGATCCTCAGCTGAGTAAATGGATTCGGGTCGCCGTTATATCCCCGGACAGTGGAGACTTGGTCACTAACCTACAACCTAAGTCAAGATGTGAACCTCATGAATAAAAATGATGTTGTACTGATGAGATGGTGAAATTAGACTAGATGCAAACAAGGTCTATTAATACTTAAATCTAGCATTAAAATGTTGAAGGTAAGGACTCACTTTAGTAAGCTATTTCTGCAAAGTTGATTCTCGCTAAAAGCCTCTCCTTGATTCCTAAATCCAGCATACCCTTGAGAGTCTTTTCTTTAGTTGGGTAAGTCTTGCTGAGTAATTCCGTACTCAGGGTTTTATTCCATGTTGTTTTTAGGTTATAGTTTTGTGCTGCTATTGATGGTGTTAAGTGTCGGTGGGCTCGGCCTTCTTATAAGTCTAAGTAACCCTTCTATACTTCTTACTGAGGATGGTCACTTGAGCTAGCATATATTTCAAACGTATACTTTTGTAATCACTTCGATAAAATAATGTAAAATTTTTGTAACTTGTAAAATTTGGTAATAAGATTTCCGCTGCAAAAATATTGGTGTCTGTGATTTATGTTACTTAATCCCGCGGTTCTAGTTGTAAGTGGTTTATTCGGTGTCCTTGGGGCAATCGGACGGATCCTATTAAGTTATCTGGTGCACATGCATAGCAGTCTGAGGTCTTTGAGACAAGGACAGGTGCATGTGGGCCCAATAACTTGGGAGGTTCTGCCACACCAAGCGTGACGCACGAGTGAATACAAGTTAGCGTGAACAGTACGGGGGTACTGTTCATCTATTTATAGGCACAGGACGCAGCCTGTGAAAAATTACAGTTATGCCCTTTGCATTTACTATTGACTTATAGAAAAATCTATGAGGACTAGATAGCCTTTTCCCTTTTAAGTCGGTTCCTCCTCCCGCGATTGAGCCGAAGCTTCCTTTCGCATAGCTTCGGAGCAACAACAACCTTCGTCATGATCATGCCCTTCTCATCGTTCATGCTTTTAATCCTGAATCCGAAGGTACCTGTCTATAAACCATACTTGGAAAACATTGTTAAATTACGTTTTTGTGGACCTTCGGAGGACGAAGGCCCCCAACAGGAAGTATATGATGTGAAATATAGTCTAATCAAACATGTAAATGATACCAAATGTAATCTCAAAGATACCAATTATAGACCAATGGTAGACTTGTGAGACATAAGAATATTTGTAGATTTGCAGTGGAAGCTTATTGTCTTTCTCCGGGGACTCCATTTTCCTTCAATGAGACTACTACATGAAATAAACTTAAAAACATGTATTAGTCTCAAAGACTTAGATTATAGAGTAACCTCCCCCTGAAAGTGTGCATACACGTTTTGAATACTTGTAGGAGACATGCACTTTGATTTGATATCAAGAGGGGCAAATTATCTATAATTCGAGCTTTGGCACATATAAGTTAAATGATACTAGTATTTCAAAGTATTAATTGATGTATCATTTTCTTAGGAATATTGAATAAGCTATGTGTCGTGCTTAATTAGACATTTAAAACCATGTAGGTTTGCTCAAGAATACGAATTGAAAGTGAGCAATCCTACCATATGATTGACCTAGTATGCATGCATTTCTAATCAAAAGTAAATACCAATTGCAGCACTAGGTATGAAAGGTAAAAACTAGATGCAAGAAAATAGATACGAATATCTAAAAACAAGAAATACAACAAATCTAGTTACCTTAGTCATGGGTGGGGAAATTAGGGTCCAAAGTATTTACTAACCCACTTGGCAATAGACTTTATCTAATATGTTGTATCCCATGATATGCATCCCACTTTTGCCAAGTCACCAAATTCCCCGTTGTCTTTAGAACTTCTCACTTCCCTTTTGGGATTCAAACCTTCTTGGTGCTTTTCATGGTTGAAATAATTTCCTTTGGCACCCAAGTGCATTTGGCCCCCTTTCCTTTGTTGGCTTGCTTGTTGGCCTTGATTGGTATCACCTTTCCATTCTTTTTCTTTTTGATCAAGTATGGTGTAGCGGCCTTTTTATCCACCTTGTTGATGTAGGTGTTGGAGATTTTGCTTGTTGGCTTTTTCTTGAGCTTTTGCTTTTGCTTATCCCCGGTCTTCGCCTTGCATTGGAAAGACTTGTGGCCTTATTTGTGACATAGCCTAGAAATCACAGTTTTGCCCTCCACAGGCATGTTCACTCCCTCAGTGGTGTTATCCTGAGGAGGTTGGAGTTGTTTGGCTTTGCCTTTCTTGTCATACAAAGCCTTGCCAAGGCGAGCCACTTCTTGCCTTAATTGCTCATTTTCCTTTGCAACCTCATCCGAACATGTTTCTACAACAATATTCTCAAGAACTTGGTTGCACGGGTTAGAATAATCAATTAAATCAAAGGCAAGAAGTAGAAGCATCTTTCTTAATAATTTCAGGAATTTCAACTAAAGTTACTTCTGGGGTGCTACCAATGTTTTCTAGCTTAGTAGTTAGCTTATCATTGTGTATGCTCAGAATTTCCATTTTCCCTAGCAAATTTTCAATGGCTTCTTAGGAGCTAGCTAACTTAGCCTTAAGTTTTCCATTCTTTTTATAAGGCCTTCATCGGTAGCTGTGGATGGAGCACTAGATTCTAATTGCTCAATTTTAGTTGATAGCTCACAAATTAAATTTGCAAATGTTTCAAATTTTCTAGCAAACCTTTATAATTATTTTGAGAGATAATCAACTTATTTTTTCAAGATTTTAAGTTGAGCCTTTTGTTTAGTACAAACATCTTAAAAACATTTAATGACTTCCGCTAGCTCATCTACGGAGGGCTTTCCATCACCTTCATCATCACTACTGCTATCATCACTAGTGGATGGAATACTCATTTTACCTCTTGCCATAAGGCACTTGCGTGATGACCGTGATGATCGTGATGAGGATTGGTGGTTGCGCGTCCTTGGAGGTTCATCTTCGCTTGAAGAGTCAACCCAAGTTTTGACACTTGTAAGCGCCTTGCCTTTGCTCCTCCCTTTGGTGGGTTCGACCATAGTTGGACAACTGTCCCTGAAGTGGCCCTTCTCCCCGCATGTGAAGCATCCTCTCTTTCTTTGCTTTTCCTGTCAATGTTAAAGAGAAGATCCTCGACCTGTAGGGGCACACCCATTAGATTAATCTTGCAGATCATCCCCATTACCTTTCCGACATGTCGGATTATTTCTTCGTCCTCGAAAGATGATGTTGATGATTGATTATCTTCATCATCATCACTTTCTTTTTCTTCCTCTTCTTCACTTGAGGAACTTGGAGTGGGAGCCTTCTTTTTGCCCTTTCTTTCATCACATGCAAAAGCATATGGCCTTGGGGAAGTTGGCTCCTCTTGTCGACCCATTTTTTACAACATTTAAAATGCCTTAATTTTCCCAATCACAATGGTCGGAGTCATGATACTCAAGTCCTCCATGTTGTGAAGAATAGTGATGATGCTCCCATATCTTTGTTTTGATAGCAAGGAGATAATCTTCCTCACAATGTCTGCATCACCTAGCTTATTAATGTCAATAGAATTGAGCTCATTGATGATTAGATTCAAACGAGAATACATATCTCTAACAAGTTCATTATCCTTCGTAGAAAAAGAATTATACTCATTTAAGACTAGGCAATGTTTTTGTTCACGGGCATTGGATGTGCCGTCATGGAGCTCATGCAATTTTAGCCAAATCTCTTTAGCAGTTTTTAATATAAAAACTTAATTAAAAATATCCATGCTAAGAGATTCATACAAGCAATTTTTGGCTCTAGTGTTTAAATGAATTTCTTTTTCCTCACTCGTGCTGGGTTTCTCGGGATTCTTGGGTGGTTTCATCTCGTCACGAGTGACCCTCCAAACACCTAGATCAACGACCTCTAGGTAACAAGTCATGCTAGCACTATAATATGGGAAGTTAGTGTCGTCGAAGTGTGGTGGCCTATGGGTATCCATCCCTTTCCTCTAAAAGGTGTCGACTCTTTTAGCGGTGAAGCTAAAGCGTTTCAAATGAGCCAAACCAGGCTCTGATACCAATTGAAGGAAACATGTGATGTGTAAGACCTAAAATTGGTAAAATAAATAAATAAATAAATAAATAGAATAAATAGAATAAATAAATACATATAAAATAAGGAAATAAGGAAAATTCTCCAAAGGTTTTAAATGAAAACACATTTCCTTAAAAATATCCATAATTTGGAAGTTACTACTCCCAAAAGGATTATGTTTATAAAAAAAATTAAATAATAATTAAAGATACTTAGATGAACTAAATTTCCCTTGGATTAGGTTATATATAAGAATTATGATTAAACTATTTCTTAATCTATATAATCTACAAATATAAATTATATTTTCCTAGAATTAATATGGGATGGACTATTCTCTATTATATAATTGGAAGCATGTCCAAAAAAAACTAAAATTAAATAAATATATAAAATATGTTTTGCACATCATGCAGAAGTTCTATATGTGTAACTAAACTAATGGTTTGAAAAATTCAAACTTGTGTAGATTTAAAATTCAAATGGAAATAAAACAGAATAAAAAAAGGGAAAAACAAGCCAGATCGCTCCTGGGCCGTTTCCTCCCCTTCTGGCCCATTTCCCCCTTTCAACCCGCGCACTGGCCCAACTTCCACATCTGCGCCAGCCACTGGTATTTGAGCCTACCCCGTCAGCCTCACGTGTGTGCGCCTGCGTTGCTCCAAGTCGATGGCAGGTGGGACCCGCATGGCAGCTCCATCCCCTCTGTGCGGGCAGCTTCATCTACTTCCCTGCGTTCTCGGACATAGAAGAAATCACGTGCCTCCCCGGCCAACAGACACTGTAACAAATGCCACCTAGAATCTAGGGCCGTTTCGACGCTCGGACCTCCACCTCGACCATATATATTTCTTGCCGCGCCCCTCTAGTTCCCCATGGCTGAACCACCGCGACCAGAAAATTGAGCGCCGAATCCGCCATTGCCAAGAACTGGTCACTTGTTGGCCGCCACCATGGATCTCGTTCGTGGGCAACTCCCCGACCCTGGCGGGTGTTCTTGGAGCGTCGCGGGAAGCCTCCGCGCATGTACGTATCCTCGGCAAGTGAGGACCGCCGCCGTGGGGCCGGTGATTTCTCGCCGGAATTGGTGCTTCACCCTGGAACCGCATACAGCCGTGGGCCAGACTTTCTGCGCCGCCATCATCGGTGAGAACCTCTCCTCCGATCTCGCCCTTATCTCTGCTCCCTGTTGCATCCTTCGATTGGGATTTGTCACATCGTGTCGCTGCGCCGCTCCCTACGACGAGGGCGCGACCGCGTGTGCCCTGCGCCGTCGCGCGTCTCCAGCAGAGGAGGAAGACGAGTAGAGATGAGCTGAGAGCCGTGAGCGACCCTATCCGTGGGATGCACGATCGACGCGGGTGATGAAGGCAGTCTCAGGCCTTTGGATCAGTGACGGATGGTCCCGATTAGAAGAAGATAACGATTTGGTTAGGTTTACGCTGGCCCTCGGATGTGGATCGAGTGGTCTGCGTGTTCGGACGGTCGCGATCTAATCCTGACGGTTGGATCAGTATCAGATGGCCAGGATCGCTCTTGGCATCCAGGTCGGGCAGGCAGATCTTGTGCATTGATCCGTGGATGAACGGTTCTGGGGCGATCAAGCGATTTTAAATCCGGGCCACCGATCGTCGATCGGGCGGTCGCCACTCCATACCTCTTCTTGGGGAGTCTGGTCTAATCCTATCCGCAGATTGGTGATCCAACGGTTCTCATCCGCCCATACCCCTTCGGCTAGGGGATTATGCATATGAGACCCTAGACATTTTAATAATCAACCCGCAGTCCACACTGTGGGAGTTCTGAGTCTTGGTGTCTTTTGCGCAGAACCCCCTGGGTTTCTGTTAAATAATGAGCGCAGTCCAAGTAACTCAGAAAACTATTAGATTTAATTCAGAAATTCTTTTTAATGCAAAATAATATCACAAACTTAGGAAATTCATAGTTAATTCATTTTAACTCCAAATTGAGTCATTCTAGTTGCAATAATTTTGTATTAATATTGTTTATCACCTAGTACCTTTGTTTAACCATGAAACTTGAATTAAAATTGCTCAATTGAATTAATCTATTCTAGGTGCTAAATGATTTCAGAAATTCATAACTCTATATCCGTAGCTCCGAATTTAGTGGTTCTTGTTTCGACGATCTTGTAGCAACGCGTAGATCATAATTATACAGTTTATCTTTATGTTTGCTGTAATGTTAATTTTGCCTATATACTGTTTGTTTGTAATGCTACGACTAGCGTGAGGACACGTGTCATCTGAAGAGCAAGTTGGTACCTGGAATCTCAAGTGTCAGGCAAGTTGTGCCCTTGATCACTTCTTTTTACCCACTCATGTTCTAATTAATCATAATGATCTGCATAGGTTAATTTTGATGGGACCCAATAGGTTACCCTAGTTTGACTATCTTTATACCTTGTTCACCACTGAATCTTTGGGTAGTACTTGCTATCGCTTTATTTGGTTTTGGGTATAGAGATACACATTACTATTCATGATTATACTTTTATTGTCAGTTGTTATTTACTGTTCATGTTAAGATCATTATGTTAATTGGAACATGGAGAACCACCCGGGAAAACAGTGCTACCACAAGGGTTTAATGGGACGCCCTTGGCTGATTAATTAGGAAAGCCAGTGGAAGACTACCTTACCCGAAAGGGGCAAGGGCAGTAGGGGAGTGGTCAGTGTAGGGAGGCCCTCGGGAGGATTTTGCTGCGTTGGCAGTCCTGCAAGGGATTCCTGCTAGGGAGGCCCTCGGGAGGATTTTGCTGCGATAGCGGTCCTGCAAGGGATTCCTGCATTGGAACTTCCTATAAACTGTAGCGGGTTTTCGGAAGCTGGTGGAACTTTGTAAAGGCCTCGTAGTGTTACCCTGCCTCACCTCCTCGGTAGAGGTGTATGGGATTGGCCGTCTCTTGGCAGATGGGTAACACGACTTGTGGGTAAAGATGCGCAACCTCTGCAGAGTGTAAAACTGGTATACTAGCCGTGCTCACGGTCATGAGCAGCTCGGACACTCACATGATTAAATTATGGAACTAAATTCAATTTGTCATATGCATTGCATCGCAGGTGATGTTGTTACTTTTGTTCTACTACTTAATTGGGTTTGGTATTTACTTATACTTAGTAACTGCTAATAAAATTTTGACTAACTTTAAAAGCAATGCTCAGCTCTAACCATCCTCTTTGGTAAGCCTTACACTTCACGTGAGCTCCCACCTTTGGCGAGTTCATGCACATTATTCCCCACAACTTGTTGAGCGATGAACGTATGTGAGCTCACTCTTGCTGTCTCACACCACCCCACAGGTCAAGAACAGGTACCACAGGATGAGGCGCTTGGAGGATGCTGTGATGTGTTCGTGAGAGGTCTAGGCCGTCGTCTCCCAGTCAACTTTGGGTTGCTGGACCGTTGTCTCCATATAATGTAATTATTATTTATTTTGTACAAAACTCCGATTATATAGTAAAGATGTGACATTCGATCCTGTGCCATGATTCATCATATGTGTGAGACTTGGTCCCAGCACACCTGGTGATTATGTTCGCGCCCGGGCTTTGGACCCTAAAACCCTGGTGTGACAGAAGTGGTATCAGAGCAATGTTGACTGTAGGACGAAACCTAGATAGAACTGGACAACCAATACTTACTTACCTTTGCTACTCTGATTCTTTTCTAAACTTTTCTTAATATTTTATCATCTAATTCCGCTTACTCTGATTATTCTTATCTTTTCTTTCTAAAAGACAAATGTGGATTTCACACTTTGAAATCCCGTACCTAAAGTGACCTTTAGGAATAGGAACCTGCTCTTAGAAAAAAAATCAAAACTAGTTTTGTAAATATTTGTATACTTGAGTGTTTGTTCTTATGATACTTGTCTGATTTGGATCTTCGATTGAGTGTGATGAGTTGTGGAGTAATGTCCACAATTACATTTGCATATACATATCGGAAAAAGATACTTATAAAATAATTTAGACAACCTAGATTATCCCCATTGGAATATATCTAACTTATGAAATTTACCTTATCCTAAAAGATCCCATTTCTAACCAAATCATCTTATCTCAAAAGATTATAACGTATCCTCCTAATATTTATTCTACCCTAGTAGATCCATCTAACCTATTCTAGTCATACCCCATCCTATCTAATCTATTATGATCAAACCTAATGGGTGTCGCTCAAACATGATTAGCTAATGCTAAGGAAATACATTAGACCCTGCTCCTATAAGCAAGTTTGAGATCTTAGATCAACTCGGCCATACTCCTAATTCACTTAAGCCTAAATTGGTGACTTAGATCGACTCAGCCATACACTAACAACTTGACCTACATAATTGGTTACATAACTTACCCAATCAATAGAGTCTTGATGGATTGCATAATCGATCAACCCCCACCTGACATCAAACAAGATTTTGACCTACATCATGTAGTCCATCTCACCCATAACTACTTCGACCATATGCCCCAACTCCGATAATATACACTAACCTCAAATCAACGAGACCAAGACTGGAGAAGAAAAGATCAACCTCGTCAAGGAAGGAGAGAAGTCAAACTCAATCTTCTGATGCTTTACCACTCAACATAGAATTCTTTCCCACTATAAACTTACTCACCCTAGGCTATGCTTGCCCTAACCTATCTTTCATCCTACACAATAAGGTGACCATGCATATATATACCCATGCTTTCATAACCACTTTCTAAATAACATGACACTTCTTAGAAGCTAAAGGCTAAACTATAAATAAAGTTTTTTTACATCCCTTACAAATCTCGAGGACGAGATTTCTATTAAGGGGGGTAGGATTTGTAAGACCTAAAATTGGTAAAAAAATAAATAAATAAATAAATAGAATAAATAGAATAAATAAATACATATAAAATAATAAAATAAGGAAAATTCTCCAAAGGTTTTAAATGAAAACACATTTCCTTAAAAATATCCATAATTTGGAAGTTACTACTCCCAAAAGGATTATGTTTATAAAAAAATTAAATAATAATTAAAGATACTTAGATGAACTAAATTTCCCTTGGATTAGGTTATATATAAGAATTATGATTAAACTATTTCTTAATCTATATAATCTACAAATATAAATTATATTTTCCTAGAATTAATATGGGATGGACTATTCTATATTATATAATTGGAAGCATGTCCAAAAAAAACTAAAATTAAATAAATATATAAAATATGTTTTGCACATCATGCAGAAGTTCTATATGTGTATCTAAACTAATGGTTTGAAAAATTCAAACTTGTGTAGATTTAAAATTCAAATGGAAATAAAACAGAATAAAAAAAAGGGAAAAACAAGCCAGATCGCTCCTGGGCCGTTTCCTCCCCTTCTGGCCCATTTCCCCCTTTCAACCCGCGCACTGGCCCAACTTCCACATCTGCGCCAGCCACTGGTATTTGAGCCTACCCCGTCAGCCTCACGTGTGTGCGCCTGCGTTGCTCCAAGTCGATGGCAGGTGGGACCCGCATGGCAGCTCCATCCCCTCTGTGCGGGCAGCTCATCTACTTCCCTGCGTTCTCGGACATAGAAGAAATCACGTGCCTCCCCGGCCAACAGACACCGTAACAAACGCCACCTAGAATCTAGGGCCGTTTCGACGCTCGGACCTCCACCTCGACCATATATATTTCTTGCCGCGCCCCTCTAGTTCCCCATGGCTGAACCACCGCGACCAGAAAATTGAGCGCCGAATCCGCCATTGCCAAGAACTGGTCACTTGTTGGCCGCCACCATGGATCTCGTCCGTGGGCAACTCCCCGACCCTGGCGGGTGTTCTTGGAGCGTCGCGGGAAGCCTCCGCGCATGTACGTATCCTCGGCAAGTGAGGACCGCAGCCGTGGGGCCGGTGATTTCTCGCCGGAATTGGTGCTTCACCCTGGAACCGCATACAGCCGTGGGCCGGACTTTCTGCGCCGCCATCATCGGTGAGAACCTCTCCTCCGATCTCGCCCTTATCTCTGCTCCCTGTTGCATCCTTCGATTGGGATTTGTCACATCGTGTCACTGCGCCGCTCCCTACGACGAGGGCGCGACCGCGTGTGCCCTGCGCCGTCGCGCGTCTCCAGCAGAGGAGGAAGACGAGTAGAGATGAGCTGAGAGCCGTGAGCGACCCTATCCGTGGGATGCACGATCGACGCGGGTGATGAAGGCAGTCTCAGGCCTTTGGATCAGTGACGGATGGTCCCGATTAGAAGAAGATAACGATTTGGTTAGGTTTACGCTGGCCCTCGGATGTGGATCGAGTGGTCTGCGTGTTCGGACGGTCGCGATCTAATCCTGACGGTTGGATCAGTATCAGATGGCCAGGATCGCTCTTGGCATCCAGGTCGGACAGGCAGATCTTGTGCATTGATCCGTGGATGAACGGTTCTAGGGCGATCAAGCGATTTTAAATCCGGGCCACCGATCGTCGATCGGGCGGTCGCCACTCCATACCTCTTCGTGGGGAGTCTGGTCTAATCCTATCCGCAGATTGGTGATCCAACGGTTCTCATCCGCCCATACCCCTTCGGCTGGGGGATTATGCATATGAGACCCTAGACATTTTAATAATCAACCCGCAGTCCACACTGTGGGACTTCTGAGTCTTGGTGTCTTTTGCGCAGAACCCCCTGGGTTTCTGTTAAATAATGAGCGCAGTCCAAGTAACTCAGAAAACTATTAGATTTAATTCAGAAATTCTTTTTAATGCAAAATAATATCACAAACTTAGGAAATTCATAGTTAATTCATTTTAACTCCAAATTGAGTCATTCTAGTTGCAATAATTTTGTATTAATATTGTTTATCACCTAGTACCTTTGTTTAACCATGAAACTTGAATTAAAATTGCTCAATTGAATTAATCTATTCTAGGTGCTAAATGATTTCAGAAATTCATAACTCTATATCCGTAGCTCCGAATTTAGTGGTTCTTGTTTCGACAATCTTGTAGCAACGCGTAGATCATAATTATACAGTTTATCTTTATGTTTGCTGTAATGTTAATTTTGCCTATATACTGTTTGTTTGTAATGCTACGACTAGCGTGAGGACACGTGTCATCTGAAGAGCAAGTTGGTACCTGCAATCTCAAGTGCCAGGCAAGTTGTGCCCTTGATCACTTCTTTTTACCCACTCATGTTCTAATTAATCATAATGATCTGCATAGGTTAATTTTGATGGGACCCAATAGGTTACCCTAGTTTGACTATCTTTATACCTTGTTCACCACTGAATCTTTGGGTAGTACTTGCTATCGCTTTATTTGGTTTTGGGTATAGAGATACACATTACTATTCATGATTATACTTTTATTGTCAGTTGTTATTTACTGTTCATGTTAAGATCATTATGTTAATTGGAACATGGAGAACCACCCGGGAAAACAGTGCTACCACAAGGGTTTAATGGGACGCCCTTGGCTGATTAATTAGGAAAGCCAGTGGAAGACTACCTTACCCGAAAGGGGCAAGGGCAGTAGGGGAGTGGTCAGTGTAGGGAGGCCCTCGGGAGGATTTTGCTGCGTTGGCAGTCCTGCAAGGGATTCCTGCTAGGGAGGCCCTCGGGAGGATTTTGCTGCGATAGCGGTCCTGCAAGGGATTCCTGCATTGGAACTTCCTATAAACTGTAGCGGGTTTTCGGAAGCTGGTGGAACTTTGTAAAGGCCTCGTAGTGTTACCCTGCCTCACCTCCTCGGTAGAGGTGTATGGGATTGGCCGTCTCTTGGCAGATGGGTAACACGACTTGTGGGTAAAGATGCGCAACCTCTGCAGAGTGTAAAACTGGTATACTAGCCGTGCTCACGGTCATGAGCAGCTCGGACACTCACATGATTAAATTATGGAACTAAATTCAATTTGTCATATGCATTGCATCGCAGGTGATGTTGTTACTTTTGTTCTACTACTTAATTGGGTTTGGTATTTACTTATACTTAGTAACTGCTAATAAAATTTTGACTAACTTTAAAAGCAATGCTCAGCTCTAACCATCCTCTTTGGTAAGCCTTACACTTCACGTGAGCTCCCACCTTTGGCGAGTTCATGCACATTATTCCCCACAACTTGTTGAGCGATGAACGTATGTGAGCTCACTCTTGCTGTCTCACACCACCCCACAGGTCAAGAACAGGTACCACAGGATGAGGCGCTTGGAGGATGCTGTGATGTGTTCGTGAGAGGTCTAGGCCGTCGTCTCCCAGTCAACTTTGGGTTGCTGGACCGTTGTCTCCATATAATGTAATTATTATTTATTTTGTACAAAACTCCGATTATATAGTAAAGATGTGACATTCGATCCTGTGCCATGATTCATCATATGTGTGAGACTTGGTCCCAGCACACCTGGTGATTATGTTCGCGCCCGGGCTTTGGACCCTAAAACCCGGGTGTGACATGATGCCTAAGAGGGGGGTTGATTAGGACTTCTAAAACTTTCTCTAAACTATGCCACAAATAAATCCCTAGAGCAAAACCTATGCAAATAACAAACTAGAATGTGCAAACTATATTTTGTCTAAGTGTTGCTATCTCTACCGCAATGTCTAAGTTTCAATCCTAAACAATCTAAGTATAAAGACGAGATTGAAACTTAAATGCTTAGTATAAATGCGGAAGCTAAAGAGCAAGGTAGAGATGCAAACTCTAGTGGATGATGTCGGTATTTTTACCGAGGTATCCGGAACCACACAAGGTCCCGACTAATCCTCGTTGGTGCTCCTATGCAAAGGGAAGCCCACGCGAGGGCCAAGCACCACGATCGAGTAACTCCATAGAGAGTCGCGGGCCTTCTCCACGTGCAAGTGGTGCTCCGCTTTCGGCTCCTCCGGACGCTCCTCGAAAACGCCGCGGGCCTCGCTCCCTCTAGTACACTATGGAAGGTGTGACACAAACACAGTTGTCATGGTCTCGCAAGACTCTCGCCTCACTCGGTATAATTACAATGGCTCGCGCAAGAGCCAAGTAGTTGTGTGGTTTTTCTAAACTCACTTAACTAACTAGGATTCACCTAGAGCTAGCGCTAAAGCGGTCTAACTAACCTAAGCACTTTGCAAAGCACCTACGCTAATTATCGAGTGATTTTATTAAGTACTTGGGTGTATGAACACTTGGAAATGTCTATACTATGCCTTGGTATGTTGCTTGGGCTCCCATACTTTGAAATGGCCGGTTGGGGTGGTATTTATAGGCCCCAACACAATTCTAGTCATTGCAGAAAAGTTGCTGCTCTCTGCGTCACACCGGACAGTCCGACGGGGTCACCGCGCTGGTCGAACGGTCCGCGATGGCGCAGAAGGTCTTCTTCCTCGCGAAGGACCTTAGAACTCGCCCCTAGGGGAGATCCCGTCGAGGAAGAAAGTTCCAAGGCGTGCCCCGGGATCGGCAGGCCACCCGGGGCATCTCTGATCGGCGTAGAGTCGAAGAGAGATGGTTGTGGTATGCCACAAATTGATCTAAACTAAGGCTACACTATGTCTACTCCTAAGACATGAAAGATAATTGCAGGTAAATAGATTGATTCGATTGGATTATGTTCGGGTGTTCTCAATCGACCGTACCCCTTTATATTTATATGGGGGAGGTCTGGATATGTTCATAGGCGAGTTCCAATATATCTACACGAATAGGTTAGGATAAACACGCATGTGATAAGTACTCTCACCCGTGATTATCTAGTCACAGAGCGCGGACCGTCCAGGTCATAGGGCTGGACTGTCCGGTCGTGCCCAGATGAAAATATGGTGCTCAACAGTCTCATTCATCTGTCTTGTCTTAGTTTTTACTAGCAACACACTATTATAACCTAGCCATTTGAAGCCATAACTATTTGGAGTGGTTACCTTTAGATTATCTCTTTAATTGCAACTTTTTTATCATTTTCTAAAAAATTGTATCATCCTAAATTCCAGCTCTCACAACGGTTTCCTTTGAATTCGATACACAGTCAACTATATTGTTAATATATTTTAAATTAGATTTTATTTTTGCATATGTATTTGAATTCGATACATGTTTAATTCGTACGTTAGAGTATTAAAATATTTAGAGGGAAGAGAAAACAACCTAGATTAGAGGTGAAAGGATCTGCCCCTAGATTTAATGTTTATTAGGGTCAACAGTTCGCTTGATTTTGATTCGTACTGGTTTCTACTGCTTGTACAGTATTTTTGTCTCTATGAATTATAGTTGCAACAGTTCAAACATCCGGCTTTAATATGAAGCGATAGCCTTAGGGTGTCTTTGAAGCTTCAGGGACAATCCTGGGAGAGTCTTAAGGGGTGTTTAAATACACTAGAAGTAATAGTTAATTGGCTACAAATTGTTAGTGGAATTAGCTAGCTAATAAATAACTACCTAACTATTAACTAATTTATCAAAAATAGCTATTATCTAGGAAGGTTGAATGTCTCAACTAATTTTAGTCATTAACTATTAGTTCTAATGTATTCAAACGCCCCTAAAATCATAGCATGCTTGCGAAGGTGTGGGTACGGCTCACACCTTCCATCTTTTTAACCTTACAATAAAAACAATAGCCATTTGTTTAAGTTGATTCAACCTTTTGGTAATTTCTCATACAATATTATTCTTTAATTATCACACTAGCATACTATGAGATTTTAAAATTTTAAGGTTCGATCGCATCTATATTAAATTTAATAAAAACAGCTACCTCAGTATCATTAGCATGCACATCACACAATAAATTGTACTAGCTGGATCCGGTCCGTGCAGGAAGTGAGTACTTGGGCTTTCAGGCGACCTGCCTCGGCCCATACCGGGCTTGGAAAGCGCTCTGGCATCACGCAACGCAACTGTGGCCAAATTACGCTGCTTGATGTGAGATAATTGGATTTTTGCCACTCAAAATGTTGTCTTCCTGTTATAATTACCACTATGTCTATGAATTATGGGTCCAGCTGGATCTATGAAATATGGGTCTGATGGCAATTTTACAAACCTGTTTCTTGCTGATGGCAAATATCAAAATCTCTCGCTCGATGTCGAGCCTGTGGAGTGGCCCGGAAAGCGGGGTTTCGCCGGCGGGCTGAGAGGAGCGGTAGATTGGTGGCAGCGGCGAGCTAGGGTTCCGGTGAGTGCATCCATGGCCTCCGAGGCGGCGCGACGGCGGCAGGAGGTGGCGGTGGAGGGGCAGCGGCACCTGGAGGAGACCATCGCAGCCGCGTTCCAGATCCTCGTATCCATGAACGACGAGCTCTGCAACGCCGGTCTCTGGTCCTCCTCTTCCGTATCGGCAGCAGCAGCTGCTGCCGCTTCCGCTGGCTCCCAGCACCACCAATCGGCTACTCCGCCGCCGCCACACTCTGCGGATTCCGACGCTGCCGACGCAGGGGGCGCACCCGGCCCTGGCGGGTCGCTCGACGAGGCGAGGCACCGCTACAAGTCAGCCGTGGTGGCGCTGCGGGACTCCATCTCTGCTGTGTCGTCCTGCCCTCAGGTGAGAGCTCGATGCAGCTTATGCTCCTGGCGCTCATGCGGAAAAGTGTTTTAGGCGCATTCTTCTGTGACGAACGATGTCACTTCTGGTGTAAAAATCAGGGCATTGCCATTGCCTTGTAGAGGAGCCCAAAACAATTTCTTATTACGTGGTTGATTTGAGATATTTACAAGGGTAACAACTCCAACTCTTGCAATGACATAGTGGCCATTCTTGTGGAGGGCCCAACAAATTTTCGTTTCCAAATCTTACAACTTTTTATTTAGATAGGTCCATATTTGGTGCCACAATTATAAATATGAAATACTGATGTGAACTTGTGAAGTATGTGGTGCTACATTACTTTTTTTTAGAAAACAACCTTGGTTTGCTAAAAAGGACATCATTGGGGACCTATGATTGACTATTCCCACATTTGATGTCAGTACTCTGTTTTTTCTTTTTCTTTTTGAAGAAACATGATTACTGCATGCCGCATGGATTTAGATACTGTCTCAATCAAGACATTTTTTTGAAGAAACATTTTGGGTATGTTTCAAGTCAATGCATGTGCCTAGCATCCAGTCAAAATGAAACATTTACCAGTCAAGCCTAACTTACTGGTTGATGAACCTTTTCCCACTGGCCCAACTTATGTCTGCTGCATTTATGCATGTCAAATGCACAGGGATGCTATTGACCAAAGTTTTAAAACGTGCCTGGGCTGGGGAGAACTAATATGCCCAAGGCTTCTGGACTAAAGAGAAGCGGAAGGCGCCTAAGAAAATGGACGAAGGGAGTAATTATTAAGGACAAAGCCAACTGGTAATATCAACAAACATGGATTTTAATTAACTAGAACTTGCTTTTCACATTGTACATAGAAAATTGTTTATCTAACCTTAATCGGCCATAGTTGTAATTGGTGAAGCTTGATTTTTGCACACTGTTCAAGATAAAATTGGTTTGCCAATGCTAGTTGAATTTGATCTAGGCTTCTTATCCCTCCCACATATGACTTGTCTAAGATCATGCATTCTCCACTTCGTCAGGACATTGGTTCAACAGAATCTGAAGTTGACCAGGCGGAGATTGAGAGATTGGAAGAGCATGCTTCTGCTTTAAGAAAGGTACTAGCCCGTAAATTCTCTAGTTACTTTAATCTATGCTACTATATTATATTAGTCTCAAAGTTTGGACATCTGTTTGAATTATGTTTGTCCATTTGCAAGCCATGGCTTCCTGCTAGCTTTATAAGTAGTTAAATACATTGTGAGAAAATAATGTTTTCTATCTTTGTCTGCATAAAAAGGACTAATTCAGTGTCTTAGGCCCCCACTTGAGTATGGTCTAGAAAGGGATGAACCGAGGCAAACATGAGACAGCTCTCACCACTACACCAGACCTGTTCTTCCCATCTTTGTCTGCATGGAGGTGTAAAAATACGAGTTAGAGCATTTTGCACCATCTACATGATTTATTTACTGTTTTTTATTTTTAATGCACAAGGACTTTCTTTTTTCAGATTCTGTATTGCATCTCTGGTTCCTAGAAACTTCCAGCACTTTTTTCAATCGTTGTAGTGATTTGAAGAGTACAGTCCCATGTATCGTTATCAATTTAGTTTTGAATTTCATCTTGGTAGCATCTGGTGTATTTAGAAATCAAAAGAAACATGATTTCTGTCAACTTTTTATATACCCTTTTTTTTATCACGCTAACTTAACACACATTTGACAAACAATTTTCTTGTCTTTCTAACATTGAGATCTAATGCAGGAAATTGAAAGCAAAAACAAGCAAGTAAAGCTCCTCATGGATCAGCTCCGTGACCTAATAACTGACGTAGCCATGTGGCAGAGCCCTTGCTCTGTGTGAAGTGTCAAAGAGACCCTAGCTGGACGTCTGGTAAAGGCATATTGTGCATGTTGAGTAACTGACTACTTGGCAGTTGGAAGGGAGAAATAGATGGGATATGACTGGGCTTCACGAAAAAAATATAAAGTTTTCCTCTCTATACCAACTAAAATTGTGTTGGGTCATCGATGCAAATGCACATAGGCTGTAATATGTTGGACATGAATGTTATTTTGGACGAGTGTAGATACGCGTATCCTTTGAAACTTGTCTGAGTTTTCACCGTGACGAAATTCCTGTAATGCTTTGAGAATCCTGAATTTCTGTCATATAATGGCTTAAATACAATGATTATATTTGCTTCTTGAATGATGAAAGGAATACTTAAATTGATCTGTCGTTTATATACAAGCCTTAAAACAATATCTTACAAGTACAACATTATGAAGTACTGCACATATATTCGTTGAGAAACTGATTTTCCAACCTAGAGAAGTCCACAACCCTTTAAAAAATCTCGTACTCTCCGTCGTTTGGATGTCGATGTTAGAGGGCAAAGAATTAAATTAGATTCAATACTAAATCAGCTATGTTATTGAAATGAAAAAATCTCTTACGCTTAGTAGCTATGTTATTAAAATGAAAAAAAATCTCTTAGGCTTCGTCGTTTGAATGTCGATATTAGAGGGTAAGGAATTAGATTAGGTTTAATACTAAATCAGCCATATTATTGAAATGAAATGTAATTCAAATTCTATTGTTTGAATGTCATTAAATTAGAATTTAGAATTATGTGATGTAATTCCACGTAATTCCGAGGAGTGATGCTCTATATTGAAAAACTGAGTTTCTAGTTATAGTTCAATTTCAGAGAATTGAGTCTCTGATTCTAAATCTCAATTCTACGTGCAACCAAACATCAGAATTTTGGAAAGCTGATTCTAATTTTCAATTTTGTACTCTAATATCTACATCCAAACGGGTATTAAACGTTACAAACACCACAATGTAGTGTTCATTGAACTGCCACTGGGAAAATACACCTAAATATAGAGTGGCAATACATCATAGCAGCAATAATCTACTTTCCATTTCGTAAACACTGTATAAACTGACGACCATTATCAGGTCCTAGTTAGTAGCAGGTGAAACCCATTCCCTAGATACTTAATTTATGTCATTGCTCAGATCTTGAAACCGAAACGCTCTTTACATGAAATTGTTGATCCCTAATAACTCTAAGTCACTGTCAAATATTGATGTCACTTCATTTGATCCTTCCAATTCTGCCTGCATTTACAACACGCACCTGATTAGTTATAACATGGAGATTTGAGTTGATAAAAAGAGAGCAAAAATAGACGCACTTTAATGGCTGTTCTGGATTCTCTAAATTCTGTTTATACGTGTATCACATTGAGATTTGAACTGTTTAACCTATCGTTACTGTACATATCCCCTCAAAAGAGAATAATGCCTCGATCATCTACAGTTGTGACTAGAGCAAATTTGTCCTAATTTGCTTGTTTAGTTTATTAGTAACTTCTTATAGCTGCCCTCCTTTAATGAAATTCACATTAAGAGGAAAAAAAACTTCTTACAGTTGCCTGGCGAAACTCCTCAAGCATTCGTCGATATTGCATCCTCGCTTCGGTAGAGTCTACCATGGACAGCACCCTTGACACAGCCTCTTTTACAGCTTGATCGACCTTCTGCCGACGGAAGACCTTGACTGCTTCATCATCATCGAAATCGTCGTCTTCCTCATCATCTTCCTCTATTGCTTCGACCATTGGTTGCTGCTCAGCTCGGAAGCCACGTAGGCCATGACCTTTCCGGCGCCACCGAAGTATTACTTTCTCTAGCACACTGACAGTGCTTACAATTGTTCTGTATTTCTTTCTCACTTGATGGCCTCTTACATGAGCCTGTACAAAGGGAGTCATTGAACAAAGCACAAATCAACTTGCCAGATACCATATATGTATTTATATGCCCATGAATTCAACTTGAAGGAG
Organism: Zea luxurians; assembly: GCA_029449295.1. Classification (NCBI taxonomy): domain Eukaryota; kingdom Viridiplantae; phylum Streptophyta; class Magnoliopsida; order Poales; family Poaceae; genus Zea; species Zea luxurians. The sequence goes on from JAOPSE010000009.1 coordinate 118,492,361, forward strand.
GACATCAGATTTTTTAAAAAAAACCTAGATACCCATTCCCCTTACCTGTATTTTAACTGCATTTCTTCTCATGTTGAGAAAATGTTTGCGGCCTTTCCATCCTTTGTATTTCTTCTGAATCGAAACAGCTGCTCTATCATAAAACTGACCACTTGAAGCATGAGCTTGGTGGTACAACCTTGATGCAGCTGCAAGTTCATCTATATCCTCTTGGGTCATTCCATACACATCCCTAAGTCGAGCAGTCTTCTGCTGTCTCTTCCTGAAAGAGAAGGCACGGAAAGCATTCTGGATGCGAGCTGCTGCTTGAGCTGCATTCCTCACTGCCGCCAAAGAATCCTTCATTGATAGCTCATCTTCTGTGCCACCATGCCGTTGGGCATTCCTCTGAGATATGCCTTCCACAGCTCTCTCTGCTTCAACTTCAGCTGATCCTTTTGAGACATCACTTTCTTCTATAGTGAGTGATGCAAGATAGCTAGTTAGCGACACTTCAGAAAGATAACCTGCAAGTCCCGTATGCCCTCGTTCAGAAGCCAGGAAAGCTGCTGTTTTACCCACTGGGTCTTGTGCAGTGGGATCAGTAACTGCTGTTGCCGATGCACCAGCAGCAAGAAGTGCAGCAACCATCTTTTCCCTGCAATAAAATCGACATATTGTTAGCTTGCTAGTTCCAAGCCAATCAATAGCACTATGTACCAACACTTGAAAAGGCAATTACAAAAGAAAGGAAAGCTGTAATGGAATGGAACACTACCATTTCACAAGAAAAGAACTATATTTATATATGCATTGCACAATTGACTCCAGTGCCAGTCCAAAACATAATGTGAACAACCATGTAGATCTTTTATCTACTGTAACCATTGTTACTGTTATTGTTTCCAGATTCTTCGATTGGCCATTACAAAATTACCAAGCTAGCAAGGTAGCCCAAAATACTTGATTTTACCAGAATGAAACAGCTCGTTGATTAGAATTTATATTTTTCTCTTTAATTTAAGAATCATACTTGGCTCTAGTTTTTTTTCAACTGGCAATTGCTTGGTTACCAAGTTAACAGCACAATGGTATACAAAAATCATTTCTTGAGTGAACAAAAGGATGTCTTTCTGCGCAACTATTCTGTTCTGTCCATGAAAATTGCTATGGAGAAAATGCAGCAAGAAAAAAAAAAGAATTGTACTACTTATAAACTTCGGTTACCTTCCAAAATAAGCAGCCCAATGAAGAGCAGTCCATCCATTTGAATCACGAAAATTTAGACCAACACCAGCACTGAGAACTGGAGACAATGCCCACTCATAGCCTAGGGCAGAGATTAAGTGTATAATACCCTGCTCTTGCTTGGATAAAAAATCCGTTCCATTGAATCCTCTGAGCTTCACTGATAACCACTGTTGTAGATTACTTTTCAGCAGTTGCTCCACAATCCAATCAACCGAGCTTAATGGATTTTCACACCCTACTTTAACTTCGTTAATCAACCTATCCCAGAGCTCTTCGTTCGTCTTAAGTTTTGGACACTGTCCAGATTGGGGATCACCATCTGGAACTTCACGGTTTCCATTCCCAGACAAAAGCATTCTAGCAAATTTTGCAAGAAGTAATAACTCTTCACTGGATTTCAGATGTCTAGAAGATGGTGCAATGTCTGTGAAACTAGAAGAGGTTGGTTTTGAGCGGAACTCAAAGTCTTTGAATTCACTACAAACTTCTCTGTTTCCCGAAGTAATGCAGATTCTGAGATTCCCATCGCTGTGCAGTGGTGTGTGGCAGCAGAGAACACCTGGCTGAACTATTTCAACGGGTACCTCATTGTCACCAAACATCACAGCCCAACACAAATTCGATGGATCACACAGAAAATCTCCCGTAATGATGACCTGAACAAATGAGATGGCGACAAGAGCATTTGTAAATGAGAACATTTGGTGTTATGGTGTAAAAAAGCAAAAACTTCATGATTTACCTTGGTGATCTCATAGGAAAATGCCCATTCTGGAGAGACCTCACGAATGTTAAACTTGTTTGTCTGTCCTAAGGAAATTGTTGTATCTTCTCTGGAGTAGGGTTCAAAATGATCATGGTCAAACAACTCCGTTATTTCAGAGCCCTGAGAATTGCTTTGAAATGTTAATGCTGTTTTTGTTTGCCAATCTGGGTTCAGAGAGCTTTCAAATCTACTGTCATAAGCTGAAATGGTATCAGTTACACTGTTCACTCTGTTTCTCAGCACAGAGTTCAAAGATGGTGAGTCAATGCTGGCTTCTGGTCCTAAAAGAAACCTTTTAGTAGCAGAAAGTTGTATGCGCAAATCACTGCTGTCCAGGATTTCCGGTGGCTGGTATTCTGATTTTTTCTGATACTTGACATCAGATTGCTGTACAAAAACGCAAGTCACTGATACAGTTCAGTGAGAGTATAAGCATGCAAAGAGATTTATGAACAATTGAACACAAGGAGTATAATTTTGATATGGAGAGGACAAGACAATTAAGTACATTTTTAAAAATGTACTATAAAAGATTATCTTCAAACACCAAATCCATAACAAATATCAAATGCATGTCAACTTCAAATTTTCCTAAAGAGTAGTGAAAGTAACAATGTTTTAAAAATATATTGAATGAGGAACACTTCAAGGCATTCCACCAAAGATTCTTTCAAAAGACTATCATAGATTGTTTTCACAATTCCACATGCATCAGTATGTGTTCTACAAGGAAGAAGAATCCCTAGTACGATTTCCTCACCTGGTATATGGATGAAGTTGGTAAACCTGAACTGGAGTGCAGTACATCTTCCCATGATGGTGCTATATTCCTACTCAAACCTTTCGGTGTTCCTTCTTGTCGAATTTGTTTTATTTGGTTGTCACCTAAATAAGGCAGGGAAACCAATTTGACTTTGTTAACAAAAAAAATGAACTGTCAGTTAGTTCGACACCTAACAGCATGATGCATTCTATGAACCTAGAAAAAAAACTCGGCCGATAGGGGAAAGACCGCCCTCACGGCATTATTTTAAGAATAAGCTCAATCGGAGCCCCGATCGAGAAAGGTCACAAAAGCTGGTCCCCCGTGCAACATGAGGGTCTGCCCCTATATGACAGATCTTTACTCGTGCTTTGAGCCCTCCTAGCCCCTACACGAGGATCTGCCCTCATAGGCCAGTCCATCTCGTGTGCACACGACCAGGGGGAACCAGCAAGTGACATTTTTTAACATCAGCCTGAAATTCGCTCCCACTGGAATTCGAACTCAGGACCTAAAGGCTCAGACCACCTAACCAACTCGGCTAGAGGCTCTTTCGCTCTATGAACCTAGAAAGAAATGCAGGAAAAAAACGAAAACATTTCCTAGTCTTACCTCCCATGGAATGAGTTTGATTTGAGTAAATATAGTCATCATCATCATCTTCACCCAAACTTAACTGCTCAGCTATCTTCTTTAAAGCCATATTAAGCTCAGATTTATTTTTTGAGTTACCATTACCAGTCTGATTTTGTTGACAAGTGTGTCCAACCTCTGGTATGCTTAGTAAACTGCCATCATTTTTGTTGTACTCCTTGTTACCGGAATAGGAACTTACTTCAGTTACAGAACTCAAATTGGAATAGCTCTGATGGGACTCACTGCCCTCACTAGTGCCAGAAGTGGATCTGTGGTATTGGTTTCCACAGATGGCATTTGGATATCCCAAGGATGAAAGAGGTTCTGGGGGGGCATTTGATAGTTGTGATGAATAATATCTGCCCTGAGAGATGAAAGAAGCAATTGCACAAACATCATTAGTTCCAGAAAGAGCTCATGTACCTCTTGTAAATGCAGGGAAATGGTGCATACTATATAGACCCAAATGGGTCCAACCCTTGACCCTTCACCGGACCCCGCGCAAGTGGGAGCACATGCATAGGGCTGCCCTTTTTTAATAAAACCAAAGAATCTCTTATTATAAGGGAATGGGACCACCTAATTCACTTAAAACATAGTTTGAAATTATCACATTTTTGGGAATAGCAAGAAAATGCTGTAATTGTCCAAGGATAAAACATGAAAGGCATGATCAGATTATAGCAAGTGGCATGTGTGTCAATAACTCAATAGGTCATCTGAGTCGTCCTGTCAGTATATATTTGGAGAGCCGGTGATCTTGTCAAACAACACACAAAAAATACATAAAAATCATAACAAGGCAATGTTAATACTCCCTCCGTCCCAAAATAAAATTCGTTTTAGCCTTTTAGTGGATTCATACAATACTTGGTGTATATGTTATATATATGTGTGTCTACATTCATCATCGTCTAGTTGAATATAGACATAAAAATTAAGAGCTAAAATGAATAGTATTTTGGGACAGAGGGAGTATTACATACCTCAGCAACCTCTCTGTATTGTACCAGTACAATGTGTTCATATGCACTGCAAAAGTAGAGAATGTGAATCGATAAAGTCGAATGTTGTAACCACTGTTTTTGTTTCTCAAAGACAGATGTTCAGAAACAATTCAATTTATTCTTAAGTAACAAGTTACACAGTAATTCAGCACAATTGTGACTACAATTATCGCATACAACTTACATGGGTCATAAATCATAATTTCACAGATTTGAGCTAACTGAATGGCAAGATAATCTTACGGTTCCAACATCCAGAAACACCGTCTCTGGAAACATGGATTTTGCTCCCCATGAGCGTAATAGCAGCTCAAAGAATCAACATTTCCAACCTGCAGTCATGAGAAAATGTCAGATGTGAGACAGAGGACGCTGATCAGTTATCGACTTCTAAAATTTATAATCTGTAACAAACTAGTGAGATAAAGGTACCACTTTCATTTGAGTTCTATAAATTCCTATAAAATTCTTAATTCCTAAGAAAAAATCATATTAATCGACAGACAAAAAAAACTGCAGACTTGATTTGGTGACACCTGATCTCGCACTCGCACTACCACACTACAGATAGAGAAAACTAGAAAAAGGTCCCGTCAACAATCAGGCAACCATCAACCTACCAAGTGCCAGGGGTATTATATTCCAGCAAACGACCAAAAAAAGCTCCTAGAGCGCTTTTGCTCCAGCAGAGCGCCATAATATGCATTCATTTGTGACAACCTGTAGCAGCCATGAAACTCAAACTTGTGCCATTAAAGATGAAAGTCTGAGCGTCATGACTGTGCTGCAGGCTGTCACATAGGAGGTACATCATAATTTCATAAAGTAATTGCCAAAGGTTCTCCTAGCCACCCATGCTCACAATATAATAAAAAGTGTAGACCCAGTGCCGGAGGCTCCCGCGTGAGTGGGGTCTAGGGAATGTAGGGTCCGGGGAAGGGATAAATAGAGGTAAGCCTTTCCCCCAGAATTTGCGGAGGCGTTGACTTACCGAAACAGCTCTCACCATTGCACGAGGCCTGCCCTTCTATGCTCAGAATATAATATTTATATTTTTGGTCTTCACTATGAAAACACATTCATTGACTATTAGGACAAGACAACATAGATGGAAACAGTTTTTTGGTATAGTCAAGCTTGCAATGCTGTTTGTAAAATCATCGGTATATGTAAAGGTCACTGGGACAGGCTATCATGGAAATTAAGATGGACATAATACATAGTTTGACCAAGTAAGTCGTTTTAACTTTGTCCCAAGTTGATAGTTTACACGTTGCACCGCGGAAAAGTCATGGTAGACAAGAAGGTGATTTGCCCAAAAAGCGAGTTTTGCAGTATTGAAACATAAATTCTTAACAACCACTGTTGAACTAGAAGACGCAGATAAAAATATGGAAACAACTGAAATGATTTGCTGCTATACTGAGCCTTCTAAAATAAACCTTCAGTCGTTCATGAGCCTCCCCAACTGTTCTTCCATCCTTCTTCCTCCGCCATGTGTGACCATCTCTCCGGAAATACCGATTGACACGACGATTGTAAAGGAATAGGGAACCACCTGTAGAACAATCAAATATGTTGTCAAAGAAAAGAACAATTATACAAGTAAGATAATTTCCTCTAATTAAGGGATATATGTGCTTTACTGGGTGGCTTCTTTGGTGCCTCATGGGTGATAGGGAACCTCTCGTGATTCTGCAAGATATAGTACACTTCAGAAGGCTTTAACCACCTACTCCTTGCTTCTTCACGAAGTACGTTGATGTCAAAACCTACAGCCAGACAGAGTACCAAAGGATAAGCCGATAAGGCGCGGCATTATTTAATTTTCTATTAAACCCCATAGGACCACGATAAAGTCTCAACATTAACATGAACCTCATCATGGGATATGATTAGTTAAAGAAATCATTCCCATCTCAATATAAAGGTATATTGTATAAAGTTATAAAAAGAAAATTCCCGATGTTTTCAAGCTCGTCTAGGGAATGTACTGATCTCAGGAGTGTCGAAACCCCAATAAGCCATGAACCTTGCCAAGATTTGCACCTTTATACGGTAGGAAAGGGCATATTTATGCTTCCAAGAGCTTGTACGAACATCCCATCCGTTATTCCGCTGCAGCTGTACCAAAAGCTCAACGACGAATTCGAGCCAGAGTGGAGCATGAGCTCAAAAAGAATCTAACAAACGCCCTATTCCATCAATCACTGAAGAAACACAAGGGCTCAAAAGAATCCGATGTTTTCTTTTCTCTATTCTCCCTATATCGGGTAGTTGGGATCCACTTAGCAGCATCAGAAGCAATCAAGAGCCCCCGCCAAGAAACAAGAACCGCTGCTCTCATCGCCCTACCTAGGTCCACCCCCAGGAAGTACAATAAAGATGATGTATTGGCCGCGGCAATCAAGATTCACCAAATAAACGACGAGAAATCACAAGAAAAACACTCACTCTGGCTCATGGTCACTTGCAGAGATCCAACAGCTTCTAAGCTCCCATGGAAAGAGGGGGGCGAGGAACCCCCGCACTATGGTTCCCCCAGTTGCCAACAAAAGCTCGGAAATTAGCCGCTAACAAACAAGAGTTAGGGACGAGGAGGAGAAGCTGCAGTACGCCACAAGAACTCCTCCTGTGCCCGTTACTGGCTCCCGCAGCGCAGATGAGGATACAACAGGGCAGACAGGGCATACCCTAGGGTGAGAGGGAGAGAGAACATATTGGTGAGCAAATCGATCAGCTGCTTCTGCTGATTTAGAACATATTGGTGAGAGGGAGAGAGAAGATATTGGTGCCTGAGTCTGCTGCTTCTGCAATTCAAGACAGTGACGGGCCCTTGTGTACCCTGATTTAGAGTTTATTAGTCCACGTCCATCCACAGAATTTCATTAGCGAAAAGCGCAGCTGAACGGGTTTGTTGGCGAGGATAAACAACTGTAGTAAGATATTAGTGTGTAGGTGCACATGGGATTTTCATACTGCAACGAGCAACTTGTGCAATCCTGACTTATTAAACTGCTCTACCTTCTCATTTTGGTTTTTGTTTATAGCTTGACTTGACCTGGGAGTCGAGATGACGAGAGTGAAACCATTATTCATAGTACCACTGGTCACTCCTCCCCATCTGAATGCGAAAGCAAGTGCTTGTTCTTTTCGCAGAGGGTTAGGTAAAAATTGCCGTCTAGAAGTCAGTGACACCGACACCGAGTGTAGTTGTAGATGAATGCTTGAGCACCTTCCTAAGATCCAATGTATACACTAGCTATCCTAAAGCCACAGCCAGCCTTACTTATCTCAACTTATAATTTAAATTACACTTATAGAGTATAATATATAGTACAAAATAGTGTCTACCATGGTCATATCTACAAAATATGATATGCTGGCTATAGCATAAGCAAAACTTCTCACCATCATATTAGAGGCATTCATTTACTCCATTGGTTCTTATTACGTTTTAGCTCTTAGTTTTTATGTCTACTTTCAAATTGATGATGATAAAGCTAAACACATATATAAAACACATACATCAAGTATTGTATGAATCTATCAATTTTTTAAAATAAATTTTATTTTGAGACGGATGGAGTGCTCCATCTATTCTAAAATAGTAGTCGTTTTGATTTTTGATATATATATATATATATATGAATTCAATAAATACCTAAAACAAATTTTATTTTAAGACAGATGGAGTATTATTTATGTGTGAGAAGGCCTCAAACTCTACTCGGCAGAAATAGGACAAAAGTTAACTACGTTTATAGTGCAAACCTGACGAATGAGCGCGAGTACATTTCTCAATACCACATGCTAACAAATGATTTTGCTGAACTACAAACTTGGCTTTTAGGATGAGAGACAGCTGAAGAGAGAAGATGGCCTCGCTCTCAAAACCGCGTGCTCGAGCATGACATGGAGGAGCAAGTGGTACCAAATTGATGGGACACGGTCCAAGGTGTCGGGGATGATTGGGGAATCTACCTGGTGATGTCTACAGTGCACCCCAGGGCTCTCAAAGCCGTTGGTTTTATTAATGGGCATGGTAGGTAGAGTTTTAAATTGGTGAGTAGCGATATATGTTTTATGAGAATTGCATGGACAATTTATGTTGATTTATGTATACATTAACGGACACAAGTGCTTTGCCAAAGCCCAGAAAACACTCGGCAAACTCTTTGCTGAGTGTGACTCTCGGTAAAGAGGTCTCGGTGAACTGTGCATCAGCAATCTTTACCGAGTACTTTTTATCAGACACTCGGCAAAGAAAAGGCGTTGTCACGGCGACAAGTGATGGAAACTGAGACTTTGTCGAGTGTCCTCAAAGGCACTCGACAAAGAGGGAGCCTTTTCCGAGTGCATGTTGGCCTAGCACTCAGCAAAGAAGTCTCTAGTGGCCCCCACGGCAGCCTATGTGCCGAGAGCCGGAAGCTGGCACTCGGCAAAGGCAGCACCAGTTGGCTCCTTTGCCAGTCCCTTTGTCGAGTGCGCTGGGAGGCACTCGTCAAAGAGAGTTTTTTGCCAATTGTTGTGGTCCCGATACTCGACAAAGAAGCCTTACCAGTTCCCAGGTGTGCCTTTTTTCCGAGTGCTATGGTCATGGACTCGGCAAAGAACTTTTTGCTGAGTGTAACACTCGGCAAAGTGACCAGAAAACCCCTTTTTGTTTTTATTATTCCATCTAAACAAACAAAACATATATATCATTGACATCACATATATCACAGAATCAACACATGTATCACCAACACCATATATCTCACAAATATCACCACATCAAACAAGTTTCACAAACATAAGTCTCACCAAGTATCTCACAACACCAAGTATCAACACCAATTATTACCAACATCAACAAGTTTAACAAACACAAATATCACCAACACTCACAAACATAAGTCTTAATCATCACTAAGAGGTCATCAACGAGGTGGATGGTTGGACTGGTTTGGCGAAGGGCTCGGCGATCTGTTGCCCACCACACCGCCCTAGCCTCGTATCCAACCTCGCATTAAAAGAAATCATGTATATAAATATGATGTATCCATACATTATTTCAAGAATTTGCAACGAATGTGACGTATTAAACAATATAGCGCGAGGAAGACTTACCCACAACTCTTGCTTCACTCGCTCTGCCTTATTGTTGAATTCCCTGTTGTCTCAATCCACTGCATCGGGGTGACGATGTTGAGAGCACCTAGAGGGGGTGAATAGGTGATCCTATAAAAATCAAGTCTAAACAACACAAACTTGGTTTATAATAAATGTTAGTAGGATTAAAACTAAGGTGATATGAATAGAGATAAGAGAACTCTTCACTTGATTGTTCCTTTTGGATATGTATTGAACTTAGGAACAATAGCACAAGTGAATAAGTGAGAAATCTATGGAAGAAAGTAATCACGATAGAAAGATGCACAAATGACACGGTGATTTTATCCCGTGGTTCAGCCAATGCCTACTCCACGTTGTGGTGACCTCCTTCGATCAAGGGTTGCACTCAACCCCTCTCAAGTGATCCAAAGATCAAACTTGAGTACCATGGTTTTCTTCCTTATCTCAAGTTTTCCCTTTGTGAGGAATCTCCACAATTTGGAGTCTCTCACCCTTACACAATTGATCACAATTAAACCACAAGAGTAAGGCAGGGAATAGAACCACACATGTTACACCCCTGGTGTTACTGTAACTAAAACTTGAGCATCACATCATGAGCATTGGCATACCATGTGTTTGTTACACCTAGAGTGCATTCACTAGGTAAAAATTTCAAATAAGTTGTACTGATATGACTTGATGTGTGGTTAACCCTAGGGTAAAGTGCTTAACCTCAGATGAGGGCTTATGGATATAAGTGAAGCCCAAATATGTGAAAACCTCAAAAGACATGAGACATGATCATAACATATCATATTTGAAGGACTTTAGTGACACCAAAATCCTAAAGTGCTAAAAACCCCCGAAAAGACCCCTGAAAAACCCTAAACTAGAACCCTAGGGGGCTAAATGTAAAATTTGTGCACTTTTGGACCCAAGTGCAAATACCAAAGTAATAGAACACCACAAATCATGTGTTTCTCACATTTGAGGATTTGTAAGTCAAAATGTGGGATTTGGGCTTATTTGCAAAAAGCACCACTTAAGCCATATAAGCCTAAGTCTGAAACTCAGTGAGCTTGAGGCATATTTGGAGCCTTATATCTCTTAATCCATAAAGAATTTGCCTAGGGTCAATACATCAAATTTGAAGAGCTACTAAAGGAGCATGACTTTGTTTAAGTCATCAGACACAAGTGTTGTGCAAAAGTTGGAGTTAAATGGACTCAATGTTAGGCTGTCAGTCAGCTCAAAGTCTGAACTTTTACTGACAGTGACTTGGGATGAACTTTGGGAGCTCTTTTGAAGATAATCCAGTGAGTATTTGAGTATGGTTGCTATATCAAGATTGTAGCTAAATTATAGGGCTAGAACTTTGTTATAGGTGGATTAACAAGTTCTTACAAAAAAATTTGAGATCTAGGCACTCCTTTTCGCTCTGTCAAGCGCTCTAAATGGTGTTCTGATAGTACAATGAACTGAAGAAGATCCCTGGTGCAGTGCACCTTGCCGCCGGTGACCCCCGCGCCTGGATTCGCGCCGGCGAGGTGATTCGTGCTCACTAGTGCCCGGATAACGCTTCAGGGTAAAAAGATCTTCGCCGTGGATGATGCCAGGGGCTGGCCGCTGTACCCCCCTTGCTTTACGGCCGGCTCAGATAAGCTCACCGGAGTTGGCTGCCTGCCGATCAGGTGCCACGTGCCTTGAAGCTTCACCACATCGCAATAAGCCGCTCTATATTGCTGGCTCGTCGCCGGTAAGCCGGCCACGGTGAAAGACACGCAGCTATTGCGCCAATGCTCTTCCCTCTCTCCGGCCGCCAGCACGCCATGACCAAATTGGGAGCCACCGCTCTGGGATACTATAAACTGAGCACACCCCTAGCTCCGTTAAGTCATCACGAAGCCAAAGCATCCGCTACTACCTTCGATTAGCCACTAGAGAGCTCTAATTTCTTTCTCTCCCCAAATTAGTTTTCCGCACCCGTGAACACCTCGTCGTGGCCAGACGCCTACAGGTTAGTTCAAGCATCCTTGCTTGATGTTCTAGCCTCCATTAAGTCCCCTGCTACTCGTAGACCTATTTAATTGAGCTAGACTGCCCTGGATCGCCAAGAACACGTCGAATTGTTCTTGGTTTCTGCCGTCATCATGGACAGAGAGATTCCGACCCGGATTAGTGCAATTGATGGAGGGGAAATGGTCATTAGGTGTAGAATTAAGTATCACCCACACCGGAGCACCGGTAATTGCGTATCTTGGCCGGTACAGGCTTGCCGGAGCCACTGCTCCGCCGTCCATGGTCGGGGACCTCACCTTGCGAAGAAATAGAAAGGGGAGGGGCCTTAGTGGAGATGTCAGCAAGACAGAGAAACAGTAGAGAGGAGTCTTTACGGGTTTTTCATCAAACAACCAGGGAACCCTGTGCAAAGTAGACACCGCGGGCGCGCACGCGGGCGCGCTTTCACCTGTCTTGGGCCGACTTGGATTAGATTAAGCCCATCACTGTTTATGTTTTTCCTTTTTCTTTTTCTACCAGACTTAGGAAATCCATAGAAAATTATAGAAAAATGATAAAAATATGAGATTAATTTTATTGGACTCCTAGATTTCTCTAGTATTTAATAAAAATAGTTCCAAGATTTTTAATCCAAACTAGGAATTATGTAGTATTTAAGATGGCTAAAACCTAGTCTCCTGGAATTTTAGGAATTATTTAGTGACTCCAAAAATCACCAAACTTTTTGGATAAGCTTAAGATGGTATTTAGATTCTATGTGTGAAGTTTGACTTGCTTTGGACATTATTTGATTCCTAAACCCAAAACCCTAGCTCCTTCGGGTAAAAATGTCTAACCACTAAAATACTGACCTAGAAAAAAAATCATAGTTACCCTTGTGCACCGTGAAGGGAAGTTGTATTCAAGATACAACTTGATACATCTTTTCTATTATTGCATTTTCATAAGCATTACATAAGCATTCATGGTTATATATGGTTATATATAGAGAACGAGAAAGAAGTGACTGTTGAAGAGGAAGAGACTATTCCATCAGTAGAAAATCCACCTCCCGTGAACTGTTTCTATTTTGATATTTGTGGAACAGAGTCCGACTCTCCTACAACACAAGGCAAGCCCCGGTGTATTTGCCACCTCCTTGCTGATTTTAAACTCTTTATCACTTAACTGATGCATTAGGTGATAGGAGTTGGGTGTTAAACCTATTGCTGCATTTCTTTCCTTGGAACTATTTACCATTCCTCGATTACCTGTTTTATTAAAAAGGTTTTTCTGATGCTTAGTCTTGCTTTAGAAAAACAAATGTTTTGTTTTTAAACAAAAGATGATGCTTTACAGTGGATGGGATGTTTTCAAAAATAAAACTTGATGGTGGATCCATCATGGCTGTGATGGGTTCAACATCGGAAAAGATGTACCTCTGCCAGGTACCAAACTTCGGGATTTTAAATGATAAAGCTGAGACTGGACGGGTGACTTGCACGAGAAGAGAGAGTCTCGGTGTAGTGTCTCTGTCTGAGTCGATTAAGGACCGTCTCGATGTAGGCTGTCTGAGTCTCGGTGTATTTTGGACGAAGCACATCTTAGTAGATATTCCATTCACCCCGGAAGCGCTAAGATGTATAAAGATTTAAAACAACATTATTGGTGGACGAAGATGAAGATCGAAATTGCACGCTATGTGGCAAGATGTGACACCTGTAGACGTGTCAAAGCCATACATATGAAGACTGCTGGTTCACTGCAATCTTTACCCATCCCGACTTGGAAATGGGAGGACATTAGCATGGACTTCATTGTGGGATTACCCAGGACAGCAAAAGGATTTGATTCTATCTAGGTTATAACTGATCGACTTACAAAGATCGCCCACTTTCTTCCAGTCAAGGTAAAGTATACAGTGGCCACATATGCGGAACTTTACATTACTCGTATTCTCAGTCTGCATGGGGTCCCAAATACAATTGTGTCGGATTGCGGACCGCAATTTGTATCCAAGTTTTTGGGAAGAACTACATAAGTCCCTGGGTACTAAGTTGCTCCACAGTTCGGCCTACCATCCTCAAACAAGTGGACAGACTGAGAGGGTAAATCAAATACTTGAAGACATGTTGCGGGCATGCGTTCTAGAGTTCCCATAGAAATGGGATGAATGCTTACTGAAGGAAACATGTGACGCCTAATAGGGGGGTGAATTAGGACTTCTAAAACTTTCACTAAACTAGGCCACAAATAAATCCCTAGAGCAAAACCTATGCAAATAATCAAACTAGAATGTGCAAACTAGGTTTTGTCTAAGTGTTGCTATCTCTACCGAATGACTAAGTTTCAATCTACACTATATAAGTATAAAGACAAGATTGAAACTTAAATGCTTAATATAAATGCGAAAGCTTAAAGATCAAGGTAGAGAGGCAAACTCTCGTGGATGACGCCGGTATTTTTACCAAGGTATCCGGAACCACGCAAGGTCCCGACTAATCCTCGTTGGTGCCCCTACGCAAAGGGAAGCCCACGTGAGGGCCAAGCACCTTGGTCAAGTAACTCCGTAGAGAGCCATGGGCCTTCTCTATGTGCAAGTGGTGCTCCGCTTCTGGCTCCTCTCGGACGCTCCTCGCCGTCTCCACTATCGAGCTTCCGGCCAAAACACCGCGGGCCTCGTTCCCTCCGGTACACGGTGGCGGCCGTGACACAAACACAGTTGTCACGGTCTCGCAAGACTCTCGCCCCACTCGGTACAATTACAATGGCTCGCGCAAGAGCCAAGGGGTTGTGTGGTTTGTCTAAACTCACTCAACTAACTAGGATTCACCTAGAGCAAGCGCTAATGTGGTCTAACTAACCTAAGCACTTTGCAAAGCACCTACGCTAATCACCGAGTGATTCTATTAAGCACTTGGGTGTTTGAGCACTTGGAAATGTCTACTGTTGGGGTCATGCTTCGGTGCGCCGAAGGTCTTACACGAAGAAGCAGCTTCGGCTGAAGTCGTCCCCAGGAGATGGCCGAAGGTTCCTTTTCATGGAGCTTCGGCATTACAAACCGACATAGAGATAGAATGACCTTTTTATCCATAGAGGTCTGAGTCAATGTTGTAAACTTTTGTAAGGGGCATAATTGTAATTTGTCACAGGCTGTGACCTGTGTCTATAAATAGATGAACAGTACCTCTGTACTGTTCACGCGAACCTGTCATTTGCCTTCGCATCACACTTGTATTCTCGCTTTCTTCAGGACCGAAGGTACATTTGTAATTTGAAATCATTTATATTCGTTCATGTTAGTAAAAATGGAAATGATTCTATGATAACATTTAAGTGTTTATTTTATACCTCATGATTTATTTGAATACTTCGTCCCTCGTTATTATGTTTACGAAGGTACGCCCTTCGTAACCTTCGTCCGAAATTCTTTATATCCCGAAAGGATATAACATGATGGAGGACGAAGAACTTTAACACTTAACATTTTCTGTGTTGCCTTGTTCTTAACTCTTAGCCTTTGAGAACAAGTCCCCAACATTGGCGCCCACCTCCGGTGAACTCACTTCCACTTTTCTGAGCTGATGGCTTCGTTCAACAATCAAGCTGGAGCTGCTTCGGCTTCGAAGCTGGTGCTCCCAATAACAGGCGGTTCTTGCTCAGAGCCGGCTAACAAGAAGCAGAAGAAGGAGGCTCAGAGAAGGGTGCAGCATGTTGGAGTGCAGGGACCCTTCATCAAGTCAAAATGGTCCCACATTCCAATTACTTTCTCTCAGGAAGACCTTCAGCTTAAGGATTATCCTCACAATGATGCCATGGTTATCTCCTGCGTGATCAAAGGATTTCTGGTCCACAATGTCCTAGTTGATACAGGCAGTGCAGCTGATATTATATTTGCTAAAGCCTTCAGACAAATGCAAGAGCCCGAAGACAAGATTCATGATGCTACGCACCCTCTTTGTGGCTTCGGAGGGCGACAGATTGTAGCACTTGGGAAGATTACCATGCCGGTAACCTTCGGATTTGTTAACAACACAAGGACTGAGCAAATTGTGTTTGATATTGTTGTGATGGAGTATCCTTACAATGCTATCATTGGCCGTGGTACTCTTAATGCCTTCGAAGCAATTCTTCACCCAGCTTATCTCTGCATGAAGATACCTTCGGACCAAGGGCCTATTGCTATTCATGGAAGCCAGGAAGCTGCTAGAAGGGCCGAAGGAAGCTGGACTGACTCCAAGGCAATCCATAACATAGATGGAGCTGAAGCTTGTGAACAGTACAAATTCAGGAGGGAGAAGGCAGCTTCAGCGGATCAGCCGAAGCCCATGTTATTGTGTGAAGACATAGCAGAGCAGAAGGTGTTGTTGGGCTCGCAATTATCTGAAGACCAGGAGAAAACCTTGATAAGGTTTTTATTCAACAACAAAGATGTTTTTGCATGGTCAGCTAATGATCTCTGTGGAGTAAATCGGGATGTTATTGAACATTCGCTCAATGTTGACCCATCCTTCAGACCCCGAAAGCAGAGGCTTCGGAAAATGTCTGATGACAAGGCCGAAGGGGCTCGCAATGAAGTAAAAAGACTCCTCAGTGCAGGAGTTATCAGAGAAGTGAAGTATCCAGAGTGGCTAGCTAACACTGTTATGGTGAAGAAGGCCAATGGCAAGTGGAGAATGTGTATTGATTTCACAGATCTCAACAAGGCTTGTCCGAAGGATGAATTCCCGCTGCCAAGGATAGACTCTTTAGTCGATGCAGCAGCTTCTTCAGAGCTCATGAGTCTCCTAGACTGCTACTCAGGCTATCATCAAATTTGGATGAAGAAGGAAGATGAGCCAAAAACTAGCTTCATAACCCCAAGTGGTACATATTGCTATCTTCGGATGCCTGAGGGGCTCAAAAATGCCGGAGGGAGTTTCAGCCGAATGACAGCGAAGGTTCTCCAGTCTCAGATAGGCAGAAATGTGTTGACTTATGTCGATGACATTATTGTAAAAAGCACGAAGCAGGAAAATCATATTGCTGATCTGCAGGAGACCTTCGCCAGTTTCAGACAAGCTGGTCTGAAGCTGAATCCAGAAAAATGTGTCTTCGGAGTGAAGAAGGGTAAATTTCTTGGATGCTTGGTTTCAACAAAGGGAATCGAAGCTAATCCAAATAAAATCGAAGCTATACTTCGAATGGAGCCACCAACCACAAGAAAGGGGGCTCAAAGATTAACAGGAAGGCTGGCATCTCTCAACAGATTTATATCCAGATCAGCAGAAAGAAACTTACCATTCTTCGAGGTGCTGAAGTCAGCTGAAGTCTTTCAATGGGGCCCAAGTCAACAAAAAGCCTTCGAAGAGCTGAAGCAATACTTAATAGATCTAACAACATTAACTCCACCAACGCCAGGGGCTCCTCTGTTGTTATATGTGGCAGCTTCGCACTCAGCAGTAAGTGCGGCACTTGTCCAGGAGAAGTTTGATGGACAAGTCAAGAAGCAGGTCCCAGTATATTTTGTATCTGAGGTCCTTAGTGTCTCAAAGAAAAATTATACAGAGCTGGAGAAGGTATTGTATGCCGTTTTAATGGCATCCAGGAAGCTTCGGCATTATTTTCAGGCATACAACATTATTGTTCCTTCTTCGCAGCCGTTGAAGGATATCATGAGAAATAGAGAAGCTACTGGGCGTATTGGAAAATGGGCTGCGGAGCTCAATGAATTTTACATTGATTATGTGCATAGATCCTCAATTCAGTCTCAAGCATTGGCAGATTTCATTGCCGACTGGACGCCAGGGGCTCAGGACGAAGAAGCAAATAAAGATGCCGAAGTATGGACAGTGTTTTGTGATGGCTCTTGGGGAACCTTCGGAGCAGGTGCAGCTACTGTGTTGGTCTCACCATCCAAGGTTAAAACTTGCTATGCAGCAAGACTTGACTTCAGCTGCACAAATAATATAACTGAGTACGAAGCCCTGCTCCTGGGTCTTCGGAAACTAAAGGCAATGGGAATCAGAAGGGCGATTCTTAAAACTGATTCCCAGGTTGTTTCGGGTCATATTGACAAAAGTTGCAAGGCTAAAGACCCGAAGCTTGAAAAATACCTAGACACGGTCCGAAGAATCGAGGCCTCCTTCGAAGGATTTTCTGTCAAGAATATCCCTCGAGGACAAAACGAGCATGCTGATTTACTAGCCAAGTCTGCAGCACAGGGGCTGCCGTTACCTTCGGATGTCTTCTTCGAAACAATAAAGGCACCTTCAGTGGAGCTCCTTGAAAGAGCAGTTCTCAATATTTCTCCTGTTTACAGCGAAGATTGGAGAACTGAAATAATCTCTTACCTTCAGGGCAACTTCCTATCAGATGACGAAGCTTATAATAAAAGGATAGAGGCAAGAGCTCGTCCGTATATCATGATAGAAGGGGAATTATACAAACATGGAGTTTGCGCTCCGCTGCTCAAATGCTTATCTAGAGCCGAAGGTATAGAGTTGATGAAAGAGATACATGCAGGCCTGTGTGGATCCCACATCGGATCCAGGCCGTTACTTGGAAAAGTGTTCCGCCAAGGATTTTATTGGCCGAAGGCAGCTTCGGATGCAGCGGAGTTAGTTCAAAAGTGCGAAGGTTGTCAAAAATGTGCAAGAGATCAAAAGCAACCTTCGTCTTTGACACAGCTGATACAACCCATCTGGCCATTGCAAAGGTGGGGCCTTGACTTGTTGGGTCCATTACCACCGGCCCAAGGGAATCTAAAATATGTTATAGTAGCTGTGGAGTATTTTTCCAAGTGGATTGAGGCGAAGCCATTAGCCACAATAACTTCGGCCACTGTCCAAAAGTTTTTCTGGCAGAATATTGTCTGTCGCTTTGGGGTACCGAAGGCCATCACTGTAGATAACGGAACGCAGTTCGACTCCGAAGCTTTCAGAAATTTCTGTGATCAAATTGGAACGAAGATCCATTTTGCATCAGTCAGGCATCCGGAGTCGAATGGGCTTGTTGAAAGGGCCAACGGCATCATAATGACAGGAATAATGAAGTTAATCTTCAATCAACCAAGGGAAAGTGGCCAGATCAGTTGACCAAAGTGGTGTGGAGCCACAATACAACAACATCAAGGTCTACAGGCTTTACCCCATTCAAGTTATTATTCGGTGACGAAGCAATAACTCCGGAAGAAGCTAAAGCTGGATCAATAAGAGTGGTAGCTTCGGCAGAATCAGGTATCGAAGATGCTTGTCTTGTGGAAAAAGATGCCTTAGAAGGGATCAGGCTTCAAGCCGTGGAAAATATCAATAAGTACCAGGCTGAAACAGTCAAATGGCGAGATAGAAAGGTCCGGCTAAAAAATATTGAGCCGGGACACTTGGTGCTTCGGAGAGTGGCCAACCCAGATACAGTGGGCAAGTTACAATTGAAATGGGAAGGGCCTTTCTTAGTAGCATCCTCGTCAAGGCCTGGTTCGTACAGATTGAAGGACATGGATGGCAACGAAATTCCAAGATCTTGGAATGCGGATGAGCTTCGGCGATTTTATGTATAACTTGATGTAACTTTTTATGTTTTTTCTTTTCTTTTTCATGGCACCCTTTTCCTTTCTAAAGGGGGAGAAAGGTTTTTAATGGGGCCATCATCTGTAATTTCCTTTTTTAGTTTTATAAGAGCAAAATCCCCCAAAGAATGTAAATGTAAAAGCTGAGAACGCACCATCGAGTGCCGAAACTGAAAAAAAAGAGAAGAAGCTCCAAAGACGTCCCTAAGGGGATGCAGAGCTCTGGTTCCGCCGAAAGTAAAAGGCGAAGGAGCTCCAAAGACGTCCCTAAGGGGATGCAGAGCTCTGGTTCCGCCGAAAGTAAAAGGCGAAGGAGCTCCAAAGACGTCCCTAAGGGGATGCAGAGCTTACAGCGAAAAGTCAACGCTGATACCGCCTAAGTAAAAGGCGAAGAAGCTCCAAAGACGTTCCTAAGGGAATGCAGAGCTTATACCGCCTAAGTAAAAGGCGAAGAAGCTCCAAAGTCGTTCCTAAGGGAATGCAGAGCTAATGTGTGATTGGTTCTAAAGAAATAATGGCTGAGAGTGTGGCTTCGGACATATGTTTTGGACATTCATTCGCACATTACATTACATCATGGCATTTGCATGCATAAGCATTCATTCATAGCATTTATATACCAAAGTGGTTTTTTATGATTCGTTATGTAAAAGAAAAGCTTCGGCAAAAAGGAGAAGTGGTTTTTTATGATTCGTTATGTAAAAGAAAAGCTTCGGCAAAAAGGAGAAGTGGTTTTTTATGATTCGTTATGTAAAAGAAAAGCTTCGGCAAAAAGAAGAATTGGTCTCTTATGCTTCGTTGTGTACGAAAAGAAGGGAAGGTGTTTTTTCGCCCTCGGCTCAAAATACTGATTTCGTCCACATCAAAGCGCCTCAGTAGAAGGGTAAGAATATATTACAAGGTATGTACAAAGTTTCTTGAGAATAGTTTAATTGTATTTACAAAAGTTGTTACAAAAGTATCTTGAGTTTTTTCCTATAGAATACTTCTACTGATCTTCATTAAGCTTCAACTTCGGCGACAGCTTCGGCGACACATCTTAAGCATTATCTTCACCTTCGTCATCCTACATAAATCCCATCGTGAGTAAAAATCAAGTGCAAAGGGGAAGGTAAGTACGAAGTGTCATTTCTTACTGGTTCAAGATGACTTCGAGCTTCGTCTCCAGCCTTCTCCCGCCCGCCTTTTGTCCATATCATTTTTATGAATCTATTTGAGATGCTTCGGGCGAGGTCAGGTATATCGTCCAGGATTGATGGAGACAGGGTGAAGTTGGGTCTGTTCACGATTTTCCCATGCTCGCAGCCGGCCTTCAGGAACGCAGCAGCGGTACCCCGAGAAGCTACCCAGGCACAGAAGTCACCATGCCCGGCTATAACTTCGTCAAGTTCTTCGATTTCAGCTTCAATATGATCGAAGGCTTGTGGTAAATTTTCCGCTGAAGGCTTAAATTTCCCGCTGCTGGCTCCAACAGAGTAAAATATCTTTTTTAATCGTTCAATACAATTATTGCTAAATTTCAAGCATTTGTCTTGAAGGCTTGTTAATGATTTCTTCAATTCTGAGTTGGCTTGGACTTCGGCTTCAAGCTTCGAATTAAGCTCTAGCTTCTCTTGTTCAAATTGTTTTGATTGGCCGATAAGCTTTGAATTCAACTCTGATACTTTAGCTTCAGTCTCTGCCAGCAGGCCTTCGGTTGATTGGAGCTCGAAGTCTTTCTTTTCAATGATAGCTGATTGTTCTTTTATCTTGCTCTCTAAATTTTCGATTATAGCTTCGTGTTTTTTGTCCTCCAAGTCTTGCTGCATCCTCAGAGCTTTGCTCAGAAGCATGCTCTGCAAATAAACAACCTTTGTTAGGCATATTTCCATTATTAAAAACAATAGAAGTCAGAGAAAAGTTGTTTACCTTGAAGTTGGAATAAAATAAGCTGCCGACGATATGTTGTCGTCGGTAGCGGCTGATATCTGTCTCTAGCTTTGGAAAACCGATACTCTTTGATAGAGTACCGATGACCTTAGCTCCAGTTTGGTCTCGAATGCAGCCCAATTTTTCGTCATCAATGCCTCCAAATAGAAGGGCTCCTGGCTTGTAGCCGCAAGATTTGGCATAGTCCTTAAGTTCTTCCATTTCGGCCTTCGACAGTTTTTGCCCAATTAAATTTTGAAATGCGTAAGCTTCGTCGTCCGAAGTATCTTCGGCCATTTCTTTCCCCTTCCCAGGCACTGTGGCCATGGTTTTTTCAGCAGCAGTGGCAGCTTCTTCTGCAGCCATGTCTTCCAAAATTTTGTCAATGTCCTCAATAGTAGTTTCTAAGTTCACATCTTCGGCTGTAGCGGCTTCGGTAGCCGCGACCTCCGAAGGTGCGACTTCGACGTTTGTTGTGTCTTTAGCAGCTGCCGTTTTCTGAATTGACGCCCTCGGCGGCGTCTTATCGATAACTTCGGTCACTGCAATAATTCTTTGTCGCTTTGGTTTGGTTATCTTCGTTTGTTCCGGCTCTTCCACCTTTCGAAAAAGCTTCGTCAGTTCAGGCCCTAGTGGACTTAGCTTTGTGGGCACGGGTTCAGTCATTACCTTTAAAATTTCCTCCACGTCGCTGGTAGAAGGTGGTGTGGGGGTCCCCTCTTCTTCGGATAATTTTCGCTTCGGAGTTGATATTTTTCTTTTCTTGGGAATTTTCTTCTCTTTTGCTGGCCTTTCTTCACCCTTGTCCAGAGCTTCGGCCACTCTTTTTCTTTTTTGGCCCTCAGCACCCTTGTTCAGCCGTTCATAGTCAGTGTACTCGAAGCCCAGGGCATCAAGCACTCGGTTCAGCCTTCGCTTCGGACGGGTGCCGAAGGCCGCTGTCATTAGTTGATCTTCTTTTTTGGAATAATTCCCCAGAATTTCATTACACATCACCTCGACTGTGTCCAACCACTCTTGGCAGGGCTTCTTAAAGTATTGCTTGAATTTGAAGTGATATGGAAGCCGGACAAGTTCCCCCTCCTTCTTTTCCCCCTTTAACTTTGGCATTTCCCATTCTTTTAGAGTAGGGAAGACTCTGAATGCCAAGAATTCTTGAACCAGATCTCTGGTACCGATATGCTCTGCAATAATTCCGAATTCATCCATTGCCTGTTGAGTTTGACCCTCTGGTGTCATGTTGCAGCGGGGTCGGGTTTCTCCGTAGATCAGCTCGAGTGGACTTTGTACAAGCTTCTCTTTGTCGTCATCAACCTTGACATAGAACCATTCTGATTTCCAGCCAGCTGGCCATTTGCTTCGGTAGCTGATTACAGGAAACTTTGCGGTTTTCCGGTAGGCAAAATTGTAGCAGCCGAAGTTATCATGTAGCCCATCTTTTCTGGCCTTTGTTTGATAATGTAACTCATGAACTCGACAGAAACTGTCGGCAAATGGCTCCACTGCTTGGCTTCGGAGGGCCCAAATATAAACGCTAAGCCTAACGATAGCGTTAGGAGTTAACTGGTGAAGATAGATACCAAACCTCTTCAGTATCTCCGCAATAATCTCGTGAAGAGGGAATCTCAGCCCAGCCTTTAAAAAGCTCTTGAAGATAACAATCTCGTCCTTCTCTGGCTTCGGGGTGGTTTCTTCTCTCCCGAACCGAAGTAGCTTCTTCTGATTTTCATTAAAATAACCTGCTTTCACCATCTTCGAAAGATCAGCCTTTGAAACAGTTGATTTCCCAAAATCCAGGTGGCTGGGTTTGCTGGGCATGGCAATGCGATAGTCATCTTCGGGATCAGTCCCTTCAATATTCTCTTCTTCTCCTTCGGCAGCTGTCGGGTTTGCTTCAGCAGTGGGCATGTCTTCCGCAGTCACCAGTCCGGAACGCTGCATCGCTTCGGAGATGGGCACAGTATTCGAACCTTCGGCTTCGTCTCCCTCACGTGCAACTTTGGCAGTAGATCACACTCTCGCCATTTGATTCTGAGTTTGGGGAAGTTAGATACTTTTTTCTTTTTTCTTTTCTCCCGAAGCCTTTCTTTCTGACGAAGCAGACGTCGAGGTGGACCTTCGTTCGATTCTGAGAGTCAAGCTTCGGCTATGGTTAAAAATTTTGGCAGCAAAACAGTGCAAATAGCAATGAATGCTGTGGTAACTTCACACCTACCCGTCTGTTTATATAGTGCTGCAGGAAAGAAGGCGAAGCGGCAGGATTTTTACACCAAGCGGGCAGTCACTTGTACTCGCTGTGCAGTGGACCGCAAAGATCAAACAGTAACTCTGCAAGGTGGGCCTGGCACGCGCTCGGAAGCCGGATCGTCTCTCCGCAACGAGCTCAGGGAAGGTGTTTTTTGGACCTTCGGCTTCCCGAAGCTGAAGAGGCTTTTTTCACGGGTCAAGCTCGTTACGAAAAACGATCTAGCACCGCGAAAGGGGCTACTGTTGGGGCCATGCTTCGGTGCGCCGAAGGTCTTACACGAAGAAGCAGCTTCGGCTGAAGTCGTCCCCAGGAGATGGCCGAAGGTTCCTTTTCATGGAGCTTCGGCGTTACAAACCGACATAGAGATAGAATGACCTTTTTATCCATAGAGGTCTGAGTCAATGTTGTAAACTTTTGTAAGGGGCATAATTGTAATTTGTCACAGGCTGTGACCTGTGTCTATAAATAGATGAACAGTACCTCTGTACTGTTCACGCGAACCTGTCATTTGCCTTCGCATCACACTTGTATTCTCGCTTTCTTCAGGACCGAAGGTACATTTGTAATTTGAAATCATTTATATTCGTTCATGTTAGTAAAAATGGAAATGATTCTATGATAACATTTAAGTGTTTATTTTATACCTCATGATTTATTTGAATACTTCGTCCCTCGTTATTATGTTTACGAAGGTACGCCCTTCGTAACCTTCGTCCGAAATTCTTTATATCCCGAAAGGATATAACATGATGGAGGACGAAGAACTTTAACACTTAACATTTTCTGTGTTGCCTTGTTCTTAACTCTTAGCCTTTGAGAACAAGTCCCCAACATCTACAATATGCCTTGGTATGTTGCTTGGGCTCCCACACCTCCAAATGGCCGGATGGGTGAAGTATATATAGGCCCCAACTCAAATATAGCAATTGGAAAGCAGTTCTGCAGCTTTCTGCAGTGCACCGAACAGGTGCACCGGACTATCCGGTGGTGCACCGAACATGCCGCGTGTACTAGCAGTTAAAAGTAGCCGTTGGAGCTTCCGAAGATGGCGCACCGGACGGTCCGGTGTGCACTGGACAACCCATGCCCGCTTGTCGTATTTTGGCCATAACTTTTAGCTCCGAACTCCGATTTTGATGATTTTGTACTTTTTGGAAAGCTTATGAAATTCTCTACATCCTAGAGTTGAAGCCATATCTGTTTAAGCAAATTTGGCACACCGGACAGTCCGGTGTGCACTGGACATCCCATATACTGCTGCAGTTTTTTCAGCAATTCTGACTTCGTATTGTGGGCATAACATTTAGCTCCAAACTCCGATTTTGATGATCTTGGACTTTTTGGAAAGCTTATAGAATTGTATACATCTCAGAGTTGAAGCCATGTCAGTTTGAGTAGATTTGATTTTGTGAAACACTTCCAATTTAGTCAGACCTTCCTCTCAATTTTGTCAACTTCACTTTTGTTTTGTAGCTTTGTATCTCACTTCTACTTCTTGATGTGTTGGACTCTTAGCATATACAAAGTGTCTTCAATATGACTTTATACTGTCTTCTATGGGTCTTATAATGTCTTCTTTGAGGTGTTGCATCCTCAGAGCCTCAGTCTATCCACTTCGCATCCTGTAAACAACAACACACAAACACTTGGGAAATACATTAGTCCACAGGTTATGTTGATCATCAAACACCAAAACCTATTGAGCTAAATGGCTCGGGGTCCATTTTCCTTACAATCTCCCCCTTTTTGGTGATTGATGACAATACAACCAAAGCAAGCAAATATAACAAATATTTGAATGAAAATATGCAATCTACTTGCTAGGATGCATGTATGTCCCCACAATGTGATATTATGGACTTAAGCCTCCCCCTAACTACATAATTCACCTACTTCTTATATTGGACCAAAGAACCAAAACCACTTGAACAAGCTACGTGGTGTAATAAAATTTTAAATTGGTGGTGTTTGGTGTTTGATACATTTTTCATTGCTTTGGTCCCTAAACTTCTCCCCCATTGGCATCAACCACGGAAAAGGAAGACATTAAAAGTAGATAGGAAGTAAACAAAAACTTGCCCTCATAAAGAATTTGTCAATTGATACCAATTGTAGGATACCAATTGAAACCACTTGAAGGATGCCATTAAATGATTACTCCCCCTAAATGATTGTTCTCTTTTAGAAAGAATATTTCTCCCCTTTTTAGAGATGAAGAAATACTCCCCATGACAGAGATCTTCTACTTAGGAAAAAGCATGTGAATATTAGAGGTGCAAGACATGATTTGAATAGACTAACTTCCCGTATTCATAGGTAACAGAATATGAGTTAACCACTTATGCATTTTTAGCAACATGGAAGTATATGATATGAAATATAGTCTAATCAAATATTGGAGAAGACGTGTAAATGATACTAGATGTAGTATCAAAAGATACCGATTGAAATTCAATGGCGAGCTTGAGAGACATGAGAGTTCTTGGAGATTTTGTAGTGAAAGATTGTTGTCTTTCTCTAGGGACCTCATTTTCCTTACAATGAGACTATCACATGAAATAGATTTGACAAGGTGTTAGTCTCAAAGTATTAGATTATAGAGTAACCTCCCCCTAAAGGTGTGCATACAAGTTTTGAATACTTGTAGGAGACATGCACTTTGATTTGATATCAAGAGGGGCAAATATCTATAATCCGAGCTTCGGCGCATATAAGTTAAATGATACCAATTGTAGGATATAAGTTTCAGAATCATTTGTGTCATTTACTTAGGGATGTTGAATAAGCTATGTGCCGTGCGTAATTAAACATTTTAGACCATGTAGGTTTGCTCAGGATTATGAATTGAAAACAAGCAATCCTACCATGTGATTTACCTAGTATGCATGCATTGTTAATCTCAAATAAGTACAAAATGAAATACTAGGCATGAAAGGTAAAACTAGATACAAGAAAATAGATACGCATATATAAAAACAAGAAATACAACGATTCTAGTTACCTTAGTCATGGGTGGGGAAATTTGGGTCCAACATATTTACTAACCCGCTTGGCAATAAACTTGGTCCAATATGATGTATCCCATGATATACATCCCTAATTTGCCAAGTCTCCAAATTTCCCGTGGTCCTTTGGACTACTCATTTCCCTTTCCGGATCCAAACCTTCTTGGTGCTTTTCATGGTTGAAATTATTTCTTTTGGCACTCAGATGCGTTTGGCCCCCTTTCCTTTGTTGGCTTGCTTGTTGGCCTTGATTTCTATCACCTTCCCATTCTTTTTCTTCTTGATCAAATATGGTGTAGCAGCCTTTTTGTCCACCTTTTTGATGTAGGTGTTGGAGATTTTGCTTGTTAGCTTTTGCTTTTGCTTATCCCCAGTCATTGCCTTGCATTGGAAAGACTTATGACCTTCCATGTGGCATAGCCTACAAATCACGGTTTCTCCCTCCATAGGCTTGTTCACTCCTGCAGTGGTGTTATCCTGTGGAGGTCGGATTTGTTTGGCTTTGCCTTTCTTGTCATACAAAGCCTTGCCAAGGCGAGCCACTTCTTGCCTTAATTGCTCATTTTCCTTTGTAGCCTCATCCGAACATGTTTCTACAACAATATTCTCAATAAGAACTTAGTTGCAGGAGTTAGAATCATCAATTAAATCAAAGCAAGAAGTAGAAGCATCCTTTTTAATAATTTCAGGAATTTCAACTAAAGATGCTCCTGGGGTTCTACCAATGTTTTCTAGCTTAGTAGTTAGCTCATTGTTGTGTATGCTAAGAATTTCTATTTTCTCTAGCAATTTTTCAATAGCTTCTTGAGAGCTAGCTAACTTAGCCTTAAGTTTTTCATTCATTTTAATAAGGCCATCATCGATAGCTGTGGATGTAGCACTAGACTCTAATTGCTCAATTTTAGTTGATAGCTCACAATTCAAATTTGCAAAAGCTTCAAATTTTTCTAGCAAACCTTCATAGTCATTTTGAGAGCTAATCAACTTATTTTTCAAAGTTTTAAGTTGAGCCTTTTGTTTAGTGCATACATCTTGAAAAAATTTAACGGCTTCCGCAAGCTCATCTACGGAGGGCTTTCCCTCACCTTCATCATCACTACTACTTTCATCACTAGAGGATGGAATACTCATTTTACCTCTTGCCATAAGGCACTTGCGTGATGACCGTGATGAGTGTGATGAGGATCGGTGGCTGCGCGTCCTTGGAGGTTCATCTTCGCTTGAAGAATCATCCCATGTTCTGACACTTGTTAGCGCCTTGCCTTTGCTCCTCTCCTTTTTGGGTTCGACCATAGTTGGACAGCTGTCCCTGAAGTGGCCCTTCTCCCCGCATGTGAAGCATCCTCTCTTTCTTTGCTTTTTCTTATCAATGTTAAAGAGAAGATCTTCTACCTGCAGTGGCACACCCATTAGATTAATCTTGTGGATCATCCTCATTACCTTTGTGACGCGTCGGATTGTTTCTTCGTCCTTGGAGGATGATGTTGATGGTTGATTATCTTCTTCATCATCACTTTCTTCTTCTTCCTCTTCTTCACTTGAGGAACTTGGAGTGGAAGCCTTCTTTTTACCCTTCCTTTCATCACATGCAAAAGCATATGGCCTTGAGGAAGTTGGCTCCTCTCCCCGACACATCTTTTGCGACATCTCAAAGGCCGTGATTGTCCCAATCACGATGGTCAGGGTCATTGTACTCAAGTCCTCCATGTTGTGAAGAATGGTGATGATGCTCCCATATCTTTGTTGTGGTAGCAGGGAGATAATCTTCCTCACAATGTCCACATCACCTAGCTTATTAATGCCAATAGAATTGAGCTCATTGATGATTAGATTCGAACGAGAATACATATCTCTAACAAACTAATTATCTTTCATAGCAAAAGAATTATACTCATTTAAGACTAGGCAATGTTTTTGCTCACGGACATTGGATGTGCCATCATGGAGCTCATGCAATTTTAGCCAAATCTCATTAGCAGTTTTCAATGTAAAAACGTGATTAAAAATATCCGTACTAAGAGATTCATACAAGCAATTTTTCACTCTAGCATTTAAATGAATTTCTTTTTCCTCACTAGTGGTGGGTTTCTCATGAATTTTGGGTGGTTTCATCCCGTCACGAGTGACTCTCCAAACACCAAGATCAACATCCTCTAGGTAACAAGCCATTCTAGCACTGTAATATGGGAAGTTAGTGCCGTCGAAGTGTGGTGGCCTATGGGTATCCATCCCTTCCTCTAAAAGCGTAGGCTCTTTTAGCGCTAAAGCTAAAGTGTTTCAAATGAGCCAAACCAGGTTCTGATACCAATTGAAGGAAACAGGTGATGCCTAAGAGGGGGGGGGGTGAATTAGGACTTCTAAAACTTTCACTAAACTTGGCCACAAATAAATCCCTAGAGCAAAACCTATGCAAATAATCAAACTAGAATGTGCAAACTAGGTTTTGTCTAAGTGTTGCTATCTCTACTGCAATGACTAAGTTTCAATCTACACTATATAAGTATAAAGACAAGATTGAAACTTAAATGCTTAATATAAATGCGGAAGCTTAAAGATCAAGGTAGAGATGCAAACTCTCGTGGATGAAGCCGATATTTTTACCGAGGTATTCGAAACCACGCAAGGTCCCGACTAATCCTCGTTGCTGCCCCTACACAATGGGAAGCCCACGCGAGGGCCAAGCACCTTGGTCGAGTAACTCCGTAGAGAGCCACGGGCCTTCTCCACGTGCAAGTGGTGCTCCGCTTCCGGCTCCTCTCGGACGCTCCCCGCCATCTCCACTATCGAGCTTCCGGCCAAAACGCCGTGGGCCTCGTTCCCTCCGGTACACAGTGGCGGCCGTGGCACAAACACGGTTGTCACGGTCGCGCAAGACTCTCGCCCCACTCGGTACAATTACAATAGCTCGCGCAAGAGCCGAGGGGTTGTGTGGTTTGTCTAAACTCACTCAACTAATTAGGATTCATGTAAGCGCTAATGTGGTCTAACTAACCTAAGCACTTCACAAAGCACCTACGCTAATCACTGATTGATTCTATTAAGCACTTGGGTGTTTGAGCACTTGGAAATGACTACAATATGCCTTGGTATGTTGCTTGGGCTCCCACACCTCCAAATGGCCGGTTGGGTGAAGTATATATAGGCCCCAACTCAAATATAGCCGTTGGAAAGCAGTTCTGCAGCTTTCTACGGTGCACCGGACTGTCCGGTGGTGCACCGGACATACCGCGTGTACTAGCCGTTAAAAGTAGCCGTTGGAGCTTCCGACGATGGCACCCCGGACGTGGCGCACCGGACGGTCCGGTGTGCACTGGACAGCCCATGCCCGCTTGTCGTATTTTCGGCCATAACTTTTAGCTCCGAACTCCGATTTTGATGATTTTGTACTTTTTGGAAAGCTTATGAAATTCTCTACGTCCTAGAGTTGAAGCCATATCAGTTTGAGCAAATTTGGCACACCGGACAATCCGGTGTGCACTGGACATCCCACATACTGCTGCAGTTTTTTAGCAATTCTGACTTCGTATTGTGGGCATAACTTTTAGCTCCAAACTTCGATTTTGATGATCTTGGACTTTTTGGAAAGCTTACAGAATTGTCTACATCTCAGAGTTGAAGCCATGTCAGTTTGAGTAGATTTGATTTTGTGAAACACTTCCAATTCAGTCAGCCCTTCCTCTTAATTTTATCAACTTCACTTTTGTTTTGTAGCTTTGTATTTCACTTCTACTTCTTGATGTGTTGGACTCTTAGCATGTACAAAGTGTCTTCAATATGATTTTGTACTGTCTTCTATGGGTCTTATAATGTCTTCTTTGAGGTGTTGCATCCTCAGAGCCTCAGTCTATCCACTTCGCATCCTGTAAACTACAACACACAAACACTTGGGAAATACATTAGTCCACAAGTTATGTTGTTCATCAAACACCAAAACCTATTGAGCTAAATGGCCTCGGGTCCATTTTCCTTACAATTTCCACCTTTTTGGTGATTGATGACAATACAACCAAAGCAAGCAAATATAACAAACATTTGAATGAAAATATGCAATCTACTTGCTAGGATGCATGTATGTCCCCACAATGTGATATTATGGACTTAAGACTCCCCTAACTCCATAATTCACCTACTTTCTATATTGGACCAAAGAACCAAAACCACTTGAACAAGCTACATGGTGAAATAAAATTTTAAATTGGTGGTGTTTGGTGTTTGATACATTTTTCATTGCTTTGGTCCCTAAACTTCTCCCCCTTTGGCATCAACCACCGAAAAGGAAGACATTAAAAGTAGATAGGAAGTAAACAAAAACTTGCCCTCATAAAGAATTTGTCAATTGATACTAATTGTAGGATACCAATTGAAACCACTTGAAGGATGCCATCAAATGATTACTCCCCCTAATTGATTGTTCTCTTTTAGAAAGAAAATTTCTCCCCTTTTTAGAGACGAAGAAATACTCCCCATGACAGAGATCTTCTACTTAGGAAAAAGCATGTGAAAATTAGAGGTGCAAGACATGATTTGAATAGACTAACTTCCCTTATGCATAGGTAACAGAATATGAGTTAACCACTTATGCATTTTTAGCAACATGGAAGTATTGTAGGATTACGGGGAGGCTACGCTAGCGCAAAACAAAATTTTCATCCCCATAATACCAAGAACTACTGCGGTTATAGGTCATGGAATTACCACTAGACGCGCAGAGCAGCGGAAGACGTCTCGATGTAGACGAACGCGTCGAGCAGTGCCGTGTAGTCACCGGCGTTCTTCACGTCCTCG
Source organism: Zea luxurians (assembly GCA_029449295.1). Taxonomy (NCBI): domain Eukaryota; kingdom Viridiplantae; phylum Streptophyta; class Magnoliopsida; order Poales; family Poaceae; genus Zea; species Zea luxurians. Next base: position 118,523,353 of record JAOPSE010000009.1, read on the forward strand.
CACGGTTCGTCCAAGTGCTCCAGATGCAGCACCTCCGAGGTATCCACACGTACAGGGAGGAAGCGCCGCGTACCGAACTGCTAGGTTCGCGACGGCGGCTTGGCGAGGGCGAGCGGCGGCTGCTGGTTTGCAGGTGGCGAATTAGGTTATCTCTTAACCGCGCCCCCGCCCCTCATTATATAGGCGTTATGGTGGGCTTCTGACGCCGAGGCCCATCATTAACCCTAAAGCCCAGTCTAATTTCGGATCTAATCCGAATTAGGCTTCCTTCCCCTTAAGTGTGTGACCCTATAGGTTCATGTACAAATAGACATAGCCCGAGTACTCTTACTTGGCCCAATAATTGACAGCGGCCTCTAGCAAGACATGTCAACTCCTATGTGTACGTAAAGATCATATCAGACGAACCATTGCGACATTAAGTACATGCTGTTCCCTTTGTCTCACGATATTTGGTCTGGCTCTAAGCTGACCTCTCTTTCTCGATACTGTGAATTGGAATCCTTTCAATGGTTAACTCTTAACCCTAGCACGGCCATGCATTTCTTGATCCAATCACTCGAGGGGCCCAGAGATATCTCTCTCACAAAGAGAGGGACAAATTCCATCTTGACTGACCATGCCTCATAGCATGCTTTCTGACAAACCCAAAACTACCTTTATAACTACCCAGTTACGGGATAGCGTTTTATAGTCCCTAAGTAAGTCAATTCACATCTTGAGAACATGCGACAATCTCAGGTCTAAGGATACAGTATTCATGTTGCAAGAAGAGAACTATATTACAATATCTCACGTTGGGTCGGTCCAGCCTCATGTCATACATGCGCCCACATTATTAATTTAACATCTCCATGTTCATGACTTGTGAAATGTAGTCATCAACTAATACATGTGCTAGTCATCGACTCTGACTAGGGACATCATTTAGAATAACCATATAAGTAAAGAATCTCACAAACAATTCACATAATTGCTAATCAATACAAGGTGCCTTCCATGGATATTCAATTAAGCAATATATATATCATGGATACAAAGAAATATGCTCATCTCTATGATTATCTCTAGGGCATATTTCTAACAGTCTCCCACTTGCACTAGAGTTAATCTAGAAGATATCTAATACCCATAGATCTCACGTGTGCCTCATGCTTAGGTTGTGGAAGAGGTTTTGTCAAAGGATCAGCAACATTCAAATCCGTATGTATTTTGCATATCTTTATCTCACCCCGCCTAATGAATTCCCGTATGAGGTGAAACTTCCGCAGTACGTGTTTGTTTTTCTGGTGGTTCCTTGGCTCCTTAGCTTGCGCAATAGCCCCATTGTTGTCACAGTAGAGGTTCAATGGGCTAGATGCATTAGGAAACACACCAAGCTCGATGAGGAACTTTCTTATCCAAACACCTTCCTTCGCAGATTCAGAAGCTGCAATGTACTCGGCTTCTGCTGTAGAATCAGTCACAGTCTCCTGTTTGGAACTCTTCCAACTAACAGCACCACCATTTATTGTGAACACAAAACCTGATTGCGATTTTAACTCGTCTGGGTCAGTTTGGAAGCTAGCATCGGTGTAACCAGTTACAACGAGCTCCTCCTTACCCCCATATACCAGGAACATATCTTTAGTCCTTCTTAAGTACTTAAGAATGCCTTTTACCGCTGTCCAGTGATCCTCACCTGGATCAGCCTGGTATCTACTCGTAGCACTTATAGCGTATGAAACATCTGGGCGTGTACTTATCATGGCATACATGATTGAACCAATTGCTGAGGCGTATGGTACCTTACTCATGCGCTCCCGCTCATTAGCCGTTGCAGGACATTGCATCTGGCTAAGGTGTTTACCATGTGACATAGGTATGAACCCTTTCTTGGACTATTCCATGTTGAACTGTTTCAAAACCTTGTCAATGTACGTATCTTGACTTAATCCTATAAGCCTCTTCGACCTATCTCTATAGATCCTTATGCCCAAAATATATGCTGCTTCCCCTAAGTCCTTCATAGAAAAACTCTTTTTCAGTGAAGCCTTGACGGACTCCAGCATAGGAATGTCATTCCCAATCAATAATATGTCATCCACATACAAGATTAGAAATACAACAGCGCTCCCACTTTCCTTCTTGTAAACACAAGCTTCTTCTTCATTCTGATGAAAACCAAGCCCTTTGATCACTTCATCAAAACGAATGTTCCAACTCCGAGATGCTTGCTTCAACCCATAAATGGATTTCTGAAGTTTGCATATCTTTCCAGCATTGATCGGATCGACAAAACCCTCGGGCTGTATCATATACACGTCCTCATCTAGGTTTCCATTAAGGAAAGCTGTTTTGACATCCATCTGCCAAATCTCATAATCAAAATATGCGGCAATAGCTAGAATGATCCGAATAGATTTAAGCATCGCTACTGGCGAGAATGTCTCGTCATAGTCAACTCCTTGAACTTGTCGAAAACCCTTTGCAACAAGTCGAGCCTTATAGATGTGAACATTTCCATCCATGTCTTTCTTCTTCTTATAGATCCATTTGCATTCTATAGGTCTAACACCATCAGGCGGGTCAACCAAGTTCCAAACTTGATTTTCTCCCATGGAATCTATCTCGGATCTCATGGCGACATGCCATTTCTCGGAATCTGGGTCCATCATTGCTTCTGAATATGTTGTAGGTTCGTCGTTGTCTAACAACAACACTTCCCCATTGCCCAACAATAGCACTTCTCCTCGTGCCTCACGAAGCCTTGCTGACCTTCGTGGTTGTGGTGGTGATTCTCTTGCCATAGACGTCTCAACTTGTTCTGCTACATTAGCATCACTTGTTGAATCTTGTCCCACTGGCTCATCCTGAACTTCTTCAAGATACACCTTTTGTTTACTTTTCTCTCTTTTGAGAAACTCTTTCTCTAAGAACACACCATTCCGGGCGACAAACACTTTGCCCTCTGACCGGTGGTAAAAGTAATATCCTAAAGTTTCCTTTGGATATCCCACGAACATGCACTTGTCCGATTTTGGAGTGAGTTTATCCGACTGTAGTCGCTTGACGTAAACCTCACAACCCCAAATCTTCAGAAAAGACAAGCTGGGAGTCTTCCCAGTCCACATCTCATATGGTGTCTTAACTACGGACTTAGACGGTACCCTATTTAGTGTGAAAGCTGCTGTTTCTAGAGCGTATCCCCAAAACGACAAAGGTAGGTCCGACTGGCTCATCATTGATCGAACCATATCTAATAAAGTCCGATTACGTCGCTCAGACACGCCATTCCTCTGAGGCGTTCCAGGCGGCGTAAGCTGTGGAACAATTCCACAACTCTTTAGATGATTGCTAAACTCATGACTCAAATATTCACCACCACGATCTGATCGCAGTGCTTTAATTTTCTTGCCACGCTGATTTTCTACTTCATTCTGAAACTCTTTGAACTTTTCTAAGGATTCAGACTTGTGTTTCATTAAGTAGACATACCCATATCTACTAAAATCATCAGTGAAGGTTATGAAGTATTGGAATCCTCCCCTAGCTGTCATACTCATTGGTCCGCACACATCAGTATGTATGAGTTCCAATAAATCTAACGTCCTCTCCGGTAAACCCGTGAAGGGCGCCTTGGTCATCTTACCAAGTAAGCAAGCTTCACATGTCTCGTATGATTCAAAATCAAACGAAGTTAAAAGCCCATCAGAATGAAGCTTCTTCATGCGATTCTCACTTATATGACCCAAACGACAGTGCCACATGTAGGTAGGACTTAAATCATTAGGCCGAGGCCTTTTAGCACTAATATTACAGATAGGTGCATCATCAAGATTTAAAATGAATAACCCATTCATAATGGATGCAAAAGCCACAAACATGCCATTCTTTGAGATCACACAACCATTGTTTTCACTCGCAAATGAATAACCATCCTTCATCAAACATGAAGGAGACATAATGTTTCGACTCATACTAGGAACTAGATAACAATTATTTAACTCCAAAATAAATCCTGATGGGAGGTGGAGTTGCATCGTCCCGACGGTCAACGCAGCAACTCTTGCATTATTGCCTACCCGGAAATCAACTTCTCCTCTTTTCACGCTTCTACTTCTTATCATTCCCTGCATCGAATTGCAAATATGGGCAACCGATCCGGTATCAAATACCCAAGAATTAATATAAGAATCAGCAAGAAAAATTTCTGTAATGTGAATAGCAAGTGTACCTGCTGCGGCTGTACCCTTACCGCCGCGATCCTTAATAGAGGCCAAGTACTGCTTGCAATTCCTTTTCCAGTGACCAAGTTCTTTGCAATAAAAGCACTCTGCATCTGCAGCTGGTCCAGCCTTGGGCTTTTGATTTGGCTTGGATACTGTATCCTTTGCCTTGCCCTTCTTCTTTTGAGTTTTACCCTTCTTCTTAAAGTTGGGTTTGTTTTGGACCGCCATCACATGGCCGCTGCTGCCAGCGCTTTTCTTTATGTCCCCTTCTGCAGTTTTCAGCATGCCACATAGTTCATTGAGGCCCCTCTCCGCCCCATGCATATGGTAGTTCGTGATGAAGTTTCCATAGCTGGGCGGAAGAGATGCCAAAATGAAGTCAGTGGCCAACTCTTGGCTTATTGGGAAGCCTAGCTTCTCCAACCTCTGACTGTAACCAACCATTTTGATTACGTGTGGCCCAACTGCTGCGCCTTCTGCTAGCTTGCATTCCAGAAAGGCTTTGGACACATTGAACCTTTCAGTCCTAGCCTGAGTCTGGAACATATCCTTGAGCGCCACGATCATATCGTGTACCTCATGGTTTGTCTCAAACTGCATCTGCAGCTCAGGCTCCATGCAAGCAAGCATTAGGCAACTCACTTCAAGATTAGTATCCATTGCTTTCTTGTAAGCGGTTTTAGCTGCAGCAGTTGCATTTTCACCAGGATCCTCTGGTAGTGGGGTGTCTAGAACGTCTTCCTTTTTTCAGCCCTGAGAACAATTCTCAGGTTACGGATCCAATCCGTATAGTTTGTTCCATTTAACTTATCCTTTTCAAGAATTGATCGCAAAGTAAATGTTGGTGTGCTAGGGGCCATTTATCTACAACAAAATAATGCAAAATACTAAGACAAAAATATCCATGACAGAGTAAATCATATTAAACATTTAATAGTCTACTCCCACTAAAATCAATATCCCCCGATTGATACTTAGTGATTCAGAACCCACAACTAACAAGTCTACTAGTGAGCTTTAGCATCACCGCTAGAAGACAAGGTAGATCGTATGTATGGAAATTCCACAGGAAATCTCATGCGGTTGATCAAATCAACCCAAATCCGAGACTTTCGACCCGAAGAAGATTACACTCATGACGTTGATCTGTTACGTCAATCTGCTGGTTGTGTACGCAGTTAGCCCCGATGGTGATTCCAGCCGGTAGGGGCAAGTCGCGCATACAACAGAGAAGGACGAACTGATCTCTCCAGTCATATCCGATGTAATCTACTTCAACCCTTTATTACCAATTGATCTAATCAAACCGTGCATCAAGTAGATCCATCTCATGAACCTAGATCCAGACCTAAAACTACGCAGAACCTCCTCTGATACCACTGTAGGATTACGGGGAGGCTACGCTAGCGCAAAACAAAATTTTCATCCCCATAATACCAAGAACTACTGCGGTTATAGGTCATGGAATTACCACTAGACGCGCAGAGCAGCGGAAGACGTCTCGATGTAGACGAACGCGTCGAGCAGTGCCGTGTAGTCGCCGGCGTTCTTCACATCCTCGCACGGTTCGTCCAAGTGCTCCAGATGCAGCACCTTCGAGGTATCCACACGTACAGGGAGGAAGCGCCGCGTACCGAACTGCTAGGTTCGCGACGGCGGCTTGGCGAGGGCGAGCGGCGGCTACTGGTTTGCAGGTGGCGAATTAGGTTATCTCTTAACCGCGCCCCCGCCCCTCATTATATAGGCGTTATGGTGGGCTTCTGACGCCGAGGCCCATCATTAACCCTAAAGCCCAGTCTAATTTCGGATCTAATCCGAATTAGGCTTCCTTCCCCTTAAGTGTGTGACCCTATAGGTTCACGTACAAATAGACATAGCCCGAGTACTCTTACTTGGCCTAATAATTGACAGCGGCCTCTAGCAAGACATGTCAACTCCTATGTGTACGTAAAGATCATATCAGACGAACCATTGCGACATTAAGTACATGCTGTTCCCTTTGTCTCACGATATTTGGTCTGGCTCTAAGCTGACCTCTCTTTCTCGATACTGTGAATTGGAATCCTTTCAATGGTTAACTCTTAACCCTAGCACGGCCATGCATTTCTTGATCCAATCACTCGAGGGGCCCAGAGATATCTCTCTCACAAAGAGAGGGACAAATTCCATCTTGACTGACCATGCCTCATAGCATGCTTCCTGACAAACCCAAAACTACCTTTATAACTACCCAGTTACGGGATAGCGTTTGATAGTCCCTAAGTAAGTCAATTCACATCTTGAGAACATGCGACAATCTCAGGTCTAAGGATACAGTATTCATGTTGCAAGAAGAGAACTATATTACAATATCTCACGTTGGGTCGGTCCAGCCTCATGTCATACATGCGCCCACATTATTAATTTAACATCTCCATGTTCATGACTTGTGAAATGTAGTCATCAACTAATACATGTGCTAGTCATCGACTCTGACTAGGGACATCATTTAGAATAACCATATAAGTAAAGAATCTCACAAACAATTCACATAATTGCTAATCAATACAAGGTGCCTTCCATGGATATTCAATTAAGCAATATATATATCATGGATACAAAGAAATATGCTCATCTCTATGATTATCTCTAGGGCATATTTCTAACAAGTATATGATATGAAATATAGTGTAATCAAATATTGGAGAATACATGTAAATGATACTAGATGTAGTCTCAAAAGATACTGATTGAAATTCAATGGCGAGCTTGAGAGACATGAGAGTTCTTGGAGATTTTGTAGTGGAAGATTGTTGTCTTTCTCTGCGGACCTCATTTTCCTTACAATGAGACTATCACATGAAATAGACTTGAAAAGGTGTTAGTCTCAAAGTATTAGATTATAGAGTAACCTCCCCCTAAAGGTGTGTGTAACACCCTGGTGTTACTATAACTAAAACTTGAGCATGGCATCATAAGCATTGGCATTACATATGTTTGACACACCTAGAGTGCATTCACTAGGCAAAAATTTCAAACAAGTTGTATTGTTTAAGTATTTTTGCAAATAGCACCCTGGATGGGAAACTTAACCCTAAATAGGGATTAAAGGGGTAAAACTTAACCCAAGATGAGAAAACCTAAAGACTTTAAGGAAAGAGTCACAAAATGTCCCTAGAAACAAGGTTGAATCACCTTTATACCCCTAAGATACCAGAAACCCTAATTGGAACCCTGGAAAACCCTAAAACTAAACCCTAGGGGCTTATGTGCAAAATTAGCCCACTTTTGGGCTAAAGTGCAAAAACCAAGCCAAATAAGTTTCTTAAGTCCTTTGGTTCACAAATATGTGGACTTGAAAGCCAAACCCTAAGTTTTGGACTTAAGTGCAAAATGGACCTCATTTGAAGTCTATACTATGTCTGAAATTTCAGTGATATTGGCTCAACTTTGGAGCTCTACATTTTCCAAAGTATTGAGAATTTGCCCTAGGTCACCACATCAACTATGTAGATCTATCTTAGGTGAACAACTTTGCTTAAGTGGGCAAGTTATGTTCTAGTGAGGAATTTAGAGATTATCATGCTCAAACTTTGGCTGTCAGGCTGTATGGTCTGAATTTTCAGACTAGCAGTGAACTAATCTCGACTTCAAGCTAAGTTTTAAGCATGATCCAGTGGAAATCTACCTATGGTTTCCATAGCAAGTTTGTAGTGGGTATCATACTCTACAAGTTTGCTGCACGGATTAACTCGTGTTACCATGGAAAATTGAGAGAAAATCAAGCTCAAATTTGCTCCGTCAGACTGTCTGAACCGAGCTCGCCATGGTACAGTAGCTTGACTGGATCAGATCACCAGCGCGGCTGTCCTCACCGCCGACGGATCCCTCCGCCGCGATTCGAGTTGTCGGCATTTGGATTCGTGCACCGGACTTGTGGATAACCTCTCGGGGTAAAAGATCCTCATCGTCGTCAAGCTGGAAGCCACCTCGGTCGGCCGCGGTACTCCTCCCCTGGTTCACCGTCTGCGGGTAAAGTGCTCACCGCCGACGTGCCCTCGCCGTTGGCCACCGCGTGTCCTAACCGCGCCATTACATCACCGTGATTCCCTACTGCAGTCCCATCAGCGTCGATGAGCTCGCCACGGATGGGAACACGTAACCAAGACGCCAGACCTCTTCCTCATCTCCGGCCGCCTCCGCTATCCGCTCAAATTGAGCACCACCGCCCCGGGGATCTATAAATTGAGCCCCCGGCCAGCTGCGCTAGGTCATACCAAAGCCATAGCCACCACTCCCGTCTCCGATTAGCCCCCATAGCCAGAGAATCGCTCACTTCCCCCAATTCGGTTTCCGCCACCGCGAAGAAGACCTCACCGTGACCAGCTCCATCCAGGTGAGCTCAAGTCCCTCTGCCGCTTGTTCTAGCATCCCTCAGCTCCTCTCAAACTCCCTGACCCCTTTGATTGAGCTAAGTCGCCATAGTTCACCGGGAACACCTTCACCCATCCGCAATGTTCTCGGTTCATGCGGACTGAGCTTGATAGCTCATTATCCGTGCAATTAGATTAGGGAAAACACTCGGGCTTGGTCCAATTTGATGTCCGCCACTCGGGAACCCTAGCCGTTGCCCCAATCGGCCGGCGTAGGTGCTCGCCGGAGCTCGGCTGGGCGTGAACGCCGTCGGGGACTCCACCTTGCAAAAGAACAGAACTACGGGGGTCCATCTGTAAACGTCAGAGACTCTGTTAAACAGTGAATGAATTCGTTCGCAGATAGACAGAAACGCGGGGGTCCCTATGCAAAATCGCCAGGGCGCGGGCGCGCACGGGCGCTTCTTCCCCCTGACTGGGCCGTACGGGCTGCTTTTGGCCCAGAACTGTTCACTGTTTTTCCTTTTCTTTTATTTCCAGAGCTAAAACAATTATTGAAAATTGTAGAAAAATGATAAAATTGTGAAACCAATTTTCCTAGGCCTGTTATTTTCCCTAGAATTTAGTAAAAATAGTTTTATGATTTTTAGTGGAAATAGGAAATTTTAGGGTATTTAAAGTAGTTAAAAGTATTGGTTATGGATTTTTAGAAAATAATTAGTAAGTCCAAAAATGCCCAAACTTTTTATGGGAACTTAAAACAATATTTAAAAGCCTTGGGTAGAACTTGGGTTGATTTGGACCATGTTTGCTAACTAGAACCCAAAAACCCCCTGCCTTGTGAACTCCTTTACTGACTCCGGAAACCCTAGGTTCTCGGAGTACCGTGAAGGAAAGTTGTACTCAAGACTTAGATAATAAGTTTATATTATCTTCGCATCCTCATGAGCATCCCATGGCATCCATTCTTATGCATATATATGGTTATGTTAGAACACGAAGAAGAAGAAGAAGTCACTGAAGAGGGAACTCCACCAACCTCAGATCCTCAAGCAGGCAACTGCTTTTATTTCGATATTTGTGGATCCGAGCAGGACTCACCTGTTAACAAAGGCAAGGCCCGGTGCATTTGCCACCCTCCTTGTTGTTTTAAATCTTTCTCACTTGCTTGATGCATTAGGTGATAGGAGTTGATTGATAAAACAATTTCTGCATTACCTTCCTTGAATTTGATTACCTTCCTTGATCACCCTTTTTACAAAAGATTTTGATGCTCAGTCTTGCTTTAGAAAAACAAAATGTTTTGTTTTTACAAAAGTTGATGTGGCAAAAGTGGGTGGGATGTTTTCGAAAATAAAACTTGATGGTGAATCCATCATGGCCATGATGGGTTCAACATCGGAAAAGATGTACCTCTGCCAGGTACCAAGTTTTTGGGTTGAAAAGATTAAGCTGAGACCGGGCGGTTGACTTGCACGAGAAGAGAGTCTTGGTGTAGTGTCTCCGTCTGAGTCGATTAAGGACTGTCTCGATGTAGGCTTGATGATCAAGGACCCTTTAGCTGGTCACATGCCTCGTCATGGGTAAGCCTTGCCTCGGGCAGACTAAGGCCGGAATAAGATAACACGAAATGGGCGTGGAGCGGTGGCGAGAGTAGCGTGTACCCTCCGTAGCAAGAGGCTGGACGGTGGTGTATCTGTGCTCTCGGTTTGCGTGAACCTGATCCGGTCTTAAGAACCCCGGTGGCGGGTTGACATATGCAAGGGTTAAGTGCTACATATGTCATGTGATTGGAGATCCTCAACTGAGTATAATCGATTCGGATCGCCGTACCTTCGCGGTTATGAAGACTTGGTCACTGACCTACATGTAGCATTCCACTAAAGATGATGGGTTTTTGTTAAGAAATTGGCTAGTGCAGGACCAGTGATTGAACTAGGGTAGAAAGAACTCTAGTTGCAGGTAATTGAACTTAACCGGACAAATAAAATTGGATTTTTAAGGATCCACTTTAGTAAGCATTTCTGCAAAACAGAGTCTTTGATTATTGAGAAGCCTTACCTTGACTCCCTAAAAGCCAGCATACCCTTGAGAGTCTTTTCTTTAGTCGGGTAAGTCTTGCTGAGTAATTCCATACTCAGGGTTTATCCCTTCGTTGTTTTTAGGTGAGGAAGTAGCAGATTTCTGCTGCTTCTGTGCCAAGGTGGTTCCCAAAGAAGAAACCCAAGACTGAAGTGCGGGAGGACTTGGTCCTCCATATAGATCTTTTACTTAAATCTTCTCGGGAGGAGTTTTTACCTCCCTTGGTTTGTATAATATTACTACTCGGCACTCGCTCTTAGTTCTGGTCTGTAATAAAACAACTTGTGCTTGCTTTTAAATAAATGTGGATTATGTAATCGCTTCTGCAATTCTTTATCTCCGATGTTCTGTAATATCTGCAAGACGGGTGAATCGTTCCTGGTAAGGTAAGGAAAGATACCAAACTTGTCAAGTAATTCAGGGGCACCTACAGGGTTGTCTGATGTCCGTTGGGCAAGGACAACTGTAGGTGGGCCTAATTACTTGGGAGGTTCCGTCACAGATGGTATCGGAGCGTAGCCTTTCTTTGCAGACATTATGAGGCATCTTCAAAAGGATTTTCGAAAGTCTTACCTAAAAATTCTTTTCTCTTCTTACCTAAGTATTCTGAAGAGTCTATTCTAAAGACCAGATAGGAAGAGTGCAATGTATAGAAGGTTGAATCGACTAAGGTTGATTCTGTACTTATTCATGCATCATGCTAAGAATTATGCTAATAAATTTTCCCCCTTAGAAAGATGCCGCCACGCACAAGGCTAACGGCACGTAAGTCAACGGGACCAATTGGAATACCCCGGCATCAACTAGCCCCTCGACACGAAAGCAGCAGCAGCGGAAGTAATGACCCCATAGGAGACCTTGAAGCCCGAGTGAGTCGACTTCAAGCAGAGCTGCAACACAGGACCAATGCTTGGGTCGCAGACGGAGATAGAATCAATGAACTAAGAAGGGACATCCGTCACCTGCAGGATCAGCTTGCTGATCGAGACTTAGCACTTGACTGGGCAGTACAGTCTCATTTGCTGGCATGTGCTAAGGAAGCAAGGGCTCAGGCCCGAATTAAAGAACTTAGCTCAACTGTCGACGACCTGCAGGTCTAGTGCAATACGTTGCATGAGGAAGTCCATATACTATACTCACAATTACACCCTAGTGTGCCTGTACACTCTGCTGAGGCAGAAGCCGGACCCTCTCACGTTGCGGGACGCACGTTGGGTGGGGAGTTAGACCTTTTTGAACCCCCTCCTTTGAGGTTGGTTGACGTCTGGACTCCCACACCTGACGATGAGAACGCCAAAAGTAACGGAAAGCAGGACTAATGGTGTAATAGAAGTAGAGTAGTGTATTGCAGAATGCACGGTTGTATAATAGGTTGAACTTTTGTATAATGGGTAATGTATCCTGTTATGTAATATCGAGTCTGTATCATTACTTTTTATAGTAATGTAAAATGGAAGGTCTCTTTGGCATATTATGTTTATTCAAATGTTTTTGCCTCAGATGCCGACCAGGACTCGCGGACAGGACGCAGCTGGAACTTCTGGGGGTCGGGATGTCACCCCAAATCCACCTCCGGTTCCACCCACGTTAGCCGAGGCGATTGCCACCTTGGTGAATGCCACCGCAGACAATACCCGCTTCCTTAGGGAAATGGCGGGTCAGCAGCAGTTCCAGCAGCAGGCAGGAAGAGGTTTTCAGCAAGGTCCCCGTGAAACCACCTATCTGTCTTCTCCGAAACTCGTCCACCTCTATTTACCAAAGCAGAAGACCCGCTAGAAGCTGATGAGTGGATACGAGTTATTGAACAAAAGTTTGGCCTTCTTCGTTGTTCTGAAACACAGAAGCCATTGTTCGCGGCACAGCAACTACGTGGCCCTGCCAGTACTTGGTGGGGAAATTTTGTGGCTATCCAACCTGACAACCATCAAATCACCTGGGAAGAATTTAAAGCAGCCTTCCGTGAGCACTACATACCAGAAGGGGTGCTGCATATGAAACAAGAGGAATTCATGAAGTTGAAACAAGGAGGAGACACCATCAATCAGTATCTTAACAAGTTTAATCACCTGTCGCAGTATGCCATCGACCAGGTGAATACTGATTTGAAGAAAAAGAACTGTTTTATGAGAGGTCTAAATGACCGGTTGCAGCGAAAGATGGCCACATGTATTGATCTCACATATGGAAAGGCTGTCAGTACAGCCTTATCTGTGGAAGCAAAATACGCAAGTTCTGGGAAGAATAAGGGATTCAGTGGTGAGAGGCCTAATCAGGGCCAGGCGAAGAGGCAACGGTTCGTCATCCGGCCTTCTAGCCAAAACCGTACTTTTTCCCGTCCACCAGCATTCCCTTTCAAACAGCCCATTATTATCGGCCCCAACAATACCTCCACTTCCCCAAATCAGCCGGGTGCCCCAGGCACTCGATTCCCTGCCTTGCCCAGCTCTTCAACTGGGTGTTTCAACTGCGGCAAATCAGGACATTTTATCAAAGACTGCCCATACCCCAAGCAAAATCAATCCAATGTTCAGCAAGGAACTGGGAAATCCACTCAGCCCAAGGGAAATGCTGTGGGGAGAAATACCAAGAAAACGGGGCGTGTATACTACACTCAAGTGGCCACTACACCGGAAGGAGAGCCGGTGATGATGGGTACGTTTCCCGTGGCCAGTCACCCTGCAATTATTCTTTTTGATTCTGGTGCTTCGCATACCTTCATTAGCAAGAAATTTGTGGAGCAACATCACATTGCATGCCATGAATCAAGAGAGGGATTTAAAATTCATTCACCTGGGGGACACATTTTTACTAGAGAAGTGGCCTATGAAGTGCCAGTAACAATGGCCGGACGGAACTTTCCTGCTAACATGATTGTTCTGAAAGGCCAGGATATAGATGTAATTTTGGGTATGAATTGGTTAACCCAACACAAGGCAATCCTCAACACTGAACTCAGAACTGTCAGGTTGAGCTATAATCAAGAAGAAATTCTTTTGTCTCTCCCCGAAACCAATCCAGCCAAAGCTTCTGGTAGAATAATTGAAGCCATTGTACCGAAGATCAAGAACATTCCGGTAGTATGTGAGTTTCCAGATGTATTTCCGGAAGATTTGCCTGGACTACCCCCTGAAAGAGATGTAGAGTTTGTAATTGAGCTAAAGCCCGGTATGGCTCCTATCTCCCGAAGATCGTACCGTATGCCCCCTAATGAGTTGGCAGAATTGAAGATTCAATTACAAGATCTACTGAATAAGGGATTCATCTGGCCAAGCTCGTCCCCATGGGGTTGCCCCGCCATTTTTGTTAAGAAGAAGGATCAAACCTTGCGGATGTGCGTGGATTATCGACCCCTGAATGAGGTCACCATCAAGAATAAGTACCCTCTTCCAAGGATCGACATCTTATTTGATCAACTGACTGGGGCGAGGGTATTTTCCAAAATTGATCTCAGGTCGGGCTATCACCAAATCCGTATTCGGCCCGAGGATATACCGAAGACCGCATTTACTACGCGGTATGGATTGTTTGAATACTTGGTAATGTCTTTCGGGCTCACAAATGCTCCTGCCCACTTCACCTATTTGATGAACTCGGTGTTCATGCCCGAGTTGGACAAGTTCGTCGTGGTCTTCATCGACGATATTTTAATATACTCTAAAAATGAAGAGGAGCATGCTCAGCATCTACGGATTGTATTGACGCGCCTGAGGGAACATCAGCTGTATGCCAAGTTCAGCAAGTGCACGTTCTGGCTGGAGGAAATTCAATTTTTGGGGCACGTGTTATCAGCTAAAGGAATTGCGGTAGATCTTAGCAAGGTCAAAGATATTCTGGAGTGGAAACCCCCAACCACTGTTCACCAAGTCTGGAGTTTTCTTGGACTAGCTGGATATTATCGCAGATTCATACCCGATTTTTCTAAGCTTGTGAAGCCAATCACAAGTTTATTGAAGAATGATATTAAGTTCAATTGGTCTTCTAAGTGTAATGAAGCCTTTGAACAATTGAAGACATTATTAACCACTGCTCTGGTATTGGCTCAACCGGACATCACTAAGCCTTTTGATGTATATTGTGATGCATCTGGCAGTGGGCTCGGCTATGTACTGATGCAAGAAGGCCGAGTAATTGCGTATGCTTCAAGGCAGTTGCGCCGACATGAGGAGCATTATCCAACTCATGATCTGGAGCTAGCTGCTGTGGTTCATGCCCTAAAAATATGGCGTCACTATCTGCTGGGAAATATCTGTCACATATATACAGATCATAAAAGTTTGAAGTACATCTTTACCCAGTCAGAGTTAAATATGAGGCAAAGACGATGGCTTGAGCTCATTAAAGACTATGAACTAGAGATCCATTATCACCCAGGCAAGGCCAATGTGGTGGCAGATGCATTGAGTCGTAAGACTTCCTGCCACTGTCTTATGGCAAAGACCTCCGAGAACACTTTATGTCAAGAAATGGAGAAGCTAAACCTAGGGATAATCCAGCAAGGGACTCTAAATAAGCTAAAGCTTGAGTCAATCATTCTGCAAAAGATAATTGATGCTCAAAAGGATAATCTGGGTATGAAGCACATACGAGAGAAGATAAGGGCTGGAACAGCCAAATGTTTTAAGGAAGACGATCAAGGTGTGTTATGGTTTAACAACCGCATAGTAGTGCCAAAGAATGAAGAACTCCGCCAGCAAATCTTAGATGAAGCGCATCTTAGTCGCTATTCTATTCATCCGGGAAGCACTAAGATGTATCATGATCTAAAACAGCACTACTGGTGGACGAAGATGAAAATTGAAATTGCACGCTATGTGGCTAAGTGTGACACTTGCAGACGTGTCAAGGCCATACACATGAAAACTGCCGGTCCATTGCAGTCATTACCAATACCAACATGGAAATGGGAAGACATAAGCATGGACTTCATTGTGGGATTGCCCAGGACCGCAAAAGGGTATGTCTCTATTTGGGTGATTGTTGATCGACTTACAAAGATTGCTCACTTTCTGCCGGTCAAAACCTATTATCCGGTACTTACCTATGCGGAGTTATACATTGCCCGTATTCTCAGTTTGCATGGTGTCCCAAAGACTATAATGTCGGATCGTGGACCACAATTTGTATCCAAATTTTGGGAAGAACTTCATAAATCCCTGGGTACTAAGTTACTCCACAGTTCGGCCTATCATCCTCAAACCAGTGGACAGACTGAGAGAGTGAACCAAATACTTGAAGATATGCTGCGGGCATGTGTTCTGGACTTCTCACAGAAATGGGATGAATGTTTACCTTTGGCGGAGTTTTCATATAATAATAGCTATCAAGAAAGTATCAAGATGGCACCCTTTGAAGCTTTATATGGACGACGGTGTCGGACTCCGCTAAATTGGTCTGAACCTGGTGAAAGGTGCTTCTTTAGACCTGATCTAGTGAAAGGAGCCGAGGATAAGGTTCAGAAAATTATTCATAATATGAAGAAAGCACAAGCTCGTCAGAAGAGTTATGCAGACCAACGGCGAATGCCCTTATACTTCCTGGAAGGAGACTACGTCTACTTGAAGGTTTCACCAATAAAGGGAGTATCGTGTTTCGGGGTAAAGGGAAAGCTTGCACCCAGGTACATTGGTCCATTTCCTATTCTTCAAAGATATGGGCCAATGGCGTATCGACTTCAACTTCCCGAAACATTGTCTGCTGTACATAATGTGTTCCATGTATCGCAATTAAAGAAGTGTCTACGGGTTCCCGATCGAACCATTGAAGTGACAGATGTTGTCCTGGAACCAGACTTAACGTACTCGGAACATCCTATTCGAATTCTGGATCAAAAGGATAGGGTTACCCGGAGAAAGATTCTCAAATTCTACAAGGTACAATGGAACCAGCATTCTGAAGAAGAGGCTACGTGGGAAACTCAAGATTTCTTGAATAAGAATTTCCCAGGCTTTCTAGCCTCATGTAATTTGTAAAATGTATATAGTTATTGCAATAAAGGAATGAACCCCCACACCACCCCTGCCTTGTACCAGAAATAAGGAAATAAAAATGTGACACATTTCCTTTTCCATTACTCACCCTAGGACTTTAAATCTCGGGACGAGATTCTTTTATGGGGGGAAGGATGTAACACCCTGGTGTTACTATAACTAAAACTTGAGCATGGCATCATAAGCATTGGCATTACATATGTTTGACACACCTAGAGTGCATTCACTAGGCAAAAATTTCAAACAAGTTGTATTGTTTAAGTATTTTTGCAAATAGCACCCTGGATGGGAAACTTAACCCTAAATAGGGATTAAAGGGGTAAAACTTAACCCAAGATGAGAAGACCTAAAGACTTTAAGGAAAGAGTCACAAAATGTCCCTAGAAACAAGGTTGAATCACCTTTATACCCCTAAGATACCAGAAACCCTAATTGGAACCATGGAAAACCCTAAAACTAAACCCTAGGGGCTTATGTGCAAAATTAGCCCACTTTTGGGCTAAAGTGCAAAAACCAAGCCAAATAAGTTTCTTAAGTCCTTTGGTTCACAAATATGTGGACTTGAAAGCCAAACCCTAAGTTTTGGACTTAAGTGCAAAATGGACCTCATTTGAAGTCTATACTAAGTCTGAAATTTCAGTGATATTGGCTCAACTTTGGAGCTCTACATTTTCCAAAGTATTGAGAATTTGCCCTAGGTCACCACATCAACTATGTAGATCTATCTTAGGTGAACAACTTTGCTTAAGTGGGCAAGTTATGTTCTAGTGAGGAATTTAGAGATTATCATGCTCAAACTTTGGCTGTCAGGCTGTATGGTCTGAATTTTCAGACTAGCAGTGAACTAATCTCGACTTCAAGCTAAGTTTTAAGCATGATCCAGTGGAAATCTACCTATGGTTTCCATAGCAAGTTTGTAGTGGGTATCATACTCTACAAGTTTGCTGCACGGATTAACTCGTGTTACCATGGAAAATTGAGAGAAAATCAAGCTCAAATTTGCTCTGTCAGACTGTCTGAACCGAGCTCGCCATGGTACAGTAGCTTGACTGGATCAGATCACCAGCGCGGCTGTCCTCACCGCCGACGGATCCCTCCGCCGCGATTCGAGTCGCCGGCATTTGGATTCGTGCACCGGACTTGTGGATAACCTCTCGGGGTAAAAGATCCTCATCGTCGTCAAGCTGGAAGCCACCTCGGTCGGCCGCGGTACTCCTCCCCTGGTTCACCGTCTGCGGGTAAAGTGCTCACCGCCGACGTGCCCTCGCCGTTGGCCACCGCGTGTCCTAACCGCGCCATTACATCACCGTGATTCCCTACTGCAGTCCCATCAGCGTCGATGAGCTCGCCACGGCTGGGAACACGTAACCAAGACGCCAGACCTCTTCCTCATCTCCGGCCGCCTCCGCTATCCGCTCAAATTGAGCGCCATCGCCCCGAGGATCTATAAATTGAGCCCCCGGCCAGCTGCGCTAGGTCATACCAAAGCCATAGCCACCACTCCCATCTCCGATTAGCCCCCATAGCCAGAGAATCGCTCACTTCCCCCAATTCGGTTTCCGCCACCGCGAAGAAGACCTCACCGTGACCAGCTCCATCCAGGTGAGCTCAAGTCCCTCTGCCGCTTGTTCTAGCATCCCTCAGCTCCTCTCAAACTCCCTGACCCCTTTGATTGAGCTAAGTCGCCATAGTTCACCGGGAACACCTTCACCCATCCGCAATGTTCTCGGTTCATGCGGACTGAGCTTGATAGCTCATTATCCGTGCAATTAGATTAGGGAAAACACTCGGGCTTGGTCCAATTTGATGTCCGCCGCTTGGGAACCCTAGCCGTTGCCCCAATCGGCCGGCGTAGGTGCTCGCCGGAGCTCGGCTGGGCGTGAACGCCGTCGGGGACTCCACCTTGCAAAAGAACAGAACTACGGGGGTCCATCTGTAAACGTTAGAGACTCTGTTAAACAATGAATGAATTCGTTCGCAGATAGACAGAAACGCGGGGGTCCCTATGCAAAATCGCCAGGGCGCGGGCGCGCACGGGCGCTTCTTCCCCCTGACTGGGCCGTACGGGCTGCTTTTGGCCCAGAACTGTTCACTGTTTTTCCTTTTCTTTTATTTCCAGAGCTAAAACAATTATTGAAAATTGTAGAAAAATGATAAAATTGTGAAACCAATTTTCCTAGGCCTATTATTTTCCCTAGAATTTAGTAAAAATAGTTTTATGGTTTTTAGTGGAAATAGGAAATTTTAGGGTATTTAAAGTAGTTAAAAGTATTGGTTATGGATTTTTAGAAAATAATTAGTAAGTCCAAAAATGCCCAAACTTTTTATGGGAACTTAAAACAATATTTAAAAGCCTTGGGTAGAACTTGGGTTGATTTGGACCATGTTTGCTAACTAGAACCCAAAACCCCCCTGTCCTGTGAACTCCTTTACTGACTCCGGAAACCCTAGGTTCTCGGAGTACAGTGAAGGAAAGTTGTACTCAAGACTTAGATAATAAGTTTATATTATCTTCGCATCCTCATGAGCATCCCATGGCATCCATTCTTATGCATATATATGGTTATGTTAGAACACGAAGAAGAAGAAGAAGTCACTGAAGAGGGAACTCCACCAACCTCAGATCCTCAAGCACGCAACTGCTTTTATTTTGATATTTGTGGATCCGAGCAGGACTCACCTGTTAACAAAGGCAAGGCCCAGTGCATTTGCCACCCTCCTTGTTGTTTTAAATCTTTCTCACTTGCTTGATGCATTAGGTGATAGGAGTTGATTGATAAAACAATTTCTGCATTACCTTCCTTGAATTTGATTACCTTCCTTGATCACCCTTTTTACAAAAGATTTTGATGCTCAGTCTTGCTTTAGAAAAACAAAATGTTTTGTTTTTACAAAAGTTGATGTGGCAAAAGTGGGTGGGATGTTTTCGAAAATAAAACTTGATGGTGAATCCATCATGGCCATGATGGGTTCAACATCGGAAAAGATGTACCTCTGCCAGGTACCAAGTTTTTGGGTTGAAAAGATTAAGCTGAGACCGGGCGGTTGACTTGCACGAGAAGAGAGTCTTGGTGTAGTGTCTCCGTCTGAGTCGATTAAGGACTGTCTCGATGTAGGCTTGATGATCAAGGACCCTTTAGCTGGTCACATGCCTCGTCATGGGTAAGCCTTGCCTCGGGCAGACTAAGGCCGGAATAAGATAACACAAAATGGGCGTGGAGCGGTGGCGAGAGTAGCGTGTACCCTCCGTAGCAAGAGGCTGGACGGTGGTGTATCTGTGCTCTCGGTTTGCGTGAACCTGATCCGGTCTTAAGAACCCCGGTGGCGGGTTGACATATGCAAGGGTTAAGTGCTACATATGTCGTGTGATTGGAGATCCTCAGCTGAGTATAATCGATTCGGATCGCCGTACCTTCGCGGTTATGAAGACTTGGTCACTGACCTACACGTAGCATTCCACTAAAGATGATGGGTTTTTGTTAAGAAATTGGCTAGTGCAGGACCAGTGATTGAACTAGGGTAGAAAGAACTCTAGTTGCAGGTAATTGAACTTAACTGGACAAATAAAATTGGATTTTTAAGGATCCACTTTAGTAAGCATTTCTACAAAACAGAGTCTTTGATTATTGAGAAGCCTTACCTTGACTCCCTAAAAGCCATCATACCCTTGAGAGTCTTTTCTTTAGTCGGGTAAGTCTTGCTGAGTAATTCCATACTCAGGGTTTATCCCTTCGTTGTTTTTAGGTGAGGAAGTAGCAGATTTCTGCTGCTTCTGTGCCAAGGTGGTTCCCAAAGAAGAAACCCAAGACTGAAGTGCGGGAGGACTTGGTCCTCCATATAGATCTTTTACTTAAATCTTCTCGGGAGGAGTTTTTACCTCCCTTGGTTTGTATAATATTACTACTCGGCACTCGCTCTTAGTTCTGGTCTGTAATAAAACAACTTGTGCTTGCTTTTAAATAAATGTGGATTATGTAATCGCTTCCGCAATTCTTTATCTCCGATGTTCTGTAATGTCTGCAAGACGGGTGAATCGTTCCTGGTAAGGTAAGGAAAGATACCAAACTTGTCAAGTAATTCAGGGGCACCTACAGGGTTGTCTGATGTCCGTTGGGCAAGGACAACCGTAGGTGGGCCTAATTACTTGGGAGGTTCCGTCACAGTGTGCATACAAGTTTTGAATACTTGTAGGAAACATGCACTTTGATTTGATATCAAGAGGGGCAAATATCTATAACCCGAGCTTTGGCACATATAAGTTAAATGATACCAATTGTAGGATATAAGTTTCTGAATCATTTGTGTCATTTACTTAGGGATGCTGAATAAGCTATGTGCCGTGCGTAATTAAACATTTTAGACCATGTAGGTTTGCTCAAGATTATGAATTGAAAACAAGCAATCCTACCATGTGATTTACCTAGTATTCATGCATTGTTAATCTCAAATAAGTACAAAATGAAATACTAGGCATGAAAGGTAAAACTAGATACAAGAAAATAGATACGCATATATAAACACAAGAAATACAACGATTCTAGTTACCTTAGTCATGGGTGGGGAAATTTGGGTCCAACATATTTACTAACCCACTTGGCAATAAACTTGGTCGAATATGATGTATCCCATGATATACATCCCTAATTTGCCAAGTCTCCAAATTTCTCGTGGTCCTTCGGACTACTCATTTCCCTTTCAGGATCCAAACCTTCTTGGTGCTTTTCATGGTTGAAATTATTTTTTTGGCACCCAGATGCGTTTGGCCCCCTTTCCTTTGTTGGCTTGCTTGTTGGCCTTGATTGCTATCACCTTCCCATTCTTTTTCTTCTTGATCAAATATGGTGTAGCAGCCTTTTTGTCCACCTTTTTGATGTAGGTGTTGGAGATTATGTATACCTGAAAGTATCACCAATGAATGGTGTGACCCGTTTCGATGTAAAAGGGAAGCTTGCACCCCGGTACATTGGTCCGTTTCCTATTCTTGAAAGATGTGGACCAGTGGCGTACCGGCTCCAACTACCCGAAACATTGTCTGCGGTGCACAATGTGTTCCATGTATCCCAATTGAAGAAGTGTCTTCGGGTTCCTGATCGAACCATTGATGTGGTGGATGTTACCTTGGAACCAGACTTAACATATTCAAAACATCCTATTTGAGTCCTAGATCAAAAGGAAAGGATTACCCGAAGAAGAGTTCTCAAATTTTATAAGATACAATGGAACAAACATACTGAAGATGAAGCTACATGGGAAACCCAAGACTTCTTAGAAAAGAATTTCCCTGGCTTTTTAGCTTCATGTAATTTGTAAGATATGTACAATTGTTTTTAAAGATGGAATAAACCCATACCACCCCCTGCCTTGTACAAGAAATAAGGAAATAAAAATATGACGTGTTTCCTTTTCCACTACTTGCCCTAGGACTTTAAATCTCGGGACGAGATTCTTTTATGGGGGGAAGCATGTAACACCCCTGGTGTTACTATCACTAAAACTTGAGCATTACATCATGAGCATTGGCATACCATGTAATTGTTACACCTAGAGTGCATTCACTAGGTAAAAATTTCAAATAAGTTGTGCTGATATGACTTGATGTGTGGTTAGCCCAAGGGTAAAGTGCTTAACCTCAGATCAGGGCTTATGGATATAAGTGAAGCACAAATATGTGAAAACCTCAAAAGACATGAGACATGATCATAAGATATCATATTTGAAGGACTTTAGTGACACCAAAACCCTAAAGTGCTAAAAACCCTGAAAAGACCCCTGAAAAACCCTAAATTAGGACCCTAGGGGGCTACGTGTAAAATTTGTGCACTTTTGGACCCAAGTGCAAATACCAAAGTAATAGAACACCACAAATCATGTGTTTCTCACATTTGAGGATTTGCAAGTCAAATTGTCGGATTTGGGCTTATTTGCAAAAAGCACCACTTAAGCCATATAAGCCTAAGTCTGAAATTCAGTGAGCTTGAGGCGTATTTGGAGCCTTATATCTCTTAATCAAAAAGAATTTGCCTAGGGTCAATACATCAAATTTGAAGAGCTACTAAAGGAGCATGACTTTGTTTAAGTCATCAGACACAAGTGTTGTGCAAAAGTTGGAGTTAAATGGACTCAAAGTTAGGCTGTCAGTCAGCTTAGAGTCTAAACTTTTACTGACAGTGACTTGGGATGAACTTTGGGAGCTCTTTTGAAGATAATCCAGTGAGTATTTGAGTATGGTTACTATAGCAAGATTGTAGCTGAATTATAGGGCTAGAACTTTGTTATAGGTGGATTAACAAGTTCTTACAAAAAAAATTTGAGATCTAGGCACTTCTTTTCGCTCTGTCAAGCGCTCTAAATGGTGTTCTAATAGTATAGTGAACTGAAGAAGATCCCTGGTGTAGTGCACCTTGCCGCCGACGACCCCAGCGCCTAGATTCGCGCTGACGAGGTGATTCGTGCTCACTGGTGCTCGGATAACGCTTCAGGGTAAAAAGATCTTCGCTGTGGATGATGCCAGGGGCTGGCCACCGTACCCCCCCTTGCTTTACGGCCGGCTCAGATAAGCTCACCGGAGTTGGCTGCCTGCCGATCGGGTGCCACGTGCCTTGAAGCTTCACCATGTCGCAATAAGCCGCTCTATATTGCTGGCTCGTCGCCGGTAAGCCTGCCATGGTGAAAGATGCGCAGCTATTGCGCCAGTGCTCTTCCCTCTCTCCGGTCGCCAGCATGCCATGACCAAATTGGGAGCCACCGCTCTGGGATACTATAAATTGAGCACACCCCTAGCTCTGTTAAGTCATCACGAAGCCAAAGCATCCGCTACTGCCTCCGATTAGGCACTAGAGAGCTCCAATTTCTTTCTCTCCCCAAATCAGTTTTCCACACCCATGAACACCTCGTCGTGGCCAGACGCCTACAGGTTAGTTCAAGCATCCTTGCTTGATGTTCTAGCCTCCATTAAGTCCCTTGCTACTCGTAGACCTGTTTAATTGAGCTAGACTACCCTGGATCGCCAAGAACATATCAAATTGTTCTCGATTTCTACCGTCATCGTGGACAGAGAGATTCCGACCAGGATTAGTGCAATTGATGGAGGGGAAATGGTCATTAGGGGTAGAATTAAGTATCATCCACACCGAAGCACCGGTCATTGCGTATCTTGGCTGGTACAGGCACGTTGGAGCCACTGCTCCGCCGTCCATGGTCGGGGACCTCACCTTGCGAAGAAATAGAAAGGGGAGGGGCCTTAGTGGAGATGTCAGCGAGACAGAGAAACTGTAGAGAGGAGTCTTTACGGGTTTTTCAAACAACCAGGGACCCCTATGCAAAGTAGACACTGTGGGCGCGCGCGGGCGCGCTTTCGCCTGTCTTGGGCTGACTTGGATTAGATTAAGCCCATTACTGTTTATGTTTTTCCTTTTTCTTTTTCTGCCAGACTTAGGAAATCCATAGAAAATTATAGAAAAATGATAAAAAATGAGATTAATTTTGTTGGACTCCTAGATTTCTCTTGTATTTAATAAAAATAGTTCCAAGATTTTTAATCCAAACTAGGAATTATGTTGTATTTAAGATGGCTAAAACCTAGTCTCCTAGAATTTTAGGAATTATTTAGTGACTCCAAAAATCACCAAACTTTTTGGATAAGCTTAAGATGGTATTTAGACCCTATGTGTGAAGTTTGACTTGCCTTGGACATTGTTTGATTCCTAAACCCAAAACCCTAGCTCCTTAGGGTAAAAATGTCTAACCACTAAAATACTAACCTAGAAAAAAATCAAAGTTACCCTAGTGCACCATGAAGGAAAGTTGTATTCAAGATACAACTTGATACATCTTTTTTGTCAGTACCCTCAATCAGGGGTACCCTCTACTACGGTATAAAGACACCACATGGAGAACGACACCCAGACCCCACCACATGGACAGGTTCAGGGGTACCACGTGGCAAGTAAAGATAATACACCCCAGGGTGCATTATCGGGTCCGGACCCCCGCAGAGGAACACCGGACCCCTGTACGCATAGCCCGAGTCTTTGACTATAGTCCGGGACTCCCAGAAAGGTATGCTGGGTCCCTCTGTTGGGCCCCAGGTCCCTCCAAGTAAGGTCTGGACCTTAACAAGGACCCGGGATAGGGGGAACACTGGCATGACTAAGGGTCCGACGTGCTCCGGCGCTAGCACGTGTTAGGCCTTGCCGTACGCTCCCCGCATAGGTAGATACCCGCTGATGCCGCGTGGCTTGTGACCCGTGACATAAGCCAACGGGCAGAGCCTAATGTAAGGCCCCTAAAGCCGCGCAGTCTCTGCATTTAATACGGAGAGGACACGCTGCCTGCCACCACGCTGACAGACGACGTGCCCTCTCAGCATTTAATGCGTCCTGTCCACTCCGCTGGCAGACGACGTTAGGGTAGCCTTGCAGGCGGCGGGCCTGTCATGTCTGTTACCAAACAGTGCGCCCGTGCTATGCAGCGCACTATGGATATCGTCCCTTGTACAAGATGCTTCCCCGGCATGCCAAGGATACGTAGATCTCGGGTGTCGAGGCACAGGAAGATTACCCCAGCAGCGAACATTAGTAGCCCCAAATGCTATATACATTTTGTCCCTGGGCCCACATGTCGGGGCTCAGTACCTTTGTGCATGCCCCCCTTCAGCTATAAAAGGGGAGGCATGCGACTATACAACACAAGTTCACTTAGACTCTCAAGCTTCCACAGCAATCCAACACACAGTGGAGTAGGGTGTTACGCTCCGGCGGCCCGAACCACTCTAAACCCTAGCGTGTTCTTGTGTTCATCCTTCCATCTCGCATAACAGGCAAAACGCTTAGGCCCCTCCTCATCTTAGGATTTAGGGCGGGTGCACTCCGCCACCCGGCCGAAGATTTCCTCTCCAACATTTGGCGCGCCAGGTAGGGGGCTAGGCTTTAGGTTTTTGCCTGTGTTCTTATTCGGCATGATGGTGCGGATCATCGAGCACCGCACCGAAACATCAGAAGATTTTGCGATGGAGCAAGAAGTCGCATCCTCTGCGCCGCGAGTACCCAACCACCCTAAGTCTGGGACTGCTGCTGTACACGTCGTGCAGCAGCACGCGCCTGCACAAGCATCCCGGACTCCGTCAAGGGCAGCGCCTACGGCGTTGTCTGCAGCCAGAGAGTTGCTACGCCACCCCCCTAGCTCCACGGCCTCACCGGGGGCCATGAAGCAGTGGCGTGACGATGTGGATCGGCTACTCGGCATGGCACATTCTGCTTCGACCAGGTCCAGGCCTCGGTTATCCCGGCGCCAATGCGAGGCGACGACGTCTGTGCGTTCGCCCTCCGTAAGGGGAGCACAGACCGACGACCTCCGGGCATAACTCAACCATAGGCATGCGGGGCAAGATGCCCGGGTCTCCCTAGAAAGGGCGCGTGAGCGCCGACAAAACATCGAGGGCCGCAACCTCGACCAAGATTTTGCTGCGGAAACGTCGCGAACCCCAGTGGGTGCCCTGTTCCAGGCGGGTGTCCCCCTAGCCAATGTGGGATGTGCCGCTCTCGCGGATCATCTCCGCGCAGCATCGTGGCCACCCAAGTTCAGGCCACACCTGCTAGAAAAATACGACGGTACATCAAATCCGTCAGAATACCTGCAGGTATACGTCACCGCCATCACAGCAGCAGGTGGGGACACCGCTGTGATGGAAACTTATTTTCATGTTGCCTTGTCTGGGCCCGCCCAGACTTGGCTAATGAACGTCGCCCAGGGTCAATCTACACCTGGGAAGAGCTCTGCGCGCGGTTCGTTGCAAACTTCGCTAGCGCTTACCAGCAACACGGCGTGGAGGCCCACCTACATGCAGTGAGGCAGGAGCCCGGAGAGACCCTCCGGACGTTTATCTCCCGCTTCACCAAAGTACGAGGTACTATACCTCGTATATCCAATGCCTCCATCATCACGGCCTTCCGACAGGGAGTACATGATAAGAAAATGTTGGAGAAGCTAGCCACACACGACGTGGAGACTGTCCCCACACTCTTCGCTCTGGCCGACAAATGCGCCAGAGCTGCCGAGGGCCGTGCATGGCACTCGACCCCACGGACCGGGGCTGCCCAGTCGGGTGCTCTCTCCGAGGACGGCAAAAAGAAAAAGAAGGGCCGTGGCTACAAGAGGCCGCAGTCTACCGTGCTGGTCGTCGCAGCTGCGACTGGGGGCCAAGGCGAAAGAAACAAGCGCCCACGGCCGTAGAAGGGTAACAGCGGCTCGTGCCCTGTCCACCCCAACGGTCGCCACAGCGCCGCGGAGTGTCGCGAGATCATTGATCTCGCGAAACGCGTCAGCGAACGCGTCAGCAAGCGGCGTGAGCAGTCTTCCAAGGACGGCTCCCCACCTCGTCGCCGTCCAGGCAAGGAAAAGGTCGACGACGGCAAGGTGGCAGCGGCTGAGTGGGACCCCGGGTATCAGTCACCCAAAGGGGACCTGAAGGACGTCTTCACTAGAGACTCCCACTCTGATGACGATGACTAGATGGACCACCGGAGGGACCCCGTGTCCCCCGATCTACGGGGCTGAAGTCTGACTTCCCCCAAAAACCCTACTGGACTCCCCACAGGTCCAGTCCTCAGCCAGGGACGAGGGCTCCCCCGTCAAATGCAGATGGGAACCCAGGGTCAGGACCTAGTCCTATGGCAAGCACCAAACCAAGAAGGGCTCCACAAACACTCCCCCAGCTGGGAAGGACCCTCCAAGGTGACAGGGAACACGCCGACCCAAGGGTGACCATCCTGCTAAGACTAAAGGAGTACCCCTTCCTAACCCCTGTAGCATCTCTGTAAGTTTTATCCATAGAAGCAAGTCCGAGGGGTCGAACTTTTCTCCCTTTTTTAGCTAAGTAACGCACACGTGTACGCCAGCCCGGTGAGGTCCGCCCTCATTAACTCGGCCTGTTGGCCTAAACCATGCATGTCATGTTATACGGGGAGGATTTACCCCCTCGGATGCGCTCCTATGATAGTTTTATCCTACTGCTCCAAGGTCTTACCCTACAGTTTCCGGATTGTATTTTATCTAACCCACCCGATCAATTCCCATCCTATCAGGCATAATGACATCCGAATTGAACAGCCAGGCTTGCAGTTTAGGACCTCTATGCGAAAGCAGGAGGGCCCGACAACCTGGGGGCCGGTTCTAAAGAATAGGAGCCCATTCCATGGGGTGGTCCGGAGCCTGTGTGGCCGGTTAGCCTGGTTCCGTACTCGAAATCCTGCACACTCCTCCACTCCGTGACGGGTGCCCTAGTATTTGGAGCTATAATACCTGTGTTCCGACAACCTGGGGTCCAAAACTAGAGAAGAGACACTTGTCTCTAGGGGTGGTCCGGAGCCGTGTAGCCGCTCAGCCTGGTCCTGTATCGTGGGCCTGCATGCTCCACCACTCTGTGACGGGTGTCCTAGTACCTAGAACCACCATCCAGGGGGTCCGGACGCACGACTTGGCTGCCCCAGACTAAACCCTGCAAGTTCCGAGCATGTATCAAAGGATGGCGAGTGCCAGATGATGGGTCCTACGGGTGTATTACTAACGCTCCTTAGCTAAAGCTGTGTATAGATCCAGGTCTCGGCGAGGCTGCCTCCCGAGAGTCGTTGACAACTCTTTCACACACGCTGGTATCCAACCTCGACACATCAAGCCTGCATCCCAGGCGGGGGGCCAGCCACCAGGGCGAGTCAATAACGTAACGTCGCACACAGCAGGAACGAGCAGTACACAGATAAGTATTAAACACTGCTTTATAAATAATACTCAGGTGTACCTTACAAAAATAGTAAAAAGCCTGGGGGCCGGTTCTCTAGAATGGGTGCCCGTTCCATGGGGGGGGGGTCCAGAGCCTATGTGGCCGATTAGCCTGGTTCCATACCCGAAATCCTGCATACTCCACCACTCTATGATGGGTGCCCTAGTATTTGGAACTATAAGTCCTGTGCGTCCAACAACTTGGGATCCGGAACTAGAGAAGAGACGCTTGTCTCCTAGGGTGGTCCGAAGCCCATGTAGCCGCTCAGCCTGGTCCCGTACCGTGGGCCTGCACACTCCACCACTCTGTGGCAGGTGTCCTAGTACCTAGAACCACCATCCAGGGGGTTCGGACACACAACTTGGCTTCCCAGACTAAAATCCTGCGTACATATGTTATTACATTCTGCTTCCAAGCAAAAATATGTTATTACATTCCCTTACAAGCGGGGCCCTAGCTCCATTTCTGCAGGAATGAACTGCGTTGCACCAGCAAGAGTCGCGCTGGAAGCTGGCTCTGGGCAACCTCACCGGCGAACGGCGACCATCTCTGCACCTAAGGTTCGCCGACGACAGTGACCACCTCTGCATCAGCAGCGACAACCACCTCCGTCCGAGCGGCTTACCAGCGGCGGCGACCACCTCAGGGCGTGCACCATTGGAAGGAGGTCCTCGCCCCCGTCCTCCTACGGGGGGTGACAACGAGGCCATTACAGCTAAAGAGTCGGGGACTCAGCGGAAGGTGGCTTTGATGGTCTCGCTAGTGGAGGCAACCACCTCTGCAATGGGTAGCCTCACCAGCGGTGGCGACCACCTTAGCACCAACGACAGCGCCCACCTCTGCACCAGTGGACGGCGGCTGCCTTAGCACGTGCAAAGGGGTCCTCACTCCCGTCCTCCCATGGGAGTGAGGACAAGACCATCCAAGAACGCGGCCGCCGCTCCTGCGGCGTATGGCGTCTTGTACGACCCCCTAGTGCGGCCGGCGGGCAGGAGAAGCTGTGAATGTGGCGGACCCGCGCACTGCGCGACCATCGCCCGTGCGGTGGACGGACAGCCACGCCTCGGCCACACGGCAGAAGGCAGTGTCTGAGGCAGCACCAAAGCCATCTAGCCCAAAGGGCCAGACACGCTGCAGCTGACGGCCTGCAGCCAGCCGGCCCCACGTAGCCGAGGTTCGCCTCCTCCGTAAGGCTGGTGAACATCCTTATCCTCCGAATGCTGGAGGAAGAAGCGGGTCACCAGCCCATGCAGAGGGCAGGGCCCCGACTCGGCTCGCCCTCCACCCTAGCAAGGATGATGAACATCCTTGAAGCTGAGGGTGGGGGGAGGCCGCAGCCCGACTTGCTTCTCCCCACCACGAGGCTGGTGGTCATCCTTCTGGATGACCACTGGCAGGGGACTGCAGCTGGGCTACATGATGAAAATCCTTGAAGCCGAGCGATGGCTGAAGAGCGCCAACCTCCACGAGGTCGTGCTCCTCCAACAGCAGCAAGAAGAAGACAAGATCGATAGCCCCACTACGAGCGCGGGTTCTCCGACGATGAGACCGTCGGAGGGGATGGCCCTGACGCGGTTCCCTCCAGCAAACACCGGCGTGCCCCATTAAGAGGCCCGGAAGGCGGAAGGGCGCGAACGATGCAAGAGGAGCGTGGCATGGCTACTACCCGAGAGGTCGATCCCTTTTTAAAGGCAGATTTCCCCTCTTGCGCCCCGGAGCGTCACAAGCAAAGTCTCTCTCGGTGTGCACTGAGGACCCCGCCCTATGACACGGGGGCCAGGCCCCACGCGTCATATAGGCTGACCCGAAGCACAAAGAAGACGAACCGCCGCACAAGGAGCGTGCAACCGGTGGTCCAACATGGGGGCCTAGGCCCACATGTCATGCAACCTACGCGTCGGTTACTGGGTGCGGAAAAATCACACCACCGCTTGCTCCAATGCCGCGTCCCCTCGGGGCCGCCGCAGAAGACTGAAAAGATAAGTTTTCAGAACCAGTGTAGCGACTCGAGGCACCCCACGCATGGCCCAACAGTGACATTCAGTATAAAGGTCGTGAGCCAGTCAGCCGTGGGACGGGCGTGGCAGTCGGAGGCGGGCCGACAGTAATTGCATTAACAGGCGCGCGGGAGCAGCTGGCAAATCGCCAATCAGACTCTGGCCCCACCTGCAGGCTCGCACCCTCCCCTGAAGCGGGCCCGGGGGCCACTGTCAGTACCCTCAATCAGGGGTACCCTCTACTACGGTATAAAGACGCCGCGCGGAGAACGGCACCTAGACACCACCACATGGGCAGGTTCAGGGGTACCACGTGGCAAGGAAAGATAATACACCCCAGGGTGCATTATCGGGTCCGGACCCCCACAGAGGAACACCGGACCCCTGTACGCACAGCCCGAGCCTTTGACTACAGTCCGGGACTCCTAGAAAGGTATGCCGGGTCCCTCCGTTGGGCCCCAGGTCCCTCCGAGTAAGGTCCAGACCTTAACAAGGACCCGGGATAGGGGAACCCCGGCATGAGTAAGGGTCCAGCGCTAGCACATGTCCAGGCCTTGACGTACGCTCCCCGCTCAAGCGGAGACCCAATGCTGCCGTGTGGCTTGTGACCCGTGACATAAGCCAATGGGCGGAGCCTGACGTAAGGCCCCTAAAGCCGCGCAGTCTCTGCATTTAATATGGAGAGGATGTGCCGCCTGCCACCACGCTGACAGACGACGTGCCCTCTCAGCATTTAATGCGTCCTGTCCACTCCGCTGGCAGACGGCGTCATGGTAGCCTTGCAGGCGGCGGGCCTGTCAAGTCTGTTACCAAACAGTGCGTCCGTGCTATGCAGCGCACTATGGATATCATCCCTTGTACAAGAAGCTTCCCCGGCACGCCAAGGATAAGTAGATCTCGGGTGTCGGGGCACAGGAAGATTACCCCAGTAGCGAACATTAGTAGCCCCAAATGCTATACACATTTTGTCCCTGGGCCCACATGTCGGGGCTCAGTACCTTTGTGCATTCCCCCCTTCAGCTATAAAAGGGGAGGCATGCGACGTTACAACACAAGTTCACTTAGACTCTCAAGCTTTCACAGCAATCCAACACACAGTGGAGTAGGGTGTTACGCTCCGGTGGCCCGAACCACTCTAAACCCTAGCGTGTTCTTGTGTTCATCCTTCCATCTCGCATAACAGGCAAAACACTTAGGCCCCTCCTCATCTTAGGATTTAGGGCGGGTGCACTCCGCCACCCAGCCGGAGATTTCCTCTCCGACATTTTCTATTATTGCATTTTCATAAGCATTACATAAGCATTCATGGTTATATATGGTTATATATAGAGAACGAGGAAGAAGTGACTGTTGAAGAGGAAGAGACTACTCCATCAGCAGAAAATCCACCTGCCGGGAACTGTTTCTATTTTGATATTTGTGGAACAGATCCCGACTCTCCTACAACACAAGGCAAGCCCCAGTGCATTTGCCACCTCCTTGCTGATTTTAAACTCTTTATCACTTAAATGATGCATTAGGTGATAGGAATTGGGTGTTAAGCCTATTGCTGCATTTCCTTCCTTGGAACTATTTACCATTCCTTAATTAACTATTTTATTAAAAAGGTTTTTCTGATGCTTAGTCCTGCTTTAGAAAAACAAATGTTTTGTTTTTAAACAAAAGATGGTGCTTCACAGTGGATGGGATGTTTTTAAAAATAAAACTTGATGGTGGATCCATCATGGTCGTGATGGGTTCAATATCAGAAAAGATGTACCTCTGCCAGATACCAAACATTGGGATTTTAAATGATAAAGCTAAGACCAGACGGGTGACTTTCATGAGAAGAGAGTCTCGGTGTAGTGTCTCCGTCTGAGTCGATTAAGGACTGTCTCGATGTAGGCTTGCTGATCGAGGACCTTTTAACTGGTCACATGCCTCATCATGGGTAAGCTTTGCCTTGAGCAGACTAATACCTGAAAGGCCAACACGCAATGGGAGTGGAGAGATGGCGAGAGTAGCGTGTACCATCCATGGCAAGAGGCTGGACGGTGGTGTATCTGTGCTCTCGGTTGGCGTGAACCCGGTCTGGTCTTAAGAACCTCGGTGGCGAGTTAACATATGCAAGGGTTAAGTGCTACATATGTCGTGTGATTGGAGATCCCCAGCAGGGTATTAATCGATTCGGATCACCGTTACTTCTCGGACATGAAGACTTGGTCACTGCCCTACATGTAGCATTCCAGTGAACGAGAAGGGTTGATAAAAGGATGGCTAGTATAGGCCAAGTGCTTGAACTAGGGTAGAAAGAACTCTAGTGACAGGTAATGACTTAACTTGTTAATAAAACTGGATTTTTAAGGATCTACCATTAGTAAGCATTTTTGCAAACAGGGTCTTGATTCTTGATTAAGCCTTACCTTGACTCCCTTAAGCCATCATATCCTTGAGAGTCTTTTATTCTGATGGGTAAGACTTGCGAAAGTACACTTCGTACTCAGGGTTTTTGAACCCATGTTGTTGTAGGTGAGGAAACAGCAGAATTTTGCTGTTTTTGCACTAAGGTGGTGCCCAAGGACGTGGTGCCCAAAGATGAACCTCAACAGTGAAGTGGTTGCGGGAGGAAGTTGGCCTCCCTTTTGAAAAACAATATACTTTTATGCGGGAGGGGTTTTTGCCTCCCAAGTTTCTAATAATAATACTTATGCACTCTTATGACCTGGTGATGTAATAATAATACTCTTCCTATATTTTAATGAATGTAAATTAAGTTATTATAATTCGCTTATGCTTATTTGTTCCTCGTATATGTTGTAATATCTGCGTGACGGGTGAAACGCTCTTGGGCGAGGAAAAGAATACAGATACTGAACTTGTCAAGTAATTATGTGCATCCACAGGGATGTCCAAGGTCCGTTGGACAAGGACAACTGTAGGTGGGCCTAATAACTTGGGAGGTTCCGTCACAACACACATAAGAGAAACTTGCAGCGACACACACACAAAACGAGAGAGAAGAGCATAAATACAGCCAAACGAAGTTACAACTCAACACAAGTGCCCAAATCTCAATCTACTAATGTAAAGGCGCGAATTCGATGTCTCGGCATTGTTGGATGTTAATTGATTGCTTGGTATTGTGCTCCATGCGCCTAGGGGTCCCTTTTATAGCCCTAAGGCAGCTAGGAGCCGTTTGAGTTCCATTTGGAAGGCCCTGATTGCCTTATGTTCGTGGGCGCACCGGACAGTGAACAATGCGTGATTCCCTTCCTTTTCTGGCGAAGCCGACCATTGCCAGCCACTGGCCTCTTGGCACACCGGACAGTCCGGTAGCACACCAGATAGTCCGGTGCGACCTTCTGACCGTTGGTTGAGCCACGTGTCATCCGCTGATCGCGGGGTCAATCGTTGGCTGGGCGTGCGGCTGGCACACTAGACAGTCTGGTGCACACCGGACAACCTGGTGAATTATAGCCACGGTGCCCTCAACATTTTCCTAAGAGCGACCTATTCACCGGGGCGCCTGCCTGGGCACTGGACACTGTTCGGTGCACACCGGACAGTCCGATGCACCACAGGCTGGTGCAAGTCTGGCTCGCCTGAGCCAAACTTCTCCAATTAAATTTCTCTCACTTTCAGAAGATTACTAGCACTTAGTAGAATAATGTTAGTACAAAAAAATTACTAAGGCTAGAATCATACCTTTTCCCATAATCAAATTTCTCCCCCATAAGAGAGCAGTTTTTGCAATAAGAGGATTCTTTCACTAAAAGATTTTGAAAAATTCACAAAAGTGGTAGCTGATCCAGTAGCTTTGGCCTTAAATTCTCCCAAGCACCAAAACAGAAGAACTATTTGGCCTTTTTAACCCCATTGCCTCACTAAAACTTGCAAGTTAAAACCAAAGGCAATGAGAAAACACAGATAGGGACTTGGAACAAGATACATTGATACCAGAATGTAGTGGAAACCTTTTCTTTGTCCAAGTCCACCTGATTCCTTTCAATCCATCTTTGAGACTATATCAAAATCACTCAAGCAAACACATTAGTCTCAAAGGGTCAAGTTGTAGTACATCCCCCCCCTAACCATATGCATATTTTGCATAAGGACTTGTGAGGTCCGGGATGAGTTGTACAACTTGAGCACCAGAATTAACAAATACAGAAATACTCAAAGGAACATGATCAAAAGCATACTATATATGTATGATATAGATCGATCCAGGTTCCACGAATCTAAGACATTTAGCTCACTACGCAACCTGCAAAACCTTTTCTCATCTAAAGGCTTGGTGAAGATATCAGCTAGCTGGTTCTCGGTGCTAATATGATAAATATCGATATCTCCCCTTTGCTGGTGGTCTCTCAAAAAGTGATACCGGATGTCTATATGCTTAGTGCGGCTGTGTTCAATAGGATTATCCGCTAAGCGGATCGCACTCTCATTGTCACATAGGAGTGGGACTTTGCTCGGACTATAGCCGAAGTCCTAGAGGGTTTGCCTCATCCAAAGTAGTTGCGTGCAGCACTGTCCTGTGGCAACGTACTCGGCCTCAGTGGTGGATAGGGCAACAGATATTTGTTTCTTAGAGCTCTAGGACACCAGGGACCTTCCCAAAAACTGACAAGTCCCTGATGTGCTCTTCTTATCAACCTTGCACCCAGCATAGTTGGAATCTGAATATCCGATTAAGTCAAAGGTAGACCCCTTTGGATACCAGATCCCGAAGCAAGGCATAGAAACTAAATATCAAAGAATTTACTTCACGGCCACAAGATGACATTCCTTGGGGTCGGATTGAAATCTAGCACACATGCATACGCTGAGCATTATATCTGGTCTACTAGCACAAAGATAAAGTAATGAACCTATCATAGACCGGTATGCCTTTTGATCAACGGACGTACCTCATTTGTCAAGGTCCAAGTGTCTGTCAGTTTCCATTAGCGTTTTCGTGGGCTTAGGGTCCTTCATCCGAAACCTTTTGTGCAAGTCTTGAGTGTACTTTTTTTGGGAGATGAAGGTTCCTTCCTTGAGTTGCTTTACTTGAAATCCAAGGAAGTAATTTAGCTCTCCCATCATCGACATCTCGAATTTTTGCATCATTACCCTGCTAAACTCTTCACAAGACTTTTGATTAGTTCAACCAAATATTATGTCATCGACATATATTTGACATACAAACAAATCACCATTACAAGTCTTAGTGAAAAGAATAGGATCCGCTTTCCTGACCTTGAAAGCATTAGAAATGAGAAAGTCTCTAAGGCATTCATACCATGCTCTTGGAGCTTGCTTAAGTCCATAGAGCGCCTTAGAGAGCTTATACACATGGTCGAGATACCTGTCATCCTTGAAGCCAGGGGGTTGTTCCACATATACTTCCTCCTTGATTGTTCCGTTGAGGAAAGCACTCTTCACGTCCATTTGAAACAACTTAAATGAGTCGTGAGCAGCATAGGGCAATAATATGCAAATTGACTCGAGCCTAGCTACAGGAGCAATAGTCTCCTCAAAATCCAAACCTGCGACTTGGGCATAACCTTTTGCCACAAGTCGAGCCTTGTTCCTTGTCACCACCCCGTGCTCATCTTGCTTGTTGCGGAACACCCACTTGGTTCCCACAACATTTTGCTTTGAACGTGGCACCAGGCTCCATACTTCATGTCACACCCGGTTTTGGAAGGTAAACCGAATGAGAACCATGTACGCGCCAGGATCAGAAATTCACGTACACGACGATTACATAAATGACTCATCATAGCACAATGCTTCGAATAACAATAAAGAGAAAGTAATAATATGAAATACTAGAGTCATTTACATAATATGATCAAAGTACACAGAATAGAAATGTAGCCAACGTAAATTAACCCACCATAGGCAGCTGACTGGGGGAGGTCGCTAGCCTAATCCTCGGACTCGTCGAAATCCTGGAACTCCTGGAGATCTGTATCGACGCCTTCTTCTTTACCTAAGCATAGATTGCACCAAAGGCAACCTGGTGTTTTGTGAAAGCAAGGGTGAGTACACATCAACGTACTTAGCAAATGTCCTGTTTGGCTGAAGTGGACTAGCTTTATGTGGGGTTAAGGTCAAAGCGGTTGCTTTTAGTTGGTCATGTATTTATTATTAGTGGAAGCCAAGTTTTATAATATAACCAACCCATGAACCATTTCCTCATCGAGGAAACATCATTATCATCATCGAGACAAAATAATAAATAGAACCATTGTATATCGAACCATCTATATCTCTAATCAAAGAGGATCCCAAGGCCGCTCATAACCGTGAGCATGGCTGATATATCAGTTTCTAACCATCTACAGAGGTCACACACTTTACCCATGAGCCGTGATCCCTTTCCAGCCTAGGTTTGCAAGACCTGATCTTCACTACCAAGGTGAAGGGCCAGGGATACACTACGTAGCCTTTACAAAGACTCCCCTAGTGCATAGCTGCTCGTTAGGTTTCGTCAGTCGTACAAACGTAGTACACCTCCCCAGGTGGCTGACTAACAAAACCAAATCAAATGACCCTCTGCACCCCACCTTAGCAGAGCGAGCACTACGCCCCGGCCCCTATTGACGGCCCTCCGGCAAAGCTAACTATACCCCCAGGTTCATCTAATTAATTAGCTAAGGGCTTCCCATTCCACCATCATGGTTGCACTGTTATCCTGGGTGGTCACTCCACGAACTGGTCCTTACGGAGAGGTACTCAAGAAAATGGCCTGAGTCCCCTAGAATATTACAATATCATCATTGGGATAACATCATCGTATCATAAATGTTCACATCATTTTCATTGATTAAGTTGAAGCAATAGCATAGGCTAACCATAATAACCCAAAAGGTAATCAAGGACAAGGTAAATACAAAGCTAGTCAATCCTTAGGTTTCAATTAAGTAATGCGGGACAGTGAATTATAAGTAGATAGGACATAATGGGTCAGATGACACTTGCCTTCACCAAACAGATGCTCAGGATCTTCAACCTTGTAGAACTCGAAGAAACTGATCACATGATCGCCAACGCTTGATCTTCGATTCCTCGAAGCTCAGAAACGAAAACCGCGATCTAATTGCAACGCGAAGCGAAGACGAACAGGCACAACCAAACAAACATATATATATATATATATATATATATATATATATATATATATATATATATATATATACATTACACCATACAAGACAAAACATTATAAAAGCGAGCAATGTAAAATAGAGAGCACTTCTACAGTTATGCGAGGAAAGGAAACGAGACGGTCGAAGCTATGGTCGACAAGTTATTGCGTTTACGCTAAACGAATATAAACTAGGACATTTAATTCGGCGTTATCAAATCAAATATAAATTACATCTACTATTTAGTTTTGATTAAATCTGCTACACTAACAATTGTCAGTTAATTAAATAATTTAATTAAAACGAGAGATTCTAAGCGAGATGAATTTATGACGCGTGAAACAGTGCCACAGCGTGCAAATGACGCGCGGACACGCACGACATAGCACGCTGACGATACACGAAACAGCGCGCGCGACGAGCGCGAACGATGCGCGAACCAGCACGCCACCACATGCGGAACAACATGCGCGACATAGAAGGAAAACTAAATAGGTGACACGTTTATCCTAAACAATTATTAAACAAAAAAGCAGTTAAGTTAATATTGGTCATGTTATTATTTATTATAAAAGCGCAGTTAAACACTACATATCTAATCTAATTGAAATACTAATCTAATAAGTATTATTCAAGCACACCTTAAGTCAATTATCTAAAATATGCGATCTAACGAATCAATGTTATTAACATGAGTCTTTACAAGCGAAAACAAATTATTATCACGCGCAGACGTCGCGCGACACACGTGATCGTCATGCAGCGACGCACACACACGTTGTGTGACGACACACAACGCTGTACGAAACAGCGCATGGTCAGCACGCGAAACAATGTGCACGACAGCGCGCGAACAACACAATGATACGTAAACGATGCAGCGCGCGAACAACAACAAACAAATAATTAGTTAAAAGTATTTAAGCTGATGTTGATCAAGTTAATTAACGTTTATTTATAATAGCACGAGTTAAAACTATAAAACAGTTTTATTTAGAAGGTCATTTTAATAAGTATCGAATGAATAGCTAATTAAATAATATAGACTTGTGACATGATGAAATACATTACTAATACAAAATCGACGCATCTGAACAATTAATTTAGGACGAACACGATATGCCGCAGCGCTAATCGATATTATGTCTACATTAACCAAACAAAAATGAAAACGCTTCGGATTGACACAACTACCCTAATAGCTATTGATGAAGCGTATAATTTGTCGGTGTTCCGAGACCGGGGGGTCCCTGAGCCGACGAGTGAATGTCGCCGCGTGCCCCAGCCCAGATGGGTCGAGCGCAAGGGCGAGCGCGAAGGGGGGAGAGCGAGGCGGCCGGAGACCGGCGTGAGAGAGGTGGGAATCCCGCGGCCTTCGTGTTCGTCCCGCGCCCAGGTCGGGTGCGCTTGCAGTAGGGGGTTACAAGCGTCCACGCGGGAGAGGGAGCGAGCGGCTCCGGGCGAGCGCGTGTCTCGTCCTCGTCCCCGCGCGGCCAACCTTTTCTAAGAGGGCCCTGGTCCTCCCTTTTATAGGCGCAAGGAGAGGAACCAGGTGTACAATGGGGGGTGTAGCAGAGTGCTACGTGTCTAGCGGAGGAGAGCTAGCGCCCTAGGTACATGCCGTTGTGGCAGCCGGAGAGATCTTGGCACCCAGCTGGTGTGATGTCGTGGCCGTCGGAGGAGCGATGGAGCTTGGCGGAGGGACAGCTGTCGGAGCGGTTGAGTCCTTGCTGACGTCCTCTTGCTTCTGTAAGGGGGCTGAGAGCCGCCGTCGTCACAGAGCATGCGGGGCGCCATCATTGCCTATCTGGCGGAGCGAGCCAGATGGGACGCCGGTCTTGTTCCTTGCGGCCCGAGTCAGCTCGGGGTAGGGTGATGATGGCGCCTCCTGTTGACGTGGCTGGTCTGCGCCCTAGGTTGGGCGATGTGGAAGCTCCTCCGAAGCCGAGGTCGAGTCTGAGCCCCCGGGTCGGGCGAGGCGGAGATTGCCGGCTGGTGCCGGGGCGGAGTCCGAGCCCTGGGGTCGGGCGAAGCGGAGTTCGTCGTCTTCTGGGGCCGAGTCCAAGTCCGAGCCCTGGGTCGGGCGAGGTGGAGATCGTCGTCTTCTGGGGTCGAGCCCAAGTCCGAGCCCTGGGTCGGGCGAGGCGGAGATCGTCGTCTTCTGGGACTTAGCCCGAGTCCGAGCCCTGGGTCGGGCGGAGTTCGCCGTCTTCCGGGACTTAGCCTGAGTCCGAGCCCTGGATCGGGCGGAGTTCGTCGTCTTCCGGGACTTAGCCCGAGTCCGAGCCCTGGGTCGGGTGGAGCGGAGTTCGCCGTCTTCCGGGACTTATCCCGAGTCCGAGCCCTGGGGTCGGGCGAAGCGGAGCTTCCTATGGAGCCTTCGGCCGGGCCTGACTGCCCGTCAGTCTCACTCTGTCAAGTGGCACCGCAGTCGGAGTGGCGCAGGCGGCGCTGTCTTTCTGTCAGGCCGGTCAGTGGAGCGGCGAAGTGACGGCGGTCACTCCGGCTCTGCCGGCTGGGGGGCGCGCGTCAGGATAAAGGTGGCAGGCCACCTTTGCATTAAATGCTCCTGCGATTTGGTCGGTCGATGCGGCGATTTGGTCAGGGTTGCTTCTTGGCGAAGGCAGGGCCTCGGGCGAGCCGGGAATATGTTCGCCGCTGAAGGGGGGCCTCAGGCGAGACGGAAATCCTCCGGGGTCGGCTGCCCTTGTCCGAGGCTAGGCTCGGGCGAGGCGTGATCGAGTCCCTCGAATAGACTGATCCCTGACTTAATCGCACCCATCAGGCCTTTGCAGCTTTGTGCTGATGGGGGTTACCAGCTGAGAATTAGGAGCCTTGAGGGTACCCCTAATTATGGTCCCCGACAGTAGCCCCCGAGCCTCGAAGGGAGTGTTTGCACTCGCTTGGAGGCTTTCGTCGCACTTTTTTGCAAGGGGACCAGCCTTTCTCGGTTGCGTTTTGTTCCGGTGGGTGCGCACGAGCGCACCCGCCGGGTGTAGCCCCCGAGGCCTCGGAGGAGTGGTTTCACTCCTTCGAGGTCTTAATGCCTCACGTAGTGCTTCGGCTGGTCTGTTCGTTCCCTCATGCGAGCTAGTCGTAGCCCAAGTGTACGGTCGGGTCCCAAGTTCTTGGGCTGGTATGTTGACGCTGTCAACGGTTCGGCCGGAGCCGGGTTTGCGAGAGCAGCCCCCGAGCCTCTGCACAGGGCGAGAGCGCGATCAGGGACAGACTCGGCTTTTTTACATACGCCCCTGCGTCGCCTTTCCGCAAGGAGGAGGGGGGGAAAGCGCCATGTTGCCCTCGATGGGCGCCGAACATGGTGTCTCCGTTGAGCTGCAAGCGGGTGATCCGAGTGGACGTCCGTGCCCCGTTCGTTAGGGGTCGGCTAGGGGCCCAGAGGCACGCCCAAAAGTACCTGCGGGTGATCTGCCGAACCCGGTCCCCTGGCGACGAGGTCCGAGGGCTCGATGCCTCCCTCTGATGGGATTCCGTTACAAGATCGTTCCCGCCGGTCTCAGAAATGTCCTAGGGTACCTCGGGAGCGCAGCCCGAGCCTTGGTTATGTATCGAACGTACCCATGGTCATCCCTCGCTCGGCGTCTGAGGCGGCCGTGGAACCCTTTCGAGGGGCCGGCCTTCGAACCTCTGACCAGTAGTGGGTGTAGGGCCCACACGATCTGAGGCGGCTGTTGAACCCTTCCGGGGGGCCAGCCTTCGAACCTCTGATCAGTAGGGGGGCTCGGAGCCTGGTTCCTTCTCGGGGAAGGATCCTTTTCGGGGTATCCCCCTTTCCCGGTCCCTGTTGCAAGAGAGAGAAAGAGGAAAAAAGGAAAAGGATACGAAATCGAACGACGCGGCGTACCTTTTTGGATGCGGTCATTATGGCGAAAGCGAAGCGTCGCCCGCTTCTCCTGCCAGAGGCGCCGCGTGTCCCGCCGCGGAGTTAATGCGGCGGGGCGAGTGGTTGGAGGAGCGACCGTTGCGCGTGCGCGAGCCGTTCGAGGAACGGATCATGGGCGCGTTGTCTTCACGCCATGAGAGAGGGTTCTCTCGCTGCCCCCAGACGGGACGTGAGCTTGGCTGACGACATGGCCGCTGCTCCTGCCCGCCTGCCACCGCCATTACTGCCGGCCCACTTTTGGCCGCATTGACCGTCGCGCCAGGCTGGTGCTGCTGGGTCGCGCGCTGGGTCGCCTCGAGTCACGGTATTGGTTCCGCAGTCGAGGAGGCGCGGTGGTGGCGCATGTGGCGGTGCAGTTGCATGCACGAAGCATTCGGCGCGCCGGTTGCATGACGCGTGGGCCTGGGCCTCCATGCCGGGCGTGTTGGGAGTCGGAGAAGTGCGCCCACTTGGCGCGGTTGCATGCCGCCTGCATGGCTGCCCACCCTTTCGTCCGCTGGTCTGGGCAAAAGTGGAGGGTCGCTTGTAACCGCTGGGCGGTTGTACGCACCGCACGCGGCAGTTTGGCTTCTTCTGCTCTGAGTCGGCTTGCATGACGTGTGGGACCCAACCCCCGCGCCGTAGGGGAGGACCTTGGACTGTGTTGGAGAAGACTCAGCCCGCGACGGCTGGGGACGCAAGTAGGGAGAGCCGCCTTTAAAAGGAGGGTGACCCCCTTGGAAGGCGACCATGTCTTCGCGCTCCCTTATGCCTCGTGTCTTTCCACCTTCCAAGCCCCCGGATGGGGGATATCCGCCGTCTTTCCGCCTCGTCGTTGGAGGAAACACAACTCCGCGGGAGTTGGTACCTTTCAGCCATCGTTCGGCTTCAAGGATTTTCATCATGCAGCCCGGCCGCACCCCTCCGCCGGCGGTCACCCAAGACGGTGACCTCCAGCTTGATGGTGGGGGAAAGCGAGCCGGGCTGCGGCCTCTGCCCCTCCCTCAGCCTCAAGGATTTTTGTCATCCAGGCTGAGGTGGAGGATGAGGCGGGTCGGGGGGCTGCCTCCGTGTGGGTCGGTCACCCTTTTCTTCCCCTGGCGTCTGGGGGAGAAAGGCATCCTCCAGCCTCGCGGAGGCTTCCTCCAGCCATGCCGAGAAAGGCGGACCGCCGCCACTCAGCCAGGGCGCAGCATTACGTCCTCCGTCCGGACGATGGTTGCGCCGCGTACCGCGAGGGCGGCGCCCATGTTCTGGGTGGTTCCGGCGAGGGCGAAGACCTGCCGGCGCGCTTTGAGGCATCGACAGCCGGAGAAGGCTTCTCTACCGATGAGATTGCCAACTCCGCCAGTAGCCCTGGGTCTCCATCTCCCGGCCTGAATGGCTGGCTCTCGTCCTCGGTGGGTGAGAGTCCTTCTGCCGTAGCACCCGCCCCGAAGCCGCTGCTGAAGCTGCTTCGTCGCCCAGGACGGGGGTTGTTGTCGCCGTTGCCGGATCGGGCGGCGGCGAGCCGCCCGTCGGCCCGTGATCGCTCCGCGGGTTCCCCAATCTTGTGGGGTTGTTCGTACCCGCGGAGACGGAACCGGGGTTCCGTTTGTAATGGCACTTCGAATGCCAGGGTTCATTGTGGCTGTCGAGGCCTGAACATGTATGTAATTTCGGCACGGAGCCGTGTTTTTTCCTCATTTTCGAGCACTAAGACTCGCCTGTTGGTTGTCTGAACCGCTTCACCAAGAGTGAGTCGCCCCGTGTAAAGGTGACGAGTGAGGTATCCGTATCCCGGAGGCGTAGGAGTCCCTCGGCTCGATCGGCCTTGTTGTCCGAGGCTTCTCTAGCTTAATTAAATGAAACCCTCGGCCGCTCTTCGATGAGCCGAGGCCAGGGGTGGCGGTGTCAACATGAACAGAGGCAGAGTTGGCTCGAAAAAGAAAACCTGGTTGGCCTGAGCCTGGCCGGGTCGTCCGTTAGCGGGACCGACGCCGGAACTGACCAGCCAAAGCCTCGGGTCGGGCTGACGTCCTTGGAGGGCAGCTGGCCGAGGCCCTGGGGTGACCGGCCGAGCCGCCTGCTCGGGCCGGATTCTCGGAGAAGACCCTGGCGGCGATGGCCCGGGCGTGGCGATGACGTCGTCCTTCAGAGTGGAGATCCTCGGACCGCGTCGCCGTCCGAGGCCAGGTCAGACCTCGCCGAAGGCGTCGTCGATGCCGAGGGTGCTGCTGCTCCCTCCAGCCGTCAAGATCCAAGCCTACAGGATCGGATTGTCTTGTAGCATGTGTTTCCTGCGGCCGCCGAGGCCTAAACACACCCTCGCCGTGTTGTAAAGCTG
Source organism: Zea luxurians (assembly GCA_029449295.1). Taxonomy (NCBI): domain Eukaryota; kingdom Viridiplantae; phylum Streptophyta; class Magnoliopsida; order Poales; family Poaceae; genus Zea; species Zea luxurians. The sequence continues at coordinate 118,567,082 of JAOPSE010000009.1, forward strand.
CGTCTCTTTTCCTCTTGTTTCGAGTATCTACGACGTTTTTGTCGGTAACAGAAATGTTTGTGCGAGCGAGAGTTGCTTCTCGCGGAAGGTGATGAGTGAGGTATCCGTATCCCGGAGGCGTAGGAGTCCCTCGGCTCGGTAGGCCTTGCCGCTTACGCGTACTCCGTTGTTTTCAGGATCCACTTTCGAAGTAGTCAAACAGCCCGAAAGACCTTCTGGCAGAAGAGATCTTTTTTCGAGGAAAATTTCGACGCAGAGGGGGTTCCCCCCTTTTAGCCCCCGAGGGAGGGTCGGGCTTTGCCGAGGCGAGGCCGACCCTTCCTTGATGATCAAACTTTGCGTGGGTGCGAGGTATATGATCAACTTGAATACATCTTAAGGGTAGAAGCGATGTAGCTGTTGGATGTTCCAGGCGTTGCCGTAGACCTCGCCTTGGCCAGCTTGTACGTTCCGGGCTTCAGAACCTTGGCGATGACGAATGGCCCCTCCCAGGGGGGCGTGAGCTTGTGCCGCCCACGGGCGTCTTGTCGCAGCCGAAGCACCAGGTCGCCCACCTGGAGGTCTCGGGACCGAACCCCTCGGGCGTGGTAGCATCGCAGGGACTGCTGGTACCGCGCCGAGTGTAGCAAGGCCTTGTCCCGAGCCTCCTCCAGCTAGTCCAGCGAGTCTTCTCGGCTAACTTGGTTGCTTTGGTCGGTGTAGGCCCTCGTCCTCGGGGAACCGTATTCTAAGTCTGTGGGCAAGATGGCTTCGGCCCCATAGACTAGAAAGAACGGCGTGAAGCCCGTGGCTCGGCTCGGCGTTGTCCTCAGACTCCAGACCACCGAGGGGAGTTCCTTCATCCACCGCTTGCCGAACTTGTTGAGGTCGTTGTAGATCCGAGGCTTGAGCCCTTGTAGAATCATGCCGTTGGCACGCTCTATCTGCCCATTCGTCATGGGATGAGCCACGGCGGCCCAGTCCACCCGGATGTGGTGATCCTCGCAGAAGTCCAGGAACTTTCTGCCGGTGAACTGGGTGCCATTGTCGGTGATGATGGAGTTTGGGACCCCGAAGCGATGGATGATGTTGGTGAAGAACGCCACCGCCTGCTCGGACCTGATGCTGTTCAGGGGTCGGACCTCGATCCACTTGGAGAATTTGTCGATGGCGACCAGCAGGTGCGTGTAGCCCCCGGGTGCCTTCTGTAAGGGGCCGACGAGATCCAGACCCCACACAGCAAAAGGCCAGGTGATGGGTATCGTCTGAAGAGCCTGAGCGGGCAGGTGGGTCCGCCTCGCGTAGAATTGACACCCTTCGCAGGTGCGGACGATTCTGGTAGCGTCGGCCACCGCCGTCGGCCAGTAGAAGCCTTGCCGGAAAGCATTCCCGATAAGGGCTCGAGGCGCTGCGTGATGGCCGCAAGCCCCCGAGTGTATCTCTCGCAGGAGTTCCTGACCTTCAGCGATGGAGATGCATCGCTGGAGGATGCCTGAGGGGCTGCGGTGGTAGAGCTCCTTCTCATCTCCCAGCAAGACGAACGACTTGGCGCGCCGCGCCACCCGCCGAGCCTCGGCCCGGTCGAGGGGTAGCTCTCCTCGGTGGAGATATTGCAGGTACGGGGTCTGCCAGCTTCGATTAGGCGTGACCCCGCTTCGTTCCTCCTCGACGCGCAGTGCCTCACCCTCGGGGGCCGAGGGTACCTCGGGCTGAACCGAGGGCGCCTCGGACCGAGCTGAGGGTGCCTCGGGATGAGCCGAGGGTGCCTCGGACTGAGCCGAGGGCGCCTCGGGTTGAGCCGAGGGTGCCTCGGACTGAGCCGAGGGTACCTCGGGCTCGGACGTGTAGTCGATCTTGACGGAGGGTTGATGCAGGTCTTGGGAGAAGACGTCCGGGGGAACCGTTGTTCGCCCCGAGGCTATTTTAGCCAGCTCGTCCGCCGTCTCGTTATAGCGCCGGGCGATGTGGTTGAGCTCGAGCCCGTAGAACTTGTCTTCCAGGCGCCGAACCTCATCGCAGTAGGCCTCCATCTTCGGGTTGCGGCAACGGGAGTTCTTCATGACTTGGTCAATGATGAGCTGCGAGTCACCGCGAGCGTCGAGGCGTCGGACCCCTAGCTCGATGGCGATCCACAACCCGTTGACCAGAGCCTCATACTCGGCCACATTGTTGGACGTCGGGAAGTGGAGGCGTAGCACGTAGCGTAGATGCTTTCCGAGGGGTGAGATGAAGAGTAGGCCTGCGCCGGCTCCTATCTTCATCAGCGACCCGTCGAAGAACATGGTCCAGAGCTCCGGTTGGATCGGAGCCGTCGGTAGCTGGGTGTCAACCCATTCAGCCACGAAGTCCGCCAAGACCTGGGACTTGATGGCCTTCCGGGGAGCGAACGAGATTGTCTCGCCCATGATTTCCACCGCCCACTTTGCAATCCTACCCGAGGCCTCTCGGCACTAGATGATCTCTCCCAGGGGGAAGGATGACACCACAGTTACCGGATGAGACTCGAAGTAGTGTCACAGCTTCCACCGCGTTAGGATCACCGCGTACAGCAGCTTCTGAACTTGTGGGTAGCGGATCTTGGTTTCGGACAGTACCTCTCTGACAAAGTAGACTGGCCTCTGAACGGGCAATGCATGCCCCTCTTCTTGCCTCTCGACCACAATCGCGGCGCTAACCACCTGAGTGGTCGCGGCGACGTAGACCAGGAGGGCTTCTCCGGCAGCTGGGGGCACCAAGATAGGCGCCTTCGTGAGGAGTGCCTTCAGGTTCCCGAGGGCTTCCTCGGCCTCAGGGGTCCAAGTGAAGCACTCGGCCTTCCTCAAGAGGCGGTATAGAGGTAGACCTCTTTCGCCGAGGCGTGAGATGAAGCGGCTCAGAGCTGCGAGACATCCCATGACTCTCTGTACGCCTTTCAAGTCCTTGATGGGCCCCATGCTGGTGATGACTGCGATCTTCTCCGGGTTGGCTTCGATGCCCCGCTCGGAGACGATGAACCCCAAGAGTGTAACACCCCTGGTGTTACTATAACTAAAACTTGAGCATGACATCATAAGCAGTGGCATTGCATATGTTTGACACACCTAGAGTGCATTCACTAGGCAAAAATTTCAAACAAGTTGTATTGTTTTAATGTTTTACAAATAGGACCCTGGTTAAAGGACTTAACCCTAAATAGTGATTAAAGGGGTAAAACTTAACCTAAGTTGAGAAAACCTAAAAGCTTTAGGGTAAAAGTCATAAAATGACTCCAAGAATAAAGTTGAATCCCACTTATACCCCTGGAATACCAGAAACCCTAATTGGAACCCTGGGAAACCCTAAAACTAAACCCTAGGGGCTTATGTGCAAAATTAGTCCACTTTTGGACTAAAGTACGAAAACCAAGCCAAATAAGTATTTTAAGTCAATTGGTTCACAAATATGTGGATTTGAAAGCCAAACCCTAAGTTTTGGACTTAAATGCAAAATGGACCTCATTTGAGTTTTATTCTAAGTCTGAAAATCAGAGAATGGGCTCAACTTTGGGGCTTTGAAACTTACAAAGTATAGGGTTTTTGCCCTAGGTCACCACATCAAAGTTGAAGACCAATTATAGGAGAACAACTTTGCTAAAGAGTGTGAGCTTAGTTGTTATGAGAAATTTAGAGAAAAACCCAATCAAAAACTGGCTGTCAGGCTGTTTGATCTGAAATTCAGAATAGCAGATGACTGACATCAACTTCCAGCTCAAATCCAAGCATGATCCAGTGCTCAAATGAGTTTGATCTCTATAGTTGAATTGTAGCTGGTTTATAACTCTACAACTTTGCTACTGAGAGTTGATGAAGTTCTTATGAGAAATCTGGAGAAAAGTTACTTGGAACATGCTCTGTCAGGCACACTGAATGAGCCTCTGATGGTACAGTGCACGTGCGTGGATCAGACTGCCAGCGCGGCTGTCTTCACCGTCGACGACCGATCTTCGCCGTGATTCGCGTCACCGCCGTTGTGATTCACGTCGACGATGAACCGATAAGGCCACCAGGTAAAAGCCACCCCTTTGGGATAAGTCCGGCCGGTAAAGCAATTCCGACCACCGTACTAGCTCGTCGCGGTGGAAACCGATAGGCACGCCGGTGAACGCCGCTTTCCGGTCGTGTGCCACGTGCCTGAGTACCTCCACCACATCACCGTGATTCGTTTTAGCTTCCCGTCGATCACCGGAATGATCGCCACGACGGGTGACACGGATTCACTTGCACCAGTAACCTTTGCCCTCTCCGGCCGCCACCGCGCCATCCAAAATTCACAGGCCACCGCCCCCGGCGCCTATAAATTGAGTGTGCCATTGGGTCCGTAAGGTAGTCAAGCACTCAATCCACCAAGCCGTGCTCCCAATTACTTACTGGAATCCCCGAATTGCTTACTTCCCCTAAATTGGTTTTCCGCGGTCATAAGAAGGGCATCACTGCGGCCAGTACACTTCAGGTCCGTTCATGCCCTCTGTTCATTTGTTTCGGTGCTCTGGTATGCTCTTGATACTCACTGACCTGGCCAATTAGTCTAGAACCCATTAAATCACTGGGAACACTTCGTGTTGTCCCCAGATTGCACGGTCATCGTGAGCAGAAAGGTTGAGAGCCCGAACTGTGCAATTGATTGGGGGGAAATACTCCTTAGGGGTAGAATCAGGTATGAACCAAAGATTAGCATCGGTCTTTGCCCTCTCCGGCCGGTATTGCTCACCGGATTTCGGCTTCCCGTGGGGAGCTTCGTCGAGGACCGGACGCGGTGAAGAAATAGAAGATGGAGGACCTTTCTGTGATTTGTCAGCGACACATCAAATAGTAGAAAAACCTGTTCACAGATAATGAAAACCCCGAGGTCTTTCCTGTAAAGTGGCCAGCGCGGGCGCGCGCGCAGGCGCTTCTCCCCTCTGGACTGGGCCGGTGGGCTGAAATCAGCCCACTACTGTTGTGCCTTTCTTCTTTTCTTTTTACTCCAGAGCCAAAACAATTTTAGAAAATTATAGAAAAATGATAAAATTGTAAAACTAATTTTCCTAGGCTTGTTAATTTCCCTAGAATTTAATAAAAATAGTTTTGTGATTTTTAGTGGAAATAAGAAATTTTAGGGTATTTAAAGTAGTTAAAAGTATTAGTTATGGATTTTTAGAAAATAAATGGTAAGTCCAAAAATGTCCAAACTTTTTAGGGGCACTTAAACCAATATTTAGAAGCCTTGGGTAGAATTTGGGTTGATTTGGACCTTGTTTGATCACTAAACCCAAAACACCCCCCCCCTGCTCCATGAACTCCTTTACTGACTCCGGAAACCCTAGGTTCTCGGAGTACCGTGAAGGAAAGTTGTACTCAAGACTTAGATAATAAGTTTACATCCTCATGAGCACCCCATGGCATCCATTCTTATGCATATGTATGGTTATGTTAGAACACGAAGAAGAAGAAGAAGTCACTGAAGAGGGAACTCCACCAACCTCAGATCCTCAGGCAGGCAACTGCTTTTATTTCGATATTTGTGGATCCGAGCAGGACTCACCTGATAACAAAGGCAAGCCCCGGTGCATGCAACCCTTTTCCTTGTGTTTTCAAATACTTTTCGCACCTTTAAGTCTAGTGAAATGTGCATTAGGTTCATAGGAGTTACTTGAAACCCTTTGATGCATTGCTTTCCTTGATATCCATACCTTTATAGATACTTCTGTGAAGTATCAAAATTATGATTTACAAAAATGCTTAGCCTTGCTTAGATCTTGTGGATAGAGGTTGTCCTTAATTTAACTCGAGAAAGGACGGCTTCTACCTGCAAGAATATTTTCATTTGGAGCAATGGTGGGATCTTACTGCAAAGTTCCCTGTGATGCTCCTTCATCCTAAGGAACAGACACAATCCTAAGGATGGAAATACGTAAATTGAGACTTGGGGGTAGGAACAGGTGATGTTCTACCCAGGTTGGTTAAGGATTAACGCGTATGTAGGCGTGCTGACCGAGGACCCTTTAACTGGTCACATGCCTCGTCATGGGTAAGCCTTGCCTCGGGCAGACTAAGGCCGGAATAAGATAACACGAAATGGGCGTGGAGCGGTGGCGAGAGTAGCGTGTACCCTCCGTGGCAAGAGGCTGGACGGTGGTGTATCTGTGCTCTCGGTTTGCGTGAACCTGATCCGGTCTTAAGAACCCCGGTGGCGGGTTGACATATGCAAGGGTTAAGTGCTACATATGTCGTGTGATTGGAGATCCTCAGCTGAGTATAATCGATTCGGATCGCTGTACCTTCGCGGTTATGAAGACTTGGTCACTTTTCTACAACCTAAAGTCAGGATGTGAACACTATGGATAAAAATGATGTTGTATTGATGAGATGTTGAAATTAGACTAGATGCAAATAGAGTCTATTAATACTTAATATGGCGTTAAAAGATTGAAAGTAAGGACTCACTTTAGTAAGCTACTTCTGCAAAAGTATAAGTTGATTTTTGCTAAAGCCTCTCCTTGACTCCTAATTATCCAGCATACCCTTGAGAGTCTTTTCTTTAGTCGGGTAAGACTTGCTGAGTAATTCCATACTCAGGGTTTATCCCTTCGTTGTTTTTAGGTGAGGAAGTAGCAGACTTTTGCTGCTTCTGTGCCAAGGTGGTTCCCAAAGAAGAAAAACAAGACTGAAGTGCGGGAGGACTTTGTCCTCCATATAGGATCTTTTGTTCAAAGTTTCGGGAGATGTTTGTGCCTCCCTTGGTTTGTATAATTATTACTTCTCTGCACTCACTTTAGTCTGGTCTGTAATAAAATAACTCGAGCTTGCTTTTGAAATAAATGTAAGTTTATGTAATTCGCTTCCGCATTTCTTTATCTCCGATGATCTGTAATGTCTGCAAGACGGGTGAAACGTTCCTGGTGAGGTCGGGAAAGATACCGAGCTTGTCAAGTGACTTAGGAACATCTACAGGGTGTCTGATGTCTGTTAGACAAGGACAACTGTAGGTGGGCCTAATTACTTGGGAGGTTCCGTCACAGCTGGTATCGGAGCGTAGCCCTTCTTTGCAGATATTATAAGGCATCTTCAAAAGGATTTTCGAAAGTCTTACCTAAAAATTCTTTTCTCTCCTTACCTAAGTACTCTGAAGAGTTTATCTTAAAGACCAGATAGGAAGAGTGCAATGTATAGAAGGTTGAATCGACCAAGGTGGATTCTGTACTTATTCATGCATCATGCTAAGAATTATGCTAATAAATTTTTCCCCTTAGAAAGATGCCGCCATGCACAAGGCTAACGGCACGTAAGTCAACGGGACCGATTGAAGTACCCCGGCATCAACTAGCCCCTCGACACGAAAGCAGTAGCAGCGGAAGTAATGATCCTATAGGAGACTTGGAAGCCGAAGTGAGTCGACTTCAAGCAACGCTGCAACACAGGACCAATGCTTGGATTGCAGACGGAGATAGAATCAATAAACTAAGAAGGGATATCTGTCACCTGCAGGATCAGCTGGCTGATCGGGACTTAGCACTTGACTGGGCAGTACAGTCTCGTATGTTGGCATGTGCTACGGAAGCGAGGGCTCAGGCCCGAATTAAAGAACTTAGCTCAGCTGTCGACAACCTGCAGGTCTACTGCAATACTTTGCATGAGGAAGTCCATGTGTTATACTCAGAATTACACCCTAGTGAGCCTGTACACTCTGCTGAGTCAGAAGCCAGACCCTCTCACGTTGCGGGACGCGCGCTGGGTGGGGAGTTAGACCTTTTTGAACCCCCTCCTTCTTTGAGGTTGGTTGACGTCTGGACTCCCACACCTGACGACGAGACCGTCAAAAGTAACGGAAAGCAGGACTAATGGTGTAATAAGAGTAGAGTAGTGTATTGTAGAATGTACTGTTGTATAATAGGTTGAACTTTTGTAAAATGGGTAATGTATCCTGTTATGTAGTGTCGAGTCTGTATCATTACTCTTTATAGTAATGTAAAATGGAAGGTTTTCTTTGGCACATTATGTTTATTCAAATGTTTTTGCCTCAGATGCCGACCAGGACTCGCGGACAGGACGCAGCCAGAACTTCTGGGGGTCGGGATGTCACCCCAAATCCACCTCCGGTTCCACCCACGCTTGCCGAGGCGATTGCCGCCTTGGTGAATGCCACCGCCGACAATACCCGCTTCCTTAGGGAAATGGCGGGTCAGCAGCAGTTCCAGCAGCAAGCAGGAAGAGGTTTTCAGCAAGGTCCCCGTGAAACTACTTATCTGGACTTCTCCGAAACTCGTCCACCTCTATTCACCAAAGCAGAAGACCCGTTAGAAGCCGACGAATGGATACGGGTCATTGAACAGAAGTTTGGTCTTCTTCGTTGTTCTGAAACGCAGAAGCCATTATTTGCGGCACAACAACTACGAGGCCCTGCCAGTACTTGGTGGGGAAACTTTGTGGCTATTCAACCTGACAACCATCAAATCACATGGGACGAATTTAAAGCAGCTTTCCGCGAGCACTACATACCTGAGGGAGTGCTGCATATGAAACAAGAGGAATTTATGAAGCTGAAACAAGGAGGAGACACCATCAATCAGTATCTTAACAAGTTTAGTCACCTGTCACAGTATGCCATTGATCAGGTGAATACTGATTTGAAGAAAAAGAACTGTTTTATGAGAGGTCTAAATGACCGGTTGCAGCGAAAAATGGCCACATGTATTGATCTCACATATGGAAAGGCTGTCAGTACAACCTTATCTGTGGAAGCAAAATACGCAAGTTCTGGGAAGAATAAGGGATTCAGTGGTGAGAGGCCTAATCAGGGCCAGGCGAAGAGGCAACGGTTCGTCATCCGGCCTTCTAGCCAAAACCATACTTTTTCTCGTCCACCAGCATTCCCTTTTAAACAACCCATTATTATCCGCCCCAAAAATACCTCCACTTCCCCAAATCAGCCGGGTGCCCCAGGCACTCGATTCCCTGCCTTGCCCAGCTCTTCAACTGGGTGTTTCAACTGCGGCAAGTCGGGACATTTTATCAAAGACTGCCCGTACCCCAAGCAAAATCAATCCAATGCTCAGCAAGGAACTGGGAAGTCCACTCAGCCCAAGGGAAATGCTGCAGGGAGAAATACCAAGAAGACGGGGCGTGTATATTACACCCAAGTGGCCACTACACCGGAGGGAGAGCCGGTGATGATGGGTACGTTTCCTGTGGCCAGTCACCCTGCAATAATTCTTTTTGATTCTGGTGCTTCGCATACCTTCATTAGCAAGAAATTTGTGGAGCAACATCACATTGCATGTCATGAATCAAAAGAGGGATTTAAAATTCATTCACCTGGGGGACACATTTTTACTAGAGAAGTGGCCTATGAAGTGCCAGTAACAATGGCCGGACGGAACTTTCCTGCTAACATGATTGTTCTAAGAGGCCAGGATATAGATGTAATTTTGGGTATGAATTGGTTAACTCAACACAAGGCAATTCTCAACACTGAACTCAGAACCGTCAGGTTGAGTTATAATCAAGAAGAAATTCTCTTGTCTCTCCCCAAAACAAATCCAGCCAAAGCTTCTGGTAGAATATTTGAAGCCATTGTACCGGAGATCAAGAACATTCCGGTAGTATGTGAGTTTCCAGATGTATTTCCGGAAGATTTGCCTGGACTACCCCCTGAAAGAGATGTAGAATTCGTAATTGAGCTAAAGCCCGGTACGGCTCCCATCTCCCGAAGATCGTACCGTATGCCCCCTAATGAGTTGGCAGAATTGAAGATTCAATTACAAGATCTGCTGAATAAGGGATTTATCCGGCCAAGCTCGTCCCCATGGGGTTGTCCCGCCATTTTTGTCAAGAAGAAGGATCAAACCTTGCGCATGTGCGTGGACTATCGGCCCCTGAATGAGGTCACCATTAAGAATAAGTACCCCCTTCCAAGGATCGATATTTTATTTGATCAACTGACTGGGGCGAGGGTATTTTCCAAAATTGATCTCAGGTCGGGCTATCATCAAATCCGTATTCGGCCCGAGGATATACCGAAGACCGCGTTTACTACGCGATATGGATTATTTGAATACCTGGTAATGTCTTTCGGGCTCACAAATGCTCCTGCCCACTTCACCTATTTGATGAACTCGGTGTTCATGCCCGAGTTAGACAAGTTCGTGGTGGTCTTCATCGACGATATTTTGATATACTCTAAAAATGAAGAGGAGCATGCTCAGCATCTACGGATTGTATTGACGCGCCTGAGGGAACATCAGCTGTATGCCAAGTTTAGCAAGTGCGCGTTCTGGCTGGAGGAAATTCAATTTCTGGGGCACGTGTTATCAGCTAAAGGAATTGCGGTAGATCCTAGCAAGGTCAAGGATATTCTGGAATGGAAACCCCCAACTACTATTCACCAAGTCCGGAGTTTTCTTGGACTGGCTGGGTATTATCGCAGATTCATACCCGATTTTTCTAAGCTTGTGAAGCCAATCACAAGTTTGTTGAAGAATGACATTAAGTTCAATTGGTCTTCTAAGTGTAATGAAGCCTTTGAACAATTGAAGACATTATTAACCACTGCTCCGGTATTGGCTCAACCGGACATCACTAAGCCTTTTGATGTATATTTTGATGCATGTGGCAGTGGGCTCGGCTGTGTACTGATGCAAGAGGGCCGAGTAATTGCGTATGCTTCAAGGCAGCTGCGCCGACATGAGGAGCATTATCCCACTCATGATCTGGAGTTAGCTGCTGTGGTTCATGCCCTGAAAATATGCCGTCACTATCTGCTGGGAAATATCTGTAACATATATACAGATCATAAAAGTTTGAAGTACATCTTCACCCAGTCAGAGTTAAATATGAGGCAAAGACGATGGCTTGAGCTCATTAAAGACTATGAACTGAAGATCCATTATCACCCAGGCAAGGCCAATGTGGTGGCAGATGCATTGAGTCGTAAGACTTCCTGCCACTGTCTTATGGCAAAGACCTCCGAGAACACTTTATGTCAAGAAATGGAGAAGTTAAACCTGGGGATAATCCAGCACGGGACTCTAAATCAGCTAAAGCTTGAGTCAATCATTCTGCAAAGGATCATTGATGCTCAAAAGGATAATTTGGGTATGAAGCACATACAGGAGAAGATAAGGGCTGGAACAGCCAAATGTTTCAAGGAAGATGATCAAGGTGTGTTATGGTTTAACAACCGCATAGTCGTGCCAAAGAACGAAGAACTCCGCCAGCAAATTCTTGATGAAGCACATCTTAGTCGTTATTCTATTCATCCCGGAAGCACTAAGATGTATCAAGACTTAAAGCAACATTATTGGTGGACGAAGATGAAAATTGAAATTGCACGCTATGTGGCTAAGTGTGACACTTGCAGACGTGTCAAGGCCATACACATGAAAGCTGCCGGTCCATTGCAGTCATTACCAATACCAACATGGAAATGGGAAGACATAAGCATGGACTTCATTGTGGGATTGCCCAGGACCGCAAAAGGATATGACTCTATTTGGGTTATCGTTGATCGACTCACAAAGATTGCCCACTTCTTACCTGTCAAGGTCACATATACAGTAGCCACTTATGCAGCATTATACATTGCCCGTATTCTCAGTCTACATGGTATTCCGAAGACTATAGTGTCGGATCGTGGACCTCCGTTCGTATCCAAATTCTGGGAAGAACTTCATAAATCCCTGGGTACTAAGTTACTCCACAGTTCGGCCTATCATCCTCAAACCAGTGGACAGACTGAGAGAGTGAATCAAATCCTCGAGGATATGCTGCGGGCATGTGTTCTGGACTTCTCGCAAAAATGGGATGAATGTTTGCCCCTAGCGGAGTTTTCATACAATAACAGTTATCAGGAAAGTATCAAGATGGCACCTTTTGAAGCTTTATATGGGCGACGGTGTCGAACTCCGCTAAATTGGTCTGAACCTGGAGAAAGATACTTCTTTAGGCCTGATATGGTGAAAGAGGTCGAAGAAAAGGTTCAGAAAATTATTCATAATATGAAGAAAGCTCAGACTCGACAAAAGAGTTATGCAGACCGACGACGACAACCCTTATGTTTTCTGGTAGACGACTATGTCTACTTGAAAGTTTCACCAATGAAGGGTGTATCGCGTTTCGGGGTTAAAGGGAAGCTTGCACCCAGATACATTGGTCCATTCCTGGTGCTTGAACAATGTGGACCAGTGGCGTACCGACTCCAACTACCCGAAACATTGTCTGCTGTGCATAATGTGTTCCACGTGTCACAATTGAAGAAGTGTCTTCGGGTTCCCGATCGAACCGTTGAAGTGACTGATGTTGTCCTAGAACTAGATTTAACATACTCGGAACATCCCATTCGAGTTCTGGATCAAAAGGACAGGGTTACTCGGAGAAAGACTCTCAAGTTTTATAAGATACAGTGGAACCAGCATTCTGAAGATGAGGCTACATGGGAAACCCAAGACTTCTTAGATAAGAATTTCCCAGGCTTTCTAGCCTCTTGTAAGTTGTAAAGTTTGTATAGCTGTATAATAAAGGAATGAACCCCCACACCACCCCTGCCTTGTACCAGAAATAAGGAAATAAAAATGTGACACATTTCCTTTTCCATTACTCACCCTAGGACTTTAAATCTCGGGACGAGATTCTTTTATGGGGGAAGGATGTAACACCCCTGGTGTTACTATAACTAAAACTTGAGCATGACATCATAAGCAGTGGCATTGCATATGTTTGACACACCTAGAGTGCATTCACTAGGCAAAAATTTCAAACAAGTTGTATTGTTTTAATGTTTTACAAATAGGACCCTGGTTAAAGGACTTAACCCGAAATAGTGATTAAAGGGGTAAAACTTAACCTAAGTTGAGAAAACCTAAAAGCTTTAGGGTAAAAGTCATAAAATGACTCCAAGAATAAAGTTGAATCCCACTTATACCCCTGGAATACCAGAAACCCTAATTGGAACCCTGGGAAACCCTAAAACTAAACCCTAGGGGCTTATGTGCAAAATTAGTCCACTTTTGGACTAAAGTACAAAAACCAAGCCAAATAAGTATTTTAAGTCAATTGGTTCACAAATATGTGGATTTGAAAGCCAAACCCTAAGTTTTGGACTTAAATGCAAAATGGACCTCATTTGAGTTTTATTCTAAGTCTGAAAATCAGAGAATGGGCTCAACTTTGGGGCTTTGAAGCTTACAAAGTATAGGGTTTTTGCCCTAGGTCACCACATCAAAGTTGAAGACCAATTATAGGAGAACAACTTTGCTAAAGAGTGTGAGCTTAGTTGTTATGAGAAATTTAGAGAAAAACCCAATCAAAAACTGGCTGTCAGGCTGTTTGATCTGAAATTCAGAATAGCAGATGACTAACATCAACTTCCAGCTCAAATCCAAGCATGATCCAGTGCTCAAATGAGTTTGATCTCTATAGTTGAATTGTAGCTGGTTTATAATTCTACAACTTTGCTACTGAGAGTTGATGAAGTTCTTATGAGAAATCTGGAGAAAAGTTACTTGGAACATGCTCTGTCAGGCACACTGAATGAGCCTCTGATGGTACAGTGCACGCGCGTGGATCAGACTGCCAGCGCGGCTGTCTTCACCGTCGACGACCGATCTTCGCCGTGATTCGCGTCACCTCCGTTGTGATTCACGTCGACGATGAACCGATAAGGCCGCCAGGTAAAAGCCACCCCTTTGGGATAAGTCCAGCCGGTAAAGCAATTCCGACCACCGTACTAGCTCGTCGCGGTGGAAACCGATAGGCACGCCGGTGAACGCCGCTTTCCGGTCGTGTGCCACGTGCCTGAGTACCTCCACCACATCGCCGTGATTCGTTTTAGCTTCCCGTCGATCACCGGAATGATCGCCACGACGGGTGACACGGATTCACTTGCACCAGTAACCTTTGCCCTCTCCGGCCGCCACCGCGCCATCCAAAATTCACAGGCCACCGCCCCCGGCGCCTATAAATTGAGTGTGCCATTGGGTCCGTAAGGTAGTCAAGCACTCAATCCACCAAGCCGTGCTCCCAATTACTTACTGGAATCCCCGAATTGCTTACTTCCCCTAAATTGGTTTTCCGCGGTCATAAGAAGGGCATCACTGCGGTCAGCACACTTCAGGTCCGTTCATGCCCTCTGTTCATTTGTTTCGGTGCTCTGGTATGCTCTTGATACTCACTGACCTGGCCAATTAGTCTAGAACCCATTAAATCACTGGGAACACTTCGTGTTGTCCCCAGATTGCACGGTCATCGTGAGCAGAAAGGTTGAGAGCCCGAACTGTGCAATTGATTGGGGGAAATACTCCTTAGGGGTAGAATCAGGTATGAACCAAAGATTAGCGTCAGTCTTTGCCCTCTCCGGCCGGTATTGCTCACCGGATTTCAGCTTCCCGTGGGGAGCTTCGTCGAGGACCGGACGCGGTGAAGAAATAGAAGATGGAGGACCTTTCTGTGATTTGTCAGCGACACATCAAATAGTAGAAAAACCTGTTCACAGATAATGAAAACCCCGAGGTCTTTCCTGTAAAGTGGCCAGCGCGGGCGCGCGCGCAGGCGCTTTTCCCCTCTGGACTGGGCCGGTGGGCTGAAATCAGCCCACTACTGTTGTGCCTCTCTTCTTTTCTTTTTACTCCAGAGCCAAAACAATTTTAGAAAATTATAGAAAAATGATAAAATTGTAAAACTAATTTTCCTAGGCTTGTTAATTTCCCTAGAATTTAATAAAAATAGTTTTGTGATTTTTAGTGGAAATAAGAAATTTTAGGGTATTTAAAGTAGTTAAAAGTATTAGTTATGGATTTTTAGAAAATAAATGGTAAGTCCAAAAATGTCCAAACTTTTTAGGGGCACTTAAACCAATATTTAGAAGCCTTGGGTAGAATTTGGGTTGATTTGGACCTTGTTTGATCACTAAACCCAAAACACCCCCCTGCTCCATGAACTCCTTTACTGACTCCGGAAACCCTAGGTTCTCGGAGTATCGTGAAGGAAAGTTGTACTCAAGACTTAGATAATAAGTTTACATCCTCATGAGCACCCCATGGCATCCATTCTTATGCATATGTATGGTTATGTTAGAACACGAAGAAGAAGAAGTCACTGAAGAGGGAACTCCACCAACCTCAGATCCTCAGGCAGGCAACTGCATTTATTTCGATATTTGTGGATCCGAGCAGGACTCACCTAATAACAAAGGCAAGCCCCGGTGCATGCAACCCTTTTCCTTGTGTTTTCAAATACTTTTCGCACCTTTAAGTCTAGTGAAATGTGCATTAGGTTCATAGGAGTTACTTGAAACCCTTTGATGCATTGCTTTCCTTGATATCCATACCTTTATAGATACTTCTGTGCAGTATCAAAATTATGATTTACAAAAATGCTTAGCCTTGCTTAGATCTTGTGGATAGAGGTTGTCCTTAATTTAACTCGAGAAAGGACGGCTTCTACCTGCAAGAATATTTTCATTTGGAGCAATGGTGGGATCTTACTGCAAAGTTCCCTGTGATGCTCTTTCATCCTAAGGAACAGACACAATCCTAAGGATGGAAATACGTAAATTGAGACTTGGGGGTAGGAACAGGTGATGTTCTACCCAGGTTGGTTAAGGGTTAACGCGTGTGTAGGCGTGCTGACCGAGGACCCTTTAACTGGTCACATGCCTCGTCATGGGTAAGCCTTGCCTCGGGCAGACTAAGGCCGGAATAAGATAACACGAAATGGGCGTGGAGCGGTGGCGAGAGTAGCGTGTACCCTCCGTGGCAAGAGGCTGGACGGTGGTGTATCTGTGCTCTCGGTTTGCGTGAACCTGATCCGGTCTTAAGAACCCCGGTGGCGGGTTGACATATGCAAGGGTTAAGTGCTACATATGTCGTGTGATTGGAGATCCTCAGCTGAGTATAATCGATTCGGATCGCCGTACCTTCGCGGTTATGAAGACTTGGTCACTTTTCTACAACCTAAAGTCAGGATGTGAACACTATGGATAAAAATGATGTTGTATTGATGAGATGTTGAAATTAGACTAGATGCAAATAGAGTCTATTAATACTTAATATGGCGTTAAAAGATTGAAAGTAAGGACTCACTTTAGTAAGCTACTTCTGCAAAAGTATAAGTTGATTTTTGCTAAAGCCTCTCCTTGACTCCTAATTATCCAGCATACCCTTGAGAGTCTTTTCTTTAGTCGGGTAAGACTTGCTGAGTAATTCCATACTCAGGGTTTATCCCTTCGTTGTTTTTAGGTGAGGAAGTAGCAGACTTTTGCTGCTTCTGTGCCAAGGTGGTTCCCAAAGAAGAAAAACAAGACTGAAGTGCGGGAGGACTCGGTCCTCCATATAGGATCTTTTGTTCAATGTTTCGGGAGATGTTTGTGCCTCCCTTGGTTTGTATAATTATTACTTCTCTGCACTCACTTTAGTCTGGTCTGTAATAAAATAACTCGAGCTTGCTTTTGAAATAAATGTAAGTTTATGTAATTCGCTTCCGCATTTCTTTATCTCCGATGATCTGTAATGTCTGCAAGACGGGTGAAACGTTCCTGGTGAGGTCGGGAAAGATACCGAGCTTGTCAAGTGACTTAGGAACATCTACAGGGTGTCTGATGTCTGTTAGACAAGGACAACTGTAGGTGGGCCTAATTACTTGGGAGGTTCCGTCACAAAGAGCATGCCTCGGGGCACCCCGAAGACACACTTCTCGGGATTTAGCTTGACGCCTTTTGCCTTGAGACATCGAAATGTCACTTCAAGGTCGGAAAGGAGGTCGGAGGCTTTCCTCGTCTTGACTACGATGTCATCGATGTAGGCCTCGACCGTGCGGCCGATGTGTTCGCCGAACACATGGTTCATGCATCGCTGGTACGTCGCGCCCGCATTCCTCAAGCCGAACGGCATGGTGACATAGCAGTACATGCCGAAGGGTGTGATGAAAGAAGTCGCGAGCTGGTCTGACTCTTTCATCCTGATTTGGTGATACCCTGAGTAGGCATCGAGGAAAGACAGGGTTTCGCACCCAGCAGTGGAATCCACGCTTTGGTCGATGCGAGGCAGAGGGTAGGGAACCTTCGGACATGCTTTGTTGAGACCAGTGTGGTCTACGCACATCCGCCATTTCCCCCCTTTCTTTCTCATAAGCACAGGGTTGGCAAGCCATTCGGGATGGAATACCTCTTTGATGAACCCTGCCGCCATTAGCTTGTGGATCTCCTCGCCTATGGCTCTGCGCTTCTCCTCGTCGAATCGGCGCAGGGGCTGCTTGACGGGTCGGGCTCCGGCTCGGATGTCCATCGAGTGCTCGGCGACATCCCTCGGTATGCCGGGCATGTCCGAGGGACTCCACGCGAAAACGTTGGCGTTCGCGCGGAGAAAGTCGACGAGCACTGCTTCCTATTTGGGATCGAGCCCGGAGCCGATCCGGATCTGCTTGGAGGCGTCGCCGCTGGGGTCGAGGGGGATGGACTTAACCGTCTCCGCTGGCTCATAGTTGCCGGTGTGACGCTTCATGTCTGGCACCTCCTTAGAGAGGCTTTCCAGGTCGGTGATGAGGGCCTCGGACTCGGCGAGGGCCTCGGCGTACTCCATGCACTCCACGTCGCATTCGAACGCGTGTTTGTACGTGGGGCCGACGGTGAGGACCCCGTTGGGGCCCGACATCTTGAGCTTCAGGTAGGTGTAGTTGGGGACGACCATGAACTTCGCGTAGCATGGCCTCCCCAGTACCGCGTGGTAGGTTCCTCGGAACCCGACCACCTCGAACGTCAGGGTCTCCCTTCGGACGTTGGAGGGTGTTCCGAAGCAGACAGGAAGGTCGAGTTGTCCAAGGGGCTGGACGCGCTTCCCGGGAATGATCCCATGGAAGGGCGCATCGCCTGCTCGGACGGAGGACAGATCGACGCGCAGGAGTCCGAGGGTTTCGACGTAGATGATGTTGAGGCTGCTGCCTCCGTCCATGAGGACCTTGGTGAGCCTGACGTCGCCGATGACGGGGTCGACGACGAGCGGGTATTTCCCCGGGCTCGGCACATGGTCGGGGTGATCAGCTCGGTCGAAGGTGATGGGCTTGTCGGACCAGTCTAGATAGACTGGCGCCGCCACCTTCACCGAGCAGACCTCCCGGCGCTCTTGCTTGCGATGCCGAGCCGAGGCATTCGCCGCTTGCCCACCATAGATCATGAAGCAGTCGTGGACCTCGGGGAACTCTCCTGCCTGGTGATCTTCCTTCTTGTCGTCGTCGCGGGCCTTGCCACCCTCCGCGGGTGGCCCGGCCCTGTGGAAGTGGCGCCGAAGCATGACGCACTCCTCAAGGGTGTGCTTGACGGCCCCCTGGTGATAGGGGCACGGCTCCTTGAGCATCTTGTCGAAGAGGTTGGCACCTCTGGGGGGCTTCCGTGGGTTCTTGTACTCGGCGGCAGCGACAAGGTCCGCGTCGGCAGCGTCGCGTTTCGCTTGCGACTTCTTCTTGCCCTTCTTCTTGGCGCCGCACTGAGTTGACGCCTCGGGAGCATCTTCCGATGGGCGGCCCTGGGGCTGCTTGTCCTTTCGGAAGATAGCCTCGACCGCCTCCTGGCCGGAGGTGAACTTGGTGGCAATGTCCATCAGCTCGCTCGCCCTGGTGGGGGTCTTGCGACCTAGCTTGCTCACCAGGTCGCGGCAGGTGGTGCCAGCGAGGAACGCGCCGATGACATCCGAGTCGGTGATGTTGGCAGCTCGGTGCTCTGCTTCGAGAATCGCCGGATGTAGTCTCGGAGAGACTGTCCCGGCTGCTGTCGGCAGCTTCGGAGGTCCCAGGAATTCCTGGGGCACACGTAAGTGCCCTGGAAATTGCCGACGAAAGCTTGGACTAGGTCGCCCCAGTTGGAGATCTGCCCCGGAGGCAGGTGCTCCAACCAGGCACGAGCGGTGTCGGAGAGGAACAGGGGGATGTTGCGGATGATGAGGTTGTCATCGTCCGTTCCACCCAGTTGGCAGGCCAGACGGTAGTCCGCGAGCCACAGTTCCGGTCTCGTCTCCCCCGAGTACTTTGTGACAGTAGTCGGGGGTCGGAACCGGGTCGGGAACGGCGCCCGTCGGATGGCTCGGCTGAAGGCCTGCGGACCGGGTGGTTCGGGCGAGGGACTCCGATCCTCCCCGCTGTCGTAGCGTCCCCCACGCCTGGGGTGGTAGCCTCGGCGCACCCTCTCGTCGAGGTGGGCCCAACGGTCGCGGTGATGGTGCTCGTTGCCGAGGCGACCAGGGGCCGCAGGCGCTGTGTTGCGCGTGCGCCCGGTGTAGACCGAGGCTTCCCGCATGAATCGGGAAGTCGCGGCATGAGGTTCCGAGGGGTACCCCTTCCTTCAGGAGGCAGAGCTCTCGGCCCGTCGGACCGCGACGCCTTCCAAGAGATTCTTGAGCTCTCCCTGGATTCGCCGTCCCTCGGTGGTTGATGGCTCCGGCATCTCGCGGAGAAGCATCGCTGCTGCAGCCAGGTTCCGGCCGACCCCACTAGATGCGGGTGGTGGCCTAACCCTGACGTCGTCGTTGATGCGGTGCTGGAAGCCCTGGGGTAGATGACGTATTTCCCCGGTCGGGGGTTGGCCCGCCCATGCCTGCCCGACGTCCCGACGGATCGGCTCAAGCGCTCCTGCTCCCTCGTCGAGCCTGGCCTGCACCCTGCAGATTTGCTCGAGCTGTGGGTCATGGCCCCCCGCCTGAACGGGGACCACAGCTAGCTCCCGTGGGATGTCAACGCGAGGCACCGGCCTAGGGAGGTCACCGTCCTCCAGCATGCCGAGATGGTTGCCTTCGGAGGGACCCCCTAGATCGACGTGGAAGCATTCGCGACTTGGGCCACAGTCCTCGTCGCTGAGGCTACGGCTACCGTCGGAACAGTCGGAAAGGCAGTGGTCACATGCGGTCATGAAGTCCCGCATGGCACTGGGGTTGCCAAGTCCAGAGAAATCCCAACAGATGCTGGGTTCGCCGTCTTCCTCAGACCCAGAAGGCCCGTAGGTCGAGACGTCCGTCAGCCGGTCCCAAGGTGACCGCGTACAAAACCCCAGAGGGTTTGGACTTGCCTCTACGAGAGCACCCGCCAAAGCGGGGCCGCTAGGCGGGTCGAGGCTGAATCCGAAAGACGTGGGATGGGAATCGGTCGGTACCTTTTGGTCGACGAGCGGCGATAATGTCATGTCGGGGGCTGACTGCACCGTCGTCTCAGGTACGAGGGTGACGTCCAGCAAGCTTTTCGCGAGCGTGCTGGCGTCATCCGCTTGCTCGGGTTTGGTTTGTCGCGGGGAGACGGCGCTCGCCTTCGTCTCAAACACGAGGTCGACGCCCGGTGCGCCCCCCGTTGGGGCGCTGGGGCCATCGACTCGCTCGACAGCCGATGAGGCGCTGTCTCCTGCTTGGCCTTGGTTGCCCCGCCTCCTCCTCCGTTGGCGGGGGAGGACGGGGTGAGCTCGAAGGTTGTTCTTCCACCACGCGGGGAAGACGTCGTCGATTACGCCGCCGGCGGGCGGGCTGTCGGCCGCCACTGTCGTTGTCGCGCGGCGGTGGAAGGAGTATCATGTCGTAGCTGCCGTCGAGGGACATGAACTCAAGACTCCCGAAACGGAGCACCGTCCCGGGTTGGAGAGGTTGCTGGAGACTGCCCATCTGGAGCTTGACGGGAAGCTGTTCGTCAACATGCAGCAGGCCCCTACCTGGCACGCCAACTGTCGGCGTTCTGAGACCGGGGGGTCCCTGAGCCGACGAGTGAATGTCGCCGCGTGCCCCAGCCCAGATGGGTCGAGCGCGAGGGCGAGCGCGAAGGGGGGAGAGCGAGGCGGCCGGAGACCGGCGTGAAAGAGGTGGGAATCCCGTGGCCTTCGTGTTCGTCCCGCGCCCAGGTCGGGTGCGCTTGCAGTAGGGGGTTACAAGCGTCCACGCGGGAGAGGGAGCGAGCGGCTCCGGGCGAGCGCGTGTCTCGTCCTCGTCCCCGCGCGGCCAACCTTTTCTAAGAGGGCCCTGGTCCTCCCTTTTATAGGCGCAAGGAGAGGAACCAGGTGTACAATGGGGGGTGTAGCAGAGTGCTACGTGTCTAGCGGAGGAGAGCTAGCGCCCTAGGTACATGCCGTTGTGGCAGCCGGAGAGATCTTGGCACCCAGCTGGTGTGATGCTGTGGCCGTCGGAGGAGCGATGGAGCTTGGCGGAGGGACAGCTGTCGGAGCGGTTGAGTCCTTGCTGACGTCCTCTTGCTTCCGTAAGGGGGCTGAGAGCCGCCGTCGTCACAGAGCATGCGGGGCGCCATCATTGCCTATCTGGCGGAGCGAGCCAGATGGGACATCGGTCTTGTTCCCTGCGGCCCGAGTCAGCTCGGGGTAGGGTGATGATGGCGCCTCCTGTTGACGTGGCTGGTCTGTGCCCTAGGTTGGGCGATGTGGAAGCTCCTCCGAAGCCGAGGTCGAGTCCGAGCCCTCGGGTCGGGCGAGGCGGAGATTGCCGGCTGGTGCCGGGGCGGAGTCCGAGCCCTGGGGTCAGGCGAAGTGGAGTTCGTCGTCTTCTGGGGCCGAGTCCAAGTCCGAGCCCTGGGTCGGGCGAGGCGGAGATCGTCGTCTTCTGGGGCCGAGCCCAAGTCCGAGCCCTGGGTCGGGCGAGGCAGAGATCGTCGTCTTCTGGGACTTAGCCCGAGTCCGAGCCCTGGGTCGGGCGGAGTTCGCCGTCTTCCGGGACTTAGCCCGAGTCCGAGCCCTGGGTCGGGTGGAGTTCGTCGTCTTCCGGGACTTAGCCCAAGTCCGAGCCCTGGGTCGGGCGGAGTGGAGTTCGCCGTCTTCCGGGACTTAGCCCGAGTCCGAGCCCTGGGGTCGGGCGAAGCGGAGCTTCCTATGGAGCCTTCGGCCGGGCCTGACTGCCCGTCAGTCTCACTCTGTCAAGTGGCACCGCAGTCGGAGTGGCGCAGGCGGCGCTGTCCTTCTGTCAGGCCAGTCAGTGGAGCGGCGAAGTGACGACGGTCACTCCGGCTCTGCCGGCTGGGGGGCGCGCGTCAGGATAAAGGTGTCAGGCCACCTTTGCATTAAATGCTCCTGCGATTTGGTCGGTCGGTGCGGCGATTTGGTCAGGGTTGCTTCTTGGCGAAGGCAGGGCCTCGGGCGAGCCGGGAATATGTTCGCCACTGAAGGGGGGCCTCGGGCGAGACGGAAATCCTCCGGGGTCGGCTGCCCTTGTCCGAGGCTAGGCTCGGGCGAGGCGTGATCGAGTCCCTCGAATGGACTGATCCCTGACTTAATCGCACCCATCAGGCCTTTGCAGCTTTGTGCTGATGGAGGTTACCAGCTGAGAATTAGGAGCCTTGAGGGTACCCCTAATTATGGTCCCCGACATAATTAAAATTACAAGTTTGTTTTCGGTTGAATTGTTATTTTAATAGCCGACCACTAAACAACTAATTGCTAATTAATTATTCAACATACACGAAGTGGTGAAATGATTTTACTAGACGCGCAACTAGCATTTTGCGCGAAAGACGGCACGCGCAAAACAGCGTGCGACATGCACGAGTCAACATGACTACACGAACGACGTCGCGCGAACGACACGCGGACCAGCACGTGACAATGTGCGCACCAGACACGCGACGATTACTAATAAATATCGTGTTTTTACTAAGCAAATATTAATTTAAAAATATTTGTATAGATATAATCCTATCAATCAGATAATTATTATACACACGAATAATTTTACCACTTGGTTCGACTATTTTGCCACACTTCGAACGAACGTCGCTTAAATACGTACTTAGCACCACGAGCGATTCTAGGTGAAGTGAATTATTGACGCCAGCCAAACAACCCGCATGAAGCATGCGAAACTGCGCACGCGACGACTCGGCACATGGCGCGTCAAGCGACGGGAGCAAAACACGGCAAGGAGCGCGCGAGGGCGAGGCTACAACGGCGCACAACAGCTCGCTCGACCGAGCGAGGGCACCCGACAAGCACAACACGACGACATAGCGCACGCACGCATGGGGGGTAGACGAACGAGTTCTAGAGGTAGATGGAGGGGTAGACGGACGCCGTCAGGGTCCCGACGACATGCCGCGCTAGCCACGAGGAGGTGTTTGGGGCTGCAGCGCGCGTGGTTCGGCGACTTGCGCATGAGGTAGACGGAGAGTAAACCGGGGTAGACGAAGCTCACCTCGGCGACGACGAGAGCGACGTAGACCCTGCTGCGCAGCGAACGACGACATCTGCTGCGGGGCGCGAGCGTAGTGGCGAGGACGGGCTCCGGTTTGGGTGCACTGGACACGTTGGTGCAACGCAGGGTGAGCTTTGTTGCCGGGGTCAGGGGTAGATGACAAAGGGAAGAAAAGAGGGAGCAAAAGAAAAGTAGACGAGGCTCACCCTACAGACGACAATGTGCTCCGACAAGTCTATGGGCGTGGCGTCGAGGTGGAGCTCCTATCTGATGGTGGCGTCTGTAGGGTGCCGAGGGGCTCGGCGAGG
This sequence comes from Zea luxurians, assembly GCA_029449295.1. Taxonomy (NCBI): domain Eukaryota; kingdom Viridiplantae; phylum Streptophyta; class Magnoliopsida; order Poales; family Poaceae; genus Zea; species Zea luxurians. The sequence goes on from JAOPSE010000009.1 coordinate 118,590,506, forward strand.
CGGGGCTCGACCGTGGGCGCCTGTTCTCTCAGCTGCTGCACGTGATGGGCGAGGTGGGGAAGGGGCGATTGGGAGTAGGAACCGGCGTGGGCATGCGAGGCGGTTTTTCTAGGAAGAGGATCAGGAGCTGAGCCGACTAGGCCACACGACGAGCGTGCGCATGGGATGCCATGCGGCCTGGCGCCTGGAACGTGCGTGTGGGGAGGAGCTGTTGGGGCCAGGTGGCGCCGGGGCAGTCGCCCACCCACGCAAGCGCGCTAGCGCGGCGAGGAAAGCGCGTGCAGGCGGCTGGGCAAACGCGCGCAGGTGGCGGTGCTAGGGCAAACGCGCGTGGTGCGGGAGTGACAGGTGGGCCTAGTTGGGCTGCGCAGCTGTGCGTGGGAGTGGGCCGGGGGTGCGCTGGTGGGCCGCGGGGAGGGGAAGGCGAGCTGGGCTGGTGGGAAAAAGAAAGGGAGCTGGGCCGGCGGGGGGAGAAAAAGAAGTGGAGCTGGGCCCTTTTGTTTTCTATTTTTTTCTTCCCCCTATTCTTTTATCTATTTCTATTCAAATTTAGATATAGTTTTTGAATCGAAAGTTCAAATATACTCCATGAGTTTGAATGGATGCACCACCACAATAATTCAACATACGATAAAATATCTCGGCATGTTATGCAAAAATCAAGGACTCTTTTAGAGTTCTATTTTACTATACTTGACATATATATATATATATATATATATATATATATATATATATATATATATACCCATACACAAAATAACTCTCCACTATTTAGGAAAAGAAAAGAAAATTTAAAGAAAAGAGAGGGTAACACCTGAATTTGATGGATATTAGAAAAGAAATTTTATACCCCCAATTCAGGGTGTTACACTTCATTTCTCTTGAAATTATTTAGCTCTTCCTGCATGGTCAACACCCAGTCTGGATCCTACAAGGCTTCTTCTACCCTGAAAGGCTCAATATAAGAGACAAAAGAGTAATGCTCACAAACGTTAGCTAACCATGAGCGAGTAGTTACTCCCTTGGTGATGTCACCCAGAATTTGAACCACTAGATGCTTTCTTTGAATGGTGGCCTGGACTTGAGTTGGAGGTGCTTGTTGTGCTTCTTCCTCTTTATGCTGTTCTTCATGTGCTCCCCCTTGATTTATGCCTGCATCTTGAGATACATGTTCCTCATCTTGAGTTGGGGGGATGCACCAATGTTGAGGAAGATGGTTGATCTTTATCTTGTTGTTCATGCGGTCGCACATCACCTATTGCCATAGTTCACATTACAGCCGTTGGAACTTCATCCTCATCTACATCATCAAGATCAACATGCTCTCTTGGAGAGCCATTAGTCTCATCAAATACAATGTCACTAGAGACTTCAACTAAACCCGTTGATTTGTTGAAGACCCTATATGCCTTTATATTTGAATCATAACCTAGTAAAAACCCTTCTACAGCTTTGGGAGCAAATTTTGAATGCCTACCTTTCTTCACCAAGATATAGCATTTTCTCCCAAATACACGAAAGTACGAAACATTAGGTTTGTTACCGGTTAGGAGTTCGTAGGATGTCTTCTTGTGGAGGCGATGAAGATAGAGCCGATTTATGGCATGGCAAGATGTATTTATAGCTTTCGACCAAAACCGCTTAGGCGTCGTATACTCTCCAAGCATTGTCCTTGCCATGTCGATGAGCGTCCTGTTCTTTCTCTCTACTACACCATTTTGCTGTGGCGTGTAGGGAGCGGAGAACTCATGGTTGATGCCTTCTTCCTCAAGAAACTCTTCAACTTGAAGATTCTTAAACTCAGATCCATTGTTGCTTTTGATCTTCTTCACCTTGAGTTCAAACTCATTTTGAGCTCTCCTTAGGAAGCACTTTAGAGTACCTTGGGTTTCTGTTGTATCCTACAAAAAGAATACCCAAGTGAAGCGGGAAAAATCATCAACAATAACAAGACCATACTTACTTCCCCCGATGCTAAGATAAGCAACAGGCGTGAAGAGATCCATGTAGAGGAGTTCAAGTGGTCTTGATGTTGTCATCACATTTTTGCTTGGATGATTAGTTCCCACTTGCTTCCCTTCTTGCCATGCTGCACAAGGTCTGTCTTTCTCAAAACAGACATCGGTTAGTCCTAACGCATGTTCTCCTTTTAGAAGCTTATGAAGATTCTTCATCCCAACATGTGCTAGATGGCGGTGCCAGAGCCAACCCATATTAGTCTTAGCTATTAAACATGCATCTAGATTAGCATTTTTTAGTGAAATCAACTAAATAAAGCTTGCCGTCTAATACACCTTTAAAAGCTAATGAACCTTCACTTCTTCTAAAGATAGATACATCAATATTTGTAAATAAACAATTATATCCCATATGACACAATTGACTTATAGAGAGTAAATTGTAACCAAGTGATTCTACTAAGAACGCATTAGAAATTGAATGCTCGGTAGTGATGGCTATTTTTCCCAAACCTTTGACCTTGCCATGATTTCCATCTCCAAAGATGATCGTGTCTTGGGAATCCTTGTTCTTGACGTAGGAGGTGAACATTTTCTTCTCCCCCGTCATGTGGTTTGTGCAAGCACTATCAATAATCCATCTAGTGCCCTCGGATGCATAAACCTGCAAGATGATTTAAGCTTGGGTTTTAGGTACCCAACTCTTGTTGGGTCCTACAAGGTTAGTCACATAAGACTTTGGAACCTAGATGCAAGTTTAGTCTCTCTTGCACTTGGGCACCAAATTTCTAGAAACTACTTTATCATTTTTACACATTAGTACAAATGAAGCATCATAAGTTTGATAAAGCATAGTTGGTCCATTTGATGCATTCCTAAGCGCATGAGAAGCAACATGATGAACATGGCGCCTAGGTCTATTCCTATCATGAGCATACGAAGAGCTAGATGATGCAAACATGGCATGTGAATCAAAACAACATCATGACGAGTAGGGAAAACAACACGATTATGATGAATAATACTAGAAGAGTTCTTAACATGAGCATACAAATAAGCATGATTCTTTCTATCATGAGAAGAATGAGAGTTACTAGCCATAGGAGCCTTTCCTTTCCCCTTGATGAGATTGGAAGTCCTTTGGCTTGTTAAGTTCTTGATTCCTTATTGGAATCTAAGTCCATCCTTAATGGAGGGATGTCTACCAATGGTGTAGGCATCCCTAGCAAATTTTATTTTATTATTTTCACTCTTGCAAGTCTTAAGTTGAGCATTAAGATTTGCAACATCATTATTCAACTTAAGAATGGTGGAAGCATGAGTGTTGCAAGCATCAATATCAAAATCTTTACACCTATTACAAATAGATACATGCTCCATAGATGAACTAGTAATACTTACTTTTTCTAGCTTAGCATTTAAATCAACATTTAAATTCTTAAGACTAGATATAGAATTATTACAAGAAGATAATTCAGAAGAAAGAAGTTCATTTCTCTTAACTTCTAAAGTAAGAGATTTTGAGCATTAACAAGTTTATCACGTTTTTCATAAATAATGTCTTCTTGTTTTTCTAGCAACCTATATTTCTCATTAAGGGCATCAATTAATTCATTGATTTTATCTACTTTAGTTTTATCTAAACCCTTAAATAGATCACTATAGTCTACATCATCATTATCCGATTTCTTATCACTAGAAGAAGTGTACTTGGGGGTATCTCGTGTACGTACCTTCTTCTCCTTAGCCATGAGGCATGTGTGATGTTCGTTGGGGAAGAGGGATGACTTGTCAAAGGAGGAGGTAGCTAGTCCTTCATCGTCGGAGTCGGATGAAGAATAGTCGGAGTCCCATTCCTTTCCAATGTGTACCTCGCCCTTCACCTTCCTGTAGTTTTTCTTCCTCTCCTTCTTCCCTTTCTTTTCTTGTGCCTGGTCATTGTCATTATCGGGATATTGTGCTATAAAATGACTAGACTTACCACATTTGAAGCAGGAGCGCTTTCCCCTTAATTTATTTTTGTTGGGATACTCCTCGCGTCCCTTCAAAGCGGTCTTGAAGCGCTTGATTACAAGTTCCATTTCATCCTCATTGAGCCCGGCAGCCTCCACTTGTGCCACCTTGTTAGGTATAACCTCCTTGCTACTTGTTACCTTGAGGGCCACGTGCTGCGGCTCGTAGAGTGGGAGTGGTCCATTGGCGATGTCATCAACATACCTAGCTTCCTTTACCATCCTACGTTCGCTTACGAATTTTCCGAGTATTTCCTCGGGCATCATCTTGGTGTACCTGGGATTCTCACAGATAAGGTTTACAAAATGGGGATCAATAATAGTAAATGACCTCAGCATGAGTTGAACGACGTCATGATCCGTCCATCTTGTGCTCCCATAGCTTCGGATCTTGTTCACTAGGGTCTTGAGCATGTTGTACGTTTCGGTTGGCTCCTCTCCCCTTTTCATGGCGAATCTCCCAAGCTCACCTTCCACCAGCTCCATCTTTGTAATCATGGTGGCGTCATTACCCTCGAGAGAGATTTTGTGGGTATCCCATATTTGCTTGGCGTTGTCCAAGCCACGGACTTTGTTGTATTCATCCCTGCATAGAGATGCTAACAAAATAGTAGAAGCTTTGGCATTTTTATGTATTTTCTCATTAACAAAAATGGGATTATCACTACTATCGAAATGCATTTCATTTTCCACTATCTCCGAAATACTAGGATGGAGAGAGAATAAATGACTATGCATTTTATGACTCCAGAAAGAATAATCCTCACCATCAATGTGAGGGGGTTTTCCAAGTGGAATAGACAATAAATGTGCATCGAATTGTAGGGCATATGAGAGTAATCAAAAGAATAATTTTGATTAACCGTTTTCTTTTTCGACGAAGAGTCTTTGTTATCGTCATCCCTTGGTGAAGAGGAGGAGGCGTCGCTGTCGTAGTAGATGATCTTCTTGATGTGCCTCTTCTTCTTTCCCTTCTTTCTTCTTGTTGTTTGATCCTAAGTCGGTGGGCTTGTCACCTTTTGGCTCATCAACATAGAGAGTCTCCTTCTCCTTGTCGTTGATCACCATCCCCTTGCCTTTAGGATCCATCTCTTCAGGCGGTTAGTCCCTGAATGAAGAGTACGACTCTGATACCAATTGAGAGCACCTAGAGGGGGGGGTGAATAGGTGATCCTATAAAAATCAAGTCTAAACAACACAAACTTGGTTTATAATAAATGTTAGTAGGATTAAAACCAAGGTGATATGAATATAGAGAAGAGAACTCTTCACTTGATTGTTCCTTCAGGATATGTATTGAACTTAGGAACAATAGTGCAAGTGAATAAGTGAGAACTCTATGGAAGAAAGTAATCACGTTAGAAAGATGCACAAATGTCACGTGATTTTATCCCGTGTTCGGCCAATGACTACTCCATGTTGTGGTGACCTCCTTCGGTCAAGGGTTGCAATCAACCCCTCTCAAGTGATCCAAAGATCAAACTTGAGTACCACGATTTTCTTCCTTATCTACAGTTTTCCCTTTGTGAGGAATCTCCACAATTTGGAGTCTCTAACCCTTACACAATTGTTTGCAATTAAACCACAAGAGTAAGGGAGGGAATAGAACCACACACACGAGACAAACTTGCAGCGACTCTTGCACACAAAACGAGAGAGAAGAGCACAAAGACAGCACAACAGAGTTACAACTCAACACAAGTGCCCAAATCTCAATCTACTAATGTAAAGGCATGAATTCGATGTCTCAGCGTTGTTGGATGTTTAATGACTGCTTGGTGTTGTGCTCCATGTGCCTAGGGGTCCCTTTTATAGCCCCAAGGCAGCTAGGAGCTGTTTGAGTTCCATTTGGATGGCCCTGATTGTCTTCTGTCCGTGGGCGTACCGGACAATGAATAGTGTGGATTCCCTTCCTTTTCTAGCGAAGCCGACCATTGTTAGCCACTGGCCTCTTGGCACACTGGATAGTCTGGTGCGACCTTCTGACCGTTGGCTGAGCCATGTGTCATCCGCTGATCGCGCGGTCGACCGTTGGCTGGGCGCGCGGCTGGCAGACCGGACAGTCCAGTGCACACCGGGCAGTCTGATGAATTATAGTCGCGGTGCCCTTAGCATTTTCCTGAGAGCGACCTGTCCGGGGCGCCAGCCTGGGCACCAGACAGTCCGGTGCACCACAGGCTGGTGCAAGTCTGGCTCGCCTGAGCCAAAGTTCTCCAATTAGATTTCTCTCACTTTGAGAAGATTCCTAGCACTTAGTAGAATATTGTTAGTACGATTTTTTTGCTAAGGCTAGAATCATACCTTGCTTTTCCATTTGTGTCTCTTTAACTCTTTGCTCATATTTAGACAAAACAATATGTGTTGAGCATCTAATCACCAAAACATAATAGAAAATGGCCCAAGGGCACATTTCCCTTACAGACGTAGCAGTTGAAGGAATAGGCCAAGTCCATCACTCCGGCCTACTCAACAAGTCTAGGGAAGTGTTCGTTGCACAGAAGGCGAGGATACCATTGGGGTTGAGGTCGTGACCTCCTTCATTCTCCAAAACCTTCCAAGACCTGCCCAAGTGATTAAAAAGTATTAGTTTCTATTTTAAATTTGAACATATAATCTGAAGAAGCAGTGACAACATCTAAAGTTACGTACCTTTCCCCATCAGGTCGAATAAGCGGGCACCTGTCATGAAGTATCGGTCGCTGAGGGAGACCCACGGGACCTCGCGAGTAGACGTGCATCAAACCTGAGGCGCCAGAACCAGAGGCGTCCTGCTGAGCACCGTCATCGTCATCCTGCTACGCGGCATCGACAACGGCCTGCTACTCCACCTGCTGCTATACGACGTCATCCTATTGTGCCTCCTCCTCTGTCCTACGGGTGCTCCCCCTCCTCCTCCCCCTCCCCCTCCTTGTCCTTATCCCATCACCCACCATCTTTGTGAAACCACCTACAATTAAGAGTAAGCAAATAAGCACAAATAAAAAAATATGTATTTATAAACAGATGTGTAATAAATAAAATATAGCATTACATTGATTAAAAACAATATTCATATGTGTCCGGATTAGTCGGATCATAAGTCTCATCATCACTATCAACCATTTCATAGTCAACACCATCTGAAGGCGCAAGTTCGTCATTGTCATTACCTTCAAGCATTTCTAAGTCATTCTCATTTTGCACCTCCTCATCAACAACCATTTCAATATATACTTCCATTTTGACCCCTTCGGTTAAGTCTATCTCAAAATGCCCTTCTAGCCCATCTTCTTGAAAGAAATCTCCGTCATATGTGTCCGGGTCTAAGTTATAATCTTCATCGTTAGGAACAGGTAATTCATCATGCGGTGATACCTTATACACAACATCCCAACCCTTAAGATGTTCTTTCATTTGGCACACATATGGGAGATAACACACTTGTGTGGCCAGTTGGGCCACGATATAGACATCGTCTCCTAGTAAGGTGGAATCCTATCGAATTTCGACTAGCCCAAGTTTAGAATGCGTATGTCTCGTCACTTCAGGGTCAAACCAATGTCATTTTAATATCACTAGAGTAAGAGGTTTGGAACCATAAAAATTGAGTTCATATATTTCTTCAATTCTTCCATAATACTCGACCTCGTCAAGCCTGGACGTAAAGACGCCAGAACACGTGGTTTTTTGATTGGGTCGAGTTTGGTCGTAGCTTGTTTTGCGAAAACAGTATCCATTGATGTCATACCTAGAAAATTTTCTGGCCCTATAGGCAAAGCCATTTTCTACTTGTCTCAACTCGGCACTCATAGACAGGTCTCTTTGGCCCTGCAAGTTCAAACACGCTAGATTATTATATTATTCGCACGTAAGAGCAACTACAAATGACAAACTAAGCACGGTACCTTCTGTTTGAACCAGGAAATGAAATCAAGCAATCCCTTTCCCACACCCTTTTTAAGAAGTTTATCATATTCCTGTGGAATTGGGTCCCTTGATCAATGCTAGAACTCATGAAGAAATTGCTCCATGTATGTCATCACCTCTTCAAGGTTGGTCAATACATATAGCATGATATGGCACCACTCTTCATGTCTCAGGGTCTTGGTGGTAAAACCACTTGCGCTTCCAAGTTGCCGTTGAAAAATGTTGAGATTTGATTCATTTTCGCCATCATGTAATGAGGGGGTGGATTATACACGCTCGGTAGTTTGTCACCATAGTAAGTTGTTGTGAAGTTTGACACCTCCTCCATTAGGTATGCCTCTGTAATGGAAGCCTCAATTTTGTATTTATTTCTATATTTCTTTCGAATAGTCTTTAGATATCTCTCGATTGGATAGCACCAACATCCCTACACGGGCCCCCCATTCGTGCCTCATACGAGAGATGAAGAATCAAATTCTGCATCAGATTGAAGAAGCTGAGTGGAAAGATCTTCTCTAGCTTACACAGTAACATGGGTGTCATTCTTTCCAAGTCCGCAATCACGGTTCGAGATAACTCTTTTGCATAAAAGTTGGTGGAAGAAATAGCTCAACTCTACAAGCGCTAGCCAGACATGCTTAGGGACATAGCCTCGAACCATTGCTAGAAGAATTCGTTCAATCCATATGTGGAAATCATGAATCTTCATCCATAAGACTCGCAGAGTAGATAAGTTCACCCCACTACTTAGGTTAGCTGCATACCCATCAGGGAACATTAACATCTTGATCCACCATAGTACTTCACCTAAGTCCTACTCAGGACGAAATCGACCTTAGGCCTTCTCCATGTCTTTCCACCACTAGGCGGCTTCATCTCTTGGTTTGGTCTATCACATAATGCTGCCAGATCCACTCTTACTTTTATGTTATCCTTTGACTTATCAGGAATGTCCATAATTGTTGCCCAAAGTGTCTCGACGACATTCTTTTCAGTGTGCATCACATCAATGTCCTGTGGAAGGAGAATGTCATCATAATAGGGAGCCAAGTCAAGCCCGACTTATGGGTCCGCATATGCTGCTCACCATATCCCACACAACCACCTTCCGACCATGAGACCATCTACCAGTTGGCAAAAATCGGCACTAGTCATCATTGTAGGTGGGCGGTCTATCACTACGACACCTTTCGTGAAGTTCTTGATGTCTAGTCAAAATGCATGGTGAGGAGGGAGAAATTGTCGATGTCTAGTCGGAATACATGTGTATGGGGTAGCGATCATTCCATAGAGATTGAACCCATCTGTGGCCAGCACAACATGTACATTACGAGCCTCTTTGGCTTTCTCATGGTGAATGGCATCAAAGTGGGTCCATGCTTCACCATCAGATTCATGTACCATCTTGTCAGAACTGTATCGTTTGCCATTTTTGTGCCATGTCATCTATTTCATGGATTCCTCGATCATGTATAGACGCTAGATACTCGGTATGAACGAAAGGTGTTATAGGATAGTCATGGGGGTTTCGAGTTGCCTCTTTTGTCCATCACTAGATTCTACCTCCGTGAACCTAGACAATTTACACTTTGAACATTACTTTGCCTCCACATATTCTTTCCTAAACATGACACAACCCTTCGAACAAGCATGTATCTGCTCATATGTCATCTTGAGTGCACGAATGAGTTTCTATGCCTCGTACATGGTCTTTGGTAGAATGCGATCCTCTAGAAGTAGGATGCCAATAACTATCAACAATCCATCGAAGGTGTCTTGACTCAAGCTATATTGTGACTTGAACACCATTATACGTCCAATGGCATCCAGTTGAGAAACCTTTGTCTTCTCGTGAAGGGGTTTCTGTGCCACGTCAAACATGTCGTAGAACGCCTTTGTGGTCGCCTCTAGTTCATCCTCTATATGTCCTTCGGTGAACTGTGCCTCGTGATTGTCATTCAACATCTTTGCTAATCCGACATCAGCATCATAACCCTCGACACGTTGTCTCACTACCACCTCTCTCATACGATGCGCTTCACCATGGAAGATCCACCGAGTATAGTCTGACGTAAAACCATTCATCCAAATATGTTCTCCCATGGCCTTCTTTGTTTTTCTTTTCCTGCTGGCACATTTGCTGCACGACCATGGGACTTGACTCTCTTCTTTAGCAACTTCGCCAAATGTTCGTTCCAAGAAAGCATCAGTCTTTGTACTCCATTCAGGGGTGACATCATTCATTGTTAGCGGCCCATGTGCATCAACTCACGGTTCTCCATCCTCTAACTTATATAACCGAGTATACTATAGTATAAACATGTAATGCATGTACACTATGTTCCTACCTTCTAATAGGTGAGGATAGGTCCTAATCCCACCCGCGGTTGTGTAGATGGGGTTAGTTTCCATGCTCTACTCTGACCCAAGACAGAATTTCGGCACACCTCCCCGCTGTTCTCTGGATACATGTCCTGGCAGGGAGAGTGTGTATCCAGAGAACACCAGGGAGGTGATGCCCAAACTCTATCTTGGATTGAAGTAGAGCATGGAAACTAACTCCATCTACGCAATCGTGAGCTGCCCAAAAAACGTGGACAATTCAAAACAGATAATTTTTTAGATATACAAAGATCTGCATATCTACATTGTATCTCTTTCGAACGGGAGACGCCTAACTGGGTTACGTGATCTACGACCATGATATGGAAATCAAGGTTATACCTTAGGTGGCGGTGTTGTCAGGCTAGCGAGGCTGTGGCGGGTCGGTGCAGTGGCGACGTGATGCGGTGCAGGTAGACCCACAACGGCTAGGAAGACCTTTGCAAAAAAGGAAAATAAGTCTGCCAAGACAAAATTTTGAAAACACCTCCCCTGCATGGTGAGGTTTTGAAAACCTACAAATAAAACCAACAGCACGATGGCTGACATCCACACATATACATCAATGCCTCGATAACCACATATACACCAATCTATGCACTATAGATAGTACCCATCGCTATGGATGAAAACATACGAAAATGAGTGAAAACCCTATTTCTACTTTTGTTTCTATACTTTTTTTATTGAAACAGGGTAAGATCTAGAAAATGCGAGTTCAAAAGCGATACCACAATATGTGGATACGTAAACAAACCAACATGGTTGAGAATTTAATAGAATGGTCAGAAGCCAAGAGCTTAAAACTAGTATACCATACATCTTTGTTCTCATAATTCACAATCACACACAAAAATAGTTCACAAATAATAAATTTCATACTCACAGTTCAAATAACTTAGCACAACTTCACAAGTCACAATTTCACAGTCATAATTAAGAATAACTAGGTCCAAATCACATAACTAGGTCCACCCATAATAACTTAGTTCACATCATATAGATAGGTCTATACACAACAACTTAGTTCAGATCGGATAACTAGGCGCGCACATGAATATTGTTCACAAATAATTGTAATGATTTGACATGAGACCACATTTTCATGACTACATGGACATAATTTTCACAAATCACCTTCGGGTGGCCGGATGTGGGACAAAGGGGCAAGGACGGGGTGACCAGAGTCGAAGAAGAAGTGGCAGAGTCGGGAATGGTTGGAGCCGAGAAGGGTGGCGGCGAGGGTGTGCGGAGGTGGCGACGAGGTAAGGCAGCGACGACATGGTGACACTAAGCAAAGATTATTTTAATTTTTTTAAAAAACACTTTGTCGGGTGTCCCTTTTGTAACACTCCGTTCACTCCTAGATCGGTGGTACTTACTCTTGGCAGCCATCTAGGATCATAGACCATCCGCATAGACGAACACGAGCCTTTTGTGCGCACTTTGTCCTCACTCATGCGCATCCGAGAAGACTTCCCCAGTCGGCCACCCATCCCAAGATTGCTCTAGGCAAAGCACACTTAGCCCAGAGGTTCTTTCGAGATAGGCTTTCAAAAAAGAAGATGCACCTTGTTGGTATGAGTATTCTATCAATCATATTAAGACTTGCACTACGATATCACACAATCCACCAGGGCCATGATATCACAATCCACCCCACTTAGAAGACTAACGTCCCTGTCGGTCAACCCCAAGCCAGGAACCCCCTATTGGCCACGTCTGTATGTCTAGTGTTGTTATATGCCATGCCATGTGACCACTCAGGACCCACATGCGCCATGTGCCATATGCACGAAACCCTAGCCCACACACGCCCATGAAACCGCGAGGGTTAGCTCTGATACCATTTGTAACACCCCGTCCACTCTCAAACCGGTGATACTTACTCCTGGTAGCCCTCAAGGATCAGAGACCATCCCACAGACCAACACGAGTCTTTTGTGCATACTTTGTTCTCACTCATGTACACCCGAGAAGACTTCCCGGTCGGTCACCCATTCCAAGATTACTCTAGGCCAAGCATACTTAACCCAGAGGTTCTTTCGACATAGACTTCCGAAAAAGAGGATGCACCTTGTTGGTATGAGTATTCTATCAATCCTATTAAGCCTTGAACTAGGATGTCACACAATCCACTAGAGCGAGGATATCACAATCCACCCCCTTAGGAGACCAACATCCTCGTCGGTGAACCCCAAGCCAGGAACCTCCCCTCTTGGCCACGTCTATGTGTCTAGTGCCGTCATATGCCATGCCATGTGACCACTCCGGGCCAACATGCGCCATGCTCCATATGCCCGAACTCCTAGCCCACACATGTCCGTGAAACCACTAGGTTCAGTTCTGATACCATTTGTAACACCTTGTCTACTCCCGGACTGATGGTACATACTTTTGGCAGCCCTCAAGGATCATAGACTATCACCACAAACCAACACGAGTCTTTTGCGCGCAATTTGTCCTCACTCATGCGCACCCGAGAAGACTTCCCGGTCGGTCATTCATCCCAAGATTGCTCTAGGCCAAGCATGCTTAACCCATAGTTTTTTTGAGATAGTCCTCCGAAAAAGAAGATGCATCTTGTTGGTATGAGTATTTTATCAATCCTATTAAGCATTGGAGTAGGATATCACACAATTCACCAGGTTCAGGATATCACACCTCTTTAGGCACTCAACAAAGTATTCTTTGTCTAGTGTCCGATCTAGGACACTCGACAAAGTATATTTACTTTACCAAACTTTTTTGTGGTTTGTTCCAACTGTATACAGACCTACATGTTCCATTTTGGCACAATTATCGAAGTGTTTGCTATAACTATTAGATTTAGTTCGTTTAATTGAATCTCTTCGGACAATTCAGATTTGAACTGCAAGTCACTCGAAAAAAGGAAAAGCAATGAATGCAAAAATGATATTCATGTTATTTAGCACAAGTTATAGCCTATTTCAGGACCAAGCTAGAATTTTCGAGCACCATGATCACGAAATATGATCGTGAACTTGCGATCCAGTTGTTTTAAAATTGTATAAAACACAAAGCCCGAAAATTATGAAACTTGTTGACATGTCATGATATCATATGTAGAGACTCTAATAAACATTTGACACTATTTTGTGAAAGTTGTTACGCACTATGTGTAGAAACCTAACCGATCTCCATACAAGTTGATAAAGGGGAAGCCTGATCTTCCGTGAGGTATGATAACTTGATTGGGTGGAGATCTCGATGTTGATGATCCAAGGCTCCGAGCGAATGGCTCCTCGCAATCACTACACCTCTGCTTCATTAGTTTTCACCTGTGACACACGAATGACTTCATCGTGAAGGCTTATCCCTGTAAGTGCAATCAAGAACACAAGCAAGAACAGGTAGAATGCAACCAAAACTGTGTTGATTACGAGTTGGGGTCTCACAAACCGATGAACAACAAACTGTTCAATGACAGATATAATCTAAGCAAAACCCAAACCCTAATGTGGTGGCGGCTTCTGTTAAAATAGATGTTAGGGGCGTGCACAACCCCTGGAGGTACCCCTAATGGGCTCCAACACGATACATGGCCCAACAGCCCAACAAACGGTGTCGCAACACCAAAACAGAATCTAAACGCCGACTTGTTTCGATGATTCCCATTAACTCCGGATGAATTTTAATGTGCTTCCAGTTGGGTTGGAAATATTATCTCCTTATGTTTCCATCCATATAAAGTCCAACCTAATCGGAGTTTGGATGCATCCTGGGTGTCCATTTTAGTGTAGACTGGTCCTAGACTCCGAGGTGGAGACGAAGTTGAGTCAGACTTGCCTTTCTCTTGTTGTGAACATCCTAACTTCTCCTCCTTGACATCTTGACATTTCTCATGTCCTTGATGGTCCTCTTCAAGGTTTCTAATCATAAAAACATCCATGACACAAAGCATAAGCTCTAAAAACACAATTGACTAGGTAAGAATGAATCTGGAGATTTAGTTGTCGTGCACGTGCTCGTGTTGTCGGCCCATGCATTATTTGTATGGGAGTGATGTTCTCATCATCCTCCCCCACTTGAATAGGAGTCTTCCTCGACTCAGGCAGTGGGCAAGGGGGTGGTCGAGCAACCCTAAGATGTACAAGGTCTTTAGGACCCAAAACAGGTGTCGCTGATTTCTGGCAGATACTAGAGGTCATCTTGTTATGATGATTCCCATCATCTCCAAGCATAATTTGACATGAGACCAGTTGTGTTGGAAAGCTTATCTCCTTAGCTTTCTAACGATATCTAGAACATCGAAAATGGAGTCCGTATGTGGCCAGGGCATCCATGTTCATGAGACCCACTCCTACAGTCCGAACCGGATTTGCGAATGAACTGGACTTCAACTCCACTTGAACTTGGGACTCTATGATTGATTGATCCTTGACCATATAGTTGATATCCATGTCCTCGTCATAAGTTTTATGATTTCATGTGAAAGCTGAGTAGATTTCTACACATAGTGTGTGACAACTTTCGCGAAACAATGTCAATTTTTTATCAGTCGCTACATATGATATCATGACACGTCGACAAGTTTCATGATTTTTTGACTTTGTTTGTGTTTTATGCAATTTTAAAACAACTGGATCGCAAGTTGATGACCAAGTTTTGTGAGGATGGTGCTAGAAAATTCTGGTCTGTTCCTAAAATAGGCCGTAACTTGTGCTAAATAACATGAATATAATTTTGCATTCACTGTTTTCTTTTTTTTTGAGTGACTTGCAGTTCAAATCTGAATTATTCGAAGAAATTTAATTAAACAAACTAAATATAATAGTTATAGCAAACACTTTGATAATTGTGCAAAAATTGAACATGTAGGTCTATATAGTGTAGGGACATAGTAGAAAAGTTTGGTGAAAAAATAAAAATATACTTTGCCGAGTGTCAGAGAAAGACACTCGGCGAATAATTAATTTGTCGAGTGTCTGGCAGAGGACACTCGACAAAGAAGTTATTTTGCCGAGTATCCATTTCTTACATTCGATATCCTTAACAGCCGTCAACTATAGACTGTTGTTGACGGCCCTTTGCCGAGGGTCATGTTTTGCCGAGAGTATGACATTTGGCAAAGACTCCTTTGTCAAGCGTCGGTTTATGACGAGTGTTTGACGCTCGGCAAAAGGGGTCTGGCTGAGTGTCACTGTTCGCCGAAAGTGGCACTCAACAAAGAGCTTGACACTCAACAAATAGCCGATTTCCAGTAGTGATATTTATGTATCTTGTATTTGTTAGACTCACGATGTCACACTCACAGTTTCACTCCGGCCAGCGTCACCCTAATCGCCGCCACCGTCACCGCCGTGTTTAGTTTCTCAATTCTGTTCGTGGTCTGGGGCCTTTCCCCTCGGCCAAGTCACCTTATTACACGTATGTGATTACAGGGCCACTTGGGCTCCAAATTCACTTGGACCACACATCTCCCGAATAACGGATATTGGGTCGTCTCACTCGCTAGGCTCTTCTAGGCGCCGTCCCGTGATCCACTTCTCCATTCAACATCCTTCTCGCTCCTCCATGGACGCTGACATTTTCCCTCCCTTCAGAACCAGCTTGACCCCAAGCTGGAGCGCGGGGAAACCTCCACCGGACGTCGCGTTCTTCCTCCCACGTAGCTAGTGATGGATGCCAACCACTCCACTTAATCAACAACTGTGTTTGCACTTTTCCTGCCCGACGACGAAGCCTGGTGTCGAGGACAACTTTGGGTACCTGAAGGTTGTGAGAAAGATCAGGTAACAACGAGCTCACCGGTGTACGAGGATGGATCACCGCCATGAGTTGGGAGACATGGAAGATTGGATGCACCATACTTCCAGGTTGTAACTGGAGCTCATACGCCACTGGATTGATTTGCCTAATCACTGTGTAAGGCCCAAAGAAACGAAAAGACAATTTTTGGTTGAGACGTTTAGTTACCGAGGACTGGCAATATGGTTGTAGCTTGAGAAAAACCTTGTCTCCCACAGAAAACTGATGCTCCGCACGCCCCCAGTTAGCTTGCTTCTTCATGCGCTCTTGTGCACGCTGGAGATGCATACGCACTTGTTGTTGCATGTGTTGCATGTCCTCTATGTACTGCTACAAATCTGGCACGGTGCATTGGTTAGTTGGTAACAGTCCCAACTGTGTTGGTGTATGCCCATAAAGAACCTCAAATGGAGACTTGTCCAGCGATGAATGGTAGCAGTTGTTATACCAGAATTCAGCAAGTGGTAACCAGGTGGCCCATTGCTTTGGACAAGAGTGTACAAAACAGCGTATGTTTCTAGGCACTGGTTAACCCTTTCGGTTTGTCCATCTGTTTGTGGGTGGTAGGAGCTGCTGAGACACAATTGGATTCCTGTTAAGCGGAAGAGCTCTTGCCACAACTTACTAGTGAAAATGGGGTCCCGATCGGATATGATAGCAGCAGGTAGCCCATGTAATCTGTACACCTCTAACAGATAAACCTTAGCCACTGTTAAAGTTGTGAAAGGATGCAATAGAGGTAGGAAATGGGCATACTTCGAGAACTTGTCCACCACCACCAAAATGCAATTGCCCTTACTGGAAGGAGGTAGTCCAGAAATGAAGTCCATGCTTACAGTTTGTCAGGCTTGTTCCGGGACTTGTAGGGGCAGCAATAACCCGGGATACTTGACTCTTTCTGGTTTAGCTTGTTAACAGATTTGCCACGAACTCACAAATTCATGTATATGTTTCTTCATGCCCGGCTAAGCAAAATTAGCTTTAACTCTTCTGTATGTGACTGGAAAACCAGAGTGTCCTCCTATGGCACTGTCATGTAGTGTTGTGATCACCATTTGTTGAACCACTTGATTGTTGCCCAGCCAGATTCTGCCTTTGTAACGAATTACACCATTGATGAGTGTATAATGTTCCTGCTTTCCCCCATGGCCAAACTGACGAACAGTTGTTTTGCTACTGAGTCATTTTCATACCCCTGAGTAACTTGTCGTAACCAGTTTGGAACCACAACTGATGTCAAAACTGTGTTGAGCTATGTATTAGTACCATCTTGGGCCATATTCGGACGCCGAGATAGGGCGTCTGCAACTCGATTTTCACAACCTTGCCTGTACTAAATACAAAACTGCAATCCCAACAATTTTGTCAAGGCCTTCTGCTGCCACTGTGTTGACAATCTCTGATCGTCTAGATGGGTCAAGCTTTGGTGGTCAGTCTAAATCATAAACTCTCCATGTTGCAAGTATGGTCTCCATTGCTCCACAGCAAATAGTATGGCCATGCATTCCTTTTCATAGGTAGACAATCCCAAGTTTTTTTGACCCAAAGATCTACTGATATAGGTAATGGGATGTCCTCCTTGCTACAGAACTGCTCCCACTCCACCCCCACTAGCATCAGTTTCAATGATGAATGGCTTAGTAAAGTCTGGAATAGCTAAAACTGGAGCTTGGGCTAAGGCTATCTTCAGTGCCTTGAAAGACTAGTCTGCCAGCTCGGTCCACACAAATAGGGTGTCCTTCCGTAACAGCGTTGTGAGGGGCTTGCTGATTATACCAAAGTGTGCCACAAATTTCCTATAACAACCGGCCATGCCTAGAAAAATCCTCACCTCCTTCACACATGTAGGTGTAGGCCAGTTCTGGATTACTTCCACTTTTTGGGGATCTGTAGTTACTCCAGCAGCACTTACAATATGTCCCAAAAATTCCAGTTGTGTTTGAGCAAATAAGCATTTGGATTGTTTCAGATATAATTGCTATTGACTAAGTGTTGGAGACTTGTTCTCAAATGCTACGAATTAAGAACAAGGCAGCATAAAATGTTAAATGTTAACGTCCTTCGTCCACGAAGCATTATTCCCTTGAGGATAATGAACCTTGGACGAAGGTTAATGAGAATATGATTACGAAGGTTAAGTCTTCGTAATCAAATTTTAATAGATTGTACAAGATAATATAAAATAAAGGGTATCAAAGGTAAATGAATCATAAACGAATCATATTATAATATATTAAATCATTGAATACAGCTTTACCTCTGCCTTGACAAAGATTGGTTCCCGAATGATGCGATTACAATTACCGGAATCCGTGAACAGTAAAGGAATACTGTTCACTATTTATAGACACAGGACACAGCCTGTGAAGAATTACAATTATGCCCCTCATAAAAGTTTACAACATTGACTCAGACCTTTATGGACTAAAAGGTCATTCTATCTTTTAGTCGGTTTGTAATACCGAAGCTTCATGAAGAGGAACCTTCGGCCAACTCATACAAACAGCTTCAGCTGAAAACCGCTTATTCCTACAAGACCTTCGGCGACGAAGCATAGTCCCAACAGTAGCCCCTTTCGCGGTGCTAGATCATTTTTCGTAACGAGCTTGATCCGTGAAAAAAGTCTCTTAAGCTTCGGGGAGCCGAAGGTCCGAAAAAACACCTTCCCCGAGCTCGTTGTCGAGAAATGATTCAGTTTCCCAGCGCGTATCGGTCCCACCTTGCAGAGTTACTGTTTGTCTCTGCAGTCCACCACGCAGCGAGTGCAAGCGGGTGTCTGCCTGGTGTAAAAATCCTGGCGGTTCGCCTTCTTACCTGCAGTACTATATAAACAGACGAGTAGGTGTGAAGTTACCACAGCATTCATTGCTATTTGCACTGTTTTGCTGCCAAAATTTTCAACCATCGCCGAAGCTTGACTCTCGGAATCGAACGAAGCTCCAACTTGAAGCCTGCTTCGTCAGAAGGAAAAACTTCGGAAGAAAAAAGTATTTAATTTCCACAAACTCAGAGTTAAATGGCCAGAGTGCGATCTACCGCTAGGGTTGAGCGTGAGGGGGGCGAAGCAGAACAAGCAATTGCCGAAGCAGAAGAAGAAGATATTGAGGAAACTGATCCCGAAGACGATTATCGTATTGCCATGCCAAGCAAGCCCAGCCACTTGGACTTCGGAAAGTCTACTGTTTCGAAGGCTGATCTCTCCAAAATGGTAAAGTCGGGCTTTTTCAATGAGAATCAGAAGAAGCTATTACGCTTCGGGGGAGAAGAGACTACCCCAAAGCCGGAGAAGGATGAAATTGTCATTTTCAAGAGCTTTCTAAAGGCTGGATTAAGATTCCCCCTACATGAGATTATTGCAGAGGTACTGAAGAGGTTTGGTATCTACTTTCATCAGTTAACTCCTAACGCTATCGTTAGGCTTAGCGTTTATATCTGGGCCCTCCGAAGCCAAGCGGTGGAGCCGTTTGCAGACAGCTTTTGTCGAGTTCACGAACTGCACTATCAGACGAAGGCTAGAAAAGATGGATTGCATGACAATTTTGGTTGCTATAATTTTGCTTATCGAAAAACCACAAAGTTTCCTATAATCAGCTACCGGAGCAAATGGGCAGCAGGCTGGAAGTCGGAGTGGTTCTATGTCAAGGTTGATGACGACAAGGAGAAGCTTGTGCAAAGTCCACTCGAACTAATCTTCGGAGAAACCCGACCTCGCTGCAACATGACACCAGAAGGTCCAACACAACAGGCATTGAATGAATTCAGAATTATTGCAGAGCATATCAGTACAAGAGACCTGGTTCAGGAGTTTTTGGCTTTCAAGGTTTTTCCTAGTTTAAAAGAATGGGAAATGCCGAAGCTAAAGGAGGAGAAGAAAGAAGGTGAACTTGTGCGTTTACCTTACTATTTCAAGTTTAAGAAATACTTTAAAACACCTTGCCAAGAGTGGCTGGATACAATTGAAGTAATGTGCAATGAAATACTTGGCAATTACTCCAAAAAAGAAGATCAATTGATGACTGCGGCCTTCGGCACCCGTCTGAAGCGAAGACTGAATCGAGTGCTGGACGCCCTAGGTTTTGAATACCCTGACTATGAAAATCTGAACAAAGGTGTCGGGGGCCAGAAAAGGAAAAGGACAACTGAAGCCTTAAATGAAGATGAGAAAGAACCATCAAAGAAGAGAATTCCGAAGAAGAGGAAAGCGTCTTCTCCGAAGCAAAAAATATCTGACGAAGAAGAAACCCCCGCATCACCCTCTGCCACTGACGTGGAGGAAATTTTGAAGGTAATGACTGAATCCCTACCTGCGAAGCTAAGTCCATTGGGGCCTCAACTGACAAAGTTTTTTCAGAAGGAAAAGGAGCCCGAAAAAACGAAGAAAACGACTAAAGCAAAGAGACAAAGAATTATCACTGTGACAGAGGTCATTGACAAGACACCACCAAGAGCTTCGGCTCAGAAGACACCAGCGACTGAGGAAAGAACAGATATTGAAATCACACCTTCGGAGGTCGTGGCTGCCGAAGCTGCCTCAATTGAAGATGTGAACCTGGAAAGCACAATCGAACACATCGACAAAATACTGCTAGACATGGCCACAGAAGAAGCTACCACTGCCGCCGAGGAGGCCACGGCCGCAGCGTCGGGGAAAGGAAAGGAAATTGCTGACGAAGCTTCAGAGAACGAAGCCTTCATGTTTCAAAATTTAGTTGGAGAAAAATTGTCAAAACCCGAAATAGAAGAGCTTAAAGAGTATGCCAAATCTTGCGGGTACAAACCAGGAGCACTCCTCTTCGGAGGTATTGATGATGAAAAATTAGATTGTATCCGAAACCAAACTGGAGCCAAAGTTATCAGTACTCTGTCAAAGATTATCGGTTTTCCGAAGCTAGAAACGGACATTAGCCGCTACCGACGACAACATATCGTTGGTAGTTTATTTTATTCCAATTTCAAGGTGAACTACTTTTCCCTTAACTTATATTGTTTTTAATAATGAAAACATGTCTAACGAAGGTTGTTTTCGTGCAGAGTATGCTGTTGAGCAAAGCCTTGAAAATGCAGCAAGATTTTGAAGACAAGAAACACGAAGTTATAATTGAAAATTTAGAAAACAAAATAAAGGAGCAATCAGCTGCTATTGAGAAGAAAAACTTTGAGCTCCAGGCAACTGAAGGTTTATTGGCGGAAGCCGAAGCAAAAATAACAGAACTGAACACGAAGCTTCTCTGCCAAACTGAGCAGTTTGAACAAGAAAAGCAAGAACTTAATGCAAAACTTGAAGCCGAAGCTCAACAAAATTAAGATTTGAAAAAACTATTGGCGGACCTTCAAGAAAAATGTTTGGAATTTAGCAACAAATGCATTCAACGACTAAGAAAATTTTTTCACTCAGTTGGAGCCAGCAGTGAGAAATTCACCCCCTCAGCTGAAGATTTACCGAAGACCTTCGAACATATTGAGGGTGAAATTGACGAGCTCGACGAAGTTATAGCTGGGCACGGTGACTTCTGTGCCTGGGTAGCTTCTCGGGGCACTGCTGCAGCTTTCCTAAAAGCTGGCTGCGACCATGGAAAGATTGTCAATAGGCCCAATTTCACTTTATCACCATCAATCCTAGATAACATCCCTGATCTCGCCCGAAGTATTTCCAATAGATTTATAAAAATGATATGGACAAAAGGCGGGCGAGAAAAGGCTGGAGATGAAGCTTGGAGTCATCTTGAACCAGTAAGAAATCATACCTTGTGCTTACCTCTTCCTTCAAGCTCGATTTTGACTTACAACAACTTAATTCATGTAGGATGACGAAGCCGAAGTCGATGATTAAAAAGAGTGACGCCGAAGCTAAAATCCCTCGAAGATTAAGTAGGAGTAGACTGTAGACAGACTCAGGAAACTTTTGAGATAACTTGTGTAAATGTAACTAAACTTGTCTTTAATGAGTTCTGTTCATACCTTGTATTATGCTCTTACCCTTCTATTAATGTATGTGAAGTGCTTTGTTGTGGACGAAATTATCTTTTTTGAGCCGAAGGCGAAAAAACACCTTCCCTTCTTTTCGTACACAGCGAAGCATAGAAAACAACATTTCCCTTTCTTCCGAAGCTCTCCTTTTTGTACGCGAAGAAGCTCTTCTCTTATGCCGAAGCAACCACTTATGCCATGATGATGATTATCCTACATATGCCTGGATGAATGTTTATGAATGCAAATGCTATGATGTAATGTGATGTGCGAATGAATGTCCAAACACATATCCGAAGCCATACCCTCAGCCATTATTTCCTTAGAAACAATCACACATCAGCTCTGCATTCCCTTAGGAACGACTTTGGAGCTTCTTCGCCTTTTACTTTCGGCGTAATCAGCGTTGACTTTTCGCTGTAAGCTCTGCATTCCCTTAGGAACGACTTTGGAGCTTCTTCGCCTTTTACTTTTGGCGGAATCAGCGTTGACTTTTCGCTGTAAGCTCTGCATTCTCTTAGGAACGACTTTGGAGCTTCTTCGCCTTTTACTTTTGGCGGAATCAGCGTTGACTTTTCGCTGTAAGCTCTGCATTCCCTTAGGAACGACTTTGGAGCTTCTTCGCTTTTTACTTTTCGGCACTCAATGGTGCGTTCTCAGCTTTTACATTTACATTCCTTGGGGGATTTTGCTCTTATAGAACTAAAAAAGGAAATTACATATGATGGCCCCATTAAAAACCTTTCTTCCCCTTTAGAAAGGAAAAGGGTGCCATGAAAAAGAAAAGACATAAAAAGTTACATCAAGTTACACATAATATCGCCGAAGCTCATCCGCATTCCAAGATCTAGGATGTCGTTGCCGTCCATATCCTTCAATTTGTATGAACCGGGTCTTGACGAAGATGCTACTAAGAAAGGTCCCTCCCATTTCAACTGTAACTTGCCCACTGTGTCTGGGTTGGCCACTCTCCGAAGCACCAAATGTCCTGACTCAATATTCTTTAGACGAACTTTTCTATCTCGCCATTTGACTGTTTCGGCTTGGTATTTATTGATATTCTCCACAGCTTGAAGCCTGATCCCATCTAAAGCATCTTTTTCCACAGAATAAGCATCTTTAGAACCTGATTCTGCCGAAGCTACTACTCTTATTGATCTAGTTTTAGCTTCTTCCGAAGTTATTGCTTCGTCACCGAATAATAACTTGAATGGAGTAAAGCCTGTAGACCTTGATGTTGTTGTATTGTGGCTCCACACCACTTTGGTTAACTGATCTGGTCACTTTCCCCTGGCTTGATTGAAGATTAACTTCATTATTCCTGTCATTATAATGCCATTGGCTCTTTCAACAAGCCCATTTGACTCCGGATGCCTGACTGATGCAAAATGGATCTTCGTACCAATTTGATCACAGAAATCTCTGAAAGCTTCGGAGTCGAATTGTGTTCCATTATCTACAGTGATGGCCTTTGGTACCCCGAAACGACAAACAATATTCTGCCAGAAAAACTTTTGGACAGTGGCCGAAGTTATTGTGGCTAAAGGCTTTGCCTCAATCCATTTAGAAAAATATTCCACAGCCACTACAACATATCTTAAGTTCCCTTGGGCCGGTGGTAATGGACCTAACAAGTCAAGGCCCCACCTTTGCAATGGCCAGATGGGTTGTATGAGCTGTGTTAAGGACGAAGGTTGTTTTTGATCTCTTGCACATTTCTGACAGCCTTCGCACTTTTGGACTAATTCCGCTGCATCCGAAGTTGCCTTCGGCCAATAAAACCCTTGGCGGAAAACTTTTCCAAGTAACGGCCTAGATCCAATGTGAGATCCACACAGGCCTGCATGTATTTCTTTCATCAACTCTATACCTTCGGTTCTAGATAAACACTTGAGTAGCGGAGCGCAAACTCCATGCTTGTACAACTCCCCTTCTATCATGACATATGGACGAGCTCTTGCCTCTATCCTCCTGTTATAAGCTTCGTCATCTGAAAGGAATTTACCCTGAAGGTAAGAGATGATCTCAGTTCTCCAATCTTCGCTATAAACAGGAGATATATTGAGGACTGCTCTTTCAAGGAGTTCCACTGAAGGTGCCTTTATTGTTTCGAAGAACACATCCGAAGGTAAAGGCAGCCCCTGTGCTGCTGACTTAGCTAGCAAATCAGCATGCTCATTTTGTCCTCGAGGGATATTTTTGACAGAAAATCCTTCGAAAGAAGCTTTGACTCTTCGAACCATGTCTAGATATCTTTCAAGCTTCGGATCTTTAGCCTTGCAACTCTTGTCGATATGACCCGAAACAACTTGGGAATCAGTTTTAAGAATGGCCCTTCTGATTCCCATTGCTTTTAGCTTCCGAAGACCCAAAAGCAAGGCTTCGTACTCAGTAATATTGTTTGTACAACTGAAATCGAGTCTTGCCGCATAACAAGTTTTAACTTTGGATGGCGAGACCAACACAGCAGCTGCTCCTGCCCCGAAGGTTCCCCAAGACCCATCGCAAAACACTGTCCAAACTTCGGCATCTTTATTTGTTTCTTCATCCTGAGCCCCTGGCGTCCAGTCAGCAATGAAGTCTGCTAACGTCTGGGACTGGATCGAGGATCTATGCACATAATCAATGCAAAATTCATTGAGCTCTGCAGCCCATTTTCCAATTCGCCCAGTAGCTTCTCTATTTCTCATAATATCCTTCAACGGCTGCGAAGAAGGAACAACAATATTGTATGCTTGAAAGTAGTGCCGAAGCTTCCTGGAAGCCATCAAAACAGCATATAACACCTTCTCTAATTCTGTATAGTTTTTCTTTGATATACTAAGAACTTCAGATACAAAATACACTGGGACCTGCTTCTTGACTTGGCCATCAAGCTTCTCTTGGACAAGTGCTGCACTTACCGCTGAGTGCGAAGCTGCCACATATAATAACAAAGGAGCCCCTGGCGTTGGTGGAGTTAATGTTGTTAAATCTATCAGATATTGCTTCAGTTCCTCGAAGGCTTTTTGTTGGCTTGGTCCCCATTGAAAGACTTCGGCTGATTTCAGCACTTCGAAGAATGGTAAATTTCTTTCTGCTGATCTGGATATAAATCTATTAAGAGATGCCAACCTCCCTGTTAATCTTTGGGCCCCCTTTTTTGTAGTTGGTGGCTCCATTCGAAGTATAGCTTCAATTTTACTTGGATTAGCTTCAATTCCCTTTGTTGAAACCAAGCATCCAAGAAATTTCCCCTTCTTTACTCCGAAGACACATTTTTCTGGATTCAACTTTAAGCCAGCTTGTCTGAAACTGGCGAAGGTCTCCTGCAAATCAGCAATATGATTTTCCTGTTTCGTGCTTTTTACAATGATGTCATCAACATAAGTTAGCACATTTCTGCCTATCTGAGATTGGAGAACCTTCGCAGTCATTCTGCTGAAACTTCCTCCAGCGTTTTTGAGCCCCTCAGGCATCCGAAGATAGCAATATGTGCCACTTGGGGTTATGAAGCTAGTCTTCGGCTCATCTTCCTTCTTCATCCAGATTTGGTGATAGCCTGAGTAACAGTCTAGCAGACTCATGAGCTCTGAAGAAGCTGCTGCATCAACTAAAGAGTCTATCCTTGGCAATGGGAATTCGTCCTTCGGACAAGCCTTGTTGAGATCTGTAAAATCGATACACATTCGCCACTTGCCATTGGCCTTTTTTATCATAACAGTGTTAGCTAGCCATTCTGGGTACTTTACTTCTCTGATAACTCCTGCACTGAGGAGTCTTTTGACTTCATTACGAGCACCTTCGGCCTTATCATCAGACATTTTCCGAAGCCTCTGCTTTCTGGGTCTGAAGGATGGGTCAACATTGAGCGAGTGTTCAATAACATCCCTATTTACTCCGCAGAGGTCATTGGCTGACCATGCAAAAACATCTTTGTTGTTGAACAAAAACCTTATCAAGGTTTTCTCCTGCTCTTCGGATAATTGAGAGCCCAACAGCACCTTCTGCTCTGCTATGTCCTCACATAAGAGCATGGGCTTCGGCTGATCTGCTGAAGCTGCTTTCTCCCTTCTGAATTTGTACTGTTCACAAGCTTCAGCTCCATCTATGTTATGGATTGCTTTTGAGTCAGTCCAGTTTCCTTCGGCCCTTCTGGCAGCTTCCTGACTTCCATGAATAGCGATGGGTCCTTGATCCGAAGGTATCTTCATGCAAAGATAGGCAGGATGAAGAATTGCTTCGAAAGCATTGAGGGTGCCACGACCAATAATTGCATTGTAAGGGTATTCCATGTCAACAATGTCAAACACAACTTGCTCAGTTCTAGTGTTGTTGATGAACCCGAAGGTCACTGACATGGTGATCTTGCCCAGTGCTACAATCTGTCTTCCTCCGAAGCCACAGAGAGGGTGCGTAGCATCATGAATCTTATCTTCTGGCTCTTGCATTTGCCTGAAGGCCTTAGCAAATATGATATCAGCTGCACTGCCTGTATCAACCAAGACATTGTGGACCAGAAATCCTTTGATAACACAAGAGATAACCATGGCATCGTTGTGTGGGTAATCCTTGAGTTGAAGGTCCTCTTGGGAGAAGGTAATAGGAATGTGAGACCATCTCGACTTGATGAAGGGTCCTTGCACCCCAACATGCTGTACCCTTCTCTGTGCTTCCTTCTTCTGCTTCTTGTTGGCTGGCTCTGAACATGAACCGCTTGTTATTGGGAGTAGCAGCTTCGGAGCCGAAGCAGCTCCAGCTTGATCGTTGAACGAAGCCATCAGCTCAAAAAAAAGTGGAAGTGAGTTCACCGGAGGTGGGCGCCAATGTTGGAGACTTGTTCTCAAATGCTATGAATTAAGAACAAGGCAGCATAAAATGTTAAATGTTAACGTCCTTCGTCCACGAAGCATTATTCCCTTGAGGATAATGAACCTTGGACGAAGGTTAATGAGAATATGATTACGAAGGTTAAGTCTTCGTAATCAAATTTTAATAGATTGTACAAGATAATATAAAATAAAGGGTATCAAAGGTAAATGAATCATAAACGAATCATATTATAATATATTAAATCATTGAATACAGCTTTACCTCTACCTTGACAAAGATTGGTTCCCGAATGATGCGATTACAATTACCGGAATCCGTGAACAGTAAAGGAATACTGTTCACTATTTATAGACACAGGACACAGCCTGTGAAGAATTACAATTATGCCCCTCATAAAAGTTTACAACATTGACTCAGACCTTTATGGACTAAAAGGTCATTCTATCTTTAAGTCGGTTTGTAATACCGAAGCTTCATGAAGAGGAACCTTCGGCCAACTCATACAAACAGCTTCAGCTGAAAACCGCTTATTCCTACAAGACCTTCGGCGACGAAGCATAGTCCCAACACTAAGCAACTCAAATACTTGCCTTAGATGCTTAACATGGTCATCTTAGTTGGCACTATACACCAAAACATCGTCTAGGAATACCACAACACACTTTCGAAGTAATGGTGCCAACAGTTTGTTCATGAAGTTCTGAAAAGTTGTAGGTGCTCCAGTCAAACCAAATGGCATTACTCGATACTCGAAGTGACCATGGTGCGTTTGAAACGCGGTCTTGTACTCATCGCCTTCTTTTAGACGTATCTGATGATACCCCGAGCGATGGTCAAGTTTTGAGAAAATAGCTGCACGCTCAAGCTCGTCAATGATTTCATCGAAGATGGGCATTGGATATCTATTCTTTATAGTATGAGCATTTAGTCTCCGGTAGTCCACACATAGACGCCACTCCCCATCTTTTTCTTGACTAGGAGTATTGGAGAGGTGAAAGGACTAGTACTGTGTTGAATCACACCACTGCCTAGCATCACTTTGACTTATTTCTCTATCTCGTCCTTTTGCGGAGGGGTGTACCGATATGGTCGAAGCCTAAATGGTTGTGCTCCAGGTAACAATTCGATGCCGTGGTTAACCTATCTTTTCGGTGGTAGACTGTCTGGCCGGAGAAACAAGTGCTGATATTGTTCAAGTAGTTGCTGCACAGCTTCTAGGGTAGTTTCAACCGTCAATTTAGTTACAGTCTGCAATTCCAACCAATGCTGCACTGCTTCTTGCTTTATCATAAAACCCAACTGTTCTCCATTCAGGTTGTAACAGGTCTGAACCTTTGGTAACACACCCTGCAGGTGAACTCTTTTCTTATCATAATCAAACTCCATCCATTTTGCAGCCCATTGAACTGACATGGGACAGTGGCGTTCTAGCTAGTCCATGCCAAGAATCATGTCGTAGCCCCCTAGAGCAATGAATTTGAAATCTGTTGTAAAAGTGGTGCCTCCACACAACCATTTGCAGTTTGGCAACCAGTGTTGGCTCCAAAGAATTCCCCCATCTGCTACTTTAACTTGCATTAGCTTGGTCAATAGTTGAATCCCTGGTAAGACATTCATCAAGTGACTTCCTAGGAAACTAGCAGAGCTGCCTGAATCCACTAGCACCAACAATTGTTGACAATAAACTGAAGCCCAAAGTCGAATAGTCCTGCTGCCCTCACCACCGCCAGCAGCAGCAGACAACGCTAGCACACTGTCTTCATTAGGTTCCTTGCTCTCCCCGATACAGTCCTCTAGCTTCTCCTCTTCATTGATAGCCAATTCCCACATTTCTTCCACCAAGTACAGAGGAACATTAGTTGAGCAGCGGTGTGCGTAGCCCCATTTGTCCCCACACTTGAAACACAACCCTTTAGCCCTTCTATACGCCTTCAGAGCTGATAGCTTGCCCTCATCTCTTCTGCCTTGTTGTGGTCCATGGCCTCGACGTTCTTCAGTATTGCTCATCGCCCTGTTGCCCCCCAGGCGGTAAGGGTAGTGGCATAGGCGTTGGCTTAACAGACGGTCGGCTGGAATAAGCACCAAATCCAGTTCTTCGACCATCTCTTCGCCCCGAGTGCAGCAGCACATACTCCTGCAATAAAGCCAGGGAACAAGCAGTATCCCAATCGGATGGACGCTGAATAATTATAACACTTTTAATCTCGTCTTTTAACCCATCTACAAACCGACCAGTGATCATAGTGGAAGTGAGGTGGTTCTCATGGGCTAATAATTGATGCATAAGCTGGTCAAATTGTTCTACATATTCAGCTACTGAGTTGGTTTGGTGGATGTGGTAGAAGTGTCTAATAAGCAGGTTATGCTGATCTCTACCAAACCTAGTGTTCAGCGTAGCACAGAGCGCTTCCCAACTCATTTCCCTGATTATGTGCTCCATAGACTGCACCCAATACATGGCAGGACCCTCAAAATGCATAGTAGCAATTCTAACCCATTTTTCAAAAGGCACAACATAGAAATCAAAATAGGTCTCGCATCTGTGCTTCCAGAGCTTTGGGTTGGATCCATCAAAAACACGGAACACCATATTAGGCATAGTTGGGCCACTCATCTGTGACCAATTGGCTACTGAGTTCCTGCCTAATGACCCCCAATCGAAGAACAGAGTAAAGGTCTCAGGAGGGATTGGCATACCTCCGACCGGAGCGGGTGTTCGGAGATTCTCCTCAACACCCGGCCTCCGGTGGTTTTCAGAAAGGCGGTGGCAAAATTGCCCGTTCGTCGCGTCGATCGGCGGGATCTCCAGTTGAACGGAGATCAGCACAGCCTTCTTCGTTTGTTTCCCGTCAGGAAGGGGCTCCGTCGATGACGATGGTCCGAATTGATCCACCTTTGCCTGGATTGTCTTCAACGCCTGCCACCTCCGTGACCTTCATCTCCACCTTCAGTCGCCATTTCCGGAATTCACCTTGTTCCTTCATCATGCCTTTCATCGTTGCCTCAACTGTTGCCAGGGAGGCTTGGACGGTCTCCATACGCCGATGGGTCTCCTTGTTCCCTTCCTCAATTTTAGCCATGATCTGCGCCATCGGGTCTTCGTTCCGCGGCGGCGCCATTGCTCTGCCCTTTGCCTGAGCTCTGGTGATGTAGTCGTGCGTGGGCTCCAGCCTCGCTCCGAATACCAAATGTTAGACTCACGATGTCATACTCACAGTTTCACTCCGGCCAGCGTCACCCTGATCGCCACCTCCGTCATCGTTGTGTTCAGTTTCTCAATTCTGTTCGTGGTCTGGGGTCTTTCCCCTCGGCCAAGTCACCTTATTACACGTATGTGATTACAGGACCACTTGGGCTCCAAATTCACTTGGACCACTCATCTCCCGAATAACGCTATTGGAGAACACAGTTGACTTCGTTTATATCGAATCTGAGGTAGATTTCAGCCGTTCTTTTCTTCTGTATAAAATTACATGTTCAACAATAATGTTGTTAGAGAAAATTGTTCTCACACATAATAAAATATCCATTTGGAATCCTTGAATTGGAGCATTTTGTTTATCATCCAGTACTTCATTGCAGATAAATTGACATTCTTCTATATCAAATCGCAGAGCTCAGACGTCACAAGCTAAACTAAATGTAGCATTCAGTAAGTATCGTAGCCATTTGCTAATTTGTACGTCTGTCAGCTAGACTAGGACTCTTAATTTGTGGCGTATAAGAACTTTTACTGCACTAAACGCATTATCTCGCTCTCGTCTATACAAAGTTTATAGAGAAATGTATAGATCTCCGGTCATTGCAGGGAAGATGTCCTTTTTTTCACATTTTCTTGTCTTTACGTGTTTTCTTTCAGTAGGTCACTTAGAACAATCCATGAATGAAGGTATTGCTCCGCGACAATGTGGTTCGTATGTTTTGTTGAAGATTTTAAACTATATTATTACTTTTTATTATATAATTTCGTTATATTAATAAATTTGGTCCGGGGCTTTAGCGAATCCGAGATCCGCCACCGGCAAGATGTGCCAGTTGAATTGAGTTGTTTAATTAAAATTTGATTATTGGAGCTTTAACAATGATCATATTTATAGGTTTCAATATATTTACAATCATACTTTATAGTGAGTCCGAACACGTGATGCTTTAGTCGTATGGTACGAGAGGCTTACAGACTTTTCGCTTTGTATTAAAGCTAAATATTTGGATTGGTATAGCTAAAATTTATAGAGACAAAATATTATAAAATTAAAATAGTAAAAACGGTTTTGGATTAAAGCCAGACAATCATCTTGTTAGAGTGTATTATGTATCCAATTACTTCTAGTATCAGAAGCCTGTACACCGTGCCTACACTACCCTGACTCATAGAGAGAGTGACCAATTATAGAAACACTTGTACATACAATAGCCAGTGTTCTAGTTGTTTTAGGAACCGGAGCGTTTCGTATTTGTATTCGACACGCTACTTTAACTTATATGTGCCTAGAAGAGATTGGGTCTGTCTCATCCCTATCAGATAGTCCCGGCTAAAGTTTAACGCTACATTTTTAGCCAAACTCTAGCATTCCAAATAAGAGTGCTGAAAGTGAAGTGCTAAACTTTAGCACTCGTGAGCAGTTTAACTCTTTTAGATATGCTAAAGTAAACTAAAATAGGTGACATCTACTACCCTCTTTACACTGCTAAGGACTTGTTCGGTTTAAAGGGATTTAAAGGGGATTGGAGGAGATTAAATCCCCTCCTATTTAAATTTATATAGAAGGTGATTGAATTCCCTTAAATCCCCTTAATCCATCCCTAACCGAACAAGCCCTAAAGGGTATGAATGTCTCTCTCCACCACACGCTTAATTAGGGATATCCATGTGCTAAACTTGAGTGAGAAAGGCTAAACTTTAGCACTGTATTAAAGTCTAGCACATGGGATTCAAATATGTCCTTATAACCTATAAAAGATAAAGAAAGTATTTTCTCTGTTTAATATTACGAATTTAATATAATTTAGAGTTAGTCTTCGTACCACCGATGAATATAAATTATTTAAACTCAGAAACACAGCTCGCTAGTCATTTGTCCGTGCATCACTATGCTGATGAGCGGCGGTGGCTCACACCACCATCCTATTGCGTCGCCATCGCTGTTTGGTGTTTGCTTTGAAGGTGTATGGTAACAGCCTAAGCAATTAGAATGGTTTATTATTTTTATGCAAAGCGGCCAGCAAAGTCTGTCACGCATGCATGCTCGAACTTCGGAAGGCATCCCACGGTTACTTTAATTAAAGACTAAAGTTTAGTTAAGAGATTAAAGTTTAGTCCCTACTGTGTTTATGTTTGGTTCTAGAGACTAAAACTATTTAAAATATATTAAATAAATCATAAGAGTACTAAAATACCACTTTACATTCTCGCGCCATTAGTGCAATTAAAATAAAAGAGAGCAAAAAGTGAAATTTATATGATTTGGTCCTTTTTAGTCACCTCTTAAGAGATTAGAGACAAATAGTTTATTCTCTATTTTAGTCCCACTGTTTAGTAATTTAGAGACTAAATATAACTAAAATAAAGCACTAATCTTTAATTCGTCGAACCAAACTCACTCTAACTTTCGCCATGCTGCGGCACTGTTCGCGCACGTGAAGCAACACCAAATTGCAAGAAAGCCTACCCGGCCGTCTCACATCCACACCTGTTTCGCCCGAAGGGAATGTGCAGGCCACCTAAGCTCTGTCACGGTCCGGCACGTTGAGCATCCCTGTGGTGCGGGGAACAGACGGCACGTTGCGCGCGACCTTGACAGCTTTGGTGTGCACTAGTTGGCGTGCACGCACGCCCGACACCACCTGCGACGTGTGCCAGTTGTCCTGGTAAAATTTTGTTTGTAAAGTGAAGTTTAAAACGAGGAGTGATATATAGAGTGAGATATGGAGTCTGCTGTAGATAATCTAAAGGACCCTATTTTCAAGATGCACACATGTAACGTTCGGTCCAACACGCAACACCGTTCTTACATTCTTGATCCGGTTCATCACTGTCGGGTACCGTAATTAAGGGTACCCCCAACACTCCTAATCACGGCTAGTAAACACCCTCAAACCAACTGACGGGCGCGGTTTAAGTCAGGGCTTCGTCTACCCAAGGGACGCGACCTCGCCCGAGCCCAGCCTCGGGCAGGAGCAGTAGTCCCGGACGAATTCACGCCTCGCCCGAGGACCTCCTCAGGCAGCGGGCACACCCTCGGCTCTTCCGAAGCCCGGCTCGGGCAGGCTTCGTTGTGAAGCAACCTTGGCCAGACCGTCTCACCAACTGACCGCTTCGCAGGCGCATTCAATGCAGGGGTCGCCTGACGCCGTATCCTGACACACGCGCCTCAGTCGGCCGGGCCGAAGTGACCGCAGTCACTTCGCCCCCCTTTTACTGTCCGATATGACAGGAAAACAGCGCCGCTCGCCCCGCTCCGACTGTCATGCCAACCACCCAGGCGAAGCTGACAACAAGTCACGATCAACCACCAAATTCGGCCTCGGGCGCAGCGGGAAGCTCCGCCTCACCCGACCTCAGGCTCCGACCTTAGGAGGAGGTCTCCGCCTCGCCCGACCTCAGGCTCCGGCCTCGGAAGGAAATCTCCGCCTCGCCCGACCCCCGGACTCGGCCTCGACCTCGGTCTCGTGAGGAATCGCGTCCTCGCCTGACCCCGGCCTTGGCCTCAGGAGAAGTCCCCACCTCGCCCGACCTTGGGCTCAGACCGACCGCGCCAACAGGGGATACATCATTACCCTATCCCTAGCTAGCTCAGGCTACAAGGAACAAGACCGGCGTCCCATCTGGCTTACCCCGACGACGGGTAATGATGGTGCCCCGCGTGCAACCATGACACCGGTGACTCTCAGCCCCTTACATCAGCAAGGAGATGTCAGCAGGATCCTTGCCGCACCGCCAGCTGTGCTTTCACAGGGCTCAGGCGCTTCTCCGACGGCCACGTTATCATGTACGCAGGGCTCAAGCTCTCCCCCGACAGCCACTTTGGCATGTACATAGGGCTTAGGCATTTCTCTACCAGACACGTTAGCGCATAGCTACACCCCCCATTATACATCTGGACCCTCTCCTTGCGTCTATAAAAGGGAGGTCCAGGACCATCTTGGAGGG
Organism: Zea luxurians; assembly: GCA_029449295.1. Taxonomy (NCBI): domain Eukaryota; kingdom Viridiplantae; phylum Streptophyta; class Magnoliopsida; order Poales; family Poaceae; genus Zea; species Zea luxurians. The sequence continues at coordinate 118,624,468 of JAOPSE010000009.1, forward strand.
GGGTTCGCGCGGGGGAAGGAGCGAACGAACAGGCTCCCTCTCTCTCTCTCTCTCTCTCCCTCTCGCGACGTGCTTGTAACCCCTACTACGAGCACCCTGGTGCAGGATAATACAAGGCTTGTCCCACCTCTTGTGTTCCATCTCGCACCAACCCATCTAGGCAGGGGCACGCAGCGACAAATTCACTCGTTGGTCCAGGGACCCCCTGGGTCCGAAACGCCGACAGTTGGCGCGCCAGGTAGGGGACCTGCTGCGTGTTAACGAACGCCTTCCCGTCGAGTTCCAGATGGGGAGTCTTCAGCAACCTCTTCAGCCCAGGACGGTGCTCCGCTTCGGGAGTCTCGAGTTCATGTCCCTCGACGGCAGCTACGACATGGTACTCCTCCCCTCGTGGCGCGATGACAATGACGGGCTTTGACTCGCCCAGCGGCGGCGAACTCGTCGACAGCATCTCCCCACGGTGGAAGAGGAGCATTCGGGTTTGCCTCGCCACCCTCCTCGCCCAGGAGGAGACGGGGCAATCGTGGCCAGGCAGGAGGCAGCACCTCGTCGGCTGTCGCACCAGAGCGAGTCGACGACGCTGGCGCCCTAGCGAGGGACATGTCGGGCATTGTCCTCGCACCTGAGACGACGGCGGGTGTCACTTCCCCGCAATGTGCCAACCCCAAGCGGACTGATGACGCCAGCACCCTCGCAAAGGATCTGCTGGGCGTTACCCTCGTACCTGAGATGACGGTGTGCTCCGCCCCTGACGCGACTTCACCACCGTCCATCGACCAAGAGGTACCGTCCGTTTTCCATCCCGTACCCTTTCGGTTCAGCTTCGATCCACCTAGCGACCCCGCTATGGTGAGTGCTTTCGTAAGGGCATATCCTAACCTTCCGGGATATCATATGTGGTCAACCTGGGACCGACTAACGGCCGTCTCGACCTCTGGACCGACGAATTCCGAGGAGGATGATGACCCCGACTCCGGTTGGGATTTCTCCGGCCTCAGTGATCCCGGCGCCGTGCTGGACTTCGTGTCCGCGTGTGACCATTGCCTCTCCGGTTACTCTGACAACGGCCACGACCTTGACGATGAGGGTCACGGCCCAAGTCGCGAATGTTTCCACGTCGATCAGGGAGATCATGACGAAGGCAACCATCTCGGTATGCCAGAGGTCGACGATCTCCCTGGGCCCGCATCTCGCGCTAACATCCCACAGGAGCTAGCTATGGTCCCAGTCCCTGCGGGGGGTCAGAACGCACAGCTCGAGCAAATCCGCGAGATGCAGGCCAGTGTCGATGAGGAAGCAGGCCGACTTGTGCAGCTCCGACAGGACATCGCGCAGGAGTGGCCAGGCCGAACCCTCGCCGAAGAAGCCCACCATCGGGCCCAAGACGTCCGCCGTTGCATCATCAACAACGCCAGGGCAGTGCTACCCCCGGCCGTCAGCGGGTCCGGCCAGGACCTAGCTGCAGCGGCGATGCTACTTCGAGCCATGCCGGAGCCATCCACCACTGAGGGACGGTGTATCCAGGGCGAACTCAAAGATCTCCTGGAAGGTGCTGCAGTTCGACGTGCCGAGAGCTCTGCCTCCCAAAGGCGAGCTGACCCCTCGGAGCATCGCGTGATGTCCTCCCGACGCATGCGGGAGGCCTCGCTCCGCCCCGAGCACACGCGGGACGAGGCGCCTTCCGCCCGGGATCGCCTCGGTAACGAGTACCACCATCTCAACCGTCGAGCCCGCCTCGAGGAGAAGGTGCGCGGAGGCTATCATCCTAGGCGCGGGGGACGCTGCGACAGCGAGGAGGATCAGAGTCCTTCGCCCGAGCCGCCCGGTCCGCGAGTCTTCAGCCGGGCCATACGACGAGCGTCGTTCCCTGCCCGTTTCCGAGCCCCGACTACCATCACCAAGTACTCGGGGGAGACAAGGCCGGAGTTGTGGCTCCCGGACTACCGACTGGCATGCCAGTTGGGAGGACCGGACGACGACGACCTCATCATCCGCAATCTTCCCCTTTTCCTCTCCGACGCCGCCCGAGCCTGGCTGGAGCATCTGCCTCCTGCGCAGATCTCCGACTGGGACGATCTGGTCAAGGCTTTCGCGGGAAACTTCCAAGGCACGTACGTGCGCCCTAGGAACTCGTGGGATCTCCGAAGCTGCCGCCAGCAGCCAGGGGAGTCCCTCCAAGAGTACATCCAGCGGTTTTCGAAGCAGCGCACCAAGCTGCCCAACGTTACCGACTCGGATGTCATCGGGGCGTTCCTTGCTGGCACCACTTGCCGAGACCTGGTGAGCAAACTGGGGCGCAAGACTCCCACCAAGGCGAGTGAATTGATGGACATCGCCACCAAGTTCGCCTCGGGTCAAGAGGCGGTCGAAGCCATCTTCCGGAAAGACAAGCAGCCTCAGGGAGAGCCGAAGAAAGACGCCCCCAAGGCGTCCGCCCAGCGGGGCACGAAGAAGAAGGCCAAGAACAAGTCGCAAGCGAAGCGTGACGCCACTGACGCGAATCTCGTCGCTGCGGCCGAGCACAAGAACCCTCGGAAACCTTTTGGAGGGGCCGGCGCGTTCGATAAGATGCTCAAAGAGCCGTGCCCCTATCACCAGGGTCCCGTCCAGCACACCCTCGAAGAATGTGTCATGCTCCGGCGCTACTTCCACAAGGCCGGGCCCCCGGCGGAAGGTAGCAAAGGCCATGACAACAACAAGAAGGAGGGCGACAAGGAAGAAGAGTTCCCGGAGGTCCACAACTGCTTCATGATCTACGGCGGGCAGGCGGCGAATGCCTCAGCTCGGCACCACAAGCAGGAGCGCCGGGAGGTCTGCTTGGTGAAGGTGGCAGCGCTAGTCTACCTAGACTGGTCCAACAAGCCTATCACCTTCGACCGAGGCGACCACCCCGACTTCGTGCCAAGCCCAGGAAGGTACCCGCTCGTCGTCGATCCAATCATCGGCAACGTTAGGCTCTCCAAAGTCCTCATGGACGGAGGCAGCAGCCTTAACATCATCTACGCCGAGACCCTAGAACTCTTGGGGGTTGATAGGTTCGAGGTCCGGGCCGGTGCGGCACCCTTCCACGGGATCGCGCCCGGAAAGCGAATCCTGCCCCTCGGACGGATCGACTTACCCGTCTGCTTCGGGACTCCCTCCAACTTCCGAAAGGAAGCTCTCACCTTCGAGGTCATCAGGTTCCGAGGAACCTACCATGTGGTATTGGGAAGACCATGCTACGCCAAGTTCATGGCCGTCCCCAACTACACCTACCTCAAGCTCAAGATGCCGGGCCCCAACGGGATCATCACCATCGGATCCACGTACTACCACGTGTACGAATGCGATGTGGAGTGCGTGGAGTACGCTGAGGCCCTCGCCGAGTCCGAGGCCCTCATCGCTGACCTAGAGCGCCTCACCAAGGAGACGCCCGACGCGAAGCGGCACGCCGGCAACTTCGAACCAGTTGAGGCGGTCAAGTCCGTCTCTCTTGACCCCAGCAACGACGCCGACAAGAAAGTCCGGATCGGCTATGAGCTCGACCCTAAATAGGAAGCAGTGCTCGTCGACTTTCTCCGCGCAAACGTCGAAGTCTTTGCGTGGAGTCCTTCGGACATGCCCGGCATACCGAGGGATGTCGCCGAGCACTCACTGGACATCCGGGCCAGCGCCCGACCCGTGAAGCAGCACTTGCGCCGTTTTGACGAAGAAAAGCGCAGGGCCATAGGCGAGGAGATCCACAAGTTACTGGCTACAGGGTTCATCAAAGAGGTATTTCATCCTGAATGGTTATCTAACCCTGTGCTTGTGAGAAAGAAAGGTGGGAAGTGGAGGATGTGCGTAGACTACACCAGTTTAAACAAGGCATGTCCAAAGGTTCCCTACCCTCTGCCTCGCATCGACCAAATTGTGGACTCCACTGCTGGGTGCAAGACATTGTCGTTCCTCGACGCCTATTCAGGTTATCATCAAATCAAGATGAAAGAGTCCGATCAGCTCGCGACCTCTTTCATCACACCTTTTGGCATGTATTTCTATACTACTATGCCATTTGGCTTGAGGAATGCAGGTGCAACATACCAAAGGTGCATGAACCACGTGTTCGGAGAGCGCATCGGTCGAACGGTCGAGGCTTACGTCGATGACATCGTTGTCAAGACAAGGAAAGCCTCTGACCTCCTCTCCGACCTTGAGGCGACGTTCAAGTGTCTAAGAGCGAAAGGCATGAAACTCAATCCCGAGAAGTGTGTCTTTGGAGTCCCCCGAGGCATGCTCCTAGGATTCATCGTCTCCGAGCGGGGTATCGAGTCCAATCCGGAGAAAATCGCGGCCATTACCAACATGGGACCGATCAAGGATTTGAAAGGAGTACAGAGGGTCATGGGATGCCTTGCGGCTCTGAGCCGCTTCATCTCACGCCTTGGCGAGAAAGGCTTGCCTCTGTACCGCCTCTTAAGGAAGGCCGAGTGCTTCACTTGGACCCCCGAGGCCGAGGAAGCCCTCGGAAACCTTAAGAAGCTCCTTACAAATGCACCCATCCTGGTGCCCCCCGCTACGGGAGAAGCCCTCTTGATCTACGTAGTCGCGACCACTCAGGTGGTGAGCGCCGCTGTCATAGTCGAGAGACGAGAAGAAGGGCATGCACTGCTCGTCCAGAGGCCGGTCTACTTCATCAGTGTTGGAGTGAAGGCGAAGACGCTACCCTTCGTTCGATGCCTTCGCCGGACTCACTACAGCAACGGAGACAAGACGACTGGCTGACTCTACCCTTCATCCCTCACGTCGGAAGACGAAGGCCTACGGCGAAGTCGTCCCATCCCACAACCTCGTCCAACATGGAGGCCACGTGTAATCCGGCCCATCATAGCAGGCCCTGCGTGGCCGCTGCGCATTACGGGCCTAATTTGTAAAGGCTTCCCTATAATTACAGTCTGTAACCCCGCTTTATGGGAATATTCTAGGGATAACCTGGGCACCTGAGGGCACATGTGTCCTTAACCCAAGACGCTAGGCACTCAAGCACCTATAAATACCCCCGTACAGTGCCCCTGAGAGGCTGAATTCAACAGAGCTATTGCCATCTCAAGTTGAAACCTTGCCTACACTGTTTTTGCTCCCCTGTTGGATTAACTTGCCCAGGAGAGCAAGTTCCAACATTTGGCGCCCATCGTTCGTGCTACGAAAACACCACCCGCGATGGCACCCAAGAGAACCACCTCGAAGGCTGATGAGGCTACGAAGGCAGCACTGCTGGCCGAGAAAAAGGGCAAGGCCCTTGTCGACACCACCCACCAAGAGCCCTGCGAAGACGACGCAAACAGCAAGAGGCAGCGCAACGAACAACCCACTACCAAAGGCAGCCTCCGCACCTGTAGCTCCGGAGGACAACAGCAGCCTCCCCCAGGCTTCGCTCCACCAGAGGGCGCGGACGCCACCGAGGACGGCGAAGTCATCGGCGTTTCGGCTGAAGAGCAGCTACAGCTGCGCGCCTTGCGCCTCAAGAACTGCAACCTCCAGAGGCAAAAAGAGATCCTCGAGGCCAAGCGTCAACGTGTGTCTGCACAAGCCAAGGTGCGACAGATGATACATGACGAAGAGTAGAAGGCTCAGGAGCTTGAGCAAGAAATCGCCCTCATGCAGGCGGAAGGCCAATTCGGCCTGCAACACGACCCACCCCTCCAGCAGCGCGCACATATCGAAGACTTGTTCATCCCTCAGCGCGGGCACGCCACCCCTCACGCCACGGCGTTCCAAGGCGTCAACTACCTTGATGAGCGAAGTCCCCAGGCACCTCATCTGCAAGTGACACCGTGGCCCACCAACTTCAGGGCAGGTACCTATCCCAAGTACAACGGCAGCACTGACCCTGCACAATACATCATGAGCTATCAAGTCGCTGTTGCATCATCTGGAGGGGACGACGCCACAATGGCCAAGTCATTCATCATTGCCCTCGAAGGACCAGCCCTCACCTGGTACACCAGGTTGCCCCCACTATCCATCGACTCCTGGAGAAGTCTCCGGGACAAATTCTTGCTCAACTTCCAAGGGTACCGCCCAGACACCGACGCCTTGGCTGAACTCTCACTATGCATGCAGCTGGAACGAGAGACTCTACGGGAGTATTACCGCAAGTTCTTGACCCTCAAGTCACAACTGCCTTCGGTCGATGACCAGATCGCCATCCACTACGCCATCAGTGGCCTTCGGGCCGGCGTCCTTTACAGCCACTGCATCAGGGATCCGCCCAGGAACCTCCAGGAGCTGTATCAGCTGTTTGAGAAATACGCCAGATCCGAAGAGCTCCACCAGCGCAAAGTCGAGTCTCAGAGGAAGCCCAAAGACCCTCCGCAGTCCAGCCGCACATGGACAAGGCCCTCGCAGGCAGACTCCGGCCGGGACGGCCGCAATCAGCAACAGGTGCACAACATCGCCAACCAGCCCCCTGCTGGTGAGGCCCCTCGCCGCCAGGAGTATCCCCCCCAGGGCCGAGGAAACGGAACTCGCGGTCGAGGCCGAGGGCGTGCGCAGCAGCCACGCAAATTTTACTGCCTGTTCCACGGCGAAGACTGCGCCCATCCCACAAGAGACTGCCCAGAGACGAAGGCCACCAGAGACAGGATGGCACGGGCGCAACCAGCCGACAACCCTAGGGTTGTCGCGCACACATATCAGCAACCCCCTCAGCTATACAACCACGGCCCCGCTCCGCTTCCACCGCACCACGCATATCAACACCACCAGGAGGTGCAAATCGTACCTCCCCCACCCCCACCCCCACACCATCAACAGCAAAACATCCACCACCCCAACCACCCCCAAGCCCCAAAGCAAGAGGACTTCGCCGATCAACCGTATCGTGGAGTCATTCATATGATTACTGGGGGGGTCCAGCGCCGACTTCGACACAAAGCGACAGAAGAGGGACCATTACCGCGGCATCAACCACGTCGCCGTCACCGGCCTGGTCGTGCAGACAAAGTGGTCCCACGTACCATTGACCTTCGACGCTCGAGACGTCGATCTACGCAGTGCCCCCCACATCGATGCCATGGTCATCAACTGCAGCATGGCAGGCTGGGACTTGCACAAAGTCTTAGTCGACAATGGCAGCCAAGCGGATATCATTTTCCTCCATGCTTTCGATCGCATGGGCATAAGCCACAGCCTGCTCAAGCCCTCGGACAACCCCCTGTACGGCTTCGGCGGCAAGGGCACCTTTCCCGTCGGCAAAATAGAGTTGCCCCTCTCCTTCGGTGTAGCACCAATGCCCAAAGTGAGCAAGTCACGTTCGACATCGTCGACATGGTGTACCCGTACAACGCCGTAATGGGCCGGGGCTCCATCAACAAGTTTGAGGCATCTATCCACGGACTTTACCAGTGCATGAAGATCCCAGGTCCGCAAGGCGCCATCACAGTTTACGGCAACCAGCAGGTTGCGCGTAACATAGAAAGAGACTTCGTCCCCGGACAAAGAAACGTACACTGCTTCACGGCCCAACGCGAAGTCCCCGAGTCTGCCAATCCAACCGCCAAAGAGCATGAAAAAGCACAGCTGCAGAGCAACGACAGGACAAAGACTGTCCCCCTCGACTAGGCAGCGCCCAAGCAGACGGTTACCATCAGCGAAGACCTCACTTCGCATGACAAGGAGAGGCTCCTCTGCTGTCTGTCTAAGAATAAAGACGTCTTCGCCTGGTCCGCCCTCGACCTGGTCGGAGTCAGTCGCTCCATCATCGAGCACGGCTTAGGAATCGACCCTTCGGTGAGACCAAAGAAACAGCGGCTGCGCAAGATGTCCGACGAGAAGACGGAAGCAGCCAAGGCCGAGGTGCATCGCTTGCTTGAAGCCAAATTCATCGAGCCAATCGCCTACCCCACATGGCTCGCCAATGTAGTGATGGTGCAGAAGAAGAGAGACAAATGGCGGATGTGCATAGACTTCACGAGTCTTAACAAGGTCTGCCCCAAGGACAACTTCCCGCTGCCTCGGATCGAAAAAATTGTCGATAGTGCGGCTGGGTGCGAGGTCATGTCACTCCTTGATTGCTTCTCCGGCTACCACCAAATATATATGAAGGAGGAGGACAAAGCAAGCACGAGCATTATAACACCCTTCGGCACGTATTGCTTCATCAGAATGCCGGAGGGACTTAAGAACGCCGGGTCCACTTTCTCCCGACTCACCAAAACGGTGCTCGAGAGCCAGGTCGGCAGAAATATATTCACATATGTGGACGACATTGTCGTCGCCAGCAGAAGCAAGGAAGACCACCTGGCTGACCTCGCCGAAACGTTCGCGAACATGCGAGACGCACGACTTCGCCTCAACCCTGAAAAGTGCGTCTTCGGAGTTCGCCAGGGGAAAATCTTGGGCTACCTGGTATCACACCGCGGAATTAAGGCCAATCCAACCAAAATCCAGGCTATCATCAAGATGACGCCCCCGCAGTCAGCCAGAGAAGTACAACGACTGACAGGCAGGTTGGTCGCCCTCAACAGATTCATCTCCAAGTCTGCGGAGCGGAGCCTCCCTTTCCTCAAAACACTCCGTGGCGCAAAAGACTTCGCATGGGGACCAGAGCAGGCGGCGGCCTTCGCTTCATTAAAACAGTACCTGTCGGAATGATCCCCATCTCCCTATAGTTAAATAGCATTATCCTCAGCTCCTCACCCTCAAAAAGCCTTCGCAACTCCCCCTCACCCATACTCGCCCCAACCGGCGAGGACAACAATTCCTGCCTGCCAGCCCTGCCCACACGAAGCCGACCACCATCAAACCCGCCCACTCTACGCTTCGCCAGCGCCCTTCGCCGCCTACGCCCAACACTCGGACCAGGCAAAACTTCAGCATCCATAACACGCGGAGAAGCCTCCGCCTCAGGCACATCCAAGGCCACAAAATAATCTAAGCCCTCATCCGAAGACTCTTCCGTCCACAAAACCGAACTCCCAGAGTCGTCAAACTCAGAAAACTTAGACGTAGACCCATCCGATTCGTTTCCAGCGACCACGGTCGAAGCCGCCACAAAATTAGCAGTAGCGGTTGCGTGCGCAGGCCCAAAATCCCGAACCTGCGTAGCAACCAAGGTTCAGTAACACAGACAAAATTCCCTAACTACCCCATACACACTAAGCCACCTGCAAAGACCCAGCAGCCGCCACGGGATCTTCCGCTGCTGGCTCCGTCGCCGCCTTCGGGGGATCCTCCACCATCAGCACAGTGGCTGCCGGCGAGCCTCCACCAGACACAATAGACGAAGGGGCAGTGTGGGAACCTTCACCGGTTTCTGGGAGCGGCGCTGGGTCGACCTCAGCCTCGGCCATCATCGGGTTGGCCTCCGCTTCGGGCAGCGCGCTGTTCAGACGCCCGAAGTCCTCCACCTCCTCAGCACGCGCCATCTACAACGCAGCACACCGACTCAGCACACCCGCGTACACCCACATTCCACAACACAAAACAAAACACACACTTTACCTTATCCCTCGCCCGGTCAGCCCGTTCCCTAACCGCCTCCCGACCGTGGGGGCCCCACATCCGGTCGAAGAGGTCCCCCGCGGCGTCCTTCACCACAGGGTCTTCGACCTTAAAAATCTCGCGCGCAAAATCTTCATCGGATCGGTCGAAGCCCTCATAGTGACTGCACCCCTCGCGGGATAGTGCATTCATAGCCCCCTCGCAGGTGACGAGGGAGGCAAAGGACATGAAGCCCGCCATGATGGTCGGGAGCGCTAGCAACTCCTCTTGCAGCCACTCGAGGAACTGAAGGCCCGCCTCTCGGTCGGGCAACTCGAAGTCAGCAGTCCGTGCACCCAGCTCGCGGTATGAGTCCACGAGCTGTTTGCGCGTCCGCTCAACTTCCGCGCGAGTAGAGGCCTCGGCCCTCTCCATGCGGGCCTGCAGAGCGTTGAACCGCGTCTCCCATTCCTCGGCGCGCTGGCTGGCGAGGCTCTCCTCCGCCCTCGCCAATTTGGCCTCCGCTTGCGCCATCTGGGCCTTGGTGATGGCCTGATTGGCCTCCCTCCTTTCCTCCACCAGCTAGCGCCGGAGGTCCGTCCTCTCGCTCTCCAGGGCGGCCACCTTTTCTGCCAGCCTGCGGTTTTTGCTCTCCGCAGCCGATTTTTCCCGGATGGCGTCCGCGTGCTGCGCCCGAAGCCTCTCGACTTCGGCAGCCACATCCGCCGTAAGGGCGCCCGACGCCACGCGGTCAGCGAAGTCGGCCGCCTAACAGACACGCATGAGTCCACAATCACCATGAAAGCGGCACACAATGAAGCCTACTTCAACTTACTTGATTCAGCTGCAGCGACGCCTCCCTCAGCCGGCGGGACACAGTGCCCGCTTCGTCCTTGACGGCAGTGGCCGCCGACACCTCGCCGCCAGCGCTGGAAGCGCCACCCTTCACCCCAAAAACCGTGGCAGACGCCGTGGTTGCCACCACAGGTGAGACGGCAACAAGTTGCCCTTCGCCCGACCCTGCAACGTATCACCGGTAAAAAAAAACTCTTACCGATGAGATAGTCGTCCATGCTAATATCTGTGCCGAAGTCGGCAACACGCTTCCCCGACGAAGGCTTCTCCCGGACCTTCGCAGCTCCCTCCAGGGCGGACTTGGTCCCGCCAGCGCCAACCGCCTTCGCGCTCTCCAGCAACTTGCCAGATCTAGGCGCGGCCGTCTTCGCAGCCAACGAGGGCTGGCTACCACCGGGGACGGCAGCCTTCACACTCCCCCGTGCCCTCTTCAGCCTGGCCTCAGGGAGCCTGACGACCGCTCGGCGCTTCTGCGCTGCTTCCTACCGATCCTTGTTCATCACTGCCGACACAACAGCAGCAATATTCCATCCGTAAGGAAACACTCTCAAGTCACGGGCCATGCGAGATGTAAAAAAGTCTTCGCCAGCCGCGCGGGGGATTGGAACGTTCTTGGGCCATCGACCCTCGGTAACCTCCAGCATCCGCGCCGAAGACTCCCAGAGCTCAGGCGAAGACATCCTTCCCCCGGGGGCCGCGCATGTCCCCATCAACTCCATAGCAAAGCTATCGGAGACCCCCAGTTTTCCCATCGCAGTACCTAGCTTCCTCTTCTTAGTGGATGGAGCAGCCTCCGGCGTGGGGTCGTCTTCGATCACTGCCGCTGGTTTTTTCCCCGGCGGTCGGCAACGTCTACTCCAGGATAACCGCCATATGGCAAACCATTCAACTCAAAAACCCTGTTCAGGCAGTCGTTGGATCTTCGTATGTCCCAGCTCCACTGGGCCTCCGTCCTCGGCACGTAACGACCAACAATTCGCACCGCCCCATCGTCCGCCTCACGCACAACCGTGGCAGGATCCCGCCCTCGCACATCCAAAGCAAAGAGTGGACTTCGCACTTTCCGCCCACTCAGAGAGGGCATCTCGCGAGGGCATACTTTGCCCAGCGTCCATCCATGCGCCAGGGGCCACACCCCATACCCTATGAATTCCTCAACCAGATCACGCCCGCTACTCCTACGGGCAGCGATCCGAAGGGCCTTTTCACTCTCGTCACCCTCCGCCACTTCAAATGGCGGGTACGCCTCATAATAATGAGAACACATGATGGCAGCAGGGAGCCCAGGGTGATCCACAACCTCCATCGAAGTCTTCCCGGACTTCGGCATGAAAGTGCACGATCCGAATTATGCAATCTTATGTCCAATTCTCCTCTTCTGCTAGTGCAGACAGTAGTGCTTGGCGAAGACCTCCACCGAGGGCTGACCGCCATACGACGTTGTTGCCCAGACATACTTCGCTAATGCCACCACGACGTTCGGTGTCAGCTGATGAACCTGGACCCCGAACTTCTGCAGAACCTCCGACACGAAACGATGTGCAGGCAGACGAAGGCCGGCAATGAAGAATGCCTCAAACACAACCAATTCACCCTCGGGCTCGGGAATCTCCTCTGCCCCCGGCACACGCCCGACCCCACCGCCAAAATACCCCAACCGTTGCATATCTTGCACGTGGCCCGATGATATCCGCGAAACACGAATTCAACCGTATCACCCGGTCGCAATTTCGCCACACCGCCCGAGAGATCCTCGGAAGGCGTCTCGGCCGTCGGCGAGGTCGCAGCAGACGAGGAGGAAGACAGCATGGCTACGTACTATCGACGGCGGCGCGCGGTCTGCTTCACGCGGGCCAGTTCTCCGGCGAACAGGAGCAAGGAGGGCAGACGAGCAGCGCGAGCAGTTTGAAAAAGGGAGGTTAGGGTTTTCGCGATGCGCAGAAAGGTAAATTTCAATCCGCGCTGCCCACCCCCTTTTTATACACAGGGCGCGACGCTTCAGGAAACCCGCAATCCAACAGTACGGTGTCAATCGACGGTCATGTCAAAAACCCCCGCGGAACCACTTCGAGCGAGGGCAGCGTCTCCACCATCTAGCGACGCCTTCGGCACCAGATGACTTAGTCGAACTGGTCCCTCGGAGGGCAAATGTTGGAGCGAAGGCGAAGACACCACCCTTCGCTCGATGCCTTCGCCGGACTCACTGCAGCAACGGAGACAAGACGACTGGCTGACTCTACCCTTCGTCCCACGTGTCGGAAGACGAAGGCCTACGGCGAAGTCGTCCCATCCCGCAACCTCGTCCAACATGGAGGCCCACGTGTAATCCGGCCCATCATAGCAGGCCCTGCGTGGCCGCTGCGCATTACGAGCCTAATTTGTAAAGGCTTCCCTGTAATTACAGTCTGTAACCCCGCTTTATGGGAATATTCCGGGGATAACCTGGGCGCCTGAGGGCACATGTGTCCTTAACCCAAGACGCTGGGCACTCAGGCACCTATAAATACCCCCGTACAGTGCCCTTGAGAGGCTGAATTCAACAGAGCTATTGCCATCTCAAGTTGAAACCTTGCCTACACTGTTTTTGCTCCCCTGTTGGATTAACTTGCCCAGGAGAGCAAGTTCCAACAATCAGCGAAATGCTATCCGAGACCAAGATCCGCTACCCATAGATCCAGAAGCTGCTGTACGCAGTGATACTGACACGGCGAAAGTTGCGACACTACTTCGAGTCTCATCCGGTCCTGTGGTGTCATCCTTCCCTCTGGGGGAGATCATCCGGTGCCGTGAGGCCTCGGGTAGGATAGCAAAGTGGGCAGTGGAGCTCATGGGCGAAACGCTATCATTCGCCCCTCGGAAGGCCATAAAATCCTAGGTCTTGGCAGACTTCTTGGCTGAATGGGCCGACACCCAGTTGCCAACAGCTCCAATCCAGGCCGAGCTCTGGACCATGTACTTTGATGGGTCACTCATGAAAACAGGAGCAGGCGCTGGCTTGCTCTTCGTTTCACCCCTCGGAAAGCATCTTCGCTACGTCATACGCCTCCATTTTCCGGCATCAAACAACGTGGCCGAGTACGAGGCTCTGGTTAACGGGCTGCACGTCACCGTCGAGCTAGGGGTCCGGCGCCTCGACGCTCGTGGCGACTCGCAGCTTGTCATCGACCAAGCCATGAAGAACTCCCACTACCACGACTAGAGGATGGAGGCCTACTGTGATGAAGTTCGGTGCCTGGAAGACAAGTTCTACGGGCTGGAGCTCAACCACATCGCCCGATGGTACAATGAGACTGCGGATGAGCTGGCGAAGATAGCCTCGGGGCGGACGACGGTTCCCCTGGACGTTTTCTCCAGAGACTACATCAACCATCCGTCAAGATCGACGACACGCCCGAGCCCAAGGAAGCCTCGGCCCAGCCTGAGGTACCCTCGGCCATCGAGGAGGAGGCCTTGCCTGTCGAGGGGGAACAGAATGGGGTCACGCCAGATCCGAACTAGCAGACCCCGTACCTGGAATATCTCCTCCGAGGAGAGCTTCCCCTCGACAAGGCCAAAGCTCGGCGACTCGCTCGGCGTGCCAAGTCGTTCGTCTTGCTGGGTGATGAAAAGGAGTTCTATCACCACAGCCCCTTGGGCATCCTCCAACGATGCATATCCATCACCCAAGGACAAGAGCTGTTGCAAGAAATACACTCGGAGGCTTGCGGTCACCACGCAACACCTCGAGCCCTCGTGGGAAACACCTTCCGACAAGGTTTCTACTGGCCAACCGCGGTGGCCGATGCCACTAGGATTGTACGCTCCTGCCAAGGATGCCAATTCTACGCGAGGCAAACGCACCTGCCCGCTCAGGCCCTGCAAACAATACCCATCACCTGGCCGTTTGCAGTATGGGGTCTGGACCTTGTCGGTCCCTTGCGAAAGGCACCCGGGGGCTTCTCACACCTGCTGGTCGCCATCGACAAATTCTCCAAGTGGATCGAGGTCCGACCCTTGACCAACATCAGGTCCGAGCAGGCGGTGGCGTTCTTCACCAACATCATCCATCGATTCGGGATCCCAAACTCCATCATCACCGACAATGGCATGCAGTTCACAGGAAAAAAGTTTCTGGACTTCTACGACGACCACCACATCCGTGTGGACTGGGCCGCCGTAGCTCACCCCATAACGAATGGGCAGGTGGAGCGTGCCAACGGTATGATTTTGCAGAGACTCAAACCGAGGATCTACAACAACCTCAACAAGTTCGGCAAGCGGTGGATGAAACAGCTACCCTCGGTAGTCTGGAGTCTGAGGACGACGCCGAGCCGAGCCACGGGTTTCTCGCCGTTTTTTCTAGTCTATGGGGCCGAGGCCGCCCTCCCCACGAACTTAGAATACGGCTCCCCGAGGACCAGGGCGTACGACGACCGAAGCAACCAGACCAGCCGAGAGGACTCGCTGGACCAGCTCGAAGAGGCTCGGGACGTTGCCTTACTACATTCGGCGTGGTACCAGCAGTCGCTGCGACGCTACCACGCCCGAAGCGTTCGGCCCCGAGGCTTCCAAGTGGGAGACTTGGTGCTTCGTCTGCGACAGGACGCCTGAGGGCGCCACAAGCTCACTCCTCCCTAGGAAGGGCCATTCATCATCACCAAGATTTTGAAGCCTGGAACATACAAGCTGGCCAACGACCAAGGCGAGGTCTACAGCAACGCTTGGAACATCCAACAGCTATGTCGCTTCTACCCTTAAGATGTTTTAAGTCGTTCATGTACCTCATTTTCTTTACATACATAAAGTCTAACCATCAAGGAAGGGTCGGCCTTGCCTCAGCAAAGCCCGACCCTCCCTCGGGGGCTAGAAGGGGGAACCCCCTCTCCGTCAAAATTTTCCTCGGAAAAAATTTTCTACCAAAACGACCTTCGTGCTTTCGACTTCCGTATCGATAGCGGGATCCTGAAAATGATGAGAGTGCACGTAAGCGGCAAGGCCGACCGAGCCGAGGAACTCCTATGCCTCCGGGATACGGATACCTCACTCATCACCTTCCGCGAGAAGTAACTCATGCTCGGATAAGCGATCCTGCTACCGAACAAGTCCAAACACTCGGGTAGAAAACGACTTCCGTGCCTTCTCGACTGTATTGATAACAGAATCCTACGACCAAATGAGAGTGCACGTAAGCGGCAAGGCCGACCGAGCCGAGGAACTCCGACGCCTCCGAGATAAGGATACCTCACTCATCACCTTCCGCGAAAAGTAACTCTCGCTTGGATAAACGATTCTGCTACCGATAGACAAGTCGTGATGCTCGAAACAAGAGGAAAGAAAACGCAGCTTTTTAACACGACGATAAAGTGTTTAGGCCTCGGCGGCCGTGAAAAACATGCGCATGCTACAGACAAACTGTTCCTGCAGGTTCAGGCATCGGCAGGGGGAGCAGCAGCACCCTCGGCGTTGTTTCCACCCTCAGCGGAACCTGGCCCAGCCTCAGACGGTGACCCGGGCGAAAGGACCTCCACTCAAGGGAGGACGCCAGCACCGTGCCCGTAGATTTTTTGGCCAAGCTCCAGCCACCGCTGCCACATCTTCTCGACCTAGGAAGACGCCAGCTCCCGGGCCGACGAAGTCTTTTTTCGAGCCGACTTCGCCTCTGTCCGCGCCAACGCCGCTGCCTCCGGCTCCGGCTCATCGCAGAGCAGCCGAGGGTTCTAAAAACTAAGCAAGAGAGGCCTAGAGCGGCAAGGCTGACCGAGCCGAGGGACTCCTACGCCTCCGGGATACGGATACCTCACTCATCACCTTCCGCGAAAGGCAACTCACGCTCGGTTAAGTGGTTCGGCTAGCCAACAGGCAAGTCCCAGTGCTCGAAATGAGGAAGAAACACAGCTTTATACTCGAATACCCAAATGTTCAGGCCTTGACAGCCACAAAGAACAAATACATATGCTTGGGGTAACTATGCTACATAGACTTAGACGTCGGCAGGACCCTCGGCGGTTCTCCCGGCCCACGACAAATGTCTAAGTCCTTGAAGCAGTTACATTTTGCTCAGGCAAAAACCCAGTATATCCCCTTACAAACGGGACTCCGGTTCCGTTCCCGCGGGTATGAACAACCTCCACACCAGGGGGCCCGCGGGATAACGAACTCCAAGCGGCTCACCGGTGACCTCTACAGCAGCAGAGACAACGACCTCCACCTCGGGCAGCTAAACAGCAGCAGCGATGACCTCAGGACAGACGCTGCTGTGAAGAGGCCCTCGCCCACTTCCCCACACGAGGGGCAAGGACAAGCCGTTGATGCCGAAGAGTCGGAGGGCGCCGTCCATGGGATCGAACCCACCGACAACGCGCCGGCGAACAACGGCCGCCCCAAAGCGCACCGGCAGGTCCTTCACTCCCGTCCTCGCCGGGGGCGTCGCAGAACACATGAACCGCCCTCGCGGCGTACGACGTGTTGAGCGACCCCTCGGTGCAGCTGACGGTGCGAGGAGGACCTGGACGTGGCCGGCCCGCTCGTGGCACGACCGCCGCCCGAGTGGAGGATGGAAAGCTGCACCCTGGCCAGGGAGCAGCAGTTCGCCTTCCTCCGCATGGCTGGAGGACGTCTCCGCAGGGCTGGAGGATGCCATTCTCCCCCGAACGCTGGGGGAAGAAAAGGGTCACCGACCCACGTGGAGGCAACCCCCCACTCGGTGCGCTCCTCCGCCTCAGCCCGGATGACGAAGATCCTTGAAGCTGAGGGCGGGGCGGAGGTCGCAGCCCGGCTTGCTTCTCCCCACCAAACTGACCATTGGTGAGGGAATGCAGCCGGGCTGCATGACGAAAATCCTTGAAGCCAAGCGATGGCTGAAAAGCGCTGATCTCCACAAGGTCACGCCCCTCCAACGACAGCAAGAGCAAGGCGACGCCGGTGCGCCCCATCTGGGGACTCGAAAGGTGGAAGGGCGCAATGCATCAGGGGAGAACGAAGGCATGGCCACTGCCTGTGGGATCAATCCCCTTTTATAGGCAGACCTCCTTACTTTCACCCCCTAGCGTCACGGGCAAAGCCTCCACTAACGTGCTCCAGGGTACTCCCCCTACGACACGGGGGCTAGGTCCCACACGTCATGCGAGCTGACCCGAGACGCGAAGGAGGCAAACCGCCGCACGCAAAGCATGAAACCGCCCTGCGGTTACAAGTGCTCCCCCATCTTCACCGAAACCAGCGGAGCGAAGGGCGGACTGCCGTGAAGGGAGCAGGCAACCACACCTCGGATGCGCACCCTTTCGGCTTCGACCACATCCGGTGGGCCAGCACGAAGGAAGCAGGCCCGCATGTCATGTAACCGGCGCGCCGGTTACGACGTGCAAAAAGCCACACCGCCACTTGCGCCGAATGCCGCGCTTCCTCCACTGCGGAACCAGTGTCGTGACTCGAGGCAACACTGCGCGTGACCCAACAGTGCCAATTAAGTGCAACGATCACGGGTCAGTCAGCCGCGGGGATAGGCACGACGGTTGGCATGGCCAAAAGTGGGCCGGCAATAATTGCAGCGGCAGACGAGTGGAAGCAGCAGTCAAATCGCCTGCAGGCTCGCGTCCCCTCCTGAAGCGACAGGAGAGCCCTCTCCCACGGCGTGAAGACGACGCACCTGTGTCCCGTTCCTCGAACGGCTCGCATGCGCAACGGGCGCCACGCGAATCACCCGTCCCGTCGTATTAACTCCCCGGCAGAGCAAGCGACACCTCTGGCAGGCGAGGCGGGCGTCGTTTCACCTCCTCCATGACGACCACGTCAAAAAAGGTGCGCCTCATTATTTAAATTCATATCCTTTTCCTCTTCCTCTTTCTCTCTCTCTCTCTTGCTACAGGGACTAGAGAAGGGGATAATTCGGAAAGGATCCTTCTCGGCGAAGGAAGCGGGCCCCAAGCCCTCCTACTGATCAGGGGTTCGAAGGCTGGCCCCTCGGAAGGGTTTCGACAGCCTCCCCAGAGCACTCGGGCTCCGCGCCCATTACTGATCAGGGGTTCGAAGGCTGGCCCCTCGGAAGGGTTCGACAGCCGCCCCAGAGCACGCAGAGTGAGGGATGACTCTGGGTACGTCCGATACATGGCCGAGGCTCGGGCTACACTCCCGAGGTACCCTAGGACATTTCCAAGACTGGCGGGAACGATTTGTAATGGAATCCCACCGGAGGGAGGCATCAAGCCCTCAGACCCTGTCGAAGGGGTCCGGGTCCGGCGAATCACCCGCAGATACTTTTGGAGCGCGCCTCTGGGCCACCAGCCGACCCCTAACGAACGGGGCATGGGCGTCCACTCGGATCACCCGTTAGCAGCTCACTGGAAACACCATGTTCGGCGCCCTCCGAGGGCAACATGGCGCTTTCACCCCTCCTCCTTGCGGAAAGGCGTCGCAGGGGCGTATGATAAAAGTCAAGAAAGTCCTTGATTGTTCTCTCGCTCTGTGCAGAGGCTCGGGGGCTGCTCTCACACCCGGCTACGGCCAAACTGTTGACAGCGTCAACAAACCAGCTTGAAAACTCGGAACCTGACCATGCACTCGGGCTACGGCCAGGCCGCATGAGGGAACGATCAGACCAGCCAAGGCACCACGAAAAGCATTAAGACCTCAGAGGAGTCAAACCACTCCTCCGAGGCCTCGGGGGCTACACCCGGCTTGTGCGCTCGCGCGCACCCACCAGAACAAAGTAAAACCGAGAAAGGCCGATCCCCTCACCAAAAAATGCGGCAAAAGCCTCCAAGGGAGTACCAACACTCCCTTCGAGGCTCAGGGGCTACTGTCGGGTACCGTAATTAGGGGTACCCCCAACACTCCTAATCACGGCTGGTAAACACACTCAGACCAACTAACGGGTGCAGTTTAAGTCAAGGCTTCGTCTACCCAAGGGACCCGACCTCGCCCGAGCCCAGCCTCGGGCAGGAGTAGTAGTCCCGGACGAATTCACGCCTCGCCCGAGGACCACCTCAGGCAGCGGGCACACCCTCGGCTCTTCCAAAGCTCGGCTCGGGCAGGCTTCATTGTGAAGCAACCTTGGCCAGACCGCCTCACCAACCGACCGCTTCGCAGGTGCATTCAATGCAGGGGTCGCCTGACGCCGTATCCTGACACACGCGCCTCAGTCGGCCAGGCCGAAGTGACCGCAGTCACTTCGCCCCCTTTTATTGTCCGATATGACGGGAAAACAGCGCCGCTCGCCCCGCTCCGACTGCCGTGCCAACCACCCAGGTGAAGCTGACAACAAGTCACGATCAACCACCAAGTTCGGCCTCGGGCGCAGCGGGAAGCTCCGCCTCACCCGACCTCAGGCTCTGGCCTCAGGAGGAGGTTTCCGCCTCGCCCGACCTCAGGCTCCAGCCTCGGAAGGAAGTCTCCGCCTCGCCCGACCCCCGGACTCGGCCTCGACCTCGGTCTCAAGAGGAATCGCGTCCTCGCCCGACCCCGGCCTCGGCCTAAGGAGAAGTACCCACCTCGCCCAACCTTAGGCTCGGACTGACCGCGCCAACAGGGGATACATCATTACCCTATCCCTAGCTAGCTCAGGCTACAAGGAACAAGACCGGTGTCCCATCTGGCTTACCCCGGCGACGGGTAATGATGGTGCCCCACGTGCAACCATGACACCGATGACTCTCAGCCCCTTACGGCAGCAAGGAGACGTCAGTAGGATCCTTGCCGCACCGCCAGCTGTGTTTTCACAGGGCTCAGGCGCTTCTCCGACGACCACGTTATCATGTACGCAGGGCTCAAGCTCTCCCCCGATAGCCACGTTGGCATGTACATAGGGCTTAGGCATTTCTCTGCCAGACACGTTAGCGCATAGCTACACCCCCCATTATACATCTGGACCCTCTCCTTGCGTCTATAAAAGGGAGGTCCAGGGCCATCCTGGAGGGGGGTTCGCGCGGGGGAAGGAGCGAATGAACAGGCTCCCTCTCTCTCTCTCTCTCCCTCTCGCGACGTGCTTGTAACCCCTACTACGAGCACCCTGGTGCAGGATAATACAAGGCTTGTCCCACCTCTTGTGTTCCATCTCGCACCAACCCATCAGGGCAGGGGCATGCAGCGACAAATTCACTCGTCGGTCCAGGGACCCCCTGGGTCCGAAACGCCGACAATCACATCGTGCTCCTTCTTCATCCACTCCCAAATGACGTCTTTTATCGACACGTGCCACTCGTCAAACGACACTATCGTCTGACTCTGATCGCTACAAAGAATCAACCATGTTCCTAGTTGTTTCGTGCGACATGGCGCTTGGCCCGTGCGTGCACGAGTGGAGCACAAGGATAGAGCTGGTCTCAGTTTAATAAATCGGTAGTGTATTATTAGGTCTGTTCCATTATATTAGTCATTTTGGCTTCCTATCCGTTACAAAGAAAATTCTCTAAATCTAGACATAAGTTAGATCTAGATACATAGAAAATATTGTGAATCTAGACACCTTAAAACACTGCCAAAACCATGAGTATAATAGAACAGAGGGAGTAGTTTTATGGATGTAGATCTTGACCTAGATCTATATCTAGAACTTGGATTGGTGCTTTTTTACTAATAGCATTCATATTATTTTTGCTTGAAAAACATGATTAAGTTTGCATGGAGGATAGTGGGTAATATGTTAATTGTTGCTAATTATTTCTTTTGAAATTGTTTATTATAACCAAGAAAGTGGAGAAGTACATTTTTTTATTAGGCATAATCAAGTTGTTAATTTTTCTTTTGCATGGTGGTTGTGTGGCATCATATATTTATAAAAAAGTCCAAATTACTCCCTTCACCTATGATCAATGTTCACATAACCCTTAAAGTATTTTTAGTTTATTTTACCCCTTCAATCTTGTGAATTAGTTCAATTTACCCCTTTTCAAATTTGTATTTCTGATTTCTTTATCTACAAAATAAGTTTTCACTTCAAATTTTGTTGGTTATTAGCTAATAGGAAATTTAGCCTAGAAAAACATATTACATTTTTTAAAATTATTTTGATAGGTTAGAGACCGAATAAGATAATAACTTTAATAGTACAAAACTAAATATGAAATAATGATGAAAATTTCTTAACATATTTTCTAACATAAGTTATGATGTTCTAAATCGCCTAAGAAAATATGACTTGTACTGTCGTGCTATCTATTTATAATCTAATTTAGTATAAACGTGTTATCTATTTACTAGTCCTCACGTGTCCCGTTGGTCCGTGTGTTGTTGTGTTGTTTCACCTGTTACGCACTTCGTCTTTCGTCATTAATTTGCCTCGTTTAGAGTCGCTAATATTGTCTAAATTGCTTATCTAACCGAGAGATGTTAGCATAGTAGATTTATTAAAATTAGGTAATAACTCTAGTTACACTTAATAAATGTCGATTAATGCAAGTATGTCGAATTAAATATTCTATTTCATATTTGTATAACGTTAATGCAATAACTTCTCAATCATAGTTTCGATCTCGGCGTTTCTTTTTCCCGTGCGATTGTAGAAGTGAGCTCTATTCTGTATTGCACGCGTTTATAATGTTTTCCCTTATATGGTGTACTGTTCCTTTCTGTTTCAAAAATATTGAATGTTTGTTTGCACTCGCTTAGATAACGTTCCGTCCGTGGAGTCCGAGGAAGTTGCAGGAGAAGCCCCTGAGCAACAACAGTTTGGTGAAGGCAAGTGTCCTTCGACCTATTATGTCCTATTTACTTTATAATTCACTGTCCCGCATATATGATTTGCCTAAGGATTGACTAGCTTTCTATTTATCATGTCCTTGATTACCTTTTTGGGTTGGGTTAGTTTGATCAGCTACATGCTAGTGCTTTACCCTAATCAACGAACATGATGAAAATTACTTTATGATACGATGATTCATTCTGATTATGACTATGAGCTTATGGCATTTTAGGGGGCTCGGGCTATTTCCTGAGTACCTCTCCGTAAGGACTTGTTTATTGAGAGACCATCCGGGACAACAGTATAACCATGATGGTGGTATGAAACACCCTTAGCTGATTAATTGGAGGAATCTGGGGTGTAGTTTGCTTCGCCGTTGTGCCGTCAATGGAGGCTGGGCATAGTGCTTGCTCTGCTAAGGGTGGGTGCTCAGGTCCATTCGATTTGGTCTTGTTAGTCACCCACCTTAGGGAGAAGAACTGTGTTTGTACGACTGACGAAACCTAACGGGCGGCTAAACATAGGAGAATCTTTGTAAAGGGCTACGTAGTGATACCCTGTTGGATCACCTAGGAAGTGATCAATGGGTAGTCATGATCACTAGGTAGAACTAGAATCACGAATCGTGGGTAAAGTGTGCAACCTCTACAGAGGGTTAGAAACTAGTATATCAACCATGCTCATGGTTAAGAACAGCCTTGGGATCCTCTTTGATTAGAGATAGTCTGGATACATTTATGTTGATGGTTTAATGATTATGGCTATACTTATGATATATGGTACTCTCCTCTCTGAGGAGGTGCTTTCTTTTGGGATATCAACTTGGGTTTTATGATTAAACTTGGCTTCTACTAATGATAATTACTTGACCAACTAAAAGCAACTTCTTTAAGCTTAACCCCACATACAACTAGTCCACTTCAACCAAATGGGACATTTTCTAAGTACGTTGATGTGTACTCACGCTTGCTTAAACACCAAACACCAGGTTGTCCCCATTGCAACCATTGCTCAGGAGAATATGAAGGCATCGAAGAGGATTTTTAGGAGTTTCAATACTTTGAGGAGTTCTAAACTAGATTAGCGGCAAACCTCCAGTCGAATGCTTGTGAAGGCCTTATCTTACTACGTTTCGTTCAACACTTTGATTTATGTTTAAGTTAAGGACTATGTGGATGTTTTGGACATCATGACGTAATAAAGTAATACATCTTTCCGCTATTATTTGAGCACTGTGTGATGATCTCCAATTATGTAATCGTTGTGTAAGTGAATTTTTTATCCTGGCACGTACATGGTTCTCATTTGGTTTACCTTCCATAACCGGGTGTGACATAAGGTGTATCAAAGCCTTGCTGACTGTAGGACTGCTAACATAGAGTAGAATGGTCCTTCTAAGGATTATGGACCCTTATTCTCACCTTGACCTTTGGTGTCACTTCAAAAGTCGGTCGTCTCGACCAACCCTATGCTTCACTATTGTATATATTATGCATTGCTAAAATCTTATTTTATTTTGTTTCCTAATCTATTTATGGTTTACTTGCTGGTCCTATTAGCTCTGTTCTCATTCTTATGCTTACAATGTCTTTTGTAGATTGCTCGCCTTAGGCACACTGCACGTAAGTCAGTGATTCATTTCCTGCCTTCTCGTCTTATGGAGCGTCCACTTCATCGCACAGTGACTGGTTAGTCGAGTCACTTGGAGAGGCTGCACCATTGCTTGCTTGAGGAACAGGAACATTAGCGTTAGGAGAGGGCACAATAGGATTCTTCTTCCTCGCCTCAGCAAGTGGTGGAGTCTATGAAGCGTCCCTCCCCTGTGCCCCCGTTAGAGGCACCCCCTGCACCACCACAAGGCATCCTGGCTACTGGAGGAGCTACTGGAGGAGATCCCGATAGAGACGACGACGGTGGCAGCTCAAGCCACAGTACCAAAATTTCTGAGGAGCAGGAGCCTGAAGGATAGATCGACCGACCCATCACTCGTGACGCCGCACATGGTTGTCACTTTCAGGATGCGCTCGACACCCTATTACGTTGGGCTTTAGACTGACACACATGGTCGATCGAGTATCATTGTGTAATCTGCCAGCATAGTCGCGAGACGTACCTAGACCGCTGGGAGGCTACCTATTTGGTGTGTCGTATGGAGGATGATCTCTAGGGTGCAGAGGTCTGCTGAGAGCACTATGCTATCTCTGAGAGGGACACTATAGAGGTGGCTATTCAGGATGCTGCACGGTGTGCACTCCCACAGTATTGCTCGTTGTTTAGTGGGGTGGCTGACGGTCTTAACCTTAGGTATTACCCTCGTCATTCAACTAGTAGTACAGGGAGTGTGATTGTCTCACCTATTGGCGAAGGCAATCCTAGGTTGAGTAGCACAGTCAACCTAGTCGCTGTGCTCAACACCGAGCTGGACCACGCTCTTGACGAGTTGAGAAGGGCTTGTGGTGAGATTGCAGAGCTACGGGCTGAGCGTGCAGAGCGCCGTCACCAGGAGGATGGTTCTCCCACCCCCGCTGGGACTCAACACTCGTATCGCTCATCGCCACGTGGACACCATGCTTATGGCACTCCTAACTGTAGGATGAAGATAGATATGGATTCTTAGATTGTTAGCGTCAAAGTTTTTTATAAATTCATGAGTCAAGTGTCTTAGTCTTAGTTAGGCAGGATAATTTCTTATCCTATGCATGTTATGCTTATGATGGTGAATCTATGCTGGATTTGGATCTTTGTAATGGATGTCACCAAAATGTGGGCATTTCCTACAGTTTGGTTTAGTTAATAATGTTAATAAAGTTAGTTATTTAGTTGGGAAATATTTTACTTATACTTTCCTCTTTATCAGGTGTGTTTGGCTGTGTTGAGACAAATGAAGATGCTTGTTCATTCAGTATTTTGAAGATCTCTATATGCCTTTTCTTATGCTGCAAGATTGCAAGATCAATTATGATGTGTGAATGCCTTCCACAGATATCTAACAACAGGCACCGAGGAGGGAGTCATACTCAGCAGGAGCAGCAAGCCCCACATGATGAGGCACCCCAGCAGTTGCCTGCACCGCCACCCCTGTTTTTGCCCACTATGCCGACCCCATGGATGCCGAAGACTAGTTGCGCGCAGTGGAGCGGGAGCTACACACCGCCCAATGAAATGACAGAGAGGAAGTTCGGTATGGTCCCCGTCTGCTAAGGGGAGTAGCTCAGTCCTGGTGGGAGTCCTACCTCACCACCCATGCTGACCCTGAAGCTATAACTTGGGAGGAATTCAAAGAAAATTTCCATCAGTACCATGTTCTAGAAGGTCTGATGATAGTGAAAAGGAGGAGTTTCTGGCATTGGAGTATGGACCCATGTCCGTCAGTGAGTACAAGGGCATATTTCTACAGTTGTCTCGCTATGCACCCAAAGATGTCAACACCGATGCAAAAAAGGTAGTACCGATTTATGAGAGGTTTGGTTGATCCCCTGGATTACCAGCTGATAAATCACACCTTCCCTACCTTTCAACATTTGATTTACTAAGCAATCATGACTAAAAGAAAGCGCAAGGAGATGGAAGACCAGAAGCGCAAGATGGGTGGACCCCAGTCTGGGGGCAATAGACGCCCCTGTTTCTCGGGCATTTCATCAAATCAGTACAAGCATGCCCACCCTTAGGGATATCAGCAGCAGAGACAGCGTCAGAACCAGCAGCAGACTCAGAGGCAATATCAGTAGCCGCAATAGTTTCGTCAGAACAGCCAACCGGGAGAAAATCAGTACCAGAGGCAGAGCAATCAGACACCTCGCCTTCCTGCCATAGCAGCTAATCAGAACAACTAGGCAGCCCTAGTGTAAGGAGAAGGCAGAGGATGCTTCCATTATGGAGATCAAGGCCACTAGGCGATGTAATGCCCGAAGATGTCTCAACAGCAGTCGGCTCCCAATGGCCCAACAAGACAGAATGCACCTCAGCAGGGAGCAAGCAACCGTGGCCAGCCACATACCCAGTATGGAAAAAGGTGAATCACTTGGAGGCTGAGGAGACCCTAGGAGTGGCACTAGGTACATTCTTAGTCGAATCTCATCCTGCAAATGTGTTGTTTGACACTAGAGCCACACATTCTTTTGTGACTGCATCATGGGTAGAAACACACAACATACCAGTAGCACCAATGTTTCTACCTATGAGGGTTAGTTTAATTGGTGGGAGTTCCCAAACAGATAGATTATGTCCAAATGCAAGAGTCAAAATAAGGGGGTAGAGTTCCCCACCGATCTAGTAGTAATGGGTACTCAGGGCATAGACATAGATGTCATCCTAGGGATGAATTGGTTGACAATGTATCAAGCAGGCCTTAGCTGTGATAAGAGGACTGTGAGGTTGGTGTCCTTATCAGGAGAAGTAGTTGTGGAGTTGATCTTGTCTAAACCAAAGAAAGAAAGCTGTCATCGGATATCTATCGATAGTAAGGAAGCCAATCCACTTGAGGTCATCAGAGTAGTATTAGAATTCCCAGATGTGTTCCCCGAGGAGTTACCAGGCATGCCCCATGAGAGAAAAGTTGAGTTTTCCCTAGAGCTTATCCTAGGCACCGCCCCCATTTCTAAAATAGCCTACAGAGTGTCTGAACTAGAATTGGTGTAACTCAAGAAGCAGATAGACGAGTTATTGGAGAAGGGCTACATCAAACACAACACCTCGCCTTGGGCCTCCCTGTGTTGTTTGTAGAGAAGAAGGATGGTACAAAGAGGATGTGCATAGATTACCGAGCCTTGAATGAAGTCACCATCAAGAACAAGTACCCCTACCCAGGATAGAAGATATGTCTGACCAGCTAAGAGGAGCCAATGTGTTCTTGAAGATAGATCTAAGTTCAGGTTACCATCAGCTCAGAATCCGAACTTCTGATGTACCGAAGACAACATTTACCACCAAGTATGGGTTGTATGAGTTCACAGTGATGTCTTTTGGTCTGATAAATGCGCTGGCTTTCTTCATGTATTTGATGAACAGTGTATTCATGGGTTACCTGGACAAGTTTGTGGTGATTTTCATCGATGCTATTCTCATATATTCTCAGAGTGAGGAGGAGCATGTGGATCACTTGAGAAAGGTGTTACAAAGGCTACAAGAGCACCAGTTATATGCCAAGCTGAGAAAGTGTGAGTTCTAGATTCATGAAGTCATATTCTTGGGTCATATCATAAACATAAATAGGTTAGTTGTGGATCCAAAGAATGTAGCAGACATTCTGAACTAGAAAGCACCAAAAGATGTTCGTGGAATCAAGAGCTTCATTGGAATGGCCGGATACTACCGACATTTCATTGAAGGTTTTTCAAAGATTGCTAGACCCATGACAGCCTTGCTAGCAAATAAAGTTAAATTTAAGTGGACCCAGAAGTGCCAAAAGGCCTTTGAAGCGCTGAAAGAGAAGTTGACTACAACGCCTGTCTTAGTTCTGCCTAATGTTCACAAGCCATTCGCAATGTATTGCAATGCTACCTACACCGGCTTCGGATGTGTGCTAATGCAAGAATGAAGAGTCGTTGCGTATTCGTCCTGACAGCTAAAGGTCCATGAGAAGAATTATCCCACGCACGACCTGAAATTAGCAGCAGTGGTTCATGCATTGAAAACATGGAGGCACTACCTAAATGGGTAGAAATGTGATGTGTACATAGGCCACAAGAGTCTGAAGTACATATTTACCCTGTCAGAGCTGAATATGAGGCAACGAAGATGGCTAGAGCTGATTAAAGATTATGAGTTGGAGAAACACTACCATCTGTGCAAAGCAAATGTGGTTGCAGATGCACTAAGAAGAAAAAGTCAAGTCAGTGTGATGGTCGCTCATCCGATGCCATATGAGTTAGCTAAGGAGTTTGACAGACTGAGTCTCAGATTTTTGAACAGCACGCAGGGGGTGACAGTTGAGCTAGAACCCACCATAGAGTGGGATATCAAATAGGGATAGAAAGGTGATGAGAAGATCAACGAGATCCATCGGCTAATCTTAGAAGGGAGAGGCAAGGACTTTCGAGAAGATGCAGAAGGCGTGATATGGTTCAAAGACCGACTGTGTGTTCCCAACATCAAGTCCATTCGGGAGCTAATTCTCAAAGAAGCTCATGAGATAGCATATTACATACACCTCGGAAGCAAGGAGATGTACCAGGATTTGAAAAGGGGGTTTTGGTGGTACGATATGAAAAGAGAGATTGTAGAGCATGTCACCATATGTGATAGTTGTCAGAGAACCAAAGCAGAGCATTAGAAACGAGCTGGACTTTTGCAGCCGTTGCAAATTCCTCAGTGGAAATGGGATGAGATCGAAATCAATTTCATAGTTGGCCTACCTCGTACTTGGGCCGACTACGATTCCATTTGGGTGATTGTGGACCGCTTAACAAAGGTGGCCCATTTCATACCGGTGAAGACAACATACAATGGAGCAACACTTGCTGAGTTATCATGTCCTGGATTGTTTTTTTGCATGGTGTTCCAAAGAAGATAGTGTCAGATCGAGGAACACAATTCACCTCTCTTTTTTGGCAGCAGCTACAAGAAGCTTTGGCATGCATTTGAAGTTCAGTTCAGCTTATCACCCATAGACCGACGGTTAGACTGAAAGAACTAATCAGATTTTGGAAGACATATTGATAACCTGTGCATTGCAAGATAAGCCAGGTTGGGATAAGAACTTACCTTATGTGGAAGTCTCCTATAACAACAGCCATCAGGCCAGCTTGAAAATGTCGCCGTTTCAGGCACTGTACGGAAGGAGTTGTAGAACTCCGCTGCTCTAGGATCAAACTAGAGAAAGGCAGGTGTTCGGTCCTGATGTTTTTCTAGAAGCCGAAGAGAACATCAAAATGGTTTGAGGGAATCTAAAGATAGCCAGTCAAGGCAGCACAGTTATGCTGACACAAGAAGAGAACTAAACTTTGAAGTGGGAGATTATGTCTATATGAAGGTGTCACCTATTAGAGGAGCCAAAAAGTTTGGAGTCAAGGGCAAGTTAGCACCATGACATATTGGATCGTACCAGATTCTAGCAAGGCATGGAGATGTGTCCTACCAACTTAGCTTGCCAGAAGATCTATCAGCGGTGCATGATGTTTTCTATGTGTCTTAGCTGAAGAAGTGTTTGTGAGTACTAGACGAGCGGTTGCCAGCGGAAGGACTGGAAGTCCAAGAAGACTTAACATATGTGGACAAGCCAACGCAAATTCTAGAGACTGCAGACAGAGTCACCTGGAGAAATACTGTCACACCCAGTTTTGGAAGGCAAACCAAATGCGAACCATGTACGTGCCAGGATCAGAAACTCACGTACACAGCGATTACATAATTGGACATCGTCACACATTGCTCAAAGTAAATAGCGAAAAGGTACTTTTATTACAATAAGATGTCCAAGACATCCATAGAGTCTAATACATAGCATAGTCATCATCAAAGTGCGGAAATACAAAACGTAGTAGATAAGGCCTACATAGGCAGCTGACTGGGGGTTTGCCACTAGGAAAAACTAGAACTCGTCGTAGTCCTGAAACTCCTCAAAGTCCTCCATGTTGCCAGCATCTCCTCTTGAGCACTAAGTACAGTGGGGACAACCTGGGGTGGGGGTGGTTTGTAAAGCAAGGGTGAGTACACATCAACGTACTTAGAAAATGTCCCGTTTGGCTAAAGTGGACTAGTTGTATGTGGAGTTAAGGTTAAGCAGTTGCTTTTAGTTGGTTGAGTATTTATTACTATGAGTAGAGCCAAGTTTTAGTAGTAAACCCAGTTATTACCCAAATGTACCTCCTCCAAGAGGAAATACCAGAGATCAAAATTATAACCATCATTATTAACCATCATCATAAAAGTAACCAAAGTTCTTCTAATGAAAGAGGATACCAAGGCCGCTCTTAACCGTGAGCTCGGCTGATATACCAGTTTCTAACACTCTGAAGAGGTTGTACACTTTACCAACGAGTCGTGATCCCTTTCCAGCCTGGGTTTTACGGACCCGATCTTCACTACCGAGGTGAATGGCCAGGGATACACTATGTAGCCTTTACAAAGATTCCCCTGGTGCGTAGTTGCCCATTAGGTTTCACTAGTCGTACAAATGCAGTACACCTCCCCAAGGTGGGTGACTAACAAAACCAAATCGAATGAACCTCTACACCCACTTGGCAGAGCAAGCACTACGCCCCAGCCCCATTGATGACCCTCAGGCTAAGCGAACTACACCCCCAGGTTTACCTAATTAATCAGCTAAGGGTATCCCATTCCACCATCATGGTTGCACTGTTATTCCGGGTGGTCACTCCACGAACAGGTCCTTACAGAGAGGTACTCAGGAAAATGGCCTGAGTCCCCTAAAGTATCACAATATCATCATCGGGATAAAATCATTGTATCATAAATGTTCACATCATGTTCATTGATTAAGTTGAAGCAATAACATGAGCTAACCATGATAAACCCAAAAGGTAAACAAGGATAAGTAAATACAGACTAGTCAATCCTTAGGTTTCAATAATGTAATTCGGGACAATGAATTATAGAGTAAGTAGGGCATAATAGGTCAGAGGACACTTGCCTTCACCAGGTTGTTGCTTAGGGAGATCTTTGGCAACACACTCAGGAACCACGAGCTGCTCATTGTCTAAATAAAGCGATCATACATTCAATACATTTGGTAAATACAAATAAACAACACATCAATCATGTACAAACATTAGAACACATCTCAAAAGAAAAAGTATAAACTCAAAAGGGAGTTTAAATTATAGGGTGAACTAATCTCATTTAGTAGTTGATTATTCTTTAAGTGTTGTCCATGATTACATAATCTGACTCTACTTATTTTAATGAGATATCAAATTTAAACCAGAGATAAGCTCATACATCATATATTATTATCTTCACAGTATTAAACATCTATTTACCACTAGGGTTTCCTTTTTATTTATTTTGTTAAGTGAATAAATCAATACATACACCAACCTATAATTAGACACAAAATTAGAGTGTACAAACTATGAATGAACATAATTTATTTGAACAGAGAATATTCCTATGAACATTTTGCAATTTTAATCACTAAATTTGGAGTTCATATGAAAAAGATATGAAATAAACAAGTTTTGAAGTTTGAAATATGAAAATAGGTCCAATTCTATAATTATTTAAAAGTGCAGGGGTCTGTTTATAAGAGTTCAGGGGCCTGCGCATAAAGTCTGAGGACGGTGGGTTCTATTACCCGAGAACTTAGGGTTTCTTTAGCAAAAATCACACACGAAGGGGTACGGGGTGTTCTCGGCCATCGGATCTGCGAGCAACGGCCCAGATTAGATCTGGTCAAGCGGACGCGCGCGAACACGGGCTGACCAGCGGGCCAGGGTTGTCAGTGGCCTGGGTGGTCGGCCTGACCGGTCGGCCCCAGCTGCAGGGCACGGGTGAGAGAGAGTGAGAGGAGAGCGGTCAGATCTGGATCGGATGGTTAGGATTAGATCTGGCTTATTGAAATCGGGCCGTCCGATTAGGGTTGGGCGGACAGGATGCGTGCCAGGGGACTTCAACTTCACGCGGTTAGCCAGGGGCGACGGTCCCCATGGGCACGACGGTGCCGTTGCCAGAGACGAGGCAGATTGGGTCTCCTAGGGCACGAGAGGTCGGTCCGGGTAGCTGGAGAGGTTGGGGAGGGCTTGACAAACACTATGGTGGGGTCGGGTTTGTGTGGATGGGACTGAGGCGACCAGACGGCGGACCGAGGCACTCCGACGAGCAATCGCGAGCAAGGAAACGCACGACATGGGAAAATAAGGACGAGGATAGGACGGTTACCTCAAATGGAGACTCTAGGGCTCACGAACGAAGGTTGGAGCGCGGTGAGGACGCAGGTCGACGGCGGCGGTTCTCCGGCTGTGCAAGAAATGCTCTGGTGAGCGTGGACCAGACGAACCAGAGGGGGAGAAGGCGAACTAAAGGGCGTTTTAGGTGGCGGGTGATAGGGCGGAGCTTACCGGGCCAACAGATGCGGCGGAGAGTCCCTTGGCGACCGTAGAACGGGCAGCGGACTTCGGTGAGCAGCGGCGGAGCTGTCTAGTGTGCGTGCAAGGCGAGAGAGGGGGCGAGAGAGCTGGGCTGAGGGCGCTCGTGAGCAGGGGGAAGTGGGCTAGCGAGGCACAGGCTCTAAAGGGGTGAGGGCGTGTGGAGGTGGCTGGGAAATGCGCGGTCGTGGGCGCGTCCACGGCGGGGGCGTGGGCGAGAGGTTAGGGAAGCGGAGGGGCTGATGTAACACCACAAAAGTCATCAACTAAAAATAATGAATTTAGTTATTAAGGTAACTAGAATAAATTTTTTTAAGTGTTTAATTATTTATTTGCATTTTGATCATTTTCTTTGTATGCGCTTGATTGATTGTCACATGTTTATTATCAATTCTTTTTAAAGAAAAACCTAGTAATTAATATAATAATTAAATAATATAATAGTTATTGGTCTAAAAACAAGTATTTCATTTATAAATAACTTTGGTGAATTTTTTTTATGAATTTTTAAGCTATATAAAAAGGTATTTCGGAATTTTAAAAAAAAGAAACCCTAATCTAAAATCGGCCCACCAGGGCCCATTTACCAATCCCCTAAACCCTAAGCTATGCGCGCGCATGCCTGCCAGCCAACCAAGCCGCCGCCGCCGCCCCTGTACTCCACGCTCTCCCTCCCCACTCTCTCTCTCTTCTCTCCCCTATCTCCCTCCTCCCTGCTCTCTCTCTCTCTGCAGCTGAACCACGTCCAAGCAGCTGGCACCACCGCGCCGCGCGCGCGAGCAAGCCGCCGCGCCTTGCCCTGCCCATCGCGCCGTCTGGCAGCTCCCCGAGCGACCGCGCCCAAGCCGACGTCCGCGCTCCCCACGCGCCCAGGCCGCGCGACGCGCGCGCGCCTCAGGCCGAGCCCCTACGCGCATCCGACCGACCGACCCCGTGCGCTCCCTGCACAGCCGAGGCCCGAGCCGGTCCCTGCACGTCCGAGTCACCTCCCTGCCTCACGCGCACTGGAGGCGAAGCCCAACCGTCCGACCGCGTGTCAAATTGATTACTCGCTGTCAATGAGCATGAATTCGTCCGTTACTCCTTCTCCCATTTCTCTCCATTACTCTTGTTAGCAACTGACGCTTGTGATGGCCCTTGAAGAATCGGCGACCTCTCCTCTCCCTCCTGCTCTCTATAAAAGGCAGCAGAGCCTCTCTCCCTTCTCCTGCCTACCCAAGCTCACCCCATCTCTCTAGCTCGCTAGTGCACTACTCGACGCCGTCGTTTGTTGTCGTTCGTCGCTGGAGTTCACGGAGCCCGCAGTTCGTCGCCGGAGCCACGCACTCATCATTCGCCGTCCGTAATCAAGCCCTGCTCTTCTTCACCCGGCCAAAACCCCGTCGAACTCTCCCCATCGCACGCGCGAACCCAAGGTTGAAGACGACCCAAATTATTTTGTGTATTTTATAAAAATACTTTTTGATTCGATTCATGAGTTGTATATTTTGTTTGTTGTAATATGAACATGTGTGATTCGCAATTTATGTGTATGTGCGTTATGGAATTGTTTGGTAGATTCATGCGATTATTAGTATCGTGATAATTCATGTTAATCGATGCGTTGATTTTTGGATTAGGAAAATATGACGTAGATTTAATAGTCACACGTTGGTGATAAAAATAATAGATAGAAATTTTTGTAGTTAAATTTGGTTACCACGAACTTTAGAAACTATTTGAAGAATTATAGTCATAGGTCCATTTTAATGAATATAGAAAATGGTATAGAACTCATGTCATATGAATAAAATAGGATTTTAGAAGATTTATCTTATTAACATTTTCTTTTTATAAAGAAAGGAGAAAATATCACTAGTAGGATGGAAAGTAGATTTCTACTAGCCAAATAAGCATGTTCACAAATTTAGCACTAAAATTGTTAGAGTACTAGTTTATGTAAAAATAACCTCGCTTGTGTTGGAAAATGTTCAATTAGTATTTATAGGGATTTTTAGAATGTTAAATTCATTTTTACTATATAATTTGAGTTAGAAATAAAAAGGATAAAAGCTATTAATTTATTTATTAGTATTAAAAGACGATAATTATCATTAATTTCATTGATGATGTTAAAATAAATTAATAATAGTTAAAACTGTATTTATTGCACCCATTCATAAATTCATCATTTAGGACTCGCAATAATAACTATAATCGAATTAATAAGTATTTACGCGATTAGGACATATTTAAGATGTGATTAGTGCGATATGTTAATGTGTATGTAATGGTGTATGTTTAGGTAATGGTGCATGTTTATTTATTTGTGTATGTTTTATTTTTGTATGTGCGATATGCGACTCTATTTGAAGCCGACTGTGCGGTAGACGAACCGAACTCGTTCGAAGACGATCTGCAGGACTCGCTTGAGCAAGGCAAGTGGATTCTCCCTCTGCATATTATTTTTGTACCCACTCATTGCATATAATAATGTTTACTTTTTGATATATTGCATAATTTGATGGGTTTACCTAATTAAGGATTCCCTAGATTTACCAACTGTATTCCCTATTTACCCTGGGAAATAATTAAGCTTTGCAAAATTTATGCTACCGCTCAACTTAATGATTTTTAATGTCACTCATCAATTGGTATTAATGTTCCAAAAATTTAATTGGCAATTATGGCATTAACCTGATAGTTAAGACAATATCACTTCAAATTAATTGGAACATGGAGTGACCACCCAGGATAACAGTGCAACCACGAGTGCTATCATGGCTCTAGCTTTGGTAATTAGCTTTATATGCTTAGTGCCTAGCAACCTTACCTGAAATATGGGCAAGAGGGGGAGCGGTAGGTGCTGGCAACCCACGTTAACATGGGGACGTATTCTTGGCTAAGGTACCTCACCCAGGGGGCCACCACCATCGTCTTTAGAAACCTTAGCAGGTTGCTTCGTATTAAGTGTATTTGTGAAAACCTCATAATTGATCCCTAGCCATTCACCTCGGCAGTGTTTAAGGGTCCGATCAACCCGGGCTAGATGGGATACATGGCTTTGGGTAAAGTTGTACCACATCTGCAGAGTGTAAAACTGATATATCAGTCGTGCTCCCGGTTATGAGCGACCTGGACTCCTCACATGATAATTGAACTTGAAGATGGAATTAAATTGAGATCCGATGATCTGCCAATAATTTGCTTAAGTGATTTCACTTAAGTTTTTTTGTTATATTCATATTCCTTTGTTTAGATGGGATATTTGGGATTCACACTTATTAGTAAGACAGATGTTGTTAATAAAATATTGACCAACTAAAATGCTTACTGCTCAACCTTTGCCTCACCTTGTTATACCTGCATTAATTTTTCCCCCACTTGCTGAGCCCCGACCATAAGTGAGCTCACCCTTGCTAATATTTTGATCAGAGGGTGATGCTGGAGATTTTGATGGAGATTTTATCGACGACGATGAATTCTAAGTCTAACGATGCGCCGGTCATCTTCCTGTGGGAGATTGCCCCTGTTATTTATTTCCGCTTTACTTTGATGTAATATTTGTTCAAGATACAATGATGCAGATGATGTAATAAAGTATTATACTCTCTCTTTATGCCTTTATTGCATTGTCTTTTGATATATTACACTTGTGACGTCAACATATGTGTGGAAATGGATCCTGGCACACATATCGGTTCTACCCCCTGGAACCGGGTGTGACAGAAGTGGTATCAAAGCTATGCTGACCCTAGGTCGTTAAATTAGTTAGAAATGGAAAGCCTGGTTTCTTCAAAACTTGCTAATTTCACTCTTATAAATTATTTTATCAGTCTTACCTCTTTAAAATTTCAACTGAGTTGACTCTTCGCTTGTAGATGGTTCGTACTCTCCAAACTACCCGCATCAACACCAGTTACGCCCCTCAGCCCCGGTAGATCCCGGTCTACCCAGTGGTAGTCGAGGAAGTTTCGGTGGATCTCCCTCCCATCCGGGTGGAGAATGTAGTCAACCTGGAGGAGAGCTCGGAGGAGCAGCTGCCGACGCCCACCCCGTTGGCAGAGTCCCTAGCCTTCGCAGCTGGGTCATCGACGTCAGCATCGCTTGCACCACCCTTCCAAGCACCTGCACCCGGAGGCGACGACCCCGACGACTCCAGAGACGACGATGATGAGGATGACGACGACAAAGAAGGTGGAGACGAACACGTCCACGAGGAAGCTGACTACGCCCAGCAGGATTACTTCATGGGGTTTGGTCCTGTTGTCGAACATTATACATCAATGTTCGAGATGGGGCACTTCCCCAACCTGCTGCAAGAAGTGCTGCACAAGCTAGGCACCTACGTCCGCCCCTGTACGAAACAAGGCGAGTGAGCGAGCCTCCCCGGGCTTGCTACTACATCACTCGCATCCACGTTAGGGTGATGGATGCAGGGGACAGGGGATTCAGGACTCTGTCTGCTCATGAGTCCCTGACACCACTGTCCACCTACGCTACCCCGGTCAGCGATGCTACCCGTCGGACCATGTGGTCGCTCAGCCACACCTACCGGCAGCGGCTGCAGAACACGAGGTTCAGGCATCTTCCTCAGCGTCTGCGTGGAGGAAGTTAGACCAGCATCGTCCTAGGTGAAGCTGGTGAGGATCGCCTCAACACCCTAGCTGGTGTAGTGGCCGGTCTCAACACCGACCTGGACAGTGCCACCCTGGATCTCTACAGGGTGCATTTGGAGCTGGAGAATGCCCATGCCAGGATTGCAGCCCTGGAAGCCCAACTGCAAGGACTGGATCCACCCGAAGCTCAGGTCCCCGCCATGGCATTGTCTCCTCCCCGCAAGAGGCTACGCTATGGAGAGCCTGGATCCGTCACTAGGCTGCTCTAAGTATTTTGAGCTATGATGTAATAAGTTAGTCTTCGCGTTAGATGTTGAGCACCTTTTTAAGTTATCATATTAATAAATAACAACCATGTGATGGTGATTGGTTGAAATGTTTGATTTGGATCTTTGTTTGAGTGCCATGGTCTTATGGAATGATGGCCATAAGATCATATAAAAAAATAATAAACTTAGGATATTCCTCTCTAGAATCTTTTCTACTCTTCACTCCTCTAAGATGTTCACTTTCTAACCAATCAGATGGTGAACGCACGTCAAGGACCTAACAACAACTAGAACCAGCATGGTCAACAAGAACCACCACCACCACCGAATCCCAATATGGAGCAGTTCATTGCCGTCCAGATGTAGATTCTGCAAGGACTCACTGCGGTTGTTCAACAAATTCAACAGAACCAGCAGAATCAGCAGCATCAGCAGCAGCAGTATGCACCCCCGGCCAGAGATAAACACCAGGATTTCATGAGTCATCATCCGCCAACATTCTCTCATGCGGTTGATCCTCTGGATGCTGATGACTGGCTAAAGGTCATTGGAAAGAAGCTAGACATCACCCAGTGCAACGACCGGGAGAAGGTCTTGTACGCCTCAGGAAGACTCGAGGGAGCCGCGTCTGATTGGTGGGATGCCTTCACAGCGGCACATCCCAACGCGGATACTATAACTTGGCAGGAGTTTCAGGAGAACTTCCACGCTCATCACATTCCCTCGGGAATCATGAAGTTGAAGAAAAAGGAATTCCTTTCCCTTACTCAAGGGAATATGTCTGTAAGCGAGTATCGTGATCGCTTCACTCAGCTTTCACGCTATGCCCCTGAAGAAGTGGATACAGATGAGAAGCGCCAAGAGCGTTTCCTAGAAGGACTGATTGGACCTCTGAACTATCAACTTCAGAGCCATACATTCCCCAATTTCCAGACACTGCTGAACAAGGCAATTGGCCTTGAAAGCAAAAGGAAGGAGCTATCTGACCACAAAAGAAAATTTCAAGGTCAGTCTAGCAGGAACACCCGTCCGAACAACGCTCAAGGTTCGCAGTTCCGCTCTGGAAATCAAGGCGGAAACAATTATCAAGTGCAACGCTCTGGACAGTAAAGCCAGAGAAATAATCAAGGTCAGAACCAGCAAA
The DNA here is from genome assembly GCA_029449295.1 of Zea luxurians. Lineage (NCBI taxonomy): Eukaryota > Viridiplantae > Streptophyta > Magnoliopsida > Poales > Poaceae > Zea > Zea luxurians. Next base: position 118,662,471 of record JAOPSE010000009.1, read on the forward strand.
GGAGCAACTCTCAGACCAACCAGAGGTCTGGTGGGAGTTCACAAAACTGTCAAGGTGGCGCCAATAACATGCAGGCCAGAAGCAACGCACCAGTCCAACCCAATGGCTGTTTCAAGTGCGGTGAGCTAGGCCACTATGCCAACAACTGCCCAAGGCGCAACCAGCAAACACCCAGAAAAGCAATACTCAGAGAAACGACCAGAACACCCCCGCTCGTGGATCTGCTCAGAACAAGACACCGCAGAACCAGAGCAGAGGAAGGGTCAATCACGTCACTGCAGAATTAGTGCCTGAGGATGCCGATATAGTGTATGGTATGTTCCTTGTTAACTCCATACCTGCATCAGTTTTATTTGACTCTGGAGCATCGCATTCATTTATAACTGAGTCATTTGTGGAAAAACACAATATACCTAAGTATCCTCTTAACAAGATATTACACATTAGTTCACCGGGAGGTGACATGAAGGCCACACACTCATGCCCCCATGTTAATATCAAGATTCAAGGAATAGATTTCTCAGTCAACCCAGTGGTCCTAGGATCCAACAGTATTGATGTGATTCTTGGATACAACTGGTTGAAAAGTTGTGATGGAGTGATAAAGTGTGCCAATGGAACAGTTATGTTGACAAGTCCTCAAGGTGAAAGAATCCAAGTTAACATAGACAAGTCAACAGATGAAAAAGGGAAAACAGTGATCAATCACTTGGAAGAAAAGCCCTTGGAAAATATCAAAGTAGTGTGCGAATACCCAGACGTATTTCCGGAGGAATTACCAGGTATGCTACCAGACCGTGATATAGAGTTTTCTATTGAATTATTACCCGGAACCGCACCTATCTTGAAAAGACCATATAGAATGGATGTCAAAGATTTAGTAGAACTGAAGAAACAAATAGAAGAATTAATAGAAAAAGGTTTCATTTGCCCAAGTTCATCCCCTTGGGGAGCCCCAGTGCTATTTGTGAATAAAAAGGATGGTTCGAGGAGAATGTGCGTTGATTATAGAAGTTTGAATGAAGTAACCATCAAGAATAAATACCCACTACCACGAATTGAAGATTTTTTCGATCAAATGAAGGGAGCTAAGATATTCTCGAAAATAGATCTGAGATCAGGATATCATAAGTTAAAGATTCGAGCAGAAGATGTACTCAAGACAGCCTTCACGACAAGATATGGATTATATGAGTTGTCATGTCGTTTGGACTGACTAATGCACCAGCATACTTTATGAACTTAATGAATAAAGTATTCATGGAATATCTGGATCAGTTTGTGGTCGTATTCATTGACGACATACTAATATATTCTCTGAATGAAGAAACACATGAAGATCATCTAAGGCTAGTCCTACAAAAGTTTCATGACAATCAACTATATGCGAAATTCTCGAAGTGTGATTTTTGGTTGAAGGAAATTGCTTTCTTAGGACATATCGTTACCGATGGTGGAATTAAAGTGGACCCAGGAAAGATAAGTGAGATACTAGATTGGAAGCAACCAAAGGATGCGTCCAAGATCAGAAGTTTTCTTGGATTGGCAGGATACTATAGAAGATTTATTGAAGGTTTTTCCAAGTTAGTGAAACCTCTTACCTCTCTACTAGAGAAAGGTAAAGAGTTTAAGTGGGATGAAGCTTGTCAGAATTGTTTTGAAGAACTTAAGAAAAGGTTAACCACTGCACCAATATTGGTAATGCCAGACATCCACAAGGGATTTGATGTGTATTGCGATGCATCACACCTTGGACTTGGATGTGTGCTAATGCAAGAAGGAAAAAGTGATAGCTTATGCCTCAAGACAGTTGAGGAAACATGAGAAGAATTATCCTACGCATGATTTGGAACTAGTTGTCATAGTGCATGCTTTGAAGATTTGGAGGCACTATATGATTGGAAACAAGTGCAGAATCTTCACAGATCACAAAAGCTTGAAATATATATTCACTCAGAAGGAACTCAACCTCAGACAGAGAAGATGGCTTGAGTTGATTAAGGACTATGATTTGGAAATACAATATCACCCCGGAAAAGCAAATGTAGTAGCTGATGCTTTGAGCCGTAAGGGTAAGTGAACAACATCACTACTCATTTGATGTCACAAGAATTGTGCTGGGAAATGGAACAACTCAACCTTGGATTGCTCAATAATGTAGAAGCAACAGTTATGGAAGTTGAATCTACTTTGGAAGAAGAGATTCGTAAAGGACAAGAGTCCGATGAGAAGATTAAGGAAATTAAAGCTTTGATTGGTTTAGGTAAAGCCCCAGATTTCACGGAAGATGAACAAGGCACAGTATGGTTTAAGAAGAGAATATGTGTACCTGAAATCGAGCACCTACGCCAACTTATTTTGAGAGAAGCTCATGATTCAGCTTACTCTATTCACCCTAGAAGTACAAAGATGTACCAGGATCTTAAGGAAAAGTATTGGTGGTACGGTTTGAAAAGAGATGTTGCTACACATGTTGCATTATGTGACATGTGTCAGCGAGTTAAAGCCGAACACCAAAGACCAGCAGGATTGCTACAACCTCTCAAGGTACCTGAATGGAAATGGGAAGAAATCAGTATGGATTTCATAGTTGGACTACCCCGTACTCGAGATGGCTATGATTCAATATGGGTCATAGTAGACAGGTTGACCATGGCACACTTTATACCTGTGAAGACAACTTACTTGGGAGCCCAGTTAGCAGAATTATACATGTTAAGGATTGTTTGTCTGCATGGAGTATAGAAGAAGATCGTATCAGATCGAGGAACCCAATTTACCTCGCGCTTTTGGAAAAGACTACATGAGTCCATGGATACCAAGCTAAATTTTAGTTTAGCTTATCATCCGCAGAAGGATGGGCAAACAGAAACAACAAACTAAGTGTTGGAGGATATGCTAAGAGCTTGCGTTCTAAAGCATGGTAGAAGCTGGGATAAGAGTTTGCCGTATGCAGAATTTTCGTATAACAACAGTTATCAGGCAAGTCTAAAAATGGCACTATTTGAAGCACTTTACGGGCGAAAGTGTAGAACACCGCTTTATTGGAATCAGACTGGAGAAAGTCATGTATTTGGTCCAAAAATTCTCCAAGAAGTGGAAAAGCAAGTGCAGATTATCAGAGAAAATTTGAAGACAGCACAGTCAAGACATAAAAGCTATGCTGATAATAGAAGAAGAGAGTTGATGTTTGAAGTAGGAGACTTTGTCTACCTTAAAGTTTCACCGATGAGAGGAATGAAAAGGTTTAAGGTTAAGGGAAAATTATCACCTCGCTATATTGGCCCATTCAAGATTTTGGAAAGAAAAGGTGAAGTAACCTATCAGTTAGAGCTACCCGATAGATTATCGGATGTGCATGATGTGTTTCACGTATCACAACTCAAGAAGTGCTTAAGAGTACCGGAAGAACAATTACCCATGGAGGAATTGAATGTTAATGAGGATTTGACCTATTCGGAGTACCCGGTCAGAATTCTAGAAACATCTCGAAGAATTACACGGAGTAAAGTTATTAACATGTGCAAAGTTTAGTGGAGTCATCATTCGGAAGATGAGGCCACTTGGGGAAGAGAAGATGAACTCAGAGCAGAATTCCCCTAGTTATTCTTGGAAGTTTCTTAATCTCGAGGACGAGATTCTTTTTAAGAGGGGTAGGTTTGTAACACCACAAAAGCCATCAACTAAAAATAATGAATTTAGTTATTAAGGTAATTAGAATAAAAATTTTTAAGTGTTTAATTATTTATTTGCATTTTGATCATTTTCTTTGTATGCGCTTGATTGATTGCCGGATGTTTATTATCAATTCTTTTTAAAGAAAAACCTAGTAATTAATATAATAATTAAATAATATAATAGTTATTGGTCTAAAAACAAGTATTTCATTTATAGATAACTTTGGTGAATTTTTTTATGAATTTTTAAGCTATATAAAAAGGTATTTCGGAATTTAAAAAAAACAAACCCTAATCTAAAATCGGGCCACCAGGGCCCATTTACCAATCCCCTAAACCCTAAGCTATACGCGCGCATGCCTGCCAGCCAACCAAGCTGTCGCCGCCGCCCCTGTACTCCTCGCTCTCCCTCCCCACTCTCTCTCTCTTCTCTCCCCTATCTCCCTCCTCCCTGCTCTCTCTCTCTCTGCAGCTGAACCACGCCCAGGTAGCTGGCACCACCGCGCCGCGCGCGCGAGCAAGCCGTCGCGCCTTGTCTTGCCCATCGCACCGTCGGGCAGCTCCCCGAGCGACCGCGCCCAAGCCGACGTCCGCGCTCCCCGCGCGCCCAGACCGCGCGACGCGCGCGCGCCTCAGGCCGAGCCCCAGCGCGCATCCGACCGACCGACCCCGCGCGCTCCCTGCACAGCCGAGGCCCGAGCCGGTCCCTGCACGTCCGAGTCATCTCCCTGCCTCACGCACACTGGAGCCGAAGCCCAACCGTCCGACCGCGCGTCCGATTGATTACTCGCCGTCAATGAGCATGAATTCGTCTGTTACTCCTTCTCCCATTTCTCTCCATTACTCTTGTTAGCAACTGACGCTTGTGATGGCCATTGAAGAACCGACGACCTCTCCTCTCCCTCCTGCTCTCTATAAAAGGCAGCAGAGCCTCTCTCTCTTCTCCTGCCTACCCAAGCTCACCCCATCACTCTAGCTCGCCAGTGCATTGCTCGACGCCGTCGTTTATTGCCGTTCGTCGCTGGAGTTCACGGAGCCCGCTGTTCATCGCCGGAGCCACGCACTCACCATTTGTCGTCCGTAGTCGAGCCCTGCTCTTCTTCACTCGGCCGAAACCCCGTCGAACTCTCCCCGTCGCACGCGCGAACCCAAGGTTGAAGACGACCCAAATTATTTTGTGTATTTTATAAAAATACTTTTTGATTCAATTCATGAGTTGTATATTTTGTTTGTTGTAATATGAACACGTGTGATTCGCAATTTATGTGTATGTGCGTTATGGAATTGTTTGGTAGATTCATGCGATTATTAGTACCGTGATAATTCATGTTAATCGATGCGTTGATTTTTCGATTAGGAAAATATGACGTAGATTTAATAGTCACACGTTGGTGATAAAAAATAATAGATAGGAATTTTTGTAGTTAAATATGGTTACCACGAACTTTAGAAACTATTTGAAGAATTATAGTCATAGGTCCATTTTAATGAATTTAGAAACTGGTATAGAACTCATGTCATATGAATAAAATAGGATTTTTAGAAGATTTATCTTATTAACATTTTCTTTTTATAAAGAAAGGAGAAAATATCACTAGTAGGATGGAAAGTAGATTTCTACTAGCCAAATAAGCATGTTCACAAATTTAGCACTAAAATTGTTAGAGTACTAGTTTATGTAAAAATAACCTCGCTTGTGTTGGAAAATGTTCAATTAGTATTTATAGGGATTTTTAGAATGTTAAATTCATTTTTGCTATATAATTTGAGTTAGAAATAAAAAGGATAAAAGCTATTAATTTATTTATTATTATTAAAAGACGATAATTATCATTAATTTCATTGATGATATTAAAATAAATTAATACTAGTTAAAACTGTATTTATTGCACCCATTCATAAATTCATCATTTAGGACTCGCAATAATAACTATAATCGAATTAATAAGTATTTACGCGATTAGGACGTATTTAAGATGTGATTAATGCGATATGTTAATGTGTATGTAATGGTGTATGTTTAGGTAATGGTGCATGTTTATTTATTTGTGTATGTTTTATTTTTGTATGTGCGATATGCGACTCTATTAGAAGCCGACTGTGCGGTAGACGAACCGAACTCGTTCGAAGACAATCCGCAGGACTCGCTTGAGCAAGGCAAGTGGATTCTCCCTCTGCATATTCTTTTTGTACCCACTCATTGCATATAATAATGTTTACTTTTTGATATATTGCATAATTTGATGGGTTTACCTAATTAAGGATTCCCTAGATCTACCAACTGTATTCCTTGTTTACCCTGGGAAATAATTAAGCTTTGCAAAATTTATGCTACCGCTCAACTTAATGATTTTTAATGTCACTCATCAATTGGTATTAATGTTCCAAAAATTTAATTGGCAATTATGGCATTAACCCGATAGTTAAGACAATATTACTTCAAATTAATTGGAACATGGAGTGACCACCTAGGATAACAGTGCAACCACGAGTGCTATCATGACTCTGGCTTTGGTAATTAGCTTTATATGCTTAGTGCCTGGAAACCTTACCTGAAATATGGGCAAGAGGGGGAGCGGTAGGTGCTGGCAACCCACGTTAACATGGGGACGTATTCTTGGCTAAGGTACCTCAACCAGGGGCCACCACCATCGTCTTTAGAAACCTTAGCGGGTTGCTTCATATTAAGTGTATTTTGTGAAAACCTCATAATGGATCCCTAGCCATTCACCTCGGCAGTGTTTAAGGGTCTGATCAACCCGGGCTAGATGGGATACATGGCTTGTGGGTAAAGTTGTACCACCTCTGCAGAGTGTAAAACTGATATATCAGCCATGCTCCTGGTTATGAGTGACCTGGACTCCTCACATGATAATTGAACTTGAAGATGGAATTAAATTGAGATCTGATGATCTGCCAATAATTTGCTTAAGTGATTTCACTTAAGTGTTTTTGTTATATTCATATTCCTTTGTTTAAATGGTTTATTTGGGATTCACACTTATTAGTAAGACAGTTGTTGTTAATAAAATATTGACCAACTAAAATGCTTACTGCTCAACCTTAGCCTCACCTTGTTATACCTACATTAATTTTTCCCCCACTTGCTGAGCCCCGACCATAAGTGAGCTCACCCTTGCTAATATTTTGATCAGAGGGTGATGTTGGAGATTTTGATGGAGATTTTATCGACGACGATGAATTCTAAGTCTAACGATGCGCCGGTCATCTTCCTGTGGGAGATTGCCCCTGTTATTTATTTCCGCTTTACTTTGATGTGATATTTGTTCAAGATACAATGATGCAGATGATGTAATAAAGTATTATACTCTCTCTTTACGCCTTTATTGCATTGTCTTTTGATATATTACACTTGTGACGTCAACATATGTGTGGAAATGAATCCTGGCACACATATGGTATGCGCTCGGTTCTACCCCCTGGAACCGGGTGTGACAGCTGACCGGTGGGGTCCGCGGGCCATCGAGAGAGAACATGCGCATGCTCAAAGTAAACGGCGCTGACAGGACTGGCCCACCGGGCAGCGGGAGAGAGAGAGAGGAGAGAGCGTGGGGGCAAGATAGGCTGATAGGCGGGGGCCGCCTGTCAGCGAGGGCGCGCGTGGGGGCTGGGCCTACTGTGCTGGCCTGGGGCGAAATGGGGGTTTTCATTTTCTAGGGAAATTTTAATGCTTTTCTATTTATTTTCTCTAGGGTTTTCAATTCAAATTCAAACTAAATCAAACATGTGCAACAATTCAAAGAATATTTGGAGCTCAGCATGATGCAACATTTCATGACTCATATTGTGTTTACAAAATAAAATAAATAATCCCTCACTAATTAAGCTAATTCTACCAGAAAGAAAAAGGGAGAGAGAGAAGAGTAACACCTGAATTTGGTAGATATTTAGAAGGAAATTTTATACCTCCAAATTCAGGGTGTTACAGACCTATCCCCCTTAAAAAGAATCTCGCCCTCGAGATTCAGGGTTGGCTAGAAAAGATTTTAGGGTACTTGGCTTTCAAATCATCTTCTCTTTCCCAGGTTGCTTCTTCTTCTGAGTGATGGCCCCATTTGACTTTGCACATCCTGATGGTTCTTCTCCGAGTGACCCGATCTGCTATCTCCAGAATCTGAGTTGGCTTCTCAATATATGTCAGATCTTCTTGAACTTCAAGGTCCTCCATTGCCAATCGCTCTTCTAGCACTCTCAAGCATTTCTTCAGCTGGGACACATGGAACACATCGTGCACAGCTGACAGACCCTCTAGTAGGCTAAGCTGATATGCTACTTCTCCATGTCTTGCTTGAATTTGGTACTGTCCAATGTATCGAGGTGCTAGCTTGCCTTTGACCCCGAATCTTTTGATTCCTCTGATCGGTGATACCTTCAAGTAAACATAATCTCCCACTTCAAAACTTAGTTCTCTTCTTCGGGTGTCAGCATAGCTTTATTGTCTAGACTACGCTGTCTTCAGATTCTCTTGGACCATTCTGATGTTCTCTTTGGCTTCAAGCAGAATATCTGGACCGAACACTTGCCTTTCGCTAGGTTGATCCCAATGCAATAGAGTTCTGCAATTTCTCCCATGAAGTGCTTCGAATGGTTTAGACTGGCTTGGTATTTGGTTAGCCAGTCCATGCCTAGGATGACATCTATAGTCATATCCTGGTTATCTGAGAGCACCTAGAGGGGGGGGTGAATAGGTGATCCTGTAAAACTTGAAAACTTAAGCCACAAAAACTTGGTTAAGCGTTAGCACAATACTTGCCAAGTGGCTAGAGAGGAGTCTCAACAAAACACAATAACCACAAGAGATCAATCACAGAGATGGCACGGTGGTTATCCCGTGGTTCGGCCAAGACCAACGCTTGCCTACTCCACGTTGTGGCGTCCCAACGAACGAGGGTTGCAATCAACCCCTCTCAAGCGGTCCAAAGACCCACTTGAATACCACGGTGTTTTGCTTGCTTTTCTTAATCCCGTTTGCGAGGAATCTCCACAACTTGGAGCCTCTCGCCCTTACACTTGAATATCACAAAGAAACACGGAGCAAGGGAGGGATTAGCAACTCACACAAGACACTAAGATCACAGCAAAAGCACACACACAAGACCCAGACTTAAGCTCAAAAGACTAGAACGGAGCTCAAATCACCAGAATGTCGAACAAGTGCGCAAGAATGAAGTGTGAGTGATCAAGATTGCTCAAGGAATGCTTGGTGTGCTCCTCCATGCGCCTAGGGGCCCCTTTTATAGCCCTAAGGCAGCTAGGAGCCGTTGAGAGCAATCCTCGAAGGCAGATCTTGCCTTCTGTCGACTGGTGCACCAGACAGTCCGGTGCACCACCGGACACTGTCCGGTGCAGATCTCCTTCCTTATTTGGCGAAGCCGACCGTTGGAGTCTGAGAGCCGTTGGCGCACCGGACAGTGTCCGGTGCACACCGGACAGTCCGGTGCACCAATGTGACCGTTGGCTCGGCCACGCGTCACGCGCGGAATCCTTGGCCGACCGTTGCCCCGGCTGACTGTTGACTCACCGGACAGTCCGGTGCACCACCGGACAGACCAGTGAATTTTAGCCGTACGCCGTTAATCATCTCCCGAGAGCGACGAGTTCGCCTGTGAATGGCTCACCGGACAGTCCGGTGCGCCACCGGACCGACCGGTGAATTTTAGCCGTACACCACCCTCGAAGTCCCGAGAGCAGCCTGTTCGCCAGAGCCAGCCTGGCGCACCGGACACTGTCCGGTGCACCACCGGACACTGTCTGGTGCACCACCGGACAGTCCGGTGCACCCAGACCAAGCAGACTTTGGCTGAACAAAGCCATCTCATTTCCAATTCAATCTTTCCTGTTTCCAGCACTTAGACACAATACATTAGTCCATAAAACAATGTACTAAGTCTAGAAACATACCTTTGGACAAGATTTTCACTTTGTCCACCACTTTGCATATATTAGCATAAAAGCACTTGTGTTGGCACTCAATCACCAAAATACTTAGAAATGGCCCAAAGGCTCATTTCCCTTTCAATCTCCCCCTTTTTGGTGATTTATGCCAACACAACATAAAGCAACTAGAACAAGTGCAATAACAATGCAAATGAACACTCAAAATTGTTTTGATTCAATTTTGACATATATGGATCACTCTTTGCCACCACTTGGTTTGTTTTTGCAAATCAAACTCAAATTCCTATCTCTAAGTCAAATCCACTTGTAGAGACATAAAGAGAGGTAATCCAAAGAAATTGATCAAGAATCTCAAAAACTCCCCCTTTTTCCCATAATCAACACTTCTCCCCACAAGAGGCCAACTTTTGACAAAAGAGACAATAAAAGAGTTTTGACAAACCAAAAGCAAAGCTCTAATCTACTATTTTCAAAAATTTCTCAAGTGGTAGCTGATCCATCTATTGCTTTGGCCTTTATTTTCTCCCCCTTTGGCATCAAGCACCAAAATGGGATCAATCTTGGCCCTTTAACCCCATTGCCTCACCAAGATCTTCAAATAAGAGTACAAAGGCAATAAGGGGACATGAGATGAACTTGGAATAAGTTACCCTATCATCGGAGTGCAGTGGAAGTCTTTCATGGTCCAAGTCCACCTTTTCCCTTTCAACCTTCTTTGAGACTAAATCAAGCAAACTCAAGCAAACGGTTAGTCTCAAGGGGTCAAGTTGTAGCACAGCTCCCCCTAAATATGTGCATCACTTGCAAAAGGGACTTGTGAGGTCCAGGGAGTGTTTGTACAACTTGAGCACTACAAGTAAGCAACAAAATGCATAAGGAACATGATCAAAGGCATAAACACATGTATGCTATAAATCAATCCAAGTTCCGCGAATCTAGGACATTTAGCTCACTACGCAGCCTGCAAAAGGTCTTTTCATCTAAAGGCTTAGTGAAGATATCGGCTAGCTGGTTCTCGGTGCTAACATGAAACACTTCGATATCTCCCTTTTGCTGGTGGTCTCTCAAAAAGTGATGCCGAATGTCAATGTGCTTTGTGCGGCTGTGCTCAACAGGATTTTCCGCTATTCGGATAGCACTCTCATTGTCACATAGGAGTGGGACTTTGCTCAGATTGTAGCCAAAGTCCCGGAGGCTTTGCCTCATCCAAAGTAGTTGCGCACAACACTGTCCTGCGGCAACGTACTCGGCCTCAGCGGTGGATAGGGCAACGGAAGTTTGTTTCTTGGAGTTCCACGACACCAGGGACCTTCCTAAGAATTGGCACGTCCCTGATGTACTCTTCCTATCGACCTTACATCCAGCATAGTCGGAATCTGAGTATCCAATCAAATCAAAGTTAGACCCCTTTGGATACCAGATCCCGAAGCAAGGCGTAGCGACTAAATATCGAAGAATTCGCTTCACAGCCACTAAGTGACACTCCTTAGGATCGGATTGAAATCTAGCACACATGCATACGCTAAGCATAATATCCGGTCTACTAGCACATAAATAAAGCAAAGAACCTATCATGGACCGGTATGCTTTTTGATCAATAGACTTACCTCCTTTGTTGAGGTCGGTGTGTCCGTCAGTTCCCATCGGCGTCTTTGCGGGCTTGGCGTCCTTCATCCCAAACCGCTTTAGCAAGTCTTGTGTGTACTTCGTTTGGGAGATGAAAGTGCCGTCCTTGAGTTGCTTCACTTGGAACCCAAGGAAGTAGTTCAACTCGCCCATCATCGACATCTCGAATTTCTGCGTCATCACCCTGCTAAACTCTTCACAAGGCTTTTGGTTAGTAGAACCAAATATTATGTCATCGACATAAATTTGGCACACAAAAAGATCACCATCGCAAGTCTTAGTGAAAAGAGTTGGATCGGCTTTCCCAACCTTGAAAGCATTAGCAATTAAAAAGTCTCTAAGGCATTCATACCATGCTCTTGGGGCTTGCTTAAGTCCATAGAGCGCCTTAGAAAGCTTACACACGTGGTCGGGGTACCGTTCATCCTCGAAGCCAGGGGGTTGCTCCACATACACCTCCTCTTTGATCGGCCCGTTGAGGAAAGCGCTCTTCACATCCATTTGGTACAACCTGAAAGAATGGTGAGCGACATATGCTAGCAAAATACGAATTGATTCTAGCCTAGCCACAGGAGCGAACGTCTCCTCAAAGTCCAAACCTGCGACTTGGGCATAACCTTTTGCCACAAGTCGAGCCTTGTTCCTCGTCACCACCCCGTGCTCGTCCTATTTGTTGCGAAACACCCATTTGGTTCCCACAACATTTTGCTTGGGACGAGGCACCAGTGTCCAAACTTCATTGCGCTTGAAATTGTTGAGTTCCTCCTGCATGGCCAACACCCAGTCCAGATCTAGCAAGGCCTCTTCTACCCTGAAAGGCTCAATAGAAGAGACAAAGGAGTAATGCTCACAAAAATTAACTAATCTTGAACGAGTAGTTACTCCCTTGCTAATATCACCCAATATTTGGTCGATGGGATGATCCCTTTGAATCGTCGCTCGAACTTGGGTTGGATGTGCCTGAGGTGCTTCTTCCTCTTCAACTTGATCATCCTGTGCTCCCCCTTGATCATGTGCCTCCACTTGAGGTACCTGTTCGTCATCTTGGGTTGGGGGATGCACCATAGTTGAGGAAGACGCTTGATCTTGCTCCAATTGTTCCTGAGGCCGCACATCTCCAATCGCCATGGTGCGTATCGCGGCTGTTGGAACATCTTCTTCATCTACATCATCAAGATCAACAACTTGCTCTCTTGGAGAGCCATTAGTCTCATCAAATACAACGTCGCTAGAGACTTCAACCAAACCCGATGATTTGTTGAAGACCCTATACGCCTTTGTATTTGAATCATAACCTAATAAAAACCCTTCTACAGCTTTGGGAGCAAATTTAGAAGTTCTACCTTTCTTCACAAGAATATAACACTTGCTCCCAAATACACGAAAATAAGACACATTGGGTTTGTTACCAGTTAGCAGCTCATATGAAGTCTTCTTGAGGAGGCGGTGAAGATAGACCCTGTTGATGGCGTGGCAAGCCGTGTTCACGGCTTCCGACGAAAAACGCTCGGGGGTCTTGAATTCTCCAAGCATAGTCCTCGCCATATCGATGAGCATCCTGTTCTTCCTCTCTACCACACCATTTTGCTGTGGTGTGTAGGGAGCGGAGAACTCGTGCTTGATCCCTTCCTCCTCAAGGAACTCCTCCACTTGAAGGTTCTTGAACTCGGACCCATTGTCGCTCCTTATCTTCTTCACTTTGAGCTCAAACTCATTTTGAGCTCTCCTGAGGAAGCGCTTGAGGGTCCCTTGGGTTTCAGATTTATCCTGCAAAAAGAATACCCAAGTGAAGCGGGAAAAATCATCAACTATAACAAGACCATACTTACTTCCTCCTATACTCAGATAGGCGACGGGTCCGAAGAGGTCCATATGAAGCATCTCCAAGGGTCTTGATGTTGTCATCACATTTTTGGTGTGATGAGAGCCTCCCACCTGTTTCCCTGCTTGACAAGCTACACAAGGTCTATCTTTTTCGAAATGTACATTAGTTAGACCTATCACGTGTTCTCCCTTTAGAAGCTTGTGGAGGTTCTTCATCCCCACATGTGCTAAGCGGCGATGCCACAGCCAGCCCATGCAAGTCTTAGCAATTAAGCATGCATCTAGACCGGCCTCTTCTTTTGCAAAATCAACCAAATAAAGTTAGCCGTCTAGTACACCCTTAAAAGCTAGTGAACCATCACATCTTCTAAAGACAGACACATCTACATTTGTGAAAAGGCAATTATATCCCATTTTGCATAATTGACTAACAGATAACAAATTATATCCAAGTGACTCAACTAAAAACACATTAGAAATAGAGTACTCGGATGAAATAGCAATTTTACCTAACCCTTTTACCTTGCCTTGGTTCCCGTCACCGAATATTATTGAATCTTAGGGATCCTTATTCTTGACGTAGGAAGAGAACATCCTCTTTTCCCCCGTCATGTGGTTTGTGCATCCGCTGTCGATAATCCAGCTTGAACCCCCGGATGCATAAACTTGCAAGGCAAATTTAGGCTTGGGTCTTAGGTACCCAACTCTTGTTGGGTCCTACAAGGTTAGTTACAATTGTCTTAGGGACCCAAATGCAAGTTTTATCTCCCTTACATTTGGCCCCTAGCTTCCTAGCAATCACCTTCTTATTCTTTCTATAAATGGCAAAAGAAGCACTGCAAGCATGATATATTGTAGAAGGTTCATTAACTTTCCTAGGAACATTGACAACATTTCTCCTAGGCATATTATGAACAACATTTCTCCTACCAACATTTCTATCATGCACATAGGAAGAGCTAGAAGCAAGCATGGCATGAGAATCAAAAGCATCATAAGCATTCCAACTCCTATAAGTATTTCTAGATTGTCTCCTATCATGGTACATAAAAGCATGGTTCTTTTGCACACTACTAGCCATAGGGGCCTTCCCTTTCTCCTTGGCGGAGATGGGAGCCTTATGGCTTGTCAAGTTCTTGGCTTCTCTCTTGAAGCCAAGACCATCCTTAATTGAGGGGTGTCTACCAATCGTGTAGGCATCCCTTGCAAATTTTAATTTGTCAAATTCACTCTTGCTAGCCTTAAGTTGAGCATTAAGACTAGCTACTTCATCATTTAGTTTGGAAATTGAAACTAGATGTTCACTACAAGCATCAATATCAAAATCTTTACACCTAGTGCAAATCATGACATGCTCTACACAAGAGTTAGATTTATTTGCTACTTCTAATTTAGCATTTAAATCATTGTTAATTCTCTTTAAGCTTGAGATAGAGTCATGACATGCAGACAATTCACTAGAAAGCATTTCTTTTCGTTTAACTTCTAAAGCAAGTGAATTTTGTGCACTAACAAATTTATCATGCTCTTCATATAAAAGGTCCTCTTGTTTCTCTAAGAGTCTATCCTTCTCATTCAAGGCATCAATCAATTCATTGATTTTATCAATTTTATTTCTATCCAATCCCTTGAACAAGCTAGAGTAATCTATTTCCTCATCGCTAGACTCATCATCACTAGAAGAATCATAAGTAGTACTATCTCGAGTACATACCTTCTTCTCCTTTGCCATGAGGCATGTGTGATGCTCGTTGGGGAAGAGGGATGACTTGTTGAAGGCGGTGGCGGCGAGTCCTTCATTGTCAGAGTCGGAGGAGGAGCAATCCGAATCCCACTCCTTTCCAAGATGTGCCTCGCCCTTGGCCTTCTTGTAATTTTTCTTCTTTTCCCTCTTGCTCTCGTGTTCCTGGTCACTTTCATTATCGGGACAGTTAGCAATAAAATGACCAATCTTACCGCATTTGAAGCATGAGCGCTTCCCCTTGGCTTTAGTCTTGCTTGGCTGTCCCTTGCGACCCTTAAGCGCTGTCTTGAAGCGCTTGATGATGAGGGCCATCTCTTCATCATTGAGCCCTGCCGCCTCAACTTGAGCCACCTTGCTAGGTAACGCCTCCTTGCTTCTCGTTGCCTTGAGAGCAACGGGTTGAGGCTCATTGATTGGACCATTCAGTGCGTCGTTCACGTACCTCGCCTCCTTGATCATCATTCGCCCGCTTACGAATTTTCCAAGGACTTCTTCGGGCGACATTTTGGTGTACCTGGGATTCTCACGAATATTATTCACCAAATGAGGATCAAGAACGGTAAAGGACCTTAGCAATAGTCGGACGACGTCGTGGTCCGTCCATCGCGTGCTTCCGTAGCTCCTTATTTTGTTGATAAGGGTCTTGAGCCGGTTGTATGTTTGAGTTGGCTCCTCGCCCCTTATCATTGCAAATCTTCCAAGCTCTCCCTCTACCAACTCCATCTTGGTGAGCAAGGTGACATCGTTCCCCTCGTGAGAGATCTTGAGGGTGTCCCAGATTTGCTTGGCATTGTCCAAGCCGCTCACCTTATGATACTCGTCCCTGCACAAGGAGGCTACCAACACAGTAGTAGCTTGTGCATTTCTATGAATCTGTTCATTAATAAAAATAGGACTATCCGAGCTATCAAATTTTATTCCACTTTCCACAATCTCCCATATGCTCGGATGGAGAGAGAACAGGTGACTACGCATTTTGTGGCTCCAAAATCCGTAGTCCTCTCCATCAAAGTGAGGAGGTTTGCCAAGTGGAATGGAGAGCAAATGAGTATTTGTACTTTGCGGAATACGAGAGTAGTCAAAAGAAAAGTTCGAATTAACCGGTTTCCTTCTCTCGTAGTCGTTGTGGTCGTCGTCCTTTTGGGAAGAAGTAGACTCATCGCTGTCGTCGTACTATACGATCTCCTTGATGTGTCTCGTCTTCTTCTTCTTCCCATCTTTGTGTCTATGACCTGAGCCCGAGTCGGTAGGCTTGTCATCCTTCAGCTCGTTGATGAAGGACTCCTTCTCCTTATCGTTGATCATGATTCCTTTCCCCTTAGGATCCATCTCTTCGGGCGATTAGTCCCTTTGTGAAGAGAACGGCTCTAATACCAATTGAGAGCACCTAGAGGGGGGTGAATAGGTGATCCTGTAAAACTTGAAAACTTAAGCCACAAAAACTTGGTTAAGTGTTAGCACAATACTTGCCAAGTGGCTAGAGAGGAGTCTCAACAAAACACAATAACCACAAGAGATCAATCATAGAGATGGCACGGTGGTTATCCCGTGGTTCGGCCAAGACCAACGCTTGCCTACTCCATGTTGTGGCGTCCCAACGGACGAGGGTTGCAATCAACCCCTCTCAAGCGGTCCAAAAACCCACTTGAATACCACGGTGTTTTGCTTGCTTTTCTTAATCCCGTTTGCGAGGAATCTCCACAACTTGGAGCCTCTCGCCCTTACACTTGAATATCACAAAGAAACACGGAGCAAGGGAGGGATTAGCAACTCACACAAGACACTAAGATCACAGCAAAAGCACACACACAAGACCCAGACTTAAGCTCAAAAGACTAGCACACTAGAACGGAGCTCAAATCACTAGAATGTCGAACAAGTGCAATAATGAAGTGTGAGTGATCAAGATTGCTCAAGGAATGCTTGGTGTGCTCCTCCATGCGCCTAGGGGCCCCTTTTATAGCCCCAAGGCAGCTAGGAGCCGTTGAGAGCAATCCTGGAAGGCAAATCTTGCCTTCTGTCAACTGGCGCACCGGACAGTCCGGTGCACCACCGGACACTGTCCGGTGCAGATCTCCTTCCTTATTTGGCGAAGCCGACCGTTGGAGTCTAAGAGCCGTTGGCGCACCGGACAGTGTCCGGTGCACACCGGACAGTCCGGTGCACCAATGTGACCATTGGCTCGGCCACGCGTCACGCGCGGAATCCTCGGCCGACCGTTGCCCCTGCTGACTGTTGACTCACCGGACAGACCGGTGAATTTTAGCCGTACGCCGTTAATCATCTCCCTAGAGCGACGAGTTCGCCTGTGAACGGCTCACCGGACAGTCCGGTGCGCCACCGGACCAACCGGTGAATTTTAGCCGTACACCACCGTCGAAGTCCCGAGAGCAGCCTGTTCGCCAGAGCCAGCCTGGCGCACCGGACACTGTCCGGTGCACCACCGGACAGTCCGGTGCACCCAGACCAAGCAGACTTTGGCTGAACAAAGCCATCTCATTTCCAATTCAATCTTTCCTGTTTCCAGCACTTAGACACAATGCATTAGTCCATAAAACAATGTACTAAGTCTAGAAACATACCTTTGGACAAGATTTTCACTTTGTCCACCACTTTGCATAGATTAGCATAAAAGCACTTATGTTGGCACTCAATCACCAAAATACTTAGAAATGGCCCAAAGGCTCATTTCCCTTTCATTATCCATAACTATTAGATCAGGGAGGAACTCTATCCCCCTATTTGAACTCTTGCACTAGGGAAAAATCTATCCGTTTGGGTTCTCCCACCAATTGAACTAACCCTCATAGGTGGATACATGGGTGCTACTAGTATATTGTGTGATTCTACCCATGATGCTGTCACAAAAGAATGTGTTGCTCCAGTATCAAATAACACATTTGCAGAATGGTATTCGACTGAGAACGTACCTAGTGCCACTCCTGGGGTCTCCTAGACTGTGTCGGCCACAAAGTGGTTCACCTTTCCATACTGGGCACGAGGCTACCATGGTTGTTGCCTCCTTCTTGTATTGCATTTTGCCTGACAGGGGCATTAGGAGCTGGCTACTACTGAGCTACTTTTATTGGGCAATGATTCGCCTAATGGCCTTGTTCCCCATAGTGGAAACATGCACGGCCTCCTCCTTGCACTGGAGCTGCTTGGTTGTTCTGGTTGGTTGCTGGGGCAGGAAGGCGAGGTACCTGGTTGCTCTGACGCTAATACTGATTTTCTCCCTACTGGTTGTTCTGACGGTACCGCTGCTGCTGAGGAAACTGCCTCTGGAACTGTTGCTGCTGGTTCTGATGCTGATGCTGGTGCTAGAGCTGCTTGCATGAATTGCTGAGGTGGGTTGCTTGAGTAACAGGGATGGCTGCTACTCCCGACCGGGGATCCACCAATTTTGCGCTTCCTTTCTTCCATATCCTGGCACTTCCTTTCAGTCATAATGGCTCTATCGATCAAATGCTAGAAGGTGGATAAAGTGTGGTTCATCAGTTGGTAGTGAAGGGGATCAACCAAACCTCTCAGAAAAACGGTACTGCCTCTTAGCATCCATATTGACATCTTCTGGCGCATAACGTGACAGCTGCAGAAACTTGTCCCTATACCCACTGATAGACAGGGGACCTTGCTTCAAGGCTGGAAACTCCTCCTTCCTTATTATCATCAGTCTCTCAGGCACATGGTAGCGACGGAAGTTGTCCCTGAATTCCTCCCAGGTGATGGCTTCAGGATCGGCATAGGTGGCGAGGTAAGACTCCCACCAAGACTATGCTGCTCCCCTTAGCTGACGGTGTCCATACAGTACCTTCTCACGATCATTGCACTAAGCAGTGTGCAACTCTTGTTCCACGGTACGCAGCCAATCTTTGGCATCCATGGGATCAGCAGAATGGGCAAAGACAGGGGGATGGCCCCTCGTGAATTCTGCCCGCTTGTCTCTAGGCACCTGTGGCATCTGAACTTGCACTTGAGGTTGATGTGGGGGTGGCTGCTGCTGCACCTGCTGCATTGCTGCTAAGGTCTGACCAATTGCTTGTACTACTTGGGTCTGCATTAGGAACATCTGCTCAATGGTCATCGGGGGTGGCGGTGGCAACTGCTGCTGAGCTGCATCTTCCTTGGGTGCCTGCTGCTCCAGGTGAGCACGCCTTACACCTTGGCGCCTATTTTTAGACATCGGTAGAAAGCACACATGAATCAGATCTGACTCTGCAGTCTTTCAGTATAAGAAAAGATATATGGAAATCTTCATAGCACTGAACAATTGATCATTTTCACTGACAACTTCTCAGATAAAGTGGAAAGTGGGGATAAAGGGATTACCCAACTAAATAACTGACTTTATTATTAACCACACTAAGTTGCAGGGGATACCCACACATTGGTGACAATCATTACAAAGATCCAACTTCGTTACATGTTCATCACGACAAGCATCCCAACATATAATAAGCAAACTGACTCTAACTAAGACTGACTAAGACTAAGATACTAAATTAAGCGTTACTACAGACTCCAACTCCGTCGATCTATGGATCCAAATCTATCTGGGTCATATAGTCAGGGGTACCATAGTCGAAGCGACCACGGGGCAGTGAACGGTAAGGGTGCTGAATCCTGACAGGGGCGGGAGAACCAACATCTAGATAGTGGTATGCTGCGCACTCAGCACGCAATTCCGCAACCTCTGCCCGAACCTTGCCCAACTCGTCAAGGGCATGGTCCAGGTCGGTGTTGAGCACGGTGGCCAGGTCGACCATACTATTTAGCCTGGGATAGCCCTCACCAAGAGGTGATACAATCACACCTCCAGCACTGTCGATCAAACGGCGAGGGTAGTACTTCAGGTTGAGGTCGTCAGCTACCCCGCTGAACAACGAGCAATACTGAGAAAGTGCACGTCGTGCTGCATCTTGCATGGATGCCTCGGCAGTACCCCTCTCAGTAATAGAATAATGCTCTGAGAAGGCCTCTACACCTTGGAGATCATTGTCCGAACGGCGCACTAAACAAGTAGCCTCGCACTGGTCTGCGTATAAACCGCGACGATGGTGGTAGACTACGCAATGGTACTCGATAGACCAAGTGTGTCGGTCGAAGGCCTGACGCAGCAAGGTGTCGAGAGCGTCGTGGAAGTGACACCCACGAGCGGCGTCACGAGTGATGGGTCTAGCGATCCATCCCTCAAGCTCCTGCTCCTCCAAGAGCTCCGTGTTGTGGCTTGAGCTGCCACCGGCGTCGTTGTCCTCGTCTCCGTCAGGGTCTCCTCCAGCAGCGGGGATGCCCTGTGGTGGTGCAGGGGGCATCTCTGGCTGAGGTGCAGGGGAAGTCTGCCTCCCAGACTCCACCTCCTGCTGAGGCAAGGGGGAAGAGTCCTGCTGCTCCTGCTCCTGCTCCTGGCGTTAGCGCTCCTGCTCCTCGTGCAGGCGACGATGCAGTCTCTCTAAGTGGCTGGACTGACCTATCATCGTGCGGTGCAGAGGGTGCTCTGCCTAGCGAGAGGACAAAAAGGGGATCACTGACTTACGTGCAGTGCATCTAATACGAGCCATCTATAAAAGACATCATAAGCACAAGAGTGAGAGTAGAACTATAAGACCAGCAAGTAAACAGCAAGAAAAGTGAGACAAAATTTTGTAAGATGAGTAATAACATAGAATTGGTCAAGATGACCAACTTTTGAAATGACACTAAAGATCAAGGTAAGATGGGTCAATAGTCCTTAGGGCGACCATTCTAGTCTAAGTTAGCGGTAGTCTAAGTTAGCGGTCCTATAGTCAGCAAGGTTCTGATACCACTTCTGTCACACCCGATTTTGGAAGGCAAACCGAATGCGAACCATGTACGTGCCAGGATCAGAAACTCACATACAGAGCGATTACATAATTGGACATCATCACACATTGCTCAAAGTAAATAGCGAAAAGGTACTTTTATTACAATAAGATGTCCAAGACATCCATAGAGTCTAATACATAGTCATTAACATTAATATCATCAAAGTGCGGAAATACGAAATGTAGTAGATAAGGCCTTCATAGGCAGCTGACTGGGGGTTTGCCACTAGGAAAAACTAGAACTCGTCGTAGTCCTGAAACTCCTCGAAGTCCTCCATGTTGCCAGCATCTCCTCCTGAGCACTGAGTACAATGGGGACAACCTGGTGTGGGGGTGGTTTGTAAAGCAAGGGTGAGTACACATCAACGTACTCAGGAAATGTCCCATTTGACTAAAGTGGACTAGCTGTATGTGGAGTTAAGGTTAAGCAGTTGCTTTTAGTTGGTCGAGTATTTATTACTATGAGTAGAGCCAAGTTTTAGTAGTAAACCCAGTTATTACCCAAATGTACCTCCTCCAAGAGGAAATACCAGAGATCAAAATTATAACCATCATTATTAACCATCATCATAAAAGTAACCAAAGTTCTTCTAATCAAAGAGGATCCCAAGGCCGCTCTTAACCGTGAGCTCGGCTGATATATCAGTTTCTAACACTCTACAGAGGTTGTACACTTTACCCACGAGTCGTGATCCCTTTCCAGATGGGTTGTACAGACCCGATCTTCACAACCGAGGTGAATGGCCAGGGATACACTATGTAGCCTTTACAAAGACTCCCCTGGTGCATAGCTACTCGTTAGATTTCGCCAATCGTACAAACGTAGTACACCTCCCCAAGGTGGGTGACTAACAAAACCAAATCGAATGAACCTCTGCACCCCTTGGTAGAGCAAGCACTACACCCCGGCCCCCATTGACGGCCCTCAGGCAAAGCCAACTACACCCCTAGGTTTATCTAATTAATCAACTAAGGGCGTCCCATTCCACCATCATGGTTGCACTGTTATCCCAGGTGGTCACTCCACGAATAGGTTCTTACGGAGAGGTACTCAGGAAAATGGCCCGAGTCCCCTAAAGTATCAGAATATCATAATCGGGATAACATCTTCGTATCATAAATATTCACATCATGTTCATTGATTAAGTTGAAGCAATAGCATGAGCTAACCATGATAAACCCAAAAGGTAAACAAGGATAAGTAAATACAGACTAGTCAATCCTTAGGTTTCAATAATGTAATGCGGGACAGTGAATTATAGAGTAAGTAGGATATAATAGGTCAGAGGACACTTGCCTTCACCAGGTTGTTGCTCAGGGAGATCTTCGGCAACACACTCAGGAACCACAGGCTACTCGTTGTCTAAATAAAGCGATCATAAATTCAATACATTTGGTAAATGACAAATAAATAGCATATCAATCATGTACAAACATTGTAACACATCTCAAAAGGAAAAGTATAAACTCAAAAGGGAGTTTAAATTATAGGGTGAACTAATCTCATTTAGTAGTTGTTTATTCTTTAAGTGTTGTCCATGATTACATAATCTAACTCTACTTATTTTAATGAGATATCAAATTTAAACCAGAGATAAGATCATACATCATATAATATTATCTTCACAATATTAAACATCTATTTACCACTAGGGTTTCCTTTTTATTTATTTTATTAAGTGAATAAATCAATACATACACCAACCTATAATTAGACACAAAATTAGAGTGTACAAACTGTGAATGAACATAACTTATTTGAACAGAGAATATTCCTATGAACATTTTGCAATTTGAATCACTAAATTTGGAGTTCATATGAAAAAGATATGAAATAAACAAGTTTTGAAGTTTGAAATATGAAATAGGTCCAATTCTATAATTATTTAAAAGTGATGGGGTCTGTTTATAAGAGTTCAGGGGCCTACGCGTAAAGTCTAAGGACGGTGGGTTCTATTACCCGAGAACTTAGGGTTTCTTTAGCAAAAATAACACGCGAAGGGGTACGGGGCGTTCTCGGCCATCGGATCTGCGAGCAACGACCTAGATTAGATCTAGTCGAGCGGACGCGCGCGCTTGAACGCGAGCGAGGGCTAACCAGCGGGCCAAGGTTTTCAGCAACCTAGGGCGAGATGGCCTAACCGGCCGGCCCTAGCTGCAGGGCACGGGTGAGAGAGAGTGAGAGGAGAGCGGTCAGATCTGGATCGGGCGGTTAGGATTAGATTTGGCTTAATTGAAATTGGGCCATCCGATTAGGATTGGGCGGACATGATGCGCGCTAGGGGACTTCAACTTCGCTGATTAGCCAGGGGCGGCGCCGTCGCAGGAGACGAGGCAGACTAGTTGTCCTAGGGCGCGAGAGGTCGGTCCAGGTAGCTGGAGAGGTTGGGGAGGGCCTCACAAACACTATGGTGGGGTCGGGTTTGTGTGGATGGGACTGAGGCGACCAGACGGTGGAGAGGGAGATCCTCGGCGGACCGAGGCACTCCGGCGAGCAATCGCAGGCAAGGAAACGCACGACAGGGGAAAATAAGGGCGAGGATAGGACGGTTACCTCAAGTGTAGACTAAGGGGCTCACGAACAAAGGCTGGGGCACGGCGAGGACGCGGGTCGACGACAGCAGTTCTTCGGCTATGCAAGAAATGCTCTGGTGAGCGTGGACCAAACGAACCAGAGGGGGAGAAGGCGAACCAAAGGGCGTTCCAGGTGGCGGGTGATAGGGCGGAGCTTACCGGGGCAACAGATGTAGCGGGAAGTCCCATGGCGCCATAGAACAGGCGGCGGACGTCGGTGAGTGGCGGCGGAGCTGTCTGGTGCGCGTGCAGGGCGAGAGAGGGGAAGAGAGAACTCGGCTAAGGGCACAAGTGAGCAGGGGGAAGTGGGCGAGCGGGGCGCGGGCTCTAAAGGGGCGAGGGCGTGTGGAGGTGGTCGGGAAATGCGCGGTCGTGGGTGCGTTCACGGAGGGGGCGTGGGCGAGAGGTTAGGGAAGCGGAGGGGTGACTGGTGGGGTCCGTGGGCCAGCGAGAGAGAACGTGCGTGTGCTCGAAGTAAATGACGCCGACAGGACTGGCCCACCGGGCAGTGGGAGGGAGAGAGCACGAGGACAAGATAGGCTGATAGGCGGGGGCTGCCTGTCAGCGCGGGCGGGCGCTCGGGCGCGGGCGCGCGCACGTGTGGGCTGGGCCTGCTGCGCTGACCTGGGCCGAAATGGGTTTTTCTATTTTCTAGGGAATTTCTAATGCTTTTCTATTTATTTTCTCTAGGGTTTTCAATTCAAATTCAAATCAAGTTTTAAATTCAAAACAAATCAAACATGTGCAACAATTCAAAGAATATTTGGAGCTCACCATGATGCAACATTTCATGACTCATATTGTTTTGATAAAATAAAATAAATAATCCCTCACTAATTAAGCTAATTCTACTAGAAAGATAAAGAGAGAGAAAACTAGAGAGAGAGAAGAGTAACACCTGAATTTGGTAGATATTTAGAAAGAAATTTTATACCCCCAAATTCAGGGTGTTACAAATACCATCAAAATGTGCAAAGTGTGATGAGGTCACCACTCTGAGGAAGAAGCAACATGGGAACGCGAAGATGATCAGAAAGCCAAGTATCCTGAACTCTTTGATAGCCAACCTTGAATCTCGGGGCGAGATTCTTTTAAGGGGGATAGGTCTATAACACCCTAAATTTTGGGGCATAAAAATTTCTTTGCTCTGTACTCAAAATTCAGGTGTTACTCTTTTCTTTCTTCGCTTTTCTTTTCCCTTTATTAAAACAATAGAGAGTTATTTTGTTCTATGTTGGCGTGAGCCCTAGAAGTGCTTTGGTTGTTGCATTCATGCTATTGCATAGTATTTCTAAGTGCAAGATGTGTTTGAAAAATGTTGATATATCTTGTAGAAGTTTCCGGTAAGTTTTCATATTTTTCTGAATACTTTTCTATTTGTCGAGAATCAAAATCTATTTATTTGAGGTACTTAAAAATATTTTCAAAAGTTCTAAATATGTTTTTGAGTTCATTGGGTACCAAATCATGTCTAGAAATTTTCCTAGAACTTTTGGAGCCTTCGAGATATTTTTTGGATATTAAAAACGATTACAACATTTTCTTGGAATTATTTTAATTTAAAAAATGGGATTATTACGAAAAAATAAAATATCTTCAAACCCTAGAAATATATATATAGTTTATATATTAAGAGCCCTGGGCTTCCAATAACTAGAGGATGCCCAGGTCGGACGGTGCAATCCGGTCAAGTCGGACCATGTCCGGACGTCTATAAAACAAGATCTGGAGTGCTAGGGTTCAGTTTTTTACGCTCCACACCGATTCATTAGCGATGGTGCATGCGATAACGGTGGTTTCCCAAGAGAGTGCGCGACGGTGGACCCCCAGCTGGTGGCCGCGGCTCCCTGACCTCGACGCGCGGCGGCGGCAGTTCCTCGATCTAGAGTAGTGGCGGCGGATCCCTGATCCAGAGGGCGAGCGACAGCGGGGCCCTTGTGCAGGCAAGCGGCGGCGTCCTTGGGGCCTCGAGGTGGCGGCACTTCCAAGGCCGACGAGCAAGCGACGCCCCTCAACGTGCGAGTAGCGACGGCGACGCATGAGGCGCGAGGTTCGAGCAAGCGGCGTCACGAAAGGCGCGAGGTGCGCGCAGCGATGATTGCGCGTGACATCCTCTGATCCGCCATAGTTTGGGTGGCCCAAGTGACGACCTACATTTGTACTTGTGCCACCGACGACGTCCTCCAGCCACTACCTCATCTGATTCATGTTTTCTTTTTGATTATTGTGTTTTCTTTTACGATTTTATGCTTGAACACGAAGTTCGTATATCAGTTTGCTGCATGAATATTTTTTGCATGCACATTGGAAAGGTAATTCCTTGATTTATGTTGTTCGTAATTATCATAAAAATCAAATCATTTATGTTCGTAAATGCCAGATTTGTACGTCTGTCATAAAACTATCCCTAATTCCCGCATGTTCGTAATTATCATAAAAAATCAAATCAAATCACTTATGTTCCTAAATGTTAGATTTTTACGTCTCCCATAAAACCATCTCTAATTTCCGCTGGTGTTCTTAGTTGAACCGATATATTACGCTACATGGTGTAAGTATTTATGCGACGTTGAATGAGAATTTATGTTCTATGTGACTCATGTCATGCAATTTTTGCGCGCATGAACTGGAAAGAAAAAAATAATCCAAAATTTGCGCGCATACAATGGAAACTCCCACGATTTTTCATAATTTTTGGATTTGTATAAAAATAGAAACGCATGCATGCGTCTGCCATGTTTTCGGATCTGCCATAAAAATAGGATCGTAATAACAACCTACTAGAGCTATCAACCTCTTACATTGGCTCGGTATTTACGCTTATAATTGAGGGATTTTATGCTCAAAACTTAAGGTTTTTACGCTCAAACCTGGAGATGCGTCCACCCGTGAACAACATGCCAGATTTTTTACGCAGTGTACCGTATTATATAGATACTTACATTGTGTAGCATAATTTGTATAAGTATATATCATAAACTGGTCTAACGAGCCTAGTTGCATGGTTATTAAAGCTATCCTATATTTATGGAGGAAATAAAGCATTTAAATAAGTTTTTTTGTTTCCATACATACCAATTGATTTCCTTTCATCGCATATCTTGCCATCCTAACTTTATGCGCATGCAGCTGGAAACAAATTTTTACGCAGTGTACGGAATTGCATATATACCTACACTGTGTAGTATAATTAGTATCAGTATATATCATAAACTAGTTCTAACGTGTTTAGCTGCATGGCTGTTGGAGGGATCCTATATTTATGAAGGAAATAAAATATTAAATATGATTTTTTGTTTCTATACATGGCAATTCATTTCCTTTCATTGCACATTCTTTTCATCATAAATTCGTGCGCATGCAGCTGGTAACAGATTTTTACGTAGTATATCGAATTGCATAATTATCTACACAGTGTAGCATATTTAGTATCATTATATATCATAAAATGGTCCTTACGAGTCTAGTTGTATGGTTGTTGTAGCGATCCTAAATTTATGGAGGAAATAAAGCATTTAAAAATAGAAACTGCCACACATATCTTTCCTAAATTTACGTGCATGCAAGGGAACGTGTTTGACTCATGCATGCATTCCTTTTTTGTGCGCATAGACGTGGGGTGGGTGGCGCACCCGACAGCCTGGTTGAGTCGGCGCGCTGGGTTGAACCAGGATGCAGGGGTGGTCGGCCTAGGCTTCCTTTAACTATTAGAAGCCTATGGCTCCCGTTATACCTGCCATACTTATACATATACATACATATATATATATATATATATATATATATATATATATATATATATATATATATATATATATATATATATATATATATATATATATATATGGTTGAAACCCTCTCGTTGAACCCTTTTCAAATCTCGAAACTGTTTCCCTATTTTAGATTCACAGTTCCCAGAATTGCTCGACGTAGTTCGGGGCGGTTTCTACTCCGACGACAACTCCGACGAGCAATTAGTTTCAATTCGTGCATCGTTGATGGAATCCAAGGGTACCACTACATTCTTCTCGTTGAGAGCTTCGTCCCGATGCTTTCAATTCGTCGATCCTACCGTCAGTTCGCTGCCAATCGATGATTTTCTTTTTGGCTCCGGCGAACTCCGCCTGTTTCGATGAGTTTCCCTCCATTGTTGTCCATGGAGTTTCTCCATATTTGTTTCCATATGCGCAGGCCCTCCCCCTCTTTCCCCAGTGGCGCCCCCACCCGCTCCTCCCCCCCCCCCCCCCCCCCCCCCCGTGCGTCTGTCCCCTAGCCCGCCCCATGGCCTGCGTGTGCTGCGCTCGTGCTCGCGCCAGTGGCGGCCCCTCCCGCTGTGTGGCCGGCTTCCCTGTGGCTGAACCTCCCAAGTTATTGGGCCCACATGCATTTGCCCTTGTCTCAAAGACCTCAGACGGCTATGCATGTGCACCAGATAACTTAATAGGATCTGTCCAAGTGCCCCAAGGACCTCGGATAAACCACTTACAACCAGGACCGCAGGATTAAATAAACACAAATCACACACCAACATTTTGCAGCGGAAATCTTATTACCAAATTTTACAAGTTACATCAAGTTTTACAATGTACATGATCGGAGTGATTACAAAAGTGATTCAAGAAAATAACTTTGAACTATTGTATATTATTTATAGTTTTGAAATATATGCTAGCTGAAGTGACAATCCTCAATAAGAAGTATAGAAGGAGTACTTAGACTTATAAGAAGGCCGAGCCCACCGGCACTTAACACCATCATCAGCAGCACAAAACTATAACCTGAAAAACAACAAAGAATAAAACCATGAGTATGCAATTACTCAGCAAGACTTACCCGACTAAAGAAAAGACTCTCAACGATATGCTGGCTTAAAGGGATTCAAGGTAAAGCTCATCAAGTTTCAAAGACTCTTTTTGCAGAAAAGCTTACTAGAAGTGGGTCCTTAAGCCAAGATTTTACATCACAAGTTAAGTACTTATCCTGAATCTAGATTTGCCTAATCTAGAGCATTCACTTGTCCTATACTAGCTTTCTTTTCAAATCAAAATTTTGTTTCGCTTGTTATCTACGATGAGGGTCGAAGATCTAGTCTTCATATCCGAGAAGTTCGACGATTTGAATCGGTTAATACCCAGCTGGGGATCTCCAACCACACGACATATGCTTATCTTAACTCTTTTGCACATGTCTACCATTCCCACGGATCCTCCACCACATGAATAGGTCCGCGCCACCCGAGAGCACACCGCCCCTTTTAGGCGGTCCATTGCCAGGAGGGTACGTGCCACTGTCGCCATCTCTCCACTCCTAGTGCGCAATTGTCTTTTCATGTATGAAATAGCCAGGTTCAGGCTTACCCATGACGAGGTATGTGGCCAGATAAAGGGTCCTAGATCAGCAGGCCAACAATCGATATGGTCCTTAATCGACACAGACGGAGACACTACACTGAGACTCCTTTCTCATGCAAGTCACCCGTCCGGTCTCAGCTTTATTATTTAAACCCAAAGTTTGGTACCTGGCAGAGGTACATCTTTTCTGATGTTGAATCCATCATGGCCACAAGTTTTTCTTTGTAAAAATTCCCACCCACTGTGAAGCATCACCTTTTGTTTTTAAAACAAAACATTTTGTTTTTCTAAGCAAGGCTAAGCATCATAAAATCATTTTCATAAAAGGGAATCAAGGAAGGATAATCAATTTTCCAAGGAAGGAAATGCATCAATTGTTTAGCACACAACTCCTATCACCTAATGCATCATATAAGGTGATAAAGGTTTTAAAACAGCAAGGAGGTGGCAAATGCACCGGGGCTTGCCTGAATAACACTAGGTTAGTGTTTGTTAGGTGACATCCACTTGACGATCATCCTTGTCCTAGCACTTGATCAGGCAGGTTCGTCCATCAGCATCACCATGCGGATTAGCCCACGCTTGGGGTCGACTTGGCTTGTCTTCCACATTACGCGATTAATTAACGTACCTGAATGAAATGCATTATGCACATGAATGCATATAGACAGGAATAACACAAATCTAAATAGTGCTATACGATAACGCATTAAACACCTAGCGGCGAGGCGTTGTACCATTCACAAGGAAACACTAGTCATCGACATACGACTAAGCGCAATAATCACGGTTCTCTAAATTAAACAAACTTAACGCAAACATCACGAACAACAAACCATACACATTAAACATAATTGGCCTAAACACAACTCATCAGCTAATTAGTTAAATGCTAAATTTATCCCTCGCTTTATAAATTATACCACTTTGCTTCCCAAGAACTATTTTAATTTTATCAAACAATTATAATTCATCAATAGTAATACTAACAATATTATTGTTTAGACATTTTAAAATACTAAATTTAAACTTCATTCACTAATTTACCGTACGTCACATAATTAACATCTCAAACCTACCCAATGCGACTACTCCAAAATCATGAAAATAATCACATCGCATTCATCAAACTAATTCAATAATTAAACTAACGGAAATATGAATCAGCTTACAATACTAAATCAAACTTGCAACCGTGAAATTGACAACACCTTTTAGCTCAGCATTTCACCGAAAATAGGGTGAGTGCTGCGTGGAATCACGCTTCTTCTTCATCCACATCGAGAATTCTCCGGCCACGTACATTTATTTTCTTTTGCGCCTAATCTTCTCAGATCTTGGCGTAAACGAGGATGACGATCGATGACTTGTTCGAGCTTTTGTCGAACACTCGGTGAATATCACGTTGCTAGCTTCGTCTTCACCCGATTCTCGGGATTTCTTGATGACGCACGGAACGACGACGAGATTGAGTCTGGAACGAGCTGGCGAGGACATGAATCCAGTGAGGACTTTAGCGATGATGAAGTCACGAGCAAGGGAGGACGGGTTCAACAGCTCGACGGCAAACGCGAGCATGCGCGAAGCCCGATGGATGAGGAGCGAGCGCACAGATGGGTCGGACTGGGACCAGAGGACGACGAACGCCATGGTGGGTTGGAGACTGGATTTAACAACGGTGTAGTACCATGACGTATAGGAAATCGACGACCGACCAAGATGCGATTGGCGAGATCCGAGTATGGCACGACAGATTTGGGACGTCGCGATGGATATCGAGCACAAAGGAGAACGACAGCTGAGCAGATCTTGATGACCGACGTATCGACATCTATAATGAAAGCGAGGGTGAGGCGAGCGGCTCCGGCAACACACGCGAGCTAGACTGAGATGAACAGGAAGGAGCGTCGCGTCATCATGAAAGGAAGACGAGCAGGAATGGCCCTAGACATATGCGACAGTGGTTAGCTACCGAAGTCGGAGGGATGCAGCCGAATTAGAAGACCGGGGCACAGGTGCTCGGCGTCGACGAACACTGTAGCAGGGAGAAGATAGACTCGATAGGTAGCTTCCAGGACATGCCATGGGCATCGAGCTGCCACAGGGAGGGCGGCTGAGAGATGGAGCTCGACTCTAGAAGTCTAGAGATGGCTAGAACAGCAGCGCGTACGCAGGGAGAAGCGCGCGCTGGGTGAGCTGGGAACGCAACGCGGCGGTTGGAGAGAGGTGAGCTGGGGGGTGCGGCCATGGCGATGAGCACCGAGCAGAGGGGCCAGGGCGCCGCGGCGAGCTATGGAGGAGCGCTGGCGAGTGCAGGGGCTCCAAGAGCTGAGGGGGCACGGCGCTGGGAGCTGGGCGCCGAGCGCCATGGGCGAGAGCTTCATGGAGCGCGCGCCAGCGAGCTTGAGCTAGGTGGCCGGGCGGCACTGGCAGGGAAGCAGGGGAGCACGACTGCCACGGCTTGCAGGGAGAAGAAGACTGCGGCTGGGGAAGAAGCAAAAATCCTGGGCGACGGCCAGCAGAGAGAGAGAGAGAGACGCAGGGAGATGGAAGGAGAGTAGCAGAGCCACACGGTGGCCAGGGAGGGACCTCGACGAGGGCATGCTGGGGAAGACGGCACTGGAGCTCGGTGGAGCAGAGGGCGAGCAGGGACGATGCGCTGGGCCGAGCTCGACGTCGGAGGAACCGAGCAGGGAGGGAGATGGGCCAAACGCGACGCAGGAGAAGCTGCGCGCGACGCGAGCAGAGGGAGAAGACGAGAGAGGGAGCAGAGCGAAAGAGATAAGCGCGCGCAAGATTTTTCTGCTCAGAGTTGAGCGGCGGCCGTAGAAAAAATCTGCTAGGGGCGGCGGCGCATGTAGAGGATAGGAACACCAGAAGAAAAATCAGCGAGAGAAGGAGATTGACGTGAGCAGATTTTTGTTTTTAGTTGTAGATTTTTTTTAATTTTCCCTTCCCAATTTTTTAAAGGAAAGTTATAGATATTTTGATGAATACTCTGAAGTCGGATGAATCTACACCCGTTATTTATATCCGAACAGTCGGACCTGGGCAAGAAGCAACCAACCGAATTAAACTGATTTCGGCTTCGGTATTTTAACTTGCATTTGATTCAGTTGACTTTAGACGAATTTCGTTCGCTACTCGAACACTCGACTAGAGAACAATTCGATTAAAATTCCGTAGACACGATGCCACGGATGACAAAAAAGGGGATTAACTTATTTTACACTAAAAGCTTAGTCGTCGAATTCTACTTAATCTGTTTAGAATAAAATCATCAAAGTGGGTCAGGCTTCCGAATTTGTATTCGCGCGGGCGATGAATTTTAAATAATCACCGGACGCACCGATTTTCGGAACAACTATGTTCCGAACATCACGAAAATTTAGGAAGAGCCCGGATAAATAAATAAAAAAACGATGTCGAACTCGCGACAGATGAAACAGATACGATATTAAAATCGTGATAGGCGAAGATGATTAAAATTTAGCATCTGTTTTATCCACTGATATTACGTGCTTAAATTCATACTCGTTACCGAGCAGACGATAAACACCTGGGGTGTTACATTCCCCTCCCCCTCCTTCCTTGCCATGGTGAGAGGAAGAAGATGGAGAGAGGAAGGATATGGTGTTTTTGCGAAAAAGTCCCTGGAGTATTTTAAACTATGCGCAGAGAAGTGTTCTAGTTTAAAAATGCGATATCTTTTGCATTTTAAATCCGATTCGCTCAGTTCAAGTCGTGTTAGATTTGTATTAAAATTTTCTACAAGTTAGAAGTATTATTCTCTGATGTTACATATTTTTTTAATTATTTAAATGTTTGTTTGATCGATGATTATTAAAGTAGTGTTCCAATTAAATCTAATTTAGGGTTTTAACTTGTGCGTTTATGAATAAACACCAACATGGTTAATAGTAGCTGAAATATTCTTTATTAATAATTGTTTAGTATAAACATGTTATCTAATTAATAGTCCTTGCGTGTCACTTTGGTCCGCGCGTCGTGCGTGTGCTGTACGCGTGTTGTTCGCGTGCTGTCGTGCTGATTCGCACGTTATGCACTTCATCTTTTGCCGTTATTTCTCCTCGCTTGGAGTCGCTAATATTATCTAAATTGCTTATCCAACTGAGAGCTGTTAGCATAGTAGATTTATTAAAATTATGTAATAACTCTAGTTACATTTAATAAATGTTGATTAATGCAAGTATGTCGAATTAAATGTTCTATTTTATATTTGTATAACGTAAACACAATAACTTATCAATCATAGCTTCGATCTCGGTGTTTCTTTTTCTCGTGCAACCGTAGAAGCGAGCTCTATTTTGTATTACACGTGTTTATAATGTTTTCTCTTGTATGGTGTACTATTTCTTTCTGTTTTAAGAATGCTGAATGTATGTTCGCACTCGCTTAGATAACGTTTCGTCCGTGGAGTCCGAGGAATTTGCAGGAGAAGCCCCTGAGCAACAGTAGTTTAGTGAAGGCAAGTGTACTCTGAACTATTATATCCTATTTATTTTATAATTCACTATTCCTCGTACTATGATTTACCTAAGGATTAACTAGCTTTCTATTTATCCTATCCTTGATTACATTTTGGGTTGGGTTATTATGATAAGCTACATGCTAGTGCTTTACCCTAATCAACGAACACGATGAGAATTACTTTATGTTACCACATTCTGATTATGATTACGAGCTTATGGCATTTTAAGGGGCTCGGGCTATTTCCCATGTACCTCTCTGTAAGGACCTGTTCGTTGAGAGACCATCCGGGACAACAGTACAATCATGAGGGTGGTATGGGATGCCCTTAGCTGATTAATTGGAGGAACCTAAGGGTGTAGTTTGCTTCACCGTTGTGCCATCAATGGGGGCTGGGCATAGTGCATGCACTACTAAGGGTGGGTGCCGAGGTTCATTCGATTTGGTTTTGTTAGTCACCCACCTTAGAGAGAGGAGTACTGTGTTTGTACGACTAGCGAAACCTAACGGGTGGCTACACACTAGGAGAATCTTTGTAAAGGCCACATAGTGATACCCTGCTGGATCACCTAGGAAGTGATCAATGAGGAGTCATGATCCCCAGGCAGAATGGGAATCGTGACTCATGGGTAAAGTGTGCAACCTCTGCAGAGGGTTAGAAACTGGAATATCAACCATGCTCATGGTTAAGAGCAGGCTTGGGATCCTCTTTGATTATAGATACTCTGGATACATTTATGTTGTTGGTTTAATGATGATGGCTATACTTATGATATATGGTACTTTCCTCTCTGAGGAGGTGCTTTCTTTTGGGATATCAACTTGGGTTCTATGATAAAACTTGGCTTCTACTAAGGATAATTACCTGACCAACTAAAAGCTACTGCTTTGAGCTTAACCCGCCATACATCTAGTCCACTTCAACTAAACGGGACATTTGCTGAGTACATTGATGTGTACTCACCCTTGCTTAAACACCAAATACCAGTTTGTCCCCATTGCAACCATTTCCCAGTAGAAGATGAAGGTAACGAGGAGGATTTTCAGGAGTTTTAGGACTTCGAGGAGTTCTAAACTAGATTATCGGCAAACCCCCAGTTGGCTGCCTGTGAAGGCCTTATCTTACTACGTTTTGTTCAACACTTTGATTTATGTTTAAGTTAATGACTATGTGAATGTTTCGAACATCATGATGTAATAAAGTAATACCTCTTTCCGCTATTAGTTGAACACTGTGTGATGATGTCCAATTGTGTAGTTGTTGTGTACGTGAATTTCTGATCCTGGCACGTACATGGTTTGCATCTGGTTTACCTTTCAAAACCAGGTGTGACAACTTGGGAGCCTCTCCTCCCTCTCTCGACTACTTGTAACCCCTACAACTTGGGAGCCACCGATGTCTAGAAGTAGGGACATTCAGCCCAAACCAGTATAAATCTTGCGCCCTCCGCGCGCACCCTCTAGAGCCCAAAACACATACAATAAATTTACTTGTTGGAGCGAGGAGCGAGGTACGAAATAACGTCATGGGTGCATAGTTGACACCTGAAATTCAAAACTTAAAAACAAACTTGATCTAGTTTAGATGTTAGCACAAATAACATAGAGCAAAATTGTAACACCCCTAGTGTTACGAGAACTAAAACTTTGGCATGACATCATATGCATTAGCATTACATTATGTATCATACACCTAGGATGCATCTAGTAGGCTAAAATTTCAAAACAAGCATGTGATGTGAAGCTTGTGTGATGATCTGACTTGGTAAAAGGGATTCTTGACCCTAGGTTAGAATATTTCTCTTTAAGGATTAGAAACATGTGGCCTTGTGAGATGAGTACTAAAGGATGATCTTGACAAGTTGGTAGAAATGCTCAAGAAATATTAGCTTGGAGAGCTTAAGTGCCACATGTACCCTAGAACCCTCAAAACCTTAATTTGGAACCCTAAAACCCTAAATAGTACCCTATAGAGTGATTTCAAAATTCTAGGCACTTTTAGTCAAAAGGGTATACATCAAAGAGATAGAGTAACAAAAGTTAAGCAACTTTCATGTTTGTGGGTTTTCAAGTTTTGTGGTGAAACTTGGAGTAAATTGCAAAAAGGATCCATGAGTACCCTTGTTCTTAAACTCTGAAAACAGTGTAAACGATCCAACTTTGGACTTCTGTATCTTTTGATCCATGAATGGTTTGCTATAAGTCATTATAGCAATAGATCTACTATAGTAGTCTAAGTTTGATTAAGTGACTTAGCCCAAGAACTGTATAGAAATTGGATTAAAATGCCATAGAAGCTAGGCTATCATTCGAGCCTTAATCTGAAAGTAGACTGTCAGTGGTGTTTGCTCGACTTTGGAGCTGGATTGTGCTTGAACCAGTGAGTAA
The DNA here is from genome assembly GCA_029449295.1 of Zea luxurians. NCBI lineage: Eukaryota > Viridiplantae > Streptophyta > Magnoliopsida > Poales > Poaceae > Zea > Zea luxurians. Next base: position 118,697,908 of record JAOPSE010000009.1, read on the forward strand.
CTGATGAAGATCATTATGGCAAAGTTGGAGCTGGTGTATAGGGGAACAACTTTGGTATAGTGAAGTTGGTAGTTCGCTGTATGAAAATCGACGAGAAATGCCCCTGAAGTTGCTCTGTGAGACGTGTTGAATGGATTTCGGCATGGTACAGTAACCTGCAAAAGATCTCAGGTTCTGGGAACCTTGCCGCCGATGATATCCGCACGGTGATTCGGGTTGGCCGCAGTGATTCGTGCTCGATTCGGGTGGGATGTTACCGCGTGGATGAAAAGATCTGTGGGGGAGTGGATTGAGCTAGTCTGGCCGTACCCACTTGCCCGCCGACATGGCCGCGCAACCATCGCCATCATGATCATTGTTTACCCGATCATGCCATGCCATACACCATCGTACCATGTCATGGTAAGTCGTGGTGGATAGCCAATTACTGCCCCGAGACCTTACCCTATTGAGCACCATGATAGATGAACTCTGGTGACTGATCTCTTCACTGCCGCAAGCTCATCTTTGCCCAAATTCGTTGCACTCATGGTTGCTCTCTATAAATTGAGTGTTTCTCTTGCTCCACCTCTCCGTTACGGACCCAGTCCACCTTCAGCCGACCCCTCTCGTCCACCAAAATGCGATTTTACCGGATTTCCCCAAAACTGCTCACCATCGCCGCCGTGAGGCATCTCGCCATGGCCAGTCTCCTCCAGGTTAGTTCATGTCCCTCTAATCCGCATTTTTGCATCCTTTAGTTCTAGTAAACCTCCTAGTCTCGGCCAATTGAATGCTACCACGTCGTAGCTTAGGGAACGCCACGTCGTCGCCCGGGAGCGCCGTCGTGGACATTATTCATGTCGACCGGTCGTTCCAGGTTGCCTTTGTCCAAATTGGCGCAAGCACCGTAGCCCTAGTAGGTCACTGATTCTTTCTAAATCGTTGGATTGAATGCTACCAGCTTGTATAACCCAGGTTGAGCACGCTAGCGATCTTGCTCCGCTGTGGTCACGGACAGATATGATTTAGTGGCGAGCTAGTCGAATTAAACTTATGGATGTGTTCGGGTAACGTTAGTGATGGAGCCCGTGTGCTCGACACCACCGGAACGGGTTACCGTCGGCGAGTATTCACGCCTCCAGCCAGGTGTTCGACCTGTGTGCAGTCAGGGACCAGAGTCGTGAAAAAATAGAAATAGGAGGGCTTATACGCAATGGTCAGAGAGACACATGAATAGTACTCAAGGACTCTTTACAGGATGTTCGAAACACCAGGGACCTCAGCGCAAATCTGCCAGCGCGGGCGCGGACGCGCGTGGTTTCCGTGTAAGTTTGGGTCGTCCGGGCCGAATTCAGCCCAATACTATTTATAGTTTATCCTTTTCTTTTTCCTATTAGTTTGGGAAATTCATTAGAAATAGTAAAAAATTGGTAAAATTATGAGACCAATTTTGTTAGATTCCTAAAATCAAGTAGTATTTAATAAAAATAATTCCAAGATTTTGATTTCAAACCTGGAATTATGTAGCATTTAAGGGTGCTTAAATAAAGTCTTTTAAAATTTTAGAAATAGTTTAGTAATTCCAAAAATCATAAAACCTTTTTGGATAGACTTAATATGATGGTCAGAGACCTTGAGTAGAGTTTGAAATGGTTTGGACACTGTTTGACCAGAAAACCCAATAACTAGCTTCATAGGATTAATCATTTAATACTAATCCTAAAAGAACACTTGACTAGAAAATCTTAGTGATTGATTCGTACCGTGAAGGAAAGTTGTATTCGAGACACAACTTACTATATTTCTATTGTATGATTGCATATTCATGACATAGCATGAGAATTCATGTACATATATTATCATGTATAGAACACGAGGAAGAATCCATAGTAGAGGAAGAAGTTGTCTCCCAGATCGAGAATCCCCAGTGGAGAACAACTTTTATTTTGACATCTGCGGTGTGGAAACAGAAACTCCTACAACACAAGGCAAGCCCCTGTGCATTATCCCTTTCCTTTATCACCTTTGAAAGGATCATGATGCCCAAGAGGGGGGCTGAATTGAGCTTTTCTAAAATTCAACAATAATTAAACCCTAAGCAAGAGCCCAACTTCACCCCAACAACTAGCAATAAGAGAAAATTAATAGAAATACAACAATGCTAAGACAATACTTCAACTACTTGCTAAACAAATGCACAAGGTAGAATACTTGAATAAGTGCGGAATGTAAAGCAAAGTTTAGAAGACTCCAATTTTTCCCGAGCTATCGAAGAGTCGGCACTCTCCCCTAGTCCTCGTTGGAGCACCCGCGCAAGGGTATCGCTCCCCCTTGGTCCTCACAAGAACCAAGTGCTCACTATGAGATGATCCTTTGCCACTCCGGCGTGGTGGATCTCTCACGACCGCTTACAATCACGAGCCAGGTCACCAACAAGTCCTCCAAGGTGATCACCGAGCTCCCAACGCCACCAAGCCGTCTAGGTGATGCCGATCACCAAGAGTAACAAGTCGTAGACTTTCACTTGACCAAGAGAAGCCTAATGCATGCGGTGTGTGCTCTAGGTGGCTCTTGCTAGCACTAATGAGGTCCAAATGCAGGATTAAGATTTTCTAATCACCTCACTAAGCTTTGTGGTGCTTGCAATGCTCAAGCAATGAGTAGGAGTAAATGTGCGCAGCAAGACAATCAATATGGTGGGTGGAGGGGGTATAAATAGCCCTCACCCACCAACTAGCCGTTAGCAACCCTGGCTGCGCATGGGCGCACCAGACAGTCTGGTGCGCCGCCGGTTCACCAACGGTGCGCCACCGGTGCACCAACGGTAACCTCTAACGGCTAGTTCTGACAGCTAGCCGTTGGGTAGATGGCAAACCGGACAATGAACAGCCACTGTCCGATGCACACCGGACGGTCCGGTGTACCGGCTAAAATTCCATTTTATGAACTCTGTGCTCTCGGGTTTCTGAGGGGGAATAGGTCTTCCCCGGGCCAGGCTGGCCCCACTGACAGAGGGCGCAATGGACAGTCCGGTGCCCCTAGGTCAAAAACCCTAAGTTTTGTTTTCTTTTGTTTTTCAAATCCGTTTTCGTTCTAACTTGTGAGAATGTTCTAGAGTGACACCTAGCACTATATGTGAGTATGAATATGCACCAACACTACACTAGAACTCTCTTGGTCAAACTACTCATCGACAACCCCTCTTTATAGTACGACTAAAACAAAATAAAAGACCTAACTCTATATCGAGTGTCCGCAACTCCTTGACACTCGGAATACGAAGACCTTCATCTTTTGTTTCGTCGTTTTAGCCGTCGCTTCATGTTCTAATCTTAGGGATTGTTTTCACCATTGTAGTACATCTTCCTAAAATGAGACCTAACTTACCATTTGTCTCTGCAAAACACACGTTAGTCACATATAATATTACGTTGTCATTAATCACTAAAACCAACCAGGGCCTAGATGCTTTCAATCTCCCCCTTTTTGGTGATTGATGACAACCCTACAAGTGTGTGAGAGTAGTTTGTTTTGAAATTTCTGTCAATAGAGAAGATGGTTAGTTATACTCAATAATTTTTGACAGAAAGAGCGTGTAAAATAATAATGAGTATAGGCGCATACACAACATAAGTTTCTTGTTCATATAAGAATGAAATGAAATCGATGAACAAGAACTAAAAGACTAGTGATAACATATTAGGTGAAACCACAATACACACAGTCAAAATAAGCATCGAGAGCATATTATAGAGTTTGTTAGTAAAATCGTCATACAAAAGTGGAGCAAGTACAGAGAGTATCAAGCACATATATTACATCAAAATACACAAGACACTCTCAACAAACTCCCTAACTCCCCCTAGCGCTCACAACTCTCATATCTCTCCCCCTTTGGCGTCAAACACCAAAAGGGTAACCGAGCCTACACACCAGAGGAGGAAGGAGGAGGCGGGGGCGCATCCGATCGCAATCGTGGCAGAAGTGCAAACGCAAGTTGGGGGTCAGAGTCAGTTTCGGATCCAGGATCTATCGTAGAAGTTGGAGCTGGTACTAACTCAGACTGAGGCTGCGCTGCAGGAGCTACTGGAGCTAAAGTGGTCACGGACACCGCCACAACAGCAGTGGTAACAGCAGGCGCTGGTGGCACTGGCGACTGAGTACTGACGGATCCGATGACCGGCGATGAGAAATCCAGGGTGACTGGCCGGAGCGGAGAGGGAGAACGACCAAACGAAGGTAGTGGGGTCCTGCCAGATTTGCTGGTACAACAGTAGTCTGAAGAGCTGGAGGAGGTGCAGACTGAACATGAGGGAGTTGAACACCGGTATGCTGAAGAATGTGAGTCATGAAGGCCCGATGCTCAGCTCTATCTACCAAAAGCTGCTGCTGCAGAGTGTCTTGTCTGTCCTAAATCGTCTGAAACATAGTGAGCATCCTCTCGAACATCTACTACTAAATTGCTGCCTGTCGAGCCTGCTTGGCTGCCTGACGAGCTTGCTCGGCTGCCAGAAGAGCCTCCTGTTGTTTAAGAGACTGAAGTATCGCAACCAGAGTAAGGTCAACGACAGGAGGGGCTGTAGGGGCAGCACTGGAACTCCCTGCCTCGTGATCATGTGAGCGTGGAGGTACAGGAGGCGATGGTGGGATCCCAAAATCATCATTATCATCATCAGGGACAGCTATGCCCTGAGTCTCAAACTAGTGGAACGCCACATCCTCAGCCTGAGTGAATGGCACTGGATCTGGTACTGGCACTGGGTCCCCAGGGGCTGGACGATATGATCCAAATTGGAGGCGTGAGGCCTCAAGGGTGCCTTGGAACTGAGGCAGCCAGATTAGCTGCGTGAAGATGTAGTAGAGATAGTGTGCATATGGTAGCTATCGACGAGCACGAAGACCATCCAACACTGTGTCCTCAATCTCACAGATAAGGAAATCAACCACATCAAACTCTGAATGTGAGGTTAGGGCACCAAGTAGCCAAAGCTGTATGTGTGTGGTTACCTCTCGATAACCCATCTGGGGCAGTAGTGTCCGTCTCATGATTTGATAGAGATACTTTGCTGCTGGAGTGAAATCTGCTAGAGAGCATCGTGACCCATCTGTGAACGGTGGTCTAAACAGGGCCGCGACGTGAGCTGTGGCTAGAGCGACTCCGCCGTGAGGGCGTCAAGGAGGATCAGAAGTACCATAGCACAGACTATGAAGGCAAGTCGATGACTCGGGAAATCCAAACAGCTGGCGTATCTGGCTGGCATGAATAGTGACATCCTCTCGCTCAAAATGGAACCTCATCCACTGGTGGTCGGGGTCTATCCACACTGAAGCATAAAACACTTGGACCTACTCCTCAACATATCTACCACTCGTAGTTAGAAGAGTGAGAAGTCTAGGTAGATAGGAGAGGTGCACCTCGGAATCCGCACCAGCTGCTAGAAGAAAAGCAGGTAGATCCAATAGCCGGTGCGCTCGTAGAGCTATCTGTGCTGACAACTGAGCTTGAAAGAATGATTCCTGAATTCTGGTGCTAAACAAATCTGCCGCTGCAGGGTCCCTCTGAGCAGGTAGCCAAGACTCCACGGGTACGTGTCTGAACCGACGTACTCGGGCTGCAGTAGCACGCTGAAGATCAATCAGACAAGGATTGGCAGCCAACGGTCGCACCTCGGTCTCGTCTCGCTCCCGGAAACGGGCTGGTGGAATGGGTGGAGCGGAAATGGGAGCGGGAGGAGGAACAGTGGAAGCGGGAGTGGTGGAGGTGGTGGGTATAGCGGAAGTGGTGGATGGCTCTGGAGCGACTGGAGCTGGCGAAGTGGGAGGTGGAGTGGTAGCTGTGGCGGGTGTCGAGGGAGCAGAGGAGCAAGGTCAAGACGCGAGACGACAAACCCGGTAGGCAATATGATCTGACGATATCTATAACTGGCCACCTCGCTCTGCCTGCTCTGCTGCTGGTGCTGCAAGAGCTGCTCAGGCTGCTCTATCCAGACGTCGCTTCTTGCGGCCTTCCTGCTGCTCTAAGTACACGGTCTTGCCCTTGACCTACCTGAAGGGGCGAGGAGGGTCCTCATCGTCTCCCCATGGTGCTAACACATTCTTCGTGCGCACCATCCTAGCCTGAGGGCTACAAGAGAGTGAAAAACTAAGAGCCTGTTTGGTTCGTTACCTCAATTGCCACACTTTGCCTAACTTTTGTGTCTAAGGTTAGTTATTCAATTTGGACGACCAACCTTAGGCAAAGTGTGGCACATTTAGCCACAAACCAAACATGCCTTAAGAATGAGAGATAGCAGAGAAAATGATCATAACGAAGTGATAAGTACCTAGAAATCTCATGAGAGAGAGAGAGAATCCAGGCATGACAGGAGACGGGCTCACGGGCAGGCGAGATCACTGAAATGACAGAAGAGGTGAGCACGTATTAGTAACATAGCCATAAGTATATGAAATGTGAATAAATGCATACACAGGGAGTTATGACAGAGAAACTGAGTGATTTGGCGATAGAGAGGTCAAACGACGCGAAAACGACGTTTGAGCGAGGAATAGTGCTATATGAGGTTCGAAATTAGAATTGAGGCATGAAATGACATGGAATTGAGCCGATACTTCACGAGTAGGTTTGTATGAGTAAATATGAGTGAAGTGTGTGCTTGGTTTGAATTTAGGCGAAGAAAGTGGAATTGTGGCACTCAGCTCGGAATTGATAGCTATAAATGGGAATTTGTGGAAAACTGGAGTCTGGGACATCGGATTGGCGTGAAATTTGGCGAATATGTTACTAGAGGTGACATGAAGCTGCTTGAAAAATTTGGGATCGATTTGAGCAAATTTGGCTGGTTTGGGCATTTCACCGAGCACTTGGCGTGCAGGGTATAGGGTTTGAGGTGAAATGGCTATTAGAGGAGATGAAACCCACCCTAGGGAGCTAGGAACCTACAGGGGAAACACTAAGATACAAGGCACACAATCATGCACTGGATTCAATGGATTTTCACAGATTTTGGATTACTTTGAATCAAAGGGTGGTTAAGAGAGCTGACTGCAGAGAGGAATAGAGTGGAGGGAAAGCAGTGAGGTTTCACCAGATGGGAGAGAGTGAGGGAGGCCGAGCTTGGGCTTGAGGGAGATCGCCGAGCACGGACGTCGGTGATCACCGCCGGTGAAATCGCCAGGGAGCGCAAGAGTACAGCAGTGAGCGAGTGGGAAGAAAAGGCAGACAGAGAGCTAGGCTCGGGCTCGGGCAGGGGAATTCCTTTTTAAAAACGCATCATGGGCGCACCGGACAGCCTATAGTGCATGTCTGGTGCACACCGGACAGCGCACAGCAGAAAGAAGATCCGCGCGCGTGTAGCCGGTGCACCGGACAGTGCACAGTGCAGTGTCTGGTGCACACCAGACTGTCCGGTGAGCCCAGACAGAGGGAGTTTTTGAATTTTTCTATCTAATTTTGAACCAAACCAAATCCCAACTTATAAGCACACAAAAGAACACCTGTTGGGACAGGTATTAGTATCCTCATATATTTTCCCATAATTTTCAAAATATTTTGCCATAGGCTAGATAATTTTTAGAGAAAATAGCCAAATGGTGAGATTTGCATTGCGGCTTTGCACTTGGGGTTTTATTGATGTTTTGAGTTTTGAATACTCCCCCTAAGTGCAGTGCCACATGCATATCTCAAGAACCAACAATTGCATAGTAAATAAGAATTTAAGTACTAAAAAGCTTAAAACTAAGATTTGTCAAGTTTGAGCCCGAGTTAAGCTTTTTCACTCGCTTTGTTGGCGGTTATCTTAATTAGGTTAGACAAGCCCTAGATGCAATACAATAAATTTAAATATGCAATGCAGGCTTGACAACACCATTTTGAGATTTTAAATGAAATTTCTGAGATCAAGGATGTTTAACTCATTCCTCAACATGCAAAAGCGGGTTTTATCTAGTGGCTTTGTGAAAATGTCCGCTAATTGATCTTCCGATCTCACTCCTTCTAAAATAATGTCTCCTTTAGCAACATGATCTCTAAGGAAGTGATGACGGATATCATTGTGCTTGGTGCGAGAGTGTTATAGAGGATTATTAGCAATTTTAACAGCACTCTCATTGTCACATAACAAAGGTACCTTTTCTAGAACTACACCATAGTCTAGAAGAGTTTGTTTCATATATAAAATATGTGTGCAACAAGCACCCACGGCAATGTATTCCGCTTCGGTGGTTGACAAGGCAACACTATTTTTCTTCTTTGATGTCCATGATACTAGTGATCTTCCAAGCAAATGGCACCCCCTAGAAGTACTTTTTCTATCAATTTTGTAACCAGCATAATCCGAATCAGAATAGCCAATTAAATCAAAAGTAGCTCCTTTGGGATACCAAAGGCCAATGCTTGGGGTGTGCTTAAGATACCTAAGAATTCTTTTAACAGCGCGAAGATGAGCTTTCTTAGGATTTGATTGAAATCTAGCACACATACAGACACTAAACATGATATTGGGCCTAGATGTGGTAAGGTACAATAAACTACCAATCATGGAACGGTAGAGAGTTTGATCAACAGGGTTACCTCCCTCATCTAGGTCGAGATGTCCATTGGTAGGCATGGGTGTCTTGATTGGTTTGCACTTCTCCATGTTGAATCTTTTCAACAAGTCTTTGGTATACTTCTCTTGTGAGAGGAAGTTACCATCTTTCATTTGCTTGACTTGAAAGCCGAGGAAGTACGTTAGCTCACGAATCATAGACATCTCGAACTCCTTCAACATCAACTCACCAAATTCCTTGCAATGACAATTATTTCTCGAGCCAAAGATTATATCATCAACATATATTTGGCAAATGAAAATATCATCGTTATGTTTCTTTGTGAGGTTGTGTCGATGGTTTCGATCTTGAAGCCCTTTTCGATGAGGAAGTCGCGAAGACACTCATACCAAGCCCTTGGAGCTTGCTTTAACCCATATAGCGCCTTGGACAACCTATAAGCATGGTTACGATATCTAGGGTCTTCAAACCCGGGTGGTTGCTCAACATATACAAGTTCATTTATGAAGCCATTTAAAAAAGCACTTTTTACATCCATTTGATAAAGCTTTATATCAAAGCATGATGCATATGCAAGTAGGATACGAATGGCTTCAAGTCGAGCAACCGGTGCAAAGGTCTCTCCAAAATCTAAGTCTTCAACTTGAGATAAGCCCTTTGCAACAAGTCTTGCCTTGTTCCGCACAATCACGCCTTGATCATCTTGTTTGTTTTTGAACACCCATTTTGTTCCTATGATCCTTGCATCTTGTGGAGGCTTCTCCAGGGTCCAAACTTGGTTGCAGATGAAGTTGTTTAGTTCTTCATGCACGGCATTCACCCAGTCTGGATCTAGTAGCGCCTCATCTATACATGTAGGCTCAACACAAGAAACAAAAGAGTGATGTTCAATAAATGAAGCATGTTTATGTGAATGAGTGATAACCCCTTGTGAAGGACTCCCAATGATTTGATCATGTGGGTGTGCTTGAAGTAGTGATGAGTTTCTCCTGTCAACCACTTGGGAAGAAGATTTTGGAGCATCAACATCTTCGGCTTGTACCCTTGCTTGTTCATGAGAGACAAATGTATCTTCATTAGCATGCCTCTCATCTTTTTCATCATCTTGTGGTACATTTGATGAAGAAGGCCTATCAATGTTTGGCACCTCTTCTTCATCTTCTTTTGGTTTGATAGCTCCAATTGGCATATTCTTCATGGCTTCCCTAAGTGGCTGATCACCTACATCATCAAGATTTTCAAGTGCTCCTTGGGAGCCATTAGTCTCATTAAAATTCACATCATATGTTTCTTCTACCATGCCAGTGGCATGATTGAATACTCGATATGCTTTGGATTTTGATGAATAACCAAGTAGAAAACCAATATCGCAACATCTTTGAAACTTCCCTAGGTGATGGCGCTTCTTGTAGATGTAGCATTTGCATCCAAACACCCGAAAAAAGGAGACGTGTGGCTTTTTCCCATTTAGCAGTTCATAGGGAGTCTTCTCAAGTAGCCGGTGAGGAAATAGCATGTTTGATGCATAACATGCAGTGTTGACAGCTTCGACCCAAAACCTCTCTGGTGTGTTATACTCATCAATCATTGTCCTTGCAAGTGTGATCAAGGTCATGTTCTTCCTTTCAATAACTCCATTTTGTTGAGGTGTATATGTTGCTGAAACTTCATGCTTGATCCCAATCTCATCACAATATTCATGTATGTTGGTGTTATCAAATTCTTTTCCATTGTCACTTCTAATCTTCTTGATCTTGCACTCGAATTCATTTTGAGCCTTCTTGGCAAACTTCTTGAATATAGATGCAACTTCAAATTTATCATGGAGAAAGAACACCCAAGTGTATCTTGAAAAGTCATCAACTATAACCAGACAGTAGAGGTTGCCACTAGTACTTGCATAAGTTGTTGGTCCAAATAAATCCATGTGAAGCAGTTCTAGTGGCCTTGATGTTGACATGAAAGCTTTTGTAGGATGTGTGTTAGCAACTTGCTTTCTAGCTTAACATGCACTACAAGGCTTGTCCTTTTCAAATACAACATCCTTCAGACCTCTAACCATGTCCTTCTTTAGTACTTTCTTGAGTGTGCTCATTCCAACATGTGCAAGCCTTCTATGCCAGAGCCAGCCAAGTGATGCTTTGGTAAAGAGGCAAGTTCTTAAGTCTGCATCTTCAGAGGTGAAATCCACTAAGTAGAGATTGTTGTATCTAAATCCTTTGAACACCATTGACTCATCATCCATTTTTGACACAACAATCTCAATAGGAGTGAATAAGCATTGAAGGCCAAGATCACAGAGTTGACCCATTAATAGTAAGTTAAAGCTCAAAGGTGCAACCAAGAGAACATTTGAAATTGCCACCTTGCCAAGTCCTTGAACTTTTCCCTTTGAATTATCCCCAAAAGTGATTTTGTCTTGTCCATCAACATTCTCATCAAGTGAGGTGAACATCCGTGGGTTGCCTGTCATATGTTGTGTGCATCCACTGTCAATAACCCAATGGCTCCCACCGGTCTTGTAGTTCACCTACATCCACAGACAAATCAAGCTTGAATTTTAAGGGCCCTATTTTGCATAGGACCAGTGACTTTCTCAATCAAAGACTTTGTAATCCAAATTTGTCTAGGTCTACTCTTGCTTGGTGGACCTAGGAATGTAACTTTGACTTTTCCATTTTCTACTTTTCTTAGAACATAATGGGCATTGAAAGCAAATGGTCTTGAGTGCTTTGGCAAGGGAGTTGGTGGTTTAGCTTTGCAGTTGTAGGCAAAATGACCTTCTTTTCCACATTCAAAGCATTTGATAGGCTTATGAGTCTGCTTTGGCTTGTATTGATTTGTACCTTTCTTTTGCACAAAAGAATTATATCCAATACCACTCTTGTTGTTTTTCATGACAGTGTTCATGAGCAATTCATTTTGGAGGTATTGGCCTTTGTCGAACTTTTGCACACTTGTTGCAAGATGTTCATTTTCACTCTTAAGTTTCTTGACCTCATTTCTAAGCCTTTCATTATCCACTGCCAACTCATCGTTGAAGTCATTGTTCTCAATGGCAACCTTTCCTCTAGTAGTTGCATTAGTCAAATATCTCTTCAATTTTTGGTTATCTAATGTCAAGACTTCAACTTTTTCAGTTAGTTCATCATGAAGACTAGTTTGATCATCTTGGCTCAAATCATCACATAAGGTTGCTACATCAATCTTAACAACAGGGTTAATAGCCTCATGTGTATTGCAAGATAAAAGCTCATTTGCAACAAGAAGATTATCATGATCAATTTTAATCTTTGTATAGTCTTCCTTAATTTTCACAAATCTTTCTTTCAACTCCCTATTTGCTTCATTTAATTTTTCACACTTATCCTTATCATCTTTTAGGGAGGATTTAAGTTCATTTACAATGGACGACATAGTTTTGTTTTCTTCTTTCATCTCATCACTAGCTTCTACAACTATGTCATATTTGGCATTTAAAAATTCATTTTCATCTTTCAACTTATCACATTTAGCCTTTGACTTCCTAATGATTTGAGTGTATTCCTTAAGCAAGTCATAGGAAGGTGAACAAATTCATCATCACTATCTCTATCACTATCATCAATAATATCATTATCAATTTGTACCTTCTGTTCACCTTTAGCCATGAGGCATAGGTGAGTAGTCGATGAGGGTGATGGTGGTGGTGAAGAGAAGTCCCCAGCAATGGCGGCAACTTTTTCATCATTTTCTTCTTCACTTGAAGAAGACCCGCTTGATGACTCAATGATAGTGAGCCAGTCACCAACAATGTATGCCTTTCCATTTTTCTTTTTATGAAACCTTTTCTGCTTCCCATCCTTTCTCCTGAAGAATTTCTTTTCCTTTTTCTCATTATCACTATCATCATCTTTCTTGCCCTTGAACTTGTTCTTCTTGGGCTTATTGCATTGATGAGCAAGATGACCAAGCTCTCCACAATTGTAGCAGTCCATTTTAGAGATGGGCTTTCTTTTACTGAAAAAGAACTTTTTTCTTGATTCAAACTTGATGCCATATCTATTGAGCTTCTTTAACATTTTGGTGGTCTTTCTCACCATCAAAGCAATGTTAGCATCAAGATCATCATCACTTGAGGATTCCTCCTCAATTTGTACTTTTGCTTTTCCTTTCTTTTCTTGATTGGCTTTGAGAGCCAAATCTTTTCTCTTGGAAGATGACTCATCCTTGTCATTTATGTGCATTACATCTCATGAGCATTGATCTTTCCCAATATTTGTGTAGGAGTAGCAACTGAAAGATCCATTTGATGTAGCACTGTGACAATGTGTCCATATTTGTCAATTGGAAGGACACTGAGAATTTTCCTCACAACATCCGGTTGTGAAATTTGTGTAAGCCCCAAGCCATTTACTTCCTCTACAAGAATATTGAGACGTGAGTACATAGCATTGGCATTTTCATTTGCAAGTATCTCAAAAGAATTTAATTTTCTCATAGCAATATGATATCTCTCCTCACGCTCACTTCTAGTCCCTTCATGTAGAGCACATATATCCATCCACAAATCATGAGCATTTCTATGGTTTCTAACTCTATTAAAGAAATCTTTGCAAAGGCCTCTAAAAAGAGTGTTTTTGGCCTTAACATTCCATTTCTCATAATTAAACTCGTCTCCTACAAGATTTGTGGGATCTCTAGGTTCGGGGAACCCTTGTGTGGCGGCTTTGTAGACACCAATGTCTATAGCCTCTAAATAGGCTTCCATACGAATTTTCCAATATGGAAAATCGTCACCATCAAAAATGGGAGGAGGTCCATCCCCACCAGGCATCGCTACTCTAGCGGTTAAGCTAATCTAAGAGCAACAAGGCTCTGATACCAATTGAAAGGATCACGATGCCCAAGAGGGGGGTGAATTGGGCTTTTCTAAAATTCAACAATAATTAAACTGTGATACCCGGTTTGCAAAGAAGAGAAGTTGGGGGTTGTTCTTTTTGTTTTTTTTCCCTTATCCGGTTGTTGTTTTGGGGATTTGGAATTTGTGGAAAACATTCACAACTAGGGCAGTAGAATTTATTTGGTTTGGCGCTTGCGATGGGGTCGGGAGCTGTCACGTGGGCTAGTTGGGCCGCGATTGGTGATTCGGCCCATTATTCCTCCCAAACCCTAGCCGCCCACCCTCCTAACCCACTCCCCCTTTGTGCAGCCGCCCCCCCCCCCCACTTCCCCCACACCTTGGCCGCCCACCCCCCCCCTTCCCATCTCCTCCTCTATCAATCCTTGCAGCCACACCACCATACCCTAGCCCCCCCCCCATCTCCTCCTCCCAAGGTGCCAATCCTTGCCGCTCGGATCGTCGTCACGTGGTGCGAACCTTCAATCGTTTTGGTGGAGGGAAGAAGGGAGGAAGGAAAGGGGGAGAATCCAAGGTGATTTTTGTGTTCATCCCTTGTTCATTTGCGCTGCAATTCAATTGATTGGATGTTGCGTTTGCGATTGGGTAGAGGGGGCTGTCCAGAATTTTAGGTGGTGGATGAACAGCGGTAGTTCTAGCAGTTTCTAGTCTTTTTTCGTGAAAAATTAATGGGAATCAGTTTGGGGATCATGTAGAACTTTGTTTTACCTTTCCAACGAGTATTTATGCGCTCAATTAGGAGTTATAAATTAAAAGTTATCATCGTTTGAATCCGGGTATGTGGCTGTCCAACAAAACAGATTTTCAGGAGAATGAACAGCAGCAGTATTAGCAGTTTCTGGGGATTTTTCGGGAGTAATTAGTGTTAATCAGTAAGAGAATCATGTAGGGCTTTTTCTTATCTTTCCAACAAGTACTTATGCGCTCGAATCGGAATTATATTTTAAAAGTTATCGCTGTTTGAATCCGAGTATGTCGCTGCCCAAATCAGAAAAAACAGATTGCAGGGTTTATTTTGTGGACCGTTTAGAGGTAATTAGATGTTAGAATTTAATCATAAATTGTATACAAAACTTGTGGGGAATTTTATGTAGTTGTCTCTGGAGTTTTTGTTTGACACCACTGCTGTCTTAATTTTTAAGTTATGGAATTGTTAAGCAGCGCCGCTGCAGTTTAGTTGGTGAGGGGAAAATTGTTACACGCGGCGGGGTTTGAGATTGCGCGTAGGTGCGGCGTTGTCTTTGAGGTTTTTTATGTGAATTTGGTGCACTAAGTTGGGTGTCAAAAACAGGTGGTGGACTTCCGGATCGTTCTTAGGGATTTGCCCAAACTTTCGGTGAAGGCAAGTAAAACTGTGATGGTTATTCCGTCTGGCAAATGAGGAGTCTTATTCTTGAATATGTTCTGCTATTTTGTTCATATTCATATTTTTTTGTTTATTGAGTACCATCATTTGAGAATGTTCATGTTTCATGGATTTCATATGTTGAGTTTGAGGTTTGATCATGCTACTCAAGTGGTTATTATGTGGAATGGGTGGAAGTATATGTCTAGCACATTTTTATTTGGGAAGAACTCATGATGTTGTCATGCATAATGCACTCATCATCCATTGCATTGAAGTTTTGTCGCGATCTTATGGTCCGACCGTACCGGTACATTGAGCATCATATGTTGCTCGAGAAGGGGTATGGTGTAGCTTCATATCCTTAGAGATATGGAGGCAGAAGTCATTATTGCATCTGTAGCCATGTGCATTCATGGGAGAGGTGTGGAATCTATTATGTGGATGTGGATAATCTGGACTTGTGCATGGTGATTCTTCTTGGCGTTAAGTATTTAGTTACTTGTTTACTTGCTGCAATTTACTGTTCAAAAAAAAGAAGTTCTAAACCACGTGGTTGTGTAAGCACAGTTGATTTACAATGTCCTATTTGTTGTTGTTATGTTTACTTGCTGAGATGTGTTATCTCACATCTTGCATTGTTTGATGCAGGCACCTAATTTCTGCTTTGGGAATAGAGGGATGTAGCAGCACGGCCACTACACCTTTAATAAAGGAACCACCACTTAATAATGTTGTTAATCAGAGTTGGTCAAGTCTAGTGAATTACTTTGTTCTTGGTTGAGCGTTTGTTTTGGGGTGGGCTGAGTTCCTTATCCCATTTGTTTTGCTTCAGTTGGGTCATAAATGAGTTTTACCACTTTTGCATTTAGTTTCTACTATGTGAATTATATGTCTTTATATCCTGTATGAACTTCATGTTTCCCCTCCTTGTTATGCTAGTTTCAAAGGAGGTGCTGCCAGATTTTGCTATATTTTCTTTCTTTATTACATCTCTTGTGTTGAGTGAGTTTGGTGGGTGGGGTTTTTGGTAATATCCATTGTGTGTGACCAGTTGGGTGTTACAGTTGGTATCAGAGGATAGGCTGTAGGTCCTAGCAAGTGGAGTAGTAATAAATTGACACACTGCACATGTAGGATGGGATTTCTGTCTTGCTATTGATATGTTATGATATTGTCTGTGCTAGTTTTGACATTATCTGGAGAGATGCTATGCCTATCTCATTTACTTATTATTCTCATCCCTGTGGCTGCAGCTATGCCGCCTCGTAGGGCTCGGGGTAGTCCACAAGCTCCTAGTGGGGACTCGATGAGTCCGGCGGCAATGTTAGCCGCGATGCAGGCCATGCAGCAGGAGTTGACCCTTCTGAGGCAAGCCATTCCTGTCGCCCCTGCGGGTGCTGCTCAGGGTGCTGGAGGTGGAGAAGTGCCTGGGGGCACTGTCCCTGGGGGTGCTGTTCCAGGTGGCAGGGCCGAGGTGCCTCTTCCAGTCAGTGGTCTTTCTCTGATGCAGTGGATGGGCATGAAGTTGGATTCTTTTGATGGCAGTGGTACTCCGGTCGAGGCGGCAATTTGGTTGACTTATGTGGAGGATAAGATGAATGTCTTCGAGATTGCATATGGAGATCGGGTTCGCTTTGACACTCAGTTGCTGAAGGGAGAGGATCAAATTTGGTGGAGAGGCGTGCAGGCAGCGCACTCCTCCTCACCAGGAGTCGTATCTTGGGATGTTTTCATCAGGCAGTTTGAAAGGAGATTCTACCCGGTCACCTTTCTGGAGAAAATGAAGATTGACTTGCAGTCCTACAAGCAGGAGAAGAAGTCTGTCACAGAGTATGAGGTGGGCTTCAACAAGATGGTCCGCTTTGTCCCACATGTGGCTTATAATGAGATGGAGAAGGCGAGCCAGTTCCGTTAGGGTCTGAAGCCTTCTATCAGGCATGCACTGGGGGCCTTTCCGTTGGTGGAATTCTGTACCACGGTGGAGCAGGCACTGGGTGTGGAGATGCAACACCAGTATACCATGGAGTCGCAAAAGTCTTCGGGTGTTGATCAGCCTCGTAGCCAGGACGCGAGGAGGGGCAACACTGGAGGTTCAGCCCACAAGAGGGGCAAGTCTCAGCATCAGCGCCACCATCCTTACCGTGGCAAATCTTCTGACTCGGGTACTTCGGGAGGAAGTACTCAGAGGTTTCGGGCCGTTCCTAAGCCCGGGCTGGGGCTGGTGTGTTTCCGCTGTGGTGATGCGCATCACCGTGCAGAGTGCTAGTGGAGTGGCAGGTGCTCTATCTGCAGTCAGGACCACAAGGATGTGGTGTGTAGGAGGAATCCTAATGGGAAGCTCAGATGGGAGCCGGTGACTTCCTCCTCTTCTCAGGGCACTATCAACATGATGTCAAGTGCTGAGCAGCAGTTTTCAGTTCCTCTTCCTCCACAGCAGCTTTATGTGCCTGGGACTTCTCAGTTCATGCCGATGCAGGGTTTTCCTCAGTATCAGGCCGTGCCTACTCCTGCACCGTCTACTCCTATGCCGACTCAGTTTGGAGCTCCGCGCCAGCCTCATCCGGTGGCTCAGTGGGGTTCTTCTATTAATTTCACTCCGGGAGCTTCCTCTTCTGCGGGTATTTCTGGAGCTTATGTGCTACCCGCTGCGGATGGCAGGGAGCAAGGAGACGTGGTGACAGGTACGATTTTAGTTGATTTGTTTGCAGCCCATGCTCTTTTTGACTCTGGCGCTAGCTATTCGTTTGTTTCAGAGGATTTTGTGTCGCGGGCTGGTCTTTCGGTGCAGAGGCTGGGTCACCCAATTTTGGTTAGATCTGCTAATGGCTCCATTAGTAGTTGCTCAGCTTGTCAGGGGTGTTCTGTCATTCTTGCTGATGAGGTCTTTTCGGCCAATCTGGTGGTGATTTCCTTGGGGGCATTCGATGTTATCTTGGGTATGGACTGGTTATCCCAGTATCGCGCGGTTATATCCTGCTTCTGGAAGACAGTGTTATTGCAGGCGCCGTCGGGTAAGGAGGTGGTATTCTTGGGAAGTTCCTCGAAGTTCACGCTATCCTTGTTGGCGCAATTGCTTCCTGATCGCCGATCAAGGAAGTCGGGGATCTTTTTCTCCATGGTGGTGGAGGGTGAGGCTGCCTCGCGGGTGCAGGACATCCGGGTGGTGTGTGACTTTGCTGACGTGTTTCCGGCATAGCTTCCAGGCATTCCTCCAGAGCGTGATGCAGCTTTTGAGATTAAGTTGATCCCGGGTACGTAGCCTATTCATAAGGCCCCGTATCGAATGGCCCCAAAGGAGCAGATTGAATTGAAGCGGCAATTGGATGATCTGCTGGCTAAGGGCTTCATTAGGCCTAGTAGGTCTCCATGGGCTTCCCCAGTATTGTTTGTTGAGAAGAAGGATAAAAGCAAGCGGTTGTGTGTGGATTATCGCGCTTTGAATCAAGTGACAATCAAGAATAAATATCCCCTTCCCCGAATTGAGGTCCTCTTTGAGCAGTTGAGGGGTGCCCAGGTGTTCTCCAAAATTGATTTGAACTCTGGTTAGCATCAATTGAGGATTCGTGAGGAGGATATTGAGAAGACCGCCTTTTGCACCAGGTATGGGCATTATGAGTTCATAGTCATGTCTTTTGGCTTAACTAATGCCCCTGCTGCCTTTATGGAAGCAATGAATAGGATGTTGCATGAATTCCTGGACAACTTTGTGGTCGTGTTCCTAGATGATATTCTGATTTATTCAAAGACCGAGGCCGAGCATGAGCAGCATCTCCGTCTCGTTCTGGGTGCCCTAAGGAAGAATCAATTCTATGGCAAGTTGAAGAAGTGTGCCTTCTGGCTATCCGAAGTGGCTTTCCTGGGGCACGTGATTAATCAACAGGGTATTGCGGTTGATCCCAAGAATGTTGCGGCTGTGGTGGAGTGGAAGAGACCCTCTAGTGTCTCTGAAATCCGAAGTTTCTTGGGGCTTGCTGGGTATTATCGGCGCTTCGTACCAAATTTTTCCAGCATTGCTAAGCCTTTGACTAGGCTCTTGGAGAAGGGTGTTCCCTTCGTCTGGTCCGGCGATTGTGAGGTCAGTTATCAGTCATTGAAGAGCAAGTTGGTGGACACCCCTATCCTAGCTTTGACTGAGAGCGGTAAGCGTTTCACAGTTTATACGGATGCTTCGCGTATTAGTCTTGGCTGTGTGCTGATGCAGGAAGGCAGAGTGATTGCTTATGGCTCAAGGCAGTTGAGGAAGCATGAGGGGAATTATCCAACTCATGATCTGGAATTGGCCGCGGTGGTTTTTGCTCTAAAGTCGTGGAGGCATTACCTTTATGGCGAGGCTTGTGACATTTTCACCGATCACAAAATTCTCAAGTATATTTTTACTCAGAAGGAGCTGAATTTGAGGCAGCGTCGGTGGCTGGAATTGATTAAAGATTATGATTTGTCCATTCATTATCACCCGGGGAAGGCTAATGTGGTGGCTGATGCCCTTAGCAGGTCTAGGGTTCCAAAGGTGGCCTTGCCGTTGATCGCTGATCTGGACCGTTTGGGGATCGCTTTGTGTTATGTCGGCACCGCTAGCGAGGAGACTCGGATGCTTATTCAATCCTCTCTCATGGAGAGAGTGCGTGCGGCTCAGCAGCAGGATCGTCTATTGCAGGAAGCTCGAAAGAGGGTTGGTGATGGTAAACCGCGGGAGTTCACCATTGATGAGAATGATTTGGTTCATTTCAGGGGCCATCTTTGTGTGCCTCAGAAATTAGAGGTGAAGCTGGATATCCTGCGAGAAGCTCATAAAACGCCTTACACCGTCCATCCTAGCGAAACCAAAATGTACCGAGATTTGAAGCAAAACTTCTGGTGGAAGCGGATGAAGGTTGACGTTTCTAAGTATGTGGCCGCCTGTGAAGTATGTCAGCGTGTGAAGGCCGAGCATAAGCGGCCTGTAGGTTTGCTGAAGCCATTAGAAATTCCAGAGTGGAAATGGGAGCATATCACCATGGATTTTGTGGTGGGTCTACCTCGTTCCCCTCGTGGCAGGGATGCTATTTGGGTGGTAGTGGATCGCTTGACTAAGTCTGCGCATTTTATTCCCATGAAGATCACAAATTCAGCTTCAGATTTGGTTCCCTTGTATATGAAGGAAGTAGTCAGGCTTCACGGGGTACCTAAGTCTATTGTTTCTGATCGAGACTCCAAATTTGTATCCAAATTCTGGGAGAGTCTCCATAGTGCATTGGGCACCAAGCTTTCGCTTAGTGTCGCTTTTCACCCTCAGATGGATGGTCAGTCAGAGCGAACAATCCAAACCTTGGAAGATATGTTGCGTGCTTGTGTTCTGTCATGGAAGGGTAGCTGGGAGGATCATCTTGCACTGGCAGAGTTTGCTTATAACAACAGCTACCAGGCTAGCATAAAGATGGCACCATTTGAGGCTTTGTATGGCAAGCGGTGTATCTCTCCTCTGTGCTGGGAGACTTTGGGAGAGAGATCCCTGGTTGGTCCTGATTGGGTTCAGCAAACTTCTGAAAAGGTTCGGGAAATTCATCAGAATATTTTGGCAGCTCAGAGTCGTCAGAAGAGTTATGCTGATGTGAGGAGGCGGGATCTAGAATTTGCTGTGGGTGACCAAGTCCTTCTCAGGGTATCACCCACTAAGGGAGTTGTTCGGTTCGGTGTCTCTGGGAAGCTCAGCCCGAGATACATTGGACCATTCACTATCTTGGCCCGAGTGGGCAGCCTGGCTTATCGCTTGCTACTGCCGGATTCCATGGCAGGGGTACACCCGGTTTTTCATGTCTCTATGTTGAGGAAGTTCTTGCGGGATCCGGACCATCAGATTGAGATGGAACCAATTGCGGTGCAGCAGGATCTGACTCTGGAGTGTCGTCCGGTGCGTATATTGGAATTCTCAGAGCGTGTATTGAGGAAGAGATCAATTAAGTATGTCAAGGTCTTATGGACTAATCAGTCTGAGCGCGAGGCTACGTGGGAACTGGAGGAGCTGATGCGGCAGAAGTACCCGGAACTTTTCGTTGTGGGTAAGTGTTGTTGATTCATTAATCTTTTCTTTTGTCATTCCGATAGAAGCGTTAGAATTCGAGGTCAAATTCTTTTTAAGAGGGGTAGAGTGTGATACCCGGTTTGCAAAGAAGAGAAGTTGGGGGTTGTTCTTTTTGTTTTTTCCCTCATCCGGTTGTTGTTTTGGGGATTTGGAATTTGTGGAAAACATTCACAACTAGGGCAGTAGAATTTATTTGGTTTGGCGCTTGCGATGGGGTCGGGAGCTGTCGCGTGGGGTAGTTGGGCCGCGATTGGTGATTCGGCCCATTATTCCTCCCAAACCCTAGCCGCCCACCCTCCTAACCCCCTCCCCCTTTGTGCAGCCGCCCCCCCCCCCCCCCCCACTTCCCCCACACCTTGGCCCCCCTTCCCATCTCCTCCTCTCTCAATCCTTGCAGCCACACCACCATACCCTAGCCCCCCCCCAATCTCCTCCTCCCAAGGTGCCAATCCTTGCCGCTCGGATCGTCGTCACATGGTGCGAACCTTCAATCGTTTTGGTGGAGGGAAGAAGGGAGGAAGGAAAGGGGGAGAATCCAAGGTGATTTTTGTGTTCATCCCTTGTTCATTTGCGCTGCAATTCAATTGATTGGATGTTTTGTTTGCGATTGGGTAGAGGGGGCTGTCCAGAATTTTAGGTGGTGGATGAACAGCGGTAGTTCTAGCAGTTTCTAGGCTTTTTTCGTGAAAAATTAATGGGAATCAGTTTGGCGATCATGTAGAACTTTATTTTACCTTTCCAACGAGTATTTATGCGCTCAATTTGGAGTTATAAATTAAAATTTATCATCGTTTGAATCCGGGTATGTGGCTGTCCAAAAAAACAGATTTTCAGGAGAATGAACAGCAGCAGTATTAGCAGTTTCTGGGGATTTTTCGTGAGTAATTAGTGTTAATCAGTATGAGAATCATGTAGGGTTTTTTCTTATCTTTCCAACTAGTACTTATGCGCTCGAATTGGAATTATATTATAAAAGTTATCGCTGTTTGAATCCGAGTATGTCGCTGCCCAAATCAGAAAAAACAGATTGCAGGGTTTATATTGTGGACCGTTTAGAGGTAATTAGATGTTAGAATTTAATCATAAATTGTATACAAAACTTGTGGGGAATTTTATGTAGTTGTCTCTGGAGTTTTTGTTTGACACCACTGCTTTCTTAATTTTTAAGTTATGGAATTGTTAAGCAGCGCTGCTGCAGTTTGGTTGGTGCGGGGAGAATTGTTACGCGCGGCGGGGTTTGAGATTGCGCGTAGGTGCGGCGTTGTCTTTGAGGTTTTTCTATGTGAATTTGGTGCACTAAGTTGGGTGTCAAAAACAGGTGGTGGACTTCCGGATCGTTCTTAGGGATTTGCCCAAACTTCTGGTGAAGGCAAGTAAAACTGTGATGGTTATTCCTTCTGGCAAATGAGGAGTCTTATTCTTGAATATGTTGTGCTATTGTGTTCATATTCATATTTTTTTTGTTTATTGAGTACCATCATTTGAGAATGTTCATGTTTCATGGATTTCATATGTTGAGTTTGAGGTTTGATCATGTTACTCAAGTGGTTATTATGTGGAATGGGTGGAAGTATATGTCTAGCACATTTTTATTTGGGAAGAACTCATGATGTTGTCATGCATAATGCACTCATCATCCATTGCATTGAAGTTTCATCGCGATCTTATGGTACGACCGTACTGGTACATTGAGCATCATATGTTGCCCGAGAAGGGGTATGGTGCAGCTTCATATCCTTAGAGATATGGAGGCAGAAGTCATTATTGCATCTGTAGCCATGTGCATTCATGGGAGAGGTGTGGAATCTATTATGTGGATGTGGATAATCTAGACTTGTGCATGGTGATTCTTCTTGGCGTTAAGTATTTAGTTACTTGTTTACTTGCTGCAATTTACTGTTCAAAAAAAAGAAGTTCTGAACCACGTGGTTGTGTAAGCACAGTTGATTTACAATGTCCTATTTGTTGTTGTTATGTTTACTTGCTGAGATGTGTTATCTCACATCTTGCATTGTTTGATGCAGGCACCTAATTTCTGCTTTGGGAATAGAGGGATGTAGCAGCACGGCCACTACACCTTTAATAAAGGAACCACCACTTAATAATGTTGTTAATCAGAGCTGGTCAAGTCTAGTGAATTACTTTGTTCTTGGTTGAGCGTTTGTTTTGGGGTGGGCTGAGTTCCTTATCCCATTTGTTTTGCTTCAGTTGGGTCATAAATGAGTTTTACCAGTTTTGCATTTAGTTTCTACTATGTGAATTATATGTCTTTATATCCTGTATGAACTTCATGTTTCCCCTCCTTGTTATGCTAGTTTCAAAGGAGGTGCTGCCGGATTTTGCTATATTTTCTTTCTTTATTACATCTCTTGTGTTGAGTAAGTTTGGTGGGTGGGGTTTTTGGTAATATCCATTGTGTGTGAGCCCAACTTCACCCCAACAACTAGCAATAAGTGAAAATTACTAGAAATACAACAATGCTAAGACAATACTTCAACTACTTGCTAAACAAATGTACAAGGTAGAGTACTTGAATAAGTGCGGAATGTAAAGCAAAGTTTATAAGACTCCTCCAATTTTTCCTGATGTATCGAAGAGTCGGCACTCTCCCCTAGTCCTCATTGGAGCACCCGCGCAAGGGTATCGCCCCCCCTTGGTCCTCACAAGAACCAAGTCCTCACTATGAGATGATCCTTTGCCACTCCGGCACAGTGGATCTCTCATGACCGCTTACAATCACGAGCCGGGTCACCAACAAGTCCTCTAAGGTGATCATCAAGCTCCCTGTAAGGAAAATGGACCC
Source organism: Zea luxurians (assembly GCA_029449295.1). Lineage (NCBI taxonomy): Eukaryota > Viridiplantae > Streptophyta > Magnoliopsida > Poales > Poaceae > Zea > Zea luxurians. The sequence continues at coordinate 118,721,546 of JAOPSE010000009.1, forward strand.
CGGGCCATTTGGCTAATTGAGTTTTGGTGTTTGATGAACAACACAATCCGTGAACTAATAAGTTTTCTAGTGTTTGTGTTTGTAGTTCACAGGATGCAAGATTTACTTGGACTAAGGAATTGAGGAAAGCAACACCTTAAAAGAAGACATTAAGATGATCCAAGAAAAGTCCAAGTGTGCTGCTGCGGACTATCTGTGCGAAGGCGCACCGGACTGTCCGGTGGCACACCGGACTGTCCGGTGCCCACACGTCGGACTGTTCGGTGCACCAGGGAACTCCAGCCCAACGGCTAGTTCCAGGTGGCACTCAAAGAGAATACCATCGGACTGTCCGATGTGAGCACCAGACTGTCCGGTGTGGAAAAGCCTGCGGCGCCAAGAGTCACCTGCTCTGACAGAGCAACGGCTAGGTGCACCAGACAGGCTATAGCACGCTGTCCGGTGCACCACCGGACTGTCCGATGTGCCGCAGAGAACTACAGCTTTTCTCCAACGGCTAGAATTGAGTTGGGGCCTATATATACTTCACCCAACCGGCCATTTGAAGGTGTGGGAGCCTAAGCACCATACCAAGGCATATAGTGCACATTTCCAAGAGCTCAAACACCCAAGTGCTTAATAGAATCACTTGGTGATTAGCGTAGGTGCTTTGCGAAGTGCTTAGGTTAGTTAGACCGCTTTAGCGCTTGCTCTAGGTGAACCCTAGTTAGTTGAGTGAGTTTAGACAAACCACACAACCCCTCGGCTCTTGCGTGAGTCGTTGTAATTGTACCGAGTGGGGCGAGAGTCTTGCGAGACCGTGACAACCGCGTTTGTGTCACGGCCGCCACCGTGTACCGGAGGGAACGAGGCCCGCGGCGTTTCGGCCGGAAGCTCAATAGTGGAGACGGCGGGGAGCGTCCGAGAGGAGCCGGAAGCGGAGCACCACTTGCGCGTGGAGAAGGCCCGAGGCTCTCTACGGAGTTACTCGACCGTGTTGCTTGGCCCTCGCGTGGGCTTCCCTTTGCGTAGGGGCACCAACGAGGATTAGTCGGGACCTTGCGTGGTTCCGGATACCTCGGTAAAAATACCGGCGTCATCCACGAGAGTTTGCTTCTCTACTTTGCTCTTTAAGTTTCCACATTTATATTAAGCATTTAAGTTTCAATCTTGTATTCATACTTATTTAGTGTAGATTGAAACTTAGCCTTTGCGGTAGAGATAGCAACACTTAGACAAAACCTAGTTTGCACATTCTAGTTTGATTATTTGCATAAGTTTTGCTCTAGGGATTTATTTGTGGCCTAGTTTAGTAAAAGTTTTAGAAGTCCTAATTCACCCCCCCCCCTCTTAGGTGTCACTCGTTTCCTACAAGTGGTATCAGAGCCCAGTTTGGCTCATTTGAAATGCTTTAGCTTCACCGCTAAAAGAGTCGACGCCTTTTAGAGGAAGGGATGGATACCCATAGGCCACCACACTTCGACGGCACTAACTTCCCATATTATAGTGCTAGAATGGCTTGTTACCTAGAGGTTGTTGATCTAGGTGTTTGGAGAGTCACTCGTGACATGATGAAACCCCTTAAGAATCCCAAGAAACCCACCAGAGTGAGGAAAAAGAAATTCATTTAAATGTTAGAGCCAAAAATTGCTTGTATGAATCTCTTGGCATGGATATTTTTAATCAAGTATTTACCTTGAAAACTGCTAATGAGATTTGGCTAAAATTGCATGAGCTCCATGACGGCACATCCAATGTACGTGAGCAAAAACATTGCCTAGTCTTAAATGAGTATAATTCCTTTGCTATGAAAGATGATGAGCTTGTTAGAGACATGTATTCTCGTTTGAATCTAATTATCAATGAGCTCAATTCTATTGGCATTAATAAGCTAGGTGATGCGGACATTGTGAGGAAGATTATCTCCCTGCTACCACAACAAAGATATGGGAGCATCATCACCATCCTTCACAACATGGAGGACTTGAGCAACATGACCCCGACCATTATGATTGGAAAAATCACGGCCTTTGAGATGTCGCGAAAAATGAGTCGGGGAGAGGAGCCAACTTCCTCAAGACCATATGCTTTTGCATGTGATGAAAGGAAGGGCAAAAAGAAGGCTTCCACTCCAAGTTCCTCAAGTGAAGAAGAGGAAGAAGAAGAAAGTGATGATGATGAAGATAATCAACCATGCACATCATCCTCCGAGGACGAAGAAACAATCCGGCGTGTCGGAAAGGTAATGAGGATGATCCGCAAGATTAATCTAATGGGTGTGCCCCTGCAGGTCGAGGATCTTCTCTTTAACATTGACAGGAAAAAGCAAAGGAAGAGAGGATGCTTCGCATGTGGGGAGAAGGGCCACTTCATGGACAACTGTCCAAATATGGCCAAACCCAAAAAGGAGAGGAGCAAAGGCAAGGCGCTAACAAATGTTAGAACTTGGGATGATTCTTCAAGTGAAGATGAACCTCCAAGGACACGCAGCCACCGGTCCTCATCACGCTCATCACGGTCATCACACAAATGCCTTATGGCAAGAGGTAACAAAAGCATTCCATCCTCTAGTGATGATAGCAGTAGTGATGATGAAGGTGAGGGAAAGCCCTCCATAGATGAGCTTGCGGAAGCCGTAGGATTTTTTCAGGATGTTTGCACTAAACAAAAAGCTCAACTTAAAACCTTGAAAAATAAGTTGATTATCTCTCAAAATGATTACAAAGGTTTGCTAGAAAAATTTGAAACTTTTGCAAACTTAAATAGTGAGCTATCAACTAAAATTGAGCTATTAGAATCTAGTGCTCCATCCACTGCTACCGATGTTGGTCTCATTAAAAAGAATGAAAAACTTAAGGCTAAGCTAGCTAGCTCCTAAGAAGCCATTGAAAATTTTGTAGCTAAACTTGTGTTTGGGTACCCAAAGTTCTTGTGTCTAATGCCAAAGGACCCAAAACCGTTTGGGTACCTAAAGTCAAGAACTAAAATTGTTTTGTAGGTTTATGCATCTGGGGGCTCAAGTTGGATCATCGATAGCGGGTGCACAAACCACATGACGGGGGAGAAGAAGATGTTCTCCTCCTACGAGAAAAACCAAGATCCCCAACGAGCTATCACATTCGGGGATGGAAACCAAGGTTTGGTCAAAGGTTTGGGTAAAATAGCTATATCTCCTGATCATTCCATTTCCAATGTTTTTCTTGTTGATTCATTAGATTACAATTTGCTTTCCGTTTCCCAATTATGTCAAATGGGCTACAACTGTCTATTTACTGATGTAGGTGTCACTATCTTTAGAAGAAGTGATGATTCAATAGCATTTAAGGGAGTGTTAGAGGGTCAGCTATACTTGGTAGATTTTGATAGAGCTGGACTCGACACTTGCTTAATTGCTAAGACTAACATGGGTTGGCTCTGGCACCGCCGACTAGCCCATGTTGGAATGAAGAATCTTCATAAGCTTCTAAAGGGAGAGCACATTTTAGGATTAACAAATGTTCATTTTGAGAAAGACAGGATTTGTAGCGCATGCCAAGCCGGGAGCAAGTTGGTGTTCATCATCCACATAAGAACATCATGACGACTAATAGGCCACTGGAGCTCCTACACATGGATTTATTCGACCCGATCGCTTACATAAGCATCGGCGGGAGTAAGTACTGTCTAGTTATTGTGGATGATTATTCTCGCTTCACTTGGGTGTTCTTTTTACAGGAAAAATCTCAAACCCAAGAGACCTTAAAGGGATTCTTGAGACGGGCTCAAAATGAGTTCGGCTTAAGGATCAAGAAAATAAGAAGCGACAACGGGACGGAGTTCAAGAACTCTCAAATTGAAGGCTTCCTTGAGAAGGAGGGCATCAAGCATGAGTTCTCTTCTCCCTACACCCCACAACAAAATGGTGTAGTGGAGAGGAAGAATTGAACTCTATTGGACATGGCAAGAACCATGCTTGATGAGTACAAGACACCGGATCGGTTTTGGGCCGAGGCGGTCAACACCGCCTGCTACGCCATCAACCGGTTATATCTACACCGAATCCTCAAGAAGACATCATACGAACTCCTAACCGGTAAAAAGCCTAACATTTCATATTTTAGAGTTTTTGGTAGCAAATGCTTTATTCTTGTTAAAAGAGGTAGAAAATCTAAATTTGCTCCTAAAACTGTAGAAGGCTTTTTACTAGGATATGACTCAAACACAAGGGCATATAGAGTCTTTAACAAGTCCTCAGGACTTGTTGAAGTTTCTTGTGACGTTGTGTTTGATGAAACTAACGGCTCTCAAGTAGATCAAGTTGATCTTGATGAGATAGGTGATGAAGAGGCTCCGTGCATCGCGCTAAGGAACATGTCCATTGGGGATGTGTGTCCTAAGGAATCCGAAGAGCCTCCAAATGCACAAGATCAACCATCCTCCTCCACGCAAGCATCTCCACCAACTCAAAATGAGGACGACGCTCAAATTGATGAAGGAGAAGTTCAAAGAGATGAGCCACCTCAAGATGACGGTAATGATCAAGGGGGAGATGCAAACGATCAAGACAAGGAGGATGAAGAACCAAGACCACCACACCCAAGAGTCCACCAAGCAATCCAACGAGATCACCCCGTCGACACCATCCTCGGCGACATTAATAAGGGGGTAACCACTAGATCTCGTGTAGCACATTTTTGTGAGCATTACTCTTTTGTTTCCTCTATTGAGCCACACAGGGTAGAGGAAGCACTCCAAGATTCGGATTGGGTGATGGCGATGCAAGAGGAGCTCAACAATTTCACTAGGAATGAGGTATGGCATTTAGTTCCACGTCCTAATCAAAATGTTGTAGGAACCAAATGGGTCTTCCGCAACAAGCAAGATGAGCATGGTGTGGTGACAAGGAACAAAGCCTGACTTGTGGCCAAGGGATACTCCCAAGTCGAAGGTTTGGATTTTGGTGAAACCTATGCACCCGTAGCTAGGCTTGAGTCCATTCATATATTATTAGCCTATGCTACTTACCATGGCTTCAAGCTTTATCAAATAGACGTGAAGAGTGCCTTCCTCAATGGACCAATCAAGGAAGAGGTCTATGTTGAGCAACCTCCCGGCTTTGAATACAGTGAGTACCCTAACCATGTCTATAGGCTCTCTAAGGCGCTTTATGGGCTCAAGCAAGCCCCAAAAGCATGGTATGAATGCCTAAGAGATTTCCTTATTGCTAATGGCTTCAAAGTCGGCAAGGCCGATCCTACTTTATTCACTAAAACTCTTGACAATGATTTGTTTGTATGCCAAATTTATGTTGATGATATTATATTTGGGTCTACTAACGAATCTACATGTGAAGAATTTAGTAGGATCATGACACAGAAATTCAAGATGTCGATGATGGGGGAGTTGAAGTATTTCTTGGGATTTCAAGTGAAGCAACTCCAAGAAGGCACCTTCATTAGCCAAACGAAGTACACTCAAGATATTCTAAACAAGTTTGGAATGAAGGATGCCAAGCCCATCAAGACTCCCATGGGAACCAATGGGCATCTCGACCTCGACACGGGAGGTAAATCCGTCGATCAAAAGGTATATCGGTCGATGATAGGTTCATTACTCTATTTATGTGCATCTCGACCGGATATTATGCTTTCCGTATGCATGTGTGCAAGATTCCAATCCGACCCTAAGGAATCTCACCTTACGGCCGTAAAACGAATCTTGAGATATTTGGCTTATACTCCTAAGTTTGGGCTTTGGTACCCTCGGGGATCCACATTTGATTTAATTGGTTATTCGGATGCCGATTGGGCGGGGTGCAAAATCAATAGAAAGAGCACATCGAGGACTTGCCAGTTTTTGGGAAGATCCTTGGTGTCTTGGGCTTCAAAGAAGCAAAATTCGGTCGCTCTTTCTACCGTCGAAGCCGAGTACATTGCCGCAGGCCATTGTTGCGCGCAATTGCTTTGGATGAGGCAAACCCTGCGGGACTATGGTTACAAATTGACCAAAGTTCCTCTCCTATGTGATAATGAGAGTGCAATCCGCATGGCGGATAATCCCGTTGAGCATAGCCGCACTAAACACATAGCCATTCGGTATCATTTTCTTAGGGATCACCAACAAAAGGGGGATATCGAGATTGCATATATTAACACTAAAGATCAATTAGCCTATATCTTTACCAAGCCACTAGATGAACAAACTTTTACCCGACATAGGCATGAGCTAAATATTCTTGATTCTAGAAATTTCTTTTGATATCTTGCATGCATAGCTCATATATTATACCCTTGATCATGTCTCTTTTATATATGCTATGACTAATATGTTTTCAAGTGAATTTCAAACCAAGTCATAAGTGTATTGAAAGGGAATTGGAGTCTTCGGCAAAGAAAAAGGCTTCCACTCCACTCCATCATTCTTCCTTTCGCCGTCGCTCCAAGCATCTCTCCGTCTTTGGTATAATCTTCACTCATATGTTTTATTTGCCAAAGGGGAGAAAATAGTTAGCAAAGGGCTCTAATAACTCCGTTTTTGGCGATTCATGCCAAAGGGGGAGAGAGTATGAGCCCAAAGCAAAAGGACCGCACCACCACCCTAATTTTAAAACTAATGATTTTCAATTGGTAAATTTCAAATTGGTATCTTATTGTGTTCAAAAGGGGGAGCAAGTAGTATTTTCAAAATTGATATCTTAAAACCCTCTTGAACACTAAGAGGAGAATTTATTTGAGGGGGAGTTTTGTTTAGTCAAAGGAAAAGCATTTGAAACAAGGGGACAAAATTTCAAATCTTGAAAATGCTTCGCAAAATCTTATTCATTTACCTTTGACTATTTGCAAAAAGACCTTGAAAAGGATTTGCAAAAACAAAACATGTGTGCAAGCTTGGTCCAAAATGTTAAAAAATAAAGAAACAATCCATGCATATCTAGTAAGTAATATTTATTGGCTCAAATTCTAAGTAACCTTTGCACTTACATATTGCAAACTAGTTCAATTATGCACTTCTATATTTGCTTTGGTTTGTGTTGGCATCAATCACCAAAAAGGGGGAGATTGAAAGGGAATTAGGCTTACACCCATTTCCTAAATTGATTTTGGTGGTTGAATTGCCCAACACAAATAATTGGATTAACTAGTTTGCCCAAGTTTATAAGTTCTACAGGTACCAAAGGTTCTCAATAAGCCAATAAAAAGACCAAGAGAAAGGGTTCAAACAAAGGAGCAAAGGGACAACCGAAGGCACCCTGGTCTGGCGCAACGGACTGTCCGGTGTGCCACCGGACAGTGTCCGGTGCACCAGGGGACTCCAAGCTGAACTTCGCACCTTTGGGAATTCTCAAAGACGCCGCGCTATAATTCACCGGACTGTCCGGTGTACACCGGACAGTGTCCGGTGCTCCAAGGAGAAGCGACTCTGAACTCGCCAGCTTCGGGAATCCACAACGGCTAATCCGCTATAATTCACCGGACATGTCCGGTGTACACCGGACTGTCCGGTGTAACGGCGGATCAACGGCTACTTCGGCGCCAACGGTCACCTGCAGGCGCATTAAATGCGCACCAGAGCGCGCAGAAGTCAGGCACGCGCTGTGTGGCGCACCGGACACTCTACAGTACATGTCCGGTGCGCCACCGGACATTCGGGCGGGCCCAGCAGTCAGAGCTCCAACGGTCGGAACCCTAACGGCCTGGTGACGTGGCTGGAGCACCGGACATGTCCGGTGTGCACTGGACTGTCCGGTGCACCATGCGACAAACAGCCTCCACCAAACGGCTAGTTTGGTGGTTGGGGCTTTAAATACCCCCAACCACCCCACATTTAAGTCATCCAAGTTTTCACACTTCTGCACCTTACAAGAGCTCTAGCATTCAATTCTAGACACACCCAAGTGATCAAATCCTCTCCAATTCCACACAAGGCTTTAGTGATTAGCGAGAGAGATTTGTTGTGTTCTTTTGAGCTCTTGCGCTTGGATTGCTTCTTTCTTTCTCATTTGTTCTTGCGATCATAACTCAATTGTAACCGAGGCAAGAGACACCAATTGTGTGGTGGTCCTTGCGGGGAAGTTTTGTTCCCGGTTTGATTTGAGAAGAGAAGCTCACTCGGTCCGAGGGACCGTTTGAGAGAGGGAAAGGGTTGAAAAAGACCCGGCCTTTGTGGCCTCCTCAACGGGGAGTAGGTTTGCGAGAACCGAACCTCGGTAAAACAAATCCGCGTGTCACACTCTTCATTCGCTTGCGATTTGTTTTGCGCCCTCTCTCTCGGACTCATTATTATTTCTAACGCTAACCCGGCTTGTAGTTGTGATTAATTTTGTAAATTTCAGTTTTGCCCTATTCACCCCCCTCTAGACGACTTTCAAGTATTAATCGATTCGGATCGCCTTTACTTCTCGAACATGAAGACTTGGTCACTGACCTACACGTAGTGACAAGTGAACTCAAGGGATGATAAAAGACGACTAGTATAGGCCAAGTGCTTGATCTAGAATAGAAAGAAATCTAGATGTAGGTAACTACTTAATCTGACAAGTAAAATGAATTCTTAAGGATCCACTCATAGTAAGCTTTTCTGCAAAAGAGTCTTGAATCTGGATAAGCTTTACCATGATTCCCAAAGGCTAGCATATCCTTGAGAGTATTTTCCCTTTAGTTGGGTAAGACTTGCGAAAGACTTGCAAAAGTACACTCCATACTCAGGGTTTCCAAACCCATGTTGTTGTAGGTGATGAAACTGTTGAGTTCTGCTGTTTCTGCTCCAAGGTTGTTCCAAAGCAGGAGGAAGAAAATTAAGAACTACCTTTGGAAGGTGTTTTGCCTTCCTGTGATGTAATAAGTTAAGCACTCAGAACCCGGTTATGTAATAACAACTCTCTCTATATTGTACTTATGAATGTAAATTATGTTATTGTAATCTCTTCCGCTTATTCCGATGGTGTGTAATGTCTACGTTATGGGATAAGCGCTCTTGGGCGATGTGATGGGGATACAGGTAATCGGACCTGCCGAGCCATTGGGCGCACCAGCATGACTGTCTGAAGTCCTTAGGACAAAGACATTGGTAGGTGGGCCTAATATCTTGGGAGATTCCGTGACAAAAATAGAGTGAGAAGGAAGAATTTTTTCACTTGATTGCCCTTTCTTAGATGCAAAATTATATCTAGAGCAATATCACAGGTGTAATCAAGAACTTGGAAAAAGGTAGGAAGAGAAAATCGTAAAAGATCAAACACACGAGACAAGATGATTTTTATCATGGTTCGGTGAAGTCTCAAATGCTTACCTACTCTATGTTGTGGTGTCCTAAAGGACGAGGGTTGCACTCAACCCTTCTCAAGTGATCCAATGATCAACATGAGGCCACAATTCATCCTTATAGATTCTCTTTGCAAGGATCTCCACAGGTTGGAGTCTCTTGCAGCCGTACAGTGTTGATGGGAGGTACAACTTTAAAGAACAGCAAGAGAGAGGAGTAGAACGCACGCAAGAGCACAAGAACAACTCCACAAAGCAAGAACACAAACACAAAGTAACAGCATGGCAATCTCATGACAAATGGCCGACCCCTATGGCCATCTAGCGGATGGTCCGACCCTATGGCCGGACGGTCCGTCGCCCAGTGAAAGGCGACAAACTCCACTGACATAAGCATAGTAGCGGAGTTCAGAGATTTGGACAAGTTAGGTTAGGGGTTTACATCGGCCGATCTTTTGAAAGAAGTTGACATAGGAGATGGTGGCACTCCGAGGCCAACTTTTATAAACGAGAAACTGAAATTCGATCCTAGGAATAGAATTATCAGGCTATTAAAATTATATTTTGATTGCTTTGCTTGGAGCTATACTGAGATGCCAGGTTTAAGCCAAGAACTAGTGGAGAATCGGTTGCCTATTAAGTCCGATTTTATGCCATTCAAGCAAAGTTCAAGACTGTTTTATCGAGACTTACTCCCTAGGATTAAGGACGAAATCCATCGACTTTTATAGGCTAACTTTATTGGCCTTGCAGATATGCATATTTAGTTTCTATATTGAGTTTCTATTGTGCTGGTGGAGAAAAAAATATTTTCGTAAGTTTAGAGTATGTGTTAATTTTCGTAATAACCAAACCAAACTATAGTAATAACTAATAAGAGAATATAATTCTGAAACGTTTTCTAGCAGAACCTGAATCCATAACAAGTGTATCTTAAATAAAGTGAATCCATTAATTGAAAATTGAAAAGCAGACCAACGATCGAGACAGAGTTTGAAGCATCAGGATGCTGCTAAAACAAGATCACGTACGTATACAAGTATACCCTTGTTAAAGTAGGAATACAGGTACAGCCTATGAAATGGCCGGGCGATCGACCGTGTGATATATATGACGAGAGAGAGCACAATACAAAACAACGGAATTGACGCATAGACGACGACGAACAGGTACGGTGCGTGCGGTGAAGATTAGCTAGGGAGCTCAGCTAGTTGCCCACAGGTAGCGAGCTGAGGTATACAACAGCTAGGCGCCGGTGTAGATGTGGAGTTTGCACGCCATGGTGACAATGAGGAAGAGGACGAAGAAGATGATGGTGTGGACGGTGGCGGCCTTGCCGGTGACACGGAGGCTGCCGAAGTCGACCCAGCGGTGCATGCCTGGGAACTCGATGAGCAGGCCCGGCGAGAGGAGCACGAAGAGCACGACGCCCACCACCACGGGCGCCCAGTCCAGCATCCCGGCCGGTCCTAAAAACTAGTCTAGACTAGGTAGTGCTAGGCTTGTACTGCTGCGTGCGCGTGGGTGTGTGTATTGCCGCGATGCATACTATACGTGTGTGTGCGCGCTTGCATTTTGTGGAGCAGGACTGCAGGAGCAGCAGGAGGGAGAGGGAAACTGGGGCAATAATAATGGAGCGGAAAAGAGGGAGATTCATGGAGGAATGAGACGTCGACGAGATACCCATGCCTGGCTGAACCAATCGACGCCAAAGAGTGAGAAAGCGAGCAGGGGAATCGGAGGAGGAAAAGCATCGGGATGAGGATGGGGTGAGACTCAGAGAGAAAGGGATGGTTGCTGACTCTTGATTAATTTGGCGGTACGGTGGGCATGTTTGCTTCCCTTGTCTCGTTAACTTGATCGATTCTTTTTGCATCCATTTTAGTCCGACACCATGTACCAGATTAAAACGTCTGTTTACCATATTTCTGGGAAAATAGTAACGAAAACAATACAGGACAATACGGCGGTTACGGGAACGAAAACAGGCCAACGCTTTTTTCTGATCGTTTTTGCAGATCCCGTGTCTTACCGGAAATAACTGTCGGTATCCGGGTAAAGAGCAGTCATAGGAACAGGCCTCCAATCGGTCAATCCATTGCCTTGTGCCCATACGGACATTAGCCATCAGAACATCAACGCAGAAAACTTAAGCAAATCTATACTACTCCTTAAGAGAGTAGTGTAGGTGTCCACACCGTGGTGCACGGTTCTGCCTCCAGATCTTGCGCTCGCCCTAAGCACCACCCAGCACCAACCGCCATCCCCGCCCGCCATCTCCGCTGCGCCAAATCGAGGAATCCGCCTCCGCTATGGAAGGAGATCGTCTCCGCTGCGCCCTGATTCTCGGTCAGCATCATCGTCCTCGTCCGCTGCGCCCTGACTCTCGGTCCTTCGCCCACGCTGTCCATGGAAGGAGATCGAGAATCCCGGTCCTCGGCCAGGCTCTAAATGGAAGGAGATCGAGGAATCTGCCTCCGCTGCCCCTGGCACCCTCTGCGACCGCCGCCTCTCCCTCGCCTGCCCACCTGTGAGACAGTCGCCATCATCCCCCTGCCCCACGCCGCTCGCGATGACCCCCTCCCCCACGATTCCGGGGTCTTCGCGACCCATGGCATGACGCTCTACGCCGACGATGGAGGGGAGCTACACGACCACCTCCTCCGTCTGGTAAGCTTCAGAGATCCCTGTGTGCCCGATTCGGATCATGTTGTTGAGTTGTGTTGACCCACGCGAATCGATGTTGATGTGCTTGGTTTTGCCAGAGATCCAGATAGTGCTCGTGTTCACCGCTGCCTTCGTCGTCTCCTCGCCGGTGGCCTCCGTGGTTCCAATCCGACCTCCCTGGAACCACATGATGAGGTACACAAATGGACCCCCAATCCTGCTCGCCTGCAGCTCTAGCTACAACGATGTGTTCGATGTTTCTTGGTGTTGTCGCCTGCACGGTGTCTATTGATGCGGTGTTCCGGCAGAGGCTGATTTGTGAAGTTCCTTACTTTCGTTCATGTTTCTTCAGCTAGGATTTGAGTGAGAAGATAATAAACTTGTATTGGTTATCCATGGTTTATGCAGATCATGTATTGGGAAATGCACTTGGTATGTAATTTTCAATGATTTTCTTGGATCTCTTTGCACCTATGAACTACAAAAGAAAATATATTATTTTGAAAGGCTAAATCAGCAAGAATGTCTATGACCTATCCATTCTATACTGCCAACATATGCTCCAGTCCAATGTCGCATTTTAACTATATATGCAAAAATGTTCTTCATGCTCTGAATGACTAAATCCTGCATTTCTATGCAACGCCATGCTCAGTTTTAGATGAGATCCACTTCTCCGTGTTTTTAGCTCTGTTTAGCCTGATACTGACGAATTCAGGACAGACAACAATAGCAGTCTTGGCATCGAAGAATACCGTATCCCCAGCGCCTAGAATCCCCGTTGGAGGTTCTAGCCAGTTTATAATTTGTATCTCCTTTGTCAAAATTTTCTGTCCTTATAATTTCCTGATAGCTGCAAATATTGTTTTAGGGCTTTCTTTTGGAACCAACGATCACAGTCTCAGAGATGAGTTTGCCAAATATGGAGAAGTCGTTGAAGGTATCAAGCTCATTGCTGCACTTGGTGGTCTGCTCAAGAATGCTACGAGTTCAAATCTGTCTGTCTACCAAGCAATCAGATGTATGTCATCATCCAAGCCCTTGTTGGAGGTTCTAGCCGGTTTATAATTTATATCTCCTTTGTCAAAATTTTCTGTCCTTTATAATTTCCTGATAGATGTAAATATTATTTTAGGGCTTTCTTATGGAACTAATGATCACAGTCTCAGAGTCGAGTTTGCCAAATATGGAGAAGTCGTTGAAGGTACCCTGTTCATTGTTGCACTTGCATTGGCTCTACTTTTTGCTGACCAGTTATGCTTCAACTTGTCTAACTAGGATTATCGTTGATCGTGAGTCTAGGAGGTCTAGAGGTTTTGGCTTTGTAACTTACACATCTTGAGGAGGCTTCAGCTACCATCACTGCCATGTATGGAAAGGTTAGTTCCTACTTTGAAGGATTGTGATTCATATGTTTTTTATTATCATAGTGGTGATATTTCATCATGTCTCAGTTAGGCTATTGCTTACAACTGGCTAATTCTTGTAAGATTTGCATCCTCGACATTAATTTGATTATGATTATGGCTATGTAGGTTTGAGTTCACTTCCACAGTTTTTTCTCGGGATATTGCTATGCTATTAAATCTCCATTGAATTATTTTGTCTTAGGTTCTTGGACATGTATGTTATCACATCATAGCAACTGGTTCGAACGGCTACATGGCAATTGTGACCAACCTTAACAGTCCGGTAAACAAATGGAAATGTGTTGCTGCTCCCATTATTGTATAAATGAATTAACTTTTCACAATTCAGGTTAAATTCTAAGAAGAGTAAATATTTCCTTGTTACCGGTCTATGATGACTGTGAAGAGATGGTCACATGGTCCTGCCACCACTCAAATCGATAAGCTTGTTGTCCACATGGCGTGTGTTAAAATGCCGGTTGTTGTGCTCATTAATCAGCTTATTTTCCCCTTTATCGATCTATCTACCTATGGGCTCTTAGGTTGGTACTACATCTCTAGAACCCTCATGCTGCTGTGGGAGGATTTCATCACAGTTGACGGTTTTGTCGTGCTACCTCAGGTGAAAATTACTGTTTTTGATTTGGCAACTTACAAATTCAGTTGGTTCTGTTGTTCTGTATAGTGTCGATACAAATTTTTCCTTCTTCTATCTTTGTTTGGTGAATTGAAAATGCAGGTCATGTGGTTAACGTTTGTTCCCTTCATCCACAATAGCTTACTGCATGGCATAATTTCTAGTTCTTTGGTTGTTGTTGATGTTGTGATGGTACGACACATTAAATTAACTTGCATTAAGCAATTTCTATTTATTAACTCTGATAGCACATGAATGACTCTAAAGTAACCTTTTATCATTTGCATTGTACCAAATTTGTTGACCATGCTTGATGTTAGGTTTCAAAGCAGTCAACGTATTAGGAGAGACATTGTTCTAAGTAAATCATGTGAGCAATAATGAAGTTTGGTTCCGTAATAGGATGTTTTCTTATTTTAAGTGCCTCATGTTTGATTGGATTTAGTTATACACACAATTATACGTATTGTTTTTCTTTATGAACCCTCATTTGATTATACATAGGATGCACTTTCAATTTGTTTGTTTGGTTTGCGCACATTGTAAGTAGCTTTGGTTGCTTGTAAGAGAACTTGATTTCTTGCCCTTTAAACTGGAAGGAGAAAGTTATTTATAGTGTCCTGTTAGACTTATCTGAAATGCACACTTCGAGTCTCCAATAGAGTTCGTGAGTTTTTTTCTACTATCTGTTCGGACACATACTTAGTGATCAAGAACAATTTGAAGAGATAGATGGTACTTCTTTGTTTGTATAGAAATATCATAAAAGACTTGGATGGATCTAAAATCTTGTCATGTTCTAGACCAAGTATACTGAATTTTATTATCTTTTCCTTTCTTATGTTTTTAGATTCATTCGCTCTGAGAAATTTTTCATAAATATATTTCAACTTATCGATTAAGATATGCCTCTAATTGCCATCTTGATCTTAGATGGGTTAGGTTGTCATCTGTTTTAGAAATATTAGCTAACATAGAAAAAAAAGGAATACAAATATAATTGTCAGCCAAAAAATGTTTTATGTCCAGATAAAAACAAGTAATGTTTTGATAGCCTGTTAATGGTCTTTTTTATACGAATTTAGCCTTCCAACAGTTTTGATTGATATTATGTACCTCTGCAGATGGCAGTAGTGGCAATTCTATGTGTGCAACTAGAACCAAGTTACCGACCGCTGATTAGTGCCTATGGAGCTCGATAGGATATTACATTTTATTTGTGCTCAACCACCGATGGCGTCTTTATTACTGTGCATTGCATCTTCTTGGTTAGTGTAATGTGCAACCTTGGTTAGTGTTTCAAGTAGGTGCAAGAGGAGGTGAACAGATAATGAAGATTTCAAGTAAATGGCGAGTTGAATCCATTGAACAGATAATAAGAACAGTTTTAAGTGTCATTAACGGTGCAAGCTACTACACTAGGATTTTCAAAATGGTGAACAGATCAGCCGACAGATGCTATGTGGTTGTGTCCAGCCAAGGGAACTTCTATTTGGTGTGGGAGCTTGGGCAGGTCTAGTAGAACCACCAATTACCTGGTCCTTGGTCTACATGCCTTTGTTGTTCTGTTTGTATGGACCTTTGTCTCTGTGTGCAGCCGTTTTGGCAACCCCACATCAGGGTGGTGGCATGGAGATTCTGAACATGGGGTGGAGAGCGAACAGTGGACTTTGGTTGCTGTTGTGTGGTGGTCGGCTCTTCCTCAGTATAGGAACAGTCATGTAGGTGGCTAGCTAGAATAGAAGAAGTTGCAGCGAGCGCTAATTGCTTTGTGTCAATCTATGTGTAGATAACTAAAGACTTTGAGGAGGTGCAGGTGCAGAGCCGATGGTTTGGGATCCTTGACGTGGGCTACCGCTCATAGGTAAATCTCTTAGCAATTCAGCTCTCAATCTCTTGGCCTGTATGGTTTTCTATGAATTTCTATGCACTACACTGCTCTAGGAGGAGGCTTGGGCTGCTTGTGGCAGCAACGTGTTGCACAAGACCACAAACAAAGGGAAGAGCTGGGTGCACGACAAGGCTATCGCCGCCAACCTCTACTCCGTCAAGTAATCATACTGCTGCTGCTCTATTGCTTGTCAGAAACATTTTGTAATTATGACGCTACCACAGGTTCCTTGATGACAACAAAGGATTTGTGCTAGGCAACGACGGCGTGTTGCTTCGGGGTCTTAGCTGAACGATCAGACATCCTATGTATATCTGTGTACAACAAACGACATCTGCTACTACTACTACCATAAAAGACTGACGAATGTGCTTGCGTTCTCTCTTCTGTAACACAAATGAGTGTAAAGAGACATGTGCTACTTCCTTGGAACTTGAAAACCTTGTAAACTCATGTCTTCATACGTCGTGCTTCATGTGCGAAAACGCTTAGGTCTCTTCCTCTCCACCTCTCCCTTGCTTCACCTACCAATGGGTAATCACAATGCCTGACCTATCATTTAAAATTCTATATTGATTCTTTAGAAATAATTTATACAATAATATAATGTTTGTTTGATATCAGTTCATTCTATTTGAGTCAGTGTATTTATAGTGATATTACATATTTACATCGTCAATATAATATTAGTGTTACAGTGATATTTTGTCACACGAGTTTTACATATCATAATGATGTTTTTCGTTCCGTATCTATGTTTTGTACTCAATTTTAACTCCCGTGGCAACACACGGGCACATACCTAGTAGAAACCATAACCTATGACCAACTTTTACTATTGCAGTTGGTCGGTTGCCTAGTGCCTACACCGTGTGGCGGCATCGGTCCCTAGCTCCCTACCTCCCTGGTACGTGCTTTCTCTCCGTCTCTCGTCAACTTCGGTTCTCTCGTGATGGTGCTCTTGCTTCTTAGTTCTCACTCCTCTCGCTCCTAGTCCCTGGTCCGTGCTCTCTCATGCTCCGACCGCTGCTCGGCTGCTTCGTGGGCCCTGGTGGTGGCGGTGCCCGATGTCCCACAGTCAGGCAGGCATAGGCCGATGGGTGCACGGCTGCAACCTGCACGGCAAGGCGACAAGGAACCACCGGCGTCTGGCCCGACGCCACCACCCACTTTCTAACCGATGGCACCACCCATCAAGCCATCGTGCCATCGACCTCATTCGTTCTGGCCGGCACCGCCCCCATAGTCCCACGACCATTGAAGCAGCAGTCGCAGAGTTCGATGGTGTCATCCAAGAGACCTGCTTCACCTTCAAGCTGTGGCTCGTCAGCTACTAAGTGTGTTGCTGCCATTGCCATGTCCCTGGAGCCACCGCCCACCGTCTAACCGACGGCACCACCCATCAAGTCATTGTGTCGTCGACCTCATTCGTTCTGGCCGGCACCGCCCCCACAGTCCCATGACCATTGAAGCAGCAGTCGCAGAGTTTGATGGTGCCGCCCAAGGGACCTGCTTCACCTTCAGGTTGTGGCTCATCAGCTGCTAAGCGTGTTGCTGCCATTGCCATGTCCCTAGAGCCACCGCCACCGCCTTCACTGCCTGTGGTGAATAGTAGCACGCTTCCTCCCATCCCAACACAAGGTATAGAACTTATGACCAATTTTTCTAATTTAGGGTTTTGGTTGTGCTGGGTGATTTTCAGCATATACCTGCTTAGAAAATGCTTGTGCTTCACTGATTCACTCTGTCCAACAATTATAGTCATTAAATCTTGTCTTTGTAGGTTGTAAGAGGGCTATGTCAGCAACTGGAAGTCCAAGTCTAGTTCAGGATTTAGGCCTGTGTTTGTCTAGTGTCACTGCAACTCCAAATCCCAGCTCATCGATAGGAATAGATCCAAGCACTTTACCAAGTGATGTTGTTGCTGGTTCAATGAGTGCCAATGGAAAACAAGTGTAGGGACAAGGAAATGATAATGCAAATGCTATAGCTATTGATGGGGATGAGCCTTCTGGAAAGAGGTCTAAAAAGTGTACATCAGATGTTTGGTAGTACTTCACGAAGCACAGAGTAATCATTGAGGATAATGTGAAATCATATGTGCAGATGTGGGCTCATTACAATTTCCCTAAGTGCAAACACAAGGGTAGATGTGAGACTAATTATGGAACAACATGATTTTGGTCGCATCTAAGGACATCACATAGTATCGTAAAGGGACAACAACAAGTCAAAGTGGAAAAAGACAATGACAAAAACATCATTGCTGTGCAACCTTACAAGTATGATGAATAAGCTAGTGTGAGGAAGTTCTATTTGGCAATTGTGATGCATGAGTATCCATTCAACATAGTTGATCATGAGTACTTTGTTGACTTCATTAAATCCCTACATCCTAGCTTCCCAATCAAGTCTCGTGTTACCATTAGGAAAGAAATTCTAAGCATATATTTGCAAGAAAAAGAGAAGTTGTATGCATACTTTAAAACTGTTCCATGCCGATTTAATGCCACAATGGACATGTGTACTTCAAATCAGAACAAGTCCTACATGTGTATCACTACACATTGGATAGATGATAACTGGTCAATTCAGAAAAGGATTATCAGCTTTGTGCATGTAGATGGACGCCATACTGGTGCAAAATTGTTAGAGAGCTTCACTGAACTAATGGTTAAGTGGAACATTGACAAGAGAATGTTTTCTTTAACTTTAGACAATGCAGCAAACCAATGAAGTAGCAGTCAAAGATATAATTGTTGATCTCAATGCCAACGGTAATGAAAATTCTTCATTAGTATGTGATGATTTGTTCTTTCATGTAAGGTGTGCTTGCCATATTCTGAACCTAGTTGCAAGGGATGGACTAAGTGTAATTGCACTCACAATTGAGAATATAAGGCAATTGGTCCTTGCTGTGAAGGGATCTCCATTGCAATGGGATGAGCTAATGAAACGAGCAGCTGAGTGTGGATTGGATACAAAAAGGGCCTCTCTCTTAATGTTGGAACCAGGTGAAAATCAACCTATATGATGATACGAGATGCTTTATATTACAAGGCTGCATTCATGAGGCTGAAATCATCTGATCCAAAGGTACATCAGAGGAGGCTTGTATTCATACTAGAAGAAATCTTGTACTACACTTGCTAATGCCTGCATTTTTGATCCACGGTACAAGAGGAGGCTTGTAGAATTCTATATGAGGAAATTCTATGGCAATGATTCTCAGTCTCATGTTGATGGACTTGTTAATGTTATTAAAAAACTATATCAGTTCTATGCTAGTTCAATTCCATCTACAAGGGCTAGGACCAAAGGTACATCAGAGGAACCTACTGTCACTGATATAGTAGATTTATTAGTGGATAAGGATAACAATGATGATGAACTAGACAAATATTTATATGTGTTAAATGGAAACGATGGGGTTGACTTGAATGAGCTAGAGAAGTATATGGTAGATCCACCTTTGAGGTTTAGTGGTACTAGGAACTTTGATATTTTATCATGGTGGAAGAACCAGATTAAGGAGTATCCTATCATGGCTCAGATTGCTCGTGACTTGCTCGTTGTACAAGTATCAACTATTGCTGAAGAGTCTGCTTTTAGTTCCGGTGGACGTGTAGTTGATCCTTTTCATAGTCATCTTGATCCTGAAATGGTTGAAGCATTGATATGCACAAAAGACTAGGTTGCTTCAGAAAGAAGAGGTATTCTTGTTGGTTTTGTGAGTTCGGTTACTAGTCTATACTAATTATGTTGGCTGATTTTTTATTTTGTTTTTTTTAATTTATAGATACTAAGATTGGTTCAATTGTCTGTGATCTTGATATGATAGAGATGCTTGCTTCAATACCGAAGTTTGAGGTACACATAAGACAATGTTTACCTTCAATATACTTTTCCTATCCATGTTGCTCAACTGATTACAAAAAATGCATGTACTTTGCAGCTTGCATCTCTTTAGCTTGCTGTTTAACTTTGGTACTCTTTTTAAATTCATAGTTTCATGTTGATAACTTATAGGATGACCAAGTAGCAGATAGTGATGAAGAGGGGCTGTTGGGCACTGATCTCTGAGGCAAATGATTGATGACCATTGACCAAATAGAAATAGGAGTACGTTGTAGGCAAGTTTGCAAGTGGTAGTACGCAGGACTGCAACAGGAAACTTATTTATTGAGTTTAGGACTCAGATGCTTGTAATGTTGCAGATTTATATTATCTCTATCCGGCCACCAAAACATCTCTACTTGTGGCTGTAATGTTGCAGACTTGCACCAATTAAGTTAGAAACTTTATAACTATATTGTTCTGTGGCAACTTTGGAAATGTTGCTTTATGTTTGGTGTAATGTTGCCATGAGATGATTATTGACTTATTTATCTATTCTAATGACGCATGCTTAACTTTAATGGCAGCTTGTTGACCAATTAATAATGGCTGCATCTGTTGGTGTTTCCGATTTTAATTACCAGTTTTCAACCGTTTTTGATGTGTTTCGAATCGTTTATATCGTTTCTCATCAATTCATCATTCCGTTAATCCCGGTTTCGTTTTCGGATTGGTGTTACCGTTTTCGATCCCAGTTTCATTTTTAAATATGGATTTGAAAGTGGTTGGGGTGTTTCCCGATCGCTTTCATCCTACAAAAAACTGCCGCTTGCTGTGTTTTTGTTTTGAAAAAAAAATAAACAAAGGATGGAGCGGAGCCGGCTGCCAGTGTGCAAATTCTGCTGGACCTTGAAGGGCCCAAGCCCAGCAGGCCTCCCGATTCCCTGCTGCTCCGGCACGGACCCGTGCGCCGCCGGGGCCCGCGTAGATCCGTTGCGTCGCCTCACGCTCACGCACGGTCGCACTCGCACACCAGATTCCAGACTCCACTGTGCAAGCAACGCAGCAAGCAACGGTTGGATTCCTTGCCCCCGCCCGGACCACGGAGAGAGGCTGGACCACGCAGGCTCCTGCCCCTGCCAATGACGCGTGGGGCCCACCTCGCTTTCTTTACTCCTCTAAAAAGCCTGCCACTGGCAGGCGCCACTGCGGCGCTCCTCATTCCAATTTCCAAGAGAGACAGAGAGAGCGCGTGGATTTGGGGGAGCTTCTTCACTGGAGAGTGGAGAGCTCCGGTAGCGAGGCGAAGGAAGAGGGAGGAGGGGAATCAGAGAGGCCCCCCCGATGGCGGACTGGGGCCCCGTGATCGTGGCGACGGTGCTGTTCGTGGTCCTCACGCCGGGGCTGCTCTGCACGCTGCCGGGCCGGGGCCGCGTCGCGGAGTTCGGCAGCATGCACACCAGCGGCCTGGCCATCCTCGTCCACGCTGTCCTCTACTTCGCGCTCATCACCATCTTCCTCATCGCCATCGGCATCCACGTCTACGCGGGCTAGTAGCCGCCCGGAGCAGGATGCGATATACGGAGTAGTAGGTTGCGCCGCCGCCGCTGCCGTGATCCAGATCAAGATCTGTTTTTTTTCTTTGTTCCTTTTCGCTCTCTCTCTCTCTCTCTCTCTCTCTCTCTCTCTCTCTCTCTCTCTCTCTCTCTCTCTGCTCTCCTCCTCGGATTTGCTGCCAGTATGGACGAAATCGTTGATTATGATCTGGACGTCTGCTTGTAATCGATCATGACTTGTGTAATCTTGCTTGCGGCCATCAGTATCGATCAAATATCAATCGCGCTCATTCCATATTTTTTTATTTGAATTGCTTCTTCGTTTGCTCTCTGAGCTTACCTCTGATTGCTTTTTTGCTTGCTTGGTGGCCGTCGCTTGCTTTGCCCATGTTCGGGGCCATTGATTGGTGAGGCCGATTAGTGTGCGCAAATCGCAATCCAAGTCGGGCCCGACCGGCTCCACCGGATCGGAATTGCCGTGCGCACTAGGATTTTGTCGGCTAAATCCAACGTAAAAGGGAAGGCAATAAGATTATTCTTATACGGTCCATTTTAGATGAAAGTCGAGCAAACAGATGGCTTCAATGCAAATTCGGTAACACTTTTTCCAGCACTACATCAAACTAACAATAAAACGATACCTTTCCAGCGCTTTATCAAACTAAGAGGAAGATTAATAAAAGAACCAACTAAAAGCTCCATACTCTTGTCAGGTTATCAAGAGTCAACAATAAAATTAATACATATAGTAAGCTTATTTTTAGATAACTTTAACTTTGAGAGAGAAATCATTTAGATTAGCTAGAAAAATAAAGAGTTAGCCTTAACTCCTGCAGCAGGCTGCAAGCTGACTCTTTTTTCTTGTATAATACGATGGAACCAGCCTCCTTACGAAGCACCCACTTTCTTCTCTCTTATATTTCTACCTTACCATCTAGGATTTTGATGACATTGAGCTGTTTGGAGTCTGCCTAGTCAACCTTATTATACTTGCTCTGACAATAAAACGATACCTCCCAATACAAAGTTTCACTTCACTATTTCAAAGATTAACATACCAATTAAATGTTACTACTAAATGCCAATAGCAATTATAAAAATATATATGAAGGTAAAACAAACTACTCTCAATAGATATTTCACACGATTTTAAGACTTTAGAAACGAGTTGGCATACAAAATTTATACCCATCAAACTCATTCATCTTAGATGCTATATTATGTCATCAAAAATGGTACACTATTAAATATGGATAAACCACCATAAAACTATCGCTAAGAGTATTCTAATGGGATATGTTGACGGCTAATGCATACGACCGTGAAAAATATTGTTTTGTACTATTTGTATAGTGGAGTTTGAAATAGAAGATGACTATGATTATGAGTAAGCTGCTGGACTTCACGGTAGCTTTTCCAAAGCATGTGCGATGTAGTTGGTTATCATGCACGACCCTCTCGACGGTAAGTTTATTTATACTAGAAAAGGGCAGCGCCCTGTCGGCGTTGTACCGTTTACGAATACACAGGTTCTTATAGAACTATATAATAAACTGAACAATGTACCAGTAAAGTGGCAAAATTCAGATAGAGGAAGAAGTCTCCGAACTGAGCAATGCAAACAGACCACACGTATCATAAGCATCAACATATAATTATGAAATAGAGAAACTCGTCTTCTAAAGATAAATATGAAGAATTGAAAAAGGCTAGAGAAAATATTGCTCTTGATTGCGCCGAAGCTGGACCTTCGGAAAGTAGGCTAACAGAGCAATTGGGTGAAAGCTTATCAGAGAAAGTATCATTGTCGATACCTGAAGCGGTGCTATCTGAGGGTTCTGAATTCATCATCCGCCACGCTTCGAGAAAACAATTGACATAGAAGCAAATTGCCGAAGCTCGACATACACTAAGGATCTGATGTATCCTCAGGGATCTCTAGTGTGCGAATGTAACACCCTGAATTTAGGGGTATAAAATTTCTTTCTAATTATCACCCAAATTCATGTGTTACTCTTCTCTCTCTCACCCTAGGTTCTATCTCTCTCTAGATTCTCTCTCCCTTTTTCCCTTTTAAGTAGAATTCGCTTAAAGTTAGGGGGATTTAATTATTTATTTTGCCAAAACATTTTGGGTCATGAAATTTTGCATCATGCTGAGCTTAATATTCTTTGAAGTGTTGCACATGTTTGAATTAATTTGAATTTGAAACTTGAATTGAATTTGGATTGAAAAACCCTAGAGAAAAGAAATAGAAAAGGAATTAGGAAATTCAGGAAAAAGGAAAAGAGCAAAGCAGCCGAGTCGGCCCACTAAGCCCGACCGCGCCCGCGCCCTCTGAGAGCACCTAGAGGGGGGGGTGAATAGGTGATCCTATAAAATTTAACAACTAATAGCCACAAAACTTGGTTAAGTGTTAGTATGGCTAAATAGCGAGCTCTTGCGAACACACAAGTATCACAGAAAAACAATCACAAAAGACACGCGAGTTTATCCTGTGGTTCGGTAAGTATAACACTTGCCTACCTCCACATTGTGGCGTCCCAATGGACGAGGGTTGCACTCAACCCCTTTCAAGTGATCCAATGATCAACTTGAATACCACAGTGTTCTTCTTTGCTTATCTCTTTTCCCGTTTGCGAGGAATCTCCACAAGTTGGAGTCTCTCGCCCTTACAACAAATATCAAAGTGAAAGCACAAGAGTAAGGATGGGAACCAACACACACAAATCCGCAGCAATACGTACACACACAAGCCAAAACATGAGCTCAAATGAAGCGCAACAAGTTCACCACTAGAACGGAGCTCAAATCACTAACAAAGTCAATCGAGTGCGCGGAGAGTCGGAGATGGAGTGTGTAAGACTTAGAATGCTCAAAGTATGCTTGTGTGGCTCCTCCATGTGCCTAGGGGTCACTTTTATAGCTCCGAGGCAGCTAGGAGCCGTTGGAGGCATTCTTGGAAGGCTAATCTTGCCTTCTATCGGGTGGCGCACCGGACAGTCCGGTGCGCCACCGGACAGCCATTGTTTATGTCCGGTGCGCGATTTCCTTCCTAATTTGGCGCAGCCGACCGTTGCAGATTTGTGGCAGTTAGCGCACCGGACACTGTCCGGTGCCCCCTGCCGACCGTTGGAGCAGGCCACGCGTCGCCCGCGGATTTGGCGGTCGACTGTTGCGCTGACGGCCGTTGGCTCACCGGACAGTCCGGTGCACCACCGGACAGTCCGGTGAATTATAGCTGTACGCCGCCGAAGTTTTCCCGAGAGTGCCTAGTTCGCCAGAGCTGGCCTGGCGCACCGGACACTGTCCGGTGCACCACCGGACAGTCCGGTGTGCCAAGCCGAGCTGAGTCTTGGCTGCACACAGACACTCTTTTCCAATCCTTTCTTTTCCTGTTTCTAGCACTTAGATAACTTCATTAGTACACATAAACAAATGTACTAAGTCTAGAAACATACCTTCTTGTTGATTTGTACTTCATTCTCTATTTGGCATGTAATAACTCACTCAATATGTGTTGGACAGTTAATCACCAAAATATACTAGAAATGGCCCAAGGCCACATTTCCCTTTCAATCTCCCCCTTTTTGGTGATTTATGCCAACACATCAAAGAGCAACCAATAGAACTGCAACGTCAATGCAATTGAGAACAAAATTTGTTTTTGATTCAAATTTGGCATATTTGGATCATTCTTTGCCACCACTTGGTTTGTTTTTGAAATCAAACTCATTTTCCTATCTCTAAGTCAAACACACTTGTTTAGGCATAAAGAGAGGTATTCCAAGAGAAAAATTTATCAAGAGCTAAAAACTCCCCCTTTTTCCCATAATCAAACATTCTCCCCACAAGAGACCAAAATTTGCAAATAAGAGTATTTTGACAAATCAAAAGTGCTAACTCTACTATTTTTCAAATTTCTCAAGTGGTAGCTGATCCATTTGCTTTGGCCTTTAATTTCTCCCCCTTTGGCATTAGGCACCAAAACGAGATCATTCTTGGCCCTTTAACCCCATTGCCTCACCAAAATTGTCAAGTACGAGCAAAAAGGCAATAAGAGCATAGATATGAACTTGGAGTGAATACCAGAGTGCAGTGGAAGTCTTTGCATGGTCCAAGTTCACCTTTCCCTTTCAATTCACTTTGAGACTAAAACAAGTAAACTCAAACGCAAGGTTAGTCTCAAAGGGTCAAGTTGTAGCATGCCTCCCCCTTAATAAGTGCATCACTTGCAAATGGACTTGTGAGGTCCGGGGATCATGTGTACAACTTGAGCACCACAAATGAACAAAATAGATTGAAATGCATAAATTACATGATCAAAGGCGTAAAACACATGTATGCTATAGATCAATCCAAGTTACATGAATCTAAGACATTTAGCTCACTACGCAACCTGCAAAACCTTTTCTCATCTAAAGGCTTGGTGAAGATATCGGCTAGCTGGTTTTCGGTGTTAATATGGTACACCTCGATATCCCCCTTTTGCTGGTGGTCTCTTAGGAAGTGATGCCGGATGTCTATGTGCTTAGTGCGGCTGTGTTCAACAGGATTATCCACATGCGGATTGCACTCTCATTGTCACATAGGAGTGGGACTTTGCTCAGATTGTAGCCAAAGTCCCGGAGGGTTTGTCTCATCCAAAGTAGTTGCGTGCAACACTGTCCTAGGAATTGGCACGTCCCTGATGTACTCTTCCTATTAACCTTGCACCCGGCATAATCAGAGTCTGAATATCTAATCAAGTCAAAGGTAGACCCCTTTGGATACCAGATCCCGAAGCAAGGCGTAGCAACTAAATATCTAAGAATCTGCTTAACGACCACAAGGTGACATTCCCTTGGGTTGGATTGATATCTAGCACACATGCATACGCTAAGCATAATATCCGGTCTACTAGCACATAAATAAAGTAAGGAACCTATCATAGACCGGTATGCCTTTTGATCAACAGACTTACCTCCTTTGTTGAGGTCGACATGTCCGTCGGTGCCCATTGGTGTCTTCGCGGGCTTGGCGTCCTTCATCCCAAATCGCTTGAGCAAGTCTTGCGTGTACTTCGTTTGGGAGATGAAGGTGCCATCCTTGAGTTGCTTCACTTGGAACCCAAGGAAGTAGTTCAACTTGCCCATCATTGACATCTCAAATTTCTGTGTCATCACCCTGCTAAACTCCTCACAAGACTTTTGGTTAGTAGAACCAAATATTATGTCATCGACATAAATTTGGCACACAAATAAGTCACCATCACAAGTCTTAGTGAAAAGAGTTGGATCGGCTTTCCCAACCTTGAAAGCATTAGCAATTAGAAAATCTCTAAGGCATTCATACCATGCTCTTGGGGCTTGCTTAAGTCCATAGAGCGCCTTAGAGAGCTTACACACATGGTTGGGGTACCGTTCATCCTCAAAGCCAGGGGGTTGCTCCACGTACACTTCCTCCTTGATTGGCCCATTGAGGAAAGCGCTCTTCACATCCATTTGGAACAACCTAAAAGAGTAGTGAGCGGCATAGGCTAATAGAATGCGAATAGACTCTAGCCTAGCCACAGGAGCAAAAGTCTCCTCGAAATCCAAACTTGCGACTTGGGCATAACCTTTTGCCACAAGTCGAGCCTTGTTTCGTGTCACCACCCCGTGCTCGTCTTGCTTGTTGCGGAACACCCACTTGGTTCCCACAACGTTTTGCTTAGGATATGGCACCAGGGTCCAAACTTCATTTCGCTTGAAGTTGTTGAGCTCTTCCTGCATGGCCAATACCCAGTCTGGATCTTGCAAGGCCTCTTCTACCCTGAAAGGCTCAATAGAAGAGACAAACGATTAATGCTCACAAAAATTAGCTAGACGTGAGCGAGTTGTTACTCCCTTGCTTATATCACCCAAAATCTGGTCGACGGAATGATTCCTTTGAATCATCGCTTGGACTTGAGTTGGAGGGGCCCGTGGTGCTTCTTCCTCCACAACTTGGTCTTCTTGTGCTCCCCCTTGATCACACGCCTCCTCTTGAGGAACCTGTTCATCATCTTGAGTTGGGGAGTGCACCATTGTTGAAGAAGAAGGTTGATCTTGCACTTGGTGTTCCTGTGGTCGCACATCTCCAGTCGCCATGGTGCGAATTGCGTTCGTTGGAACATCATCTTCATCTACATCATCAAGATCAACTTGCTCTCTTGGAGAGCCATTAGTTTCATCAAATACAACGTCGCTAGATACTTCAACCAAACCCGATGATTTGTTGAAGACTCTATACGCCTTTGTATTTGAGTCATAACCTAGCAAAAACCCTTCTACAACTTTGGGAGCAAATTTGGAATTCCTACCTTTCTTCACTAGAATGTAACATTTACTCCCAAATACACGAAAGTATGACACGTTGGGTTTGTTACCGGTTAGAAGTTCATACAAGGTCTTCTTGAGGAGGCGATGAAGGTAGACCCGGTTTATGGCGTGGCAAGCTGTGTTCACAGCTTCCGACCAAAACCGCTCGGGTGTCTTGAATTCTCCAAGCATCATCCTCGCCATGTCTATAAGCGTCCTGTTCTTCCTCTCTACCACACCGTTTTGCTGTGGTGTGTAGGGAGCGGAGAACTCGTGCTTGATTCCTTCATCCTCAAGGTACTCCTCCACTTGTAAGTTCTTGAACTCGGACCCATTGTCGCTTCTTATCTTTTTCACCTTGAGCTCAAATTTGTTTTGAGCTCTCCTTAGAAAGCGCTTTAGGGTCCCTTGGGTTTCTGATTTATCCTGCAAAAAGAATACCCAAGTGAAGCGGGAAAAATCATCAACAATTACTAGACCATACTTACTTCCCCTGATGCTAAGGTAGGCGACGGATCCGAAGAGGTCCATGTGAAGTAGCTCCAGAGGTCTTGTTGTGGTCATCACATTCTTGCTGTGATGAGCGCTTCCCACATGTTTACCTGCTTGACAAGCTGCACAAGGTCTATCTTTTTCAAAAAACACATTGGTTAGACCTAACACATGTTCTCCCTTTAGAAGTTTATGAAGGTTCTTCATCCCAACATGTGCTAGACGACGATGGCTGTGAGCATGCATCTAGATCGGCCTCCTCTTTCGAAAAATCAACTAAGTAGAGTTTGCCGTCTAGTACACCCTTAAAAGCTAATGAACCATCACTCCTTCTAAAGACAGACACATCTACATTGGTAAATAGACAATTATATCCCATATTACATAGTTGACTGACAGATAATAAATTATACCCGAGCGATTCAACTAAAAACACATTAGATATGGAATGCTCGGATGAAATGGCTATCTTCCCTAGTCCTTTAACTTTGCCTTGGTTCCCATCTCCAAAGATGATCGAATCTTAGGAATCTTTGTTCTTGACGTAGGAGGTGAACATCTTCTTCTCCCCCGTCATGTGGTTTGTGCATCCGCTGTCGATAATCCAGCTTGAGCCCCCGGATGCATAAACCTGCAAGGCAAATAAGGCTTGGGTTTTAGGTACCCAACTCTTGTTGGGTCCTACAAGGTTAGTTACAATAGCCTTTGGGACCCAAATGCAAGACTTGTCTCCCTTGCATTTAGACCCCATCTTTCTAGCAACCACTTTTTCATTTTTACACGAAAGTACAAAAGTAGTGTTGCAAGCATGAAAGACAGTGGTAGGTTTATTACACACTTTCCTAGGAGCATGAGACACAAAATTTCTCCTAGGCCTACCATTAAAGTTAGAACTTGAAGCAATCATAGCATGAGAATCAAAAGCATTGTAACTCCTATAATGAAAATTTCTAGCAAATTTTCTATCATTATACATGAAAGCATGATTCTTTTGATTACTACTAGCCATAGGGGCCTTCCCTTTCTCCTTGTTGGGAATGGGAGCCCTTTGGCTTGTTAAGTTCTTGGCTTCCTTTCGAAAGCCAGGCCCATCCTTAATTGAGGGATGTCTACCAACGGTGTAGGCATCCCTAGCAAATTTTAACTTATCAAATTCACTTTTGCAAGTCTTAAGTTGGGTATTAAGACTTGCCACTTCACCATTTAATTTTGTAATAGAAGTAAGGTGTTCAACACAAGCATCAACATCAAAATCCTTACACCTATTACAAATGACAACATGCTCTACATGTGAACTAGACTTATTTGCTTCTTCTAACTTAGCATTTAAATCATCATTAACGCTCTTTAAATTAGACACATTTTCACGACAAGCAGATAATTCAGAAGAAAGCATCTCATTCCTTTTAACCTCTAAAGCAAGAGATTTTTGTACACTAACAAACTTATCATGCTCTTCATATCCTCTTGCTTTTCTAAGAGTATATTATTTTCATTTAACGCATCAATCAATTCTTTGATTTTATCTATTTTAGTTCTATCCAAACCTTTGAATAGACTTGAGTAATCTACTTCATCATCACTAGAGTCATCATCACTTGAAGTAGTGTACTTAGGGGTATCTCGAGTGCTTACCTTTTTCTCCTTTGCCATGAGGCAAGTATGACGCTCGTTGAGGAAGAGAGACGACTTATTGAAGGCCGAGGCGGCGAGTCCTTCATCGTCGGAGTCGGAAGAAGAGCAATCTGAATCCCATTCTTTGCCAAGGTGCGCCTCGCCCTTCGCCTTCTTGTAGGCATTCTTCTTTTCCCTCTTCCCGCTCTTTTCTTGTTCTTGGTCATTAGCATTATCGGGACAATTTGCTATGAAATGACCAGTCTTACCACATTTAAAACAGGAGCACTTTCCCTTTGCTTTGCTCTTGTTGGGATGCTCCTTGCGTCCTTTTATCGCCGTCTTGAAGCGCTTGATGATGAGGGCCATCTCATCTTCGTTTAGCCCGACAACCTCAACTTGTGCCACCTTGCTAGGTAGCACCTCCCTGCTGCTGCTTATTGCCTTGAGTGCAACGGGCTGGGGCTCATAGATGGGCATTGGGCCATTCAATGCATCATCAACGTATCTTGCTTCGTTGACCATCATATGCCCGCTCACAAACTTTCCAAGTATCTCCTCAGGCGTCATCTTTGTGTACCTAGGATTTTCACGGATTAGGTTCACAAGTGTAACACCTCTGGTGTTACTGCAACTAAAACTTGAGCATGGCATCATAAACATTGACATTGCATATGTTTGACACACCTAGAGTGCATTCACTAGCTAAAATTTCAAACAAGTTGTATTGTTATAACATTTTGCAAATAGAACCCTGGATAGGAGATTTAACCCTAAATAGGGATTAAAGGGGTAAAACTTAACCAAATTGGGAAAACCTAAAAGCTTTAGGGAAATAGTTATAAAATATTCCCAAAAATGAACTTGAATCCCATTTGTACCCCTAGGATATCCAAAAACCCCATTTGAACCCTGGAAAAACCCTAAAACTAAAACCTAGGGGCTTATGTGCAAATTTAGTCCACTTTTGGACTAAAGTGCAAAAACCAAGTCAAATAAGTATCTTGAGTCATTTGGGTCACTCATATGTGAATTTGCAAGCTAAACCCTAAGTTTTGGGTCTATTTGCAAAAATCACTTCTTATGTCCCAAATGGCTTAAGTCTGAATTGCAGAGATTTTGCTCAACTTTTGAGCCTTGTAGCTTTCAAAATATAGGGTTTTTGCCCAAGGTTACCACATCAAACTTGTAGACCTATTAATGGATAACAATTTTGCTTAAGAGTGCAAGCCATGTTATTGTGAAAAATCTAGAGATAATTAAGCCTAAAGTCAAGTTGTCAGGCTGGTTCCACTCTGAAATTCAGGTTTCAGTGTAACAGAGCCATCTTTGGGGTTGAATTGAACCTTGATCTAGTGATCAAATGAGTTCAATCACTATAGTCGAAATATAGATGGTATATAGCTCTCCAACTTTGCTGCTGAGCATGGAGTATGTTACCATATAGGTTTGTGAGAAAATCAAGCCTAAACTGTCGGTTGAGGGCACAACAAATGTCGAAGTCGCACCTTCGGAGGTCGCGGCTACCGAAGCCGCTTCAGCCGAAGATTTGAACTTGGAAACTACAATTGAAGACATCGACAAAATTTTGTTAGACATGGCCGAAGAAGAAGCTACCACTGCTGCTGAAGAAACCATGGCCACAGTGCCTGGAAAGGGAAAGGAAATAGCCGAAGATGCTCCGGAAGACGAAGCCTACATATTTCAAAATTTAGTTGGGCAAGAACTGTCGAAGGCCGAAATAGAAGAGCTTAAAGAATATGCCAAATGTTGCGGATATAAGCCAGGAGCTCTTCTTTTCGGAGGTATTGACGATGAAAAGTTAGGCTGCATCCGGGATCAAACTGGTGCTAAGGTCATCGGTACTCTATCAAAGAGTATCGGTTTTCCGAAGCTAGAAACGGATATCAGCCGCTACCGACGACAACATATCGTTGGTAGCTTATTTTATTCCAACTTCAAGGTAAACAACTTTTCTCTGACTTGTTGTTTTTAATAATGAAAATGCTCCTGACGAAGGTTGTTTATGTGCAGAGCATGCTACTGAGCAAAGCTTTGAAGATGCAACAAGATCTAGAGGATAAGAAACACGAAGCTATAATTGAAAATCTAGAGAGCAAGATAAAAGAGCAATCAGCTATTATTGAAAAGAAAGACTTCGAACTCCAAACAACTGAAGGCTTATTGGCAGAAACTGAAGCTAAATTAGCAGAATTGAATTCGAAGCTTCTGTGCCAATCAAAACAATTTGAACAAGAGAAGCTAGAGCTTAATTCAAAACTTGAGGCCGAAGTCCAAAACAGCTTAGATTTGAAGAAATCATTAACAAGCCTTCAAGACAAATGTTTGAAATTTAGTAACAACTGTATTCAACAATTAAAAAAGATCTTTTATTCAGTTGGAGCCAGCAGTGGAAAGTGCACCCCTTCAGCTGAAAATTTGCCAAGAACCTTCGAACATATTGAAGCTGAAATTGATGAGCTTGACGAAGTTATAGCCGGGCACGGTGACTTCTGTGCCTGGGTAGCTTCTCGGGGGACTGCTGCAGCGTTCCTGAAGGCCGGCTGTGAACATGGAAAAATCGTCAACAGGCCCAATTTCACTCTGTCTCCATCAATTCTAGACGACATTCCTGACCTTGCCCGAAGCATTTCAAACAGATTTATAAAAATGATATGGACAAAAGGCGGGCGAGAGAAGGCTGGAGACGAAGCTCGAAGTCATCTTGAACCAGTAAGAAATGATACCTTGTGCTTACCTTCTCCTTCACACTTGATTTTTACTCGCAATACCTTGATTCATGTAGGATGACGAAGCTGAAGATGATGCTTAAAAAATATGCCGCCGAAGCTGAAGCTCAGTGAAGATCAGTAGGAGTACACTATAGAAAAAACTCAAGACTTTTGTAACAACCTTTGTAAATACAATTAAACTGTTCTTAATGAACTCTGTACATACCTTGTAATATATTCTTACCCTTCCATTGAGGCGCTTTGATGTGGACGAAATTAGTATTTTGAGCCAAAGGCGAAAAAACACCTTCCCTTCTTTTCGTACACAACGAAGCATAAAAGACCGCTTCTTCTTTTTTGCCGAAGCTTTTTCTTTTTTGTACACAACGAAGCATAAAAGACCGCTTCTTCTTTTTGCCGAAGCTTTTTCTTTTTTGTACACAACGAAGCATAAAAGACCGCTTCTTCTTTTTTGCCGAAACAACCACTTATGCAATGAATGAATGTTTATGAATGCAAATGCTATGATGTAATGTGATGTGCGAATGAATGTCCAAACACATATCCGAAGCCATACCCTCAGCCATTATTTCCTTAGAAACAATCACACATTAGCTCTGCATTCCCTTAGGAACGACTTTGGAGCTTCTTCGCCTTTTACTTTCGGCGGAATCAGCGTTGACTTTTCGCTGTAAGCTCTGCATTCCCTTAGGAACGTCTTTGGAGCTTCTTCGCCTTTTACTTTCGGCGGAATCAGCGTTGACTTTTCGCTGTAAGCTCTGCATTCCCTTAGGAACGTCTTTGGAGCTTCTTCGCTTTTTCAGTTTCGGCACTCGATGGTGCGTTCTCAGCTTTTACATTTACATTTCTTGGGGGATTTTGCTCTTATAGAACTAGAAAAGAAAATTACATATGATGGCCCCATTAAAAACCTTTCTCCCCCTTTAGAAAGGAAAAGGGTGCCATGAAAAAGAAAAAACATAAAAGAGTTACATCAAGTTACACATAATATCGCCGAAGCTCATCCGCATTCCAAGATCTTGGAATGTCGTTGCCGTCCATGTCCTTCAATCTGTATGAACCAGGCCTTGACGAAGATGCTACCAAGAAAGGTCCCTCCCATTTCAACTGTAACTTGCCCACTGTGTCTGGGTTGGCCACTCTCCGAAGCACCAAGTGTCCCGGCTCAATATTTTTTAGCCGGACCTTTCTATCTCGCCATTTGACTATTTCAGCTTGGTATTTATTGATATTCTCCACAGCTTGAAGCCTGATCCCTTCTAAAGCATCTTTTTCCACAAGACAAGCATCTTCAGGACCTGATTCTGCCGAAGCTACTACTCTTATTGATCCAGCTTTAGCTTCTTCCGGAGTTATTGCTTCGTCACCGAATAATAACTTGAATGGAGTAAAGCCTGTAGACCTTGATGTTGTTGTATTGTGGCTCCACACCACTTTGGTTAACTGATCTGGCCACTTTCCCCTGGGTTGATTGAAGATTAACTTCATTATTCCTGTCATTGTAATGTCGTTGGCTCTTTCAACGAGCCCATTTGACTCCGGATGCCTGACTGATGCAAAATGGATCTTCGTACCAATTTGATCACAGGAATTTCTGAAAGCTTCGGAGTCGAACTGCGTTCCATTATCTACAGTGATGGCCTTCGGTACCCCGAAGCGACAGACAATATTCTGCCAGAAAAACTTTTGGACAGTGGCTGAAGTTATTGTGGCTAATGGCTTTGCCTCAATCCATTTAGAAAAATACTCCACAGCTACTATAACATATCTTAAATTCCCTTGAGCCGGTGGTAATGGACCTAACAAGTCAAGGCCCCACCTTTGCAATGGCCAGATAGGTTGAATGAGCTGTGTTAAAGACGAAGGCTGTTTTTGATCTCTTGCACACTTCTGACAGCCTTCGCACTTTTGAACTAACTCCGCTGCATCCGAAGATGCCTTCGGCCAATAAAACCCTTGGCGGAAGACTTTTCCAAGTAACGGCCTAGATCCAATGTGAGATCCACACAGGCCTGCATGTATTTCTTTCATCAACTCTATACCTTCGGTTCTAGATAAACACTTGAGTAGCGGAGCACAAACTCCATGCTTGTACAACTCCCCTTCTATCATAACATATGGACGAGCTCTTGCCTCCATTCTCCTGTTATAAGCTTCGTCATCTGAAAGGAACTTACCCTGAAGGTAAGAGATGATCTCAGTTCTCCAATCTTCACTATAAACAGGAGATATGTTGAGAACTGCTCTTTCAAGGAGCTCCACTGAAGGTGCCTTTATTGTTTCGAAGAACACATCCGAAGGTAACGACAGCCCCTGTGCTGCTGACTTAGCTAGCAAATCAGCATGCTCATTTTGTCCTCGGGGGATATTTTTGACAGAAAATCCTTCGAAGGAAGCTTCGATTCTTCGGACCGTGTCTAGATATTTTTCAAGCTTCGGATCTTTAGCCTTGCAACTTTTGTCGATATGACCCGAAACAACCTGGGAATCAGTTTTGAGAATCGCCCTTCTGATTCCCATTGCCTTTAATTTCCGAAGGCCCAGAAGCAGGGCTTCGTACTCAGTAATATTGTTTGTACAGCTGAAATCAAGTCTTGCTGCATAACAAGTTTTAACCTTGGATGGTGAGACCAACACAGCGGCTGCACCTGCTCCGAAGGTTCCCCAAGAGCCATCACAAAACACTGTCCACACTTCGGCATCTTTATTTGCTTCTTCATCCTGAGCCCCTGGCGTCCAGTCGGCAATGAAATCTGCCAACGCTTGAGACTGGATCGAGGATCTATGCACGTAATCAATGCAAAATTCATTGAGCTCTGCAGCCCATTTTCCAATCCGTCCAGTAGCTTCTCTATTTCTCATAATATCCTTCAACGGCTGCGAAGAAGGAACAACAATATTGTATGCTTGAAAATAATGCCGAAGCTTCCTGGATGCCATCAAAACGGCATATAATACCTTCTCCAGTTCTGTATAGTTTTTCTTTGATACACTAAGGACTTCAGATACAAAATACACTGGAACCTGCTTCTTGACTTGACCAATAAGCTTCTCCTGGACAAGTGCTGCACTTACTGCCGAGTGCGAAGCTGCCACATATAACAACAATGGAGCCCCTGGCGTTGGTGGAGTTAATGTTGTTAGATCTATCAAATATTGCTTCAGCTCTTCGAAGGCTTTTTGTTGGCTTGGTCCCCATTGAAAGACTTCAGCTGACTTCAGCACCTCGAAGAATGGTAAATTTCTTTCTGCTGATCTGGATATGAATCTATTGAGAGATGCCAGCCTTCCTGTCAATCTTTGGCCCCCCTTTCTTGTAGTTGGTGGCTCCATTCGAAGTATAGCTTCAATTTTATTTGGATTAGCTTCAATTCCCTTTGTTGAAACCAAGCATCCAAGAAATTTCCCCTTCTTTACTCCGAAGACACATTTTTCTGGATTCAGCTTCAAACCAGCTTGTCTGAAACTGGCGAAGGTCTCCTGCAAATCAGCAATATGATTTTCCTGCTTCGTGCTTTTTACAATGATGTCATCAACATAAGTTAGCACATTTCTGCCTATTTGAGACTGGAGGACCTTCACAGTCATTCTGCTGAAACTTCCTCCAGCGTTTTTGAGCCCCTCAGGCATCCGAAGATAGCAATATGTGCCACTTGGGGTTATGAAGCTAGTCTTCGGCTCATCTTCCTTCTTCATCCAGATTTGATGATAGCCTGAGTAACAATCTAGCAGACTCATGAGCTCTGAAGAAGCTGCTGCATCAACTAAAGAGTCTATCCTTGGCAATGGGAATTCGTCCTTCGGACAAGCCTTGTTGAGATCTGTGAAATCGATACACATTCTCCACTTGCCATTGGCTTTCTTCACCATAACAGTGTTAGCTAGCCACTCTGGGTACTTTACTTCTCTGATAACTCCTGCACTGAGGAGTCTTTTTACTTCATTGCGAGCCCCTTCGGCTTTATCATCAGACATTTTCCGAAGCCTCTGCTTTCAGGGTCTGAAGGATGGGTCAACATTGAGCGAGTGTTCAATAACATCCCGATTGACTCCGCAGAGGTCATTAGCTGACCATGCAAAAACATCTTTGTTGTTGAACAAAAACCTTATCAAGGTTTTTTCCTGCTCTTCGGATAATTGGGAGCCCAACAGCACCTTCTGCTCTGCTATGTCTTCACATAAGAGCATGGGCTTCGGCTGATCTGCTGAAGCTGCCTTCTCCCTTCTGAATTTGTACTGTTCACAAGCTTCAGCTCCATCTATGTTATGGATTGCTTTGGAGTCAGTCCAGCTTCCTTCGGCCCTTCTAGCAGCTTCCTGGCTTCCATGAATAGCAATAGGCCCTTGGTCCGAAGGTATCTTCATGCAGAGGTAAGCTGGGTGAAGAATTGCTTCGAAGGCATTGAGAGTACCGCGACCAATGATAGCATTGTAAGGATACTCCATGTCAACAATATCAAACACAATTTGCTCAGTCCTTGTGTTGTTAACAAATCCGAAGGTTACTGGCATGGTAATCTTTCCAAGTGCTACAATCTGCCGCCCTCCAAAGCCACAAAGAGGGTGCGTAGCATCATGGATCTTGTCTTCGGGCTCTTGCATTTGTCTGAAGGCCTTAGCAAATATGATATCAGCTGCACTGCCTGTATCAACTAAGACATTGTGGACCAGAAATCCTTTGATCACACAAGAGATAACCATGGCATCATTGTGAGGATAATCCTTAAGCTGAAGGTCTTCCTGAGAGAAAGTAATTGGAATGTGGGACCATTTTGACTTGATGAAGGGTCCCTGCACTCCAACATGCTGCACCCTTCTCTGAGCCTCCTTCTTCTGCTTCTTGTTAGCCGGCTCTG
Source organism: Zea luxurians (assembly GCA_029449295.1). Classification (NCBI taxonomy): domain Eukaryota; kingdom Viridiplantae; phylum Streptophyta; class Magnoliopsida; order Poales; family Poaceae; genus Zea; species Zea luxurians. The sequence goes on from JAOPSE010000009.1 coordinate 118,758,796, forward strand.
AGCAAGAACCGCCTGTTATCGGGAGCACCAGCTTCGAAGCCGAAGCAGCTTCAGCTTGATTGTTGAACGAAGCCATCAGCTCAGAAAAGTGGAAGTGAGTTCACCGGAGGTGGGCGCCAATGTTGGGGACTTGTTCTCAAATGCTATAAATTAAGAACAAGGCAACACAGAAAGAAGTTAATGATAACTACCCCTCGTCCTTCGAAGCGTTATTTCCCTTAGGATATAACGATCTTCAGACGAAGGCCATGAAGGACATACCTTCATCATTGCAGTTTATATTGATAAAAAGGAGAAGCTTATGAAACATGAGAGAATAACATGAACAATCACGTAGCATTATTATATGTTCTTATTAAATAATCATGGAAGAATAAAAACAATGTTGAATTACATTTGTACCTTCGGCTTGACAGAAGGCAAAGGCACGAGCGTGACGCACGAGCGAGTACAAGTCAGCGTGAACAGTACGGGGGTACTGTTCATCTATTTATAGATACAGGACACAGCCTGTGACGAATTACAATTATGCCCCTCATAAAAGTTTACAACATTGACTCAGACCTTTATGGATTAAAAGGTCATTCTATCTCTATGTCGGTTTGTAATGCCGAAGCTTCATGAAAAGGAACCTTCGGTCATCTCCTGGGGACAACTTCAGCCGAACTTGCTTCTTCCCGTAAGACCTTCGGCGCAACGAAGCATGGCCCCAACAACGTGTGGCCAAGCCAACGGTCAGATGGGGGCACCGGACAGTCCGGTGTGCACCGGACAGTGTTCGGTGCGCTAATGGCTCCAAATCTTCAACGGCCGGTTGCGCCAATTTAGGAAAGAAATCTGCACCGGACAGTAAACAGTGGATGTCCGGTGGTGCACCGGACTGTCCGGTGCGCCACCCGACAGAAGGCAAGAATTGCCTTCCTGGATTGCTTCCAACGGCTCCTAGCTGCCTTGGGGCTATAAAAGGGACCCCTAGGCGCATGGAGGAGCACACCAAGCATACTTTGAGCAATCTTAATCTCTCACACTCCGTCTTTGCGCACTCGATTGACATTCTTAGTGATTTGAGCTCTGTTCTAGTGGTGAACTTGTTGCGATTCAGTCGAGCTCAAGTCTTGGCTGTGTGTGTGCATATTGTTGTGGATTTGTGTGTGTTGCTTCCCTCCCTTACTCTAGTGCTTTCACTTTGATCCTCATTGTAAGGGTGAGAGACTCCAAGTTGTGGAGATTCCTCGCAAACGGGAAAGAGTAAAGAAAGAAGAACACCGTGGTATTCAAGTTGATCATTGGATCACTTGAAAGGGGTTGATTGCAACCCTCGTCCATTGGGACGCCACAACATGGAGGTAGACAAGTGTTGTACTTGTCGAACCACGGGATAACTCGCGTATCTCTTGTGATTGCTTTTTGTGTGATTGTTGAGATTCGCAAGAGCTCGCTTTATAGTTACTTGGCATTATCTCTCTAACACTTAACCAAGTCTTTGTGGCTATAAGTTTTAAGTTTTTATAGGATCACCTATTCACCCCCCCTCTAGGTGCTCTCATGTAGGCTGAAGCCTATTGGGACGGATGAGGTGCCGAAGCTTATTGAAAGTGCTGAGGCTACCCCCTAAGCCACGGTAACAGCTCCTGCCATGTCAATTGGAGCTAGTACAGATCTGGTAAAAGAGCCGGGATCAGAAAAGATAGCAGAACAACCAAAGGTGTTGAACCCTCTAGCTGTAACAGGGCTGCCAAAGCCATTGAGTACTACAACATCGAGTCCAAGGAAAAGAAGAATGGCTAGCATTTTAGATGTTGTTTTAGAATCCATGAAAGCGCCAACTCCCACTTCTGTCGAAGCATCTGGGGAAAATTTGGAGATGCAAGAGAAACTATTACTGCAAGCGTGGCTACTGTTCTTGCCGAAGCAGGACCTTCAAAAGTTGCGCCAATAAGGCTGGTGGAAGAGAGTGTTCCTGAAAAATCTACATCTCCTGCTCCGGAGGAAAGCAGTTATCATTTGAACAAATTGCCGAAGTGCAACACTATGCCAAGGACTTGAAATACTAGCGAGGGTCCTTAGTATACGGAGGGAGTGATGAAGACGACTTCCTTTACTGTCTGCCCGATAGCAAGGAGGTTAATGTTTGTCGCGAGATGATGAACAACATGGGGTTTCTGAAGCTAGAGCTTGGTTTGTCCGTTATGATGAAGGATCAGTTTGCGGACAGCCTCACTTACAATAGCTTTAAGGTTTGCACATTTTGGCTTCGTACTTGGTACTTTTCATTGCAGTGAACTGTGTTTTTTTGGTAATTCTTACTATTATTGTTTGTTCGTTCTTCTGCTTGGCAGGGTCTAATCCTCAGTAAGGCTCTGAAGGCTCAAAAAGATGCAGATGATGAGAGCTACCAGATAACACTTGGAAACCTTCGATCGGAGGTTATAACTTTGAGGAACGAAGCTCTTGCAAAGGATAAGATTTTACTATCTTTGGTCAAAAGAGTGAAGTCTAGCGAAGCTAAACTGTCCGCTCAAGCAGAAGTGCACAAGGCTAAAGTGCAAGAATTAGAAAAGAAACTTGCCGAAGCAACTAAAAGTTTTAATGTGGAGTTGACAAAACATGAAATATCTAAAATCGAACGATCAAGGGTATAGAGAAATTTTGATGAGATTCATGAAGCTAAAGAAAAATGCTACAATGTGGCTATAGAATGCACCAAGAGTTTGAAGAATGGCTTTGCTAAAGTTGGTGTGTTTTCCTCAGAACATAATTTCATCTGTGGTGACCCCGATGGAGTTATGTAGTGGATTAATGGTGAAGCCGAAGCCTTTGAAGAGATCGTTAGTGACAGAGGGGATTTTTGTGCCTTTGCCGGTGCCCGCGGGGCTGTATCAGTCTTAGAGAAAGTCAGGTGCAAACATGCGAAGGCTGTAGCTCAGCCAGGATTTCGCTTTCAACTGATGATAATAAAAACTCTTTGGCCGACGCCACTGCATGAAGCGGAAAATTCTATTCCGAAGTATGGCTGAAGGGTGGCCGAGAGATAGTCAATGAAGCTAATAGAAGAAATGAGAAAGAGTCTCACGACACCCTAGAAGAGGCTAAGAGAGCTGAAGAGGTTGCTGAACACGCTAGGCTTATAGGTATACCTATTACAACTTAGCTTCGTAAATTATTGTGGCTTCGGTACTAATAAGTACTTGTATTTTGATGCAGCCGAGCTTTCTCCACCTCTAGAGCCATACAATCCTGAAGCTAATCCGTCTCTGAAGGGGACGCTCGACATAATTAGAATCGCTAATGAAGTCGTTGACGAAGCTGTCAACAGACTGTTAGACGAAGCTGCCAATAAAGTCTTAAAAGAGGACTGAAGCTTTGTATATTTGAGAGTTTAGGGTCTTTGTACATAGCTTTTGTTTTTGTAAGAAACAATTATCAAATATTTGCATATGTATTAATGTAATATATTTATTTGTGATGCGTGAAACCTTCGTACGTACCGTTTTTGAGCTGCTGGCGAAAAAACACTTCTCTTCTTTTCACGCTTCACAAAGAAAAGAATTCCCCTTCTTTTCCAAGACAATACTGAATATCATGTCATGGCTATTATATAGTAATACTGTTGATGAAGGTACCATCCCTGTATAAAAATATATCTGCCAAAGGCATGTCTTATGTTATTGTTATATTCTTTCATGAGTTGGCAGGTATATTTGAAGGACTAATTTTCCTTCTTCTCCACTACTTTTGTCGATGCAAAATGATGTATGATGCGATGCTATGCAATATGAGATGATTGTATGATGCAAATGATGTTTATGCATAAATCATCAAAGAAAAACCAAGACTCAGTATTCCCTTAGGAACGACTTTAGAGTCTCTTCACCTTTTACTTTGGAACGACTTTAGAGCTAAGCTCTGCATCCCCTTAGGAACGACTTTGGAGCTTCTTCACCTTTTACTTAGGTGGTATTTTAGCTCTGCATCCCCTTAGGAAAGACTTTGGAGCTTCTTCACCTTTTACTTAGGTGGTATTTTAGCTCTGCATACCCTTAGGAACGACTTTGGAGCTTTGTCACCCTTCTTGTTACACTCGATGGTGTAACTACATATTTATTACAACAGGCCAAAGGTTAAACCTTCTTATATTGTCTTTGGAGGGGAAATCTAAAGACAAAAAAGTAAAAATACATTGAACTTGGAAACTTTCTGGTCAAGCCCCTATGTTGCTTTAGTAAATATGTCTCGATTCGGGCACAATGTTTTGATTGTGCGAGCTTCGGACTCTTCTCGAGTGTCGTGCTTTTGTTGCGCTTGGCGGTGCACTTTTGGTTGCTGATTATGAACCAAGGTTGGTGCTAATGGTGGTGGTGGTGGTAACTGAGCCCATGCAGCTTGAGAATGACTTGCCGAAGCAACTGATGTCGTGGGTTGCTGGTTGCCCACATACACAGGGATATATGGTGAATAGCATGAAGTAGTGTGCAAGACCTGATTCGGCTGATTCTGTCGTGGTTCGGCTTCAGCTATCTCCTTTTGCTTTTTTGGATCGTGACTTAGCATGTTCTTGTTGCATGTCCCTTATCCTCCCCACAGAATAAGCAGAACAATCTCCTGGGTTCGGTGCTAAATCTTCCTCCAAAGCTTCTTCTTCCTCTGCCTCTTAGAGCTGGTGGCCTGTAAGAGGTTTGCTGCATTCTTGAAGATTGTGAGCTTTGTTGGTTGCCTTGAGTGTTGTTTGCCCTATCATCATTTGTGCTAGGGTTGTGGATTGTTCAAACATGCCTAGGGTGGAATCTTCCTCCGAAGCCCCTAGTCATCTCAGAATACATGTAGGCCTCCTCCCTTCTCTGGTGAAACTCATTGTCAGCTCGGATGTATTCATCCATCTTCTAGAGGAGCTTTTTCAGAGTTTGCGGTGGCTTCCGAGCAAAATACTACGCTGTCGGTCATAGCCAGAGCCCCTTGATCATAGCTTCGATGACAATCTCATTTGGTACCATTGGCGCCTGGGCTCTGAGTCACAGAAATCTTTGGACATATGCCTGCAAGTACTCTTCATGGTCTTGCATACACTGGAACAAGGCTTGGGCAGTTACTGGCTTCGTCTGGAAACCCTGGAAGCTAGTTACCAGCATGTCCTTTAGCTTTTGCCATGATGTGATCATTCCCAGGCGAAGGGAAGAATACCACGTCTGAGATACACTCCTGACCGCCATGACGAAGGATTTCACCATGACAGCCGTGTTGCCACCATATGAGTATATGGTTGCTTCATAACTCATGAGAAACTGCTTTGGATCTGAATGCCCATCGTACATGGAAAGTTGTGGTGGCTTGTAAGATGGTGGCCATGGGATAGGCTGCAACTCTGCTGCTAGAGGAGAAGCATCATCGAAAGCAAAGTTACCATGATGAAAGTCATCATACCATTCATCATCATTGATTGGACTTTCTTGACGAAGCACTCTCTATTGAGGCCTTCGTCCTTGGTTATCTTAGGTGATGTGACACATTTCTTCAGCAGCTTCGTCGATCTTCCTATGAAGGCCGGCTAGCCGAAGCATCTTCTCTCTCTTCCTCTGCACTAGTTGGTGTATGGCTTCTAGGTCTCTGATTTCTTGGTCCAACTCCTCCTCCTGTGGTGTTGGGCTGGTAGCCTTCCTTTTCTGGCTCTGGGCTTCTCTCAGCGAGAGTGTCCCTTGGTTGGTGTCCAGTGGCTGCAGGGTAGCCCCTGACGCTATTGCCTTCTTTGGCGGCATGACGAAGGTGAATGCTTGCCGAAGGTTGTGGAAGTGAGTTCACCAGAGGTGGGCGCCAATGTTGGTCACTTGTTCTCGAATGATGTGGATCAAGAACAAGGCAACACAGTTGTTAAGAATTAAGGACCTTCGTCCTCTGAAACATTATCTCCTCTCGGATATAATGATCTTCAAACGAAGGTCATGAAGGACATGCCTTCATCATTTAATGCGTGAATGAGAATACATAAAGATAATGAATATAATCCATTAGCCCATTCACATTTGTATGTCATAATGCACACATGAACATTAACAGAATTTATATTACATTGATTCCTTTGGCTTGTTCGAAGGTGCTGATGCGAGAGTGATTACAATCCAGCGTGAACAGTATGGTGCTACTGTTCATCTATTTATAGGCACGGGACGCAGCCCGAGCAAAAGTACATTTGTGTCCTTGACATTTACTTACAACTATATCATAAATCATTAGGGACTAGCTAGTCTTTTTCCCTTCCGGTCAGCATCATGTTTGATCTTCATCACCATTTTAAGTCGAAGCTATTACTCTTCGGCTACAGCTTCGCCGTTCATTCTTATCATCTTCGAACTATATCTTTGCCTCGTATGCCTTTGCCATGGGAGAAAACCTCCACCATGAAGCCGAAGCTCTCTGCAGCAATTCATGTTATGCTAAAAGCAGGTTGTTAGTCATGTTTTTAGGACCTTCGAAAGAGAAAGGTCCCCAACAAGCTGTCCTTAATACCGAAGGACCATCTGGTAGACTGCTTGGCGTATAATAGTTTGAAGGTTTGTGCTTACTTTTTTCTTCGGGGCTCTTGATAATTGTTTTGATTAAAGTATTTACTTGTTTTCTTTTTGTCGTTATTAGGACCTTATTTTAAGCAAAGCTTTGAAGGCATAGAAAGATTGTGAGGATGAGAGCACTAAAATAGCCTTCAGAAATCTGCGCTCGGAGGCTATAACACTTCAGAATGAGGCCCTTGAGAAAGATAAAATTCTGCTTTCTTTAGTAGAAAGGTTAAAGACGAGCGAAGCTAATTTGGCCAGACTCTCTAAAGCAGACCAAAAGATTTTGAAATTTGAGAAGGAAAAAGAAGCGAATGCAAAACGTATAGTTGACCTAGAATATGCTTTATCTATCCAAGTGGGATTGCACAAATCTGAAGTAGCAGGACTAGAAAAGTGACTTGATGAAGTTAATAAAAACTTCAATGTTGAGCAATCGAAGTGTCAGATATCCAACACTGAGGGATCTAGGGTTCAAAAGAATGTTGAAGAGCTTTGTCAAACGAAGGAGGAATGCAACGCCATTGCTATGCAATGCTCTGACAAGCTAAAAATGCTTTTACTAGTGTTTGCGCATTCTCGGTTGAGAGAAATTTTATTCGCGGTGATCCTGAGGATGTGATCAAATGGATTGAAGGTGAAATCGAAGCATTTGAAGAAGTTCTAACTGGCAGGGGGGATTTTCGTGCCTGTGTAGGCGCTTAGGAGTTGTGTCGCTGCTTGAAAAAGCTAGCTGTGAACATGCGAAGGTTGTAATTCATTCAGAATTCTCAGTGTTAGCAAATGACATTAAAGAACCTTCAGCCGAAGCTATCGTCCTTAGTGGGAAATTTTATTATGAAGTGTGGATGAACGGCGACCGAGAGATAGCAGATGAAGCTATCAGGCAAAGCGAAAAAATCTCATCTTGCCCAAAAGAAGTGAGAAAAGCTGAGGAAGCCACAGAGCGCAAAAGGCGTATAGGTACATTTGTCATATTTTAGCTTCGTAAGTACTTTAGCTTCGTATCTGACAAAAACTTATATTTTGGTGTAGCTGAACTTTCTCCTCCTCTAGAGCCATATGATCCTGACACCGATCCAGCCCTAAAGGGTACCTTCGACGAAATCAAAATAGTGAATGTAGCAATAGATGAAGCTGTAGGGAAACTTCTAAACGAAGCTGCTGAGAGAGTCTTGAAGGAGGATGATTAAACTATGTGTAAAAACAGGCAAAATTTTTATGTTGCCATTATGTAAGAAACAATTGTAAACTATGTGATTCACTATGTAATACATTTCTTTGTGTAGCGTGAAAGTTTCATACATACCGTTTTGAACCGAAGGCAAAAAACACCTTTCCTTCTTTTCACGCTTCATAATGAAAATCCTTTTTTGCCGAAGTGATAGTATTAGACCCGAAGGTCTTGCCGCAGGTCTTGCATAAGGAATTCGGTACCATTTGAGATCAACAGGTAGATATGCAATATCTTTTCATAATTCCTTGACAAAACACAATTAGCTTCGTAGGTCAACCATATTTGCGGACGAAGGAGCAATTTCCCTTCTTTTCCCTTTTTGAGTGATGCGAAATGATGAATGATGCGATTATATGATTCAGAATGATGCAATGACATGATGCGAGAAATGTTGATAGAAAACACTTCTTGATAATAAGACTCTGCATCCCCTTAGAAACAACTGTGGAGTCTCTTCACCTTTTACTTAGGTGGCATTTAAGCTCTGTATCTCCTTAGGAATGACTTTGGAGCTAAGCTCTGCATTCCCTTAGGAACGACTTTGGAGCTTCTTCACCTTTTACTTAGGTGGCATTTTAGCTCTGTATCCCGTATGAACAACTTTGGAGCTTTTTGACCTTTGTCGTTACACTCGATGGTGTAACCACAGATTTATTACAACATTTTGAAGGATGCACCTTCTCAAATTGTTTCTGAGGCAAGAACATGAAGCGAGAGAAATGAAAACTACAATAGATGTATATGAAGTTCTTAGTCCAGCCCCTCTGTAGTTTCAGTAAATGTGCCTAGACTCTAGAATGGTATTGTTAACTGTTCAGGCTTCAGACTCTTCTCTTGCATCGCGTTGCTGCTGAATTTGGCGCTGCCCTTCAGGTTGCTGGTGTTGGGACGAAGTTGGAGCTAGTAGCTGTGGTTGTGGTAAGGCCCACACAACCGGAGAGTGACTTGCCAAAGCCACTAAAATTGTAGGTTGTGAGAATAGCTGTTGATTACCCACATACTCTGGAATGTATGGGGAATAGCACGAAGCAGTATGTAGGACTTGCTTCGGCTGATTTTGCTATGCTTCGGTCTCAGCTATCTCCTTTTGCTTCTGTATTGTGACTTGGCAGGTTCTAGTTGTGTGCCCCTTATCCTATCCACAGAATAAACAAAATAGCCTTCTTGGTTGAGAGCTGATCTTCCTCCGAAGCTTCGTCCCCCTCTATCTCTTGGGGCTGCAGGTCTGAAGGAGCTTTGTTGCGCCCCAGTTGACTAGGAACTGTGCTTGTGCCCTTGGTTGTGATTGCCTTTGTCTTCACTTTGACTTGGATTGTGTATTGTTCTGACGTGCCTTGGGTGGAGCCTTCTTTCGAAGCCCCTGGTCATCTTAGAATATCTGTAAGCTTCCTCCCTTCTTTGCTAGAAATCGTTGTCAGCTCTAATGAAATCATCCATCTTCTGGAGAAGCTTCTCTAGGGTTTGGGGGCTTTCTGGCAAAATATTATGCCGTTGGTCCTGGACAAAGTCTCTTGATCATGGCCTCAATGACAATCTCATTTGGCACCGTTGGCGTCTGAGCTCTGAGACATAGAAACCTTTGGAAGTATGCCTGCAGATACTCCTCGTGGTCCTATGTGCACTGAAATAAGGCTTGAGCGGTCACTAGCTCCATCTGAAACCCCTGAAAGCTGGTAATTAACATATCCTTCAACTTCTGCCATGATGTGATTGTTCCTGGCCTAAGAGAAGAATACCAGGTTTGAGCAACACTTCTGACTGCCATGACAAAGGACTTTGCCATGATAGCGATGTTGCCACCATATGATGATTTGGTTGCTTCGTAGCTCATGAGAAACTGCTTTGGTACTAAATGTCCATCATACATGGGAAGCTGGGGTGGTTTTGAAAGGGAAATGTGCCCTTGGGCCATTTCTAAGTATTTTGGTGATTTAGTGTCCAACACAAGTGCATAAGTGTAAAATGGTGGACAAAGTACGAATCAAGGATAAAGGTATGTTTCTCAGACTTAGTACATTGTTTTAGAGACTAATGTATTGTGTCTAAGTGCTGGAAACAGGAAAAATCCAATTGGAAATGTCTTGGCTCGAGCAGCCAAGAATCTGCTCAGTCTGGGAGCACCGGATTGTCCGGTGGTGCACCGGACAGTGTCCGGTGCGATAGGCTGGCTCGAGCAAATTGGCTGCTCTCGAGACTTCGACAGCGGTGTACGGCTATAATTCACCGGACTGTCCGGTGGGCCGTTCACAGGCAAACTTGTCGCTCTCGGGAATTCATCGGCGACGTACGGCTATAATTCACCGGACTGTCTGGTGTGCACCGGACTGTCCGGCGAGCCAACGGTCGGCCGGGCCAACGGTCGGCCGCGCGATCTGCGCGGGACACGTGGCTGAGCCAACGGCTAGAAGGAGGCACCGGACTGTCCGGTGTGCACCGGACATGTCCGGTGCGCCAACGGCTCTCTGGCTGCCAACGGTCGACTGCGCCATTTTTGGAAGGAAATCGGGCACCGGACAGTGTCCGGTGTGCACCGGACTGTCCGGTGCGCCAGTCGACAGAAGGCAAGATCAGCCTTCCTAGATTGCTCTCAATGGCTCCTAGCTGCCTTGGGGCTATAAAAGGGACCCCTAGGCGCATGGAGGAGCACACCAAGGATTCCTACAACATTCCTAAGCACCAAGACATCGATTCCGCGCCTTTGATTCTTTGCGATAGCGATTAGAGCTCTAGTTGAGTGGTGAACTCATTGAGTTGTGTTGTGAGCTCTCGTTGCGACTTGTGTGCGTGGTGTTGCTGTGATTTCTTGTCTTGAGTGCATTGCTAATCCCTCCCTTGCTCCGTGCTTCTTTGTGAACTTTAAGTGTAAGGGCGAGAGGCTCCAAGTTGTGGAGATTCCTCGCAAACGGGATTGAGAAAAAGCAAGCAAAACACCGTGGTATTCAAGTGGGTCTTTGGACCGCTTGAGAGGGGTTGATTGCAACCCTCGTCCGTTGGGACGCCACAACGTGGAGTAGGCAAGCGTTGGTCTTGGCTGAACCACGGGATAACCACCGTGCCATCTCTGTGATTGATTTCTTGTGGTTATTGTGTTTTGTTGAGACTCCTCTCTAGCCACTTGGCATTTACAGTGCTAACGCTTAACCAAGTTTTTGTGGCTTAAGTTTTCAAGTTTTACAAGATCACCTATTCACCCCCCCTCTAGGTGATCTCAATTGGTATCAGAGCCGTTCTCTTCACAAAGGGACTAACCGCCCAAAGAGATGGATCCTAAGGGGAAGGGTATCGTGATCAACGATAAAGAGAAGGAATCCTTCGTCAATGAGCCAAAGGACGACAAGCCTACCGACTTCGGCTCGGGCCATAGACGGAAAGAAGGGAAGAAGAAGAAGACGAGGCGCATCAAGGAGATCGTCTACTACGACGACATCGATGAGTCTACTTCTTCCCAAAAGGACGACGACCACAACGACTACGAGAAAAGGAAACCGGTCAATTCGAACTTTTCTTTTGACTACTCTCGTATTCCTCAAAGTACAAATGCTCATTTATTATCTATTCCACTTGGTAAACCTCCTCATTTTGATGGAGAGGACTACGGATTTTGGAGTCACAAAATGCGTAGTCACTTGTTCTCTCTCCATCCTAGTATATGGGAGATTGTAGAGAGTGGAATGCACTTTGATAGTACGGATAGTCCCATGTTCATTAATGAGCAAATTCATAAGAATGCACAAGCTACTACTGTTCTTCTAGCTTCATTGTGCAGGGATGAATACCACAAAGTGAGCGGCTTGGATAACGCCAAGCAGATCTGGGACACCCTCAAGATTTCGCATGAGGGGAACGATGTCACCTTGCTCACCAAGATGGAGTTGGTGGAGGGCGAGCTTGGACGATTCGCGATGATAAGGGGCGAGGAGCCAACACAAACATACAACCGGCTCAAGACCCTTATCAACAAAATAAGGAGCTACGGAAGCACGTGATGGACGGACCACGACGTCGTCCGACTGATGCTAAGGTCCTTTACCGTTCTTGATCCTCATTTGGTGAATAATATTCGTGAGAATCCCAGGTACACCAAAATGTCGCCCGAAGAAGTCCTTGGAAAATTCGTAAGCGGGCGAATGATGATCAAGGAGGCGAGGTACGTGGACGACGCTCTAAGCGGTCCAATCAATGAGCCTCAACCCGTTGCTTTCAAGGCAACAAGGAGCAAGGAGGCGTTACCCAGCAAGGTAGCACAAATTGAGGCGGCCGGACTTAATGATGAAGAGATGGCCCTCATCATCAAAAGATTCAAGACGACGCTTAAGGGTCGCAAGGGACAGCCAAGCAAGACCAAAGCCAAGGGGAAGCGCTCATGCTTCAAATGCGGTAAGCTTGGTCATTTTATTGCTAACTGTCCCGACAATGATAGTGATCAGGATCAAGGGAACAAGAGGAAGAAAAAGAAGAACTATAAGAAGGCAAAGGGCGAGGCACATCTTGGCAAGGAGTGGGATTCAGATTGCTCCTCGTCCGACTCTGACAATGAAGGACTCGCCGCCACCGCCTTCAACAAGTCATCCCTCTTCCCCAACGAGCGTCACACATGCCTTATGGCAAGGGAGAAGAAGGTATGTACTCGAAACTCTACTTATGCTTCTTCAAGTGAGGACGAATCTAGTGATGAGGATGAAATAGATTATTCATGTTTATTTAAAGGCCTAGATAGAACCAAGGTAGATAAAATTAATGAATTGATTGATGCCTTGAATGATAAGAATAAGCTTTTAGAAAAACAAGAGGACTTGTTGTATGAAGAACATGACAAATTTGTAGAAGCTCAAAAATCTCATGCCTTAGAAGTTAAGAGAAATGAAATGCTTTCTTGTAAATTATCTTCCTGCCATGAGACGATTTCTAGCTTAAGGAGCATTAATGATGATTTGAATGCTAAATTAGAAATAGCTAGTAAATCAACAACTTGTGTAGAAAATGTTGTTATTTTGCAATAGATGTAAAGATTTTGATATTGATGCTTGTAGTGAACACATAGCTTCTATTGCAAAGTTAAATGATGAAATGGCTAGTCTTAATGCCCAACTTAAGGCTAGCAAAAGTGATTTTGATAAACTAAAATTTGCTAGGGATGCCTACACGATTGGTAGACACCCCTCAATTAAGGATGGGCTTGGCTTCAAGAGGGAAGCCAAGAACTTAACAAGCCATAAGGCTCCCATCTCCGCCAAGGAGAAAGGGAAGGCCCCTATGGCGAGTAGTACTAAAAAGAACCATGCTTTTATGTACAATGATAGAAGACAGTCTCATAGGAGTTGTAATGCTTTTGCCTATGATTCTTATGCTATGTTTGCTCCCAGTTCTTCCTATATGCATGGTAGAGATATGCCTAGGAAAAATATTCATCATGTGCCTAGAAAGAATATTGTTCATGTTCCTAGGAAAGCTATGAATGGACCCTCTACAATTTATCATGCTTTAAATGCCTCCTTTGCTATTTGTAGAAAGGATAGGAAGATAGTTGCTAGGAAATTAGGGGCAAAATGTAAGGATGATAAAACTTGCATTTGGGTCCCTAAGACAATTTTGACTAACCTTGTAGGACCCAACAAGAGTTGGGTACCTAAGACCCAAGCCTAAATTTGCGTTGCAGGTTTATGCATCCGGGGGTTCAAGCTGGATTATCAACAGCGGATGCACGAACCATATGACGGGGGAAAAGAAGATGTTCACCTCCTACGTCAAGAATAAGGATTCCCAAGATACAATCATATTCGGTGATGGGAACCAAGGCAAGGTGAAAGGTTTAGGCAAGATTGCAATATCAAATGAGCACTCTATCTCTAATGTGTTTTTAGTTGAGTCTCTTGGATATAATTTACTATCTGTAAGTCAATTATGTAATATGGGATATAATTGTCTATTTACAAATGTAGATGTGTCTGTCTTTAGAAGATGTGATGGTTCACTAGCTTTTAAGGGTGTACTAGACGGCAAACTCTATTTGGTTGATTTTGCAAAAGAGGAGGCCGGTCTAGATGCATGCTTAATTGCTAAGACTAGCATGGGCTGGCTGTGGCATCGCCGCTTAGCACATGTGGGGATGAAGAACCTTCACAAGCTTCTAAAGGGAGAACACGTGATAGGTTTGACTAACGTGCAATTCGAAAAAGATAGACCTTGTGCAGCTTGTCAAGCAGGTAAACAAGTGGGAGGAGCACATAACAGCAAGAATGTGATGACCACGTCAAGACCTCTGGAGCTGCTGCATATGGACCTCTTCGGACCCGTCGCCTATTTGAGCATAGGAGGAAGTAAGTATGGTCTAGTTATTGTTGATGACTTTTCCCGCTTCACTTGGGTGTTCTTTTTGCAGGATAAGTTTGAAACCCAAGGGACCCTCAAGCGCTTCCTAAGGAGAGCTCAAAATGAGTTTGAGCTCAAGGTGAAGAAGATAAGGAGCGACAACGGGTCTGAATTCAAGAATCTTCAAGTGGAGCAGTTCCTTGAGGAGGAGGGGATCAAGCACTAGTTCTCCGCTCCCTACACACCTCAGCAAAATGGTGTGGTAGAGAGGAAGAATAGGACGCTCATTGATATGGCGAGGACTATGCTTGGAGAGTTCAAGACCCCCGAGCGGTTTTGGTCGGAAGCCGTGAACACGGCTTGCCACGCCATCAACAGGGTCTACCTTCACCGCCTCCTCAAGAAGACTTCATATGAGCTGCTAACTGGTAACAAACCCAATGTATCTTATTTTCGTGTATTTGGGAGCAAGTGTTATATTCTTGTGAAGAAAGGTAGAACCTCTAAATTTGCTCCCAAAGCTGTAGAAGGGTTTTTATTAGGTTATGATTCAAATACAAAGGCGTATAGGGTCTTCAACAAATCATCGGGTTTGTTGAAATATCTAGCGATGTTGTATTTAATGAGACTAATGGCTCTCCAAGAGAGCAAGTTGTTGATCTTGATGATGTAGATGAAGAAGATGTTCCAACAGCCGCGATACGCACCATGGCGATTGGAGATGTGCGGCCTCAGGAACAATTGGAGCAAGATCAACCGTCTTCCTCAACTATGGTGCATCCCCCAACCCAAGATGATGAACAGGTACCTCAAGTGGAGGCGCATGATCAAGGGGGAGCACAGGATGCTCAAATTGAAGAGGAAGAAGCACCTCAGGCACCTCCAACCCAAGTTCGAGCGACGATCCAAAGGGATCATCCCGTCGACCAAATTTGGGGTGATATTAGCAAGGGAGTAACTACTCGTTCAAGATTAGTTAATTTTTGTGAGCATTACTCCTTTGTCTCTTCTATTGAGCCTTTCAGGGTAGAAGAGGCCTTGCTAGATCCGGACTGGGTGTTGGCCATGCAGGAGGAACTCAACAACTTCAAGCGCAATGAAGTTTGGACGCTGGTGCCTCGTCCCAAGCAAAATGTTGTGGGAACCAAGTGGGTGTTCCACAACAAACAGGACGAGCACGGGGTGGTGACGAGGAACAAGGCTCGACTTGTGGCAAAAGGTTATGCCCAAGTCGCAGGTTTGGACTTTGAGGAGACTTTTGCTCATGTGGCTAGGCTAGAATCAATTCGTATCTTGCTAGCATATGCCGCTCACCATTCTTTTAGGTTGTACCAAATGGATGTGAAGAGCGCTTTCCTCAACGGGCCAATCAAGGAGAAGGTGTACGTGGAGCAACCCCCTGGCTTCGAGGATGAACGGTACCCCGACCACGTGTGTAAGCTCTCTAAGGCGCTCTATGGACTTAAGCAAGCCCCAAGAGCATGGTATGAATGCCTTAGAGACTTTTTAATTGCTAATGCTTTCAAGGTCGGGAAAGCCGATCCAACTCTTTTTACTAAGACTTGCGATGGTGATCTTTTTGTGTGCCAAATTTATGTCGAGGACATAATATTTGGTTCTACTAATCAAAAGTCTTGTGAAGAGTTTAGCAGGGTGATAACGCAGAAATTCGAGATGTCGATGATGGGCGAGTTGAACTACTTCCTTGGGTTCCAAGTGAAGCAACTCAAGGACGGCACCTTCATCTCCCAAACGAAGTACACGCAAGACTTGCTAAAGCGGTTTGGGATGAAGGACGCCAAGCCCGCAAAGACGCCAATGGGAACCGATGGACACACCGACCTCAACAAAGGTGGTAAGTCCGTTGATCAAAAAGCATACCGGTCCATGATAGGTTCTTTGCTTTATTTATGTGCTAGTAGACCGGATATTATGCTTAGCGTATGCATGTGTGCTAGATTTCAATCCGATCCTAAGGAGTGTCACTTAGTGGCTGTGAAGCGAATTCTAAGACATTTAGTCGCTACGCCTTGCTTCGGGATCTGGTATCCAAAGGGGTCTAACTTTGACTTGATTGGGTACTCAGATTCCGACTATGCTGGATGTAAGGTCGATAGGAAGAGTACATCGGGGACGTGCCAATTCTTAGGAAGGTCCCTGGTGTCATGGAATTCTAAGAAACAAACTTCCGTTGCCCTATCCACCGCTGAGGCCGAGTATGTTGCCGCAGGACAGTGTTGCGCGCAACTACTTTGGATGAGGCAAACCCTCAGGGACTTTGGCTATAATCTGAGCAAAGTCCCACTCCTATGTGATAATGAGAGTGCTATCCGAATAGCGGAAAATCCTGTTGAGCACAGCCGCACAAAGCACATTGACATCCGGCATCACTTTTTGAGAGACCACCAGCAAAAGGGAGATATCGAAGTGTTTCATGTTAGCACCGAGAACCAGCTAGCTGATATCTTTACCAAGCCTCTAGATGAGAAGACCTTTTGCAAGCTGCGTAGTGAGCTAAATGTCTTAGATTCGCGGAACTTGGATTGAATTGTAGCATACATGTGTTTATGCCTTTGATCATGTTCATTCTGCATTTTGTTGCTTATTGTGGTGCTCAAGTTGTACAAACACTCCCTGGACCTCACAAGTCCGTTTTGCAAGTGATGCACATATTTAGGGGGAGCTGTGCTACAACTTGACCCTTTGAGACTAACCATGTACTTGAGTTTGGTTGTTTTAGCCTCAAAGGAGGATTGAAAGGGAAAAGGTGGACTTGGACCATGCAAGACTTCCACTGCACTCCGATGAAAAGAGTAACTTTTCCAAGTTCATCTTTATACTCTCATTGCCTTTGTGTTCTCATTTGAAGATTTTGGTGAGGCAATGGGGTTAATGGGCCAAGATTGATCCCGTTTTGGTGCTTGATGCCAAAGGGGGAGAAAATAAAGGCCAAAGCGATAAATGGATCAGCTACCACTTGAGAGATTTTGAAAATAGTAGAATAGAGCTTTTTGGTTTGTCAAAACTCTTTTGTTGTCTCTCTTGTCAAAAGTTGGCTTCTTGTGGGGAGAAGTGTTGATTATGGGAAAAAGGGGAGTTTTTTTGAAATCTTGAATCAATTTCTCTTGGAATGACTCTCTTTATGTCTTAACATGTGTGTTTGACTTAGAGATAGAAATTTGAGTTTGATTTGCAAAAACAAACCAAGTGGTGGCAAAGAGTGATCCATATATGTCAAATTTGAATCAAAACAATTTGAGTTCTTATTTGAATTGATTTTGTATTTGTTCTACTTGCTTTATATTGTGTTGGCATAAATCACCAAAAAGGGGGAGATTGAAAGGGAAATGTGCCCTTGGGCCATTTCTAAGTATTTTGGTGATTTAGTGTCCAACACAAGTGCATAAGTGTAAAATGGTGGACAAAGTATGAATCAAGGATAAAGGTATGTTTCTCAGACTTAGTACATTGTTTTAGAGACTAATGTATTGTGTCTAAGTGCTGGAAACAGGAAAAATCCAATTGGAAATGTCTTGGCTCGAGCAGCCAAGAATCTGCTCAGTCTGGGAGCACCGGATTGTCCGGTGGTGCACCGGACAGTGCCCGGTGCGCCAGGCTGGCTCGAGCAAAGTGGCTGCTCTCGGGACTTCGATGACGGTGTACGGCTATAATTCACCGGACTGTCTGGTGGTGCACCGGACCGTCCGGTGGGCCGTTCACAGGCAAACTCGTCGCTCTCGGGAATTCATCGGCGACGTACGGCTATAATTCACCGGACTGTCTGGTGTGCACCGGACTGTCCGGTGAGCCAACGGTCGGCCGGGCCAACGGTCGGCCGCGTGATCTGCGCGGGACACGTGGCCGAGCCAACGGCTAGATGGAGGCACCGGACTGTCCGGTGTGCACCGGACTGTCCGGTGTGCACCGGACATGTCCGGTGCGCCAACGGCTCTCTGGCTGCCAACGGTCGACTGCGCCATTTTTGGAAGGAAATCGGGCACCGGACAGTGTCCGGTGTGCACCGGACTGTCCGGTGCGCCAGTCAACAGAAGGCAAGATCAGCCTTCCTAGATTGCTCTCAACGGCTCCTAGCTGCCTTGGGGCTATAAAAGGGACCCCTAGGCGCATGGAGGAGCACACCAAGGATTCCTACAACATTCCTAAGCACCAAGACATCGATTCCGCGCCTTTGATTCTTTGCGATAGCAATTAGAGCTCTAGTTGAGTGGTGAACTCATTGAGTTGTGTTGTGAGCTCTCGTTGCGACTTGTGTGCGTGGTGTTGCTGTGATTTCTTGTCTTGAGTGCGTTGCTAATCCCTCCCTTGCTCCGTGCTTCTTTGTGAACTTTAAGTGTAAGGGCGAGAGGCTCCAAGTTGTGGAGATTCCTCGCAAACGGGATTGAGAAAAAGCAAGCAAAACACCGTGGTATTCAAGTGGGTCTTTGGACCGCTTGAGAGGGGTTGATTGCAACCCTCGTCCGTTGGGACGCCACAACGTGGAGTAGGCAAGCGTTGGTCTTGGCCGAACCACGGGATAACCACCGTGCCATCTCTGTGATTGATTTCTTGTGGTTATTGTGTTTTGTTGAGACTCCTCTCTAGCCACTTGGCATTTACAGTGCTAACGCTTAACCAAGTTTTGGTGGCTTAAGTTTTCAAGTTTTACAGGATCACCTATTCACCCCTCCCTCTAGGTGCTCTCAGGTTTGTATGAGGGTGGCCATGGGTAGCCAACAATTCTGTAGCTAGGGGGAGGCATAATCAAAAGCAATGTTATCATGATGAAAGTCGTCATACCATATGTCAAAATGGCTAGGGCTTTCTTGACAAAGCTCTCTCTGTTGTGCCTTATGCCCTTGCTCATTATCTTGTGTGATGTGTCGCATCTCTTCGGCTGCTTCATCAATCTTTTTCTAGAGCTCAACCAACCGAAACATCTTCTCCCTTCTTCTCTCCACTTGTTAATGAATGGCTTCTAGATCCCTGATCTCTTGATCCAATTCTTCATCCTATGATGTTGGGCTAATAGCTTTCCTCTTCTGGCTTTGGGCCTCCCTTAGAAGGAGCCCATCTTGATTGGTGTCCAGAGGAGCAAGGGTAGCCCCTGGCACCGCTGTCTTCTTCGGCAGCATGATGAAGGTGGTCGTTTGAATCCTCTTGACGAAGGTGGTTGTTTGAGTTCACCGGAGGTGCGCACCAATGTTGGTCACTTGTTCTCGATTGTTGTGAATCAAGAACAAGGCAACACATTTGTTAAGCGTTAAATACCTTCGTCCCTTGAAGTGTTATTCCCCTTCGGGTATAACGAATCTCGGACGAAGGCCATGAAGAACAAGTCTTCATCACACAAAAATAAAAAACATAGTTACAAATGTAATATTATGCCATTTATTCATTGTATTAAATGTATCAACGATATTAAAATGCACATTACATTGATACCTTCAGCTTGCTTGAAGGTAAAGGTGTGAATGCAATTACCATCTAGCGTGAACAGTACGGGGGTACTGTTCATCTATTTCTAGGCACTCGTGCAACTTCGTACGATGTTACATTCATGCCCTCATAGATTACACAAGGTTTACAATTATCTCAAGGGTACTATTGTCATTTGCACTTATCAGCTTGTACAATAGCTTCTCCTTATGCCACCTTCTTGCATCATGTAACGAAGCTTGCTTTGTCGCACTTCCATTGATCTATGCCAAAGCTTTTTCCGGTAACAAAACTCCTATAACACTTAGAAACATACTGACAACAAGTTGGTTAGCCATGTTTTTGAGGACCTTCAGAAGACGAAGGCCCCCAACAGTGTATTGCTACGAGTAGAAGCGAGGTCACGAGGACCTAAAGCCCAACTTTGAGGAGTACTAGAATCGCAAGTAAAAGGAAAGTTGTGTCCTTGATCACATTCTTTGATAAAGCCCATGTTTATGATTCTGATAATCGCTGTAGCATTGTTAGGCTTAATTTGATGGGACCTAATTGGTTATCTAGTTTTGTTTCTCCTACACCTTGTATACAAATAAATTATTAGGTAGACTTGCTATTGCTCTACATGGTTTTGGGATTAATGCTATATATGAATTATGATCATGCTTTATTATTATTGTTAATGTATTTTTATTGTTCATGATAAAGATCATTTTGTTAATTGGAACATGGAGCTTAACGTGAGATAACAATGCTACCACAAGGGTGGAATGGGATGCCTTTGGCCAATTAATTAGGAAAGCTAGAGAAAGATTACCCTACCCAAAAGGGGCAACCGGGGAGGCATCGTTGTAGAGTATAGAGAGGTTCTCGGGTCAATCATGCTACAATGGCTTTTCGAACGAGGGATTCCTATGCTCCCTTTGTCCTAAAACCGTAGTGGGTTTTCTCAAACTAGTGGAACTTTGGAAAGGCCTCGTAGTGCTACCCTACCTCGCCTCCTTGGTAGAGGTGTATGGGATTCATGACCCTGTGGCAGATGGTATCACGACTTGTGGGTAAAGATGAGCAACATCTACAGAGTGTAAAACTGGTATATCAGCCATGCTCACGGTCATGAGCGGTTCAGGACTCTCGCATGGTTAAATTATGGAATTAAATTTAACCCGTCATGCATTGCATTGTGAGTTTTATTCTTCATTATAATCAATTATTTAACTGGGTTGATATCTACTTACACTTAGTAATTGCTAATAAAATTTTAATCAACTAAATTAAAAAGCAATGCTCAGCCTTAACCATTTTTCTTGGTAAGCCTTACACTACACATGAGCCCCCCATCGTGAGTTCCGACACATTATTCCCCACACTTGTTGGGTGATGATAGTATGGGAGCTCACCCTTACTATAATCACACCAGGTCAAGAACAAGTACTGTTGGAGGAGCATGAAGGATGCTGTGATGAATTCGGAGACGTCTAGGTTGTCGTCTCCCAGTCAACTATGATGGTGATCGTTGTTGCCGTATGGTATATTCTATTTAGTTATTTTGTACAAAACATGTATTGAGTAATAAAGATGTGACATTGTTTTCTGTACACTGAGTCATCATATTTGTGAGACTTGATCCTAACACACATTTGAGATGCATCTGGATTTGTTCTTAAATCCGGGTGTGACAGAAGTGGTATCAGAGGAATGTTGACTGTAGGATGTAAGCTAGATAGAACTGGTCAACCCTTACCTACTTTCCTATGCTACACTGATTCTTTCTAAACTTTCCTTAGTCTGTTCTCATCTTTTCCTGCTTTACTCTAATTATTCTTACCTCTTCTCTTCTATAGACAAAATAGATTTCACACCTTGGACACTTATTCTTATGATATCTGTTTATAGGAGTCCTAATACTAGGAATAAAAAACTATTTTATATGTATATATGCACTTGAACACTTGTTCTTATGATACCTGTTTGATTTTGGTAGCTGTTTGATTTGGTTCTTTGATTAAGTGTAATGACTTATGGAGTAATGTCCACGATTGCATCTGCATACATATATTTAGGCATAAAAACATATTTTTACAAGATAACTAATCAACTTAGATTACCCCCATTAAAATAGATATCTAGCTTACTAGATCCATTCCATCTTAAAAGATTCTATCCTATCCTAGCAAACTCATCTTATCCTAACAAATATACTTACCCCACCATAGGGAAACAAACAAGATCTAATCTAATCTAATATGATTTAACCTAAATCTCCTATCTAATACAATAGGTTTACTTAGGCAATTTGGACTCTACCCATAAAAGATTCCTTTCTAACCTAATTGGATTTACCATAAAAATGATGCCTTAGACTAACATGGACATGAACAAAAAACCTACATAATTGGTTACATAACCTATCTAACCAATCTAAAAGCCAAACAACCAAACCAGATTCTATCTAAACCCATTTAGCTTAAGCCACCTATTAAGCCATCTATTCTACCCACTACGCTATTTGGTTTACCTACAAACCTGTCCTAAGTACATGTACCTAACTCGGATGACAACACCAAGACCCAAGAAGAGGAGGTCAATCTCGTCAACGAGTCAGACCAGATCTTCATACAAGTCAGGATCCATCATCTGGAATATAGTCTTTCGTTGCTTAAACTGTTCTTACCCAACCTACCCTTGCTTTAACCATCCCATATCCTTCCTATCAGATGGCTAGACATAAAAGATGACTATGCTTTCCTAATCACCTGGTGATTAATGATAAAGGATAATAATTTTTTTGGTATTGGAACCACTTAGAAACCAAAAGCTAAAAAAACTACAAACAATACTTTATCCATCCCTTTTCTTACAAATCTCGAGGACGAGATTATTTTTAAGGGGTAGAAATTGTAACACCTCAAAAGCTTATGTTGGTAATATAGTAAAATTCTCCAAGGATTTTGAATTAAAATACCTTTCAATAAGAATTTTCTTACCTTTAGAGTTACATCTCTTAAAACAAATATGGCATCTAATAAAAATTTAATAAAAGTATCCCTATATGATTTTAGTCATTCCTTTATTGAAAAATATATTTATAAGTACTCTAAAGAGTTTGATGCACAAGAAATATTTTCTTGAGCTACCTATTTTCTATTTTTGTGTGTATGGAGCGCATATTTAAAGGATTTTGCTTAAATAGGATAATTAATTAAGTAATTAATCAAAATATATATATGTCGGGGACCATAATTAGGGGTACCCTCAAGGCTCCTAATTCTCAGCTGGTAACCCCCATCAGCACGAAGCTGCAAAGGCCTGATGGGTGCGATTAAGTCAGGGATCAGTCCATTCGAGGGACACGATCACGCCTCACCCGAGCCTAGCCTCGGACAAGGGCAGCCGACCCCCGGAGGATTTCCGTCTCGCCCGAGGCCCCCCTTCAGCGGCGAACATATTCCCGGCTCGCCCGAGGCCCTGCCTTCGCTAAGAAGCAACCCTGACCAAATCGCCGCACTGACCGACCAAGTCGCAGGAGCATTTAATGCAAAGGTGGCCTAACACCCTTATCCTGGCGCGCACCCCCCAGCCGGCAGGACCGAAGTGACCGCCGTCACTTCGCCGCTCCACTGACCGGCCTGACAGAAGGACAGCGCCGCCTATGCCACACCGACTGCAGTGCCACTGGACAGAGTAAGACTGACAAGCAGTTAGGCCCTGCCGGAGGCACCATAGGAAGCTCCGCTTCGCCTGACCAAGGGCTCGGACTCGGGCCAAGTCCCGGAAGACGGCGAACTCCGCCCGACCCAGGGCTCGGACTCGGGCTAAGTCCCAGAAGACGGCGAACTCCGCCCGACCCAGGGCTCGGACTCGGGCTAAGTCCCGGAAGACGGCGAACTCCGCCCGACCCAGGGCTCGGACTCGGGCTAAGTCCCGGAAGACGGCGAACTCCGCCCGACCCAGGGCTCAGACTTGGGCTCGGCCCCAGAAGACGACGATCTCCGCCTCGCCCGACCCAGGGCTCGGACTTGGGCTCGGCCCCAGAAGACGACGATCTCCGCCTCGCCCGACCCAGGGCTCAGGCTTGGGCTCGGCCCCAGAAGACGAAGATCTCCGCCTCGCCCGACCCAGGGCTCAGACTTGGGCTCGGCCCCAGAAGACGACAATCTCCGCCTCGCCCAACCCGGGGGCTCGGACTCGACCTCGGCTTCGGAGGAGCTTCCACATCGCCCAACCTAGGGCGTAGACCAGCCACGTCAACAGGAGGCGCCATCATCACCCTACCCCGAGCTGACTCGGGCCGCAGGGAACAAGACCGGCGTCCCATCTGGCTCGCTCCGCCAGATAGGCAATGATGGCGCCGCGCATGTTCTGTGACGGCGGCGGCTCTCAGCCCCCTTACGGAAGCAAGAGGACGTCAGCAAGGACTTAACCACTCCGACAGCTGTCCCTCCACCAAGCTCCATCGCTCCTTCGACGGCCACGACATCACACCAACTGGGTGCCAAGATCTCTCCGGCTGCCACAACGGCATGTACCTAGGGCGCTAGCTCACCTCCGCTAGACACGTAGCACCTTGCTACACCCCCCCATTGTACACCTGGATCCTCTCCTTACGCCTATAAAAGGGAGGACCAGGGCCCTCTTAGAGAAGGTTGGTCGCGCGAGGATGAGGACGAGAACAGGCGCTCGCTTGGAGCCGCTCGCTCCCTCTCCCGCGTGGACGCTTGTAACCCCCTACTGCAAGCGCACCCGACCTGGGCGCGGGACGAACACGAGGGCCGCGAGATTCCCACCTCTCTCACGCCGGTCTCCGGCCACCTCGCTCTCCCCCCTTCGCGCTCGACCCATCTGGGCTGGGGCACGCGGCGACATTCACTCGTCGGCCCAGGGACCCCCCTGTCTCGGAACGCCGACAGTTGGCGCGCCAGGTAGGGGCCTGCTTCGTGTTGACGAACAGCTTCCCGTCAAGCTCTAGATGGGCAGTCTCCAGCAACCTCTCCAACCCGGGACGGTGCTCCGTTTCGGGAGTCTTGAGTTCATATCCCTCGACGGCAGCTACGACATGATACTCCTTCCACCGCCGTGCGACAACAACGGTGGCGGCCGACAACCCGCCTGCTGGCGGCGGAATCGGCGACGTCTTCCCCGCATAGTGGAAGAGCAACCTTCGAGGTCACCCCGTCCTCTCCCTCGTCGACGGAGGAGGAGGCGGGGCAACCAAGGCCAAGTAGGAAGCAGTGCCTCGTCGGCTATCGAGCGAGTCGACGGTCCCGGCACCCTAACAGGGGGCGCACCAGGCGTCGACCTCGCGTTTGAGACGAAGGCGAGCGCCGTCTCCCCGCGACACGCCAATCCCGAGCAAGTGGACGACACCAGCACGCTCGCGAAAAGCTTGCTGGACGTCACCCTCGTACCTGAGACGACGGCGCAGCCAGTCCCCGACGCGACCTTATCGCCGCCCGTCAACTAAAAGGTACCGATCGATTCCCATCCTGCGTCTTTCGGGTTCAGCCTCAACCCGCCTAGCAACTTCGCTTTGGCGGGCGCTCTCGTAGAGGCAAATCCAAACCCTCTGGGGTTTCGTGTGCGGTCACCTTGGGACCGGCTGACGGACGTCTCGACCTACGGGCCCTCTGGGACCGAGGAAGACGACGAACCCAGCGTCTGTTGGGATTTCTCTGGACTTGGTAACCCCAGTGCCATGCGGGACTTCATGACCGCATGCGACTACTGCCTTTCCGACTGTTCCGACGGTAGCCGAAGCCTCGGCGACGAGGATCGCGGCCCAAGTCGCGAATGCTTCCACGTCGATCTAGGGGGTCCCCCCGAAGGCTGCCATTTCGGCATGCCGGAGGACGGTGACCTCCCTAGGTCGGTGCCTCGCGTTGACATCCCATGGGAGCTAGTTGTGGTCCCCGTTTAGGCGGGGGGTCATGACCCACAGCTCGAGCAAATCCGCGGGGTGCAGGCCAGGCTCGACGAGGGAGCAGGAGCGCTGGAGCCGATCCGTCAGGACGTCGGGCAGGCATGGGCAGGCCAACCTCCGGCCGGAGAAATACGTCGTCTACCCCAGGGTTTCCAGCACCGCATCGCCGACGACGTCAGGCTCAGGCCACCACCCGCATCAAGTGGGGTCGGCCAGAACCTGGCGGCAGCAGCAATGCTTCTTCGCGCGATGCCAGAGCCATCAACCACCGAGGGGCGGCGAATCCAGGGAGAACTCAAGAATCTCCTAGAAGGCGCCACGGTCCGACGGGCCGAGAGCTCTGCCTCCCGAAGGCAGGGGTACCCCTCGGAACCTCATGCTGCGACTTCCCGATCCATGCGGGAAGCCTCGGTCTACACCGGGCGCACGCGCAACACCGTGCCTGCGGCCCCGGGTCGCCTCGGCAACGAGCACCACCACCGCGACCGACGGGCCCACCTCGACGAGAGGGTGCGCCGAGGCTACCACCCCAGGCGTGGGGACGCTACGACAGCGGGGAGGATCAGAGTCCCTCGCCCGAACCACCCGGTCCACAAGCCTTCAGCCGAGCCATCCGACGGGCGCCGTTCCCGACCCGGTCCCGGCCCCCGGCTACTATTACAAAGTACTCGGGGGAGACGAGACTGGAACTGTGGCTCGCAGACTACCGTCTGGCCTGCCAACTGGGTGGAACGGACGATGACAACCTCATCATCCGCAACCTCCCCCTGTTCCTCTCCGACTCTGCTCGCGCCTGGTTGGAGCACCTGCCTCCGGGGCAGATCTCCAACTGGGACGACCTAGTCCAAGCTTTCGCCGGCAATTTCCAGGGCACGTATGTGCGCCCCAGGAATTCCTGGGACCTCCGAAGCTGCCGACAGCAGCTGGGAGAGTCTCTCTGAGACTACATCCGGCGATTCTCGAAGCAGCGCACCGAGCTGCCCAACATCACCGATTCGGATGTCATCGGCGCGTTCCTCGCTGGCACCACCTGCCGCGACCCGGTGAGCAAGCTGGGTCGCAAGACCCCAACCAGGGCGAGCGAGCTAATGGACATCGCCACCAAGTTCGCCTCCGGCCAGGAGGCGGTCGAGGCTATCTTCCGAAAGGACAAGCAGCCCCAGGGCCGCCCATCGGAAGGTACTCCCGAGGCGTCAACTCAGCGCGGCACCAAGAAGAAGGGCAAGAAGAAGTCGCAAGCGAAACGCGACGCAGCCGACGCGGACCTTATCGCCGCCGCCGAGTACAAGAACCCTCGGAAGCCCCCCGGAGGTGCCAACCTCTTCGACAAGATGCTCAAGGAGCCGTGCCCCTATCACCAGGGACCAGTCAAGCACACCCTTGAGGAGTGCGTCATGCTTCGGCGCCACTTCCACAGGGCCAGGCCACCCACGGAGGGTGGCAAGGCCTGCGACGACGGCAGGAAGGGAGATCACCAGGCAGGAGAGTTCCCCGAGGTCCGCGACTGCTTCATGATCTATGGTGGGCAAGCTGCGAACTCCTCGGCTCGGCACCGCAAGCAAGAGCGCCGGGAGGTCTGCTCGGTCAAGGTGGCGGCGCCAGTCTATCTAGACTGGTTCGACAAGCCCATCACCTTCGACCGAGACGACCACCCCGACCATGTGCCAAGCCCGGGGAAATACCCGCTCGTCGTCGACGTCAGGCTCACCAAGGTCCTCATGGACGGAGGCAGCAACCTCAACATCATCTACGCCGAGACCCTCGGGCTCCTGCGTGTTGATCTGTCCTCTGTCCAGGCAGGCGCTGCGCCCTTCCATGGGATCATCCCCGGGAAGCGCGTCCAACCCCTCGGACAGCTCGACCTTCCCGTCTGCTTCGGAACACCCTCCAACTTCCGAAGGGAGACCCTGACGTTCGAGGTGGTCGGGTTCCGAGGAACCTACCACGCAGTACTGGGGAGGCCATGCTACGCGAAGTTCATGGCCGTCCCCAACTACACCTACCTGAAGCTCAAGATGTCGGGCCCCAACGGGGTCATCACCGTCGGCCCTACGTACAAACACGCGTTCGAATGCGACGTGGAGTGCGTGGAGTACGCCGAGGCCCTCGCCGAGTCCGAGGCCCTCATCGTCGACCTGGAGAGCCTCTCTAAGGAGGTGCCAGACGTGAAGCGTCACGCCGGCAACTTCGAGCCAGCAGAGACGGTTAAGTCCGTCCCCCTCGACCCCAGCGGCGACACCTCCAAGCAGATCCGGATCGGCTCCGGGTTCGATCCCAAATAGGAAGCAGTGCTCGTCGACTTTCTCCGCGCGAACGCCGACGTCTTCGCGTGGAGCCCCTCGGACATGCCCGGCGTGCCGAGGGATGTCGCCGAGCACTCGCTGGACATCCGAGCCGGAGCCCGATCCGTCAAGCAGCCGCTGCGCCGATTCGACGAGGAGAAGCGCCGAGCCATAGGCGAGGAGATTCACAAGCTAATGGCGGCAGGGTTCATCAAAGAGGTATTCCATCCCGAATGGCTTGCCAACCCTGTGCTTGTGAGAAAGAAAGGGGGGAAATGGCGGATGTGTGTAGACTACACTGGTCTCAACAAAGCATGTCCGAAGGTTCCCTACCTTCTGCCTCGCATCGACCAAATCGTGGATTCCACTGCTGGGTGCGAAACCCTGTCTTTCCTCGATGCCTACTCAGGGTATCATCAAATCAAGATGAAAGAGTCCGACCAGCTCGCGACTTCTTTCATCACACCCTTCGGCATGTACTGCTATGTCACCATGCCGTTCGGTTTGAGGAATGCGGGCGCAACGTACCAACGGTGCATGAACCATGTGTTCGGCGAACACATTGGCCGCACAGTCGAGGCCTACGTCGATGACATCGTAGTCAAGACGAGGAAAGCCTCCGACCTCCTTTCCGACCTTGAAACGACATTCCGATGTCTCAAGGCGAAAGGTGTCAAGCTCAATCCCGAAAAGTGTGTCTTCGGGGTGCCCCGAGGCATGCTCTTGGGGTTCATCGTCTCCGAGCGGGGCATCGAAGCAAACCCGGAAAAGATCGCAGTCATTACCAGCATGGGGCCAATCAAGGACTTGAAAGGCGTACAGAGGGTCATGGGATGCCTCGCGGCTCTGAGCCGCTTCATCTCACGCCTCGGCGAAAGAGGTCTACCTCTGTACCGCCTCTTAAGGAAGGCCGAGTGCTTCACTTGGACCCCTGAGGCTGAGGAAGCCCTCGGGAACCTGAAGGCGCTCCTCACAAAGGCGCCTATCTTGGTAGCCCCAGCTGCCGGAGAAGCCCTCTTGGTCTACGTCGCCGCGACCACCCAGGTGGTTAGCGCCGCGATTGTGGTCGAGAGGCAAGAAGAGGGGCATGCATTGCCCGTTCAGAGGCCAGTCTACTTCGTCAGCGAGGTACTATCCGAAACCAAGGTCCGCTACCCACAGGTTCAGAAGCTGCTGTACGCGGTGATCCTAACGCGACGGGAGCTGCGACACTACTTTGAGTCTCATCCGGTAACTGTGGTGTCATCCTTCCCCCTGGGAGAGATCATCCAGTGCCGAGAGGCCTCGGGTAGGATTGCAAAGTGGGCGGTGGAGATCATGGGCGAGACAATCTCGTTCGCTCCTCGGAAAGCCATTAAGTCCCAGGTCTTGGCGGACTTCGTGGCTGAATGGGTCGACACCCAGCTACCAACGGCTCCGATCCAACCGGAGCTCTGGACTATGTTCTTCGACGGGTCGCTGATGAAGACAGGGGCTGGCGTAGGCCTACTCTTCATCTCACCCCTCGGAAAGCATCTACGCTACGTGCTACGCCTCCACTTCCCGGCGTCCAACAATGTGGCCGAATATGAGGCTCTGGTCAACGGGTTGCGGATCGCCATCAAGCTAGGGGTCCGACGCCTTGACGCTTGTGGTGACTCGCAGCTCGTCATCGACCAAGTCATGAAGAACTCCCATTGCCGCGACCCGAAGATGGAGGCCTACTGCGATGAAGTTCGGCGCCTGGAAGACAAATTCTACGGGCTCGAGCTCAACCACATCGCTCGGCGCTACAACGAGACTGCGGACGAGCTGGCTAAAATAGCCTCAGGGCGAACGACGGTTCCCCCGGACGTCTTCTCCCGAGACCTGTCTCAACCCTCCGTCAAGATCGACGACACGTCCGAGCCCGAGGTACCCTCGGCCCAGTCCGAGGCACCCACGGCTCAACCCGAGGCACCCTCGGCTCGACCCGAGGCGCCCTCGGTTCAGTCTGAGGTACCCTCGGCCCCCGAGGGTGAGGCACTGCGCGTCGAGGAGGAGCGAAGCGGGGTCGTGCCTAATCGAAACTGGCAGACCCCGTACCTGCAATATCTCCACCGAGGAGAGCTACCCCTCGACCGAGCCGAGGCTCGGCGGGTGGCGCGGCGCGCCAAGTCGTTCGTCTTGCTGGGAGATGAGAAGGAGCTCAACCACCGCAGCCCCTCAGGCATCCTCCAGCGATGCATCTCCATCGCCGAAGGTCAGGAACTCCTGCGAGAGATACACCCGGGGGCTTGCGGCCATCACGCAGCGCCTCGAGCCCTTGTCGAGAACGCTTTCCGGCAAGGCTTCTACTGGCCGACGGCGGTGGCCGACGCTACCCGAATCGTCCGCACCTGCGAAGGGTGCCAATTCTACGCGAGGCAGACCCATCTGCCCGCTCAGGCTCTGCAGACGATACCCATCACCTGGCCTTTTGCGGTGTGAGGTCTGGACCTCGTCGGCCCCTTGCAGAAGGCACCCAGGGGCTACACGCACCTGCTGGTCGCCATCGACAAATTCTCCAAGTGGTTCGAGGTCCAACCCCTGAACAGCATCAGGTCCGAGCAGGCGGTGGCGTTCTTCACCAACATCATCCATCGCTTCGGGGTCCCGAACTCCATCATCACCGACAACGGCACCCAGTTCACCGGCAGAAAGTTCCTAGACTTCTGCGAGGATCACCACATCCGGGTGGACTGGGCCGCCGTGGCTCATCCCATGACGAATGGGCAGGTGGAGCGTGCCAACGGCATGATTCTACAAGGGCTCAAGCCTCGGATCTACAACGACCTCAACAAGTTCGGCAAGCGGTGGATGAAGGAAATCCCCTCGGTGGTCTGGAGTCTGAGGACAACGCCGAGCCGAGCCACGGGCTTCACGCCGTTCTTTCTAGTCTATGGGGCCGATGCCATCTTGCCCATGGACTTAGAATACGGCTCCTCGAGGACGAGGGCCTACACCGACCAAAGCAACCAAGTCAGCCGAGAAAACTCGCTGGACCAGCTGGAGGAGGCTCGGGACCAGGCCTTGCTACACTCGGCGCGGTACCAGCAGTCCCTGCGACGCTACCACGCCCGAGGGGTCCGGTCCCGAGACCTCCAGGTGGGCGACCTGGTGCTTCGACTGTGACAAGACGCCCGAGGGCGGCACAAGCTCACGCCTCCCTGGGAGGGGCCATTCGTCATTGAAAGTCGCCTAGAGGGGGGGTGAATAGGGTGAAACTGAAAATCTCAAAAATAATCACAACTACAAGCCGGGTTAGCATTAGAAATATAATAGAGTTCGCGAGAGAGGGCGCAAAACAAATCGCAAGCGAATAATGAAGTGAGACACGCGGATTTGTTTTACCGAGGTTCGGTTCTCTCAAACCTACTCCCCATTGAGGAGGCCACAAAGGCCGGGTCTCTTTCAACCCTTCCCTCTCTCAAACGGTCCCTCAGACCGAGTGAGCTTCTCTTTCTCAAATCACTTGGGAATCAAACTTCCCGCAAGGACCACCACACAATTGGTGTCTCTTGCCTCAGTTACAAGTGAGTGTTTGATCACAAGAAAGAATGCCAAAGAAAAAGAAGCGATCCAAGCGCAAGAGCTCAAATGAACACTGCAAATCACTCTCTCTAGTCACTAGGGCTTTGTGTGGAGTTGGGAGAGGATTTGATCTTTTTTGGTGTGCTTTGCAATGAATGCTAGCTCTTGTATAGTGGTTAGAAGCTAGAAAACTTGGATGCAATGAATGGTGGGGTGGTTGGGGTATTTATAGCCCCAACCAC
This sequence comes from Zea luxurians, assembly GCA_029449295.1. Lineage (NCBI taxonomy): Eukaryota > Viridiplantae > Streptophyta > Magnoliopsida > Poales > Poaceae > Zea > Zea luxurians. Next base: position 118,790,292 of record JAOPSE010000009.1, read on the forward strand.
CAAACTTGACCGTTGGAGGAGGCTGTCTGTCGTATGGTGCACCGGACAGTCCGGTGCACACCGGACATGTCCGGTGCGACAGCCACGTCACCAAATAGCTGTTGGGTCAACCGTTGGAGCTCTGTCTCTGGGCCCGCCTTGATGTCCGGTGGCGCACCGGACATGCACTGTAGAGTGTCCGGTGCGCCTGCTCCCGCGTGCCTGACGACTGCGCGCTTCTGGCGCGCATTAAATGCGCCTGCAGGTGACCGTTGGCGCGAAGTAGCCGTTGCCCCGAGGTTGCACCGGACAGTCCGGTGTACACCGGACATGTCCGGTGAATTATAGCGGAGCAGCCTTTGCGAATTCCCGAGACTGGCGAGTTCCTGAGCCGCGTCTCAAATGAGCACCGGACACTGTCTGGTGTACACCGGACAGTCCGGTGAATTTTAAAGCGCTGGCTCTGGAAATTTCCCGAGGGCGACGAGTTTGAGCTGACGTCCTCTGGTGCACCGAACACTGTCCGGTGGCACACCGGACAGTCCGGTGCGCTAGACCAGAGGAGCCTTTGGTTGCTCCTTTGCCCTTTTGTTGAACCCAACACATGGTCATTTTATTGGCTAAGTGTGAACCTTTTGCACCTGTATAACTTATACACTAGAGCAAACTAGTTAGTCCAATATTTGTGTTGGGCAATTCAACCACCAAAATTATTTAGGGACTAGGTGTAAGCCTAATTCCCTTTCAATCTCCCCCTTTTTGGTGATTGATGCCAACACAAACCAAAGCAAATATAGAAGTGCATAATTGAACTAGTTTGCATAATGTAAGTACAAAGGTTGCTTGGAATTGAGCCAATATAAATACTTACATGATGCGCATGGATTGTTTTCTTTGTTTTTGACATATTGGACCATATTTGCACCACAAGTTTTGTTTTTGCAAACTCTTTTGTAAATTCTTTTCAAAGTCCTTTTGCAAGATAGTCAAAGGTAAATGAATAAGATTTTGCAAAGCATTTTCAAGTTTTGAAATTTTCTTCCTTTGTTCCAAATGCTTTTCCTTTGACTAAACAAAAACTCCCCCTCAAACAAAGTCTCCTCTTAGTGTTCAAGACGGTTTTAAGACATCAATTTTGAAAATACTACTTGCTCCCCCTTTAGAGCACAAAGAGATACCAATTTTGAAATTTTCCAATTGAAAACCATTAATTTTAAAATTTAGGGTGGTGGTGCGGTCCTTTTGCTTTGGGCCAATACTTTCTCCCCCTTTGGCATGAATCGCCAAAAACGGATACTTGGAATGATATATAGGCCCCTTAGAAGTACTTTCTCCTCCTTTGGTCATAAAATAAATGAGTGAAGATTATACCAACGTTGGAGAGTGATGCGGAGCGACGGCGAAGGATGAGTAGTAGAGCGGAGTGGAAGCCTTTGTCTTTGCCGAAGACTCCAATTCCCTTTCAATATACCTATGACTTGGTTTGGAATATACTTGAAAACACATTAGTCATAGCATATAAAAGAGACATGATCAAAGGTATTCTTATGAGCTATGTGTGCAAGTTTAGCAAAAGAAATTCCTAGAATCAAGAATATTAAGCTCATGCCTAAGTCTGGTAAAAGATTGTTCATCAAGTGGCTTGGTAAAGATATCGGCTAATTGATCTTTAGTGTTAATGTATGAAATCTCGATATCCCCCTTTTGTTGGTGATCCCGAAGAAAATGATACCGAATGGCTATGTGTTTAGTGCGGCTATGCTCAACGGGATTATCCGCCATGCGGATTGCACTCTCATTATCACATAGAAGAGGAACTTTGGTTAATTTGTAACCGTAGTCCCGCAGGGTTTGCCTCATCCAAAGCAATTGCGCACAACAATGGCCTGCGGCAATATACTCGGCTTCGGCGGTAGAAAGAGCGACCGAATTTTGCTTCTTTGAAGCCCATGACACCAAGGATCTTCCCAAGAACTGGCAAGTCCCCGATGTGCTCTTCCTATTAATCTTACACCCCGCCCAATCGGCATCCGAATAACCAATCAAATCAAAAGTGGATCCCCGAGGGTACCAAAGCCCAAACTTAGGAGTATAAGCCAAATATCTCAAGATTCGTTTTACGGCCGTAAGGTGTGATTCCTTAGGGTCGGCTTGGAATCTTGCACACATGCATACGGAAAGCATAATGTCCGGTCGAGATGCACATAAATAAAGCAATGAACCAATCATCGACCAGTATACCTTTTGATCCACGGACTTACCTCCCGTGTCGAGGTCGAGATGCCCATTTGTTCCCATGGGAGTCTTGATGGGCTTGGCATCCTTCATTCCAAACTTGCTTAGAATGTCTTGAGTATACTTTGTTTGGCAAATGAATGTGCCCTCTTGGAGTTGTTTGACTTGAAATCCTAGAAAATACTTCAACTCCCCCATCATAGACATCTCGAATTTCTGTGTCATGATCCTACTAAATTCTTCACATGTAGATTTGTTAGTAGACCCAAATATAATATCATCAACATAAATTTGGCATACAAACAAATCATTATCAAGTGTTTTGGTGAATAAAGTAGGATCGGCTTTGCCGACTTTGAAGCCATTTGCAATAAGGAAATCTCTAAGGCATTCATACCATGCTCTTAGGGCTTGCTTGAGCCCATAAAGCGCCTTAGAGAGCCTATAAACATGGTTAGGGTACTCACTATCTTCAAAGCCGGGAGGTTGCTCAACATAGACCTCCTCCTTGATTGGTCCATTGAGGAAGGCACTCTTCACGTCCATTTGATAAAGCTTGAAGCCATGGTAAGTAGCATAGGCCAATAATATGCGAATTGACTCAAGCCTAGCTACGGGTGCATAGGTTTCACCAAAATCCAAACCTTCGACTTGTGAATACCCCTTGGCCACGAGTCGAGCTTTGTTCCTTGTCACCACACCATGCTCGTCTTGCTTGTTGCGGAAGACCCACTTGGTTCCTACAACATTTTGATTAGGACGTGGAACTAAATGCCATACCTCATTCCTTGTGAAATTGTTGAGCTCCTCTTGCATCGCCATCACCCAATCCGAATCTTGAAGTGCTTCCTCTACCCTGTGTGGCTCAATAGAGGAAACAAAAGAGTAATGTTCACAAAAATGTGCAACACAAGATCGAGTAGTTACCCCCTTATGAATGTCGCCGAGGATGGTGTCGACGGGGTGATCTCGTTGTATTGCTTGGTGGACTCTTGGGTGTGGCAGCCTTGGTTGTTCATCCTCCTTGTCTTCATCATTTGCATCTCCCCCTTGATTGTTGCCGTCATTTTAAGGTGGCTCATCTTCTTGATCTTCTTGTTCAACATCTTGAGCCTCATCCTCAATTTGAGTTGATGGAGATGCTTGCATGGAGGAGGATGGTTGATCTTGTGCATTTGAAGGCTCTTCGGATTCCTTAGGATACACATCCCCAATGGACATGTTCCTTAGAGCGATGCACGGAGCCTGTTCTTCACCTATCTCATCAAGATCAACTTGCTCTACTTGAGAGCCGTTAGTCTCATCAAACACAACGTCACAAGAAACTTCAACAAGTCCTGAGGACTTGTTAAAGACTCTATATGCCCTTGTGTTTGAGTCATATCCTAGTAAAAAGCCTTCTACAGTTTTAGGAGCAAATTTAGACTTTCTACCTCTCTTAACAAGAATAAAGCATTTGCTACCAAAAACTCTAAAATATGAAATATTGGGCTTTTTACCGATTAGGAGTTCATAGGATGTCTTCTTGAGGATTCGGTGTAGATATAACCGGTTGATGGCGTAGCAAGCGGTGTTGACCGCCTCGGCCCAAAACCGATCCGGTGTCTTGTATTCATCAAGCATGGTTGTTGGGGACTTGTTCTCAAATGCTAAGAGTTAAGAACAAGGCAACATAGAAGATGTTAAACATTAAGGTCCTTCGTCCTTCGAAACATTACGCCCCTTCGGGAAATAATGCTTTAGGACGAAGGTCACAAGAGACATACCTTCGTAAATATAATAAATAATGCCGAAGGATTCATATAAAGCGTGAAATGTAAGCATCAACATAAGATCATTTCTATTTTATTAACATGGAGAAATAGAAATGATTTCAAATTACAAATGTACCTTCGGTCCTGAGAGAAGGTAGAAGTACAAGCGTGACGCAAAAGCCAATGCCAAGTCAGCGTGAACAGTACGGGAGTACTGTTCATCTATTTATAGACGCGGGACGCAGCCCACGTAAAATTACATCCATGTCCATTACATTTGTTAACGGTTTATGGAAATCTGTCGAGGCCCCCGAAGTCTTTTCATCTTTAAGTCGGTTCCCTCTTATGCCATCGCGCCGAAGCTTCCCTGCGCACAGCTTCGGCTGCCCTCGACCTTCGTCTGGTTCAGGCTTCGTCCTGGTCGTGCTCCATATCCATAATTCTGAATCCGAAAATACCTGTTCATATAATCCACTTGGAAAACATTGTCAAATCATGTTTTTGAGGACCTTCGGAGGACGAAGGCCCCCAACAGTAGCCCCTCGCAATATTAATTTGTAAATAATAAATTCAGATTGCGATATGGACGAAGGCCTTGAGCCGAAGGTCCGAAAAAACACCTTCCCTTTGCTAGAATAGCAATATTCACTGACAAGCGGGGCCTTTCAATTTCCAACGCCCTAGGCGTATAAATAAGATCACATCGCGAACTCATTTGGTACGCACACTTGCCTTTTGCTTCGGCCCACTAAAATTTTTAGCTCTTGTTCATTAAGATTTGCTGGTCTTTTTGATTTCGAAGCTTCGGCCTCGGGAACAATTTTTTAGCGTTTCCGAAGATGTCTGAAGGCAAGAAGATTCCTGCTGAGACGAAGCTGAAGATCCCTGCTGAGACGAAGCTGAGTCTCGAGGAGGAGAAGAATCTGGGGTTCCTGATAGCAATGGCAGAGACCAATACAGAGAAAATCACGAAGGAGATTCTCGAAGGTTTGTCCGAAGATACTGATGACAGCGACAGCTATGATGTGGAAAGTGGTGGGGAAGAGGCCGAAGATCGACCGTGGCGACCAAGCCACACAGTTTTTGGGAAAACGACCATCAAGCAGAGTCACATTGATAATATGAGGGGGCGATATTTCCGAGACATATCTATTGTGAGAGCTGATGCCGGGGAAAAAACTTCTCCCACCCCCGAAGAAGATGAAGTTGTGATTTTCCGAAGCTTCCTCAAGGCTGGGCTTCGATTCCCCCTGAGCAACTTTGTTGTTGAGGTACTAAAGACATTTCAAGTCTATCTGCATCAAATCACTCCCGAAGCCATCATAAGAATGGGAGTGTTTGTCTGGGCTGCGAGGAGCCAAGGTTTGGAACCGAACGCTAAAAGCTTCTGCAACATTCATGAGTTATTATACGAGACGAAGCCCTGGGGAAAGGAGCAATACCACAACAACTTTGGGTGCTACAGCTTCGGCGCCCGCTCCGGGTCAAGCTGCCCTGTGCCGACCTTCCGGAAGAGGTGGCCCGGAGCCTGGATGACTGAATGGTTTTATGTAAAGAATGATCTAACAGCTCAAGAGAATGTGAAGAGTATCATTATGCACCCAATCTGGCAACGCTTCGGTCTTCGAAGGCCGAAGGTCGAAATGGACGAAGCCGCCGAAGAATGCCAAAGAGCCTTCGGGGTAGTCTGCTCGTTTATTGGGACAAGGGACTTGGTCCAAGAACACATTGCCTTCAGGGTATGGCCACTTGCAGAAAAGTGGGAAATGCCGAAGGAAACCATCAAAGAGCCCGACGAAGGCGGACTAGTTAGATTAAAGTATACATTCAAATATGCAGATAAATTTGTTGAACCTGATGATGACTGGCTGAAAAGCATTGAAACATTAAGTGATGAATTACTTGGGGCATATTCGAAGGCTGAAAATACTGCACTATCAGCAGCCTTCGGAGGCCGAAAAAAGAAGAGACTCAACCGAGTGTTTGATGCAGTCGGGTTCTTCTACCCTGATTATCGTTATCCCATCCGAAGGCAAAAAAGGAAAAACATAACCTCTGAAAAAGAAGAAGCTGCAACTGCTCCTAGCGAGCCAGAACCGAAAGGGAAAAGGTTGAAGGTCCTCACACACCGACCACGCCATATTGAACCAGCTTCGGTGCCTGAGTTCACCGGAGAAACTTCTTCGGCCGCCGAAGCTGAATAGCCAACCTTGCTGCCAGAAATTGCAGAGATGGCCGAAGCGCCATCCACAGAAAAAATGGAAGAAGCGAAAAATCCGACTAAGGAAAGAGCATCAGAAATTTTGAGTCCTGTAGCAAATGTCGAAGCAGCAAAAATCCAAAAGGGTCCAATGGTGACCCCAAAAAGGAAGAGAATGGTAAATGTACTAGATGTCTTGGAGACAATTAAGTCTTCAAGCACAACTCCAAAAAAGAGTGTTGAAATTGCTGAAGCTTCTTCTGAAGCTCCGACGCAACAAGCTGAAGCTGAAGCTGGGCCTTCAGAGCCCTTCAAGGAGCAAACTTTGGAAGCCGAAGCAATAAAAATACCAGAACCAATTTTAGTTGAAGAAACTGACACTGCCATCCCCGAAGCGCCTGCCAGCATGTGTGATTACATCATACGACATGCTTCGGGGAAAAAACTATCTGAAGAAGAAACTCATGAAGCTAACCATTATGCAAAGGAGCTAAAATATCCAAAGGGGGCAGTAATATTCAATGGGACAAATGAAGATGATTTCTTATACTGCCTGCCTGACAACAAAGAGCTATCTGTCTGCCGAGAGATGGCCAGGAGTATTGGTTTCCCAAAGCTTGAATCTGGATTAAGCGCCATGACGAAAGAAGATCTCGCAGACAGTCTTGCGTACAACAGCCTGAAGGTACGGGAATTAAACGCTTGAAAAAACCCCCTTATTATTTTTTTACGCAACTCATTCCTTTTTTCTTATATGAATTCTTTTTCGTATAGGGCCTGATCCTAAGCAACGCGCTAAGAGCGCAAAAGAGCGCCGAAGATGAAAGTTATGAAATTGCGTTTAATAATTTACGCTCCGAAGTTATCAAACTGAGAAACGAAGCTTTGGAAAAAGATAAAATTCTGCTTACACTGGTAGATAAAGTGAAAAAAGACGAAGCTGCTTCAAAGGCCCAAACCGAAGCTCAAAAACGCGAGATTAAAGATCTTCAGAAACAGCTGGCTAGAGCTAAAGAGGAGCGCGCGCTTGAGGAAACGAAACGAGAACTTAGTGATTTTATGGTCAGCAAATTGGAATCAAGAGTTAAGGAGCTTCGCACATCTCAGGGGAAATGCTATGTTAAATCTATAGAATGCGTGAATAAAATTAAAACCAGCTTTGCTAGCGTCGGCGCCTTTTCCAGCGAAGAGAATTTTTCTCGAGGCAATCCCGAAGATCCGCTGGAATGGATTAGCCACGAAGCAGAGGCCTTCGAAGAGATTCTGAACAGTCGTGGAGACATATGCGCTTTTTCGGGCGCCAGAGGAATTGCTTCTGTCTTAGAGAAGAAAGGTTGCGGGCATGTAAAATTTTTAGCTCAGTCCGAAGCTACCTTATCTTCCGAAGATATCAAGGAGCCCTCGGCCGAAGCAAGCGTGGTTGGTGGCAAATTTTTTACTGATATCTGGAACGACGGCGGCCGAGGAATGGCGCAAGAGATCATCCAAAGAAGCGAAAAAGGCATTCATGATGCTAGAAAAGTAGCAGAAGCTGCCGAAAGGAGTACGGAGCCCGAAAGACAATTAGGTACCAATTAGTCGTTCTTGTTGCGTTGTAATTTTCATTTTAAACTTTGCTCGCGATTTGTAAAAGTAATGAAAAAGTGTTCTCTTCGCTCAGAAACTGTTGAACCAACTGCCGACCCCCACACAAAAGGGGATGAAGAAATTAAACAAATGACCGAAACTATCATGGACAAGGTTGTTGACCAACTTCTGAATGAAGCCGCCGAAGCAGTATTGAGAGAAGATTAGATGCTATTTGGAAAAAACATTTAAAATGTAATCTATGCAACACTTTGTACATTTGAATGTAATATACAAGTCTCTTTTCATTATTGAATTCTTTACGATGCATGAAACTTTAAATACATACCATTTTTGAGCCTTCGGCGAAAAAAACACCTTCCCTTCTTTTCATGCTTCGTGAAGAAGACATTCTTCGTTAAAATTACTCTGATGAATGATATCCATGCTTCGTGAAAACATTCTCCGAAGCTATATTCCGAAGCTATACAACTTTGATATTGATCTGATAAAATTCACCCACGTTTCGTAAAAATATTCTTCGAAACTGTATTCCGAAGCTATACAATTTCGATGTCACTTTCTCAAAGCATCCTTTCGAAGGTTGAGAGTATCCCCTTCTCTTGCCAAATGCAATATGATGTATGATGCTTATGCTATGCAAAATGATGTGATGATGTTATGTTATGCATGTGTCATTTGTTCCGAAGATACACATAAAATATATTCGTAAGCTCTGCATTCCCTTAGGAACGTCTTTGGAGCTTCTTCGTCTTTTACTTAGACGGTTTCAGCGTTGACTTTTCGCTGTAAGCCTCCCTTAGGAGCTTCTTCGCCTTTTACTTAGGCGGTATCAGCGTTGACTTTTCGCTGTAAGCCTCCCTTAGGAGCTTCTTCGCCTTTTACTTAGGCGGTATCAGCGTTGACTTTTCGCTGTAGGCTCTGCATTCCTTTAGGAACGACTTCTGAGCAGAAAACTTACACTACGCTCCCTTTGGAACGGCTTTTTGTGACTTCATAAACTTACTCTGCGTTCCTTAGAACGACTTTCTGTTACTCCGAAGGATTTTTAATCCGAAGGTCCTCCTTGGTAACGGAAAAAGTTTTAGGCTTCAGCAACTTAGGCTTGTGGAGCAAATAGATTTTCCTCGTAGGAAACAACGAAATTATTACATGAAAACTATCAATGTTTTTTGCTTCACAGAAAATAAAACTGAATAGAAAAGACTGCTATCAAAGGTAGGATATGTCAATAAATGTGCTTCGACTCTGGCACAGTGCTGTTGACTGTGCGAGCTTCGGACTGTTCTCTGAAGTCCCTCTGATGTGGAGCGTATTGACTCCCTTCTGGCTGTTGACCTTGCTGCAATGGAGGTGGAGGCGGAAGCTGCTGCCAGGAAGCTTGAGGTTGACTTGCCGAAGCTACAGAAGCTGCAGGGTGGTTGTCTATGTATTGTGGGATATAAGGCGGATGATACGAAGCAGTATGCATGACCTGCTTCGGCTGAGCTTGTTGAGATGCAGCTTCGGCTATTTCCTTTTGCTTCTGGATTGTAACATGGCACGTCCTAGTGGTATGGCCCTTGCCTTCTCCACAGAACAAGCAAAACAGTCTCCTTGGCTGATCTCCGAATCTTCCGCCGAAGCCCCTGGCGCCTCTGCCTCTTGGAGCTGGTGGCCGGAAGGAGGTTTGTTGTTGCCCCGAAGCCTGTGAGGAGCACTGCGGCCTGTTTTGCTGACTCCCCTTATCATCATTCTGAGTGTTGTGGATGGAACGGACATGCCTCGGGTAGTATCTTCCTCCGAAGCCCCTGGTCATTTCAGAAAATCTGAAGGCCTCCTCCCTTCTTTGGCGAAAATCATTGTCAGCACGAATGTACTCATCCATCTTTTGGAGCAATTTCTCCAGGGTCTGAGGAGGCTTCCGAGCAAAGTATTGAGCTGCAGGTCCAGGACGAAGCCCCTTGATCATGGCTTCGATAACGATTTCATTGGGCACCGTTGGTGCCTGCGCCCTCAATCGTAAGAACCTTCGGACAAACGCCTGAAGGTATTCTTCGTGATCCTGAATACACTGGAAGAGGGCTTGAGCTGTGACCGGCTTCGTTTGGAATCCTTGAAAGCTGGTCAGTAACATATCCTTCAGCTTCTGCCATGAAGTGATTGTTCCTGGCCGAAGAGAGGAATACCAAGTCTGAGCAACATTCTTGACGGCCATAACGAAAGACTTCGCCATGACTGCAGCATTGCCCCCGTACGAAGACACTGTTGCTTCGTAGCTCATCAAGAATTGCTTCGGGTCGGAGTGGCCGTCAAACATGGGAAGCTGGGGTGGCTTATAGGATGGAGGCCAAGGTGTAGCCTGCAGCTCAGCAGACAGAGGAGAAGCATCATCGAAAACAAAATTTCCCTGATGGAAATTATCATACCAGTCATCTTCGTTGACGAAGCCCTCCTGATGAAGGTCTTTCTGATGAGGCCTTCTGTTCTGCTCATCGTGAGTGAGATGGCGAACTTCCTCAGAGGCTTCGTCTATTTGCCTTTGCAACTCAGCTAGGCGGGCCATCTTCTCCTTCTTCCTCTGCACTTGTTGATGTAGCATCTCCATCTCTCTGATTTCTTGGTCTAGCTCTTCTTCCTCAAGCGTCGGGCTGACGGCTTTTCTCTTCTGGCTTCGGGCCTCCCGAAGAGAGACGGTCTCCTGGTTGTGGTACAGCGGTTGTAGTGCTCCTGCCCCAGTCGCTGAGGCTTTCTTCGGCGCCATAGCGAAGGTCTATAGCTTCCGAAGGTGTTCACAAAAACTCGAAGTGGAAGTGAGTTCACCGGAGGTGTTCACAAAAACTCGAAGTGGAAGTGAGTTCACCGGAGGTGGGCGCCAATGTTGGGGACTTGTTCTCAAATGCTAAGAGTTAAGAACAAGGCAACATAGAAGATGTTAAACATTAAGGTCCTTCGTCCTTCGAAACATTACGCCCCTTCGGGAAATAATGCTTTAGGACGAAGGTCACAAGAGACATACCTTCGTAAATATAATAAATAATGCCGAAGGATTCATATAAAGCGTGAAATGTAAGCATCAACATAAGATCATTTCTATTTTATTAACATGGAGAAATAGAAATGATTTCAAATTACAAATGTACCTTCGGTCCTGAGAGAAGGTAGAAGTACAAGCGTGACGCAAAAGCCAATGCCAAGTCAGCGTGAACAGTACGGGAGTACTGTTCATCTATTTATAGACGCGGGACGCAGCCCACGTAAAATTACATCCATGTCCATTACATTTGTTAACGGTTTATGGAAATCTGTCGAGGCCCCCGAAGTCTTTTCATCTTTAAGTCGGTTCCCTCTTATGCCATCGCGCCGAAGCTTCCCTGCGCACAGCTTCGGCTGCCCTCGACCTTCGTCTGGTTCAGGCTTCGTCCTGGTCGTGCTCCATATCCATAATTCTGAATCCGAAAATACCTGTTCATATAATCCACTTGGAAAACATTGTCAAATCATGTTTTTGAGGACCTTCGGAGGACGAAGGCCCCCAACAATGGTTCTTGCCATGTCCAATAGAGTTCGATTCTTCCTCTCCACTACACCATTTTGTTGTGGAGTGTAGGGAGAAGAGAACTCATGCTTGATGCCCTCCTCCTCAAGGAAACCTTCTATTTGTGAGTTCTTGAACTCCGTCCCGTTGTCGCTTCTAATTTTCTTGATCCTTAAGCCGAACTCATTTTGAGCCCGTCTCAAGAATCCCTTTAAGGTCTCTTGGGTATGAGATTTGTCCTGCAAAAAGAACACCCAAGTGAAGCGAGAATAATCATCCACAATAACTAGACAGTACTTACTCCCGCCGATGCTTATGTAAGCGATCGGGCCGAATAGGTCCATGTGTAGGAGCTCCAGTGGCCTGTCACTAGTCATGATGTTCTTGTGTGGATGATGAGTGCCAACTTGCTTCCCGGCTTGGCATGCGCTACACATCCTGTCTTTCTCAAAATGAACATTGGTTAGTCCTAAAATGTGTTCTCCCTTTAGAAGCTTGTGAAGATTCTTCATTCCAACATGGGCTAGTCGGCGGTGCCAGAGCCAACCCAAGTTAGTCTTAGCAACCAAGCAAGTGTCGAGTTCAGCTCTATCAAAATCTACCAAGTATAGCTGACCCTCTAACACTCCCTTAAATGCTATTGAATCATCACTTCTTCTAAAGACAGTAACACCTATATCAGTAAATAGACAGTTGTAGCCCATTTGACATAATTGGGATACGGAAAGCAAATTGTAATCTAAAGAATCTACAAGAAAAACATTGGAAATAGTATGGTCAGGTGATATAGCAATTTTACCCAATCCTTTGACCAAACCTTGATTTCCATCCCCGAATGTGATAGCTCGTTGGGGATCTTGGTTTTTCTCATATGAGGAGAACATCTTTTTCTCCCCTGTCATGTGGTTTGTGCACCCGCTGTCGAGTATCCAACTTAAACCCCCGGATGCATAAACCTACAAAACAATTTTAGTTCTTGACTTTAGGTACCCAAACGGTTTTGGGTCCTTTAGCATTAGAAACAAGAACTTTGGGTACCCAAACACAAGTCTTGGAGCCCTTGTGTTTGCCCCCAACAAACTTGGCAACTACCTTGCCGGATTTGTTAGTAAGCACATATGATGCATCAAAAGTTTTGAATGAAATAGTATGATCATTTGATGCATTAGGAGTTTTCTTTCTAGGCAACTTGGCACGGGTTGGTTGCCTAGAGCTAGATGTCTCACCCTTATACATGAAAGCATAGTTAGGGCCAGAGTGAGACTTCCTAGAATGAGTTCTCCTAATTTTGCTCTCGGGATAACCGGCAGGGTACAAAATGTAACCCTCGTTATCCTGAGGCATGGGAGCCTTGCCCTTAACAAAGTTAGACAAGTTCTTAGGAGGGGCATTAAGTTTGACATTGTCTCCCCTTTGGAAGCCAATGCCATCCTTGATGCCAGGGCGTCTCCCATTATAGAGCATACTTCTAGCAAATTTAAACTTTTCATTTTCTAAGTTATGCTCGGCAATTTTTGCATCTAATAATGCTATATGATCATTTTGTTGTTTAATTAAAGCCATGTGATCATGAATAGCATTGATATCAACATCTCTACATCTAGTACAAATAGAAACATGCTCAACATTAGATGTAGAGGGTTTGCAAGATTTTAGTTCTACAACCTTAGCATGTAACATATCATTCTTAGTTCTAAGGTCGGAAATAATAGTATTGCAAACATCAAAAATTTTAGCCTTAGCAATCAAATTTTCATTTTCTACTCTAAGGCTAGCAAGAGACTCATTCAATTCCTTAATCTTAGCAAGCAAATCATCATTATTATTTCTAAGATTGGGAATTGAATCAATACAAACATGAGAATCAACCTTAGCAATTAATCTAGCATTTTCATTTCTAAGGTTGTTAATGGTCTCATGGCAAGTGCTTAGCTCACTAGACAATTTTTCACATTTTTCTACCTCTAGAGCATAAGAGTTTTTAACCTTAACATGTTTCTTGTTTTCCTTTATTAGGAAATCCTCTTGGGAGTCCAAGAGATCATCCTTTTCATGGATAGCACTTATTAGCTCATTTAATTTTTCTTTTTGTTCCATGTTAAGGTTGGCAAAAAGGTTATGCAAATTGTCTTCCTCACCACTAGCATTATCATCACTAGAAGATTCATATTTAGTGGAGGATTTAGATTTAACCTTCTTCCTTTTGCCGTCCTTTGCCATGAGGCACTTGTGGCCGACGTTGGGGAAGAGGAGTCCCTTGGTGACGGCGATGTTGGCGGCGTCCTCGTCGGAGGAGGACTCGGTGGAGCTCTCGTCGGAGTCCCATTCCCGGCAAACATGGGCATCGCCGCCCTTCTTCTTGTAGTACTTCTTCTTTTCTCTCCTCTTTCCCTTCTTGTCGTCGCCCCTGTCACTGTCGCTAGACATAGGACATTTTGCAATAAAATGACCGGGCTTACCACATTTGTAGCACACTTTCTTGGAGCGGGGTTTGTAGTCCTTCCCCCTCCGTTGCTTGAGGATTTGGCGAAAGCTTTTGATGATTAAAGCCATCTCCTCATTGTCGAGCTTGGAGGCGTCAATTGGTTGTCTACTTGGTGTAGACTCCTCCTTCTTCTCTTCCGTTGCCTTGAAGGCCACCGGTTGCGCCTCGGACGTGGAGGGATCATCAAGCTCGTTGATCTTCTTTGAGCCCTTGATCATACATTCAAAGCTCACAAAATTCCTGATAACTTCCTCGGGGGTCATTAGTGGATATCTAGGATTACCACGAATTAATTGAACTTGAGTAGGGTTAAGGAAAATAAGAGCTCTTAAAATAACCTTAACCACCTCGTGGTCGTCCCACTTTTTGCTTCCGAGGTTGCGCACTTGGTTCACCAAGGTTTTAAGCCGGTTGTACATATCTTGTGGCTCCTCCCCTTGGCGAAGACGAAAGCGACCAAGCTCCCCCTCGATCGTTTCCCGCTTGGTGATCTTGGTGAGTTCATCACCCTCGTGCGCCGTCTTGAGTAGGTCCCAAATCTCCTTTGCATTCTTCAACCCTTGCACTTTGTTGTATTCCTCCTTGCTTAGAGAGGCGAGGAGAATGGTTGTGGCTTGGGAGTTGAAGTGCTCGATTTGGGCCACTTCGTCCGTATCATAATCCTCATCCCCTATTGATGGTACCTGTGCTCCAAACTCAACAACATTCCATATACTTTTGTGGAGTGAGGTTAGATGAAATTTCATTAAATCACTCCACCTAGCGTAATCTTCGCCATCAAAAGTTGGCGGTTTGCCTAATGGAACGGAAAGTAATGGAGTATGTCTAGGTGTACGGGGATAGTGTAAGGGGATCTTACTAAACTTCTTGCGCTCTTGGCGCTTAGAAGTTACGGACGGCGCATCGGAGCCGGAGGTGGATGTTGATGAAGTGTCGGTCTCGTAGTAGACCACCTTCCTCATCCTCTTGTGCTTGTCGCCTTTCCGATGCGACTTGTGGGAAGAAGATTTCTCCTTCTTCTCCTTGTGGTGAGAAGAAGAGGATCTTTTCTCCTTCTGTTTGGAGGAGTCCTTCTTCTTCTCCCTCCTCTTGGTGCGGGACTCTTCCGATGAAGTGCTCCCTTGGCTTGTAGTGGGCTTGTCGCCGGTCTCCATCTCCCTCTTGGTGTGATCTCCCGACATCACTTCGAGCGGTTAGGCTCTAATGAAGCACCGGGCTCTGATACCAATTGAAAGTCGCCTAGAGGGGGGGGGTGAATAGGGCGAAACTGAAAATCTCAAAAATAATCACAACTACAAGCTGGGTTAGCGTTAGAAATATAATAGAGTTCGCGAGAGAGGGCGCAAAACAAATCGCAAGCGAATAATGAAGTGAGACACGCGGATTTGTTTTACCGAGGTTCGGTTCTCTCAAACCTACTCCCCGTTGATGAGGCCACAAAGGCCGGGTCTCTTTCAACCCTTCCCTCTCTCAAACGGTCCCTCGGACCGAGTGAGCTTCTCTTTCTCAAATCACTTGGGAATCAAACTTCCCGCAAGGACCACCACACAATTGGTGTCTCTTGCCTCAGTTACAAGTGAGTGTTTGATCACAAGAAAGAATGCCAAAGAAAAAGAAGCGATCCAAGCGCAAGAGCTCAAATGAACACTGCAAATCACTCTCTCTAGTCACTAGGGCTTTGTGTGGAGTTGGGAGAGGATTTGATCTTTTTTGGTGTGCTTTGCAATGAATGCTAGCTCTTGTATAGTGGTTGGAAGCTAGAAAACTTGGATGCAATGAATGGTGGGGTGGTTGGGGTATTTATAGCCCCAACCACCAAACTTGACCGTTGGAGGAGGCTATCTGTCGTATGGTGCACCGGACAGTCCGGTGCACACCGGACATGTCCGGTGCGACAGCCACGTCACCAAATAGCCGTTGGGTCAACCGTTGGAGCTCTATCTCTGGGCCCGCCTTGATGTCCGGTGGCGCACCGGACATGCACTGTAGAGTGTCCGGTGCGCCTGCTCCCGCGTGCCTGACGATTGCGCGCTTCTGGCGCGCATTAAATGCGCCTGCAGGTGACCGTTGGCGCGAAGTAGCCGTTGCCCCGAGGTTGCACCGGACAGTCCGGTGTACATCGGACATGTCCGGTGAATTATAGCGGAGCAGCCTTTGCGAATTCCCGAGACTGGTGAGTTCCTGAGCCGCGTCTCAAATGAGCACCGGACACTGTCCGGTGTACACCGGACAGTCCGGTGAATTTTAAAGCGCTGGCTCTGGAAATTTCCCGAGGGCGACGAGTTTGAGCTGACGTCCTCTGGTGCACCGGACAGTCCGGTGCGCCAGACCAGAGGAGCCTTTGGTTGCTCCTTTGCCCTTTTGTTGAACCCAACACATGGTCATTTTATTGGCTAAGTGTGAACCTTTTGCACCTGTATAACTTATACACTAGAGCAAACTAGTTAGTCCAATATTTGTGTTGGGCAATTCAACCACCAAAATTATTTAGGGACTAGGTGTAAGCCTAATTCCCTTTCAGTCATCGCCAAAGTTCTGAAGCCCGGAACATACAAGCTGGCCAACAGCCAAGGCGAGGTCTACGACAACGCCTGGAACATCCAACAGCTATGTCGCTTCTACCCTTAAGATGTTTTCAAGTTGATCATATACCTCGCACCCACGCAAAGTTTAGTCATCAAGGAAGGGTCGGCCTCGCCTCGGCAAAGCCCGACCCTCCCTCGGGGGCTAAAAGGGGGGAACCCCCTCTGCGTCGAAATTGAGGGACCTCTTTGCGTCCAAGATTTTCAAATTAAAGAAGCTTTTTGCGTTCCCCCGGCTATGTCGGAAGCAAGGCCCCAAGGAGCGAACGCGGGTGCATGTAAGCGGCAAGGCCGACTGAGCCGAGGGACTCCTACGCCTTCGGGTTAGGAACACCTCACTCGTCGCCCGCCGTGAAAAATGACCCCTACTTGGGAAAGCCACCCTGTTACTAAACAGGCGAAGCCGGACACGCAAAAAGGAAAGGAGTACGACTTCATGCAACGGTAACAAAGTGTTCAGGCCTCAGCGGCCGCAGAAGGACACACATGCATCCGACAGAAACTGATCCAACAGAGTTAGGCGTCGCCTTGGGAAGGAGGCGCACCTTCGGCTTCATCCCCACCATCGGCAAAGTCCATCCTGGCTTCCGGCGACAGCGCAGGTGGGAGGATCTCTGCCTCAAAGGTGGTCGCCAGCACTGCGCTCGGACCCGCGGCGGCCGCGTCGAGCCTCTGGACTTCTGCCAGGGCGGCTTCATCTTTGTCGGGAAGGCAATACCCCTCGCTAACCCGCTCCAGATCCACAATGTAGTGGGAAGCGAGTACGGCGAAGGCCCGCCTGACGCCGTGGTGCAACGCCTCGCGGAGCCTGCCGCGCACATGATCGCCCAAGACTTGAAGGCGGCTTCGAGGGGAGCTTCCTGAGGGGACGTCGCCGGAGCCAAGGACCCTGTAAACGTCCGAGACGGCCTCGGACATGGCCGCGTGGTCGGTTTCCCTCTGCTCGGCCGCCCCGGCAAGCGCCTCGGCAAGCGCCTTGGCGGACTCATCGAGGGCGGACTCGAGCTCTGCGAACAGCCAAAGGAAGGATCTCAAACACAAGCAGAGGAAACAAGCAGAAACGAAAACCGAAGATGGCCAAGGCGTACCTCCGGCTCGGTTACGCTGCTCCGAGGCTGCGACCTGGGCTGCGGCTCGGTCGGCCACAAGGGTTTCGGCCCGGATTTCGGCCTCGGCAGCCCGGCCCCGAGACTGGTCCCGCTCCTTGACGACCCGGGCGAACTCCGACTGCTGTCGTTGCGCTTCTGCACGCGCCGCGGCCGCCTCTGTGCGTGCCGCTGTCGCCTCGGCTCTTAGATTGGTGCAGAGCAACTGAAGGTCCGCCACCTCGGCACCCTGCTGGGAGAGGCGCGCAGTAGCCCCGGCAAGCGAGCTCCTCAGGGATCGCAGCGAGCCCCAGACGTCGACCTCGCGGCGGATGAACGACGACTTGGCGGCGCTCCGATCCGTCAGATCCTGAGGGAAGGAAACGGGGTGTCACGAAAGACGCCTTGGCCACGAAAGAGAAAAGGTATGCCTGAAACCGTTACCTGGAGGATTCTGGGGACGTCCCTGCAGAAAACCTCCAGCGACGACCGGAGCGACCCCACCGTTGCTTCGGCGCACTCGCGGAGCTCGTCCCAGGACTGGTCCTCCCGCTCATCGTCGAGAACAAAGCCGGGATCCGAGGCCTCACGGTTCCGGAACCGGAGCAACTGGCGCCGGCCCTCGGAGCTCCGCCGCACAGCGACGAGGCTGCCGCCCGGCGGGACGGGTCGCGCCTCCACGCCTCCCTCTTCCGAGGCACCGAGCGCCGATGCCTCAGCCGTCTCGACGTCGGCGGCGGCCGGTCGCTCCCCGACTGGGACGGCGGCGACTTCGGTAGCGACAGGTGCCGGCATCGCTGGCACGTCCGGTGGGCCTAGGGCCACGACCGCGCCGGCCGCCACCCCCATCACGACGGCCGCCCCAGCAGAAGCGCCAGCCTCGGGAACCCGCTCCACGGCGACTGGTGCCGCCAGAGCCCCCTGCTGTGGAGCGCCTTGCGAGAAGGTCACCTGAGCGGCAGGGCCCAGAGCGGCGCTGGCCATGCGAGCCGGTGTCGTCTTAAGGGCCTTCCGGGGCGCCAGGTCAGTCAGCCCATGGCTTTGCTTGCTGGGGAAAAAAGAAAAATCACGGCCAGTACATACGGAAGAGAAACCAGGGCGAAGACATTCCAGGATACTCACCCGCTTCGGGCCATGATTAACCGTGCCTGGGGGGAGGTCTCTCGGACCTCGACCCCCGGCAACGCCGTCGAGGTCCGCTTCGCCGGTGGCTTCGGCATCACCCTTGCTTTGGGCGCCTTGGACGCCTGGGAGGCGGGCTACTCAGACACCGCCACGACGACCTGGGGGCCGCTCCCCTGCGCTGCCGGCGTGGGCGGCGGCTCTCGGGGAGCATACGCCCCGGCCTGGCTCCCCGGGGTCGCTTCGGCTCCTCCAGCCGAGGGGTCAAGTACCCTCCCTGATTGCCCCCGCTCCTCGGGCCGGGACCCCGGCGTCACGACTCCGAGGACCGACGGCGTCAACCCGCTCGGGGGCTGGATTGATGGCTCCTGGCCTGACCCCAAGCCGGGGCTAAGGCCAAGGCGGGCAGCCATGTCATCTTCATCGTCATCATCTTCGTCATCGTCATCGTCGTCGGGCGTTTCCGGCGACGGCTCCCTCGGGAGCCCCTCCCTCTCCTGCCGGCGACGAAGCTTTTCCAAGGCGTCCCGAGCCCGCCTCCGCTCGCGAGCCCGGGCCTTCTCCGCGTCCTTCTTTATCTTCTTCTCCTCCGCGGCGACCCGCCGCGCTGCTCGGTCCGCCGCATCTTGCGGGACCCGTGGCAGGGAAGACTTGTGCCACCCTACCTCCTGAAGACGGGTGGAAATCCTGGCCTTAGAAACCAGGGGCGACCGAACGCTAGAAGAAAGAAGTGGACACTCACTAGAGTCACGCACCCTTGGTTAGGGCGCATCAAAGGCTGGGAGAGGGCACTGGGGTCCGGCTTCCCCAACGCAACGGACACCCGCCCGTGGAGGACGTCGGGGGGAAGAGGATCAAAGGACATCCGCGAGCCCTCCAACTCCGCCTCCGGTGTCATTTCCCAAAGCGGCAGCCGACGCTCCGCCAAGGGAAGCACCCTCCGGCGGTGGATGGCGGCAATAACCCCGGCAGCGGTGAGTCCCCCCTTCCGCAACACCTCTAAGGCCTTGAGGAGGGGTTCGAGGTTCTTCTGTCTTTCATGAGGGGTCCCGTGGCGCCAAGCATCAGCGGCGGCGGTGACTACTCGTTGAGAGAACGGCGGGAGCAACTCGCCGTCATTCCGGAGGTAGAACCACCAGCGCTGCCACCCCTTGTTCGAGGACACGAGGATGGCGGGAATATACAGCGACGCCCGCGACTGCCTCAGCAGGAGGGTGCAGCCGCCGGCCCGCACCGCTGCACGGACCTTCCTCTCCCCTGTCGGCGAGGCAAAAAGCTCCGCGAAAAAGAGATGGGTCCACAGATCCCAATGGGGGGCAATCCCCAAGTACCCCTCGCACACCGCTACGAAGATGGCGGCCTGCGAGATGGAGTTGGGGCTGAGGTTGTGCAACTCCACCCCGTAGTGGTGCAGGATCGACCGCATAAAGCGGCTCGCCGGCACACCAAAGCCCCGCTCGTGAAAGGAGACGAAGCTCACGATGTACCCCGGCGGTGGGGACGGAGCAGCTCCGCCCACAGGGGGGATCCATTCCGGTCGCTGCTCATCGGTGAGAGGGCGAAGTAAACCCTCACCAACGAGATCCTCCAGATCACTCGCCGTCACCGTGGAGAAGGGCCATGGGTCGCGCGGCGAGATGATGGTCACCCGGTCAGCCATCGCCGAACAGAAGGGGTGGCGGCGCAAAGGACAGGGAGGGCGGTTTCCTTTTCTTTGGCTAAGTCTCTCAGGCTGCGAAAAACCCAAGAGGGAAACAGGAAGCGGAGCAAAGAACCATCGCCCGGCCCTCTCCCGAGTATATGAAGACCAAGGCTTGACCGGTTCAAACGTTCCGCCCGGACCGGACGTGGGATTCAAAAACACGAAGCGAAACAGCCGTTCCTCGAGCGGCTCGCGCACGCGCAACGGTCGCCCCTCCAACCACTCGCCCTGTCGCATTAACTCCGCGACGGGACACGCGGCGCCTCTGGCAGGAGAAGCGGGCGACGCTTCCCCTTCGCCAAAATGAACGTGTCCAAAAAGGTACGCCGCATCGTTCGATTTCGTATCCTTTTCCGTTTTTCCTCTTTCTCTCTCTTGCAACAGGGACCGGGAAAGGGGGATACCCCGAAAAGGATCCTTCCCCGAGAAGGAACCAGGCTCCGAGCCCCCCTACTGATCAGAGGTTCGAAGGCTAGCCCCCCGGAAGGGTTCAACAGCCGCCTCAGATCGCGTGGGCCCTACACCCACTACTGGTCAGAGGTTCAAAGGCCGGCCCCTCGAAAGGGTTCAACGACCGCCTCAGGCTACTCGGGCTTCGCGCCCAATACTGATCAGGGGTTCGAAGGCTGGCCCCCGAAGGGTTCACAGCCGCCTCAGACACCGAGCGAGGGATGACCATAGGTACGTTCGATACATAACCAAGGCTCGGGCTGCGCTCCCGAGGTACCCTAGGACATTTCCGAGACTGGCGGGAACGATCTTGTAACAGAATCCCACCAGAGGGAGGCATCGAGCCCTCAGACCCTGTCGCCAGGGGACCGGGTCTGGCAGATCACCCGCAGGTACTTTTGGGCGTGCCTTTGGGCCCCTAGCCGACCCCTAACGAACGGGGCACAGACGCCCACTCGGATTACCCTCTTGCAGCTCGTCGGAGACACCATGTTCGGCTCCCATCGAGGGCAACATGGCGCTTTCCCCCCCTCCTCCTTGCGGAAAGGCGACGCAGGGGCATATGTAAAAAAGCCGAGTCTACCCCTGATAGCCCTCTCGCTCTGTGCAGAGGCTCGGGGGCTGCTCTCGCAAACCCGGCTCCGGCCGAACCGTTGACAGCGTCAATATACCAGCCCGAGAACTTGGGACCCGACCGTACACCTGGGCTACGGCCAGCTCGCATGAGGGAACGACCAGACCAGCCGAAGCACTACGTGAGGCAGTAAGACCTCGAAGGAGTGAAACCACTCCTCCGAGGCCTCGGGGGCTACACCCGGCGGGTGCGCTCGCGCGCACCCACCGGAACAAAATGCAACCGAGAAAGGCTGGTCCCCTTGCAAAAAAAGTGCGACGAAAGCCTCCAAGCGAGTGCAAACACTCCCTTCAAGGCTCGGGGGCTACTGTCGGGGACCATAATTAGGGGTACCCTCAAGGCTCCTAATTCTCAGCTGGTAACCCCCATCAGCACGAAGCTGCAAAGGCCTGATGGGTGCGATTAAGTCAGGGATCAGTCCATTCGAGGGACACGATCACGCCTCACCCGAGCCTAGCCTCGGACAAGGGCAGCCGACCCCCGGAGGATTTCCGTCTCGCCCGAGGCCCCCCTTCAGCGGCGAACATATTCCTGGCTCGCTCGAGGCCCTGCCTTCGCTAAGAAGCAACCCTGACCAAATCGCCGCACCGACCGACCAAGTCGCAGGAGCATTTAATGCAAAGGTGGCCTGACACCCTTATCCTGGCGCGCACCCCCCAGCCGGCAGGACCGAAGTGACCGCCGTCACTTCGCCGCTCCACTGACCGGCCTGATAGAAGGACAGCGCCGCCTACGCCACACCGACTGCAGTGCCACTAGACAGAGTAAGACTGACAAGCAGTCAGGCCCTGCCGGAGGCACCATAGGAAGCTCCGCTTCGCCTGACCAAGGGCTCGGACTCGGGCCAAGTCCCGGAAGACGGCAAACTCCGCCCGACCCAGGGCTCGGACTCGGGCTAAGTCCCGGAAGACGGCGAACTCCGCCCGACCCAGGGCTCGGACTCGGGCTAAGTCTCGGAAGACGGCGAACTCCGCCCGACCCATGGCTCGGACTCGGGCTAAGTCCCGGAAGACGGCGAACTCCGCCCGACCCAGGGCTCGGACTTGGGCTCGGCCCCAGAAGAGGACGATCTCCGCCTCGCCCGACCCAGGGCTCGGACTTGGGCTCGGCCCCAGAAGACGACGATCTCCGCCTCGCCCGACCCAGGGCTCAGGCTTGGGCTCGGCCCCAGAAGACGACGATCTCCGCCTCGCCCGACCCAGGGCTCAGACTTGGGCTCGGCCCCAGAAGACGACGATCTCCGCCTCGCCCGACCCAGGGCTCGGACTTGGGCTCGGCCCCAGAAGACGACAATCTCCGCCTCGCCCAACCCGGGGGCTCGGACTCGACCTCGGCTTCGGAGGAGCTTCCACATCGCCCAACCTAGGGCGTAGACCAGCCACGTCAACAGGAGGCGCCATCATCACCCTACCCCGAGCTGACTCGGGCCGCAGGGAACAAGACCGGCGTCCCATCTGGCTCGCTCCGCCAGATAGGCAATGATGGCGCCGCGCATGCTCTGTGACGGCAGCGGCTCTCAGCCCCCTTACGGAAGCAAGAGGACGTCAGCAAGGACACAACCACTCTGACAGTTGTCCCTCCACCAAGCTCCATCGCTCCTTCGATGGCCACGACATCACACCAGCTGGGTGCCAAGATCTCTCCGGCTGCCACAACGACATGTACCTAGGGCGCTAGCTCACCTCCGCTAGACACGTAGCACCTTGCTACACCCCCCCATTGTACACCTGGATCCTCTCCTTACGCCTATAAAAGGGAGGACCAGGGCCCTCTTTGAGAAGGTTGGCCGCGTGGGGACGAGGACGAGAACAGGCGCTCGCTTGGAGCCGCTCGCTCCCTCTCCCGCGTGGACGCTTGTAACCCCCTACTGCAAGCGCACCCGACCTGGGCGCGGGACGAACACGAGGGCCGCGGGATTCCCACCTCTCTCACGCCGGTCTCCGGCCGCCTCGCTCTCCCCCCTTCGCGCTCGCCCTCGCGCTCGACCCATCTGGGCTGGGGCACGCGGCGACATTCACTCGTCGGCCCAGGGACCCCCCGGTCTCGGAACGCCGACAATATAGAATTTCATGTTGGGTCTTATTTGGTTGTGCATTTCGAATTTGAACTCTGAATTCAAATTGGAAATTGAATTTGCATTAGTAAATATAATAGAAAATGAAAGAAAAAAAACAAATGAAAAGAGGAATACCTGTGCTTGGGCCCAATGTACTCCAGACGGTCCACTTCTTCTAATCCTAGCCGAGCGGCCCAGCAACACACGGTCGGCCCATAACCCACACCGGCTGGCCGCCCTTCGTCACTGGCAGGTAGGGACCACTTATCAGCCTCGCTTCCCTTTGTTCACGCGCGCACGTGTCCCTCACTACAGTAAACGGAACAACGTCTGACGGCCAAAACCGTCGGACATAAGGTTCAAACCGTCGGAAATAGCTAATGTTCGACGGCATTACCCTATCTCCGACGGCTTTAAGCCGTCAGAGATAATTCGTCGGAAATAGTGTAATGTCCGACGGCAGCCGTCGGACATAAGCTATCTCCGACGGCCGCCTCTGCCCGTCGGACATAAGGTACAACAACCGTTTTACCGGTCAGCCTGTGGGGCCCACAGGCTTATGTCCGACGGCCCGGCGCTAGGCCATCGGACATAACCAAGCCTTATGTCCGACGGCTACCACTAGGCCATCGAACATAACCAAGCCTTATATCCGATGGCTACCACAAGGCCGTCGGACATAATAAATTACAGAATTTACACAAAATTCTGTTTTTTAAAAAATCTGACATTTACAAAACAAAAACAGATTTCATGCACATATACACATTCACATTCACAATCACAAATATACACATTCAAATAAGTATTCACAATCACAAATATTCTCACATAAATATTAACATTCACAATTTTAACATCAACATATAGGTCCGACAGTTGTTGCAAACTGACATTGTGTCTCACAAACAAGTGTGGCAAAGTGTTTCATAAATTAACATCACGACACATCAATCATATCCATCGCCTGGATGGTTCGAGTAGCCACCTCCTCCGGCTGGACTCTGCGTGTTGAAAAGGTTGTTCACCCACGAATGTGTTGTGTCGTCTTGACCAGACCCATCACCAGGTGCGGCAACTGAAGCGGGTGGTGTCTGAAATCCCTATAACACAAGCACATGAAATAGTAACCACACAGTTGTTCATTTAAACATATAAGACATCTATGAACATGTCACACACGCATATGTGTACATACCATAGGGAATTGTGATGGAGGCGGAGGCGGAGGTGGAGGCGCCAACATTGGCATTGGCAGTGCAAAGTCCGGAGGCGGCATCCCATATGTCGGCATCGGGACGCCCGCTTGTTGGGCTAGTTGCTACAAATTATATACAAGTCATTGTTGAGCAAATAAGATACACATCATGTGTTTTGCAAAATAAGCTACAAAATGTTACTTCAACTTACCGAGAGAACAGCTTGATTTTGGGCCTGGAGGCTTGCATAATACTCGTCCCTCTTCTTCTGATACTCGGCTGCTTGTCTCTGGTATTCAGATTGTTTCCTCTGGTACTCCAATTGTTCCCTCAAGACTAATTGATGGTACTCTGCCTGTTGACGCAACACTGCAAGCTCTATCTCATGGGCGGATGATCGTGAACGGGACGACCGTGAAGACGACGATGTGGATTGTCGTCCACGGCGTCTCAGCTCTCTGGAATCAATCGTAGAATCAAAAATACCCAACCTACAAGAGTGAACCATGCACTTAGTATAGTAACTCATGGCTCAGTTGAATCGCAAGCATATGATGACAATTTTGAAAACCAAATCAAATAATCTCACCGTCCATGGGCTTGTCCTCCTGCGCTAGCTTATGCTGCCTGAGGGTCGATTGGCTGGCTCCTCCAATCGTACTCCTCCCCATGACGTTGAACCATCTCCTGCCCATACGAAGCCTAGAGGCAAACAATATCAAATATAAGTGCATAACCCCTATGCCCTTGCAAACAATATCAAACACATAATAGAGTATCAAAAACTCACTAGACGGTCGGTGGCCGTCTGAGTGCATAACACATCAGGATTCTGAGGATCAGAACCCCTATGCCCTTGCATATACACCTCCATATCCGTGGGCGTACGGCCGGATTTGACTTCCTATACATAAAAGTTATAATGACACATTTCTATGTGATTCAAAGCTACGACAAACTGTGACTTACCATTCGCTTAGCCAAGCACACATGACCATCACCGCCGTAGTTGTGGAACGACTCAGTCCCACGGTTTCCCCTGTTCCTTTCGGAAATGGCATGAAACTCAGGGGAAGCCCACCATCTGCACAATGCCCGATAACCGTCTGATCGGGTGGCCATCCACGACACCGACACCTACATGAAATTTTTTAAATAAAGCAAGCAAATACATGGCTTCGTGCGATATGAGAGGCAACAACCTATTTACCTCTAGGTATTGCTCCTCCGTCAAGTAAATTGATGACCACTCGGCCTTGGTATTTGGCATCGGTCGATCATCAGCATTTGCTCTGTACCATGCCTTTATAGCCTGAATTCGTGCATAGTACATAGCATCTGCAACGACATCATTCGCGTTATACTCAAACACGTAACGAGCGTTCATATCATATGATCCATCGTCCGGCAACTTGTACCGTTTCTGCAAAAAAATAGTGTTATCATACAAGCAAACATGTATGGAATATCTAAAATAGTATAAACAATTCATACCCAGAATGCATCCCAAACTAGTGCCTGTGTGTTGCCAAACGTTCTACAGACACCATAGCGATAATGCTCCCAAGTGGTGGCGGGGACAGACTCGCCAGTAGGCAAAGTCACAAGACCAGGCCAGTGCAGACGAACAAGATTACCAAGGACCATGTTCACCTGCCTGTAGTGTCCTGTGCCTGTGAACGAGTCGTCGATCCAAGTCCTGCAAACAGAAAACAATGTAGAAATTAAAACATAACTTTCAATAACATTTAAGCAAAGATATGTCACTCACTTTCCACTAGGCTTTATCAAAACCCGAGATTCAGGTGGAAGCTCTAGAGGTGGTCCAACAAAATGCAGCTTCCTCGTTCTCTTAACTCGAGAAGTTCCAGACCCAGCTGCGGAATCTCCACCAGCCCCAGAATCCCCACCAGCGTCGTCTCCAGCATCATCTCCCACATTATCTCCACCATCATCTTCAACATCATCTCTTGCATGATCCTCTACCACTGGTTCCTCAATTTCAGCATCCTATGAAACAAATAACTTACATCATACAATATTAAGTAACTCAAATAATGTAATTTAACAACTAACTTACATCTTGTGGAGGCAAATGTTCTGCCAGCGCTCTTCGTCTGCTCATGGTAGAACCTGTGCCCTGAAAAACTGAATCCTCACCCCTCGAGCTACTCCTCGACCCAAGCAAACTACGAGCAAAAGACTTCATTTTCTTTGACATCCTATTTTAACAAAAACAAGTTAGTACATAAATCGACAATAAAATAATAAAATATGCAATAAAATCATAAAATATGCAATAAAATCATGATCCATACTCGTCAATCGTAATCGTAATCAAAATCAGGATCTAGTTGCTTTCGTCGATTTAATGGACGCCAAGTAGCTTTCTTCTTTCTCGTCACTCGTTTTCTTTTGGAGGAACCTCTACATCATTTTGATCGCCTAATAAAGATTCTTCCAACATTTCAGTTTGTACATTAAACGTGCTTGTAAGTTCTTTGTCTTGGAAAATCTTTAGTCGAAAGCATAAAGTGTCTTCAACGCATATCGGACAAGTCAAAATCCCATGACAACTCCATCCAGCAAAGATACCATAAGCCATAAAATCATGAATAGACCATAAAAACGTGGCTCTCAGGTTGAACTTCTGTTTCTTGTAACAATCGTACGCCTCGACTCTTCCCACAAAATTTCCAATTCTTCAATCAGGGGTCTCATCATCACATCGATCTTTGTTCCAGGATGATCCGGGCCAGGTATTACAAGACACAAGAAAATAAATTCATATTTCATGCAAAGAGCTGGTGGAAGGTTGTATGGAACAGCAAAGATGGGCCAACATGAGTAGGACGTTGCAGTTAGATTGAATGGCGAGAAACCATCTGTTGCCAAACCGAAGCGGACATTCCGCACTTCATCAGCAAAGTTGGAATCAAAAGCATCTAGTGCCTTCCATGCATCTGTATCAGCTGGGTGCACCATGACATTTGGATTCTCACGTACCCCTTCTTTGTGCCACCTCATGTGTCTAGCTGTATTCTTGGAGATGAACAAACGTTTCAACCGAGGTATGAGAGGCATGTAACGAAGCTGCTTACGTGCAATCTTCGTAGTCAC
Organism: Zea luxurians; assembly: GCA_029449295.1. Lineage (NCBI taxonomy): Eukaryota > Viridiplantae > Streptophyta > Magnoliopsida > Poales > Poaceae > Zea > Zea luxurians. Next base: position 118,817,999 of record JAOPSE010000009.1, read on the forward strand.
GGTCAAACCATCGTCGTTTTCAACCTCAACGAATCTACGCTCACCACATACAGTACACTCTTTCTCACCTGCGGTCTCCTTCCAGAAAAGCATACAATTATTTTCACAGACATCGATTTTTTCGTAGTCCATACCGAGCCCAGATAACAACTTTTTAGACTGATACATGTCCTTTGGCATCTTGTGATTCTCCGGAAGTACATCACTGATCAAGTTCAAAAGCTCATTGTAACAGTTGTTTGAGAATGCAAACTTAGACTTAATAGCCATAAGTCGAGTCACAAATACAAGGACGGTCACTTTTTTGTGCTCATGCAATGGCTCTTCGGCAGCTTTAAGGAGCTCGAAGAACTTCTGAACCTCAGGTGTAGCTGGATCCTCAAACTCAGTGGGTTGACCAGGGTTCTCCGAATCGACGGTTAGAAGCTCATGGCGTACATCGTCAAGCATCTCTTCCATCCTATCGTAGTCCTCCTCTTCATGTGACTGAACTTCCGATACAATACGAGGAGGTGGGTCCTCACCGTGGTGCACCCACACCTCATAGCCTAGCATATAACCGTTCTTGCAAATATGTATCAACATAGTCCTCCTATCAAGGAAATTAATGTTCCGACACTTGCTACAAGGGCACCTAACATCGGTTCCAGTCTCTGACCGAGCAAAAGCATGGTCGAGAAAAGCATCAGTCTTGGCAACCCACTCACTTGATAGAGCACCTCTTTTCTTCCAACCTTCATACATCCATCGACGATTCTCCTCCATACTAGATACGAGATGTTAACTTAATTAGATAAGTAATGCACGGACCATCCGTTTTTACGAAGAAATCACGCCCCTACATCTGTAGGAAAGGATAGGTCCTAAACCCACCCAGTTGTGACCGACGAGCCCGTGTTTATGACAAGACATGTGGTCGTGTGAAATTTCGGCAGCATAACCCCGCTGTTCTCCAATTGCACGCCTAAAAATGGTGCAATTGGAGAACAGAGGGGTTATGCTGCCGAAACTAAGCAGGAGCACATGCTTTTGTCATAAACAAGGACTCTGTCGGTCAGCCCGAGGCTGTCCAATAAAGGGACAATTCCAGCCCAACATACCTCACATGCGTCGCTTGTAAGGTGTGTTGGGCCGAAACGGGTGACGCCTAGGTTTCGTTTGTTCACACTACGATACACTATGATTAACTAGAATCATCGTGCATTATTAAATAATTAAACTAATAAACCACCAATACAATATTACATACGCAATAACATTGTCATGGATGACAAATCATATAAAATGACCTTATTTTCGAGGGCATAATAATTACCCTCGGAAATTAAAAATTTAAATTATCTAAAGCACCACTAAATGAACTAAAACAAGCTAATTAAATTACATAATCAAATTTTGGTCGTCGGACATAACAAACTAAACAATCAAATACATGAATACATACAATTATAATCAAATACATGAATACATACAATTCTAAGAAACAATGTTAAGAATACTCACTTAGCGGTAGTTGTGGCTATGCCGTTGGCGAGGAGCAGCAGCGCGGGAGACACCGGACAGCGGGCGTGGGGAGCCGGACGGGGCTGGCGCACAGTGGTCGGCGGCGGGCGCACGGGGCGGCGGCGGGCGCACGGTGAGCGCGCTGGCGCGGCGGCGACGGGCACGGCGGTGAGGCGACGGCGCGTTGAGAGAGAGAGCAGCGAGCGCGAGAGAGAAATGAAAATCGAAACAGCCCTGGCGCCGTTACCTTGAAATCAGTAATCTCCGACGGCTATGCTGCCAGCCGTCAGACATAACCTTATCTCCGACGGCCTTGTACACAGCCGTCGGACATAACCTTATATCCAACGGCCTCGTACACAGCCGTCGGAGATAAGCAGTATTTCTGAGCGCCCGTTGTGGCCGTCGGACATAACCTTATCTCTGACGGCCGCTTACGAGGCCGTCGGAGATAAGGTGGCCGTCGGGTGTTTGTTAGTTTACTGTAGTGCCTGACTGGTGGTGCCGCATGCTCAGGGTCTTCATCCTTAGTTAGCTGAGATTCTCCCCCGAGATCTCCGTAACTATCGCAACAAACTAGTCCGACGTCCAGGGATCTGCCGATACCGCTTCCCCCTCTCGGGTCGACTCGACCCCCCTCTACTCAGGATAGACAACCGCCTCACCATATACGCTCCTAGCCATGTTCGTTTACAACAGAAACCGTGGGCATCACCGGGATCTTCGTAGCTACCAACTAGGGTGGTTGGGTGTTGGCCGAGCCCTCCCCTTGGTGTCGAACTCCATTGCGCTATGCAACCGAGGTTGCGACACCCCCTTGCCATAGCAGCCCATCGCAAGGCTGCTCCATCGCGCTATATAACCAAGGCTGCTCCATCGCGAGAACACACCAAAACTAGAGAGCTCACCGAGGCGGAGAGAGATAGAACCATCACCGTAGCAGCCCCACCTACACCTCCACCCCGAGGTCAACGAGGGGTTAGGGTGATTCATCGGGATACGTGGATCATGTCCATGGTGGTGCGAAACCGGGGAAGCAAGCAAGGGCCAAGGAATTCCTTGCTAGAGTTCCTCCTCTGCCGTTGGGCTGCCATCCGTTGTTGATAGAGTGTCGTGCTACACAATCCGAGGTAATGTGGCCTCTGTTGTGTTCGTATAATTCTTCGGATCATGTAGCGCCTAACTCCTCGGTGGTCGATGCACCGAAGCGCCAGGGCGCCGCACGCCGGTGAGTCTCCGCCACGGAAACAGGCGGCACCGCCTCGGACCGTCATGCTAGGAGAGGAAGGTGTTTACACTGTCCATGTGGTGAGGGACATCCGGGATTAAGGGAAATGTACCGCTTCGATGGGATTGATCTTTGGCTGATGATCTCGCATCGGGCGGACCAGATAAGATCATGGCGTGGGCGGTTTAGGACTGTTGATCACATATCATATCATGCAATCATCGAAGGATGCCGGTTCGTTATAATGTGAGATCTAATCTATGCTCTTTATTTCTAATCCAACGGCTAGAGATGAGTGCATGTTTAGGAAGTCGGGTCGATTTTCTTAAAGAGCCCTCATAAGTTTTGCTAATCAACCCGAAGTCTGTCCTACTAAAAAATAATTACACATAGGTCTAGAAATTCACAAATTGACCCCTGAACTTTATAAAATTAGTAACTGCAGTTCACCAGCTCAGAAATTAATAAATTAAATATAGAAAATTGATTTTTTATAAAAATAATTCACTAAACTTAGAAAATTCATAACTTATGCGTTTTAACACTGATTTTAGTGGTTCTCGAACATGTGATCTTGTAGCGACGTGTAGAATATTATTACGCTATTTATTTTTATGTTTGGTGTAATGTTATTATATCCATTATTTGCTTATTGTATGTATTGCTACGAGCAGAAGCGAGGTCACGAGGAACCTGAAGCCCAACTTTGAGGAGTACTTGGAATCGCAAGTAAAAGGCAAGTTGTGTCCTTGATCACATTCATTGACCTAATAATGTTCATGGCACTATTAGGCTTAATTTGATGGGACCTAATAAGTTACCTAGTTTTGTTTATCCTACACCATGCATACAAATGAATAATTGGGTAGACTTTCTATTGCTATACATGGTTTTGAAATTAATGCTATATATGAATTATGATCATGCTTTATTATTATTGTCAATGGATTATTTATTATTTGTGATAAAGATCCTTTTGTTAATTAGAGCATGGAGCTTAACCTGAGACAGCAGTGCTACCACAAGGTTGGAATAGGACGCCATTTGCCAATTAATTAGGACAGCTAGAGAGAGATTACCCTACCCAGAAGGGGCAAGTGGGATGCATCATTGCAGAGTATAGGGAGGTTCTCGGATCGATCATGCTACAATGGCTTTTTGAACGAGGGATTCATATGCTCTTTTCGTCCTAAAACTGTAGTGGGTTTTCTCAAACTAGTGGAACTTTGGAAAGGCCTTGTAATGCTACCCTGCTTCACCTCCTCGGTAGAGGTGTATAGGATTCATGAGCCGTGGCAGATGGGTATCACGACTTATGGGTATAGATACACAATCTCTGCAGAGTGTAAAACTAGTATATCTGCCATGCTCACGTAATGAGCCGCTCAGGACTCTCGCATGATTAAATTATAAAATTAAATTTAACTCGTCATGCATTGCATTGTGGGATTTATTCTTCATTATAATCAATTATTTAATTGGATTGATATCTACCTACAATTAGTAATTGCTAATAAAATTGTAACCAACTAAATTAAAAGCAATGCTCAACCTTAACCATTTTTCTTGGAAAGCTTTATACTACACATGAGCCCAACATCGTAAGTGAGCTCATATACATTATTCCCCGTACTTGCTGAGCGATAACCGTATGAGAGCTTACCCTTGCTATAATCACATTATGTCAAGAATAGGTACCGTGGGAGGAGCATGAAGGATGGTGCGATGAGTTTGAAGAGGTCTAGACCGTGTCTCCTAGTCAACTATGATGGTGGAGGAGCATTGTCCCCATACGGTATATTCTAGTTAGTTATTTTATACAGAACTTGTATTAAATAATAAAGATGTGACATTGTTTCCTATATACTTGAAAAGGAAATGTGCCCTTGGGCCATTTCTATAAGATTTTGGTGATTTAGTGCTTCACACAAAAATGCTTTGAGTTATATTTGTGCCAAAGACTCAAGAAGTGCAAATCAAGATTAAAGGTATGTTTCTAGTCTTAGTCCATTGTTTTGAAGACTAATGTGTTGTGTCTAAGTGCTAGAAACAGGAGAAATCTCTTTTGGGAAAAGTTGGCTATGTTCAGACAAAAGGCTGCTCGGTCTGGGTACCCCGGGCTGTCCGGTGGTGCACCGGACAATGTCCGGTGTGCCAGGACCAGTCCTGGTGAACTGCCTGCTCTCGGGTTTCGACGACGGCATACGGCTATAAATCACCGGACTGTCCGGTGGTGCATCGGACTGTCCGGTGAGTCGTCTGCGACGAAGTCACTGCTCTCGGGAACCAAGTCAACAGCGTATGACTATAATTCACCGGACTGTCCGGTGAGGCACCGGACTGTCCGGTGAGCCAACGGTCGGGCGCGCCAACGATCGGCCGCGCAATCCGCGCGTGACGCATGGCCGAGCCAACGGTCGGATGGGGGCACCGGACTGTCCGGTGTGCACCGGACAGTGTCCGGTGCGCCAACGGCTCCAAATCTTCAACGGTCGGCTGCACCAGATTAGGAAAGCAATCTGCACCAGACAGTGTCCGGTGGTGCACCGGACTGTCCGGTGCGCCACCCGACAGAAGGCAAGAATTGCCTTCCTGGATTTCTTCCAACGGCTCCTAGCTGCCTTGGGGCTATAAAAGGGACCCCTAGGCGCATGGAGGAGTACACCAAGCATTCTTTGATCAACTCTAAGCACCAAGACTCCATTTCCGCGCTTTTTGATTCTTTGTGATAGCAACTAGAGCTCCATTTGAGTGGAGAACTCTTCGAGTTGTGTTGCGAGCTCAAGTTGTGACTTGTGTGCGTGTTTGTGCTCTGATTTTGTGTCTTGTGTGTGTTGCTCATCCCATCCTTACTTCCGTGATTATTTGTGATCATCAAATTGTAAGGGCGAGAGGCTCCAAGTTGTGGAGATTCCTCGCAAACGAGATATAGTGAAAGGAAGAGAAACACCATGGTATTCAAGTGGGTCTTTGGATCGCTTGAAAGGGGTTGAGTGCAACCCTCGTCCGTTGGTACACCACAACATGGAGTAGGCAAGTGTTGGACTTGGTCGAACCACGAGATAAACCACTGTGCCTCTCTGTGTTGATTTCTTTGTGGTTATCGTGTTTAGCAAGAACTCCTCTCTAGCCACTTGATTTTATTGCTCTAACACTTAATCAAGTTTGTGGCTTTAAGTTTCAAGTTTTACAGGATCACCTATTCACCCCCCCCCCCCCCCTCTAGGTGCTCTCAATTGGTATCGGAGCCATTCTCTTCAAGAAAGGGACTAATCGCCCGAAGGGATGGATCCTAAGGGAAAGGGGATGGTGATCAACGACAAGGAGAAGGAGTCCTTCATCAATGAGCCAAAAGTCGACAAGCCCACTGACTCGGGCTCAAGTCACAAGAAGAAGGACGGGAAGAAGAAGAGGCGCATCAAGAAGATAGTCTACTAAGACAGCGACGAATCTTCTTCTTCCCAAAAGGACGACGACGACGACTACGAGAAAAAGAAAACGGTCAACTCAAACTTTTCTTTTGATTACTCTCGTATTCCGCATAATTCAAATGCACATTTGCTTTCCATTCCTCTTGGTAAACCTCCACACTTTGATGGAGAGGACTACGGATTTTGGAGTCACAAAATGAGTAGTCACTTGTTCTCTCTTCATCCAAGTATATGGGAGATAGTAGAGAATGGAATGCATTTTGATAGTTCTGATAATCCCATGTTTATTAATGAACAAATTCACAAAAATGCACAAGCTACCACTGTTCTTTTAGCATCCTTGTGCAAGGAAGAGTACCATAAGGTGAGCGGCTTGGATAACACCAAGCAGATTTGGGACACCCTCAGGATCTCGCATGAGGGAAATGATGTCACCATGCTCACCAAGATGGAGTTGGTGGAGGGCGAACTAGGAAGGTTCGCAATGATCAGGGGGGAGGAGCCAACCCAAACATACAACAGGCTCAAGACCCTGGTCAACAAAATAAGGAGCTATGGAAGCACAAGATGGATGGACCACGACGTCGTCTGGCTGAGGCTAAGGTCTTTCACTGTCCTTGATCCTCATCTTGTAAATTCTATCCGTGAAAATCCCAGGTACACCAAGATGACGCCCGAGGAAATACTTGGTAAGTTTGTGAGCGGACGAATGATGATCAAGGAGGCGAGATACGTTGATGAGGCGCTGAATGGTCCAATCCATGAGCCTCAAACCGTTGCTCTCAAAGCAACAAGTAGCAGGGAGGCACTACCTAGCAAGGTGGCGCAAGTTGAGGCGGCCGGGCTTAACGAGGAAGAAATGGCCCTCATCATCAAGCGCTTCAAGACGGCGCTAAAGGGTCGCAAGGAGCATCCCAAAAAGAACAAGACGAAGGGAAAGCGCTCCTGCTTCGTGTGGTAAGACTAGTCACTTTATTGCTAACTGTCTCGATAATGATAGTGACCAGGGACAAGAGAAAAGCGGGAAGAAGGAAAAGAAGAAGGCATACAAGAAGGCTAAGGGCGAGGCACACCTTGGCAAAGAGTGGGACTCGGATTGTTCTTCGTCCGACTCCGACGACGAGGGGCTCGCCGCCACCGCCTTCAAAAATCGTCGTTCTTCCCTAACGAGTGCCACACTTGCCTAATGGCAAAGGAAAAGAAGGTAATCACTAGAGAAACTCCTAAGTACTCTACTTCTAGTGATGAGGACTCTAGTGATGATGAAATTGATTACACTAGCTTGTTCAAAGGATTAGATAGAGCTAACATAGAAAAGATTAATGAGCTGATTGATGCATTGAATGAAAAAGATAGACTACTAGAGAGGCAAGAGGACATCTTGTATGAGGAACATGATAAATTTATTGATGTTCAAAAGTCTCTTGCCTTAGAGATTAAAAGGAATGAATTATTATCCTCTGAATTGTCTATTTGCAATGAATCTATTTCTAGCTTGAAGATTTTGAATGATGATTTAAATGCTAAGCTAGAAGTTGCAAATAAATCTAGTTCTTGTATTGAGCATGTAGTAATTTGCAATAGGTGTAAGGATTTTAATGTTGATGCTTGCAATGAACATTTAATTTCCATTTCTAAATTAAATGATGAAGTAGCTAGTCTTAATGCCCAACTTAAGACTAGCAAAAATGATTTTGATAAACTAAAATTTGCAAGGGATGCCTACACTAGTGGTAGACACCCCTCTATTAAGGATGGGCTTGGCTTTCGAAGGGAAGCTAAGAACTTAACAAGTCATAAGGCTCCCATCTCCGCCAAGGAGAAAGGGAAGGCCCCTATGGCTAATAGTGTTCATAAAAATCATGCTTTCTTGTATCATGATAGGAAATATTCTAGAAATGTTCATTATGATAGGAGTTATAATGCCTTTGACTCTTATGCCATGATTGCTTCAAGTTCAAACTTTAATGGTAGATCTAGGAAGAATTTTGTGTCTCATGCTCCTAGGAAAGTGTTTAATGGATCTACCACTGCCTTTCATGCTTGCAATGCTAAATTTATTCTTTCATGTAAAAATAAAAAGGTGATTGCTAAAAAGGTGGGAGCCAAATGCAAGGGAGACAAGACTTGCATTTGGGTCCCTAAGGCTATTATAACTAACCTTGTAGGACCCAACAAGAGTTGGGTACCTAAAACCCAAGCCTAATTTGCCTTGCAGGTTTATGCATCCGGGGGCTCAAGCTGGATTATCGACAGCGAATGCACAAACCACATGACGGGGGAGAAGAAGATGTTCACCTCCTACGTCAAGAATAAAGATTCCCAAGATTCAATCATATTCGGTGATGGGAATCAAGGCAAGGTTAAAGGACTAGGAAAAATAGCTATTTCTTCCGAGCATTCCATTTGTAATGTGTTTTTAGTAGAATCGCTCGGATATAACTTGTTGTCCGTTAGTCAATTATGTAACATGGGTTACAACTGCTTATTTACAAACATAGATGTGTCTGTCTTTAGAAGAAGTGATGGTTCATTAGCTTTTAAGGGTGTACTAGACGGCAAACTCTATTTAGTTGATTTTCGAAGGAGGAAGCCGATCTAGATGCATGCTTAATCGCTAAGACTAGCATGGGCTGGCTGTGGCATCGTCGTCTAGCACATGTGGGGATGAAGAACCTTCACAAGCTTCTAAAGGGAGAACATGTGTTAGGTCTAACAAATGTAACTTTCGAAAAAGATAGACCTTGTGCAGCTTGTCAAGCATGTAAACAAGTGGGAAGTGCTCATCACATCAAGAATGTGATGACTACATCAAGACCTCTGGAGCTATTGCATATGGACCTCTTCGGACCTGTCGCCTACCTCAGCATCGGGAGAAGTAAGTATGGTCTTGTTATTGTTGATGATTTTTCCCACTTCACTTGGGTATTCTTTTTGCAGGAAAAATCTAAAACCTAAGGGACCCTCAAGCACTTCCTAAGGAGAGCTCAAAATGAATTTGAGCTCAAGGTGAAGAAGATAAGGAGCGACAACGGGTCTGAGTTCAAGAACCTGCAGGTGGAGGAGTTTCTTGAGGAGGAAGGAATCAAGCACGAGTTCTCTGCTCCCTACACACCACAGCAAAACGGTGTGGTAGAGAGGAAGAACAGGACGCTTATAGACATAGCAAGGACGATGCTTGGAGAATTCAAGACGCCCGAGCGGTTTTGGTCGGAAGATGTGAACACGGCTTGCCACGCCATAAACCGGGTCTACCTTCATCGCCTCCTCAAGAAGACGTCATACGAGCTACTAACCGGTAACAGCCCAACATTTCGTATTTTCGAGTTTTTGGGAGTAAATGCTACATTCTGGTGAAGAAAGGTAGAAATTCAAAATTTGCTCCCAAAGTTGTAGAAGGGTTTTTGTTAGGTTATGACTCAAATACAAAGGCGTATAGAGTCTTCAACAAATCATCGGGTTTGGTTGAAGTGTCTAGTGACGTTGTATTTGATGAGACTAATGGCTCTCCAAGAGAGCAAGTTGATCTTGATGATGTAGATGAGGATGATGTTCCAACGGACGTGATTTGTACCATGGCGATTGGAGACGTGCGACCACAGGAACACAAGGAGCAAGATCAACCTTCTTCCTCAACAACGGTGCATCCCCCAACTCAAGATGACGAACAGGTCCCTCAAGAAGAGGCGTGTGATCAAGGGGGAGCACAGGATGTCCAAGATAAAGAGGAAGAAGCACCACAGGCCCCTCCAACTCAAGTTCGAGCGATGATTCAAAGGAATCATCCCGTCGACCAGATTTTGGGTGATATTAGCAAGGGAGTAACTACTCGCTCTAGATTAGGTAATTTTTGTGAGCATTACTCTTTTGTCTCTTCTATTGAGCCTTTCAGGGTAGAAGAAGCCTTGCTAGATCCGGACTGGGTGTTGGCCATGCAGGAAGAGCTCAACAACTTCAAGCGAAATGAAGTTTGGACACTGGTGCCATGTCCCAAGCAAAACGTTGTGGGAACCAAGTGGGTGTTCCGCAACAAACAGGACGAGCACGGGGTGGTGACAAGGAACAAGGCTCGACTTGTGGCAAAAGGTTATGCCCAAGTCGCAGGTTTGGACTTTGAGGAGACTTTTGCTCCTATGGCTAGGCTAGAGTCAATTCGTATTTTGTTAGCCTATGTCGCTCACCATTCTTTCAGGTTGTTCCAAATGGACGTGAAGAGCGCTTTCCTCAACGGGCCAATCAAGGAGGAGGTGTACGTGGAGCAACCCCCTAGCTTTGAGGATGAACGGTACCCCGACCATGTGCGTAAGCTCTCTAAGGCGCTCTATGGACTTAAGCAAGCCCCAAGAGCATGGTATGAATGCCTTAGAGACTTTTTAATTGCTAATGCTTTCAAGGTTGGGAAAGCCGATCCAACTCTTTTCACTAAGACTTGTGACGGTGATCTATTTGTGTGCCAAATTTATGTCGATGACATAATATTTGGTTCTACTAACCAAAAGTCTTGTGAAGAGTTTAGCAGGGTGATGACTCAAAAATTCGAGATGTCGATGATGGGCGAGTTGAACTACTTCCTTGGGTTCCAAGTGAAGCAACTCAAGGACGGCACCTTCATCTCTCAAACGAAGTACACGCAAGACTTGCTCAAGCGGTTTGGGATGAAGGACGCCAAGCCCGCAAAGACTCTGATGGGAACCGACGGGCATGTCGACCTCAACAAAGGAGGTAAGTCCGTTGATCAAAAGGCATACCGGTCTATGATAGGGTCTTTACTTTATTTATGTGCTAGTAGACCGGATATTATGCTTAGCGTATGCATGTGTGCTATATTTCAATCCAACCCAAGGGAGTGTCACCTTGTGGCCGTTAAGCGAATTCTTAGATATTTAGTTGCTACGCCTTGCTTTGGGATCTGGTATCCAAAGGGGTCTACCTTTGACTTGATTGGATATTCAGACTCCGATTATGCTGGATGTAAGGTCGATAGGAAGAGTACATCAGGGACGTGCCAATTTCTAGAAAGGTCCCTGGTGTCGTGGAGTTCTAAGAAACAAACTTCCGTTGCCCTATCCACCGCTGAGGCCGAGTACGTTGCCGCAAGACAGTGTTGCGCGCAACTACTTTGGATGAGGCAAACCCTCCAGGACTTTGGCTACAATCTGAGCAAAGTCCCACTCCTTTGTGACAATGAGAGTGTCCGCATGGCGGACAATCCTATTGAACACAGCCGCACAAAGCACATAGACATCCGACATCACTTTTTGAGAGACCACCAGCAAAAGGGAGATATCGAAGTGTTTTATGTTAGCACCGAGAACCAGCTAGCCGATATCTTTACCAAGCCTTTAGATGAGAAGACCTTTTGCAGGCTACGTAGTGAGCTAAATGTCTTAGATTCGCGTAACTTGGATTGATATAGAGCATACATGTGTTTTATGCCTTTGATCATGTTCCATTATGCATTTTATTGCTTATTTATGGTGCTCAAGTTGTGCAAGGGACTCCTGGACCTCACAAGTCCATGTGTGAATGATGCACATATTTAAGGGGAGAAATGCTACAACTTGACCCTTTGAGACTAACCGTGTGCCTGAGTTTTCTTAATTTAGTCTCAAAGGAGGATTGAAAGGGAAAAGGTGAACTTGGACCATGCAAGACTTCCACTGCACTCCGATGAGAGGGTAACTTACTCCAAGTTCATCTTCGTGTTCTTATTGCCTTCTTACTCTTAATTGAAGATTTTGGTAAGGCAATGAGGTTTAAGGGCCAATAATGATCCCGTTTTGGTGCTTAATGCCAAAGGGGAAGAAATTAAGGCCAAAGCAAGAAATGGATCAGCTACCACTTGAGAATTTTGAAAATAGTAGAGTTAGAGCTTTTGTTTTGTCAAAATACTCTTATTGTCTCTTATTGTCAAAAGTTGGTCTCTTGTGGGGAGAATGGTTGATTATGGGAAAAAGGGGGAGTTTTTGAATCTTTGATCAATTTCTCTTGGAATACCTCTCTCTATGCCTCAACAAGTGACTTTGACTTAGAGATAGGAAATTGAGTTTGATTTGCAAAAACAAACCAAGTGGTGGCAAAGAATGATCCAAATATGTCAAATTTGAATCAAATAAAAATTGTTGTTCTCATTTGCATTGATGTTGCACTTCTTTAGTTGCTTTTTGTTGTGTTGGCATAAATCACCAAAAAGGGGGAGATTGAAAGGGAAATGTGCCCTTGGGCCATTTCTATAAGATTTTGGTGATTTAGTGCTTCACACAAAAATGCTTTGAGTTATATTTGTGCCAAAGACTCAAGAAGTGCAAATCAAGATTAAAGGTATGTTTCTAGTCTTAGTCCATTGTTTTGAAGACTAATGTGTTGTGTTTAAGTGCTAGAAACAGGAGAAATCGCTTTTGGGAAAAGTTGGCTATGTTCAGCCAAAAGGCTGCTCGGTCTGGGTACACCAGACTGTCCGGTGGTGCACCGGACAGTGTCCGGTGTGCCAGGACCAGTCCTGGTGAACTGCCTGCTCTCGGGTTTCGACGACGGCATACGACTATAAATCACCGGACTGTCCGGTGGTGCACCGGACTGTCCAGTGAGTCGTCTGCGGCGAAGTCGCTGCTCTCAGGAACCAAGTCAACAGCGTACGGCTATAATTCACCGAACTATCCGGTGAGCCAACAGTCGGGCGCGCCAACAGTCGGCCGCGCAATCCGCGCGTGACGCGTGGCCGAGCCAACGGTCAGATGGGGGCACCGGACTGTCCAGTGTGCACCGGACAGTGTCCGGTGCGCCAACGGCTCCAAATCTTCAACGGTCGGCTACGCCAGATTAGGAAAGCAATCTGCACCGGACAGTGTCCGGTGGTGCACCGGACTGTCCGGTGCGCCACCCGACAGAAGGCAAGAATTGCCTTCCTGGATTGCTTCCAACGGCTCCTAACTGCCTTGGGGCTATAAAAGGGACCCCTAGGTGCATGGAGGAGTACACCAAGCATTCTTTGATCAACTCTAATCACCAAGACTCCATTTCCGCGCTTTTTGATTCTTTGTGATAGCAACTGGAGCTCCATTTGAGTAGAGAACTCTTCGAGTTGTGTTGCGAGCTCAAGTTGTGACTTGTGTGCGTGTTTGTGCTCTGATTTTGTGTCTTGTGTGTGTTGCTCATCCCATCCTTACTTCCGTGATTATTTGTGATCATCAAATTGTAAGGGCGAGAGGCTCCTAGTTGTGGAGATTCCTCGCAAACGGGATATAGTGAAAGGAAGAGAAACATCGTGGTATTCAAGTGGGTCTTTGGACCGCTTGAAAGGGGTTGAGTGCAACCCTCGTCCGTTGGGATGCCACAACGTGGAGTAGGCAAGTGTTGGACTTGGCCGAACCATGGGATAAACCATTGTGCCTCTCTGTGTTGATTTCTTCATGGTTATCATGTTTAGCAAGAACTCCTCTCTAGCCACTTGACTTTATTGCTCTAACACTTAATCAAGTTTGTGGCTTTAAGTTTCAAGTTTTACAGGATCACCTATTCACTGCCCCCTCTAGGTGCTCTCAATACTGAGTAATCATATGTGTGAGAATTGATCCTAGCACACGTTTGAAATACATCTGGATTTGGTCTTAAATCCGGGTGATATATATATATATATATATATATATATATATATATATATATATATATATATATATATATATATATATATAATTTGTTTGGTTTTTAGCAAACGTGGGCTAAGACTTTTTCTATATTTTATGGGTTTTCCCCGAAAATAATACAGTTTCATTACCCCATTGATTTTTTATGTTTTTTGTTTAGGTTGTTTTTAGCAGACCTACGCTCAGGCTCTTTCTCTCTCTTTTTTTACTAATTTCTCTCTTTTTGTTGAAAACAATGGTTTTTCATTTAGCCTAGTGAAACACCTTTGTCTTCTATGGATTTATTTGGGAGCAAGGGGATTCTAACCCCTTTAGGGCTTGTTTGGAAACTCCAATCCCCTCCGGGATTGGAAGGAATTGAGGGGGAAACTAGTTCATTTCTCTTTAAATCTCCTTCAATCCCGAAGAGAATTTGAGTTTCCAAACTAGCCCTTGGGCCATGTTCGTTTGATCCCAAAACCATAGGGATTAAGGGGGATTGGAAGGAATTGTAAAGGATTTTGACTTGTAGAGGATTTGATCCCCCTCAATCCATATGAATCAGCACAAAACGAACAGGACCTTAAGGTCTTATTCAGTTGCGTCTGGATCGGATGAGATTAGGGAGGATTAAATCCCCTTCTAATCAATTTTGACTCAAGAGGGATTTAATCTCTTCCAATCCCCTTTGATCCAAATGCAACCGAACAAGCCCTAATAGTTGATTTGGTGACAAGAGATTACAGGAGGTTGAAGGAGAAATGAACTAATTTCCTTCTTAATCCCCTCCAATCACCCGTGATCACTGGTCAACAAATTAGCCCTAATCCAAATCAGCTCTAATCCTCTCAATTCCTCTTGGTCGCAAATATGCCCTATGTGATATTTCTGTTGAGTAACTACGTTATCGCGGATCACCAAATCTGCTCCCTTCCCTCCCGTCAGCAGTTTAGGCGCGAGAAGATGTGGAAGACTCATCTCCCTTCTCAGAGCACGACAGAGAAAGCACACAAGAGACACAATGTAGTGTTGGGCCTTTGGCATCTTTCTCTCATGGGTATTATGAGGGGGTGTACAGGTTCCTTATATAGAGATGTGAGACCCTTTAGGGGCAAAGTCGGTATTAGCCCACACAACCCTAACTAGGGTTACTTAACACTCCCCCTTGGGCAAATACCGCGACCAACACATGCCTCTTTAAAACTCCCAAAAACCCAGCGGGAAAAATATGGAGAAAGAGTACATGGTGACGCAAATTGCATTTGCACTTTGTTGCCTCATTAAAAACCTTATGTGAGAAACTTCAGAAAAAACTCACCAAGGAAAAAGAGTACAACAGCTACCATCAGAACAAATTTTGATCTTCTGGATCTGGATTCTATCGAATATTCTACAAGGGCTAAATTTAGAAATGTTCTCCCCCTGATCCTTGTAAAAACGTATCAATAAGGCAAAACATCTTCTTCTTAAAGTATATGCACATAAATATTTAGCAAACGGATTGCATATCCTTGCAAGGACTATTTTAGGAACTTTACCTCTACTCACTTCTAAGATATACGAGGTAAGTGCACGTATCAACATAAATAAGCCACTTTGACTGATGGTGTTTGATCGACTGGATCTATATATTTGATAGAAACTTCCATAAAGGTTCACATATTGACCATCAAGCTGACACCTTCAGGGCATAGAATAAGACATTTATTGTCTTTCGATTGTGATCAATATAAGGAGATCAAACTCGTTGAGGAATAATAAGAGTCAAGCCATACTTCCAAAGGAATCAAGATCCACTATGCATGATGGAGTCTTTCCTTACCCTACTATGTCCCACCCAAGCCTAACCATGCTTTAAAGACATTTTTTTTCATCACATTGGGTGGCTATACATATATAGAAACACATGCTCTCCTAATCACTCACTAATAAAAAAAGGGGGCTCTTGATTTTTGAACTAATTAGAAACTAAAAGCTAAACCAATTCTTCTGTATCCTTTTTCTTACAAATCTCGAGGACGAGATTTTTGTTTAGGGGGGTAGGATTTATAAAGCCCTAAAATTTGTATAAGGTAATAATAATAATAATAAAATAAATAAATACATGGATTTACATAAAAGCGTTTTGGGAATTATGTGTTTCCCCTTTTCTTTGTGCATAAAAGGGAAATAAAGCAGTCAAATAACAAATAAATAAATATAGAAATAGGCATCTCATGCTAAAGTTTTCTTGTATGTTGCATTTGTATTCAAATGTATGAGACAAGTCTAAGTTTGAAAAGTAGAATTTGTAGCACCCAAAAAAATATTATTATGGGATTCTAATAAAATAATACGAACCATCTCACCTTTTAAGTCACATCTTCTAAAATAAATATAGCTAATAACAAAAGATTTAATGATCTTATATAAATTAAGTTATTCTTTTGGATAAAATGTTTAGAGATATTATATAAAATGGTTAGGTTAAACTAACTCTTAATAAATTTGCGCAAGAGAAATTATTTCATTAAAACATATATTTCGTGTATAAAATATACACTTAGAAGTATTTGCTTAGATGAATAATGCAATGAATATAAACAAAATAAACCTTGCACTCATGGTTAGAGTTTTATCTGTGCATTTGAAGTTAAACTCAAACTTTGATGAGAAGTTGAATCTAAATGAAATCTGAATTTGAATTTAAATAGAGAAGAATGAATGAAAATCAGAAATAATAATAAAAACCAGGAAGAACCTATCTGGACCAAAACTAGCTGCAGTCGGCCCATGAAGCCCCCTGCGCCCTTTCTGACACCATGGACCCCGCTCCCAGCCTCTCAAACGTGCGCCCCTCCCAAATCCTGTGTTGATGACATCTGGGCCCCTTTTGTCGGGCTGGTCCTCTTCCCCGCCGAACCAGACGCCGCGGATCCTGCGCGTAGGCCAACCTCGTCGCCGCGCAACAGCCTCTGTGAGACTCGCGATTTCCGCCGGGATCTCAGACCGAGATGTTGCTGGTTGTTATTCGCGCCGCCGGACTATAAAATCCATGGCCGCGACCCCTAGAATCCAAACCAATTCGCCATGGGTGCTCGCCGTGGTATGAAGGAGGAGCCGTCGTGGGCGAAACCAAAGCACGCCACCGTTCAGGGTCCAGACTCGTGCCAGGGAGCTTCGTGGTGATGTAAGGAAGATGGGCGAGAGATATTTTGGGCACTGGGTTAGGGGATCGACGCGAATTTGTCACTGGAGCACATGCACCGCCGCGGAACCCTTTTCGCCGTGGCTGGTGTGTTTGGGGGTGCGAGCTGCGGTATGGGTCCCATTGCCTCGAGTGCCTAGTCGTTGTTCTCTTCGTATTGCACCATCCGCGTCGTGGTTAGGAATTCCAGGTGGAGATTTCATGGACGGCGGCCATGGCACCGCCGCCATGGTCGGGCACGCCGCCGGGGCTGGCAACCGGAAGAACACGGTCGACTCGGGTCATTCGATCCACAATGGACGGCTCAGATTCAATGCTGCATTCCCCTTCGTCAGTTTGTTCTGAGCGGTTGGATCAGATCGGATGGACCTAGAGAGACCACGGTTATTTAAAGTATGTGCCATTGATCTATGATCTAACGGTTGTGATGCGCGCGGGTTATGATAGCTGAGCCAACTTTACATAAGAGCCCTCGTGATTTAAGGTAATAAACCCGCCGTCCATTCTACATTTCTACAGTATAAAGAAAATAAGATTAAATGAAGACTTTGTGTTTTAACCCCTAGAGTTTTTTTTGCACAAAATTAATACAAAAATGCACAAAAGCTAGGAAAATCCATATCTTGCTCATGTTAACTCCTTTTTAATCCATTCCAATTGCATTAGTTCCATAATAATATTGTTTAGCCCCTAGGATTTACCAAAATAAACCCGCCGTTCGTCTGCTTTGGAAGTACTTTACTTTCAAGTCCCTGGAATTTATAGTTTTACCCCTGGACTTCTGGTAAATGGTACCCATGGCCCAGGGCTTAAATAAATCCAGTAATTAATATAGAAAATTGATTTTTTTAGTATAAAAATAAATCCAGAAACTTGTATAATTCATAGAAAATTCATATGAACTCCAAATTGACCCATTCCAGTTTCTGTAATTTTGTAATATTATTGTTTATCAATTAATGTCTCTGTTTTGACATGAAAACCATATTAAAATTTATCTCTTAATTAATCTCATATCAAATACATAAAACCTTTGGAAATTCATAACTCCTCCGTTTGAATTCTGAATTGGCTCGTTCCAGTTGTGTTAGCTTCGTATAAATATTTATTACGCAGTAACAACATCGATTGTACCATGTCTCATACTTTTTTGGATTAATCTATGTCTATTGGATTAAGTTCTGATCTTATGGTCATAATTTGACTAAATGATCTTTAATCAAATAATGACTTAGATTAAAGTTGAGATAATTATTTATAGAATAACCTCTCATATGATTTATACTAACCAATTTATAATATAGTTTGATATTTAAAACACGTTTATCTCCCATAAATCAAAACTCCTTAACCGTAGCTCCGAATTTGGTGGTTCTTGAACTCACGATATCGTAGCGACGCGTAGATTACTATTATGCAGTTTGTACTTATGTTTGGTGTGATGTTAATTTTGCCTATACCATGTTTGTTTTATTGCTACGATTAGCAGCGAGGTTATGAGTACCTGAAGATCATCCTGGTACCTGGAATCTCAAGTCTCAGGCAAGTTGTGCCCTTGATCACTTCTTTTTACCAAGTCATGTTCTGATTAATCATAATGATCTGCATAGATTAATTTTGATGGGACCCAATAGGATACCCCAGTTTGACTATCTTTATACCTTGATTACCACTGAACTTTTTGGGTAGTACTTGCTATTGCTTTATATGGTTTTGAGTATGGAGATACATCATTCATGATTATACTCTTATTATCAGTTGTTATTTATAGTTCATGTTAAGATCATTATGTTAATTGGAACATGGAGAACCACCCGGGAAAACAGTGCTACCACAAGGGAGGAATGGGACCCCTTGGCTGATTAATTAGGAAAGCTAGTGGAAAACTACCTTACCCGAAAGGGGCAAGGGCAGTAGGGGAGTGGCCAGTGTAGGGAGGTCCTCGGGTTGATTTTGCTGCGATGGCGGTCAGGTAAGGGATTCCTGCATTGGAGCTTCCTATAAACTGTAGCGGGTTTTCTGAAGCTAGTGGAACTTTGTAAAGGCCTCGTAGTGTTACCCTGCCTCGCCTCCTCGGTAGAGGTGTATGGGATTGGACGTCTCTTGGCAGATGGGTAACATGACTGGGTAAAGATGCGCAACCTCTGCAGAGTGTAAAACTAGTATACTAGCCGTGCTCACGGTCATGAGCAGCTCGGACACTCACATGATTAATTTATGGAACTAAATTCAATTTGTCATATGCATTGCATCGCAGGTGTTGTTACTACTTTTGTTCTACTACTTAATTGGGTTGGTATTTACTTCTACTTAGTAATTGCTAATAAAATTTTGACCAACTTTAAAAGCAATGCTCAGCTTCAACCATCCTCTTTGGTAAGCCTTATACTTCACGTGAGCTCCCACCTTTGGAGAGTTCATTCACATTATTCCCCACAACTTGTTGAGCGATGAACGTATGTGAGCTCACTCTTGCTGTCTCACACCCCCTCACAGGTCAAGAACAGGTACCACAGGATGAGGCGCATGAAGGATGTTGTGACAAGTTCGTGAGAGGTCTAGGCCGTCGTCTCCCAGTCAACTTTGGGTGGCTAGATCGTTTTCTCCTTATGATGTATTTATTTATTTATTTTGTACAGAACTCCTGTTATGTAGTAAAGATGTGACATTCGATCTTGTGTCATGATTCATCATATGTGTGAGACTTGGTCCTAGCACACTTGGTGATTATGTTCGCGTCCGGGTCTTGGTGCCCTGAAACCCAGGTGTGACAGAAGTGGTATCAGAGGAATGTTGACTGTAGGATGAAACCTAGATAGAATTGAACAACCATTGTCTACTTATCTCTGCTACCTGATTCTTTTCTAAACTTTTCTTAATCATTTCTCATATATTTTCACTTTACTCTGATTATTCTTACCTCTTCTTTCTAAAGACAAATGTGGAAATCACACTTTGAAATTATGTACCTAAAGTGACCTTTAGGAATAGGAGACCTACTCTTAGAAAAAAAATCAAAACTACTTTTATAAATATTTGTATGCCTGAATGTTTATTCTTATGATACTTGTCTGATTTGGATCTTTGATTGAGTGTGATGGGTTGTGGAGTAATGTCCACAATTGCATCTACATATACACCTAGACATAAGGGAAAATATTTACAAAATAGACAACACAGAATATTCCCTATTAAAAATGGATCTATTAAACTAGATATATTTATAAGATAAACTAGATCAACTAAGAATATCCCCCACTAGAATATATCAAATAAATCCATCTTATCTTACAAGATTCTCTCTTATCTTAACAGATTCATCTTATCTTGAAGGAATCATCTTATTCTAACCATTTTACTTATCTCATCCTAAAGAAACAACCAGGATCTAATCCAAAATAATGATATAAGATCTAAGTTATATTTGCGTGACTAAAACCACTTGACTTATCCCACCATGATCATGATCTAACCCAAATTAATTGGATCTTATCTAGTCGAAGCTAGTCATAACTTAGATCTAATCTAATGTCATAGATTAATCTAACCTACCGAAGGATAAAGTTGAGCTAATCTAATGTAAGTTGCTTAACAAGAAGGATAATACTGATGAAATAAATGAGACTTTACTCCTATAAAATATGTTTTAACTTAATTTACTCTACACTAAATTAAGAACAAGAGACCAACTCGGCCTTATGCAACTACCTTACCCATCCGATAGTTGCAAAACCCCTCTGTTTTAACCTAACATAGATTCTGACCTACCTACACCATATGATCCATCCTATCTCAAAAAGATTCTAACATATCCTAATAATATATATTCTACCCTGGTAGATCTATCTAACCTAAACTAGTCTAATCTAGTCATATCCAACCTAATCTAGGTTTTATCTAATCTATTATGATCTAATCTAGAGTAAGATACTTAATGCTGGTAAGCCTAAATTGGTGACTTAGATCAACTTGGCCATACACAACAACTTGACCTATATAACAAGTTACATAACTTAACCAACCAATAGAGTCATGATGAATTGTATAATCTGACTATACCCACCCAACATCAAACAAACTTTTGACCTACATCATGTAGTCTATCTCATCCATATCTATCCTAACCATATGCCCCAACTCTGATGATATACACTGACCTCGAATCAATGAAACCAAGACCGGAGAAGAAGGAGATCAAACTCGTTGAGGAATAATAAGAGTCAAGCCATACTTCCAAAGGAATCAATATCCACTATGCATGATGGAGTCTTTCCTTACCCTACTATGTCCCACCCAAGCCTAACCATGCTTTAAAGACATTTTTTCTTCACATTGGGTGGCTATACATATATAGATACCCATGCTCTCTGTTGGAACTTGCTCTCAGTTGCAAGGGAATCCAACAAGGGTGAACAGTGACGTCAACAGGGTTCTCGCGCAAGGTGGCAATAGCTCTGTTAATCTGCCCGCTCACGGGCACTGTGCGGGGGTATTTATAGGTGTCTGAGCGCCCAGCGCCTTGTGTTAAGGACGCATGTGCCCTCGGATACCTAGATTATCCCCAGAATATTCCCATAAAGCAGGGTTACAGACTGTAATTATAGGAATGCCTTTACAAATTAGGCCCGTAACACGCAGCGGCCACGCGGGGCCCGTTACAATGGGCCGGATCACACGTGGGCTTCTGAGCTGGACGAGGCCGCTTGGTGGGATGACGATGTCGCAGGTCTTCGTCTGGCGCCGTATCGAGCGGAGGCCTGCTTTGTCTCCGTCGGACCGGCGACTGCAGCGAAGGCCTGCTTTGTCTCCGTCGGACCAGCGACTGCAGCGAAGGCCTGCTCTGTCTCCGTCGGACCAGCGACTGCAGCGAAGGGTGGCGTCTTTGCCTTTGCCCCAACATTTGCCCTCCGAGGGACCAGTTCGACAAAGTCACCTGGTGCCGAATACGTCGCTAGATGGCGGAGACGCTGCCCTCGCTCGAAGTGGTTCCGCGGGGGTTTTTGGCATGACCGTTGATTGACAGCGTACTGTTGGATTGCGGGTTTCCCGAAGCGCCGCGCCGTGTAGGATTGCGGGTTTCCCGAAGAGCCACGCCCTGTCTATAAAAGGGGGCGGGGGTCGGCGCCTTTTGAACTTCACTTTCCACGCTCGGTGCAAACCCTAGCCGCCTTTTTCCACCGTCTTACTGCTCGTCTGCCCGCCTTGCTTTTATTCGCCGGAGATCTGGCTCGAGTGAAGCAGACCGCCCGCCGCCGCCGACGGTACGTAGCGATGCCGACCTCCTCTTCCTCTGCTGCCGCTACACCGCCGGCCGACGCCTCGCCGCCGACCGTCGCTTCGCCGTCGGTCTACGCCTCGTCTGAGGAGACGCAGAGTAGTTTGGTGGCGGAGGAGTTGCGCGCCGGCGATTCTGTGAATTTTGGCGTGTCGCGGATGTCGTCGGTCCGCGTGCAAGATATGTAGAGGCTGAGTTACTTTGGCGGCGGAGTCGCTCGTGTCCCGGGGACGGAGGAAGTCCCCGAGCCGGAGGGCGAGTTGGTTGTGTTCGAGGCGTTCTTCGCCGCCGGTCTCCGCCTGCCTGCACACCGATTTGTTGGCGAAGTCCTGCGGAGGTTTAACGTTCAGATACATCAGTTGACTCCGAATGCCGTGGTGGCTCTGTCGAAGTATGTCTGGGCGACGACTTCGTACGGCGGACAGCCATCAGTCGAAGTCTTTGCGAAGTATTATTGCCTGCACTGGCAGAAGAGGATGATTGGGGATGAAGTTGCCCAGTTTGGGTCCTGCACGTTTACGCCGAAGACCGGCAAGACCACGATGCAGGTAGTCGAGTTGGTTCCTTGCGCCCGCAACAAATGGGGCAACTGGAATGAGTTTTGGTTTTACGTCGCTGAGGGTACCGTCGAAGACCATGAGGGGCTCCCCGTGTCCGAGATGTGTTCACATTTTTACTCAGCGTACCCGTCCTTTGAGGTGGCGGAGGGGGATGCGGACGAAGGGGCCCTTCGGTGCGCCGCCGGCCTGAGCAGTGGGCGCGATTTGGTTGAAGAATTTGTGGCGTACGGGGTATGGCCCTTGGCGCATGGCTGGGCGTTGGGCGAAGTGTGCCCTCGCTAGATGCCTTCCCATGGTGGGAAGAAGGTGCGAAGTCCTGCCTTCGCACTGAATCTGCAAAACCGCGATCCGACCGCCTTTGTGCGTGAGGCGGAGGATGGGGCGGTGTGGCTCGTTGGTCGGTACGTGCCGAGGACAGAGGGCCAGCGTAGCTGGGATATCTGCGGGTCGAACGGCCATTTGAACAGGGTTTTTGAATTGAATCAACTGCCGTATGGCGGCTACCCCGGCCAAGACGATGTGGACCGCCGTGGGAATAAGCCGGTGGTGGAGGCCAGAGACGACCCTACGCCGGCGGCCGCCCCATCCTCTAAAAAGAGGAAATTAGGTACTGCTATGGGAGGACTTGGGGTTTCCGATGGTTTTGCTAGAGAGCTGATGAGGACTTGCGCGGCCCCGGGGGGAAGGACTTCGCCCGAGCTCAGGGAGTCTTCGGCGCGGATGCTGAGGGTTACCGGGGGTTGGTGGCCTAGGAATGTTCCTATCCCCCGCGCGGCCAGCGAAGACTTTTTTACATCTCGCATGGTTCGTGAATGGAAAGTGTTTCCTTACGGGCGGAATATTGCTGCTATTGTGTCGGCAGTGATGGACAAGGATCGCCAGGGAGCTGCACAAAAGCGCCAGGCGGTTGTCAGGCTTCATGAAGCCCGGCCGAAGAGGCAGCGGGGGGCTGCGAAGGCTGCGGCCCCTGGCGGAGGCAAACCACCGCTGGCGGGGAAGCCAGGCGGCCCTGTACCTAGCAAGGCGCCGGAGGCAGCGGCAGGCGCTGGTGGTTCCAAAGCGACGAAGGCTGTGCCGCCGTCCAGCAGGGTGTCGGAGGTCGCGAAGGCGGCCCGAGAGTTGCCGTCGACGGGCAAGCGCGTCGCCGACTTCGCCACCGATATTAGCGTGGAATACTATCTTGGTGGTAAGCCCTTGGCTCGTTTTTTTAATCCGTTGATACGTTGCAGGGTCGGACGAGGGCCAGTTTGCTATTGTTGCGCCTGCCGCGGCGACCATGGCGACTGCCGTGGTGCCGAAGGCGAAGGGCGGTGCTCTTAGTGCCGGAGGCGAGATGTCGGCACTGGCTGCCGTCAGGGATGAGGCGGGCGCTGCGTCCCGCCGGCTGAAGGAGGTGACGGAGGCACTAAGTCAGGTCCGTTGAGCTATACTCCGTTTTTTTTTTCAAGCCGCGGTCTTACGTGTGTTGTGCAGGTGGCTGACTTCGCCAGCCGCACGGCGTCGGGGGCCCTCACGGCAGTTGTGTCTGCCGAAGTTGAGAGACTTCAGACGCAACACGCGGACGCCGTCCGTGAGAAATCGGCCGCCGACAGCAAGTGCCGCAAGCTGGCGGACAAGGTGGCCGCGCTGGAGGGGGAGAAGGCTGACTTCCGGCGCCAATTGGCGGGGGAGAGGAGGGAGACCAACGAGGCCCTCGCCAAGGCGCAAGCTGCGCAGGTGGAGGCCAATCTGGCGTGGGCGGAGGGCAATCTTGCCAGGGAGCACGCCGAGCAGCTGCAGGAGCGGCTCATCGCCCTGGAGAGCCGCGTGGAGAGGGTCGAGGCCGCGACGCGCGTGGAGGCCGAGCGGACGCGCAAACAGCTTATGGACTCGTACCATAAGCTGGGCGCGCGGACCGGTGACTTCGAAGTGCCGGACCGAGAGTCCGGACTTCGCTGCCTGGAGTGGGTACAGGAGGAGTTGCAGGCGCTCCCTACTATCGTGGAGGGGTTCATGTCGTATGCCTCCCTGGTCACCTGCGAGGGGGCGATGAACGCGCTCTCCCGCGAAGGGTGCCGGCACTTCGAGGTCTTCGACCAAGCTGATGAAGACTTTGAGCGAGATATCTACAAGGTTGAAGACCCCATGGTGAAGGAATCCGCCGGAGCCATCTATGACCGGATGTGGGGTCCGCACGGTTGCGAGGTGGTCAGGGAGCGGGCCGAGGCGGCGAGGGCTCAGGTAACGTTTGGCATCTGTTTGGCGTTTGCTGGATGTGGGCTATGTGTGGGTTTGCTGAATTTGTGTGCTGTGTGTTAGGCGGCGCGTGGCGAGAGGGTGGATGACTTCGGGGCGTTGAACAGCGCGCTGCCTGACCCAGAGCCGATCCCGGCGGAAGCCGTGTCCGAGGCCGTCCTGGAGGCGCCCCCAGAGCCTGCGGAAGGCGCTCCGGATGCCCCCGCATCCGCTGCTATCGGCGGGGACCTGCCCCCAGAGGCCGCCGAAGGCACGCCTGATGCCCCCGCAGCCGCTTCGTCGAGGGCTGAAGATCCTGCGACGGTGGCGGCGGAGGCGGCAGCGGAGGCAACGGCGGAGGCTCCTGCAACGGCTGGGTCTTCGCAGGTGGCGTAGTGGGTGTAGATAGTTAGGGAATTTTGTATATGTTGCTGAATTTTGGTTGCTGCGCAGGTTCAAGATTTTGGGCCTGCGCACGCAACCGCCACTACTAATTTTTGGGCGGCTTCGACCGTGGATGGTGGTAATAAATGTGATGGGTCTGCAACTGAGTTTTCTGATTTTGCTGACTCTGGGAGCTCGGTTGAGTGGACTGAGGAGTCGACGGAGGAGGACTTGTACTATTTTGTGGCTTTGGATGTGGCAGCGGTGGAGGCTTCGCCGCACGCTGCCGACACAGGTGATGTGCCTGGTCCGAGCACCGGGCGCCGGCGGCGAAGGGCGGTTGCGAAACGTAGAGTGAGTGGGGCGGAGGGAGATCGGCTTCGTGTGAGTAGGGCTGGCCGGCAGGAACTGTTGTCTTTGCCAGCCACCGTGAGTATGGGTGAGGGGGAATTGCGAAGTCTCTTTGCGGGTGAGGAGCTTAGGATAATGTTATTTAATTATAGGGAGATGGGGATTATTCCTAAGGTTGAGCCGATGTAGAGTGTAGTGCCCTCGCTTGTACATGTGTAAAGGCTTGTGTGATGAGGTTGTGTGCCCCCGCACACTTGGCTATGCTTGCGAAGGCGTTATGTACTTGGTCTGGTGTGTTTTGTTATGCTATGCTGGTCCGGCTGCACCCTTGGGCGACTTATGCACGAATAGTCTTCGCGGTAGACTTAGGTTTTTTCGCACTTGTTGTGCTAGTCCGGCTGCACCCTTGGGCGACTTCTGCACGGATAGTCTTCGCGGTAGACTTCGGGTTTTCGCACTTGTTGTGCTAGTCCGGCTGCACCCTTGGGCGACTTCTGCACGGATAGTCTTCGCGGTAGACTTTGGTTTTTTCGCACTTGTTGTGCTAGTCCGGCTGCACCCTTGGGCGACTTCTGCACGGATAGTCTTCACGGTAGACTTAGGTTTTTTCGCACTTGTTGTGCTAGTCCGGCTGCACCCTTGGGCGACTTCTGCACGGATAGTCTTCGCGGTAGACTTAGGTTTTTTCGCACTTGTTGTGCTAGTCCGGCTGCACCCTTGGGCGACTTCTGCATGAATAGTCTTCGCGGTAGACTTAGGTTTTTTCGCACTTGTTGTGCTAGTCCGGTTGCACCCTTGAGCGACTTCTGCGCGGATTTGTCGCACGCGAGGGTGGCTAGCGCTGAGCCTCGCGGTGACCTCGTATTGGTCGAATGTCGAAGGCCGTCGTCGCGGTCTTTTTTCGACGCATGTTTTTGCGGGGGATTTTTCAGACATATATTACATGGCTCCGCCTCGTTAAAAACCTCACCCCCCGGGAGGAAAAGAGTGCAGACCAGAATAAGATTGTTTCTGCGAATTACAAGGGCGAATCAGCCCTGATGAGTCAAACAAAAAATTTGCGGAGGTTGTCGATGTTCCAGGAGTGCTCCAGGTCTTCGCCGTTTGGCGTTGTGAGCCTGTAAGCGCTGGGGGAAGCCTTCATCTTGACTATAAAGGGGCCCTCCCACTTGGGCTCCAGCTTGCCCCTGGACTCGGTCCGAGCTGTTCGGACGAGTACGAGGTCCCCTTCTCTAAATTCCCTCGGGATGACTGCGTGGTCGCGCCATGCTTTTGTCTGGGCTTGATATTTGTTTAGGGCTTGTAGAGCGAAGACCCGGTCTCCGTCAATGAGATCCTTTGAAGTTGGCTCGTCCACGTCGGGGACGGCTGACGGAACTGTTCGCGGGGACCCGTGTTTTATTTCTTGTGGGGTCATGGCCTCCGATCCGTATAGAAGGCGGAAAGGAGTAAACCCGGTCGCCCTGCACTCAGTCGTGTTTAGTGCCCATACTGCCTCGGGTAACAAATCGGTCCATTTGCCCTTTTTTCATCGAGGAGCATCTTTTTGACAGCTGTGAAGATTTTTCCATTGGCGCGCTCCACAACTCCGTTGGACTGCGGATGATAGACTGAGGCGAAGGCGAGCTTGGTGCCAATGGAGAAGCAAAAATCCTTGAAGTCTTGGTTGTCAAACTGCTTGCCGTTGTCAACTGTTAGTTCGGACGGTACTCCGAAGCGGCAAACAATGTTTTGCCAAAAGAACTTTTGGGTAGTTTTTGACGTTATTGTGGAAACAGCCCTTGCCTCGATCCATTTGGTGAAGTACTCGACAGCGACGAAGGCGAACTTAAGGTTCCCCTGAGCGGTGGCCAAGGGCCCGACAATGTCCAGGCCCCAGCGTTGGAGAGGCCACGTGTGGGCGATCAGCTTTGTATACTGCGAAGGGCTGCCTGACCGAGGAGAAAACTTCTGGCAGGCTTCGCAGGACCTTGTTACCCGATTTGCGGCGCAGACCATTGCGGGCCAGTAAAAGCCTTGGCGGATCACCTTGGCAGCTAGGGCCCTTGGCCCTGCGTGTGAGCCGCACGTGCCACTGTGGACTTCGCGTAGGATCTGGATGCCTTCGGCTTCAGTGGCGCATTTAAGCATTGGCTGACTGACCCCTTTTTTGTAGAGTTGGCCTTCAATTAGTGCGAAGTCTCGGCTTCGATGTCTGAGGCGCTTGGCCTCACTGATGTCGGCTGGATGATAGTACCCCTGTAGGAACAGGGTTATTGGTGTCGGTGTTTTGGGTCCGACCGCACACCCAGGGTTGCCCCTCAAGGTGTTTTAGGAGTAGGACGGTGTCGACAACTGTAGCAAAATGGTTCGCGCTGATCGCACGAGGGACAGTGGACAAGTTTTACAGGTTCGGGCCGCTTAGAAATGCGTAACACCCTACGTCCTGAGGAGTATGCTTGATGGATGTGGCTACAAGAGAGCTCTCTGGATCGAGAATACAGAGAGTTGATGTGGGTGGCTAAGTAAAGGGTCGATCGTTCTGAAGGGATGCCCCCTAGGCCTTATATACTCGACCGTGGGGCAGTACACGTGGATAAGATAGCAACGAGTAGCTAAAAGATAGTGAACCTCTTGAGATTATCCCTACGTAACCCTCGCCGACTTATCCTCACGTGGCTTCGTTGCATGGAGGCTCCAGCGCGGGAAAGTCGGATCTCTGTTGCGGTCATTCGCTCGATGCTGCGGTCCGTCTGGGCTTACACCAATCCGGCCCCATGTCGTTCTGCTTCGCTGGCTGTTTTTCCCCAGGCCCACGAAAGAATGACCTAACGATTCATTGGGCCCTTGGGCCTTTCGTGAGGTCCTTTACTCTTTTAGTGGACCCGGGGGATATCTATCCCCCACAAGCCCCCGATCTTTGGGTTAATTTAGAGATAATCAACCCGAAGATCTCAGGTCCAGTTTGTAGGTAATTTGAAGAAAGATGGCTTCCTGTCATCTTCTCCTGCTCCGATCACTCGTTGACCAAAACCTGGCATCGTGCCTGTGCCTTAGAAGTCGGCATTCCAATTTGTAGGATTCTGAACTTCATTGGGTGCACCGGAGGTGCACCCAATGGGTGTAGCCCCCGAGCTTCGAGTAGATTTTAGAAAATAATCTACTCGAAGGTCTTCAATTGAGATCATTTCCATTTGCGTTCACTCATTTTGGTTGAGGGTTGGCTTTTTTAATCTTGTCCCACGCTTTAGAAATCGGCACTATCTCGGCTTGGAATGATAATCCATAGGGTGCACCGGAGGTGCACCCAATGGGTGTAGCCCCCGACCTTCACGTGGATTTTTGAGGATAATTCACTTGAAGGTCTTCTTTTTATGTCCTTTTGCTGGGGATTACCCTTTCTGCTTGTAAAAAAGTTGGCATGATGTCATCCGTGCTATGTCATCAATATTATGCTTCAGAGGTCAGCATGTATTTTGTCTTTTGCAGCCGAGTTTGCAATCCTTCCGTATCTTGCTAGGTAGTGTAATTTATTTGCTCTGTGACTGATTGGACATTTGATGGACGTTCTCTGTCTAGTCTTCAAGTCGTGTCTGTCGACCATATTTTGCACTCTGCTGGCTATATTTGGCTTCCCTCTAACTCTTGTTGATATCTCATTTTTGTCTTGAGGCATTCACTGCATGCTCTGCACAGATGTGACCATTTTGAAAAATATACTGATAATTCCTGGGCGTCCCCCCCCCCAATGGGTGTGGGCAAGGGACGGCTTGGTACGCTGAGTGTTTTAGCCGGCTGCTTCTGAGTTGTAATGTGATGGGACGGCGAGTGTAATCATATCCTTTGCACTGTTGACTGGAGTCCCAATGGGTGTAGTGTTGCATGAAACGGCGTCAGCCGCCTGACGTGTCTCCAGACGGGTGGTAGTGCTTATTGAATGCTTTGCGACTGTTCAGTGACCGCGGTTGGAGGTGAGCAGTTGCCTTTCCCTTCTATAAATAACGCTGTTGCCCCTCTGGTTTCTTCACATCTCTTCGCTGTTCTTTACTGCTTCCTTCTCTTCTCTCCCGTCTACTTCCACCATGGGCAAAAGCAACAAGCGCAAGCGCGAACCGACTCCTCCATCGGAGGATTTCGGTGACTCGGAATACTCGGAGGAGGAGTTCTCCTCCGAGTCCGAGGGATCTCCGGCTCCCGTCTCTCCCCCGGCGTCGTCCGATGACTCGGACGACTCCCAGGGGATAGCCGCGGAGGTCTAGACGTATATCCGGGCCGTCGAGCGCTCCGGGCTCGAGGGCTCGGATGAGTCGGAGTACTCCTCGGATGAGGAGGACTCGGACGGCGGCGGCGAGGACGAGGACGACGACGATGACGACGGCGACGACGGTGGCGACGGCGACAGCAGCGGCAGTGGCAGGGGCGGCGGCGACGGCAGCAGCAAGGGCAGCACCAAGGGCGGCAGCAGCAGGGGCAGCACCAAGGGCGGCAGCAGTAGGGGCAGCACCAAGGGCGGCGGCGGCGGCAGGGGCAGGGCCAGTGGCTAGATGCCACTGGTCTTTTTTAGATATTAGTGTAGTTTAGTATAGTTAGAATAATGTAGTAGTAATGTAGAGTAGTGTAGCATAGTATAGTAGTAGTAGTAATGTAATGTAGAAATAGTAGGGAAGCATCAACTCGCACAGAGTTGATTTGTAAGCTTATTGTCTTCCCTTAATGAAAGAATGTCGTTGGCTTCTTCTTGTTGACTTGCTTTGCTTGATTATAAGACTGATTCTTTTGAGATAGTAGACGAATAACTTGGACATCATACTGACGCTTCCAGAAGTAGTTGCCGAGTAATCTTGTAGTCTGCATCGACGTTTTAGAGGTAATGCCGAGCGACCGAACACTATACCCGCGTCTTAGAAGCAATGCCGAGTGGTTGGAGGTCGACATCGGCATCTTAGAAGTAATGCCGAGCGATTGAACGCGAGATCAGCGTTTTAGAGGCAACGCCGAGTGATTGAAGGTCGCTGTCGGCACTTTAGAAGTAATGCCGGGCGATTGAACACAAGATCAGCGTTTTAGAGGCAACGCCGAGTGATTAAAGGTCGCCATCGGCATTTTGGAAGTAATGCCGAGCGATTGAACATGAGATCGGCGTTTTAGAGGCAACGCCGAGTGATTAAAGGTCGCCATCGGCATTTTGGAAGTAATGCCGAGCGATTGAACATAAGATCGGCGTTTTAGAGACAACGCCGAGTGATTAAAAGGTCGCCATCGGCATTTTGGAAGTAACGCCGAGCGATTGAACACGAGATCGGCGTTTTAGAGGCAACGCCGAGTGATTAAAGGTCGCCATCGGCATTTTGGAAGTAATGCCGAGCGATTGAACATAAGATCGGCGTTTTAGAGGCAACGCCGAGTGATTAAAAGGCCGCCATCGGCATTTTGGAAGTAACGCCGAGCGATTGAACACGAGATCAGCGTTTTAGAGGCAACGCCGAGTGATTAAAGGTCGCCATCGGCATTTTGGACGTAATGCCGAGCGATTGAACATAAGATCGGCGTTTTAGAGGCAACGCCGAGTGTTGGCAGGCCGCACGAGCTATTTTGAGGATGATAACCGAGTGATGAGGTGGCCCATCGGCTTTTTGGAGATAACTGCCAAATGACCACGTGGCACGTTGGGGTTTTGGAAATAACCGCCGGGTGATGACTGGGCACTTTTTGAAACGGTATCTGGTTCGAGAATATACCATAAGAGCTGCGCTTTTAGCCGCCTTTGCTTTCCGCGCCCTAGTTCTTGCATTCCCGCTTCCGAATCCTCTCTGCGCTCGCCTCCAATCTGCTCACTGGTAGAATCGAGATGGCTCCCAAGAGGAAAATCGCGAGCTCGTCCGCTGTGGTGATTCCTCCAATCGATCCCAACAGCCAGTTGCCTTTTGCAGGTAACCACATGTCTATCATTTCCGAAGCTGAACTCCTTCACCTCGTGTCCATCGGGGTTCTTCCTCCGCGGGAACTCTGTTCTTGGCGGATTTGCCACGGGACTACTGTCCTGACAGAAGATACCCACGAGTCTGTAATTTACGCTCCTTTTCTTCTCCGCGGCCTTGGCCTTCCCATCTCTCCCTTTTTCCGTGGTCTCCTTGATTTCTACCACATTAACCTGACCCATCTGAACCCTAACTCGATTCTGCAAATCTCCATCTTCGTTCATTTATGCGAAGCCTTTCTTGGCGTGTTGCCGCATTTCGGCCTGTGGAAACACCTGTATCATTGTCGCCCTGGGATGGCCGGGGGACAACATCAGTTGGTCGGAGGTGCCAGTTTGGAAATGCGCCGGGGACGGAAGACTGAATATCTTGAGATTCCCCTTAAAGACAGCATTAAGGGATGGCGTCTGGAGTGGTTTATAGTTGATAATTATGGAAATTCTCTCCCCCCCGGTCGGGAAGACAGCCAGACGTTCGCACCCCCAGCTGGACCGAGTCTCCCACAGACGAGGAGGTAGCTGAGGCCGGTGTGTTGCTAGCTGAAGTTGGACTGCTGAAAGAGAGAGGTCTAACTGCTGAAGCTGTGGTTGCTGACTTCGTTTTCAAGAACATTCAGCCACTGAAAGATAGGGTCCACCCAGCTTATTTGTATCGGGGGCTAGCCGACTCAACTCGGGTTACCAACAGGAGAATCCCTTCTGCAGATTTGGTGAGCCGACTGGAAATGATTCTCAGGGGCAAAGTGTCCAATGTTGGTGCTCCGGTGGCGTACTCAGCCTGGAATCTGCCTCCTGCCAAAGTCTTCACTCTTTTCGTGTCAAATCCACCTGCGACTGATGGCAATTTGGGCCTTAGAACACGGCCCTCTGATGAAGAAGTCAGTGCTTTGGTTGCCTCACTTGGGGAAATTCCTGATGACGAACGACAAGTCCATTTTGAGGTGCCTTTGGATCCTAATGATGCAGAAATAAGTGCCATGCTTGATATGCTGGCTGAAGATTCTTCTGATGCTACTCCTGCTGAGACATTGGCAGTGGCGCCTCTCCCAGAGGTTGGTACAACCTTGGATGTTCAGAGACCCGTCCGTGTTCGCTCGAGGCGTCCTTGTCGAGCCAATCAAACTGATCTTCCTGCTGATGAGCAGAAAAAGAAAAAGAGACGTCTTCGACAAGTATCTAGTTTGGATCGGGGCGCTGGTCCCTCGGTTCCTGCTGCTGAGGAGGTTCCTGTGCCTGAATTTACTGATGCTGATCCCAATGGGTGTGGTATGTCTGTTGCTGATCCCAATGGGTGTGTTGCCTGTGTTGCTGATGAAGACGACAGAGAGGAAGAGAATGAGGTTCCTCTGACTCAGAAGAACAGTCGGCAATTCCTCGCCAGTGGTGAAAGTAGTGGAGTTCCCTCTCCTGCTTTATCTGCCCTCGTTGGTCTGCAAGAACTGTCCCTGGCCGACTTTGATCAAACTCTTGAGGATATGGTCCCAGAGGACTTGTTATCAGAGCCAGTGGATGATGATGCGACGGAAGCTTGCGGTGCCGTGCCTGATGCTGGGTTGAGGTCATCCCGTGCCTCGTCGACCTTAGAGCGCGATCTCGAGGGTCAGGATGCTAACTTGGATTGTCCTGATTCCATGGAAGTAGCCGAGGGCCCGTCAACCTTAGAGGTGGTTACTGCGGAGAGTCTGGACCTCAAGAATGGTGCTGACACATGCCCAGCCCCCGAGGGTGTCGTCGGGGATGACTTAGCTCGGGTGAAGAGTGCAAGCCACTGCCCAGCCCCCGAGGGTGCTGCCGGGGATGATCCGGCTCAAGTGGGCAGTGCCAACTATGACCCAGCCCCCGAGGGTGCCCAAACGGGGTCTCCTTCCGGCACTTCCATGGACGTTCACGCGGGGTCACCTCCACACTCTGGCTGCATGGTGGTGGCCCAAACTTTGGACCAGGGCGTCGCTTTAGAGGGCAGCGTCCCCGCTGATCGGGCGTCCGACTCTGTTGAAGGCGCTGAACTGATTCCCACTGTTCCATTGCAAACTGCTTCGGGTGGTGACCTTGTGCCTGGTTATCAGCTGATTTCTCCTGATTTGGGGATCCCTTCGTTCTTTTCCAACCTCCAGGTACTGTGCTGTTTTTTAGCTTGATTTTTACATTGCATGAACTTTTGTCATTATGCTCATCTGTTCTTCTCATCAGGTTTTGGTGGATGGGATGGCCAGCCAGCTGAGATCGCAGGGTGCTTCTGTCCCAGAAGTGGCTTCGTCTCTTTCGTGTTGGAATCCAGTGTCACTTCATCGTCGTGTATCCGAGTTGGAGGCAACTAACGCTGGTTAGTGCCCTTTTTCTTTTCTTTGCCTTTGTTGTGTACTGTTTTACCTTCTAACCTCGTTTTGTTTGGTTTCCTCTTGCTAGGAATGACTCGGTAGATTGCAATTCTTGAAGAAAAACATTCTCGAGATCAGGCTGAATTGGCCCAGCGATGCACTGATTTTGAGGAGAAGTACTCTCAAAGTCAGATTGAGCTGAGTCAGGTCTCCGCTGCCTTAGATGATGCCAATGCATTGAGTTCTTCTCTACATGCTCAGCTCGACTCTGAAAAGGTGATATACGAAACTGTGCTTTGCCTTGCTGTGCTCCTATTACTTGCCTGGTTTTTTGAAGGAACTGACTTGTGCTTGCAGGAAGAAAAACGTATCCTTGCTGCTTCTCGTGACAATCTTGACAGGTTGTATCGAGATTCTAGCAATTCGCTGACTATCTTGGAAAGAAGTCATCGCTTCACCATGGAAGAATTAGACCTTCAACGTCGTAAGCTACAGGAATCCATGGAGGAGGTAACCCGACTTAAGCAGTTGATATCAGCGAAGGATGCTACTATCAAAGGGCTCCGAGCTTCCAAGAAATCCATTGCCCAGGAGTTAGAGAGCGCTCGACTGGCTGCTAAAACTGCTGAAGAAACTTCTGTTACTCTCAAGGCCCAACGCGACAAAGCCCTGGACAAGGCTATTCGGGCGGGACGAATCTTGATGAGGAGACCCGGCGTAGTTATTCCTGAAGACATAAGAGCTGACGTGATCGCCGCCCCTGATTCCTCGAGTTGCCCTTCTTCGTCAGTCGCTCCTGAGAAAGACATTGCAAAATAGAAAAACATTCTGCGTGCTCCAAGCGCGTGGTTTGCATAACTGAACATTTGTTAGAGGACACCAGTTTATTCGAATGACATAATTACTCTCTCATTGTATCAGAATTTATTAGTTAATGAGTTTGGTAGTAATGACGCATGATGATTATGAATTTTGTTTGCGGGATATGGAAATCATCCCCTGAATTATATAGGCGCGAGCATGTTGCGCTGGTCTTAAGTTGCCGCCAATTTAAGTCGATCGCTGCGTTTGTAGGGCATAGTGATCACCCTAAGCTAAGTACGCGTGAGCATGTTGCACCGCCTTAAGTCGTTGCCGACTTAAGCCGATTGCTCCGTTAGCAGGGCATAGTGGTCACCCCGAGTTAAGTAAGCGTGAGCATGTTGCACCGCCTTAAGTCATTGCCGACTTAAGTCGATTGCTCCGTTGTCAGGGCATAGTGGTCACCCCGAGTTAAGTAAGCGTGAGCATGTTGCACCGCCTTAAGTCGTTGCCGACTTAAGTCGATTGCTCCGTTAGCAGGGCATAGTGGTCACCCCGAGTTAAGTAAGCGTGAGCATGTTGCACCGCCTTAAGTCGTTGCCGACTTAAGTCAATTGCTCCGTTAACAGGGCATAGTGGTCACCCCGAGTTAAGTAAGCGTGAGCATGTTGCACCGCCTTAAGTCGTTGCCGACTTAAGTCGATTGCTCCGTTAGCAGGGCATAGTGGTCACCCCGAGTTAAGTAAGCGTGAGCATGTTGCACCGCCTTAAGTCGTTGCCGACTTAAGTCGATTGCTCCGTTAACAGGGCATAGTGGTCACCCCGAGTTAAGTAAGCGTGAGCATGTTGCACCGCCTTAAGTCGTTGCCGACTTAAGTCGATTGCTCCGTTAGCAGGGCATAGTGGTCACCCTGAGTTAAGTAAGAATGCAAGTCAATCGTGAATGAATCGAGTATCCTTGAGACCTCTTTTTTATTGATGACATATTTCCACTTTACAGAGTACATCATCATCGTCTCAGCAGTTTTGAGGTACAACTAGGGATAAAACTTTCTGAGGTGTTCTATGTTCCAGGAGTTCCCAACTTCTGTGCCATCCATCTGAGTGAGGCGATATGATCCGGGCCGAGTGACTTCTGTTACCACGAAGGGTCCTTCCCATAAGGGTGATAACTTGTGTCGTCCCTCCCCCGTTAGAATTCGGCGGAGGACGAGATCTCCTACTGAGAAGAATCGTTGTCGCACAGCCTTGTCGTGATAGCGCCTTAGAGTCTGCTGGTACCTTGCTGATTGGATTACTGCGTTTAACCGTTCTTCCTCGAGTATATCTATGTCCTCCAGCCTGGTGGTCTCAGCTTCTGCTATGCTTTCAAAGATCAGCCTTGGCGCCCCAAACTTGAGATCAGCAGGTAGCACTGCCTCCGACCCATAGACCATGAAGAAAGGAGTGTTTCCATGCAAAGCTCGACTAGGTTGGGTTCTTAGGCTCCAAACAACATAGGGTAATTCCCTTATCCACTTTCCTGCGAATTTTTCATTCTTATCGAAGATCTTTTTCCTGAGTGCATCCAATATCATCCCGTTGGCTCGCTCAACTTGCCCGTTGGCTCTTGGATGGGCTACAGATGCATACTTGATCTGAATGCTCTTTTGCTCGCAGAAGTCGAAGAATTCTGAACTTGTGAAGTTGGATCCTAAATCAGTTATGA
This sequence comes from Zea luxurians, assembly GCA_029449295.1. NCBI lineage: Eukaryota > Viridiplantae > Streptophyta > Magnoliopsida > Poales > Poaceae > Zea > Zea luxurians. The sequence goes on from JAOPSE010000009.1 coordinate 118,854,537, forward strand.
TGCTGTTTGGTATCCCGAATTTGAATATTATGTCTTGTATGAATTCCACGGCCTTAGCAGAGGTTAGGGAGGCAATGGGCTTGAACTCTATCCATTTAGTGAATTTGTCGATTGCTACCAATACATGAGTATATCCCCCCTGAGCTTTCTTGAAAGGTCCAATCATATCCAGTCCCCAGCATGCAAAAGGCCAAGTTACTGGTATGGTCTGCAGTTGCTGTGCTGGCATGTGTTGTTGCTTTGACAAGTATTGGCAGGCTTCACACCTCTGAACTAACTCGGCTGCATCATTCTTTGCTGTTGGCCAATAGAATCCTGACCTGAAGACCTTCCCGACTAGTGTTCTGGAGGCTGCATGTATTCCACATTGCCCAGCGTGGACTTCCTCCAGAAGTTGCTTTCCAGTGGATGGGAGAATGCACTTCATGAAGACGCCTGATGCACCCCTTCTGTATAATGTCTCCCCAATAAGTGTATAGTGAGCCGATTGTCTTGCAATACGCTCTGCCGAATTCTTGTCGTCTGGTTCTTCTTCATTCTTTATATACTTAATGATCGGCCTTCTCCAGTCATCAGGATCTGACTCGGGTTGATCTATGATGTTGCACTCTTTTGTTTGATCCATTGAGATACTTGGCCGCAGAATTCCTTGCACGAAAACCCCAGGTGGGACCTGAGTTCGACCGGACCCCAGTTTGGATAGTACATCGGCTGCTGTGTTCCGATCTCTTTCTACATGATGAAATTCCAGACCCTCGAATTTATCTTCTAGCTTTTGGACGGCAGTGCAGTATTTTCCCATTGAATCGCTTGAGCAATCCCACTCCTTGTTTATCTGGCTGATGACTACCAGAGAGTCTCTGTATACCATTAATCTTTTGACGCCCAATGATATGGCAATGTTCAATCCATGGATCAAAGCTTCATACTCGGCTGCATTGTTGGAGGCTGGGAATAGCAACTGGAGGGCGTACTTGAGGTGTTCGCCTCCAGGCGCAGTGAAGAGAATCCCTGCTCCTGCTCCCTGCAGCTTTAGTGAGCCATCAAAGTACATGCGCCATACTTCTGCAGTCTCCGGGTTGTCTGGTACTTGTTGTTCAGTCCACTCCGATACGAAATCAACCAGTGCTTGAGTTTTGATGGCAGTGCGAGGTCGGAACTCGATGTCATGAGATCCCAGCTCACAAGCCCACTTGGCTATTCTACCGATGGCTTCCTTGTTGTGAAGAATATCCCCTATCGGAAAACTTGTGACTACTATGACTTTGTGGTCGTCAAAGTAGTGACGCAGCTTGCGGGCAGTTAGAAGTACTGCGTACAATAGCTTCTGAACTTGAGGGTACTTTTTCTTTGAGGGGCCGAGGACTTCACTAATGAAGTAGACAGGATGTTGTATTGGATAGGCATGTCCTTCTTCTACTCGCTCGACTACTAACGTGGTGCTTACCACGTGAGTCGTGCAAGAGATATACAGTAGCAAATCTTCAGCTGGTTGAGTTGTCGTGGCTCGTCGAGGTGGTTTCAGTACCGGTGGTGTTGTCAAGAATTTTTTCAGAGCATCTAGAGCTTCTTGCGCTTCTGAAGTCCACTGAAATTTATCCACCTTCTTGAGTAACTTGTAAAATGGCAAACCTTTTTCTCCCAGCCTAGATATAAATCTGCTTAAAGCTGCCATGCATCCGGTGAGTCGCTGAACCTTCTTCTGCGATCGAGGTGCTTCCATCTTCATGATAGCTTCAATCTTTTCTGGATTAGCTTCAATTCCCCGGTGGCTGACAATAAAACCGAGCAACTTTCCGGCTGGTACTCCGAAAACACATTTCTCGGGATTAAGCTTCCATCTATACCGCCTCAGACTGTTGAAAACCAGTTGCAGGTCTTCGATGAAGTCTTCTGAGTCCTGTGTTTTGATTACCACATCATCCACATAGGCTTCCACACGCTTGCCCCAGTGATCGGCTAAGCATGTTTGAATGGCTCTCTGGTAAGTCGCTCCAGCGTTTTTGAGGCCAAACGGCATGGAGGTATAACAGAAAGCACCAAACGGAGTAATGAATGCCGTTTTTTCTTCATCTTCCTTTGCCAGACTAATCTGATGGTATCCAGAATAGCAATCCAGGAAAGACAGCATAGAACATCCAGCGGTGGAGTCCACCACCTGATCTATCCTCGGGAGCCCGAAAGGATCCTTCGGACAGTGTTTGTTGAGATCAGTATAATCAACACACATGCGCCAATCCACTTTATTCTTTTTGAGTACAAGAACAGGGTTGGCTAACCACTCGGGATGTAATACTTCTCTAATGAATCCAGCTGCGACCAAGCGAGCTAACTCAGCGCGAATGGCTTCTCTCTTGTCAGGCGTAAAACGACGTAGTTTTTGCCGGATCGGCCTTGCCTGGGGGTAAACCTTCAGTTTGTGCTCGGCCAGTTCTCTTGGGACTCCCGGCATATCCGCAGGTCGCCATGCGAATACATCTCGGTTATCTTGCAGAAACCGGACGAGCGCGCTTTCCTATTTGTCATCCAAGCTAGAGCTGATGATAGCCGTCTTGCGCTCATCAGCGAACCCCAGGTTGATTCTCTTGGTTTCTTCAGTCGGCCGCATAGAGGTCGCGGTCTGAGCTTCGCTTGCCGGTACTGTGAGGTCCTCCTCAGGCTTAGAGTTCGCCATTGTGGAGGGAGCTGTCGATGGCTTGGCGGTGAGGGCTGCTTGAATGGCCACTCGGAAACACTCTGCGGCGCCTTGGAAGTCGGCGCGCACAGTTATGATCCCTTGCAGTCCTGGCATCTTCAGTATCATGTATGTGTAATGCGGAATGGCCATGAACTTGGCCAGTCCGGGCCTCCCGATGATGGCGTTGTACCCGCAGTCGAAGTTCGCTACTTCAAACCTCAGGAACTCGGTTCTGTAGTTCTCCGGAGTTCCGAAGGTGACAGGCATGTAGATGTGGCCCAGCGGGTATTCCCCTTCCGTCGGCACGATGCCGAAGAAAGGAGTGTCCGACTCGTGGAGCTCTTTGAGATGAACTCCCAAGCCTTGGAGTGTCCGGGGGAAGGTGACGTTGATGCTGCTTCCCCCATCCACTAACACCTTCTTTACCCGGCTCTCTCGGATCACCGGATCGACGAGAAGCGGGTATTTGCCCGGATGGTCGAAGTTGAGCCATTGATCTGCCCGAGTGAAGGTGATCGGGTGCTCTGACCACCGGTATGGGGCGGGAGGTCCGGTGGTCGCCACCAGTATCTGGCGATCGTTGAGCTTTTGCTGTCTTCTGCTCTCCTGCGATCCGTGTCCGCCGAAGATGACGTTGACCTCCCTGTCAACGCGTGGAAAAGCTCCTCCTCCTCCTCCCTCCTCCTGCCGATGGGGTTGTCGTGGTTCATCTGGTCCTCCCCTCGGCGGAGGAGGAGGTAGAGGTTGGAAGGGTCGGCCGTGTCCGACGGAGTGCTTGAAGTCTCGGCAGTTACGAAGAGTGTGGCGCATGTCCTTGTGGTACGGGCACTGGGCGTCGAGGATGTCGTCCAACGTGCGTTCGCCTCCACGAGGTCCTCCTCGGGCGCGAGAGGCAGGTGGTCCGGCAGCGTGCACTTCTTCGCGAGGCCTCTTCTCCCATCGCTTGTCGGGTTGCTGGTTCGTGTCGTGTCGTGGTGCTGCCGGTGCGGGCTTTGCTCCTCCGATGAGGTCCTGGGCTCGCTCGTCGGCGGTGATGTAGAGGTCAGCTTCCCGGAACAGCTCCTCGGAGGTAGTCAGTGCCTTCTGTAGTATGGCTCGGACGAAAGCCGAGTAATTAGATCCTCTGTAGAAGTCCTCGATCACGGCCGCCTCCGTGACCTCGGGGATACGATTTCTCATGGTTTGAAACCTCTTGAGGTATGACCGGAGAGTCTCGTCCCCCCGGCGCTTGATGGATTTGAGGTCCCACGGTTGCGCCGGCTTGTCGGAGAGGGACTGAAAGTTGGCGGTGAAGCGTCGACTGAAGTCGCCCCAGACGTCGATGCAGTGTCGGGGTAGATGTCGCAGCCATTGCAGCGCGTCTTGCCCAAGGACAATGGGTAAGTACGCGGTCATCACGTCTTCGGACGCCCCGGCAGCTCGAGCAGCGGTGGTGTAGACGGCTAGCCAACCCCACGGATCCTGCTTAGGTTCATACTTGTCAACATTGGATACCTTGAAGTTGGGTGGCCATTGGATGGCCCTAAGGCGCGGAGTAAGAGCGGACACTCCGCACGTGTCCTCCTGTCGTCGGGGACGATGTTTGTCCCGGGGAGGGGAGTTGTGATTGTGGTTCCTCGACCGCCCCCGGGTGATTCCGCTAGTTGAGGCCGTTGCCGACTCAGTTTTGGTAGCTTGGTTCTGAGTCGGGATGCCGTGATCCCAGTCATACTCCTCCCGACGACGAATCTCGTTCTCATGCCGCCGCTCGCGTGAAGCATTGATGGAGCTTCGCGCGTCTCGGCGGCTGTTGATGGCGTGTCGTAGGTCGTTCGGCGGGTGAGCAAGCGGTAGAAGATGGTTGGCCGCCTGGGTGAACAGTCGTCGGTAGCCATCGGCGTCAGGAGTCCGCGGAAGTCCCTCAGCTATCCGAGCCAGTACCCCTCCGACTTCGCTCGGCGTGTTCATAGCTCGGGCGAAGTCGAGATTCAGGTTGCGCCCGAAGAATGGATTCTCTCGACGCTGCCTTGCATCCTGCTCAGCCTGTTCCTGAGCTCGCCGGCGATCACGTCGTCGGGAGTTCCTTCGTTCTCTGAAGACGCGTTCTTCCGGAGTTTCTCCTACCTCCGAGACCTCGTCTCGCGAGACAGGCTGTTCCGGATTCTGCTCTCCGGCCGCGTGATGTCGTCGAACGGTCCTGCGCCGGTTCCTCCGTCGACGGGACTCTCGTTGAGGCGGTTCCTCCCCGGGTACAGTCGGCTCGTCGTCGGAGATAATGGGCGAATCCGCTCTCCCGATGAAGAGGACGTCGGGGTAGAACGGTGCTACTGTCGTGGTGATCTTCTTCCCGTCCCCCTTTGAGGCATGAGGGACGGAAAAAGCAACTTGCTTCCCCCCGGCTACCTTTTTTCTTACGATCTGTGTCCACTCTTTTGTCGGAGAAGTAGGCAGCGGAGTTCTCTGAGTCAGCGAGCTCTCGACTCCCGGCTTTCCGGAGACGATCCTCATCCGGAGAGCTGGAGGTGGTGCTTCTCCGGTATTTTCGGAGTTTGTTGGGGGAGACCTTTTTTCCGGCGGATCCGCGATGCGGTGCAGAATTCCTTCTTCATCCGCTACAAATGAGATTGTTCCGAAGTGGAGCACGGATCCGGGACGCAGGGTGATCTTGCTGTTGAAGGAGATGGCCATTGAGCTAGCTTGGATTGTCGACACACCCCCTACCTGGCGCGCCAGCTGTCGGTGTTTTGGGTCCGACCGCACACCCAGGGTTGCCCCTCAAGGTGTTTTAGGAGTAGGACGGTGTCGACAACTGTAGCAAAATGGTTCGCGCTGATCGCACGAGGGACAGTGGACAAGTTTTATAGGTTCGGGCCGCTTAGAAATGCGTAACACCCTACGTCCTGAGGAGTATGCTTGATGGATGTGGCTACAAGAGAGCTCTCTGGATCGAGAATATAGAGAGTTGATGTGGGTGGCTAAGTAAAGGGTCGATCGTTCTGAAGGGGTGCCCCCTAGGCCTTATATACTCGACCGTGGGGCAGTACACGTGGATAAGATAGCAACGAGTAGCTAAAAGATAGTGAACCTCTTGAGATTATCCCTATGTAACCCTCGCCGACTTATCCTCACGTGGCTTCGTTGCATGGAGGCTCCAGCGCGGGAAAGTCGGATCTCTGTTGCGGTCATTCGCTCGATGCTGCGGTCCGTCTAGGCTTACACCAATCTGGCCCCATGTCGTTCTGCTTCGCTGGCTGTTTTTCCCCAGGCCCACGAAAGAATGACCTAACGATTCATTGGGCCCTTGGGCCTTTCGTGAGGTCCTTTACTCTTTTAGTGGACCCGGGGGATATCTATCCCCCACAATTGGTGCCCGCCAGTCTTCGGCCATGATAAGGTTGACTATGCGGTGGCCCTCGCTGTCGTTGGTTATTTGGAGCCCTTTGGGGCTCCGGACGGCTGGCGTGCCGATGACATGAAAGAACACGTCGGAGGGCAAAGATTCGCCCCTGGCGGCAGCCTTGGCCAATGCGTCGGCCTCTTCATTTTTGGCCCGATCCACATGCTGCAAAGTGAATCCCTTGAATTGTCTCTCGAGACTTCGGATGGCCGCGAGGTACTGCATGAGCGCGGGGTCCTTTGCTGCGTAGTCTTTCTCGACTTGGCCGGCAACTACCTTGGAGTCTGTTTTGATGATGCAGGTGGTGACTCCGAGGGCTCTTAACTTGCGGAGGCCGAGGATGACTGCTTCGTATTCTGCTATATTATTTGTGCATCTGTCGGATTCCAGAGCGAAGCTAAGGCGTGCTGCATATCTGTGCTTGACCCCGACTGGTGAGGTGATGACTGCAGCGGCGCCTGCCCCCGCATGGCACCATGCGCCGTCGCAATGGATCGTCCAAACCTTCTCTGTGGACGGGTCTGGCTGCGTTGTTGGCCCAGTCCAGTCAACGACGAAGTCTGCCAGGACTTGTGACTTGATGGTTGTCCTGGGCTCGAAACTGATGTGGTAGCCGGAAGTTCGGCCGCCCACTTGGCAATCCTCGCCGATGCCTCTGTGTTTCTGAACAATTCGCCGAGTCCCCTGTCGGAGGTGACTCGGACCTTGAAAGCTTCGAAGTAATGGCGCAGTTTGCGCGAAGACATGACGACTGCGTAGGCAATCTTCTCCAGCTCTGTCATGTTGCATTTGGACGGTGTCAGCACTTCGGAGACATAGTAAACGGGGCACTGCCTGACCACGCCCTCAACTGTCTGCTCCTGCACTAGTGCCGCGCTGACCGCATGCAGCGAAGCCGCGACGTAGAGCAAAAGGGGGAGCGAGGAGTCGGGGCTTGTAAGGACGGCCAACTCTGTCAGGTACTGTTTTAATGAGGCGAAGGCCGCCGCCTGCTCTGGTCCCCAGGCGAAGTCTTTTGCACCACGGAGTGTTTTGAGGAAGGGGAGACTTCGCTCGGCGGACCTGGAGATGAATCTGCTGAGAGCGGCCAATCTGCCTGTCAGGCGCTGGACGTCCCTGGCGGACTGCGGAGGCGTCATGCCTATGATGGCCTGAATCTTGGTTGGGTTGGCCTTGATGCCGCGGTGTGATACCAGGTAGCCCAATATTTTGCCTTGGCGAACGCCGAAGATGCACTTTTCCGGGTTTAGGCGGAGTTGTGCGTCTCGCATGTTCGCGAATGTCTCGGCGAGGTCGGCGAGATGGTCCACCTTGCTCTTGCTGGCGATGACGATGTCGTCCACATACGTGAATATATTTCTGCCAACTTGCCCTTCGAGCACTGTTTTGGTAAGCCTGGAGAAGGTGGACCCGGCGTTCTTGAGTCCCTCCGACATTCTGATGAAGCAATATGTGCCGAAGGGTGTTATAAAGCTGGTGCTAGCCTTGTCTTCTTCCTTCATGTATATCTGGTGGTAACCGGAGAAGCAGTCGAGGAGGGACATGACTTCGCATCCGGCCGCGCTATCGACTATTTTGTCGATCCGCGACAATGGGAAATTGTCCTTTGGGCAGGCTTTATTGAGACTGGTGAAGTCGATGCACATTCGCCACTTCCCGCTCTTTTTCTGCACCATCACGACATTGGAGAGCCATGTGGGGTAAGCCACCGGCTCGATGAATTTGGCTTCCAGGAGGCGGTGCACTTCTGCCTTGGCGGCCTCCGTTTTCTCATCGGACATCTTGCGAAGCCGCTGTTTTTTCGGCCTTACCGAAGGGTCGATTCCCAAACTGTGCTCAATTATGGAACGGCTAACCCCGACCAGATCGAGGGCTGACCAGGCGAAGACATCTTTATTCTTGGACAGGCAGCAGAGGAGCTTCTCCTCTTCATGCGAAGTAAGGTCTTCGCTGATAATGACTGTCTGCTTGGGCGTGGCCTGGTCGAGGGGGACAGTCTTGGTCCCGTCGTTGCTCTGCAGCTGTGCCTTATCGTGCTACTTATTGGTTGGACTGGCGGGCGCGGGGACCTCGCGCTGGGCCGTGAGGCAGTGCACGTTTCTTTGACCGGGCACGAAGTCCCGCTCTATGTTGCGTGCAGTCTGTTGATTGCCGAAGACCGTGATGACGCCTAACGGACCTGGTATCTTCATACATAGGTACAGTCCGTGAATGGCTGCTTCGAACTTATTGATGGAGCCCCGGCCCATGATGGCATTGTATGGATATACCATATCCACGATATCAAAGGTTACTTGCTCACTTCGGGCATTGGGTGCTACACCGAAGGAGAGAGGCAGCTCTATTTTGCCGACGGGGAAGGTGCCCTTGCCGCCGAAGCCATACAACGGGTTGTCCGAAGGCTTAAGCAGGCTGTGGCTTATGCCCATGCGATCGAAGGCGTGGAGGAAGATGATGTCTGCCTGACTGCCGTTGTCAACTAGGACTTTGTGCAGGTCCCAGCCTGCCACGCTGCAATTGATAACCATGGCGTCGCAGTGGGGGGCGCTGCGCAGGTCGACGTCTCATGCGTCGAAGGTTAGCGGTATGTGGGACCACTTTGTCTGCACGACGGGGCCGGTGACGGCGACGTGGTTGATGCTGCGGTAGTGGTCCCGCTTCTGCCGCTTTGTGTCGAAGTCGGTGCTGGACCCCCCCCAGTTATCATGTGAATGACTCCGCGATATGGTTGATCGGCGAAGTCTTCCTGCTTTGGAGCGTGGGGGATGTTTTGATGTTGCTGGTGTGGTGGTGGGGGTGGGGGAGGTACGATTTGTACTTCCTGATGGTGTTGGTAAGCGTGGTGCGGTGGATGCGGGGCGGGGGCGTGGATATATGGTGGAGGGGGTTGCTGGTAAGTATGTGCGACAACTCGGGGGTTATCGGCTGGTTGCGCCCGTGCCATCCTGTCTCTGGTGGCCTTCGTTTCTAGGCAGTCTTTGGTTTGGTGGGCGCAGTCTTCGCCGTGGAAGAGGCAGTAGAATCGGCACGGCGGCTGCGCACGCCCTCGGCCCCTACCGCGAGTTCCATTTCCGCGGCCCTGGGGGGGATACTCCTGGCGACGAGGGGCGTCAGCAGCGGGGTGCTGGTTGGCGATGTTGTGCACTTGCTGTTGACTACGACCGTCTCGACCGAAGTCCGGCTGCGGAGTCCTTGTCCACGTGCGGCTGGACTGTGGAGCATCTTTTGGCTTCCTTTGGGACTCAACCATGCGCTGGTGGAGCTCTTCGGATTTGGCGTACTTTTCAAACAGCTGATATAACTCCTGGAGGTTCTTTGGCGGATCTATGATGCAGTGGCTGTAAAGTACGCCGGTGCGAAGGCCACTGATAGCGTAGTGGATGGCGATCTGGTCATCGACTGAGGGCAGCTGTGACTTGAGTGTTAAAAATTTGCGGTAATACTCCCTCAGAGTCTCCTTTTACAGCTGCTTGCAGAGCGAGAGTTCGGCCAAGGCATCGGTGTCTGGGCGGTACCCTTGGAAGTTGAGCAGGAACTTGTCCCGGAGGCTTCTCCAAGAATCAATGGACAGCGGAGGCAACCTGGTGAACCAGGTGAGAGCTGGGCCCTCTAGGGCGATGATGAAAGACTTCGCCATTGTGGCGTCGTCCCCTCCGGAAGATGCAACGGCAACCTGATAACTCATTATGTATTGTGCCGGGTCGGTGCTGCCGTTGTACTTGGGATAGGTCCCTGCCCGGAAGTTAGCTGGCCAAGGCGTCACTTGCAGGTGTGGCGCCAGGGGACTTCGCTCGTCGAGATAGTTGACCCCTTGGAATGGCGCGGCGTGCGGGAAGGTGTGGTCGCGCTGGGGGAAACGCGGGTCTTCGGGTTGCGCGCGGTGTTGCAGGGGTGGCCCATGCTGCAGGCCGAGGTGGCCTTCGCGCGTGTCTTCGAGTTGTGCGCGCTGCTGGAGGGGTGGCTCGTGCTGCAGGCCAAGGTGGCCTTCGCGCTGCATCAGCGCAATCTCCCGCTCGAGTTCCTGGGCCTTCTGCTCTTCGTCGCATATCATTTGCCGCACTTTGGCTAGTGCGGACACGCGCTGGCGCTTGGCCTCCAGTATCTCCTTCTGCCTCTGGAGATTGCGGTTCTTGAGGCGCAGGGCGCGCAGCTGTAGCTGTTCTTCTGCTGAGACGCCGAGGACTTCACCGTCCTCGGTGAGGTCCGCGCCCTCCAGTGGTGCGAAGCCTGAGGGTGGCTGCGGTTGTCCTTCAGGGCCGGAGGTGCGGAGAGTGTCGTCTTCGCAGGTGCGGGGAACATCGTCTTCAGTGGCCTCTTGGTGGGTGGATTGGGTGAGGGCGAGGGCCTTGCCCTTTCTTGCGGCGAGCTGTGCTGCCTTCGCAGCCTCGTCAGCCTTCGGGTTAGCTCTCTTGGGTGCCATCGCGGGTGGTTTTCTCGTAGCACGAACGGTGGGCGCCAAATGTTGGAACTTGCTCTCAGTTGCAAGGGAATCCAACAAGGGTGAACAGTGACGTCAACAAGGTTCTCGCGCAAGGTGGCAATAGCTCTGTTAATCTGCCCGCTCACGGGCACTGTGCGGGGGTATTTATAGGTGTCTGAGCGCCCAGCGCCTTGTGTTAAGGACGCATGTGCCCTCGGATACCTAGATTATCCCCAGAATATTCCCATAAAGTAGGGTTACAGACTGTAATTACAGGAATGCCTTTACAAATTAGGCCCGTAACACGCAGCGGCCACGCGGGGCCCGTTAAAATGGGCCGGATCACACGTGGGCTTCTGAGCTAGACGAGGCCGCTTGGTGGGATGACGACGTCGCAGGTCTTCGTCTGGCGCCGTATCGAGCGGAGGCCTGCTTTGTCTCCGTCGGACCGGCGACTGCAGTGAAGGCCTGCTTTGTCTCCGTCGGACCAGCGACTGCAGCGAAGGCCTGCTCTGTCTCCGTCGGACCAGCGACTGCAGCGAAGGGTGGCGTCTTTGCCTTCGCCCCAACACTCTCCTAATCACTCACCAATAAAAGAGGGCTCTTGATTTTTGAACTAATTAGAAACTAAAAGCTAAACCAATTCTTCTGTATTCTTTTTCTTACAAATCTCGAGGATGAGATTTTTGTTTAGGGGGGTAGGATTTGTAAAGCCCTAAAATTTGTATAAGTAAAAATAATAATAATAGTAATAATAAAATTTGTTTAGGGGGGTGTAATCCAATGTAATTCTGCTACAAAACTCCAGTTATATGTCCATTCAAGACTGACCTTTACCATTTGACTTATAATGTATACCATACTCGTCAATGGACTATCTGATGAGGACATCACTTCTATACATACAATGAATGGACCGACTGTTGGAACTTGCTCACAGGCGCAAGTTGATCCAACGGGGGGGGGGGGGAGTAATAGCGCAAACAGGGTTTTAGCACGTGATGGCAGAAGCTTTTTTCATCTAGCCTCTCAAGGGCACTGTGCGGGGGTATTTATAGGTGTCCGGGTGCCTAGCGTCCCGTGTTAAGAACGCATGTGCCCTCAGACACCTAGGTTATCCCCGGAATATTCCCATAAAGCGGGGTTACAGACTGTAATTACAGGGACGCCTTTATAAATTAGGCCCGTAACATGCAGCGGCCACGCAGGGCCCGTTACAATGGGCCGGATCACACGTGGGCCTCCGTGCTGGACGAGGCCGCACGGTGGGATGACCTCGCCACGGGTCTTCGTCCGATGTCGTATGGGGCGAAGGGTGTCCCTGCCCGTTGTCTTGTCTCCGTTGGGCCAGCGTTTACGGCGAAGGCCCCGAGCGAAGGGTGGCATCTTTGCCTTCGCCCCAACATTTGCCCTCCGAGGGACCAGTTCGACTAAGTCATCTGGTGCCGAAGACGTCGCTAGATGGCGGAGACGCTGCCCTCGCTCGAAGTGGTTCCGCGGGGGTTTTTGACATGACCGTTGATTGACGCCGTACTGTTAGACTGCGGGTTTCCCGAAGCGCCGCGCCCTGTGTATAAAAGGGGGCGGGGGGCGGCGCGTTTTGAACTTTATCCTTCCGCGCTCTATGAAAACCCTAGCCACTTTTTCCACCGTCTCTGCTACTCGTCTGCCCTCCTTGCTCTTGTTCGCCGGAGATCTGGCTCGAGTGAAGCAGACCGCCCGCGGTCATCAGGCTTCATGAAGCCAGGCCGAAGAGGCAGCGGGGGGCTGCGAAGACTACTGCCCCCGGCGGAGGCCAGCCGCCGCTGGAGGCTAAGTCGGCCGTCCCTGCATCCAGTAGGGCACCGAAGGCTGCAAAGGCGGCTGCCGCCGGTGGTCCCAAGTCTGCGAAGGCTGCCCCTGCGTCCAGCGGGGTGCCGGAGGCTGCGAAGGCGGCTCGAGGGTTGCCGCCCCCGGGCAAGCGCGTTGCTGACTTCGCCACCGATATTAGTGTGGACGATTATCTTGTTGGTAAGTCGTTGGCTCGATATATATATATATATATATATATATATATATATATATATATATATATATATATATATATATATTTAAATTTGTTGATACGTCGCAGGGTCGGACGAAGACCAACTTGTTGTTGTTCCACCTGCCGCGGCGGTCACGACGGCTGCCGTGGTGCCAAGGGCGAAGGGCAGTGCTCTTTGTGCCGGCGGCGAGATACCGGCACTCACTGCCGTCAGGGACGAGGCGGGTGCTGTGTCCCGCCGGCTGGAGGAGATGAAGGAGGCACTAAGTCAGGTGCGTTGAGCTAGACTTTGGGGTTTTTTTTACCGGCTTCGCCGGGGCTGTGGTCTTATGTGTGTCTTGTAGGCGGCTGACTTCGCAAACCGCGTGGCGTCGGGGGCCCTGACGGCAGTTGTGTCTGCCAAAGTCGAGAGACTTCGGACGCAACATGCTGACGCCGTCCAGGAAAAGTCGGCTGCCGACAGTAAGTGCCGCAAGCTGGCGGACAAGGTGGCTAAGTCAGGTGCGTTGTGAGAAGGCTGACCTCCGGCGCCAACTGGCGGCGGAGAGGGAGGAGGCTAATGAGGCCCTCACCAAGGCGCAGGCTGCGCAGGCGGAGGCCAATTTGGCGCAGGCGGAGGGCAGCCTTGCCAGGCAGCGCGCCGAGCAGCTGGAGGAGCGGCTCAGCGCTCTGCAGAGCTGTGTGGAGAGGGCCGAGGCCTCGACGCGCATGGAGGCTGAGCGGACGCGCAAACAGCTTATGGATTCATACCATGAGCTGGGCGCGCGGACCGCTGAATTTGAAGTGCCGGACCGAGAGCCCGGACTTCACTGCCTTGAGTGGGTACAGGAGGAGCTGCAGGCGCTCCCCACCATCGTGGAGGGGTTTATGTCTTATGCCTCCCTAGTCACCTACGAGGGGGCGATGAACGCGCTCTCTCGCGAAGGGTGCCGGCACTATGAGGTCTTCGACCAAGCTGATGAGGATTTCGAGCGTGATATCTACAAGGTTGAGGACCCTATAGTGAAGGAATCCGCCGGAGCCCTCTACGATCGGATGTGGGGCCCCCATGGTCGAGAGGTGGTCAGGGAGCGGGCTGAGACGGCGAGGGGTCAGGTAATGTTTGGCTTTTATTTGGTGTTTGTTGAATGTGGGTTAATTGTGGGTTTGCTGAGTCTGTGTGCTGTGTCTTAGGCGGCGCGTGGCGAGAGGGTGGATGACTTTGGGGCTTTGAACAGCGCGCTGCCTGACCCGGAGTCGAACCCGGCGGCGGCTGTGCCCGAGGCCGCCCCGGAGCCGCCCCCGGAAACCGCCGAAGGCGTTCCCGATGTCGCTGCAGCCACTGCGGTCGGCGGAGACCCAACGCCAACTACTGCGCCGAGGGCTGAGGATCCTGTGACGGTGGCTGCGGAGGCGACAGCGAAGGCTCCCGCGACGGCTGGGTCTTCGCAGGTGGCCTAGTGGGTGTGGGTAGTTAGGAAATTTTGGATATTGTTGCTGAACCTTGGTTGCTGCGCAGGTTCAAGATTTTGGGCCTGCGCACGCAACCGCTACTGCTAATTTTTTGGCGGCTTCGACCATGGATGATGGGAATAAATCGGATGAGTCTGCATATAAATTTTCTGAGTTTGGTGACTCTGGGAGCTCTGTTGAGTGGACCGAAGAGTCGTCGGATGAGGACTTGGACTACTTTGCAGCCTTGGATGTGGCAGCGGTGGAGGCTTCGTCGCAAGCTGCGGATGCTAAAGTTGTGTCTGGTCCGAGTACTGGGCGTAGGCGGCGAAGGGCGGTTGCGAAGCGTAGAGTGAGTGGGGCGGACGTCGGTCGGCTTCGTGTGAGTGGGGCTGGCAGGCAGGAACTATTGTCCTTGCCGGCCGCTGTGAGTGCAGGTGAGGGGGAGTTGCGAAGTCTTTTTGCGGGTGAGGAGCTTAGGATAATGTTATTTAACTATAGGGAGATGGGAATTATTCCGAAGGTTGAGCCGATGTAGAATGTGATGCCCTCGCTTGTACATGTGTAATGGCTTGTATGATGAGATTGTGTGCCTTCGCACACTCGGCTATGTTCGCGAGGGCGTTAAGTGCTTGGTCTGGTGTATTTGTTATGTTGGTCTGGTGCGCATGTAGCCGACCTTTGTGCGGACAGTTTGGTGTAGCCGTTTTTGCACTTGTTAGGCTTCGTCCGGCTGTACCATTGTAATCGATTCGTCGGACTTGTTGCGCTGTCCCTGCTGCACCCTGAGGCGACTTCTGCAGGGATAGTGTTCGCACTTATTGTGCCAGCCCGTCTGCACCCTTAGGCGATTGTTGCATGGGTAGTCTTCGCGGAAGACCTCGATATTTCGTATTTGTAGTGCTAAACCGGCGGCACCCTTAGGCGACTTCTGTGCGAATAGTCTTCGTGGAAGACTTCAATTTTTCGCACTTGTTGTGCTAGTCCGGCTGCACCCTTAGGCGACTTCTGCGCGGATAGTCTTCGTGGAAGACTTCGATTTTTCGCACTTGTTGTGCTAGTCCGGCTGCACCCTTAGGCGACTTCTGCGCGGATAGTCTTCGCGGAAGACTTCGATTTTTCGCACTTGTTGTGCTAGTCCGGCTGCACCCTTAGGCGACTTCTGCGTGGATAGTCTTCGCGGAAGACTTCGATTTTTCGCACTTGTTGTGCTAGTCCGGCTGCACCCTTAGGCGACTTCTGCGCAGAGTTGTCGCACGCGAGGGCGGCTGCCGCTGGACCTTGCAGTGACGTTGTATTAGTCGAATGTCGAAGACCGTCTATGTCGTCTTGTTTCGACGTGGATTTTGCGGGGGATTTTTCTCTTGTATATTACATGACTCCGCCTCGTTAAAAACCTCACCCCCCGGGAGGAAAAGAGTGCGGGCCAGAACAAAATTGTTTTTGCAAATTACAAGGGCGAGCTGGCCCTGATGAGTCAAACAAAAAATTTGCGCAGGTTATCAATATTCCAGGAATGCTCTAAGTCTTCGCCGTTTGGCGTTGCAAGCCTGTATGCGCTGGGGGAGGCCTTCGACTTGACAATGTAAGGGCCTTCCCACATGGGCTCCAGCTTGCCTCTGGACTCCGTTCGAGCTCTCCGGACGAGGACGAGGTCCCCTTCGCTGAATTCCCTTGGGATGACTCCCTGGTCGCGCCATGCTTTTGTCTGTGCTTGGTACTTGTCCAGAGCCTGTAGGGCGAAGACGCGGTCTCCGTCGATGAGATCCTTCGAAGTTGGCTCATCTACGTCTGGGACGGCCGACGCGGCTGTCCAAGGCGACCCATGCTTTATTTCTTGCGGAGTCATGGCCTCCGATCCGTATAATAGGCGGAAGGGGGTAAACCCAGTCGCCCAGCACTCAGTTGTATTCAGTGCCCAGACCACTTCGGGTAACAGGTCGGGCCACTTGCCTTTTTTGTCGTCGAGGAGCATTTTCTTGACGGCTGTGAAAATTTTGCCGTTGGCACGCTCCACGACTCCGTTGGACTGGGGGTGGTACACGGAGGCGAAGGCAAGCTTGGTGCCGATGGAGAAGCAGAAGTCTTTGAAATCTTGGTTGTCGAACTGCTTGCCGTTGTCGACCGTGAGTTCGGATGGTACTTCGAAGCGGCAAACAATATTTTGCCAGAAGAATTTCTGGGCCGTCTTTGATGTGATGGTGGATACTGCCCTCGCTTCAATCCATTTGGTGAAGTATTCGACGGCTACAAAGGTGAACTTGAGGTTCCCCTGAGCCGTGGGCAGGGGTCCGACAATGTCTAGGCCCCAGCGCTGAAGGGGCCACGTGTGGGCGATCAGCTTCGTGAACTGCGAGGGGCGTCCCGAGCGTGGGGAAAATTTCTGACAGGCCTCGCAGGATCTGATAACTTGATTTGCGGCGCAGATGATGGCGGGCTAGTAGAAACCTTGGCGTATCACCTTTGCTGCTAGGGCCCTGGGGCCTACGTGGGAGCCGCAGGTCCCCCTGTGGACTTCGCGCAGGATTTGGACGCCTTCGGTCTCGGTGACGCACTTAAGCATCGGCTGACTGACCCCCTTTTTGTAAAGTTGTCCCTCGATTAATGCGAAGTCCCGGCTTCGGTGATGGAGGCGCTTGGCCTCGTTGCTGTCGACTGGGTGATAGTACCTCTGCAGGTACAGGGTTATTGGCGCCCGCCAGTCTTCGGTCATGATAAGATTGATCATGCGATGGCCCTCGCTATCGTTGGTTATTTGGAGCCCTTCAGGGCTGCGGACGGCTGGCGTGCCGATGACGTGATAGAACACGTCGGAGGGTAGGGCTTCACCCCTGGCGGCTGCCTTGGCCAATGCGTCAGCTTCTTCATTCTTGGCCCGGTCCACATGCTGCAACGTGAATCCCTTGAATTGTTTCTCGAGACTCCGGATGGCCACGAGGTACTGCATAAGTGCAGGGTCCTTTGCTGCATAGTCTTTCTCGACTTGGTCGGTGACTACCTTGGAGTCTGTTCGGACTATACAGGTGGTGACGCCGAGGGCTCTTAATTTGCGGAGGCCGAGGATGATAGCTTCGTATTCTGCTATGTTGTTTGTGCATCTGTCAGATTCCAGAGCGAAGCTTAAGCGTGCCGCGTATCTGTGCCTGACCCCAACGGGTGAGGTGATGACTGCCGCAGCGCCTGCCCCCGCATGGCACCAAGCGCCGTCGCAGTGGATTGTCCAAACCTTCTCTGCGGATGGGTCTGGCTGTGTTATTGGCCCGGTCCAGTCGACGATGAAGTCTGCTAGAACTTGTGACTTGATCGCTGTCCTGGGCTCGAAAGTGATGTGGTAGCCGGAGAGTTCGGCCGCCCATTTGGCGATCCGTACTGATGCCTCCGGGTTTCTGAATAATTCGCCAAGTCCCCTATCCGAGGTGACGCAGACCTTGAATGCTTCAAAGTAGTGGCGCAATTTGCGCAAAGACATAACAACTGCATATGCAATCTTTTCGAGCTCCGTCATGTTACATTTTGACGGTGTGAGCACTTCGGAGACATAATATACTGGGCACTGCCTGATCACGCCCTCTACTGTCTTCTCCT
This sequence comes from Zea luxurians, assembly GCA_029449295.1. Lineage (NCBI taxonomy): Eukaryota > Viridiplantae > Streptophyta > Magnoliopsida > Poales > Poaceae > Zea > Zea luxurians. The sequence continues at coordinate 118,872,052 of JAOPSE010000009.1, forward strand.
AAACCAGTGCCGCACTGACCGCGTGCGGCGAAGCCGCAACGTAAAGCAACAGTGGTTGCGAAGAGTCGGGGCTCGTAAGAACGGCCAACTCCATCAGGTACTGTTTTAGTGAGGCGAAGGCCACCGCCTGCTCTGGTCCCCAAACGAAGTCTTTTGTGCCGCGGAGTGTTTTGAGGAAGGGAAGACTTCGCTCTGCAGATTTGGAAATGAACCTGTTGAGGGCGGCCATTCTGCCCGTCAGACGCTGGACCTCTCTGGCTAACTGCAGGGGCTTCATGTTGATAATGGCCTGGATTTTGGTTGGGTTGGCCTCGATGCCGCGGTGTGATACCAGATAACCCAATATTTTCCCCTGTCGAACACCGAAGACGCACTTATCGGGGTTCAGGCGAAGTCGTGCGCCCCGCATGTTCGTGAATGTCTCGGCGAGGTCTGCGAGATGGTCCTCTTTATTCCTGCTGGCAACGACAATGTCATCCACGTATGTGAATATGTTTCTGCCGACTTGCCCTTCGAGCACTGTTTTAGTGAGCCGGGAGAAGGTGGACCCGGCGTTCTTGAGTCCCTCCGGCATTCTGATAAAGCAATATGTGCCGAAGGGTGTTATGAAGCTGGTGCTGGCCTTGTCCTCCTCCTTCATGTATATTTGATGATAACCGGAGAAGCAGTCGAGGAGTGACATGACCTCGCACTCGGCCGCGCTATCGACTATTTTGTCGATCCGGGGCAATGGGAAGTTGTCCTTTGGGCAGGCCTTGTTGAGGCTGGTGAAGTCTATGCACATTCGCCACTTGCCGCTCTTTTTCTGCACCATTACCACGTTGGAGAGCCACGTGGGGTAAGCCACTGGCTCGATAAATTTGGCTTCCAGGAGGCGGTGTACCTCTGCCTTGGCGGCTTCTGTCTTCTCTTCGGACATTTTGCGAAGCCGATGTTTTTTCGGTCTCACCGAGGGGTCGATTCCCAAGCTGTGCTCAATTAAGGATCGGCTGACCCCGACCAGGTCGAGGGCTGACCAAGCGAAGACGTCCTTATTCTTGGACAAGCAGCACAGGAGTTTTTCCTCGTCATGCGAAGTGAGGTCTTCGCTGATCGTGACTGTTTGCTTGGGCGTGGCCTGGTCGAGGGGAACAGTCTTGGTCCCGTCGTTGCTTTGCATCTGCGCCTTGTGTTGTTTTTCAGTTGGGCTGGCGGGCGCTGGGACCTCGCGCTGGGCGGTAAGGCAGTGGACATTTCTTTGCCCGGGGACAAAGTCCCGCTCTATATTGCGCGCAGTCTGCTGATTGCCGTAGACCGAGATGGCGCCTAATGGACCTGGTATCTTCATGCACAGGTACAATCCGTGAATGGCTGCTTCAAACTTGTTGATGGAGCCCCGGCCCATGATGGCGTTGTACGGATACACCAGGTTGATGATGTCAAAGGTTATTTGCTCACTTCGGGCATTGGGCGCTACACCAAAGGAGAGAGGCAACTCTATTTTGCTGATAGGAAAAGTGCCCTTGCCGCCGAAGCCGTACAACGGATTGTCCGAAGGCTTGAGCAAGCTATGGCTTATGCCCATGCGATTGAAGGCATGGAGGAAAATGATGTCTGCCTGACTGCCATTATCAACGAGGACTTTGTGCAGGTCCCAGCCTTCCACGCTGCAGTTGATGACCATGGCGTCGACATGGGGGGCGCTGCGTAGGTCGACGTCTCGGGCGTCGAAAGTTAGCGGTACATGGGACCACTTCGTCTGCACGACTGGACCGGTGATGGCGACGTGGTTGATGCTGCGGTAGTGGTCCCGCTTCTGTCGCTTGGTGTCGAAGTCGACACTAGACCCCCCAGTGATCATATGAATGACTCCGCGATATGGCTGATCGGCGAAGTCTTCTTGCTTGGGGGCGTGGGGGTGGGGGATGTTTTGTTGTTGCTGGTGTGGAGGTGGGGGTGGGGGAGGTACGATTTGTACTTCCTGATGGTGTTGGTAAGCGTGGTGCGGTAGATGCGGGGCGGGGGCGTGGATATATGGTGGAGGGTGTTGCTGATAAGTGTGCGCGACGACTCTTGGTTTGTCGGCCGTTTGCGCCCGTGCCATCCTGTCTCTGGTGGCCTTCGTCTCTGGGCAGTCTTTGGTTTGGTGGGCGCAGTCTTCGCCGTGGAAGAGATAGTAAAATCAGCGCGGCGGCTGCGCGTGTCCCCGGCCCCTACTGCGAGTTCCACTTCCACGGCCCTGGGGGGGATATTCCTGGCGGCGAGGGGCATCACCCGCGGGGTGCTGGTTGGCAATGTTGTGCACCTGCTGCTGATTACGGCCGTCTCGGCCGGAGTCTGGCTGCGGAGTCCTCGTCCACATGCGGCTGGACTGTGGAGCGTCTTTGGGTTTCCTCTGAGACTCAACCTTGCGCTGGTGGAGCTCTTCGGATTTGGCATATTTTTCAAATAGTTGATATAATTCCTGGAGGTTCTTGGGCGGGTCCCTGATGCAATGGCTGTAAAGGACGCCGCCGCGAAGGCCACTGATGGCGTAGTGAATGGCGATCTGGTCATCAACTGAGGGCAGCTGTGACTTGAGTGTTAGAAACTTGCGGTAATACTCCCGCAGAGTCTCTTTTTCCAGTTGCTTGCAGAGTGAGAGTTCGGCCAAGGCGTCGGTGTCTGGGCGGTACCCTTGGAAGTTGAGCAGGAATTTGTCCCTTAGGCTTCTCCAGGAATCAATGGACAGCAGGGGCAACCTGGTGAACCAGGTGAGAGCTGGGCCTTCGAGGGCGATGATGAAAGACTTGGCCATTGTGGCGTTGTCCCCTCTGGAAGATGCGACGGTGACCTGATAACTCATGATGTACTGAGCTGGGTCCGTGCTGCCGTTGTACATGGGATAGGTCCCTGCCCAGAAGTTGGCAGGCCAGGGTGTCACTTGCAGATGTGGCGCCAGGGGACTTCGCTCATCGAGGTAGTTGACCCCTTGAAATGGCGCGGCGTGTGGGAAGGCGTAGTCACGCTGGGGGAAGTGCGGGTCTTCGACCTGCGTGCGCTGTTGCAGGGGTGGCCCGTGCTGCAGGCCGCGGTGGCCTTCGCGTATGTCTTCCACTTGTGCGCGCTGTTGCAGGGGTGGCCCATGCTGCAGGCCGAGGTGGCCTTCGCGCTGCATCAGCGCGATCTCCCGCTCGAGGTCCTGGGCCTTCTACTCTTCGTCGCGTATCATTTGCCGCACCTTGGCTAGTGCAGACACATGCTGGCGCTTGGCCTCCAGTATCTCTTTTTGCCTCTGGAGATTTCGGTTCTTGAGGCGCAGGGCGCGCAGCTGTAGCTGTTCTTCCGCTGAAACGCCGAGGACTTCACCGTCCTCAGTGAGGTCCACGCCCTCCGGTGGGGCGAAGCCGAGGACTTCACCGTCCTCGGTGAGGTCCGCGCCTTCCGGTGGGGCGAAGCCTGGGGGAGGCTGTGGTTGTCCTTCAAGGCCGCAGGTGCGGAGGGCGTCGTCTTCAGCAGCCTCTTGGTGGGTGGAGTGGGTGAGTGCGAGGGCCTTGCCCTTTCTTGCGGCCTGCAGTGCTGCCTTCGCAGCCTCGTCAGCTTTCGAGCTAGCTTTCTTGGGTGCCATCGCGGGTGGTTTTTTCGTAGCACGAACGGTGGGCGCCAAATGTTGGAACTTGCTCACAGGCGCAAGTTGATCCAACGGGGGGGAGTAATAGCGCAAACAGGGTTTTAGCACGTGATGGCAGAAGCTTTTTTCATCTAGCCTCTCAAGGGCACTGTGCGGGGGTATTTATAGGTGTCCGGGTGCCCAGCGTCCCGTGTTAAGGACGCATGTGCCCTCAGACACCTAGGTTATCCCCAGAATATTCCCATAAAGCGGGGTTACAGACTGTAATTACAGGGACGCCTTTATAAATTAGGCCCGTAACACGCAGCGGCCACGCAGGGCCCGTTACAATGGGCCGGATCACACGTGGGCCTCCGTGCTGGACGAGGCCGCACGGTGGGATGACCTCGCCACGGGTCTTCGTCCGATGTCGTATGGGGCGAAGGGTGTCCCTGCCCGTTGTCTTGTCTCTGTTGGGCCAGTGTTTACGGCGAAGGCCCTGAGCGAAGGGTGGCGTCTTTGCCTTCGCCCCAACACCGACATCACGATCGCGTGCACGACAGCTAAATCTCCAGGTACGTTCTACCCTAGTCAATTGTGTTTCAGAGCTTACGCTTGGGGCCATGAATGTTTTGATGATTAGGAACCTTGGAGAGGACCAGCAAAGACTTGGGAAAGGCCTAGGTGTTGAGGAGGAGCAGCAAGGGCACCCACAACAGGAAGGAGATCAAGTCTGACTCGGCTGCGACTCCATCTCGGGTTCCAGGACCAGTCTGCACTAAAATAGACGCCCAAGATGCATCCGGACTTCGATTGCGACGGACTTGATATGGCTGGAAAGATAAAGAGATTATCTAACCAACCCAACTGGTTCCACCCTAAAATTCATCCGGAGTCAACGGGAATCGTCGAAACAATTCAGCATTCAGATTCTGTTTTGGTGCTGCGACACTGTTTGTTGGGCCGTTGGGCCGTGTATCGCGTCGGTGCCCATTAGGGACGAGTCCAGGGGTCACGCATGCCCTAATACTCTATTTGTTCAGCAGCCACCGCCACATTAGGTTTGGGTTTTTCTTAGATCAATTCTGTCATCGAACAGTGTCGCCGTCATCAGTTTATGAGACCCCATCCCGTGATCAATACAATTTTGGTTACGTTTCTTTCCTGTTCTTGCTTGTGTTCTTGATTGCGCTTGTAGGGATAAGCCTTCGTGGCGAGGTCATTCGTGTGTCACGGGTGATAACCAATGGAGCCGTGGTGTAGTGATTGTGAGGAACTGTTCGCTTGGAGCCTTGGATCATCAACGTCGAGATCTCCATTCAATCAAATTATCGCATCTCACAGAAGATCGGGCCGCGTCTACTATCAATTGGTATCAGATTTCTAGGTTGCCCATAAGGTATAATCCTACCTTTAGATTAGTTTTGTTTTGTCCCATAGTCCACAAAAATCCAAAAAATATAATTACGATCAGTTTATTCCGACCTAAAACCATCGCCTTAGCCTTTGCACAATTTAGTTTTAGAGTCCGCAGTTCTGAGTTCGTGTTCTAGTTGAGTTTGGTTGCTGGATTAGATTTGTTTTGGTTCAGTTTGATTCTGTCCATCCGCTTCCATCCTACAAAACCGACCCTATCTACAAAACAGATCCTATCTCTAAAACCGTCCTTATCCACAAAACAGATCCTATCTCTCAAACCGACCCTATCCACAAAACAGATCCTATCTCTAAAACCGACCCTATCTACAAAACAGATCCTGTATCTAAACCAACCATATCCATAAAATAAATCCTATCTCTAAAACCGACCCTGTGCTCCATAGCCGCCGCTACGGTTCCTGCCGATTTGTGCATTTGAAAACCATAACTTGAGGTACCTTCTATAAAACGGGCATAACTTTTCACTCGGTGCTCCATTTGAGCTCAATTTTTTACAGCAGATCCTTCGGCCTGTTTGGTCTGGTCAAAAATTCAAAAAAATCGGGAAGATAGTTAAAAAAATTGTTTAAGTGTTTTCAAGAATTTCAGAGATCCTTTGTGATTTTCTCTACGTCACAATACAACTCTGTTTCAAGTGAAATTTTGTGTGCTTCCATCCTTTGTGATTTTGCATCAGTGATAAAAAATTTAGAATATTTTGAGCTCTTTTGCTGGTACTCCTTTGGAAACGCGCCTTTGATTTCTACTAGTGCTGAAAAATCTGCTCTATTTACAGAACTACCATTTCCACTAGATACTTGTACCTCATTTCTTGTGCTTTGGTCCAACTGTTTTATTACATTTTCTAGGCCAGCAACTAGGACGAGTACTTGGAACACTTATTCAACATTGCTATCTGTTACTAACTTGTGTGCCACATATATAAATTTAGTCAGCCTTCTCATAGCTCCAGCTTTCTCTCGAGCAGAACAGGTACTCCTTTGCAATTACACCCACGCTCGTTGGACAGTCACACCGGTCACCGTTTGCCACCTGTAGTGCTGGTAAGAACCTTGTAAGAGCGGGGTAAGATGCTTCATAATTTGTATTCCACCACCTCCACCACCACCCTGAGAGATAGCTATAGGGTTCACATTGTTTGTTGCCTTTTTGTCTCTGTTTTGTGCTAACAATGACATGACCAAAGAATCAAATGGACAAGGAGAAGGGGCCTAAGCTTAATGATGATGAGTGTGTCTCTTAGCTGGAATTGAAGGAGATGATGCGCGCGATGACTGAAACTTTTAAAAAATACCAGGACTCTACGGCGACATCCTATGAGTAGCTTGATCGATGAGTTGCTGAACTTGTTACACGCATGGACGTACTGGAGGCTCATCCCCCACCACCAACTCCAGCCCCAGCTCACTCTCCTGTTATCGGTGTTTTGGGTCCGATCGTGCACCCAAGGTTGCCCCTCGAGGTGCTTTTTGGAGTAGGACGGTGTTACCAATTATAGCTCGATGGTTCGCGTTAGATGCACGAGAGACAGTGGACAATTTTGTATAGGTTCGGGCCGCTTTGAGATGCGTAATACCCTACGTCCTAGCGTGAATACTTTGTGTGGTGGGTTACACGGAGGTTCTCTAGTATCGAGGATGTTAGAGAACTGGGTGGATGGCTAAGTAGTGAGATGATCTTGAAGGGGTGCCCCCTAGGCCTTATATATTTGACCGTGGGACGTTACAAGCGGATATGATAACCACGTGTTCCTAAGTAATAGTGAACTGACTGAGTTTATTTTCCTATAACCTCGTCGACTTATAATCCTTCGGCTCTGACGTCTGAGAGCGCTATGCGGGAAAATCGGATCAATGCTGCAGATAGCGTTTGAGTTCAGCGGACCGCATGGGCTCGAGTTGCTCCGTTCTGTTAAAAGTTCCTCCCCTAGCCCACGAAGGGAAGGCCTCATGGAGTAATGGGCTTGGGGCCTTCCGCGAGGCCTTTTTGCCTTCTAGTGGACCCTGGGGATATCTGTCCCCCACAAGTCCCCAATCTTTGTGATAATTTTGAAATAATCGGCCCAAAGACTCCAGGTCCAGTTTACGATTTTGAAACATGTCTGCTAAGTCGTTACCTCCAGCTCCGAGTAGCTTGGCAAAAACGATCTTCTGTCATCTTCTTCTGGCATCATTCTACAGTCTTTTGCTTTTAACCTTCAATAATCGATGTTCTGTTTACGCCTTGGAGGTCGGCGTTTCATTCTTAGGGGTTAAGGATTCATTGGGTGCGCCGAAGGTGCTCCCAATGGGTGTAGCCCCAAGCTTTGAGTGGATTACTGAAAATAATCCATTCAAAGGTCTTCATCCCATACTTCTTTAGTAATCATAGCTTCAAACTTAGAATTATGCTTTAGAAATCAGCATTTTGCCCTTAGCCTATGCTTTAGAGATCAGCATGTTGTTTTCGGGGTCTTATGATTCATTGGGTGCACCGAAGGTGCACCCAATGGGTGTAGCCCCCGAGCTTTGAGTGGATTACCAAAAATAACCCACTCAAAGGTCTTCATTCCACGCCTCTTTTTTTTCTTTAGAAACCATTGTCTTTGACTTAGACTTATGCCTTAGAGATCAGCATTGTCTCATCTTCACTTCGTGCCTTAGATTTCAGCATTACATCTTCAGTTTATGCTCTAGAGATCAGCATATAGTTTTTTGTCTTTTTGTGATCATCAATATGGCCTGAACATGCACCAACTTGAAATTTATTTGATCAGCGACGGATTGGACATCCGGTAGATGGCCCTTGGCTAGTCTTCCTTTCACTTCAGGCTTCAATGCTCCTGTTGATTAGACTTGTACTTCATCAGCTATTATTTGGCTATCTTCTGATCTCCATAGATATCTTCTTTTTGTCTTGATACATTCATTGCATATACTGTATGGATGCGACTGCTTGGGAAAATCTATTGAAAATTCCTAGGTGTCCCCCCCATGGGTGTAGGCAAGGGACGGCTTAGTGCACTGAGCGTTTAGCGAACTAGCCCTGAGCAGTAACTTGATGTGACCGCGGGTGTAATCATATCATCCATGCAGTTGACTTGAGTCCCAATGGGTGTTGTGTTACGTGAAACGGCGTCAGCCGCCTGACTTGTTTCTAGGCGATTTGAATTGCTTATTGAATACTTGCGACTGTTCAGTGACCGTGGTAGGAGATGAGCGATTGCTTTCTTCTTCTATAAATAGAGTGCTTGCTTTACTGGCGTCTTCACACATTTCTCAACCGTTGCTTGCTTGTTCTCCCCTTTTCTGTTTCACCATGGGAAAAAGCAAGAAGAGCGGGAGTTCGTCGCACCACTCTGGTGACAAGCGGAAGCGCGAGCCGACCCCTCCCTCGGAGGATTTCGACGATTCTAAGTACTTGGAGGAGGAGTTCTCCTTCGAGTCCGAGGGATTGCCAGTTTACACCTCGCCCCTGGCATCGTCCAAAAACTCGGACGATTCCCAGGGGATCGCCGTCGAGGTGTGGTCCTACATCCGGGCCGTCGAGCGCTCCAGGCTCGAGGGCTCGGATGAGTCGGAGGTCTCCTCGGACGAGGATGGCTCCTCTGACTCGTCCGAGGAGGGGAGCAGCGGTGACGACGACGGTGAGAGCGACGACGATGACGGAGGCGACGGTAGGGGCGACGACAGCAAGGCGACGGCGTGGGCGACGGCAAGGGCGACGGCAAGGGCGACGACGACAGCGGCAGGGCCAGTGGCAAAGCGCCCTTGGCTTAATAATATTAGTATAGATAAGTAGTATTAGTATTAGTAGAATAAAGTAGTAGTAGTTAGTAGTATAAGTAGTGTAGTAGTAGTGTAATGTAGTAATGTAATGTGTAGAAAAGTGGGAAGAAACCCGGCTCATAATGAGTCGGCCTTTTGCTTTGTGAAAATACTTCCGCTCCTTATATAATGCAGAAGACTTCTCCTCGTTTTGTGCGCATTTCTTGCTTTTCCTCCATTTCCCTTGCGATTAGCTGATCGACTGTATTTGTGTTTAGAGTAACCGAGTCCTTTTGAGCCGCCTCGGTGTTTTAGATATAACAACCGAGTGATCACGGGTGACGTCGGCATTTTAGAAGTAACGGTCGAGTCATACTAAGCCATGTCGGCGTTTTTAGAAATAACAGTCGGGTGAAAACCGGTGACGTCAACGTTTTAGAAATAACAACTGAGTTATATCGAGCCACGTCGGTGTTTTAGAAGTAACAACCGAGTGAAGACCAGTGACGTCAGCGTTTTAGAAATAACCGCTGAGTTATATCAAGCCACGTCAACGTTTTAGAGGTAACAGCCGAGTGATGACTGGGCACTTTTAGAATTGGTGCTTGTCCCAGGAAAACCCCATTTGTACCACGCCGTCGCACACCTCTGCTTTCTGAGCCCTAGCCTTACTTTCCGCTTCTAGACCTCCTCTATTTCCCTTTGATCCCGCTTCCGCTCAGTTCGCTGGCGAGACTGAGTTGGCGCCCAAGTGAAAGAGCTAGAATTCCACCGCTGCTATTATTCCCCCCATCAATCCCAACAGTCAATTGCCTTTCACGGGTAATCACATGTCTGTTGTTTCCGAGTCAGACCTTCTTCATCTTGTCTCTGTCGGAGTTTTTCCCCCAAAGGAGCTTTGCTCTTGGCGGATTTGTCGTGGGGTTACTGTCCTGACGGAGGACACCCACGAGTCTGTTATTTACATTCCTTTTCTCATTCGCGGCCTTGCTCTTCCTATTTCTCCTTTCTTTTGCGGTCTCCTTGATTTCTACCATCTGAATCTGACTCATCTAAATCCCAACTCCATTCTGCAAGTTTCTGTCTTCGTTCACTTGTGTGAAGCCTATCTCGGAATTCTGCCTAATTTTGGCTTGTGGAAGTACTTATATCATTCTCGGCCTGGAATGGCCAGGGGCAGCACCAGCTCGTGGGTGGTGCGAGTTTGGAGATGCGCCGTGGGAGGAAGTCAGAGTACCTCGACATCCCACTCAAGGACAGCATCAAAGGATGGCACTTGGAGTGGTTTATTATAGAGAATCATGGCAATTCCCTCCCCCCTCGGTCGGGGAGACAGCCGGATGTTCATGCTCCAAGTTGGACTGAATCCCCCACAGACTTGGAGATAACTGAAGCTAGGGTTCTGCTTGCTGAAATTGGCTTGTTGAAGGAGAGAGGTCTGACTGCTGAAGTGGTAGTCGCAAACTTTATTTTCAAGAACATTTAGCCACTGAAGGACAGAGCATACCTGGCTTATTTGTATAGTGGTGTCACTGACTCAACCCGGGTTACCAACAGGAGGATTCCTGCTATGGATTTGGTAAGCCGGCTGGAGATGATCCTTACAGGCAAAGTGTCGAATATTGGTGCTCCTGTTGCATATTCTGCCTGGAATCTACGACCTTCCAAGACTTTTTTCAGTTTTGTGTCCAATCCTCCTGCTAGCGATAGTGGCCTGGGTCTTAGAGTGCGACCCTCTCCCGAAGAAGTTGAGGCTCTGGTTGCTTCACTTGGTGATCTCTCCAACGATGAAAGGCAAGTTCACTTTGAGATGCCTGTAAACCCGAGTGACGTAGAGATGAGTGCTATGCTGGACATGTTGGCTGAGGATTCCTCTGACTCCATCCCTGCTGAAACCATAGCTATTGCAACTGTCCCCGAGCTTGAAAAGACCTTGACTGCTCAAAAATCTAATGGTGCTCGCCCAAAGTGCCTTCACCGAGCCACTCATCCAACTGCTCCTGCCGAGGGGAAGAAGAAAAGGAGGAGGCTTCGACGAGTGTCATGTTTGAATCAGGATGCGGGCCCTTCTGCTCCTGCTACTGAGGAAGTGCCAGTGGAACTTTTTACTGGAGCTGATCCCAATGGGTGTGACCCTGCTGATGCTGACCCCAATGGGTGTGACCTTGATGATGCTGATCCCAATGCGTGCAATCTGGCCGACGTTGACCCCAATGGATGTGTTGTTCGTATTGTTGACGAGGGTGAGGAGGAGGAGGAAATCCCCTTAATTCGGAAAAACGGTCGGCGCTACCTGGTCAGTGGAGGGAGTAGTGATATTCCTTCTCCAGCCTTGTCTGCACTCGTTGGTCTACAAGAGTTGTCCATAGCAAATTTTGATCAGGCTCTCGAGGATATGGTTCCTGAAGATCTGCTGTCCGAGCCAACAGATGGTGGTATGATGGACGTTTGCGCTGACATTCTGGATGTGGGGTTAGAGTTATCCCGAGCAGTGTCTCGAGCCTCATCGACCTTGGTTTGTGGTTTTCAGAGTCAAGAAGCTGGTCTTGGTTGCTTCATTCCTATGGAGGTAACTGAGAATCCTTCAGCCTTAGAGATGGCTTTTGCAGAGAACCCGGTCCTCAAGGATGGCGCCAGCGATTACCTATCCCCCAAGGGTGTTGCCAACAATGATCTGGCCCGGGTGGGTAGTGCAAGCTACAACCTAGCCCCGGAGGGTGCTGCCGATGGTGATCCGGCTCCGATGGGGAATGCAGGCTATGACCCAGCCCTCAAGGGTGTCCGAGCGGGCTCCCCTTCTCATACCTCCATGGATGTCCATGTCGGGTCTTCTCCTCCATATTTTGATTGCATGGCAGCAGCACGTGCTTCAAATTAGGAAGTCGCCTTAGAGACCGGCGCACCCAATGTTAGAGTTTTGATTTCTGCCGGTGATGTTGAGTTAATCCCCAATGATGCTCTTTAGATTGCCTCGGCTGATATTCCCTCATCGAGTCACCAACTGGTTTCTCATGATTTGGGGCTTCCTTCATTCTTCTCCAATCTTCAGGTAACTTGGTTTTTCCTGATATAGCTAAATTTCGGGCGAAATATTATCTTTGCACTCACTTGTTTTCAATACCAGGCTTTGGTTGACGAGATGGCTGATCGGCTGAGATCATAGGGTGCTCCTGTCCCAGAAAATGCTCTGTCTCTGATGCATTGGAATCCAGTGCTACTTCAGCGGCGGGTATCTGAGTTGGAGATGACAAATGCTGGTTAGTGCCTATGTTTCCTCTTTGGCCACTTGATTAGTCTGCTTTTTACTAAGTGTCCTTCTTCAACTATTTCTTGCTAGATATGGTCCAGCGGTACTCTGAGCTCGAGGAGAAGTACTCTCAAGGTCAGATGGACCTAGCTCGAGTTTCTGCTTCTTTAGACGACGCCAACTTATTGAATTCCTCTCTCGGTGCTCAGCTTGACTCCGCAAGGGTGGCTAACGAGGTAAGTTTGCTATGATTTTCTATAATGTGTTCTTACTGCCCGCTGGGTATTTGAGAGCTGATTCTTGTCTACAGGAAGAAAAACGTGCCCTTGCAGCTTCTCGCGATAACCTTGATAGGTTGTATCGCGACACCAACAATTCTTTGACTATCTTGGAGAGGAGCCATCGCTTTACCATGGCAGACTTGGATAATCATCGTTACAAGCTGCAAGAGTCCCAGGATGAACTCATTCGTTTTAAGCAATTGGTGTCAAGCAAAGACTCTGGCATCAAGGATCTGCGCACTTCCAAAAGATCAGTCGTCCAGGAGCTAGAAGCTGCTCAGCTGGCTGTTAAGGCTGCTGAAGACACTTCTACCACCTTGAAGGCTCAGCGCGACAAGGCTATGGACAAAGCCATTCGCGCGGGGTGGATCTTGATGAGAAGGCCGGGTGTGTTTGTTCCTAACAACATAATTGCTGATGTCAACACTGCTCCTGACTCTTCGAGTCGTCCTTCTTCATCAGTTGCTCCTGAGAAAAACATTACTAAATAGAAACACTGAATGCAATGTGTATGTGGTCAATGTGCTCGAATGTTCTGTTAGAAAATGTTCTTGGTACTGAACGCTATTATTATTTTTCTGTTGTTTGAATTCAACAGTCGTTATGATTGCAAAAGTAAGTGCAGTATGATGGTTTTGAAACTTCTTCCTATTTCGTGGGGCTTAGAGATCGCCCTAAGACGAGCAATCAAAAACGTGCTTTATGCTGAATCGAGTAGTCGCGAGCATGCCGTGCCAATTTAAGTCACTACCGACTTAAACCGACTGCTTCGTTGGTAGGGTCTAGTGGTCAACCTGAGTTAAGTAAATGTGAGCATGCCACACTGCCTTAAACCTTCGCTGACTTAAGTCGATTGCTCCGTTAGTAGGGTATAGTGGTCACCCTATGTTAAGTAAGCGTGAGCATGTTGCACCGCCTTAAGTCATTGCCGAATTAAGCTGATTGCTCCGTTTGTAGGGTATAGTGGTCACCCTGGGTTAAGTAAGCGTGAGCATGTCACACCGCCTTAAGTCTTTGCTGACTTAAGTCGATTGCTCCGTTAGTAGGGTATAGTGGTCACCCTGTGTTAAGTAAGCGTGAGCATGTTGCACCGCATTAAGTCATTGCCGACTTAAGCCGATTGCTCCGTTCGTAGGGTACAGTGGTCACCCTGGGTTAAGTAAGCATGAGCATGTCACACCGCCTTAAGTCATTACTGACTTAAGCCGATTGCTCCGTTAATAGGGCATAGGTGCCACCCTGGGTTAAGTAAACATGCAGAAAACAATTCGAGTGCCTTTGAGAATGAAGTCATTTTATTGATAGTGTATCTCCCAATTATAGAATACAATGCCATCCCAATAGCTTTTGAAATCTAGCTAGGGGTAAAACTTCCTGAGATTATATTCCATGAGTTCCCTATTTCCGTGCCATCCATTTGAGTAAGACGATATGATCCAGGCCGGGTGACTTCTGTTACTATGAATGGTCCTTCCCATAGTGGTGACAATTTGTGTCGCCCCTCCCTCGTTAGAATTCGGCGGAGGACAAGATCTCCCACTGCGAAGGATCGATGCCGTATGGCCTTATCATGATAGCGTCTCAGAGTCTGTTGGTACCTGGCTGACTGAATTATTGTATTCAATCGTTCTTCTTCTAGTATATCAACATCCTCCAGTCTGGTAGCTTCAGCTTCAGCTATGTTTTCGAAAATCAATCTTGGCGCCCCGAACTTGAGGTCAGCAGGTTGCACTGCCTCTGAACCATAGACCATAAAGAAGGGAGTGTTTCCATGCAAAGCTCGGCTAGGTTGAGTTCTTAGGCTCCAGACCACATATGGCAACTCTCTGATCCACTTTCCTGCGAACTTTTCATTCTTGTCGAAGACTTTCTTTCTGAGTGCTTCTAATATTATTCCGTTGGCTCTTTCTACTTGCTCGTTGGCTCCTAGGTGTGCTACTGATGCATATTTGATCTAGATGCTCTTTTGTTCGTAGAAATCAAAAAAATCTGAACTAGTGAAATTGGATCCTAGGTCGGTTATGATGCTGTTCGGTATTCCGAACCTGAATATTATGTCTTGTATGAATTCCACTGCCTTAGCTGAAGTTAGAGAAGCAATGGGCTTGAACTCTATCCACTTAGTGAATTTGTCGATAGCAACCAGTACATGAGTATATCCTCCTTGAGCTTTCTTGAAGGGTCCAATCATATCCAGTCTCCAGCATGCGAACGGCCATGTTACAGGTATGGTTTGCAGTTGTTGTGCTGGTAGATGTTGCTGTTTTGATAAGTATTGACAAGCTTCACACCTCTGGACTAACTCAGCTGCATCACTCTTCGCTATTGGCCAGTAGAAACCAGACCTGAAGACCTTCCCAACCATAGTTCTGGATGCTGTGTGTATCCCGCATTGTCCAGCGTGGACCTCATCTAGCAGTTGCTTCCCAGTAGCCGAAAGAATGCATTTCGTGAGGACTCCTGTCGTGCCCCTTCTGTATAGTGTTTCCCCAATGAGGGTGTAGTGAGCTGACTGCCTTGCAATGCGATCTGCTGCATTTTTGTCATCCGACTCCTCCTCGTTTTTTATGTATCTGATGATTGGCTCCCTCCAGTCATCAGAATCTGACTCTGGTTGGCTCAGAATATTGCACTCTTCTATCCGATCTAATGAGATGCTCGGGTGCAGTACTTCTTGGACGAAGATTCCAGGTGGGGCCCGAGTCCGACTAGAACCTAGCTTTGACAACGCATCAGTTGCCGTGTTGCGATCACTCTCCACATGATGAAATTCCAGACCTTCAAACTTGTCTTCTAGCTTTCGGACGGCGGTGCAATATTTCCCAATGGAGTCATTCGAGCAATCCCACTCTTTGTTTATCTGACTTATGACCACCAGTGAATCCCCATATACCATCAGCCTCTCAATGCCCAGTGATATGGCAATGTTCAGTCCATGAATCAAAGCTTCATATTCTGCCGCATTATTGGATGCTGAGAATAGTAACTGAAGAGCATATTTGAGCTGTTCACCTACAGGTGCAATGAAAAGGATTCCTGCGCCTGCCCCCTGCAGTTTCAACGAGCCATCGAAATACATCCTCCATACTTCGATAGTCTCCGGGTTATCTGGCACTTGTTGCTCGGTCCATTCTGATACGAAGTCAACAGTGCTTGGGTCTTGATTGTAGTACGAGGTCGAAACTCAATGTCGTGAGCCCCCAGCTCGCAGGCCCACTTGGCTATTCTTCCGATGGCTTCTTTGTTGTGGAGAATATCCTCTATTGGAAATCCGGTGACTACTATGACTTTGTGATCGTCAAAGTAGTGACGGAGCTTGCGTGCAGTTAGAAGTACTGCATACAATAGTTTCTGAACTTGAGGATATTTCTTCTTCGAGGGACCCAGGACTTCACTGATGAAATAGATGGGATGTTGCACTGGGTATGCGTGTCTTTCTTCTGCTCGCTCGACTACTAACGCAGTGCTCACCACGTGAGTCGTGCAAGAGATGTACAACAGCAGATCTTCAGCTGGTTGACTCAGCGTGGCTCAGCGAGGCGGTTTTAGCACTGGTGGTGTTGTCAGGAATTTCTTTAGTGCGTCTAGAGCTTCCTGAGCCTCTGAAGTCCACTGGAACTTGTCTACCTTCTTGAGCAACTTGTAGAACGGTAGGCCCTTTTCTCCTAGCCTTGATATGAACCTGCTTAGGGCTGCCATGCATCCAGTAAGTCTTTGCACTTTCTTCTGTGATCATGGTGCCTCCATTCTCATGATAGCCTCGATCTTTTCTGGATTAGCCTCAATTCCCTAGTGGCTGACAATAAACCCGAGCAATTTTCCTGCTGGTACTCCAAAGACAAACTTTTCAGGATTAAGCTTCCATTGATATCGCTGCAGACTATTGAAGACCAGCTATAAATCTTCAATGAAATTTTCTGAGTTTTCTGTCTTGATCACCACGTCATCCACATAAGCTTCCACACGCTTGCCCCAGTGGTCGGCTAAGCATGTCTGAATAGCCCTCTGGTAAGTTGCTCCAGCGTTTTTAAGGCCAAATGGCATGAAGGTATAGTAGAAGGCTCCGAACGGGGTGATGAATGCTGTTTTTTCCTTGTCTTCTTTTGCCAAGCTGATCTGATGATATCCGGAATAGCAATATAAGAAAGACAACATAGAACACTTGGCAGTTGAGTCTACCACTTGGTCTATTCTAGGAAGTCCGAAGGGATCCTTCGGACAATGTTTGTTGAGATCCATATAGTCGACGCACATGCGCCAATCCACTTTATTCTTTTTGAGTACAAGAATAGGATTTGCCAACCACTCGAGATGTAACACTTCTCTAATGAATCTAGCCGCGACCAATCGAGCTAGCTCTGCACGGATGGCTTCTCTCTTGTCGGGCGTGAAACGACGTAATTTTTGTCAGATCGGCCTTGCCTAGGGGTAGACCTTCAGTTTGTGCTCGGCCAGTTCTCTCGGGACTCCTGGCATATCCGTAGGTTGCCATGCGAATACGTCTCGGTTATCTTGCAGAAACTAGATGAGCGCGCTTTCCTATTTGTCATCCAGGCTCGAACTGATGATGGCAGTCTTGCGCTCATCGGCGAACCCGAGGTTGATTCTCTTGGTTTCTTCAGTCGGCCGTATAGAGGTCACGGCTTGAGCTTCATTCGTGGGTACCACGAGCTTTTCCTCAGGCTTTGAGTTCGCCTGTGCAGAAGGAGTCACCGATGGTTTGGTGGTGAGGGCCGCCTGAATGGCCACTCGGAAACACTCTGCAGCGCCTTGGAGGTCAGCGCGCACAGTTATGATTCCTTGTGGTCCTGGCATCTTCAATATCAAGTACGTATAATGTGGAATGGCCATCAATTTCGCCAATCCAGGCCTGCCGATGATGGCATTGTACCCGTAGTCGAAGTTTGCCACCTCGAACCTTAGGAACTCGGTTCTGTAGTTTTCCAGAGTTCTGAAGGTGACCGGCATGTAGATGTGTCCCAGTGGATATTGCCCTTTAGTCGGCACGATGCCGAAGAAAGGAGAGTCCGACTCGTGGAGCTCTTTGAGGGGAACTCCCAAGCCTTGAAGCATCCGGGGGAAGGTGACGTTGATGCTACTTCCCCTGTCCACTAATACCTTCTTCACCCTGCTTTCTCAGATCACCAGATCGACGAGGAGCGGGTACTTGCCCGGATGGTCGAAGTTGAGCCACTGTTCCGCCCGAGTGAAGGTGATCGGGTGTTCGGACCATCGATATGGGGTGGGAGGGCCAGTGGCCGCCACTAGTATCTGACGGTCGTTGAGCTTCTGTTGCCTCTTGCTTTCCTGCGATCCATGTCCGTCGAAGATGACGTTGACTTCTCCATTGACGCGCGAGAATGCTCCGCCTCCTCCCCCCTCCTGCTGTTGAGGTTGTCGAGGTTCTCCAGGTCCTCCTCGTGGTGGGGGAGGTGGCAGAGGCTGGAAGGGTCGGCCGTTCCCCACGGAGTGGTTGAAGTCTCTGCAGTTTCGGAGGGTGTGGCGCATGTCTTTGTGGTATGGGCACTGGGCGTCGAGGATGTAGTCCAGTGTACGTTCGCCTCCACGAGGTCCTCCTCGGGCACGAGAGGCGGGTGGTCCAGCGGCATGGACTTCTTCACGAGGCCTCTTCTCCCAACATTTGTCGGGTTGTTGGTTCGTGTCACGTCGTGGTGCCGCCGGGGCAGGCTTTGGTCCTCCGATGAGGTCCTAGGCTTGTTCGTCGGTGGTGATGTAGAGGTCAGCTTCCCAGAACAGCTACTCGGAGGTAGTCGGTGCTTTCTGCAGTACGGCTCGGACGAAGGCCGAGTCATTAGATCCCCAGTAGAAGTCCTCGATCACTGCTGCTTCCGCAACCTTGGGGATTCGATTTCTCATGGTCTGAAATCTTTTGAGGTATGATCAAAGAGTCTCATCCCCTCGGCGCTTGATGGTCTTGAGGTCCCATGGTTGTCCCGGCTTGTCGGAGAGGGATTGTAAGTTGGTGATGAAGCGCCGACTGAAGTCGCCCCAGTCGTCGATGCAATGTTGGGGTAGGTGTCGTAGCCACTACAGTGCATCCTGCCCGAGAACGATGGGCAGGTATGCAGTCATCACGTCTTTAGTTGCTCCAGCGGCCCGAGAAGCGGTGGTGTAGACAGCCAGCCAGCCTCCTGGGTCCTGCTTAGGCTCATACTTGTCGACGTTGGAGACCTTGAAGTTAGGGAGCCATTGAATGGCCCTAAGACGTGGAGTGAGCGCCGATACCCCACATGTGTCCTCCTACCGATGATGATGATGTCACTCCCAGGGAGGGGAGTCGTTGACGTGGTGCCTCGACCGTCCCTGTGTCATGCCACTAGTTGAAGCCGTTGCTGACTCAACTCTGGTAGCCTGACTTCGCGCGGGGACGCCGTGATCCTGGTCATACTCTTCTCGGCGCTGGATCTCGTTCTCGTGCCGTCGTTCGTGCAAAGCATTGATGGAGCTCCACGCGTCCTGTCGACTGTTGATGGCGTGTCGTAGGTTGCTCGGAGGATGGGCGAGAGGCAGAAGATGATTAGCTACCTGAGTAAGTAGCCGTCAATAGCCCTCAGCATCTGGAGTCCGGGGGAGGCCATCAGCTATCCGAGCTAACACTCCACCGACCTCGCTCGGTGTGTTCATAGCTCGGGCGAAATCAGGGTTCAGGTTTCGGCCGAGAAGAGGGTTCTCTTGGCATTGTTTTGCTTCTTGTTCGGCCTGCTCTTGAGCTTGCCAACGATCGTGCCATCAGGAATTCCTTCTTTCCCTGAAGACTCGTTCATCCGGGGTTTCTCCCACCTCCGAGACCTCATCCCACGACACGGGCTGTGCCGGATCGCGTTCTCCGGCTTCATGATGTCTTCGAATATTTTGGCGTCGGTTCCTTCGTCGGCGAGATTCACGCTGAAGAGGTTCTTCTCCCAGCGTGGTTGGTTCATCGTCGGAGACGGGAGAAAATTCTACTCTTCCTTCGATAAAGAGGACGTCGGGGTAGAATGGTGCTGCCATAGTGACAAGCTTCTTCATGTTCTCCTTTGAGGGTGGAGATACCTGGAGAGTAGCTTGACGAGCTTTTACCTTGTTTGATTCCCTTTTCCTTGTGTTCTGTGTCCATTCTTCTACGGAAGAGGTGGTCAGCGGAGTTCTCCGGGTAGATGGGCCCTCTCCTCCTGGCTTGCAGGAGGGAGTCTTCGCTCGGAGCGATGGAGGTTGCGCTATTTCTGACTTCACTCTGACTTTTCCGGAGGTCGTTGCAGAAGGCTTTTTCACTGGCGGATCCGTGATGCGATGCAGAATTCCCTTTTCGTCTGCTATGGATGAAATGGTTCCGAAGCAGAACATGGACCCGAGGTGGAGGACAATCTTGTTCTTGAAGGTGATGGCCATTGAGCTAGCTTAGATCAGTGACACACCCCCTACCTGGCGTGCCAGCTATCGGTGTTTTGGGTCTGACCGTGCACCTAGGGTTGCCCCACGAGGTGCTTTTTGGAGTAGGATGGTGTTATCGACTGTAGCTCAATGGTTCGTGCTAGATGCACGAGAGACAGTGGACAATTTTGTACAGGTTTGGGCCGCTTTGAGATGCGTAATACCCTACGTCCTGGCGTGAATACTTTGTGTCGTGGGTTACAAGGAGGTTCTCTAGTATCGAGGATGTTAGAGAACTGGTTGGATGGCTAAGTAGTGAGATGATCTTGAAGGGGTGCCCCCTAGGCCTTATATATTCGACCGTGGGACATTACAAGCGGATATGATAACCAGTGTTCCTAAGTAATAGTGAACCGACTGAGTTTATCTTCGTATAACCTTGCCGACTTATAATCCTTCGGCTCCAACGTCTGAGAGCGCTGTGCGGGAAAATCAGATCAATGCTGCAGATAGCGTTTGAGTTCAGCGGACCGCATGGGCTCGAGTTGCTCCGTTCTGTTAAAAGTTCCTCCCTGGCCCACAAAGGGATGGCCTCATGGAGTAATGGGCTTGGGGCCTTCCGCGAGGCCTTTTTGCCTTCTAGTGGACCCGGGGGATATCTGTCCCCCACACCTGTGGACGACGATGATGACGATGATGTTTATGCACCGCTGCGACAATGCCTCGCACGTAATCGACAAGGTATGGGAGGTAATGGTAGACGTCGTCATCATAATCCTGAACCAGACTACGATCCATTTGCTAAGATTAAGTTCTCTATTCCACCGTTCATGGGTTCTTATGATGCTGAAGCTTACTTAGACTGGGAGATGACGGTAGAACAAAAATTTAATTCCCATCTTGTTCCTGAGCAGCATAGGGTTAGAAAAGCCACTAGTGAATTTAGAGATTTTGCTATCATTTGGTGGAATGAACTTGTTAACACATGTGCTGCACCACAAACATGGAATGCGCTAAAAGAGGAGATGCAAGCTCGCTTTGTTCCCCCTTCTTATAGACGTGATCTTCAAAAAAAATTGCAACGCCTAGATCAAGGAGACATGTCGGTATAGGAATACTACCAAGAGCTTCAGAAAGGTATGCTACGATGTGGGGTAGTTGAGGATCCGGAGGATCAAATGGTTAGGTTTTATGGGGGATTGAGGCGGGAGATTCAGGATATTGTTGATTATAAAGAATATCATTCTATACAACGCTTGTTCCATCTTTCTACGTTGGCAGAAAAAGAATTGCAGGGTTGTCAACAGCGGAGGAGCAGCACTTTCGTGCCACACCAGCCACCGGTGCTAGCCAAGGCGTCATCCTCTTCGGGCGTACGGACGTCCATATCTTCCTCCACCAGCGGCACACGCAGCACCACACCTTCGGCATCACAAGGACACGACAACAGCAAGTCCTTGGTGCCTTCGGGTGTTGCAGCAAAACCTGCTACGACCACCTCTTCCATAGGCCGCTCCTCCAACATCAAGTGCCACCGCTGCTAGGGACTTGGCCATATTCAGCGAGATTGCCCCAGCAAATGGGTATACATTGCTACTGGTGATGGTGGGTATGTTAGTGCTTCTGATGTTGAAGATGAAGATACTGTTGGAGCTAACATTACAGAGACTTATGATGGTGATGAAGAGGTTCTTGGTACAACAGCGACCGAGACCTATAAGGCCTTGATTATGCAGTGAGCTTTGAGTGCCACGGCTAGTGACAACGACAACAGACAACGCCACAACCTCTTCAACATGTTCCTCATCATCAAGGACTGCCGTGTACATACCATCATTGACGGTGGTAGCTACAACAACTTGGTGAACGTTGAGGTGGTCAAGAAGCTTGGCTTGACCACACGAGAGCATCCCCACCCTTATCACATTCAATGGTTTAACAACAGCGGTAAGTTCAAGGTAACAAAAACAACAAGGGTGCATTTTTCTATTGGCTCTTACCATGACTTTGCTAATTTCGATGTGGTGACTATGGATGTTTGCTCTCTTTTACTGGGACGTCCTTGGGAGTTTGATACTGACGCTATTCACCATGGTAGATCTAATAAATATACTATCATGCATAAGGGAAAGAAAATTGTGTTGCTTCCTATGACTCCCACTAAAATTGTCCACTTTGAACATGAGAAAAAGACTAATGCTAAGCAAAAAGGTGTTTTGAACTCTGAAAATCAGCAACCTATTAAGTTAAAAACTCCTACTTTGCTAGCCACTAAATCTGATCTTGTGAATTACATGCCTCTGTTGGACTTTGCTATGCCTTAGTGTGCAAAAATTCTTTCTATTCCATTGATGATACGTCTATTGCTTTGCCACTAGCTATTGCTAACCTTTTGCAAGAGTATATGGACGTGTTTCTCTCTGAGATACCCCCTGGATTACCACCTGAGTTGCCTCCAGATTTTCGGGTTAGTTCCACCTTTAACATTTCAGATTTGAAGCCATATATGGGTGACGAAGATGAGATCGAGTCGAGGACGACTCAAATTCAAGAGGAGGAGGATGATGAGGATATCACTTCTATACATACAATGAATGGACCGATAACACGATCGCGTGCACGACAGCTAAATCTCCAGGTACGTTCTACCCTAGTCAATTGTGTTTCAGAGCTTACGCTTGGGACCATGGATGTTTTGATGATTAGGAACCTTGGAGAGGACCAGCAAGGACTTGGGAAAGGCCTAGGTGTTAAGGAGGAGCAGCAAGGGCGCCCACAACAGGAAGGAGATCAAGTCCGACTCGACTGCGACTCCATCTCGGGTTCTAGGACCAGTCTGCACTAAAATGGACGCCCAAGATGCATCCGAACTCCGATTGTGATGGACTTGATATGGTTGGAAAGATAAAGAGATTATCTAACCAACCCAACTAGTTCCACCCTAAAATTCATCCGAAGTCAACAGAAATCGTCGAAACAATTCAGCGTTCAGATTATATTTTGGTGCTACGACACCGTCTGTTGGGCCGTTGGGCCGTGTATCGTGTCGGAGCCCATTAGGGGCAAGTCTAGGGGTCACGCCCGCCCTAATACTCTATTTATTCAGCAGACGCCACTACATTAGGTTTGGGTTTTGCTTAGATCAATTCTGTCATTGAACAGTGTCGCCGTCATCGGTTTGTGAGACCCCATCTCGTGATCAATACAATTTTGGTTGCGTTTATTTCCTGTTCTTGCTTGTGTTCTTGATTGTGCTTGTAGGGATAAGCCTTTGTGGCAAGGTCATTCGTGTGTCACAGGTGATAACCAATGGAGCCGTGGTGTAGTGATTGCGAGGAACCGTTCGCTCGGAGCCTTGGATCATCAACGTCGAGATCTCCATTCAATCAAATTATCACATCTCACGGAAGATCGAGCCGCGTCTACTATCACTATCTCAAATCAATTCAACAACTATGACTATTTACAATTATGAGAGATGTGTGTAACACAAGCATAAAGGTCCTTGATAGGACGGGCAAAGTGGTTCGACGGGAACACGCGATGGTTTTTCTCACCAACATAGTGAAACTTTTCTCAAAATAACTTATACTCGCAACTCCGTGTTGCTAGCGATTACATGTCCTTTTATCTCAGAGTTTGCTTCATGTTGTTCAACGAAAAAGAGAGCAATGTGTCAACAATGGGTTGAGCAATATATGGCTGAAATTTCTAGTCTTTATTCATTTGGTAAGGTCATATTGCTTACTAATATAACCCCAATTTGTGATGTCTTCGATGCCAAAAAAGGCTTTCATGCATTACATCATAGAGCGAAACAAAATTGTTTATCGAGGTTGCACATAATGTGACTTTAGGGCCTTGAACAACCCACCACAATCCACGTGAGTACAAGCTCTAGCTCATCTGGCGTCAACACTTGTGCGGCCATCAGGGCTACGGCAACACAATAAGCCTCTGTAACAAGCGCAACAGGCGCAATTGTGGCTCGGTGGTAGGGGTACACAATAAGTCCACACAACATGCGCAACAAGCACAATTGTGGCTCGATGATCACAGCAGACGGACAGTGCCTACAGGGATACGAAAAATATGTGACTCGGCGATGGAGGTTTGACTCAACGGGAGCGGTCCGATTAAACAAGAGTGCAACATAGCAATCACATGACACAGCCAAATTCGTACGACATAAATACTGTGTCGTGTTGCTAGGGCCCAACCAATGCTTAGCTAATGCCAAAACTCAGCTGATTAATAACGCAGCCTCAACGGCGCGTCCGAGTACTCACTATACAATTTAATCGCTCGATGTGAGTCCAAAAGCTCAACATAATATAAATATTTAGAGCTACTTAAGTATGCACAATATATACTTTACATGCATTTTAATAATTTTCTGTTAAGTATCTGCTACAAGAAATAAAACCAGAAAAATAAACACTAAAGTTAATGCATGAGCCTAACACATCAGGTGTAAAAGGCATTTCCATGTATTTTTCTACTAATTATTGGTGACTAGAAATAATTAATTAAATTAGAAATTACAACACAAAACATGCTTGATTCTATTTATTATTTTCATCAGCAAAAATAGGATGAAATAGCATGAAGCATGTATATAAACTAAAACATGTATAAATTCAACACAAATTCATTCATATAAAATATGAATTAAAATGTATAAATGGAGAGATTTTTTTCTTCCACCACTCGCTAGTTCGTCATGCATGCACCTCTCACTTGTGCTTCGTACATGTGTGTTGCTAGCCGGTTAGCTACACCTCGGCCTCCCTAGGAGCATGCGATTTTCTTTGACTCGGCCTAACGGCGCCACATGCTCCCAGCTGCTCCTGCAGCCGGTTGATTTACTAGGCCCAAGCATCACCAACAGCCAAGCCGCATTGACCGTGATTCTACCGGAGCGCATGGTAGCGTGTGCGATGATTAATTTAATTCAGCAGGGTGTGGACTGGGTCCACCATAGCCACGCACACAAGCGTGCGGTAGCCGCTTTCTTCTCAACAGCAAGCAACAATACAGGCGGCACGTACAGGACACGATGCGATCGCCATGCAAGGGCCATTGGGTCGAGGTTGCGGGCGCGAGGTGTAGGGATGGCAGTTGGACCCGTGGGTATGGATACCCGCGGGTTTCGTACCCGATGGACATGGGTATGGGTTTAAAAATTTACCCGCGGGTCTTATCAGGTTGGATACCCGAAATATATCGGGTAGGGTATGGATATTATATTTTACTCATGGTGGATACCCGAGATATCAATTTAACAATTATATAGACAATATTCAGAATGAGGCTCATGAAATTGAAGCCCAAAAAAACCCTAAACTCCCATGGCCCACACGCCCACTGCCAACACTAGTCCCATCCGCCGCCAGTCGGCCATCCCCACTCCTAGTCTCCCTCCCACATGCCATTTCCATATCCACATTACACGCCCACACCCAACACCACTCCACCAACCCCCTCCTCACGGTGCGCTACCGCCGTCCCAGGCCCGAGCACAATAGCACTGCCCAGATCTACGCCGGACTGCCAGAGCTTGAGTGCTGATCTGATGGAGGTCGATGCCGTGCCACCCCGCCTAGGTCTGTGCGGTTCGTCGGCTCCCCATGATCTGCGCTGGAGCCCGAAGCTCAATGTCGCGCCAATGCCCAGGATCTGCGCCGAAGGTCGACATCGCGCCACCCTGCTTCACGCGGCCGCGCCTGAGCTCCACGCCACCCCACCAGCTCCTCGCCCAAGCTCTGTTGACTCATGGCCTCATCCGTCAATAGGCTCCTCCGCTCCGGTGAACCTGACAACAGTGCGGCCAAGCTCCACGTTTCCCAAGTCATACACTCAGGTAGCAGCCCCATTGAATTTTACATGTTATTTATTCTATAATAACATATCCAGCGGGTACCTAGTGGGCACGGGCACGGGTACAATTTCTCGCCCGATTGGCTTGGTGGGTATGGATATTTGTTGAAGGCTTGGGTATAATATCGGGTCGGGTATCGTTATACCCAGACGTAACCCGACCCGCTGCCATCCCTATGCGGGCGCGACCCTGACGCGGTTCCAGTGAGGCGCGTGGTTCGACTCCGGCGCAACAAACGGCTGCAGGCACAACTTCGGCTCAGGCGCAGCCCCAACACGGCGCATGATGGCTGGCGCGGGCATGGCCTCGGCACGCGGGTGCGACTGTCGTCGCGGCCCTCAGCGCTGCTTCGCGATGGCGTGCAAGTGGTGTAGATCTCGTCCTGTTCTATTTCGATTGATCGAATAATAGAAAACATATCGGTCACGTAGAGGGAGAATCAAAGGTTGTCACGTAGGACAGTTTGGCTAGGCCAGATACATGCCGGATTGATGGAGAGTCGGTGCAGATCAGATCCTGCAATAATATTAAGGTAGAGCGTGCTGATAATGTCTTGAGTAACTATGTTACCGCGGATCACCAAATCCGCTCTCTTCCTTTCCTTCAACAGTTTAGGCACGAGAAGATGTGGAAGACTCGTCTCCCTTCCGAGAGCACGACAAAGAAAGCACACAGGAGACACGATGTAGGGTTGAGCCTTTGACATCTTTCTCTTATCTCTACTACTCCTTATGTCTTTAGTGTAGGCGTCCATAGTCTTGGTTCTGCCATCGCGTGCTCCGCCCGCGCTAAATCCGTCGCGCCCGCAACGCCCACCTCGCCTCCAATCCCAGCCGTCAGCCAACCCATACCAACTCTCGAGTTCCAATCCTGGCCACCAGCCCTCGCCTTGATTCCTTACTCCCCCAATCCTAGCCTCCAATCCCGACCGCGATCAGCGCCCGCCGCCAACTCCTACCAAAATCGAGCTCCAATCCCATTCGCCCTAGCCGCTACATGCCATGCGCTGCTTCGCCGCCAGTGCTCCAAATCTTGGCCGCCATCAGCGCCCGCCGCCAACGCCTACCAAAATCGACCTCTATTCCAGATTTGCCATGTGCACGGCTGTGGAGGAGCTCGTCATCGGCCTGGTTGGGCGGAGGGGAAGGAGATCATGGAGCGAATCTTGGTGCGGCTGACGGCACTGAGCTACCACATGCGGAGCTACTTCTGGCTAGACTTCCAGCAGCTCAACGACATCAACAAGTTCAAGATGGAGGAGTACTCGCACACGGCCATTAACAAGTTCAACATGAACCCGGAGTCCATCCCGGGCTGTAGATCCAGGAGGTGCACGAGGATCCACTGCCAGAGAAGGTCGCGGCGATGCGGTCGTACTCATCGACGAGGTTGTCGAGGTCCTCATCTGTAGAGACGGAGATGAGGGAGTCGAGGTCCTCGTTGGGTAGCTGGTACTTGAGCGTGAAGGGGCGGCTGCCCAGCAGCGACCGCGAGAGGCGCACGTGGACGTCGGCGAGCGACGCGTGCCGGTCCACGGCCACGATCTAGGTCTCCCCGCCCAAGTAGCAGAGTGACTTATCGAGTCGGGCGTGGTACGATCCGGCCCCCGAAGCTGCACATCAGGCGGAGCTGGCTCCTTCGCCTCGCCCCCATCCACCTCCCCAATTCGTATGAACACGATCTCAGCCACAAACCTCACCGATTATAATATTTGTATCAGTGCCTAATGTAGTCGAGTTGCATATCCTTTCAAACAACTCATGGCAATCGTAAAGGATTTTGCTATGTTGAATTTATTTCAGCTGAAGCTGCTGCAAAGGTAATTTTGTGTTTTTGTTTATTCTTTTGTATTTTGTCATTTTGAGATTCCCGTCCCCGCATGAGTTTGATTTTTTTCTCCGTTCTTGCCAATTCCTGTACTAATTACTACATAGCTTCTGGTCCTCGACGCTTGTTTTTCCTCTACACTTCACTGTCGCAGGAACTACTAATTTCTGTTATGTTTGAGAGCAAGCAAGTCCATTTCATTTCGCTCGATTGGTTCCAATTTTCTTTGATGCTTGGTTCCCTGCTAATCTAATCTAATCCATCCATCTATCCTTGGTTTGATTAGGTTCTCGTTCTTCAGTGCGTGATATCAATCCACTGAGGTGTTGGGTGCAGTTAATTTCCCAAACTATATTTGGGGATGTTCAGCCAAAACTGCGTCAACTGCGCCCGTGCGGGTGAGGGATCACTAGAGGCTGGACTCGCACTAGAGATGGTCAAGGCAAAAGCAAGTGTCCGGTATGATATTAACATTCTCTTAGTTCCTTTGCATTACTGCGGTGGTGTGAATGGGGACGCTTCGAGTGCTCAGTATTCTGAATAATTTGCAACAGTTATGAGTATCATTTTGATAAACTGCTCAGTACTCTGAATTGGAATTCATTGTTTTCACTGCATTTTCCTACATTTTGCTGCCCATTTAATTCAATGTGAGTAGGAGTATCACATTTGCATATCTTCTTCCTACCATAAAGCTTAACAAGTTCAGCTTGCCTTCTTTCCACAAATTGAGTTACAGTATACTTTTGACAGCGCACCTTGTCTACTTGTATGATGTGTTCTTTGTCATCTGAACTTTGTGTGAACTGCTGTAGCTATAAGCCTGGACCGGCTTTTGAGGAGGTCAAAGAAGAAGCCATGCTTGATATATCACCAACAGACTCGACAAAGTTTTGGTTAATTCAATGGCCTAAAGACCAGGTACCATTGATCTTTTGCAAAAAATTCAGATGACAAAGAACATATAAAGAGAAGTAAGATGACAAAATTGAGGTAGGGAATGGCCTATCTCTCAAAATTGAGGTAGGGAATGACCTATCTCCCAAAATTGAGGGACTAAAGAAGTAAAGAGTAAAGAAATCCTTGTGCGCTTTATTTTATTTTTTTGTTATAATAGGTTTTATTGTACTGCTACTTTTTCCGTGTAAAAGAACTTTTGTTTCGTGTACTTCTCTTTTTCATGTAGGCATATATCAGTATATCAATCTATGTTTCATTTACTCTCAGTTCTTTCTTCCTTTTGACCATCAGCTCTTGTCTTTGTAGTCTGAGCTGGAATATCTCTCCTTCATGTACGTTAACCCCACTGGTTTTGCTGAACTAAGAAAAAGAGTTGAAGACTTGTACAAGGCCCATGAACAAGAATTGGAAGAGGTGTTGTGTTTGTTTGGGTAATGATTGATACTGCATGATTCAGTGCTATTTTCTCATGTTTGTGATTCTTCAATTCCAGGCAAATAGAATTTTAAGGTAAAAGATTGCTGAGGATCAGTTTCTCGATCTTGTTAGTGTTGAAACAGAAGTGCACCCAGTTTACAAAGAGCTCTACAGGTGAGCGCATGACATCTCATTAAACTAAAGGTTCTACTGGCTTCAGACTCCAAAGAGAATTTTATCTATTTTCATTAGGAATCAGATTACGGTACTATAACACCACATCTGCTTGATGTAGTGTTGTGCTAGCATGCTCTGGTGTTCCCTAGATATTTCTTACACAGTTTTCTAACTCATTTCATATGAGATCGTACAATTAACCATTCTGCTACACATTTTCATTAGTTTATTTTCTTTTAAAAAACTTTGGTCAGTGAACCATGTTTGTTGCTGACTAAATAACACTCTGTAATATGATAATACTTTGTGGTACAGTTTCCTGCTTATTTGCTTAGTTGTGCGTCTCAATTGCATTTTAAATCAAAAGTTATTATTATAATGGCGTGAGTATCCCGGTCAAAAAAATGGCGTGAGTGTTATGTTGTTCTTACTTTGAAATGTGGTGTAAGGCTGTTTATTTGTTGGATTATTTATTATTTGACCCATCTTTCAGCATTTACAAAACTACACTCAAATCCAATAGTTCAATAAATGAGGTGAATCAAGTTGCTGAGGTATGTATTTTTATATTCATACTATTTATATTACTCTGAATATCATGTTATTTGTAAAATAATTAACCTTAGTACCTTACACTATTTTATTAGCTGAGGATCATCATAAAACCAAAATCTTGCAATGGTGTTGGGCCATTGTGCACTGCACAACAGGTACCGCTAACAACAAATTACTATATTGCTTATTGTAACACCCGGTTTTAAAGAACAAAGCCGGGTGCATCTCATACATGCGCCAAAGAAGACAACATATATAATAACAGAGTGTATAGAGATAAATGTCATAAAACATCAGAGTACTTATTACATAGCGGAAGACTTATTACAAAATAAAAGTATAACCATAAAACGAACTAAGGATCGACGGCGCCAATGTCGACTGAGAAACGCCACCTAGATCAGATCGAACTCCTCAGTGTTAGGCGGCTCCTCTTCAACCACCTGCTCTTCTCCTGTGGGGGGGTGTGAGACAGCAAGAGTGAGCTCACATACGATCATAGCTCAACAAGTCGTGGGGAATAATGTGACATGAACTCACCAAAGGTGGGAGTTCATGAAGTGTAAGGCTGATCAATGAAATAAAGGCTGAAGCTGAGCATTGCTTTTATAAGTTGGTCAAAGTTTTATTAGCAGTTACTAAGTGTAAGTAAATACCAAACCATAGTAATAATAAGTAAAAGTAATAATAAAATAATCCCAAATGCAATGAAATGACAGGTTAAGTTTAAGTTCCATAATTTAATCATGTGAGTGTCCGAGCCGCTCATGACCGTGAGCACGGCTAGTATACCAGTTTTACACTCTGCAGAGGTTGCGCATCTTTACCCACAAGTCGTGTTACCCATTTGCCACGGAGTTGATCAGACTCCATACACCTCTACCTAGGAAGCGAGGCAGGGTACCACTACGAGGCCTTTACAAAGTTCCACTAGCTTCAGACTACCCGCTACAGTTTATAGGAAGATCCAGTACAGGGTTCCTGGCTGACCGCCATCGCAGCAAAATCAACCAGGGACCTCCCTACACTGACCTCTCCCCTACTGCCCTTGCCCCTTTCGGGTAAGGTAGCCCTCCCCTAGCTTTCCTAGTTAATCAGCCAAGGGCGTCCCATTAAACCCTTGTGGTAGCACTGTTTTCCCGGGTGGTTCTCCATGTTCCCATTAACATAATGATCTTAACATGAACAAGGAAGAATAAAACAGATAACAATAGTATAACAATGAGTGATGAATATCTCTATACCCAAATCCACATAAAGCAATAGCATGTACTACCCAAAACTTTAGTAGTAAAACCAGTGGTGAAGCAAGGTATAAAGATAGTCAAAATCTAGGGCATCCTATTGGGTCCCAGCAAAATTATCCTATGCAGATCATTATGAATAATAAGAACATGAATGGGTAAAAGAAGTGATCAAGGGCACAACTTGCCTTCAATGAGCTCCTGCTCAGCTACTTCAACTTGTTGAAGCTCAGGTTCCACAGTGGGTTGCTCGTCTACTCGCATCAATACAATACATACATGGCATGGCATAAATTAACATCACATCAAACATGCAAATAGAATATACAGTAATAAACTAGACATTAAAATAAGATCACAGGAACTGGAATCATTAAATTTGGAGTTATATATTTTAAGTTATGGATTTTCTAAGGTTTTGTGTACTTAATACAAGATTGAGTGCTAGATAAATTTTAATGTGTCTTTTATGTAAAAACAGAGGCACAAATGGATAGACAATAATATTATGAAAATTTAGGAACTAGAATGGACCAATTTGGAGTTCATATGAATTTTCTATGAATCTATTAAATTCCAGTAATTATTTTCATATTAAAAACCCATTTTCTATTTCATTTATTCAAATTAAATGATCTCAGGACCGGGCCTCAATATCTATGAAGCACAGGGGCAAGCGCGTAAGAAATCCTAAGACTCAGAGCGCCCCTGGAGAGGACGGCGGGTTGATTTCCGCAAAGTCCAGGGACTCTTACGCAAAACGACCCGGCCGAAGGGGTATGGGCCAATCGTGGCCGTTGGATCAACTCTGGAGGGCTACGATTAGATCATTTATTAGCTGAAGCGGTATGAATCTATGGCCCATCCGATCCCAATCTAACGGTCGGCAATCAATTAAACCCAGGATTGCTTTCAATCACACGATCTCGCATCCACGGTCCCAATTCCACGCGTGAAGAGGGGTATTCTCAAATGAATCAGGGCCGTCCGCAAGCCAATCGACGGATCAGGCATCGTCTCCCTTCCCCAGCCCACCGAGACGAATCCCCACGGCGCCGCCCAAATCCCACACCGCCGGCGACGGCCAATGTGGCGAGCCATAGCGCCAAACTCAAATTAAATGATACTACACGAAGCCCTATCAATTGCGAGTCGACAGAGGTGTTTCATACCGAGAGAGGTGGTCAGAGAAGCGCGATCCGCGGCGATGAGCGGCCCGACGGAGGTCCTTCGGCCACGGCAAGGAATTCCCCCAGGCACGGCGGTCCTCCCCGGTCGAGGCTATCACGATCGTCCCACTGATGTCCCAGCGAAGGTCTTAGACCGAATTCCAGGGTCCCGGTGGCAGGCGCACGCGATTTGACCCGGCGGCGACCTCACACCTAGCTCACGGTGGCAATGGCGATTTCGTGGTCGATGCCGCGAGATGGTTCGGTCCGCGGTTTTGAAGGGGAGGGTCCGCGTGGTTCCGAGCGTTAGGCCGCGCGCGACTCGGGCGTTCGGCAACGGCCGGTGAGCTCGCCGCGGAATCCACGCGCGCGCAGCGACGAAGTCGCTTTCTGTTGAGGAGATGACCGAGCTGACAAAACGGGCCCACCAGTCGGTGTCCACTGCTGACGCGCGCGCGAGGAGGCTGGGTAAATGGCCAGTGGGGCCCACTCGCCAGTGCGACAGCGCGCGGCAGGAAAGGGGTCTTGGGCCGCGCGGATGCAATCCCCAGATGGGCCAGATGCTGTATCCGAGGCCCAGGTTTGCTCCCTTCCCTTTTTCTTTTTCTTTTATGTTTTATTTTCTGTTTTCCTTTTATTTATAACTCCTTTGAATCTAAATTTTGAATGCCATCTTCAAGTGCAAATTTAAACTCATTTTAACTATGCATATTGGTCATACCAAATTATGAGGATGTTATTTAAGTTATAAGATTATGTTATATTGGATATTGTTCCCTTCTTTCCTCTATTTTCATGACTTTGCATTCAATTTAGAGGTTAAATTCCATTTGTCCATTAATATTATTATGTTGTTAATGACACATTTATTTTTATTATCCACATATGCACAATCAAATAAAACCCAGCATGATGCACATTTTAATTTAATTGTCATTAGTCAATTAATGACTTTTGGAAGTGTTGATTCACCTGTTATAATTGACAGAGGCAAAAATATGTGTAAATCAACTATGTTTTAAATTTTTACATTTTGAGTATTACAAATCCTACCCCCCTTAAAAATAATCTCATCCTCGAGGTTTAAGAAGAACTAGGGAAAAGGTGGGGAAAATCTATACGAAGTTCTTCTTCTCTTTCCCAAGTTGCTTCATCTTCACCGTGGTGACTCCATTGTACCTTGCACATCTTGATCACCTTATTTCTTGTAACTCGAGTCAAAGTGTCCAAAATCTTGATAGGGTACTCAGCATAAGTCAAATCCTCTTGAACACTAAGGTCCTCCATTGGTAGCTGCTCCTCAGGTACCCTGAGGCACTTCTTTAGCTGAGACACATGGAACACATCATGTACATCTGACAGATGATTGGGTAACTCCAGTTGATATGCAACTTCTCCCACTCGCTTTAAGATCAAGAAGGGTCCGATAAAGCGAGGGGACAACTTTCCTTTGACCTTGAATCTTCTCATACCACGAAGTGGTGACACCTTCAAGTAGACATGATCACCCTCCTTAAACTCCAGGAGTCTTCTCCTATTATCAGCATAGCTCTTTTGTCTGGACTGTGCAATTCTCAAATTTTCTCTTATCATTTGTACTTGCTCTTCTGCCTCTTGAATCAATTCAGGCCCAAAGAACTGTCTTTCTCCAGTCTGATCCCAATATAGGGGAGTCCTGCACTTTCTGCCATATAGAGCCTCAAACGGTGACATCTTCAAACTGGCTTGATAACTGTTATTATAAGAAAACTCAGCATAGGGTAAGCTCTTCTCCCAACTGCCACCATGCTTAAGAGCACAAGCTCTTAACATATCTTCCAGCACTTGATTTGTTCTCTCTGTCTGTCCATCAGTCTGGGGATGGTAGGCTGAGCTAAAATTCAACTTTGTATCCAAACTCTCATGCAACTTCTTCCAAAATCGAGAAGTAAACTGTGATCCTCGATCAGATACGATCTTCTTAGGCACTCCATGTAGACAAACTATCCGAGTCATATACAATTCTGCTAGCTTGGCTCCCGTGTAATTAGTCCTCACAGGTATAAAATGAGCCACCTTTGTCAATCTGTCCACAATTACCCAAATAGAGTCATATCCAGCTGGAGTGCGGGGTAGTCCAACAATAAAATCCATACCAATTTCTTCCCATTTCCACTCGGGTATCTTCAATGGGTGCAATAGTCCAGCGGGTCTTTGATGTTCAGCCTTAACTCTTTGACATACATCACAGTTAGCCACATGAGCAGCCACATCTCTTTTCAGTCCGTACCACCAATACTTTTGCTTCAAATCTTGATACATCTTAGTGCTACCAGGGTGGATTGAATAATCAGAATCATGAGCTTCTTTCAATATAGCCTCACGGAGGCTATCGATCTCTGGAACACATATCCGATCCTTGAACCATATAGTACCTTGCTCATCCTCCGTGAATTCCGGAACTCTTCCTTCAGTAATAAGATCCTTGATCTCTTGAATCTTAGCATCACCAACCTGACCTTTACGAATCTCTTGCTCCAGGGTAGGTTCCAACTCAATGGTTACTCCTTCAGTATGAGTAACAATTCCCAGGTTGAGTCTCTCAAAGTCTTTTGCTAATTCATCGGGTAGCTGGACAACGAAAGCGGAGTGAACATGCTCCTTCCGGCTCAAGGCATCCGCAACCAAATTCGCCTTGCCTGGGTGATAGTGAATCTCCAAGTCATAATCCTTAATGAGCTCCAACCAACGACGTTGTCTGAGATTGAGATCCTTCTGAGTGAATATATATTTCAAACTCTTATGATCCGTGTACACTTGGCACTTAGTTCCCATAATATAGTGTCTCCAAATCTTAAGTGCATGCACAACGGCAGCTAGTTCCAAGTCATGAGTGGGGTAGTTCAGTTCATGCTTCCGCAACTGACGAGATGCATAGGCAATCACATGTCCTTCTTGCATAAGCACACATCCAAGTCCTTGGCCACATGCATCACAATAAATGTCAAATCCCTT
Organism: Zea luxurians; assembly: GCA_029449295.1. NCBI lineage: Eukaryota > Viridiplantae > Streptophyta > Magnoliopsida > Poales > Poaceae > Zea > Zea luxurians. The sequence continues at coordinate 118,906,929 of JAOPSE010000009.1, forward strand.
CTGCAAGTCTGGCATAACCAATACTGGAGGTGACATCAATCTCTCCTTCAATTGATCAAAGCTCTCTTGACATTTCTCATCCCACTTAAATTCTTTTCCTTTCTCCAAAAGCGATGTCATAGGCTTGGCAATCTTAGAGAATCCCTCAATAAATCTCCGATAATATCCTGCGAGTCCCAAGAAACTCCGGATCTCAGTAACTGTAGTGGGCACTCTCCACTCCATAATCTCCTTGACCTTAGCAGGATCCACTGCTATCCCTCCATTAGAAATAATATGACCAAGGAATGGCACCTTGTCAATCCAAAACTCGCACTTGCTGAACTTAGCGTAGAGTTGATTATCTCGTAACTTCTGTAGCACCAACTTTAGATGTTGTTCATGATCACTCTCATTCTTAGAATAGATAAGAATATCGTCGATGAATACCACGACGAATCTGTCCAAATACTCCATAAACACCTTATTCATCAAATTCATGAAGTAAGCTGGTGCATTGGTTAGTCCAAATGACATAACAGTAAACTCATATAATCCATATCGAGTCGAGAAAGCCGTCTTGGGAATATCCGATGGTCTAATCCTCATCTGATGGTAACCGGATCGGAGATCAATCTTCGAGAATACTCTAGCACCTCGCATCTGATCAAATAAATCCTCAATACGGGGCAACGGATACTTGTTCTTCACCGTAACATCATTAAGAGATCTATAATCCACACACATCCGTTGCGATCCATCCTTCTTCTGCACAAATAACACCGGTGCTCCCCAAGGTGAGGAACTCGGACGAATGTAACCAGCCTCTTGTAACTCCGTTAACTGCTTCTTCAGTTCCTTCAACTCCTCTACGGACATTCTATATGGCCGTTTAGAAATAGGGGCGGTTCCAGGTAAGAGATCAATAACAAACTCAACTTCTCTATCAGGTGGCATCCCTGGTAACTCCTCTGGAAAGACATCCGGAAAATCTCTAACCACCCGGATGTTGTCACCAACAAACTCCTTAGGCATAAAGAACATTGCACGCATGGATGAGGAGGTTACTGCAATATTAACTTGAAATCTTTCTCCTTTAGTGGTAGTGAGTTCTATGGTACCTCTACCACATGCTATAACGGCCTTTGCCTTTCTTAGCCATGACATACCAAGGATCAGATCTATACTGCTTGACTCTAATACTATAGCAGTAGCTCCAAATTCTCTACCCATAATGGTTAATGTCAATCTACGTGTTATTTGATTCGCCTCAACAGGCCCCTTAGGTGTAATTACTATCAGGGGTTTTCTCATATTTAGCAGTGGTATTTCATTTGTGTTGGCATATCTAGCAGACATGAATGAATGTGTAGCACCAGAATCAAATAATATGGTTGCAGGAATTGCATTAACATAAAACATACCAATTACGAGGTCACCACCCTCAGGAGTATCATCAACGCTGACTTGATTCACCCTGGCTATAGAATATCCCTTGCCAGGGGTCTGTTGCTTGTTCTGAGTTGGAGTAGTAGCAATCCTCTGTGGGCAGACATTTGCATAATGACCAATCTTCCCACACTTGAAACATTGAGTGCCTGGACTCTGTCCTGCAAACTTCGTCGGGGTGCCCGTGGGAGTAGCCTGTCGAGGAGGTGGAGTCCTCAGTGGTGATTGCTGAACTGGGCGTGGTCCTCCTGGTCGGGTCGGTGTACCCTGTGGTGAACTGTAGCGAGGACGAACACTGCTGCTACCCTGTCCTTGCGAGATAGCCTTCCTCTTCAAATCACCCAGTTGAACACGCTTGTGTTCAATAGCAAGAGCCTTATCCAATAGCCTCTGAAAGGATGGAAAGGTGTGTGCCACTAGAGCATACTGCAGCGGTCCATTAAGTCCTTCAATAAAATGCTCCTGCTTTCTCTCATCCTCAGCAACTTCCTCTGGAGCATACCTCGACAACTGAATGAATTTATCCCTGTACTCGCTGACCGACATATTGCCTTGCTTCAATGACAGAAACTCCTTCTTCTTGATCTTGATCATACCAGCTGGAATATGGTAGTTCCTGAATTGTGTACTGAACTCTGCCCAAGTAATAGTATCAGCAGCATCATGGACAGCAGTATAAGAATCCCACCAGTCAGCAGCAGGACCCGTCAGACGTCCAGAAGCATATAAAACCTTCTCCCGGTCAGTGCATTGTGCAATATTCAGCATCTTCTCAATTGACTTCAACCAATCATCCGCGTCCAGTGGATCAGGTGAGCTGGCGAATGTAGGTGGCTTATGACTCATAAACTCCCGGTGCTTATCACGAGGTGGAACTGGTGGTGGTGGTGGAGGCAATGGCACTTGTTGCTGTTGCTGCTGTTGTTGAAGTTGTTGTTGCAGCTGCTGTTGTTGCGCCCTCCTTTCTTGGCGTATCTCATCTCTCTCCTGGCGCAACTCTTGGCGTATGTCTTCTCTTTCCTGACGCATCTCTTGGCGTTCTTGCTGCATCTGGGCACGCATATCAGCCATTGTGTCCGCCATTTGCTGCATCACCGCCATCTGAGCAGCAACGAGCGGGTCAACTCCGCCTGGTGGAGGATTTGGAGGATTCATCGCTGCTGGCTGTGGTTGAGGTTGTCTGTATATTCTCCGAGTGTGTCGATTAGGAGGCAAATCAATTCCACCACCCCGCCTGGTATTGACCATCTGAGTTAGATACTTATGGTAAGAGAGAGTAGTAGACAAGGCAGTAATTACAAATCATGTTACTTTGGGGGATTTATTAGCTAAGCAGTTTAATGTTTTACCTACCATAGCTAATTTATTACCTTACGCTGGCACATGCTAAGATGTCCATGTAATATTTCAATCAATCAAAGAAGCAAATCAGGCATTGATCATCAGAACAATCAACCAATATTTTAATAGAGAAAATAGTTTTAATTTTGTCTTAGGCTTCCTATCTCTTAAAAGTGTCATAGAGGTAGGGATTCCAAAGTTTGAAATCCATCTTGTCCAAGAGTAGAAAAGATAAGAATGATCAGAGTAGAACAGTAGAAGGTGAGACAGGATTAAGATAAGTGTAGAAAGAATCAGAGTAAGGTAAGTGTGGAATGAATCAGAATAAGATAAGTAGGTAAGGGTTGCCCATTTCTATCTAGGTCTCGTCCTACAGTCAACATTTCCTCTGATACCACTTCTGTAACACCCGGTTTTAAAGAACAAAGCCGGGTGCATCTCATACATGCGCCAAAGAAGACAACATATATAATAACAGAGTGTATAGAGATAAATGTCATAAAACATCAGAGTACTTATTACATAGCGGAAGACTTATTACAAAATAAAAGTATAACCATAAAACGAACTAAGGATCGACGGCGCCAATGTCGACTGAGAAACGCCACCTAGATCAGATCGAACTCCTCAGTGTTAGGCGGCTCCTCTTCAACCACCTGCTCTTCTCCTGTGGGGGGGTGTGAGACAGCAAGAGTGAGCTCACATACGATCATAGCTCAACAAGTCGTGGGGAATAATGTGACATGAACTCACCAAAGGTGGGAGTTCATGAAGTGTAAGGCTGATCAATGAAATAAAGGCTGAAGCTGAGCATTGCTTTTATAAGTTGGTCAAAGTTTTATTAGCAGTTACTAAGTGTAAGTAAATACCAAACCATAGTAATAATAAGTAAAAGTAATAATAAAATAATCCCAAATGCAATGAAATGACAGGTTAAGTTTAAGTTCCATAATTTAATCATGTGAGTGTACGAGCCGCTCATGACCGTGAGCACGGCTAGTATACCAGTTTTACACTCTGCAGAGGTTGCGCATCTTTACCCACAAGTCGTGTTACCCATTTGCCACGGAGTTGATCAGACTCCATACACCTCTACCTAGGAAGCGAGGCAGGGTACCACTACGAGGCCTTTACAAAGTTCCACTAGCTTCAGACTACCCGCTACAGTTTATAGGAAGATCCAGTACAGGGTTCCTGGCTGACCGCCATCGCAGCAAAATCAACCAGGGACCTCCCTACACTGACCTCTCCCCTACTGCCCTTGCCCCTTTCGGGTAAGGTAGCCCTCCCCTAGCTTTCCTAGTTAATCAGCCAAGGGCGTCCCATTAAACCCTTGTGGTAGCACTGTTTTCCCGGGTGGTTCTCCATGTTCCCATTAACATAATGATCTTAACATGAACAAGGAAGAATAAAACAGATAACAATAGTATAACAATGAGTGATGAATATCTCTATACCCAAATCCACATAAAGCAATAGCATGTACTACCCAAAACTTTAGTAGTAAAACCAGTGGTGAAGCAAGGTATAAAGATAGTCAAAATCTAGGGCATCCTATTGGGTCCCAGCAAAATTATCCTATGCAGATCATTATGAATAATAAGAACATGAATGGGTAAAAGAAGTGATCAAGGGCACAACTTGCCTTCAATGAGCTCCTGCTCAGCTACTTCAACTTGTTGAAGCTCAGGTTCCACAGTGGGTTGCTCGTCTACTCGCATCAATACAATACATACATGGCATGGCATAAATTAACATCACATCAAACATGCAAATAGAATATACAGTAATAAACTAGACATTAAAATAAGATCACAGGAACTGGAATCATTAAATTTGGAGTTATATATTTTAAGTTATGGATTTTCTAAGGTTTTGTGTACTTAATACAAGATTGAGTGCTAGATAAATTTTAATGTGTCTTTTATGTAAAAACAGAGGCACAAATGGACAGACAATAATATTATGAAAATTTAGGAACTAGAATGGACCAATTTGGAGTTCATATGAATTTTCTATGAATCTATTAAATTCCAGTAATTATTTTCATATTAAAAACCCATTTTCTATTTCATTTATTCAAATTAAATGATCTCAGGACCGGGCCTCAATATCTATGAAGCACAGGGGCAAGCGCGTAAGAAATCCTAAGACTCAGAGCGCCCCTGGAGAGGACGGCGGGTTGATTTCCGCAAAGTCCAGGGACTCTTACGCAAAACGACCCGGCCGAAGGGGTATGGGCCAATCGTGGCCGTTGGATCAACTCTGGAGGGCTACGATTAGATCATTTATTAGCTGAAGCGGTATGAATCTATGGCCCATCCGATCCCAATCTAACGGTCGGCAATCAATTAAACCCAGGATTGCTTTCAATCACACGATCTCGCATCCACGGTCCCAATTCCACGCGTGAAGAGGGGTATTCTCAAACGAATCAGGGCCGTCCGCAAGCCAATCGACGGATCAGGCATCGTCTCCCTTCCCCAGCCCACCGAGACGAATCCCCACGGCGCCGCCCAAATCCCACACCGCCGGCGACGGCCAATGTGGCGAGCCATAGCGCCAAACTCAAATTAAATGATACTACACGAAGCCCTATCAATTGCGAGTCGACAGAGGTGCTTCATACCGAGAGAGGTGGTCGGAGAAGCGCGATCCGCGGCGATGAGCGGCCCGACGGAGGTCCTTCGGCCACGGCAAGGAATTCCCCCAGGCACGGCGGTCCTCCCCGGTCGAGGCTATCACGGTCGTCCCACTGATGTCCCAGCGAAGGTCTTAGACCGAATTCCAGGGTCCCGGTGGCAGGCGCACGCGATTTGACCCGGCGGCGACCTCACACCTAGCTCACGGTGGCAATGACGATTTCGTGGTCGATGCCGCGAGATGGTTCGGTCCGCGGTTTTGAAGGGGGGGGGGGGTCCGCGTGGTTCCGAGCGTTAGGCCGCGCGCGACTCGGGCGTTCGGCAACGGCCGGTGAGCTCGCCGCGGAATCCACGCGCGCGCAGCGACGAAGTCGCGTTCTGTTGAGGAGATGACCGAGCTGACAAAACGGGCCCACCAGTCTGTGTCCACTGCTGACGCGCGCGCGAGGAGGCTGGGTAAATGGCCAGTGGGGCCCACTCGCCAGTGCGACAGCGCGCGGCAGGAAAGGGGTCTTGGGCCACGCGGATGCAATCCCCAGATGGGCCAGATGCTGTATCCGAGGCCCAGGTTTGCTCCCTTCCCTTTTTCTTTTTCTTTTATGTTTTATTTTCTGTTTTCCTTTTATTTATAACTCCTTTGAATCTAAATTTTGAATGCCATCTTCAAGTGCAAATTTAAACTCATTTTAACTATGCATATTGGTCATACCAAATTATGAGGATGTTATTTAATTTATAAGATTATGTTATATTGGATATTGTTCCCTTCTTTCCTCTATTTTCATGACTTTGCATTCAATTTAGAGGTTAAATTCCATTTGTCCATTAATATTATTATGTTGTTAATGACACATTTATTTTTATTATCCACATATGCACAATCAAATAAAACCCAGCATGATGCACATTTTAATTTAATTGTCATTAGTCAATTAATGACTTTTGGAAGTGTTGATTCACCTGTTATAATTGACAGAGGCAAAAATATGTGTAAATCAACTATGTTTTAAATTTTTACATTTTGAGTATTACACTTATATAGTGGATTTGTGATTGGCTCACAAGTCTATTCAATTCAGATCTGCTATCATGTTCTTGGCCTTGTTCATGGCATATGGACACCCGTTCCTCAAGCTGTGAGTTATCTTCTTTTTGTCGTATTTAATGTTCTTTTGTGAATTCCACTTTTCTAACAATTAGTTATGTCAACAGGCGGAAGATTACATTGCAACTCCAAAACCTAATGGCTACCAAAGTCTACACACAAAAGTGATACCATTTCTTAACGAGAGTATGTTTCATTTGGAAGTTCAGGTAATGCTGCCTACTCATTTGTTAACTTGAAACTAGCAAATAGCAAGCAATGAATGTATTTTCATCTTGTTGTTGATTGTGACTTGTGTTTAAAATACCAACTGTATTGCAGATAAGAACAGAAGTGTCGGCGTTCCGAGACCGGGGGGTCCCCGAGCCGACGAGTGAGAGTGCCGCGTGCCCCAGCCCAGATGGGTCGAGCGCGTGGGCGAGCGCGAAGGGGGGAACAGAGAGAGAGGTCGGTGGCCGGAGCCGGGTCGTGAGGGAGTCGGAGAATTCCCGCGGCCTTCGTGTTCGTCCCGCGCCCAGGTCGGGTGCGCTTGCAGTAGGGGGTTACAAGCGTCCGCGCGAGGTGAGGGGAGCGAGCGGCCCCGAGAGAGCGCCTGCCCCTGCCCTTCGTCCCCGCGAGGCCAACCTTCTCTAAGAAGGCCCTGGTCCTTCCTTTTATAGTCGTAAGGAGGGGATCCAGGTGTACAAGATGGGGGTGTAGCAAGGTGCTACGTGTCTAGCGAGGGAGAGCTAGCGCCCTATGTACATGCCAAGGTGGCAGCCAGAGAGATCTTGGCACCCTGTTGGTGTGGCGTCGTGGCTGTTGGAGGAGTAACGGAGCCGGACGGGGGGACAGCTGTCGGAGTGGTTGGGCCCTTGCTGACGTCCTCCTGCTTTCGTAAGGGAGCTGAGAGCCGCCGTCGTCATGATCTAGCGGGGCGCCATCATTGCCTATCTAGCGTAGCTGGCCAGATGGGACGCCGGTCTTGTTCTCTGCGACCCAAGTCGGCTCAGGGCAGGGTGATGATGACGCTTCCTGTTGACGTGGCGGTCTCGTGTCCTAGGTCGGGCGTCGTGGAGGCTCCTCCGAAGCCGAGGTCGAGTCCGTCCTGCAAGACAGAGGCAGAGTCCGAGCCTTGGGTCGGGCGAGGCGGAGATCGTTCGACAGAGGCCGAGGCGGGGTCCGAGCCCTGGGTCGGGCGAGGCGGAGTTCGTCGTCTTCCGGGGCCTTAGCCCGAGTCCGAGCCCTGGGTCGGGCGGAGCGGAGTTCGCCGTCTTCCGGGGCCTTAGCCCGAGTCCGAGCCCTGGGTCGGGCGGAGCGGAGTTCGCCGTCTTCCGGGGCCTTAGCCTGAGTCCGAGCCCTGGGTCGGGCGGAGCGGAGTTCGCCGTCTTCCGGGGCCTTAGCCCGAGTCCGAGCCCTGGGTCGGGCAAAGCCTCCTATGGCACCTCTGGCGAAGTCTGGTCGCCCGTCGGTCTTACCTTTTGCGTTAAACGCCCCGGTGACTGGGTCGGTTGGCGCGGTGATTTAGTCAGGGTTTCTTCTTATCGAAGGCGGGGCCTCGGGCGAGCCAGAGATGCGTCTACCGTGAAAGAGGAGGCCTCAGGCGAGACGGAGTCATCTTAGGGTCGGCTGCCCGCGCCCGAGGCTAGGCTCGGGCGTGGCGTGGTCAAGTCACTCGTATGGACTGATCCCTGACTTAATCAAACCCATCAGGCCTCTGCAGCTTTATGCTGATGGGGGTTACCAGCTGAGAATTAGGCGTCTTGAGGGTACCCCTAATTATGGTCCCCGACAGTAGCCCCCGAGCCTCGAAGAGAGTGTTAACACTCGCTTGGAGGCTTGCGTCGCACTTTTTTGCAAGGGGACCAGCCTTTCTCGGTGGTACTTTGTTCCGGTGGGTGCGTGCGAGCGCACCCGCCGGGTGTAGCCCCCGAGGCCTCGGAGGAGTGGTTTCACTCCTTCGAGGTCTTAATGCCTTGCATAATGCCTCGGCTGGTCTGGCGGTTCCCTCATGCGAGCAGGGCGTAACCCAGGTGCACTGTCGGGGCCCAAGTTCTCGGGCTGGTATGTTGACGCTGTCAACGGTTCGGCCGGAGCCGGGTTTGCGAGAGCAGCCCCCGAGCCTTCGCACGGAGCGAGAGGACGATCAGGGACAGACTCGACTTTTTATATACGCCCCTACGTCGCCTTTCCGCAAGGAGGAGGGGGGGAGTGCGCCATGTTACCCTCGATGGGCACCGAACATGGTGTCTCCGGTGAGCTGCAATCGGGTAATCCGAGTGGACGTCCGTGCCCCGTTCATTGGGGGTCGGCTAGGGGCCCGGAGGCACGCCCAAAAGTACCTGCGGGTGATCTGCCGGACCCGGTCCCCTAGCGACGGGGTCCGAGGGCTCGTTGCCTCCCTCCGATGGGATTCCGTTACAGAGTCGTTCCCGCTGGTCTCGGAAATGTCCTAGGGTACCTCGGGAGCGCAGCCCGAGCCTTGGTTATGTATCGAACGTACCCCTGGTCATCCCTCGCTCGGCGTCTGAGGCGACTGTGAACCCTTCGACAGGCCAGCCTTCGAACCCCTGATCAGTAGGGGGCACGGAGCCCGAGTAGCCTGAGGCGGTCGTGGGACCTTTCCGGGGCCGACCTTCGAACCCCTGACCAGTAGTGGGTGTCGGGCCCACGCGATCTGAGGCGGCTGTTGAACCCTTCGGGGGGCCAGCCTTCGAACCCCTGATCAGTAGGGAGGCTCGGAGCCTAGTTCCTTCACGGGGAAGGATCCCTTTGGGGTTATCCCCCTTCTCGGTCCCTGTTGCAAGAGATAGAGAAAGAAGGAAAAGGGAAAAAGGATTCGAAATTGAACGTCGTGGCGTACCTTTTTCGGCGTGGTCGTTTTGGCGGAGGCGAAGCGTCGCCAGCTGCCCCTGCCAGAAACGTCACCTGTTCCGCCGCGGAGTTAATGCGCCGGGGTAAGCGGTCGGCGAGGCTGTCGTTGCGTGCGTGAGCCGTTCGAGGAACGGCTGTTTTGCTTCGCGTTTTTTGAACTCCGCGTCCGGTTCGGACGGTACGTTGGAACCGTCTTGACCTTGGTCTTTATGTACCCCGGAGAGGGCCCGGTGACGGTTCTCGACTCCACTTCTCGCCTCCTTCTCAGGTTTTTTGCAGCCTGAGAGATCTAGCCAGGAAAAGGAAACCGCCCTCCCCTGTCCTTCACGCCGCCACCCCTTCTGCCTTGGCGATGGCTGACCGGGTGACCATCCTCCCGCCGCGCGACCCGTGGCCCTTTTCCACGGTGACGGCGGGTGATCTGGAGGACCTCGTCGGCGAGGGTTTGCTCCGCCCCCTCACCGATAAGGAGCGGCCGGAATGGATTCCTCCCGTGGGTGGAGTCGCTCCATCCCCTCCGCCGGGGTATGTCGTGAGCTTCATCTCCTTCCATGAGCGGGGATTTGGTGTGCCGTCGAGCCGCTTCATGTGGGCCATCCTGTTCCACTACGGGGTGGAGCTGCACAACCTCACCCCCAACTCCATCGCGCAAGCCGCTATCTTTGTAGCGGTGTGCGAGGGGTATCTGGGGATCGCCCCCCATTGGGATTTGTGGACTCACCTCTTCTTTGCCGAGCTTTTTGCTTCGTCGACGGGGGAGAGGAAGGTCCGTGCGGCGGTGCGGGTCGGCGGCTGCACCCTCTTGCTGAGGCAGTCGCGGTCGTTGCAGTATATCCCTGCCGTCCTTTCATCCTCAAACAAGGGTTGGCAGCGCCGGTGGTTCTACCTCCGGAATGACGGAGGGTCGCTCCCGCCGTTCTCTCAGCGGGTTGTCACCGCCGCCCCCGACGCCTGGCGCCACGGGACTCCACACGAGAGGCAGAAGAAACTCGAACCTCTTCTCCAGGCCCTGAAGGCGTTGCGGGAGGAAGGGCTCACCGCCGCGGGAGTGGTTGCCGCCATCCATCGCCGGAGGGTGCTCCCCCTGGCGGAGCGGCGGTTGTCGCTTTGGGAGATGACCCAGGAGGCCGACTGGGAGGGGCCACGGATGTCCCCTGATCCTCTTCCCCACGATGCCCTCTACCGGCGGGTGTCGGCCGCGATGGGGAAGCCGGACCCCCACGCCTTCTCCCAGCCTCGAATGCGCCCCAACCAGGGGTGCGTCGCTCTGGTGAGTATTCGTCCCTTCCTTCTTCACATACCGGGTTGCTCCTGATTCTCACTATCGGGTTTCTTTCTCCCCCCTTTTTAGGAGGTGGGGCGGCACAAACCCTCCCTGCCGCCGGTCCCGGAGGACGCGGTGGGTCGGGCGGCGCGGCGGGTCGCCGCGGAGGAGGAGAAGAAGAAAAAGGATGCGGAGAAGGCCCGGGCCCGCAGGCGGAGGCGGGCTCGGGACGCCCTGGAGAAACGCCGTCGTCAGCAGGAGAGGGAAGGACTTCCCAGGGAGCTGTCGCCGGAGACGTCCGATGATGACGACGACGACGACGACGAAGAGGAGGAGGACGACATGGCCGCTCGTCTCGGCCTCAGCCCCGGCTTGGGATGTGGCCGGGGGTCGTCGAGCCAGCCCCCGAGCGGGCCTACGTCGTCGGTCCCTGGAGCCGAGGTGCCGGATCCCCGACCTGAGGAGCGGGGGCAACCCGAGAGGGTTCTTGACCCTTCGGCTAAAGGAGCCGACGCGACTCCAGGAGGCCGGGTCGAGGGGTCCGTTCCTCGGGAACTGTCGCCCGTGCCGGCGGCACTGGGGAGCGGTCCTCAGGTTGCCATGGCGGCGCCTGGGCAGTCCGCCTCCCGGGCCTCGGGGGCGTCCGAGGCGAGGGCGGCGCCGGGGCTGTTAGCGAGGCGGACCTCGGCGGTGGTTCCGGGAAGCGGGAGCCAAGAGACCTCCCCCCAGACACCGTGGATCATGGTCCGGAGCGGGTAGGTACCTTGGAATGTCTCCGTCCCGGCGCTTCATTCATATGTCTGGGCCGTGATTTTCCCTTTTTTGTTTTCTCCAGCAAACGGAGCCATGGCCCTACTGACCTGGCGCCTCGGAAGGCCCTCAAGACGGCGTTGGTCCAGGCAGCTGGCGCCACCTCGGGCCCTGCCGCTCAGCCGACCCTTTCGCAGGGTGCTCCGCAGCACGGGGCTCAGGCGTCGCATGTTCTGGGGGAGCAGGTCCCCGAGGCGGGCTCCTCTGCCGAGGTGGCCATCGTGATCGGGGAGGCGGCCGGCGCCGATGCGGTCCCGAGCTCGCCTGCCATGTCGGCCATGCCGGCGTCTGCCGCTTCCGCAGTTGGCACCGTCCCAGTCGGAGAGCGCACGGTTGCCGCCGGCGTCGAGACGGCCGCAGCGTCGGCGCCCGGAGCCTCGGAAGAGGCGGGCGCGGACGCGCAGTGCTTCCAGGCGGGCGGCAGCCTTGTCGCTGTGCGGTGGAGCCCCGAGGCCCGGGGCCAGTTGCTCCGATTCCGGACCCGTGAGGCTTTGGGCCCTATCTTCGTTCTTGACGACGAAGAGGAGGACCAGTCCTGGGACGAGCTCCGCAAGCGTGCGGAGGCGTCAGTGGGGTTGCTCCGATCGTCGCTGGAGGTTCTCTGCGGGGACGTCCCCAAAATCCTTCAGGTAATGGCTTCAGGCATACCTTCTTGCTTCCGCGAGTGAGGCGTTCGCCGTGATATCTTGTTTTCCTTTCCAGGATCTGACGGACCGGAGCGCTGCCAAGTCGTCGTTCATTCGCCGCGAGGCCGTCGTCTGGGGCTCGCTACGGTCCCTGAGGACTTCGCTCGCCGGAGCTACCGCGCGCCTTTCTCAGCAGGACGCTAAGATAGCGGACCTCCAGCTGCTCTGTGCTGACCTGAAGGCCGAGGCGGCGGCAGCGCGCACGGAGGTGCTACAACGGCGGTCGGAGCTCGCCCAGGTTGCCGAGGAGCGGGACCAATCTCGGGGCCAGGCTGCCGAGGCCGAGAGCCGGGCCAAGATCCTTGCGGCCGATCTGGCCGCAGCCCAAGTCGCAGCCTCAGAGCAGCGCGTCCGAGCCAGAGGTATGGCCCGACCGTCCTCGGTTCTCGATCTTGTCCGTTTCTTCCGCTTGTGTTTGAGGTCTTTCTTCTGGTTGCTCGCAGAGCTCGAGTCTGCCCTCGACGAGTCTGCCAAGGCGCTTGCCGAGGCGCTCGACGGGGCTGCCGAGCAAAGGGAGGCCGATCTCGCGGCCATGTCCGAGGCCGTCTCGGAGGTCTATCGGAAACTCGGTCCCGGCGACGTCCCTTCAGGAAGCTCTCCCCAAAGCCGCCTTCAAGCCCTAGGTGATTACGCGCGCGGTAAAGTCCGCGGGGCGCTGCACCATGGCGTCAGGCGGGCCTTCGCCGTGCTCGCTTCCCACTATGTTGTGGACTTGGAGCGGGTCAGCGAGGGGTACTGCCTGCCTGATGAAGACGAGGCTGCCCTGGCGGAAGTTCAGCGGCTCGACGCGGTCGCTGCGGGTCCGAGCGCGGCGCTGGCGACCGTCTTCGAAGCGGAGATTCTTCCTCCTGCGCCGCCGCCGGAAGCGGAGGCGGATCTTACCGACGGCGGGGGTGGAGTTGAGGGCGCGGCTCCTGCCCGAGGCGACGCCTGATTTTTGTTGGGACAATTTCTATTGGATGTGTGATTTGCCGCGGCCACCGAGGCCTAGACATTTTACTTTTCTTCCGTGAAGTTATGCTCCTTTTCGTCTCGATTTTCGCGCCTGGCCCGTAGTGTCGACAACAGGGTGATTTCCCGAGCTGGGTCCTTTTTCGTGGCAGGCGACGAGTGAGGTGTCCCTAGCCCGGAGGCATAGGTGTTCCCTGGCTCAGTCGGTCTCGCCATTTACTCGTACCCAAGTTCGCTCCTCAGGACCCTGCTTCTGACGCATCCGGGAGAACGCAAAAAAACCCTTCTTGACCGAAAAAGAGTTTTTCTGACGCGGAACGGTACGTCCAAACTCGACGAGAGGGGTTCCCCCTTTTTAGCCCCCGAGGGAGGGTCGGGCTCTGCCGGGGCGAGGCCGACCCTTCCTTGATGACCGATTCTTATGTGTGAGTGGGAAAAGGGCGCAGCCCCCGGGCGTCGTTCGCGCAGAGGCCGTTTGGCGAGTTAGGCTCCTGCCCAGATATCCGGCGAGTGCTCGGTGACATCCCTCGGTATGCCGGGCATGCCCGAGGGTCCTCACGCAAAAATGTCGACGTTTGCGCGAGGAAAATCGACGAGTACTGCTTCCTATTTGGGGCTGAGCCCAGAACTGATCCGGACATGCTTGGAGGCGTCGCCACTGGCGTCGAGAGGGACGGCCTTGACCGTCTCCGCTGGCTCGAAGTTGCCGGCATGTCGCTTCGCGTCCGGCACCTCTCGGGAGAGGCTTTCCAGGTCGGCAATGAGGGCCTCGGACTCGGCGAGGGCCTCGGCATACTCCACGCACTCCACATCGCATTCGAATGCGTGTTCGTACGTGGGGCCGACGGTGATGACCCCGTTGGGGCCCGGCATCTTGAGCTTCAGGTAGGTGTAGTTGGGGATGGCCATGAACTTCGCGTAGCATGGCCTTCCCAACACTGCGTGGTAGGTCCCTCGGAACCCGACCACCTCGAATGTCAAAGTCTCCCTTCGGAAGTTGGAGGGTGTTCCGAAGCAGACAGGGAGGTCGAGCTGTCCGAGGGGCTGGACGCGCTTCCCGGGAATAATCCCGTGGAAGGGCGCAGCGCCTGCTCGGACGGATGACAAGTCGACGCGCAGGAGCCTGAGGGTCTCGGCGTAGATGATGTTGAGGCAGCTGCCTCCATCCATCAGGACCTTGGTGAGCCTGACGTCGCCGATGACGGGGTCGACGACGAGCGGGTACTTCCCCGGGCTCGGCACGTGGTCGGGGTGGTCGTCCCGGTCGAAGGTGATGGGCTTGTCGGACCAGTCTAGGTAGACTGGCGCCGCCACCTTCACCGAGCAGACCTCCCGACGCTCTCGCTTACGACGCCGAGCCGAGGCGTTCGCCGCATGCCCCCCGTAGATCATGAAGCAATCGCGGACCTTTGGGAACTCTCCTGCTTGGCGATCCTCCCTTTTGTCGTCGTCGTGAGCCCTGCCACCCTCTGTGGGTGGCCCGGCCCTGTGGAAATGGCGCCGAAGCATGACGCACTCTTTGAGGGTATGCTTGACGGGCCCCTGATGGTAGGGGCACGTCTCCTTGAGTGCCTTGTCGAAGAGGTTAGCACCTCCGGGGGGCTTCCGAGGGTTCTTGTGCTCGGCGGCGGCGACAAGGTCTGCATCAGGAACGTCGCGTTTCGCTTGCGACTTCCTCCTGCCTTTCTTCTTGGCGCCGCGCGGAGTAGACGCCTCGGGAGCATCTTCCGACGGGCGGCCCTGGGGCTGCTTGTCCTTTCGGAAGATGGCCTCTACCGCCTCCTGGCCGGAGGCAAACTTGGTGGCGATGTCCATCAGCTCGCTCGCCCTGGTGGGGGTCTTGCGACCCAACTTGCTCACCAGGTCACGGCAGGTGGTGCCGGCGAGGAACGCGCCGATGACATCGGAGTCGGTGATGTTGGGCAGCTCGGTGCGCTGCTTCGAGAACCGCCGGATGTAGTCCCGGAGAGACTCTCCCGGCAGTTGCCGACAGCTTCGGAGGTCCCAAGAATTCCCGGGGCGCACGTACGTGCCCTGGAAGTTGCCGGCAAAGGCCTGGACCAGATCTTCCCAGTTGGAAATCTGCCCCGGGGGTAGGTGCTCCAACCAGGCACGAGCGGTGTCGGAGAGAAACAGGGGGAGGTTTCGGATGATGAGGTTGTCATCGTCCGTCCCACCCAGTTGACAGGCCAGGCGGTAGTCCGCAAGCCACAATTCCGGTCTCGTCTCCCCCGAGTACTTTGCGATAGTAGTCGGGGGTCGGAATCGGGGCGGAAACGGCGCCCGCCGAATGGCTCGGCTAAAGACCTGCGGACCGGGTGGTTCGGGCGAGGGACTCCGATCCTCCCCGCTGTCGTAACGTCCCCCACGCCTGGGGTGGTAGCCTCGGCGCACCCTTTCGTCGAGGCGTGCCCGACGGTCACGATGAGGGTGCTCGTCGCCGAGGTGGCCCGGGGCCGCAGGCGCGGTGTTGCGCGTGCGCCCGGTGAAGACCGAGGCTTCCCGCGTGAGTCGGGAAGTCGCGGCACGAGGTTCCGAGGGGTACCTCTGCCTTCGGGAGGCAGAGCTCTCGGCCCGCCGGGCCGCAGCGCCTTCAAGGAGATGCTTGAGTTCTCCCTGGATTCGCCGACCCTCGGTGGTTGATGACTCCGGCATCGCGCGGAGGAGCATCGCTGCGGCGGCCAGGTCCTGACCGGTTCCGCCGGATGCGGGTGGCGGTCTGTCCCTGGCATCGTTGGCGATGCGGTGCTGGAGACCTTGGGGCAGGTGACGTATTCCTCCGGCCGGGGGTTGGCTCGCCCATACCTGCCCGATGTTCTGGCGGATTGCCTCGAGCGCTCCTGCTCCCTCATCGAGCCCGGCCTGCGCCCCGCGGACTTGCTCGAGCTGTGGGTCGTAACCCCCCGCCGGAACGGGGACCACAGCTAGCTCCCGCGGGATGTCGGCGCGAGGCGCTGGCCTAGGGGGATCACCATCCTCCGGCATGCCGAGACAGCCGCCTCCAGAGGGATCCCCTAGCTCGATGTGGAAACATTCGCGGCTCGGGCCGCAGTCCTTGTCGCCAAGGCTGCGGCTGCCGTCGGAACAGTCGGAGAGGCAGTAGTCACATGCGGTCATGAAGTCCCGCATGGCACTAGGGTTGCCAGATCCGGAGAAATCCCAGCAGATGCTGGGGTCGTCATCTTCCTCGGACCCAGAGGGTCCGTAGGTCGAGACACCCGTCAATCGGTCCCAAGGCGACCGCACACGAAACCCCAGAGAGGTTGCACTCGCCTCAATGTGAGCGTCCGCCAAAGCGAGGTCGCCAGGCGGGCTGAGGCCGAGTCGAAATGACGAAAGATGGGTAGCAGTCGGTACCTTTTTGTCGACGAGGAGCGATGAAGTCACGTCGGGGGCAGATCGCGTCGTCGTCTCGGGTACGAGGGCGACGTCCTGCAGGCCCTCCGTGAGCGTGCTGGCGTCGTCCACCTGCTCGGAGTCGACGTGTTACGGGGGGATGGCGCTCGCCTTTGCCTCGAACGCGAGGGCGACGCTTGGCGTGTCCTCCGTTGAGGCGCCGGGGATGTCGATTTGCTCGACAGCCGTCGGAGCGCGGCCTCCCGCTCAGCCCTGGTTGCCCCGCCTCCTCCTCCTCCGATGGCGAGGGAGAGGATGGGGCGAGCTCGAAAGTTGTCCTTCCCCCACGCGGGAAAGACGTCGTTGGTTCCGCCGCCGGCGGGCGGGCTGTCCGCCACCATTGTCGCTGTCGCGCGGCGGTGGAAGGAGTACCATGTCGTAACCGCTGTCAAGAGACATGAACTCGAGGCTCCCGAAACGGAGCACCGTCCCAGGTTGAAGAGGTCGTTGGAGACTGCCCATCTGGAGCTTGACGGGAAACTGCTCGTCAACACGCAGCGTGCCCCTACCTGGCGCGCCAACTGTCGGTGTTCCGAGACCGGGGGGTCCCCGAGCCGACGAGTGAGAGTGCCGCGTGCCCCAGCCCAGATGGGTCGAGCGCGTGGGCGAGCGCGATGGGGGGAACAGAGAGAGAGGTCGGTGGCCGGAGCCGGGTCGTGAGGGAGTCGGAGAATTCCCGCGGCCTTCGTGTTCGTCCCGTGCCCAGGTCGGGTGCGCTTGCAGTAGGGGGTTACAAGCGTCCGCACGAGGTGAGGGGAGCGAGCGGCCCCGAGAGAGCGCCTGCCCCTGCCCTTCGTCCCCGCGAGGCCAACCTTCTCTAAGAAGGCCCTGGTCCTTCCTTTTATAGTCGTAAGGAGGGGATCCAGGTGTACAAGATGGGGGTGTAGCAAGGTGCTACGTGTCTAGCGAGGGAGAGCTAGCGCCCTATGTACATGCCAAGGTGGCAGCCGGAGAGATCTTGGCACCCTGTTGGTGTGGCGTCGTGGCTGTTGGAGGAGTAACGGAGCCGGACGGGGGGACAGCTGTCGGAGTGGTTGGGCCCTTGCTGACGTCCTCCTGCTTTCGTAAGGGAGCTGAGAGCCGCCGTCGTCATGATCTAGCGGGGCGCCATCATTGCCTATCTGGCGTAGCTGGCCAGATGGGACGCCGGTCTTGTTCTCTGCGACCCAAGTCGGCTCAGGGCAGGGTGATGATGACGCTTCCTATTGACGTGGCGGTCTCATGTCCTAGGTCGGGCGTCGTGGAGGCTCCTCCGAAGCCGAGGTCGAGTCCGTCCTGCAAGACAGAGGCAGAGTCCGAGCCTTGGGTCGGGCGAGGCGGAGATCGTTCGGCAGAGGCCGAGGCGGGGTCCGAGCCCTGGGTCGGGCGAGGCGGAGTTCGTCGTCTTCCGGGGCCTTAGCCCGAGTCCGAGCCCTGGGTCGGGCGGAGCGGAGTTCGCCGTCTTCCGGGGCCTTAGCCCGAGTCCGAGCCCTGGGACGGGCGGAGCGGAGTTCGCCGTCTTCCGGGGCCTTAGCCCGAGTCCGAGCCCTGGGTCGGGCGGAGCGGAGTTCGCCGTCTTCCGGGGCCTTAGCCCGAGTCCGAGCCCTAGGTCGGGCAGAGCCTCCTATGGCACCTCTGGCGAAGTCTGGTCGCCCGTCGGTCTTACCTTTTGCGTTAAACGCCCCGGTGACTGGGTCGGTTGGCGCGGTGATTTAGTCAGGGTTTCTTCTTATCGAAGGCGGGGCCTCGGGCGAGCCGGAGATGCGTCTGCCGTGAAAGAGGAGGCCTCAGGCGAGACGGAGTCATCTTAGGGTCGGCTGCCCGCGCCCGAGGCTAGGCTCGGGCGTGGCGTGGTCAAGTCACTCGTATGGACTGATCCCTGACTTAATCAAACCCATCAGGCCTCTGCAGCTTTATGCTGATGGGGGTTACCAGCTGAGAATTAGGCGTCTTGAGGGTACCCCTAATTATGGTCCCCGACAAGAAGTTATGGATTTAATAGCAAAAAGAGGCATTGATGCACATTACAGTGGAAGAGGAGTGGTTTCTGGACCTGTTCGGCCCGGAATATCAAGTGGAAGAAATGCCAAGGGGAAAGTAATCTGCTTGAACAACACAGGCTTTGCTCTGAGGGTACTATACATTATCTAATCCAATCATACTGATGCCTTTAAAGCTAACAGTACTGCTTTAAATAGTGTACCACAGTAGGTTTGAGAAAAAAATAATAGCATACCATCTTTCATAGATTGGTTGGCTCAATGCAATCCGCGAGTGGCAAGAAGATTTTGTTGGTAATATGAGTTCTAGGGAATTTGTTGATACTATCACTCGAGATCTTCTAGGAAGCCGTGTCTTTAGTCCCCTGAGCTCAGTGGCTCTGACATTGGTGGTGGCTATGAGCTTTATGTTGATGAAGCCAAGCCAAGAGGCGACAACTAGCGTGGTGGTGGTAGATCTAGTGGCTGTTCTGGTGGGAGATTTGGTGACTGTTCTGGTGGCCGGCGTGGTGGTGGTAGATTTGGTGAAAGATCTGGGGGCAGGGATGGTGGTGGCAGATTTGATGGCCAACGCGGTGGTAGGGATGGCGACCGTGGCTTTGGTAACAAGTAGAGCGCTAGCACTCCCAGTGCAGGTACAACTCATCCTGTAATTGTAAAGTTCATTGCATTTTGGTTTGAGAATTTTTTTTGCCGCACTGTGGTTTCTTGCTGCAAAAAGCTTGAACTCACTGATGTACTACCTTTTATTTGCACAGGAAAGAAGACCAGTTTTGGTGATGATTGATGATGAATGCGGAGGATGCGGCAAAAGGAGGAATGATCTGCTGATCCAATGAAACTAAGTTTTTTTAGGTCTTGTTGTGGTACCATAACTAGAATTTGGTATTTTTGTCTACTATTTACTGTTGTGGTATCTAGATTTTCCTTGTGTTGCCTATGCTGCAATATGCCATTTTGATTTTGTTATCCACTGTCGTTTATAAGAAGCGGTTGTCCTCAGGCTACTATGCCAAATTGAAATGGCAATGGAGCAAAATGAAATCTTAGTTCTGGAGCGACCAAAACGAAATCTCCGCCAACACCTCGATCTTGTGATTTTGTTAAGAATGCTCACACTTTCAGGCCTTATTGTTAGAATATTTTCTTTTTTGCTAACTTCAGATGTTCTGCAGTTGTCTTGGTTAATGTTAGCTTATTGACAAAGGTGGCTAATAATGGTAATGCCAAAAGGGATCCGACGCCTTTACAATTAACTAGAGAACATCAGTAAGCGACTCGAGGTATTCTATGACCATTGAAAGGAGCACAAGGCTGATGGTAGCCAAGATGCCTTCCTAGGGATCAGTTTCATGGCTTCCCTGCCATCCTGATACTAGAATCAATAGATGTACCTAATTTAAGAGGATGTTAAGCCTGAAAATTGTCAATCAGCATACAATTTTTTCACTAACTTTGTTCATATATACAATTAAAATCAATAGTATGCTTTTTTATTTAATGCAGTTTTTTAGGAGTGTTAGACTATTTGGTGGCTTCTTATGGGTATCTATGACGACCAGTCTATCAGGTCTTGCACAAAAAATAATTTTTATGGAGACTAACTGCCTAAGGAATGTATATTTCTGCCAGCAGTATGAGGAAATGCATATGCCATTCTGTATTGATGTTATTCTACAACATAGATCGGAACATAACAGATAATCATAATGATAGTTTGACACCCCTACAATGGTGGGCATCGTTTGGATAGACCCAGGTAGGGAAGAGAAAAAAATTATCACATTCTTCAGTTGTTTCCTTTTAGATACGCTCACATGACATGGAGAGTTCACACAGTTGATTCTTTTTTTACTTTGTTGTCCCTAGAGCCTTGAAGGTATATATAATATCAGTGATACGATGATTTTTTGACATGCGGATTTTATATATTATAGTGACGTTTATCGTTATGTATCTATGTTTTATATAAATTTTTAATTTCTGTAGCAACGCACGGGCATATACCTAGTATATATTATGAGGGGTGTATATGTTCCTTATATAGAGATGGGAGACCCTTAAAGGGCAAAGTTGGTATTAGCCCACACAATTCTAACTAGGATTACTTAACAATTTCAGCCCCTAGCCTGCCCATCCGTGATTTTTGGACTTCCGTTACCTCTCAGCCCACAAAAACGTTAGCAACTAGCATGGAGTCATGGACCATGGATAGGAAGAATGGAAGATTGGAGGAAAAATCTGGGATAGGCAGCAGAGGGTGGGGAGATCGGACTATGAATGCCTAGAGTAATTCTGGGTTCCATGTTCGATACCCTCTCGTCACGGACTGGGCTACACTCACTTCACCGATAGCACACGGACCCAGTCCAGCCCAAAGACGCGATCATTCTGCTTCCTTGAGCGTTTGCCGATGTTCTGGCCCAAGCTGCAAGTAATGTTGATGTGCTAATAATGGCCCTATTTATTTCGGCTTATGACCAGATTCTGATAGTTAGATTAGATCAGCTTTTGCTAATCAAACGTTTCGCTTTTCAGCTTGTGAATGCATGATTCGTTGGGTCATGGCGACGGAAGGAATATATCGTTTTCTAAACTCTAAACCGTGCAGTCCTTTATACACAAGCTTCACGATATCTAGGTTCTCGTAACAGTTAGATTCTACGTGAATCCAAATTGTGAGAAAAGCTCTTTAGAAAATAAGCTATCCCAAACAAGCATAAAAGCTCGTGCTTCATCTTTACCATTGAATATTTAAGCTAGCAAGTTTTCTTGTTTGTGCTCAAATTATATACGATAAACTTTAAAAGCAACAAAAAAAACTATAAAAACTCGGCTAGGGAGGGAAAGACCGTCCTCCCAGTATTATATTAAGAAGAGACTGAAACATAGTCCCGACCTAGATAACCCTGAATCCTAGCCCTCCACTAATGAGCCGATCAACTGCTCACTCTGCAACAGTTAGAAGGTGACGCGTAGGATATTAATCCTTGAGAGCGGACGGAGTATAGCGAGAAGATTTTTTAGCCAAGTCCGAGCAAACTGGGGTAACTTTAATGAAAGAGATTCAACGGAATGTGGTGATATAAACTCAATAATGTTTGCTTATCATTTTTTGGGCTCTCGCGATATGATCATGTCGTTTTAGTTCTCAACTAAAGCAAAGTAAAGCGAGTGTGTTTCACAAGTCAAGTAGCCGTCCACTCTCACGCTCGCCTCGTCAACCTTCGCCAAGGCTATGTTAGTGGTTTGCTTTACTTACGAATAATGTGATGTTTAGATCATAGTCACGTGATGCGTAAAATTGATTTAGCCAAACAACGTCGTTGGCTTCAAGTGCCCCCCATCAATATGTGGACGAGTTCTCTTGGCTATAGCATATACTCTCTCCATCTTTTTTATTTATTGCCGTTTAATTTAAAAATAAATTAGCGGACGACATATTTGAGAATGAAGTTAGTATGTTATGTTAGTAATGTCACTATTTTTCTTTGTAAAATTTTATTTCCCACAATATCACGTTTTATTTTTTTTAATGATTTGGAAAAGAAATCTTAAATGAATCAGAAAAGAAATATTTTCTTTTGATGTTGATTCAAAAAATATTATAGGTAGCTGAGTCAACTCGGCTCAACCTTTTGAACCGGATAAAACAGTCAAGACTTTGTTTGATTAGCTCGAGGCTAACTCGACCGAGTTGCAAGGTATGTAACCGAGTCCTTCTGTTGATGCCGAGTCTCTCATATTTCTAATATCTGACTCTTATCTATTGCTTTCAAGGCCAGAAACATTACGTCTGAGGTAGTGAAGTCTCTTCAGCTTGACAAAATCAAATTAGAAGACAAAATTGTTGATATGAAGAAATTCTTGTCTGCTTGCAAGAATATTGCAGATCAAAGTAGAACCGCAGTTAAAGATCTAGCTGAGATGTTAGACTCTACCAATATGACTAAAGACATTGCCTAAGCCGGGAAGAAGAATAAAATCTCTATTATTCCTTGTTTCCAGATTACGATGCATTAAGACATTGCATTTGTCTTATAGATGCCCAATAAGAACTTAATTCTCATAAGGCCCTCATTAAATTTAATTTATGATGACTCAACTCATCTCAAAAGCTGGAAGGAACATGACTGATATACAAAAACTAGAAAGACTTCCTAAGCGTGTCTGTGGTAGCCTTACCTTTAGCATTTCTCTCTCTCTCTCATTACCCTAGTCTAGAACTCGCATGGATTCAAAAAGGCTTCATATCTGGCTGTCTAGACAATAAAATTGAAGACATGTTGAATGAAATCAAGCCAACTGCATATGAGATAGTTGACCAGATAAATCCTCTTCCTTGTTCTTCCTTGTAGTATGGTCGAGTAGAATAGTATAAGACTTTATGGACACACTTGGCATCATTGTATAATATGAACATTCCAATTATATGAATATATGAATGACACCTGAGTTGGGTATTAGTATGGAGTTGAGTCTATGTTCAACTTATCTTCAGATCGGTGCTTGTATTGTATAATCCTCGTGGATGACCGAATTTCATGAATTCGGTACTCCTAGAATCGGATATTGAGAGTCACACCTAGAGGGGGTGAACAGGTGATGTCTGTAAAACACAACTTCAAACACAATCTTGGTCCAAATTAAGAGTTAGTGCGAAATAAGACCAAGTCGGAGTGAGGAGAGAGAAGTTCTCTTCACTTGACTGCTCTTTCAAAATATGAAATAGACTAAGAGCAATATTGCAAGTGAAAGATAGAACTTAGATAGAGGAAGAACAATCGCAAAGAAAACAACACACAAGACACGACGATTTTTCTCATGGTTCGGCCAAGCCTGAAATGCTTGCTTACTCCATGTTGTGGTGTCCCTATGGACAAGGGTTGCTCTCAACCCCTCTCAAGCGACCCTATGATCAACTTAAATGTCACAGTCTTCCTTATATTAATATGGATCCCCTCACAAGGAATCTCCACAAGTTGGCATCTCTTGCAGCCGTACACAGTTTGATAGAGTTTACAACTCAAAAGCACATCAAGAGAGAGAGGAGACTACACACAAGATTAAATTGTCACACCTGGTTTTAGAAGGCAAACCGAATGTGAACCATATACATGCTAGGATCAGAACTCACGTATACAAAGATTACATAAATGAACATTATCACACAGTGCTCGAATAATATAGCATAAAGGAGTATTAACTTATTACATCATGACGTCGAAGACATCGAAGACATCCACATAGTTATCAACTTAACCAGAAAACCAAGTGTTTTGTGTTTAAGCAAGGGTGATGTCGGCGTTCCGAGACCGGGGGGTCCCCGAGCCGACGAGTGAGTGTGCCGCGTGCCCCAGCCCAGATGGGTCGAGCGCGTGGGCGAGCGCGAAGGGGGGAGAGAGAGCGAGAGCGAGGTGGCCGGAGCCGGGTCGTGAGGGAGTCGGAGGTTCTCGCGGCCTTCGTGTTCGTCCCGCGCCCAGGTCGGGTGCGCTTGCAGTAGGGGGTTACAAGCGTCCGCGCGGGTGAGGGGAGCGAGCGGCCCCGAGAGAGCGCCTGCCCCTGCCCTCGTTCCCGCGAGGCCAACCTTCTCTAAGAAGGCCCTGGTTCTTCCTTTTATAGGCGTAAGGAGAGGATCCAGGTGTACAGATGGGGGTGTAGCAAGGTGCTACGTGTCTAGCGGGGGAGAGCTAGTACCCTAAGTACATGCCAAGGTGGCAGCCGGAGAGATCTTGGCACCCAGCTAGTGTGGCGTCGTGGCTGTTGGAGAAGCAATGGAGCCGGGCGGAGGGACAGCTGTCGGAGTGGTTGGGCCCTTGCTGACGTCCCCCTGCTTTCGTAAGGGAGCTGGGAGCCGCCGTCGTCATGGTCCAGCGGGGCGCCATCATTGCCTATCTGGCGGAGCTAGCCAGATGGGACGTCGGTCCTGTTCTCTGCGGCCCGAGTCGTCTCAGGGTAGGGTGATGATGGCGCTTCCTGTCGACGTGGCGGACTCGTGCCCTAGGTCGGGCGACGTGGGGGCTCCTCCGAAGCCGAGGTCGAGTCTGTCCTGCATGGCCGAGGCCGAGGCCGAGCCCGAGCCCCTGGGTCGGGCGAGGCGGAGGTCATTCAACATAGGTCGGGGTGGAGTCCGAGCCCTGGGTCGGGCGAAGCGGAGTTCATCGTCTTCTGGGGCCTTAGCCCGAGTCCGAGCCCTGGGTCGGGCGGAGCGGAGTTCGCTGTCTTCCGGGGCCTTAGCCCGAGTCCGAGCCCTGGGTCGGGCGGAGCGGAGTTCGCCGTCTTCCGGGACCTTAGCCCGAGTCCGAGCCCTGGGTCGGGCGGAGCGGAGTTCGCCGTCTTCCGGGGCCTTAGCCCGAGTCTGAGCCCTGGGTCGGGCGGAGCGGAGTTCGCCGTCTTCCGGGGCCTTAGCCCGAGTCCGAGCCCTGGGTCGGGCGGAGCGGAGTTCGCCGTCTTCCGGGGCCTTAGCCCGAGTCTGAGCCCTGGGTCGGGCGGAGCGGAGTTCGCCATCTTCCGGGGCCTTAGCCCGAGTCCGAGCCCTGGGTCGGGCGGAGCGGAGTTTCCTCTGGCGCTTTTGGCCAAGCCTGGCTGCCCGTCAGTCTTACTCTTTGCGTTAAAGGCCCCAGTGACTTGGTCGGTCGGCGCGGTGATTTAGTCAGGGTTACTTCTTATCGAAGGCAAGGCCTCGGGCGAGCCGGAGATGCGTCTGCCGTGAAAGAGGAGGCCTCGGGCGAGACGGAAACATCTCAGGGTCGGCTGCCCTTGCCCGAGGCTAGGCTCGGGCGTGGCGTGATCGAGTCGCTCGTATGGACTGATCCCTGACTTAATCAAACCCATCAGGCCTCTGCAGCTTTATGCTGATGGGGGTTACCAGCTGAGAATTAGGCGTCTTGAGGGTACCCCTAATTATGGTCCCCGACAGTAGCCCCCGAGCCTCGAAGGGAGTGTTAACACTCGCTTGGAGGCTTTTGTCGCACTTTTTTGCAAGGGGACCAGCCTTTCTCGGTTGTACTTTGTTCCGGTGGGTGCGCGCGAGCGCACCCGCCGGGTGTAGCCCCGGAGGCCTCGGAGGAGTGGTTTCACTCCTTCGAGGTCTTAATGCCTTGCGTAATGCTTCGGCTGGTCTGGCGGTTCCCTCATGCGAACAGGCCGTAGCCCGGGTGCACTGTCGGGGCCCAAGTTCTCGGGCTGGTATGTTGACGCTGTCAACGGTTCGGCCGGAGCCGGGTTTGCGAGAGCAGCCCCCGAGCCTCCGCACAGAGCGAGAGGACGATCAGGGACAGACTCGGCTTTTTTACATACGCCCCTACGTCGCCTTTCCGCAAGGAGGAGGGGGGGAGAGCGCCATGTTACCCTCGATGGGCACCGAACATGGTGTCTCCGGTGAGCTGCAATCGGGTAATCCGAGTGGACGTCCGTGCCCCGTTCGTTGGGGGTCAGCTAGGGGCCCGGAGGCACGCCCAAAAGTACCTGCGGGTGATCTGCCGGACCCGGTCCCCTGGCGACGGGGTCCGAGGGCTCGTTGCCTCCCTCCGATGGGATTCCGTTACAGAGTCGTTCCCGCTGGTCTCGGAAATGTCCTAGGGTACCTCGGGAGCGCAGCCCGAGCCTTGGTTATGTATCGAACGTACCCCTGGTCATCCCTCGCTCGGTGTCTGAGGCGACTGTGAACCCTTCGGGGGGCCAGCCTTCGAACCCCTGATCAGTAATGGGCGCGGAGCCCGAGTAGCCTGAGGCGGTCGTGGAACCTTTCGGGGGGCTGACCTTCGAACCTCTAACCAGTAGTGGGTGTCGGGCCCACGTGATCTGAGGCAGCTGTTGAACCCTTCGGGAGGCCAGCCTTCGAACCCCTGATCAGTAAGGAGGCTCGGAGCCTAGTTCCTTCACGGGGAAGGATCCCTTTGGGGGTATCCCCCTTCCCGGTCCCTGTTGCAAGAGATAGAGAAAGGGGAAAAAGGGAAAAAGGATACGAAATTGAACGACGTGGCGTACCTTTTTTGGTGTGGTCGTTTTGGTGAAGGCGAAACGTCGCCAGCTGCTCCCGCCAGTAGCGCTGCCCGTCGAGCCGCGGAGTTAATGCGCCGAGGCGAGTAGTTGGCGAGGCTGCCGTTGCGCGTGCGCGAGCCGTTCGAGGAACGGGTCACGGGCGTGTCGTCTTCACACCGTGAGAGAGGGGGTTCTCTTGCTGCCTCCGGATGGGACGTGAGCCTGGCTGATGGCGTGATCGCTGCTCTTGCGCGCCTGCCACTGTCATTACTGCCGGCCCATTTTTGACCGCGTTTGACCGCTGCGTCAGGCTGGCGCAGCTGGGCCGCGCGTTGGGCCGCCTCGGGTCGCGGTATTGGTTCCGCAACCAAGGAGGTGTGGTGGTGGCGCAAGTGGCATAGTGGCTTACACGCAGCATCCGGCGCGCCGGTTGCGCGACGCGTGGGCTTGAGCCTCCGCGCTGGCCTGTCAGGAGTCGGAGAGGCGTGTCCACTTGGCGCGGCTGCATGCCGCCCGCATGGCTGCCCACCCCCTTCGCCCGTTGGTCTGGGCAAAAGTGGAGGGTCGCTTGTAACTGCTGGGTGGTTGCGCGCGCGCCGCGCGCGGTGGTTCGGCTTCTTCTGCTCGGAGCCGGTCTGCATGACAGGTGGGCCCCAGCCCCCGCGCCGCAGGGGAGGGCTTTGGAGGCGTGTTGGAGAAGACTCAGCCCGTGACGGTTGGGGGCGCAAGCACGGAGAGTTGCCTTTAAAAGGGGGGCGACCCCTTTCGTAAGGCGACCATGTCTTCTTCCTCCCTTATGCATCGTGTCTTTCCGCCTTTCAAGCCCCCGGATGGGGGAAACCGCCGTCTCCGTGCCTCATCGTCGGGGGACACCACTCCGTGGGGAGCGGGTACCTTTCGGCCATCGTTCGGCTTCAAGGATTTTCATCATGCAGCCCGGTTGCTCCCCTCCGCTGGGGGTCACCCAAGACGGTGACCACCAGCTCCTGGGTGGGGAGGGGCAAACCGGACTGCGATCTAGGTCCCACCCTCAGCTTCAAGGATGTTCATCATCCTCGCTGGGGTGGGTGCCGGACTGAGCCGGCGCTCTACTTCCCGCATGGGTTCGTGGGTCATCCTCTCCCACGATGTTCGAGGGAGAAGGCGCTCACTGGCCCTGCGGGCGGCCCGGACTTCGACAACATGGGGTGGATCGGCGACGGACGTCGTCACCTCCAGCGTGTCGGGTCCGCTGGCTCGGCTCCGGCGGCCCCTTCTGTTGGGGGGGCAGCTGCCGCGCCGTGTACACGGGAGGTCCACCCTAGACGTCGCGCGCTGCTAGGGCGGCGTTCGTGTTCTGGGGTGGTCCTGCCTTTGCACCAGGGCGGCGCCTTCGCGCGGAGGCTGGCGTCCCACTCATCGGGGAGGATTTGAGTGGGGATCTGCCGGTAGGCTGATGGCTCCTGGCGTCGGTGCCGAGGTGGAGGCGGCTCGAGAAGTCCTCGTCACCGACGGGATCACCGCCACCATCGGCGCTCCGGGCCTCCGGCTCTTTGTACTTGTCCTCGCCCCTCGAGCGTCGGCGCGGGCGAGGGCAAGACTGCAGCAGTGCCTACCCCTGAGGCCTGCGCTATTGCAGTTTGGCCATCCGGAGTGAGGGCCGTTGCCGTCGCAGTCGGAGCGGGCGGCGACGAGCCGCCCGTCAGTTTTCCGTAGCCCCGCAGGCCCGCCCCTTTCGAGTGGGGTTGTTCGTACCTGCGGGGGGGGGGAACCGGAGTTCCGTTTGTAATGGCACCTCGAGTGCCGGGTTTTTTG
Organism: Zea luxurians; assembly: GCA_029449295.1. Classification (NCBI taxonomy): domain Eukaryota; kingdom Viridiplantae; phylum Streptophyta; class Magnoliopsida; order Poales; family Poaceae; genus Zea; species Zea luxurians. The sequence continues at coordinate 118,935,161 of JAOPSE010000009.1, forward strand.
TTCATTTTGGCTTTTGGGGCCTGAACATGTATGTAATTACGGCACGGAGCCGTGTTTTTTCCTCATTTCCGAGCACTAAGACTTGTCCGCTGATTGTCTGAACCGCTTCACTAAGCATGAGTCGCCCCGCGTCAAGGTGACGAGTGAGGTATCCGTATCCCGGAGGCGTAGGAGTCCCTCGGCTCGGTCGGCCCTGTTGTCCGAGGCTCCTCCAGCTTAGTTAAAGAGACCCCTCGGCCGCTCTTCGACGAGCTGAGGCCAGGGGTAGCGATATCAGCATGAGCAGAGGCAGAGTTGGCTCGGAAATCAAACCTGGTTGGCCGGAGCCTAGCCGGGTTGTCCGTTGGCAGGATTGACACCGGAGTCGGTCAGCCGAGGCCTCGGACCGGGCTCGTGCCCTCGGAGGGTGGTTGGCCGAGGCCCCGGAGGTGGCTGGCCGAGCCGCCTGCTCGGGCCGGATTCCCGGAGAAGTCCCTGACAACGATCGCCCGGGCGTGGTGATGACGCCGTCCTTTGGAGCGGAGGCCCTCGGACCGCGTCGCCGTCCGAGGCTAGTTCGGGCCTTGCCAAAGTTGCTGTCGATGCCGAGGGTGTCGCTGCCCCCTTCCAGCGCCAAGACCTGAGCCTGCAGGATCAGCTTGTCTTGTAGCGTGTGCTTTGTGCGGCTGTCGAGGCCAGAACACACACCCTTGCCGTGTTGTAAAGCTGCATCCCTTTTCCTCTTGTTCCAAGCATCTGGACTTTTTTGTCGGTAACAGGGATGTTTGGTCGAGCGAAAGTTGCTTCTCGCGGAAGGTGAGGAGTGAGGTATCCATATCCCGGAGGCGTGGGAGTCCCTCGGCTCGGTCGGCCTTGCCGCTTACGCGCACTTTTACTCGTCCATGAGGCCCTATCACCGACTCAGTCGAGAAAACTTGAAGAATCGCTTCGACAGAAGAGCTTCCGAACGTAGAGACTTGTTCGATCCGCAGAGTCATCTTATCCGAACGCGAGTTACTTATCGCAGAAGGTGATGAGTGAGGTATCCGTATCCCGGAGGCGTAGGAGTCCCTCGGCTCGGTCAGCCTTGACTGCTTACGTGTACCCTGTCGTTTCCATGACCCACTTTTCGAAGTAGTCAAAAAGCACGAAAGTTATTCTGATAAAAGAGATTTTTTGTTCGAGGAAAATTTTGACGCAAAGGGGGTTTCCCCCCTTTTAGCCCCCGAGGGAGGGTCGGGCTTTGCCGAGGCGAGGCCGACCCTTCCTTGTTGACTAAACTTTGCGTGGGTGCGAGGTATATGAACAATTTGGAAACATCTCAAGAGTAGAAGCGACGTAGCTGTTGGATGTTCCAAGCGTTGCCGTAGACCTCGCCTTGACTGTTGGCTAGCTTGTACGTTCCGGGCTTCAGTACTTTGGTGATGACGAACGGCCCCTCCTAGGGGGGCGTGAGCTTGTGCCTCCCTCGGGTGTCTTGCCGCAGCCGAAGCACCAGATCGCCCACCTGGAGGTCTCGGGGTCGGACCCCTCGGGCGTGGTAGCGTCGCAGGGACTGCTGATATCGCGCCGAGTGTAGTAAGGCCCTGTCCCGAGCCTCATCCAGCTGGTCCAGCGAGTCTTCTCGGCTAGCTTGGTTGCTTTCTTCGTTGTAGGCCCTCGTCCTCGGGGAGCCGTATTCCAGGTCAGTGGGCAGGACGGCCTCGGCCCCGTAGACCAGGAAGAACGGCGTGAAACCTGTGGCTCGGCTTGGCATCGTCCTCGGGCTCCAGACCACCGAGGGGAGTTCCTTCATCCATCGCTTTCCGAACTTGTTGAGATCATTGTAAATCCGGGGCTTGAGCCCTTGTAGAATCATGCCGTTGGCACGTTCCACTTGCCCATTCGACATGGGATGAGCTACGGCGGCCCAGTCTACCCGGATGTTGTGATCCTCGCAAAAATCCAAGAATTTTTTGCCGGTGAACTGGGTGCCGTTGTCGGTGATGATGGAGTTCGGGACCCCGAAGCGATGGATGATGTTGGCGAAGAACGCCACCGCCTGCTCGGATCTGATGCTGTTTAGGGGTCGGACCTCGATCCACTTGGAGAATTTGTCGACGGCGACCAGCAGGTGCGTGTAGCCCTCGGGCGCCTTCTGTAGAGGGCCGATGAGGTCCAGACCCCACACAGCGAAGGGCCAGGTGATGGGTATCGTCTGCAGAGCCTGAGCGGGCAGGTGGGTCTGCTTCGCATAGAATTGGCACCCTTCGCAGGCGCGGACAATTCTAGTGGCGTCAGCCACCGCCGTCGGCCAGTAGAAGCCTTGGCGGAAAGCGTTCCCGACGAGGGTTCGAGGTGCTGCATGATGGCCGCAAGCCCCCGAGTGTATTTCCTGCAGGAGTTCCTGACCCTCGGCGATGGAGATGCATCGCTGGAGAATGCCCGAGGGGCTACGGTGGTAGAGCTCCTGCTCATCGCCCAGCAAGACGAACGACTTGGCGTGTCGCGCTATCCGCCGAGCCTCGGCTCGGCCGAGGGGCAGCTCTCCTTGGCGGAGATATTGCAGGTACGGGGTCTGCCAATCTTGATCTGGCATGACCCCGCTCTGCTCCTCCTCGATGTGCAGTGCTTCGCCCTCGGGGGCCGAGGGTTCCTCAGGTTGAACCGAGGATGGCTCGGGCTGGGCCGAGGTCGCCTCGGACGGGGCCGAGGGCACCTCGGGCTCGGGCGTGCCGCCTATCTTGACGGAGGGTTGGTGCAGATCCCGGGAGAAGACGTCCGGGGGAACCGTCGTTCGCCCCGAGGCTATCTTCGCCAGCTCGTCCGCGGTCTCGTTGTAGCGCCGGGCGATGTGGTTAAGCTCGAGCCCGTAGAACTTGTCTTCCAGGCGTCGAACCTCATCACAGTAGGCCTCCATCTTCGGGTCGCGGCAGTGGGAGTTCTTCATGACTTGGTCGATGACGAGCTGCGAGTCGCCGCGTGCATCGAGGCGTCAGACCCCTAGCTCGATGGCGATTCGCAATCCGTTGATCAGAGCCTCGTACTCAGCCACATTGTTGGACGCCGGGAAATGGAGGCGGAGCACGTAGCGCAGGTGTTTCTCGAGGGGTGAGACGAAGAGCAGGCCCGCGCTGGCTCCCGTCTTCATCAGCGACCCATCGAAAAAACATGGTCCAGAGCTCCGGTTGGATCGGAGCCGTCGGCAACTGGGTGTCGACCCATTCGGCTACGAAGTCCGCCAGTACCTGGGACTTGATGGCCTTCCGAGGGGCGAACGAGATTGTCTCGCCCATGATTTCCACCGCCCACTTTGCGATCCGTCCCGAGGCTTCTCGGCACTGGATGATCTCCCCCAGGGGGAAGGATGACACTACAGTCACCGGATGAGACTCGAAGTAATGTCGCAGCTTTCGCCTCGTCAGGATCACTGCATACAGCAGCTTCTGGACTTGTGGGTAGCGGATCTTGGTCTCGGACAGCACCTCGCTGACGAAGTAAACTGGCCTCTGAATGGGCAAGGCATGCCCCTCTTCCTGCCTTTCGACCACGATCGCGGCGCTGACCACCTGAGTGGTAGCGGCGACGTAGACCAAGAGGGCTTCTCCATCAGCTGGGGGTACCAAGACGGGCGCCTGGGTGAGGAGCGCCTTCAGGTTCCCGAGGGCTTCCTCGGCCTCGGGAGTCCAAGTGAAGCGCTCGGCCTTCCTTAAGAGACGGTACAGGGGCAGGCCTCTTTCGCCGAGGCGCGAGATGAAACGGCTCAAGGCCGCGAGGCATCCCATGACCCTCTGTACGCCTTTTAAGTCCTTGATGGGCCCCATGTTTGTGATGGCTGCGATCTTCTCCGGGTTGGCTTCGATGCCCCGCTCGGAGACGATGAATCCCAAGAGCATGCCTCGGGGCACTCCGAAGACGCACTTCTCGGGATTGAGCTTGACGCCCTTCGCCTTGAGACACCGGAATGTCAGCTCAAGGTCGGAGAGAAGGTCGGAGGCTTTCCTCGTCTTGACTACGATGTCATCGACGTAGGCCTCGACCGTGCGACCGATATGTTCGCCGAACACATGGTTCATTCACCGCTGGTACGTTGCACCCGCGTTCCTCAAACCGAACGGCATGGTGACATAACAGTACATGCCGAAGGGCGTGATGAAAGAAGTCGCGAGCTGGTCAGACTCTTTCATCTTGATTTGATGATACCCTGAGTAGGCATCGAGGAAAGACAGGGTTTCGCACCCTGCAGTGGAGTCCACGATTTGATCGATGCGAGGTAGAGGGTAGGGGACTTTCGGACATGCTTTGTTGAGGCCAGTGTAGTCTACGCACATCCGCCATTTCCCCCCTTTCTTCCTCACAAGTACAGGGTTGGCAAGCCATTCGGGATGGAATACCTCTTTGATGAACCCTGCTGCCATCAGCTTGTGGATCTCCTCGCCTATCACCCTGCGCCTTTCCTCGTCGAATCGGCGCAGAGGCTGTCTGACCGGTCGGGCTCCGGCCCGAATATCCAGCGAGTGCTCGGCGACATCCCTCGGTATGCCGGGCATGTCCGAGGGACTCCACGCAAAAACGTCGGCGTTTGCGCGGAGAAAGTCGACGAGCACTGCTTCCTATTTGGGGTCGAGCCCGGATCCGATCCGAATCTGCTTGGAGGTGTCGCCACTGGGGTCGAGAGGGACGGCCTTAACCGTCTCCGCTGGCTCGAAGTTGCCGGCATGTCGCTTCACGTCCGGCACCTCTCGGGAGAGGCTTTCCAGGTCGGCAATGAGGGCCTCGGACTCGGCGAGGGCCTCGGCGTACTCCACGCACTCCACATCGCATTCGAATGCGTGTTTGTACGTGGGGCCGACGGTGATGACCCCGTTGGGGCCCGGCATCTTGAGCTTCAGGTAGGTGTAGTTGGGGATGGCCATGAACTTTGCGTAGCATGGCCTTCCCAACACTGCGTGGTAGGTCCCTCGGAACCCGACCACCTCGAACGTCAAAGTCTCCCTTCGGAAGTTAGAGGGTGTTCCGAAGCAGACAGGAAGGTCGAGCTGTCCGAGGGGCTGGACGCGCTTCCCGGGAACGATCTCGTGGAAGGGCGCAGCGCCTGCTCGGACGGATGACAGATCGACGCGCAGGAGCCTGAGGGTCTCAGCGTAGATGATGTTGAGGCAGCTGCCCCCATCCATCAGGACCTTGGTGAGCCTGACGTCGCCGATGACGGGATCGACGACGAGCGGGTACTTCCCTGGGCTCGGCACGTGGTCGGGGTGGTCGTCTCGGTCGAAGGTGATGGGCTTGTCGGACCAGTCTAGGTAGACTGGCGCCGCCACCTTCACCGAGCAGACCTCCCGACGCTCCTGCTTACGATGCCGAGCCGAGGCATTCGCCGCATGCCCTCCGTAGATCATGAAGCAGTCGCGGACCTCAGGGAACTCTCCTGCTTGGTGATCTTCCTTTTTGCCGTCGTCGCGGGCCCTGTCACCCTCTGCGGGTGGCCCGGCCCGGTGGAAGTGGCGCCGAAGCATGACGCACTCCTCGAGGGTGTGCTTGACGGGCCCCTGATGGTAGGGGCACGTCTCCTTGAGTGCCTTGTCGAAGAGGTTGGCGCCTCCGGGGGGCTTCCGAGGGTTCTTGTACTCGGCGGCGGCGACAAGGTCCGTGCTGGCGGCGTCGCGTTTCGCTTGCGACTTCCTCCTGCCTTTCTTCTTGGCGCCGGGCGGAGTAGACGCCTCGGGAGCATCTTCCGACGGGCGGCCCTGGGGCCGCTTGTCCTTTCGGAAGATGGCTTCGACCGCCTCCTGACCAGAGGCGAACATGGTGGTGATGTCCATCAGCTCGCTCGCCCTGGTGGGGGTCTTGCGACCCAACTTGCTCACCAGGTCACGGCAGGTGGTGCCGGCAAGGAACGCGCCGATGACATCGGAGTCGGTGATGTCGGGCAGCTCGGTGCGCTGCTTCGAGAATCGCCGGATGTAGTCCCGAAGAGACTCTCCCGGCTGTTGCCGGCAGCTTCGGAGGTCCCAGGAATTCCCGGGGCGCACGTACGTGCCTTGGAAGTTGCCGGCGAAAGCCTGGACCAGATCCTCCCAGTTGGAAATCTGCCCCGGAGGCAGGTACTCCAACCAAGCGCGAGCGGTGTCGGAGAGGAACAGGGGGAGGTTGCGGATGATGAGGTTGTCATCGTCCGTCCCACCCAGCTGACAGGCCAGGCGGTAATCCGCAAGCCACAATTCCGGTCTCGTTTCCCCCGAGTACTTTGTGATAGTAGTCGGGGGTCGGAATCGGGGCGGAAACGGCGCCCGCCGAATGGCTCGGCTGAAGACCTGCGGACCGGGTGGTTCGGGCGAGGGACTCCGATCCTCCCCGCTGTCGTAGCGTCCCCCACGCCTGGGGTGATAACCTCGGCGCACCCTTTCGTCGAGGCGGGCCCGACGGTCGCGATGAGGGTGCTCGTCACCGAGGTGGCCCGGGGCCGCAGGCGCAGTATTGCGCGTGCGCCCGGTGTAGACCGAGGCTTCCCGCGTGAGTCGGGAAGTCGCGGCACGAGGTTCCGAGGGGTACCCCTGCCTTCGGGAGGCAGAGCTTTCGGCCCACCGGGCCGCAGCGCCTTCCAGGAGATGCTTGAGCTCTCCCTGGATTCGCCGACCCTCGGTGGTTGATGACTCCGGCATCGCGCGGAGGAGCATTGCTGCGGTGGCCAGGTCCTGACCGGTTCCGCCGGATGCGGGTGGCGGTCTGTCCCTGGCATCGTTGGCGATGCGGTGCTAGAGACCTTGGGGCAGGTGACGTATTCCTCCGGCCGGGGGCTGGCTCGCCCATACCTGCCCGACGTTCCGGCGGATTGCCTCGAGCGCTCCTGCTCCCTCATCGAGCCCGGCCTGCGCCCCGCGGACTTGCTCGAGCTGTGGGTCGTGACCCCCCGCCGGGACGGGGACCACAGCTAGCTCCCGCGGGATGTCGGCGCGAGGCGCTGGTCTAGGGGGATCACCATCCTCCGGCATGCCGAGACAGCTGCCTCCGAAGGGATCCCCTAGCTCGACGTGGAAACATTCGCGGCTCGGGCCGCAGTCCTTGTTGTCAAGGCTGCGGCTGCCGTCGGAACTGTCGGAGAGGCAGTAGTCGCATGCGGTCATGAAGTCCCGCATGGCACTGGGGTTGCCAGATCCAGAGAAATCCCAGCAGATGCTGGGGTCGTCATCTTCCTCGGACCCAGAGGGTCCGTAGGTCGAGACACCCGTCAATCGGTCCCAAGGCGACCGCACACGAAACCCCAGAGAGGTTGCACTCGCCTCAACGTGAGCGCCCGCCAAAGCGAGGCCGCCAGGCGGGTTGAGGCCGAGTCGAAATGACGAAGGATGGGAATCAGCCCGTACCTTTTGGTCGACGAGGATCGACGAAGTCGCATCGGGGGCTGATCGTGCTGTCGTCCTGGGTGCGAGGGCGACGTCCTGCAGGCCCTCCGTGAGCGTGCTGGCGTCGTCCACTTGCTCGGGATCGGCGTGTCGCGGGGGGACGGCGCTCGCCTTCGCCTCAAACGCGTGGGTGATGCCCGACGCGTCCTCCGTTGGGGCGCTGGGGATGTCGATTTGCTCGACAGTCGACTGAGCGCAGCCTCCCGCTCGGCCTTGGTTGCCCCGCCTCCTCCTCCGATGGCGAGGGAGAGGATGGGGTGAGCTCGAAAGTTGTCCTTCCCCCACGCGGGAAAGACGTCGTCGATTCCGCCGCCGGCGGGCGGGCTGTCCGCCACCGTTGTCGCTGTCGCGCGGCGGTGGAAGGAGTATCATGTCGTAGCTGCCGTCGAAAGACATGAACTCGAGACTCCCGAAACGGAGCACCGTCCCGGGTTGAAGAGGTCGTTGGAGACTGCCCATCTGGAGCTTGACGGGAAACTACTCGTCAACACGCAGCAGGCCCCTACCTGGCGCGCCAACTGTCGGCGTTCCGAGACCGGGGGGTCCCCGAGCCGACGAGTGAGTGTGCCGCGTGCCCCAGCCCAGATGGGTCGAGCGCGTGGGCGAGCGCGAAGGGGGGAGAGAGAGCGAGAGCGAGGTGGCCGGAGCCGGGTCGTGAGGGAGTCGGAGGTTCCCGCGGCCTTCGTGTTCGTCCCGCGCCCAGGTCGGGTGCGCTTGCAGTAGGGGGTTACAAGCGTCCGCGCGGGTGAGGGGAGCGAGCGGCCCCGAGAGAGCGCCTGCCCCTGCCCTCGTTCCCGCGAGGCCAACCTTCTCTAAGAAGGCCCTGGTCCTTCCTTTTATAGGCGTAAGGAGAGGATCCAGGTGTACAGATGGGGGTGTAGCAAGGTGCTACGTGTCTAGCGGGGGAGAGCTAGTACCCTAAGTACATGCCAAGGTGGCAGCCGGAGAGATCTTGGCACCCAGCTAGTGTGGCGTCGTGGCTGTTGGAGAAGCAATGGAGCCGGGCGGAGGGACAGCTGTCGGAGTGGTTGGGCCCTTGCTGACGTCCCCCTGCTTTCGTAAGGGAGCTGGGAGCCGCCGTCGTCATGGTCCAGCGGGGCGCCATCATTGCCTATCTGGCGGAGCTAGCCAGATGGGACGTCGGTCCTGTTCTCTGCGGCCCGAGTCGTCTCAGGGTAGGGTGATGATGGCGCTTCCTGTCGACGTGGTGGACTCGTGCCCTAGGTCGGGCGACGTGGGGGCTCCTCCGAAGCCGAGGTCGAGTCTGTCCTGCATGGCCGAGGCCGAGGCCGAGCCCGAGCCCCTGGGTCGGGCGAGGCGGAGGTCGTTCAGCATAGGTCGGGGTGGAGTCCGAGCCCTGGGTCGGGCGAAGCGGAGTTCATCGTCTTCTGGGGCCTTAGCCCGAGTCCGAGCCCTGGGTCGGGCGGAGCGGAGTTCGCCGTCTTCCGGGGCCTTAGCCCGAGTCCGAGCCCTGGGTCGGGCGGAGCGGAGTTCGCCGTCTTCCGGGACCTTAGCCCGAGTCCGAGCCCTGGGTCGGGCGGAGCAGAGTTCGCCGTCTTCCGGGGCCTTAGCCCGAGTCCGAGCCCTGGGTCGGGCGGAGCGGAGTTCGCCGTCTTCCGGGGCCTTAGCCCGAGTCCGAGCCCTGGGTCGGGCGGAGCGGAGTTCGCCGTCTTCCGGGGCCTTAGCCCGAGTCCGAGCCCTGGGTCGGGCGGAGCGGAGTTCGCCATCTTCTGGGGCCTTAGCCTGAGTCCGAGCCCTGGGTCGGGCGGAGCGGAGTTTCCTCTGGCGCTTTTGGCCAAGCCTGGCTGCCCGTCAGTCTTACTCTTTGCGTTAAAGGCCCCAGTGACTTGGTCGGTCGGCGCGGTGATTTAGTCAGGGTTACTTCTTATCGAAGGCAAGGCCTCGGGCGAGCCGGAGATGCGTCTGCCGTGAAAGAGGAGGCCTCGGGCGAGACGGAAACATCTCAGGGTCGGCTGCCCTTGCCCGAGGCTAGGCTCGGGCGTGGCGTGATCGAGTCGCTCGTATGGACTGATCCCTGACTTAATCAAACCCATCAGGCCTCTGCAGCTTTATGCTGATGGGGGTTACCAGCTGAGAATTAGGCGTCTTGAGGGTACCCCTAATTATGGTCCCCGACAGGTGAGTACACATCAATGTACTCAGTAAATATCTCATTTGGCTGAAGTATACTAGCTTTATGCGGAGTTAGGCTGATAGCATGTTGCTTTTACTTTATCAAGTTTTATTCATTAATATGAACCAAGTTTTATCAACAATCCCCAGTTGTTATCCCAGAGAGCACCTCCTCATAGAGGAAATACTAGAAATCCATAGTCAGAATCAAGAGCGAATCAATGTGTGTTTGTTGGGGTCAGCCGACCCCGATAAAAATTATAAATCCTTTAGCAAAACACTGTTAAAGTTCAAGAAAATTTATATCATATAGCAAAGCTGACCCTACTGACCGTGATAATATTCTCGGCTAGATTCGCCACTGGTCAGAATCACCATTAACAGAACCATCATCATAACTGTATCCAGAGTATCTCTGATCAAAGAGGATCCTAGGGTCACTCTTAACCATGAGCACGACAGATATATCAGTTTCTAATCCTCTGCAGATGTCACACACTTTACCCATGAGCTATGATTCACGTTCTGGTCGGGGATCATGACTCCCCATTGATCGCTTCCTAGGTGGTCTGACAGGGTATCAGTATGTAGCCTTTACAAAGGTTCCCTAGAGGTCATAGTCGCCCGTTAGGTTTCTCTGGGTTTGATAAACATAGTACTCCTCCCCACAGGGGGTGATGTGACGGAACCTCCCATGTTATTAGGCCCACCTACAGTTGTCCTTGTCCAACAGACCTTAGGCAACCTTGTAGATGCACATAATCAATCGACAAGTTTGGTATCTGTATCCTCAAATCCTTGCCCAAGAGCGCTTCACCCGTCACGCAGATATTACATTACATCGGAGGAAAGAATAAGCGGAAGCGAATTACAATAGCTTAATTTACATTTATTAAAATATAGAGAAAGAGTATTAAGGTTATTACAAAACCAAGGTATAGGAGTGCATAGAGTATTATTATTACAAACCCGGGAGGCAAAAACCCCTCCCGCACAAAAGTATATTGCTTTACAAGTGGGAGGCCAACTTCCTCTCGCGGCTTCACTGCTGTGATTCTTCTTTAGGCACCACCTTTGAACAAAAACAGCAAAAGTATGTTGTTTCCCCACCTACAACAACATGGGTTTGAAAACCCTGAGTACGGAGTGTACTTTCGCAAGTCTTACCCATCAAAAGAAAAGACTCTCAAGGGTATGTTGGCTTGAGGGAGTCAAGGTAAGGCTATTCAAGAATCAAAGACTCTGTTTCGCTAAAATGCTTATTAATAGTGGATCCTTAAAAATCCAGTTTTATTAGCAAGTTAAGTCATTACCTGTAGCTAGAGTTATTTCTACCCTAGTTCAAACACTTGACCTGTGCTAGCCATCTTTTATCACCCTTTTACTTTACTGGATTGCTACGTGTAAGTCAGTGACCAAGTCTTCATGTCCAAGAAGTAATGGCGATCCGAATCGATCAATACTCAGCTGAGGATCTCCAATCACACGACATATGTAGCACTTAACCCTTGCATATGTCAACTTGCCACCGGGCTTCTTAAGACCAGACCAGGTTCACGCCGACCGAGAGCACAGATACACCACCGTCTAGCCTCTTGCCATGGAGGGTACATGCTACTCTCGCCATCTCTCCACTCCTATTGCGTGTTGGCCTTTCTGGTATTAGTCTGCTCGAGGCAAAGCTTACCCATGACGAGGCATGTGACCAGTTAAAGGGTCCTCGGTCAGCAGGCCCACATCAACACGGTCCTTAAGCGACTCAAACGGAGACACTACACCAAGAATCTCTTCTCGAGCAAGTCACCCGCCCAGTCTCAACTTTATCATTTAAACCCAAAAGCTTGGTACCTGATAGAGGTACATCTTATCCGATGTTGAACCCATCACGGCCATGATGGATCCATCATCAAGTTTTTATTTTTGAAAACATCCCCTTCCCTTTGAAGCATCACCTTTGGTGTAAAACAAAACCTTTTTTTGTTTTCTAAAGCAAGGCTAAGCATCATAAAACCTTTTAATAAAAGCAGGTAACCAAGGAATGGTAAAACAGTTCCAAGGAAGGAAATGCAGCAATTGGCTTAACACTCAACTCCTATCACCTAATGCATCATTCAAGTGATAAAGAGTTTAAAATCACAAGGAAAGGTAAATGCACCAGGGCTTGCCTTGTGTTGTAGGAGAGTCGGGCTCTGTTCCACAAAAATTAAAGTAAAAACAGTTCCCGAAAGGTGGGTTCTCTGTTGGTGGTGTAGTCTCTTCTTCTTCAACCACTATTTCTTCCTCGTTCTCTATAACCATATATATAAACATGAATGCTCATGTGATGTTATGAATATGCAATTGTAGTAAAGGTACATCAAGTGGTGTCTTGAATACAATTTTCCTTCACGGTGCACCAGGGAAACTGGGGTCTTCTGAGTCAACACCCTAGTAGGGATAGATAGTTTTACCCTAAGGGGCTAGGGTTTTGGGGTTTTGGGATCAAACAATGTTCAAAACATACCAAACTTCACCCAAGGGTTCTAATGGTCAAAATAAGTTCACCCAAAATGTTTTATGATTTTTGGAGCAATTTAGTAATTTCTAAAATTCCAAAGGTCTTGATTTTGGCCTTCTTAAATACTACATAATTCTTGGTTAGGTCTAAAAATCTTAGAACTATTTTTATTAAATATTATGTGAATTTAAAGTCCAATAAAATTTGTCTCATGATTTTATCATTTTCATATAATTTTCTATGAATTCTCTAATCCTGGCAGAAAAAGAAAAAGAGAAAGCATAAACAGTAATGGACTCAATCTGGCCCGAGCCGGCCCACGATAGGCGAAAACGCGCCCGCGCGCTCGCCCGCATTGCTGGATTTGCACAGGGGACCCTGGTGATTTGAAAAACCTATAAAGAGTCCGTTGCACTATTTCCATGAGTCACTGACAATTGCACGAAGGCCCTCGCACTTCTATTCCTTCGCAACGCCAGGTCCACGATGCAGAACGCCGGTGAGCATGCCCTCCGGCGAACCTGTACCGGCCAAGACATGCAATGACCGGACCCCTAGCTCGGCTTGCACCTAATTCAACTAATTGCACGATTACAGGTCGAGATCTCCCTGTCCACGGTGATGGCGCGAATTACGGATGAACCAAGGCGTTCCCGGTGATCCGTCGTGTTCTAGTTCAAATGTTCGGGTCGAGAAGCATCAAGAGCACACAAGAGTGCTGAGACAAGAGTGAGGAGGACGTGAACGGACCTGCAGAAGGCTGACCACGGTGAGCTCACACTCGGTGGGGTTCTTGACTGATTTGGGGGAAAACTCCAAATTAGAGCTCTCTGGTGGACAATTCGAGACACAGGTGGGTGCGCTAGATGTGTGACTACCTAGCGGAGCTCATGGCATGCTCAATTTATAGTCTTTGAGCAGTGGTGTCCAATTTCACAAAGCTATGCAGGCGGCCGGAGAGAGGGGATGAGTCACCGCGGCGATCTACCGTGGCGATCACTGGTTGAGGAGCTACGACGGTCACTGGGTAATCACAACGACTCACGATGACGTGGTAAGACATCCTAAGGCGTGGCGCAATCGAGTGAACGATGGCAGCCACGGTGAAGGCCATGCACCCACATTGCCGGCAAGTGGGCACGGTGACAGGGCGGCCACAGTGCCCCAAACTCATCCACGATGAAGATCTTTTCACTATCAAGCGTAATCCATTCATCTGAGACACAAAGTGGCGGCCGACACGAATCCGAGCGTGGAGGTCACCGGCGGCGAGGAGGGCTGAACCTGTGATCTTATTTAGTCACTGTACCAAGGCAATCACCATCAGAGCGTCTGACAGAGCGATTTCAGGAGCCAGGATCTTTGATTTTCATGTAGCAACTACTTAATTCATCTGTATCAAAGTTGTAGCTCTATATAATAGCTACAATTCGATTATAGAGACCTTGCTCATTGGCTTACTCCCTTGAGCTTGAATCAAGTCCAAAGTTCATCAGAACTCACTGTGAGTCAATATTAAGTCTCAGGGTGGGCTGACAGCCAGACTTAAAGCCTTTTTATCTCTAATTTCTATACAACACTAATGCTTAGCCACTTAATAAAACTTGTACTCCTAACATAGCTCTACAATTTTGATGTGTTGACCTAGGGCAAAATCCTCAAGAATTCTGAGATATGGAGCACCAAAGTTGACCTTATTCAACTGAATTTAGACTTAACCATATGGGGTGCATGGGGTGCTTTTTGCAAATAAGTCCAAATCTCACTATTTGACTTGCAAATCCTCAAATGAAGAAAACCCATGATTTGTGGTGTTCTATCACTTTGGTATTTGCACTTGGGTCCCAAAGTGCACAAAGTTTACAATTAACGCCCTAGGGTTTCAATTAGGGTTTCTAGGGGTCTTTTTAGGGTTTTGAGTACTTTAGGGTTCTTGTAATACTAAAGTCCATCAAAGGTGATATCTTATGATCATTTCTCATGTCTTATGAGGTTTTTACTCATTTAGGCTTCTCTTACATCCATAAGCCCTAATTTAAGGTTAAGTACCCTACTCTAGGGTTAACCACTCATCAAGTCCTAACATCTCAACTTGAAATTTTTACCTAGTGAATGCACTCTAGGTATAACAAACATATGAAATGTCAATGCACATGATGTTATGCTCAAGTTTTAATGCTAGTAACACTAGGGGTGTTACAGGTGACTAATAAAAAGCAGAACAAAAGAACCTCGGCACCTGACCTCGGCAGAGACAGTACTACGCCACGGACCCCATTTACGGCATGACGACAAAGCAACTACACCTCTAGCTCCTCTAATTATTTAGCTAAGGGCGTCCCATACCACCCTCATGGTTGCACTATTTTCCCGGGTTGTAACACCCTAGGTGTTATCTCCCGTTAAACAGCGATTATGAACGTAAGTAAGAAAGGCCAGGGTGAATAACGATTTTGATATTAGCTCCGTCTCCGATTATCAAGATTATCCAAGAAATCTCATTTAGATTGGAATTTAATCATCTCACGAAAGTTTGAGTTGGGTGCTGTTTTCAATTCGATAATCTAAGCAATTAAAAAGGGTTCATGAAACTTTTGGATTATCGAATCTTCGTCGCTGGCAAATTTTGAACTCTTCGGATCACGCGTGTAAGTGGATACGAAAATCAGAAGATTTCTGATTTTATGTAAAATTTTGAGTCCGCGCTATCCGAAAAGAGCAATGTGTCAGCACATTAATTTAATTGTTTTCTCTCATCTTGTGATCCTTGGCGTTAAAGCGAATGATCGACAATTGGTGAGACTCGTAAAAATTAGACTGGATTAAATACAGTCTAAAATCCTGATGCCATGGATTTGGTCCATTTACATCTTGTCCGAACTCTAACTCTTGAAATCGAATCCGGTTCAGTCCGTTTACGTTTTGCCCAGAATAATCACAAAAGTTATCCAAACGAAATTTAGCCAGAACCGTTATCCTCTGATTTTCCGTTTTATGTTTCGAAAAATAATATATGTAGCCTGAATAACATCGTAATCTAATCCATTTAGAATTCGCTCAAATTCTAATCCAAAAATCCTTGGTTGTTTGGTTAGACTTAAAAGTAACTGTTTGGGTTGCTGTCGGTGGTAATTATATGAGACACAACTACAGTATTTTAGCTGCTACAGTATCGGAAAAAGCAAGCCGAACAACACTCGCACTAGATATTTGCTCGTAACGATATTCTTGTGCTAAGAAAGGAAAAGAAATATCTTCTCAGATTTTATTTCTAACCGATCCTATCCTACTGCCTTCCTCTGATTTTTTTCCATCACCGCATGACCCGTCCTTATCGGTCGCTAGATTTTTTTCCTGTTGGAGCACTCGTTTCTTTATCTCCCAGCCAGTGCTCACTCCCAGGACATCATCTTCTCCATGCTTCTTCTCACTGTACGCAGGTTCTTGACCGTGTGAGCTCCCCACGCCATCTCCTCAATCAGTGAGCAAGCCAAGCCTGCTGGTGCAGACGTGCAGCTTGTTCTCCGTCCCTCCTCTCTGAGGCACGCCCTCACCAGCCAAGCTTTCTGTGCACGTAGCCACTCCCTCCCCAGCTGCTTCTCTCTTCCTCGCGTGCAGCCGCGCCCCCTCAGGTCGCCTGCTCCAGCTCCCATGGCACCCATCTCTTTGGCCGCGGTCTTCCCTGCTCCAGCCCAGCCAAGCTCACCCCTGCGCGCGCGTTCTCCTGCGTCCAGCCGAGCGCGCGTAGCTTCTCTGCTCGCGACACTCCCTGTCTGCTCGTGCCATGTCCCTGTCCATCAGCGGCACGTGCACCTTTTTCCTTCCCTGCAAGCAGCGAGTTAAGTTGGTTTCGCCGGGTTGCTCGGATTTTGGGTCCGATCGGTGTTGAGAGTTCATCCTGATGGTGCTATGGCGTGGCGACATCGTGCGCGTCGTAGCAGCCGTCCTGACCGCGGAACAGTCCGTGCCATAAAGCCTGCCCAGCTGTGACCTTGCCTTGCTCCTCGCGTCACTGTTCGTCGAGCTCATCCAACACTTGCCTTATCCTAGCCACAGTTCGTGCCTCCTCAAATTCCCTCCCTTTCCGGTCGTCGTGTGTGCTCGCGCTCAGCTGTGCTTGCCTGCATCCGCGTCGTTCTTCGACTCAGTGCTAGACTGCATTCGCTTGGCTCTAGCTCGCTAGCTATCAACGCTCGCTGTTGGTCCTGGTTTTGAGCTCGTCGTCTGGTACCTAGCCACTAACTAGCGCTCACGTCGGCCACGCAAAACCTCGATGTCGAACGTGTTGTTCTATGCAAGACAGGCCCGCGTCATCATCATTATTATCGTGGATTGCCGATGTCATTCACCTCGACAACTACCACATCCGCGACTCCGCCGTTCCAATAATTTTGTCGCACCGCCCTTCAAATCCGAGTCCTCGTCCGTAGGATCGTCGTTGACCTCACAACTTTAGCTTGAGTTAATTATGGTGAGTTGATCTGTTATTCCCATCAATTAAATAGATGGTTGGATTAAATAGATGCATCATTTGGGATGATTCTCTTGTCTATTACTTGATGTGGAGGGTAAAGTTAGATTTTAGGTTTATGTGGTAAGTATATTGGTAAAAATATATGTTGTGTGATGATTCTCTACATTAAGTGTAGTGTGATGTTTTATTAGTCGGGATATTTTAAGGATTAATTCAGAAGAGTGTTTAAATAGTTAGTTAAGTTGTTTCGATCCATACTTTGATTTTGGTGTCCCAAAATTATGAGTCTAAGTAATTAGTCTTTCGGTGTTCGCTTTAGTCAAAGAGAAATGTGGAACTCATATGATCTATTCTTTTCCTAATGACTGAGCTAGGTCCTTTTAAACAGAAAGTAAGTGATGTATGAGCTACCTCCGAATAGGCTGGAAAGGTGTAATTATTATAATTAGTCTTATATCGCTAGTTAGTATTTGCTTAATGCTTTATTATAAGTGTTTCATCCTCATCGGTGTAGATTATCTATCTTATGCTATTTATACTCGTGCTCATACATGTGCATCATGCATCTCATGAGGTACGCTAGTTGATCATGTGATGTGAAGGGCAAGAGCTGGATTAATCTCAAGGTGATGCTGATGGACGAACCTGAAGATGGATAATCTGAACAAGTGCCAAGATAAAGGCTGATCGTCAAGTGGACGTCATCTAACAAACACTAATGTAGTGTTTATTCCAGGCAAGCCCCGGTGCATTATCCCTTTCCTTGCTGTGTTAAAATCTTTATCACCTTGTTTGATGCATTAGGTTATATGAGTTGTGTGCTAAACAATTGATGCATTTCCTTCCTTGAAAAATTGATTACCCTTTCTTGATACCCTTTTTGAAAAGAATTTTATGATGCTTAGCCTTGCTTTAGCAAACAAAAATGTTTTGTTTTAAAACAAAAGTGATGCATCAGTGGGTGGGAATGTTTTCAAAAAGAAAATACTTATGATGGTGAATCCCAAAGGCCTTGATGGGTTCAACATCGGAAAAGATGTACCTCTGCCAGGTACCAAACTTTGGGTTGAAAATAATAAAGCTGAGACCGGGCGGGTGACTTGCACGAGAAGAGAGTCTGAGTCGATTAAGGACCGTGTCGATGTAGGCTTGATGATCGAGGACCTTTTAACTGGTCATATGCCTCATCATGGGTAAGCTTTGCCTCGGGCAGACTAATACCAGAAAGGCCAACACGCAATGGGAGTGGAGAGATGGAGAGAGTAGCGTGTACCCTCTGTGGCAAGAGGCTGGACGGTGGTGTATCTGTGCTCTCGGTTGGCGTGAACCCGGTCTGGTCTTAAGAAACCCGGTGGCAAGTTGACATATGCAAGGGTTAAGTGCTACATATGTCATGTGATTGGAGATCCCCATCCGGGTATTAATCGATTCGGATCGCCGTTACTTCTCGGATATGAAGACTTGGTCACTGACTTACACGTAGCAATCCAGTGAACTGATGTGTTGATAAAAACGGCTTGTGTAGGCCAAGTGTTTGAACTAGGATAGAAAGAATTCTAGATGCAGGTAATTTTACTTAACTTGATAAGTAAAAATGGATTTTAAGGATCCACTCGTAGTAAGCTTTTCTGCAAACAGAGTCTTTGATTCTTGATAAGCCATACCTTGACTCCCTCAAACCAACATATCCTTGAGAGTCTTTTCTTTAGTCGAGTAAGTCTTGCTGAGTAATTGCGTACTCAGGGTTTTATTCCCTGTTATTTTTCAGGTTATAACTTTGTGCTACTGTTGATGGTGTTAAGTGCCAGTGGGCTCGGCCTTCTTATAAGTCTAAGTAACTCTTCTATACTTCTTATTGAGGATGGTCACTTGAGCTAGCATATATTTCAAACTAATAAATAATTTATAACATTTCAAAGCTTATTTCATTGAATCACTTTGTAAACACTCCGATAAATATAATGTAAATTTGGTGTAACTTGTAACCTTTTGAAATAAAGAAATTCCGCTGCAAAATGATGGTGTGTGATTTGTGTTTACTTAATCTCGCGATCTTGGTTGTTGAGAGCACCTAGAGGGGGGGGGGGGGTGAATAGGTGATCCTGTAAAACTTGAAACTTAAGCCACAAAAACTTGGTTAAGTGTTAGCACAATAATCGCCAAGTGGCTAGAGAGGAGTCTCAACAAAACACAATAACCACAAAGATATCAATCACAGAGATGGCACGGTGGTTATCCCGTGGTTCGGCCAAGACCAACGCTTGCCTACTCCATGTTGTGGCGTCCCAATGGACGAGGGTTGCAATCAACCCCTCTCAAGCGGTCCAAAGACCCACTTGAATACCACGGTGTTTTGCTTTGCTTTTCTTAATCCCGTTCGCAAGGAATCTCCACAACTTGGAGCCTCTCGCCCTTACACTTGAAGTTCACAAAGAAGCACTGAGTAAGGGAGGGATGAGCAACGCACAAAAGACACAAAATCAGAATGTCAACACGCACACAAGTCGCAACAAGAGCTCGCAACACAACCCGACGAGTTCACAACTCAACAAGGGCTCTAGATGCTATCACGAAGAAACAATTGCGTGGAATCGAAGTCTTGGTGCTTAGGAATGCTTTGAGTATGCTTGGTGTTCTCCTCCATGCGCCTAGGGGTCCCTTTTATAGCCCCAAGGCAGCTAGGAGCCGTTGAGAACATTCCTGGAAGACAGATCTTGCCTTCTGTCGACTGGCGCACCGGACAGTCCGGTGCACCACCGGACACTGTCCGGTGCGGATTTCTTTCCTTCTATGGTGCAATCGACCGTTGCTGATTGAGAGCCGTTGGCGCACCGGACACTGTCCGGTGCACACCGGACAGTCCGGTGCTCCAATTTGACCGTTGGCTCGGCCACGCGTCACGCGCGGAATTCTCGGCTGACCGTTGCCCCGGCTGACCGTTGGCTCACCGGACAGTCCGGTGCACCACCGGACAGTCCGGTGCACCACCGGACAGTCCGGTGAATTTTAGCCGTACGCTGTTAATCAACTCCCGAGAGCAACGAGTTCGCCTGTGAACGGCTCACCGGACAGTCCGGTGCACCACCGGACAGTCCGGTGATTTATAGCCGTACACCACCGTTGAAGTCCCGAGAGCAGCAAGTTCGCCAGAGTCAGCCTGGCGCACCGGACACTGTCCGGTGCACCACCGGACAGTCCGGTGCACCCAGACCGAGCTGACTTTGGTTGAACAGAGCCATCTCATTTCCAATTCAATTTTTCCTGTTTCCAGCACTTAGACACAATACATTAGTCCATAAAACAATGTACTAAGTCTAGAAACATACCTTTTGACATGATTTGCACTTTGTCCACACTTTGCATAGATTAACACGAAAACACTTGTGTTGGCACTCAATCACCAAAATACTTAGAAATGGCCCAAGGGCACATTTCCCTTTCAATCTCCCCCTTTTTGGTGATTTATGCCAACACAACATAAAGCAACTAGAACAAGTGCAGCATCAATACAAATGAGAACTCAAAAATGTTTTGATTCAAATTTGGCATATATGGTTCACTCTTCGCCACCACTTGGTTTTGTTTTTGCAAATCAACCTCAAATTTCTATCTCTAAGTCAAACACACATGTTAAGACATAAAGAGAGTCATTCCAAGAGAAATTGATTCAAGATTTCAAAAACTCCCCTTTTTCCCATAATCAACACTTCTCCCCACAAGAAGCCAACTTTTGAAAGAGACATAATAAAAGAGTTTTGACAAGTTTTGACAAACCAAAAGCTCTATTCTACTATTTTCAAAAACTCTCAAGTGGTAGCTGATCCATTTATTGCTTTGGCCTTTATTTTCTCCCCCTTTGGCATCAAGCACCAAAACGGGATCAATCTTGGCCCTTGAATCCCATTGCCTCACCAAAATCTTCAAATAAGAATACAAAGGCAATAAGAGTACATGAGATGAACTTGGAATAAGTTACCCTCTCATCGGAGTGCAGTGGAAGTCTTTCATGGTCCAAGTCCACCTTTTCCCTTTCAAACCTCCTTTGAGACTAAAACAAGCAAACTCAAGCACACGGTTAGTCTCAAAGGGTCAAGTTGTAGCACAGCTCCCCCTAAATATGTGCATCACTTGCAAAAAGGACTTGTGAGGTCCAGGAGTGTTTGTACAACTTGAGCACCACAAGTAAGCAACAAAATGCAGAAGGAACATGATCAAAGGCATAAACACATGTATGCTATAAATCAATCCAAGTTTCGCGAATCTAGGACATTTAGCTCACTATGCAGCCTGCAAAAGGTCTTCTCATCTAAAGGCTTAGTGAAGATATCGACTAGCTGGTTCTCGATGCTAACATAAAACACTTCGATATCTCCCTTTTGCTGGTGGTCTCTCAAAAAGTGACGCCGGATGTCAATGTGCTTTGTACGGCTGTGCTCAACAGGATTTTCCGCTATTCGGATAGCACTCTCATTATCACATAGGAGTGGGACTTTGCTCAGATTGTAGCCAAAGTCCCGGAGGGTTTGCCTCATCCAAAGTAGTTGCGCGCAACACTGTCCTGCGGCAACATACTCGGCCTCAGCGGTGGATATGGCAACGGAAGTTTGTTTCTTAGAGTTCCATGACACCAGGGACCTTCCTAAGAATTGGCACGTCCTCGATGTACTCTTCCTATCGACCTTACATCCAGCATAGTCGGAGTCTGAATATCCAATCAAGTCAAAGTTAGACCCCTTTGGATACCAGATCCCGAAGCAAGGCGTAGCGACTAAATATCTAAGAATTCGCTTCACGGCCACCAAGTGACACTCCCTTGGATCGGATTGAAATCTAGCACACATGCATATGCTAAGCATAATATCCGGTCTACTAGCACATAAATAAAGCAAAGAACCTATCATTGACCGGTATGCTTTTTGATCAACGGACTTATCTCCTTTGTTGAGGTCGGTGTGTCCGTCGGTTCCCATCGGCGTCTTTGCAGGCTTGGCGTCCTTCATCCCAAACCGCTTTAGCAAGTCTTGCGTGTACTTCGTTTGGGAGATGAAGGTGCCATCCTTGAGTTGCTTCACTTGGAACCCAAGGAAGTAGTTCAACTCGCCCATCATCGACATCTCGAATTTCTGTGTCATCACCCTGCTAAACTCTTCACAAGACTTTTGATTAGTAGAACCAAATATTATGTCATCGACATAAATTTGGCACACAAAGATATCACCATCGCAAGTCTTAGTGAAAAGAGTTGGATCGGCTTTCCCAACCTTGAAAGCATTAGCAATTAAAAAGTCTCTAAGGCATTCATACCATGCTCTTGGGGCTTGCTTAAGTCCATAGAGCACCTTAGAGAGCTTACACACGTGGTTGGGGTACCGTTCATCCTCGAAGCCAGGGGGTTGCTCCACGTACACCTCCTCCTTGATCGGCCCGTTGAGGAAAGCGCTCTTCACATCCATTTGGAACAACCTGAAAGAATGGTGAGCGGCATATGCTAGCAATATACGAATAGATTCTAGCCTAGCCAGTGGAGCAAAAGTCTCCTCAAAGTCCAAACCTGCGACTTGGGCATAACCTTTTGCCACAAGTCGAGCCTTGTTCCTTGTCACCACCCCGTGCTCGTCCTGTTTGTTGCGGAACACCCACTTGGTTCCCACAACATTTTGCTTGGGGCGAGGCACCAGTGTCCAAACTTCATTGCGCTTGAAGTTGTTGAGTTCCTCTTGCATGGCCAGCACCCAGTCCGGATCTAGCAAGGCCTCTTCCACCCTGAAAGGCTCAATAGAAGAGACAAAGGAGTAATGCTCACAAAAATTAACTAATCTAGAATGAGTAGTTACTCCCTTGCTAATATCACCCAAAATTTGGTCGACGGGATGATTCCTTTGAATCGTCGCTCGAACTTGGGTTGGAGGTGCCTGAGGAGCTTCTTCCTCTCCAACTTGAACATCCTGTGCCCCCCCTTGATCATGCGCCTCCATGTGAGGTACCTGTTCATCATCTTGGGTTGGGGGATGCACCATTGTTGAGGAAGACGGTTGATCTTGCTCCAATTGTTCCTGAGGCCGCACATCTCCAATCGCCATGGTGCGTATCGAGGCCGTTGGAACGTCTTCTTCATCTACATCATCAAGATCAACAACTTGCTCTCTTGGAGAGCCATTAGTCTCATCAAATACAACGTCGCTAGAGACTTCAACCAAACCCGATGATTTGTTGAAGACCCTATACACCTTTGTATTTGAGTCATAACCTAATAAAAACCCTTCTACAGCTTTGGGAGCAAATTTAGAAGTTCTACCTTTCTTTATAGGAATATAACACTTGCTCCCAAATACACAAAAATAAGACACATTGGGTTTGTTACCAGTTAGCAGCTCATACGAAGTCTTCTTGAGGAGGCGGTGAAGGTAGACCCGGTTGATGGCGTGGCAAGCCGTGTTTACGGCTTCCGACCAAAAGCGCTCGGGGGTCTTGAACTCTCCAAGCATAGTCCTCGCCATATCGATGAGAGACCTGTTCTTCCTCCTACCACACCATTTTGCTGTGGTGTGTAGGGAGCGGTGTCACACCCGGCTTTAAAGGACAAAGCCGGGTGCATCTCATACATGCGCCAAGAAGACAACACATATAATAACAGAGTGAATAGAGATAAATGTCAATAACATCAGAGTATTTATTACATAGCGGAAGACTTATTACAAAATAAAAGTATAACCATAAAACGAACTAAGGATCGTCGGCGCCAATGTCGACTGAGAAACGCCACCTAGATTAAGTCGAATGCCTCGGTGTTAGGCGGCTCCTCTTCGACCACCTGTTCTTCTCCTGTGGGGGGGGTGTGAGACAGCAAGAGTGAGCTCACATACGTTCATAGCTCAACAAGTCGTGGGGAATAATGTGGCATGAACTCACCAAAGGTGGGAGTTCATGTAGTGTAAGGCTGATCAATGAAATAAAGGCTGGGGCTGAGCATTGCTTTTATAAGTTGGTCAAAATTTTATTAGCAATTACTAGGTGTAAGTAAATACCAAACCTTAATAATAATAAAGAAAAGTAATAATAAAATAATCCCAAATGCGATGCAAATGTCAAATTAAATTTAAGTTCCATAATTAATCATGTGAGGGTCCGAGCCGCTCATGACCGTGAGCACGGCTAGTATACTAGTTTTACACTCTGCAGAGGTTGCGCATCTTTACCCACAAGTCATGTTACCCATCTGCCAAGAGACGGCCAATCCCATACACCTCTACCGAGGAGGCGAGGCAGTGTAACACTACGAGGCCTTTACAAAGTTCCACTAGCTTCAGAAATCCCGCTACAGTTTATAGGAAGCTCCAGTGCAGGGTTCTTGCCTGACCGCCATCGCAGCAAAATCAACCCAAGGACCTCCCTACACTGACCACTCCCCTACTGCCCTTGCCCCTTTCGGGTAAGGAAGACCTCCACTAGCTTTCCTAGTTAATCAGCCAAGGGCGTCCCATTAAACCCTTGTGGTAGCACTGTTTTCCCGGGTGGTCGCTCCATGTTCCCATTAATTTAATGATCTTAACATGAATAGTAATAATAACAAGATAATAACAGAATAATCATGAATAGTGTATCTCCATACCCAATCCACATAAAGCAATAGCAAGTACTACCCAAAAATATTTCAGCGGTGAACAAGGTATAGAGGTAATCAAAACTGGGGTAAAATAAAGGATCCCATCAAAATTAACCTATGCAGATCATTAAAATTAATAAGAACATGGCTGGGAAAGTAAGTGATCAAGGGCACAACTTGCCTTCAATGAGCTCCTGCTCAGCTATCTCTACTTGCTGAACCTCAGATTCCACAGTGGCTTGCTCGTCTACTCGCATCAACACAATACATACATAGTATAGCATAAATTAACATCACACCAAACATAAGTATATACTGCATAATAATGATCTACGCGTTGCTATGAGACTAACGCAACTTGAACGAGTCAAATCGGAGTTAGGGTTATTAAGTTATGATTTTCTGAAGTTATTTAATGCCTTGAATAGAGTTATTCATGTGGATAATTTTAAACCAAGTTTCATGGTTAGACAAAGATACCAGGTGATAAACAATATTTAAACAAAATAAATGCAACTGGAATGAATCAATTTGGAGTTATATATTTTAAGTTATGAATTTCTGAAGGTTTTATGTGTTTTGTACAAGATTAAATAGGATATAAATTTTTATTGCAACATTCATGTCAAAACAATGGTACTATGTGATAAACAATAATATTATAGAATTATAGGAATTGGAATGAATAAATTTGGACTTCATATGACTTTTCTATGAATTAAACAAGTTTTAGTGATTATTCTTACACTAAAAATCCTTTCCCATAATTATTCATCTAATTTAACTGTCCTCTGGACGGCGCGCATAAAAACTGAAAAAGGCAGGGGGCGTGGTGCAAGAATTCTAAGACTCAGAGACCCCTGGCTTGGACGGCGGGTTGATAACTAAGAAGTCTAGGGGTTCTTTTGTGAATCTGGTTGGGCGAAAGGGTATAAGCAATTCTCCATCGTTGGATCCACAGCCAAGCGCCCAGATTAGACCGAGAACTTTATGAATCGGTATGCGACGTCGACCCCGGGATCCAAAATCTACGGTGTAGATCACATCCGACCCGAGACTGCCATGGTCCGTCAGATCGGATCTTAACGGTTTAGATACCGCTTACCTAAGCGCTATACCAGGAGCAATCCGCACCGTTGACTACTAAACCGACGACGCCTAGCCTTCTTCTATCTCCCAACTCATACCATGGTGACGTGATTTCAGCCGCGGCGGCGCCCCGACGGTGAACCCAGGTCCCGCATCAAGGTGTCCTATCGGGGTACGGAGCGAGTACAAATCAAGAGAGGGTAACGGAGAATGCGAAGGCTGCGTTCATACCAGACGCCGAGCAGCAGAGCCGACTGCTCACGGAGCAGTGCGATTATGCGACGGCGATGAAATTCCGGTGAGGGATTACCACCAACCGAGTGGTCCCCTACTCCCTCGAAGGCGATCAACAGCCACAGGAAGACGAAACGAAGCTCCCTGCCCCGTCCAAGGAACCCGACGCGGGCGCCAATGCAAATTCACCGAGGCGGCGCACACACCTCCACCGAGCTTCCCCTCACGACGAAAACCAGCGATTCAGTGGCTTGGTTGGATCGGTCCAAAGGTATGGGGAACTGACTTATACGCAGCAGGGTGGCTCGCGTGGAGACGGTTAGCTCAGCATGATTTGCGGCCGGAGGTTGTTGGGGAGATCCGACCTCTCCGGCGGGCGACCCAGTTCCTGCGGCGTGGTGAGGTGGGGAGGAGCTGACCGAATGGACCACCAGTCAGCTTTAAGCGCGCAAAAGGATTCGGCCGTGGAGTCCAAGCAAGTAAGCGCGTTTCTGGGGATCACGGCCGAGCCGGTCAGCGCGACCCGATCCCCGCAGGGAAAAAGAGCTGCCAGCATCGAGCGAGGGAAGGAGATACTGACGGGGATGGCCCACGGGCAGTGAAGGGTACGCAGACGAAGGAAACAGTCATCACAGCTCTGGCGCGCGACGAAGAGGCTGACAGCGGGTCCCCAGTGTCAGCACCATTTGGGCTGCGCGGTGCTCATACTGATCTGGGTCGAATGGTGATTACGGCCCATACCGAGTTCCTTCCCTCTTTTCTTTTTTTCTTTTTATTTTCAAATCTAGGATTTAAATTCAAATTTTGTAACCAATTTCTCCTCAATCATATTATGACATATATAATACAAATTATTGGAGATATTTTTGGATATATATGTCATTTATATTTTTATATCATTTCTATTTTTCTTATTTTCTAACCATAATTTCTATTTAGGGTTTAAACCACTCTTCTAGGCATTATCATATTATTTTTATCCTTATTATTTTATTTAATGCGCAAACATATAAACTCCAACTGATGCACTTTATTTTATTTTGGTATCATTTATTTTGAAATTTAATCACTCTTAATTACTTGGATGCTCTTTTTATGATGCAATGTGGCACATAAAATAAGGAGATCTACTATATCCTTTGTATACAAATTTGAGTATTACAAATCCTACCCCCCTTAAAAATAATTTCGTCCTCGAGATTTAGGAAGATCTAGAGAAAAGGTGGGGAAAATCTATACGAAGCTCTTCTTCTCTTTTCCAAGTCGCTTCATCTTCATCGTGGTGGCTCCATTGCACTTTGCACATCTTTATAACCTTATTCCTCATGACCCGAGTCAAGGTGTCCAAAATCTTGATGGGGTACTCAGCATAAGTCAAATCTTCTTGAACACTAAGGTCCTCCATTGGTAATTGTTCCTCAGGCACCCTGAGACATTTCTTCAGCTGAGATACATGAAAGACATCATGAACATCCGCAAGATGATCCGGTAACTCCAATTGATATGCAACCTCTCCCACTTGCTTTAAGATTAAGAAGGGTCCAATAAAGCGAGGGGACAACTTTCCTTTGACTTTAAACCTTCTCATACCCCGGAGCGGTGACACCTTCAAATAGACATAATCTCCCTCCTTAAACTCAAGCAGTCTTCTCCGGGTATCAGCATAGCTTTTCTGCCTGGATTGTGCAATTCTCAAATTCTCCCTGATCTGTTGGACTTGTTCCTCTGCTTCTTGTATAATCTCAGGCCCAAACAACTGCCTTTCACCAGTTTGATCCCAATACAGTGGAGTCCTGCACTTTCTGCCATACAAAGCCTCAAACGGTGACATCTTCAAACTGGCCTGATAGCTATTATTATATGAGAACTCCGCATACGGTAGACTCTTATCCCAACTACCACCATGCTTAAGAGCACAAGCTCTTAACATATCCTCTAGCACTTGGTTGGTCCTCTCAGTCTGCCCATCAGTCCGAGGATGGTAAGCCGAACTAAAATTCAATCTTGTATCCAATGACTCGTGCAACTTCTTCCAATATCGAGAGGTAAACTGTGATCCTCGATCAGACACGATCTTCTTTGGCACACCATGTAGGCAGACAATCCGTGCCATGTACAACTCTGCCAACTTGGCTCCTGAATATGTGGTCTTTACTGGAATAAAGTGGGCTACTTTAGTTAGCCTGTCCACAATCACCCATATAGAATCATATCCAGCAGACGTGCGGGGTAATCCAACAATGAAGTCCATGCCAATATCTTCCCATTTCCACTCAGGTATCTTCAGTGGGTGCAGTAGTCCGGCTGGCCTCTGGTGTTCAGCCTTAACTCTTTGGCACACATCGCACATAGCCACATGTGCAGCCACATCTCTCTTCAATCCATACCACCAATATTTCTGCTTCAAATCTTGATACATCTTAGTACTCCCAGGATGGATAGAATAAACAAAATCATGTGCCTCCTTCAATATGGTTTCCCGAAGACTATCAATATCGGGAACACAGATCCGATTCTTGAACCATATCGTGCCTTGCTCATCCTCTGTGAACTCTGGGCCTCTACCTTCTGTTATCAGATCCTTGATCTCCTGAATCTTAGCATCACCAACCTAATCTTTACGAATTTCTTGTTCCAAGGTAGGTTCCAATTCAATGGTAATTCCTTCTGTATGTGTAACAATTCCCAGGTTGAGCCTCTCAAAATCTTTTGCTAATTCATCAGGTAACTAGATAGTGAAAGCGGAGTGAACATGCTCCTTCCGGCTTAAGGCATCTGCAACCAAATTTGCCTTGCCTGGGTGATAGTGAATCTCCAAATCATAATCCTTAATGAGCTCCAACCAACGGCGTTGCCTAAGGTTGAGATCCTTCTGAGTGAATATGTACTTCGAACTCTTATGATCCGTATATACTTGGCACTTAGTTCCCATGATGTAGTGTCTCCAAATCTTAAGTGCATGCACAACGGCAGCCAGTTCCAAGTCATGAGTGGGGTAGTTCAGTTCATGTTTCCGCAACTGACGCGATGCATAGGCGATCACATGACCTTCTTGCATAAGCACACCTCCAAGTCCTTGGCCACATGCATCGCAGTAAATGTCAAATCCCTTCTGCAGATCTGGCATAATCAATACTGGTGGCGACATCAACCTCTCCTTCAGTTGGTCAAAGCTTTCTTGGCACTTCTCATCCCACTTAAATTCTCTTCCTTTCTCCAAAAGCGAGGTCATAGGCTTGGCAATCTTAGAGAACCCTTAAATAAATCTCTGATAGTATCCTGCAAGCCCCAAGAAACTCCAAATCTCAGTAACTGTAGTGGGCACTCTCCACTCCATAATCTCCTTGACCTTAGCAGGATCCACTGCTATTCCTCCATTAGAGATAATATGTCCAAGGAATGGCACCTTATCAATCCAAAACTCGCACTTGCTGAACTTAGCGTAGAGTTGATTATCTCGCAGCTTCTGTAGCACCAACCTTAAATGTTGTTCATGATCACTTTCACTCCTAGAATAGATAAGAATATCGTCGATGAACACCACGACAAATCTGTCCAAATACTCCATAAACACCTTATTCATCAAATTCATGAAATAAGCTGGTGCATTGGTTAATCCAAATGACATAATAGTGAACTCATATAATCCATATCGGGTTGAGAAAGCCGTCTTAGGAATATCTGAGGGTCTAATCTTCATCTGATGGTATCCCGATCGGAGATCAATCTTCGAGAATACCCTGGCTCCTCTCATCTGATCAAACAAATCTTCAATACGGGGTAATGGATACTTGTTCTTCACCGTGACATCATTGAGTGATCTATAGTCCACACACATCCGTTGCGATCCATCCTTCTTCTGTACGAATAACACCGGTGCTCCACAAGGTGAAGAATTCGGACGAATGTATCCAACCTCTTGTAATTCCGTTGATTGTTTCTTAAGTTCCTTTAGTTCTTCTACGGACATCCTGTATGGCCGTTTAGAAATAGGGGCAGTTCCAGGTAGAAGATCAATTACAAACTCAACTTCCCTATCTCGTGGCATCCCTGGTAACTCCTCTGGAAAGACATCCGAAAAATCCCTAACTGCACGGATGTTGTCACCCAAAAACTTCTCATCTACTAAGAATGTCGCTAGTCTGATGGTGGTAGTTACTGCAACTTCAACTTCAAAACTTTGTCCTTTGGAACTGGTGAGTTCTACAGTTCCTTTAGCACAGTGTATAAACTGCCTTTACCTTTCTTAACCATGACATACCAAGGATCACGTCTATAGTGCTCTCTTCTAACACTATAGGGGTAGCCCATCTGGGTTGGAAATACAGGGTAAGAAAGGAAGAATTGTAGACAAGGCGAGTAATTACGAGGAATGTTACTGTGGGGGATTTATTAGCTAAGTAGATTAGTGTGTTATCCACTAAAGCTAATACATTACCTTATGGCGGTACATGCTAAGATGCCTGTCTATACTATTTCAATCAATCAAAGAAGCAAATCAGGCATTGATCATCAGAACATTCAACCAACATTTTTTTATAGAGAAAATAGTTTTAATTTTTGTGTCTTAGGTCTCCTATCTCTTAAAAAGTTCATAAATGTAGGATTCCAAGGTGTGAAATCCATCTTGTCTTAGAGTAGAAAAGGTAAGAATGATCAGAGTAGAGTAGCAGAAGGTGAGACAAGATCAAGATGCGATAAGTATAGAATGAGTCAGAGTAAGGTAAGTAGGAAAGGTTTGTCCATTTATATCTAGGTTTCGTCCTACAGTCAACATTCCTCTGATACCACTTCTGTCACACCCGGCTTTAAAGGACAAAGCCGGGTGCATCTCATACATGCGCCAAGAAGACAACACATATAATAACAGAGTGAATAGAGATAAATGTCAATAACATCAGAGTATTTATTACATAGCGGAAGACTTATTACAAAATAAAAGTATAACCATAAAACGAACTAAGGATCGTTGGCGCCAATGTTGACTGAGAAACGCCACCTAGATTAAGTCGAATGCCTCGGTGTTAGGCGGCTCCTCTTCGACCACCTGTTCTTCTCCTGTGGGGGGGTGTGAGACAGCAAGAGTGAGCTCACATACGTTCATAGCTCAACAAGTCGTGGGGAATAATGTGGCATGAACTCACCAAAGGTGGGAGTTCATGTAGTGTAAGGCTGATCAATGAAATAAAGGCTGGGGCTGAGCATTGCTTTTATAAGTTGGTCAAAATTTTATTAGCAATTACTAGGTGTAAGTAAATACCAAACCTTAATAATAATAAAGAAAAGTAATAATAAAATAATCCCAAAGGCGATGCAAATGTCAAATTAAATTTAAGTTCCATAATTAATCATGTGAGGGTCCGAGCCGCTCATGACCGTGAGCACGGCTAGTATACTAGTTTTACACTCTGCAGAGGTTGCGCATCTTTACCCACAAGTCATGTTACCCATCTGCCAAGAGACGGCCAATCCCATACACCTCTACCGAGGAGGCGAGGCAGTGTAACACTACGAGGCCTTTACAAAGTTCCACTAGCTTCAGAAATCCCGCTACAGTTTATAGGAAACTCCAGTGCAGGGTTCTTGCCTGACCGCCATCGCAGCAAAATCAACCCAAGGACCTCCCTACACTGACCACTCCCCTACTGCCCTTGCCCCTTTCGGGTAAGGAAGACCTCCACTAGCTTTCCTAGTTAATCAGCCAAGGGCGTCCCATTAAACCCTTGTGGTAGCACTGTTTTCCCGGGTGGTCGCTCCATGTTCCCATTAATTTAATGATCTTAACATGAATAGTAATAATAACAAGATAATAACAGAATAATCATGAATAGTGTATCTCCATACCCAATCCACATAAAGCAATAGCAAGTACTACCCAAAAATATTTCAGGGGTGAACAAGGTATAGAGGTAATCAAAACTGGGGTAACATAAAGGATCCCATCAAAATTAACCTATGCAGATCATTAAAATTAATAAGAACATGGCTGGGAAAGTAAGTGATCAAGGGCACAACTTGCCTTCAATGAGCTCCTGCTCAGCTATCTCTACTTGCTGAACCTCAGATTCCACAGTGGCTTGCTCGTCTACTCGCATCAACACAATACATACATAGTATAGCATAAATTAACATCACACCAAACATAAGTATATATTGCATAATAATGATCTACGCGTTGCTATGAGACTAACGCAACTTAAACGAGTCAAATCGGAGTTAGGGTTATTAAGTTATGATTTTCTGAAGTTATTTAATGCCTAGAATAGAGTTATTCATGTGGATAATTTTAAACCAAGTTTCATGGTTAGACAAAGATACCAGGTGATAAACAATATTTAAACAAAATAAATGCAACTGGAATGAATCAATTTGGAGTTATATATTTTAAGTTATGAATTTCTGAAGGTTTTATGTGTTTTGTACAAGATTAAATAGGATATAAATTTTTATTGCAACATTCATGTCAAAACAGTGGTACTATGTGATAAACAATAATATTATAGAATTATAGGAATTGGAATGAATAAATTTGGACTTCATATGACTTTTCTATGAATTAAACAAGTTTTAGTGATTATTCTTACACTAAAAATCCTTTCCCATAATTATTCATCTAATTTAACTGTCCTCTGGACGACGCGCATAAAAACTGAAAAAGGCAGGGGGCGTGGTGCAAGAATTCTAAGACTCAGAGACCCCTGGCTTGGACGACGGGTTGATAACTAAGAAGTCTAGGGGTTCTTTTGTGAATCTGGTTGGGCGAAAGGGTATAAGCAATTCTCCATCGTTGGATCCACAGCCAAGCGCCTAGATTAGACCGAGAACTTTATGAATCGGTATGCGACGTCGACCCCGGGATCCAAAATCTACGGTGTAGATCACATCCGACCCGAGACTGCCATGGTCCGTCAGATCGGATCTTAACGGTTTAGATACCGCTTACCTAAGCGCTATACCAGGAGCAATCCGCACCGTTGACTACTAAACCGACGACGCCTAGCCTTCTTCTATCTCCCAACTCATACCACGGTGACGTGATTTCAGCCGCGGTGGCGCCCCGACGGTGAACCCAGGTCCCGCATCAAGGTGTCCTATCGGGGTACGGAGCGAGTACAAATCAAGAGAGGGTAACGGAGAATGCAAAGGCTGCGTTCATACCGGACGCCGAGCAGCAGAGCCGACTGCTCACGGAGCAGTGCGATTATGCGACGACGATGAAATTCTGGTGAGGGATTACCACCAACCGAGTGGTCCCCTACTCCCTCGAAGGCGATCAACAGCCACAGGAAGACGAAACGAAGCTCCCTGCCCCGTCCAAGGAACCCGACGCGGGCGCCAATGCGAATTCACCGAGGCGGCGCACACACCTCCACCGAGCTTCCCCTCACGACGAAAACCAGCGATTCGGTGGCTTGGTTGGATCGGTCCAAAGGTATGGGGAACTGACTTATACGCAGCAAGGCGGCTCGCGTGGAGACGGTTAGCTCAGCACGATTTGCGGCCGGAGGTTGTTGGGGAGATCCGACATCTCCGGCGGGCGACCCAGTTCCTGCGGCATGGTGAGGTGGGGAGGAGCTGACCGAATGGACCACCAGTCAGCTTTAAGCGCGCGAAAGGATTCGGCCGTGGAGTCCAAGAAAGTAAGCGCGTTTCCGGGGATCACGGCCGAGCCGGTCAGCGCGACCCGATCCCCGTAGGGAAGAAGAGATGCCAGCATCGAGCGAGGGAAGGAGATACTGACGGGGATGGCCCACGGGCAGTGAAGGGTACGCAGACGAAGGAAGCAGTCATCACAGCTCTGGCGCACGACGAAGAGGCTGACAGCGGGTCCCCAGTGTCAGCACCATTTGGGCTGCGCGGTGCTCATACTGATCTGGGCCGAATGGTGATTACGGCCCATACCGAGTTCCTTCCCTCTTTTCTTTTTTTCTTTTTATTTTCAAATCTAGGATTTAAATTCAAATTTTGTAACCAATTTCTCCTCAATCATATTATGACATATATAATACAAATTATTGGAGATATTTTTGGATATATATGTCATTTATATTTTTATATCATTTCTATTTTTCTTATTTTCTAACCATAATTTCTATTTAGGGTTTAAACCACTCTTCTAGGCATTATCATATTATTTTTATCCTTATTATTTTATTTAATGCGCAAACATATAAACTCCAACTGATGCACTTTATTTTATTTTGGTATCATTTATTTTGAAATTTAATCACTCTTAATTACTTGGATGCTCTTTTTATGATGCAATGTGGCACATAAAATAAGGAGATCTACTATATCCTTTGTATACAAATTTGAGTATTATAAGCGGAGAACTCGTGCTTGATCCCCTCCTCCTCAAGGAACTCCTCCACTTGAAGGTTCTTGAACTCGGACCCATTGTCGCTCCTTATCTTCTTCACCTTGAGCTCAAACTCATTTTGACCTCTCCTGAGGAAGCGCTTGAGGGTCCCTTGGGTTTCAGATTTATCCTGCAAAAAGAATACCCAAGTGAAGCGGGAAAAATCATCAACTATAACAAGACCATACTTACTTCCTCCTATACTCAGATAGGCGACGGGTCCGAAGAGGTCCATATGAAGCATCTCCAAGGGTCTTAATGTGGTCATCACATTTTTGGTGTGATGAGAGCTTCCCACCTGTTTCCCTGCTTGACAAGCTGCACAAGGTCTATCTTTTTCGAAATAAACATTAGTTAGACCTATTACGTGTTCTCCCTTTAGAAGCTTGTGGAGGTTCTTCATCCCCACATGTGCTAAGCGGCGATGCCACAGCCAGCCCATGCAATTCTTAGCAATTAAGCATGCATGTAGACTGGCCTCTTCTTTTGCAAAATCAACCAAATAAAGTTTGCCGTCTAGTACACCCTTAAAAGCTAGTGAACCATCACACCTTCTAAAGACAGACACATCTACATTTGTGAATAGACAATTATATCCCATATTGCATAATTGACTAACAGATAACAAATTATATCCAAGAGACTCAACTAAAAACACATTAGATATAGAGTGCTCGTATGAAATAGCAATTTTACCTAACCCTTTTACCTTGCCTTGGTTCCCATCACCGAATATTATTGAATCTTGGGGATCCTTGTTCTTGACGTAGGAAGAGAACATCCTCTTTTCCCCCGTCATGTGGTTTGTGCATCCGCTGTCGATAATCCAGCTTGTACCCCCGGATGCATAAACCTGCAAGGCAAATTTAGGCTTAGGTCTTAGGTACCCAACTCCTGTTGGGTCCTACAAGGTTAGTGACAATTGTCTTAGGGACCCAAATGCAAGTTTTATCTCCCTTGCATCTTGCCCCTAACTTCCTGGCAACCACCTTCTTATTCTTTCTACAAAAGGCAAATGAAGCATTGCAAGCATGATATATTGTAGAAAGTTCATTAACTTTCCTAGGAACATTAACAACATTTCTCCTAGGCATATTATGAACAACATTTCTCCTAGCAACATTTCTATCATGCATAACATGGGAACTAGAAGCAGTCACAGCATGAAGATCAAAAGCATCATAACTTCTAAAGGCATTCTTAGAATGTCTCCTACCATGATACATGAAGGCATGGTTCTTTTGCACACTACTAGCCATAGGGGCCTTCCCTTTCTCCTTGGCAGAGATGGGAGCCTTATGGCTTGTTAAGTTCTTGGCTTCCCTCTTGAAGCCAAGACCATCCTTAATTGAGGGGTGTCTACCAATCGTGTAGGCATCCCTTGCAAATTTTAGTTTGTCAAATTCATTTTTGCTAGTCTTAAGTTGGGCATTAAGACTAGCCAATTCATCATTCAATTTGGAAATTGAAACTAGATGTTCACTACAAGCATCAATGTCGAAATCTTTACACCTATTGCAAATCCTAACATGTTCTACACTAGAGTTAGATTTACTTGCTACTTCTAGTTTAGCATTTAAATCATCATTTACACCTTTTAAAGTAGAAATGGTTTCATGACAAGTAGATAGTTCACAAGAAAGCATTTCATTCCTTTTAACTTCTAGAGCAAGTGAATTTTGTGCACTAACAAATTTATCATGCTCTTCATATAAAAGGTCTTCTTGTTTCTCTAAGAGTCTATCCTTTTCAT
Organism: Zea luxurians; assembly: GCA_029449295.1. Lineage (NCBI taxonomy): Eukaryota > Viridiplantae > Streptophyta > Magnoliopsida > Poales > Poaceae > Zea > Zea luxurians. The sequence goes on from JAOPSE010000009.1 coordinate 118,970,664, forward strand.
TCAAGGCATCAATCAATTCATTAATCTTATCTATTTTAGTTCTATCCAATCCCTTGAACAAACTAGAGTAATCTATTTCTTCATCACTAGACTCATCATCACTAGAAGAATCATAAGTGGCATTGTTTCGAGTACATACCTTCTTCTCCTTTGTCATGAGGCATGTGTGATGCTCGTTGGGGAAGAGGGATGACTTGTTGAAGGCGGTGGCGGCTAGTCCTTCATTTTCGGAGTCGGATGACGAACAATCCGAGTCCCACTCCTTACCAAGGTGTGCCTCGTCCTTAGCCTTCTTGTATGCCTTCTTCTTCTCCCTCTTGCTCCCTTGTTCCTGGTCACTATCATTATCGGGACAGTTAGCAATAAAATGACCAATCTTACCACATTTGAAGCATGAGCGCTTCCCCTTTGTCTTGGTATTGCTTGGATGTCCCTTGTGACCCTTTAGCGCCATCTTGAAGCGCTTGATGATGAGGGCCATCTCTTCATCATTGAGCCCGGCCGCTTCAACTTGCGCCACCTTGCTAGGTAGCGCCTCCTTGCTCCTCGTTGCCTTGAGAGCAATGGGTTGAGGCTCATGGATTTGACCGTTCAACGTGTCGTCCACGTACCTCGCCTCCTTGATCATCATTCGCCCACTTACGAACTTTCCAAGGACTTCTTCAGGCGACATCTTGGTGTACCTAGGATTTTCACGAATATTGTTCACCAAATGTGGATCAAGTACAGTAAAGGACCTTAGCATTAGGCAAACGACATCGTGGTCCGTCCATCGCGTGCTTCCGTAGCTCCTTATTTTGTTGATAAGGGTCTTGAGCCGGTTGTAAGTTTGGGTTGGCTCCTCGCCCCTTATCATCGCGAATCTTCCAAGCTCGCCCTCCACCAACTCCATCTTGGTGAGTAAGGTGACGTCGTTCCCCTCATGAGAGATCTTTTGAGGGTGTTCCAGATCTGCTTGGCATTGTCCAGGCCGCTCACCTTATGGTACTCGTCCCTGCACAAAGAGGCTAACAACACAGTAGTAGCTTGTGCATTTTTATGAATCTGTTCATTAATAAATATAGGACTATCCGAGCTATCAAATTTCATTCCATTCTCAACAATCTCCCATATGCTTGGATGGAGAGAGAACAAGTGACTACGCATTTTGTGACTCCAAAATCCGTAGTCCTCCCCATCAAAGTGTGGAGGTTTGCCAAGAGGGATGGAAAGCAAATGTGCATTTGAACTCTGCGGAATACGAGAGTAATCGAAAGAAAAGTTCGAATTAACCGTCTTTCGTTTCTCGTAGTCGTAGTCGTCCTTTTGGGAAGAAGTTGACTCATCGCTGTTGTTGTAGTAGACGATCTCCTTGATGCGTCTCGTCTTCTTCTTCCCATCTTTGCGTTTGTGGCCCGAGCCCGAGTCGGTAGGTTGTCATCCTTCGGCTCGTTGACGAAGGACTCCTTCTCCTTATCGTTGATCACAATTCCCTTCCCCTTAGGATCCATCTCTTCGGGCGATTAGTCCCTTAGTGAAGAGAACGGCTCTGATACCAATTGAGAGCACCTAGAGGGGGGGGTGAATAGGTGATCCTGTAAAACTTGAAACTTAAGCCACAAAAACTTGGTTAAGTGTAAGCACAATAATTGCCAAGTGGCTAGAGAGGAGTCTCAACAAAACACAATAACCACAAAGATATCAATCACAGAGATGGCACGGTGGTTATCCCGTGGTTCGGCCAAGACCAACGCTTGCCTACTCCACGTTGTGGCGTCCCAACGGACGAGGGTTGCAATCAACCCCTCTCAAGAGGTCCAAATACCCACTTGAATACCACGGTGTTTTGCTTTGCTTTTCTTAATCCCGTTCGCGAGGAATCTCCACAACTTGGAGCCTCTCGCCCTTACACTTGAAGTTCACAAAGAAGCACTGAGTAAGGGAGGTATGAGCAACGCACACAAGACACAAAATCAGAATGTCAACACGCACACAAGTCGCAACAAGAGCTCGCAACACAACCCGACGAGTTCACAACTCAACAAGGGCTCTAGATGCTATCACGAAGAAACAATTGCGTGGAATCGAAGTCTTGGTGCTTAGGAATGCTTTGAGTATGCTTGGTGTTCTCCTCCATGCGCCTAGGGGTCCCTTTTATAGCCCCAAGGCAGCTAGGAGCCGTTGAGAACATTCCTGGAAGGCAGATCTTGCCTTCTGTCGACTGGCGCACTGGACAGTCCGGTGCACCACCGGACACTGTCCGGTGCGGATTTCTTTCCTTCTATGGCGCAATCGACTGTTGCTGATTGAGAGCCGTTGGCGCACCGGACACTGTCCGGTGCACACCGGACAGTCCGATGCTGCAATGTGACCGTTGGCTCGGCCACGCGTCACGCGCGGAATCCTCGGCCGACCGTTGCCCCGGCTGACCGTTGGCTCACCGGACAGTCCGGTGAATTTTAGCCGTACGCCGTTAATCAACTCCCGAGAGCGACGAGTTCGCCTGTGAACGGCTCACCGGACAGTCCGGTGCACCACCGGACAGTCCAGTGATTTATAGCCGTACACCGCCGTCGAAGTCCCGAGAGCAGCAAGTTCGCCAGAGTCAGCCTGGCGCATCGGACACTGTCCGGTGCACCACCGGACAGTCCGGTGCACCCAGACCGAGCTGACTTTGGCTGAACAGAGCCATCTCATTTCCAATTCAATTTTTCCTGTTTCCAGCACTTAGACACAATACATTAGTCCATAAAACAATGTACTAAGTCTAGAAACATACCTTTTGACATGATTTGCACTTTGTCCACACTTTGCATAGATTAACACAAAAACACTTGTGTTGGCACTCAATCACCAAAATACTTAGAAATGGCCCAAGGGCACATTTCCCTTTAAGTTGTAAGTGGTTTATCCGGTGTCCTTGGACACTCGGACGGATCCTTTTAAGTTACCTGGTGTACATGCATAACCGTCTGAGGTCTTTGAGACAAGGACAGGTGCATGTGGGCCCAATAACTTGGGAGGTTCTGCCACACGGGTGGTCTCTCAACGAACAGGTCCTTACAAAGAAGTACTCGGGAAACAGCCCGAGCCCCCTTTTGTGCCACAAGTTCATCATCATAACCAGAATAAAATCATCGTATCATAAAGTAATTCTCATCATGATCATTGATTTAAGTAAAGCACTAGCATGATATTGAAATCCCAAAAAGGTGATCAAGGACAGGATAAGCAGAAACTAGTAAATCCTTAGGATGGTCATGGTATGCGAGGGAGTGAATTATAAAGTAAGTAGGACATAATGGGTCAAAGGACACTTTCCTTCACCAAGCTACTGCTTAGAAACTTCTCCTACAACTTCCTTGGAAAACCCGGACTGGTCGTTGTCTACACAAAGCAATTATTCATTCAACACATTAGGGGAATAACAAAAGAACAATACACCAAACATATGCAACAGAGTAATCACAGGTTCAACAAAAAGTTATAGACAATGTGGTGTTCCCTATGTCTAGGGTATATCACTACCTAAAGAGGTTCATTAGTCACTACGCAATCTACATCTTTATGAATGTATTCAAATAAGGTTAGTTGAGGGATGGTGTTAATCACTAGGTGATGTTGAACCTTAAAACTATGGCATTTGTTAAAGCTATCTATCCCTGATATATTGTTATTAAGGCTCTATTAACTTCAATTTCAACTAGGGATTATTATACATTAATGGAGACACCTAAAGAAACTAAATATTAACTAACTCAAAAGCAATATGAGACAGAAGTTGCAAATTGAAGTTCAAACTCAACTAAATGAATTTCTCAAATGATTTGGCATATTTGGATAATTTAGCCACCAACTTGCTTTTAATTTTGCAAACAAAGCCATTTTCAACCATTTCTTATTTGTAAGTTAAAACACTTAAGTTTTGCAAATCAAACGAGTTTGTATGAACTTGTTTGATCAAACACTAATTTCTCCCTCTTTTCCTCACAAGAATAATTTCTCCCCATAAGATAATTTAAAAGTTTACAATAAGAGGGCTCCTCTTTGCTATCAAGAGTGTTTTGAATAAAAAAAATACAAGTTTAAAGCATTTTTAAAACTCAAGTGGTGGTCGATCGAGTTGGTTAGGCCTCTAATTTCTCCTCCATTGGCATTAAGCACCAAAACAGAGAAATTAAGTGGCTTGACCTCATTGCCTCACCAAAAACAGTGAATGAAAGCCAAACGCAATAAGAAACAAAGGGAATTTGAAACAAAGAACCTTGATACCGTTTATGCATTGCAATCATCTTCCTTTATCCAAATTCACCTTTTCCCTTTCAATCCACCTTTGAGACTACACATGTTCAACTCAAGCAAATTGTTAGTCTCAAAAGGGTCAAGTTGTTGCATATTCTCCCCTAAATATGTGCATCATTCTTATTTGTAAGCAATAATATGAAGTAAAGCACAAATAAACAACATGATCAAAGGCATAGAAATTATGTGTGCAATAAATCAATCCAAGTTCCACGAATCTAGGACATTTAGCTCAATCCACAACTCACAAAACCTCCTCTCATGTAATGTCTTGGTGAAGATATCGACTAGCTGGAGATGGGTGCTAACATGGACTATTTCAATATCTCTCCTTTATTGGTGGTCTCTCAGGAAGTGATGTCGGATGTCTATGTGCTTAGTGCGGCTGTGTTCAACAGGATTATCCGCCAAGCGGTCTGCACTCTTGTTCTCACATAGGAGTGGGACTTTGCTCATATTGTAGCCAAAGTCCCTTAGAATTTTCCTCATCCACAGCGCACAGTAGTGTCCTATGGTACTGTTCTCGGTCTCGATGGTGGATAGGGCAACAAAATTATGCTTTTTAGAGCTCCAAGACACCATGAACCTCCCTAGAAACAAACATGTCCCTGATGTGCTCTTCCTATCTACCTTGCACCTAGCATAATTGGCATCGGAATATCCAATAAGATCAAAGGTAGATCCCTTTGGATACCAAAGCCCAAAGTGGGGGGTATGAACTAAATATCTTAAATTTCGCTTCATGGCCCTAAGGTGGCATTCCTTAAGGTCAGATTGAAAGCTAGCACACATACAAACTGAAAGCATGATGTCCGGTATAGAAGCACATAAATATAGCAAAGATCCTATCATAGAACAATATACATTTTGATCTACGGACTTACCTCCTATGTCGAGGTCCAAGTGTCTATTTGTTTCCATTGGTGTCTTCATGGGATTTGTAACACCCCTGGTGTTACTACCACTAAAATTTGAGCATAACATCATAAGAATTGGCATATCATGTGTTTGTCACACCTAGAGTGCATTCAGTAGGCAAAAATTTCAAACAAAGTTGTATTGATGTGACATTTTATAGGTGAAACCCTAGGATATAGTGCTTAACCCTAGACTGGGCTTAAGGGAGTAAACAAATCCTAATAAGAGAAAAATTCAAAACTTAGCTGTAATAATCATAAAATATCACCATGAATGGACTTAAGTAGTATCCCAACCCTAGAAGTGCCAAAAACCCTAAATAGGCCCCTGGAAAACCCTGGACTGAAACCCTAGGGGGTTATCTGTAAAAGTGTGCACATTTTGGACCTAAGTGCAAAAACCATGAAATTAGGGTACCTTAACTCATATGATTCACATGTATGTGGATTTGCAAATTAAACCTTGAGATTTGGACTTATTTGCAAAAAGCCCCACTTAAAATCTATTGAGTTAAGTCTGAATTTCAGTGGAATAGGGTCAACTTTGAAGCCTTATATCTTCCAAATTATGAAGATTTTGCCCTAGGTCAACACATCAAGTTTGTAGAGCTATAAAAGGAGGACAACTTTGCTATAGGGACTATGCCTTGGTGCCATGAAATGTTTTGAGATAATTAGGCCCAAAGATGGGCTGTCAGACTACCCTAAGCCTGAATTCAGACTAGTAGTGGGATTGGATGAAATTAGGGCTCAATTTTAAGCAAGATCTTGTGACTTTTTGTGGGGGCACGATGTAGCAAAGTTGGAGGTGGTCTATTAGGCTACAACTTTGCTACAGAACAATGGTCTTGTTGCCATGTAAAATCAGGAGGAAATCTGCCCCAAACATGGTCTGTCAGGCTGACTGAAGAACAATCCCATGGTACAGTAAATAGATAGGATCAGGATCTGATCCCCTCGCCGTCGATGAGCTGTGCGCTCGGATTCGTGCTTGCCATTGGTGATTCACGCTCGGATCAGTTGGATAACACCGGGGGTCCGTAAATACCACGCCGAGGATACACTCCGGCCACTATTTTACTCCGGCCACCGTACCCGAGCAGACCACAGTTGATTTGGATGGGTTCACCGGAGATAGCCACTTCGCGGCCTTGCGCCACATGCCTTGGCACGTTAACCTCACCGCCGTGACTCACGCTAGCACGTCCGATGGTCGTCGGGGAGCTTGCCATGGTAATTGCCACCAATCGCGCGCCAGTAACCTTCTTCCTCTCCGGCCGCCAGCGCATCCTCGCAAAATTGGATGCCACCGCTATGGGAGCCTATAAATTGCCGACCTTGCCTGCTCCGCTAAGTAATTGTGCACCCAGTAGAGCAACCCATGCCTCGAATCATCCACTAGAGCTCCCCAATTTGGGATTTCCCCCAAATCACCCAAGAACACCGAGCGGTGTGACCTTGCCGTGGCTAGCTCGTCTCAGGTCCGCTCATGCTCATTGTCCTCTTGTTTCAGCACCCTTACTTGCTCCTGATACTTGCTGACCCATTCAATTTAGCTAGGCGGTCCTAGATCACCGGGAACGCATTTGAATGTCCGTCGTGCCCGCTGTCACCATGGACAGAGCGTTTTCGAACTCCGACAATGAAATTAGTTGAGGGGAAACGCTTGTTAGGGCTTGAATTGGGTCTGCGCTGAAGTAGAGCACCGGTCATTGCGTGAATCAGCCGGTGTAGGCTCACCGGAGCTCGGCCCAGCGCTGTTCGTCATCGTGGACTTTGGGCTATGAAGAAATAGAACTAGGGGGATGTTTTTGTAAAGTGTCAGTGACTCTAGGAATAGTTCTGCGACCTCGCTTCAAGTTATTCAAAACGTCGGGGGCCTATTCGCAAAGACAATACCGTGGGCGCGTGCGGGCGCACTTTCGCCGGTGAATGGGCCGACCCAGGCCAGTTTCAGCCCAATCATGTAGCATGTTTTCCTTTTTCTTTTTCTTCTGGATTTAGAGAATTCCCAGAAAATTATATAAAAATGCTAAAAATACCAGACCAATTTTGCTAGGCTTCTAATTTCCTATAGTATTTAATAAAAATAGTTTCATGATTTTTAGTTCAAATAGGGAATTTTGGGAAATTTAATGTAGCCAAAATCCTTACTTCAGGAATTTTAGAAAATAATTTATAATCCCAAAATTCACCAAACTTTTTAAACAAGCTTTAAGTAATATTTAGAAGCCTTGGGTAAAGTTTGGCATGATTTGGACGAAGTTTGATACTTAGAACCCAAAACCCTAGCCCCCTGCCCTATGAACTTCACTATAGACTCCGAAAACCCTAGTTTCCCGGAGATCCATGAAGGAAAGTTATATTCAAGGTATTAGATAATAAACTTTTATTATCTTTGCATCTTCATGAGCATTACATGAGCATTCATGATTATATATGGCTATATCTAGAGAACGAGGAGGAAATAGATGTTGAAGAAGCGAGGACATCACCACCACCACCTGAAGAACCTCAGGCAGGAAACTGCTTTTACTTTGACATCTGTGGAGCAGAGCCTGATTCACCTATCACTCAAGGCAAGCCCCGGTGCATTTGCCCCCTCCTCCTTGTTATTTTGAGATCTTTCTCACTTACTTGATGCATTAGGTGATAGGAGTTGTGTGCTAAACCAATTGCTGCATTTCCTTCCTTGGAATTGATTACCTTAATCCCCTGTTTTATCTTTTCTTATGCTTAGCTTTGCTCTAGAAAAACAAAATGTTTTGTTTTGACAAAAGATGATGCTTCAAAGTGGATGGGATGTTTTCAAAAATAAAACTTGATGATGGATCCATCATGGCCATGATGGGTTCAACATCGGAAAAGATGTACCTCTGCCAGGTACCAAACTTTGGGTTTGAAACGATAAATCTAAGACCGGGCGGGTGACTTGCACGAGAAGAGAGTCTTGGTGTAGTGTCTCCGTCTGAGTCGATTAAGGACCTTCTCGATGTAGGCTTGATGATCGAGGACCCTTTAACTGGTCACATGCCTCGTCATGGGTAAGCTTTGCCTCGGACAGACTAATACCAGAATAAGATAACACACAATGGGAGTGGAGAGATGGCGAGAGTAGCATGTACCCTCTGGGGCAAGAGGCTACACGGTGGTGTATCTGTGCTCTCGGTTGGCATGGACCTGATCTGGTCTTAAGAACCCCAGTGGCGAGTTGACATATGCAAGGGTTAAGTGCTACATATGTTGTGTGATTGGAGATCCTCAGCTAAGTATAATTGATTCGGATCGTCGTAGCTTCGTGGACAAGAAGACTTGGTCACTGCCCTACACGTAGCATTCCAGTGAACAAGAAGGGTTGAAAAGAAATTGGCTATTATAGATCAAGTGCTTGAACTACGGTAGAAAGAACCCTAGAACACAGGTAATGACTTAACTTGCTAATAAAACTAGACTTATAAGGATCCATTATTAGTAAGCATTTCTGCAAACAGAGTCATTGATTATTGAAAAGCCATACCTTGATCCCCAAAGGCCACCATATCCTTGGGAGTCTTTGTTGGGGCGAAGGCGAAGACGCCACCCTTCGCTCCATGCCTTCGTCGTAATCGTTGGACCAACGAAGACAAGACAACGGGCAGGCTCACCCTTCGTCCCGTATGTCACCGGACGAAGACCTGTGCCGAGGTCGTCCCATCTTGCGACCTCGTCCAGCACGCAGGCCCACGGCCACACGACCCATTGTAACAGGCCCTGCGTGGCCGCTGCGCATTACGGGCCTAATTTGTAAAGGCATCCCTATAATTACGGTCTGTAACCCCGCTTTATGGGAATATTTCGGGGATAACCTAGGTGTCTGAGGGCACATGCATCCTTAACACAGGACGTTGGGCACTCAGATACCTATAAATACCCCCGCATAGTGCCCTTGAGAGGCTAGATGAACAGAGCTTTTGCCATCACGTGCTGAAACCCTGTTTGCGCTATCACACCCCCCCCGTTGGATCAACTTGTGCTAGTGAGCAAGTTCCAACATTTGGCGCCCACCGTTCGTGCTACGAAAAAACCACCCGCGATGGCACCCAAGAAAGCTAGCTCGAAGGCTGACGAGGCTGCGAAGGCAGCACTGCTGGCTGCAAAAAAGGGCAAGGCCCTCGCACTCACCCACTCCACCCACCAATAGGCTGCTGAAGACGACGTTCTCCGCACCTGCGAAGACGACGCTCTCCGCACCTGCGGCCTTGAAGGACAACTGCAACCTCCCCCAGGCTTCGCCCCACCGGAGGGCGCGGACCTCACCGAGGACGGTGAAGTCCTCGGCGTTTCAGCGGAAGAACAGCTACAGTTGCGCGCCCTGCATCTCAAGAACCGCAATCTCTAGAGGCAAAAGAGATACTGGAGGCCAAGCGCCAGCGCGTGTCTACACTAGCCAAGGTGCGGCAAATGATACGCGACGAAGAGCAGAAGGCCCAAGACCTCGAGCGGGAGATCACGCTGATGCAGCGCGAAGGCCACCTTGGCCTAGCACGGGCCACCCCTGCAACAGCGCGCACAACCGGAAGACATACGCGAAGGCCACCTCGGCCTGCAGCACGGGCCACCCCTGCAACAGCGCACGCAAATGGAAGACCCGCACTTCACCTTCCCGCATGCCGCGCCATTTCAAGGGTTCAACTACCTCGATGAGCGAAGTCCCCTGGCGCCACATCTGCAAGTGACACCCTGGCCTGCCAACTTCCGGGCAGGGACCTATCCCAAGTACAACGGCAGCAAGGACCCAGCACAGTACATCATGAGTTATCAGGTCGCCATTGCATCTTCCGGAGGGGACGACGCCACAATGGCCAAGTCTTTCATCATTGCCCTCGAAGGCCCAGCTCTCACCTGGTTCACCAGGTTGCCCCCGCTGTCCATTAACTCCTGGAGAAGCCTCCGGGACAAATTCCTGCTCAACTTCCAAGGGTACCGCCCAGACACCGACACCTTGGCTGAACTCTCACTCTGCAAGCAGCTGGAAAAAGAGACTCTGCGGGAGTATTACTGCAAGTTTCTAACACTCAAGTCACAGCTGCCCTCAGTTGATGACCAGATCGCCATCCACTACACCATGAGTGGCCTTCGAGCCGGCGTCCTTTACAGCCACTGCATCAGGGACCCGCCCAAGAACCTCCAGGAATTATATCAGCTATTTGAAAAATATGCCAAATCCGAAGAACTCCACCAGCGCAAGGTCGAGTCTCAGAGGAAACCCAAAGATGCTCCATAGTCCAGCCGCACGTGGACGAGGACTCCGCAGCCAGACTCCGGTCGAGACAGCCGCAATCAGCAGCAAGTGCACAACATCGCCAACCAGCACCCCGCAGCTGACGCCCCTCGCCGCCAGGAGTATCCCCCCAGGGCCACGGAAACGGAACTCGCGGTAGGGGTCGGGGGCGTGCGCAGCCGCCGCGCCGATTCTACTGTCTTTTTCATGGCGAAGACTGCACCCACCAAACCAAAGACTGCCCAGAAACGAAGGCCACCAAAGACAGGATGGCACGGGCGCAGCCAGCCGACAACCCCAGAGTTATCGCGCACACTTATCAGCAACCCCCTCCACCATACATCCACACCCCCGCCCCGCATCCACCGCACCACGCATACCAACACCACCAGGAAGTACAAATCGTACCTCCCCCACCCCCACCTGCACACCAGCAACATCAGAACATCCCCCACCCCCACGCCCCAAAACAAGAAGACTTCACAGATCAGCCGTATCGCGGAGTCATTCATATGATCACTGGGGGGTCCAGCACCGACTTTGACACAAAGCGGCAGAAGCGGGACCACTACCGCAGCATCAACCACGTCGCCATCACCGGCCTAGTCGTGCAGACAAAGTGGTCCCACGTACCGCTAACCTTCGACGCACGAGACGTCGACCTGCGCAGCGCCCCCCACATCGACGCCATGGTTATCAACTGCAACGTGGTAGGCTGGGACCTGCACAAAGTCCTAGTCGACAATGGCAGTCAAGCAGACATCATTTTCCTCCATGCCTTCGACCGCATGGGCATAAGCCACAGCCTGCTCAAGCCTTCGGACAACCCATTGTATGGTTTCGGCGGCAAGGGCACTTTTCCTGTTGGCAAAATAGAACTGCCTCTCTCCTTCGGTGTAGCACCCAATGCTCGAAGTGAGCAAATAACCTTTGATATCGTTGATATGGTGTACCCGTACAATGCCATCATGGGCCAGGGATCTATCAACAAGTTTGAGGCAGCCATTCACAGACTGTACCTGTGCATGAAGATACCAGGTCCGTTAGGCGCCATTGCGGTCTACGGCAATCAACAGACTGCTCGCAACATAGAGCGGGACTTCGTCCCCGGACAAAGAAATGTGCACTGCCTCACGGCCCAGCGCGAAGTCCCTGCGTCCGTCAGCCCAACCGACAAAGAGCACAAGGCACAGCTGCAGAGCAACGATGGGACCAAGACTGTTCCCCTCGACCAGGCCACGCCCAAGCAGACAGTCACCATCAGCGAAGACCTCACTTTGCAGGAAGAGGAGAAACTCCTCTGCTGCTTGTCCAAGAACAAAGACGTCTTCGCTTGGTCAGCCCTCGACCTGGTCGGGGTCAGCCGATCCATAATTGAGCACAGCTTGGGAATTGACCCCTCGGTGAGACCGAAAAAACAGCAGCTTCGCAAAATGTCTAACGAGAAGACAGAGGCCGCCAAGGCAGAGGTACACCGCCTCCTGGAAGCCAAATTTATTGAGCCAGTGGCTTACCCCACGTGGCTCTCCAACGTTGTGATGGTACAGAAAAAGAGCGGCAAGTGGCGAATGTGCATCGACTTCACCAGTCTCAACAAGGCCTGCCCAAAGGACAACTTCCCTTTGCCGCAGATCGACAAAATAGTCGATAGCGCGGCCGGATGCGAAGTCATGTCACTCCTCGACTGCTTCTCCGGTTACCACCAAATATACATGAAGGAGGAAGACAAGGCTAGCACCCGTTTTATAACACCCTTCGGCACATATTGCTTCATCAGAATGCCGGAGGGACTCAAGAACGCTGGGTCCACCTTCTCCCGGCTTACCAAAACTGTGCTCGAGGGGCAAGTTGGCAGAAACATATTCACATATGTGGACGACATCGTCGTCGCCAGCAGGAGCAAGGAGGACCATCTCGCTGACCTCGCCGAGACATTCGCGAACATGCGAGACGCACTACTTCGCCTCAACCCAGAAAAGTGCGTCTTCGGCGTTCACCAAGGGAAAATATTGGGCTACCTGGTATCACACAGCGGCATCGAGGCCAACCCAACCAAAATTCAGGCCATCGTCAACATGACGCCCCCGCAGTCGGCAAGAGAGGTCCAGCGTCTGACGGGCAGATTGGCCACCCTCAACAGATTCATCTCCAAATCCGCTGAGCGAAGTCTTCCCTTCCTCCAAAACACTCCGCGGCGCAAAAGACTTCGCTTGGGGACCAGAGCAGGCGGCGGCCTTCGCATCACTAAAATAATACCTGTTGGAGTTGGCGATTCTTACAAGCCTCGACTCTTCGCTACCCCTATTGCTTTACATGGCGGCCTTGCCGCACGCGGTCAGCGCGACACTAGTTCAGGAGCAGACAGTTGAGGGCGTGATCAGACAATGCCCAGTTTATTACGTCTTTGAAGTGCTCACACCGTCAAAGTGTAACATGACGGAACTCGAAAAGATTGCATATGCAGTTGTTATGTCTTCGTGCAAACTGCGCCACTACTTTGAAGCATTCAAGGTCCGCGTCACCTCAGATAGGGGACTCGGCGAATTATTCAGAAACCCGGAGGCATCGGTACGGATCGCCAAATGGGCGGCCGAACTCTCCGGCTACCACATCACTTTTGAGCCCAGGACGGCGATCAAGTCATAAGTTCTAGTAGACTTTGTTGTCGACTGGATCGGGCCAATAACACAGCCGGACCCGTCTGCAGAGAAAGTTTGGACAATCCACTACGACGGCGCTTGGTGCCATGCGGGGGCAGGCGCTGCTGCAGTCATCACCTCACCCGCCGGGGTCAAGCACAAATACGCGGCACGCTTAAGCTTCGCTCTGGAATCTGACAGATGCACAAACAACATAGTAGAATACGAGGCTGTCATCCTCGGCCTCCGCAAACTAAGAACCCTCGGTGTCACCACCTGCATAGTCCGAACAGACTCCAAAGTGGTCGCCGGCCAGGTCGAGAAAGATTATGCAGCAAAGGACCCCGCTCTTATGCAATACCTCGTGGCCATCCGAAGTCTCGAGAGACAATTCAAGGGATTCACATTGCAGCATGTGGACCGGGCCAAGAATGAAGAAGCCGACGCATTGGCCAAGGCAGCCGCCAGGGGTGAAGCCCTACCCTCCGACGTGTTCTACCACGTCATCGGCACGCCAGCCGTCCGCAGCCCCAAAGGGCTCCAAATAACCAACGACAGCGAGGGCCACCGCATAATCAACCTCATCATGACCGAAGACTAGCGAGCGCCAATAACCCTGTACCTGCAAGGGTACTATCACCCAATCGACAGCAATGAGGCCAAGCGCCTCCACCACCGAAGCCGGGACTTCGCACTGATCAAGGGCCAACTTTACAAGAAGGGGGTCAGTCAACCGATGCTTAAGTGCGTCATCGAGACCGAAGGCGTCCAAATCATGCGCGAAGTCCACAAGGGGACCTGTGGCTCCCACGTGGGGCCTAGGGCCCTAACGGCAAAGGTGATTCGCTAAGGTTTCTACTGGCCCGCCATTATTTGCGCCGCAAATCGGGTCGTCAGATCCTGTGAAGCCTGTCAGAAATTTTCCCCACGCTCGGGGCGCCCCTCGCAGTTCACGAAGCTGATCGCCCACACGTGGCCCCTTCAGCGTTGGGGCCTAGACATTGTCGGGCCCCTGCCCACGGCTCAGGGGAACCTCAAGTTAACCTTCGTCGCCGTTGAATACTTCACCAAATGGATTGAAGCGAGGGCGGTATCCACCATCACATCGAAGACAGCCCAGAAATTCTTCTGGCAAAATATTGTTTGCCGCTTCGGAGTACCGTCCGAACTCACGGTCGACAACGGCAAGCAGTTCGACAACCAACATTTCAAAGACTTATGTTTCTCCATCGGCACCAAGCTTGCCTTCGCCTCCGTGTACCACCCCCAGTCCAACGGAGTCGTGGAGCGCGCCAACGGCAAAATTTTCACAGCCGTCAAGAAAATGCTCCTCAACGACAAAAAAGGCAAGTGGCCCGACCTGTTACCCGAAGTGGTCTGGGCACTGAATACAACCGAGTGCAGGGCGACTGGGTTCACCCCCTTCCGCCTATTATACGGATCGGAGGCCATGACTCCGTAAGAAATAAAGCATGGGTCGCCTCGGACAGCCGCGTCGGCCGTCCCAGACGTAGACGAGCCAACTTCGAAGGACCTCATCGACGGAGACCGCGTCTTCGCCCTACAAGCCCTGGACAAATACCAAGCCCAGACAAAGGCATGGCGCGATCAGGCAGTCATCCCAAGGGAATTCAGCGAAGGGGACCTCGTACTCGTCCGTACAGCTCGAACAGAGTCCAGGGGCAAGCTGGAGCCCAAGTGGGAGGGCCCTTTCATTGTCAAGACGAAGGCCTCCCCCAGCGCATACAGGCTCGCAACGCCAAACAGCGAAGACCTGGAGCATTCCTGGAACATCGATAATCTCCGCAAATTTGTTGTTTGACTCATCAGGGCCAGCTCGCCCTTGTAATTCGCAAAGACAATTTTTATTCTGGCCCGCACTCTTTTCCTCCCGGGGGGTGAGGTTTTTAACGAGGCGGAGTCATGTAATATAAAAGTGCAAAATCCCCCGCAAAATCTACGTCGAAAAAAGACCGCGCCGATGGTCTTCGACATTCGACCAATACATAGTCACCGCGAGGCCCATCATCAGCCACCCTCGCGTGCGACAACTCCACGCAGAAGTCGCCTAAGGGTGCAGCCGGACTAGCACAACAAGTGCGAAAAATCGAAGTCTTCCGCGAAGACTATCCGTGCAGAAGTCGCCTAAGGGTGCAGCCGGACTAGCACAACAAGTGCGAGAAATCGAAGTCTTCCGCGAAGACTATCCGTGCAAAAGTCGCCTAAGGGTGCAGCCGGACTAGCACAACAAGTGCGAGAAATCGAAGTCTTCCGCGAAGACTATCCATGAAGAAGTCGCCTAAGGGTGCAGCCGGACTAGCACAACAAGTGCGAAAAATCGAAGTCCTCCGCAAAGACTATCCGTGCAGAAGTCGCCTCAGGGTGCAGCCGGACTAGCACAACAAGTGCGAGAAATTGAAGTCTTCCGCGAAGACTATCCGTGCAGAAGTCGCCTAAGGGTGCAGCCGGACTAGCACAGCAAGTGCGAAAAATCAAAGTCTTCCGCGAAGACTATCCGTGCAACAGTCGCCTAAGGGTGCAGCCGGGCTAGCACGGCAAGTGCGAAAAATCGAAGTCTTCCGCGACGACTATCCGTGCAACAGTCACCTAAGGGTGCAGCCGGACGAAGCCTAACAAGTGTGAAAACAACTACACCAAACCGTCCGCGCAAAGACCGACTACATGCGCACCAGCGCAACATAACAAACACACCAGACCAAGTACGTAACGCCTTCGCGAGCATAGCCGAAGGCACATAACTTCATCATACAAGCTATTACATATGTACAAGCGAGGGCACCACACTTTACATCGGCTCAACCTTTGGAATAATTCCCATCTCCCTATAGTTAAACAGAATTATCCTCAGCTCCTCACCCGCAAAAAGAGTTCGCAGCTCCCCCTCACCAGCACTCACAGCGGCCGGCAAGGACAACAGTTCCTGCCTGCCAGCCCTACTCACACGAAGCCGACCACCGTCCACCTCACTCACTCTACGCTTCGCGGCCGCCCTTCGCCGCCTACGCCCAGCACTCGAACCAGTCACAACTTCAGCATCCGCAACATGCGGTGAAGCCTCCGTCGCTGCCACATCCAAGGCCGCAAAATAGTCCAAGTCCTCATCCGACGACTCTTTGGTCCACTCAACCGAGCCCCTAGAGTCACCAAAATCAGAAAACTTAGATGCAGACTCATCCGATTTATTCCCATCATCCACGGTCGAAGCCGCCAAAAAATTAGTAGTAGCGGTTGCGTGCGCAGGCCCAAAATCTTGAACCTGCGCAGCAACCAAGGTTCAGCAACATATCCAAAATTCCCTAACTACCCACACCCACTAAGCCACCTGCGAAGACCCAGCCGTCGTGGGATCCTCCACTGCCGGCTCCGCCGCCATCTCCACAGGATCCTCAGCCCTCGGCGCGGCAGTTGGTGACGGGCCTCCGCCAGCCGCAGTGGTTGCGGGAACATCGGGAACGCCTTCGACGGCTTCCGGGGGCAGCTCCGGAGCGGTCTCAGACGCAGCCACCATCGGGTTCGCCTCCGAGTCAGGCTGCGTGCTGTTCAAAGCCCCAAAGTCATCCACCCTCTCGCCACGCGCTGCCTGAGACACAGCACACAGCTTCAGCAAACCCACATTTAACCCACACTCAACAAACACCAAACAAAAGCCAAACATTACCTGACCCCTCGCCGTCTCAGCCCGCTCCCTGACCACCTCCCGACCGTGGGGACCCCACATCCGGTCGTAGAGGGCTCCCGCGGATTCCTTGACCATAGGGTCCTCAACCTTGTAAATATCGCGCTCGAAATCCTCATCAGCTTGGTCGAAGACCTCATAGTGCTGGCACCCTTCGTGAGATAGCGCGTTCATCGCCCCCTCGCAGGTGACCAGGGAGGCATAGGACATAAACCCCTCCACGATGGCGGGGAGCGCCAGCAACTCCTCCTGTATCCACTCGAAGCTGCGAAGTCCGGGCTCTCGGTCCGGCACCTCGAAGTCAGCGGTCCGCGCGCCCAGCTCATGGTATGAATCCACAAGCTGTTTGCGTGTTCGCTCAGCCTCCGAGCGCGTCGAAGCCTCGGCCCTCTCCACATGGGCCTGCAGAGCATTGAGCCGCCCCTCCAACTCCTCGGCGCGCTGCCTGGCAAGACTGCCCTCCGCCCGCGCCAAATTGGCTTCCGCCTGCGCAGACTGCGCCTTGGCGAGGGCCTCGTTAGCCTCCTTCCTTTCCTCCGCCAGTTGGCGCCGGAGGTCAGTCCACTCACCCTCCAGCGCGGCCACCTTATCCGCCAGCTTGCGGCATTTGCTGTCGGCGGCCGACTTTTCCCGGACGGCGTCAGCATGTTGCGTCCGAAGTCTCTCGGCTTCGGCAGACACAAATGCCGTCAGGGCGCCCGACGCCGTGCGGTCAGCGAAGTCAGCCGCCTATAAGACACACATAAGACCACAGCCCCAGCAAAGCCGGTAAAAAACTGAAGTCTAGCTCAACGTACCTGACTTAGTGCCTCCTTCAGCTCCTTCAGCCGGCGGGACACGGCACCCGCCTCGTCCCTGACGGCAGCGAGTGCCGGAATCTCACCACCATGCGAACCATGCGAGATGTAAAAAAGTCTTCGCCGGCCGCGCGGGGGACAGGAACATTCTTAGGCCACCAACCCCCGGTAACCCTCAGCATCCGCGCCGAAGACTCCCGGAGCTCGGGCGAAGACATCCTTCCCCCCGGGGCCGCGCATGTCCTCATCAATTCCCTAGCAAAACCATCAGACACACCCAGTCCTCCCACAGCAATACCTAGTTTCCTCTTCTTAGAGGATGAGGCGGCCGCCGGCGCAGGGTCGTCTCCAGTCTCTACCACCGGCTTCTTCCCGCGACGATCCACATCGTCTTGGCCGGGATAACCGCCATACGGCAGACGGTTCAACTCGAAAACCCTATTCAAGTGGTCATTAGACCCGTGAATATCCCAGCTACGCTGGCCCTTTGTCCTCGGCACGTACCGACCGACGATCCGCACCGCCCCATCCTCCGCCTCACGCACAAAGGCGGCTGGATCGCGGCTATGCAGATCTAGCGCGAAGGCGGGACTTCGCACCAGCTTCCCACCATGGGAAGGCATCTGGCGAGGGCATACTTCGCCCAACGCCCAGCCATGCGCCAAAGGCCACACCCCGTACGCCACAAACTCCTCAACCAAATCGCGCCCGCAGCTCAGGCCGGCGGCGCACCGAAGGGCCCCTTCGTCCACATCCCCCTCTGCCACTTCAAACAGCGGGTATGCTGAGTAATAATGCGAGCACATCTCGGCCACAGGGAGCCCCGGATGGTCTTCGACTGTGCCCTCCGCAACGTAGAACCAAAACTCATGCCAGTTGCCCCACTTGTTGCGGGCGCAAGGAACCAACTCAACTACTTCCATCGTGGTCTTGCCGGTCTTCGACGTAAATGTACAGGACCCAAACTGGGCAACCTCATTTCCGATCATCCTTTTCTGCCAATGCAGGCAATAGTACTTCGCGAAGACCTCGACCAATGGTTGTCCGCCGTATGAAGTCGTCGCCCAGACATACTTCGACAGAGCCACCACGACATTCGGTGTCAGCTGATGAATCTGGACGTTAAATCTGCGCAGGACTTCTCCCACAAATCTGTGCGCAGGCAGGTGAAGACCAGCGGCAAAGAACGCCTCGAACACAACCAACTCGCCTTCTGGCTCGGGGACCTCCTCCGTCCCTGGGACACGAGCGACTCCGCCGCCAAAGTAACCAAGCCGCTGCATATCTTGCACACGGACCGAGGACATCCGCGACACACCAAAATCCACTGTATCGCCGGCGCGCAACTCCTCCGCCGCCACAGTGCTCAACGTCTCCTCAGACGACGCGTCGGCCGGCGGCGTAGCGGCAGCAAAAGAAGAAGAGGTCGGCATCGCTACGTACCATCGGCGGCGGCGGGCGGTCTGCTTCACTCGGGCCAGATCTCCGTCGAACAAGAGCAAGGAAGGCAGAAGAGCAGCAAGAAGGTGGAAAAAGCGGCTAGGGTTTTCACGGAGCGTGGAAAGATAATGTTCAAAACGCGCCGCCCCCCGCACCCTTTTATACACAGGGCGCGGCGCTTCGGGAAACCCGCAGTCCAACAGTACGGTGTCAATCAACGGTCATGTCAAAAAACCCCGTGGAACCACTTCGAGCGAGGGCAGCGTCTCCGCCATCTAGCAATGTCTTCGGCACCAGATGACTTAGTCGAACTGGTCCCTCGGAGGGCAAATGTTGGGGCGAAGGCGAAGACGCCACCCTTCGCTCCATGCCTTCGCCGTAATCGTTGGACCAACGAAGACAAGACAACGGGCAGGATCACCCTTCGTCCCATACGTCACTGGACGAAGACCTGTGACGAGGTCGTCCCATCTTGCGACCTCGTCCGGCACGCAGGCCCACGGCCACACGACCCATTGTAACAGGCCCTGCGTGGCCGCTGCGCATTACGGGCCTAATTTGTAAAGGCATCCCTGTAATTACGGTCTGTAACCCCGCTTTATGGGAATATTCCGGGGATAACCTAGGTGTCTGAGGGCACCTGCGTCCTTAACACAGGACGCTGGGCACTCAGATACCTATAAATACCCCCGCACAATGCCCTTGAGAGGCTAGATGAACAGAGCTTTTGCCATCACGTGCTGAAACCCTATTTGCGCTATCACACACACCCCCCCCCCCCCCGTTGGATCAACTTGCGCCAGTGAGCAAGTTCCAACAGTCTTTTATTTTGACGGGTAAGACTTGCGAAAGTACAATTCGTACTCAGGGCTTTGTCCCATGTTGTTTTAGGTGAAGAAGCATCGAACTTTTGTTGCTTATGTTCCAAGGTGGTACCAAAAGAAGAAAATCAAGACTGAAGCTGCGGGAGGAAAGGTGCTCCGTTAAGAAAAACTTTTTGCTGTTTATCGGGAGGGGTTTTTGCCTCCCAGGTTATGTAATAATAATACTCAACACTCTTATATTTGTTCTGGTCTGTAATAAATACTACTCTTTCTTACTTTTAAATAAAGTAAGTTACTGTAACTGCTTCCGCATTTTCGTACCTCCGATGTATTGTAATGTTTGCGTGATGGGTGAAACGCTCTTGGGAAAGGTAAGGAATACAGATACCAAACTTGTCAAGTGATCAGGGGCACCTGCAGGGTTGTCTGAGGTCCGTTGGACAAGGACAACTGTAGGTGGGCCTAATGACTTAGGAGGTTTTGTCACATCTGGTATCGGAGCGAAGCCCATCTCTGCAGATGTTATGAGACATTTTCAAAAAGAATTTTCAAAGACTTATCTAGAAAATTTCTTTCCTTCTTATCTAACTACCTTCTGTACTTAAAGACCAGATAGTAGAGTGCAATGAATAGAAGGTTGTGAATCAACTAAGGTTGATTCTGTAATTATATAGGCATCATGGTAAAAACTGTATTAATAAGATCTTCCCCTCATGGAGATATGCCGCCGCGCATAAGGAAAGCCGCGCGTAAGTCTACCGGACCAATTGGCATGCCTCACCATCAACTAGCTCCCAGGCATGAGGACAGTAGTAGTGATAGCAATGATCCTATCGAAGATTTGGAAGCTCAAGTAGAACAGCTTCGAACGGAACTCCGTCACAGGAACGAGGTATGGGTCGAGGATGGTCAGCGAATAAATGAGTTAAGAACTGACATCCGCCACCTGCAAGACCAACTTGTTGAACGAGATTTAGCGCTCGATTGGGCTGTTAACTCACATTCACTTGCTTGGGCCAAGGAAGCCAAAGCTCGAGCCCACGTGGAAAAGCTTATCATAGCCATGGACAACTTGCAATTGTATTGTAATACACTACATGAGGAGGTTCATGTATTGTATTCGCAACTACACCCTAGCGTACCTGTGGATCCTGTCGGAATGGGAGCCGGATCGTCTGGAACAGCTGGTGAAGCCCTTGGAGGGGAACTGGACCTTTTCAGGCCTCCTCCTTCAATGAATCTGGTCGACGAATGGTCTCCTACACCTGACAGCGAAGCTACCAAAAGTGATAAGAAGCTAGGGTAGTGTAGTATAGAAATAGTGATAATGTGTAATAGGTAATGTAATCCTGTTGTAAATTCGAGTCTGTATCATTACCCTTTTAAGTAATGTAAAATGGATGGTTTGCTTTGGCATATTATATTTTCCAAATGTTCTTTGCCTCAGATGCCGTCCAAGACTCGTGGATAGGATGGTGCGGGAACCTCCTATGGGAGGGAAGCTACTCCTAACCTGCCACCAGTACCCCCAACCTTGGCTGAGGCTATCGCTGCCTTAGTCAATGCAACAGCCGATAACACCCGCTTTCTGCGGGAAATGGCGGGACAACAAATGCAATAGCAAGGCGGGCGAGCGTATCTGCAAGGACCCCGCGAAACTTCATATTTGGACTTCTCGGAGACACGTCCCCCATTATTTGTCAAGGCTGAAGATCCTCTTGAAGCGGATGAATGGATCCGGGTTATCGAACAAAAGTTTGGGCTTCTCCGATGCACGGAGACTCAAAAGCCCTTATTTGCGGCACAACAGTTGCGAGGCCCTGCCAGCACCTGGTGGGGAAATTATGTGGCTATTCAGCTGGCTGGCCATCAAGTTACTTGGGATGAATTCAAGCTAGCATTTCGGGAGCATTATATTCTTGAAAGGGTGCTCCATATGAAACAGGAAGAATTTATGAAGCTCAAACAAGGTGGAGTTACTGTCACTTAGTATCTCAACAAATTCAACCACTTGTCCCAGTATGCCATCGATCAGGTCAACGCTGATCTGAAGAAGAAAAATTTTTTATGAGAGGCCTCAATGACCGGCTGCAGCGGAAAATGGTCACCTGCTTTGACCTCTCATATAGCAAGGCTGTCAGCACGACGCTGGCAGTTGAAGCCAAATATGCAAGTTCAGGAAAAATGAAGGGGTATGGAGGTGACAGGTCCAACCAAGGGCATGAGAAAAGACAAAGGTTGGTGATCCGACCTTTTAATCCGAATCGCTCTTCACCATGTCCACCCTCCTACCCTTTCAAACAACCGGTCTTCATTCGTCCCACCCCTGCCCCCACCTCAACAACTCAGCTGAGTGCCCCTGGTACTCGTTTTCCCGCCCTCTCAAGCTCCTCAACAGGCTGTTTTAATTGTGGAAAGTCCGGACATTTTATCAAGGACTGCCTATATCCAAAGCAGAACAGATCAAATAATCAGCAGAGTTCAGGGAGTTCCACCCAAGGCAAGGGAAATCTGGCGAATAATACAGCGGGCAAAAATATGAAGAAAACTGGGCGGATTTATTAGACGCAAGTGGCCACAACGCCGGAAGGAGAACCGGTCATGATGGTACGTTTCTCGTGGCCAATCACCCTGCAGTTATTCTTTTTGATTCTGGTGCTTCACATACATTCATAAGCAAGAAGTTTGTGGAGCAACATTGCATTCCATATGATGAATCAAGGGAAGGGTTTATAATTCATTCGCCTAGGGGACAAATATTCACTAAAGAAGTGGCTTTCCATGTGCCCGTAACATTGGCTGAACGGAACTTTCCCACAAACATGATTGTTCTAAAAGGCCAAGATATAGATGTAATTCTGGGCATGAATTAGTTAGCCCAACATAAAGCTATCCTCAACACTGATCTGAGAACCATCAGGTTGAGTTATGGCCAAGAAGAGGTTCTCTTGTCTATCCCTGTGGCTATTCCAGCTAAACCAATTGCCAGAGTATATGAAGCCATCATACTGGAGATCCAAGATATTCTGGTAGTATATGAATTCTTGGATGTCTTTCTAGAAGATCTACCTTTATTGCCTCCAGAAAGAGATGTAGAATTTGTGATTGAGTTGAAGCTCGGTACGACTCCTATTTCTAGAAGGTCGTACCGAATGCCTCCAAATGAATTGGCAGAACTCAAGACCCAATTACAAGATCGACTAGAAAAAGGATTCATCTGGCCAAGCTCATCGCCATGGGGTTGTCCAACCATCTTTGTCAAGAAGAAGGACCAAACACTTTGGATGTGCGTGGATTACAGACCCCTTAATGAGGTCACAATCAAGAATAAGTACCCACTTCCCCAGATTGATATCTTATTTGATCAGCTTACCGGAGCTTGGGTATTTTCCAAGATAGACCTCAAGTCGGGCTACCATCAGATCCGTATCCGACCCAAAGATATACCCATGACCGCATTTGCTACGTGGTATGGATTATTTGAATATCTGGTTATGTCTTTCGGACTAACAAATGCTCCTGCCCACTTCACATATCTTATGAACTCGGTATTCATGCCCGAGTTGGATAAATTCGTGGTGGTGTTCATTGATGATATCTTGATATATTACAAGAATGAAGAGGAGCATGCTCGGCATTTGCGGATCGTGTTAACGCGCTTAAGGGAGCATCAATTATATGCTAAGTTCAGTAAGTGCGCGTTCTGGCTGGAGGAGATCCAATTTCTGGGACATGTATTATCTGTCAAGGGGATTGCGGTGGATCCCAGCAAAGTCAAGGATATTTTGGAGTGGAAACCCCCAACCACTGTACATCAAGTCCGAAGTTTCCTTGGACTGGCTGGTTATTATCGCCGATTTATTCCAGATTTTTTCAAGCTTGTGAAACCAATCACAAGTTTATTGAAGAATGATACTAAATTTAATTGGTCTTCAAGATGTAATGAAGCTTTTGAGTAGCTGAAAGTATTATTGACCACTGCTCTGGTATTAGCTCAACCGGACATTGAAAAGCCCTTTGATGTGTATTGTGACACATCAGGCAGTGGTCTAGGCTGTGTTCTAATGCAAGAAGGTCGAGTGATAGCTTATGCTTCAAGGCAGTTGCGCTAGCATGAGGAACATTATCCAACTCATGACCTGGAATTAGCTGCTGTGGTTCATGCCCTAAAAATATGGTGTCATTATCTATTGGGGAATATCTGTCATATTTATACAGATCATAAAAGTTTGAAGTACATCTTTACCCTGTCAGAGTTGAATATGAGGCAGAGGAGATGGCTTGAGCTTATTAAGGATCATGAACTGGAGATTCACTATCACCCAGGCAAGGCTAATGTAGTGGCAGATGCGTTAAGTCACAAGGCTTCCTGTCATTGTCTGACGGTGAAGACTTCTGACATTACGTTATGCCAAGAAATGGAGAAGTTGAACCTGGGAATGATTCAACATGGAACTTCAGATCACTTGAAGCTTGAGTCAGTCCTCCTGCAAAGGATAATTGATGCCCAAAGGAATGATGAGGGTATGAAACACATTCATGAGAAAATAGAGGCCGTTAAAGCCAACTGCTTCAGAAGAGATGATCAAGGTGTTGTATGGTTTAACAACTGCATAGTTGTGCCCAAGAATGATGAAATCTGCCAGCAAATTTTAGATGAAGCACATCTTAGTCGCTATTCTATTCATCCTGGAAGCACTAAGATGTATCATGATCTAAAGCAGCATTATTGGTGGACAAAGATGAAGATTGAAATCGCATGCTATGTGGCAAGATGTGACACTTGTAGACGTGTCAAGGCCATACACATGAAAGCTGCTGGTCCATTACAATCTCTACCTATACCAACATGGAAATGGGAGGATATTAGTATGGACTTCATTGTGGGGTTACCCAGGACAGCAAAAGGGTATGATTCCATCTGGGTTATCATTGATCGACTTACAAAGACTGCCCACTTCCTCCCAGTCAAAGTAAAGTATCTAGTAATCGCATATGCGGAACTGTACATTGCTCACATCCTTAGTTTGCACGGTGTTTCAAATACAATAGTGTCGGATCGTGGACCTCAATTTGTATCCAAATTCTGGGAAGAACTTCATAAATCCTTGGGTACTAAATTGCTCCACAGTTCGACCTATCATCCCTAAACTAGCGAACAGACTTAGAGAGTAAATCAGATACTTGAAGATATGTTGCGAGCATGTGTTCTGGAATTCCCACAGAAATGGGATGACTGTTTACCATTAGCGGAGTTCTCGTACAATAATAGCTATCAAGAGAGTATAAAAATGGCACCCTTTGAAGCCTTGTATGGACGATGGTGTCGTACTCCGTTAAACTAGTCTGAACCAGGTGAAAGATGTTTCTTCAGGCCGGATATGGTAAAGGAAACAGAAGAGAAAGTTCAACGAATAATTCATAATTTGAAAGAAGCCCAATCTCGCCAAAAGAGTTATGCAGACAAGCGACGACAACCCTTGCACTTTCAAGTTGAAGATTATGTCTACCTGAAAGTTTCACCAATGAAGGGTGTATCATGTTTCGAGGTAAAGTGGAAGCTTGCACCTCGATACATTGGTCCTTTTCCTATCCTTGAAAGATATGGACCAGTGGCATACCGACTCCAGTTACCCGAAACATTGTCTACTGTACATAATGTGTTCCACGTGTCTCAATTGAAGAAGTGTCTTCGGATTCCCGATCGAACCATTGAAGTAACGGATGTTGCCTTAGAACTAGACTTGACATATTCTGAACATCCTATTTGAGTCTTGGATCAAAAGGACAGAATCACCCGAAGAAAACTCTCAAGTTTTACAAGATACAGTGGAACCAACATACAGAAGATGAAGCTACTTGGGAAACTCAAGACTTTTTAGATAAGAATTTCCCAGACTTTTTAGCTTCGTGTAAATTGTAAGATGTGTACATTTGTTGTAATAAGAGGAATGAAACCCATACCACCCCTGTCTTGTACCAAAAATAAGGAAATAAAAGTATGACACATTTCCTTTTCCATTACTTGCCCTAGACTTTTAATCTCGGGACGAGATTCTTTTATGGGGGGAAGGATGTAACACCCCTGGTGTTACTGCCACTAAAATTTGAGCATAACATCATAAGCATTGACATATCATGTGTTTGTCACACCTAGAGTGCATTCACTAGGCAAAAATTTCAAACAAAGTTGTATTGATGTGACATTTCATAGGTGAAATCCTAGGATGCAGTGCTTAACCCTAGACTGGGCTTAAGGGAGTAAACAAAGCCTAATAAGAGAAAACTTCAAAACTGAGTTGTAATAACCATAAAATATCACCATGAATGGACTTAAGTAGCATCCCATGATTTGGATGGGTTTGCCGGAGATAGCCACTTCGCGGCCTTGTGCCGCATGCCTTGGCACGTTAACCTCACCGCCGTGACTCACGCTAGCCCGTCGGATGGTCATCGGGGAGCTTGCCACGGTACTTGCCACCAATCGTGCGTGCCAGTAACCTTCTTCCTCTCCGGCCGCCAGCGCATCCTCGCAAAATTGGATGCCACCGCTGTGAGAGCCTATAAATTGCCGACCCCGCCTGCTCCGCTAAGTAATTGTGCACCCAGTAGAGCAACCCGTGCCTCGAATCATCCACTAGAGCTCCCCAATATGGGATTTCCCCCAAATCACCCAAGAACACTAAGCGGTGTGACCTCGCCATGGCCAGCTCGTCTCAGGTCCACTCATGCCCACTGTCCTCTTGTTTCAGCACCCTTACTTGCTCCTGATACTCGTTGACCCATTCAATTTAGCTAGGCGGTCATAGATCACCGGGAACGCGTTTGAATGTCCGTAGTGCCTGTTGTCACCGTGGATAGAGCGTTTTCGAACTCCGATAGTGAAATTAGTTGAGGGGAAACGCTTGTTAGGGCTTGAATTGGGTCTGCGCCGAAGTAGAGCACCGGTCGTTGCGTGAATCGGCCGGTGTAGGCTCATCGGAGCTCGGCCCACGCTGTTCGCCGTCGTGGACTTTGGGCTGTGAAGAAATAGAACTAGGGGGATGTTTTTGTAAAGTGTCAGTGACTCTAGGAATAGTTCTGCTACCCCGCTTCAAGTTATTCAAAATGTCGGGGGCCTATTCGCAAAGACAATACCGCGGGCGCGCGGGCGCGCTTTCGCCAGCGAATGGGCCAACCCAGGCCAGTTTCAGCTCAATCTTGTTGTGACACCCTAGGTATCTATTTTGGGTTATGTGGAAAGAATTATCCTAATCTCGGATGCTCAGTGAAAATTTCTATTTCTCGCTCGCGTATGTCTCAGACTATCCAGATTATTCATTCACATTTCACCGAATTCGGAATTATTCAATCTCACAGAAGGCCGAATTTGGAGCCTGTTAAAACTTTTATTTCTCAGAACGAATGCAAACTCGGAGATCATTCTCGAATTATAAATCTCACCTGAAGCTCATTAAATCAAACTCTCGACGGCTGTTGTTTGATCTGAGCCCGAGTCTAATTCCTCGAACCTCGATCGATGTCCGACTATTTTAATCCGAGTCTGTACTCTCAGACGGAATACTCAATATGTCGTCCTCTAATTAATTCTTACTCGACTCAGCCAAATATCTCATGTCCAAACCGAATTCAAAACCCCGTATCGACAGCAATTTTAAAATGCCACGATTCACCTTCTCCGACTAAAAATCCGAATGCCGATCAAATCTCAGGATGATTTATTTTCGAATCAAGCGTAGGGAATTATTTCCGAGCAAATTCAAATCAAACTCTCGTCCAAATTAATCGCTCAATCGTCCATTCGTCCGAACTCTATTTCGCTCTGTTCTCCGTAGAGACGATTTCTGCAGGAGCGTTTGTATTCCGGGAAATAATTAGCGATCCGATAATCCGCGTTGATCAAAACACCATAAAATAAAATAGAAATAAATTAGCGCGGCCCGAGTTAGTGTTTGGGCCAAATCCAGCCCAGCCCATTAGGCCCACTAAAGAAACCCTAACCCTAGGGCTTTTTCTATAAATAGGACCTCTCTCCCTTGCAAATTTGGAAAATTTCCATTCCCACCCCTCCATTTTTTTTTCCAGCCGCCACAACCCCTCTCCCTGTCTTCTTCCCAGCCGAGCAGCAGCTCTGTGAGCTCCCCTCCATGGCGTCCTCCCCTCCTCTCCCACGGCTGCAGCAGGGAGCGCAGCTCCTCCCCGCGGCCACCATGGCGCTCGACGCCTCTCCCCTTCAAGCGCGGCAGCAGCAAATCGCCATGGCACCTCCCTCCCTCCCCTGCTATTTTTCTCCTATGGCAGAGTAGCAGCTTCCCTAGCCTCCCATGGCGCCCCCTTCAACTTCCATGGCCGGCACCCAAGCTCCAGCCCCTCCCCGCGAGCTCTCTCCTCTTATTGCCTGGCCGAGCTCGCTGTTCTCCCTGCTCCACGGCGAGCAGCAGCTCGTCCACCTCTTCCTCCCATGGTGCCCAGAAATTCTAGCAGCAAGGACTCCATAGCAGCAGCAGCTCAACCCTCCTCTCCTCGCTGGCGCAAACCTCTCCCATGGCGCGCTGCAGCAGACGCCCTAGAGCATCCCCGCCATGGCTCACGACCCGGCTTCCTCCCTGCTTGCGTGCTGCTACGCAGTGCCCCGTCGGTGCTTGCTATGTGCTCGACGAAATGCGCAGCAAGCCACGCGTCGTCGATTTCCTGCAGCAGCCCCGGCGTCTCCGCGCTCTGCGGGCTCGCTGTTTTATAAGCGCAGTGAACAGCATGCCGTCGACCTCGCACAGCAGCCGCGACGCTAGTTCACGCAGCCACATGGGTTCCCTCCACGTCACGCCCTTGTCGTGCTCGACGAAATGGCGCAGCGAGCAGCAGCCATGAGATCCCGTCCGTATCGCTTGCATTGACCCGATTTGTGCAGCGCCTGCGCGCCGTCGTCGAAACCCGTGGTGAGAAAACCCTCGCTGCCATTGCTGCTATTATATTTTTATTTTTTGTGCTCGGTAAAACTGTTGAACGGTTGTGTGTGTGTCTAATCGCAGCTAGGCCGTCAATGCCATTTATCGCGCACGCGTGTTCGATACAAGACCGGTCAGGTGCACCACGTGCTTGCACAACTCAAATCCGATCCCGTTCAGGTTGATTGATTTATAGTTTACATTATGTATGATTTGGTTGATGTCAGGCAGTGCATGTATATGTGTGGATGTGTGTAAAGCATTCGATTATGCGCATTGGTAGGATCGCGTTTGCGATTAGAGAACAAGAGGATATTTGATGTGTGCGATTTGTAGTTAGTCTAATTAGGTTTTGGTCGATGATGTGCATGTGTGATTATGTGTGCGAAAATACATTGGTATGAATGGAAGCGTGTAGAGAGGAAAATGAAGTAGAAAAGAACTCCGGTGTTTTTATATTTTGATAGGAAAATATATGATGTCTTGTCTGATGCGAAGACTAAGTTTAAATAAATAAATGCGGATCATGTTTTAGGGAATGCATCGGTAGATGTTTATGTGAAGAGGGTATTGGTTTTATGCATGGGATCGGTGATTGTGATAGT
The DNA here is from genome assembly GCA_029449295.1 of Zea luxurians. Lineage (NCBI taxonomy): Eukaryota > Viridiplantae > Streptophyta > Magnoliopsida > Poales > Poaceae > Zea > Zea luxurians. Next base: position 119,000,069 of record JAOPSE010000009.1, read on the forward strand.
CGATGCGAATGAGGAGTATGAGCAATCCGGTTGGAGTCACTTGCGCGGTTGATGCCTTGTGCGTATTTTGGGGACCTATAGGTGCGTGGGTGAGCCGAGGTTATTTTGTTGTTGGATTGGATAGATATGTGGCTGCGATAGTTCCTTGGTGTGTCGTAGGGATTGGTCGCGAATGTGTTAATGAATTGCTAACATGCTTCATCGTAGATTAATGTGTTAGTGCGGCAAAAATTTGGTAAATCCTAAAGCATGCTTGGTGTCTTCTGCACTTGGCTAGTGAGTCAGTCTAGGATAATTATTTTTACGTATTCATCGTTGGTGTAGGTTAAATTAGGTGAAAACGTAAATTACGTGACATATATTTAGTGTTTGGAAGATAAGACAGATTAATTTAGAAAGATGTGTTATCAAACATGTCTGCTGAAGTGCGTTGTAGTAGTGATGGCGTTAACTTGAACAAAGAGTCTCAAGTGCATGTCGTGCTATGGTTATATTTGAGATAGTAAATTATAAAAGTTGCACAATATGAGGTTCGATCGATGTAGTTAATATTGATTGAACTGTAGAGAGGTGGTGACATGCCGAAGTAGTCATCGTTTCCTCTGCGGTTAAGTCGAGGTCATGTATGATCATGCTATTTACGTGGTGAATGTGTTTGTTGAATTTATGTGGTAATTTTAGTGCACTAAATGGCACGGATAAAAATTAGTAAGTCTACTTGTTTGTTCCCACTTGGTTATTTTAACTCTAAAAATTGTCAAAGTGTTAGAATAATTCAAGTATCTAGAACGCGACAATTCTTGAATTATATAGGAGCTGAAAATTTATTGATTGTTGTTTTGGACTGCACGCATTGTTTTCGTTGTGCTGTTTGTTTGATAAACCAAATCATGTTTTCTGTAGAAAGGTTATATAGAAGAGTTGTAGATAACATGATTATCTTGCTTGTACTAAAATTTGACAGCCATAAACCTGATCGTTTAAGAGTTGTGCTTTTCACAAGCCCAGCACCTGAATCTGTCGAATTTCTGAACAGATTTCAGAAATTGCAATGGTTGCTTAAGTTAATGTTGAAATAAGTTATTGGTGGTCACAAGAAAGTTGTAGATAACTCTATTATCTTACTTGTGTTAAAATTTGACAGCCATAGGTCTGACAGTTTAGGAGTTATGCTTTTTACAAATTCAGTAACTGAATCTTTCCAATTTCTGTACAGATTTCAGAGACTGTACTGTTTGCTTAAGTTAATGTTTGAATAAGTCCTTGTAGATTATAAGAAAGTTGTAGATGCTTTTCTTATCTTGCTTGTGTTAAAATTTCATAACCAAAGGCCTGACGGTTTAAGAGTTATGAATTTTACAACTTGGTTGCTGTGTTCTGTCCACTGACAGAACAGATTTCGAAAACTGAATTGTTTGATTCAGTTCAACATAGAACCAATTCTTGGTGGTTATAAAAGTTATGTAGTGCTTTTGCCAAGCTTTCCAAAAAGTCTTGGATCACTATTTTTGGTGGTCTGAAGATTAAGTTATGGATGTTTAAAGTGTGAAGACTGAATCTGTCCAGTTTTGGACAGCACAGTCTTCATAGTGTATTTTACCCTTAATACATGTTAAACTAGTCAGTGATGTTTATAAATAAATTGTAGAACATTTAATTATCTTTCCAGAAAGTCTAAAATCACTTTGTTTGGATGTCTTAATCTTTAGTTGTGAATTTTTGAAGTTGCAAGCCTGAATCTGTCCAAATCTGGACAGAGCTGTTGTGATTGCACTTTTTGACCTTGCTAAGTGATGAATCAGGTTGAGGTGAAAATACCAAAGTTGTAGTTCACTTTTTAAGCTTTCTAGAAAGTCCTAGTTTGCTATGTTTGGATTAATATTTGAAGAGTTATGACTGAAACAAATACCTGCTCTGCTGCTGTCCTGAATTTGTTATGTTTGGTGGATGCTCTACTCTGTTGTGTTTGACTCGAGTCGACTGTTTTCCTCGTTTGATGATTGGTTAAACCCGCAGTACTGATAATATAACTAATACAATTGGGCCTAATTATATAAGTAACAAGTATACATCTCGCTAAGTTAGTGAACCTAATTAGTGCGGGTCTAATAAGTGTTTGCCTAGTGAATAATTTTAAAGCCCAATTAAGTATCTAGTTCCTTTTCAACTAAGTCTATCTATATATAAGTCATAGCGAACTTGTGTACTTAACTAATTTAATGTTAGGTAACTAATGGATGATTAACGTCAATGTTGTAAACACTTGTGCTCATGCTTGTGTGGTCATGTTTGTATTGGTTAAGTAAAGTAAGCGTCGTCATCTTTCCAGTGGTAGTAGCTACGTATGTCCGAGGACGTGTAGATAAGTAAAGCTAACATATGGTTGTCTGCGGTGTCTTCCACTTTAATGTTTAGTTCGCCACTGTGTCTTTGTATATCTTGTGCTATTTTTGTGCTACTTTCATTATATTCATACATATGCATCTTGCACCTCATATAGGACCGAGAGATGATGATCGAGCTAGTGATGTGGTGCCAACCACAAGATGCAGTCGGTGGACGACCCAAGGAAGGATGGACTTAACCAGTGGATGCTCGCCAAGCGAGTACCTCTCCCAGCAAACACTATCTAAGTGTTAAAATAATGGCAAGCCCCGGTTTATGCATAACCAGTTCTATATATTATTTTACTGCCCTTAATGATTGTAGGCTTGTATTGTGCACTTAAGTGTAGGAGTTGCCTGAAACCCTAGTTGCATTACCTCAGGATGTCCTTTGAGATGGATACTAGTATGCTAGGTCGAGTAGCTGCTTTATTAATTAGGGATCTCGGTAGAAGTCGAGTGATTTTTCTAGCACTCGCGTGAGGTTAGGAATTGGTTGTATCCATTTTTATATCATAATGATATTGGTCTGTGGACAACAATCCATGGGGATTGGTTGTCTACGAGGTGGAAATTGGAATAAGGATTAAGGTGTGGTACCGTGAGTCAAGCGTTTGAACGTACTAAACATATGCCGAGAAATATGGTAAATCGGTAAGCCTAGTACTGAGTGAACCTGGCAGTGGACATATCCCCTCACGCGATCTGAGACGTGGTCTCCCATTCTGGTTATGGTGGGTACAAGTGCGGTCACTGCACGACGACAGTCGGGGTCAGTGAGGCATTGTACGCCAAGGCGGTGAGCCCTAATCTGCTGACGGGGAATCGATGGGGACGGTTGATGTGTGTGGGGACGGAGTGCCTCGCCACGTCGTGTGTTTAGGTTTACCTTGCAAGGTTTAAAAACTCGATTTGAATCGTCTGCTTCTCGCAGCTAATGAGACTGCTTGATCCATGCTGCTACATTGAGTAATAAGTGGAAATGAGGTGACTGGCAAAAGATGTTGATTGTTTAAAAATGTTTTATATCATGTATGAGTAGCTAGGTACATATCTAGTTTAAAAGGATCATACTAAAACTTGAAAAGCTAAAACTTGATTTTAGACTCAGCTAGTGCTTTTGGCAAACCAAACCCCTCAGCCAAATAGCTGCATGTCTAGAGGTAGAGGAGTAGACTCCTCACACCGGGTAAGTCTAGCTGAGTATTAGTATACTCAGCCTTGCTTGTGGCATAATTTTTGCAGGTACTCCTTAGGATGATTGGTTGATGGTGTGACTTGGCCTTTGTCCCTGCCACCGGGACAAACGGTCGAGTGGGTTACTGCTTCCGCAGGAGATGACCAGGAGGAGTAGCGTGGCCAGGCTTCGCCATGTTACTCAGTTTTCTCCGTTAGTTATTTCCGCTGCATTAAAATTTATGGTTATTATTTCTGAAACTCCGATAATGTAATCACTAATGATACTTATTAAATTTGTGGTATTATGTTTTATTCTATTTCTTTGTGCCTTGCCTTCGTGTGAGCTAGTGGTATTCGATCCTGGATAAGTGGCCTCGTCGGACTAGATCCGAGGGACTGACGATTTATTCCTATTTAGGTGTGGTCTAGCCTTTAAGGCGGTACTTAGGCACTTAAGTTGGAATAATTCGGGCGGTTCCACAACACTTGTAGCATGTTTTCGTTTTTCTTTTTCTTCTGGATTTAGAGAATTCCCAGAAAATTATAGAAAATGCTAAAAATACTAGACCAATCTTGCTAGGCTTCTAATTTCCTATAGTATTTAATAAAAATAGTTTCATGATTTTTAGTTCAAATAGGGAATTTTGGGACATTTAAACTAGCCAAAATCCTTACTTCAGGAATTTTGGAAAATAATTTACAATCCCAAAATTCACCAAACTTTTTAAACAAGCTTTAAGTAATATTTAGAAGCCTTGGTTAAAGTTTGGCATGATTTGGACCATGTTTGATACTTAGAACCCAAAACCCTAGCCCCCTGCCCTGTGAACTTCACTATAGACTCCAAAAACCCTAGTTTCCCGGAGATCCGTGAAGTAAAGTTATATTCAAGACATTAGATAATAAACTTTTATTATCTTTGCATCTTCATGAGCATTACATGAGCATTCATGATTATATATGGCTATATCTAGAGAACGAGGAGGAAATAGAAGTTGAAGAAGCGAGGACTTCACCACCACCACCTGAAGAACCTCAAGCAGGAAACTGCTTTTACTTTGATATCTGTGGAGCAGAGCCTGATTCACCTATCACTCAAGGCAAGCCCCGGTGCATTTGCCCCGCTCCTTGTTATTTTGAAATCTTTCTCACTTACTTGATGCATTAGGTGATAGGAGTTGTGTGCTAAACCAATTGCTGCATTTCCTTCCTTGGAATTGATTACCTTAATCCCCTGTTTTATCAAAAAGGTGTTTCTTATGCTTAGCTTTGCTCTAGAAAAACAAAATGTTTTGTTTTGACAAAAGATGATGCTTCAAAGTGGGTGGGATGTTTTCAAAAATAAAACTTGATGATGGATCCATCATGGCCATGATGGGTTCAACATCAGAAAAGATGTACTTCTGCCAGGTACCAAACTTTGGGTTTGAAACGATAAAGCTAAGACCGGGTGGGTGACTTGCACGAGAAGAGAGTCTCAGTGTAGTGTCTCCATCTGAGTCGATTAAGGACCTTCTCAATGTAGGCTTGATGATCGAGGACCCTTTAACTGGTCACATGCCTCGTCATGGGTAAGCTTTGCCTCGGGCAGACTAATACCAGAATAAGATAACACACAATGGGAGTGGAGAGATGGCGAGAGTAGCGTGTACCCTCTGTGGCAAGAGGCTGGACGGTGGTGTATCTGTGCTCTCGGTTGGCGTGAACCTGATCTGGTCTTAAGAACCCCGGTGGCGAGTTGACATATGCAAGGGTTAAGTGCTACATATGTCATGTGATTGGAGATCCTCGACTGAGTATAATCGATTCGAATCACCGTAACTTCACGGACGTGAAGTCTTGGTCACTGCCCTACACGTAGCATTCCAGTGAACAAGAAGGGTTGAAAAGAAATTGGCTAGTATAGATCAAGTGCTTGAACTAGGGTAGAAAGAACCCTAGAACACAGGTAATGACTTAACTTGCTAATAAAACTGGACTTATAAGGATCCATTATTAGTAAGCATTTCTGCAAATAGAGTCATTGATTATTGAGAAGCCATACCTTGATCCCCAAAGGCCAGCATATCCTTGATAGTCTTTTATTTTGATGGATAAGACTTGCGAAAGTACAATTCATACTCAGGGCTTTGTCCCATGTTGTTTTAGGTGAAGAAGCAGCGAACTTTTGTTGCTTATGTTCCAAGGTGGTACCAAAAGAAGAAAATCAAGACTGAAGCTGCGGGAGGAAAGGTCCTCCGTTAAGAAAAACTTTTTGCTGTTTATCGGGAGGGGATTTTGCCTCCCAGGTTATGTAATAATAATACTCAGCACTCTTATATTTGTTCTGGTCTGTAATAAATACTACTCTTTCTTACTTTTAAATAAAGTAAGTTACTGTAACTGCTTCCGCATTTTCGTACCTCCGATGTATTGTAATGTCTGCGTGACGGGTGAAACGCTCTTGGGATGTCTGAGGTCCATTGGACAAGGACAATTGTAGGTGGGCCTAATGACTTGGGAGGTTCTATCATAGGATTCACATCCTTCATCTGAAATCTCTTGAGGATGTCCTGCATGTACTTCATTTAAGATATGAAAGTTCCGTCCTTGAGCTGCTTGACTTGGAATTCTATGATGTAGTTCAACTCGTCCATTATAGACATCTCGAATTTCTATACCATAATCTTGCTAAACTCCTCATAATACTTTTGGTTAGTAGAACCAAATATTATGTCATCAACATATATTTGGCATACAAATAAATCTCCATCCACTGTCTCAGTGAAAAGAGTGGGATCAACCTTCCCAACCTTAAAATGATTTGCAATTAAGAAATCTCTAAGGCATCATAACATTCTCTTGGTTCTTGATTCAGTCCATAGAGTTCCTTAGAGAGCTTGATGAGGACATCACTCCCATACAAACAATGCATGGACCGACAACACGGGCACGTGCACGAAAGCTGAATCTCTAGGTTGTTCTAACCTAATCAATTGTGTTTTAGAGCTTATGCTTGGTGCCATGGATGTTTTAATGATTAAGAACTTTGGATAGGACCATCAAGGACTTTGGAAAGGCTAAGGTGTTGAGGAGGGGTAGCAAGGGTGTCCACAATAGGAAGGAGATCAAGTCTGACTCGGCTGTGATTCCATCTCGGGTTCTAAGACCAGTCTGCACTAAAATGGATGCCCAGGATGCATACAAACTCCGATTGAGACGATCTTGATATGGCCGGAAAGATAAGAAGATTAACTAACCAACCCAACTTGTCCCACCTTAAAATTGCTTCGAAGTCAACAGGAATCGTCGAAACAATTCAACTCTAAATTCTGTTTTGGTGTTGTGACACCGTCTGTTGGGCTGTTGGGCCATGTATCATGTTGGAGCCCATTAGGGGTACCTTCAGGGGTTGTGCATGCCCCTAACCTCTATTTTAATAGCAGTCACCGCCACATTAGGGTTTGGATTTTTCTTAGATCATATGTGTCATCGAATAGTGTCGCTGTTCATCGGTTTTGAGACCCCACCTCGTGATCAATGTAGTTTTGATTGTGTTCTTCTAGATCTTGCTTATGGTATTGATTACACTTGCAGGGATAAGCCTTCATGGTGAGGTCACTCGTATGTCATGGGTGATAACAAGCAGAGCAGAGGTCTAGTGATTGTGAGGATCTGTTCACTCGGAGCCTTGGATCATCAACGTTGAGATCTCCACCCAATCAAGTTATCATACCTCACAGAAGATGGGGCCTTTCCCTCTATCAGAGCTTATAAACGTGGTCGGGATACCTGTCATCCTCAAATCCGGGAGGTTTCTCCATGTAGACTTCCTCCTTGATTGGTCTATTCAGGAAGGCAATCTTCACGTCCATTTGAAACAACTTAAAGGAATGGTGAGTAGCATAGGCCAATAAAATATGAATTGACTCTAACCTAGCTACACGATGAAATGTCTCATCGAAGACCAAACCTGCAATTTGGGCGTAACCTTTTCCACAAGTCGAGTCTTGTTAATTGTCACCACTCTATACTTGTCATGTTTGCTACGGAACACCCACTTGGTTCTGACAATGTTTTGGTTTGGACATGGCACCAGGCTCCAAACTTCATTCCTCTTGATGTTGTTGAGCTCTTCCTGCATGGACATCACCTAGTCTAGATCCTTCAACACATCTTTGATTCTGAATGGCTCAATAGAGGACACAAATGAGTAATGATTACAAAAATTAGCAATACAGATCGAGTAGTTACTCCCTTTTTATGTCCCCTAAGATCATGTCCACTAGATGATCTCTTTGGATGGTGGTTAGGACTCGAGGGTGGAGCACTTGTGGACTTTCTTCTTCATCCTCCTTGATCATGACGTTGAGTCTTCTTGCTGATGATTTTGACTAAGGGCCTAGTTTTCTCTAACAAATTCTGGTGACTGTTTGGTTCTCCTTCATCTATTCCTGCTGATTCCATCCATGATTGTCAAAAGCCACTTGCTTAGAGAAAGAGGCATCAGGTTGACTATCATCCAAAGCAAATGGGGCTAGCAAAGCCAAGACTGGGTTTTCTTCGATTTGCTGAATTTGCACTAAAGAACAACCAACTGTATTGTTTGGATATGTCGAGAAGTGATGACTGGCAGAAGTGTTTGTTCACCAAGCAGTAGACTGAAGATAATGCTATATTGTTTGACCAGAACTGTATTGTTTGGTTATTAATGGAGAGAATGCATTCAGTGTTAATAATGCTTATCATGTTCCTATTGTTGATTATATGGTGATAATGCTATATTGTTGTTTATGTTGCTAATCAATGCTTATTCTTTTATGTGATATCATCTTGGTGTAGCATTGCCTTTAGCTGTTATTGTGTTGTAGATCATTTGGTATCTATGGTTCTATTTGATTATCTGGATAGATATTCATGTTTTGATATTGTGCTTTATTTGGTATCTTTATGTTGTATAGTGATAAGTTGATATTCTAGTGATATATTAGTTTAATTAGTATCTCACTAGTGTTTAACTTTGATTGTGTGCATTTGAGTGTCATACACATCACAATTTGATTCTTGACACTATGCACCCCCACGGATGCTAAGATATAGTAATTCTTTGCACTTAGCCTAAGTATGTGCACCTTGGCATGTGAGGCCAAAGTTGAGTTTTTCACGTAAGCACATATTTAGGGGGAGCATTCTATAGCTTAGAAATCAAAATCGTGCTTTAATTTCATATCATGTGTATGTTTTAATTATGTTGCCGTCAATCACCAAAAAGGGGAGATTGAAAGCACCCTTGTGGGTTTTGGTGGTTTTGATGACAACCCAATTAATGGACTGATCTGTGTGGCTAAGTGTTGAACAAGTACGTAGTGCAAAGCTTGCAGGGTTCAACATAACTGTTCAAGTGTGATGGTCCAAAGGCTACGATGACTATGGATATTGGACATCACAACTGAGATGGGCATTGCTTAAGTGAGACTCATTGTGCATAACTCGAAGACAAATGATCAAGCTAAGGATGCAGGCAATAAGAGCTTCGAGGTACCGAGTGCACGGGAGAAGGTCAAGGAGTCCGAGGTACCTAAAGACAGGGGTAAAGAAGAAGACTTGTAAATCCAAGGTTGATCGAGTTGAGAAGAGCTATGGTTCATCGAGGATCACGACTTAAGGACGTGTCTTACAACCAATGAGCTAATACCTATGGTTATGTGGTGTGAGTCATAAGGCTCAAGATCAAGCTGACGAAGTGAACAAGGTCACTAGAAGGAATAGTGTCAAAGCCAGAACTTGGAAACAACCCAAAAAGAGCTAAGTTGACTTTGGCCTTTAGTTTGGGTTATTCTTGTGTTTGGATATGTTCTATATGACCATTGCATGGTGTTGGAGCTCATAAATGACAATCTAGATCAAGACAAGTCGACTTGATGGTTTGGAGTCCAACATCGACCTCAAACAGAACAAAATGTGTAAAACGATGAAAAAGGTTAAGTATGCAACGTTTGAGTGTTCAACTATGCTGCATACACCTTTTACTACATGTTTGTACTTCGGTTTGTTCTCTAACTCAATTTGTAGAGAAAGTGCCATTATGGGCTCTATTTGAGGAGAAACAGAAAAGCTGGGAGAAGAATGGGAAAGATGTAACTTTCCGGGCACGTGGACCCAGTCCGGTGGTGCACTGGACGGTCCAGTGCCCCCACAAACAGTCCATTTTTCCAGCATTTTCTACAAGGAAGGGGCAATAGCTAGGAGCTCTTTTGAGGCTATAAAATGACCCCCTAGGCACCCATTTTCTGGTGTCCAAAGCTCCCAAGTGCAGCAGCAATTCGTAGACTCATTGTGAATCAATTTTGTCTCCCTTTCTTGTGTATTGCTCTCTAGTCTATGTGTTGGCACAATTATAAGCCAAAAGAGAATAGAGGAGTGCTTTTGCAAGTTATAGCAAGGTCTTGAGTGTACCATTACTCTGTCGAAGAGCTAGGAACATCTGTGATAGCCTCGGCTCCGTGTAACTTGACATCGACATAGTGGAAGCCTTGATCTGAAATGTGACTTTGTTGCTTCTACGTTGGTGAAGGTCTCTTGGAGATCTGAAATGTGACTTTGTTGCTTCATACTCCTTACAATGATACCATCAACATAAGTCAAGACATTTCTACCCAGTTATGTACTCAACACCTTGGCTGTCATTTTGCTGAAACTTCCGCCAACATTCTTGAGCCCCTCAGGCATTCAAAGGTAGAAATAAGTGGCACTAGGGGTTATGAAGCTACTCTTCGACTCATCTTCCTTTTTCATCCAAATCTGATGACACCGTGAATAACAATCTAGTAAACTCATGAGCTTCGAAGTAGCTGCTGCATCTACTAGTGAATCAATTTTTGACAACGAAAATTCATCCTTCGGACATGCTTTGTTGACGTCTGTGAAGTCAATACACATCCTCCATTTGCCATTGGACTTCTTGACCATGATTGTGTTGGCCAACCATTCTGGGTATGCAACTTCTCTTATAACTCTAGCACTAAGCAATCTTTTAACTTTGGCTTTTGTTCCTTCAGCAAGTACTGATCTGCGTCATGCCGCCGAAGAAAGCTTCAGCGCTAGGGGCTGCTGCATTGCAGCCGCTGGATCCGAACCAGGAGACTCTCTCTCTTCGAGAGGCCCGAAGCCAGAAAAGGAAGGCCACCAGTCCAACACTCTAGGAGGAAGAGTTGGACCAAGAGATCAAGGATATGGAGATCATTCATCAGTAAGTACAAAGAAAGAAGGAGAAGATGGCGTGACTGGCTGACCTTCAAAGGCAGATCAACGAAGCTACTGAAGAAGTGCGCCATCTTGTTCAAGACGAACAAAACCGAAGGCCCCAGCACAGGGAGCTTCGTCAGGAAGGCCCATTCAACGAAGATGGATGGTATGATGATTTTAATCATGATACCTTTACCTTTGATGATGCTTCTCCCTTGGCAGCAGAACTGCAGGCTACTCCATGGCCCCCATCATACAAGCCACCCTAGCTTCCCATGTATGATGGGCATTCAGATCCAAAGCAGTTCCTCATGAGCTACGAAGCAACTATATCTTCATATGGAGGCAATACTGCAGTCATGGCTAAGTCCTTCGTCATGGCAGTCCGAAATGTAGCCCAAACATGGTACTCTTCTCTTCGGCCAGGGACCATCATGTCGTGGCTGAAGCTTAAGGACATGTTGGTCACCAGCTTCCAAGGTTTCCAAACAAAGCCGGTCACAGCTCAAGCTTTGTTCCAATGTACGCAAGACCACGAAGAATACCTTCAAGCATACGTACAAAGGTTCTTGAGACTAAGGGCACAAGCGCCTACAGTGCGCAATGAGATTGTCATTGAGTCCATGATTAAAGGCCTCCGGCTAGGACCTACGGCTCAACACTTCGCTAGGAAGCCCTCGCAAACTCTAGAGAAGCTGCTTCAGAAAATGGATGAGTACATCCGAGTAGACAATGACTTCCACCAAAGAAGGGAGGAAGCTTACAGATTCTCCGAAATGACTAGGGGCTTCGGAGGAAGAATTCATCCGAGGCACATCAGGTCAATTCACAACGCTCAGAATGATGACAAAGGAGGTCAGCTGCAGAGGCCATAGTATACCTCACAATCTTTGGGGCAGCAACAAAGCTCTTTTCGGTCGTCAGCTCCAAGAGGCAGAGGTGCTAGGGGCTTCGGAGGAAGATATGGGGATCAACCTAGAAAGATCTACTGCTTATTCTGTGGTGAGGACAAGGGCCATACCACAAGAATGTGCCAAATCACCATCCAAAAGCAGAAGGAGATTGCAGAAGACGAAGCTCAGCAGAATCAGCCGAAGCAGGTCTTGCACACTACTTCGTGCCATTCACCCTACATACCAGAATATGTGGGTAATCACTCTACAACTTCTGTTGCTTCGGCTAGTCAGCCACAGGCTCCTTGGCCACAACTTCCACCTCCGCCCCCTCTACAACCTACTTATTCACAGGGTCAGTAGCCAGAATGGAGCAACCACACTCAGCAACAGAGGGATTTCATGGAGGAATCCGAAGCTCGCACAGTTAACAGTACTGTGCCGAAGTCAAAACACATCTATTGAGAGATATCCTACCCTCTGAAGCACTTTTTTACTTTTATGCCATTTTGTTTCATAATAAAGGACAAGTAATGCAAATCTAGTTTTAATTCTTTGTAATAGTTTCGCTTCTGTTAAAATGAAATGTATCTTCTTCACAAATTTACGAAGCTCGAAAATTGCCGAAGCTTCAAAAAGTCGTTCCTAATGGAGTGCAGCAAAAGTCTTGTCGAAGCTTCAAAAGTCGTTCCCAAGGGAGCGCAGAGTAAGTTTTTTTGCTCAAAAGTCGTTCCTAAGGGAATGCAGAGCCAAATACCGCTGAAATATAAGACAAAGTGTGAAAAGTCAACGCGAAAATACCTGTGGCGGAACCGCCCGAATTATTCCAACTTAAGTGCCTAAGTCCCGCCTTAAAGGCTGGACCACACTTAAATAGGAATAACCCGTCAGTCCCTCGGATCTAGTCCGACGAGGCCACTTATCCAGGATCGAATACCACTAGCTCACTCGAAGGTGAGGTACAGAGAAATACAATAAAACATAATACCACAAATTTGTTAAGTATCAATAGTGATTACATTATCGGAGTTTCAGAAATAATAATCATAAATTTTAATGCAGCGGAAATAACTAACGGAGAAAATCGAGTAACATGGCGAAGCCTGGCCACGCTACTCCTCCTGGTCCTCTCCCGCGGAAGCAGTAACCCACTCGACCGTCTATCCCGGTGGCAGGGATGGAGGCCAAGTCACATCAGCAACCAATCATCCTAAGGAGTACCTGCAAAAATTGTGCCACAAGCAAGGCTGAGTATACTAATACTCAGCTAGACTTACCCGGTGTGAGGAGTCTACTCCTCTACCTCTAGACATGCAGCTGTTTGGCTGTGGGGTTTGGTTGCCAAAAGCACTAGCTGAGTTTCTAAGTCAAGTTTTAACTTTGTCAAATTAAGTGTGACTCTCTTAAGGCTAAATGTGTACTATCTACTCATACATAGTAGCAAACATTATTAGCAATCAACATCTTATATCAACTCATCATATTTCCACTTGTTACTCAATGCAGTACAATTGATCAAGCAATCTCATTAGCTGCGAGAAGCAGACGATTCGAATCGAGTTTTTATCCTTGCAAGGTAAACCTAAACACACGACGTGGCGAGGCACTCCGTCCCCACACACATCAACCGTCCCCATCGATTCCCTGGCAACAGAAAGGGGCTCACCGCCTTGGCGTACAATGCCTCACTGACCCCGACTGCCGTCGTGCAGTGACCGCACTTGTACCCACCATAACCGGAATGGGAGACCACGTCTCAGGTCGCGTGAGGAGGGCAATCTGCGGGCAGGTTCACTCAGGTACTAGGCTTACCGATTTACCATATTTCTCGGTATGTGTTTAGTACGTTCAAACGCTTGACACAGGTATCCGCACGTTAATCCTTATTCCAATTTCACCTCGTAGACCACGCATCCCCATGGACCCATGTCCACAGACCATCACCATTGTGTTATCAAAGTGGATACAACCAATTCCTGACCTCGCGCGAGTGCTAGAAAAATCACTCGACTTCTACCGAGATCCTATTTAATAAAGCAGCTACTCATCTTAGCATACTAGTATTCATCTCAATGGGGTTCCTGAGATCATGCAACTAGGGTTTCAAACAACTCCTACACTTAAGTGCACAAACAATCCTACAATCATTAAGTGTAGTAAAATAGCATAAATAACAGGTTATGCATAAAACCGGGGCTTGCCTTTAATTTGACACTTAGATAGTGTTTGTTGGGTGGCACTCGCTTGGCGAGCATCCACTGGTTAAGTCCATTCTTCAGGTCGTCCACCAACTGCGTCTTGTGGTTGGCACCACATCACTGGCTCAATCATCATCTCTCGGTCCTATATGAGGTGCAAGATGCATATGTATGAATATAATGAAATAGCACAAGATACTTTAAGTACATGCTAGCGAATTAAACACTAAGTAGCGAGACATCACAAGCAACCACACACACTAGCATTAGCTAACTACATATCATGGAGTGCACAACGTCAACACCACAAAAAGACGACAAACATTTTCTATATTTATGCAACACAAATACGACCTCCTAAGTACAAGCGTTTATTTAATTTGCTACAGCTTTTCGTTAGTTCTTCCATTTATCACACAAAAGCATCCAACACAAGTTTAACCGATGACATAGGCATCAATGTCTATGGAAATTTATATCACAATCGACTAAAGAAGAAACATATAAAACAATACACCCATGTCATCTCTAGCTTAGCCATGGCAAGTCTACATTACTTAAGTGTTAACTAAGCATTTTTAGCAAAAAGGGTCAACTCAACAATCAATTAAGCATTTGCAGAATTTTAGGACAGCAGCACATCAGTCACTTGCTTTAACCATAACTTTTCAAATATTAATCCAAAAATAGCAAACTAGGACTTTCTGGAAAGCTTAGAAAGTGTTCTACCATTTTGGTATTGTCATCACAGCATGATTAAACACTTAGGAAGGTCAAAAGGTGTTAACACAACAGCGCTGTCCAGATTTGGACAAATTCAGACTGATGACTTTAAAAATTCATAACTGAAGATTCAGACATCCAAAAAAAGTGATCTTAGACTTTATGAAAAGCTAATTAAATGTTCTACAAATTATTTATAAACATCACTGGCTGGTTTAACATGTATCAAGGGTAAAATACACTATGAAGGCTGTGCTGTCCAGAACTGGACAGATTTAGTCTTCACACTTTAAACATCCATAACTTAATCTTCAGATGACCAAAAATAGTGATCCAAGACTTTTTGGAAAGCTTGGCAAAAGCACTACATAACTTCTATAATCACTAAGAAGTGATTCCAGGTTTAATCAAATCAAACATTACAGTTTTTGAAATCTGTTCTGACAGAGGACAGAACACAGCAACTAGTTTGTAAAATTCATAATTCTTAAACTATCAGTCCTATGGTTATGTAATTTTAACACAAGCAAGATCAGAAAAGAATCTACAACTTTCTTATAACGACTATGAACAGATGGCAACATTAAATTGAGCAAACAATGCAGTTTCTGAAATCTGTACAGAATTTGGACAGATTCAGTTACTGAATTCGTAAAAAGCACAACTCCTAAACTGTCAGACCTATGACTGTAAAATTTTAACACAAGTAAGATAATAGAGTTATCTACAACTTTCTTGTGACCACCAATAACTTATTTCAACATTAACTTAAGCAACCATTGCAATTTCTGAAAAGCACAACTTCTATACGATCAGGTTGATGGCTGTCAAATTTTTGTACAAGCAAGATAATAAGGTTATCTACAACTCTTCTATACGGCTTTCCTACAGAAAATATGATTTGGTTCATTAAACAAACAGCACGAAGTGCAGCCCAAAACAGTAATCAATAAATTTCAGCTTTTATATAATTCAAGAATTGCCGCGTTTTAGAGACTTGAATCATTCTAACACTTTACCATCTATTAGAGTTAAAACAAACAAATGAGGATCAACAAGTCACTTACAAATTTCATCCGAGTCATTTCATGCGCTAGAGTTACCACACAATTAACAAACACATACACCAAAATAGAGTACTTCGGCACACATATCCGACATCACACAAAATTATGATGAAGTACTACTATTTATCTTTAGAACACCATGACATAACCATTAAATCTCTAATTAGTTTTAAGGTGTAACTCAAGCATTCCATGAAACATGCATGATTTTGTTTTCTCCTAATTTTTCACTAACTCTTGTAATTATGAAAGGGGTGTTATTTTAGCACCATATGGAACTATCTAATTTGGGGCTGGAATTTTTATGAGGCAAAGATAATAACAATTTATGACTAATGTATAAATTGCACATGCCCAGGTTTTATATTTTCTTTACTACAAAAATAACAAATTGTTAATGCAATAAAGTTTGTGAGAGCAAGTTAATTCTAAAATTAATTATTTTCTGTGGATGCATGATCATATTAAGCTTTCTTAGGCTACTATAATATCATACAAGGACAGTGGAACATCATTTTCTATTTTTACATCCATATATTATTTATAAACCATTTAAAACTACTTAAGGTACATTAAACAAGTTAAATCACTAACTTAATCATACATGCACAACAATTCATGAAATTTTTACCAGTAACCAAGCATCACACCAAGAGTCTACTGTAAAACTTTCAACCCATTTGGAGCACTGGAGATACAGATCCAAAAATAACAAGCAAATCAATCTTCTTTTCTCTATTTAACTTGTTTTAATTAACACACCAAGAAAACTGTGAACAACATATAAGTTTTGTATTTTTCCTTGATGGAGTATGACAACATCTAACTAACAAAATAGGTTTCATCATTTTTGGATTTTTATAAATAAAATTATGGAGAGAAGCAAGTTCGTTTATTCTCTAAACCAGTTTTTAATTATGAATTTCTACAGAACAACTTTTCTACTAAAACATGCCAACCTATAGATCCAATAGTTAGAGCATTTCATAAGGAAGCCAACAAAATAAATTTCGTGATTTTTGGAGCTCTGAAACTCGAGATATGATTTTTTTAACACAATACATAAATCTGAAATTTCTAGCACACTCACATCCGTCCCTGGGCCCACTTGTCATTGGCTCAGTGAGTCATCTTCTTCCTCCATCTCACGCTCCATCTCACGCACGTACAGGAACATGGCATGGAGGGGGGTTCGGCCATGGCACATGGCGCTCAGCCAAGGGCCACCGCACGTCGGGGAGGGGCTCAACCGGTCCTAGGCAACCACTCTCGGCCGGCTGGGCGCGAGCAGAGGGGAGCACGGCGATGAAGAAGCCGAGCAGGAGATCTAGGAGCAGCCATGGAAGACGAGCTCGACGTGGGGAAGAAGGCTGGTGCGTTCCTTGGCGCGGGGTAGAGAGGAGGTCTCATGGTTGGGAGAAGACTCGTGTGCTGGGAGGGAGGAGTGGCGTGGGGGAGAAGGGAGAAGGCAGACTGCTGCCATTTATGGAGGAGAAGCTCCAGACACGGCTGCCACGTCTCTCCATTGCAGCAATCCGTCGAACACGTGGTAGATGCTACAGTAGCGACTTTGGGCGGCACTTTTTGGCGTTTTCTGTTTGGATTAGGATCTTGGTCACTGTAGCAAAGTTTCTTCCCGCGCAATGCTCTACATGTTTGATTAAGGGTTCTCAACCATTTGCCAACTAGATTAAGAGATAATTAAGTCCAAAGTTGCTACTGTCAGAGGGTTAATTTCACCTAAAGAATGGATGTCAAACCTTGTCAAAATGGATCAGATGAATGCCATCTTTTGATATGATGTGCCTCCATTAGTTACTAACAACTTTTATATTTGGTGAAACTCAAGTTGTTTAACAAATTTTAGAGAACGCGAGACATCGACCCGAACGACACTGATTTTAGACTTAGAAGAATTCGAATCCTGAAATCATATTTTTATTCTGTTTTGATGGCACTGTTTGAGATACTTAGAGATTGAATCAAGGCTTGGTTTAAATACAATATTTGTTGTATAACACAGGTTCTACAGTTTTTATTAAAGGTCAAACCTCATATCTTGAATATAAATTAAAGTTTCACCTTGGTCAAAGTAGTATCATTATAAAGCTCTCAATTATATTTTTAAGGCGATCGGACTATTTTCTTGACATTTTCTTGGCATGGGTCCTCAATAACTTTTGTTGTAGAGTTCACATAGAGTTGTTTGAGCAAGATGGCAAGGCTTGGTTGAATTTCAAAATTTACATTTGTTCAGACAAGTTGTTTTAAGCAAGTATATGATTTATGTTTTGATGTGAGCATTTGGTTCAAACTTCGAGAAATCTTTAGAATACACTTGATAGATAGAGATGAATGATGATATAGAGATAACAAGTCAATTTTCATAATAATTAGTTACAGATTGGCTCAACAGAGATTCCGCTGGAGAATGCGGATTCAGACTACGTATTTGGACATAGACCGAATATCGAGAAAGCGGATTCGGACACCGATTGGATAACATAACAACTATCGAGAGTCCGAATAAATGAGTCTGGATGGGAGTTGCGAGATGAGATTGACTTTCAAATTTGCGTTTGCTTCAAGAAACAAAAAGTTTTAACAGGCTCCAAATTTGGCTGTTCTTGAGATCGAATAATTCCAAACTTGGTGAAACTTTCATGAGTAACTTGATAAATGGAGATAAATGTGATAAAGAGATAGAAATTTTCACTGAGCATCCAAGATTAGGATAAATCTCCCGACATAACACGAAACTGACACCTGGGGTGTCACAGCCTTCCCCCCTTAAAAGAATCTCGTCCCGAGATTCGAATGAGGATCTTCAAGGGTGGAGAAGCATGTAACTCCCAGGCTGGAGATAGACGCAAATTCATGAGAGGGTATCTGACAAGATACTGAAGATAGATTTGGATAGAATATCGCGGCATGTTGAGACAAAATGCAGCGATCACTTTGAGAGAATATCCACAAAAGATAGCACATCAGTATAGTCTCGTAATGGACCACGACTATTAACCGCGATACCAGCGCGTGCCGAGCAGCTCAACCATGTGTGCACCATAGTAGGCTCTCGGTCTCGTCGCGGCACCATCAGTCGTTAGTCATGACACCACTACCAAACGTAACTAATGAAAAATTCATGTGGCATAAATAGATGGAGCCCATGAGAGTATGGCTCAGAAAATAAGAATTGATCAGAGTTGAGGCAGAGACTGCCGACAAAAGAGCATCACATGAGAATTTTCTTCAACTCAGAGAATCATTTTATGATCATCACAGGGATTATCAGCCAAAGATTGATACGATATTTAATATGAGGAGGAACCAACCATGAGATCGAGATTGATAAGCTCTTAGAGACAGGAGAGATCCAAAGGTAACAACAACATCCATTAATCCACATGGATATGCTGTTTAGAGATAAGTTGATAAAACAAGCGTCATAATCCTCGGAGAAGGGGTATGAGACTGACCAGAAATGAGATATTAGACTGATCCATATCAGATACTTGAGAATGGGTTATAGCAGATAACCAGATAATAGGGCAGAATCATTAAAGGATCCGAAGATTTGGATGATAAGGTCACAACAGGATTCACAAGGAAAATGATTACCAATTTTGGAACAAGGAGAGGTAGGAAACAAGATCTGCTAGGATGATCAACAAAAATGCTATGAAGTTTTAGGAGCAAGAATTTTATGGAAAGAAACATGGTCTTGATAGGGTTTGCGCAACTAGACACCGAACAACAAATTTTTTTTTTGACGTAACAAGTGCACAAGGAGACTTGGGTTTGTATAATGGCCAAGTTATGGGGGTCTTCAAGTTGTGCATGTGAATTTTTCGAGGGTAAACACACGAGGGCTAGAAAATATCAACACAAGCATGATTTTTTTAAGGGTTTCACTTGCTAATCACTAGGTTGTTTAAAGTGGGGGTGTCTTTTTATGAGGAAACAAACAACATTTTTTTTTGCAAAAAGGGTTGAACAATTTCAATACCACCTAGATAGCAAGGCAAGCGAAACACATAACACAACCGAGCAAGACTTCCTAATCTGACACGAGGTAAAGCATTTCTTACATAGCAGTACATCACATTATTCCCAAGTTTTTATTATTGGAATAAAGGTGAGAGAAGCATGTTAGTGCACAAGAGAAAATTATGCGACAATCATGATGCATGCCCATTCTAGTCGTCTTCTCAGACCTAACTAATTTTCGGATGCTTCTACAGCATCCCAATAGTAGAAATAGTAGCCTTTATGGCCTATATAAATATAGCCACCTAGCTACCCATCTATTTCTTAAGGCTTCACGTCCTAGCTCTATCCTTATCGTCCTGACATCTATCCAACTAGATTTCCAAGCAAGTTTTACTTTTGAAAAGTTTTGGTAATCATGACTTATTGACTTCTCTGTACTGGTATTCGCTCCGATACCAGCTGTGGCGGAACCGCCCGAATTATTCCAACTTAAGTGCCTAAGTCCCGCCTTAAAGGCTGGACCACACTTAAATAGGAATAACCCGTTAGTCCCTCGGATCTAGTCCGACGAGGCCACTTATCCAGGATCGAATACCACTAGCTCACTCGAAGGTGAGGTACAGAGAAATACAATAAAACATAATACCACAAATTTGTTAAGTATCAATAGTGATTACATTATCGGAGTTTCAGAAATAATAATCATAAATTTTAATGCAGCGGAAATAACTAACGGAGAAAATCGAGTAACATGGCGAAGCCTGGCCACGCTACTCCTCCTGGTCCTCTCCCGCGGAAGCAGTAACCCACTCGACCGTCTATCCCGGTGGCAGGGATGGAGGCCAAGTCACATCAGCAACCAATCATCCTAAGGAGTACCTGCAAAAATTGTGCCACAAGCAAGGCTGAGTATACTAATACTCAGCTAGACTTACCCGGTGTGAGGAGTCTACTCCTCTACCTCTAGACATGCAGCTGTTTGGCTGTGGGGTTTGGTTGCCAAAAGCACTAGCTGAGTTTCTAAGTCAAGTTTTAACTTTGTCAAATTAAGTGTGACTCTCTTAAGGCTAAATGTGTACTATCTACTCATACATAGTAGCAAACATTATTAGCAATCAACATCTTATATCAACTCATCATATTTCCACTTGTTACTCAATGCAGTACAATGGATCAAGCAATCTCATTAGCTGCGAGAAGCAGACGATTCGAATCGAGTTTTTATCCTTGCAAGGTAAACCTAAACACACGACGTGGCGAGGCACTCCGTCCCCACACACATCAACCGTCCCCATCGATTCCCTGGCAACAGAAAGGGGCTCACCGCCTTGGCGTACAATGCCTCACTGACCCCGACTGCCGTCGTGCAGTGACCGCACTTGTACCCACCATAACCGGAATGGGAGACCACGTCTCAGGTCGCGTGAGGAGGGCAATCTGCGGGCAGGTTCACTCAGGTACTAGGCTTACCGATTTACCATATTTCTCGGTATGTGTTTAGTACGTTCAAACGCTTGACACAGGTATCCGCACGTTAATCCTTATTCCAATTTCACCTCGTAGACCACGCATCCCCATGGACCCATGTCCACAGACCATCACCATTGTGTTATCAAAGTGGATACAACCAATTCCTGACCTCGCGCGAGTGCTAGAAAAATCACTCGACTTCTACCGAGATCCTATTTAATAAAGCAGCTACTCATCTTAGCATACTAGTATTCATCTCAATGGGGTTCCTGAGATCATGCAACTAGGGTTTCAAACAACTCCTACACTTAAGTGCACAAACAATCCTACAATCATTAAGTGTAGTAAAATAGCATAAATAACAGGTTATGCATAAAACCGGGGCTTGCCTTTAATTTGACACTTAGATAGTGTTTGTTGGGTGGCACTCGCTTGGCGAGCATCCACTGGTTAAGTCCATTCTTCAGGTCGTCCACCAACTGCGTCTTGTGGTTGGCACCACATCACTGGCTCAATCATCATCTCTCGGTCCTATATGAGGTGCAAGATGCATATGTATGAATATAATGAAATAGCACAAGATACTTTAAGTACATGCTAGCGAATTAAACACTAAGTAGCGAGACATCACAAGCAACCACACACACTAGCGTTAGCTAACTACATATCATGGAGTGCACAACGTCAACACCACAAAAAGACGACAAACATTTTCTATATTTATGCAACACAAATACGACCTCCTAAGTACAAGCGTTTATTTAATTTGCTACAGCTTTTCGTTAGTTCTTCCATTTATCACACAAAAGCATCCAACACAAGTTTAACCGATGACATAGGCATCAATGTCTATGGAAATTTATATCACAATCGACTAAAGAAGAAACATATAAAACAATACACCCATGTCATCTCTAGCTTAGCCATGGCAAGTCTACATTATTTAAGTGTTAACTAAGCATTTTTAGCAAAAAGGGTCAACTCAACAATCAATTAAGCATTTGCAGAATTTTAGGACAGCAGCACATCAGTCACTTGCTTTAACCATAACTTTTCAAATATTAATCCAAAAATAGCAAACTAGGATTTTCTGGAAAGCTTAGAAAGTGTTCTACCATTTTGGTATTGTCATCACAGCATGATTAAACACTTAGCAAGGTCAAAAGGTGTTAACACAACAGCGCTGTCCAGATTTGGACAAATTCAGACTGGTGACTTTAAAAATTCATAACTGAAGATTCAGACATCCAAACAAAGTGATCTTAGACTTTATGAAAAGCTAATTAAATGTTCTACAAATTATTTATAAACATCACTGGCTGGTTTAACATGTATCAAGGGTAAAATACACTATGAAGGCTGTGCTGTCCAGAACTGGACAGATTTAGTCTTCACACTTTAAACATCCATAACTTAATCTTCAGATGACCAAAAATAGTGATCCAAGACTTTTTGGAAAGCTTGGCAAAAGCACTACATAACTTATATAATCACTAAGAAGTGATTCCAGGTTTAATCAAATCAAACATTACAGTTTTTGAAATCTGTTCTGACAGAGGACAGAACACAGCAACTAGTTTGTAAAATTCATAATTCTTAAACTATCAGTCCTATGGTTATGTAATTTTAACACAAGCAAGATCAGAAAAGAATCTACAACTTTCTTATAACGACTATGAACAGATGGCAACATTAAATTGAGCAAACAATGCAGTTTCTGAAATCTGTACAGAATTTGGACAGATTCAGTTACTGAATTCGTAAAAAGCATAACTCCTAAACTGTCAGACCTATGACTGTAAAATTTTAACACAAGTAAGATAATAGAGTTATCTACAACTTTCTTGTGACCACCAATAACTTATTTCAACATTAACTTAAGCAACCATTGCAATTTCTGAAAAGCACAACTTCTATACGATCAGGTTGATGGCTGTCAAATTTTTGTACAAGCAAGATAATAAGGTTATCTACAACTCTTCTATATGGCTTTCCTACAGAAAATATGATTTGGTTCATTAAACAAACAGCACGAAGTACAGCCCAAAACAGTAATCAATAAATTTCAGCTTTTATATAATTCAAGAATTGCCGCGTTTTAGAGACTTGAACCATTCTAACACTTTACCATCTATTAGAGTTAAAACAAACAAATGAGGATCAACAAGTCACTTACAAATTTCATCCGAGTCATTTCATGCGCTAGAGTTACCACACAATTAACAAACACATACACCAAAATAGAGTACTTCGGCACACATATCCGACATCACACAAAATTATGATGAAGTACTACTATTTATCTTTAGAACACCATGACATAACCATTAAATCTCTAATTAGTTTTAAGGTGTAACTCAAGCATTCCATGAAACATGCATGATTTTGTTTTCTCCTAATTTTTCACTAACTCTTGTAATTATGAAAGGGGTGTTATTTTAGCACCATATGGAACTATCTAATTTGGGGCTGGAATTTTTATGAGGCAAAGATAATAACAATTTATGACTAATGTATAAATTGCACATGTCCAGGTTTTATATTTTCTTTACTACAAAAATAACAAATTGTTAATGCAATAAAGTTTGTGAGAGCAAGTTAATTCTAAAATTAATTATTTTCTGTGGATGCATGATCATATTAAGCTTTCTTAGGCTACTATAATATCATACAAGGACAGTGGAACATCATTTTCTATTTTTACATCCATATATTATTTATAAACCATTTAAAACTACTTAAGGTACATTAAACAAGTTAAATCACTAACTTAATCATACATGCACATCAATTCATGAAATATTTACCAGTCACCAAGCATCACACCAAGAGTCTACTGTAAAACTTTCAACCCATTTGGAGCACTGGAGATACAGATCCAAAAATAACAAGCAAATCAATCTTCTTTTCTCTATTTAACTTGTTTTAATTAACACACCAAGAAAACTGTGAACAACATATAAGTTTTGTATTTTTCCTTGATGGAGTATGACAACATCTAACTAACAAAACAGGTTTCATCATTTTTGGATTTTTATAAATAAAATTATGGAGAGAAGCAATTTCGTTTATTCTCTAAACCAGTTTTTAATTATGAATTTCTACAGAAAAACTTTTCTACTAAAACATGCCAACCTATAGATCCAATAGTTAGAGCATTTCATAAGGAAGCCAACAAAATAAATTTCGTGATTTTTGGAGCTCTGAAACTCGAGATATGATTTTTTTAACACAATACATAAACCTGAAATTTCTAGCACACTCACATCCGTCCCTGGGCCCACTTGTCATTGGCTCAGGGAGTCATCTTCTTCCTCCATCTCACGCTCCATCTCACGCACGTACAGGAACATGGCATGGAGGGGGGTTCGGCCATGGCACATGGCGCTCAGCCAAGGGCCACCGCACGTCGGGGAGGGGCTCAGCCGGTCCTAGGCAACCACTCTCGGCCGGCTGGGCGCGAGCAGAGGGGAGCACGGCGATGAAGAAGCCGAGCAGGAGATCTAGGAGCAGCCATGGAAGACGAGCTCGACGTGGGGAAGAAGGCTGGTGCGTTCCTTGGCGCGGGGTAGAGAGGAGGTCTCATGGTTGGGAGAAGACTCGTGTGCTGGGAGGGAGGAATGGCGTGGGGGAGAAGGGAGAAGGCAGACTGCTGCCATTTATGGAGGAGAAGCTCCAGACACGGCTGCCACGTCTCTCCATTGCAGCAATCCGTCGAACACGTGGTAGATGCTACAGTAGCGACTTTGGGCGGCACTTTTTGACGTTTTCTGTTTGGATTAGGATCTTGGTCACTGTAGCAAAGTTTCTTCCCGCGCAATGCTCTACATGTTTGATTAAGGGTTCTCAACCATTTGCCAACTAGATTAAGAGATAATTAAGTCCAAAGTTGCTACTGTCAGAGGGTTAATTTCACCTAAAGAATGGATGTCAAACCTTGTCAAAATGGATCAGATGAATGCCATCTTTTGATATGATGTGCCTCCATTAGTTACTAACAACTTTTATATTTGGTGAAACTCAAGATGTTTAACAAATTTTAGAGAACGCGAGACGTCGACCCGAACGACACTGATTTCAGACTTAGAAGAATTCGAATCCTGAAATCATATTTTTATTCTGTTTTGATGGCACTGTTTGAGATACTTAGAGATTGAATCAAGGCTTGGTTTAAATACAATATTTGTTGTATAACACAGGTTCTACAGTTTTTATTAAAGGTCAAACCTCATATCTTGAATATAAATTAAAGTTTCACCTTGGTCAAAGTAGTATCATTATAAAGCTCTCAATTATATTTTTAAGGCGATCGGACTATTTTCTTGACATTTTCTTGGCATGGGTCCTCAATAACTTTTGTTGTAGAGTTCACATAGAGTTGTTTGAGCAAGATGGCAAGGCTTGGTTGAATTTCAAAATTTACATTTGTTCAGACAAGTTGTTTTAAGCAAGTATATGATTTATGTTTTGATGTGAGCATTTGGTTCAAACTTCGACAAATCTTTAGAATACACTTGATAGATAGAGATGAATGATGATATAGAGATAACAAGTCAATTTTCATAATAATTAGTTAGAGATTGGCTCAACAGAGATTCCGCTGGAGAATGCGGATTCAAACTACGTATTTGGACATAGACCGAATATCGAGAAAGCGGATTCGGACATCGATTGGATAACATAACAACTATCGAGAGTCCGAATAAATGAGTCTGGACGGGAGTTGCGAGATGAGATTGACTTTCAAATTTGCGTTTGCTTCAAGAAACAAAAAGTTTTAACAGGCTCCAAATTTGGCTGTTCTTGAGATCGAATAATTCCAAACTTGGTGAAACTTTCATGAGTAACTTGATAAATGGAGATAAATGTGATAAAGAGATAGAAATTTTCACTGAGCATCCAAGATTAGGATAAATCTCCCGACAT
The DNA here is from genome assembly GCA_029449295.1 of Zea luxurians. NCBI lineage: Eukaryota > Viridiplantae > Streptophyta > Magnoliopsida > Poales > Poaceae > Zea > Zea luxurians. The sequence continues at coordinate 119,026,126 of JAOPSE010000009.1, forward strand.
AACACGAAACTGACACCTGGGGTGTCACAATACCGCCAAAATATATGGCAAAGCGTGAAAAGTCAACGCGAAAATACCGCCGAAATATAAGGCGAAGCGTGAAAAGTCAACGCGAAAATACTGCCGAAATATAAGGCGAAGCGCGAAAAGTCAACGCGAAAATACCGCCGAAAAATAAACGGCAAAGAGATTTTGATCGTTCCTAAGGGGACGCAGAGATTGTGTGTTTCAGCAAGGGCGTCTGTCTTCTGCATTAGCATCATTCTTTGCATCATATCATCGCATCATATCACATAGCATCACATCATACATCATAACACACGAATTGGAAACGAAGTCGATCTTCGAATAATGCTTTACAAAGGTGAAAAGGTGCTAAGGCACAAAGTAAACTGAGAATTATAGCTTCATCAGCTCTGATGTGGAAGAAGAGATCTATTGTTTTCGAAGCATTGATATTTTTACAAAGCTTGGATGGTCTTTACAAAGTATGGATATTCTGACGAAACATAAGTATTCTTCTTTACGAAGCATGAAAAGAAGGGAAGGTGTTTTTTCGCCGAAGGCTCAAAAACGGTATGTATGAAAAAAGTTTTATGCATCGCAAAGAAGTGAATTGCAAAATAGTTTACATATTAGATTCAAAAGTATATGTATCAAATATTACAGACTTAGTCCAACAAATGTTACATTAACCACCTAAGAACGTTTTTACAACAACTACTCCTCTCCCTTCAGAACTTTTTCCGCAACTTCATTATGTAACTTGTTGACGACTTTGTCAACAATAGATTCAGCTATGTTGATAATTTTTATTGCTTTCTTCGTCTCCGGGTCAGCCACGGGGTCAAACGGCTCCGGTGGAGGAGGTAATTCAGCCGTGAAAGAAAGAATCAATCAGTTCGAAGCCACGAAAGCAAACGACGAAGCTTAAACCAGTTAAACAATACGTATCTGTCTCTCGAGTTCTGTAGCTTTCTCAACTTCTTTTGCTGCTTCTCGAGCGTCATGAATATCTTTTTCGCTCTTTTTCATTATCTCGTGGGCCATTTCTCGACCACCATTCTCGCAGATGTTAGTGAAAAATTTTCCGCCAAGAAAACTTGCTTCGGCCGAGGGGTCCTTCATGTCATCCACGGAGAGGGCAGCTTCGACCTAGGCCAAGGTTTTAACATGATTACAACTCACCTTCTCCAAGATAGCTGAAACTCCTCTCGCACCAGAGAACGCACAGACATCCCCACGATCAATTAAGATTTCCTCAAAAGCTTCAGCTTCTCCGCTGATTCACTCGATTACACCCTCAGGGTCGCCTCGTATGAAGTTATCTTCGTTTGAAAAGGCGCCCACGTTGGCGAAGCTATCCTTTATCTTCTTCACGCATCCCAAAGATTTTTCAAAACATCTTTCCATGGATGCGCGAAGTTCTTCAACTGTTTTTTCTGAATAGTTTTTCCAATATTCACTGGCCTCTCGGTTAGCTTCTGCGGCAGCACATTTCTCTTTGGCCTCTGCTAATTGTTTCCGAAGGTCTTCGATCTCATTCTTTTGGACCTCGGCTTGAGCTTTGAAATTAACTTCGTCTTCTTTTACTTTGTTTACCAATGAAATTAATATCTTGTCTTTTTCAAGGCCTTCATTCCTTAGTTCAATCACCTCTGAACGAAGGTTGTTCAAAGCCGTTGTATGCCCTTCATCTTCAGCATTTTTCTGTGCTCTAAGAGCATTGCTAAGGATTAGGCCCTGCAAAAGGAGAATGAGATCAAGTATAAGCAAATGAAACAATTCGTTTTAAAATACAAAATTAGCTTTTATACCTTTATGCTATTGTATGCTAAACTGTCAGCCAATTCATCCTTTGATAACACTGAAAGACCTTCTTCTAGCTTCGGAAATCCGAAGCTTCTACCCATCTCCTGACAGACGGATATCTCCTTACTATCTGGGAGACAGTACAAAAAGTCTTCCTCCCCACTACCATTAAACACTAATGCCCCCTTTGGGTATTTTAATCTTTGGGCATAGTGTTGAGCTTCTCGTTCTTCTTCTTTAGAAAGTCTCTTTCCCGAAGCTTGGCGAATAATGTAATCAATGCTCTCTTTCGAAGCTTCGGGAGCAGGAGTGGCATCCTTTTCAGGAGAAATTTGCTCTGTGGCTTTTTCTTCTGTTGCTTTTTCTTCAATTTCTGCAGACTTTTTCTCACCGGCCTCTGAAGGCCCAGCTTCGGTACCAGCCTGAGCTACTGCAATTTCAATTTCGGCCTGCTCTGTTTCAACTTCAGCTTGCGCTTTCGAAGCTTCGGCAATTCTCCTCGAAGGAGTTGAGTTCAAAGTCTTCACTGTTTCTAGCACATCTAGTACATTTGCCATCCTTCTCCTCTTGGGAGTTTTTGCAGAACTTTTTTGTGCCCTCAGCACTGTTACTTCTAATGAAGGGCTTAGAATTCCCAGTACTTTTGTTTCTCCAATATTTGATTCCTCAGCTTTACCCTTATCAGTCTTCGTCTCAGCTAGATCAGCTGAGGGTAGCTTCGGCATTGCAGTTGGTTCTTCAGTCCTTTGCGCAGGGGGAGCAGCTTTTTCTGGTTCAGCCGCTGAAGAAGCCTCCCCGCCAAACTTAGGCACCACGACCGGCTCAATATAGCGTGGCCGGTGGGTGAGGACCTTCAATTTTTTGCCCTTCGGTGCAGGCTCGCCTAGAGTGGCCGAAGCAGCAGATTTCCTCTTCTTTCCCAGCCTCGCAGTGGATATCGGTAATCCGGGTAAACAAAGCCAATAGCGTCAAAAACTCTGTTCAATCTCTTCTTTCCCCGGCCTCCGAAGGCTGTGGATAGTTCTTTATCTTCCGCCTTGGAATACAATCCAAGTAGCTCATTATTGGTAACTTCAATGCATTTTAGCCAGTCATCGTTCGATTCATCGAATTTATCCCCGTATCTGAATGTGTACTTCAGCCGGACCAGATCACCTTCACTAGATTTGGTGATGGTTTCCTTCGGCATTTCCCAGCCCTCTATAAGCGGCCATACTCTATATGCTATGTGCTATTGTACCAAATCTCTCATACCAATAATGAAGCAGACAGTACCAAATGCCTTTTGACATGCTTCGACGCCTTCGTCAATTTCAACCTTCGGCCTTCGAAGGTCGAAGCGGGACCAGATGGGCCGCATAATAACTTCTTTCATATCTTCTCTTTCATTCAAGTCATTTTTCACATAAAACCATTCCTCCATCTAGGCCCTAGGCCACCTTTTTCGGTATGTCGGCACCGGGTAGCTTGCGTTGGGGCGGGCGACAAATCCATAACAACCGAACTTGTTATGATATTGTTCTTTCCCCGTGGCCTTTGTCTCATACAAGAGTTCGTGCATGCTACAGAAGCATTTCACACTTGGTTCTATCCCTTGGCTTCTTGTTGCCCAGACGAAGATTCCCATCCTCAATATAGCTTCGGGGGTCAGCTGGTGGAGAAAAACTTGGTAGATCTTCAATACTTCAACTACAAACTTACTCAGCGGAAACCGAAGCCCAGCTTTGAGGAAGCTTCGAAAAATCACAACTTCGTTTTCGTTAGGGGCCGGGACGTTGTTGTCTCCGCCAGCCCTCACAATAGACATATCTCGAAAGTATCTTCCTCTCATGTTTTCGAGGTGACTTTGCTTAATGGAAGATTTTCCGAAAATGGTATGGCTTGGTCTCTAGGGTCAATCTTCAGAATCTTCGCCACCACTTTCTACATCATAACTGTCACTATCACTAGTATTCTCAGACAGGCCTTCCAATATCTCCTATGTAATCTTTTCTGTATTTGTTTTTGCCATTGACTCGACAAATCCAGCAATGTATGGATTCACAGCCTTCTTCTCCTCAAAAAGCTTCTCCTCTTCAGCAAGCTTCGTCTCAGCAGCAATCTTCTTGTCCTAAGACATTCCTTCCTTCAGAGATGACGAAAATGTGTCTTTCAAGCCGAAGCTCAAAAAGCTTTGAAAAACTAGCAAGTGTTGGTGAGCAACAACTGAGAAATTGAGAAAATAAAGCAAATGGCACAGACAGTGTACCAAATGAGGTCGGTGCGAGCTCTTATTTATACGCTCGGCGCGCTCCAAACCAAGGGGCCCCGCCTGTCACTGGCTGTTGCTATTCTAGCAAAGGGAAGGTGTTTTTTCGGACCTTCGGCTTAGGGCCTTCGTCCATGTCGCATTCTAAATTTGTTACCTTAAACAAATTAATACTGCGAGGGGCTACTGTTGGGGGCCTTCGTCCTCCGAAGGTCCTCAAAAATGTAATTTAACAATGTCTTCCAAGTATGGTTTATAAACAGGTACCTTTGAACTTGAGCTAAAAGCATGATCACGACGAAGGCTGGAGTTGCTCCGAAGTTATGCAAAGGGGAGCTTCGGCTAAATGGCAGAGAAAGGAACCGACTTAAAGGAGAAAAGGCTATTTAGCCCTCATAGAGTTGACTATTAGTTAACAGTGAATGTAAAGGGCATAAATGTAATTCTTCACAGGCTGTGTCCTGTGCCTATAAATAGATGAACAGTTCCCTTGTACTGTTCACGCTGACTTGTACTCGCTCGTGCGTCACTCTTGTACCTTTGCCTTTCATCAAGCCGAAGGTATAAATGTAATTCAATTTTGTTCTTATTCATTCATGATTATATAATAAAGATAAATTGATAACGTCATATGATTATTCATGTTATTTCTCATGTTTCATATGCTCTGTCTTCCGTTAATATAATCTATGATGATGAAGGTATGTCCTTCACGACCTTCGTCCGAAGATCGTTATATCCTTAGGGAAATAATGCTTCGAAGGACGAAGGGCATTAACATTTAACATTTTGTGTTGCCTTGTTCTTAATTCATAGTATTTGAGAACAAGTCCCCAACAGACATCTTACGAAGTTTCTGCTTTCGTGGCCTACTGCTTGGATCAACATTTTGAGCATGCTCTATTATGCTTCTATCAACTCCACATAAGTCATTTGCTGACCAAGCAAAGACATCCTTGTTGTGAAACAGAAATCTCTTGAGATCAGATTCTTGCCGCAAAGTTAGCTGATTGCTGAAGAAAACCCTTTGATCCACAACATCTTCACAAAGGAGTACTAGCTTTGGCCGGTCCACCGAAGATGCTTTTTCTTTTATTTGTTTTTCAGATGCCTGCTCCCGTGCTTTATCTTTGTCTATGTTGTAGACAATTTTAGGTTCTTGCAGGGTCCCTTTGCCCTTCTTGCAGCTTCTTGACTCCCATATACTGATATAACTCCTTGGTTGCTTGGTATCTTCATACAGAGATAAGCTGAGTGCAGGACTGCTTCCAAGATGTTGAGTGTCCCCCATCCAATGATTGCGTGGTATGGGAATTCCGTGTCAACTATTTCAAACATAACCTCTTCTATTCTTGTGTTGTTGACATAGACAAAGGTGATAGGCATGAGTAACTTTCCATGGGCCATTACTTGTTGTACTCCAAAGCCATAGAGTGGAAAGGTTGGATCTTGAATTTTATTCTCTGGTTCCTACATTTGCCTAAAGGCCTTCGTAAATATGATGTCTGCTGCACTGCATGTGTCAACTAGAACATTATGAACCACGAAGCCTTTCATGACACATGAGATGACCATGGCGTCTCTGTGTGGATAATCCTTGAGGCGAAGGTCATCTTGGGAGAATGTGATTGGTATATGAGACCATTTGGTCTTGATGTAGGATCCTTGGACACCCACATGTTGCACCCGTCTTTGGCCTTCTTTCTTTTGCTTCTTGTTGGTAGGTTCGAAGTTCGATCCCCTAGTGATGGGGAGCACAAGCTTCTTCAATGCTGACGACGAAGCTTGATGGCTTGTCACACTTCTCATCGTGGTGTAGCTTGTTGTGGTCATGAGATCACTAGAAGTGGGCACTAATGTTGGTTACATGCTTTTGATTACTTCATGGTATCAAAAACAAGGCAACATAAGCTAGAAGATTGTAACCTTCTCCATTAGACTACCTCTTCTTTGAAGTGTAATGCAAGGGAGAAGATAAGAAGAAGAAATACATACGAAGCAATAATGAAATAGCAATGTAACAAAGAATCAAGCATGTTACTCATCTCATGTGCCTTAGCACTTTTCATTCCATCTTCTTCATATGTTATAAATGTATAAGCGTACCTTCAGCTTTACACACGAAACAACTCGAAGATACTTCAAAGGCTAAGAGAGATGAAGCTTAGGGCCCTCCAAAAAGGTGAATTTATGCATGGCACTGTTCAACTATTTATAGAGGTGAGGTACAACTTCTTATGAAATTACAAGCATGCCCACAAAGTTTACAACCATAATTTATAAATATTGTGGGGACATCAATGTCGTTTCTCTTTCTTTCTTGCTGCACTAGTCTTCGACCTCTTCTGCTTTGTCACTTAGTATAGAAAACCTTTGCAACATCGAAGCTAGTGGCCTCGACTCATTCCTTCGCCACTCATGTGCCCAGCCAAAGCCTCTTCCTAGGCTGCTTTGGTCGAAGACCATATTCATTCATCCTTTGTCATGTGCCTAAAACACATTTTCTTATGTCAAAGGTAAGGTGTTTTGAGGATCTTTGGCAAAGTAGGCCCCCAACACATGCTAAGGACATTTACTATTTTAGATGCTACTCTTGTTTCTTTAATATACAAGAATCCCAAATACAAAAAGATGATGCTTGAGGAAGTACTTGGCAAATTTGTAAGCCAGCAAATGATGCTGAAAGACGCCAAATACATTGATGACTTGACCAATAGAAATATCTCATCCACAAAGCCACAAGTTGTTGCTTTCAAAGCAAAAAAATGATACATTGAGTTGATTCCAAACCAACACATGCTAAGTTGTTGCTTTCAAAGCAACAAAAAGATGATATGTTGAGTCTATTCCAAGCATGGTGGCGCAAGTCCAGGCGACCGACCTTAATGACGAGGAAATTGTCCTTGTCATTAGGACATTCAAGCAATCATTGAAGGGGTATGACAACATGATGAGTAGGGAAGTAGGATGGAACAAGTCATCATCTGAAGAACATCATGACAACATCAAGACCATTGGAGCTCTTGCACATGGACCTTTTTAGACCCATTACTTATCTGAGCATCGGTGGGAGTAAGTATGGTTTAGTAGTTATTTATGACTATACTCTCTTCACTTGGGTATTCTTTTTATAGGATAAAATCGAAACCCAAGGGACCTTAAAGAGATACTTAAGGAGGGCTCAAAATGAGTTTAACATGAGAATCAAGAAGATTTGAAGCGATAATGGAATAGAGTTCAAGAACTTGCAGGTATAAGAGTATCTTGAGGAGGAGGGAATCAAACATGAGTTCTCCTCTCCTTATACACCACAACAAAATGGCATGGTGGAGAACGTAGCTTGCCACGCGATAAACAGTCGTATCTTTATCGACTATGAACTCCTCACCAATAACAAATCCAATGTTTCTTAATTTAGAGTCTTTGGGAACAAATGTTATATTTTGGTAAAAAGGTAGAAATTCTAAATTTCTCTGAAAGCTGTAGAAGGGTTTTTTACTTTGTTATGATTCAAACACAAGAGCATACAGATGTGTTGAAGTTTCTTGTGACATTGTGTTTGTTAAGGCTAAATGCTCTCAAGGAGAGCAAGTTGATCTTGATGATTGATGATGAGGAGTATCCAACAACGCACTAAGGAACATGTTGATTGGAGATGTGCGACCATAGGAGCCACCGTAAGAACACGATCAACCTTCGTCCTCTACATAGGCACAACCCACTACACAAGATGCATAATAGGACAATCAAGATGATGGCAAAGATCAAGGGGGATTCGAGAAAGAACATGGCAAGGAGAACAAGATGAAGTTCAACAAGCACCATACCCAAGAATGTGCAAAACATGCAAAGAGATCAAGTGGACAAGACCCTAGGAGAAATCAATAAGGGAGTAACTACATGTTCAAGAGTTGCTAATTTTTGTGAATCATACTCTTTTGTGTCTTCTGTTGAGCCTTTCAAGATTGAAGATGCTTTGAAGGATCCTGATTAGGTGATGGCCATGCTTGAAGAACTTAGCAACTTTAAGAGGAATGACGTATAGACTTTAGTGTCACATCCAAAATAGAAACTTGTGGGAACCAAGTGGGTCTTCCACAACAAACATGATAAACATGGTGTGGTGACATGGCACAAGGTGAGACATGTTGCAAAAGGTTACGCACAAGTCATAGGTTTGGATTTAGATGAAACCTTTCCACCCATAGCTAGGCTTGAGTCCATTCGTATTTTATTGGCCTCAGCTACTCACCATGATTTTAAGTTGATTCAAATAGACATCAAGAGTGCATTCCTCAATGAGTCTATAAAGGAGGAGGCCTATGTTGAGCAACCTCCTGATTTCGAAGATAGTGAGTATCTCGACCATGTCTTTAAACTCAAAAAGGCACTCTATGGGCTTAAGAACGGTTAATAATGACTTGTTTATATGCCAAATTTATGTTGATGTTATAATATTTGGTTCTACTAATCAATCCTCTTGTGAAGAATTTAGTAGGATAATGATCCAGAAGTTTTAGATGTCCATGGTGGGGAGTTGAAGTTCTTCCTCGAATTCCTAGCAAAGCAACTCCATGATGGCACCATCATCTCCCAAACTAAGTGCAAGCATGGCATCTTAAAGAAGTGTGGGATGAAGGATGCCAAACCCATCAAGACGCCGATAGGAACCAATAGGCATCTCGATCTAGACATTGGAGGTAAGTCTATAGATCAAAAGGTATACCGATATGATAGGATCCCCACTTTATTTATATGCTTCTAAACCAGATATTATGCTTTCTATTTGCATTTTTGCAAGATTCTAATCTGATCCTAAGGAATGCCACCTTAGGGCTTAAGAGAATCTTGAGGTATTTAGTGCATACTCCTAAATTTGGGCTTTGCTATCCTAAGGATTCAGACTTTAATCTCCTTGGATAACTTGATGTTGATTATTTCAGATTAAGGTAGATAGGAAGAGTACATCTAGGACTTGCTAGTTTCTAGGAACATCCCTTGTGTCTTGGAGTTTGAAAAAGCAAAATTCCATTGCCCTATCCACCACTGAGGTCGAGTACATTGCTACAGGACACTGTTATGCACAATTACTCTAAATTAGAAAAACACTTAGGGACTTTGGTTACAATCTAAGTAAAGTCCCCTTCCTATATGATAATGAGAGTGTTACCCACATTGCAGAGAACACTATTGATCATGGCCGCACTAAGCACATAGACATCCGACACTACTTTTTGAGAGACCAACCACAAAAGGGAGATATCGTAATAAGCCATGTGAGCACACAAAACGAGCTAGTTTATAACTTCACCAAGCTCCTTGATGAAAAACAATTTTGTGAGTTGAGTGAACTAAATGTCTTAGACTCTCAAATGTGGATTGGAGAATTGCACACGTTGCACATTTTTAATATATGTTTGATCATTGTGTTTTAATTGGTATTATTTTGCTTATGCCAATGTTGAAGTTGTAGAAAATCATCCTCAGACCTCACAAGCCCAAGTGCAGTGATGCACACATTTAGGAGAGGATAGTCTACAATTTGGCCTTTTTGAGACTAACTACGCTTTCAAGTTGATTATGAGTATAGTCTCAAAGGGAAATGGTGAATTTGGGTAAAGGAGGGCTCTCCCACTGCATTTTAGTGTCAAAGACTCTTTGCCTTAATTCACCTGATTTTTCATTGCTTCTAGTTCTTCATTCTTGATTTTGTGAGGGAATGGGAAAGGTCACATGGATTTCTTTGTTTTTGGTGCTTAAACCAAAGGGGGAGAAATTAGAGGCCAAAGCAATTGGACCAACCCAGCACTTGATTGTTTTCAAAAATATTTGTGTTTGAACTTGTCTTTTGACCCAAAACCCTCTTGACATCAAAGACAAGCTCTTATTTGTGAAAACTTCTAAAAGGTGGAGTTTTGTCAAAAGAAAGTTGCTTTACATCAAAATTGTTTGATTTACCAAACTCAAGGTTTATTTGACTTGAAAGGAAGAAAATGTTGAAAATGTATTCTATTGGAAAATAAAAAAGAGTTGGCTCAATGGTCCAAATATGAAAAAACTTTGAAAAACTTGGACTTTTTTGTTCAACTCAGTTTGAACCTTCAATTTGCATTTTTGATCTCGTATTGCATAGCAAACTTGCTTAAAGTTAGTCATATTCTATTTGATTTGGTTGTGTTGGCATAAATCACCAAAAAGGGGAGATTGATAGGGAAATGGGCAAATAAGCCCTTTCTATAAGTTTTGGTGGTTGAATGACTAACTCAACATCTTGGACCAACTGGTTTGCTGAGTGTATGAGCATAGGTTTACTCAAGTGCAAATTAAAGAATCCAAGTCCAAAATAAGCTCAAACATGGCTAGGAAGTGCAACATTTTGAAAAAGGGTAAAATAGTGAGGTTTGAACTTTAAATATGTTGCATCCACCTATTAGAACGTTTTTGGCACTTTGGTTTACTACGTAACTCAATTTGTAGCAAAAGTGTCGTTTTGGACTTGTTTTGAGTTAAACATGAACTATAAGAAGGAGATGAGCTAAAGGTATGACCTATGACTTAGGCATGTCAAACATATTGTAAATATGTTTGTCTAAGTCATATAATAGCTCCTAAGACCAGCTGAATCAAAGTGGAGAAGATTTGCTCAAAAGACCAAAGTTTGGATAGTTCTGGGCTCACAGAACCGGTCCGATGGTGCACTGGACCGTGTGTCTAGGGAGCCCCTCATAAGGCCCCAGGGACCTGGTGCAATGGACCCTAGGTCTGATGCACTAGATCCCGTTGTATGGGAATTGTTCACCTTTGGGAATTTTCGCTAAAATTCACTGGACCTTCCATATATACTTATTGTTCGGTGGTGCACATCATTCCTATGTGTTGGGGACTTGTTCTCAAATGCTATGAGTTAAGAACAAGGCAACATGAAATGTTAAAGGTTAATGCCCTTCGTCCTTCGAAGCATTATTTCCCTTAGGATATAATGATCTTCAGACGAAGGTCATGAAGGACATACCTTCATCATTGTAATGTATGTTAATGAAAGGAGAAGCGTATGAAATGTAAAAGACAACATGAATAGTCATATGACATTACTAATATATCTTCTTTTGATTATCATGGATAAACAAAAACAATATTGAATTACATTTATACCTTCGGCTTGACAGAAGGTAAAAGTCCAAGCGTGACGCACGAACAAATACAAGTCAGCGTGAACAGTACAGGAGTACTGTTCACCTATTTATAGGCACGGGATGCAACCCGATCAGAATTACATGTATGCCCTTGATGACTAGTTACAATCATGACACAAATCATCATGGACTGATCGGTATTTTCCTCTTTAAGTCGGTGCAGCCTTTCGTCTCAAGGCATGTCGTTATGCCGAAGCTCCTTGGATCATAGCTTCGGCGTATACCTTCGCGCTATGTTTGATTATATGTTGATCTTCCAAAGGTGCTTCTTCTTAAAGGACCTTCGGCAACGAAGTAGGCCGCCAACCATGCTTTTCATATTGTGTATAGCTTCATTACAAGTCCAAAGGTTCCTGTACATACATTATACTTGGGAAACATTGTTAATCATGTTTTTGAGGACCTTCGGAAGACGAAGGCCCCCAACAGTAGCCCCTCGTAGTATTAATTTGTTTAAATAACGAATTTAGACTGTGACGTGAACGAATGCCTTAAGTCGAAGGTCCGAAAAAACACCTTTCCTTTGCTAGAATAGCAACAGTCGATGAAAAACGGGGCCCACCAAGCTGCAAGGCACTGGGCGTATAAATATAAACGATAGTGGCAACACTTGATACGCCGTTTCCACCATTTGCATTATTGTCTCAAACTTTTTAGCTCTTGCTCACTAGGTCTCGCCTGATATTCAAGCTTTTTCGAGCTTCGGTTTAAGAATGTGCTTTCACCATGTCTGGGGAGAAGATGACTAAGGAAAAGAAAATGACTGCGGAAATGAAGGTAACTGAGGAAACGAAGTTGTTTGAAGAAAAGAAGACTACGGATCCTTTTATCGCCGGGGTTGTTGAGTCTATGTCAAAAACAAACACAGAGAAGATTACTAAAGAGATTCTAAAAGGTTTGTCTGAAAATACTGATGACAGTGATAGTTATGATGTGGAGAGTGGAGATGAAGATTCTAAAGACCGGCCCTGGCAACCAAGCCATACTGTCTTCAGAAAATCAACTATTAAACAAAGTCATCTCGACAACATGAGAGGGAGGTACTTTCGTGATATGTCTATCGTGAGAGTTGGCGGAGACAACACTGCCCCTGCCCCTAAGGAAAATGAAGTTGTTATCTACCGAAGCTTTTTTAAGGCTGGTCTTCGGTTCCCTTTGAGCAAGTTTGTGGTTGAAGTGCTGAAGATATATCAGATCTTCCTTCATCAAAGTGGTTTATGTTAAAAAGAGATGTTATTTGCAAGTTGTTATGGATTTGTTGCTCGTCCCAACGCAAAGTCACCCGATGCCAACATTCCAAAAGAGATGGCCCAGACCCTGGATGGAGGAGTGGTTTTATGTTAAAAATGATTTAAAGGCAAGGGAAGACATCAAAGAAATCATCTAGCGCCCCATCTGGTCTCGCTTCGACCTCTGAAGGCCGAAGGTGGAAATTGATGACGCTGTTGAAGCATGCCAGAGGGCTTTTAGCACTGTTTGTGCCTTCATTGGCACAAGGGATTTGATTCAAGAGCATATAGCCTTCAGGGTATGGCCACTTGTGGAGAATTGGGATATGCTGAAGGAGACCACCGTCGATTCTAATGAAGGTTGTCTGGTCCGACTGAAGTATACCTTCAGATTTAGGGAAAGGTTTGTTGAGCCAAACGATGACTGGCTGAAGTGTATTGATGCCACCAGCGATGATCTACTCGAATCATACTCCAAGGCCAAAGATAATGCTTTGTCCGCAGCTTTCGGGGGTCGAGGAAAGAAGAGATTGAACAGGGTATTTGATGCAATTGGCTTCGTATACCCTGACTACCATTACCCTCTTCGAGGGCAAGGGAAGAAGAGAAAGACTGCTGCTTTGGCCACCCCAACTGAGTCAAAGAGTAAAAAGGTGAAGGTTCTGACTCACCCGCCGCGATACATTGAACCAGCCGCGGTGCCTGAATTTGGCGAGGGAACTTCTTCAGCTGCCGAAGCAGAACAAATTGTTCCGAATGCATAGAGTGCTGAAGAGCCGACTGTAGTGCCGAAGGTGTGTACAGTCGAATCAAGTAAAGCTGAAGATGATAAGGTCAAAAAGCCACAGGTGGAAGAAGTGATACAAGTGCCAGAAATCTTGAGCCCACCGGCAAAGGCAGATTTGCCGAAGATACAAAAAACTTCTGCCACAACTCCTAAGAGGAGGAGGATGGCCAGCGTGCTAGACGCTATGCTGGAGACTACAAAGGCCTTGAGCCCTGCTCCTACAAAGAAAATTGCTGAAGCTGTCAGAAACCGAAGCTACATAAGCTCAGGCTAAAGCCGAAGCTGGGCCTTTAGTGCCCACCGAGACGAAGCCTGCCACACCTGAGGAAAGATCAGAACAGATTGCACCTGAAAAGGTCGAAGCTTCTGCTCCCAAAGCTTCGAAGAAAAATGCTGACTACATCATTTGTCATGCTTCGGGAAAGAAACTATCCGAAGAAGAAATACTAGAAGCCAGACACTATGCCCAAAGATTGAAATATCCGAAGGTGGCCTTAGTGTTCAACGGTAGTAACAAAGAAGATTTTCTGTACTGTCTCCCGGATAACAAAGAAATATTCGTTTGCCGGGAAATAGGTAAGAGCATAGGATTCCCGAAGCTGGAAGACGGCCTTTCGATTTTGTCGAAGGATGAACTTGTTAACAGCCTAGCGTACAACATCATAAAGGTATAGAAGTTTTGAATTTTAGAATGGAGTATTTTATTTCCCATGCTTAATTGTTTCCTCTTTTTTTTGCAGGGCTTGATTCTTAGTAATGCCCTAAGGGCACAGAAGAATATTGAAGACGAAAGCTATACAATGGCCCTTAATAACCTTCGTTTAGAGGTGATTGAATTGAGAAACAAAGGTCTTGAGAAAGACAAAATCTTAATTTCATTGGTAAACAAAGTGAAGGAAGACGAAGCTAGTTTCAAAGCTCAGGTCGAAGCCCAAAAAACTGAAATTGAAGACCTTCGGAGGCAACTGGCCGAAGCTAAGGAAAACTGCGCACTCGCACAAGCTAACCAAGAAATTAGCGAATATTGGAAAAATCATTTAGAGAAAAATGTTGAAGAACTTTGCACATCCTAGGAAAGGTGCTTTGAGAAATCCTTGGATTGCGTGAAGAAAATAGAAGCTAGCTTTGCCAAAGTAGGTGCCTATTCTGTTGAAAAAAACTTCATACGAGGCGACCCCGAAGGCGTTGTTGAATGGATAAGTGGAGAAGCCGAAACCTTTGAAGAAATTTTGAGTGATCGCGGGGATGTCTGTGTGTTTTCCGGTGCGCGGGGGATTTCATCCATCTTGGAGAAGGCTGGATGCGATCATATTAAATCCATAGCTCGGGCCGAAGCCGCCTTTTCCGTGGACGATACGAAGGATCCTTCAGCTGAAGCAACCTTGATGGGCGGAAAATTCTACAATGATGTCTGGGTGAATGGTGGCCGAGAGATGGCCCATGAAATTATAAAAAAGAGTGAAAAAGACACCCACGACGCCCAGGCAGAAGCGAAGCGAGCTGAAGAAGCTACAGAACACGAAAGGCATATAGGTATTATATCTTAATTATCTAGCTTCGTTACTTTCTTTAAGGCTTCAAACTTACGTGTTTACCTATTTTAGCTGAACTATCCCCGCCACCGGAGCCGTATGATCCCCTAGCTGATCCAGAGATGGAGTCATTGGGTATTATAAGCACGGCTGAATCCATCATTGATGAAGTCGTCAACAAATTACTGAACGAAATTGCCGAAAAAGTCCTTAAAGAGGAATAGATTTTATTGTAATAATCATTTTGAGAAGCTTGAAGTGTAAAATGATTGAAGGAAGATTAAATCTCTTTGGTAACAAAACTTTGTAAAGTCTAAAGCATGTAATATTGAAACAAATATGTAAATTATTGTAATTTATTTCTTTGCGATGCATGAAATTTACGCACATACCATTTTTGAGCCTTCGGTGAAAAAATACCTTCCCTTCTTTTCATGCTTCATAAAGAAAAAGGTCCCTTCTTACGACAAGGCTCTTGAAACTGTATTTCCCGAAGCTTACTTCGTGCCTTAGCACATTTTCACTTTGACGAAGCATTTGCTGAAGATTGGCTTCATATTCGATTCTTGTGTCGGTAATGCAATATGATGTATGATGTAATGCTATGCGAAATGATGTGATGATATGATGCTAAATGATGAGGATGCCGAAGATATACAGCCACACACAGTAGAACACACAAGCTCTGCATCCCCTTAGGAACGTCTTTTGAGCTTTTTCACCTTCTATTTCGATGATATAAGTTCTGCATCCCCTTAGGAACGTCTTTTGAACTTCTTCGCCTTCTATTTCGGCGGTATAAGTTCTGCATCCCCTTAGGAACGTCTTTTGAACTTCTTCGCCTTATATTTCGGTGGTATTTGGCTCTGCATTCCCTTTGGAATGACTTTTGAGCAGAAAACTTACGCTGCGTTCCCTTAGGAACGACTTTTGTAGCTTCGGCAATTTTGGCTCTGCATTCCCTTAGGAACAACTTTTGAGCACAAAACTTACGCTGCGCTCCCTTAGAAATGACTTTTGTAGCTTCATCAATTTTGGCTCTGCGTTCCCTTGGGAATGACTTTTGTAGGTTCGTCAATTTTGTCTCTACGTTTCCTTAGGAACGACTTTTGTAGCTTCGTAAATCTGTGAAGAAGATATATTTCATTCTGATAGAAACAAAATCATTACAAGAAATTAAATCTAAGTTTTCATTGCTTGTTCCTTATTCAAAAAAGCAAAAATAAGCTAGAATATAGAAGTATTTAGGAAGCAGGATATTGGTCAGTATAGGTGCTTTGATTCTGGTACAGTACTGTTGACTGTACGAGCTTTGGACTCCTCCCTAAAATCACATTGTTGTTTGGCGCCCTTCTAGCTGCTGGCTTCGGGAATAAGTAGGTTGTAGTGGAGGTGGCTGTGGAAGCTGAGGCCAAGAAGCCTGTGAATGGCTTGCCGAAGCGACAAGGGCTGCAGGTTGATTGCCCACGTATTCTGGTATGTAAGGAGAGTGGCACGAAGCAGTGTGTAAGACCTGCTTTGGCTGATTCTGCCGAGCTTCTATTTTGGCAATCTCCTTTTGCTTTAGAAGGGTGATTTGGCACGTTCTTGTAGTATGGCCCTTGTTCTCACCACAGAATAAACAATAAATTTTCCTGGGTTGATCCCCATATCTGCCTCAGAAGCCCCTGCCGCCTCTGCCCCTTGGAGCTGGTGGTCTGAAGGAGTTTTGTTGCTGTCCCAAAGACTGTGGCCTCTGAAGCTGGCTTCTTTTGTCATCATTCTGACTAGAGCTGTGGATTGATCTGACATGCCTATGGTGGATTCTTCCTCCGAAGCCCCTAGTCATCTCAAAGAATCTATAAGCTTCCTCCCTTCTTTGGCGGAAGTCGTTGTCAGCCCGGATGTACTCATCCATTTTCTAAAGCAACTTCTCTAGAGTCTGGGGGCTTCCTGGCGAAGTATTGAGCCGTAGGCCCTAGCCGAAGACCTTTTATCATGGCTTCAATGACAATTTCATTGGGCACTTGAGGCGCTTGTGCTCTCAGGCGCAGGAACCTTCGGACATATGCCTGAAGGTACTCATCATGGTCTTGAGTGCACTGAAACAAGACCTGAGTAGTGACTGGTTTCGTCTGAAATCCTTGAAAACAGGTGACCAGCATATCCTTAAGCTTATGCCATGACGTGATTGTCCCTGGCCGGAGAGAAGAATACCATGTCTGGGCCACACTCTGAACTGCCATGACGAAGGACTTCGCCATGACTGCAGTATTGCCCCCGTACGAAGATATAGTTGCTTCATAGCTCATCAGGAACTGCTTCAGATCTGAGTGCCCATCATACATGGGGAGCTAAGGGGGCTTGTATGATGAGGGCCATGGGGTAGCCTGCAGTTCTGCTGATAGAGGAGAAGCATCATCAAAAGAAAAATTTCCATGATGGAAATCATCATACCAATCATTATCATTGTAGGAATTGTCTTGACGAAGCTCTCTTTGTGGAGGTCTTCGATCCTGGTCATCTTGAGTAAGATGACGTATTTCTTCAGTAGCTTCATCGATCTTCTTCTGAAGATCGGAAAGACGAAGCATTTTCTCTCTCTTCCTTTTGACCTGCTAATGGATAGCTTCGAGATCCCTTATCTCCTGGTCCAGCTCCTCCTCTTGGGGGGTTGGACTTGTAGCCTTCCTCTTTTGAGTTCGAGCTTCGCGCAGAGTATCCTGATTGACGTCTAGTGGCTGCAGTGCAGCCCCTAGCCCTGAAGCTTTCTTCGGCGGCATGACGAAGGTCACAGCTTGCCGAAGGTGGTTGAATGAGTTCACCGGAGGTGGGCGCCAATGTTGGGGACTTGTTCTCAAATGCTATGAGTTAAGAACAAGGCAACATGAAATGTTAAAGGTTAATGTCCTTCGTCCTTCGAAGCATTATTTCCCTTAGGATATAATGATCTTCAGACGAAGGTCATGAAGGACATACCTTCATCATTGTAATGTATGTTAATGAAAGGAGAAGCGTATGAAATGTAAAAGACAACATGAATAGTCATATGAAATTACTAATATATCTTCTTTTGATTATCATGGATAAACAAAAACAATATTGAATTACATTTATACCTTCGGCTTGACAGAAGGTAAAAGTCCAAGCGTGACGCACGAACAAATACAAGTCAGCATGAACAGTACAGGAGTACTGTTCACCTATTTATAGGCACGGGATGCAACCCAATTAGAATTACATGTATGCCCTTGATGACTAGTTACAATCATGACACAAATCATCATGGACTGATCGGTATTTTCCTCTTTAAGTCGGTTCAGCCTTTCGTCTCAAGGCATGTCGTTATGCCGAAGCTCCCTGGATCGTAGCATCGGCGTATACCTTCACGCTGTGTTTGATTATATGCTGATCTTCCGAAGGTGCTTCTTCTTAAAGGACCTTCAGCAACGAAGCAGGCCGCCAACCATGCTTTTCATATTGTGTAGCTTCATTACAAGTCCAAAGGTTCCTGTACATACATAATACTTGGGAAACATTGTTAATCATGTTTTTGAGGACCTTCGGAAGACGAAGGCCCCCAACACTATGCATTATAGAAACATACCAAAGTGATCCTAGCACATATTCTAGTGAGATTGAGTTGTGTTGTTGCTTGCGCTTGTGTCCTTATTCTTTGGGTGTTCTTCTTGTGCTCTTGCGTGCATTCTACTCCTCCCTCTTGCTATTCTTGGAGTTGTTACTCCCATTAAACTATGTACAACTGCAAGAGACTGCAATCCGTTGAGATCCTTGCAAGGATAAAGTGTAAGGAAGATCTGTGGCCTCAAGTTGATCATTAGATCATTTGTGAAGGGTTGAGTGCAACCCACATCCTTTGGGACACCACAACATGGAGTAGGCAAGCATTTGAGGCTTGACTGCACCACAATAAAAATAGTTGTGTATTATGTGCTTAATCTCTTGCGATTTGCTCTTCCTCCCTTATTCTAAGTTCTTGATCTTCACTTGGGTTATTGCTCTAGTTATAATTTCGTAGTCTAAGAGAACAATCAAGTGCAAGAACTTTGTTCATTCTCACTCTAATTTGATCTATATCTTGTGCTAACACCTAATTAGATCAAGTTTGTTTTTAAGTTGTGATTTTTTAGGCGTCACCTATTCACCCCCTCTAGGTGACTAGCAGAGGTGTAGTTTGCGTCACTGACATGTCGTTAATGGGGTATGGGTGTCAAATTCGGTCTCAAAAGGCAAACCAAATGCAAACCATGTACTTGTCAGGATCTCAATCACTTACACAATGATTACATAATTGTCACATCATCGCACAATGCTTCGAATAAACATAAAGAGTAGGTAGTATTATTATAGACTAGACTCATAAACATCACGTAGTTGAAAATGCATAGATAAAAATGTAGCTAACCTGAAAAACCCCTCCACAGGAAGCTAGTTGGGGGAGATCACTAGCTTAGTCATCGAACACATCTAAGTCCTATAACTCTTGAAGATCCGCTTCGACTCCTTCATCTTCTCCTAAGAAGTGGTTGCATTGATAGCAACCTAGTGTTTATGTCAATGCAAGGGTGAGTACACAAAGTACTCAGCAAGTGCCGTGTTTAGCTAAAGTATACTAGCTTTATGTGGAGTTAGGCTAATAGCAGGTTGCTTTTACTTCATCAAGTAATTATTATTAATACAAGCCAAGTTTTAACATTTATCCCAAAGTTATCAACCCATGAGTCATCTCCTCCTCGAGGAACATCATTGCCAATATCCATGATCACCATAACCAAATCCATAGTATCTCTAATCAAAGAGGATCCCAAGGCCACTCTTAAATGTGAGCACGATCGATATACCAATTTTGAATAACCTTCTATAGAGGTTGAACACTTTACCCATGAGTGGTGATACCCTTTTTGTCTGAGCTTCTCGACTCTTCATTGTTCGCTTCCAAGGTGAATTGGTAGGGTTTCACTATGAAACCTTTACAAAGGATTCCCAAAGGTATAGCCGTCTGTTAAGTTTCTCCAATCCCTAAGCATAGTACTCCTCTCCAAGGGGGTTACTAACAAAACCAAACAAATAAACCCTAGCACCCAACCTTAGTAGAGCGATGACTAGGCCCTAGACCCCATTAATGGCACGATGGCAAAGTAAACTACACCTCATGTTCATCTAATTAATCAGCTAAGGGCATCACATACCACCCTCATTACTGTATAGTTTTCTCAAGATTTCTCTCAACGAACCAATCCTTATGGAGAAGCACTTGGGATACAGCCCAAGCCTCCGCAAACCATAAATCCTTCATTGTAATGTGAAACATCATATCATAGTATGTATCTCATCATGTTCATTGATTAGGTTCAAGCACTAGCATTAAAGCTAATCATCATAGCCAAACGCAAATGGTAAATAAGGATATGGAAATCAGAAAGGTAGCCATCCTTAAGTTGATCATGTTATACAGGAAACTAAGTTCATGGGTAAATAGAACATAAGTAGGTCAGAGGACACTTGCCTTCAATAAAGGGGTGCTCAAGGTCTTCACTGGTAGCTCCTTCAGGCTACACGAACTAATCGTTATCTATGCCATTGCAAACATACATTCAACATAATAAAAGTAGAAAATAACAATACACCATACAAGAGAAAAGATTATTAAAACATGCAATACAAAATAGAGTTCGCTTCTATGGCCACACAAGAAAAAGAATCATTAAAATTGGAGCTATGGTTGAAAAGATATAACTTTTAGAAGATCTACGTGATTAAATAAAACTATATTTCTAAATTGATTTTAAATCATATGAACCATTTGCGGAAGTATTTTAGAGAAATATCTAATTTAGCTTCAATCTAAATTAAAATTTGATTAGAAATCACATTTTAAAACTAGGCAAGTTATATTATAAAATATTACATAGGATTCGTAATATCTAAATAATTATTTTAGAAAAGACACGACATGTGAGAACTACTAATAGATATCACATTTATACTAAGCAAGTATTAAATCAAAACATTTGAGTTGGCATTAGTCACATTAACATGTATTTATAAAAGAATAAATTAAAACTATAAAATAGTTTTAATTAGATTGATATTTTAATAACAATTGAATAAACAAATTATTTAGTTAATTAATTAAAATATGCATCATGACAAAATAATGTTATTAACACGTTGGCGACGTTATTACAAAGCTAATGCGACTCAGACGAGTCGAAACAGAATTATAACATAAACTATATTGTATAATTAATAATTTATGAATTTAAAGTGATGTGGTACATTACTATTGGCAAAAACCGAAGCCATGCAGAAGGTCTCACATATGAGTGGGATTTCATGCCGCTACACTCTTTCTTCCACCTCTAGACAATAGCACGCAGGGGCTGGCCATCGTGTGCCATTGTAGGGGGAGCTCACGCATTGGGGCTGCTCAATCAGCCCTAGGGCCACACTGGTGGGGAGGTAGGCAGCCGCTCCTGGGCGTAGGGGAGGGGCGGGGCGATGACACCAATGGCCTCCATGGCCACGCAAGGCGTGTATGGTAGAGGGCCTCGCGAGTGAGCAGGTTAAGGGGCTAGCCTCGCGTAGGAGCACATACGCTCCGTACTAGGCTTCGCGCAGGGGGTCGAGGAAGGGGCACAAGGGTGGGTTTGTGCTCGGCCACGGAGCCGACCATGGCCATGCATGAGGAAGAAGGCTAGGGAACAAATAGAAAAGGGAAGTGTAACACCCCAGGTGTTACCCAAGGCCCTGGCTCAAGGCCAGCACTCATGACCTGTCATCAGATGTGTTTAAGTGGGGAGAGGGAACCCCAAAACCTTGGAAACCATGGATTAACTAAGAAATGTTAATGACAAAAGCTTTACCCAAACATTTTGAGCAATTGTCACCTTGGGCAAAAGAGGTGAAACCCTAGACCCCTTAAAGCACTAGACTTCCAAGCAAGGGATTAGTGGGCAAGCTAATCAAATGGCTAATTCTTGTTTCTAATCCTTAACCAAAGTTTAAGTACACACTAAAATCTATAAAATGCAGAGGGGAAACATTACAAAAAGGCCCCTTAAAGACCCCAAATCCATTCTTTAAGTAGAGAGCACACTAGAGCTCTGTAATCTTCTCTAAGTCAAAAATAAACCCTAATCTAAAGATCAGGCGTGTTCACTTAGTAAATGGCACCAAAACCACTTGGTCTGAATACCAAAAAGGAGCCAATCTACCTAAGGAACCCACTGGAAAAATTTGAACCCGAGCCAAAACCATTTGACATGATTTGACATCACTTTTGTCTCGGGGTGAACAGTGAGACAACCCAGATTTGGCATCCGCATATCTCCCTAGCCAAGGCATATCTACCATTGGAACTCACATACAAGACATAGCCCTAGGTGCCAGGAAGAGGTCTGCGCAGGATTTTTGCTAAGATTCACACGTTTGCGATCTCAGCAAGCGTTTGAACAAGGGCAGAAACACACCTCCACGTGTTCGACGCACCCTGGCCTCGCCAGAGCACGCCCGGCACCCGAACCCACGCGCCACGCGCCGCGCCAAGCCAAGCCCATGCCACTACTCGCGCCTATAAAGCCAGCTAAGGCTTCAACCGTGCGCCCCCGCTCGCTCTCGACCTCGTCGGAGCGCAAGATCACCGGTGTTTGCCCTGCACACGGCGTGCCAGCGGCCGCCCGAGCACCCACCAATGTAGACCGGCCAACCGAGCCATTCCTAGCCCTGTTTGACCCTCGAGAGAGACTCTACGTGCCTCAGCGAAGCTCCTAGAGCGAGGAATCGAGCTCTGCCTCGCCGGAGACACCAGATCAAGGTCACCGGACTTCACCCGACCGTCGGCGAGCATAGACCGAGCTCCACGGTGAGCCTTTATTCAATTCCTTGCACGGTTAGACTCCTTAGCACCCCGTGAAGCTTCCCGTGCCCTTGGATTGAACTATATCGCCGTGGATAGGCCGGAGCACCCGCCGCCAATGAGCTCGCCCGCCTGCGCACGTGGACCGGCCGATTCCGGCCATCACCGTCGTCAAGTCGTACCTCGTCGTGACCACAAGGACTTCTCGAAGCCAACCCCGCCCTTCGCCGGACCTCCCTCGCCGCCGGTAAGCCGCGCCGCCCTATTTACTTCCGCGGGTACTGTTCAAAAGGGGGGAGGGACCTCAGGGAAGAAAAAAAAAGAAGTGAGGGGGGTTTTTAAATGGTCAGAGACTCGGGTGAATAGTTGCGCAGGGGTATAAGTTAAAAGATTGTTTTAGGAAAAGCCCAGGGTCCTCGGTGTAAACTGGTTTTTAAGAAAATCTTTTTAACATTATTCATTTAAATACAAACAGAGCTTGTAAAATTCATAACTTCAGTTTTATTTAGCCAAATTTGGTCAAATCAATTTTGCTAGGTTCTAAATAATGTGAACTACTTAGGAAAAATACAAAACACCCTAAGTATTGAAGAAAGTTTTAAAGTTTTGATTTAAATAGTAAACTGGCCAAAAGCTAAATAAAAAAAGGAAAAAATAGCTACACTGTTAGACTAGGGTTAAGAAAAATCAGAGAAGTACTTAACCACTTCCTAAGCTGTTTAAAAATAGTACACCCCTCAGTACACCAAATTAAGGAAGGGTTTACCATTTAAACTTATTTTGGCTCAAAGTTAATAAAAATAGAAAAGGTAATTTAAAATAAGAACTAGGGGGCAACCACATTTTTGCTAGCTCACTTATTTAACATAGTTTATTGGAAAATTTGGTTAAACCCCTTGTTAGTACAAAAGAAATGCATTGCCTTTTATTTTATAAAAACAATGAAAACTTAGGAAAATCTTAGAAAAATAATCCTGAGGAGAAACCACCCCAAGCCTTGGGATAACTCCTAATATGATATGAAGAACCTAGGAAAAATGTAAGTTTTGGTGTTTGATATTTTTCAAATAGTAAGTTAGTTATAAGTACCTTTTTGGCATTAAACTTTAGAAAATCACAACTAAATATTCATTAGGCCTTTTTCTGTGATTTTTAAAACAAAGACCTATTATTTCTTAGGAATATTGGTAAAAATAAAGGTTGAACCAGAAACCCCATAGAAACTAGAGCTATAGTGTAAAGTGTCCTTTTACCCTCACTTTTGTTAATTTTGCACAAGTAGTATCTGAATTAATTTCAGCCTCAAACTTCTAGATTAACCCACAAAGATAAAGGTTTACCCATTGTAATTTTTATAACATTTTTTGGAAAATATTAACTGACCATGATAGTTCAAAAATGCTTAATATGAAGTACAATAGGAAGGAAAAGGGAAATTTTGGGAGAAATAGATGACGTACAACCAAAACCTTCCAAGGATCTCATGGAGCATAGAAATATAATTAAAGAGTGGAAGTTTGTTCAAAATCTCAAAGGTGAAAGTATAGAACCCTTAAGTATACCCAAAAGAAACCCTAGAGTCTCACTAAACTTAGTACTACTTTACCATGCATAACGTTTACAAATTATCATGTCATTAATAAGCATATATCTTATTCATTACATTCTATAGACTGTAATCTCGCTGACGGGGAGTACATCCTCGTTCCGGAGCAAGGAGTTGCTCAGGAGATAGTCCAGGAGCCAGCACCAGAGTCTGCCATCGAGGATCTGCCTGCCCTAGCTTTAGAAGGCAAGCCCCGGTTTATGCATAACCAATTATATTATGCTATTTTACTGTACTTATTGGTTGTAGGCTTGTATTGTGTACTTAAGTGTAGGAGTTGACTAAAACCTTAGTTGCATGAACTCAGGTTTTCCCTTGTGATGGATACTAGTATGCTAGGTCGAGTAGCTGCTTTGCTAATTAAGGATCTCGGTAGAAGTCGAGTGATTTTTCTAGCACTCGCACGAGGTCAGGAAATTGATTGTATCCACTTTTCATATCAAAATAATGATGGTCTGTGGACACGGATCCATGGGGATGCGTGGTCTATGAGATGAAATTGGAATAAGGATTAACGTGCGGATACCTGTGTCAAGCGTTTGAACGTACTAAGCACATGCCGAGAAATATGGTAAATCGGTAAGCCTAGTACCTGAGTGAACCTGGCAGTAGACTTTGCCCCTCACGCGACCTGAGAAGTGGTCTCCCATTCTGGTTATGGTGGGTACAAGTGCGGTCACTGCACGACGGTAGTCGGGGTTAGTGAGGCATTGTACGCCAAGGTGGTGAGCCATGTTCTGTTGACGAGGAATCGATGGGGACGGTTGATGTGTGTAGGGACGGAGTGCCTCGCCACGTCGTGTGTTTAGGTTTACCTTGCAAGGATTAAAACTCGATTCGAATCATCTGCTTCTCACAGCTAATGAGACTGCTTGATCCATTCTACTGCATTGAGTAATAAGTGGAAATGTGTTGTGATGGCAAAAGACGTTGATTGCTAAATGCTTGATACCCTGTATGATTAGATAGGTACACATCTAGTCTTAAGAGAGTCACACTAAAACATGAAAAACTAAAACTTGATTTTAGACTCAGCTAGTGCTTTTTGGCAAACCAAACCCCTCAGCCAAACAGCTGCATGTCTAGAGGTAGAGGAGTAGACTCCTCACACCGGGTAAGTCTAGCTGAGTATTAGTATACTCAGCCTTGCTTGTGGCATAATTTTACAGGTTCTCTGGAGGACATGGTTGCTGGAGTGACTTGGTCGTCCATCTTGCCACCGTGTTGGACAGTCGAGTGGGACCCTACCTCGGCAGAGGAGGAGCATGAGGAGTGATGGGCCAGGCTTCTCCATCTCTCCGTTTATTTTTTTGTTAGTTTTATTCCGCTGCATTCCAAACAATGATCACTACTTTTGCTAAACTCTGATGATGTTGTAATAAATTTAATACTCCTTAATGTATGGTTTTATGTTTTATTGTATTTGCTCTGTGCCTCACCATCGAGTGAGTACGTGGTACTTGATCCTGTTAGTGGCCTCGTCGAACTAGATTCGAGGGACTGACGTTTTATTCCTATTTAAGTGTGGTCTAGCCTTTAAGGTGGGACTTGGGCACTTAAGTTGGAATAATTCGAGCGGTTCCGCCACAGGAAGGGGATGAAAATTGAGGGGGAAATTCGGGTTAAAACCTGAATTTTGTGTATAGAGCAAAGAAGTTTTTATACCACAAAATTCAAGGTGTTATAGTAGGGCCAAGTCCTCACTCTACCAAGGCTAGGTGCTAAGGTTTATTCGTTTGGTTTTGTAATTCCCCCCTTGGAGAGAAGTATTGTGCTTAGAAACTAGAGAAACCAAATGAGTGACTATGCCTCTAGGGAATCTTTGTAAAGGCTACGTAGTGAAATCTTGTCAACTCACTTTGAAAGTGTTTAAGGGTCTGTACAACCCAAGGCAATAGGGATCATGGCTCATGGGTAAAGTTTGCAACCATTGTAGAGGGTTAATCAAAACTAGTATATCAGCCGTGCTCACATTTAAGAGCAGCCTTGGTATCCCCTTTGATTAGAGATACTATGGCATTGGTTATGATTTGATCATGGATATTGGCAATGATGTTCCTTGAGGAGGAAATGATTCATGGATTTATAGCTTCGGTATAAATGCTAAAACTTGGCTTATATTAAGAATAAATACCTGATGAAATAAAAAGCAACCTACTATTAGCCTAACTCCACATAAAGCTAGTCTACTTTAGCCAAACGGGGCAATTGTTGAGTATGTTGTGTACTCACCCTTGTTTTCACATAAACACTAGGTTGCCATCGATGCAACCACTACCCAAAAGGAGTCAAAGCAAATCTCTAGGAGTTCTAGGACTTCGACTGGTCTAAGGACTAGACTAGTGATCTATGAGTCAGATGCCTATGGAAGGCCCTTTTAATTTAGTTCATGTTCCGCTCAAGTACTTTTAACAATGTGATAGCTATGACTTGGGTTTGTAATAATATTACCTACTCTTTAATATTACTCAAGCATTGTGCGAGGATGTAATATTTATGTAATCACTGTGTACATGATTTGCATCCTGGCACGTACATGGTTCGCATTCGGTTTTCCTTCCAAAACTGAGTATGTTAGTCACAGATATGGAGATGGTGCATCAGACGGTACATGCATACCCAACAAATGGCAATGGCTAGTGCTAACACAATACTGACACCATAGCCATTCTGACACGTTAGACTATGCTCAATGGTCAGATGATCTGACGGTGCACATAGTTGCCTGTTGAGGGCGCAATGACTATATCTTGCCTTTGAGCTACAATTAGGTCTCCAAATTGTTCATTTGAGATGTATGGGAAGTGATGAAGATACTAAGCGAGTTGAGACTCATACATAAGAGCTCTAGACACCTAAGTGCTCAAACAATCTCTTAGTGATTAGCATATGTACTTTATGAAGTGCTTTGGTTAGTAAAACCACCACCATTAGCGTTTGCTCTAGGTTTATGCCTAGTGATTAGAAGCGAGGTTAGACACACCTCTTACCATTTGGTGCTTGCATGTATGTTGGGGACTTGTTCTCAAATGCTATGAATTAAGAACAAGGCAACACAAAATGTTATATGTTAATGCCCTTCGTCCTACGAAGCATTGTTTCCCTTAGGATATAATGATCTTCGGACGAAGGTCATAAAGGACATACCATCATTATTGCAGTATACATTAATGAAAGAAGAAGCATATGAAAACGTAAAAAACAACGTGAACAATTATGTAACATTATTAATTCATTTTTTATCATATTATCATGAGTGAATGAAAACAATATGAAATTACAAATCGTACCTTCGGCTCAACAGAAAGCGAAAGCACAAGAGTGACACAAGAACGAGTACGAGTCAGCGTGAACAGTACGGGGTACTATTCATCTATTTATAGACATAGGACGCAACCTGTGAGAAATTACACTCATGCCCTTTACATTTACTATTGACTTTAGGATAATTCATTGAGGTCCATGTTGCCTTTTCCCCTTTAAGTCGGTTCCTTTTCATGTTGCTATGCTGAAGCTCTCATGCGCGTGGCTTCAGGACCGCATCACCCTTCGTATCGTTCAAGCTTCTCACATTGTATATGGTCTAGAACCAAGTCCGAAGGTACCTGTTCATACACCACACTTGGAAAATATTGTCAAATCATGCTTTTGAGGACCTTCAGAAGATGAAGGCCCCCAACAGTAGCCCCTCGCAGTATTAATTTGTTTAAGATAATGAATTCAGACTGCGACATGGACGAAGGCCTTAAGCCGAAGGTCCAAAAAAACACCTTCCCTTTGCTAGAATAGCAACAGTCAATGACGGATGGGACCCCCAATTTGGGGTGTGCTGAGCGTATAAATAAGAACTCGCACCAGCCACATTTGATACGCTGCCTGCGCCATTTGCTTTGTTTTCTCAATTTCATATCTCTTGCTCACTTACGCTTGCTAGTTTTCCATGTTTTCTGAGCTTCGGTTAAAAAGACACATTTTGGTCATTTCTGAAGGAGAAATGTCTGAAGACAAAAAGATTGCTGTTGAGACGAAGGTGACTGAAGATACAAAGCTATTTGAAGAGAAGAAGAATATGGATCCTTATATTGCTGGTTTTATCGAATCGATGGCAAAGACAAACATAGAGAAGATTGTTAAAGAGACGCTGGAAGGTTTGTCTGAAGATACTAGTGACAGTGATAGTTATGATGCGGAAAGCGGGGGCGAAGATTCTGAGGATCGGCCCTGGAGGCCAAGTCATACAATCTTTGGGAAATCAACGATTAAGCAGAGCATCTTGATAATATGATAGGAAGGTATTTTTGGAATATGTCTATTATAAGGGCTGGCGGAGACAACAAGGTCCCTGCTCCCGAAGAAAACGAAGTTGTGATTTACCGAAGCTTCTTCAAAGCCGGGCTTTGGTTCCCTCTAAGTAAGTTTGTAATTGAAGTGCAGAAGACCTACCAAATCTTCCTTCATCAGTTGACCCCCGAAGCCATATTGAGGATGGGAATCTTCGTCTAGGTAGTAAGAAGCCAAGGGATAGAGCCAAGCGCGAAGTGCTTCTGCAACATGCACGAACTTCTGTATGAGACAAAGGCTATGGGTAAAGAACGGTACCACAACAACTTTGGTTGTTATGGATTTGTCGCCCACGCCAATGCCAGCCACCCAGTGCCAACATTTCGGAAGAGATGACCCGGAACTTGGATGGAAGAATGGTTTTATGTGAAGAACGACTTGACGGCGAGGGAGGACATCAAAGAGGTTATCATGTGCCCCATATGGTCTCGCTTCGGTCTCCAAAAACCGAAGGTTGAAATTGATGATGCTACGGAAGCATGCTAGAAGGCCTTCGGCACTGTCTGCTTTTTCATTGGTACAAGAGATTTAATTCAAGAGCATATAGCATTTAGAGTGTGGCCGCTTGCGGAAGGCTGGGAAATGCCGAAGGAAATCATTAATGATCCTAGCGAAGGTGATTTGGTCTGGCTGAAATACACCTTCAGGTTTGGAGATAAGATTGATGAACCAAACGATGATTGGCTGAAGTGTATTGAAGTTACAAGTGATGAATTGCTTGGATCATATACCAAGGCAGAAGATAATGCATTATCCGCAGCCTTCGGAAGTCGGGGAAAAAAGAGATTGAATAGAGTTTTTGATGCTATTGGCTTCGTCTACCCCGACTACCGCTACCCGCTGCGGGTACAGGGGAAGAAGAGAAAAGTTGATGCAACGGCTGCCCCAGCCAAGCCTGTGCCGGAGGCTGTAAGAAAAAAGTTGAAGGTGCTTACCCACCGGTCGTGTTACATTGAACTGGTCGTGGTTCCTGAGTTTGGCGCAGGGACATCTTCTGCTGCCGAAGTAAAGCGTGATGCCTTGACTGTGCAGAGTACTGAAGAGTCGATTGTAGCGCCGAAGACGTCTGCAGTCGGGCTAGCCGAAGCTAGAGATGACAAGGCTGAAGAGCTACAAGTGGAAAAGGTGATAAAAACGCCAGAAATCATGAGCCCACTGACTAAGACAGTTTTGTCAAAGATGCAAAAAATTCCTGCCTCCACTCCTAGGAGGAGGAGAATGGCCAGCGTATTAGACGCTGTTATAGAAACTACGAAGACTTTGAGCCCTACTCCTAAGAAAATTGTCCAAGCTTCGAAAGCTCAGATCAAAGCTGAAGCAGGGCCTTCAATGCCCACCGAGACGGAGCCTACAGTACCTGAGAACAAAACAGTAGGGCAGAATGTACCAGAAAAAACCGAAACTCCTGCTCTCGAAGCTCCGATCGAAGATGTTGACTACATTATTCGGCATGCTGCAGGGAAAAAATTGTCTGAAGAGGAAAGTTTTGAAGCCAAACACTATGCCCGGGAACTAAAGGACCCAAAGGGGGCCTTAGTGTTTAATGGTACAAATGAAGATGATTTCTTGTACTGTCTCCTAGATAATAAAGAATTATCTGTGTGTCGGGAGATGGCCAGAAGTATGGGCTTCCCGAAGCTCGAAGCTGGCCTTTGTGCCATGACGAAAGCTGATCTCGCAGATAGTCTTGCATACAACAGTCTGAAGGTTCAGAAATTATGAATTTTGAAACTTATGAACTCTGGAATGAAGTCTTATACTTTGATGTTAATCCTTTTATTCTTTCTTGCAAGGCCTGATACTTAGCAATGCCTAAGAGCGCAAAAGAATGCTGAAGACGAGAGCTGCACTATAGCTCTCAACAACCTTCGAACAGAGGTTGTCAGGCTGAGAAACGAAGCCTCAGAAAAAGACAAAATTCTACTTTCATTGGTGGATAAAGTAAAAGAAGATGAAGCAAATTTTAATGCTCAAGCTAAAATTCAAAAGAATGAGATCGAAGACCTTCGGAAACAGCTGGCCGAAGCCAAAGAAAAATGCGCTATCGCAGAAGCTGATCGAGAGGCCAACGAATATTGGAAAAACACTTTTGAAAAAATAGTTGAAGAACTTCGCACATCCAAAGAAATATGTTTTGAAAAATCTTTAAGGTGCGTGGAGAAGATAAAGGCTAGCTTCGCCAATGTGGGCTGAAAGTTCCCTTTGGCCCGGGAACAAGATCTGGATGTCGCCTAGAGGGGGGTGAATAGGCGAATAAAAATTATTACTTTAAAACTTAAATTCTTACTCTACTCGAAGACTAAAACACAGTGGAATGAAGATCCCTTCGAGTAGGTTGCAGCGGAATAGAAAATCCTGTCTCAAAATGTCCTGCACTTCAAATAAAGCTTATACCACAGATAAGTGTTGAAGTGCAGATATAAAAGCGAGTAAGACGGAAAGTCAGAGCACAATACAGAACAGAGCACACAGACGCAAGGATTTATCCTGAGGTTCGGCCAAGCCTGAAATGCTTGCCTAGTCCTCGTTGGAGTTAGCCACACCTGGGCTTGGAGTCTGTTTCAACTCCTTCCTCCGTTTCCTCAGATCTGTCAGTATGACAGATAGAGCCTTTCACTATGTTGAGTTGGGTTACAACAAACCTCGGCTGCTTACAAACTTCTTGACAACACCCCGGCAGAGTAACGATACGCTCAAGACCTTGCTCTAGCTCTTAGCAGCTCTTCTCCACTCTCTAAAGGCTTATAGTTGTGCCTTCTACACAAGCTAGAGAGATACACACAAGAGGGAGAGTGAGAATTGATCAGAGTGGTGTCTACACTTGTTGGCTGCTCTTCTTAATCAATTTGAGGCGCCTAGGAGTCCCTTTTATAGACCCAAGGGGCCTAGGAGCCGTTGAGAACAAACCAGGAAGGCAATTCTTGCCTTCTGTCGGATGAAGCACCGGACAGTCCGGTGCCCGATTTCCTTCCAAAATTGGCGCAGTCGACCATTGCAGTCTTGGAGCCGTTGGCGCACCGGACATTGTCCGGTGCACACCGGACAGTGCGGTGCCCCCATCTGACCGTTGGCTTCGCCACACGTCACGCGAGGATTGCGCGGCCGACCATTGGCCCAGCCGACCGTTGGCTCACCAGACAGTCCGGTGCACCACCGGACAGTCCGGTGAATTGTAGCCATACGTCGCCAGACTTCTCCCGAGAGCGGCGACTTCGCCGCAGCTGACTCACCGGACACTGTCCGGTGCACCACCGGACAGTCCGGTGATTTATAGCCGTACGCCACCGACTTCTCCGAGACCGGCCTGTTCACCAGAGTTCAGCCTGGCGCACCGGACACTGTCCGGTGCTCCACCGGACAGTCCGGTGTGCTAGACCGAGCTGAGTCTTGGCTGTACACAGCCAAGCATTTTGCACCTCTTTTCTTTTCTTCTTCTCTCTGTTTCTAATACTTAGACAAATATGTTAGTACACAAAAACCAATGTACTAAGTCTAGAAACATACCTTCTCTTGGATTTTCACCTCTCTATCATTTGACATGCTAAAGATTGATGTTGGACTCCTAAATCATCAAGTCAGCTTAACTTGATCTAGACTAACATTTCTGAGCTCCAAAATCCTGTAAAGATCACATAGAATATCTCCAAACATAGGAACAACCCAAACTAAAGATCAGAGTGCACTTAGCTCTTTTGGGCTGCTTCCAGTTCTGTTTTTGACATTTATTCTCGTTCTAGTGACCTTGATCTCCTTCTTAGAGTTTGGTCTTGAACCTTATGACTTACACCACATAACTAGAGATGTTTCCTCATTTGTTGTAAGTCACGTCCTTATGTAGTGATCCTTGATGTGTCGTAGCTATTCTCAACTCGATCACCCTTGACTTTGCAAGCCTTCTTCTTCACCCTTGGCTTTGGGTTCCTCAGCCTCTTTGACCTTCTCCCGTGCACTTGGTACCTCGAAGTTCTTCTTGCCTCTGTCCTTGGCTTGATCAGTTGTCTCCGAGCTAAGCACCCGAGTCTCACTTTATGCAATGTCCATCTTACTTGTGATGCCCATTATCTATCCATCATCTAGTCCTTGGACCATCACACTTGTTCACTTGTGTTGAACCCTGTTAGCTTCATTAAGCACCTGTTCAACACTTAGCACACTTGTTAGTCCTTTAATTGAGTTGTCATCCAAACACCAAAATCCACAAGAGAGCTTCCAATCTCCCCCTTTTTGGTGATTGATGGCACCATAATTAAAGCTTACATAAGAGTGAAATTTAAAGCACAAATTTTGAGTTCTAAGATTGTAGAATGCTCACCCTAAATATGTGCTTACATTAAAATCTTAGCTTTGGCCTTAAATGCCAAAGTGCACATACTTAGGCTAAATCGAAGCATTGCTACACCTTAGTACCTGTGGGATGCATTGTGTCAAGGATCAAACCATGATGTGTATAACACACAAATGCACAGAAATAGAGTTAAACACCATTCACTTGAGTGGATATATCACAGGAATATCAACCTACCACTATTCACCATTAAGATACCAATTTAAACTAAGATACTAATTTAAAGCAATTTAAAGCAATCTTAAAGCACCATTAATCTTAAAGCACCATTAACCACATGAATATCTATTACAGAATAAACACTATAGATGCCAATTAATTCATAGCAGCGGAAACACTAGTCCATATGATGCAACACATATAATACTGCAAAAGGCATATGATAAGAATTATCAATAACACAATAACACATTAACAATGCTCAAACTAACTAACACATCACCCCTTAGGATAAGCTTTCCTCTCAGGTTGAGATAAGCTCAAACTAACTAACACATCACCCCTTAGGATAAGCTTTCCTCTCAGGTTGAGATAAGCTTTAATGCACAAATTCTCCCCCTTTGACATCAAACACCAAAACCATATTCAAGCAAGAACATAGGATGATGTCAAGGGACAGCAGGGTGTTAAGGAGGAAAGACACACTATCAAAACTCCCCCTTACTTATTGAACATATGCACTACCAACATTTGAGTAAGATACATATACGCAAAAAGATCAATACTTCCTTTTGTACCTTTACCATGTTGTAGTGTATTTCCCATCTTGAAAGTATTAGTCTCTCGGGAGCTTCTCCACACTTGTGCCTGATCCTTTATACTAACCTTTTCTTGTTGCTAAGACACCAAGCTTAGAGCAAGTTATAGTATTGTGGCACAAGATGAAGCTTCTATTCTAGTGATTATCAAAAGATGACAATTGAAAGCAAACTATCACGGCTACCAATTGAAAGGTCATTTATTATCATAGCTTTAATGGTAAGCATCTAGTATCACCAAATATTATGAAGCATGAACAATCTAAAATTATGCAATTACTCACGACTTAAGATACCAATTTCTGACTTACAAAGGTACCCAAGTCCTGATTGCTCCATTTCTTGCTCATCTTCTCTTTTCCACCTTGAGACTATACAAGATTGCTCAAGAAACAATTAGACTCAAAAGACACAAGTTATGTGTGCTCCCCCTAAACTTTTGCATCAAGTATTTGAATAACTTGCACTTTGCACATTCTAGCTTTCTCAGAATTAGAGGGGATTACAGCATATCTTGGTCAAGGCATACTCCCAATTTCATCCCAAAGAGATACCAATTAAATACCAAATTGAAAGCCACTTGATACCAATTGGAGTCCAAATGAAAGGTTGACTTAGTACAACAATGCATGCCTCAAGAAGTATAACATTTTAGAAGCAACCTAGACATGCTTCATACATGATAATCATTACACCACATATACCAATTGAAAACGACAAGATCATGCATATAAAGCTCAATGTCTAAGCACATCATAATTAAGAAGGTTCCTTAGGTACACCAAAAGAAACAACATTTTAACGTAAGGAGCACCTAAGCCAAGATACTACCAATTCAGAGGCAAGACCATAGCTGTGATCACAATTAATGGAACTTCAAGATATTCAACGAAATTGCATAGTTCCATTCTCCATACCTTTGCCTTTTCCTGAATTGCCATGAGAGCACCAGTTGTCACTAAGTTAGGGCTCCTTTTGTTTATGCACCTTATAGCTCAAAAGGGTGCATTAGAGGCACAACACGGATTTGGTATTCACCCAATACCAGACTAGAATAATCATGTGAACATAAACTAAACAAAATGTCATATTTGCACAAAGGTTAATCATTCAAATCATATAGCATAACTCACAAAGGAATACAGATTTATTCACAAACACAAAAAGAGTTAATCATGGTGGATATATCTAGTGAAAAACTACCCATTAAATGATTCAAGAGACATAACCTCTAAAGCACACAATCCTGATTAAGCACGCATGGTTACGATCTTGGAAATCATTGATTGAAAGGTACTCAACATAGGCAATCAAAAAGGCATAACATCTTATGGAGAGCAAGTTGCAGAATCTCATCAAGGTCCTTTGCTTAATTCACCAATAATGCTTAAGGACCTATTCACCTTATTTCACTTGAGATGAACATGGGATTAGTGTCTCACAGTAAGTCAACCTTGGGTCAATGAATAAACACCAAAACAATTAACAGCCTAAGCATAGAGTTTGAGTTAACCGTATTAAGCTCTCCCATGGTCTCCAGTTCATCTCAAGGCACCTGCATGGTCTAGTTAGCACAGTTTGGTACCCAGCTCGGGATGGGTCCATATCAATCATCCAAAAAAGCCTTTGGTACCCAAATAGCATTTGTGCTAGTCCTAGGTGATCTCATGATTGATCTAGCACAAGAGTATGATTTGGGTCTCCTAAGCGAATAATATTGAGACAAATTTACTTGCTTAGGAACCTCACCTTTATTACATACCTTGGATAGATGACCCTGCTCACCACACTTGTAGTAGAAGCGTCGCTCAACCTGACATGACGCTTGCTATTTGTCATTTTCCTTGGTGAGAGTCATCTTGGAGAATGCACATGCTTGATTCATCAATAGAGGACAAGAAGTGATCGTGTGGTTCTTGTCATTGCATCCAAAGCATCTCCTTATCCCTTCTCCCTTGTCGTTGTATGGACACGACGCAATGAGGTGTCCTGCCTTATTGCACTTAAAGCACCCCCTTTTCCCTTTTCTCTTTTTGTTCTTGGATGACATAGAGAAATGGTCAGTGCAAACAACATGATTAATTGAATCTTTACCTTTTTCCAAGCTCATGTTGATTTCTTCATCTTTAGGAACATCCTTCTTATGGAGCTTAACACTTGCTTCAGTTTTTCCTTTCTCAAGCTTCTTCACCACGAGCCTGTGGATATCTTGAGAAGGTTGAGCAATGCGTCTTCTCCTTAGTTGTCTTTGCTTCTTGTTCCCACACAATTTCTTTTGTGACCCTACAACTTTTTGCTCATTTAAACACTCGCTTCCTTTTGAGCGACAGGGGTTAGCACATGATGATAGATTATCCAAATGAATATTTGTGCACGAATGAGGTTCACATGAATTTAAGTTCGTAATTACGACCTCATGAGCAACATCAAGCATGATATGATCATCAACTAATTTATTATGAGAATATGACAACATATCATACTTATCACCTAGAGCAAGTTTTTCTAAGTTTATCATTTCTACTTGACTCCTAAGCATAGAATTTTCAGTTTTAAGTTGAGCAGCATTAGATAATACATCATAATTTTTTC
Source organism: Zea luxurians (assembly GCA_029449295.1). Lineage (NCBI taxonomy): Eukaryota > Viridiplantae > Streptophyta > Magnoliopsida > Poales > Poaceae > Zea > Zea luxurians. Next base: position 119,062,427 of record JAOPSE010000009.1, read on the forward strand.
TTTGCTCAATTAAAACAGATTCATACCGTTGGACCAAATTCTCATGAGAGTACTTTAGCTCCTCATGTTTTTTGGTCATCTTCTCCAGGCTGTCGTTGGTTTTGATGAGAGTCTCCTCTAGCCTGAGAAGCGTCTCGCCTTGTTCCTTGTTCCTTCTCAACAGCTTAACCAAGAGCGCTTTGTCTCCTTTGTTGAGATGGATGTAGAAACGGCGAATCTCCTCTTCCACATCGTCGGTCTCATTTTCCCTGTCATTATTATCAGTGGAAGCAAAACAGAAAAATGTACCTTGTGATGAAGTAGACTCCTCATCCTCATATTCTTCCTCATCATTGCTTTTGTCTCCACCATCATTGTTAGCAATAAGACATTTATTACTAGTGGAAGACAAACCTGTTGATGTGGTGGATTCATCGTTTGGTTGCCATCGTTCTTGTTCTTCTCCCTTGAACAAGTTAGTATCACCAGCAATAAAGGGAGCAGAGGAAGTGCATATGGACTTAAAAAATTTCAACTTAAGTTTAGTCCATAGATCATGAGCATCAACAAATAAGTCACTATCACTACTCATGATGGCAAAATAGGCACCTCTAGAAAGAGAATAAACTAAGATGTTGCAAGCATGGTGATTTAGAGATAGACATCTTAGTTCATCATTAGAAGGATTTTTACTAACATTAGAGGGAAAAATACTTCTACTAAAGACCTGTCTCAAATCAGGATCAACACTCATGAAAGCATTATAAATAGAGACAGACCAAGACTTGTAATTAGAGCCATCGCCTAAAAGAAGTTCTACATTTACCTCTTGTGATGACATCGCCATCTCCGGACGGCTAAGCTCACACTGGAGAGGCCTAGTTCTGATACCAATTGAAAGTTCCCTTTGGAGCGGGAACAGGATATGGATGTCGCCTAGAGGGGGGGTGAATAGGCGAATAAAAATTATTACATTAAAACTTAAATTCTTACTCTACTCGAAGACTAGAACGCAGTGGAATGAAGATCCCTTCGAGTAGGTTGCAGCGGAATAGAAAATCCTGTCTCAAAATGTCCTGCACTTCAAATAAAGCTTATACCACAGATAAGTGTTGAAGTGCAGATATAAAAGCGAGTAAGACAGAAAGTCAGAGCACAATACAGAACAGAGCACACAGACGCAAGGATTTATCCTGAGGTTCGGCCAAGCCTGAAATGCTTGCCTAGTCCTCGTTGGAGTTAGCCACACCTAGGTTTGGAGTTTGTTTCAACTCCTTCCTCCGTTTGCTTAGATCTGTCAGTATGACAGATAGAGCCTTTCACTATGTTGAGTTGGGTCACAACAAACCGCGGCTGCTTACAAACTTCTTGACAGCACCCCGGCAGAGTAACGATACGCTCAAGACCTTGCTCTAGCTCTTAGCAGCTCTTCTCCACTCTCTAAAGGCTTATAGTTGTGCCTTCTACACAAGCTAGAGAGATACACACAAGAGGGAGAGTGAGAATTGATCAGAGTGGTGTCTACACTTGTTGGTTGCTCTTCTTAATCAATTTGAGGCGCCTAGGAGTCCCTTTTATAGACCCAAAGGGCCTAGGAGCCGTTGAGAGCAAACCAGGAAGGAATTCTTGCATTCCGTCGGATGGAGCACCGAACAGTCTGGTGCACCACCGGACACTGTCCGGTGCCCGATTTCCTTCCAAAATTGGCGCAGTCGACCGTTGCAGTCTTAGAGCCGTTGGCACACCGGACAGTCCGGTGCCCCCATCTGACCGTTGGCTTGGCCACGCGTCACGTGCGGATTGCGCGGCCGACCGTTGACCCAGTCGACCGTTGGCTCACCGGACAGTCCGGTGCACCACCGAATAGTCCGGTGAATTTTAGCCGTACGTCGCCAGACTTCTCCCGAGAGCGGCGACTTCGCCGCAGCCGACTCACCGGACACTGTCCGGTGCACCACCGGACAGTCCGGTGATTTATAGCCGTACGCCGCCGACTTCTCCGAGAGCAGCCTGTTCACCAGAGTTCAGCCTGGCACACCGGACACTGTCCGGAGCACCACCGGACAGTCCGGTGTGCCAGACCTAGCAGAGTCTTGGCTGTACACAGCCAAGCCTTTTGCACCTCTTTTCTTTTCTTCTTCTCTCTGTTTCTAATACTTAGACAAATATGTTAGTACACAAAAACCAATGTACTAAGTCTAGAAACATACCTTCTCTTGGATTTTCACCTCTCTATCATTTGACATGCTAAAGATTGATGTTGGACTCCTAAATCATCAAGTCAGCTTAACTTGATCTAGATTAACATTTCTGAGCTCCAAAATCCTGTAAAGGTCACATAGAATATCTCCAAACATAGGAACAACCCAAACTAAAGATCAGAGTGCACTTAGCTCTTTTGGGCTGCTTCCAGTTCTGTTTTTGACATTTGTTCTCGTTCTAGTGACCTTGATCTCCTTCTTAGAGTTTGGTCTTGAACCTTATGACTTACACCACATAACTAGAGATGTTTCCTCATTTGTTGTAAGTCACGTCCTTATGTAGTGATCCTTGATGTGCCGTAGCTATTCTCAACTCGATCACCCTTGACTTTGCAAGCCTTCTTCTTCACCCTTGGCTTTGGGTTCCTCGGCCTCTTTGACCTTCTCCCGTGCACTTGGTACCTCGAAGTTCTTCTTGCCTCCGTCCTTGGCTAGATCAGTTGTCTCCGAGCTACGCACCCGAGTCTCACTTTATGCAATGTCCATCTTACTTGTGATGCCCATTATCTATCCATCATCTAGTCCTTGGACCATCACACTTGTTCACTTGTGTTGAACCCTGTTAGCTTCATTAAGCACATGTTCAACACTTAGCACACTTGTTAGTCCTTTAATTGAGTTGTCATCCAAACACCAAAATCCACAAGAGAGCTTTCATGGGCGCCTATTCAAATGAAGATAACTTCATACGAGGCGATCCTGAGGGTGTTATCGAGTGGATAAGAGGAGAGGCCGAAGCTTTTTAAGAAATCCTGAGTGATCACGGGGATGTCTGCGCGTTCTCCGGTGCAAGAGGAATTTCAGCTATCCTGGAGAAGGCGGGTTGCGACCACGTCAAAACTCTAGCCCAGGCCGAAGCTGCCTTGTCTGTGGATGACACAAAAGATCCCTCAGCTGAAGCAAGCTTAGTGGGCGGAAAATTTTACACTAACATCTAGGCAAATAGTGGCCGAGAAATAGCTCACGAAATTATGAAGAAGAGCGAGAAAGACATCCATGAGGCCCGAGTACAAGCTAAGCAAGCTAAAGAAGCTGTAGAGCGCGAGAGATGCATAGGTATTGTTTCGTGGCATCTAGCTTCGGCATTTGTTTTCGTGACTTTGAACTAATTAATTTTTTCTACTGTAACTAAACTATCTCCTTCACCGGAACCGTTCGACCCCCTGGCTGACCCGGAAACGAAGGAAGCAATAGATATCATCAATGTGGCCGAATCTATTGTTGACGAAGTTGTTAACAAGTTATTAAATGAAGTTGCGGAGAAGGTCCTGAAAGAGGACTAGTACTTATTGTAAAAAGTTTTAGATGATCAATGCAACTTTGGTGTATCAAGACTGTAATATTCGATGTGCACATTTATGAATCTAATATGTAAATTATTTTGTAATTCAATTCTTTGCAATGCATGAAACTTTATATACATACCGCTTTTGAGCCTTTGGCGAAAAAACACCTTCCCTTCTTTTCATGCTTCGTAAAGAATAAAATTCGTGCTTCGTGAAGATATCCTTGCTTCGTAAAAACATTCCATCTTCGTAAACAAAGGATCCCTTCTTTTGCATTAGAGCTGACGAAGCTGTATTTCTCAGCTTACATTGTGCCTTAGCACGTTTTCATTTTTTATAAAGCAGTCTCCAAAGATCGACTTCGTATTCAATTCGTGTCATCGGTGCAATATGATGTATGATGTGATGTTATGCGGGATGATGTGATGATATGATGCAAAGGATGATGCTAATGCCGAAGATACACACCCACACACCCACACTAGAACACACCATCTCTGCGTCCCCTTAGGAACGATCAGAATCTTTTTGCCATTTATTTTTCGGCTTCACCGTTTATTTTTCAGTGTAAGTTCTGCATCCCCTTAGGAACGTCTTTTGAACTTCTTCGCCTTCTATTTCGGCGGTATTTTTCGTGTTGAATTTTCGCGCTTCGCCTTATATTTCGGTGGTATTTGGCTCTGCATTCCCTAGGGAACGACTTTTGAGCAAAAAACTTACGATGCGCTCCATTGTGAGCCACTTTTTTTGTAGCTTCGGCAAGACATAGACTGCGCTCCCTTAGGAACGTCTTTATTTTTGTAGCTTCGGCTATTTTTGAGGTTCGTAAACCTATGAAAAAGCTATATTTCATTGTGATATAAGCAAAACTTATTACAAAAAACTAAGTTTACATTGATTGTTTCTTAAGAAACAAAATGACAAATAACCATAAAAGCATTTTTGGAGTAGAATATCGCTCAAAAAATGTGCTTGGATTCTGGCACAGTACTGTTGACTGTGTAAGCTTTGGATTCCTCCTTGAAATCCCATTGCTGTTGAGAGTGCTGGTGCCCTTCTAGCTGCTGGCTCCGGGAATGAACCGGTTGTAGTGGTGGTGGAGGTGGGAGTTGTGGCCAAGAAGCCTGTGAATGGCTAGCCGAATCAACGGAAGCTACAGGATGATTGCCCACATACTCTGGTATGTATGGAGAATGGCACGAAGCAGTGTACAAGACCTGCTTCAGCTGATTCTGCCGAGCTTCGGCTTCTGCTATCTCCTTTTGCTTCTGAATAGTGATTTGGTACATTCTTGTAGTATGGCCCTTGTCCTCACCACAAAATAAGAAGTAGATCTTTCTAGGCTGATCCCCAAATCTTCCCCCAAAGCCCCTGGCACCTTTGCCTCTTGGGGCTGGTGGCCTGAAAGAGCTTTGTTGTTGCCCCGAAGATTGTGAGGTGTATTGTGACCTCTGAGGCTAACTCCCTTTGTCATCATTCTGAGTGGAATTGTGGATTGACCTGACATGCCTCGGATGGATTCTTCCTCCGAAGCCCCTAGTCATTTCCGAGAATCTGTAAGCTTCCTCTCTTCTCTGGCGAAAGTCGTTGTCAGCCCAGATGTACTCATCTATTTTTTGGAGCAGTTTTTCTAGAGTTTGTGGGGGCTTCCTGGCGAAGTACTGGGCCGTAGGTCCTGGCCAAAGGCCCTTAATCATGGCTTCAATGACAATTTCATTGGGCACCATGGGCGCTTGCACCCTCAATCGCAAGAACCTTCGGACATACGCCTGGAGGTATTCCTCATGGTCTTGCGTGCATTGGAACAGGGCATGAGCTGTGACTAGCTTCGTCTGAAAACCATGGAAACTGGTTACCAGCATGTCCTTAAGCTTCTACCATGATGTAATAGTCCATGGCCGAAGAGAAGAATACCATGTTTGAGCTACATTCTGGACTGCCATGACGAAGGACTTCGCAATGACTGCAGTATTGCCCCCATACGAAGATATAGTTGCTTCATAGCTCATCAGAAACTGCTTTGGGTCTGAATGCCCATCATACATGGGAAGCTGAGGTGGCTTGTATGACGGGGCCATGGGGTAGCCTGCAGTTCTGCTGCTAAGGGAGAAGCGTCATCAAAAGTAAAGGTATCATGATTAAAATCATCATACCACCCATCTTTGTTGAATAAGCCTTCTTGACGAAGTTCCCTGTGTTGGGGCCTTCGATCTTGTTCATCTTGAACAATATGGCACACTTCTTCAGTAGGTTCGTCGATCTTCCTTTGAAGATCAGCCAGCCACGCCATCTTCTCCTTCTTCCTTTGTACTTGTTGATGAATGATTTCCATGTCCCTGATTTCTTGGTCCAATTCCTCCTCCCGGAGTGTTGGACTGGTGGCCTTCGTCTTCTGGCTTCGAGCTTCTCGGAGAGAAAGAGTTTTCTGGTTTAGGTCCAGTGGCTGCAGTGCAGCAGCCCCTGTCACTGAAGCTTTCTTCGGTGGCATGACGAAGGTCAGTGCTTGCCGAAGGTGGTCGAAAGAGTTCACTGGAGGTGGGCGCCAATGTTGGGGACTTGTTCTCAAATGCTATGAATTAAGAACAATGCAACACAAAATGTTATATGTTAATGCCCTTCATCCTATGAAGCATTGTTTCTCTTAGGATATAATGATCTTCAGACGAAGGTCATGAAGGACATACCTTCATCATTGCAGTATACATTAATGAAAGAAGAAGCATATGAAAACGTAAAAAACAACGTGAACAATTATGTAACATTATTAATTCATTTTTTATCATATTATCATGAGTGAATGAAAACAATATGAAATTACAAATCGTACCTTCGGCTCAACAGAAAGCGAAAGCACAAGAGTGACACAAGAACGAGTACGAGTCAGCGTGAACAGTATGGGGGTATTGTTCATCTATTTATAGACACAGGATGCAGCTTGTGAGAAATTACACTCATGGCCTTTACATTTACTATTGATTTTAGGACAATTCATTGAGGTCCATATTGCCTTTTCCCCTTTAAGTCGGTTCCTTTTCCTGCTGCTATGCCGAAGCTCTCATGCGCGTGGCTTCGGGACCGCATCACCCTTCGTATCGTTCATGCTTCTCACATTGTATATGGTCTAGAACCGAGTCCAAAGGTACCTATTCATACACCACACTTAGAAAATATTGTCAAATCATGCTTTTGAGGACCTTCGGAAGATGAAGGCCCCCAACAATGTACTAATGCAATAGTTGTACCAAGTGGGGCTTGTAAGTCTTGCAAGATCTGACCAACTACGTTTGTGGTTTAGCCACCATTGTGTACTTGAGGTAAATGATGCCCATGGTGTATTGGCTGGAAACTCGATATTGGAGATAGCAGGGAGCATCTGAGATAAGCCACCTCCAGAGCACCACTTGCATGTGGAGAAGGCTTAGGGCTATCCACAGAGTTACCTGACTAGGATCTTGACCCTCGCATGGATATTCCCTTGCATGGGGCTCTAACAAAAATTAGTGGGAAGCTTGCACGCTTCTTGATACCTCTAAAAATATCAATGCATCAGTATAAGTTCATGTCTATAACATATTTAATCTTTCGCATTTATATTATGGTATCTTGGTTGTTTGTTTTACCTTTCTAGTTTTGGGCTAGTGGATAGGTTTAAAACGTAGGTTGCATAACTCATTTGCAGTAGGAATAACAACATTTAGTCAAAATTATTGTTGTATGTAAGATAGCTAATTTATTGCATAGGTTCACTAGGAGAAAATATAGGCCATAGTTTAGAGAGAAATTAGAATTCTGTACCGCTCCCTCTCAGACATCATTGTTCCATATAGTGGGGATTGTTTGTTTTAATATGGTGTGGCTCATATTTTATCTAATTAAATCAACCTAATTCCAGGCACACATTAAATACGCTTATATGCCTCCATGGTCGGATGTCGAGCCCCCCAAATCCCTTGGGACAACTAGGACCTTTTATGGTTCTCGGGATGGCTGGGGTGGCCCATGGTTCTCAGAACGTCTAGGGCCCTAGTGTCCCTGGAACGGCTGGGGCATCACTCTTAGGCCATGTTTGTTTCATCTTTGTTTAGGTTCTGGCTAGCTAAAGATGTTGCGGACTACCAAACATCCATCTTTTTAGTCTGTTTCTATGAAAATCACTGTAGTTAAACTTGTCCAAAATCAGCATGAACACATAATCAACCGAGTCATTGCGATAGTAGGAAACTATCACTTTCTATATCCTAAACCTCATGGACTCTTTTACCTTCCTCCGCATGTAGTCTCTATACTCAGATTCTTTACATAACCAGATTCTTCCCTGAACCAAATTCTTAGAAAAGCTCCTCAAAAAGGCTGAACCAAACAAGAATGTCCCCCTCCCCTATGTCCCTAGATGCCCGAGAGGGCGATGTGTCCCTTAGGACGTTCGGGGTTCTTTTAAGGGGTCCTATGTTCCTTAGGACATCTGGGGGTCCTATGGTCGTTGGGTGGTCGAGGGGCCGCGTGGAAGTTATGACTCTAGGGTGGTGCTCCTAGGCTCGTGGGGGCTGCGCTATGCCAGAAACATGCCTTTAGTGACGTTTTAGGTTAATTAGTGATGTGTAAAACACGTCTCATATTTTATGTCTCTGATTGAACCTGATCAGTGATGCAGAAAAAGAAGTCACTAATAGAACTACCTTAGTGACATGTATTTATTAATCAATGTCATTGATAGAACCAATTTAGTGACGTCAAATTTTTTTAATATGCACGAGATTGTCTACCACTACACTGCCAACTCATTTCTGTCTATATTATGTTTTCTTCACCACATATTATAACAAACTAAATATAAATTGATTATTTGAGACATTAAATAAATTCAAATGAAAACAATTGTCAACTACAAAGTTGCATAACTTTTTGAGATATACAACTTTTATTTTGGTAGTTTTATCATTCGAGGTTGTTTATAAAATTTGATTTTTGAATTTAAAAATTTCAAACATATTTATCTATGACAAGATGATTTTAAATCAAAATATTGTCAACTACAAAGTTTCATAATTTTTCAAGACATACAAATTATAGTTTGGTGATTTTTCCATCTGAGGTCGTTTGACAAATTCAAATTTTAACTACGACGCGAAGGTTGAAGCTAGTGACATGTTTATATGTATTAGTGACATTAATTTAAATATACGTCACTAAACATATCTGACGTCTAAAGTCAGTGACATGTTTATATATACATGTCACTAAACAGATCTGACGTCGGAAGCCAATTACATGTTTATATATACACGTCACTAATGTATATGTATTAGTGACATTGCTTTGAGTACATATCATTAAACAGATCACAATAGAGACACGTAAAATAAATAATGTCACTGAGTTATTACCATATTTTGTTAGTCACGTGTTTTTACAATAGACGTCACAAAGATAATTTTGTTAGTGACATTTTTTTAAAAAAAATATCGTCATTGTGAAAAATAGTGACGTCTTTTTGGCTAGTGTCGTAGACAGCCATGTCACCTTCCAGCGATTTTGATGTAGTGTTGTTCAAAGCTATTAGGATCGTCAGGTCGTTCGAGGCCAATGTGTATTATCCATGATCATGTTATGTGGCCGAATTAGTTTTATCACTTGGGTACGTTAATAGAGAAGTTAATGGCTATATTTATAGAGGTGTAATGGACATGTGAAGAACAAAGTAATGTGTGTACGTTACTGTGATTGCTATTTTTTTGTCTTCTTGCAACTCCTACTGTTATATCTCTCTCACAGCACAAGCAACATGAAACACAATAGCACAAATCTATGTCCCACTTCTCAGTTGAGTTGCATCTCATTCTCCTCGTCTAAATCCTCTGTGCATAGAGACTTAGGAGAGCAGGTCTAGAGAACCATCGACTGCTAATGACACCTACTCGGATGTATGGACGATAATGTTTTTGAGGAGCGGTTTTGTGACTACTTGCTGAAGCTGTCAATCCTAGTGGACGTTGGATGGATGATATCATGAAAATATAACTATATCGACTATGATCTATGAATTCAAGCAACACAGGATGCCACCTCGTGTGAATAGAGATATTAGTGCCTCTAGCATTGGTCTCTCTATATGGTATACTATGATCTATGAATTTATAAATTCAATTTATTCTCTATTATAATGAGTATAGTGATCATGTATATGTTTGCTACTATAGAGTAGCAATATTATACATATATATGCATACTAGTGTTATGGAATTTCTAGATTAAATTAAACATGAAAGTGAATAAATTCCTAACAATAAAAGAAAGGGATAATTGCATGTATGCCACAACAATTTTGGCCAAGTACTACCTCCCTTCACAAATATATGACATCGTTGACTTTTTTCGAAAAATTTGACCACTCGTCTTATTCAAAATATTTATTCAAAAATATAAACTTTTAAGTCAAGCACAAACTACCTTAAGTGATAAAACAAATCAAAAAAATAAATGATAAATCACTATTTTTTTAATAAGACGAGTGGTTAAAGTTTTTTAAAAAGGTCAATGGTGTTATATATTTATGAACGGAAGGAGTATCTTATTTGCAATCGTAAATGTCTTAATCCCTTATATTCTTACTCTTCCATACCATCTCTAGTATCTAGTAGCATAAAAGGGATTACGGTATACAATTTTTTTATCCTTCTATGCTACTGACGATGACATGGAAGAGTTAGATCGAGTGGCATAGAGAAGATTAAGACATTTGCGTTGACAAATAAGGCGTACTTGCAAAATTGCATTGGCATGCAGCGAATTTTCTCTAGAAGAAAAGAGGAGCACTACTCGGTGGTGTAGGAGGAAGATGGAGGTGGCAACCGTCGTTCTCACGGTTGGAGCGAGGTGAGGATTGAGCAAGGATGAGGTTTGGAGGGGAATGAAGATACGACGGGTGAGAGAGAATATGCGGCGTGTAAAATCTTGGATAGGTAACGACACACCACATGAACAGATTGCACTGGCAGGTTTGTAATATATATTCCTAGCCTTCGGTTCAAAACCATGCCGAATTCATTTATTGCAAGTATTTGGATCCATGCATGCAGTATAAACCCAAGTACCTCCATATCCAGTCAGTCCTAAAAAAATGTGTATATATACCATGGACACGCCAGCATGCAGAACAGGGATATGCAACACTTGCTGACTTTTCCTTTACTGGATTCTCCGCCTTTGGCACATTCGGAAATAATAGAGATCGTGACAAGGTAGATGCCACGTTTGGGTGCCAAAGATGCCGCTGTTTTGTTGAGAGCTTCCTTTGGGCAGAAAGACATCCAACTTGAGGAGTTGCTCCTATCGGTCTGCGCATGCGCTCCCCCTTTATTCTCTGCCTACAAGGACATCAATCTTATCTACATATATGCAGCTTCTTTCTGCGTGCACGTCCAAATATATTACTCTTGAAGGAAATGATTAGTTCGACAAGTGATATGGATCGGATCAAGAACTAACGGGGGTGACACTTGTTGGTTAAACGGACTCTACGTACTTCTAAATTAGAGTATAAAACAAACCAGGTGATGGACATATATGTTAGAAGTAAGGTTTTAAATAACCGAATACAACAGTCGATATATCTCGATGTATCATTTTAGCAGTGAAATGTTATGCTATTTAGCCCGACACATTCCGAAATATTCTGCTTTATTGTGATTTATCTGGATATTTGCAAGTTTAAGAAATGTGGGGATAAACTCCATATCCCGATATTTAAAACACCTGTTAAGAGACTATAATTCGATTAGTATACGACAAGGAGCATAGATATATCTATACCTAAGAGCAACTCCAAACAAGGATCCCTAAAATAGAGCCCTAAAAATCGAAATAGGACCACGTTTAAAAATTTTAGGGCCTCAAATTAATTTTGTACTCCAACAGTTAGGCCATAAATAATGATATTTGGGAAATAAATCATGTTTTTAGAAAATAAATAATTACATATTAAGAGAAAACAAAGATATGGCTCTAATATATGGGGTATTATATTTAGAACCCAAGACACCGAGATCTATAATCGTATAATGAATTTTTGTAAAAATAGGTCCATTGTTGAAGGACGATTTATGGTCTCGAATCCTATATTTTAAAATACAACTTTGTTTAGGGTCTCTCTTGGAGATGCTCTAAGTAGGGATATTATAGCGCAACCACCACTACCGGACACAATTTCTTTGCCAAGTGCTTCAGGCACTTGGCAAATCCCAGAAAACTCTCGGCAAAGACTTTGCCGAGTGTAGCTCTCGGCAAAGGGGTCTCGTTGAACTGTACATCGGCAACGGCTTCTTTGACGAGTACCTTTTATCGGACACTCGACAAAGTCTTCGCCGAGTGCCACACGGTACTCGGCAAAGAAAAGTCGTTGTCACGGCGCCAAGTAATGGTGATGGAGCCTTTGCCGAATGTTACCTCTGACACTCGGCAAATAAGCCCCCTTTGTCGAGTGCCTGCTGGACTGGCACTCGACAAAGAAGGCTACAATGGGCCCCTTTTCTAGTACCTTTGCCGAGTGTCTGCTGGCCTAACACTCGGCAAAGAAGGCTCCAGTGGGCCCCTTTGCCAGTCCCTTTGCATAGGAGGCACTTGGTAAAGGGAGCTTCTTTGTCGAGTGTCAGGACTACTGGACTTGGCAAATAAGATTTACCAGTTCTAAGGTATGCTTTCTTTGTCGAGTGCTATATGGTCATGGCACTCGGCAAAGTACCTCTTTGTCGAGTGTAACACTCGACGAAGTGACCAGAAAACCCCTTTTTATTTGTTTTTATTTTTACATCCAAACAAACAAAAGATATATATCATTGACATCACATATATCATAGAATCACTACATGTATCACCAACACCATATATCTCACAAATATCACCACATCAAACAAGTTTCACAAACATAAGTCTCGAACATTCACAAACATAAGTCTCAAGTATCTCACAAAGTATTACCAACATCATCAAGTTCAGACCAAGTTTCACAAACATAAGATCATCAGCGAGGTGGCAGTTGGACTGGTTCAGTGAAGGGCTAGGCGATCCATGCGGGTTGTTTTATGTTGTCGATTGTCCCTATACAGAGAAGAGATTGCATGTGTCAGACCAGATGAATATATACCATGCAGGACTAAAAATTTGATACTCACAGGAGTATGGAACTGAGCAGGGTCAGCTGGAGGGAACAACGGAGGTGGTGGAGCAATACCCTATGCGGCGCCAAGGCTCTACATGTACTGGAACATCTCTGTCATTCTCTACTGATCTGTCAAGCGAGCCGCCCGCTCCACCCTTATCCTTGCCTCCATCTCCATCCGTTCCCTCCTCTCTTCTAGGTGGGCCTGTAATATTTCACCCCAATGTTATAATAATGAAAAGAGAAGGTATATAACTCAATGAATGACGAGGAACAAAAGCACTAACCTGGAGTTCCGAGATATGATGGTGTGAGCTATCCTACCGAGGTTGTATGGCTAGCCTCGCACTCGTGCTCTTTGCTCGCACCTAAGACAGAGTGGGAGTGGAAAACGAGTCGATTGCCCCATCGGCAATCCAATACTGTTGATATCTCTTGCCTCCTCCAACCCTCATGAGGACATATCCGTCGATGTCCTTGGTCCTGGATCGTAATATGCCCCATGGACCTCCTTTGCCATGGCGGTGTACTAATTGAGGCGGATGTGGACGATAGGGTTGTTGTATGGCTCTGGCCCATCCTCTGGGTTGTAGGTGATGTCGAACGTCGCATTTCCCTAGTGTGCTATAGCGTACACCGAGAAGACAAAGAAGGCTAGCCACCATTTGACGTCGACTGCGAGAAAACCAACGAGATGGTTAGAAATCATACCTAATCAAAAGTTAGAATAAATTAAAGAGAGTGTGTACCCATGCTTCTATGTATTTGCCAAGGCTGCGGCTGCCTTGGTGGTGGGAGGGACCTTGCATCAGCCAACGTTGTTCCTGGCTAGCGTTGTGTGCCTCGTACCACTCGGTCGAGCACCACCTTTGCACCATCTGCTCCCAGCACTCAGGATGTGTGGCGCACCAATAAGGAATCATCTACAAAAAACAAGTACACGACATATTAGAAGATAAAATTAAACATATTTAATATCAATATTAATGTTCTTAATTTACCTGCAAGTACTGGTCCGGAGTCAACGACATGGTCCGGGCATCCTTCTTGCTCACCTCCTCCCCAAGGATGGAGCTGTGGTAAGTGATGATGGCCTAGATGTGTATCTTGAAGTGCATTTCCATGACAAGCTTCTTATAGCTCGCAGTAGCCACCACATCCGCCCTGGCCTCGTATCCAGCCTCGCATATGAAGAAATCCTGCATACAAAGAGGATGTATCCATAAATTATTTTAAGAATGTGCAATGAATGCAACGTATTAAACAATATAGTGCGAGGAAGATTTACCCACAGCTCTTACTTCACCCGCTCTGTCTTTTTATTGAATTGCTTGTTGTTCCCATCCACTGCATCAGGATTGACGACATAGTGGTCGAAGGAATAGGCCGGACCCATCACTCCGGCGTACTCAACAAGTCTAAAGAAGTGTTCGTTGTACAGAAGGTGGAGGATGCCATTGGGGTTGCGGTCGTGACCCCTGCATTCTCCAAAACCTTCCAAGACCTATCCAAGTTATTAGTTTCTATTTTAAATTGAACATATACTATGAAGAAGCGGCGAGAACATCTAAAGTTAAATAGCTTTCCCCATCGGGTCGAATAAGCGGGTGCCTGTCATGAAGTATTGGCCGCTGATGAAGACTCTTGGGACCTCGCAAGTATACGTGCATCAAACCTAAGGCGCCAGACCCAGAAGCGTCCTACTAAGCGTCATCCTCGTCATCGTCCTACTGCATCGCATCGACAGCAGGCTACTGCTCCACCTGTTGTTGTACGACATCGTCCTGCTGCGCCTCCTCCTCTGTCCTATGGGTGCTCCTCCTACTCCTCCCCCTTCCCCTCCCCCTCCCCCTCGCCCTCCTCATCCTCATCCAACCGCCTACTATCTTTATCAAACTACCTGCAATTAAGAGTAAGCAATAAGTACATATAAAAAATATGTATTTAGAAATAGATGTGAAATAAATAAAATATAGCATTGCATCGATTAAAAATAATCTTTATATGTGTCCGGATTAGCTGGATCATAAGTCTCATCATCACTATCAACCATTTCATAGTCAACACCATCTGAAGGCGCAAGTTCGTCATTGTCATTGCCTTCAAGCATTTCTAAGTCATTCTTATTTTGCACCTCATCATCATCCTCATCATCAACCATTTCAATATATACTTCCATTCCGAACACTTCTGTTAAGTATATCTCAAATCGCCATTTTAGCCCATCTTCTAAAAAGAACTCTCTATCATATATGTCCGGGTCTAAGTTATAATCTTCATCATTTGGAACAGGTAATTTACCGTACGGTGATATCTTATACACAACATCCCAACCCTTAAGATGTTCTTTTGTTTGGCACGCATATGGGAGATAATACACTTGTGTGGCCTATTGGACCACGATATAGACATCGTCTCCTCATAAGCTAGAATCCTGTCGAATTTCGACTAGCCCAAGATTAGAGTGTGTCCGTCTCGTCACTTTAGGGTCAAACCAATGACATTTGAATATCACAGGAGTAAGAGGTTTGAAACCATGAAAATTGAGTTAATATATTTCTTCAATTCTTCCATAATACTCGACCTCATCAAGCCCGGGCGTAAAGACTCCAGAATACGTGGTTTTTCGATTGGGTCGACTTTGGTCGTAGCTTGTTGTGCGAAAATGGTATCCATTGACGTCACACCCAGAAAATTTCCTGATTCTATATGCAAAGCCATTGGCTACTTGTGTCAACTCGGCACTCATAGACATGTCTCTTTGGCCTTGCAAGTTCAAACACGCTAGATTGTTATATTATTCTCACACAAGAGCAACTTCAAATGACAAACTAAGCACGATACCTTCTGTTTGAACCAGGAAATGAAATCGGGCAATCCATTTCCTGCACTCTTTCTAAGAAGGGTATCATATCCTTGTGGAGTTGGGTCCCTTGATCGATGCCAGAATTCATGAAGAAATTGCTCCATGTATGGCGTCACCTCTTCAAGGTTGGTCAATACATATAGCATGATATGGCACCTCTCTTCATGTCTCAGGGTCTTGGTGGTCGAACCACTTGCACTTCCGAGTTGCCCTCGAAAAATGTTGAGGTTCAATTCATTTTTGCAATCATTGTAAGAGGGGGTGGATTATGCACGCTCGATAGTTTGTCACCATAGTAAGTTGTTGTAAAGTTTGACACGTCCTCCATTATGTATGCCTCTGCAATGGAAGCCTCGATTTTGCATTTATTTCTACATTTCTTTTGAATAGTCTTTTGATGTCTCCCGATTGGATAGCACCAACGTCCCTACATGGCACCCCCATTCGTGCTTCATACGGGAGATGAAGAATCAAATGCTGCATCAGATTGAAGAAGTCGAGTGGAAAGATCTTCTCCAGCTTACATAGTGACAGGAGTGCCATTCTTTCCAAGTCTGCAATTATGGTCCGAGATAACTCTTTTGCACAAAGCTAGTGGAAGAAATAGCTCAACTCTACAAGCGCTAGCCAGACATGCTCAGGGACATAGCCTCAAACCATCGTCGGAAGAATTCGTTCAATCCATATGTGAAAGCCATGACTCTTCATCCCTAAGACTCGTAGAGTAGATAAGTTCACCCTCCTACTCAGGTTAGCTGCATACCCATCAGGGAACATTAACATCTTGATCCATTGTAGTACTTCCTTCCTATAGGCCTTGCTCAGGGCGAAATCAGCCTTAGGCCTTCTCCATGTCTTTCCACCACTAGTCAGCTTCAGCTCTTGGTTTGATCTTTCACATAACACTGCCAAATCAACTATTACCTTTACGATATCTTTTGACTTATCAGGAATGTCCATAATTGTTGCCCAAAGTGCCTCGACAACATTCTTTTCAGTGTGCATCACGTAAATATTGTGTGGAAGGAGAAGGTCATCACATGAGCCGAGTCAAGCCCGACTTATGGGTCCACATATGTTGCTCAACATATCCCACAAAACCACGTTCTACATTGACCACGAGACCATCTATCTATTGATAAACTTTGACACCAGTCATCATTGTAGGTGGGCAGTCTATCACTCCTTAATAGGATAATACAACCATAGCGATCTAGGAAAAACCTTGACGAAGAGTATATCATAATCTACTGAGAGGTTGAGTTCCACATACCTTCGTTGTTGTTGTTGTTCATAGCCATGACAACGATGGTGGCAGCGTCTTAGAGTACGTTGTTGCCTCCTCCATGTCCATCTCCTCCGCCTTGCTATTGTGGTGGAGGATCTCCTCTTGGCAGTGGTGGGTTGATGGAGTCGTCTCCTTCGACACCGTCTTGTGTCCCCTGCAACGGTGGCGGGTGGGAATTGTCTTTCGCCGCCATTAGGGTTAGCAGCTCTTCCAGCACTCGCAACCACTAGGCGATGGGGGCCTGTTTAATTAGGGTTAGGCAAAGGCTAATAATGTTGGCTTAAGCCACCGCCCCTTAATCCCTTCTATATATTGCTTGAGTGACTAGTGCCTGCAACCATGGTTAGGGTGCCCCCCCCCCCCCCCCCCCGAAAAAGGTGCAGATTTAAGATCGTGGGATAAACTCGTCCCAGTTCTGTTAACCGGCTATTAAGAACACCGTACCCTAAAAGACAGATCCAATTAAACAAAGAAAAGTAGTCATAAATGTTTTTTCAAGTAAAAAAGGCCATAAAGTAGTCACATAAGAGCCCTCCCGGTGCTAGGCGCTCTTTCTTTTATATGGTCCCATCCATGTAATGTTGAGGCAAGTAGTCATGCAGCTTGTTCGCTGCGGCTTGCTGCGGCTGCGGCTGCGGCTTCTACAGTATTTTTCTCTCTATGGATTGCAGCTGCAGCAGTCCAAACAGCTGCAACAGTGCCGGCTTGCAGCCAGCCGAACAGGGCCATGAACCTGTAAATGGTTCCTTGGAGTCCAGGTTGCATGTGGCATGGAAAAGGATCGAACCTGTGCACAGGTGTACAAAGATCTCAAGAGAATAATAGACATTTCAACGTACATACAAGACCTTGAGTCTTGACAGCGATCCTGTGCAGTTGCAGGCACAACGATATTTCTTGGCGGGCTGCATAAGTCCCCCACAGATGAGCTGCAACACATGGCCCTGTTTGTTTCGGCTTTTCGTAGCTTCTGGCCACAAAAAGCTGCTGCGAACTGTCAAACACTCAGCTTTTCAGCCAGCTTCTATAAAATTCGTTTGGGTAAAAACCATTCAAAATCAATATAAACATATAATCGGTTGAGTGGTTGCAATAGTAGTAATCCGTCACTTTATAAATCCTGAGCCCCATGGACAACTTTATCTTCCTCCGCACGTGATAATAATGATACTCAGATTCTCTATACAGCCAGATTCTCCCCACAGCTAGATTCTCGAAAAAACTGGTCAGAAAAAAGCTAAACAAACAAGCTCATGGCCTCTTCACAGGAGGCCAATATGCCAAAATGCCACCCCAAGAGCTGAGCTCGATCTCGGTGTGCGCTAATATCACTAGTAGAAAAAGGCTCAAAAGCCTACGGTGCAGTATATTTTACAGGCGGATTCTGTTATCAACCACCTGCGCTTTTTTTGTAGCGGTTTCTTAAGAAAACCGTCACTAGAAATCGTATTTATAGAGACGGTTCCTTATGAAAACCTTCTGTAGAAATCCATGATTTCTAGTGGCGGTTTTCTTAAGTAACCGCCACTAGAAATCATTTTTATTCTTAATTTTTCGAGTTTTTCAAACAACCTCGTATAACGAAACCACCAAAATAAAAGTTATAGATCTCTAAAAGTTATAAAACTTTGTAGTTGACAACTTTTTTATTTGAAATCATTTCGGCTCTAAAAAATTGTATATAAATTTGTCAAATTTAAAATTTAAATTTTGCAAACGACCTCAAATGAAAAAAGTGTCAAAATGAAAGTTGTAGAACTTAAAAAATTATTCAACTTTGTAGTTGACAACTTTTTTCTTTGAATTCGTTTACGGTCTCAAACAAGCAATTTACACTCAGTTGGTTGTAATATATGGGCAACAAAACTACAAATTAGACACAAAGCATGCCATAGGCGGGATGGTAGAGGAGGGTACGCGTGCCGTGACTTGCGATTTCAACGGAAACAGACGGGTGGGGTGGGCCGAGGCCTCCCCTAATAAAAATAATTTTATTGCTATTTTTAAAACCCGTTTTATGTTTCCTGGAAACGATTTTCACTGGCGGTTTTATTACGCCGACCGCCATTGAAAATCGATTTCCACTGGCTGTTCTCAGTTACCCGCCTAAAAAATAATGATTTCTACTGCTCCTATCACTGGCGGTTACGAAAAACGTCACTGTAAATAGGTTTACGACCGCCACTATAGAGCTTATCTGTACTAGTGTATTTTATCAAATTATGTGTCATGGCAAGGCGCCGTTATTATACTAGTAGTGCTACTTCGACGGACACAAGCGGGTGGGGTGGGGTGGGCCGAGGCCTACCCTAATAAAAATAATTTTTTTGCTATTTTTAAAACCCGTTTTATATTTCCTGGAAACGATTTTCACTAGCAGTTTTATTACGCTGACCGCCAGTGAAAATCGATTTTCACTGGCGGTTCTCAGTTACCCGCCTGTAAAAATGATGATTTTTACTGGCCCCTATCACTGGCGGTTATGAAAAACGTCATTGTAAATAGGTTTACGACCGTCACTATAGAGCTTATCTGTACTAGTGTATTTTATCAAATTATGTGGCATGACAAGGCGCCGTTATTATACTAGTAGTGCTTTAAAACTAGGGTATATATGTGTGACATGACATGAGAGCCCTCCCGGTGCTAGCGCTCTTTATTTTAAATAAATATATGGTCCCATGCTTGGAATGTTGATGCAAATAGTCATTGGCCTGTATAAATGGTTCCTTGGAGTCCAGGTTGCATGTGGGCATGGAAAAGGAACCTGCACAGGTGTACAAAAGATCTCAAGAGAATATAGACACTTCAACGTACATGCAAGACCTCGAGTCTTGACAGCGTCCCGTGCAGTTGCGCGCGGCCGGGCACAACGATATTTCTCGACGGGCAGCATAAATCCGCCACAGATGAGCTGCATATACACACACATCCCCTTCTCAAGAGGTCAATATTCCAAAATGCCACCCCAAGACCCTGAGCTCGATCGCTTGCCTGCCTGCCTGTGCATGCAAGCTTACATCAGTAGTGTTCGGAATAATCGTTTACAAATGTAGAGGGCTATCTTGTTATTATATGCACGAAATTCTCCGTAGCGTTTCATGAAGTTTCGTTGGATATGTACAACACTAGCTAGCTAAAAGATGGGAGAGCATCAGACATATGGAATATAGCTAGATCACCGGCCGGATTCAGAATTATATTGGTCCCTGGACTGAAACACTATTCCCATCCCATCCCATCCCATGGAATGGAGCCCGGCCGCGCCGCCCGAGCGGCCAAGTAGTAGCTACCTCGACTCAGTGAGCGACGTGCGTGTCCATTGGTAGACGTGGCGCACGCGCTGTGGTGGAAACATTTGCAAGGAGTAGAAAGTGCTATAAATAGTCTGGAACATGATGCCGGGAGCCTACACACCACTTCACACAGTTCAGTCAGTCACACAGAGCCTGCTAGCCAGCACTGCCAGCAGTTCGCTCCCGTGTGCAAAGCAAAGCAAGCAATGGACATGGGCTTCTACAAGCGCGCCAGGGGCGGCGGCATCAAGCACAAGGCGGCGGCGATGCCCTTCTACCCCCGGAAACCGGCGCAGGTGGCGCCCGCCGCGCCGGCGGCGCAGCCGGCCGTCAGCAAGGCGAAACAGCCCTCAGCGATCACCATGTGGTCGATTCCGGCACCGCCGCCGTCAACCGTGGTCGCCATGGAGGTTGCTGGAAACGGCATGGTGCTCGACGGCGCCGGCGGCGACTCCGACGTCGACAGCCGGGCGGCCTCGTACATATCCAGGGTGCAGGAGCGGCTCCGGCGCGAGCGTATGGCCGAGGACTGGCGGATGTACTAGTACTGACCACCTTGCGCTGCGCTGCTGGCTGCATGATCCCCGAGGCCAGCAAAGGTCGGGTGTGCCGTGTGCCCAGTTATTAGTTAAATATATATATACCAACAGTACTTACTAATCCATGAGTTAAGTAGTTACTTACTCGGTGTGTGTATGACGTCCACTTCTTGTACCAAGTACGGTGTGTTATATGTTTTATATGACAACTTCTCGATTTTAGAGAAAAAATAGTTCAGATTTAGTGTCGTGATAATTCAACGAATTTGATGACGAAGTGCGTTAACTATGAAGACAGAAATAATTTTATAAAGTTTCATATAGATTTGACATACAAAAAAAAGATATGCCAGCTTTGGTAAACACGCTATAAAACTTAGCAGTGAGACTGATCTTATATGGTTTCTACCATACTAGCTAAAAGAGTTTATAGTTTCTACCAACTAGAGCACGGTGTGGTCCGCTTGGCAGCTATGAGTGACGAGTGGTAGGTATAGATGTACACTAGACCCGTGGCCCGAAAGCACAAACGGAACCAGTTTCGTCGGCCCGGTACTAGGCCTGGCCTGGCCCGCTTTCAACAGGTCCGTGCTAGCCTGGTCTGGTAGGCGTGACAGACCCGTGCATAGTACCTAGTCCGTTGGGCCAGCACAACAAGGCCCGGAATTTTGGACAGGCACGGATTAAGCCTTGTTTTCCAACCGGCCCATTGTCTCTCCAAAGGTCACAATTCACACTCCCGTGACCTCGTCGCCCACTAAAACTCATGACCCCAGCCCAAGCCGCACGCACCCAGTTCGCACACTCCCATCTCTGAAACCCTAAATCCCCAATCACCTCTGCCGTGGGCCCGCGGCGCCGTGCTTCACTCCGGTCTTTGACTCTCGTCGTCTCCGCCACTGCCCCTCCACGGATCCATCTTTGTCTCCGGCAGACCGGCTCTCAGGTAGCGACGCAGCGTCAGCATGGCCAGGTGGTCGTGTAGGCACAGACCCCGCCTCTCCATCTCCGTCTCCGGCTCTGGCTCTGGCTCTTCTTCTTCGGTGTCCGACTCTGTCTCCTCTGCCTCTCCGTCTCCTGCCCCGGTCTGGCTCTTCTTCCTCGTCTCTTTTGTGGGCCATCACCGACGAAATTGGTGCTTTGGCAGACCGACTTCATTCCCAAGCCGCATATGTAACACTGCCTCCTCGCCTGATGTCCGGATGATTGGATCTGTTGTTTATTGCTTCAAATCTGTAGCTAACAAGTTGTGATCGGATCTCTTATTCTTGTTCCTCAATTTTTTTTGTTGATAGGCCGTGAGGAACCGACGCGTCGGCGATGGGGGACGGTGGTGTTGACATTAGTCGCTCCATCAACCACGATCTGAGGCTGCTTGGAGAACCTGAGAGCCATTGTCACACCCGGCTTTAAGAAACAAAGCCAGGTGCATCTCATACATGCGCCAAGAAGACAACATATATAATAACAGAGTGTATAGAGATAAATGTCACAATAATCAGAGTAATTATTACATAGCGGAAGACTTATTACAAAATAAAAGAATAAATATAAAACGAACTAAGGATCGTCGGCGCCAATGTCAACTGAGAAACGCCACCTAGATCAGATCATGCTCCTCGCCTTGTGGCTCCTCCTGAACCACTTGTTCTTCTCCTGTGGGGGGGTGTGAGACAGCAAGGGTGAGCTCACACATGATCATAGCTCAACAAGTAGTGGGGAACCAGTGGACATAAACTCACAAAGGTGTGAGTTCATGTGATGTGTAAGGCTAATCAATGATAGGGGTTAAAGCTGAGCATTGCTTTTAAGTAGTTGCTCAAAATTTTATTAGCAGTTACTAAGTGTAAGTAAGTACCAAACCTTAAATAAAGTAATAGAACAAAATTAATAATAAACCCATGCAATGCAAATGACAAAATTGAATTTAAGTTCCATAATTTAAACATCAGAGAGTCCTGAGCCGCTCATGACCGTGAGCTCGGCTAGTATACCAGTTTTACACTCTGCAGAGGTTGTACCCTTTACCCACAAGTCATGTTACCCATCTGCCAAGGGGTTGCGACTCCCATACACCTCTACCTAGGAAGCGCGGCAGGGCAACATTACGAGGCCTTTATAAAGTTTCACTAGCTTCCGAAAACCCGCTACAGTTTATGGGAAGAGCACTTGCAAGAATCCCCCGTCTGACCGCCATCGCAGCTAAATCAACCCGAGAACCTCCTTGCATGCAACTCCCCTACTGCCCTTGCCCCTTTCGGGTAAGGTAGTCTTCCACTAGCTTTCCTAATTAGTCAGCCAAGGGCGTCCCATTAAACCCTTATGGTGGCACGTGTTTCTCAAGTTAAGCTCTATGTTCCAATTAACATTAATGATCTTAACATGAACATAAATAGAATAACAAAGGAATTGGAACATAGATATAATAAATGATTATCCCAAAACCATGTAAAGCAATAGCAAACTACCCAAGTGATTTAGGGGTAAACAAGGTAATGAGATAAACAATCTAGGGTGACCTATTGGGTCCCATCAAAATTAACCTATGCTTGAATAAATGGTATTAAAGAACATTATTAGGTAAAAAGTGGTCAAGGGCACAACTTGCCTTCAATGAGCTCCTGCTCAGCTACTTCAACCTGCTGCTCACCAGGATCCTCGGTCACGGGCTCTTCTACTCGCCACAATACAAACAAGCACAGTGCATATAGAGAAATTAACATTACACCAAACATATATACAAAATACACAGTAATAATCTACACATTAGAATAAAACTATAGGAACAGGAATCATAATTTTTGGAGTTATAGAATTTAAGTTATGAATTTTCAAAGGTTTTATGTGTTTAAAATAGGATTAAGTGTGGGATTAATTTTCTTACTGTTGTCATGATAAAACAGAGACACTAAGTGCTAGAGAATAAAATTACAAAATTTTAGGAACTGGAATGAAGTAATTTGGAGTTCATATGCATTTTCTATGAATTATTGAAGTTCTAGCAATTATTTTCCTATTAAAAATCTATTTTCTATTCCATTTATTCAATTTAAATGATCTCTGGACTGGGCCTCATTTTCTAGAAAACCCAGGGGCTATCCCGCAAGATCGCCAAGACACAGAGAATAGTTGAGAGGGACGACGGGTTAGTTTTCCTAAATCAGAGGGTCTTATGTGCAAAACTGCCACGGCTGAAAGGGGTACCCCTCGCTCAGAGCCGTCCGATCGTCAACAGAGGGTTCTGATTAGGTCAAGCCCACACCCGAATCAATATGTGATCCATCACCGCACGATCAGCTATCTACAGCGGAGATCTAAAATACGAGTTAACTCATTTCCTCCGCCCATCTACCGATCTGGGGTTCAGATTGTTTCAAGTGAAACGCTATCCATCTCTTAATCGGGGACGTCCGTGGCCAGATCCACGACAGTGTGCCTGTTCCCACAACTCTGGTGACCCGACGGCAGCGCCCGCGACGGACGCAACGGCGCATCGCCGGAGTAACCCGATTCCTCCCCTACAGTGCACCGCCCCTACTTCTGATACCCGCAAAACAAAATTGGCACGACGGCAAACTTGGGATGGAGGTTCATACCGACAGTTGAAGGGCGAATCTTCCTGTCCACGGCGTGGCGGAGATGGTACTCGACGGTGAGAAATTCTGGGGTCTCCGTCGACCAAACGCGCACGCCGAGGCCACCGACACCTTCCTTGCGGTCCGCGGAAACTCCTAGACACGACGTTAAGGCAGTGGAAACGAGGAGCTCGAGGTTTGCCTACCGGTTCTCACTCCAAACCCGCGGCGGCGCAAATGTTCCAATGGCGGCTTGGGCAGACGGCTAGTTTCTTGCGACGTTCGGGTGGAGTGCTCGTGGGCGAGGTTCGTATTTATTGCCTCGAACCCACGGACTCGGAAGTGGAGATCGGCAGCTCCGAGAGAAGGGGGAGAAGTTCCACGCTGCGCGCTCGCGTGGTGTCACACCCGGTTTTGAAGGTAAACCAAATGCGAACCATGTACGTGCCAGGATCAGAAATTCACGTACACAGCGATTACATAAATGATTCATCATAGCACAATGCTTCGAATAACAATAAAGATAAGTAATAATATGAAAGACTAGAGTCATTTACATAATATAATCAAAGTACACAGAACAGAAACGTAGCCAACGTAAATAAACCCACCACAGGCAGCTGACTGGGGGAGGTCGCTAGCCTAATCCTCGAACTCGTCGAAGTCCTGGAACTCCTGGAGATTCGCCTCGACGCCTTCTTCTTTACCTGAGCATAGATTGCACCAAAGGCAACCTGGTGTTTTGTGAAAGCAAGGGTGAGTACACATCAACGTACTCAGCAAATGTCCCGTTTGGCTGTAGTGGACAAGCTTTATTTGGGGTTAAGGTCAAGCAGTTGCTTTTAGTTGGTCAGATTATTATTACTCATTGAGAGCCAGGTTTTAACATTAACCCAAGTTATTAACCCAAAGTACCCTTTCCAAATGGAAAGAATACCACTTACCATTACCATAGTCATAACCATCATCCTTGTCACCACCTGTAAACCAACCATCTCTGATCAAGTATCTCTAGTCAATGAGGATCCCAAGGCCGCTCATAACCGTGAGCACGGCTGATATATCAGTTTCTAACCCTCTGCAGAGGTCGCACACTTTACCCACGAGTCATGATTCCCTTTCTGCCCGGAGAGATCTAATCCCCATTGACCACTACCTAGGTGGCCTGGCAGGGTATCACTACGTAGCCTTTACAAAGATTTCCCAGAGGTCATAGCCGCCCGTTAGGTTTCTCCAGTTTGATAAACACAGTACATCTCCCCAAAGGAAGGGTGACTAACAAAACCAAATCAAGAACCGCTGCAACCAGCCTCGGCAGAGCAAGTACTGTGCGCGGACCCCATTGACGGCCCTACAGTGAAGCCAACTACTCCTCTGGTTCCTCTAATTAATTAGATAAGGGCGTCCCATTCCACCCTCATGGTTGCACTGTTATCCCGGGTTGTCACTCCCCAAACAGGTCCTTATGGAGAGGCACTCAGGAAACAGCCTGAGCCCCCTAAAGTATCACAGGAACATCATCGGGATAACATCATAGTATCATAAGTATTCACATCATGTTCATTGATTCAAGTAAAGTAATAGCATAATGCTAACCATGATAACCCAAAAGCTAAACAAGGATAAGGTAAATAGAAAGCTAGTCAATCCTTAGGTTTTAATTAAGTAATGCGGGACAGTACATTAAAAGTGAATGGGACATAATGGGTCAGAGGACACTTGCCTTCACCAAACAGATGCTCAGGGTCTTCAATCTCGTAGAACTCGAAGAACCAGATCACTTGGTCGCCAACTCTTGATCTTTGATCCCTCGAAGCTCGAAAATAGATCGCAATCTATTCGCAACGCACAGCGAATACAAACAGGCACAAACAAGCAAACATATATATGCATAAGAACATTACATCATTCAAATAAAAACATAATAAAACATGCAAAACAAAATAGAGCGCATTACTACGGTCACGCGAGGAAAAGGAAATGTCGAACTCGAAGCATCGGTCTGGAAGATATCACGTTTACGCTAAATAAATATTGAGTAAAACATTAAATTCGACATTATCAAATATAAATAATAAGTGATTTATATGCTATACTAACAAATGTCAGTTAAATAAGTGATTTAATTACAACGAGATACTCTAAGCGTGGCGAATTTACGATGCACAAAAACAGTGTGCGCGACCAGCGCGAACTAACACGACACCACGTGCGGAACAACTCACGCGACAGGCGGGGAAAACTAAATAGGTGGCAGGTTTATACTAAGCAAATATTAAATAAATAAATAAATAAATTTAAGTTAACATTAACCAAGTTAGTGTTTATTATCACAGCGCAAGTTGGAAACTATTCATAATCTAATCGGAATATTAATCTAATCAACATTAGTCGAACAAACAAAAAATAAATTATTTAAAATATGAGACCTAACAGATTAACGTTATTAACGTGAAAGCTTACAAGTGCAAATAATTTATTATCACACGCAGACGCTGCGCGACACACGTGATCGACAAGCGACGACTTGCGGACACGCGGCGAGGCAAACGACACGTGCAAATGGCACACGCGACGCACGCACACGACGTGTGACGACACGCGAGATACGCGTGAGCAACGCGCGACGAGACTCGCGACACATGCGAAATGCACATGATAACGCGTGTGAATGGCACGCGACAACGTGTGCGAACAACACGCGTGACACTCATGAACGACACGCGATGACGCGCGCAAAACAGCACTGCGGTATGCGAAACAACGTGCACGACAGCGCGCGACACACGTGAGTCAACGGGACTACGCGTACGAACAACACGATGACGCGCGAACGATGTCGCGTGCTAACAACAGCAAACAAATAATTAATTAAAAGTATTTACACTTGTATTAATCAAGTTAATTAACATTTATATTTATAAAGCACGAGTTTAACTTATGTACTCCTTCTAATTAAATTGTTATTTTATTAACCCTTAAACAAACCAATAATTAGTTACTCAACTAGAACATGCAACCCGATGACAACGAGCGCCATACGTGGGAATAGCGCGCGCGTCACGTGCGAGGGAGCACACGGAAAGCGCGCACGACCACGTATGACCATGAGCAAATGACGCGCGACGGCGCGCACGAACAGCGCGCGACAACGCGCAAACGACATGACGACGACGAGCGTCGCATGTGTGAACGGCTCGCACGACACACAAGAGTCGCTACAGACATCGTGTTTATTATAAACGAGTGATGATCCAGAACATGTGAGTTGACATTAACCTCATTACTCTGTATTTTCTAAAGACGCAAATAAAGCTATAAAATTAGTTTTATTTAAGTTGTTATTCTAATAAATATCGGATGAACAATTAATTAACTAGTTAATTAAAACTTGTGTCGTTAAAAAAATGTTACTAATATAAAATTGATGCCGCTATAGAGTTGACGCGATCGAAACGAGTTACGATGCATGAGACTCAATATATTTAATTTAAACATATAATGAATTTATAAACAACACGACACACGGTTACTGCTAAATTATATCGTATTCATACTAACTACACATGAAACACGATATTTAAGTTGGCGCACATACACTAACAGATATCTACAAACACATAATTAAAATCATTAATTAGATTCCATTGAATTGTGATTTTAATAATACACAACTAAACAAGTAATCAATTATTTAACGTGAACGATATAGCGAAATGATTTTATTAAAGCGTGCAAACAGCGATTTACGCGAGCGACGACGCGCGTGGACAGCACACGAACGACGCATGACGACAAGTGCGACAACCCGTGAATTGCGCGCAAATCAGACGTGCTACGTGCGGCGCGAATCATGCGACAGCGAGGGTGTGACGGGGCTACACGTGACAACGGCGGACGGCGCAAGGGGTAGACGAAGCTCACCTTCCGACAACGGCGGATGGCGAGGCGGGTCGACGATGTATGGCAAGATACGGATGCGGACAGCAATCGCGGGCGCTCTGCAGGCAGCTGACGAGCAGGCTGTCATGGCTACTCGAACGTCATGGGCGAGCCTCGCCGAGGCGTTGCTTGGCCAGCATGCCATGGCCGCGTAGAAGCCGAGCCGAGGGCGCTGCGGGCCAGCCGCGAAGGCTGCCAAGCGCGCTGCGCTGGGCGAACTGCGCCAGGCCGCCGCGCCGGCTGCGAGCGCAGGGGAGGGAGAGAGGCATTGAATGGAAGAAGTCGTGGGCGGGTTTTCTTTTGTAGACACAAAGTGCTCGGGCGATTGGAGAAGAAGCCAAACACCCAGGCAGCCAGGGGACGTGCGGCGGGGGCGGCGGCTGTGCTGGGACGCGCCTGCACGCGAGCATGCCGCATGGGCCGCGATGCTAGGCCGGCGCGCGAGACCGAGGCCTAGGGGAATGCTGGCGTGGGGCGCTGAGCCACAGGCGCGCGCGGTGGGCCATGGGGTTGGCGGCTTCGCGGGGAGGGGCGCTGGCCGCGTGGGCCACGGGAAAGCACGAGTAGGCCGAGCGCGCTGGGAAGCGCGGTGCGCTGGGCTGTGCGAGGGAAATGTAAATAGACGTCGTGGGTGCGTGCAGCTCGGTGTGGTAGTTTGGAGAAGACAAACAGGGCTGCATGCGCAGTACGTGGCTGCATGGGCGAGCGGGTGGGCCGGCTGCGGTTGTGCGGTTCGTCCATGTGGCTTGGCTTGCGAGCAATGCATGCACGATGTGGTGGGACGAATGCACGTGGGCTCCACATGCAATTTCTCCCACGCACACACAAAAATGGTTCCCGCTTTCTCTTTTCCTTTTCTATTTACTCCTTTTATTTAGATTTAAATATATATTTATATACATATGAATGTATTTGTTTATTTTAGATCGTGTCCAACTAGCATAAATGTGGTAGCAGACAAAAATTGTGCTTCGGCATGAAATGCAACAACCAAAGTTTTCTCCAGGATTTTATTTTACTACGCTAAAAACTTATACATATATAAAATAACTCTTCACCATTCAGAATAAAGAAAAGAAAAGCAAGAAAAAGAGAGAGTAACACCTGAATTTGGTGAATATTAGAAAAAAAAATTTATACCCCCAAATTCAGGGTGTTACAAATCTAACCCCCTTAACAGAATCTCGCCCTCGAGATTCAAGAAGAGGCTAGCAAGAAAATGGGATCGGCTCATCGGTTTTTCATAACTTCTTTTGACTCAACTTTGACTTTGGCAACTTTAACTTGCGGACTGGTTGCTTTGACCTTCAGATGCTTGAGACCGATCGATGCAATTCTGGAGGATCTCTTAGACATATGGGTTAGGACCCACACACGCTTTCGCTGCGCCACTTTGATCTTGTCGGTTGACGTTGATCGCATTGTCTTCATTGGGGTTAGCAGCTAACCCCCTTAACAGGAGCATTGATATGTGCTTGGTGAAGATGCTGCCGACTCTGATCTTGACCGATTAAGAGAGGTTGTAGGATGCCAATCAGACATATGCAAGAGAGAAGGGTATAGATAGAAAAGGTAAGCATAGATGGATTAAAGAGAGAAAAGGGAGAACACCCAACTACCTAACTCTATGGCATTCACCTAGTAAACTGATGCCATTGCGGACCAAGGGCCACAACACATCAACACTCATCACAAAGAGGCAAATCAGTCATAACACAAAGACAAATGGCACAAGCATACAACAACAAACATATCATTGCTATACGTTCCTTTTAATTAAATGGTGGTCCTTCTTGAAAAGGGAATAGCTACTCTCTAAGGTTGTCGAAGGAGGAGAAGAACAATATGTGCAGGATATTAGCACGAACACAATAAAGGATGGAGTTGAAGCAAGCACTGTAAGCGACCAGAAAAGGAAACGACCAAGGGCATAATGGGTAGAACAACACTCTTGAGTTGAGATAGAAAAGGGGAGATTTCCAAAAGCAGACCTAAGATAAGTATCAAGTCAAGATCTAGTGATTACAAGGGTAAGCGAGATATCAAACAAAAGCTAAGGCCTACAATGTGACAGAGGAAAAGGGAACGACCCAGAGCGGGATGGGTAAGGCAACACTATTCAACTGAGACAGGAGAGGAGGCTTTAAAATGCAGGGGTGGGATACGCATCACGGTAAAGATCAAGGGATGATAAGGGTTAAAGCGATAACAGAAAAACATGCAACAAAGGATGTATTTTAGACAAAACTTGCAGGATGTCGAAGAAGGGGGAGCAATCAATGGTGAATTGGGTGAGGCATTACTCTCGAACGGGGACGAAAAAGAGAGGAGGCTTTAAAGGGTAGGTTCAAAGTAAGCATGACAGTAAGGGCATGGATATTACAAGGTTTAAAGGTGATAGCAGACAAGAATGTAAGAGGGGAGGTAAATGGGCATATGAACAAAGGATAGAAGTACCATAAAGGATGGAGTTAAGACAGGACCTACAAGTGGAAAAGGAGAGGGTACGTCCAAGGGCCAGATAGGTAAACTGCCACTCTCCAATTGAGGTGGAAGAGAGGAGATTTTTAAAGAGCCAGAATAAAGACGAGTATCAAGGCAAGATCGATGGATGACAAGGAGATGGTGATAGCAAATAAAAATACAACAAGGGATAGAATTAACACAAAACTCGTAAGGCGACAAGAAGTGAGAAGAAATCAAGGGAGAGGTAAGCAACCCGCAACTCTCAAACTGGGTGGAAATAAAGGGGATGCCTTTAAAGGATAACTTCAAGGTAAACATTTAAGTAGAAGACATAAATATCGTAAGGGTCAAAGGCGATAACGAACAAGGGTATGAGAGAAAAGATGAAGGCATTGAAGAGCCAATGGTATGAGTACAACAAAGAATGGAGTTACATCCAGGCTTACACGCGGTAAAGAAGGGGATATTGCCAAGGATAAGATAAGTAAAACACCGCTCTCAATCTGGGATAGGAGATTGGAGATTTTAGAGAACGGACATAGTGTAATCGCAAGGTAGGATAGAGTGATGAGAAGGGTAAAGGAAATAACAAACAAAACACAACAAAGGATAGAGTTAAAAAAACTCGCACGTGACAAGAAGAGGATACGGCCAAGGGAAAAGTAGGCAAAGTATGACGCTCAATTGAGATGAAAAAAGGGAGATTTTAAAGGCCGGTATAAGATAAACATTAGGGTAAGATATAGCGATGATAAGGATAAAGGTGATAATGATGAAAAGCATAGTCCATGGACAGAGTTAAGGCAAGACTCGCGAAGTGGAGAAAATAATCAAGGGTAAGATAGATATGGTTCCAACAGATGGGTTCAAGTAAAAAAATCATTACCCAAAGAAGTTACAAGGAAACAACGAGACCACCAAGGATGTGCAAAATAAAATGACCGCTCATGGATCATCAAGAAACATGGGTGGTCAAGGACAAGTAAAATAAAATATCTTAACTAGACCTTGGGATATAAAGGTAAGCATAAAAATATGAGAGTATGAGAGATTTCAAGGAGATGAGCATACCAATACCAAGAGACAAGAAATTGCCGAAAGATAGCAACTTAACAACAGAAGAGGAAAGGGTCTTAAAAGACAAGAAGGTCATGGATATACAAACTGAAATGTTTAAGTAAGCAGTAGAAATTTAGAGGCAAGTATTTGAAACAAGAGTATTGAAGAATCTAGGAGTACAAGCATGTCAATACTAAGGGAATAAAGATAGTTAAAGGGTAGAAATTCAATGACGGGAGAGGGAAGAATCCCAACAGACAAAAAGGTTATGGTCAGGGGGCATCTACAAAGATGTCGCAAGCACAAGAGTAAGATCAGATCTAGTAGATTGAGAAAGGTTAGACCATAATAGAATAAAATACTTTTGGCAAGGGGCATATAGGAGCACAACATAGAATTAGTCGAGGTGACTAATATTTTGAAGCAGAACCAAGGATGAGGTGATGTAATAATCAATAAGTCCTTAAAACGGCCATTGCTACTCTAGGATAGCGGTCCTACAGTCATCAAGGCTTTGATACCACTTATGTCACACCCGGTTTTGAAGGTAAACCGAATGCGAACCATGTACGTGCCAGGATTAGAAATTCACGTACACAGCGATTACATAAATGACTCATCATAGCACAATGCTTCGAATAACAATAAAGATAAGTAATAATATGAAAGACTAGAGTCATTTACATAATATAATCAAAGTACACAGAACAGAAATGTAGCCAACGTAAATAAACCCACCACAGGCAGCTGACTAGGGGAGGTCGCTAGCCTAATCCTCGAACTCGTCGAAGTCCTGGAACTCCTAGAGATTCGCCTCGACGCCTTCTTCTTTACCTGAGCATAGATTGCACCAAAGGCAACCTGGTGTTTTGTGAAAGCAAGGGTGAGTACACATCAACGTACTCAGCAAATGTCCCGTTTGGCTGTAGTGGACTAGCTTTATTTGGGGTTAAGGTCAAGCAGTTGCTTTTAGTTGGTCAGATTATTATTACTCATTAAGAGCCAGATTTTAACATTAACCCAAGTTATTAACCCAAAGTACCCTTTCCAAACGGAAAGAATACCACTTACCATTACCATAGTCATAACCATCATCCTTGTCACCACTTGTAAACCAACCATCTCTGATCAAGTATCTCTAGTCAAAGAGGATCCCAAGGCCGCTCATAACCGTGAGCATGGCTGATATATCAGTTTCTAACCCTCTGTAGAGGTCGCACACTTTACCCACGAGTCATGATTCCCTTTCTGCCCGGGGAGAGCTAATCCCCATTGACCACTACCTAGGTGGCCTGGCAGGGTATCACTACATAGCCTTTACAAAGATTTCCCAGAGGTCATAGCCGCCCGTTAGGTTTCTCCAGTTTGATAAACACAGTACATCTCCCCAAAGGAAGGGTCACTAACAAAACCAAATCAAGAACCGCTGCAACCAGCCTCGGCAGAGCAAGTACTATGCCCAAACCCCATTGACGGCCCTACGGCGAAGCCAACTACTCCTCTGGTTCCTCTAATTAATCAGCTAAGGGCGTCCCATTCCACCCTCATGGTTGCACTGTTATCCCGGGTTGTCACTCCCCAAACAGGTCCTTACAGAGAGGCACTCAGGAAACAGCCTGAGCCCCCTAAAGTATCACTGGAACATCATCGGAAAACATCATAGTATCATAAGTATTCACATCATGTTCATTGATTCAAGTAAAGCAATAGCATAATGCTAACCATGATAACCCAAAAGGTAAACAAGGATAAGATAAATAGAAAGCTAGTCAATCCTTAGGTTTCAATTAAGTAGTGCGGGACAGTGCATTAAAAGTGAATGGGACATAATGGGTTAGAGGACACTTGCTTTCACCAAACAGATGCTCAGGGTCTTCAATCTCGTAGAACTCGAAGAACCAGATCACTTGGTCACCAACTCTTGATCTTCGATCCTCGAAGCTCGGAAACAGATCGCAATCTATTCGCAACGCACAGCGAATAGAAACAGGCACAAACAAGCAAACATATATATGCATAAGAACATTACATCATTCAAATAAAAACATAATAAAACATGCAAAACAAAATAGAGCGCATTACTACGGTCACGCGAGGAAAAGGAAATGTCGAACTCGAAGCGTTGGTCTAGAAGATATCACGTTTGACCTAAATAAATATTGAGTAAAACATTAAATTCGACATTATCAAATATAAATAATAAGTGATTTATATGCTATACTAACAAATGTCAGTTAAATAAGTGATTTAATTACAACGAGATACTCTAAGCGTGGCGAATTTACGATGCACAAAAACAGTGTGCGCGACCAGCACGAACTAACACGACACCACGTGCGGAACAACTCACTTACTCACGCGACAGGCGGGGAAAACTAAATAGGTGGCAGGTTTATACTAAGCAAATATTAAATAAATAAATAAATAAATAAATTAAGTTAACATTAACCAAGTTAGTGTTTATTATCACAGCGCAAGTTGGAAACTATTCATAATCTAATCGGAATATTAATCTAATCAACATTAGTCGAACAAACATTAAATAAATTATTTAAAATATGAGACCTAACAGATTAACGTTATTAACGTGAAAGCTTACAAGTGCAAATAATTTATTATCACGCGTAGACGCTGCGCGACACACGTGATCGACACGCGACGACTTGCGGACACGCGGCGAGGCAAACGACACGTGCAAATGGCACACGCGACGCACGCACACGACGTGTGACGACACGCGAGATATGCGCGAGCAACGCGCGACGAGACTCGCGACACACGCGAAATGCACATGATAACGCGTGTGAATGGCACGCGACAATGCGTGCGAACAGCACGCGTGACACTCATGAACGACACGCGATGACGCGCGCGAAACAGCACTGCGGTATGCGAAACAACGTGCACGACAGTGCGCGACACGCGTGAGTCAACGGGACTACGCGTACGAACAACACGATGACGCGCGAACGATGCCGCGTGCTAACAACATCAAACAAATAATTAATTAAAAGTATTTACACTGGTATTAATCAAGTTAATTAACATTTATATTTATAAAGCACGAGTTTAACTTATGTACTCCTTCTAATTAAATTGTTATTTTAATAACCCTTAAACAAACCAATAATTAGTTACTCAACTAGAACATGCAACCCGATGACAACGAGCGCCATACGTGGGAATAGCGCGCGCGTCACGTGCGAGGGAGCACACGGAAAGCGCGCACGACCACGTATGACCATGAGCAAATGACGCGCGACGGCACGCACGAACAGCGCGCGACAACGCGCAAACGACATGACGACGACGAGCGTCGCATGTGCGAACGGCTCGCACGACACACAAGAGTCGCTACAGACATCGTGTTTATTATAAACGAGTGATGATCCAGAACATGTGAGTTGACATTAACCTCATTACTCTGTATTTTCTAAAGACGCAAATAAAGCTATAAAATTAGTTTTATTTAAGTTGTTATTCTAATAAATATCGGATGAACAATTAATTAACTAGTTAATTAAAACTTGTGTCGTTAAAAAATGTTACTAATATAAAATTGACGCCGCTATAGAGTTGACGCGATCGAAACGAGTTACGACGCATGAGACTCAATATATTTAATTTAAACATATAATGAATTTATAAACAACACGATACACTGTTACTGCTAAATTATGTCGTATTCATACTAACTACACATGAAACACGATATTTAAGTTGGCGCACATACACTAACAGGTATCTACAAACACATAATTAAAATCATTAATTAGATTCCATTGAATTGTGATTTTAATAATACACAACTAAACAAGTAATCAATTATTTAACGTGAACGATATAGCAATGATTTTATTAAAGCGTGCAAACAGCGATTTACGCGAGCGACGAAGCGCGTGGACAGCACACAAACGACGCATGACGACAAGTGCGACAACCCATGAATTGCGCGCAAATCAGACGTGCTACGTGCGGCGCGAATCATGCGACAACGAGGGTGTGACGGGGCTGCACGTGACAACGGCGGACGGCGCAAGGGGTAGACGAAGCTCACCTTCCGACAATGGCGGATGGCGAGGCGGGTCGACGATGTATGGCAAGATACGGATGCGGACAGCAATCGCGGGCGCTCTGCAGGCAGCTGACGAGCAGGCTGCCATGGCTGCTCGAAAGTCATGGGCGAGCCTCGCCGAGGCGTTGCTTGGCCAACATGCCATGGCCACGTAGAAGCCGAGCCGGGGCCGCTGCGGGCCAGCCGCGAAGGCTGCCAAGCGCGCTGCGCTGGGCGAACTGCGCCAGGCTGCCGCGCCGGCTGCGAGCGCAGGGGAGGGAGAGAGGCATTGAATGGAAGAAGTCGTGGGCGGTTTTTCTTTTGTAGACGCAAAGTGCTCAGGCGATTGGAGAAGAAGCCAAACACCCAGGCAGCCAGGGGACGTGCGGCGGGGGCGGCGGCTGCGCTAGGACGCGCCTGCACGCGAGCGTGCCGCATGGGCCACGATGCTAGGCCGGCGCGCAAGACCGAGGCCTGGGGGAATGCTGGCGTGGGGCGCTGAGCCACAGGCGCGCGCGATGGGCCACGGGGTTGGCGGCTTCGCGGGGAGGGGCGCTGGCCACGTGGGCCAGGGGAAAGCACGAG
This sequence comes from Zea luxurians, assembly GCA_029449295.1. Taxonomy (NCBI): domain Eukaryota; kingdom Viridiplantae; phylum Streptophyta; class Magnoliopsida; order Poales; family Poaceae; genus Zea; species Zea luxurians. The sequence continues at coordinate 119,098,777 of JAOPSE010000009.1, forward strand.
CAGGCCGAGCGTGCTGGGAAGCGCGGTGCACTGGGCTGCGCGAGGGAAATGTAAATAGACGTCGTGGGTGTGTGGTAGTTTGGAGAAGGCAAACAGGGCTACATGCGCAGTACGTGGCTGCATGGGCGAGCGGGTGGGCCGGCTGCGGTTGTGCGGTTGGTCCATGTGGCTTGGCTTGCGAGCAATGCATGCATGATGTGGTGGGACGCATGCACGTGGGCTCCACATGCAATTTCTCCCACGCACACACAAAAATGGTTCCCGCTTTCTCTTTTCCTTTTCTATTTACTCCTTTTATTTAGATTTAAATATATATTTATATACATATGAATGTATTTGTTTATTTTAGATCGTGTCCAACTAGCATAAATGTGCTAGCAGACAAAAATTGTGCTTCAACATGAAATGCAACAACCAAAGTTTTCTCCAGGATTTTATTTTACTACGCTAAAAACTTATACATATATAAAATAACTCTTCACCATTCAGAATAAAGAAAAGAAAAGCAAGAAAAAGAGAGAGTAACACCTGAATTTGGTGAATATTAGAAAAAAAATTTATACCCCCAAATTCAGGGTGTTACACGTGGTTGACGCGTCTTCAGTAGGGATGACACGCGGGCCCCAGCACACAGTGGGAGAGTGCCCTGGCGAGTGGGCCCCGCGTGGGAGTGAAACGCAAGCGCGCGCGACTTACAGACGTGGCCCACATGTCGGCACCGGAGAGATGCCTGGGCTGCGCGGAGGGGGGTTCCTGGTGGGCTGAAATGTGGTAAGCCAGCCCAGGTAAGCTTCCTTTCCTTTTTTTCTTTTATGTTTTATTTTCTGTTTTCTTTTATAATTATTTGAATCCAATTTGAATTTGAATGTGAGTTTCACCTTTGAGTACATTTTACAAATTCACATTCTAGTGTAGGAATATTATATTTTGTACTTATTTTTATCCATATAATATTTATTTTCTTTTCTTTTCTAAATTCTAGAATCTATTTTGGATTCTAGATTTTCTTCTTTTTGAATTAATATATTTCTTATATCTTTATTTTTTTACATTGTCACAAAATGCATACAAAAAAATAACATCCAGCATGATGCATGATTTTAATGGCATATATTCTTTTATTAATTATTTGCTTTTGAATATGGTGTCCACATGGGATGATGAGTAGATTCAACACACACATAAAATATAGGAAATGTCTTTTCTCCTCTTTTATTATATATATTACAAACTGGGTGTTACAGCCATGTTGCTGCCAATATCAACCTTGGTAGTGGCAGTGGTAGCATTGTCGTTGCTCCTATCGACCTCGTCGCCGGGGACTCTAACACTGGCGGAGGCAATGGCACAGAAGCTCCTGCTGCCATTGGTTGGGGTTCCAGCGACCGCAAGAGGTGTAACACCTCAAAGGTATGGGATGACTTTGAGCCTTGAACACTGAGCCTTGATCAGATACTCCGTGTAAGTCAAATCACCTTGAACACTGAGCTCTTCCATTGATAACTGTTACTCAGGGACACGGAGACACTTCTTCAGTTGAGACACGTGGAACACATTATGCACATCCGATAAACTAGCAGGTAACTCGAGTTGGTATGCCATCTCCCCAACTCGCCTGAAGATCAAGAATGGTCCAATATAGCGAGGGGACAATTTGCCCTTAACTTTGAATCTCCTCATTCCACGAAGTGGTGACACCTTGAGGTACACATAATCTCCTTCTTCAAATTCCAGTGGTCTTCTTCTATTATCAGCATAACTCTTTTGCCTGGTTTGAGCCACCCTCAAATTCTCTCGAATTATACGGACTTGTTCTTCTGCTTCTTGAATCAGTTCAGGCCCAAAGAACTGTCTTTCTCTAGTCTGATCCCAATACAAAGGAGTCCTGCACTTCCTCCCATATAAAGCTTCAAAAGGTGACATCTTCAGACTGGCCTTGCCCCTCATGACCGTGAGCTTGGCTAGTATACCAGTTTTACACTCTGCAGAGGTTGTACCCTTTACCCACAAGTCATGTTACCCATCTGCCAAGGGGTCGCGACTCCCATACACCTCTACCTAGGAAGCGCGGCAGGGCAACACTATGAGGCCTTTACAAAGTTCCACTAGCTTCCGAAAACCCGCTACAGTTTATGGGAAGAGCACTTGCAAGAATCCCCCGTCTGACCGCCATCGCAGCTAAATCAACCTGAGAACCTCCTTGCATGCAACTCCCCTACTGCCCTTGCCCCTTTCGGGTAAGGTAGTCTTCCACTAGCTTTCCTAATTAGTCAGCCAAGGGCGCCCCATTAAACCCTTGTGGTGGCACGTGTTTCTCAAGTTAAGCTCTATGTTCCAATTAACATTAATGATCTTAACATGAACATAAATAGAATAACAAAGGAATTGGAACATAGATATAATAAATGACTATCCCAAAACCATGTAAAGCAATAGCAAACTACCCAAGTGATTCAGGGGTAAACAAGGTAATGAGATAAACAATCTAGGGTGACCTATTGGGTCCCATCAAAATTAACCTATGCATGAATAAATGGTATTAAAGAACATTATTGGGTAAAAAGTGGTCAAGGGCACAACTTGCCTTCAATGAGCTCCTGCTCAGCTACTTCAACCTGCTGCTCACCAGGATCCTCGGTCACGGGCTCTTCTACTCGCCACAATACAAACAAGCACAGTGCATATAGAGAAATTAACATTACACCAAACATATATACAAAATACACAGTAATAATCTACACATTAGAATAAAACTATAGGAACAGGAATCATAATTTTTGGAGTTATAGAATTTAAGTTATGAATTTTCAAAGGTTTTATGTGTTTAAAATAGGATTAAGTGTGGGATTAATTTTCTTACTGTTGTCATGATAAAACAGAGACACTAAGTGCTAGAGAATAAAATTACAAAATTTTAGGAACTGGAATGAAGTAATTTGGAGTTCATATGCATTTTCTATGAATTATTGAAGTTCTAGCAATTATTTTCCTATTAAAAATCTATTTTCTATTTCATTTATTCAATTTAAACGATCTCTGGACTGGGCCTCATTTTCTAGAAAACCCAGGGGCTATCCCGCAAGATCGCCAAGACACAGAGAATAGTCGAGAGGGACGTCGGGTTAGTTTTCCTAAATCAGAGGGTCTTATGTGCAAAACTGCCACGGCTGAAAGGGGTACCCCTCGCTCAGAGCCGTCCGATCGTCAACAGAGGGTTCCGATTAGGTCAAGCCCACACCCGAATCGGTATGTGATCCATCACCGCACGATCAGCTATCTACGGCGGAGATCTAAAATACGAGTTAACTCATTTCCTCCGCCCATCTACCGATCTGGGGTTCAGATTGTTTCAAGTGAAACGCTATCCATCTCTTAATCGGGGACGTCCGTGGCCAGATCCATGGCAGTGTGCCTGTTCCCCCAACTCTGGTGATCCGACGGCGGTGCCCACGATGGACGTGGCGGCGCATCACCAGAGTAACCCGATTCCTCCCCTACGGTGCACCGCCCCTACTTCTGATACCCGCAAAACAAAATTGGCACGACGGCGAACTTGGGATGGAGGTTCATACCGACAGTTGAAGGGCGAATCTTCCTGTCCACGGCGTGGCGGAGATGGTACTCGACGGTGAGAAATTCTGGGGTCTTCATCGACCAAACGCGCACGCCGAGGCCACCGACACCTTCCTTGCGGTCCGCGGAAACTCCCAGACACGACGTTAAGGCAGTGGCAACGAGGAGCTCGAGGTTTGCCTACCGGTTCTCACTCCAAACCCGCGGTGGCGCAAATGTTCCAATGGCGGCTTGGGCAGACGGCTAGTTTCTTGCGATGTTCGGGTGGACTGCTCGTGGGCGAGGTTCGTATTTATTGCCTCGAACCCACGGACTCAGAAGCGGAGATCAGCAGCTCCGAGAGAAGGGGGAGAAGTTCCACGCTGCGTGCTCACGTTGTTGACGCGTCTTCGGTAGGGATGACACGCGGGCCCCAGCACACAGTGGGAGAGTGCCCTGGCGAGTGGGCCCCGCGTGGGAGTGAAACGCAAGCGCGCACGACTTACAGACGTGGCCCACATGTCGGCACTGGAGAGATGCCTGGGCTGCGTGGAGGGGGGTTCCTGGTGGGCTGAAATGTGGTAAGCCAGCCCAGGTAAGCTTCCTTTTCTTTTTTTTCTTTTATGTTTTATTTTCTGTTTTCTTTTATAATTATTTGAATCCAATTTGAATTTGAATGTGAGTTTCACCTTTGAGTACATTTTACAAATTCACATTCTAGTGTAGGAATAATATATTTTGTACTTATTTTTATCCACATAATATTTATTTTCTTTTCTTTTCTAAATTCTAGAATCTATTTTGGATTCTAGATTTTCTTCTTTTTGAATTAATATATTTCTTATATCTTTATTTTTTTACATTGTCACAAAATGCATACACAAAAATAACATCCAGCATGATGCATGATTTTAATGGCATATATTCTTTTATTAATTATTTGCTTTTGAATATGGTGTCCACATGGGATGATGAGTAGATTCAACACACACATAAAATATAGGAAATGTCTTTTCTCCTCTTTTATTATATATATTACAAACTGGGTGTTACAGCCATGTTGCTGCCAATATCAACCTTGGTAGTGGCAGTGGTAGCATTGTCGTTGCTCCTATCGACCTCGTCGCCGGGGACTCTAACACTGGCGGAGGCAATGGCACAGAAGCTCCTGCTGCCATTGGTTGGGGTTCCAGCGACCGCAAGAGGTGTAACACCTCAAAGGTATGGGATGACTTTGAGCCTTGAACACTGAGCCTTGATCAGATACTCTGTGTAAGTCAAATCACCTTGAACACTGAGCTCTTCCATTGATAACTGTTCCTCAGGGACACAGAGACACTTCTTCAGTTGAGACACATGGAACACATTATGCACATCCGATAAACTAGCAGGTAACTCGAGTTGGTATGCCATCTCCCCAACTCGCCTAAAGATCAAGAATGGTCCAATATAGCGAGGGGACAATTTGCCCTTAACTTTGAATCTCCTCATTCCATGAAGTGGTGACACCTTGAGGTACACATAATCTCCTTCTTCAAATTCCAGTGGTCTTCTTCTATTATCAGCATAACTCTTTTGCCTGGTTTGAGCCACCCTCAAATTCTCTCGAATTATACGGACTTGTTCTTCTGCTTCTTGAATCAGTTCAGGCCCAAAGAACTGTCTTTCTCCAGTCTGATCCCAATACAAAGGAGTCCTGCACTTCCTCCCATATAAAGCTTCAAAAGGTGACATCTTCAGACTGGCCTGATAACTATTATTATATGAGAACTCAGCATACGATAGACTTTTATCCCAACTTCCTCCATGCTGAAGGGCACAGGCTCTCAACATATCTTCCAAAACTTGATTAGTCCTTTCCGTCTGTCCATCAGTCTGAGTTTGATAAGCCGTACTAAAATTCAACTTCGTGCTCATGTTCTCATGAAAGCTTCTCCAAAATCTTGAGGTAAACTGTGAACCTCGATCAGACACGATCTTCTTTAGTTTCTCCATGTAAACACACAATCCGAGCCATATATAACTCTGCTAGCTGAGAACCTTTATAAGTAGTCTTGACAGGAATGAAGTGAGCCACTTTAGTCAATCTATCCACAATCACCCATATAACATCATATCCTTTCTGGGTGCGAGGCAATCCAGTAATAAAATCCATACCAATCTCTTCCCACTTCCACTCGGGTATCTTCAGTGGATGCAATAGTCCAGCTGGTCTCTGGTGTTCAGCCTTAACTCTTTGACATACATCGCACATAGCCACATGTGCGGCCACATCTCTCTTCAATCCATACCACCAATACTTCCGCTTCAAATCCAGATACATCTTGGTACTACCAGGATGAATAGAATAATCCGAGTCATGGGCCTCCTTCAATATAGTCTCTCGAAGGCTTTCAATATCAGGAACACACATCCTATCCTTGAACCATACAGTGCCCTGCTCATCTTCCGTAAATTCCGGAACTCGACCCTCAGTAATCAGATCCTTAATCTCTTGTATCTTAGCATCACCAACTTGTCCTTTGCGAATTTCTTGCTCCAAAGTAGGTTCCACATCAATAGTAACTCCTTCAGTGTGAGCAACTATCCCCAGGTTAAGTCTCCTGAAATCCTCAACAATCTCATCGGGTAGCTGGGCAACAATAGCTGAATGAACATGCTCCTTTCGACTCAAGGCATCTGCAACCAAATTTGCCTTGCCCGGGTGATAGTGGATCTCCAAATCATAATCCTTAATAAGCTCCAACCAACGGTGTTGCCTAAGGTTGAGATCCTTCTGAGTGAATATATACTTCAGACTCTTATGATCCGTGTACACTTGGCACTTGGTTCCCATGACATAATGTCTCCAAATCTTAAGCGCATGCACAACGGCTGCCAATTCCAAGTCATGAGTGGGGTAGTTCAATTCATGTTTCCGTAACTGACGAAAAGCATAGGCAATCACATGTCCTACTTGCATGAGCACACATCCTAAGCCTTGGCCACATGCATCACAATAGATATCAAATCCTTTCTTTAGGTTGGCATAACCAACACTGGTGGCGACATCAATCTTTTCTTCAATTGATCAAAGCTGTCTTGACACTTCTCGTCCCACTTAAATTCTTTTCCTTTCTCCAAAAGCGAAGTCATAGGTTTAGCAATCTTAGAAAATCCTTCAATAAATCTCCGATAATAACCAGCAAGTCCCAAGAAACTCCGAATCTCAGTAACTGTAGTGGGTACTCTCCACTCCATTATCTCCTTAAATTTAGCAGGATCCACTGAAATTCCTTCATTAGAAATAATATGACCAAGAAATGGCACCTCGCCAATCCAAAACTCGCACTTGATGAACTTGGCATATAGCTGGTTATCTCGTAGCTTCTGTAGCACCAACCTCAGATGTTCCTCGTGATCACTATCACTCTTGGAATAGATAAGAATGTCGTCGATGAACACCACGATGAATCTGTCCAAGTACTCCATAAACACCTTATTCATCAAGTTCATAAAATAAGCTGGTGCATTGGTTAATCCAAACGACATAACAGTGAACTCATATAATCCATATCGAGTCGAGAATGCTGTCTTAGGAATATCCGATGGTCTAATCCTCATCTGATGGTATCCTGATCGGAGATCAATCTTCGAAAATACTCTAGCACCTCTCATCTGATCAAATAAATCCTCAATACGGGGTAACAGATACTTGTTCTTCACAGTAACATCATTGAGAGATCTATAATCCACACACATTATTTGTGATCCATCCTTCTTCTGTACAAACAGAACCGGTGCTCCCCAAGGTGAGGAACTCGGACAAATGTACCCAGCTCTTGTAACTCAGTTAACTGCTTCTTCAGTTCCTTTAACTCCTCTATGGACATCCTATATGGCCGTTTAGAAATAGGGGCAGTCCCAGGTAGGAGATCAATAACAAACTCAACTTCTCTATCATGTGGCATCCCTGGTAACTCCTCTGGAAAGACATCCGGAAAGTCTCTAACCACACGGATGTTGTCACCAACAAACTCCTCAGGTATGAAGAACATTGCACGTTTGGATGAGGTGGTCACTGCAATATTAACTTGAAATCTTTCTCCTTTAGTGGTAGTGAGTTCTACGGTACCTCTACCACATGCTATAACGGCCTTTGCCTTTCTTAATCATGACATACCAAGGATCAGATCTATACTGCTTGACTCTAATATTACAGCAGTAGCTCCAAATTCTTTACCCATAATTGTTAATGTCAATCTACGTGTCATCTGATTCGCCTCAACAGGCCCTTTAGGTGTAATTACTATCATGGGTTTTCTCATTTTTAGTAATGGTATTTCATTTGTGTTGGCATATCTAGCAGACATAAATGAATGTGTAGCACCAGAATCAAATAAGATGGTTGCAGGAATTGCATTAACATAAAACATACCAAGTACGATGTCAGCACCATCCGGAGCAGCGTCAATGCTGACTTGATTAACCTTGGCAATAGAATATCCCTTGCTAGATCCTGGAGTTTGCTGCCTATTCTAAACTAGAGTAGTAGCAATCCTTTGTGGGCAGACATTTGCATAGTGTCCAGTCTTCCCACACTTGAAACACGTAGTGCCTGGACTCTGTCCTGAAAACTTCGTCGGGGTGCCAGTAGGGGTAGCCTGCCAAGGAGGTGGAGTCCTCAGAGGTGATTGCTGAACTGGGCGCTGGCCTCCGCCAGTGCGAACTGGTGTACCCTGGGGTGAACTGTAGCGAGGACGAACACTGCTGCTTCCTTGTCCTTGAGATATAGCCTTTCTCTTCAAATCTCCCAGCTGAACACGCTTGTGTTCAATAGCCAGGGCCTTATCAAGCAGCCTCTGAAATGATGGAAATGTATGCGCCACTAGAGCATACTGCAGGGGTCCATTAAGTCCTTCAATGAAATGCTCTTGCTTCCTCTCATCTTCAGCAACTTCATCAGGGGCATATCTGGATAACTGGATAAACTTGTCGCGGTACTCGCTGACTGACATACTTCCTTGCTTCAGCGATAGAAATTCCTTCTTCTTAATCTTCATTAATCCAGCAGGTATATGACAATTCCGGAACTGTGTACTGAACTCTCCCCAAGTGATAGTATCAGCAGCATCGTGGGCAGCAGTATATGAATCCCACCAGTCAGCAGCAGGACCTGTCAGACGTCCAGAAGCATATAAAACCTTCTCCCGGTCAGTGCATTGTGCAATATTCAACATCTTCTCAACGGACTTCAGCCAATCATCCGTATCCAGTGGATCAGGAGAGCTTGCAAAAGTAGGTGGCTTGTGACTCATGAACTCCCTATGCTTATCTCGGGGTGGAACTGGTGGTGGTGGAGGCAGTGGTACTTGTTGCTGTTGCTGCTGCTGCTGTTGTTGTTGCATTTGCTGTTGCAGCTGCTGTTGTTGCGCCCTCCTTTCCTGGCGTGTCTCCTCTCGCTCCTGGCGCAACTCCTGTCGTATTTCTTCTCTTTCTTGACGCATCTCCTGGCGTTCTTGCTGCATCTATGCACGCATATCTGCCATGGTGTCCGCCATTTCCTGCATCATCCTCATCTAAGCAGCAATCAGTGGGTCAACTCCGCCTGGTGGAGGATTCATCTCTGCAGGCTGTGGCTGGGGTTGTCTATATATCCACCGAGTGTGTCGATTAGGAGGCAAATCAATTCCACCACCCCGCCTGGTATTGACCATCTGAGTTAGATACATATGGTAAGAAAATAGTAGACAAGGCAGGTATTTACAAATCAGGTTACTTTGGGGGATTTATTAGCTAAGCAGATTAATATTTTACCTACCATAGCTAATTCATTACCTTATGGTGGTACATACTAAGATGTCCATATATAATATATCAATCAATCAAAGAAGCAAATCAGACATTTAGCATCAGCACAATCAACCAATCATTTTTAAGTAAAGAAAATAGTTTTAAATTTTTTTGTCTTGGGTTCCCTATCTCTTAAAAAGATCATAGTGGTAGGATTCCAAGGTGTGAAATCCATCTTGTCTTAGAGTAGAAAAGATAAGATTAATCAGAGTAGAGTAGCAAAAGGTGAGACAAGATCAAGATGAGATGAGTATAGAATGAGTTAGAGTAAGGTAAGTAGGAAAGGGTCTGTCCATTTCTATCTAGGTCTCGTCCTACAGTTAACATTTCCTTTGATACCACTTCTGTCACACCCGGCTTTAAGAAACAAAGCCAGGTGCATCTCATACATGCGCCAAGAAGACAACATATATAATAACAGAGTGTATAGAGATAAATGTCACAATAATCAGAGTAATTATTACATAGCGGAAGACTTATTACAAAATAAAAGAATAAATATAAAATGAACTAAGGATCGTCGGCGCCAATGTCAACTGAGAAACGCCACCTAGATCAGATCATACTCCTCGCCTTGTGGCTCCTCCTGAACCACCTGTTCTTCTCCTGTGGGTGGGGGTGTGAGACAGCAAGGGTGAGCTCACACATGATCATAGCTCAACAAGTTGTGGGGAACCAGTGGACATAAACTCACAAAGGTGTGAGTTCATGTGATGTGTAAGGCTAATCAATGATAGGGGTTAAAGCTGAGCATTGCTTTTAAGTAGTTGGTTAAAATTTTATTAGCAGTTACTAAGTGTAAGTAAGTACACCTTAAATAAAGTAATAGAACAAAATTAATAATAAACCCATGCAATGCAAATGACAAAATTGAATTTAAGTTCCATAATTTAAACATCAGAGAGTCCTGAGCTGCTCATGACCGTGAGCTTGGCTAGTATACCAGTTTTACACTGCAGAGGTTGTACCCTTTACCCACAAGTCATGTTACCCATCTGCCAAGGGGTCGTGACTCCCATACACCTCTACCTAGGAAGAGCGGCAGGGCAACACTACGAGGCCTTTACAAAGTTCCACTAGCTTCCGAAAACCCGCTACAGTTTATGGGAAGAGCACTTGCAAGAATCCCCCGTCTGACCGCCATCGCAGCTAAATCAACCTGAGAACCTCCTTGCATGCAACTCCCCTACTGCCCTTGCCCCTTTCGGGTAAGGTAGTCTTCCACTAGCTTTCCTAATTAGTCAGCCAAGGGCACCCCATTAAACCCTTGTGGTGGCACGTGTTTCTCAAGTTAAGCTCTATGTTCCAATTAACATTAATTATCTTAACATGAACATAAATAGAATAACAAAGGAATTGGAACATAGATATAATAAATGACTATCCCAAAACCAAGTAAAGCAATAGCAAACTACCCAAGTGATTCAGGGGTAAACAAGGTAATGAGATAAACAATCTAGGGTGACCTATTGGGTCCCATCAAAATTAACCTATGCATGAATAAATGGTATTAAAGAACATTATTGGGTAAAAAGTGGTCAAGGGCACAACTTGCCTTCAATGAGCTCCTGCTCAGCTACTTCAACCTACTGCTCACCAGGATCCTCGGTCACGGGCTCTTCTACTCGCCACAATACAAACAAGCACAGTGCATATAGAGAAATTAACATTACACCAAACATATATACAAAATACACAGTAATAATCTACACATTAGAATAAAACTATAGGAACAGGAATCATAATTTTTGGAGTTATAGAATTTAAGTTATGAATTTTTAAAGGTTTTATGTGTTTAAAATAGGATTAAGTGTGGGATTAATTTTCTTACTATTGTCATGATAAAACAGAGACACTAAGTGCTAGAGAATAAAATTACAAAATTTTAGGAACTGGAATGAAGTAATTTGGAGTTCATATGCATTTTCTATGAATTATTGAAGTTCTAGCAATTATTTTCCTATTAAAAATCTATTTTCTATTTCATTTATTCAATTTAAACGATCTCTGGACTGGGCCTCATTTTCTAGAAAACCCAGGGGCTATCCCGCAAGATCGCCAAGACACAGAGAATAGTTGAGAGGGACGTCGGGTTAGTTTTCCTAAATCAGAGGGTCTTATGTGCAAAACTGCCACGGCTGAAAGGGGTACCCCTCGCTCAGAGCCGTCCGATCGTCAACAGAGGGTTCCGATTAGGTCAAGCCCACACCCGAATCGGTATGTGATCCATCAACGCACGATCAGCTATCTACGGCGGAGATCTAAAATACGAGTTAACTCATTTCCTCCGCCCATCTACCGATCTGGGGTTCAGATTGTTTCAAGTGAAACGCTATCCATCTCTTAATCGGGGACGTCCGTGGCCAGATCCATGGCAGTGTGCCTGTTCCCCCAACTCTGGTGATCCGACGGCGGCGCCCACGATGGACGCGGCGGCGCATCACCGGAGTAACCCGATTCCTCCCCTACGGTGCACCGCCCCAACTTCTGATACCCGCAAAACAAAATTGGCACGACGGCGAACTTGGGATGGAGGTTCATACCGACAGTTGAAGGGCGAATCTTCCTGTCCACGGCGTGGCGGAGATGGTACTCGACGGTGAGAAATTCTGGGGTCTTCATCGACCAAACGCGCACGCCGAGGCCACCGACACCTTCCTTGCGGTCCGCGGAAACTCCCAGACACGACGTTAAGGCAGTGGCAACGAGGAGCTCGAGGTTTGCCTACCGGTTCTCACTCCAAACCCGCGGTGGCGCAAATGTTCCAATGGCGGCTTGGGCAGACGGCTAGTTTCTTGCGATGTTCGGGTGGAGTGCTCGTGGGCGAGGTTCGTATTTATTGCCTCGAACCCACGGACTCAGAAGTGGAGATCGGCAGCTCCGAGAGAAGGGGGAGAAGTTCCACGCTGCGTGCTCACGTGGTTGACGCGTCTTCGGTAGGGATGACACGCGGGCCCCAGCACACAGTGGGAGAGTGCCCTGGCGAGTGGGCCCCGCGTGGGAGTGAAACGCAAGCGCGCACGACTTACAGACGTGGCCCACATGTCGGCACTGGAGAGATGCCTGGGCTGCGCGGAGGGGGGTTCCTGGTGGGCTGAAATGTGGTAAGCCAGCCCAGGTAAGCTTCCTTTTCTTTTTTTCTTTTATGTTTTATTTTCTGTTTTCTTTTATAATTATTTGAATCCAATTTGAATTTGAATGTGAGTTTCACCTTTGAGTACATTTTACAAATTCACATTCTAGTGTAGGAATAATATATTTTGTACTTATTTTTATCCACATAATATTTATTTTCTTTTCTTTTCTAAATTCTAGAATCTATTTTGGATTCTAGATTTTCTTCTTTTTGAATTAATATATTTCTTATATCTTTATTTTTTTACATTGTCACAAAATGCATACACAAAAATAACATCCAGCATGATGCATGATTTTAATGGCATATATTCTTTTATTAATTATTTGCTTTTGAATATGGTGTCCACATGGGATGATGAGTAGATTCAACACACACATAAAATATAGGAAATGTCTTTTCTCCTCTTTTATTATATATATTACAAACTGGGTGTTACAGCCATGTTGCTGCCAATATCAACCTTGGTAGTGGCAGTGGTAGCATTGTCGTTGCTCCTATCGACCTCGTCGCCGGGGACTCTAACACTGGCGGAGGCAATGGCACAGAAGCTCCTGCTGCCATTGGTTGGGGTTCCAGCGACCGCAAGAGGTGTAACACCTCAAAGGTATGGGATGACTTTGAGCCTATGTACACGATTAAGAACAGCAAGAGGGTAAGGACTGGTGGAATCACTGGTGCAAAGTTACTTTGGCTGTTGTGTCTTCTAGTGATACTGGCCATTTGCTTAGGCATCAACTTGATTACAAAGTTAAAAATGCTAGGATGGACAAGCAGTCCATGATTAAGTTCAATCCAGATGGTTCTGTTCGTAATTTTGATTATTGTCCCCATCGTGCTAGAACTGAGATGTGTAGGTTGATTGCCCAGCTTGATCTTCCTCTAAATTTTTTTGAGACCTCTGCTTTTGAGGAGTACATCAAGTTGTCCCTTAACCCTAGCTTCAAATCTATGACCCGACAGACCACATCTAGGGATATGGTTAAGTACTATACTGAGCATCGTAAGGTTATATTCGATTGCTTGTTGTCTGCTTCATCCATTGGGATTAATTCTAATATTTGGTCAGGCAATGCTAAAGAGGACTACCTTAGAGTAGTTGTTCATTACATTGATAAGGATTCGATGCTAGAGAAGAGTATCATTGGCCTTAGGATCATAGAGTCAGCTCACACTAGTGAGAACATTGTCGACCATATCTATAATGTGATTGATGATTTTGGATGCACTAACAAAGTGATCTCTATCACTTTGGATAATGCATATTATAACTCTAGAGTTATGGAGAAGCTTAAACCTCTACTGTCTGGTTATGTTGGTAGTCTATTTTTGCATCAACGTTGTGCATGCCATATTATCAATCTTATTGTGAAGTCTGGCTTGAAACGGCTTAAGCCTTACATTGAAGCATTTAGAACTTCTATTTCATTATTGAACTCCTCTAATCAGGGCATTGCTGCTTATAAGAGTTATTGTGTTGCTACCAATTTATGCCCTCGTAAGTTTGGGCTTGGCATGGATGTGAGGTGAAATTCTACATACCTCATGCTTAAGAATTTAGTTCCATACAAGTCAACATTTTCTGTTTTCATGCATACTCATTACCCTAGAAAGCCTGGTGAACCTGATCTATCAACAGAGGCTCATTGGTATGTGGCTGAAAATGTTCTGGAGTTTCTGGAATTGTTCTATGATGCAACTGTGTCCCTTTATGGTGTTTATTATCCCACATCTCCTTTGATATTGCATAACATGCTTGATATTGCTAAGCATTTAAATGAGTATGAGAATGATCACTTGCTTAGAAATGTAGTTTTTCCTGTGAAGTCTAAATTCCTTAAGTACTGGAGAGATATTCCAATGTTATAAGCTTTTGCTTTCATATTGGACCCTAGAGCAAGAATTAGAGGTTTTCATAATATTCTGAGGATATTGTCTGGTCTCATTGGTACAGACTACTCATCTTTCTATTCTGTTGTGAGATGTGAACTGACTGCAATGTTTACCAAATATGATGCTAAGTTTGGTGCAGTTAAACTACAGAGGCCCACTCCTACACCATCTATTACCGGTAAGAGGAAACAACAATGGGGCTAGATCTATGGATCTGAAAATGACTATACTCCTCCTATTACTCCTCCTAAGTTGTCTAGGGGAACATCAACATCTAAATTGCTGCAAGTAGCAAGCTCTGGTGCATGCCTAAGTTCTATATACTTAGAACTCTCCTCCTACCTTGACAGTGACACACTTTAGAAGTTTGAGGATGATTTCAACCTCTTAAACTGGTGGCATGAGCATAAACTAACCTTTCTTGATCTCTCAATCTTATCTAGAGATGTTATTTCAGTTCTTGTTTCAACTGTATCTTTAGAGTCTGCTTTCAGCCTTTGTGGTAGGATCATCAAGGAACGACAGCGGCGATTAGCCCTAGAGATGGTTGAGATGCTCCTTTGCATTAAGGACTGGGATCTAGGTGATGCAAGAGCTCAACACTCTGCCCAGGATAAAGAGTTAGAAGATGCATATGAAGAACTGTATCTTGTTGAGGTGGAGTAACCTAAGACTTAGGGTCTTAGGCTCTCATGTTTCATCTATGTAATCATTAGTACTGAACAATGAACAATATATAAGAGTTGGGCCTGTGCCCTTTTCCTTTCTAGTGTTTTCTCACGAGGTGTGAGTGTTTATCTAGAAAGGTTTTTAACGAGGCTGAAAGGATCACGATGTCCAAGAGGGGGGGTGAATTGGGCTTTTCTAAAAATCAACACTAATTAAAACCTAAGCAAGAGCCCAACTTCACCCCAACAACTAGCACTAAGAGAATAATATCAGAAATACAACAATGCTAAGACAATACTTCAAATACTTGCTAAACAAATACACAATGTAAAATGCTTGAATTTAGTGTGGAATGTAAAGCAAGGTTTAGAAGACTCCTCCAATTTTTCCCGAGGTATCGAAGAGTCGGCACTCTCCACTAGTCCTCGTTGGAGCACCCGCGCAAGGGTATCTCTCCCCCTTGGTCCTCGCAAGAACCAAGTGCTCACTACGAGATGATCCTTTGCCACTCCGGCGCGGTGGATCCCTCACCACTGCTTACAAACTTGAGTCGGGTCACCAACAAGATCTCCACTGTGATCACCGAGCTCCCATCGCCACCAAGCCATCTAGGTGATGCCGATCACCAAGAGTAACAAGCCGTAGACTTTCGCTTGACCAAGAGAAGCCTAATGCAAGTGGTGTGTGCTCTAGGTGGCTCTCGCTAGCGCTAATGAGGTCCAAATGCGTGATTAAGATTCTCTAATCTCCTCACTAGGCTTTTGGTGCTTGCAATGCTCTACCAATGTGCAGGAATTAATGTGGGCAGCAAGACATTGAATATGGTGGGTGGAGGGGGTATAAATAGCCCTCACCCACCAACTAGACGTTACAGGCAATGTTCTGCGCATGGGCGCACCTGACAGTCCGGTGCGCCACTGGTGCACCAACGGTCGACTCCAATGGCTAGTGCTGACAGCTAGCCGTTAGGCAGATGGCACACCGGACAATGAACAGTCACAGTCTGGTGTGTTGTCCGGTGCGCCACTAAAATTCCACTCGGGAACCTTGCACTCTCGGGTTTCTGCATGGGGAAACCCTTCCCCTGGGCCAGCCTGGCCCCACCTGGCAGAGGGCGCACCGGACAGTCCGGTGCCCCAAAGTCAGAAACCCTATTTTCTATTTTCTGCTGTTTTTCAAATCAGTTTTCGTTCAAACTTGTGAGTATGTTCTAGAGTGTCACCTAGCACTATATGTGAGTGTGAATATGCACCAACACTACACTAAAACTCTCTTGGTCAAACTACTCATCGACAACCCCTCTTTATAGTACGGCTAAAACAAAATAAAAGACCTAACTAAATCACGAGTGTTCGCAACTCCTTGACACTCGGACTACATAGACCTTCACTTTGTGATTCGTTGCAATAGCCATCGCTTCGAGTTCTTATCTCTGGGATTGTTTTCACCGTTATAGTACTTCTACCTGTAATGCGACCTAACTTACCATTTGTCTCTGCAAAACACACGTTAGTCACATATAACATTACGTTGTCATTAATCACTAAAACCAACAAGGGGCCTAGATGCTTTCAATCTCCCCCTTTTTGGGGATTGATGACAACCCTACAAGATTTGTGAGAGTAGTTTGTTTTGAAGTTTCTATCAATAGAGAAGATGGTTAGTTGTACTCAGTAATCTTTGACAGAAAAAGTGTATAACATAATAATAGGAATGAGCGCATACACATCGTAAGTTTCTTGTTCATATATAAAAGTGAAATCAAATCGATGAACAATAACTAGAAGACTGGTGATAATATATAAGGTGAAAACATAATACACACACAGTCAACATAAGCATCGAGAGTATATAATAGAGTTTGTGAGCCAAAAGCATCATACAAAAGTGGAGCTAGTACAAAGAGTAACAAGCACATATATTACATCAAAATTACTCTCTACTAACTCCCGAACTCCCCCTAGCTCTCACAACTCATATCTCTCCCCCTTTGGCGTCAAACACCAAAAGGGAACCCGAACCTACACATCAGAAGAGGGAGGAGGTGGCGGGGGCGCATCCGGTCGCGGTCGTGGCAGTAGAGCGAATGCCAGCTATGGGTCAGAGTCAGTCTCGGATCCAGGATCTGCTGTAGAAGCTGGAGCTAGTACTGACTCAGACGGAGGCTGCACTACAGGAGCTGCCGGAGCTGAAGAAGTCATAGACACCGCCATAGCAGCAGTGGGAACAGCAGGAGCTGGTGGCACTGGCGGCTGAGAACTGACGGAGCTGATGACTGACGATGTGAAAACTAGGGTGACCAGCCGGAGCGGAGAGGAAGAAGGACCAACTGTAGGAAGATGGGGTCCTGGCTGAATAGCTGGCACAACAGGAGCCTGAAGAGGTGGAGGCAGTGCTGACTGAACTGGGGGAATCGGAACACCAGTATGCTGAAGCATGAGAGACATGAATGCCCTGTTCTCAGCTCGGTCCTGGAGAAGCTGCTGCTGTAGAGTATCCTGCCTGTCCTAAATCGTCTGAAACATCGAGAGCATTCTCTCGGACATCTGCTGCTAGACCGCTGCCAAGTGAGCCTACTGCTGAGTAAGAGTCTGGAGGATCGCCACAAGAGTAGGGTCAATGGCAGGAGGGGCAGTAGGGGCAGCACTCCCAGCCTCATGATCATGTGTGCGAGGAGGCATAGGAGCCAGAGGCGGAGGCGGAACCCCAAAGTCATCATCATCATCATCATGGACTGCTGTGCCCTGAGTCTCAAACTGATGGAAGGCTGTATCCTCTGCTTGAGTGTCGGCCACTGGATCTGGTGCTGTCACGGGGTCCTCAGGGGCTGAACGGAGGAACCAAAGTGTAGGCGTGAGGCCTCAAGAGTGCGCTGAAACTACGGTGGACAGATCAGCTGTGCAAAGATGTGGCAGAGATAGTGAGCATAAGGCAGCTGACGTCGGGCACGAAGTCCATCCAACACGGTGTCCTCGATCTCACAAATGAGGAAATCCACAACATCAAACTCGGAGTGAGAGACTAGGGCACCAAGTAGCCAAAGCTGAATATGTGTCACACCCGGTTTTGGAAGGCAAACCGAATGCGAACTATGTACGTGCCAGGATCAGAACTCACGTACACAGCGATTACATAAATGAACATCGTCGCACAATGCTCGAATAATAATATAAAAGAGTATTAACTTATTACATCACAGAGTCATAGACATCCACATAGTCATCAACTTAACAGTTAAATCAAAGTGCTAGCGAGACGCAGTAAAGATAAGGCCTTCACAGGCAGCTGACTGGGGGTTGCCGCCAACCCACACCTAGAATTCGTCGTAGTCTTGGAACTCCTGGAAGTCTCCTTCCATGGCTTCGCCTTCTCCTGAGCAGTGATTACAATGCGGACAACCTGGTGTTTTGTGGTAAAGCAAGGATGAGTACACATCAACGTACTCAGCAAATGTCCCGTTTGGCTGAGGTGGACTAGCTTTATGTGGGGTTAGGCTCAAGCAGTTGCTTTTAGTTGGTCAGGTATTTATCATTAGTAGAAGCCAGATTTTAGCATTAACCAACCCATGAACCATTTCCTCATCGAGGAACAACATCATCATATTCGAACCAAAACCATAACATAATCCTTGTATCTCGAACCATCTGTATCTCTAATCAAAGAGGATCCCAAGGCTGCTCTTAACCGTGAGCACGGCTGATATATCAGTTTCACTACCCTCTGCAGAGGTCGCTCACTTTACCCATGAGTCATGATTCCCTTTCTACCCGGGGAGAGCTAATCCCCATTGACCACTACCTAGGTGGTCCGGCAGGGTATCACTACGTAGCTGTTACAAAGATTCCCTAGAGATCATAGCTGCCCGTTAGGTTTCTCCAGTTTGATAAACACAGTACCCCTCCCCGCAGGAGAGTGACTAACAAAAAGCAAAACGAAAGAACCTCGGCACTCAGCCTCGGCAGAGCAAGCACTATGCCTGGACCCCATTGACGGCACGACGGCGAAGCAACTACACCTCTAGTTCCTCTAATTAATTAGCTAAGGGCGCCCCATTTCACCCTCATGGTTGCACTGTTATCCCGGGTGGTCTCTCAACGAACAGGTCCTTACGGAGAGGTACTCAGGAAACAGCCTGAGCCCCCTAGAGTATCACAAGATCATCAACATCATCAGGATAACAGTATCATAAATATTCACATCATGTTCATTGATTAAGTTAAGGCAGTAGCAGAATGCTAACCATAATAGCCCATAAGGTCATCAAGGATAAAGTAAAGTGTAAAGCTAGTCAATCCTTAGGTTTCAAGTAAGTAATGCGGGAAAGTGAGTTATAAGTGAATAGGACATAATGGGTCAGAGGACACTTGCCTTCACCAAACTGCTGATCAGGGGCTTCCTCTGCAACTTCCTCGGGAAACACAGACTGCTCGTTGTTTACGTAAAGTAATCATTCACACTATGCACTTGGGAAATAACAAACAAAAACAATATACCAAACATATGCAGCAGAGAGATCACAAGTTCATAATAGAAAAGGGATAGGCACTCTGGTACTCTCTAGGTCTGGGGTAGAGGACTATACCAAGTGATTCATTATCCACTAATCAGGTTTAAGTCAGTGGTGGGATTAAATCATTATCTGGTTTTAAGTTCCTAAACTTAGGTGTTTAAGTCCATAAACTTAAGTGCTCCAACTTTTATTAAAGTCTACTATCTTTTATTTATCTCAAATAGGGTTCCCATAACATCAATTTTACCCTAATGATCAACTATTAATTGGGACATAGAAACAACAGGGAAACATTGCATAAACAGATAGATAATAATATTATGAACATTTTGCAATTTGAAGCACCTAATTTGGAGTTCATATGGCAAAGTTATGAATTTTACAAGTTTAGGGGTTAAAAATATACCCTAAGGACCTATTTTGAATTAAATAAAAGGTCCGAGGACCTAACTGTAAGAAACCAGGGACGGCGGGTTCAATTTCCAGAAAACCGGGGGGCTCTTTAAGAAAACGCGCGGGCGAAGGGGTATCGGGCTCCTACAGCCGTTGGATCTCGGATCGACGGCCAGGATTAGATCCTGCGGGCGGGCGCGCTAGCGCGCGGCGGCCTGGGTGGCTGACAGGCGGGGCCGGGCGGCAGAGCGGGGCACGGGCGGGCTGACAGGCGGGGTCGGGCGAGCAGCGCGGGGCGCAGGCGGGCTGACAGGCGGGGTCGGGCGAGCAGCGCGGGGCGCAGGCGGGCTGACAGGCGGGGTCGGGCGAGCAGCGCGGGGCGCAGGCGGGCTGACAGGCGGGGTCCAGCTGGCAGGGAGGCGGGGCGCGGGGAAACGGCTCTGGGCCGTTGGATCCTAGGCGGACGGCTAGGATTAGACTCGGCCTATTTAAAACGGGGCCGTCCGATCTGAGATGGACGGCGGGGATGGGGCGGCTGGCTTCTGCCTCCTTCCCCAGCCAGCTGAGGCGGCGGCGCCCGTCCCCGCGGCGGAGAACTCGCCGGAGACGAGGGGCGCGGGGGCCCTGCGGGTTCCCGGGGCGACCTGAGTGGCCGGGGAGGTTGGGGAGAGCACGGGGAATTCTCTGGTGGGGTCTGGGTCGGGGCAGGGGCACCGGAGGGGGGCGGTTCACGGCGAAGCGGCTCGGCGGCGGCGCTAAGCAACTCCGACGAGGAATTAAGCGCGACAGAGTGCAAAAGAGGGGAAGGGAGGGGGCATGGGAGGTTCCTTACCTCAAGGCGAACTCCGGGGACTCCTCGGTGGCAACGGAGACGCGGCGACAGCCCGAGTCGACGGTGGCGGACCCCCGCGACTGCACGGCGAGCGGCGGGTGAGCGCGGGCAGAGGAACTCAGGGAGGGAGAGGGGAAATTGGAGCGCGTTCCGGGTTGCGGACGTCGGGGCGAAACTCACCGTGGCAATGGACACGGCGGAGCTCCAACGGCGGCTGGGAAACGAGCTCGAAACGGCGGGGTTTACGGCGGTGGCGCTCGGGCGTGCGCGCAGCGAGGGAGAGGTGGAAGAGAGAGGCCTGTTGGTGCGCAAATGAGGGAGGGGGAGAGGGCGAGTGGGGTTCGGGACTCAAGTGGCCGAGGCGAGTGCGGTTGCGAGCTTTACGCGCGTCGTGGGCGCGGAGACCGCGGCGACGCGCAGCTCGGGCGACAGTTACGCGAGGACGAGGGAGCTGACAGCCCGGGCCCGCGAGCAGAGAGAGAGAAGAAAGCGGGCGCGGGGGTGGTTGCGCTGACGGGCGGGGCCCGCGGGCAGCGAGAGCGGGGGAGAGCGGGCGCGCGCGCAGGGAACGCGGGGCTGACAGGCCGGTCCCGCGGCGCAGAGAGAGAGGGAGGCGGGCGAGGGCGCGCGCGGGGGATGGGCCTGATGGGCCGAAAGGCCGAGGGGGCGGGGGTAGCGGGCTTCTTTCCCTTTTCTTTTTATTTTGGAATTGTTTTTCCCTTTTCTTTTTTTATTTTCTCTATTTGATTCAAATTCAAATAACCCACAAATTCAAATTAGACCTTTTGAGAATTATGCACCAAACAAATATGAAATCCAGGGTTCAACATGATGCAACAGTTCACACTCCCTTAGGGTTTGAGCTAATAGACTATAATTATAAATAGAATAACCACTTTTCTCCTATAGAAATGAGAGAGAGGAGATTGGGGAAGGATGAGAAAAAGGAAGTAACACCTGAATTTGCGAATATGAGCAAAGAAATTTTATACCCCCAAATTCAGGGTGTTACAAACCTATCCCCCTTAAAAGAATCTCGCCCCGAGATTCAGGGTTGGTCAGCAAAGAGTTCAGGGTATTTGGCTTTTAGATCATCTTCTCGTTCCCAGGTTGCTTCTTCCTCGGAGTGGTGACCCCATCTGACTTTGCACATTCTGATGGTATTCCTCCGGGTGACTCTGTCTGCAAACTCCAGAATCTGCGTTGGCTCCTCTATGTATGTCAGATCCTCCTGGACTTCCAAACCCTCCACTGGCAACTGTTCTTCTGGTACTCGCAGACACTTCTTCAATTGCGACACGTGGAACACATTGTGCACTGCTGACAAACTTTCTGGTAGGTTGAGTTGGTAAGCCACTTCTCCACGCTTTGCTTGAATCTGATATGGTCCAACGTACCGGGGTGCTAACTTGCCTTTAACTCCGAACCTTCTGACTCCCCTGATAGGTGACACCTTCAGATAGACGAAATCCCCCACTTCGAAACTCAATTCTCTTCTCCTTCGGTCCGCATAGCTTCGCTGTCTTGACTGGGCTATCTTCAGGTTCTCCCGAACCATTTTGATATTCTCTTCGGCTTCAAGCAAAATGTCGGGGCCAAACACCTGTCTCTCTCCAGGCTGGTCCCAATGCAGCGGAGTCCTACAACTCCGCCATAGAGTGCCTGAAACGGTGACATCTTCAAGCTGGCCTGGTAGCTATTGTTATAGGAGAATTCTGCATAAGGTAACCTTTTGTCCCATCCTGACTTGTCTTGCAACGCACAGGCTCTCAGCATATCTTCTAGGATCTGGTTAGTTCTTTCAGTCTGACCGTCTGTCTGCGGATGATAAGCCGAGCTGAAGTTCAAATGGGTGCCCAAAGCTTCTTGTAGCTGCTGCCAAAAATGAGAGGTGAACTGCGTTCCTCGATCTGACACTATCTTCTTCGGCACACCATGAAGGCAGACTATCCGTGACATGTATAACTCAGCTAACGTTGCTCCGGTGTATGTGGTCTTCACAGGTATGAAATGGGCCACCTTTGTTAAGCGGTCCACAACCACCCAGATGGAATCATAACCGGCCCGGGTACGGGGTAGGCCAACTATAAAATCCATCCCGATCTCATCCCACTTCCACTGAGGAATCCACAATGGCTGCAACAATCCGGCGGGCCTTTGATGCTCTGCTTTGGTCCTCTGACAGCTATCACAGATGGCGACATATTCTGCGATTTCTCTTTTCATGCCATACCACCAAAACCTCCTTTTTAAATCCTGGTACATCTTTTCACTTCCCGGGTGTATGGAGTAGGCTGTCTCATGAGCTTCCTTTAGGATCAGCTCCCGAATAGGTTTGAGGTCGGGGACACACAATCGGTCCTTGAACCATATTACCCCCTCTTCATCCTCTCGAAAGTCTTTGCCTCTTCCTTCTAAGATTAGATGTCGGATCTTGTTGATGCTTTCATCATCCTTCTGCCCTTCTTTGATCTCCCGCTCTAGGGTGGGCTCTAATTCCACTGTTACTCCTTGCGTACTGTTCAGGAAACCGAGACTCAGTCTGTCGAACTCCTTGGCTAACTCATATGGCATTGGGTACGTGGCCATCATATTGACTTGACTCTTCCTGCTCAGAGCATCTGCAACCACATTGGCTTTGCCTGGATGGTAATGTATCTCCAACTCATAGTCCTTGATCAATTCCAACCATCTTCGCTGTCTCATGTTTAACTCTGACTGGGTGAATATGTACTTCAGACTTTTATGATCTGTGTAAATGTCGCACTTCTGCCCATACAGGTAATGTCTCCAGGTCTTCAAAGCATGAACTACTGCTGCCAACTCCAGGTCATGTGTGGGATAATTTTTCTCATGGATCTTCAGCTGCCGAGAGGAATATGCTACAACTCTTCCTTCTTGCATTAGCACACATCCCAATCCGGTGTAAGAAGCATCGCAATACACTGAGAATGGCTTATGAACATCAGGCAGGACTAACACCGGAGCTGTAGTCAATCTATTTTTCAGTTCTTCAAATGCTTCCTGACACTTTTGGGTCCACTTAAACTCAACTTTCTTCGCTAGTAACGCTGTCATTGGTCTAGCAATCTTTGAGAAGCCTTCGATGAAACGCCTGTAATACCCAGCCATTCCAATAAAGCTCTTGATTCCACGAACATCCTTTGGTGCTTTCCAGTTCAGGATATCTGCCACTTTCTTTGGATCCACTGCCAACCCATCTTGATTTATGATGTGACCCAGAAATAAGACTTCATGAATCCAGAACTCGCATTTGCCCAGCTTGGCATACAACTGATGCTCTCGTAGCCTTTGCAATACCATCTTCAAATGCTCCACATGTTCTTCCTCACTTTTGGAATATATGAGAATATCGTCGATGAACACTACCACAAACTTGTCTAGGTGGTCCATGAACACACTGTTCATCAGGTACATAAAGAAGGCTGGCGCATTTGTCAAACCAAAGGACATAACTGTGAATTCATATAACCCGTACTTGGTGATGAATGCCGTCTTCGGTATGTCCGAGGGTCGGATTCTGAGTTGATGGTAGCCTGACCTCAGATCTATCTTCGAGAATACGCTGGCACCTCTGAGCTGGTCGAACAAATCTTCTATCCTTGGCAGGGGGTACTTGTTCTTGACAGTGACTTCATTCAAAGCTCTGTAGTCTATGCACATCCGTTTGGTACCATCTTTCTTCTCTACAAACAACACTGGAGCGGCCCAAGGCGAGGTACTTGGTCTGATGTAACCCATCTCTAACATCTCATCTATCTGCTTCTTGAGTTCCACCAATTCTGGTCCAGACACTCGGTAGGCTCTTTTGGAGATGGGGGCGGTACCAGGGATAAGTTCTATGGCAAACTCAACCTTTCTCTCGGGTGGCATGCCCGTTAGCTCCTCGGGAAATACGTCCGGAAAGTCCGACACAACCTTGATAGCCTCGAGCGGGTTGGGCTCCTTACTATCCACTGAAATCTGGTGACAGACACCCTCCGCCGATTTAGGCATCCTTAGCTCGGCCACTACCTCTTCTCCTGACGGGGACTTCAACGTTACGGTCCTCTTGTCACAACTAACATTCGCTTCATACTTCATTAACCAATTCATCCCTAGAATGACATCTATCCCAGGGGTGTCTATTACTATTAGATCACTGGGGAACCCTATCCCCCTTATTTCCACCCTTATATTTGAGCATATTTTATCTGTTTGCACCTTGCCACCAACCGAATTAATCCTCATGGGCGGCATCATTGCCTCTACTGAGATGTTATGCAATTCTACCCAGGTTGCAGTGACAAATGAATGAGTTGCACCAGTATCAAATAGCACTTTCGTGGGATGAGATTCGACTGAGAACATACCTACTGCCACATCTGGTGCATCCTGGATCGCTTCGGCCTCCAAGTGGTTCACCTTTCCACGGTTGTACGCTTGGTTACGATTGCCTGCTGTTGGCTGCAGCACACCTTGCCTTGTTGGAGCATTGGGGTTGGTCTGCTGCTGCGCCGCCTTCTTTGGGCACTGCATCGCCCAGTGGCCTTGCTCTCCACAGTGGAAACATCCTCTGCCTCCTCCTTGTGCTGGAGCTGCTTGGTTGCTCTGGTTTGCTGCTGGGGCAGGAAGGCGAGGTGCCTGGTTATTCTGTTTCTGATACTGATTACCTCCTTGCTGGCTGTGCTGACGATACTGCTGATGCTGCTGTTGATACTGCCTCTGAAACTGCTACTGATGCGGACGCTGATTCTGATTCTGATATCCCTGTGGGTGACCGGGCCTGCCTTGCTGAGATGAACTGCCTGAGAAACGTGGACGGCTGATGCCTCCGGACTGGGGTCCACTCATCTTGCGCTTCCGATCTTCCATATCCTTACGCTTCTTCTCAGTCATAACTGCCCTATCGATCAGGTGCTGGAAGGTGGGGAAGGTGTGATTCATCAGCTGGTAATGCAGGGGATCCACCAAACCCCTCATGAACCTGTACTGCCTTTTAGCATCAGTGTTGACATCCTCAGGTGCATAACGAGATAGCTGCAAAAACTTGTCTCTGTATTCACTAACAGACAGGGGTCCCTGCTTCAGAGCCAGAAACTCCTCCTTCTTCACGATCATCAGTCCCTCCGGCACATGGTACCTACGGAAACTCTCGCTGAACTCTTCCCAGGTGATGGCTTCGGGGTCAGCATGGGTGGCGAGGTAGGACTCCCACCAGGACTGGGCTGCTCCCCTTAGCTGACGGGGACCATACAGAACCTTCTCCCTGTCGTTAAATTGAGCGGTGCGCAGTTCTCTTTCCACTGCGCGCAGCCAGTCTTCTGCATCCATGGGGTCAGCAGAATGGGCGAAGGTAGGAGGGTGCCCTTTCATGAACTCACCACGCTTATCCCGTGGCATCTGGGGCATCTGCACTTGCAATTGGGGTTGGGGTTGCTGTTGAGCCTGCTGCATGGCTGCCAGAGTCTGCCCAATGGCCTGCACTGCCTGAGTCTGCATCAAGAACATCTGCTCCACTGTCATCGGGGGTGGTGGGGGAGGCTGCCTCTGTTGTTCCTCCTGCTGGTCATGCTGCTCTTGCTGAGCACGCCTGTTGCATCGGCGCCTGTTGTCAGACATCTGTGGAAGACATTCACACATCAGCGTTGATCTTACAACCCTCCAGCATAAGAAAAGAGAATACAGAATTCTTCATGACACTGAGTGAACAAAGAGCTTCACTGATCCCCATTACGATTCAACACAGCTTCTCAGATAAGAAGGAAAGTAGAAGTAAATGGCTTCCCAACTAAATAACTGACTTTATTAACATTATAGCTAGGCCAAACTGCAGGAGAAACCCACAGGTTGGCAACAGTCATTACAAAGATTCAAATCCAGCACAAGTTCATCATAACAAGCATGCAAGCAACTGATAAGCAAACTAAACTAAATGGAAGCAACTGATAAGCAAACTAAACTAACTATCTAAGACTGAGATGTCTGACTTAAGAATTATTACAAACTTCGACGCTAACGATCTAAGGATCCAGATCTATCCTGGTCCTACAGGCAGGGGAACCATAAGTGTGGTGACCACGTGGCGGCGAGCGGTATGTGTGCTGAGTCCCAACAGGAGCGGGAGAACCACCCTCCTGGTGATGGCGCTCTGCCAGCTCAGCACGCAACTCCGCAATCTCCGTTCGAGCCCTGCTCAGCTCGTCCAGAGAGTGATCCAGCTCAGTGTTAAGCACTGCGACTAGGTTGACTGTGCTGCTCAACCTAGGGTTAGCCTCACCAACAGGTGAGACAACCACACTCTCTGTGCTGCCAGTAGGGCGGCGGGGGTAGTACCGAAGGTTAAGACCGTCGGCCACCCCACCGAACAAAGAACAGTACTGGGAGAGTGCACGTCGTGCTGCATCCTGCATAGCCGCCTCTGCAGTGTCCCTCTCGGAGATAGAATAGTGCTCCGAAACGGCCTCCGCACCCCGGAGGTCATCCTCCGGACGGCGAACTAGGCAGGTAGCCTCCCAGCGGTCCGGGTACCTCCCGCGACTGTGCTGGTAGACTACACAACGATACTCGATCGACCAGGTATGCCGGTCAAAAGCCTGGCGCAGCAAGGTGTCGAGTGCGTCGTGGAAGTGGCAACTGCGAGCGGCGTCACGGGTGATGGGTCGGGCGACCCATCCTTCCGCCTCCTGCGGCTCTGAAGACTCCGTGCTGTGGTCTGAGTCGTCGTCGTCGGGGTCTCCCCCAAGACCTCCTCCAGTAGCTCCTCCAACAGCTGGGACGTCCCGCGGTGGTGCAGGGGGCGCCTCCAGCTGGGCAACAGAGGAACGGGGCCTCACGGACTCCACCTCTTGCTGGGATGAGGAGGAAGAGCCCTACTGCTCTCTGTGCTGGCGCCGGTGTTCCTGCTCCTCACGCAGGCGGTGGTGCAGTCTCTCCAGGTGACTCGACTGACCGGACACGGTGCGGTGCAGAGGACGCTCCGCAAGTCGAGACGGCAGGAAAGGAATCACCGACTTACGTGCAGTGTGTCTAAGACGAGCCATCTACAAAAGACACCGTAAGCATAAGAGTAAGAGCAGAACTAATATGACAAGTGAATAAACCATAGACAGAATAAGATAAAAATTTTAACAAGGTGTAATATAGTATATATATATGTAGTAAAACATAGGGTTGGTCGAGGTGACCGACTTTTGAAGTAACATTAGAGGTCAAGGTGAGGGGGGAAGGTCAATAGTCCTTAGTACGACCAGTGCTACTCTAGGTCAGCGGTCCTACAGTCAGCATGGCTTTGATACCACTTATGTCACACCCGGTTTTGGAAGGCAAACCGAATGCGAACTATGTACGTGCCAGGATCAGAACTCACGTACACAGCGATTACATAAATGAACATCGTCGCACAATGCTCGAATAATAATATAAAAGAGTATTAACTTATTACATCACAGAGTCATAGACATCCACATAGTCATCAACTTAACAGTTAAATCAAAGTGCTAGCGAGACGCAGTAAAGATAAGGCCTTCACAGGCAGCTGACTGGGGGTTGCCGCCAACCCACACCTAGAATTCGTCGTAGTCTTGGAACTCCTGGAAGTCTCCTTCCACGGCTTCGCCTTCTCCTGAGCAGTGATTACAATGCGGACAACCTGGTGTTTTGTGGTAAAGCAAGGATGAGTACACATCAACGTACTCAGCAAATGTCCCGTTTGGCTGAGGTGGACTAGCTTTATGTGGGGTTAGGCTCAAGCAGTTGCTTTTAGTTGGTCAGGTATTTATCATTAGTAGAAGCCAGATTTTAGCATTAACCAACCCATGAACCATTTCCTCATCGAGGAACAACATCATCATATTCGAACCAAAACCATAACATAATCCTTGTATCTCGAACCATCTGTATCTCTAATCAAAGAGGATCCCAAGGCTGCTCTTAACCGTGAGCACGGCTGATATATCAGTTTCACTACCCTCTGCAGAGGTCGCACACTTTACCCATGAGTCATGATTCCCTTTCTACCCGGGGAGAGCTAATCCCCATTGACCACTACCTAGGTGGTCCGGCAGGGTATCACTACGTAGCTGTTACAAAGATTCCCTAGAGATCATAGCTGCCCGTTAGGTTTCTCCAGTTTGATAAACACAGTACCCCTCCCCGCAGGAGAGTGACTAACAAAAAGCAAAACGAAAGAACCTCGGCACTCAGCCTCGGCAGAGCAAGCACTATGCCTGGACCCCATTGACGGCACGACGGCGAAGCAACTACACCTCTAGTTCCTCTAATTAATTAGCTAAGGGCGCCCCATTTCACCCTCATGGTTGCACTGTTATCCCGGGTGGTCTCTCAACGAACAGGTCCTTACGGAGAGGTACTCAGGAAACAGCCTGAGCCCCCTAGAGTATCACAAGATCATCAACATCATCAGGATAACAGTATCATAAATATTCACATCATGTTCATTGATTAAGTTAAGGCAGTAGCAGAATGCTAACCATAATAGCCCATAAGGTCATCAAGGATAAAGTAAAGTGTAAAGCTAGTCAATCCTTAGGTTTCAAGTAAGTAATGCGGGAAAGTGAGTTATAAGTGAATAGGACATAATGGGTCAGAGGACACTTGCCTTCACCAAACTGCTGATCAGGGGCTTCCTCTGCAACTTCCTCGGGAAACACAGACTGCTCGTTGTCTACGTAAAGTAATCATTCACACTATGCACTTGGGAAATAACAAACAAAAACAATATACCAAACATATGCAGCAGAGAGATCACAAGTTCATAATAGAAAAGGGATAGGCACTCTGGTACTCTCTAGGTCTGGGGTAGAGGACTATACCAAGTGATTCATTATCCACTAATCAGGTTTAAGTCAGTGGTGGGATTAAATCATTATCTGGTTTTAAGTTCCTAAACTTAGGTGTTTAAGTCCATAAACTTAAGTGCTCCAACTTTTATTAAAGTCTACTATCTTTTATTTATCTCAAATAGGGTTCCCATAACATCAATTTTACCCTAATGATCAACTATTAATTGGGACATAGAAACAGCAGGGAAACATTGCATAAACAGATAGATAATAATATTATGAACATTTTGCAATTTGAAGCACCTAATTTGGAGTTCATATGGAAAAGTTATGAATTTTACAAGTTTAGGGGTTAAAAATATACCCTAAGGACCTATTTTGAATTAAATAAAAGGTTCGAGGACCTAACTGTAAGAAACCAGGGACGGCGGGTTCAATTTCCAGAAAACCGGGGGGCTCTTTAAGAAAACGCGCGGGCGAAGGGGTATCGGGCTCCTACAGCCGTTGGATCTCGGATCGACGGCCAGGATTAGATCCTGCGGGCGGGCGCGCGAGCGCGCGGCGGCCTGGGTGGCTGACAGGCGGGGCCGGGCGGCAGAGCGGGGCACGGGCGGGCTGACAGGCGGGGTCGGGCGAGCAGCGCAGGGCGCAGGCGGGCTGACAGGCGGGGTCGGGCGAGTAGCGCGGGGCGCAGACGGGCTGACAAGCGGGGTCGGGCGAGCAGCGCGGGGCGCAGGCGGGCTGACAGGCGGGGTCCAGCTGGCAGGGAGGCGGGGCGCGGGGAAACGGCTCTGGGCCGTTGGATCCTGGGCGGACGGCTAGGATTAGACTCGGCCTATTTAAAACGGGGCCGTCCGATCTGAGATGGACGGCGGGGATGGGGCGGCTGGCTTCTGCCTCCTTCCCCAGCCAGCTGAGGCGGCGGCGCCCGTCCCCGCGGCGGAGAACTCGCCGGAGACGAGGGGCGCGGGGGCCCTGCGGGTCCCGGGGCGACCTGAGTGGCCGGGGAGGTTGGGGAGAGCACGGGGAATTCTCTGGTGGGGTCTGGGTCGGGGCAGGGGCACCGGAGGGGGGCGGTTCACGGCGAAGCGGCTCGGCGGCGGCGCTAAGCAACTCCGACGAGGAATTAAGCGCGACAGAGTGCAAAAGAGGGGAAGGGAGGGGGCATGGGAGGTTCCTTACCTCAAGGTGAACTCCGGGGACTCCTCGGTGGCGACGGAGACGCGGCGACAGCCCGAGTCGACGGTGGCGGACCCCCGCGACTGCACGGCGAGCGGCGGGTGAGCGCGGGCAGAGGAACTCAGGGAGGGAGAGGGGAAATTGGAGCGCGTTCCGGGTTGCGGACGTCGGGGCGAAACTCACCGTGGCAATGGACACGGCGGAGCTCCAATGGCGGCTGGGAAACGAGCTCGAAACGGCGGGGTTTACGGCGGCGGCGCTCGGGCGTGCGCGCAGCGAGGCAGAGGTGGAAGAGAGAGGCCTGTTGGTGCGCAAATGAGGGAGGGGGAGAGGGCGAGTGGGGTTCGGGACTCAAGTGGCCGAGGCGAGGGCGGTTGCGAGCTTTACGCGCGTCGTGGGCGCGGAGACCGCGGCGACGCGCAGCTCGGGCGGCAGTTACGCGAGGACGAGGGAGCTGACAGCCCGGGCCCGCGAGCAGAGAGAGAGAAGAAAGCGGGTGCGGGGGCGGTTGCGCTGACGGGCGGGGCCCGCGGGCAGCGAGAGCGGGGGAGAGCGGGCGCGCGCGCGGGGAACGCGGGGCTGACAGGCCGGTCCCGCGGCGCAGAGAGAGAGGGAGGCGGGCGAGGGCGCGCGCGCGGGATGGGCCTGATGGGCCGAAAGGCCGAGGGGGCGGGGGTAGCGGGCTTCTTTCCCTTTTCTTTTTATTTTGGAATTGTTTTTCCCTTTTCTTTTTTTATTTTCTCTATTTGATTCAAATTCAAATAACCCACAAATTCAAATTAGACCTTTTGAGAATTATGCACCAAACAAATATGAAATCCAGGGTTCAACATGATGCAACAGTTCACACTCCCTTAGGGTTTGAGCTAATAGACTATAATTATAAATAGAATAACCACTTTTCTCCTATAGAAATGAGAGAGAGGAGATTGGGGAAGGATGAGAAAAAGGAAGTAACACCTGAATTTGCGAATATGAGCAAAGAAATTTTATACCCCCAAATTCAGGGTGTTACAATATGAGTGGCAACCTCCCTGTAACCCATCCATGGCAGAAGCGTCCGTCTCATGAGCTGATATAGAAACTTGGTCGCTGTGGTGAAATCTGCCGGAGAACATCGCAACCCATCTGAGAAGGGTGGTCGGAACAAAGCCGCGATTTGAGCTGTACCAGGAGCAACTCCGTCGTGAGGGCATCAAGGAGTATCAGAGGTACCGTAGCACAAGCTATGAAGACGAGTCGATGACTCGGGAAATCCAAACAGCTAGCGAATCTGGCTGGCATGAATAGTGACATCCTCGCGCTCAAAGCAGAACCTCTTCCACTAGTGATCAGGGTCGATCCATACAGAAGCATAAAAAACTTGGACCCATTCCTCAACATATCTGCCGCTGATAGTCAGAAGAGTCAGAAGTCCAGGCAAATAGGAGAGGTGAACCTCAGAGTCTGCACCGGCTGCTAGCAGGAAGGCAGGGAGATCCAATAGCCGGTGTGCTCGCAGAGCAATTTGAGCTAACAACTATGCTCTATAGAAAGACTCTTGTATCCTGGTGCTGAATGGATCTGCCGCTGCAGGTCTCTCTGTGCAGGTAACTAAGACTCCACGGGTACGTGTCTGAACCGACGTACCAGTAAAGCCCTAAAATTTGTCTAAGGTAAAAATAATAAAATAAATAAATACATGTATTTACATAAAAGGGTTTAGGGAATTATTTGATTTTCTTTTCATTGTGCATATTCTTCCAAAGGATAATGAATAAAAGTAATTTCAAACACAAAGGGATCAAAATAATCTTAGGTGAATTATGCATTCGGATATATTCTCAAAAAAAAAATCTTTTAATAAGAATCTTGTTACCTTTGAGTTACTTATCCTAAAGTAAATGTGTTTTCTAATAAACTATTAAGTTATCCCTTTTATAAAACTATACAAGTCCTCACTTTAGGATTTAAGCATATTTTGATAAAGAATATACATTATGTTTAATTCCTAGGTTCATGAATTATCCACCTAAAGACAACGCTTAACTAATAAAATAAATATATGCATTCATGCATCTCATGCTGAACTTTGTGGGTCGCCTATAATTTGAACTTTTTTTTGTGATTCAATTCATATTTAATTGGATTTCAGAAAACATAGGAAAAACTGGAAATAGGAAAAAGAAAAGAAACAAAAAAATGATGTTCGGGCCGAATCCTCCCTCATCCGGCCCAGGATGCCGCGATCCCATGCACCGTGATGCCTTGTGTCACCGTTGGGTGGGGCACACCTGTTGGGTCCATCTCTCCCTCGCCTCCTACCTCGTGAACGGGAGATCGAAGCTTCTCTGTTGCGCACAATCCGCTGGGAGTTCCTCCTTAACATTGCTGCATATCTCCTCGCCCGAACTCCACAGAATCCGTGCACGCGCTGATGGTTCGACACGTGGGCCCCGCGCGTGGGATCTTCAACCGTAAGCCGCAACAAACTCGACCGCAACCATCGTGAGCTTCGAAACAAACTCCGACCCCCACTCCGTGATCCTCTTCGGCCGGATTCCACCGCGACGCTATAAAGCACGGGGATTACGACTCCCCAACCAGCTGAAGCCTTGTGCAGCTTGGTGTCGTAGGCGCATGGATGGGGGGGTGCGGGGAGAAGAGATTGCCGTCGTGGTGGCCTTACAAGCATACCAGCACCTGGGTCTGGGCGATGGGTCTGAGTGCTTCGCTAGGGCACGACGGCAGTAGGGTGTTTCTCCCTGTGAGGGTAGACGAGCGCGGGATCTCCAACCTAAACCCCAGGGATTGCTTGTCAACGTGGGGCGCGCCGCTGTTTCTGTCCACGTCGTGGATCGGCACCTTCATCGCCTTATCGCTGGTATGTAACCCATGTCTGCGTTCACTGTTATCACCCCGTCGTGTATCCCTAGTCAGATCATAGCTCAAGGCTAGGAATTGGGGGATGGAATGGACTGGCCATGGCGTCCGCCGCATCGGATGCGCGCCGCCGTGTTCTGGGGATCAGTTGGAGAAGAAGGTCTTGTGACCGTTGATCTGCTAGGCCACCAACGGGGTGGATTTAATCAGGTGTATGCTAGTTGCCGTGTGATCCAGGCCGTTGAATCCCTGGCGAGCAGTTCGGATTAGACCAAGGCGTGATAAAGCTTGGGCCATTTGATCTTTATCCAACGGTAGAGATCGCGTACCGGTTCGTGATCGATTATGGGCCCTTAGATCGTGATCGGACGGATGTGAATGGGGCTTAGTGTTTAAAAATCTGGACGGTCGATCTTTGATCCTACGGTTAGCGTGTCCTACCGCTTGATAAGTGATGGCGATCTAATCTGGACCCTCGGATTAAAATCCAACGGCTGAGATATGAGAAAACCCCTTCGGCTGACAACTTTGCTAAACAGTCCCCGTGCTTTTACAAAATAGAACCCGCCATCCATGCGGGTGTGGTTCTGAGTGTTGAGAACATTTGCGCAGGGGCCCCTATACTTTACAGAATTTGATGCGCGGTCCAGAGAGATGGAAAAATCAGAAAAATAAATTTAGAAAATGATTTTAATGTGAAAATAAATGCTAGAAACTTGTAAAATTAATAGTTAATTTATTTTAACTCCAAATTGAGTCATTCCAATTGCAATAATTTTGTTTTAGTATTATCTATCAACTAGTAACACTGTTTAGCCATAAAACTTGAATTAAAATTGTTCCTTTGAATTAATCTGTTCTAGGTGCTAAATAACTCCAGAAATTCATAACTAGAGAACCATAACTCTATCCATTCTAGTTGCATTAGTTTCACAATAATATTTATTATCAACTGGTAATTTTGTTTTGTCATGAAATATAGATTAAAATGTTGCACTAAGACTATTCTATATTTAACCACGTGGATCTTCGGAAAACCATAACTTCATAATCGTAACTCCGATTTTAGTGGTTCTCGTTCCCTCGATCTCGTAACGACACGTAGATTATTATTATGCAGTTTATTCTTATGTTTGGTGTGATGTTAATTTTGTCTATACCATGTTTGTTTGTATTGCTACGACTAGCAGTGAGGTCACGAGAATTTGAAGAGCAAGTTGGTACCTGGAATCTCAAGTGCCAGGCAAGTTGTGCCCTTGATCACTTCTTTTACCCACTCATGTGCTGATTAATCATAATGATCTGCATAGGTTAATTTTGACGGGACCCAATAGGTTACCCTAGTTTGACTATCTTTATACCTTGTTCACCAATGGATTTTTGGGTAGTACCTGCTATTGCTTTATGTGGTTTTGGGTATAGAGATACACATTTATTCATGATTATACTTTTGTTACCAGTTGTTATTTACTGTTCATGATAAGATCATTATGTTAATTGGAACATGGAGAACCACCCGGGAAAACAGTGCTACCACAAGGGTTTAATGGGACGCCCTTGGCCAACTAACTAGGAAAGCTAGTGGAAGACTACCTTACCCGAAAGGGGCAAGGGCAGTAGGGGAGTGGTCAGTGTAGGGAGGCCCTTGGGATGATTTTGCTGCGATGGTGGTCATGCGAGGGATTCCTGCATTGGAGCTTTCTATAAACTGTAGCGGGTTTTCTGAAGCTAGTGGAACTTTGTAAAGGCCTCGTAGTGTTACCCTGCCTCGCCTCCTCGGTAGAGCTGTATGGGATTGGCCGTCTCTTGGAAGATGGGTAACATGACTTGTGGGTAAAGATGCGCAACCTCTGCAAAGTGTAAAACTGGTATACTAGCCGTGCTCACGGTCATGAGCAGCTCGGACACTCACATGATTAATCTATGAAACTAAATTCAATTTGTCATATGCATTGCATCTCAGGTGATGTTGTTATTTTTGTTCTACTACTTAATTGGGTTGGTATGTACTTATACTTAATAATTGCTAATAAAATTTGGACCAACTTTAAAAGCAATGCTTAGCTTCAACCATCCTCTTTGGTAAGCCTTACACTTCACGTGAACTCCTACCTTTGGCGAGATCATGCACATTATTCCCCACAACTTGTTGAGCTATGAACGTATGTGAGCTCACTCTTGCTGTCTCACACCCCCCCACAGGTCAAGAACAGGTACCATAGGATGAGGCGCTAGAGGATGATGCGATATGTTCGTGAGAGGTCTAGGTCATCGTCTCCCAGTCAACTTTGGGTTGCTGGACAGTTGTCTCCTTACAATGTAATTATTTATTTATTTTGTATAGAACTTCTATTATATAGTAAAGATGTGACATTCGATCCTGTGCCATGATTCATCATACGTGTGAGACTTGGTCCTAGCACACCTGGTGATTATGTTGGCGCCCGAGTTTTGGACCCCTAAAACCCGGGTGTGACAGAAATGGTATCAGAGGAATGTTGACTGTAGGACGAAACCTAGAAAGCACTGGACAACCCTTTCTTACCTTTGCTACTCTTATTCTTTTCTATACTTTTCTTAATCTATTCTTATCTATCTCCGCTTTACTCTGATTATTCTTATCTTTTATTTCTAAAAGACAAATGTGGATTTCACACTTTGAAATCCTGTGCCTAGAGTAACCTTTAGGAATAGGAGACCTATTCTTAGGAACAAAAACAAAACTATTTTATTTATATGCTTGAGTGTTTGTTCTTATGATATTTGTCTGATTTGGATCTTTGATGAGTGTGATTAGTTGTGGAGTAATGTCCACAATTACATCTGCATATACATATAGGAAAAAAATGCTCATCAAAATAACTAGACAAACTAGATTATCCCCATTGAAATATATCTAGCTTAAGAGATTTATCTTATCCTAAAAGATCCCATTCTAACCAATTCATCTTATCTTAAAAGATTCTCTCTTATCTTAATAGATTCATCTTATCTTGAAAGATTCGTCTTATCCTAGCACCTTTGCTTATCTCTTCCTAAAGTAACAACCATGATCTAATCCAAATTAATGAGATCTTATCTAGTCATAACAATCTAACCTAGATCTGATCTAATGTGATGGAGTAATCTAACCTAACAAAGTCTAACCTTAAGTTGAGCTAACCTAAGGTCAATCACTTAACCAGCTGATAGTGGTAAAATAAATGAGACTCTACCCCTATAAAACATATTTTTAAATTATTGCACTCTACACTAAATTAAGAACGACAGACCAACTCGTCGGTGAACAAACAACATAACCTACCTCACAGGCTACTTAGTCCATTTGTCCTAAAAGCAAAGTAAAACTTTGTTCAAACCTACCTACCTACCTCGTGTACCCTGGCTATCCTAACTATGTGTCCTTAACTCGGATGGCAACTCAAAGAAGAAAGGCCAAAGAAGACCAACCACGTCAAAGAAAGATATGCATCAACTCAAGTCTTCAAAGATCAAGTTGAATCGCCAGCGGAATCAAGATCCACAGTTTTGGATGAAGTCTGTCCTTATTATACCCTTGCCATAACCGTGCCTCATGTGACATAATAGATGGATAGACATACAATATGCATATATTCCAAATTGTCTACTAACTGTTATGAAAAAAAACTTGAACAAAACTTTGATTTCCAAAACCCAATGAGAAACTAAAATTCTAAACCAAACCTATTGTATCCCTTTTCTTTCAAATCTCGAGGACGAGATTTCTGTTAAGGGGGGTAGGATTTGTAAAGCCCTAAAATTTGTATAAGGTAAAAATAATAAAATAAATAAATACATGTATTTACATAAAAGGGTTTAGGGAATTATTTGATTTTCTTTTCTTTGTGCATATTCTTCCAAAGATAATGAATAAAAGTAATTTCAAACACAAAGGGATCAAAATAATCTTAGGTGAATTATGCATTCGGATATATTCTCAAAAAAAATCTTTTAATAAGAATCTTGTTACCTTTGAGTTACTTATCCTAAAGTAAATGTGTTTTCTAATAAACTATTAAGTTATCCCTTTTATAAAACTATACAAGTCCTCACTATAGGATTTAAGCATATTTTGATAAAGAATATACATTATGTTTAATTCCTAGGTTCATGAATTATCCACCTAAAGACAACGCTTAACTAATAAAATAAATATATGTATTCATGCATCTCATACTGAACTTTGTGGGTCGCCTATAATTTGAACTTTTTTTTGTGATTCAATTCATATTTAATTGGATTTCAGAAAACATAGGAAAAACTGGAAATAGGAAAAAGAAAAGAAACAAAAAAATGATGTTTGGGCCGAATCCTCCCTCATCCGGCCCAGGATGCCGCGATCCCATGCACCGTGATGCCTTGTGTCACCGTTGGGTGGGGCCCACCTGTTGGGTCCATCTCTCCCTCGCCTCCTACCTCGTGAACGGGAGATCGAAGCTTCTCTGTTGCGCACAATCCGCTGGGAGTTCCTCCTTAATATTGCTGCATATCTCCTCGGCCGAACTCCACAGAATCCGTGCACGCGCTGATTGTTCGACACGTGGGCCCCGCGCGTGGGATCTTCAACCGTAAGCCGCAACAAACTCGACCGCAACCATCGTGAGCTTCGAAACAAACTCCGACCCCCACTCCGTGATCCTCTCCGGCCGGATTCCACCGCGACGCTATAAAGCACGGGGATTATGACTCCCCAACCAGCTGAAGCCGTGTGCAACTTAGTGCCGTAGGCGCATGGACGGGGTGTGCGGGGAGAAGAGATTGCCGTCATGGTGGCCTTACAAGCATACCAGCACCTGGGTCTGGGCGATGGGTCTGAGTGCTTCGCTAGGGCACGACGGCAGTAGGGTGTTTCTCCCTGTGAGGGTAGACGAGCGCGGGATCTCCAACCTAAACCCTAGGGATTGCTTGTCGACGTGGGGCGCGCCGCTGTTTCTGTCCACGTCGTGGATCGGCACCTTCATCGCCTTATCGCCGGTATGTAACCCATGTCTGCGTTCACTGTTATCACCCCGTCGTGTATCCCTAGTCAGATCATAGCTCAAGGCTAGGAATTGGGGGATGGAATGGACTGGCCATGGCGTCCGCCGCATCGGATGCGCGCCGCCGTGTTCTGGGGATCAGTTGGAGAAGAAGGTCTTGTGACCGTTGATCTGCTAGGCCACCAACGGGGTGGATTTAATCAGGTGTATGCTAGTTGCCGTGTGATCCAGGCCGTTGAATCCCTGGCGAGCAGTTTGGATTAGACCAAGGCGTGATAAAGCTTGGGCCATTTGATCTTTATCCAACGGTAGAGATCGCGTACCGGTTCGTGATCGATTATGGGCCCTTAGATCGTGATCGGACGGATGTGAATGGGGCTTAGTGTTTAAAAATCTGGACGGTCGATCTTTGATCCTACGGTTAGCGTGTCCTACCGCTTGATAAGTGATGGCGATCTAATCTGGACCCTCGGATTAAAATCCAATGGCTGAGATATGAGAAAACCCCTTCGGCTGACAACGTTGCTAAATAGTCCCCGTGCTTTTACGAAATAGAACCCGCCGTCCATGCGGGTGTGGTTCTGAGTGTTGAGAACATTTGCGCAAGGGCCCCTATACTTTACATAATTTGATGCGCGGTCCAGAGAGATGGAAAAATCAGAAAAATAAATTTAGAAAATGATTTTAATGTGAAAATAAATGCTAGAAACTTGTAAAATTAATAGTTAATTTAT
Source organism: Zea luxurians (assembly GCA_029449295.1). Lineage (NCBI taxonomy): Eukaryota > Viridiplantae > Streptophyta > Magnoliopsida > Poales > Poaceae > Zea > Zea luxurians. The sequence goes on from JAOPSE010000009.1 coordinate 119,138,173, forward strand.
TTTAACTCCAAATTGAGTCATTCCAGTTGCAACAATTTTGTTTTAGTATTATCTATCAACTAGTAACACTGTTTAGCCATAAAACTTGAATTAAAATTGTTCCTTTGAATTAATCTGTTCTAGGTGCTAAATAACTCTTGAAATTCATAACTAGAGAACCGTAACTCTATCCATTCTAGTTGCATTAGTTTCACAATAATATTTATTATCAACTAGTAATTTTGTTTTGTCATGAAATATAGGTTAAAATGTTGCACTAAGACTATTCTATATTTAACCACGTGGATCTTCGGAAAACCATAACTTCATAATCGTAACTCCGATTTTAGTGGTTCTCGTTCCCTCGATCTCGTAACGACGCGTAGATTATTATTATGCAGTTTATTCTTACGTTTGGTGTGATGTTAATTTTGTCTATACCATGTTTGTTTGTATTGCTACGACTAGCAGTGAGGTCACGAGAATTTGAAGAGCAAGTTGGTACCTGGAATCTCAAGTGCCAGGCAAGTTGTGCCCTTGATCACTTCTTTTACCCACGCATGTGCTGATTAATCATAATGATCTGCATAGGTTAATTTTGACGGGACCCAATAGGTTACCCTAGTTTGACTATCTTTATACCTTGTTCACCAATGGATTTTTGGGTAGTACCTGCTATTGCTTTATGTGGTTTTGGGTATAGAGATACACATTTATTCATGATTATACTTTTGTTACCAGTTGTTATTTACTGTTCATGATAAGATCATTATGTTAATTGGAACATGGAGAACCACCCGGGAAAACGGTGCTACCACAAGGGTTTAATGGGACGCCCTTGGCCAACTAACTAGGAAAGCTAGTGGAAGACTACCTTACCCGAAAGGGGCAAGGGCAGTAGGGGAGTGGTCAGTGTAGGGAGGCCCTTGGGATGATTTTGCTGCGATGGCGGTCATGCGAGGGATTCCTGCATTGGAGCTTTCTATAAACTGTAGCGGGTTTTCTGAAGCTAGTGGAACTTTGTAAAGGCCTCGTAGTGTTACCCTGCCTCGCCTCCTCGGTAGAGGTGTATGGGATTGGCCGTCTCTTGGCAGATGGGTAACATGACTTGTGGGTAAAGATGCGCAACCTCTGCAGAGTGTAAAACTGGTATACTAGCCGTGCTCACGGTCATGAGCAGCTCAGACACTCACATGATTAATCTATGAAACTAAATTCAATTTGTCATATGCATTGCATCTCAGGTGATGTTGTTATTTTTGTTCTACTACTTAATTGGGTTGGTATGTACTTATACTTAGTAATTGCTAATAAAATTTTGACCAACTTTAAAAGCAATGCTCAGCTTCAACCATCCTCTTTGGTAAGCCTCACACTTCACGTGAACTCCTACCTTTGGCGAGATCATGCACATTATTCTCCACAACTTGTTGAGCTATGAACGTATGTGAGCTCACTCTTGCTATCTCACACCCCCCCACAGGTCAAGAACAGGTACCACAGGACGTGGCGCTGGAGGATGATGCGATATGTTTGTGAGAGGTCTAGGTCGTCGTCTCCTAGTCAACTTTGGGTTGCTGGACAGTTGTCTCCTTACAATGTAATTATTTATTTATTTTGTATAGAACTTCTATTATATAGTAAAGATGTGACATTCGATCCTGTGCCATGATTCATCATATGTGTGAGACTTGGTCCCAGCACACCTGGTGATTATGTTGGCGCCCGAGTTTTGGTCCCCTAAAACCCGGGTGTGACAGTACCCGTGCCGCTGTAGCATGCTGAAGATCAAACAACCTGGGATCCACAGCAAGTGGTTGCACCTCAGTCTCATCGCGCTCCTGGAAGCGAGCAGGTGGGATAGGTGGAGCAGAAAGGGGAGCAGAAGGAGCAGTGGAAGCTGGAGTAGTGGAGGTGGTAGGTATGACTGAGGTGGTGGATGGCGTAGGAGTGATGGGAGCAGGCGAAGTGGGTGGTGGAGTGGTAGCAGTGGTGGGAGTGGTAGGAGCGGAGGAGCGAGGACGAGAGGCAAGATGACAAACTTGATAGGCAATCTGATCGGAAGGAATCTGTAACTGAGCTCCTCGCTCTGCCTGCTCAGCGGCTGCTGCTGCTGCTATCGTTGCTTGGGCTGCTCTATCCAGACACCGCTTCTTGCGGCCTTCCTGCTGCTCCAAATGCACAGTCTTCCCTTTGACTTGCCTAAAGGGGCGAGGAAGGTCCTCGTCATCTCCTCCCCTGGCATCGACACATTCTTCGTGCACGGCATCCTGACGTGACGACTACAAATGAGAGAGCGAAGCTAAGCACAAGTCGATAACGGCCGATAGGATGTCAAAAGAAACAAATAGCTAACTGGAGATCTCACGCGAGAGGAAGAGAATCCAGGCAGGTCAGGAGACGGCTCACGGGCAGGCAAGGTCACTGAAATGACAGAAGAGGTGAGCACGTATTAGTCACATAGTCATAAGTATATGAAATGTGAATAAATACATACACAGAGTGTTATGGCACAGAAATCGAGAGTTATGGCGATCGAGAGGTCAAACGACGCGAAAACGGCGTTTGAACGAGAAATAGTGCCATAGAAGGTTTGGAATTCGAATTGAGGTATGAAATGACATGGAATTGAGCCGATATTTCACAAATAGGTTTATATGGGTAAATATGAGTGAAGTTTGTGCTTGGTTTGAATTTAGGCAGAGAAAATGAAATTTGGGCACTCGGCTCGGAAACGATCGCTCGAAACAGGGAAATGTGTGAAATTGAAGCCTGGTTTATCAGATTGGCGTGAAATTGCGCGAATATGTTACTGAAGGTGTTGTGAAGGTTCCTGAAAAGTTTGGGTTCAATCAGAGCAATTTTGAGTGGTTTGGGCATTTCACCGAGCATGTGGCGTGCGGGGATTTAGGGTTTGGAGGAAATGGTCAATTAAGGCTGTGAAACCCTCCCTAAGGAGCTAGGTACCTGCAGGGGTATCCAAGGGACACAAAGGAACACATCCCACCACTTGGATTCATAGGAATTTCAAGAGATTGATATAGGAAATCAAGGGGTGGTGAGGGGCTTCACTGAGATGTGAAACAGTGAGAACAGAGGGAGGCAGAGGATGCTCACCAGAGAGGAGGGCAGGCACAAGCACTAGAGGTCGCTGGAGCACGGTGGTCGCCGGTGAGGGAAGATCGCCGGCGAGGGGGAGGCAGAGAGACAGAGCCAGAGAGCCAGAGAGAAATAGAGAAGTGGGTCTCTGGCTCGGTGATCGGGCTGGAGGCCTTTTTTTAAAACGCATTATGGGCACACCGGACAGTCTACAGTAGCTGTCCGGTGAACCACCGGACAGCGCATAGGAAAATGGGATCTACGCGCGCGGCTACCGGTGCACCGGACATTGCACAGTGCAGTGTCCGGTGCACACCGGACTGTTCGGTGAGCCTAGACAGGGAAATTTTGGAATTTTTCAAATTTTCTATCTAGTTTTCAACCAAACCAAATCCCAACTTATAATCACACAAAATAACACTTGTTGGGACAGGTATTGGCACCCTCATATATTTTCTCATAATTTTCAAAATATTTTGCCATAGGCTAGATAATTTTTAGAGAAAATAGGCAAATGGTGAGATTTGCATTTTGGCGTTGCACTAGGGGTTTTCATGAAAGATTTGAGTTTTGAATACTCCCCCTAAGTGTAGTGCCTCATGCATATCTCAAGAACCAAAAATTGCATAGTAAGTAAGAATTTAAGTACTAAAGCTTAAAACTAAGACTTGTCAAGTTTGATCCCGAGTTAAGCTTTTTCACTCGCTTTGTTGGCGGTTATCTCAACTAGGTTAGACAAGCCCTAGATGCAATACAAGAAATGTAAATATGCAAATGCAAGCTTGATAACACCATTTGACATCTTAAATAAAATTTCTGAGATCAAGTATATTTAGTTCATTTCTCAACATGCAAAAGCGGGTTTTATCAAGTGGCTTAGTGAAAATATCCGCTAATTGATCTTCCAACCTCACTCGTTCTAAAATGATATCTCCTTTCGCAACATGATCTCTAAGGAAGTGATGACGGATATCAATGTGCTTGGTGTGAGAGTGTTGTATAGGATTATTAGCAATTTTAACAACACTCTCATTGTCACACAACAAAGGTACCTTTTCTAGAACTACGCCATACTCTAGAAGAGTTTGTTTCATGTATAAAATTTGTGTGCATCAAGCACCCGCGGCAATGTATTCCACTTCGGCGGTTGACAAGGCAACACTATTTTGCTTTTTGGATGTCCATGATACTAGTGATCTCCCAAGCAAATGGCACCCCCCAGAAGTACTTTTTCTATCAATTTTGCAACCGGCATAATCCGAATCGGAATAGCCAATTAGATCAAAAGTAGCTCCTTTGGGATACCACAGACCAACGCTTGGGGTGTGCCCGAGATACCTAAGAATTCTTTTAACAGCGCGAAGATGAGCTTTCTTAGGATTAGATTGAAATCTAGCACACATGTAGACACTAAACATGATATCAGGCCTAGATGCGGTAAGATACAATAAACTACCAATCATAGAACGGTAGAGAGTTTGATTAACCGGGTTACCTCCCTCATCTAGGTCGAGATGTCCATTTGTTGGCATAGGTGCCTTGATTGGTTTGCACTTCTCCATCTTGAATCTTTTCAACAAGTCTTTGGTGTACTTCTCTTGTGAGAGAAAGTTACCATCTTCCATTTGCTTGACTTGAAAGCCGAGGAAGTACATTAGCTCACCAATCATTGACATCTCGAACTCCTTCAACATCAACTCACCAAATTCCTTGCAATGATAGTCATTTGTCGAGCCAAAGATTATGTCATCAATATATACTTGATAAATGAAAATATCACCGTTATGTTTCTTTGTGAATAGAGTTGTGTCGACGGTCCCGATCTTGAAGCCCTTTTCAATGAGGAAGTCGCGAAGACGCTCATACCAAGCCCTTGGAGCTTGCTTTAGCCCATATAGCGCCTTGGACAACCTGTAAGCATGGTTAGGATATCTAGGGTCTTCAAATCTAGGTGGTTGCTCAACATATACAAGTTCATTTGTGAAGCCATTTAAAATGCACTTTTTACATCCATTTGATAAAGCTTAATATCATAGCATGATGCATATGCGAGTAGGATACGGATGGCTTCCAGTCGAGCAACCGGTGCAAAGGTCTCTCCAAAATCTAGGCCTTCAACTTCAGAGAATCCCTTTGCAACAAGTCTTGCCTTGTTCCTTACAATAACACCTTGATCATCTTGTTTATTTCTGAACACCCACTTTGTTCCAATGATCCTTTCATCTTGTGGGGGCTTCTCCAGGGTCCAAACTTGGTTACGGGTGAAGTTGTTTTTCATGACAGTGTTCATGAGCAATTCATTTTGGAGGTATTGGCCCTTGTTGAACTTTTGCACACTTGTTGCAAGATGTTCATTTTCACTCTTAAGTTTCTTGACCTCATTTTTAAGCCTTTCATTATCCATTGCCAACTCATTGTTGAAATCATTGTTCTCAATGGCAACCTTTCCTCTTGTGGTTGCATCAGTCAGGTATCTCTTCAATTTTTTATTGTCTAGAGTCAAGACTTCAACTTTTTCGGTCAATTCATCATGTAGATTAGTTTGATCACCTTGACCCAAGTCATCACATGAGGTTGCTACATCAATCTTAATAACAAGGTTAATAGCCTCATGTGTATTGCAAGATAAAAGTTCATTTCCAACAAGAAGATTATCATGATCAAATTTAATCTTAGTATAGTCTTCCTTGATTTTCACTAGTCTATCTTTCAACTCCCTATTAGCTTCATTTAACTTGTCACATTTATCCTTAACATCTTTTAGGGAGGATGTGAGCTCATTTACAGCGGATGACATAGTTTTGTTTTCTTCTTTCATTTCATCACTAGCTTTCATAAATATGTCATATTTGGCATTCAAAGATTCATTTTCATTTTTCAACTTATCACATCTAGCTTTTGACTTCCTAATGATTTGAGTGTATTCTTTTAGCAAGTCAGCTAGTTCATCATAGGAAGGTGAAGCAAATTCATCATCACTATCACTATCACTATCATCAGTAATATCATTATCATTTTGTACCTTCCGTTCACCTCTAGCCATGAGGCATAGGTGAGAAGTCGATGATGGCGATGGCGGTGGTGAAGAGAAGTCCTCGGCGATGGTGGCAACTTTTTCATCATTTTCTTCTTCACTTGAAGAAGATCCACTTGATGACTCAATGTCAGTGAGCCAGTCACCAACAATATATGCCTTTCCATTTTTCTTTTTGTGGAACCTCTTGTGCTTCCCATCCTTCCTCTTGAAGAATCTCTTTTCCTTTTTCTCATCATCGCTGTCATCTTCTTTCTTTCCCTTGAACTTGTTCTTCTTGGGCTTGTTACATTGATGCGCAAGATGACCAAGCTCTCCACAGTTGTAGCAATCTATTTCAGAAATGGGCTTTCTTTTGCTGGAAAAGAATTTCTTCTTTCTTGAATCAAATTTGATGCCTTCTTTGTTGAGCTTCTTTAACATCTTGGTGGTCTTCCTCACCATTAAGGCAATGTTAGCATCAAGGTCATCATCACTTGAGGATTCTTCCTCAATTTGTACTTTAGCTTTTCCTTTTCTTTCTTGATTTGCTTTGAGAGCCAAATCCTTTCTCTTGGAAGATGACTCATCCTTGTCATTGATGTGCATGTACATCTCATGAGCATTGATCTTTCCCAATATCTGTGTAGGTGTGGTAACTGAAAGATCCATCTGATACAGCACAGTGACAATGTGTCCATATTTGTCAATTGGGAGGACACTGAGAATCTTCCTCACAACACCCGGTTGTGAAATTTGTGTAAGCCCCAAGCCATTTACTTCCTCTACAAGAACATTGAGACGTGAGTACATAGCATTGGCATTTTCATTAGCAAGCATTTCAAAAGAATTTAACTTTCTCATAGCAATGTGATATCTCTCCTCACGCTCACACCTAGTTCCTTCATGTAGAGCACATATGTCCATCCACAAATCATGAGCATTTTTATGATTTCTAACTCTATTAAACACATCCTTGCAAAGGCCTCTAAAAAGGGTGTTTTTGGCCTTAGCATTCCATTTCTCATAATTAAACTCTTCATCTACAAGATTTGTGGGATATCTAGGTTGGGGAAATCTTTGAGTGGCGGCTTTGTAGACACCAATGTCTATAGCCTCTAAATAGGCTTCCATATGAATTTTCCAATATGGAAAATCGTCACCATCAAAAACGGGAGGAGGTCCATCCCCGCCGCACATCGTTACTGTGGCGGAACTGCCCGAATTATTCCAACTTAAGTGCCCAGGCCCTGCCTTAGAGGCTAGACCACACTTAAATGGGAATAACCCGTCAATCCCTCGGATCTAGTCCGACACGGCCACTGACAGGATCAAGTACCACAATCTCACTCGATGGTGAGTCACAGAGCAAATACAATAAAGCATAAAACCATACATGGAAAAGTGTTAAATTATTACATCATCATTGTCATCATCGGAGTTTTTTTTTTGCAAAAGTGACCATCAATGTTCTGAAGTGCAGCGGAAATAAACTAACGGTAAATAAAACGAGAGATGGGGAAGCCTGTCCCATCACTCCTCATGATCCTCCTCAGCCGAGGCAGGGTCCCACTCGACAGTCCAACCCGGTGGCAGGGTGGATGGCCAAGTCACTCCAGCAGCCATTTCCTCCAGAGAACCTGTAAAATTATGCCACAAGCAAGGCTGAGTATACTAATACTCAGCTAGACTTACTCGGTGTGAGGAGTCTATACTCCTCTACCTCTAGACATGCAGCTGTTTGGCTGTGGGGTTTGGTTGCCAAAAGCACTAGCTGAGTTTCTAAATCAAGATTTTAATTTTGTCAAAATTAAGTGTGACTCTCTTAAGGCTAAAAGTGTACTATCTACTCATACATAGTAGCAAGCATTTTTAGCAATCAACATCTTGTATCATCTCATCACAGTTTCACTTCTTACTCAATGCAGTACAATGGATCAAGCAGTCTCATTAGCTGCGAGAAGCAGACGATTCGAATCGAGTTTTTATCCTTGCAAGGTAAACCTAAACACACGACATGCAGGGGCACTCCGTCCCCACACACAACAACCGTCCCCATCGATTCCCCGTCAGCAGATCAGGGCTCACCGCCTTGGCGTACAATGCCTCACTGACCCCGACTGGCCGTCGTGCAGTGACCGCACTTGTACCCACCATAACCGGAATGGGAGACTACGTCTCAGGTCGCGTGAGGGGTAAAGTCTACTGCCAGGTTCAATCAGGTACTAGGCTTACCGATTTACCATATTTCTCGGTATGTGTTTAGTACATTCAAACGCTTGACACAGGTATCCGCACGTTAATCCTTATTCCATTTTCCATCTCGTGGGCAACCAATCCCCATGGATTGTTGTCCACTAACTAGTATCATGATAGTGTGAAAGTGGGTACAATCAATTTCCTGATCTCGCGCGAGTGCTAGAAAAATCACTCGTCTTCTACCGAGATCCTAATTAAATAAAGCAACTACTCGACCTAGCATACTAGTATCCATCTCAAAGGGAATCCTGAGGTAATGCAACTAGGGTTTCAACCAATTCCTACACCTAAGTGCACAATCAATCCTACAATCAATAAGTGAAGTAAAATAGCATAAATAACAGGTTATGCATAAACCGGGGCTTGCCTTCCAAAGCAGTGGCAGGTAGGTCCTCTGGTGCAGGCTCTGGTGCTGGATCTGGGGCAACCTCCTGGGCAGCTCCTTGCTCCGGCACGAGGATGTACTCTCCGTCAGCAAGATTACAGTCTATCGAGATGCAATGAACATGTATGTCATGATTATGCAAGATTTAAGAACATTAAACTACAGAAATTAAGTCAAGAATTAACTTAGGGTCCCTTGGCTATGTGGGTCTTCTAGTGGTATATATAGACTTATTACCTTTTAGTTTTAGGTTTTCTTTTAGGACAACATAGTGGATTTACATTGCCTTTATGGATTTCAGTGGACAATTTACAAAGGTCTTAGGAAGACATTAATTTCCATCATCCATTTTCCTTTCTTTAATTTCCATCTAGGGTTTCTAGTATAGGTTTGAACTATGATAGTATTTTAAAAATTTCCAAAAATTCTGTAAAAATTACAGTGGGTGGTCACTGGCTATCCTAGCTTGTTTTAAGAATTTGAGGTTTAGAGTACAAAGGCTAGGCTTTAAACAAAAATAACAATAGTTAGGCAAAATGGGCCACTTTACACTACAAGTCTTTTATTTAAGTGGGTCCTGACCTAAGGGTTATTTTTGTTGGCTTCTAACAGTGATACTAAGCTCTGGTACCAAAAATGGCAGAGAGCAACATGAGGGATAATTAATGATGGATTTCTAAAGTTTGGTGCAAAAAGGGTGCTAGAACTAACTTGTCATTTGAAAAATATCAAACAACAGATTTCAGATTTTTCTTAAGTTCTTATTATAAAAACATTAGTTATCCTAAGGTTTGGGGAGGTTTCACCTTAGGGTTATTTTTGTAGGGTTTTTCTAAGTTATCCTTATTTTATTCATTTAAAAGGTATCTTTCTTATCTTACACTACAACAGGGTATGATATATTTTTCCAGTGAACTACATTGACTAAGTATCTCAACAAAAATAGGGGTGCCCTCTGGTTCATTATGTATGTCACTTTTTCTATTTTTCTTAACCTTAAGCATATTATGGAATAAGGGGTAAAAACTAACTTAATGAAATGGACAGAGGGGTTTAACATTTTTAACTAGGTCAGTAGGTAGATATAGACTTCTCCAAATTTTTCCAACCCTAGTTAAATAGTACAACCATTTTTCTTGCTATTATTAAGCTTTTGGTCAAAACTAAAATTAAATCAGAACCTTATATTTTTCTCTAGTACTTATGGGGTTTTATATTTTTCTTAGATAGGTTACATTATTTAGAGTCTGGCAAAATTAGTTTGACCAAATTTGGATAAACCAAACAGAAGTTATGGGTTTTTAAAGTTTCTGTTCGAATTTAAATCAGTTTTTAATAAAGTTTTTCTGAAAAAGCAGTTTGCGCCGAGGTCCCTGGGTTTAAAACAATTCAAACCTCGCAGTTCTACCCTTGCGCCACTATTCCCCTGAGTCTCTGACATTTCACTTAACCCCCTGACTTTCTCTCCCTCTCACCCGCGGTCCCTCCCCCAACTGAAACAGTAGCCGCGGAAAAGAAAAGGACGGCGCGGCTTACCGGCGGCGAGGGAGGTCCGGCGAAGGGCAGGGTTTGCTCGGGGAGGTTCTGGCGATCACGTCGAGGTACGGCTCGTCGTCGGGGATGGCCGGAATCGCCCGGTCCACGCGCACAGGCGGCGGGGGTCGACGGCGGCGCCTGCTTTGGCCAAACCACGGCGGTAGAGTTCAATTAGGGTGCACGAGGAGCTTCATGGAGGTCTAAGGAGTCTAACCGTGCATGGAATCGAAGAGAGACTCACCGTGTACCTCGGTCCACGGTTGCCGGCGGTCGGGTGAAGTCCGGTGACCTTGTTCCGGCGCCTCCGGTGAAGCAGAGCCCGATTCTTTGCTCGGGGAGCTTCACTGGTGGATGCACACTCGTGTCCGAGGGTTGGATGGGACTGTGGAAGGCTGGGCTGGCCGGTCTACGGCGGCAGTGGCTCGGGTGGCCGCGGGCACATCGCGCACGGGCAAACGGCGGTGAACTGAGCTCCGGTGAGGCTTGAGCGCGTGCGGAGGGGTACGGCCAAGGCTCCTGGGCGTTTTATAGGCGCGGACGCGGACCAGGGCGCTGGCTTGGCTCGGGCGCGGCGCGGGGCTCGCGGGGGCACGCGCGGGCGTGCTCTGGCGCGGCAGAACGCGTCGAACACGTGGCGGTTTGTTTCTTCCATTGTTCAAACGTCGGCAGAGGTCGCAAACGTGCGAATCTTTGCAAAGGTTCGGCGCAGACCTCTTCCTGGCACCTAGGGCTGTCACTCAACTGTGAGACATCGGGGCAGATATGGCCTAGGGAGGGAGATCTTTGGATGCCAAATCAGGTGTGTCACACTGGGCACTTCGCGACAAAAGCCATGCCATGGCATGTCAAACGTCCGAGTCTCGGGCTCAACTTTTTCCAGTGGGTGCCCTAGGTGGTATGCCACGTTTTTGGTATAGAACAAAAGTGGATTTGATGCCATCTTCAAGGTGAACACGGTTGATCCTTAAACTAGGGTTAAAAATGGACTTAGAGAGAAATAGAGAGCTCTAGCTCTCTCTCCACTTAGAGATTTGATTTGGGGTTTCTCCAGGGGCCTTTTTGCAATATTTTCTTCCTCTAATTGCTGGTTATAAGGTTGGTTAGGGTTGGGTTAAAGATCACTCATGTTTTGCACATTTGCTCACTTTCTTCTTCCTCTCATCCATGGCTTTGGAAAGGAGGGTTCAAGAGGGGCCTAGGGTTTTCCCCCCTCTCTTGTCCAAGGTAGCAAATGCACAAAAGCTTACATGGTGCTCTTAGGTCCTTAGAATTCTTGGTTAACACATAATCTCCAAGGTTCTTTGTTCCCCTCAAGTTATTTCCACAAGTGATCACAATCCTTAGCATTCAGGGTATGTTCTAGTCATGGTAACACCTGAGGTGTTACAGTTACTCTAGCGGTTAAGCTAATCTAAGAGCAACAAGGCTCCGATACCAATTGATTCGATCATGATGCCCAAGAGGGGGGTGAATTGGGCTTTTCTAAAAATCAACACTAATTAAAACCTAAGCAAGAGCCCAACTTCGCCCCAACAACTAGCACTAAGAGAATAATACTAGAAATACAACAATGCTAAGACAATACTTCAAATACTTGCTAAACAAATACACAATGTAAAATGCTTGAATTAAGTGCGGAATGTAAAGCAAGGTTTAGAAGACTCCTCCAATTTTTCCCGAGGTATCGAAGAGTCGGCACTCTCCACTAGTCCTCATTGGAGCACCCGCGCAAGGGTATCGCTCCCCCTTGGTCCTCGCAAGAAACAAGTGCTCACTACGAGATGATCCTTTGCCACTCCAGCGCGGTGGATCCCTCACGACCGCTTACAAACTTGAGTCGGGTCACCAACAAGATCTCCACGATGATCACCGAGCTCCCATCACCACCAAGCCGTCTAGGTGATGCCGATCACCAAGAGTAACAAGCCGTAGACTTTCGCTTGACCAAGAGAAGCCTAATGCAAGTGGTGTGTGCTCTAGGTGGCTCTCGCTAGCGCTAATAAGGTCCAAATGCGTGATTAAGATTCTCTAATCTCCTCACTAGGCTTTTGGTGCTTGCAATGCTCTACCAATGTGTAGGAATTAATGTGGGCAGTAAGACATTGAATATGGTGGGTGGAGGGGGTATAAATAGCCCTCACCCACCAACTAGCTGTTACAGGCAATGTTCTACACATGGGCGCACCAGACAGTCCGGTGCGCCACCGGTGCGCCAACGGTCGACTCCAACGGCTAGTTCTGACAGCTAGCCGTTGGGCGGATGGCACACCGGACAGTGAACAGTCACTGTCCGGTGCGCACCGGACAGTCCGGTGCGCACCGGACAGTCCGGTGCACTGTCCAGTGCGCTGTCTGGTGCGCTGTCTGGTGCGCCACTAAAATTCCACTCGGGAACCTTGCACTCTCGGGTTTCTGCATGGGGAAACCCTTCCCTTGGGCCAGCCTGGCCCCACCTAGCAGAGGGCGCACCGGACAGTCCGGTGCGCACTGGATAGTCCGATGCCCTAAAGTCAGAAACCCTATTTTCTATTTTCTTCTATTTTTCAAATCGGTTTTCGTTCTAACTTGTGAGTATGTTCTAGAGTGTCACCTAGCACTATATGTGAGTGTGAATATGCACCAACACTACACTAGAACTCTCTTGGTCAAACTACTCATCGACATCCCCTCTTTATAGTACGGCTAAAACAAAATAAAAGACCTAACTAAATCACGAGTGTCCGCAACTCCTTGACACTCGGACTACGTAGACCTTCACTTTGTGTTTCGTCGCTATAGTCGTCGCTTTGAGTTCTTATCTCCTGGATTGTTTTCACCGTTGTAGTACTTCTACCTATAATGTGACCTAACTTACCATTTGTCTCTGCAAAACACACGTTAGTCACATATAACATTACGTTGTCATTAATCACTAAAACCAACCAGGGGCCTAGATGCTTTCAGAGGCAGCCATTGCATAAACAGCTTTTTTAAGTATAATTTCTGTTGAATTCTATGTGTGTTGTACTGCTGTGTGCCTATGTAATTGTGTTGTTGCTATGCTGATTGCTCTGAAGTATGAACTATACTCCTTATTGCTGTTGTGAACTGCTTCTGGCTTCTTGCTGCTGAGCTTAGGTAAATGGGCTCGAGACGGCAAGGCCCTGTTTTCAGGTCGGGCTGGCCCGACATGTTTAGGCCCACGACCTGCCAAGCTCGTGCAGGGTTTTAGGTCCACGGGTCATTAAGGCCCGTCCCGGTTTGACGATCGTGCTTGGCGGGTCGTGCCCTAAACAGGTCGTGCTTTGCTAGGTCCAGACCAGGCCATGCCGGGTGGACCTTTTGTACATCTATAGTGGTAGGGACGAGGAGTTTGTTTATTTCCTTCTTGTTGGCACAGATCTGGATGTCAATCACTATGAGGTGTACCGAAGGTGGTACTCTCTATGACAGCGTGGATGGTCCATGGATGAGGGTCGGATGGTCCGTAACCCACGGCAGGTAGCGGGTTCTTCGCTGTGCCGAGCTAGACGGTACGCGTTTGGTGGCCAGATGGTCCACATGTGCATAGAGGCAGCGGCGTTCGCCAACATCACCTGGATTTGACTCCTCGGGAGGGACCCCATTAAGGAGAGATCCTAGGGTTTATCTTGGGGTCAGTAGGCCACCCAAGACGCCTCCAGACAATGTATAGTCGAAGAGAGGTGAATATGGGATGAGGAAGACTAAGTTACTGCTACTCCTAGGACATGAAAAGTAAAGGAATGATAAATTGATTGATTGGTTTGATTGTTGGTGTCTCCATCGACCCTACCCCTTCAAATATATATAAGGGGGAGGTCTAGACCCATTCCTAGGCGTTCTCCAATAGATTCTATGAGTTTAGATGGATAAACACGAGCAGAGAAAGGAGCTTAACTGTCTGATCTAACCCTACCGTGGATCGTCCGCGCCTATGGGCGAACCATATGGGCCTCATGGTCGGACCATATGGTCATGCCTAGTGTCACAAATGGTTCTCAACACATGCCCCTGCCTTTTGGAAAAGCTGAGCAAACCAAAAACACTAGTGCAGGCTGGAATCAACTCGATGTGACAACATCAGTTTTTCTAAGCATTTTGCCACATATTAGGATGATATTGCTTGAAGAAATGACCATTCAGTGCCTTGGGTAGTTTCTCACATTGTAAAGTCTGTAACATGTAGGCATTACCAGTTATTACCTGTGTGACTCTGTAAGGGCCTTTCCAGCTTGGTGACCATTTGCCAAACTTCTGGTCCTGGCTTCTTAGTGGTAACATGATCTTCCACACCTGGTCTCCAACTTGGAATGACTTAGTCTTGACCTTCTTATTGTAGGTTTTGGCAACCATGATCTTGTCTTTCTCGATCTCCCGTAAGGTTGTCAATATCTTTTCGGTCACTTCATCAATATTGTCCATTATCAAATTATAATAATCACCGGCATCTAGATCATTCTGCTTGGCAAACCTGATAGCATTTTAGCTTATCTCCATAGGCAAAACAACTTCCTATCCATAAACATGGGCCTTAATAATCAACCGGTGTGGGTAGCATTCTATATTAGTGAAGAAGAAGAAGAATGAGAGCCGAAGGATGTGTGTTGGCTACACGGGCATTAACAAGGCATGCCCAAAAGACCCTTTTCCACTCCCACACATTGATCAGGTCATAGACTCCACGACAGGGTGCAAGCTCCTTTCCTTCTAGATGCCTAATCAAGCTATCAGCGGATGGCCATGAAAGAGACTAACCAACACGCCACCGCATTCATCACCCCCTTTGGAACGTTCTTCTATGTCTCCATGCCCTTCGATCTGAAGAATGTTGGGGCAACATACCAGTGTTGCATGGTCTAGTGCTTTATCAACTAGGTCGGGCGCAACATTGAAGTCTATGTCGATGACATCGTCGTGGAATCCAGAAAGTCCGATGACCTCATAGCCGACCTAGAAGGTTCTGAATCAAGCTCAACCCCAATAAGTGTGTATTTGAAGTCCCTAAGGGTAAACTCCTAGGCTTCATGGTCTTGGACCGCTGGATCGAATCTAACTATGAAAAATCGAGGCCATCTGGCAAATGGGTCCCATTCAGAACCTCAAAGGAGTATAGCAGTTGGTCAGATGTGTCGCCGCACTAGTCGGTTCATCTCCAAGCTTGGAGAGAAGGGCATGCCCCTTGACAAACTCCTCAAGAAGAGTGACCAATTTTCTTGAACTACAGAAAACTAGGAGGCCCTTGATCGGATAAAGGTGTTCTTGACCTTGCCGCCTGTCTTGGTCATGCCTAACCCAGGTAAAAATCTCTTCCTCTACGTTGCAGCTCCACGTAGGTGGTCAGCGCTGCACTAGTGGTGGAGAGATAGAACTAGGGTCACATACTCAAAGTCCAGAGGCACATTTACTTCGTCAACAGGATGCTGATCGATTCTAAAGCTCGGTACCCTCAAATCTACAAGCTACTCTACGTAGTCCTCATTGCTAAGCTAAAATGGATACAATGCTTTGATCGGCTCCATGTGTCTGTGGTGTCCACGACACTCCTTGATGAGATCGTTCGCAATCGTGACGCGTCCGAGCGCATCATGAAATGGTCCCTCGAACCTAATGGGCTCGACATCAGCTATGTCCCTAGGACTACGATCAAGTCCCATGCTCTTGCCAACTTCATCATTGAGTGGACAGAGGTGCAGGTACCTCCCCCAATCGAAAGTACTGGACCATGTACTTCGATGGGTCCAACCTCAAGACAGGAAGTAGTGCGGGCATCGTTCTCACGTCTCCTCAAGGACACAAGCTCTACTACACCATCTACCTCCACATCGATGTCACCAACAATGTTGTGCAATACTATGCCCTCATCAACAAGCTCTAGATCGTGGCCGAGGTGGGGGCGCGACAAGTGCTGGTAAGGGGCGACTCCAAGTTGGTCGTCGATCAGGTTAGAAGGCAATGGAGCTGCGTGACCCACGGATGTGTGCGTAGTACGATGAGGTCCAAAAGTTGGAAGAAAAATTCAAAGGCTTTGAGTTGCACCACAGCTACAGGTGATTTAACGAGGAGGCTGACGAACTCTCGACCATCATGTCTAGGGATGGCAGTAGGTAAGGTACCCAATGTGTACACAAAGCCATACTCATAACCAATAGAGAAAAAATGCCCCATGCTCATACGCACTACCCATCATGGGTACAAAATTGCACCATACCCATACCCACCATGGGTAGTACCCATCGGGTACCCATACCCACTAACATTATAGTAGACATGATCATTTTGAATCTTAAAAGTAAGTACCAAGTACAAAATGTTGAAACCTCATACTTCATCAATGTTGCAAGATGCTAAAATAACATAGTATCTTTGTGCTAGCATGATAAATTCATCAAACCCGACATAATTTTATCACGAGGTCAACAACATTTAGCATTAAATGGCAATAGCATACAACCACATGCATGAGAGAGAATAAGTCTCGTAATCCGAACCCACATGTCATATGTTAGTGGGTTTCCTATCGGGTAACGGGTATGGGCTAAGAGAGAACATACTCATGCCCACCATACCCAATGGGTATAATAAATGACCAAATAAAATACCCATGGGTATCAAAAATTGACATACCCATGCCCTAATAGGGTTTTTACCCATTAGGTATCGAGTTTTTGGTACCCATTGCCATCCCTAATCACTTCAGGGTGAAAGCCCATTCTAGATGCAGTTTTTGCCTCTGACCTCTACAAACCCTCCATAAACATCGAGCAACCGAAGGAGTTGGCCAAGATAGTTGACCACCAAGTCGACCCTGTGGCCAAGGCTCGGGGGCTGGTTTCGACGACCGATCAGTAAGACTAGCGCTAGCCTTTCATCGATCGATTATCTGATGAGACCCTACCCAAAGACATGACTAAACCAAGGCGACTCTCTCATAAAGCAAAATCCTTTGTGCTCGTCAATGGAACACTTTAGAAGACGAGCGCCTCTAGAATCAAGCAAAAGTGCATCGTGATCGAAGAAGGACAACAGCTGCTCGCCGACGTGTACGGTGGAACATGCGAGCACCACGTGGCACCATTGTCCCTCATCGGCAAAGCATTCATGCAAGGATTATATTGGCCCACGGCCATGGCCGATGCTAAATAGGTCATTCAGACTTGTGAAGGCTGCCAGTACTATGCGTGGCAAACACACATGCCAAGTCAAGACCTGCAGACCATACCTGTCACCTAGCCCTTCATGGTTTAGGGCTGGACTTGGTCGGGGCCTTCAAAAGGCGCCCAGGGGCTTCACCCATCTGCTCATGCTTGTAGACAAATTAACTAAATGGATCAAGGAGAAGCCTATCCACAAGCTCAAGTCATCAGAGGCCGCTGCATTCTTCTGAGACATTGTCTATCAAGTCAGGGTACCCAACTCCATCATCACCGATAATGGAACTCAGTTCACGTGGCAGCCATTTCTCCAATTTGGTGACGACTTCAATATCCACATCGACTGGGCTGCGATGGCACACCCATAGACCAATGGCTAGGTCGAGCATGCTAACAGTCTAATCATACAAGGCCTCAAGCCGCAAATATTTGGTAGGTTCAAGAAGTTCACCAGACGATGGCTAGTTGAGTTGCTCATCGTACTCTAGAGTTTCCCAACCACACTTTCTAGGACGATGGGCTACACACCATTCTTTTTAGCATTCAGCGCTAAGGCGATGCTCCTCTTGGAGCTGGAGTACGGGTCCCCAAGGATCTAGGCCTAAAATGACAAGCAGGCAACAACAAATGCACAACTTTCTACCGACCTACTCAATGAGGCACAAGACAGTCGTCATACGCTCTACCAAGTACTAGCAAGATTTGCAGCACTACCATGACCGATAGGTTCGCGGTAGATTGTTCAACATCGGCGACATGGTGTTGAGAAGGATCATAACCACCAAGGACAAACACAAGCTTCTCCCCATCATGGGATGGATCTGTCATCACCGCACAGGTCCTGATGAGGACATCACACCTATACATACAATTCATGGACCCATAACATGATCATGTGCATGACAGCTAAACCTCTAGGTTTGTCCTAATCTAGTCAATTGTGTTTTAGAGCTTACGCTTGGGGCCACAGATGTTTTGATGACTAGGAATGTTGAAGAGGACCAGCAAGGACTAAGGAAAGACCAAGGTGTTGAGGAGGAGCAGCAAGGGCATCCACAACAGGAAGGAGATCAAGTCTAACTCATATGCGATTCCATCTCGAGTTCTAGGACCATTCTGCTCTAAAATAGACGCGTAGGACGCATCCCGACTTCGATTGCGACAGACTTGATCTAGTTGGAAATATAAGGATATTATCTAATCAACCCAACTGGTTCCACCTTAAAATTAATCTAGAGTCAATGGGAATCATCAAAACAAGTCGGCGTTCAGATTCTATTTTGGTGCTGTGACATCATCTGTTGGGCTGTTGGGCCGTGTATTGTGTCGGAGCCAATTAGGAGCGTGACCAGGGGTCATGCATGCCCTAATACACTATTTATTCAGCAGTTGCTGCCACATTAGGTTTTGGGTTTTGCTTAGATCATATATGTCATCAAACAGTGTCGTCATTCATCGGTTTGTGAGACCCCAACTCGTAATCAACATAGTTTTGGTTGTATTCTTCCTGTTCTTGCTTGTGTTCTTGATTGTGCTTGTAGGGATAAGCTTTCGTGACGAGGTCACCCATGTGTCACGGGTGATAACCAATGGAGAACTGATGTAGTGATTGTGATGATCCTTTTGCTCGGAGCCTTAGATCATTAACATCAAGATCTCCACCCAATCAAGTTATCATACCTCATGGAAGATCGGGCCTCATCCTCTATCAAGTGGTATCAAGATTTAGGTTGCCCGTGAGGTATCATATTATCTTTAGATTCAATTTGTTTCATTCCATAGTCCACAAAAAGTCAAAAAATTACGATCAATTTTCCTGACCTAAAACCATCGCCTTAGCCTTTGCACAATTTAGTTTTGGAGTCCGCGGTTCTGAATTTGTGTCCTATGTTGAGTTGGTTGCTGGTTTAGAATTGTTTTGGTTCAGTTTGGTCCCTTCCATCCGCTGCCATCCCACAAACTCAATCTTGATAAACCGATCTCATCCACAAAACCGACCCTATCTATAAATCGAACTCATTCACTCTTCCTTTGTCTCTCCAAAAACCCTAATTAGGTTATTGTTTAGATTTGTTTTAGGTCAGTATGGTAATTACCATTCACTGCCATACCACAACATTGATACACAAAATAGCCACCATCTCCAAAACCGACCATATCCACAAAATCGATCCCCACCCTTCCAGCACCTCGCTAGAAACCCTCATTCAGAGTCCAAACTTAAAATGGCCATAACTTTCGCCTCAGAACATGAATCGGGCCTATTTTTTCAAATCACATAGAATTATATTTCACATCTGATTCTTTCCCACTTCGTCGGATTCGCTATTTTTAAAATCCCCAAATTTGTTCTGGAAGTAGGAGTTCTTATTTTCCAAACATTTAATCTAATTTTAGGGCAAGCTTGCAGAAATTCCAGAGGATGCGTCTTTGTACAAAAAATCTCAAGCTTGGTGTGTTCGCTTCTTATGTGCTGTTGCAAAAGAGAAAAATATAAAAAATATTAGAGAAAAATAAAAATCGCAAAAACAATGACTAGAGCAAAAATCAGGAAAAAGGAGAAAAAAGAGTAGCACATAAGCAGAAACACCATTGATCTGTGCACCTCTGTGATTGTTTTGCTCCCAACATGTTTCCTTGCTGAACCTAGACCCTTGATACCTCCTTTCTTTTGCCTTGATCTAACTGTTCTTATACATTTTCTAGGCCAGCAGCTAGGATGAGTAATTGGAACATCTATTCAGCATTACTATCTATTACTGACTTGTGTGCCATAGATATATATTCAGTGAGCCTTCCCAAAGCTCGACCTTTCTCTTGAGCAGAACATATACTCCTTTGAAATCACACCCATGCTCTTTGGGCAGTCACACCAGCCATCGTTTGCCACTTACAGTGCTAGTAAGAACCTTGTAAGAGCGGGGTAAGGCGCATCATAACTTGTGTTCCACCACCATCCCTGAGAGATGTTGTAGGGTTTATACTATTTATTTGTTGCCTTTTATATCAGTTTTGTACTAATGATTATAGGACCAAAGTCCCAAACAGACAAGGAGAAGGGCCCTAAGCCTAACGATGATGAGTGCGTCTCCCATCTGGAATTGAAGGAGATGATACACTCGATGACTGACACTTTTAATAAGTACCAAGACTCTACGATGACATCCTATGAGCAGCTTGATAGACATGTTGTTCAACTTGTTACACGCATGGAAATGCTGGAGGCTTGTCCCCGACTACAAGCTCTAGCACTAGCTGCCGGTGAGGTAGTGCTCTCTCCTATAGAGGACGACGACGCTGATGTTGAAGCACTGCTATGACGATGCCTAGCACGTAATCGACAAGGTATGTGAGGTATTGATAGACATTGTCATCATAATCTTGAACCATATAATGTTCCATATGATAAGATTAAGTTCTCTATTCCACCGTTCATTGGTTCTTATGATGTTGAAGCTTACTTAGACTGGGAAATGATGGTAGAACAAAAATTCAATTCCCATCTTGTTCTTGAGTGGCATAGGGTTAGACAAGACACTAGTGAGTTTAAAGATTTTGCCATCTTTGGTGAAATAAACTTGTTAACACACGTGCTACACCACAAACATGGAATGGCGTTGAAAGAGGAGATGTGAGCTCATTTTGTTCCCCTTTCATATAGACGTGATCTTCAAAAAATTACAATGCTTAGATCAGGAAGACATGTCTATGCAGGAATACTACCAAGAGCTTCAGAAAGGTATGTTGCATTGTGGGGTAGTTGAAGATTCGGAAGGCCAAATGGTTAGGTTTTACGAGAGGTTGAGGCAGGAGATTTAGGACATTATTGATTATAAAGAGTATCATTCTATACAATGCTTGTTCCACCTTTCTATGTTGGCAGAAAAAGAATTTTAGGGTCACCAACAGCGCAGGAGCAGCACCTTCGTAACACGACAACCTCCGACGCTAGCTAAGGCGTCATCCTCTTCGGGCGTACGGACATCCATACCTTCCTCCACCAGCGACCCAGGCAACACCGCACCTTCAGTATCTCAGGGACACGATAACAGCAAGTCATTGGTGCCTCCGAGTGTTGCAGCAAAACCTGCTGCGCCCACCTCTTCCACAAGCTGCTCCTCTAACATCAAGTGCCACCGCTACCAGGGACTTGGCCATATACATCGAGAATGCCCCAACAAACAGGCATACATTACTACTAGTGACGGTGGGTATGTTAATGCTTCTGATGTTGAGGATGAAGATACACTTGGAGTTAACATTCAGGGACCGATGATGGTGATGAGGATGTTCTTGGTAGAATAGCGACCGAGACCTATAGGGCCTTGATCGTGCAGCGAGCGTTGAGTGCCACGGTTGGTGATGATGACAACAGATAGCGCCACAACCTCTTCAACGTGTTCCTCGTCATCAAAGACTGTCGTGTAGATACCATCATTGACAATGGTAGCTGCAACAATTTGGTGAACATTTAGGTGGTCAAGAAGCTTGGCTTGACCACATGATAGGATCTCCACCCTTATCACATTCAATGGTTTAACAACAATGGTAAGTTCAAGGTAACACAAACAACATGGATACATTTTTCCATTGGTTCTTATCATAACTTTTCTGATTTTGATTTGGTAACTATGGATGCTTGCTCTCTTTTATTGGGACGTTCTTATGAGTTTGATACTGATGCTATTCACCATGGTAGATCTAATAAGTATACCTTCATGCCTAAGGAAAATAAAATTGTATTGCTTCCTATGACTCCCACTAAAATTGCCCACTTTGATCATGAGAAAAGACAAATGCTAAGTAAAAAGGTGTTTTGAACTTTGAAAATCAGCAACCAATTAAGTTAAAAACTCTTGCTTTGCTAGCTACTAAATCTGATCTTTATGAGTTACAAACCTCTGTTGGAATTTGCTATGCCTTAGTGTGCAAGAATGCTTTCTACTCCATTGATGATATGTCCATTGCATTGCCACCCTCTATTGCTAACCTTTTGTAGGAGTATTTGGATGTCTTTCCATCTGAGATACCCCTAGGATTACCACCTGTGCGAGGTATTGACCACAAGATTGATTTAATTAGGGGCAAGCTTTCCCAACCGTGCCAACTACATGACTAACCCTGATGAGACTAAGGAGATTCAGCGATAAGTCCAAGACTTCTCGGACCACAGGTACATTCGTGAGAGACTTAGTCCTTTTTCTATTCCTATTCTTTTGGTTCCTAAGAAAGATGGCACTTGGCGCATGTGTGTTGATTGTAGAGCCATTAATAACAATCACAATTCGATATTGATATCCTATTCCTAGATTGGATGACATGCTTGATGAGTTATGTGGTTCTATTGTTTTCTCAAAAATTGATTTGCATAGTGGATTCCACCAGATTGTATGACTTTAGGTGATAAATGGAAAACTACATTTAAAAGTAAGTTTGGTCTTTTTGAGTGGTTAGTCATACCTTTTGGGTTAACTAATGCACCTAGCACTTTCATGAGATTAATGAATGAGGTTTTACGTGCTTTCATTGGTAAATTTGTGGTGGTTTAGTTTAATGATATTGTTATCTACAACAAGTCTTATGATGATCATGTTGAACATTTATGTGCTATTTTTTGATGTCTTGCGTGATGCACGTTTATTTGGTAACCTTGAAAAGTGCACTTTTAGCACCAATCGTGTGCCTTTTCTTGGATATGTTGTGACATCGCAAGCATTGAGATGGATGAGGCTAAAATGGTTGCAATCACGAGCTGGCCACTACCGACCATGGTCACGCAGGTTCGGAGTTTTCTTGGTCTTATAGGTTTTTACAGACGATTTATGCGGGATTTCATCACCATTGCAGCACCTCTCCACGAGTTGACAAAGAATGGAGTGCCGTTTCACTGGGGACCAGCACAACAACAAGCTTTTGATGTGTAAAGCCCAAAATTTATTGAAAAAAATATAATAATAAAAAAATAAAATAAAGAAATAAAGGTCTACAATAGTGTCTCTAAATTTTTGAAACTTTGGAATTTAGTAAGACATTTTCTTTTCATAATCAATTAATGGTACTAAATTAGCTAAGTAACCAATAAATAAATAAATGAAGGTACATCTCTTGCCAATGACTTTGTTGTGATGTATTTTATCGAAAACATAAAGTTGACCATAAAATGTTAAATGAAAACATAAAATAGGAAATAAGAAAGGAAATTTTAATGAAGTCATTTATTCTTGTATAAATAAATAATAATAAGAATAAAATATGTATATAATAATAATAATATTGTAAAATTATGGAGTTATATTCACATTAGGGTTATTTTAGACACTTGAAAAAAATTTGAAGTTCAAAACTTGAATTTGAATTTGAAGTTGAGGAGAGAATAGAATAAGAAAATAGAAAAAAACGCCAGAACTAGCTTAGGCCGATTTCCACTCCCTGGGCCCAACTACCCCTTCTGGCCGGCCCATTTATCTCCTATTTCATGCCGCGCCTGCCTTTCCATCACTGTTCGGTGGGACCGGTTTGTCTGTGACACATCGGCTGCCATCATGGGACCCACATCCCAGCTGCATCTTCATCCTTATCGCCGCGAACAGATTTTCCCCTTCTCTTGTTGCGATTCTCCGCGTCCCGCCGTGGGCCGTGCACGCAACGCAGCTTCGCCTCACGCTCGCGCGCGGACTCGGGTTCACGGTGGGGCCCACTCGTCACGCTTATCCCCTCCTCAACAACTCGCTCGACGTCCTGGGATTTCCGAGCTCCATGGCTCAACCACCCATGCGAATTCCACGCTCAGCTGCAACCACCGTGGATCCTCCCTTCTTGTCGCGTCCGGAACCACCTCTGCCATATTCGCTGGGGGGCTTGTGGCTAGGATTTCGATCGGAAGCTTACCATCGCGCACCCGGGTGACTATAAAACCCATGCCCTTGTTGCTTTGTGGAGCAGGGACCGCCATGTGCGCGACATCGAGGAAGCAGAGAGAGCGGAGAGAGTAGCGCCACCGCGAAAAAAGAAACTCCCTCGTACCCTCGCGTTAGCTACCTGTGCATGCCGTAGATATCGCCTTGGAACTCGTCGGGGCCGTTCCTACTTGGGCGGGATTCGTTGCATGCCTGGGGGTATTTAGGCGAGGCCCCGAGACTCCCCCTCATTCATCAGATGGCATGGCCATAGCAACTCGAAGCCGCTACGCATGTGGTCAGCTCTCGGTCATCACCCTGGCACCGGTAAGGAGGTCTCTGTCTAGTACATCATGTGCTTCTCTACGTATAGAGCCCTTCGGTGTTCAACCCAGGATGCTTGATGGCGTGAAAGCCATGCACCGGCGAAACACCGCCGGGGCGGCCTGGACACGCTGTCGCCCGACGTCAAGTGAAGAAGAACCACTGTGGCCGTTGATCACGTAGCAAATGGCCACGATCAAATTCCTGAAAAACTATTTGGTCGTCTGATCCTAACCGTAGTACATCAGATGGACGTCCAGGATTACAAGAAACATACCCTATCGCCTTATTAAATCTCCACCATTGGATCGGGATCTAGCGGCCTAGGAGATCTACAGTGTGGGCAGCTGTGCAGTTTTCCTGATGGGACCCTCAGCTTTTGTAAAATTAACCCGCCATCCGGGTTATTGTATTGGGGAATTAAAATGGGTCCCTGGTATTTATTCTTTTGACCCTGTAGTTCCAGTAAATGGTGGGCGCAGTCCATGAAGCTTCGGGTATTAATAAAATAAATCCAAAAATCGAATTTTAGTACAACTTTAATCCTAAAAACTTGCAAAATTCATATCTTCTGCATATTAACTTCGATTTGATCCATTCGAGTTGCGTTAGCTTAGTAATAAAATTGTCTACGCACTGGTAGCATTATTTGCATAATAAAACATAGTTTTATGAATAGATAATGGTTTAGCCTATGATTAGTAGTTAATCCTTCTAACCAAAGTTAAACTGGTCCATGGTGGGAAGTTGACTAAAATATGGTTTTCTAATCAGGTTATTATGTAGATTAAAGTTGAGTAAACTATTTATAGAATATGCTCTCATATGATGTATACTAGTCAATTTATAATATAATTTAATATTTAAATCACATAGATCTTCCATAAATCATAACTCCTTAACCGTAACTCCGATTTTAGTAGTTCTCGAACCCACAATCCCGTAGCAACGCGTAGATTATTATTATGCAGTTTGTGCTTACGTTTGGTGTGATGTTGATTTTGCCTATACCATATTTGTTTGTATTGCTACGAATAGCAGTGAGGTTACGAGTCACCTGAAGATCATCCTGGTACCTGGAATCTCAAGTCCCAGGCAAGTTGTGCCCTTGATCACTTCTTTTTACCCAGTCATGTTCTAATTAATCATAATGATCTGCATAGGTTAATTTTGATGGGACCCAATAGGTTACCCTAGTTTGACTATCTTTATACCTTGTTCACCACTGAATCTTTGGGTAGTACCTGCTATTGCTTTATGTGGTTTTGGGTATGGAGATACATTGTTCATGATTATACTTTTATTATCAGTTGTTATTTACTGTTCATGTTAAGATCATTATGTTAATTGGAACATGGAGAACCACCCGGGAAAACAGTGCTACCACAAGGGTTTAATGGGACGCCCTTGGCCAACTAACTAGGAAAGCTAGTGGAAGACTACCTTACTCGAAAGGGGCAAGGGCAGTAGGGAGTGGTCGGTGTAGGGAGCCCTTGGGATGATTTTGCTGCGATGGCAGTCATGCGAGGGATTCCTACATTGGAGCTTCCTATAAACCATAGCGGGTTTTCTGAAGCTAGTGGAACTTTGTAAAGGCCTCGTAGTGTTACCCTGCCTCGCGTCCTCGGTAGAGGTGTATGGGATTGGCCGTCTCTTGGCAGATGGGTAACATGACTTGTGGGTAAAGATGCGCAACCTCTGCAGAGTGTAAAACTGGTATACTAGCCGTGCTCACGGTCATGAGCAGCTCGGACACTCACATGATTAATTTATGGAACTAAATTCAATTTGTCATATGCATTGCATCGCAGGTGATGTTGTTGTTACTTTTGTTCTACTACTTAATTGGGTTGGTATTTACTTATACTTAGTAATTGCTAATAAAATTTTGACCAACTGTAAAAGCAATGCTCAACTTCAACCATCTCCTTTGGTAAGCCTTACACTTCACGTGAGCTCCCACCTTTGGCGAGTTCATGCACATTATTCCCCACAACTTGTTGAGCTATGAATGTATGTGAGCTCACTCTTGCTGTCTCACATCCCCCCACAGGTCAAGAACAGGTACCACAGGATGAGGCGCTTGGAGGATGCTGCGATGTGTTCGTGAGAGGTCTAGGCCGTCGTCTCCTAGTCAACTTTGGGTTGCTGGACCGTTGTCTCCTTATAATGTAAATATTTATTTATTTTGTATAGAACTCCTGTTATATAGTAAAGATGTGACATTCGATCCTGTGCCATGATTCATCATATGTGTGAGACTTGGTCCCAGCACACCTGGTGATTATGTTCGCGCCCGGGTCTTGGTGCCCCAAAACCCGGGTGTGACAGAAGTGGTATCAGAGGAATGTTGACTGTAGGACAAAACCTAGATAGAACTGGACAACCCTTACCTACTTACCTATGCTACTCTGATTCTTTCTAGACTTCTCTTAATCTTTTCTCATCTATTTCCGCTTTACTCTGATTATTTTTATCTTTTCTTTCTAAAAGACAAATGTGGATTTTACACTTTGAAATCCTGTGCCTAAAGTGACTTTAGGAATAGGAGACCTACTCTTAGGAACAAAATCAAAACTATTTTCGTAAATATTTGTGTGCTTGAATGTTTGTTCTTGTGATACATGTCTGATTTGGATCTTTGATTGAGTGTGATGAGTTGTGGAGTAATGTCCATAATTACATCTGCGTATACATATAGAAAAAAATGCTTATAAAAAAATAACTAGATAAACTAGATTATCCCTCATTAAAATATATCTATCCTCATAGATCCATCTTATCTTAAAAGGTACTCTATTACCTTAATAGATTTATCTTATCTTGAAAAGATTTTACCTTATCCTAATAGATCTAACTGACCTCAAAAGATTCTATCTCATCCTTATGGATTCATCTTGCCCTAATAAGCATATTTATCCCACATTAGTGTAACCACCGTGATCTAATCTAGTTATTTCCAACCTAATCTATATTCTATCTAATCTAAAGTGGTCTACTTAAATAGATTAGTGATACTAGTAACATAGATTAGACCCTACTAGCCTGGTATTAACTTAACCTAGTACATTAAACCAACTCAACCAAAAAAAAATCTAACTCAACTAATAGAGTCATGATGGTTTGCATAATCTGTCTATCCCAACCTAACATCAAACAACCTTTTGATTTACATCATGTAGTCTATCTCATCCATATTTATCTCAACCATATTCCCCAACTCCGATAAAATACAGTAACCTCAAATCAATGTGACTAAGACCGGAGAAGAAAAGACCAACATCGTCAAGGGAGGATATAACAGTCAAGCAAATCTTGAGATGAATCAAGACTTAAACATTTTGGATAAAGTCCTTTACTTGCCATAATCTTCCTTACCTTAAGCTGTCCATCTTATATCCCACATAAATAATAAACTATACTCTCCTAATCACCCACTATTGACTAAAAAAAGTCTCTGGATTCTTGAACCAATTATAGACTAAAATCTGAATTACAAACCAATCCTTCTGTATCCCTTTTCTCACAAATCTCGAGGACGAGATTTTTGTTAGGGGGGTAGGATTTGTAAAGCCCAAATTTTATTGAAAAAAATATAATAATAAAAAACTAAAATAAAGAAATAAAGGTCTACAATAGTGTCTCTAGAATTTTTGAAACTTTGGAATTTAGTAAGACATTTTCTTTTCATAATCAATTAATGGTACTAAATTAGCTAAGTAACCAATAAATAAATAAATGAAGGTACATCTCTTGCCAATGACTTTGTTGTGATGTATTTTATCGAAAACATAAAGTTGACCATAAAATGTTAAATGAAAACATAAAATAGGAAATGAGAAAGGAAATTTTAATGAAGTCATTTATTATTGTATAAATAAATAATAATAATAAAATATGTATATAATAATAATAATATTGTAAAATTTGGAGTTATATTCACATTAGGGTTATTTTAGACACTTGAAAAAATTTGAAGTTCAAAACTTGAATTTGAATTTGAAGTTGAGGAGAGAATAGAATAAGAAAATAGAAAAAAAAGCCAGAACAAGCTTAGGCCGATTTCCACTCCCTGAGCCAAACTACCCCTTCTGGCCGGCCCATTTATCTCCTATTTCATGCCGCGCCTGCCTTTCCATCACTGTTCGGTGGGACCGGTTTGTCTGTGACACATCGGCTGCCATCATGGGACCCACATCCCAGCTGCATCTTCATCCTTATCGCCGCGAACAGATTTTCCCCTTCTCTTGTTGCGATTCTCCGCGTCCCGCCGTGGGCCGTGCACGCAACGCAGCTTCGCCTCACGCTCGCGCGCGGACTTGGGTTCACGGTGGGGCCCACTCATCACGCTTATCCCCTCCTCAACAACTCGCTCGGCGTCCCGGGATTTCCGAGCTCCATGGCTCAACCACCCACGCGAATTCCGCGCTCAGCTGCAACCACCGTGGATCCTCCCCTCTCGTCGCATCCGGAACGACCTCTGCCATATTCGCTGGGGGGCTTGTGGCTGGGATTTTGATCGGAAGCTTACCATCGCGCACCCGGGTGACTATAAAACCCATGCCCTTGTTGCTTTGTGGAGCTGGAACCGCCATGTGCGCGACATCGAGGAAGCAGAGAGAGCGGAGAGAGTAGCGCCACCGCGAAAAAAAGAAACTCCCTCGTACCCTTGCGTTAGCTACCTGTGCATGCCGTAGATATCGCCTTGGAACTCATCGGGGCCGTTCCTACTTGGGCGGGATTCGTTGCATGCCTGGGGGTATTTAGGCGAGGCCCCGAGACTCCCCCTCATTCATCAGATGGCATGGCCATAGCAACTCGAAGCCGCTACGCACGTGGTCAGCTCTCGGTCATCACCCTGGCACCGGTAAGGAGGTCTCTGTCTAGTACATCATGTGCTTCTCTACGTATAGAGCCCTTTGGTGTTCAACCCAGGATGCTTGATGGCGTGAATGCCATGCACCGGCGAAACACCACCGGGGCGGCCTGGACACCGCTGTCGCCCGACGTCGAGTGAAGAAGAACCACTGTGGCCGTTGATCACGTAGCAAATGGCCACGATCAAATTCCTGAAAAACTATTCGGTCGTCTGATCCTAACCGTAGTACATCAGATGGACGTCCAGGATTACAAGAAACATACCCTTTCACCTTATTAAATCTCCACCATTGGATCGGGATCTAGCGGCCTGGGAGATCTGCGGTGTGGGCAGCTGTGCAGTTTTCCTGATGGGACCCTCAGCTTTTGTAAAATTAACCCGCCATCCGGGTTATTGTATTGGGGAATTAAAATGGGTCCCTGGTATTTATTCTTTTGACCTCGTAGTTCCAGTAAATGGTGGGCGCAGTCCATGAAGCTTCGGGTATTAATAAAATAAATCCAAAAATCGAATTTTAGTACAACTTTAATCCTAAAAACTTGCAAAATTCATATCTTCTGCATATTAACTTCGATTTGATCCATTCGAGTTGCGTTAGCTTAGTAATAAAATTGTCTACGCACTGGTAGCATTAATTGCATAATAAAACATAGTTTTATGAATAGATAATGGTTTAGCCTATGATTAGTAGTTAATCCTTCTAACCAAAGTTAAACTGGTCCATGATGGGAAGTTGACTAAAATATGGTTTTCTAATCAGGTTATTATCTAGATTAAAGTTGAGTAAACTATTTATAGAATATGCTCTCATATGATGTATACTAGTCAATTTATAATATAATTTAATATTTAAATCACATAGATCTTCCATAAATCATAACTCCTTAACCGTAACTCCGATTTTAGTAGTTCTCGAACCCACAATCCCGTAGCAACGCGTAGATTATTATTATGCAGTTTGTGCTTACGTTTGGTGTGATGTTGATTTTGCCTATACCATATTTGTTTGTATTGCTACGAATAGCAGTGAGGTTACGAGTCACCTGAAGATCATCCTGGTACCTGGAATCTCAAGTCCCAGGCAAGTTGTGCCCTTGATCACTTCTTTTTACCCAGTCATGTTCTAATTAATCATAATGATCTGCATAGGTTAATTTTGATGGGACCCAATAGGTTACCCTAGTTTGACTATCTTTATACCTTGTTCACCACTGAATCTTTGGGTAGTACCTGCTATTGCTTTATGTGGTTTCGGGTATGGAGATACATTATTCATGATTATACTTTTATTATCAGTTGTTATTTACTGTTCATGTTAAGATCATTATGTTAATTGGAACATGGAGAACCACCCGGGAAAACAGTGCTACCACAAGGGTTTAATGGGACGCCCATGGCCAACTAACTAGGAAAGCTAGTGGAAGACTACCTTACCCGAAAGGGGCAAGGGCAGTAGGGAGTGGTCAGTGTAGGGAGGCCCTTGGGATGATTTTGCTGCGATGGCGGTCATGCGAGGGATTCCTGCATTGGAGCTTCCTATAAACTGTAGCGGGTTTTCTGAAGCTAGTGGAACTTTGTAAAGGCCTCGTAGTGTTACCCTGCCTCGCCGCCTCGGTAGAGGTGTATGGGATTGGCCGTCTCTTGGCAGATGGGTAACATGACTTGTGGGTAAAGATGCGCAACCTCTGCAGAGTGTAAAACCGGTATACTAGCCGTGCTCACGGTCATGAGCAGCTCGGACACTCACATGATTAATTTATAGAACTAAATTCAATTTGTCATATGCATTGCATCGCAGGTGATGTTGTTGTTACTTTTGTTCTACTACTTAATTGGGTTGGTATTTACTTATACTTAGTAATTGCTAATAAAATTTTGACCAACTGTAAAAGCAATGCTCAGCTTCAACCATCTCCTTTGGTAAGCCTTACACTTCACGTGAGCTCCAACCTTTGGCTAGTTCATGCACATTATTCCCCACAACTTGTTGAGCTATGAACGTATGTGAGCTCACTCTTGCTGTCTCACATCCCCCCATAGGTCAAGAACAGGTACCACAGGATGAGGCGCTTGGAGGATGCTGCGATGTGTTCGTGAGAGGTCTAGGCCGTCGTCTCCCAGTCAACTTTGGGTTGCTGGACCGTTGTCTCCTTATAATGTAAATATTTATTTATTTTGTAAAGAACTCCTGTTATATAGTAAAGATGTGACATTCGATCCTATGCCATGATTCATCATATGTGTGAGACTTGGTCCCAGCACACCTGGTGATTATGTTCGCGCCCGGGTCTTGGTGCCCCGAAACCCAGGTGTGACATGATGCCCTCAAGACAAAGCTCACGCAAGCACCGCTGCTGCAACTTTCTGATTTTGACAAGACATTCGAGCTTGAGTGTGATGTGAGCGGCATTGGGATTGGAGTGCTCATCAAAGGAGGTAAACCCATTGCCTTCTTTAGTGAAAAATTACATGGTCCGTCTCTGAATTATTCTACATATGACAAAGAACTTTATGCTTTAGTGCGAGTTTTACAAACTTGGCAACATTATCTATGGTCTAAAGAATTTGTCATACATTCGAATCATGAATCTTTGAAGTATCTTAAAGGGAAATCTAATCTAAACAAACATCATGTTAAATGGATTGAATTCATAGAGTCATTTCCTTACATTATTAAGCATAAAAAGGAAAGGAAAATGTGATTGTTGATGCTTTGTCTAGACATTATACTATGTTGTCCCAACTTACTCATAAAATCTTTGGTTTGGAGACCATAAAGAGATTATATGCTACTAATTTGGACTTCAAAGATGCTTTTGAAAATTGTAGAGGGAAGAACGTGGCAAAAATTCGTGTTGCATGCACATGGGGAAGGCTTAATGGGACATTTTGGTGTTAAGAAGACCGAAGATGTGTTGTCCACTCACTTCCATTGGCCTCGAATTTGGCGTGATGTTGAGTGCTACAACTCTCGTTGCACCATGTGCAACAAGACTAAGTCTCGACTTAACCCACATGGTCTTTATATGCCTCTTCCTGTTCCTAGTGCAACTTTGGAGGATATTTGTATGGACATTGTTTTGGGCTTGCCTAGAACAAAGAGGGGGAGTGATAGTGTTTTTGCGGTTGTCGATCATTTCTCCAAGATGGCACATTTTATACTCTGTCATAAGACTGATAATGCTTCACACGTTGCTGGTTTGTTCTTCATTGAGATAGTGTGTTTGCATGGTGTTCCAAATACTATTGTTTTTGATAGGGATGCTAAGTTTTTGAGCCATTTTTGGAGAACTTTGTGGTTTAAATTAGGGAGAAAGTTGATATTACTTGTCATCCCCAGACTGATGGGCAAACAGATGTGGTTAATCACACTTTATCTACTATGTTGCGAGCTATTTTGAAAGATAATTTGAGGTTGTGGGTGGAATGTTTTCCACATATTGAGTTTGCTTATAACAAAGCAATTCATTCCACAACCAAGCTTAGTCCATTTATAGTAGTATATGGTTTTAATCCTCATGCTCCAATTGATTTGCTACCTTTACCAACTTCTAAATAGTAAAGTAAACTTGGATGCTACACAACGTTCTGGATTCATTCTTAAGTTGCATGAAACAACTAAGTTCCGCAAATTGAAAAGATGAATGAAAAGTATTGCATTGTTGTTAGTAAAGGAAGGAAATAAAATTGGAACCTAGTGACTTGGTGTGGGTTCTGTTGTGGGTATGCTTCGTAGCCGAAGATCCTAAAGAAATAAACACCTTCGACAGGTCCTCTCCAAAACAGCGCCGAAGCTATCAACTATAAAGCTTCGGTACAGTGACATGTCTCAAGACGAAGGGGTGAACCGACTTAAAGATGAAATGACTTAAAGACCCATGACATTCTGTGTCATTATTATAGTTCATTGTAAAGGGCATAAATGTAATTATATACAGGCTGTGAACTGTACCTATAAATAGGTGAACAGTATCCCCGTACTGTTCACGTGCTCTCCTGTAATCACGCATTGGACATTTGTTTTTGCTTCACGCTGGTATTTTTGCTTTTCTTCGAGCCGAAGGTACATTTGTAATTCGTTATCATTTCTACAATAATGAAATAGAAATGAGTGAATAATGATAATCATATGTTCAAATTATTTTATATATTTTTTACCCTTCCTCATTATTTGTTGTGTTTATGAAGGTATAACCTTCATAACCTTCGTCCGGAATCCATTATATCCCGAGGGAAATAATGCTTCGAAGGACGAAGGACTCTAATATTTAACAATTTCTATGTTGCCTTGTTCTTGATTCATAGCATTTGAGAACAAGTCCCCAACATTGGCGCCCACCTCCGGTGAACTCACTTCCACTTTTTTGAGCTGATGGCTTCGATCAAGAATCAAGCTAGAACTGCTTCGGCTCCGAAGCTGGTTCTCCCGATAACAGGCGGTTCATGCTCAGAGCCGGCCAACAAGAAAGAGAAGAAGGAGGCACAGAGAAGAGTACAACATGTAGGGGTACAAGGACCCTGAATCAAATCAAGATGGTCTCACATCCTAATTACCTTTTCTCAAGAGGATCTTCAGCTCAAGGATTACCCACACAATGATGCTATTGTTATCTCTTGTGTGATCAAAGGATTTCTGGTCCATAATGTTTTGGTTGATACAGGTAGTGCAGCTGACATCATATTTGCTAAGGCCTTCAGACAGATGCAAGAGCCCGAAGA
Organism: Zea luxurians; assembly: GCA_029449295.1. Classification (NCBI taxonomy): domain Eukaryota; kingdom Viridiplantae; phylum Streptophyta; class Magnoliopsida; order Poales; family Poaceae; genus Zea; species Zea luxurians. Next base: position 119,172,413 of record JAOPSE010000009.1, read on the forward strand.
CAAGATCTATGATGCCACACATCCCCTTTGTGGCTTCGGAGGAAGGCAGATTATAGCACTCGGAAAAATCACAATGCCAGTAACTTTCGGATTTATCAACAACACAAGGACTAAACAAATTGTGTTTGACATTGTTGACATGGAGTATCCTTACAATGCTATCATTGGTCGCGGAACACTCAATGCTTTCGAGGCAATTCTTCATCCAGCATATCTTTGCATGAAGATACCTTCGGATCAGGGACCTATTGCTATTCATGGGAGTCAGGAAGCCGCCAGAAAGGCCGAGGGGAATTGGACTGATTCAAAGGCAATCCACAACATAGATGAAGCCGAAGCTTGTGAGCAGTACAAGCATAGAAGGGAGAAGGCTGCTTCGGCCGATCAGCCGAAACCCATGCTCTTATGTGAGGACATAGCAGAGCAGAAGGTGCTATTGGGATCCCAACAGTCCGAAGAACAGGAGAAAACCTTGACAAGGTTTTTGTTCAACAACAAAGATGTTTTTGCATGGTCAGCTAATGATCTTTGTGGAGTTAACAGGGATGTTATTGAACACTCGCTCAATGTTGATCCATCCTTCAGACCTAGATAACAGAGGCTTCGGAAGATGTCTGATGACAAGGCCGAAGGTGCTCGGAATGAAGTGAAAAGACTTCTCAGTGTCGGAGTTATCAGAGAGGTAAAATACCTAGAATGGCTGGCTAACACTGTTATGGTAAAAAAGGCCAATGGTAAATGGAGGATGTGTATCGATTTTACTGATCTCAACAAGGCCTGTCCGAAGGACGAGTTTCCATTGTCAAGGATAGATTCCCTAGTTGATGCAGCAGCTTCATCAGAGCTTATGAGTCTGCTGGATTGTTATTTAGGCTATCATCAAATTTGGATGAAGAAGGAGGATGAGCCGAAGACCAGCTTCATAACCCCTAGTGGAACATATTGTTACCTTCGGATGCCTGAGGGGCTCAAGAATGCTGGAGGAAGCTTCAGCAGAATGACAGCGAAGGTTCTTCAATCTCAGATAGGCAGAAATGTGCTAACTTATGTTGATGATATCATTGTAAAAAGCATGAAGCAAGAGAATCACATTACTGATCTGCAGGAAACCTTCGCTAATTTTAGACAGGCCGGTTTAAAGTTGAATCCAGAAAAATGTGTCTTCGGGGTGAAGAAAGGGAAATTTCTTGGCTGCCTAGTTTCAACAAAAGGGATTGAGGCTAATCCAAATAAAATCGAAGCTATCCTTCGAATGGTACCACCAAGTACAAAGAAGGGGGCTCAAAGATTGACAGGAAGACTGGCATCTCTCAATAGATTCATATCTTGATCAGCAGAGAGAAATTTACCATTTTTCGAAGTGCTGAAGTCAGCCGAAGTTTTTCAATGGGGACCAGTCTAGCAGAGAGCCTTCGAAGAGCTGAAGCAACATTTGATAGACCTAACAACGCTAACTCCACCAACGCCAGGGGCTCCTCTCTTGTTATATGTGGCAGCCTCGCACTCAGCGGTAAGTGCGGCACTTGTCCAAGAGAAGCTTGAAGGGCAAGTCAAGAAGCAAGCTCCAATATATTTTGTATCTGAAGTTCTTAGTTTATCAAAGAAAAATTATATAGAATTGGAGAAGGTGCTATATGCTGTTTTGATGGCTTCTAGAAAGCTTCGACATTATTTCCAAGCATATAATATAATTGTCCCTTCTTCACAACCATTGAAGGACATTATGAGAAATAGAGAAGCTATTGGAAGGATTGGAAAGTGGGCTGCAGAACTTAATGAATTCTGCATTGATTATGTACACAGATCTTCGATTCAGTCCCAGGCGTTAGCTGACTTCATTGATGACTGGACGCCAGGGGCTCTGGTAGAAGAGGCAAGTAAAGATGCCGAAGCATGGACAGTATTCTGCGATGGTTCTTGGGGAACCTTTGGAGCAGGAGCAGCCGCTGTGTTGGTCGCACCCTCCAAAGTTAAAACTTCCTACGCAGCAAGACTTGATTTTAGTTGCACAAATAATATTGCTGAGTACGAAGCTTTACTTTTGGGTCTTCAGAAGTTAAAGGAAATGGGAATCAGAAGGGCGGTTCTTAAAACTGATTCCCAGGTTATCTCTGGTCATATTGACAAGAGTTGTAAGGCAAGAGACCCGAAGCTTGAGAAGTATTTAGATACGGTCCGAAGGATTGAAGCTTCCTTTGAAGGGTTTTCTGTAAAAAATATTCCTCGAGGAGAAAATGAACATGCTGATTTGCTAGCCAAGTCAGCAGCACAGGGGCTTCCCTTACCTTCGGAAGCATTTTTTGAAACAATAAAAGCACCTTCGGTTGAACTTCTTGAAAGAGCGGTCCTCAATATATCTCCTGTTTATAGTGAAGACTGGAGAACTGAGATCATCTCCTACCTTAAGGGTAATTTCCTTTCAGATGACGAAGCTTATAACAAGAGAATAGAGGCAAGAGCTCGTCCATATGTAATAATAGAAGGGGAGCTGTACAAGCATGGGGTCTGCTCTCCATTACTCAAATGTTTATCCAGAGCCGAAGGTATAGAATTGATGAAGGAAATACATGCAGGCCTGTGTGGATCTCACATTGGATCTAGGCCTTTGTTGGGAAAAGTTTTTCGCCAAGGATTTTATTGGCCAAAAGCAGCTCCGGATGCAGCGGAATTAGTCCAAAAGTGCGAAGGTTGTCAGAAATGTGCAAGAGATCAAAAACAACCTTCGTCTCTAACTCAGTTAATACAACCCACTTGGCCATTGCAAAGGTGGGGCCTTGATTTGTTAGGTCCATTACCACCAGCACAAGGGAACTTAAGATATGTTGTAGTGGCAGTGGAATATTTTTCTAAATGGATTGAGGCAAAGCCTTTAGCCACAATAACTTCGGTCACTATTCAAAAGTTTTTCTGGCAAAATATTGTTTGTCGCTTCGGAGTACCGAAGGCTATTACTGTAGATAATGGGACACAGTTTGATTCCGAAGCTTTCAGAGAATTTTGTGATCAAATTGGCACGAAGATCCATTTCGCATTAGTTTGGCATCCGGAGTCAAATGGGCTTGTTGAAAGAGCTAATGGCATCATAATGGCAGGAATAATGAAGTTAATCTTCAATCAGCCCAGGGGAAAGTGGCCAGACGAATTAATCAAAGTGGTGTGGAGCCACAACACAATAATATCAAGATCAACAGGCTTTACACCATTCAAACTATTGTTTGGTGACGAAGCAATATCTCCGGAAGAAGCCAAAACAGGATCAATAAGAATAGTAGCTTCGGCAGAAGGCCAAGCTGAAGCTGATTGCTCTGTGGAAAAAGATGCTATAGAGGGGATCAGGCTTCAAGCTGTGGAAAACATCAACAAATACCAAGCTGAAACAATAAAATGGCGTGATAGAAAGGTTAGGCTAAAGAACATCGAACCAGGACATTTTGTGCTTCGAAGAGTAGCCAACCCAGAGACAGTAGGCAAACTACAACTGAAGTGAGAGGGACCTTTTCTGGTAGTATCTTCGTCAAGACCCGGTTCCTATAGGTTGAAGGATATGGACGGCAACGACATTCCTAGATCATGGAATGCGGACGAGCTTCAGCGATATTATGTTTAGATTGATGTAATTTTTTCTATTCTTTTTTGTGGCACCCTTTTCCTTTCCAAAGGGGGAGAAAGGTTTTTAATGGGACCACAACATGTAATTTTTCTTTTCCTTATTTCAATTCTATAAGAGTGATACCCCCCAAAGATGTAAATGTAAAAGCTGACAACGCACCATCGAGTGCAATGGAAAAAGAAAAGAAAACAGGGAGAAGCTCAAAAGTCGTTCCCAAGGGAATGCAGAGCTTACAGCGAAAAATAAACGCTGATTCCGCCGAAAGTAAAAGGCGAAGAAGCTCCTAAGGGAGGCTTACAGCGAAAAATAAACGCTGATTCCGTCGAAAGTAAAAGGCGAAGAAGCTCCTAAGGGAGGCTTACAGCGAAAAATAAACGCTGATTCCGTCGAAAGTAAAAGGCGAAGAAGCTCCTAAGGGAGGCTTACAGCGAAAAGTCAGCGCTGATACACAGAAAAATAAACGGTGAAGCCGAAAAATAAGCGGCAAAGAAGGTTTGAGTCATTCTCAAGGGAATATGGTTTCGAATATGTATTTGAACATTCATTTGCACGACACATTGCATCATGACATTTGCATTCATAAACATTCACTTAGACATACATATGGTCATCATCAGCATAACGTACAAACATGCTTCGGTCCTAAAAGGAAGGCAATTTTATGCTTCGCTGTGTACGCAAAGAAGGGAAGGTGTTTTTCGCCTATGGCTCAAAAGTATTAATTTCGTCCACACCAAAGCATTTCATACATGGACGGAAAAGTAATATTATATTACAAAGTGAAACTCACATTACATCATATCTTATACAAGTTATTACAGGAGTTTTTTGAGCTACTTTTACAAGACTATTCAAGCTTCGACACTATCTCTGGAGCTTCGTTCTTCTACTCTGCAGCTGCAGCTTCGGCCTGGTCCATCTGTACGAAAGTATTATAAGCCAAATTCAAAAATTCAAAGGAAAAGGTAAGAATAAGGTATAATTTTGTTACCAGCTTGAGGTGACTCCGAGCTTCATCACCAGCCTTGCTCCGACCACCCTTCGTCCATACTAACTTTATAAATCTGTTTGCAATACTTTGAGCCAGATTCGGAACATCATCTAAGTCTGCCGGTGACAGGCTGAAGTTGGGTCTATTAACAATCTTGCCGTGTTCACAGCCAGACTTCAAAAAAGCAACAGCTGTGCCCCGAGAAGCTGCCAGGGCACAAAAGTCGCTATGCCCAGCTATAACTTCGTCAAGATCATTAATTTCAGCTTCAATGTGCTCGAAGGCACCAGGCAGGTCTTCGGCCGAAGGAGTAAACTCTTCACTACTGGCTCCAACAAAATGGAACACTTGCTTTAGCTGATGAATGCATCGAGTGCAGAACTCCAAACATTTATTTTGAAGATTTTTCAAAGATTCTTTCAATTCCAAGTTTCTTTGAGTTTCAGCTTCAAGCCTTGCATCAAACTTCAGTTTCTCTTGTTCAAAATTTTCTGACTGGGAAAGAAGCTTCGAATTTAATTCTGTTATTTTCGCTTCAGCATCCACTAATAAGCCTTCGGCTGTTAGTAGCTCGAGGTTTTTCTTCTCAATGGCAGCAAATTGCTCCTTTATTTTGTTTTCTAAATTTTCAATTATAACTTCTTGTCTTTTATCCTCTAAATCTTGTTGCATTTTTAATGCCTTGCTCAAAAGCATGCTCTGTGCGCAAATGGCCTTCGTTAGAAAATATTTTTGTACCAACAAATAATAAGAATTAGACGCAAAATGTTTACCTTGAAATTAGAATAGAATAAACTGCTGATAATATGTTGTCAACGGTAGCGACTGATATCCGCTTCAAGCTTCAGGAAGCCGATACTCTTCGATAAAGTACCGACAACCTTCGCACCGGTTTGGTCTCGTATACAGCCTAACCCTTCATCATCAATACCACCAAAGAGAAGCGCCCCCGGCCGATATCCACAAGATATAGCATACTCTTTTAATTCCTCTTTTTCAGCTTCAGTCAGCTCCTGGCCAACTAAATTTTGGAAGTCAAAAGTTTCATCTTCCGAGGTATCTTCGGTTATTCCTCCTTTCTCAGGTTTGGCAGCCGTGGTTTCTTCGGTGGCTGCAGCAGTTTCTTCAGCGGCCATGTTTAGCAGCATATTATCTATATTAGCGGCTATGCTCTCTAAATTAATACCTTCAGAGTTGGCATCTTCGGCTCTGGCCTCTTCTGCAGCAGCCTCCGAAGGTACAGCTTCAGTAGCTGTCATGATTTCATTTGCCGGCATCTTCAAAGTCGGAGCTCTTGGTGGTGTTGTTTCAATCACTTCGGTCATGGTAACAATCCTTTGTCTTTTTGGCCAGATGCCTTTGCCTTTGCGGGCTCCTTTTCATTATGAAAAAGCTTCGTCAGATGAAGCCCCAATGGACTTAGTTTGACAGGCAAAGTTTCAGTCATTACCTTTAGAATTTCCTCTATTTCAGCATCAGAAGATGTCGCAGAAGTCTTTTCTTCTTCATCAATTGATTTTTGTTCTGGGATTGATTCCTTTCTTTTCTTCGAAGCTAACACTTTCGATTCAAATTTTTCTTTCTTCTTTTTTGATTGATCTTCGTCGTCTTTGATCAAAGCGTCAGCTACCCTTTTCCTTTTCTGCCCTTCGGCACCCTTGTCGAGTCGCTCATAATCAGGATATTCAAAACTTATAGCATCAAGCACTCTGTTTAGCCTTCGTTTTGGCCGGGTGCCGAAGGCTGCTGTCATCAATTGATCCTCCTTTTTAGAATAGTTCCCAAGAATTTCAGTGCACATTACTTCGATTGTTTCGAGCCATTCTTAGCAGGGTGCTTTGAAATATTTCTTGAATTTATAGTGGTAGGGCAGTCGGACAAGCTCCCCCTCTTTCTTCTCTTTTTCAAGCTTCGGCATAGCCCATTCCTTCATAGTTGGAAATATTTTGTAAGCCAGAAATTCCTGCACTAAATCTCTAGTGCCAATGTGCTCTGTAATAATCCTAAATTCAGCCAACGCAGTTTGGGTTGGACCTTCTGGTGTCATATTGCATTGGGGTCTGGTTTCTCCGAAGATCAGTTCAAGCGGACTCTAGACCAGCTTCTCCTTGTCATCATCAACTTTGACGTAGAACCATTCTGATTTCCAGCCTACCGGCCACTTGCTTCGGTAGCTGATCATAGGAAATTTTATAGTTTTCCAATAGGCAAAATTGTAACAACCAAAATTTTCATGTAACCCATCCTTTCTGGCCTTGGTTTGGTAATGTAGCTCGTGCACCCGGCAGAAACCTTCGGCAAACGGTTCCACCCCCTGGCTTCGGAGAGCCCAAATATAAACACTAAGCCTAACAATAGCGTTAGGAGTTAGTTGATGAAAATGGATCCCAAACTTTTTTAGCACATCGGCAATCATCCTATTCAAAGGAAATCTCAAACCAGCCTTGAGGAAACTCTTGAAAATCACTATTTCATCTTTCTGTGGCTTCCGAGTAGTTTCTTCTCCACCGAAGCGAATCAGCCCTTTCTTATCTTCGCTAAAGTAGCCCGACTTCACCATCTTAGGAAAATCAGCTTTGGAGATGGTCGACTTTCTGAGGTCCAGGTGGCTAGGCTTGCTCGGCACTACGATGTTGTAATCATCTTCAGAATCGGTCTCTTCAATATCTGCTTGCTCTGCTTCTGCAGCAGGGACGTCTTCCGGTGCTACCAGCCCAGATCGCTTCATTGCTTCCAAGATAGGAACAGTTTCCGCAGCTTCGGTTTCGTCTCCCTCGCGATCGACTCTTGCAGTAGAGCGAACTCTGACCATTTGATTATGACTTACTTGAAATTTTTTGAATTGGCTTTTTTGTTTTTTCCGAAGCTCTTACACTTGCGCCGAAGCAGATTTTGTGTGAGCACAATGATCAAGCTTTGGCTATGACTAAAAATTTGGTAGCAAAACAGTACAATAGCAATGAATGCTGTGGTAACTTCACACCTACCCGTCTGTTTATATAGTGCTGCAGGTGGGAAGGTAAATCGGCAAGGTCTCCAATACCGAACAAACAGTCACCCACGCTCACTGAACGGTGGGCCACATAGCTCGAGAAGGTGAATCGCTGGCAAGAGTGTAATCGGTGCAAGATGGGTCGCGCGTCCGACGATTATTTTAATCGTTTCTCGCCAACGAGCTCAGGGAAGGTGTTTTTCGGATCTTCGGCATCCCAAAGCTTAGAAGTTTTTTCACGGATCAAGCTCGTTACGAAAAACGATCTAGCGCCGCGAAGGGGCTACTGTTGGGGGTATGCTTCGTAGCCGAAGATCATAAAGAAATAAACACCTTCGGCAGGTCCTCTCCAAAACAGCGCCGAAGCTATCAACTATAAAGCTTCGATACAGTGACATGTCTCAAGACGAAGGGGTGAACCGACTTAAAGATGAAATGACTTAAAGACCCATGACATTCTGTGTCATTATTATAGTTCATTGTAAAGGGCATAAATGTAATTATAACAGGCTGTGAACTGTGCCTATAAATAGGTGAACAGTACCCCCGTACTGTTCACGTGCTCTCCTGTAATCACGCATTGGACATTTGTTTTTGCTTCACGCTGGTATTTTTGCTTTTCTTCGAGCCGAAGGTACATTTGTAATTCGTTATCATTTCTACAATAATGAAATAGAAATGAGTGAATAATGATAATCATATGTTCAAATTATTTTATATATTTTTTACCCTTCCTCGTTATTTGTTGTGTTTATGAAGGTATAACCTTCATAACCTTCGTCCGGAATCCATTATATCCCGAGGGAAATAATGCTTCGAAGGACGAAGGACTCTAATATTTAACAATTTCTATGTTGCCTTGTTCTTGATTCATAGCATTTGAGAACAAGTCCCCAACAGGTTCATTTGAGAAAGGACAGGTTTCTTGAACCGAGGAAGTCTAAACTCATGCCACGTGTTGTTGGTCCTTATAAAGTTCTTGCAAAGATCAATGATAATGCATATAGAATTGAGTTGCCTCCAGATTTTGGGGTTAGTCTCACCTTTAACATTTCAGATTTGAAGCCATATATGGGTGAGTAAGATGAGCTCGATACGAGGATGACGCCAATTCAACATGGGGATGATGAGGACATCACACCTATACATACAATGCATGGACCGATCACACGATCACGTGCACAATAGCTAAACCTGCACAATTGTTCTAATCTAGTCAATTATGTTTCAGAGCTTATGCTTGGGGCCATGGATGTTTTGATGATTAAAAACCTTGGAGAGGACTAGCAAGGACTTAGGAAAGACCAAGCTATGAAGGAGGAGCAGCAAGGGCATCCACAATAGGAATGAGATCAAGTCCAACTCAACTGCAATTCCATCTTGGAGTTCCAGGACCAGTCAACACTAAAATAGATGCCCATGACGCACACAGACTCTGATTGTGGCGTACTTGATATGGTTGGAAATATAAGGAGATTATCTAACCAACCCAATTGGCCCCAACTTAAAATCCATCTGGAGTCAATAGGAATCGTCGAAACAAGTCATCGTTTAGATTCTGTTTTCGTGCTATAACATCGTCTGTTGGGTCGTTGGGCCGTGTATCGCGTCGGATCCCCTTAGGGGCGTGACAAGGGGTCATGCATTCCATAATAATCTATTTATTCAGTAGCATCCACCACATTAGGTTTTAGGTTTTGCTTAGATCATATCTTTCATCGAATAGTGTCGCTGTTCATCGGTTTATGAGACCCCAACTCGTAATCAACACAATTTTGGTTGTGTTCTTCCTGTTCTTGCCTGTGTTCTTGATTGCGCTTGTAAAGATAAGCCTTCATGGTGAGGTCACTCGAGTGTCACGGGTGATAACCAATGGAACAATGATGTAGTGATTGTGAGGGTACATTTGTTGAGAGCCTTGGATCATCAACATCGAGATCTCCACCACTACCAGATTTGACGGCTTTGCCGCCTGAAAAACACTCAGCAAAGTTTTTGCCGAGTGTCATACTCGGCAAAGAAGGCTCGGCACACAGTACATCGGCAAAGCCGACTCTGCCGAGTACTTTTTCTCGGGCACTCGGCAAAGACTTTGCCGAGTGCCAGACAGTACTTGGCAAAGAAAAGCCGCCGTCACGGCGCCGAGGTGACGGAGATGGCGTCTTTGCCGAGTGTCCTAGGTAACACTCAGCAAAGGAGTTACCTTGGCCGAGTGTCTCCTAATACACTCAGCAAAGTAGTTACCTTTGCCGAGTGTCTGCCGGCCAGCACTCGGTAATGAATCCGTCAGCGGGTCCCCGTGTCAGGTTCTTTGTCAAGTGCTAAGGCTACTACACTCGATAAAGAACCTATACCGGTGCCCAGGTCTTGGTTCTTTGCCGAGTGCTATGGCCGTGACACTCAGAAAAGTGACCAATACACACCATTTTTATTTGTTTTACCTATTCCCTCCAAACAAACAAAAGATATTTCATAGATATCACATATATACATCACAGATCATCACAGACATATATAGCCAACACAAACATAAGTTCAGAGGTTCTCAATACAAACAGTATCAACACAAGTTCAGAAGTATCAACACAAGTTCACAAGCTCTGACATAAGTATTCAATATAAGTTTTGTAGTCGAAACACTAAAAACATAACTCTCATGGAGGTGGGCGGTTGGATTGGTGTTGTGTTTGGTTGTACGCTTCATGAGGGTTGTTGGATGCCGCCCCAGATTGGCCCTGCACAGAGAAGAGATTGCATGTGTTATACCAGATGCATTACCAACATCTAACTACAATTTTGATACTCATAGGAGTATGGAACATAGCAGGGTCAACTGCAGGGAACAATGGAGGTGGCGGAGCGAAACCCTGTGCGGCGCCAAGGCTCTGCATGTACTGGAACATCTCCGCCATCCTCTGATGATCTGCCAGGCGAGCCTCCCGCTCCGCCTCCTGCTCTGCCATCATCCTCGCCTCCATCTCTTGATGTTCCCTTCTCTCTTCTTCTAGTTGGGTCTGCAATATTACAAGCCAACGTTATAGTAACTCAAAGAGAAGGTATATAACTCAAGGAAGGACGAGTTACAGAAGCACTAACCTCGAGTTGCTGTATGCGATACTGTGAGCTGTCGTGCCGAGGTCGTATGGCTAGTCTCGAGCCCGTGCTCCTTGCTCGCACCTGAGCCAGAGTGCGAGTGGAGGACGAGTCTATTGTCCCATCGGCAATCTAGTACCGCCCATGTCTCTCGCCTCCTCCGACCCTCATGAGCACATCGAGGTCGATCTGCTCGGTGCTCGGATCATATTCTGGGCCATGGACCTCCTGCACCATGGCGGTGTAGTCATGAAGGCGGCTGTAGATGGTGGGGTTGGTGTAGGCCTTGGGGCCGTCATCCGGGTTGTAGGTGACGTTAGACGTCGCCTTGCCCTTATGGGCCATAGCATAGGCTGAGAAGATGGAGCAAGGCCGGCCACCATGTGACGCCGACTGCAAGAAAACCAACGAGATAGTTAGAAATAATATCTAATCCAGTGCTATATACCTAAATAAAAAGAGGGCATACCCATGCTTCTGCATATTGGCCCAGGCTTCGGTTGCCTTGGTGGTGGGAGGGACCTTGCATCATCAGACGCCGTTCCCGGCTAGCGTTGTGCGCCTCGTTCCACTCAGCCGAACACCACCTATCCACCATCTGCTCCCAGCACAGAGGATGTGCGGCGCACCAATGTGGAATCATCTACAAAGTAAACCTGTAAAGTGCATATTAGAAGATAAAATAAAATTCATGCATGGAGTACTGGTACCAAACATGCATGACTTTACCTGTAGGTACTGGTCCCTAGTCAACGACATGGTTCGGGCTTGCTGCTTGGTCACCTTCTCCCCAAGGACGGAGCCATGGTAGCTCACGGTGGCCTGGATTTGGGCCTCATAGTGCATGTCCACGATGAGCTTCTTACAGCTCATGGTGGCCACCACATCCGCCCTAGCCTCGTATCCAGCCTCGCATCTGAAGAAATCCTGCATACAAAAATGATGTATCCATACATTATTTCAAGAATTTGCAACGAATGCGACATATTTTACATTATACTAAGACTTACCCACAACTCTTGCTTCACTCGCTCCGCCTTGTTATTGAATTCCTGACCGTCCCGGTCTACTGCATCGGGGGCGATGGCGTAGTGGTCGAATGTGTAGGCTGGGCCCGTCACTCCGGCATACTCAACCAGTCCAGGGAAGTGTTCCCTGAACAGCAGGCCGAGGATGCCATTGGGGAGGCGACGATGACCCCCAGCATAATCCACAACCATCCAAGACCTGTCCAAGTGATAAATAAAAAGTATTAGTTTATATTATGATTTTGAACAAGAATGAAGAACATAAAGTTACATGCCTCTCCAGATCCGGCCAAAATCAGCGGCCGCCTGTCCCAAAGTATGGGAAACTGAGGGAGACTCGCGGGACCTCGCAGGTAGATGCTCCTCGAACCTAAGGCGCCAGAACCTGAGGCGGTCTCCTAAGCTTCATCGTCATCCTGCTGCTGGTCGTCGTCGTCCTGCTGCGCCGCCTGCTGTGCCTCGTCCTGCTCTGCCTCGTCCGCCATCCTGCTCCTCCTCCCCCTCCTCCTCCTCCTCAAGCAACCGCCCACCATATTTGTCTAAAAAACCTGCAATTAAGAGTAAACAAATAAGCACATATAAAAAGATATATTTAAAACAGGTGCGAAATAAAAAGTCATATAGCATTACATCGATTAAAAATAATCTTCATATGTGTCGGGGTTAGCCAGATCATAACTCTCATCATCACTATCAACCATTTCATAGTCAACACCATCGGAAGACGCAAGTTTGTCATTAATGTCATTGCCTTCAAGGATTACTAAGTCATTATCATTTTGCACCTCATCATCCTCCTCATCAACAACCATTTCAATATCTACGTCCATTCCGATAGCTTCGGGTAAGTCTATCTCAAATCACCCTTCTAGCCCATCTTCTTGGAAGAACTCTCCAACATATGTGTCTGGGTCTAAATTATAATCTTCATCGTTAGGAATAGGTAACCTCCCGTGCAGCGATACTTTATACACAACATCCCAACCCTTAAGATGTTCTTTTGTTTGGCACGCATATGGGAGATAATACACTTGTATGGCATGTTGGGCCACGATATAGACATTGTCTCCTGGTAAGGTGGAATCTTGTCGAATTTCGACTATCCCAAGATTAGAATGTGTCCGTCTTGTCACTTGAGGGTCAAACCAATGACATTTGAATATCACTGGAGTAAGAGGTTTGGAACCATAAAAATTGAGCTCATATATTTCTTCGATTCGTCCAAAATAATCAACATCGTCAAGGCCGGGCGTAAAGACTCCAGAACACATTGTTTTCCGATTGGGCCGACTTTTATCGTATTTTGTTGTGCGAAAATGGTATCCATTGACATCATACCCAGAATATTTCTTGACCCTATAAGCAAAGCTGTTGGCTACTTGTCTCAACTCGGCACTCATAGACGGATCTCTTTGGCCCTACAAGTATTCGCAAGTTAAAAGACGCTAAATTGAGTTCATATACGGATCTCTTTGACAAACTAAGCACGTACCTTACATTTGAACTAGGAAATGAAATCGGGCAAACCCATTTCTCGCACCCTTTCTAAGAAGAGTGTCATATTCCTGTGGAGTGGGGTCCCTTGATCGATGCCAGAATTCATGAAGAAATTGTTCCATGTATGGCATCATCTCTTCAAGGTTGATCAATACATATAGCATGTTATGCCGCCACTCTTCATGTGTCAGGGTCTTGGTGGTCGAGCCACTTGTGCTTCCGAGTTGGCCTCGAAATATGCTAAGGTTCGATTCATTGTCACCATCATTGTAACGAGGGGGTGGATTATGCACGCTCGGCAGTTTGTCACCATAATAAGTTGTTGTGAAGTTTGACACCTCCTCTAGAATGTATGCCTCTGCAATGGAAGCCTCGATTTTGCATTTATTTCTACATTTCTTTTGAATAGTCTTTTGACATCTCTCGATTGGATAGCACCAACGTCCCTGCACGCCCCCCCATTCGTGCCTCATAGGGGAGATAAAGAATCAAATGCTGCATTGGATTGAAGAAGCCGGGTGGAAATATCTTCTCAAGCTTACACAGTAACACGGGTGCCAATTTTTCCAAGTCTGCATCCATGGTCCGAGATAACTCTTTTGCACAAAGCTGACGGAAGAAATAGCTCAACTCTGAAAGTGCTAGCCAGACATGCTCAGGGACATAGCCTGGAACCATCACAGGAAGAATCCGTTCAATCCATATGTGGAAGTCATGACTCTTCATCCCTAAGACTCGCATAGTAGATAAGTTCACCCCCTACTTAGGTTAGCTGCATACCCATCAGGGAACATCAACATCTTGATCCACTGAAGTACTTCCTTCCTCTGGGCCCTGCTTAGGATGAAATCGGCCTTAGGCCTTCTCCATGTCTTTCCACCACTTGGCGGCTTCATCTCTTGGTTTGGTCTATCACATAACACTGCCAGATCCACTCTTGCCTTTACATTATCCTTTGACTTATCAGGAATGTCCATAATTGTTGCCCATTGTGTCTCAGCAACATTCTTTTCAATGTGCATCACGTCAATGTTGTGTGGAAGGAGTAGGTCGTCATAATAGGGGAGCCGAGTCAAGCCAGACTTATGTGTCCACATATGCTGCTCACCATATCCCACAAAACCACCTTCTATATTGGCCACGAGCCCATCTATCTGTTGACGAATTTTGGCACCAGTCATCATTGCAGGTGGGTGGTTTGTCACTACGACACCTTTTGTAAAGTTCTTGATGTCTAGGCAGAATGGATGGTCAGGAGGGAGAAATTGTCGATGTTTATTGAAGGATGAATATTTGCCACCCTTTTTCAACCAAATGAACCTGAGAGCTTCCTTGCAAACTGGGCATGGGAACTTACCGCGAACACACCAGGCGCAGAATAGCCCATACGCCTGTAAGTTATGCATGGAGTACTGGTACCAAACATGCATTCTGAAGTTTGTCTTCATACCTCGGCCATATGTCCATACCCCTTCCTCCCATGCACGTACCAATTCATCGATCAAAGGCTCCATGTACACGCCCATTTTATTCTTCGGGTGTCCGAGAATTATCAACGACATGAATATATTCTGCCTTTGAAAGCACACATCAAGGGCAGATTGATTGGGATAACAAACATAGGCCAACATGTGTACGGGGCAGCGCCCATTCCATAGGGATTGAACCCATCAGTGGCCAACGCAACACGTACATTACGAGCCTCTTCATCTTTCTCACGGTGAATGGCATCAAAGTGTTTCCATGCTTCACCATTGGATGTGTGCACCATCTTGTCAGGATTGTATCGTTTTCCATTTTTGTGCCATGTCATCTGTTTCACGGATTCCTCTGTCATGTATAGACGTTGGATCCTCGGTATGAACGGAAGGTGTCGTAGGATTGTCAAGGGGATGTCGAGCTGCCTCTTCTGTCCATCACCAGAGTCTACCTCCATGAACCTAGACGATTTACACTTCAGATAGTACTTTGCCTCCGTGTATTCTTTCCTAAATAGCACGCAGCCCTTCGGACAAGCATGAATATGCTCATACGTCATCTTGAGTGCATGAAGGAGTTTCTGTGCCTCGTACATGCTCTTTGGCAGAACATGATCATCCGGATGCAGGCTCCCAATAACCGTCAACAAGCCATCGAATGCGTCTCTACTCATGTTGTACTGCGACTTGAACGCCATTACACGCCCAATGGCATCCAGTTGAGAAACCTTTGTCTGGCTGTGAAGGGGCTTTTGTGCCATGTCAAACATGTCGTAGAACGCCTTTGCACTCGGCTCTGGCTCGTCATCCATACATCCTCCTGTGTACTGTGCCTCCTGATAGTCGTTCAACATATCCGCTACCCCCGCATCCGCATCATAATCCTCGACACGTTGTCTCAGCACTTTCTCTCTCGTACGATGCGCTTCACCATGAAAGATCCACCAAGTATAGCCCGGCGTAAATCCATTCTTCCAAATATGTTCTACCAAGGCCTTCTTTGGTTTTCTTTTCCAGTTGGCACATTTGTTGCACGGGCATGGGACTAGACTCGCTCCTTTAGCAGCTTTGCCATATGCTCGTTCCATGAAATCATCGGTCTTTCTAATCCATTCAGTGGTGACATCGTTACTTCCTCTACAGCCCGTGTACATCCACTCACGGTCCTCCATCCTCTAACAGAAGCCTAGCAGAAAATTTCGGTAGCACCTCCCCTGCACGGGGAGGTTTCAAAATCCTGCAAATAAAACTATCAGCACGATGGCTGACATACACGCATAATTCAACGGCACGATGGCCGGCAATCACACATATATATATCCAATCCATGAGACATCCACGCATAATTCAATGGAATAATTCATATATATATCCGCTTCTATTCTATCCTTGTAATATGCATGTTTTAGAGTTCGACATTCTTTTATTAATCTACTAGAAAAAAGGTTATCCACACAATGCAAATTCTAAGTACCTAGTGGCTAAAGATATTATAACTCTAACTATCCATCACATTATCAATCACATGCTCACATATATAGAGAATTATCAATCACATTATCAAGCGGCGGCATGGTGCCGGGCGCGACGGCGGTTGAGGGCGAGGCGTGGGGACGACGGTTGAGGCTGGGGCGTGGCGATGGCGGTGTGGGGGCGCGGCGGGGCGGCGGGTGGGCGAGGGTGAGAGAGAGGGGCGCGGGCGCGACGGCCGGACGAGGGCACAGCGGTGGGGGAGGGCGCGGCGGGCGAGCGAGGGCGAGGGAGAGGGGTGCGGGCGCGACGGCCGGACGAGGGCGCGGCGGCGGGCGCGGGCGCGTGTCACACCCGGTTTTGGAAGGTAAACCAAATGCGAACTATGTACGTGCCAGGATCAGAACTCACGTACACAGCGATTGCATAAATGAACATCATCGCACAGTGCTCAAATAATAACATAAAAGAGCATTAACTTATTACATCATAGAGTCAGAGAAATCCACATAGTCATCAACTTAACTGATAAATCAAAGTGCTAAACGAAACGCAGTAAAGATAAGGCCTTCACAGGCAGCTGACTGGGGGTTGCCGCCAACCCACACCTAAAACTCGTCGTAGTCTTGGAACTCCTGGAAGTCTCCTTCCACGGCTTCGTCTTCTCCTGAGCAGTGGTTACAATGTGGACAACCTGGTGTTTTGTGGTAAAGCAAGGATGAGTACACATCAACGTACTCAGCAAATGCCCCGTTTGGCTGAAGTGGACTAGCTTTATGTAGGGTTAGGCTCAAGCAGTTGCTTTTAGTTGGTCAAGTATTTTTTGTTAGTAGAAGCCAGATTTTATCATGAAACCCAAGTTTTAATCCCAAAAGTACCTCCTCAGAGAGGAAATACTAGAATACATACTTAAAGTCACCATCATTAACCATCATCATTAAAGTCATCCTCCAAAGTGTATCCGGAGTATCTCTAATCAAAGAGGATCCCAAGGCTGCTCTTAACCGTGAGCACGGCTGATATATCAGTTCACTACCCTCTGCAGAGGTCGCACACTTTACCCATGAGTCATGATTCCCTTTCTACCCGGGGAGAGCTAATCCCCATTGATCACTTCCTAGGTGGTCCGGCAGGGTATCATTACGTAGCTGTTACAAAGATTCCCTAGGGATCATAGCTGCCCGTTAGGTTTCTCCAGTTTGATAAACACAGTACCCCTCCCCGCAGGAGAGTGACTAACAAAAAGCAAAACGAAAGAACCTCGACACTCAGCCTCGGCAGAGCAAGCACTGTGCCTGGACCCCATTGACGGCACGACGGCGAAGCAACTACACCTCTAGTTCCTCTAATTAATTAGCTAAGGGCATCCCATTTCACCCTCATGGTTGCACTGTTATCCCGGGTGGTCTCTCAATGAACAGGTCCTTACGGAGAGGTACTCAGGAAACAGCCTGAGCCCCCTAGAGTATCACAAGCTCATCAATATCATCAGGATAACAGTATCTTATCATAAATAGTCACATCATGTTCATTGATTAGGTTGAGGCAATAGCAAAATGCTAACCATAATAACCCAATAGGTCATCAAGGATAAGGTAAAGTATAAAGCTAGTCAATCCTTAGGTTTCAATTAAGTAATGCGGGAAAGTGAATTATAAGTGAATAGGACATAATGGGTCAGAGGACACTTGCCTTCACCAAACTGCTGATCAGGGACTTCTTCTGCAACTTCCTCGGGAAACACAGACTGCCCGTTGTCTATGTAAAGTAATCATTCATTCTATGCACTTGGGAAGTAACAAACAAAAGCAATAAACCAAACATATGCAGCAGAGAGATCACAAGTTCACAGTAGAAAAGGATTGGCAATCTGGTGTCCCCTAGGTCTAGGGTAGATGACTATACAAATCATTATCCACTAATCAGGTCTAAGTCAGTGGTGAGGTTAAATCATTACATGGTGTTAAGTCCATAAACTTAGGTGCTCCAACTTTTATTAAAGTCTACTAATTTTTATTTATCTCAAATAGGGTTCCAATAACATTAATTTTACCCTAATGATCAACTATTAATTGGGACATAAAAACAGCAGGGAAACATTGTTTAAATAGATAGATAAGAATATTATGAACATTTTGCAATTTGAAGAACCTAATTTGGAGTTCATATGACAAAGTTATGAATTTTACAAGATTAGGGATTAAAATATGCCTTAAATGCTTATTTTGGATTAAATAAAAGGTCCGAGGACCTAACTGCGAAGATCCAGGGACGGCGGGTTAATTTGCAGAAAGCCGGGGGTCTCTTTAAGAAATTGCGTGGGCGAAGGGGTATCGGGCTCTTATAGCCGTTGGATCTCGGATCAACGCCCGAGATTAGATCCGCGGGCGGGCGCGCGAGCGCGCGGCGGCATGAGCGGCTGACAGGTGGGGGCCGGGCAGGCAGCGCGGGCACGGACGGTTGACAGGCGGGGCCGGGCGGGCAGCGCGGGGGCGGACGGCTGACAGGCGGGGCCCAAATGGCAGGAAGGCGGGGTGTGGGGGGGGGGGAACGGCCCTGGGCCGTTGGATCTCAGGCGGACGGCTAGGATTGGGCTCGGCCTATTTGAAACAGGGCCGTCCGATCTAAGCTAGACGGCGGAGATCTGGCGGCCGGCGTCTGTCTTCCCCTCCGGCTAGCAGAGGCGGCGGCGCCTGCTCCCGCGGCGGAGAACTCGCCGGAGACGAGGGGCGCGGGGGCTCTGCGGGTCCTTGGGGCGACCTGGATGGCCGGGGAGGTTGGGGACGGCGCGGGAAACCTTCTGGTGGGGACTAGGTCGGAACAGGGGCACCGGAGGGGGGCGGTCCACGGCGAAGTGGCTCGGCGGTGGCGCTAAAGGACTCCGGCGAGGAATTAAGCGCAGCGGGGGGGCAATAAAAAGGAAGGGAGAGGGCGGGGGAGGTTCCTTACCTCAAGGCGAACTCTGGGGACTCCTCGGTGGCGGCGAAGGCGCGGCGGTAACCCGAGTCGACGGTGGCGGACCTCGGTGACTGCGTAGAGAACGGCGAGTGAGCGCGGGCAGAGGAAATTGGGGAGGGAGAGGGGAAATTGGGGCGTGTCCCGGGTTGCGGACGTCGAGGCGGAGCTCACCATGGCAGAGGGCACGGCGGGGCTCCAACGTCGACGGAGGGACGGGCTCGGGACGGCGGCGATTAATGGCGGCGGCGTTTTGGCGTGCAAGCAGCGTGGGGGAGGTGGAAGGGAGATCTGCAGGTGCGCAAATGAGGGAGGGGGAGAGGGTGGGCTAGGCTCCGGGCTCAAGTGGCCGAGGGCGAGGTGGTTGCGAGCTCCACGCGCGACGTGGGCGCGGAGTCCGCGGCACGCGCAACTCGGGGCGGCGGTTACGCGGAGACGGAGGAGCTGACAGCCCGGGCCCGCGAGCAGAGAGAGCGGGGGAAGTGGGCGCGGACGCGGGGAAAGCGGCTGCGCTGACGGGCGGGCCCGCCGGGGCAGAGAGAGAAGAGGGGGGAGGAAGGCGCGCGCGCGGGATGGGCCAGATGGGCCGAAAGGCCGAGGGAGCGGGGTGTGGGCTTCTTTCCTTTTTTCTTTTATTCTGGCATTTGTTTTCCCTTTTCTTTTTATTTACTCTATTTGATTCAAATCTAAATAGGCCACAAATTCAAATTAGCACTTCCAAGTATTATGCACCAAGCAAAAGTGGAATTTAGGGTTTGACATGATGTCACAATACATACTCCTTGGAGTTTTAGTCTAATAGACTATAGTTACACAAAGTAAATAGCCACTTTTCTTCTATAGAAAAGAGAAAGAGGGGATTGGGAAGGGTGTGAAAAGAGAAGTAACACCTGAATTTGTGAATATGAGCAAAGAAATTTTATACCCCCAAATTCAGGGTGTTACAAACCTATCCCCCTTAAAAGAATCTCGCCCCGAGATTCAAGGTTGGTCTGCAAAGAGTTCAGGGTATTTGGCCTTCAGATCATCTTCTCGTTCCCAGGTTGCTTCTTCCTCAGAGTGGTGGCCCCATCTGACTTTGCACATTCTGATGGTGTTCCTCCGGGTGACTCTGTCTGCAAACTCCAGAATCTGCGTTGGCTTCTCTACGTAGGTCAGATCCTCTTGGACTTCCAAGTCCTCCAAGGGCAACTGTTCTTCTGGTACTCGCATACACTTCTTCAATTGCGACACGTGGAACACATTGTGCACCGCTGACAAACTTTCTGGTAGGTTGAGTTGATAGGCCACTTCTCCACGCTTTGGTTGAATCTGATATGGTCCAACGTACCGGGGTGCTAATTTGCCTTTAACTCCGAACCTTCTGACTCCTCTGATAGGTGACACCTTCAGATAGACGAAATCTCCCACTTCGAAACTCAATTCCCTTCTCCTTCTGTCAGCATAGCTTCGCTGTCTTGATTGTGCTATCTTCAGGTTCTCTCGAACCATTTTATATTCTCTTCGGCTTCAAGCAAGATGTCGGGGCCAAACACCTGTCTCTCTCCAGGCTGGTCCCAATGCAGCGGAGTCCTACAACTCCGTCCATAGAGTGCCTGAAACGGTGACATCTTCAAGCTGGCCTGGTAACTATTGTTGTAGGAGAATTTTGCATAAGGTAACCTTTTGTCCCATCCTGACTTGTCTTGCAACGCACAGGCTCTCAGCATATCTTCTAGGATCTGATTGGTTCTCTCAGTCTGACCGTCCGTCTGTGGGTGATAAGCCGAGCTGAAGTTCAAATGTGTGCCCAAAGCTTCTTGTAGCTGCTGCCAAAAATGGGAGGTGAACTATGTTCCTCGATCTGACACTATCTTCTTCGGCACACCATGAAGGCAGACTATTCGTGACATGTATAACTCAGCTAACGTTGCTCCGGTGTATGTTGTCTTCACGGGTATGAAATGGGCCACCTTTGTTAAGCGGTCCACAACCACCTAGATGGAATCATAGTCGGCCCGGGTACGAGGTAGGCCAACTATAAAATCCATCCCGATCTCATCCCACTTCCACTGAGGAATCTGCAATGGCTGCAACAGTCCGGCGGGCCTCTGATGCTCTGCTTTGGTTCTTTGACAGCTATCACAGATGGCGACATATTCTGCGATCTCTCTTTTCATGCCATACCACCAAAACCTCCTTTTTAGATCCTGATACATCTTCTCACTTCCAGGGTGTATGGAGTAGGCTGTCTCATGAGCTTCCTTGAGGATCAGCTCCCGAATAGGTTTGATGTCGGGAACACACAATCGATCCTTGAACCATATTACTCCCTCTTCATCCTCTCGAAAGTCTTTGCCTCTTCCTTCTAAGATCAGTTGCCGGATCTTGTTGATGTTTTCATCATCCTTCTGTCCTTCTTTGATCTCCCGCTCTAGGGTGGGCTCTAATTCCACTGTTACTCCTTGCGTACTGTTCAGAAAACCAAGACTCAGTCTGTCGAACTCCTTGGCTAACTCATATGGCATTGGGTACGTGGCCATCATATTAACTTGACTCTTCCTGCTTAGAGCATCTGCAACAACATTGGCTTTGCCCGGATGGTAATGTATCTCCAACTCATAGTCTTTGATCAATTCCAACAATCTTCGCTGCCTCATGTTTAACTCTGACTGAGTGAATATGTACTTCAGACTTTTATGATCTGTGTAGATGTCGCACTTCTGCCCATACAGGTAATGTCTCCATGTCTTTAACGCATGAACCACTGCTGCCAACTCCAGGTTGTGTGTGGGGTAATTTTTCTCATGGATCTTCAGCTGTCGAGATGAGTATGCTACAACTCTTCCTTCTTGCATTAGCACACATCCCAGTCCGTTGTAAGAAGCATCGCAGTACACCGAGAATGGCTTGTGAACATCAGGCAGAACTAACACAGGTGCTGTTGTCAATCTACTCTTCAATTCTTCAAATGCTTCTTGACACTTTTGGGTCCACTTAAACTCAACTTTCTTTGCTAGTAACGCTGTCATTGGTCTAGCAATCTTTGAAAAGCCTTCAATGAAACGCCTATAGTACCCGGCCATTCCAATGAAGCTCTTGATCCCACGAAGATCCTTCGGTGCTTTCCAGTTCAGGATATCTGCTACTTTCTTTGGGTCCACTGCTAACCCATCTTGGTTTATGATGTGACCCAGAAACAAGACTTCATGAATCTAGAACTCGCATTTGCTCAGCTTGGCATACAACAGATGCTCTCGAAGCCTTTGCAATACCATCTTCAAATGCTCCACATGATCTTCCTCACTTTGAGAATATATAAGAATATCATCGATGAACACTACAACAAACTTGTCTAGATAATCCATGAACACGGTGTTCATCAGATACATAAAGAAGGCTGGCGCATTTGTCAAATCAAAGGACATAACTGTGAACTCATATAACCCATACTTGGTGATGAATGCTGTCTTCGGTATGTCCGAGGGTCGGATTCTGAGTTGATGGTAACCCGATCTCAGATCTATCTTCGAGAATACGCCAACACCTCTGAGCTGGTCAAACAGATCTTCTATTCTTGGCAGGGGGTACTTGTTCTTAACAGTGACTTCATTTAGGGCTCTGTAGTCTATGCACATCCGTTTGGTACCATCTTTCTTCTCTACAAACAATACTGGAGCGGCCCAAGGCGAGGTGCTTGGTCTGATGTAACCCTTCTCTAACATCTCATCTATCTGCTTCTTGAGTTCCACCAATTCTGGTCCAGACACTCGATAGGCTCTTTTGGAAATGGGGGCGGTACCAGGGATAAGCTCTATGGCAAATTCGACTTTTCTTTCGGGTGGCATGCCCGTTAGCTCCTTGGGAAACACATCCGGAAAGTCCGACACAACCTTGATAGCCTCGAGCGGGTTGGTCTCCTTACTATCAACTGAAATCTGGTGACAAACTCCCTCCGCTGATTTAGGCATCTTTAGCTCAGCCACTACCTCCTCTCCGGATGGGGACTTTAATGTTACGGTCCTCTTGTCACAGCTAACATTCGCTTCATATTTCATTAACCAATTCATCCCTAGGATGACATCTACCCCAGGGGTGTCTATTACTATTAGGTCACTGGGGAACCCTATCCCCCTTATTTCCACCCTTATATTTGAGCATATTTTATCTGTTTGCACCTTGCCACCAACCGAATTAATCCTCATGGGCGGCATCATTGCCTCTACTGAGATGTTATGCATTTCTACCCATGTTGCAGTGACAAATGAATGAGTTGCACCAGTATCAAATAGCACTTTTGCGGAATGAGATTCGACTGAGAACATACCTACTGCCACATCTGGTGCATCCTGGATTGCTTCGGCCTCCAAGTGGTTCACCTTCCCACGGTTGTACGCTTGGCCACGATTGCCTGCTGCCTGCTGCAGTACACCTTGCCTTGTTGGAGCATTGGGGTTGGTCTGCTGCTGCGCCATCTTCTTTGGGCACTGCATCGCCCAGTGGCCTTATTCTCCACAGTGGAAACATCCTCTGCCTCCTCCTTGTGCTGGGGCTGCCTGGTTGTTCTGATTTGCTGCGGGGGCAGGAAGGCGAGGTGCCTGGTTGTTCTGCTTCTGATACTGATTACCTCCCTGCTGGCTGTTCTGACGATACTGCTGCTGTTGTGGGTACTGCCTCTGAAACTGCTGTTGATGTGGGCGCTGACTATGATGCTGATATCCATGTGGGTGACCGGGCCTGCCTTGCTGAGATGAACTGCCTGAGAAGCGGGGACGGCTGATGCTTCCGGACTGTGGTCCACTCATCTTGCGCTTCCGATCTTCCATATCCTTTCGCTTCTTCTCAGTCATAACTGACCTATCGATCAGGTGCTGGAAGGTGGGGAAGGTGTGATTCATCAGCTGGTAATGCAGGGGATCCACCAAACCCCTCATGAACCTGTACTGCCTTTTAGCATCAGTGTTGACATCTTCAGGTGCATAACGAGATAGCTGCAGAAACTTGTCTCTATATTCACTAACAGACAGGGGTCCCTGCTTCAGAGCCAGAAACTCCTCCTTCACAATCATCAGTCCCTCTGGAACATGGTATCTGCGGAAACTCTCACTGAATTCTTCCCAGGTGATGGGCTTCGGGGTCAGCATAGGTGGCGAGGTAGGACTCCCACCAAGACTGGGCTGCTCCCCTTAGCTGGCGGGGACCGTACAGAACCTTCTCCCTGTCATCACATTGGGCGGTGCGCAGTTCCCTTTCCACTGCACGCAGCCAGTCTTCTGCATCCATGGGGTCAGCAGAATGGGCAAAGGTAGGAGGGTGCCCTCTCATGAACTCACCACGCTTATCCCGTGGCATCTGGGGCATCTGCACTTGCAACCGGGGTTGGGGTTGCTGTTGAGCCTGCTGCATGGCTGCCAGAGTCTGCCCAATAGCCTGCACTGCCTGAGTCTGCATCAAGAACATCTGCTCCACGGTCATCGGGGGTGGTGGGGGAGGCTGTCTCTGATGTTCCTCCTGCTGGGCATGCTGCTCTTGCTGAGCACGCCTGTTGCATTGGCGCCTGTTGTCAGACATCTGTGGAAGACATTCATACATCAGCATTGATCTTACAATCCTTCAGCATAAGAAAAGGGAATACAGAATTCTTCATGACACTGAGTGAACAAAGAGCTTCACTGATCCTCATTATGATCCAATACAGCTTCTCAGATAAAAAGGAAAGTAGAAGTAAATGGTTTCCCAACTAAATAACTGACTTCATTAACATCACTAGCTAAGCCAAACTGCAGGGGAAACCCACATGTTGGCTACAGTCATTACAAATATTCAAATCCAGCACAGGTTCATCATAACAAGCATGTAAGCAACTAGTAAGCAAACTAATCTAAATGGAAGCAACTGATAAGCAAACTAAACTGACTACCTAAGACTGAGACATCTGACTTAAGAATTATTACAAACTTCGACGCTAACGATCTAAGGATCCAGATCTATCCTGGTCTTACAGGCAGGGGAACCATAAGTGTATTGACCACGTGGTGGCGAGCGGTAAGGATGCTGAGTCGCAACAGGAGCGGGAGAACCACCCTCCTGGTGGCGACGCTGTGCTAGCTCAGCACGCAACACAGCAATCTCCGTTCGAGCCCTGCTCAGCTCGTCCAGAGAGTGGTCCAGCTCGGTGTTAAGCACTGCGACTAGGTTAACTATGCTGCTCAACCTAGGGTTACCTTCACCAACGGGTGAGACAACCACACTCTCTGTGCTGCCAGTAGGACGGCGGGGGTAGTACCTAAGGTTAAGACCGTCGGCCACCCCACCGAACAAAGAACAGTACTGGGATAGTGCACGCCGTGCTGCGTCCTGCATAGCTGCCTCTGCAGTGTCCCTCTCGAAGATGGAGTAGTGTTTCGAAATGGCCTCTGCACCCCGGAGGTCATCCTCCGGACGGCGAACTAGGCAGGTAGCCTCCCAGCGATTCGGGTACCTCCCGCGACTATGCTGGTAGACTACACAACGGTACTCGATCGACCAGGTGTGTCGGTCGAAAGCCTGGCGCAGCAAGGTGTCGAGTGCGTCGTGGAAGTGACAACCGCGAGCGGCGTCACGAGTGATGGGTCGGGCGACCCATCCCTCCGCCTCTTGCGGCTTAGAGGACTCCATGTTGTGGTCCGAGTCGTCGTCCGGGTCTCCTCTAGGACTCCCTCCAGTAGCTCCTCCAACAGCCAGGGCGTCCCGCGGTGGTGCAGGGGGCGCCTCCAGCTGAGGAACAGAGGAACGGCGCCTCACGGACTCCACCTCCTGCTCAGGTGGGGAGGAAGAGCCCTGCTGCTCTCTGTGATGACACCGGCGTTCCTACTCCTCACGCAGGCGGTGGTGCAGTCTCTCCAGGTGACTCGACTGACCGGACACGGTGCGGGGCAGAGGACGCTCCGCAAGGCGAGACGGCAGGAAAGGAATCATCGACTTACGTGCAGTGTGTCTAAGACGAGCCATCTACAAAAGAAACCGTAAGCATAAGAGTAAGAACAGAACTAATATGACAAGTGAATAAACCATAGACAGAACAAAATAAAATTTTAACAAGGTATAATTTAGTATATATATGTAGTAAAACATAGGGTTGGTCGAGGTGACCTACTTTTGAAGTAACATCAGAGGTCAAGGTGAGAGGGATGGTCAATAGTCCTTAGTACGACCAGTGCTACTCTAGGTCAGCGGTCCTACAGTCAGCACGGCTTTGATACCACTTATGTCACACCCGGTTTTGGAAGGTAAACCGAATGCGAACTATGTACGTGCCAGGATCAGAACTCACGTACACAGCGATTACATAAATGAACATCATCGCACAGTGCTCAAATAATAACATAAAAGAGCATTAACTTATTACATCACAGAGTCAGAGACATCCACATAGTCATCAACTTAACTGATAAATCAAAGTGCTAAACGAAACGCAGTAAAGATAAGGCCTTCACAGGCAGCTGACTGGGGGTTGCCGCCAACCCACACCTAAAACTCGTCGTAGTCTTGGAACTCCTGGAAGTCTCCTTCCACGGCTTCGTCTTCTCCTGAGCAGTGGTTACAATGTGGACAACCTGGTGTTTTGTGGTAAAGCAAGGATGAGTACACATCAACGTACTCAGCAAATGTCCCGTTTGGCTGAAGTGGACTAGCTTTATGTGGGGTTAGGCTCAAGCAGTTGCTTTTAGTTGGTCAAGTATTTTTTGTTAGTAGAAGCCATATTTTATCATGAAACCCAAGTTTTAATCCCAAAAGTACCTCCTTAGAGAGGAAATACTAGAATACATACTTAAAGTCACCATCATTAACCATCATCATTAAAGTCATCCTCCAAAGTGTATCCGGAGTATCTCTAATCAAAGAGGATCCCAAGGCTGCTCTTAACCGTGAGCACGGCGATATATCAGTTCACTACCCTCTGCAGAGGTCGCACACTTTACCCATGAGTCATGATTCCCTTTCTACCCGGGGAGAGCTAATCCTCATTGATCACTTCCTAGGTGGTCCGGCAGGGTATCATTACGTAGCTGTTACAAAGATTCCCTAGGGATCATAGCTGCCCGTTAGGTTTCTCCAGTTTGATAAACACAGTACCCCTCCCCACAGGAGAGTGACTAACAAAAAGCAAAACGAAAGAACCTCGGCACTCAGCCTCGGCAGAGCAAGCACTGTGCCTGGACCCCATTAACGGCACGACGGCGAAGCAACTACACCTCTAGTTCCTCTAATTAATTAGCTAAGGGCATCCCATTTCACCCTCATGGTTGCACTGTTATTGATGCGTCACGATGCCCGATCTTCACGACGTAGGATCAATCTTCAGATAACTAGCTTCAAAGAAGCCAAGATAACTTGCTGCAAGCAGCGATAACTAGTGCAACCTGACAAATAAAACTCGAAGCCAACCACCGTCTTTAACCGGCAGCCTGAATCGAGGATTCGCCCAACCACACTCTCAAAGAACCAACCAACACAGCCTACAATCAATCGAGGAGACCTCGAAGGGAGTAGGAGCACCAATTGGGAGCGGATGAAGCCGCCGCTTCTGCAATCCCGCGAAGGAATTCACAAGAGCAAAGGGGTAGAGATCACTCTCAATATTTGTTAGCACACAGCTGAACAAAGGGGTTCTGTTTTAGATTATCATCAGCTGCCTTACATCATAGACATAGGGGGTATTTATACTAGTAACAACCAGCCTTAGCGAGGTATAAACACAGAACAAAAGTATTTTCACGAGCTAATGTGAAGGAGCCTCTTCGGAAGATCTGCAGAGCTGATTTCCGTGTGGCTGTTTGACTTCTGCGCAGCCTTCAGTATTTTGGCAATAACTTCTTCTAGGAATCTTCAAATGACGTGGGACTGGTTGCATTGGAAAGCTAACTTGATAAGCTTTCTCACCATATATAGCATGCTTAATGAAACTTCGTAGAATGATGCAGTTTAATACGAAAACTTGGTCATCAAGCAGACTGTTGACCTTCTGACCAGTCAGCACTAAAGTAGGTCGGCTGCCTTTCTGGTAGATGTGGTTAAGTCGGCTTTAGAAGCATTGGAAACTAGACTTCAAGAGCTTTCCGAAAAGTACTTATGGACCTTCATAGCTTTTGGGAATCAAAAGTTATGACTGTTTCTTCTGGACGGTTCTATAGCGCTGGACTGACTCGGACGTAGCTCTTCTTGTTGATTCGCCTTTGATATGTTTTGTCCTTCCTCTTGGTGAACCTAAGTAATATCAACATACACGACTTAGGTAGCATAAAATTCTCATTAGTGTTTAAATGAAATTCATAAAGTAGCGCGTGCACCTCTTGCTGTAGCTTCTTAGCTCGGCTACGTGTAATTGGTTCATCAAAGACTCGGGTTGGTGATGATGTTGGTTGTACTTGAGTTGATGTAGTATAACTTGGGGGTTGTAATGTGTTGCTTAATGGCATGGTCATATCATCCTCCTCCCCTTGAAAAGGAGTTGTCCTCGACTCTGAAGTGTCTTCACTTGTAAATGGTAAAAGGTCAACAATATTGAACATGTTGCTCACGCCATAACTTGGTGGAAGATCTATCTTGTATGCATTATTATTGATCTTGGCAAGAACACGAAATGGACCATTCCCTCGTGGCATCAATTTGGATTTGCGCTGATCAGGAAAACGCTCTTTGCACAAGTGAATCCAAGCCACGTCCCCCGATTTAAATAACTTCTTCCTATGCTTGTTCATTCTTGCAGCCTTGCGCACTGCTTTGAGCTCAATTGCTTCATTGGTCTTCTCATATATCTTTTTTATATAAGCAGCACGCTTGGAGATTTCCATATTGGTTCTTTCATTCGTTGGAGCTGGCCAATCCTTGATTGCTTTCAACTTGGATTCATCCACTTCTATTCCCTTTCCTGAAACAACAAAGCCAAGAAACACAACATGGTCTGTGCAAAAACTGCACTTCTCAAGATTAGCAAATAATTTCTCCTTTCTTAGCTCTTCTAAAACTTGTCGAATGTGTTTCACATGTTCATCAAAAGACTTGCTGTAAATTAGAATATCATCAAAGTAGACAACAACAAATTTTCCAATGAAAGTTCTTAAGACATGGTTCATTAATCTCATAAAAGTACTAGGAGCATTAGTCAACCCAAAGGGCATCACTAACCATTCATACAGCCCAAATTTTGTTTTAAATGCAGTCTTCCATTCATCTCCAATTTTCATTCTTATTTGACGGTATCCACTTCTCAAATCAATTTTAGTAAAAATTGTTGAACCACTTAACTTATCAAGCATATCATCTAGCTGTGGAATAGGATGGCGATAGCGAACGGTAATATTAATTATAGCTCTCCGATAAACACACATCCTCCAAGATCTATCTTTTTTAGGTACTAAAATCACAAGAACAGCACAAGGGCTTAAGCTTTCACGAACAAAACCTTTATCAAGAAGTTCTTGTACTTGCCTTTGTATCTCCTTAGATTCTTCAGGATTGGTTCGATATGGTGGACGGTTAGGAAGTGTAGCCCCTGGAATAAGATCGATTTGATGCTCAATCCCTCGAATTGGAGGTAGTCCAGCCGGTGTTTCTTGTGGAAATACGTCTTCATAGTCCTGCAAAAGATCAGCCACAACACTAGGAAGAGATGTTATGTCGTTAGGAGAAATCAAAGCTTCTTTGTTCACAAGTACAAAGAGCACTTGATATGGGTTTTTCCTCACTTCTCTCAGCTCAGATTTTGTGGCTAGCATAACTAGATGTTCTCCCTCTTCCTTCTTTTTATCTCTTGAATTTGGCTTGTAGCACTCGCTCACCGAATTGTGGATGGCACTCAATTTCTTTTGCTCTTCTCCTCCTCTACTTGTTGTACTAATTTCAGTTTTCTTTTGTAAGTGTTCAGCCATGATTTGTTGAGGGGTCATAGGCTTGAGTACAAACTTTCTCCCTTTTAGATCTAGCGTGTATTGATTTGTTCTTCCACAATGCTGAGAATATCGGTCATATTGCCAAGGTCTTCCTAGCAGCATGTGACACACAGACATGGGTGCAACATCACACTCCACTATGTCAACATACTCTCCAATCTTGAACGGAACTTTCACTTTATAACCAATCTTGATATCTCCCGATTCATTCAGCCATTGGACATGATATAGATGAGGGTGTCGCTGCAACTTCAAACCAAGCTTGTCAACCATCTCACGACTTGCAAGATTATGGCAGCTCCCTCCATCAATGATCACCTTTACTACTTTGTCTTGTACTTTGGCTCGCGTTTGAAAAAGATTATGTCGCTGTCCAATTTCAGCTTCTTTCATTTGAACACTCAAGATTTGTGTAACCACAAGAGTAGTACCATGCTCAAATTCACATCCCGTATGTTCTTCAGATTTATCAATGTCATCTTCACTTCCTACTTGAGCTTCCTCTTCACTAGCTGATGTATATTCTCCATCATCAGTCACAAGGATCACACGATTATTTGGACACTCCTTTATGACATGACCACGACCTCCACACTTGAAGCACTGAATACTCTTGGTTGTTGAACCCACTGATGTTGAAGTGGATGCTGCTGGTTTATAACTCGTGTTTGGAGCAGCACCGTTCTTTCCACTAGAATTGCCTTGAATATTGGATCGTAAGCCTCCAGTTGAACCTTTTGTCGCTGAGGATGCAGCAGTAAACCTTGAGATCGATTTGCTTCCTTCAGTCATGGCTCGTGCACCATATGACAAGGGCTTGCTGCTCTTAGCATCTTGTTGCAGCTGGCGTTCAGCTTTGGTGGCTTGATGTACCAAATCAATAAGACTTTGGTACGGCTGAAACTCAACAATACGCTGAATGTTGCGGTGTAACCCAGCCATGAAACGTGCAATGGTTTGCTCTTCGTCTTCATACACATTGGCTCTAATCATGGCCTTCTCCATCTCCTTATAATACTCCTCAACAGAGAAACTTCCTTGCCTCAAATTCTGCAATTTATCAAAAAGATCACGCCGATAATGCTTCGGCACAAAACGAATTCTCATTTCTCGCTTCATCTCTTGCCAAGTAATAATAGGGTCCTCTCCATCTTCTTCACGATCACGAAGAAGTTGCTCCCACCAAATCAGAGCATATCCTTCAAACTCAAGAGATGCCATTGCGAGTTTCTTCTCCTCTGAATAATTATGTAGGCGGAAGATTTTCTCCACCTTCAATTCCCATGTGAAATAATCTTCAGGATCAGATCTACCATCAAATTTTGGCATGGTAAACTTAAGTTTCCCAAATCTCTCTTCTTGGTTGACACCTCTATGATGACGACGACCATAGCGATGTTGAGACTGATCATCCCCAAATTCAGATTCTTCATTGTCATTATTTCTTCGATTCCGGCCTCTTCCTCTACCATGTGCAGCACCTTGATTTCTCCTCCCATGTTCACTTGCTCTTCTAGAATAATTTCCTTCACCTTCTTCCCCATCTTCATCATGGTTCCTTACACTGTCGGGAAGTCGACGACGACCTCTGATTTCAGCCATAAGTGTCTGAAGATCTTGTGCCAACAGATCTTGCTTGGCTCCTATGCTTTGTTTGAGCTCATTGAATTGTATCAGGGTGACACATTCTTCAATCTCAACGTTGGGATCCATCTTCCTGCGAAGTTAGTGACAACAAGGCAACAAATATAGGTGGAATATGAAGCTATGTAGAATCTCACAACCTCACCACTCTTACCAACCAAAGCTCTTATGAGTTCCCTGCGGGTTGCAAGAAAATGTGTGGTGGTAACAAGAAAGTGGTGGTTAAGCGAATACAAGACCAGAGTACCGATTACGATGGCTTATATGTGGAGCTTGGTGGGGATTAATAAACAAGGGATACAATCTGAATTCTAGTTGTTGTTAAGTTAAATAACCATCCGACTAGAAGTTCCCTGCCTAGTGCTGACCACAAGATTCGAGTGATGTAAATAGATCAAACACACGCGCAAGAAATTTCAGATTTGATGCAGACAAGGAGTATGATTGGAATGCAAGTGTTGCAATCAGATCCAACCAAAATTTTGCACCAAATGACAATAGCAAACTGGTTGAATAACTTGATAAAATTTTCAGCACTTGTGCACATAAACAAACTGATTGTTCTACTTTTCTTTGGTACTTTTCTTTCTTCTCTTTTTTTTGATACTTTTTTTATAGAACTAAACACAGAGATCTGATATGATATTGCACACTTTATAATACTTAACAAACAACTCAACCAGCAACTATAACTTAAATAGGATCAAAGTTAACGCGAAGGAAATGATGAGGTTTTTTTTCAGAATACTCTTTTTGTGGATATTTTTAGATATATATAAGAGGCTCAAAGGAAAACACAAAGGATAGAGTGACCAGCAACTAAACAAAGATTCTAAGGACTAAAACTTAACAAAACTCACTGGAACAACAGATTGAAAGAAAAGGCTATGGCAAAAATATTTTATGGCTTTTGGGTGGATAGGACAACACAAAATATATGTAGCTAAGGGTAAAGAATCCTACCGTGGCAACTGAGGCTTTGATACCAGATGATGCGTCACGATGCCCGATCTTCACGACGTAGGATCAATCTTCAGATAACTAGCTTCAAAGAAGTCAAGATAACTTGCTGCAAGCAGCGATAACTAGTGCAACCTGACAAATAAAACTCGAAGCCAACCACCGTCTTTAACCGGCAGCCTGAATCGAGGATTCGCCCAACCACACTCTCAAAGAACCAACCAACACAGCCTACAATCAATCGAGGAGACCTCGAAGGGAGTAGGAGCACCAATTGGGAGCGGATGAAGCCGCCGCTTCTGCAATCCCGCGAAGGAATTCACAAGAGCAAAGGGGTAGAGATCACTCTCAATATTTGTTAGCACACAGCTGAACAAAGGGGTTCTGTTTTAGATTATCATCAGCTGCCTTACATCATAGACATAGGGGGGTATTTATACTAGTAACAACCAGCCTTAGCGAGGTATAAACACAGAACAAAAGTATTTTCACGAGCTAATGTGAAGGAGCCTCTTCGGAAGATCTGCAGAGCTGATTTCCGTGTGGCTGTTTGACTTCTGCGCAGCCTTCAGTATTTTGGCAATAACTTCTTCTAGGAATCTTCAAATGACGTGGGACTGGTTGCATTGGAAAGCTAACTTGATAAGCTTTCTCACCATATATAGCATGCTTAATGAAACTTCGTAGAATGATGCAGTTTAATACGAAAACTTGGTCATCAAGCAGACTGTTGACCTTCTGACCAGTCAGCACTAAAGTAGGTCGGCTGCCTTTCTGGTAGATGTGGTTAAGTCGGCTTTAGAAGCATTGGAAACTAGACTTCAAGAGCTTTCCGAAAAGTACTTATGGACCTTCATAGCTTTTGGGAATCAAAAGTTATGACTGTTTCTTCTGGACGGTTCTATAGCGCTGGACTGACTCGGACGTAGCTCTTCTTGTTGATTCGCCTTTGATATGTTTTGTCCTTCCTCTTGGTGAACCTAAGTAATATCAACATACACGACTTAGGTAGCATAAAATTCCCATTAGTGTTTAAATGAAATTCATAAAGTAGCGCGTGCACCTCTTGCTGTAGCTTCTTAGCTCGGCTACGTGTAATTGGTTCATCAAAGACTCGGGTTGGTGATGATGTTGGTTGTACTTGAGTTGATGTAGTATAACTTGGGGGTTGTAATGTGTTGCTTAATGGCGTGGTCATATCAGTTATCCCGGGTGGTCTCTCAACGAACAGGTCCTTACGGAGAGGTACTCAGGAAACAACCTGAGCCCCCTAGAGTATCACAAGCTCATCAATATCATCAGGATAACAGTATCGTATCATAAATAGTCACATCATGTTCATTGATTTGGTTGAGGCAATAGCAAAATGCTAACCATAATAACCCAATAGGTCATCAAGGATAAGGTAAAGTATAAAGCTACTCAATCCTTAGGTTTCAATTAAGTAATGCGGGAAAGTGAATTATAAGTGAATAGGACATAATGGGTCAGAGGACACTTGCCTTCACCAAACTGCTGATCAGGGACTTCTTCTGCAACTTCCTCGGGAAACACAGACTGCCTGTTGTCTACGTAAAGTAATCATTCATTCTATGCACTTGGGAAGTAACAAACAAAAGCAATAAACCAAACATATGCAGCAGAGAGATCACAAGTTCACAGTAGAAAAGATTGGCAATCTGGTGTCCCCTAGGTCTAGGGTAGATGACTATACAAAATGATTCATTATCCACTAATCAGGTCTAAGTCAGTGGTGGGGTTAAATCATTACATGGTGTTAAGTCCATAAACTTAGGTGCTCCAACTTTTATTAAAGTCTACTAATTTTTATTTATCTCAAATAGGGTTCCAATAACATTAATTTTACCCTAATGATCAACTATTAATTGGGACATAAAAACAGCTGGGAAACATTGTTTAAATAGATAGATAAGAATATTATGAACATTTTGCAATTTGAAGCACCTAATTTGGAGTTCATATGACAAAGTTATGAATTTTACAAGATTAGGGATTAAAATATGCCTTAAATGCTTATTTTGGATTAAATAAAAGGTCCGAGGACCTAACTGCGAAGATCCAGGGACGGCGGGTTAATTTGCAGAAAGCCGGGGGTCTCTTTAAGAAATTGCGCGGGCGAAGGGGTATCGGGCTCTTATAGCCGTTGGATCTCGGATCAACGCCCGAGATTAGATCCGCGGGCGGGCGCGCGAGCGCGCGGCGGCATGAGCGGCTGACAGGTGGGGGCCGGGCGGGCAGCGCGGGCACGGACGGCTGACAGGCGGGGCCGGGCGGGCAGCGCGGGGGCGGACGGCTGACAGGCGGGGCCCAAATGGCAGGAAGGCGGGGTGCGGGGGGGGGGGGGGGGAACGGCCCTGGGCCGTTGGATCTCAGGCGGACGGCTAGGATTGGGCTCGGCCTATTTGAAACAGGGCCGTCCGATCTAAGCTGGATGGCGGAGATCTGGCGGTCGGCTTCTGTCTTCCCCTCCGGCTAGCAGAGGCGGCGGCGCCTGCTCCCGCGGCGGAGAACTCGCCGGAGACGAGGGGCGCGGGGGCTCTGCGGGTCCTTGGGGCGACCTGGATGGCCGGGGAGGTTGGGGAGGGCGCGGGAAACCTTCTGGTGGGGACTAGGTCGGAACAGGGGCACCGGAGGGGGGCGGTCCACGGCGAAGTGGCTCGGCGGTGGCGCTAAAGGACTCCGGCGAGGAATTAAGCGCAGCGGGGGGGCAATAAAAAGGAAGGGAGAGGGCGGGGGAGGTTCCTTACCTCAAGGCGAACTCCGGGGACTCCTCGGTGGCGGCGAAGGCGCGGCGGTAACCCGAGTCGACGGTGGCGGACCTCGGTGACTGCGTAGAGAACGGCGAGTGAGCGCGGGCAGAGGAAATTGGGGAGGGAGAGGGGAAATTGGGGCGTGTCCCGGGTTGCGGACGTCGAGGCGGAGCTCACCGTGGCAGAGGGCACGGCGGGGCTCCAACGTCGACGGAGGGACGGGCTCGGGACGGCGGCGATTAATGGCGGCGGTGTTTTGGCGTGCAAGCAGCGTGGGGGAGGTGGAAGGGAGGTCTGCAGGTGCGCAAATGAGGGAGGGGGAGAGGGTGGGCTAGGCTCCGGGCTCAAGTGGCCGAGGGCGAGGTGGTTGCGAGCTCCACGCGCGACGTGGGCGCGGAGTCCGCGGCACGCGCAGCTCGGGGCGGCGGTTACGCGGAGACGGAGGAGCTGACAGCCCGGGCCCGCGAGCAGAGAGAGCGGGGGAAGCGGGCGCGGACGCGGGGAAAGCGGCTGCGCTGACGGGCGGGCCCGCCAGGGCAGAGAGAGAAGAGGGGGGAGGAAGGCGCGCGCGCGGGATGGGCCAGATGGGCCGAAAGGCCGAGGGGGCGGGGGGTGTGGGCTTCTTTCCTTTTTTCTTTTATTCTGGCATTTGTTTTCCCTTTTCTTTTTATTTACTCTATTTGATTCAAATCTAAATAGGCCACAAATTCAAATTAGCACTTCCAAGTATTATGCACCAAGCAAAAGTGGAATTTAGGGTTTGACATGATGTCACAATACATACTCCTTGGAGTTTTAGTCTAATAGACTATAGTTACACAAAGTAAATAGCCACTTTTCTTCTATAGAAAAGAGAAAGAGGGGATTGGGAAGGGTGTGAAAAGAGAAGTAACACCTGAATTTGTGAATATGAGCAAAGAAATTTTATACCCCCAAATTCAGGGTGTTACAGCGCGGCGAGGGGCGCGTGGAGCTCGGGGAGGCGGCGGCGGGTGCGCGTGTATCACACCCGGTTTTGGAAGGTAAACCGAATGCGAACCATGTATGTGCCAGGATCAGAACTCACGTACACAGCGATTACATAGTTGGACATCATCATACAATGCTTGAATTAAATAACGGAAACGGTACTTTATTACATCAGGATATCCAAGACATCTATAGAGTCTAATACATAACCATTGTTCAACATAAATATCAAAGTGCGGAATTTCGAAACATAGATGCTAAGCCTACACAGGCAGCTGACTGGGGGTTTGCCACTAAAGTAAACTAGAACTCATCGTATTCCTGGAACTCCTCAAAATCTTCCATGTTGCCAGCATCACCTCCTGAGTACTGAGTACAGTGGGGACAACCTGGGTGGGTGGTTTGTAAAGCAAGGGTGAGTACACATCAACGTACTCAGCAAATGTCCCGTTTGGCTAAAGTGGACTAGCTGTATATGGGGTTGAGGTCAAGCAGTTGCTTTTAAGTTAGTCAAGTATTTATTATTATTAGTAGAGCCAACATTTAGTAATAAACCCAGTTATTACCCAAAAGTACTTCCTCAAACAAGGAAATACCAAAGATCAGATTTTATAGCATCATTGTTAATCATCATCATAAAAATATCCAAAGTTCTTCTAATCAAAGAGGATCCAAAGGCTGCTCTTAACCGTGAGCTTGGCTGATATGCCAGTTTTTAACACTCTGCAGAGGGTGTACACTTTACCCACAAGTCGTGATCCCTTTCTAGCCTAGGTTGTACAGACCCGATCTTCACTACCAAGGTGAAGGGCCAGGGATACACTACGTAGCCTTTACAAAGATTCCCCTGGTGCATAGCTGCTCGTTAGGTTTCGCCAGTCGTACAAATGCAGTACACCTCCCCAAGGTGGGTGACTAACAAAAACCAAATCGAATGAATCTCTGCACCCCAACCTTGACAGAGCGAGCACTACGCCCGGCCCCCATTGACGGCCCTCCAGCAAAGCCAACTACACCCCCAGGTTCATCTAATTAATCAGCTAAGGGCGTCCCATTCCACCCTCATGGTTGTACTGTTATCCCGGGTGGTCACTCCATGAACAGGTCCTTACAGAGAGGTACTCAGGAAAAAGGCCTGAGTCCCCTAAGGTATTACAAGATCATTCACGTAATCAGGATAACAGTATCATATCATAAATGTTCGCATCATGTTCATTGATTAAGTTAAGGCAATAGCAACATGCTAACCATGATAACCCAAAAGGTAAACAAGGATAAGTGAATAGAAAGCTAGTCAGTCCTTAGGTTTCATAAAGTAATGCGGGACAGTGAATCATAAAGTATGTAGGACATAATGGGTCAGAGGACACTTGCCTTCACCAGGTTGCTGCTCAGGGAGGTCTCCAACAACACACTCAGGAACCTCGGACTGCTCGTTGTCTAAATAAAGCGAGCATGCATTCAATACATTTGGAAAGTACAAATGAACATCACACCAAACATGTACAAACATTGGAACACGTCTTAAAAAGGCACAATACTACATAAGGGATAATGAATTCAAAGTATAACATAAACTATAACATACCTTAACTTTATTTGAAAATAGATTACTATTTCCCTAAGTGTTATTTACATGTACATAATCATAGATCAATTTATTTTATTGTGACCTATAATTTAGAACAGAGGTGATTTCATGTAATACACATTGTTAGTCTCACAAGATTAAACAGGTTTAAATCTCTAGGGTTCTCCTTTTATTTATTTTATTAAGTAAATAAAAATACATCTACCTTAGTTCATATTCAATCCTAAAAATTAGAGTGTGCAGACAGTAAATGCAACCATTTTATTCAGATAGAGAATAATTCTATGAACATTTTGCAATTTGAATCACTAAATTTGGAGTTCATATGTAAAAGTTATGAAATAAACAAGTTTGGGAATTCAAAATATGAAATCAGGGCTAATTCTGTGAATATTTAAAAGTCCAGGGCTAAATCTGCAAGATTACAAGGGCCTGCGCGCGAAAACCAGGGACGGCGGGTTGATTTTTAATAAACCGAGGGTCTCTTTAATAAAATAGCCACGCTTAGGGGGTATCGTGTGAATCAAACCGTCAGATCTAAAACCAACGGCTGAGATTAGACCTGCGGTCGAGGGCGCGCGCGCGGGGCGGGCGAACACTGACAAGCGGGCCAGGGAGTGTCAGCGATAGAGGGGGAGAGCGTGCTGACCGAGCGGGCCCAGCACCAGGGCACGTGGGCGCGAAGCGGTATCCTGGGGTCCGGGTCGTTCGATCAAGATCGGACGGGGAAAATCAGACCGGGAAGGATGAGCGGCTACGGGTGGCGCTGACAGGCGGGCCAGGGCGTCAGGCGCGCGTGCGCGAAGCGGTATCCCGCGGTCCAGGCCGTGCGATCAAGATCGGACGGGGGAAATCAGATCGGGGAAACAGACATGCGCGAAGCGGCGCCGCTCCTCTCCGCGGCGGTGAGGTCGCTGGAGTTGAGGCAGGCGCGAGCTAGGGTGGCTCCAGGGTCGCCGAATTGGGCAGAGAGGGAGAGGGCGCCACAGCGAACTCAATGGCGGGGAAGGGGGCCATGAATCCACTGGTAGAGAGGGTAGAACAACAGTGAGAAAGCCTTGGGCAGGCCGGAGTAACTCCGGTAAGCCATTCCGGCCACGGGGAGGGGACTTAAGGCGCGCTAAGGCCTTGGCTAACTTTAGCAGAGGCAGGGGTGACACAGGGACCTACTTCGGTGAACTAGACCAGGCTAAATCGGCCGGCCACCGCGCGAGCACAGCGGACCGCCGCGGCCGAGCACCGGCGAAGGCAAAATTGGTCGAACACAGGGCGCAATAAGGGAAATTGGGCATGGGGATGGGTGTCTCACCTTGGGGCGGCGCTCGGACAGGCTTGGTGCGGTCTCCGGCGAGCTGGATGGCCGGGAATGCGGGCGCGGGTCTCCGGCGGCGGCTGGCGGCGAGGGCAGAGCGCGAGAGAGTGCGAAGCTGTGCGAAATGAGGTGAGGGGTGTGCGCGGGGCACTGGCGGCGCTCTAATAAGAGAGCTGGGCGCGTGGGCGGGCGTCATGGCCGAGAAACCCGGCTACGTGCATGAGTGCGCATGCGCCGGTCCACGGCGAGCGCGGAGGGGGCGGAACTGACAGGGCAAGCCCACGCCGTAGATAGAGAAGAAAGGGGTGCGCGGGGCAATGGCTCGACGACTGGCAATCCGGGACCGTGAGACAGATATAGAGAGAGCGGGCGAAGGAAACTGGCGCCGACAGATCGGCCCCACTGTGCAGCGAGCGAGAGAGGGAGGGCGCGCGCGAGGGAGAATTGCCGGTCCGCCTATCAGGCGGCGCGGGCGTGCGGCCTGGCTAGGCTTAGTGGGCCGACTGGGCTGTTTTCTCCTTTTCTTTTTCTTTGGATTTTATAATTCCTTTTCTGTTTCTTTTTCTATAGGGTTTTCAAATCCAAATTCAAACTAGGTTTCAAATTCAAATAAGTTCAAACTTGTGCGACACTTCAAAGAATATTTTAAACTCAGCATGATGCAACATGCCATGACTCATAAGGTTTTGACAAAAATAAATAATTAACCTCCACTAGTTTAGGCTATCTCTAATCAAAAAGGAAAAGGGAGAATGAATCTAGAGAGAGAGAAAACCTAGAGTGAGAAAAAGAAGAGTAACACATGATTTTGGGTGATAATTAGAAAGAAATGTTATACCCCCAAAAATCAGGGTGTTACGGACCTATCCCCCTTAAAAGAATCTCGCCCTCGAGATTCAGGGCTGGCTAGAAAAGAGCTCAGGGTACTTGGCTTTTAAATCATCTTCTCGTTCCCAGGTTGCTTCTTCTTCCAAGTGATGACCCCATTTGACTTTGCACATCCTAATGGTGCTTCTCCGGGTGACCCGATCTGTTGTCTCCAGAATTTGAGTTGGCTTCTCAATATAAGTCAGATCTTCTTGAACTTCAAGATCCTCTGCTGGCAACTGCTCTTTTGGCACTCTCAAGCATTTCTTCAACTAAGACACATGGAACACATCGTGCACAGCTGACAGATTTTCCGGTAAGCTGAGTTGATAAGCCACTTCTCCACGTCTGGCTTGAATCTGATACGGCCCAATATAATGAGGTGCTAGCTTGCCTTTGACTCCAAACCTTTTGGTTCCCCTGATGGGTGACACTTTCAAGTAGACATAATCTCCCACTTCAAAACTGAGTTCTCTTCTTCTGGTATCAGCATAGCTTCGCTATCTGGACTGCGCTTCCTTTAAATTCTCTCGGACCATTTTGATGTTTTCTTCGGCTTCAAGCAAAATATCTGGACCGAACACCAGTCTTTCACCTGGTTGGTCCCAATGCAATGGAGTTATGCAATTCCTCCCATAGAGCGCTTCGAATGGTGACATCATCAGACTGGCTTGATAGCTGTTGTTGTAAGAGAATTCTGCATATGGTAATCTCTTGTCCCAACCTATCTTATCTTGCAAAGCACAAGCTCTCAACATATCCTCGAGAATCTGGTTGGTCCTCTCAGTCTAGCCATCTGTCTGCGGGTGGTAAGCTGAGCTAAACTTTAAATGCATGCCCAAAGCTTCATGTAACTGCTGCAAAAAATGAGAGGTGAACTAGGTGCCTCTATCTGATACTATCTTCTTCGGAACGCCATGCAAGCACACAATCCGAACCATGTATAGTTCGGCCAACACTACACTGTTGTAGGTGGTCTTGACTGGTATGAAATGGGCCGCCTTAGTCAAACGGTCCACTACTACCCAGATGGAGTCATAACCAGTACGAGTGCGAGGCAAACCGACTATGAAATCCATTCCGATCTCATCCCATTTCCACTAAGGAATCTGCAACAGCTGCAACAAACCTGCAGGTCTCTGATGTTCTGCTTTAATCCTCTGACAATTGTCACACACAGCCACATACTTTGCTATCTCCCTTTTCATACCGTACCACTAGAATCTTTTCTTCAGGTCTTGGTACATCTTCTCACTACCAGGGTGTATAGAATATGCTGTCTCATGAGCTTCCTTGAGAATCAGCTCCTGGATCGATTTGATGTCGGGAACACACATTCTGTCGTTGAACCATACCACTCCTTCTGCATCTTCATGGAAATCCTTGCCTTTTCCATCTATGATCAGCTGCCGGATCTCGTTAATCTTCTCATCATCCTTCTGACCTTTCCTGATGTCTTGCTCTAGAGTGGGTTCCAACTCAATTGTCACTCCTTGAGTGTTGTTCTGAAATCCGAGACTTAATCTGTCGAACTCCTTTGCTAGCTCATACGGCATCTGGTAAGCGGCCAACATATTGACTTGACTTTTTCTACTAAGAGCATCTGCAACCACATTTGCTTTGCCTGGGTGATAATGAATTTCTAGCTCATAGTCTTTGATCAACCTTTTTTGCCAACAAGGCTGTCATTGGCCTGGCAATCTTGGAGAAACCTTCAATAAAACGCCGATAATAACCGGCCATTCCGTTGAAACTCTTGATTCCTCGAACATCTTTTGGTGCTTTCCAGTCCAAGATAGCTGTTACCTTCTTCGGATCTACAGTCAATCCTTCTTGGTTTATAATGTGACCCAAGAATAGGACTTCACTGATCCAGAACTCGCACTTGCTAAGCTTGGCATACAGCTAACAATCTCATAGCCTCTGAAGTACTTTCCTCAAATGCTCCTCATGCTCTTGCTCATTCTGGGAATATATAAGAATGTCATCAATGAACACCACTACAAACTTATCGAGGTAGTCCATGAACACACTGTTCATCAAGTACGTGAAGTAAGCTAGCGCATTTGTCAAACCGAATGACATAACCGTGAACTCATATAGTCCATACTTAGTGATGAATGACGTCTTCGGTATATCTAAGGGTCGAATTTTAAGCTGATGGTAGCTTGACCTCAGATCTATCTTTGAGAACACACTGGCTCCTCTCAACTAATCAAATAAGTCTTCAATTCTAGGCAGGGGGGTACTTATTCTTGATAGTAACCTCATTCAACGATCTGTAGTCCATGCACATCCTCTTTGTGCCATCCTTCTTCTCCACAAACAACACTGGGGCTGCCCAAGGCGAGGTACTTGGTCAGATGTAGCCTTATTCCAACAACTCATCAATCTGCTTCTTGAGTTCCACCAACTCTGGTCCGGACACTCAATAAGCTCTCTTGGAAATAGGGGCAGTGCCTGGAATAAGCTCTATGGCGAATTCAACCTTCCTTTCAGGTGGCATACCTGGTAACTCCTCGGGAAACACATCTGGGAAATTTGATACTACA
Source organism: Zea luxurians (assembly GCA_029449295.1). Classification (NCBI taxonomy): domain Eukaryota; kingdom Viridiplantae; phylum Streptophyta; class Magnoliopsida; order Poales; family Poaceae; genus Zea; species Zea luxurians. The sequence goes on from JAOPSE010000009.1 coordinate 119,215,103, forward strand.
TTGATAGCCTCTGATGGTTTAATCTCCTCAATATGAGCGGTGACTTGGTTACAACTCCCTTTTCTGGGTTCTGACAAGACCAACTCTACTAACACTCCTTCTCCTGATGGGGACACTAACTTCACTGTTCTCTTATCACAACTAAGACTGGCCTGATACTTGGTTAGCCAATTCATCCCTAGGATGTCATCTATAGTTGTATCCTGGTTACCCATAACTATTAAATTAGCGAGGAACTCTATCCCCTTATTTGGACTCTTGCACTAGGGCAAAATCTATCAGTTTGGGTCCTTCCACCAACTGAACTAACTCTCATAGGTGGATACATGGGTGCTACTGGTATATTATGTGATTCTACCCATGATGCGGTCACAAAAGAATGCGTTGCTCCAGTATCAAATAAGACATTTGCAGAATGGTACTCGACTAAAAACGTACCTAGTGCCACTCCTGGAGTCTCCTGGACTGTGTCGGCCTCCAAGTGGTTCACCTTTCCATACTGGGCACGAGGTTGCCCATGGTTGTTGCTTCCTTGCTGCATTGCATTCTGTCTGGCTAAGGCATTGGGAGCTGGATGCTGCTGAGCTGCTTTCTTTGGGCAATGATTCGCCCAATGGCCTTGTTCACCATAGTGAAAACATGCACGACTTCCTCCTTGAGCTGGCGCTACTTGATTGCTCTGGTTGGTTGCTAGGCAGGAAAACGGGTTGCCTGGTTGCTCTGACGATGGTATTGATTTCCTCCTTGCTGGTTATTCTGACGGTACTGCTGCTGCTACTGAGGAAACTGCCTCTTGTACTGCTGCTGCTGGTTCTGACGCTGATGCTGGTGCTGGTACTGGTGACCTTGCTTGAACGGCTGAGGTGGGTTGCCTGAGTAGCGAGGACGGCTGCTACTTCCAACCTAAGGTCCACCAATCTTACGCTTCATGTCTTCCATCTCCCGACGCTTCCTTTCTGTCATGATGGCTCTGTCGATCAAATGCTGGAAGGTAGGGAAGGTGTGGTTCATCAGCTGATAATGGAGAGGGTCAACCAATCCTCTCAAGAAGCGGTACTGCCTCTTTGTAACACCCCAGGCTTTAAGGGACAAAGCCGGGTGCATCTCATACATGCGCCAAAGAAGACAACATATATAATCACAGAGTGTATAGAGATAAATGTCACAATAATCAGAGTACTTATTACATAGCGGAAGCCTTACAAAATAAAAGATAAATATAGCAGGATCTAAAATATCCTTGGCGCCAGAAAGTCAACTGGGAGACGCCACCAAGATCGAATCAAACTCCTCGATATGCGGCTCCTCTTGAACCACCTGTTCTTCTCCTGTGGGGGGTGTGAGACAGCAAGAGTGAGCTCACACATGTTCATCGCTCAACAAGTTGTGGGGAATAATGTGGCATGAACTCACCAAAGGTGGGAGCTCATGTGAAGTGTAAGGCTAATCAATGATAGGGGTTAAAGCTGAGCATTGCTTTTAATGTTGGTCAAACTTTTATTAGCAATTACTAGATGTAAGTAAATACCAAACCATAATAAATAATAGAACAAAATTAATAAATAATCCCATGCAAATGCATATGACAAATTGAGTTTAGGTTCCATAAATTAATCATGTGAGGGTCCGAGCCGCTCATGACCGTGAGCACGGCTAGTATACTAGTTTTACACTCTACAGAGGTTGTGCATCTTTACCCACAAGCCGTGTTACCCATCTGCCAAGGGGTCATGAATCCCATACACCTCTACCAAGGAAGCGAGGCAGGGAAACACTACGAGGCCTTTACAAAGTACCACTAGCTTCAGAAATCCTGCTACAGTTTATAGGAAGCTCCAGTGCAGGAATCCCTCGCCTGACCGCCATCGCAGCAAAATCAACCCAAGGACCTCCCTACACTGACCACTCCCCTACTGCCCTTGCCCCTTTCGGGTAAGGAAGACCTCCACTAGCTTTCCTAGTTAATCAGCCAAGGGCGTCCCATTAAACCCTTGTGGTAGCACTATTTTCCCGGGTGGTCGCTCCATGTTCCAATTAACATAATGATCTTATTATGAACATAAATAACATAACAGAATAATTGGAACATGGATATAATAAAATATTAATCCCAAAACCATATAGAGCAATAGCATAACTACCCAAGTGAATCAGGGGTAAACAAGGTAAACAGGATAAACATACTAGGGTGACCTATTGGGTCCCATCAAAATTAAACCTATGTATTGAATAGTGATAATAAATAATATTATTGGGTAACAAAAGTGGATCAAGGGCACAACTTGCCTGGCACTTGAGATTCCAGGTACCAACTTGCTCTTCAGGTGGCTCGTGACCTCACGCTAGTCGTAGCAATACAAACAAACATGGTATAGACAAAATTAACATCACACCAAACATAAGAACATACTGTATAATAATGATCTACGCGTTGCTACGAGATCGCGGGATCGAGAACTACTAAGATCGGAGTTACAATTAAAGAGTTATGATTTTATAGAGGATCTGTGTAATTAAAATATTAAACTATATTATAAATTGGTTAATATAAATCATATAAGAGGTTATTCTACAAATAATTATCTCAACTTTAATCTAAGTTATAAGTTAACCATAGATCATATTCTAGTAGTTTATAAGCAGTTTAACCAGACTAACCCACATTAGTTAAATACGGATCTAATTATAAAATATTGAGACATGGCATAATAAATGTTGTAATTGCATACTAAATATTTATACGAGACTAACGCAAGTTGAACGGATCAAATTGGAATTTAAAATGGGCAAGTTATGAATTTCCTAAGGTTTTATGTATTTGATATAAGATTAATTAGGAAATAAATTTTATGGTGACATTCATGTCAAAACAGAGGTACTATGTGATAAACAATAATATTATAGAATTATAGAAATTGAAATGGACTCATTTGGACTTAATATGAATTTTATATGGATTTAACAAGATTCTGGAATTGTTTTTATATAAGGAATCCATTTTATAAATCAATTTCTCTGAGTTTCCATTTATCTAGACCGCGCCTCAAATTTCAGATAAGACAAGGACCTCTGCGCAAGATATCCTAAGACTCGGCCCATACACTAGGTGGACGGCGGGTTGAATACCGTGTTTCCCGAGGGTTCATGTGTAAAACGGACTAGTGCAAGGGTGTGGGTGATTGTCGGCCGCAGGATCATGGATGAACATTCCTGATCAGATCGGCTTCAACTGCGAACCGGTACGCATTCTGGTTCCTCGGATCAGTGATCAAGGGCCACGGTTTAATGCGCGTATGATTTGATCTCGCCCCCACATCAACGGTCCAACGGTAAGGATTAGATCCGTATCCCGGTCAACCGATACGGAGTCTCCACCATCGGATCAAACCTCAACGTCCCTGATTCTAAGTAACCTACACAGATTCACATCCGACCGATCGAAAACGGACGACGTACGATCCGCCCACCCGAATCGGTACCACTCATGTAATCTGGGTCGTCGAGCACTAGATCGACGGATCACATTTAATCCTCTTACTCTAGTTTACCCCGATGGCAGCGCCACCCCCCGAGGCTCGGTGGAGCCATTACCGGCGATCCGCAATCCCCCACCACGGCGTTCCAACCTCAAATCCAAGGTACCCTAAGTGAAACCGAGAACGGGGCGATTGTGAGGGACAAACTTACATGGCAGAGAGTAGATGATGAGGCCAGCCCACGGCGCAGGGCGGATCAATGGCGATTCTGATGCCCGGCGACAACTTACCGGTGGCCCAGAGCGTAACCCCCCCAGGCACAGCAGCGACCATGACCAGAGAAGGTTGGTGAAGCTCCCTGCCCCAACCTCGAGGTCCCAACGGTGATGAGTTCATGGTTTAATGGTGGCGGCAAGCTATTCTCGTGCTGTTTCTCCCTATCGGGTGGAGGCACGGACGTGACAAGACCCAAGGGGGTGTTTATATCTACTGCACACCCGATCCCACAGGTGCGGAGGTCGTTACGCCAGTCGGGTCGCCCGGCCGCGCCATGCACGGATCGATGGGATTTCAGCCGTGGAAGCTCCGGATTTTTTCTGTTGGAGAAGACGACCGCCGCGATGGACCCACACGACATTGGCTCAGGGATGAAAAAATCACGTGCGTGCGCGCGCCACTGGCCTGGCGGGCCCGCAAGCAGGGACAGCGCGGAGGGGAAAACTTCGGACGAGTGGGTCTCAGGTGGCGGTGGAACAGCCGAGAGCGCAGCGTGTTGATCTGGGCTTTGGGGCCCACCCACCAGTGCCCCCGCGCGCGCGAGCCAGCAGGTCCGAGCGAGGTAAGCAGGCAGAGGAAATTTGGGCCGGCTGAGGGTTTGAGCCCAATACGGGTACATTCTCTCTTTTTTTTCTTTTTATTTTCCTTTTTATTTTCTTTGATTTCTTTCCAAATCAAATTTCCTTTCAAATTTAAATTTGATACTGTGGCGAATTTGTCTTCAACTTACATTGCACATTTAAAGTACTAACTCTGAAAATATATTTCTAGGTATATTTTATGTAAGTCTCTAATTCCTCTATTTCTTTTCTTTTTCCTTTTCTTCTGATTTCTTCTCTCCCTATTTTCAAATTTCAATTGGAAATCCAAATTTGTTGTGAAATTCATACTTAGGTTTAAATGTACAAATTCATATATTAGGATGAAAAGGATATATATATTTATTTCCTTTGTGTTGTGTGGTATTTTTCTCCTAAATAAATCCCAATTTCAATTTGGGGTCCAATTCAAATCCCAATCATTATTATATTTTTATTGGTACTAGTGTTATTATTCAATGTACGATCAAATAAACTAGGCATGATTACAAAGTGTATGTATTCTTATATATTTACCTAGATTATTTTATTCCTTGGTTTAGGCAAAGGTTCATAATATGACATGCACACATTTTATTTTTTTAGGAAGATATTACTTTTGAGTATGTGATCAAATTTCAAGCTAACTAAAATTAATACTCATTATCTTACTTATTCAGGGGAAAATAATGTATTCTCTTTTACCAAGAATCACTTAATCTTGAATTTTTATTTAAGAGCATTCTTTAAATTTCATGAGAGGAATATCTTATCTTACTGGATGGTAGATATTTCTATTTTATCTTATGTTTACTCAATTTTCTTAGTGCTACTTCCTATAAGAAGGCGTAGAAGGGATACCCGAACTCCTAACACATTTTAGGGTTTACGAATCCTACCCCCTTAACAGAAATCTCGCCCTCGAGATTTGTAAGGAAAGGGTGTATACCCATATTGTCTCATCACATATGCTCAAACAAAAATCTCAGCATGATGCACGATTGATTAGCAACACATGGGTCAATTAGACCTTATTATTCCTCCTAAAATAGTATCATACCATCTTCTAACTAAAGTAGCATTTAGATCTTACAAATAGTAGTAATTTATATATATGTTTATGTAGCTTGGTGGAGCTGGTGGTGGTGGTGGAGGTTGCTGTTGTTGTTGTTGTTGTCTCTCCAACCGTGCTTGCCTTATTTCTTGACGTATCTCCAGCCGGTCCTGACGTATTTCCTCACGTTCTTGTCTTATCTGATTTTGCAGTTCGGTAATCATGTTTGCCATTTGTTGTATTACTAGCCTTTGGGCAGCAATCACTTGATCGATTTCAACAGGTGGAGGATTTGGAGGATTCATTTCTGTTTGCTGTTGCGTGATAATCTTTCCTTTCCTGGTATTGACCATGAAAGTTAGAAGCATATGGGAATATAGTTTTGCAAGGAAAAGTATTTGGTAAGCAGAATGAATAGGCCAGTAACTGGTCATGATCTGAAGATTCTTTGACATGGCTTAATCTGTTGTTTTATATCAAGCTTGGGGTAACTAGTTATATAAGGTGAATGTCCAAGGTAAGATAGTATCTGTCAAAATGAGATAGATATGGGTGACATAAACTACATAATGTAGATGAAAATCTCATTTGATGTTAGGTGGGGATAGATAGATTATACAATTCATCATGACTCCATTGGTTGGGTTGGCCCATGGTTGAGTTGGTCTAATGTACTAAGTTAAGTTAACATCCATGTAGTAGGGTCTAATTTAGGTTGGATATAACTAGATTAAACTAGTTTAAGTTAGATAGATCTACCAGGGTAGAATATGTATTATTAATATGTGTTAGATCCCTTTGAGATAGAATGAATTATATAGTGTAGGTAGGTCAATCTCTGTCGGTTAAACAGAGGGGTTATGCAACTATCGAGTGGTTAAGGTAGTTGTATGTGGTCTAGTCTAAATTGGAATCTTAGTCCAATTTGGATTAAAACATATTTATAAGAGTAGGATCAAATCTTATGTCACCAGTATTATCTAACGTGTTTATCCATTAGGTTAGATTTGATCAGACTAGATGGGATCAGAATTAAATTGGTGTAATCAGATCAGACTAGATATGATCTACTTTATTTATTTTAGAATAGATCATGTTGGTCACACTATTATGAGATAAGCAAATTGGTGAGGATAAGTATGCTTATTAGGACAAGATGAGTTTCTAAAAATGAGATAGAATCTTTAGAGGTTAATTAGTTCGATTAGGATAAGATGAAAAAATCTTTTCGAGTTAAGATGGATCTATTAAGATAAGAGAGGACCTTTTAAGATAAGATGGATCTATTAAGATAAGAAAGAATCTTTTAAAATAAGAGAGAATCTTTTAAGATAAGAGAGATCTATTTGACTTATTCTAGTGGGGAATTTTCTTAGCTGATCTAGTTTATCCTTTAAACAATTTATGAGGATAAATTTTTTTAACATAGGACTTTGGGATAAGCTGGAATCCATTAAGTTAAGAGGGGTCCATTAAAGAAAGAATATTTTAAGGTAAGAAGGATTCTTTTAAAATAGATACACTTTAATGGAGGATAACCTAAGTTGTTTAGTTATCTTATGAATTTTATTTATTTATATCTATACGTATATGTAGATGTAATTGTGGACATTACTCCATGACTCATCACACTCAATCAAAGATCCAAATCAAACAAGTATCATAAGAACAAGCACTCAAACGTATAGATACCTATAAAAATAGTTTTTTTTGTTCCTAGGAGTAGGCCTCCTATTCCTAAAGGTCACTTTAGGCACAAGATTTCAAAGTGTGAAATCCACATTTGTCCTTAGAAGGAAAAGGTAAGAATAATCAAAGTGAAGCGAAAATAGATGAGAAAAGATTAAGATAAGTTTAGAAAAGAATGAGAGTAGCAAAGGTAAGGTTAATCAGAGTAGAACAGTAGAAGGTGAGACAAGATCAAGATAAGTATAGAAAGAATCAAAGTAAGGTAAGTAGGTAGGGGTTTTGTTCATTTCTATCTAGGTTTCGTCCTACAGTCAACATTTCCTCTGATACCACTTCTGTAACACCCCAGGCTTTAAGGGACAAAGCCGGGTGCATCTCATACATGCACCAAAGAAGACAACATATATAATCACAGAGTGTATAGAGATAAATGTCACAATAATCAGAGTACTTATTACATAGCGGAAGCCTTACAAAATAAAAGATAAATATAGCAGGATCTAAAATATCCTTGGCGCCAGAAAGTCAACTGGGAGACGCCACCTAGATCGAATCAAACTCCTCGATATGCGGCTCCTCTTGAACCACCTGTTCTTCTCCTGTGGGGGGGGTGTGAGACAGCAAGAGTGAGCTCACACATGTTCATCGCTCAACAAGTTGTGGGGAATAATGTGGCATGAACTCACCAAAGGTGGGAGCTCATGTGAAGTGTAAGGCTAATCAATGATAGGGGTTAAAGCTGAGCATTGCTTTTAATGTTGGTCAAACTTTTATTAGCAATTACTAGATGTAAGTAAATACCAAACCATAATAAATAATAGAACAAAATTAATAAATAATCCCATGCAAATGCATATGACAAATTGAGTTTAGGTTCCATAAATTAATCATGTGAGGGTCCGAGCCGCTCATGACCGTGAGCACGGCTAGTATACTAGTTTTACACTCTGCAGAGGTTGCACATCTTTACCCACAAGTCGTGTTACCCATCTGCCAAGGGGTCATGAATCCCATACACCTCTACCAAGGAAGCGAGGCAGGGTAACACTACGAGGCCTTTACAAAGTTCTAATAGCTTCAGAAATCCTGCTATAGTTTATAGGAAGCTCCAGTGCAGGAATCCCTCGCCTGACCGCCATCGCAGCAAAATCAACCCAAGGACCTCCCTACACTGACCACTCCCCTACTGCCCTTGCCCCTTTCGGGTAAGGAAGACCTCCACTAGCTTTCCTAGTTAATCAGCCAAGGGCGTCCCATTAAACCCTTGTGGTAGCACTGTTTTCCCGGGTGGTCGCTCCATGTTCCAATTAACATAATGATCTTATCATGAACATAAATAACATAACAGAATAATTGGAACATGGATATAATAAAATATTAATCCCAAAACCATATAGAGCAATAGCATAACTACCCAAGTGAATCAGGGGTAAACAAGGTAAACAGGATAAACATACTAGGGTGACCTATTGGGTCCCATCAAAATTAAACCTATGCATTGAATAGTGATAATAAATAATATTATTGGGTAACAAAAGTGGATCAAGGGCACAACTTGCCTGGCACTTGAGATTCCAGGTACCAACTTGCTCTTCAGGTGGCTCGTGACCTCACGCTAGTCGTAGCAATACAAACAAACATGGTATAGACAAAATTAACATCACACCAAACATAAGAACATACTGTATAATAATGATCTACGCGTTGCTACGAGATCGCAGGATCGAGAACTACTAAGATCGGAGTTACAATTAAAGAGTTATGATTTTATAGAGGATCTGTGTAATTAAAATATTAAACTATATTATAAATTGGTTAATATAAATCATATAAGAGGTTATTCTACAAATAATTATCTCAACTTTAATCTAAGTTATAAGTTAACCATAGATCATATTCTAGTAGTTTATAAGCAGTTTAACCAGACTAACCCACATTAGTTAAATACAGATCTAATTATAAAATACTGAGACATGGCATAATAAATGTTGTTATTGCATAGTAAATATTTATACGAGACTAACACAACTTGAACGGATCAAATTGGAATTTAAAATGGGCAAGTTATGAATTTCCTAAGGTTTTATGTATTTGATATAAGATTAATTAGGAAATAAATTTTATGGTGACATTCATGTCAAAACAGAGGTACTATGTGATAAACAATAATATTATAGAATTATAGAAATTGAAATGGACTCATTTGGACTTAATATGAATTTTATATGGATTTAACAAGATTATGGAATTGTTTTTATATAAGGAATCCATTTTATAAATCAATTTCTCTGAGTTTCCATTTATCTGGACCGCGCCTGAAATTTCAGATAAGACAAGGACCTCTGCGCAAGATATCCTAAGACTCGGCCCATACACTAGGTGGACGGCGGGTTGAATACCGTGTTTCCCGAGGGTTCATGTGTAAAACGGACTAGTGCAAGGGTGTGGGTGTTTGTCGGCCGCAGGATCATGGATGAACGTTCCTGATCAGATCGGCTTCAACTGCGAACCGGTACACATTCTGGTTCCTCGGATCAGCGATCAAGGGCCATGGTTTAATGCGCGTACGATTTGATCTCGCCCCCACATCAACGGTAAGGATTAGATCCGTATCCCGGTCAGCCATACGGAGTCTCCACCATCGGATCAAACCTCAACGTCCCTGATTCTAAGTAACCTACACAGATTCACATCCGACCGATCGAAAACGGACGACGTACGATCCGCCCACCCGAATCGGTACCACTCATGTAATCTAGGTCGTCGAGCACTAGATCGACGGATCACAGTTAATCCTCTTACTCTAGTTTACCCCGACGGCGGCGCCGCCCCCCGAGGCTCGGTGGAGCCATTACCGGCGATCCGCAATCCCCCACCACGGTGTTCCAACCTCAAATCCAAGGTACCCTAAGTGAAACCAAGAACGGGGAGATCGTGAGGGACAAACTTACATGGCAGAGAGTAGACGATGAGGCCAGCCCACGGCGCAGGGCGGGTCAATGGCGATTCCGATGCCCGGCGACAACTTACCGGCGGCCTGGAGCGTAACCCCCCCAGGCACAGCAGTGACCATGACCAGAGAAGGTTGGTGAAGCTCCCTGCCCCAACCTCGAGGTCCCAACGGTGATGAGTTCACGGTTTAATGGTGGCGGCGAGCTATTCTCCTGCTGTTTCTCCCTATCGGGTGGTGGCACGGACGCGACAAGACCCAAGGGGGTGTTTATATCTACTGCGCACCCGATCCCACAGGTGCGGAGGTCGTTACGCCAGTCGGGTTGCCCGGCCGCGCCATGCACGGATCGATGGGATTTCAGCCACGGAAGCTCCAGATTTTTTCTGTTGGAGAAGATGACCGCCGCGATGGGCCCACACGACATTGGCTCAGGGATGAAAAAATCGTGCGCGTGCGCGCGCCACTGGCCTGGCAGGCCCGCAAGCAGGGACAGCGCGGAGGGGAAAACTTCGGACGAGTGGGTCTCAGGTGGCGGTGGAACAGCCGAGAGCGCAGCGTGTTGATCTGGGCTTTGGGGCCCACCCACCAGTGCCCCCGCACGCGCGAGCCAGCAGGTCCGAGCGAGGTAAGCAGGCAGAGGAAATTTGGGCCGGCTGAGGGTTTGAGCCCAATACGGGTACATTCTCTCTTTTTTTTCTTTTTATTTTCCTTTTTATTTTCTTTGATTTCTTTCCAAATCAAATTTCCTTTCAAATTTAAATTTGATACTGTGGCGAATTTGTCTTCAACTTACATTGCACATTTAAAGTACTAACTCTGAAAATATATTTCTAGGTATATTTCATGTAAGTCTCTTATTCCTTTATTTCTTTTCTTTTTCCTTTTCTTCTGATTTCTTCTCTCCCTATTTTCAGATTTCAATTGGAAATCCAAATTTGTTGTGAAATTCATACTTAGGTTTAAATGTACAAATTCATATATTAGGATGAAAAGGATATATATATATATATTTATTTCCTTTATGTTGTGTGGTATTTTTCTCGTAAATAAATCCCAATTTCAATTTGGGGTCCAATTCAAATCCCAATCATTATTATATTTTTATTGGTACTAGTGTTATTATTCAATGTACAATCAAATAAACTAGGCATGAATACAAAGTGTATGTATTCTTATATATTTACCTAGATTATTTTATTCCTTGGTTTAGGCAAAGGTTCATAATATGACATGCACACATTTTATTTTTTTAGGAAGATATTACTTTTGAGTATGTGATCAAATTTCAAGCTAACTAAAATTAATACTCATTATCTTACTTATTCAGGGGAAAATAATGTATTCTCTTTTACCAAGAATCACTTAATCTTGAATTTTTATTTAAGAGCATTCTTTAAATTTCATGAGAGGAATATCTTATCTTACTGGATGGTAGATATTTCTATTTTATCTTATGTTTACTCAATTTTCTTAGTGTTACTTCCTATAAGAAGGCGTAGAAGGGATAGCCGAACTCCTAACACATTTTAGGGTTTACACTCTTGGCATCCGTGTTGACATCTTCTAGGGCATAACGTGAGAACTGCAGAAACTTATCCCTGTACTCACTAACGGACAGGGGGCCTTGCTTCAACGCGAGAAACTCCTCCTTCCTCACTATCATCAGTCCCTCAGGCACATGGTAGCGACGGAAGTTATCCCTGAACTCCTCCAAGTGATGGCTTCAGGGTTGGCATGGGTGGCGAGGTAAGACTCCCACCAAGACTGTGCTGCTCCCCTCAGCTGTCGGGGACCATACAACACCTTCTCACGATCGTTGCACTAGGCAGTATGCAACTCACGCTCCATGGTACGCAGCCAATCTTCCGCGTCCATGGGATCAGTAGAGTGGGCAAAGACTGGGGGATGGCCCCTCATGAATTCTGCCTGCTTGTCTCTGGGCACTTGAGGCATCTGGACTTGCACTGGAGGCTGAGGTGGTGGTGGCCGCTGCTGAACTTGCTGCATCGCTGCTAATGTCTGACCAATTGCCTGAACTGCCTAGGTCTACATCAAGAACATCTGCTCAATGGTCATCAATGGTGGCGGTGGCAAATGCTGCTGCGGAGCTGCCTCCTCTTGGGGTGCCTGCTGCTCTGGCTGAGCACGCCTCGCACCTTTGCGCCTGTTCTTAGACATCTGTAGAAATCACACACATATATCAACTCTGACTCTGCAGTCTTTCAGCATAAGAAAAGATGTATAGAAAGTCTCCATAACACTGAACAAATGAGGAAAGGGGAAATAAAGGGATTACCCAACTAAATAACTGACTTTATTAATAACTACACCAAGTTGCAGGGGATACCCACACCTTGGTGACAATCATTACAAAGATCCAACTTCAGTACATGTCCATCATAACAAGCATCCAACATAAGATAAGCAAACTAACTCTAACTAAAACTGACTTAGGCTAAGACACAGAACTAAGCATTATTACAGACTCCGACTCTGTCGATCTAAGTATCTAAATCTATGCGGGTCCTGCAGTCTGGGGTACCATAGTCGAAGCGACCACGGGGCAGTGAACGGTAAGGGTGCTGAATCCCAACAGAGGCGGGAGAATGTGGCGGAACCGCCCGAATTATTCCAACTTAAGTGCCTAAGTCCCACCTTAGAGGCTAGACCACACTTAAATAGGAATAACACGTCAGTCCCTCGGATCTAGTCCGACGAGGCCACTAACAGGATCAAGTACCACGTACTCACTCGATGGTGAGGCACAGAGCAAATACAATAAAACATAAAACCAACATTAAGGAGTATTAAATTTATTACAACATCATCGGAGTTTAAACAAAAGTAGTGATCATTGTTCGGAATGCAGTGGAATAAAACTAACGATAAATAAATGGAAGGATGGGGAAGCCTATCCCATCACTCCTCATGCTCCTCCTCAGCTGAGGTAGGGTCCCACTCGACTGTCCAACCCGGTGGCAAGATGGACGGCCAAGTCACTCCAGCAACCATGTCTTCCAGAGAACCTGTAAAATTATGCCACAAGCAAGGCTGAGTATACTAATACTCAGCTAGACTTACCCGGTGTGAGGAGTCTACTCCTCTACCTCTAGACATGCAGCTGTTTGGCTGAGAGGTTTGCTTGCCAAAAGCACTAGCTGAGTCTAAAAATCAAGTTTTTAGCTTTTTCAAGTTTTGTGTGACTCTCTTAAGACTAAATGTGTACCTATCTAATCATACATGGTATCAAACATTTAGCAATCAACAACTTTTGCCAAGTCATCACATTCCACTTGTTACTCGATGTAGCAGCATGGATCAAGCAGTCTCATTAGCTGTGAGAAGCAGACGATTCGAATCGAATTTTTATCCTTGCAAGGTAAACCTAAACACACGACGTGGCAAGGCACTCTGTCCCCACACACATCAATCGTCCCCATCGATTCCCCGCCAGCAGAGAGGGGCTCACCGCCTTGGCGTACAATGCCTCACTGACCCCGACTGCCGTTGTGTAGTGACCGCACTTGTACCCACCATAACCGGAATGGGAGACCACGTCTCAGGTCGCGTGAGGAGGGCAATCTGCTGCCAGGTTCAATCAGGTACTAGGCTTACCGATTTACCATATTTCTCGGCATGTGCTTAGTACGTTCAAACGCTTGACACACGGTACCACACCTTAATCCTTATTCCAATTTTTCGTCTCGTAGACAACCAATCCCCATGGATCGTTGTCCATAGACCAACATCATTACGATATGAAAATGGATACAACCAATTTCTAACCTCGTGCGAGTGCTAGAAAAATCACTCGACTTCTACCGAGATCCCTAATTAGTAAAGCAGCTACTCGACCTAACATACTAGTATCCATCTCAAAAGGAAATCCTGAGTTAATGCAACTAGGGTTTTAGACAACTCCTACACTTAAGTGCATAATTCAAGCCTACAATCATTAAGTGCAGTAAAATAATATATAGAACTGGTTATGCATAAAACCGGGGCTTGCCTTCCAAAGCTGGGGCTGGCAGATCCTCGATGGCAGGCTCTGGTGCTGGCTCCTGGGCTACCTCCTAAGCAACTCCTAGCTCCTGCACGAGGATGTACTCCCTGTCAGCGAGATTACAATCTATCGTATGCAATGTATGAGGTATATGCATAAATATGACATGAACATTTGTAAGGGTTATGCATAGTAAAACAGTATTAAGTTTAGCGTTTCTCTATGGTTTCTTTTTTGGATACAAAAGGTTTTGCATTTTTATCTATTTTTCCCAAGGTTTTCCCTTTTTCTCTTTCTATTGCTTTTTATTAAGCAGTTTTGAACTATGAGGGTTAGTTAACATTTTCCAAAAATGTTATAAAAATTATAGTGGGTAGAGTTTTAACTCTGTGGGTTATCCTAGAATTTTAAGGTGGAATTTGCTTCAGATACTATTTGTGTAAAATTAACAAAAACAAGTGTCAAAAAGGCACTTTACACTATAGCTCTGATTTAGGTGAGGCTTCTGCACTAAATTTTATTTTTGTTGAGATTCATAGGTGATATTAGGCCTCTGTGTTAAAAATCACAGAAAAAGGCCTACTCTATATTTAGTTGTGAATTTCTAAAGTTTAATGCCAAAAAGGTACTTGTAACCAACTTGTTATTTGAAAAATATCAAACAACAAAACTCATATTTTTCCTATGTTCATAATAACAAAGTATTAGTTATCCCATGGTTTGGGGTGTTTTCTGCTCAGGATTATTTTTCTAAGATTTTCCTAAATTTTCATTATTTTTATAAAATAAAAGGTATCCCATTTATTTTGTACTAAACAAGGGTCTAATAAAATTTTCCAGTGAACTTCACTGAATAAGTGAGCCAACAAAAATGTGGCTGCTTCCTGGTTCTTATTTTTGACTACCTTTTCTCTTTTCTTTAACTTTGAGCAAAAAATGATTTTAAATGGTAAAACCTACCTTAATTTGGTGTACTGAGAGGTTTACTATTTTTATACAGATCAGGGAGTTACTAAGTACTTCCCTAATTTTTCTTAACCTCAGTCTAACAGTGTAACTATTTTCCCTCTATTATTTAGCTTTTGGCCAAATCAATATTTAATTCCAAACTTTAAATTC
Organism: Zea luxurians; assembly: GCA_029449295.1. NCBI lineage: Eukaryota > Viridiplantae > Streptophyta > Magnoliopsida > Poales > Poaceae > Zea > Zea luxurians. The sequence continues at coordinate 119,230,251 of JAOPSE010000009.1, forward strand.
TTTTGTAATACTAAGGGGGTTTGCATTTTTCCTAGGTAGATCACATTATTTAGATTCTAGCAAAATTGGTTTGACCAAATTTGGTTGAATAAAACTGAAGTAATGAATTTTACAAGGTCTGTTTGCATTTAAATTAGAAATATTAAAAAGGTTTTCTGGAAAACCAGTTTACACCGAGGTCCCTGGGCTTTCCCTAAACCAGTTCTTTAACTTATACCCCTGCGCAACTATTCATTTGAGTCTCTGACAGTTCAAAAATCCCCCTGACTTCTATTCCTTCCTCCCCGAGGTCCCTCTCCCCTTTTGAACAGTACTCGCGAAAGGAAAAAGGGCGGCGCGGCTTACCGGCAGTGAGGGAGGTCCGGCGAAGGGTGGGGATGGCTTCGGGAGGTCCTTGCGGTCACAACGAGGTACGGCTCAACGACGGTGATGGCCAGAATCGGCCGGTCCACGTGCGCAGGCGGGCGAGCTCATCGGCGGCGAGTGCTCCAGCCTATCCACAGTGATACATGTCAAACCAAGGGCACGGGGAGCTTCACGGGGTGCTAATGAGTCGACCCGTGCAAGGAATCGGAGAATAACTCACAGTGGAGCTCGGTCTACGTTCGCCGGTGGTCGGGTGAAGTCCGGTGACCTTGATCCGGTGTCTCCGGCGAGACATAGCTCGATTCCCCGCTCTAGGAGCTTCACCGAGGCACGTAGAGTCCATTCCGAGGGTTGGGCGGGGCTGGGAATGGCTCTGTTGTCCGGTCTACAGTGGCGGGTGCTCGGGCGGCCGCTGGCACGCCTTGTGCAGGGCAAACTCTGGCGATCTCGTGCTCCGGTGAGGTCGAGAGCATGCGGGGGAGTACGGTCGAAGCCTTGGTTGGCTTTATAGGCGCGGGCGCGGGCAGGGGACACGGGCGTGGCTTGGCGCGGTGTGGGGCACGCGGGGTCGGGCGCTGGGCGTGCTCTGGCGCGTTCAGGGCGCGTCGAACACGTGGAGGTGTTCTTCTGCCCCTGTTCAACAGCTTGCCGAGATCGCAAACATGCGAATCTTGGCAAAAATCTAGCGCAGGCCTCTTCCTGGCACCTATGGCTATCTCTTGTATGTGAGTTCCAAGGGGAGATAAGCCCTAGGTCAGAAGATTTTCGGACGCCAAATCTGGCTTGTCCCACTGTCCACTCCGCGACAAAAGTGATGCCAATTCAAGTCAAACGAATTTGGATCGGTTTCAAACTTTTCTAGTGCGCGCCTTAGGTGGTTTGGCACCTTTTTGGTATTCAAACCAAGTGGTTTTGGCACCATTTACTAAGTGAACACAATTGATCTTTAGATTAGGGTTAAAATTTGACTTAGAAAAGATTAGAGAGCTCTAGTGTGCTCTCTACTTAAGGGGTGAATTTGGGGTCTTTAAGGGGCCTTTTTGTAATGATTCCCCTCTGCATTTTGTAGGTTATAATGTTACTTAAACTTTGGTTAAGGATTAGAATCAAGGTTTGGCAATTTGATTAACTTATCCACTGATCCTTTGCTTGGAAGTCTAGTGCCTTTAGGGGTCTTTAGGGCTTAACCTCTTTGGCTCAAGATGACAATTGTTCAAAATGTGTGGGTGAAGCTTTTGTCATTAACCTTCCTTAGCTAACCCATGCTTCCAAGGTTCTAGGTGCTTCTTCTCCTCCACTTAAACACATGTGATAACAATGCACAAGTGTATGTTATGGAGTTAGGGCCATAGGTAACACTTGGGGTGTTACAGCCTTCCCCCCTTAATGGAATCTTGTCCCGAGATTTGGGTAGGGGTCCTTTAGAGAGGTGCCAAGAAGGTGGGTTTGTGTGATGTAGATTCTTTAAGCCAAGTTTCTCTAATTAACTGCTCTTCGAATGTCATCCCCTTTGCAACTTCAGAAGGAAGTCCTTTTTGATTCCTTTCCACAACTTACTCTACCCTTAACAACTAGGTTTTTCTTATAATTAGATTCAAAGGGCAGATGGGGGTGGGGTTTCGGATTACGTACCGACTCCTTTGGGCAGGAAGTCGGGGAAGAGAGAACGTAGAAAATCCTCAGTCTCCCACATAGCCTCTTCTACTAAATGTGACTCCACTGAATCTTATACATCCTGATCGACCTTGCCCGAGTTGATCTATCCTTTTGGTCCAGTACCTTGACGGGGTGCTCTTGATAGGACAAGTCTGGTTCTATCTCCAACTCTGGTTCAGGTAGCACTTCTGTGGGTAAGCGGACACACTTTCATAGCTGAGATACGTGGAACACATCATGAACTGCTGACATATGGGGTGGCAACTTCAATTGATATGCTACAGGCCCACAAGTTTCTTTGATCTCATAGGGTCCAATGTAGCGAGGAGCTAACTTGCCCTTGATTCCAAATCTCTGAACACCTTTGGTGGGTGACACCTTAAGATAAACACGATCTCCCACTTCAAACTGTAGAGGCTTCCTCCTCTTGTCATGATAGCTCTTTTGCCTGGCCTGAGCAGCTTCTAGGTTCTTCTTAATGACTCTGACCTTTTCCTCTGCTTCAAGTACCAAGTCAGGCCCAAATATTTCCCTTTCTCCAGCTTGTGACCAATTTAGCGGTGTCCTACACCTTCTCCCATACAAGACTTCGAAAGGTGCCATCTTTAAACTAGACTGGTAGCTGTTATTATAAGAGAACTCTGCTAATGAAAGACACTTGTCCCAATCCTTTCCATAGTGTAGCACACATGCCCTCAACATGTCTTCCAAAATCTGATTCACCCTTTCTGTCTGACCATCTGTTTGAGGGTGGTATGCTGAGCTCCTTATTACATGGGTACCAAGTGATTCTTGCAATTGCTCCCAGAAACGTGCTACAAATGGTGCTCCTCGGTCAGACACAATAGTCCTTGGTATTCCATGCAGACGAACTATCTGGTCAATATAAATTTCTGCATACTTTTCTGTCCAGTGGGTGGTATGTACTAGCAAGCAATGCGCTGTTTTGGTCAACCTATCCACAATGACCCAAATAGAATCGTGGTGTCGGGAGGTATTGGGCAATCCCACGATAAAATCCATGCAAATGTCCTCCCATTTCCAGGATGGTATGGGAAGGGGTCATAAGGTGCCTGCTACCTTCAAATGACTGGCCTTGACTCTTTGGCAAGTGTCACACTCAGATATATACTTAGCAATTTCCCTCTTCATTCTGGTCCACCAGTACAAGGTTTTGAGATCATGATACATCTTGTTACTGCCGGGATGCATGGAGAATTTAGAAAGGTGAGCTTCATCCAATATTTTCTTTCTAAGCTTGGGGTTCTTGGGAACAACCAATCGGTCTCCAAACCATAGAATTCCTTTGCTGTCCTGACAGAAGCATTTGTATTTGTCCACCTTTTGTTCGATCATTTCCTTAATGACTTGAACACCCTTGTCACCAATCTGTGCCATGAATATTTGCTCATGTAAGGTGGGCTCTACTGAAATATAACTTAAAGTACCTGAAGGAATGACTTCAAGGTTCAATTTGCATAACTCGTCACACAGAGTGGCGATCTTAGAGTCCATGATCACACAGTTGCACTGGGCCTTCCGACTTAAAGCATCTGCCACAACATTGGCTTTGCCAGGATGGTAATGTACTTCCAAATCATAGTCCTTGATTAATTCTAACCATCTTCTCTGCCTCATATTAAGATCAGCCTGAGTGAAGATATACTTGAGACTCTTATGATAAGTATAGATATTACAATGAGCTCCCATCATGTGATGTCTCCAAATCTTGAGAGCATCAACTACGGCTGCTAACTCCAGATCATGTGTGGGGTAGTTCTACTCATGGGGTCTGATTGCTCGGGAGGCATAAGCAATGATTCTGTTGTCTTGCATCAAGACACATCCCAATCCAGTACCTGAAGCATCGCAATAAACCTCAAAAGGTTTTGTGTTGTCAGGTTGAGCTAACACGGGTGCTGTTGTCAGATGTTACCTCAATGCATGAAATGCATCTTCACATTTCTGACTCCATTCGTACTTTACTCCTTTCTTCAACAATTCAGTCATTGGCTTGGCAATTCTGGAGAAATCTGAAATAAATCATCGATAATACCCTGCCAATCCCAGAAAACTCCAGATCTGCCGTACAGTGGTAGGAGGTTTCCAATTCATCACTTCTTGGACTTTCTCAGGATCAATAGATACCCTATCCTGAGAAATGGTGTGGCCCAAGAACTTGATTTCCCTTAGCCAGAATTCACATTTGGACAACTTAGCATATAGACGGTGATCGCGCAGTCGCTGAAGTACGATGTGTAGATGCTCCGCATGCTCAGCTTCATTTTTGGAATAAACCAAAATATCATCAATAAAGACCACCACAAACTTGTCCAGCTCTGGCATAAATACTGAGTTCATCAAATACATGAAATAAGCCGGGGCATTGGTCAGCCTGAAAGACATCACCAGGTACTCATAAAGCCCATATCTGGTAGAGAAAGTCGTCTTGGGAATATCACTGGCCCTGATTTTTATCTAATGATAGCCAGAGCGAAGGTCTATCTTGGAGAATACTTTGGCTCCCACCAACTGATCAAACAATACATCAATGCGGGGCAATGGATACTTATTCTTAATGGTCACCGCATTGAGAGGGCGGTAATCAACACATAACGTCAAACTCTCATCTTTCTTCTTCACAAATAAGGCGGGACATCCCCATGGTGAAGTACTTGGGCGAATGAATCCCTTGTCCAACAATTCTTGCAACTGCTTTTTCAATTCTGCCAACTCTGCTGGAGGCATCCTATAGGGTCTCTTAGATATAGGGGCAGTTCCTGGTTGCAGTTCAATCGCGAACTCTATGTCTCTGTCGGGTGGCATCCCTGGTAATTCATCTGGAAAAACATCTGGGTAGTCACAGACTATGGGGATTCTCTCAACAGGTGACTCTATCATAGCGAAGGCACAGGAACGGGTACAACCCTGGTTTGGCAAATATAATGTAGTCTCGCTATAAGTAGGGGAGTGAATCTCAATGGCCCTTGCTGCAATATCAAGTACTGCCTGATGCCTGGATAACCAGACAGTTCCCAATATGATGTCCACACTATCCAAACCCAAGATGAGGAGGGTGGTTCTAATCACAAGACTACCAAATTTTATAGGCACCTGCCTGTTGATTTGATAGGTGGCAACCCTGCCTCCTGGTGTTGAGATTGTGATACCCCCATTGGTGTGATGGAAAGGTAACTGGCATTTGGCACTAAATTTTGTACTGATAAAACTGTGTGATGCACCAGAATCAAAAAGAATGATTGAAGGATTATTCAAAACGGAAAAGATACCAGTCATGACGGGTGCTCCCTCTGGAATGTTAGCCATGGTGGTGAAGTTCAGCCTGCCTCGCCTCACTTGGACCTTCTACCTCTTGCCTTGGTTCTGATTGGAATTCTGCCCCTACCTCTGCTGATTCTTGGGGCAATTCTTGGCATAGTGTCCGGTGTTACCACAAGTGAAACACCTGTTGTCATTGACCTGACGGTACTGCTGCTGTGGTGGCTGATTGTTGTTCCTCTGAACTGGGAGCTGAGAACGGTTGGGTGCCTGCTACGGCTGCTGCTGTGGTCGGATTACCCAACGTCCTTGCTGCTGTAGTGGCCCCCTGCTCTGGGTGTCAGATACAATCCTGAAGCCCTGAGGCTGAGCTGAAGGTCCTGCTACAGGGGTCTTCCTCTTCTTTTCTGCCTGACGAGCTGTGATGTAGTCTTCCTGGGAAATGGCCATGTTGACTAACTCATTGTAGCTGTTGGCCCTGACTGTGTTGAGACAGTCGCGGAGCTTAGTGCTGAGACCCCTCCTGAACCTATCCCTCTTCTTCTCATCAGTGTCTGCGTGGTATCCAGCATACTGACACAGGTCATTGAAGGCTTGAGCGTACTGCAACACTGTCTGTTTTCCCTGCGTGAGTGCCAAAAACTCATTGAGCTTGCGATCCATAATGCCTGCTGGTATGTGATGCCCTCTGAAGGCTGCCTTGAACTCTCCCCATTCTACCATGTGATTAGTTGGCTGCATGGCGAGGAACTGATCCCACCATGTTCGCGCGGGTCCGCGAAGCTGCTGGGTGGCGAACCTGACCTTAGCCACCTCTGAACAAACTCCATTAAGCAGTGGGAATTTGGATTCCACTACCTTGAGCCATACATCGGCATCAAGCAGATCCTCTGCCTGAGTGAACAACGGCGGCTGAGTGTGTGGCGGAACCGCCCGAATTATTCCAGCTTAAGTGCCCAACTCGCACCCTTAAGGGCAGCAACACACTTAAACAGGAATAACCAGTTAGTCCCTCGGATCTAGTCCGATAAAGCCACTTACCAGGATCGAATACCACTAGCTCACACGAAGGTGAGGCACAGAGAAATACAATAAAACATAATACCACAAATTTAATAAGTATCATTAGTGGTTACATTATCAGAGTTTCAGAAATAATAACCAGAAATTTTAATGCAGCGGAAATAACTAACGGAGAAAACCGAGTAACATGGCGAAGCCTGGCCACGCTACTCCTCCTGGTCCTCACCTGAGGAAGCAATAACCCTCTCGACCGTCTATCCCGGTGGCAGGGATGAAGGCCAAGTCACACCATCAACCAGAACAAGGAGGTACCTGCAAAAATTATGCCACAAGCAAGGCTGAGTATACTAATACTCAGCTAGACTTACCCGGTGTGAGGAGTCTACAACTCTACCTCTAGACATGCAGCTGTTTGGCTGAGGAGTTTGGTTTGCCAAAAGCACTAGCTGAGTCTAAAATTAAGTTTTAGCTTTTCAAGTTTTAGTATGATCCTTTTTAAACTAGATGTGTACCTAGCTACTCATACATGGTATCAAACATTTTATCAATCAACATCTTTTGCCAATCGACTCATTTCCACTTTTTACTCAATGCAGTACAATGGATCAAGCAGTCTCATTAGCTGCGAGAGGCAGACGATTCGAATCAAGTTTTTACCCTTGCAAGGTAAACCTAAACACACGACGTGGCGAGGCACTCCGTCCCCACACACATCAACCGTCCCCATCGATTCCCTGGCAACAGATCAGGGCTCACCGCCTTGGCGTACAATGCCTCACTGACCCCGACTGCCGTCGTGCAGTGACCGCACTTATACCCACCATAACCGGAATGGGAGACCACGTCTCAGGTCGCGTGAGGGGTAAAGTCTGCGGGCAGGTTCACTCAGGTACTAGGCTTACCGATTTACCATATTTCTCGGCATGTGTTTAGTACGTTCAAACGCTTGACACAGGTATCCGCACGTTAATCCTTATTCTAATTTCATCTCGTAGACCACGCATCCCCATGGATCCGTGTCCACAGACCATCATCATTCTGATATAAAAATGGATACAACCAATTCTTGACCTCGCGCGAGTGCTAGAAAAATCACTCGACTTCTACCGAGATCCCTAATTAGCAAAGTAGCTACTCGACCTAGCATACTAGTATCCATCTCAAAGGGGATCCTGAGTTCATGCAACTAGGGTTTCAGTCAACACCTACACTTAAGTGCACAGTATAAGCCTACAAACATTAAGTGTAGTAAAATAGCATATATAAACGGTTATGCATAAAATAGGGGCTTGCCTTTAATTTAACACTTAGATAGTGTTTGCTGGGGGAGGTGCTCGCTTGGCGAGCATCCACTGGTTATGTCCATCCTTCCTTGGGTCGTCCACCGACTGCATCTTGTGGGTGGCACCACATCACTTGCACGATCATCCTCTCTCGGTCCTAAATGAGATGCAAGGTGCATATGTATGAATATAATAAAATAGCACAAGATACTTTAAGTACATGTTTGCGAACTAAACATTAAATTGTAAGACACCGTAACAACCATTGCTAGCATTAGCTATCTACACGTTATCAACGTTGAACATTAACACCATCAAAAGACGACAACATGTTATTTATTTACGCAACATAATTACAACATCACAAGCACGCGCATTTTATTTATTTGGATACGGCTTTTCATTAGTTCTCCTATTGATCGCGCAAAAGCATCACCGGCCACACAAGTTCAATAGAGGACATAGGCATCAATGTCTATGGAAATTCTACATCGCAATCAACTAGAGGAAGAAATATATAAAACATGACGCACAGGCAACATTAAGCTTCACCATTACCAGCCTATGTCCTGTTAAGTGCTAACTAAGCATTTTTAGCCAACAAGTGAACTAAACAATCAAATGCGCACTTGCAGATTTTTGGACAGCAATACAGCAGTTACTTGTTTTAATTATAACTTTTCAAATATTAATCCAAAAATAGCAAACTAGGACTTTCTGGAAAGCTTAGAAAGTGCTCTACAACTTTGGTATTGTCATCACAACATGATTCAACACTTAGCAAGGTCAAAACGTGCTAATACAACAGCTCTGTACAGATTTGGACAGATTCAGACTTGCAACTTCAAAAATTCACATCTAAAGATTCAAACATCTAAACGAGTTGATCCTAGACTTTCTGGAAAGGTAATTAAATTTTCTACAATTTATTTATAAACATCCCTGGCTGGTCTAATATATATCAAGGGTAAAATACACTATGAAGGTTGTGCTGTCCAGAACTGGACAGATTCAGTCTTCACACTTTAAACATCCATAACTTAAGCTTTAGACCACCAAAAAGAGTGATCCAAGACTTTTTGAAAAGCTTAGAAAAAGTACTACACAACTTTTCGAAATCTGTTCTGACAGTGGACAGAACACAGCAACCAGTTTGTAAAATTCATAACTCTTAAACTGTCATGCCTAAGGTTGTGAAATTTTAACACAAGCAAGATAAGAAAAGCATATACAACTCTCTTATAATGACCATAAACAGATTGTAACAATAACTTAAGCAAACAATGCAGTTTCTGAAATCTGTACAGAATTTGGACAGGCTCAGTTACTGAATTTGTAAAAAGCATAACTCTTAAACGATCAGACTTATGCCTGTCAAATTTTAATACAAGCAAGATAATAAAGTTATCTACGACTTTTCTATAGCACATATCTACAGAAAACATAATTTAGTTCATCAAACATACATCACGGGGAAATCACTGCGTGCAGTCCAAAACAGCAATTAATAAATTTCAGCTCCTATACAATTCAAGAATTGCCGCGCTCTAGAGACTTGAATTATTCTAACACTTTGACAATTGTTAGAGTTAAAATAACCAAGTGAGAACTAACAAGTAGACTTACTAATTTTTATATAAGTTATTTCGGGCGCTAGAATTGCCATACACAAGTAACAACGCATTCTCTACGAAAATCAATATCGAAGCGCTTTTCACCCAAAAATTTGTATTTTAACATAGACACCACACGAGCACTACTAATTTTTACCTGCGACCATAACCATACGCATTTATACTACAACAAGCAATTTATCGTAACTACGAACTTAACCCACAACCATCTAACAAGTTTGCTAACACATTATTATAGCACTCTGAGGCACAATGTGTATATAGCAATCACTTATCGCAATCGACTCTTTCTTAACAGAAGTTAGCCAACACAGTATAACACTTAGCAAACTATTTTTGACATCGCAACTCAAAAACATGGGTTGGAGCAGATTAATCAGTGTTTCTCAACCATTGCTCAACTTGAATTAGTTAACACACAAGTCACCTAAATAGCACATTTTTGGGGGTCTATCATGGAGGCATTTACACATGGCGTAAAACTCCATAAGACTTACATTGGCTACTGAGGGACCTAAAGCAGTTATGTGCATATCTTATCGGGTTGTTCTTTAATTTTAACAAGGACCAACTTATGAACGCTACTCGCCTCCAGTAATTATTGGGCTGCGATAACGCTCATATAAGACCTATAATCAATCAACAAGATATCCAACATGCATGGAATGCAATAATTGACAAAACAAAGTATCGATCCACCATACAACAGAAATCATGACGGCACCGATGGATGCTATCAACTACCCGTTTAAAAATATTAAACTTACTTCTCGCTTTGCCACTTCGACACCATTTAGTCACATGACCATCGGGAGCATCCTTCACACGGTTATACGACAGCAACCTAAATGTTGTGTTACACAATACATACATTTTGCATCATCGCGAGTATAACTATATTACGGCATATACCAGCACACCTCAAACAAATATCTCACTCCACCATTTACCAAAATACACCACGGCACACACACACATACGTGTCCCCATATTACGCACAAGACATCCACCGCACCAGTGACTCCAACAGGATTAATCATACTCTCATTTGCATCGACTATCACAATCACCGATCACATGCATAAAACCAATACACTCTTCATATAAACATCTATCGATGTATTCCCTAAATCATCATTCGCATTTATTTGTTTATTTATTTAAACTTAGTCTTCGCATCAAACAACATATCGCATATGTTCCTATCGAAATATAAAAACATCCGACTTCTTTTCTACTTTATTTTCTTCTCTACACGCTTCCATTCATACAAAGGAGTTTTCACACATAATCACACATGCACATCATCGACCAAAACATAATTAGACTAACTACAAATCGCAAACATCAAACAACCTCTTGTTCTCCAACCGCAAATGCGATCCTACCAATGTGTATAACCAAAATATTTTACCCACATCCACACATATACATGCACTGCCTGACATCAACCAAATCATACATATTGTAAAATATAAATCAATCAACCTGAATGGGATCAAATTTGAGTTGTGCAAGCACGTGGTTCACCCGACCGGTCTTGTATCAAACACACGTGCGCGACGGATGGCATTGACGGCTAGCTGCGATTAGACACACACAACCGTTCAACAGTTTTACCGAGCACAAAAATAAAAATATAATAGCAGCAAGGGCAGCGAGGAATCTCACCGAGGACTTACGGCGTCGCGGATGGGGCTGTCCAAAACACGCTGCTTGGTTTAGGCATTTTGTCGAATGCCCAAGGACGTCGACGGTGCAAGGCGCAGCAAGGAAGGCTTGATGAAGACGAGGACACAGCTACGAGGGGAAGAGCAGGCGCTGTGCGAGGTGGAGCAGGGCACCTGAACGAGCAGCCATGGGGCACCAAGGAAGGGGAGCGCCAGCCATGGATGTGCTCGGCCAGGGAGGGAGCTAGAGAGGGAATCAACGTCCACCATGGGAGTAGATGGAGCAGAGAAGTGCACGAGTACCATGGGGGTGAGCTAGTTTCAGAGCTAGAGCACAGCACCTCTGAAAGGAAAAGCAGAGGGGGAACAGATGCAGTGGAGAAAAGGCGCTCATGACTGTTGGCCGGAGCTAGAGCTCGACCGTGCATGCGACTGGGCGCCATGGAGGGAGCGTACGCAGGGGCCGTCAGGTCCTGGGCATAGCAGGGCGCGCCATGGAGACAGGGAGGGGCGCATCCATGGAAGAGGGCGCGCCGGCTCACCTACTCGAGCTCGGACGCTGGAAGGGAGCCCCAAGGGAGCTAGAGCCGAGGAGGAGGGGTGGCGCCATGGAGGCCCCTTGTTCCTGTGCTGAGAAAGGGAGGTCGCCAGGAGGTGCTTGCTGCCGTGTGCCACTGGACAGAGAGAAGAGGTGGCGTGGGAGAAGAAGGCAGGGAAAATGGCTGGTGGCGGCTAGGGGTGGGAGTGGAAAATTTTCAAAGTGCAAGGGAGGGGTCCTTCTATTTATAGACAAGTGCTAGGGCTAGGGTTTTTGTGGGGTTGCTTAGGGTAGAAGGAAACCAAAAATTACTACTGGATTTTGGCAGCAATTCATCTGCGCGAGATTGAAAATGATGTGACAAACGAGGAAAGCCGGTGTCAAGACGACAGACGATTGAACACTTAGCTTGGACCGAGAAATTGGTTTCGGCGTCGCATTGAAATTCTCTCGCGCACTATTTTAGAAACAAATTTTTCTCTCAAAATTTTGATCAGCTTTGGATTTTTAGTCGGAGAAGGTGAATCGTGACATCTTAAAAATCACTGCCGGAGTGGGTTTTCAATTCGGTTAAGACATAAGATACTAGGCTGAGTAGAGTAAGAATTAATTAGGGGACGACATACTGAGTATTCCATTTGAGAGAACGGATTCGGATAAAATAGTCGGACATCGATTGAAGTTCGAGGAATTAGACTCGGGCTCAGATCAAATAACAGCCGTCGAGGGTTTGATTAAATAAGCTTTAGATGAGATTTATAAATTGAGTTTGACTACCGAGTTCGCATTCGTGCCGAGAAATAAAAGTTTTAGCAGGCTCCAAATTTGGCCTTCTGTGAGACTGAATAACTTCGAGTTCAGTGAAATGTGAATGAATAGTCTGGATAATCAGAGACATATGTGAGCGAGAAATAGAAATGTTCACTGAGCATCCGAGATTAGGATAAATCTCTCGTCATAACACGAAACTGACACCTGGTGTCGGGTACCATAATTAGGGGTACCCCCAACGCTCCTAATCATGGCTGGTAAACACCCTCAGACCAACTGACGGGTGCGGTTCAAGCCAAGACTTCGTCTACCCGAGGGACACGATCTCACCCGAGCCCAGCCTCGGGTTGGAACAGTAGTCCCGGACGAGTTCACGCCTCGCCCGAGGGCCTCCTCAGGCAGCGGGCGCCCCCTCGGCACTCCCGAGGCCCGCTCGGGCAGGCTTCGTTGTGAAGCAACCTTGGCCAGACCGCCTCACCAACCGACCGCTTCGCAGGCACATTAAATGCAGGGGATGCCTGGCGCCGTATCCTGACACGCGCGCCTCAGTCGGCCAGGCCAAAGTGACCGCAGTCACTTCGCCCCTCTTCTTTACTGTCCGATATGACAGGAAAACAGCGTCGCTCGCTCCGCTCCGACTGTCGTGTCAGCCACCCCGACAACGACTGACAACAAGTCACGATCAACCACCGAGTTCAACCTCGGGCGCAACAGGAAGCTCCGCCTCGCCCAACCTCATGCTCTGGCCTCAGGAAGAGGTCTCCGCCTCGCCCGACCTTAGGCTCTGGCCTTGGGAGGAGGTCTCCGCCTCGCCCGACCCCCGGACTCGGCCTCGACCCCGATCTCGGGAGGAATCGCGTCCTCGCCCGACCCTGGCCTCGGCCTCAAGAGGTCTCTGCCTCGACCGACCCTGGGCTCGGACCGGCCACGCTAATAGGGCATACATCATTTCCCTATTCCTAGCCTACTCAGGCTAGGAAGAACAAGACCGGCGTCCCATCTGGCTTACCCCGGCGACGGGTAATGATGGTGCCCCGCGTGCGCCATGACGCCGGTGGCCCTCGGCCCCTTACAACAGCAAGGAGACGTCAGTAGGATCCTCGCCGCGCTGCCAGCTGTGCTCCTACAGGACTCAGGCGCTCCCCCGACGGCCACGCCATCACATGTACAGGGCCCAGGCTCTCCCCCAACGGCCACGTTGGCATGTACACAGGGCTTAGGCACTCCACTGCCGGACACGTTAGCACATAGCTATGCCCCCCGTTGTACGTCTGGACTCTCTCCTTGCCTCGATAAAAGGGAGGTCCAGGGCCACCCTGAGGGGGGTTCACGCGAGGGAAGTGGCGGACGAGCTCTGTGTCCCTCTCTCTCTCACGCGACGCGCTTGTAACCCCTACTGCGAGCGGCACCCCTGGTGCAGGATAATACAAGGCTTGTCCCACCTCTTGTGTTCCATCCCGCGCCAACCCATCTGGGCAGGGACACGCAGCGACAATTCACTCGTCGGTCCAGGGACCCCCCGGGATCGAAACGCCGATAGTTGGCACGCCAGGTAGGGGCCTGCTGCGTGTTAACGAACACCTTCCCGTTGAGTTCCAGATGGGGAGTCTTCAGCAACCTCTCCTGAAAGTCGCCTAGAGGGGGGGTGGATAGGCGAAACCTGAAAATTAAAACTTTATCCCCCAACTAGATCCCTCGATTAGTGGTTAGAACAAGATATGCAAAAATAGGAGTATACAAACTAAGTTCTTGCTTGAAAAGAGTATTGCTAAATAATGCGGGAGTGATAAATCAATACAATTAATAAGTTATAGAATAACAAAGCACGAAGCCTTAGATGAGAAGAGCACTAGGTCAAGTTCTTTCTTGCAACGTGTTGCTTCACTAAATGGGAATTTAACTTGAAGCAACACCAAATGATATTAGCAAATAATGGTGCAAGAAAACTTAGGGCAAGGGAAAACAAACAAATCACAAGCAATAAACACAATAGACACGGGTGATTTGTTTTACCGAGGTTCAGCCCTCGAAGGCCTAGTCCCCGTTGAGGAGTCCACTTAAGGACGGGTCTTTTTCAACCCTTTCCCTCTCTCTCCCGATCACACAAGGATCGGCGAGCTCTTCTTCTTCTCAAGGATCACTCTCGATCCCACAAGGACCACCACACTCTTTGGTGTCTCTTGTTCGCTTTTACAAGCCTCCAACACTTTGGAGGAAGTTCGATGGGAGTCAATACTCCACGCACAAATGAACACAAAGATGTAGCACACACTATCTCTCAATGAATCTCACAAGGCGCTAGGGCCAAACTCAATTGAATAGCTCTCTATTGCTTGCTCTCTCTTTTGTGGCACTTGTGTTGGTTGTAGTGGACTAAATCTTGTGTATAGGATGGATCAATGAATATAGGTGGTTGGGAGGGCTTGAGTATGTCAACTAGATGACTTGGAATGTTGCTTGGGCTCCCACACCTTGAAGTGGCCGGTTGGGGTGGTATTTATAGCCACCAATCAAAAACTAGCCGTTGGTGAAGGCTGTTTGTCGCATGGTGCACCGGACAGTCCGGTGCACACCGGACATGTCCGGTGCGCCAACCACGTCACCCGACCGTTAGGGTTCCGACCGTTGGAGCGCTGACTTCTGGGCCCGCCTGGATGTCCGGTGGCGCACCGGACATGTACTGTAGAGTGTCTGGTGCGCCGTCTCACGCGTGCCTGACTTCTGCGCGCTCTGGCGCGCATTTAATGCGCCTGCTGGTGACCGTTGGCGCCGAAGTAGCCATTGCCCCGCTGTCACACCGGACAGTCCGGTGTACACCGGACAGTCCGGTGAATTATAGCGGAGCAGCCGAAGTGAATTCCCGAGACTGGCGAGTTCGAAGCCACGACTTCTTGGAGCACCGGACACTGTCCGGTGAATTTTAGCGTGCCGGCTCCGAGAATTCCCGAAGGTGAAGAGTTTGAAGTCGACCTTCCCAGGTGCATCGGACACTGTCCGGTGGTGCACCGGACAGTCCGGTGCACCAGACCAGGGTGCCTTCGGTTGGCCCTTTGCTCCTTTGTTTGAACCCAATACTTGGTCTTTTTATTGGCTAAGTGTGAACCTTGGGCACCTGTATAACTTATCCACTAGAGCAAACTAGTTAGTCCAATTATTTGTGTTGGGCAATTCAACCACCAAAATTAGTATAGGAAATAGGTGTAAGCCTAATTCCCTTTCATCTCCAGCCCGGGACGGTGCTCCGCTTCGGGAGTCTCGAGTTCATGTCCCTCGACGGTAGCTACGACATGGTACTCCTCCCCCCGCGGCGTGATGACAACGACGGTCTCCGACTCGCCCGGCGGCGACGAGCTCTACGACAGCATCTCCCCATGGCAGAGGAGGAGCACTCCGGTCGTCCCCGCCACCCTCCTCGTCGGAGGAGGCGGAGATGAGGAAACCATGGCCACGCATGAGGTGGCACCTTGTCGGCTGTCGCACCAGAGCGAGTCGACGACGCCGGCACTCCCCCGGGGGACATGTCGGACATTGCCCTCGCACCTGAGGCGATGGCGGGTGTCACTTCCCCGCGACGTGTCAGCCCCAAGCGGACTGATGATGCCAGCACCCTCGCAAAGGAACTGCTGGGCGTTACCCTCGTACCTGAGATGACGGTGTGCTCCGCCCCCGACGCGACTTCACCACCGTCCAACGACCAAGAGGTACCGTCTGTTTTCCACCCCGTACCTTTTCGGTTCAGCTTCGATCCACCTAGCGACCCCGCTATGGTGAGTGCCTTCGTAAAGGCGTATCCAAACCTTCCGGGGTACCACATGTGGTCGACCTGGGACCAACTGACGACCGTCTCAACCTCCGGACCGGCGGGTTATGAGGAAGAGGACGACCCCGACTCCGGTTGGGATTTCTCTGCCCTCAATGACCCCAGTGCCATGCGGGGCTTCATGTCCGCATGTGACCACTGCCTCTCCGGTTGTTCTGACGATGGCCATGACCTTGACGACGAGGGTTACGGCCCAAGTCGTGAATGTTTCCATGTCGATCTGGGAGATCACAACGAAGGCAACCACCTCAGTATGCCAAAGGTTGATGATCCCCCTAGGCCCACATCTCGCGTTGACATCCCGCGGGAGCTAGCTGTGGTCCCAGTCCCTATGGGGGGTCGGGACATACAGCTCGAGCAAATCTGTGAGATGCAGGCCCGGGTCAACGGGGAAGCAGGCCGGCTTGTACAGCTCCGACAAAACATCGAACAGGAGTGGGCAGGCCGAACACTCGCCGGAGAAGCCTGTCACCGACCCCAAGACATCCGACGCCGCATCATCGACAATGCCAGGGCAGTGCTGCCCCCGGCCGTCAGCGGGTCCGGCTAGGACCTAGCTGCAGCGGCGATGCTGCTTCGAGCCATGCTGGAGGCATCCACCACCGAGGGACGGCATATCCAGGGCGAACTCAAGAATCTCCTAGAAGGCGCCACGGTTCGACGAGCCGAGAGCTCCGCCTCCCGCAGGCGAGCTGACCCCTCGGAGCATCACACGGTGTCCTCCCGGCGCATTCGGGAAGCCTCGGTCCATCCTGAGCATACGCGGCATGAGGCGCCCGCCGCCCGAGAACGCCTCGGTAACGAGCACCACCATCTCAACCATCGAGCCCGCCTCGACGAGAAGGTGCGCCGAGGCTACCATCCTAGGCATGGGGGACGCTGCAGCAGTGAGGAGGATCGTAGTCCTTCGCCCGAACCACCTGGTCTGCGAGTCTTCAGCCGGGCCATACGACGAGCGTCGTTCCCTGCCCATTTCCGTGCCCTGACTACTATCACCAAGTACTTGGGGGAGACGAGGCCAGAGCTGTGGCTCGCAGACTACCGACTGGCATGCCAGTTGGGAGGGGCGGATGATGACAACCTCATCATCGGTAATCTACCCCTTTTCCTCTCCGACGCCGCCCGAGCCTGGCTGGAGCATCTGCCTCCCGCGCAGATCTCTGACTAGGACGATCTAGTGAAAGCTTTCGCGGGGAACTTCCAAGGCACGTACGTGCGCCCTGGGAACTCGTGGGACCTCCAAAGCTGCCGCCAGCAGCCAGGGGAGTCCCTTGGAGAGCACATCCGGCGATTTTCAAAGTAGCGCACCGAGCTGCCCAACGTTACCGACTCGGATCTCATCGGGGCTTTCCTTGCCGGCACCACTTGCCGAGACCTGGTGAGCAAACTGGGGCGCAAGACTCCCACCCGTGCGAGCGAACTGATGGACGTCGCCACCAAGTTCGCCTCAGGTCAAGAGGCGATTGAAGCCATCTTCTGGAAGGACAAGCTGCCTCAGGGGGAGCCGAAGACAGACGCCCCTGAGGCGTCCGCCCAGCGGGGCACGAAGAAGAAGGCTAAAAACAAGTCGCGAGCGAAGCGCGACGCTGAATACGTGAATCTCGTCGCTGCAGCCGAGCACAGGAACCCTCGGAAACCTCCTGGAGGGGCCTGCGCGTTCGACAAGATGCTCAAAGAGCTGTGCCCCTATCACCAGGGGCCCGTCAAGCACACCCTCGAAGAATGTGTCATGCTCCGGCGCTACTTCCATATGACCGGGCCCCAGCGGAGGATGGAAAGGGCCATGAAAATGACAAGAAGGAGGGTGGCAAGGAAGAGGGATTCCCGGAAGTCCATAACTGCTTTATGATCTACAGCGGGCAGGCGGCGAATGCCTCGGCTCGGCACCGCAAGCAGAAGCGCCGAGAAGTCTGCTTGGTGAAGGTGGTGGCGCCAGTCTACCTAGACTTGTTCGACAAGCCTATCACCTTCGACCAAGGCGACCACCCCGACTTCGTGCCAAGACCGGGAAGGTACCCGCTCATCGTCAATCCAATCATCGGCAATGTTAGGCTCTCCAAGGTCCTCATGGACGGAGGCAGCAGCCTTAACATCATCTACGCCGAGACCCTGGAACTCTTAGGGGTTGATCAGTCCGAAGTCCGGGCCAGTGCGGCACCCTTCCATGGGATCACGCCCAGGAAGCGAATCCTACCCCTCGGACGGATCGACTTACCCGTCTGCTTCGGAACTCCCTCTAACTTCCGAAAGGAAGCTCTCACCTTTGAGGTCGTCGAGTTTCGAGGAACCTACCATGCGGTGTTGGGAAGACCATGCTACGCCAAGTTCATGGCCGTCCCCAACTACACCTACCTCAAGCTCAAGATGCCGGGCCCGAATGGGATCATCACCGTCGGATCCACGTACCGCCACGCGTACGAATGCGACGTGGAGTGCGTGGAGTACGCCGAGGCTCTCGCCGAGTCCGAGGCCCTCATCCGCCGACCTGGAATGTCTCTCCCAGGAGGCGCCTGATGCGAAGCGGCACGCTAGCAACTTCGAACCAGTTGAGGCGGTCAAGTCCGTCTCTCTCGACCCCAGCAACGACGCCAACAAGCAAGTTCGGATCGGCTCCGAGCTCGACCCCAAATAGGAAGCAGTGCTCATCGACTTTCTCCACACAAACGCCGAAGTCTTTGCATGGAGTCCATCGGACATGCCCGACATACCGAGGGATGTCGCCGAGCACTCACTGGACATCAGAGCTGGAGCCCGACCCGTGAAGCAAACCCTACGCCGTTTCGACGAAGAAAAGAGCAGGGCCATAGGCGAGGAGATCCACAAGCTACTCGCGGCAGGGTTTATCAAAGAGGTATTCCATCCCGAATGGTTAGCTAACCCTGTTCTTGTAAGGAAGAAGGATGGGAAATGGAGGATGTGTGTAGACTACACTGGTCTAAACAAAGCATGTCCGAAAGTTCCCTACCCTCTACCTCGCATCGATCAAATCGTGGACTCCACTGCTGGGTGCGAAACCCTGTCATTCCTCGATGCCTACTCAGGCCATCACCAAATCAAGATGAAAGAGTCCGACCAGCTCGCGACTTCTTTCATCACACCTTTTGGCATGTACTGTTACACTACAATACCATTTGGGTTGAGGAATGCAGGCGCCGCTTACTAGAGGTGCATGAACCACGTGTTCGAAGAACACATCGGCAGAACGGTCGAGGCTTACGTCGACGACATCGTTGTCAAGACGAAGAGAGCCTCCGACCTCCTCTCTGACCTTGAAACGACATTCAAGTGTCTGAGAGTGAAAGGCGTGAAACTCAATCCCGAGAAGTGTGTCTTCGGAGTCCCCCGAGGCATGCTCCTTGGATTCATTGTCTCTAAGCGGGGCATCGAGGCCAACCCGAAGAAAATCACGGCCATCATCAACATGGGACCGATCAAAGATTTGAAAGGAGTACAGAGGGTCATGGGATGCCTTGCGGCTCTGAGCCGCTTCATCTCACGCCTTGGCGAGAAAGGCTTGCCTCTGTACCGCCTCTTAAGGAAGGCCGAGTGCTTCACTTGGACCCCCGAGGCCGAGGAAGCCCTAGGAAACCTTAAGGCGCTCCTTACGAACACACCCATCCTGGTGCCTCCCGCTGCAGGAGAAGCCCTCTTGATCTACGTAGCCGCGACTACTCAGGTGGTCAGCGTCGCGATCGTAGTCGAGAGACGAGAAGAAGGGCATGCACTGCCAGTCCAGAGGCCAGTCTACTTCATCAGCGAAGTGCTTTCCGAGACCAAAGTCCGCTACCCACAGATCCAGAAGCTACTCTACGTAGTGATCCTGACACGGCGAAAGTTGCGACACTACTTCGAGTCTCATCTGGTAACTGTGGTGTCATCCTTCCCCCTAGGGGAGATCATTCAGTGCCGCGAGGCCTCAGGTAGGATAGCAAAGTGGGCGGTGGAGCTTATGGGCGAAACGCTATCATTCGCTCCTCGGAAGGCCATAAAATCCCAGGTCTTGGTAGACTTCCTAGCTGAGTGGACTGACACCCAGTTACCGACAACTCCAATCCAGCCCGAGCTCTGGACCATGTACTTCGATGGGTCACTCATGAAAACAGGAGCAGGCGCTGGCCTGCTCTTCGTTTCACCCCTCGGAAAGCATCTTCGCTACGTCATTCGCCTCCATTTTCCGGCATCAAACAACGTGGCCGAGTACGAGGCACTGGTTAACGAGCTACGCATCGCCATCAAGCTAGGGGTCCGACGCCTCGACGCTCGAGGCGACTCGTAGCTTGTCATTGACCAAGTCATGAAGAACTCCCACTGCCATGACCGGAGGATGGAAGCCTACTGCGACGAAGTCCGGCACCTGGAAAACAAGTTCTACGGGCTGGAGCTCAACCACATCGCCCGACGATACAACGAGACTGCGGACGAGCTGGCAAAAATAGCCTCGGGGCGAACGACGGTTCCCCCGGACGTCTTCTCCAGAGACCTACATCAACCATCCGTCAAGATCGACGACGCGCCCGAGCCTGAGGAGGCCTCGGCCCAGCCCGAGGTACCCTCGGCCGGGCCTGAGGTACCCTCGGCCGGACCCGAGGCACCCTCGGCCATCGAGGAAGAGGCCTTGCCCGTCGAGGAGGAACAGAATGGGGTCACGCCAAATCCGAACTGGCAGACCCCGTACCTAGAATATCTCCTCCGAGGAGAGCTTCCCATCGACAAGACCAAAGCTCGGCGACTGGCTCGGCGTGCCAAGTCATTTGTCTTGCTGGGTGATGAAAAAGAGCTCTATCACCGCAGCCCCTCAGGCATCCTCCAATGATGCATATCTACCGCCCAAGGACAAAAACTATTGCAAGAAATACACTCAGGGGCTTGCGGCCACCATGCAGCGCCTCGAGCCCTCGTGGGGAATGCCTTCCGACAAGGTTTCTACTCGCCAACCGCGGTGGCCGACGCCACTAGGATTGTGCGCTCCTACGGGGGGGTGTCAATTCTATGCAAAGCAGACGCATCTGCCCGCTCAGGCCTTGCAGACGATACCCATCACCTGGCCATTTGCTGTGTGGGGTCTAGACCTCGTCGGTCCCTTGCAGAAGGCACCCGGGGGCTTCACGCACCTGCTGGTCGCTATCGACAAATTCTCCAAGTGGATCGAGGTCCGACCCCTAAACAGCATCAGGTCCGAGCAGGCGGTGGCATTCTTCACCAACATCATCCATCGCTTCGGGGTCCCAAACTCAATCATCACCGACAATGGCACGCAGTTCACTGGAAAAAAGTTCCCGGATTTCTGCGATGACCACCACATCCGTGTGGACTGGGCCGCCGTAGCTCATCCCATGACGAATGGACAGGTGGAGCGTGCCAACGGTATGATTCTGCAGGGGCTCAAACCAAGGATCTACAACGACCTCAACAAGTTCGGCAAGCGGTGGATGAAAGAGCTACCCTCGGTACTCTGGAGTCTGAGGACGACGCCGAGCCACGCCACGGGTTTTACGCCGTTCTTTCTTGTCTATGGGGCCGAGGCCGTCCTCCCCACGGACTTAGAATATGGGTCCCCGAGGACCAAGGCGTACGACGACTGAAGCAACCAGACCAGCCGAGAAGACTCGCTGGACCAACTCGAGGAGGCTCGGGATGTCGCCTTACTACATTCGGCACGGTACCAGCAGTCGCTGCAGCGCTACCACGCCCGAAGCGTTTGGTCCCGAGGCCTCCAAGTGGGAGACTTGGTGCTTCGCCTGCGACAGGACGCCCGAGGGCGCCACAAGCTCACTCCACCCTGGGAAGGGCCCTTCATCATCGCCAAGATCTTGAAGCCCGGAACATACAAGCTGGCCAACGACCAAGGCGAGGTCTACAGCAACGCTTGGAACATCCAACAGCTACGTCGCTTCTACCCTTAAGATGTTTTAAGTCGTTCATGTACCTCGTTTACATACACAAAGTCTAACCATCAAGGAAGGTTCGGCCTTGCCTCAACAAAGCCCGACCCTCCCTCGGGGGCTAGAAGGGGCGAACCCCCTCTGCGTCAAAATTCTCCTCAGAAAAATTTTCTACCAAAACAACCTTCATGCTTTCGACTTCCATATCGATAGCGGGATCCTGAGAACGACGAGAGTACACGTAAGCGGCAAGGCCGATCGAGCCGAGGAACTCCTACGCCTCCGGGATACGGATACCTCACTCATCACCTTCCATGAGAAGTAACTCACGCTCGGATAAGCGATCCTGCTACCGAACAAGTCCTAACACTCGGGTAGAAAACGACTTTCGCGCCTTCTCGACTATACCAATAATGGAATCCTTCGACCAAATGAGAGTGCATGTAAGCGGCAAGGCCGACCGAGCCGAGGGACTCCTACGCCTCCGGGATACGGATACCTCACTCATCACCTTCCACGAAAAGTAACTCTCGTTCGGATAAATGATTCTGCTATTGACAGACAAGTCATGATGCTCGAAACAAGAGGAGAGAAGACGCAGCTTTTTAAACACGACGATAAAGTGTTTAGGCCTCGGCGGCCGAGAAAAAGCATGCGCATGCTATAGACAAACTATTCCTGCAGGTTCGGGCATCGACAGGGGGAGTAGCAGCACCCTCGGCGTTGTTTCCACCCTCGGTGGAACCAGGCCCGGCCTCGGACGGCGACCCGGTCAAAAGGACCTCCACCTAAAGGAGGACGCCAGCAACGCGCCAGCAGATATCTTGGCCAAGCTCCACCGGCTGCTACCACATCTTCCTCGGCCTGGGAAGCCGCCATCTCCCAGGCCAACGAAGTCTCTTTCCGAGCCGACTCTGCGTCTGTCCGCGCTAACACCGCTGCCTCCGGCTCTGGCTCATCGCAGAGCAGCCGAGGGTTCCAAAAACTGAGCAAGGGAAGCCTAGAGCGGCAAGGCCGACAGAGCCAAGGGACTTCTACGCCTCCAGGATATGGACACCTCACTCGTCACCTTCTGCGAAAGGCAACCGACGCTCGGTTAAGTGGTTCGGCTAGCCAACAGACAAGTCCCAGCGCTCGGAATGAGGAAGACACACAGCTTCATTCTCGAATACCCAAATGTTCAGGCCTCGACAGCCACAAAGAACAAACACATATACTTGGGGGTAAATATGCTACACAGACTTAGACGTCGGCAGGACCCTCGGCGGTTCTCCCGACCTACGACAAATGTCTAAGTACTTGAAGCAGTTACATTTTGCTCCGGCAAAAACCCGGTACATCTCCTTACAAACGGGACTCCGGTTCCGCTCCCGCGGGTATAAACAACCTCCACACTAGGGGGCCCGCGGGATGACGAACTCCAAGTGGCTTGCCGGCGACCTCTGCAGCAGCAGAGACAATGACCTCCACCTTGGGCGGCTAAACAGCAACAGCGATGACCTCAGGACAAACGCTGCTGTGAAGAGGCCCTCGCCCACGTCCCCACACGAGGGGCGAGGACAAGCCGCTAAGGCCGAAGAGTCGGAGGGCGCCGACCGTGGGTTTGAACCCACCGACACCGCGCCGGCGAACAGCGGCCGTCCCAAAACGTACCGGCAGGTCCTCACTCCCGTCCTCGCCGAGGCCGCCCCAGAACACAAGCACCGCCCTCGCGGCGTACGACGTGCTAGGTGACCCCCCGGCGCGGCTGACGGTGCGAGGAGGACCTGGACATGGCCGGCCCGCGCGCGGCACAACTGTCGCCCGGACGAAGGACGGAAAGCTGCACCCTGTCCAGGGAGCAGCAGTTCGCCTTCCCCCGCATGGCTGGAGGATGCCTCCGCAGGGCTGGAGGATGCCTTTCTCCCCCAAACGCTGGGGGAAGAAAAGGGTTACCAGCCCACGCGGAGGCAACCCCCCACTCGGTGCGCTCCTCCGTCTCAGCCCAGATGACGAAGATCCTTGAAGCTGAGGGCGGGGCGGAGGCCGCAGCCTGGCTTGCTTCTCCCCACCAAACTGCCCATTGGTGAGGGAATGCAGCCGGGCTGCACGATGAAAATCCTTGAAGCCGAGCAATGGCTGAAAGGTGCCGATCTCCACGAGGCTGCGCTCCTCCAATGACAGCAAGAGCAAGGCGGCGCTGGAGCACCCCATCCGGGGGCTCAAAAGGCGGAAGGGCGCAATGCATGAGGGGAGAACGAAGGCATGGCCACTGCCCAGGGGATCGATCCCCCTTTTATAGGCAGACCTCCTCGCTTGCACCCTTTAGCGTCACGGGCGAAATCCCCACTGACATCCTCCAGGGTTCTCCCCCTATGACACGGGGGCTAGGACCCACACGTCATACGAGCTGATCCGAAGCACGAAGAAGGCGAACCGCCGCACACGAGGCATGCAACCGTCCCGCAGTTACAAGCGCTCTCCCATCTTCGCAGAAACCGGTGGTCGAAAGGGTGGACCGCCACGCGACAGGCATCCAACTGCACCGCAACTATGCGCCCCTTCGGCTTCGACCACATCCGACGAACCGGCGCAAAGGAAGCGAGCCCGCATGTCATGTAACCAGCGCGCCGGTTACGACGTGCGAGAAGTTACACCGCCACTCACGCCAATGTTGCGCCTCCTCGACTGCGGAACAAGTACCGCGACTCGAGGTAGCCCTGCGCAGGACCCAACAGTGCCAGTTAAAGGTGATGGCCACGGGCCGGTCAGCCGCGGGGTAGGCACGGCGGTTGGCATGGTCAAAAGCGGGCCGGCAGTAATTGCAGCGGCAGACAAGCGGAGGCAGCGGTCAAGTCGCCCGCAGGCTCGCGTCCCCTCCTGAAGCGACGGGAGAGCCCTCTCCCACGGCGTGAAGACGACGTGCCCATGCCCCATTCCTCGAACGGCTCACACGCGCAACGGGCGCCACGCAAATCGCCCGTCCCATCGCATTAACTCCCCGACAGAGCAGGCGACACCTCTGGCAGGCGAGGCGGGCGTCGCTTCGCCTTTGCCATAATGACCGCGTCAAAAAAGGTGCGCCACCTTATTTAAATTCATATCCTTCCCCTCCTCCTCCTCTCTCTCTCTCTCTTGCCACAGGGACCGGGAAAGGGGACGTGGTGGAAAGGATCCTTCTCGGTGGAGGAAGCAGGCCCCGAGCCCTCCTACTGATCAGGGGTTCGAAGGCTGGCCCCTCGGAAGGGTTTCGACAGCAGCCCCAAAGCACACGGACTTCAAGCCCATTACAGATCAGGGGTTCGAAGCCTGGCCCCTCGGAAGGGTTTGACAGCCGCCCCAGAGCGCCTAGGCTCCGTGCCCACTACTGATCAGGGGTTCATAAGCTGGCCCCTCGGAAGGGTTCGACAGTCGCCCTCAGAGCACACAAAGTGAGGGATGACTCTGGGTACGTTTGATACATAGCCGAGGCTCGGGCTACGCTCCCGAGGTACCCTAGGACATTTCCGAGACCGGCGGGAACGATTTGTAACGGAATCCCACCGGAGGGAGGCATCGAGCCCTCGGACCCTGTCGAAGGGGTCTAGGTCCGGCGAATCACCTGCAGGTACTTTTGGAGCGCGCCTCTGGGCCACCAGCCGACCCCTAACGAACGGGGCACAGGCGTCCACTTGGATCACCCGTTAGCAGCTCACTAGAAACACCATGTTCGGCGCCCTTCGAGGGCAACATGGCGCTTTCCCCCCTCCTCCTTGCGGAAAGGCGACGCAGGGGCGTATAATAAAAGTCGGGAAAGTCCTTGATCGTCCTCTCGCACCGTGCAGAGGCTCGGAGGCTGCTCTCGCACCCGGCTACGGCCAAAACTGTTGACAGCATCAACAAACCAGCTTGATAACTTGGAACCCGACCACGCACCCAGGCTACGGCCGGGCCACATGAGGTAACGATCAGACCGGTCGAAGCACCACGAAAAGCATTCAGACCTCAGAGGAGTCAAACCACTCCTCCGAGGCCTCGGGGGCTACACCCGGCGGGTGCGCTCGTGCGCACCCACATGAACAAGGCAAAAACCGAGAAAGGTCGGTCCCCTCATCGAAAACGCGGCAAAAGCCTTCAAGCGAGTACCATCACTCCCTTCGAGGCTCTTGGACTACTGTCGGGTACCATAATTAGGGGTACCCCCAACGCTCCTAATCGTGGCTGCTAAACACCCTCAGACCAACTGACAGGTGCGGTTCAAGCCAAGACTTCATCTACCCGTGGGACGCGATCTCACCCAAGCCCAGCCTCGGGTTGGAACAGTAGTCCCGGACAAGTTCACGCCTCGCCCGAGGGCCTCCTCAGGCAGCGGGCGCCCCTCGGCACTCTCGAGGCCCGGCTCGGGCAGGCTTCGTTGTGAAGCAACCTTGGCCAGACCGCCTCACCAACCGACCGCTTCGCAGGCGCATTAAATGCAGGGGATGCCTGGCGTCGTATCCTGACACACGCGCCTCAGTCGGCTAGGCCGAAGTGACCGCAGTCACTTTGCCCCTCTTCTTTACTGTTCGATATGACAGGAAAACAGCGCCACTTGCTCCGCTCTGACTGCCGTGTCAGCCACCCCGGCAACGACTGACAACAAGTCACGATCAACCACCGAGTTCAGCCTCGGGCGCAACAGGAAGCTCCGCCTCGCCCGACCTCATGCTCCGGCCTTAGGAGGAGGTCTCTGCCTCGCCCGACCTCAGGCTCCAGCCTCGGGAGGAGGTCTCCGCCTCGCCCGACCCCCGGACTCGGCCTCAACCCCGGTCTCGGGAGGAATCACGTCCTCGCCCGACCCCAGCCTCGGCCTCAAGAGAAGTCTCCGCCTCGACTGACCCTGGGCTCAGACTGACCGCGCTAACAGGGGATACATCATTTCCCTATTCCTAGCCTGCTCAGGCTAGGAAGAACAAGACCGGCGTCCCATCTAGCTTACCCCGGCGATGGGTAATGATGGTGCCCCGCGTGCGCCATGACGCCAGTGGCTCTCGGCCCCTTACGACAGCAAGGAGACGTCAGCAGGATCCTCGCCGCGCTGCCAGCTGTGCTCCTACAGGACTTAGGCGCTCCTCCGACGGCCACACCATCACATGTACAGGGCCCAGGCTCCCCCCCAACGGCCACGTTGGCATGTACACAGGGCTTAGGCACTCCACTGCCGGACACGTTAGCGAATAGCTACGCCCCCCGTTGTACGTCTGGACTCTCTCCTTGCCTCGATAAAAGGGAGGTCCAGGGCCACCCTGAGGGGGGTTCGCGCGAGGGAAGCGGCGGACGAGCTCTATGTCCCTCTCTCTCTCACACGACATGCTTGTAACCCCTACTGCGAGCGGCACCCCTGGTGCAGGATAATACAAGGCTTGTCCCACCTCTTGTGTTCCATCCCGCGCCAACCCATCTGGGCAGGGACACGCAGCGACAATTCACTCGTCGGTCCAGGGACCCCCCCCCCCCCCCCGGGGTCGAAACGCCAACACCTGGGGTGTCACAGCCTTCCCCCCTTAAAATAATCTCGTTCCGAGATTCGAACAAAGACTCTTAAGGGTGGAGAAGCATGTAACCCGAGGCTGATAGTTGATGCCAATCCATAAGATGCAATCAGACAGATACTGAAGAAAGATTTGGTTAGAACATCGCGACATATTGAGACAAAATGCAGCAATCATTCTGAGAGAGTGTCCACAAAATATAGCACATCGGTATAGCCTCGTAATGGATCACAACTATTAACCATGATACCAGCGCGTGCCGAGCAGCTCAACCATGTGTGCACCATAGTAGGCTCTCGTTCTCGTCGCGGCACCATTAGTCATTAGTCATGACACCATTACCAAACGCAACCAATGAGAAATCCACGTAGCACAGATAGATGGAGCCCATGAGAGTATAGCCCAAAAAATAAGAATGTGACCGGAGTTGAAGCATAAATTTTTGGCAAAAGAGCAACGCATGAGAATTTTCTTCAACTCTGAGAACTAATTTATGATTAACACGGAGATTATCAGGTCAGAGGTTAGTACGAGATTTGATATGAGAAGGAACCAACCATGAGATCAAGATTGGCAACTTGCTGGGACATGAGAGAACTAAAGACAAGAGCATAATCCATTGAACTAAATGGATACACTATTCGAAGATAAAAATTTGATAAAACAACATCATGATTCTTGGAAAAGGGGTTATGAGAATGACCAGAATTAAGAGATTTAAGCAAATCAACATTCGATACTTGAGAACGGATTATAGCAGATAACCAGATAATAGGGCAGAATTATTAAAGGATCTGGAGATTTGGAGGATAAGCCACAACATGATTCACAGAGGAAAAGATTACCAGATCTAGGTGAAAAGAGAGGTCATCAACCCAGATGGCTTCTAGGTTGAGCAGAAGAGAATTTAATGTGGATTTTGGACAAGGCTTCCAAGAAGAATTTGGGGCTAGATATTGTTTTGTGCAATTATACACCAACCAAAAGTTTTTTTTGACAGAAACAAGTGCACAAGGAGGCTTTAGTCGATCTAGTGGTCAAGCTAAAGAGATGTACAAGGTGTGTAGGTGTAACTTCAAGCGTAAAACACGCAAGGGTTCGAAAAACACTAACACAAGCATGTGATTTTTTATAATGGTTTCACTAGGGAACCACTAGATTGTTTGGAGTAGGGGTCCTTTTATGGGCAAAACAGGCAACAATTTTTATTGGTTAGGTTAGAGGCAAAATGGACTGAACATCTAAAACATTTCCTAGATAGCAAGACAAGAGAAGCACATAACACAACCTAGTCAAGACTATCACGACACACAGGATAAGACAATTTTTTTGCAGTTCATATCAATATAACACATTATTCACAATTTCTTATTATTGGAATAAAGGTGAGGGAAGCATGTTGATGCACAATAGACAATTATAATGCGACATCATGATGCATGCTCATTCTAGTCGTCTTCTCAGACCTAACTACTTTTTTGGGTGCTTCTACAACATCCTATTTAATAGTAGTAGTAGCCTTTATGGCCTATATAAATAGCCACCTAGCTACCCATCTATTTCTAAGGCTTCATGTCCTAGGTCTATCCTTATCGTCCTGACATCTATCCAACTTGGTTTCTAAGCAAGTTTTACTTTAGAAAAGGTTGGTAATCATGACTTATTGACTTCTCTGTAGTGGTATTCGCTTCGATACCAGCTGTGGTGGAACCGCCCGAATTATTCCAGCTTAAATGCCCAAGTCGCACCCTTAAGGGCAGCAACACACTTAAACAGGAATAACCCGTCAGTCCCTCGGATCTAGTCCGATAAAGCCACTTACCAGGATCAAATACCACTAGCTCACACAAAGGTGAGGCATAGAGAAATACAATAAAACATAATACCACAAATTTAATAAGTATCATTAGTGGTTACATTATCAGAGTTTCAGAAATAATAACCAGAAATTTTAATGCAGCGGAAATAACTAATGGAGAAAACCGAGTAACATGGCGAAGCCTGGCCACGCTACTCCTCCTGGTCCTCTCCTGCGGAAGCAATAACCCTCTCGACCATCTATCCCGGTGGCAGGGATGAAGGCCAAGTCACACCATCAACCAGAACAAGGAGGTACCTGCAAAAATTATGCCACAAGCAAAGCTGAGTATACTAATACTCAGCTAGACTTACCCAGTGTGAGGAGTCTACTCCTCTACCTCTAGACATGCAGCTGTTTGGAGGAGGGGTTTGGTTTGCCAAAAGCACTAGCTGAGTCTAAAATCAAGTTTTAGCTTTTCAAGTTTTAGTATGATCCTTTTTAAACTAGATGTGTACCTAGCTACTCATACATGGTATCAAACATTTTATCAATCAACATCTTTTGCCAATCGACTCATTTCCACTTTTTACTCAATGCAGTACAATGGATCAAGCAGTCTCATTAGCTGCGAGAGGTAGACATTCGAATCGAGTTTTTATCCTTGCAAGGTAAACCTAAACACATGACGTGGCGAGGCACTCCGTCCCCACACACATCAACCGTCCCCATCGATTCCCTGACAAAAGATCAGGGCTCACCGCCTTGGCGTACAATGCCTCACTGACCCCAACTGCCGTCGTGCAGTGACCGCACTTGTACCCACCATAACCGGAATGGGAGACCACGTCTCTGGTCACGTGAGGGGTAAAGTCCGCGGGCAGGTTCACTCAGGTACTAGGCTTACCAATTTACCATATTTCTCAGCATGTGTTTAGTACGTTCAAACGCTTGACACAGGTATCTGCACGTTAATCCTTATTCCAATTTCATCTCGTAGACCACGCATCCCCATGGATCCGTGTCCACAGACCATCATCATTCTGATATAAAAATGGATACAACCAATTCCTGAACTCGAGCGAGTGCTAGAAAAATCACTCGACTTCTACCGAGATCCCTAATTAGCAAAGCAGCTACTCGACCTAGCATACTAGTATCCATCTCAAAGGGGAGTTCATGCAACTAGGGTTTCAGTCAACTCCTACACTTAAGTGCACAGTACAAGCCTACAAACATTAAGTGTAGTAAAATAGCATATATAAACGGTTATGCATAAAACCGGGGCTTGTCATTAATTTAACACTTAGATAGTGTTTGCTGGGGGAGGTGCTCGCTTGGCGAGCATCCACTAGTTATGTCCATCCTTCCTTGGGTCGTCCACCGACTGCATCTTATGGGTGGCACCACATCACTTGCACGATCATCCTCTCTCGGTCCTAAATGAGATACAAGGTGCATATGTATAAATATAATGAAATAGCACAAGATACTTTAAGTATATGTTAGCGAACTAAACATTAAATTGTAAGACACCGTAACAACTATTGCTAGCATTATCTATCTACACGTTATCGACGTTCAACATTAACACCAATAAAAGACGACAACATGTTATTTATTTACACAACATAATTACGACATCACAAGCACGTGCATTTTATTTATTTGGATACGGCTTTTCATTAGTTCTCCTATTGATCGCGCAAAAGCATCACCGGCCACACAAGTTCAATAGAGGACATAGGCATCAATGTCTATGGATATTCTACATCGCAATCAACTAGAGGAAGAAACATATAAAACATGACGCACAGGCAACATTAAGCTTCACCATTACCAGTCTATGTCCTGTTAAGTGCTAACTAAGCATTTTTAGCCAACAAGTGAACTAAACAATCAAATGCGCACTTGCAGATTTTTGGACAGCAATACAGCAGTTACTTGTTTTAATCATAACTTTTCAAATATTAATCCAAAAATAGCAAACTAGGACTTTCTGGAAAGCTTAGAAAGTGCTATACAACTTTGGTATTGTCATCACAACATGATTCAACAACTAGCAAGGTCAAAACGTGCTAATACAACAGCTCTGTCCAGATTTGGACAGATTCAGACTTGCAACTTTAAAAATTCACAACTAAAGATTCAAACATCCAAACTAATTGATCCTAGACTTTCTGGAAAGGTAATTAAATGTTCTATAATTTATTTATAAACATCCCTGGCTGGTCTAATATGTATCAAGGGTAAAATATACTATGAAGGTTGTGCTGTCTAGAACTGGACAGATTCAGTCTTCATACTTTAAACATCCATAACTTAAGCTTCAGACCACCAAAAAGAGTGATCCAAGACTTTTTGGAAAGCTTCAAAAAAGTACTGCACAACTTTTATAATCACCAAGAAATTATTCCAGGTTTAATCAAATCAAACATTACAGTTTTCAAAATTTGTTCTGACAGTGGACAGAACACAGCAACAAGTTTGTAAAATTCATAACTCTTAAACTGTCAGGCCTAAGGTTGTGGAATTTTTAAAAAAGCAAGATAAGAAAAGCATCTACAACTTGCTTATAATGATCATGAACAGATTGTAACATTAACTTAAGCAA
Organism: Zea luxurians; assembly: GCA_029449295.1. Taxonomy (NCBI): domain Eukaryota; kingdom Viridiplantae; phylum Streptophyta; class Magnoliopsida; order Poales; family Poaceae; genus Zea; species Zea luxurians. Next base: position 119,262,074 of record JAOPSE010000009.1, read on the forward strand.
ACAATGCAGTTTCTGAAATCTGTAGAATTTGGACAGGTTCAGTTACTGAATTTGTAAAAAGCATAACTCTTAAACGATCAGACTTATGCCTGTCAAATTTTAACACAAGCAAGATAATAAAGTTATCTACAACTTTTCTATAGCACATATCTACAGAAAACACAATTTAGTTCATCAAACATACAACACGGGGAAATCACTGCGTGCAGTCCAAAACAGCAATTAATAAATTTCAGCTCCTATACAATTCAAGAATTGCCGCGCTCTAGAGACTTGAATTATTCTAACACTTTGACAATTGTTAGAGTTAAAATAACCAAGTGAGAACTAACAAGTAGACTTACTAATTTTTATACAAGTTATTTCGGGCGCTAGAATTGCCATACACAAGTAACAACGCATTCTCTACGAAAATCAATATCGAAGCGCTTTTCACCCAAAAATTTGCATTTTAACTTAGACACCACACGAGCACTACTAATTTTTACCTGCGACCATAACCATACGCATTTAGACTACAACAAGCAATTTATCGTAGCCACGAACTTAACCCAAAACCATCTAACAAGTTTGCTAACCCATTATTATAGCACTCCGAGACACAATGTGTATATAGCAATCACTTATCGCAATCGACTCTTTCTTAACAGAAGTTAGCCAACACAGTATAACACTTAGCAAACTATTTTTGACATCGCAACTCAAAAACATGGGTTGGAGCAGATTGATCAGTGTTTCTCAACCATTGCTCAACTTGAATTAGTTAACACACAAGTCACCTAAATAGCACATTTTTGGGGGTCTATCATGGAGGCATTTACACATGGCGTAAAACTCCATAAGACTTACATTGGCTACTGAGGGATCTAAAGCACTTATGTGCATATCTTATCGGGTTGTTCTTTAATTTTAACAAGGACCAACTTATGAACGCTACTCGCCTCCAGTAATTATTGAGCTGCGATAACGCTCATATAAGACCTCTAATCAATCAACAAGATATTTATTTATCCAACAGGCATGGAATGCAATAATTGACAAAACAAAGTATCGATCTGCCATACAACAGAAATCATGACGGCACCGATGGATGCTATCAACTACCCGTTTAAAAATATTAAACTTACTTCTCGCTTTGCCACTTCGACACCATTTAGTCACATGACCATCGGGAGCATCCTTCACACGGTTATACGACAACAACCTAAATGTTGTGTTACACAATACATACATTTTGCTTCATCGCGAGTATAACCATATTTCGGCATATACCCGCACACCTCAAACAAATATCTCACTCCACCATTTACTAAAATACACCACGGCACACACACACATATGTGTCCCCATATTACGCACAAGACATCCACCGCACCAGTGACTCCAACAGGATTAATCATACTCTCATTTGCATCGACTATCACAATCACCGATCACATGCATAAAACCAATACACTCTTCATATAAACATCTATCGATGTATTCCCTAAATCATCATTCGCATTTATTTGTTTATTTATTTAAACTTAGTCTTTGCATCAAACAACACATCGCATATGTTCCTATCGAAATATAAAAACATCCGACTTCTTTTCTACTTCATTTTCTTCTCTACATGCTTCCATTCATACAAAGGAGTTTTCACACATAATCACACATGCACATCATCGACCAAAACATAATTAGACTAACTACAAATCGCACACATCAAACAACCTCTTGTTCTCCAACCACAAATGTGATCCTACCAATGTCTATAACCAAAACATTTTACCCACATCCACACTTATACATGCACTGCCTGACATCAACCAAATCATACATATTGTAAACTATAAATCAATCAACCTGAATGGGATCGGATTTGAGTTGTGCAAGCACGTGGTTCACCCGACCGGTCTTGTATCAAACACGCGTGCGCGATGGATGGCATTGATGGCTAGCTGTGATTAGACACACACAACCGTTCAACAGTTTTACCGAGCACAAAAATAAATATAATAGCAGCAAGGGCAGCGAGGAATCTCACCGAGGACTTACGACGTCGCGGATGGGGCTGTCTGTAACACCCGGTTTTAAAGGACAAAGCCGGGTGCATCTCATACATGCGCCAAGAAGACAACATATATAATAACAGAGTGTATAGGGAAAAATGTCATAAAACATCAGAGTATTTATTACATAGCAGAAGACTTATTACAAAGTAAAAGAATAAATATAAAACAAACTAAGGATCGTCGGCGCCAATGTCAACTGAGAAACGCCACCTAGATTAGATCAAATGCCTCAGTGTTAGGGGGCTCCTCTTCGACCACCTGTTCTTCTCCTGTGGGGGGGTGTGAGACAGCAAGAGTGAGCTCACATACGTTCATAGCTCAACAAGTCGTGGGGAATAATGTGAGCATGAACTCACCAAAGGTGGGAGTTCATGAAGTGTAAGGCTGATCAATGAAATACAGGTTGAGGCTGAGCATTGCTTTTATAAGTTGGTCCAAATTTTATTAGCAATTACTAAGTGTAAGTAAATATCAAACCTTAATAATAATAAAGAAAAGTAGTAGTAAAATAATCCCAAATGCGATGCAAATGTCAAATTGAATTTATGTTCCATAAATTAATCATGTGAGGGTCCGAGCCGCTCATGACCGTGAGCACGGCTAGTATACTAGTTTTACACTCTGCCGAGGTTGCGCATCTTTACCCACAAGTCATGTTACCCATCTGCCAAGAGACGGCCAATCCCATACACCTCTACCGAGGAGGCAAGGCAGGGTAACACTACGAGGCCTTTACAAAGTTCCACTAGCTTCGGAAATCCCGCTACAGTTTATAGGAAGCTCCAGTGCAGGGTTCTTGCTTGACCGCCATCGCAGCAAAATCAACCCAAGGACCTCCCTACACTGACCACTCCCCTACTGTCCTTGCCCCTTTCGGGTAAGGAAGACCTCCACTAGCTTTCCTAGTTAATCAGCCAAGGGCGTCTCATTAAACCCTTGTGGTAGCACTGTTTTCCCGGGTGGTCGCTCCATGTTCCCATTATTTTAATGATCTTAACATGAATAGTAATAATAACAAGATAATAAAAGAGTAATCATGAATGTTGTATCTCCATACCCAATCCACATAAAGCAATAGCAAGTACTACCCAAAAATATTTCAGTGGTGAACAAGGTATAAAGATAACCAAAACTGGGATAACATAAAGGTTCCCATCAAAATTAACCTACGCAGATCATTAAAATTAATAAGAACATGGCTGGGAAAAGTAAGTGATCAAGGGCACAACTTGCCTTCAATGAGCTCCTGTTCAGCTACCTCTACTTGTTGAACCTCAGGATCCACAGTGGCTTGCTCGTCTACTTGCATCAACACAATACATACATAGTATAGCACAAATTAACATCACATCAAACATGCAAATAAAATACACAGTAAAAATCTACACATTAAAATGAGATCATAGGAACTGGAATCACTAAATTTGGAGTTATATATTTTAAGATATGAATTTTCCAAGGTTTTATGTATTTAATATAGGATTAAGTGATAGATATATTTTAAATTGTCTTTCATGTCAAAACAGAGGCACTAAGTGATAGATATTAAATTTACAAAATTTTAGAAACTGGAATGAAGTGATTTGGACTAAAAATGGATTTTCTATGAATTTATCAAGTTCTAGGGTATATTTATATATTAAAAATCCATTTTATAATTTAATTTCTCGGGTTAAATACCAATCTGGACTGGGCCTCAAAATCATAGAAACCCAGGGGCTAATACAGAAGAATTCCTAAGACTCAGTGCACTGTGCAATGGACGGCGGGTTTATTTCTATTTTCCAGGAGGGCCCTTTTGTAAGTTGGCGCGGCTGAAGGGGTACAGGTGAACGTGGACCGCCCAGATTAGATCCTATGGCGCAGATTAGATCTGGACGCTTTATAAACCGGTACGCGACGTCAACCGTACGATCAGAGATCCACGATCCACGAATGCCCACGATCTAATCTACCCCGAGCCACACGATTAGAATCCGATGGCTCGGATTAAAATGACGAAGGGGGTATCTCTCTTCTAATCAGAGCCGTTCAACAAAAGATCAACGGCTCACAAACTCTCTTACCACCCGACCCACTCCGGCGGCTCACCGCGCCACGCCGCGGCAAAGCCATGGCCGGAACGACCCAATTCGCCCACACGATGAGTCGATTGCCAAATCAGTTGGTGCAAAATGAAATTAGGAAGATGGCGAACACAGAGGTGGGAATTTTACCGAGGATTAGGTCACCGGGAGGCCTGCCCACGGCGCACGGTGGAGGTCTGCAGGTTAACGCCGTCAGTGAACAATTCAGGCCGCTTCCCCGACCGACTCCACTTGGCTCACCCGCGGAAGGCTCCGCCGCGAACCCGCGACGATTACCGACCCGAACTACGGCTCACCCGCGGCCCAGACGTCCAGATGGTCGTGCGTCCGCCTCTTCTTCCCTTTCTCTCTACTCACGGTAATGGCGGCACACGATATGCGCGTTGACGAGGTAAGGGAAGGGCAAGGACCCGGCCACGCCCTTCTTATGGCCGCCTGAGATCGATTCGCGCACTACTCCAACGGATTCCGCGAACTGCGCCACACCGAGCTCGCCTGATTTGCGCGGCGACGGACGGGGAAGACCCCGGTAGAGCGGGCCCGCGTAGCAGTGACAGATGCAGAGCGCGAGTGCGAGTGAGAGACTGCCCGGTGGGTCCCATAAGTCGGAGAGACAAACATTCCCAGGCGCGCGCCAAGGAACTGACGAGCTGGACCCTTACGTAGGCGAGCGACGGAGTGATAGGCGCGAGGAGGCTAACCAGTGGGCCCCACGAAGCAGCCGGTCGAGCGCGCGCGCTGCAGTTGGTCATGGGCCGCGCCGAGGGAAATGAGAATTGGGCCGAATTGAGGGTGCGAGGCCCATCAGTTGGGTTTTGTTTTATCCTTTTTATTTTCCATTCCTTTTTCTTTATTTTCTAATCCAAATCTGAATTCAAGTTTAAATTCAAACTTCATGGCTCATCATTACGAATTATATTGGTGATATTAGAGGTACAAATTCTGTGGATAGTTATATATATATATATTATTTATTATTTATCTCTTTTATCCTTTCTTATTTCCAAACCCTAGTTTCAATTTAGGATTTAATCCAACTTTTAGGATTATTAACTTCTTACTATTATCAGTATTCTTATTATTTTGTTTAATGCACAAACATATAAACTCCAACATGATGCACTTTATTTTATTTTAGTATCATTTGTTTTAATTAATCCCTCATAATTTTATGTATGCTCTTTTTATGATGCAATTATGGCACATACAATAGGGAATTCACTATTTATTCCTTGTAAACAATTTTGAGTGTTACAAATCCTACCCCCCTTAAAAATAATCTCATCCTCGAGATTTAGGAAGATCTAGGGAAAAGGTGGGGAAAATCTATACGAAGCTCTTCTTCTCTTTCCCAAGTTGCTTCATCTTCACCGTGGTGGCTCCATTGCACTTTGCACATCTTTATAACCTTATTCCTCGTAACTCGAGTCAAAGTATCCAAAATCTTGATGGGGTACTCAGTATAAGTTAGATCTTCTTGAACACTAAGGTCCTCCATTGGTAATTGTTCCTCAGGTACCCTGAGACATTTCTTCAGCTGAGATACATGGAATACATCATGAACATCCGCGAGATGATCCGGTAGTTCCAATTGATATGCAACCTCTCCCACTCGCATTAAGATTAAGAAGGGTCCAATAAAGCGAGGGGACAACTTTCCTTTGACTTTGAATCTTCTCATACCCCGGAGTGGTGACACCTTCAAATAGACATAATCTCCCTCCTTAAACTCAAGCAGTCTCCTCCGGGTGTCAGCATAGCTTTTCTGCCTTGACTGCGCGGTTCTCAAATTCTCCCTTATTTGCTGGACTTGTTCTTCTGCTTCTTGTATAATCTCAGGTCCAAACAACTGCCTTTCACTAGTTTGATACCAATATAGTGGAGTCCTGCACTTTCTGCCATATAAAGCCTCAAACGGTGACATCTTCAAACTGGCCTGATAGCTATTATTATAAGAGAACTTCGCATACGGCAAACTCTTATCCCAACTTCCACCATGTTTAAGAGCACAAGCTCTTAACATATCTTCCAGCACTTGGTTAGTCCTCTCTGTCTGCCCATCAGTCTGTGGATGGTAAGCCGAACTAAAATTCAATCTTGTATCCAATGACTCGTGCAACTTCTTCCAATATCGAGAGGTAAACTGTGATCCCCGGTCTGACACAATCTTCTTTGGCACACCATGCAGGCATACAATCCGTGCCATGTACAACTCTGCCAACTTGGCTCCTAAATACGTGGTCTTCACTGGAATAAAGTGGGCTACTTTAGTTAGCCTGTCCACAATCACCCATATAGAATCATATCCAGCAGACGTGCGGGGTAATACAACAATGAAGTCCATGCCAACTTCTTCCCATTTCCACTCAGGTATCTTCAGTGGGTGCAGTAGTCCGGCTGGCCTCTGGTGTTCAGCCTTAACTCTTTGGCACACATCACACATAGCCACATGTGCAGCCACATCTCTCTTCAGTCCATACCACCAATACTTTTGCTTCAAATCCTGATACATCTTAGTACTCCCAAAGTGAATAGAATAAACTGAGTCATGTGCCTCCTTCAATATGGTTTCCCGAAGACTATCAATGTCGGGAACATAGATCCGATTCTTGAACCATATCGTGCCTTGCTCATCCTCCGTAAACTCTGGGCCTCTACCCTCTGTTATCAGATCCTTGATCTCCTAGATTTTAGCATCACCAATCTGACCTTTACGAATTTCTTGCTCCAAGGTAGGTTCCAATTCAATGGTAATTCCTTCCGTATGTGTAACAATTCCCAGGTTGAGTCTCTCAAAATCTTTTGCTAATTCATCAGGTAGCTGGACAACGAAAGCGGAGTGAACATGCTCCTTCCGACTCAAGGCATCTGCAACCAAATTCGCCTTGCCTGGGTGATAGTGAATCTCCAAATCATAATCCTTAATAAGCTCCAACCAACGGCGTTGCCTAAGGTTGAGATCCTTCTGAGTGAATATGTACATCAAGCTCTTATGATCCGTGTATACTTGGCACTTAGTTCCCATAATGTAGTGTCTCCAAATCTTAAGTGCATGCACAACGGCAGCCAATTCCAAGTCATGAGTGGGGTAGTTCAATTCATGTTTCCGCAACTGACGCGATGCATAGGCGATCACATGACCTTCTTGCATAAGCACGCATCCCAATCCTTGGCCACATGCATCACAATAAATGTCAAATCCTTTCTGTAGATCTGGCATAATCAACACTGGTGGCGACATTAGTCTCTCCTTCAAGTGATCAAAGCTTTCTTGGCATTTCTCATCCCACTTGAATTCTCTTCCTTTCTCCAGAAGCGATGTCATAGGTTTGGCAATCTTAGAGAACCCTTCAATGAATCTCCGATAATATCCTACGAGTCCCAAGAAACTCCGAATCTCAGTAACTGTAGTGGGTATTCTCCACTCCATTATCTCTTTCACTTTAGCAGGATCCACTGCTATTCCTCCATTAGAAATAATATGACCAAGGAATGGCACCTTGTCAATCCAAAACTCGCACTTGCTGAACTTAGCGTAGAGTTGATTATCTCGCAGCTTTTGTAGCACCAACCTTAGATGTTGTTCATGATCACTTTCATTCCTAGAATAGATCAGAATATCGTCGATAAACACCACGACGAATCTGTCCAAATACTCCATAAACACTTTGTTCATCAAATTCATGAAATAAGCTGGTGCATTGGTTAATCCAAATGACATAACAGTAAACTCATATAATCCATATCGGGTTGAGAAAGTCGTCTTTGGAATATCTGATGGTCTAATCTTCATCTGATGGTATCCCGATCGGAGATCAATCTTCGAGAATACCCTGGATCCTCTCATCTGATCAAATAAATCTTCAATACGGGGTAATGGGTACTTGTTCTTCACCGTGACATCATTAAGTGATCTATAGTCCACGCACATTCGTTGCGATCCATCCTTCTTCTGTACGAATAACACCGGTGCTCCCCAAGGTGAGGAACTCGGACGAATATACCCCGCCTCCTGTAACTCAGTTAACTGCTTCTTAAGTTCCTTCAACTCCTCTACAGCCATCCTGTATGGTCGCTTAGAAATAGGGGCAGTTCTAGGTAAAAGATCAATAACAAACTCAACTTCCCTATCTGGTGGCATCCCTGGTAACTCCTCTGGAAAGACATCCGGAAAATCTCTAACCACCCGGATGTTGTCACCAATAAACTCCTCAGGCATAAAGAACATTGCACGCATGGATGAGGAGGTTACTGCAATATTAACTTGAAATCTTTCTCCTTTAGTGGTAGTGAGTTCTACGGTACCTCTACCACATGCTATAACGGCCTTTGCCTTTCTTAGCCATGACATACCAAGGATCAGATCTATACTGCTTGACTCTAATATTATAGCAGTAGCTCCAAATTCTCTACCCATAATGGTCAATGTCAATCTACGTGTCATTTGATTCGCCTCAACAGGCCCTTTAGGTGTAATTACTATCATGGGTTTTCTCATATTTAGCAGTGGTATTTCATTTGTGTTGGCATATCTAGCAGACATGAATGAATGTGTAGCACCAGAATCAAATAATATGGTTGCAGGAATTGCATTAACATAAAACATACCAAGTACGATGTCCCCACCATCCGGAGTAGCATCAACGCTGACTTGATTAACCTTGGCAATAGAATATCCCTTGCCAGATCCTGGAGTTTGCTGCCTGTTCTGAACTGGAGTAGTAGCAATCCTCTGTGGGCAGACATTTGCATAATGACCAGTCTTCCCACACTTGAAACAAGTAGTGCCTATACTCTGTCCTGAAAACTTCGTGGGGGTGCCAGTGGGGGTAGCCTGTCGAGTAGGTGTCCGTGGGGACCCCTGTGGAGCATACTGAGCTGTACGTAGCCCTCCTGGTCGAGTGGGTGTACCCTAAGGTGGAACATAGCGGGGACGAACACTGCAGCTACCCTGTCCTTGTGAGATAGCCTTCCTCTTCAAATCACCCAATTGAACACGCTTGTGTTCAATAGCAAGAGCCTTATCCAGTAGCCTCTGAAACGACGGAAATGTGTGTGCAACCAGTGCATACTGTAGGGGTCCATTAAGTCCTTCTATGAAGTGCTCTTGCTTCCTCTCATCCTCAGCAACTTCCTCCGGAGCATATCTCGAAAGCTGAATAAACTTGTCTCTGTACTCGTTGACCGACATATTGCCTTGCTTCAATGACAGAAACTCCTTCTTCTTGATCTTTATCATACCGGCTGGAATATGGTAGTTCCTGAACTGCGTACTGAACTCTGCCCAAGTAATAGTATCAGCAGCATCATGGGCAGCAGTATAAGAATCCCACCAATCAGCAGCAGGACCTGTCAGACGACCCGAGGCATAAAGAACTTTCTCCCGGTCTGAGCATTGGGCAATGTTGAGCATCTTCTCAATCGCTTTCAGCCAATCATCTGCATCTAGTGGATCTGGCGAGCTGGCGAAGGTCGGTGTCTTATGACTCATAAACTCCCGGTGCTTATCACGAGGTGGAACTGGTGGTGGTGGTGGAGGCAATGGCACTTGTTGTTGTTGCTGCTGTTGTTGAAGTTGTTGTTGCAGCTGCTGTTGTTGCGCCCTCCTCTCCTGGTGTATCTCCTCTCTCTCCTGGCGCAACTCCTGGCGTATATCTTCTCTTTCCTGACGCATCTCCTGGTGTTCTTGCTGCATCTGAGCACGCATATCAGCCATAGTGTCCGCCATTTGCTGCATCACCGCCATCTGTGCTGCAATCAGTGGATCAACACCGCCTGGTGGAGGATTAGGAGGATTCATCTCTGCTGGCTGTGGCTGAGGTTGTCTATATATCCTTCGAGTGTGTCGATTAGGAGGCAAATCAATTCCACCACCCCGCCTGGTATTGACCATCTGAGTTAGACACATACGGTAAGAAAGAGCAGTAGACAAGGCAGTAATTACGAATCATGTTACATTGGGGGATTTATTAGCTAAGCAGATTAATGTTTTACCTACCATAGCTAATTTATTACCTTATGATGGCACATACTAAGATGTCCATATATAATACTTCAATCAATCAAAGAAGCAAATCAGACATTTTTCATCAGAACAATCCACCAACATTTTTAATAGAGAAAATAGTTTTGATTTGGTCTTAGGCTTCCTATCTCTAAAAAAATGTCATCGGTGTAGGGATTCCAAGGTGTGAAATCCGACTTGTCTTAGAATAGAGAAGATAAGAATGATCAGAGTAGAACAGTAGAAGATGAGACAGGATCAAGATAAGTATAGAAAGGATCAGAGTAAGGTAAGTAGATAAGGGTTTTGTCCATTTCTAACTAGGTTTCGTCCTACAGTCAACATTTCCTCTGATACCACTTCTGTAACACCCGGTTTTAAAGGACAAAGCCGGGTGCATCTCATACATGCGCCAAGAAGACAACATATATAATAACAGAGTGTATAGAGAAAAATGTCATAAAACATCAGAGTATTTATTACATAGCGGAAGACTTATTACAAAGTAAAAGAATAAATATAAAACGAACTAAGGATCGTCGGCGCCAATGTCAACTGACAAACGCCACCTAGATTAGATCAAATGCCTCGGTGTTAGGGGGCTCCTCTTCGACCACCTGTTCTTCTCCTGTGGGGGGGGTGTGAGACAGCAAGAGTGAGCTCACATACGTTCATAGCTCAACAAGTCGTGGGGAATAATGTGAGCATGAACTCACCAAAGGTGGGAGTTCATGAAGTGTAAGGCTGATCAATGAAATAAAGGTTGAGGCTGAGCATTGCTTTTATAAGTTGGTCCAAATTTTATTAGCAATTACTAAGTGTAAGTAAATACCAAACCTTAATAATAATAAAGAAAAGTAGTAGTAAAATAATCCCAAATGCGATGCAAATGTCAAATTGAATTTAAGTTCCATAAATTAATCATGTGAGGGTCCGAGCCGCTCATGACCGTGAGCACGGCTAGTATACTAGTTTTACACTCTACAGAGGTTGCGCATCTTTACCCACAAGTCATGTTACCCATCTGTCAAGAGACGGCCAATCCCATACACCTCTACCGAGGAGGCGAGGCAGGGTAACACTACGAGGCCTTTACAAAGTTCCACTAGCTTCGGAAATCCCGCTACAGTTTATAGGAAGCTCTAGTGCAGGGTTCTTGCTTGACCGCCATCGCAGCAAAATCAACCCAAGGACCTCCCTACACTGACCACTCCCCTACTGTCCTTGCCCCTTTCGGGTAAGGAAGACCTCCACTAGCTTTCCTAGTTAATCAGCCAAGGGCGTCCCATTAAACCCTTGTGGTAGCACTGTTTTCCCGGGTGGTCGCTCCATGTTCCCATTATTTTAATGATCTTAACATGAATAGTAATAATAACAAGATAATAAAAGAGTAATCATGAATGTTGTATCTCCATACCCAATCCACATAAAGCAATAGCAAGTACTACCCAAAAATATTTCAGTGGTGAACAAGGTATAAAGATAACCAAAACTGGGGTAACATAAAGGTTCCCATCAAAATTAACCTACGCAGATCATTAAAATTAATAAGAACATGGCTGGGAAAAGTAAGTGATCAAGGGCACAACTTGCCTTCAATGAGCTCCTGTTCAGCTACCTCTACTTGTTGAACCTCAGGATCCACAGTGGCTTGCTCGTCTACTTGCATCAACACAATACATACATAGTATAGCACAAATTAACATCACATCAAACATGCAAATAAAATACACAGTAAAAATCTACACATTAAAATGAGATCATAGGAACTGGAATCACTAAATTTGGAGTTATATATTTTAAGATATGAATTTTCCAAGGTTTTATGTATTTAATATAGGATTAAGTGATAGATATATTTTAAATTGTCTTTCATGTCAAAACATAGGCACTAAGTGATAGATATTAAATTTACAAAATTTTAGAAACTGGAATGAAGTGATTTGGACTAAAAATGGATTTTCTATGAATTTATCAAGTTCTAGGGTATATTTATATATTAAAAATCCATTTTATAATTTAATTTCTCGGGTTAAATACCAATCTGGACTGGGCCTCAAAATCATAGAAACCCAGGGGCTAATACAGAAGAATTCCTAAGACTCAGTGCACTGTGCAATGGACGACGGGTTTATTTCTATTTTCCAGGAGGGCCCTTTTGTAAGTTGGCGCGGCTGAAGGGGTACAGGTGAACGTGGACCGCCCAGATTAGATCCTATGGCGCAGATTAGATCTGGACGCTTTATAAACCGGTACGCGACGTCAACCGTACGATCAGAGATCCACGATCCACGAATGCCCACGATCTAATCTACCCCGAGCCACACGATTAGAATCTGATGGCTCGGATTAAAATGATGAAGGGGGTATCTCTCTTCTAATCAGAGCCGTTCAACAAAAGATCAACGGCTCACAAACTCTCTCTTACCTCCCGACCCACTCCGGTGGCTCACCGCTCCACGCCGCGGCAAAGCCATGGCCGGAACGACCCAATTCGCCCACACGATGAGTCGATTGCCAAATCAGTTGGTGCAAAATGAAATTAGGAAGATGGCGAACACAGAGGTGGGAATTTTACCGAGGATTAGGTCACCGGGAGGCCTGCCCACGGCACACGGCGGAGGTCTGTGGGTTAACACCGACAGTGAACAATTCAGGCCGCTTCCCTGACCGACTCCACTTGGCTCACCCGCGGAAGGCTCCGCCGCGAACCCGCGACGATTACCGACCCGAACTACGGCTCACCCGCGGCCCAGACGTCCAGATGGTCGTGCGACCGCCTCTTCTTCCCTTTCTCTCTACTCACGGTAATGGCGGCACACGATATGCGCGTTGACGAGGTAAGGGAAGGGCAAGGACCCGGCCAAGCCCTCCTTATGGCCGCCTGAGATCGATTCGCGCACTACTCCAACGGATTCCGCGAACTGCGCCACACCGAGCTCGCCCGATTTGCGCGGCGATGGACGGGGAAGACCCCGGTAGAGCGGGCCCGCGTAGCAGTGACAGATGCAGAGCGCGAGTGCGAGTGAGAGACCGCCCGGTGGGTCCCATAAGTCGGCGAGACAGACATTCCCAGGCGCGCGCCAAGGAACTGACGAGCTGGACCCTTACGTAGGCGAGCGACGGAGTGATAGGCGCGAGGAGGCTGACCAGTGGGCCCCGCGAAGCAGCCGGTCGAGCGCGCGCGCTGCAGTTGGTCATGGGCCGCGCCGAGGGAAATGAGAATTGGGCCGAATTGAGGGTGCGAGGCCCATCAGTTGGGTTTTGTTTTATCCTTTTTATTTTCCATTCCTTTTTCTTTATTTTCTAATCCAAATCTGAATTCAAGTTTAAATTCAAACTTCATGGCTCATCATTACGAATTATATTGGTGATATTAGAGGTACAAATTCTGTGGATAGTTATATATATATATATTATTTATTATTTATATCCTTTATCCTTTCTTATTTCCAAACCCTAGTTTCAATTTAGGATTTAATCCAACTTTTAGGATTATTAACTTCTTACTATTATCAGTATTCTTATTATTTTGTTTAATGCACAAACATATAGACTCCAACATGATGCACTTTATTTTATTTTAGTATCATTTGTTTTAATTAATCCCTCATAATTTTATGTATGCTTTTTTTATGATGCAATTATGGCACATACAATAGGGAATTCACTATTTATTCCTTGTAAACAATTTTGAGTGTTACACTGTCCAAAACACGCTACTTGGTTTAGGCATTTTGTCGAACGCCCAAGAACGTCGACGGTGCAAGGCACAGCAAGGAAGGCTTGACGAAGACGAGGATACAGCTGTGAGGGGAAGAGCAGGCGTTGTGCGAGGTGGAAGAGGGCACCTGAATGAGCAGCCATGGGGCACCAAGGAAGGGGAGCGCCAGCCATGGAGGTGCTCGGCCAGGGAGGGAGCTAGAGAGGGAATCAGCGTCCACCATGGGAGTAGATGGAGCAGAGAAGTGCACGAGTACCATGGGGGCGAGCTAGTTTCAGAGCTAGAGCACAGCACCTCCGAAGGAAAAAGCAGAGGGGGAACAGATGCAGTGGAGAAAGGGCGCTCATGACTGTTGGCCGGAGCTGGAGCTCGGCCGTGCATGCGACTGGGCACCATGGAGGGAGCGTACGCAGGGGCCATCGGGTCCTGGGCGTAGCAGGGCTTGCCATGGAGACAGGGAGGGGCGCATCCATGGAAGAGGTCGCGCCGGCTCACCTGCTCGAGCTCGGACGCTGGAAGGGAGCCCCAAGGGAGCTAGAGCCGAGGGGGAGGGGTGGCGCCATGGTGGCCCCTTGTTCCTGTGCTGAGAAAGGGAGGTCGCCAAGAGGTGTTTGCTGCCGTGTGCCACTGGACAGAGAGAAGAGGTGGCGTGGGAGAAGAAGGCAGGGAAAATGGCTGGTGGCGGCTAGGGGTGGGAGTGGAAAATTTCCAAAGTGCAAGGGAGGGGTCCTTCTATTTATAGACAATTGCTAGAGCTAGGGTTTTTGTGGGGTTGCTTAGGGTAGAAGGAAACCAAAAATTACTACTGGATTTTGGCAGCGATTCATCTGCGCGAGATTGAAACTGATGTGACAAACGAGGAAAGCCGGTGTCAAGACGACAGACAATTGAACACTTAGATTGGACCAAGAAATTGGTTTCAGCGTCGCATTGAAATTCTCTTGCGCACTATTTTAGAAACAAATTTTTCTCTCAAAATTTTGATCGGCTTTGGATTTTTAGTCGGAGAAGGCGAATCGTGACATCTTAAAAATCACTATTGGAGTGGGTTTTCAATTCAGTTCAGACATAAGATACTAGGCTGAGTCGAGTAAGAATTAATTAGGGGACGACATACTGAGTATTCCGTTTGAGAGTACGGATTCGGATAAAATAGTCGGACATCGATTGAAGTTCGAGGAATTAGACTCGGGCTCAGATCAAATAACAGCCGTCGAAGGTTTGACTAAATAAGCTTTAGATGAGATTTATAAATCGAGATTGACTACCGAGTTCGCATTCATGCCGAGAAATAAAAGTTTTAGCAGGCTCCAAATTTGGCCTTCTGTGAGACTGAATAACTTCGAGTTCGGTGAACTGTGAATGAATAGTCTGGATAATCAGAGACATACGCGACCGAGAAATAGAAATATTCACTGAGCATCCGAGATTAGGATAAATCTCCTGTCATAACACGAAACTGGCACCTGGGGTGTCACAGAGTGCTGAGGAACACCTGATATGTGGCTGCTGCTGGGGGACATTGATGGTGATCACCACCACCATAGTGTTGAGGTGGTGGCTATCGTTGAGCCAACTGCCGCAGAATCTCATTCTGCTGAGCCATCAGCTCTTGCATGGTAGGAGGTGGTGGCAGGGGTGGAGGAATGCGCTCATTCTGTCCACGACGCGCTCTTCCTGCCATCTGAAAAATTTTTAAGGATGCTCTCAACATTATACTTCTGATGTCAGGGTTCATACGTGGTGAAAGATTTGAAAGGGTAAAACCAATATTTTCTTGCATAATTCATAAAAGATACTACATGGCATAACACTTTTCTTCATAAATTAAAGCTGACATCATTCATCATCCATACTTTCAAAAGAGTTTGTTACGATTACATCAGTGACCCAAAAGACTCAACTCTGTCTAGCCTAGTACCCCAAGGGTGCAAAAGCTAAGCTAGCTTTGAGGAGTTCTACCGCCACACACTTCTAACTCTATCCCTGCAACTCAATGGACAAACAAGGCAACGCTTGACTCGGGGGAAGGTGGTCTCCCTGAGCCAGAAGTGTCCAAGCTGGATGCAGGCTCTGGCTCCTCTCCTCCCTCGATGTCAACATCCTCGTTGGCCTCCATATCCTAGATCTCCTGGTGGTGCATGTCCAAATGTTGGTTGGCTTCCGCAAGTTGCTGCTGAGTGTTGATTAGCTGATCCTCGAGAACCTCAATGGTGTTATCCCTGGTTCCCACTAGCTCCTCAAGCTCCTGGATCTCGTTGGACATCTGTTCCACCTGCAGGTCCTTTTCCACCATCTCAGTGGATAGGTCTACCACCAGTTCCTCTCTGTTATCTAAGGTGATCTTGGTAGCCTCCAACAATGCCATTAGCTGAGACATTGCCTCTCCTCGCATCACTTGCAGACGATACAGGGCATCCATGCATCGCACCGTCAAGTGAGCAGTCTGCCCTAGGTAAAGAGCCCATATATCCTTGGCATGCTCCACTCGGTCCTTCCACATTGGGTCGTCCTCCTCCGCGGGAAACAAGTCAATAGGATAAGTAGACAGCTCCAAGGGGTGAAAACCACAAAAGGTCGTCAGCCCGTGGAGAGCAATGGCCTCGATAGTATCCTCAGCCCGATATCCGAAAGACTCAGAGTCCAACGAACGCCAGCCTGGCTGTAAGGGATGAGGCTCTAGGGTCATCCTCACCCTACAGCGGGGCACCCAGTGCTTCTCGAACAGCTGCACCATGTACTGGGGAGGCGTCGTGTAGCCTGCTCCCTGAAGTACCTCCCACAAGATGCGGGGAAAACCCTCTCGTGCAAGTCCATCCGTGTGGGCGTGTGCGTTCCCTCCTTTTGAGGATCCGTGAGAAGTCATCTGTGTACGGTTAAGCGTAAGTAGAAAACAAAAAGAATTATAAAATAAAAGGGAATCAAGCTTGGCCTATCGAAGTTTACGATAAGGTCACTGAATGTACTTAATCTATCATTATCATGTATTAAAGTTTTTACCCAATTATCAAGTAGTTTAAGTAAAGGATGCATGCATGCTCGTCCTAAACGACCTCGTTTCAACTTAGAGGGAATAGGGAAAAGCTCCCATCCCTTATAGTAGCCTGTAGGGCTTACTCAAATAGCCACCTAGCTACCCCTCTATTATCCTAAGGCTTCACGTCCTAGGTCTATCCTTATCGTCCTGACGATCTATCCAACATTTGTTTCTAACAAGTTTTACTTTTGAAAAGGATGGTATTTATAGTTTATTGATTCCTCTGTGGTGGTATGAGCTCCGATACCAGCTGTGGCGAAACCGCCCGAATTATTCCAACTTAAGTGCCTAAGTCCCACCTTAGAGGCTAGACCACACTTAAATAGGAATAATACGTCAGTCCCTCGGATCTAGTCCGACGAGGCCACTAACAGGATCAAGTACCACATACTCACTCAATGGTGAGGCACATAGCAAATAAAATAAAACATAAAACCAACATTAAGGAGTATTAAATTTGTTACAACATCATCGGAGTTTAAACAAAAGTAGTGATCATTGTTCGGAATGTAACGGAATAAAACTAACAAAAAATAAATGGAAGGATGGGGAAGCCTGTCCCATCACTCCTCATGCTCCTCCTCAGCCGAGGTAGGGTCCCACTCGACTGTCCAACCCGGTGGCAAGATGGACGGCCAAGTCACTCCAGCAACCATGTCTTCCAGAGAACTTGTAAAATTATGCCACAAGCAAGGCTGAGTATACTAATACTCAGCTAGACTTACCCGGTGTGAGGAGTCTACTCCTCTACCTCTAGAAATGCAGTTGTTTGGCTGAGAGGTTTGCTTGCCAAAAGCACTAGCTGAGTCTAAAAATCAAGTTTTTAGCTTTTTCAAGTTTTAGTGTGACTCTCTTAAGACTAAATGTGTACCTATCTAATCATACATGGTATCAAACATTTAGCAATCAACAACTTTTGCCAAGTCATCACATTTCCACTTGTTACTCGATGTAGCAGCATGGATCAAGCAGTCTCATTAGCTGCAAGAAGCAGACGATTCGAATCGAGTTTTTATCCTTGCAAGGTAAACCTAAACACACGACGTGGCAAGGCACTCCGTCCCCACACACATCAACCGTCCCCATCGATTCCCCGCCAGTAGAGAGGGGCTCACCGCCTTAGCATACAATGCCTCACTGACCCCGACTGCCGTCGTGCAGTGACCGCACTTGTACCCACCATAACTGGAATGGGAGACCACGTCTCAGGTCACGTGAGGAGGGCAATCTGCTGCCAGGTTCAATCAGGTACTAGGCTTACCGATTTACCATATTTCTCGGCATGTGCTTAGTACGTTCAAATGCTTGACACACGGTACCACACCTTAACACTTATTCCAATTTTTTGTCTCGTAGACAACCAATCCCCAAGGATCGTTGTCCACAGACCAACATCATTACGATATGAAAATGGATACAACCAATTCCTGACCTCGCGCGAGTGCTACAAAAATCACTCGACTTCTACCGAGATCCCTAATTAGTAAAGCAGCTACTTGTCGGGTACCATAATTAGGGGTACCCCCAATGCTCCTTAACCCGGCTGGAAAACATCTTCAGAACAAACCATACACGGCTGATGAAGCACGGTTCAAGTCAAGGCCTCGTCTACCAAGGGACGCGACCTCATCCGAGCCTAGCCTCAGGCAAGGACAGAAGTCCCGGACGAATTCACGCCTCGCTCGAGGGTCCCCTCAGTCAGCAGACACACCCCCATCTCACCCAAGGCTAAGCTCGGGTGAACTTTGTCGTGCAGCGACCTCGGTCGAATCACCTTACCAACCGACTGTATCGCATGCGCATTCAATGCGGGGATCGCCTGACACCTTATCCTCACACGTGTGCCCCAGTCGGCAAGGTCGAAGTGACCGCAGACACTTCGCCCCTTTACTGACCATTCTGACAGGAGAACAGCACTGTTCACCCCTTTCCGACTACTGTGCCAACCACCAGGGAAAGACTAACAACAGTCGCGGCCACTCCCGAGTTCAGCCTTGGGCGCAACAAGGAGCTCCACCTCGCCCGACCCTAGGCCTCGACCTCAGCCTCGGCCTTGGGAGGAGGTCTCCGCCTCGCCCGACCTCAGCCTCGGCCTCGGGAGGAAGTCTCCGCCTCGCCCGACCTCAGCCTCGGCCTTGGGAGGATGAAAGGATCACGATGCCCAAGAGGGGGGTGAATTGGGCTTTTCTAAAAATCAACACTAATTAAAAAACTAAACAAGAGCTAAGCAAGAGCCCAACTTCACCCCAACAACTAGCACTAAGATAATAATACTAGAAATACAATAATGCTAAGACAATACTTCAAATACTAGCTAAACAAATACATAATGTAAAGTGCTTGAATTAAGTGCGGAATGCAAAGCAAGGTTTAGAAGACTCCTCCAATTTTTCCCGAGGTATCGAAGAATCGGCACTCTCCACTAGTCCTCGTTGGAGCACCCGCGCAAGGGTATCGCTCCCCCTTGGTCCTCGCAAGAACCAAGTGCTCACTACGAGATGATCCTTTGCCACTTCGGCGCGGTGGATCCCTCGAGACCGCTTACAAACTTGAGTCGGGTCACCAACAAGATCTTCACGGTGATCACCGAGCTCCCAACGCCACCAAGCCGTCTAGGTGATGCCGATCACCAAGAGTAACAAGCCGTAGACTTTCGCTTGACCAAGAGAAGCCTAATGCAAGTGGTGTGTGCTCTAGGTGGCTCTCGCTAGCGCTAATGAGGAACAAACGCGGATTAAGATTCTCTAATCTCCTCACTAGGCTTTTCTTGCTTGCAATGCTCTAGCAATGTGCTGGAATAAATGTGGAGTGCAAGACATTGAATATGGTGGGTGGAGGGGTATAAATAGCCCTCACCCACCAACTAGCCGTAACCAGCATTTTACTGCGCACTGGCGCACCGGACAGTCCGGTGCGCCACCGGTGCGCCACCGGTGGGCCAATGGTCGTTTCCAACGGCTAGTTCTGACAGATAGCCATTGGACTCATGGCACACCGGACAGTGAACAGTCACTGTCCGGTGCACACCGGACAGTCTGGTGCACTGTCCGGTGCGCTGTTCGGTGCGCCACTATAATTCAACTCTGAAACATGCATTCTCGGGTTTTTGCGTGGAGAAGGCTCTTCCACGGGCCAGCCTGGCCCCACCTGGCAGGGTGCACCGGACAGTCCGGTGCACACCGGACAGTCCGGTGCCCCAGGGCCAGAAACCCTACCTCTTGTTTTTCAGCTGATTTTCAAATCGGTTTTTGTTCTAACTTGTGAGTGAGTTCTAGAGTGACACCTAGCACTGTATGTGAGTGTGATTGTGCACCAACACTACACTAGAACTCTCTTGGTCAAACTACTCATCGACAACCCCTCTTTATAGTACGGCTAAAAGAGAATAAAGGACCTAACTAAATCACCAGTGTCCACATCTCCTTGACACTCGGACTCCGTAGTCCTTCACCTTTTGTTTCGTCGTTTTAGCCGTCGCTTCGAGTTCTTATTTCCGGGATTGTTTTCACCGTTGTAGTACTTCTACC
Organism: Zea luxurians; assembly: GCA_029449295.1. Classification (NCBI taxonomy): domain Eukaryota; kingdom Viridiplantae; phylum Streptophyta; class Magnoliopsida; order Poales; family Poaceae; genus Zea; species Zea luxurians. The sequence goes on from JAOPSE010000009.1 coordinate 119,282,510, forward strand.
TGCAATGCGACCTAACTTACCATTTGTCTCTGCAAAACACACGTTAGTCACATATAACAATATGTTGTCATTAATCACTAAAACCAACCAGGGGCCTAGATGCTTTCAATCTCCCCCTTTTTGGTGATTGATGACAACCCTACAAGATTTGTGAGAGTAGTTTGTTTTGAAGTTTCTGTCAATAGAAAGGATGGTTAGTTATACTCAGTAATCTTTGACAGAAAGAATGTGTACCATAATAATAAGAATGAGCGCATACACATCGAGAGATTCAAGAACTAGAAGACTGGTGATAAAATATAAGGTGAAAACATAATACACACAGTCAATCATAAGCAACGAGATTATATATAGAGTTTGTGAGCCAAAAGCACCAAGCTAGTATAGAGAGTGGCAAGCACATATATTACATCAAAATGACTCTCTACTAACTTTCTAACTCCCCCTAGCTCTCACAACTCATATCTCTCCCCCTTTGGCGTCAAACACCAAAAGGGCACCCAAACCTAAACATCAGAAGTGGGAGGAGGCGGCGGGGACGCATCCGGTCGCGGTCGAGGTAGCAGAGCGAACGCCGGCTGGGGGTTAGAGTCAGTCTCGGATCCAGGATCTGCTGTAGAAGCTGGAGCTGGTACTGACTCGGACTGAGGTCGCGCTGCAGAAGCTGCCGGAACTGAAGTGGTCACAGATACTGCCACAACAGTAGTGGTAACAGCAGAAGCTGGTGGCACTGGCGGCTGAGGGCAGACAGAGCTGAGAACCGGTGACGTGAAAGCCAGGGTGACCGGCCGGAGCGGAGAGGAAGAAGGACCAATAGAAGTAAGAGGGGGTCCTGACTGAAGTGCTGGCACAATAGGAGCCTGAAGCGGAGGAGGTGGTGCAGACTGAACCGGGGGAACCGAGACACCAGAATGTTGTAGCATAAGAGCCATGAATGCCCTGCTCTCAGCCCGATCCTGAAGAAGCTGCTGCTGAAGAGAATCCTGCCTGTCCTGCATGGTCTGAAACATCGAGAGCATCCTCTCAGATAACCGGGCCTGCTCCGCGGCCAAGAGAGCCTGCTGCTGAGTGAGAGACTGGAGAATCGAAGCAATAGCAGGGTCAATAGCCAGAGGGGCAGCAGGGGTAGCACTAGAACTCCCAGCCTCATGATCATGTGAGCGTGGAGGCATAGGAGGCGGAGGCGGAGGCGGAGGTGGAATCCCAAAATCATCGTCATCATCATCATCATCAACTGCCGCATCCTGAGCTGCGAACTGATGGAGAGCAGCATCCTCGGTCTGAGTGTCAAAAACTGGAGCAGAAGCTGGCACAGGATCCTCAGGCACTAGACGGTAGGACCCAAAGCCGAGGCGTGAGGCCTCAAGTGTGCCCTGAAACTGTGGAGGCTGAATCAGCTGCGCAAAAATGTGGCACGGATAGTGAGCATACAGCAGCTGGCGTCGAGGACGCAGACCATCCAAAACGGTGTCCTCGATCTCACAAATAAGGAAATCCACGACGTCAAACTCGGAGTGAGAGACCAGGGCACCAAGGAGCCAGAGCTAGATATGTGTGGTAGCCTCCCTGTATCCCATCCGCGGCAGAAGTGTCCGTCTCATAAGCTCAAATAGGAACTTTGCTGCTGTAGTGAAATCTACCGGTGAGCGTCGTGACCCATCTGAGAAGGGCGGGCGGAACAGAGCCACGACGTGAGCTGTACCTGGAGCCACACCGCCGTGAGGGCGACGAGGAGGGTCAGAGGTGCCGTAGCATAAGCTGTGAAGTCGAGTCGACGACTCATGAAATCCAAAGAGCTGGCGAATCTGGCTGGCAGTAATAGTGACATCCTCTCGCTCAAAACGAAACCTCATCCAGTGGTGATCTGGGTCTATCCATACAGTCGCGTAGAAAACTCAGACCCACTCCTCAACATACCTGCCGCTGGTAGTCAAAAGAGTCAGAAGGCCAGGCAGATATGTGAGGTGCACCTTAGAGTCAGCACCGGCGGCAAGTAGAAAAGCTGGAAGATCCAAAAGTCGGTGCGCACGCAGAGCAATCTGTGCAGACATCTGAGCTCTGAAAAAGGACTCCTGAATACAGGTGCTGAAAAGATCAACTGCAGCAGGGTCCCTCTGAACCGGTAACCAAGACTCCACGGGTACGTATCTGAACCTACGTACCTGTGCCGCTGTAGCACGCTGAAGGTCAAAAAGTCTAGGATCCGCAGCAAGTGGTTGTACCTCAGTCTCATCGCGCTCCCGGAATCGAGGTGGAGGGATAGGAGGAGCAGAAGCGGGAGCGGAAGGAGGAGCAGTGGTAGCGGGTGTAGTGGAGGTAGCGGGTATGGCTGTGGTGGTGGATGGCGCAACAGGAGTGACGGGAGCAGGCAGAGTGGGTGGTGGAGTGGAAGCAGTGGTGTGAGTGGAGGAGCGAGACCGGGAGGTGAGGCAACGAACACGGTACGCAATCTAATCTGATGGAGTCTGGGGCTGATCTCCTAGCTCGGCCTGCGCAGCGGCTGCTGCTGCTGCTGCCGGTGCATGGGCTGCTCTGTCCATACGCCGCTTCTTGCGGCCTTCCTGCTGCTATAAGTATACGGTCTTGCCCTTGACCTGCCTGAAGGGGCGACGAGGATCCTCATCATCGCCTCCCCCTGGCGCCGACACATTCTTCATGCGCGGCATCCTGACCTGATGAATGCAAATGAGAGAGAGGGACTAAGCACAGGTTGATAATATCCGATAGAATATCAAAGGAGGATATGACTACCTGGGAAGCTCACACGAGAGGTGACGATCCAGGCAGGACAAGAGACGGCACACGGGCAGTCAAGGTCACTGAAATGACAGAAGAGGTGAGCACATATTAGTCACATAGTCATAAGTATATGAAATGTGAATAAATACATACACAGAGAAATATGGCACAGAAAATGAGAGATAAGGCGATCGAGAGGTCAAACGACGTGAAAACGGCGTTTGAACGATAAAAAGTGCCATAGGTGGTTTGGAATTCGAATTGAGGCACGAAATGACGTGGAATTGAGCCGATACTTCACGAATATGTTTATATGGGTGAATAGGAGTGAAGTGTGTGCTTGGTTTGAATTTAGGCGAAGAAAATGAAATTTGGGCACTCGGCTCGGAAACGATCGCACGAAATAGGGAATTTGGTGAAATTAAAGCCTGGAATATCGGATGGGCGTGAAATTTTGCGAATATGTTACTGGAGGTGTTGTGAAGGTGCCTGAAAAGTTTGGGTTCAATTGGAGCATTTTTGGCTGGTTTGGTCATTTCACCGAACACGTGGGGGCGGAGTTTTAGGGTTTCGGGGAAATGGCCATTTGAGGTGTGAAAACCCTCCCGAAGGAGCTGAGAACCTACAAGAATATTCAAGGCACACAGAGGAACACATTTGACCACTTGGTTTCACTGGAATTTACAGGAATTTGGAATTGACAACAAGGGTGGAAGAGAGGGGCTTCACTGGTGACAGGAACACACAGAGAGAAAAAGGGAAAGAGAGAGAGAGAGGGATTCTCACCAGAGAGGGAAGGGGATGCACTTGGACGCCGCTGGTGAAGAGACCGCCGGAGAGGAAGGGTGGTCGCCGGCGAGGGGGAGATTGCCAGAGACTGAGAGAGGCTGGCTAGAGGGGAGAGGAAATGAGCCTGGCCTCGGGCTCGGGCAGAGAAGGATTTTTTAAAAACCGAGTATGGGCGCACCGGACAGTCTACAGTGCCTATCCGGTGCACACCGGACAGCGCACAGGAGAATGGAAATTTAGCGCGTGGCTACCGGTGCACCAGACATTGCACAGTGCAGTGTCCGGTGCACACCGGACTGTCCGGTGAGCCCAGACAGAGGGAAAATTTGGATTTTTGAATTTTTCTATCTAGTTCCAACCAAACCAAATCCCAACTTATAATCACACAAAATAACACTTGTTGGGACAGGTATTGGCACCCTCATATATTTTCTCATATTTTTCAAAATATTTTGCCATAGGCTAGATAATTTTTAGAGAAAATAGGCAAATGGTGAAATTTGCATTTTGGCTTGCACTAGGGGTTTTCATGAGTGATTTGAGTTTTGAATACTCCCCCTAAGTGCAGTACCTCATGCATACTTCAAGAACCAACAATTGCATAAAAAGTAAGAATTTAAGTGCTAAAAGCTTAAAACTAAGACTTGTCAAGTTTGACCCGAGTTAAGCTTTTTCACTCGCTTTGTTGGCGGTTATCTCAACTAGGTTAGACAAGCCCTAGATGCAATACAAGAAATTTAAACATGCAATGCAAGCTTGACAACACCATTTGACATCTTACATAAAATTTCTGAGATCAAGAATATTTAGTTCATTCCTCAACATGCAAAAGCGGGTCTTATCAAGTGGCTTAGTGAAAATATCCGCTAATTGATCTTCCGACCTCACTCCTTCTAAAATGATATCTCCTTTAGCAACATGATCTCTAAGGAAGTGATGACGGATATCAATGTGCTTGGTGCGAGAGTGTTGTACAGGATTATTAGCAATTTTAACAACACTCTCATTGTCACACAACAAAGGTACCTTTTCTAGAACTACGCCATAGTCTAGAAGGGTTTGTTTCATATATAAAATCTGTGTGCAACACGCACCTGTGGCAATGTATTCCGCTTCGGCAGTTGACAAGGCAACACTATTTTGCTTTTTGGATGTCCATGAAACTAGTGATCTACCAAGCAGATGGCATCCCCCAGAAGTACTTTTCCTATCAATTTTGCAACCGGCATAATCCGAATCGGAATAGCCAATTAAATCAAAAGTAGCTCCTTTGGGATACCACAGACCAACGCTTGTGGTGTGCCTGAGATACCTAAGAATTCTCTTAACAGCGCGAAGATGAGCTTTCTTAGGATTAGATTGAAATCTAGCACACATGCAGACACTAAACATGATATCGGGCCTAGATGCGGTAAGGTACAATAAGCTACCAATCATAGAACGGTAGAGAGTTTGATTAACCGGGTTACCTCCCTCATCTAGGTCGAGATGTCCATTTGTTGGCATAGGTGTCTTGATTGGTTTGCACTTCTCCATGTTGAACCTTTTCAACAAGTCTTTGGTATACTTCTCTTGTGAGAGAAAGTTACCATCTTTCATTTGCTTGACTTGAAAGCCGAGGAAGTACGTCAGCTCACCAATCATTGACATCTCGAACTCCTTCGGCATCAACTCACCAAATTCCTTGCAATCATAGTCATTTGTCGAGCCAAAGATTATATCATCAACATATACTTGACAAATGAAAATATCACCGTTATGTTTCTTTGTGAATAGAGTTGTGTCGACGGTCCCGATCTTGAAGCCCTTTTCAATGAGGAAATCGCGAAGGCGCTCATACCAAGCCCTTGGAGCTTGCTTTAGCCCATATAGCGCCTTGGACAACCTGTAAGCATGGTTAGGATATCTAGGGTCTTCAAATCCAGGTGGTTGCTCAACATATACAAGATCATTTATGAAGCCATTTAAAAATGCACTTTTTACATCCATTTGATAAAGTTTTATATCATAGCATGATGCATATGCAAGTAGGATACGGATGGCTTCCAGTCGGGCAACCGGTGCAAAGGTCTCTCCAAAATCTAAGCCTTCAACTTGAGAGAATCCTTTTGCAACAAGTCTTGCCTTGTTCCTTACAATCACACCTTGATCATCTTGTTTGTTTCTGAACACCCACTTTGTTCCAATGATTCTTGCATCTCATGGGGGCTTCTCCAGGGTCCAAACTTCGTTACGGGTGAAGTTGTTAAGTTCTTCATGCATGGCATTCACCCAGTCCGGATCCTGTAGCGCCTCATCTATACAGGTAGGCTCAACACAAGAAACAAAAGAGTGATGTTCAATAAAAGAAGCATGTCTATGGGATCGAGTAATAACCCCTTGTGAAGGACTCCCGATGATTTGGTTTTGAGGATGAGCTTGAAGTAGTGATGAATTTCTCCTGTTAACCACTTGGGAAGAAGATCCTGGAGCATCAACATCTTCGGCTTGTACCCTTGCTTGTTCATGAGAGACAAATGTATCTTCATTTGCATGCCTCTCATCTTTTTCATCATCTTGTGGTACATTTGATGAAGAAGGCCTGTCAATGTTTTGCACCTCTTCTTCATCTTATTTTGGTTTGATAGCTCCAATAGGCATGTTCTTCATTGCTTCCCTAAGTGGCTCATCACCTACATCATCAAGATTTTCAGGTGCTCCTTAGGAGCCATTAGTCTCATCAAATTCCACATCATATGTTTCTTCTACCACGCCAGTGACATGATTGAATACTCGATATGCTTTGGACTTTAATGAATAACCCAAAAGAAAACCAATATCACAACGTCTTTGAAACTTCCCTAGGTGATGGCGTTTCTTGAAGATGTAGCATTTGCATCCAAACACCCGGAAGAAGGAGACGTCCGGCTTTTTCCCATTTAGCAGTTCATAGGGAGTCTTCGCAAGTAGCCGGTGAGGAAATAGCCTGTTTGATGCATAACATGCAGTGTTGACAGCTTCGGCCCAAAACCTCTCCGGTGTGTTATAGTCATCAATCATTGTTCTTGCAAGTGTGATCAAGGTCCTGTTTTTCCTTTCAACAACTCCATTTTGTTGAGGTGTATATGTTGCAGACACTTCATGCTTGATCCCAATTTCATCGCAGTACTCATGAATGTTGGTGTTGTCAAATTCTTTGCCATTATCACTTCTAATTTTCTTGATCTTGCAATCAAATTCATTTTGTGCTTTCTTGGCAAATTTCTTGAATATAGATGCAACTTCAGATTTGCATGGAGAAAGAACACCCAAGTGTATCTTGAGAAATCATCAACAATCACTAGACAGTAGAGGTTACCACCAGCACTTACATAATTTGTAGGTCCAAATAAATCCATATGAAGTAGTTCCAGTGGCCTAGATGTTGACATAAAAGCTTTAGTAGGATGTGTATTAGCAACTTGCTTCCCAGCTTGACATGCACTACAAGGCTTGTCCTTTTCAAACACCACATCCTTTAATCCTCTAACCATGTCCTTCTTTAATACCTTCTTGAGTGTGCTCATCCCAACATGTGCAAGCCTCCTATGCCAAAGCCATCCAAGTGAAGCTTTGGTGAAGAGGCAAGTTCTTATGTCTGCATCTTCTGAAGTGAAATCCACTAAGTAGAGATTGTTGTATCTAAATCCTTTGAACACCATTGATTCATCATCCATTTTTGATATAATAACCTCTGTTGGAGTGAATAAGCATTGAAGTCCAAGATCACAGAGTTGACCCACTGATAACAAATTGAAGCTCAAAGGTGCAACCAAGAGAACATTTGAAATTGATAAGTCATTCGAAATTGCCACCTTGCCAAGTCCTTGCACTTTTCCTTTTGAATTGTCTCCAAATGTGATTTTGTCTTGCCCATCAACATTCTCATCAAGTGAGGTGAACATCCGTGGGTTGCCTATCATATGTTGTGTGCATCCACTGTCAATAACCCAATGGCTCCCACCGGTCTTGTAGTTCACCTACATCCACAGACAAATCAAGCTTGAGTTTTGATGGCCCTATATTGCATAGGACCAGTGACTCTCTCAATCAAGGACTTTGCAACCCAAATTTGTCTAGGTCTACTCTTGTTTGGTGGACCTAGGAATGTAACTTTGACCTTTCCATTTGCAACCTTTCTTAGAGCATAATGAGCATTGAAAGCGAATGGTCTTGAGTGCTTAGGCAAGGGAGTTGGTGGTTTGGCTTTGCAGTTGTGGGCAAAATGACCTTCATTTCCACACTCAAAGCATTTGATGGGCTTGTGAGTCTGCTTTGGCTTGTATTGAGTGGTAGCTTTGTTTTGCACAAAAGCATTGTATCCAATACCACTCTTGTTTTTCATGACAGTGTTCATAAGCAGCTCATTTTGGAGGTATTGACCCTTGTTGAACTTTTGCACACTTGTTGCAAGATGTTCAATTTCACTTTTTAGTTTCTTGACCTCATTTTTAAGCCTTTGATTATCCACTGCCAACTCATTGTTCAAATCATTGTTCTCAATAGCAACCTTTCCTCTAGTAGTTGCATCAGTCAAGTATTTCTTCAATTTTTGGTTGTCTAAAGTCAGGACTTCAACTTTTTCAGTCAATTCAGCATGTAGACTAGTTTTCTCTCCTTCACTCAAATCATCACATGAGGTTGCTACATCAATCTTAACAACAGGGTTAATAGCCTCATATGTTTTGCAAGATAAAAGTTCATTTTCAACAAGAAGATTGTCATGATCAAATTTAATTTGAGTATAGTCTTCCTTGATTTTTACTAGACTATTTTGCAACTCCCTATTAGCTTCATTTAGCTTGTCACATTTATCCTTAGCATCTTTTAGGGAGTTTGTGAGCTCATTTACAGTTGATGACATAGTTTTATTTTCTTCTTTCATTTCATCACTAGCTTTCATAACTATGTCATATTTGGCATTTAAAGATTCATTTTCATTTTTCAACCTATCACATTTAGCTTTTGATTTTCTACTGATTTGAGTATATTCTTTAAGAAAGTCAGCTAGCTCATCATATGAAGGTGAAGCAAATTCCTCATCACTATCACTATCACTATCACCAGTAATGTTAATATCATTTTGTACCTTACGTTCACCCCTAGCCATGAGGCATAGGTGAGAAGTCGATGATGGCGTTGGTGGTGGTGAAGAGAAGTCCCCGGCGATGGCGACAACTTTTTCATCATTCTCTTCTTCACTTGAAGAAGATCCACTTGATGACTCAATGTCAGTGAGCCAGTCACCAACAATATATGCCTTTCCATTCTTCTTCTTGTGGAACCTCTTTTGCTTCCCATCTTTCCTCTTGAAGAATTTCTTTTCCTTCTTTTCATCATCGCTATCATCTTCTTTCTTGCCCTTGAACTTGTTCTTCTTGGGCTTGTTACATTGATGAGCAAGATGACCGAGCTCACCACAGTTGTAGCAATCCATCTCAGAAATGGGCTTTCTTTTGTTGGAAAAGAACTTCTTCTTTCTTGAATCAAATTTGATGCCTTCTCTATTGTAACACCCGGATTTTAGGGATCCAAAACCCGGGGTTAACATAAACACCAGGTATGCTGGGACCAAGTCTCAAACATATGATGTATAGTGGCACAGGATCGAATGTCACATCTTTATATATAACAGGAGTTCTATACAAAATAAATAATTACATTATAAGGAGACAACGGTCCAGCAACCCAAAGTTGACTGGGAGACGACGGCCTAGATCTCTCACGAACACTTCGCAGCATCCTCCATGAGCATCATCCTGCAGAACCTGGTCTTGACCTGTGGTGTATGTGAGACAGCAAGAGTGAGCTCACATACGTTCATCGCTCAACAAGTTGTGGGGAATAATGTGCATGAACTCGCCAAAGGTGGGAGCTCACGTGAAGTGTAAGGCTTACCAAAGAAGATGGTTAGAGCTGAGCATTGCTTTTAAAGTTGGTCAAAATTTTATTAGCAGTTACTAAGTATAAGTAAATACCAAACCCAATTAAGTAATAGAACAAAAGTATCAACATCACCTGCAATGCAATGCATATGACAAATTGAATTTAGTTCCATAGATTAATCATGTGAGGGTCCGAGCTGCTCATGACCGTGAGCACGGCTAGTATACCAGTTTTACACTCTGCAGAGGTTGCGCATCTTTACCCACAAGTCATGTTACCCATCTGCCAAGGGATCGCGACTTCCCATACACCACTACCGAGGAGGCGAGGCAGGGTAACACTACGAGGCCTTTACAAAGTTCCACTAGTTTCAGAAAACCCGCTACAGTTTATAGGAAGATCCAGTGCAGGAATCCCTTGCAGGACCGCCATCGCAGCAAAATCCTCCCGAGGGCCTCCCTACACTGACCTCTCCCCTACTGCCCTTGCCCCTTTCGGGTAAGGTAGTCTTCCACTAGCTTTCCTAATTAATCAGCCAAGGGCGTCCCATACCACCCTTGTGGTAGCACTGTTTTCCCGGGTGGTCGCTCCATGTTCCAATTAACATAATGATCTTAACATGAACATTAAATAACAACTGATAACAAAAAGTGTAATCATGAATAGTGTATCTCCATACCCAAAACCACATATAGCACTAGCAAGTACTACCCAGAAAGATCAGTGGTAAACAAGGTATAAAGATAATCAAACTAGGTAACCTGTTGGGTCCCATCAAATTAACCTATGCAGATCATTATGATTAATCAGAACATGGCTGGGTAAAAAGAAGTGATCAAGGGCACAACTTGCCTGGGCCTTGAGAATCCAGGTACCAAGATGATCTTCAGATGACACGTGACCTCACTGCTAGTCGTAGCAATTAAACAAACATGGTGTAGGCAAAATTAACATTACACCAAACATAAGAACAAAATACACATTAATAATATACATATTAAAATAAGATCACAGGAAAAAGAATTATTAATTTTGGAGTTGTAGATTTTAAGTTATGAATTTTCAAAGGTTTTATGTGTTTTAAAATGGATTAAGTGAGAGATTAAATTTCTAACTGTTTTCATGACAAAACAGAGGCACTAAATGATGAAGAATATTATTACAAAATTTTAGAAACTGGAATAGTTCAATTTGGACCAAAAATGGAATTTCTATGAATTTTACAAGTTTCTAGATTTGTTTTTGTATTAAAAATGAATTTCTAATATTATTTCTCTGTTTTTAAATGTCTCTGGACTGGGCCTCAATTAATGGAAAACGCAAGGGGCTCGGTGCAAATTGTCCCAGACACAGAGAACAGTCGCCCAGGGACGGCGGGTTGATTCACTGAAACCCGAGGGTCTCTTTAGTAAAACGCAACGGCCGAAGGGGTATGGCGTGATATCGGCCGTCAGATCCGAGACGTGCGCACCAGATTAGATTTGGCCACCCGCGAAGCGGTACGTCGCACGGTCCGTCCATTCTGCGATCAACGGCGCGGATCTAATTACTCCGAAATCTCCCCCGATCCGTCCGATCTAGAATATACGGCACAGATTTAACCTATTGAATGGGTACGCTGCTTCTAATCGCATCCGTCCGAATTGGATCGGACGGCACCCATGCCTTCCCCCATCAACACACCAGGGCCGTTTAATATGAGATCAACGTTCCTGGCGTGTCTTCTTTCTCCCGCACAACTCGGCAAGCCGTGTGCCCGACAGGGAAGACCCACGGCGGCGCGCGCGTTGACCCCGGGCAACCGTGCCCCATTCGACACACCGAACGGACCTAGGCATAGAGGACGAGACAGCGAATGTGTTAGGAAGTCGCTCACCGGTTGTTGATTTGTGAAGGAGCTCGGCCATGGAGGAGGGCGGGTCCGCGGCGGAGTGTGAACAACGGCGAGAAATCCGAGGGCTCCGGTCGCCAATCCTCAGCAGGGAGCACCCCGGTTAAATCCCCGATGCAAAGCGAGACCCCCAGAGCCGGAATCGTGGACGCGACGGCGGTGTAGATGAAACCGAGTCGGCGGCGGAGCTGCTTGTTCCACGACCATGCGAGGGAGCGAGAGGAAGGAGGATGAGAGGGGTTGGCGCATCGGTTTTATAGCCCAGGTGCGGAGTAGGGGAATCCGCAACCTTCGCACCACCAAACGGCCCCAACGACCAGCGGAGATCAGGCGCGGTGAGATCCAGACCCGCGGTGCGAGCGGCGACGAAATCGCGTTCCGTTGAAAGAAGACGGGGGGGAAGAAGATGACGACTGGGCCCCGCTGGTCAGCGAAGGACCCGGCAAGATGACTGCGCGCGCGGGCGTGGGAAGCGACTGACGAGCTGGCCCCGCGTGTAAGCGACCGAATCAGAAGCAAGCGCGCGGGCGTGGGAAGCGACTGACGAGCTGGCCCCGCGTGTAAGCGACCGAATCAGAAGCAAGCGCGCGGGTGGGTGAGTGGATGGGCCGAATTTGGAGAATCAGGCCCAATTAGGATCTCCCCTTTTTCTTTATTTTCTGTTTTATTTCATTTTTGTTTTTCATTTAAACTTCCAAATTTGTGTGTGGATCCAAATTCAAATCCAAATTCCAATTCACTTATGTTCTGAACCTCAAATTTTCCAGTAAATTTAACTTCCACAATATTATTATTTACTTATTTTTTTATCCACACCATTTTCTTCTCTTTCCTAGATTCAAGAATTTCTTTTACTTTCCAATTTTTAATTTTAGGAATTTAATATGTTTCTTCTTCAAATTATTTTATGTTGTCACAAAATGCACTCAAAATAAAATCCAGCATGATGCATAATTTGGTGGCTTACATGTTTATTAATTATTTGTTTTCAAATGAAGTGTTCACATGTGATGATGTATAAAGATCAAACTCACCAAAAAGAGAGAAATTGTTTTCTCTATTGGTATTTTATCTAGCAATTACAAAGTGGGTGTTACAAATCCTACCCCCCTTAAAAATAATCTCGTCCTCGAGATTAATAAGAAAAGGAATAGAGAAAAATTGGTTTGTAAGTTAGCTTTTAGTTTCTAATTAGTTCAACATCAAGAGCCTGTTTTTTTTTTTATCAGTGAGTGATTAGGAGAGCATGGGTAATATGGGTATGTCTACTTTATTATGTAGGATAGAAAATATCTTTAAAGTATTTATAGGTTTGGGTAAGAATGTGTAGGGTAAGGAAAGACTTCATCCAAGATTTGTGGATCTTGACTCATCTTGGTGACCTCTCTTGATCCTTGAAGACTTGAGTTGGTGCTCATCCTTTCTTGATGAAGTTGATCATCTTCTCTGGTCTTGTCTCATTGATTCGAGGTTAGTGTATATCATTGGGCTGGGGAATATGGTTAATATAGGTATGGATGAGATAGACTACATGATGTAGGTCAAAAGTTTGTTTGATGTTAGGTGGGGATAGGCAGGTCATGCAATCCATCAAGACTCTATTGGTGGGGTTGGTCTATCATTCTTTATTTAGTGCAGGGTGAACTAAGTTAAGACCTGTTCTATAGGAGTAGAGTCTAATCTATTTCATCAGTATTATCTAACATGTTTGATAAGTCACTCTAGATTAGATCAGACCTAGGTTAGATTGGTGTGACTAGTTTGACTAGATATGATCTATTTAATTTTGCATTAGATCATGGTTGTTAAACTAGGGTGGATAAGTATGCTTATTAGGATAAGATGAAATAGAATCTTTTGAGATTAGTTAGATCTATTAAGATGAGATAAGATCTTTTTAAGATAAGATGAATCTATTAAGATAAGAGAGAATCTTATTAAGATAAGATGAATTGGTTAGAATGAGATCTTTTAGGATTAAGATAAATTTCTTAAGCTAGATAGGTTCCAATGGGGATAATCTAGGCTGTCTAGTTATTTTATAAATATATTTTTATACCTATGTGTATACGCAGATGTAATTGTGGACATTACTCCACAACCCATCACACTCAATCAAAGATCCAAATCAAACAAGTATCATAAGAACAAGCATTAACACACACCTATATTTATAAAAATAGTTTTGTTTCTGTTCCTAAGATTAGGTCTCCTATTTCTAAAGGTCACTTCAGGCACAGGATTTCAAAGTGTGAAATCCATATTTGTCTTTTAGAGGAAAAGGTAAGGATAATCAGAGTAAAGCGGAAATAGATGAGAAAAGATTAAGATAAGTTTAGAAAAGAATCAGAGTAAGATAAGTATTTAATGGTTGTCCAGTTCTATCTAGGTTTCGTCCTACAGTCAACATTCCTCTGATACCACTTCTGTAACACCCGGATTTTAGGGATCCAAAACCCGGGGTTAACATAAACACCAGGTATGCTGGGACCAAGTCTCAAACATATGATGTATAGTGGCACAGGATCGAATGTCACATCTTTATATATAACAGGAGTTCTATACAAAATAAATAATTACATTATAAGGAGACAACGGTCCAGCAACCCAAAGTTGACTGGGAGACGACGGCCTAGATCTCTCACGAACACTTCGCAGCATCCTCCATGAGCATCATCCTGCAGAACCTGGTCTTGACCTGTGGTGTATGTGAGACAGCAAGAGTGAGCTCACATACGTTCATCGCTCAACAAGTTGTGGGGAATAATGTGCATGAACTCGCCAAAGGTGGGAGCTCACGTGAAGTGTAAGGCTTACCAAAGAAGATGGTTAGAGCTGAGCATTGCTTTTAAAGTTGGTCAAAATTTTATTAGCAGTTACTAAGTATAAGTAAATACCAAACCCAATTAAGTAATAGAACAAAAGTATCAACATCACCTGCAATGCAATGCATATGACAAATTGAATTTAGTTCCATAGATTAATCATGTGAGGGTCCGAGCTGCTCATGACCGTGAGCACGGCTAGTATACCAGTTTTACACTCTGCAGAGGTTGCGCATCTTTACCCACAAGTCATGTTACCCATCTGCCAAGGGATCGCGACTTCCCATACACCACTACCGAGGAGGCGAGGCAGGGTAACACTACGAGGCCTTTACAAAGTTCCACTAGTTTCAGAAAACCCGCTACAGTTTATAGGAAGATCCAGTGCAGGAATCCCTTGCAGGACCGCCATCGCAGCAAAATCCTCCCGAGGGCCTCCCTACACTGACCTCTCCCCTACTGCCCTTGCCCCTTTCGGGTAAGGTAGTCTTCCACTAGCTTTCCTAATTAATCAGCCAAGGGCGTCCCATACCACCCTTGTGGTAGCACTGTTTTCCCGGGTGGTCGCTCCATGTTCCAATTAACATAATGATCTTAACATGAACATTAAATAACAACTGATAACAAAAAGTGTAATCATGAATAGTGTATCTCCATACCCAAAACCACATATAGCACTAGCAAGTACTACCCAGAAAGATCAGTGGTAAACAAGGTATAAAGATAATCAAACTAGGTAACCTGTTGGGTCCCATCAAATTAACCTATGCAGATCATTATGATTAATCAGAACATGGCTGGGTAAAAAGAAGTGATCAAGGGCACAACTTGCCTGGGCCTTGAGAATCCAGGTACCAAGATGATCTTCAGATGACACGTGACCTCACTGCTAGTCGTAGCAATTAAACAAACATGGTGTAGGCAAAATTAACATTACACCAAACATAAGAACAAAATACACATTAATAATATACATATTAAAATAAGATCACAGGAAAAAGAATTATTAATTTTGGAGTTGTAGATTTTAAGTTATGAATTTTCAAAGGTTTTATGTGTTTTAAATTGGATTAAGTGAGAGATTAAATTTCTAACTGTTTTCATGACAAAACAGAGGCACTAAATGATGAAGAATATTATTACAAAATTTTAGAAACTGGAATAGTTCAATTTGGACCAAAAATGGAATTTCTATGAATTTTACAAGTTTCTAGATTTGTTTTTGTATTAAAAATGAATTTCTAATATTATTTCTCTGTTTTTAAATGTCTCTGGACTGGGCCTCAATTAATGGAAAACGCAAGGGGCTCGGTGCAAATTGTCCCAGACACAGAGAACAGTCGCCCAGGGACGGCGGGTTGATTCACTGAAACCCGAGGGTCTCTTTAGTAAAACGCAACGGCCGAAGGGGTATGGCGTGATATCGGCCGTCAGATCCGAGACGTGCGCACCAGATTAGATTTGGCCGCCCGCGAAGCGGTACGTCGCACGGTCCGTCCATTCTGCGATCAATGGCGCGGATCTAATTACTCCGAAATCTCCCCCGATCCGTCCGATCTAGAATATACGGCACAGATTTAACCTATTGAATGGGTACGCTGCTTCTAATCGCATCCGTCCGAATTGGATCGGACGGCACCCATGCCTTCCCCCATCAACACACCAGGGCCGTTTAATATGAGATCAACGTTCCTGGCGTGTCTTCTTTCTCCCGCACAACTCGGCAAGCCGTGTGCCCGACGGGGAAGACCCACGGCGGCGCGCGCGTTGACCCCGGGCAACCGTGCCCCATTCGACACACCGAACGGACCTAGGCATAGAGGACGAGACAGCGAATGTGTTAGGAAGTCGCTCACCGGTTGTTGATTTGTGAAGGAGCTCGGCCATGGAGGAGGGCGGGTCCGCGGCGGAGTGTGAACAACGGCGAGAAATCCGAGGGCTCCGGTCGCCAATCCTCAGTAGGGAGCACCCCGGTTAAATCCCCGATGCAAAGCGAGACCCCCAGAGCCGGAATCGTGGACGCGACGGCGGTGTAGATGAAACCGAGTCGGCGGCGGAGCTGCTTGTTCCACGACCATGCGAGGGAGCGAGAGGAAGGAGGATGAGAGGGGTTGGCGCATCGGTTTTATAGCCCAGGTGCGGAGTAGGGGAATCCGCAACCTTCGCACCACCAAACGGCCCCAACGACCAGCGGAGATCAGGCGCGGTGAGATCCAGACCCGCGGTGCGAGCGGCGACGAAATCGCGTTCCGTTGAAAGAAGACGGGGGGGAAGAAGATGACGACTGGGCCCCGCTGGTCAGCGAAGGACCCGGCAAGATGACTGCGCGCGCGGGCGCGGGAAGCGACTGACGAGCTGGCCCCGCGTGTAAGCGACCGAATCAGAAGCAAGCGCGAGGGCGTGGGAAGCGACTGACGAGCTGGCCCCGCGTGTAAGCGACCGAATCAGAAGCAAGCGCGCGGGTGGGTGAGTGGATGGGCCGAATTTGGAGAATCAGGCCCAATTAGGATCTCCCCTTTTTCTTTATTTTCTGTTTTATTTCATTTTTGTTTTTCATTTAAACTTCCAAATTTGTGTGTGGATCCAAATTCAAATCCAAATTCCAATTCACTTATGTTCTGAACCTCAAATTTTCCAGTAAATTTAACTTCCACAATATTATTATTTACTTATTTTTTTATCCACACCATTTTCTTCTCTTTCCTAGATTCAAGAATTTCTTTTACTTTCCAATTTTTAATTTTAGGAATTTAATATGTTTCTTCTTCAAATTATTTTATGTTGTCACAAAATGCACTCAAAATAAAATCCAGCATGATGCATAATTTGGTGGCTTACATGTTTATTAATTATTTGTTTTCAAATGAAGTGTTCACATGTGATGATGTATAAAGATCAAACTCACCAAAAAGAGAGAAATTGTTTTCTCTATTGGTATTTTATCTAGCAATTACAAAGTGGGTGTTACATCTATTGAGCTTCTTCAACATCTTGGTGGTCTTCCTTACCATCAAGGCAATGTTAGCATCAAGCTCATCATCACTTGAGGATTCTTCCTCAACTTGTATTTTTGCTTTTCCTTTTCTTTCTTGATTTGCTTTAAGAGCCAAATCCTTTCTTTTGGAAGATGACTCTTCTTTGTCGTTGATGTGCATATACATCTCATGAGCATTGATCTTTCCCAAAATCTGTGTAGGTGTGGTAACTGAAAGATCCATTTGATGTAGCACAGTGACAATGTGTCCATATTTGTCTATTGGGAGGACACTGAGAATCTTCCTCACAACATCCGGTTGTGAGATTTGAGTAAGCCCCAATCCATTAACTTCCTCTACAAGAATATTGAGACGTGAGTACATGGCATTAGCATTTTCATTAGCAAGCATTTCAAAAGAATTTAACTTTCCCATGGCTATGTGATATCTCTCCTCACACTCACTTCTAGTTCCTTCATGTAAAGCACAAATGTCCATCCACAAATCATGAGCATTTTTATGATTTCTTACTCTATTGAACACATCTTTGCAAAGGCCTCTAAAAGGGTGTTTTTGGCCTTAGCATTTCTCATAATTGAACTCATCACCTACAAGATTTGTGCGATCTCTAGGTTCGGGGAATCCTTGTGTGGCGGCTTTATAGACACCAATGTCTATAGCCTCTAAATATGCTTCCATACGAACTTTCCAATAAGGAAAATTGTCACCATCAAAAACGGGAGGAGGTCCATCCCCACCGGACATCGTAACTCTTAGCGGTTAAGCTAATCTAAGAGCAACAAGGCTCTGATACCAATTGAAAGGATCACGATGCCCAAGAGGGGGGTGAATTGGGCTTTTCTAAAAATCAACACTAATTAAAAAACTAAACAAGAGCTAAGCAAGAGCCCAACTTCACCCCAACAACTAGCACTAAGATAATAATACTAGAAATACAATAATGCTAAGACAATACTTCAAATACTTGCTAAACAAATACACAATGTAAAGTGCTTGAATTAAGTGCGGAATGTAAAGCAAGGTTTAGAAGACTCCTCCAATTTTTCCCGAGGTGTCGAAGAGTCGGCACTCTCCACTAGTCCTCGTTGGAGCACCCGCGCAAGGGTATCGCTCCCCCTTGGTCCTCTCAAGAACCAAGTGCTCACTACGAGTTGATCCTTTGCCACTCCGGCGCAGTGGATCCCTCGAGACCGCTTACAAACTTGAGTCGGGTCACCAACAAGATCTTCACGGTGATCACCGAGCTCCCAATGCCACCAAGCCGTCTAGGTGATGTCAATCACCAAGAGTAACAAGTCGTAGACTTTCGCTTGACCAAGAGAAGCCTAATGCAAGTGGTGTGTGCTCTAGGTGGCTCTCGCTAGCGCTAATGAGGAACAAACGCGGATTAAGATTCTCTAATCTCCTCATTAGGCTTTTCGTGCTTGCAATGCTCTAGCAAAGTGCTGGAATAAATGTGGAGTGCAATACATTGAATATGGTGGGTGGAGGGGTATAAATAGCCCTCACCCACCAACTAGCCGTAACCAGCATTTTACTGCGCACTGGCGCACCGGACAGTCCGGTGCGCCACCGGTGCGCCAACGGTGCGCCACCGGTGGGCCAACGGTCGTTTCCAATGGCTAGTTCTGACAGCTAGCCGTTGGACTCATGGCACACCGGACAGTGAACAGTCACTTTTCGGTGCACACCGGACAGTCCGGTGCACTGTCCGGTGCGCTGTCCGGTGCGCCACTATAATTCAACTCTAAAACATGCGCTCTCGGGTTTCTGTGTGGAGAAGGCTCTTCCACGGGCCAGCCTGGCCCCACCTGGCAGGGTGCACCGGACAGTCCGGTGCACACCGGACAGTCTGGTGCCCCAGGGCCAGAAACCCTACCTCTTGTTTTTCAGCTGATTTTCAAATCGGTTTTCGTTCTAACTTGTGAGTGAGTTCTAGAGTGACACATAGCACTGTATGTGAGTGTGATTGTGCACCAACACTACACTAGAACTCTCTTGGTCAAACTACTCATCGACAACCCCTATTTATAGTACGGCTAAAAGAGAATAAAGGACCTAACTAAATCACGAGTGTCCACATCTCCTTGACACTCGGACTCCGTAGTCCTTCACCTTTTGTTTCGTCGTTTTAGCCGTCGCTTCGAGTTCTTATTTCCGGGATTGTTTTCACCGTTGTAGTACTTCTACCTGTAATGCGACCTAACTTACCATTTGTCTCTGCAAAACACACGTTAGTCACATATAACAATATGTTGTCAATAATCACTAAAACCAACCAGGGGCCTAGATGCTTTCAGAGGAGTCGCCGCCTCGCCTGACCTTGGCCTCGGACCGACTACGCTACAGGGGATACATCATTACCCTACCCCTAGCTAGCTATCTCAGGCTATGAAGGAACAAGACCGGTGTCCCATCTAGGTTAGTCCGGTAACAGGTAATGATGGTTCCCCACGTGCGCCCATGACGTCGGTTGCTCTCAACCCCCTACGGAAGTAAGGAAACGTCAGAAGGATCCATGTCGTACCGTCAGCTATGGTTGTGTTCGCTGCGGCTTAAAGCGGCTTTAATCCGGCTGCGGCTGCGGCTTCTACAGTATTTTGTCTCTACTGATTGCAGCTGCAGCAGTACAAACAGCCGTAACAGTACGGCTTTAAGCCGCAGCGAACACAGCCTATGCTTCTACATGGCTTAAGGCACTTCTCTGACGGCCACGTTTGTACATATACAGGGCTTAAGGCACTTCTCCGACGGCCACGTTAGTACATGTACAGGGCTCAAGGCACTTCCTCGCCAGCCACGTTAGCTCATAGCTACACCCCCATTGTACAGCTGGGCATCTCCTTGTATCTATAAAAGGGGATGTCCAGGGCCTTCCTAAGGAGGAAGAAAGAGGGGGGGACGGAACGTACGAACGTGCGACGTACGAACGGGCGAAGGCAGGCGAGCAGAGGTAGGCAGAGTAGGAGAGACGCGGTAGAGGCAGACTCAGACAGCTCACTTCAAGGCCGAACCCTCTCTTTCTCTCTCTCTCTCTCTCTCGCTCTCGCTCTCTCGCAACGCTTGTAACCCCTACTGCAAGCACCCCCAGTGCAAGATAATATAAGCCTCTTCCCTTCGCTTGTGTTCCATCTTGCATCAACCCATCTGGACAGGGGCACGCGGCACTAAAATTCACTAATCGGTCCGGTTGAGGATCCCCTGGGTCCAAAACACCGACAGTTGGCGCGCCAGGTAGGGGCTTGCTGCGTGTTAACGATACTTTCCCATTAAGTTCCAGATGGACAATCTTCAGCAGCCTCTTCAGCCCGGGACGGTGCTCTGCTTCGGAAGTCTCGAGTTCATGTCCCTCAACGGCAGCTACGACATGGTACTGCTCCCCCCGCAGCACGACAACAACGACAGTCATCGGCTCGCTCGGCGGAGACAAACTCGACGACGACGACGACATCTCCACGTGGCGGAAGAGGAACACCTAAGTCAACCCCGCCACCCTCCTCGCCGGAGGAGACGGAGACGGGGCAACCAGGGCCAGGCAGGGGGCGGTACCTCGACAGCTGTCGGACCAGAGCGAGTCGACGACACCAGCACCCTTGCGGGGGACATGTCAGGCGTTATCCTCGCACCTAAGACAACGACAGGTGTCGCTTCCCAGCAATGTGCCAACCCCAAGCGGACTGATGACGCCAGAACCCTCACGAAGGACTTGTTGGGCGTTAGCCTTGTACCTGAGATAACGGTGCATTCCACTCCGATGGGACTTCACCGATGTCTACCAACCAGTAGGTACCTTCAGTTTTCCATCCTGTTCCCTTTAGATTCAGCTTCGATCCACCAAGCGACCCCACTTCGGTGAGCGGTTTCGTGAGGGCATATCCTGACCTTCCGGGGTACCATATGTGGTCATCTTGGGACTGACTGACGGCCGTCTCAACCTCCGGACCCGCGGGTTCCGAGGAAGAGGACGACCCCGACGTCAGTTGGGATTTCTCCAAACTCCGTGATCCCGGTGCCATGCGTGACTTCATGTCCGCATGTGACCACTACCTCTCCGGCTGCTCTGATGATGGCCACAACCTTGACGACGAGGGTTGTGACCCAACTCGCGAGTGCTTCCACATCGATCAAGAAGATCATGACGGAGAAAACCACCTTGGCATGCTAGGAAGTGACGGCGCCCTTGCACCTGCGTCTCGCGTTGAGATCCCGCGGGAGCTAGCTGTGGTCCAAGTCCCTGCGGGGGGTCAGGACACACAGCTTGAGCAACTCCGCGAGATGCAGGCCAAGCTCGACAAAGAAGTAGGGTGGCTTGTGCAGCTCCAACAAAACATCGAGCAGGAGTGGGCAGGCTGGGCACTCGCCGAAGGAGCGCGTCATCGCGCCCGCGACATCTAGCGTCGTATCGTTGACGATGCCAGGGCAGGGCTGCCCCCGGCCTTCAGCGGGGCCGACCAGAACCTAGCTGTAGCGGCGATGCTACTTCGAACAATGCCGGAGCCATCCACCACCGAGGGGCGACGTATCCAGCGCGAGCTCAAGGGCCTCCTAGAAGACGCTGCTGTCCAACAAGCCGAGAGCTCTGCCTCCCGGAGGCGAGGAGACCCCTCGGAGCATCGCGCAATGCCCTCTCGACGCATGCGGGAGGCCTCGGTCCACACCGAGCGCACACGGGATGGGACGCCTGCAGCCCCGGATCGCCTCGACGCCGAGCAACACCGCCGCGACCGTCGAGCCTGACTCAAGGAAAGGGTGCACCGAGGCTACCACCCCAGGCGCGGGGGACGCTACGACAGTGAGGAGGATCGGAGTCCCTCGCCCGAACCGCTAGGTCCGCGAGTCTTTAGCCGGGCCATACGACGAGCGCCGTTCCCGGCCCGGTTCCGAGCCCCGACCACCATCACCAAGTACTCAGGGGAGACAAGGCCGGAGTTGTGGCTTGCGGATTACCGGCTGGCATGCCAGTTGGGAGGGACGGACGACGACAACCTCATCATCCGCAACCTCCCCCTTTTCCTCTCCGACGCTGCCCGGGCCTGGCTGGAGCATCTGCCTCCTGCACAGATCTCCGACTGGGACGACCTGGTCAAGGCTTTCGCTGGCAATTTCCAGGGTACGTACGTACACCCTAGGAACTCATGGATCTCTGAAGCTGCCGCCAATAGCCAGGGGAATCCCTACGAGAGTACATCCGGTGGTTTTCAAAGCAGCGCACTGAGCTGCCCAACATCACCGACTCGGACGTCATCGGGGCATTCCTTGCCGGCACCACTTGTCGGGACCTGGTGAGCAAACTGGGGCGCAAGACACCCACCAAGGCAAGCGAATTGATGGACATAGCCACAAAGTTTGCCTCTGGTCAGGAGGCGGTCGAAGCCATCTTTCGAAAGGACAAGCAGCCTCAGGGAAGACAGAAGGAAGACAACCCCGAGGCGTCCGGCCAGCGTGGTACAAAGAAGAAGACCAGGAAGAAGGCGCAAGCGAAGCGCAACACCGTCGACGCGGACCTCGTCGCCGCTGCCGAGCACAGGAATCCTCGGAAGCCTCCCAAAGGGGCCAACGCGTTCGACAAGATGCTCAAGGAGTCGTGCCCCTATCACAGGGGTCCCGTCAAGCACACCCTTGAAGAGTGTGACATGCTCTGGCATTACTTCAACAAGGCTGGACCCTCGGCAGAAGGTGGCAAGGACCAAGGCAACAACAAGAAGGGGGGCAACAAGGAAGAGGAGTTCCCGGAGGTCCACAACTGCTTCATGATCTACGGCAGACAGGCGGCAAACGCATCGGCTTGACACCGCAAGCGAGAGCACCGGGAGATCTGCTCGGTGAAGGTAGCAACGCCAATCTACCTAGACTGATCCGACAAGCCTATCACCTTCGACCAAGGTGACCACCCCGACTACGTGCCTAGCCCAGGGAGATACCCGCTCGTCGTCGACCCAATCATCGGCAACGTTAGGCTCTCCAAGGTCCTCATGGATGGAGGTAGCAGCCTTAACATCATCTACGTCGAGACCCTGGAGCTCTTGGGGGTTGATCGGTCCGAGATCCGGGCTGGTGCAGCACCCTTCCACGGGATTGCACCCGGAAAGCGTATCCTGCCCCTCGGACAGATTGACTTACCCGTCTGCTTCGGAACTCTCTCCAACTTCCGAAAGGAAACCCTCACCTTCGAGGTAGTTGGGTTCCGAGGGACCTATCACGCGGTGCTGGGAAGACCATGCTACGCCAAGTTCATGGCCATCCCCAACTACACTTACCTCAAGCTCAAGATGCCTAGCCCCAAGGGAGTCATCACCGTCGGACCCATGTACCGCCACGCTTATGAGTGCGACGTGGAATGCGTGGAGTACGCCGAAGCCCTCGCCGAGTCCAAAGCCCTCATCGCCAACCTGGATTGCCCCTCCAAAGAGGCGCCCGACACGAAGCGGCGCGCCGGCAACTTCGAACCAGCCGAGGCAGTTAAGTCTGTCCCTCTCGACCCCAGTAACGACGCCGGCAAGAAAGTCAGGATCGGCTCCGAGCTCGACCCCAAATAGGAAGCGGTGCTCGTCGACTTCCTCCGCGCAAACGCCGAAGTTTTTGTGTGAAGTCCCTCGGACATGCCGGGCATACCGAGGGATGTCACCGAGCACTCACTGGACATCCGAGCTGGAGCCCGACCCATGAAGCAGCACCTGCGCTGTTTTGATGATGAAAAGCGTAGAGCCATAGGCGAGGAGGTCCACAAGCTAATGGTTGCAGGGTTCATCAAAGAGGTATTCCATCCCGAATGGTTAGCTAACCCTGTGCTTGTAAAGAAAAAAGGTGGGAAATGGAGGATGTGCGTAGACTACACTGGTTTAAACAAAGCATGTCCGAAGGTTCCCTACCCTCTGCCCTGCATCGATCAAATTGTGGACTCCACTGCTAGGTGCGAATCCCTGTCTTTCCTCGACGCCTATTTAGGTTATCACCAAATCAAGATGAAAGAGTCTGACCAGCTCACGACTTCTTTTATCACACCTTTTGGCATGTATTGCTACACTACTATGCCATTTGGCTTGAGGAATGCAGGTGCCACCTACCAAAGGTGCATGAACCATGTGTTCGGAGAACACATCGGCAGAACGGTCGAGGCTTACATCGATGACATCGTTGTCAAAACAAGGAAAGCCTCCGACCTCCTCTCTGACCTTAAGGTAACATTCAGTTGCCTAAAAGCGAAGAGCATAAAACTCAATCCCGAGAAGTGTGTCTTCGGAGTCCCCCGAGGCATGCTCTTAGGGTTCATCATCTCCGAACGAGGCATCGAAGCCAACCCAGAGAAAATCGTGGCCATCACCAACATGGGACCCATCAAAGATTTAAAAGGAGTACAAAGGGTCATGGGATGCCTTGTGGCCCTGAGCCGCTTCATCTCGTGCCTCGGCGAGAAAGGGTTGCCCTTGTACCGCCTCTTAAGGAAGGCCGAGCGCTTCACTTGGACTCTCGAGGCCGAGGAAGCCCTTGGAAACTTAAAGGCGCTCCTTACTAATGCGCCCATCTTGGTGCCCCCCGCTGCGGAAGAAGCCCTCTTGATTTACGTCGCCGCAACCACTCAGGTGGTCAGCGCAGCGGTCGTAGTCGAAAGACGAGAAGAAGGGCACGCACTGCTCGTCCAGAGGCCAGTCTACTTCATCAGCGAAGTGCTATCCGAGACCAAAGTCTGCTACCCGCGAATCTAGAAGCTGTTGTATGCAGTGATTCTGACACGGCGGAAGCTGCGACACTACTTCGAGTCTCATCCAGTTACTGTGGTGTCATCTTTCCCCCTGGGAGAGATCATCCAGAGCCGAGAGGCCTCGGGTAGGATAGCAAAATGGGCAGTGGAACTCATGGGCGAAACGCTTTCATTTGCCCCTCGGAAGGCCATAAAATACCAAATCTTGGCCGACTTCCTGGCTGAATGGACTGACACCCAGTTGCCAACGGCCCCGATCCAGGCCAAACTTTGGACCATGTACTTCGACGGGTCGTTGATGAAAACCGGAGCAGGCGCGGGCTTGCTCTTCATCTCACCCCTCGGAGAACATGTGCGTTACGTACTGCGCCTCCATTTCCCAGCGTCAAACAACGTGGCCGAGTACGAGGCCTTGGTTAATGGACTACGCATCGCCGTCGAGCTAGGGGTTCAGCGCCTCGACGCTCATGGTGACTCGCAGCTTGTTATTGACCAAGTCATGAAGAACTCTCACTACCGCGACCAAAAAATGGAGGCCTACTGCAATGAAGTTCGGCGCTTGGAAGATAAGTTCTACGGGCTGGAACTCAACCATGTTGCTCGACGGTACAACGAAATTGCAGATGAGGTGGTGAAAATAGCCTCAGGGCGAACGACGGTTCCCCCGAACGTCTTCTCCAGGGACATATATCAACCATCTGTCAAGCTCAACGACGCGTCCGAACCCGAGGAGACCTCGGCCCAGCCTGAGGTACCCTCGACCGCCGAGGGTGAGGCCCTGCGTGTTGAGGGAGAACAGAACGGGGTTGCGCCAAACCAAAACTGGTAGACCCCGTACCTGGAATATCTCCTCCGAGGAGAGCTGCCCCTCGACAAGGCCGAAGCTCGGTGACTGGCTCGGCGCGCCAAGTCGTTCGTTTTGCTGGGTGATGAAAAAGAGTTATACCACCCTAGCCCCTTGGGCATCCTCCAACGATGCATATCCATTGCCCAAGGACAAAAGCTGTTACAAGAAATACACTCAAGGGCTTGCGGTCACCATGTGGCGCCTCAGACCCTCGTAGGAAATGCCTTCCGACAAGGTTTCTACTGGCCGATCGCAGTGGCCGATGCCACTAGGATTGTACGCTCCTGCCGAGGGTGTCAATTCTACGCGAGACAGACGCACCTGCCCGCTCAAGCCCTACAGACAATACCTATCACTTGGTCGTTTGCCGTGTGGGGTCTGGACCTCGTCGGTCCCTTGCAGAAGCCACCCGAGGGCTTCACGCACCTGCTGGTCGCCATCGACAAATTCTCTAAGTGGATCGAAGTCTGACCCTTAACCAGCATCAGGTCCGAGCAGGAGGTGGCGTTCTTCACAAATATCATCCATCGCTTTGGGGTTCCAAACTCAATCATCACCGACAATGGCATGCAGTTCACTGGGAAAAAGTTCCTGGACTTCTGCGAGGACCACCACATCCATGTGGACTAGGCTGTCGTAGCGCACCCAATGACAAATGGGCAGGTGGAACGCGCCAACGGTATGATTTTGCAGGGACTAAAGCCAAGGATCTACAATGACCTCAACAAGTTTAGCAAGCGATGGATAAAAGAGCTACCCTCGGTGGTTTGGAGTCTAAGGACAACGCCGAGCCGGGCCACGGGCTTCTCGCCGTTTTTCCTAGTCTATGGGGCTGAGGCCATCTTTCCCACGGACTTGGAATACAGTTCCCCGAGGACAAAGGCTTATGACAACCAAAGCAACCAGACCAGCCGAGAGGATTCATTGGACCAGCTGGAAGGGCTTGGGACGTGGCCTTACTACACTCGGCGCGGTATCAGCAGTCTCTGCGACGCTACCACGCCCGAAGGGTTTGGCCCCGAGACTTCCAAGTGGGAGACTTGGTACTTAGGCTGCGACAAGACGCCCGAGGGCGCCACAAGCTTACTCCTCCCTGGGAAGGGCCGTTCATCATCGCCAAGATTTTGAAGCTCGGGACATACAAGCTGGCCAACGATCAAGGCGAGGTCTACAGCAACGCTTGGAACATCGAACAGCTACGTCGCTTTTATCCTTAAAATGTTTCAAGTCGTTCATGTATCTCGCTTTTCTTTACATGCATAAATAAAGTCTAACCATCAAGGAAGGATCAGCCTTGCCTCGGCAAAGCCCGACCCTCCCTCGGGGGCTAGAAGGGGGAACCCCCTCTGCGTCAAAATTTTCCTCGAAAAAGTTTTCTACCAAAACGTCTTTCATGCTTTTCGACTATGTCAATAGCGGAATCCCAAAAACGAGCGAGTGAGACCTCGGACGGCAAGGCTGACCGAGCCGAGGGACTCCTACGCCTCCGGGATACGGATACCTCACTCATCACCTTTCGTGAAAGGCAGCTCACGCTCGGATAAGTGATTCTGCTACCGAACAAGTCCTAACGCTCGGGTAGAAAACGACTTTCGTACCATTTCGACTATAGCGATAACAGAATCCTAAAGACGAGCGAGAGAGACCTTGAACGGCAAGGCCGACCGAGCCGAGGGACTCCTACGCCTCCGGGATACGGATACCTCACTCGTCACCTTCCACGAAGGGTAGCTTACGCTCGGATAAGTGACTCTGCTACCGAACAAGTCTTAATGCTCGAAACAAGAGGAAAGAAAACGCAGCTTTAAACTTCAACATTGAAAACGTTTAGGCCTCAGCGGCCGCAAAAAACATACGCATACTTAGAACAAACTGTTCCTGCAGGCTCAGACATCGGCAGGGGGAGGAGCAGCACCCTCGGCGTTGTTTCCACCCTCGGCAGAGTCTGGCCCGGCCTCAGACGGCGACACGGGCGGAAGGACCTCCACCTCGAAGGAGGAAGCCAGCACCGAGCTTGGGCCCTCGACAGCCGCGTCAAGCCTCTAGACCTCGGCTAAGGCAGCCTCCTCTTCATCAGGTAAGCAGTACCCCTCGCTGACCCGCTCCAGATCCACGTCGTAGTGGGAAGCGAGCACGGCGAAGGCCCGCCTGACGCCGAGGTGCAGCGCCCGTGGAGTCTGCTGCGCACATGGCCGCCCAAGGCCCGCAGGTGACTCTGGGGGGAGCTACCCGAGGGGACGTCATCGAGGCCAAAGGCCCGGCAAAAGGCCGAGATAGCCTCGGACATGGCCACTCAGTCGGCCTCCTTCTGCTCAGCCGCCTGGGCAAGCGCCTTGCAGTTCTTAACAGACTCGTTAAGATCCGTCTCGAACCCTGCAGATAGCTGGACAACATTCTTCAAACACGAGGAAAAGGACGAAGCAGAAACAAAGTCACAAAGCGGGCGAAACAGCCTTCGGCCCGGACACGCTGCTGCGCGGCCTTAGCATGGACGGACCAAGCAGACCCGACGGCCACGGCCAGACCCTCTGCAACGGTCCCGGCCCGAGCGGTCGCCTCGGGGTCTAGAAAGGGGGAACCCCCTCTGCGCCAAAACTTTCCTCGGAAAAGTCTTTCTACCAAAATGACTTTCGTGCCTTTCGACTGCATCGATGGCGGAATCCTAAAAACGACAAGAGAGACCTTGAACGGCAAGGCCGACCGAGCCAAGGGACTCCTACGCCTCCGAGATACGGATACCTTACTCGTCACCTTTCGCGAAAGGTAACTCACGCTCAGATAAGTGATTCTGCTACCGACGAACAAGTCTTAATGCTCGAAATAAAAGGAAAGAAACACGGCTTTACACACAAATATCCAAGTGTTCAGGCCTCGGTAGCCACAGAAAACAAACACACGTACTTGGGATAACTATGCTACGTAGACGTCGGCAGCACCCTTGGCAGCTTTCCCGACCTACGGCAGATATCTCAGTACTTGGAGCAATTACACTTTGCTCTTACATTCCCTTACAAACGGGAACCAGCTCCATTCCCGCAGGAATGAACAACCTCCACACCAGAAGGCCTGTGGGATAACAAATCCCAGGTGGCTCGCCGGCGACCACTGCACCAGCAGCGACAACGACCTCTGCCTCGGGCGGCTAGACAGCAACAGCGATGGCCTCAGGGCAAACGCTACTGTGAAAAGGCCCTCGTTCACGTCCCCTCACGAGGGACAAGAACCAGCCATTAAAGCCAAAGAGCCAGAGGTTCAGAGCGTAGGTGGCACTGACGGTCTCGTCGGCGAAGGCAACCGCTTCAGCAGAGGAAGCCTCACCTATGGCGACCACCACCTCAGCACCGACGACAGCGGCCGCCCCAATGCACACCGGCAGGTCCTCACTCCCGTCCTCACCGAGGCTGTCCCAGAACACGAGTACCGCCCTCGCGGCGTATGACGTGTTGTGCGACCCCCCGGTGCAGCCGACAGCGCAAGGAGGACCTGGACGTGGCCGGCCCGCGCACGGCGCGACCGACACCCGTGCGGCGGATGGGCAGCCATGCTCCACCCCAGCGGTAGGAGGTGGCACCAGAAGCAGCGCCAGAGCCGCTCAGGCCGGGGTGCTAGACACGCGGCAGCTGCCAGCGCCACAGACGGTGAACGCCCTTCTCACCCGATCACTGAGGGAAGGAGCGGGCCGCTGCCCACGCGGAGGTGGGCCCCGACTCGGTGCACCCTCCTCCCCAGCACGGATGATGAACATCCTTGAAGCTGAGGGTAGGGGGGAAGCCACAGCCCGGCTCGCCCTTCCCCGCCACGAAGCTGGTGGTCATCCTCCTAGATGACCATTGGTGGGGGACTGCAACCGGGCTGCGTGATGAAAATCCTTGAAGCCAAGCGACGACTAACGAGCGCCAACCCCCACGAGGTCGTGCTCCTCCAACTGCAGCAAGAAGAAGGCAAGACCATCGGCATTGCCATGGGCGCAAGCTCTCCGGTGGAGAGGTCGCCAGAAAACACCGGCACACCTCATCAGGAGGCTCGGAAGGCGGAGGGGCGCGAAGAAGACGAGAGGAGCAAGGCATGGTTAGTGCCCGGGAGATCGGTCCCTTTTTATAGGCAGATCTCCCCACTTACGCCCCAAAACATCGCGGGCAAAGTCTCCCCTGATGTGCTCTAGGGTTCCCACCCCACAACACGGGAGCTGGGTCCCACACGTCATGCGAGCTGACCCAAAACGTGAAGAAGGCAAACCGCTGCACGCGGAGCACGTAACCGCCCCACGGTTATAAGCATTCTCTCATCCTCGCCGAAACCAGCTGTCGAAAGGGCGGACCGCCGCGCAAGAAGCATGCAACCGCACTACGGTTGTGCACCCTTTCAGCTTCGTCGCATCCGGTGGTCCAACATGGAGGCCCGGTCCCACATGTCATGTAACCGGCGCGCCGATCACTACGTGCAAGGAAATCGCACCGCCACCTGTGCCAATGTTGCGTCTTCTTGACTGTAGAACTAGCACAGCGACTCAAGGCAGCCCTGTGCGTGACCCAACAGTGCCCATTAAGTGCGACGATCATGGGTCACTCAGCCACGGAGATAGGCACGACGGTCGATATGATCAGAGGCGGGCTGGCAGTAATTGCAGCAACAGGCATGCGGAAGCAGCGGTCCAATCACCTACAGGTTCGCATCCTCTCCCGAAACGGCAGGGGAGCCTCTCCCACAGCATAAAAGACGACGCACCTGTGTTCCGTTCCTCGAACGGCTTGCGCACGCGCAACAGACGCCCTGCGAATCGCCCGTCCCGTCGCATTAATTCCTTGGCAGGGCAAGCGACACCTCCGGCAGGCGAAGCGGGCGCCGTTTCACCTCCGTCATGATGATCGCGTCAAAAAAGGTGTGCCACATTATTTAAATTCATATCCTTTTTCTTTTCCTCTCTCTCTCTCTTGCCATAGGGATCAGGAAAGGGGATATTTCAAAAAGGGATCCTTCTTAGCGAAGGGAACGGGCCCCGAGCCCTCCTTCTGATCAGGGGTTCGAAGGTTGCGCCCTCCGGGGTT
Source organism: Zea luxurians (assembly GCA_029449295.1). Taxonomy (NCBI): domain Eukaryota; kingdom Viridiplantae; phylum Streptophyta; class Magnoliopsida; order Poales; family Poaceae; genus Zea; species Zea luxurians. The sequence continues at coordinate 119,313,245 of JAOPSE010000009.1, forward strand.
CGGCAACCGCCCCAGAGCACTCAGGCTCCGAGCCCTTTACTGATCAGGGGTTCGAAGGCTGGCCCCTCGGAAGGGTTCGACAGCCGCCCCAGAGCACGCAGAGTCAGGGATAACCCTGGGTACGTCTGTTACATGGCCGAGGCTCGGGCTATGCTCCCGAGGTACCCTAGGACATTTCCGAGACCAGCAAGAATGATTTGTAATGGAATCCCACCGGAGGGAGGCACCGAGCCCTTGGACACTATCGAATGGGTCTGGGTCCAGCAAATCACCTGCAGGTACTTTTGGAGCGCGCCTCTGGGCCACTAGCCGACCCTTATCGAACGGGGCTTGGGTGTCCACTCGGATCACCCGCTAGCAACTCACTGGAAACACCATGTTCGGTGCCCTCCGAGGGTAACATGGCGCTTTCCCCCCCCTTCCTCCTCGCGGAGAAGCGACGAAGGGGCGTACAATAAAAGTCGAGACGGTCCTTGATCGTCCTCTCGCTCCGTGCAGAGGCTCGGTGGCTGCTCTCGCGCCAGGCTACGGCCAAACTGTTGACCACGTCAACAAACTAGCTTAAAAACTCGGAGCCCGACCATGCACCCGGGCTGCGGCCAGGCCGTATGAGGGAACAACAAGGCTGACCGAGGCATCACAAAAAGGATTAAGACCTCAGAGGAGTCAAACCACTCCTCCAAGGCCTCGGGGGCTACACCCGGCGGGTGCACTCGCGCGCACCCACCGGAACAAAATATAACCAAGAAAGGCTGGTTCCTTGCCAGAAATCTGGTAGAACCTCCAAGCGAGTACCTACACTCCCTTGAAGGCTCGGGGGCTACTATCGGGTACTGTAATTAGGGGTACCCCCAATGCTCCTTAACCCGGCTGGAAAACATCTTCTGAACAAACCATACACGGCTGATGAAGCGCGGTTCAAGTCAAGGCCTCGTCTACCAAGGGGTGCGACCTCATCCGAGCCCAGCCTCAGGCAAGGACAGAACTCCCAGACGAATTCACGCCTCGCCCGAGGGTCCCCTCAGTCAGCAGACACACCCCCGTCTCACCCAAGGCTAAGCTCGGGCGAACTTTGTCGTGCAGCGACCTCGGCCGAATCACCTTACCAACCGACCGTATCGCATGCGCATTCAATGCGGGGATCACCTGACACCTTATCCTGACACACGCTCCCGAGTCGGCAAGGTCAAAGTGACTGCAGTCACTTCGCCCCTTTACTGATCGTTCTGACAGGAGAACAGCACTGTTCACCCCTTTCCGACTACTGTGCCAACCACCAGGGAAAGACTAACAACAGTCGCGGCCACTCCCGAGTTCAGCCTCAGGCGCAACAAGGAGCTCCGCCTCGCCCGACCCCAGGCCTCGACCTTAGCCTCGGCCTCGGGAGGAGGTGTCTGCCTCGCCCGACCTCAGCCTCGGCCTCAGGAGGAGGTCTCCGCCTCACCCGACCTCAGCCTCGGCCTTGGGAGGAGTCGCCGCCTCGCCCGACCTCGGCCTCGGACCGACTACGCTACAGGGGATACATCATTACCCTACCCCTAGCTAGCTGTCTCGGGCTATGAAGGAACAAGACCGGTGTCCCATCTAGGTTACTCCGGTAATAGGTAATGATGGTTCCCCGCATGCGCCCATGACGTCGGTTGCTCTCAACCCCCTAAGGAAGCAAGGAAACGTCAGCAGGATCCATGCCGCACCGTAAGCTATGCTTCTACACGGCTTAATGCACTTCTCCGACGGCCACGTTAGTACATGTACAAGGCTTAAGGCACTTCTCCGACGGCCACGTTAGTACATGTACAGGGCTCAAGGCACTTCCCTGCTAGCCACGTTAGCTCATAGCTACACCCCCATTGTACAGCTGGGTATCTCCTTGTATCTATAAAAGGGGATGTCCAGGGCCTTCCTAAGGAGGAAGAAAGAGGGGGGAGACGGAATGTACGAACGTGCGACGTACGAATGGGCGAAGGCAGGCGAGCAGAGGTAGGCAGAGTAGGAGAGACACGGTAGAGGCAGACTCAGACAGCTCACCTCAAGGCCGAACCCTCTCTTTCTCTCTCTCTCTCGCTCTCGCTCTCTCGCAACACTTGTAACCCCTACTGCAAGCACCTCCGATGCAAGATAATATAAGCCTCTTCCCTTCGCTTGTGTTCCATCTTGCATCAACCCATCTAGACAGGGGCACGCGGCACTAAAATTCACTAGTCGGTCCGGTTGAGGATCCCCCGGGTCCAAAACACCGACACTACTCGACCTAACATACTAGTATCCATCTCAAAAGGAAATCCTGAGTTAATGCAACTAGGGTTTCAGACAACTCCTACACTTAAGTGCACAATTCAAGCCTACAATCATTAAGTGCAGTAAAATAATATATAGAACTGGTTATGCATAAAACCGGGGCTTGCCTTCCAAAGCTGGGGCAGGGAGATCCTCGATGGCAGGCTCTGGTGCTGGCTCCTGGGCTACCTCCTGAGCAACTCCTTGCTCCGGCACGAGGATGTACTCCCGTCAGCGAGATTACAATCTATCGTATGCAATGTATGAGATATATGCATAAATATGACATGAACATTTGTAAGGGTTATGCATAGTAAAACAATATTAAGTACAGTGTTTCTCTGTGGTTTCTTTTTGGATACAAAAGGTTTTGCATTTTTATCTATTTTTCCCAAGGTTTTCCCTTTTTCTCTTTCTATTGCTTTTTATTAAGCAGTTTTGAACTATGAGGGTTAGTTAACATTTTCCAAAAATGTTATAAAAATTATAGTGGGTAGATTTTTACCTCTATGGGTTATCCTAGAATTTTAAGGTGGAATTTGCTTCAGATACTATTTGTGTAAAATTAACAAAAACAAGTGTCAAAAGGGCACTTTACACTATAGCTCTGATTTAGATGAGGCTTCTGTACTAAATTTTATTTTTGTTGAGATTAATAGGTGATATTAGGCCTCTGTGTCAAAAATCACAGAAAAAGACCTACTCGATATTTAGTTGTGAATTTCTAAAATTTAATACCAAAAAGGTACTTATAACCAACTTGTTATTTGAAAAATATCAAACAACAAAACTCATATTTTTCCTATGTTCATAATAACAAAGTATTAGTTATCCCAAGGTTTGGGGTGTTTTTTCCTCAGGATTATTTTTCTAAGATTTTCCTAAGTTTTCATTGTTTTTATAAAATAAAAGGTATCTCATTTATTTTGTACTAAACAAGGGTCTAATAAAATTTTCGAGTGAACTTCACTGAATAAGTGAGCCAACAAAAATGTGGTTGCTTCCTGGTTCTTATTTTTGACTACCTTTTCTCTTTTCTTTAACTTTGAGCAAAAAATGATTTTAAATGGTAAAACCTACCTTAATTTGGTGTACTAAGGGGTTTACTATTTTTATACAGATTAGGGAGTGACTAAGTACTTCCCTGATTTTTCTTACCCTCAGTCTAACAGTGTAACTATTTTTCCCTCTATTATTTAGCTTTTGGCCAAATCAATATTTAATTCCAAACTTTAAATTCTTCTGCAATACTAAGGGGGTTTTGCATTTTTCCTAGGTAGATCACATTATTTAGATTCTCGCAAAATTGGTTAGACCAAATTTGGTTGAATAAAACTGAAGTTATGAATTTTATAAGCTCTGTTTGCATTTAAATTAGAAATATTAAAAAGGTTTTCTGGAAAACCAGTTTACACCGAGGTCCCTGGGCTTTTCCTAAACTAGTTCTTTAACTTATACCCCTGCGCAACTATTCATCTAAGTCTCTGACAGTTCAAAAATCCCCCTGACTTCTTTTTCCTTCCTCCCCGAGGTCCCTCCCCCTTTTGAACAGTACCCGCGAAAGGAAAAAGGGCGGCGCAACATACCGGCGGCGAGGGAGGTCCGGCGAAAGGTGGCGTTGGCTTCGAGAGGTCCTTGCGGTCACAACGAGGTACGGCTCGACGACGGTGATGGCCGGAATCGGCCGGTCCACGTGCGCAGGCGGGCGAGCTCGTCGGTGGCGAGTGCTCCGGCCTATCCACGGCGATACAGGTCAAACCAAGGGCACGGGGAGCTTCATGGGGTGCTAATGAGTTGACCCATGCAAGGAATCGAAGAATAACTCACCGTGGAGCTTGGTCCACGTTCGCCGGCGGTCGGGTGAAGTCCGGTGACCTTGATCCGGCGTCTCCGGCGAGACAGCGCTCGATTCCCCGCTCTGGGAGCTTCACCAAGGCACGTAGAGTCTATTCCGAGGGTTGGACGAGGCTGGGAATGGCTCTGCTGGCCGGTCTACGGTGGCGGGTGCTCGGGCGGTCGCTGGCACGCCTTATGCAGGGCAAACTCCAGCGATCTCGTGCTCCGGTGAGGTCGAGAGCGCGCGGGGGAATACGGTCGAAGCCTTGGATGGCTTTATAGGCGCGGGCGCGGGCAGGGGACACGGGCGTGGCTTGGCGCGGCGTGGGGCACGCGGGGTCGGGCGCTGGGCATGCTCTGGCGCGTTCAGGGCACATCGAACACGTGGAGGTGTTCTTCTGCCCCTGTTCGACAGCTTGCCGAGATCGCAAAAGTGCGAATCTTGGCAAAAATCCGGCGTAGGCCTCTTCCTGGCACCTATGTCTATCTCTTGTATGTGAGTTCCAAGGGGAGATAAGCCCTAGGTCAGAAGATTTTCGGATGCCAAATCTGGCTTGTCCCACTGTCCACTCCGCGACAAAAGTGATGCCAATTCAAGTCAAACGAATTTGGCTCGGTTTCAAACTTTTTCAGTGGGTGCCTTAGGTGGTTTGGCAACTTTTTGGTATTCAAACCAAGTGGTTTTGGCGCCATTTACTAAGTGAACACAACTGATCTTTAGATTAGGGTTAAAATTTGACTTAGAAAAGATTAGAGAGCGCTAGTGTGCTCTCTACTTAAGGGGTGAATTTGGGGTCTTTAAGGGGTCTTTTTGTAATGATTCCCCTCTGCATTTTGTAGGTTATAATGTTACTTAAACTTTGGTTAAGGATTAGAATCAAGGTTTGGCAATTTGATTAACTTATCCACTGATCCTTTGCTTGGAAGTCTAGTGCCTTTAGGGGTCTTTAGGGCTTAACCTCTTTGGCTCAAGATGACAATTGTTCAAAATGTGTGGGTGAAGCTTTTGTCATTAACCTTTCTTAGCTAACCCATGCTTCCAAGGTTCTAGGTGCTTCTTCTCCTCCACTTAAACACATGTGATAACAATGCACAAGTGTATGTTATGGAGTTAGGGCCTTAGGTAACACCTGGGGTGTTACAGAGAACCACCATCCAGATAGTGGTGTGCCACGCACTCAACACACAATTCCGCAACCTCCGCCCGAACCTTGCCCAACTCGTCAAGGGTGTGGTCCAACTCTATGTTGAGCACGGCGACCAGATTGACCATGTTGTTCAGCCTAGGATTGCCCTCACCCACTGGCAAGACAATCACACCTCCACCACTACCGGTCGAACGGTGAGGGTAGTACTTCAGGTCAAGGTCATCAGCTACCCCGCTGAACAACGAGCAATACTGAGAAAGTGCCCGTCGTGCGGCATCTTGCATGGCTGCCTCGGTAGTATCCCTCTTAGTAATAGAATAGTGCTCTGAGAAGGCCTCTGCACCCCAGAGATCATCGTCTGGATGGCGCACCAAGAAAGTAGCCTCCCACTGGTCCGGGTATAGCCCACGACGATGCTGGTAGACTACACAACGGTACTTGATGGACCAAGTGTATCGGTCGAAAGCCCAACGCAGCAGGGTATCGAGAGCGTCGTGGAAGTGACACCTGCGAGCAGCGTCACGAGTGATGGGTCTAGCGATCCATCCCTCCGGCTCCGGCTCCTCCGAGAGCTCCGTGTCCTGGCTCGAACTGCCACCAGCGTCATCGTCGTCTCCGTCTCCATCAGGGTCTCCTCCAGCAGTCGGGATGCCCTGTGGTGGTGCAGGAGGCATCTCTAGCTGAGGTGCAGGGGAAGGTGGCCTCTCAAACTCCACCTCCTACTGAGGCGAGGGGGAAGAGTCCTGCTGCTCCTGGTCCTGCTCCTGGTGTCGGCGCTCCTGCTCCTCGTGCAGGCGACGATGCAGTCTCTCCAGGTGACTGGACTGACCTGGCACTGTGCGACGCAGTGGACGCTCCGCCAGGCGAGAAGGCAAAAAGGGGATCACAGACTTACGTGCAGTGCACCTAAGACGAGCCATCTACAAAAGACATCGTAAGCACAAGAGTAAGAGTAGAACTATGAGACCAGAAAGTAAACAGATAGAAAAGTGAGACAAAACTTTTGAGATAAGTAAACAACATAGAGTTGGTCAAGATGACCATCTTTTGAAAAGACACTGAGGTCAAGGTAAGAGTAGGGGTCTATAGTCCTTAGGGCGACCATTCTAGTCTAGGTTAGTAGTCCTACAGTTAGCAAGGGCTTTGATACTACTTATGTCACACCCGGTTTTGGAAGGTAAACCAAATGCAAACCATGTACGTGCCAGGATTAGAACTCACGTATACAGCGATTACATAGTTGGACATCATCACACAATGCTTCAATTAAATAACGGAAAGGGTACTTTATTACATCAGGATGTCCAAGACATCCACAGAGTCTAATATATAACCATTGTTCAACATAAATATCAAAGTGTGGAATTTTGAAACGTAGATGCTAAGCCTACACAGGCAGCTGACTGGGGGTTTGCCACTAAAGTAAACTAGAACTCATCGTATTCCTAGAACTCCTCGAAATCTTCCATGTTGCTAGCATCACCTCCTGAGTACTGAGTACAGTGGGGACAACCTGGGGTGGGGTGGTTTGTAAAGCAAGGGTGAGTACACATCAACGTACTCAGCAAATGTCCCGTTTGGCTAAAGTGGACTAGCTGTATATGGGGTTGAGGTCAAGCAGTTGCTTTTAAGTTAGTCAAGTATTTATTATTAGTAGTAGAGCCAACTTTTAGTAATAAACCCAGTTATTACCCAAAAGTACTTCCTCAAACGAGGAAATACCAAAGATCAGATTTTATAGCATCATTGTTAATCATCATCATAAAAGTATCCAAAGTTCTTCTAATCAAAGAGGATCCCAAGGCTGCTCTTAACCGTGAGCTCGGCTGATATACCAGTTTTTAACACTCTGTAGAGGTTGTACACTTTACCCACAAGTCGTGATCCCTTTCTAGCCTGGGTTGTACAGACCCGATCTTCACTACCAAGGTGAATGGCCAGGGATACACTATGTAGCCTTTATAAAGATTCCCCTGGTGCATAGCTGCTCGTTAGGTTTCGCCAGTCGTACAAACGTAGTACACCTCCCTAAGGTGGGTGACTAACAAAAACCAAATCGAATGAACCTCTGCACCCCAACCTTGGAAGAGCGAGCACTACGCCCCGGCCCCCATTGATGGCCCTCCAGCAAAACCAACTATACCCCCAGGTTCATCTAATTAATCAGCTAAGGGCATCCCATTCCACCCTCATGGTTGTACTGTTATCCCGGGTGGTCACTCCACGAACAGGTCCTTACGGAGAGGTACTCAGGAAAAAGGCCTGAGTCCCCTAAGGTATCATAAGATCATTCACATAATCAGGATAACAGTATCGTATCATAAATGTTCGCATCATGTTCATTGATTAAGGTAAGGCAGCGGCAACATGCTAACCATGATAACCCAAAAGGTAGACAAGGATAAGTGAATAGAAAGCTAGTCAATCCTTAGTTTTCATAAAGTAATGCGGGACAATGAATCATAAAGTATGTAGGGCATAATGGGTCAGAGGACACTTGCCTTCACCAGGTTGCTGCTCAGGGAGGTCTCCAACAACACACTCAGGAACCTCGGACTACTCGTTGTCTAAATAAAGCGAGCATGCATTCAATACATTTGGAAAGTACAAATGAACATCACACCAAACATGTACAAACATTGGAACACGTCTTAAAAAGGCACAATACTACATAAGGGATAATGAATTCAAAGTATAACATAAACTATAACATACCTTAACTTTATTTGAAAATAGATTACTATTTCCCTAAGTGTTATTTACAAGTACATAATCATAGATCAATTTATTTTATTGTGACATATAATTTAGAACTGAGGTGATTTCATGTAATACACATTATTAGTCTCACAAGATTAAACAGGTTTAAATCTCTAGGGTTCTCCTTTTATTTATTTTATTAAGTAAATAAAAATACATCTACCTTAGTTCATATTCAATCCTAAAAATTAGAGTGTGCAGACAGTAAATGAAACCATTTTATTCAGACAGAGAATAATTCTATGAACATTTTGTAATTTGAATCACTAAATTTGGAGTTTATATGCAAAAGTTATCAAATAAACAAGTTTGGGAATTCAAAATATGAAATCAGGGCTAATTCTGTGAATATTTAAAAGTCCAGGGCTAAATCTGCAAGATTATAGGGGCCTGCGCGTGAAAACCAGGGACGACGGGTTGATTTCCAATAAACCGAGGGTCTCTTTAATAAAATAGCCACGCGAAGGGGTATCGGGGGAATCTAACCGTCAGATCTAAAACCAACGACTGAGATTAGATCTGTGGCCGAGGGCGCGCGCGGTAGCACGCGAACACTGACAAGCGGGCCAGGGAGTGTCAGCGACAGAGGGGGAGAGCGCGCTGACCGAGCGGGCCCAGCGCCAGGGCACGCGGGCGTGAAGCGGTATCCTGGGGTCCGGGCCGTTCGATCAAGATCGGACGGAGAGGGTCCAAGGGGGATCCAAGGGGGTCTGAGTCGTTCGATCAAGATCGGACGGGGAAAATCAGACCGGAAAGGATGAGCGGCTGCGGGTGGCGCTGACAGGCGGGCCAGGGCGTCAGGCGCGCGTGCGCGAAGCGGTATCCCGCGGTCCGGGCCGTGCGATCAAGATCGGACGGGGGAAATCAGATCAGGGAAACAGACGTGCGCGAAGCGGCGCCGCTCCTCTCCGCGGCGGTGAGGTCGCTGGAGTTGAGGCAGACGCGAGCTAGTGTGGCTCCGGGGTCGCCGGAGTTGGGCAGAGAGGGAGAGGGCGCCACGGCGAACTCAATGGCGGGGAAGGGGCCATGAATCCACTGGTAGAGAGGGTAGAACGGCGGTGAGAAAGCCTCAGGTGGGCCGGAGTAACTCCGGTGAGCCATTTCGGCCACGGGGAGCGAACTTAAGGCGCTTTAAGGCCTTGGCTAACTTCAGCAGAGGCAGGGGTGACACAGGGACCTACTCCGGTGAACTAGACCGGGCTAAATCGGCCGGCCACCGCACGAGCACGGCGGACCGCCGCGGCCGAGCACCGGCGAAGGCGAAAATGGCCGAACACAGGGTGCAATAAGGGAAATTGGGCATGGGGACGGGTGTCTCACCTCGGGGCAGAGCTCGGAGAGGCTTGGTGCGGTCTTCGGCGAGTTGGATGGCCGGGAATGCGGGCGCGGGTCTCCGGCGGTGGCTGGCGGCGAGGGCAGAGCGCGAGAGAGGGCGAAGCTGCGCGAAATAAGGTGAGGGGTATGCGCGGGGCACTGGCAGGGCTCTAAAAAGGGAGCTGGGCGCGTGGGCGAGCGTCGTGGCCGAGAAACCCGGCGACGTGCGTGAGTGCGCACGTGCCGGTCCACGGCGAGCGCGGAGGGGGCGGAACTGACAGGGCAGGCCCACAGCACAGAGAGAGAAGAAAGGGGTGCGCGGGGCAATGGCTCGACGACTGGCGATCTGGGCCCGCGAGATAGAGAGAGAGAGAGAGAGAGACAGAGAGAGAGAGAGGGCGAAGGAAACTGACGCCGACAGATCGGCCCCACTGGGCAGCGAGCGAGAGAGGGAGGGCGCGCGCGAGGGAGAATTGCTGCTGACAGGCGGGGTCGGCCTATCAGGCGGCACAGGCGTGTGGCCTGGCTAGGCTTAGTGGGCCGACTGGGCTGCTTTCTCCTTTTCTTTTTCTCTGGATTTTCTAATTCCTTTTCTATTTCTTTTTCTATAGGGTTTCAAATCCAAATTCAAACTAGGTTTCAAATTCAAATAAATTCAAACTTGTGCAACACTTCAAAGAATATTTTAAACTCAGCATGATGCAACATGTCATGACTCATCAGGTTTTGACAAAAATATATAATTAACCTCCACTAGTTTAGGCTATCTCTAATCAAAAAGGAAAAAGGGAGAATGAATCTAGAGAGAGAAAACCTAGAGTGAGAAAAAGAAGAGTAACACATGATTTTGGGTGATAATTAGAAAGAAATTTTATACCCCCCAAAATCAGAGTGTTACAGCGTGGCGGCAGGTGCGCATGGTCGACGGTGAGGAGCGGTGGCGGGTGCGGCCGAGCTCGGGGAGGCGGCGTCGACGATGAGGAGCGGTGGCGTCTACGGCGGGGAGTGGCGGCGGCGGGTTGGGTAGTGAGTGAGGGAGAGAAGGAGAAGGGCTGCGGGGACGTTATGTTTTCCGTCTTTGCCGAGTGCCAAATCACGGGCACTCGGCAAAGGCTCTTTTTAAATTTAAAAATAGTTTTTGCCGAGTGCCAGATCGCCGGCACTCGGTAAACAGATCTTTGCCGAGTGCCTACTGACAGGCACTTGGCAAAGTATGTATTTAGGATCTTTGCCGAGTGCCCCACGTTAGACACTCGGCAAAGACCTTCTTTGCCGAGTGTCATCTGTAGGCACTCGGCAAAGCATATTTTTATTTTTTTAATTTTGGTAACCAAACTTTTTGTGGTATGTTCCTACACTATGTAGACCTACATGTACCATTTTGGGACAATTATAACAGAGTTTTCAATAGGTAGTAGATTTAGTTCGTTTGATGAATTTTTCATGGATAATTCAGATTTGAACTGCAGGTCACTCAAAACTTGAAAAACTGTGCATGCAAAAATGATATCCATGCTACTTAGCACAAGTTATGATCGATTTCAGGAGCGGACCAGAAACTTCGAGCAACATGCTCACTAAACATGGCCGTGAACTTGCCATCCACATATTTAAAAATTGTATAAAACACAAACAAAGTCAGAAAATCATGAAACTTGTCCATGTGTCATGATATCATATATAGAGGCTGTGATAAAAATTTGAGAAAGTTTTGAGAAATCTGTGACACACTATGTGTAGAAACCTAAGAGATCCACACATGAAATCATAGAGATCCACAGATCTCTTAGGTTTCTACACATAGTGTGTCACAGATTTCTCGAAACTTTCTCAAATTTTTATCACAATCTCTATATATGATATCATGACACGTGGACAAGTTTCATGATTTGCTGACTTTGTTTGTGTTTTATACAATTTTTAAACATGTGGATGGCAAGTTCACGGCCATGTTTAGTGAGCATGTTGCTCAAAGTTTCCGGTCCGCTCCTGAAATCGATGGTAACTTGTGCTAAGTAGCATGGATATCGTTTTTGCATGCACAGTTTTTCAAGTTTCGAGTGACCTGCAGTTCAAATCTGAATTATCCAAGAAAAATTCATCAAACGAACTAAATCTACTACCTATTGAAAACTCTGTTATAATTGTCCCAAAATGGTACATGTAGGTCTACATAGTGTAGGAACATACCACAAAAAGTTTGGTTGCCAAAATTAAAAAAATAAAAATATGCTTTGCTGAGTGTCCAAAGAAGACACTCGGTAAAGAGGTCTTTGCCAAGTGCCAGATATTTGGCGCTCGGCAAAGAAGCCTCTTTGCCAAGTGCCGACCCTCGACCCTCGGCAAAAGCTGACGACCGTCAGCTTTAGAACGGCCGCTGACGGCCCTTTGCCGAGCGACACCTTTGCCGAGTGTTTGCCACTCGGCAAACATATCTTTGCCAAGAGTTGTTCTGTGTCTAGTGTCCTGCACTCGGTAAACCAGCTCGTTACCGAGAGCAGGACTTTGCCGAGTGCGGCTCTCGGCAAAGCGCCTGGCACTCGGCAAAGTCCTGGATTCCGGTAGTGCACCCAATCAAGTTATCTTACCTCATGGAAGATTGGGCCTCGTCCTCTATCAGGTTCTACGCCTAGGAGCCTATCGGCTTAAGGACTACGACGGCAACTTCTTGACCAACGCATGGAGCATCGAAAACCTAAGTAAGTTCTACCCCTGACTAACAATTTCTATCCTTTTTTGTTTTTGCACTCGAGTAAGCAGAACCTGCTGACCAAGTCGGCTAGCTGACCACGTCACCACGTTCTACTCGGGCACTGGGAACAGGCATGACACCTAGACTCATATCTCGTTACCACGGTCCTCTTAAGACTTACAGCGCCTCGATTCGCCCAAAGACTTATTTACGCCCCAGATGGTCCTAGCGGTCGTGGCTACGATAAAGTTTGGACGACTGATCGCAAGGGCTAGGCCTGATGATGAAAAGAATATGGAACTTAACATAGAAGCACAACATCCATTTAGCTGAATCATTCAAAAGTTTATTACAAAAAGACTAAAAACTCCTATCTAGGTGACTGAATGCTTCATAGATTCAGAGGGCTGGTCAGAAGAAGTTTCACATCGACACATCTCGTGATCGACTGGGCGTAAGGGCAGATTTTCTCTTCGATGTTGTCTAGCTCCCTTGTTGCTCTGGCCAGCCACAAAACCTTCCACAATCACGGTGGCATCGATCTCATCGAAGTGCAATACCATCTGACCGAGGGCCATGCTGCTCCCATGGAACGTGCCTTCGGCAACAATGCGCTCCTCGTGGCTAGGCAATGCTTGTAGCTAGTCGATCAAACGAACCGTGATCGGCGCTAGCGAAGAAAGGTGGGCGCACATCGTGCCCGTGGCCGACGAAGAGCCTGGAGTTCCACGCTCCCACAACCGGAATTTCTCTCTTTGCCGAGTGCCAAATACTTTACCGAGTGTTTTTTTCGGCACTCGGCAAAGAATCTCTTTGCCGAGTGCCACACAAAAAACTTTCGGTAAAATAAAACACTCAGCAAAGAGCTCTTTGTCAAGTGCTTTTTTGACACTCGGCAAAGAGCTTCTTTGCCGAGTGTCAAAAATATAACACTCGGCAAAGAGTTCTTTGTCGAGTGCTTTTTTTCCAACACTAGGCAAAGACAATTTAAAAATCACATTTTAAAGCAATAAATTAATTCAAATGAAAAAGTTTTCAACTACACATTTGTATAACTTATCATAATGTACATTTATATTTTGAACATTTCTTCATATGACAAACTAAAAATAAATTTGTTCATAAAACCAATATCTCTCTCGTAGTTTATGAAACTACGAGAGAGATGTATATAATTTATGCATATTGTCAGAACCATCATGTGAGATGAACAAATGACTAGACAACCAAAATAAACTTTGTAGATCTTGAGAAGTTATAGAAGTTTGTAGTTGACAACTTTTTCATTTGAAGTCATATTGTCAACGAAAACTACGTCTAAATTTAAAAAATTTAAAATTTGATTTTTAAAAACGACCCCGAAAGAAAAAACCACCAACATGAAAGTTGTAGGTGTTGAAGAGTTATGAAACTTTGTAGTTGACAATGTTTTGGTTTGAAATCATCTTGCCATGCAAAACTATGTTTGAATTTTGAAATTTGAATTTTTCAAACTACCTCGGATGAAAAAAACCACCAAAATAAAAGTTGTAGGTCTTGAAATGTAATGAAACTTTGTAATTGACAACTTGTTGATTTGAAATCATCTTACCATTGAAAAATTTGTGTGAAGTTTTCAAATTTAAAAATCAAATTTTGTAAACGGCCTCGGATGTAGAAACTATTAAAATAGAATTTGTAGATCTTAAAAAGTTATGCAACTTTATAGTTGGTCACATTTTCAAATAAATTCATTTAGTGTCTTAAATAATCAAATTACTCTCGGTTTGTTATAATATATGAGGAATGAAAACGTAATATAGATGTAATTGGTGTAGTAGTGTAGTGGTATAGGAGGGTATGCGCGAGAGAGAGGTTGTGAGTTCGAATCTCACCATTTACAAAATATGTAAATTTAATTCAAAATAATAGTGAAAAATAATAAAGTAATGGGTAAGTTAATAGGTGTAGGATTGGAAGTTGTGTTCCTATAATTTAAAAAAATGTTTTTCAGTTTTTTTTATTTTTTTGATTTTTAATTTGCCGAGTGTTTTTCTTTACCGAGTGCTTTTTGACACTTGGCAAAGCCTTTGCTGAGTATCCGAAAAAAGTACTCGGCAAAGAACCCTTTGTCGATAAAATATTTACCGAGTATTCTTTGTCGAGTGTTACACTCGGCAAAGCCTTTGCCGAGTGTAAAATAGTCTTTGCCGAGTGTCTTAGACACTCGACAAAAAACGCGATTCCGGTAGTGTCCGCTCCGAGAGCCAGGTCTCCGCCTAGACCTACGCGACAACAACACCATCATAGGCAAGCGAAAGCTTGCACGCATTGTCCTTCGTCGCCTTCTCCTTCTTTGTCATCTTGGGCCTGGGAGAACATTTTCTGGAGCTCTATGGAAGGAAGGGTTTGATCAACCAGGGCTGCCAGCAACCTGCAAGCAAAATAAAAGGGCTTACCTCCTACCGCCTTGCACTCCCTTGAGTTGAGAGCTCCGACTTTGCATCCTTCAGGTGAGCGCTCGCCGCCCTCAAGGTTGACTCAACCTCCTTAGCCCACTGTGTCGACTCATGCAGGTCCCCCTGAAGCCGGGACCTGTCCTCCTAGAGGCGTTTCGCGTCGCTCCACGTGTCATTGCTCTGCGTCTGGAGACATGACACCTCGCTCGAAGCTTTTTAGCCTCTCCGCGACGCACAGCTAGCTCGTGCTTCCTCTCCTCCGAGAAGGCGGCTTCCGTGTGTAGCTACTCCACCCCCGCTGTGCGGCCAATAGCTCCATCCCCTGAGCCATCGACCGAGAAAAGAGGCGCTACAGAAAGCAGTCAGACTGTCAGCGGAACATTGGCTAGAAAACAGTGAGTAAAAAGAAGCAACCAAGAAGAATGTTCACCTAGACGACGGGGACCAGGTCCCGCGTCATTGCCATGCGAGTTATAGACATCGCCTCCTCAAAATTGCCGAGGCAGCGCTCGATAGTCTCTAAGCTTTTATCAGCGTGGGTAAATTCTCCCTCGATGAGCTACCACTCTTCCACCTCCATCTCTTCTCCCTACAGGCCTTCGAGAATGAAGGGGGAGACCCCTAGAACCTTCTCTAGAAGCAGGCAGCATAGGGAACTCCACCCCTCACGCCTTGTTCGGTTAGGAGTGGATTGAGGGAGATTGGAGGGGATTCAATCCCCTTCTATATAAATTTAAATAGGAGGGGATTTAATCCCCTCCAATCCCCCTTAAACCCCTTCAAACCGAACAAGCCCTCAAGAGGAGGAAAGAGGGACATCTGATAAAGGCTGGATTTGAGGCTCATCGACCCATCCTGCCGCAACACCTGAGGGAAAGGGTCGAGGTGTGGCGAGAATGGGGTGGAAAGTGCCACGCCCATCAGAACCGCACTAGGGGCAACCTCCACAACAACTACGACCTCCTCTTGGACGGGGCAGAGGAACCGTTGGCCCAAGATGAACTGCACTGGTGGTAGCCACGCTTAGGTCTGCCTAAGCGATCGGAGAAGGCAGCAGATGGTCCGGGAGGGGTGGTTATCACCGCAGTGGTCATGCGACCGAAGCAACCAAAGAGCTCAGCACGGCCGGCACCAACGGTGCCTGGACTTGGGGAGACATGGTGCATGTTTGTTTCGGCTTCTGGCAGCTTCTGGCCACCAAAAGCTGCTGCAGACTACCAAACGCTTAGCTTTTCAGCCAGCTTCTATAAAATTCGTTGGGGCAAAAACCATCCAAAATCAACATAAACACATAATCGGTTGAGTCGTTGTAATAGTAGGAATCCATCACTTTCTAGATCCTGAGCCCTATGAACAACTTTATCTTCCTCCACACATAATCGTAATGATACTCAGATTCTCCCCACAGCCAGATTCTCCCCATAACCAGATTTTCAGAAAAGCTGGTAAGTAAAAAAGCTGAACCAATCAGGCCCATGGCTCCTCCTTTCGTTGCACGGGCCACTTCCTTTACCATCTTGCGTGACATGTACGCATTGACGAAAAAACTGAGTAAAATCTCGGAACAAGGACAAAAGCAGAAACAAAAGGAGTAAAAAGCTTGGTTTACCGGGAGGAGCGCTTCCGGGTGGTGGGTTTCCTCCTTGCTGAGGCACCACCGTCGTCGGCTCAAAGGGGGATGGTAGAAGTGTAGCCACATGTTCCTTCCCCCTCGCGACACTCCGACTACACAATGTATGTCGAGGGATGCGACACCATCAGCACCGCTCCCCTTCGTCATGCCCAACCAACACGGCAGGCATGAAGGACGACATTGGAGCCTCGGCTCCCTCCTCACGACGTTCTGTGGGCACAATGAGCATAGCGGGCTCCGCCACCGGCTCCTACCTTTAGGCGGGACACTAGAGCAAGCCTTGGCATTGCCATGGTGGGACAGACCGCCAACCCACATTGAACACTCAATTTTGCCAAAGGTCATGAAGGTCATGTCCTCTGTATCAGTCAAAGGAGTGATACTCCTCCCTAGCTCCTCTGCATGAGCAAAGTATTTGGCCTTCTCCTTTTTTGTCACCTAGCAGTGCATCTTACATGCCGCCAGAGTTTCCGCCTCCTCTTCCCTCCTCCGCTTCTTCTCCGCTTTGATGGTGGCATCCTCGGGAAGGGGTGGAAGACAGGGCATCGTAGGCCTGATGCCCTACAGAACCATGAACAATCATTACTAACATGGGAAACCAAAGGCGTGAAAGGTAACAAAGGAGGAAACCCACTAGATCACACAAAACATCCTTGGAAATGGGATGAGGCAAATCCTTGTCCATGAAGTCCCCAGTTGACAGTCTTGTGAAGGCCCTATCCTCGACCTCGATCTCGGTTAGTGTGATGGGCTCAGAGGAGTGGCAGTTAAGGTCATTAATGCTAGAGTACTTAGGTTCTGGTAGGCCATCAGGGTCTGAATTTGGCATTGCACAGATACCTGTACCAGCCGCGTGCTGGTAAGACCCCGCTCCTTCAATGTGGTGACCACCTTCAGAAGGTGCTCCACCTTGCTCTTGAAACGCGCCTCCACGCTGTAGTGCCACATGTTGGTTTTCCCCAGCTCACGTCCAATGAATGGCGGAGCACTGCCAACTAAATTCTTAGCGTAGAACCACTCGCCCTCATACCAAACACAGGACAAAAGCGGAATCTTTAAATACACTGCCTTCCGACTGGAGCAAAGTTCAATGATGGCCGAACTAATGAACAATTGCTCGCCACGGACTAGGGTCACTGCCACAGCTTCCAGTAGGGATCGATGCCCATGAAAGCCTCATATAGCGTAATACAACACGCCATGTGGAGGAAGGTGATGGGGTGGAGATTCTGGATCTCCAGCTAGTACTAGTGAAGCAACCCCCACATAAAAAGGATGAAGGGGCAGGCCGAACCCATGTTCGTAAAAGGACGTGAGCATGACCACCTTTGCCATCCCTTGGTCATGGCACTTCACCTTCGTTTTCTAATCGCCACCCCGGGACCTCCGTCGGGGGGATGAACCCTTCCTTCTCGAGCCCAAGAAGGCGGTTCTCGCAAATCGAGTAGGCTGGGAACGAGGCCATGGGTGAGGAACAAAGGAGGCAGAGGCTAGAGCACGAAAGAATGGTAAGCGTAACCGACCTCGGGCCCCTTTTCCTTCATATCTATACGTAGGCACAAGGAGATGCCTAAAAGGTGGGCCCTCCACAAACAGTGTTTGAACAAAGAAGAATCCACCATTTCAGCCCATGAACTCCTCGGGCTCCAAGCAAGGAAAAATGTATGCCTTGCAGGTCACACACAGCTTCGGACAAAGCGCCCGGGGGACATGCCGCAAGAGTTGCACTAGTAGCAAACAAGGCGGTTGACCACCCCATCACGCCACCAACGTATAATACGGTAGGCAAGCCGTTTTACGTCCCACCAAGCCACCCACGCTAAAGCGGCGTCATGATGGCCTCCTCTTTTAACGTGCCACAACTGTAGTACCCAAAACAACCTCAGGCCAACCAAGTAAACAACAAAAACTTATCCTAATTTCTCATGTAGAGTGATGGGTGGATTCTCCCAGCGAGCCGCAAGCTAGGTGATCGGCACATAGGTCATTTGCTTGTATCCATATTCAAGGTCGTACCTCACATTCCCCTACAATAACCCAACTGATGTGGCCACGAGACCCCACTTTGATCGGCCAGACCGACCAAAGAGACGATACATGGTCGAATAAGGAAAGACTCAATGAGATGCCCCCAGTGGATCGAGCCTCCTAGTGGGACCACTCGCCAAGACTTAACCCTACCGGAGGTTGGTCGGATCTCACTTGGATAACCTATTTGTAGCTTGACGGCCTCCTTCCCTGCGCTAACTAGGTTGAAGGAGGGCAGCCCTCCCCTCAAAAGGACTTTAAAAAGCCTTCCGAGGGGAGATGTGTGCATAACAAGGGTCAAGCATCAAAATGTTGACCAACTCAAGAGATAATCTCACAATACTATGCCCGGTTTCAGCATTAAATGGACTCAATGCCAACACGTGACGACCATCATAGCAAGGATTCGTCCCTAAACTGCATGCACACCAAATAAACTCCCAAGCAGTCCACATGGATTACTCGAGGGCTTGCGGGCTACATCTAGTAGATGCGCTTGCGCGCACCCACGAATTCAGTCCACAGCAAAAGCCAACAACCATGGACTCACACTCAGCGCATGACGACCATCGCAGGAAGGGTCTGTCCCTAAACTACGTATATACCAGATAAACCCCAAGCAATCCATGTGGATTGCTTAGGGGCTTGGGGGCTACATCTAGTAGATGTGTTTGCATGCACTCGAGAGTTTGGTCCTCAAACGAAAGCCTCTGTACAGCTCCAAGGAGTTACATGAATGCTTGGGGGCTACTGTCGGGTACCTAGGAACCGATTGTCCAAAGTAGGCCTAAGGCCTCTTAATGGCCCACTTGCCGACCAAGTCTCTACTGAGAAACCCTATGAGTCAGAGCACTCGACCAAGTCCCAATCGAGCAACCATATGAGATGGAGCGCTCGACCAAGTCTCTATCGAGCAACCCTACAAGGAAGAGCGCCCAATCAAGACCCTACTGAGCAACCCTGCGAGGCGGAGCACCCAACCAAGTCTCTATCGAGCAACCCTACGAGGCGGAGTGCCTGGCCAAGTTTCTACAAAGCAACCCTATGAGGCAGGGCGCCTGACCAAGTCCCTGTGGAGCAACCCTGTGAGTCAGAGTGCCCGACCAAGTCTCTATCGAGCGACTCAGCGAGGCAGAGGAGCCAATCCAGTACGACTGACCCACATCAACACGACAAGACGTGTCACCACCAAACCATGTCTAGGCATGTGTGTGGCATACCGGAGGGGCACCGATAAGTCCCCGTCAACACGATGGTACGCCCCCGCGTACAGTCTCGGGCACGTTCCCGCTGCCTTGTGGGGCCAGTGAATCCTAGTCATAGGGGACGTCAAAACCAGAGTCTCTACAATAACCCACATACCAAAAAGGATGGAACAATACACCATATCTGGTGTATGCCTACAAACAACGGAGGGTGACATAGGGTTCATTACGATAGGCATGGTTGTGCCGTGCACGACCGTGCCACGAGACTGCCTCGTGAGACCCACCACGCACCTTGACAAGAACGTCGGCACCATACTCGCTACAGGAAGCCGCATGTCGGACGTATGAAGTAGTACACCATATCGGGATTACGGCGACGCGCTGATCCTATGGACGATGTTAGAGTTGCTAAGCGACCCATGGGCAACATGCCACGCTCTCATCAGTCGAATACAAGTCCTTACTAGAAAGTCCTACCCTTGAGCTATAAAAGGGCAGGACCCCCACCTCCTCCAAACACATGCACCAAGTTGTAACACAATACTCAAGAAATACTACGATCAACACTACACTAGACTAGGGCGTGAGCCTGAACAAATATAACTCTCTGTCTCAAATCCCCTGCACGAGCCTTAGTGATTCACCATTCGGAGTGAGTCCGCGCTAGCATCCCCCACCGAACACAAATTCTATTGTCCCTCGGTGTCCAAAACCACGACACCAAGGACTGTGTAACACCCGGTTTTAAGGAACAAAGCCGGGTGCATCTCATACATGCGCCAAGAAGACAACATATATAATAACAGAGTGTGTAGAGATAAATGTCACAATAACATCAGAGTACTTATTACATAGCGGAAGACTTATTACAAAATGAAAGAATAAATATAAAACGAACTAAGGATCGTTGGCGCCAATGTCAACTGAGAAACGCCACCTAGATCAAGTCGAATGCCTCAGTGTTAGGTGGCTCCTCTTCGACCACCTGTTCTTCTCCTGTGGGGGGGGTTGTGAGACAGCAAGAGTGAGCTCACATACGTTCATAGCTCAACAAGTCGTGGGGAATAATGTGGCATGAACTCACCAAAGGTGGGAGTTCACGTAGTGTAAGGCTGATCAACGAAATAAAGGTTGAGGCTGAGCATTGCTTTTATAAGTTGGTCAAAATTTTATTAGCAATTACTAAGTGTAAGTAAATACCAAACCTTAATGATAATAAAGAAAAGTAATAGTAAAATAATCCCAAATGCGATGCAAATGTCAAATTAAATTTAAGTTCCATATTTAATCATGTGAGGGTCCGAGCCGCTCATGTCCGTGAGCACGGCTAGTATACTAGTTTTACACTCTGCAGAGGTTGCGCATCTTTACCCACAAGTCATGTTACCCATCTGCCAAGAGACGGCCAATCCCATACACCTCTACCGAGGAGGCGAGGCAGGGTAACACTACGAGGCCTTTACAAAGTTCCACTAGCTTCAGAAATCCCGCTACAGTTTATAGGAAGCTCCAGTGCAGGGTTCTTGCCTGACCGCCATCGCAGCAAAATCAACCAAGGACCTCCCTACACTGACCACTCCCCTACTGCCCTTGCCCCTTTCGGGTAAGGAAGACCTCCACTAGCTTTCCTAGTTAATCAGCCAAGGGCGTCCCATTAAACCCTTGTGGTAGCACTGTTTTCCCGGGCGGTCGCTCCATGTTCCCATTAATTTAATGATCTTAACATGAACAGTAATAATAACAAGATAATAACAGAATAATCATGAGTAGTGTATCTCCATACCCAATCCACATAAAGCAATAGCAAGTACTACCCAAAAATACTTCAGGGGTGAACAAGGTATAAAGATAACCAAAACTGGGGTAACTTAAAGGATCCCATCAAAATTAACCTATGCAGATCATTAAAATTAATAAGAACATGGCTGGGAAAAGTAAGTGATCAAGGGCACAACTTGCCTTCAATGAGCACCTGCTCAGCTATCTCAACTTGTTGAACCCCAGTTTCCACAGTGGCTTGCTCGTCTACTCGCATCAACACAATACATACATAGTATAGCACAAATTAACATCACATCAAACATGCAAATAAAATATACAGTAAAAATCTATACATTAAAATGAGATCATAGGAACTGGAATCACTAAATTTGGGGTTATAGATTTCAAGTTATGAATTTCCTAAGGTTTAATGTGATTAAAATAGGATTAGATGATAAATTAATTTTCTAACTGAGTTCATGTCAAAACAGTGATACTAAATGATAGAGAATATTATTACAAAATTTTAGAAATTGGAATGGTTCAATTTGGATCAAAAATGGGATTTCTATGAATTTTACAAGTTTCTAGGTTTGTTTTCATATTAAAAATCCAATTTTCTAATTCATTTAATTGATTTAAAATAGTTCTGGATCGGGCCTCAATTACTGGTAAGTTCAGGGGCTAACCCGCAAGATCTCCAAGACACAGTGCGCCACTGGTCTGGACTGCGGGTTGATTTCCAGAGAGGTTAGGGTCTCTTTTACAAAACCCACGACCGAAAGGGTACGGTTAATTCCTAGCCGTAGGATTAGGGACTGGCGGTACAGATTAGACCGACCCCATCCCCAATCGGTACGCGATCCAGTCCGTTGGATCGCGATCCGATGGATCCGGATTCCTTTGCCTTGCATTAAATCCTACGCGCTCGCCCCGCATCGGACGGTCCTAACAAGCCAAGGTCGAACCGTTACCCGGCTTCTAATCCTAGCCATCCGTCTCCGCATCAACGGCCCAGGTGCCTCCCCCAATACCCTCGTCGAGCTACGGTGGCGCCGCCCAGGGCACACGGCGGACCATCGCTGGAGCACAGCGCGCGCCCGATTTGAGGCCCCGTAACCAAATTCCCTGCTTCTACTCTATCCCCATGAGTTAGCGAATGCAAGGGCAGCGTTAATACCTTAATTCGATGTGCTGAACGCCCTGGCCACGGCAGCGAGCACGGTCACGGCGGCACCTCAACGTCGTTGACGAATTCGTTGGACGCCAGCCCCCAATTCCCCGCAGAGAGCTCAGAAACGCCAACAGTAGACTAACCGAAGCACCTAGGGTCGATTAATGGCTGCGGTCGCGGGGTATTTTCGATATGCGCGCTTGGCGGTATGGCGGCTTGAAGGTTTGCGCGGCTGGGAAAATGTAGAGGAGCAGCGATGAAGAGGGGAGGCGCAGAGGACGCACGATGCCCGATTTGTATAGCCCAGGGGACTGGAGTTCGTGCTGACCAAAGGATGCGGCAGCTCGCTTCGTTGCAACGGATCCCCGAAGAAGCCGCGACGGATACGGGTAGTGCGCGAGGTCTGTTGAAGTCGTAGGGAGAGGAGGCAACAGCACACCGGGTCAAACCGTTCCCGCGATTCGAGCGTAGAGCCGGTTGCGGATCTGGGAGAGCCGGTGGAGAGATTCGCGCCTTGCCCGCCGCTAGGAGCGGAGCTCGTTACGGGTAGCGGCGCCGGGAAGAGGACGACTCACCAGGGGGGCCCGCGCGCCAGCGTCCGAGAGTGGGCAAGGAGGGAGAACGTGTGACCGCACGCATGGGCAGATGACAAGGCAGACCCACTCGCCAGTGGAAGGAAGGGAGAAAGCGAGTGCGGCGTGCGGCCGACGGGCAGGGCCAACATGTCGGCGCGCGTCTGCGTAAGGAAGACGGGCCGCACGGTGTGATTCCTCGGGTGGGCCGGAATTGGAGCATGGCGGCCCATGAGGCTGGTTTTTGTTTTATTCTTTTTATTTTCTATTCCTTTTCCTCTTTTTTTTAACTCCAATTTGAATTCAAATTTCGAATCAAACTTAGGCCAAATTTATTCCCAAATCATATGGTGAAGTTAAAATACAAGTTTTTAGAGATATAATTATATTATTTATATCTTTTTTTATATATCATTTCTCTTCTTTCATTTTCGAAAACCCTAGTTTTAATTTAGGGTTTGATTTAACTCCTAGTATTTATTTTCTTATTATCCTTATTATTATTATTATTATCTTATTTAATGCACAAACATAAAAACTCCACATGATGCATTTTTTTATCATTTGTTTGAATTAAACTCTAAATTTCATGTATGCTCTTTTTATGATGCAAATGAGACACACAAAATTGAGGAGATCTCTCTAATATCATTGGTATAAAATTTTGAGTATTACAAATCCTACCCCCTTAAAAATAATCTCGTCCTCGAGATTTAAGAAGATCTAGGGAAAAGGTGGGGAAAATCTATACGAAGCTCTTCTTCTCTTTCCCAAGTTGCTTCATCTTCACCGTGGTGGCTCCATTGAACTTTGCACATCTTTATAACCTTATTCCTCGTGACTCGAGTCAGTGTATCGAGAATCTTGATGGGGTACTCAGCATAAGTTAGATCATCTTGAACACTAAGGTCTTCCATTGGTAGTTGCTCCTCAGGTACCCTGAGACATTTCTTCAGCTGAGATACATGAAATACATCATGAACATCCGCAAGATGATTCGGTAACTCCAATTGGTATGCAACCTCTCCCACTTGCTTTAAGATTAAGAAGGGTCCAATAAAGCGAGGGGACAACTTTCCTTTAACTTTGAATCTCCTCATACCCCGGAGTGGTGACACCTTCAAATAGACATAATCACCCTCCTTAAACTCAAGTAGTCTTCTCCGGGTGTCAGCATAACTTTTCTGCCTTGACTGTGCAGTTCTCAAATTCTCTCTTATTTGCTGAACTTGTTCCTCTGCTTCTTGTATAATCTCAGGCCCAAACAACTGTCTTTCACCAGTTTGATCCCAATATAGTGGAGTCCTGCATTTTCTGCCATACAAAGCCTCAAACGGTGACATCTTCAAACTGGCCTGGTAGCTATTATTATATGAGAACTCCGCATATGGTAGACTCTTATCCCAACTACCACCATGCTTAAGGGCACAAGCTCTTAACATATCTTCCAGCACTTGGTTAGTCCTCTCAGTCTGCCCATCAGTCTGTGGATGGTAAGCCGAACTAAAATTCAATCTCGTATCCAATGACTCGTGCAACTTCTTCCAATACCGAGAGGTAAACTGTGATCCCCGGTCTGATACAATCTTCTTTGGCACACCATGCAGGCATACAATCCGTGCCATGTACAACTCTGCCAACTTGGCTCCTGAATACGTGGTCTTCACTGGAATAAAGTGGGCTACCTTAGTTAGCCTGTCCACAATCACCCATATCGAATCATATCCAGCAGACGTGCGGGGTAATCCAACAATGAAGTCCATGCCAATCTCTTCCCATTTCCACTCAGGTATCTTCAGTGGATGCAGTAGTCCGGCTGGCCTCTGGTGTTCAGCCTTAACTCTTTGGCATACATCGCACGTAGCCACATGTGCAGCCACATCTCTCTTCAAACCATACCACCAATACTTTTGCTTCAAATCCTGATACATCTTAGTACTTCCAGGATGGATAGAATAAATTGAGTCATGTGCTTCCTTCATTATAGTTTCCCAAAGACTATCAATATCAGGAACACAGATCCAATTCCTGAACCATATCGTGCCTTGCTCATCCTCTGTGAATTCCGGGCCTCTACCTTCTGTTATCAGATCCTTGATCTCCTGAATCTTAGCATCACCAACCTGACCTTTACGAATTTCTTGCTCCAAGGTAGGTTCCAATTCAATAGTCATTCCTTTCGTATGTGTAACAATTCCGAGGTTGAGTCTCTCAAAATCTTTTGCTAATTCATCAGGTAGCTGGACAACAAAAGCGGAGTGAACATGCTCTTTCCGACTCAAGGCATCTGCAACCAAATTTACCTTGCCTGGGTGATAATGAATCTCCAAGTCATAATCCTTAATAAGCTCCAACCAACGGTGTTGCCTAAGGTTGAGATCCTTCTGAGTGAATATGTACTTCAAACTCTTATGATCCGTATATACTTGGCACTTGGTTCCCATAATGTAGTGTCTCCAAATCTTCAGCGCATGCACAACGGCTGCCAGCTCCAAGTCATGAGTGGGGTAGTTCAATTCATGTTTCCGCAACTGACGAGATGCATAGGCAATCACATGTCCTTCTTGCATGAGCACACATCCAAGTCCTTGGCCACATGCATCACAATAAATGTCAAATCCCTTCTGTAGATCTGGCATAATCAATACTGGAGGTGCCATTAGTCTCTCCTTCAATTGATCAAAGCTTTCTTGGCACTTCTCATCCCACTTGAATTCTCTTCCTTTCTCTAAAAGTGATGTCATAAGCTTAGCAATTTTAGAGAACCCTTCAATAAATCTCCGATAATATCCTGCGAGTCCCAAGAAACTCCGAATCTCCGTAACTGTAGTGGGCACTCTCCACTCCATTATCTCCTTCACTTTAGCAGGATCCACTGCTATTCCTCCATTAGAAATAATATGACCAAGGAATGGCACCTTGTCAATCCAAAACTCGCACTTGCTGAACTTAGCGTAGAGTTGATTATCTCGTAACTTCTGTAGCACCAACCTTAGATGTTGTTCATGATCACTTTCATTCCTAGAATAGATCAGAATATCATCGATAAACACCACGACCAATCTGTCCAAATACTCCATAAACACATTGTTCATCAAATTCATGAAATAAGCCGGTGCATTGGTTAATCCAAATGACATAACAGCAAACTCATATAATCCATATCGGGTTGAGAAAGCTGTCTTAGGAATATCCGATGGCCTAATCCTCATCTGATGGTATCCCGATCGGAGATCAACCTTCGAGAATACCCTGGCTCCTCGCATCTGATCAAACAAATCCTCAATACGGGGTAATGGATACTTGTTCTTCACAGTAACATCATTAAGAGATCTATAATCCACACACATCCGCTGTGATCCATCCTTCTTCTGTACAAACAAGACCAGTGCTCCCCAAGGTGAGGAACTCGGACGAATGTACCCTGTTTCTTGTAACTCAGTTAACTGCTTCTTAAGTTCCTTCAACTCCTCTACGGACATTCTATATGGCCGTTTAGAGATAGGGGCGGTTCCAGGTAAACACAAACTCAACTTCCCTATCAGGTGGCATCCCTGGTAACTCCTCTAGAAAGACATCCGGAAAATCTCTAACCACCCGGATGTTGTCACCAACAAACTCCTCAGGTATAAAGAACATTGCACGCATGGAAGAGGAGGTTACTGCAATATTAACTTGAAATCTTTCTCCTTTAGTGGTAGTGAGCTCTACGGTACCTCTACCACATGCTATAACGGCCTTTGCCTTTCTTAGCCATGACATACCAAGGATCAGATCTATACTGCTTGACTCTAATACTATAGCAGTAACTCCAAATTCTCTACCCATAATGGTCAATGTCAATCTACGTGTCATTTGATTCGCCTCAACAGGCCCTTTAGGTGTAATTACTATCATGGGTTTTCTCATATTTAACAGTGGTATTTCATTTGTGTTGGCATATCTAGCAGACATGAATGAATGTGTAGCACCAGAATCAAATAATATGGTTGCAGGAATTGCATTAACATAAAACATACCAAGTACGATGTCACCACCATCAGGAGTATCATCAACGCTGACTTGATTCACCCTGGCTATAGAATATCCCTTGCCAGGAGTCTGTTGCTTGTTCTGAACTGGAGTAGTAGCAATCCTCTGTGGGCAGACATTTGCATAATGACCAGTCTTCCCACACTTGAAACAAGTAGTGCCTGAACTCTGTCCTGAAAACTTCGTCGGGGTGCCAGTGGGGGTAGCCTGTCGAGGAGGTGGAGTCCTCAGTGGTGATTGCTGAACTGGGCGCGGTCCTCCTGGTCGAGTCGGTGTACCCTGTGGTGAACTGTAGCGAGGACGAGCACTGCTGCTACCCTGTCCTTGTGAGATAGCCTTCCTCTTCAAATCACCCAGTTGAACACGCTTGTGTTCAATAGCAAGAGCCTTATCCAGTAGCCTCTGAAATGATGGAAAGGTGTGTGCAACCAGTGCATACTGCAAGGGTCCATTAAGTCCTTCAATGAAGTGCTCCTGCTTCCTCTCATCCTCAGCAACTTCCTCCGAAGCATATCTCGACAGCTGAATAAATTTGTCTCTGTACTCGCTGACTGACATGTTACCTTGCTTCAATGACAGAAACTCCTTCTTCTTGATCTTTATCATACCAGCTGGAATATGGTAGTTCCTGAATTGTGTACTGAACTCTGCCCAGGTAATAGTATCAGCAGCATCGTGGGCGGCAGTATATGAATCCCACCAGTCAGCAGCAGGACCAGTCAGACGTTCAGAAGCATATAAAACCTTCTCCCGGTCAGTGCATTGTGCAATATTCAGCATCTTCTCAATTGACTTCAACCAATCGTCTGCATCAAGTGGATCTGGTGAACTGGCGAAGGTCGGTGGCTTATGACTCATAAACTCCCGGTGCTTATCACGAGGTGGAACTGGTGGTGGTGGTGGAGGCAATGGCACTTGCTGCTGTTGCTGCTGTTGTTGAAGTTGTTGTTGCAGTTGCTGTTGTTGTGCCCTCCTTTCTTGGCGTATCTCCTCTCTCTCCTGGCGCAACTCCTGGCGTATATCTTCTCTTTCTTGACGCATCTCCTGGCATTCTTGCTGCATCTGGGCACGCATATCAGCCATAGTGTCCACCATTTGCTGCATCACCACCATCTGAGCAGCAACCAGTGGGTCAACTCCGCCTGGTGGAGGATTAGGAGGATTCATCTCTGCAGGCTGTGGCTGAGGTTGTCTATATATCCTTCGAGTGTGCCGGTTAGGAGGCAAATCAATTCCACCACCCCTCCTGGTATTGACCATCTGAGTTAGATACATATGGTAAGAGAGAGCAGTAGACAAGGCAGTAATTATGATTCATGTTACTTTGGGGGATTTATTAGCTAAGCAGATTAATATTTTACCTACCATAGCTAATTTATTACCTTATGCTGGCACATACTAAGATGTCCATATATAGTATTTCAATCAATCAAAGCAGCAAATCAGGCATCGATCATCAGAACAATCAACCAACATTTTTAATAGAGAAAATAGTTTTAATTTTGTCTTAGGCTTCCTATCTCTTAAAAATGTCATAGGGGTAGGGATTCCAAGGTGTGAAATCCGTCTTGTCTTAGAATAGAAAAGGTAAGAATGATCAGAGTAGAACAGTAGAAGGTGAGACAGGATCAAGTTAAGTATAGAAAGAATCAGAGTAAGGTAAGTATAGAATGAATCAGAATAAGGTAAGTAGGTAAGGGTTTTGTCCATTTCTATCTAGGTTTCGTCCTACAGTCAACATTTCCTCTGATACCACTTCTGTAACACCCGGTTTTAAGGAACAAAGTCGGGTGCATCTCATACATGCGCCAAGAAGACAACATATATAATAACAGAGTGTATAGAGATAAATGTCACAATAACATCAGAGTACTTATTACATAGCGAAAGACTTATTACAAAATGAAAGAATAAATATAAAACGAACTAAGGATCGTTGGCGCCAATGTCAACTGAGAAACGCCACCTAGATCAAGTCGAATGCCTCAGTGTTAGGCGGCTCCTCTTCGACCACCTGTTCTTCTCCTGTGGGGGGGGTTGTGAGACAGCAAGAGTGAGCTCACATACGTTCATAGCTCAACAGGTCGTGGGGAATAATGTGGCATGAACTCACCAAAGGTGGGAGTTCACGTAGTGTAAGGCTGATCAACGAAATAAAGGTTGAGGCTGAGCATTGCTTTTATAAGTTGGTCAAAATTTTATTAGCAATTACTAAGGGTAAGTAAATACCAAACCTTAATGATAATAAAGAAAAGTAATAGTAAAATAATCCCAAATGCGATGCAAATGTCAAATTAAATTTAAGTTCCATATTTAATCATGTGAGGGTCCGAGCCGCTCATGACCGTGAGCACGGCTAGTATACTAGTTTTACACTCTGCAGAGGTTGCGCATCTTTACCCACAAGTCATGTTACCCATCTGCCAAGAGACGGCCAATCCCATACACCTCTACCGAGGAGGCGAGGCAGGGTAACACTACGAGGCCTTTACAAAGTTCCACTAGCTTCAGAAATCCCGCTACAGTTTATAGGAAGCTCCAGTGCAGGGTTCTTGCCTGACCGCCATCGCAGCAAAATCAACCAAGGACCTCCCTACACTGACCACTCCCCTACTGCCCTTGCCCCTTTCGGGTAAGGAAGACCTCCACTAGCTTTCCTAGTTAATCAGCCAAGGGCGTCCCATTAAACCCTTGTGGTAGCACTTTTTTCCCGGGTGGTCGCTCCATGTTCCCATTAATTTAATGATCTTAACATGAACAGTAATAATAACAAGATAATAACAGAATAATCATGAGTAGTGTATCTCCATACCCAATCCACATAAAGCAATAGCAAGTACTACCCAAAAATACTTCAGGGGTGAACAAGGTATAAAGATAACCAAAACTGGGGTAACTTAAAGGATCCCATCAAAATTAACCTATGCAGATCATTAAAATTAATAAGAACATGGCTGGAAAAAGTAAGTGATCAAGGGCACAACTTGCCTTCAATGAGCTCCTGCTCAGCTATCTCAACTTGTTGAACCCCAGTTTCCACAGTGGCTTGCTCGTCTACTCGCATCAACACAATACATACATAGTATAGCACAAATTAACATCACATCAAACATGCAAATAAAATATACAGTAAAAATCTATACATTAAAATGAGATCATAGGAACTGGAATCACTAAATTTGGGGTTATAGATTTCAAGTTATGAATTTCCTAAGGTTTAATGTGATTAAAATAGGATTAGATGATAAATTAATTTTCTAACTAAGTTCATGTCAAAACAGTGATACTAAATGATAGAGAATATTATTACAAAATTTTAGAAATTGGAATGGTTCAATTTGGATCAAAAATGGGATTTCTATGAATTTTACAAGTTTCTAGGTTTGTTTTCATATTAAAAATCCAATTTTCTAATTCATTTAATTGATTTAAAACAGTTCTGGATCGGGCCTCAATTACTGGTAAGTTCAGGGGCTAACCCGCAAGATCTCCAAGACACAGCGCGCCACTGGTCTGGACTGCGGGTTGATTTCCAGAGAGGTTAGGGTCTCTTTTACAAAACCCACGTCCGAAAGGGTATGGTTAATTCCTAGCCGTAGGATTAGGGACTGGCGGTACAGATTAGACCGACCCCATCCCCAATCGGTACGCGATCCAGTCCGTTGGATCGCGATCCGATGGATCCGGATTCCTTTGCCTTGCATTAAATCCTACGCGCTCGCCCCGCATCGGACGGTCCTAACAAGCCAAGGTCAAACCGTTACCCGGCTTCTAATCCTAGCCATCCGTCTCCGCATCAACGGCCCAGGTGCCTCCCCCAATACCCTCGTCGAGCTACGGTGGCGCCGCCCAGGGCACACGGCGGACCATCGCCGGAGCACAGCGCGCGCCCGATTTGAGGCCCCGTAACCAAATTCCCTGCTTCTACTCTATCCCCATGAGTTAGCGAATGCAAGGGCAGCGTTAATACCTTAATTCGATGTGCTGAACGCCCTGGCCACGGCAGCGAGCACGGTCACGGCGGCACCTCAACGTCGTTGACGAATTCGTTGGACGCCAGCCCCCAATTCCCCGCAGAGAGCTCGGAAACGCCAACAGTAGACTAACCGAAGCACCTAGGGTCGATTAATGGCTGCGGTCACGGGGTATTTTCGATATGCGCGCTTGGCGGTATGGCGGCTTGAAGGTTTGCGCGGCTGGGAAAATGTAGAGGAGCAGCGATGAAGAGGGGAGGCGCAGAGGACGCACGATGCCCGATTTGTATAGCCCAGGGGACTGGAGTTCGTGCTGACCAAAGGATGCGGCAGCTCGCTTCGTTGCAACGGATCCCCGAAGAAGCCGCGACGGATACGGGTAGTGCGCGAGGTCTGTTGAAGTCGTAGGGAGAGGAGGCAACAGCACACCGGGTCAAACCGTTCCCGCGATTCGAGCGTAGAGCCGGTTGCGGATCTGGGAGAGCCGGTGGAGAGATTCGCGCCTTGCCCGCCGCTAGGAGCGGAGCTCGTTACAGGTAGCGGCGCCGGGAAGAGGACGACTCACCAGGGGGCCCGCGTGCCAGCGTCCGAGAGTGGGCAAGGAGGGAGAACGTGTGACCGCACACATGGGCAGATGACAAGGCGGACCCACTCGCCAGTGGAAGGAAGGGAGAAAACGAGTGCGGCGTGCGGCCGACGGGCAGGGCCCACATGTCGGCGCGCGTCTGCGTAAGGAAGACGGGCCGCACGGTGTGATTCCTCGGGTGGGCCGGAATTGGAGCATGGCGGCCCATGAGGCTGGTTTTTGTTTTATTCTTTTTATTTTCTAATCCTTTTCCTCTTTCTTTTAACTCCAATTTGAATTCAAATTTCGAATCAAACATAGGCCAAATTTATTCCCAAATCATATGGTGAAGTTAAAATACAAGTTTTTAGAGATATAATTATATTATTTATATCTTTTTTTATATATCATTTCTCTTCTTTCATTTTCGAAAACCCTAGTTTTAATTTAGGGTTTGATTTAACTCCTAGTATTTATTTTCTTATTATCCTTATTATTATTATTATTATTATCTTATTTAATGCACAAACATAAAAACTCCACATGATGCATTTTTTTTATCATTTGTTTGAATTAAACTCTAAATTTCAGGTATGCTCTTTTTATGATGCAAATGAGACACACAAAATTGAGGAGATCTCTCTAATATCATTGGTATAAAATTTTGAGTATTACAGACTGCAACATTGGGTACGACATAGTTGGTAAACTTTACCGTAACTTATACTTTATAATGTTGGGTTAGTATGTTAGTAGACCGAAACATGGCAACGAGAATTGTGGCACGCATTGCACAGTGACTTGGGTATGCCTACTGCCCAATGTTGTGTCTACAAAAATAGTGACACACATTGTAATCTGGTCTCTTGTGCACCAGTGGCTTCCATCGTGGCCATAATGCACCTCCTTGACTGTCATATTGCCCATTACATTTAATGCAATAGTGTGACAGTTCATGTTACCCTAATTCGAACATCTATGAATTCGATTGAAATTAAATATAAACTTTTAACTAAATCTCGAGGTTTGTTCGAATTGTTTGTCGCGCAAACTCAAGTTAAATCGAGCCCTAATATTAACATTGTGATCATGAATTATTAATGGTAATGAATTGTAAATTAGTTAAACACTTTAAGAGTTCGTTAAAAATGTTGCAGCCGCCATTGACCTTTTTGCAACTACAGGTTTCTACTGTCTCTTGCCACGTGCCATCCATGCGTATATCCTGGTGGCTTCCCCAAAGCATGCAGCTCGCCATGACACCCTCTCTTTTCTTGGCGGGACCCTCTCCTCATGGATGACGTGATGACGTTGTTCCCTCCCTGGTTGGAAACTGTCATTCAACCACCAGTCTTTTTGCTCTAGTGTGTTGGTACTCCTCGCCCGAGATTCTACACAGCCGCGCCACCATCACCAGGCTTCACAGCGCCGTCGTGCCTCTGCTGTCCCATGATGTCATTGTCCCCTTTTGCTTCAACGTGCTACCGCCTCCCCAGAGCCACGAACATCGTCGTTCTCCCAATCTCCCTGTTGGCTTTTCCCGTGCCACGACCCCCTCGCAGTCTGGGGCTCGTCGACGTCTAGTGGTTCAAGTGGGTGGTGGAGATCCATGTCCACAGCTTCGTCGCCCTCCCTATGGTTTTGTGTACGTCGAGGAAGGCTCTAGCGCTCCCTATGGCTCCGGCGCGCCGTCGACTCCCTGTCTCGTCTTGGCGTCATTCGGCGCTCCGTTCTCTCTTCTTGCTGCTACGTTCGGTGTGCGGGTATGGCATATGGGGGTGCTACGTGCATGGGGCTAGAGGTGGGGGTGGCCACTAGGCGCATCTAAGAAGGGTGGATCGACTGCTGGTGGCCGACTAAAAGGGAAATGAGCAAGTTAGAATACAACATCTTGCACTAACTTGTGTCCTAAGTGTATGAGTATAGATTCACCAGAATGCAATTTAAATATTCTAAGTCCAAAAGGGTTCAAAATATGCTAAGTAATAAAACTTTGTGTAAACGAGTAAAACTGGGAGGTTTGATCTTTAGACATGTTGCATATGGCTATTACAATGTTTCTAGCACTTGTGTTTGCACTCTAACTCATTTTGTAGAGAAAAGTGCTTTTTGGACTTAGTTTGGGCATAAACTAAAACCCTAGTGAAAAATTGAGAAAGATGTGAGTTTTCTAGACTTAGTTCATTTGATTTTGCACTAACAATGTTTGTCTAGGTCATCTGAAATCTCACAAGAAAGGGTGAGTCAAATTGAGGAAAACTTGGTTGAAATAGACCAAGACTCAGTTGTCTAGGTCTCACCGGACCGATCAGGTGGCGCACTAGACCATATATGCACAGAGTCCAGACTTAGGCTTCGAGGAGCCTAGTGCGCTAGACTAGTCCGGTGGGGCACTGGACCCCATCCGTACGAACTTGTCAATTCACCGGATCACCTGTAGTAGAGGGTCTGGTGATGCACCGAACCTCGGCTCCAACAGGTACTTCAATGGTCATGTGACACATGGTGGTCTGGTGGTGGACTAGACTGGATTGGTGTAATCTCGACAAGAAAGGTCCTAGTCAAGATCTTGGAGGATCCGCCACATGACTCGGTCTGGTGGTGCACCGGATCGGTGCGGTGCGCCTGTCGAGGGCTAGATTTCACCAGGCTTTTGGAGGAAGGCTCAGTGACCACTTGTTGTTTAGGGGCTATAAATAGGACTCCATTTTGATCTCCAAAGCATACCAAGTATAACAAGAACTAGTATTTCACTCATACTGAGAGCGCCTAGAGGGGGCGAATAAGTGATCCTACATAAATCAACTCTAAACAAGACAAACTAGGTTTATAACGAGTGTTAGTCAAAGCTAAAACCAAGTTGTGATGAATAGAGATGGAGAGAAAGAGGAGAACTCTTCACTTGATTGCTCCTTTTAAATGTGTATCAAACTTAGGAGCAATAACACAAGTGAATATGAGAACTCAAACAATCAATAATCGCAATAAAGTAAATGCACAAGAGACACGGAGATTTTATCCCATGGTTCAGCCAATGCCTACTCCATGTTGTGGTGACCTCCTTTTGTCAAGGGTTGCACTCAACCTCTCTTAAGTGATCCAAAGATCAAACTTGAGTACCATGTTGTTCTTCCTTATATCAAATCACCTTTGTGAAGAATCTCCATAAGTTGGAGTCTCTCACACCTTACACAAATGATCTTACTCAAAGCACAAGAGTAAGGGAGGAGTTGCAATACACACAAGAGCACAAGTGTAGCAACACCATACACACACAAGCAAAGAAGAGAGCACAAGAATCAAAACGATAGAGTTTCACTCTAGAAAATGCTCCGTCCTTCCTAGAATAAGTCGATAGCGTGGTCGTGTTGATTTCGAGTTTCGGTGTGCTCTTGGTATGCTTGGGTAATAGCTCCATGAGCCTTGGGGGTCCTTTTATAGCCCCAAGGGCCAAAGGAGTCGTTTGATTTTCATTTGGAAGGCCCTGTGATTTGACCATACCAGCATCATCAACCTTCCCGACCATTCCTACAGGACCTATCACTCGAAGCCAAGCGAAACAGATACAACAAGAGGTGCACGCGCTACTTTACGAAGATGTAACCATACCAACATCGTCAACCTTGCCAACCATTCATACTGGACCTATCACTCAAAGCCGAGCGAAACAGATACAACAAGAGGTGCACTCGCTACTTTAGGAATTTAAATTAAACACTAACGATAACTTTATGCTACCAAAGTCGTGTATGTTGATATTGCTTAGGTTCACCAAAGAGAAAGGACAAAACATATCAAGGGCGAATTAGAGAGAAGAGCTATGTTCGAGTCAGTCCAGCGCAACAGAACCGTCCAGAAGAAACAGTCATATCTTTTGATTTCCAAAAGCTATTGTTGGGGGTCTCCTTCTTCGCCGAAGGTCCTCTAAGCGAAAACACCTTCGGCAGGACGATATGCAAGCAGGCACGACATGAAGGTATATGCCAAAGCTACAATTGAAGGGGCTTCGGCATGGTGACATGCCTAAGACGAAGGATGGCACCAACTTAAAGAGGAAAAGAATGCATAGTCCCTGATAATTTGTATTATGATTATAATTAGTTATCAGGGACACGAATATAATTTTGTCCGGGCTGCGTCCCGTGCCTATAAATAGGTGAATAGTATCCCTGTACTGTTCACGCTGAATTGTAATCACCCTGGCGCCATTCTTACTTCCTTACCTTCTGTCAAGCCGAAGGTACAAATGTAATATAAATATCATTGATGTTTATTCATGTTACTAAATAAAGAATATAAATAATCTAATGATTCAGAATGATTGTTTATATTCTTTTTATATTCTCGTGTCTCTGTTTACATTTATGCTCACTAAAATGATGAAGGAATACTCTTCATGACCTTCGTCTGGAGATCATTATATCCTAAGGGACTTCTTAGTGTCGGTGTTATCAAAGAAGTAACATATCCAGAGTGGCTGGCTAACACTGTTATGGTGAAGAAGGCTAATGGGAAGTGGAGAATGTGCATTGATTTCACAGACCTCAACAAGGCATGTCCGAAGGATGAATTTCCCTTACCAAGAATAGACTCCCTTGTAGATGCAGTAGCTTCTTCAGAGCTCATGAGCTTATTGGACTGGTACTCAGGTTATCACCAAATCTGGATGAAGAAAGAGGATGAGCCAAAGACAAGCTTCATAACTCCTAGTGGTACCTATTGCTACCTTCGGATGCCCGAGGGGCTCAAAAATGCTAGAGGAAGCTTCAACAGAATGACTGCCAAGGTTCTTCACTCTCAAATAGACAGGAATGTGCTAACTTATGTTGATGACATCATAGTAAAAAGCACAAAACAAGAAAACCATGTTGCCGATTTGCAAGAGACGTTTGCCAATTTCAGGCAAGCTGGTTTCAAGTTGAATCCAGAAAAGTGTGTTTTCGGAGTGAAGAAGGGCAAGTTTCTTGGCTGTCTAGTGTCAACAAAGGGTATCGAAGCTAATCCAAGCAAGATTGAAGCTATCCTTCGGATGGAACCGCCAAATTCAAAGAAGGGTGCTCAACGGTTGGCGGGAAGGCTGGCATCGTTGAATAGATTCATATCAAGATCAACAGAGAGAAATTTACCATTCTTTGAAATACTGAAGTCAGCCGAAGTCTTTCAGTGGGGTCTGGCTCAACAGAAAGCCTTCGAAGAGTTAAAACAATATCTGATAGATTTGACAACTATAACTCCACCTTCATCAGGAGCTCCGCTACTTCTGTATGTAGCTGCCTCCCATTCTACAGTCAGTGCGGCACTTGTACAGGAGAAGCAAGATGGCCAAGTGAAAAGACAAGCACCAGTATACTTCATCTCCAAAGTACTCAGTTTATCAAAGAAAAATTACACAGAATTGGAGAAGGTATTGTATGTTGTGTTGATGGCTTCCAGAAAGCTTCGACATTATTTTCAAGCATATCATATAATAGTGCCTTCATCACAACCTTTGAAGGACATAATGAGAAACAGAGAAGCTATAGGAAGGATTGGAAAATGGGCTGCGGAACTTAATGAATTCACCATTGATTATGTACACAGATCCTCAATTCAATCTCAAGCGTTAACAGATTTCATTGCTGATTGGACGCCAGGGGCTTAGGGAGAAGAAGCAACAAAAGATGCCAAAGCTTGGATGGTATTCTGTGATGGCTCTTGGGAACCTTCAGTGCAGGAGCAGCTGCTGTTCTAGTAGCACCCTCTAAAGCCAGAACATGTTATGCAGTAAAATTAGACTTTAGTTGCACAAATAACATTGCCGAGTATGAAGCTCTTCTTTTAGGGCTTCGGAAGCTAAAGGCAATGAGAATAAGAAGGGCAATCCTCAAAACTGATTCCCAAGTTATTTCTGGCCACGTGGACAAAAGTAGCAAGGCAAAAGATCCGAAGCTTGAAAATATTTGGATACAGTACGAAGATTGGAAGCTTCTTTTGAGGGATTTTCTATAAAAAATATCCCAAGGGGGGAAATGAGCATGCGGATTTGCTAGCTAAGTCAGCGGCACAGGGGCTCCCTTTGCCTTTGGAAGTATTCTTTGAAACAATAAAAGCACCTTCAGTCGAGCTTATGGAGAGAGCAGTGCTTACAATATCACATGTACATAGTGAAGATTGGAGGACTGAGATTATATCTTTCCTCCAAGGCAACTGTTTTTCGGATGACGAAGTTTACAATAAAAGAATGGAAGCGAGAACAAGACCATATGTAATCATAGAAGGGGAGTTATATAAATATGGAGTCTGCTTTCCATTACTTAAGTGCTTGTCCAGAGCCGAAGGTCAAGAATTGATGAAGGAAATACAAGCCAGATTATGTGGGTCTCATATTGGGTCTAGGCCTTTGCTGGGGAAGGTTTTCAGACAAGGATTTTACTGACCGAAGGTGTGACAGAACCTCCAAGTCATTAGGCCCACCTACAGTTGTCCTTGTCCAGCGGACCTCAGACAACCCTGCAGGTGCCCCTGAATCACTTGACAAGTTTGGTATCTGCTTTTCTTACCTTTCCCAAGAGCGTTTCACCCGTCACGCAGACATTACAAGCATCGGAGATATGAAAATGCGGAAGCAGTTGCATAAACTTACCTTTATTTAAAAGTAAGACAGAGTTAAATATTTACAGACCAGAATATAATATAAGAGTGCAGAGTATTATTATTATTACAAACCATGGGAGGCAATAACCCCTCCAGATAAGTTCACACAAAAGT
This sequence comes from Zea luxurians, assembly GCA_029449295.1. NCBI lineage: Eukaryota > Viridiplantae > Streptophyta > Magnoliopsida > Poales > Poaceae > Zea > Zea luxurians. Next base: position 119,351,404 of record JAOPSE010000009.1, read on the forward strand.
TTTATGGAGGATTCTTTCCTCCCGCAACTTCACTCCTGGTGCCTACATCGAGACGGTCCTTAATCGACTCAGATGGAGACACTACACCGAGACTCTCTTCTCGTGCAAGTCACCCGCCCGGTCTCAGCTTAATCATTTCAAACCCAAAGTTTGGTACCTCGCAGAGGTACATCTTTTCCAATGTTGAACCCATCATGGCCATGATGGATCCACCATCAAGTTTTATTTTCAAAAACATCCCTCCCACTTTGCAACATCATATTTTGTAAAAACAAAAAAATTTGTTTTGCTAAAGCAAGACTAAGCATAGGAAAAACCTTTTGTAAAACAGGGATTCCAAGGAAGGTAATCAAATTCAAGGAAGGAAATGCAGGAATTGGTTTAGCATACAACTCTTATCACCTAATGCATCAAACAAGGTGATAAAGATTTTAAAACACAAGGAGGTGGCAAATGCACCGGGGCTTGCCTTGTTTTACTGGTGAGTCAGGCTCAGTTCCACAGATGTCAAAATAGAAACAACTGCCTGCCTGATGTTCCTCATGTGGTGGTGGTGTCTTCTCTTCTTCTACCTCTTCTTCGTTTTCTAAATATAACCATACATAATAATAAATGCTTATGTAATGCTTATGAGAGTGCAAAGATAATAAGAGTTTATTATCTGAAGTCTTGAATACAATTTTCCTTCACGGGTCTCCGAGAACTTAGGGTTTCCGGAGTCAACAGTGAAGTTCACAGGGCAGGGGGGTAGGGTTTTGGGTTCTAAGTACTAAACATGGCCCAAATCATACCAAACTTTACATAAAGCTTCTAAATAATATATAAGGGTCATCCAAAAAGTTTGGGGATTTTTGGAATTATTATTGATTTTCTAAAAATCCAGAAACAAGGTTTTAGACTGTTTTAAATACTCTATAATTTCTTGTTTGGATTAAAAATCCCAAAACTATTTTTATTAATTTCTATAGAAAATTAGGAATCTGGCAAATTTGGTTTGGCATTTTTACCTTTTTCTACAATTTTCTAGAATTGTTTTAGCTCTAGCAGAAAAAGAAAAGGAAAAGGAATGAACAGTGTTGGACCGAATCTGGCCCAGGTCGGCCCACTGCCAGCAAAAGCACGCCCGCGCGCACGCCCGCGTAAACTTTGCAAGAACAACCCCGCCCTTTGGAATAACCAGAACTGGGTCTCCTGCACTATTTCGCGAGTCGCTGACAGTTTACAATAAACCCCCCTACGTTCTAATTCTTCGCAGACCAAGGTCCACGACGAGGAACAGCACTGGTCGAACTCAGGCGAGCCTACGCCGGCCGGATACCGCAACGGCTGGGGCTCCCGTGCGGCAGAGACTAGATTAGACCCCTTCCGCACATTTCCCCTCAACCAATTTCACTAACGGCGGTCTACCTTGCTCTGTCCACGGTGACAGTGCGGGTGATCAAATGGATCAATGCATTCCGGATAACTGAAGGCATGGCTGGCCAAATTGAAGCTTGGGTAAGCTTCACGGGTTCATCAGGGTTTAGGTACATGCTAGAATTTGGGCTAGGCAAGAGCAGAAAAGCGGGTCGACAGGGAGGCCGTCACGGCGGCGCTCAACGGAGCAGAGGGGTGTTCCGGTGATGAGACTCAGGTAAATTCCAATTGGCCAGCTCTGAGAGCAACAGGGGGCTAAAAGTAAGCAAGAACACAAATGAATTGGGTATGCACTAACCCGAGGAGTGCTGGCCACGGAGGGGTCCTTCGCGGCAGCGCTGAGAATCGGGAGAAGGGAGTTTACGAACTGTGTAAGTTCTCCGGTGAGAGCGAGTCAATTACTCAAGTGCTCGTGCGTGTGATGCAGTGAAGAAGCAGCGCTAGGGCTCAATTTATAGGCGGCAAGCCGGAGAGGGATGAGATCCACTGAGCTATGACCGCGCTAGCGAGCTCACCCGCCCGGCAGAGCCACGGCGAAAGTCCGGTGGCCGCCGACTAACCGCGCAGCGCCACCTCCACGTTTTAACGCCACGTCTCAGAGGACCTTTTACCGCGGCCGCCGATCCGTCCCAAGCCGTGGTGGCGAACTTATCCCGGCGAGATCTTTTCTGGACGCCGGTGACCAGTTCGCCACACCGCATGATTTCAAATGGCAATTTCTTCAAATTTTATGTGGCAACCACACCACCCATCTGTAGCAAAGTTATAGATCCATAAACCCTCTTTACCTTTGCCAAAGCATCTCTGGTCAAATTCTGACTGAATCCATCCGAAATCTAAGCCGCAATTGTGGACAACATCACTGGTAGCCATACCAGTCTGAAACAAGTGTTCAGAACTGTCCAATTGACTGCTGACAGCCCAACATCAGACCCATTTATCTTCAATTTCCATTCAGCACCAGTGCTTAATTACTTAATCAAAATTGTTCTCCTTATATAGCTCTACAAACTTGATGTGGTGACCTAGGGCAAAAACTTTATAACTTGACAGATATAGAGCTCCAAAGTTGAGCTAATCTCACTAATTTGAGACTTAGTCAATAGGGTGCAAGTGTGGCTCTTTTGCAAATTAGTCCAAAACTCATGGTTTAACTTGCAAACCTACTTATTTGTGAACCATATGACTTAAGACACTTTATTATCATGGTTTTTGCACTTTAGTCCAAAGGTGCACTAATTTTGCACTTAGCCCCCTAAGGTTTAGGTTTAGGGTTTTCTGGGGTTCCAATTAAGGTTTCTTGCACTCTTAGGGTTTGGATCCCACTTGAGTTCATTAATGGTGACACTTTATGATTATTTCTAACAAGCTTTGAAGTTTTCACTTGTTTAAGCCTTGTTTGCCCTATTACACCCATTCTAGGGTTGAGCTCCCTACTCTAGGGTTTGATTCACAAAATGCCATAACAATACAACTTGTTTGAAATTTTTGCCTAGTGAATGCACTCTAGGTGTGTCAAACATATGAAATGCCCATGCTTATGATGTTATGCTCAAATTTTAGTAACAGTGACACCAGGGGTGTTACATCCTTCCCCCCCATAAAAGAATCTCGTCCCGAGATTAAAAGTCCTAGGGTAGGTAATGGAAAAGGAAATACTTCACGCTTTTATTTCCTTATTCTTGGTACAAGGCAGGGGTGGTGTGGGGCTCACTCCTTTATTACAACAATTGTATACACTCTACAAAATACATGAAGCCAAAAAGCCTGGGAAATTCTTTTCTAAAAAGTCTTGAGTTTCCCATGTAGCCTCATCTTCTGAATGTTGGTTCCACTGTATCTTGTAAAATTTGAGAGTTTTTCTTTGGGTAATTCTGTCCTTTTGATCCAAGACTCGAAAAGGGTGTTCTGAATATGTCAAGTCTGGTTCTAAGGCAACATCCGTTACTTCAATAGTTCGATCGGGAACCCGAAGACATTTCTTCAATTGAGACATGTGGAACACATTATATACAGCAGACAAGGTTTCGGGTAGTTGAAGTTGGTATGCCACTGGTCCATATCTTTCAAGGATAGGAAAAGGACCAATATATCGGGGTGCAAGCTTCCCTTTAACTCCAAAACGCGATACACCCTTCATTGGTGAAACTTTCAGGTAGACATAATCTCCCACTAGAAAGTACAAGGGTTGTTGTCGCTTGTCTGCATAACTTTTCTGTCGAGCTTGAGCTTTCTTCAAATTATGAATTATTCTTTGAACTTTTTCTTCTGTCTCTTTTACCATATCAGGCCTAAAAAAGTACCTTTCACCTGGTTCAGACCAATTTAACGGAGTACGACACCGTCGTCCATATAAAGCTTCGAAGGGTGCCATCTTAATGCTTTCTTGATAGCTATTATTATATGAGAACTCCGCTAATGGTAAACAATCATCCCATTTTTGTGGGAACTCCAGAACACAAGCTCGTAGCATGTCCTCAAGTATTTGATTTATTCTCTCAGTTTGACCACTTGTTTGAGGATGATAGGCTGAACTATGGAGCAATTTAGTACCCAAGGATTTGTGAAGTTCTTCCCAAAATTTGGATACAAATTGAGGTCCACGATCCGACACTATGGTCTTTGGAACACCGTGTAAACTGAGAATACGAGTGTTGGGGACTTGTTCTCAAGTGCTATGAGTTAAAAACAAGGCAACACAAAGAACGTTAGACGTTAAAACCCTTCGTCCTTCAAAGCATTATCTCCCTCAGGTTATAATGGCTTTCGGACGAAGGTAATGAAAGACATACCTTCATCAACATAACATGAAGAAAGAATTACATAAAACATAAAAGATAAAATAAACAGTTATATAACATTATTATCTCATTTTTATTTTATTACCATGGAAGAATAGAAATAATATCAAATTACAAGTGTACCTTCGACTTGAAAGAAGGCAAAAGTACCAGTGTGACGCAAGAATCAATGCCTAGTCAGCGTGAACAGTACGGAGTTACTGTTCATCTATTTATAGGCACGAGACGCAGCCCATATAAAATTACACTCATGCCCTTTACATTTGCTAATAACTCTATAGTAGTCCATCAAGGTCTAAATAGCCTTTTCATCTTTAAGTCGGTTTCCCTTTTCTGCTATCATGCAGAAGCTCTCCTGCGCACAGCTTCGGCTTCGCGCTATCCTTCGTACTCCTTCCCGTGCTTCTTCACGCTGTGGTTTCAACTTAAGTCCGAAGGTACCTATTCATGCATTATACTTCCAGAAACATTGTTAAATCATGTTTTTGAGGACCTTCGGAAGCCGAAGGCCCCCAACAGTAGCCCCTCGCAATATTAATTTGTTAGAATGATAAATTCAGATTGCGACAAGGACGAAGGCCCTGAGCCGAAGGTCCGAAAAAACACCTTCCCTTTGCTAGAATAGCAACAGCCACTGACAAGCGGGCCCTCCAGCACGCAATGCACCAGGCGTATAAATAAGAGCACACCACGAGCTCATTTGGCACGCTTTCTTGCCATATACTCTTGCTTACTCAATTTTTAGCTCTTGCGCACCAACACTTGCTTGGCTTTTTTTAAATTTTTAAGCTTCGGCTTTGAGAGCACTTTTCTCAGCACTTTCGAAGATGTCTGAAGATAAGAAAGCTGTTGCTGAATCGAAGCTGAGCCTTTCTGAGGAGATGAATCTTGGCTTTATTAAATCAATAGCAAGGACAAATGCAGAGAAAATTGCTAGGGAGACTTTGGAGGGTTTATCTGAAGACACTAGCGATAGTGACAACTATGATGTGGAAAGCGGCGGGGAAGACTCTGAAGATCGACCCTGGCGACCGAGTCATGCAGTTTTTGGAAAATCAACTATTAAACAGAGCCATCTTGACAACATGAGAGGGAGATACTTTTGGGATATGTCTATTGTGAGGGCTGACGACGGAGAGAAAACTTGTCCTACTCCAGAGGAAAATGAAGTCGTGATCTTCCAAAGCTTTTTCAAGGCTGGGCTTCGGCTCCCTCTGAGCAGCTTCGTAGTCGAGGTTTTGAAGATATTCCAGATTTACCTTCACCAGATTACCCCCGAAGCCATTATAAGAATGGGAATCTTCGTATGGGCTGTAAGGAGTCAGGGCTTGGAGCCGAATGCAAAAAGTTTCTGCATTATGCATGAACTGTTATATGAGACGAAGCCCTGGGGTAAAGAACAGTATCATAACAATTTTGGCTGCTATAGCTTCGTTGCTCGTTCTGGCTCAAGCTCCTCGGTACCGACTTTTCAGAAGAGATGGCCCGGAGACTGGACGAAAGAATGGTTTTATGTAAAAAATGATTTAAAGGTACGAGAAGACATTAAAGATATAATCATGCACCCTATCTGGCAACGCTTCGGGCTCCGGAAACCGAAGGTAGAAATTGACGAAGCGGCCGAAGAATGTCGCAAGGCCTTCGGCTTAGTCTGCTCTTTCATCGAGACAAGGGACTTAGTTCAAGAGCACGTGGCCTACAGGATATGGCCATTGTTAGCTGACTGGGAGATGCCAAAAGAATCCATCAGCAATCCCCACGAAGGTGGTTTGGTTCGACTAAAATATACCTTCAGGTTTAGAGACCAGTTTATCGAGCTAGACGACGACTAGCTAAAAAGCGTCGAAGCTACAAGCGATGATCTGCTTGGGCTGTACTCCAGAGCAGAAGATAACGCATTATCTGTGACCTTTGGGAACCGAAAAAAGAAGAGACTAAATAGAGTTTTTGATGCTCTTGGGTTCATGTATCCTGACTACCGTTACCTGTCCCGGGGGCAAAAAAGAAAAAGTGGAGGTTCCGGGAGAGATGATGCTTCAGCTGCTTCGAGCGAGCCCGCACCAAAGAGGAAAAGGGTGAAGGTCCTTACTCATCGACCACGCTATATTGAACCGACCATAGTGCCTGAATTTGGTGGTGAGACCTCTTCGGTGACCGAAGGTAAGAAACCTGCGATTACGCAGAAAATTGAACTGTCTGTATCGGTGAAGGCATCGTTAGCCAAATCAGATGAGCCGAAGGCCACTAACATTGAAGAGATGAGGGTTGAGAAAACAAGGATACTAGAAGCAAAAAGTCCTTCGGTAGAGGTGACAATGCCGAAGGCACAAAAGGATCCTTCAACGACTCCCAAGAGGAAGAGAATGGTCAACATATTAGATGTTCTAGAAACAATAAAAACTTCAAGCTCTACTCCGAAGAAGACCGCCAAAATTTCGGAAACACAAATTGAGGCCGAAGCTGCCAAGATCCAAGTCGAGACCGAAGCTGGGCCTTCAGAGCCCGCCAAGGAGAAATCCTTGGAAATCGAAGAAAAGTCGGAGAAAGAAGCTGCAGAAGTAATTTTAACTGAAAAAAACCGCCACTCCTATTCCTGAAGCATCATCTGAAGCTCCTGATTATATTATACGACATGCTTCGGGGAAAAGATTATCTGAGAAGGAAAAGCGAGAGGCTCACTTCTATGCTCAAAGATTGAAATATCCAAAGGGGGCACTGGTATTCAACGGCAGCGGGGAAGAAGACTTCTTGTACTGTCTCCCAGACAGTAAAGAGATTTCTGTCTGCCGAGAGATGGGCAGGAGCTTCGGGTTCCCGACACTATAAGATGGGCTCTCTGTATTATCAAAAGATGAGTTGGTCGACAGCTTATCATACAATAGTTTGAAGGTGAGAAAATGAGATTTTTGTATTTAAAAATAAAATTTTCCATTTGCTTACACTTAATACCGTATTTTTTGCAGGGTCTTATCCTTAGCAACGCCCTCAGGGCGCAAAAAAGTGCTGAAGATGAAGGGTATACCATAGCCTTAAACAACCTTCGTTCCGAAGTAATTGAACTAAGGAACGAAGGTCTTGAAAAAGATAAAATATTAAACTCATTGTTGAAGAAAATAAAAGAAGATGAAGCTGCTTCCCAAGCGCAAGCTGAAGCTCAGAAATACGAAATCGAAGATCTTCGGAAACAACTATTCGAAGCTAAAGAAAAATGTGGTCTTGCAGAGGCTGAACGAGATATTAGTGTATATTGGAGGAACCACTTGCAAAAAACAGTTGATGAACTTCGTGCATCCAAGGAGAGGTGCTATGAATAGTCTATAGAGTGTATTAAGAAAATAAAAAATAGCTTTGCCAATGTTGGCGCATTTTCTAACAAAGACGACTTCGTAAGAGGTGATCCTGAAGGCCCAATTGACTGGATCAGCAACGAAGCTGAAGCTTTTGAGGAAGTTTTGAGTGGTCGCGGGGATATCTGCGCTTTCTCTGGTGCCAGGGGAATCGCAGCTATTTTAGAGAAGTCAGGCTGCGACCATGTGAAAGCTTTGGCTCAAGCCGAAGCTACTTTATCTATTGAAGATACAAAAGATCCCTCGGCTGAAGCAAGCTTAATTGGCAGAAAATTCTTTACTGACATCTGGGAGAATGGCGGCCGAGGGATAGCGCACGAGATGATAAAAAAGAGTGAAAAAGATTCTCATGATTCAAATGAAGCGACGAAGGCAGCTGAGAAAGCGGCAGAACTTGAGAGGCGAATAGGTATTGCTTAATAGGTTTTTAACTTTATTTACTAATTTTGTGACTTCGGACTTATTTACGTTTTGTATCGCAGCTAAACTATCTCCTCCTCCAGAGCCCCTCGAGTTGATGGCCAACCCAGAAGCAGAGAAAGAAGATGAAGTCACTAAAGTGGCCGAAGTCATTTTGGACGAAGCTGTTAATCGACTGCTGAACGAAGCTGCGGAAGCAGTTTTAAAAGAAGAATAGCTTTTGTTGTAAAAACATTTGGAATGTAACATTTGCTGAACAAAGTGTGTAATATTTTTATAATTTTGAATGTAATATCTAAGCTGCTTGTAACTGAATTCTTTACGATGCATGAAACTTTACGTACATACCGTTTTTGAGCCTTCGGCGAAAAAACACCTTCCCTTCTTTTCATGCGTTGTGAAGAATATCCATATTTCGTAAAATCATCCAATCTTCGTAAGCGATAGGTCTCCTTTTCATTTTAGAGTTTGACAAAGCTATACTTCTTCAATACTTATTTTGTGCCTTGGCACTGCTTCTTCGAAACAATCTCTGAAGATCAACATTGAATCCCCTTCTTGCGCCATTGATGCAATATGATGTATGATGTTATGCTATGCAATATGATGTAATGATGTTATGCTATGCAAAAATGGTATTTGTGCTGAAGATACACACACATTCCTTCAGTAAAGCGCAATCTTTTTGCCGTTTATTTTTCGGCTTCACCGCTTATTTTTCGGTGTATCAGCGCTGACTTTTCGCTGTAAGCCTCCCTTAGGAGCTTCTTCGCCTTTTACTTCAGCGGTATTCGCGTTGACTTTTCGTGCTTCGCCTTTTACTTCGGCGGAATCAGCGTTTATTTTTCACTATAAGCTCTGCATTCCCTTTGTAACGACTTTTGAGCAGAAAACTTACGCTGCGTTCCTTAGGAACGACTTTTTGTTGCTTCGAAAAACTTACGCTGCGTTCCTTAGAACGACTTTCCTAATGCTTCGGAAAACTTGTAATGTGATTGTGAACCCCGCGCTCTCTTGAGAGCAACTTTCGTACTTCACCAACTTTTTGGACTTCGTGAGTCTGTAAAAGAGATACATTTCCACTATGGCCAAAACGAAGCTATTACAAGGAATTGAAAACGAGAGGAAAAACTTAGGCTTTTAACGATTGTTCTCTATTGAAAAAGAAAAATGATAATGAAAGCCAAAACTATTTCAGAAGTAGGATATCCTCTTAGTAGATGTGCTTCGATTCTGGCACAGTACTGTTGACTGTGCGAGCTTCGGACTCCTCTCTGAAGTCTCGTTGCTGATGAGTGTGCTAGCTCCCTTCTGGCTGCTGGCCTCATTGCAATGGTGGTGGAGGTGGAGGATGTTGCCAAGATGCCTGAGGTTGGCTTGCCGAAGCAACAGAGGCTGCAAGATGGTTACCTACATACTCTGGAATGTACGGTGAGTGGTACGAAGCAGTATGCATGACTTGCTTCGGCTGGCTTTGTTGGGCTGCAGCTTCTGCTATCTCTTTCTGTTTCTGGATGGTGACGTGGCACATCCTGGTAGTGTGGCCCTTGTCCTCACCGTAGAATAGACAATAAATTTTCTTGGGCTGATCCCCAAACCTTCCTCCGAAGCCCCTGGCGCCTCTGCCCCTTGGAGCTGGGGGCCGAGGATAGCTCTGTTGCTGCCCCGAAGCCTGAGAAGAATATTGTGGCCTCTATTATTGACCTCCCTTGTCGTCATTCTGAGTGGAATGAATTGATCTGACGTGCCTAGGGTGAATTCTTCCTCCGAAGCCCCTGGCCATTTCGGAGAACCTGTAAGCTTCCTCCCTTCTCTGTCGAAAATCATTATCAGCGCGAATGTATTCATCCATCTTCTGAAGCAATTTCTCCAGGGTTTGAGGGGGTTTCCTGGCGAAGTATTGGGCTGAAGGTCCTGGCCGAAGTCCCTTAATCATGGCCTCAATGACAATTTCATTGGGCAGTGTTGGCGCTTGTGCCCTCAGACGCAAGAATCTTCGGACATACGCCTGGAGATATTCCTCTTGATCTTGCGTGCACTGGAACAAGGCTTGAGCGGTAACCGGCTTCATCTGAAACCCTTGAAAACTGGTGACCAGCATGTCCTTCAACTTCTACCATGATGTGATTGTTCCTGGCCGAAGAGAGGAGTACCAAGTTTGTGCAACATTTTTGACTGCCATACGAAGGATTTCGCCATGACTGCAGTGTTGCCACCATACAAAGATATAGTTGCTTCGTAGCTCATCAGAAACTGCTTCGGATTTGAGTGTCCGTCATACATGGGGAGCTGGGGTGGCTTGTAAGATGGGGGCCAGGGCGTAGCCTGCAGTTCTGCTGACAGAGGAGAAGCATCATCAAAAGCAAAATTCCCATGATGGAAATCCTCATACCAGTCATCTTCGTTGAAGAAGCCCTCTTGGTGCAGCTCTCTGTGGTGGGGCCTTCGGTGCTGCTCATCTTGAGCAAGATGACACACTTCTTCGGTGGCTTCGTCAATCTGCCTTTGTAGGTCAGCTAACTGAGCCATCTTCTCCTTCTTCCTCTACACCTGCTGATGAAGCATCTCCATATTCCTAATTTCTTGGTCCAACTCATCCTCTTGTGGTGTTGGACTAGTGGCCTTCCTCTTCTGGCTTCGGGCCTCCCGAAGAGAAAGGGTCTCCTGGTTTGGGTCCAGCGGCTGCAAGAAGGCAGCCCCTGTTGCCGAAGCTTTCTTTGGTGGCATGACGAAGGTCGATGCTTGCTGAAGGTGGTCGAAAAAGGGTTCACCGGAGGTGGACGCCAATGTTGGGGACTTGTTCTCAAATGCTATGAGTTAAGAAATAGGCAACACAAAGAACGTTAGACGTTAAAACCCTTCGTCCTTCAAAGCATTATCTCCCTCAGGTTATAATGGCTTTCGGACGAAGGTAATGAAAGACATATCTTCATCAACATAACATGAAGAAAGAATTACATAAAACATAAAAGATAAAATAAACAGTTATATAACATTATTATCTCATTTTTATTTTATTAACATGGACGAATAGAAATAATATCAAATTACAAGTGTACCTTCGACTTGAAAGAAGGCGAAAGTACCAGCGTGACGCAAGAATCAATGCCTAGTCAGCGTGAATAGTACGGAGTTACTATTCATCTATTTATAGGCACGGGACGCAGCCCATGTAAAATTACACTCATGCCCTTTACATTTGCTAATAACTCTATAGTAGTCCATCAAGGTCTAAATAGCCTTTTCATCTTTAAGTCGGTTTCCCTTTTCTGCTATCATGCCGAAGCTCTCCTGCGCACAGCTTCGGCTTCGCGCTATCCTTCGTACTCCTTCCCGTGCTTCTTCACGCTGTGGTTTCAACTTAAGTCCGAAGGTACCTGTTCATGCATTATACTTCTAGAAACATTGTTAAATTATGTTTTTGAGGACCTTCGGAAGCCGAAGGCCCCCAACAACGAGCAATATATAGTTCTGCATATGCAATTACTGGATATTTTACTTTGACTGGAAGGAAGTGGGCGATCTTTGTGAGTCGGTCAATGATAACCCAAATGGAGTCAAAGCCTTTTGCTATTCTGGGTAACCCCACAACAAAGTCCATGCTAATATCTTCCCATTTCCATGTTGGTATTGGTAGAGATTGTAATGGACCAGCAGTCTTCATATGTATGGCTTTGACACGTCTACAAGTGTCACATTTTGCCACATAGCGTGCAATCTCGATCTTCATCTTTGTCCACCAGTAATGTTGTTTGAGATCATGATACATCTTAGTGCTTCCGAGATGAATAGAATAGCGTCTAAGATGCGCTTCATCTAATATTTGCTGGTGGATCTCTTCATTCTTTGGCACAACTATGCGGTTGTTGAACCATACAATGCCTTGATCATCTTTCCTAAAACACTTGGCTTTTCCGGCCGCTATCTTCTCACGAATGTGTTTCATACCCGCATTATCCTTTTGAGCATCCATTATCCGTTGTAAAAGGATTGACTCAAGCTTTAGTTGATTTAAAGTTCTATGCTGAATCATTGCCAGGTTCAAATTCTCCATTTCTTGGCATAACGTAATGTCAGAGGTTTCCATTGTAAGACAATGACAAAAAGTCTTGCGACTCAAGGCATCTGCCACTACATTAGCTTTGCCTGGGTGATAATGAATCTCTAGTTCATAATCCTTAATAAGCTTGAGCCATCGCCTTTGCCTCATGTTCAACTCTGAATGGGTGAAGATATATTTCAAGCTTTTATGATCTGTGTAAATGTGACAGATATTACCCAGCAGATAATGACGCCAGATTTTTAGGGCATGAACCACTGCAGCTAGCTCCAGATCATGAGTTGGATAATGTTCCTCATGTCGGTGTAACTGCCTTGAAGCATAAGCTATTACTCGGCCATCTTGCATTAATACACAGTCGAGACCACTGCCCGATGCGTCACAATACACATCAAAGGGCTTTTCAATATTCGGTTGAGCCAATACTGGAGCAGTGGTTAATAATACCTTCAATTGTTCAAAGGCTTCATTACACTTTGAAGACCAATTAAATTTAGTATCAATCTTCAATAAACTTGTGATTGGTTTCACAAGCTTGGAATAATCTGGTATGAATTGGCTGTAATAGCCAGCCAGTCCAAGGAAACTTCGGACTTGATGTACAGTGGTTGGGGGTTTCCACTCCAAAATATCCTTGACTTTGCTGGGATCCACCGCAATCCCCTTGGTAGATAATACATGTCCCAGAAATTGAATTTCTTCCAGCCAGAACGTGCATTTACTGAACTTGGCATATAACTGATGTTCACTCAAGCACGTTAATACAATCCGCAAGTGCTGAGCATGCTCCTCTTCATTCTTGGAGTATATTAAAATATCGTCGATGAATACCACCACAAACTTGTCCAACTCAGGCATAAATACTGAGTTCATCAAATAAGTGAAGTGGGCAGGACCATTCGTCAGTCCGAAAGACATTACCAAATATTCAAATAACCCATACCGCGTAGTGAATGCGGTCTTTGGTATATCTTCAGGCCAGATACAGATCTAGTGATAGCCCGACCTGAGGTCAATCTTGGAGAATATCCTTGCTCCAGTCAGTTGAACAAATAGAATGTCAATCCGTGGAAGAGGGTACTTATTTTTGATAGTAACCTCATTAAGGGGTCTATAATCCACACACATTCGAAGTGTTTGGTCCTTCTTCTTGACGAAGATGGCTGGACAACCCCATGGTGATGAGCTTGGCCGGATGAATCCCTTCGCTAGTAGATCTTGCAATTGAGTCTTGAGTTCTGCTAGCTCATTTGGAGGCATTCGGTACGATCTTCTAGAAATGGGAGCCATACCAGGCTTCAATTCAATTACAAATTCTACATCTCTTTCTGGTGGCAATCCAGGCAAATCTTCTGGAAAGACGTCTAGGAACTCACATACTACCGGAATATCTTTGATCTCCGGTATGATGGCTTCATATACACTGCCAAATGGTTTAGCCGGAATGGCTATGGGGATAGTCAAGGGAACCTCTTCTTGGCCATAATTCAATTTGATAGTTCTCAATTCAGTATTGAGAATAGCTTTATGTTGGGCTAACCAATTCATGCCCAAAATTACATCTATGTCTTGGCCTTTCAGAACAATCATATTAGTAGGAAAGTCCCGTCCAGCCAATGTTACGGGCACTTGGAAAGCCACTTCTTTAGTAAATATTTGTCCCCTAGGCGAATGAATTTTAAACCCTTCCCTTGATTCATGGCATGGAATGCAATGTTGCTCCACAAATCTCTTACTTATGAATGTATGTGAAGCACCAGAATCAAAAAGAATAATTGCAGGGTGATTGGCCACTAGAAATGTACACATCATAACCGGTTCGCCGTCCGGTGTTGTAGCCACTTGAGTATAATAAATTCGTCCTGTTTTCCTTGTATTCTTGCCCGCGGTATTGGTTGCCGCATTTCCCTTCCCTTGCATGGAATTCCTAGAACTTTGCTGATTACTTGAGTGATTCTGCTTTTGATATGGACAGTCCTTAATGAAGTGTCCGGACTTTCCACAGTTGAAACAGCCAATCGAAGAGCTGGGGAGGGCAGGGAAACGAGTGCCAGGGGCACCCGACTGACTTGTTGGAGTGGGGGTAGTGGCGGGGCGAATAAAGACCGGTTGCTTAAATGGGTAGGAGGGTGGGCGTGGGGAAGAGCAATTCGAATTGAAAGGTCGGATTACCAACCTTTGTCTTTTCTCGGGGCCCTGATTGGTCCTGTCGCCTCCATAACCCTTGGATTTTCCAGATCCTGCATATTTAGCCTCAACTGCAAGCGCTGTGCTGACAGCCCTTCCGTAAGTAAGGTCGATGCAGGTGGCCATCTTTCTTTGCATTCGATCATTCAAACCTCTCATGAAACAATTCCTTTTCTTCAAATTTGTGTTGACTTGATCGATTGCATATTGGGATAAGTGATTAAATTTATTGAGATACTGGGTAACAGTATCCCCACCTTGTTTCAACTTCATGAACTCCTCCTGCTTCATGTGGAGAACTCCTTTAGGTATATAGTGCTCTCTGAAGGCCAACTTGAACTCATCCCAAGTTACTTGATGACCAGTCGGTTGAACCGCTATAAAATTTCCCCACCAGGTGTTGGCAGGGTCACGCAATTGTTGGGCGGCGAATAGGGGCTTCTGAGTTTCTGAACACTGAAGGAGCCCAAACTTCTGCTCAATGACGCGGATCCATTCATCCGCTTCGAGAGGGTCCTCTGCTTTAACAAACAATGGAGGGCGCATCTCAGAGAAATCCAAATAGGATGTTTCACGGGGGCCTTGCGGATATGCCCGCCCGCCTTGTTGTTGTAGTTGTTGATTCGCCATTTCCCATAGAAATCGGGTATTGTCTGCTATAGCGTTAACTAAGGCAGTGATGGCCTCAGCTAAAGTGGGAGGTACTGGAGGTGGGTTTGGTGTTGCTTCCCTTCCACTAGAGGTCCCTGCACCATCCTGAGAACGAGTCTTGGAAGGCATCTGAGGCAACAAACATTGAAAAGAACATAATATGCCAAAGAAAACCATCCATTATACATTACTAAAAAGGGTAATGTTACAGACTCGAATTTTACAACAGGATTACACTTCCTATTATACAATACTACTAATTCTATACTATACTATTCTTGCTTCTTGTCACTCTTAGTAGCCTCGCTGTCGGGAGTAGGAGACCATTCATCCACCAACTTCATAGAGGGAGGGGGCCTGAACAAGTCCAGTTCACCACCGAAGGCTTCTCCCGCTGTCCCAGAAGGTCCGGCTTCCATCCCGACAGGATCCACAGGTACATTGGGATGCAGTTGCGAATACAATACATGAACTTCTTCATGTAATGTATTACAATAAACCTGCAAGTTATCTACGGCTGAGCTAAGCTCCTCCACGCGGGCTCGAGCTTTTGCCTCCTTAGCCCAAGCAAGCGAACCAGAGTTAATCGCCCAATCGAGCGCTAGATCTCGTTCCGTGAGCTGATCTTGCAGGTAGCGGATGCCTGCTCTTAATTCATTTATTCTTTCTCCATCCGCGACCCATATGTCATTCCTGCGGCGGAGTTCTGTTCGAAGCTGATCCACTTGGGCTTCCAGATCCCCAATTGGATCGTTGCTACCGCTACTGCTATCTTCATGTCGTGGGGCAAGTTGATGACGGGGTACACCGATTGGTCCGGTTGACTTGCGCGCAGTCTTTCTGGTGCGCGGCGACATTTCTTAAGGGGAAAAACCTTATTAGCATAATTTTTAGCATGATGCATGTGTAATTACAGAATCAACCTTAGTCAATTCACACCTTCTATAGATTGCACTCTAGGTCTGGTCTTTAAATAACTACGTTAGAAGGAAGCTAGATAAGAAAGAAAGAAATTTTCTAGGTAAGTCTTAGAAAATTCTTTTGAAGATGCCTCATAAGATCTGCAGAGATGGGCTTCGCTCCGATACCAGCTGTGACAGAACCTCCAAGTCATTAGGCCCACCTACAGTTGTCCTTGTCCAGTGGACCTCAGACAACCCTGCAGGTGCCCCTAAATCACTTGACAAGTTTGGTATCTGCTTTTCTTTCCTTTCCCAAGAGCGTTTCACCCATCACGCAGACATTACAAGCATCGGAGATACGAAAATGCGGAAGCAGTTGCATAAACTTACCTTTATTTAAAAGTAAGACAGAGTTAAATATTTATAGACCAGAATATAATATACGAGTGCAGAGTATTATTATTATTACAAACCATGGGACACAATAACCCCTCCCGATAAGTTCACACAAAAGTTTTATGGAGGATCCTTTCCTCCCGCAGCTTCACTCCTGGTGCTCTTCCTTTGGTACCACCTTAGAACAGAAGCAACAAAAGTTGGTTGCTTCCTCACCTAAAAACCACATGGGACAAAGCCCTGAGTATGGAATTACTCAGCAAGTCTTACCCGACTAAAGAAAGGACTCTCAAGGGTATGCTGGCTTTCAGGGAGTCAAGGTAAGGCTTAACAATAGTCAATGACTCTGTTTGTAGAAATGCTTACTAAGAGTGGATCCTTAAAAATCCAGTTTTATTTGTCCAATTAAGTAGAATTACCTATAACTAGAGTTCATTCTACCCTAGTTCAATCACTTGACCTGCACTGGCCAACTTCTTAACAACCCTTTTTCTTTACTGGAGTTCTACGTATAGGGCAGTGACCAAGTCTTCATAACCGCGAAGGTACGACGATCTGAATCGATTATACTCAGCTGAGGATCTCCAATCACACGACATATGTAGCACTTAACCCTTGCATATGTCAACTCGCCACCGGGGTTCTTAAGACCAGATCAGGTTCACGCCAACCGAGAGCACAGATACACCATCGTCCAGCCTCTTGCCACGGAGGGTACATGCTACTCTCGCCATCTCTCCTCTCCCATTGTGTGGTATCTTATTCTAGTATTAGTCTGCCCGAGGCAAAGCTTACCCATGACGAGGCATGTGACCAGTTAAAGGGTCCTCGGTCATCAAGCCTACATTAAGACGGTCCTTAATCGACTCAGACGGAGACACTACACCGAGACTCTCTTCTCGTGCAAGTCACCCGCCCGGTCTCAGCTTAATCATTTCAAACCCAAAGTTTGGTACCTAGCAGAGGTACATCTTTTCCAATGTTGAACCCATCATGGCCATGATGGATCCACCATCAAGTTTTATTTTCAAAAACATCCCTCCCACTTTGCAACATCATCTTTTGTAAAAACAAAACATTTTGTTTTGCTAAAGCAAGACTAAGCATAGGAAAAACCTTTTGTAAAACAGGGATTCCAAGGAAGGTAATCAAATTCAAGGAAGGAAATGCAGGAATTGGTTTAGCATACAACTCCTATCACCTAATGCATCAAACAAGGTGATAAAGATTTTAAAACACAAGGAGGTGACAAATGCACCGGGGCTTGCCTTGTTTTACTAGTGAGTCAGGCTCAGTTCCACAGATGTCAAAATACAAATAGCTGCCTGCCTGATGTTCCTCAGGTGGTGGTGGTGTCTTCTCTTCTTCTACCTCTTCTTCGTTTTCTAAATATAACCATACATAATAATGAATGCTTATGTAATGCTCATGAGAGTTCAAAGATAATAAGATTTTATTATCTAAAGTCTTGAATACAATTTTCCTTCGCGGGTCTCCAAGAACTTAGGGTTTCCGGAGTCAACAGTGAAGTTCACAGGGCAGGGGGTAGGGTTTTGGGTTCTAAGTACTAAACATGGCCCAAATCATACCAAACTTTACACAAAGCTTCTAAATAATATATAAGGGTCATCCAAAAAGTTTGGGGATTTTTGAAATTATTATTGATTTTCTAAAAATCCAGAAACAAGGTTTTAGACTTTTTAAATACTTTATAATTTCTTGTTTGGTTTAAAAATCCCAAAACTATTTTTATTAATTTCTATAGAAAATTAGGAATCTGGCAAAATTGGTTTGGTATTTTTATCATTTTTCTACAATTTTCTAGAATTGTTTTAGCTCTGGCAGAAAAAGAAAAGGAAAAGGAATGAACAGTGTTGGACCGAATCTGGCCCAGGTCGGCCCACTGCCAGCAGAAGCACGCCCGCGCGCGCGCCCGCGTAAACTTTGCAAGAACAACCCCGCCCTTTGGAATAACCAGAACTGGGTCTCCTGCACTATTTCGTGAGTCGCTGACAGTTTACAATAAACCCCCCTACGTTCTAATTCTTCGCAGACCAAGGTCCACGACGAGGAACAGCACTGGTCGAACTCCGGTGAGCCTACGCCAGCCGGATACCGCAACGGCTGGGGCTCCCGTGCGACAGAGACCAGATTAGACCCCTTCCGCACATTTCCCCTCAACCAATTTCACTAACGGCAGTATACCTTGCTCTGTCCACAGTGACAGTGCGGGTGATCAAATGGATCAATGCGTTCCGGATAACCGAAGGCATGGTTGGCCAAATTGAAGCTTGGGTAAGCTTCACGGGTTCACCAGGGTTTACGTACATGCTAGAATTTGGGCTAGGCAAGAGCAGAAAAGTGGGTCGATAGGGAGGCCGTCACGGCGGCGCTCAACGGAGCAGAGGGGTGTTTCGGTGACGAGACTCAGGTAAATTCCAATTGGCCGCCTCCGAGAGCAACAGGGGCTAAAAGTAAGCAAGAACACGAATGAATTGGGTATGCACTAACCCGAGGAGTGCTGGCCATGGAGGGGTCCTTCGCGGCGGCGTTGAGAATCGGGAGAAGGGAGTTTACGAACTGTGTGAGTTCTCCGGTGAGAGCGAGTCAATTATCCAAGTGCTCATGCATGTGATGGAGTGAAGAAGCAGCGCCCGGGCTCAATTTATAGTCGGCAAGCCGGAGAGGGATGAGATCCACCGAGCTGTGACCGCGCTGGTGAGCCCTTGATTATGATCTCATTTTTCTTGTCCTCGAGGTCTTGTTGCATCCTCAATGCTTTACTTAGCAGCATACTCTGTGGAAATAGGCTGAATTCCGAAAAATTCTAATATCACAAAGATAACAAAAGTGTAGGCAAAAAGAATTTTACCTTGAAATTGGAGCAAAAGAGACTGCCGACGATATGTTGCCGCCTGTAGCCGCTTATATTAGACTCAAGCTTTGGAAAACCGATTATTTTCGCCCCGGCACGATCGCGAATACATCCTAAGGCTTCTTCGTCAATTCCACCAAAAAGCATAGCTCCTGGCTGGTAGCCACAGGATATCCCATATTCCTGTAGCTCCTTCTTCTCAGCCTCGGACAATTCTTGACCCACCAGGTTCTGAAGGTCAAAATCTTTTTCTTCTGAAGCAGCATCAGCAATCTTTTTCATTTGTCAGGCACTGCGGCCATGACCTTCTCTATAGTTGTAGTCATCTCTTCTGCAGCCATATCCGAAAGGAGTTTGTCAATTCCTGACAGTGTAGTTGCTAGATTGGCAGCTTCGGCGGCAGCTGCAGCTTCGGTAGAGGTTTCAGCTTCGGCAGTGGTCTCGGCACTTGCAGCAGGCACTATTTTGGATGCCGAGGCCAGCGGTGGTGTCTGCTCAATAGCTTGCATAACATTAATGATTCTTTGTTTTTTCTGACCTTCAGTCTTCTCCTCTATAGCTGAAGGTTCATCCCTCTTCTGTAAAAGTTTTGTCAGTTCTGGTCTCAGAGGACTTAGCAGCTGGATGGGCAAGGATTCAGTCGTTACCTTTAGAATTTCTGCTATTTCAACAGTAGAGGGCGTTGGAGTTTCTTCTGTTGCCTCAGCTACCTTCGGCTCCGGTACCTCAGGCTTCCTCTTTGTTTACACTGCTGCCTTCGGCTCATGAGCAGTTTTTGTCTTCTTTGAAGCCTTCTCATCCTCCTTAACCATTCTGACAGCTTGTCTGTTTAGAATACTAACAATTCTTTTTTCTTTTCACCCCTTCGGTACCTTTGTTAAGCTTCTCATAAAAGGGGTATTCAAAATTCCAGGTGTCCATCACCCGATTCAATCTTTGTTTCGGCCGAGTACCGAAGGCTGCGGTCATTAGCTAATCTTCCTTTTTGGTATGATTCCCAAGTATCTCATTGCACATGGTCTCAATCATGTCTAGCCATTCTTTGCAAGGCTTCTTGAATTGTTTTTCAAACTTAAAATGGTAAGCAAGTCGAACAAGTTCATGCTTCTTCCCCACTTCTTTCCACTTCGGCATTCCCCAGTCACTTGACGTCGGATATGTTCTGTTTGCCAAGTATTCTTGCACCAAGTCCCTAGTACTGATCTGCTCGGCTACCACTCTAAATTCTACTTCAGCCAACTGACATGGCTACCCCAATTGCATATTGCATAAGGGCCTGGTCATTCCAAAGCTCAAAGTCAGTGGACTCATAACCATGGTCATCAACTTCTCCCTCTTTTTCTTCTCAGCCTTCATATAGAACCACTCACTCTTCCAACCAGTTGGCCACTTCGTGCGGTAGCTAAGAACTGGTGACTTTGTATCCTTTCTGTTGGGGACTTGTTCTCAAATGCTATGAATTAAGAACAAGGCAACACAGAGAACATTAAACGTTAAAGTCCTTCGTCCTTCGGAACATTATTTCCCTTAGGATATAATGATTCTCGGATCAAGGTTATGAAGGACATACCTTCGTAAGTCACAATGTATAATACTGAAGAAAGAATCACGTAAAAACAAAAGATAATATGAACAGTCATATCTTATTATTAACTCAATTTCTATTATATTACTATGGAAAAATAGAAATGATATTAAGTTACAAGTGTACCTTCGGCTTGAATGAAGGTAAAGATACAAGCGTGACACAAAAGCAAATGCCAAGTCAGCATGAACCGTACGGGAGCACTGTTCATCTATTTATAGGCACGAGATGCAGCCCATGTAAAATTACACCCATGCCCTTTACATTTGCTAATAACTCTATAGTAACCCGTCGAGGTCTAAATAGCCTTTTCATCTTTAAGTCGGTTTCCTTTTCTGCTATCATGCCGAAGCTCTTCTGCGCACAGCTTTGGCTCCACGCCATCCTTCGTATTCCTTTTGTGCTTCTTCACACTGTGGTTTTAACTCAAGTCCAAAGATACCTGTTCATGCATCATACTCCAGAAACTTTGTTAAATCATGTTTTTGAGGACCTTCGGAAGCCGAAGGCCCCCAACAGTAGCCCCTCGCAATATTAATTTGTTAGAATGATAAATTCAGATTGCGATATGGACGAAGGCCCTAAGCCGAAGGTCCGAAAAAACACCTTCCTTTTGCTAGAATAGCAACAGTCACTGACAAGCGGGGCCTTCCAATTTTCAACGCACTAGGCGTATAAATAAGAGCGCACCACGAGCTCATTTGGCACGCTTTCTTGCCATCTGCTCTTGCTTACTCAATTTTTAGCTCTTGCGCACCAACATTTGCTTGGCTTTTCAAATTTTTTAAGCTTCGGCTTTGAGAGCACTTTTTCAGCATTTCTGAAGATGTCTCAAGATAAAAAAGCTGTTGCTGAAACGAAGCTGAGCCTTTCTGAGGAGAAGAATCTTGGCTTTCTTGAATCAATAGCAAAGACAAATACAGAGACGATTACAAGGGAGATTTTGGAAGGTTTATCTGAAGACACTGGTGATAGTGACAGTTATGATGTGGAAAGTGGCGGGGAAGACTCCGAAGATCGACCCTGGCGACCAAGCCACACAGTTTTCGGAAAATCAACTATTAAACAGAGTCATCTTGACAATATGAGGGGAAGATACTTTTGAGATGTGTCTATCGTGAGGGCTGACAACGGAGACAAGACTTCTCCTGCTCCCAAAGAGAATGAAGTCGTGATCTTCCGATGCTTCTTCAAGGCTAGGCTTCGGTTCCCCCTAAGCAGTTTTGTGGTAGAAGTTCTAAAGATATATCAGGTTTACCTTCATCAAATTACGCCCGAAGCAATCATAAGAATGGGGATCTTCGTATGGGCTGTGAGGAGTCAGGGCTTGGAGCCAAATGCAAAAAGTTTCTGCAGTATGCACGAACTGTTATATGAGACAAAACCCTAGGGGTAAAGAGCAGTATCATAACAATTTTGGCTGGTATAGCTTCGTTGCTCGCTCTGGGTCAAGCTGCCCCGTGCCAACCTTTCGGAAAAGATGGCCCGGAGACTGGATGAAAGAATGGTTCTATGTGAAAAATGATTTAAAGGCACGAGAGGATATTAAAGGGATCATCATGCGCCCTATCTGGCAATGCTTCGGCCTCCGGAAACCGAAGGTAGAAATTGACGAAGCAGCCGAAGAATGTCGCAAGGCCTTCGGCTTAGTCTGCTCTTTCATCGGGACAAGAGACTTAGTTCAAGAGCACGTGGCCTACAGGATATGGCCATTGGTAGCCAACTGGGAGATGCCAAAAGAAACCATCAGCAATCCCCACGAAGGTGGTTTGGTTCGACTAAAATATACCTTCAGGTTTAGAGACCAGTTTATCGAGCCAGACGACGACTGGCTGAAAAGCGTTGAAGCTACAAGTGATGAGCTGCTTGGGCTGTATTCTAAAGCGGAAGACAATGCGCTATCTACGGCCTTCGGAGGCCGGAAAAAGAAGAGACTAAATAGAGTTTTTGATGCTATTGGATTCATGTACCCTGACTACCGCTACCCGTCATGGGGGCAAAAAAGAAAAAATGCAACTTCCAGGAAAGACGATGCTTCAGCTGCTCCAAGCGAGCCCGCGCCGAAGAGAAAAAAGGTGAAAGTCCTTACTCACTGACCGCGCTTCATTGAACCGGCCATAGTGCCCGAATTTGGCGATGAAACATCTTCGGCGACCGAAGCCAAAGAACCTGCGATTACACAGAAAACTGAAGAGCCAGCTGCAATGCCGAAGGCGTCATCAGCCAAATCAGATGAGCCAAAGGCCACTAATATTGAAGAGATAGAGGTCGAGAAAACAAAGACATTAGAAGTTATAAGCCCTTCGGCAGAGGTGACAATGCCGAAGGCACAAAAGGATCTTACAACGACTCCCAAGAGGAAGAGGATGGTGAACGTACTAGATGTGCTGGAAACAATAAAAACTTCAAGCTCTACTCCAAAGAAGACTGTTGAAGCTTCGAAAACACAAATTGAGGCAAAACTATCCGAAGCCGAAGCTGCCAAGAGCCAAGCCGAGACCGAAGCTGGGCCCTCAGAGCCCGCCAAGGAGAAATCCTTGGAAATTGGAAAAGAAGAAACGGAAAAAGAGGCTGCAGAAGAAATTCTGTCTGAAAAAACCGCCATTCCTATTCCCGTATCATCTTCCGAAGCTCTCGATTATATTGTACGACATGCTTCGGGAAAGAGGTTATCTGCAGAAGAGAAGCGAGAAGCCCAATGTTATGCCCGGAGGCTGAAATATCTGAAAGGGGCGTTGATATTCAATGGCAGCGGAGAAGAAGACTTCTTGTATTGTCTCCCGGACAACAAAGAGATTTCTGTCTACCGGGAGATGAGCAGGAGCTTTGGATTCCCAACACTAGAAGAGTGGCTCTCGGTGCTATCAAAAGATGAATTGGCCGACAGCTTAGCATACAATAGTTTAAAGGTGAGAGAATGAGATTTTTGTACTTGAAAACAAAATTTTTTATTTGCTTATACTTAATACCGCACTCTTTTTGCAGGGCCTTATTCTTAGCAACGCCCTCAGGGCGCAAAAAAGTGTTGAAGACGAAGGATGTACTATAGCTTTGAACAACCTTTGTTCCGAAGTAATTTAACTAAGGAACGAAGGTATTGAAAAGATAAAATATTAAACTCATTGTTGAATAAAATAAAAGAAGATGAAGCTACTTCCAAAGCCCAAGCTGAAGCTCAGAAATGCAAAATTGAGGATCTTCGGAAACAGCTGGCTGAAGCAAAATTAAAATGTGCTATCGCGGAAGCTGACCGAGACGCCTAGTGACTACTGGAAAAACTATTGGGAGAAAACGGTTGTAGAACTTCGCTCTTCGAAAGAAAAATGTAATGAAAAATCCATAGAATGTGTGGAAAAAATAAAAACTAGCTTCGCCAATGTTGGCGCATTCTCCAGCGAGGATAACTTCGTAAGAGGCGATCCTGAGGGCCCAATTGACTGGATCAGTAACGAGGCTGAAGCTTTTGAGGAAATTTTGAGCGGTCGTGGGGATATCTGCGCCTTCTCAGGTGCCAGAGGAATTGCGGCTATTTTAGAGAAGTCAGGCTGCGGGCATGTAAAAGCTTTGGCCCAAGCCGAAGCTACTTTATCTATTGATGATACGAAGGACCCCTCAGCTGAAGCAAACGTAGTTGGCGGAAAATTCTTTACTGACATCTGGGAGAATGGCGGCCGAGGAATGGCCCACGAGATAATAAAAAAGAGCGAAAAAAATTCTCACGTTGCAAGAGAAGCAGCAGAGGCAGCCGAAAAGGCTGCAGAACTCGAAAGGCGGACAAGTATTGCCTAATTGCTTTTTAACTTTATGTTTTATTTTTGCGACATCGAACTTATTTACGTTTTATCTCACAGACACACTATCTCCTCCCCCAGAGCCCGTCGAGTCATTGGCCGACCCCAAAGCAAAGAAAGAAGATGAAATTACTAAAGTGGCCGAAGCTATTATGGATGAAGCTGTTACTCAACTACTAAACGAAGTTGCGGAAGCAGTTTTAAAAGAAGAATAGTTGTTATTGTGAAAACATTTGGAATGTAATATTTGCTGAACAAAGTGTGTAACATCCTGTAGTCTTGAATGTAGTATATAAGCTATTTGTGACTCAATTCTTTACGATGCATGAAACTTTACGTACATACCATTTTTGAGCCTTCGGCGAAAAAACACCTTCCCTTCTTTTCATGCTTCGTGAAGAATATCCATATTCCGTAAAAACATTAAGCTTCGTGAGTAATAGATCTCCTTCCACATTAGAGCTGATGAAGTTGTACTTCTTCAAATCATTTTGTGCCTTGGCACTTCTTCGAAGCAATTTCCAAAGATCTATATTGTATCCCCTTCTTGTGCCATTGATGCAATATGATGTATGATGTTATGCTATGCGAATGATGTGATGATGTTATGCTATGCAAAATGATATTCGTGCCGAAGATACATACACATTCCCTCAGTGGAATACAAAATCACTTTGCCATTTATTTTTCGGCTTCACCGCTTATTTTTTGGTGTATCAGCGTTGACTTTTCGCTGTAAGTTCTGCATCCCCTTAGGAACGTCTTTTGAACTTCTTCGCCTTCTATTTCGGCGGTATTCGTGTTGACTTTTCGCGCTTCGCCTTATATTTCGGCGGAATCAGCGTTTATTTTTCACTGTAAGCTCTGCATTCCCTTTGGAACGACTTTTGAGCAGAAAACTTACGCTGCGCTCCCTTAGGAACAACTTTTTGTAGCTTCGGCAAGCTTACGCTACGTTCTGTAGAACGACTTTTTGTAGCTTCGGAGATATTTTTTGTCGCCACAAGTTCTCTTAGGAACGAATTTTCATGCTTCGGCAACTTTTGGACTCCGTAAGTCTATGGAGAAGATATATTTTCATTATGACAAAAATGAAGCTATTACAAGAAATTGAAAATGACAAGAAAAACTTAGGCTTTCAATGATTGTTCCTTATTAAAAAGAAAATGATGATGAATGCAAAAACTGCTTTAGAGGTAGGATATCTCCTAGTAGATGTGCTTCGATTCTGGCACAGTACTATTGACTGTGCGAGCTTCGGACTCCTCCCTGAAGTCCCGCTGTTGGTGATTATGCTGGCTCCCTTCTGGCTGCTGGCCTCGGGAATATGCAGGTTGTATTGGTGGTGGAGGTGGAGGTTGTTGCCAAGATGCTTGTGGTTGGCTAGCCGAAGCAACAGAAGCTACAGAATGGTTACCCACATACTCTGGTATGTATGGTGAGTGATACGAAGCAGTGTGCATGACCTGCTTCGGCTGGTTCTGTTGGGCTTCTGCTTCTGCTATCTCCTTCTGTTTTTGAATAGTGACATGGCACATTCTTGTAGTATGGCCCTTGTCTTCACTGCAGAATAGGCAATAAATTTTCCTGGGCTAATCCCCAAACCTCCCTCCGAAGCCCCTGGCGCTTCTGCCCCTTAGAGCTGACGGCCGAGGGTAACTTTGTTGCTGCCCTGAAGCCTACGAGGAATATTGCGGCCTCTGTTGCTGACTTCCTCTATCGTCATTCTGAGTAGAGTGGATTGATCTGACGTGCCTTGGGTGGATTCTCCCCCCGAAGCCCCTAGTCATTTCGGAGAACCTGTAAGCTTCCTCCCTTCTCTGACGAAAGTCATTAACAGCGCGGATGTATTCATCCATTTTCTGAAGCAGTTTCTCTAGGGTCTGAGGGGGCTTCCTGGCAAAGTATTGGGCTATAGGTCCTGGCCGAAGCCCCTTAATCATGGCCTCAATGACAATTTCATTGGGCACTGTTGGCGCTTGTGCCTGTTGGGGGCCTTCGGCTCCCGAAGGTCCTCAAAAACTTAGTTTGACAATGTTTTCCAAGTGTAATATGTGAATAGGTACCTTCGGAGTCAGGTCGTGGATATACAAGAGCACGGTTAAGACGAAGCTTGACTGGAATGAAAAACGATCATGACGAAGGATAAGACGATCACGAAGCTATGTGCAGAAAAGCTTCGGCATAACGACAGAAAAGAGGAACCGACTTAAAGATGAAAAGCCAGATTGGACCTTGAAGAATTACTATAAAGTTATTGATAAATGTAAAGGGCATCAATGTAATTTTACACGGGCTGCGTCCCGTGCCTATAAATAGGTGAACAGTACTCCCGTACTGTTCACGCTTACTTGGCATACGCTTTTTCACATCACGTCTGTGCCTTTACTTTACATCAATCTGAAGGTACATTTGTAATTCTATTTTATGAATTTAATAATTGGAATACATTAGTAATAATACTGGTATTATTACTCGCGTATTATATATGGTTGCCCTGTTTTACCATTTACTAACCTTACGAAGGTCTTTTCTTTTGTAATCCTCGTCCGAAAAACAATATATCCGAGGGGATATATTGTTTTTAAGGACGAAGGAGTTTAACATTTAACACTTTTATGTTGTCTTGTTCTTAATTCATAGCATTTGAGAACAAGCCCCCAACATTGGCGCCCACCTCCGGTGAACTCACTTCCACTTTTTGAGTTTCGAAAACCTTCGGCAAGCATCACCTTCGTCATGCCGCCGAAAAAAGCTTCAGCGACAGGAGCTGCCACTCTGCAGCCGCTGGACCCCAATCAAGATGTCGTTTCTCTTAGGGAGGCCCGAAGCCAGAAGAGGAAAGCCACCAGTCCAACGCCTCCGGAAGACGACTTGGACCAAGAAATCCAAAAAATGGAGGTGCTCCATCAACAGGTCCAACGGAAGAAGGAGAAGATGGCTCGTCTAGCTGATCTTCAAAGGCAGATAGATGAAGCCTCTGAAGAGCTTCGACACCTCGCTCAAGATGACTAGAATCAAAGGCCCCCGCGCAGAGAGCTTCATCAAGAGGGTTTCTACAACGAGGACGACTGGTATGAAGATTTCCATCATGGAAATTTTGTTTTTGATGATACTTCTCCTCTGTCAACAGAACTGCAGGCTACACCTTGGCCACAGTCTTATAAGCCACCTCAGCTCCCCATGTACAACGGTCATTCAGACCCGAAGCAATTTTTGATGAGCTATGAAGCAACTATATCTTCGTATGGTGGCAACACGGCGGTCATGGCAAAGTCCTTTGTCATGGCTGTCAGGAGCGTGGCACAAACCTGGTACTCCTCCCTTAGGCCAGGAACAATCACCTCATGGCAAAAGCTGAAGGATATGTTGATAACCAGCTTCCAAGGCTTTCAGACGAAGCCGGTCACTGCTCAAGCCTTATGCCAGTGCACCCAGGATCACGAAGAATATCTTCAGGCATATGTCTGAAGGTTCCTACGTCTGAGGGCACAGGCACCAACAGTGCCCAATGAAATTGTCATTGAGGCCATGATCAAGGGGCTTCGGCTAGGACCTTCGTCTCAGTACTTCGCCAGGAAGCCTCCTCAAACTTTGGAGAAGCTGCTCCAGAAGATGGACGAGTATATTCGAGCTGACAATGATTTTCGCCAAAGAAGGGAGGAAGCTCTCAGGTTCTCTGAAATGACCAGGGGCTTCGGAGGAAGGTTTTATCTGTGGTATGTCAGGTCAATTCACAATTCTACTCAAAATGATGACAAAGGGAGTCAGCAGCAAAGGCCACAGTGTTCCTCGCAAGCTTCGGGACAACAGCAAAGCTCTTTTCGGCCGCCAGCGCCAAGAGGCAGAGGCGCCAGGGGCTTCAGAGGAAGATTTGGAGATCAACCAAGAAAAATTTACTGCTTATTCTGCGGTGAAGGCAAGGGCCATACCACCAGAATGTGCCATATTACCATTCAAAAGCAAAAGGAACTAGCAGAGGCTGCAGCGCAACAAAGCCAGCCGAAGCAGGTTATGCATACCGCTTCATATCATTCGCCTTACATTCCAGAATATGTAGGCAACCACCCTGCAGCCTCTGTTGCTTCGGCAAGCCAATCCCAAGCTTCCTGGCAATAGCTTCCACCACCACCACCAATACAACGAGCTCCGCAGCCAGAAGGGAGCCAGCACTCTCACCCCCAGAGGGACTTTAGAGAAGAATCTGAAGCTCGCACAGTCAATAGCACTGTGCCAGAGTCGAAGCACATTTACTGACAAAATATCCTATCTCGACACCATCTTTTTGCACTTTCGCGTTCAGTTTTACTTACTTCGTAGTAAAGAACAATTATGGGAAGTTTAAGTGTTTTTTGTCATTTTCAAATTCTTGTAACAGTTTAGCTTATTATCATAATGAAAATATGTCTTCTCCATAGGCTTGAGTTGCCGAAGCATAAGAATCCATGGTGGCATGGAGAACCTTCGAATTATCAAAAAATTGTTCTAAGGAACGCAGTGTAATTTCTTCAAAGTAGTAAAAAAGTCGTTCCTAAGGGAGCGCAGAGTAAGTTTTCTGCTCAAAAGTCGTTCCGAAGGGAATGCAGAGCTTACAGCGAAAAATAAACGCTGATTCCGCTGAAAGTAAAAGGCGAAGAAGCTCCTAAGGGAGGCTTACAGCGAAAAATAAACGTTGATTCCGCTGAAAGTAAAAAGGCGAAGAAGCTCCTAAGGGAGGCTTACAGCGAAAAATAAACGCTGATTCCGCTGAAAGTAAAAGGCGAAGAAGCTCCTAAGGGAGGCTTACAGCGAAAAGTCAGCGCTGAGATAAAAAGATTATGTGCTCTATTGCAGAGATGTGTGTATCTTCAGCATAAATATCATTTTGCATAGCATAGCATCATCCCACCATTTTGCATAACATAAGCATCATACATCATATTGCATGAAAACGAGAAGGGGACACAGTATTAATCTTCGAAGAATGTTTCGAAGAATGTATTAAGAAGAAGTATAGCTTCGTCAGAGAGGCAACATAAAACTTTTTTATAGCTTCGAAGAATTTTTGCACGAAGCTTGGATATTCTTCATCAAGAGAAGTATGAAAATTACTATGATACATAAAAGATTTTTCTTCACGAAGCATGAAAAGAAGGGAAGGTGTTTTTTTCGCCGAAGGCTCAAAAGCGGTATGTATGTGAAATTTCATGCATCATAAAGAATTGAGCCGTAAGTAGATTATATATTACATTCAAAGTTGCAAAGTTTTACACATGTCATGTTCCAAGTGTTTTTTACATTAACACTTAATCTTCCGTAAGAACTACTTCTGCAGCTTCGTTTAATAGCTGATTGACAACTTTGTCCATAATGGCTTCGGCCATTCGTCTAATTTCGTCGTCCCCCTTCGGGGGGGGTCTGGAGCTGCCCCAGCAGATTCTGAGGGAGGAAAGGATACGACTATATTACTATTACAGAATCGCGAGCAAAGTTTAAAATCAAAAATCACAACAGAATAAAAACCACTAACTAATACCTATTTGCCCTTCGGGCCCTGTGCCTTCTTCGACAGCCTCTGCTACCTTTCTAGCATCATGGATGCCTTTTTCGCTTCTCTGAATAATTTCTTGAGCCATTTCTCGGCCGCCATTGTCCCAAATGTCTGTGAAAAATTTTCCACCG
The DNA here is from genome assembly GCA_029449295.1 of Zea luxurians. NCBI lineage: Eukaryota > Viridiplantae > Streptophyta > Magnoliopsida > Poales > Poaceae > Zea > Zea luxurians. The sequence continues at coordinate 119,381,496 of JAOPSE010000009.1, forward strand.
ACCTGGCTTGCTTCGGCTGAAGGGTCTTTGATATCTTCAGAGGATAAAGCAGTTCCAGACTGTGCTAAAGATTTCACATGTTCGCATCCTTTCTTTTCCAAAATAGTAACAATTCCTCTAGCGCCTGAAAAAGCACAAATGTCCCCGCGACTATTCAAGATTTCCTCGAAGGCCTCAGCTTCGCGACTGATCCATTCAATCGGGCCTTCTGGATTCCCTCTTGTGAAATTTTCTTCACTAGAAAATGTGCCGACGCTGGCGAAGCTAGATTTTATCTTTTTAACACACTCTATGGATTTATCATAACACCTTTTCTTCGAAGCACGAAGCTCTTCGACATTTACTTCCAAATGATTTGCCCATTGATCACTTAACTCTCGTTTTGTTTCTTCAAGAATGCGTTCTTCTTTAGCTCGGGCTAGTTGTTTCCGAAGATCTTCGATTTCGCGCTTCTGAGCTTCGGCTTGAGTTTTAGAGTTAGCTTCGTCTTCCTTCATTTTTTCCACCAACGTAAGCAAAATTTTGTCCTTCTCCAAGGCTTCGTTTCTTAGCCTGATAACCTCTGTTCGAAGGTTGTTAAGAGCAATGGTGCAGCTCTCATCTTCGGCATTCTTCTATGCCCTTAAGGCATTGCTGAGTATTAAGCCCTACTCAAAAGAATGAATGAGTTAACATAAGAACAAAAGAGTAATTCAAAATTCATAAACTTCAAAATTCACAATTTTTTGTACCTTCAGACTATTGTATGTCAGGCTATCCGCAAGATCGTCCTTCGTCATGGCGCAAAGGCCAGCTTCGAGTTTCGGGAACCCCATGCTTCTAGCCATCTCCCGGCACACCGATAATTCTTTATTGTCTGGGAGACAGTATAGGAAATCATCTTCATTTGTCCCATTGAACACTACGGCCCCCCTCGGATACTTCAGTTCTCGGGCATAGTGATTGGCTTCAAAAATCTCTTCTTCAGATAGTTTCTTCCCCGAAGCATGTCGCACAATATAATCACGTATTTTGGAAGATGCTTCGGGGGTGGCAGTGTCGATTTCCTCAATCAAAATCGGCTCTGTTGTTTTTGTTTTTTCAGCTTCTAAACTTGCCTCTGACATTTTTGTTTCTTCGGCTTCCAAAGGTTGTATCTTGGTGGGCTCTGAAGGCCCAGCTTCAGTTTCAAATTGTTGCTTCGAAGTTTCAGCAACAAAGGCTTCAGTAGGCACTTCAGAAGTTTCAATAGTTTTCTTTGGAGTTATGCTTGAAGATTTAATTGTCTCCAAAACATCCAGCACATTAACCATCCTTTTTCTTTTCGGGGTTGCTGCTGGCCCCTTTTGGCTTTTAGCTGCCTCAACTTTTGATGAAGGACTTAAAATGTCCAATGTTTTTCCTTCTTCAGTTCTTGGTTCTTCCGTTTTCTCTATTGCTGGTGCTTCGGCCATTTCTTCGGATTTTGGCACTAGAGTTGGTTCTCTGGCTTCGGTGGCCGAAGAAGCCTCACCAATAAACTCAGGCACTGTGGCCGGCTCAATACAGCGTGGAGGGTGTGTGAGCACTTTTACCTTCTTCCTCTTCGGCGCTGGCTCCCTAGGAGCAGCCGAAGCAATTTCCTTTGCAGGAGAAGTATTTTTCCTTTTTTGGCCTCGCATTGGATAATAGTAGTCGGGGTAGATAAACCCAATTGCATCAAATACTCGGTTCAGTCTCTTCTTCTTTCGGCCTCCGAAAGCTGCTGATAATGCAGTATTTTCGGCCTTTGAGTATGCCCCAAGCAATTCATCACTTACATTCTCAATGCTTTTTAGCCAATCATCATCTGGTTCAACGAACTTATCTCCATACTTGAATGTATATTTCAGCCTGATTAGCCCACCCTCATCAGTTTCTTTAACGGTCTCCTTCGGCATTTCCCAGTTATCTGCAAATGGCCACACTCTGAAGGCAATGTGCTCTTGCATTAAATCCCTGGTCCTAATAAAAGAGCAGACTACGCCGAAGGCTCTCTGACATTCTTCAGCTGCTTCGTCCATTTCTACCTTTGGTTTCTGGAGTCCAAAGCGCTGCCAGATAGGGCGCATGATGATATCTTTAATATCTTCTCGAACCTTCAAATCGTTCTTCACATAGAACCATTCCTTCATCCATTCCCCGGGCCATCTCTTCCGAAAAGTTGGCACGGGACAGCTTGACCCAGAGCGGGCACCGAAGCTATAGCAGCCAAAATTATTATGATATTGCTCCTTACCCCAGGGCTTCGTCTCGTACACTAACTCGTGTATATTGCAAAAGCTTTCTGCACTTGGCTCTAGGCCCTGGCTCTTCACGACCCAGACGAAGACTCTCAGTCTTATCACTGCTTCAGGAGTAAGTTGATGAAGGTAAACTTGATATATTTTCAGAACTTCTACCACAAATCTGCTTAGAGGGAATCATAGCCCAGCTTTTAAAAAGCTTCGGAAGATCATGACTTCATTATCTTCGGGAGTCGGCGTAGTTTTCTCTCCGTCATCTGCCCTCACGATAGATATATCTCAAAAATATCTCCCCCTCATATTTTCAAGGTGACTCTGCTTTATAGTTGATTTTCCGAAATTTGAGTGACTGGGCCGCCACGGGCGATCTTCGGAATCCTCCCCACCACTATCCACATCATAACTATCACTGTCGCCAGTATCTTCAGATAGACCCTCCAAAGTCTCCTTGACAATCTTCTCCGTATTGGTCTTCGACATTGATTCAAGAAAACCCAGGTGCATTTCCTCAGAAAGGCTTAGCTTCGAAGCACCAGCAACTTTCTTGTCCTCAGACATCTTCGCGAATGCTGGCAAACCAGACTTGAAACCGAAGCTTAAAAATTTAAAGCTGAGCAAATGCTGTTGCGCGCAGGCTGAAAAGCTGGGTGAGTAAAAAGCAGATGGCAAAAGAGTGTGCCAAATAAACTCGTGGTGAGCTCGTATTTATACACCCAGTGTGTCGAAAGCTGGAGGGCCCTGCTTGTCAATGACTGTTGCTATTCTAGCAAAAGGAAGGTGTTTTTTCGGACCTTCGGCTTAAAGCCTTCGTCCATGTCGCAATATGAATTTATCATTACAGTAAATTAATATTGCGAGGGGCTACTGTTGGGGGCCTTCGGCTCCCGAAGGTCCTCAAAAACTTAGTTTGACAATGTTTTCCAAGTGTAATATGTGAACAGGTACCTTCGGAGTCAGGTCGTGGATATACAAGAGCACGGTTAAGACGAAGCTTGACTGGAATGAAAAACGATCATGACGAAGGATAAGACGATCAGGAAGCTATGTGCAGAAAAGCTTCGGCATAACGACAGAAAAGAGGAACCGACTTAAAGATGAAAAACCAGATTGGACCTTGAAGAATTACTATAAAGTTATTGATAAATGTAAAGGGCATCAATGTAATTTTACATGGGCTGTGTCCCGTGCCTATAAATAGGTGAACAGTACTCCCGTACTATTCACGCTGACTTGGCATACGCTTTTTCACATCACGTCTGTGCCTTTACTTTACATCAATATGAAGGTACATTTGTAATTCTATTTTATGAATTTAATAATGGGAATACATTAGTAATAATACTGGTATTATTACTCGCGTATTATATATGGTTGCCCTGTTTTACCATTTACTAACCTTACGAAGGTCTTTTCTTTTGTAGTCTTCGTCCGAAAAACAATATATCCGAGGGGATATATTGTTTTTAAGGACGAAGGAGTTTAACATTTAACACTTTTATGTTGTCTTGTTCTTAATTCATAGCATTTGAGAACAAGCCCCCAACAGTACCCTCAGACACAAGAACCTTCGGACGTACGCCTGAAGGTATTCTTCGTGATCTTGTGTGCACTGGAACAAAGCTTGAGCGGTGACCAGCTTCATCTGAAACCCTTGGAAACTGGTGATCAGCATGTCCTTTAGCTTCTGCCATGATGTGATTGTTCCTGGCCAAAGAGAGGAGTACCAAGTTTTTGCAACATTCTTGACTGCCATGATGAAAGACTTCGCCATGACTGCAGTATTGCCACCATACGAAGATATGGTTGCTTTGTAGCTCATCAGAAACTGCTTCGGGTCTGAGTGACCGTCATACATGGGGAGCTGGGGTGACTTGTAAGACGGGGGCCAAGGTGTAGCCTGCAGTTCTGCTGACAGAGGAGAAGCATCATCAATTGCAAAATTTCCATGATGGAAATCCTCATACCAGTCATCCTCATTGAAGAAGCCCTCTTGGTGAAGCTCTCTGTGCTGGGGCCTTCGATTTTGCTCATCTTGAGCAAGATGACAAACTTCTTCTGTGGCTTCGTCAATCTGCCTTTGTAGGTCAGCTAGCCGAGCCATCTTTTCCTTCTTCCTTTGCACTTGCTGATGGAGCATTTCCATATTCCTAATCTCTTGGTCCAACTCGTCCTCCTGGGGCGTTGGACTGGTGGCCTTCCTCTTCTGGCTTCGGGCCTCTCGAAGAGAAAGGGTCTCCTGGTTCGGGTCCAGCGGCTGTAGAGCGGCAGCCCCTGTCGCTGAAGCTTTCTTTGGTGGCATGACGAAGGTCGATGCTTGCCGAAGGTGGTCGAAAAGGGTTCACCGGAGGTGGGCGCCAATGTTGGGGACTTGTTCTCAAATGCTATGAATTAAGAACAAGGCAACACAGAGAACGTTAAACGTTAAAGTCCTTCGTCCTTCGGAACATTATTTTCCTTAGGATATAATGATTCTCGGACGAAGGTTATGAAGGACATACCTTCGTAAGTCACAATATATAATACTGAAGAAAGAATCACGTAAAAAACAAAAGATAATATGAACAGTCATATCTTATTATTAACTCATTTCTATTTTATTACTATGGAAAAATAGAAATGATATTAAGTTACAAGTGTACCTTCGGCTTGAATGAAGGTAAAGATACAAGCGTGACGCAAAAGCAAATGTCAAGTCAGCGTGAACCGTACGGGAGCACTGTTCATCTATTTATAGGCACGGGACGCAGCCCATGTAAAATTACACCCATGCCCTTAACATTTGCTAATAACTCTATAGTAACCCGTCGAGGTCTAAATAGCCTTTTCATCTTTAAGTCGGTTTCCTTTTCTGCTATCATGCCGAAGCTCTTCTGCGCACAGCTTCGGCTCCGTGCCATCCTTCGTATTCCTTTTGTGCTTCTTCACACTGTGGTTTTAACTCAAGTCCGAAGATACCTGTTCATGCATCATACTCCAGAAATTTTGTTAAATCATGTTTTTGAGGACCTTCGGAAGCCGAAGGCCCCCAACACTTTCGATACACAAAATTATAACAGCCAAAATTTTCGTGAAGGCCATCTGCCCTGGCCTTCGTCTGATAATGCAGCTCGTACACTCGGCAGAAAGCTTCGGCATTTGGACTCATCCCTTGGCTTCGGAGGGCCCAGATATAGACACTGAGTCTAACAATAGCGTTGGGAGTCAGCTGATGTAGATATATCTCAAAGTTCTTTAAAACTTCTCCTATCATTTCATTCGGGGGGAATCATAGCCCTGCTCTGAAAAAGCTCTTAAAAACGACAACTTCATCCTTCTTCGGCTCTGGGATTACCTCTTCTCTAGCAAATCAAATAAGTTTGCTCTCAGCCTCTCCAAAATAGCCCAATTTCATGATCATAGGCATGTCATCTTCCATCACAGTAGATTTTTCAAATTCAAGATGACCAGGCTTTGTTGGGACCAGAATGTTGTAGTCTTCTTCACTCTCATCAACATTTTCACCCTCGACCACAACTTATTCAGCTTCGGCATTAGAAACACCATCGTCAGTAACCTCCTCTGCCACAACCAGACCCGAACGCTTCATTACTTCTGAAATCAGCGCTGTTTCGGTGGCTTCGGTTTTGTCCCCCTCATGAGACACTCTAGCAGTTGGTTGCACTCTAGCCATTTCAATGATTTCACCATTTGACGAAGCTAGCCTTAAACGATGAAGTGTTTGCTCGAGAGCGCAATGCAGAAAGCTTCGGCTATGGTCAAATTTTTTAACAGCACAACAGTGCAATAGCAATGAATGATGCAGTAACTCCTCACCAACCCGTCTGTTTATATAGTGCTACAGGGGGGAAGGTGAACCGCCAGGCCACCTGCACTCGCTGAATGGTGGACCGACCGATGCCTAGAATACTATAATCGTTTCTCGGCAACGAGCTCAGGGAAGGTGTTTTTCGGACCTTTGGCATTCTGAAGCCTTCAGTTTTTTGCGGATCGAGCTCGTTACGAAAAATGATCTAGCACCACAAAGGGGCTACTATTGGGGGTCTTCTTCTTCGCCGAAGGTCCTCTAAGCGAAAACACCTTCGGCGGGACGATATGCAAGCAGGCACGACATGAAGGTATATGCCGAAGCTACAATTGAAGGGGCTTTGGCATGGGACATGCCTAAGACGAAGGATGGCACTGACTTGAAGAGGAAAAGACTACATAGTCCCTGATAATTTGTATTATGATTATAATTAGTTATCAGGGACACAAATGTAGTTTTGTCCGAGCTGCGTCCCGTGCCTATAAATAGGTGAACAGTATCCCTGTATTGTTCACGCTGAATTGTAATCGCCCTGGCGCCATTCTTACTTTCTTAACCTTCTGTCAAGCCGAAGGTACAAATGTAATATAAATATCATTGATGTTTATTCATGTTACTAAATAAAGAATATAAATAATCTAATGATTCAGAATGATTGTTTATATTCTTTTTATATTCTCGTGTCTCTGTTTACATTTATGCTCACTAAAATGATGAAGGAATACTCTTCATGACCTTTGTCTGGAGATCATTATATTCTAAGGGAAATAATGCTTCTAAGGACGAAGGTCCCTAATCATTAACAATTGTGTTGCTTTGTTCTTGACGTATAGCATTCGAGAGCAAAGACCAATAGCTATGAAGGCCCATAAGTACATTTTGGAAAGCTATTGAAGTCTAGTTTCTAATGCTTCTAAGGCCGACTTAATTGGATCACCCAGCAAGGCGACCGACCTACTTTAGTGCTGACTAATCAGAAGGTCAACAGTCTGCTTGATGACCAAGTTTATGTATTAAACTGCATTATTCTACAAATTTTCATTAGGCATGCTATACATGGTGAGAAAGATTATCAAGTCAGCTTTCCAACGCATCTAGCCCCATGCCATTTAGAGGCTCCTAGGAGAAGTTATTATCAAAATATTGAAGGCTGCGCAGAAGTCAAAAAGCCACACGGAATTCAGCTTTGGAGATCTCCCAAACAGGCTGTTGGGGGCCTTCGTCTTCCGAAGGTCCTCAAAAACATGGTTAACAATGTTTCCCAAGCATAATGTATGTGCAGGAATCTTCGGACATGGGATGAAGCTATACATGAATAACAAGGTCAGAACGAAGGTTGAACCAACACCAAAGCTAGGCACAAGGGAGCTTCGACTTAGTAGCAGAAAAAGGAACTGACTTAAGGAGGAAAAGGCTATTTAGTCCCTGACATATTGTTCTCAAGTAAATAGTAAACATAAAGGACACAAATGTAATTTCACACAGGCTGCGCCCTGTGCCTATAAATAGATGAACAGTACCCCCGTACTGTTCACGTTGACTTGTATTCACTCGCACGTCACGCTTGTTTCTTTGCCTTCTGTCAAACCGAAGGTACAAATGTAATTCAATATTGTTTATATTTATTCATAATAATAAAATTAAAGATATATTTTGATGTCATATGATTATTCATGTCATTTCTCATGTTCCATATACTTCGTCTTCCATTTTATTGATATTGTGATTATGAAGATACGTCCTTCGTAACCTTCGTCCAAAGATCGTTATATCCTCAGGGAAATAATGCTTCGAAGGATGAAGGACATTAACTATCAACCTATTCTTGTGTTGCCTTGTTCTTAATTCATAGCATTTGAGAACAAGTCCCCAACATTGGCGCCCACCTCCAGTGTACTCACTTCCACAACCTTCGGCTAAGCACTGACCTTCGTCATGCCGCCCAAAAAGATAACAGCATCAGGGGCTGCGGCACTGCAGCCATTGGACACAAACCAGGAGACTCTCTCTCTCCGAGAAGCTCGAAGCCAGAAGAGAAAGGCCACCAGTCCAACATTCCAGGAGGAGGAGTTGGACCAAGAGATCAGGGACATGGAAATCATCCATCAACAGGTACAAAGGAAAAAGGAGAAGATGACTCAGCTGGCTGATCTTCTAAGGAAGATCAATGAAGCTACTGAGGAAGTGCGTCATCTTGCTCAAGATGACCAAGACCAAAGGCCCCAACACAGGGAGCTTCATCAAGAGGGCTTATTCAACGAAGATGGATGGTATGATGATTTTAATCATGATACCTTTACTTTTGATGATGCTTCTCCCTTGGCAGCAGAATTACAGGCTATCCCATGGCCACAATCCTACAAGCCACCCTAGCTACCCATGTACGATGGACACTCAGACCCAAAGAAATTTTTGATGAGCTATGAAGCAACAATATCTTCATACGGATGCAATGCAACTGTCATGGCAAAGTCCTTCGTTATGGCGGTCCGGAATGTAGCCCAGACATGGTATTCTTCCCTTTGGCCAGGGACAACCACGTCATGGCAGAAGCTCAAGGATATGCTGGTTACCAGTTTCTAAGGCTTTCAGACGAAGCTAGTCACAGCTCAGGCCTTGTTCCAGTGCACGCAAGACCATGAGGAATACCTTCAGGCGTATGTTCGAAGGTTCTTGCCACTAAGGGCACAAGCGCCCACAGTGCCCAATGAAATTTTCATTGAGGCCATGATCAAGGGTCTTCGGCTAGGACCTACGGCTCAATACTTCGCCAGGAAGCCTCCACAAACTCTGGAGAACCTACTTCAGAAGATGGATGAATACATCGGGGCTGACAACGACTTCCGCCAAAGAAGGTAGGAAGCTTACAGATTCTCTGAGATGACCAGGGGCTTCGGAGGGAGAGTCCACCCTAGGCATGTCAGGTCAATCCACAGCTCCAGTCAGAATGACGACAAAGGAAGCCAACTTCAGAGGCCACGGTACACCTCGCAGTCTTCGGGGTAGCAGCAAAGCTCCTTCAGGCCGCTAGCTCCAAGGGGCAGAGACACCAGGGGCTTCGGAGGAAGATATGGGGATCAGCCCAAGAAAATCTATTGCCTATTCTGTGGTGAGGGCAAGGGCCATACTACAAGAATGTGCCAAATCACTATTCTGAAGCAAAAGGAGATCGCAGAAGCTGAAGCTCAACAGAATCAGCCGAAGCAGGTCTTACACACTGCTTCGTGCCACTCTCCTTACATACCAGAATATGTGGGCAATCATCCTACAGCCTCTGTCGCCTCGGCTAGCCATTCACAGGCTTCTTGGCCTCAACTTCCACTGCCACAACCACTGCAGCCTACATATTCTCGAAGCCAGCAGCCAGAAGGGCACCAGCACTCTCAACAGCAACGCGAATTTAGGGAGGAATCCGAAGCTCGTACAGTCAACAGTACTATGCCAGAATCAAAGCACATTTATTGAGCAATATCCTGCCTCTGAAATACTTTAATGTCCTATATCATTTTGTTTTTTAATAAGGAACAAATAGTGTAAATCTAGTCTTAAGTTCTTGTAATGATTTCTGCTTCTATCAAGATGGAATATATCTTCTTCACAGGCTTACGAAGCTCAAAAAATTGCCGAACCTCAAAAACTTGTTCCTAAGGGAGTGCAGAGCTAAAAAAATTTTCGATGCTACGAAAAAGTCGTTCCTAAGAGAGCGCAGCGTAAGTTTTACCGAAGCCACAAAAAGTCATTCCTAAGGGAGCGCAGTGTAAGTTTTCTGCTCAAAAGTCATTCCTAAAGGACTGCAGAGCCAAATACCACCGGAATAAAAGGCGAAGAAGTTCAAAAGACATTCCTAAGGGGATGCAGAACTTATACCGCCGAAATAGAAGGCAAAGAAGTTCAAAAGACGTTCCTAATGGGATGTAGAACTTACACCAAAAAATAAACGGTGAAGCCAAAAAATAAATGGCAAAGAGATTCCAGTCGTTCCTAAGGGAATGCAGAGATTGTGTTCCAGTGTGGGAGTGTGAGTATGTGTCTTTGGCATCATCATCATTTTTGCATCATATCATCACATCATTTCGCAAAGCATCACATCATACATCATATTGCACCAATGACACAAGAATGGAATACGGAGCTCATTTTCGGAAAATATTGTCAAAGTTACACGAAGTAAGCTTCGAATTACAGCTTCGTCAGCCTGCACATAAAAAAGGGATCTCTTTTTCCAAAGCATGGATATCTTTATTTTTTACGAACCACGAGTCTTCTTTCTTTACGAAGCCTGAAAAAGAAGGGAAGGTGTTTTTTCGCCAAAGGCTCAAAACGGTATGTATGTAAGTTTCAAGCATCGTAAAGAAATAAATTACAAATAATTTACATACCCGATCCAAAGTTACACACATCAAATATTACAGCTTCGTGGCAATTCAAGCACAATGTCCATTTCTAATGTCTTACATTGATCATTCAAAAATGTTTTTACAATAAGTGCTAGTCTTCTTTCAGGACTTTCTCCGCAACTTCATTTAGCAATTTAATGACAACTTCGTCAACAATAGATTCAGCCATATTAATGATCTCCAGTACTTCCTTCGTTTCTGGATTGGCCAGGGGATCGAACGGTTTTGGCAACGGAGATAATTCAGCTGAAGTGGAAAAAATAATTAGTTCGAAGCCACAAAAAAAACAAATGCGAAAGCTGAACATCAAAAGATATTACCTATACGTTTTTCGTGCTCTGCAGCTTCTTCAGCTTGTCTAGCTTCTATCCGGGCATCATGGGTGTCTTTTTCACTTTTCTTTATAATTTCGTGAGCCATCTCTCGGCCACCATTTACCCAGACATCATTATAGAATTTTCTGCCCATCAAGGTCGCTTCAGCTGAAGGATCCTTCGTGTCATCTACAAAAAAGGCAGCTTCGGTCTGGGCCATAGTCTTGACGTGATCACACCCCGCCTTCTCCAAGATAGCTGAAATCCCCCGTGCACCGGAGAATGCATAGACATCCCCGCGATCACTTAATATTTCTTCGAAGGTCTCGGCCTCCCCACTTATCCATTCAATAACACCTTCAGGGTCGCCTCGTATGAAGTTTTCTTCGGTAGAATAGGCACCCACGTTGGCAAAACTAGCTTTTATCTTCTTCACGCAGTCCAAGGATTTTTCAAAGCATCTTTCCTTAGATGAGCGAAGTTCTTCAACATTCTTTTCTAAATGATTTTTCCAATATTCGTTGATATCTCGGTTGGCTTCGGCAAGTGCGCATTTTTCTTTAACTTCCGCCAGCTGCTTCCGAAGATCTTCAATTTTAGTCTTTTGGATTTCGGCTTGAGCCTTGAAACTAGCTTCGTCTTCTTTCACTTTGTTTACCAATGAAATTAAGATTTTGTCTTTTTCAAGTCCTTCGTTCCTTAATTCGATTACCTCTGAACAAAGGTTGTTTAGAGCCATCGTATAGCCCTCATCTTCAATATCTTTCTGAGCCCTGAGTGCATTGCTAAGAATTAAGCCCTGCAAGAGGAGAATAGAATTGAGTATAACACATAAAATATTTCATTTTCAAATACAAAGTTAGTTTTTATACCTTTATGCTATTGTAGGCTAGGCGGTCAGCGAGTTCGTCCTTCGATAAAATCGAAAACCTTCTACCAACTTTGGAAATCCAAAGCTTCTTCCTATCTCTCGGCAAACGGATACTTCTTTGTTATCTGGGAGACAGTACAAAAAATCTTCTTCGCCACTACCATTGAACACTAGTGCCCCCTTCGGATATTTCAATTTTTGGGCATAATATTGTGCTTCCAACATTTCTTCTTGGGAAAGTATCTTTCCCTAAGCATGACGAATAATGTAGTCAGTACTTTTGTTCGAAGCTTCAATTTTTTCAGTTGTAATCCGCTCTGTTGATTTTTCTTTAGGGTCAGCAGGCTCCATCTCGATGGGCACCGAAGGCTCAGCTTCGGTTTCAGCCTAAATTGTTGCAGCTTCGACTTCTGCTTGCTTAGTACTAGCTTCAGGTTGCGCTTTGGCAACTTCGGCAACTTTCCTTGAAGGCGCAGGACTCAAGGTTTTTGTTGTTTCCAGCACAACATCCAGCACATTCGCCATCCTTCTCCTCTTAGGAGTTACGGCAGAAACCTTTTGTACCTTCAGCGTTGTTGCCTCTGTTGGAGGGCTTAAAATCTCTGGCATTTTCATTATTTCTTCAATTTTTGGCCCTTTGGCCTTATTTGCCTTCGTCTCAACTAGACCGGGTGAAGGTAGCTTCGGCATTGTGGCTGGCTCTTTAGTGCTCTATGTAGACGGAACAGTTTCTTTTGCTTGGGCAGCTGAGGAGGCCCCTTCGCCAAATTCAGGTATCACGGCCAGTTCAATATAACGTGGCCGGTGAGTTAGAACCTTCATCTTCTTGCCCTTCGGCTCAGATGTGCTGGACGAAGCAGCAATCTTTCTTTTTGCCCCTTGACCTCGCAGCGGGTAACAATAGTCAGGGTACACGAAGCCAATAGCATCAAGTATCCTGTTCAATCTTTTCTTATTCCAACCCCCGAAGGCTGTGGACAAAGCATTGTCCTTAGTCTTGGAATATGCCCCGAGTAACTCGTCACAAGTAGTTTCAATGCACTTCAGCCAGTCATCATTTGGTTCATCAAATTTATCCCCAAACCTAAAAGTATACTTTAGCCAGACCAAACCACCTTCGCTAGAGTCAGTGATGGTCTCCTTCGGCATTTCCCAGCCTTCTACAAGCGGCCATACCCTGAAGGCTATATGTTCTTAAATTAAATCTCTTGTCCCAATGAAGGAACAAACAGTGTTGAAGGCCTACTGGCACGCGTCGACGGTGTCATCAATTTCGACCTTCGGCCTTCAGAGGCCGAAGCGGGACCAGATGGGGCGCATGATTAATTCCTTAATGTCTTCCCTTGCCTTTAGATCATTCTTCACATAAAACCACTCTTCCATCCAGGCTTCGGGCCACCTTTTCCAAAACGTTGGCATTGGGTGGCCTGCGTTGGGACGAGCAATAAACCCATAACAACTAAAGTTGTTGTGGTACTGTACTTTTCTAGTAGCCTTCGTTTCATATAAAAGTTCATGCATACTACAGAAGCACTTCGCACATGGCTCTAGCCCCTGACTTCTCATAGCCCAGACAAAAATCCCCATCCTTAGTATAGCTTCGGGGGTGAGCTGGTGAAGGTAGATCTAAAAAATCTTCAGCACTTCAACTACAAACTTGCTTAAGGGAAACCGGAGACCAGCCTTGAAAAAGCTTTGGAAAATAACAACTTCGTTTTCCTCAGGGCAGGGGTGGTGCTGTCTCCGCCAGCCCTCACGATAGACATGTCTCGAAAGTACCTACCCCTCATGTTGTCAAGATGACTCTGCTTAATCGTTGATTTTCCGAAGATTGTATGGCTTGGCCGCCAGGGCCGATCTTCAGAATCTTCGCCTCCACTTTCCACATCATAGCTATCGCTGTCACCAGTATCTTCAGATAAGCCCTCCAGTATCTCTTTAGTAATTTTTTTGTGTTTGTTTTCACCATCGATTCAACAAATCCAGCAATATAAGGATCCACAGCCTTCTTCTCCTCAAACAGCTTCGTTTCTTTAGTCAGCTTCGTCTCCGCAACAGCCTTCTTTTCCTTGGACATTTTTCCCCAAACAGGGTGAAAACGTGACTATAAACCGAAACTCAAAGAGCTTGAAAATCTAGCGAGAGCCAGTAAGCAAGAGCTGAAAGTTTGAGAGAGAATGCAAACAACACAAACAGTGTATCAAATGATGCGGTGTGAGTTCGTATTTATATGCCTAGCACGCTATAACTTGGAGGGCCCCGACTGTCATTGATTGATTGCTATTCTAGCAAAGGGAAGGTGTTTTTTCGGACCTTCGGCTTAAGGCCTTCGTTCACATCGTAGTCTGAATTCGTTATTATAACAAATTAATACTGCGAGGGGCTACTGTTGGGGGCCTTCGTCTTCTGAAGGTCCTCAAAAACATGGTTAACAATATTTCCCAAGCATAATGTATGTGCAAGAATCTTCGGACATGGGATGAAGCTGTACATGAATAACAAGGTCAGAACGAAGGTTGAACCAGCACCAAAGCTAGGAACGGGAGCTTCGACTCAGTAGCAGAAAAAGGAACCGACTTAAGGAGGAAAAGGCTATTTAGTCCCTGACAGATTGTTCTCAAGTAAATAGTAAACATGAAGGACACAAATGTAATTTCACACAGGCTGCGCCCTGTGCCTATAAATAGATGAACAGTACCCCCGTACTGTTCATGTTGACTTGTATTCACTCGCGCATCACACTTGTTTCTTTGCCTTCTGTCAAACCGAAGGTACAAATGTAATTCAATATTGTTTATATTTATTCATAATAATAAAATTAAAGATATATTTTGTTGTCATATGATTATTCATGTCATTTCTCATGTTCCATATACTTTGTCTTCCATTTTATTGATATTGTGATTATGAAGATACGTCCTTCATAACCTTCGTCCAAAGATCGTTATATCCTCAGGGAAATAATGCTTCGAAGGACGAAGGACATTAACTATCAACCTATTCTTGTGTTGCCTTGTTCTTAATTCATAGCATTTGAGAACAAGTGCCCAACACAGGCCCCTTCACATTAGCATGTTAAAATACTTTCTTTTCATGTTTATACCTATCTAAGGCTAGTTGTAGCTAGTATAAATACCCCCTATGTCTATGATGTAAAACAACTTTTGATAACCTTTGATGATTTGATAATCCATGTGATTACGGCAACTGAGCTGCTGAGTGTTTATTCTACCCCTGTTCTTCCTTGTTCTCCTGGACTTGTGAAGAGATTCCTTTGGGATCCACTAGTTCGTTCCTTGCGAGTTCCAGTACAGCTGCCTCGCATTGTGTGGATTAGCTCCGGTTGTGGTTCTGCGGTCGTTTGGAGATCGAGTCAAAGTCTACATGGTTTTAGTGTCTCTCTCCCCATCGCTTGGTCACCTCCGACCTTGATCAGATATAAAGTTAGTTATCCACTGTTCTTCAGCAAATTTACCTTATTATTCTGTACTTTTATATCCAACTATCCTATTTATCAACCTACTATCGTGAAGATCCGACCACCCTAGTACTGAATATAACTCGGTACCTATCATCTGGTATCAAAGCTTTCGTTGTCATGGTAGGTCTTACTGTCATCCACTTATTTATCACAGTGTTCGTCATCTTATATTTTGTTTTGTCCTATAGTCCAAAGCCACAAAAAAACCTATAGCCCTTTGACGATACTGTTACCTTGTGTCGTTTGAGTTCCTCAAGTTGCTAGTTACCACCATCGTATTCATATTGTGCCATTGCATTTGATCTCTACACCCCGTTAGTGTTATAAAAAAGAGAAAGAAAGAAAAAGAAGAGAAAGAAGTAAAAAAGGAAGTGAAAAAATTGAAAGGGGATTGTGTTGTAGAGTGTTGCTGAAAATTTCAATTACATTGATTTGGTGAGAATCTTTCTAGCAACAATTTCGTATCTTTTTAGCACATCAACACACTTGGTTGGCAGTACCATAGCCCCACCTTGATCAGCCTCCTATAGCTCCACAAAAAAACCTGAACTGGGACGTTCGACTTGTGATCCTTTCGACCGCTCTACCACCTTTGTCGAAGCTATCACACCGGCACCATCACGGTCCTAGAGATCAGGAAAGAGCTTGGGTAAGTAAGAGGTGAGATCGAGTGTTCTACAAATACTTTCATATTCTACTTTTCCTTGTTTCCATCTGACATGGTAGGATCTAGTTCAAGTGTTCACGGTGGAAACCATGGATATGGAGAGCCCCCTGTCTCTCGGGCTGAATTGCATCACATGACCGACTCACTCGTGGGGGCCATGGAAAGGATGTTTAATGAATGTCTGCCCGCGAGAGGAGGTCGAAGGCTACATCATCGTGATCTAAAAGAATTTTACCGAGAAGAATCCGAAGATGATAATTTTGGTTTCGGCCATGAATTCGAACCCTTCAGAGATGGTCGTAGAGGTTATGGTGATGGTCGTCGTGCTGATTTCGATAATCCACGTGGAAGGCGTCATGCACACGGATGTCGAGTACGATTTGAAGACGAGGAGTTTGAAGACCGTAATTGTGAGGAAGGATCTGATGAGAATCCCTTTGCAAATGATGGAATGTTTGGTCGGCGTCATCATCACCGACATGCTAACTTTGAAGATAGAGACCGTTATCATGGGCGTTGTCATAGAAATGACCCGAACAATATCGCCCGAGTCAAGTTGGATATTCCTAAATTTACTGGGAAAGAAAGTGTAGATAAATATCTTAATTGGGCTAAGCAGTGTGATCAAATTTTTAGAGTTGACAATCTTTCAGATCAACATCGAGTGAACTTGGCTTCAATCGAGTTCTCTAGTTATGCTCTTACTTGGTGGAATCAAGTGCAAGAACATCAAATTAGATTGGGACTAAGACATATTAATAAATGGGAAGAGATGAAGCGAGTGATGAAGATGTGATTTGTTCCTTCCATCTATCAGCGTGATCTTCGAAATTGATTGCAATTATTGAAGCGAGGAAAGAAATCAGTTGATGAATATTTTAAGGAGATGGAGTTGTTGTTAGTGTAGACTGAATCAGAGAAGATCTCGAGTCAACCATGGAAAGATTTCTAGGCAGACTCAATGAAGAGATTTCTGGATTTGTTAAGATGTTCCCATACCGTACCTTGCAAGATCTTGTTGATCAAGCAATGCATACAGAGAGAAAAATTCAGCAAGAGTCACGTGGAAAATCTTATGCAAGTCATTATAATGTTGTACCATGGCACAAACAACAATCCGATGCTTCTTTTGATGGAGGACAATCCCAAGGAAATGCAGTTAGATCTTCTCCATCTAATGGTACATCAAAGATGGCAACTTCTATAGGGTCATTCCCTGCAAATAAGCAGCGGCCTGCTGCTAGTACATCAGACCTAACTGAAGCTTCAGTCGCTACTTCTTCTACCCATACAAGAGAAATTGTGTGCCATAAGTGCCATGGTCGGGGGCACATTGCTGCTCAATGTCCAAGTATAAGAACAATGTTGTTGAATGAAAAAGGTGAATGGGAATCAAACAGCGATCCAGAAGATGATGGACCGAAGTTTGATGAAGAAATTCAACAGGAAGAGAATGAGATCCAACAAGAAGAGGGAGATCATAACTGTTTTATCTCTCTTCGAGTGCTAAGTGTGACTGCTGAAAGGGAAGAAAATGGATAGCGCCACAATCTTTTCCATGCCCAAGGTATGATCAAAGATAAGCCATGCCACATCGTAGTTGATAATGATAGTTGCAACAATATTGCTAGTCAAGAATTGGTTGACAGATTGGAATTGAAACCAAGGTGTCATCCTAATCCATATAAAATGCAGTGGCTTAATGATTATGAAGCGCTACGTGTTATCCACATGGTAAATGTTCCTTAGTCTGTTGGGAAGTACAATGATCATGTGGAATGTGATGTGGTCCCTATGCAGCATGTCAATTGCTGCTAGGTCGACCTTGGTTATATGATCGTGATGTCTAGATTTTTGGAAGAAACAAGTTGTCATTCTTGTACAAAGGAGAGTGAATCTCTTTGCTTCCTTTGACACCGGAGGAAATTATCAAGGATGATCTCAAGAAGAAATAGCTAAAGAGCGAGAACCACTTGAGAGTGATCCATAAAAATAGTAAGGAAGAGTTTCCAAAGCCAAATAAAACTCCACAGCATCTAATAACCAAGACACTGGGAAAAGAGGGATTAGTCATGATGACTGGGAAGGGGGATCTAGAACAATTGAGTGAACCTAATGCCATGTTCTTTGTGCTCATGTACAAAGACACCCTTCTTTCTACTAACAACTTACCCTCTAGTTTGCCATGTATTGTCTTTGATGCATTACAAGAATATGAGGATGTGTTTCCTGATGTGGAACGACATGTCTTTTGATGCGAATCATGTCATAAAGCTAAGTCTCGTTTAAACCCTCATGGCTTATACACTCCACTACCTATTCCTAGTGTTCCTTGGGAAGACATATCAATGGATTTTGTCCTCAGTTTACCACGAACCAAGCAGGGAAGGGATTCAATTTTTGTTTTGGTTTATCAATTTAGCAAAATGGCACATTTTATTCCATGCCACAAAAGTGATGATGCTTCACATATTGATGAATTATTTTTTTAAAGAAGTTGTTCATTTACATGGGATTTCACGAACCATTGTTTCTGCTTGTGACACTAAATTTTTGAGTTACTTTTGGAAAACCTTGTGGGGAAAACTTGGGACATGACTACTGCTCTCTACAACGCGTCATCCACAAATAGATGGATAAGCTAAAGTTGTAAACCGAACATTGTCAATGCTGCTACGAGCTATCCTCAAGAAAAAATTAAAACCACATGTCGAGTTTGCATACAACAGAGTCATACACTCGACTACAAAATTTTGTCCATTTGAAATTGTATATGGCTTCAAACCCACTGCTCCCATAGAAATTTTGTCATTGTCTGTGCAGGAATGGGTAAACTTTGACGCTAGCAAGCGAGCCGAATTAATCCCATTTGTGATGAATTTCCATAAGTTTGAGTATCTCACACCTTACACAAACGATCTTACTCAAAGCACAAGAGTAATGGAGGAGTAGCAACACACAAAAGAGCACAAGTGCAGCAACACCACACACACAAACAAAGAAGAGAGCACAAGAATCAAAACGACAGAGTTTCTCTCAAGAAAATGCTTCGTTCTTCCTAGAATAAGTTGAAAGTGTGGTTGCGTTGATTCGGAGTTTCAGTGTGCTCTTGGTATGTTTGGGTAATAGCTCCATGAGCCTAGGAGGTCCTTTTATAGCCCCAAGGGCCCAAGGAGTCGTTTGATTTTCATTTGGAAGGCCCTATGACGTGACCATACAACATCGTCAACCTTGACGACCATTCCTACTGGACCTATCACTCGAAGCCGAGCGAAATAGATACAACAAGAGGTGCACGCGCTACTTTATGAAGATGTGACCATACCAGTATCGTCAACCTTGCCGACCATTCACACTGGACCTATCACTCAAAGCCGAGCGAAACAAATACAACAAAAGGTGCATGCGCTACTTTACGAATTTAAATTAAACACTAATGGTAACTTTATGCTTCCTAAGTCGTGTATGTTGATATTTCTTAGGTTCACCAAAGAGGAAGGACAAAACATATCAAGGGTGAATCAGAGAGAAGAGCTATGTTCAAGTCAGTCCAGCACAACAGAACCGTCCAGAAGAAACAGTCATATCTTTTGATTCCCAAAAGCTATGAAGACCCATAAGTACATTTTGGAAAGCTATTGAAGTCTAGTTTCTAATGCTTCTAAGGCCGACTTAATTGGATCTCCCAGCAAGGAGACCGACCTACTTTAGTGCTTTCTGGTTAGAAGGTCAACAATCTGCTTGATGATCAAGTTTATTTTTAAACTGCATCATTCAATGAAGTTTCATTAGGCATGCTATACATGGTGAGAAATCTTATCAAGTAAGCTTTCCAACGCATCTAGCCCCATGCCATTTGGAGACTCCTAGGAGAAGTTATTATCAAAATATTGAAGGCTGCGTAGAAGTCAAACAACCACGTGGAATTTAGCTTTGGAGATCTCCCGAAGAGGCCCCTTCACATTAGCACGTTAAAATACTTACTTTTCGTGTTTATAACTATCTAAGGCTGGTTGTAGCTAGTATAAATACCCCCTATGTCTATGATGTAAAACAGCTTTTGATAACGTTTGATGATTTGATAATCCAAGTGATTACCGCAGCCGAGCTGCTGAGTGTATACTCTACCCCTGTTCTTCCTTGTTCTCCCAGACTTGTGAAGAGATTCCTCTGGGATCCACTAGTTCGTGCCTTTCAAGTTCCAATACGGCTGCCTCGCATTGTGTGGATTAGCTACGGTTGTGGTTCTACGGTCGTTTGGAGATCGAGTCGAAGTCTACACGGTTTCGGTGTCTCTCTCTCCGTCGCTTGGTCACCTCCAACCTTGATCAGGTATAAAGTTAGTTACCTGCTGTTCTTTAGCAAATTTACCTTGTTATTCTGTTACTTCTATATCCAACTATACTACTTATCAACCTATTGTCGTGAAGATCGGGCCACCCTAGTACCAAATATAACTCGGTACCTATCACCCTGGTTGCCTTCTGTCCGTGGGTGCATCGGACTATCCGGTGCACACTGGACAATGAACAGTGTGTGATTCCCTTTCTTTCCTGGCGAAGCCGACCGTTGCCAGTCATTGGCCCCATGGCACATCGGACAGTCAGGTGGCGCACCGGACAGTCCAGTACGACCTGGTGACCGTTGGCCCGGCACACATGGCGGTCTTTGATTGTGCAACGTCCGTTGGCGCAGGTGAGAGCCGTTGGTCATCTGGCTCGCCGGACAGTCCGGTGAATTATAGCCAGCGTGCCCAGCTCTTTTTCCGAGAGCGGCCAGTTCGTCTGGTTGGCCAGCCTGGGCATCAGACAGTCCGGTACTCTCCAAACTGGTGCAAGTTTAGCCAAACTTTAGCAACTAAAATAATTTACTAAGTGCTAGACTCATACCTTTGTTCCTTCAATTCAATAGGATTTGCAATATACTCCTATATTTCACAATTTGACTTTCAATATACCTATGCTCCACACTTATTGTTGAGCTTAACCGCTTGAAGTGATGATGGGATAAGATCCTAAATGGGAAGGGGAAGGTGGTCGACGACCACAACGAGAAGGACAAGATGCCCACCAAGTCTAATCATGAGAACTCTGTCGACTTGGGAACAAAGAAGGAGGACAAGAAAAAGTGCATCAAGAAGATCGTCTACTATGAGATAGACTCTTCTACATTGCCATCTCCTTCGAGCGAAGAGGAAACCACTTCTGGACGTCATGAACAAAAAATGGTTAAATCTAAATTCAATCACACTCATTTAATTACTCTCGTATTTCTCGCAATTCATGCCTAGTTCCTTTCTATTCCTCCTGACAAACCTCCTCATTTTGATGGAGAGGACTATTCTTGGTGGAGTCATAAAATGTGTAGCCATGTTTTTTCTCTCCACCCTAGAATTTGGGATGTTGTAGAAAATAGAATGCAAATACCAGATAGTGATGATGATAATGTTAATGTTATAATTAGAAGAACTAACATATAGCCCATGCTAACGCTACGATCCCAGGAGTGAAGGGATCGACGAATGATGGTGCAAGGGGAGAAGTTAATGGTGACAGCTAATGCCAGCGATGTGAGTAATGGTCAATGGAGAGGGGGCGTCGGCGACATGGAGAAGAGGGGAGGACAATGGCGGAAGACGAAAAAATTCTAGGTATGTTAAAACCGAAAACATGGATACATTAAAAGTAAACATTATAATTTTACATGTGTTCTTTTTTATATTGGGGTCAATCTTATTAATTAATTTCACTGGTCTACAGGTTAATAATTAATCAATTTAACAAGACAGTAAAGTAAAATAAACAAACATTAACATAAAAGAATAAGTCGTTGATGATCTAGAGAACAAGTAATTTACTTGAATATTCATGCTGATGATGGGATGATTAAGCGATGCACGCTGATGACTAGCACGCACATACACATGATCTGCTAGTCCCTTATCTGCTTCGGTTCTACACAGACTGTAGTGCCATCGGTCATTGTGTCGTCTTCATTGGCTTTCGCCTAGCGCTGTCGAATCTATCTGCTAGCAGTGGGAGCCAGGCCTAGAGTCATAGATGGAAGCGAGTATGGGACGATCTAGAGGGGAGGGGACGGCTGGGTGGTAGGGAGGGAGAGGGGGGTTGATGATTGATCCAAATAATATTGTCTATTCAATTTAGTAACGGAGAGATAGAGTTATCCAACGATCTGAACCGTTGGTTTTGATGGTGTGTTAAGTCTGTGTGTAATTTGTTTAGTGGATTTAGTAAAGATTATGAATGTGGGAGTGATTTAGTTGGGTGAGTTTTGCAAAGTTTAAAGTGATGGATTATATAGTGATATGATATAGATTAATTCATAGAAATTCCCAAGCTACTACTATTTTGCTAGCTTGTCTATGCATGGAAGAATACAACAAAGTAAACGGCTTGGAGAATGCAAAAGAAATCTAGGATACATTGAAGATCTTGCACGAAGGCAACTTGATGACCAAAGTCCCCAAGATGGAGCTCATTAAAGGTGAACTTGGGAGGTTCGCCATGAAAAGAGGCGAAATGTACAACAGGCTCAAGTCCCTAGTGAACCAAGTGCGGAACTACGGAAGCAAGAGAGGGACAGATCATAAAGTTGTCTGACTCATGTTAAGGTCATTTACTATTATAGATCCTACTATTGTTTCTTTGATCCTTGAGAACCCAGGTACGCAAAGATGGTGCCCGAGGAAGTGCTTGGAAAAGTTGTTAGCCATCAAATGATGGTTAAAGATGCTAAGTGAAAGTTGCCTAGAGGGGGGTGAATAGGCATAATCTGAAATTTACAACTTTAAACACACACTACAAGCCGGGGTTAGCGTTAGAACTAAAATCAAGTCTAGGAGAGAGGGCGAAAACAAATAAAATGAGAAACAAGTGGATGAACACGGTGATTTGTTTTACGGAGGTTCGGTTCCAAAGAACCTAGTCCCCCTTGAGGTGGTCACAAAGACCAGGTCTCTTTCAACCCTTTCCCTCTCTCAAACGGTCACTTAGACCGAGTGAGCCTTCTCCTTAATCAAATGGGTCACTTAGACCCCGCAAGGACCACCACACACTTAGGTGTCTCTTGCTTTGATTACAAGTCACTTGGGAACAAGAATGAGAAAGGAAAAAAGGCAATCCAAGAAGCAAGAGCTCAAAAGAACACAAAATCTCTCTCACACAAGTGACTTAAGTGTTTGAGATGAATTTGGGACTTGGAGAGGCTTTGACCTTTTGAATTGTGTCTAGGAGTGAATGCTAGAGCTCTTGTATTGAATGTGATACTCAGAAATCTTGGATGCTTGGAGTTGTGGTGGTTGGGGGTATTTATAGCCCTCAACCACCAAGGTAGCCATTGGGGAGGTTGCTGTCGACCGTTGGAGCTTTGTATTCTTGCGGCACCGGACAGTCCGGTGCCCTCTGACTTCTGCTGTTTACTATAGTTGCACTGTACACTTTGCAGAGTCAAACGTTGCGCGTTGGATAGTCGTTGCCCGCTGACTCACCAGACAGTCCGGTGGCATACCGGACAGTCCGGTGAATTATAGCGGAGCGCGCTTGCGTTTTCCCTAGAGTGGCTGGTTGGACCCTGTATGGTCCTAGTGCACCGGACAGTCCGGTCCGCCAGACCACAGCACACTCAAGTCTTTTTTGCTCCTTTTGAATTGGGTCCTTAACTTGAATATTTATTGGTTTATGTTGAACCTTATGCACCTGTAATACATGAGTTCTAGAGCAAACTAGTTAGTCCATATATTTGTGTTGGACATTCAACCACCAAAATTAATTGTAGGAAAAGGTTAACCCTATTTCCCTTTCAATCTCCCCCTTTTTTGTGATTGATGCCAACACAAACCAAAGCAAATATATAAAGTGCAGAAATGAACTAGTTTGCATATGGTAAGTGCATAGGTTACTTGGAATTAAACCAATTGATAATCTTACTAGATATGAATAGATTGCTTTCTTTTATTTGACATTTTGGACCTCTTTTGCACCACATGTTTTTGTTTTTGCAAATCTTTTCAAAGTCTTTTCAAAATTCTTTTGCAATTAGTCAAAGGTATATGAATAGGATTGCGAGAAGCATTTTTCAAGATTTTGAAATTTCTCCCCCTATTTCAAATGCTTTTCCTTTGACTAAACAAAAACTCCCCCTGAATGAAATTCTCCCCTTAGCTTTCAAGAGGGTTTTGAAATGGATACTAATTTGAAAATTCATACCAATTTGAAATTGCCTTGAATATCAATTGAAAAACAAGCATTTGTGAATACCAATTAAATCTTTATTTCGAAAATTTTTGAAATGGTGGTGCGGTCGGTCCTTTTGTTTTAGGCTTAATATTTTCTCCCCCTTTGGCATTAATCACCAAAAACGGAGAACTTTGGAGGCCTAGAGCATTTTCTCCCCCTTTGGGGCCTAACATTACCTCCTAAATGGTAAAATAAATACGAGTGAGGAGTCATACCATTGAGAGCTTGCGGAATACTGGCAAAAGATAGATAATACCATTAGAGTTGAGTGGAAGCGCTGTCTTTGCCGAATACTCCATTTCCCTTTCAATCTACGACTTAGTATAGAAATACACTTGAAAACACATTAGTAGTAGTTTTGGCACAAGAAGAATAAGAAATATGCAATTGTACCAAAAGAAAGAGATATAATCAAAGGTATATAAATGAGCTATGTGTGCAATGTTTCAATCAAAGTTCCGAGAATCAAGAATATTTAGCTCATTCCTAAGTTTGCCAAAGGTTTTCTCATCTAGTGGCTTGGTAAAGATATCGGCTAATTGGTTTTGGATATTAACATAAGCAATTTTGATATCTCCCTTTTGCTGGTGATCCCTCAAAAAGTGATACCGAATGTCTATGTGCTTAGTACGGCTGTGTTCAATGGGATTATCCGCCATGCGGATTGCACTCTCATTATCACATAGGAGAGGGACTTTGCTCAATTTGTAGCCATAGTCCCTAAGGGTTTGCCTCATCTAAAGTAATTGCGCACAACAATGGCCTGCGGCAATATACTCGGCTTCAGCGGTAGAAAGAGCTACGGAGTTTTGTTTCTGAGGCCCAAGACACCAGGGATCTTCCCAAAAACTGACAAGTCCCTGATGTGCTCTTCCTATCAATTTTACACCCTGCCCAATCGGCATCGGAATATCCTATTAAATCAAAAGTGGATCCCTTGGGATACCAAAGCCCAAACTTAGGAGTGTAGACTAAGTATCTCATGATTCTCTTCACGGCCCTAAGGTGAACTTCCTTAGGATCGGCTTGGAACCTTGCACACATGCATACATAAAGCATAATATCCGGTCGAGATGCACATAGATAGAGTAAAGATCCTATCATCGACCGATATACCTTTTGATCTACGGATTTACCTCCCGTGTCGAGGTCGAGATGCCCATTTGTTCTCGTGGGTGTCTTGATGGGTTTGCCATCCTTCATTCCAAACTTCTTAAGTATGTCTTGAATGTACTTTGTTTGGCTGATGAAGGTGCCCTCTTGGAGTTGATTGATTTGAAATCCTAGGAAATATCTCAACTCCCCCATCATAGACATTTCGAATTTTTGAATCATGATCCTACTAAACTCTTCACAAGTAGACTTGTTAGTAGACCCAAATATGATATCATCAACATAAATTTGGCACATAAATAAGTCTTTTTCAACAGTTCTAGTGAAGAGGGTAGGATCGGCTTTACCGACTTTGAAGCCATTAGTGATAAGAAAGTCTCACAGGCATTCATACCATGCTCTTAGGGCTTGCTTGAGCCCATAAAGCGCCTTTGAGAGTTTATAAACATGGTTAGGGTACTCACTATCTTCAAAGCCGGGAGGTTGCTCAACATAGACCTCTTCCTTGATAGGACCATTGAGGAAGGCACTCTTCACGTCCATTTGATAAAGCTTGAAGCCATGGTAAGTAGCATAGGCAAGTAATATGCGAATAGACTCAAGCCTAGCTATGGGTGCATAAGTTTCATCGAAATCCAAACCTTTGACTTGTGAATAACCTTTGGCCACAAGTCAAGCTTTGTTCCTTATCACCACACCATGCTCATCTTGCTTGTTGCAGAATACCCATTTGGTACTACAACATTTTGATTAAGACGTGGAACCAAATTCCATACCTCATTCCTCGTGAAGTTGTTGAGCTCCTCTTGCATAGCCACCACCCAATCCGAATCTCTTAATGCATCCTCTACCCTGTAAGGCACAATAGAGGAAACAAAAGAGTAGTGCTCACAAAAATGTGCAATTTGAGATCTAGTTGTTACCCCCTTATGAATGTCACCAAGGATGGAGTTGACGGGGTGATCTCATTGAATTGCTTAGTGGACTCTTGGGTATGGCGGTCTTTGACCCTGAACTTCTTGCTCATCTTCCTTGCCTTGATTATCTTCATCTCCCCCTTGATCATTGAACTCTTCGTGAGGTGGCTCAACCTCTTGATCTTCATCTTCATTATCTTGAGCCTGATCCTCATCTTGGGTTGGTGGAGATGCTTGGTTGGAAGTTGACGGTTGATCTTGTGCTTGTGTGGGCTCTTCAAATTACTTAGGACACACATCCCCAATGGACATGTTCCTTAGCGCGACGCACGGAGCATGTTCATCATCTAGTTCATCAAGATCAACTTGCTCCACTTGGGAGCCATTAGTCTCATCAAACACAATGTCACAAGAAACCTCAACTAATCCAGTGGATTTGTTGAAGACTCTATATGCCCTTGTGTTTGAGTCATAACCAAGTAAAAAGCCTTCTACAACTTTAGGAGCAAATTTAGATTTTCTAGCTCTTTTAATAAGAATAAAGCATTTGCTCCCAAAGACTCTAAGATATGAAACATTGGGCTTTTTACCGGTGAGGAGTTCATACGATGTTTTCTTGAGGATTCGGTGAAGGTAGAGCCGGTTGATGGAGTAGCAAGTAGTGTTGATTGCTTCAGCCCAAAACCAATCTGGAGTCTTGTACTCATCAAGCATGGTTCTTGCCATGTCCAATAGAGTTCTATTCTTCCTCTCCACTACACCATTTTGTTGAGGTGTGTAGGGAGAAGAGAACTCATGTTTGATGCCCCCATCCTCAAGAAATCCTTCTATTTGAGAATTCTTGAACTCCGTCCCATTATCGCTTCTAATCTTTTTGATCTCAATCCGAACTCATTTTGAGCCCGTCTCAAGAGTCCCTTTAAAGTCTCTTGGGTTTGTGATTTTTCCTGCAAAAAGAATACCTAAGTGAAGCGAGAATAGTCATCCACAATTACTAGACAGTACTTACTCCCGCCGAAGCTTATGTAAGCAATCGGGCCAAATAAATCCATGTGGAGTAGCTCGACCGACCTGTCAGTCGTCATGATGTTCTTGTGTGGACGGTGAGCGCCAACTTGCTTCTCTGCTTGACATGCGCTACAAACCCTGTCTTTCTCAAAATGAACATTTGTTAGTCCTAAAATGTGCTCTCCCTTTAGAAGCTTGTGAAGATTCTTCATTCCAACATGGGCAAGTCGGCGATGCTAGAGCCAACCCATATTAGTCTTAGCAATTAAGCAAGTGTCAAGTTCAGCTTTGTTATCATTAAAATCAACTAAATATAGCTGACCCTCTAACACTCCCTTAAATGCTATTGGATCATCACTTCTTCTAAAGACAGTAACACCTACATCAGTAAATAAACAGTTGTAGCCATTTTACACAATTGAGAAATAGAAAGCAAATTGTAATCTAAAGAATCTACAAGAAAAACATTGGAAATAGAATGGTCAGGAGATATAGCAATTTTACTCAATCCTTTGCCCAAACCTTGATTTCCATCCTCGAATGTGATAGGTCGTTGGGAATCTTCGTTTTTCTCATAGGAGGAGAACATTCTCTTCTCCCCTGTCATGTGGTTTGTGCATCTGCTATCGATTATCCAACTTGAACCACCGGATGCATAAACCTGCAAAACAATTTAGGCCTTGTTCTTAGGTACCCAAACAGTCTTGGGTCCTTAGATGTTAGAAACAAGCACCTTGGGTACCCAAACACAAGTCTTTGGACTCTTGTGTTTGCCCCCAACATATTTGGCAACTACTTTACCTAATTTGTTAGTAAGCACATATGATGCATCAAAAGTCTTAAATGAAATGTTTTGCTCATTTGATGCAGCAGGAATTTTCTTTCTAGGCATTTTAACATGAGTTGTATGCCTAGAGCTAGATACCTCATTCTTATACATAAAAGCATGGTGAGAAACATAACGAGATTTTCTAGCATGAATCTTCCTAATTTTGTGCTCAGGATAATTAGCAGGGTATAGAATGTAGCCTTCATTATCCTAAACCATGGGAGCCTTACCCTTAACAAAATTAGACAATCTTTTAGGGGCATTAAGCTTGACATTGTTTCCCTGTTGGAAACCAATGCCATCCTTAATGCCAGGGCGTCTCCCATTGTAGAGCATGCTTCTAGCAAATTTAAACTTTTCATTTTCAAGTTCATGCTCGGTAATTTTTGCAGTTAATTTAGCTATGTGATCATTTTATTGTTTAATCATGGCAAGGTGATCATCCATAGCTTCTACATTAACATCTCTACATTTAGTACAAATGGAAACATGTTCAACAGTGGATGTAGAGGGTTTGCAAGCACTCAATTTCTCAATCTTAGCATTTAAACTATCATTCTCAATTCTAAGACTAGAAATTGTATCATGGCAAATATTCAATTCATCAATCTTAGCATTTAGACTAGCATTTTCATCTCTAAGACAGATAATTGAATCATTGCAAACATTTAACTTTTCAACCTTAGAAATTAAACTAGCATTCTCGGTTCTAAGGTTTGAAATAGAGTCATGACAAATGCTAAGCTCCTTAGTCAAGTTTTCACATTTTTATACTTCCTGAGTATAAGCATTTTTTTACTTTAACATGTTTTTTGTTTTCTTTAATAAGAAAGTTCTCTTGGCTATCCAAGAGTTTATCTTTCTCATGAATAGCTTCTATTAATTCATTTAATTTTTTCTTTTGTTCTATGCTGAGGTTGGCAAAAAGAGTAAGTAAATTATCTTCATTTTCACTAGAGCTACCCTCATCACTAGATGTTGTATACTTTGCGGTGGTTCTAGATTGTACCTTCTTCTTTTTGCCATCCTTAGCCATGAAACACTTGTGGCCGACATTGGGGAAGAGGAGGCCCTTGTTGACGGTGATGTTGGTGGCGTCCTCGTCGGAGGAGGAGTCGGTGGAGCTCTCGTCGGAGTCCCATTCCCGACACACGTGGGCATCGCCGCCCTTCTTCTTGTAGTACTTCTTCTTCTCCTTCCTTTTCCCTTTCTTATCATCATCCCTATCACTTCCACTAGAATTTGGACATTTAACAATGAAATGACCGGGCTTACCACATTTGTAGCACACCCTCTTGGAGCGGGGTTTGTAGTCCTTCCCCTTCCTTTGCTTGAGGATTTGGTGAAAGCTCTTGATGATGAGCGCCATTTCCTTGTTGTCGAGCTTGGAGGCGTCGATTGGAAGCCTACTCGGTGTAGACTCCCTCTTCTCTTCTTCCATCGCTTTGAATGCAACGGGTTGCACCTCGAGTGTGGAGGTGGCGCCTTGCTCCAAGTTGACGATGTGTTTGGAGTCTTTGATCATTAGCTCAAAGCTCACAAACTTACCAATCACTTCCTCGAGAGACATTAGTTTATATCTAGGATCCCCACGTATTAATTGAACTTGAGTGGGATTGCGAAATACAAGGGATCTAAGAATAACCTTGACCATTTCATGGTCATCCCATTTGGTGCTCCCGAGGTTGCACACTTGGTTCACCATGGTCTTTAGCCGGTTGTACATTGCTTGCTGCTCTTCTCCTTTGTTGAGGACGAATCAACCAAGTTCGCCCTCGATTGTTTCGCGCTTGGTGATCTTGGTCACCTCATCTCCTTCGTGTGCGGTTTTGAGGACGTCCCAAATTTCTTTGGCATTCTTCAACCCTTGCACCTTGTTATACTCCTCTCGACACAAGGAGGCGAGGAGTATAGACGTGGCTTGAGAGTTGAAGTGCCTAATTTGGGCCGCCTCGTCCGAGTCGTAGTCCTTATCCCCTACCTTTAGTACCTGCGCTCCAAACTCAACAATTTCCCAAATACTTTCGTGGAGTGAGGTTAGATGATGCCTCATTTTATCACTCCATATAGAATAATCTTCACCATCAAAATATAGTGGCTTGCCTAAGGGAACGGAAAGTAGAGGAGCACGTTTTGAAATACGGGGATAGCGAAGGGGCATCTTACTATACTTCTTGCGCTCATGGCTCTTAGAAGCAACGGATGACTCGGAGCTTGATGTGGAGGGCGACGATGAGTCGATCTCGTAGTAGACCACTTTTTTCATCTTTTTTTGTTGTCGCCTCTCCGATGGGACTTGATGGAGGAAGAGGATTCCTCCTTGTGCTTGTTGTCGGAATCCCTTGAGAGAGTCCTCCCCGAGCTCGCGGGCTTGTCGCCGGTCACGATCTCCCTCTTGGCATGATCTCCCGACATCACTTCGAGTTGTTAGACTCTAATGAAGCACCGGGCTTTGATACCAATTGAAAGTTGCCTAAAGGTGGGGTGAATAGGCGTAATCTGAAATTTACAACTTTAAACACACACTACAAGCCGGGGTTAGCGTTAGAACTAAAATCAAGTCTGGGAGAGAGGGCGAAAACAAATCAAATGAGAAACAAGCGAATGAACACGGTGATTTGTTTTATCGAGGTTCGGTTCCAAAGAACCTAGTCCCCGTTGAGGTGGTCACAAAGACCGGGTCTCTTTCAACCCTTTCCCTCTCTCAAACGGTCATTTAGACTGAGTGAGCCTTCTCCTTAATCAAACGGGTCACTTAGACCCCGCAAGGACCACCACACACTTAGGTGTCTCTTTCTTTGATTACAAGTCACTTGGGAACAAGAATGATAAAGGAAAAAAGGCAATCCAAGAAGCAAGAGCTCAAAAGAACACAAAATCTCTCTCTCACAAGTCACTAAGTGTTTGAGATGAATTTGGGACTTGGAGAGGCTTCGACCTTTTGAATTGTGTCTAGGAGTGAATGCTAGAGCTCTTGTATTGAATGTGATACTCAGAAATGTTGGATGCTTGGAGTTGTGGTGGTTGGGGGTATTTATAGCCCTCAACCACCAAGGTAGCTGTTTGGGAGGCTGTAGTCGATGGGCACACCGGACAGTCCAGTGCGCCACCGGACACTCACTGTTCAGTGTCCGGTGCGCCGCCACGTCACCCAACCGTTAGGGTTCGGAGCTCGGTCGACCGTTGGAGCTTTGTCTTCTTGCGGCACCGGACAGTCTGGTGCCCTCTGACTTTGCTGCTCTGACTTCTGCTGTTTACTATAGCTACACTGTACACTTTGCAGAGTCGACCGTTGCGCGCTGGCTAGTCGTTGCCCGCTGATTCACCGGACAGTCCGGTGAATTATAGCGGAGCACGCCTGCATTTTCCTGAGAGTGGTTGGTTGGACCCTATACGGTCCTGGTGCACCGGACAGTCTGGTGCGCCAGACCACAGCACACTCATGTCCTTTTTGCTCCTTTTGAATTGGGTCCCTAACTTGAATATTTATTGGTTTATGTTGAACCCTATGCACCTGTAATACATGAGTTCTAGAGCAAACTAGTTAGTCCATATATTTGTGTTGGACATTCAACCACCAAAATTAATTGTAGAAAAAGGTTAACCCTATTTCCCTTTCACTAAGTACATAGACGACGTTGCCAATGGGGACACTCTCTCCACCAAACTGCAAGTCGTTGCTTCCAAAGCAACAAATGACAAGAAGGCAATCTCTAGCTAGGTGGCACAAGTTGAGACGGTCGGCCTCAACGACGAGAAAATAACCCTCGTCATGAAGCACTTCAAGAGCGCATTGAAGGGAAGCAAGAACCTTAATGTCAAATCCAAGGGAAAGGGTCTACTTCAAGTGTAGTAAGGCTAGTCACTTTATTGCAAATGTTCCGATAATGATGATGACCAGGAACAAGACAAGAAGGGGAAGAAGGTGGAGAAGAAAAAGAAGGGCGAGACACACATTGGCAAGGAGTGGGACTCGGAATGCAACTCCTCCAACTCCAACGACGAGGGACTCATCAACATCGCCTTCGACAAGTATCTATCTTCCCTAACAAATGAACTTCTAGAGTCGGTCTAAGATGGGTGAAGACCGACGCGGCACAAGACCCAGCAAAAAAGAGCTAGGTGCCCACATCCGTGTCATCGGGGCCGATTAGGGCTAGTTTGGGAGCCAGAAAATTGAAGGAGATTAAAGTAGGGATGACAATGGGGAATTCCCCGTTGGGGATAGCTCCCCATCCTGGTCCCAGTGACCAAAAAATTCTTGCGGGGATCCCCACGAACACTTGCGGGGGACATTTCTTCCCCATCCCCATTTCCCGTGGGATAAATCCCCTACGGTGAACCGAGGTACCTACTAAGGTGACCAACAGAGTGGAACCATTTCTAACAATGATTGAGCTAGGTGGGAGGAATGAGGTGGGTGGGAGCGAGATAGTATGCTTGCAGTGGGGGTGGTGTGGTAGGAGGTACCAGAGTCGATGACCCAGTCAGGTGAGGGTGGAGTCAGCGCCATGGTGCTATAGGCGGCGGCGAGGGAGGCTGGGTTCCAGCCTCTAGCGAGCGAGGACCAGTGAGTCATCATGGTGGTCCTTGGAGGAGGGAGCTAAGGCGGAGTCTGGGTGGTTAGGGGCACGCCGTATGGAGGTATGCCGTAGGTGGGCGTCTGAGGTGTGCCGTAGGAGGACGGGAGGCACTCGGGGCCTGACCCGACCACATGGAGATGGTTTCGGTCCAGGGGTTATAGAATGACGGCCATCCATGGCCGACACCCCGGCCGGTGGAACCTCCACAAGTGGAGCTGCCACCCCCGTGTCCACCCTTGTGGGCATGATGACCTCCATCGATGTTGGCAGCCGGACGAGGGGCCACGATAGGAGGGCGAGCGGGGGCCCCGGTCGACGAAGTACGAGGGGCCTAGCCCTAGAAGACGTCTGACCTCCGGGAGGAGCGCTGTAGAGAGCCGGAGCCGGAGCGGGTGCCTCAATCGCCAGGGTGAGCTCCTCGAGGAGAAGCTCGTTCCGCACGGCATGGAAAGTGGGAAAGGGCACGGTCCTCTTGATGAGAGCCTTCAGGTGGCTGTAGCGGGGGCTAAGGCCACGCAGGAGGTTCAGCACCAAGGTACGGTCGACCATCGGCTCGCTGAGGTCGCGGAGGGAGTCCGCCATGCCCTTCATCTAGCAGCAGTACTCCCCCATGGAGAGGTCCCCCTGAGAGAACTGGTGGAACTAGGCGTCGAGGTGAAGGGCCCGAGCGTCCCAGTTCCCGAGGAACTGTTCCTCGAGGGCAAGCCACGGCTGTCGACCCGTGTCCGCCTGGTCACGGATGATGTCCTGGAGCTCGACAGTAATGGTGCTGTGGAGCCACGAGAGCACCACACTATCCATCAGGCACCAGGATGGAGACGGTGGGGCGACGAAGTCGTCAAGGATGTGGTCGACGAGGGCATACCACCGAAGTGTGAGGACCTGACCCCACCAACTAGGGTAGCGGGAGGACGTGGGGTCTAATACGATGGACACGAGGGACCAGATGTTGTGCAACCCGACGACCTGAGCGTGAAGAGTGGCGATGTGGTTGACGTTGAGTCCGGAGGCGAGTTGGGGGGCCTCGGGAGCTAGCGGAGGAGCCTCATGGACGATCGGAGGATGCCCAAGGATGAGGCGCTGTGCAGCGGCCATCTAAGCGGTCAGAGCGGCGCTCATGGCACACTCTTGCTCCAGGATGAGTGTCGCGGCACGCTCGCGCTTGCGGGAAACAGCAACGCCCCCTGGATGGTGGCGATGGCTGTGACCAGCACCGAGGAAGCAGGCGGGAAAGCGATGACATCGGACCATGTAGGGGCTGCAAGGGCAGGGAAGCCCAGAGGGGAATCGCAACGCGGATGGGCAGTGATGGTCGTGTCGGGGAGAGGCCTGAGGCTGATGATGTCAGTGGTTGCCCTGAGGGTGGGGCAGAAGGGCGGTTGCCCTGGGCCCCTGAATTCATAGGGTCCAATTCTAATCATGTGATTCAATAGCCCATCAACAAAGTAATGAATATCTAAACATTTTAGAAGAAAATTCTAAAGTCATACTATAATATATATCCTTTTATTTACGTATTATTTGATATAAATATCTTTAGATGTATTTTAAGTGTTTAATTAGTAATATTTTATATTAAAAATAAATTAAAATGTCTCTATTTAAAACTTTGTCTGGCCCCTTAAATATTAGGACCACCGCTGGATGATGTAGGGGCTTCCGACAGCGAGTTCGTTGTGGGGGCCAAAGCCAGGGTCGGCGCTCAAGAGGGCTAGGCCCGCAGCAGCGAGGGCAACGCCGCAACGGTAAGGACGCGACGTCCGCTGTCCGGGAAGTGGCTAGGCCGGCGGTGGTGCGCACGGGCTGAGCCACGGCGGCGGTGACCACGCCCAGGGCGGCGCGCAGGGAGCGGCCACGCCACTGCCGTCGGAGGAGGCGGCGCCATGGGTGCGACGGTCGGTTTTTGCCTCCTCGTCTCCGTCGTCGTGCCCGCCTCCTGTAGAAAATTCGACGCTCTATTGTCCATTCATGGTTTTGCGTGGTCGTTTTTCTTGTCTTTAAAACTGCCTCTACAAACAGAAAAAGCCACGCAACTTTGCACGTCACGACCTCATGGAAGACGTGAGCCACCCCGTGACGGATTGACACCAAGTCAGTCTCACTCAAGTAAAGTGGACGCCAAGTCAGTCACACTCACACCACCGTAGCACACACCACACACTCCCCTTTCCGATCCCATCCCTCTCCAGCCACCTTCCTCCGCTCGCCGTGCTTCTGCTTCCTCCGCCACCACCGCCGGCATGGCTGCGCGCTGCCCCTACTTCGCCGTGGAGGAGTCCTCCCGCGGCATCCGCTCGGGGGAGTCCCCGGCCGCGGCGCTCCGCCGGATCCTCGCGACGCCTGGCGCGCACCAGGCGCCCTGCTGCTACGACGCGCTCGGCGCGCGCCTCGTCGAGCGCGCGGGGTTTCCTATCGGGTTCATGGGCGGTGCGTGCGCTTCCGTTGTTCGGTCACCCTGTTAGCTGTTCTGCGCTCTTGTGTGTTTTTTGTCTGATGTTGGTCGTCGTAAAACCCTCGCGATTCGGTTTAGTTAGTTAGTTTGTTTGAGAATGCTAAGATACTGTTCGGTTGGCTTCAAGCTATAGTTCCAATCGGAGCAGATTCACTGAACTCTAATTCATTCCGTGTGTTTTCTACCGATGAAACCACATAAATTGTATCGAGGAACTATCCTTAAATCTGTTGCTAAAACCAAGCAAACTCACAACTTCATCACGACGATTTAAAATTGAATTGAAATCATTGGAACTAAATCTTAACTCAACCTCAAGAGCAAGGGTATGACATTGACAACCATGCTGTCTCGGGCTAGAGATGTTCTGTGGCTATTTTTTCTGACTACATGCTGCAAGGTGTTTCCATGTGAAAAGATAAAATGGTTTCATTAGAACTGTGGAATGTAGTTCAGGTGGCCTGCATTTATTCATGCAGATTTACTCTTGTGACAGGGGCTATTGTGGAAATTGTTCTGTTGTTGCTTTTAGGGCTTAGAAATAACTGCATACAAGATTTTGCTTACTGTGCTTGTCCAAAAGGAACCTTCTGGAGATATTCAAGTTATCTCGTACATTGGAGTCTTCTTATGATGGTACCTTTTCAGGTTTCTGTGTTTCTGCCGCCCGACTTGGCTTGCCTGATGTTGGCCTCATTTCCTATGGAGAAATGGTAGATCAAGGGCGTCTCATCAATGAAGCTGTTTCAATCCCAGTGATTGGTGATGGAGACAATGGTTACGGGAACTCTATGAATATCAAGAGAACCATAAAAGGATATATCAATGCTGGTTTTGCTGGAATTATGCTTGAGGATCAGGTGCGTTATCCAAGCCATGACAATTCATCATTGCACAGATTACCTGCTCCACTTGTCTTGATGATCACTGCTCATAATTCGGTAGTTCCGGACAAATAAAACACATTACACTCTGAGTGAATGCTTCTTACGGTTAACCTTATGATTTCTTGGTCAATTGGAAATAGTTCCCTCAACTGCTTCTTCAACTAACATCAATTTACTGACTATTGTGCATACGTCCTGTAACCATGTTTCCATAAAGTAATATGAATACCTTGCTGAAGGCCTATTGGTGGCTAGGATTAGGACCCCTCCTCGAGGATGGTATATAGCTAGCAGGTCCCATCCTTCAACTAGGAGGAAGGATATTATCATATTAACCACTGGACCCATTCTGTATCTTATAGATCACAGATCAAGAAAGATTGCCTATATGCCATGAAGATATGTTTTCTGTAGTGGCTAACAGAGAAACTGGGAAAAAATATTTGCCATTTAATACCTATAAGGCTATAACTGGTGTTACCAAGAACACAAGTATTTTTTATAAGGAAAATAATTTTGGCCCTTTTTGGTGCTCATTCGAACTCCTTTGAGCTCATTTTAAGCACCACAGGCCACCCTCATTGGCAACCGAATGAAGCAGCATGGCCCTTTTTGGTGCTCATTTGAACTCCTTTGAGCTCATTTTAAGCACCACAGGCCATCCTCATTGGCAACTGAATGAAGCAGCACCCCTATGTTAGGCCTAGCATCCTCAAACACACAAGCATTTCAGTGCTTCCATAATTCCGAAGCCGGATGATAAGGGTATTAAGGCCGTTGTGCTCAACTCTGGGAACACCCTTTATCAATGCCAGCTGGAGAAACGGTTGTTCATCCCTGAGGAGCCAAAGCTAGCAGTCCCAGTCTCTGCAAAATTAAAGCCCAAGCTTGTTGAGCAAACACATACGAGATGATGATGTGTTGGATATTTTCCTCCGCCTGATCATAAAGCGGACACACCGCTGGATGAGGAAGCCAAGCTTAGTAAGATGATAATCTGTCCAACACCTGTTTTTGATGGCAATCCAAATGAAGAATTTACAACACAGTGATGCCCAACTTTTCCAGATGCGCTTCCAAGGTGCGAACCTCATGCTCCCAAGGAAGAAAGCATTGTAAGCATAGTTGGACACCCCATCAAAATTAGGTTACCTCCCCACACCTCGCACCTACTCCCCCCCCCCCCGGTCGTCGCCAGGACGCTGTTCAGAGCGCGGGCCACCTCCCCTCTCCTCCTCCCTCTATCCGCGTCGCCAAATGCTCGAGCGCAGCCTGGAGAGGATGCGGATGGGAGGGGCCACCGCGGAGGTGAGGGAGGCTGTCAGGGGCCGCTGCGTCACCAAATCGCTCAGGTCAGATCCAACCTTGAAACTTATTCTATCCCTACAACACCCTAAGGCGTCCTCTTTTCATCGCCTTTTGCCTCTCCAAGGCACCGGGGCGACGCCCTAATGGCCGAAGTGGACGCCTTACGCTCCCACGTAAGGCGACGCGGACGCCTTACGGTCTGAGCTTGCCTTGTCGCCTAAGCGTTGCCTTATGGACGCTTTAATAACTATGATTGTAAGAATTGCTGCTGTAGAGGGATAAACTATTATAAATGAATTTTAGTGGATGGTGTGGTATTGCTGATGTAGACAAATAAATGCATGTTAGTGGATGACGCTGCTCGCTGACATGAATATCTTGCATGAATCGAGAGATGCCATAATTGTATGCGCTAGTAGGGTGCTGATGTGGATAGCTTGCATGGAGAGATTGACAATTGTTTTCTTTTCTAGAAGCTGCCTTTTCTTCCTTGCTGGGCTTGTAGCTACTTAGGAATGCCCGTCTTAGGTTCAATCATGGGCAATATAGTCTTTATTTATTTATAAAGAAGGCATGATGTTACTGTTGAAAAATGCTGGTGGCCTACTGGCTGTATGTAATGTCAACTAAATCATCTTGACCTAATACACAGTACAGTGATTGACGTTGCTACTGTCGTCATCTTATTTTAACTATGAGCTCCCTTTAAATATAGTCTCACGGGATACCTTCCTAATGTTGCATTAGCCTAATTGAAAAAGGATTAATTGCATACATGCCACTCTACTTTTGTAAAATTAGATGGTTAGTTCATTTTGATGCCATGGAGTGGCATGAAAATGAACTAGTTTCTAACTTTTCAAAATTGGACTCCAATTATTGGAGTGGCATATTTCTAATTTACATGTATGTACTCAAATGTTCAATCTCTTGATCAGATTATCTTTGTTGTATTCTAAAAAAATGTTGCAATTGGACCTTTACTGCATTGTACTTAGAAAAACTCTTGCTGGTAGGGGAAAGACCGCCCTCAGGGTATTATATTAAGAAGAAGCTCAATCGGAGCCCCGACTAAGAAAGGTCACGAAAGCTGGTCCCTCGTGCAACATGAGGGTCCGCCCCCTATAGACCAGATCTTTACTCGTGCTTTGAGCCCTCCCAGCCCCTACACAAGGATCCGCCCCCCGTAGGTCAGTCCATCTTGTGTGCACACGACCAGGGGAACCAGCGAGTGACCTTTTTTAACCTTAGCCTGAAATTCGCTCCCACTGGGATTCGAACTTAGGACCTAAGGAGTGCTACTCAGACCACCTAACCAACTCGGCTAGAGGCCCTTTCGCACTGCATTGTACTTAGTGTAATCAAAATCTGGGAGAGTTAAAGCTGAGATCATATGGTCGCAACACAATCATTATCTATTTTGTCTCTTTAACTAAAATAGCCCATGTGGCCTTTGGCATATTTAGCGGACACTATTTGCAATAATGTGTTAGATACTTCTGCTACTGCCCAAGAAAAAAAAGTAATGCAATTGACTTGTTTTATTCTATGTTTGCAGGATGCAATAATACGATGCTTGCCTATTTCTTTTTTATATTTTCGTACTTAGGTTACATCAAAATATGGAAAGAAGTCTTTCAGTTTTATATTAATCTTTTCGGTTATCCTGAAAAAAATGACTTCCACATTTTAAGGTGGCACCTAAAGCATGTGGACATACTGAAGGAAGGAAAGTCATATCAAGGGAGGAAGCTGTCATGCACATAAAAGCTGCTGTAGATGCTAGGAAGGAGAGTGGCTCTGACATTGTTATTGTAGCAAGGACAGATTCTCGCCAAGCTATTTCTCATGATGAAGCATTATGGAGGGTGAAAGCATTTGCTGATGCTGGAGCAGATGTTCTATTTATTGATGCCCTTGCTTCAGTAGAAGAGATGAAAGCATTTTGTGCGGTTGCACCAGAAGTTCCAAAGATGGTTAGTTGTATTCTATGTTCTTGTTGCTTTTCTAATTACATGTGAATTGTGATATCCAAGGGTTATGGTCATTCCTTTAAATCCTTCTTAACAAAATTGATTAGAGTATCAAATGGACACACGTACACCAAAAAACATATGTTCTTGAAATTAGAATTGATCACACTTGTGGAAATTGTCTTACTTTCTTAGTGAAAATGTGTTTTTACCATTCATTAAAGGAAACATTTGGGAAAAAATGTGGACAGTTAACTAATGTTATATGCATGGTTATATCCACTTTTCTGGTTCAGTTTTGGTAATTCCTTGCTAGAATCTATATACTTTTAGTATTCCTTAGAAACTATGTTAAGGTCAAAGTATAGTATAATGTCTTAGTTTCTCTTAGACTTGGATATTGTTAGAGGTAGACAGAGTGTTTTGCCGGGACTATTAACCTCAGCTATCATTGCTTGATTATATAGAAAGATGAGTCACATTGATTACATAACAGCTCATTAGAGCTTAGCTAATCTGATAGGAGCCTTGGCAGCCGCACACACCTGTTGAGCTGCTCAAGGTCTTTAATGACTATAATTAACTAGCACAAGTAACTAGGAGAATGCTTAGGAAACAGGACATGCTTAGGAAACAGGACTTAATAACAACATTTCTCCCCCTAAGGCCTGTTTCAACTGATCTTGATCTCCTTGATCCCAATTCTGCTTCTCATATCTTCCAACTTGGTCTTGCCCAAGGCTTTGGTCAGTATATCAGCAAGCTGATCTGCAGTGGGAATAAATTCTGTTTTGATGCTACCTTCTTCCACACAGTCCCTGATGAAGTGATGCTTGATTCTAATATGTTTGCTCCTGTCATGGAAAACAGGATTCTTTGCCAAAGCTAGAGCAGATTTATTGTCTACTCTAAGTTCCACCACCTCAACTTCTCTTCTCAATAATTCTGCAAACAGCCTTGACAACCACAAGGCTTGGGTTGCAGCTGTTGTCATTGCCACATATTCAGCCTCACAGCTTGACAAGGCAACAACTCTCTGCTTGATAGATTGCCAGCTGATCAGACTGTTTCCAAGGAAAAACAAACATCCAGTAGTGCTTTTACTTGTATCAATATCTCCAGCCAAGTCTGAGTCACTATAACCCACAAATCTTGCCTTGCCTGTCATTCTAGTATAGCATAGCCCATGATCTAGAGTACTGAGTACCAGCCACATATCTCAAGATTCTTTTTACAGCCTGAAGATGTTCAGCTGTTGGCTTCTCCAGAAATCTGCTAACATACCCTACAGCAAAAGCCAAATCTGGCCTTGTGTGCACTAGATATCTCAGGCTACCAACTAGTCTTCTATACTGAGTTAGATTTACCTCCTTTGCTGTACTTTCCTTGCTCAGTTTCAACCTTTCATCCATGGGGGTGGTGGCTGGATTACAGTCTGCCATACCACCGAGCCCAAGTATTTTCTTAGCATAATGAGTCTGTTTCAGAGTAATGCTTCCCTCTGATTGTCTTACCTCAACCCCAAGATAGAAAGACAACAGACCCAAATCACTCATTTCGAATGTCTGCTTCATTTTTGCCTTGAAAACTTCAATCTTCTGCTGATTGACTCCAGTGATGATCAAATCATCAACATAGACTCCAATTACCAGCAAAGAATCACCTGAGCCTTTCCTGTACATGGCAGCCTCATATACATTCTGCTCAAAACCCATCTGCTTGAGAGTCAAATCAAGTTTGGCATTCCAAGCCCGAGGAGCCTGTCTTAGGCCATACAATGCCTTGTGTAACCTGTACACTTTCTTCTCTTCTCCTGATACTTCAAAGCCTAGTGGCTGAGTAACATAAACCTCTTCCTTGAGTTCTCCATTCAGAAATGCAGACTTCACATCCATGTGATGTACTGCCCAACCTTCTTGTGCTGCTAGAGCAAGTAAAACACGTACTGATTCCATTCTTGCAACTGGTGCAAAGGCATCTTCATAGTCAATCCCTTCCTTCTGAACAAAGCCACGGGCCACAAGTCTTGCCTTGTGCCTGATCACAGCACCATGTTCATCCTTCTTCAATTTAAACACCCACTTCAATGAAATTGGGCGATGACCTGGACTAGGAGTAACAAGTTCCCAAGTCCCATTCCGCTCAACTGAGCTCAGCTCTTCCTTCATTGCTGCCTGCCAATCTGGGTCATCTTTGGCCTCTTCATAGCTTGTGGGCTCACCGGCATGAGTGAGGTTCAGTTCTGCAAACAACCTCTGTGCCGGCAAAGGGGTTGGCTGATTACCAATAATATCATGGATCTTCCTATAACGAAGCTCTTCACCATCATGGTAAGCATCCACCCTTTCACTATCATTCTCCAGAGGAGTCACATGCTCTATCTGCGGGCTTGCTGGAGCTGGTGTAGGTGTTCTAGGTGACACAGACACCTCTGTCTCCACTGTGGATTCCTCTGCTTCTGCTGCAGACTCTCCTGCACTCACCAAAGGGAGACTAGGTGATGTAGGGTGTGGCTGAAGAGGTGGTGAGGGTAACACTGAACTCTCTGCTTCAGAAAACTCTTCTGCCCATGGAAACTCAACAACAAAATCGCTGTCTACTGCCTCTGAAGTACCTGCTGCCGCTGATGCCCAGTCCTAGCCACGTCCTTCATCAAATACCACATCACGGCTGACTCGCACGCACTGGGACACTGGATCAAATACACGATATGCCTTGGCCCCTTCTGCATAGCCAATGAACACTCCAGCCTCACCACGATCAAGTTTCTGGAGCTGAGTAAGCCGCCGGGTATAAGCCACGTAGCCAAATACCTTGAGATGGCCAACTGTTGGTGCCCGGCCATGCCATGCCTCATACGGAGTGACATTCTTCAGTGCCTTTGTTGGAGATCGATTCAGAATGTGCACAGCCGTCATCACAGCCTCCCCCCAAAACCGAGAAGGCATCCGACGTTGCTTGAGCAGAGCTCGTGCCATGGCCACCACAGTTTGATTCCTGCGCTCAACCACACCATTCTGTTGCGGTGAATACGGAGCACTGAAATGCCTTTTAATACCTTCATCAGCGCAGTATGCGGCGAACTCCGCGACGGTGAATTCCCCGCCATTGTCGGTGCGCAGGACCTTCAACTTGCGCTCGCTTTCCACCTCTGCTGCCGCCTTGATCTTCTTGATTGCTTCCGCCGCTGCGTCCTTGGATGGCAGCAACACAGCCCACATAAAACGGGTGGCATCATCGACGAGCAGCAGGATGTAGCGGTTGCCCGTCGGTGTCGCTGGCGTGATTGGGCCACACAGATCACCGTGCACCAATTCGAGTTGATTCTGGGCACGATATGCTGCTGCGGCCGGAAAAGAGCGCCGCCTCTGCTTCGTGGTGACACAAGTGTCACATACCTGCTCCACATGATCGACCACCGGCATCCCACGCGCCATCTCCTCCTTGCTGAGTCGCCGGAGTGCATCGAAGTTCAGATGGCCGAAACGTTCGTGCCACTGCCATGCCTCAACATCCTTGCGCGCCGCGAGACAGATAGGTTGTGTAGCCTCGAGGTGCAAAATGTACAACCTGTTCTTCCCTCGATGTACCTTGGCCAGCAATCGGTGATGATTGTCCCAAATGCGGAGCACGCCATGGTTAATCACAACCTTGGACCCTCCTTCATCAAGCTGTCCCAGACTTAGTATGGAGTTCTTCAGCGATGGAATGTAGTAAACGTCGTGAAGAACTCTCTGCTCACCAGTCTTGGCTTGAAAAATGATGGATCCAACTCCCTTGATTTCCACCTTCGATGCATCCCCGAACCGGACCGTTCCTCGAATGCCAGTGTTCAGATCAGCAAAGAGTTCTTGACGCCCGATCATGTGATGTGTTGCGCCAGAGTCTAGGTACCAACCGCTGTCCATATCTTCTTCATCCACGCCAAGGTAGGCACAGGCACGTGGCTCAGAGAGCTCGACGTGCTGCGCCGTGTAGCTGTGCGCCGGCGTGCTCTGTTCTAGGCTGATAAAGCCATGTGCCAGAAACAGAGCACCATCTTCTTCACATTCGGCGTACTGGACGCGCGCCTCATGCCTTCCTTGGTTCCCGCCACGCTGTCCAGCCTGATTTCCGCCGCCGCGACCTCCACCACGGTTGCCATCGCCGCGGCCAGCACGGTTTCCACCGCCACTGCCGCGCTCTGCATCCTCACGGCGCGGCTGCGGACACTCACGTGCCCAGTGGCCTTCCTGGTTGCAGCTGAGGCAGGTGTTGGGGCCGACACGACCAACAACATTGCTGTCTCCTCGTCCGCCACCACGTCCACCTCCTCTGCCTCGTCCTCGTCCACCACCGCGGCTGCGTCCACCGCCACCGCGCTGGTTCCTGGAACCAGAGCCACCTGCATCGTCTCCCTTCTCCTTTTTGCATCGCGCTTTCCACTGCTTCTCAGTGTACAGCAGCTTGCCATTGATGGCCACCGGCTCGATCAATACTTGTTCTTCGCGATTGTCCACCGCCTTAAGCCTTGCAGTCACCTCCTCAAGAGTCAGTACCTCAAAATCAAGGAACTGCTCAATGGCGACGACGATCTGCGAGTACTTGGCCGGCACCGTGCGCAGGAATTTCTCCACCACGCGCTCCTCAGTGATGTCCCTATCACCATGGATGACAAGCTGCTGGTGCAGAGTTGACAACCGCACAGCAAAGTCATCCACTTGCTCACCAGGATTGACGCTGATGTTCTCCCAATCACGGCGTAGGCGCTGCAGCGTTGCTCGACGGACCCTGTCCACGCCGATGCGGGTTGCAGCGATGGCGTCCCACGCCTCCTTCGCCGTAGCCTTGTCGAGCAGTGGGAGACCCATCTCCTTGGGTACAGCCCCGACGATCACCTCCAGTGCGCGTCTGTCATCGCGGAACTGGACAGGACCGCCTTCAATGGCGTCCCAGAGATCGCGCGCCTGCATCCTCAGCTTCATAGTCTGGCTCCACTCGTAGTAATTCGTCTTGTCCAGCATCGGCCACGCCGTGCCGCTGCCGGAGTCGCGGTACACCACCCTTCCTTGCGACGACTCGTAGCGACCACCGCCGCGGCAGCGCCTCCGGTCCCGCAGTGGTGACTGCGGACGCCTCCGGTCTCGCGGAGGAGTCCGCGGCCTCCGATTCCTCTCCACCTCCTCTTCCTCTTCTTCGACCTCCTCATCTTCTCCCTACTCGGCGGCGATTTCAGCCCGCAGCTCCTGCGCCGTCCTTGTCGCCGCCTCTGCTGCAGCCGCTGCCTGCTTTGCTGCCTGGACTGCCAGCGCCGCTGCTTCCTCTGCAGCCTTCAGGCGCGCAGCCCGGCTGGAGAAGTCGCCCAGCTCTCCTTCGCTGGTTCCCTTGGCCTTGACCTGGCAGCGCGCTCAGCAGAGGTCGACATGAGTAGAGAAGAGAGGAGTCGGCCTTGAGGCTCTCAGGTGTCTAACCTAAGCTCTGGTACCAAATGTTAGAGGTAGACA
Organism: Zea luxurians; assembly: GCA_029449295.1. Lineage (NCBI taxonomy): Eukaryota > Viridiplantae > Streptophyta > Magnoliopsida > Poales > Poaceae > Zea > Zea luxurians. The sequence goes on from JAOPSE010000009.1 coordinate 119,426,082, forward strand.
GAGTGTTTTGCCGGGACTATTAACCTCAGCTATCATTGCTTGATTATATAGAAAGATGAGTCACATTGATTACATAACAGCTCATTAGAGCTTAGCTAATCTGATAGGAGCCTTGGCAGCCGCACACACCTGTTGAGCTGCTCAAGGTCTTTAATGACTATAATTAACTAGCACAAGTAACTAGGAGAATGCTTAGGAAACAGGACATGCTTAGGAAACAGGACTTAATAACAACAGATATAGGATAGTCGTGATGAAATGGGATGATGTGACATACATAATGTAAACATTTGGACCCAGCTTTAATGCATATGATTATTTACTGGTTTGCTTACACAAATACCATTTTCTCATGCCAGTACAAATTAGTTTTACTGCTCATATTTTTTTACCAATGTAAATGATTAGTCCATTTGCTGTTTTAACATTTTCTTCAAGCTGTTCCCTTCTCTATCTGTGACATGACACATGGGTACATTTACACTCTGTTCAGGCAAACATGTTAGAAGGTGGTGGTAAAACTCCCATATTGAGCCCTGCTGAACTTGAGGAAATTGGTTTCAGGCTTGTAGTATATCCTTTATCCTTAGTTGGGGTATCAATGCGTGCAATGCAGGTTTGTTTTCTTACTTACGTGAAACATGTGGCATTATTCATTTCTTTGTTTATCTATATTGATCAAAGCTGAGGTAATGAGTGTCAAACTTCTGATAGAGATTACATATATATATTCGATTCATTTGAACACAAGCTCAAGGTAGTCCTAGTTCTTGCTGATCCTTTTGCTACCTCCAGTTAGTTATTCTATACTGAACTACATTTCCTTGGTACATCTGAATTCTTATTTCTTTTACTTTTAGCTGACCACATTCTCTGTGCCTCTGTATCCTTTATTGGTAGAATAAAGGTTATTTATTATATTATGATTACATAGCAGATTAAAACAAATGTCCAACTAGTCCACTAACTGGAATTTGTCTTTATGTGTGCTGGAGACTAGTGCAGTTCTATCCTCCTAAATGAAATATAAGGCATACTTTGAACTGCTTGTGAAATGTAGTTTGCTGACCAGATAAACAATTGGTGTCTTCCGATTTTCCACATCCCACACAACCTGCCCTTACAGCAATTTCCCCCTTAATCACCTATGACCAAAACACTCAGAGCACAAATCCCCTTCACTTTATTTATGTTCAATGAGAAAGCATGTGCAGAGAACCATGGATGATAGCGGGGGTAGTGTTCCTGCTTACCCTACCCACCATAAACTTCCAATCCATTATCTTGACTGAACATATGCCAACTTGGTATCTGTATGTGTAGAATTGTAGATATGTCTTAATACTTTCACATAGTATATTTGGCTAGATTTGTAAACATATGACAACATAAATTAGTGGTCAGAGTTATGTCTTGTCAGTACTGAATCATGTTGACATCCTAAGCTATCGTCTCTTATTTGGGATGTGGTGGGGGCACAAGATACTAGCATTCTCATCTACGGTAGGCCTGGTGAATCTTCTGTATCACTCAGATAAAGGGGACTTAGTAGATGGCCTGGTCCTTCAGCAACATGTCCCAGATCAAGACCGATGGAAACTTTCCTCGTCGCGTTCCTACAGCAGCAAGTCGGCCTACCAATCTTTGTTTTTGGGGACAAAGTTGCCCCATGGAAATGAATTTGGAGAGGCTGGGTTCCTCTCAAATGCAATTTTTTCATTGTTAGCCATCAATAACTGGTGTTGGACAGTTGACTGTCGTGCCAAACAGGGATGCCTCATCCATGGTTGCCCCTTATGTGACCAGGTAGAAGAAACTATTCAGCATACATCCATCTCCTGCTTGTTTACCTGGCAGGCCTGGACATTGTTTTTTAGAAGCTTAACCTGTCTGCAGTAGCGCCACATATTTCTACAACCAGTTTCTCTTAAGTTCCCAACCCCTCGAACTCGCCCAAATCGCGCATCCCCACCGCAACTCGGCCTAGGCCCGGCCCGCCTCGGATGGCGCCGCCGTAGCTTCCTCCACCAGAACGCCACCCCTCGCTCCGTCCCGTTGCTGCTGTCGCTCGTCCCTCTCAATCTCCTTGCCACTGATGCTACCCGCCTCGGCGCCGTGCGCCCGCGTCACCTTGCTGCCCTACATCCCCGCCGGCGGAACAGGTACGAGAAGGATGGAATGCATGTAGACCTGTCATTGGGACTTGGGAGGTACCGATATTCATCGGTTGTCCATATCCACATGCATTTGTATCCATATGCATGGCGGACAGGCGGAGTGAGGAAGGGAGGGGTGTGTGTGTGGCTCCACACTGTAATTGTCAGAATTAGGCCGACAATTAATCATTACTACAATTAAATATTGGCCCGCACCACACTGGAGGAGGCTAGAGCACCAAGTATTAATGGCCCAAGGACACACTCAAGTTCTAACTAGGGATTAAAATTGCCTGCTATAATGTTTAGCGACAGGGATGTCGAGCAGCTACGGAAGGCAATAATGAGCTATAGCGGCCGCTACGTCATTTAGCGGATTTGGGAAAATCAATGCAGAATCAGTGATTAATCCACATAAGCAATATCTTTTTTATCCTCCCACCATTGTCTGCAGAAGTCTCAGGCGTTGTTGCCCTTGGTCTCAGCAGTAGCAGCCACCGCCAGCCATGCTAGTTGTGGTCACCACTGCGGACCTTGCTTGCTGCAGCAGCAGCCACCACCTTGCATGTAAGCTTATAGCAGTTCTTGGTCATGTCTGCAGCATGTGACGGGTGCCACCGTTGTTGGTCTCAAGCTCGCAGCAGAGAAGCTGGCTATGGGATTGGAGATTTTTTTGGATTTGAGAAACATGTGAATGGATAAGAAGGACCGCAGAGGCCAGTACCCTTGGTTTGGGCCCCCAACTCCACCCTCACACGCTCCGGAAGGTTCAACCCAACAGCCCCACATGCACTTAGCGGCGTCGAGCTCTACCTATTTCGCGGATTTAGCCCGCTGATTACTGTGATTAGCGTCAAGCTTCTGGTAGCGGCGAAAGATAGTTTTCTTAGTGTGTTTGTAATAAAATCGCTATATTTGTGGCTATAGCTGGCAATTTTAAACCATGGTTCTAATACATTTGTGTCTAGAGATGGCAATGGGTCGAGTGAAACAAAAACCCGCCTGTGATCGCACCCGTGAAGTCTACCTAAACCCGCGCGAGGTGCGGGTACAATTCCAAACCTGCACCCGAACCTATCGGGTTTAGGGTGGGTTTCGGGTCACCTGCAGGTTTTTACCCAGTATACACTTTTAAACAATAATTCAGCTATAAGCAATTAAGTACTGGCAATAATTGAGCTATATCTAACGTATTCTAAGCCTTCTCACGTTGATCAGCAACAAAACATTTCACGAATCGTTAGCCAAGTTACTTATTTAAAATAATTACTATTGTATATTAATCATTTTTGCGCAAAATAAAGAATGAACCAAATTTCAGGTCGGGTGTGGGTCACCCGCGGGTTAAAATAGAAACACGTTCCCACACCCGCGAAACTTTGGACCGGGTGCGGGTTGCACCCGTGGGTCAAAATCTTCACCCGTACCCGCACTCGTCGGGTCGAGTACCCGTCGGGTTTCGGATTTGCGTGTTAAATTGCCATCCCTATTTGTGTCCCTTTTTGAAAGATAACTCGCAAATCAAGAAAAAACATCCCAAATGTTTGGTCGTTCTGGTTCGTGCTTCAGTGGTGCAATTACTGGAGGTATGATTCATTATTCAACCATTTTTTATGTGTTTGTCTGAGAATTTAATTCTTTAATATATTTTCTTTTGAAAAAAGATGCTTTTTATGAAAAGCAAGTAACAATGTTTTATATCACTGGTATGAGATATGAGAGTAAAAAATTCATATAAAAAGGTCAGCGTCTATAGAGAAAGGTCCAACAAAACAGATCAACCAAATCTTTTAAAAGCTAGCATTGTTCAGGTCTTCTCTGTTCAATGTCCTCCAATTTCTTGTTAATTAGGTCCACAAAGCCCAGTATGCTGAAACTTTGATTTTAAAAATAAAAATATCTTTGTCTAGGAGCACTATGCTCACTAGAGTTAAGAATAAAGAATATAAAAGGATTGTAATCATATCGAATCCTATTAGAGCTTTAGACAAAACAAAGAGGACACATCTGACATCTCTTCCCATACTACAAAACCCAAAAGTCAACCTAACTTAACAATTACATAGACAACCGTTTATTGGTCAAATGAGTTAAGTTATCCACTAATGGCTACCTATAAAATCATTGAACTTTTGATCCAAAACTAAATCAATGTTATAAAAACTAAAACTAAATCAAGAAATTTGATTATTGTTTTGTTTTCAACAAGGGTATGGGGTTTTGATTTGTTGTGTTTGATATAGCATTTCTAATCAATTTGTTATGCGTTATAATAATTATCTAACTTTTATTTTTATTTAATGAAAAGTATACCATATCATTATCACATAGGTTAGCTGTAGTTACTGAAAGTAAACCAGCACCAGTAGTTAAGGATATTGATTGGAACCCTAAGCTAGGAAATTGTAAAGTAAAAGATGCAAAGACAATGGTTGCATGAGTAAAGTGCACTTCCAGACCTTAAACTTGTGCGGGTGTCAACCCGGTCCATATACTTTTAAAGTGTGTGTTAAAGTTCTATTCACTGTTTGGGTCTCACTTAAGTCCTAATGGGTCAAAACGAACCCGATACATCGCGTCCCATCGTTTTCTCCTTTGTTAAAGGAAAAGCTCGTTCATAGGGAGCCCCACAACACCTGATCCTATCTTCTCCGAAGTAGATGTCAATATCGATGAGGCGGTCGTTGTGGTCTCGCGCGTCGACATGGACGACAACTGAGAGGCGCATGATGTCTGGCTCTAGGATGACGATGAAGTAGGTACCTCATCAATAACCTTCGCTGCCTTGTTCACCACCGCGACCACCCCAACGTCGCTGTCGACGTCCTCAACCAGCTGCTGCCGCTTCCTCTTGTTTGTGGCGGTTGTGTCTGCCTTCTTCGCCGGAGTGGGCGGCGACGAGGCCTAGATGTCGGCGCGCGGGTGCCGACCTCGTTGGGGAAGTTGAGGATGGCCTTGGCGCGCGTGCATGCGAAAGACGCTGCGGTCATACGCATGCGCGGCCTCGACGGGCGTGTCGTACGTGCCAAGCCACACGCGCGACCCTAACGCTTTGGGTCACGGATCTCTACTGCGTACTTGCCCCAGGGTCACTGTCGGACACCACGGTACTTGCATAAGTCCTCCACGGCCTCGACTGTCGCTGCCAGCTGTGTGGCGGCGGGCGCCATTGCTTCCATCGCCAAAGCGTACGACCTTGGGGGCATGATGATGGTAAGAGGCTGCTTGACGGAGGCTTAGGGCTCGCTTTCGAATGTTATTATCATCCGTGGCGAAGGCTCCTGTGGGAAACCCTAAGCCTAACAAGGGGTTGGGTGATGTATTAATAGACTGAGTTAGTTGGGCTTGGTCCATTACATAGGGGTGAGAAGGTAAATACATGGGGTAAACCCCAAACCCTAAACGAGTACTCTAACACCCCCGCAGTCGCAACTCTATCCAGTACAGATGTTGAGATTGGACCAAAAGTCTAAAAATACACTCGGCGGTAACCCATTAGTGAAGATGTCGGCGAACTGCAGCGTGGTGGGGACGCTGAGAACCCGAACTGGCAGTGACACGCTCGCGGACGAAGTGCAGGTCGATCTCCATGTGCTTCTTGCGCTGATGCTGCACGAGATTGGTAGAGAGGTAGACCGCGCTGACGTTGTCGCAGTAGACGAGGGTTGCACGCTGAAAAGGGCCGTGGAGCTCGTGTAGTAGCTGACGCATCCAGGAGGCCTTTGCCACGCCGTTGGCCACAACGTGGTACTCAGCCTCTACGATGGAGCGGGAGACAACGAGTTGTCGTTTGGCTGCCTAGGAGACAAGGTTGGCGCCTAGGAACATGGCATAGCCGGAAGTGGACTGGTGCGTGTCGGGACAGCCGACCCAGTCAGCGTCGGTGTAGACCACGAGCTCCGACTTCGGGGATAGTCGGAGGAGGAGGTCGTAGTCGAGGGAGCCGCGGAGGTAGTGCAGGATCCACTTGAGAGCACCGGTGGGGCTCCCGCGGGGTGTGCATGTGCAGGCACACCTGCTTGTCGGTGTAGGCGATGTCGGGCCTGGAGAAGGTAAGGTACTGGAGTGCCCGGTCAGGCTCAGGTAAGACGTCGCGTTGACGATCGGGGGCTCGTTGTCCTCAGAGAGCTTCGCCTGAGTGTCGACAGGCGTGGAGCAGGGTTGCAGTCGGACATGCCAGAATGTCGATGGCGTACTGGCGCTGGGAAGGAAGAGACCCTGGGGCCGGCACTCGGCGATGATGCCGAGGAAGTGGTGGAGGGGCCTCAGGTCCTTTATCGCGAACTCCCGCTCGAGGGCGACGATCGTACGTTGGAGGAGATCGGCGGTGGATGCCGTGAGCACAATACCGTCGACGTAGAACAGGAGGTAGATGGTGTCGTTGTCGCGCCGGTAGATGAAGAGTGACGTGTCCGACTTGGCTTCGGTGAAGCCGATGGAGGCCAAGCAGGAGGCAAAGCGACTGTACCAGGCCCGCGACGCCTGCTTGAGGCCATATAGGGAGCGGTTCGGTCGACAGACCAGATCCGGGCGAGCGGCGTCGACGAAGCCGATGGGCTAGCTGCAGTAGACAGTCTCTGTCAGAGTGTCGTGGAGGAAGGCATTCTTGACGTTGAGCTGATGGATCGCCCAAACTCGGGAGAGGGCGAGGGAGAGGGCGGCGTGAACGGTGGCGAACTTGACGACGGGGTTGGAGATCTTGTCGTAGTCCACTCCGGGGTGCTAGGTGAAGCCTCGAAGGACCCAACGGGCCTTGTAGCGGTCGAGGGAGCCATCCGAGGTTAGCTTGTGGCGAAAGAGCCACTTTTCGGTGACCACGTTGGTGTCCGGTGGACACGGCACCAGGTCCCAGGTGTGGTTGGCCAGCAGGGCCGCGTACTCCATAGCACGATGCCAGTGTGGGTCGGCGAGGGTGGTGCGAACGGAGGGGACCAGGGAGGCATCCGGAGAAGTGGCGGTCGTATTAGCGACCAAAATCAGGCGGTCGACGGGGCGGAGAACGCCGACGGCGCGTCGAGTCACCATCTGGTGGATGCCCGGGGTCGTGGTGGATGGCGACCGGGTGGTACACAGGCGGCTCGGAGCGAGCCACCGGGACGTAGGGGCCGCCGGCGTGGCCGACTCGCGGTGGTGATAGACGACAGCGGGTTCGGCGAAGCGAACCGCGCTCGTCGACGGGCCTGGGTCAGTGGGTGCTGAGTGGCGCGCCCGCGGCGGTGGTAGACGAGGGCGAGGTTGGCGAAGCGAGCCGCACTCGTCGACGGGGCCGCGCAAGGCGCGGGAGGAGTCGACGGGGCCACGTGGCGTGGCAGAGGAGTCGACGGGGCTACACGAGGTGCAAGCAGGGACGACGGGGCCACGCGTGGCGCAAGCAGGGTCAAGGGGGCTGCGTGGTGCTGGCATGATCGACGGGGCCACGTGTGGCACGGGCAGGGTCGTCGTGGCCGCGCGTGGCATGGGAAGAGGCGCGAGCGGAGGCGTCGATGCCGCACGTGGTGTAGGCAACGGCGTAAGGCGGGGCGCCTGGGGTGGAGGGGTAACCGGATCGGACTTAAGGAGGAAGTCGAGATCGGTGGGTGGGGAGGAGCCAGTAAGAGGAAATACGTGTTCGTCGAAGATGACGTGACGAGAGATGATGTGGTGTGAGGCGAGGTCAAGACAGCGATACCCCTTGTGGCAGGGGAGTAGCCAAGGAAGAGGCAACGATTGGAGCGAGGAGATAGCTTATATGGTGTGGTGACGGAAGTGTTAGGATAGCAAGCACAACCGAACATGCGAAGGTGGTCGTAGGAGGGGGCTGTGTTGTACAGGGCGAAGTGGGGAGTGGGGTGGCTTACCGCCTTCGAGGGAAGACGGTTGAGGAGGTGTGTGACGGTGTGCAGGGCCCTACCCAATAGCTGTCAGGGCTCACCCGGAAGAGGAGGCAGTGGATCATATTAGTGGTGGTGCGAATCATGCGTTCAGCTCGGTCATTCTGAGCAGAGGTGTAGAGCACGAGAGGCGCAACTGGACGCTATTGGTGAGAAAGAAAGAACGGGAGGCGTGGTTGTCGAACTTGCGGCCATTGTCACACTGCAAGGCACGGACTGGGCGGAACTAGGTGGAGACCCAGGCGAAGAAGTGTGTGAGGGTGGGGAACGTGTCAGACTTCAACCGAAGCGGAAAAGTCCAAAGAAAAAGGGAAAATCATCCAAAATAACCAAATAGTATTTATAACCAAAGAGACTGAGTACAGGGGAGGTCCAGAGATCACAATGAACCAGGTCAAAGTCTGCTCAGCCCGAGAAGTAGTGAATGGGAGACGGGTATGTCGGCCTAACTAACAAGCATGAGAGAGAGACCCTCAAAATGTTCCCTATTACAGGAAGGATCTAAAATGCTGGTAAGCTTGGTGATGACGTCAGGTCCTGGGTGGCCGAGATGACGATGCTAAGTGGTGGAGACCAAGACGGGAGGTAGAGACGCGTCGGTGGTGGAAGGCCGGAGCGTGTAGAGGGGCCCGACGCTGTCACGTCGGGCGCTGGTCACCGGGATAAATCCACGAAATAGTTAGACCTCAGCGCCGCTAAGTGCATGTGGGGCTGTTGGGAGGTTCCTGATCGTTGGGATCGAGGAACGGGAATGTGGTACATGGTACATTACTAAAATTAGGATTTAACACTATGGGAACGAGATTGTTCCCACGTTCCTGGAACGTGGCCAAGTTCCTGGTTCCAGGTTTCTAAGGGCTGAACCTTCCGGAGCGTGTGGGGTTGGGGGTGGGGGCCCAAACCAAGCGCACTGGCCTTTACGGTTCTTTCTATCCATTCACATGCTCCTCAAATCCAAAAAAATCCCCAATCCCATAGCCTAGCTTCTCTCTGCTGCGAGCTTGGGACCAACCATGGTGGCACTCGTCACATGCTACAGACACGACTAAGGACTGGTACAAGTTTACAAGCAAGGTGGTGGCAACTGCTACAACAAGCATGGTCCGCGGTGGTGACCACAGCGAGCATGGACGATGGTGGCTGCTACCGCTGAGACCAAGGGCAGCGGCTCCTGAGACCATGGGCAACGACGGTTTCTGCAGACAACGGTGGGAGGATAAAAAAGCTATTGTGTGTGCGGTGTGCTTGGGAGGGGCTCCCTTTAGCCTTTCCCTTTCGTGTGTGCGGTGTGCTTGGGAGGGGCTTCCTTTAGCCTTTCCCTTTTCTTTATGCAGTTTGTACTTATTTCCTTCTTAATGAAAGCTCTCGTGTGATGTTTGAGTAAAAAAAAATCGTTTTCAATTCTAACACATTTATTTATGTTATTTTAGTGTTTCCCCTTCCTCAACTCTCGAGCTTGTACCATAATCATTCAACAATGTATATTTGATAGACAACTATAATGTGTCCTAGTTTCTGAAGATCCTGTTGGTGCTAACAAACCACAGCTACTTCTATTGACTAACCTTGCCATTTTCAATAGGTGTTTCATTCTGACGATGTCAGAAGCACTACTTGTTGTTCATAATACAAGAATGTCTGAAATGCAGGATGCTCTAGTTGCGATAAAAGACGGCGGTGTACCTCCACCTAGCGTCCTGCCATCTTTTCAGGAGATCAAGGATACATTGGGTTTCAACCGCTATTATAAAGAAGAGAAACAATACCAAGTGGTGAGTTGGGACGCTTTTGTTCTTGCTCTGTTTGCCCGGATGTGTTTAGATTCTGTCTACTGGGCCCTCAGGAAGCACCATGGCTTCGTCCTGCGCTTTCCGTCCCCACCTGCTGCCCACTGTCCTACCTTACCTGCAAAGCAGCCTCCTCTCTGTTCACTTCATCCACCACTGCCATCATGTCCCTAGGTAGTGATACCTCTGCTGACTCACTGTGTTCAACAGTGGAATCCATCGCCGCCATCAGGCCAGCCTATCGCTGGTTCGTTGCAGGCTTCTCTTTAGCTTTGCAAACACGCTGAATCCTAGCCACATAGACATTGCCAGAGTTTGGATGAGCGAGGATGAGAATGTCCCAAAACACAAAATTGGACAGTGGCGAAATCTGGTGCCAGTGTATGCTAGAAGACTCGTACAAGCACTAGTTTTTTTCCCCACATGTTTAATTTAACATGAAGTTTCCTAAATCACATGTTTACCTTTGGTAGGACAAGTGAAGGGAGCAGCTGACGTCTCATCTTGTGGATTCAGCCGGATCGTGGTTCATGGCTTAATTGCCACCGGACATGATGCAGACCAGTCGTATTTATGTTGAGTTGTAATCGAACGCTGCGTAGCGCAATATCCTGAGGAACACATACTACTATGCTGTGGTTTCAATAATTCCGACGTTGTGATTGCAGTTTAATATAACAGGCCAGCATGATGGGGCTTTCGTTATGACAGAGCACACTTTACCCCGTCACTGTAGTGTACTAGGAGCATTTCTGGGGAAACCTTTTAAGTTAAAAACCATCGTTATAAATACCAATGGCCATATCAGGTTAATGGAAACGGACGTGATCTGTATATACAACACACAATTGCTGAAACCATTTCCTTGGCATGCGCTTCCAGTTCTCCACCATTCCCTTTGTTTTAATTTGCAAGATGTTATGGCTTTTTCAGATACATAGTTGTTACTATGTATCTAGACATAATTTTCATGTACAGACGTAATTTATATCTAGGTGGGTAATAAGAATTTTGGAAAAGGGGGAGTACAAACAATCTAGCATTATAACTTGTGCCCTGGCATGGCTTTTTTCTAGTGCAATCTAACCTGGGTGGTCACGTTTCTGTTTGCAACAATGCTTTGACAATTCACCGCACTATATGTCTATAACTTTGGTAGCTAAGATCTCCTTTCTTTCAATTTGGTGAACCCTTAGGGCTGATTTGTGAGTAGCAAAATAGAGGGGATCCATGAAGAGAAATCTTCTTGCTTTTCAAAATTAAATAGCGAAAGGATTTTTATCCATGAATCCCTCTATTTCCTGGTCATCAAACCAGTCTATCTTGGTTGTATCAGCGAGTCTCACTGGGTAGAGCTAGATTGAGCTCATACAAGAGGTCTTCGTTCGGTTTGGTTGTCTGGGTATGCTTATGTAGGGTAAATAAGTTTGGTTGCTTGTACTGCATGGAGATGACTTAAGAATAAAAAGGTATTTTTTAAAATAATTTATATGATATATATGGTTTTGTTTGGTTCATTAAGGTAGTGTTTGGTTGAGGAGCCAACTAGAACAGAGTCGTTCCATCCCTGATTCTAGGAACGGAGTCGCTTTGTTCTGTGTTTGGTAAGCTGGAACGGAGTGGCTTTGTTTTTTGTTTGGTTGCAGAGTGAACTGGAACAGAGTGGCTCCATCCTTTGTTTGGTTGAAGAGTCACTGAAGTTCATCACAATATGCAGGCTCCGTCCGTGACTGTGTGAGCGGGCTGGGAACGGAGCGGCTCCGTCCGATTGATTTTTTGGATTGAAATGGTTCCGGTTCCGGATCTGAGAAGAATATTCTCTAATTGGAGCCACTCCGTTCTATTTACTTTGTAACCAAACAACAACAAAACTAGGACATAACAGCTCCGTTCTACTTGATTCTTCAACCAAACACTACCTAAATTATCAGGATTGTAAATATAAACTTGGTTGGATGATTAGGTATTTTAATCACTAATTTTAGGGCTAGTTTGGAAACTCTATTTTTTAAAGGATTTTTTTAAAAAAATAATTAATTTTATTTATGAAAATATTTTTTTTTGAAAAATAAGGTTACCAGATTTGCCCTTAAGGTGTATTTTTTTTTCGTGCCTAGCCTAATCTCGCATGAGACGAGCCTGCACTCAGAGGATGGTCAAAATCTGCGTACGCACGGAGCCAAACTTGAAGAGGAATCTTGCACGCGCTCAGTCTAGCCGAGGAGCTGCTGCAGGAATTCAAACACGCGTGGTTGCATATACCATGGGACAGGCATAGGCCACATGCACGCAACCAATCGCCCCATAGCGGTGGAAAAGAGTGCAATGTCAGATTCGCTAAATCGTCTTAAATTCGATCAATCCTATATAAAAGAATATCACTATTCCCGTTTATTTTGTTGGAATTAAATTTTATTCTAATAATCATAATTTAGACATAAACTAATTAAATATATTTATATGTAACATATTTGTATATTATTCTAAATATAGGAGGAAGATAGTTATACACTACAGTTATGCTATAGTGAAGTAGAAGAGTGTGATATAAATTATATATTAGAAAAGATACATGTAAATCTATAAAATCAATTTCTATCTTTCACTCGATGAATTTGAGATAGGCTTATACACAAAATTTGGAAAGTTATGAAATGTTACATTCTAAAAAATAAGCTACTTTATTAGTTAGATTCTAATTCCTCAAAATGAAGGGAAACAAAATAGGCATGATACTAAATGGTTCTTTTTTTCACAGCCTAATTGGTATTAAAATATTGATAATTTTTTCTATAAACATAGAACTAGAACTACATCCTTTTGTGGATGAAGGATGGGGTACTACTTTACAATCATAAAAATGACTATTATTGTACAATAGCTGCCCTTCAAGCCGCCTCATAGTAGCTCATACAATTGGTACTATAGTTGTTTTATCGTCCTAAATTTTAGCTCATGGGGTGTTTGTTTTGGAAAATGACTCATGTCACTCTCATCTCTCTTTTCTTCACGTCATACGAAATCTTACATGACATTGTATATAAAATCATACATGCCATTGCATGAGATGTTACTCTCCTTTTTCTTTTCTCCATGCCATAAAAAACCTTACATGACATTGCATAAAATTCTACATGATATTGCATGATACGGGCTATAAGGTCTATAATAAGACCGCTGATATGTATCAATGTACTTAGCCTTATACATGTAGGTATGTTTGGGAGCAAGTGGAATGTAAGGAATTGAGGAGACTAGAATCCCTTAATATTTAAATTGAATATTAGGGGATTCTAGCCCCCTCAATCCTCTCCATTCCACTTGCTCCTAAACAAGCCCATAATGTATGCTTTAGTTTCAAGGAGAAATACCTCCAACAAATCCAATAGTTCTCTAAAAAAGCTCTCTAAACTCATGTGTGGTAGGTTGCTAAATAGCTATTGAAAGTAAAAATAGTTTAGTCCCCAATAATTCTTAATATTTAGAGAGTAGTTCAATTTTAAATCTAGTTTTGGTAAGCCCATTTCCTTTTTCCTTGAGTTATGTGCACTAGTTAATGATCAGATCAAGACTCCGTCTCCCCGATGGTCTGCCTCTCCCTAGCGATGACGTGAGCACCAACGGTCTACAACAACTCCATCGAACTTAACAAGTTGGAACTAATCATAGCTCCATCCGATATTTCATAGGAGCTATTAATCAGGTTAGCACCTTATACCTAACTGCTACATCCAACAATGTACGAAGAGGCAAACCTTGAGCTAGCCGTCAGACCTGGCAGGTGACACATTTAGCTTGGTGGCGGGTCGAATGCCGAATGCTTAGTCGTCTATCAGCGCATCAGAGCTGTATTGGTGGTGGGGTTGTGGGTGGGGTAGCAAGCCTACCACGTCAGACCTGGTTGGCAATGAGATCAGTCGATGATGGAAAAGAAGCTTGTGTCACGCATGTTGGACTTAACTGCTTTGCTGTGGAAAATGAGAAAAAAGAGGACGCTGGACCTGACTACCTCGCTGTGTGGGAAAGAAAAAAAAAATCAGCAGGCGGTGTGAAGAAATCGATGTTAACTATGTTTAAGAGTGTCTATCGAGTTGTCAATTCTAAAAAGTAAATGAGGTTGAATAGCACGTGACTACATTTAACAACTCTATTTGAAGAATTATTAGAGAAGCATTTTTCTGTTCACTTTTTAAATTTAAGATTTAGGATCTGTTTGAATCCATAGTGATTATGTTTAGCACTACACTTTAGCTAAACTTTAGCATTTGAAGGTCCAAACATGAGTTCTAAACTTTAGCACCCAATAATAATTTAGCTTTTCAAAGTGTGATAAACTTTAGCGCACATGGGACCAACTCCAGCAGCCTCCGTATGCGGCTCCCCATCTCTTTTTTGCACTGTGCAGTACACTATTCACCAGTCTAGCGGATTCTGTATCCCTCTCCCTAAAATGCACGCCGTGTATTTGCACTCCTCTTCCCCATGTATTCTCTCTCCTCTCCGCACATGTCAGAGCAACATAGCAATAAAAGTCTACGCTCGTGGGACTCATCTGTCATCTGTCAGTATCACATGCATGCAGATATGATGTGCGATACAGAGTCTATCTGCTAGAAACGCCTGCGGTTAGAGGCTCCGCAATGGTGATCGCGCCTATGTATTTTACGGATACGGAGCCACCTTTGCTGGAGTTGGTCTTAGGGAGTTACTTAGGCCATCTCCCCTATCTCATCACCTATTTTGAACTTCACTCTGCAAACAGTGTCATTTATAGTATAATATCTCATATTATACAAGATTCACCAAAGATAACATTAGAGAACTAGTCGATGATACCTTTTAGCAGGCTTTCAAAGTAGTAAGAACAACTCCAAGAGACTAACTAAATGACTCTTCAAGCTAAATTGTCCATTTAACAATAAAATAACTCTCCAATAGTCTAACTATCCAACTCGCTAAGTTATCCGGCTCTCCAAATTAGTCCTATCTCTAGCCAAACTTGGCTACCCACTTAGATTAGCTAAACTAATTTGTCTATTAGAGAGTCTGTTCGAATAAAATACTATATATAGAGTTTAATCTTTATGTAGAGGTAAAGAGTCTAATAGAGAGTAAAAAGTCTCTTGGAATTGAAGACACACATCGATAATTTAGGAGCACTTATACTACTATTCATACTGTTTATAAAATAGTAAAACACATGTAATATGAAACACTAACATACATCTTTAACATACTCCATCCGTCCCATAATAAACAAGTTCCTAAAATTTTCAGATATATTAGGAACGTTGGCAAAAGAAGCATGTATCCTTATCTCCTTTCCTTTTCTAGAGGATATCTCTTGGATTTGACAGTTATTGCTTGCAAGCACCTATGATTAACTTCCATATTAGGAGACAATCTTTCATATTTGTGTAAAATATTATTTATTTTAGGACAAACTGTGAACCTTTGAATCTTATTCATTATAGGAGAAAGGGAGTACATAGTAGCTATATACGCCCCCTGCACTAAATAACGTAGCTGGACCCAACATATTGTTTTGTAGTAGAGAAGCTTCAATTTGGGCTTGAATGGCACATAAAAGTCATTGGAATTCACCGGAGGTCCAGCCTGCATCTCCAAGAATGAAGGGAAATTTGGCATCACATGGAATGGACTAGGGAACATCCAGTGTTTCCATTTGATTTGATTTGGTACTTACAAATATGGCGAAAATGCATCGTAGGATACAACATGGAATGGACTAGGGAACATCCAGGACATGAAATTGCACTTCATAAGAAGTATTTCATCCTGTTATCTCTTCTCATGGCACGATACACAGCTTGGACCTGAAAAGCAGCAGGCAGAACTTCAATAAAAGGGGTAACCTTTATATCTACTCCCTCCGTCCCATAATAAATAAGTTTCTAGAAATTTTCGGACATATTATGAACATTGGCAAAAGACGCATGCATCCTCATCTCCTTTTCTTTCCTGGAGGATTTTTCTTGGATTTGGCAGTTGTCGTCTGCATGCACCTATGATTAGCGTCTGCATTAGGAAACAGTGTTCTATGTTTGTGTAAAATATTATTTATTTTAGGACAAATTATGAACCTTCGACTCTCATTTATTATGGGACAGAGGGGGTGTACAAAAATGAAATGAACACAAAAAAACAAACTCAAAAAATAGGCATATTTTTTTCTGGTAAAGACATTTGAATAAAGGAGAAACTTGTCACCTGCTCACTAGAAACAACACGAATTGGCCCAATGTTTACAGAAACATATTTCCCTCTTGAAGATAATTTCTGAGATACCCGGCCCTGTGCAAACCATTGCAAGCATAGCAGTGAAACAAATCAAGAGAATGATTGTGAAAAGGAACTGAAAGAATTCATTCTATTTGCTGCAGGCTGTACTTATACAGGCATGAGTTACATGCAAGGGAAGAATTAAAATCCTAGAATGTCCTCTAATCAAGCCTAACCAATACGATGGTACAAATGTAGATTCAGATATGATCTGCTATTAAGGCCAGTAATGACTGAGATTGGAGGGTCAGTAATGGCCGTGAGATTGCCTTTCTAACAGATACAACTACAATCTAACATTGGAATGTCTCTTGGCACAGTTTTTTCCTTCATATCTTCACATAGGAAAGCAAAGTTTCACGAAAGTATTAGTCCTACTGCCATCTAAGAAGCATAAACAACAAATAATTAAAGTGCAAATGATTAGTGTACAGAGTCACAATACTGAACTTATTAGTGCACAAACCATTTCACGGAAGTATTGGCTCCGCGCAAAGCACTAGCAGTCTAACCACATCTTCTTGTTGATAACTACATGGTTTACAAATAATTATAAGAATGATAAAAACTAACCTTGGGAATTGATTCTTGAAGAACAGATTCAACAGCAACTACCATTGACTGGACAAAATCATCACCTCCAGTGCCAATTGCTGTAAATCCTCTATCTGTGGGGTAGGAATTTACCTGTGAAGCAAAACAGCATAGCTAGTGAGCAATGCCTAAAAAAAATAGACTCTACAACTTTTAGGGTTCATTCTAACTTTTAATTGCTATCCACATGCCTGAACCTTGACTTGTGGCTTCTGTTGGATTTCAACTCTAGCCTACCCCAACTTGTTTGGGACTAAAAGGCTTTGTTGTTGTCTGTTGTTGTATTCCAGTTTTTAACTCAAAAAGAATATAGCAGAGATGCACTTTGTTGCACACAAACTGATCAGCAGTAATAATATGATAAAAGGATAGCAAAAATGAAAGGCAGCATGAGATGTTCATGTTCTCAATCACTATTGTGTTTCCCGAAAAAGGTTGAAGGCCATTGATGGTGTAAAATATTGTATCCATAACATACAAAGAATACCACAAATGAGCGTCACAAAGTTAAAAGTCATTCAATTTAGCTTCCCATGACCTACCATTTCCCCAAAACAGAACACGTGATAAATCCTACCTTAATGTTAACAAGCTACTGCTTCCAGAAGAAATATTAGTACAAACAAGAGCTTTTTCAATATATAAAGGGCTCTCATTGCATCAGCATTTCTCAAAATTTAGGAGTCACTATTTCGTAGAGTGCCCATTGTAAGTCTATCTTTAGGTAAGTTGTAAAGAAGATGGACAATGAGACACACCTTCTGATCCAGAACAAGCCATTCATCACTTGCATCGTCAGTCACAGTACCACCCATGACCATATTTGTTGTGAGTGCAACCCTTCCTTTAGACCTTGCTATCTCTGGTTTCAGAAAAATAAAAGCCAGTATGAAGTAGAGCATGGAATAAACCCTAGAAGAACTTTTGGCTCAGTGTAAACATGAACCCTTCCATCATGAACACCAGTGTTTTAAAGGCGTCGCCTAGGCGTCCAGACGCTCAAGCAATCTGAGGCGCCTTGCTCGCCTACCTCGCCTAAGCGGCGCCCAGGCGGTGGCCAATTTCTTGTCTCGCCATACCGCCTTAAGAACCATGATGAACACAAATTTCATGAATGGTGAAGTAGGCATTAGAGCATGGAATAAACCCTAGCAGAACTTTTGGCTCAGTGGAAACATGAAGCCTTCCATCATGAACACAAATTTCATGAATTTGGCAAAGTAGGCACAAACCATACATAGTCCTGCAAGGAGATATGTCACTTTACATCGTTATCATGTTTGTTTTAGATTCTGATTGTGGATTGTACCTTTTACTATCTCAAGCTACAACAATCCACAGGCCAGGTTGCTACAACCCAGCAATCTGTGGCGGCAGCTAGTAGATCGTTATGATTCACAAGCTGCTTTTCACAATTTACAAGCTGAAACATGCAGGGCCTTGCATTGACCAATACACCAATTCATCCATGCTATTGAGCGGTTCTATGCTGAGAATTATCCTGATTACCCTATTACACAGTAATATGCAAAGTAAAAATGAATGCGACACTAAAGAACTGTAGCCGAAATTGCGTTGGCTAAATCAACCAAGCCATGGAATCATCGCATTTTACTGCTAATTCCAAGCCAAACCAACGGTAAATTACATATACGAAGTAACCCTCGAACCCAACCATCGCAATAAACCAGCGATTTGGTAGCCCGATGTCTAAAACTATATTATATCCGAGCAAGAAACGACTGAAGCGACTAGCTGAAGCTGCGAATAAGCAAGACGGAATAACTCGTACTAACAAGCAGTGGGGGAGTGGGGTATGATGACTCACTGGATATGGCCTCGAGCACAGCTTCTTGCGGCGGCTGCCCGGGCTCCCCGCCCCCGCCGCCGGAGCAGCAGCGGAGGTGCGGACGGCGGCCACCGCGGGACGCTCTCCAAACAGGTGGCGCCGCGGCCGGGAGGCGGTGTAGCGGGTCGGGGAGGAGCAGGGAGCGGAGGGCAAGTGCGCGGCACGCCATCGCCGCTCCGTCCGTTGTCGTCCTCTTCTTCCGGTCGCCGCGGCCACGAGAGATTTCGTGGGATTTTTCTCGGTTCGCGTCGGTCTGCTGGATTTCGTTTGCGTGGAGGGCCGCCGAGCCGTTATTTTTTCCCCTCTTTTCCCTTCTTTTCCCCCCTATACTAATCTTCGGTTCTGCCACCAACAGCTTCACAAGCTGTTAGAAGCTGTATTTTTATCGAACACTAATTTTTAAAAATTTTAAAACCACGAGTGAAATTCTTTTACGCTCTCAGAGAAAAATAGACACTGATATGAAACTGAAAAAGTAGCTTTCCACCGTTCTTTACCTCATTTCTTTTAGGCATGCAATGCAACAAGCCATTATAAAGATGTTTTTGTCAAATAATTGTTTCGAAATAGCCTAACTTCACCAAAAAAATGTTTTTAACTAAACTAAATAGAGCTTTCGTTGTTTGATGCTAGATAGCTCAAGGCTCTTTCCCCCTCTGATTAAGATCAGAGGGCGAAGGAAGGAACGAGTCAGAATCACATATATAATAAATTGTAGGCAAAGTGGTTTATACAGAAGTGGCATCTTAGAGTGTGTTAGGTTGAATGTGCAAGGAGAGATGGAAGGAGACGGCCTTATTTTCCATGATGTTTGGATAAGGGTCACGCGAGAGTGTGAACACCGGAGCAATTTTCAGTGGCGGCGCGGTCCCTAAAAAACGTGTGACCGAAAAAGAGGTCTTGCGTTGCCTCCCAACTTTATCCTTACCCTACCCCCTCTCATCCTTATCTTGGTGACAGATCTTAGCGGCCGAGAGCTAATGCACGTGGCCGCCATCGTGAGGGTGAGCATAAGCACAAGTGCAAGCGAAGGCGAGGGTCCAGGCGAGCGGCCGGCCAGGTGCACATCACCGGCTTGTCGGCTGCCTTCTGGGTACGTGCCACCTGCCTGTGATCTTGCATGGGTTTCGATGCGTGTCACCTTCGTGAGATTTGGTTCCGATGTGTGTTTCAGGAACTCCAACCAACAGACCAGCTCTGGAACGTCTAAGAACAATCTCCCCGGCACCAGCACAAGAACATCTAAGAACAGGTATGTCCCAATGTAATCCTTATCGTTGTGCTACTAGATCTGGTCATTTTTGCTCTGGTGACAATGGTTATCATTGATTTGTGCCATACTTGGTTTCTTTGATGCTATATGTGGTGCTATTAGAACTGACTCGGGTTGCCTAATGCTACTTGGTTTGTGCCCTAATGTGAAGATAATTGCTAATTGTAATTTAAAAAAGAAATGTTGATAGAATGAATGCCACCTTTTGGTTCGGCAAAATCAAACTGATGGCTACTTTTTTGCTGTTCAAATGACTACTTTATGTGTTATGGTTATTTTGTTGTTCAAATGGCTACTTTATGTGTTGTGGTTCTCCTACCAGTTAATTTTATGTGATGTTAACCTACCAGCTATTTTTTTCTAATCATTCAAATCTCTTACTAGTACTGCTATATGCATAATTAGTAACCTAGTAAGAACTAGAGCATAGCCTAGTAGCCTGGTGAAAGTTGCCTAGAGGGGGGGTGAATAGGCGGAATCTGAAAATTATAAACTTAAGCACAACTACAAGTCGGGGTTAGCGTTAGAAATATAAACGAGTCCGAAAGAGAGGTCGAAAACAAATCACAAGCAAATAAGAATGGATGGCACGGTGATTTGTTTTACCGAGGTTCTGTTCTTGCGAACCTACTCCCTGTTGAGGTGGTCACAAAGACCGGGTCTCTTTCAACCCTTTCCCTCCCTCAAACGATCACTTAGACCGAGTGAGCTTCTCTTTTCAATCAAATGGGACACTAAGTCCACTACAAGGACCACCACACAATTGGTGTCTCTTGTTTTGATTACAAGTGTTGTGGAAACAAGAATGAGGAAGAAAAAAGCAATCCAAGCGCAAGAGCTCAAAAGAACACAAAAGTCTCTCTCTCTAGTCACTAATTTGTTTGGAGTGATTCCGGACTTGGGAGAGGATTTGATCTCTTTGTTTGTATCTTGTATTGAATGCTATAGCTCTTGTATGAGGTTTGAAGGCTGAAAACTTGGATTCCTTGAAGTGTGGTGGTTGGGGGTATTTATAGCCCCAACCACCAAAAGAACCGTTGGTGAGGGCTTCTGTCGAATGGCGCAGTCCGGTGCGCCACCGGACACTGTCTGGTGCGCCAGCCACGTCACCAGGCCGTTGGGTTCCGACCGTTGGAGCTCTGACAGTTGGGGCCACCGGACAGTCTGGTGGTGCACCAGACAGGTCCTATAGACTGTCCGGTGCGCCTTCTGCGCCTGCTCTGACTTCTGTGCACGCACTGTAGTGCATTTAATGTCTTCTGCAAACGACCGTTGGCGCGAAGTAGCCATTGCTCCACTGGCACACCGGACAGTCCGGTGGTACACTAGACAGTCCGGTGAATTATAGCGGAGCGGCCTACCAAATTCCCGAAGCTGGCAAGTTCAGCGTCGATCTCCCTAGTGCACCGGACACTGTCCGGTGGTGCACCGGACAGTCCGGTGTGCCAGACCAGGGCTGCCTTCGGTATAATTTGCTCCTTAGTTTTGAACCCTTTTTTTTGACTTGTATTGGTTTGTTGTGAACCTTTGGCACCTGTGGAACTCATAATCTAGAGCAAACTAGTTAGTCCAATAATTTGTGTTGGGCAATTCAACCACCAAAATTCATATAGGAAAAGGTTTGACCCTATTTCCCTTTCAATCTCCCCCTTTTTGGTGATTGATGCCAACACAAACCAAAGCAAGTATAAAAGTGCTGAATTGAACGAGTTTGCATAAGGTAAGTGCAAAGGTTGCTTGGAATTGAAACCAATAAACTTATTTCAATAGATGTGCATGGATGGTTTTCTTCTTATTTAAAATTTTGGACCTCATTTGCACCAGGGTTTTGTTTTACAAATTCTTTGTAAAATTCTTTTCAAAAAACTTTTGCAACTAGTCAAAGGTACATGAATAAGATTGAAAGAAGCATTTTCAAAATTTGAAATTTTCTCCCCCTGTTTCAAATGCTTTTCCTTTGACTTAAACAAAACTCCCCCTAAATAAAATTCTCCTCTTAGCGTTCAAGAGGGTTTTGCAAGTTTTGAAGATACTACTTTCTCCCCCTTTTGAACACAATAAGATATCAATTTGAAAAACTTCATTTTTAAAATTTGGTGGTGGTACGGTCCTTTTGCTTTGGGCTCGCCAAAAATGGATACTTGTGAGTGAAATATAAGCCCTAACACTTTCTCCCCAATGGCAAAGAAATAGAGATAAGTGAAGATTATACCAAAGTGGAGAGTGATGCGGAGTACCGGCAAATATCGATGGAGTCGAGTGGAAGCGTCTTCTTTGCCGATCACTCCATTTCCCTTTCAATTGCTATGACTAAGCATAATAGTACACTTGAAAGCACATTAGTCATAGACATAAAAGAGATTTGATCAAAGGTATATAAATGAGCTATGTGTGCAAAGAATCAATCAAAATTCCTAGAATCAAGAATATTTAGTTCATTCCTAAGTTTGGTAAAGGTTTTCTCATCTAGTGGCTTGGTAAGGATATCGACCAATTGATCTTTGGTATTTATATAGGCTATCTCGATATCCCCCTTTTGTTGGTGATCTCTCAGAAAGTGATACCGAATGACTATGTGCTTAGTGCGGCTGTGTTCAATGGGATTATCCGCCATGCGGATGGCACTCTCATTGTCACATAGGAGAGGGACTTTGCTAAACTTGTAGCCATAGTCCCTAAGGGTTTGCCTCATCCAAAGCAATTGTGCGTAACAATGGCCTGCGGCAATGTACTCGGCTTCGGCAGTAGAAAGAGCTACTGAGTTTTGTTTCTTTGAAGCCCAAGACACCAGGGATCTCCCCAGAAACTGATAAGTCCTTGATGTGCTCTTCCTATCAATCTTACACCTTGCCTAATCGGCATCGGAATATCCTAATAAATCAAATGAGGACCCCTTGGGGTACCAAAGACCAAATTTAGGTGTTTGAACTAAATATCTCAAGATTCGCTTCACGGCCCTAAGGTGGACTTCCTTAGGGTCGGCTTGGAACCTTGCACACATGCATACGGAAAGCATAATGTCCGGTCGAGATGCACATAAATAGAGTAAGGATCCTATCATCGACCGATATACCTTTTGATCTACGGATTTACCTCCCGTATCAAGGTCGAGATGCCCATTGGTTCCCATGGGTGTCTTGATGGGCTTGGCATCCTTCATTCCAAACTTGGTGAGAATATCCTGAATATACTTCATTTGGCTGATGAAGGTGCCCTCTTGGAGTTGCTTGACTTGAAATCCTAGAAAATACTTCAACTCCCCCATCATAGACATCTCGAATTTTTGAATCATGATCCTACTAAACTCTTCACACATAGATTTGTTAGTAGACCCAAATATGATATCATCAACATAAATTTGGCATACAAACAAATCATTCTCAATGGTTTTAGTGAATAAAGTAGGATCGGTCTTTCCGACTTTGAAGCCATTAGCGATAAGGAAATCTCTTAATCATTCATACCATGCTCTTGGGGCTTGCTTGAGCCCATAAAGCGCCTTAGAGAGTTTATACACGTGGTCAGGATACTCACTGTCTTCAAAGCCAGGAGGTTGCTCAACATAGACCTCTTCCTTGATAGGTCCATTGAGGAAGGCACTCTTCACGTCCATTTGATAGAGCTTAAAGCCATGGTAAGTAGCATAGGCAAGTAATATACGAATTGACTCAAGCCTAGCTACGGGTGCATAGGTTTCACCAAAATCCAAACCTTCGACTTGTGAATATCCTTTGGCCACAAGTCGTGCCTTGTTCCTAGTCACCACACCATGCTCATCTTGTTTGTTGCGGAAGACCCACTTGGTTCCTACAACATTTTGGTTAGGACGTCGAACTAAATGCCATACCTCATTCCTTGTGAAATTGTTGAGCTCCTCTTGCATCGCCAACACCCAATCCGAATCTTGAAGTGCTTCCTCTACCCTGTGTGGCTCAATAGAGGAAACAAAAGAGTAATGTTCACAAAAATGAGCAACCCGAGATCGAGTGGTTACCCCTTATGAATGTCTCCTAGGATGGTGTTCACAGGGTGATCTTGTTGGATTGCTTGGTGGACTCTTGGGTGTGGCGGCCTTTGATCTTGCTCATCCTCCTTGTCTTGATCAATGACATCTCCCCCTTGATCATTGTCGTCCTCTTGAGGTGGCTCATCTTCTTGATCTTCTCCTTCATCATCTTGAGCCTCATCCTCATCTTGAGTTGGTGGAGA
Organism: Zea luxurians; assembly: GCA_029449295.1. Taxonomy (NCBI): domain Eukaryota; kingdom Viridiplantae; phylum Streptophyta; class Magnoliopsida; order Poales; family Poaceae; genus Zea; species Zea luxurians. The sequence continues at coordinate 119,450,123 of JAOPSE010000009.1, forward strand.
TGCTTGCATGGAGGAAGATGGTTGATCTTGTGCTTATGGAGGCTCTTCAAATTCCTTAGGACACACATCCCCAATGGACATGTTCCTTAGCGCGACGCACGGAGCCTCTTCATCATCTAGCTCATCAAGATCAACTTGCTCTACTTGAGAGCCGTTAGTCTCATCAAACACAATCTCACAAGAAACTTCAACTAGTCCAGTGGACTTGTTAAAGACTCTATATGCCCTTGTGTTTGAATCATATCCTAGTAAAAAGCCTTCTACAGCCTTAGGAGCAAATTTAGATTTTCTACCTCTTTTAACAAGAATAAAGCATTTGCTGCCAAAGACTCTAAAATATGAAACATTTGGCTTTTTACCGGTGAGGAGTTCATGATGTCTTCTTGAGGATTCGGTGTAGATATAATCGGTTGATGGCGTAGCAAGCGGTGTTGACCGCCTTGGCCCAAAACCGATCCGAAGTCTTGTATTCATCAAGCATGGTTCTTGCCATGTCCAATAGAGTTCTATTCTTCCTCTCCACTACATTATTTTGTTGTGGCGTGTAGGGAGAAGAGAACTCATGCTTGATGCCCTCGTCCTCAAGAAAGCCTTCTGTTTGTGAGTTCTTGAACTCCGTCCCGTTGTCGCTTCTTATCTTCTTAATCCTCAAGCCGAACTCATTTTGAGCTCATCTCAAGAATCCTTTCAAGGTCTCTTAGGTTTGAGATTTATCCTGTAAAAAGAATACCCAAGTGAAGCGAGAATAATCATCCACAATAACTAGAAAGTACTTACTCCCGCCGATGCTTATGTAAGCAATCGGGCCGAATAGGTCCATGTGGAAGAGCTCGAGTGGCCTGTCAGTTGTCATGATGTTCTTGTGTGGATGATGAACACCAACTTGCTTCCCTGCTTGGCATGCGCTACAAATCCTGTCTTTCTCAAAATGAACATTTGTTAGTCCCAAAATGCGTTCTCCCTTTAGAATCTTGTGAAGATTCTTCATCCCAACATGGGCTAGTCGGCGATGCCAGAGCCAACCCTTGTTAGTCTTAGCAATTAAGCAAGTGTCGAGTTCAGCTCTATTGAAATCAACTAAATATAGCTGACCCTCTAACACTCCCTTAAAAGCTACTGAATCATCACTTCTTCTAAAGACAGTAACACCTGTATCTGTAAAAAGACAGTTGTAACCCATTTTGCATAATTGAGAAACAGAAAGCAAGTTGTAATCTAAAGAATCTACAAGAAAAACATTTGAAATAGAATGGTCAGGTGATATAGCAATTTTACCCAAACCTTTGACCAAACCTTGATTTCCATCCCCGAATGTGATAGCTCATTGGGGATCTTGGTTTTTCTCATAGGAGGAGAACATCTTTTTCTCCCCAGTCATATGGTTTGTGCACCCGCTGTCGATGATCCAACTTGAGCCCCCGGATGCATAAACCTACAAAACAAATTTAGTTCTTGATTTTAGGTACCCAAACAGTTTTGGGTCCTTTGACATTAGATACAAGAACTTTGGGTACCCAAACATAAGTCTTTGACCCCTTGTGTTTGCCCCCAACATATTTGGCAACTACCTTGCCTGATTTGTTAGTAAGCACATAAGAAGCATCAAAAGTCTTGAATAAAACATTATGATCATTTGATACTTTAGGAGTTTTCTTCTTAGGCAATTTAGCATGAGTGGATTGCCTAGAACTAGATGTCTCACTCTTATACATAAAAGCATGATGAGATCCAGAGTGAGGCTTCCTAGAATGAATTCTCCTAATTTTGTGTTCGGGATAGCCGGCAGGGTACAAAATGTAACCCTCGTTATCCTGAACCATAGGAGCTTTGCCCTTAACAAAGTTAGACAATCTTTTAGGAGGGGCATTAAGCTTGACATTGTCTCCCTGTTGGAAGCCAATGCCATCCTTAATGCAGGGTGTCTCCCAATATAGAGCATGCTTCTAGCAAATTTAAATTTATCATTTTCCAAGTCATGCTCATTGATTTTAGCAGTTAATGTAGCTATATGATCATTTTGTTGTTTAATTAAAGCAAGGTGATCATGAATAGCATCTACATTAACATCTCTACATCTAGTGCAAATAGAAACAATGTCAACGGTAGATGTAGAGGGTTTGCAATCATTTAATTCAACAATCTTAGCATGTAAAATGTCATTCTCATCTCTAAGATTGGAAATAGAAATATTGCAAACATCTAAGTCTTTAGCCTTAGCAATTAATTTTTCATTCTCATTCCTAAGGCTAGCAAGAGAGGCATTCAATTTATCAATCATAGCAATTAAACTAGCATTATCATTTCTAAGATTGACAATTGAATCATCACAAATGTTTGACTTCTCAACCTTAGCAATCAAATTAGCATTCTCAATTCTAAGGTTGGAAATAGTGTCATGGCAAATACTTAGCTCACTAGTTAATTTTTCATTTTTCTCTACCTCCTGAGCATAAGCATTTTTAGTCTTAACATGCTTTTTGTTTTCTTTGATTAGGAAGTCCTCTTGGCTATCTAAAAGTTCATCCTTCTCATGAATGGCACTAATCAATTCATTTAATTTTTCCTTTTGTTGCATGTTAAGATTGGCAAAAATAGTAAGCAAGTTATCCTCCTCATCACTAGAATTATCCTCATCACTAGAGGTTGCATATTTAGTGGAGGATCTCGATTTTACCTTCTTCTTCTTGCCGTCCTTCGCCATAAGACACTTTGTGGCCGATGTTGGGGAAGAGGAGTCCCTTGTTGACAGCATCCTCGTCGTCGGAGGAGTCGGTGGAGCTCTCGTCGGAGTCCCACTCCCGGCAAATATGTGCATCGCCACCCTTCTTCTTGTAATACTTCTTCTTTTCCTTCCTCTTTCCCCTCTTGTCGTTTTCCCTGTCACTATCACAAGATAAAGGATATTTAGCGATAAAATGACTGGGCTTACCACATTTGTAGCAAATCTTCTTAGAACGGGACTTGTAATCTTTCCCCTTCCTTTGCTTGAGGATTTGGCAGAAGCTCTTGATGATGAGCGCCATCTCCTCATTGTCGAGCTTGGAGGCATCGATGGGGACCCTACTCGGTGTAGAGTCTTCTTTCTTCTCCTCCGTTGCCTTGAATGCAACGGGTTGTGCTTCGGGTACGGAGGAGCAGTCGCCTTGCTCGATGATCTTCTTAGAGCCTTTGATCATCAATTCAAAGCTCACAAATTTGCCTATCACTTCCTCGGGAGACATTAGTTTATATCTTGGATCACCACAAATTAATTAAACTTGAGTGGGGTTTAGAAATACGAGTGATCTAAGAATAACCTTGACCATTTCATGGTCATCCCACTTGGTGCTCTCGAGGTTGTGCACTTGGTTCACCAAGGTTTTTAGCCGGTTGTACATGGCTTGCGGGTCTTCTCCTTGGTTGAGCATGAAGCGACCGAGCTCCCCCTTGATCGTTTCTCTCTTGGTGATCTTTGTCACCTCGTCTCCTTCGTGCGTCCTGTTGAGCACGTCCCAAATCTCCTTAGCGCTCTTCAATCCTTGCACCTTGTTATACTCCTCTCGACTTAGAGAGGCGAGGAGTATTGTGGTGGCTTGTGAGTTGAAGTGCCGGATTTGGGCAACTTCGTCCGAGTCATAGTCCTCATCCCCTACGGATGATACCTATACACCAAACTCAACAACGTCCCAAATACTAGTGTAGAGTGAGGTTAGGTGATGTCTCATTTTATCACTACACATGTTATAATCTTCACCGTCAAAAACCGGTGGTTTGCCTAATGGAACGGAAAGTAATGGAGTACATTTAGAAATGCGAGGGTAGTGTAGAGGAATCTTACTAAACTTCTTGCGCTCATGGCGCTTAGAAGTTACGGACGACGCGTCGGAGCCGGAGGTGGATGGCGATGAAGAATCGGTCTCGTAGTAGACCATCTTCTTCATCTTCTTTTTCTTCTCGCCACTCCGATGCGACTTGTGAGGAGGTGATTCCTCCTTCTTTTTGTTTCGGGACTCTACCGATGGAGCTTTCCCGTGGCTTGTGGCGGGCTTCTCGCCGGTCACCATTTCCTTCTTGGGGTGTTCTCCCGACATCACTTTGAGCGGTTAGGCTCTAATGAAGCACCGGGCTCTGATACCAATTGAAAGTCGCCTAGAGGGGGGTGAATAGGCGGAATCTGAAAATTACAAACTTAAGCACAACTACAAGCCGGGGTTAGCGTTAGAAATATAAACGAGTCCAAAAGAGAGGTCGAAAACAAATCACAAGCAAATAAGAATGGATGGCACGGTGATTTGTTTTACCGAGGTTCTGTTCTTGCGAACCTACTCCCCGTTGAGGTGGTCACAAAGACCGGGTCTCTTTCAACCCTTTCCCTCTCTCAAATGGTCACTTAGACTGAGTGAGCTTCTCTTCTCAATCAAATGGGACACTAAGTCCACTACAAGGACCACCACACAATTGGTGTCTCTTGTTTTGATTACAAGTGTTGTGGAAACAAGAATGAGGAAGAAGAAAAGCAATCCAAGCGCAAGAGCTCAAAAGAACACAAAAGTCTCTCTCTCTAGTCACTAATTTGTTTGGAGTGATTCCGGACTTGGGAGAGGATTTGATCTCTTTGTTTGTGTCTTGTATTGAATGCTATAGCTCTTGTATGAGGTTTGAAGGCTGAAAACTTGGATTCCTTGAAGTGTGGTGGTTGGGGGGTATTTATAGCCCCAACCACCAAAAGAACCATTGGTGAGGGCTTCTGTCGAATGGCGCACCGGACAGTCCGGTGCACCACCGGACACTGTCCGGTGCGCCAGCCATGTCACCAGGCCGTTGGGTTCCGACCGTTGGAGCTCTGACAGTTGGGGCCACCGGACAGTCCGGTGCACCTTCTGCGCCTGCTCTGACTTCTGCGCACGCAGGCGCGCACTGTAGCGCATTTAATGTCTTCTGCAGACGACCATTGGCGCGAAGTAGCCGTTGCTCCGCTGGCACACCGGACAGTCCGATGGTACAACGAACAGTCCGGTGAATTATAGCGGAGCGGCCTACCAAATTCCCGAAGCTGGCAAGTTCAGCGTCGATCTCCCTGGTGCACCGGACACTGTCCGGTGGCACACCGGACAGTCCGGTGCGCCAGACCACGGCTGCCTTCGGTATAATTTGCTCCTTAGTTTTGAACCCTTTCTTTTGACTTGTATTGGTTTGTTGTGAACCTTTGGCACCTGTGGAACTCATAATCTAGAGCAAACTAGTTAGTCCAATAATTTGTGTTGGGCAATTCAACCACCAAAATTCATATAGGAAAAGGTTTGACCCTATTTCCCTTTCACCTAGTACATTGGACTTTAATCTTGCTGATGTGTTGTAGATGGACAAGGCGACCGAGCTTTTGATTTATGGTGTTGCAGCACACATGTTGCTGTCCATGATGGCCATGGTTATTGAGTCCGGGAAAAGAAAAAGAGATGGTAGAAGAGTCAATATTACTTATGGGCCTGTTGGTCACTTGTTCTCAAATGCTATGAGTTAAGAACAAGGCAACATAAATGTTAATGGTTAAAGACCTTCGTCCTTCGAAGCATTATTTCCCTTAGGGTATAATGATCTTCAGACGAAGGTCATGAAGTACATACCTTCATCATTTCAATATACAAAAATATAGACAGGGACGTATGAAACATAAAAAGACCATGAATAATTATATGAAATCATTAAATCATTCATATTGACATTATATAATCATGAGCAAACATTAATGATATTAAATTACATTTGTATCTTCGGCTTGACAGAAGGTAAAAACCGGAGAGTGACGTGCAAGCAATTACAAGTCAGCGTGAACAGTACGATGTTTCTGTTTATCTATTTATAGGCACAAGACGCAAACTGGGTAAAATTACATTCATGTCCCTAACATTTACTATTTGCTAAAAGGTAAGCTGTCGAGGACTAAGCAGTCATTTCCCTTTTAAGTCGGTTTCATTCTCCATCGTCGTCTTTGTGCTAAGCCGAAGCTTCTCCATCCATAGCTTTGGAATTGGTACATCCTTCTTCCAGGTCGTGCCTTTCATACTATGTACACCTTCATCTCAAAGCCGAAGCCTTCTGTGACAGTATACTAAACTGGAAGACATGTTAGTCGTGTTTTTAAGGACCTTCGAAAGACGAAGGCCCCCAACAGTAGCCCCTCGCAGTATTAATTTGTTCTTGTATCTTAACAAATTTAGACTGCGACGTGAACGAAGGCCTTTAGCCAAAGGTCCGAAAAAACACCTTCCCTTCGCTAGAATAGCGAAAGTCAATAACAAATGGGGCCTGCCAAGTTGCAATGCATGAGGCATATAAATATAAACCCACAGCGACAGCATCTGCCGCGCCATTTCAATTGCTTGTGCTGTTTTCTCAAGTTTAAAATTTCTTGCTATCAGATTTCACTTGTTTTGTGAGCTTCGGCATTTGCACAAGTGTTCGCTATACGTCTAAAGAGAATATATCTGAGGAGAAGAAGATTGTGGACCCTGCCCTAGCTGGGTTTTACGAAGCAATGGAAAAGACAAACACAGAAAAGATTACAAATGAAATATTAGCTAGGCTGTCTGAGGATTCTGGTGATAGCGATGACTTCGATTTGAAAGTGGGGATGAAGATTCCGAAGATCGGCCTTGGCGGCCAAGCCATACCATCTTTGGAAAGTCATCCATTAAACAGAGTCAGATTGATACCATGAAGGGAAGATACTTTCATGACATGTCTATTGTGAGGGTTGGAGGGGACAGCGCCGCCCCACACCTGAAGAAAATGAGGTTGTTGTCTACAGAAGCTTTATGAAGGCGGGTCTTCGGTTCCCATTGAGCAAATTTTTGGTTGAAGTTTTAAAGACATTTGAGATCTTTCTTCATCAAATTACTCCCGAAGCTATCATCAAAATGGGTATGTTTGTTTGGGCTGTGAGAAGCCAAGGGCTGGAACCGAGCGCGAAGTGTTTTTGCAACATGCATGAACTATTGTACGAGACGAAGGCCACTGGCAAAGAGCAGTATCACAACAACTTTGGTTGTTATGGATTCACTCCTCGTTCTAATGCAAGCTACCTAGTTCCAACATTTCGGAAAAGGTGGCTCGGGGCTTGGATGGAGGAATGGTTTATGTTAAGAATAATCTGATTGAAAGGGAGGACATAAAAGGGATTATTCAACGTCCTATATGGTCTCGCTTCGGCCTTCGAAGGCCTGCTGCTGTGCTTGGGAATGATACTGAAGCATGCCAGAAGGCCTTCAACAATGTTTGTGACTTCATTGGCACAGGAGACCTGGTTCAAGAGCACATAGCCTATAGGGTATGGCCACTTGTAGATAACTGGGAGATGCCGAAGGAGACTGCTGCCTAGTCCAGTCAAGGTGGATTGGTTTACTTGAAATACACCTTTAGATACAGAGACCAGTTTGACGAACCAAATGACGACTGGCTGAAATGTGTTGAGGCAACTAGCGATGAGTTACTTGGAGCATACACAAGAGCTGAAGATGATGCCTTGACCTCAGCCTTCGGAGGGCGAGGCAAGAAAAGATTGAATAGAGTTTTTGACGTTATCGGCTTCGTGTATCTAGACTACAATTACCCCTGCGCAAAAACAGGGGAAGAAAAGGAAAACTGCCACCCCAGCCATCTCTGTTGTGCCGAAGGGGAAGAAGATCAAGGTTTTGACCCACCGGCCAAGATACATTAAAACGGCCATAGTGCTGAAATTTGGTGAAGGGACATCCTCCGCTGCCGAAGCGGAACAAGCTGCTCCTACCGTTTGGAGCGCCAAAGAATTGGCCGCAGTACCGAAGGTTTCTGCAACCGGTTCGGCCGAAGTGCCGATACAAACTGCCAAAGCTGAAGAAGAGACAGCCGAGAAGCTAGACCGAGAGGAAAAAACAGGACCACCGGAGGCAGAATTGCTAAAGGTGGCAAAAACTCCCGCAATAACTCCCAAGAGGAAGAGAATGGCAAGCGTGCTGGACGCTGTCATGGAGACGACAAGGGCATTGACTCCTACGCCTACAAGAAAGGTTATCAAAGCTGTGGCGGCTCATGCTGAAACTGAAGCTGAGCCCCCAGCGCCCACAAAGCAGTCTGCTGCAACTGAGAGAGCCGAACAAGAATCTCCAGATACTAGCATAGCTCTGGAGAAGGATGCGACCGGAAAAGCTAAATTTCCTACTCCCGAAGCACCGTTCGCAGATTCTGACTTTATTATTCATCATGCTTCGGGAAAAAGGTTATCTGAAGAAGAAATCATGGAAGCCAATCACTATGCCCGGGAACTAAAATATCCGAAGGGGGCCTTAGTGTTCAATGGCACGGACGAAGATGATTTTCTATACTGTCTCTCGGACAACAAGGAAATATCCGTCTGCCGGGAGATGGCCAAGAATATGGGATTTCCGAAGCTCGAAGCTGGCCTCTCCGCTATGTCAAAAGATGACCTTGCGGATAGCCTTGCGTACAACAGTCTGAAGTTATGAAAGTGATGGATTTAAAAATATATTATCTTGTCTTGTATTCTCGTGTTAATTCTATCTTCTTGCAGGGCTTAATTCTCAGCAACGCTTTGAGGGCACAAAAGAACGCTGAAGATGAAAGCTGCGTGATAGCCCTCGGCAACCTTCGGTCAGAAGTTATCAAACTGAGAAATGAAGCCTTGGAGAAGGATAATATTCTACTTTCATTGGTGGATAAAGTGAAGGAAGGTGAAACGAAATTTAACGCTCAATCCGAAGCTCATAAAGCCGAAATTGAAGACCTTTGGAAAAAACTTGTTGAAGCTAATGAAAATTTTGCACTTGCAAAAGCTAGTCAAGAAATAAGTGAATGGTCGAAAGCTAGGTTGGAGAAAAATGTTGAGGAGCTTCGCGAATCCAAGGAAAGGTGCTTCGAGAAGTCCTTGGATTGCGTAAGAAAATTGAAAAACAGCTTTGCCAAAGTAGGTGCTTATTCTTCCGAAGAGAATTTTATTCGAGACAACCCCGAGGGTGTTATTGATTGGATAAGCGGGGAAGCTGAAGCTTTTGAAGAGATCCTGAGCGATCGCGGGGATATCTGTGCTTTCACTGGCGCTCGAGGTATTGCGACAATTCTGGAGAAGGCTGGTTGCGACCACGTTAAAGCTATGGCCCAGTCTAAAGCCACCTTCTCCACCGACGACACGAGAGACCCTTCGGCCGAAGCTACTTTGGTGGGTGGAAAGTTTTACTCCAATGTTTGGGTGAACGGTGGCCAAGAATTGGCCAACGAAATCATAAAGAAAAATGAAAAAGAAACCCATGATGCCCGAGAAGAAGCTAGGCGAGTCGAAGAGGCTGCCGAGCGTGCAAGGCGTATAGGTATTGTTCTTGAATTTTAGCTTCAGTATTTATTTTCTGGCTTCAAACTTAACAGTTTGTCTATTACAGCTGAACTCTCGCCACTGCCCGAGCCATACAACCCCCTAGCCGATCCCGTCATGAAAGAAGCGCGGGATGTAATGAGCGTTGCCAACTCCATCGTCGACGAAGTCGTCGATAGGCTGCTGAACGAAGCCATCGAGAAAATCCTTAAGGAAGATTAGAATTTTATTGTAATGATATGATGTAACATTTGGTGTATGGAACAATTAATCAGACATGTAAATTATTGTAATATATTTCTTTGCGATGTATAAAATTTACGCACATACTGTTTTTGAGCCTTCGGCGAAAATACACCTTCCATTCTTTTCATGCTTCGTAAAGAAAGGCCCTTTTTAATGGCGAATCTATTGTGATAAAATTGTATCGGCCGAAGGTTTGCTTCGTACTTCGGCACATTTTCATTCAACAAATTTTCGCCGAAGATCTGCTTCGTACCCAATCTTTTTGCTGTTGATGCGATATGATGTATGATGTAATGCTATGCGGAATGATGCGATGATATGATGCAATATGATGGTGATGCCGAACACACACACACACACACACACACACGCCCACACTGGAACCCACAAGACTCTGCATCCCCTTAGGGACATCTTTGGAGTCTTTAAGCTCTGCATCCCCTTAGGAACGACTTTGGAGCTTCTTCACCTTATATTTCGGTGGTATTTAAGCTCTACATCCCCTTAGGAACGACTTTGGAGCTTCTTCACCTTCTATTTCGGTGGTATTTAAGCTCTGCATCCCCTTAGGAACGATTTGGAGCTTCTTCACCTTCTATTTCGGTGGTATTTTGGCTCTGCATTCCCTTAGGAATGACCTTTGTAGCTTCGGAACTTACTCCGCTCCCTTAGGAACGACTTTTGTAGCTTCGGAAGTCTATTAGAAAAAACATTTTACCTAATGATACGGGCACAATTATTACATGAGACCAAAATTTAGTCCTTCATGACTTGTTTTTCGTACAAGAAAAATGAGATGACAGAAAAGAAAAAAGATACATCAAGGGTAGGATATTATTTTAGTAGTTGTGCTTGGATTCAGGCACAGTGCTATTGACTGTGCGAGCTTCGGATTCCTCCCAAAAATCACGCTGCTGCTGTGCGTGTTGGTGCCCTTCTGGCTGCTGGCTTCGAGTCTGAGTAGGTGGTAATGGGAGCTGGGCCCAAGAAGCTTGAGAGTGACTTGCCGAAGCGACAGAAGCCGAAGGTTGTTGATTGCCTATGTACTCTAGTACATAGGGAGAATAGCATGAAGTAGTATGTAAGACCTGCTTTGGCTGATTCTACCGCGCCTCAGCTTCAGCAATCTCCTTTTGCTTCTGAATTATGACTTGGCATGTTCTTGTGGTGTGGCCCTTATCTTCACCACATAATAAACAATATAGCCTTCTAGGTTGATCTCCATATCTTCCTCCGAAGCCCCTGCCGCCTCTACCCCTTGGGACTGGTGGCCTGAAAGAGCTTTGTTGTTGCCCTGAAGATTGGGAGCTGTGTTGTGGCCTTTGAGGCTGGCTTCCTCTGTCATCACTTAGGTTAGAATTATGGATCGATCTGACGTGCCTGGGGTGGATTCTTCCTCCGAAGCCCCTGGTCATCTCAGAAAACCTGTATGCTTCTTCCCTTCTCTGGCGGAAATCATTATCAGCCCGGATGTATTCATCCATCTTCTGAAGAAGCTTCTCTAGGGTTTGTGGGTGTTTCTTGGCAAAATACTGAGCCATAGGTCCTGGTTGAAGCCCTTTGATCATGGCCTCAATGACAATTTCATTTGGCACTATAGGCGCTTGTGCTCTCAGACGCAGGAACCTTTGGACATACACTTGAAGGTACTCCTCGTGGTCTTGCGTGCACTGGAACAGAGCCTGAGCAGTGACTGGCTTCGTCTGAAATCCTTGGAAGCTGGTGATTAGCATATCCTTAAGCTTCTGCCATGATGTGATTGTCCCTGGCCGGAGAGAAGAGTACCAAGTTTGTGCGACACTTTTAACTGCCATGACAAAGGATTTCGCCATGACTGCATTGTTGCCCCCATATGAAGATGTGGTTGCCTCGTAGCTCATTAGGAACTGCTTTGGGTCGGAGTGCCCATCATACATAGGAAGCTAGGGTGGCTTGTATGACGGGGGCCATGGGGTAGCCTGCAATTCATCATCATTGCCATGATGGAGAAGCATCATCAAAAGCAAAATTGCCATGATGGAAATCATCATATCATTCATCATCGTTGTACGAATTGTCTTGACGAAGCTCTCTGTGCTGAGGCCTTCGGTCTTGGTCATCTTGGGTGAGATGACGCATTTATTCAGCGGCCTCATCAATCTTCCTCTAAAGATCGGCGAGATGAAGCATCTTTTCTTTCTGCTTCTGGACCTGTTGATGAATGGCTTTGAGGTCCCTGATTTCTTGGTCCAACTCCTCCTCCTGAGGTGTCGGACTGGTAGCCTTCCTTTTTTGGCTCCTAGCTTCGCGTAATGTTTCTTGATTGACGTCCAGTGGCTGCAGTGCAGCCCCTGGCCCTGATGACTTCTTCGGCTGCATGACGAAGGTCACAACTTGTCGAAGGTGGTCAAATGAGTTCACTAGAGGTGGGTGCCAATGTTGGTCACTTGTTCTCAAATGCTATGAGTTAAGAACAAGGCAACACAAATGTTAATGGTTAAAGACCTTCGTCCTTCGAAGCATTATTTCCCTCAGGGTATAATGATCTTCAGACGAAGGTCATGAAGGACATACCTTCATCATTTCAATATACAAAAATATAGACAGGGACGTATGAAACATAAAAAGACCATGAATAATTATATGAAATCATTAAATCATTCATATTGACATTATATAATCATGAGCAAACATTAATGATATTAAATTACATTTGTACCTTCGGCTTGACAGAAGGTAAAAACCCGAGAGTGACATGCAAGCAATTACAAGTCAGCGTGAACAGTACGGTGTTACTGTTCATCTATTTATAGGCACAGGACACAACCTGGGTAAAATTACATTCATGTCCCTGACATTTACTATTTGCTAAAAGGTAAGCTATCGAGGACTAAGCAGTCCTTTCCCTTTTAAGTCGGTTTCATTCTCCATCGTCGTCTTTGTGCTAAGCCAAAGCTTCTCCATCCATAGCTTTGGAACTGGTCCATCCTTCTTCCAGGTCGCGCCTTTCATACTATGTACACCTTCATCTTAAAGCCAAAGCCTCCTGTGACAGTATACTATACTGGAAGACATGTTAGTCGTGTTTTTAGGACCTTCGAAAGACGAAGGCCCCCAACAGGGCCAATGGAGGAAAGGGATAGGATGAAACTTGATTATATTAACACTAAAATATGGATGAGTGGTCAACATGTGTGAACATGCATAGACTTAGTAGATCTACTTTCTTTCGCTTTTGCAAGGGTTTTTGAGATCGAGGTTTACTTGGAGATACAATACACGTGTGTGTTGAGGAACAAGTGGCCATGTTTTTGAACACAGTGGGACACAACCTTAGGAATAGGTTGGTGGGAGCAAATTATGGTAGATCCGGTGAGACTGTGAGCCGTTACTTCAACAAAGTGCTTCATCCTATAGGAGAGCTACAAGCTAAACTTATTAGGCTACCATCATTGGAGACTCCATCCAAAATAGCAGGAAATCCAAGATGGGATCCCTACTTTAAGGTGTGATGTTCATCTATCTAATACTCTACTTCAAGAACTTTCACTATTTAAACCCATAAGGCCCTTAATTGTATTTTGGCTTGTATTGGATAAACATATGATTGCATTGGAGCTATTTATGGCGGAACCACCTGAATTATTCCAGCTTAAGTGCCCGAGTCACGCCTTGGAGGCAGCAACACACTTAAATCGGAATAACCCGTCAGTCCCTCAGATCTAGTCCGATAAAGCCACTTACCAAGGATCGAATACCACTAGCTCACTCGAAGGTGAGGCACAGAGAAATACAATAAAGCGTAATACCATAAATTAAGAAAGTATCATTAGTGATTACATTATTGGAGTTTCAGAAATAGTAAGCATAATTTTTAATGCAGCGGAAATAACTAACAGAGAAAACCGAGTAACATGACGAAGCCTGGCCACGCTACTCCTTCTGGTCCTCTCCTGTGGAAGCAACAACCCACTCGACCGTCTATCCCGGTGGCAGGGATGAAGGCCAAGTTACACCAGCAACCAAATCATCTAAGGAGTACCTGCAAAAAATTATGCCACAAGCAAGGCTGAGTATACTGATACTTAGCTAGACTTACCCGATGTGAGGAGTCTACTCCGATACCTCTAGACCATGAAACTGTTTGGCTGAGGGGGTTTGGTTTGGCAAAAGCACTAGCCGAGTCTAAAATCAAAATTTAGCTTTCCAGGTTCTAGAATAATAATTTAGACTAGATGAATACCAAGCTATCCATTCATGGTAGCAAGCAATTTAGTCAACCAACATCTTTTACCAGTATCCTTATTTTCACTTATTACTCAATGCAGTACAATGGATCAAGCAGTCTCATTAGCTGCGAGAAGCAGACGATTCGAATCGAGTTTTTAACCTCGCAAGGTAAACCTAAACACACGACATGTAGGGGCACTCCGTCCCCACACATATCAACCGTCCCCATCCATCCCCCATTCGCGGCCAGGACTCACCGCCTTGGCGTACAATGCTCCATTGACCCGGCTGCCGCCGTGCAGTGACCGCACTTGTACCCACCATATCCGGAATGGGAGACCACGTCTCAGGACAAGTGAGGGGGAAAGTCCGTGCCCGGCTTCACTCAGGTACTATGCTTACCGGTTACCATATTTCCCGACATATGTTTAGTACGTTCAAATGCTTGACACAGGTATTCGCACGTTAATCCTTATTCCAATTTTGTCTCGTAGACAGCGCATCCCCATGGACCCATGTCCACAGACCATCATCATTTTGTATCAAAAATGGATACAACCAATTCCTAACCTCGTGCGAGTGCTAGAAAAATCACTCGACTTCTACCGAGATCCTGATTTAGCATAGCAGCTACTCGACCTAGCATACTAGTATCCATCTCAAAAGGAATCCTGAGTTCATGCAACTAGGGTTTCAAGCAACTCCTACACTTAAGTGCACATTACAAGCCTACAAACATTAAATGCAGTAAAATAGCATATATTACGGTTATGCATAAAACCGGGGCTTGCCTAGAATTCAACACTAGATAGTGTTTGCTAGATGACACTCGCTTGGCGAGCATCCACTAGTCATGTCCATCCTTCCTAGGTTGTCCACCAACTGCATCTTGTTGTTGGCACCATATCACTTGCACGGTCATCATCTATTGGTCCTAAATGAGATGCAGGATGCACATGTATGAATATGGTGAAAAATATCACAAGACAATGCCAAAACAGATGGTAGCGAACTAAACACTAAATAGCGAGACATCGTGAACAACCACACACTACTGCTAGTTATCTACACGTCAACGGGCACAACAAGTCAACATTACTGGAAAGACGACGAACTACCTATTATTAACCAACACAAACATGACATCACTCGTACACACATTTACCACATTCACTTTAATCATTTATTAGTTACTCTATTATTAAACTACATTAGGCACACATACATTTACTGTGACTTCTAAACATCATACAAACAAATTTAGTTTAATAGTGAATAATCACTTAATCGGGTTCTACCAACATTCTCAATATTCTAATGCAAGCACACACCCAAGAGAACACATAGAAGGTGTTAGCCTAATCACAATGCCTTTTATACTAGTCTAATGATGTTGATTATTTAGTAATATTAGATTAGTAGCGCAAGTATTAGAAATGGTAACATATTGTTAATTGTGTTTCTTGTCCATATAATGACACTAGCTAAATTAACGTTGATCGAAGCTAATTACTTATTAGACATCAAAAATTTAATTTACTTCTACACTAGTTTCCTGTATATCTCTAATTATATAATGTACTAATATAGGGATCCTAAGATAACACTATCAATCATGCTTAAGCAAGACAAGAGAGTAGAGCAATCAACCACAATCAACAAGATTAGGACAGCAACACAACATTTGCTTGTTTCAGTCATAACTCACAAGATATTTATCTAAAAATAGTGATCAAATACTTTTTGGAAATCATAAGAAACACTCTACAACTTTGGTATTGTCATCTCAATCTGATTAGACACTTAACAAGGTTAAATAGTGACAAACGACAACTCTGTTCAGATTTAGACAGATTCAGACTTGCGACTACAAAAATTCATAACTAGAGACTTAGACATCCAATTCATTTTATCTTAGACTTTCTAGAAAGATAATTAAATTGTATACAAATCATTTATAAACAACTCAGGTTGATTTAAAGTGTATCAAGGCTAAAAGACACTAGGAAGGCTTTGCTGTCCAGATTTGGACAGATTCAGTCTTCCTACTTAAAACATCTATAACCTGAGCTTTAGACCACCAAAAAGGATGATCTAAGACTTTTTGGAAAGCTTAGTAAAAGCACTACATAACTTTTATAATCACCAAGAAGTGATTCTATGTTTAACCAAATCAAACAATACAATTTTCAAAATCTGTTCAGACAGTGGACAGAATACAACAATCACTTATAAAATTCATAACTCTCAAACTATAAGGTTTATTGTCATGAGAATTTAACACAAGTAAGATAAGGAAATTATCTACAACTTTCTTATAGTTGTAAAGGATTGATTCTAAGCTGAACTTAAGCAAAAATGCGATCTCTGAAATCTGTAGCGAAATTTGGACAGATTCAGTTACTGAACTTATCAAAAGCATAACTTATAAACGATCAGGTTTATGGCTGTTAGATTTTGACACAAGTAAGGTAATAAAGTTATCTACAACTTTCTTGTGACCACCAATAACTGATTTCAACATTAACTTAAGCAACCATTACAATCTCTGAAATCTGTTCAGAAATTGGACAGATTCACTTGCTGGACTTGTGAGAAGCATAACTTCTAAACCATTACTCCTAAGATCATGAAATTTTAGGACAAGCTAGATATACAAGTTAACTACAACTTTTATATAGAATATATCTACATATAACACATTTTACTTAACTAGATCAATTGTATACCCAAATTATACATGCAGTCCTAGTAATGACAACAATTCACTTCATTTTCCACATAGCCATTTTAGTTATCATACAATCGCTATTCCAGTTGTTTTGACACTCAGCCATAGTCACACAATAAATGACGTGATGACTATGAATTAATGCCATCATTTCACCATACAAGCCAAATTAACGAAACAACTCTTAACTGAATATGTCAACTAGTTGATTTTAAACCTATTTCTCATACCACCACTACACCACATACCACACACATAGAATGACTTATTCACATTTCACATTTACCTTTACCAGAATATTCTCCGCATCGCTTGCAACTTAAACCTAAGCTTTACTACACAAATATAGGACATCTACTTTAATCACGAATATCATCATCACACCAAAATAGAGAACATACATGCAGAAATTTCAGTTCATGGGCAATCCTACTTAACTTAGCTACCAAACGAGATTATGGTAAAGCACCACAAATACTTTGCTCTAAACTACCATGACAAAACCATAAATTCTCTAATTGTCATCAAGGTACAGCTCAAGCATTCAAGAGACACACATGATTACACTTATTCATATTAAATGTTATTTTTAGCCTATAAAAGTTATTTTTGGGTGGTATCTTAAACATCTCATTTGGACTCCAAATTTTTACTAGAGATAGGTGATAAAAAATCATGACTACTGTACAAATTTCACATGCCCAGGTTTTATATATTAATTTCTACAAAAAGAACAAATTGTTAATGCAATAAAGCATGTGAGAGCAAGTTAAATCTAAAACTAATTATTTTCTGTAGATGTATGACCATATTAAGTTTTCTTAGGCTACTATAATATCATGCAAGGACACTGGAACACCATTTTCCATTTTCACATCTATATATTATTTGTAATTCATTTAAAACTACTTAATGTGCATCAATCAAGTTAAATCACTAACTCAGTGATACATCGACCATAAATCATGAAAGTTTTACCAGTCACTAAGCATCACACAGAGGGTCTATTGTAAAAATTTCAATTCATTTGGAGCACTAGAGCTACAGATCCAAAAATAATAAGCAACTCAATCTTCTTTTTCCTATTTAACATGTTTTAATTAACACACCAATACAACAGTAAATAACATATGTGTTTTATATTTTTCTTAGCTAGAGTTTGACATCACTTAACTAACAAAACAAGTTTCATCATTTTTAGATTTTTATAATTAAAACTACGGAGAGAAGC
The DNA here is from genome assembly GCA_029449295.1 of Zea luxurians. NCBI lineage: Eukaryota > Viridiplantae > Streptophyta > Magnoliopsida > Poales > Poaceae > Zea > Zea luxurians. The sequence continues at coordinate 119,467,880 of JAOPSE010000009.1, forward strand.
AAGTTCATTTTTTAAACCTGTTTTAAATACGAATTTCTATAGAAAAACTTTTCCACTAAAACATGCCAACTTATAGATCTAATAGGCAGAGAATTTCATAGGGAAGGCAACAAAACAAGTTTCGTGGTTTTTGGAGCTTCGAAACTCAAGATATGAATTTTATAAAACATCCCACAAATCTGCACATTGACTGTTTTACCTTGGCCCTGGGCCCACACGTCATTGGCTCATTGGATCATCTTCAACCTCGCGTACACATCATTTCACGAACAGAAAAGGACTGGCTGGAGGATGGTCGACTAGCCTTGGTCGGACACGGTAGAGCGCGACTAGGGAGATGTGTGGCTGAGGAAGAAGAAGCCCATGGTCTAGCGATGAGAGCGGAAAGGGGCACACGGCCACCAGGCTTGCTAAAAGGAGACGCCGACCATGGAGAGGTTGAGCTGCTGAACGCCATGGCTGGATGGAGGTGCTGTAGAGAGGCTGCGCCTGCTCCCTGGTTGCTAGCGTGGGGAGGAAGAGAAGAAGCTTATGGGGAAGAGAAATGGAGAGGAGAGGGGGGACGAGGTGTGTGGGAGAAGGGAGAGGGTGGACTGCCATTTATAGAGCAAAGCTCTGGACATGTGAGACTGTACCAGCAGGTGGCAGGTGATGGCAGAGCGACTTTGGGTGCACATTTTCGTCGTTTTCTCCTTGGAATCAGATCAAGGTTACTATAGGAAATATCTTCCTTGATCTACACTCTACAAATTTTGTACAAGAACCTGAGGTGATTCGGGCACTGCTAGAGAGTTATAGACCCACAAAAAATGGTTTGTCAGTAGGTTAGAAATCAGTGGAAACTTGTGAAAACTGAGTGTCAAAGCATGTCAAACGGAATCGGATGAATGCAATCTTTTAATATGTTGTGCCTCTATTAGTTATTAAAAACTTTTATATTTGGGGAAACTTGAGTTGTTCAACAAAAATTTGGGAACGCGAGACGTCAATCCGAACGACACTGATTCCAGACTTGGAAGAATTCGAATCCTGAAATCAGATTTTTTTCTGTCTTGATGGCACTGTTTGAGATACTTAGAGATTGAATCAATGCTTGGTTTAATTATAAAATTTCTTGTATAACACAAGTTCTACAACTTTTATTAAAGGTCAAGCCTTATATTTTGGTTGGAAATTGAAATTCCACTTTGGTCAATGTATTATCATTATAAAGCTCAAAACTGACGTTTTAGGCCGAAGGAGGCATTTTCTTGACATTTTCTCAACATGAACCCTTAATAACTTTTGTTGTAGAGTTTATATAGAGTTGGTTGAGCAAGATGGCAAGGTTTGGTTGAATTTCAAAATTTGCATTTGTTCAAACGAGCAGTTTCAAGCAAGCGTATGATTTATAATTTCATATGAATATTTGGTTCAACCTTTGAGAAATCTTTAGAATACACTTGATAGATAGAGATGAATGGTGACATAAAGATAACAAGCTGATTTGCATAAAAATAATTAGAGGTTGACACAATAGGGATTCCACTGGAGAATGCGGATTCGGACTACGTATTTGGACATAGACCGACTATCGAGAAAGCGGATTCGGACACCGATTGGATAACATAACAACTATTGAGAGTCCGAATAAATGAGTCTAGATGGGAGTTGCGAGACGAGATTGACTTTCAAATTTGCGTTTGCTTCAAGAAACAATAAGTTTTAACAGGCTCCAAATTTGGGTGTTCTTGAGATCGAATAATTCCAAATTTGGTGAAACATTCATGAATAACTTGATGAATGGAAATAGATGCGATCGAGAAATAGAAATTTTTACTAAGCATCCGAGATTAGGATAAATCTCCTGACATAACACGAAATAGACACCTGGGGTGTCACACTATTGATGGCACACATAGACGACCTTCAATTTCTAAAGATATGAAACCTTCATTCCGTGGTAGAAAGTCCTATGCCTCTCAAAATGTAATGGCGGTCGTTGATTTTGATCTTCGGTTCATATATGTCTTGGCTGCTTAGGAGGGTTCAACACATGATGCTTTAGTACTAAGAGGTGCTTTAGAGCGAGAGAATGGCATTCATGTACCATAAGGTAAATGTAAGAGGTTTAGAAGTTGTACTTATCAATAATATTTGTTGTTTTCTAGAATTGTGGCCAACTATTATATCATATACTAGGGAAATTCTATCTAGTGGATGCTGGATATGGAGCCAAACCTGGATTTTTGCCCTTTTTCGTGTTGTCCGGTATCACTTGAATGAGTGGGGAAATAATCCGGTACAACATGAGAAGGAATTGTTCAACCTTAGGCACTCATCTCTTCGTGTCACCGTAGAACATGCATTTGGTTCACTCAAGAGAAGATTTAAAATACTTGATGATGCCACATCGTTCTTTCCGTTTTGTACTCAAGTATATATTGTTGTAACATGCTGCATTATTCAGAATTGGGTCATAAAAGATGGGGGTGATGAGCTGATCATTGAAGAATGTAATTGGTCAATTCATAACCATGTTACAACATCAAGTGGCCAAGCTAGTGAACATGCATTCATGGTTAATTTGAGGCAGGAAATAGCAAATCAGATGTGGGAAGATCATCAAAAGCACTACGCTACCTAATTTGTTATTGTTTTTCTTGCTGTAATTTTTATTTATGGACATTAATGTATGGATTTATTTAATGTAATTATGTATTGTGTGAGATTACTTCTTGTTGTATGCACATTAATGTATGGACTTATTTAATGTATTCATGTATTTATGGGAATCAATCATTTATGTCAAAGTTATTCATGGGATGTATATGTCTGGACATAACCATATTACAGGAAATGGAGAGTGAAGCAGCTGCTGAGCACTTTGTGGAACAAGCTAATGGTAGCGGGCATGTTGTGTGGACTTCTGCAATGTCCACTAACATGCTTAGTAACCTAGCAAGCCTTGTGGTTGAAAGGATAAGTGATGGATTATGGGGAGGCTACACTAGCGCAAAACAAAATTTTCGACCCCATAAAACCAGAAACTACTGCGGTTATAGATCATGTAATTACCACTAAACGCGCAGGGCAGCGGAAGACGTCTCGATGTAGACAAACGAGTCGAGCAGTGCTGTGCAATCGCCAGTGACCTTCATGTCCTCGCGCGGTTCGTCCTAGTGCTTCAGATGTAGCACCTCTTAGGTACCCACACGTACAGGGAGGAAGCACCGCGTTCCGAACTGTTAGGTTGGCGACGGTGGCTAGGCGAGGGCGAGGGGCAGGCAGCTGCTCGTTTACTGGTGGTAAATTAGGGTTACCTTAATCGCATCCCTGCCCCTCATTATATAGGCGTCCTAGTGGGCTTCTATCTTGTAACACCCTGAATTTGGGGGTATAAAATTTCTTCTCTAATGCCTAGCAAATTCAGGTGTTACTCCTTTTCTCACCTCTATAGTTTTTTCTTTTGTATACTCTCTAATAGGCTTTTGGGTTAATTATGGGAGAGATGTATTACCTTTTCTTGGGAATATTAAAACCGAGGGTAGATATGAATGTTTGCATCATGCTAAACTTAGATTATTCTTTTTGTTTGATGCACATGTTTGAATTATTTGAATTTGAATTGTGGTTTGATTTGATTTGAATCCCTAGAGAAAATAAAAAGAAAAGCAATTGGAAATTCAGATGAAAATGGAAAAACCCATTTCAGCCCAAGTCGGCCCAATCTAGCCTAGCCAGCTCCGCGCGCGCCTGCATCCCTCTAACAGCCGGGTCCCGCCTGTCAGCGCTTGCCCGCGCGCCCTCACTCCTCTCCCTCTGCCCGATGGGGCCAGACTGTCGGCGCCAACTTCCCCTCGCTCGCGCGCCCGCTCCCTCGTGCTGTCTAGTGGGCCCGCCCTATCAGCGCTGACCGCCCGTTCGCGCGTCCTCTCTCGCTGGCCCGTGGACCCCACCCGTTAGCCCCCTCCGTATTCTAACCTCCTGCTCGAACACCCCACCATGGACGCGCCCACATCGCGCTTCTCACGGCCACCTCCCCACGTGCACGACCCCCTTTTGAGGCCACGCACCCACTCACTCACTTCCCTCACCCTGTAGAGCCCCTCTGCAGAGCTCCCACACCTCTCTCTCGCACAGCACGCGCCCGAGAAACGCCACCGCCGTCCGCCGTGATCTTGGGTCCGTTCCGCAGCCGCCGTCGAGCCTCCGCCATGTCCGTTGCCCTGGTGAGCTCCGCCTCCACGCCACCAACTCAGGACACCCCTCGGTTTGCCCCTTCTTCCTCTATTCCTCTCTGCTCGCGCTCACTGCACTCCACACCGTGCAGCCGTGTCACCGCCACCGTCGACCCGAGGCTCCACTGTGTTCTCGTCGTCGCTCAAGCGCCCTAGATCCTTCTCTCGAGGTAACCCACCTCCCCATGCCCCTGATTTCCCATCCCCTGCCTTGGTGCTTGCGCAATTGCTCGCCAGAGCAAGTTAGCGTCGCCTCCGGGCCACTCCGGCGTAGACCACCACCCTCCGTGCCTCTGCACCGGTGTCACGCCCACGTTCGCATTCGCCGTGTCACCCTAAACCCGCCCATGCCCTTCCCAACGCCCTAGGACCCTAGGCGTGGTCGCGCCCTCGCCTCCGACGAAACTCCGCCGTGAAGTCGGGCGGCGCCGCCGCTGGCATCCCAGTGACCCGTTTGAGCTCGCCATTAGATCTCAAGCGTCCATTTGAGATCTGACGGCCTAGTTTTAATTAAACCAGACCTAATCCTAGCTGTCCGATGGGAATCTGGCCGCTCGGGTGTGCACCCTCACCCGCGTCCCTGCAGCTGGGCCGAGGGTGGTCGAAGGAGGGTTCACTGGAGGTGGGCGCCAATGTTGGTCCCTTGTTCTCAAATGCTATGAATTAAGAACAAGGCAACACATAAAAAGGTTAATGGTTAATGCCCTTCGTCCTTCGAAGCATTATTTCCCTTAGGATATAATGATCTTCAGACGAAGGTCATGAAGGACGTACCTTCATTATCACAGTATGTATATTAATGAAAGGAGAAACATATAAAACATAAGAGATAACATAAATGATCGCATAACATTATTTATATTCTTTTATCATAAATAAATGCGAATAACATTGAATTACATTTATAGCTTTGGCTTGACAAAAAGCGAATATCCAAGCGTGGCACAACAGCGAGTATAAGTCAACGTAAACAGTACAGGGGTACTGTTCATCTATTTATAGGCACAGGGCACAGCCTGTGTAAAATTACATTCATGCCCTTTACATTTACTATTGGCTTATAGAAAAATCTATGAGGACTGAACAGCCTTTTCCATTTTAAGTCGGTTCCCCTTTTCTGTGATTTAGCCGAAGCTCCCTTCCGCACAGCTTCGGAGCGACGGCCACCTTCGTCAAGCTCCCCATTGTGTAAAATCCGAAGATACATGTCCATAAACCATACTTAGAAGACTGTTAAATTACGTTTTTGAGGACCTTCGGAAGACGAAGGCCCCCAACAATAGCCCCTCTTAGTATAAATTTGTTTAAGATAACAAATTCAGACTACGACATGAACGAAGGCCTTAAGCCGAAGGTCCGAAAAAACACCTTCCCTTTGCTAGAATAGCAACAGTCAATGACAGGCGGGACCCTCCAATTTGGAGCGCGTCGATCGTATAAATAAGAACCCACCCTGACCACATTTGGTACGCTACTTGATGCTTGCTTTGTTTGCTCAACTTTCTAGCTCTTGCTTACCAACACTTGCTTAGTTTCTCAGATTCCCTAAGCTTCGGTTTTAAGGACGCATTTTCACCATTCCCGAAGAAAAGATGTCTCAGGACAAAAAAGTTGCCGCTGAGACAAAGCTGACCGAGGAGGAGAAGCTCCTTGAGGAGAAGACTGCTGGATTTGTTGAATCAATAGCAAAGACAAATACAGAGAAGATTACTAAAGAAATATTAGAAGGCTTGTCTGAAGATACCGATGATAGCGATAGCTATGATGTGGAGAGTGGAGGCGAAGACTCTAAAGATCGGCCCTAGCGACCAAGTCATACAGTATTCGGGAAATCAACTATCAAGCAGAGTCATCTTGATAATATGAGAGGAAGGTATTTTCGAGATATGTAAAATACGGGGGTACTGTTCATCTATTTATAGGCACAGAGCGTAGCCTGTGTAAAATTACATTCATGCCCTTTACATTTACTATTGGCTTATAGAAAAATCTATGAGGACTGAACAACCTTTTTCCTTTTAAGTCGGTTCCCCTTTTCTGTGATTTAGCCGAAGCTCCCTTCCGCACAGCTTTAGAGCGACGACCACCTTCGTCAAGCTCCCCATCGTGTAAAATCCGAAGATACCTGTCCATAAACCATACTTGGAAGACTGTTAAATTACGTTTTTGAGGACCTTCGGAAGACAAAGGCCCCCAACAAGGACAATCGAGTCACCTAGAGAGACTACATGACCACCTGCACGAGGAGCAGGAGCGCTGATGCGAGGAGCAGGAGCACTGATGCCAGGACTAGGAGCAGCAGGACTCTTCCCCCTCGCTTTAGCAGGAGGTGGAGTCTATGAGGCAACCCTCCCCTATGCCTCAGCTAGAGGTGCCCCCTACACCACCACAGGGCACCCTAGCTGTTGGAGGAGGCCCTAACGGAGACGATGACGATTGTGGCAGTTCGAGCCATAGCACGGAGATTTTGGAGGAGCAGGAGCCAGAAGGATGGATAGTCCGACCCATCACTCGTGATGCCACCCGCGGTTGTCATTTCCACGACGCTCTCGACACCTTGCTGCGTCGGGCCTTTGACCGAACACATGGTTCATCGAGTACCGCTGTGTAGTCTACTAGCACCGTCGTGGGTTATACCTCGACCAATGGGAGGCTACCTGCCTGGTGCACTGTCTGGACGATGATCTCCAAGGTGTAGAGGCCTACTCTGATCATTATTCTGTCACTGAGTGGGACACTGCCGAGGCAGCCATGCAGGATGCTGCATGGTGTGCACTTTCATAGTACTATTCATTGTTCAGTGGGGTGGCTAACGGTGTCGACCTAAAGTATTATTACCCACGCTACTCGACTGGCAGTACCAGAGGTGTTATTGTCTCACCCATTGGTGAGGGCAATCCCAGATTGAGCAACATGGTCAACTTGGTCGCCGTGGTCAACACCAAGCTGGACCACGCCCTTGACGAGTTGGGCAAGGCTCGGGCGGAGATTACAGAACTGCGTGCTGAGGCGCAGAGCGCCGCCATCAGAAGGATGGTTCCCCGCCCCTGTCGGGACTCAGCACCCTTACCGCTCGCCACCCCGTGGTCATCATGCTTGTGGCACTCCTGACTGTAGGACCAAGATAGACTTGGAGCCCTAGATCGATAGAGTCGGAGTTTGTAATAAATGTTTAAATTAGAGTCTTGGTCTTAGTCAGTCTTAGTTAGTTCTAGTTTGCTTACCATGTGTTTCTATGTTTGTCGTCATGAACTTATGATGAATTTGGCTCTTTGTAATGATTGTCACTAAAGTGTGGGTATCCCTCGCAACTTTGTGTAGTTATTAATGAAGTTAGTTATTTAGTTGGGAAACCTTTTATTTCCACTTTCCTCTTTATTTGAGAAGTTGTGTTTGGCTGTGTGGAGAATCAATGAAGATGCTCATTTGTTCAGTGTTATGAAGACTTCTATATATCTTTTCTTATGCTGAAAGACTGCAGGGTCAGGTCTGATGTGTGCATGCTTTCTACAGATGTCTGACAACAGGTGCCAAGGTGGAAGGCGTGCCCATCCAGAGCACTAGGTACCCCAGGATGAGGCACCCCAGCAGCAGTTGCCACCACCACCCCTAATGATAATAAAGTAGATGTTTCTGATGTAGACCCAGGTAGTTCAAGCAATTGATCAGACCTTGGCAGCCATGCAACAGGTGGTGCAACATTAGGCTCAACCACAAGTGCAGATGCCAAAAGACAAGCATGCAGAGTTCATGAGGGGTCATCCCCCTATGTTTACCCATTCTGCAAATCCCATGGACGCCGAAGACTGGTTGCACACAGTGGAGCTGGAGCTACATACCGCTCAGTGCAATGACCGCGAGAAGGTTCTGTATGGTCCCCGTCTGCTAAGGGGAGCAGCACAGTCCTAGTGGGAGTCCTACGTATGCCGACCCTGAAGCCATTACTTGGGAGGAGTTCAGAAACAACTTTCGCCAGTACCACGTTCCTGAAGGTTTGATGATAGTGAGGAAGGAAGAATTCCTGGCACTGAAGCAAGGACCCCTATCAGTTAGTGAGTAAAGGGACAAGTTTCTCCAACTATCTCGCTACGCACCTGAGGATGCCAACACTGATGCCAAGAGGTAGTACAGGTTCTTGAGAGGTGTAATACCCAATTTGTAAACAATAAGAAAAGAGTTGACCTCATCATATGTTTTGCCCTCTACTTATTATAACATATGAACAACCGTATTTAAAGTGAATAATTAGCTAGTGACATCAAAAATAATCTATGCATAATGCTGGAGTTTATGTGTTTGTGCATCTATAAATAATAATATTAATAAAAATATATTAGTGCCAAATTGGGATTTAAAATCAAACTTGCCATTTAGAAATTGAAAATGATATAAAGAATAAGAGAAACACTATATAAATATAAGGAAAATATATATAAATAAATAAATGCACCTGCTCATACTAGTAGGTGAATTTGTCTATTTGATCCAAATATGAAATCCACAACAATATTTGAATTCAAATTGAGATTCAAAAATAAGAAGAAAAGAAAACATAAAAAAAAGGAAAATAAAATCTGCCTGGGCCGTGTACTCCCATTTCGGCTTACTTACTGTGCGGGCGTGGCCAACTATAGAATTCGGCGCTGACTGGCGGGACCTCCGGTCAGTCGCTCGCCCGCGCGCCACCATTGACAAGCACGCCTGACCCACTTGCCAGTGACTACATCACGTGCGCCTGATCGCTTCCAATCTTGACTGTTGGGCCCTACTGGCAGCCACTTGCGTACTCGCGCCAACACTGATTAGCGGGCCCTTGCCGTCAGTCCTTGCGCATGGTGAGCCCGACAGAACCTAGCGCGAGGCGATGCCCAGCCCGATCCCGTCCCGGGAATCTCGGTGGCGGTTCCAACTAACCACTCTTCCAGTTGGGGGCTCGGTGACCCAGCCTTTAAGATTGTGACCCCTGGCCTGCGCTGGGTCGTTGTCCCTAGTTGTGTGCGCCAGAAAAGAGAGAAAGGGAGAACAGAGCTCCGCCGGGAAGTGAAATCCCATCCGACTGACGATTTAACCCTATGAACTAGGCCGTAGGGAGCCTTGGGAGCAGAGGAAGGGACGCGTTGGGGTCCCTCACCGTGGGCGGGCCCAAATCGACATCAATTTCTTGCCATAGATACTCACCATCGCGGAGCTGCCTCACGCCGTTGGTCGACTCGACTTCGCTTCAATCGTAGGTGAGGATCTCCTCTTCGGGTTCGCTATCGTCTAGGCTTCAATTAGCGTTTGGAATAGATTAGAATGGTGCATCGTGTGCCGGTCATGCCGGGCGCCGGCGGTAGCGCCACCGTGGGCTATGTTTCCGCTGCCTGGTCGGCTGGAGGTAGTGATGTGACGAGAACCGTGGATCCCCGAAGGGACGACTAGGATTAGCGCGGCCTTACCTTTTCGTTCTCCCATGTCGGGTTGTTGATCTGGCGATCCTCGGCTTGTAGTGGGTTGCTAGCTCTTTAAATTGCCGCTGTCGATCTCTGATCTATCGGTTCAGGCGCGTTTTCTGTTACTTAAAATCCCTATCGTAGATTTCGGATTCGACGGTCAGTTTTAAGTACCGGTTTGGATTGCTGTGAACTAATTTCAACCAGAGGATCTTGATCCAATGGCATCGATTTATTACCAGTGTAGTTAGAGCATGATCTGTCCTAGGCCTTTCAAACCTAATCTAACGGCCTAGCCATCTCGATACCCTTTCGGCCAGATGCTAATGCAAATGAGTCCCTGGGTTTGTAGAAAATCAACCCGCCGTCCAACCTTAACAGAAAGTAATTACACCTGGGTCCTAAAAATTTACAAATTGAACCCTGCACTTCTCAGGAATATTGTGCGCAGTCCAGGGAGTTAGAAAATTAGAGAAATTATTATAGAAAATGATTTTTAATGTAAAAATAATTCCTAAATCTTGTTTAATTCCTAGAAAATTCATTTTAACTTCTTTTTAATCCATTCCAGTCGCAATAATTTTGTTTTAATATTGTTTACATTTAATAACTTTGTTTTAGCATGAAAACTATATTAAAACTAATCACATGGCTATTTTTGTACCAAACACATAAAACCTTCGAAAAATCATAACTTGCCATCTGTAACTCCGAATTTAGTGATTCTCGAACCTACAATCTCATTACGATGCGTAAATTATTATTATGTATTCTATACTCATGTTTCGTGTGATGTTAATTTCTCCTATACCATGTTTGTTTGTATTGCTTCGAGTAGACGAACAAGTGACTGAGGACCTAGGTGTCCAGCTGGTGGAAATTGCTGAGCAGGAGCTCATTGAAGGCAAGTTGTGCCCTTGACCACTTTTATTTACCCAATAATGTTCTCTATACTCATTTTGGCATGCATAGGCTTAATTTTGATGGAACCCAATAGGTCACCCTAGTTTGGTCATCCTTACACCTTATTTACCCCTGAACTTTTGGGTAGTTTTGGCTAATGCTATATGTGGTTTTGGGTATTGAAATAACTATTACACATGGTCATTATTTATTATTATTCTATTCTGTTCATGATAAGACTATTATGTTAACTTGAGAAACACGTGCCACCACAATGGTGGAATGGGATGCCCTTGGCTGACTAATTAGGAAAGCTAGTGGAGGTCTACCTTACTCGAAAGGGGAAAGGGCAGTATGGGAGTTGTCGGTGTAGGGAGGTTCTCAGGTTGATTTTGCTACGATGGCGGTCAGACGGGGGATTCCTGCATTGCGCTCCCTAGAAACTATAGCGGGTTTTCTGAAGCTAGTGGAACTTTGTAAAGGCCTCGTAATGTTACCCTGCCTCGTCTCCTCGGTAGATATGAATGGGACTTCTAGACCCTTTGGCAAATGGGTGACATGACTTATGGGTAAAGTGTACAATCTCTGCAGAGTGTAAAACTGGTATACTAGCCATGCTCACGGTCATGAGCAGCTCAGGACTCTCGCATGATTAATCTATGGAATTAAATTCAATTTGTCATTTGCATCGTATTGTGGTTTTATTATTAATTTTGATCTATTATTACTCTGGTTTGGTATCTACTTACATTTAGTAAATGCTAATAAAATTTGACCAACTTATTAAAAGCAATGCTCAGCTTCAACCATTATTTGTTGATCAACCTTACACTTCACATGAGCTCCCACCCTTGGTGAGTTCATGCACATTATTCCCCACAACTTGTTGAGCTATGATCTTTTGTGAGCTCACCCTTGAGATATATAAACCCCTCACCCCCGTAGGAGAAGAATAGGTGGTCTAGGATGAGCCTTACAATGAGGAGTACGAGCTTATCTAGGTGGCGTCTCCCAGTCAGCTTTATGGGCACCAAGGAATAATGATTAGTTCACTTTATTGTTCTCATTTATTTTTGTAAGACTTCCGCTATGTAATAATGATATTTGTGACATTTATTTCTATACACTTTGTCATTATATGTGATGTTCTTCTTTGGCGCACATATGACACGCACCCGGCTTTATCCCTTAAATTCGGGTGTGACAAGAGGTTTGGTTGACCCTCTTCACTACCAGTTGATGAATCATACATTCCTTACCTTTCAGCATCTGATCAATAGAGCTATCATGACTGAGAGAAAGCGCTGGGAGATGGAAGACCGAAAGCGCAAGATCGGTGGACCACAGGCTGGGAGCAGCAGCCGTCCCCGTTTCTTAGGCAATCCACCCCAGTAGTTCAAGCAGGGTCACCCTCAAGGACATCAACACCAGCACTAGCATCAACGTCAGCATCACCAACAGTTCTAGAGGCAGTTCCCTCAGCAGCAGCAGCAATACCGCTAGCACAACCAACTAGGGGGAAGTCAGTACCAGAGGCAGAGCAGTCAGACACCCTGCCTTCCTGCCCCAGCCACCAACCAGAACAACCAGACAGTCCCAGCGCAAGGAGGAGGTCGTGGATGTTTTCAATATGGGGACAAGGTCATTGGGCGATTCATTGCTTAAAGAAAGCAACTCACAAGCAGGTAGTCTCCAACACCCTAGCAAAGACAAGGACCACCATAGTAAGCATCAGGAGGCCGTGGCCAGGCCTACAATCGTTGGAAGGTGAACCACTTGGAGGCTGAAGCAATCCAGGATGCCCCAGATGTGGCAGTAGGTATGTTTCCAGTCGAATCCCATCCAACAAAAGTACTATTTGATACTAGTGCCACACATTCTTTTGTTTCTACATCATGGGTAGAAGCACATAACATCCTCGTAGAACCAATGATTCCACCCCTAAGAGTTAATTCAGTTGGGGGAAAAGTTCAGTCTGATAAGATGTGCCCAAATCTAAGGATTGAAATAAGGGGGATAGATTTTCCCACTAACCTAGTAATAATGGGTACTCAAGGGTTAGATGTCATCCTAGGGATGAATTGGCTGCACAGAAACCAAGAAATTATCAGATGTGACAAGAGGACTGTAAAGTTAGTGTCCCCATCCAGGAAACAAGTAGTAACTGAACTGTTCATGCCTGATCTAGAAGAAGGAGCCTGTCACCATATGTCTATAGAAGGTAAGCAAGCCAACCTGCTTGAGGCCATCAGAGTTGTGTCAGAGTTCCCTGACGTGTTTCTTGAGGACTTACTAGGCATGCCACCCGAGCATAAAGTTGAGTTTGCCATAGAGCTTGAACCTGGCACCACCCCTATTTCTAAGAGAGCCTATAGAGTGTCTGGACCAGAATTGGTGGAACTCAAGAAGCAGATCATTGAGCTATTGGAGAAAGGCTACATCAGACCAACTACTTCACCTTAGGCCGCTCCAGTTTTGTTTGTGGAAAAGAAAGATGGGACCAAGAGGATGTACGTTGACTACAGAGCTTTAAATGTGGTCACCATCAAGAATAAGTACCCTCTGCCAAGAATGGAAGATTTGTTTGATCAGTTGAGAGGAGCTGGAGTGTTCTCAAAGATAGATCTAAGGTCAGGTTACCATCAGCTTAGGATCCGACCTTCAGATATACCGAAGACAACATTTATCACCAAGTATGGGCTATATGAGTACATAGTCATGTCATTTGGATTGACAAATGCACTAGCTTTCTTTATGTACTTGATGAATAGTGTGTTCATGGACTACCTCTACAAGTTCATAGTGGTGTTCATCGATGATATTCTCAGAATGAGAAAGAACATGAAGAGCATTTGAAGATGGTATTGCAACGGTTATGAGAGCATCAGTTGTATGCCAAGCTGAGCAAATGTGAGTTTTGGATCAATGAAGTCCTGTTCTTGGGTCATATCATAGACGAATTAGCTGTGGATCCGAAGAAGGTGGCAGATATTCTGGACTGGAAAGCACCAAGAGATGTTCGGGGAATCAAGAGTTTCATTGGAATGGTCGGATATTATTGGTGTTTCATTGAAGGTTTCTACAAGATTTCTAGACCAATGACAGCCCTGCTAGCAAAGAAAGTTGAGTTCAAGTGGATTCCAGAGTGCTAAGAGTCCTTTAAAACATTGAAGAAAAAGTTGACTACAATACCTGTGTTGATTCTACTAGATGTTCATAAGCCATTCTACTAGATGTTCATGGGGGAGAGTAGTGGTGTACTCATCCAGACAGTTAAAGATTCATGAGAGGAATTACCCTACACATGACCTGGAATTGGCAGCAGTGGTTCATTGTAACGCCCTAAATTTCGGGGTATAAATTTTCACCTCCGAAATTCACTAAATTCAGGCGTTACTCTCTTTTCCCTTCCCGTTTCGCTCCTTCCCATTTTCATAGCAATATAGAGACTCATGTCTGTATCACGTGTAAACAAAAACCTAAGTTGACATGGTTGTTGCATCATGCCGAAGCATATTTATTTTGTCTGATGTGGTGTTTGATCACGCGTTCGTCTCGTTTTGGTTTTCGATTCGCGATTTAATTTCGATTAGACGCAGGCGAGAGCGAGTAGTGGGTTGTTGGCCTAGCCCGCGGCACAGCCTGGCCCGTGGCGGCCGCGGCTCACCTCGGCCCAGCCTAAGCGCGCCCCTAGTGCCCCTCCCCCCATGCGTGCCCCACCCCCTCTCCCTCTCATTTTTCCTTTCCCGCGCAACAACTTCCCTCTCCCTCTCTTCCGCCTCCCTCCACCTCCCCTTGCCCTAGGTGGGATTCCGGTGAGCGATTGCTGCCGATCATCGAGCCCCGTGGTGAGCTTTCCCTCCCCTCTCTTCTCTCCCTCTTCCCCTTCCCTCTCTCTACGCAGCCCCTGGCGCGTGGCCCCCCGGGCGCGGCCGTTCAGACCTCGGCGCCCCCTCGGCGCGGCCCCGGTGGCATGGCTGCCCAGTGGCGCGGCCTGCCCCGGCATGGCTCGCAGCCCCGGCACGCGCAGCCCCATCCCCATGCGCGCAGCCCTAGAGTGCTTAGCGTTTGAAGTCAGTTTGAATTCAGTTTTAAATTTAGTTTAATTCACAAGGTGTGTCACGCGACAATTCATTTTAATTTCTGTTTAGATAATGTGTTGCGTCGCGCGCTTCGTCGTGCGATGTTTCATTTTAAATTCATTTTAATTAGTGTGTGCCGTCACACAACACTTTGTGTTAATTTCAGATTTAATTCAAGTGTGATGTTGCGCGCTTCGCCGTGTAACGGTCCGTCCTAATTTCAGTTTAATTCATGCGTGCTATCGCGCGCATCATCGCGCGACGACTCGTCTTAATTTCAGTTTAGATCGCTTGTGCGGTCGTGCGCTTCATCGTGCGACAATCCTTTTAAATGTACATAGAGTTGTTTATAATAATTAAGTGTGTAGTGTAACTTTATTTTATGCATAGCATGATTGTTAAATTAATGTGATTATGTTTAGACAAGTACTTTAATCCATAACTGCTTAATGTAATTACCTTTCAACCGTAGCCTCGACCGTCGTATTTTCTTTCTCGCATAGTCGTAGATGCGAGCCCTGCGCCAAGCGTCTGCTTATTTGTTGCATTCTATTGTGTGGTGTATTGTTTCTTTTTATATTAAGTTTATGGAATGTATGTTTGAACTCGTATAGATACGATCCATTGACGGAGTCCGAAGGAGTTGCAGGTGAAGATCTTGAGCAGCAGCTAGTTGGTGAAGGCAAGTGTTGCTTGACCCATCTATGTTCTATACATTTTATAATTCACCTTTCTGCATTTATACAATTTATACCTAAGGATTGACTAGCATTCTGTTTATCCTGCCCTTGTTCAACTATGTGGGTTGGATCATTTGGGTTTAGCTCTATGCTAGCGCTTTACTTCAATCAATGAACATGATAAGATTATTTATGATACGATGATTACCTTTTGATTATGATGATGGTATTGTGACATTTAAGGGGACTCAAGCGGTTTCTCGAGTGCCTCTCTGTAAGGACTAGTTGTGGCAGAAACTCCCAAGTTATTGGGCCCACATGCACCTGCCCTTGTCTCAAAGACCTCAGACAGCTATGCATGTGCCCCAGATAACTTAACAGGATCCGTCCGAGTGTCCCAAAGACCCCAGATAAACCACGTACAACCAGGATCGCAAGATCAAGTAAATACAAATCACACACCAATATTTTGCAGCGGAATTTCTTTATTACAAAAGGTTACAGATTACAACAAATTTACATTATGTTTATCAGAGTGGTTACAAAGTGATTCAAAGAGATAAACTTTGAAATGTTATACAATATTTGTAACTTTGATAATACATGCTAGCTTAAGTGACAATCCTCAATAAAGATGGGATATACTTATATAAGAAGGCCGAGCCCACGGGCACTTAACGTCAATCACAATCAAAGTAACTTGTAACCTGCAACAACAATGGGAATAAACCCTAAGTACGCAAGTACTCAGCAAGACTTACCCGACTAAAGAAAAGACTCTCAAGGATATGCTGGCTTGTTGGGAATCAAGGTAAGGCTTATCAAATTTCAAAGACTCATTTTGCGGAAGAGCTTACTAGTAGTGAATCCTTATGCCAAAATTTTACTTCACAAGTTAAGTACTTTTCCTGAATCTAGATTTGCCTAATCTAGAGCATTCACTTGTCCTGGTCTAGCTTTCTTTTACCAAAATTCTTATTTTACTTATAAACTACTATGAGTGGTTGGAGGGTAGAGTCTCCATGACCGAGGAGCAACGACGATTCGAAATGATTATACCCAGCTGGGGATCCCTAACCACACGACATATGTAGCACTTAACCCTTGCATATGTCAACCATTCCCACAGATCCTCCACAACGTGAACTGGTCCGCGCTACCCGGGAGCACAGTACTCCTCCGTCCAGCCTCAAGCCAGAAGGGTACACACTACTCCCACCATCTCCCACGCCCAGTGCGCGATTGTCTTTTCACGTATGGAATAGCCAGGTTCAGGCTTACCGGAGCATGTGGCTAGTTGCAAAGTATCCACCACAACAGGCCTACATCAAACGGTCCTTAATCGACACAGACGACAGACTTTCCTGCTCAACGTCTGGTCTATATTACATATTATTTCGCAAAACTTGATACCTGAGAGAGGTACCCTACTTTAATGATGAAATCATCATGGTCACAATGGGTTCATCATCACAAGTCCTTTTATTTCATAAATTCCCATATCCCGTGTTACACATCATATTTTAAAAACAATCCTAAATTAATAAGCAGGGCTAAGCATCACTAATTTTTCATAAAACGGGTATTAGGGTTGTTTAATCAAGGAAGGAAATGCATCAACTGTTTGATCACACAACTCCTATCACCTAATGCATCATTCAAGGTGATAAAACTTTTTAAAACAGAAGGAGGTGGCAAATGCACCGGGGCTTGCCTGGAAGAAACACTACGTTAGTGTTTGTTAGGTGGCGACCACTTGGCGATCAGCCTTTTATGTTGGCACTTGTTCAGTCTGCCCCTCTTCAGATTCGTCCATCAGCTTCACTATGCGGAGTAGTCCACCCGTTACGTCATCTTGGGATCGACTCAGCTCTAGTCCTCCACATCACGTGATTAATTAACGTACCTGAATGAAATGCATTATGCACATGAATGCATATAGACAGGAATATCACAAACCTAAATAGTGCTACGCAATAGCGAATTAAACACCTAGCGGTGAGGCGTTGTACAATTTCACATGGAAACACTAGTTATCCATATATGACTACGCCCAATTATCACATTTTTCTAGAGTAATCGCATCTACTTCAAACATCAAGTAATAATAAGCTAAGCACAAGTCTTTTGTCGAAACACCCAATATCAAATTACTCGTCACATTTTCATTCACTATTTTTGAATACCGACAATTTAGAGTAAAGAAGCATATTAATGAATTTTGTGCACTACTTAAATCCTAAATATTTAAAATACTAAAGAACCATGTCCACTGAGTAGTATTTTTTTAAGATTTCTACCGAAGCGGACCAAATAATGTGGTTCGCCTCCAATTAATTTGGACAACCGAAAACAAGATATCAACTATTTATTCATAGTTATCAATCTAACTAATCAATATCCGACTCCAACATTATCGATCACAAACATAGATGATACTAACTACTAGCGCAGGACATCGACTTCATCCTACGCGTACTGAACACAATTAGCATCGACAGACTTATCGATAATTGCTTAAAATACTAAACTTACCCTACGCGTCACCGAAATACTACACTCTGCAAAATAGAACTAGTTCGAATATACTCGGCAACTAAACACTTCGAAGAACACCTCGCATCACTGGTATTTCTAACTTAAACTTCATACGCGAACTAAACGTCTTATTTCCCGATCATAAAATCAATAGTAAAAGTAGTGAATCGGCTCACCATAATTAACTTGACTCAATATTTGCGAGAATGACGACAGTCTCCGATTGAAGTCTTCGATCAAACATCTGACGAGTATTGAACTGAGCTTCACTTTCTCCTCAATCCACGACTCTTGGAATCTCTCCATATTACTAGAACTTCGCAAAAATGACGATGATCCTTGTTTAGGCCTTTCACTGAGCACTTGGGGGCATCGACCAGGGGCTTGTTTCTCCACATTCTCTTGGGATCCTTTTGTCGGCGTGAACACAAGTCAGAGATGTCACGTAGGGACTGGCATTGAGGTGAGACGACGGAACAACGACGAACTAGCGAGCTGAACCACGACGAGTGATGTCTTGACACGGATGAGCAATGGCAACTAGCGGACTCAGAACAGCAGAGTGAGGTGTACGACCAGCTTGCAAAGATGAGTGCATGCAGCACGGAAGAGAAAGTAGAACTTGATGGTCGGCTAGCAGAAACGAGCCATCCCGGCGTGTAGGAGGCCGCGCGCAGGGGTAGATCGGCGACCGGACATTGGCAGCGAACTGCCGGCGTGCCGCGGATTGACAGACTTGGAGCTTGGACGCCAGGACGGAGCAAACGCACGCGCAGCAGGCGGCATGGCCGAGCAGAGCGAGCGTATGGCCGGGCGAGCACATGGCAGGGAGCTGGGAGAGAACCACGGCGCGAGCAGGGAACCAGCCACGGCGAGCAGAGGGGCACGGCTGCGCGCATAGCGAGCTCGGCGCGGCCAGGTGAGGTGAGGCCGCGGCTGGGCTGGAGGCCGAGCGCGCGCAGAGGCGAGCAGGCAAGGCGACGGACGCGAGCAGGTCTGCACGGAGAAGCTCGGCGAGCTGGAGGCCGGGGGATGGAGAGGACACAGGGAGGAGCTCGGCACACAGCTAGCAGGAAGAGAGAGAGACGCGGCTTGGGAAGGAGAAGATGGCTGGGCGAGCAAGGAGGGCCAGAACGAGCTAGAAGAGGGCGCCAATTTCTGGTGGCAGGCTGGTACAGGTGCGGCCACGCCAAGCTGTGAAGGACAGCAGGGCGCTGGGTACTGGAGACGATAAGGGAGAAGGAGCAGAGATATGTGTGCATCCATCGCAGAAGGGATAAGGTTCAGAAAAAAAGATCAGAACAACGGATAAAGTTACGAGCAGGAGATGAGGATAGGAACACCAGAATACTGCTGGACGTGCGATGGGATAAAAATCAAGAGGATATTTTCTTCCTTTTTATTTTTGCAATTGGAGAGAAAACAAATATAAATACAATCCTAGATATTAGGTTTTTGGACGAGATGCATAAATAATCAGGCCTAAAATTTGTCAGGCTACAGTGTTTAGACAATATTTGATTTGGTGAAGGTTTCTCGAATTAGATAAATTTATACCCATTATTTATATTTAAAGATTTATATCGAGGCAAGGAACAGACGAACCGAACTAAACAAGATCGGCTTCAGTATTTTAGACTATATTTAGTCCCGTCAAATTTTTACGATTCTCGCCCGCTATCGATCATTTGATCTGACGCCAAGAATAACATGCTGAGAAGAAGAACAATTTAATTAATGGGCGTCGCATTATTCTTTTCGGACAGCGCGGGGCTCCAAATTTTCCATAAAATCAGAAGTTTTCTGATTTTCATATTCACTTGCGCGCATAATCCGAACATATCCAAATTTGCTAGTAAACAAGATTAGGTAATCCAAAAGTTCATGAAACCTTTTAACTGTTTAGATTATGGAAATGAATACGACATCAAACTCGAGCTATTTTTCCGATGTCGCATTCACGCTCATAACCAATCTAAACAGCACCGAACTCGACATTTTTGAAGGTCACTAAAGTCCGAGCTTCGCGAAATATTTTGGGCAGTCGTCCATATTCACTTTTAAGTGCACAATAACACCTGGGGTGTTACACTAGTTCGTTGGATGACCACCCGGGAAAATAGTACAGCCATGAGGGTGGTATGGGACGCCCTCAGCTGAATAATTAGAGGAACTGGGGTGTAGTTTGCTTCGCCGTCGTGCCATCAATGGGGCTCGGTGTATGCGGCTCGCTCTGCCGAGGGTGGTGTTAGAATACCCGTTTAGGGTTTGGGGTTTTTCCCTGTGTAATTACTGTCTCGCCCCTCTGTAATGGGCCTGGCTCAGTACTCAAGTCTATTAATATACCACCCAACCCATGTTAGGGTTAGGGTTTTTACCAATCAACATGGTATCAGAGGCAACTTAATTTTTTCCACCAACCCCAGCCGCCCACCCCGCCGCCCCCTCTCCTCCCTTCCCTGCGCCGGCGACACACCTGGCCGCGCCCCTGCCATCCTGCCGGTCCCACGCGCCGTCGGATCCTCCGCGCATTTCCTCTCGGGCGCCGCCACCCCTCTCCCCCTTCACTCCAGCCGCCGCCAGCCAACTTCCCTAGGCCCGGCCATCGCTTCACCTCCCCCTCCCTCCCCGGTTGGCGCTTCACCTCCCCGGCCGCGCCACGCCGCCGGTAGGACCGGCCCTGCTTCCTCGGCACCGGCCTTCTTCAACTCCGGCTGCAGGCGTGCTCCTATGCCCTCTCCCTCTGCTCGCATGCAAGGGCATTCTTCCTCAGGCGTTGCTTCCTCGTCTCCAAATCCGGCCACCTGTCGCCGACGTGGCCGTCGTACTCCCTCCCCGAGCAGCTCTAGCCACCGGGGCAAACTCTGCCTGCCCCCGTTGTCCAGGCGCTCGGCGCAGCTCGCCCTCTGCCAGTGCATCACGACTGCCTCCCTGGATTCCATGCTGCATCGCCACACCGCGCCGCCGGCTGCCTCCTCCGCTCTCTGCCTTCCTGCACCGCCGGATCCGCGCGACTCCACTTCACCGGCGCGACTACTCCACCAGCACCGCACCCGTCCCCGCGCCGGCCGCCGCCGACCCTGCCCCCATCTGCTCTAGCCTCCGCCGCCCCTCTGCAGGCCGCGGGTCCTCTGCCGTCGGCGCACTGCCCCCGCTCGGCGCGCAGCTCTGTCCTGGCCACCTTCCCACTACGACCATTCCCTGCTGTCGGGCGCCATCGGCCCCAACTCCCAGCCACGCCGCCCGACTCGATCCTAGTGGCTGCGCGCGCCCTTCTAGACGACTCTCCTTGCTAGTCGCGCAGTTGCGCTTCTCCTACCAGTGTTGTCCCCACCCACACTGGTCCCATGGCGTCACCCCGCCATTCATGAGCTTTACCTCGCCCGCCGTTCCTGTGAATGTGTGTGCCCTCCTCCACAATGGCCAGCTCATCCGGGGCATGTTCGTGTCCTTCGATCCAGTCTGGAACCCTATTCTCCCGGACTGCATCGAGATCCACCCTCAAGCGGGCCGTCACGTGCTTGGACCGCTTGTCTTCCCATGTGCTGCGATCGCCTCCCTAGCGGTTGAGCCTGTGTCGTCTCCCTCCCTCCCTAGCGCCTCTATCGGGGCACCTTCTTTAGCCCTCTCCGCTCACACCGTACCTTCACCACCACCACCTCCCCCTCCCACCACCGATTGGGTGGTTGACTCCGGGGCCTCCTTCCACACTACCCCCACAACTAGTTCGTTATTCCACTCCCATCCACCACACCCCTCACATCCTTCCTCCATCGTCGTTGGCAACAGTTCCACCCTCTCGGTCACCTTAGTAGGTGCATCGGTTCTTCCAGGACCATTCTGCCTTAACGACGTCCTTGTTGCTCCCGGACTGACTCATCCCCTCCTCTCGGTTCGTCGCTTCACTAGTGACAACCAGTGCTCTATGGAGTTCGACCCCTGGGGTCTCACCATACGCCACCTTCCCACACATGCTGTGCTCGCTCGCTGTGACAGCTCCGGCCCCCTCTATTCTCTTCACTTGCCCTCCACTCCCCACATCAGAGTAGCCTCATCTCCTGCCCTTATTACTACCACCACATCACATGCTCTTGCTACTACCACCACCTCCTCCGCCATTTGGCACCGTCGCCTCGGGCACCCTAGACCTGACGTCATGTCCCAGCTTGCCGGCCACTCAGACATATCCTATACTCGGGGCTCTTCTGAGCGCCTCTGTCATGCTTGTCAGCTCGATCATCACTCCTGTCTTCCTTTTTCCACTTCCACATCTAGGGCTGTTCAGGCCTTTGATCTTGTCCACTGTGATCTCTGGACGTCTCCTGTCCTTAGCCTCTCCGGCTACAAATACTACCTGGTCATTTTGGATGACTACTCCCATTTCCTTTGGACTTTCCCCCTTCGGCTGAAGTCCGACACGTTTACCACCCTCACTCACTTCTTCGCCTGGGTATCCACCCAGTTCTGGCGCTCGGTTCGTGCCATGCAGTGCGACAATGGCCGCAAGTTCGACAACAACGCCTCCCGTTCTTTCTTCCTCACTCATGGCGTCCAGTTGCGTCTCTCGTGTCTCTGCACCTCTGCTCAGAACGGCCGGGCCGAGCGCATGATTCGCACCACCACCAACATGATCCGCTGCCTTCTCTTTCAGGCATCTCTCCCTGCCACCTACTGGGCAGAGGCCCTTCATACTGCAACACATCTCCTCAACCGTCTTCCCTCGAAGGCGGTGAGCCACCCTACACCTCACTTCGCCCTGTACGGCACAGCCCCTTCCTACGACCACCTGCGCGTGTTTGGCTATGCCTGCTACCCTAACACTTCCGCTACCGCCCCTAACAAGCTTTCTCCTCGCTCCACTCGCTGCCTCTTCCACGGCTACTCCCCTGACCATAAGGGGTATCGGTGTCTAGACCTCACCTCCCACTGCATCATCATCTCTCGTCACGTCGTCTTCGACGAAGATGTGTTTCCCCTTGCAGGCTCCACCCCACCCACCGATCTCGACTCACTCCTCAAGTCTGATCCGGTTCCCCCCACCCCCGACGCCCCACCTTGCACTATTACTTGTACCTCGTGTGGCCATGACGCCACCGCTCGTGCCCATTCCCGCGCCACACGCGGCCCCGACGACCCCGCCTGCGCCACGCTCGGCCCTGTCGATCATGCCTACGCCACGCGCGGCCGCGCCGATCATGCCTGCATCACGCCTGGCCCCGTCGATCACGCCTGTGCCACACGTGGTACCGATGACCCTGCTTGCGCCACGCGTGGCCCCGTCGACCCTAGCTCGCTTCGCCAACCCCGCGCTTGTCTACCACCGTTGCAGCCACGCCGCCACCTTGGCGCCTGCCGACTTGGGCCCGTCGATGAGCATGGCCCGCTTTGCCGACCCCATCGTCGTCTATCACCGCCGCGAGTCGGCCATACCCGCCGCTCCCGATGTTCCGACGGCCCGCTCCGAGCCGTCAGTGTACCACTCGGTTGCCATCCACCGCGACTTCGGGGCACGTCCACCCGATGGTGACTCGGCGCGCCCCGGTGCATGCAACCCCTTCCTTGTGTTTTTAAATAATTTTTACACACTTTAAGTCTAGCGAAATGTGCATTAGGTTTATAGGAGTTGCTTGGAAACCCTTTGATGCATTGCCTACCTTGATATCCATACCTTTATAGATACTTCTGATGAAGTATCAAAATATGATTTACAAAAATGCTTATCCCTGCTTAGATCTTGTGGATAGAGGTTGTCCTTTGTGTTAATTCCTAGCTCAGGGGTTATCCTGAGGAAGGATGGCTTCTACCTGCAAGAATATTTTCATTGGGAGCAATGGTGGGATCTTACTGCAAAGTTCCCTATATTGCTCTTTTCATCCTAAGGAACACAAACAATCCTAAGGATGGAAGTACTTAAATCAGGACTTGGGCTAGGAACAGGTGATGTTCTACCCAGGTTGATTAAGGATTGGATGCGTATGTAGGCCTGCTGATCGAGGACCCTTTAACTGGTCACATGCCTCGTCATGGGTAAGCTTTGCCTCGGGCAGACTAATACCAGAATAAGATAACACGCAATGGGAGTGGAGAGATGGCGAGAGTAGCGTGTACCCTCTGTGGCAAGAGGCTGGACGGTGGCGTATCTGTGCTCTCAGTTGGCGTGAACCTGATCTAGTCTTAAGAACCCCGATGGCGAGTTGACATATGCAAGGGTTAAGTGCTACATATGTCGTGTGATTGGAGATCCTCAGCTAAGTATAATCGATTCGGATCGCCGTAACTTCGTGGACATGAAGACTTGGTCACTGACCTGCAACCTAAGTCAGGATGTGAACCTCATGAATGATGTTGTATTGATGAGATGGTGAAATTAGACCAGATGCAAATAGAGTCTATTAATATTTAATCTGGCATTAAAATATTGAAAGTAAGGACTCACTTTAGTAAGCTATTTCTACAAAAGTATCTAATTTGATTCTTGCTAAAACTTTTCCTTGATTCCCAAATCTAGCATACCCTTGAGAGTCTTTCCTTTAGTCGGGTAAGTCTTACTGAGTAATTCCATACTCAGGGTTTTATTCCCTGTTGTTTTTTAGGTTATAGTTTTGTGCTGCTGTTGATGGTGTTAAGTGTCGGTGGGCTCAGCCTTCCTATAAGTCTAAGTAACTCTTCTGTACTTCTTATTGAGGATGGTCACTTAAGCTAGCATATATTTCAAACTTATACTTTTGCAATCACTCCGATAAAATAATGTAAAAATTTTGTAACTTGTAAAATTTTGGTAATAAGATTTCCGCTGCAAAAAATATTGGTATGTGTGATTTGTGTTACTTAATCCTGCGATCTTGGTTGTAAGTGATTTATCCGATGTCCTTGGGGCAATCGGACGAATCTTGTTAAGTTATCTGGTGCACATGCATAGCCGTCTGAGGTCTTTGAGACAAGGACAGGTGCATGTGGGCCCGATAACTTGGGAGGTTCTGCCACACTGACGGAGACTGTTTACTGCAGCCAACCCACCGGCTTCGTCGACGCCGATCGTCGGGATCTGGTCTGCCGGCTGAACCGATCCCTGTACGGCCTCAAGCAGGCGCCGCGGGCATGGTACAGTCACTTCGCCTCCTACTTGGCCTCCATTGGCTTCGTCGAGGCCAAGTCGGACACATCCCTGTTCATCTACCGGCATGGCGACGATACCGTGTACCTCCTGCTCTACGTCGATGGCATTGTGCTCATGGCATCCACCACCGACCTTCTACAACACACGATCGTCGCCCTTCAGCGGGAGTTCACGATGAAGGACCTGGGGCCCCTCCACCACTTCCTCGGCATCACCGCCAAGCACCGGCCTCAGGGTCTCTTCCTCCACCAGCGCCAGTACGCCATTGACATCCTAGAGTGGGCTGGCATGTCTAACTGCAATCCCTGCTCCATGCCTGTCGACACTTAGGCAAAGCTCTCTGAGGTCGATGGGCCTCTGGTCGCCGATGCAACGTCCTACTAGAGCCTGACCGGCGCGCTCCAGTACCTCACCTTCTCCAGGCCCAACATCGCCTACGCCGTCCAGCAGGTGTGCCTACATATGCACACTCCACGGGAGCCCCACCTCACCGCTCTCAAGCGGATACTGCGCTACCTCCATGGCTCCCTCGACTACGGCCTCCTACTGCGACCATCCCTGGCGTCGGAGCTCGTGGTCTACACCAACGCTGACTGGGCTGGCTGTCCCAACATGCGCCGGTCCACCTCTAGTTATGCCGTGTTCCTGGGTGCCAACCTCATCTCTTGGGCCGCCAAACGGCAGCCCGTCATCTCTTGCTCCAGCGCTGAGGCCGAGTACCGCGCCGTGGCCAACGGCATGGCAGAGGCCTCCTGGCTGCGACAACTCCTCCATGAGCTCCACAGTCCCCTTCAGCGCGCCACCCTCGTCTACTGCGACAACGTCAGCGCGGTCTACCTCTCCACCAATCCCGTGCAGCATCAGCGCACGAAGCACATGGAGATTGACCTGCACTTCGTCCGCGAGCGTGTCGCTGCCGGTGACGTTCGGGTTCTCAGCGTCCCCACCACGCTGCAGTTCGCTGACATCTTCACCAAGGGGTTACCGTCGAGTGTATTTTTAGACTTTTGCTCCAGTCTCAACATCTGTACATGATAGAGTTGTGACTGCGGAGGGTGTTAGAATACCCATTTAGGGTTTGGGGTTTTTCCTTATGTAATTACTGTCTCGCCCCTCTGTAATGGGCCTGGCCAAGTACTCAAGTCTATTAATACACCACCCAACCCCTGTTAGGGTTAGGGTTTTTACCAATCAACAGGTGGTTTGCCCCTTGGGGAGGAGTGTGGTACATTTAGGAAACCTAACGGGCGACTACAACCTTAGGGAATCTTTGTAAAGGCTACGTAGTGAATCCTTGTCTACTCACCTCGGTAGTGTTTAAGGGTTTGATTGGCCTGAGAAAAAAGGAATCACAGCTCATGGGTAAAGTGTGCAACCTCTGCAGAGTGTTATGAAACTAATATATCAACAGTGTTCATGGTTATGAGCGGCCTTGGGGGTTCCATTGATTAGAGACACATTGATTCGAGACACTATGTTTATAGATGATGATGAGGATAATTATGGTTTTTAAGATTATGATTATGGTTTATGGGATTCTTTCCGTTTGGAAAGAGTACTTTTGGGTTAACAATGTGGGTTAATGCTAAAACCTAGCTCTCTACTAGTAATAATTACCTGACCAACTAAAAGCAACTGATTGATCTTAACCCCACATAAAGCTAGTCCACTATAGCCAAACGGGACAATTGCTGAGTATGTTGATGTGTACTCACCCTTACTTTACACACCAACCCCCATATTGTCCACATTGCAACCACTGCTCAGGAGAAGATGAAGCCCCAATGGAGGAGTTCCAAGGTTATGATGAGTTTTAGGCGTGGGTTAGCGACAAACCCCATGTCGGCTGCCTGTGAAAGTTGTGTTTAGCTACGTTTCATTTTCGCACTTTGATATATATGTTAATGACTATGTGGATGTCTTAGGCATCAAGATGTAATCAACAATTCCCTCTTTATGTTATTATTTGAGCACTGTGTGATGACGTCTGGTTATGTAACTGCTGTGTATGTGAATTGCTGATCCTAGCACGTACATGGTTCGCATTCGGTTTGCCTTCTAAAACCGGGTATGACATAAGTGGTATCAAAGCCGTGCTGACTGTAGGACCGCTAACCTAGAGTAGAATGGCTGTTCTAAGGACTATAGACCCCTATTCTCACCTTGACTTTGGTGCCACTTCAAAAGTTGGTCATCTCGGCCAATTCTACGTTCTATTATATATATGATACCTTGCTGAAAATTTTGTTTTATTTTACTTCCTATTTTTTTATGGTTTACTTGCTGGTCATATTAGTTCTATTCCTACTCTTATGCTCACGGTGTCTTTTGTAGATGGCTCGTCTTAGACACATAGCACATAAGTCAGTCATTCCTTTCTTGCCCTCTCGTCTTGCGGAGTGACCGCTTCATCGCCTAGTGACTGGCCAGTCCAGCCACTTGGAGAGGTTGCACCATCGCCTACACGAGGAGCAGGAGTGTCGGCGACAGGAGCTAGAGCAGTAGGGCTCTTCTTCCTAGCCTCAGCAGGAGGTAGAGTCTACAAGGTGCTACTCCCCTATGCCCCTGCTGGAGGCGTCCCCTGCACCACCACTAGGTATCTCGGCCGCTGGAGTAGCACCTAGAGGAGACCCCAACGATGGACACGGTGACGACAGCAGCTCGAGCCATAGCATCGACCTTTCAGAGGAGTAGGAACCAGATTGATGGGTCGCTCGACCCATCACTCCTCACGCTGCTCGTGGGTGTCACTTTCACGATGCGCTCAATACCTTGCTGCACTAAGCACTCGACCGACACACTTGGTCCATCGAGTATCGCTGTGTTGTCTTCTAGCACAGTCGTGGGGCATACATAGACCCCTGGGAGGCGACTTGCTTGGTGCGCCGTCTGGAGGATAGTCTCCGGGGTGTGGAGGTCTACTCGGAGCATTATTCTATCTCTGAGCGGGACTCAGCTGAGGCAGCCATACAGGATGCCACACGGCATGTGCTTTCGCACTACTACTTGGTGCTCGGTGGTGTGGGCGATGGTCTTGACCTGAGGTATTACCCCCGCCGTCCATCTGGTAGCATAGGAGGCGTGGTTGTCTCACCTGTTGGTGAGGATAATCCTAGGTTGTGCAGCACAGTCAACCTAGCCGACTTGCTAAACACGGAGCTAGACCACGCCTTAGACGAGTTGTGTAGGGCTCGTGCTGAGATCGCCTAGTTGCGAGCTGAGCGCGTGGAGCGTCGCCACCTAGCGGATGGCTCTCCCGCCCCCGTCGGGACTCAGCACCCTTACCACTTGCCTCGGCGTGGGTGCCATGTCTATGGCAACCCCTACTGTAGGACCAAGATAAATTTAGGACCATAGATCATTAGCGTTGGATCTTGTAATTAATGTTTAAAATAGAAGTCTTAGTCTTATTCTCAGTTAGTCTTAGTTAGTCAGAATAGTTTACTTATCCTGTGTTTTTATGCTTGTCATGATGGACTACGATGGATTTGGATCTTTGTAATGACTATCGCCAGAGTGTGGGTACCCCCTGCATTTTGGTTTAGCCGTTAATAAGAATGAAATTAGTTATCTAGTTGGGAAGCCTTTTTATTTCTACTTTTCTCTTTATCTGAAGAGCTGTGTCTGCCTATGTTGGAAGTCGGTGAAGATGCTTGTTTGTTCAGTGTTGTGAAGAACTCTATGCCCTTTTCTTATGCCACAATATTTGCAAGGCCAGTTCTGATGTGTGATTGCCTTCCACAGATGTTAGACAACAGGCGTAGAGGAGGGAGGCATGCCCAGCAAGAGCAGCAGGCACCGCAGGATGAGGCACCCCAGCAACAGTTGCCACCATCGCCCTCGATGACAATAGAGCAGATGTTTCTAATGCAGATTCAGGCAGTCCAGGCAATTGGTCAGACTCTAGCCGCCATGCAACAAGTGCAACAGCAGTAGCCCCCACATCAACCTCAGATGCAAGTGCAGATGCCTTAGATGCCTAGAGATAAGCGTGCATAATTCATGAGAGTTCATCACACAGTGTTCGCTCACTCTGCTGACCCCATGGATGCTGAAGATTGGCTGCGTACCGTGGAGTGGAAGTTGCACACCGCTTAATTTGATCACAGAGAGAAGGTTTTGTATGGTCCCCATCTGTTGAGGGGAGCAACTCAGTCTTGGTGGGAGTCCTACCTCACCACCCATACCGACCCCGACGCCATCACTTAGGAAGAATTTAGAGACAGTTTCCATCGATATCATGTTCCAGCAGGTCTGATGACAGTGAAAAAAGAGAAGCAAGGGCCCATGCCAGTTAGTGAGTACTAAGACAGGTTTTTGCATCTGTCTCGCTATGCTCCTGAAGATGTCAACACGGATGCTAAGAGGCAGTATCGTTTCCTAAGAGGCTTAGTCAATCCCCTAAACTATCAGCTGATGAACCATACATTCCCCACCTTTCAACACCTGATCGACCGAGCAATCATGACAGAGAAGAAGCACAGGGAGATGGAGGATCGCAAGCGCAAGATTGGTGGACCCCAGCCTGGGAGCGGCAATCGCCCCCATTTCTCAGGCAACCCACCTCAACAGTTCAAGCAGAATCAGCGCCCGCCTCAGCAATTGTTCCAGAGGCAATACCCTCAGTATCAGCAGTAGTACCACCAGAACAACCAGCCAGGAGGAAGTCAGTTCTAGAGACAGAATGAGCAGGCACCTCGTCTTCCTGCCCCAACAACCAACCAGAGCAATCAAGCAGCCCCAGTGCAACGAGGAGACAGAGGATGCTTCCTTTGTGGAGAGCAAGGTTATTGGGCGATGCATTGTTTGAAGAAGGTAGCTTAGCAGCAGCCAGGCTCAAGTGCCCTAGCGAAGCAGAATGTACCTTAGCCAGGAGCGAACAATCATGTCCAGACGCGCTACAACCATGGGAGGTAGAACCATCTGGAGGCCGAAGCAGTCCAGGAAACACCAGGCATGATAGTAGGTTTGTTTTTAGTGGAATCCCATCCTCCGTAAGTGTTATTTGATACTAGAGCAATGCATTCATTTATTACTACATCATGGGTAGAAGCACATAATCTTCCAATGACCACCATGTCAACACCAATTCAAATTGACTCAGCCGGTGGAAAAGTTCAAGCTGATAGTGTATGCTTGAATGTAAGTGTGGAAATAAGGGGGATAGAGTTTCCTGCTAACCTCATAGTGATGGGTACTCAGGGAATATATGTTATCCTAGGGATAAATTGGCTAGATAAGTACCAAGCAGTTATCAACTGCGATAAGAGAACAGTGAAGTTGGTGTCCCCATTGGGAGAAGAAGTGGTGACTGAGCTAGTCTCACCTGAGCCAAAGAAAGGAGGTTGTTACCAGATGGCTATTGATAGCAAAGAGATTGATCCACTCGAGGCTATCAAGGTTGTGTCAGAATTTCTGGATGTGTTCCCTAAAGATCTACCAGGTATGCCACCTGAGCGGAAAGTTGAATTTTCCAAAGAGCTTATTCCTGGCACCACCCCCATTTCTAAAAGAGCCTATAGGGTATTTGGACCAAAGTTTGTGGAGCTCAAGAAGTAGAAAGATGAGCTATCAGAGAAAGGTTACATCAGACCAAGTACCTCACCTTGGGCTACCTCTATCCTGTTCGTGGAGAAGAAAGATGGAACTAGGAGGATGTGCATTGATTACCAAGCTCTGAATGAAGTCACAATCAAGAACAAGTACCCCTGCCCAGAATAGAAGATCTGTTTTACTAGCTGAGAGGAGCCAGCGTGTTCTCGAAGATAGATCTGGGGTCAGGTTATCATCAGCTTAGGATCCGACCTTCGAACATCTCAAAGACGTCATTTATTACCAAGTATGGGCTGTATGAGTACACAATTATGTATTTTAGCCTGACGAATGCACCAGCCTTCTTCATGAATCTGATGAACAGTGTATTCATGGATTATCTCGACAAGTTTGTGGTGGTATTCATTGATGACATTCTCATATATTCTCAAAGTGAGGAGGAGCATGTAGATCATCTGAAGATGGTATTGCAGAGACTGCGAGAGCACTAGCTGTATGCAAAGTTGAGCAAGTGCGGGTTTTGGATTGATGAAGTCATATACTTGGGTCACATTATAAACAAATATGGATTGGCTGTTGATCCGAAGAAAGTGGCAGACATTCTAAACTAGAAAGTGCCAACA
Organism: Zea luxurians; assembly: GCA_029449295.1. Taxonomy (NCBI): domain Eukaryota; kingdom Viridiplantae; phylum Streptophyta; class Magnoliopsida; order Poales; family Poaceae; genus Zea; species Zea luxurians. The sequence continues at coordinate 119,499,028 of JAOPSE010000009.1, forward strand.
GATGTTCGAGGAATCAAGAGCTTCATTGGAATGGCCGGATATTATCAGCGATTTATTGAAGGGTTTTCGAAGATCGTGAGACCAATGACAGCTTTGCTAGCAAATAAGGTCGAGTTCAAGTGGACCCAAAAATGGCAAGAGACCTTTGAAGCGCTGAAAGAGAAGTTGACTAGGACGCCTGTCTTAGTCTTACCTGATGTGCACAAGTCCTTCTCGGTGTATTGCGATGCTTGCTACAATGGCTTGGGATGTGTATTGATGCAAGAGTGAAGAGTTGTGGCTTACTAGTCCCAACAGTTGAAGGTTCATGAGAAGCATTATCCAATCCATGACCTGGAATTAGCAACAGTGGTTCATGCGTTGAAGACATGGAGGCATTATATGTACGGGCAGAAGTGTGACATTTATACAGACCACAAGAGTCATATTCACCCAGTCGGAACTGAATATGAGATAATGAAGATGGTTAGAGCTGATCAAAGACTATGAATTGGAGATTCACTACCATCCAGGCAAAGATAACGTGGTGAAAGATGCTTTAAGCAGAAAAAGTCAAGTCAACATGATGGCCGTTCACCCGATGCCTTATGAGTTAGCCAAAGAATTTGACAGATTGAGCCTCGGATTTTTGAACAGCATGTGAGAAGTAATAGTTGAATTAGAACCCACCTTAGAGCGAGAAATCAAAGAAGCACAGAAGAATGATTAAAAGATCAATGAAATCAGGCAGCTAATTCTAGAAGGAAGAGGCAAAGATTTTTGTGAAGATGCAGATGGTGTGGTATGGTTTGAGGACCGCTTGTGTGTTCCCAATGTTCAATCCATTCGGGAGTTGATCCTCAAGGAAGCTCATGAGACAGCTTATTCCACACATCCTAGAAGTGAGAAGATGTATCAGGATCTGAAGAAGAAATTATGGTGGTACGGAATAAAAAGAGAGACCGCAGAGCATGTGGCTATATGTGATAGTTGTCAGAGAATCAAGGCAGAGCACCAGAGGCCAGCCGGTTTGTTGCAGCCGTTACGAATTCCTTAGTGAAAATGGGATGAGATCGGAATGGACTTCATAGTCGGGTTGCCTCGCACTCGAGTCGGCTGCAATACCATCTGGGTAATAGTGGACCGCTTGACCAAGTTAGCCCACTTCATACCGATCAAGACTGGCTACAGCAGTGCAGTATTGGCAGAGCTGTACATGTCCCAGATCGTTTGTCTTCTTGGTGTGCCTAAGAAGATAGTATCAGACAGAGGAACACAGTTCACCTCTCATTTCTGGCAGTAGTTGCCTGAAGCTTTGGGTACACATTTGAATTTCAGTTCAGCTTATCACCCGCAGACAGATAGTTAGACTGAAAGAACGAATCAGGTCTTGGAGGATATGTTGAGAGACTGTGCATTGCAAGATAAGTCCGGATGGGACAAGAGGCTACCTTATGCAGAATTTTCCTATAACAACAGTTATCAGGCCAGTTTGAATATGTCACCGTTTCAGGCGCTTAATGGGAGGAGTTGTAGAACTCCGTTGCATTGGGATCAGCCTAGAGAAAAGCAGTTGTTTGGAACCCGATATTCTGCTCGAAGCTGAAGAGAATATCAAGATGGTTCGGGAGAATCTAAAGATAGCGTAGTCAAGGCAACAAAATTATGCAGACACAAGAAGAAGAGAGCTAAGTTTTGAAGTGGGAGATTTTGTCTACCTGAAGGTATTGCCTATCAGAGGATTCAGAAGGTTTGGAGTCAAAGACAAGCTAGCACCCTGATATGTTGGTCCGTATCAGATTCTCGCGAAGCGTGGAGAAGTGGACTATTAGCTCAGTTTGCTAGAAGATTTGTCAGCAGTGCATGATGTCTTTCATGTGTCTCAGTTGAAGAAGTGTCTGCGTGTGCTAGAGGAGCAGTTGCTAGTGGAAGGCTTGGAAGTCCAAGAAGACTTGATCTACATAGAGAAGCCAATGCAGATTCTTGAGACTGCAGACAGGGTCACCCGGAGGAACACTATCGGAATGTGCAAAGTCAGATGGGGTCACCACTCTAGAGAAGAAGCAACTTGGGAGCGTGAAGATGATCTGATGGCCAAGTATGCCAAACTCTTTACTGGCCAACCTTGAATATTGAGGGCGAGATTCTTTTAAGGGGATAGTATGTAACGCACTGAATTTGGGGGTATAAATTTTTTGTCTCCGATATTCACCAAATTCAGGCGTTACTCTCTTTTCTCTTCGCGTGTAAACAAAAACCTAAGTTGACATGGTTGTCGCATCATGCCGAAGCATATTTATTTTGTCTGATGTGGTGTTTGATCGCGTGTTTATCTCATTTTGGTTTTCTATTCAGGATTTAATTTCGATTAGAGTCAGGCGAGAGCGAGCAGTGGGTTGTCGGCCCGGCCCACGGCCCACCCTAGCCCATGGCGTGGCCCACCCCAGCCCGTCCGAAGCGCGCCCCTGGTGCCCCTCTCTCCCATGCGTGCCCCACCCCTGCTCCCTCTCATTTTTCCTTTCCTGCGCAACAACTTCCCTCTCCCTCTCTTCCACCTCCCTCCACCTCCCTTTGCCCTAGGTGGGATTCCGGTGAGCGGTTGTCACCGATCATTGAGCCTCGAGGTGAGCTTTCCCTCCCCTCTCTTCTCTCCCCTTTGCCCTTCCCTCTGTCTGCGTAGCTGTCCCCAGCTTCCCTATGTAGCCCTCGGCACCCCCTGGCGCGACCCTCGGCGCGGCCCCGACGTGCGGTCCCCACAGCATGGCCCCGACATGGCTCGTAGCCCCGTCCCCGCGCGTGCAGCCCTAGCGCGCTTAGCGTTTAAATTAAGTTTAATTCATGAGCTGCGTCGCATGCTTCGTCGCGCGACAATTCATTTTAATTTCAGTGTAGGTAATGTGTTGCGACGCGCACTTCGTCGCACGATGTTTTGTTTTAAATCCAGTTTAATTAGTGTTTGTCATCGTGTGCTTTGTCTCGCAACGCTTCATGTTAATCTTAGATTTATTTCTCGCGTGACTCATCTTAATTTCAGTTTAGATCCCGTGTGCGGTCGTGCGCTTCGTCGCGCGACAATCCTTTTAAATTTACATAGAGTTGTTTATAATAATTAAGTGTGTAGTGTAACTTTATTTTATGCATAGCACAATTGTTAATTTAATGTGATTATGTTTAGACAAGCACTTTAATCCATAGCTGCTTAACGTAATTACCTTTCGACCGTAGCCTCGACGGTCGTATTTTCTTTCTCGCATAGTCGTAGATGCGAGCCCTGTGCCAAGTGTCTGCTTATTTGTTGCATTCTATCGTGTGGTGTATTTTTTATTTTTATATAAAATTTATGGAATGTATGTTTGAACTCGTATAGATAACGGTCCGTTGGCGGAGTCCGAAGGAGTTGCAGGTGAAGACCCTGAGCAGCAGCTGGTTGGTGAAGGCAAGTGTCCCTTGACCCATCTATGTCATATACATTTTATAATTCATCTTCCCGTATTTATACAATTTATACCTAAGCATTGACTAGCATTCTGTTTATCCTGCCCTTGTTCACCTATGTGGGTTGGATCATTTTGGTTTAGCACTATGCTAGTGCTTTACTTCAATCAATGAACATGATGAGATTATTTATGATACGATGATCACCTTTTGATTATTATGATGGTATTGTGACATTTAAGGGGACTCGAGCGGTTTCTCGAGTGCCTCTTCATAAGGACTGGTTCGTTGGATGACCACCTGGGAAAACAGTACAACCATGAGGGTGGTATGGGACGCCCTTAGCTAAATAATTAGAGAAACTAGGGTATAGTTTGCTTCGCTGTCATGCCGTCAATGGGGCTCGGTGTATGCGGCTCGCTCTGCTGAGGGTGGTTTGCCCCTTGGGGAGGAGTGCGGTACATTTAGGAAAACTAACGGGCGACTACAAGCCTCAGGGAATCTTTCTAAAGGCTATGTAGTGAAGCCTTGGCTACTCACCTCGATAGTGTTTAAAGGTTTGATTGGCCCAAGGCAAAAAGGAATCACGGCTCATGGGTAAAGTGTGCAACCTTTGCAGAGTGTTATAAAACTGATATATCAGCCGTGCTCATGGATATGATCAGCCTTGGGAGCTCCATTGATTAGAGACACATTGATTCGAGACACTATGTTTACAGATGATGATGAGGATAATTATGGTTTTTATGATTATGATTATGATTATGGTTTCTGGTATTCTTTCCGTTTAGAAAGAGTACTTTTGGGTTAACAACGTGGGTTAATGCTAAAACCAAGTTCTCTACTAGTAATAATTACCTGACCAACTATAAGCAACTGCTTGATCTTAACCCTACATAAAGCTAGTCCACTACAGCAAAACAAGACAATTACTGAGTATGTTGATGTGTACTCAACCTTGCTTTACACACCAAAACCCCCAGGTTGTCCACATTGCAACCACTGCTCGGGAGAAGATGAAGCCCCAGTGGAGGAGTTCTAGGAGTTCCAAGATTACGATGAGTTCTAGGTGTTGGTTAGCGGCAAACCCCTAGTCGACTGCCTGTGAAGGCCGTGTTTAGCTACATTTTGTTTTCGCACTTTGATATATATGTTAATGACTATGTGGATGTCTCGGGCATCATGATGTAATCAACTATTCCCTCTTTTTGTTATTATTTAAGCACTGTGTATTTAAGCCCTCGTTTTCGCACTGAAAGATGATGAGAAGATCAATGAAATTCGACAACTGATCTTAGATGGGAAAGGCAAGGAATTCCGGAAAGATGTGGAAGGCGTGGTATGGTTCAAATATAGACTGTGTGTTCCTGACATCAAATTGATTCAGGAGCTGATTCTCAAGGAAGCTCATGAGAAAACTTATTCCATGCACCCTGGCAGCGAGAAGATGTACTAAGACCTGAAGAAAAGATTCTGGTGGTACGGTATGAAAAGGGAGATCACATAGTATGTTGCCATATGTGATAGTTGTCAAAGAATCAAGGCAGAGCATCGGAGGCCCGCATGTTTGATGCAGCCGTTGTAGATTTTTTAGTGGAAATGTGATGAAATTGGGATGAAATTTATAGTCGGTTTGCCTCGCACTTGAGCCGGTTATGACTCCATCTGGGTAGTAGTGGGCCGCTTGACAAAGGTGGCTCATTTGATACCAGTCAAGACCACCTATAATAGTGCAGTGTTGGCAGAGCTATACATGTCCCGGATTGTACACTTGCATGGAGTACCAAAGAAGATAGTATCAGATCGGGGAACCCAATTCACTTCTCATTTTTTGCAGCAGTTGCATGAAGCCTTGGGCACGCATTTGAAGTTTAGTTCAGCTTATCATCCACAAATAGATGGTCAGACTGAGAGAACCAACCAAATACTTGAAGACATGTTGAGGGCTTGTGCTTTGCAAGACAAGTCAGGTTGGGACAAGAGGCTACCTTATGCAGAATTCTCCTACAACAACATTTACCTATCTAGTTTGAAGATGTCACCGTTCCAAGCACTCTATGGGAGGAATTGTCGAACTCTGTTGAACTGGGATCGACCCGGTGAAAAGCGGGTGTTCGGCCTAGACATTCTGCTTGAAGCCAAAGAGAATATCAGAATGGATCGGGACAACTTGAAGGCAGCACAGTCTAGACAGCGAAGCTATGCTGACACTAGAAGAAGAGAGTTGAGCTTTAAAGTGGGAGATTATGTTTATCTGAAGGTGTCACCCATTAGAAAAATCAAAAGCTCCGGAGTCAAGGGCAAGCTAGCACCTTGATACATCGGACCGTACCAGATTCAAGCAAGACGTGGAGAAGTGGCATACCAATTTAGCCTACCAGAAAGTCTGTTAGCAGTACATGATGTGTTCCATGTGTCTCAGCTGAAGAAGTGTTTGCGAGTACCAGAAGAGCAATTACCAACCGAGGATCACAAAGTTCAATAAGACTTAACATATATCGAGAAGCCAACTCAAATTCTAGAAACAACAGATATTCACTCAAAGAAGCACCGTAAGAATGTGCAAAGTCAAGTGGGACCATCATTCAGATGAAGAAGCAACATGGGAAAGAGAAGACGATCTGAAAGCTAAATACCCCGAGCTCTTTTCTAACCAACCCTGAATCTCAAGAGTGAGATTCTTTTTAAGGGGGATAGGTTTGTAACACCCTGAATTTCGGGGTATAAAATTTCTTCTCTAATACCTAGCAAATTCAGGTGTTACTCCTTTTTTCACCTCTACAGTTTTTCTTTTCTGTACTCTCTAACGGGCTTTTGGGTTAATTATGGGAGAGATGTATTACCTTTTCTTGGGAATATTTGTAACACCCTAAATTTGGAGGTATAAAATTTCTTCTCTAATGCCTACCAAATTCAGGTGTTACCTCTTGTCTCTCTATATCTCTAGACTTCTTCTCTCTCTTTTATTTAGAGTTATGTCTACTTTATAGGGGATTAACTATTTATTTAATATAGCAAAACCTATGTGAGTCATGAAATGTTGCATCATGCTGAGCCTAAATTATTCTTTTGTTTGATGCACATGCTTGAACTCGTTTTCATTTGAATTTGATTTGAGAAAATAAAAGGAAAGGCCATTAGAAATTCCAGAAAATAGAAAAACTCCATTTCAGCCCGTTCATCCCAATCCGGCCTAGCTTACCACTCGCGCACCCACGCCCTCTGACAGGTGGGACCAACCCGTTGGCGCCATAACGCGCCTCGCCCGCCAGCGCGCACCTGCTCATCCTCTCTCTCTGACCGGTGGGGTCACCCCATCAGCGCCGTTGCACGCTCGCGTGCGCCCGCTCTCGCTGAACCGTAGGTCCTACCCCATTAGATCCATCCCCTCTCCCCGCAACTGTGTGCGCCTCTTGTGCCATCAAACCACGCCCACGTCCCCATGACTTGCCCACGTCGCCAGAGCACTAGGTGAGGACCCTACACACTCCCCCAGCTCGAATTTGGCCCTCATTCGCTCTCTCTCTACCCTTGCACTCACCCATCCCGCAGCGCCACCCCCTCTGTTGCTTCGCCGTTCCGCCGTCGCTGGGCTTCTGCCAGTGCCTTGGCCACGATGAGTTTCGCATAAGCTTTGCACACCGGGAACCCGTGGTGGTTTCCCCTTTCCTCGACGCCTCTGCCCGGTCCGTGCTCAACCTCTCCCCTGCGCAGGTCAAAGCTCACCGCCGACGCTATTCCTCGTTGTCTTGCCAACCGAAGCCCCCTCATGCCGTGCCAAGCCGCCCCGAGTGTCGTCTCTGGGTAAGTGACCTTTCCCCACCCCTCTTCTGCACCAATTCTGCCTTACCGGGCAGAATTTCGGCTCGCTGGAATCGCCCCTCATCGGGCCGCCGTGTCTTCACGACGTCCGGCCACTACAGCCCCTCCCCAAGCCTGAACTTAGGCATAGAGCACCGCTACCCTCTCCCAGAAGCCTATGCCGACCGTAGCGCGCTGGAGTAGCCCCCACCATGACGGGTATTGCTCGCAAGAGTTGCCTTTGGTTCGCCCGAGGTTTCCCCTCCACCGTCTGCCCATCTCAGTCCTGTTCTCGAGACCCAGACCTCGCCATAGTGTTTGCTGAGTCCTCCCCAACCTCTCCGGCTACCCAGACCACTCCTAGCGCCCCAAGAAGCCCCGGTCTGCCTCGCCTCTAGCGACTATGTCATCGTGATCGCGAACAGCGCTGCCGTGACCGCAAACAGTGCTGCCCCTGGCTGACCAGAGAAGATAAAGCCCCTAGCGCTCGATCCTAACCGTTCAGTCTTAATTGGATGGCCCGGATGTGTGGATAACCATTCGCGTGGTCCGTGGAACCAGAATCGTTGGTCTGAGATCTAGCAGCCAGTGTGCCACGCGCCCTCAGCACACCGCTGACCCGTGGGCCCCGCACGTCAGTGCCTCGACCCGCCCCGAGCCCACCTGTCAGACGCTCGCGTCCGCGCGTTTGCGCGCCCGCCCGTCAGATCTAATCATGGCCATTCATCGTGGATCTGACGACTGGCAGGACCCGATACCCCTTTGCGTGGTCTTTTTGTTAAAGAGACCCTCGACTTTTTAGGAATAAACTCGCCATCCCTGGTTTTCACGCTCAGGCCCCTGAGAATTTGCAGAAAACCCCCGCCTTTTATTTTATTGCAGAATTAGACCTAATTTTGTATTTTGAATACCAAAACTTGTTTATTTCATATCTTTTGCATATGAACTCCAAATTGAGTGATTCAAATTGCAAAATGATCATAAGATTATTCTATTTCAATTATAATCATTCACTATCTACACGTATTAGTTTTATGCCTAGACTATAGATTAGTATTAGTGATGGTTTGTTTATTAAAAAGAAAACCCTAAGGCCCCGTTTGTTTCATTGGAATTGAATTCCATTTTAATAATTATAATTTAGACAAAAACTAATTAAATTTATATTTTTATATATGTAATTTATTTGTATATTATCTTAAATCACATGAGAGAGATAGTTATATACTACATTCATGTTATAACGAAGTAAGTAGAAGAGAGTGCTATAAGTTGTACATTGGAAAAATAGCTTGTAAATCTATAGAATCAATTTTCATCTCTCACCCCATGAATTTGAGATAGGCTTATATGATAACTTTGGAAAGTGGTGGAATGTCACATTCTAAAAAATAGACTATTCTAATAGTAAGATTCCAATTCCTCAAAATGAAAGGAAACAAACGGGGCCTAATTGTAATTAGATAATTAACCTTGTGAGTTTAATATCATATGAACCCATACCTGGTATAATTTGTATGTCTCATTAAGATGAATGAAGTTAGGTTATGTAATTTTTGAAATAAGTAGTACTTAGAGAATTACGAACCTCTAGGTGTGTTAATCCACCCTAGAACCTAAGTTTACCTCTTGTGTTTATACTGTTCTTCCGAGCTTGTGTTCACTTGATTTGTTCATGTTTGGTGTATTGTTTATTTGTCTTTATCCAAATGTATTGAATGCATGATCGCTTTGTTTAGACAACGAGCAGCCCATGGTTCCTGAGTGTGTAGCTGAAGATCTTCCTGAGCAACAACCTGGTGAAGGCAAGTGTCCTCTAACCCATTATGTTCTACATACTTTATAATTCATCGTCCCACATTACTTTATTGAAATCTAAGGATTGGCTAGCTTTGTATTTACCTTGTCCTTGATTACTGTTGGGGACTTGTTCTCAAATACTATGAGTTAAGAACAAGGCAACACAAAAATGTTAAATGTCAATACCTTTCGTCTTTCGAAACATTATTCCTCTTTGGATATAATGATCTTCAGACGAAGGTTACGAAGGACATACCATCATCACCATAGTATATGATAATAGAAGAAAAAGCATACAAAATATAGAAGATAACATAAGCAATCATATAACATTATTAATTTATTCTCATTATATTATTACGGAAAGACAGAAACAATATTGAATTACAAATGTACCTTCGGCTTGATGGAATACAAAAGTACAAGTGTGACGCACAAATGAATACAAGTCAGCGTGAATAGTACGAGGATACTGTTCATCTATTTATAGGCACAGGGTGCAACCTGTGCAAAATTACATTCATGCCCTTCATGTTTACTATTGACATTAGGACAATCTATCGAGGACTAAAAAGTCTTTTCCTCTTTAAGTCAGTTCCTTTTCTGCTACTGAGCCGAAGCTTCCTTGCGCATAGCTTCGGAACTGGTTCGACCTTCGTCCCAACCATGCTTTTCGTATTGTGGACAGCTTCATTCTGATTCCAAAGGCTCCTGTACATATATTACACTTGGGAAAACATTGTTAATCATGTTTTTGAGGACCTTCGGAAGACGAAGGCCCCCAACAATTACCTTTTGAGTTATTATAGTTAGCTTTATGCTATTGCTTTACTTTAATTAACGAACATGATGCGAATATCTATGATACGATGATGTTATCTTGATGATGATCTTGTGATAATTTAGGGGACTCAGGCTATTTCCTGAGTACCTCTCCATAAGGACCTATTCATTGAGTGACCACCCAGGATAACAATACAACCATGAGGGTGGAATGGGACACCCTTAGCTGATTAATTCGAGGAACTTGAGGTGTGGTCGGCTTTGCCGTAGGGCCATCAATGGGGTCCGAGCACAGTACTTGCTCTGCCGAGGCTGGTTGCCGAGGTTCTTCCGATTTTGGTTATGTTAGTCACCCTTCCTGTGGGGAGAAGTACTGTGTTTATCAAACTGTAGAAACCTAATGGACAGCTATGACCTCTCGGGAATCTTTGTAAAAGCTACATAGTGAGACCCTGCAAGGTCACCTTGGAAGTGATCAATGGGGAGTCCTGATCCCCCGGCAGAACGGGAATCATGACTCGTGGGTAAAGTGTGCAACCTCTACAGAGTGTTAGAAACTAGTATATCAGCCATGCTCACGGTTAAGAGCAGCCTTGGGATCCTCTTTGATTAGAAGAACTCTGGATACTTCAGGGTGATTATAACTGATGATGAATATAACTGTGGAATCTAGTATTTCCTCCTAGAGGAAGTACTTTTGGGTAATAACTGGGTTTATTGCTAAAACTTGGCTCTACTATTGGTAATAAATACTTGACCAACTAAAAGCAACTGCTTTAACCTTAACTCCACATACAGCTAGTCCACTTTAGCCAAACGGGACATTTGCTGAGTACGTTGATGTGTACTCACCCTTGCTTTAAAAACCACCCCACCCCAGGTTGTCCCCACTATAATCAGTGCTCAAGAGGAGATACAAGCAACATGGAGGACTTTGAGGAGTTCCAAGACTACGATGAGTTCTAGTTGTGTTAGTGGCAAACCCCGAGTCAGCTGTCTGTGAAGGCCTTATCTGCTACGTTTTGTATTACGCACTTTGATCACGTTTATGACTAAGTTAAGTTAATGACTCTATGGATGTCTTAGACATCTTGATGTAATAAAGTACCTTTTCCACTATTTATTTTGAGCATTGTGTGATGATGTACAACTATGTAATCGCTGTGTACGTGAGTTTCTGATCCTGGCACATACATGGTTCGCATTCGGATTGCCTTCTAAAACCGAGTGTGACATAAGTGGTATCAAACCTTGCTGACTGTAGGACCGCTAACCTAGACTAGAATGGTCGCCCTAAGTGCAATAGACCCTTACCCTTACCTTGACCTTTGGTGTCACTTCAAAAGTTGGTCATCCTGACCAATTTATGTTATACTGTTATCTATATACTCATCTTACAAAATGTTTATCTCGCTTTGCTTTTGGTTTACATGCTGGTCATATAGTTCTATTCTCACTCTTGTGCTTACGATGTCTTTTGTAGATGACCCATCTTAGATGCACTGCACGTAAGTCGGTGATCCCTTTCTTTCCCTCTCGCCTTGCGGAGTGCCCACTGCTCCGTACAGTGACAGGACAGTCTAGCCACCTAGAGAGACTGCACCGCCACCTGCACGAGGAGCAGGAGCGACGACGCCAGGAGTAGGAGCAGCAGGACTCTTCCCCCTCGCCTCAGCAGACAAGATTGAAACTGAAATGCTTAATATAAATGCAGAAGCTAAAGAGCAAGGTAGAGATGCAAACTCTCGTGAATGACACCAGTATTTTTACCGAGGTATCCAGAACCACGCAAGGTCCCGACTAATCCTCGTTGGTGCCCCTACGCAAAGGGAAGCCCATGCGAGGGCCAAGCACCTCGGTTGAGTAACTCCATAGAGAGCCACAGGCATTCTCCACATGCAAGTGGTGCTCCGCTTCCGGCTCCTCTCGGATGATCCCCGCCGTCTCCACTATCGAGCTTCCGGCCGAAAACGCCACGGGCTTCATTCCCTCTGGTACACGGTGGTGGCCGTGACACAAACACGGTTGTCACGGTCTCGCAAGACTCTCACCCCACTCAGTACAATTAGAACGGCTCGCACAAGAGCTGAGGGGTTGTGTGGCTTTTCTAAACTCACTCAACTAACTAGGATTCACCTAGAACAAGCGCTAAGGCGGTCTAACTAACTTAAGCACTTCGCAAAGCACCTACACTAATCACCGAGTGATTCTATTAAGCACTTGGGTGTATGAGCACTTGGGAATGCCTACAATATGTCTAGGTGTGTTGTTTGGGCTCCCACACCTTGGAATGGCCGGTTGGGGTGTATTTATAGCCCCCAACACAAAACTAGCTGTTAGAGAAAAGTTGCTGCTCTCTGCAGCACACCGGACTGTCCGACACCCTGTCCGGTGCATCTAGCCGTTGGACTGACACCGCAGGTGACCGTTGGCACACATGCTTTTCACACCAGTTAGTCCAGACTTAACACCAGATAGTCTGGTGTTCTTTTCTCCATAGTGCCACCTAGAACTAGCTGTTGGGCTATAGTTCCTGGGTTCACCGGACAGTACGGTGCCCTCGCACGAACAGTCCGCCTGGCAATACTTCCTTTGTTTCTTGGACTTCACTTGATCTTCATAATGTCTTCTTTTGAGGTGTTGCTTTCCTCAATGCCTTAGTCCAAGTAACTTTTGTGGCAGAACCGCCCGAATTATTCCAACTTAAGTGCCCAAGTCCCGCCTTAGAGGCAATGACACACTTAAATTGGAATAAACCGTCAGTGCCTCGGATCTAGTCTGATAAAGCCACTATAGGATCAAATACCACATACTCACTCGAAGGTGAGACATAGAGAAAATACAATAAAGCATCAAACCATAATTTAAAGAAGTACTTAATGTTATTACATCATCATCGGAGTTTCAAAAGCAGTAACCATTGTTTTTGATGCAGCGGAAATTAACTAACGGTAAAAGAAAGGGAGGATGGGGAAGCCTAGCCCATCACTCCTCCTGCTCCTCTCCTGTTGAGGCAGGGTCCCATTCGACTGTCTAGCCCGGTGGCAGGGTGGATGGCCAAGTCACTCCAGTAACCATGTCATCCAAGGTACTTGTAAAATTATGCCACAAGCAAGGCTGAGTATACTAATACTCAGCTAGACTTACCCGGTGTGAGGAGTCTACTCCTCTACCTCTAGACCATGCAGCTGTTTGGCTGAGGGGTTTGGTTGGACAAAAGCACTAACTGAGTCTAAAAACAAGTTTTAGCTTTTCAAGTTCTAGAATAAAAAGTTAGACTAGATGAATACCTAGCTATTCATACATTGTATCAAACATTATATCAATCAACATATTTTGAAAATAACCTCATTTCACTTATTACTCAGCAGCATGGATCAAGCAGTCTCATTAGCTGCGAGAAGCAGATGATTCGAATCGAGTTTTAACCTTGCAAGGTAAACCTAAACACATGACATGGCGAGGCACTCCGTCCCCACACACATCAACCGTCCCCATCGATTCCCTGGCAACAGAAAGGGGCTCACCGCCTTGGCATACAATGCCCCACTGACCCCGGCTACCGCTGTGCAGTGGCCACACTTGTACCCACCATATCTGTAATGGGAGACCATGTCTCAGGTCGCGTGAGGAGGGCAATCTGCGGGTAGGTTCACTCAGGTACTAGGCTTACCGATTTACCATATTTCTCGGCATGTGTTTAGTACGTTCAAATGCTTGACACACGGTAGACAATGCATCCCCATGGATCGTTGTCCACAGACCATCATCATTCCGATATAAAAAAGGATACAACCAATTCCTAACCTCGCGAGAGTGCTAGAAAAATCACTCGACTTCTACCGAGATCCCTAATTAGTAAAGCAGCTACTCGACCTAGCATACTAGTATCCATCTCAAAAGGAATCTTGAGTTCATGCAACTAGGGTTTCAGGCAACTCCTACACTTAAGTGCACAGTACAAGCCTACAAACATTAAGTGCAGTAAAATAGCATATATATAACAGTTATGCATAAAACCGGGGCTTGCCTTCAAAAGCTGGGGCGGGGAGATCCTCGGTGGCAGGCTCTGGTGCTGGCTCCTGGACTCCCTCTAGAGCAACTCCTTGCTCCGGAATGAGTAACGTACTCTCCGTCTGCGAGGTTGCAATCTATCGAATGCAATGAATAAGATACCTATATGTTAATGATATGCAAATCTATTAATTACGATGCATGGTGAAGTACTACTAAGGTAGTTGGTAGATTAGGGTTTCCTTGTCATACAAAGTTCTTAGTGGTCTATACTTACCAGTCTAGGTTTTTTGAGGAGATTAAGATTTTGATTATTCCTTAATGTTTTTGTGGGCACTTTAGGGAGGTCTTTTGTAGTGGTGAGTGTAACATTGTTTCCTTTCACCAATTTCCCTTTTTTATTATATATTTAGGCTTTTAAGGTGGGTTTGAACTACCATAGTGATTTAAAAATTTCCAAAATTTCAATAAAATTACAGGGGGTTAACATTTGTCACTGTAGTCTATCCTATAAATTTGAGGTTAAAAATAATTAGGATAAACCCTAGGCAAAAATAACAAAAGTTAAGGTAGAGGGTCACTACTACAACTCTTATTTAGATGGGCGTTCGGTACTAAGAGTTATTTTTGTTGGTATCTATGGGTAATAACATGCTTCTGTGCCAAAAATCACAGAGGGTGACTTAATGGTTATTTAGTTGTGATTTTCTAAAGTTTAAATGCCAAAAAGACACTTATAACTAACTTGCTATTTGAAAAATGCCAAACAACAGAACTTGTATTTTTCCCAGATTTTTATTAGCATAAGTGTAGTCATTCCTAAGCTTGGGGTGTTTTCTCCTTAGGATTATTTTTCTATGACTTTTCAAAGTTCTCTATGTTTTTATTAAATAAATTGTGGTGCATTTTCTTTGCACTGGATTAGGGCTCAACAAATTTTTCTTATGAACTACATCACCTAAGAAAGTGAGGAAAAATATGGTTGCTCTCTGGTTCCCATTTTTAATCCCCCTTTTCATTTTCTTGAGGTTTGGGCAATTACAAGTTTTAATGGATAAACTTTCCTTAATCTAGTATACTGGGGAGTTTAATATTTTTAAACAGTGTAGTTACTAGTTAAGTCTATCTCCAATTTTTCTCAGCCCTAGTCCAAAAGTATTTCTATTTTTCCTCTGGTTATTAAGGTTTGGGCAGTATGCTTATTTAAATCCAAACTCTAAAAAGCATTGCAGAAATAGTCACATCCGGATTTAAGGAACAAGCCGGGTGCATCTCATACATGCACCAAAGAAGACAACATATATAATAACAGAGTGTATAGAGATAAATGTCACAATAATCAGAGTATTTATTACATAGCGGAATTCTTAGAAAATAAAAGATAAATATAAAAGGATCTAAAGTCCATCCTTGGCGCCAGAAAGTCAACTAGGAGACGCCACCTAGATCGAATCGAACTCCTCGATGTGTGGCTCCACTTGAACCACCTATTCTTCTCCTGTGGGGGGTGTGAGACAGAAAGGGTGAGCTCACAGGTGTTCATCACTCAACAAGTTGTGGGGAATAATGTGGCATGAACTCACCAAAGGTGGGAGTTCATGTGATGTGTAAGGCTGATCAATAAAATAAAGGTTGAAGCTGAGCATTGCTTTTATAAGTTGGTCAAAGTTTTATTAGCAGTTACTAAGTGTAAGTAAATACCAAACCATAATAAATAATAGAACAAAATTTAATAAATAATCCCATGCAAATGTAGATGACAAATTGAATTTAAGTTACATAAATTAATCATGTGAGGGTCCGAGCTGCTCATGACCGTGAGCACGGCTAGTATACCAGTTTTACACTCTACAGAGGTTGCACATCTTTACCCATAAGTCATGTTACCCATCTGCCAAGGGGTCATGAATCTCATACACCTCTACCAAGGAAGCGAGGCAGCGTAACACTATGAGGCCTTTACAAAGTTCCACTAGCTTCAGAAAACCCAATACAGTTTCTAGGAAGCTCCAATGCAGGGATCCCTTGCCTGACCGCCATCGTAGCAAAATCAACCCAAGGACCTCCCTACACTGACCACTCCCCTACTGCCCTTGCCCCTTTCGGGTAAGGTAGTCATCCACTAGCTTTCCTAATTAGTCAGCCAAGGGCATCCCATACTACCCTTGTGGTAGCACTATTTTCCCGAGTGGTCGCTCCATGTTCTCATTAACATAATGATCTTATCATGAACATAAATAACATAAAATAATAATAGGAACATGGATATAATGAAATATTAACCCAAAAACCATGTAAGCAATAGCATAACTACCCAATGATTCAGGGGTAAAGAAGGTAAAAGATACTCAGACTAGGGTGACCTATTGGGTCCCATCAAAATTAAACCTATGTATTGAATAGTGATAATAAAGAACATTACTGGGTGACAAAACTGGTCAAGGTCACAACTTGCCTGGCACTTGAGATTCCAGTTACCAGGGTGATTCTTCAGATTCCTCGTGGCTGCACTACTAGTCGTAGCAATACAATCAAACATAGTATAGATAAAATTAACATCACACTAAACATAAGTACAAACTGAATAATAATGATCTATGCGAAGCTACGAGATCGTGGGATCGAGAACTACTAAGATCGGAGTCATGGTTAAGGAGTTATGATCCATGGAAGATCTAGGTGGTTAGGATATTAAATTATAGATTGATTATTGTACATCATATGAGAAAATATACTCTAAATAATCAATTCAACTTTAATCTAGGTTATACTTGGCTACAGATCATGTTTTAACCACAATATACTCATGGTCGGGTTAGTTTTGATTTAGTAGAGCTAATCTAGTAGTCATAGGATAAATAAATATCTAACTATGAAATTATGCCATATGGTATAATTAATGTTGTTACTGCATAGTAAATATTCATATGAAGCTAACGCAACTGGAATGGTTCAAATCATAATTAAAATGGGGAAGTTATGAATTTCTAAAGGTTTTTATGTATTTGATATGAGATTAATTAGGAGATCAATTTTATTATTATTTTCATGTCAAAACAGTGGTACTAGATGATAAACAATAATATTACAAAATTATAGAAATTGGAATGGACCAAAAAGGAGTTAAAATGAATTTTATATGAATTTAACAAGTTTCTAGAATTATTTTTGTATTAAAAATCAATTTCTATACTTAATTATTTAATTCCTCGGAGGGGAAGAAAGCGTAGTCGCATCGGCCCGGTCTCCTCGTGCGATCGTGGCGTTAGTTGCGGTATTCCGTTTGGGGACGACGGCTGACGACCGAGCCCACCTGGCGACGTGATGAGGTCGCTAATGCGCACGCTACTATGGCTGGCAGCACGAGGTCCGCCCGCCAGTGGCCGTCAAACACGAGCGTAGAGCACCAAGTTGGCTGGCGGTGTTGTTTCCCAGGCCGAGTTAGGTGTGATTTGGCCCAAAAGCTGATCTCGCATCTCACCTTTTCCTTTTCTATTTCCTTCCTCAATTTCTCCTATTTTCCCAAATTCAATAATTCAAAAAGAGATTTGAATTGCTGGTTTAAATCTCAAATTCTCAAATCTTAATACACTACTAGAGATATGCTTATTTAAGACACACGTTTTAAGACATATATCATTGCATTTTACAGAAGTGTCTTTTTATCATATGTTAATGAGTAAGATAAGACAGTTTGTTGGAGATCCGTCTTTAATAAAGATGTGTTTTGAGACAGTTACATCCTAATAAATGTCTTATATTGATTTAAGACAGATTGTTATTGTAAACCGTCTCAAATAAATATACCTTTTGAGTCATTAAGATCACAAGAATTGTCTTAGATTTTGGTTAGTATATTAGACACTTCTGTATATGAAACCATCTCAAATAAAAATATTATTAGAGTCGTCTATATTATAAGAACTGTCTTAGATATTATTCAGTATACTAGACACTTCTAAATATGAAAAAAACGTAGTAAATAGTGAATTTGGCTTAGTTTGATGATGTAACGCCCCGAATTTTGTAGTTCAATTTTTTCTTTTCTTTACTCGCCAAATTCGGGCGTTACCTTTTCTTTTTCTTTTTCCCCTCGCTAGACCTTGACCTTTTCCAAAGCTAGCGGGATTCGGTTCGGAATTCCCGTGTAAGAAAAACCCTAAAATACTTTATGTTGTTTGATGCACCATGCCGAACTATGCATTCTTTGATTGTTTGAAAGTGCAAATGCATTCATCTAGGAAGATCGGATTTCGAAAATAAGGAGAAAACCTTTTCTTTCTTTTTCTTTTTCTTTCTCTCTCCTCTTTTTCTCTCTCTCCCGCGCCGTGGGCCGTCCCTGGCCGGCCCAGCCGCCCCCGCGCCCCCTCTTGGGCCTTAGCCGGCCCAACCGCCCCCACCCCCCCTCTCCCCTTTTTCCCCAACTCTCTCTCTCTCCCTCCCATTTTCCCTCTCTCCCATTCTCTCCCTAGCCGCCGCCGCCCCCTGGCCCTAGCTCGGCCGCCCCCTGCCGGCCCAACCGCCGCCCCTGCAGCTCGGCCGCCCGACCCCGGTGAGCCCCCCCTTCCCCCTCCTCCCTCACCCTCTCCCCTCTCCCCTCCTCTTCCCCCAGCTCGCCCGGCCGCGCCTGGCCCCGGCCGCGCCTGGCCCCCGGCCGCGCCCCGGCCCCCGGCCGCGCCCCGGCCCCCGGCCGCGCCCTGCCCCGGTCGCCCGCCTGGCCGCGCCCTGGCCGGCCCCAGCCGCGCCGAGCCGCGCGCTGGCCGCGCCCTGGCCGCGCCCTGGCCGCCTGGCCGCGCCCCGGCCGCGCCCCCAGCCGGCCCTGGCCGCGCCCTGGCCGCCCGCCTGGCCGCGCCCCCGCCCCTGCGTCGGCTGGTTCAACCGCCCCCCGGGCCGGTTCAACCGCCCCGGCTCAGCCGCCCCCCCCCCCCCGCGCTCGGCCGCCCCTGCTCGGCCGGCCCAGCCGCCGGTTCAACCGCCCCCAGGGCCGGTTCAACCGCCCCCCCCCTTTTTTATTTTTATTTTTTTATATATTATTTTATTTATTTTGTTTTACTTTCTGTTATCATAGTTATTTTATTTTAGGTAGACTAATCATTGTTCATGTTATTGAAATAGGAAGCTTAATTTAGAATTTCGTTGCGCTAGTTGATTCATTTAGTTAATTGTTTATCTCGTTCAATGTTGATCAACTTAAAATGACTAGGTTTCCATTTAGTGTATATAACAAAATTCTTTTGCTAAGAACCAGTTGTAACTAATCATTAGTGCATAAACTTTAACCCCCTGCGAGACCCTTTCCCGTTTCTTTCTAACCATAACAAATGCGATATTGAATGTCATACTTGATGCGTATTCGCTTTACTTGTTCCCTTGTATGGTGTACTGTTCTTTTGTATTAAATATGTGGATGTATGTATGTTTGCGCTCGCATAGAGAACGATCCGGTCGAAGAGCCCGAGGAATTCGCAGGAGAAGCCCCTGAGCAGCAGTCGGTTGGTGGAGGCAAGTGTCCTTTGACCTATTTCTGTCCTATTCATTCTTTAATTCACCTCCCGCATTACACATTTATACCTAAGGATTGACTAGCTTTTGTTATCCATGTCCTTGTTTACCTATTTTGGTCGAATTATTACTATTTAGTTTGATGCTATTGCTCAACTCTAATCAATGAACATGATGTGATTATCTATGATACGCTGTTTTCCCTTCTTATTTATGATCATACTTGTGGCATTTAAGGGGACTCGAGCGGTTTCTCGAGTGCCTCTCCGTAATGACCTGTTCAATGGATGACCGCCCGGGAAAACAGTGCAACCATGAGGGTGGAATGGGACGCCCTTAGCTGAATAATTGGAGGAACCGGGGTGTAGTTCGCTTAGCCGTTGTGCCGTCAATGGGGCTCGGTGTATGCGGCTCGCTCTGCCAAGGTTGATTTGTCCCTTGGGGAGGAGTGCGGTACATTTAGGAAACCTAACGGGTGGCTACAGCCCCGGGGAATCTTTGTAAAGGCTACGTAGTGAGACCCTGCCTATTCACCTTGGTAGTGTTTAAGGGTTTGATCAGCCCGAGGCAAGAGGGAATCACGGCTTGTGGGTAAAGTGCACAACCTCTGCAGAGTGTTATGAAACTGATATATCAGCCGTGCTCACGGTTATGAGCGGCCAAGGGAGCTCCAGAGATTAGTGATACTTGATCAGAGACATTTTGGTACAGGTGGCAATGAGATTGATGATTCTGATTATGATTATGGTAATGGTAAGTGGTATTCTTTCCATTTGGAAAGGATACATTGGGCTAATAACTTGGGTTAATGTTAAAACCTGGCTTTCTACTAGTAAGTAATAACCTGACCAATTAAAAGCAACTGCTTGACTTATCCCCACATAAAGCTAGTCCACTACAGCCAAACGGGATGCTTGCTGAGTATGTTGATGTGTACTCACCCTTGCTCTACACACCAAACCCCCCCCAGGTTGTCAGCATTGCAACCACTGCTCAGGAGAAGATGAAGCTGTGGAAGGAGACTTCCAGGAGTTCCAAGACTACGACGAGTTCTAGGCGTGGGTTAGCGGCAACCCCCAGTCGGCTGCCTGTGAAGGCCGCGTTATCTACGTTTCGTTTTCGCACTTTGATTTATTGTAAGAACTATATGGACGTCTCAGACGTATGATGTAATCGACTATTATTTCCCCTTTTAATACCATTTTGAGCATTGTGTGATGATGTCCATGTTATGTAACTGCTGTGTACGTGAATAACTGATCCTGGCACGTACATGGTTCGCATTCGGTTTACCTTCTAAAAACCGGGTGTGACATAAGTGGTATCAAAGCCGTGCTGACTGTAGGACCGCTAACCTAGAGTAGAATGGTCGCTCTAAGGACTATAGACCTCTGTCCCTGCCTTGACTTTGGTACCCCTTCAAAAGTTGGTCCTACTGACCAAACCTATGTTCTACTATATATTATACCTTGCTGAAAATTATGTTTTATTCTGATCCTTCATTTATTTATGATTCATTATTTGCTGGTCATATTAATTCTGTTCTCACTCTTTTGCTTGCGGTGTCTTTTGTAGATGGCTCGTCTTAGACACACTGCACGAAAGTCCGTCATCCCCTTCTTACCCTCCCGCCTTGCTGAGCGTCCGCTTCGCCGTCCCGTGGCCGGACAGTCCAGCCACTTGGAGAGACTGCACCACCGCCTGCATGAGGAGCAGGAACGTCGACGACAAGAGCAGCGGGGCTCCTCTTTCTCGCTCCAGCAGGAGATAGAGTCTGTGAGGAGCTGCTCCCCTGTGCTTCCCCTGGAGGCGCCCCCTGCACCACCACTGGGCGCCCCAGCTTCTGGAGTAGCTGCTGGAGGAGACCCAGACGACGGAGGTGGCGACGACAGCTTGAGCCACGACATCGACTTCTCTGCTGACCATGAGCCGGAAGGATGGGTTGCTCGACCCATCACTCGCGACGCTGCTCGCGGGTGTCACTTCCACGACGCGCTCGACACCCTGCTACGTCGGGCACTTGACCGGCGTACTTGGTCCATCGAGTATCGCTGTGTGGTCTACCAGCATAGTCGCGGGGTCTACCCGGACCGCTGGGAGGCGACCTGCTTGGTGCGCCGTCCGGAGAACAGTCTCCAGGGCGCGGAGGCTTGCTCAGAGCACTATTCTATCTCTGAGCGGGACTCAGCTGAGGCAGCCATGCAGGATGCTGCACGGCGTGCGCTTTCGCACTACTGCTCGGTTCTCGGTGGGGTAGCTGACGGTCTCGACCTGAAGTATTACCCCCGCCGTCCATCTGGCAGCACAGGAGGCGTGATTGTTTCACCTGCTGGTGAGGACAATCCTAGGTTGAGCAGCACAGTCAACCTAGCCGTCGTGCTAAACACGGAGCTAGACCATGCATTAGACGAGCTGAGTAGGGCTCGTGCTGAGATCGCCCTGCTGCGGGCTGAGCGCGCGGAACGTCGTCACTTGGATGATGGTTCCCCCGCTCCCGTCGGGACTCAGCACCCGTACCGCTCGCCTCGGCGTGGACTCCAGTCTTATGGCAATCCCGACTGCAAGACCAAGATAAATCTAGAACCATAGATCGTTAGAGTTGGATCTTGTAATTAATACAAAATATATACATAGAAGCTTCAGTCTTAGCGTTAGTCTCGGTTTTAGTTAGTCTTAGTTAGACAGGGTAGTTTGCTATATCCTGTGCATTTATGCTTGTCGTGATGAACTATGTTTGGTTTGGATCTTTGTAATGATTGTCACCAGAGTGTGGGTATCCCCTGCATTTTGGCTTACCTATTATGTTAATGGAGTTAGTTATATAGTTGGGAAACCCTTTATTCTACTTTCCTCTTTATCTGAGAAGCTGTGTGGTCTGTGTTGGAGATCAGTGAAGATGCTCATCTGTTCAGTGCTGTTGGAGAATTCTATACTCTTTTCTTATGCTGCAAGATTTGCCAGATCAGTTCTGATGTGTGGTTGCATTCTGCAGATGTCAGAGAACAGGCGCAGAGGAGGAAGGCGTGCTCAGCAGGAGCAAGCCGCTCCGCAGGATGAGGTGCCTCAGCAGCAGCACCTGCCGCCCCCGCCCCCGATGTCGATCGAGCAGATGTTTCTGATGCAGACTCAGGCAGTTCAGGCCATCGGTCAGACTCTGGCCGCCATTCAGCAGCAGCAGCAGCAGCAGGCTCCACCCCAGCCTCAGATGCCTCAGATGCCTAGAGACAAGCGTGCTGAATTCATGAGAGGTCATCCCCCAACGTTCGCTCACTCTTCTGACCCCATGGATGCTGAAGATTGGCTGCGCACTGTGGAGCGGGAGTTGCATACCGCTCAGTGTGATGACAGGGAGAAAGTCTTGTATGGTCCCCGTCTGTTGAGAGGAGCAGCCCAATCATGGTGGGAGTCTTACCTTGCCACCCATGCCAACCCCGATGCCATCACCTGGGAAGAGTTCAGAGGTAGCTTTCGTCAGTACCATGTGCCTGCAGGTCTGATGACAGTGAAGAAGGAGGAGTTCCTGGCCCTTAAGCAAGGGTCATCATCTGTCAGTGAGTATCGAGACAGGTTTCTGCAGTTGTCTCGCTATGCTCCTGAGGATGTCAACACCGACGCCAAGCGACAGTACCATTTCTTGAGAGGCTTGGTCGACCCTCTTCAGTACCAACTGATGAATCATACCTTCCCGACATTCCAGCACCTGATTGACAGAGCAATCATGACAGAAAGGAAGCGTAAGGAGATGGAGGATCGTAAGCGCAAGATCAGTGGACCCCAGCCTGGAAGCAGCAGCCGCCCTCGTTTCTCAGGCAATCCACCTCAGCAGTTTAGGCAGAATCAGCGTCCACCTCAGCAGCATCAGCAGCGTCAGCAGTATCAGCAGTTCCAAAGGCAGTATCCTCAGCATCAGTACCAGAACCGTCAGAGCAATCAATCAGGAGGTCAGTTTCAGAGGCAGAATCAGCAGACACCTCGTCTTCCTGCCCCAGCAAATCAGCAGAGCAATCAGGCAGCACCAGCTCAGGTTGGAAACAGGGCATGTTTCCACTGTGGAGAGCAAGGCCATTGGGTGATGCAATGTCCGAAGAAGGCAGCCCAGCAGCAGTCAGGCCCCAATGCCCCAGCAAAGCAGAATGCGTCCCAGCCTGGAGCAGGCAACCGCCCTCAGCAGCGCTATAATCATGGAAGACTGAACCACTTGGAGGCTGAAGCAGTTCAGGAGACCCCCGGCATGATAGTAGGTATGTTCCCAGTCGACTCCCATATTGCAGAAGTGTTATTCGATACTG
This sequence comes from Zea luxurians, assembly GCA_029449295.1. Classification (NCBI taxonomy): domain Eukaryota; kingdom Viridiplantae; phylum Streptophyta; class Magnoliopsida; order Poales; family Poaceae; genus Zea; species Zea luxurians. The sequence goes on from JAOPSE010000009.1 coordinate 119,522,631, forward strand.
GAGCAACGCATTCTTTCATTACTGCATCATGGGTAGAAGCACATAATCTTCCAATTACTGCCATGTCAACCCCCATTCAAATTGACTCAGCCGGTGGTAGAATTCGAGCTGATAGCATATGTTTGAATATAAGTGTGGAAATAAGGGGGATAGCGTTTCCCGCTAACCTTATAGTAATGGGTACTCAGGGAATAGATGTCATCCTAGGGATGAATTGGCTAGATAAGTATCAGGCAGTTATCAGTTGTGATGAAAGGACAATCAAGTTGGTGTCCCCACTAGGAGAGGAAGTGGTGACCGAGTTAGTCCCGCCTGAGCCAAAGAAAGGAAGTTGTTATCAGATGGCCGTCGATAGCAGTGAAGCAGACCCAATGGAGAGTATCAAGGTTGTGTCTGAATTCCCAGATGTGTTTCCAAAGGACTTACCGGGTATGCCACCAGAGCGGAAAGTTGAGTTTGCCATAGAGCTTCTTCCTGGAACCGCCCCTATCTTTAAGAGAGCTTACAGAATATCTGGACCAGAGTTGGTTGAGCTTAAGAAGCAGATTGATGAGCTGTCAGAGAAAGGTTACATCCGGCCAAGCACCTCGCCTTGGGCCGCCCCTGTCTTGTTTGTGGAGAAGAAAGATGGCACAAAGAGGATGTGTATCGATTATCGAGCTTTGAATGAAGTCACGATCAAGAACAAGTATCCCTTGCCCAGAATAGAAGATCTGTTTGACCAGTTGAGAGGAGCCAGTGTGTTCTCCAAGATCGATCTGAGGTCAGGTTATCATCAGCTCAGGATCTGACCTTCGGACATTCCGAAGACGGCATTCATTACCAAGTATGGTTTGTATGAGTTCACAGTGATGTCTTTTGGTTTGACCAATGCACCAGCGTTCTTTATGAACTTGATGAACAGTGTATTCATGGACTATCTCGATAAGTTTGTGGTGGTATTCATTGATGACATCCTGGTTTATTCTCAAAGCGAAGAAGAGCATGCCGATCATTTGAGGATGGTATTGCAGAGATTGCGAGAGCACCAGTTGTATGCAAAGTTGAGCAAGTGTGAGTTCTGGATCAGTGAAGTCCTGTTCTTGGGTCACATAATCAACAAAGAAGGATTGGCTGTGGATCCGAAGAAAGTGGCAGACATTCTGAACTGGAAAGCGCCAACGGATGCTCGAGGAATCAAGAGCTTCATTGGAATGGCCGGATATTATCGGCGATTCATTGAAGGGTTTTCGAAGATTGCGAAACCAATGACAGCGTTGCTAGGCAACAAGGTTGAGTTCAAGTGGACCCAGAAATGTCAAGAGGCCTTCGAAGCGCTGAAAGAGAAGTTGACAACAGCGCCTGTCCTAGTCTTGCCTGATGTGCACAAGCCCTTCTCTGTGTACTGTGATGCTTGTTACACAGGTTTGGGATGCGTGTTGATGCAAGAGGGAAGAGTTGTGGCTTACTCATCCCGACAGCTGAAGGTTCATGAGAAGAATTACCCAATCCATGACCTAGAGTTGGCAGCAGTGGTTCACGCACTGAAGACATGGAGGCACTATCTGTATGGACAGAAATGCGATGTTTACACAGACCACAAGAGTCTGAAGTACATATTCACTCAGTCAGAATTGAACATGAGGCAACGAAGATGGTTAGAGTTGATCAAAGACTATGAGTTGGAGATCCATTACCATCCAGGCAAAGCGAACATAGTGGCAGATGCTTTGAGCAGAAAGAGTCAAGTCAATCTGATGGTCGCTCGTCCGATGCCTTATGAGTTGGCCAAGGAGTTTGACAGGTTGAGTCTCGGATTTCTGAACAATTCGCGAGGAGTCACAGTTGAGTTGGAACCTACCTTGGAGCGAGAAATCAAAGAAGCGCAGAAGAATGATGAGAAGATCAGTGAGATTCGGCGACTGATTCTAGATGGCAGAGGCAAAGATTTTCGAGAAGATGCAGAAGGCATGATATGGTTCAAAGACCGCTTGTGTGTTCCCAATGTCCAGTCCATTCGGGAGTTGATTCTCAAGGAAGCTCATGAGACAGCCTATTCGATTCACCCTGGCAGTGAGAAGATGTATCAGGATCTGAAGAAGAAATTCTGGTGGTACGGAATGAAGAGGGAGATCGCAGAGCATGTGGCTATGTGTGATAGTTGTCGAAGAATTAAGGCAGAACATCAGAGACCTGCTGGATTATTGCAACCGTTGCAGATCCCTCAGTGGAAATGGGATGAAATCGGTATGGATTTCATAGTCGGATTGCCTCGCACTCGAGCCGGCTACGATTCCATTTGGGTAGTGGTGGACCGTTTGACCAAGTCAGCCCACTTCATACCTGTCAAGACCACCTACAGCAGTGCAGTATTGGCAGAACTGTATATGTCTCGGATCGTTTGTCTTCATGGTGTGCCAAAGAAGATAGTGTCAGACAGAGGAACGCAGTTCACCTCTCATTTCTGGAAGCAGTTGCATGAAGCCTTGGGCACACATCTGAATTTCAGTTCAGCTTATCATCCGCAGACAGATGGCCAGACCGAAAGAACCAATCAAATTCTTGAAGACATGTTGAGAGCCTGTGCGTTGCAAGATCAGTCCGGATGGGACAAGCGATTGCCCTATGCAGAGTTTTCCTATAACAACAGTTACCAGGCCAGTTTGAAGATGTCACCATTTCAGGCGCTCTATGGAAGGAGTTGTAGAACTCCGTTGCAATGGGATCAGCCTGGAGAAAAGCAGGTGTTTGGGCCAGACATTCTGCTCGAAGCTGAAGAGAACATCAAGATGGTCCGAGAGAATCTGAAGATAGCGCAATCGAGGCAGCGAAGCTATGCAGACACAAGGAGAAGAGAGCTGAGTTTTGAAGTCGGAGACTTTGTCTATCTGAAAGTGTCACCGATCAGAGGAGTCAGAAGGTTCGGAATCAAAGGCAAGCTAGCACCCCGCTACATTGGTCCGTACCAGATCCTCTCAAAGTGTGGAGAAGTGGCCTATCAGCTCAGTTTGCCAGAGAATTTGTCAGCTGTGCATGATGTCTTTCATGTGTCTCAGTTGAAGAAGTGCTTGCGTGTGCCAGAAGAGCAGTTGCCAGTGGAAGGTCTGGAAGTCCAGGAGGACTTGACCTATGTTGAGAAGCCAGCTCAGATCCTTGAGGTTGCAGATAGAGTCACCCGAAGGAAGACCATCAGAATGTGCAAAGTCAGATGGAGTCACCACTCTGAGGAAGAAGCAACCTGGGAGCGTGAAGATGATTTGATGGCCAAGTACCCAGAGCTCTTTGCTAGCCAGCCCTGAATCTCGAGGGCGAGATTCTTTTAAGGGGGATAGGTTTGTAACGCCCCGAATTTTGCAGTTGAATTTTTTCTTTTCTTTACTCGCCAAATTCGGGCGTTACCTTTTCTTTTTCTTTTTCCCCTCGCTAGACCTTGACCTTTTCCAAAGCTAGCGGGATTCGGTTCGGAATTCCCGTGTAAGAAAAACCCTAAAATACTTTATGTTGTTTGATGCACCATGCCGAACTATGCATTCTTTGATTGTTTGAAAGTGCAAATGCATTCATCTAGGAAGATCGGATTTCGAAAATAAGGAGAAAACCTTTTCTTTCTTTTTCTTTTTCTTTCTCTCTCCTCTTTTTCTCTCTCTCCCGCGCCGTGGGCCGTCCCTGGCCGGCCCAGCCGCCCCCGCGCCCCCTCTTGGGCCTTAGCCGGCCCAACCGCCCCCACCCCCCCCCTCTCCCCTTTTTCCCCAACTCTCTCTCTCTCCCTCCCATTTTCCCTCTCTCCCATTCTCTCCCTAGCCGCCGCCCCCTGGCCCTAGCTCGGCCGCCCCCTGTCGGCCCAACCGCCACCCCTGCAGCTTGGCCGCTCGACCCCGGTGAGCCCCCCCTTCCCCCTCCTCCCTCTCCCTCTCCCCTCTCCCCTCCTCTTCCCCCAGCTCGCCCGGCCGCGCCTGGCCCCCGGCCGCGCCCCGGCCCCCGGCCGCGCCTGGCCCCCGGCCGCGCCCTGCCTCGGCCGCGCCCTGGCCGGCCCCAGCCGCGCCCTGCCGCGCCCTGGCCGCCTGGCCGCGCCCTGGCCGGCCCCAGCCGCGCCCCGGCCGCGCCCCCAGCCGGCCCTGGCCGCGCCCTGGCCGCCCGCCTGGCCGCGCCCCCGCCCCTGCGCCGGCCGGTTCAACCGCCCCCCGGGCCGGTTTAACCGCCCCGGCTCAGCCGCCCCCCCCGCGCTCGGCCGCCCCTGCTCGGCCGGCCCAGCCGCCGGTTCAACCGCCCCCAGGGCCGGTTCAACCGCCCCCCCTTTTTTTATTTTTATTTTTTTATATATTATTTTATTTATTTTGTTTTACTTTCTGTTATCATAGTTATTTTATTTTAGGTAGACTAATCATTGTTCATGTTATTGAAATAGGAAGCTTAATTTAGAATTTCGTTGCGCTAGTTGATTCATTTAGTTAATTGTTTATCTCGTTCAATGTTGATCAACTTAAAATGACTAGGTTTCCATTTAGTGTATATAACAGAATTCTTTTGCTAAGAACCAGTTGTAACTAATCATTAGTGCATAAACTTTAACCCCCTGCGAGACCCTTTCCCGTTTCTTTCTAACCATAACAAATGCGATATTGAATGTCATACTTGATGCGTATTCGCTTTACTTGTTCCCTTGTATGGTGTACTGTTCTTTTGTATTAAATATGTGGATGTATGTATGTTTGCGCTCGCATAGAGAACGATCCGGTCGAAGAGCCCGAGGAATTCGCAGGAGAAGCCCCTGAGCAGCAGTCGGTTGGTGGAGGCAAGTGTCCTTTGACCTATTTCTGTCCTATTCATTCTTTAATTCACCTCCCGCATTACACATTTATACCTAAGGATTGACTAGCTTTTGTTATCCATGTCCTTGTTTACCTATTTTGGTCGGATTATTACTATTTAGTTTGATGCTATTGCTCAACTCTAATCAATGAACATGATGTGATTATCTATGATACGCTGTTTTCCCTTCTTATTTATGATCATACTTGTGGCATTTAAGGGGACTCGAGCGGTTTCTCGAGTGCCTCTCCGTAAGGACCTGTTCAATGGATGACCGCCCGGGAAAACAGTGCAACCATGAGGGTGGAATGGGACGCCCTTAGCTGAATAATTGGAGGAACCGGGGTGTAGTTCGCTTAGCCGTTGTGCCGTCAATGGGGCTCGGTGTATGCGGCTCGCTCTGCCAAGGTTGATTTGTCCCTTGGGGAGGAGTGCGGTACATTTAGGAAACCTAACGGGTGGCTACAGCCCCGGGGAATCTTTGTAAAGGCTACGTAGTGAGACCCTGCCTATTCACCTTGGTAGTGTTTAAGGGTTTGATCAGCCCGAGGCAAGAGGGAATCACGGCTTGTGGGTAAAGTGCACAACCTCTGCAGAGTGTTATGAAACTGATATATCAGCCGTGCTCACGGTTATGAGCGGCCAAGGGAGCTCCAGAGATTAGTGATACTTGATCAGAGACATTTTGGTACAGGTGGCAATGAGATTGATGATTCTGATTATGATTATGGTAATGGTAAGTGGTATTCTTTCCGTTTGGAAAGGATACATTGGGCTAATAACTTGGGTTAATGTTAAAACCTGGCTTTCTACTAGTAAGTAATAACCTGACCAATTAAAAGCAACTGCTTGACTTATCCCCACATAAAGCTAGTCCACTACAGCCAAACGGGATGCTTGCTGAGTATGTTGATGTGTACTCACCCTTGCTCTACACACCAAACCCCCCCAGGTTGTCAGCATTGCAACCACTGCTCAGGAGAAGATGAAGCTGTGGAAGGAGACTTCCAGGAGTTCCAAGACTACGACGAGTTCTAGGCGTGGGTTAGCGGCAACCCCCAGTCGGCTGCCTGTGAAGGCCGCGTTATCTACGTTTCGTTTTCGCACTTTGATTTATTGTAAGAACTATATGGACGTCTCAGACGTATGATGTAATCGACTATTATTTCCCCTTTTAATACCATCTTGAGCACTGTGTGATGATGTCCATGTTATGTAACTGCTGTGTATGTGAATAACTGATCCTGGCACGTACATGGTTCGCATTCGGTTTACCTTCTAAAAACCGGGTGTGACAGATGATACATCTCTTCTACTTCCTTGGGTTGTCTTCGGTGGATAAAGTAAAATAGGGGACGCAGAAATGTAGATGACAATATTTAACATTGTTTACAGAGTAAAGTTTGAAATAGTGAATGAGATAGGGGATGAGATAGTAGCCATGCGTTGCGCAGATGACTCCATTAGCTACACCGCGACCGCTGCATGCGAGGAGGCGAAGCGCCGCGTCACCGAGACCGAGACCACCACGACGCCGCCATCCATGCACTCGAGGTGCAGGCCAGGGATGCCAAGATGAGGCTAGCCGCGACCGCCCAGTTCCCACGAAGAACCCAGAGGACGCTAGGGTTTCGCCGTGGCGGCTTGCTGGATCTGCCGCCTCTCCATCTTGCTGGGTCTGCCGCCTCTCCATCTTGCTAGATCTGCCGCCTCTCCGTCTCCTCCTCTTCATTTGCCTGTAATTCTCCTCCTCTTAATCTGCTGGTAATTCCTTTGTGTGTGAACTGTATGCTACATATATATATTCTTTAGTAAATCCAGACTATACAAGTCCAACATGTTGCCTAAGTCCCTTTGAAGTAATAAGAAATGCCTTGCAAGAAAAATATTTGAATTCCCTCCCACTGATTACTTAGCAAGAACTCATCTTGGAGTACTGCTGAAGACGTGTAGCCTAATGCTTGGTGCCGCTACCATTTTTTCAAGAAACTAAAGAACTACATTTTGTGGAGGATGGTGTTACACTACTTCCAGAATAATATGTTCCAACAAGTAATCAGAGGAAGGTAAGTACATGTATCACAACCATTGCCCATGGTTAGTTGCTTAGTGATGAACCATGCTGTGCTGCTGTAGAAATACATGCTATCAGCTGAATTGCTATCATAAACATCAGTTCAGTTGGAACCTAATGTATCTAATCATTGTCCATCTCTGATATGGTTATTTTGTTTGTTAGTGTTGATGTTGTTTCTTATCACATAGTGTATTGCTCGGGTGCAGCTATACTTGATTGGAATAAGCATAATGTTCCTTTTCAAATAATAACTTGTTTTGCTTTACTATTCTAGATGTGCTAATGATTGAGAAGAACATTTTTAGTGGCAGCTCTGTAGCAATTTTATAAGGACTTATTCACTTTCGATTAATTCTTTCTTAACTTTGAAGCAAATAAGTTTGATTCGTGAGACAAACTAATTTTTATGAACATGTTTAGTTTTTTGGTCTGTATTTTTCTATTTTAACTAAGCCAACATGGGACCACTTTTCCTTTTGTATTCAGGCAGCAGCTGCAAATAACAATTATCTGGTGCAATATGCTCTAGCCTAGGTAAGCTTTGTTTTTTCTGTAATTTCTTTTGCTTGAACTGGTCATTTATGAATTTATCTGGCTATGTTTGCACTTTATGACCTATTCAATGTATAATAGAGCAGTTCAATTCCGTTTAAGTAATAGTTTATTCTTAGATCTGGGGAATCTTACACAATTTTTGAATCAACCCTGCTACTATATAGGTTCTTAAAGAAAACGTTTATTGTGCAATAAATGATGGAATTATCAACCTTATTGACAAGGTATGTTAATCTTCAAAGAAGTAGACATTTGTCTATGTTGCACTGAGCTATTTCTTCTTATTCTTACTATTTTCTATTGCCTATGAAACAACTATGCAATTCTTTTAGATGTCAAAGCATGATGCACTAAAAGCCCTTGACGTTTACAACAGGGTTGTCCGGCACGTAACTGCCCTACACGGTAGTAATGTGCAATGTATTTTAACTTGAAGAAGATCAATACATAACAATTATGTGTGCTTAGATGCTTAGCTGCTATTTTTACCCATCAACGTCTTTGATGCTTCAAGCTAGGAACCTATCTGACTTTTATGAAAGTTGTCAAGGTTTATAGCTCACAGGAAATTTCCAGTTTCCCACTGAGGGAGGTGAGGTCGTTTGTATCATAGTTCTTCATGTAAATTTTTACTATGTAAGAGTATGATTGGACACTCGGCCAACCAGTAACTTTTATTGTCACTTCTTTTACCTGAAATAGGTTGACATGTCTGATGGTTATCAAGAAATGTGTTGTGGTTTCGAAAGAATGATAATGTCATATAAAACATCACATACCTGCCATTTTTAGTCTGGATAGCCCTTCCTAGCATTACCTATTTATTGAAAAATTATAGCAGACTTTATTCATGGATACAACATTCACCACATTATCTTACACTTAGTTGTAGGGCACTTTAGGAACGTATTTTTTAAGCCGCTTATCTAAAGCATGGAGTTCCCATTTATGATTTATGTCACTTACATATGGAGATGCTCTAACAATGTTCAGAAATCACATTTAGGATAATTATTGGTAGTGAGTGGAATTAAACCTTCCTGTGTAAACTGGGGCACCAAGAAAAAATAGTTGAGAGGTCGGTGGAAAAACAATAACTCAACAGTAACAAGATGTGAAATAAGATTCAGTTTTCCCTGCAGCTTTAGCTTACTCATGCTTTAAATAAGTTAGCAGGACTGTCACAAAGCTATGGCCATTTTGGTCCTCTTCCCATAGATAGTTATTTTTTTACTCTTTGTTCTGTTGTTCCAAGTTTATGAAATTCTTATATTGCCCTTCTGTAGGTTGAGAAGATGGTGCTTCTGGCATGTGGATGGCGCCATACGATTACTGTTTGTGACTCAAGTAATCTATACACTTATGGTTGGCGCAAATACGTTCAACTAGGACATAGTGATTTTGAAGATGATTTAGTTCCACATAAACTAGAAGCATTGAAAGATAGCACTATATCCCAGGTAATACCTTCTACAAACATTCCATGACATGGTTTCAAAACTTCAATTTCGCTTTTCTAGGATATTTACAAAGACTGGTTCCATACTTCTATGCACATGTTGACATCGACATACCTTATACTGATGGCTATAATCTACTTTTTACATATTGGTATATGTAGTCAGGTTTACATTAAAAGTTTAGGAAACTCACAAACAAATAGGAATATATCTAATGCTACTTAGCCCAAAGCCCATACAAAATATCCCTGCCAGAATTAATTAGCATGTCCTCAGATGGGACATACCAGTATTTCATAAAAATGATTGTCTCTCCAATTGTCAGCACACTTCCAGCAAAGTTCCTAAGAAGATAAGTTCTTTTGACAAACACAAAATCTAGCATTACTCTATTCTTTTTTATATATCTATATGACCTTCATGATATGTCACAATGTGAGGAGTTCAACTGTGTCTAACTACTAATTATTGTCTTATTCTATTTGTTGTACAGGAAAAGATAGAATGGAACTCAAATTTTGGTGGTTGCACTAGTGTGGAGACTTGAATTCTTGTATACACTTAGTTAGACTCAATGTTAGCGCAAACAGTTGATGACCAAGTTTTTTAATTAGTATTTTAGTTTGGATGTATAGTACACTTATGTATGAGTTATTTGACAATGCTTATTTATGAGATATTGAATGACACTTGTCTATGTTATATTAATTATAATGTTATTAAATATATGGGCATGTGTGTATTTCTCTTTCAAATTATTATACCGTGGTATGTCAAAAATGATTATAAATTGAAGAATGTATTGTCATGTAAGTCATTTTATTTAAATTCCTAAAACGTCCAATATCAGTCTACTAAATAAAACGGTTCCTAAAACGTCCAATACCAGTATCTTAAATAAGATGGTTTTCTATTTAAAACGTCTATTATTATAGGATATTTTAGACAGTTCGATAAATGCTTTGTGACTTATAATGTTCGTATTCTCAACAGTTGTTTAGAAGAAGTGTCTTAAATAAAAACATAATTCAAGACGGTTTATCGGACAAAATGACTTAAACAAATATCTTTTTAGACGATTATCAATTAAAAATTGTCTTATATAATATCTTTTGAGACGGTTTATAACCATCTTAAATGTGAGACATCTTTTGCGACTCCATCAAATTTGGACACTTCATAAGCATCTTAATAACTGAAAATTAACCGTCTCATATAACATGATTTGTAGTAGTGATAGCACTCTAATATGAATAATACTACCAAGGTTTTGCCCCCAATCTCACTAGTGTTATTAATATTATTATTATTTTTCTTCATTCTTCAATTCCTTTGCTCCCATATTTTAAAACCCCAAACTGGCTTTTGAAGTTATACTTGTTTTACTTAATTGATTGAGTTTTTATGCACAAACAAAGGAAGTCCAGCATGATGCACGAGTTCATATGTTTGTATTTGGTATTTATTTGTAAGAAAACATGTCTTATGAATAAATCACATAAGGAGATCAATTCTTCTATAAGCTTTATAATTTGGGTATTACAAATCCTACCCCCCTTAACAGAAATCTCGTCCTCGAGATTTGCAAGGAAAGGGTGTATACTCATATTATCTCAACACATATGCACAAACAAAATCTCAGCATGATGCATACTTTATTAACAACAAATGGGGTCAATTAGACCTTATTATTTCTCCTAAAATAGTATCATAGCATTTACTAACTAAAGTAATATTTAGATCTTACTAATAGTAGTAACGTATATATGTTTATGTAGCTTGGTGGAGCTGGTGGTGGTGGTGGAGGTAGTGGGCGTTGTTGTTGTTGTTGTTGTTGTCTTTCCAACCTTGCTTGCCTTATTCCTTGGCGTATCTCTAGCCGATCCTGACGTATTTCCTGGCGTTCTTGTCTTATCTGATTTTGCATTTCGGTAACCATGTCTACCATTAGTTGTATTACCAGCATTTGGGCGGCAACCACTTGATCGATTCTAACAGGTGGAGGATTTGGAGGATTCATTTCTGTTTGCTGTTGTCTGGTAATCTTCCCTTCCTAGTACTGACCATGAGAGTTAGAAGCATATGGCAAAATAGTTTTGCAAGGGAATTTATTCGATAAGCGGAATGAATAAGCTAGTAGCTGGTTATGATCTGAAGATTCTTTAGTAGTGCTTAATCTTTGTTTTATATCAAGATTGGGATAACTAGTCGTATAAGGTGAATGTCCAAAGGTATGATAGAATTTTTTTGTCAAGATGAGATAGATTACACAATGTAGTTCAAAAGTTTGTTTGATGTTAGGTGAGGATAGACAGATTATATAATCCATCATGACTCTAAGGTTGGGTTAACTCTTATGCTCATGGTTGAATTGATCTAATGCACTAATTTAGGTTTAAGTGCATGAGGGGAAAACAAGGTTTATAGGAGTAGGATCTTGTTTATTTCACTAGTGCTCACTTGTTAAGTGACTCTTATTAGATTCTATCATTCTATTTATGAATACCATTTAATGGAGCATATCAAGCTGACTTTATTTTTATGAAATTCCAATGTATATATATATATATATTTATATATATTTTTAAGTGGAACTTCCAATTAGTATATATTTTCTTAAAAATTTTTCATGCCATTAACAGGTGGGGCATAGAAAACAAGGGCACACCAGATTTTAGCTATTAGGCAAGTGTAGAGAAGTTTTGGGGGCAGAAGAAAGTTAAGTAAGGGAGACTTTTATTCTCTGTGGTGAATTCTTGATTCATCTGAGGATATGTTTCTACTCATATTCTTCATATCGTCGAAGGTTAACCTTCTTCTTGGGTTTGATTTAGGGACCATTGGTTGCGGTGTTAAATGCCATTATCTGACTTAGGATAATAATTTCGAGTGCATGGGGTAGGTAGGTTAACCGGAGTTTTACTTTGCTTTTGGGATAAATGAGTTGGGCAACATATAACATAAGCTAGGTCATGGTTTCACGAACAAGTTGGTTTAAGTCACCATTTTAGATTTAAAACCCAATGATAGGAATATGGTTTAGTTAATACTTGTAACATAGATTAGACCATATTAGATTAGGTAGGGTCTAGATTAGATTGGATATAACTGGATTAAATTTGGTTTAAGTTAGATAGATCTACCAGGGTAGAATAAATATTATTAGGATATGTTAGAATCTTTTGACATAAGATGGATTCTATTAAGATAGGAGAGTCTTTTAAGATAAGAGAGATCCATTAGGCTTGATATATGCTAATGGGGTATTTTTAGTTGGTCTAGTTTATCTTATAAATAGTTTAAGAGGATAAGAGATTTTTTTAACACAATATGAACCTATGAGGATAAGATAGATTCATTTAAGTTAAGAGGGATCCATTAAAGTAGATACACTTTAATGGATGATAATCTAGGTTGTTTAGTCATCTTATGAATTCTATTTATGCCTATATGTATATGCAGATGTAATTGTGGACACTGTTCCACAACTAATCACACTCAATCAAAGATCCAAATCAGGCAAGTATCATAAGAACAAACACTCAAGAGTATAGATACCTATAAAAATAATTTTGTTTTTGTTCCTAAGAGTAGGTCTCCTATTCCTAAAGTCACTTTACGCACAGGATCTCAAAGTGTGAAATCCACATTTGTTTTTAGAAGGAAAAGGTAAGAATAATCAGAGTAAAGCAGAAATAGTTGAGAAAAGATTAAGATAAGTTTAGGAAAGAATCAGAGTAGCAAAGGTGAGGTTAATTAGAGTAGAACAGTTGAAGGTGAGACAGGATCAAGAAAAGTATAGAAAGAATCAGAGTAAGGTAAGTAGGTAAGGGTTTGTCCATTTCTATCTAGGTTTCATCCTATAGTCAACATTGCTCTGATACCACTTCTGTCACACCCGGACTTAAGGAACAAGCCGGGTGCATCTCATACATGCACCAAAGAAGACAACATATATAATAATAGAGCGTATAGAGATAAATGTCACAATAATCAGAGTATTTATTACATAGCGGAAGTCTTACAAAATAAAAGAAAAATATAAAAGGATCTAAAGTCCATCCTTGGCGCCAAAAAGTCAACTGGGAGACGCCACCTAGATCGAATCGAACTCCTCGATGTGTGGCTCCACTTGAACCACCTGTTCTTCTCCTATGGGGGGTGTGAGACAGCAAGGGTGAGCTCACAGATGTTCATCGCTCAACAAGTTGTGAGGAATAATGTGGCATGAACTCACCAAAGGGCACAACTTGCCTGGCACTTGAGATTCCAGTTACCATGGTGATTCTTTAGATGCCTCGTGACCGCACTGCTAGTCGTAGCAATATAAACAAACATAGTATAGGTAAAATTAACATCACACCAAACATAAGTACAAACTGAATAATAATGATCTATGCGAAGCTACGAGATCGTGGGATCGAAAACTACTAAGATCGTGGTTAAGGAGTTATGATCTATGGAAGATCTACGTGGTTAGGATATTAAATTATAGATTGATTATTGTACATCATATGAGAAAATATACTCTAAATAATCAATTCAACTTTAATCTAGATTATACTTGGCTAGAGATCATGTTTTAACCACATTATACTTATGGTCTGGTTAGTTTTGATTTAGCAGAGCTAATCTAGTAGGCATAGGATAAATAAATATTGTTGAGGACTTGTTCTCAAATGCAATGAATTAAGACAAGGCAACACAAAAAATGGATTAATGGTTAATGCCCTTCGTCCTTCGAAGCATTATTTTTCTAAGGATATAATGATCTTCGGACGAATGTTATGAAGGACTTACCTTCATAATCACAGCATATATCAATGAAAGACGAAGCATATGAAACATGGGAAACAATATGGATAATCATATAACATCATAATATATCTTTTTTTATATAATCATGAATGAATAAGAATAACACAGGATTATATTTGTACCTTCGGCTTGATAGAAGGCAAAGATACAAGCGTGACACATGAGCAAGTACAAGTCAGCGTGAACTGTTCATCTAGTTATAGGCACAGGGCACAACCTATGTAAAATTACATTCATGCCCTTCATATTTACTATTGACTTATGGACAAGCCAACGAGGACTAGATAGCCTTTTCCCCTTTAAGTCGGTTCCTTTCTCCACCATTGAGCCAAAGGTCCCTTGCACGTAGCTTCGGAGCGACATCAGCCTTCATCTTGACCATGCTTTTTTGTAACGCCCTGAATTTGGGGGTAGAATTTTTTCTTCTTTTCTCTCACCAAATTCAGGCGTTACTCTTTCCTTTTTCCCTTTTCTTCTCGCTAAGCCTTGATCTTTTCCAAAGTCACATCGGGTTTTGGCTTTAGACCTCGTGTAAAGCAAAACCTTAAACCACTTTATTTTGTGTGATGCACCATGCCGAACCATGCATACTTTTTGATTGATTAAAAATGTGAATGCTTTCATCTAGAGGAAATTAGAAATTAGAAAAAAAGAAAAGCCTTTTCTTTTTTCTTTTCTCTTCCCCCCCTTCTCCCCTTTCGGCCCAACCGCCCCCCCTTCGGCCGGCCTAGCTGGCGGCCCAGCCGCCCCCCTCCCCCCCTTCCCGCGTGGGCCCCGCGCCGGCCCAGCCGCGCGCCCCCTCTCCCCCCTTTGGGCCCAGTCGGCCCAACTGTTCCCCCCCCTCTCTTTTTTTTCTTTTTCCAAAAATCCCCTCCCTCTCCCTCTCTCTCTCTCCCTCACCCTCACCCTAACCCTAGCGCCGCCGCCGCCTCTCCCCTGCCCTAGCGCCGCCGCCACCCCTCCCCGGCGCCGCCGCCGCGCCGTCCACCTCCGGTGAGGCTCCCCCCCTCCTCCTCCCTCCTCTCCTCCCTCTCCCTCCTCCCTCTCCTCCCTCCGGCGCCCTCCCCCACACCCCGCACCGCCCGGCGAGCTCGGCTCGGCTCGGCCCCAGCCCCGGCCGCCCCGGCCACGCCCGCGCCCGGCCGGCTCCGCGCCCGGCCACCCCGGCCGCCCCGGCCTCGCCCCCGCCCGGCCCCGGCCACTCCGGCCGACCCCGCCCGACCCCGGCCGCCCCGGCCTCGCCCCCTCCCGGCCCCGGCCACCTCGGCCGCCCGCGCGAGCCCCGCCCTCGCCCGCGCGAGCCCCGCGCTCGGCCCAACCGCCCCGCCCCGCGCCGCCTTGGCTCGGCCGCCCGCCTCCCGGCGAGCTCGGCCGCCCCCCCGGTTCAACCGCCCCACCGGTTCAACCGCCCCACCCCCGGTTCAACCGCCCCGGCCCCCGGCCCGGCCACCCGCCCCGACCCCGGCTCGGCCGCTCCCGTCGCGCCCCAGCCCGGTCGCCCCGCCCCCGCGCCCGGCCTCGCCCGACCGTGTCCTCGCCCCGTCCGTGCCTCGCTCGCAGTGGTCCGCGGCGTCCTCGCTCGCCCGTGCTCGCTTGCCCTGGCATGTTTGCCCGCTCGCCCCGCCGTGCCTTGCTCGCGTCGTGTCGGCCCTCGGCGTGGCCTCGAGCTCGGCCCAGCGTGCCTTCGGCGCGCGGCCTCGAGCTCGGCCAGCGCACGGCCTCGACGCGTGCGCGACTCATTCGCGGCACGTTAAGTGTGGCTTTGCGCGTGCGCGTGTTCGCGCAGCGTTCTGGCGTAGCTCGTCGTGCTCGCGACGTGACGCATAGCGCCCTGTTGCGCTCGCGACACGATCGTCTACCCCCTAGCCCCGTCTACCCCCCCCGTATCCTATCTGCGCTAATCACGTTGTTTATATTAATAAGATAGGAGTCTCAATTTAGAAATTGGTTACATTAGTTAATTTGTATAGCTAATCGTCTATCTTATTCAATGTTAATCTACTAAAAGTGGTCACATTTACATTAGTGCATGTAGCTAATTCTTTTGTTAGAACCAATTGGAACTAGAACACGTGACGTCTAGTTATTCACCAACCCGTAGTGCGTCTCGGGCATAAGCTTTAACTCTCGCGAAACCTTTTTCTCATTTCTTTCTAACCATGGTAAACTCATTATTGTATGTGATATTTTATGCATGTTTAATCTACTTGTTCTCTTGTATGGTGTATTGTTGGTTTCCTAATTTCAATGGATGGATGTATGTATGCTTGCAATCGCTTAGAGAACGATCCGGTTGGAGAGCCCGAAGAACTCGCAGGAGAAGCCCCTGAGCAGCAGTCGGTTGGTGGAGGCAAGTGTCCTTTGACCTATCTCAGTCCTATTCATTCTTTAATTCACCTCCCACATTACACATTTATACTTAAGGATTGACTAGCTTTGTTATCCATGTCCTTGTTTACCTATTTGGGTCGGATTATTATTATTTAGCTCTATGCTATTGCTCAAACTCTAATCAATGAACATGATGAGATTGTATATGATACGCTGTTTTCCCTTCTCTTATTATGATGTTGTACTTGTGGTCTTCAAGGGGGCTCGAGCGGTTTCTCGAGTGCCTCTCCGTAAGGACCTGTTCTATGGATGACCGCCCGAGAAAACAGTGCAACCATGAGGGTGGAGTGGGACGCCCTTAGCTGAATAATTAGAGGAACCGGGGTGTAGTTCGCTTAGCCGTTGTGCCGTCAATGTGGCTCGGTGTATGCGGCTCGCTCTGCCAAGGTTGATTTGTCCCTTGGGGAGGAGTGCGGTACATTTAGGAAACCTAACGGGCGGCTACAGCCCCGGGGAATCTTTGTAAAGGCTACGTAGTGATGCCCTGCTGGACCACCTAGGTAGTGGTCAATGGGGAGTAGCTCTCTCCGGGCAGAAAGGGATCACGGCTTGTGGGTAAAGTGCACAACCTCTGTAGAGTGTTTGAAAACTGATATATCAGCCGTGCTCGCGGTTATGAGCGGCCAAGGGAGCTCCAATGATTAGTGGTACTTGATCAGAGACATTTTGGTTTACAGGTGGCAATGAGACTGATGGTTTTGGTTATGACTATGGTGCTGGTAAGTGGTATTCTTTCCGTTTGGAAAGGGTACATCGGGCTAATAACTTGGGTTAATGCTAAAACCTGGCTTTCTATTAGTAAATAATAATCTGACCAACTAAAAGCAACTGCTTGACTTATCCCCACATAAAGCTAGTCCACTACAGCCAAACATGATATTTGCTGAGTATGTTGATGTGTACTCACCCTTGCTCTACACACCAAACCCCCCCAGGATGTCAGCATTGCAACCACTGCTCAGGAGAAGATGAAGCTGTGGAAGGAGACTTCCAGGAGTTCCAAGACTACGACGAGTTCTAGGTGTGGGTTAGCGGCAACCCCCAGTTGGCTGCCTGTGAAGGCCGCGGTTATCTACGTTTCGTTTTCGCACTTTGATTTATTGTAAGGACTATGTGGATGTCTCAGACACATGATGTAATCGACTATTATTTCCCTTTTTAACACTATTTGAGCACTGTGTGATGATGTCCATGTTATGTAACTGCTGTGTACGTGAATTGCTGATCCTGGCACGTACATGGTTCGCATTCGATTTGCCTTCTAAAACCGGGTGTGACATTTTTCCATCGTGTATGATTTTGGCCCATGTCCGAAGGTACCTGTTCATATATTACATTTGGGAAACGTTGTTAAATCATGTTTTTGAGGACCTTTGGAAAACGAAGGCCCCCAACAGTAGCCCCTCGCAGTATTAATTTGTTAGGGTAACGAATTCAGACTGCGATATGGACGAAGGCCTTAAGCCGAAGGTCCAAAAAAACACCTTCCCTTTGCTAGAATAGCAATAATCAATGACAGACGGGGCCCTCCTATTGGCAGCGTACTGGGCATATAAATATGGACTCACACCAGCTGCATTTGATACACTGTTTCTGTCATTTGCATTATTTTCTCAATCTTTTAGCTCCTGCTTACTAACACCCGCTAGATTTTCAAGCTCTCTGATCTTCGGTTTAAAAGACGCTTTTTTACCATGTCTGGTGAAAAAATATCCCAGGAAAAGAAGGTTGTTGCAGAAACGAAGCTGACTGAAGAATCGAAGCTGTTTGAGGAGAAGAAGGCTGTAGATCCTTATGTTGCTGGATTTGTTGAGTCAATGGCAAAAACAAACATAGAGAAAATTACTAAAGAGATACTGGAAGGTTTATCTGAAGATACTGGTGACAGCAATAGCTATGATGTGGAAAGTGGGGATGAAGATTCTGAGGATCGGCCCTGGCGACCAAGTCATTCAATCTTCGGAAAATCGAGCATCAAATAGAGTCATCTTGAGAACATGAGAGGAAGGTACTTTCGGGACATGTCTATTATTAGGGCTGGTGGAGACAACAACGTCCCTGCCCCTGAGGAAAACGAAGTTGTAATTTACCGAAGCTTCTTCAAAGCTGGGCTTCGGTTCCCTTTGAGCAAGTTTGTAGTTGAAGTGTTGAAAATCTACCAGATCTTCCTCCATCAGATTACCCCCGAAGCTATAATAAGGATGGGCATTTTTGTCTGGGCAGTAAGGAGTCAAGGGCTAGAGCCAAATGCGAAGTGCTTCTGTAGTATGCATGAACTTCTATATGAAACAAAGGCCATGGGTAAAGAACAGTACCACAACAACTTTGGTTATTATGGATTTATCGCTCGCCCCAACGCAAGCTACCCGGTGCCAACGTTTCGGAAGAGACGGCCTAGAGCTTGGATGGAAGAATGGTTTTATGTGAAGAATGATTTAAAAGCAAGGGAAGGTATTAAAGAAGTCATTATGCGCCCTATCTAGTCCCGCTTCGGCCTCCGAAGGCCGAAGGTAGAAATTGATGATTCTGTCGAAGTATGCCAGAGAGCCTTCAACACTATTTGCTCCTTTATTGGCACAAGGGATTTAACTCAAGAGCATATAGCCTTCAGGGTATGGCCGCTTGTAGAAAGCTGGGAAATGCCGAAGGAGACCACCACCGACTCTAGCAAAGATGGTCTGGTTCGACTGAAGTATACGTTCAGGTTTGGGGATAAGTTTGATGAACCAAATGATGACTAGGTGAAGTGCATTGAAGCTACTAGTGACGAGTTACTTGGGGCGTATTCCAAGATCGAGGACAATGCCTTATCCGCAGCCTTCGGGGGTCGGAATAAGAAAAGGTTGAACAGGGTATATGATGCTATTGGCTTCGTATACCCTGACTATTGTTACCCGCTGCGAGGGCAAGGGATAAAAAGAAAGATTGCTGCTTCTGGAAAGGTTGCTACTTCGGCCATCACAACTGAGCCGAAGGGCAAGAAGTTGAAGGTTCTGACTCACCGGCCGTGCTACATTGAACCGGCCGTGATACCTGAATTTGGCAAAGGAGCCTCTTCAGCTGCCGAAACAAAAGAAACTGTTCCGTCTGTGCAGAGCACTGAAGAGTCGGCTGTAATGCCGAAGTCACTTCTAGTCAAGCTAGTTGAGACGAAGGCTAATAAGGCTGAAGGGCTAAAAATTGAAGAAATAACAAAAATGCCAGAGATTTTGAGCCCTCCAACAGAGGCAACATTGCCGAAGGTAAAAAGGGGTCTACCACGACTCCTAAGAGGAGAAGGATGGCAAATGTGCTGGATGTTGTGTTAGAAACAACAAAAACCTTGAGTCCTGCTCCTACAAGGAAAGTTGCCGAAGCTTCCAAGGTGCAACCCGATGTTGATACTAAGCAGGCTGAAGTCAAAGCTGCAACAATTCAGGCTAAAATCGAAGCTGGGCCTTCAGTGCCCACTGAGATGGAGCGTGCTGACCCTAAGGAAAAACTAACAGAGCAGATTGCAACTAAAAAAATCGAAGCTCCTGGTCCCGAAGCGTCGAACAAAAGTATTGACTATATTATTCATCATGCTTCGGGAAAGGTACTATCCCAAGAAGAAATGTTAGAAGCACAACACTATGCCCAAAAATTGAAATATGCGAAGGCGGCTTTAGTGTTCAATGGCAGTGGCGAAGAAGACTTTTTGTACTGTCTCCCGGATAACAAAGAGATATCCGTTTGCCGGGAGATAGGTAAAAGCATCGGATTCTCGAAGCTGGAAGATGGTCTTTCGATTTTATCGAAGGACGAACTTGCTGACAGCCTAGCATATAATAGCATAAAGGTATAAAAACTAACTCTAAATTTGAAAAATAAGGTATTTTATTTGTCATACTTATTCTTTCCTCCACTTGCAGGGCTTGATTCTTAGTAATGCCCTTAGGGCACAGAAAAATATAGAGGATGAAGGCTATACAATGGCCCTAAACAACCTTCGTTCAGAGGTAATTGTACTGAGAAACGAAGGTCTTGAAAAAGACAAAATCTTATTCTCTCTAGTTAACAAAGTCAAAGAAGATGAAGCTAGCTTCAAAGCCTAGGCCGAAGCCCAAAAAACTAAAATTGAGGACCTTGGGAGACAGCTAGCAGAAGCTAAAGAAAAATGCGCACTCGCTGAAGCTAACCGAGACATCAGCGAATATTGGAGAAATTATTTAGAGAAAAATGTTGAAGAACTTCGCACATCCAAGGAAAGATGCTTTGAAAAATCCTTGGACTGTGTGAAGAAGATAAAAACCAGTTTCGCCAACGTGGGCGCCTACTCTACCGAAGAAAACTTCATACGAGGCGACCCTGAAGGCGTTATTGAATGGATAAGTGGGGAGGCTGAGAGCTTCGAAGAAATTTTAAGTGATCGCGGGGATATCTGTGCATTTTCTGGTGCACGGGGGATTTCGGCTATTTTGGAGAAGGCGGGATGTGATCACATCAAGACCCAGGCCCAGGCCGAAGCTGCCTTCTCCGCAGATGACATGAAGGATCCCTCAGCTGAAGCAACCTTGATGGCTCATGAAATTATAAAGAAGAGTGAAAAAGACACCCATGATGCCCGGATAGAAGCGAGACAAGCTGAAGAAGCTGCAAAGCTCGAAAAACGTATACATCTTTTGATATTCAACTTCGGCATTTTTGTTTTTTGTGGATTCGGACTAATTAATTTTTCCCACTTCAGCTAAATTATCCCTTCCACCGGAACCGTTAGATCCCCTGGCCGATCCAGAGACGAAGGAAGCACTGGAGATCATTAATATGGCTGAATCTATTGTTGACGAAGTCGTCAATAAACTGCTAAATAAAGTTGTGGAGAAGATCATGAAAGAAGACTAGGACTTATTGTAAAAACATTTTTAAGTGGTCATTGTAAGGGACACTGGAATGGCCATTGTGCTTTTATTGGAACGAAGCTGTAATATTTGATGTATGTAACTTTAGATCGAATATGTAAATTATTGTAATTTATTCTTTTACGATGCATGAAACTTACATACATACCGTTTTTGAGCCTTCGGCGAAAAAACACCTTCCCTTCTTTTCATGCTTCGTAAAGAAAGAAGATCAGTGGTTCATAAAAATAACGATATCCATGCTTCGCAAAGAGAGATCCCTCTTTTGTGTGTAGGCTGACGAAGCTGTAATTTGAAGCTTACTTCGTGTAACTTCGACAGTATTTTCCGAAAATCGCCTCTGTATTCCATTCTTGTGTCATTGATGCAATATGATGTATGATGTGATGCTATGTGAAATGATGTGATGATATGATGCAAAATGATAATGATGCCGAAGACACATACTCACACTCCCACACTGGGACACACAATCTCTTCATTCCCTTAGGAACGAATGGAATCTCTTTGCCGTTTATTTTTTGGCTTCACCGTTTATTTTTCGGTGTAAGTTCTGCATCCCCTTAGGAACGTCTTTTGAACTTCTTCGCCTTCTATTTCGGCGGTATAAGTTATGCATCCCCTTAGGAACGACTTTTGAACTTCTTCGCGTTATATTTCGGCGATATTTGGCTCTGCATTCCCTTTGGAACGACTTTTGAGCAGAAAACTTACTCTGCGCTCCCTTAGGAACGACTTTTTGTAGCTTCGGCAAAACTTACGCTATGCTCCCTTAGGAACGACTTTTTGTTAGCTTCGGCAATTTTTAGCTCTGCATTCCCTTAGGAACGACTTTTGAGCTTCGGCGATTTTTGAGCTTCGTAAGTCTGTGAAGAAGATATATTCCCTCTCGATAGAAACAAAATCATTACAAGAATTTTAAAACTAGATTTACAATGCTTGTTCCTTATTAAAAAAACAAAATGACATAGAACATAAAAGTATTTCAGAGGCAGGATATCGCTCAATAAATGTGCTTTGATTTTGGCACAGTACTGTTGACTGTACGAGCTTCGGATTCCTCCCTGAATTCACCTTGCTGTTGAGAGTTCTGGCGCCCTTCTGGCTGCTGGCTTTGGGGATATGTAGGTTGCAGTGGTGGTGTCAGTGGAAGCTGAGGCCAAGAAGCCTATGAATGGCTAGCTGAAGCAACAGAGGCTGCAGGGTGATTGCCCACATACTCTGGTATGTAGGGAGAGTGGCACGAAGCAGTGTGCAAGACCTGCTTCGGCTGATTCTTCTGAGCTTCGGCTTCTGCGATCTCCTTTTGCTTCAGAATAGTGATTTGGCACATTCTTGTAGTATGGCCCTTGTCCTCACCATAGAATAGGCAATAAATTTTCCTAGGCTGATCCCCATATCTTCCTCCGAAGCCCCTGGCGCCTTTGCCCCTTGGAGCTGGCGGCCTGAAGGAGCTTTGCTGCTATGGCTTCCTTTGTCATCATTCTGACTAGAGCTGTGGATTGATCTAACATGCCTAGGGTAGATTCTTCCTCCGAAGCCCCTGGTCATCTCAGAGAATCTGTAAGCTTCCTCCCTTCTTTGGCAGAAGTCGTTGTTAGCCTGGATGTACTCATCCATCTTCTGAAGCAGCTTCTCTAGAGTTTGTGGGGGCTTCCTAGCGAAGTATTGAGCCGTAGGTCCAAGGCAAAGACCCTTGATCATGGCCTCAATGACAATTTCATTGGGCACTATGGGTGCTTGTGCTCTCAGTTGCAAGAACCTTCAGAAATATGCCTGAAGGTATTCCTCATGGTCTTGCATGCACTGGAACAAGGCCTGAGCTGTGACTGGCTTCATTTGAAAGCCTTGGAAACTGGTAACCAGCATGTCCTTGAGCTTCTGCCATGATGTGATTATCCCTGGCCGAATAGAAGAATACCATGTCTGGCTACGTTCCGGACTGCCATGACGAAAGACTTTGCCATGACAGCTACATTGCCTCCGTATGAGGATATTGTTGCCTCATAGCTCATCAAAAATTGCTTTGGGTCCGAGTGCCCATCATACATGGGTAGCTGGGGTGGCTTGTAGGATTGTGGCCATGGGATAGCCTGCAATTCTGCTGCCAAGGGAGAAGCATCATCAAAAGTAAAGGTATCACGATTAAAATCATCATACCATCCATCTTTGTTGAATAAGCTTTCTTGACGAAGCTCTCTGTGTTGGGGCCTTTGGTCTTGGTCATCTTGAGTAAGCTGACACACTTCCTCAGTAGCTTCATCAATCTTCCTTTGAAGATCGGCCAGCCGAGCCATCTTCTCCTTTTTCCTTTGTACTTGTTGATGAATGATTTCCATGTCCCTGATCTCTTGGTCCAACTCCTCCTCCTGGAGTGTTGGACTGGTGGCCTTTCTCTTGTGGCTTCGAGCCTCTCGGAGAGAGAGTCTCCTGGTTTGTGTCCAGTGGCTACAGTGCAGCAGCCCCTGGCACTGTTGTCTTCTTCGGTAGCATGACGAAGGTCAGTGCTTTGCCGAAGGTCATGGAAGTGAGTACACCGGAGGTGGGCGCCAATGTTGAGGACTTGTTCTCAAATGCTATGAATTAAGAACACGGCAACACAAAAATGGATTAATGGTTAATGCCTTTCGTCCTTCGTAGCATTATTTTCCTAAGGATATAATGATCTTCAGACGAAGGTTATGAAGGACTTACCTTCATAATCACAGCATATATCAATGAAAGACGAAGCATATGAAATATGGGAAACAATATGGATAATCATATAACATCATAATATATCTTTTTTGTATAATCAAGAATGAATAAGAATAACACAGGATTACATTTGTACCTTCGGCTTGATAGAAGGCAAAGATACAAGCGTGACGTACGAGCAAGTACAACTCAGCGTGAACAGTACAGGAGTACTGTTCATCTATTTATAGGCACAGGGCGCAGCCTGTGTAAAATTATATTCATGCCCTTCATATTTACTATTGACTTATGGACAAGCCAACGAGGACTAGATAGCCTTTTCCCCTTTAAGTCGGTTCCTTTCTCCATCATTGAGCCGAAGGTCCCTTACGCTAGCTTTGGAGCGACATCAGCCTTCATCTCGACCATGCTTTTTCCATCGTGTATGATTTTGGCCCATGTCCGAAGGTACCTGTTCATATATTACACTTGGGAAACGTTGTTAAATTATGTTTTTGAGGACCTTCAGAAAACGAAGGCCACCAACAAATATCTAACTATAAAATTATGCCATATGGTATAATTAATGTTGTTACTGCGTAGTAAATACTCATACGAACCTAACGCAACTGGAACGGTTCAAATCGGAATTAAAATGGGGAAGTTATGAATTTCTAAAGGTTTTTATGTATTTGATATGAGATTAATTAGGAGATCAATTTTATTATTATTTTCATGTCAAAACAGTGGTACTAGATGATAAACAATAATATTACAAAATTATAGAAATTGGAATGGACCAAAAAGGAGTTAAAATGAATTTTATATGAATTTTACAAGTTTCTAGAATTATTTTTGTATTAAAAATCAATTTCTATACATAATTATTTGATTCCTCGGTTTTTTGGACTGCGCGCCAAATACCAGAGAGTTTCGGGGTGAAACTATAAAATTTCTATAGACTCAGACTGCCACCAGAACGGACCGCGGGTTCATTCACCTAAAATACATGGTCTCTTTTGTAAATCGGGACGACTCAAAGGATATGGTGCACTATAGCCGTCAGATATGTTGTCAATGACCTAGATTAGATTTCCCTATCCGCGAACCGGTACGCACGTTTTGGCCACCGGATCTGAAATCGGCGGCCTAGAACAGATCCGGCCATCCCGAACCGGTATGCATTGTGAACCCACGGATCGAGGATCAATGGTTGTGGTTCAATGGAGCAAGATCTAAATATAACCACACGATCTGTATCCAATGATCACCGCCCTACGCCCAATCCTGGTCGTTAGCGAGTCGATCAACGGCTCATGGGAGTCTTCCCCGTCACCAGCCAATCCACCCGTGGATGCCATCGCCGCCCATGGAAAGCGCCCACCGAAGTCCGGCGATCAGGTCCAAAGGTGACCCCACCCCCGGCTCCAACCCGCCAAGTAGTTCACGACGAATTCTATTCTACGGTCAATTTCCACAATCAGGTACCACGCGCTGCTGTTCACGACACCATGCGGTTGAATGGCGACGAGATAACCACGACGACGAATTCACAGTCCCACAGTTGCCCCCATTCAATATTACGCGATGTGGAACGCTCCTAAGTATGCAGTGAATGGAACAGGGGAAAGCATACCGTGCAGGAAGGGGTGATTTATCCCGGCAGTGACGAGCGGAGGATTCACAATGCCCTGGCTCGAATCGACGGACGATTGGCGACGCTCCCGGTCACGGCTCCAAGTTAGGAAGTTACGCCCGACCTCACCGCAACATAGCGGACACTGCCGGCGCGAGTGTTGGTGAGGCAAGCCCTAATCGTAGAATTTCCCGGTGCGATGGCGTGCTCCCTGACTCGCCCCGCTCGCTGGTTCACCCCCGATCCCCAATTGCCCCCGACGGCGGTGGCTAGCCCCCCTGATGGCCCTGGCGGCTTGCGATTTAGCTGGCCGAGGTCGCCAGTTCCGGTCTTTATAGCGGAGTAGGGTAAGGATCGGAGGGGAAGAAAGCGCAGTCGCATCGGCCCGGTATCCTCGTGCGATCGTGGCGTTAGTTGCGGTATTCCATTTGGGGACGACGGCTGACGACCGAGCCCACCTAGCGGCGTGATGAGGTCACTAATGCGCACGCTACTATGGTTGGCAGCGCGGGGTCCGCCCGCCAGCGGCCGTCAGACACGAGCGCAGAGCACCAAGTTGGCTGGCGGTGTTGTTTCCTAGGCCGAGTTAGGTGTGATTTGGCCCAAAAGCTGATCTCGCATCTCACCTTTTCCTTTTCTATTTCCTTCCTCAATTTCTCCTATTTTCCCAAATTCAATAATTCAAAAAGAGATTTGAATTGCTGGTTTAAATCTCAAATTCCCAAATCTTAATAGCACTCTAATATGAATAATACTACTAAGGTTTTGCCCCCAATCTCACTAGTGTTATTAATATTATTATTATTATTTTTCTTCATTCTTCAATTCCCTTGCTGCCATATTTTAAAACCTCAAACTAGCTTTTGAAGTTATACTTGTTTTACTTAATTGATTGAGTTTTTATGCACAAACAAAGGAAGTCCAGCATGATGCACGAGTTCATATGTTTGTATTTGGTATTTATTCGTAAGAAAACATGTCTTATGAATAAATCACATAAGGAGATCACTTCTTCTATAAGCTTTATAATTTGGGTATTACAGGAACCATGGTGTTTATTATTTTTGCTGGGTAGTTCATAATATATAGGTCCTAACAAAATTTGTTTGACCAAATTTGGTTGAATAAAACTCAGTTTATGATTTTTTCTAGTTCCCTGCTCATTTAAAAAGAATAAACCTAAAAGTTTAAAGGAAAATGGATTTCCATCGGGGTCCCTGGGGTTTTCCTTAAGTGAATAGTTTAAACCGTGCCCCTGGGGAACTATTCAATAGAGTCACTGACTTCGCACATAACCCCCTGGCCATTTCCCCCTCTTAACCCGCGCTCCTTCCTCGCCGGAACAGTAGCCAAAGGGAGAAAAAGCAGTGGCGCGGCTTACCGGCGGTGGGAGAGGTCCGGTGGAGGGTCGGGCGAGGTCCGGGCGTCCCTGGCGGTCATGTCGAGGGGCGGATCGCCGGCGGTGGTGGCCAGAGTGGGGTTGGCCGTGTGCGCAGGCGGTCGAGCTCGTCGACGCTACGTGCTCCAGCCTTCTCACGGCGGTAGGACTCAATCAAAGTGCTCGAGGTGCTTCACGGGAGGTCAGCGGTGCCATAGGTGCAAGGAATTAAAAGGTGGCTCACCGTGTAGCTCGGTCTATGCGCGGCGGCGGTCGGATGAAGTCCGGCGATGGAAATCCGGCACCTCCAGCGAACTGGTGTTCGGTCTGAGGGTTCCGGAAGCTTTACGGAGCTCTGGGGAGGCTAGCCGAGGGGTTGGATTTGATGGAGGTGGTCCGGAGTGGTCGGTCCATGGTGGTCGGGCTCGAGCGACCGCTGGCACGCCGTGCGCAGAGGGAACTCCGATGATCTCGTGCTCGGGCGGGGCTGAGAGCGAACGGGGGAGTACGGTCATGGCCTCGGTCTATTTTATAAGCGCGGGCGTGGGCACGGGGTCGGGCGTTGCATGGCGCGGGCGCGCGGGGCCAAGCGCCAGGGTGTGCTCGGGCGCGCCAGGACAGGTCGAACACGTGTGTGTTTTCTTCTGCCCTAGTTCACGCGCTTGCTGAGCAGCCAAACGTGCGAATCTCGCCAAAAATCTTGTGTAAGATCTCTTCTATGTCCCTTGGGCTATCTAGTTTGTGTGAGTTCCAAGTGAAGATCTGGTTTGGTTTGTGAGATATGGTGGCGCCAAGTCAGGTCTGTCGGCACTATTCCACCCGAGACAAAACACATGTCAAACCATGTCAAATGGTTTTGGTTTGGGTTCAAATTTTCCAGGGTGTGCCTTGGGTAATTTGGTGCCCTTTTGTCAATCGGACCATGTTGATTTGGTGTCTACAACTAAGTGAACACAGGGGTCTTTAGAAGAGGGCTGAAATTTGACTTAGAGAAAAAGAGGTTGTTCTTGAGTGCTTTCCACTTGGGTGATTAATTTGAGGTTTTTGTGGGACCTTTTTGGAATAATTTCATTACTATTTCTTATAGGTATTTAAATGTTCTACAACTTTTGTAAAAGGTTCAAGTCATGATTCAGTCATTTACACAATTCTCCCACTAATCCACTCTTTGGGCTCTAATGGCTGAAGGGGAGGTCTAGGGTTTTGAGCATTTTTCCCAATTGGAGGTGCATGAAAAGGCTAGGATATTCCTTCTAGTATGATAAACACTTGATTAAGACATTATTTCTCAATTTTGGTGCTTCATTCTCAAACTAAATCACATGTGATAATAGGTAACAGGTGAAAGTGTTGAGCTAGGGCCTTGAGTAACACCTGGGGTGTTACAGCCCTCCCCCCTTAAAGGAATCTCGTCCCAAGATTTAGGTCGGAATCCCTCAGTGGTGATGATAAGGTGCGTGCTAGTGCGGTGTGGGTTTGTTTGTTAATGTTCCCTAGCAAACTGCTCTTCGAATGTCATCCTCTTTGCAACTTTAGAACAAAGCCTTTCTTGATTTGGTTTCATAGCTTACTCAGTTTTTGTTAAGTATATATTTCTTACACTTAGATTCAAAGGGAAAAGGGGTTTGGGTCTTAGTTACATACTGATCTCCTTAGGTAGGTAATCGGGGTAGTTTGAGCGCATAAAAGCCTCAGTTTCCCAGGTAGCCTCTTCTTTCGAATGGTTGCTCCACCGAACCTTATACATTTTGATTGACTTTGCTCGAGTTGATCTTTCCTTATGGTTCAGTATTTTGACGAGGTGCTCTTGGTATGACAGGTCTGGTTCTATCTCCAATTCAGGCTCTGATAGCACTTCTGTCGGTATGTGAACACACTTCTTCAGCTGAGATACATGGAACACATCATGAATTGCAGACATGTGAGGTGGTAGCTTCATTTGGTATGCTACAGGTCCACAAGTCTCCTTGATCTCATAGGGCCCAATATAGCGAGGGGCTAATTTGCCCTTAATCCCAAATCTTTGAACACCTTTTGTGGGTGAGACCTTGAGGTACACGTGATAACCCACTACGAACTGCAGAGGCTTTCTCCTTTTATCATGATAGCTCTTTTGCCTGGCCTGAGCAGCTTCTAAGTTCTTCTTAATGACTATGACCTTGTCCTTAGCTTCAAGTACTAGGTTAGGCCCAAAGATTTCTCTTTCTCCAGCTTGGGACCAATTGAGTGCCGTTGCACACCTTCTACCATACAAGGCCTCGAAGGGTGCCATCTTCCGGCTAGATTGGTAGTTGTTATTGTAAGAAAATTCTGCCAGTGAAAGACACTTGTCCCAATTTTTGCCATAGTGTAACACACATGCTCTCAACATGTCCTCGAGAATTTGATTTACTCTTTCCGTTTGGCCATCAGTTTGAGGATGATATGCTAAGCTTCTAATCACATTGGTTCCAAGTGACTTCTGTAGCTGTTCCCAGAATCGTGCGACAAAAGGTGTCGCTCTATCTGACACGATAGTCCTCGGTATTCCATGCAAGCGCACTATTTGGTCAATATAGATCTCTGTGTATTTTTCTGCCTGGTGGGTGGTATGCACTGGCAAGAAATGAGCTGTCTTGGTTAGCCTATCCACAATGACCCAAATGGAATCGTGGTGTTAGGAAGTGTTGGGCAATCCCACAATGAAGTCCATGCTAAGGTCCTCCCATTTCCAAGATGGTATAGGTAGTGGCTGCAAGGTACCTGCTACCTTCAAGTGACTGGCTTTGACTCTTTGGCAAGTGTCGCACTCAGATACGCACTTAGCAATTTCTCTCTTCATCCTGGTCCACCAATACAAGGATTTGAGGTCATGATACATTTTATTCCTTCCAGGATGCATGGAAAATTTGGAGAGACGAGCCTCGTCCAAAATTATCTTTCTAAGTTCTGGATCCTTGGGAAAAACCAGTCGGTCTTCAAACCATAAAATGCCCTTGCTATCCTGACGAAAACATTTATACTTATCCACTTTTTGGTTGAGCATTTCCTTAATGATTTGAACACCCTTGTCACTAAGTTGTGCCATGATTATCTGATCCTGCAAGGTCGGCTCAACTGAAATATAATCCAGAGTACCTGGGGAAACCACTTCCATGTTCATCTTGCACAACTCGTCGCACAAAGCGGCGACATGAGAGTCTATGGTTAGACAGTTGCACTGGGCCTTACGACTCAAGGCATCTGCCACTATGTTTGCCTTGCCCAGATGGTAGTGTACTTCCAGATCATAATCCTTGATCAATTCTAACCATCTCCTCTGCCTCAAATTAAGATCAGCCTGAGTGAAAATATAATTGAGACTCTTGTGGTCAGTATAAATATTATAAAGAGCTCCCATTAGATAATGTCTCCATATCTTTAGAGCATGAACTACCGCTGCTAGTTCCAGATCATGTGTGGGATAATTTTGCTCATGAGGTCTGATTGCTCTTGATGCGTATGCAATAACTCGGTTGTCTTGCATCAAAACACAACCTAGTCCAGTGCCCGAAGCATCACAATACACATCAAATGATTTGGTGTTGTCAGGCTGTGCTAGCACGGGTGCTATTGTCAGATGTCGCCTCAAGGTGTGAAAGGCATCTTCACATTTCTGACCCCAATCAAACTTCACTCCTTTCTTCAACAACTCAGGCATTGGTTTAGCAATCCTAGAGAAGTCCGAAATGAATCGTCGATAGTATCCTGCCAATCCCAGAAAACTCTGAATCTGCCGAACGGTGGTAGGAGGCTTCCAATCCATCACTTCTTGCACTTTCTTAGGATCAATTGCTATCCCATCCTGCGAAATGGTGTGACCCAAGAACTTGATCTCCCTTAGCTAGAAATCACATTTGGAGAATTTGGCATACAGGTGATGATCCCACAGTCGCTGAAGTACTGTGTGCAAGTGCTTTGTATGCTCACCTTCACTTTTCGAATATACCAGAATATAATCAATGAAGACCACCACGAATTTGTCCAATTCCGGTATAAACACTGAATTCATCAAATACATGAAGTATGCCGGACCATTGGTCAGCCCGAATGACATCACCAAGTACTCATAAAGTTCGTATCTGGTGGAGAAAGACGTCTTCGGAATATCACTTGCCCTGATCTTGATTTGGTGATAGCCAGAGCGAAGGTCTATTTTGGAAAACACCTTGGCTCCGACCAATTGATCAAACAAAATATCAATGCGGTGGTAAAGGATACTTGTTTTTGATAGTCACCGCGTTGTGAGGGCGGTAATCAACAAATAATCTCAAGCTCTCATCCTTCTCCTTTACGAACAAGGCCAGACATCCCCATGGTGAAGTACTTGGGCGAATGAACCCCTTGTCTAGCAACTCTTGCAACTGTTTCTTCAATTCTGCCAACTCTGCTGGAGGCATTCTATATGGTCTTTTAGAAATAGGTGCGGCCCCTGGTTGCAATTTTATGGCAAACTCTATATCCCTGTCGGGTGGCATTCCCAACAATTTGTCTAGGAAGACATTAGGGTACTCACAGACTACTGGAATCCTTTCCATGGGTGACTTCACCATGGTGAGGGCACAGGAATGGGTACAACCCTGGTTGGGTAGGTACAAAGTGAGTTCTCCACAAACTGGCGAGTGTATTTCAATGGCTCTTGCTGCGACATCAATTAAGGCATGATGCCATGATAACCAGTCAGTCCCCAAGATGATGTCCACGCTCTCCAATCCCATGATAAGGAGGGTGGTTCTAAATATGCTACTACCCAATTTTATTAGCACCTGCCGGTTGAGTTGATAGGTGGCAACCTTGCCTCCTGGTGTTGCAATCATTATGGCCCCACTTGTGTGATGAAAAGGTGGTTGACATTTGGTACTAAATTTTGTGCTGATGAAATTGTGTGATGCACCAGAATCGAAAAGATACTGGTCATGACGGGTGCTCCCTCTGGAATGTCAGCCAATGTGGTGAAGTTCAGCCTGCCCTGCCTCACTTGCACCTTCTGCCTCTTCCCTGGTTCTGATTTGCATTCTGCCCTGCCTCTGCTGGTTTCTGGGGCAATTCTTGGCATAGTGTCCAGTGCTACCACAGGTAAAACATCTGTTGTCATTGTCCTGGCGGTACTGCTTCTACTGCAGCTGCTTGTTATTGTTCCTCTGAGCTAGGGCTTGAGAGCGGTTGGGTTCCTGCTGCTGCTGTGGCTGGATTACCCATCGCCCTTGTTGCTGCTGAGGTCCCCTGCTTTGAGTGTTGGACACGATCCTGAAGCGCTGAGGCTGTGCGGAGGGCCCTGCCATAGGTATCTTCCTTTTCTTCTCTGCCTTGTGAGCCATGATGCAATCCTCCTGTGAGATGGCCAAGTTGACCAACTCGTTGTAGCTGTGGACCTTGACTATGTTGAGACGGTCACAGAGCTTGGTGTTGAGGCCCCTCTTGAACCTGTCTCTCATCTTCTCATCAGTGTCAGCATGGTAGCCTGCGTACTGACACAGGTCATTGAAAGCTTGGGCGTACTGCAGCACGGTACGACTTCCCTGAGTGAGTGCCAGAAACTCGCTGAGCTTGGGTCCATGATGCCTACTGGTATATGATGCCCTCTGAATGCCGTCTTGAAATCTTCCCACTCAACTACGTCATCGGCCAGCTGCATAGCAAGGAAATGGTCCCACCATGTCCTAGCGGATGCACCGAAGCTGCTGGGCAGCGAAACAGACCTTGGTCGCCTCTGAGCACTCTCCGTTAAGCAGTGGGAATTTTGATTCCACCACCCTGAGCCAAACGTCAGCATTGAGCAGATCTTCTGCCCTGGTGAACAACGACGACTGAGTGCTGAGGAACTCCTGGTAGGTTGTTGATGCCCGCTGGTGGTGATCACCACCCCCATGGTGCTGGGGTGGTGGCTGACGCTGCGCGAGCTGTCGCAGAATCTCATTCTGCTGAGCCATCAGCTCCTGCATGGTGGGATACTGCGGCGGTGGTGGAGAATGTGCTCATTCTGTTCACGGCGTGCTCTTCCTGCCATCTGAAATTTAGGAGTTTCTGTTGCTACATTTATAATCCGTAATTGCGTAACTCGATGAAATAAACAGGCAGCGAGATTTGCAATGTTCAAATTTTCGCCTCTCTTTTTATGGCTGGTACCACAGGGTAAAATTCAATTTATAATCTTAAAACTTAAAACCATCCATCATTAATCTTTCCAAAAGAAGTTCCCAGGGGTTACATTAGGTTCGAAGAACTCAACTCTCTAGCCTAGTCCATCCGATGTGCAAAAGCTAAGCTATTTTTGAGGAATGCTACTACCTAACACTTCCACCCCAGCCCGGAAACCTAACGAGCAAAAGAGGCAATGCTAGACTCGGGGGAAGGTGGTCCTCCAGAGTGAGCTGAGCCGGCAGTATCCAACCTAGAAGCGGGCTCTGGTTCCTCCCCTCCCTCGATGTCTACATCCTTGTCGGCCCTGTCTGCCTCCATGGCCTCTATCTCCTGATGGTGCAGGTCCAAGTGCTGGTTTGCCTCCTCGAGCTGCTGCTGGGTGTTCTAGAGCTGGTCTTCCAGAACCTCAATGGTGTTATCCCTGACTTCCACTTGATCCTCGAGCTCGTGGATGTGGTTATCCATTTGCTCAACCTGGAGATCCTTCTCCACTAGCTCAGTAGACAAGTCTACGACAAGGTCCTCCCTGTTATCAAGGTAAATCTTGGTAGACTCCAGCAAGCCCATAAGCTGGGACATCGCCTTGCCTCGCAAGGCCTGTAGACGATATAGGGCACATATGCACCGAATCGTCAAGTGAGCGATATGTCCAGGGTAGAGAGCCCACACGTCCTTGGCGTGATCAACCCAATCCTTCCACATCGGGTCATCCTCTTTCTCAGCGGGGAACAAGCCGATGGGGTGGGTTGACATCTCCAGGGGGTGAAATCCATAGAAAGCTGTCAGCACGTGCATGGCCGTGGCCTCTATAGTGTCATCGGCCCAGAAATCGAAACTCCGAGTCTAGTGAACGCCATCTTGGCTGCAGGGGATGAGGCTCCAGAGTCATCCTCACCCTATAGCGAGGTACTCAGTGTTCCTTGAATAGCTGCACCGCGTACTGGGGAGGCATAGTGTAACCCGCTCCCTGCAGTACCTCCCACAAGATGAGGGGAAAACCCTCTCATGCGAGACCGTCTGTGTGGGAAAGTGCGTTCCCTCCGTCAGTGGGTACGTGGGAAGTCATCTATGCAAGGGTAAGTGTAAGCGAAAAAGAAAGAGAACCAAAAATAAAAGGTGCTAGTGCAAAAGACTAGAAAAATTTCTGAGGATTAGGCCTTTCTAGTGTTAAGTTGAGATCTTCGTTATAGATTTAAAATTTTGTTACGGGTGACTCCCTGTTTATGTAACTTCTTATCAATAATGACATTTTACTAAGAGGATGGGAAAATGATGCATGCATGCTCATCCTAAGTGTCCTCACATCAAGTATAGGGGTATAGAAATCCCCCATCTATATCATAATAGCCTGTACGACATACTCAATTAGCCACCTAGCTACCCATCTAGTATCCTAAGGCTTCACGTCCTAAGGCTATCCTGATCGTCATGACAACCTAACCGATACTGGTTTCTAGGCAAGTTTTACTTTTGAAAAGTCAGTATTTATGACTTATTGATTTCTCTGAAGTGGTAATCGCTCTGATACCAGCTGTGGCGGAACCGTCCGAATTATTCCAACTTAAGTGTCCAAGTCCCGCCTTAGAGGCAACGACACACTTAAATCGCAATAAACCATCAGTCCCTCGGACCTAGTCTGATAAAGCCACTACAGGATCGAATAGCACATACTCACTCGAAGCTGAGACATAGAGAAAATACAATAAAGCATCAAACCATAATTTGAAGAAGTACTTAATGTTGTTACATCATCATCGGAGTTTCAAAAGCAGTAACCATTGTTTTCGATGCAGCGGAAATTAACTAATGGTAAAAGAAAGGGAGGATGGGAAAGCCTGGTTCATCACTCCTCCTGCTCCTCTCCTGCTGAGGCAGGGTCCCACTCAACTGTCCAGCCCGGTGGCAGGGTGGATGGCCAAGTCACTCCAGCAACCATGTCATCCAAGGTACCTGTAAAATTATGCCACAAGCAAGGCTGAGTATACTAATACTCAGCTAGACTTACTCGGTGTGAGGAGTCTACTCCTCTACCTCTAGACCATGCAACTGTTTGGCTGAGGGGTTTGGTTGGCCAAAAGCACTAGCTGAGTCTAAAAACAAGTTTTAGGTTTTCAAGTTCTAGAATAGAAGTTAGACTAGATGAATACCTAGCTATTCATACATGGTATCAAACATTATATCAATCAACATCTTTTGAAAGTAACCTCATTTCACTTCTTACTCGATGCAGCAGCATGGATCAAGCAGTCTCATTAGCTACGAGAAGCAGACGATTCGAATCGAGTTTTAACCATGCAAGGTAAACCTAAACACATGACGTGGCGAGGCACTCCATCCCCACACACATCAACCGTCTCCATCGATTCCCTGGCAACAGAAAGGGGCTCACTGCCTTGGCATACATTGCCTCACTGACCCCGGCTACCGCCGTGCAGTGGCCGCAGTTGTACCCACCATATCTGGAATGGGAGACCACGTCTCAGGTCGCGTAAGGAGGGCAATCTACGGGCAGTTTCACTCAGGTACTAGGCTTACCGATTTACCATATTTCTCGGCATGTGTTTAATACGTTCAAACGCTTGACACATGGTACCACACATTAATCCTTATTCCAATTTTCGTCTCGTAGACAACGCATCCCCATGGATCATTGTCCACAGACCATCATCATTCTGATATAAAAATGGATACAACCAATTCCTGACCTTGCGCGAGTGCTACAAAAATCACTCGACTTCTATCGAGATCCCTAATTAGTAAAGCAGCTACTCGACCTAACATACTAGTATCCATCTGAAAAGGAATCCTGAGTTCATGCAACTGGGGTTTCAGGCAACTCCTACGCTTAAGTGCACAGTACAAGCCTACAAACATTAAATGCAGTAAAATAGCATATATATAACGGTTATGCATAAAACCGAGGCTTGCCTTCAAAAGCTGGGGAGGGGAGATCCTCGGTGGCAGGCTCTGGTGCTGGCTCCTGGACTCCCTCCTGAGCAACTCCTTGCTCTGGAATGAGTACGTACTCTCCATCAGCGAGGTTGCAATCTATTGAATGCAATGAATAAGATACATGTATGTTAATGATATGCAAATCTAGTACGATGCATGGTGAAGTACTACTAAGGTAGTTGGTAGATTAGGGTTTCCTTGTCGTACGAAGTTCTTAGCGGTCTATACTTACCAGTCTAGGTTTTTTAAGGAGATTAAGATTTTGATTATTCCTTAAAGTTTTTGTGGGCACTTTAGGGAGGTGTTTTGTAGTGGTGAGTGTAACATTGTTTCCTTTCACCAATTTCCCTTTTTTATTCTATATTTAGGCTTTTAAGGTGGGTTTGAACTACCATAGCGATTTAAAAATTTCCAAAATTTCTATAAAAATTACAGGGGTTAACATTTGTCACTGTAGTCTATCCTATAAATTTGAGGTTAAAATAATTAGGATAAACCCTAGGCAAAAATAACAAAAGTTAGGTTAGAGGGTCACTTTGTACTACAACTCTTATTTAAGTGGAGGTTCTATACTAAGAGTTATTTTTGCTGGTATCTATGGGTAATAACATGCTTTTGTGCCAAAAATCATAGAGGGTGACTTAATGGTTATTTAGTTGTGATTTTCTAAAGTTTAAATGCCAAAAAGACACTTATAACTAACTTGCTATTTGAAAAATGCCAAACAACAGAACTTGTATTTTTCCCAGATTTTTATTAGCTTAAGGGTAGTCATTCCTAAGGTGGGGGTGTTTTATCCTTAGGATTGTGTTTCTATGACTTTTTAAAGTTCTCTCTGTTTTTATTAAATAAATTGTGGTGCATTTTCTTTGCACTGGATTAGGGCTCAACAAATTTTTCTTATGAACTACATCACCTAAGCAAGTGAGGAAAAATGTGGTTGCTCTCTGGTTCCCATTTTTAATCCCCCTTTTCATTTTCTTGAGGTTTGGGCAATTACAAGTTTTAATGGATAAACTTTCCTTAATCTAGTATACTAGGGAGTTTAATATTTTTAAACAGTGTAGTTACTAGTTAAGTCTATCTCCAATTTTTCTCACCCCTAGTCCAAAAGTCTTTCTATTTTTCCTCTGGTTATTAAGGTTTGAGTAGTATGATTATTTAAATCCAAACTCTAAAAAGCATTGTAGGAACCATGGTGTTTATTATTTTTGCTGGGTAGTTCATAATATATAGGTCCTAACAAAATTTGTTTGACCAAATTTGGTTAAATAAAACTCAGTTTATGAACTTTTCTAGTTCCCTGCTCATTTAAAAAGAATAAATCGAAAAGTTTAAAGGAAAATGGCTTTGCATCGGGGTCCCTGGGGTTTTCCTTAACTGAATCGTTTAAACCGTGCCCCTGGGGAACTATTCAATAGAATCACTGACTTCGCACATAACCCCCTGGCCTTTTCCCCCTCTTAACCCACGCTCCTTCCTCGCCGGAACAGTAGCAGAAGGGAGAAAAAGTAGTGGCGTGGCTTACCGACGGTGGGAGAGGTCCGATGGAGGGTCAGGCGAGGTCTGGGGGTCCCTAACGGTCACGTCGAGGGGCGGATCACCGAGGGTGATGGCCGTAGTGGGGTTGGCCGCGTGCGCAGGCGGTCGGGCTCGTCGGCGGCGCGTGCTGCGGCCTGCTCACAGTGGTAGGACTCAATCAAAGTGCTAGGGGAGCTTCACGGGAAGTCAGCGGTGCCATAGGTGCAAGGAATTGAAAGGTGGCTCACCATGCAGCTTGGTCTACGCTCAGCGGCGGTCGAATGAAGTCTGGCAATGGCAATCCGGCACCTCCGGCGAAGTGGTATTCGGTTTGAGGGTTCGGGAAGCTTTACGGAGCTCTGGGGAGGCTAGCCGAGGGGTTGGATTGGATGGAGGTGGGCCAGAGTGGCCGTTCCACGGTGGTTGGGCTTGGGCGGTCGCTGGCACACCGTGCGCAGAGGGAACTCCGGCGATCTCATGCTCAGGCGGGGCTGAGAGCGAGTGGGGGAGTACGGTCATGGCCTCAGTCTATTTTATAAGCGCGGGCGCAGGCGTGGGCATGGGGTTGGGCGTCACGCGGCACGGGCGCGTGGGACCGAGCACCGGGGCGTGCTCTAGCGCGCCAGGACAGGTCGAACATGTGTGTGTTTTCTTCTACCCTAGTTCAAGCGCTTGCTGAGCAGCCAAACATGCAAATCTCGCCAAAAATCTTGTGTAAGGTCTCTTCTATGTCCCTAGGGCTATCTAGTTTGTGTGAGTTCCAAGTGAAGATCTGGTCTCGTTTGTGAGATATGGTGGCGCCAAGTCAGGTCTGTCGGCACTGTTCCACCCGAGACAAAACACATGTCAAACCATGTCGAATAGTTTTGGTTTGGGTTCAAAATTTTCTAGGGTGTGCCTTGGGTAATTTGGCGCCCTTTTGTCAATGGGACCATGTTGATTTGGCGTCTACAACTAAGTGAACACAGGGGGTCTTTAGAAGAGGGCTGAAATTTGACTTAGAGAAAAAAAGGTTGTTCTTGAGTTCTTTCCACTTGGGTGATTAACTTGAGGTTTTTGTGGGACCTTTTTGGAATAACTTCCTTACTATTTCTTGTAGGTATTTAAATGTGCTACAACTTTTGCAAAAGGTTCAAGTCATGATTTGGTCATTTACACAATTCTCCTACTAATCCACTCTTGGGGCTCTAATGGCTCAAAGGGGGGGTGGTCTAGGGTTTTGTGCAATTTTCCCAATTGGAGGTGCATGAAAAGGCTAGGATATTCCTTCTAGTATGATCAACACTTGATTAAGACATTGTTTGTCAATTTTGGTGCTTCATTCTCAAACTAAATCACATGTGATAATAGGTCATAGGTGAAAGTATTGAGCCAGGGCCTTGAGTAACACCTGGGGTGTTACAACTTTAGCATCCTGTGAACTACAAACATAAAGACTAGCAAACACATTAGCCCACAGGTTATGTTGATCATCAAACACCAAAACCTATTGAGCCAAATGGCTTGGGGTCCATTTTCCTTACAATCTCTCCCTTTTTAGTGATTGATGACAACACAACCAAAGCAAGCAAATATTACAAACATTTGAATGAAAATATGCAATCTACTTGCTAGGATGCATGAGTGTCCCTTCAATGTGACATTATGGAGTTAAGCCTCCCCTAACTCCATAATTCTCTTACTTCCTATTTTAGGCCAAAGAGCCAAAACCATTTGAAGGATCAAAATTTTTTTAATTT
This sequence comes from Zea luxurians, assembly GCA_029449295.1. Classification (NCBI taxonomy): domain Eukaryota; kingdom Viridiplantae; phylum Streptophyta; class Magnoliopsida; order Poales; family Poaceae; genus Zea; species Zea luxurians. Next base: position 119,561,661 of record JAOPSE010000009.1, read on the forward strand.
GGTGGTGTTTGATACAATTTTCATTGCTTTGGTCCCTAAACTTCTCCCCCTTTGGCATCAACCACCGAAAAGGAAGACATTAAAAGCACATAAGAAGCAAATAAGACTTGCCCTCATAAAAGATTTATCAATTGATACCAATTGAAGCACTCAACATTATTACTCCCCTAAAATGATTGTTCTCTTTTAGAAATGATTTTATCCCCCATTAGAGACTCTCCCTGACAGAGATCTTCAACTTAGGAAAAAGCATGTGAAAAATAGAGGTACAAAACATGACTTTATTAGACTAACTTCCCTTATGCACAGGTAATAGATATGAGTTAACAACTTATGCATGTATAGAAACATGGGAAGTATAAGATATGAAATATAGTCTAACCAAATGTTGGAGAAGACATGTAAATGATGCCAAATTGTCACACCCGGGTTTTAGGGACCCGGACACGAACATAATCACTAGGTGTGCTAGGACCAAGTCTCACACATATGATGAATCATGGTACAGAAACGAATGTCACAACTTTATTATACAATAGGAGTTCTGTACAAAATAAATAAATAATTACATCGTAAGGAGACAACGATCCAGCAACCCAAAATTGACTGGGAGACGACGACCTAGACCTCTCACGAACACATCGTAGCATCCTCCATGTGCCTCATCATGTGGTACCTGTTCTTGACCTGTGGGGGTGTGAGACAGCAAAGGTGAGCTCACATATGTTCATCGCTCAACAAGTTGTGGGGAATAATGTGCATGAATTCACCAAAGGTGGGAGTTCATGTGAAGTGTAAGGCTGATCAATAATAGGGGTTAAAGCTGAGCATTGCTTTTAAAGTTGGTCAAAATTTTATTAGCAATTACTAGATGTAAATAAATACCAAACCATAATAATAATATAACAAAATTAACAATAAATAATCCCATGCAATGCAGATGACAAATTGAATTTAAGTTCCATAAATTAATCATGTGAGAGTCCTGAGCTGCTCATGACCGTGAGCTCGGCTAGTATACCAGTTTTACACTCTGCAGAGGTTATACCCTATACCCACAAGTCGTGTATCCCATGTCGCCAGGGTTTGCTAGGCCCTTAGACACTGCCAAGGTGAATGGATAGGGATCCACTACGAGGCCTTTACAAAGTTCCACTAGCTTCCGAAAACCCGCTACAGTTTATGGGAAGAGCACTTGCAAGAATCCCCCGTCTGACCGCCATCACAACAAAATCAACCCGAGAACCTCCTTGCATGCAACTCCCCTACTGCCCTTGCCCCTTTCGGGTAAGGTAGTCTTCCACTAGCTATCACACCCGGTTTTAGAAGGCAAACAGAATGCAAACCATGTACGTGCCAGGATCAGCAATTCACGTACATAGCAGTTTATATAACTGGACATCATCATACAGTGCTCAATTAATAACACAAAAGAAGGTATAATAGTCGATTACATCATTATGACCGAGACATCCACATAGTCTTTAACAATTATCAAAGTGCGGAAAAGAAACATAGATACACACGGCCTACATAGGCAGCCGACTGGGGGTTTGCCGCTAACCCATGCATAGAACTCGTTGTACTCTTGGAACTCCTGGAAGTCCTCCTTCACGACTTCATCTTCTCCTGAGCAGTGGTTGCAATGTGGACAACCTGGGGGGGGGGGTTTGGTGTGTAAAGCAAGGGTGAGTACACATCAACATACTCAGCAATATGTCCGGTTTGGCTGTAGTGGACTAGCTTTATGTGGAGTTAAGTCAAGCAGTCACTTTTAGTTGGTCAGGTTATTATTACTAGTAGAAAACCAGGTTTTAGCACTAACCCAAATTATTAACCTAAAGTACCCTTTCCAAACGAAAAGAATACCACATACCATTACCATAAGCATAACCAAAACCATCATCTTCATCACCACCTATAAACCAAACATCTCTGATCAAGTATCTCTAATCAATGGAGCTCCCTTGGCCACTCATAACCACGAGCACGGCTGATATATCAGTTTCATAACACTCTACCGAGGTTGCGCACTTTACCCACAAGCCATGATTCCCTCTTGCCTCAGGCCTTTACAAAGATTTCCTGGGGCTGTAGCCGCCGATTAGGTTTCCTAAATGCACCGCACTCCTTCCCAAAGGGCGAACCAACCTTGGCAGAGCGAGCCGCATACACCAAGCCCCATTAACGGCACGACGGCAAAGCGAACTACACCCTAGTTCCTCTAATTATTTAGCTAAGGGTGTCCCATTCCACCCTCATGGTTACACTATTTTTCTGGGCGGTCATCCAACGAACCAGTCCTTACAGAGAGGCACTCGAGAAACAGCTCGAGTCCCCTTAAGGGCTACAAGTATATCATCATGATTAAAAGGGAAAACAGTGTATCATAGATAATCTCATCATGTTCATTGATTAATGTGAAGCACTAGCATATGGCTAAACCAAAATAACCCAACCAGAATAGGTAAATGCGTGGAGTGAATTATAAGAATGAGTAGGACATAGATAGATCAAGGGACACTAGCCTTCACCAACCGACTGCTGCTCAGGGTCTTCACCTGCAACTCCTTCGGACTCCACCAACTGACTGTTATCTATATGAGTTCAAACATATATTCCACACATTTAATACGAAAGAACAGTACACCATACAATAGAATGTAAGAAATAAGCAGAAGCTCGGTGCAGGGCTCACACCTACGACTAAGCGAGAAAGAAAGAGAGAGAGAGTAACGGTCGAGGCTACGGTCGAGAAGCGATCACGTTACACGATTATAAATCAGAGAACTTGCCTAACAGAACAATATTAATTTGGCCATCACGTTAGGCATAGGATAAAGTCATGTTCCGTATTTAATTATCATAGGCAGATCAAAGTAAAATTAAAAGGATTATCGTGCGGCAAAACATGCGACACAACACTTAAATTAAATTAAGAATTAAACGACTTGTCGCGCGACGGAGCGCGCAACGAGACACTTGCATTAATTATAAAAATAATGTCGAGCGTCGTGCGACGAAACGCACGACGGCATATGTCATCCAAACTGAATTTAAAACGAAATGTCGTGCAACTGGACACGCGACACCACACCTAAAATAATCTAAAATTGGGACGAATAGTCGCGCGACGAGGCGCGCGACACAACACATTAATAGAATCTGAAATCAAACTAATTCGCCGCGCGACGAAGTGTGCGATAGCATATTAACAAGGTAAATAACCAAAATTAATCCAACTCGTCGCGCGACGCACCACACTAATAAATCTGAAATTAAACTCATTCGTCGCGCGTCGAAGCGCGCGACGCAACACATTCATTAAACTAAATTCAAAACTAATTAAACTGAAATTTGATCGCCACGCGCGCTGGGGCTGCACGCGGGAACGCGCTAGGCAAGCCACGAGGGACCGCACTGCCGGGGCAGGGGCTGCGCGCCGGGGCCGAGGCCACGCGTCGGGGAGGGGGGCTGGGCCGCGCCGCCGGGGGGGCCGAGGGCCGTGCCGTGGGGAGCAGGGGCCGCGCCGCGGGGAGCAGGGGCGCGCCGCCGGTGGACCGGGGCCGCGCCGCGGGGGAGCACGGGCGCGCCGCCGAGGGGCCGAGGCTGCGCCGTGGGGGAGCAGGGGCGCGCCGCCGGGGGCTGTGGCCGTGCAGGGGTGCGCGCGCATGGGGAAACAGGGGGGCACGCAGGGAAGAAGAAAAGGGGAGGGGGAGGAAAAGAGAGAGGGGATGGGAGATCACCTCGGGGTCCAAATCCGGCGATCACTGTCTCCAAAACCTAGGGCACCACGGGGGGAGAGAGAGGTGGAGGAGAGGAAGTTGCTGCGCGGGAAAATCAAATGAAAGAAAGAGAGAGAAAGGAGGGGGCGCGCATGGGGGAAGGGCAGGGCGCCGGGGGCACGTGGGCCAGAGCGGGCCGGGCTGGGTCGGGCTGGGCTAGGCTTGGTCGGACTGGGCTGGGCCACACCACGGGTCAAAATCCCGTGGCACGCACAACCACAGATCGAAATCTAATTCGCGAAATGAAAACCGAAATGAGACTAGGCAAACACACGATTAAGCACAGCATTAGACAAAAGAAATATGATTTGGCATGATGCAACACCCATGTCAACTTAGGTTTTGTTTACACACGATACGGACGTCAGTCGCTATACTGCATTGAAATTGGAAAGAAGGAGCGAAACGGGAAGAGAAAAGAGAGTAACGCCTGAATTTGGTGAGTAAGAAGAAGAAAAATTTCTACCCCCAAATTCAGGGCGTTACACTAGCTTTCCTAATTAGTTAGCCAAGGGGTCCCATTCCTCTCTTGTGGTGGCACGTGTTTCTCAAGTTAAGCTCCATGTTCCTATTAAAAATAATGATTCCCCTTAAAAGAATCTCGCCCTCGAGATTCAAGGTCGGCCAGCAAAGAGTTTAGGGTATTTGGCCATCAGATCATCCTCACGCTCCCAGGTTGCTTCTTCCTCAGAGTGGTGACTCCATCTGACTTTTCACATTCTGATAGTTTTCCTCCGGGTGACTCTATCTACAGTCTCAAGAATCTGCACTGGCTTCTCTATGTAGGTCAAGTTTTCTTGGACTTCAAGACCTTCTATTGGCAACTGCTCTTCTGGCACACGCAGACACTTCTTCAACTGAGACACATGAAAGACATCATGCACCGCTGACAAACCTTCTAGCAGACTGAGCTGATAGGTCACTTCCCCACGCTTTGCGAGAATCTAATACGGACCAACATAGTGGGGTGCTAGCTTGCCTTTGATTCCGAATCTTCTGACTCCTCTGATAGGCGATACTTTCAAGTAGACAAAATCTCCGACTTCAAAACTCAGCTCTCTCCTTCTTGTGTCTGCATAACTTCGCTGCCTTGACTGAGCTATCTTCAGGTTCTCCCGAACCATCTTGATGTTCTCTTCAGCTTGGAGCAAAATGTCTGGCCCAAACACTTGCTTTTCTCCAAGCTGATCCCATTGCAACGGAGTTCTACAACTCCTTCCATAAAGCATCTGAAATGCTGACATCTTCAAGCTGGCCTGGTAACTGTTGTTATAGGAGAATTCTGCGTAAGGTAATCTTTTGTCCCATCCGGATTGATCTTGCAACGCACAAGCTCTCAACATGTCTTCGAGGATTTGATTAGTTCTTTCAGTCTGACCATCTGTCTACGGATGGTAAGCTGAACTGAAATTCAGATGTTGTAACACCCTGAATTTGGGGGTAGAATTTTTTTCTTCTTTTCAATCACCAAATTCGGGCGTTACTCTCTTTTCTCTTCCCATTTCGCTCCTTCTTCCCAATTTCAAACCAGTATAATGACGGATGTCCGTGTCATGTATAAACAAAACCTAAGTGTCATGAGTGTTGCATCATGCCGAAGCATATTTCTTTGTCTGATGTCGTGTTTAATTGAGTGTTCGTCTCGTCCCGATTCGGATTTTGGTTCGCGATCGGAATTCCGATTGGTGTTCGACCCGCGGAGTGACCTAGCCCAGCCCAGTCCGACCCAGTCCGGCCCGCACGCCCCTGGCGCCCCTTGCCCTACCCATGCGCGCGCCCCCCTCCCCCTAATCCCGTTGTCTCATTTGATTTTCTCCCGCGCAGTAACTTCCCTCTCCCACCTCTCTCTCTCCCTGTGGTGCCCTAGGGTTTGGAGACGAGATCGCCGGAGTTTGGATCCTCGGAGGTGAGTTTTCCCCTCCCCTTCCCTTTCTCTCTCTCCCTCCTCCCCCTCGATTCTTCTTCCCCGGGCTGCGTGCCCTCCCCCGCGTGCGCCGCGCGCCCTCCCCTGCCCCATCGCGCGTCGTGGCGGCGGCTCAGCCGCGTCGCATCCCGCGCCCGGCCCTAAGCCCCCCAGCGAGTCCCGTTCCGGCCGAGCCCCTCCTCGCGTCGCGCCCCCCGGCAAGCCCCGCCCCGGCCGAGCCCCTCCCCGCGTCGCGCCCCCCGGCGAGTCCCGCCCCGACCGAGCCCCTCCCCGCGTCGCGCCCCCCCCCCCCGGCGAGTCCCGCCCCGACCAAGCCCCCTCAACGCGTCATGCCCCCCCCGGCGAGTCCCGCCCTGGCCGAGCCCCTCCCCACGTCGCGCCCCCTCGGCCGAGCCCCTCCCCGCGTCGCGCCCCCCTCGGCGAACCCCTCCCCGGCCGCGCCCCTCCCGCGTGCCGCTCCCCCAGCCGCGCCCTGGCCGCGCGCCCTCTGCTGCGTCCTCGTGCGCCCTGGTCGCGCCCTCTGCTGCGCCCTGGCCCGTGCCCCGATGGCCGCGCCTCGGCCGTGCCCTTGGCCATGTGCCCCGGTCGTGCCCCTGGCTACGCCCTCGTGCGACCCTGCCCGAGCCCGTGCCCCGGCAGCCTCGCGCCCCACGCGGCTTGCACGGTTCGCGTGCCCTCGGCACACATAGCGTGCTCTTGCGCGTGCGACCGTAGTCGCGTTTCGTTTAACCCTCGTTTAATCCATTTTAATTTTGTTTAGTCAATGTGCTGCGTCGCGCGCTTCGCCACGCGATGGTTCATTCTAATTTCATCTTTATAAATGTGCTGCGTCGCGCGCTTCGTCGCGCGATGGTCCTTTTAAATTTATATTTATTAATGTGTTGCGTCGTGCGTTTCATCGCGCAACGCTTAACGTTTGTCTTTAATTAATGCAAGAATCTTGTTGTGCACTCTGTCGCGCGGCAAGTCATTTATTTCTTAATTCAATTTAAATGCTGTGTCGTACGTCTCGTCGTATGACCAATCCCTTTTGTTCATCTTTACCTATTTATAGTGACTAAATGTGGAACGTGACTTTACTTTATGCTAAACGCATTGTCTAATTTGATACCCTTCTGTTAAACGAATGGTTTAATTTATAATTATGTAAAGTGATTGCCTCTTGACCATAGACCCGACTGTCATTTTCTCTTTCTCTCTTAACCGTAATTGCGAGCCCCGCGTTGAACGTCTGTTTATTTATTTCATTCCATTGTATGGTGTACTGTTCTTTTGGTATTAAATGTGTGGAATGTATGTTTGAACTCGTATAGAGAACGATCTGGTTAAGAGCCCGAGGAACTCACAGGAGAAGCTGGTTGGTGGAGGCAAGTGTCCCTTGACCCATCTATGTCCTACTCATTCTTATAACTCACTCCCCGCATTTACACACTTTATACCTAAGGATTGACTAGCTTTTGTTTATCTTGTCCTTGTCTACCTATTTTGGTTGGGTTATTATAGTTTAGCTTTATGCTAGTGCTTCACATTAATCAATGAACATGATGAGATTATCTATGATACACTGTTTTCCCTTTTGATTATAATGATGGTACTGTGACATTTAAGGGGGCTCGAGCTGTTTCTCGAGTGCCTCTCCGTAAGGACCTGTTCGTTAGATGACCGCCCGGGAAAACAGTGCAACCATGAGGGCGGAGTGGGACGCCCTTAGCTGAATAATTAGAGGAACTGAGGTGTAGTTCGCTTCGCCATCGTGCCGTCAATGGGGCTCGGTGTATGCGGCTCGCTCTGCCAAGGTTGGTTTGCCCCTTGGGGAGGAGTGCGGTACATTTAGGAAAACTAACAGGCGGCTACAGTCTCAGGGAATCTTTGTGAAGGCTACATAGTGAAACCCTGCCTATTCACCTTGGTAGTGTTTAAGGGTTTGATCGGCCCGAGGCAAGAGGGAATCACGGTTTGTGGGTAAAGTGCGCAACCTCTGTAGAGTGTTATGAAACTAATATATCAGCCGTGCTCGTGGTTATGAGCGGCCAAGGGAGCTCCATTGATTAGTGGTACTTGATCAGAGACGTTTTGGTTTACAGGTGGCAATGAGATTGATGGTTTTGGTTATGACTATGGTACTGGTAAGTGGTATTCTTTCCATTTGGAAAGGGTACATCGGGTTAATAACTTGGGTTAATGCCAAAACCTGGCTTTCCACTAGTAAATAATAACCTGACCAACTAAAAGCAACTGCTTGACTTAACTCCACATAAAGCTAGTCCACTACAGCCAAACAGGACACTTGCTGAGTATGTTGATGTGTACTCACCCTTGCTCTACACACCAAACCCCCCCTCAGGTAGTCCGCATTGCAACCACTACTCAGGAGAAGATGAAGCCGTGGAAGGAGACCACCAGGAGTTCCAAGATTATGATGAGTTCTAGGCGTGGGTTAGCGGCAACCCCCAGTCGGCTGCCTGTGAAGGCCGCGTGTATCTACGTTTCTTTTCCGCACTTTGATTATTGTAAAGACTATGTGGATGTCTCAGGATATGATGTAATCGACTATTATTTCCCCTTTTATGTTATTATTTGAGCATTATGTGATGATGTCCAGTTATGTAACTGCTGTGTACGTGAATTGCTGATCCTGGCACGTACATGGTTCGCATTCGGTTTACCTTCTAAAACCGGGTGTGACATAGGTGTACCCTAGGCTTCATGCAACTGCTGCCAGAAATGAGAGGTGAACTGCGTTCCTCTGTCTCACACTATCTTCTTTGGCACACCGTGAAGACAAACGATCCGGGACATGTACAATTCTGCCAATATTGCACTGCTGTAGTTAGTCTTGATAGGTATGAAGTGAGCTGACTTGGTTAAGCGGTCCACCACTACCCAAATGGAATCATAGCCGGCACGAGTGTGAGGCAATCCGACTATGAAGTCCATCCTGATTTCATCCCGTTTCCACTGAGGAATTCGCAACGGTTGCAACTATCCAACTGGCCTCTGATGCTCTGCCTTGATCCTTTGACAACTGTCACATATAGCCACATGCTTTGCGATCTCCCTTTTCATTTCGTACCACCAGAATTTCTTCTTCAGATCCTGATACATCTTCTCACTTCCAGGGTGTATAGAATAAGCTGACCCATGAGCTTCCTTGAGGATCAACTCCCGAATGGACTGGACATTGGGAACACACAAACGGTCCTTGAACCATACCACACGTTCTGTATCTTCCCGAAAATCTTTGCCTCTTCCTTCCAGAATTAGTTGCCGAATTTCGTTGATCTTCTCATTATTCTTCTGTGCCTCTTTGATTTCCCGCTCTAAGGTGGGTTCTAGTTCAACTGTTACTCCTCGCATGTTGTTCAGAAATCCGAGGCTCAACCTGTCAAACTCTTTGGCAACTCATAAGGCATCATACGAGCGACCATCATATTGACTTGACTTTTCCTGCTCAAAGCATCTGCTACTACGTTCGCTTTGCCTAGATGGTAATGAATCTCTAATTCATAGTCTTTGATCAACTCTAACCATCTTCATTGTCTCATATTCAGCTCCGACTGAGTGAATATGTACTTCAGACTCTTGTGGTCTGTGTAAACATCACATTTCTGTCCATACAGATAGTGCCTCCATGTCTTCAGTGCGTGAACCACTGCTGCCAACTCTAGGTCATGGATTGGGTAATTCTTCTCATGAACCTTTAGCTGTTGGGATGAGTAAGCCACAACTCTTCCCACTTGCATCAACATGCATCCCAAACCAGTGTAACAAGCATCGCAATACACTAAGAAGGGCTTGTGCACATGACGCAAGACTAAGACAGGTGCTGTAGTCAACTTCTCTTTCAGCGCTTCGAAGGCTTCTTGGCATTTCTAGGTCCACTTGAACTCAACTTTGTTGCCTAGCAACGCTATCATCGGTTTCGCAATCTTCAAAAACCCTTCAATGAATCACCGATAATATCCGGCCATTCCAATGAAGCTCTTGATTCCTCGAGCATCTGTTGACGCTTTCCAGTTCAGAATTTCTGCCACTTTCTTTGGATCCATAGCTAATCCTTCTTTGTTAATTATGTGACCCAAGAACAGGACTTCATTGATCAAGTACTCACACTTACTCAACTTTGCATACAACTGGTGCTCTCGCAATCTCTGCAATACCATCTTCAAATGATTCACATGCTCCTCCTCACTTTGAGAATATATAAGAATATCATCAATAAATACCACCACAAACTTGTCAAGATAATCCATAAATACACTATTCATCAGATTCATGAAGAAGGCTGGTGCATTCGTTAGACCAAAGGACATAACAGTGAACTCATACAACCCATACTTGGTAATGAATGTCGTCTTCTGGATGTCTGAGGGTCGAAACCTAAGCTGGTGATAACCTGACCTCAGATCTATCTTTGAGAACACGCTGGCTCCTCTTAGCTGGTCGAACAGATCTTCTATTCTAGGCAAGGGGTACTTGTTCTTGATTGTGACCTCATTCAGAGCTCGATAATCGATGCACATCCTTCTCCATGAATAGGACAGGGGTGGCCCAAGGCGAGGTGCTTGGCCTTATATAACCTTTCTCTGACAGCTCATCGATTTGCTTCTTAAGTTCAACCAACTTTGGTCTAGATACTCTGTAGGCTCTTTTAGAAATGGGGGCAGTGCCAGGGAGAAGCTCTATGGCAAACTCAACTTTCCGCTCAGGTGGCATGCCTGGTAAGTCTTCCGGGAACACATCTGGGAATTCGGACACAACCTTGATAATCTCGAGTGAATCTGGCTCCTTGCTATCAATAGCCATATGATGACAACCTCCTTTCCTTGGTTCAGGTGAGATTAACTTGGCTACCACTTCTTCTCCTAGTGGGGACACCAACTTAATTATCCTCTTATCACAACTGATAATTGCTTGGTACTTATCTAGCCAATTCATCCCTAGGATGACATCTATTCCTACCCATTACTATGAGATTAGCGGGAAACGCTATCCCCCTTATTTCCACACTTACATTCAACCAAATGCTATCGGCTCGAATTCTACCACCGGCTGAGTCAATTTGAATGGGCGTTGACATGGTAGTTATTGGAAGATTATGTGCTTCTACCCATGATGCAGTAATAAATGAATGCGTTGCTCCAGTATCAAATAACACTTCTGCAATATGGGGTCGACTGGAAACATACCTATTATCATGCCGGGTGTTTCCTGAACTGCTTCGGACTCCAAATGGTTCAGTCTCCCATGGTTGTAGCGTGTCTGGGAGCGGTTGCCTGCTCTAGGCTGGGGCACATTCTGCTTTGCTGGGGCACTAGGGCCTGACTGCTGCTGGGCTACCTTCTTTGGACATTGCATCACCCAATGGCCTTGCTCTCCACAATGGAAACATGCTCTGCTTCCACCTTGAATTGGGGCTGCTTGACTGCTCTGGTTGGTTGCTGGGGCGGGGAGGCGAGGTGCCTGCTGATTCTGCCTCTGGAACTGACCTCCTCCTGACTGATTGTTCTGGCGATTCTGCTACTGGTGCTGAGGGTACTGCCTCTGAAACTACTGCTGCTGAGGTGGGCACTGGTTCTATCTGAACTGCTGAGATGAGTTGCCTGAGAAACGAGGGCGATTGCTGCTTCCAGGCTGAGGTCCACCAATCTTACGCTTGCGATCCTCCATCTCCTTGCGCTTCTTCCCTGTCATGATCGCTCTGTCGATCAGGTGCTGAAATGTGGGGAAGGTATGATTCATTAGCTGATAATGCAAGAGATCGACTAAGCCTCTCAAGAAACGGTACTGCCTCTTAGCATCTGTGTTGACATCTTCAGGAGCATAGCGGGACAACTGCAGAAACTTGTCTCGATACTCACTGACAGACATAGGCCCTTGCTTGAGCGCCAAAAACTCCTCCTTCTTCACTGTCATCAGACCTGCTGGAACATGATACTGGCGGAAATTATCTCTGAATTCCTCCCAAGTGATGGTGTCGGGGTTGGCGTGGGTGGCGAGATAGGACTCCCACCAAGACTGAGCTGCTCCTCTCAACAAATAGGGACCATACAGAACTTTCTCCCTATCGTCACACTGAGCAGTGTGCAACTCCCGCTCCATAGTACACAGCCAATCTTCAGCATCCATGGGGTTAGAAGACTGAGCGAACACTGGGGGATGACCTCTCATGAATTCAGCACGCTTGTCTCTAGGCATCTGAGGCATATGAGGCTGAGGTGGGGGCTGATGCTGCTACTACTGAATGGCGGCCAAAGTCTGACTAATTGCTTGAACTGCCTGAGTCTGCATCAAGAACATCTGCTCGATGGTCATCAGGGGCGGTGGTGGTAGTTGTTGCCGGGGTGCCTCATCCTGTGGTGCTGCCTGCTCCTGCTGAGCATGCCTTCCTCCTCTGTGTCTGTTGTCTGACATCTGTAGAATGCAATCACACATCAGAACCGATCTTGCAACTTGCAGCATAAGAAAAGAGTATAGAATCCTTCCACAATTCTGAAAAGATGAACATCTTCACTGATTTCCAACACAGACGAACACAGCTTCTCAGATAAAGAGGAAAGTAGAATAAAAGGGCTTCCCAACTAGATAACTAATTTTATTAACATTTAACAGGTAAACCAAAGTGCAGGGGATACCCACACCTTGGCGACAGTCATTACAAAGATCCAAATCCATCATAGTTCATCATGACAAACATAAAAAGCACAGGATAAGCAAACTACCCTGTCTAACTAAGACTAAATAAGAGTAAGACCAAGACTAAGACTATAACTTCTATATATTTTTTAAGCATTAATTACAAGGTACACGTTGATGATCTATGGTTCTAAATTTATCTTGGTCCTACAGTCGGGGATACCATATGGTGTCCATGCCGAGGTGAGTGGTACGGGTGCTGAGTCCCGACGGGAGCGGGGGAGCCATCCTCCAGGTGACGATGCTCCACGCGCTCAGCCCGCAACTGGGCATTCTCAGCATGAGCCCTACTCAGCTCATCTAATGCATGGTCCAGCTCCGTGTTTAGCACGGCGGCTAGGTTGACTGTGCTGCTCAACCTAGGATTGTCCTCACCGACAGGTGAGACAACCACGCCTTATGTGCTGCCCGAAGGACGACGGGGGTAATAATTCAGGTTAATACCATAAGCTACCCCACCGAGAACTAAGCAGTAGTGCGAAAGTGCACGCCGTGCGGCATCTTGCATGGCCGCCTTAGCTGAGTCCCGCTCAAAAATAGAGTAGTGTTTTGAGCAGACCTCCACACCCCGGAGACTGTTCTCCAGACGGCGCACCAAGCAGGTCACCTCCGAGTGGTCCGGGTAAACCCCGCGACTATGCTGGAAGACAACACAGTGATACTCGATGGACCAAGTGCGCTGGTCGAGTGCCTGGCGCAGCAGGGTGTCGAGCGCGTCGTGGAAGTGTCACCGACGAACGGCGTCGCGAGTGATGGGTCGAGCGACCCATCCTTTCGGCTCCTGCTCGGCTGAAAGGTCAGTGTTGTAGCTCGAGCTGCTGTCGCCACCTCCGTCGCTGGGGTCTCCTCCGACAGCTACTCTAGCGGCTAGGGCGCTCAGTGGTGGTGCAGGGGGCACCTCCAACGGGAGCACAGGGGAGCAGCTCCTCACAGACTCTATCTCCTGCTGAAGCGAGAAAGAAGAGCCCTGCTGCTCCAGCTCCTATCGTTGACGTTCCTGCTCCTCGGGCAGACGGTGGTGCAGCCTCTCCAAGTGGCTAGACTCACCCGTCACTGGACGGCGAAGCGAACGCTCCGCGAGACGAGAAGGCAAGAAAGGAATGACTGACTTCCGTGCAGTGTGTCTAAGACAAGCCATCTACAAAAGGCACTGTAAGCATAAAAGTGAGAACAGAGCTAATATGACCAGCAAGTAAACCATAAAAAACTAGGAATTAGTATAAAACAAAAAAAATTCAGCAAGGTATAATATATATAGTAGAACATAGATTTGGTCGATATGACCAACTCTTGAAGGGATACCAGAGTCAAGGTGATAATATGGGTCTATAATCCTTAGAGCGACCATTCTACTCTAGGCTAGCGGTCCTACAGTCAGCACGGCTTTGATACCACCTATGTCACACCCGATTTTAGTAGGCAAACCGAATGTGAACCATGTACGTGCCAGGATCAGCAATTCACGTACACAACAGTTTACATAACTGGACATCATCACACAGTGCTCAATTAATAACATAAACGAAGGTATAATAGTCGATTACATCATGATGTCCGAGACATCCACATAGTCTTTAACAATTATCAAAGTGCGGAAAAGGAATGTAGATACACACGGCCTACACAAGCAGCCGACTGGGGGTTTGCCGCTAACCCATGCCTAGAACTCGTTGTACTCTTGGAACTCCTAGAAGTTCTCCTCCACGACTTCATCTTCTCCTCAGAAGTGGTTGCAATGTGGACAACCTGGGGGGGTTTGGTGTGTAAAGCAAGGGTGAGTACACATCAACATACTCAGCAATATGTCCCGTTTGGCTGTAGTGGACTAGCTTTATGTGGAGTTAAGTCAAGTAGTTGCTTTTAGTTGGTCAGGTTATTATTACTAGTAGAAAGCTAGGTTTTAGCATTAACCCAAATTATTAACCCAAAGTACCCTTTCCAAACAAAAAGAATACCACTTACCATTACCATAAGCATAACCAAAACCATCATCTTCATCACCACCTTTAAACCAGACATCTCTGATCAAGTATCTCTAATCAATGGAGCTCCCTTGGCCGCTCATAACCGCGAGCATGGCTGATATATCAGTTTCATAACACTCTATAGAGGTTGCGCAGTTTACCCACAAGCCTTGATTCCCTCTTGCCTCGGGCCGATCAAACCCTTAAACACTACCAAGGTGAATATGCAGGGTTTCACTATGTAGCCTTTACAAAGATTTCCTAGGGCTGTAGCCACCCGTTAGGTTTCCTAAATGCACCGCACTCCTCCCCAAGGGGCGAACCAACCTTGGCAAAGCGAGCCGCATACACCGAGCCCTATTGACGGCACGACGACGAAGCGAACTACACCCCGGTTCCTCTAATTATTCAGCTAAGGGCGTCCCATTCCACCCTCATGGTTGCACTGTTTTCCCGGGCGGTCATCCAACGAACCAGTCCTTACAGAGAGGCACTCGAGAAATAGCTCGAGTCCCCTTAAGGGCCACAAGTATATCATCATGATCAAAAGGGAAAACAACGTATCATAAATAATCTCATCATGTTCATTGATTAATGTGAAGCACTAGCATATGGTAAAACCAAAACAACCCAACCAGAATAGGTAAATAAGGACAAGATAAACAAAAACTAGTCAATCCTTAGGTATAAACTGTGTAAATGCGGGGAGTGAATTATATGAATGAGTAGGACATAGATAGGTCAAGGGACACTTGCCTTCACCAACCGACTGCTGCTCAGGGTCTTTACCTGCAACTCCTTTGGACTCCACCAACTAACCATTATCTATACGAGTTCAAACATATATTCCACACATTTAATACGAAAGAACAGTACACCAGACAATAGAATGTAATAAATAAGCAGAAGCTCGGCGCAGGGCTCACACCTATGACTAAACGAGAAAGAAAGAGAGAGAGTAACGGTCGAGGCTACGGTCGAGAAGCGATCACGTTACACGATTATAAATCAGAGAACTCGCCTAACAGAACAATATTAATTTGGTCATCGCGTTAGGCATAGGATAAAGTCATGTTCCATATTTAATTATCATAGGCAGATCAAAGTAAAATTAAAAGGATTGTCGCGCGGCGAAACGCGCGACACAACACTTAAATTAAATTAAGAATTAAACGACTCGTCGCGCGATGGAGCGCGCAACGAGACACTTGCATTAATTATAAAAATAATGTCGAGCGTTGTGCGACGAAACGCACGACGGCATACGTCATCCAAACTGAATTTAAAACGAAACGTCGCGCAACTGGACGCGCGACACCATACCTTAATAATCTGAAATTGGGACGTATCGTCGTGTGACGAGGCGCGCGACGCAACACATTAATAGAATCTGAAATCAAACTAATTCGCCGCGCGACAGCATATTAACAAGGTATGAAATTAAATAAATCGCCGTGCGTCGAAGCGCGCGACGTAGCACGCTAAATAACCAAAATTAATCCAACTCGTCGCGCGACGAAGCGCGCGACACACCACACCAATAAATCTGAAATTAAACTCATTCGTCGCACGACAAAGTGTGCGACGCAGCATGTTCATTAAACTAAATTCAAAACTAATTAAACTGAAATTTGATCGCCGTGCACGCTGGGGCTGCGCGCGCTAGAACACGCTAGGCAAGCCACGAGGGGCCGCGCTGCCGGGGCAGGGGCTGCGCGCCGGGCCGAGGCCACGCGCCTGGGAGGGGGGCTGGGTCGCGCCGCCGGGGGGCTGAGGGCCACGCCGCGGGAGAGGGCAGGGGCGTGCCGCAGGGGAGCAGGGGCCGCGCCGCGGGAGGGGCAGGGGCGCGCTGCGGGGGGAGCAGGGGCGCGCCGCCGGGGGGCCGAGGCCGCGCAGGGGTGCGTGTGTAGGGGGAAATAGGGGGGCGCACAGGGAAGAAGAAAAGGGGAGGGGAGGAGAAGAGAGAGGGAGAGGGAGAGGGGAGGGGAGCTCACCTCGGGTTCCAAATCCGGCGATCACCGTCTCCAAAACCTAGGGCACCACGGGGGAGAGACAGAGGTGGAGGAGAGGAAGTTGCTGCGCGGGAAAATCAATTGAAAGAAAGGGAGAGAAAGGAGGGCGCGCATGGGGGAGGGGTAGGGCGCCGGGGGCGCGCGGGCCAGAGCGGGCTATGCTAGGTCGAGCTGGGCTGGGTAGGGTCAGGCTGGGATGGGCTGGGCCGCACCGCGGGTCAAAATCCCGCGGCACGCACAACCACAGATCAGAATCCAATTCGCAAAATGAAAACTGAAACGAGACTAGGCAAACACGCGATTAAGCATGACATCAGACAAAAGAAATATGATTCGGCATGATGCAACACCCATATCAACTTAGGTTTTGTTTACACACGATACTGACGCCAGTCGCAATACTGCTTTGAAATTGGGAAGAAGGAGCGAAACGGGAAGAGAAAAGAGTATCGCCTGAATTTGGTGAGTAAGAAGAAGAAAAATTTCTACCCCCAAATTCAGGGCGTTACACTAGCTTTCCTAATTAGTTAGCCAAGGGGTCCCATTCCTCCCTTGTGGTGGCACGTGTTTCTCAAGTTAAGCTCCATGTTCCAATTAAAAATAATGATCTTGACATGAACATAAATAACATAACAAAATAATTGGAACATGGATATAATGAAATATTAACCCAAAACCATGTAAAGCAATAGCATAACTACCCAAATGATTCAGGGGTAAACAAGGGGAAAATGATAAACAGACTAGGGTGACCTATTGGGTCCCATCAAAATTAAACCTATGCATGAATAAGTGGTATTAAAGAACATTATTAGGTAATAAAAGTGGTCAAGGGCACAACTTGCTTGGCACTTGAGATTCCAGTTACCAGGATGATTCCTCATATCCTCGTAACCACACTGCTAGTCATAGCAATACAAACAAATATGGTATAGATAAAATTAACATCACACCAAGCATAAGTACAAACTGAATAATAATGATCTACGCGAAGCTACAAGATCACGGGTTTGTGAACCACTAAAATCAAGTTATGATATGATTAAATGATTAACTAGGTTCTATGTTTATTTTATAAACCTAGAGAAAAGATCACCTATCGTAGTAATTAATTCAACTTTAATCTAAATTATAAATTGACCTTAGATCATATTATAGTAGATTATAATGATAAGTAGATTAACAAGGCTAACCAACATAAGTTAAATAATGATCTAATTATAAAAGAATGAGATATTGTATAATCAATGTTGTTACTGAGTAGTAAATACTTATACGAAACTAATGCAACTGGAACGAGTCAAATCGGGATTAAAACGAAGAAGTTATGAGTTTATAAAGTTTTAAGTGTTGGATAAAAGATTAATTTGGATATTAATTTTAATATGGCTTTCATGTCAAAACAGTGGCACTAATTGATAAACAATAATATTTAAAAATTATAGAAATTGGAATGTACTCATTTGGACTTAATATGCATTTTCTATAAATTAAACAAGTTCTATGAATTGTTTTTACACTAAAAATTCATTTCCACATTTATTTATCCAATTTAAATGGTCACTGGACCGAGCACTAAATTTGTAGAAACACGAGGGCGAAATCATAAGTAATTCCCAGACTCAGCCTGACCCTAGGGTGGACGGCGGGTTGAATACAACTAAAGCGGAGGGCTCTTTTGCATAAACGTGTGGCCGAAAGGGTATGGTTAAGTCCTGGCCACCCGATCTCTTTTCTACGGTCAAGATTAGATTCCCAGAGCAGCGAAGCGGTATGCAGTTGGGATCGTCGGATTAAGACTCAATGATAGAGATTTTATCACCGCAGATTTGTTTCTAGTCGTCAGATCCAGATCGACGGCCATAACTAAACGTGGCAAAGGGGTACTCTTCTGCCTAATCTCAACCATAGACGCCCGATCCTATGGCGCATACTACGTCTTCCTCCCCCGGATGAATGCCGGCAACCAAACCTAAGGTCACGACGGTGCGCCATAGCTGCGTTACTCCCTGCTGGCCTACGGTGCATGATCGATCGAGTCGCCAGGTGCAAAATGGAGCTAGTATGACGACGAATTTTGTACTCACAATGGGTTTGGTGATGAGTCTGCCCACGCAACAGCGCGATCCCGCGGCGGAGACTCAAACACAACGAAGAATTCCTGTACAGCCGATGCCTTGATCTCCCGGCTTCTTCCCCGAGCGCCACCGGTCCACCCTCCCGAACGTCCGAGACAAGATTATTGGTGTTGAGCGGTGTGAATGGCAGGACTCGACGGCGGCAGACTCCCGCAAATTGTCTCTAGTGGTGGCTGGAAGGAGGCAAAGAGAGGAGCACGAGGAGGGGTCGGGTCCACTTTGAAAGCCCGGGCGGTGGAGAATCGTGGGTCACGAGAATCTCACGCGGTGCAACTGCCCTCGCTGGAATCCACGACGGAGACAAGGAACAGGGTCGTATGACAGGTGGTCTCGCGTCGTTCAGTGGCACTCGCATGGTGAACGGTGACAGGTGGGACCACATAACCGGTGAGATAGTCACGGCGAATGCGCGGTTGGGCGACTGGTTGGTGGGCCCTGGTTAACAGAGGGTGGACGGGATGCGAATTGGTGTGGTGTGACTGCCCTACGGGCCCGAGGTGTCAGCGCGACCACCAGGTGATGGGCCACGCGGAAGCAAATGCAGAGTTGGGCCAAAGACGAGCCAAGCAGCATCCTTTCTCCTTTCCTTTTATATTTTCCTTTTTCTTTTTGATTTACTTTTTCCTTTTCCAGATTTCCATTCTCTTAACTTTCAAATCAACTTCATATTTAAATTCCAAATTTTGAATTCAACTTTGTGGCAATCTTGTTCTCAAATTAAATGTGCCATTTGAACATGCCAATATGGGATGAATTTATAGATTTTATTTTGTATTGGCTAGTATTTCTTTCTTTTATCTTTAGGATTTCAAGCTAAATTCAAATTCAAGTTTTGAATTTCAGCTTCTGAATCATACACTAAAATTCTAATACGAGGTAACCCTCTCATTTTCCCCTTAATCACTACTAAAAAATCACCTTCTTGCAATGGGCAAAAATCATTGCGATAGACCATAAATCGTTGCGATAGGCACCAATTGCGATAGAACAATTGTCGTTGCCTGTTGTTGCAGAAAACAGAGTGGCAATAGGCTATAGCAACAATTTTACATTCTGTTGCAATTACTACATCTTTTGCAACGTATTCAAGTGTTGCAGCAGTTCGTTGTTACAATGGACTATTCTGTTGCAATAAGTTATATTGCAACATTTACGATAGTTGCCAAAAATTCTATTGCCATAACATATTTCATGGTAATAAGTGTTAATGCCACGTTTAAATCTGTTGCAAATGGCTCTGTTACCACAAGATGCTTCATGGCAACAAAACACTAGTGCCACACCAATGACTCGTGGCAACAAGATGTATTACCATGCAAATAATTTCGTTGCATTTGATCATTTTGCAATATAATGTGTCTCGTGGCTACATGACCTTTTTGCTATAAAATTATCTGTGGTAAGAACCGATATAACAACAACAAAAAATATCGTAACAAATGATGTTGCAACAAGAAGAAAAGGTTGCGACTACTGAAGTCCCAACGAAATAGATCCATGGTAATTACATCTTATTGCAACAAAAAAATCATTGCAACTGAACCATACAACAACCAATAAAACCGTTGCATTTACATATATTCAAACCCACAATTTATACGACAATGCATTTTGCATTTCTATTGGGTATAAAATGTTATGCAAAAGAATTATATTTTACATCAGTAACGTAAGAACCAAAATTGACAACCATAATATTTGTCTCTTGTCTCATATATTAACTATATCCATACCATAAGTTGTGACAAATAGGTTGCACCAAATAAATAGTGGCCAAATACAAATTAATTTGATAACATAGCTCACAATCACAACATCCTCATACTAGCTTGGATTGTGATAACATAGATAATAAACTACTCAGGACTAGCAAATTATTGGAAGTTTTTTTGTCATCGTGTACCCCTCCATTGATGCAAGCGATGGTTAGCTAGGCTGACGACGATATCACGACGACAAGGAACCTGTTGGAAGTGTTCAAAACAATAATTAGTAAAGCTACAATAACTTGGTTAATCATTAGTGGAAGACTACAACTGTAGTGCCTACAGCTACAGCTATAGCACAACTCCTAGCAAGCAGCATCAGCAGCAACCATCAGCAAGCAACAAGCAGCAAGCAGCAACACGCAGCATGCAGCAGCAACAACACGCAGCAGCACGCAGCTAGCAGCGGCAAGCAACAAACAGTAGCAACCATCAGCAAGCAGCAAGCAGCAACACGCAGCATGCCGCAAGCACCAAGTAGTGTGGGAGGAAATTACATACTGCAATAGGTGATTTGGACTATTTGATACTGTTTACAGGGAGAAGTTTGAAATAAGGGATGGGATATAAGATTTGCTAGTAGTAGTAGAGTCTAAAATTAGTGCTGCAAAAAGGGAGAGGGAGCGCCCAAATTTCATGGAGCCGATAGAAATACCTTCTTCTCGAGCGCGCGAAGGTCGCTTCATCAAGCGCGCGAAGGTCGGATTTCCTTCGTGAAGGCATGGCCAGAACGAATTTTCTCCATAGGAGTAGGAACGGAAATAATATAACGTGGAAGCTCACCAATTTACAACTACACGAGGAGACCGGGACCAGCCATATATAGGGCGTAAATAAGATATATGGAATGTGCTATGCAAGCAAACTCGATCGTATTCTTGCTTTTATCGTAGAGCAAGACTCCATGAATTTGGTGATTGTTATGGGTGAACACACTCGGAAATGGTCGGCAAACAGTCAGTAATTCATAAATATCAAAAATAGATCGCCTTATATCAGATTGAGGTTTGCATTCAGAAAAGACTTAATTACATTATCTGTTCTTGTGTTTTTGTTTCAAAATTTTCATTCCCCAGGTGATTCTTGAACCAGATGTCCATTATCGGTCTATATTCATGCAAACACGCTGGCTTCATTTGCGTGTAGAAGATGACCTCGGAGGACCAGCTTTTCTTTGGTTCCTTGTTCTGCTTGATTTTGTTTTGGTTTTGTCGACGATTGCCATTTTCTGAGGATCTGGTCACATGGATCAGGCCAGATGGAGTGCTTGCATTGCACATTGGCAAGGGCGAG
This sequence comes from Zea luxurians, assembly GCA_029449295.1. Lineage (NCBI taxonomy): Eukaryota > Viridiplantae > Streptophyta > Magnoliopsida > Poales > Poaceae > Zea > Zea luxurians. The sequence continues at coordinate 119,583,239 of JAOPSE010000009.1, forward strand.
CAGAGTTGTTAGGTTGGCGCACGATTGATTATATGGTGAGCTCGGTTTCTTTTTGAGATACATAGTTGTGCTTGCTTTGGAGCCCTGTACAGTTAAAGGTAGACCTTGGTCGACAGCGCATCTGTGAGTGCCTGCCTGTATCCAGCTGGTTCCGGATTTGGTTATTTATGCTCTTATTTTTTATATTTTTTGCCTGTATTTGCAATTCATTGGTTGCTGTTGTATATAGAAGAGAGTTTTAAATAGAGAGAATGCAGGACTCTGCAACTGGCAAATTTTGTATACATACTGCAATAGGTGATTTGGACTATTTGATACTGTTTACAGGGAGAAGTTTGAAATAAGGGATGTGATATAAGATTTGCTAGTAGTAGTAGAGTCTAAAATCAGTGCTGCAAAAAGGGAGAGGGAGCACCCAAATTTCATGGAGCCGACAGAAATACCTTCTTCTCGAGCGCGCGAAGGTCGCTTCTTCAAGCGCGCGAAGGTCGGATTTCCTCTTTTCCTCTTTTCAGACTACTAAACACGAATACTGATGTTTTTAATGTCTCGGTTGTGTGAGTCTAAGGAGGACGCGTGCAAGGACACGCGGAGGCAGGTCATTGTCGTGCCGTGCGTGGGATTCCCTACTAGACTACTAGTAGCTATGACGAGAGATCGCCATCGTGGGCATCGAGTATCGATGTTTTTAATATAAAGTTTATCTTCAATCTAATCTTATACATATGAAGAAGTCATAATTTCTTTTTATCAAAAAAAATCAGCCACTGTCCACTAAAGTCATGACAACCAAAATATATTGATCAAAACTGGATATGTTGTGGGTACCATTAGGGACGAAAACGATTTCGGTTTCTCACCGATAGCAAGAGCCAGAGTACGAACCAAATGAATCTGTCTGCATGCACGACGAACCAGATGAATCCGCGGGTATAGGCCACTGGATGGTGTAGATGCGAAGTGGAGCGTGTGTGGGTGGCGTGTGGGTGGCATAGAGATGAATCCACGGGTACACCTAGGCCCCAAATCTTACAAGTGACAGGAAAAAAAGCCTAGCGCGTGCGAAGGCCGGATTTCGCATGGCATATGGGGTAGGGAAGTAATAAGCGTCGAGGACATCACGGCGCAGTCGCATGGAGCTGCCCAATCTATAGGCCAAATTTCACATGGCGTACAGGTTGCAGGCGAGAATTGCTTTGATGGGATTTACCACTTGCGTATTGTAATGGATTTCATATAAAGAAAAATGAGCCAATTAGAGTTAAAAATCGCTCTGCCGTAGACTACGACAAACTTATTGTGTTATTATCTCTCACTCTCTCAAGGAAACTTTGTTGCAAAGAGATAAATCGTGTAGTAGTTCTAAATTGGTGAGTAGTCCTTAGAATTTCTGTGTCATGCCCCCGCACCCCTCGTGTCCGGAGACACCAAAGTCTGCCCCCTGCCCAGCACGCCTGTCTCCCGAGCCCCCTACCCCCACATGCTCCCGCTCCCAACCAGCCGTACCCTCGCCGACCATGCATACGTCGAGTAGATCTGGAGCGTTGGGGCTGGGAAGTGCCCGAGGTGAGAGCAGGCGAGGTGATCAGGTCCGCTTCCTCCTTCTCTTCCTCCATTGGCTTCTACACGCTCCAGGACGAGGACGAGGAGGGCGATGAGGGCCGCGTCCTGGAGGCATGGGAGCATACATACGCCGCCCTTGGCTAGGTGACCAGCTTTTGGCTGGACCCATTGCTGGCGATGGGAATCCAATAGGTATGCCCACCCCTTTTTTTCTCTTCCTACATCCGAGTGCCCAAACCCTAACTGAAGTTATTTGGCTACATGTATTTCGATCCGATGTAATGCTAAGTTATTTGCCTACATGTATTTCGATCACATGTAATCTTCCTGCAACCGAGCACCTAGACCCAAATTGAAGCTATTTGTCCCATTGGCGATGGGGTTCGTAAATCTGGCCTCTGGCAGAAAACTCAGGAAGTTGTTTGTGGTCTTGGTCCTAATCCATCTAGCGATCTTCTTTCTAGGCTTGTTTATGGTTGTACTAAAATCACTGTTATTGGTATGTGTTGTACGACCATGAGCCTGCTTAGTTAATATGTCTGCACAACGATTATTGCTTTTCCACTAAAATCACTGTTATTGGTATGTGTTGTACTCTACATCAAATTTACTTGAAAACTAATTGTAGGCCATAGATGAAGGAAAAGTAGATTGGGATGCATTATTTGAGCCATATCCATTTTTTTGAATCATAAAAAAATTATGGATCAATCTGTTGATCTGATCATCTAAGATCAAGACTCTTCATTTGATTTCCTTTTTTATTATGGAGATGGTGATCGTGGCTAGGATATCTTCTCTTTGGGTATGATGCTAGGGTCTCTATTGACAGTGTTCACAGCTTAAGTTATGAAGATACAACTTCTTATAGAAGCTTAAGCGTGTAGATCACTCTCTCAATGAAACCTAACTGAACTGTTTCCTCTCCATTTTACAAGGAGGGAACAAGCATCAGAACTCAGAGACAGTGGATTCCATTTAGTTTGTATGGTACATATCTGTCTAACTTTTTCACGTGTTTTTCATAAACAAATATAGGTTTTGCACTTTCCTCTCACACCACATAAACATTTTAATTAATATAATAGCTGTCCTAATTACTTAAAAATTGTACCATAACACAAATGAGTTATTTAATAGGATTAAAGCTATTTTATAGAGGAGTTGGAAGAAGAAATAGATTGGTGCAATGCATAAATCCAACCAAAGAGGAAAGATTATTACAGCAACAGTCATTTGAATGAAATACCATAGTATTACAACCACTTTCCTTTTAAACAAAAAAATCATCATCATTTGAGTCGCGTGAAGAGTCCACAGGTGCTACATATCCATCATCAATGTACGTGTCGTCTTCTTCCTCCTCATCTGCTAACCCAATATCATGTGATTCTTCTACAAATTCAGCAAGTGCCTTCTCAATGACACAAGCATCATCGATCACACCTTCCATGTCAGACCTTCTCCACTACACCAATACATCATCGCTGCCTGAAACACTCATGCCTTCCAACCCCACGTCCAGTGAGTCAAGATCAATTTCTGAATTTTCAGATTCTGGCATGGCGAATAGATTTCTGGGTTTCATTCTTACAATAGTGCACCAATCTTTTTTCTTTGTACCATTGACATAAAACACCTGTTCAACTTGTGAACCAAGAATATAAGGCTCATCTAAATAGCACAACCGAGTTTTATCAATATCAATAATTCCATACATATCCCTTTGATAGCCTCTTCCTTTGTTCTTGGCAGTAGGACCATGGAACCAGTTGCACTGAAAGAGGACAACTTCCTTACCTTGAGGAAAATCTAGTGCAATAATTTTTTTAATCACACCGTACCAGTCAATATTACCGGAGCTTTCATCTCCTTTCACAACAACTCCACTATTTTGTGTGCATAGGTTCTGCTCTATCTTTTCTGTACGAAAAAGAAAACTATTGATGAAACATCTGTTGAAAACACGAGCTCGATGGTCTGGTCCTTGTGAAAGTGTGTAGAGCAGGTCACTTGTCTTCCCTTGTTGATTTAGTTTGCTGATCTGCAGCCAGGAAAATATGTTTAAGTTATTTGCAAATATAATACTGAGCAGTAGTTTGTGGATGCCATTACAAAAAACAAATTACTCACAACCCACCTTACGCTCGAACCAGCCTACAAATTGTTCCTTGTGCCTTTGATCAATATTCTGTGTACTTAAATTTTTTAGTTCGTCCATATGCTCGCTACAATATTTTAAAAGAGGGCTTCGGGTAAATCAAATTCTATGAAACATGTCAATGTATAATATCAAAATATAGAGTTTGAAATAAGATCTTACTTTATCCATGGAGTAGCCTCATCACAATTTTGTAATATGTAGTGCCTCATCCGCTGCAGCTCACTCCTAGAAAGTGACTCGACAGTGAATCCTTTTTTAGTGTAGTCAATGTTGGCAAATATGCTTAGGCCAGATGGTGGTTCATTCACAGCAGCAGCTTCATGACGGTCTGCACGATTAAGCTTGGTTTCCACATCTTGCAAGAAGCGACTGCAAAATGTCATGCACTCCTCTAATATATATCCCTCAGCTATCGAGCCTTCAGGGTGCGCTTTGTTCCTTACATAGGCTTTAAGAGTACGTAAGTATCTCTCAATTGGATACATCCATCTATAGCACACTGGTCCACCAAGTTTAGCCTCTTCAGCTAGATGAATCGGCAAATGAATCATTATATCAAAAAAGGCTGGTGGGAAAATCATTTCGAGCTGACAAAGGGTTTCAGGAATCGAGGTGCTCAACTGCTCTAACTCTTTAGCACTCAGCTCCTTTGAACATATTGCATTGAAGTACCTACTAAGCTGAATCAATGGAAGAGCAACATTTTCTGGCAAAACGTTGCGAACTGCAATGGGTAATAGCTTCTGAAAAATAACATGACAGTCATGAGTTTTTAGACCAGACACCTTGCACTTGTTCACATCCACATTCCTCTTAATATTAGAGGCATAACCATCAGGCATCTTCACACCTTCTAGAAATTTGCATAACCATGTCATGTCATCCTTACCTAATGTGTAAAGTGCTGATGGCAATGTGTATTTTCCATTCCCGACCACAACATGTTGATCCTTCCTGATGCCTAAATGCTCCATGTCAAGTCGAGCCTTCTTGCTATCCTTTGACTTCCCTTCCATACCTAGCAAAGTCCCCAATATACTATCACAAATGTTTTTCTCAATGTGCATCACATCCAAATTATGCCTTACAAGCAATTTTTTCTAGTAAGGTAGATAAAAAATACTCTTTTTCCTCCAGTTGTGCCATCTAGTTTCTTCCTCACGCTGCTTCCTTTTCCTAGTAGACTTCCCAAAAGTGATTTGCTCAAAACTTTCATATTGTTGCAGAACCCCTTCACCACTCAATGGCACTAGAGTCTCCCTGGTTTCCACAGTATTGTTGAAACTGGCCTTGTTCTTGCGCCACCTATGATCCATAGGCAGAAAGCAACGATGCCCCATGTAGCAATGCTTGGATCCACATTTCAACCATAAGAAGTCTGTATCCTTGTGGCAGTATGGACATGCGAACTTGCCTTTTGTACTCCAGCCAGATAACATCCCATATGCTGGAAAGTCATTAATTGTCCAGAGAAGAATTGCTCTCAAATTAAAATTCTTCTTCTCCTTGGCATCCCATGTCTCAACACCTTTTTCCCAAAGGTCTTTGAGCTCATCAATCAGAGGCTGCAAATATACATCAATATTGTTTCCTGGAGAGTTTTTACCGGGTATCAACATTGACAACATCCAAAAAGGTTGTTTCAAACACAACCAAGGTGGCAAGTTGTAAGGGATTAAAATGATAGGCCATATAGTGTATGCAACATTGACCATCCCAAATGGATTGAAGCCATCAGATGCAAGACCCAATCGAATGTTACGAGGATTAGAAGCAAAATCTTTGTATATGTTATCTACATGCTTCCATGCCCTAGAGTCAGCAGGGTGCCTCATTTTGTTATCTTGGACTAAGCCCTCCTTGTGCCAACACATATATTCAGATGTGGTCGGATTCATATACAACCTTTGCAACCGAGGAATAACTGGGAAATATCTTAGGATTTTCCGTGGGGCACGCTTGTTGGTTGCCTCCTCGTGATGCCTAGAAACCATTGGTTGCCATCTAGATTCACCACATGTTGGACATGTATCCATGGCTGCATATTCTTTCTGAAACAACAAACAATCATTGACACATGCATGTATCTTTTGGTAGTCAAGGCCAAGATCATGAATAACCTTTTGTACTTTATCCAATGTGTCTGGAACACAGTGGCCTTCTAGGAGAACAAGCCGAAACAACTGAAGTACGGCCGCTAATGCACTTTTACTAAGACCAAACATGCATTTAATCTGAAAGAGCCTTAATCTGAAAGAGCCTTACTATAAAAGATACCTTAGTGACCTCCTTGCAACCTGGATACAATTCCTTCTTTGCCTCTGTTAATAGATTAAAGAATGCCTTTGCTTTTGCATTTGGCTCTTCATTAATTTTTCCTATGATGTCTTCGTGTATAGCACCACTGATTAGCGTTGAAACTAGTTCGGTCACAGAACCACTATCACCTGTTTCATCATCATTGACAACTGCTGCAGCATTGCCCTCATCTGAATCATTTGCTCGGTTTCCTTCTTTGATGAAGCTCTCATCAAACCCTCTAATAACCAAGTGACTCTGAACCTGAGATTGTGTTCTGTAGGACATGCATCGACATCTTGAACATGGGCATGGTGCAGTTTCTCCTCTAGTAGTGCCACCAAATGTAGTTTGTATGAACTTTCTGAAATTTGTTTGCCACTCATTTGTCGTGAAGTGCATGCGCATCCAACTGCTATTATTCTGAGACATGGCTTTCTAGTCAAAGATTCAAATCACCAGTCGAGCCCTATAACAAAACAAATCAAAGTTAAATAGATTTTTATTCATAATCAGTATTGATCTTTAAAGTTTAATGATAAGTTACTAATTCATGCAACATGCTTGGCTCTTTTGTGCGGCTTTCTTAGCCATACTAATAAAACTGGAATGTGAACAACCATTTGTTAGAAGTAACATGTGCTGAATTGCATTGAGAGAAAAGAATTAAGTGTGTTGTGCATAGGCATTTGTTTGAAGCAATGTGCACATCTCAATGATTCTTGCTGTCAGTCACACTTGAAAACATTTTGGTGCCGACATGCCTAAAATCATTTTGGTGCTGATGCTAATAACAATTTCAGAATTTGCCCTTTGCATCGCATTTTCAGAAATCACAGTTTCACATCCATTTTTTTTAAAAAGGATAGTTAATACCAATATCTTTGTGTTGTGGAGTTCACAGTTCAAAAGGTAGTTTGCACATCTTGAGGAGAATTATAGTGAGAAGGAGAAAGAGGTTCTACATCGCAAAGAGAGCATGCTTCTTTACCAAGGTACATGATTCGTGACTGCAATGTACCTTTGATGTGTGGCATTGTGAATTCCTAATCCTGAACATTGAACAAAACATCGAAGTGCAGAACTTACTATCGAATGCTAACATAAAACTGCATAAAACTTAATATAAGACTTCATGAATATGATTTTCAGAATACAAAAAGGATGGGGGTTACATCTAAGACACTTGCAGAACTGTTTAAGGGGAAAGGAAAGTGATACTCCATGTCCATGAATATGATTTTGGCATATCATACATGCTAAAACATTGAAAATATAGAAGAATTAAGATTAGGACATAAGTTGTTCTGAACTGGCACTAATGTCAACAACAGTAAATCAGTAATAACCATTCTCAATACTCAACAACAGGCAGATGTCTGAACTTACCTAGAACAACATATATATGTTGATGACTTCTTGGCTCTTTGGCTATTGCTTGAACCTACAAATCAGCAATAAAGTCTAGTTAGATTTGCAAATAAGCTACTAGGAGTTTAGGATAGCAAGGCAGTGCTGCTGCTTGGTTGTTCCACTCAGTAAGTCAATAGCAGCCAACCACTAAGTAATATGAATGCCTTATGTCGGTTTTTTGTTGCTGTTAAAGCAGGAATACATGTTTGGTGCTGTTAAGTAATATGAATGCCTTATGTTGAGTTTGAAAATGATGAAAATGATTCCAGAAAAACGCCAAACATGAACAACAAATGATGTTGATTCCATGGCTTCAGTTAGTTTTTCTTTGTATGTTTTCACCCTTTTATTAGATTGTGTTATGGTGTGAAATTATTGCTCAATTAGTTATTATCATTTGTAGTGGGGGGTCATATCTTTTCTTTAAGCGCAGTCCTGAAAATAACACATCTCTATAATTATGTTGCATAGGCATTTGTTTGAAGCAATGTGCACATCTCAATGATTCTTGCTGTCAGTTACACTTGACAGTAATAACCATCTAAGACCCCCTCACGCAGTGCCTCTAGGTGGGAGAAAACAAAAAAGGTTCACAGGCAGCTCTAGATACTTCAATCTTGAGGGGACAGCTTCGCATTCGTCTAGGTCACCAGGTTCAGCGAATCCGGCTCCTTGCATCGCTCCTCCGGTAACCTTCTCTTCCTCAGTTTCCCTTTGAGAATATTCCGCACTCAATTTTCCTCACTTCATTTTAGGTCCTTTATTTTTATACCTACAACATATACTTTCTCTACTATTTCGACAAGGAACTGTGCCTCTATCTGGGTCAGTGAGTTTGGCTACTTCTATGTTGCTATCATTGTACTGCTTATTGCCTCTTTTTCCTAAAGAAAATGTTCACTACCTGCTTATCATACTGATTTTTCTACTGCTATTGTTTGATCTGCTAAAAAAGGGATATATATTCAACAATGAAAATAGAACTGATAAAATAAATACTTCCACCCTTAAAAGTCTCTTTTGAGTATTTCTTCCCACCCTTGCAAACTGTGGTATATCATACGCTAAAGTTGTTGTAACACGCTTCATATCGTCCATCAAATTAAGTAATGTTCTCCTTTACTTTGTTTATATGAATAATTTACTGATTATAGTGATTTTATGCTAAGAATATTCCTTTTTCCCTTTTTATTACTTTTATTTTGTTAGTTCACCTTAAAATGAGCAAGCTCCATTATTATCGGTTGTTATTGTTATAGGATTTCAGGTGAGTGCTTCCTCAAGCATTTCCTCAGGTAGTGATCTAGCAAATCCACAAACACTTGAGGAAATGCTATAAAGAAGATCCTGCTTCTCACATGCGCATCGGTAGCCTTTAGAGCGCCGATGCGCCACTCTATTCACGTCACGCGCCATACTTGACCAAACGATCGGACATATTTGCTGCGACAGCGCACGCAAGGCGTGCGACAGCTACTAGTACTAATAAAACTGGAATGTGAACAACCATTTGTTTGAAGTAACATGTGTTGAATTGCATTGAGAGAAAAGAATTAAGTGTGTTGTGCATAGGCATTTGTTTGAAGCAATGTGCACATCTCAATGATTCTTGCTGTCAGTTACACTTGACAGAAATAACCATCTAAGACCCCCTCACGCAGTGCCTCTAGGTGGGAGAAAACAAAAAAAGGTTCACAGGCAGCTCTGGATATTTCAATCCTGAGGGGACAGCTTCGCCTTCGTCCAGGTCACTAGGTTCAGCGACCAAAGAAACTGTGCCTCTATCTGGGTCACCAGGTCACTAGGTTCAATCCTGAGGGGATTCTTCACTAGGTCCTTTATTTTTATACCTACAACATATACTTTCTCTACTATTTCGACAAGGAACTGCGCCTCTATCTGGGTCAGCGAGTTTGGCTACTTCTACGTTGCTATCATTGTACTGCTTATTGCCTCTTTTTCCTAAAGAAAATGTTCACTACCTTCTTAGCATACTGATTTTTCTACTGCTATTGTTTGATCTGCTAAAACAAAAGGGATATATATTCAACAACGAAAATAGCATACTGAAAATGAAGGCTCGGAAGAAATAACATAGACCAAAGGTAATCAGAGAGAATAAGCTAGCCAAAGTCAGAAGGATCACCTGAAGGCTGAAGGCGTGGAGTCCCTGGCTGCTGATGGTTGTGTGTCCTGGCGGGCGGCAGTTTGAGTCCCCTGTAGGCAGTGGCGGCTGTAATATGTACTAGTATAGGCATGCAGACAACAATTGGAAATTGTATGATTCATGTGATCATTTTCCTTTTATTCTTTTCTATTTTTGGTTATATATCAGATTTTAGAAGATTCTTGTGATCCTTTTCCTTGTATTCTTTTCTATTGTTGGTTATATATCAGATTTTAGAAGATTCTTGAGATCCTTTTCCTTGTATTCTTTTCTATTGTTGGTTATATATCAGATTTTATAAGATTCTTGTGATCTTTTTCCTTGTATTTTATTCACCTGCGTGTTTTATTGATGTGTGTCTGAGAGAACAGAAACTTCTAGATTATTCTTTGTATTTTTCTTGTAACGTATCAATAAATTGAATATATTTCCCATCACGATCCAGACACAGAACGCAAAGTTGGATCATGGCTTAGACATGTCGCGCGCGGTAGGTCCGTATATACTACGATTTCCTTGGCCTTGCGCAGACATGACAGTATATGACATAGGGTGGCCTCACCCTCCCTGCACGCCCGGTCGGTTTGGATGAAAAAAGAATTCTACGCACATGACGCGTCTCGCTTTACACTGCTACTAATGCTACCACTTTACTGATGTTGTAATATCCAGTGAGCCACTAGGGACATTTTGCAACAACTGTTTTAGTGATAGCAATAACATCTTTCTCTTGCAACGAAAGTCATGATTATTGCAACGCACAAATAAAGTGGCAAAAAGGTGCATATTTTGCAACCACTTTTAAAGGCTGTGGCAATAACTAACACGTAATGCTACAACTTTACTGATGTTGTAATATCTGGTGAGCCACTAGGGACATTTTGCAACAACTATTCTAGTGGTAGCAATAACATCTTCATGATTATTGCAACGCACAAGTAAAGTGGCAAAAAAGGTGCATAAATTGCAACCACTTTTAAAGGCTGTGGCAATAAGTAACACCTAATGCTACAACTTTATAGTTGTTGCAATATCCGTGTGACACTAGAGTAATTTTGCAACAACTGTTCTAGTGGTCGCAATAATACCTTTCTCTTGCAACGAAAGTCATGGTTATCGCAATGCACAAAAAAAGTTGTGAAACGGTCCATATATTGCAACCACTTTTAAAGGTCATGGCAATAAATAATATCTAATGCAACAAAAATATTGTTGTTGCAATATCTGTCGTGGCATTAGGGTGATTTTGCAACAACTGTTCTAGTGGTCGCAATAACACCTTTCTCTTGCAATGAAAGTCATGGTTATCGCAATGCAAAAAAAGTGGCAAAACGGTCCATATATTGCAACCACTTTTAAAGGTCGTGGCAATAAATAACATCTAATGCAACAAAAATATTGTTGTTGCAATATCTGTCATGGCATTAAGGTGATTTTTTAGTAGTGAATGTTATTTATGTTAGTTCCATATGGGAGAGAATAGTTGACTTACTCCTTTAAATAAATACTCATAGTGTATTATTTAATGAAATGAATAATCATTTAGTTGGATAGAAAACTTTTCTATTACCTCTTTTCTAAAATAATTCTTGGTTTTCAAAATTCAGTCCTCAATTTTCAACACTCAAATATAATTTGAGATATCTAAGTTTACTATTTTATTTCTTCATACATTTATTTTATTATTTTTTCTTATACAAATTTTGGGCCTTACACAAATGTAGTCTCAAAGATACCAATGGAAAATCAATGGCGGACCATTTGAAGAGCAATGGCAGGCTTGTGAGACATAAGAGTTCTTGTAGATTTGCAGTGGAAGCTTTGTTGTCTTTCTCCGGGGAGTCCATTTTCCTTTCAATGAGACTACTACATGAAATAGACTTGAAAACAGGTATTAGTCTCACAGACTTAGATTATAGAGTAACCTCCCCCTGAAAGTGTGCGTACAAGTTTTTAATACTTGTAGGAGACATGCACTTTGATTTGATATCAAGAGGGGCAAATTATCCATAATCCGAGCTTTGGCACATATAAGTTAAATGATACAATTGAAGCATACCAGATGAAGTATAGTTGAAGTGTTATACCACTTGAAGTATTCCACTGTATCAATTGATGTATCATTTTCTTAGGAATGTTAAGTAAGCCTTGTGTCGTGCTTATCATGTTAAACCATGTAGGTTTGCTCAAGAGTATGAATTTAAAGTGAGCAATCCTACCATATGATTTACCTAGTATGGATGCATTTTTAATCAAAAGTAAATACCAATTGTAGCACTAGGTATTAAAGGTAAAACTAGATACATGAGAGTAGATACGCATATCTAAAATTAAGGAATACACTAAATCCAGTTACCTTAGTCATGGGTGGGGAAATTTGGGACCAAAGTTTACACTAACCCACTTGGCAATAGACTTGTCCAATATGATGCATCCCATGATATACATCCCAATTTTGCCAAGTCTCCAAATTCACGACGTCCTTCGGACTCCTCACTTCCCTCTCGGGATCCAAACCTTCTTGGTGCTTTTCATGGTTGAAATAATTTCTTTTGGCACCCAGATGCGTTTGGCCCCTTTCCCTTTGTTGGCTTGCTTGTTAGCCTTGATTGCTATCACCTTTCCATTCTTTTTCTTCTTGATCAAATATGGTGTAGCAGCCTTTTTGTCGACCTTGTTGATGTAGGTGTTGGGGATTTTGCTTGTTGGCTTTTGCTTGAGCTTTAGCTTATCCCCGGTCTTTGTCTTGCATTGGAAAGACTTGTGGCTTTTCTTGTGGAATAACCTGCAAATCACAGTTTGGCCCTCCACAGGATTGTTCACTCCTACAGTGGTGTTATCCTGAGGAGGTTGGATTTGTTTGGCTTTGCATTTCTTCTCATACAAATCCTTTCCAAGGCAAGCCACCTCTTGCTTTAATTGCTCATTCTCCATAGCAATCTCGTCCGAACATGTTTCTATAACAACATTCTTAACAAGAACTTGATTGCAGGGGTTAGAATTATCAATTAAATCAAAGCAAGAAGTAGAAGTATCTTTCTTAATAGTTTCAGGAATTTCAACTAAAGATGCCCCTAGGGTGCTACCAATGTTTTCTAGCTTAGTAGTTAGCTCACTATTGTGTATGCTAAGAATTTCCATTTTCCCTAGCAATTTTCAATAGCTTCTTGGGAGCTAGCTAACTTAGCCTTAAGTTTTTCATTCTTTTTAATAAGGCCCTCATCGATAGCAGTGGATGGAGCACTTGATTCTAATTTCTCAATTTTAGTTGATAGCTCACAATTCAAATTTGCAAATGTTTCAAAATTTTCAAGCAAACCTTTATAATTGTTTTGAGAGCTAATCAACTTATTTTTTAAGGTTTTAAGTTGAGCCTTTTGTTTAGTGCAAATGTCCTAGAAAAATTTAACAGCTTCCGCTAGCTCATCTACGGAGGGCTTTCCCTCACCTTCATCATTACTACTGCTATCATAACTAGAGGATGGAATACTCATTTTACCTCTTGCCATAAGGCATTTGCGTGATGACCATGATGAGCATGATGAGGATCGGTGGCTGCGCGTCCTTGGAGGTTCATCTTCGCTTGAAGAATCATCCCAAGTTTTGACACTTGTTAGCGTCTTGCCTTTGCTCCTCCCCTTTTTGGGTTCGACCATAGTTGGACAGTTGTCCCTGAAGTGGCCCTTCTCTCCACATGCGAAGCATTCTCTCTTTCTTTGCTTTTTCCTGTCAATGTTAAAGAGAAGATCCTTGAACTGCAAGGGCACACCTAATAGATTAATCTTGCGGATCATCCCCATTACCTTGCCAACACGTCGGATTGTTTCTTCGTCCTTGGAGGATGATGTTGATGGTTGATTATCTTCATCATCACTTTCTTATTCTTCCTCTTCTTCACTTGAGGAACTTGGAGTGGGAGCCTTCTTTTTACCCTTCCTTTCATCACATGCAAAAGCATATGGCCTTGGGGAAGTTGGCTCCTCTCCCCGACACATTTTTCGTGACATCTGAAAAGCCGCGATTTTCCCAATCACAATGGTCAGGGTCATTGTACTCAATTCCTCCATGTTGTGAAGAATAGTGATGATGCTCCCATATCTTTGTTGTGGTAGTAGAGAGATTATATTCCTCCTAATGTCCGCATCACCTAGCTTATTAATGCCAATAGAATTGAGCTCATTGATGATTAGATTCAAACGAGAATACATATCTCTAACAAGCTTATTATCTTTCATAGAAAAAGAATTATACACAATGAAGACTAGGCAATGTTTTTGCTCACGGACATTGGATGTGTCGTCATGGAGCTCATGCAATTTTTGCCAAATCTCATTAACAGTTTTAAATGTAAAAACATGTAATACCCAAATTATAAAGCTTATAAAAGAGTTGATCTCCTTATGTGATTTGGCATCAACCTTTGCGACATGTGACTAATCATGTTTAAAAGTGAATAATTCTTTACTAAAACACAAACAAGTCATGCATCATATTGGAGTTTTGTTTGTGCATTTAATAATAAAAACAATAACAATAATAAAAATATAATAATGAGTTGAAGATTTGGATTAAAACCTAAATTTGAATTTGGAATTTAAAATGGAAAAGAAGAGAGAAACACTATAAAATACAAGATAAATTTATAAATAAATAAATTTATCCCATAATGGTATGACTGAACTTATACATTCAAAATTTAGTGCAAATTCGCCACAAAACTTTGAATTCAAATCTAGAATCTAAAAGTAAAAAAGAAAGGAAAAAGAAAATAGAAAATAAAAAGGGAAAATAGAAAAGAGGAAAGTGTAACACCCCACTGGTCACACACAATGGATAATACCACAAACCCCACCCACCAAACTTACTCAACACAAGAGATGTAATAAAGAAAGAATATATATAGCAAAAATCCGGCAGCACCTCCTTTGAAAACTAGCATAACAAGGAGGGGAAACATGAAGCTCATACAAGATATAAAGACATATAATTCACATAGTAGAAACTAAAATGCAAAAGTGGTAAAACTTAATTATGACCCAACTGAAGCAAAACAAATAGGATAAGGAACTCAGCCCACCCCAAGACAAACGCTCAACCAAGAACAAAGTAATACACTAGACTTGACCAACTCTGATTAACAACAGTATTAAGTGGTGGTTCCTTTATTTAAAGGTGAAGTGGCCGTGCTGCTACATCCCTCTATTCCCAAGGCAGAAATTAGGTGCCTGCATCAAACAATGCAAGATGTGAGATAACACATCTCAGCAAGTAAACAACAACAGATAGGACATTGTAAATCAACTGTGCTTACACAACCACGTGGTTCAGAACTTCTTTCTTTTTTTCTGAACAGTAAATTGCAGCAAGTAAACAAGTAACTAAATACTTAAAGCCAAGAAGAGTCACCATGTACAAGTCCAGATTATCCACATCCACATAATAGATTCCACACCTCTCCCATGAATGCACAAGGCTACAGATGCAATAATGACTTCTGCCCATATCTCTTAGGATATGAAGCTGCACCATACCCCTTCTCGGGCAGCATATGATGCTCAATGTACCGGTACGGTCGGACCATAAGATCGCGACGAAACTTCAATGCAATGGATGATGAGTGCATTATGCATGACAACATCATAAGTTCTTCCCAAATAAAAATGTACTAGTCATATACTTCCACCCATTCCACATAATAACCACTTGAGTAACATGACCAAACCTCAAACTCAACATATGAAGTCCATGAAACATGCACATTCTCAAATGATGGTACTCAATAAACAAACAAAATATGAATATGAACATAATAGCACAACATATTCAAGAATAAGACTCCTCATTTGCCAGACGGAATAACCATCACAGTTTTACTTGCCTTCACCGGAAGTTTGGGCAAAAATCCCTAAGAACGATCCGGAAGTTCACCACCTGTTTTTGACACCCAACTTAGTGCACCAAATTCACATAAAAAACCTCAAAGACAACATCGCACCTACACGCAATCTCAAACCCCGCCGCGCGCGCGAATCCTCCCCCCTCACCAACCAAACTGCAGCGGCGCTGCTTAACAATTCCATAACATAAAAATTAAGACAACAGTGGTGTCAAACAAAAACTCCAGAGACAACTACATAAAATTCCCCACAAGTTTTGTATACAATTTATGATTAAATTCTAACATCTAATTACTGCTAAACGGTCCACAAAATAAACCCTGCAATCTGTTTTTTTTTTCTGTTTTGGGCAGCGACATACTCGGATTCAAACAGCGATAACTTTTAAAATATAATTCCGATTCGAGCGCATAAGTACTTGTTGGAAAGATAAGGAAAAGCCCTACATGATTCTCATACTGATTAACACTAATTACTCCCGAGAAAACCCCAGAAACTGCTAATACTGCTGCTGTTCATCCTCCTGAAAATCTGTTTTTTTGGACAGCCACATACCCGGATTCAAACGACGATAACTTTTAATTTATAACTCTAAATTGAGCGCATAAATACTCGTTGGAAAGGTAAAACAAAGTTCTACATGATCCCCAAATTGATCCCCATTCATTTTTCATGAAAAAAACCTAGAAACTGCTAGAACTTCCGCTGTTCATCCACCACCTAAAATTCTGGACAGCCCCCTCTACCCAATCGCAAACGCAACATCTAATCAATTGAATCGCAGCGCAAATGAACAAGGGATGAACACAAAAATCACCTTGGATTCTCCCCCTTTCCTTCCTCCCTTCTTCCCTCCACCAAAACGATTGAAGACTCGCACCACGTGACGATGATCCGAGCGGCAAGGATTGGCACCTTGGGAGGAGGAGATTGAGGGGGGCGGCTAGGGTATGGGGGTGTGGCTGCAAGAATTGAGAGAGGAGGAGATTGGCAGGGGGGCGGCGGCCAAGGTGTGGGAGAAGTGGGGGGCGGCTGCACAAGGGGGGAGGGGGTTAGGAAGGAGGCGGCTAGGGTTTGGGAGGATTAATGGGCCGAAACACCAATCGCGGCCCAACTAACCCACGCGACAGCTCCCGACCCCAACGCAAGCGTCAAACCAAATAAATTCTACTGCCCTAGTTGTGAATGTTTTCCACAAAATCCCAAATCCCCAAAACAACAACCGGATGAGGGAAAAAAACAAAAAGAACAACCCCCAACTTCTCTTCTTTGCAAACCGGGTTTCACACTCTACCCCTCTTAAAAAGAATTCGACCTCGAATTCTGACGCTTCTATCGGAATGACAAAAGAAAAGATTAATGAATCAACAACACTTACCCACAACGAAAAGTTTCGGGTACTTCTGCCGCATCAGCTCCTCAGGTTCCCACGTAGCCTCGCGCTCAGACTGATTAGTCCATAAGACCTTGACATACTTAATTGATCTCTTCCTCAACACACGCTCCGAGAATTCCAATATACACACCGGACGACACTCCAGAGTCAGATCCTGCTGCACCACAATTGGTTCCATCTCAATCTGATGGTCCGGATCCCTCAAGAACTTCCTCAACATAGAGACATGAAAAACCGGGTGTACCCCTGCCATGGAATCCGGCAGTAGCAAACGATAAGCCAGGCTGCCCACTCGGGCCAAGATAGTGAACGGTCCAATGTATCTCGGGCTGAGCGTCCCAGAGACACCGAACCGAACAACTCCCTTAGTGGGTGATACCCTGAGAAGGACTTGGTCACCCACAGCAAATTCCAGATCCCGCCTCCTCACATCAGCATAACTCTTCTGACGACTCTGAGCTGCCAAAATATTCTGACGAATTTCCCGAACCTTTTCAGAAGTTTGCTGAACCCAATCAGGACCAACCAGGGATCTCTCTCCCAAAGTCCCCCAGCATAGAGGAGAGATACACCGCCTGCCATACAAAGCCTCAAATGGTGCCATCTTGATGCTAGCTTGGTCGCTGTTGTTATACGCAAACTCTGCCAGTACAAGATGATCCTCCCAGCTACCCTTCCATGACAGAACACAAGCACGCAACATATCTTCCAAGGTTTGGATTGTTCGCTCTGACTGACCATCCGTCTGAGGGTGAAAAGCGACACTAAGCGAAAGCTTGGTGCCCAATGCACTATGGAGACTCTCCCAGAATTTGGATACAAATTTGGAGTCTCGATCAGAAACAATAGACTTAGATACCCCGTGAAGCCTGACTACTTTCTTCATATACAAGGGAACCAAATCTGAAGCTGAATTTGTGGTCTTCATGGGAATAAAATGCGCAGACTTAGTCAAGCGATCCACTACCACCCAAATAGCATCCTTGCCATGAGGGGAACGAGGTAGACCCACCACAAAATCCATGGTGATATGCTCCCATTTCCACTCTGGAATTTCTAATGGCTTCAGCAAACCTGCAGGCCACTTATGTTTGGCCTTCACGCGCTGACATACTTCATAGGCGGCCACATACTTAGAAATGTCAACCTTCATCCGCTTCCACCAGAAGTTTTGCTTCAAATCTCGGTACATTTTGGTTTCGCCAGGATGGACGGTGTAAGGCGTTTTGTGAGCTTCTCGCAGGATATCCAACTTCACCTCTGATTTCTGAGGCACACAAAGACGGCCCCTGAAACGAACCAAATCATTCTCATCAATGGTGAACTCCCGCGGTTTACCATCACCAACCCTCTTTCGAGCTTCCAGCAAAAGACGATCCTGCTGCTGAGCCGCACGCACCCTCTCCATGAGAGAGGATTGAATAAGCATCTGAGTCTCCTTGCTAGCGGTGCCGACATAACACAAAGCGATCCCCAAACGGTCTAGATCAGCGATCAATGGCAAGGCCACCTTTGGAACCCCAGACCTGCTAAGGGCATCCACCACCACATTAGCCTTCCCCGAGTGATAATGAATGGACAAATCATAATCTTTAATCAATTCTAGCCACCGACGCTGCCGCAAATTCAGCTCCTTCTGAGTAAAAATATACTTGAGACTTTTGTGATCGGTGAAAATGTCACAAGCCTCACCATAAAGGTAATGCCTCCACGACTTTAGAGCAAAAACCACCGCGGCCAATTCCAGATCATGAGTTGGATAATTCCCCTCATGCTTCCTCAACTGCCTTGAGCCATAAGCAATCACCCTGCCTTCCTGCATCAGCACACAGCCAAGACCAATACGCGAAGCATCCGTATAAACTGTGAAATGCTTACCGCTCTCAGGCAAAGCTAGGATAGGGGCGTCCACCAACTTGCTCTTCAATGACTGATAACTGACCTCACAATCGCCGGACTAGACGAAGGGAACACCCTTCTCCCGGAGCCTAGTCAAAGGCTTAGCAATGCTGGAAAAATTTGGTACGAAGCGTCGATAATACCCAGCAAGCCCCAAGAAACTTCGGATTTCAGAGACACTAGAGGGTCTCTTCCACTCCACCACAGCCGCAACATTTTTGGGATCAACCGCAATACCCTGCTGATTAATCACGTGCCCTAGGAAAGCCACATCGGATAGCCAAAAAGCACACTTCTTCAACTTGCCATAGAATTGATTCTTCCTTAGGGCACCTAGAACGAGACGGAGATGCTGCTCATGCTCGGCCTCGGTCTTTGAATAAATCAGAATATCATCCAGGAACACGACCACAAAGTCGTCCAGGAATTCATGCAACATCCTATTCATTGCTTCCATAAAGGCAGCAGGGGCATTAGTTAAGCCAAAAGACATGACTATGAACTCATAATGCCCATACCTGGTGCAGAAGGCGGTCTTCTCAATATCCTCCTCATGAATCCTCAATTGATGATAACCAGAGTTCAAATCAATTTTGGAGAACACCCGGGCACCCCTCAACTGCTCAAAGAGGACCTCAATTCGGGGAAGCGGATATTTATTCTTGATTGTCACTTGATTCAAAGCGCGATAATCCACACACAGCCGCTTGCTTTTATCCTTCTTCTCAACAAACAATACTGGGGAAGCCCATGGAGACCTGCTAGGCCTAATGAAGCCCTTAGCCAGCAGATCATCCAATTGCCGCTTTAATTCAATCTGCTCCTTTGGGGCCATTCAATACGGGGCCTTATGAATAGGTTGCGTACCCGGGATCAGCTTAATCTCAAAAGTTGCATCGCGCTCCGGAGGAATGCCTGGAAGCTCTGCTGGAAACACGTCAGCAAAGTCACACACCACCCGGATGTCCTGCACCCGTGAGGCTGCCTCACCCTCCACCACCATGGAGAAAAAGATTCCCGACTTCCTTGATCGGCGATCAGGAAGCAATTGCGCCAACAAGGATAGAGAGAACTTCGGTGAACTCCCCAAGAATACCACCTCCTTACCCGACGGCGCCTGCAATAACACTGTCTTCCAGAAGCAGGATATAACCGCACGATACTGGGATAACCAGTCCATACCCAAGATAACATCGAATGCCCCCAAGGAAATCACCACCAGATTGGCCGAAAAGACCCCATCAGCAAGAATGATAGAACACCCCTGACAAACTGAGCAGCTACTAATGGAGCCATTAGCAGATCTAACCAAAATTGGGTGACCCAGCCTCTGCACCGAAAGACCAGCCCGCGACACAAAATCCTCCGAAACAAACGAATAGCTAGCGCCAGAGTCAAAAAGAGCATGGGCTGCAAACGAATCAACTGAAATCGCACCTGTCACCACGTCTCCTTGCTTCCTGCCATCCACAGCGGGTAGCACATAAGCTCCAGAAATACCCGCAGAAGAGGAAGCTCCCGGAGTGAAATTAACAGAAGAACCCCACTGAGCCACCGGATGAGGCTGGCGCGGAGCTCCAAACTGAGTCAGCACAGGGGTAGACGGTGCAGGAGTTGGCACAGCCTGATACTGAGGAAAACCCTGCATCGGCACGAACTGAGAAGTCCCAGGCACATAAAGCTGCTGTGGAGGAAGAGGAACTGAAAACTGCTGCTCAGCACTTGGCATCATGTTGATAGTGCCCTGAGAAGAGGAGGAAGTCACCGGCTCCCATCTGAGCTTCCCATTGGGATTCCTCCTACACACCACATCCTTGTGGTCCTGACTGCAGATAGAACACCTGCCACTCCACTGGCACTCTGCACGGCGATGCGCATCTCCACAGCGGAAACACACCAGCCCCAGCCCGGGCTTAGGAACGGCCCGAAACCTCTGAGTACTTCCTCCCGAAGTACCCGAGTCAGAAGATTTGCCACGGTAAGGATGGTGGCACTGATGCTGAGACTTGCCCCTCTTGTGAGCTGGACCTCCAGTGTTGCCCCTCCTCGCGTCCTGGCTACGAGGCTGATCAACACCCGAAGACTTCTGCGACTCCATGGTATACTGGTGTTGCATCTCCACACCCAGCGCCTGCTCCACCGTGGTACGGAAGTCCACCAACGGAAAGGCCCCCAGTGCATGCCTGATAGAAGGCTTCAGACCCTGACAGAACTGGCTCGCCTTCTCCATCTCATTATAAGCCACATGAGGGACAAAGCGGACCATCTTGTTGAAGCCCACCTCATACTCTGTGACAGACTTCTTCTCCTGCTTGTAGGACTACAAGTCAATCTTCATTTTCTCCAGAAAGGTGACCGGGTAGAATCTCCTTTCAAACTGCCTGATGAAAACATCCCAAGATAGGACTCTTGGTGAGGAGGAGTGCGCTGCCTGCACGCCTCTCCACCAAATTTGCGCCTCTCCCTTCAGCAGCTGAGTGCCAAAGCGAACCCGATCTCCATATGCAATCTCGAAGACATTCATCTTATCCTCCACATAAGTCAACCAATCTGCTGCCTCGACCGGAGTACCACTGCCATCAAAAGAATCCAACTTCATGCCCATCCACTACATCAGAGAAAGACCACTGACTGGAAGAGGCACCTCGGCCCCGCCACCTGGAACAGCACCCGCAGGGACCGCGCCCCCGGGCACTTCTCCACCTCCAGCACCCTGAGCAGCACCCGCAGGGGCGACAGGAATGGCTTGCCTCAGAAGGGCCAACTCCTGCTGCATGGCCTGCATTGCGGCTAACATTGCCGCCGGACTCATCGAGTCCCCACTAGGAGCTTGCGGACTACCCCGAGCCCTACGAGGCGGCATAGCTGCAGCCACAGGGATGAGAATAATAAGTAAATGAGATAGACATAGCATCTCTTCAGATAATGTCAAAGCTAGCACAAACAATAACATAATCATATCAATAGCATGACAGAAATCTCATCCTACATGTGCAGTGTGTCAATTTATTACTACTCCACTTGCTAGGACCTACAGCCTATGGCTCTGATACCAACTGTAACACCCCACTGGTCACACACAATGGATAATACCACAAACCCCACCCACCAAACTTACTCAACACAAGAGATGTAATAAAGAAAGAATATATATAGCAAAAATCCGGCAGCACCTCCTTTGAAAACTAGCATAACAAGGAGGGGAAACATGAAGCTCATACAAGATATAAAGACATATAATTCACATAGTAGAAACTAAAATGCAAAAGTGGTAAAACTTAATTATGACCCAACTGAAGCAAAACAAATAGGATAAGGAACTCAGCCCACCCCAAGACAAACGCTCAACCAAGAACAAAGTAATACACTAGACTTGACCAACTCTGATTAACAACAGTATTAAGTGGTGGTTCCTTTATTTAAAGGTGAAGTGGCCATGCTGCTACATCCCTCTATTCCCAAGGCAGAAATTAGGTGCCTGCATCAAACAATGCAAGATGTGAGATAACACATCTCAGCAAGTAAACATAACAACAACAGATAGGACATCGTAAATCAACTGTGCTTACACAACCACGTGGTTCAGAACTTCTTTCTTTTTTTTTCTGAACAGTAAATTGCAGCAAGTAAACAAGTAACTAAATACTTAAAGCCAAGAAGAGTCACCATGTACAAGTCCAGATTATCCACATCCACATAATAGATTCCACACCTCTCCCATGAATGCACAAGGCTACAGATGCAATAATGACTTCTGCCTCCATATCTCTAAGGATATGAAGCTGCACCATACCCCTTCTCGGGCAGCATATGATGCTCAATGTACCGGTACGGTTGGACCATAAGATCGCGACGAAACTTCAATGCAATGGATGATGAGTGCATTATGCATGACAACATCATAAGTTCTTCCTAAATAAAAATGTACTAGTCATATACTTCCACCCATTCCACATAATAACCACTTGAGTAACATGACCAAACCTCAAACTCAACATATGAAGTCCATGAAACATGCACATTCTCAAATGATGGTACTCAATAAACAAACAAAATATGAATATGAACATAATAGCACAACATATTCAAGAATAAGACTCCTCATTTGCAGACGGAATAACCATCACAGTTTTACTTGCCTTCACCGGAAGTTTGGGCAAAAATACCTAAGAACGATCCGAAAGTCCACTACCTGTTTTTGACACCCAACTTAGTGCACCAAATTCACATAAAAAACCTCAAAGACAACACCGCACCTACGCGCAATCTCAAACCCCGCCGCGGGTAACAATTCTCCCCCCTCACCAACCAAACTGCAGCGGCGCTGCTTAACAATTCCATAACTTAAAAATTAAGACAGCAGTGGTGTCAAACAAAAACTCCAGAGACAACTACATAAAATTCCCCACAAGTTTTGTATACAATTTATGATTAAATTCTAACATCTAATTACTGCTAAACGGTCCACAAAATAAACCCTGCAATCTGTTTTTTTTTCTGTTTTGGGCAGCGACATACTCGGATTCAAACAGCGATAACTTTTAAAATATAATTCCGATTCGAGCGCATAAGTACTTGTTGGAAAGATAAGAAAAAGCCCTACATGATTCTCATACTGATTAACACTAATTACTCTCGAGAAAACCCCAGAAACTGCTAATACTGCTGCTGTTCATCCTCCTGAAAATCTGTTTTTTTGGACAGCCACATACCCGGATTCAAACGACGATAACTTTTAATTTATAACTCCAAATTGAGCGCATTAATACTCGTTGGAAAGGTAAAACAAAGTTCTACATGATCCCCAAATTGATCCCCATTAATTTTTCACGAAAAAAACCTAGAAACTGCTAGAACTTCCGTTGTTCATCCACCACCTAAAATTCTGGACAGCCCCCTCTACCCAATCGCAAACGCAACATCTAATCAATTGAATCGCAGCGAAAATGAACAAGGGATGAACACAAAAATCACCTTGGATTCTCCCCCTTTCCTTCCTCCCTTCTTCCCTCCACCAAAACGATTGAAGACTCGCACCACGTGACGATGATCCGAGCGGCAAGGATTGGCACCTTGGGAGGAGGAGATTGAGCGGGGGGGGCTAGGGTATGGGGTTGTGGCTGCAAGAATTGAGAGATGAGGAGATGGGCAGGGGGGCGGCGGCCAAGGTGTGGGAGAAGTGGGCGGGGGGGGGGGGGCTGCACAAGGGGGGAGGGGGTTAGGAGGGAGGCGGCTAGGGTTTGGGAGGATTAATGGGCCGAAACACCAATCGCGGCCCAACTAACCCACGCGACAGCTCCCGACCCCAACACAAGCGTCAAACCAAATAAATTCTACTGCCCTAGTTGTGAATGTTTTCCACAAAATCCCAAATCCCCAAAACAACAACCGGATGAGGGAAAAAAACAAAAAGAACAACCCCCAACTTCTCTTCTTTGCAAACCGGGTATCACAGAAAGGAAATCGGTTTGGGCCCTAATCACCATTCGGCCCAGATCACCATAAGAACCTTGCGGCCCAACCTTCTCCACCCATACGCGCGACCCTGGCTGGCGGGCCCGGATCAGCAGTCACCTCCGCGCGCGCTGACTCATTGATTCGTGGCCCCCACTTGTCATCTATTTCCTCACTAGGTGTTGCTGAACCACTTTCCAGTGAAGACCGTGTAGTCCGCAACAAACTCCACTACGTCCGGATCTCTCTGTCCCCATAAAGCATGGGCACGGATAGCCCTCGGTGTCCTTTTCCCTGAACCATAATGCGCCAAAATAGCTCACGAAACACCGCCGCCATCGAGGAGAGATAGAAGTCGACAAGAAGAGAGAAACTCACGGCCGCGTGCCACTCGGGTTGACTGAAGGGGTCGGGAGAGTCGCCTGGGTACGCTGGTCACATCCGTGGTCTTGCGGCGGTCGAAAAAGCGAGGTGTCGCCAGGAATTCCTCACCGGAGATCCTCTCTGTCGCAATGCTGTGGGCAGGGTGTCTCTGCAGGTCAAATCTTAGTGAGTATCCCTCCAACGAAGTCGCATTTACCTCTGCGTTGTTTGCCGCATCCCGGTGTTAATTTAGACCATAGGCTCGAACTCGGGCGGGCGTCACCTATGGCGCCGCCGTGGTTCAGCGAGTGCGGGGTGTATCAACGCAAGGCTACGACGACCATCGATCTATAAGAGTACGGTTAGGATTAGATCTCAGATACCCCTTTGCTCTGTTAAATCCTAACCGTAGGTTCCGATCGGATGGATCAGGATGATTCCAGGGTAATTGATTCTAGGTGGGGACTGCTAAGCAGGAGCTCGTTGAAGGCAAGTTGTGCCCCCTGATCACTTCTTTTTACCCAATCATGTTCTTATTAATCATAATGATCTGCATAGGTTAATTTTCATAGGACCCAATAGGTTACCCTAGTTTGGCTATCTTCATACCTTGTTTTACCACTGAATTTTGGGTAGTACATGCTATTGCTTTATATGGTTTTGGGTATGGAGATATACATTACTCATGTTCACACTTTTATCATCAGTTTATTATTTACTATTTATGATAAGATCATTATGTTAATTGGAACATGAAGAACCACCCGGGAAAATAGTGCTACCACAAGGGTGGTATGGGACGCCCTTGGCTAACTAACTAGGAAAGCTAGTGGAGGACTACCTTACCCGATAGGGGCAAGGGCAGTAGGGGAGTGGTCAGTGTAGGGAGGTCCTTGGGTTGATTTTGCTGCGATGGCGGTCAGGCGAGGGATCCCTACACTGGAGCTTCCTAGAAACTGTAGCAGGTTTTCTGAAGCTAGTGGAACTTTGTAAAGGCCTCGTAGTGGTACCCTACCTCGCTTCCTTGGTAGAGGTGTATGGGGTCCAACCAACCCCATGGCAAATGGGTAACTCGACTTGTGGGTAAAGATGTGCAACCTCTGCAGAGTGTAAAACTAGTATACTAGCCGTGCTCACGGTCATGAGCAGCTCGGACACTCACATGATTAATTTATGGAATTAAATTCAATTTGTCATTTGCATCGCATTGGGATTATTTATTATTATTTTGACTTACTATTATTATGGTTTGGTATTCACTTACATTTAGGTGCTGTTTGGTTCACGAAATGTAACGTAAACGGTAATGGTTTACACTCGATTACGGGCGGTAACAAGTTTGAATAGTCCGGTATCAACTTTTAGTATGATATCTGATTACGGTTAGACTAAAACAAACATGATTTAACGTTATCACTTACCCATTACGTTACAAATATTTGAACCAAACGGTACCTTAGTAACTGCTAATAAAATTTTGACCAACTTATAAAAGCAACGCTCAGCTTCAACCTTTATTTTATTGATCAGCCTTACACTTCACATGAACTCCCACCTTTGGTGAGTTCATGCACATTATTCCCCACAACTTCTTGAGCAATGAACATATGTGGGTTCACCCTTGCTGCCTCACACCCCCACAGGAGAATAAGAGGTAGTCGAAGAGGAGTCACATAACGAGGAGTTCGACTTGATCTAGGTGGCATCTCCGAGTCAGCTTTTGTGGCGCCAGGGAAATAATATTTAGTTCGTTTTATATTTATCATTTATTTTGTAAGACTTCCGCTATGTAATAAGTACATTTATGATATTTATGACATTTATCTCTATGCACTCTGTTATTATATGTGTTGTTCTTCCTTGGCGCACATATGAGATGCACCAGGCTTTATCCCTTAAATATGGGTGTGACAGAAGTGGTATCAAAGGAAATGTTGACTGTAGGACGAAACCTAGATAGAAATGGACAAAACCTTTACCTACTTACCTTACTCTGATTCTTTCTCTACTTATCTTGATCCTGTCTCACCTTCTACTGTTCTACTCTCATTATTCTTACCTTTTCTATTCTAAGACAAGGAGGATTTCACACTTTGGAATTCTACATCCATGACCCTCTAAAGAGATAGGAGACCCAAGACAAAATTAAAATCATTTTCTCTACTTAAAATTATTGGATGTTTGTTCTTATGGTAAATGCTTGATTTGTTTCTTTGATTGATTGAATCTGTATAGCAGGACATTTTAGCATGTACCACCATAAGGTAATGTATTAGTTTTAGTATGTGACACACTTAGCTAATAAATCTCCCAAAGTAACATGCCTCATAATTACTCACCTTGCCTACAATTCTTTCTTTCTTACCATGTGTTTCTAACTCAGATGGTCAATACCAGGAAGGGAGGAGGAATTGATCTACCCCCCCCCCCCCCCCCAATCGACACAACCGGAGGGTACTTAGACAACAACAGCAGCAAGCTGAGATGAATCCTCCGAATCCTCCAAATCCTCCACTAGCCGGAGCTGATCCAGCAGTTGCAGCCTAGATGCAGATAATGCAGCAGATGACTGATACTATGGCAGATATGCACGCACAGATGCGGTAGGAACGCCAAGAGATGCGCCAAGAGAAAGAGAAGATGCGTAAGGAGAGGAGGGCTCAACAGTAACAAGCACCACTACCACCACCGCCACCACCACTTCCACCCCGGGACAAGCACCGGGAATTTATGAGCCACAAGCCACCTACCTTCGCCAGCTCTCCGGATCCTCTGCATGCCGATGACTGGTTGAAGTTAGTGGAGAAAATTCTAAACATTGCCCAATGCTCTGACCGGGAGAAGGTTCTTTATGCTTCTTGTTGTCTAACTGGTCCTGCTGCTGACTGGTGGGATTCTTATGTTGCTGCCCATGATGCTGCTGACACTATTACTTGGGCTGAATTCACCACTCAATTCAGAAACTACCACATTCTTGCTGGACTGATGAAGATTAAAAAGAAGGAGTTTCTATCATTGAAGCAAGGCAACATGTCTGTCAGCGAGTATCATGACAAATTCATTCAGTTATCAAGATATGCTCCTGATGAGGTGGCTGATGATGAAAGAAAGCAAGAGCACTTCACAGAAGGACTCAATGGGCCACTACAGTATGCATTGGTCGCTCATACCTTCCCATCATTTCAGAGGCTGCTTGATAAAGCTCTAGCTATTGAACACAAGCGTGTTCAACTGGGAGACTTGAAGAGGAAGGCCATTGCCCAGAAGCAGGGTAGCAGCAGTATTCGTCCTCGCTATGTGCCGCCATAGGGTACACCAGCTCGTCCAGGAGGAGGACCACACCCAGCTCAGTACGCTCCAGATGGGACTCCGCAGACACCCCACACTCGTCAGGCTACCACCACTGGCACCCTGGCGAGGCCTACAGGACAGAAGACAGGCCCTATAGGTTCAAGTGCAGTCAGGTTGGGCATTATGCAAATGCTTGTCTGGCGGGGAATTCCAGTGCATCAGCTCCAAACAAGCAATAGACTACTGGCAAGGGATTCAGCATTGCCAGGGTTAATCAAGTTAGTGCTGAGGCCACTACTAACGGTGCTGACATCACACTTGGTATGTTTTATAATAATGCAATTCCTGCAACAATATTATTTGATTCTGGTGCTACACATTCATTTATGTCTGCTTGATATGCCAACACAAATCAGTTACCACTACGAAATATGAAAACACCAATGATAGTAATTACACCTAAAGGGCTTGTTGAGGCAAATTATATGACTCATAGATTGACATTGACAATTATGGGAAGAGAATTCTGGGCTACTCCTATAATATTAGAGGAAAGCAGTATAGATCTGATCCTTGGTATGTCATGGTTAAGAAAGGAAAAGGTCGTTATACAATGTGGTAGGGGTACTGTAGAACTCACCAGGCCTAAAGGAGAAAGATTTGAAGTTGAAATTACAGTAACTACCTCTACCAGACGTGCATTATTCTTAGTAGATGGGAAGTTTGTTGGTGACAACATTCGTGTGGTTAGGGATTTTCCAGATGCCTTTCCGGAGGAGTTACCAGGGATGCCACCAGATAGGGAAGTTGAGTGTGTCATTGATCTCTTACCTGGGACTGCTCCTATTTCTAAGCGGCCATACAGGATGTCCGTAGAAGAACTAAAGGAACTTAAGAAGCAGTTAACGGAGTTACAGGAGGCTGGGTACATTCGTCCGAATTCCTCACCTTGTGGAGCGCCGGTTCTGTTTGTACAGAAGAAAGATGGATCGCAAAGGATGTGTGTGGATTATAGATCCCTTAATGATGTTACTATGAAGAACAAGTATCTATTACCCCCCATTGAGGATTTATTTGATCAGATGAGGGGTGCAAGGGTATTCTCGAAGATTGATCTCCGATCGGGTTACCATCAAATGAAGATTAGGCCATCTGATATTCCCAAGACGGCTTTCTCAACCCGATATGGTTTATATGAATTCACAGTTATGTCATTTGGACTAACTAATGCACCAGCCTATTTTATGAATCTGATGAATAAGGTGTTCATGGAGTATCTTGATAGATTCGTCGTGGTTTTCATCGACGATATTCTTATTTATTCCAAGAATGATAGTGATCATGAGGAACATCTGAGATTGGTGCTACAAAAGCTATGGGATAATCAACTCTACGCCAAGTATAGCAAATGCGAGTTCTGGATTAATGATGTGCCATTCCTTGGACATATCATTTCTAATGGTGGGATATCAGTGGATCCTGCTAAAGTCAAGGAGATAGTGGAGTGGAGTATACCCACTACAGTTACCGATGTCCGAAGTTTCTTGGGACTTGCAGGCTATTATCAGCGATTTATTGAAGGGTTCTCTAAGATCGCTAAGCATATGACCTCACTTCTGGAGAAGGGAAGAAAGTTTAAGTGGGACGAGAAGTGCCAAGATAGCTTTAATAAATTAAAGTCGAGATTGATGTCACCCCCAGTATTGGTTATGTCAGATCTATAGAAGGGATTTGATATTTATTGTGATACATGCGGCCAAGGCTTGGGATGTGTTCTTATGCAAGGAAGAAATGTGATTGCCTACGCGTCTCGTCAGTTGCGAAAACATGAGTTGAACTATCCCACTCATGACTTAGAACTGGCAGTCGTAGTGCATGTGCTCAAAATATGGAGACATTATATTATGGGAACCAAGTGCCAAGTGTACACCGATCACAAGAGTTTGAAGTCCATATTCACTCAGAAGGATCTCAACCTTAGGCAACGCCGATGGTTGGAGCTCATTAAGGATTATGATTTGGAGATTCATTATCATCCGAGCAAGGCGAATCTGGTTGCGGATGCCTTGAGTCGGAAAGAACATGTCCATTCAGTTATTGTTGCCTAGCTAC
This sequence comes from Zea luxurians, assembly GCA_029449295.1. NCBI lineage: Eukaryota > Viridiplantae > Streptophyta > Magnoliopsida > Poales > Poaceae > Zea > Zea luxurians. Next base: position 119,613,256 of record JAOPSE010000009.1, read on the forward strand.
CCGATGAAATTGTTGAGGATTTCAGGAGACTCAACCTGGGAATAGTTGCACATACTAGAGGAATCACTATTGAAGAGGAACCAACCTTAGAGCAGGAAATACGCAAAGGTCAGGTTGGTGATGCTAAAATTCAAGAGATCAAGGATCTAATTACTGAAAGTAGAGGTCTAGAATTCACGAAAGATGAGGAAGGCACAGTATGGTTCAAGGACTGGATATGTGTCCCTGAGATTGACAGCCTTCGTGAAACTATATTGAGGGAGGCCCATGATTATGATTATTCTATTCATCCTGGTAGCACTAAGATGTATCAGGATTTGAAGCAGAAGTACTTGTGGTATGGGCTGAAGATAGATGTGGCTGCACATGTGGCTATGTGTGATGTGTGTTATAGAGTCAAGGCTGAACATCAAAGACCAGCTGGACTATTGCACCCGTTAAAGATACCTGAATGGAAGTGGGAAGAAATTGGCATGGATTTCATTACTGGGTTGCACCGCACTTCTGCAGAGTACGACTCCATTTGGGTGATTGTGGACAGACTGACAAAAGTGGCTCACTTCATACCTGTGAGAACTAATTACAAGGGAGCCAAGCTAGCAGAGTTGTATATGGCTCGGATAGTTTGTCTACATGGAGTGCCTAAGAAGATCGTGTTAGACCGGGGATCACAATTTACTTCTCGGTTTTCGTAGAAGTTGCACGAGTGCTTGGACACACAGTTGAATTTTAGTTCAGCCTACCATCCTCAAACTGATGGGCAGACCGAGAGAACCAACCAAGTACTGAAGGATATGATAAGAGCTTGTGCTCTTAAACATGGTGGTAGTTGGGATAAGAGCTTATCGTATGCAGAGTTCTCTTACAATAATAACTACTAGCCTAGTTTTAAGATGTCATCGTTTGAGGCTCTATATGGCAGAAAATGTAGAACTCCAGTGTATTGGGATCAAACTGGTGAAAGGCAGTTCTTTGGGCCTAAAATTATACAAGAGGCAGAAGAACAAGTGCGAGTGATAAGGGAGAATTTGGGAACCGCACAGTCAAGGCAGAAAAGCTATGATGATAACCGAAGAAGACTATTAGAGTTTAAGGAGGGTGATCACGTGTATCTGAAGGTGTCACCAATCCGAGGAATGCGAAGATTTAAAGTTAAAGGGAAGTTGTCCCCTCGCTATATTGGACCCTTCTTGATCTTAAAGCGAGTGGGAGAAGTTGCCTATCAACTGGAGCTACCCGATCATCTTGTGGATGTATGTGATGTCTTCCATGTGTCACAACTGAAGAAGTGCCTCATGGTACCTGAAGAGCAGCTACCAATGGAGGATCTTAGTGTTCAAGATGATCTGACTTATACTGAGTATCCTATCAAGATTCTTGATACGTTGACTCGTGTCACAAGGAGTAACCATGGAGAAGATGAAGCTACATGGGAAAGAGAAGAAGAACTACGAGTAGATTTCCCCACCTCTTTCCAAGTTCTACCTAAATCTCGAGGACGAGATTCTTTGTAAGGGGGGTAGGATTTGTAATACCCAAATTGTAAAGCTTATAAAAGAGTTGATCTCTTTATGTGATTTGCCATCTACCTTTGAGACATGTGACTAATCATATTTAAAAGTGAATAATTCTTTACTAAAACACAAACAAGCCATGCATCATATTGGAGTTTTGTTTGTGTATTTAATAATAAAAACAATAACAATAATAAAAATATAATAATGAGTTGAAGATTTGGGTTAAAACCTAAATTTGAATTTTGAATTTAAAATGGAAAAGAAGAGAGAAACACTATAAAATACAAGATAAATTTATAAATAAATAAATTTATCCCATAATTGTAACACCCGGGCTTTAAGGGACAAAGCCGAGTGCATCTCATACATGCGCCAAAGAAGACAACACATATAATAACAGAGTGTATAGAGATAAATGTCACAATAAAATCAGAGTACTTGTTACAAAGAGGAAGTCTTACAAAAATAAAAGATAATATAAAAGGATCTAAAATACATCCTTGGCGCCAGAAAGTCAACTAGGAGACGCCACCTAGATCGAATCGAACTCCTCATTAAGCGGCTCCTCTTGAAGCACCTGTTTTTCTCCTGTGGGGGGGTGTGAGACAGCAAGGGTGAGCTCACACATGTTCATCGCTCAACAAGTTGTGGGGAATAATGTGGCATGAACTCACCAAAGGTGGGAGTTCATGTGAAGTGTAAGGCTGATCAACAAAATAGAGGTTGAAGCTAAGCATTGCTTTTATAAGTTGGTCAAAATTTTATTAGCAATTACTAAGTATAAGTAAATACCAAACCATAATAAACAATAGAACAAAATTAATAAATAATCCCATGCAAATGCATATGACAAATTGAATTTAGGTTCCATAAATTAATCATGTGAGGATCCGAGCTGCTCATGACCGTGAGCACGGGTAGTATACCAGTTTTACACTCTGTAGAGGTTGCGCATCTTTACCCACAAGTCATGTTACCCATCTGCCAAGGGGTCATGAATCCCATACACCTCTACCAAGGAAGCGAGGCAGGGTAACACTACGAGGCCTTTACAAAGTTCCACTAGCTTCAGAAAACCCGCTACAGTTTATAGGAAGCTCCAGTGCAGGAATCCCTCGCCTGACCGCCATCGCAGCAAAATCAACCCAAGGACCTCCCTACACTGACCACTCCCCTACTACCCTCGCCCCTTTCGGGTAAGGTAGTCATCCACTAGCTTTCCTAATTAATCAGCCAAGGGCGTCCCATTAAACACTTGTGGTAGCACTGTTTTCTCGGGTGGTCGCTCCATGTTCCAATTAACATAATGACATTATCATGAACATAAATACATAACAGAATAATTGGAACATGGATGTAATAAAATATTATCCCGAAACCACATAATGCAATAGCATAACTACCCAAGTGAATCACGGGTAAACAAGGTAAACAGGATAAATAGACTAGGGTGACCTATTCCGTCCCATCAAAATTAAACCTATGCATGAATAGTGATAATAAAAATATTATTGGGTAAGAAAAGTGGATCAAGGGCACAACTTGCCTGGCACTTAAGATTCCAGTTACTAGGGTGATTCTTCAGATCCTCGAAACCTCGCGCTAGTCGTAGCAATACAAACAATCATGGTATAGATAAAATCAACATCACACCAAACATGAGAACAAATTGAATGATAACGACCTACACGAAGCTACGAGATCGTGGGAACGAGAACCACTAAAATCGGAGTTACTATTAAGGAGTTATGATTTATAAAAGATCTATGTGATTTAAAATATTAAACTATATTATAAATTGGTTAGTATAAATCATATGAGAGAATATCCTATAAATAATTAACTCACTTTGATCTAAGTTATAAATTGACCATAGATCATATTTTAGTAAATAATGATGAGCACATTAAAAAGACTAACAAACATAAGTTAAATAAAGATCTAATCATAAAATAATGAGACATGGTATAACAAATGTTGTTATTGCATAGTAAATATTCATATGAGATTAACGCAACTGGAACGATTCAATTTGGAATTAAAATGGGGAAGTTACGAATTTCCAAAGTTTCTATGTATTTGATATAGGATTACTTAGGAAATAAATTTTATTGTTGTTTTCATGTCAAAACGGAGGCACTATTTGATAAACAACATTATTACAAAATTATAGGAACTAGAATGGACTAATTTGTACTTCATATGAATTTTCTATGGCTTATACAAAATTCTAGCAATTATTTATACATTAAAAATCATTTTCTAATCCATTTATCTGATTTCCTAACTTCCTGGGCTAGGCGCACTAATACAGAGAAGTTCAGGGTTCCCGGGGTAAAATTACCTAGATCAGAAAACAGCCACAAGGGACTGCGGGTTTATTCTGTAAAACCATATGGGCTCTTTAGCAAAAGATCTAGGTTAAAGAGGTATCTTCCGACCTGAGCCGCACGATCTAATATCTATCGTCCAGATTAGATCCTCTTTATTACGAGTCAGTGCGCGTTCACAGACGCACGACAACCGTTGATTCCAAGATCTGCGAACTAGATTTGAAATTAGCGAGAACTAGACACACCCCCCAGATCTGGATCGGATGGACCCCATTACCCTGACCTAACCAACATCAAGCACCTCTAATCGCAGTCGTACGCGTCGCGATCGACGGCCAGGACTTGATCTGCCGAAGGGGTATCCGATGGCCCGATCACGCCCGCCCGCTACCAGATCGACGGCTAGAAATGCCTCACCCATCTCTCGCCGGACTGAGGCGGCGCCACCCATGCCGAACGGCGGTGCCCCGCCGGCGCATGGAGCCCAAGTGATTTGGCGCACCACAACCTAATCCGACCGATGCTAGACGATGAAGGGACGAAGATGAACAACATGGGGTCGCCCTCACCTTGGACCGGGTGGCAGTGAGGCCTAGCGACAGGTATGGCGGCTCCACGATGGACCGTGGCTCCGATGAGCAATTCGGCGCTCAAGGTACCACTCCGAGCCTAGGGTTACATGCGCTGGCAACGACAGAGCGACAGATGCGAACTCGAACACTCGACGGGGCCAATTGATGACGTGCAGAGGATGGCACGCGACGAACTGAGTTCCGTCGCTGCGACAGCAATGGGGTTGACGATTGATGGCTCAGTCAGGCGCTAGTTAAATGGAGAGGGAATGGGCCCAGGAGGCGCGACCTAATAACAGAAACCGAAATCCGGGGCAAGTCTTGGTCGGGAGCGCGCGAGATCCCCGGCGAAAACGACGGAATTCACGGTTCAGCGGCGAATCCTCTGCGAGGTGGGCGACGAGCCCGACTGATGGGTCCCACCTGCAGGCAACCGAGGCGGATGTAGGCGTGAGCCCATGAAGCTGACTAGTGGGTCCCGCGTGGTGATGACAAGGTAAACAAGTCGTGCGTCCTAGCAAGACCGACGGGTCGGACCCATGGTGAGTCGCCCAGAAACAGACACCAACGCGGACGGCTCTAGGAGACTGGCGCGCGGGCCCGGGTGGTCAGCGAAATCGGGCATGGTGCAGCGGTGGAAGCGGGGCGAGCCACTGGGCTGAGCCAGACGTGGAAGTGGGCCAGAAGGAGAAGAGAATGGGCCGGTCAGGGAAGGAAATGGCCCAGGCGCAGGTAAATCTCCTTTTCTTTTCTTATTTATTTTCTGTTTTATTTTCCTATTTTCCTTTCCTAAATTGTATAAATAGATAAAAATTCTAGTAGGAAAGAAGTATATTTGTTTGTATATGTTTCTTCCTAATATATATATATATATATTCTTTTCCTTTCCTTTCTCCTACCTTTAGATTGCAATTTTGGTCTTCAATCCAAATGTGGACATTAATGTATTTCTACTATTATTATTGTTAAACACATAAATAAACTCCAACATGATGCAATAGATATATGTTTATTTTAATTATTTTATTTGTTTGCTAAATGTTTGAGATACGAAGCACACTCATATTGCTTTCTTTCATTTTAGGAAAAATGGTATTTTTGATTATGGGACAAGAATCTAGAGTTACTTCAAAGTTACTATTCATGTAAATGGTTGCTTATGGTGTATCATTTCATGAGATACATGATCATTTGGTTGAATAGAAAAATTCTCTATTACTGCTCTTCTAAACTAGTTCTTGGTTTTAAAGATTCTGACCTCAGTTTTCAATACTCAAGTATAATTTGAGATAACTGAATTTACTATTTTTAGTTATTCATATATTTATTTTATTATTATTCTTTATACACATTTTGGGCATTACAAATCCTATCCCCCTTAACAGAAAACTCGTCCTCGAGATTTGTAAGGAAAGGGTACATAACTATGTTATCTCAAAACATATGCTCAAATAAAATCTCAGCATGATGCATAATTTATTAGCAACACATGGGGTCAACTAGACCTTATTATTCCTTCTGAAATAGTATCATAGCATTTACTAACTAAAGTAACATTTAGATCTTACAAATAGTAGTAATTTATATATACATTTATGTAGCTTGGTGAAGCTGGTGGGGGGGTGGAGGTAGTGGGCATTGTTGTTGTTGTCTTTCCAACCGTGCTTGCCTTATTTCTTGATGTATCTCCAGACGGACCTGACGTATTTCCTCGCGTTCTTGTCTTATCTGATTTTGCATTTTGGTCACCATGTTTGTTATTAGTTGTATTACCAGCCTTTGGGCGGCAACCACTTGATCAATTCCAACCGGTGGAGGATTTGGAGGATTCATTTCTGTTTGTTGTTGCCTGATAATCTTCCCTTCCTGGTATTGACCATCGAAGTTAGAGACATATGGTAACAATAGTTTTACAAGGGAAATTATTTGGTAGACAGAACGAATAGGCTAGTAGTTGGTTATGATCTAAGGATTCTTTAGCATGGCTTAACCTTTGTTTTATGTCCAGATTGGGGTAACTAGTCGTATAAGGTGAATATCCAAAGGTAGGATAGAATTTTGTCAAGATGAGATAGTCTACTTGGTGTAGGTCAAAAACTTGTTTGACATTTGGTGGGGACAGATAGATTATGCAGTCCATCATGACATTATGGGATGGGTTAGCTCTTATGCTCATGGTTGAGTTGATCTAATGTGCTAAGTTAAGTTAATACATGGCTAGTAAAGTCCAAGTACCACTAATCTGTTTAAGTAGACCACATTAGATTAGGTCATATTAGCTTAGATCACATTTAGATTCTACAATCACATTTAAGAATATCATTTAGTTAAGCGTATCAAGCTAACCTTATCTTTATGAAATTCTAGTATATATATATATTTATACACCTGAAATTCTTTTTATGCCATTAGTAGGTGTGGTATAGAAACAAGGGTACATCATGTTTTAGCTATTTGGTGAGTGTTGACATAGAATGAGTGTACTATGGCTTAATCAAGCTTCCTTTGGGGGTCGACCATCGGTCATGGCGTTGGATGCCATTATCCCAGTTGGGATAACATTTGCGGGTACATGGGGTAGGTGGAGTACACAGAGTTTTACTTTACTTTTGGGATAAAGGGGTTGGGCAACCTATCTGATGGTTAAGGTAGTCGCATATGGTTAGGTAGTTGTATGTGGTCCAATTAATCTAGGGCACCAGTTTAGGTTAAAGCATGCTTACAGAAGTAGGGTTCAATCTATTTTCCCAGTATTATTATCATGTTTGTCCATTAGATTAGATCTGATTAGGGCTAAATTGATATAACCAGATTAGACTAGATAAGATCTACTATTTTTTTTTGGAATAGATCATGTTTGTTACACTATTATGAGATAAGGAAAATGGTGTGGATAAGTATGCTTATTAGGACAAGATGAATTTCTAAGAATAACATAGAATCTTTTGAGATTAGTTAGATTTATTAGGATAAGATAAAATCTTTTCAAGGTAAGATGAATCTATTAAGGTAAGGAAGAATGTTTTAAGATGAGAGAGAATCTTTTAAGGTAAGAGGAACATATAATAGATATATTTTAATGGAGGATAATCTAAGTTGTTTAGTTATCTCATAAATTCTATTTATACCTATATGTATATGCAGATATAATTGTGGGCATTACTCCATAATCCATCACACTCAATCAAAGATCCAAATCAGACAAATATCATAAGAACAAACACACAAGCGTATAGATACCTATAAAAATAGTTTTGTTTTTGTTCCTATGAATAGGTCTCCTATTCCTAAATGTCACTTTAGGCACAAGATTTCAAAGTCTGAAATCCACATTTGTCTTTAGAAGGAAAAGGTAAGAATAATCAGAGTAAAGCGGAAATAGATGAGAAAAGTTTAGAAAGAATCATAGTAAGGTAAGTAGGTAAGGGTTTGTCCATTTCTATCTAGGTTTCGTCCTACAGTCAACATTCCTCTGATACCACTTCTGTAACACCCGGGCTTTAAGGGACAAAGTCGGGTGCATCTCATACATGCGCCAAAGAAGACAACACATATAATAACAGAGTGTATAGAGATAAATGTCACAATAAAATCAGAGTACTTGTTACATAGCGGAAGTCTTACAAAATAAAATATAATATAAAAGGATCTAAAATACATCCTTGGCGCCAGAAAGTCAACTGGGAGACGCCACCTAGATCGAATCGAACTCCTCATTAAGCGGCTCCTCTTGAACCACCTGTTCTTCTCCTGTGGAGGGTGTGAGACAGCAAGGGTGAGCTCACACATGTTCATTGCTCAACAAGTTGTGAGGAATAATGTGGCATGAACTCACCAAAGGTGGGAGTTCATGTGAAGTGTAAGGCTAATCAACAAAACAGAGGTTGAAGCTAAGCATTGCTTTTATAAGTTGGTCAAAATTTTATTAGTAATTACTAAGTATAAGTAAATACCAAACCATAATAAACAATAGAACAAAATTAATAAACAATACCATGCAAATGCATATGACAAATTGAATTTAGGTTCCATAAATTAATCATGTGAGGGTCCGAGCTGCTCATGACCGTGAGCATGGCTAGTATACCAGTTTTACACTCTGCAGAGGTTGCGCATCTTTACCCACAAGTCATCTTACCCATCTGCCAAGGGGTCATGAATCCCATACACCTCTACCAAGGAAGCGAGGCAGAGTAACACTACGAGGCCTTTACAAAGTTCCACTTGCTTTAGAAAACCCGCTACAGTTTATAGGAAGCTCCAGTGCAGGAATCCCTCGCCTGACCACCATCGCAGCAAAATCAACCCAAGGACCTCCCTACACTGACCACTCCCCTACTGCCCTTACCCCTTTCGGGTAAGGTAGTCATCCACTAGCTTTCCTAATTAATCAGTCAAGGGCGTTCCAGTAAACCCTTTTGGTAGCACTGTTTTCCCGGGTGGTCGCTCCATGTTCCAATTAACATAATGATATTATCATGAACATAAATACATAACAGAATAATTAGAACATGGACGTAATGAAATATTATCCCAAAACCACATAATGCAATAGCATAACTACCCAAGTGAATCAAGGGTAAACAAGGTGAAAGGGAATTAGGCTTACACCTAGTTCCCAAATAATTTTGGTGGTTGAATTGCCCAACACAAATATTGGACTAACTAGTTTGCTCTAGTGCATAAGTTATACAGGTGCAAAAGGTTCACATTTAGCCAATAAAAAGACCAAGTGTTGGATTCAACAAAGGAGCAGCAAGGCAACCGAGGGCACCTCTGGCTGGAGGCACCGGACTGTCCGGTGTGCACCGGACATGTCCGGTGCGGCCAGAGGACTTCGACTCAAACTCTTCGCCCTCGGGAATTCTCGGAAGCGGGCGCGCAATAATTCACCGGACTGTCCGGTGTGCACCGGACATGTCCGGTGCTCCAAGGAAACGCGGCCTCCGGAACTCGCCAGCCTCGGGTTCGCTCGGCAGCCGCTCCGCTAAAATTCACCGGACTGTCCGGTGTGCACCGGACTGTCCGGTGTGCCAGCGGAGCAACGGCTCTCTGCGGCGCCAACGGCTCCCTGCGGTGCATTAAATGCGCGCGCAGCGCGCGCAGACGTCAGGCTCGCCCATACCGGTGCACCGGACATCAAACAGTACATGTCCGGTGTGCACCGGACACCCAGGGGGGCCCAGAAGTCAGGAGCTCCAACGGTCCGAATCCAACGGCAATGGTGACGTGGCAGGGGCACCGGACTGTCCGGTGTGCACCGGACTGTCCGGTGTGCCATCGAACAGAGGCCTCCAGCCAACGGTCACTTTTGGTGGTTGGGGCTATAAATACCCCAACCACCCCACATTCATTGCCATCCAAGTTTTCCAACTCTCAACCACTTACAAGAGCTAGGCATTCAATTCTAGACACATACAAAGAGATCAAATCCTCTCCAATTCCACTCAAACCCTTAGTGACTAGCGAGAGAGATTTGCCGTGTTCTTTTGAGCTCTTGCGCTTGGATTGCTTTCTTTCTTTCTCATTTGTTCTTGAGATCATCACTCAATTGTAACCAAGGCAAGAGGCACCAATTGTGTGGTGGCCCTTGCGGGGAAGCTTTGTTCTCGTTTGATTGAGAAGAAGAGAAAGCTCACTCGATCCGTGGGATCGTTTGAGAGAGGGAAGGGTTGAAAGAGACCCGGCCTTTGTGGCCTCCTCAACGGGGAGTAGGTTTGCGAGAACCGAACCTCGGTAAAACAAATCCTTGTGTCACACTCTTATTTGCTTGCGATTTGTTTTGCGCCCTCTCTCGCGGACTCGTTTCTTTATTACTAACGCTAACCCGGCTTGTAGTTGTGATTATTTTTGTAAATTTCAGTTTCGCCCTATTCACCCCCCCTCTAGGCGACTATCAATTGGTATCAAAGCCAGGTTGCTTCATTAGAGCCTAACCGCTCGAAGTGATGTCGGGAGATCACGCCAAGAAGGAGATGGAGACCGGCGACAAGCCCACTACAAGCCAAGGGAGTACTTCATCGGAAGAGTCCCGCACCAAGAGAAGAGAGAAGAAGAAGAACTCCTCCAAGCGGAAGGAGAAAAGATCTTCCTCTTCTCACCACAAGGAGAAGAAGGAAAAATCTTCTTCTCACAAGCCGCATCGGAGTGGGGACAAGCACAAGAGGATGAGGAAGGTGGTCTACTACGAGACCGACACTTCATCGACATCTACCTCCGGCTCCGACGCGGCGTCCGTCACTTCTAAACGCCAAGAGCGTAAGAAGTATAGTAAGATCCCCCTACGCTACCCTCGCATTCCTAAACATACACCTTTACTATCCGTCCCATTAGGCAAACCACCAACTTTTAATGGTGAAGATTATGCTATGTGGAGTAATTTGATGCGATTTCATCTAACCTCTCTCCACAAAAGATTATGGGATGTTGTTGAGTATGGTGTACAGGTACCATCCGTAGGGGATGAGGACTATGACACGGACGAAGTAGCCCAAATCGAGCACTTCAACTCCCAAGCCACAACCATCCTCCTTGCCTCTCTAAGCAAGGAGGAATACAACAAAGTACAAGGGTTGAAGAACGCCAAGGAGATTTGGGACCTACTCAAGACGGCGCACGAGGGTGATGAACTCACCAAAATCACCAAGCGGGAAACGATCGAGGGGGAGCTCGGTCGCTTCCGTCTTCGCCAAGGGGAGGAGCCACAAGACATGTACAACCGGCTCAAGACCTTGGTGAACCAAGTGCGCAACCTCGGGAGCGCTAAGTGGGATGACCACGAGGTGGTTAAGGTTATTCTAAGAGCACTTATTTTCCTTAACCCTACTCAAGTACAATTAATTCGTGGTAATCCTAGATATCCACTAATGACCCCCGAGGAAGTCATCGGGAATTTTGTGAGCTTTGAATGCATGATTAAGGGCTCAAAGAAGATCAACGAGCTTGATGAACCCTCCACATCCGAGGCGCAACCCGTGGCCTTCAAGGCAACGGAGGAGAAGAAGGAGGAGTCTACACCAAGTAGACAACCGATTGACGCCTCCAAGCTCGACAATGAGGAAATGGCCTTAATCATCAAAAGCTTTCGGCAAATCCTCAAGCAACGGAAGGGGAAGGACTACAAATCCTGTTCCAAGAAGGTTTGCTACAAGTGTGGTAAGCCCGGTCACTTTATTGCTAAATGTCCTTTATCAAGTGATAGTGACAGGGGCGACGACAAGAAGGGCAAGAGGAAGGAGAAGAAGAAGTACTACAAGAAGAAGGGCGGCGATGCCCATGTTTGTCGGGAGTGGGACTCCGACGAAAGCTCTAGCGACTCCTCCGACGACGAGGACGCCGCCAACATCGCCGTCACCAAGGGCCTCCTCTTCCCCAACGTCGGCCACAAGTGTCTCATGGCCAAGGACGGCAAAAAGAAGGTAAAATCAAAGTCCTCCACTAAATATGAAACATCTAGTGATGAGGATGATGATAAAAATGAAGAGGATAATTTGCGCATTCTTTTTGCTAACCTCAACATGCAACAAAAGGAAAAATTAAATGAATTGATTAGTGCTATACATGAGAAGGATGATCTCTTGGATTCTCAAGAGGACTTCCTTATTAAAGAAAATAAGAAGCATGTTAAGGTTAAAAATGCTTATGCTCTAGAAAGAGAAAAATGTGAAAAATTGTCTAGTGAGCTAAGCACTTGTCATGAGACTTTAGACAACCTTAGAAATGAAAATGCAAATTTGTTAGCTAAGGTTGATTCTCATATTTGCAATGTTTCAATTCCTAGAAATGATAATGATGATTTGATTGCTAGGATTGAAAAATTGAACTGTTCTATTGCTAGCCTTAGAAATGAGAATGAGAAATTAATTGCTAAGGCTAAGGATTTTGATGTTTGCAATGCTACTATTTCCGACCTTAGAACTAAAAATGATATGTTGCATGCTAAGGTTGTTGAACTAAAATCTTGCAAACCCTCTACATCTAATGTTGAGCATATTTCCATTTGTACTAGATGTAGAGATATTAATGTTGATGCTATCCATGATCACCTAGCCTTAATTAAAAAACAAAATGATCACATAGCACAACTTAATGCTAAAATTAGAGAGCATGACTTAGAAAAATGAAAAATTTAAACTTGCTAGAAGCATGCTCTATAATGGGAGACGCCCTGGCATTAAGGATGGCATTGGCTTCCAAAGGGGAGACAATGTCAAAATTAATGCCCCTCCAAAGAACTTGTCTAACTTTGTTAAGGGCAAGGCTCCCATGCCTCAGGATAACGAGGGTTACATTTTGTACCCTGCCGGCTATCCTGAGAGCAAGATTAGGAAAATTCATTCTAGGAAGTCTCACTCTGGCCCTAATCATGCTTTTATGTATAAGGGTGAGACATCTAGATCTAGGCAACCAACCCATGCCAAGTTGCCTAGAAAGAAAACCACTAGTGCATCAAATGATCATGCCATTTCATTTAAAACTTTTGATGCATCTTATGTTTTGACTAACAAATCCGGCAAGATAGTTGCCAAAATTGTTGGGGGCAAACACAAGGGCTCCAAGACTTGTGTTTGGGTACCCAAAGTTCTTGTATCTAATGCCAAAGGACCCAAAACCGTTTGGGTACCTAAAACAAAGAACTAAATTTGTTTTGTAGGTTTATGCATCCGGGGGCTCAAGTTGGATACTCGACAGCGGGTGCACAAACCACATGACAGGGGAGAAAAGGATGTTCTCCTCATATGAGAAAAACCAAGATCCCCAACGAGCTATCACATTCGGGGATGGAAACCAAGGTTTGGTCAAAGGTTTGGGTAAAATTGCTATATCCCCTGACCATTCCATTTCTAATGTTTTTCTTGTAGATTCCTTAGATTACAATTTGCTTTCCGTATCCCAATTATGTCAAATGGGCTACAACTGTCTTTTTACTGATATAGGTGTTACTGTATTTAGAAGAAGTGATGATTCAGTAGCTTTTAAGGGAGTGTTAGAGGGTCAGCTATACCTAGTAGATTTTCATAGAGCTGAACTCAACACTTGCTTGATTGCTAAGACTAACTTGGGTTGGCTCTGGCACCGCCGACTAGCCCATGTTGGAATGAAGAATCTTCACAAGCTTCTAAAGGGAGAACACATTTTGGGACTAACCGATGTTCATTTTGAGAAAGACAGGATTTGTAGTGCATGCCAAGCCGGGAAGCAAGTTGGCATCCATCATCCACACAAAAACATCATGACTACCGACAGGCCACTGGAGCTCCTTCACATGGATTTGTTCGGCCCGATCGCTTACATAAGCATCGGTGGTAGTAAGTATTGTCTTGTAATTGTGGATGATTATTCTCGCTTCACTTGGGTGTTCTTTTTACAGGACAAATCTTATACCCAAGAAACTTTAAAGGGATTCTTGAGACGGGCTCAAAATGAGTTCGGCTTAAGGATCAAGAAAATTAGAAGCGACAACGGGACGGAGTTCAAGAACTCTCAAATTGAAGGCTTTCTTGAGGAGGAGGGCATTAAGCATGAGTTCTCTTCTCCCTACACTCCACAACAAAATGGTGTAGTGGAGAGGAAGAATCGAACTCTATTGGACATGGCAAGAACCATGCTTGATGAGTACAAGACACCGGATCGGTTTTGGGCCGAGGCGGTCAACACCGCCTGCTACGCCATCAACCGGTTATATCTTCATCGAATCCTCAAGAAGACATCTTATGAACTCCTAACCGGTAAAAAGCCCAATATTTCATATTTTAGAGTTTTTGGTAGCAAATGTTTTATACTTGTTAAAAGAGGTAGAAAATCTAAATTTGCTCCTAAAACTGTAGAAGGCTTTTTACTAGGATATGACTCAAACACAAGGGCATATAGAGTCTTTAACAAGTCCTCAGGACTTGTTGAAGTTTCTTGTGACGTTGTGTTTGATGAGACTAACGGCTCTCAAGTAGAGCAAGTTTATCCTGATGATATAGGTGAAGAACAGGCTCCATGCATAGCGCTAAGGAACATGTCCATTGGGGATGTGTGTCCTAAGGAATCCGAAGAGCCTTCAAATGCACAAGATCAACCATCCTCCTCCATGCAAGCATCTCCACCAACTCAAGTTGAGGATGAGGCTCAAGATGTTGAACAAGAAGATCAAGAAGATGAGCCACCTCAAAATGACGGCAACGATCAAGGGGGAGATGCAAATGATGAAGACAAGGAGGATGAACAACCAAGGCCGCCACACCCAAGAGTCCACCAAGCAATACAACGAGATCACCCCGTCGACACTATCCTTGGCGATATTCATAAGGGGGTAACTACTCGATCTCGTGTTGCTCATTTTTGTGAACATTACTCGTTTGTTTCCTCTATTGAGCCAACCAGGATAGAGGAAGCACTACAAGATTCGGATTGGGTGATGGCGATGCAAGAGGAGCTCAACAATTTCACAAGGAATGAGGTATGGCACTTAGTTCCACGACCTAATCAAAATGTTGTAGGAACCAAGTGGGTCTTCCGCAACAAGCAAGACGAGCATGGTGTGGTGACTAGGAACAAAGCTCGACTCGTGGCCAAGGGGTATTCACAAGTCGAAGGTTTGGATTTTGGTGAAACCTATGCACCCGTAGCTAGGCTTGAGTCAATTCGTATATTATTGGCCTATGCTACTTACCATGGCTTCAAGCTCTACCAAATGGACGTGAAGAGTGCCTTCCTCAATGGACCAATCAAGGAAGAGGTCTACGTTGAGCAACCTCCCGGCTTTGAAGACAGTGAGTATCCTAACCATGTTTATAGGCTCTCTAAGGCGCTTTATGGGCTCAAGCAAGCCCCAAGAGCATGGTATGAATGCCTTAGAGATTTCCTTATTGCAAATGGCTTCAAAGTCGGCAAGGCCGATCCTACTTTATTCACTAAGACTCTTGACAATGATTTGTTTGTATGCCAAATTTATGTTGATGATATCATATTTGGGTCTACTAACAAATCTACATGTGAAGAATTTAGTAGGATCATGACACAAAAATTCGAGATGTCAATGATGGGGGAGTTGAAGTATTTTCTAGGATTCCAAGTCAAGCAACTCCAAGAGGGCACCTTCATTAGCCAAACGAAGTATACTCAAGACATTTTAAGCAAGTTTGGAATGAAGGATGCCAAGCCCATCAAGACACCCATGGGAACCAATGGGCATCTCGACCTCGACACGGGAGGTAAGTCCGTGGATCAAAAGGTATACCGGTCGATGATTGGATCATTGCTTTATTTATGTGCATCTCGACCGGACATTATGCTTTCCGTTTGCATGTGTGCAAGATTCCAAGCCGACCCTAAGGAATCACACCTTACGGCCGTGAAACGAATCTTGAGATATTTGGCTTTTACTCCTAAGTTTGGGCTTTGGTACCCTCGGGGATCCACTTTTGATTTGATTGGTTATTCGGATGCCGATTGGGCGGGGTGTAGGATTAATAGGAAGAGCACATCGGGGACTTGTCAGTTCTTGGGAAGATCCTTGGTGTCTTGGGCTTCAAAGAAGCAAAATTCGGTCGCTCTTTCTACCGCCGAAGCCGAGTACATTGCCGCAGGTCATTGTTGCGCGCAATTGCTTTGGATGAGGCAAACCCTGCGGGACTACGGTTACAAATTAACCAAAGTCCCTTTGCTATGTGACAATGAGAGTGCAATCAAAATGGCCGACAATCCCGTCGAGCATAGCCGCACTAAGCACATAGCCATTCGGTATCATTTTCTTCGGGATCACCAACAAAAGGGGGATATCGAGATTTCTTACATTAATACTAAAGACCAATTAGCCGATATCTTTACCAAGCCTCTTGATGAACAATCTTTTACCCGACTTAGGCATGAGCTCAATATTCTTGATTCTAGGAATTTCTTTTGCTAAACTTGCACACATAGCACATGAATATACCTTTGATCATGTCTCTTTTATATATGCTATGACTAATGTGTTTTCAAGTGTATTTCAAACCAAGTCATAGGTATATTGAAAGGGAATTGGAGTCTTCGGCGAAGACAAGGCTTCCACTCCACTCCACTACTCATCCTTCGCCGTCGCTCCGCATCATCTCTCCAACTTTGGTATAATCTTCACTCATTTATTTTATGACCAAAGGGGGAGAAAGTACTTCATTGGGCTCTAATGATTCCGTTTTTGGCGATTCATGCCAAAGGGGGAGAAAATATGAGCCCAAAGCAAAAGGACCGCACCACCACCTAATTTTTAAAATTTGATGATTTTAAATTGGTAAATTTCAAAATTGGTATCTCCTTGAGTTCTAAAGGGGGAGCAAGTAGTATTTTTAAAATTGATGGAAAACCCTCTTGAACACTAAGAGGAGGATCTCATTTAGGGGGAGTTTTGTTTAGTCAAAGGAAAAGCATTTGAACAAAGGAAGAAAATTTCAAATCTTGAAAATGCTTTGCAAAATCTTATTCATTTACCTTTGACTATCTTGCAAAATGACTTTGAAAAGGATTTACAAAAGAGTTTGCAAAAACAAAACTTTTGGTGCAAATGTGGTCCAATATATCAAAAACAAAGAAACCATCCATGCGCATCATGAAAGTATTTACATTGGCTCAATTCCAAGCAACCTTTGCACTTACATTATGTGAACTAGTTCAATTATGCACTTCTATATTTGCTTTGGTTTGTGTTGGCATCAATCACCAAAAAGGGGGAGATTGAAAGGGAATTAGGCTTACACCTAGTTCCCAAATAATTTTGGTGGTTGAATTGCCCAACACAAATATTGGACTAACTAGTTTGCTCTAGTGCATAAGTTATACAGGTGCAAAAGGTTCACATTTAGCCAATAAAAAGACCAAGTGTTGGATTCAACAAAGGAGCAGCAAGGCAACCGAGGGTACCTCTGGCTGGAGGCACCGGACTGTCCGGTGTGCACCGGACATGTCCGGTGCGGCCAGAGGACTTCGACTCAAACTCTTCGCCCTCGGGAATTCTCGGAAGCGGGCGCGCAATAATTCACCGGACTGTCCGGTGTGCACCGGACATGTCCGGTGCTCCAAGGAAACGCGGCCTCCGGAACTCGCCAGCCTCGGGTTCGCTCGGCAGCCGCTCCGCTAAAATTCACCGGACTGTCCGGTGTGCACCGGACTGTCCGGTGTGCCAGCGGAGCAACGGCTCTCTGCGGCGCCAACGGCTCCCTGCGGTGCATTAAATGCGCGCGCAGCGCGCGCAGACGTCAGGCTCGCCCATACCGGTGCACCGGACATCAAACAGTACATGTCCGGTGTGCACCGGACACCCAGGGGGGCCCAGAAGTCAGGAGCTCCAACGGTCCGAATCCAACGGCAATGGTGACGTGGCAGGGGCACCGGACTGTCCGGTGTGCACCGGACTGTCCGGTGTGCCATCGAACAGAGGCCTCCAGCCAACGGTCACTTTTGGTGGTTGGGGCTATAAATACCCCAACCACCCCACATTCATTGCCATCCAAGTTTTCCAACTCTCAACCACTTACAAGAGCTAGGCATTCAATTCTAGACACATACAAAGAGATCAAATCCTCTCCAATTCCACTCAAACCCTTAGTGACTAGCGAGAGAGATTTGCCGTGTTCTTTTGAGCTCTTGCGCTTGGATTGCTTTCTTTCTTTCTCATTTGTTCTTGAGATCATCACTCAATTGTAACCAAGGCAAGAGGCACCAATTGTGTGGTGGCCCTTGCGGGGAAGCTTTGTTCCCGTTTGATTGAGAAGAAGAGAAAGCTCACTCGATCCGTGGGATCGTTTGAGAGAGGGAAGGGTTGAAAGAGACCCGGCCTTTGTGGCCTCCTCAACGGGGAGTAGGTTTGCGAGAACCGAACCTCGGTAAAACAAATCCTTGTGTCACACTCTTATTTGCTTGCGATTTGTTTTGCGCCCTCTCTCGCGGACTCGTTTCTTTATTACTAACGCTAACCCGGCTTGTAGTTGTGATTATTTTTGTAAATTTCAGTTTCGCCCTATTCACCCCCCCTCTAGGCGACTATCACAAGGTAAACAGGATAAACAGACTAGGGTGACCTATTGGGTCCCATTAAAATTAAACCTATGCATGAATAGTGATAATAAAGAATATTATTGGTTAACAAAAGTGGATCAAGGGCACAACTTGCCTGGCACTTGAGATTCCAGTTACTAGGGTGATTCTTCAGATCCTCGAAACCTCGCGCTAGTCGTAGCAATACAAACAAACATGGTATAGATAAAATCAACATCACACCAAACATGAGAACAAATTGAATGATAACGATCTACGCGAAGCTACAAGATCGTGGGAATGAGAACCACTAAAATCGGAGTTACTATTAAGGAGTTATGATTTATAAAAGATCTATGTGATTTAAAATATTAAACTATATTATAAATTGGTTAGTATAAATCATATGAGAGAATATCCTATAAATAATTAACTCACTTTGATCTAAGTTATAAATTGACCATAGATCATATTTTAGTAAATAATGATGAGCACATTAACAAGACTAACCAACGTAAGTTAAATAAAGATCTAATCATAAAATAATGAGACATGGTATAATAAATGTTGTTATTGCATAGTAAATATTCATACGCGGTTAATGCAATTGGAACGGTTCAATTTGGAATTAAAATGGGGAAGTTACGAATTTCCAAAGTTTCTATGTATTTGATATAGGATTACTTAGGAAATCAATTTTATTGTTGTTTTCATGTCAAAAGAGAGGCACTATTCGATAAACAACATTATTACAAAATTATAGGAACTAGAATGAACTAATTTGTACTTCATATGAATTTTCTATGGCTTATACAAAATTCTAGCAATTATTTATACATTAAAAATTATTTTCTAATCCATTTATCTGATTTCCTAACTTCCTGGGTTGGGCGCACTAATACAGAGAAGTTCAGGGTTCCTAGGGTAAAATTACCTAGACTCAGAAAACAGCCACAAGGGACTACGGGTTTATTCTGTAAAACCATATGGGCTCTTTAGCAAAAGATCCAGGTTCAAGAGGTATCTTCCAACCTGAGCCGCACGATCTAATATCTACCGTCTAGATTAGATCCTCTTTATTATGAGTCAGTGCGCGATCACAGACGCACGACAACTGTTGATTCCGAGATCTGCGAACTAGATTTGAAATTAGCAAGAACTAGCCACACCCCCAGATCTGGATCTGACGGACCCCATTACCATGACCTAACCGACATCAAGCACCTCTAATCGCAGTCGTACGCGTCGCGATCGACGGCCAGGACTTGATCTGCCGAAGGGGGTATTCGATGGTCCGATCACGCCCGCCCACTACCATATCGACGGCTAGAAATGCCTCACCCATCTCTCGCCGGACTAAGGCGGCGCCACCCGCACCGAACAGCGGTGCCCCGCCTGTGCATGGAGCCCAAGTGATTTGGCGCACCACAATCTAATCCTACCGACGCTAGACGATGAAGGGACGAAGATGAACAACATGGGGTCGCCCTCACCATGTACCGGGCGGCAGTGAGGCCTAGCGACGGGTATGGCGGCTCCACGATGGACCGTGGCTCCGACGACCAATTCGCCGCTCAAGGTACCACTCCGAGCCTGGGGTTCCGTGCACTAGCAATGACAGAGCGACAGATGCGAACTCGAACACTCGACGGGGCTAGTTGACGACATGCAGAGGATGGCACGCGGCGAACTGAGTTCCGTCGCTGCAACGGCAATGGGGTTGACGATGGATGGCTCGGTCAGGGGCTAGTTAAATGGAGAGGGAAGGGGTCCACGAGGCGTGACCTAATAACAGAAACCGAAATCTGGGGCAAGTCTTGGCCGGGAGCGCGTGAGATCCGCGGCGGAAACGATGGAGTTCGTGGTTCAGCGGCGAATCCTCTGCGAGGTGGGTGACGAGCCTGACTGATGGGTCCCACCTGCAGGCAACCGAGGCAGATGCAGGCATGAGCCCGTGAAGCTGACTAGTGGGTCCCACGCGGTGATGACAAGGCGAACAAGTCGTGCGTCCTGGCGAGACCGACAGGTCGGACCCATGGTGAGTCGCCCAGAAATAGACACCAACGTTGATGGCTCCAGGAGACTGGCGCGCGGGCCCGGGTGGTGAGCGAAATCGGGCGCGGTGCAGCGGTGGAAGCGGGGCGAGCCACTGGGCTGAGTCGGACGTGAAAGTGGGCCAGAAGGAGAAGAGAATGGGCCGGCCAGGGAAGGAAATGGCCCAGGCGCAGGTAAATCTCCTTTTCTTTTCTTATTTATTTTCTGTTTTATTTTCCTATTTTCCTTTCCTAAATTATATAAATAGATAAAAATTCCAGTAGGAAAGAAGTATATTTGTTTGTATGTGTTTCTTCCTAATATATATATATATATATATATATATATATATATATATATATATATATATATATATATATATTCTTTTCCCTTGCTTTCTCCTACCTTTAGATTGCAATTTTGGTCTTGAATCCAAATGTGGACATTAATGTATTTCTATTATTATTATTATTATTATTATTATTGTTAAATGCATAAATAAACTCCAACATGATGCAATAGATATATGTTTATTTTAATTATTTTATTTGTTTGCTAATGTTTGAGATACGAAGCACACTCATATTGCTTTCTTTCATTTTAGGAAAAATGGTATTTTTGATTGTGGGACAAGAATCTAGATTACTTCAAAGTTAACTATTCATGTAAATGATTGCTTATGGTGTATCATTTCTTGAGATACATGATCATTTGGTTGAATAGAAAAAATCTCTATTACTGCTCTTCTAAAATAGTTCTTGGTTTTAAAGAGTCTGACCTCAGTTTTCAATACTCAAGTATAATTTGAGATAACTGAATTTACTATTTTTAGTTATTCATATATTTATTTTATTATTATTTTTTATACACATTTTGGACATTACAATAATGGTATGACTAAAATTATACATTCAAAATTTAGTGCAAATTCACCACAAAACTTTGAATTCAAATCTGGAATCTAAAAGTAAAAAGAAAGGAAAAATAAAATAGAAAATAAAAAGGGAAAATAGAAAATAGGAAAGGAACTCGGTTTGGGCCGTAATCACCATTCGACCCAGATCACCATAAGAACCGCGCGGCCCAACCTTCTCCACCCATACGCGCGACCCTGGCTGGCAGGCCCGGATCAGCAGTCACCTCCGTGCGCGCTAACTCACTGATTCGTGGCCCCCACTTGTCATCTCTTTCCTCACCAGGCGTTGCGGAACCACTTTCTCGTGAAGACCGCGTCGTCCGCAACAAACTCCACTACGCCCGGATCTCTCTGTCCCCATAAAGCATGGGCACGGATAGCCCTCGGCGTCCTTTTCCCTGAACCATACTGCGCCAAAACAGTTCACGAAACACCACCGCCATCGAGGAGAGATAGAAGTCGGCAAGAAGAGAGAAACTCGTGGTCGCATGCCACTCGGGTTGACTGAAGGGGTCGCGAGAGTCGCCTGGGTATGCTGGTCACATCCGTGGTCTTGCGGTGGTCGTAAAAGCGAGGTGTCGCTAGGAATTCCTCGACGGAGATCCTCTCTGTCGCAGCGCCGTGGGCAGGGTGTCTCTGCAGGTGAAATCTCAGTGAGTATCCCTCCAACAAAGTCGCATTTACCTCTGCATCGTTTGCTGCGTCCCGGTGTTAAGTTTAGACCATAGGATCGAACTCGGGTGGGCGTCACCTATGACGCCGCCGCGGGAGCTGGCCGCCGCCGCCGCGGTTCAGTGGGCACGGGGTGTATCAATGCAAGGCTACGACGACCGATGATATGTGAAAGTACAGTTAGGATTAGATCTCAGATACCCCTTCGCTGTGTTAAATCCTAACCGTAGGTTCCGATCGAATGGATCAGGATGATTCTAGGGTAATTGAATCTGTGCCATAGATCGCAGATCGGACGGACCGCGCTGCGTACCACTTCACGGGCGACTGGATCTAATCTGGCGCGTCCGTTTCTGATCGGGCAGCTCATAGATCACGATACCCCTTTGCGGTGCCATTTTTCTAAAGAGCCCTTCTGTTTTTAGAAAACCAACCCGCAGTCCACTCGGGTTGTTCACTGAGTCTAGGATACCTTACTAGCTAGCCCCTACACTTCTCTGAAATTGACACGCAGTCCAGAGAGAAATAAAAATAGAGAAATAATTAGGGTGTAACACCCACTTTGTAATTGCTAGGAATAATGTCAATTGAGAAACATTTTCTCTTTATGTGAGTTTGAACTATATGCATCATCACATGTGAACACCATGTCCAAAAACAAATAACAAAGAGAGGTGCTACTAAATCATTGCATCATGCTGGATATTTTATTTGGGTGTGTACTTTGTGACAAGAAAAATATTAAATATCCAAATGAGAAATTAAATCCTAAAAGAAATGCTAAAATTTGGAAAGAAAGAAAGAAATAACATGAAATATAATACAAAATTTATAAACATACCAACTCAACTATACTGGTATGATTGAAATTTATCTATAATTTGAGTACAAGTGCAAAGTTATACTTGGAATTCAAATTTTGAAATTGAAAAAAAATAATAAAAAGAAAAGAAAACAGAAAAACAGAAAATAGAAAAAGAAAAGGGGTACTATACCTAACTGGGCCGCAGAACACCATTTCGGCCCAGCTCTGGACGGCACCCGCGCGGCCCACTCCTACTCTTCAGCCGCGCACCCGCCTTTCCCTCACTGCCGGCCGGGCCCATTGGTCAGTGACCCACTCACCGCGCGCTCGCGCTTCAGCTGGCGCCGACAATGCGGGCCCGCTCGTCATTCGCTCAGTCCCGTGCCCACCTACGCAGTCCCACTGGCACGCGGGCCCTTGCCTGTCAGATCGTCCTCCCTCCCTCGCAACGACGCTCGCGCAATCCTCGCCGCGCTGACCGCGCCAACTCGCGTGGGGAACCCTCCGGTGACCTCGGAGTCCGCGTAACGGTCGCGCCGCTACAAGTAGAAAAGACCACGCCCCATCGCCTGGTACCCCGACCACTCTTTCATCCCGCAGTGCATAAAAGTCACCGCCGCCGGGATAGAGCTTCACCCGCCGCCGCGGAACTCCGCCTGTGTTGCCATTCGGGCCTCGGATCGGGACCTGGGAGCTTCGCCTGGTCGTGCCGCTTGCGCGCAACCACCTCGGGAGGGCGGAAGACGTCCGGCCATCCCTTAATTGCTCACCGGAATCTCCTCCTCCACCGTGGAAGCCGTCTGCCGTGGCCAGGAAGCTTCGCGCCGTGCCTGCCGGTACTAATCCTTTCCCTTGTTTCGCCATTCACCTGACATCGTGTAGTGGGGTCTTGATTGAACTTTGGTGAACCGGGGTCGAGGTTTCGGTGCACTCCGGCGATGGCGTCCGCCGTGGGAGCGGGGCGGCGCCGCCTCTGTGCGGGTCTTGGGTTGGGGTGATCGTGACCGTCGGATGGCGCGTGGACGGTCCCGATTAGATCGAGCATACCCGTTCGTTCAAACGAACCTCGACCGTAGATGCGAGATCCAGCGGTGCAGAGTAGATCTGTGATTCATTAAATCCGTGCCGTCGATCGTGGATCCCACGGCTCTGGGCGCATACCGGTTCGGGTTATACTAAGTCTAATCCGAGCCGTCCGTGTGTGATCCAACGGCCAGAACGGCCCGATACCCTTTCGCTGTGGCGATTTTGTTAAAGAAACCCTGGAAAACCGAGGAATCAACCCGCCGTCCACAAATCCTGTGCGCTGTGTCTCTGTAGTTTTACCCCGAGCCCCCTGGGTTTCTCCAGAATTGAGGCCCAGTCCAGGACTTTATAAAACCAGAGAAAATGATTATTAAATAGATTTTTAATAGGAAAATAATTGCTAGAACTTTATAAATTCATAGAAAATTCATACTAACTCCAAATTAATTCATTCCAGTTCCTAAAATTTTGTAATTTTATCCTCTTTCACTTAGTGTCTCTGTTTTGGCATAAAAACAGTAAGGAAATTTATTTATCACTTAACCCTATTTAAAGCACATAAAACCTTTGAAAATGCATAACTTAAAATCTATAATTCAGAAAATTATGATTTCTGTTCCTAGGATTTTATTTTAATATGTAGAATAACTCTGTGTATTTTGTTTACATGCTTGGTGTAATGTTAATTTTCCCTATATCCTGTGCTTGTTTGTATTGTGGCGAGTAGAAGAGCCCGTTGCTGAGGATCCTGGTGAGCAGCAAGTTGAAGTAGCTGAGCAGGAGCTCATTGAAGGCAAGTTGTGCCCTTGACCACTTTTTACCCAATAATGTTCTTTAATATCACATACTCATGCATAGGTTAATTTTGATGGGACCCAATAGGATTCCCTAGATTGTTTATCTCATTACCTTGTTTACCCCTGAATCACTTGGGTAGTTTGCTATTGCTTTATATGGTTTTGGGATAATCATTTATTACCTCTATGTTCCAATTCTTGTTGTTATTCTGTTTATGTTCATGTTGTTATCATTAATGTTAATTGGAACATAGAGCTTAACTTGAGAACCACGTGCCACCACAAGGGTGGAATGGGACGCCCTTGGCTGATTAATTAGGAAAGCTAGTGGAAGACTACCTTACCCGAAAGGGGCAAGGGCAGTAGGGGAGAGGTTAGTGCGGGGAGGTCCCTGGTTGATTTTGCTGCGATGGCTATCAGCCAGGAACCCTTTACTGGATCTTCCCATAAACTGTAGCGGGTTTTCGGAAGCTAGTGGAACTTTGTAAAGGCCTCGTAGTGTTGCCCTGCCGTGCTTCCTAGGTAGAGGTATATGGGATTCATGACCCCTTGGCAGATGGGTAACATGACTTGTGGGTAAAGGGTACAACCTCTGCAGAGTGTAAAACTGGTATACTAGCCGAGCTCACGGTCATGAGCAGCTCAGGACTCTCTGATGTTTAAATTATGGAACTTAAATTCAATTTTGTCATTTGCATTGCATGGGTTTATTATTAATTTTGTTCTACTACTTTACTTATGGTTTGGTATTTACTTACACTTAGTAATTGCTAATAAAATTTTGACCAACTACTTAAAAGCAATGCTCAGCTTTAACCCCTGTCTTTGATTAAGCCTTACACATCACATGAACTCACACCTTTGTGAGTTTATGTCCACTGGTTCCCCACAACTTGTTGAGCTATGATCATGTGTGAGCTCACCCTTGCTGTCTCACACCCCCCCCACAGGAGATGATCAGGTGGTTCAGGAGGAGCTGCCTAACACTGAGGAGTTCGATCTGATCTAGGTGGCGTTTCCCAGTCGACATTGGCGCCGACGATCCTTAGTTGGTTTTATCTTTATTATTTTATTTTGTAATAAGTCTTCCGCTATGTAATAAATACTCTGATGTTAATGACATTTATCTCTATACACTCTGTTATTATATATGTTGTCTTCTTGGCGCATGTATGAGATGCACCCGGCTTTGTTCCTTAAAACCGGGTGTTACAGAAGTGGTATCAGAGGAAATGTTGACTGTAGGACGAAACCTAGATAGAAATGGACAAGCCCTTACCTACTTATCTCATTCTGATTCATTCTACACTCACCTTACTCTGATTCTTTCTACACTTATCTTGATCCTGTCTCACCTTCTACTGTTCTACTCTGATTATTCTTACCTTTTCTACTCTGAGACAAGATGGATTTCAAACCTTGGAATCCCTACCCCTATGACATTTTTAAGAGATAGGGAACCTAAGACAAAATTAAAACTATTTTCTCTATTTAAAAATATTGTTTGATTGTGCTGATGCTAAATGCCTGATTTGCTTCTTCGATTGATTGAATTATTATAGATGGACATCTTGGCATGTACCACCATAAGGCATTGAATTAGCTAGGATATGTAAAATATTAATCTGCTTAGCTAGTAAATTCCCCAAAGTAACCTGATTTGTAAATACCTGCCTTGTCTACTATTTTCTTACCATATGTATCTAACTCAGATGGTCAATACCAGGCGGGGTGGTGGAATTGACTTGCCTCCTAACCAACACACTCGAAGACAACCTCAGCCACAACCTGCTGGGATGAATCCTCCCAATCCTCCACCGGGCGGAGTTGACCCACTGGTTGCTGCTCAGATGGCAATGATGCAGCAAATGGCAGATACTATGGCGGATATGCGTGCTCAGATGCAGCAGGAACGCCAAGAGATGCGTCAAGAAAGAGAGGATATACGACAGGAGTTGCGCCAGGAGCGAGATGAGATACGCCAGGAAAGGAGGGCGCAACAACAGCAGCTGCAACAGCAAATGCAACAACAACAGCAACAAGTAC
Source organism: Zea luxurians (assembly GCA_029449295.1). Taxonomy (NCBI): domain Eukaryota; kingdom Viridiplantae; phylum Streptophyta; class Magnoliopsida; order Poales; family Poaceae; genus Zea; species Zea luxurians. The sequence continues at coordinate 119,639,972 of JAOPSE010000009.1, forward strand.
CACTGCCTCCACCTCCACCACCACCAGTTCCACCCCGAGACAAGCATAGAGAGTTCATGAGCCATAAGCCACCCACATTTGCAAGCTCACCAGATCCACCTGATGCAGATGATTGGCTGAAAGCAATTGAGAAGATGCTGAATATTGCACAATGCACTGACCGGGAGAAGGTTTTATATGCTTCTGGACGTCTGATTGGTCCTGCTGCTGACTGGTGGGATTCTTATACTGCTGCCCATGATGCTGCGGATACTATTACCTGGGCAGAGTTTAGCACACAATTCAGGAACTATCATATTCCAGCTGGTATGATAAAGATTAAGAAGAAGGAATTTCTGTCACTGAAGCAAGGGAGTATGTCAGTCAGCGAGTACCGCGACAAGTTTATTCAGTTATCCAGATATGCCCCTGAAGAAGTGGCTGAAGACGAGAGGAAGCAGGAGCATTTCATTGAAGGACTTAATGGACCACTGCAGTATGCTCTTGTGGCACACACATTTCCATCATTTCAGAGGCTGCTTGATAAGGCACTGGCTATTGAACACAAGCGTGTTCAACTGGGAGATTTGAAGAGGAAGGCCATATCTCAAGGACAAGGAAGCAGCAGTGTTCGTCCTCGCTACAGTTCACCACAGAGTACACTGACTCGACCCGGAGGACCACGCCCAGTTCCGCAGTCACCACTGAGGACTCCACCTCCTCGACAGGCTACCCCCTACTGGCACCCCGACGAAGTTTTCAGGACAGAGTCCGGGCACTCAATGCTACAAGTGTGGGAAGATTGGTCATTATGCAAATGTCTGCCCACAGAGGATTGCTACTACTCCAGTTCAGAACAGGCAGCAAACTCCAGGAACTGGCAAGGGATATTCTATTGCCAAGGTTAATCAAGTCAGCGTTGATGCTACTCCGGATGGAGGGGACCTCGTAATTGGTATGTTTTATGTTAATGCAATTCCTGCAACCATATTATTTGATTCTGGTGCTACACATTCATTCATGTCTACTAGATATGCCAACACAAATGAAATACCACTGCTAAATATGAGGACACCCCTGATAGTAATTACACCTAAAGGGCCTGTTGAGGCGAATCAAATGACACGTAAATTGACATTAACCATTATGGGTAGAGAATTTGGAGCTACTGCTATAATATTGGAGTCAAGCAGTATAGATTTGATTCTTGGTATGTCATGGCTAAGAAAGGCAAAGGCCGTTATAGCATGTGGTAGAGGTACCGTAGAACTCACTACTACTAAAGGAGAAAGGTTTCAAGTTAACATTGCAGTAACCTCCTCATCTATGCGTGCAATGTTCTTTATGCCTGAGGAGTTTGTTGGTGACAATATCCGGGTGGTTAGAGATTTTCCGGATGTCTTTCCAGAGGAGTTACCAGGAATGCCACCTGATAGAGAAGTTGAGTTTGTTATTGATCTCTTACCTGGAACCGCCCCTATTTCTAAACGGCCTTATAGGATGTCCGTAGAGGAGTTGAAGGAGCTTAAGAAGCAGTTAACTGAGTTACAAGAGGCTGGGTACATTCGTCCGAGTTCCTCACCTTGGGGAGCACCGGTCTTGTTTGTACAGAAGAAGGATGGATCGCAGCGGATGTGTGTGGATTATAGATCTCTTAATGATGTTACAGTGAAGAACAAGTATCCGTTGCCCCGTATTGAAGATTTGTTTGATCAAATGAGAGGTGCTAGAGTATTTTCGAAGATTGATCTCCGATCCGGGTATCATCAGATGAGGATTAGACCATCGGACATTCCCAAGACGGCTTTCTCGACTAGATATGGATTATATGAGTTCACAGTTATGTCGTTTGGATTGACTAACGCACCAGCCTATTTTATGAACTTAATGAACAAGGTGTTTATGGAGTATTTGGACAGATTCGTCGTGGTATTCATCGACGATATTCTTATTTATTCTCAGAGTGAAAGTGATCACGAGGAACATCTGAGGATGGTGCTACAGAAGCTACGAGATAATCAACTCTATGCTAAGTTCAGCAAGTGCGAGTTTTGGATTGGCGAAGTGCCATTTCTTGGTCATATTATTTCTAATGGAGGAATAGCAGTGGATCCTGCTAAGGTTAAGGAGATAATGGAGTGGAAAGTCCCCACTACAGTTACTGAGATTCGAAGTTTCTTAGGACTTGCTGGATATTATCGGAGGTTTATTGAAGGATTTTCTAAGATTGCTAAGCCGATGACTTCGCTTTTGGAGAAAGGAAAAGAATTTAAGTGGGACGAGAAGTGTCAAGACAGCTTTGATCTATTGAAGAAGAGGTTGATGTCGCCACCAGTATTGGTTATGCCAGACCTGCAGAAAGGATTTGATATTTATTGTGATGCATGTGGCCAAGGCTTGGGATGTGTGCTCATGCAAGAAGGACATGTGATTGCTTATGCTTCTCGTCAGTTGCGGAGACATGAATTGAACTACCCCACTCATGACTTGGAATTGGCAGCCGTTGTGCATGCACTTAAGATTTGGAGACATTATATCATGGGGACCAAGTGCCAAGTGTATACGGATCATAAGAGTTTGAAGTATATATTCACTCAGAAGGATCTCAACCTTAGGCAACGCCGTTGGTTGGAGCTTATTAAGGATTATGATTTGGAGATTCACTATCACCCGGGCAAGGCAAACTTGGTTGCAGATGCCTTGAGTCGCAAGGAGCATGTTCATTCAGCTGTTGTTGCCCAGCTACCCGATGAGATTGTTGAGGACTTCAGGAGACTTAACCTGGGGATAGTTGCTCATACTGAAGGAGTTACTATTGATGTGGAACCTACTTTGGAGCAAGAGATCCGCAAGGGACAAATTGGTGATGATAAGATAAAAGAGATTAAGGATCTGATTACTGAAGGTCGCGTTCCGGAATTCACGGAAGATGAGCAGGGCACTATATGGTTCAAGGACAGGATATGTGTTCCTGATATTAAAAGCCTTCGAGAGACTATTTTAAAGGAGGCCCATGACTCGGATTATTCTATTCATCCCGGTAGTACCAAGATGTACCAGGATTTGAAGCGGAAGTATTGGTGGTATGGATTGAAAAGAGATGTAGCTGCACATGTGGCTATGTGCGATGTATGTCAAAGAGTTAAGGCTGAACACCAGAGGCCAGCTGGACTATTGCATCCACTGAAGATACCCGAGTGGAAGTGGGAAGAGATTGGTATGGATTTCATTACTGGATTGCCTCGCACCCAGAAAGGATATGATGCTATATGGGTGATTGTGGATAGATTGACTAAAGTGGCTCACTTTATTCCTGTCAAGACTACTTATAAGGGTACTCAGCTAGCAGAGTTATATATGGCTCGGATTGTGTGTTTACATGGAGTACCAAAGAAGATCGTGTCTGATCGAGGTTCGCAGTTTACCTCAAGATTTTGGAGAAGCTTTCATGAGAACATGAGCACGAAGTTGAATTTCAGTACGGCTTATCACCCTCAGACTGATGGACAGACTGAAAGGACTAATCAAGTATTGGAGGATATGTTGAGAGCATGTGCCCTTCAGCATGGAGGAAGTTGGGATAAGAGTCTGCCTTATGCTGAATTCTCATATAATAATAGTTATCAGGCCAGTCTGAAGATGTCACCTTTTGAAGCTTTATATGGGAGGAAGTGCAGGACTCCTCTATATTGGGATCAGACTGGAGAGAGACAGTTCTTTGGACCTGAATTGATTCAAGAAGCAGAAGAACAAGTTCGTATAATTCGAGAAAATTTGAGAGTGGCTCAAACCAGGCAGAAGAGCTATGCTGATAATAGAAGGAGGCCACTGGAATTCGAAGAAGGAGATTATGTGTATCTCAAGGTGTCACCACTTCGTGGAATGAGGAGATTCAAAGTTAAGGGCAAATTGTCCCCTCGTTATATTGGACCATTCTTGATCTTTAGAAGAGTTGGGGAGATGGCATACCAACTCGAGTTACCTGCTAGTCTATCAGATGTGCATAATGTGTTCCATGTATCTCAACTGAAGAAGTGTCTCCGTGTTCCCGAGGAACAGTTACCAATGGAAGAGCTCAGTGTTCAAGGTGATTTGACTTACACGGAGTACCCGATCAAGATTTTGGATACATTGACTCGAGTTACAAGGAATAAGGTGATAAAGATGTGTAAAGTTCAATGGAGTCACCACAGTGAAGATGAAGCAACTTGGGAAAGGGAAGAAGAGCTTCGTATAGATTTTCCCCACCTTTTCTCTAGTTCTTCTTAAATCTCGAGGACGAGATTATTTTTAAGGGGGGTAGGATTTGTAACACCCACTTTGTAATTGCTAGGAATAATGTCAATTGAGAAACATTTTCTCTTTATGTGAGTTTGAACTATATGCATCATCACATGTGAACACCATGTCCAAAAACAAATAACAAAGAGAGGTGCTACTAAATCATTGCATCATGCTGGATATTTTATTTGGGTGTGTACTTTGTGACAAGAAAAATATTAAATATCCAAATGAGAAATTAAATCCTAAAAGAAATGCTAAAATTTGGAAAGAAAGAAAGAAATAACATGAAATATAATACAAAATTTATAAACATACCAACTCAACTATACTGGTATGATTGAAATTTATCTATAATTTGAGTACAAGTGCAAAGTTATACTTGGAATTCAAATTTTGAAATTGAAAAAAAATAATAAAAAGAAAAGAAAACAGAAAAACAGAAAATAGAAAAAGAAAAAGAAAAGGGGTACTATACCTAACTGGGCCGCAGAACACCATTTCGGCCCAGCTCTGGACGGCACCCGCGCGGCCCACTCCTACTCTTCAGCCGCGCACCCGCCTTTCCCTCACTGCCGGCCGGGCCCATTGGTCAGTGACCCACTCACCGCGCGCTCGCGCTTCAGCTGGCGCCGACAATGCGGGCCCGCTCGTCATTCGCTCAGTCCCGTGCCCACCTACGCAGTCCCACTGGCACGCGGGCCCTTGCCTGTCAGATCGTCCTCCCTCCCTCGCAACGACGCTCGCGCAATCCTCGCCGCGCTGACCGCGCCAACTCGCGTGGGGAACCCTCCGGTGACCTCGGAGTCCGCGTAACGGTCGCGCCGCTACAAGTAGAAAAGACCACGCCCCATCGCCTGGTACCCCGACCACTCTTTCATCCCGCAGTGCATAAAAGTCACCGCCGCCGGGATAGAGCTTCACCCGCCGCCGTGGAACTCCGCCTGTGTTGCCATTCGGGCCTCGGATCGGGACCTGGGAGCTTCGCCTGGTCGTGCCGCTTGCGCGCAACCACCTCGGGAGGGCGGAAGACGTCCGGCCATCCCTTAATTGCTCACCGGAATCTCCTCCTCCACCGTGGAAGCCGTCTGCCGTGGCCAGGAAGCTTCGCGCCGTGCCTGCCGGTACTAATCCTTTCCCTTGTTTCGCCATTCACCTGACATCGTGTAGTGGGGTCTTGATTGAACTTTGGTGAACCGGGGTCGAGGTTTCGGTGCACTCCGGCGATGGCGTCCGCCGTGGGAGCGGGGCGGCGCCGCCTCTGTGCGGGTCTTGGGTTGGGGTGATCGTGACCGTCGGATGGCGCGTGGACGGTCCCGATTAGATCGAGCATACCCGTTCGTTCAAACGAACCTCGACCGTAGATGCGAGATCCAGCGGTGCAGAGTAGATCTGTGATTCATTAAATCCGTGCCGTCGATCGTGGATCCCACGGCTCTGGGCGCATACCGGTTCGGGTTATACTAAGTCTAATCCGAGCCGTCCGTGTGTGATCCAACGGCCAGAACGGCCCGATACCCTTTCGCTGTGGCGATTTTGTTAAAGAAACCCTGGAAAACCGAGGAATCAACCCGCCGTCCACAAATCCTGTGCGCTGTGTCTCTGTAGTTTTACCCCGAGCCCCCTGGGTTTCTCCAGAATTGAGGCCCAGTCCAGGACTTTATAAAACCAGAGAAAATGATTATTAAATAGATTTTTAATAGGAAAATAATTGCTAGAACTTTATAAATTCATAGAAAATTCATACTAACTCCAAATTAATTCATTCCAGTTCCTAAAATTTTGTAATTTTATCCTCTTTCACTTAGTGTCTCTGTTTTGGCATAAAAACAGTAAGGAAATTTATTTATCACTTAACCCTATTTAAAGCACATAAAACCTTTGAAAATGCATAACTTAAAATCTATAATTCAGAAAATTATGATTTCTGTTCCTAGGATTTTATTTTAATATGTAGAATAACTCTGTGTATTTTGTTTACATGCTTGGTGTAATGTTAATTTTCCCTATATCCTGTGCTTGTTTGTATTGTGGCGAGTAGAAGAGCCCGTTGCTGAGGATCCTGGTGAGCAGCAAGTTGAAGTAGCTGAGCAGGAGCTCATTGAAGGCAAGTTGTGCCCTTGACCACTTTTTACCCAATAATGTTCTTTAATATCACATACTCATGCATAGGTTAATTTTGATGGGACCCAATAGGATTCCCTAGATTGTTTATCTCATTACCTTGTTTACCCCTGAATCACTTGGGTAGTTTGCTATTGCTTTATATGGTTTTGGGATAATCATTTATTACCTCTATGTTCCAATTCTTGTTGTTATTCTGTTTATGTTCATGTTGTTATCATTAATGTTAATTGGAACATAGAGCTTAACTTGAGAACCACGTGCCACCACAAGGGTGGAATGGGACGCCCTTGGCTGATTAATTAGGAAAGCTAGTGGAAGACTACCTTACCCGAAAGGGGCAAGGGCAGTAGGGGAGAGGTTAGTGCGGGGAGGTCCCTGGTTGATTTTGCTGCGATGGCTATCAGCCAGGAACCCTTTACTGGATCTTCCCATAAACTGTAGCGGGTTTTCGGAAGCTAGTGGAACTTTGTAAAGGCCTCGTAGTGTTGCCCTGCCGTGCTTCCTAGGTAGAGGTATATGGGATTCATGACCCCTTGGCAGATGGGTAACATGACTTGTGGGTAAAGGGTACAACCTCTGCAGAGTGTAAAACTGGTATACTAGCCGAGCTCACGGTCATGAGCAGCTCAGGACTCTCTGATGTTTAAATTATGGAACTTAAATTCAATTTTGTCATTTGCATTGCATGGGTTTATTATTAATTTTGTTCTACTACTTTACTTATGGTTTGGTATTTACTTACACTTAGTAATTGCTAATAAAATTTTGACCAACTACTTAAAAGCAATGCTCAGCTTTAACCCCTGTCTTTGATTAAGCCTTACACATCACATGAACTCACACCTTTGTGAGTTTATGTCCACTGGTTCCCCACAACTTGTTGAGCTATGATCATGTGTGAGCTCACCCTTGCTGTCTCACACCCCCCCCACAGGAGATGATCAGGTGGTTCAGGAGGAGCTGCCTAACACTGAGGAGTTCGATCTGATCTAGGTGGCGTTTCCCAGTCGACATTGGCGCCGACGATCCTTAGTTGGTTTTATCTTTATTATTTTATTTTGTAATAAGTCTTCCGCTATGTAATAAATACTCTGATGTTAATGACATTTATCTCTATACACTCTGTTATTATATATGTTGTCTTCTTGGCGCATGTATGAGATGCACCCGACTTTGTTCCTTAAAACCGGGTGTTACATAGGGAAATTGATTTTTAATACAAAATTAAATCTATAAACTTGTATAAATCATATTAAATTCATTTTAACTCCAAATTGATCCATTCCAGTGGCATTAATTTTTTAATATTGTTTATCACTTAGTAACTTTGTTTAGCCATAAAACTTGAACTAAAATTATTCACATGAGTTATGCTATTCCAAGTACTTAATAACTTCAGGAATTCATAACTTAATAACCGTAGCTCCGAATTTAGTGCTTCTTGTTCCTTCGTTCTCGTTACACAGCATAGAATATTATCATGTATTCTATTATATTGTTTGGTGTGATGTTAATTTTGCTATACTATGTATGTTTTATTGATGCGAGTAGATGAGCAAGCCACAGAGGATCCAGGGGTTTAGCAGGTGGGGACTGCTGAGCAGGAGCTCGTTGAAGGCAAGTTGTGCCCTTGATCACTTCTTTTTACCTAGTCATGTTCTTATTGAATCATAATGATCTGCATAGGTTAATTTTGATGGAACCCAATAGGTTACCCTAGTTTGGCTATCTTCATACCTTGTTTTACCACTAAATTTTTGGTAGTACATGCTATTGCTTTATGTGGTTTTGGGTATAGAGATATACATTACTCATGTTTACACTTTTATTATCAGTTTATTATTTACTATTCATGATAAGATTATTATGTTAATTGGAACATGGAGAACCACCCGAGAAAACAGTGCTACCACAAGGGTGGTATGGGACACCCTTGGCTGACTAACTAGGAAAACTAGTGGAGGACTACCTTACCCGATAGGGGCAAGGGTAGTAGGGGAGTGGTCAGTGTAGGGAGGTCCTTGGGTTGATTTTGCTGCGATGGTGGTCAGGCGAGGAATCCCTGCACTAGAGATTCCTAGAAACTGTAGCGGGTTTTCTGAAGCAAGTGGAACTTTGTAAAGGCCTCGTAGTGGTACCCTGCCTCGCTTCCTTGGTAGAGGTGTATGAGGTCCGATCAACCCCATGGCAAATGTGTAACACGACTTGTGGGTAAAGAAGCGCAACCTCTATAGAGTGTAAAACTGGTATACTAGCCGTGCTCACGGTCATGAGCAGCTCGGACACTCACATGATTAATTTATGGAATTAAATTCAATTTGTCATTTGCATCGCATTGGGATTATTTATTATTATTTTGACTTACTATTATTATGGTTTGGTATTCACTTACATTTAGTAACTGCTAATAAAATTTTGACCAACTTATAAAAGCAATGCTCAGCTTCAACTTTTATTTTATTGATCAGCCTTACACTTCACATGAACCCCCACCTTTGGTGAGTTCATGCACATTATTCCCCACAACTTGTTGAGCGATGAACATATGTGAGCTCACCCTTGCTGCCTCACACCTCCCCATAGGAGAACAACAAGTAGTCGAAGAGGAGCCGCATAACGAGGAGTTCGACTTGATCTAGGTGGCACCAGGGAAATAATATTTAGTTCATTTTATATTTATCATTTATTTTGTAAGACTTCCGCTATGTAATAAGTAATTTATGATATTTATGACATTTATCTCTATGCACTCTATTTTTATATGTGTTGTTCTTCCTTGGCGCACATATGAGATGCACCCGTTTTTATCCCTTAAATTCGGGTGACAAAACTTAATTAAAAATATTCATGCTAAGAGATTCATACAAGCAATTTTTGGCTCTAGCATTTAAATGAATTTATTTTTCCTCACTCATGGTGGGTTTCTCGGGATTTTTGGGTGGTTTCATCTCATCACGAGTGACTCTCCAAACACCTAGATCAACAGCCTCTAGGTAACAAGCCATTCTAGCACTATAATATGGGAAGTTAGTGTCGTCGAAGTGTGGTGGCCTATGGGTATCCAACCCCTTTCTCTAAAAGGCTCTTTTAGCGGTGAAGCTAAAGCGTTTCAAATGAGCCAAACCAGGCTCTGATACCGATTGAAGGAAACAGGTGACGCCTAAGAGGGGGGTGAATTAGGACTTCTAAAATTTTCACTAAACTAGGCCACAAATAAATACCTAGAGCAAAACCTAAGAAAATAATCAAACTAGAATGTGCAAACTAGGTTTTCTCTAAGTGTTGCTATCTCTACCGCAATGGCTAAGTTTGAATCTAAATAATATAAGTATAAAGACAAGATTGAAACTTAAATGCTTAATATAAATGCGGAAGCTAAAGAGCAAGGTAGAGATGCAAACTTTCGTGGATGACGTCGATATTTTTACTGAGGTATCCGGAACCACGCAAGGTTTGTAGGAAACGGGTGACGCCTAAGAGGGGGGGTGAATTAGGACTTCTAAAACTTTTACTAAACTAGGCCACAAATAAATCCCTAGAGCAAAACCTATGCAAATAATCAAACTATAATGTGCAAACTAGGTTTTGTCTAAGTGTTGCTATCTCTATCGCAAAGACTAAGTTTCAATCTACACTAAATAAGTATGAATACAAGATTGAAACTTAAATGCTTAACATAAATGCGGAAACTTAAAGAGCAAAGTAGAGAAGCAAACTCTCATGGATGACGCCGGTATTTTTACCGAGGTATCCGGAACCACGCAAGGTCCCGACTAATCCTCGTTGGTGCCCCTATGCAAAGGGAAGCCCACATGAGGGCCAAGCACCACGGTCGAGTAACTCCGTAGAGAGCCGCGGGCCTTCTCCACGCGCAAGTGGTGCTCCGCTTCCGGCTCCTCTCGGACGCTCCCCGCCGTCTCCACTATCGAGCTTCCGGCCGAAACACCGCGGGCCTCGTTCCCTCCGGTACACGGTGACAGCCGTGACACAAATGCGGTTGTCACGGTCTTGCAAGACTCTCACCCCACTCGGTACAATTACAACGACTCACGCAAGAGCCGAGGGGTTGTGTGGTTTTACAAAACTCACTCAACTAACTAGGGTTCACCTAGAGCAAGCGCTAAAGCAGCCTAACTAACCTAAGCACTTTGCAAAGCACCTACGCTAATCACCGAGTGATTCTATTAAGCACTTGGGTGTTTGAGCTCTTGGAAATGTGCACTATATGCCTTGGTATGTTGCTTGGGCTCCCACACCTTCAAATGGCCGGTTGGGTGAAGTATATATAGGCCCCAACTCCAAAATAGCCGTTGGAGAAAAGCTGCAGTTCTCTACGGCACACCAGACAGTCCGGTGGTGCACCGGACAGCGCACTGTAGCCTGTCCGGTGCGCCTAGCCGTTGCCCTGTTAGAGCAGGTGACCGTTGGCGCCGCAGGCTTTTCCACACCGGACAGTCTGGTGCTCACACCGGACAGTCCGGTGGTCTTCTCTCCGAGTGCCACCTAGAACTAACCGTTGGGCTGGAGTTCCCTGGTGCATCGGACAGTCCGGTGTGTGGGCACCGGACAGTCCGGTGTGCCACCGGACAGTCCGGTGCGCCTTCGCATAGATAGTCCGCAGCAGCACACTTGGACTTTTCTTGGATCTTCTTAATGTCTTCTTTTGAGGTGTTGCTTTCCTTAATTCCTTAGTCCAAGTAAATCTTGCATCCTGTGAACTACAAACACAAACACTAGAAAACTTATTAGTTCACGGATTGTGTCGTTCATCAAACACCAAAACTCAAATAGCCAAATGGCCCGGGGTCCATTTTCCTTACAATCTCCCCCTTTTTGGTGATTGATGACAACACAACCAAAGCAAGCAAATAATACAAGTATTTGAATGAAAATATGCAATCTACTTGCTTGGATGCATGTTTGTCCCCACAATGTGAAGTTATGGACTTAAGCCTCCCCCTAACTCCATAATTCACTTACTTCCTATTTTAGGACCAAATAACCAAAACCACTTAAAAAACCATTTGTAGATATAAAATTTTAAATTGGTGGTGTTTGGTGTTTGATATAGTTTTCATTGCTTTGGTCCCTAAACTTCTCCCCCTTTGGCATCAACCACCGAAAAGGAAGACATTAAAAGCATGTAGGAAGTAAATAAAGGCTTGCCCTCATCAAGAATTTTTTTAGGTGATACCGCTAGAAGGATGCTAAATTAAACCACATGTATGGTAGCAGTTGAGAAGTTTACTCCCCCTAAATGAGTGCTCTCTTTAGAAAGAAGTCTCTCCCCCTTTTTAGAGATGAAGAAATACTCCCCCTGACAGAGATCCTCTACTTAGGAAAAAGCTTGTGAAAATTAGAGGTGCAAGACCTGATTTGAAAAGACTAACTTCCCTTATGCATAGGTAACAGAATATGAGTTAACTACTTATGCATTTTTAGCAACATGGAAGCATATGATATGAAATATAGTCTAATCAAACATTGGAGAAGACATGTAAATGATACTAGATGTAGTTTCAAAAGATACCAATTGAAAGTCAATGGCGAGCTTGAGAGACATGAGAGTTCTTGGAGATTTTGCAGTGGAAGATTGTTGTCTTTCTCCGAGGACCTCATTTTCCTTACAATGAGACTATTACATGAAATAGACTTGAAAAGATGTTAGTCTCAAAGTATTAGATTATAGAGTAACCTCCCCCTGAAGGTGTGCATACAAGTTTTGAATACTTGTAGGAGACATGCACTTGATTTGATATCAAGAGGGGCAAATTATCTATAATCCGAACTTTGGCACATATAAGTTAAATGATACAACTTGTAGAAATCAAAAATTTAAATTGATGCATCATTTACTATGGAGTGATATAGAAGCTATGTGCCGTGCTTTTAACTAAACATTTTAAACCATGTAGGTTTGCTTAAGTATATGAATTGAAAGCAAGCAATCCTACCATGTGATTTACCTAGTATGCATAATTCAAAAGTAAATAACAAATGTAATACTAGGCAAGAAAAAGTAAACTAGATACAAGGTAAATAGATACGCATATCTAAAAACAAGAGATACAATAAAACTAGTTACCTTAGTCATGGGTGGGAAATTTGGGTCCAAAATTTTCACTAACCCGCATGGAAAGTAAACTTGATCCAATATGATGTATCCCATGATATACATCCCAACTTGGCCAAGTCTCCAAATTTCCCGAGGACCTTCGGTCCACTCACTTCCCTTTCGGGATCCAAACCTTCTTGGCGCTTTTCATGGTTGAAATTATTTCCTTTGGCACCCAGATGCGTTTCGCCCCCTTTCCTTTGTTGGCTTGCTTGTTGGCCTTGATTGCTATCACCTTTCCATTCTTTTTCTTCTTGATCAAATATGGTGTAGCATCCTTTTTATTCACCTTTTTGATGTAGGTGTTGGAGATTTTGCTTGATGGCTTTTGCTTGAGCTTTTGCCTTTGTTTATTCCCGGTCATCGCCTTGCATTGGAAAGACTTGTGGCCTTCCTTGTGGCATAGCCTACAAATCACAGTTTCTCCCTCCATAGGCTTGTTCACTCCCGCAGTGGTGTTATCCTGTGGAGGTCGGATTTGTTTCGCTTTGCCTTTCTTGTCATACAAAGCCTTGCCAAGACGAGCCACTTCTTGCCTTAATTGCTCATTTTCCTTTGCAACCTCATTCGAACATGTTTCTACAACAATATTCTTAACAAGAAATTGGTTGCAGGGGTTAGAATCATCATTTAAATCAAAGCAAGAAGTAGAGGCATCATTCTTAATAATTTCAGGAATTTCATTTAAAGATGCCGCTGGGGTGCTACCAATGTTTTCTAGCTTAGTAGTTAGCTCATTATTGTGTATGCTAAGAATTTCCATTTTCTCTAGCAAATTTTCAATAGCTTCTTGGGAGCAAGCTAACTTAGCCTTAAGTTTTTCATTCTTTTCAATGAGACTATCATCGGTAGCAGTGGATGGAGCACTAGATTCTAATAGCTCAATTTTAGTTGATAGCTCACTATTTAAGTTTGCAAAAGTTTCAAATTTATCTAGCAAACCTTTGTAATCATTTTGAGAGCTAACCAACTTATTTTTCAAGGTTTTAAGTTGAGCTTTTTGTTTAGTGCAAACATCCTGAAAAAATTCAACGGCTTCAGCAAGCTCATCTATAGAGGGCTTTCCCTCACCTTCATCATCACTACTGCTATCATCACTAGAGGATGGAATGCTTTTGTTACCTCTTGCCATAAGGCATTTGTGTGATGACTGCGATGAGCGTGATGAGGATCGGTGGCTGCGCGTCCTTAGAGGTTCATCTTCACTTGAAGAGTCATCCCAAGTTCTAACACTTCTTAGCGCCTTGCCTTTGCTCCTCTCCTTTTTGGGTTTGGCCATATTTGGACAGTTGTCCCTGAAGTGGCCCTTCTCCCCACATGCGAAGCATCCTCTCTTCCTTTGCTTTTTCCTGTCAATGTTAAAGAGAAGATCCTCGACCTGCAGGGGCACACCCATTAGATTAATCTTGCGGATCATCCTCATTACCTTTCCGACATGTCGGATTGTTTCTTCGTCCTCGGAGGATGATGTGCATGGTTGATTATCTTCATCATCATCACTTTCTTCTTCTTTCTCTTCTTCACTTGAGGAACTTGGAGTAGAAGCCTTCTTTTTGCCCTTCCTTTCATCACATGCAAAAGCATATGGTCTTGAGGAAGTTGGCTCCTCTCCCCGACACATTTTTCGTGACATCTCAAAAGCCGCGATTTTCCCGATCACAATGGTCGGGGTCATGTTGCTCAAGTCCTCCATGTTGTGAAGGATGGTGATGATGCTCTCATATCTTTGTTGTGGTAGCAGGGAGATAATCTTCCTCACAATGTCCGCATCACCTAGCTTATTAATGCCAATAGAATTGAGCTCATTGATAATTAGATTTAAACGAGAATACATGTCTCTAACAAGCTCATCATCTTTCATAGCAAAATAATTATACTCATTTAAGACTAGGCAATGTTTTTGCTCACAAACATTGGATGTGACGTCATGGAGCTCATGCAATTTTGGCCAAATCTCATTAGCAGTTTTTAGGGTAAATACTTGATTAAAAATATCCATGCTAAGAGATTCATACAAGCAATTTTTGGCTCTAGAATTTAAATGAATTTCTTTTTCCTCACTCGTGGTGGGTTTCTCCGGATTCTTGAGGGGTTTCATTCCGTCACGAGTGAGTCTCCAAACACCTAGATCAACGGCCTCTAGGTAACAAGCCATTCTAGCACTATAATATGGGAAGTTAGTGCCGTCGAAGTGTGGTGGCCTATGGGTATCCATCCCTTCCCCAAAAAAGCGTCGGCTCTTTTAGCAGTGAAGCTAAAGCATTTCAAATGAGCCAAACCGCCTTTGATACCACTTGTAGGAAACGGGTGACGCCTAAGAGGGGGGTGAATTAGGACTTCTAAAACTTTTACTAAACTAGGCCACAAATAAATCCCTAGAGCAAAACCTATGCAAATAATCAAACTAGAATGTGCAAACTAGGTTTTGTCTAAGTGTTGCTATCTCTACCGCAAAGACTAAGTTTCAATCTACACTAAATAAGTATGAATACAAGATTGAAACTTAAATGCTTAATATAAATGCGGAAACTTAAAGAGCAAAGTAGAGAAGCAAACTCTCGTGGATGACGCCGGTATTTTTACCGAGGTATCTGGAACCATGCAAGGTCCCGACTAATCCTCGTTGGTGCCCCTAAGCAAAGGGAAGCCCATGCGAGGGCCAAGCACCACGGTCGAGTAACTCCGTAGAGAGCCGCGGGCCTTCACCACGCGCAAGTGGTGCTCCGCTTCCGACTCCTCTCGGACGCTCCCCACCGTCTCCACTATCGAGCTTCCGGCCGAAACGCAGCGGGCCTCGCTCCCTCCGGTACACGGTGGCGGCCGTGACACAAACGCGGTTGTCACGGTCTCGCAAGACTCTCGCCCCACTCGATACAATTACAACGACTCACGCAAGAGCCGAGGGGTTGTGTGGTTTTACAAAACTCACTCAACTAACTAGGGTTCACCTAGAGCAAGCGCTAAAGCGGTCTAACTAACCTAAGCACTTCGTAAAGCACCTACGCTAATCACCGAGTGATTCTATTAAGCACTTGGGTGTTTGAGCTCTTGGAAATGTGCACTATATGCCTTGGTATGTTACTTGGGCTCCCACACCTTCAAATGGCCGGTTGGGTGAAGTATATATAGGCCCCAACTCCAAAATAGCGGTTGGCGAAAAGATGCAGTTATTTGCGGCACACCGGACAGTCCGGTGGTGCACGGGACAGTCCGGTGGTGCACCGGACAGCGCACTGTAGCCTGTCCGGTGCGCCTAGCCGTTGCCCTGTCAGAGCAGGTGACTATTGGCGCTGCAGGCTTTTCCACACCGGACAGTCTGGTGCTCACACCGGACAGTCCGGTGGTCTTCTCTCCGAGTGCCACCTGGAACTAGCCGTTGGGCTGGAGTTCCCTGGTGCACCGGACAGTCCGGTGCGCCTTCGCACAGACAGTCCGCAGTAGCACACTTGGACTTTTCTTGGATCTTCTTAATGTCTTCTTTTGAGGTATTGCTTTCCTCAATTCCTTAGTCCAAGTAAATCTTGCATCCTGTGAACTACAAACACAAACACTAGAAAACTTATTAGTTCACGGATTGTGTCGTTCATCGAACACCAAAACTCAAATAGCCAAATGGCCCGGGGTCCATTTTCCTTACAAGGTCCCGACTAATCCTCTTTGGTGCCCCTATGCAAAGGGAAGCCCACGCGAGGGCCAAGCACCTCAGTCGAGTAACTCCGTAGAGAGCCATGGGCCTTCTCCACGCGCAAGTGGTGCTCCACTTCCGGCTCCTCTCGGACGCTCCCTGCCGTCTCAACTATCGAGCTTCTGGCCAAAAACGCCGCAGGTCTCGTTCCCTCCGGTACATGGTGGCAGCCGTGACACAAACGTGGTTGTCACGGTCTCGCAAGACTCTTGCCCCACTCGGTACAATTACAATGGCTCGTGCAAGAGCCGAGGGGTTGTGTGTTTTTTCTAAACTCACTCGACGAACTAGAATTCACCTAGAGCAACCGCTAAGGCTGTCTAACTAACTTAAGCACTTCACAAAGCACCTACGCTAATCACCAAGTGATTCTATTAATCACTTGGGTGTATGAGCACTTGGGAATGTCTACAATAAGCCTTGGTATGTCGCTTAGGCTCCCACACCTTAGAATGGCTGGTTGGGGTGTATTTATAGCCCACAACACAAAACTAGCCGTTGGAGAAAAGCTGCTGCTCTCTGCGGCACACCGGACAGTCCGGTGGTGCACCTGATAGTCCGGTGCATGCGCCTAGCCGTTGGACTGACACCATAGGTGACCGTTGGCACATAGGCATTTCACAACAAACAGTCTAGACTTAACACCAGATAGTCCGATGGTCTTTTCTCCACAGTGCCACTTGGACCTAGTCGTTGGGCTACAGTTCCTAGGTGCACCGAACAGTCCAGCGTGTGGTACCGGACAGTACGGTGTGCCACTAGATAGTCTAGTGCCCTCACACGAACAGTCTGCCTGGCAACACTTTCTTTGTTTCTTGGACTTCAATTGATCATCATAATGTCATATTTTGAGGTGTTGCTTTCCTCAATGCCTTAGTCCAAGTAACTTTAGCATCCTGTGAACTACAAAAATAAACACTAGCAAACACATTAGTCCACAGGTTATGTTGATCATCAAACAACAAAACCTATTGAGCCAAATGGCCTGGGGTCCATTTTCCTTACACGGGTGTGATAATATTAAAACCTAGGGTCGATATGAATGTTTGCATCATGCTAAGCCTAAATTATTCTTTTTGTTTGATGCATATGTTTGAATTATTTGAATTTGAATTGTGGTTTGATTTGATTTGAATCCCTAGAGAAAATAAAAAGAAAAGCAATTGGAAATTCAGAAGAAAATGGAAAACCCCATTTCAGCCCAAGTCGACCCAATCCAGCCCAGCCAGCCACGCGCGTACGCTCGCATCCTTGAACAGTCGGGTCCCGCCTATCAGCCACTACAAGAATATTGACCTTCTATGACGTTCTGATGGTATCATAAGCGTCACAGAAGGTGCGTAATTAAAGGTCTTCTGTGACGAAACATAAAAATTATGACGTTCCTAAGGAGCAATATTCTTAGGAACGTCATTATTTATTATGTTTTGTCACAGAAGGCCTTTAATTACGCACCTTTTATGACACTTATGATACCATCAAAACGTCATAGAAGGTCAATATTCTTGTAGTGAGCGCTCGCCCACTCGCCCTCACTCCCTCTCTCCCTCTGACTGATGGGGCCAGCCTGTCGGCGCCAACTCACCCTCGCTCGCATGCCCACTCCCTCCCGCTGTCCGGTGGGCCCACCCTGTCAACGCTGACCGCCCGTTCGTGCGTCCTATCTCACTGGCCCGTGGACCCCACCCGTCAGCCTCTCCGTCTCCCTAACCTCTCGTCCGCACACCCTACCATGGACGTCCCATGTCAAGCCTCTCACGACCACCTCCCCACGCACCCGACCCCCTTTTGAGGCCGCACACCCACCCACTAACTCCCCTCACACAGTAGCGCCCCTCTACAGAGCTCCCGCACCTCTCTCTCGCACAACGCGCGCCCAACAAATGCCACCGCCGTTCGTCATGATCTTGGGTCCGTTCCGTGGCCGCTGTCGAGTCTTCGCCGTGTCTGTTCCACTAGTTAGCTCCACCTCCACGCCAGCAACTCAGGACACCCCTCAGTTTGCCCCTTCCTCCTTTATTCCTCTCTACTCGCGCTCACCAGACTCCCCACCGTGCAGCCATGTTGCCACTGCCATCGACCCGAGCCTCCGCTGTGTTCTCACCATCGCTCAAGCGCCCCAGAGCCTTCTCTCGAGGTAACCCACCTCTCCATGCCCCTAATTTCCCATCCCCTGCCTTGATGCTTGCGCAATTGCTCGCCGGAGCAAGTTAGCACCGCCGCCAGACCACTCTGCCGCAGACCGCCACCCTCCGTGCCTCTGCACCGGTGTCGCGCCCATGACCGCGTTTGCCGTGTCACCCTGAACCCGCCCATGCCCTTCCTAGTGCCCCAGAACCCCCCGTGTGGTCGTGCCCTCGCCTCCGGTGAAACTTCGCCGCGGAGTCGGGCGATGCCGCCGCTGGTAGCCCAGTCACCTAGCTCGAGCTCGCCATTAGATCTCAGGCATCCATCTAAGATCTGATGGCTCGGTTTTAATTAAACCAGATGGGGATCTGGCCGCTCGGGTGTGCGCCCTCGCTCCCACCCATGCAGCTGGGCCCGGCCGGTTAGCCAGCCCTGGCCCAATGCCGCTAATGCCCTTGGCTCGCTTGTCAGCCCGCGCTCGCGCCCGCGCGCACGCTCGCGCTTGGGGTTGATCTCAGCTGTCGATCTATGATCGGATGGCTGAGAACACCCCGTACCCCTTCGCGTGGTCTTTTTGTTAAAGAGACCCTTAGTTTTTTATAAAATAACCCGCAGTCCTGTGTTCTTGCGCGTAGACCCCTGGTTCTTGCAGAGAAGCCCCTGGACTTTATTTTTACCATAGAAATAGGTCTAATTTTATATTTTGAGTTCCAAAACTTGTTTATTTAATATCTTTTGCATATGAACTCCAAACTAGTTGGTTCAAATTGCAAAATATTCATAAAATTATTCTCTACCTATTAAAATTAGTACCTTTCACTATCTACATGTCTTAATTTTAAGTCTAGGGTATAAGTGTATTTAAAGTAATGGTTTATTATTTAAAAATAATTAAAAAGGGAAACACTAATGATAATTAAGTGATTAACTTTGTAAAGTTAATATAATGTAATGTATGAACCCATCTCTGGTATAATTTTAATAATCCATTAATATGACTATAGTAAGTTATGTAATCCATCGAGATAAGCAGTACTTAGAGAACCACAAACCCTAAGTGTATTTGTTTACCCTAGAATCTAGATTTCACTCTGGTGTTTGTACTCTTCTAGTGAACTTGTGTTCACTTGATTGCACATGTTTGGTGTATTTTTCCTTTATCATTTCCCAAATGTGTTGAATGAATGATTGCTTTGCGTAGATAATGAGAAGTCTGTGGTTTTTGAGTCTGTGCTGGAGACTTCCCTAAGCAGCAACCTGGTGAAGGCAAGTGTCCTCTGACCCTTTATGTCCTACTTACTTTATAATTCATTGTCCCGCATTACTTAATTGAAACCTAAGGAATGACTAGCTTGGTATTTACCTTGTCCTTGATTACCTTTTGGGTTATTATGGTTAGCTTCATGCTATTGCTTTACTTTAAATCAACGAACATGATGAGAATATTTATGAAATGATGATGTTATCTTGATAATGATGATGAACTATGAAACTTTAGGGGACTCAGGCTGTTTCCTGAGTACCTCTCCGTAAGGACCTATTCGTTGAGAGACCATCCGGGATAAGAGTACAACCATGAGGGTGGAATGGGATGCCCTTAGCTAATTAATTAGAGGAACTTGAGGTGTAGTCAGCTTCGCCGTCGTGCCATCAATGGGGTTCGGGCATAGTACTTGCTCTGCCGAGACTGGTTGCCGAGGTTCTTTTGATTTGGTTTTTTAGTCACCCTTCCTGTGGGGAGAGGTATGTTCATCAAACTAGAGAAACCTAACGGGCAGCTATGACCTCTAGGAATCTTTGTAAAGGCTACATAGTGAAACCTTGCCTACTCACCATGGTAGTGTTTGAGGGTTTGATCGACCTGAGGCAAAAAGGGATCACGACTCGTGGGGAAGTGTGCAACCTCTGCAGAGTGTTAGAAACTGGTATATCAGTTGAGCTCACGGTTAAGAGTAGCCTTGGGATCCTCTTTGATTAGAGTAACTCTAGATACTTTTATGATGATGATGATTAATGGTGATGATTATAACTATGGTTTCTGGTATTTCCTCTTGGAGGGAGTACTTTTGGGTAATAACTTGGGTTTATTACTAAAACTTGGCTTTTCTACTAGTAATAAATACATAACCAACTAAAAGCAACTGCTTTAACCTTAACCCTGTATACAGCTAGTCCACTTCAGCCAAACAGGATATTTGCTGAGTACGTTGATGTGTACTCAACCTTGCTTTAAAAACCACCCAACCCCAGGTTGTCCTCATTGCAATCAATGCTCACGAGGAGATGAAGGCAACATGGAGGACTTTCAGGAGTTTTAGGACTATGATGTGTTCTAGTTGTGTTTAGTGGCAAACACCTAGTCAGCTGCCTGCGAAGGCCATATCTTCTACGTTTCGTATCCGCACTTTGATTATGTTAATGACTATGTTAAGTTAATGACTCTGTGGATGTCTTGGACATCTTCATGTAATAAAGTACTATTTCAGCTATTTATTTTGAGCATTGTGTCATGATGTCCAACTATGTAATCGCTGTGTAAGTGAGTTTCTGATCCTTGCACGTACACGGTTCGCATTCGGCTTGCCTTCCAAAACCGGGTGTGACATAACTCGAGGCCCATCAGTAACCCTAAAGCCCTATCTAATTTTGGATCTAATCTAGGTTAAGCTTCCTTCCCCTTAAGTGTGTCACCCTATAGGTTCACGTACATATAGACATGGCTCAAGTACTCTTACTTGGCCCAATAATTGATAGTGGCCTCTAGCAAGACATGTCAACTCCTATGCGCACGTAAAGTTATACAAATGAACCATTGCAACATTACTTACATGTTGTTCCATTTATCTCACGATATTTGGTCTGGCTCTAAGCTGACCTCTCTTTCTCGATACTATGAATTAGAATCTTTTCATTGGTTAACACTTAACCCTAGCACGACCATGCATTTCTTGATGCAATCACTCTCAAGAAGAGAGGGACAAATTCCATCTTGTAACACCCTTGGTGTTACCAGAATTAAAACTTTGGCATGGCATCATTTGCATTGGCATTTCATTATGTATGATACACCTAGAGTGCATCCACTAGGTAAAAATTTCAAAACAAGTTGTGATGAGATGACTTGAATTGATCCTTAACCCTAGGATAGGATGCCTACCCAAGGACTAGAAGTATGTGGGTGTGTGAGATAGCAATTTGAGTATGAACTCAAAGGATAGTGAAAATGTTCAAAAGAGACTAAACTTAGAGTGTTGGAGTGGCACATAAACCCTAGAACACTCAACCCCTAATAAGGACCTAGAAACCCTAAGTAGTGCCTTATGAGGTGACTCCAATTTCTATGCACTTTTGGACCAAAGTGCATATATCAAAGTGGTAGAGTAACAAAAACAAGGCAACTTTTATATTTGGAGATTTCCATGTTTTATGGAACAAATTGGGGTAAATTGCAAAAAGGTCCCAAAGGCACAAAAAATGCTTAACTCTAAAAACAGTGATATTGTGTTGTTTGTCTGACATTAGATCTCTGTATCTCTTGATCTATGGAGATTTTTTCATGGGTCACTACAACAAATTTGTAGAGCTATTAAAGTAGTCCAAGTTTGATTAAGTGATTGAGCCCTAGAGCTGTATAGAAATTGGGGCAAAATGGCCTGGAAGTTGGGCTGTCAGTCGTGTGTTGGTCTAAAAGTTAGACTGACAGTGGCATTAGATCAACTTTGGAACCGAATTGTGCTTGACCAAGTGGAGGTATGAGAAAGAACCTTATAACAAAATTGAAGCTGGCATGACGGACAACTTTGATGTAGTCGAATAAACAAGTTGTCACATAAAAATTTGAGAAAGGAACTCCTCAAATTGCTCTGTCAGGCACACTAAATGAACATCGCCATGGTACAGTAAACTGAACAAGATTGAGTTCCGTGTGCCCGCCGCCGACGTCCCTCTGCCGTGATTCGAGCTCGCGCCACGATTGGTGCCGCTGAGACGTGGATCAATGAAGTGGTAAAAAGATCTCTGGCTCAGATTCAGTGATCGAGTTACCGCTCTAGCCACGGACACACGTGTCCTCACCATGCTTCATTCATCGTCGTTGTAGCAAGCCACCGGACGTTCCGGCCGTCCACGCAGCTGGTTGGAGGCCCTCGTGTTGCACCATCGTAAAGGGTCCCTGGTAAGTCTGCCACGTTACTAGCCTGAGGACACCGTAAAAGCTAATGTGGAGCTCCTCGGGCTATCGCCGCTGCCGTGATTCAGCGGTCAAATTGACCACCGTCGTGGTGGCTCCCTTTAAAATGAGCTTGCTCTCAGTCCCGTCTCTCTGTTACCCACCCAAGCCACCCTTTGTTTCCCCCGTTCAACTGTCGGTAGCCAAGAACACCAGTTTCCATAATGATGGTTACCAGCGCCGCTGAGTGGTGCCCCAGCGTAGTCAGCCTTTCCTAAGGTTGGTCCTAATTGTTTAACTCGTGTTTCGCAGTCTATAGGTCATGGTGAAGCTTATGCGCTTGCCCGTTTGAACTCTATAGCGTAGCGTTCACTTGAACACCGTTATGTCGTTCGGTGAACGCCGCTGAGGGTAGTGTCCACGTCGACCGGCCAAACCATAGCTTCTCCAGACAAACCTAGGTGAGCACTGTATGTTCGATGAATTACTGGTACTCGCCATGACCTTGGATTGAACCCTACCGTGCTCGAGACCTCGGTACACCTCACCGGTGCTCGTCGATCCGCTGTTGACGTGGCTAGTGAGGCTCTAGGTGGTTTGAGGTCAATTAACTTAGGGCAAATATGAGGTAAGTCTCGGGGATCACATTGGTAGCCTCAGTTTTCATCGGAGGGGTCGCCGTCGTCGGGGAACCACGAGTCAGGCCGTGTATTCAACGTGGCTCCGTCAAGGACCTTGAGCCGTGAAGAAACAAAAGTCCAGGGGTCTTTGCGCAAATGTCAGTGAGACACGTGAATAGTACCTAGGGTTCCTTACTAGTTATTCGAATACCTAGGGGCCTTCGTGCAAATCTGTAACGTAGGCACGGGCATGCGTGCGTTTCTTCTATCGCGAGCTAACTTGGGCCAGATTCGACCCAATACTATTCATCATTTCTCTTTTTATTTTTACTGTCAGCTTAGGAAATTTATAGAAAATAGTAGGGAATTGATAAAATCATGAGACTAATTTTGTTAGACTCCTAAAAACACAGAGTAATTAATAAAAATAGTTTCAAGATTTTTATACCAAGCCTAGGATTATTTAGCATTTAAAGATGCTCAAACCAAGACTTTTAGAATTTTAGAAATACAACCCTAGGTCCAAAAATCATAAAATTTGTGGCAAGATTATATACCCTTAGAATAGCTCCTGGTTAAAATTTGAGCCTGTTTGGAGTTGATTTGCCCAAAGGACTAGAACCTAGCTAAGTATAAGTATTTAAACCCCTAAACCTAGGTATTAAATTAGGGTTAGATCAAACTTTAGTTATACATCATGTTAAACAGCTAAATGACCAACTAGAACATATATAGTTCTCTGATTTTCTAAACTATGTGTAATTTGATCCTTTAGGCAAAGACTATATTACCCAGAAACATGAGTGTAATTGTCATATCCTTAGTTAAGAATATGTGATCTTTCCACCTCTCTTTAAATGAGAGTTTGCATAGCATATAATTACAGGAGCATTCATATACTTCTAATTGACTTGTAGAGCACCTAGAAGAAGAATTTGAAGTGGAAGTGGAAGAGGAGTCTGCTCCTACATCTGAAACTTCTCCAACTGAGGTTGTCTCTGAAGATCCTCTAGAAGGTGCCCCAATAGGGTTTGCTGCTAACTACAATATCCTAGTAGAAGAACCTGACTCTCCTCCTCATCAAGGCAAGCCCCGGTGCATTTGCCACCTCCTTGTTGTTTTACAACTTTTATCACTTATATGCTGCATTAGGTGGTAGGAGTTGAATGATTAAACATTTGTTGCATAACTTCCTTGAATTATTGATTATCATCCTTGATACCTGATTTGAAAAACTAGATGTGCTTAGTATGCTTGTAGACTAGGAACAAAATGTTTTGATCTATGAATCATGTTTTTACAAAGAAAAAGAGACTGGAGTGATGAAGGTATCAAAGGCCTTGATGGCTTCATCATTTCAGTAGGGTACCTCTGACAGGTACCAGGTTTTTAGAAATAGTTCAATGTGAGACCAAACGTTGAGCAAGAAAGGTCGCCCATTTGTCTCGGTTAAGAACCCCATGATTGTTGGCCTGCTGATCTAGGACCCTTTAACTGGCCACATGCCTCATCATGGGTAAGCTTAGCCTCGGCTGGACAAATACCAGAAAGGCTGGCCCGCAATGGGAGTGGAGAGATGGCGAGAGTATCGTGTATCCACCTGGCAAGAGGCTGGATGGTGGGGTACTGAGCTCTCGGTAAGCAGGGACCCGTTCTGGTCTTGAGAAACCCGGGTGCAAGTTGACGTATGCAAGGGTTAAGTGCTACATATGTCATGTGGTTGGAGATCCCTAGCTGGTTATTAATCGATTCAAATTGCCGAACTTCTCGGATATGAAGACTGGATCTTCGACCCTCATCGTAGATAACAAGTGAAACTAAATCTGATAAAATGAAGCTAATGTAGGACAAGTGAATGCTCTAGATCAGGCAAATCTAGAATCATGAAAAGTACTTAATTTGTGAAGTAAAAGTTTGGCATAAGGATTCACTACTAGTAAGCTTTTCTGCAAAACCGAGTCTTTGAAATTTGGTAAGCTTTACCTTGATTCCCAACAAACCAGCATACCCTTGAGAGTCTTTTCTTTAGTCGGGTAAGTCTTGCTGGGTAATTTCATACTCAGGGTTTTATTCCCATTGTTGCTGCAGGAGAGACTACTAACATCTTTGAGTTTTGCTAAACTCACACTAGAGGCTTTTACTTTTGCTTGTATTTATTATGTGTGTACTGTGGGAAGATGGCTTCTTCCTAGGTGTTGTAATAAGTTAGCACTTGAATCTACCCCGAGCATGTACTAATAATACATACTACTTGGTTTGTATACTTTAAAAGTCTGCTGATGTATATTATCTTATTGTAAAGTCTTTCGCTCAACTCCTGTATTTAAAGTTTATGTTCCTGTTGGGTTATTGTAATACTTGCAACTATGTTGAATGGTCCTTGGGAATGAACGAGTTCATTGAAACTCGGCACCCCAAGTAAGTTATCTGATTCACTTACATATCCATCCAAGGCCTTGAGGGCAAGGATTGGTGTACATGGGCCCGATAACTTGGTTGGGTTATGACACATCTTGACTGACCATACCTCATAGCATGTTTCCTAACAAACCCAAAACTACCTTTATAACTACCCAGTTACGGAGTAGCGTTTGATAGTTCCTAAGTAAGTCAATTCACATCTTGAGAACATGTGACAATCTCAGGTCTAAGGATACAGTATACATGTTGCAAAAAGAGAACTATATTACAATATCTCACGTTGGGTCGATCCAGCCTCATGTCATACATGCGCCCACATTATTAGTTTAACATCTCCATATCCATGAATTGTGAAATATAGTCATTAACTAATACATGTGCTAGTCATCGACTTTGACTAGGGACATCATTTATAATAACCATACAAGTAAAGAATCTCACAAACAATTCACATAATTGCTAATCGATACAAGGTGCCTTTCATGGATATTCAATTAAGCAATATATATATATATATATATGTTGGCCTCGTCTTCTCAAATACTATGAATCAAGAACAAGGCAACACAATTGTTAAAGATTAGGGACCTTCGTCCTCCACGGCACCATCTCCTTTCGGATATGATGATTTTTAGACGAAGGTCATGAAGGATTCACCTTCATCACTTGCGAGAATAATGATCCATAAAGGTGATAAACATTTTCCATTCGTATCTCAATTCATATATTTACTTCATGATAAACATTTGAATAAGATTCGTATTACATTGATACCTTCAGGTTGATCGAAGGTGTTGACGCGAGAACGATTACAATCCAGCGTGAACCGTATGGGGGTACTGTTCACCTATTTATAGGAACAGGACACAGCCCGGGTAAAAATATATTTTTGACCTTAACATTCGTTCATAACTATAACATAAATCATTAGGGACTAGCTAGTCTTTTCCTCTTCGGCTCAGCATCACGCTTGATCTTCAACACCACTTTAGGCCGAAGTTGTTACTCTTTGGCTATAGCTTCGGCATTCATTGTTGTCATTTTCGGGCTATATCTTCGTCTTGAAGACCTTCGACGGAGGAGAAAGCTCCCATCATGAACCTTAGATTATGATGAAGCTCTTGTAATAACCAACATTATGCTAGAAGCAAATAGGTAGTCGTGTTTTTGAGGACCTTCGGAAGAGGAAGGCCCCCAATAGTAGCCCCTCACAGTATTAGTTTATTTCTTCGTAACAAATTCACACTGTAACATGAACGAAGGCCTTTAGCCGAAGGTCCGAAAAAACACCTTCCCTTCGCTAGAATAGCGAATCGTTATGAATCGGGGGACCCACCGCTTAGTGGTGCTTTGTGTATATATAAAGAGTCTTGTGCTACGAATATTTTTTGTGCCATCTAGCTTTTTGAATTGTGATTGCCATTTTTGCTTTCGTCTTTTGTGAGCGCAACTGTTCTTTGAGCTTTAGCTTTTGTTGTGATCATCATCGAAATGTCCGAAGATAAGAAGACTGTAGACCCCACGCCTGTTGGTTTTTACGAAGGTATGGAAAGAACCAACGTCGAAAAAATAACTGCTGAAATGTTGGCTAGGCTGTCTGGGGATTCCAGCGTTAGTGACAGTTTCAATGTGGAGAGTGATAATGAAGATGTCGAAGATCGAACATGGAGACCAAGTCATGTTGTTTTTTGAAAGTCCACTGTTAAACAAGGACAGATTGAAGCGATGATGGGAAAATATTTCCATGACATATCTATTGTGAGGGATGGAGGAGAGAGTACCGTTCCTCTTCCTGAGGCAAATGAAGTAGTGGTTTTTAAGGATTTTATGAAGGCTGGGCTTCACTTTCCCTTACACAAGATGCTGGTTGAAGTATTGAAGACATGTAACACCCAGGCTTTAAGGGACAAAGTCGGGTGCATCTCATACATGCGCCAAAGAAGACAATGTATATAATAACATAGTGTATAGAGATAAATGTCACAATAATCAGAGTATTTATTACATAGCGAAAGTCTTACAAAATAAAAGATAAATATAAAACGAACTAAGGATCGTCCTTGGCGCCAGAAAGTCAACTGGGAGATGCCACCTAGATCGAATCGAACTCCTCGTTGTGTGGCTCCTCTTGAACCACCTGTTCTTCTCCTGTGGGGGGTGTGAGACAGCAAGGGTGAGCTCACACATGTTCATCGCTCAACAAGTTGTGGGGAATAATGTGGCATGAACTCACCGAAGGTGGGAGTTCATGTGATGTGTAAAGCTGATCAACAATAGGGGTTAAAGCTGAGCATTGCTTTTAATAAGTTGGTCAAATTTTATTAGCAGTTACTAAATGTAAGTAAATACCAAACCATAATAAAAATAATAGAACAAAATTAATAAATAATCCCATGCAATGCATATGACAAATTGAATTTAAGTTCCATAAATTAATCATCCGAGAGTCCTGAGCTGCTCATGACCGTGAGCTCGGCTAGTATACTAGTTTTACACTCTGCAGAGGTTGTACCCTGTACCCACAAGTCGTGTATCCCATGTCGCGAGGGTTAGCTAGACCCTTAGACACTACCGAGGTGAATGGCTAGGGATCCACTACGAGGCCTTTACAAAGTTCCACTAGCTTCCGAAAACCCGCTACAGTTTATGAGAAGAGCACTTGCAAGAATCCCCCGTCTGACCACCATCACAACAAAATCAACCCGAGAACCTCCTTGCATGCAACTCCCCTACTACCCTTGCCCCTTTCGGGTAAGGTAGTCTTCCACTAGCTTCTCTAATTAGTCAGCCAAGGGCGTCCCATTCCACCCTTGTGGTGGCACGTGTTTCTCAAGTTAAGCTCCATGTTCCAATTAACAATAATGATCTTGACATGAACATAAATAGAATAACAAAATAATTGGAACATGGATATAATGAAATATTAACCCAAAACCATATAGAGCAATAGCAAAAACTACCCAAGTGATTGAGGGGTAAACAAGGTAACAAGATAAGCAGACTAGGGTGACCTATTGGGTCCCATCAAAATTAAACCTATGCATTGAATAGTGATAATAAAGAACATTATTGGGTAACAAAAGTGGATCAAGGGCACAACTTGCCTGGCACTTGAGATTCCAGTTACTAGGGTAATTCTTCAGATCATCAAAACCTCGCGCTAGTCATAGCAATACAAACAAACATGGTATAGATAAAATTAACATCACACCAAACATAAGAGCAAACTGAATAATAATGATCTACGCGTTGCTACGAGATCGTGGGAACGAGAATCACTAAAATCAGAGTTACGGTTAAGGAGTTATGATTTATAAAAGATCTATGTGATTAAAATATTAAACTATATTATAAATTGGTTAATATAAATCATATGAGAGGTTATTCTATAAATAATTATCTCAACTTTAATCTAAGTTATAAATTGACCATAAATTATATTCTAGTAGATTCTAATGATATGGAGATTAACAAGACTAACCAATATAAGTTAAATAAAGATCTAATATAAAAGAACAAAACATGGTATAATAAATGTTGTTATTACATAGTAAATATTTATACGAAGCTAACGCAACTGGAACGGATCAAATCGGAGTTAAAACGGAGGAGTTATGAATTTCCTAAGGTTTCATGTATTTGATACAAGATTAATTAAGGAATAAAATTTTAAAGTGGCTTTCATGTCAAATCAGTGACACTATTTGATAAACAACATTATTACAAAATTATAGGAACTGGAATGGATTAATTTGGACTTCATATGAATTTTCTAGGAAATTTGACATGTTTCTGCAATTAATTTATACTGAAAAACCATTTTCTAAAAGAATTTCCTAGTTTTAATAGATATCTGGACTGCGCGCTAAATAAACAAAAACATAGGGTCCACTGCGCAAAAGATTCTAAGACTCAGTCACCCAGCGCAGTGGACTTCGGGTTCATTTCATTAAAATCTGAGGGCTCACATGCAAAAGGCTCGCAGCAAAAGGGTATGGACTGCTTCTGGCCGCACGATCTGTAATCTGTGGCCCTGATTAGATCTTGATCCTAACCCAATCGGTATGTAAATGGGTTCGCATGATCGTCGATTAACGGCTTAGATCAAAATGAGTAAAGCACTATCACCTACACCGTCTAGATTAGATCAGACGGTCCACACGCTTCTTCCCCAACCCGACGCGGCAGCAGTAAACACATTCCCCACGGCGGCGCTCCTCACCGGAGATATACGACCCAACGCATGGATTCCCTAATTCGCAAGCTAACTGGTGCAAAAGGAAGCACGAGCCATGGTGAAGCTACCTAGGGGCTTACCGAAGACCAAGGCGAAGGTTGGAGAGGCGGCCACGGTCCACAATGGCTAGACGCGGAAGTTCGCTGACGACGGTGAATTCCCGGCCAATTCCGAGCAGCGCCGCCACGAGCGTCCCTCCACGCACCCAAGGGAATACTCTGGTACAACAGACGGCGTGCACAACAGCCCAATTAGAGATTTCCCAATGGCGGCTCCCTAGTTCACCCGCGGCGGCGTCGTGTCCTCCGCACAGCTCCGGTCACCGCAAGATTCGGCCAGCGATGCAAACAAGCGCGTGATTTGGTGGCGGCTTTAACTGGGAGGAAGAGAGGGGGAGTAATAGGGGTCTATATACCCAAGAGTCCGAGCAAACAACCACCCACGAGATCCCCTGGTCAACATCCATGGCGGCCACGGCGGCATCGTTTGCGCGCTTCTGTTACTGCGAGGAGAGGGACCTAACACCGGTGGGTGACCGACCATGCGGTCCCACCTGCCAGCACATGACGCACGCGCATGAGCGAAACCAGCCAAGTGGGCCAGGCACCAGTGCAAGCTCCCCCCAGCCCACGCACGACGGGTGGTCGACCCGTGGGTCCCACGTGTCAGCGCAAAAAGTGAGGAGGCTGCGCGGTGGAAAGGTGGGTCGTGGGGTGAATTCGGCCCACGCGACCAGTAATTCATTTATTTTATTTTTTTTCCTTTTCCATTTATTTCTTTTTCTAAATTCAAATGTTCAAGCCACATTCAAATGTAATTCTCCAATTTAAATTCAGTTCTGGTGACACATTTGTACTTAGGCCAAATAATTTATTTGATCATACCCAAATGTGACAAAGTTATTCATTTATAGATTTATTTGGTATTATGTGATATCTCTCTCACCTTTTCACATTCGAAGTGTCCAAAATGAGTCAATTTCATGTTTTGACTTTCCAAATTCTCAAGTGCCAAAGTTGATACTAATGGGATTATAACTTTTATTGTTTCTAATATTATTATTTATTATTTTTCTTGTTATGTATTTATGGGAGGAATAAATGGTTTCATAACCATTCCCTTTCTCATTTACTATTTTATGTTTTTATTTAGAATTGGAGGTTAGGTTTATGTTCTCCATAAAATGCTTCGCCAAAATTATCATCAAGTGACCACACTTACCTTATCTTTTTATTAGTTACTTATTTACTTTTAAGAAGATAATCCCTGATATATAATCTTTATTAGAAGGTATATTAACTTAAGTTTCTTGTTTAAGAGTATCTTCAAATTTATTATTAAAAGGGATATCTTAGTAATATATTTTTTTAAGAGGGTCTTATCTTATTTAAATTTTATAGAAAGATTTTTTTCCAAATACTAACAGTGGGATATTAGGGTGTTACAAGACATTTGAGATATACCTTCATCAGCTTACTCCTAAAGCTCTAATTAAAGTGGGGGCTTTTATTTGGGCCATGAGAAGCCAAGAGTTGGAGCCAGATGATAAATATTTCTGCAATATTCATGAACTATCTTACCAGACAAAAGTAATTGGGAAAGAACAATATCACAGCAACTTCAGGTGCTACAGCTTTGTGCCCCGCTCTGACGCGAGGTATCCCATGCCGACATTCTGAAAGAAGTGGTCGGGCTCTTGGATGAAACAATGGTTCTATGTGAAGAAAGATCTAAGTGAGAAGGAAGATGTAGAGGGCATTATCCAACATCACATACGATCGTGCTTCGGCATCAGGAGACCATTCATTGCAATTGGGAACGAAGTGCAAGCATGTTTGATGGATTTTAACACTGTGTGCACCTACATTGGTACTAGGGATTTGGTACAGGAGCATATTGCTTACAAAGTGTGGCCACTGGTGAATGACTGGGAAATGCCGAAGGAGACTGCTGTCGGCTCTAGCAAAGGTGGTCTGATTTACTTAAGATACACCTATCGCTATATAAGTCAATTTGATGAGCCGAATGATGATTGGCTTGAGGCTGTTGATTCCACCAGTGACGAGCTGTTGGGGGCTTATTCAAAGGTAGAGGACGAAGCCATGACAACTGCCTTCGGTGCTCACGGCAAGAGGAGGCTGAATAGAGTTTTCGATGTGATCGGATTTTTTATCCTGATTACTGCTTTCCTGCCCAAAAACAAGGGTTACAGAGAAAAGTGGCAGCTTCATCCTGTTTTGTCGTGCCTAAGCTGAAGCGAGCTAAGGTTTTGACTCACAGGATGAAGCCACGTCCTTTAGAGAGGACAGTTGCGGTGCTCGATACAAAAAAATTGGAGATTACTGAACATGTCGAAGCTATCCTCTTATCCCCGGAGACAATTCATGTTGCGACAGTCGAAGCTAGTATGGGTCTGGCAGAAGAGCATCCAAAGCTGTTGAGTCCCCCAATCGTAACTAAGTTGCCGAAGCTAACAACTGCTGCAACCACAGCAATGACTCCTAAGAAAAGGAGAATGGCCAGTGTTTTGGATGCAATTTTGAAGTCTACGAATATTCCAACTCCTGCTTCTACCAAAGCTGTAACACCCCTGGTGTTACAAGAACTAAAACTTTGGCATGACATCATATGTATTAGCATTTCATTATGTATGTTACACCTAGAGTGCATCCACTAGGTAAAAATTTCAAAACAAGCTTGTGATGTGATGACTTGATTTGATCTTTAACCCTAGGATAGGGCACTTACCCAAGGATTTGAAGCATGTGGGTGTGTGAGATGATAATTTGAGTATGATCTCAAAGGTTAGTGGAGATGTTCAAGAGAGGCTAAACTTAGAGTGTTTGAGTGGCACATAAACCCTAGAACATTAAAACCCTAATAGAGACCCTAGAATCCCTAACTAGAGCTCCATAAGGTGACTTCAATTTCTATGCACTTTTGGACCAAAGTGCATATATCAGAGTGGTAGAGTAACAAAAACTAAGCAACTTTTACATTGGGAGATTTCCATGTTTTGTGGAGCAAATGGGAGTAAATTACAAAAGATCCCAAAAATACCCTTGTACTTAACCCTGAAATGCAGTGTTAACTGGCCAAATTCAAGCCCTATTATCTCTTGATCAATGAGGATTTTTTCATGAGTCACCACAGCATAATTGTAGAGCTACTATAGTAGTCCAAGTTTGATTAAAGGATTGAGCCCTAGAACTGTACAGCAGTACACCTCGCCGCCGATGATCTCCACGCAAGGATTCACGCCGGTCGCTGTGATTCGTGCCTCACTTGGGAAGGATATTACCATGGGGGGTTAAAAGATCGGGGGGCTAGATTGAGCCTGCCTCACCGTACCCACTTGCCCGGAGATGTGGCCGTGCGACCGTCGTCATGGTGTCCGTCGTGTACCACGGTCATGCCATGCCATCAACCATGTTACCATGTCACAACTGGTCGCCAGTGATAGCCATTTATCACTCCAAGACCTTGCTCAATCGTGCGCCACAGTAGTTGCATTCCGCTGCAAGATCATTTCATCCCAAATTCGCGAAGCACTCGAGTGGTCGCTATAAATTGAAGGCCCTCCCTGCTCTGCCTTCTTGTTACGCACCCAACGCACCACTCCTCACTCCCGATCATCCACCATAGTTCGCGAATTTCAAATTTCCCCCAAATCGGCCAAGAACACGCCGTGAGAAATCGCGCCGTGGCCAGCTATAACACCCGGTTTTGAAGGTAAACCGAATGCGAACCATGTACGTGCCAGGATCAGAAATTCACGTACACAGCGATTACATAAATGACTCATCATAGCACAATGCTTCAAATTACAATAAAGAGTAAGTAATAATATTAAAGACTAGAGTCATTTACATAATATGAATCAAAGTGCACAAAATAGAAACGTAGCCAACGTAAAAAAACCCACCATAGGAAGCTGACTGGGGGAGGTCGCTAGCCTAATCCTCGAACTCGTCGAAGTCCTGGAACTCCTGGAGATCCACCTCGACGCCTTCTTCTTTACCTGAGCATAGATTGCACCAAAGGCAACCTGGTGTTTTGTGAAAGCAAGGGTGAGTACACATCAACGTACTCAGCAAATATCCCGTTTGGCTGAGATGGACTAGCTTTATGTGGAGTTAAGGTTGAAGCAGTTGCTTTTAGTTGGTCAAGTATTTATTATTAGTAGGAGCCAAGTTTTAGCAATAACCAACCTATGAATCATTTCCTCATCGAGGAACATCATTATCATTATCGAACCAAAACCATAAATAGAACCATTGAATCTCAGGTCATCTGTATCTCTAATCAAAGAGGATCCCAAGGCCGCTAATAACCGTGAGCATGGCTGATATATCAGTTTCATAACACTCTGCAGAGGTTGCACACTTTACCCATGAGCCATGATTCCCTTTCTGCCCGAGGATTGCAACTCCCCATTGATCACTTCCAAGGTGAACTAGTAGGGTCTCACTACGTGGCTTTTCCCTAGGGTCCTCACTATGCGAATGTTGGAAATGACCATTGCATAAAGTCCATCTGACGTCCCAAAACCTATACCTCTGCCCTCAGGAAAAAGCTCGGGAACAAATTGCAATCTATTCGCGACGCGCGGCGAATACGAACAGACATAGACAAACAAACATATACATGCATAAGAACATTACACCATACAAAGAAAACCATTATAAAAACGTGTACTATAAAATAGAGATCGCTTCTACAGTCACACGAGGAAATAAGCGCTAAAATCGAAACTATGGCTGAGACGATATGGTTTTTGGAAGGTTTGCATAATAAACGTGTAACCTATGTTCTAGGTCGATTATAATTAATATAGATCATTTGCGGAAGATACTCTAAAGAAAAATCTAACGTGGCATTAATCGAGATTGTAATTTGATCAGAAACCACATTTTTAAATTGGTCGGATTATATTTATGAACACGACGCATAAGACTCACTATGTTTAAACATATAATAAATTTATAAACGACACGATGTACGGCTAACACTAAACTATATCATTTTATATTAATCGAATATTGAATATAATGTCTAAGTTGGCAAAATCGCTTAACAGGTTTGATCGAACTATTATTTTAACTAACCGGCACTAAACAAGAAATTAATTATTTAACATGAATAATGCGGCGAAGCAATTTTATCAAAGCGCCTTAATAGCGACTTATGCGAGCAGCGACGCGAGCGAACATTGTGTGAATTAGCACGCGCGACGACGCGTGAAACAACCCTGCGGCACGCGCGAAGGAGCACGCGGACAGCACGCACGACAACACGTGCCCATGTGACTAACGCGTGACGACCCACGCGAACAGCACGCGACAACACACAAACTATACACGTGGCGCGAACGCGCGAACGAACGACGACGACGTACAAGCAGCACGCGAATGACACGCGAAACAGCGTGCCACCGCATGCGGAACAGGCCACGCGACAGGACGAGAAAAACTAATTAGATATCGTGCTTAAACTAAACAAGTATTAAACAAATAAAAAGTATTTAAGCTAATATCAACCATGTTAATGTTTATTATCAAAGCGCAAGTCGAACACTACACTTTTAATCTAATTAGAATATTAATCTAACAATTATTAGTCGAGCAAACTTTAAGTTAACTATCGGAAATACCCGACCAGACAAATTATCATTATTAACATACGTGTTTATAAGCGAAAACAATTTATTATCACGCACAGACGCCACACGACATATGTGACCGACACGTGAGAAACACGTGACACGACGCGCGACACACGTGACTTAGCGCACGGATAATGCGTGGCGATGCGCACGATCCGCACGAGCGACACGCGAAGACAATGTGTGGAGATGCGCACAAAATAGCACACGTTACCCAGCACACCATCGTGCGCGGAACAACATGCGCGACATACGAGAAATACTTAAATAGATGTCGCCCATACACTAAGCGAGTATTAATTCAAAGTGTTTGAGTTGGCATTAATCAAATTAACACGTATTTGTAAAGAACAAGTTAGAACTATAAATTAGTTTTAATTGGAGAGTCATTTTTACCCCAATTGAATGAACAAATAATTAATTACTTGAGATCTGCAACATACCAAAATAATGTTACTAATACAAAATTGATGCTGTTACGAAGTTAACGCAACTGGGACGAGTCGTGACGGGTTTTCGACGCAAATTATATTGAATAAATAGCATTTCTCGAATTTAAACTACGTGGCGCGATTCTATTGGTCGAAGCGAAACCACACGAAGGGCCACATGGGGACATAGCCACATAGGATGAAAAGGAGTGGGATCTAGTGTGGCTAGCTTCTTCCCAAATCCCACGCAACGACCGTTCTTCTTCCTGGACCATCTTTCTCCATGGAATTAACAGCAAGGGGACGGAGAAGGAGGGGACGTGGCCATGGGAAGAGGGGGAGCCGGCCGCACTGGCCTAGAGCGGGCTCGCTAAGCGGCGGTCGCAGCCACGAGCGCAGTAGGCCGCTCCACGGGCGCACACGGTGCGGCCCCAATGGCCATCCAGCACGGCAGCTCGTCGGCGTCCGATGGGACAGGACCAAGCTCGCGGAAGGGGACCAGGCAAGGGGGTCGGACGCGCTGGCGAACCGTGTCGCGCGCGGGGGCTCCTGGCCGTGCTGAGGCCCGGGCGGGCTGGCTAGGGATGGCTGCCACGCCGGCTGCCTCGCGCACCGAGGTCACGCGCACCCACGCTGGGGCGCCGGGCCTGGCCACGCCGCCGATCGAGGAAAACAGAGAGAGCATGCAGGGGAGAGAATGTCGAAGGGAGGGAGAAGAAGAGACTCACCTGCGGCTGGTAACCGCTGAGACAAGCTGCCTGCCCTGCACGATTTGGATCTGAAGAAAGATATGAGGTTATGCGACGGCGGGGTAAATTTATAAAAAGAGCGAGAGCGGGAGATGGTTGCCGAATTCGTCGTCAATTGCGTTGTGACCGAGCGAGAGAGGCGGTTGCGAACACGACAACGACAAACATGAGCAGCACAGCATTTGCGAGGAAAGACATTTTAATGATCTCGCGAAAAGGACACAAGATCTAGAACGGGCTTTGCGAGAGGAACGTTTATATATATATATATATATATATATATATATATATATATATATATATATATATATATATATATATATATATATATATATATTATGGACTTTCTAAGGTTTTGTAGTTTTTGCAAATACTGAAATTTAGGTATTTAATTAATATTAGAAAAACTTAAATTCATATTTTAGTACTCGAAGAAACGTTTCGAAGGTTCCCGAAAAATTCCAGAAACAAGATCAAGATAATTCGATACAGTTTGAAAAAAACCTTTGCACTCATAAACACTATGCAACAACATGAATGCAACAATCAAAGTTTCTCCAGGATTTTATTTTACTAAGCCAGAAACTCATATATATATATAGTAAAGTTAATGTCCATTATTTAGAAAAAGGGAAGAAAAGCAGGTAAAGAAGAGGGCAACACCTGAATTTGGTGGATATTAGAAAAGAAATTTTATACCCCCAAATTCAGGGTGTTACAAATCTAACCCCCTTAACAGGAATCTCGCCCCCGAGATTCAAGAAGAAGCTAGCAAGAAAACGAGGTTGGTTCATAGGCTGTTCACGACTTTCTTGAGTTGACTTTGACTCTACAAGCTTAACTTGGGGATTGGTTTGCTTTGACTTTCAGGCGTTCACAACCAATTGATGCAATTCTTGAGGATCCCTTCGACCTATGGGTTACGACCCACACACGCTTTCGCTGCGCCACTCTGATTTTGTTGGTTGATGTTGATCGCATTTTCTTCATTGAGGTTAGCGGCTAACCCCCTTAACAGGAGCATTGATACGCACTTGATGAAGATACTGCCGACTCTGATCTTGACTGATTAAGAGAGGTTGCAGGATGCCAACCGGACAGGTGCAAAAGGGAAGAGTATAGATAGAAAAGGTAAGCATAGATGGCTTAAAGAGAGAGAAGGGAGAGCACCCAACTACCTAAATTTATGGCACTTACCTAGTAAACTGATGTCATTGTGGACCAAGGGCCACAACACATCAACATTCATCACAAAGAAGCAAATCAGTCA
Source organism: Zea luxurians (assembly GCA_029449295.1). NCBI lineage: Eukaryota > Viridiplantae > Streptophyta > Magnoliopsida > Poales > Poaceae > Zea > Zea luxurians. The sequence goes on from JAOPSE010000009.1 coordinate 119,677,847, forward strand.
TCACACAAGGACAAACATCATGAGCACACAACAACAAACATCTCATTGCTATATGTTCCTTTTAATTAAATGGTGGTACTCCTTAAAAAGGGAATAACTGCTCTCTAAGGTTGTTGAAGGACAAGGAGAAGAACGAGATGTGTAGGATAGGGACACGAGTACAATAAGGGATGGAGTTAAAGCAAGGACTGTAATCTACAAGGGAGAATATGCAACCAAGGGTAGGGTAGGTAAAACACCATTCTCAAATCGAGATGGGAAAAATGGTACTTCAAAAGATAGGCATAGGATAAGCATCAAGGTAAAGATCGAGGGATGACAAGAGTTAAGATGATAACGGACAAACACACAATAAAGTGTGTATTTGAGGAAAAGCTGGCAAGGTGTCAGAGAAGGGGGAGCAGTCAATGATGAAATAGAGGAGGCATTATCCTCGTACAGGGATGGAAAAGAGGAGGCCTCAAAGGATGGGTTCAGGATAAGCATGAAGGTAAGGACATAGATATCACGAGGGTTTAAAGGTGATAACAAACAAGGATGTAGGAGGGGAGGTAAATAGGCATAGGAACAAAGGATATAGGTACCACAAAGGATGGAGTTAAGACAGGACCTGCAAATGAAAAAGGAGAGGGTGTGTCCAAGGGCCAAGTGGGTAAATTCCCACTCTCAAACAAGGGTGGAAGAGAAGGGATTTTTAAAGAGTAGGAATAAAGATGAGTATCAAGGCAAGATCGACAGACGACAAGGTGAGGGTGATAGGAAACAAAAACACCACAAAGGATAGAATTAACACTAAACTTGTAAGGCGACAAGAAGTGAAAAGAAATCAAGGGAGAGGTAGGTACCTCGCAACTCTCAAACTGGGTTAAAAGAAAGGGGAGGCTTTTAAAGGATAGTTCAAGGTAAGCGTTTAGGTAAAAGACGTCAATATTCCAAGGGTCAAAGGTGATAACAGACAAGGGTATGAGAGAAAAGATGAAAGCATTGAAGAGCCAGCGGTATGAGTACAACAAAGAATGGAGTCACGTCCAAGTTTACACGCGATAAAGAAGAGAATATAGCCAAGGGTGAGGTAAGTAAGACACCGCTCTCAAATTGGAATATGAAGTTGGAGATTTTAGACAACAAACATAACGTAATCACCAAGGTAAGATCGAGAGATGAGAAAGGTAAAGGTAATAGCAAACAAAAGTTGGCAAAGGATGGAGTTAAAAACTCGCAAGGGACAAAGAAGATGATACGCCCAAAAGAAAAATAGGTAAAACATACAACTCTCAGATTGAGATGGGAGAGGGGAGACTTTAAAGGGTAGGTATAAGATGAACATCAACGCAAGATATAGAAGTGTCAAGGGTAAAGGTGATAATAACAAAGAGCATAGGAAGGGATGGAGTTAAGGCAAGACTCACGAAATGGCGAAATGGAGAAAACAATCACGGGTAAGGTAGGTAAGGTTCCAAAAGAATGGTTGAAGTAAAAGAAATTATTACCGAGGGAAGTTATATGGAAACGATGAGATCATTAAGGATGTGAGGAACGGAACGATCGCTCATGGATCATGAAGAAACAAAGGTGATCAAGAGTATGTAAACTGAAATGTTTTAAACTGACCTTCGGGTGCAAAGGTAAGCATTTATATACAAAGTAAAAGTATGCAAGATTACGAAGGTGTAGGCATACCAAGACCAAGGGAGTACGAATTGCTGAAAGATAGTGACTTAACAACAGAATAGGAAAGGGTCTCAAAAGACAGGATGATCATGGACATATAAACTGAAATGTTTAAGTAGGCAGTAGAAATTCAGAGGTAATTACTTGAAACAAGAGTATTAAAGGGATACAAGCATGTCAATACCAAAGGACTAGAGCTCGCAATGGTAGCAATTTAATGACGAAAGAGGAAATAATCCCAAAAGGACAAGAAGGCTATGGTCAGGGGGCATCTACAAAGATGTCGCAAGCACAAGAGTGAGATTAGATCTAATAGATTGAGAGAAATATAGACCATACTAGAATAAAATACATTTTGGCAAGGGGGTATATAGGAGCACAACATAAAATTAGTCAAGGTGACTAATATTTTGAAGCAGAATCAAGGATGAGGTGAAGTAATACTCAATAAGTCCTTAAAACGGCCAATGCTACTCTAGGTCAGCAGTCCTACAGTCAGCAAGGCTTTGATACCATTTATATCACACCCGGTTTTGAAGGTAAACCGAATGCGAACCATGTAAGTGCCAGGATCAGAAATTCACGTACACAGCGATTACATAAATGACTCATCATAGCACAATGCTTCGAATTACAATAAAGAGTAAGTAATAATATTAAAGACTAGAGTCATTTACATAATATGAATCAAAGTGCACAAAATAGAAATGTAGCCAACGTAGATAAACCCACCATAGGCAGCTGACTGGGGGAGGTCGCTAGCCTAATCCTCGAACTCGTCGAAGTCCTGGAACTCCTGGAGATCCACCTCGACGCCTTCTTCTTTACCTGAGCATAGATTGCACCAAAGGCAACCTAGTGTTTTGTGAAAGCAAGGGTGAGTACACATCAACGTACTCAGCAAATGTCCCGTTTGGCTGAGGTGGACTAGCTTTATGTGGAGTTAAGGTTGAAGTAGTTGCTTTTAGTTGGTCAAGTATTTATTATTAGTGGGAGCCAAGTTTTAGCAACAACTAACCCGTGAATCATTTCCTCATCGAGGAACATCATTATCTTCATCGAACCAAATCCAAAAATAGAACCATTGAATCTTAGGTCATCTGTATCTCTAATCAAAGAGGATCCCAAGGCCGCTCATAACCGTGAGCACGGCTGATATATCAGTTTCATAACACTCTACAGAGGTTGCACACTTTACTCATGAGCCGTGATTCCCTTTTCGCCCGAGGATCGTGACTCCCCATTGATCACTTCCAAGGTGAACTAGCAGAGTCTCACTACGTGGCTTTTCCCTAGGGTCCTCACTATGTGAATGTTGGAAATGACCATTGCATAAAGTCCATCTAATGTCCCAAAACCTATACCTCTGCCCTTAGGAAAAAGCCGTGGGACGATGCTCGTACCTAGATCCCTGAGCGAGAATATAGGAACCATAACAGATGCCTCCGTTCCCCAATGACCAAAACCAGCACCCAACATAAGACTTCCCTAATTACTTGGCCAAGGGCGTCCCATACCATCCTCATGGTTGCACTGTTTTCCCGGGGTGTCGCTCCCCGAATAGGTCCTTACGGAGAGGCACTCAGGAAATAGCCTGAGTCCCCTAAAGTGTCACAGGACCACCATCGGGATAACATTATCGTATCATAAGTAATCACATCATGTTCATTGATTAAAGTAAAACAATAGCATGAAGCTAATCATAATAACCCAAAAGGGAATTAAGGACAAGGTAAATACAAAGCTAGTCAATCCTTAGGTTTCAATTGAGTAATGCGGGATAGTGAATTATAAGTATGTAGGACATAATGGGTCAGAGAACACTTGCCTTCACCAAATAGATGCTCAGGGTCTTCAATCTCGTAGAACTCGAAGAGCTTGATCTCAAGACCAGTGGTTCACCAAATCTTGGTCGTCGATTCCTCGAAGCTCGGGAACAAATTGCAATCTATTCGCGACGCGCAGCGAATACGAACAGACATAGACAAACAAATATATACATGCATAAGAACATTACACCATACAAAGGAAACCATTATAAAAATGTGTACTATAAAATAGAGATCGCTTCTACAGTCACGCGAGGAAATAAGCGCTGAAATCGAAAATATGGCTGAGACGATATGGTTTTCGGAAGGTTTGCATAATAAACGCGTAACCTATGTTCTAGGTCGATTATAATTAATATAAATCATTTACGGAAGATACTCTAAAGAAAAATCTAACGTGGCATTAATCGAGATTGTAATTTGATTGGAAACCACATTTTTAAACTGGTCGGATTATATTTATGAACACGACGCATAAGACTCACTATGTTTAAACATATAATAAATTTATAAACGACACGGCGTACGGCTAACATTAAATTATATCATTTTATATTAATCGAATATTGAATATAATGTCTAAGTCAGCATAATCGCTTAACAGGTTTGATCGAACTATTATTTTAACTAACCGGTGCTAAACAAGAAATTAATTATTTAACATGAATGATGCGGCGAAGCAATTTTATCAAAGCGCCTGAATAGCGACTTATGCGAGTAGCGACGCGATCGAACATCGTGTGAATTAGCACGCGCGACGACACGTGAAATAACCCTGCGGCACGCGCGAAGGAGCATGCGGACAGCACGCACGACAACACGTGACCATGTGACTAACGCGTGACGACGCGCGCGAACAGCACGCGACAACACATGAACCATACGTGTGGCGCGAACGAAGGACGACGACGTACAAGCAGCACGCGAATGACACGCGAAACAGCGTGCCACCGCATGCAGAACAAGCCACGCGACAGGCCGAGAAAAACTAATTAGATATCGTGCTTAAACTAAACAAGTATTAAACAAATAAAAAGTATTTAAGCTAATATCAACCATGTTAATGTTTATTATCAAAGCGCAAGTTGAACACTACACTTTTAATCTAATTAGAATATTAATCTAACAATTATTAGTCGAGCAAACCTTAAGTTAACTATCGCAAATACCCGACCAGACAAATTATCATTATTAACATACGTGTTTATAAGCGAAAACAATTTATTATCATGCGCAGACGCCACACGACATACGTGACTGACACGTGAGAAATGCGTGACACGCGAACCAGACGCGCGACACACGTGACTTAGCGCGCGGATAATGCGTGGTGATGCGCACGATCCGCACGCGCGACACGCGAAGACAACGTGTGGAGACGCGCACAAAACAGCACGCGCGACCCAGCACGCCATCGCGCGCGGAACAACATGCGTCACATACGAGAAATACTTAAATAGATGTCCCCCATACACTAAGCGAGTATTAATTCAAAGTGTTTGAGTTGGCATTAATCAAATTAACACGTATTTGTAAAGCACAAGTTAGAACTATAAATTAGTTTTAATTGGAGAGTCATTTTTTACCACTATTGAATGAACAAATAATTAATTACTTGAGATCCACGACATACCAAAATAATGTTACTAATACGAAATTGATGTTGTTACGAAGTTAACGCAACTGGGACGAGTCGTGACGGGTTTTCGATGCAAATTATATTGAATAAATAGCATTTCTCAAATTTAAACTACGTGGCGTGATTCTATTGGTCAAAGCGAAACCACACGAAAGGCCACATGTGGACACAGCCACATAGGATGAAAAGGAGTGGGATCTAGTGTGGCTAGCTTCTTCCCAAATCCCACGCAACGACCGTTCTTCTTCCTTGGACCATCTTTCTCCATGGAATTAACATCAAGGGGAGGGAGAAGGAGGGGACGTGGCCATGGGAAGAGGGGGAACCGACCGCACTGGCCTAGAGCAGGCTCACCGGCGGCTCGCCAAGTGGCGACCGCAGCCACGGGCGCAGCAGGCCGCTCCACGGGCGTGCAGGGTGCGACCCCAATGGCCATCCAGCACGGCAGTTCGCTGGCATCCGATGGGATAGGACCGAGCTCGCGGAAGGAGAGCAGGCAGGGGGTCGGACGCGCAGCCATGGCTGGCAGCGACACCGCCGCGCTGGGCTGCGAACCGTGCCGCGCGCGGGGACTCCTGGCCGCGCTGAGGCTCGGGCGGGCTGGTCGGGGATGGCTGCCGCGCGCGCACTGGCTAGCCATCAGGCCATCGCGCTGGCTGCCGCGCGCGCCGAGGTCACGCGCACCCGCGCCGTGGCGCGGGGCCTGGCCACGCCACGCCGCAGATCGAGGAAAACAAAGAGAGCACGCATGTTAGAGAACGTCGAAGGGAGGGAGAAGAAGAGACTCACCTGCGGCCGGTAACCGCTAAGACGAGCTGCCGGCCCTGCACGATTTGGATCTGAAGAAAGACAGTAAGTTATGCGACAACAGCGTAAATTTATAAAAAGAGCGAGAGCGGGAGATGGTTGCCGAATTCGTCGTCAATTGCGTTGCGACCGAGCGAGAGAGGCGGTTGCAAACACGACGATGACAAACACGAGCAACACGACATTTGCGAGGAAAGACATTTTAATGATCCGCGAAAAGGACACGAGATCTAGAACGGGCTTTGCGAGAGGAACGTTTATATATATATATATATATATATATATATATATTATCGACTTTCCAAGGTTTTGTAGTTTTTGCGAATACTGAATTTTAGGTATTTAATTAATATTAGAAAAACTTAAATTCATATTTTAGTACTCGAAGAAACGTTTTGAAGGTTCCCGAAAAATTCCAGAAACAAGATCAAGATAATTTGATACAGTTTGAAAAAAAAACCTTTGCACTCATAAACACTATGCAACGACATGAATGCAACAACCAAAGTTTCTCCAGGATTTTATTTTACTAAGCTAGAAACTCATATATATATATATATGTATATATAGTAAAGTTAATGTCCATTATTTAGAAAAGGAGAAGAGAAGCAGGTAAAGAAGAGGGTAACACCTGAATTTGGTGGATATTAGAAAAGAAATTTTATACCCCCAAATTCAGGGTGTTACACCAGCCATCCATAGGTCCGTTCGCGTCCCTCTGGTCCGCGTTTCTACATCCTCTGACGTTAGTAAAGCTCTTGGTCTCGGCCGATTGAACGCTACCGTGCTATAGCTTAGGGAACGTTGCAGTATTATCTGGGAACATCGCCACGGACATAGCTCACGTCGACTGACCGTTCCAGGTGGTCTCCGTCTGAGCTTGCGCAAGCACCATGACCCTAGTGAGCCACTCAGTCTTTCCGCATCCTTGGATTGAACTCGACCGGTTTGGGTAAGCCGGTACCGGCATGTCAACGATCCGGTTCTGCCATTATCACGGTCAGCTAGGACTAGGAGAGAGCAGCACTCTAGTCGAAATAAGCATAAAGGGTGTTCGGATAGCACCGATGATGGAGCTCGTACGCTCGACACCGCCAAAATGGGTCACTGCGGTCAGGTGTGCACGATTCCGGCCAGGTGCTCAACCTGCGCAAGGTCGGGGACTTGTGTCGTGAAGAAACAGAAATAGAGGGGCTTAAATGCAATGGTCAGTGAGACACATGAATAGTACTCAGGGACTCTTTACCAGTTGTGGCGGATCCGCCCGAATTATTCCAACTTAAGTGCCTAAGTCCCACCTTAGAGGCTAGACCACACTTAAATAGGAATAAAACGTTAGTCCCTCGGATCTAGTCTGACGAGGCCACTAATAGGATCAAGTACCACGTACTCACTCGAAGGTGAGGCACAGAGCAAATACAATAAAGCATAAAACCATACATTAAGGAGTACTTAATTTATTACATCATCATCGGAATTTACCAAAAGTAGTGATCATTGTTCAGAATGCAGCGGAATATAACTAACGGTAAAATAAACGGAGAGATGGGGAAGCCTGGCCCATCACTCCTCATGCTCCTCCTCTGCCAGGGAGGGGTCCCACTCCACTGTCCAACCTAGTGGCAAGGTGGACGGCCAAGTCACTCCAGCAACCATGTCCTCCAGAGAACCTGTAAAAATTATGCCACAAGCAAGGCTGAGTATACTAATACTCAGCTAGACTTACCTGGTGTGAGGAGTCTACTCCTCTACCTCTAGACATGCAGCTGTTTGGCTGAGGGGTTTGGTTTGCCAAAAGCACTAGCTGAGCCTAAAATCAAGTTTTAGCTTTTCAAGTTTTAGTATGACTCTCTTAAGACTAGATGTATACCTAGCTAATCATACATGGTAGCAATCATTCTTAGCAATCAACATCTTTTGCCAATTCAACACATTTCCACTTGTTACTTAATGCAGTACAATGGATCAAGCAGTCTCATTAGCTGCGAGAAGCAGACGATTCGAATCGAGTTTTTATCCTTGCAAGGTAAACCTAAACACACGATATGGCGAGGCACTCCGTCCCCACACACATCAACCATCCCCATCGATTCCCCGTCAACAGATCAGGGCTCACCGCCTTGGCGTACAATGCCTCACTGACCCCGACTGCCATCGTGCAGTGACCGCACTTGTACCCACCATAACTGGAATGGGAGACCACGTCTCAGGTCATGTGAGGGGCAAAGTCTGTTGCCAGGTTCACTCAGGTACTAGGCTTACCGATTTACCATATTTCTCGGCATGTGCTTAGTACGTTCAAACGCTTGACACAGGTATCTGCACGTTAATCGTTATTCCAATTTCCGTCTCGTGAACAACGCATCGCCATGGATCTATGTCCACAGACCATCATCATTCTGTTATCAAGGTGGATACAACCAATTCCTGACCTCGCGTGAGTGCTAGAAAATCACTCGACTTCTACCGAGATCCCTAATTAGTAAAGCAGCTACTCGACCTAGCATACTAGTATCCATCTCAAAAGGAATCCTGAGTTCATGCAACTAGAGTTTCAGACAACTCCTACACTTAAGTCCACAGTACAAGCCTACAAACATTAAGTGTAGTAAAATAGCATATATAAACGGTCATGCATAAAACCGGGGCTTGCCTTCCAAAGCTAGGGCAAGAAGATCCTCGATGGTAGGCTCTGGTGCTGGCTCCTGGGCTACCTCCTGAGCAACTCCTTGCTCCGGAATGAGGATGTACTCCCCGTCAGCGAGATTACTGTCTATCGAATGCAATGAATAAGATATATGCATATTAATGATAGGGCAATTTGTAAATGCTATGCATAGTAAAACAGTACTACTTTAGTGGTACTCTAGGGTTTTCCTTGGTTATCCTTACGGGTTTTATACCTTCATCTTTGGGGTTTTGAATGAACTTACAATCTTTAATTATATCTTTTAGGTTTCATGGGATTCTTAGAAAGTTTTAGTTGTACATTATCAGGTTCTCCCAAAATTCCCATTTTCCTTCCTATTGTGCTTCTTATAAAGTATTTTTGAACTATCATGGCAAGTTAACATTTTCCAAAAATGTTATAAAAATTACAGTGGGTAAACATTGACCTCTGTGGGTTATTCTAAAAATTTGAGGTTGAAATTAATTCAGATGCCCCTTGTGCAAAATTAACAAAAATAAGGGTAAAAGGGCACTTTACACTATAGCTCCATAGGTGATAATAGGCCTCTGTGCCAAAAATCACAGAAAAAGACCCACTGGGTATTTAGTTATGATTTTCTAAAGTTTAAAGCCAAAAAGGTACTTATAACTAACTTGTTATTTGAAAATATCAAACAACAAAACTTACATTTTTCCTAGATTCATATTAGTATATTATTTGTTATCCCAAGGATTGGGGTGGGTTCTCCTTAGGATTATTTTTCTAGGAATTTTCTAAATTTTCATTGTTTTCATGGAACAAAAGGTATTTCATTTCTTTTGTACTAACATAGGGTCTAACAAAATTTTCTAGGGTAGGATGTTTCATAAGTGAGCTAGCAAAAATGTGGTTGCCCCCTGGTTCTTATTTTAAGCTACCTTTTCTATTTTCCTTAACTTTGAGCCAAAATAAGTTTAAATGGTAAACCCTTCCTTAATCTGATGTACTGAGGGGTGTACTATTTTTAAACAGACTAGGTAGTGGTTTAGTACCTCCTTGATTTTTCTTAATCCTAGTCTAACAGTGTAGCTATTTTTCCCTCTTTTATTTAGCTTTTGGCCAGTTTACTATTTAAATCAAATCTTTAAAATCTTCTGTAATGCTTAGGGTGTTTTGTATTTTTCCTAAGTAGTTCACATTATTTAGAACCTAGCAAAATTGGTTGGACCAAATTTGGCCGAATAAAACTGAAATTATGGATTTTACAAACTCTGTTTGTATTTAAATGAATAATGTTTAAAAGGTTTTCTGAAAAGCCAGTTTACACCGAGGACCCTGGGTTTTTCCTAAACCAACTCTTTAACTTATGCCCCTGTGCAACTATTCATCTGAATCTCTGACCATTCAAAAACCCTCCTGACTTCTTCTCCTTTCTCCCCGAGGTCCCTCCCCCCTTTTGAAACAGTAACCGCAGAAGTAAACAGGGCGGCGCCGCTTACCGGCGGCGAGGGAGGTCCGGCGAAGGATGGGGTTAGCTCCGGGAAGTTCTGGCGGTCATGTCGAGGTACGGCTCGTTGACGGTGATGGTCGGAATCGATCGGGCCACGTGCGCAGGCGGGCGGGCTCGTCGGCGGCGTGTGCTCCGGCCTGCTCACAGCGGTATAGTTCAATCCAAGGGCACAGGAAGCTTCACGGGGCGCTAAGGAGTCTACCCGTTCAAGGAATTGAAGAAAGACTCACCGTGGAGCTCGGTCTACGTACGCCGGCGATCTGGTGAAGTCCGGTGACGTTGATCCGGTGTCTCCGGTGAGGTAGAGCTCGATTCCTGGCTCTGGGAGCTTCACGAGGCACGTAGAGGCTCTCTCGAGGGTCGGACGGGGCAGGGAATGGCTAGAGTGGCTGGTCTACGGTGGTCGGTCCTCGGGCGGCCGCTAGCACGCCGTGCACAGAGCAATCGCCGGTGAACTTGCGCTCCAGTGAGGTTGAGAGTGAGCGGGGGCGTATGGTCGAGGCCTCGGTCGGCTTTATAGGCGCGGGTGCGGGCGTGGGCACGGGTTTTCCTTGGCGCGGCGCTGTGCGTGTGGGGCTGAGCGTCGGGGCGTGCTCTAGCACGCCAGAACGCGTCGAACACGTGGGCATTTGTTTCTGCCCTTGTTCAACCGTTTGCGGAGATCACAAACATGCGAATCTTGCCATGAGTCTTGCGCAAATCTCTTCCTGGCACCTAGGTCTAGCTATTATGTGTGAGTTCCAATGGGAGATATGCCCTAGTTCACAAGATATGGGGACACCAAATCGGGTCTGTCTCACTGTTCACCCTGAGACAAAATGGATGTCAAATCATGTCCAAAGGTCTTGGCTTCGGTTCAAATTTTTCCAGGGTGTTCCTTAGGTAATTTGGCTCCTTTTTGTTATTTAGACCAAGTGGGTTTAGCGCCATTAAAAAGGTGAACACATCTGATCATTGGATTAGGGTAGTTTTGGGGACTTAGAGAGAAAATGGAGAGCTCTAGTGTGCTCTCTACTTAGTGAATTGATTTGGGGTCTTGAAGGGGTCTTTTTGTAATGTTTCCCTTACTGTATTTTGTAGATATATTAGTGTACTTAAACTTTGGTAAAGGGTTTAAGTCATGACATGTGCATTTGCTTAACCTTTCCTTTAATCCAGTGTTTGGGTTCTAATGGCTCCAAAGGGGTCTAGGGTTTGAACCTCTTTTATCCAAGGTGATAATTGCATAAAATGCTTGGGTAATGTTTTTATCATAAACATTCCTTAGTTAACCCATGGTTTCCAAGGTTTTTGTGCTATTGGGGGCCTTCGGCTTCCGAAGGTCCTCAAAAACATGATTTGATAATGTTTTCCAAGTGAAATATGTGAACAGGTATCTTCGGAATCGGGTCACGGGTATACAAGAAGTATGGTCAAGACGAAGCTTGAATAGGACGGAAGGCGATCATGACGAAGGATAAGATGATCATGAAGCTATGCGCAGAAAAAGCTTCGGTATGACGGCAGAAAAGGGGAACCGACTTATATGATGAAAAGCCAAATTAGACCTCGAAGAATCACTATAGAGTTATTGATAAATGTAAAGGGCATTAATGTAATTCTCCACGGGCTGCGTCCTGTGCCTATAAATAGATGAACAGGACTCCCGTACTGTTCACGCTGACTTGGTATTTGCTTGTCGCATCACGCCTGTACCTTTTACCTTTTGTGAATTCGAAGGTACATTTATAATTTGTGATTATGAATTTGATAATGCAAAATAAAAATAAGTTGGTATTAATATCTGCATTATTATTCGTATTTCATATATATATTCTCTTTCATCATCTGTCGAGCTTACGAAGGTCTCTTCCTTCATAGCCTTCGTCCGGAATTCATTATATCCGAAGGGATATAATGTCTTGAAGGACGAGGGACTTTAACATTTAACACTTTTTATGTTGCCTTGTTCTCAATTTGAAGCATTTAAGAACAAGTCACCAACATTGGCGCCCACCTCCGGTGAACTCACGTCCATTTCTTGAGTTTTGAACATCTTCGGCAAGCATCACCTTCGTCATGCCGCCGAAGAAAGCTTCAGCCACAGGGGCTACCGCTCTGCAGCCGCTGGATCCCAATCAGGATGTCCTTTCTCTCAGGGAGGCCCGAAGCCAGAAGAGGAAGGCCGCCAGTCCAACGCCTCCGGAGGACGACTTGGATCAAGAAATCCAAAATTTGGAGATGCTCCATCAACAGGTCCAACGGAAGAAGGAAAAGATGGCTCGTCTAGCTGACCTACAAAGGCAGATAGACGAAGCCTCTGAAGAAGTTCATCATCTTGTTCAAGATGACCAGAACCGAAGGCCTCCGCGCAGAGAGCTTCATCAGGAGGGATTCTACAACGAGGACGACTGGTATGAAGATTTCCATCATGGAAATTTTGCTTTTGATGAGACTTCTCCTCTATTAACAGAACTGCATGCTACACCATGGCCCTAGTCCTACAAGCCACCCCAACTCCCCATGTACGACGGTCATTCAGACCCGAAGCAATTCTTGATGAGTTATGAAGCAACCATATCTTCGTATGGTGGCAATACTGCAGTCATGGCAAAGTCTTTCGTCATGGCTGTCAGGAGTGTTGCACAGACCTGGTACTCCTCTCTTCGGCCAGGAACAATCACCTAATGGCAAAAGCTGAAGGATATGTTGATAACCAGTTTCCAAGGGTTTCAAACGAAGCCGGTCACTGCTCAAGCCCTATTCCAGTGCACCCAGGACCACGAAGAATACCTTCAGGCGTATGTCCGAAGGTTTCTGCGTCTGAGGGCACAAGCACCAACAGTGCCCAATGAAATTGTCATTGAGGCCATGATCAAGGGGCTTCGGCCGGGACCTTCAGCTCAGTACTTTGCCAGAAAGCCTCCTCAAACTTTAGAGAAGCTGCTCCAGAAGATGGACGAGTATATTCGAGCTGACAATGATTTTCGCCAAAGAAGGAGGAAGCATTCAGGTTCTCTGAAATGACCAGGGGCTTCGGAGGAAGATTCCATCCGAGGCACGTCAGGTCAATTCACAACCCTACTCAAAGTGATGACAGAGGAAGTCAACAGCAAAGGCCACAGTACTCCTCGCAAGCTTCGGGGCAGCAGCAAAGCTCTTTTCGGCCACCAACTCCAAGGGGCAGAGGCGCTAGGGGCTTCGGAGGAAGATTTGGGGACCAGCCAAGGAAATTTTATTGTCTATTTTGTGGTGAGGACAAGGGCCATACCACCAGGATGTGCCATGTTACCATCCAGAAACAAAAGGAGATAGCAGAAGATGCAGCACAACAGAGTCAGCCGAAGCAAGTCATGCATACTGCTTCGTATCATTCGCCTTACATTCCAGAATATGTAGGCAACCACCCTGCAGCTTCTGTTGCTTCGGCAAGCCAACCCCAAGCAGCTTGGCAACAGCTTCCACCCCCACCACCAACGCAACACGGCCAACAGCCAGAAGGGAGCCAGCACGCTCATCCTCAGCGGGATTTTAGAGATGGGTCCGAAGCTCGCACAGTCAATAGCACTGTGCCAGAGTCGAAGCATATTTACTGACAAATATCCTACCCCGATAGCAGCTTTTCGCATTTTCGCATTTCAGTCTTACTTTCTTTTTAATAAGGAACAATTATGGGAAGTTTAAGTGCTTTTTATTGTTTTTCAATCTCTTGTAGCAGTTTCGCTTTTTACCATAAGAAAAATATATCTTCTCCATAGGCTTAAGTTGCCGAAGCATAAGAGTTTATGGTGGCAAGGAGGACCTTCGAATTATCAAAAAATTGTTTTAAGGAATGCAGTGCGATTTCTTCGAAGCAGCAAAAAGTCGTTCCTAAGGGAGCGCAGTGTAAGTTTTCTGCTCAAAAGTCGTTCCGAAGGGAATGGAGAGCTTACAACGAAAAATAAACGCTGATTCCGCTGAAAGTAAAAGGCGAAGAAGCTCCTAAGGGAGGCTTACAGTGAAAAATAAACGCTGATTCCGCTGAAGTAAAAGGCGAAGAAGCTCCTAAGGGAGGCTTACAGCGAAAAATAAACGCTGATTCCGCTGAAGTAAAAGGCGAAGAAGCTCCTAAGGAAGGCTTACAGTGAAAAATAAATGTCGACCTTCGGCAAATATCATTTTGCATAACATCACATCATTACATCATTTGCATAACATAACATCATACATCATAGTGCATCAACAATGCAAGAAGGGGGGTCTCAATTTTGATATTCGAAGATTGTTTTGAAGAAATAGTGACACGGCACAAACAATAGCCATTGAAGAGTTATATCTTCGTCAAACCCTGAAATGGAAAGATCTATTGATTATTGATTTTATGAGGATTGGCTACTGATTTTATGAGAATACGGATATTATTTACGAAGCATGAAAAGAAGGGAAGGTGTTTTTTCGCCGAAGGCTCAAAAATGGTATGTATATAATGTTTCATGCATCGTAAAGAATAGAACTATAAACAGCTAATATATTACACCCTAAGTTACACAATATTACACATGATTCTCAACAAACATTACATTCTAAATGTTTTTTGCAACAGCATCTAATCTTCCCTTAAGACTACTTCTGCAGCTTCGTTTAGAAGCTGATCAACAACTCTATCCATGATGGCTTCGGCCATTTGTCTAATTTCGTCATCCCCCTTCGTGTGGGGGCCCGCAGATGACTCAGCAGGTTCTGAGGGAAGAGTAGATATGGATTTATTACTATTACAAACCGTGAACAAGTTTGAAATCAAAAAATTACAACAAAGAGTCAAAAACCACTAGTTAATACCTATTTGCCCTTTGGGCTCTGCACTTTTCTCAGCGACCTCTGCTACTTTTCTAGCATCATGAATGCCTTTTTCGCTTTTTTGAATAATTTCTTGGGCCATTTCTCGGCTACCATTGTCCCAAATGTCGGTGAAAAATTTTCCACCAACCATGCTTGCTTCGACCGAGGGGTCTTTTATATCTTCGGAGGATAAGGCAGTTTCGGATTGTGCCAAAGATTTCACGTGCTCACAGCCTTTCCTTTCCAAAATAGTAGCAATCCCCCTGGCACCCGAAAAGGCACATATGTCTCCACGGCTATTCAAAATTTCCTCAAAGGCCTCAGCTTCGTGATTGATCCATTCAATCGGGCCTTCGGGGTTACCCCTTGTGAAGTTTCCCTCGCTCGAGAATGCGCCAATGCTAGCGAAGCTAGTTTTTATTTTCTTAACGCATTCTATAGATTTGTCATAGCACCTTTTCTTGGATGCGCGAAGCTCTTCAACGTTTCCTTCCAAGTGATTTGCCCATTGATCGCTAAGTTCTCGTTTCGTCTCTTCAAGTATGCGTTCTTCTTTAGCTCTGGCTAACTGTTTCCGAAGATCCTCGATTTCGTGCTTCTGAGCCTCAGCTTGAGCTTTAGAAGTAGCTTCGTCTTCCTTTATTTTATCCACCAATGTAAGCAGAATTTTATCTTTTTCCAAAGTTTCGTTCCTCAGCTTAATAACCTCTGTTCGTAGATTGTTGAAAGCAATAGTATAGCTCTCGTCTTCAGCATTCCTTTGCGCTCTCAAAGCGTTGCTAAGTATTAAACCCTATATGAAAAGAACTAGTAAAAGAATAAAAGAATAATTCAAAAATTATAAATTTCCAAATATACAATTTTCATACCTTCAGACTATTATATGCGAGGCTATCTGCAAGATCGTCCTTTGTCATAGCGCAGAGGCCAGCTTCAAGCTTCGGGAACCCCATACTTCTAGCCATCTCCCGGCAGACGGATAATTCTTTGTTATCTGGGAGACAGTATAAGAAGTCATCTTCGTCTGTGCCATTGAATACTAAGGCCCCCTTTGGATACTTCAGTTCTCGGGCATAATGATTAGCTTCAGAAATCTCTTCTTCAGATAATCTTTTTCCCGAAGCATGCCGTAAAATATAATCGAGGGCTTTGGAGGATGCTTCGGGGGCGGCAGTGCCAGTTTCTTCAACCAAAATTGGCTCTGCCATTTTTGTTTCTTCGGCTTCCAAGGATTTTACCTTGCTGGGCTCTGAAGGCCCAGCTTCAGTTTCACATTGTTGCTTTGAAGCTTCAGCAACAAAGGCTTCAGTATGCACTTCGGAAGTTTCAACAATTTTCTTCGGAGTTGTGCTTGAAGACTTAATTGTCTCCAAAACATCCAGCACATTAACCATCATTTTTCTTTTCGGGGTCACTACTGGACCCTTTTGGCTTTTTGCTACCTCAATTTTTTCTGAAGGACTTAAAACTTCTGATGTCTTTGCTTCTTCAGTCTTCGGTTCTTCTGTTTTTTCTATTGCTGGCACTTCGGCCAGCTCTTCGATTTTTGACAGTGGAGTTGGTTCTTTAGGTTCGGTGGCCGAAGAGGTCTCACCGATAAACTCAGGCACTGTGGCCGGTTCAATATAACGTGACCAGTGTGTAAGAACCTTTACCCTTTTCCTCTTCGGTGCCGGCTCGCTAGGAGCGGCTGAAGCAGTTTCCTTCGCAGAAGATGTATTCTTTCTTTTTTGACCCCGCGTTGGATAACGATAGTCGGGGTAAACAAACCCAATTGCATCAAATACTCGGTTGAGTCTCTTCTTCTTTCGGCCTCCGAAGGCCGCTGATAATGCAGTATCTTTGGCCTTTGAGTATACTCCAAGCAATTCGTCACTTATGGCCTCAATACTTTTCAACCAGTCATCATCTGGCTCAACAAACTTATCTCCATATATGAATGTGTATTTTAGCCTGACTAGTCCACCTTTGTCAGTTTCTTTAATGGTCTCCTCCAGCATTTCCCACTTTTCCACAAGTGGCCATACTCTGAAAGCAATGTGTTCTTGGACCAAATCCCTTGTCCCAATAAAAGAGCAAACAACGCCGAAGGCTCTCTGGCATTCTTCGGCTGCTTCATTCATTTCCACCTTCGGTTTCCAGAGGCCGAAGCGTTGCCAGATAGGGCGCATAATGATACCTTTAATATCTTCCCATGATTTCAAGTCATTTTTCACATAAAACCATTCCGTCATCCAGTCACCGGGCCACCTCTTTCGAAAGGTTGGCACGGGGCAGCTTGACCCAGACCGGGCGCCGAAGCTGTAGCAGCCAAAATTGTTGTGATATTGCTCTTTACCCCCAGGGTTTTGTCTCATACAGTAGCTCATGTATGTTGCAGAAGCTTTTTGCATTAGGTTCCAAACCTTGGCTCCTCACGGCCCACACAAAGATGTTCATCCTTATGATTGCTTCGGGGGTAAGTTGGTGAAGGTAGATTTCAAATATCTTCAGTATTTCCACGACAAAACTGCTCAAGGGAAATCGCAGTCCAGCCTTTAAGAAGCTTCGGAATATCACGACTTCATTTTCCTCGGGAGTCGGACAAGTCTTCTCTCCTTCGTCAGCCCTCACGACAGACAAGTCCTGAAAATATCTGCCCCTCATATTGACAAGATGATTTTCTTTAATACTGTATTTATCAAAAACTGCATGGCTTGGTCGCCAAGGTCGATCTTCGGAATCTTCACCACCACTATCCACATCATAACTGTCACTTTCACCAGTATCTTCAGATAAACCCTCCAAAATCTCCCTAGTAATCTTCTTTGTATTAGTCTTTGATATTGATTCAAGAAAGCCCAAATACATCTCCTCAGAAAGGCTTAGCTTTGAATCACCAACAACCTTCTTATCTTCAGACATCTTCACAAACGCTGAGAAAGTGCTCTCCAAACCGAAGCTTAAAAATTTAAAAAGCCAAGCAAGTGTTGTTGCGTGCAGGCTAAAAGTTGGGTGAGTAAAAGCAGATGGCAAGGGAGCGTGCCAAATAAACTGGTGGTGAGCTCTTATTTATACACCTAGTGCGTTGAAAACTGGAGGGTCCCGCTTGTCAAAGACTGTTGCTATTCTAGCAAAGGGAAGGTGTTTTTTCGGACCTTCGGCTTAAAGCCTTCGTCCATGTCGCAATATGAATTTATCATTCCAGCAAATTAATATTGCGAGGGGCTACTGTTGGGGGCCTTTGGCTTCCGAAGGTCCTCAAAAACATGATTTGATAATGTTTTCCAAGTGAAATATGTGAACAGGTATCTTCGGAATCGGGTCACGGGTATACAAGAAGTATGGTCAAGACGAAGCTTGAATAGGACGGAAGGCGATCATGACGAAGGATAAGATGATCACGAAGCTATGCGCAGAAAAAGCTTCGGTATGACGGCAGAAAAGGGGAACTGACTTATATGATGAAAAGCCAAATTAGACCTCGAAGAATCACTATAGAGTTATTGATAAATGTAAAGGGCATTAATGTAATTCTCCACGGGCTGCGTCCTGTGCCTATAAATAGATGAACAGGACTCCCGTACTGTTCACGCTGACTTGGTATTTGCTTGTCGCATCACGCCTGTACCTTTTACCTTTCGTCAATTCGAAGGTACATTTATAATTTGTGATTATGAATTGGATAATGCAAAATAAAAATAAGTTGGTATTAATATCTGCATTATTATTCGTATTTCATATATATATTCTCTTTCATCATCTGTCGAGCTTACGAAGGTCTCTTCCTTCATAGCCTTCGTCCGGAATTCATTATATCCGAAGGGATATAATGTCTTGAAGGATGAGGGACTTTAACATTTAACACTTTTTATGTTGCCTTGTTCTCAATTCGAAGTATTTGAGAACAAGTCACCAACAGGTGCTCCTTCTCCTTGACTTAAACACAGGTGATAACAAGTCATAAGTGTATGTATGGAGCCAGGGCTTTGGGTAACACCTGGGGTGTTACACCAGTTATTTAAATGCTAGGGGTCTTTGTGCAAATTCACCAGCGCGGGCACGGACGCAGGCACGCTCCTCTGTTCGCGGGCCGACCTAGGCTGAATTGAGCTCGACACTATTCATTATTTCTCCTTTTCTTTTTACTATTAGCTTCAAAAATTTGTAGAAAATATTAGAAAATTGATAAAATCATGAGACCAATTTTGCTAGACTCCTAAAATCACATAGTATTTAATAAAAATAGTTCCAAGATTTTTATCCCAAACCTGGATTTATGTAGCATTTAAAGATGCTTAAACCAAGCCAATTAGAATTTTAGAAATAATTTAGTAACTCCAAAAATTGTGAAACTTTTTGGGTAGGCTTAGTATGATGATTGAAGACCCTGGGTGAAGTTGGAAATGATTTGGACACTGTTTGGTCAAAAACCCAATAACTAGTCTCCTAGGGTTAAATTACTTAATACTAATAGAATACAAAATTAGGAAAACCCTAGTGATTAGTTTATACCGTGAAGGAAAGTTGTATTCAAGATACAACTTAGTATGTTTCTATTATGTAACTGCATATTCATGACATCGCATAAGCATTCATGTACATGTATTATCATGTATAGAAAACGAGGAAGAACCTGTGGTAGAAGAAGAGGTTGTCTCCCAGGCTGAAAATCCTCCAGCGGAGAACAACTTTTACTTCGACATCTGTGGAGTGGACCCTGAACCTCCTACAACATAAGGCAAGCCCCGATGCATTATCCCTTTTCCTTCTTGTTTTAAAATCTTTATCACCTTGTTCGATGCATTAGGTGATAGGAGTTGTGTGCTAAACAATTGATGCATTCCCTTCCTTGGAAAATTGGTTACCATTCCTTGTTACCTGATTTATTCAAACAAGTTTTCTGATGCTTAGCCTTGCTTTAGAAAACAAAATGTTTTATTTTAAAACAAAAGGTGATGCTTCATACTGGATGGGAATTTTTACAAAGAAAAGAATTATGATGGTGAATCCATCATGGCCATGATGGGTTCAACATCTGAAAAGAGTACCTCTGCCAAGTACCAAACTTTGGGTGGTAAATGATAAAGAAAAGACCGGGCGGTGACTTGCACGAGAAGTCTCGATGTAGTGTCTCCGTCTGAGTCGCTTAAGGACCGAGTCGATGTAGGCATGCTAACCGAGGACCTTTTAACTGGCCATATGCCTCGTCATGGGTAAGCTTTGCCTCGGTCGAACCAATACCAGAAAGGCTACCACATAATGGGAGTGAAGAGATGGCGAGAGTAGTGTGTATCCTCCATGGCAAGGGGCTGGGCGGTGGAGTATCTATGCTCTCGATTGGCGTGAACCCATTTTGGTCTTGAGAAACCCGGTGGCGAGTTGACATATGCAAGGGTTAGGTGCTACACAGGTCACGTGGTTGGAGATCCACAACTAGGTATTAATCGATTCAGATCGCTGTTACTTCTTGGACATGAAGACTTGTTCACTGACTTACACGTAGCATCAAGTGAACTGAAGGGTTGATAAAAGACGACTAGTATAGGCCAAGTGCTTGATCTAGATTAAAAATAAATCTAGATGCAGGTAATTACCTAACATGGTAATGAAAATGGACTTTTAAGGATCCACTCATAGTAAGCTTTTCTGCAAAGAGAGTCTTTGAATCTTGTTGAGCTTTACCTTGATTCCCAGAAGCCAGCATATCCTTGAAAGTCTTTTCCTTTGATGGGTAAGACTTGCGAAAGTACACTCCGTACTCAGGGTTTTCAAACCCATGTTGTTGTAGGTGATGAAACAGCTGAGTTCTGCTGTTTCTATTCCAAGGTGGTTCCCAAGCAGGAGGATGAACACTAAAACTAGTTTGGGGAGGGTGTTTTGCCTCTTGGTGATGTAATAATAAGTTACGCACTCAAGTACCCAGATATGTAATAACTACTCTTTCTATAATTTCTTATGAATGTAAATTATGTTATTGTAATCTGTTCCACTTATTCCTTAGTCCAATGATGTGTAATGTCTGCGTGATGGGTTAAGCGCTCTTGGGCGATATGATGGAGATACAGATAACCGAACTTGTCGAGTTGTTATGCACACATGCATGACTATCTGAGATCCTTAGGACAAGGACATATGTAGGTGGGCCTAATACCTTGGGAGGTTCCATGACAGAAGGTCCCAAAGATAATGTTGAAGAGTTAAGAGAAGTATCGATTGCAAGCGCTTCCCCCTCCCACGCTGAGGCTAAAACTTCGGGGGCTAAGCCAGCAGAATTAGAGAAGGAAAAGTCAACATTGCCTACTCCTGAAGCAGCTTCCTAAGTTCATTGAGAATATATTGTTCGTCATGCTTCGGGAAAACAACTATCTGAAGAGCAAGTTGCCGAAGTGCAACATTATGCAAGGGATCTGAAATACCCACAGGGATCCTTGGTTTATTAAGGGAGCGACGAGGATGACTTCCTTTACTGTCTACCAGAAAGTAAGGAGATTAATGTTTGCCATGAAATGATGGACAACATGGGATACCCGAAGCTTGAGCTCGGTCTGTCTGCAATGACGAAGGACCAACTTGCGGACAACCTCGCCTACAACAACCTGAAGGTTTTTGTGTTTTGCCTTCGTATTTGGTAATTTTTGTTTTGATGAACGATTTTTTGGTGATTATTATTTTTTTATATTTTGTACATTCTTTGTTTTCCAGGGTCTCATTCTTAGTAAAGCTTTAAAAGCTCAGAACGATGCAGAAGATAAGAGTAACCGGATAGCAATTGGAAACCTTCGTTTGGAGGTCATAACTTTGAGAAATGAAGCTCTCGAGAAGGATAAGATCCTACTCTCTTTGGGGGAAAGATTAAAATCTAGTGAAGCTAGGCTTTCTAGCCTTTCCGAAGCAGAGCAGAGAATGAAGGAGCTTGAAGAGAAACAACAAAAAGATGCGAAGCGCATTGCTGACTTGGAGTATGCATTATCTATTCAAGTGGGATTGCACAGATCTGAAGTGCAAGAATTAGAAAAGAATCTCGACGAAGTGACTGGAAATTTTAATGTTGAGCAAACAAAACGGAAATATCTGACGTTGAATGGCTAAGGGTTCAGAAAAATATTGAGGAGCTTCACCGAGCAAAAGAAGAATGTTACAATGTTGCAATGGAGTGTTGTAATAAATTAAAAAATAGCTTTGTCAAAGTTGGCACATTTTCTACGGAGCGAAATTTTATCCGTGGTGATCCTGATGGGGGTCATTCATTGGATCAGTGGCAAGGCCGAAGCTTTTGTGCCTTCGTCGGCAACCCACAGAGCTATGTCGCTTCTTGAGAAGGTTGGCTGCGAACATGCAAAGGTTGTAATTCAGCCATATTTTTTGGTCTCAACCAACGACATCAAGAATCCTTCAGTCGAGGTCGCTACGCTAAGTGGAAAGTTTTATTCCGAAGTCTAGTTGAAGGGTGGCCGAGAGGTAGCTAACAAAGCTATCAGAAAAAATGAGAAAGAGTCTCATGATGCCTTAGAAGAGGCCAGGAAAACTGAAGCAGCTAAAGAACGTGCAAGACTTATAGGTATATCTATCATAACCTAGCTTCATAAATTATTTTAGCTTCGGAACTAACAGACACTTGTACTATGGTGCAGTTGAACTCTCTCCCCCTCCAGAGCAATACGACCCTAAAGCCAATCCATCTTTGAGGGGGTCACTTGATGTAATTAGAATAGCTAACGAAGTTGTTAACAAGCTACTTATCGAAGCTGCTGACAAAGTTTTGAAAGAAGATGACTAGAGCTTGTCTATTCAGACTTTAGAATTTTTGTATGCGGTTTCTTTTTGTAAAAAACAATTATCAAGTATTTTTTATATTTAATGATGTAATATATTTCTTTGTGAGGCATGAAATCTTCGTACGTGCCGTTTTTGAGCCGCAGGCAAAAAAACGTCTTCCCTTCTTTTCACGCTTGGTAAAGAAAGAAAGAAATCCCCTTCTTTGCCGAAGCAACTTTGAAGGCCTCGCCGTGGATGTTGCATAAGAATACCATTGTCGTAGGTATAAATTCTGTATAAAAATAGCTTCGTCAAAGGCATGGGTCTTGTATTATTGATACGTTCTTTCGTGACTCTTTACTAAAGATAGACTTAACCTCATGGGTTAGCCGGTACGATTTGAAGGAGCAATTTTCCTTCTTTTTCCACTATTTCTGTCGATGCAAAATGATGTATGATGCGATGTTATGAAATATGATGTGATGAAATGATGCAAATGATGTTGATGCATGAATCATAAAAAATAAGACTCTGTATCCCCTTAGGAATGGCTTTGGAGTCTCTTCACCTTTTACTTAGGTGCTATTTTAGCTCTGCATCCCCGTAAGAATGACTTTGGAGCTAAGCTCTGCATACCCTTAGGAACGACTTTGGAGCTTCTTCACATTTTACTTAGGTTGTATTTTAGCTCTGCATCCCCATAGGAACGACTTTAGAGCTTCTTCAACTTTTACTTAGGTGGTATTTTAGCTCTGCATCCCTGTAGAAATGACTTAGGAGCTTCTTCATCTTTTCTGTTACACTCGATAGTGTAATACCAGATTCATTACAACAAACCAAAGGTTGTACCTTATTATATTGTCTTTAGAGAAAAACATAAAGGTGAATAAAGCAAAGATTACATTGAATATGGAAATGTTTGATTGAGCCCCTGTATTGCTTCATTATATGTGTCTTGACTCTAGCACATTGTTCTTGACTGTCCGAGCTTTAGACTCTTCACGTGTATCACGCTGTTGTGCCTAGCGGTGCCCTTCTGACTGCTGATTGCAAGCAAAAGTGGAGCCATGGGTGGTGGTGGTGGTAGCGGGGTCCATGAATCTTGTGAATGGCTTGCCGAAGCAACTGATGTTGTGGACTGCTAGTTGCTCACATACTCAAGGATGTATGGGGAATAACACGAAGCAGTATGTAGGACCTACTTCGGATGATTGTGTCGTGCTTTGGCTTCAGATATTTCCTTTTGTTTCTGGATCTTGACTTGGCACGTCCTTGTTGTATGTCCCTTATCTTCTCCACAGAATAAGAAAAACAACCTTCTTGGTTGGGAGCTGAACCTTCCACCAAAGCTTCTTCCTCCTCTGCCTCTTGGAGGTGGTGGCCTAAAAGAGCTTTGTTGTGTTCCTGATGACTGAGAGCTGTGTTTATGCTCTTGAGTATGATTGCCCCTATCATCACTTGAGCTAGGGTTATGAATCGTCCTGACATGCCTAGGGTGCAGCCTTCCTCCGAAGCCCCTAGTCATCTCAGAGTATCTATAGGCCTCTTCTCTTCTCTGCCGAAAGTCATTGTCAGCCCTGATATATTCGTCCATCTTTTGCAGAAGCTTCTCCAAAGTTAGTGGAGGTTTCCTACCAAAATACTGTGATGTTGGTCCTGGTCGAAGCCCCTTGATCATGGCTTCAATGATAATCTCATTTGGCACTGTTGGTGCCTGAGCTCTAAGACGCAGAAACCTTCAAACATATGCTTGTAAGTATTCCTCATGATCCTATGTGCACTAGAACAGAGCTTGGCCAGTTACTGGCTTCGTCTGAAAACCCTGCAAACTGGTTACCAGCATGTCCTTCAGCTTCTGCCATGATGTGATCATTCCCGGGCGAAGGGGGGAATACCACGTCTAGGCCACGCTCCTAACTGCCATGACAAATGATTTTGCCATGACAGTCGTGTTTCCACCATAAGATGATATGGTCGCCTCGTAGCTATGAAAGGAACTGCTTCGGATTAGAATGCCCATCATACATGGGAAGTTGCGGTGGTTTGTAGGATGGTGGCCATGGGGTACCCTGTAATTCTGCTGCTAGAGGAGAAGCATCATCAAAAGCAAAGTTATCATGGTGAAAATCATCATACCACACATCATCATAGCTTGGACTTTCTTGCCGAAGCTCTCTCTGGTGTGGCCTTTGTCCTTGCTCGTATTGCATGATATGACGCATTTCTTCGGCAGCTTCGTCGATCTTCTTCTGAAGTTCAGCTAGACGAAGCATTTTTCTCTCTCTTTCTCTGCACATGTTAGTGGATGACCTCTAGGTCTCTGATCTCTTAGTTCAGCTCCTCCTTCTGCGGTGTTGGGTTGGTGGCCTTCCTTTTCTGATTTCGGGCTTCTCTAAGAGAGATCCCTTCTTGGTTGATGTCCAACGGTGCAAGGGCAGCCCCTGGCGCTATTGCCTTCTTCGGTGGCATGATGAAGGTGAGTGCTTGAATTGTTGTTGAAGGTGGTCGTTTGAGTTCACTGGAGGTGGGCGCCAATGTTGGCCTCTTGTTCTCAAATACTGTGAATCAAGAACAAGGCAACACACAATTGTTAAAGATTAGGGACCTTCGTCCTCCAAGGCATCATATCCTTTTGGATATGATGATTTTCAGACGAAGGTCATGAAGGATTCACCTTCATCACTTGCAAGAATAATGATCCATAATGATGATAAACATTATCCATTTGTATCACAATTCATATATTTACTTCATGATAAACATTTGAATAAGATACATATTACATTGATACCTTTGGCTTGTTTGAAGGTGTTGACACGAGAGCGATTACAATCCAGCATGAACAGTATGGGGGTACTGTTCACCTATTTATAGGCACGGGAAGTAGCCCGGGTAAAAATACATTTATGACCTTAACATTCGTTGATAATTGTAACATCTATACTACTTCTTAAGAACCTAAGGAGGGCGTCCACCATCTGGTGAAGCCTGCCCGTGCCTCCGCTCGTGTGGTCTCCCTCTGCGTCTCCTCCATGCATGGTCTCCCTCACCCGACGCACGTTCTTTCACGTCTCCTCTCACCCCATGCGATGCTTGGGACTCAACAACCGCTCCAGTCGTTTCCCTACAACTCCGCCACCATGGTGCAATAGATCCTCACCCCCCGGCACGATGCTCGACACCCGCCCCACCACGTCCTCGGCATGATGCTCGGTGCATGCCCCCACCCCTATGAAAATACAACACCAGCCTGCCCCTACCTCGCTCTACAGATCCACGTCGGGCAGCCAACGACGGAGCCCTAGAGGAGGAGATCGGATGGACGGCCAGGTGAGAAATCTTCTTCCGCCGTGAACGATGGTGTGCCCTCTCCACCAAACACAGAGGTCGTGCCCCCTCCCTCTCCACCACATGCGGCGAAGGCGGCCCCCTCCCTCTCGAACACGTGCAGTGGCGGCGTCCATCCCTCTAACGTGCGACCAAGTCTTCATCCAAATCGACGAGTGTCATGGAGAAAGATGTCTCACCTCGTCGTCTTCTTCAACATACGTTCTTCAAGCTCCAACCCCCACCCAAGTAGCCCGCCTGCTCCCCAAAGATGTTGCAGAGGTACAACTCCTCCCCTCTCGTCCGTTGCGATGACTATTGGGCGGTCTGCGGTTGTGTGCCGATCACATGTTTTTCGTCTTTTTCCTTTTTATTTAAACTAAGTAATTTTGATGGGCTTAAGTGATATAGTGATACAATGGATTTCATAGTACCCAATTGGTCCAGTGATACAATGAATTTTGTACTACCCGATTGGTTCTGTCAGACATTGGATTTCTAGTACCCAATTGGAGCCGCTTCTTGTTTCTTTTTTCTGAGATTTATGTAATCATGGGAGCACTGGGTTTAGGGGTAAAGGATTTTGATGGAGTTTCATATTTGCCACTCGATTTCTTAGCTTGAGGCCTATCAATGGTTCTGATAGGCTGGTTCTATGAATTGAATCTGATGCAGGCGACCAGGCTTGTCAAAACCGGAACAGGTAAGGTCACATTGGTAATCAGCGATGGCGCGAACGATGTGGGCATGATTTAGGAGGCGGGTATTGGTGTTGGGATTAGCAGTGCGGAAGGAATGCAGGTTTGTTGTTGCTGCTCACTACCAGTTTCCATGCTATCCTATTTTTACAAAAAAGAACTTGATTACAATTTATGACATGCTAAGTTAAATCATGCTACTTCTTGTCCGGACTTAAAAGGTACTCCATGTTATTTAATAAATGTATCATGTAAAAATTACTGGGTTTGGTCACTTCATCCACAG
Organism: Zea luxurians; assembly: GCA_029449295.1. Taxonomy (NCBI): domain Eukaryota; kingdom Viridiplantae; phylum Streptophyta; class Magnoliopsida; order Poales; family Poaceae; genus Zea; species Zea luxurians. The sequence continues at coordinate 119,704,798 of JAOPSE010000009.1, forward strand.
ATAGAGTATGTTCTTTAAAAATAAGGTTAATGTGAGAAACAGAAGTTCTAATTAGAAGTTAGAACTATTGATGTCGGCCTTGAGGGGAAGGTTGATGTCGTAATATTAGAATGGATAGGCTATATGTTTCTCTACGAGGCTTTTCATAGCATTTCAATATTCCCTATCTTTTTTCAGTTCTAAATTCTTCTGTTTTCCCCTATAGCGTATGATGTCAAGCGTCCTATTTGCAAGAGATAAATGGCTTACGCCTGGGGGGCTTATTCTTCCTTCTCATGGTACGATATATATAACACACAAAAATGTTACACTGCTTTTACAGGGTGCACCTCATCTATTTGCTTGTACAAGTCATCTTACTACTGCTTTGACAAACATTGGTCTGCTCTGCTCTAGTATGTGCTTTAGGATTCTGTTTCATTGGGAGAAACAAATGCCCTTTCATGCTTTTATTTATGCTTTTATGAATAATTAAGAAGACTAGCCTCATGTCTCATCTTCAGTGTTATATATAATACAACAACAAAAAAGAGAGGTTTGCAATTAAAAGTTAAAAAGGGGACTTTTCACCAATACAAGGAATCATCTTGATAGAATATAAAACTTTTCTTCTAAACATAGCATACAATGGTTTTAGCGACTGTTGGGCGGTCTGCGGTTGTGCGCCGATCACGTGTTTTTTATCTTTTTCGTTTTTTTATTTCAACTAAGTAATTTTGATGGGCTTTAGTGATATAGTGATACAATGGATTTTGTAGTACCCAATAGGTTCAGTGATACAGTGAATTTCGTACTACCCGATTGGTTCTGTGATACATTGGATTTTGTAGTACCCAATTGGAGCCGCTTCTTGTTTCTTTTTTCAAGGATTCGTGTAATCATGGGAGCACTGGGTTAAGGGGTAAAGGATTTTAATGGAGTTTCATATTTGCCACTCGATTTCTTAGCCCGAGGCCTGTCAATGGTTCTGATAGGCTGGTGCTATTTATTGAATCTGATGCAGGCGACCAGGCTTGTCAAACCTGGAATGGGTAAGGTCACATTGGTAATCGGCGATGGCGCGAACGATGTGGGCATGATTCAGGAAGCGGGTATTGGTGTTGGGATTAGCGACGCAGAAGGAATGCAGGTTTGTTGCTGATAGCACCTAGAGGGGGGGTGAATAGGTGATCCTGTAAAATTCAACAACTAATAGCCACAAAACTTGGTTAAGTGTTAGAATGATAAAACCAAGTGGCTATAGAGCGAGCTCTTGCGAATCACAATAATCACACAGAAAAGCAATCACAAGAGACACGCGCGTTATCCAGTGGTTCGGCAAGTATAACACTTGCCTACCTCCATGTTGTGGCATCCCAATGGACGAGGGTTGCACTCAACCCATTTCAAGTGATCCAATGATCAACTTGAATACCACGGTGTTCTTCTTCCTTATACTTTTTCCGCTTGCGAGGAATCTCCACAACTTGGAGCCTCTCGCCCTTACAATTGATGATCACAAAGAAGCACGGAAGTAAGGGAGGGGAGAGCAATGCACACAAGACTCAAAACAAGAGTACAATCACGCACACAAGTCACAACTTGAGCTCTAAGTTCAACACACGGAGTTCTCAACTCAAGAGGAGCTCAAATTTCTAGCACAAAGAATCAAATGCGTGGGAGTGGAGTCTGGATGCTTAGGAATGATCAAAGAATGCTTGTCTACATCCTCCATGCGCCTAGGGGTCCCTTTTATAGCCCCAAGGCAGCTAGGAGCCGTTGGAGGCAACTTTGGAAGGCAAATCTTGCCTTCTGTCGGGTGGCGCACCGGACAGTCCGGTGTGCCACCGGACAGTCCCTGTAGCTGTCCGGTGCGTGATCTCCTTCCTTTTCTGGCACATCTGACCATTGCAGATTTGCGGCAGTTGGCACACCGGACAGTCCGATGCCCCCTGCCGACCGTTGGCGCGCCCACGCGTCGCACGCGGATTGCGCGACCGACCGTTGGCGCAGTCGACCATTGGCTCACCGGACTGTCCGGTGAATTATAGTCATATGTCACCGTCGAGTCCTGAGAGCGGACTATTCACCGAGACTGGTCCTGGCGCAGCGGACACTGTCCGGTGCACCACCGGACAGTCCGGTGCTCCCAGACCGAGCTGCATTTGGCTGTACACAGCCAACTCCATTCCAAACCAATTTCTCCTGTTTCTAACACTTAGACACAATACATTAGTACTCAAATCAATGTACCTAAGTCTAGAAACGTACCTTGTAATATGATTTGCACTTCTTCACTCTTTGGCACAAATTAGCACTTAGAGAAAATGTGTTGGGCACTTAATCACCAAAACACTTTGGAAATGGCCCAAGGGCACATTTCCCTTTCAATCTCTCCCTTTTTGGTGATTTATGCCAACACATCAAAAAGCAACTAAAAGAAGTGCAACATCAATGCAATAGAGAACAAGAATTGTTTTTTATTCAAATTTGGCATATTTGGATCATTCTTTGCCACCACTTTGTTTGTTTTTGCAAATCAAATTCAATTTCCTATCTCTAAGTCAACCACACTTGTTGAGGCACCAAGAGAGGTATTCCAAGAGAAATTGATCAAAGATACAAAAACTCCCCCTTTTTCCATAATCAAACGTTCTCCCCAACTTTTGACAATAAGAGACAATAAGAGTATTTTGACAAATCAAAAAGTTCTAACTCTACTCTTTTCGAAATTTCACAAGTGGTAGCTGATCCATTTGCTTTGGCCTTAATTTCTCCCCTTTCGCATTAAGCACCAAAACGGGATCATTCTTGGCCCTTTAACCCCATTGCCTCACCAAAATTGTCAATTAAGAGCAAAAGGCAATAAGAGCATAAAAATGAACTTGGAGTTAATACCGGAGTGCAGTGGAAGTCTTTGCATGGTCCAAGTTCACCTTTCCCTTTCAATCCACTTTTGAGACTAAACCAAGAACTCAAACACAAAGGTTAGTCTCAAAGTGTCAAGTTGTAGCATGCCTCCCCCTAAATAAGTGCATCACTTGCAAATGGACTTGTGAGGTCCGGGGATCATGGTTACAACTTGAGCAGCACAAATGAACAAAAATAGATTGAAATGCATAAATTACATGATCAAAGGCATAAAACACATGTATGCTATAGATCAATCCAAGTTACGCGAATCTAAGACATTTAGCTCACTACGCAACATGCAAAACCTTTTCTCATCTAAAGGCTTGGTGAAGATATCGGCTAGCTGGTTTTCGGTGTTGATATGGTACACCTCGATATCTTCCTTTTGCTGGTGGTCTCTCAGGAAGTGTTGCTGGATGTCTATGTGCTTAGTGCGGCTGTGTTCAACAGGATTATCCGCCATGCGGATTGCACTCTCATTGTCACATAGGAGTGGGACTTTGCTCAGATTGTAGCCAAAGTCCCGGAGGGTTTGCCTCATCCAAAGTAGTTGCGCACAACACTGTCCTGCGGCAACATACTTGGCCTCATCGGTGGATAGGGCAATGGAAGTTTGTTTCTTTGAACTCCAAGACATCAGGGACCTTCCTAGGAATTGGCACGTCCCTGATGTACTCTTCCTATCAACCTTGCACCCGGCATAATCGGAGTCTGAATATCCAATCAAGTCAAAGGTAGACACCTTTGGATACCAGATCCCGAAACAAGGCGTAGCAACTAAATATCTAAGAATCTGCTTAACGTGCACAAGGTGACATTCCCTTGGGTCGGATTGATATCTAGCACACATGCAAACGGTAAGCATAATATCTGGTCTACTAGCACATAAGTAAAGCAAGGAATCTATCATAGACCGGTATGCCTTTTGATCAACAGACATACCTCCTTTATTAAGGTCGACATGTCTGTTAGTTCCCATTGGTGTCTTTGCGGGCTTGGCGTCCTTCATCCCAAACCGCTTGAGCAAGTCTTGCGTGTACTTCGTTTGGGAGATGAAGGTGCCATCCTTGAGTTGCTTCACTTGGAACCCAAGGAAGTAGTTCAACTCGCCCATCATCCACATCTCAAATTTCTGAGTCATCACCCTGCTAAACTCCTCACAAGACTTTTGGTTAGTAGACATAAATTTGGCACACAAATAGGTCACCATCACAAGTCTTAATGAAAAGAGTTGGATCGGCTTTCCCAACCTTGAAAGCATTTGCAATTAGGAAATCTCTAAGGCATTCATACCATGCTCTTGGGGCTTGTTTAAGTCCATAGAGCTCCTTAGAGAGCTTACACACATGGTCGGGGTACCGTTCATCCTCAAAGCCAGGGGGTTGCTCTACGTACACCTCCTCCTTGATTGGCTCGTTGAGGAAAGCGCTCTTCACATCCATTTGGAACAACCTAAAGGAATGGTGAGCGGCATAGGCTAACAAAATGCAAATAGACTCTAGCCTAGCCACAGCAGCAAAAGTCTCCTCAAAGTCCAAACCTGCGACTTGGGCATAACCTTTTGCCATAAGTCGAGCCTTGTTCCTTGTCACCACCCCGTGCTCGTCCTGTTTGTTGTGGAACACCCACTTGGTTCCCACAACGTTTTGCTTAGGACGTGGCACCAGGGTCCAAACTTCATTTCGCTTGAACTTGTTGAGCTCTTCCTGCATGGCCAACACCTAGTCCGGATCTTGTAAGGCTTCTTCTACCCTGAAGAACTCAATAGAAGAGACAAACGAGTAATGCTCACAAAAATTAGCTAGACGTGAGCAAGTTGTTACTCCCTTGCTTATATCACCCAAAATCTGGTCGACAGAATGATTCCTTTGAATCGTCGCTCGGACTTGAGTTGGAGGGGCTCGTAGTGCTTCTTCTTCCACAACTTGGTCTTCGTGTGCTCCCCTTGATCACACGCCTCTTCTTGAGGAACATGTTCATCATCTTGAGTTGGGGGGTGCACATTGTTGAGGAAGAAGGTTGATCTTGCTCTTTGTGTTCCTGTGGTCGCACATCTCCAATCGCCATGGTGCGAATTGCGTCCGTTGGAACATCATCTTTATCTACATCATCAAGATCAACTTGCTCTCTTGGACAGCCATTAGTTTCATCAAATACAACGTCGCTAGAGACTTCAACCAAACCTGATGATTTGTTGAAGACTCTATACGCCTTTGTATTTGAGTCATAACCTAACAAAAACCCTTCTACAGCTTTGGGAGCAAATTTGGAATTTCTACCTTTCTTTACTAGAATATAACATTTACTCCCAAATACACGAAAGTATGACATGTTGGGTTTGTTAATGGTTAGAAGTTCATACGAGGTCTTCTTGAGGAGGCGATGAAGGTAGACCCGGTTTATGGCGTGGCAAGCTGTGTTCACAGCTTCCAACCAAAACCGCTTGGGCGTCATGAATTCTCCAAGCATCGTCCTCGCCATGTCTATAAGCGTCCTGTTCTTCCTCTCTACCACACCATTTTGCTGTGGTGTGTAGGGAGCGGAGAACTCGTGCTTGAATGCTTGATTCCTTCCTCCTCAAGGTACTCCTCCACTTGTAAGTTCTTGAATTCGTACCCGTTGTCGCTTCTTATCTTTTTCACCTTGAGCTCAAATTCGTTTTGAGCTCTCTTTAGAAAGCGCTTGAGGGTCCCTTGGGTTTCTGATTTATCCTGCAAAAAGAATACCCAAGTGAAGCGGGAAAAGTCATCAACAATAACAAGACCATACTTACTTCCCCCTATGCTGAGGTAGGCGACGGGTCCGAAGAGGTCCATATGAAGTAGCTCCAGAGGTCTTGATGTGGTCATCACATTTTTACTGTGATGAGCGGTTCCCACCTATTTACCTACTTGACAAGCTGCACAAGGTCTATCTTTTTCGAAAAATACATTGGTTAGACCTAACACATGTTCTCCCTTTAGAAGTTTATGAAGGTTCTTCATCCCAACATGTGCTAGAAGGCGATGCCATAGCCAGCCCATGCTAGTCTTAGCAATTAAGTATGCATCTAGATCAGCCTCCTCTTTCGAAAAAACCACTAAGTAGAGTTTGCCGTCTAGTACACCCTTAAAAGCTAATGAACCATCACTCCTTCTAAAGACAGACACATCTACATTTGTAAATAGACAATTATAACCCATGTTACATAATTGACTTATAGATAATAAGTTATACACGAGTGATTCAACTAAGAACACATTTGAAATAGAATGCTCAGATGAAATGGCTATTTTTCCTAGTCCTTTAACCTTGCCTTGGTTCCCATCTCCAAAGATGATCGAATCTTGGGAATCTTTGTTCTTGACATAGGAGGTGAACATCTTCTTCTCCCCCGTCATATGGTTTGTGCATCCGCTGTCAATAATCAAGCTTGAGCCCCCGGATGCATAAACCTGCAAGGCAAATTAGGCTTGGGTTTTAGGTACCCAACTCTTGTTGGGTCCTACAAGGTTAGTAACAATAGCCTTTGGGACCCAAATGCAAGTCTAGTCTCCCTTGCATTTGGACCCCATCTTTCTAGCAACCACTTTTTCATTTTTACATGAGAGAACAAATGTAGTGTTGCAAGCATGAAAGACAGTGGTAGATCTATTACACACTTTCCTAGGAGCATGAGACACAAAATTTCTCCTAGGCCTACCATTAAAATTGGAACTCGAAGCAATCATGGCATGTGAGTCAAAAGCATTATAACTCCTATTACAATGAGAATTTCTAGAATATTTTCTATCATGGTACATGAAAGCATGATTTTTTTGACTACTACTAGCCATAGGGGCCTTCCCTTTCTCCTTGTTGGAAATGGGAGCCCTTTGACTTGTTAAGTTCTTGGCTTCCTTTCGAAAGCCAAGCCCATCCTTAATTGAGGGATGTCTACCAACGGTGTAGGCATCCCTAGCAAATTTTAATTTATCAAAGTCATTTTTGCAAGTCTTAAGTTGGGCATTAAGACTTGCCACTTCACCATTAAGTTTTGTAATAGAAGTAAGGTGCTCAACACATGCATCAACATCGAAATCCTTACACCTATTACAAATCACAACGTGCTCTACACAAGAACTAGATTTATTAACTACTTCTAGCTTAGCATTTAAATCATCATTAATACTCTTCAAGCTAGACACAGTTTCATGACAAGCGGATAATTCAGAAGAAAGCATTTCATTCCTTTTAACCTCTAAAGCAAGAGACTTTTGCACACTTACAAATTCATCATGCTCTTCATATAAAAGATCCTCTTGCTTTTCTAAAAGTCTATTCTTTTCATTTAAAGCATCAATCAATTCATTGATTTTGTCTACTTTAGTTCTATCTAAACCTTTGAACAAGCTTGAGTAATCTGCTTCATCATCACTAGAGTCATCATCACTTGAAGTAGTGTACTTAGGGGTATCTCGAGCGCTTACCTTTCTCTCCTTTGCCATGAGGCAACTATGGCGCTCATTGGGGAAGAGGGACGACTTGTCGAAGGCTGAGGTGGCGAGTCCTTCATCGTCGGAGTCGGAAGAAGAGCAATCCGAATCCCAATCCTTGCCAAGGTGCGCCTCGCCCTTCGCCTTTTTGTAGGCCTTCTTCATTTCCCTCTTTCCGCTTTTTTCTTGCTCCTGGTCATTAGCATTATCGGGACAATTTGCTATGAAATGACCAGTCTTACCACATTTAAAATAGGAGCGCTTTCCCTTCGCTTTGCTCTTGTTGGAATGCTCCTTTCGTCCTTTTAGCACCGTCTTGAAGTGCTTGATGATGAGGGCCATTTCATCTTCATTTAGCCCGGCAGCTTCAACTTGTGCCACCTTCCTAGGTAGCACCTCCCTGCTGCTGCTTGTTGCCTTGAGTGCAACGGGTTGGGGCTCATAGATGGGCATTGGGCCATTCAATGCATCATCAACGTATCTTGCTTCCTTGACCATCATACGCCCGCTCACAAACTTTCCAAGTATCTCCTTGGTCATCATCTTTGTATTCCTAGGATTCTCACGGATTAAGTTCACAAGATGAGGGTCAACGATAGTAAAAGACCTGAGCATAAGTCGAACGACGTCGTGGTCCGTCCATCTCGTGCTTCCATAGCTCCTGATCTTGTTGACCAGGTGAGAGCACCTAGAGGGGGGGTGAATAGGTGATCCTGTAAAAACTTGAAACTTAATGCCACAAAACTTGATTAAGAGTTAGCACAATAAAGCCAAGTGGCTAGAGAGGAGTTTTTGCAAAACACAATAACCACAAGGAGATCAACACAGGGAGGCACAGTGGTTTATCCCGTGGTTCGGCCAAGTCCAACACTTGCCTACTCCACGTTGTGGCGTCCCAACGGACGAGGGTTGCACTCAACCCCTCTCAAGCGGTCCAAAGACCCACTTGAATACCACGGTGTTTTGCTTTGTTTCACTATATCCCGCTTGCGAGGAATCTCCACAACTTGGAGCCTCTCGCCCTTACAATATGATTATCACAAAGAAGCACAGAAGTAAGGATGGGCACACACAAGACACAAAATCAGAGCAACAATACGCACACAAGTCACAACACGAGCTCTCAACACAACTCGAAGAATTCTCTACTCAAATGGAGCTCTAGTTGCTATCACAAAGAATTGAATGCGCAGAAATGAAGTCTTAGTGCTTAGGAATGCTCAAGGGATGCTTGGTGTACTCCTCCATGCGCCTAGGGGTCCCTTTTATAGCCCCAAGGCAGCTAGGAGCCGTTGAGAGCAATCCAGGAAGGCAATTCTTGCCTTCTGTCGACTTGCGCACCGGACAGTCCGGTGCACCACCGGACACTGTCCAGTGCGGATTTCTTTCCTATTCTGGCACAGCCGACCGTTGGAGACTTAGAGCCGTTGGCGCACCGGACACTGTCCGGTGCACACCGGACAGTCCGGTGCCCCCATCCGACTGTTGGCTCACCACGCGTCACGCGCAGATTGCGCGGCAGACCGTTGGCGCGCCCGACCGTTGGCTCACCGGACAGTCCGGTGCCTCACCGGACAGTCCAGTGAATTATAGTCGTACGCTGTTGACTTGGTTCCCGAGAGCGGCAACTTCGCCGCGGCCGACTCACCGGACACTGTCTGGTGCACCACCGGACAGTCCGGTGATTTATAGCCGTACGCCGCCGTCGAGACCCGAGAGTAGCCAGTTGACCAGGCGCCAGCCTGGCGCACCGGACACTGTCCGGTGCACCACCGGACAGTCCGGTGCACCCAGACTGAGCAGAGTCTTGGCTGCTCGAGCCAAGTCTTTTCCAATTGAATTTTCTCTGATTCTAGCACTTAGACAAATATGTTAGTACACAAAAACCAATGTACTAAGTCTAGAATCATAACTTTGTATTGATTTGCACTTTGTCCACCATTTGGCATAGTTTAACACTTAAGCACTTGTGTTGGACACTAAATCACCAAAATACTTAGAAATGGCCCAAGGGCACATTTCCCTTTCAATCTCCCCCTTTTTGGTGATTTATGCCAACACAACATAAAGCAACTAAAAGAAGTGCAATATCAATGCAATTTCGAACAAGAAATGATTTCGATTCAAATTTGGCATATTTGGATCATTCTTTGCCACCACTTGGTTTTTTTTTGCAAATCAAACTCAATTTCCTATCTCTAAGTCAAATTCACTTGTAGAGACATAAAGAAAGGTATTCCAAGAGAAATTGATCAAAGATTTAAAAAACTCCCCCTTTTTCCCATAATCAAACATTCTCCCCACAAGAGACCAATTTTTGACAATAAGAGACAACAAGAGTATTTTGACAAATCAAAGGCTCTAACTCTACTATTTTCAAAATTCTCAAGTGGTAGCTGATCCATTTCTTGCTTTGGCCTTAATTTCTCCCCCTTTGGCATCAAGCACCAAAATCAAATCAATCTTGGCCCTTAAACCCCATTGCCTCACCAAAATCTTCAACTAAGAGTAAAAAGGCAATAAGAATGTGAAGACGAACTTGGAGTGAGTTACCCTCTCATCGGAGAGCAGTGGAAGTCTTGCATGGTCCAAGTTCACCTTTCCCTTTCAATCCACCTTTGAGACTAAATCAAGTAAACTCAAGCACACGGTTAGTCTCAAAGGGTCAAGTTGTAGCATGCCTCCCCCTAAATAAGTGTATCACTTGCAAATGGACTTGTGAGGTCCGGGGATCATGAGTACAACTTGAGCACCATCAATAAACAACAAAATGCATAAGGGAACATGATCACGGGCATAGACACATGTATGCTATAAATCAATCAAAGTTCCGCGAATCTAAGACATTTAGCTCACTACGCAGCCTGTAAAAGGTCTTCTCATCTAAAGGCTTGGAAAAGATATCGTCTAGCTGGTTCTCGGTGCTAATATAAAACACTTTGATATCTCCCTTTTGCTGGTGGTCTCTCAAAAAGTGATGCCGGATGTCAATATGCTTTGTGCGGCTGTGCTCAACAAGATTGTCCGCCATGCGGATAGCACTCTCATTGTCACATAGGAGTGGCACTTTGCTCAGAATGTAGCCGAAGTCCTGGAGGGTTTGCCTCATCCAAAGTAGTTGCGCGCAACACTGTCCTGCTGCAACGTACTCGGCCTCAGCGGTGGATAGGGCAACGGAGGTTTGTTTCTTAGAACTCCATGACACCAGGGACCTTCCTAGAAATTGGCACGTCCCTGATGTACTCTTCCTATCGACCTTACATCCAGCATAATCGGAGTCTGAGTATCCAATTAAGTAAAAGGTAGACCCTTTGGATACCAGATCCCAAAGCAAAGCATAGTGACTAAATATCTAAGAATTCGCTTCACAGCCACTAAGTGACACTCCCTTGGATCGGATTGAAATCTAGCACACATGCATACACTAAGCATAATATCCGGTCTACTAGCACATAAATAAAGCAGGGAACCTATCATGGACCGGTATGCTTTTTAATCAACGGACTTACCTTATTTGTTGAGGTCGACGTGTCCGTCAGTTCCCATTGGAGTCTTTGCGGGCTTGGCGTCCTTCATCCCAAATCGCTTGAGCAAGTCTTGCGTATACTTCGTTTGGGAGATGAAAGTGCCGTCCTTGAGTTGCTTCGCTTGAAACCCAAGGAAGTAGTTCAACTCGCCCATCATCGACATCTCAAACTTTTGAGTCATCACCCTGCTGAACTCTTCACAAGACTTTTGGTTAGTAGAACCAAATATTATGTCATCGACATATATTTGGCACACAAATAGATCACCGTCACAAGTCTTAGTGAAAAGAGTTGGATCGGCTTTCCCAACCTTGAAAGTATTTGCAATTAAAAAGTCTCTAAGGCATTCATACCATGCTCTTGGGGCTTGCTTAAGTCCATAGAGCGCCTTAGAGAGCTTACACACATGGTCGGGGTACCGTTCATCCTCAAAGCCAGGGGGTTTCTCCACATACACCTCCTTGATTGGCCCGTTGAGGAAAGCGCTCTTCACGTCCATTTGGAACAACCTGAAAGAATGGTGAGCGGCATAGGCTAACAAAATACGAATTGACTCTAGCCTAGCCACAGGAGCGAAAGTCTCCTCAAAGTCCAAACCTGCGACTTGGGCATAACCTTTTGCCACAAGTCGAGCCTTGTTCCTTGTCACCACCCCGTGCTCGTCCTGTTTGTTGCGGAACACCCACTTGGTTCCCACAACATTTTGCTTGGGACGCGGCACCAGTGTCCAAACTTCATTGCGCTTGAAGTTGTTGAGCTCCTCCTGCATGGCCAATACCCAGTCCGGATCTAGCAAGGCTTCTTCTACCCTGAAAGGCTCAATAGAAGAGACAAAAGAGTAATGCTCATAGAAATTAGCCAATCTAGAGCGAGTGGTTACTCCCTTGATAATGTCACCCAAAATCTAGTCGACGGTATGGTTCCTTTGAATCATCGCTCGAACTTGAGTTGGAGGGGCCTGTGGTGCTTCTTCCTCTTCAACTTCGACATCCTGTGCTCCCCCTTGATCACACGCCTCTTCTTGAGGAACCTGGTCATCATCTTGAGTTGGAGGGTGCACCGTCATTGAGGAAGAAGGTTGATCTTGCTCCTTGTGTTCCTGTGGTCGCACGTCTCCAATCGCCATGGTACAAATTGCGTCCGTTGGAACATCATCCTCATCTACATCATCAAGATCAACAACTTGCTCTCTTCGAGAGCCATTAGTCTCATCAAATACAACGTCGCTAGAGACTTCAACCAAACCCGATGATTTGTTGAAGACTCTATACGCCTTTGTATTTGAGTCATAACCTAACAAAAACCCTTCTACAGCTTTGGGAGCAAATTTTGAATTTCTACCCTTCTTCACTAGAATGTAGCATTTACTCCCAAAAACTGGGAAATACGAAACATTGGGTTTGTTACCGGTTAGTAGCTCGTATGACGTCTTCTTGAGGAGGCGATGAAGGTAGACCCGGTTTATGGCGTGGCAAGCCGTGTTCACAGCTTCCGACCAAAACCGCTCGGGTGTCTTGAATTCCCCAAGCATCGTCCTCGCCATGTCTATAAGCGTCCTGTTCTTCCTCTCTACCACACCATTTTGCTGTGGTGTGTAGGGAGCGGAGAACTCGTGCTTGATTCCTTCCTCCACAAGGTATTCCTCCACTTGAAGGTTCTTGAACTCGGACCCGTTGTCGCTCCTTATCTTCTTCACCTTGAGCTCAAACTCATTTTGAGCTCTCCTTAGGAAGCGCTTGAGGGTCCCTTGGCTTTCAGATTTATCCTGCAAAAAGAATACCCAAGTGAAGCGGGAAAAATCATCAACAATTACTAAACCATACTTACTTCCCCCGATGCTGAGGTAGGCGACGGGTCCGAAGAGGTCCATATGCAGCAGCTCCAGGGGTCTTGATGTAGTCATCACGTTCTTGATGTGATGAGCACTTCCCACTTGTTTACCTGCTTGACAAGCTACACAAGGTCTATCTTTTTCGAAATGCACATTTGTTAGACCTAACACATGTTCTCCCTTTAGAAGTTTGTGAAGGTTCTTCATCACCACATGTGCTAGACGGCGATGCCACAGCCAGCCCATGCTAGTCTTAGCGATTAAGCATGCATCTAGACCGACCTCCTCCTTTGCAAAATCAACTAAATAGAGTTTGTCGTCTAGTACACCCTTAAAAGCTAATGAACCATCACACCTTCTAAAGACAGACACATCTACATTTGTGAATAAGCAATTATATCCCATATTACACAATTGACTAACCGACAAAAGATTATAACCTAGCGACTCTACTAAAAATACATTGGAGATAGAGTGCTCATTTGAGATGGCAATCTTGCCTAAGCCTTTAACCTTGCCTTGATTCCCGTCACCGAATATGATTGAATCTTGGGAATCTTTATTCTTGACGTAGGAGGTGAACATCTTCTTCTCCCCCGTCATGTGGTTTGTGCATCCGCTGTCGATAATCCAGCTTGATCCCCCGGATGCATAAACCTGCAAGGCAAATTAGGCTTGGGTCTTAGGTACCCAACTCTTGTTGGGTCCTACAAGGTTAGTGACAATAGTCTTAGGAACCCAAATGCAAGTTTTATCTCCCTTACATTTGGCTCCCACCTTTTTAGCAATCACCTTTTTATTTTTACATGAAAGAATAAACTTAGCATTGCAAGCATGGTAAATTGTAGAATGTTCATTACTTACTTTCCTAGGTACATGAACAACATTTCTTCTAGGCATATGATGAACAACATTTTTCCTAGCCAAATTTCTATCATGCATAATAGAAGAACTTGAAGCAATCATGGCATGAGAATCAAAAGCATCATAACTTCTATGAACATTCCTAGAATATCTCCTATCATGGTACATGAAAGCATGGTTCTTTTGAGCACTATTAGCCATAGGGGCCTTCCCTTTCTCCTTGGCGGAGATGGAAGCCTTATGACTTGTTAAGTTCTTGGCTTCCCTCTTAAAGCCAAGTCCATCCTTAATTGAGGGGGTGTCTACCAATCGTGTAGGCATCCCTTGCAAATTTTAGTTTATCAAATTCACTTTTGCTAGTCTTAAGTTGAGCATTAAGACTAGCCACTTCATCTTTTAATTTAGAAATGGAAACTAGGTGTTCACTACAAGCATCAACATTAAAATCTTTACACCTATTGCAAATCACAACATGTTCTACACAAGAGGTTGATTTATTAGCTATTTCTAGTTTAGCATTCAAGTCATCATTGATACTCTTTAAGCTAGAAATAGATTCATGGCATGTAGACAACTCACATGAAAGCATTTCATTTCTTTTAACTTCTAACGCAAGAGAATTTTGTGCACTTACAAATTTATCATGCTCTTCATATAAAAGATCTTCTTGCTTTTCTAAAAGTCTATTTTTCTCATTCAAAGCATCAATTAATTCATTGATCTTATCAATTTTAGTTCTATCTAATCCTTTGAATAAACTAGCATAGTCTACTTCATCATCGCTAGATTCATCATCACTTGAAGATGCATATGTAATAGCATTTCGAGTACTTACCTTCTTCTCCTTTGCCATGAGGCAGGTGTGATGCTGTAACGCCCTGAATTTGGGGGTAGAATTTTTTCTTCTTTTCTCTCACCAAATTCAGGCGTTACTCTTTCCTTTTTCCCTTTTCTTCTCGCTAAGCCTTGATCTTTTCCAAAGTCACAGCGGGTTTTGGCTTTAGACCTCGTGTAAAGCAAAACCTTAAAACACTTTATTTTGTGTGATGCACCATGCCGAACCATGCATACTTTTTGATTGATTAAAAATGTGAATGCTTTCATCTAGAGGAAATTAGAAATTAGAAAAAGAAAAGCCTTTTCTTTTTTTCTTTTCTCTTCCCCCCCCCTTCGGCCGGCCCAGCTGGCGGCCCAGTCGCCCCCTCCCCCCCCTTCCCGCGTGGGCCCCGCGCCGGCCCAGCCGCGCGCCCCCTTTCCCCCCTTTGGGCCCAGTCGGCCCAACCATTTCCCCCCCTCTCTTTTTTTTCTTTTTCCAAAAATCCCCTCCCTCTCTCTCTCCCTCACCCTCACCCTAACCCTAGCGCCGCCGCCGCCTCTCCCCTGCCCTAGCGCCGCCGCCACCCCTCCCCGGCGCCGCTGCCGCGCCGTCCCCCTCCGGTGAGGCTCCCCCCTCCTCCTCCTCCCTCCTCTCCTCCCTCTCCCTCCTCCCTCCGGCGCCCTCCCCCGCAACCCGCGCCGCCCGGCGAGCTCGGCTCGGCCCCGGCCCCGGCCGCCCCGGCCTCGCCCGCGCCCGGCCGGCTCCGCGCCCGGCCACCCCGGCCGCCCGCGCCCCGACCCCGGCCGCCCCGGCCTCGACCCCGCCCGGCCCCGGCCACCTCGGCCGCCCACGCGAGCCCCGCCCTCGCCCGTGCGAGCCCCGCGCTCGGCCCAACCGCCCCGCCCCGCACCGCCCCGGCTCGGCCGCCCGCCTCCCGGCGAGCTCCCCCCCCGATTCAACCGCCCCCCCCGGTTCAACCGCCCCGGCCCCCGGCCCGGCCGCCCGCGCCGCCCCTCCCCCGGCTCGGCCGCCCCGTGTCCCGGCTCGGCCGCTCCCGTCGCGCCCCGGCCCGGTCGCCCCGCCACCGCGCCCGGCCTCGCCCGACCGTGTCCTCGCCCCGTCCGTGCCTCGCTCGCAGTGGTCCGCGGCATCCTCGCTCGCCCGTGCTCGCTTGCCCTAGCATGTTTGCCCGCTTGCCCCACCGTGCCTTGCTTGCGTCGTGTCGGCCCTTGGCGCGGCCTCGAGCTCGGCCAGCGCACGGCCCCGACGCGTGCGCGACTCGTTCGCGGCACGTTAAGTGTGGCTTTGCGCGTGCGCGTGTTCGCGCAGCGTTCTGGCGTAGCTCGTCGTGCTCGCGACGCGACGCATAGCGCCCTGTTGCGCTCGCGACACGATCGTCTACCCGCCCCCCCGTATCCTATATGCGCTAATCACGTTGTTTATATTAATAAAATAGGAGTCTCAATTTGGAAATTGGTTACGTTAGTTAATTTGTATAGCTAATCGTCTATCTTATTCAATGTTAATCTACTAAAAGTGGTCACGTTTACATTAGTGCATGTAACTAATTCTTTTGTTAGAACCAATTGGAACTAGAACACGTGACGTCTAGTTATTCACCAACCCGTAGTGTGTCTCGGGCATAAGCTTTAACTCTCGCGAGACCTTTTCTCATTTCTTTCTAACCATGGTAAACTCATTATTGTATGTGATATTTTATGCATGTTTAATCTACTTGTTCTCTTGTATGGTGTATTGTTGGTTTCCTAATTTCAATGGATGGATGTATGTATACTTGCAATCGCTTAGAGAACGATCCGGTTGGAGAGCCCGAAGAACTCGCAGGAGAAGCCCCTGAGCAGCAGTCGGTTGGTGGCGGCAAGTGTCCTTTGACCTATCTCTGTCCTATTCATTTTTTAATTCACCTCCCGCATTACACATTTATACTTAAGGATTGACTAGCTTTTGTTATCCATGTCCTTGTTTACCTATTTGGGTCGGATTATTATTGTTTAGCTTTATGCTATTGCTCAACTCTAATCAATGAACATGATGAGATTACCTATGATACGCTGTTTTCCCCTCTCTTATTATGACATTATACTTGTGGTCTTCAAGGGGGCTCGAGCGGTTTCTCGAGTGCCTCTCCGTAAGGACCTATTCTATGGATGACCGCCCGGGAAAACAGTGCAACCATGAGGGTGGAGTGGGACGCCCTTAACTGAATAATCAGAGGAACCGGGGTGTAGTTCGCTTAGCCGTCGTTCCGTCAATGGGGCTCGGTGTATGCGGCTCGCTCTGCCAAGGTGGATTCGTCCCTTGGAGAGGAGTGCGGTACATTTAGGAAACCTAACGGGCGGCTACAGCCCCGGGGAATCTTTGTAAAGGCTACGTAGTGAGACCCTGCCTATTCACCTTGGTAGTGTTTAAGGGTTTGATCGGCCCGAGGCAAGAGGGAATCATGGCTTGTGGGTAAAGTGCACAACCTCTGCAAAGTGTTTGAAAACTAATATATCAGCCGTGCTCGCGGTTATGAGCGGCCAAGGGAGCTCCAATGATTAGTGGTACTTGATCAGAGACATTTTGGTTTACAGGTGGCAATGAGACTGATGGTTTTGATTATGACTATGGTGCTGGTAAGTGGTATTCTTTCCGTTTGGAAAGGGTACATTGGGCTAATAACTTGGGTTAATGCTAAAACCTGGCTTTCTACTAGTAAGTAATAATCTGACCAATTAAAAGCAACTGCTTGACTTACCCCCACATAAAGCTAGTCCACTACAGCCAAACAGGATGCTTGCTGAGTATGTTGATGTGTACTCACCCTTGCTCTACACACCAAACCCCCCCCCCCCCAGGTTGTCAGCATTGCAACCACTGCTGAGGAGAAGATGAAGCTGTGGAAGGAGACTTCCAGGAGTTCCAAGACTACGACGAGTTCTAGGTGTGGGTTAGCGGCAACCCCCAGTTGGCTGCCTGTGAAGGCCGTGGTTATCTACGTTTCGTTTTCGCACTTTGATTTATTGTAAGGACTATATGGACGTCTCAGACGTATGATGTAATCAACTATTATTTCCCTTTTAATACTATTTTGAGCACTGTGTGATGATGTCCATGTTATGTAACTGCTGTGTACGTGAATAACTGATCCTGGCATGTACATGGTTCGCATTCGGTTTGCCTTCTAAAACCGGGTGTGA
The DNA here is from genome assembly GCA_029449295.1 of Zea luxurians. Classification (NCBI taxonomy): domain Eukaryota; kingdom Viridiplantae; phylum Streptophyta; class Magnoliopsida; order Poales; family Poaceae; genus Zea; species Zea luxurians. The sequence continues at coordinate 119,722,383 of JAOPSE010000009.1, forward strand.
CATAAGCGGCCCTGCGCGGGCGCGGCTCCGGCGCGAGCGCGCAGCCCCTGCGTGGGCGCGGCTTCGGCGCGGCACCGGCTCGGCGGCCCGGCGCGGCCAGCTTGGCGCCCCCCTGCAGTGCGGGCCGGCGTAGTGCGCGGCCGGCGTGACCAGCGCGTGGCGCGCAGCCGGCGCGGTGCGTGGCCAGCCCGCTCGTGGCGCGCTCGCAGCAGCGGCCATGGCGCGGCAGCCTGCCCGGCGTGGTGGCTCGCGGCCAGTGAGCGCAACGCGCATGGCCTAGCTCCCAGCCCGCTGCTGAGCCCTCCCCTGCGCGCCTGTCCCGCGTGCCCGAGCGTCCGGCCCCCCGGCTCCCTAGCCCGTCGCGGTGTGCTCCCAGCGGGCCCTGGTCGGCACCCAACCGTCGCGATCGACCGAAAGACCACCTTCGCCGAACTCCTTCTATCGTGTTGGTCCTCATGTGCGCAGTGGAGAACGAGAAGAAGAAGCAATCATCCTATTCGTGAGTGAGGTGGTTGTGGCCGCATGAGATCCTATCGTTTTGAATCGTGAACGAGTACGTATTCAATGTGCATGCATAGCAGATACATCTGATCCTGTTTTAATTGTGATAACTCCGTAATCATATCAAATGCACGTTAATAATAAGTATTTTGTCTAACCAGCGTATTGTTTGTTTATCTAATGGTTAATGAAATGACATTCTAATTTAAGTGTAGCTTTAACTTGTCCTTTTATAAATACCCATTAATATGATTACATCAATTCAAACGTTCATGAATCAATACTTGTTTAGTATAAGCACGACAGTTATTTAGTGGTTCCCGCGCTTCGCGCGTGCTGATTTACATGTCATTCGCGCGATGTCGCGCGTATGGATTCGCGTGTACTATTCCGCACGTGGTGTCGTGCTGGGCCATGTGTTGTCTGCACGCTAAGTCGTGTGTATCCGTGTGTCGTTCGCGAGTGTCGCGCGTGCTCTCCGCACACGTTGTCGCTCGACGTTCGCGCGTATCACATGTTATTCGCGCGTGAGATTAAGCCGTTCGCTTATAATCACTCATGACAGTTAATTAACTATTTAATCGTCCACTATTAAACTAGTAAGTTAGTCATAACTATATAGTAGTTTTAATCTACATTTGATGTCAATTAATGTGATTGTGTCGAATTAAATGTTCTAACTAATACTTTGTAGCGTAAATATTATAACTTCTCGACCCTAGCTTCGACTATCGCGGTTCTTTTCCTCGCATAACTGTAAAAGTGCTATATATTTTATATTGCTCGTTTTTATAACATTTTGTATTGTATGGTGTAATGTTCTTATGTATATGTATATGTTTGTTTGCTTGTGCCTGTTCGTCTTCGCGTCACGTTGCGATTTGACCGCGATTCGTTTCCAAGCTTCGGGGAATTGACGATCAAGCGCTGGCGACCAAGTGAGCTGGCTCTTCGAGTTCTACGAGATTGAAGACTCTAAGCATCTGTTTGGTGAAGGCAAGTGTCCTTTGACCTATCTCTGTCCTATTCATTCTTTAATTCACCTCCCGCATTACACATTTATACCTAAGGATTGACTAGCTTTTGTTATCCATATCCTTGTTTACCTATCTGGGTTGGATTATTATTGTTTAGCTTTATGCTATTGCTCAACTCTAATCAATGAACATGATGAGATTATCCATGATACGCTGTTTTCCCTTCTCTTATTATGATGTTGTACTTGTGGCCTTTAAGGGGGCTCGAGCGGTTTCTCGAGTGCCTCTCCGTAAGGACCTGTTCTATGGATGACCGCCCGGGAAAACAGTGCAACCATGAGGGTGGAATGGGGTGCCCTTAGCTGAATAATTAGAGGATCCGGGGTGTAGTTCGCTTCGCCGTCGTGCCGTCAATGGGGCTCGGTGTATGCGGCTCGCTCTGCCAAGGTTGATTCGTCCCTTGGGGAGGAGTGCGGTACATTTAGGAAACCTAACGGGCGGCTACAACCCCGGGGAATCTTTGTAAAGGCTACGTATTGAGAGCCTGCCTATTCACCTCGGTAGTGTTTAAGGGTTTGATCGGCCCGAGGCAAGAGGGAATCACGGCTTGTGGGTAAAGTGCACAACCTCTGTAGAGTGTTTGAAAACTGATATATCAGCCATGCTCGCGGTTATGAGCGGCCAAGGGAGCTCCAGTGATTAGTGATACTTGATCAGAGATGTTCGGATTACAGGTGGTGATGAGAATGATGGTTTTGATTATGATTATGGTAATGGTAAGTGGTATGGTACTTTGGGTTAACTACTTGGGTTAATGTTAAAACTTGGCTCTCTAATATTAATAATTACCTGACCAACTAAAAGCAACTACTTGACCTTAACCCCACATAAAGCTAGTCGACTTCAGCCAAACGGGACATTTGCTGAGTACGTTGATGTGTACTCACCCTTGCTTTCACAAAACAACAGGTTGCCTTTGGTGCAATCTATGCTCAGGTAAAGAAGAAGGAGAACGGTGTCGAGGCGGATTCTCCAGGAGTTCCAGGACATCGACGAGTTCGAGGATTAGACTAGCGACCACCCCCAGTCAGCTACCTGTGGTGGGTTGTTTATGTTGGCTACGTTTCGATTCTGTGTACTTTGATTTATATTATGTAAATGACTCTAGTCTGTAATACCATTACTTACTCTTTATTGTAATTCGAAGCATTGTGCTATGATGAGTCATTTATGTAATCGCTGTGTACGTGAATTCCTGATCCTGGCACGTACATGGTTCGCATTCGGTTTACCTTCTAAAACCGGGTGTGACAGATGCTCGTTGGGGAAGAGAGACGATTTGTTGAAGGTGGTGGCGGCGAGTCCTTCGTCGTCGGAGTCGGACGAAGAGCAATCCGAATCCCACTCCTTTCCAAGGTGTGCCTCGCCTTTAGCCTTCTTGTAAACCTTCTTGTTCTCTCTTTTCCCATTCTTTCCTTGTTCCTGGTCACTATCATTATCGGGACAGTTAGCAATAAAGTGACCAATCTTACCACAATTGAAGCAGGAGTGCTTTCCCTTCATCTTGCTCTTTTTGGGATGCTCCTTGCGACCCTTTAGCGTTGTCTTGAAGCGCTTGATGATGAGGGCCATTTCTTCCTCATGGAGCCCCGCCGCCTCAACTTGTGCCACCTTGCTAGGTAGCGCCTCCTTACTATTTGTTGCATTGAGAGCAATGGCTTGAGGCTCATGAATTGGACCATTCAACGCCTCATCGACGTATCTTGCCTCCTTGATCATCATCCGCCCGCTTACGAACTTTCCAAGTATTTCTTCGGGCGACATCTTGGTGTACCTAGGATTTTCACGAATATTGTTTACAAGATGTGGATCAAGGACAGTGAAAGACCTTAGCATTAGGCGGACGACGTCGTGGTCCGTCCATCGCGTGCTTCCATAGCTCCTTATTTTGTTGACGAGGGACTTGAGCCTGTTGTATGTTTGGGTTGGCTCCTCTCCCCTGATCATTGCGAATCTCCCAAGTTCGCCCTTCACCAACTCCATCTTGGTGAGCATGGTGACGTCATTTCCCTCATGAGAGATCCTGAGGGTGTCCCAAATCTGCTTGGCGTTATCCAAGCCGCTCACCTTATGGTATTCATCACTGCACAATGACGCTAAAAGAACAGTAGTAGCTTGTGCATTTTTATGAATTTGTTCATTGATGAACATGGGACTATTCGTACTATCAAATTGCATTCCATTTTCTACTATCTCCCATATACTTGGATGGAGAGAGAACAAGTGGCTATGCATTTTGTGACTCCAAAATCCGTAGTCCTCTCCATCAAAGTGAGGGGGTTTACCGAGGGGAATCGAAAGCAAATGAGCATTGGAACTTTGCGGAATACGAGAATAATCAAAGGAAAAGTTTGAATTAACCGTCTTCTTTTTCTTGTAGTCGTTGTCGTCGTCGTCCTTTTGGGAAGAAGAAGACTCGTCGCTGTCGTCGTAGTAGACGATCTTCTTGATATGCCTCTTCTTCTTCCCGTCCTTCATCTTTTGACTTGAGCCCGAGTCAGTGGGCTTGTGGTCTTTCGGCTCATTGATGAAGGACTCCTTCTCCTTGTCGTTGATCACTATTCCCTTTCCCTTAGGATCCATCCCTTCGGGCGATTAGTCCCTTTCTTGAAGAGAACGGCTCTAATACCAATTGAGAGCACCTAGAGGGGGGGTGAATAGGTGATCCTGTAAAAACTTGAAACTTAATGCCACAAAACATGATTAGGAGTTAGCACAATAAAGCCAAGTGGCTAGAGAGGAGTTCTTGTAAAACACAATAACCACAAGGAGATCAACACAGAGAGGCACAGTGGTTTATCCCGTGGTTCGGCCAAGTCCAACACTTGCCTACTCCACGTTGTGGCGTCCCAACGGACGGGGGTTGCACTCAACCCCTCTCAAGCGGTCCAAAGACCCACTTGAATACCACGGTGTTTTGCTTTGTTTTACTATATCCCGCTTGCGAGGAATCTCCACAACTTGGAGCCTCTCGCCCTTACAATATGATTATCACAAAGAAGCACAGAAGTAAGGATGGGATGAGCAACACACACAAGACACAAAATCAGAGCAACAATACGCACACAAGTCACAACACGAGCTCTCAACACAACTCGAAGAATTCTCTACTCAAATGGAGCTCTAGTTGCTATCACAAAGAATCGAATGCGCGGAATTGAAGTCTTGGTGCTTAGGAATGCTCAAGGGATGCTTGGTGTACTCCTCCATGCGCCTAGGGGTCCCTTTTATAGCCCCACGGCAGCTAGGAGCCGTTGAGAGCAATCCAGGAAGGCAATTCTTGCCTTATGTCGACTGGCACACCGGACAGTCCGGTGCACCACCGGACACTGTCCGGTGCGGATTTCTTTCCTATTCTGGCGCAGCCGACCGTTGGAGACTTGGAGCCGTTGGCGCACCGGACACTATCTGGTACACACCGGACAGTTCGGTGCCCCCATCCGACCGTTGGCTCGCCACGCGTCACGCGCAGATTGCGCAGCCAACCATTGGTGCGCCCGACCGTTGGCTCACCGGACAGTCCGGTGCCTCACCGGACAGTCCGGTGAATTATAGCCGTACGCTGTTGACTTGGTTCCCGAGAGCGGCGACTTCGCCGCAGCCGACTCACCAGACACTGTCCGGTGCACCACCGGACAGTCCGGTGATTTATAGCCGTACGCCGCCGTCGAGACCCGAGAGTAGCCAGTTGACCAGGCGCCAACCTGGCGCACCAGACACTGTCCGGTGCACCACCGGACAGTCCGGTGCACCTAGACTGAGCAGAGTCTTGGCTGCTCGAGCCAAGTCTTTTCCAATTGAATTTTCTCTGATTCTAGCACTTAGACAAATATGTTAGTACACAAAAACCAATGTACTAAGTCTAGAATCATACCTTTGTATTGATTTGCACTTTGTCCACCATTTGGCATAGTTTAACACTTAAGCACTTGTGTTGGACACTAAATCACCAAAATATTTAGAAATGGCCCAAGGGCACATTTCCCTTTCACCAGGGTCTTGAGCCTGTTGTACGTTTGTGTTGGCTCCTCTCCTCTGATCATGGCAAACCTTCCTAGCTCACCTTCCACCAACTCCATTTTGGTGATCATGGTGGCGTCGTTCCCCTCATGCGAGATCTTGAGGGTGTCCCGTATTTGCTTGGCGTTGTCCAAGCCGCTCACCTTGTTGTATTCATCCCTGCACAACAATGCTAACAAAACAGTGGTAGCTTGTGCATTTTTGTGAATTTGTTCGTTAATAAAAATAGGGTTGTTCGTACTATCAAATTGCATTCCATTCTCAACTATCTCCCAAATACTAGGATGGAGAGAGAAAAGATGACTACACATTTTATGACTCCAAAAAGCATAGTCCTCTCCATCAAAGTGTGGAGGTTTACCAAGAGGAATAGAAAGCAAATGGGCATTGGAATTATAAGGAATACGAGAATAATCAAAAGAAAAGTTTGAGTTAACCATTTTCTTTTTCTCGTCGTAGTCGTCGTCTCTTGGGGAAGAAGAAGACTCGTCGCTGTCGTAGTAGACGATCTTCTTAATGCGCCTCTTCTTCTTCTTCCCGTCCTTCTTCTTATGACTCGAGCCAGAGTCAGTGGGCTTGTCATCCCTAGGCTCGTTGAAGATGGACTCCTTCTCCTTATCATTGACCCCCATCCCCTTTCCCTTAGGATCCATCTCTTCGGGCGATTAGTCCCTTTCGTGAAGAGAACGGCTCCGATACCAATTGATAGCACCTAGAGGGGGGATGAATATGTGATCCTATAAAATTCAACAACTAATAGCCACAAAACTTGGTTAAGTGTTAGAATGATAAAACCAAGTGGCTATAGAGCGAGCTCTTGCGAATCACAATAATCACACAGAAAAGCAATCATAAGAGACACGCGAGTTATCCCGTGGTTCGGCAAGTATAACACTTGCCTACCTCCACGTTGTGGCGTCCCAATGGACGAGGGTTGCACTCAACCCCTTTCAAGTGATCCAATGATCAACTTGAATACCACGGTGTTCCTCTTCCTTATACTTTTTCCCGCTTGCGAGGAATCTCCACAACTTGGAGCCTCTCGCCCTTATAATTGATGATCACAAAGAAGCACGGAAGTAAGGGAGGGGAGAGCAACACACACAAGACTCAAAACGAGAGTACAATCACGCACATAAGTCACAACTTGAGCTCTAAGTTCAACATACGGAGTTCTCAACTCAAGAGGAGCTCAAATTGCTAGCACAAAGAATCAAATGCGTGGGAGTGGAGTCTGGATGCTTAGGAATGATCAAAGAATGCTTGTCTGCATCCTCCATGCACCTAGGGGTCCCTTTTATAGCCCAAGGCTGCTAGGAGCTGTTGGAGGCAACTTTGGAAGGCAAATCTTGCCTTCTGTCGGGTGGCGCACCGGACAGTCCGGTGTGCCACCGGACAGTCCCTGTAGTTGTCCAGTGCGCGATCTCCTTCCTTTTCTAGCGCATCCGACTGTTGCAGATTTGCGGCAGTTGGCACACCGGACAGTCCGGTGCCCCCTGCCGACCGTTGGCGCGCCCACACGTCATGCACGGATTGCATGGCCGACCGTTGGCGCAGTCGACCGTTGGCTCACCGGACAGTCCGGTGCCTCACCGGACGGTCCGTTGAATTATAGTCGTACGTCGTTGAACGTTTCCCGAGAGCGACGACTTCACCGCGGACGACTCACCGGACAGTCCGGTGAATTATAGCCGTACGCCGCCGTCGAGTCCCGAGAGCGGACTGTTCACCGAGACTGGTCCTGGCGCACCGGACACTGTCCGATGCACCCAGACCGAGCTGCATTTGGCTATACACAGTCAACTCCATTCCAAACCAATTTCTCCTGTTTCTAACACTTAGACACAATACATTAGTACTCAAATCAATGTACTAAGTCTAGAAACGTACCTTGTAATATGATTTGCACTTCTTCACTCTTTGGCACAAATTAGCACTTAGAGAAAATGTGTTGGGCACTTAATCACCAAAACACTTTGGAAATGGCTCAAGGGCACATTTCCCTTTCAGTTGCTGCTGCTCACTACCAGTTTCCATGCTATCCTGTTTTTTACAAAAAAAGGACTTGATTACAATTTATGACATGCTAAGTTAAATCATGCTACTTCTTGTCCATACTTAAAAGGTACTCCATGTTATTTAATAAATGTATCATGTAAAAATTACTAGGTTTTGTCACTTCATCCACTGATAGAGTATGTTCTTTAAAAATAAGGTTAATGTGAGAAGTAGAAGTTCTAATTAGAAGTTCTAATTAGAAGTTAGAACTATTGATGTCAGCCTTGAGGGGAAGGTTGATGTCGTAATATTAGTATGGATAGGCTATATGTTTCTCTATGAGGCTTTTCATTGCATTTCAATATTCCCTATCTTTTCTGTTTTTCCCTATAGCGTATGCTGTCAAGCATCCTATTTGCAAGAGATAAATGGCTTATGCCTGGGGGCTTATTCTTCCTTCTCATGGTACGATATAATTAGCACACAAAAATGTTACACTGCTTTTATAGGGCGCACTTCATCTGTTTGCTTGTACAAGTCATCTTACTACTGCTTTGACAAACATTGGTCTGCTCTGCTCTGGTCTGTGCTTTAGGATTCTGTTTCATTGGGAGAAACAAATGCCCTTTCTTGCTTTTATTTATTCTTTTCTGAATAATTAAGAATACTAGCCTCATGTTGGAATCTTCAGCGTTATATATAATACAACAAAAAAAATATAGATTTACAATGAAAAGTTAAAAAGGGGACTTTTCTCCAATACAAGGAATCATCTTGACAGAATATAAAATTTTTCTTCTAAACATAGCATACAATGGTTTTAGCTGATCATTGTGTATTTCAGAAGATGGTGGATTGTGGGAATACTTCGCTAGCCCTTTTTGCTACATCGAGGTATTCAGGAGGAACTTTGCTTTTGACACCAGGAATGTTGTAAGCATTACAGTATGCAATCAGTTCCTTCTTTATTACCATATATATGAACTTAGAACCATGATGCAGTCTCTAATCGCACCAGGCAATAGTTCTACCTAATGACCACGATCATTTTAGTACAAAATTTGCAACACCATGATAGGGATGTATCAACAGATTTCAAATGATTAATCAAATGAAGAACATACATTTGTTTTATAGGTATTCCTTTTTGCCAACTCGAAATGCAAGCGCTACTTCCACGACTACCTGAAGCCTACAAAGCTTACCTAGACAACAATTCACAGGAAGCAACAAAAGAAGGAATGTGATATTACCTAGCCAACTTTCTTAACTTCCTAAGAGTGTCATTCGTTCATTTCTCTTATGAAGATTCCATGTTTTTTTATTATAGATTAGCTACAACTTTCTTGTATTAGCAAAATACAAGTCTTATTAAACTAGGACTAGGATTCCAATAAACCAAAGCTTAGGACATTTTCTTGCCATTCTGAAATCTAGATTATGATTCATATGTTAACTTTGATATTTATCTGCAGCACTGATATATAACATTAACTATATAATCTTCAGGTGTTAATGTACATTTAATGTTAGCTAATATGGTTAGTTTCTTCTCAATCATGTGATTGTTGCATCCTTTGTAACCTTACACTTCGTCATATCTTTGTATTGAACTATTTGACGCATGACATCTAATAAGATGTTTGCAAAACAATTATTTTTACCATGCTCATATTGGTGTTGGAAGTCTAACTCACATGTATTTGACATTTTTCTCTATAGGATATCCATGATGAAGCTGTTAAGAAGAGGCGCTGCACCACCAAGAAGCCATACTCCAGGTCAACTGTGGGTGCTTCCTTGGAAGTTATCCAGAAGAATAGAGCTGAGAAGCTAGATGTCTGCGGTACAATTAGAGAAGCTGCGGTATGTTTGTCAAATGTTTAATAAAGCCATCATTTTTTCCTGTGATAGTGGTAACCATTTGTTTGGTATAACCAATAAAATCGGCTTTATACTCTCAAATTATTTTTTTTACAGAAATGCAATAAATACTGATGCTTGATACCTCTCAACTCATCTGAACTGTCATGACCTTGCAATAAGACCAAGAAGTGCGTAAGAAGCAAACAAATGGCACAGTCCAGAAGGGTTCTAAGGGTCCCAAGTTGGGTGGTGGTGGTGGGAAGCGTCATTTTCATTTTAATTGTGCTAGTTTTTGATCCAATGTTGTGATTTGACTACCTCGATGCTTGAGTTGGTTTGCGTCGCCATGTAATTAGTCGAAATAGTGGAAAATGTGTATAAGTTTACCTTTTTTAATGTAGAAGATAGATTCATTTTTTGAGCTTCTAATGCTGTGTAGTTGCACCTCTGCATTCCTGCAACTGCACTTTGGATTTCTCTATCTGCTTGCATTTGAAAAAAAGAAACAAAATCCAAATGCTTTGCATTCTATCATTTTATCGATATATTGGTTTCACCTCTGAATTCCTATAACTGCACTTTGGACTTGGAGATCATTCATTCAGTCAAACCAGTGGTGGTTAATTGTAATCTACTGCTAGATGATAGAATTTGGACTTTTAAGCATCAGATGAACTACTAGGACAATTTTATATTATCTCTAAAAGTTTATCAAATATCTATGTGTCGTAGCAACGCACGGGCATATACCTAATAAATCATTAGGGACAAGCTAGTCTTTTCCTCTTTGGCTCAGCATCATACTTGATCTTCGACACCACTTTAGGCTGAAGTTGTTACTCTTTGGCCATAGCTTTGGCGTTCATTATTGTCATTTTCGGGCTATATCTTCGTCTTAAAGACCTTTGACGAAGGAGAAAGCTCCCATCATGAACCTTAGATTGTGATGAAGCTCCTATAATAACCAACATTATGCTAGAAGCAAATGGTTAATCGTGTTTTTGATGACCTTCGGAAGAGGAAGGCCCCCAAATATATATATATATATATATATATCATGGATACAAAGAAATATGTTCATCTATATGATTATCTCTAGGGCATATTTCTAACAATAAGGACGTCAATAGGCTTCAAGAATGTTCACCTTAACATGTGTGCTAAGGCTCTAAATGACTATTTCAAGATGAAACTCACTGGAGAACAAGTGAAGAACCATTTGAGGACATGGAAGAGAAGATATGCGAAGATAAATAGACTTATGAAGTTAAGTGTTGCTTGTTGGAATGAGGTTAACTACATGATCACTCTTGATCATGAACATTATGCAAAACTATGTGCAAGTACCATTACTTTTACATGTACTGTTACTATATGTCAGCATATATTATCAGTCATGAAGAGTGTGGTTGGGTAGTGTTATAAGGATATTCAGTTATGTATTGGCAACATAATTTCCATATGGTTGCCCATATCTTGTTAGGCTAAGTACAACTTTAATTGGGAATTACAACTTAAGATGCCTTGTTTATGCTTTAGACCAGAAGTAATGATGACTATGGTAGTGATTTAATGAAGGCATCCTTCAAAAAAAGATCTAACTAGCTCATCTTTGTCTGTTTGTGCTCCAATCCACTTTTTACATGTTGAAATCTGACAACACTTCATTACTTTTACATGTTGAAATTTTATTTACCAAAGAACCTGTTGCTTTTACATGCATGATCACAAATCTGATGCTGAGTTTTAAACAAGCCTCTAGAGAACTATAAGGAAATGGTCACTATCTTTGGAAAGAGTATGGCTACAGGGAAGTATGCAAAAGGATCAAATGAAGCTCTAGGAACTGAAGATGGAAATAGTATGGCTGAAATAGAGATTGATGAGGGAGATGGCAATGATGTTCATAGTCCTACTGATGATACTGGGACTTCATCCTTAGCTCCTAGACCCAGGAAGAAGGCAAAGATTACTGGTAATGAAGAGGCGGGGCTGATTGGAGCATTCAAAGATGGTGCTGAAAGGCTTGCAATGGCTATTGAGAAGGCTGGTTCATATGACCTACCACCTGACTTGCTTCAAACATTGCAAAGTATTTCTAGATTTTGATGACTCACACAAGGCCTTTTACTTTGCATATCTAGTGAAAAATCCTGGACTGGCAAGGCAATTCCCTACTTTTGCAATCAGATAAGTTTGTTTGTTTAGTTCGTTAGTGAGACCTTTCCTTAGATTATGAGGGAATTAGGACTATGCTGACAAAGAAGTTTCTTTGCCGAGTGTTGAAAAAACACTCGGCAAAGAAGTTTTTTGTCGAGTGTTTTTTTGTTTGGCACTCAGCAAAGACATTCTTTGTCGAGTGCCTGAAAAAAACAGTCCATAAATCAAGTGGCACTCGGCAAAGAGCCGAATTCCGGTAGTGCTCCATTGTGATATGCATTGTATTCATTTTTTTTTCTCTAAAATCTGGCCTGAGGATAAGAGTTGGCTGCCCAACGCTTGAACATGACATATTGCACGTTTCCTAGCTACATGCATGACCAGCATTCTGGTAGTCCTCACGCAGTTAATATATAAAGCTAACTCTCGACACAGTGTAAGGTCAGCGTCTCTCCCCCTTTTCCAATGAACTGAGCAAATGTGTAGCCTGCAAATGTTGACAACACACCGCCGCACCCTATACATGGAACTCACACAGGAACTTGTACTGTGCAGTCTTGTGATGTGCCCAAAGCAGTGGCTTTTTTTTCTTGGAGCGGCGGTTTCGTTGGAAGTGCAAAAGCAGCAAGGGATAGACCGGGCTAGGTCGTATATAGAGGAAAAGTGAAAGAACAGTCCAAGATGGAACGGGCAAAAACCATAGACCGGAGTCTGGTTCATGCTATATGCATGCATGCCTAATAATATAAATAATGGCCAAAGGCTCTCCTCTCTCTTTCACCTGGGCAAAAACCATAGACCGGAGTCTTTCACTGCTGCTGGCCGCCTCTGGGCAACGTTGATGGACCATGATGCATAAATCATTGTCCAAAAGGAGAGGCTCTTTGTTGCCCCTCAAGTTCTCTCATATACCAGTGTATATATAACCATTAAGAGCTCATGAGTAGCAGACTACTAGCAGTGGCACAAATATATTGGTGCAGCTAGCAGGCAGTATAGCAGGCGAGAATTAAGTTAGTGGAGAGCACGTACGTACACAAGGGCCCCCAAAACCAAAACCAAAAAAAAAAAGCTGACCGTGCTAGAGTTTACATGCATGCATGTATACAAATATTCATGGTGGCCTGACATGCTCCATGTCCCCTTTGATCCCAGCTTTTTTTCCCCCCACATAAAGCAAAACCCACGCACTCGGATGCACTTGTTGGATCTTGTGCAGTCTTTTCTCTCCCTTTTAATTTTTTTTCGCCCTGCGCTGCGCTGCCCTGCCCTGCCTTCTTTTTACCATGCTCTCCAGCAAAAGCTACTGCGTGCACCCAAAAGTGGGATTTGGCATGCTATATATTCTCTGTAAACTGCTGCTGATAACCAACGACATCACTTTATTTGCTCAGTAGTAAGCTCTCTTGACGACGTCTGACCTCCTACATGGAGTACAGTACATTTAATTTCTTCCATAGATATGTATATTGCCGAGAAAGTCTTGTATATGGAAAACTATATATATATTCTCCAAAATCAGCTGAGCTAATAAGGTCTCTAACACCAGCTGCAGGATGCAGGATATCTCTCCCAAAATCGCATGGCAGACAAGGCCTACACATGGTGATGTCATCTCCCGGGCAAAAAGAGAGAGAGAGAGAGAGAGAGAGAGGGCAGCCGCGCTTTTACCCCATGCAGACGCGCGCCGTGCGATGATTTCATGCAGGTGTCTGGCCCCTGGCGCCAGCAGCCAGTCGGGGCCGTTAGCCAGTGACTGATTTGGAGTCACCCTCACCCCCTCCCATCTTTTTCTCGCCACTAAGGTCTGTTCTCTGGGAGAACGCGCGACCACCCTGCAGGCTGCAGCTGCAGGTAGCAGGTATAGCAGGAGCACACAGCACACACACACACTCACACGGCCGGTGTATGTATAGCATGCAGCAGAGATCCCCAGGGAAGATAGAATCATGCATCTTTTTATGGCCCTGCAGCAGGGAGGGCTAGCTCTTGTTGATTTTTTTTCTTTTTTTTTACTAGTATCTATCGATCGATCACTTTGATTGATGCAATGCAAGGGTGAGTTAACAGCTGGGGGCATTGCAGTCTCTACCACTTTGGGCAACAAGCACACAGCAGTTTTTATCTATCTATCTATCTATCTATCTTCTCCATATATACGTTCCATAAACAAAAACAAAAACAAAAATGCTTCGAGCCAATGCAAGAGATCGGTCGATCGAGCGACAAATTCTGTACAAGCATGCATGCATGTGTGTGTACATAACTTGTGTACTGTTTGCTGCTGCTGTTCAATAATTCTGTCCTGCATAAAGCAGGGAGATTAATTAGAGCCAGCAGTAACAAGCATATATAGAGACAAACAAGAACACCACACTAGCTCGCAGATCAATTAGTGAATGATCCCAATACGCAAAGCAGTAGATCGAAGCTGCAAAAGAGCAAAGGCAATAAGCTCCAAAGGAGAAGGTCCATTGCCTGTAGCCGAATAGTAGTATTTCCATCTTCATCTCTTTCTCTCTCTCTCTCCTCACTTTTCGAACCCGGCTTACCTTTGTGTGGTTTTCTATCTTTTTTACAGGACGGACAACCTAGGCCTACCAGTAAAGCTCTCGCTCAGCATGCACCCACCAAGCAGGCATGCATGCATGAAACTTCTCCCAAGCTCTCTCTCTCTCGCGCGCGCGCTGGGAGAACATGTGCATGCATGCAACGCATTATTGCGCCATTGCCAACCCGTAAAGTTAGACACGCAGCATGTGGAACAAAAGCGGCCATGAAACAACATCTTGAGCTCCCCCTGTGCCCCCATTGGGGATTTGGTCGGCAGATCCCTCCATGAGCTCATCAATGGTGGTCATGCATGCATGCATTCAGTGAGCAAGAAAATAAAAGTCGTGTATGCATAGTAAAGAGTGAAGAGACTGCAAAGGGGGAAAAAGAAACAAAAGGCCATACCTTTTTTTTTCCTAAAACAAATAACATATTTTGATAAGAACAAATTTCTTCACTAGCTAGTGATCCTTAAATTTGTCTTGGCTTGTCATTTTGGAGGTTAGGGTGGTATAGGGGGGTCACAGACTATCAAATTACTTTACCAAGACATTACAATTGTTCTTAGTTTTTAGCTAGGTTGGTCGAATACGTTGCACTGGACCACTCATGCATGGTTTGGGAAAGAGTCTTGATCCTCAATGATTTTTTTAGTTAGCTCTAGCTCCAGTTTCTCCATGCACTAAAGCAAGAAGCTGTTTTTTTTTGTCCACCGTCTTCGGCGCTCCTCCACGCAAGCTAGAGTTGGAGCCATTTATGATATTTTGGTTGATTACAAATGGTTCAATGGAAACCAAGGCAGCAGAGAAACAACACGTATATTAAAGTTAGTGTACAATACTACCATATATATAAAGCATGCTCGATCGTATAGAATTTTGAATCATAACAAGTGTTTGATATACTTAACTAGCATGAGCCACACAACATAAAAAGTGAGTTTGTAATAACATGATTTTATTAGCAAAGCTTCGTGTGTTGATTGCTGCCAACTGCAACGAATTTTGGTTTTTGTATGTCTTTTCCCTTCAGAGCTGAAAACAACAATAACAGACAGAATAATTGTAATTTTTGTCAGCTTTATTATTTTCTCTGTATATATTTTATGAGAAACAATAGAATATATAAAGATTTTAGTCGGTTGATCCCATGCTAACAGGAATATTTTAGTTTTCAGTAGTGAAAGCTTCCAAATTTGATCGCTAGCCACAGCTTACATCAAAACTAGCATCATATATATATACACACAAATCTAGAGTTAAAACCACTACTATTTTAGAATGGAATGCGAGTATTTTAGTATGTACCTTAACATATACTTTATATCTACTAGTTAGGTATTCATATATGTTGCTACGGTTTGTATTTATACTTGAGTATAAAGTATAAAACACAAATACATGTCTGTTCTATTTGCTAGATGTGTGAATGGGACCAAAGAGGTGATGTCCAAGCCTTTTTCACAACACGATGCGAATCAGCGGCTACCTAAACCATGGATATCCCTAATTAGATATCTAGCTAGCTAGTTAACCTGCAGTGTCTTTTCAGATAATAGTAATAACAAGGGCATCCCAGTAAAATCACATCTATCTGCTCACAAGCTAGCGCTCCCCCTCTTTCTCAGAGAAGATACATATAGACACCCATACTACACGCAGCAATAATATTACAATCCAAACACGCACAAACACCCCACCTACCTACCTAGCAAGCTGGAGTAGGAAGCCGGCCAGCAAGGAAGGAATACCTCGTGGCAATTTCGTCCCCTCCTCTCTTGGATTCTTCCATGGAGGAGCAAGGTGAGCGACACATCCAGCTTCAGCTACTGCTCCTCCCTGCGCCTGCAGGTCATCATCAAGTCCTCCGTGACGTACCGGCGGCGGTGCCAGCCAGCGCCGTGGAGCCCCCCCAGCTGGACCTCGATCTGACCATGAGCATCGGGCCGAGGCGGCATCCAGCGGCCCAAACACCGGCGCCTTCGCCGCAGCCGCCGCGCGCGCGGTCGCCACCCACGAACGAGAACAGGAGGGCGTCGGCAATGATGATGAGCACGGTGCTGGCGCCGGTACCGGCCAGCGCGAGGCCGCACCAGAAGCACCAGCAGCATGCGGGCGCCGACGTGCGCGCCGTGAAGCAGCAGGCCGCGGACCAGGCCCGCATGGCGTCTGCCGAGCGCGCCTACGCGGAGCGCGTCCGGGAGCTGGCGCGGCGGGAGCTGGAGCTCGCGGAGCGGGAGTTCGCGCGCGCCAGGGCCATCTGGGAGCGCGCCCGCGAGGAGGTGGAGCGCGTGGAGCGCATGAAGCAGATCGCGGCGAGGCGCCTCGTCGGCTCTGCCGCTTCGTCCGCCGCGGTGCTGGAGATCACCTGCCACGCCTGCATGCAGCGCTTCCACCCCTAGCTAGCTAGCTAGCCCCTGCTGCTCTACTCCGGGCCAGATCCTAGCTAGTACTAGACTACTAGCTCCTACACTTCTTGATGACGAAGTGTAAGGGCCGGGTGCCCTGCCCTCTCTCTCCGCGACGCCGGCAGTTCGACCGTGTTGTGACCCGTGGATATGGCCACCATTGCTGAAACTCTCTTTCTTCGTCATACCTTTTGTGCACCTCTCTCTTGTGAATTAATGCCGTACGTACGTGTTCAGCTTGAGATCCAGACGTTCCAGCGTTTTCATCGTCTGGTTCCTGTGTTTGATCGATGCACGCTTCATATCATCAATGCAACGACGAGCAAGTTCTTCCTTCTCTTATTACATTCTAAGTTTACAGAAGGTGGTTCATGAGAGATGATGAACTAATAAAATAACAGCAGCGTTGTGGAACAAACGCTGAGGTCGTGTGGCGGTCGTTTTGTGATCGGTTGTGTTCCTAATTTTGTGTATAATAGATCTGGTTTTCTATTTTGTCCATGATGGAGCAGTGGAAGTGGAACCCCTGCGGCTGAGGCGTGCAGTCTGACTGAAATTACTGTTCGGCCCATGATGCTTTGGCTGAGTATAGGGCGAGCAGGGAAACCAGCCAAGTCAGACTGCGTGTTCCATGCATGTATTCAACCTGCTCATTCCAGTCAACCATGACGAGGTATCAGATGCTGCTTGGTTACTTGTCACTCGCGATGGATCTTACTGTACATGCACACTGTGTAATTTGAAAAAAAAAATAAAACTGTACGATCGTGCATATACATATGCATGCACATGCGTGCGAGCGAAGATGGTGCCTACGCATGCATGCGAGCGTAATAGCCACACATGTCATGTCCACATAGAGAGCTGAACCTGAATGTAGCACAATAGTTTCCTTCCATGCGTTTTGAGTTGAATGGTGTTTAGATCCTGCAATACGGTTTTACACTGTAGATCGTACTATTCACAAAGAGAAGTTTAAAATAAAAGATAGAATAGAGATAAAATGAGTAAGTTGCTCGAGACATTCTAAATGTAGCACAATAATTTCTACATATATATCTTCTAAGCTAGTTTAGAAACTCAAATTTTTTTAGAGATTAAGGAAAAAAATTAGTTCATTTCCCCGTCAAATTGGTTAACACATTATTACATGGGTGTTTCGAACGAGATATATAACATATAGATATTGTACATACATATATAGAGGAAGTACCCTTTTCGAATAAAAATTCATCTGAGTAAGTAAATAAAAGTTACATAATTTCTAAAAAAATAATTAAAAATCCATATAACTTGAAAAGATAAAAATAATATAATTTACAAAAAATAAAATCTAATTACCAAGAGCTTATATATATATATATATATATATATATATATTACATTAAATTATTTTAGAGCTGACTATGGACTCGACTAGCATAAATTGTGGTCTCACATTAAAGTATGACCGTAAAACTTAACTATGCTTTGGGATGATGGTTGGTGCTGCAACAGAGAACTTGACTATCTCGTAGTCGTCCACATCATATACTCCTCCACGCTCGATAACGTCAAGTACTTGGTCGGAACAAGAATGATCTAGGTTAGCAAGAATGCGGAAGCGAACCCTAAGACCCCCCAAATGCTCTCTCTATGTACTTGTGCACGCCCTCATGGCATGCAATAGACATCCGCTACTTCGAAGTCTTAGGGGGATTGATCTTCACAAACATCGACCACCAAGGGTAGATGCCATATGTGGAGTAGTACACTTGGTTGTACTTGTTCACCGTAAAGTTTATATTTGATGCTTTTTCCTTTGAGTACATCTCTGTGAACAACAACGATTGATTGATCATGTTGACGCCATTGTTTGACCCTGCTAACCCTAAAAATACCAAATCCGCAAGTATTATGAAGCAACTGCCTCAAGCATGATGGTTGGAGATCCAATGTCCCCATTGAACTGCCCTTTTCTATATAATAATGGGACCATTTCTCCACTATTAATGCATGCAATCTATAGTCCCTATCATACTAGGAAATATTGTCTCCTCCCTCTAGTAGTCTAGCTAAAAAGATATAGAAATATTCAATAGTGGTGCGACGACTATACTCATCAAAACATAAATAGACATCCGACCCTATAGAAATATTCAAGACACTCTATGTAAAGCCCAAAAATTTGTATCAGAGAAAAATAATGGTATAAATAAATAAATATATTTATGTTAGTATTTTAGGAATTTTTGAAGCCTTTGGAGATTTATTAATTCTCTTCCTTTTTATAATTAGTGATAGTATTAAAATTAGTCAAGTAACCAATAAAGAAATAAAGAAATGTGCATCTCATGCTGATGTTTCTTTTTGTGTGAACCATTTTATTTGAATAAAGGAATCATAACTTAAATTTGACCTTAAATTATAAATGAAAATATAAAACAAGAAAATGAGTAAAAAGAAAGGAAATGATAATAAATTCATTATTTCTCCCATAATAGAATTATAGGAAGGAGAATAAATAATAATATTACAAATAGTAGGATTTATATTTACCTTAGGACTATATTTGAGATTGGAAATCTGAAATTCAAAACAGAAATTTGAATTGGGCTTGAACATTTGAATTTGGAAAAGAAAGAAAATAGAAAAGGAAAAAGAAAAAGGAAAGAAAACCTAGGTGGGCTTGGTTCCTCAATTTTAGTCCAGGTATTCATTCCCGCTGCATGGCCCAACCCCCCTAAAACAGTGCCGACGCGCGGGCCCGGCTTGACAGTCGCTCTCTCCACGTGCGCATTGGTTCTGTTGTTGACACGTGGGCTTGGGCGCCTGGTGATGCTACCACGCGCGCCACCGTCACTATCACTGCTCGGTGGGCCCATTGACCAACCACATGCAGTGTACCGCTACTCGTGGGTGATGAGGCCCTGTAGATCTTCCAGCTCCAACCACCGACCGCGATCTCCGGCTCTACGCAACGACCACGCCACCTAGGTGGGATCTGGTGCTCGTTGCGGCCGCGGACTCCACACTCCTATAAAACCAGACTGGATGCTCTGTCGTCACCCTAGGCCTCGCCATTGAGAGGGAGGGAACCGTTGGGAGCTCGATCTGCCGCAGCCGGCGTGCCTCATCGTTATAAGCTGTTCGGGGACCAAGGAGGGGCACCGGGTCTGTACTCGGGCGTGCTGCGTGTGTAAGTGGATAGCCGAGCCGTGACGTCGTCCCTGGCATGAGCAATTGCTCACCGGCGCGGTGATACCGTCGCGGAACCACTTTGCGGCTTGGGCAGCTACGACTACACCTTGAATCGCGGTGGTAAGTCTCCTGGTGCGTTTGCTATCCTTTTCGCTTGGTTTAGCACCAATCAAATCGATGAATGGGACTCGATGTCTCCATCTATCCGGACTCCAACGATGTCTGCCGCCATGAAGGTGGGTGGCGCCGCCTCGGCGAGGTTGGATGCGGGGAAGCGATCCCTATCCATCAGATTCATCCTCAACGCACAAGATTAAAACTAACAAACCATTCACCAGAATGGATTCACCATCGTAGATCTGAAATCATGTGGTGATCGGGTGGATCACATTTCATTAAATCACAATCGCTGATCCAGATCCTACGTATCTGGCTTTGTACTGATTCAACTTTATGTGGATCTGATCTATGCCACTGATGTTAGATCGGGCAGCCAGAGCGTGTGGATCCCCCCTCGGCCGTTGATGCGTGATCCGAAGGCCACAAATGCGTAATAGTTCACCTTAAGTTACATCTAATCATAGTCATCGATTTCTGATCTGACGGTCCAGATTAGAACATACCCCTTCAGCCGAGCGATTTTGCATAAGAGACCCTAGGTTTTGGTAAACAAACCCGCAGTCCACCGCAATAGAAGAACCATAGCGAATAGGTCCTAGACTTTATGTTTTAAACCCTGAACTTGGTTGAAATAGTGTTCGCAGCCCACAGTTCTTGAATTAATTAAAATAATTCTGAGAAAATATTTTTTATTATAAAAATAATTCCAGAAACTTGTTTAATTCATATTTAATTTATCTTAATTTCTTTTTGATCCATTCCAGTTGCATTAACTTCATAATAATGTTGTTTATCATCTAGTAACCTTATTTTGTTATGAAACATAGGTTAAAATTATACACTTAGTTTGTTTTATATCTATAACACCTAAATCTTCGGAAAATCATAACTCTTTAATCGTAACTCCGATTTTAGTGGTTCTCAAACCTAGCATCTAGTTACGATGCGTAGAATATTATTATGCAGATTGTTCTTATGTTTGGTGTGATGTTAATTTTGCCTACACCATGTTTATTTGTATTGCTACGACTAGCAGCGACGTTGTGAGTCACTTGAAGAGTAAGTTGGTACCTGGGAATCTCGAGTATAAGGCAAGTTGTGCCCTTGTTCACTTTTATCTACCTAATAATGTTCCTGTTAATCACTGCGACATGCTCAGGTTAATTTGATGGGATCTAATTGGTTTCCCTAGCATTGTTTATCCCCTACCTTGCAAACAGATGAATTATTGGGTAGATTTGCTATTGCTTTATCTGATTTTGGGAACTAATGTTTTACTATGATCATGTTCCAATTATGTTGTTGTTTAATTATTGATCATGATAAGATCATATTGTTAATTGGAACATAGAGAACCACTCGAGAATACAGTGCTACCACAAGGTGGAATGGGACGTCCTTGGCCAAGTAATTAGGAAAGCTAGGGAGAGATTACCTTACCCGGAAGGGGCAAGCGGGGAGGCGTCGCTGCTAGAGTATAGGGAGGTCCTAGGGTCGAACTGTCTGTAAAGCTTTTCTGATGAGGGATTCCTATGTTTCCTTCTTCCTCAATCCATTGCGGGTTTTCTCGAACTAGTAGAACTTTGAAAAGGCCTCATAGTGCTACCCTACCTCGCTTCCTTGGTAGAGGTGTATGGGGCCCATACAACCCCGTGGAAAATGGGTAACATGACTTATGGGTAAAGATGCACAACCTCTGCAGAGTGTAAAACTGGTATATCAGCCGTGCTCACGGTCATGAGCGGCTCGGACACTCACATGATTAATTTGTGGAATTAAATTTAATTTGTCATATACATTACATGTGGGTGTTATTATCAATTGTGATCTCTTATTTAATTGGGTTGGTACCTACTTATACCTAGTAATTGCTAATAAAATTTTGACCAACTTTAAAAGTAATGCTCAACTTTAACCATCCTCTTTGGTAAGCCTTACACTTCACATGAGCTCCCATCTTTGGTGAGTTCATGCACATTATTCCCCATAACTTGTTGAGCGATGAACGTATGTGAGCTCACCCTTGCTATACTCACAACCCTCAGGTCAAGAACAGGTATCGTAGGATGAGGCGCATGAAGCATGCTGTGATGAGTTCGTGAGTGGTCTAGGCCGTTGTCTCCCAGTCAACTTTGGTTGCTGGATCGTTGTCTTTATATGATGTAACTATTTAATTATTTTGTACAGAACTCCGCTATATATTAATGTTGTGACATTCGTTTCGGTACCATGATTTATCATATGTGTAAGACTTGATCCTAGCACACATGGTGATTATTTCACGCTCGGGTTTTGGACCTCCTAAATCCGGGTGTCACTCTAAGACCAACATTTTTTCCATTTTGATATACTAAACAATGGAGTTAGCGACGGTACCATAGACGATCATGTGAAGGGCAGTGATACATTTTTGGTGGGGAGGGGGACTGCTGCGGTTGAGTGCATTGGTTCTAAGAGTTAAATAGAGGGAATGCTCACGCAACCTCTCCAAGATTTGAAGAAAGAGACTCTAAATGTGGTACCTTCAATGAAAGTCGATGATAGATACATAGATCGTTGATGTAGTCTTTGCATCAACTGATCGTGGGCGCAACTTCATGATCTTGATTGATGTAGTTTCGATGCTGCGTCATTCACCTCCTCGTTGAAAACCCGGAGGAAAGCTTCATCGCCGCATCCATCATGATTTGTTGTAGCATATCGAGTACCTTGTCTTCGATCATCTCAACATCTGAGTCTAAGGAAGATATGGTGCCAATGGTTTACTGAAGTAAAACAACAGTGCGAGGAGTGAAATAGAAGTGTGAATAAACTCAAACACTCTCCTATTTATGGGCTGAATTCTAATATTTTTTGAGACTTTTTGAATTTTTTCGAATGTTCTAGACTTTAAAACAATGTGGACCAATCAGAACACGATATATGGATACCGACTAGTTCTAATCGATTGATTTCCTACCGCAGGGGTCGAAGCCGACCGATCTAACTCTAACATGATTGATATCGACCGATCGGCAAGGCAAACTAACTAGTTGCACTACCGGACACAGATGCTTTGCCGAGTGCTGCTTTAGGCATCGGCAAAGCCCAGCAAACACTCGGCAAACTCTTTGCTGAGTGTGACTCTTGGCAAAAAGGACTCGATGAACTATACATCGGCAACAACTTCTTTGTCGAGTACTTTTGTCGAGCACTCGTCAAAGAAAAGTCGATGTGACGGTGACAAGTAACAGAGACGGAGACTTTATCGAGTGTACTCACTCGCACTCAGCAAAGAGGGAGCCTTTGTCGAGTGGTTGCTGACCTAGCACTCGATAAAGAAGGCTTCAATGGGCTTCCACTGCAGCCTCTGTACCGAGCCACAAGCTGGCACTCTAAAATGATTGATACCGACCGATCGGCAGGGCAAACTGACTATTGACTAGTGTTAGGCTGTCTCCAGCAATTCTACTATCACATCTTCTATCTCACCTTTTGTTTCAAATTTTACCGTGTAAACAATGTTGTCCATAGTATGAAATAATATTTTGCATAAACACGATGTTCTGAAGCTAGCCTTAGACCGTGTCTAGCAGTTTACCTATAGTTTATCTAAAACAATGTTCTGCACTGTAAACTGTACTGTTCAAAAAGTGAAGTTTAAATATGTGAATGTGATTGAGTAAGCTGGTGGAGATAGTTAGGGCTGGCGTGGATGGTACTAACCGGCATTCACGCCACGCCTACGTCGCTAAATTCTGATCTGGTGAATACAGGTGCATGCAGGCATGGATATCGGTGCAGCTTATGTATATGCCCTGCTACGTACGCTGCGTGCATCGCGGGCGTCAAGCAGGCGGTCAAATGATTGAGGCGGACGAATCATTCATCAGGGTTCATCAGGAACAGAGATGGTTGCTGGGCGGCCGGCTGCCTTGGCTTTGGTCATGTGCCGCCCGGCCGGCCTTTTCGTCGACGGACCAGACCAAACAGGGCGGAAAAGAACAATCACGCACAGTACTTGTACTAGCTGCTATCAGGTCAGGAACTCTCAGGACTGAAAACCACAGTGCAGGGAACCCATGTGCATCGACCCGAGTACTTTTGATTCGTCTATATGCTCACTCATCACTCGCATTTCATTCACCCAACTAGCTAGGTCAGCTCTTGCAGCATACTAAATTACTACGTACTAGGAGCCAATGATTACACAGGGGTGTTTGGTTTCTTCCCTCTATTTTATTTTTTAGTCTTTAAATTATCAAATAGAAAAACTAAATAGAGTTCTAGTTTCTGTATTTGGCAATTAAGAAACTAAAATGCAATAAAATAAAGAGACTAAAAAATAATCCATAAAAACCAAACATCCCCTAAATATACACGGTCATTCCAGCCAGTGGTGGATCCAGAAATGTGTTAAAGGGTGTTGATTTCCTAATAACCAGGGATAGAGGTAGCAAGCTAGTAGAGGCTCATTTTTCACTCTTTTCTTTCCCCTCCCTTCTCTTCTACCATCCACTTCTTTCTTCTATGTAGTGGGTGCCCATCTTTCTCTCTTCTTTCTCCTCCTCTCCTCTCCTGTACCCTTTAGTCCTCTACCTCTTATCTAATGTAGTTTCATAGATGTAAGGGGTTGGAGCCCCCGCCCTTTAGATCCGCCCCTAACTCCACCAGCACACCTACAAGCTAAGAAAGTAATTAATAAAAGTCCTTTTGATTCGGCTTTCTAAGACATATTTACTATCAAAATCTAAAATTTTAACAAAAAGAGGTGAATGCATTCAAGAAGTTTACAGATTTCTATGTTCAATCCAGAATCTTTTCTTACCCTAGATTTTTTGGATTCCTACCATCCAATTTTTCTAAAATATTACCTATTTGCCACTGTTTAATGGATCAAATCGTTATCTTTTCAATTCGAAGGCCCTCAACTGACTCATCACTCGATTCCCACCCGACAACACCATCCAACAACATATAGGGTTGCCATCGCCTCCCAGCACACGACTCTAGCGATCAACGATGCGACTCGGTCTTCCCTAAACTATCGCAGCTTTTTACCAATGATCCTTCAACACTGCTCATTGCCCTACATCTACAATTTCCATCCTCATCTGACGATGTCCCTATAGCAACTTCCTAGCCCATACTTTGATGTTCGATGATTGTGAGACTATGTCCCCATGAAATATGACAACATAAAACCTATACCTTTAGCTACAATGCTATTGTAAGTGTTGCTCATGTAGAGCGCCATGCACACTCTATAGTGAGCTGACTACAACCACAATGCTTGGTTCTAGCGGTGTGGGTGTAGGGCCCACTTGATATGGCATACCGCCCTCTCAGTAGTGATGGCCTGCTATCGAATCGACTCATCCGAGAGGCTAGGGAGACGCTCCTCCTACCAAATTATAATGTCATCATGCTCTTACGTGATCTATAATTGACAACTATTTCAAACGAACAACTTTCAACTTTCCCACAATCATCAGCTCACATCAACTTTCTCATAGCACACGGTCAAATTAGAATTTTAGGAATATATGGTTGAGGCTAATAGTTTCATGCCACCAAATCTTCTAGGCTAAAGGGAACATCATGCCTCATGGCCCTAAGGAAAAAAGCAGATGAACCTGATTGATCAAATGTTATGGAAACTTGTGGTTGGTTTTCCCCTTGACCTTCATCATTATCATCTAGGTCCATAGTGTCCAAAAAACCATTCACATCTTGAGCCATATTTCCTCCTAAATGTTGCTAGGGGATCTAATCTTCTGCAGTCATCTACATGTCTTGCCGATTCATTCCAAGTTGGGTCTGAAGATCATCCACTGCCCCACCACATCATGGATCCAATGATGTGGGATATTCTAGTTGCCATGCAGAATAAAACCATGCATAGGGTGGGCATGCCATCAAGCAGGACGACATCCTCATCTGGGGGGAAGTTGTCCAGGAAATGCATCTAGTTTCCCCCAATATGTACATATGAATTGACCAAGAGCGACACACACCACAAAAAATAGATCCTTGTGAAATGACTAGACTTCATGGAATCTATCCATGGACAAGCGAGAACATTCAACAAAATCTAAGATTTGCTTGGCCCATCAAGACAATTAAGAAGCCTCCCAAGGGCAACGTCAGCTCTAATGAACTTTGTCTCCTAGTAGTCTAGGGGAAAACCTAGCATGATTAACCAGCACATCCGCTCATAATTACAGGCTCTCAAGTTTAGACCTTCATCATGCTTGTGAAACATCAAGTTATGATTGCCAAGAGGGATGTGACCAACATTAATCAGAATTTGACGCTGCATCGTAGAACCAAGGTGGAAGAGTCCTAGACCAAGGGGAGACCTATTCGTAGAAACAACTTTGACATTAAAGTCGGCTTCGACCATTTAACTAACCTCAGTAAGAGCATGCAGGACCAGATTCTCCAGAGGAGTCGGGAGGAGAAGTGCAGTGGCAAACTCCTCATGTCTTGTTGGTGGTTCTCCACCAATCACAACCTAGGTGCGAGACAGCCTCTGCCATTCACGAGCGATTTCAACGCTAACCGACAGGGAGTTGGGTTAAGAGCAAAATTCACCATAGTCCTCCTCGACTGATCAAGAAGTGGGAGAGGTGCTGGATGGAACTGGGCAACGAGAACTAGAGCGAAACCTCCACACTTGGCGTTTGCGGGAGAATCGAGGACGAGTCTAGTGAAATGAGAGTAGTTTCTTCTATAGGAGATGGACTAGCGAGAACAATTCTCGGTTTGGCTAAACAATGACTACCCACCTGTTCCACTTCTTGAGAAGAGGAGGCCAACCAACTCTTTGGGGCCCAAAATATTTTCGAAGAAGTTGTGGTACTGCAGGCCCAAGAACAGTGATCGTAATTCCAACAGGTCTAGCATCAGAACGACTATCTGCAAACCCCTACCAGGTGGCCCACTTCTAAGCAGTTTCCACATTTCGGAGGTCTTTAGGATCTCCTTCAAAGTTTTCCCGTCAGAAACTTTTTGGCACCTTAATGTTCAACATAGGAACTAAGGGAACAATACAATGCCCTTAATGAATGAAGTCTTCTCAATATTTTTAAAACTTTCAAGAATTCGGTCAAAACTCTGATCAAAATCAAAGTCCCCAAATTTTAAAATAGGCCGATCTGACTGAATAAGTCATTGACTAGGAGATACAGAAGTATCCAAACTATCACGTTGATGATGATCATGCAAAGAACCACTGATCTTCATATTACCCAACCCTAATGATTCATTGAGCTTCGAAGACCCGAAACATCCATAATCAGTAAAATGAGGAATTGATTTGAGCTTTGGGGTGTCCTAAACTAGATTATGATGAAACTAAACTACCTTATGAACCTTAGCATTCTTTTTCTTTCTAGAGGATTTAGAAAGGACCATGGTCCATTCACATTCTTGTTCTTGCTCCCAAAGCCATTTTTCTCTCCTAATGAGTCACACCAATGTTCCAGAGTTGAAAGTGCACATCAAAGGGCTTTGCAATGAAACATTTAAGGGCATATACTACAAAACTCACTTGCTTGTTTGCCACAGAAAAATGGAAATGATTCTGGCTCAAAAAACAAGCACGAAATTTAGTAGTAGAACCATCTAGACAAGATTGAAGAGCTAGGCTCACTGAATCTTCAGTTAGTCTAAAGAGGTGTCTACAAAAAGTATCCAATAGAAAGAAAGAACCATCTAGTGACGATTTAGGTTGATGTATAGTAGATGAAAATTGCCTACAATTGTCCTTCTGCAACCAAAGGCCGTAAGAGAAATCCAGGAGACATTAGAGGTGATCATCCTCATGAACTGAGTAGCCCTTCGTAGTTTCAGCAATGGTGAAGGTGGATGAGTGGGAAGGGGGAGGCCTCGCTGCTCACCATTGAACACGACATCTATTCATTAGGCTAACTTCTGTCTGAAAGTTTTCCGAGAGTCTAACTTTCAATAGTATAACTTAACTTCTGAGAGGAATATTAATTTTTGACCATTTCTATTTAAAAGTTATTCAATTTACTATAGGGTTAGCACACCGAAGAGAAAAAGGTCAAACTGAGAGCACCTAGAGGGGGGTGAATAGGTGATCCTGCAAAATTCAATACTAAAGAGCACAAACTTGGTTTATAAAATGTTAGTTAGATTAAACCAAGTTGCTATAGCGAGAGCTCTTGAGAAGAAAACAATTATAGAGAAAAGCGACACAAGAGACATGGTGTTTTATCCCGTGGTTCGGCCAAGTATAACACTTGCCTACTTCCACGTTGTGGCGTCCCAATGGACGAGAGTTGCACTCAACTCCTTTCAAGTGATCCAATGATCAACTTGAATACCACGATTTTCTTTCTTATCGTTGTTTTTCCGTTTGTGAGGAATCTTCACAAGTTGGAGCCTCTCACCCTTACAAAGTTGTTCACAAGAAAAGCATAAGAGTAAGGGAGGGAAAGAAACACACACAAGACTCGAATCGCAGCAACAATACGCACACAAGTCAAGAAGATAGCACACAAGAACAATGCCACAAGTTCACAACACACATAGTGCTCAAATCTCAGTCACGATGATCCAAATGCGTATTTGTGGAGTCTAGGCGTCTTAGAATGTTTAGTGAATGCTTGGTGTAGTGCTCCATGCACCTAGGGGTCCCTTTTATAGCCTCAAGGCAGCTAGGAGCCGTTGGAGTTCCATTTGGAAGGCAATTCTTGCCTTCTGTCGGGTGGCGCACTGGACAGTCCGGTGCACCACTGGACATGAACAGTCCCTGCCCGGTGCCCGATCTCCTTCCTTATCTGGCGAAGCCGACCGTTGGACCTTCGGTCCCCATGGCGCACCAGACAGTCCGGTGCGACCAAGTAACCGTTGGCCCAGGCCACGTGTCGCCCGTTGATCGCGCTGCCAACCTTGGTTGCGGGCGCCGTTGGCTCACCGGACAGTCCGATGAATTTTAGCCGCGGCGCCATCGGTGAATTCCTGAGAGCGACGAGTTCGTCGCTGAGTGCTGAGCGCGGGTGCTGCCGGACAGTCTGGTGCACCACCGGACAGTCCGAGAGACTATACTCCTGAACCAGCCTGTGCACCGGACACCGTCCGGTGCACCACATGCTGATGCAAGTCTTGGCAAGACTTAGCCAAACTTCTCCAATCCATTTCTACTTTTCTTAACAAGGTTCCTAGCACTTAGAGAAATATGTTAGTATCCAAAAACAATTTACTAAGGCTAGAGACATACCTTGATTCTTGATTTGCACTTTTTTAACATTTAGCACATATGAACTAAAACAATATGTGTTGGGCATCTAATCACCAAAACATTTATAGAAATGGCCCAAGGGCACATTTTCCTTTCAATCTCCCCCTTTTTTGTGATTTATGTCAACACTTTAAAAAGCAACTAAAAGTGCAACATCATTCTCAAAAGTGCAAATTGAAGACCAAATTTTCTCACTTGGGATTTGGCATATTTGGACCACTTTTGCCACCACTTGGTTTATTTTCACAAAACAAATTCTCTTTCCTATCTCTAAGTCAAACACACTTGTTAAGGCAAATAGAAAGATATTTCATGAGTAAATTTGATCAAATGCAACAAACTCCCCCTTTTTCCCACAATAAAACTTCTCCCCCGTAAGAGAATGATTTTGCAATAAAAGATTTTGATCAAATACAAAGCTTCTAACTCTACATTTTTGAAATTTCACAAGTGGTTGGCTGATCCATTTGCTTTGGCCTTAATTTCTCCCCCTTTGGCATTAAGCACCAAAACGGGATAACTTTTGGCTCTTTAACCCCATTGCCTCACCAAAATATCAAATGAGAGCAAAAAGGCAATGAGAGTATAACAAAGAACTTAGGATACGATACATTTACCAGAATGCAGTGGAAGCTCTTTCTTTGTCCTAGTTCACTTTTCTCTTTCAATATCCCTTTGAGACTATTTCAAGAATACTCAAACAAACAAGTTAGTCTCAAGGGAGTCAAATTGTAGCACATCTCCCCTAAACATGTGCATCATTTGCAAAGGGACTTGTGTGGTCCGGGGATGACTTGTACAACTTGAGCACCAGAAATAAGCAATTAAAGACTATAAAGCTTAAAGTAACATGATCAAAGGCATAGAACACATGTATGCTATATATCAATCCAAGTTACGCGAATCTAAGACATTTAGCTCACTACGCAACCTGCAAAAGCTTTTCTCATCTAAAGGTTTGGTAAAGATATCGGCTAGCTGGTTCTCGGTGCTAATGTAGTAAATATCGATATCTCCTCTTTGCTGGTGATCTCTCAGGAAGTGATGCCAGATGTCTATATGCTTAGTGCGGCTGTGTTCAACAGGATTATCCGCCAAGCGGATTGCACTCTCGTTATCACATAGGAGTGGGACTTTGCTCAGATTATAGACAAAGTCCCGAAGGGTTTGCCTCATCCAAAGTAGTTGCGCGCAACACTGTCCTGTGGCAACACACTCGGCCTCAGCGGTGGATAGGGCAACAGATGTTTGTTTCTTAGAGCTCCAAGACACCAGGGACCTTCCCAGAAACTGACAAGTCCCTGATGTGCTCTTCGTATCAACCTTGCACCTGGCATAGTCGGAGTCTGAGTATCCGATTAAGTCAAAGGTAGACCCCTTTGGATACCAGATCCCGAAGCAAGGTGTAGAAACTAAATATCTAAGAATTCGCTTAACGGCCACAAGGTGACACTCCTTGGGGTCGGATTGAAATCTAGCACACATGCATACGCTTAGCATAATATCCGGTCTACTAGCACAAAGATAAAGTAATGATCCTATCATTGACCGGTATGCCTTTAGATCAACGGACTTACCTCCTTTATTGAGGTCCAGATGTCTGTCCATTCCCATTGGTGACTTCGCGGGCTTTGCATCCTTCATCCCAAACCTCTTGAGCAGATCTTAAGTGTACTTTGTTTAGGAGATGAAGGTGCCTTCCTTGAGTTGCTTCACTTGAAATCCAAGGAAGTAGTTCAATTCGCCCATCATCGACATCTCAAACTTTTGCATCATTACCCTGCTAAACTCCTCACAAGGCTTTTGATTAGTAGAACCAAATATAATGTCATCGACATATATTTGGCATACAAAGAGATCACCGTTACAAGTCTTTGTGAATAGAGTAGGATCAGCTTTCCTAACCTTGAAAGCATTAGCAATAAGAAAATCTCTAAGGCATTCATACCATGCTCCTGGGACTTGCTTAAGTCCATAAAGCGCCTTAGAGAGCCTATAGACGTGGTCGGGATACCTGTCATCCTCAAAGCCAGGGGATTGTTCCACGTATACCTCCTCCTTGATTGGTCCATTGAGGAAGGCACTCTTCACGTCCATTTGGAACAACTTAAAGGAATGGTGAGCAGCATAGGCCAATAAATTCCGAATTGATTCTAACCTAGCCACAGGAGCAAAAGTCTCCTCGAAATCCAAACCTGCGACTTGGGCATAACCTTTTGCCACAAGTCGAGCCTTGTTCCTTATCACCACTTCGTGTTCGTCTTGCTTGTTGCGGAACAACCACTTGGTTCCCACAACATTTTGCCTTGGACGTGGCACCAGGCTCCAAACTTCATTTCTTTTGAAGTTGTCTTCTTGCATGGCCAACACCAGTCCGGATCCTGCAAGGCTTCTTCTACCTTGAAAGGCTCAATAGAAGAGACAAACGAGTAATGCTCACAAAATTTAGCTAATCGTGAGCGAGTTGTTACTCCCTTGCTGATGCCACCCAGAATCTGATCCACTGCATGATTTCTTTGGATCACCGTTCGGACTTGAGTTGGAGGGGCCCGTGATGCTTCTTCCTCCTTATCCTATTCTTCATGTGCTCCCCCTTGATCCTGCCCTTCTTATTGAGATACCTGTTTATCGTCTTGAATTGGGGGATGCACCACCATAGAGGAAGAAGGTTGATCTTGTTCTTGTAGTTCCTGTGGTCGCACATCACCTATCGCCATTGTTCGCATTGCGACCGTCGGAACCTCATCTTCATCTACATCATCAAGATCAACTTGCTCTCTTGGAGAGCCATTAGTCTCATCAAATACAATGTCGCTAGAGACTTCAACCAACCCTGATGATTTGTTGAAGACCCTATACGCCTTTGTATTTGAGTCATATCCTAGTAAAAAACCTTGTACCGCTTTGGGAGCAAACTTTGAATTCCTACCTTTCTTTACCAAAATGTAGCATTTGCTCCCAAATACATGAAAGTAGGAAACATTAGGTTTGTTACCAGTTAAGAGTTCATATGACGTCTTCTTGAGGAGGCAGTGCAGATAGAGCCGGTTTATGGCATGGCAGACTGTATTCACAGCTTCCAATCAAAACTGCTCAGGCGTCTTGTATTCTCCAAGCATCATTCTCACCATGTCAATTAGTGTCATGTTCTTCCTATCTACCACACCATTTTGCTGAGGTGTGTAGGGAGTGGAGAAATCATGCTTGATGCCTTCCTCCTTAAGATATTCTTCAACTTGTAGATTTTTGAACTCCGACCCATTATTGCTTCCTATCTTCTTCACCTTTAGCTCAAATTCATTTTGATCTCTCTTTAAGAAGCGCTTTAGGGTTCCTTGGGTTTTGGATTTATCCTACAAAAAGAACACCCAAGTGAAGCGGGAAAAATTATCAACTATAACAAGACCATACTTACTTCCCTGGATGCTGAGATAGGCAACGGGGCCAAAGAGATCCATGTGAAGGAGTTCTAGTGGTCTTGTTGTTGTCATCACGTTCTTGCTTTGATGAGTGCTTCCCACCTATTTCCCTGCTTGGCACGCTGCACAAGGTCTGTCTTTCTCAAAACAGACGTCGGTTAATCCTAACACATGTTCTCCCTTTAGAAGTTTATGAAGGTTCTTTATCCCAACATCGACGGTGCCAAAGCCAGCCCATATTAGTCTTAGCGATTAAGCATGCACCTAGATCATCATTCTCCTTTGAGAAATCAACTAAATAGAGCTTGTCGTCTAATACACCCTTAAAGGCTAATGAACCATCACTCCTTCTAAAGACAGATACATCAATATTTGTAAATAAACAATTATAGCCCATATGACACAATTGATTTACAGACAATAAATTATACCTGAGCGATTCTACTAAAAACACATTTGATATTGAATGCTCGGTCGTGATGGCTATCTTGCTTAAGCCTTTAACCTTGCCTTGATTCCCGCCTCCAAAGATGATGGTGTCTTGGGAATCCCTGTTCTTGACGTAGGAGGTGAACATTTTCTTCTCCCTCGTCATGTGGTTTGTGCATCCGCTATCAATAATCCAGCTTGAGCCCCCGGATGCATAAACCTGCAAGGTAATTAAGCTTGGGCTTTAGGTACTCAACTCTTGTCGGGTCCTACAAGGTTAGTTACAACAGATTTTGGAACCCAAATGCAAGTTTTGTCTCCCTTGCATTTAGATCCCAACTTTCTAGCAACTACTTTAGCATTTTTGCATGACAGAACAAATGAAGCATCACATGTCTGGTAAATAGTAGTTGGACTAGTGCATACTTTCCTAGGCACATAAGAAACAACATGATTATGCCTAGGCCTATTTCTACCATGAACATATGTGGAGCTAGATGCAACCATAGCATGCGAATCATGATAAGTAGGTAAAACAGCATGATTATAACACTTATCATAATGAGCAACACTAGCAATTTTCTTGACGAGCATAAAGATAAGCATGGTTCTTTTGATCATGTGAAGAATACGAGCTACTAGCCATAGGAGCCTTCCCTTTCTCCTTGTTGAGACTGGAAGTCCTTGGGCTTGTTAAGTTCTTGGTTTCTTTTTGGAAACCAAGTCCATCCTTAATTGAGGGGTATCTACCAATGGTGTAGGCATCCCTAGCAAATTTGAGTTTCTCATAACTATCTTTGCACGTCTTAAGTTGAGCATTAAGACTTGCAACATCATTGTTTAACTTAGCAATAGTAGAAGCATGTTCATTACAAGCATCAACATCAATATATTTGCACCTATTGCACATAACAACATGCTCTATAGATGAACTAGCAGAATTTGCTTCTTCTAACTTAGCATTTAAATCAACATTTAAATTCTTAAGCTTAGAGATAGTGTCATTACAAGCAGATAATTCAGAAGTCAATAGTTCATTCTTCTTAGTTTCTAGAGCAAGGGCTTTTTGAACATTAATGAATTTATCATGTTCTTCATAAAGAATATCTTCTTGCTTTTCTAGAAGCCTATCCTTTTCATTAAGAGCATCAATTAATTCATTTATTTTGTCTACATTCGTTCTATCTAATCCTTTAAACAAATCAATATAATCTATCTCATCATCAGAAGATTCCTCATCGCTAGAAGAAGAATATTTAGGAGTATCTCGCATACGTACCTTTTCTCCTTAGCCATGAGGCACGTGTGTTGTTCGTTGGGGAAGAGTGAAGACTTGTTGAAGGCCGAGGCAGCTAGTCCTTCATCATCAGAGTTGGATGAAGAATAGTCGGAGTCCCATTCCTTTCCAATGTGCACCTCGCCCTTCACCTTCCTATAGTTCTTCTTTCTCTCCTTCTTCCCTTTCTTCTCTTGTGCCTGGTCATCATTATTATCAGGACATTGTGCTATAAAATGACCAGACTTACCGCATTTGAAGCAGGAGTGCTTTCCCCTTGATTTGTTCTTGTTGGGGTACTCCTTGCGTCCTTTCAAGGCGGTCTTGAAGCGCTTGATGATGAGCGCCATTTCATCCTCGTTGAGCCCGACAGCCTCCACTTGTGCTACCTTGCTAGGTAGCGCCTCTTTGCTGCTAATTGCCTTGAGAGCAACGGGCTGCGGCTCGTAGAGAGGAAGTAGTCCGTTTAATGCACCGTCCACATACCTTGCTTCCTTCACCATCATACGCCCGCTTACGAATTTTCCGAGGATTTCCTCGGGCGTCATCTTGGTGTACCTGAGGTTCTCACGAATAAGATTTACAAGATGGGGGTCAATAACCGCAAATGACCTGAGCATGAGTCAGACGACATCATGACCCGTCCATCTTGTACTCTTGTAGCTTCAGATTTTGTTGACAAGGGTCTTGAGCCTGTTGTATGTCTGTGTTGGCTCTTCTCCCCTTATCATTGTGAATCTCCCCAGCTCGCCTTCCACTAGTTCCATTTTAGTGATCATGGTGGCATCATTTCCCTCCTGAGAAATTTTGAGGGTGTCCCATATCTGTTTGGCATTGTCCAAGCCGCTGACCTTGTTATATTCATCCCTGCATAGAGATGCTAGCAAAACAGTAGTGGCTTGGGCATTTTTATGTATTTGTTCTTTGATAAACACAGGGTTATCAGTACTATCAAAATGCATTCCATTTTCAACAATGTCCCAATACTAGGATGGAGGGAAAATAAATGACTACGCATTTTATGACTCCAAAAAGAATAATCCTCTCCATCAAAGTGTGGGGGTTTTCCAAGTGGAATTGATAGTAAATGAGCATTTGAATTGTATGGGATGCGAGAATAATCAAAGGAGTAATTTTGATTAATTGTTTTCTTTTTCGACGAGGAGTCTTCGTCGTCGTCGTCCCTTGGTGAAGAGGAGGCGTCGCTGTCGTAGTAGATGATCTTCTTAATGTGTCTCATCTTCTTCCCATCCCTCTTCTTGTGACTCGAGCCTGAATCAGTAGGCTTGTCATCTCTTGGCTCG
This sequence comes from Zea luxurians, assembly GCA_029449295.1. Lineage (NCBI taxonomy): Eukaryota > Viridiplantae > Streptophyta > Magnoliopsida > Poales > Poaceae > Zea > Zea luxurians. The sequence continues at coordinate 119,757,903 of JAOPSE010000009.1, forward strand.
TTGAAGAGGGACTCCTTCTCCTTGTCGTTGATCACCATCCCCTTGCCCTTAGGATCCATCTCTTTGGGCGGTTAGTCCCTTAAATGAAGAGTACGGCTCTGATACCAATTGAGAGCACCTAGAGGGGGGTGAATAGGTGATCCTGCAAAATTCAATACAAAAGAGCACAAACTTGGTTTATAAAATGTTAGTTTGATCAAACCAAGTTGCTATAGCGAGAGCTCTTGAGAAGAAAACAATCATAGAGAAAAGCGACACAAGAGACACGATGTTTTATCCCGTGGTTTGGCCATGTATAACACTTGCCTACTTCCACGTTGTGGCGTCCCAATGGACGAGGATTGCACTCAACCCCTTTCAAGTGATCCAATGATCAACTTGAATACCACGGTTTTCTTCCTTATCGTTGTTTTCCCATTTGTGAGGAATCTCACAAGTTGGAGCCTCTCACCCTTACAAAGTTGTTCACAAGAAAAGCACAAGAGTAAGGGAGGGAAAGAAACACACACACAAAACTCGAATGGTAGCAACAATACGCACACAAGTCAAGAAGAAAGCACACAAGAACAATGCCACAAGTTCACAACACACTTAGTGCTCAAATCTCAGTCACAATGATCCAAATGCGTATTTGCGGAGTCTAGGCATCTTAGAATGTTTAGTGAATGCTTGGTGTAGTTGTAACACCCTAAAGTTCGATCTTGTGAAATTAAGGAAAAATTTCCCAAGGGTTTTCAATCAAAACACCTTTCCTTAAATAATATTCATAATTTCAAAAGTTACTACCCCAAGATTAATATAATTTTTTTTATAAATTAAAGTATTCTTGGATTGCAATTATATATAAGAATTATGATTAAACTATTCCTTAATATATAATCTACAATATAATTTATATTTCACTAAAATGTGAACTAGTCCCTATTTTATGATTGGAATCATGTATAAAATAACTAAAACAACTGTATATAAATAATAATAACAATATAAAGTTTTTCACTCATGCTGATGTTTTATTTGTGCATCTAAAAGTAAAAATTTGCAATGTAAACTTGAGTTTGGTTTTTGAAAATAGAAATTAGAAAAGTGAAGAAAATAAATATTATGTAGAGAAAAATAAGTAAACAAAGATATATGATTCCTACACTAGGGTTTGAATTGGTATAATTTACTCAAAGGTGAAGCTCATAACAAGCTTTGAATTTAAATTTGAATTCAAACTGAATTTGGGAATAAGGAAAAATAAGAAAATAAAAAGGAAAAGGTTAAAACGCTGCTCGGGCCGGCTCAACCTCAGTTCGGCCCATCTCCCCATTTCACTTCACGCGCGCAGCAGCCCAACTTCAATCTTTGGCGCCGACTACCCGGCCCCACACGGCAGCCGCTGAGCCTTTCCCCCTCGCACCGCTTCCATCCACGCGTTGGGTCACTGACCGGTGGAGCCACGACGTCAGTCACCGCGCCCTGTGGATCTTCTTCCCCGATTCCTCGCAGCGATAACGACCCGCCCGAACTACCTGCCGATCCTCGCGCCAGCTGGGTTCTGTAATCCTCTTCCTCTCCCTGCACTCGAAGATAAAAGGCGTGGCCCGGTGGCTCCGCTGCAAACCCCAGGACCAAGGACCCCCTGGGTTTCCAGCGCCACCATCAAACCGAGGGAGAGAGAGTTGTGAGTGCCGCCGCCACCGAGGGGCCGCCGGCTTGGATCCACGGTCTCACCCCTGCTGTGACCTCGATTGGGGGTGTGGGGGTTTTGCCTGGTCTCGCGAAACGCGACTGCGGCTTCATCTGGGTGAGTTGTGTTCTGGTCAGCTTGGAATTGCTCACCGAACATGTGACTTCGCCGTCGGGCCGCCTTCCACCGTGGACTACGCTCTTGCTCGCACGATTCGTGGTACCCAGCCCTTTCCTATGTTCGCCAGGGCATGTTCCTCGTTTTGCGCGCTTTGGATTGGTGTTTGAAGCGACAAGGGTGGCGATGCCCCCCTCCGGCGAGACCTCCGCCGCGGCAGGGGCGGCGCCGTCGTTGGTTGCGTCGGATGCGTGGAGAAAAGCTCCCTGCCGTTTGATTGTGAACGGACGTGGGAGATTAGATCGGAATCATAACCCTTCGGGCGTATGATCTGAGCCGTAGATTGGATCGGATCCAATGGCTGGTGCAGTTAAAGTGGGTGAGTGCTTTGTTACCGTTGGATCTTGATCCGATGGTCCTATGTATGTACCGGTTCGGTTGAAAATAGATTTAATCTAGACCATAGGTTGGCGATCCAACGGCCGATATTCACCTTTACCCCTTCACGATGCAATATATGCTAAAGAGACCCTGTAAAATCCTATAAACAACCCGCCGTCCAAGGGAGGGTGTAGACTGAGTCTGGGGAAAACTTTTAGATTTGCCCTCGGAGTTCTCTATAATTAGTGCTCGATCCAGAGAATAATGAAAATGAATAATTAATTACAGAATTTGATTTTTAATACAAAAATAATTCCAGAAACTTGTGAAATTCATAGTTAATTCATTTTAACTCCAAATTGAGTCATTCCAGTAGCAATAATTTTATTTTAATATTTTCTATCAACTAGTAACACTGTTTAGCCATGAAACTTGAAGTAAAATTGTTCATTTGAATTAATGTGTTCTAGGTGCTAAATAATTTCGAAAATTCCTAATTTAATAACCGTAGCTCTGAATTTAGTGGTTCTTGTTTCCACGATCTCGTAGCAACGTGTAGATTATTAATATGCAGTTTAATCTTATGTTTGGTGTGATGTTAATTTTTGCCTATACATGTTTGTCTGTATTGCAACGTTTAGCCGTGAGGTCACGAGTCACCTAAAGAGCAAGTTGGTACCTGAAATCTCAAGTGCCAGGCAAGTTGTGCCCTTGATCACTTCTTTTTACCCACTCATGTTCTAATTAATCATAATGATCTACATAGGTTAATTTTGATGGGACCCAATAGGTTACCCTAGTTTGTCTATCTTTATACCTTGTTTACCACTGAACTTTTTGGGTAGTACTTGCTAGTGCTTTATGTGGTTTTGGGAATGAAGGTACATTATTCATGATCACACTTTTATTATATGTTTATTATTACTGTTCATGATAAGATCATTATGTTAATTGGAACATGGAGCGACCACCCGGGAAAACAGTGCTACCACAAGGGAGGAATGGGACCCCTTGGCTGATTAATTAGGAAAGCTAGTGGAAGACTACCTTACCCGAAAGGGGCAAGGGCAGTAGGGGAGTGGTCAGTGTAGGGAGGCCCTCGGGAGGATTTTGCTGCGATGGCGGTCCTGCAAGGGATTCCTGCATTGGAGCTTCCTATAAACTATAGCGGGTTTTCTGAAGCTAGTGGAACTTTGTAAAGGCCTCGTAGTGTTACCCTGCCTCGCCTCCTCGGTAGAGGTGTATGGGAAGTCGCGATCCCTCGGCAGATGGGTAACATGACTTGTGGGTAAAGATGTGCAACCTCTGCAGAGTGTAAAACTGGTATACTAGCCGTGCTCACGGTCAAGAGCAGCTCGGACCCTCACATGATTAAATTATGGAACTAAATTCAATTTGTCATATGCATTGCATCAAAGGTGATGTTGTTACTATTGTTCTACTACTTAATTGGGTTGGTATTTACTTATACTTAGTAACTGCTAATAAAATTTTGACCAACTTTAAAAGCAATGCTCAGCTCTAATCATCCTCTTTGGTAAGCCTTACACTTCATGTGAGCTCCCACCTTTGGCGAGTTCATGCACATTATTCCCCACAACTTGTTGAGCGATGAACGTATGTGAGCTCACTCTTGCTGTCTCACAACCCCCCCACAGGTCAAGAACAGGTACCACAGGATGAGGCGCATGGAGGATGCTGCGATGTGTTCGTGAGAGGTCTAGGCCGTCGTCTCCTAGTCAACTTTGGGTTGCTGGACCGTTGTCTCCTTATAATGTAATTATTTATTTATTTTGTATAGAACTCCTATTATATAGTAAAGGTGTGACATTCGATCCTGTGCCATGATTCATCAAATGTGTGAGACTTGGTCCTAGCACACCTGGTGATTATGTTCGCGCCCGGGTCTTGGTGCCCCGAAATCCGGGTGTGACAGAAGTGGTATCAGAGGAATGTTGACTATAGGACGAAACCTAGATAGAACTGGATAATCATTATCTACTTACCTCTGCTACTCTGATTCTTTTCTAAACTTTTCTTAATCTTTTCTCATCTAATTCTGCTTACTCTGATTATTCTTACCTTTTCATTCTAAAGACAAATGTGGATTTTACACTTTGAAGTCCTGTGCCTAAAAGTGACCTTTAGAAATAGGAGACCTACTCTTAGGAAAAAAACTATTTTTATAGGTATTTGTATGCTTGAATGTTTGTTCTTGTGATACATGTCTGATTTGGACCTTTGATTGAGTGTGGTGGGTTGTGGAGTAATGTCCACAATCACATCTGCATACACATAATGCTTATAAAGCTAACTAGACAAACTAGAGTATCTTGCCTAACAATATCCATCTCATCTTAAAAGATTCTACCCTACACTAATGGATCCATCTTATCTTAAAAAAATATTCTCTGATCTTAATAGATTCATCTTATCTTGAAGGATTCATCTTATCATAACCACTTTACTTATCCCATCTTAATAGATCTAACTGACCTCAAAAGATTCTACCTTATCCTTATGGATTCATCTTGCCCTAATTAGCATATTGATCCCACTCTAGAATAACAACCGTGATCTAATCCAAATTTGAGTTACTTAAATAAGTTAGATAATGTTGGCAACAAAAATAAGGCCTTAATTCTATAAACATATCTTACCCTAAATTAATACCTTGGACTAACTCGTCCGTAAACAACAACCTAACCTACATCATAGGTTGCCTAACCCATTTGTTCAAAAAGCAAAACTCTGCTCAAACCTACCTACCTCGTGTACCCCGGCTATCCTAACTATATGTCCTTAACTCGGATGGCAACTCCAAGAAGAAAGGACAAAGAAGACCAACCACGCCAAAGAAGGATAAGCATCAACTCAAGTCTTCAAAGATCAAGTTGAATCGCCAGCGGAATCAAGATTCACAGTTCTGGATGAAGTCTTTCCTTATTATACCCTTCCTTGCCACAACCTATACTTGCCATAACCGTACCACATCTGACATAATAAATGGCTAGACATACATATCCATATAAAAAAAACTTTAAACAAAACTTTGATTCCAAAAAAAACCAAATGAGAAACTACAATTCTAGACCAAACCTATTGTATCCCTTTTCTTACAAATCTCGAGGACGAGATTTCTGTTAAGGGGGGTAGGATTTGTAACACCCTAAAGTTCGATCTTGTGAAATTAAGGAAAAATTTCCCAAGGGTTTTCAATCAAAACACCTTTCCTTAAATAATATTCATAATTTCAAAAGTTACTACCCCAAGATTAATATAATTTTTTTTATAAATTAAAGTATTCTTGGATTGCAATTATATATAAGAATTATGATTAAACTATTCCTTAATATATAATCTACAATATAATTTATATTTCACTAAAATGTGAACTAGTCCCTATTTTATGATTGGAATCATGTATAAAATAACTAAAACAACTGTATATAAATAATAATAACAATATAAAGTTTTTCACTCATGCTGATGTTTTATTTGTGCATCTAAAAGTAAAAATTTGGAATGTAAACTTGAGTTTGGTTTTTGAAAATAGAAATTAGAAAAGTGAAGAAAATAAATATTATGTAGAGAAAAATAAGTAAACAAAGATATATGATTCCTACACTAGGGTTTGAATTGGTATAATTTACTCAAAGGTGAAGCTCATAACAAGCTTTGAATTTAAATTTGAATTCAAACTGAATTTGGGAATAAGGAAAAATAAGAAAATAAAAAGGAAAAGGTTAAAACGCTGCTTGGGCTGGCTCAACCTCAGTTCGGCCCATCTCCCCATTTCACTTCACGCGCGCAGCAGCCCAACTTCAATCTTTGGCGCCGACTACCCGGCCCCACACGGCAGCCGTTGAGCCTTTCCCCCTCGCACCGCTTCCATCCACGCGTTGGGTCACTGACCGGTGGAGCCACGACGTCAGTCACCGCGCCCTGTGGATCTTCTTCCCCGATTCCTCGCAGCGATAACGACCCGCCCGAACTACCTGCCGATCCTCGCGCCAGCTGGGTTCTGTAATCCTCTTCCTCTCCCTGCACTCGAAGATAAAAGGCGTGGCCCGGTGGCTCCGCTGCAAACCCTAGGACCAAGGACCCCCTGGGTTTCTAGCGCCACCATCAAACCGAGGGAGAGAGAGTTGTGAGTGCCGCCGCCACCGAGGGGCCGCCGGCTTGGATCCACGATCTCACCCCTGCTGTGACCTCGATTGGGGGTGTGGGGGTTTTGCCAGGTCTCGCGGAACGCGACTGCGGCTTCATCTGGGTGAGTTGTGTTCTGGTCAGCTTGGAATTGCTCGCCGAACATGTGACTTCGCCGTCGGGCCGCCTTCCACCGTGGACTATGCTCCTGCTCGCACGATTCGTGGTACGCAGCCCTTTCCTATGTTCGCGAGGGCATGTTCCTCGTTTTGCGCGCTTTGGATTGGTGTTTGAAGCGACAAGGGTGGCGATGCCCCCCTCCGGCGAGACCTCCGCCGCGGCAGGGGCGGCGCCGTCGTTGGTTGCGTCGGATGCGTGGAGAAAAGCTCCCTGCCGTTTGATTGTGAACGGACGTGGGAGATTAGATCGGAATCATAACCCTTCGGGCGTATGATCTGAGCCGTAGATTGGATCGGATCCAATGGCTGGTGCAGTTAAAGTGGGTGAGTGCTTTGTTACCGTTGGATCTTGATCCGATGGTCCTATGTATGTACCGGTTCGGTTGAAAATAGATTTAATCTAGACCATAGGTTGGCGATCCAACGGCCGATATTCACCTTTACCCCTTCACGATGCAATATATGCTAAAGAGACCCTGTAAAATCCTATAAACAACCCGCCGTCCAAGGGAGGGTGTAGACTGAGTCTGGGGAAAACTTTTAGATTTGCCCTCGGAGTTCTCTATAATTAGTGCTCGATCCAGAGAATAATGAAAATGGATAATTAATTACAGAATTTGATTTTTAATACAAAAATAATTCCAGAAACTTGTGAAATTCATAGTTAATTCATTTTAACTCCAAATTGAGTCATTCCAGTAGCAATAATTTTATTTTAATATTTTCTATCAACTAGTAACACTGTTTAGCCATGAAACTTGAAGTAAAATTGTTCATTTGAATTAATGTGTTCTAGGTGCTAAATAATTTCGAAAATTCCTGATTTAATAACCGTAGCTCTGAATTTAGTGGTTCTTGTTTCCACGATCTCGTAGCAACGTGTAGATTATTAATATGCAGTTTAATCTTATGTTTGGTGTGATGTTAATTTTTGCCTATACATGTTTGTCTGTATTGCAACGTTTAGCCGTGAGGTCACGAGTCACCTAAAGAGCAAGTTGGTACCTGAAATCTCAAGTGCCAGGCAAGTTGTGCCCTTGATCACTTCTTTTTACCCACTCATGTTCTAATTAATCATAATGATCTGCATAGGTTAATTTTGATGGGACCCAATAGGTTACCCTAGTTTGTCTATCTTTATACCTTGTTTACCACTGAACTTTTTGGGTAGTACTTGCTAGTGCTTTATGTGGTTTTGGGAATGAAGGTACATTATTCATGATCACACTTTTATTATATGTTTATTATTACTGTTCATGATAAGATCATTATGTTAATTGGAACATGGAGCGACCACCCGGGAAAACAGTGCTACCACAAGGGAGGAATGGGACCCCTTGGCTGATTAATTAGGAAAGCTAGTGGAAGACTACCTTACCCGAAAGGGGCAAGGGCAGTAGGGGAGTGGTCAGTGTAGGGAGGCCCTCGGGAGGATTTTGCTGCGATGGCGGTCCTGCAAGGGATTCCTGCATTGGAGCTTCCTATAAACTGTAGCGGGTTTTCTGAAGCTAGTGGAACTTTGTAAAGGCCTCGTAGTGTTACCCTGCCTCGCCTCCTCGGTAGAGGTGTATGGGAAGTCGTGATCCCTCGGCAGATGGGTAACATGACTTGTGGGTAAAGATGCGCAACCTCTGCAGAGTGTAAAACTGGTATACTAGCCGTGCTCACGGTCAAGAGCAGCTCGGACCCTCACATGATTAAATTATGGAACTAAATTCAATTTGTCATATGCATTGCATCGCAGGTGATGTTGTTACTTTTGTTCTACTACTTAATTGGGTTGGTATTTACTTATACTTAGTAACTGCTAATAAAATTTTGACCAACTTTAAAAGCAATGCTCAGCTCTAACCATCCTCTTTGGTAAGCCTTACACTTCATGTGAGCTCCCACCTTTGGCGAGTTCATGCACATTATTCCCCACAACTTGTTGAGCGATGAACGTATGTGAGCTCACTCTTGCTGTCTCACAACCCCCCCACAGGTCAAGAACAGGTACCACAGGATGAGGCGCATGGAGGATGCTGCGATGTGTTCGTGAGAGGTCTAGGCCGTCGTCTCCTAGTCAACTTTGGGTTGCTGGACCGTTGTCTCCTTATAATGTAATTATTTATTTATTTTGTATAGAACTCCTATTATATAGTAAAGATGTGACATTCGATCCTGTGCCATGATTCATCAAATGTGTGAGACTTGGTCCCAGCACACCTGGTGATTATGTTCGCGCCCGGGTCTTGGTGCCCCGAAATCCGGGTGTGACAGTAGTGCTCCATGCACCTAGGGGTCCCTTTTATAGCCTCAAGGCAGCTAGGAGCTGTTGGAGTTCCATTTGGAAGGCAATTCTTGCCTTCTGTCGGGTGGCGCACCGGATAGTCCGGTGCACCACCGGACATGAACAGTCTCTGTTCGGTGTTCGATCTCCTTCCTTATCTGGCGAAGCCGACCGTTGGACCTTCGGTCCCCTTGGCGCACCGGACACTGTCTGGTGCACATCGGACAGTCCGGTGCGACCAAGTAACCTTGGCCCGGGCCACGTGTCGCCCGTTGATTACGCTGCCGACCATTGGCCACAGGCGCCGTTGGCTCACCGAACAGTCCGGTGAATTTTAGCCATGGAGCCATCGGTGAATTCCCGAGAGCGATGAGTTCATCGCCAAGTGCTAAACAGAGGCATTGATGGCTCACCGGACAGTCCGGTGCACCATCGGACAGTCCGGTGAATTTCAGCCACGTCGCTCTCGCCGATTCCCGAGAGCAGTGACTATACTGCTGAACCAGCCTGTGCACCGGACACTGTCCGGTGCGCCACCGGACAGTCCGGTGCACCACAGGCTGATGCAAGTCTTGGCTAGACTTAGCCAAACTTCTCCAATCCATTTCTACTTTTCTTAACAAGGTTCCTAGCACTTAGAGAAATATGTTAGTATTCAAAAACAATTTACTAAGGCTAGAGACATACCTTGATTCTTGATTTGCACTTCTTTAACATTTAGCACATATGAACTAAAACAATATGTGTTGGGCATCTAATCACCAAAACATTTATAGAAATGGCCCAAGGGCACATTTCCCTTTCACAAACCCAACTAAATTACCACCCAACTCCTTGATACCTTGAAGAAAAGTTCCAAACACGATGATCATTCCCACCAAAAATCTTTAAAAATCAATTTAGCTACTTCCTTTATTTAGTTCCCTAAAAACTTCTTTCCAAAAGCCAAAATTGGTCTAAACCGGTTTGGTTGGCTTCAAACATTATAGAGGGCTTCCCAAGGGTTATTATAAGATATCCCTAAAAGGTCATCACCGAGAAGTCAAGAAATATATACAGATATGATCTACAATATGTATCATACCGATGACCCTAGGAACATCCATAACTACATGTCGATGGCCATGCGCACGAACACAGATCAAAACCTCCAAGGAAGTCCATCCAAAACAAATGACATGAGTAGGACATATAAGAATAGGTGCCAAATGACATCAGTTGTCGTATGTACATAATGCAGTCGCATGTCATGGAATGTAGCAACCAGACAAGCTCTACCCTCTGTCCATGTAAAATCAATATATGACGCGAAGCTTAACGAAATGGTAGTTTGATACTACATAGGATAACTAGCATATCTTGCCTACAATAATATTTAGTACAATATCAATTGGGAGTAAGGTGATACACATATTTCTTTGATGCAATCTACTAGAGACCACATCAGGGCAACATGATGCTTACCTCAGAAAACCCTTAGAAAGGGGAGGAAATGTGCTGCAGAGATGACAAACACATGCTGCATGGGAACATCTGTTTTTTGATTATTGCTAATGGGATATATGCATTTTATAGTCCATAGACTCTAAGAGATAGACACTTCCTAACTAACATATCTAACTGATACTTATCTACAAATACATATACCATTGATCCATCTTGTTGCATAGGCCGATTAGCTTCTAACAAATGTTGAGATCAACTATTGTTGCACCAAACTAGCGAGAATTTGGTGGCAATAGGATGCATGCAATCTTATTTGTTCATATGTTGTAGGTCTTCTCATGCTTCTGGTGTATCTTTGGCCTTACCAAACACATAAAGATTCTTTGTTAAGTGCATCATGTTGATTGAGTTGTCGACCTCTAGGACTTCCCAATAGGGTAGGTCCCAAGCCATAGACTTTTTCCATATGAATGTGTTGAGGGCCTTCTTCACCTGAAGGTCCTCAAAAAACTAATCCAATAACTGTTTTCTACCTTGTTCCATATGTTGCAGGACTAATGCCGAAGGTAGGCTTTAGCTGAAGCTGCCGATAGGCATGTAGACGAAGATAGAAGCTTCAGGCAATCACCATGAGTGCATAATTGATGAAGCTAAACAAAACCATAAGAAGCCTTCAAAGCTTAGTTGTTAGGATAGAAGAAGGAAAGGACAACTTTGCCCTTAGTATGTATGGTAGTTTAAATGTATAGGTGCAACGGCACAATTGTAAATTCGTTGAAGTTGTACCTCACGCCTATAAATAGAGGAACAGCGCCATGCGCATGCACACTTTTTGATTGAGGTGGTGTCACTGCTCTTTGTATGAAGTTGTATTCTCTACATCTTCCTCATTGTAATTTCATGAAATCCAAGGTAATTGTAAAACTTTTGTTTAAATAAAAAAGAAAGGGGAAGGAGATGAATGGTATTAGTTACATTTAAATCATGTGTATTTCTATTTAGTCTACATTATGAATTACCCTTGTTTGACACACCTATTTATCTAACCCTTCATCTTCATCCTATCAATCTACCTTCTCTTTGAGAACAATGGAATGATAGGGTGAAGATGAAGCCCGATCTAACTGTGTTACCTTGATATTTAATACTTCTGGGGATTGAAATCAAGTGCACAACATTGGCACCCATCTTCAGCGAACTCACAAACTCCACAAGAAGCTTCATCACCACATCGATGAAGAACATGGCAAGCTTCAACACTTCATCAACAAGCTTGAAGAAGCTTATCCTCCAAATCATGGGAGGATCAAGCTTCGATCTAGCTAACAAGAGGAAGAAAAGAAGCTCAACAAAGGGTAAAACATGTTGGAGTCCAAGGACCAAACATCAAATCTAAATGGTCTCACATCCCAATCACCTTGTCCTAAGAGGACCCTTCTTGCGAGTGCTAGATCAAAGATACACCTAAGGTAGAACATCACAACATTAATTTAGTCAATTATGAAAAAAGTAGCTCGGACGACTAGCCAAAAGAGGTGTATACCGCTGACATGGTTTGGCCAGCCAAGGCCAAACTGTCATCATGTACCTCTCTACAATCGGTCCAAAAGAATCGGCAAGAAGAGGTAAAATTTACCTTTAATGTTGCCAAATGAGATAAAATATTTGATTAACTAGTAAAAAGTGACAACATTAAAATGACTCATACCATCCCACCTGCTAACGAATTAAAAAGGAAAGCATATTGCATATATAGAAATATTCTTTTTCTCACGCTACTGATGATTGCAATGTGTCTCAACGTCAGATACAATCAACAATTAATGAGGGCCAGTTGAATTTCAAGAAATGCAGGTGGATAAACAGCCCTTCCCTGTCAACGCCATCGATCTCGATGGTAAGAAAGTCTTGGTTCGGCCGGAGGCGGTCGATAAAGAAAAGGGAAAGGGTATCCTCATCGGTGACCCTCGAGTCCTCGATGAAAATATGAAGATACTCTCTAGGGAAGTTGTTGTTGAGAAGACGCTGGATGGAGGAGAAGACGCTAAAGATCACCATCAAGTTCTCCAATGCGAGGGTAGGCACAAGCAGGTAGCGGGGCTAGGGCTCCTGTTTTGCTCATAGCGTACGGTCCGGCTTAGAGACGCGGACGATCTAGGTCATCAGCGGTCGGTCTAGCATTGACTAGAGACAGCAGCGACTACGTACCTTCAAAACTCGACGACACAAAATAGGTACGTGGAAGCAAAATACAGCTAAAGTACCTGGTCAGCTAATTAAAGCCAGCCCAATTTTCAACCAGTTGTTGTCTAAATATGTCAACAAAAGGGCTGGTCAAAATGATCTGTAACACCCCTAGTGTTACTGGCACAAAAACTTGAGCATGGCATCATATGTGTTGACATTTCATTTTGTTTGTTACACCTAGAATGCATACACTAGGTAAAACTTCAAAACAAATGTGATGGGATGATTTGAAGTATTCTTAACCCTAGGGTAGGGTACTTAACCCTGGGATTAGGGCATGTGGGTAAATGTGAAGCCAAATTGAGTAGTACCTCAAAAGCCATTGGAAATATTGACAAGAGATTAAGTTTGATGGATTTGAGTGGCACAAAAACCCTAGAGTGCTCAAAACCCTAAAAGGAACCCTAGAAAACCTTAATTTGTGCCCTAGGGGGTGATTTAAAATTCTATACACTTTTGGACCAAAGTGTATATATCAAAGTGGTATAACATCACAAACCAAACAACTTTTACATTGGAGGATTTTCAAGTTATGTGGAGCAAATTGGACTTAAGTGCAAAAAGCCTCAAGGGCATCTATGTGACTAACTCTGAAATTTCAGTAATTTGGCCAAGTTTGAGGCCTTATATTTCTTATTCTATGAGGATTTTTCCCTAGGTCAATACATCAAACTTGTAGAGCTATGATACGAGTACAACTTTGATTAAGTGATTAAGCATTGGTCCTGTACAAAAATTGGAGATAAATGGACATGAAGTTGGACTGTCAGTCACTATTGAAGACTGAATTTTGACCAACAGTGAGATCGGATTAACTTTGTGATCGAATTGTGGGGGATTTAGTGGATGTTCGCGCAAGACCTTTGTAACAAAGTTATAGTTGGTACATTGGACAACAACTTTGTTGTAGATGAATGAGTGAGTTGCCACACAAAGATTTGAGAACAAAGCTCTGCAAGTTGAGCCGTCAGGTAGGCTGAAGAAGATAGCGATGGTACAGTGACTGAATCCGATGCCAGATTCAGTGAACCTCGCCGTCGGTGACCTCCGCGCAGTGATTCACGCCGGTGCCACGATTCGTGCCGGTAAAGAGTGGATAACCGTGGGGGTTAAAAGATCTTGGGGGAAGGCTTGGCCAGAGCTGAGTCGCCGCCGTACCCACTTGCCCACGCGGTCGGTAAAATATTGCCGCCGGTGCTCGCCATGATCGCAGCAAGGGACATGTAGTCGCCTGATTTACCGCATTGCCATGATCGTGGCATCCCCTAGATAGTGACTGTCACACGGTGATCGCATGCGCTCCACGGCGAGCCTCGGTTATTGCCTCACCAGGGAGATAAGCTCCACTCTCCTCCCAAATTCAGAGCCACCGCTTAAAGCTTCTATAAATTGATGCCCAAGTCTGCTTCACCAAGTTGTTACGAACCTAGGACACCAACTCTCATATCCGATTAGCCACCATAGTCGAAGAATTTGGGTTTTCCCCCAAATTGGCCGTCTGCGCCGCCATGAGTCATCCCATCGTGGTCAGCCACCTCCAGGTTCGCTCTCACGCTCTTTACCCTCGTTTCAGCACCCTTGCACACTAGGGATGCTTGTCGTCTCAACCAATTGGGCTAGACTACGCTTAATTGTCGGGAACGCCTCGGTTTGTCCTTGGTGTTCGCCATCGTCGTGGGTACGAGGATCCTGGGCCGGATTAGTTCAATTAGGGCATGGACTGGACTCGCCTGGGCTCGGTGATGGTGATCCCATGCTTAGTTCTAGTGGTCCTCGTCGTTTCGGACGGATTCCGATGAAGAGATGGTCGGCGGGCGAACGCGCCATCGCCTAGGCTTGAGTTCGAGAAGAAATAGAAACCCAGGGGGGTATGCGCAATCGTCAGTGAGACGTGTGAATAGTGCGTAGGGATTCTTTACTGTTTCTTCGAATAGCCAGGGACCTCTGTGCAAAACCACTGGCGCGGGCGCGCATGGGCGCATTTTGCCTGGACTTGGGTCGAGTCAGGCTAGTTTCAGCCCAATACTGTTCCTTCTTTTCCTTTTTCTTTTTTCTGCCAAGCTTGGAGATTTATAGGGAATCCTAGAAAAATGATAAAATCATGGGACCAATTTTTCTAGACTCCTAAATTCATCTAGTATTTAATAAAAATAGTTCCTAGATTTTTAGTTCTAACCTGGATTTATTTAGCATTTAAAGATTCCAAAAATTGGTAGCTCCAAAAATAATAAAACTTTTTGGGTAAGCTTGGTTTAGTGATTAAAACCCTTGGGTAAAGTTTGGCATGCTTTGGACATTGTTTAATCCCAAACCCAAGAAATTAGCTTCCTAGGATATAACTGCCTAGCCCTAATAGAGCACTAAACTAGGAAACTCTAATGACTAGTGGGCACCATGAAGAAAAGTTGTATTCAAGATACAACTTAGTGTGTTTCTATTGTAACTGCATATTCATAGCATCACATGAGCATTCATGTATATGTATTGTTATGTATAGAAAACGAAGAAGAAGTGGTAGTCGAAGAAGAAACTGCCCCATAAGCTAAAATTCCACCTATCGAGAACAACTTCTACTTTGATATTTGTGGAACTGATCCTCAGCCTCCTACAACACAAGGCAAGCCCCGGTGCATTTACCCCTTCCTTGATATTTCAAACTCTTTATTACTTGAAATGATGCATTAGGTGATAGGAGTTGAGTGATAAACAATTGCTGCATTTCCTTCCTTGGAACTGTTTACCATTCCTTGATACCTGTTTTACTTAAAAGTTTTCTAATGCTTAGCCTTGCCTTAGAAAACAAAATGTTTTGTTTCAAACAAAGATGATGCTTCATATGGGATAGAAAGTTTTCAAAGAAAAGACTTGATGGTGAATCCATCATGGCCATGATGGGTTTAGCATTGAAAAAGATGTACCTCTGACAGGTACCAAATTTTGGGTTGTAAATGATAAAGACGAGACCAGGCGGGTGACTTGCACGAGAAGGAAGTCTCGGTGTAGTGTCTCCGTCTGAGTCGATTAAGGACCGTGTCGATGTAGGCTTGCTAATTGAGGACCCTTTAACTGGCCACATGCCTCGTCATGGGTAAGCTTTGCCTCGATCGGACCAATACCAGAAAGGCCAACACGCAATGGGAGTGGAGAGATGGCGAGAGTAGTGTGTACCCTCCGTGGCAAGAGGCTGGACGGTGGTGTATCTGTGCTCTCGGTTAGCGTGAACCCAGTCTGGTCTTGAGAAACCCGGTGGCGAGTTGACATATGCAAGGGTTAAGTGCTACATATGTCGTGTGGTTGGAGATCCCCAGCTGGGTATTAATCGATTCAGATCATCATTACTTCTTGGATATGAAGAAGACTTGGTCACTGCCGTACACGTAGCAATCCAGTAAAGTGAAGGGTTGATAAAAGACGGCTAGTGTAGGCCAAGTGCTTGAACTAGGATAGAAAGAACTCTAGATGCAGGTAATGACTTAACCTGATAATAAAACTAGATTTTTTAAGGATCCACTGTTAGTAAGCATTTCTGCAAACAGAGTCTTTGATTCTTGATCAGCTCTACCTTGAATCCCACAAACCAGCATATCCTTGAGAGTCTTTTCCTTTGTCAGGTAAGACTTGCGAAAGTACACTCCGTACTCAGGGTTTTCGAACCCTTGTTGTTATAGGTGATGAAACAGCGAAGTTTTGTTGTTTCTGCTCAAAGGTGGTGCCAAAAGAGGAGGCCAATCAGTAAACTGTTTGGGGAGGATGTGTTGCCTCCCAGTTTTAAACACTAAGCTTTAGTATGGGAGGATGTTTTATCTCCCTGTTTTCTAATAATAAGTTATGCACTCATAGCACCCGGTACTGTAATAATACTCTCTCTATACTTTATTAATGTAAATTATGTTATTGTAATCCGCTTCCGCTATTTCCATACTCCGGCTATGTGTGTAATGTCTGTGTGATGGGTGAAGCGCTCTTGGATGATATGATGATGATACAGATGACCGAACTTATCGAGTGATTATGTGCATCTACCTGGTTGTCCAAGGTCCTTAGGACAAGGACATATGTAGGTGGGACTAATACCTTGGGAGGTTCCGTGACATGATCGACCCGCAAAATGAGCCTATTCACCTGCCCCAGGGAGGCAGGCGAAATAAATTAGGTCATCCCACCAAATAAGGTCCAACAAATTGACCCGAAATGTTGTTCAGTTGGTCCCCAGCCCACAAACCACTTCACCACCATGGACGCCTCCACCTGCACATTCAACCATGCCATACCCACCTCAATTCTCATACCCTCATATATACATGCCACACCCATATGTCCCAAATCACATGTCAGGTATGCCACCATACACTTATGGGATGTCGGCATGCCGCCACACTCGGCTTGGGGGACACAAAAAACATTTGTGTTTAATAGGCTAACACCACAAGTACACGACTGATTGGGTCCTCCCCAATCTGATCATCAGGAACAGTTCCAACAAGATTGCCAGAAAACACAGCCTCAAAAGCCGACCAATCCGGCAGGGGGCATAGGGAGAAAACTCCCACTTCTCTAGAATTGGCCCCAAGTTCCAAGGAGGGAAAAAGGACAACAACTGATGACATCATTAAGATAGGCATAGCAGAGGTCATTATTAATGGTAATAATGAAGGGTTGATGGCCTTCGGTAAAACGACCAAAATTAATAAATAAAAAGATAAGGTTATTACCACTAAAATAGTGGACCCAAATACTCCATTCTCTGGTGGTGCCCATCGGGACTAACAAACTCTCAAGAGCGCAAGTTGCAGCGCCTGAGAGAATAAGAGAGAAGGCAAGAGGAGGCAGAAAAGATATTTAATGATACACACCTTCAGTATCCACCACCACCAAAAAAGATGGAGGCCTAAGGCCGTTGAAATAAAAGAAGCAACCACAAAAATGCAACACGATATACTGGAGACACAGGCCCCTGCAGGTATCGTGGACCATTTGGCTCTTGGAGCCGGACCGTCCAGGTCTACGGCGGACCATCCGCACCCCACCAGGAAGCTCTTGAAGACTCCCCAGTCCCTATGGACCAGAGCGATGACGACGACAATTTATTGGGGGAAGACATGGTGGATTACAAAGCCTCGCTGAAGGACGCAGGTATGGAAGTTAAAATAATTACTTTTTTGGCCGATTATACTATTATCGGAGATGATGAACCTATGCTTGCTCAGTTTGATTTTGGTCCTAAAGACATGATCTTCACCAAACCCAAGGAATCAATCAATCATTTGAAATAATTGTTCGTGTGTGGCCACATTGATGGGACACCGATTTCTAGGATGCTAATTGATGGAGGGGCAACCATAAATTTAATGCCCTACTCGTTGTATAGAAAGCTAGGCAATAGGAAAACGAGATGATTAGGACCAACATGACGCTCAGTGGTGTTGGGAGCGACAGTCTGATCGAGGCAAAGGGTGTCACATCCATTGAATTAACCATCAGGACAAATACCATGGTTGATGCCTTATTCGTCGCTAAAGTAGAAGGAAATTATAGTATTATCTTAGGCGAGGATTGGATTCATGCCAATCAATGTGTACCTTCTACCTTGCATCAGATGTTACTAGAATGGGTAGGCGATGAAGTAGAGACAGTGCATACAGATGCATCGCCTTGGCTGATGCCCCTATGCTTTGAACTTATGAAAGTGCAAAATACTTAACAGAAGTTGATTTTTTCAGATTACCAATTCATAAGTGTATGCAGAGAAGGCTTCACTCGTGTAATGTTAGAGCCGACGGTGAGCGACGATTGACACACCCAACAAATCCCACATCGCGGTAGGTCTGGGCCCAGAGGCCAGATAGTATGGTAGTCACCAGCGAGATCTGCAGTCCACAGACCAGGTCACGGATGGTCTGGACCTTGAATCCGAACAGTCCGAAGTTCAGACGAGCGGGCCACAGTGCGCAAGCCCTCCCACGGATTGTCCTGCCCCTAAGGCCGGGCGGTGCAGCATCCAACAGAGAGGTCTGCAGTTCACAAACCCTCTCATGGATGGTCTGGCTTTCAAGGCTAGAAAGTTCGTGGTCCACCAGGGAGCGCTTCAGTGGTCTAACCTCCATGGTCTAACAGTCCACCGCCCCGCAGATGGCTATAATCTACTCTGACATTAGCACGATAGAGGGGTTTAGGGATTTAGACAAGTTAGGTCAAGGGTTTACATCGGCAAATCCTTTAGAGGAAGTTGATATAGGAGGATGTAATTCTCTAAGGCTAACTTTTGTAAATAAGAACCTGGAATCCGATCCTAGGAGTAAAATGATCAGTTTATTAAAAGAATACTCTGATTGTTTTGCTTGGAGTTATACTGAGATGCCTGGTCTAAGTCGTGAGCTAGTTGAGAATCGGTTGTCTATTAAACCTGGTTTCAGACCATTCAAGAAAAAGCCAAGACCGTTTCATCCTGACTGCATCCCAGGATCAAGGACAAAATCCATCGGTAGTTAGAAGCTAATTTTATTAGACCATGTAGATTGGGTCTCTAATATTGTTCCAGCGAAAAAGAAAGATTCTGGTAAGCTTAGAGTGTGCATTCATTTTCGTAATCTAAATATGGCAACTCATAAAGATGAATATCATATGCATGTAGCTGATGTTTTGATTAATAATGCATCAGGAAACAAAGTCATTAGTTTTCTTGATGAGAATATCTGATATAATCAAATCTTTATGGTCGAGGAAGATGCTTCCAAAATGGCCTTTCTATGTTCGGGCTTGAATGGATTGTTCGAGTGGGTCGTCTTGATATTTGGGTTAAAGAATGCCAGTGCCACTTATCAAAGGGCTATAAATTTGATCTTCCACGAGTTATTAGGGAACGTTGTGAAAGTATACATAGATGATATAGTAGTTAATTTAGGTGTATTTAATTCTCATCTAAACGATTTGTACAAAGCCTTTGATAAGATGCGTAGATATGGGCTAAAATTGAACCCACACAAATGCGCCTTTGGAGTGTTGGCTGGGAAATTCTTAGGATTCATCATTCGTGAGCACAGCATAGAGGTTGATCCCAACAGAATAAAAGCTATTCAGAACATAGGAGCACCCACTAGTAAGCTTGAAATGCAAAAGTTTCTCGGTAAAGTAAATTATTTATAGAGATCCATATCTAATCTTATCGGGAAGGTTGATGCATTCACTCCCATTCCTCGGCTTAAGGATAATGCCGATTTCACTTAGGGGCAGAGCAACAGCGTGCTTTTGACCTTATTAAGGAATACTTATCTTTGGTTCTAGTGGTGAAATCACCAAAGAGTGGCTTCCCTTTTAGGTTATATATCACAACTAAAGATAAAGTCATCAGAGTTGTTCTGACTCAAGAGAGCGAGGAAAAGAAGCACTATAACTTATCTGAGTCAGAGATTGGTGGATGCAAAAACAACGTACTCTTTTATTGAGAAATTACGTCTATGCATGTTTTATGCATATGCCAAGCTTAGATATTACCTCCTGTCTAGCTCTTGTACCGTTTTGTGTCAAACCGATTTAATTAAACATATGCTGCAAACCCCAATTATGAGTGATAGGATCGGTAAATGGGCTTATTCACTTCTAGAATATGACTTGGGTACGAGTCTTTAACATCCATGAAACGTCAAGTCGTAGCTCATTTTTATTGTAGAGCATCGGATTGATGATACTCCTGAGCTAGATATATCATATCTCAATATTACTCTATGGACTCTGTATTTTGATGGATCAGTTTGCAATGAAGGGCAAGGGATTGGCATCATGCTTGTTTCACCAAGGAATGCCACATTTGACTTCTCTAGTCGATTAGAAACTCATTGCACTAACAATCAGGTCGAATATGAAGTCCTCTTGTTCGACTTAGAACATTTGAGTTACATGGGAGTAATGCATGTAAAAATATTCGGTGATTCTCAAATGGTTGTCCAACAGATTTTTGGAGTGTATCAATGCTTAGACGGTATGCTAAATGATTACCTTAAAAGATGTTGGGACATAGTGCGCTATTTTGACGAATTTGACATTCGACATATATTATACCAAGGGCTAAATGATTACCTTGAAAGATGTTGGGACATAGTGCGCTATTTTGACAAATTTGACATTCAACATATATTATACCAAGGGCTGAGAAGTACAGAGCAAATAGCTTAGCACAAGAAGCCTTAGGCTATCGAATAATGCGAGGGAAATTTCATATTTATGAAAATTCGATAATCAGAGATGTGCTAACTTCCTAGGTCTCGCGGACCATCCACGATAGCGTTAGACCATCCGGCCCTAATCCAGGGACCATCCGACGCTAGCAGAGACATCGCCCTAGTCGATTCAGTTAATGACACAGCCGATACAGTTGATTGGAGGACGCCTTTAGTTATGTACCTACGTGATCCAAATGTCAAGACACATAAGGGTGCTCGGTGGATGACCTTTAAGTATGTTCTTATCGATAATGAACTATATCGCCAAACTCCTTGTGATATTTTGCTTAAGTGATTGGGCCCTAATGATGACACATTAGCAATGACTGAAGTGCATGAAGTGATTTGTGGTACTCATCAATCAACTTGCAAGATGAAGTGGCTTCTGAGAAGATCTAGTTTCTATTGGCCTGATCTGGTAGCCAATTGCTTTAAGTACTATAAAGTTTGTCAAGTGTGTCAAAAGTTTGGTGGTCTGCATCTAGTGCCTGTCGTCGAACTACATCCTATTATTAACCCTTGACCTTTTAGGGGATGGGGTTTAGACTTTGCCAGAGAGATTCATCCTTCATCATCAAAAGGGCATCAATTTGTGCTAGTTGCCAAAGACTATTTCACTAAATGGATGGAAGTCATTGCTCTAAAAAAACAAGGCAGACCGGGAGGTAATTGAGTTTGTGATTGAACATATTATTCATAGATTCGGCATTCCCTAGACTCTAACCATCGATCAAGGGACTTTTATCATGTCAAAATAGGTATGCGAGTTTGCTGAATTATATAAGATTAAATTGCTCAATTCTTATCCATATTACGCTCAGGCCAATGTCAGATTGAGTCGAGTAGTAGGACGTTGATCGGCCTTATTAAAAAGAAGATAGTTGATCATCTTAGGCATTGGCGCAATGTGTTATCTAAGGCTTTGTGGGCTCATAGAATATCTAAACATTGTGCTTGTTGGGGGCATATATTGCTAAAGGTCCTTTGTTTTATTATATCACATAATTGCCTTCAGGGTACAAGGAAAGGTTTTGCCAAAGATCACTTGAATCCCAAAGATTACTTGTCTAACATCTGGCTTCAATGATTAACAAGTGCATTTTAGGAATGTCCTTACAAGCATATGAAGCTAAGCTTCGACAGAGAACAACATACAAAAACACTTTGTCTATATGCAAGCGATAAAAGACAGTGGCCGAAGAGAGCGGCTTCGGCCATAAGCCGAAAGGAAGAAGTAGCTAGGTGACGAAGGTTGGAACTCGTGAAGTCAAGAACAAAGAAAAGTACACTACTGCCTCGATACCATTTGTATATGACTTATGTAAAAAATAGATGGGCATTATTGTAAATCCGTACAAGGTCGGTTCATCTCCCCTATAAATAGATGAATAGTACCCTGCATAAAGTACCTTTAGCCAGGTGCTACAGCTTCGCATAGCTCAGCCTGCGAAACACATCCATGCTATCTTGCATTAAGAAGCCGAAGGTATGATTATAAACTTGTGTTGTATGAGAAGAGAAATTAAATGCTAAGCCACATGAGATCAGTTCTCATATCTTACTTCACCATACTTGTGTGTATTCCATCCGATTACACTCAACCATCGATCTTGAGTAGTTATCCCGAAGAGATAACACTTCAAGGACGAAGGTCTCTACTTTTTAAGATTGTGTTGCCTTGTTTTTGATTCCATATAGCAATTGAAAATAAGTGACCAACATTGGTGCCCACCTCCGGTGAATTCACGACCACACCAACACATACCATGCCACCAAAGAAAGCAGTGGTAACCAGCTCTATCTATGCACCAATTGATCCCAATCAAGGGAACGAAGCTCTCATCAGAGAGGCAAGGATCCAGAAAAAGAAGGCCATCACCTTGCCCCCTCGAGAAGAAGAGGTTGATGAGGAAATCAGCAACCTTGAAGCTATTCACCAGCAAGTGGAAAAGCGCAGGGAGAAGATGCTTTGTCTTACAGATTTCCAAAGTAAGATTGACAAAGCAACTAAAGAAATGTGCAATATTGAAGTGCATGAAAACCTGAACAACTTCAGGGATCAAGACTACGATGGGTGAGACCATGACAATATTCGCCATGTGGTGTACAATACCCAAGATTTTGTCTATGATGAAGCTTCAACACTGACACCAAAGCTGCAAGCTACACCGTGGACACCACTGTACAGGCCACCTATGCTACCTATCTATGATGGCCTGACAGACTCAAAGAAGTTCCTTGTGAGTTACAAAGCCACCATATCATCGTATGGTGGAAACTCGGTAGTCATGGTGAAGTCCTTCGTCATGGCGGTTTGAAGTGTCACTCAAACTTGGTACTCATTGCTTCAATGAAGGACAGTTAGCTCATGATCGAAGCTTAAAGAGATGCTCCTTACAAGCTTCCAGGGTTTTCAATCCAAGTCTGTCACTGTGCAAGCTCTTTTTTAGTGTATGTAGGAGCCAGATGAATATCTTCAATCATTTGTCTGAAGGTTCATCAGGCTTTGGGCTTAGGCTTCGACTGTTTTGGATGACATCATCATCAAAGCAATGGTTAAGGGCTCACGCTAGGACTAATAGCTCAGTATGTTGCAAGAAAGCCTCATGCTCTTAAAAAGTTATTGTAGAAGATGGACGAGTACATAAGAGCTGATAATGATTTCCGTCAAAGGAGTAAACAGTTCCATAGGTACACCGAAGTCGCTAGTGGCTTCGGAGGAAGATTTCATCCAAGGCATGTCTAAAGCATCCATAACCTAGCACAGGGTGAGGAAAGAATGGCCTAGTCACATGCTCAATTAGGACAACAGGCAAGCTCTCAGCACCAGTCTTCGCAAAGCACATTCCAACCACCTACTTCGAGAGGAAGGGGAGGACAAAGCTCTGGTGGCAAATTTGGTGCGCCTCCAAGGAAGCCATTCTGTTTGTTTTGTGGAGAGGACAAAGGCCACACTACAAGGACATGCCATCACACCATTAACAAGCAGAAAGAGTTTGCTTCGATAGCTACTCAACCTTCATAGATGAAAGAGGTGTTCAGTACATCTTCATACTATTCACCCTACATCCCACAGTACATTCAAACTCAGCCACAAGAGCAATGGCCAAGTCTACCTTTGGCTTCAAAGGCCTCAAGCAATCCGATGATGAGTGCATGGTCACTAGTTGCCTCCTTCGTCCTAGGACCACCTCCCTATGATCAAGTCCCTGCTAATCAACCCATATTCCCAAGGCAAGACCTACAACAAAGGGACAGAAGGGAGGGATTCGAAACCTGTACTGTCAATAGCATGGTCCCATAGACGAAGCATATATACTCAGTACCCCAAAGGGCTAGGTAAGTAACCCCGAAGTTATCAACAACTCATTATTGTATATATACATTTACTTTCACAAGTACTTTCATCATTTTACAAGTTAATACAATAATGATCCAGTATCTTCGAGCCCAATAATACAGAGCTATGTTTTATCTCACCTAAGTAATCGTGAAAAGCTCTAAAGTCATTCCTAAGGGGATGCAGATCTATGTTTTATCTTACCTAAGTAATGGTGAAAAGCTCCAAAGTCGTTCCTAAGGTCATGTACAGCTATGTTTTATCCCACCTAAGTAATGGTGAAAAAGCTCTGAAGTCGTTCCTAAGGGGATGCAGAGCTATGTTTTATCTCACCTAAGTAATGGTGAAAAGGCTCTAAAGTCGTTCCTAAAGGAATGCAAAGCTATGTTTTATTTCACCTAAGTAATGGTGAAAACCTCCAAAGCTGTTCCCAAGAGAATGTAGAGCTATGCTTTGTTTTACTCGAAGTAATAACAAGAAAAATGTCGAAGTCGTTCCTAAGGGATACAAAGCCGATTACATTCAAAAACATATATACACATGTTTTCTTTTATAATATGTGAAATGAAGGGAAGGTGTTTTTTGTCTTCAGCTCATAAACGCATGATTAAAAGTTTCACACATCTAAAAAGAAAAAAGGAACAAAAGGTGAGACGTAAATGCAAATATAACAAACCGAAGAAGCTTCGGCAGGAGTTTTAAACTTTGAACTATTACAATAGTTACACAAATTAGTTTCCTGGGTCGCTTCACATGGCTTCTTCATAAATTTGTTCAGAGATCTTCAAGATCTCATCATCTTTAGCCTTCTCTATAGCTCTAGCGGTGATAGCTTCGGCTTCGCCAGCAACATCCTTGGCTTCAGCTTCGGTAAGTTTCACTTCAATCATAACCTGTGAAGTAGAAACTTTTCAATAAGGGTTAGAAAGCAGTTATTCGATACAAGATTATTGGAATTAAAAAAGCGGAAAGACTAAATACCTTTGCATTGTTTGCTCTGAAGCTTTTTCTGATATTCATAGCCTTTTTGGCTGCTTGCCTTGCCTTTAAGAATTTTTTGCAGTTAGCATAAGCATAACACGAGAAGGTAAAGCATAGAGGTGACGAAGCACATACCTTTTCTCTATTCTTTATGGATTCTTCAAAGCTTAACTCTTTTCCATCCCTTTTCCAAATCTTAGATAGAAATTTCTTTGACCAGTCTGAAGCCTCGACAGTAGACCTTAAGACATCATCAGCGGAGACTTTGAAATATGGGTCTATACAGGTCTTTACGTGTTTATACCCAGCCTTCAGCAGAACCAAAGCAGTGCTTCGGGCGCCTATCCAAGCTCAGTAGTCTTCCTGAGCCGAGAGGACGCCATTGAACGCTCGAGTCTCACTAAGTACCCATCGCATCAAGACTTCTAAGTCAAAATCTGAAAAATCTCTTTCTTTTGACAAAGCTTCGGTAATAGAGAAGGTGTTCAATATTTCTCTAAGGCATCTACTGCCTAGAGTATGACAGTTAGCCACTAAGATTCAATAATTTTCATTCAGGCTCCTTACATGGTTTATTTCGGCTTTCATGACATATATCTTCACTTGAGCACTGCTAAGGTTGACAGCCACTTCAGTAGACGATTGCCTCAGCTTCATCCTTTCAAATTCATAATCCTTCTTCATTCGCTCAATTTCAGCTTCGAGCGATGCGATGCAATTTTTCTGTTCAACATTTGAAGTTTCGAGCCTCTAGACTTTGGTCCGGCTCTTAATAAAGTCCTTCTCTAGTATCTTGAAAGATTTCTCCTTTTCAGCACAGTCGAACTAAAGCCTAGATATTTCAGATTTAAGCTTTAAGATTTCTTTCTGTGCAGCTTTGTTCTCAACTCTTCTCTTGTTTTTCAAGGCTTTGCCTAGGAACAAGCCCTACGAAGATACAAAGGATGAGTTTTTCATAAAAAGAAACCCGAAGCTAAAAAGCGAAGGTTAATAAAATTGCCTTGAGATGAGTATAGGCCAGATAGTCAAAAAAGTCTTCATCAAACATTGTTAACAGCATTGCTTCCAGCTTCAGTATCGGCCATATAGCGATATACATTTGTTTCTGTGTTGTCCAGGTAGCAGTACAGATAATCATTTTTCCCACCCCCAAAAATAGTGGACCCAAAGGGTACCCCAGTTGTTCGCCGAAGCCAATAGCTTCGGTCAGTTGCTTCACCCCCATCACCTTCCTCACAGCGTGGTGAACTCGATACCTTCAGCCACCAAGGATTTGGTCGAAGGGCCCTTCGCCGAGTGGTGTGTCAACTTCGATAGCCTTTTTTGCTTCCTCAATTTCAGCAGGCCCTTTCCCTTTCTCCTCCACCAGAGCATGCTTGGTGGAACCCTTGTCTGTGGCTTCTATGGCTACCAAAGGGGTTACCGTTGTAGTAGTCTGACCAAGTCCTGCCCCAATCGGGCTAGTTTCTTCTTCAGCAGGGGTGTGGGGGCCTTCGGCAGTAGTCCCGTGTTGGCAGTATCCTTCTCAGGTTCTTCAAAAAAATCAAAAAATGAACTCATTATTGCAGCAATTCGCTCCCTGTCATCTTCTTCTTCGTCGCTCTCTAGAAGCATCTCCAAAGGTTTAACTTTTTGTGCTATCAAGTCGATAGCTTCTTCATTTTTTGCTTCTTCGACCCCCATGGGAGGGAGCTCTTCGATCTCAACTTCAACCATGGCTTTGGGTACAGCCTAAAAAGTTTAATAACACATAATTAAAAAACAAATCCATAACGATTATACCCAAAAATCAAAAAGAAAAGTTTGTTTATCGGGATTTCCTTCGAAGCCTGAGGAGTTGATCCGGTATGGACCATTAGAATCTTGCTTCATCTCGTGATCACTTTCTTCTTCCTCTTCTTCGAGTCCTGAGCCATGACAGGATGGTCAAGATAGAAGAATCTGATAACATCAAAAACATAATTTAGTTAGTACCTCTTTCGGGCCCTAAAGGCCTGTTGTAGAGCCTCGGCTTCTGATTTGCTAAAATTACCAAGAATTTCATTGCATTTTGCTTCAACATAATCTAGATAGCCATCGCTGGGTTCTCCAAACTCATCTTCGAATCTACACTTATATCGAAGCCTAATTAGCCCAAGCTCATCATCCGAAGCATCCCATTTAGACACCTTTGACATATCCAACTCAGCTGCCAATGGCCACGTTTTAAAAGCCAAATACTCTTGAACAAGATCCCCCTACTAATATAAGTGCTAACAAAATTGAAGGCAACTATGGCAGCTTAGGCTTCGAAGTTAACATAACATGTTGGTTTCTTAAATCCAAAACTTGTGACAATAGGAGATTGAATGATTCCTGATATGTCGGCCCGCGCAGTTAAGTCATTCTTCATATAAAACCATTCTTTTGCCCACTTGCTTCGATAGGCAAAAGCCTAGAACATTGAACCCCTTCAATAAGTGAAGTTATAACAACCAAAATTATTATTGAGGCCTCTTGTTGCCTTCGTCTGGAAATGTAGTTCATTAATATGACTGAAGGCTTCACAAAAAGCTTCGGCGTCAAATTCTATTCTTTGGCTTCGAACAACCCAGATAAAACTCCTAAACGCACTATAGCATTTGGGGTAAGCTGATAGAGATAGATGTTAAACCTCTTTAGCACTGCAACTACCGTCTTATGCAAAGGAAACCTAAGACCAGTCTTCAAGAAGCAACAAAACACAACAACTTCATCCTCTCTCGGACTCGATACTAACTCATCACCTCCTAACTGCACCCAATCAATGTAGCCAAAGCGGTTAAGTACCTCGATGTGCCCTTCTTTGATTTTGGATTTCTCGAAGTCCACATGGCTGGGCTTCGTAGGGAGGATAACCACATTGTCCTCTTCAAAATCCATTTCCACGTTGTCTTCAGATTGGTTCAACAAGCCAGCTTCAACCTAGGGAGTAGTAGCTCCCATTGCCACAATAGTTTCCTCAGCCTATGCCTCTAGCACGCCCTTTGAAGGTGTCAGCGACATCCTGAGCGATAGACTAAGTGAAAACGCAAGTGATCTCTGAAACTGGCTAAGGCTGGTTTGGGAGCAAACAGACAGTGTCTAAAACTAGCTTCGAAGGTAGAGCAAGCACTAGCAGCAGTGAGCACAAGCAGCAAAAGTCATACCCTATAACGCTGGGCACTGCCCCCTTTTATACGTGCTTATCATCTCACTTTAATTGTCTCACCCAATGAAAATTAGGTCCCACTACGTGTCAGCTGATTTCACAACGAGCTTCGGGAAGGTGTTTTTCTAACCTTCGGCACAAGGCTTCCCAATTACAAATTATTGAGATCTAAGCTCATTATGAAATAACGAACTCATCCCGCAAGGGGCTACTATTGGGCCTATATTGCTGAAGGTCCTTTGTTTTATTATGTCACATAATTGACTTAAGGGTACAAGGAAAGGTTTTGCCGAAGATCACTTGAATCCCAAAGATTATTTGTCTAACATCTGGCTTTGACGATTAACAAGTGCATTTCAGGAATGTCCTTACAGGCATACGGAGCTAAGCTTCGATAGGGAGCAACATACAAAAATACTTCGTCTATATGCAAGTGATAAAGACAGTGGTCGAAGACAGCAGCTTTGGCCTCAAGCCGAAAGGAAGAAGTTGCTAGGTAACGAAGATGGAACTCGTGAAGTCAAGAACAAAGAAAAGTACACTACTACCTCGATAGCATTTGTAAATGACTTATGTAAAAATAGATGGGCATTAATGTAAATCCGTACAAGGTCGGTTCATCTCCCCTATAGATAGATGAGCAGTACCCTACATAAAGTACCTTTAGCCAGGTGCTACAGCTTCGCATAGCTCAGCCTCCGAAACACCTTCATGCTATCTTGCATTAAGAAGCCGTATGTATGATTATAAACTTGTGTTGTATGAGAAGAGAAATTAAATGCTATGGCACATGAGATGAGTTCTCATATCTTACTTCATCATACTTGTGTGTATTCCATTCGATTACACTCAACCTTCATTCTTGAGTAGTTATCCCGAAGGGATAACACTTCAAGGACAAAGGTCTCTACTTTTTAACATTGTGTTGCCTTGTTTTTTATTCCATGCAGCAATTGAAAACAAGTGACCAACAATGCTACTAAAGTGTCTCCATTTTAGCTTGTGTATGGACATGAAGCAGTTTTGCCTGTGGAGATAAGCCTAAACGTTAGATTTGCTAGGCAGAATGATCTAACTATTGGTGACTATCATGATCTAATGATTGATAACATTGATGAGGTGACCGAAAAGGAGATGATGGCTCTAGGGAAGATCGAAAGGGGCAAGGTCATAGTCTCCAAAGCTTATAACAAAAAGGTGAAGGCTAAGCCATTGAGGACCAAGGACCGGAAGTTTAGCAAGTGGTTCCCAAGCTAGGAAGTGCCTTATAGAATCACGCTGATAATATCTGGTAATGCATACATGCTAGAGACTTTGCAAGGTGATGAGCTACCTAAAGCATTGAATGGTTGTTTCCTAAAGCATTATCATCCAAGTGTATGGCAAGACGCTTAAAGAACTGATGTTTACTCATCAGGTTGCTAATGCCTTGTTCCAAGTACTTTTGGTTCGCTCAGCTTTTTCAAAAGACAGGGGCATGTGTTGAGCACCATATGTGCGACCTGGAAAGGACGGACGGTCCGGCTCTGTGGCCGAATGGTCCACCCTTAGGCGCGGACGATCCACGATTAGATCAAATCAGAAGTGATTAACCCATTTTCCGTGCGTATTTATCCATTTAAACTCACAGATTCTGTTGGGTAACACCTAGGAACGGGTTCAGACCTCCCCCTATATATATGAAGGGGTACGACCAATTGCGGGCACCAATAATCGAACCAATCAACATGTTTATTAATTCCTTTACTTTTTGCCCTAGAAGTAGCAGTGGCGTAGCCATCCAATTTTTATCTCACCTCTCTTCGACTCTACATCGTCTGGGTGTGTATTGGGTGGCCTGCCGATCCCAGCACAAACCCTAGGATCTTACCCCCTCTGACGAGCCCCTCCCGGGAGACGAGATCCAGGTACTGTTGGCAAACGTCGTCGTCCCTGCGCATGTGCGAACCATATGGCCACTAGGCGCGAACCATCCGGCTCGACGTAGGAAAAACCCGCTCCTGCAACTAGATCGCGGACCGTCCGCGCCGCCTTAGAGTGCACTGCCGCTGGTGCACCTCTTCAATGATTGACGCCTAGATCCACGCCGACACCCGGTCTCTCAGCATGAACTCAACTCACTTGGCCTTCTCTGTTATTTGTCGTCACTCAACACCTGCACCCTTCACAAGCCAAGAAATATGTTGTAAAATACCAATACTCACGTCATGGTTAGCCTAATTACCAAACCAAAGCTGATCATTTTCATTGATAATCATCCATCATCATAACACATATAGGCGCATTTTAACTATGGCTGTGTTCGCTGCGGCTTAAAACCGTACTGTTACGGCTGTTTGTACTGCTGCAGCTGCAATCAGTAGAGACAAAATACTGTAGAAGCCGCAGCCGCAGCCGGATTAAAGCCGCAGCGAACACAGCCTATGTGTTCGCGGAGTATTTTTTTTCCTGGTGTCTTCAGAATGGGAAGGAAACAAATAAAGAGCAAAATTTAGAGAAACATCTCCAACTAATAATAGGTATCTATGTATATCTGACTTACCTCTCAACTCGACCGGCCGGTCGTCGTCATCGCTGCGTCATCACCTGGGAACAATGCCCCCGGCCCCACAGGCATGCATTACGTACGTACCACAAAAGGAGCTCCAGACAAAAGTTACCCTCACTTCTCATTGCGCCCCTGCTGGTGCTGCCTCCCCATGCATGAATGCAAGTCAATTGCCTTTCAGCAGAAGGTACCACACCGCGTCAACAAGAACATCATGATGCTACACTGCAAAGATCACATCCCGGCCCTGTTGCACATTCAATTCATTCGCTCTTTTTTGCCTTTTTGAAGAAAAAAAAAACCCACCCCCGTCTTTGTCCCTGCAAAGATTGGACGAATCATGCCTCCTCCCCAGCATATTTGCACAGCATTATTGACCCTATCATTGACGCAAAAGCGAGCTTCCTTGCCGGGGTAAATTAGAATTTAGAGCTAGGTAACTACATTTAGGACGACGACGACACACGTACTGGAGATTGATTCATGAAATAAAGGACATGATAGATGGATGGCAAAGTCAAGCTGAGCTCATATATATGTGGCGTTTCAACAACTTTAATTTGTGCAAAATCTAATCATGCCACTAAGCTAGCTAGTTACTCAAACAAAAGCATTGTACGTACGTGCTGCAGCTACACACGTGTACGTGTACTATACATGCATGTCCTCCGCTTATGATACCCACGGCCCATGTTGGGTTGTGCGAAGGCAGTGCAAACTGCAAACGTGGATAGTTTCTGAGGCCCCGTGTTTGCATCTTTGGAATTCAATTACATTATAACAATTATAATTTGCACAACAATCAGTTACGCTAATATAGTTATATGTGGAAAATATCAATTGATCTAATATAATTGTATATAGAACGCTAGTAGGAAAGAGCTCTAAACCTGCGGTGAGGTCTAATCTTTACATGCGGTTTCGGCTATCGCACGCCAGTGATAATAAATTGGTGGGCCCGATTAAAGAACCGTCGATGGAAACATATTTGTATACTATTGTTAGTGATATAGAAATGATACTTATTTCCACACTTCTGCTACAGGTGAGCGAATCAAAGGGCGTGCTATAAGTTGGACAGTAAAAATATAGCATTAGAACCTATGAAATCAATATTCTAATCTTTTATCCCATGAATTTAAGATAGGCTTAACATTACAAATTATGAAATATCAACTTCTATACTAAATAGACTACTCCATCAAGTAGATTCTATAGTTCCTTCAAAATGAAGGGATGTAAAAGATATCACCTTAACTCCTCACCCGATCCTTTCAGCATGTAAATCATGAAATTCTATGTGTTATGCAGCTGCAGACATCATGAAAATATTACATCTGATCTGGTTTCAGCTTTAGCCTTTGCATTGCAAGGAAATTTAGAATTGCTTATGGGAACATGTGGTTGATATATGTCTATGGTGTTTAAGTGTGATGAGTGATTGCCAACGAGATAATCGACTTTAGTTGATTTATTGACTACCCATTGTTTGAGTGTGTGTTGTAACATATCTCTTGGCTAGTGGTGCGCAAGTGTGGAGCTTGGTCAAGGTCAAGAAGATCTATGCCGATAGACTAAGAGCGGGGAAGGAGGGATATCAAAGCTTCAACTGATGGACTAAAAAAGCCAAAGAAATGACTATGGTGGCCAATATCTGGGACACCGCCACATGTTCTATGGAGGAGTGGGCCATAAGTCAAGAAGATGGTTGACGAAGTCAAGCGGAGGCGTTAGAGGACATTATGATCCAGTGGTCAAGAACTGGTGGTGACACACATCGATATCATGGAGGGAGCATATTAGATACACTACTTACAAGCGACTTTGTGGTTTGGTCTAAAACCCACAAGATAGACGATTTCTCGGATTTCAGCCTCAAAACCCGGTTAGAGATCCGGTGGGAACGGGAGACGTTACGTGCCGTGATCATAAAGCTTTCATTCAGATAAACCAAAGTCGTGAAGAGCCTGTAGCCATTAGATGCACCGATCTTAGGATGGACTATTTTAGACTTAGTGTTAGGTGGTTCAGCCTAAAATATTTTGAAGCGTTTTTGGAGTGTGTAATAGTTCTATAAATAATAGAATCCCAATCCTAGCTAGCTATCTCTCTGGCACTTCATTAATTTTTCATCCTTATGAGTTTTTCCTTCCTCTCATCGATCTATTGTTGAGATCCACATATGCTTTAGACACTGTACAATTTTTCATTTGTGTATCGGGACCTTGTAACCAGCTGGGTCATGAGAACGCTGGCCCTAACCTTCTAAGTTTGTGGTGGCTCAAGGTTGTGTCTTGTTCGTTGAGGCTTGAACCGTTCTTTCATCTTTCGTTCTCTTGCCTTTTGTTTTTCTGAGATCCTTTGAATATTGTGGTAATCTGTGGCGGACGCATGACTAAATTTAAGGAGGTACTAGTGTAAGAAAAAAAACTCCCTCTGTCTCAATATACAATTCATTATAGCTTTTTAGTTTTGTGTGAATATTCAAGTAGATAACAATAAATCTAGACACATATATAATATACATATATCAAATATTGTATGAATCTATTAATACCCTAAAACGAATACTATTTTGGGACCGAGAGAGTATCATATATGTGGCACATGAGTAACAATAAAACATTATGTAACATACCACTAAGGTGCTACTTGCTAGCCATAAGTAGTAACGTGAGTAGTAGACATTCTATGATTACTCATGGTTTGAGAACGTTCGATGATTATACAATCATCAAGACTTCTAAACATCTCTCGCTCCGTATAGTTATCAACGATCTAAATATTTTGTTAGGTCATACGTAGGACAAGCAGCGCGTAGGGGGGCGATCGCACCGACTGCCCAGTGGTTACAGTAACAGAGGCTCTAACATCCTAGGTTCATGATGGCTCAAAGTTATGTTTTGTTGGTTGTATCTCAAACCGCTCTTCCCTCTTTCGATCTTTTGTTTGTTTTTTTGGTTTTTGTGGGATATTCTGGATCCAAGTTATATGCAAAGTTTTTGTTGGATCAACACGAACAAGGACATCTAAGAATCGCTTCTACGAAGTAAATTTGTCTATCCCCGTGGAAGCTCACAGATCTGATTGATTTTGTGTCTTGAAGGAATCCCCTGTTGTAGCTCTTGATTTGGTAGTAGATCCCGGTGTTTGTATGTTTCCTTTTCTGGATGATGATGACCTGAGATCCTTCTCTCATTACTTAATTAGTAAAACATTCATCCAAAGTTTGGTCTCGTTCCACTTTGATTCGACCATGTTTTGATCGATTTTTCAAATTTGCGAGCAGCTTTTCGCGGGGCCAGCAGTCCGGCGCTGCAACAAGCACCGCAGCGCAGCGCACCACACCACACCACACCGGAAGGGTCTATTTTCAGTCTGCACCGGACCATTCAATGCCTGTTTTTTTTTTCTCGGAACCGCATTGCCCGATCGACGGATAGTTTCTCTGTGTGAACAGCGTCCCTACAGGTTGTTTTCCTGGTATCCAATCCAAGTCCCTGCGGCAGTGTTCAGTCACAGCAGAATGCAGCTTGGTTGTTGCTCGATCTCTGTAGTGTAGAGAGCAGTTGCACTTTCGTTTTTCATTTCACGTGTTCAGCCATGGTGTTTCTTTGATCGAGTGTCCTTTTCGTGCAACAGTAACCTACACTGAATGTAAATGAAAGTATATAGGGTTGGAAGTTTAGGAGAGTTATTTTTTCTTAGTACACAATTTTTTTTCTTAGTATACACAACATTTGTTCTTGTGAAAAAAATCTAATCAGCAGCATCTGTTCATCTTTTCCTTCAACTTACTATATCATAAAAGTAAATGAAAGTATATATATATATATATATATATATATATATATATATATATATATATATATATATATATATATATATGAGAAGAAAAGGACGAGTGCAAGACAGCGGCTATGATCCAAAACTAGGAATGTATAGGACAGGGAGTAACAGGTGATTAACTTGCGGTCTAGCACACACACACACACATGCCTGTCCCCTGCGACAGACAAAGGAATCAAACAAAAAGAAGCTGATAGCCTGAGCTACGATTGACTGGGACCCGATATCGTCTATATATTATTCCATAGTACAGCAGTAGTGGCAGATGTCTACACTCACAGGAAGACGAATCAAAGTATTTCTTTTCCAGAAAGATAATAATGCATTGCAGGCTTGGTAAACAAAATCCCCTACCTTTGTTGCTAATATAATGCTGTTTGGGAGGGTGGGCTCACAGGTGAGGTGCTGCATGTGCGATGCGAGCTTTGTACCAACAAACCATATGCCGGCCCAGGGTGGGGGGCATACATGCATGTGCTGTGCAGGCCACCTCTGGTACATATAGCTAGGTCTGTTTCAAGCTCAGAAAGGCAGGCAAGTGAACAACATAGCCTCGGAGCCAACCAAACCCCAAGAAGAGAGACGCGCGGTGAGTGCTGGCCTAAAAAAACACTTGCAGGGTTTAGGAACAGCACGTTAACTTGCAAGGACGAAGGCGAAAGAATGGACGCCAACCAACCCCTGAATCGTCAAGTGAGTGTGACTCGACACTACTGGTACTAGGTCGACGAGCGAGGTGATTGATCAACAACTACCGGTGGCAAAAGTTAACTTGCACGCACTGTCAAGTGAAAGGAGCCTTACCTGAGACAGTGTGGGTTGTGTCGTTGAAACAACAACCAAACAGCTA
Organism: Zea luxurians; assembly: GCA_029449295.1. NCBI lineage: Eukaryota > Viridiplantae > Streptophyta > Magnoliopsida > Poales > Poaceae > Zea > Zea luxurians. The sequence continues at coordinate 119,793,322 of JAOPSE010000009.1, forward strand.
GCTAGCACAGCGCGCGGAATCCACATCGATGGGCTTCTTTATTTTTTTGCTAGATATATAAAAGCGACGACTCAGCGGCTAAACTGGTGGTCCTGGAAACAACAAATTGAACGCAAAATTAATAAGGAATATTAGATTATGTATATGTAAAGACCGAAGCTGTTGGTGGCGCCATCAAACATGTCTTGCGTCTGTCTGTCTGTCTGTCGCGCGCGCCACCCTGTAGATTCAGAGAAAGGATAAGGATGGGCATATCAGAGCTGATTCAAGAACGAAAGCACAACTGGCGCTGGTCCACACTATTGACAGGCACGTATCAGCAGCAATGCCCCCAGTACCAGCAGCGAATTGCTCACATTACAAAAAAGAAAAGTAATGGATCTTGAAATTAACTGAATATACACAAACAAAATACTAGTGCCGTAAATTGTAACAGTAAATGAGCGTGAGTAGACTGTTCAATTGTAACAGAAGGGGATGGAGTTACACCGCGGCCGGCGGCGCCTCGATAAGGTTCCACAGAGAAGTACAATAATATGGGTTTGGCTTTGGCCCACGGCCACGGAGAGACGCAGAGGGGAAGACCCACTGGGCTTATTATCGCGGGCTAAAGCAAAAAACAAAATGATGTCTAGAGTCGATAGGAAAAGGTCCATTTCATATCCTTCAATCTCTATCTCTATTCTTATAAGATACTAGTTTTTTTTTTAGTTTCCATCATCGTCTCTTTAATAAAAAAATCGTTATACTTTTTCTAATTTAACATACGGTCTACACATGTGCATCGTGTGTCACGCCCGAAGCGCGTATGTCTGTTTCTAACCCCCGCTTCTCGCCTACTAGTGGGCCGTTATCTATAGGCCGTGAGCCTAATAGGACAGAAAGCCACACACAGCGCAACACCCCCACATAGTAACATCTTGTTACTGGAAAGAGAACGAGCGAGCTATAAAAAAGAAGTCAGGCTCCTTTTTAACTTATATATTTCTCGGTCTTTTAGCTAAGATAAAGTGTATTATTTATTCTTATCAGTTTAATATATGATATATGGATCATATGTTCACTTTGATATTAAATTTATTTTTATGGGTATCTTTTTGTAGGGATGGATCATCACACTGGTTTACCTGGCTTGTCACAATGCACGGGCATTGTACTTGTTATTTAGTAAATTTTACTTATCTTTCTTAATTGAAATTTTAATTTTAGACTTCTTTGCTATTAAAAAAAATCCGTTTATATTGCCATGTCCCGGTAAAGAAGAACTATTATAATAGGTTTGGTGAGTCAAATCTAAATCTACCCATTCTAATGGAGGCGAAATCTGAAGGATTTATGTTGTCATGTAACCCTCTTAGCAACACAACCACATCAAAACCCTAGCATGGTGTTAAATGGGCTTGGGTCAGATCCGCATCGCCTTCGGTGATGTGTTGTTGTGAATCAGGCATAATGTCAAGTGAGTAAGGACTGTGTCTCTACTTTCTTAGTGGTGCACTATGTCAGCGTTCTGGTGTAGTGAAAAAATGCAAGGGTCTTCACATCATCGACGAGTGCAAAGGGTAAGGAAGCTAGTAAAGTTTGTTTAGATATTTGAAATATAGGTTGCTTACAAGTAAGTGAAGGAAGTTAGTTGAGACACCAACTAGGAGGTGTATAAATATATTATATATTCAAGGGAATAAATAGAAGAGCCAAAAGGTGAAGGAGGTGGACAATACTAGCTTCAAGATTTGGAATACAGGGTTAGCCACAAATATAAATGGAGTAGGAGTTAAGAATGGTGTGGTGGATGTGAGAAGGCAAATAGATATAGTTATTTTAGTCAATCTTGTTGTGGGTGATTTGGTCTTGAATATAATTAGCACATATGTCCCTACAAATAGACCATGACGAAAGTGCTAGGCGAGACTTTAGATGACATGGTTAGAGTTATACATATTAGTGAGAAGCACTTCATAGTGGTAACAATGGGCATGTAGGTACAATAAATGCAGATTTCAATGTGATTTATGAAGGTTTTGGATATAGTAGTTGGAATTAGAAGAGAGAGGAAACCGTAGACTTTGCAGTAGCTTTTAACCTGTTGATATCCAACTCTTACTTTGGGAAGAGAGAATCCCATTTAGTGACCTATAGTAATATCAAAAGCTCTAGTCAGATTGATTTTTTTCTCACAAGAAAAGGGGATAAACGAGCATGTTTGGATTAGAATGTGATACCTAGGGAGTGTGTTGTCTTCTCAACATAAACTTGTGGTGATGGACTTTCATTTTAAGGTATGCATGCCCATAGGGATAAACAAGCCAAGATTTTGAGAATAAAGTCGTAGAAACTAAAGTGGGAGACGTCAGAAGTCGCCAAGGGAAGGCTCGTCAAAGAGGGCACTTGGAAGGAAGGAGAGGACACAAACAACATGTGGGATAAGATGATAACATGCATTCCAAAGGTGTCCTCATAGGTGTGTGTGGAGCAACCAAAGGTAGTGTAGGCGAAGCTAAATATATACAATGAGCGTGAGTAGACTGTTCAATTGTAACAGAAGGGGATGGAGTTACACCGCGGCCGGCGGCGCCTCGATAAGGTTCCACAGAGAAGTACAATAATATGGGTTTGGCTTTGGCCCACGGCCACGGAGAGACGCAGAGGGGAAGACCCACTGGGCTTATTATCGCGGGCTAAAAGCAAAAAAACAAAATGATGTCTAGAGTCGATAGGAAAAGCTCCATTTCATATCCTTTACTCTCTATCTCTACTCTTATAAAACACTAGTTTTTTTAGTTTCCACCATCGTCTCTTTAATAAAAAAATCGTTAAACATTTTTTCTAATTTAACATGGGGTCTACACATGTGCTACGTCACGCCCGAAGCACGTATGTCTATTTCTATCCCCCGCTTCTCGCCTACCAGTGAGTCATTATCTATAGGTCGTGAGCCCAACAGGACAGAAAGCCACACACAGCGCAACACTCCCACATAGTAACATCTTGTTACCAGAAAGAGAACGAGCGAGCTATAAAAAAAAAGTCAGGCTCCTTTTTAACTTATACCAGGGTTATTAAAACGATAAAACGTTGGAACGCTCAAGAGTGAAATTTTGACTTTTAAACGTTTAAACAAAGTTTAAACGTAGTTTTAAACAACATAGGAAAAATACCAATACATTATAATTTCAGACAATAATATGAAGTTAAATACCAAAATAGAGAGGCTAGTGGCTTACTAAAACTTCACCCATGAGCTGGATTGAACCTCGAAAGTAACTAATAGACTGGGCCCAAAAATAGCTAATGGACTAAAATGCATAAAACACTGTGTTTTACAGTTTAGAACGCTAAAACGTGGTTTCAACCTCTAATTAGAGTTTTGACGTTTAAACGTAGTTTAAACATCGTTTAAACATAGTTTTAATAACACTGACTTATACCTTTCTTGGTCTTTTGGCTAAGATAAAATGTAATATTTATTCTTATTAGTTTAATATATGATATATGGATCATATGTTCACTTTGATATTAAATTTATTTTTATAGGTACCTTTTTGTGGGGATGGTTCATCACACTAGTTTACTGGGCTCGTCACAACGCACGTGCATTGTACTGGTTATTCAATAAATTTTACTTATCTTTCTTAATTGAAAAGGTATTTTTAGGCTTCTCTGCTATTAAAAAAACCTCGTCTATATTCTCAAGTCCCGGCAAAGAAGAACTATTATAATAGGTTTGGTGAGCCAAATCTAAATCTCCCCATTCTAATGGAGGTGAAATCTGAAGGATTTATGTTGTCATGTAACCCTCTTAGCGACACAACCACATCAAAACCCTAGTATGGTGTTAAATGGGCAGGGGCCAGATCCGCATCGCCTTTGGTGTTGTGTTGTTTTGAACCAGGCATAATGTCAAGTGAGTAAGGACCGTGTCTCTACTTTCTTAGTGGTGCACTATGTCAGTGTTCTGGTGTAGTGAAAAATATGCAAGGGTCTTCACATCATCGACGAGTGCAAAGGGTAAGGAAGCTAGTAAAGTTCGTTTAGATATTTGAAATATAGGTTGCTTACAAGTATGTGAAGGAAGTTAGTTGAGACACCAACTAGGAGGTGTATAAATATATTATATGTTCAAGGGACTAAATAGAAGAGCCAAAAGGTGAAGGAGGTGGACAATACTAGCTTCAAGCTTTGGAATACATGGATAGCCACAAATATAAATGGAGTAGGAGTTAAGAACGGTGTGGTGGATGTGAGAAGGCAAATAGATATAGTTATTTTAGTCAAGCTTGTTGTGGGTGATTTGGTCTTGCATATAATTAGCACATATGTCCCCCCAAATAGACCATGACGAAAGTGCTAGGCGAGACTTTAGATGACATGGTTAGAGCTATACATATTAGTGAGAAGCACTTCATAGTGGTTACAATGGGCATGTAGGTACAATAAGTGCAGATTTTGATGCGATTTATGAAGGTTTTGGATATAGTAGTTAGAATTAGAAGAGAGAGAGGAAACCATAGACTTTGCAGTAGCTTTTAACCTATTGATATCCAACTCTTACTTTGGGAAGAGAGAATCCCATTTAGTGACCTATAGTAATATCCAAAACTCTAGTCAGATTGATTTTTTCTCACAAGAAAAGGGGATAAACGAGCATGTTTGGATTGGAATGTGATACCTAGGGAGTGTGTTGTCTTCTCAACATAAACTTGTGGTGATGGACTTTCATTTTAAGGTATGCCCATAGGGATAAACAAGTCAAGATTGTGAGAATAAAGTCGTAGAAACTAAAGTGGGAGACGTCAGAAGTCGCCAAGGGAAGGCTCGTCAAAGAGGGCACTTGGAAGGAAGGAGAGGACACAAACAACATGTGGGATAAGATGATAACATGCATTCAGAAGGTGTCCTCATAGGTGTGTGTGGAGCAACCAAAGGTAGTGTAGGCGAAGCTAAATATATTCAATGATTGAATGAGGAAGTGTAAAGGACTATTAAGGACAAGAAAGAATGTTATAGATGTTTGTGTCATGATAGGAATATGGACAACATGGTTAAATACAAGGTATCAAAGAAGATCAGAAATGCCATAATATATTATATGCCACTCGAATACAATTTCTTACCTTTTCATGACATCAACAGTGGCATGGAGGAATTAGAACATGCTATATTCTTACCCTTTTTATGTCACTAGTGATGGAATGACATGGAAGGATTAAAAATCACATCCGAGTGGCATAAAAGGGACTAGTACAATGTATGTGCGCTACGATGGTCCACAATTATATTTGATACCCATAAAAAATTAATATCAAAGTGAACATATAGTCCATATATCAGATATTAAACTGATAATAACAAACATTACACTTTATCTTAGCCAAAAAGCTGAGAAAGCTATAAGTTGAAAAGGAGACCGATCCTTTTTTATACCTCGCTCGTCCTCCTACAACTAGCGAGGTGGTACTATGTGGGAGCGCTACGCTACATGTGACTTTCTGTCATGTTGAGCTTGGATGGGTTTTCATGCCCCAACTATGGTGTAAACAACCTATTGGGTCCATGGGTAGACGAGAAGCGGGAGAGAGAAACAGACATACACGCTTCGCACGACGCACGAAACCGATGTTTTAATATAGTAGAGACTATGACATTTATGATGACAGATACGATATTGAGCAAAATTGAAGTGGCATACAAATAGATATACACTTGCATATTTTATATATTGTTTTGTGCCGTAAATAAATATCATATATTTATAGAAATATTTTTGTAGTTGTGCTCAATATGTTGAACACTGTTGTAAATTTATGTAATTTATTTACATCATTGGACAACATATTAAAATATATGTGCCTATTTAGTTATTTAACTGCAAAACTAAAAACATAAAGTAAACATAATTTCTTTTATTCTAGTTTAAGATACATGTTATAAAAAATCTAACTATATTGAATTTACAATTTTTTTGGATAGCTCACAATATTTAGGGAACAAACGAAACTGAATACGTTTGATGACATAATTAGGTGATTTGCATGTTTAGGGGCAGAATGGTACGATGAAATAAGTTAGAGCAACTCCAACAGTGTAGCTATAAATCATAGCTAAATTCAGAGTTTTGAGAGCTCTGAAAAAAGATAGACAAGTTCTTATGGATGTTTGTATCCAACAAACTCTCCAATTTTAGATGATGACATGTCAAATTTCAACAACCCAACATGTACCTTTTAGCGCATGATTGTCATACCTTTTTAGCGCATGATTGTTTCTCTCTATAGTTGCCGATCATTCGTTTTTGTGTTTGCGCTTGATTCCTTTATCGTTCGTTCCTAGCAGAGTGGCCGAACATGTCGTTCATTTTTTGGTGGCGCTTGATTCTTTTCTTTGGCGTTTGTTCCCAGCACATGTGATATTCTAGCCCCTAGGATGGTGATGTCCTGGTCCAAGGCTTAATAGAATTAATAAAGTATCCATACCAACAAGGTGTATCTTCTTTTTCAGAAGCCTATCTCGAAAGAACCTCCAAGTTAAGTGTGCTTGGCTTGGAGCAATTTAGGATGGGTGACCGATCGGGAAGTTTTCTTGGGTGCGTATGAGTGAGGACAAAGTGTGCATAAAAGACCCGTGTTGGTCTGTGGGGACGATATATGATCCTATAGAGCTGCTAGGAGTAAGTACCGCCAGTTCAGCGATTCGACGGGGTGTTACAAGTGGTATCAGAGCCGATCCTCGAGGTTTCACGGGCGTGTGTGGGCTAGGGGGTTCGGGTATATGGCGCATAGCACATGTGGGCCCGGAATGGTCACATGGCATGGCATATGACGACACTAGACACATAAACGTGGCTAAGAAGGGAGGTTCCTGGATTGGGGTTGACCAACGAGGACGTCGGTCTTCTAAGGGGGGTGGATTGTGATATCCTGGCCCCTAGGATGGTGATGTCTTGGCCCAAGGCTTAATAGAATTAATAGAGTATCCATACCAACAAGGTGCATCTTCTTTTTCGGAAGCCTATCTCGAAAGAACCTCCATGTTAAGCGTGCTTGACTTGGAGCAATTTGGGATGGGTGACCAACTAGGAAGTTTTATCGGGTGTGCATGAGTGAGGACAAAGTGTGCACAAAAGACCCGTGTTGGTCTGTGGGGACGATATATAATCCTAGAGAGCTGCCAGGAGTAAGTACCACCGGTCCAGGGATTAGACGGGGTGTTACAACACAGCATTGTGTTAACTCCTTGAACAAGCTCATTGTGAATGGAGCTGACACCCAGCAAAAACTTCTGGTCGTATGGGAGCGAGAGGGCACGCGGGAGTCAGAGGACGAGCGAGAGCTGGAATTTGCCTCGACGGTAGGAGAGCATTTGAGCGCTATCATGGAAAATGATGAGTGTTGGGGCGAAGGCGAACACGCCACCCTTCACTCTCTGACTTCGTCCTCTCATTGCACAGACAAAGGCTAAATCCACAGTGCACCAGAGCAAGCCGAGGGCACCGATCGGACGGAGGCCTACGCAATGCCCTTCGCTCTCGTTTTGCAAGACGAAGGCCCTGCCGACGTCTACGGACCACCCGCTCCCTCACCATCAGGGGAGGCCCATATGCAATTCGGCCCATAGTGATGGGCCCCGCGAGGACAACTATGACAAGGGCTGTGTCTGTAATAAGATTTACCGTAATGACTATATGTAACCTCCCCCCGTGGGAATATTCTAGGGATAAACCAGGTACTCGAGGGTCTAAACGTCTTTGGTAGGGACAGGCGACCCCTCGAGTACCTATAATTACCCCCGTACAGTGCCCATGCACGGGTGGATTAACAAAGCTTTTGGCATTCCGTGTTAAACTTTGCAAACACACTTTGCGCTTTCCCGTTGGATCAACTTGCCCAGGAAGGCAGGTTCCAACATTTGGCGCCCACCGTTCGTGCTACGAAAACCAAACCGCGATGGCCCCCAAGAGAGCAAATTCGAAGGCTGCCCCATCCATTGACGAAGCGACGAAGGCGACACTACTGGTGGAAAAGAAAGGCAAGGCCCTCGCGGACACCACCCCCCAAGAGGCCTTCGAAGATGACACCGTCAACAGCAAAAGACAGCGCCAAGACCACCCCATCCCCGATGGCACTGTACGCACATGCATTTCCGAAGGCGCACCACAAGCACCACCACCAGGCTTCGCTCCACTAGAGGGCGAAGACACCATAGAGGACGGAGAAGTCATCGACATCTTAGCCGAAGACCAGCTAAAGCTGCGAGCTCTGCGCATCAAAAACAACCACCTGCAGAAGCAGAAAGAAATCCTCGAAGCCAAGCGCCAACGAGTCACCATGCAGGCCAAGGTGCGTTAGATGATACAAGATGAGGAGCAGAGAGCTCGGGAGCTAGAGCAAGAGATCGCGCTCATGCAAGGCGAAGGCCAATACAACCTGCAGCGTGGACCCCTTGCATCGCTAGCGCCTCTCCAGTAGTACATTCAAGCCGGAGACCCATTCATACCATAGCGTGGCCCCTTCATCCCACCCGCCGTAGCTTTCCAGGGGATCAACTATCTTGACGAGTGAAGCCCCCTGGCTCCGCAACTCTAGGCTTCACCCTAGCCCGCCAACTTTAGGGCCGGCACCTACCCCAAATACAACGGCAGCACTGACCCGGCTCAGTACATCATGAGCTACCAGGTAGCCGTTGCATCGTCCGGAGGGGACGACGCCACCATGGCCAAATCCTTCATCATCGCACTCGAAGGCCCGACCTTGACTTGGTACACCAGGTTACCGCCACTGTCCATTGAGTCCTAGAAAGGGCTTCGTGACAAGTTCCTGCTCAACTTTCAAGGGTACCGACCCGATACAGACGCCCTGGCTAAGTTATCCCTTTGCAAGCAGCAAAAGAAGGAAACCCTTCGCAAGTACTACAGGAAATTCCTGACGCTCAAATCGCAACTGCCATCATTTGACAACCACATCGCAATCCACTACACCATCAGCGGTCTTCGGGTAGGCGTCTTGTACAATCATTGCATCAGGGACCCACCCAAGAATCTACAAGAGCTATACCAATTATTTGAGAAGTATGCCAGGTCTAAGGAGCTCCATCAACACAAGGTTGAATCTCAGAGAAAGCCCAAGGACCCTCCGCAGTCTAGCAGAACCTGGACCAGGCTAGCCTAACCAGACTCCAGCCAGGACAATCGCAATCATCAACAGGTGCACAACATAGCCAATCAGCACCCAGCGGGAGAGACCACACGTCGTTAGGAATATCCCCCCAAGGTCGCAGCAACGGCACAAGAGGAAGAGGCCACAGATGGACACAGCAGCCACGCAGATTCTATTGCTTGTTTCAGGGCAAAGACTTCGTGCACCCAACAAGGGATTGTTCGGAGACCAAGGCCACCAGGGATAGAATGTCTAGAGCACAACCAGCCGACAACTAGAGGGTCGTCGCGCACACATGCCATCACCAGCAACCCTACCACAACGAGCAAATCCAGCATCCACCCAACCATGCTTACCAGCACCATTAAGAGGTGCAGGTTCTACCACCACCGCCTCCGCATCACTGAAATCCTCCACACCACAACCACCCCCACAAGCACCCAAACAAGAAGATTTCGCTGAACCACCTTATCGCGGAGTCATCCACATGATCATTGGGGGATCAAGCATGGACTTCGACACAAAACGGCAGAAAAGGGACCACTACCAAAGTGTGAACCATGTTGCTCTCACTGGCCCAATGGTGCAAACAAAGTGGTCCCACGTACCGCTCACCTTTGACACCAGAGACATTGATTTGCGGAGTGCTCCTCGCGTAGACGCCATGGTGATCAACTGCAGGGTAGCAGGCTGGGACCTACACAAGGTGCTGGTCGACAACGGCAGTCAAGCTGACATCATTTTTCTGCACGCCTTCGACCGCATGGGAATAAGCCTTCAGACAATCCCCTCTACGGCTTCGGCAGCAAGGGCACCTTCCCCGTCAGTAAGATAGAGCTCCCCTGTCATTTGGTGTAGCACCCAATGAGCGAAGTGAGCAGGTCACTTTCGACATTGTCGACATGGTCTACCCATACAATGCCATACTGGGTCAGGGCTCCATCAACAAGTTTGAGGTGGCCATTCATGGGCTCTACCTCTGTATGAAAATCCCAGGCCCACAAGGCGTGATCACCGTCTACGGCAACCAACAGACATCGCGCAACATCGAAAAGGGACTTTGTTCCAAGGCAACTGAACGTACACTGCCTCACGGCAGAGCACAAAGGTTTCAAAAGCAATCGCCCAGTCGAAGACAAAAAAGTCAAAGCGCAGCTCCAAAGCAATGACGGAATGAAGGCGGTACCCCTCGATCCGGCAACGCTGAGGCAAACGGTAATAATAAGCGAAGACCTGACCTCGCGAGACGAGGAAAAACTCATTTCCTGACTCTCCTAAAACAAGGATGTCTTTGCTTGGTCTGCCATCGACCTGGTTGGGGTCAGCCACTCCATCATCGAGCATAGCCTGGGCATCGACCCCTCGGTGTGCCCAAAAAAGCAACGACTGTGAAAAATGTCCAATGAGAAAACTGAGGCAGCCAAGGCCGAGGTGCATCGCCTGCTGGAGGCCAGATTCATCGAGCTAATCGATTATCCAACATGACTCGCCAACGTGGTCATGGTGCAGAAGAAGATTGGCAAGTGGCGCATGTGCATCAACTTCACGAGCCTCAATAAGGCTTGTCCCAAGGACAACTTTCCCTTGCCACGAATCGACAAAATTGTCGACAGCGCAGCAGGCTGCGAAGTCATGTCCCTCCTTGATTGCTTCTCGGGGTACCACCAAATTTACATGAAAGAGGAGGACAAGGCAAGCACAAGCTTCATTACACCCTTCGGCACGTACTGCTTCATACGGATGTCTGAGGGACTCAAGAACGCCGACTCCACCTTTTCTCACCTCACCAAGAAGGTCCTCGAAAACCAAGTCGGCCGCAACATTTTCACTTACGTCGACGACATTGTCGTCGTAAGCAAAAGCAAAGAGGACCACCTAGCTGACCTCGCAAAAACATTTGCAAACATGCGCGATGCACGACTTCGTCTCAACCCTGAGAAGTGCGTCTTCGGAGTTTGCGAGGGGAAAATACTTGGTTACCTAGTATCGCACCGAGGGATTGAGGCCAACCCAACCAAGATCCAAGCAATCATCAACATGGCACCTCCGTAGTCCACCAGGGACGTCCAGCGGCTGACAGGAAGATTGGCGGCTCTGAACAGATTCATCTCTAAGTCCACTGAGCGAAGCCTACCTTTCCTTAAAACATTGCATGGTGCGAAAGACTTCGCTTGGGGCCTAGAGCAGGTAGCGGCCTTCGAATCGCTCAAACAACACCTATCTGACTTAGCAACTCTGACAAGCCCCGACCCTTCGTGGCCACTACTTCTCTACATTGTGGCTTCACCATGCGCAGTCAGCGCAGCATTAGTCCAAGAGCAGGACAAAGATGGAAAAAAGTCAGCAATGCCCAGTGTATTACATCTCCGAAGTCCTCACAGCTTCCAAGTGCAACATGACCGAACTCGAGAAAATTTCATACACAGTGATCATGGCTTCGCGCAAACTACAGCACTATTTCGAGGCATTCAAAGTACAGGTCACTTCAGACAGGGTTCTGGGATAATTGTTCAAGAACCCAGAGGCATCCGCCAGAATTGCAAAATCGGCAGGCGAACTCTCCGGGTACCACATCACCTTTGAGCCCAGAACGGCAATCAAGTCACAAGTCTTGGTGGACTTCATCGTCGAATGGACAGGACCTGTGGGGCCACAGCAAGAGCACCCGGAAAAAGTCTGGACCATCCACTGCGACGGTGCATGGTGCCATGCGAGGGCAGGCGTCGTGGCGATTGTCACATCACCCGCCGGCATCAAGTACAAATATGCCACACGCCTCAGCTTTGTCTAGAGTCCGACAGGTGCACCAACAACATTGCAGAATACGAAGCCGTCATCCTGGGACTTCGCAAACTACGGGCCCTCGGTGTTACCACATGCATCATCAAGACAGACTCCAAGGTCATCGTTGGCCAGATCGAAAAATATTATTCAGCAAAAGAGCCTGTGCTCATGCAATACCTCACCGCCGTCCACGGCCTCGAAAAACAATTCAAGGGCTTCACCCTGCAGCATGTCAACCACAACAAGAACGAAGAGGTCGATGCGTTGGCTAAGGCAGCAGCCAAGGGCGAGGCCCTGCTCTCTGACGTGTTCTACCATGTCATCAGCAAATAGCTATCCGTAACCCCGAAGGCTTGCAAATAACTCAAGACACCGAAGGCCACCGAATCATCAACCTCATCATGGCCGACGACTGGTGACCCCCATAACACTGTACTTGCAGGGCCACTACCACCCAACCAATTGCAATAAGGCCAAACGACTGAAACACAGGAGCAGGGATTTCACAATAGTCAAGGGCCAGCTGTACAAAAAGGGCATCAGCCAACCAATATTGAAATGCATAACCGAAACTAAAGGCCTAGAAATCCTCCACGAAATCCACAGTGAAACCTATGGCTCACACTCAGGACCCAGGGCCCTTGCAGCCAAGGTGATTTGTCAGGGATTTTACTAGCCCGCGATAATTTGCACGGCCAACCAAGTCGCTAGGTCATGCGAGGCATCCCAAAAGTTCTCGCCTTGCTCAGGCAACCCTTCGCAATTCACTAAGCTCATTGCCCACACATGGCCACTTCAGCGTTGGGGGTTGGACATAGTCAGGCCACTACCTACGGCTCAAGGAAACTCAAAGTTCACCTTCGTCGCCGTCGAATATTTTACAAAGTGGATCGAAGCCAAGGCAGTCTCCACGATAACAGCGAAGACCGCCCAAAAATTCTTCTGGCAAAATATTGTCTGCCGCTTCGGAGTCCCGTCCGAACTAACAGCCAACAACGGCAAACAGTTCGACAACCAAGACTTCAGGGAATTCTGCAGCTCCATCGGCACGAAGCCGGTCTTCGCCTCTGTCTACCACCCACAGTCCAACGGTGTCGTCGAACGCGCCAATGGCAAGATTTTTAGCGCCATTAAGAAAAGGCTCCTTGACGACAAAAAGGGCAAATGGGCAGACCAATTACCCGAGGTCAAATGGGCGCTAAATACGACAGAGTGCCGAGCAACCGGGTTCACACCTCTCCGCCTGATGTACGGATCCAAAGCAATGACACCGCAAGAGTTAAAGCACGGGTCCCCCCGAACAAGCAAATCAGCCATCCACGACGTCGACAAACCAACCTCCAAAGATCTCATCGATGGAGACCGCGTCGTTGCCCTGTAGGCCCTCAACAAGTATTAGGTCCAGACCAAGGCAAGGCATGACAACACTGTCGTCCCAAGGGAATTCATCGAAGGGGACCTAGTACTTGTAAGGACCGCCAGGACGGAGTCCTAGGTCAAGCTAGAGCCGAAGTGGGAAGGGTCGTACATAGTCAAGACAAAGGCATCCCCAAATGCTTACAGACTAGCAATGTCATCCGGCGAAGACCTAGAGCACTCATGGAACATCGACAATCTCCGAAAATTTTTCACTTAAGATCCAAGGCCCAAGCACCTTTGTAACTCTTCAAACAATGTCATTTAGGCCTGCAGTCTTTTCCTCCTGGGGGTGAGGTTTTTAACGAGGCGGCGCCATGTAATATACCAACGAAAAGCCCCCGCAAAAAACTCCAACAAGCACCATTACCATAAGTGTCGAAAAATACCGCATCGACGGCCTTCGACATTCGACGTACACGCAGTCACCACGATAGGTAGCCTAGACTACCCTCGCGTGCAATAAATCCGAGCAAAAGCCACCTAAGGGTGCAGCCGGATAAGCACAACAAGTGCACAATACGAAGTCTTTACTAAAAGATAGATCCGAGCAAAAGGCGCCTAAGGGTGCAGCCGGATAAGCATAACAAGTGCACAATACGAAGTCTTTACTAAAAGACAGATCCGAGCAAAAGCCGCCTAAGGGTGTAGCCGGATAAGCACAACAAGTGCACAATACAAAGTCTTTACTAAAAGACAGATCCGAGCAAAAGCCGCCTAATGGTGCAGCCGGATAAGCACAACAAGTGCACGATACAAAGTCTTTACTAAAAGAAGGATCTAAGCAAAAAGCCACCCAAAAGTGCAGTTGGATATGCATAAGAAGTGCATCATACGAAGTCTTTACTATAAGTCATCCGAGCAAAGGCCGCCTAAGGGTGCAGCTGGACATGCAAATACGCGACATCACCCTAATGGCGAAAGTCTATTACGATCACCTTAACGATCCGAAGTCTCTACTATCTGACACGGTCGAACAAAAACCACCAAAAGACACAACCAGGTACGCATCATAAGCATCCACACATCGTCGTGGCAAACGAAGTCCCCATCTCATTTCACAACAAGCAATGCCGTCATAGTTTACATACAAACAGCGAAGGGCCATCGGCCACATTGCACAAATAACACAAATCGCATTTTGTTGCTGTAATACTCAAAATTTTATAAAAGGATTATATAGTGACTTCCTCATATTATGTGCCTTATTTGCATCATGAAAAGAGCATACATAAAATTACGAGTGATTAAATTAAACCAATGACACTAAAATAAAAGAAAGTGCATCTTGTTGGAGTTTTATATGTTTGTGCACTAAATAAAATAATAAGGATAATAATAATAAGATAATAATTCTAAAGGTTGGATCAAGCCCTAAATTAAAATTAGGGTTTTTGAAAATGAGAAGAAGAGAAATGATATGAAATATATGTATATATATGATTATATTTCTAAAATTGGTATTTTAACTTCACACAAATAAATTAGAATGAATTTGGCACGAACTCGAATTTAAATTTGAATTCAACTAAGCTTAGAAATGAAGAAGATAGAAAGAAAAGATAAAAAATAATAAAAAGCTACATGGGCTCGCTACCTCCACTCGGCCCATCTCCCTACCACACTCCCACGCGACCCACCAGTGAAACCGCAGCGCCCGCGCCTGCTTTGACTGACGCGCGGGCCCTACCGCTCAACTCATCCTTTACACCCGCACGCCAGCCGTGCCTTGGCTTTATCACGCGCGCGCGTCGCTGTTCGTTGGGACCCGCTGGTCAGCTCCACCATCTTCTTCAACCACCCGAGCAAAACGCGCACAGTTTGTTGGGGTCGCCGTGACCGGACTCTCCCCTTCCGTGCTGCGGGGCTATATAAATCCCCCAGCACACCCACCCCTCAGCCCTAACCTCCGCCACCATAGTTTAGAAACCATCACTGCAGCCGCCGAGAGAAAGAGAGGAGAGAGAACAAACGCCTCGACGCTCCCATCACGTGGAGGATCTTCGGACCGTGAGCGCCAGTCCCATCTTCACCTCCCTCC
Organism: Zea luxurians; assembly: GCA_029449295.1. Classification (NCBI taxonomy): domain Eukaryota; kingdom Viridiplantae; phylum Streptophyta; class Magnoliopsida; order Poales; family Poaceae; genus Zea; species Zea luxurians. Next base: position 119,808,715 of record JAOPSE010000009.1, read on the forward strand.
GCGTTGGTATGTTTCGTGCCCCTCCCTGTAGCGTGATAGGAAGCGCGAGATGTCTTAGCCTAGGCTCTGGCGTGGATGCGGTGGGACAACGCTCCAGGCGCTGTCGAGGAGGAAGGCTTGCCGCTAGAAGGCGCACAGTCTCGAGCAGTCGGTAGAAGAAGGCTAGGTGCCGACCTAGACAGGGAGTTGGAGACGAAGAAGGTTCTGTGCCGTATAACGGGGGCTCGAATGGCGAGCTCGGGTGGTCGCTGTCGGATCCTTGGCTGTAACACCCTAAATCTCATTTTGAAAATATAGTAAATTTTTTTAGAAAACATCTTGAATTAGAATATTTTTTCTCTCCTTAGAATTCCCATAACATTTGAAGTCATATCTCCTTAAATAAAAGTTTTATAACAAAAATTCAATAAAAAAGATTCTTATATAAAATTAGCCTTTATTGAAGTTTATAAATATTAATAAGAGAACATTTTTTTTAAGAGATCATACAATATAAACTATTATTCTTAAAATAATTACATGGGTGCTACATAATCAAAAGCAATTTCTTATTTAGAATAATAAATGATTGGATATATATATATATATAATGAATATTTAACCATGTTGGATTCTGATTGTGCATTTTGTTTGAGATAGAAAATTCAAACGCGGATTCAAAAGTGAATTCAATTGGAATTCGAAAATAAGAAATAGGAAAATAAAAAGAAAAGAAAAAAATTTGGAAAAGAAAGGAAACTCACGTTTGGGCTGCTTCTCATCCCCTCGGCCCAGCAACCTTCTGCCCACACTCATCCACGCGGCCACTCGCGCCGACGGGTGGGTCCTAGTGCCCAGTGACTGCTCACCTCCGTGTGTGGCTTTATGTGTCTCTTGCATGTGGGGCCCACTTGTAATGCTCATCTCCTTCGTCGTCGCGAACCAGGGCGAGCACCAACAGACCCCGTAGAATCTGTGTCTGCTCCCTCTTTCTTGGTGTTGGGTCAATCCGATCTACTGGGCGCGGAGACTCCCCAACCGATTCCCAGCCAACCTTCCGTGATCTTCTCCAACGATCTCCGGAGGTGGTTGTGAGAGCGGGGAGAAATTGGATTCCTCTGATTGGCCTCCCTCGGGTATAAATCTAAGCATTGTGAACCCCTCCCCTCAATCGATTAACAGAAGAACACCCGCGTCGTGTGCCAGGGCGATACACAGAGAAAAGGTGAAAGGGAAATAGGCTTACACCTTTTACTAATTGATTTTGGTGGTTGAGTTGCCCAACATAAATAATTGTACTAACTAGTTTGCTCTAGATTATAAGTTTTACAGGTGTCAAAGGTTCACAATTGACCAATAAAATGACCAAGAAAGGGTTCAAACAAAGAGAGCAAAAGACAACCGAAGCATGCCCTGGTCTGGCGCACCGGACTGTCCGGTGTGCCACCGGACAGTGTCCAGTGCACCACCGGACAGTGTCCGGTGTACCAGGGAACTCAGCTCCAAACTCATCACCTTCGGGAAAATCAGAGGGCGCTCCGCTATAATTCATCGGACTGTCTGGTGTGCCAGCGGAGCAACGGCTACTTCAGCGCCAACGGTCGACTACAACCGCATTCAATGCGCTACAGTGCGCTCCAGAGTCAGAGCAGCGTCAGAAGGCGTACCGGACAGTCTACAGTACTTGTCCGGTGCACCACCGGACAGCTAGAAGACCCCACCTGTCAGAGCTCCAACGGTCGAACCCTAACGGCCGGGTAACGTGGCTGGCACACTGGACAGTGTCCAGTGGCGCACCGGACTGTCCGGTGCGCCATTTGACAGCAGCCTACACCAAACGGCTAGTTTGGTGGTTGGGGCTATAAATATCCCAACCACCCCACCATTCATTGCATCCAAGTTTTTAGACTTCTACACCTTACAAGAGCTATAGCATTCAATTCTAGACACAACCAAAGAGATCAAATCCTCTCCCAAGTCTAGAATCACTCCAAATCAAATAGTGACTAGAGAGAGCGACATTTGTGTTCATTTGAGCTCTTGTGCTTGGATTGCTTCTTTTCTTTCTCATTCTTTCTTGTGAACACTCAATTGTAACTAAGGCAAGAGACACCAATTGTGTGGTGGTCCTTGCGGGGACTTAGTGTCCCGTGTGATTGAGAAGAGAAGCTCACTCGGTCTAAGTGACCGTTTGAGAGAGGGAAAGGGTTGAAAGAGACCCGGTCTTTGTGACCACCTCAATGGGGAGTAGGTTTGCAAGAACCTAACCTCGGTAAAACAAATCCTTGTGTCTCACTCCTTATTTGCTTGTGATTTGTTTTTCACCCTCTCTCTCGGACTCGCTTATATTTCTAACGCTAACCCGGCTTGTAGTTGTGATTAAGTTTATAAATTTCAGATTTGCCCTATTCACCCCCCCTCTAGGCGACTTTCAATTGGTATCAGAGCCTGGTGCTTCATTAGAGCCTAACCGCTCGAAGTGATATCGAGAGATCACGCCAAGAAGGAGATGGTGACCGGCGACAAGCTCGCTACAAGCCACGGGAAGGCTCCATCGGGAGAGTCTCGCAACAAGGGGAAGGTGATAGTCGCCTAGAGGGGGGGTGAATAGGGCGAAACTGAAATTTACAAAAATAATCACAACTACAAGCCGGGTTAGCGTTAGTAATAAAGGAACGAGTCCGCGAGAGAGGGCGCAAAACAAATCGTAAGCAAATAAGAGTGTGACACAAAGATTTGTTTTACCGAGGTTCGGTTCTCGCAAACCTACTCCCCGTTGAGGAGGCCACAAAGGCCGGGTCTCTTTCAACCCTTCCCTCTCTCAAACGATCCCACGGATCGAGTGAGCTTTCTCTTCTTCTCAATCAACCGGGAACAAAACTTCCCCGCAAGGGCCACCACACAATTGGTGCCTCTTGCCTTGGTTACAATTGAGTGATGATCTCAAGAACAAATGAGAAAGAAAGAAAGCGATCCAAGCGCAAGAGCTCAAAAGAACACGGCAAATCTCTCTCGCTAGTCACTAAGGGCTTGAGTGGAATTGGAGAGGATTTGATCTCTTTGTATGTGTCTAGAATTGAATGCCTAGCTCTTGTAAGTGGTTGAGAGTTGGAAAACTTGGATGGCAATGAATGTGGGGTGGTTGGGGTATTTATAGCCCCAACCACCACAAGTGACCGTTGGCTGGAGTCCTCTGTTCGATGGCGCACCGGACAGTCCGGTGCACACCGGACAGTCCGGTGCCCCTGCCACGTCACAGTTGCCGTTGGATTCTGACCGTTGGAGCTTCTGACTTGTGGGCCCTCCTGGGTGTCCGGTGCACACCGGACATGTACTGTTTGATGTCCGGTGCACCGGCATGGGCGTGCCTGACGACTGCGCGCGCTGCGCGCGCATTTAATGCACCGCAGGGAGCCGTTGGCGCCGCAGAGAGCCGTTGCTCCGCTGGTACACCGGACAGTCCGGTGCACACCGGACAGTCCGGTGAATTTTAGCGGAGCGGCTGCCGAGCAAACCCGAGGCTGGCGAGTTCCGGAGGCCGCGTTTCCTTGGAGCACCGGACATGTCCGGTGCACACCGGACAGTCCGGTGAATTATAGCGCGCCGGCTTCCGAGAAATCCCGAGAGCGAAGAGTTCCTCTGGCCGCACCGGACGGTCCGGTGCACACCGGACAGTCCGGTGCCTCCGGCCAGAGAAGCCCTCGGTTGCCTTGCTGCTCCTTTGTTGAATCCAATATTTGATCTTTTTATTGGCTGAGTGTGAACCTTTTGCACCTGTATAACTTATGCACTAGAGTAAACTAGTTAGTCCAATATTTGTGTTGGGCAATTCAACCACCAAAATTATTTAGGAACTAGGTCTAAGCCTAATTCCCTTTCAATCTCCCCCTTTTTGGTGATTGATGCCAACACAAACCAAAGCAAATATAGAAGTGCATAATTGAACTAGTTTACATAATGTAAGTGCAAAGGTTGCTTGAAATTGAGCCAATATAAACTTATATGATGCGCATGGATGGATTTCTTTATTTTTCACATATTGGACCACATTTGCACCATGAGTTTTGTTTTTGCAAATTCTTTTGTAAATTCTTTTCAAAGTATTTTTGCAAGATAGTCAAAGGTAAATGAGAAAGATTTTGCAAAGCATTTTCAAGATATGGAATTTTCTCCCCTTATTTCCAATGCTTTTCCTTTGACTAAGCAAAACTCCCCCTCAAATAAGGTCTCCTCTTAGTGTTCAAGAGGGTTTTAAGACATCAATTTTGAAAATACTCGTTACTCCCCTCTTAGAACACAAAGAGATACCAATTTTGATATTTACCAATAAAATTATCAAATTTATGAAATTTAGGTGGTGGTGCGGTCCTTTTGCTTTGGGCTCATATTTTCTCCCCCTTTGGCATGAATCGCCAAAAACGGAATCATTAGAGCCCAATGAAGTACATTCTCCCCCTTTGGTCATGAAATGAATGAGTGAAGATTATACCAAAGTTGGAGAGATGATGCGGAGCGACGGCGAAGGATGAGTAGTAGAACGGAGTGGAAGCCTTTGTCTTCGCCGAAGACTCCTATTCCCTTTCAATATACCTATGACTTGGTTGAAATACACTTGAAAACACATTAGTCATAGCATATATATCAAAGGAGACATGATCAAAGGTATATTTATGAGCTATGTGTGCAAGACTAGCAAAAGAAGTTTCTTGAATCAAGAATATTGAGCTCATGCCTAAGTCGGGTAAAAGATTGTTCATCAAGCGGCTTGGTAAAGATATCGGCTAATTGATCTTTAGTATTAATATAAGAAATCTCGATATCCCCCTTTTGTTGGTGATCCCGAAGAAAATGATACCGAATGGCTATGTGCTTAGTGCGGCTGTGCTCGACGGGATTGTCGGCCATTTTGATTGCACTCTCATTGTCACATAGCAAAGGGACTTTGGTTAATTTGTAACCGTAGTCCCGCAGGGTTTGCCTCATCCAAAGCAATTGCGCGCAACAATGGCCTGCGGCAATATACTCGGCTTCGGCGGTGGAAAGAGCGACCGAATTTTGCTTCTTTGAAGCCCATGACACCAAGGATCTTCCCAAGAACTGGCAAGTCCCCGATGTGCTCTTCCTATTAATTCGACACCCTGCCCAATCGGCATCCGAATAACCAATCAAATCAAATGTGGATCCCCGAGGGTACCAAAGCCCAAACTTAGGAGTAAAAGCCAAATATCTCAAGATTCGTTTCACGGCCGTAAGGTGTGATTCCTTAGGGTCGGCTTGGAATCTTGCACACATGCAAACGGAAAGCATAATATCCGGTCGAGATGCACATAAATAAAGCAATGAACCAATCATTGACCGGTATACCTTTTGATCCACGGACTTACCTCCCGTGTCGAGGTCGAGATGCCCATTAGTTCCCATGGGTGTCTTGATGGGCTTGGCATCCTTCATTCCAAACTTGCTTAGAATATCTTGAGTATACTTGGTTTGGCTGATGAAGGTGCCTTCTTGGAGTTGCTTGACTTGGAATCCTAGAAAATACTTCAACTCCCCCATCATCGACATCTCGAATTTTTGCGTCATGATCCTACTAAATTCTTCACATGTAGATTTGTTAGTAGACCCAAATATGATATCATCAACATAAATTTGGCATACAAACAAATCATTATCAAGAGTCTTAGTGAATAAAGTAGGATCGGCCTTGCCGACTTTGAAGCCATTTGCAATAAGGAAATCTCTAAGGCATTCATACCATGCTCTTGGGGCTTGCTTGAGCCCATAAAGCGCCTTTGAGAGCCTATAAACATGGTTAGGATACTCACTGTCTTCAAAGCCGGGAGGTTGCTCAACATAGACCTCCTCCTTGATTGGTCCATTGAGGAAGGCACTCTTCACGTCCATTTGGTAAAGCTTGAAGCCATGGTAAGTAGCATAGGCTAATAATATACGAATTGACTCAAGCCTAGCTACGGGTGCATAGGTTTCACCAAAATCCAAACCTTCGACTTGTGAATACCCTTTGGCCACGAGTCGAGCTTTGTTCCTTGTCACCACACCATGCTCGTCTTGCTTGTTGCGGAAGACCCACTTGGTTCCTACAACATTTTGGTTAGGACGTGGAACTAAGTGCCATACCTCGTTCCTTGTGAAATTGTTGAGCTCCTCTTGCATCGCCATCACCCAATCCGAATCTTGAAGTGCCTCCTCTACCCTGGTTGGCTCAATAGAGGAAACAAACGAGTAATGTTCACAAAAATGAGCAACACGAGATCGAGTAGTTACCCCCTTATGAATGTCGCCGAGGATGGTGTCGACGGGGTGATCTCGTTGTATTGCTTGGTGGACTCTTGGGTGAGGCGGCCTTGGTTGTTCATCCTCCTTGTCTTCATTATTTGAATCTCCCCCTTGATCGTTGCCGTCACTTTGAGGTGGCTCATCTTCTTGATTTTCTTGTTCAACATCTTGAGCCACATCCTCAACTTGAGTTGGTGGAGATGCTTGCATGGAGGAGGATGGTTGATCTTGTGCATTTGGAGGCTCTTTGGATTCCTTAGGACATACGTCCCCGATGGACATGTTCCTTAGCGCTATGCATGGAGCCTGGTCTTCACCTACATCATCAAGATCAACTTGCTCTACTTGAGAGCCGTTAGACTCATCAAACACAACGTCACAAGAAACTTCGACAAGTCCTGAGGACTTGTTAAAGACTCTATATGCCCTTGTGTTTGAGTCATATCCTAGTAAAAAGCCTTCTACAGTTTTAGGAGCAAATTTTGATTTTCTACCTCTTTTAACAAGTATAAAACATTTGCTACCAAAAACTCTAAAATATGAAATATTGGGCTTTTTACCGGTTAGGAGTTCATAAGATGTCTTCTTGAGGATTCGGTGAAGATATAACCGGTTGATGGCGTAGCAGGCGGTGTTGACCGCCTCGGCCCAAAACCGATCCGGTGTCTTGTACTCATCAAGCATGGTCCTTGCCATGTCCAATAGAGTTCGATTCTTCCTCTCCACTACACCATTTTGCTGTGGGGTGTAGGGAGAAGAGAACTCATGCTTGATGCCCTCCTCCTCAAGGAAGCCTTCTATTTGAGAGTTCTTGAACTCCGTCCCATTGTCGCTTCTAATTTTCTTGATCCTTAAGCCGAACTCATTTTGAGCCCGTCTTAAGAATCCCTTTAAGGTCTCTTGGGTATGAGATTTGTCCTGTAAAAAGAATACCCAAGTGAAGCGAGAATAATCATCCACAATTACAAGACAATACTTACTACCGCCGATGCTTATGTAAGCGATCGGGCCGAATAGATCCATATGTAGGAGCTCCAGTGGCCTGTCGGTAGTCATGATATTTTTGTGTGGATGATGAACACCAACTTGCTTCCCGGCTTGGCATGCACTACAAATCCTGTCTTTCTCAAAATGAACATCGGTTAGTCCCAAAATGTGTTCTCCCTTTAGAAGCTTGTGAAGATTCTTCATTCCAACATGGGCTAGTCGGCGGTGCCAGAGCCAACCCAAGTTAGTCTTAGCAATCAAGCAAGTGTCGAGTTCAGCTCTATTAAAATCTACTAAGTATAGCTGACCCTCTAACACTCCCTTAAAAGCTATTGAATCATCACTTCTTCTAAAGACAGTTACACCAGTATCAGTAAAAAGACAGTTGTAGCCCATTTGACATAATTGGGATACGGAAAGCAAATTGTAATCTAAGGAATCTACAAGAAAAACATTTGAAATGGAATGGTCAGGGGATATAGCAATTTTACCCAAACCTTTGACCAAACCTTGATTTCCATCCCCGAATGTGATAGCTCGTTGGGGATCTTGGTTTTTCTCATATGAGGAGAACATCCTTTTCTCCCCGGTCATGTGGTTTGTGCACCCGCTGTCGAGTATCCAACTTGTGCCCCCGGATGCATAAACCTACAAAACAAGTTTAGTTCTTTGTTTTAGGTACCCAAACGGTTTTGGGTCCTTTGGCATTAGATACAAGAACTTTGGGTACCCAAACACAAGTCTTGGAGCCCTTGTGTTTGCCCCCAACAATTTTGGCAACTACCTTGCCAGATTTGCTAGTCAAAACATAAGATGCATCAAAAGTTTTAAATGAAATGGCATGATCATTTGATGCATTAGTAGTTTTCTTTCTAGGCAACTTGGCATGGGTTGGTTGCCTAGATCTAGATGTCTCACCCTTATACATAAAAGCATAATTAGGGCCAGAGTGAGACTTCCTAGAATGAATTTTCTTAATTTTACTCTCAGGATACCCGGCAGGGTACAAAATGTAACCCTCGTTATCCTGAGGCATGGGAGCCTTGCCCTTAACAAAATTAGACAAGTTCTTAGGAGGGGCATTAATTTTGACATTGTTTCCCCTTTGGAAGCCAATGCCGTCCTTAATGCCCGGGCGTCTCCCATTATAGAGCATGCTTCTAGCAAGTTTAAATTTTTCATTTTCTAAGTCATGCTCTCTAATCTTAGCATTAAGTTGTGCTATGTGATCATTTTGTTTCTTAATTAAAGCTAGGTGATCATGGATAGCATCAACATTAATATCTCTACATCTAGTACAAATGGAAATATGCTCAACATTAGATGTAGAGGGTTTGCAAGATTTTAGTTCAACAACCTTAGCATGCAACAAATCATTTTTAGCTCTAAGGTCGGAAATAGTGGCATTGCAAACATCAAGATCCTTAGCCTTAGCAATTAATTTCTTATTCTCATTTCTAAGGCTAGTAATGGAAGCATTCAATTCATCAATCCTAGCAAGCAAATCAACATTATCATTTCTAGGATCAATGCAAACATGAGAATCAACCTTAGCAATTAAATTGGCATTTTCATTTCTAAGGTTGTTTAAAGTCTCATGGCAAATACTTAGCTCACTAGACAATTTTTCACATTTTTCTCTTTCTAGAGCATAAGCATTTTTAACCTTAACATGTTTTTTGTTTTCCTTGATTAGGAAGTCCTCTTGGGAGTCCAAGAGATCATCCTTTTCATGGATGGCACTAATCAATTCATTTAATTTTTCTTTTTGTTCCATGTTAAGGTTGGCGAAAAGAATACGCAAATTATCCTCTTCATTTTTATCATCATCCTCATCACTAGATGTTTCATATTTAGTGGAGGACTTTGATTTTACCTTCTTTTTGCCGTCCTTGGCCATGAGACACTTGTGGCCGACGTTTGGGAAGAGGAGGCCCTTGGTGACGGCGATGTTGGCGGCGTCCTCGTCGTCGGAGGAGTCGCTAGAGCTTTCGTCGGAGTCCCACTCCCGACAAACATGGGCATCGCCGCCCTTCTTCTTGTAGTACTTTTTCTTCTCCTTCCTCTTGCCCTTCTTGTCGTCGCCCCTGTCACTATCACTTGATAATGGACATTTAGCAATAAAGTGACCGGGCTTACCACACTTGTAGCAAACCTTCTTGGAGCGAGATTTATAGTCCTTCCCCTTCCTTTGTTTGAGGATTTGCCGGAAGCTTTTGATGATTAGGGCCATCTCCTCGTTGTCGAGCTTGGAGGCGTCAATTGGTTGTCTACTTGGTGTAGACTCCTCCTTCTTCTCCTCCGTTGCCTTGAAGGCCACGGGTTGCGCCTCGGATGTGGAAGGCTCATCAAGCTCGTTGATCTTCTTGGAGCCCTTAATCATGCATTCAAAACTAACAAAATTCCCGATGACTTCCTCGGGGGTCATTTGAGTATATCTAGGATTGCCACGAATTAATTGTACTTGAGTAGGGTTAAGGAAAATAAGGGCTCTTAGAATAACCTTAACCACTTCGTGGTCATCCCATTTTGCGCTCCCGAGGTTGCGCACTTGGTTCACCAAGGTCTTGAGCCGGTTGTACATGTCTTGTGGCTCCTCCCCTTGGCGAAGACGGAAGCGACCGAGTTCCCCCTCGATCGTTTCCCGCTTGGTGATCTTGGTGAGTTCATCACCCTCGTGCGCCGTCTTGAGTAGGTCCCAAATCTCCTTGGCGTTCTTCAACCCTTGAACTTTGTTGTATTCCTCCTTGCTTAGTGAGGCAAGGAGAATGGTTGTGGCCTGGGAGTTGAAGTGCTCGATTTGGGCCACTTCGTCCGTGTCGTAGTCTTCATCCCCTACGGATGGTACCTGTACACCAAACTCAACAACATCCCATAATCTTTTGTGGAGAGAGGTTAGATGAAATCGCATCAAATTACTCCACATAGCATAATCTTCACCATTAAAAGTTGGTGGTTTGCCTAATGGGACGGAAAGTAAAGGTGTATGTTTAGGAATGCGAGGGTAGCGTAGGGGAATCTTACTATACTTCTTACGCTCTTGGCGTTTAGAAGTGACGGACGCCGCGTCGGAGCCGGAGGTGGAGGTCGATGAAGTGTCGGTCTCGTAGAAGACCACCTTCCTCATCCTTTTGTGCTTGTCCCCACTCCGATGCGGCTTGTGAGAAGAAGATTTTTCCTTCTTCTCCTTGTGGTGAGAAGATGAAGATCTTTTCTCCTTTCGCTTGGAGGATCTCTTCTTCTTCTCCCTTCTCTTGGTGCGGGACTCTTCCGATGAAGATGAGGTGCTCCCTTGGCTTGTAGTGGGCTTGTCATCGCCGGTCTCCATCTCCTTCTTGGCGGGTTCTCCCGACATCACTTCGAGCGGTTAGGCTCTAATGAAGAACCTGGCTTTGATACCAATTGATAGTCGCCTAGAGGGGGGGTGAATAGGGCGAAACTGAAATTTACAAAAATAATCACAACTACAAGCCGGGTTAGCGTTAGTAATAAAGGAACGAGTCCGCGAGAGAGGGCGCAAAACAAATCGTAAGCAAATAAGAGTGTGACACAAAGATTTGTTTTACCGAGGTTCGGTTCTCGCAAACCTACTCCCCGTTGAGGAGGCCACAAAGGCCGGGTCTCTTTCAACCCTTCCCTCTCTCAAACGATCCCACGGATCGAGTGAGCTTTCTCTTCTTCTCAATCAACCGGGAACAAAACTTCCCCGCAAGGGCCACCACACAATTGGTGCCTCTTGCCTTGGTTACAATTGAGTGATGATCTCAAGAACAAATGAGAAAGAAAGAAAGCGATCCAAGCGCAAGAGCTCAAAAGAACACGGCAAATCTCTCTCGCTAGTCACTAAGGGCTTGAGTGGAATTGGAGAGGATTTGATCTCTTTGTATGTGTCTAGAATTGAATGCCTAGCTCTTGTAAGTGGTTGAGAGTTGGAAAACTTGGATGGCAATGAATGTGGGGTGGTTGGGGTATTTATAGCCCCAACCACCACAAGTGACCGTTGGCTGGAGTCCTCTGTTCGATGGCGCACCGGACAGTCCGGTGCACACCGGACAGTCCGGTGCCCCTGCCACGTCACAGTTGCCGTTGGATTCTGACCGTTGGAGCTTCTGACTTGTGGGCCCTCCTGGGTGTCCGGTGCACACCGGACATGTACTGTTTGATGTCCGGTGCACCGGCATGGGCGTGCCTGACGACTGCGCGCGCTGCGCGCGCATTTAATGCACCGCAGGGAGCCGTTGGCGCCGCAGAGAGCCGTTGCTCCGCTGGTACACCGGACAGTCCGGTGCACACCGGACAGTCCGGTGAATTTTAGCGGAGCGGCTGCCGAGCAAACCCGAGGCTGGCGAGTTCCGGAGGCCGCGTTTCCTTGGAGCACCGGACATGTCCGGTGCACACCGGACAGTCCGGTGAATTATAGCGCGCCGGCTTCCGAGAAATCCCGAGAGCGAAGAGTTCCTCTGGCCGCACCGGACGGTCCGGTGCACACCGGACAGTCCGGTGCCTCCGGCCAGAGAAGCCCTCGGTTGCCTTGCTGCTCCTTTGTTGAATCCAATATTTGATCTTTTTATTGGCTGAGTGTGAACCTTTTGCACCTGTATAACTTATGCACTAGAGTAAACTAGTTAGTCCAATATTTGTGTTGGGCAATTCAACCACCAAAATTATTTAGGAACTAGGTCTAAGCCTAATTCCCTTTCAGAAGGATAAGGAACCCTCCTCACAAAAGTCGCATCGGAGTGGCAACAAGAAAAAGAATATGAGGAAAGTGGTCTACTACGAGACCGATTCTTCATCGCCATCCACCTCCGGCTCCGACGCACCGTCCATAACTTCTAAGCGCCATGAGCGCAAGAAGTTTAGTAAGATTCCCCTATGCTACCCTCGTATTTCAAAACATACTCCTTTACTTTCCATTCCATTAGGCAAACCACCGGTTTTTGACGGTGAAGATTATAATATGTGGAGTGACAAAATGAGGCATCATCTAATCTCACTCCACACAAGCATTTGGAACGTTGTTGAGTTTGGTGTACAGGTACCATCCATAGGGGATGAAGACTATGATTCAGATGAAGTGGCCCAAATTCATCACTTCAACTCCCAAGCCACTACTATACTCCTCGTCTCTCTAAGTCGAGAGGAGTATAATAAGGTGCAAGGGTTGAAAAGCGCAAAGGAAATTTGGGACGTGCTCAAGACCGCGCACGAGGGAGACGAGGTGACCAAGATCACCAAGCGGGAGACGATCGAGGGGGAGCTCGGTCGCTTCATGCTTCACCAAGGAGAGGATCCGCAAGCCATGTACAACCGCTTGAAGACCTTGGTGAACCAAGTGCACAACCTCGGGAGCACCAAATGGGATGACCATGAGATGGTCAAGGTTATTTTTAGATCCCTCGTTTTTCTTAACCCTACGCAAGTTCAATTAATTCAAGGTGATCCTAGATACACGCTAATGTCTCCCGAGGAGGTTATAGGGAAATTTGTGAGCTTTGAGCTAATGATCAAAGGCTCAAAGAAAATCATCGAGCAAGGCACCTCCTCCACGCCCGAGGCACAACCCGTCGCATTCAAGGCAACGGAGGAGAAGAAGGAAGAGTCTACACCAAGTAGGCTCCCCATCGACGCCTAAAAACTCGATAATGAGGAGATGGCTTTAATCATCAAAAGCTTTCGACAAATCCTCAAGCAAAGGAGGGGGAAGGACTACAAGCCCCGCTCCAAGAAGGTTTGCTACAAGTGTGGTAAGCCCGGTCACTTTATTGCAAAATGTCCTATTTCTAGTGACAGTGACAGGGGCGACGACAAGAAGGGGAGAAGAAGGGAAAAGAAGAAATACTACAAGAAGAAGGGTGGTGATGCCCATGTTTGCCGGGAGTGGGACTCCGACGAGAGCTCCACCGACTCCTCCTCCGACGAGGACGCCGCCAATATCGCCGTCAACAAGGGACTCCTCTTCCCCAACGTCGCCCACAAGTGCCTCATGGCAAAGGACGGCAAAAAGAAGAAGGTTAAATCCAATTCCTCCACTAAATATACAACCTCTAGTGATGAGAATAATTCTAGTGATGATGAGGACAATTTACTTACCCTTTTTGCCGATCTTAACATGCAACAAAAGAAAAAATTGAATGAATTAATTAGTGCTATTCATGAGAAGGATGAACTCTTGTACACCCAAGAGGACTTCCTAATTAAGGAAAACAAGAAGCATGTTAAGGTTAAAAATGCTTATGCTCTAGAGGTAGAAAAATGTGAAAAATTATCTAGTGAGCTAAGCACTTGGCATGATGTTATTGCCAACCTTAGGAATGAGAATGCTAGTTTAAATGCTAAGGTTGATTTAAATGTATGTGATGATTCTTATGCCAATCTTAGAAATGATCATGCTATTTCTATTGATAAGATTGAAAAATTAAATGCCTCTCTTGCTAGCCTTAGAATTGAAAATGAAAAATTGATTGCTAAGGCTAAAGACTTAGATGTTTGCAATGCTTCCATTCCGATCTTAGAAGTGAAAATGACATTTTACATGCTAAGATTGTTGAACTAAAAACTTGCAAACCCTCTACATCCACCATTGAGCATGTTTCTATTTGCACTAGATGTAGAGATGTTAACATTGATGCTATTCATGATCACATGGCTTTAATTAAACAACAAAATGATCATATAGCAAAATTAGATGCTAAAATTGCCGAGCATGAACTAGATAATGAAAAAAATTAAATTTGCTCGTAGTATGCTTTATAGTGGGAGACGCCCTGGCATCAAGGACGACATTGGCTTCCAAAGGGGAGACAATGTCAAACTTAATGTCCCTCCTAAAAGATTATCTAACTTTGTTAAGGGCAAGGCTCCCATGCCTCAGGATAACGAGGGTTACATTTTGTACCCTGCCGGTTATCCCGAGCATAAGATTAGGAGAATTCATTCTAGGAAGTCGCACTCTGGTCCTAATCATGCTTTTATGTATAAGAGTGAGACATCTAGTTCTAGGCAATCAACCCATGCTAAATTGCCTAAAAAGAAAACTCCTAGTGCATCAAATGAACCTAGCATTTCATTTAAAACTTTTGATGCATCCTATGTTTTGACTAACAAATCCGGCAAAGTAGTTGCCAAGTATGTTGGGGACAAACACAAGGGATCAAGGACTCGTGTTTGGGTACCCAAAGTTTTTGTATCTAATGTCAAAGGACCCAAAACTGTTTGGGTACCTAAAATCAAGAACTAAACATGTTTTGTAGGTTTATGCATCCGGGGGCTCAAGTTGGATCATTGACAGCGGGTGCACAAACCATATGACTGGGGAGAAAAGAATGTTCTCCTCCTACGAGAAAAACCAAGATCCCCAACGAACTATCACATTCGGGGATGGAAATCAAGGGTTGGTCAAAGGATTGGGTAAAATTGCTATATCACCTGACCATTCTAGTTCCAATGTTTTTCTTGTAGATTCTTTACATTACAACTTGCTTTCTGTTTCCCAATTATGTAAAATGGGTTACAACTGTCTTTTCACGGATACAGGTGTTACTGTCTTTAAAAGAAGTGATGATTCAGTAGCTTTTAAGGGAGTATTAGAGGGTCAGCTATACTTAGTTGATTTCAATAGAGCTGAACTCGATATTTGCTTAATTGCTAAGACTAACATGGGTTGGCTCTGGCATCGCTAACTAGCCCATGTTGGGATGAAGAATCTTCACAAGCTTCTAAAGGGAGAGCACATTTTGGGACTAACAAATGTGCATTTTGAGAAAGACAGGATCCGTAGCGCATGCCAAGCAGGGAAGCAAGTTGGCGCTCATCATCCACATAAGAACATCTTGACGACTGACAGGCCACTCGAGCTCCTTCACATGGACCTATTTGGCTCGATCGCTTACATAAGCATCGGCGGGAGTAAGTACTGTCTAGTTATTGTGGATGACTATTCTCGCTTCACTTGGGTATTCTTTTTACAGGAAAAATCTCAAACCCAAGAGACCTTAAAGGGATTCTTGAGATGGGCTCAAAATGAGTTTGGCTTGAGGATTAAGAAAATTAGAAGCGATAATGGGACGGAGTTCAAGAATTCGCAAATCGAAGGCTTCCTTGAGGAGGAGGGCATCAAGCATGAGTTCTCTTCTCCCTACACGCCACAACAAAATGGTGTAGTGGAGACGAAGAATAGAACTCTATTGGACATGGCAAGAACCATGCTTGATGAGTACAAGACTTCGGATCGGTTTTGGGCCGAGCCGGTCAACACCGCGTGCTACGCCATCAACCGGTTGTATCTACACCGAATCCTCAAGAAGACATCCTACGAACTCCTCACTGGTAAAAAGCCCAATGTTTCATATTTTAGAGTCTTTGGTAGCAAATGTTTTATTCTTGTTTAAAGAGGTAGAAAATCCAAATTTGCTCCTAAGGCTGTAGAAGGCTTTTTACTAGGGTATGACTCAAACACAAGGGCATATAGAGTCTTCAACAAGTCCACTGGACTAGTTGAAGTTTCTTGTGACATTGTGTTTGATAAGACTAATGGCTCTCAAGTAGAGCAAGTTGATCTTGATGAATTAGATGATGAAGAGGCTCCATGCGTCGCGCTAAGGAACATGTCCATTGGGGATGTGTGTCCTAAGGAATCCGAAGAGCCCATTCAAGCACAAGATCAACCATCCTCCTCCATGCAAGCATCTCCACCGACTCAAGATGAGGATGAGGCTCAAGATGATGAAGAAGAAGATCAAGAAGAAGAGCCACCTCAAGACGATGGCAATGGTCAAGGGGGAGATGCAAATGAACAAGACAAGGAGGATGAGCAAGATCCTAGGCCGCCTCACCCAAGAGTCCACCAAGCAATTCAACGAGACCACCCCGTGAACACCATCCTAGGAGACATTCATAAGGGGGTAACCCCTCGATCTCGTGTTGCACATTTTTGTGAACATTATTCGTTTGTTTCCTCTATTGAGCCACATAAGGTAGAGGAAGCACTTCAAGATTCGGATTAGGTGATGGCGATGCAAGAGGAGCTCAACAACTTCACGAGGAATGAGGTATGGCATTTAGTTCCACGTCCTAACCAAAATGTTGTAGGAACCAAGTGGGTCTTCCGCAACAAGCAAGACGAGCATGGTGTGGTGACAAGGAACAAAGCCCGACTTGTGGCCAAGGGATATTCACAAGTCGAAGGTTTGGATTTCGGTGAAACATATGCACCCATAGCTAGGCTTGAATCAATTCGCATTTTACTTGCCTATGCTACTTACCATGGCTTTAAGCTTTACCAAATGGACGTGAAAAGTGCCTTCCTCAATGGACCAATCAAGGAAGAGGTCTATGTTGAGCAACCTCCCGGCTTTGAAGATAGTGAGTATCCTAATCATGTTTATAGACTCTCTAAGGCGCTTTATGGGCTCAAGCAAGCCCCAAGAGCATGGTATGAATGCCTAAGAGACTTTCTTATTGCTAATGGCTTCAAAGTCGGAAAAGCCGATCCTACACTCTTTACTAAAACACTTGAAAATGATTTGTTCGTATGCCAAATTTATGTTGATGATATCATATTTGTGTCTACTAACGAATCTACATGTGAAGAGTTTAGTAGGATCATGACACAAAAATTCGAGATGTCTATGATGGGGGAGTTGAAGTATTTTCTAGGATTCCAAGTCAAGCAACTCCAAGAGGGCACCTTCATTAGCCAAACGAAGTACATTCAAGACATTCTAATCAAGTTTGGGATGAAGGACACCAAGCCCATCAAGACACCCATGGGAACTAATGGGTATCTCGACCTCGACACGGGAGGTAAATCCGTGGATCAAAAGGTATACCAGTCGATGATAGGTTCCTTACTCTATTTATGTGCTTCATGATCGGATATTATGCTTTCCGTATGCATGTGTGCAAGATTCCAAGCCGATCCTAAGGAAGCTCACCTTAGGGCCATAAAACGAATCTTGAGATATTTAGTTTATACTCCTAAGTTTGGCCTTTGGTACCCCAAGGGATCCACATTTGATTTAATTGGTTATTCCGATGCCGATTGGGCAGGGTGTAAAATTAATAGAAAGAGCACATCGGGGACTTGCCAGTTCTTGGGAAGATCTCTGGTGTCTTGGGCTTCAAAGAAGCAAAATTCTGTGGCTCTTTCAACCGCCGAAGCCGAGTATATTGCCACAGGCCATTGTTGCACGCAATTGCTTTGGATGAGGCAAACCCTTAGGGACTATGGTTACAAATTAACCAAAGTTCCTCTTCTATGTGATAATGAGAGTGCAATCCGCACGGCGGATAATCCTGTTGAGCATAACCGCACTAAACACATAGTCATTCGGTATCATTTTCTAAGGGATCACCAACAAAAGGGGGATATCGAAATTGCGTATGTTAGCACCAAAGAACAATTAGCCGATATCTTTACCAAGCCGTTGGATGAACAAAATTTTACCAAACTTAGGCATGAGCTAAATATTCTTGATTCTAGGAATTTTGAATGATATTTTGCACACATAGCTCATCTATATACCTTTGATCATCTCTTTCATGTGCTATGACTAATGTGTTATTTCAAGTCCATTTCATGCTAAGTCATAGATTGAAAGGGAAAAGGAGTCTTCGGCGAAGACAAGGCTTCCACTCCGCTTCATCGAATCATTCATCCTTCGTCGTCGCTCCACACTAACTCTCCAACTTTGGTATAATCTTCACTCCTTTACTTCCATCCAAAGGGGGAGAGAGTAGTTTACAAGGGCTTATACTTCACTCAAGCATCCGTTTTTGGCGATTCATGCCAAAGGGGGAGAGAGTATTAGCCCAAAGCAAAAGGACCGCACCACCACCAATTTCAAAAATATAGTCTTTCAATTGGTATTAAAAGAATTTTTTCAATTGGTATCTTATTTTGATATAATTTCAAATTGGCATACCCTCTTCAAAATTAATATCTAAAACCCTCTTGAACACTAAGAGGAGGATTTCATTAAGGGGGAGTTTTGTTTAGTCAAAGGAAAAGCATTTGAACCAGGGGGAGAAAATTTCAAAACTTGAAAATGCTTCTCAAAATCTTATTCATTTACCTTTGACTATTTGCAAAAGAACTTTGAAAAGAATTTCCAAAACATTTTGCAAAACAAAACATGTGGTGCAAGCGTGGTCCAAAATGTTAATAAGAAGAAAAGTCATCCATGCATATCTAGTAGAAATAGTTATTGGTTTCATTCCAAGCAACCTTTGCACTTACATTATGCAAACTAGTTCAATTCTGCACTTCTATATTTGCTTTGGTTTGTGTTGGCATCAATCACCAAAAAGGGGGAGATTGAAAGGGAAATAGGCTTACACCTTTTCCTAATTGATTTTGGTGGTTGAATTGCCCAACACAAATAATTGGACTAACTAGTTTGCTCTAGATTATAAGTTTTACAGGTGCCAAAGGTTAACAATTGACCAATAAAATGACCAAGAAAGGGTTCAAACAAAGAGAGCAAAAGACAACCGAAGCGTGCCCTGGTCTGGCGCACCGGACTGTCCGGTGTGCCACCGGACAGTGTCCGATGTACCAGGGAACTCAGCTCCAAACTCGTCACCTTCGGGAAAATCGGAGGGCGCTCCGCTATAATTCACCGGACTGTCCGGTGTGCCAGCGAAGCAATGGCTACTTCAGCGCCAACGGTCGACTGCAACCGCATTCAATGTGCTACAGTGCGCGCCAGAGTCAGAGCAGCGTCAGAAGGTGCACCGGACAGTCTACAGTACTTGTCCGGTGCACCACCGGACAGCGAGAAGACCCCACCTGTCAGAGCTTCAAAGGTCGAACCCTAACGACCGGGTGACGTGGCTGGCGCACCGGACAGTGTTCAGTGGCGCACCGGACTGTCCGGTGCGCCATTCGACAGCGGCCTCCACCAAACGGCTAGTTTGGTGGTTGGGGCTATAAATACCCCAACCACCCCACCATTCATTGCATCCAAGTTTTCAGACTTCTACACCTTACAAGAGCTATAGCATTCAATTCTAGACACAACCAAAGAGATCAAATCCTCTCCCAAGTCCGGAATCACTCCAAATCAAATAGTGACTAGAGAGAGCGACATTTGTGTTCATTTGATCTCTTGTGCTTGGATTGCTTCTTTTCTTTCTCATTCTTTCTTGTGAACACTCAATTGTAACTAAGGCAAGAGACACCAATTGTGTGGTGGTCCTTGCGGGGACTTAGTGTCCCGTGTGATTGAGAAGAGAAGCTCACTCAATCTAAGTGATCGTTTGAGAGAGGGAAAGGGTTGAAAGAGACCCGGTCTTTCTGACCACCTCAACGGGGAGTAGGTTTGCAAGAACCGAACCTCGGTAAAACAAATCCTTGTGTCTCACTCCTTATTTGCTTGTGATTTGTTTTTCACCCTCTCTCTCGGACTCGCTTATATTTCTAACGCTAACCCGGCTTGTAGTTGTGATTAAGTTTATAAATTTCAGATTCGCCCTATTCACCCCCCCTCTAGGCGACTTTCAAAAGGAAAGAGGACCAGTGAGGAAATAGATGGGCTGCCGCGTGCCTGATCAGGGCTGCACCGTCGTCGTGGATCGAGGTGCCTGTGCGCTCGGGCAGCGACCAGACGAGGATGGGTTGCTAGCTAGAGGGGAAGAAACTATCGCGCCGCCGCCGGTGAATCGGAACCACGCCATTGCTGGGGGCTCGTTAGTTGCGCTGCGGGGATCGACGCCGGGCTTCGAAGCTTGCATTGTCGTCGTTGGGCGGAGAAGGACCTCGTAGCCACCAGAATTTCTCACCCGTGCTGCTGCTCTCCCATGGGACCACTAGCGCCATGGTCGGTGAACATCAGCATCCTCACCATTGGTACGTGAACCATGTATCTGTTGTTGGGATCCCGTCTCCGTGTAGCGCTCCCCGGATTGGGATCTAGAGCACAGGACAGCCATCCAGCAGGCTTACCGGCGATGTGCCGCCGCTCTGGAGGTCGAGGGGTCGATGAAGACGTCTCCGTCGTGGATCTCGTTGCTAAGGACTGATATTAACTCACGTAGAAGAACACTGCGGGTCGTTGGATCCTCGACCGATGCCCAGGATTAATCCACTCGTACCCCCCCCCCTTCGTGTTTTGATCTGATCCGTTGGATCAAAGCTGGGCAGTGGGTATTAGTCGATTGCGTGGCCAAATCTCGACCACGGATCTGTGATCCAACGACTCACATCACGTACCGGTTCACTGGGGTAGTCCATCTAATCTGGGCCCTAGGTCCTAAAATGGATGGCCCAGCACCGAGCACGTTGAATCTGCATGGTATTTTTGCAGTATGAGTCCTCGGTGTTTTCCACAATCAACCCACAGTCCACACTGTGGGAGTTCTGAGTCTTGGCATCTTTTGCGCAGAACCCCCTAGGTTTCTGTTTAATGGTGGCCGCAGTCCAAGTAACTCAGAAATCTATTAAATTAAATACAGAAATTCTTTTTAATGCAAGATAATGTCCCAAACTTAGGAAATTCATAACTTGATGAATTTAGCTCCAAATTGATTCATTCCAGTGGCATTAATTTTGTTTAAGTATTGTTTATTACCTAGTATCTTTGTCTAACCATGAAACTTGATTTAAAATTATTCACATGAATAACTCTATTCTAGGTATTAAATAACTTCAGAAATTCATAACTCGATAACCGTAGCTTCGATTTTGGTGATTCTCGAACCCACGATCTCGTTACGACGCGTAGATTATTATTACGCAGTTTATTCTTATGTATGGTGTGATGTTAATTTTGCATATACCATGTTTGTCTGTATTGCTACGACTAGCAGTGACGTCACGTGTCATCTGAAGAGCAAGTTGGTACCTAGAATCTCAAGTCCCAGGCAAGTTGTGCCCTTAATCACGTCTTTTACCCAATCATGTTCTAATTAATCATAATGATCTGCATAGGTTAATTTTGATGGGACCCAATAGGTTACCCTAGTTTGATTATCTTTATACCTTGTTCACCACTGAATTTCTGGGTAGTACATGCTATTGCTTTATGTGGTTTTGGGTATAGAGATATACTTTATTCATAATCACACTTTTATTATCTATTTATTATTACTGTTCATGATAAGATCATTATGTTAATTGGAACATGGAGCGACCACCCGGGAAAACAGTGCTACCACAAGGGTTTAATGGGACGCCCTTGGCTGATTAATTAGGAAAGCTAGTGGAAGACTACCTTACCCGAAAGGGGCACGGGCAGTAGGGGAGTGGTCAGTGTAGGGAGGCCCTTGGGATGATTTTGCTGCGATGGCGGTCATGCGAGGGATCCCTGCATTGGAGCTTCCTATAAACTGTAGCGGGTTTTCTGAAGCTAGTGGAACTTTATAAAGGCCTCGTAGTGTTTCCCTGCCTCGCCTCCTCGGTAGAGGTGTATGGGAAGTCGTGATCCCTTGGCAGATGGGTAACATGACTTGTGGGTAAAGATGCGCAACCTCTGCAAAGTGTAAAACTGGTATACTAGCCGTGCTCACGGTCAAGAGCAGCTCAGACCCTCACATGATTAATTTATGGAACTAAATTCAATTTGCCATATGCATTGTATCGCAGGTGATGTTGTTACTTTTGTTCTACTATTTAATTGGGTTGGTATTTACTTATACTTAGTAACTGCTAATAAAATTTTGACCAACTTTAAAAGCAATGCTCAGCTCTAACCATCTCCTTTGGTAAGCCTTACACTTCACGTGAACTCCCACCTTTGGCGAGTTCATGCACATTATTCCCCACAACTTGTTGAGCTATGAACGTATGTGAGCTCACTCTTGCTGTCTCACACCCCCCCACAGGTCAAGAACAGGTACCGCAGGATGAGGCGCATGGAGGATGATGCGTGTGTTCGTGAGAGGTCTAGGTCGTCGTCTCCCAGTCAACTTTTGGTTGCTGGACCGTTGTCTCCTTATAATGTAATTATTTATTTATTTTGTATAGAACTCCTGTTATATAGTAAAGATGTGACATTCGATCCTGTGCCATGATTCATCATATGTGTGAGACTTGGTCCCACCACACCTAGTGATTATGTTCGCGCCCGGGTCTTGGTGCCCTGAAACCCGGGTGTGACATTGGCGCTCGGACGCGGTGAGTTGACTGGATCACTGGAGAAAGAAAAGAGAGAAGAGAGAGAAAACCGGTGAGGTAGAAGACGCCAGGGCATCCCTTGATCACGCGATGGACGGCGAGGATTAATAGGATCGGGATGAAGAAACTGGGATCGTAGGATGGTAAGCGGAGGGGATAGATTAAATCTTGCGTACCCCTTCGTACCGTGGAATTCGAGCAGTAAGATTGTGATCGTGTGGTCCAGATCTAGGCGGGATTTTATAAAGCGCGGATCTAATATTGACCATAGATCTCGAATCGGACAGCGAGGATAGATCCATACCCCTTCGCGGGTCTAAATTGCACTTGAGCCCCTCGGTTTATGTCAAAACAACCCGCGGTCCTCTGGATGCTATTCGTTGTGTCTCGGTAAACTTATGCCAGAACCCCCTGACCTTTCTGAAAATTGATGCCCAATCCAGAGATGTTTAAAAACAGAGAAATAATTCATTTTAGCTCCAAATTGAACCATTCCAATTTCTAAAATTTTGTAATATTATTATCTATCATTTAGTGACTCTGTTTTGACATGAAAACAGTAAGAAAATTAATTTCTCATTTAATCCTATTTCAAGTATATTAAACCTTGGAAAAATTCATATCTTAAAATATATAACTCCAAATTTAATGATTCCAGTTCCAATGATCTTATTTTAATGTCTAGATTATTATTGTGTATTTTAATTACATGCTTGGTGTGATGTTAATTTTTGCTATACTATGTATGTATTGTGTTTATGCGAGTAGACGAGTAAGCCACTGAGGATTCTGAGGTTCAGCAAGTAGAAGTAGCTGAGCAGGAGCTCATTGAAGTCAAGTTGTGCCCTTGATCACTTACTTTTTCTCAACCATGTTCTTATTAATTATAATGATCTGCATAGGTTAATTTTGATGGGATCCAATAGGTTACCCCAGTTTTGGTTATCTTTATACCTTGTTCACCACTGAAATATTTTTGGGTAGTACCTGCTATTGCTTTATGTGGATTTGGGTATGGAGATACACTATTCATAATTATTCTTTTATTATCTTTTTATTATTACTGTTCATGTTAAGATCATTAAGTTAATGGGAACATGGAGCGACCACCCGGGAAAACAGTGCTACCACAAGGGTTCAATGGGACGCCCTTGGCTGATTAACTAGGAAAGCTAGTGGATGACTTCCTTACCCGAAAGGGGCAAGGGCAGTAGGGGAGTGGTTAGTGTAGGGAGGTCCTTGGGTTGATTTTGCTGCGATGGCGGTCAGGTGAGGGATTCCTGCACTGGGGCTTCCTATAAACTGTAGCGGGATTTCTGAAGCTAGTGGAACTTTGTAAAGGCCTCGTAGTGTTACCCTGCCTCGCCTCCTCGGTAGAGGTGTATGGGATTGGCCGTCTCTTGGCAGATGGGTAGCATGACTTGTGGGTAAAGATGTGCAACCTCTGCAGAGTGAAAACTGGTATACTAGCCGTGCTCACGGTCATGAGCAGCTCAGATCCTCACATGATTAATTTATGGAACTTAAATTTAATTTGACATTTACATCGCATTTGGGATTATTTTATTATTACTTTTCTTTATTATTATTAAGGTTTGGTATTTACTTACACTTAGTAATTGCTAATAAAATTTTGACCAACTTATAAAAGCAATGCTCAGCTTCAGCCCTTATTTTGTTGATCAGCCTTACACTTCACATGAACTCCCACCTTCGGTGAGTTCATGCACATTATTCCCCATGACTTGTTGAGCTATGAACGTATGTGAGCTCACTCTTGCTGTCTCACACCCCCCACAGGAGAAGAACAGGTGGTCGAAGAGGAGTCGCCTAACACTGAGGCATTCGACTTGATCTAGGTGGCATCTCCCAGTCAGCTTTGTGGCGCCAGGGAATAATACTTAGTTCGCTTTATTTTATCATTTATTTTTGTAAGACTTCCGCTATGTAATAAGTACATTTATGATATTTATGACATTTATCTCTATGCACTCTGTTATTATGTTTGTTGTTCTTCCTTGGCGCACATATGAGATGCACCCGGATTTTTCTCTTAAATCCGGGTGTGACAGAAGTGGTATCAGAGCAAATGTTGACTGTAGACGAAACCTAGATAGAAATGGACAAACCCTTACCTACTTATCTCACTCTGATTCTTTCTATACTTACGTTGATTCTGTCTCACCTTCTATTGTTCTACTCTGATCATTCTTTCCTTTTCTACTCTAAGACAAGATGGATTTCACACCTTGGAATCCTACGTTTATGACCTTCTTAGGAGATAGGAGGCCTAAGACAAAAATCAAAACTATTTTCTATATTTAAAAATGTTGTTTGATTGTTCTGATAATAAATGTCTGATTTGCTTCTTTGATTGATTGAAATATTATATATGGACATCTTAGCATGTGCCACCATAAGGTAATGAATTAGCTATGGTAGGTAAAACATTAATCTGCTTAGCTAATAAATTCCCCAAAGTAACACGATTCGTAATTACTGCCTTGTCTACTATTCTCTCTTACCATATGTATCTAACTCAGATGGTCAATACCAGGAGGGGTGGTGGAATAGATTTGCCTCCCAGACGACACACTCGGAGGATATTTAGACAACCACAGCCACAACTAGCAAAGATGAATCCTCCTAATCCTCCACCAGGCGGAGTTGACCCACTGATTGCAGCTCAGATGAGGATGATGCAGCAAATGGCAGACACTATGGCAGATATGCAGGCTCAGATGCAGCAAGAACGCCAGGAGATGCACTAGGAAAGAGAAGAGATACACCAGGAGTTGCGCCAGGAGCGAGAAGAGATACGGCAGGAGAGAAGGGCACAACAGCAGCTGCAACAGCAATTTCAACAACAACAGCAACAGCAGCAACAGCAACAAGTACCATTGCCTCCACCACCACCACCAGTTCCACCTCGTGATAAGCACCGGGAATTTATGAGCCATAAGCCACCAACCTTTGCTAGTTCGCCGGATCCACTTGATGCAGATGATTGGTTGAAGTCAATTGAGAAGATGCTCAACATCACCCAATGCTCAGACCGGGAGAAAGTTCTTTATGCCTCTAGTCGTCTGACAGATCCTATTACTGACTGGTGGGATTCTTATACTGCTGCCCATGAAGCTGCTGATACTATTATTTGGGCAGAATTCAGTACACAGTTTAGAAACTACCACATTCCAGCTGGATTGATGATGATCAAGAAGAAGGATTTTCTGTCATTGAAGCAAGGCAACATGTCTATCAGCGAGTATAGAGATAAATTCATTCAGCTGTCGAGATATGCTCCAGATGAGGTTGCTGAGGATGAGAGAAAGCAGGAGCACTTTATTGAAGGACTTAATGGACCCCTACAGTATGCACTGGTTGCACACACATTTCCATCATTTTAGAGGCTACTAGATAAGGCTCTTGCTATTGAACACAAGTGTGTTCAACTAGGAGACTTGAAGAGGAAGGCTATCTCATAGGGACAGGGTAGCAGCAGTGTTCGTCCCCGCTACGTTGCACCACAGGGTACACCGACTCGAGTAGGAGGACCACGCCTAGCTCAGTATGCTCCACAGGGGTCTCCACGGACACCTCCTACTCGTCAGGCTACTCCAACTAGAACCCCGACGAGGTCTGCAAGGCAGAAGACCGGCCCTACATGCTTCAAGTGCAGTCAGATTGGGCACTATGCTAATGCTTGTCCGATGGGAAATTATGGTACACCAGCTAAGAACAAGCAACAGACTCCTGGCAAGGGATATTCTATAGCCAGAGTTAATCAAGTCAGCGTCGATGATACTTCTAATGGTGTTGACATCGTACTCGGTATATTTTACATTAATGCAATTCCTGCAACAATACTATTTGATTCTGGTGCTATACATTCATTCATGTCTGCTCGATATGCCAACACCAATGAGATACCCCTGCTAAATATGAGAAAACCAATGATAGTAATCACACCTAAAGGGCCTATTGAGGCAAATCAAATGACACGTAGATTGACATTAACAATCATGGGAAGAGAATTTGGAGCTACTGCTATAATATTGGAGGCCAGCAGTATAGATCTGATCCTTGGTATGTCATGGTTAAGGAAGGCAAAGGCCATTATAGCATGTGGTAGGGGTACTATAGAACTCACTAGCCCTAAAGGAGAAACATTTCAAGTTCAAATTGCAGTAACCACCTCTTCCAAACGGGCGATATACTTTATAGCGGAGGAGTTTGTTGGTGACAACATCCGGGTGGTTAGAGATTTTCCGGATGTCTTTCCAGAGGAGTTACCAGGGATGCCACCAAATAGGGAAGTTGAGTTTGTCATTGATCTTTTACCTGGAACTGCCCCTATTTCTAAACGACCATACAGGATGGCTGTAGAAGAATTAAAGGAACTTAAGAAGCAATTAACTGAGTTACAAGAGGCGGGGTACATTCGTTCGAGTTCCTCACCATGGGGAGCACCGGTGCTATTTGTACAGAAGAAGGATGGATCGCAACGGATATGTGTGAACTATAGATCACTTAATGATGTTGCTGTGAAGAACAAGTATCCATTACCCCGTATTGAGGATTTATTTGATTAGATGAGAGGTGCTAGGGTATTCTCTAAGATTGATCTCCGATCAGGATACCATCAAATGAAGATTAGACCATCAGATATTTCAAAGACGGTTTTCTCAACCCGATATGGATTATATGAGTTCACTGTTATGTCATTTGGATTAACCAATGCACCAGCTTATTTTATGAATTTGATGAATAAGGTGTTTATGGAGTATTTGGACAGATTCGTCGTGGTGTTCATCAACAATATTCTTATCTATTCTAAGAGTGAAAGTGATCATGAAGAACATCTAAGGTTGGTGCTACAGAAGCTATGAGATAATCAACTCTATGCCAAGTTTAGCATGTGCGAGTTTTGAATTGATAAGGTGCCATTCCTTGGACATATTATTTCTAATGGAGGAATAGCAGTGGATCTTGATAAAGTGAAGGAGATAATGGAATGGAGCGTGCCCACTACCGTCACTGAGATTCGGAGTTTCTTGGGGCTTGCAGGATATTATCGAAGATTTATTGAAGGGTTTTCTAAGATTGCTAAGCCTATGACCTCGCTGCTGGAGAAAGGAAGAGAATTTAAGTGGGATGAGAAATGCCAAGACAACTTTGATCAATTGAAGAAGAGATTGATGTCACCACCAGTGTTGATTATGCCAGATCTACAGAAAGGATTTGACATTTATTGTGATGCATGTGGCTAAGGATTAGGATGTGTGCTCATGCAAGAAGGACATGTGATCGCCTATGCATCTCGTAAGTTGTGGAAACACGAATTAAACTACCCCACTCATGACTTGGAACTGGCAGCATTTGTGCATGCTCTTAAGATTTGGAGACACTACATTATGGGAACTAAGTGCCAAGTATATACGGATCATAAGAGTTTGAAGTACATATTCACTCAGAAGGATCTCAACCTTAGGCAACGCCGTTGGTTGGAGCTCATTAAGGATTATGATTTGGAGATTCACTACCACCCAGGCAAGGCAAATTTGGTTGCAGATGCCTTGAGTCGGAAGGAGCACGTTCACTCTGCTTTTGTTGTCCAGCTACCCGATGAATTAGCAAAAGATTTTGAGAGGCTCAACCTGGGAATTGTTACACATACGGAAGGAGTTACCATTGAATTGGAACCTACCTTAGAGCAAGAAATTCATAAAGGTCAGGTTGGTGATGCTAAGATTCAGGAGATCAAGGATCTGATAACAGAGGGTAGAGGCCTAGATTTCACGGAGGATGAGCAAGGCACGGTATGGTTCAAGAATCGGATCTGTGTTCCTGATATCAATAGTCTTCAGGAAACCATATTGAAGGAGGCACATGACTCAGTTTATTCTATACACCCTGGTAGTACTAAGATGTACTAGGACCTGAAGCAGAAGTATTGGTGGTATGGATTAAAGAAGGATGTTGCTTCACATGTTGCACTGTGTGACGTTTGCCAGAGGGTGAAAGCGGAACATCAAAGACCTGCTGGTTTACTACACCCGCTTAAGATACTTGAGTGGAAATGGGAAGAGATTGGCATGGACTTCATTGTTGGATTACCCCGCATATCTGATGGGTATGATTCTATATGGGTGATTGTGGACAGGCTAACTAAAGTAGCCCACTTTATTCCAGTAAAGACCACATATTCAGGAGCCAAGTTAGCAGAGTTGTACATGGAACGGATCGTATGCCTGCATGGTGTGCCAAAGAAGATTGTGTCAGACCGGGGATCACAGTTTACCTCTCGATATTGGAAGAAGTTGCACGAGTCCTTGGATACAAGATTGAATTTTAGTTCGGCTTACCATCCCTAGACTGATGGTCGGACTGAGAGGACCAACCAAGTGCTGGAAGATATGTTAAGAGCTTGTGCTCTTAAACATGGTGGAAGTTGGGATAAGAGTTTGCCTTATGCGGAGTTCTCTTATAATAATAGCTACCAGGCCTGTTTGAAGATGTCACTGTTTGAAGCTTTGTATGGCAAAAAGTGCAGGACTCCACTGTATTAGGATCAAACTGGTGAAAGGCAGTTATTTGGGCCAGAGATTATACAAGAAGCAGAGGAACAAGTCCATCAAATAAGGGAGAATTTGAGAACTGCACAATCCAGGCAGAAAAGCTATGCTGATACCCGGAGAAGACTACTGGAGTTTAAGGAGGGTGATTATGTCTATTTGAAGGTGTCACCACTCCGGGGTATGAAAAGATTTAAAGTCAAAGGAAAGTTGTCCCCTCGCTTTATTGGACCCTTCTTAATCTTAAAGCGAGTGGGAGAGGTGGCATATCAATTGGAGTTACCGGATCATCTTGCGGATGTTCATGATGTCTTTCATGTATCTCAGCTGAAGAAATGTCTCAGGGTACCTGAAGAGCAGCTACCAATGGAAGACCTTAGTGTTTAGGATGATTTGACTTATGCAGAGTATTCGATCAAGATTCTTGACACATTGACTCGAGTTACAAGGAATAAGGTGAATAAGGTGATAAAGATGTGCAAAGTGCAATGGAGTCACCACGGAGAAGATGAAGCAACCTGGGAAAGAGAAGAAGAGCTTCGTATATATTTTCCCCATCTTTTCCCTCGTTCCTCCTAAATCTCGAGGACGAGATTCTTTTTAAGGTGGGTAGGATTTGTAATACTCAAAATTTTATAAAAGGATTATATAGTGACTTCCTCATATTATGTGCCTTATTTGCATCATGAAAAGAGCATACATAAAATTACGAGTGATTAAATTAAACCAATGACACTAAATAAAAGAAAGTGCATCTTGTTGGAGTTTTATATGTTTGTGCACTAAATAAAATAATAAGGATAATAATAATGAGATAATAATTCTAAAGGTTGGATCAAGCCCTAAATTGAAATTAGGGTTTTTGAAAATGAAAAGAAGAGAAATGATATGAAATATATGTATATATATGATTATATTTCTAAAATTGGTATTTTAACTTCACAAAAATAAATGAGAATGAATTTGGCACAAACTCGAATTTAAATTTGAATTCAACTAAGCTTAGAAATGAAGAAGATAGAAAGAAAAGATAAAAAAATAATAAAAAGCTACATGGGCTAGCTACCTCCACTCGGCCCATCTCCCTACCACACTCCCACGCGGCCCACCAGTGAAACCGCAGCGCCCGCGCCTGCTTTGACTGACGTGCGGGCCCTACCGCTCAGCTCATCCTTTACACCCGCACGCCAGCCGCGCCTTGGCTTTATCATGCGCGCGCGTCGCTGTTCGTTGGGACCCGCTGGTCAGCTCCACCATCTTCTTCAACCACCCGAGCAAAATGTGTGCAGTTTGTTGGGGTCGCCATGACCGGACTCTCCCCTTCTGTGCCACGAGGCGATATAAATCCCCCAGCACACCCAACCCTCAGCCCTAACCTCCACCGCCATAGTTTAGAAACCATCACGGCAGCCGCCGAGAGAAAGAGAGGAGAGAGAACAAACGCCTCGGCGCTCCCATCACGTGGAGGATCTTCGAACCATGAGCACCAGTCCCGTCTTCACCTCCCTCCGTGTCGGTATGTTCCGTGCCCCTCTCTGTAGCATGATAGGAAGTGCGAGACGTCTTAGCCTAGGCACTGGCGTGGATGCGGTGGGACAACGCTCCAGGCACTGTCGAGGAGGAAGGCTTGCCGCTGGAAGGCGCGCAGTCTCGAGCAGTCGGTAGAAGAAGGCTAGGTGCCGACCTAGACACGGAGTTGGAGACGAAGAAGGTTCTGTGCTGTATAACGGGGGCTCGAATGGCGAGCTCGGGTGGTCGTTGCCGGATCCTTGGCGCTCGGCCGCGGCGAGTTGACTGGATCACTAGAGAAAGAAAAGAGAGAAGAGAGAGAAAACCGGTGAGGTAGAAGACGCCAGGGCATCCCTTGATCACGCGATGGACGGCGAGGATTAATAGGATCAGGATGAAGAAACCAGGATCGTAGGATGGTAAGCGGAGGGGGTAGATTAAATCTTGCGTACCCCTTCGTACCGTGGAATTTGGGCGGTTAGATTGTGAACGTGTGGCCCAGATCTGGGCGGGATTTCATAAAGCATGGATCTAATCTTGACCATAGATATCGAATCGGACAGCCAGGATAGATCCATACCCCTTTGCGGGTATAAATTGCACTTGAGCCCCTCGGTTTATGTCAAAACAACCCGCGGTCCTCTGGGTGCTTTTCGTTGTGTCTCGGTAAACTTATGCCAGAACCCCCTAACCTTTCTGAAAATTGATGCCCAGTCTAGATATGTTTAAAAACAGAGAAATAGTTATAGAAATTCATTTTTAATATAAAAACAAATCTAGAAACTTGTAAAATGCATAGAAAATTCATTTTAGCTCCAAATTGAAAATTTTGTAATATTATTATCTATCATTTAGTGACTCTGTTTTGACATGAAAACAGTAAGAAAATTAATTTCTCGTTTAATCCTATTTCAAGCATATTAAACCTTGGAAAATTCATATCTTAAAATATATAACTCCAAATTTAATGATTCCAGTTCCAATAATCTTATTTTAATGTCTAGATTATTATTGTGTATTTTAATTATATGTTTGGTGTGATGTTAATTTTTGCTATACTATGTATGTATTGTGTTGATGCGAGTAGACGAGCAAGCCATTGAGGATTCTGAGGTTCAGCAAGTAGAAGTAGCTAAGCAGGAGCTCATTGAAGGCAAGTTGTGCCCTTGATCACTTACTTTTTCCCAACCATATTCTTATTAATTATAATGATCTGCATAGGTTAATTTTGATGGGATCCAATAGGTTACCCCAGTTTCGGTTATCTTTATACCTTGTTCACCACTAAAATATTTTTGGATAGTACCTGCTATTGCTTTATGTGGATTTGGGTATGGAGATACACTATTCATAATTATTCTTTTATTATATTTTTATTATTACTGTTCATGTTAAGATCATTAAGTTAATGGGAACATGGAGCGACCACCCGGGAAAACAGTGCTACCATAAGGGTTTAATGGGACGCCCTTGGCTGATTAACTACGAAAGGTAGTGGATGACTTCCTTACCCGAAAGGGGCAAGGGCAGTAGGGGAGTGGTCAGTGTAGGGAGGTCCTTGGGTTGATTTTGCTGCGATGGCTGTCAGGCGAGGGATTCCTGCACTGGAGCTTCCTATAAACTGTAGCGGGATTTCTGAAGCTAGTGGAACTTTGTAAAGGCCTCGTAGTGTTACCCTGCCTCGCCTCCTCGGTAGAGGTGTATGGGATTGGCCATCTCTTGGCAGATGGGTAGCATGACTTGTGGGTAAAGATGTGCAACCTCTACAGAGTGTAAAACTGGTATACTAGCCGTGCTCACGGTCATGAGCAGCTCGGACCCTCACATGATTAATTTATGGAACTTAAATTTAATTTGACATTTGCATCACATTTGGGATTATTTTATTATTACTTTTCTTTATTATTATTAAGGTTTGGTATTTACTTACACTTAGTAATTGCTAATAAAATTTTGACCAACTTATAAAAGCAATGCTCAGCTTCAGCCCTTATTTTGTTGATCAGCCTTACACTTCACATGAACTCCCACCTTCGGTGAGTTCATGCACACTATTCCCCACGACTTGTTGAGCTATGAACGTATGTGAGCTCACTCTTGCTGTCTCACACCTCCCACAGGAGAAGAACAGGTGGTCGAAGAGGAGTCGCCTAACACTGAGGCATTCGACTTGATCTAGGTGGCGTCTCCCAGTCAGCTTTATGGCGCCAGGGAATAATACTTAGTTCGCTTTATTTTATCATTTATTTTTGTAAGACTTCGCTATGTAATAAGTACATTTATGATATTTATGACATTTATCTCTATGCACTCTGTTATTATGTGTGTTATTCTTCCTTGGCGCACATATGAGATGCACCCGGATTTGTCCCTTAAATCCGGGTGTGAAAGTTGCCCTCCCTCTCTATTGTGAGCCGGGGAGGGTAGCGTTTTCACTCACTACCGCAACACGTAAGCGAAGGCAGCAAACATGCTACATCGGCTCAGCCTTCGGGATAAGGCCTGCCTCACGAAAATTAAACAATATCATCCTCAACTCCTCACCCTCAAAAAGATTCCGTAGATCCCCCTCCCCAATACACGTCCCGGACGTCGCGGACAGCAAATCTCGTTGGCCACCCCGATCAACCTAAAGACGGGATCGTTCCATCCCCATCCGTCGATGCCGACCACTTCGCGACATCTCGCCAACATTATGCTTCGACACCACCTTTCACCGGCGGTGCTCTTCAGTCATCGCCCTAGCCGGGGGAGCAGACGCATCCACATCCAACGCGGCAAAATAATCTAAATCCTCATCCGAAGACTCCTCAGTCCATGAAAACGGGCTACCAAACTCACCCCCGTCAGATGACCAAGACCTAGTTTCAGAACTAGACAAATTCTCACTAACAGGCACTGCATTCGCAGCCGCCACAAAATTAATATCATCAGTAGGGGTTGCTTGCGCAGGCCCAGACGTCAGAACCTACGCAACAACCGACTTTCAGTATCACAAAATTAAAGTCCTAAACCCAATGCCCCTAACGCGACCCCGCCACCTGCGAAGGAGCAGCCGACGCTGCAGGGTGTTCATCAGCCGGCGTAGCTGCCGCTAGAGTGTCTTCACCAGCCAGCACAGCGGCCGCTGCAGGGTCCCCGCCACAGTCGGTCAGTGGCGCCGGTTGCTCTTCAACCCCCGTCCTCGCATCTTCTGCCCGGGTCACCGAGCTTTCCAAGCCACCGAAGTCATCGACTTCTTCATCATTCATCATCTACAGAAACAGCACAAAACATTAAAAAACGTCACACACCTGCGCTAGCGCCCGGTTACACCTCTCCTAGACAGTATCGCAGCCGTGAGGGCCCCACATCCTGTCATAAAGCGTCCCAGCGGACCGCTTGAGCACCTCATCTTCGACCTAGAAGATTCCACGGTCGGAGTCCTCATTCGCCCGGTCAAAGACTTCGAAATGCCTGCATCCCTCATGGGACAAAGCATTCGCAACCCTCTCGTAGGTAATGAGCGAGGCAAAGGACATGAGACCCGTCACGATGGACGGGAGCAACTCTAGCTCCTCCTGTAGCCATCCGAGGAAACGGAGGCCCACCTCCCCGCTGCACGTGACGAAGAGGGCGGTACGCACACCAAGCTGCCGGTACGCGTCCACGAGCAACGTGTGTGCTCGGTCGACTCCAGTGCGGGTGGAAGCCTCCGCTTTGTCTAGATAGCCACACAGACTCCTATGCCCCGACTCCGTGTCAGTGGCGCGCTTTAGGGCGAGGTTAGCCTCGGCACGGGCGGCCTAGGCCTCTACGCGGGCCTTGTCCACATCTTCCTTTTCCGCCGCAAGCCAGTGGACAAGGTCCTCTTTCTCAGCCTCCACCGCCGACAGCTTTTCCAGCAAATTGCGGCTCTTGTTTTCCGCGGCCGACTTGTCTCGCACAGCTTCGGTATGCTGCATTCGGAGGCCCTCAATCCTCCCCTCGAGCCGCCGCCTTTCGACAGCAAACTCCAAGGTCAACACCCCCGACGCAATGTGCTCGGCGAAGGCGACCGCCTGGCACAAAAGACTATCAAATTCGAAGCCATAGAAGAAAAACAAAATCCAGAGGCAAAGATTACTCACGTGTTTCAGCTATTGCGCACCTGAGCCAGCCACGTCCTTCGCAACGGCGGCCGAGGCAATTTCGCCGCTGGCGCAGAACCTGGACCATGGGTCCTGCGAGGACCCCTTCGCCCCGTTGCCATGGCCACCAGGCCAGCCGCCACCTGCGCCGGGACAACAGCCAGGGTCTCCGTCACTACCGATACAACAGCAGCAACAACATTCCTAAGCTAATCGAGATGTAAACATGTCCTTGCCGGCCGCCTGGGGAATCGAAACATTCCTAGGCTAGCGACCCCCGGTAACCTTCAGCATTCGCGCGGAAGATTCCTGGAGCTCGGGCGAAGACATCGTCTCCCCGGGAACCGCGTAGGTCTCCAACAAATCCGTAGCAAAACGACCGGAAGCCCTCGACCCCTCAGCTGTTGTACCTAATTTCCTCTTCTTGGCAGCCGCGCTCGGCGCTGTTCCCCGCGAAGGGCCCTCATCGGTCGTCATCACCACCTTTTTTCCCCGGTGGACAGCAGCATCATCGTCCCCCGGGTAGCCGACATACGACAAACGGTTCAACTCAAAAATTTGGTTCAACCTAACATTTGAATGGCGGATATCCCAACTCCTCAGGGTCTCTGTCTTCGTCACATACTTTCCTACAATCTTCGCGGCCTCGGCCTCCACTTCACGCACAAATGCGGCCGGGTTCCGACCGCGTAAATCCACCACAAAGGCAGGACTTCGCACCAACTGGTCTCCTGGGTTGGCATCCGACGGGGGCACACTTCGCCCAGTACCCAATGGTGTGCCAAGGGCCACACTCCATAGGTGATAAAATTCTCAACCAAGTCGCGCCCGCTACTCAAGCGGGCAGCATGTCGAAAGGCCCTGTCATAGGACAAGCAGTATATGAATGTGTTGCTGCATGGAAAATAGAGGATAAAATTATTTCTATCACTCTAGATAATGCCGCAAACAATGATGGTGCTATTCGAGGTTTGAGGGCCAGATTTTCAGCTAGACAAGGAACTGCTTTTATTGCAAAATATTTTCATGTCAGATGTTGTGCACACATAATTAATTTGGTTGTTAAGGACAGAACTGCAGTATTGGAATCTTTGATAAGCAATCTAAGATCTACTGTGAAGTACATTAAGAAATCTCCTTCTCGCCTGCATAAGTTTGTTGAGATTTGTAGATCTCTAGCTTTGAAAATAGGAGAAGGGTTGAGTCTTGATGTTTCAACTAGATGGAGTTCAACATACAATATGTTGCATACTAGTGTAGCTTATAAAGAAGCCATTCAAACATATGCTGATGCAGATTTGAACTATAAATGGGAACCTGCAACCGAAGAGTGGGATTTGTTTGTTGCAATTGAACCAATTCTTGCATCTTTAGCTAAAGTTACCACTGCATTGTCTGCTTCTTCATATCCCACTGCGAATTTATTCTATCCTCACATTGTTGACATCAAAATCGCATTGAGGGCAGCAATGGTTTCCAATAATTTGAATTTAAGGAAAATGGGTAATGCAATGATAGAGAAGTTTAACAAGTATTGGGAAGAAAAGAATAATGTTATGGTGATTGCTACTATTCTTGATCCAAGGTATAAGATGAGATTTATTGAGTGGTGCTTCGAGAAGCTATTTGATGGAGACCTAGTTGTGTTTGAGTTAGATGATGTTCGCTGCGAGTTAGAAAAGTTATATGAGGATTTTGAGGTGCAGTATAGAGAGACAAAAGATGCTCAAAACAGATCTAATGCTTCCTCATCTTTGAGTATGAAAGATCATGTAGTTTGCCATCTGCTTCATGTGAATTTCAGTCATTCTTGTCTTCAACTCAATCTAACCCATCAAAGAGCGAGTTGCTAATCTATTTAGAGGAGACTAATGTGAGTCTTAGTAACAAGGAGTTTGATTTGTTGAATTGGTGGAAGGTTAATTCACATAGATTTCCGGTGGTGTCCAGAATGGCAAAAAAATTCCTAACTATACCGGCAACATCCGTGTCTTCGGAGTCTACTTTTAGCACAGGGGGTAGAACTCTAGATGATTACCGTAGTTCTCTAAGCCCTTCTATGGTGGAGGCATTGATATGCTCCTCTAGCTGGATTCGAGGTGCACATGATGGAAGCATGACTTATGTGGTAAGGTCTTTTATTATTTCTTATACTTGTCCTTTTCATGTAACACTTTAATTGAACTTTGTATTTTATCAGGAACAAGATGGTGAGGATGATGTCGAGAATGTTTGGTTTCCAAAAAGTTTGGTGGGAAGCAACTAGTAAGAGATCATGCGCTATGAATAAATAGTTTAAGCATGTGATATTTTATCTATGATTGGACCTGCAAATATGAAACTGAAATAAGCCCTCAATGTTTGCAGATGAAAACAAATCTGAATATGCAAACTGAAACAAATCTGAATCTGAAATTCTGAAACAAGACCTCAATGTGTTGTGTTTAAAGCTTAGCATTTTCCTTGTGTTGTGTTTGGCTGTTTGCTGCAGGTACTGTCGTCTGTCGACATGATAGTCACTCGCTGCTTGGAGCCTTGGATGGCTGTCGGCCTGTCGCATGGTGCTCTAGAGTCTGGAGTCTGGACGTCTGGTCAGGAGAGGACTCAGGACAGTGGAGTAGTGGACTACTCACTACTAGACTTAGTCTCTTAGTTGCTGGCTGAGTGGTTGTGTCTTATGTGTTCTGTGGTCTTTTGAATCAATGATAGTGACCAGTGACACCATTTGTATTTTGCATAATACTTTTTTGCGTAAATGGAAGTATGGCACTGCTGTAGACTGTAGTGCACTAGTGCTGTTCTATCAACTATGTGGTGTGGTTGTGGACTTGTGGACGTGTGGTCTTTTACTTTTTTGAATGTGAGACAATGATACATATTGTGCTTCAAATTTTAGCTAATGACTGTAAATTGTTGTTTTACTCTTTTACTCTTTTAGCTAATGACTGTAATCTGTAAATTTTAGCTAATGACTGTACAGGCTCGCGAGCCGAGCCGAGCCTCATCACCGAGCTCGCGAAGTGACCGAGCCGAGCCTGGCTCGGCTCGCTATTCCACCGAGCCTCACCGAGCTAAGCCTGACTCGGCTCGTTTCCAGCCCTAGGTTTCAACAACGAGTCGTGCGCACTAGCCAAAGATGCCTAGGGAAGGGATGTGTATAACGAGGCTGATGGAAAAGATAGGCAGAAAGCGAGCCTGTTGGACAGTCATTGACAGCACTGTGATGAGTCTGTTCCAATTTCTTACTCTAAACCAATTAGCTTTATTTAAGGGGTTGTTTATTCTGTTCCATCGCGTCATCGTAACCAAACACACTATACGACTATTATGTATCCTAATTAGGAACTACTAGTGATCTGTTTCTTATTAGAATTGCTATTCGTGTAGGAGCATGGGTCTCGGCCAGTGCGAGTCCACCATTATATTAGTATAATTCAAACCGAAAAAAGAACAAACGTTTACCAACTGGCTGAAAAAGAAACAAAAACGAAATAAAATTTGCACGAAGAACGAACAACCTAATTGGATTTTTAGGTGGAAGTGGCAGGAGAGCAGGCAAGAACGTGGAATTCAGTTTCGAGTCTGCTGATCATTCAAATGTGATGGAGATGGGGCTTCTCACGGTGTGCTTTTCAGATACCCACCGAAGCGCGCCCTGAACTACCTTGGCGCCACCACTCTGCCCTCGCGGCACGGACACCGTGAAGCTCTGCTCCTGGTTCGCCTCTGTGAACCGCAGCGACCTCGGCTCGACGTGCAGCCCCACGCTCGACGGCAGGTCTACGTAGGGGTAGTACACAGCCTGCGCCTCGCCGACGTTCCTCACCGTCCGGTGCACCACCGCCACCGGATTGGCCGAGGAGTTCCACGCCTGCGGGAACACGACCGAGATGGAGGGGTAGTTCAACGCGTGGTCCGGGATCACCGCGACGGCCGAGCAGTCCACGGCGCGCCGCGCGATGATGGACACGTCCCGACTCGCATAGACGCTGCAGAGAAAGCTGACGTAGTCTTCGGCGGCGATGTCGTAGACCAGGCCGGGGTCGACGGCCTTGACTGGATTCACGTGGCCGGCGCCCGTCGCGAAGAAGTCGGCTGGCAGAAGCTGCTCGTTCACTATCGGGTTTCCGGAGCGGTCGATGGGGTCGGCGGTTGTCACGATAGCGGACCTGATCGCCGCCGGCGACCAGTACGGGTGCTTGCTCTTGATCAGTGCCGCGACGCCAGCGAGGTGCGGTGCCGACATGGACGTGCCGGATTCGAAGTTGAAGGTCGGCCCGGGACTCACCGACGAGGATGGAGGGCCGACCTGGGTCGGCCACGCCGCGAGCACGCTCACGCCGGGGCCCGTGACGTCGGGTTTCAAGATGCCCGGATTGCGCTGGCTCGGCCCGCGCGAGGAGAAGGAAGTGATGGCCGGGGCCGGCGACGTGCCCAGAACCGTGCCCCGAAAGGAGATCTGCGCCGTCGGGTTCGCCGTGGAGCTGATGTACTTCTTGATCGCGACTCCGGCGACGTAGCTGACGTGCGAAGCCGGGAGGACGTGGGCGTCGGCGACTGTGCTGTAACCGTTGGAGAACTGGTTGGCCAATACCATGCCGATGCCTCCTGCTCGTTTCACCTCGGCACCTTTGTCAACCCTCCCGACGAAATCGTCACGGTCACAGAGCACGATCTTGCCCCTGAC
Source organism: Zea luxurians (assembly GCA_029449295.1). Taxonomy (NCBI): domain Eukaryota; kingdom Viridiplantae; phylum Streptophyta; class Magnoliopsida; order Poales; family Poaceae; genus Zea; species Zea luxurians. The sequence goes on from JAOPSE010000009.1 coordinate 119,847,973, forward strand.
ATCGAAGCCGTCCAGCGACCCATTGCCGCAGAACTGCGCATAGGCTGTCGAGCTGTCTCCCGCGTAGACCAACGGGTAGAAGACGGCAGCTGAGATTTCTGGCTGGTACACCGACTCCCCGTCGAACGAGAGGCCGCTACCGAGACGCACCCGGGCACCGATTAAACGGTCCATGGTGCTCGCCGCGACGGTGAGCATCCAGGGCGCGTCGTTGAACAGCGTGCTGGCATTTGGGCCGCTGTTGCCGGCTGAGATGCTGACGAAGACACCCTGCTCCACGGCGCCGTACGTGCCGATGGCGAGGCTGTCTCGGTAGAACGGTGTGTCCGGCGAGGTGTCGCCCAGAGATATGGAGAGAACGTCACAGCCGTCGCCCACGGCCGCGTCGACGCCGGCGAGCATCTCGGCGCTGGTGCACTCGTCGCCACACGAGTTGTACATGGCGACGTGAGCGCGGGGCGCTATCCCTGAGGCGGTGCCGCGACCCTGGCCGAGCACCTGGGCTCCATGCACGACCGCCCCCGCCGCGGTGCTCGACGTGTGGGTGCCGTGTCCGTCCTTGTCGAGCGGCGAGGGGTCGGACTGAAAAGACCGCGCGCCTATGAGTTTGTTGTTGCACGCCGAGCCGTTGAAGTCGCAGCGCCCCTTCCACTTTGCCGGCGGCGGCGGCATGCCGTCGCCGCTGTACGATGGGTGGTAGGGGAAGACACCCGTGTCGATCACGCAGATGATGACGCCGTCCCCGAATCCTGTAGCACTGTGGTTTGTGGCGCTCGCGCCCTCCTGTGGCGCCACGTCCAGCCCGAGGAACCGAGGCGTGTGCGTCGTCAGCAGCTCATAAGCCACGTTAGGCTGTGCCGCGAGGAAGCCTGGCATCACGGACACCTCGTCGAGCTCGCGCTGCGTCAGCCGGGCGGCAAAGCCGTTGGCGACGTGGTGGTAGGCGTGGAGAAGCCGGCCGTCGTCCGGAAGGAACGACCTGTACCACGACGTCCGGTCGTCTGGCGTGGCGAACACGTGCTTCTCCGGCGGCTGCACGTAGACGATGAACGTGCGGAGCTCGTCATCGCCGGCGGTCCTTGTCAACTCCTCTGCAACGATCGAAGTAACAAGGAGAACACATGGAATGAGAACGCGGAGCCGCAAGGACAGCTTGAAGTAGAGGCTTTCCATTGCTGCCGTCTTGCTCTAATGTAGTTTGCGTCTGCGCATCCATGGCGTCCTTTTTATACAAGATCAAGATGCGTGTATTCACTAGCTCATTGTTAGAGACGGCTGTTCTTTTCGATCACTGTTCGTGTCTGAATTGGTTAAGCCGTACAAGGCCGGCGATTTTGTTGGGAGATGCAGAAGCTAGCACTTGAACGGGAACCCTGAGGATAGTAGGAAATGTTTCCAAGGGCGGCAACACAGAGCCTACGATACGGACAAGGAACATCGCCCCGTACAGGCGTACAGCCGCCTCTCTGATTCGATGCTGCTCAGCTTGGGGTCTTGGCAAGCCGACAACAGGAAATCTCGACAAAAATACGTTTTTTGATCAGTACGTATGCACCAATTCGTGCATGTATCCACCCCTCTCTATGTTCTAAATAATTATTTAACGTTTTAACCAACATAAGAACATATCGCGCAACAGTAAAACTCATCTTTAATTAATTAAAACACAAAACTAATCTCCGCCGCAACCATAAAATTCATCTTTAATTAAAACACAAAATTAGCCTTGCATACATGCAATTCTAAAAGACTACTGTCGTAGTTTTGTGCCGTCCACGCAAGTGGATTTGTACTACCTCTATTTTTTATTTGACACCCGACAGTTCAATTTTACACCAGCAAACGTCAAATAAAAAAAATAAGAGAGTAGTAGATCACTGAGCGGCTTGTGGTGCCACTATCCCGATAGCCTTGCTTTGCTTTTAGCAAGCCCGAGACTGTATCATAGGGATAAGTAATAGACCAGATGGAAAGTGTATGTTAGGAAGAGCTTATCCCTTGTCCACATGACTATATGTTATGGACTTGTTTTTAAGACCTCCAGGTATCTAGAAACAAGGCAACATAATAAGATCAAGGAGCACCTTCATCTTTAGGCTAAGGTAGGGATAAAAATGTGATGAAATAATATGGGAAATATAGATAAGGACAGTAAATAAGACGTATTAAGTACAGATACTAGATATGCAATGCAATCTTACCGACATTACTCACTTTCCTTGATCTTTTCTATTATTCAAGCAGGAATTACATTAGTACCTTCGACTTTACAAGGCTTACAAGATGGAGAGAAGATCATGGCTTGTAGACAAAGATTACCTGTAACACCCCAGGTGTTTATCGTCTACTCGACCACGAGTGTGGACGTTAACACGTGATAGCTGTGAATGTAAAGGTCACTAAATTTTAATCATCCTCGTCTATCACGATTTTGATATCGTGCCTGTCTCCATCTGTCTAAATGTTCCTAATTTATTCTGTAAAAATTCAGACTTTGGAAATTTTCGGAACATCGAATCCAATATCGTTTGGGTTAAGCCATCAACGTCTTGCCCAAACTTTAATTCTGGAAATCGGATCTGGTTTCTTAAACTTCATTTGAAATCCTTTCACGCTTATGTTGCCCGTGTCTCTCTGTGGCCTGGCATCGTGGCGCGTGGCTGGTGTTAAGCGGTGTCTAGACAGCGCACAGCCTCTCGCCCACGTGAACGATGTGTGACTTCGCTTCCGAAGGGATCACAATTTCGATGCCGGATCGATCTCGCGTATTTATTTCGCGAAATGTCGAGCCTGGTGTTTGTTTAGAATTTATGGATTAAGAGAACATGAATTTGGAATCCCGATCCACTCTTGTATTTTTGCCCAAGTAAATATTACTAGAACTCCACGATAGAAGTGCTGCAAAAATTAAATCGGACCGAGATAACTAGAACCGAAATGAGTACTCGTAATTAATCTGTTCCACTGTCTACAACTATGAAAATTTGCCTGATTCCGAAAATACCTAACAGTGTTAGCGTAGTCCAAAAATATTAAAATTTATATTGTTTTGATGGGTCTGTTTGCATCTCGCCCGGATTCAAATCCCAGATTTTTTCACTTATTTGGGTATTCTTTTGGTTAAAGATTGGAGAAGGAAAAATCTGAATTTTTCTCTTATCTTCTCCACCGCTCAAGCTCCTCTCCTTCTTATCCACGCTGCCCATTATTTCCTAGAAGCTACAGACGTCATTTCTCCTTCATCCTCATCTCTTCATCAAGCTCCAGCCAAACTCCCTCACGCCATCCTCTTCCCTGGCGTTCATCCCTACGGCAGCCACCACTTGGGCACTCCTCTCCCTACCCCTCCCATGGCGTCAAAGCCCCTAGCCAGGTTCCCAGCCCCCTCATGGCCGCCCCTCTCTGCTCCCTGGTTTCTCCCCATGCCAGCAGCGGCAAGCAGCCATGGCGTCCAGCCCCAGCTCGCCCAACCCCTCTCTGTTTGTGGCGTGCTCCAGTTTCCCATGGCGTCGGTCCTCAACCTCTAGGCACCGGTCGCCCCTACTCCCTGCTCCTGTTCCTCCCATGGTGTCCCAGTCGAGTTTGCCCTAGCCTTCTCCCTCTTGGTTCTTTGCTAGTCACGCTCCTCTCCATGGGCGCCCAGGTCTCTTCCCCATGGTGGCAGACCCCATGCCAAGCTCGCCCCATGTCCGAACTTTGAAGGCTGTCGTCTCTACTCCTCTCCCCATGGCGACTTCGCCTTCACTGCTTCTATTTCTTCCCCAGCAGCATCCCTCCTTGTCTCTATGCGAGCAGCAGCACGCCGGAGCAGTCCAATGTCCACGACGTACGCCATGTGTTCAACGGGAGGATTGACCAGAGTTCATCCTCGTTCTTCATCCGTGACACCGCAAGTTTTTGCACGACCATGAGGTTATGTTCTTACTTGGGTGTTTTGTTTCTCGGCGTCGCTTATAAGAAATTAATCATGTGTATATTTATGTGTGGTTGTGTGGAGCGAATCCCGGATGTTGGGTGAAAGCAAGCGAGATCCGGGTGGGGCTTGACAGGTGTCCGATAGAAAGACTGAACCCAAAGCCATCGTCGTGTTTGTGGACGCCGCTTTGAGTTTAGTCATGGTAAGTCGATCTGGTGTTTCTGTTAATCGAATAAATGGTTGATTTGTAGGGAGTCGATATTTGTGCTAAATGAAATGTGCATAGTGTCATGAAAGCGGTTCTTCGTTGCGATATGACTTTAAGTTTGAATTGCAAATTATATGAAATGAATGGATTCAGGATTTTGAAGTAGTCGAGTCATGCGTTACAGTTTAGTTCTTAAATGCAAATTATGCAATATGTCATGGTAGAAATATATGCAAGGTTGTGGTGGATTCTTAATAGTGCAATGGATGAATCATGTGCATATGGTGTATTGTATAGTTTCATGTTATGAAATAGGTGCATTAGTATTATGAAGCCAAAGTATTGTTTGATCTAAAGATTGGTTTATGATGCAAATTAGGCAATGGATGCTTTGATAAAAGAGTTGGTAAGGTGTGGTTAACTTAAATAGGAACTAAACTGGAATTCCTGCTGTTTAGGGCTGTAGGTACGATTTTAATTATACAGCTAGTTTAGCAAAGTAAATCATGTTTTCTGTGAAAATGTTATATAGAAAAGTTATAGATAACTCCTTTATCTTGCTTATGCTAAAATTTCATGACCATAGGACTAGTAGTTTAGGAGTTGTGATTTTTCCAAGTCCAGTTTCAGGATCTGTTCAAATTCTGTACAGGTTTCGAAAATTAGATTGTTTGATTAAGTAAAACTGAGAATCAGCTCTTAGTAATTATAAAGAAGTTATAGTACGTTTTATAGGCTTTCCAAAAAGTCTTGGATCACCCCTTTTGGTGGTCTAGAAGTCAAGTTATGGCTGTTTGAAATGTAATGTTTGAATCTGTCAAAAATCTGGACAACAATGTGTGTTTGAATTAAATGACTTTGATACACATTAAATCACCTTGAGATGATTATAAATGAATTGTAGACAATTATACTAGCTTTCTAAAAAGTCTAGGATCACCTGATTTGGATGTCTGAAACTCCAGTTACGGAATTTTAAAGTTAGTGGCCGAATTCTGTCCAAATCTGGACCGAAATTGCGTTTAGTACTGTTTGACATTTCTATATGTTGAATCTCACTGTGATGATAATACCAAAATCGTGGAGGACTTTCTAAGCTTTCCAGAAAGTCCTAGTTTACTATTTTTGGATGCATATTTTGTGAGTTATGAATAAAACAGTTAACTGCTGTGCTGCTGTCTAGAAAATCTGCATGTGTTAAACTGATTTCTTGGTGTCATTTTTGTTTGCCTAGGAAGGATTAGTTAATCCTTGGTCCTTGATTGATACCAACTTGTTGCATATGAAGTGTTTATCGAAATGCCTGGTTATACTTGATTAATTCATTTCCTTCTTACTGTTTGATTTAGACTTTAGTAATTGGGAATGAAGTAAATACTTTGGTGAGTAAATTTGAATTAGTGACTAATTAGGTTTTGTGTGAGTATGGTGAATCAATAATGCGAAAAAGGTTAGTAGACATTTATATCTAGTATTATTGAGTTGATTCGATTGTCTTGTGTTTATAAGCGTGTATGAGTGCCTGATACTTGCGTTAGGCCTATTTAAGTGTAAAAGATGCGCTTGTGGTACATAGTAATATCTTCACATCTAGTGCGCTCATAGGAGTTATGATGACTTCTTTTAAGTGTTTACCCTCTTTAGTATAGAACATCTATCTCATGCTATTCATGTCCATGCTCATATGCATTATGCATTTCCAATAGGTACGCTAGATGATTATGCGAGCTGAAGGACATGGATCAGAGCGAACCATGAGATGGTATTGGAGGATTAATCTTGTGGATGCATCAAGCCAGCACCAGAATGGAAGATACTTACCAAGTGGTCGTCAATTAACAACACTAACATAGTGTTTATCCCAGGCAAGCCCCGGTGCATTTGCCACCTCCTTCTGTTTTAAAAACTTTTATCACTTACCTGCTGCATTAGGTGATAGGAGTTGTGTGAATAAACAATTGATGCATTACCATTCCTTGGAATTTGATTATCCTCCTTGCTACCTGTTTTATAAAGAGAAGTAATGAGGCTTAGCCCTGCCTAGAGAACTAAAACTTGATTCTTTTTAAAAGAATGCTGTGTAACACTGGGTATGGGTTTGTTTTATGAAAAAGGACTTGTAATGGTGAGAGCATCATCTGCAGTGATGAATTCATCATTCAAGTATGGTACCTCTGTCAGGTACATGGTTTTGGGAAGGAAATAATAATATGAGACCAGACGTTGAGCAGGAAAGGTCGCCCGTCTGTGTCGATTAAGGACCGTACCGAAAGTAGGCTTGCTGATCTAGGACCCTTTAACTGGCCACATGCCTCGTCATGGGTAAGCTTAGCCTCGGTCGGACCAATACCAGAACAGCTCGCACGCACTGGGAGTGGAGAGATGGCGAGAGTAGCTTGTACCCTCCGTGGCAAGAGACTGGAAGGTGGGGTGCTGTACTCTCGGAAACATGGCGGGCACCATGGCGAGAGTAACGTGTACCAACCAGGCCAATGGCTGGACGGTGGAGTGCTGTGCTCTTGGGTCGCGTGAACCCGTTCTGGTCTTGAGAAACCCGTGGGCGAGTTGACATATGCAAGGGTTAAGTGCTACATATGTCGTGTGGTTGGAGATCCTCAGCTGAGTATTAATCGATTCGGATCGCCGAACTTCTCGGATATGAAGACTGGATCACTGCCCTGCATCGTAGATAACAAGTGAAACTAAAGATGCTAAAATAAAGTTAGTGTAGGACAAGTGAATGCTCTAGATTAGGAAAATCTAGATTCAGGTAAAGTACTTAACCTGTGAAGTAAAATTTTAGCATAAGGATCCACTACTAGTAAGCTCTTCTGCAAAATGAGTCTTTGAAATTTGATAAGCTTTACCTTGATTCCCAATAAACCAGCATACCCTTGAGAGTCTTTTCTTTAGTCGGGTAAGTCTTGCTGAGTAATTGCGTACTCAGGGTTTTATTCCCTGTTGTTTTTCAGGTTATAATTTTATTCTGTTTTGGATGCTGCTAAGTGCCGGTGGGCTCGGCCTTCTTATATAGGTGTATCCCATCTTTAGCTTCTTTATTGAGGATTGTCACTTAAGCTAGCATGTATTTTAAAACTTATAAATATTTTATACATTTTAAATTGTAATTCTTTTTAAACATTTTCTTTTGTAATCACTCCGATAATTGTATAATGTAAAATTATTGTAACATGTAATCATTTTGCAATAAAGAATTTATTTCCGCTGCAAATGTTGGTGTGTGATTTGTGTTTACTTAATCCTGCGATCTTGGCGGTAAGTCGTTTATCCGGGGTCCTCGGGGCACTCGGACAGATCCTGTTAAGTTGTTTGGTGCACATGCATAGCCGTCTGAGGTCTTTGAGACAAGGACAGGTGCATGTGGGCCCGATAACTTGGGAGGTTCTGCGACAGCTGGTATCGGAGCTTGATTAAGTATATACGGTCACATACGTATTTTCAAAACAAAAGTTTTGGTTTTGGAAAACCTATTTTCAACTAAACACATTGTTTGGTTTTGAAAAACATATTAAAAAAAACTATAATGCTAGCGACATCCTCTATTAAGCCCTAAAGTTAAGGACTACTAGGTGGCTTGGTTCAGAATACTGACCCACAACCTGGGAAGGGTAATGCATACATGTGTATTGTTATTTTTGAGGCCATTCAGTTTTGAATGGATCGACGCTCAAGGTAAGGTGAGATGTGAGAGCATGACCGGACAAACGTCGGTCTAGGGGAGTGCTTAATTGTGGCGCTTGATTATATACATGTTACACATATGTATATATGAAGGCTGCGATGTGGAGTAATTACTTTTCCGGGATTCAGTACCCCATGGATGTGTATGGGTATACAAACATGGGAATACTGAGAAGTGTAATGTACTTGTAACGACGCACCTACGCTCAGGTAAGAAGGTGAGTTACCATAATGAGCTGCCCTGTGGTTAAAGTGTGGCAGCGGCGCCTATGCGTGGCTCGGCGCTTAATGAGGAGCTGGCCTCCATATAGAAATATATGGAGTATAAATTGTGATAAACTGTCATGTGTGAATTGCATCATTGGGAACTGGGCTGTGATGGAATTTTCTGCAGGTACACTAACTTCGAAATCGTATGTGTAGCTGACGATTAGCAATATACCGAGAGAGACGTAGATATGCCACCGATATAGAACGCTATTGCCACATTATGTTGGCGAAATTCGTGAGGACGAATAGGACGATCATGCATCCTGATTGTTGCATTGTGTTTGTTGTTTGTGCACAAATATGCTTCTCTCGCCCTTATTCTAATAGTTGGTGATTGTGAACGAACATGCTTTTCTCATCTTTATTCCGATAATAAATAATTGGAAAATATGTGACGCATTACTGTCCTATAAGCAATTTCTAGATTTGTTTGTTGTGTCCTTTAGACATGTGTTTATGTGGCCTGTGATTCTTTTTAGTTTGACCGCTAGTGCAACTTTGGTTTGTTTTCGTGCTTGTGTGCTAGTAGAATGCATGTATTTTGTTTGCATAAACCCAAAGCTAGGTCATGTCCCTGATTAGTGAACCTTGATCTAATCGTGTATTAATTTCTTAACAACCTATCCTAGGTGTCGTCTTGTGTGAAGATCATTTTCTTCACAAGATTATTGGAGTTCTAGCAATTAGACCAAGTCATATCCTCATTATCTAAATATTTGAAATTGTATGAGATCTAATTCATAATTTTGTCATTTCTTCAAAGTCTCTCTAAATCTTCAAAACACGCATGAGTTTGAATGATCGATTCCTACCCCATGGCCAAACTCATGCAAATACAAATAGATGTTTAGGTAATTCCCTTATTGGACCTAAGATGCACTCAAACATAAAAACAAGGATCTCGAGTCTGTAATATTGACAATCCACTTGTAGCTCTCTTATGGTCATATGTTCATCCTAAACCATACCCTTGTTCGGTTGGTGCAAGCTGGTATTCCTGTTCCAGTTTGCCTCTCCTTAAGGATCACATTGTTGTTTTCTTAATCTAACCTGGGAAAGCCATGCCCAATAAATTTTCTTGAAATTAATGCCTTTGGTTTCCTTATATCTCTTGAAGGCATACCAATTTAATCTTCTGATCGTTTTCCCCTCTATATCTAATCAGACACTAATTGTTGACTTGATAATCTCTGCGATAGACATAGAAATATGCTTGGGCTGAATTAACAGTCTCCCATCGTACTCCCTCATCAACCATTTTAGGTTTTGGCAATCTCGTATTCCTTTCATCGGGCTAGGACCTATTTGGCTCTCTACCTGTAACCATTCTTATCGGTGTAGTCTCTTTTCTCTTGACTTTGGTAGTGACGGCACACATACAAGTTCCCTTTACGTCCTTTGTGTAAAGGTGAAGCCTTGGAGCTTTTTAGTGTTGGAAAACAACTGGTTAGCTCTCAGAATGGAGATTGATTTTTTTCCTGCCACTGAGATGCAGGAGTTTGTTCATTCGCTCCCTTAATTAATCCATGTAGTCCCGAACCAAGTCAATTCATCTCGCATGAGGAAACAAATGAACAATTTGACCAAATATATTTTTTACCCACATACATAATCTTTTGCTAACAAATGTGAACTCTCAACCCTTGGCTTACCGATGGTATTGAGAGGACCTGCTCAATGTCAAAAGTAGTTCAACAAGTTGGTTTTACTAACTTGTAACTGCCCAATGAACGAAGGTTGAGTTTAGAGATCGTTTTGTCGAGTTGTCTAAACTCACTTTGGTTCAACTCACCCTAAAGAAAACACTTACAAGGATCAAGTTAAAATCGACTGATAATCACCTAATTATCGCTCTAGTCATGCCTCGATCGTATCACATGTGATTTTCTAACATGTGTGATCATGTCGAGCCGTGCTAAGTATTTGATGAAATGGGTTGGTTGCGAAGTCAGCATCAATGGATCTTTTCATTGATATTTTCTCAAGTCTCTACTATCTTTTGTGGACTTGAATTCTCGGGTTAGCCACATGTTAACTGCGACAGTATTCACATCCACACCCTTCTCATGTGCTACGGATTTACCGTGACCCCTTGTTGGTAAACCTCTTTCTGTGTGATTTATCCAAGAGGTTGCATCTGGTTCTGTTTGGGTAAAGTCGTATATCTACCGCTCGCCCAACAGACTCAGATAGTACAGTGTCATCAGAAAAAGTAAACTGCACACATGGAACCTTATGTGTTCTTTTGTCAGTTATAGCTTGTTTGTTGACGTCTCTAGTTAAACTAAAGTGGTATGTGCTATACCCACTAGAGAAGCAACATTTTGAGATGCTCGTCTTTGCTTGGAATTAGTTTATGCTATCACTATTATGGACAGGGTTATATGCCTCTCTACTCTTAGAAGTCTTTCGTTCTGAATCTCGGGACGAGATTCTTTTAAGGGGGGAAGGTTGTAACACCCCAGGTGTTTATCGTCTACTCGACCACGAGTGTGGACGTTAACACGTGATAGCTGTGAATGTAAAGGTCACTAAATTTTAATCATCCTCGTCTATCACGATTTTGATATCGTGCCTGTCTCCATCTGTCTAAATGTTCCTAATTTATTCTGTAAAAATTCAGACTTTGGAAATTTTCGGAACATCGAATCCAATATCGTTTGGGTTAAGCCATCAACGTCTTGCCCAAACTTTAATTCTGGAAATCGGATCTGGTTTCTTAAACTTCATTTGAAATCCTTTCACGCTTATGTTGCCCGTGTCTCTCTGTGGCCTGGCATCGTGGCGCGTGGCTGGTGTTAAGCGGTGTCTAGACAGCGCACAGCCTCTCGCCCACGTGAACGATGTGTGACTTCGCTTCCGAAGGGATCACAATTTCGATGCCGGATCGATCTCGCGTATTTATTTCGCGAAATGTCGAGCCTGGTGTTTGTTTAGAATTTATGGATTAAGAGAACATGAATTTGGAATCCCGATCCACTCTTGTATTTTTGCCCAAGTAAATATTACTAGAACTCCACGATAGAAGTGCTGCAAAAATTAAATCGGACCGAGATAACTAGAACCGAAATGAGTACTCGTAATTAATCTGTTCCACTGTCTACAACTATGAAAATTTGCCTGATTCCGAAAATACCTAACAGTGTTAGCGTAGTCCAAAAATATTAAAATTTATATTGTTTTGATGGGTCTGTTTGCATCTCGCCCGGATTCAAATCCCAGATTTTTTCACTTATTTGGGTATTCTTTTGGTTAAAGATTGGAGAAGGAAAAATCTGAATTTTTCTCTTATCTTCTCCACCGATCAAGCTCCTCTCCTTCTTATCCACGCTGCCCATTATTTCCTAGAAGCTACAGACGTCATTTCTCCTTCATCCTCATCTCTTCATCAAGCTCCAGCCAAACTCCCTCACGCCATCCTCTTCCCTGGCGTTCATCCCTACGGCAGCCACCACTTGGGCACTCCTCTCCCTACCCCTCCCATGGCGTCAAAGCCCCTAGCCAGGTTCCCAGCCCCCTCATGGCCGCCCCTCTCTGCTCCCTGGTTTCTCCCCATGCCAGCAGCGGCAAGCAGCCATGGCGTCCAGCCCCAGCTCGGCCAACCCCTCTCTGTTTGTGGCGTGCTCCAGTTTCCCATGGCGTCGGTCCTCAACCTCTAGGCACCGGTCGCCCCTACTCCCTGCTCCTGTTCCTCCCATGGTGTCCCAGTCGAGTTTGCCCTAGCCTTCTCCCTCTTGGTTCTTTGCTAGTCACGCTCCTCTCCATGGGCGCCCAGGTCTCTTCCCCATGGTGGCAGACCCCATGCCAAGCTCGCCCCATGTCCGAACTTTGAAGGCTGTCGTCTCTACTCCTCTCCCCATGGCGACTTCGCCTTCACTGCTTCTATTTCTTCCCCAGCAGCATCCCTCCTTGTCTCTATGCGAGCAGCAGCACGCCGGAGCAGTCCAATGTCCACGACGCACGCCATGTGTTCAACGGGAGGATTGACCAGAGTTCATCCTCGTTCTTCATCCGTGACACCGCAAGTTTTTGCACGACCATGAGGTTATGTTCTTACTTGGGTGTTTTGTTTCTCGGCGTCGCTTATAAGAAATTAATCATGTGTATATTTATGTGTGGTTGTGTGGAGCGAATCCCGGATGTTGGGTGAAAGCAAGCGAGATCCGGGTGGGGCTTGACAGGTGTCCGATAGAAAGACTGAACCCAAAGCCATCGTCGTGTTTGTGGACGCTGCTTTGAGTTTAGTCGTGGTAAGTCGATCTGGTGTTTCTGTTAATCGAATAAATGGTTGATTTGTAGGGAGTCGATATTTGTGCTAAATGAAATGTGCATAGTGTCATGAAAGCGGTTCTTCGTTGCGATATGACTTTAAGTTTGAATTGCAAATTATATGAAATGAATGGATTCAGGATTTTGAAGTAGTCGAGTCATGCGTTACAGTTTAGTTCTTAAATGCAAATTATGCAATATGTCATGGTAGAAATATATGCAAGGTTGTGGTGGATTCTTAATAGTGCAATGGATGAATCATGTGCATATGGTGTATTGTATAGTTTCATGTTATGAAATAGGTGCATTAGTATTATGAAGCCAAAGTATTGTTTGATCTAAAGATTGGTTTATGATGCAAATTAGGCAATGGATGCTTTGATAAAAGAGTTGGTAAGGTGTGGTTAACTTAAATAGGAACTAAACTGGAATTCCTGTTGTTTAGGGCTGTAGGTACGATTTTAATTATACAGCTAGTTTAGCAAAGTAAATCATGTTTTCTGTGAAAATGTTATATAGAAAAGTTATAGATAACTCCTTTATCTTGCTTATGCTAAAATTTCATGACCATAGGACTAGTAGTTTAGGAGTTGTGATTTTTCCAAGTCCAGTTTCAGGATCTGTTCAAATTCTGTACAGGTTTCGAAAATTAGATTGTTTGATTAAGTAAAACTGAGAATCAGCTCTTAGTAATTATAAAGAAGTTATAGTACGTTTTATAGGCTTTCCAAAAAGTCTTGGATCACCCCTTTTGGTGGTCTAGAAGTCAAGTTATGGCTGTTTGAAATGTAATGTTTGAATCTGTCAAAAATCTGGACAACAATGTGTGTTTGAATTAAATGACTTTGATACACATTAAATCACCTTGAGATGATTATAAATGAATTGTAGACAATTATACTAGCTTTCTAAAAAGTCTAGGATCACCTGATTTGGATGTCTGAAACTCCAGTTACGGAATTTTAAAGTTAGTGGCCGAATTCTGTCCAAATCTGGACCGAAATTGCGTTTAGTACTGTTTGACATTTCTATATGTTGAATCTCACTGTGATGATAATATCAAAATCGTGGAGGACTTTCTAAGCTTTCCAGAAAGTCCTAGTTTACTATTTTTGGATGCATATTTTGTGAGTTATGAATAAAACAGTTAACTGCTGTGCTGCTGTCTAGAAAATCTGCATGTGTTAAACTGATTTCTTGGTGTCATTTTTGTTTGCCTAGGAAGGATTAGTTAATCCTTGGTCCTTGATTGATACCAACTTGTTGCATATGAAGTGTTTATCGAAATGCCTGGTTATACTTGATTAATTCATTTCCTTCTTACTGTTTGATTTAGACTTTAGTAATTGGGAATGAAGTAAATACTTTGGTGAGTAAATTTGAATTAGTGACTATTTAGGTTTTGTGTGAGTATGGTGAATCAATAATGCGAAAAAGGTTAGTAGACATTTATATCTAGTATTATTGAGTTGATTCGATTGTCTTGTGTTTATAAGCGTGTATGAGTGCCTGATACTTGCGTTAGGCCTATTTAAGTGTAAAAGATGCGCTTGTGGTACATAGTAATATCTTCACATCTAGTGCGCTCATAGGAGTTATGATGACTTCTTTTAAGTGTTTACCCTCTTTAGTATAGAACATCTATCTCATGCTATTCATGTCCATGCTCATATGCATTATGCATTTCCAATAGGTACGCTAGATGATTATGCGAGCTGAAGGACATGGATCAGAGCGAACCATGAGATGGTATTGGAGGATTAATCTTGTGGATGCATCAAGCCAGCACCAGAATGGAAGATACTTACCAAGTGGTCGTCAATTAACAACACTAACATAGTGTTTATCCCAGGCAAGCCCCGGTGCATTTGCCACCTCCTTCTGTTTTAAAAACTTTTATCACTTACCTGCTGCATTAGGTGATAGGAGTTGTGTGAATAAACAATTGATGCATTACCATTCCTTGGAATTTGATTATCCTCCTTGCTACCTGTTTTATAAAGAGAAGTAATGAGGCTTAGCCCTGCCTAGAGAACTAAAACTTGATTCTTTTTAAAAGAATGCTGTGTAACACTGGGTATGGGTTTGTTTTATGAAAAAGGACTTGTAATGGTGAGAGCATCATCTGCAGTGATGAATTCATCATTCAAGTATGGTACCTCTGTCAGGTACATGGTTTTGGGAAGGAAATAATAATATGAGACCAGACGTTGAGCAGGAAAGGTCGCCCGTCTGTGTCGATTAAGGACCGTACCGAAAGTAGGCTTGCTGATCTAGGACCCTTTAACTGGCCACATGCCTCGTCATGGGTAAGCTTAGCCTCGGTCGGACCAATACCAGAACAGCTCGCACGCACTGGGAGTGGAGAGATGGCGAGAGTAGCTTGTACCCTCCGTGGCAAGAGACTGGAAGGTGGGGTGCTGTACTCTCGGAAACATGGCGGGCACCATGGCGAGAGTAACGTGTACCAACCAGGCCAATGGCTGGACGGTGGAGTGCTGTGCTCTTGGGTCGCGTGAACCCGTTCTGGTCTTGAGAAACCCGTGGGCGAGTTGACATATGCAAGGGTTAAGTGCTACATATGTCGTGTGGTTGGAGATCCTCAGCTGAGTATTAATCGATTCGGATCGCCGAACTTCTCGGATATGAAGACTGGATCACTGCCCTGCATCGTAGATAACAAGTGAAACTAAAGATGCTAAAATAAAGTTAGTGTAGGACAAGTGAATGCTCTAGATTAGGAAAATCTAGATTCAGGTAAAGTACTTAACCTGTGAAGTAAAATTTTAGCATAAGGATCCACTACTAGTAAGCTCTTCTGCAAAATGAGTCTTTGAAATTTGATAAGCTTTACCTTGATTCCCAATAAACCAGCATACCCTTGAGAGTCTTTTCTTTAGTCGGGTAAGTCTTGCTGAGTAATTGCGTACTCAGGGTTTTATTCCCTGTTGTTTTTCAGGTTATAATTTTATTCTGTTTTGGATGCTGCTAAGTGCCGGTGGGCTCGGCCTTCTTATATAGGTGTATCCCATCTTTAGCTTCTTTATTGAGGATTGTCACTTAAGCTAGCATGTATTTTAAAACTTATAAATATTTTATACATTTTAAATTGTAATTCTTTTTAAACATTTTCTTTTGTAATCACTCCGATAATTGTATAATGTAAAATTATTGTAACATGTAATCATTTTGCAATAAAGAATTTATTTCCGCTGCAAATGTTGGTGTGTGATTTGTGTTTACTTAATCCTGCGATCTTGGCGGTAAGTCGTTTATCCGGGGTCCTCGGGGCACTCGGACAGATCCTGTTAAGTTGTTTGGTGCACATGCATAGCCGTCTGAGGTCTTTGAGACAAGGACAGGTGCATGTGGGCCCGATAACTTGGGAGGTTCTGCGACATTACCCGTCCTTTCTTTGATCTCTAAAAAGATGCCCTAATGTATGGTACTATTCATCTATTTATAATCACATGGTACAACTTTGATGAAATTATATTTCGCACCCTTAAGCCTATACATTTGAGCTACATGACATGTCATGGATAAAAGTGTCCTTTCCTTCTATCATTTTTGCGGGCAGGCCCGAAGGACTTGCTTCGTCCTCGTCACATTTTGCCTTTCGCTCCTTCACGATAATACCCCGAAGCATGCTTATTTGTCTTTAACAGATTCATCCGAAGGTACTTCTGGCAGGAGTACCCTCAATTCTTAAAGATGCGCCATGAAACAATCGTTGTCTTGGTGTTTTGGGGACCTTCGAAAGAAGACCCCAACAGTAGCCCCCTCACGGTATTAGTTCGTTTCTTCACAACAAGCTCAGGCCGCGAAATGAACGAAGGCCATGTGTCAAAGGTCCGAAAAACACCTTCCCTGAGCTTCGTTAGGAAAAACATGACAAGCTCTTCGTAAAAATTCTGAAATGTGGGCCCCTCTTACAGCGGTAGATTAAAAAAACCTTTTTGAACTTTGTTTTCCCGCGCTTATCGCGGTTGTTGCGTATAAAATGGTTTGAAGACCTACATACATTATTCACATTATTCGCTTGTTTTTACTCAAATAGCTCATGTTTGCCACAAACCTAAAGATTCATTTTTGTAGCTTTGCCCGCACGACTTTATTTTCTTTTCTATTCCTACGTAATGGCTGGTGAGAGCAGGAGCGAAGAAGCTGGCATTGCTAGGTTTCAGGAGGCCATGGAGAGAGCCAATGTTGCAAAGATTGCGGATGAGATACTGACTGGTTTATCAAATGACTCCGGAGATAGTGAAGATTTTGATTTCAAAGAGAATACTGACGAAGCCGAAGAGTGACCATGAAAACCAAGTCATGTTGTCTTTGATAAAGCGATCGTGAAGACATGCATATTGAGGCGATGAAGGACAAATATTTTCATGATGTTTTCATTGTGAGGCTAGGTGGAGAGGCTACCATTCCGCTCCTTGAAAAGGACGAAGTACTTGAGTATCGAAGCTTTATGAAAGCCGGACTCCGATTTCCTCTTCACAAAATGTTGGTAGAAGTTCTAAAAAGGTTTGATATATATCTTCATCAACTTATCCCTGAAGCCTTGATTAGGGTTGGAGTTTTCATCTGGAAAAGTGAGAAGTTAAGGTGCGGAGCCGAATGCGGATTGTTTTTGTAATATTGACGAGCTCTTTTATTAAACAAAAGCAACTAGGAAGGAACAGTATCATAATAACTTTGGTTGCTACACCTTCGTATACCATTCAGACGCTCGGTGCCCTGTTCCGACTTATCGAGAGAAATGGCCTGGTGTAACACTCTGAATTTGGAAGTATAAAATTTCTTCTCTAATATCTACCAAATTCAGGTGTTACCTCTTTTCTCCTCTCTATAGTTTTCTTTTCTCTTCTTTTTAGTAGAGGTTTGACTATTTATGTGGAGGTGTATTAATACTTTAGTAGATTAAACCCTAGGGGAGACATGAATTGTTGCATCATGCTGAGCTTAGAATTTGATCTTTGTTTGATGAATATGTTTGAATTATTCAAATTTGAGTTTGTGGTTTGGTTGGATTTGAATTCAAAAGAGAAAATAAAAAGAAAAGGGATTAGAAATTCAGAATAAAAAGAAAAAGCCAAAGCAGCCCACAAACCCCCTCCCCTTAGCCTTTCGGCCCATTAGGCCTAGCTTGCCCCGTGCGCACGTGTAACACCCCTGGTGTTACGATAACTAAAATTCTGACATGTCATCATAAGCATTTGTATTAACTTACTTATTACACCTAGAATGCATTCACTAGGTCAAAAAATTTCAATGAATGTGGTGTTGTGTTTTAGAGTATAGGGCTCAAATTAAAAACTTTGCTTAAGACATGGGAAGACAAGTCATCTCTTAAGCAAGTGTTAAGTTGGCTTGGAGTCTTAAGTACTCAAGGCAAGTCATAGAGACTAGAGAAACTTTACCTTGAAGTGATAATCAAGTGGAAGAAACACTTGAGTTGCTAGATCAACTTCAAACTCTAGATTAAGACCAAAGGTAAAATGGTGTTTAAATAAAGCAAATCCTAAACCAAGGACACTTTGGACCTAAGTTCTATATCCAAAGTTGTAGACCTTGGAAAGGGAACAACTTTCATATTTGGATATTTCCAAGTGATGTAGAGAAATTTGGAGTAAAGTGTAAAAATTCATATTGGTTTCAGTTTGGGGTTAGCTGAAAACAATTTCATTTATCTATTTTTGGAACACTGTAACTATTAAACTATGAACTTTTGGTAAGGAGTTGCTATAATAAACTTGCAGAGTAACGGTTGGAAAAAATCCTTATTGAGTGTACTAGCCCTAAAACCATATGCTACTAGGTGGAAAGGTGGTCCAAAGATGTGATGTCAGGTATTGTGTTTTTAGACATAGCCAAATCATTACAACTGAGTTTTAGTGAGATTTGTGCAGTTTTGGAGCTCTCTACTGCTCTATCCATAGGGTTACAAGTTATGGTCACTATGACAAGGTTGTAGAGTTACTATAAGAGTACACACTTGGTTAAGATACTTGGCCCTAAAACCATATGGAACCAGGTGTAAAGCTTACCCCAATGTGGACTGTCAGACTCTGGGCTCAGACTTGGTTAAATGGCTAAGTACTGGAATACAGTAAAACATAGCCATGTTTAGACCTCTCTAGCGGCCAATCTGTGGAGAATTAAGTTGTGGTTGTTATAGCAAAGAGGAAGAGTGATAGTAGGAGAGTGAGTTTTATTAAAGGTCACAACCCTAAATCTATAAGCAACTTGGAGAAAAGGCTTTCCAAAGTAGGACTGATAGGTTTTCTAGTTTTTATACCTGTAACAGTAGTCTAAATCTGAATTCAGTGCTTTGTGACTGAATTTGGAGCATATTTGTGGCAAATCTAAATAGTTTTGGACTATAGTTTTTATGGAGAAGTTGTAGAACATATGATAGTGAACAAAACTACTTAAGTGGCTTTGACTTGATTCCACATAGAAATGGAGTAAAGCTTGCTCAAAGATTGGACTGTTAGTTTGGTTGGACTGAATTTGTGTTCAGTCTCTGAAGTCTAAAATTCAGTGTAGGATGCCTTGTTTGGAGCCATTTTATGGCTAATCTGAGTGGTTTTAGACTATAGTATCTATAGCCAAATTGGAGACCCATGTTAGGGGTGTAATACTTAGTAAGGGTCATGCCCTTGGAGTTGTTTAGAACTGGGTGAAAATAGCACCTAGAAGTAGGTCGTCAGACTTAAGAGGAGTGTAATACTTAGTAAGGGTCATGCCCTTGGAGTTGTTTTGAACTGGGTGAAAATAGCACCTAGAAGTGTGTAGCCTACCTTTGGAGCCTTATGGGGTTTAATTCAAGGAGATTTGAGATAAGAAGTCTATAGTAAGGTGAAATACTAAGTATAGGAGAGCAAGTTCCTACAAAGTATTGGGCTTGCTACTGTGTGGAGTTCAGAGAATAGGCTGTGGTAAAACTCTCTGGCAGACCTAGTAGGTTTTTGTTTCAGTTGTCTGAAATTGGTTTCAGGGAAATGGGGTCGAATTTGAGACTCTATAACTTGTAACTCATATGCTTTTGGCCTGTAATACCCAAAAAAATGTAAAATGGAAACATAGTTAGATTACATACATGTTTTTACATTTATTTATTATCACATGTGAATAATCACATCAAAAGGCCATTAATTAATTAATGACGCCAAAAACAATATGTGCATCATGCTGGGTGTTCATTTTGTGTGCATTTTGGTGACAATATAAAAATAGTGTAAAAAAAATATAAAATCCAAACTTGAAGATTTAATCCTAACCTCCAAATTAGGGTTTTTGAAAATGAGAAGAAGAGAAATGATGTAAAAATATGAATAATATAATTATATTTATAAATTGGTATTTTTAAACTTCACAAAAGTAATAAGAGAATAATTTGGGTACATGTTTGAATTCAAAAATTTGAAGTTCAAATTTAACTTAGAGATAGAAAAAAAAAGTAAAAGAAAAAAAAGAAAAGAATAGAAAGGGCAACTTGGGCCGCGGAACACCAATTCGGCCCACTACATTTTCACCTCCGTGCGGCCCAGGTGAACGCAACACGCGCGCAGGGGGGGGCCCCGCCTGGCAGCCACATAGTCGTAGCCGCGATAGTTTATGGTTTTCAGCCAGCTGATGATGTTGTGATGTCAGGGGTGACGTCACCAGCGTATCCTCCACTATCGCTGTCAGCTGGGACCCATTGGTCGGTCTCCACTTTCTTGTGCGCGGGCTTGGGCTGGGGAAAACGTCTCGCTGGCGGGTGGTCCCCGCTTGTCGGGTCCGTCCTTCTTCCCCATCCCAATCGGGATTTCGCTCCTAGCGGCAGGTTGAGCGCAACCGACTACACCGGTTTGCCGAGATCTGCGCGAACCCCAGGACCGCATCTTTCCCCCACCATCCACGGTAACAAACTCCGCCCATCAGAACGTCGATCGCGCCGGTCAACTCGGCCTCGCCCTTTCTGCCCCCATAAAATCCGCGGCTCATGGACTCAATCCATCGGGCGCCGCCGTGGGCAATCCATACCTTCGCCGTCGCCCAGGCCCTTTCCATCGGTACTCGACGCACGACCCTTCTCGACTCCGCGTCAGTGCCCCTCTGCCTCGGGGGCGCGATGGATCTCCTCATCGCGCAGATCACCACCGACCTCCTCCACGCGCTCCAGCTGCCGTGGAACCGCTCTGCGATGTGAACCGCTGCGTTCCCTCACCGACCCACGACGCACTTCGATTCGCCATCCTTGATCCACCTGGTGCTGGCCTGTGTTGCGACTTGCCGCTCGGGGTCCTCGTGGATTCACTAGCGTGGTTACCCTCGGAAGCTCGCCCAATTTCTCATCAGAGCTTCGACTCCATCGTGTACCCGCCTCGTGCCTTGGATAACCATTCCTGTGATCCTATTGCTGGTAAGAAGCTTTTCTCCGAGCTCGCCTTCGCTTTCGTTACGTGTAGCAATCATCTAGACCTGATTTGGGGCGCCAAGGCCTTAGATCGCCTGTGCTCCGGCGGAGCTCCGCCGTGCTCAGCGTGCCGACGCCTCTGTTTGGGCGAGGGAGGAGGACGATTAGCCAGGGCCGTTGGATCCTGGCCAACGGTGGAGATGTGAGCGACTTAATACCGGTTCGGAGAATTGATCGGAACCGTTTAGAAAAGATCGTACGGTTAGCATTGAAGATAATGAACTCCCTCGGCCAATGCGATCGTAGCCCTCGGTTTTGAATCGGACGGTTACGGTTGCGTACCGCTTCATTTAAGTGGTGATCTAATCCGGGCCGTTCATTTGAGATCGTGCAGCTCTCGGCGATGGATACCCCTTCGGCCGGATATTTTCTTAAAGAGACCCTCCACTTCAAACTATTCAACCCGCAGTCCTGCTCTGTGGGCAATGAGTCTTGAGGATTCTTGCGCAGATGCCCTGGCTTTTCCAGAATTTGATGCCCAGTCCAAAGAGTTATAAAATCCAGGAAAATTTATTAGAAAAGGATTTTCAATGTAAAAATAAACCTCTAGAATTGGTTTAATGCATAGAAATATCATGTGAAGCCCAAATTAATCCATTCCAACTCCTATAGTTTTGTAATATTATTGTCTATCATCTAATACCACTGTTTTCACATAAAAGTCACATTAAAATTTATATCCTAATTAATCTTATATCAAATACATAAAACCTTAGAAAAGTCATAACTCATTCGTTTTAACTCCGATTTGATCCGTTCAAGTTGCGTTAGTCTCGTGCAAGCGCGTAGATTATTATTACGCAGTTTATTCTTATGTTTGGTGTGATGTTAATTTTTTTCCTATACCATGTTTATCTATATTGCTACGTTTAGCGTGAGGTCACGAGTCACCTGAAGATCATCCTGGTACCTGGAATCTCAAGTCCCAGGCAAGTTGTGCCCTTGATCACTTCTTTTTACCCACTCATGTTCTAATTAATCATAATGATCTGCATAGGTTAATTTTGATGGGACCCAATAGGATACCCTAGTTTGTCTATCTTTATACCTTGTTTACCACTGAACTTTCTGGGTAGTACTTGCTAGTGCTATATGTGGTTTTGGGTATGGAGATACAATATTCATGATTACACTTTTGTTATCATTTGTTATTTACTGTTCATGATAAGATCATTATGTTAATTGGAACATGGAGAACCACCCGGGAAAACAGTGCTACCACAAGGGAGGAATGGGACCCCTTGGCTGATTAATTAGGAAAGCTAGTGGAAGACTACCTTACCCGAAAGGGGCAAGGGCAGTAGGGGAGTGGTCAGTGTAGGGAGGCCCTCGGGAGGATTTTGCTGTGATGGCAGTCCTGCAAGGGATTCCTGCTAGGGAGGCCCTCGGGAGGATTTTGCTGCGATGGCGGTCCTGCAAGGGATTCCTGCACTGGAACTTCCTATAAACTGTAGCGGGTTTTCTGAAGCTAGTGGAACTTTGTAAAGGCCTCGTAGTGTTACCTTGCCTCGCCTCCTCGGTAGAGGTGTATGGGATTGGCCGTCTCTTGGCAGATGGGTAACACGACTTGTGGGTAAAGATGCGCAACCTCTGCAGAGTGTAAAACTGGTATACTAGCCGTGCTCACGGTCATGAGCAGCTCGGACACTCACATGATTAAATTATGGAACTAAATTCAATTTGTCATATGCATTGCATCGCAGGTGATGATGTTACTTTTGTTCTACTATTTAATTGGGTTGGTATTTACTTATACTTAGTAATTGCTAATAAAATTTTGACCAACTTTAAAAGCAATGCTCAGCTCTAACCATCCTCTTTGGTAAGCCTTACACTTCACATGAGCTCCCACTCTTGGCGAGTTCATGCACATTATTCCCCACAACTTATTGAGCTATGAACGTATGTGAGCTCACTCTTGCTGTCTCACACCCCCCCCCCAAAGGTCAAGAACAGGTACCGCAGGATGAGGCGCATGGAGGATGCTGTGACGTGTTCGTGAGAGATCTAGGCCGACGTCTCCCAGTCAACTTTGGGTTGCTGGACCGTTGTCTCCTTATAATGTAATTATTTATTTTGTATAGAACTCCTGTTATATATAAAGTTGTGACATTCGATCCTGTGCCACTATACATCATATGTGTGAGACTTGGTCCCAGCATACCTGGTGTTTATGTTCGCGCCCGGGTCTTGGTGCCCCGAAACCCGGGTGTGACAGAAGTGGTATCAGAGGAATGATGACTGTAGGACGAAACCTAGATAGAACTGGACAACCATTCTTTACTTACCTTACTCTGATTCTTTTCTAAACTTATCTTAAACTTTTCTCATCTATTTCCGCCTTACTCTGATTATTCTTACCTTTTCCTTCTAAAGACAAATGGGGATTTCACACTTTGAAATCCCGTACCTAAAGTGACCTTTAGGAATAGGAGACCTAATCTTAGGATCAAAAACAAAACTATTTTTTTTATTTATATGCTTGAATGCTTGTTCTTATGATATTTTCCTGATTTGGATCTTTGATTGAGTGTGATGGGTTGTGGATCAATTACATCTGCATATACATATAGGTATAAATATAAATAAATAAAATTCATAAGATAATTAACAACCTGGTTTATCCTCCATTAAAGTCTATCTATTTTATATAGATCCCTCATATCTTAAAAGACCCTCTCTTATCTTAATTGGTCCATCTTATCTTAAAAGATACTCTCTTATCTTAATAGACTCATCTTATCTTGAAAAGATTTTATCTCATCCTAATAGATATAACTGACCTCAAAAGATTCTATCTTATCCTTATGAATCCATCCTATCCTAATAAGCATACTTATCTGCCCTAGTTTAACAACCATGATCTAATGCAAATTAGTTAGATCTTAACTAGTCTAATCCAGTCCTATCCAATCTACTCTAGAGCCTGATCTAATCTAATGTGATCTAGTTAAACGGATTAGTGATACTGGTAGAAAAGATTAGACCCTACTGGCCAGGTATTAACTTAACTTCGCACATTAGACCAACTCAACCATGGGCATAAGATCCAACCTAGCCAATAGAGTCATGATGGATTGCATAATCTGTTTATCCCCACCTAACATCAAACAAACTTTTGACCTATATCATGTAGTCTACCTCATCCATATCTAACTTAATCATACTTCCCCAACTCCGATAATATACACTGACCTCGAATCAATGAGACCAAGACCGGAGAAGAAAAGATCAACGTCGACAAGGAAGGATATAACAAGTCAAAGCGAATCTCGAGATGAATCAAGACTTAAACATTTTGGATAAAGTCTTTTCCTTGCCATAATCTTTCTTACCTCAACATGTTCAGTTTATATCCCACATAAATAGTAGCTGGATACCTATGCTCTCCCAATCTCCGACTACCACCACCACCAAGCTACATAAACGAACATATACATCTACTACTATTTGTAAGATCTAAGTGATACTTTAGTTAGAATTTGGTATGACACTATGATAAGAGGAAGAATAAGGTCTAATTGACCCATGTGTTGCTAATAAATTAAGCATCATGCTGAGATTTTTGTTTGTGCATATATGTTGAGACAATATGAGTATACCCTTTCCTTACAAATCTCGAGGACGAGATTTCTGTTAAGGGGGGTAGGATTTGTAATACCCAAAAAAATGTAAAATGGAAACATAGTTAGATTACATACATGTTTTTACATTTATTTATTATCACATGTGAATAATCACATCAAAAGGCCATTAATTAATTAATGACGCCAAAAATAATATGTGCATCATGCTGGGTGTTCATTTTGTGTGCATTTTGGTGACAATATAAAAATAGTGTAAAAAAATATAAAATCCAAACTTGAAGATTTAATCCTAACCTCCAAATTAGGGTTTTTGAAAATGAGAAGAAGAGAAATGATGTAAAAATATGAATAATATAATTATATTTATAAATTGGTATTTTTAAACTTCACAAAAGTAATAAGAGAATAATTTGGGTACATGTTTGAATTCAAAAATTTGAAGTTCAAATTTAACTTAGAGATAGAAAAAAAAGTAAAAGAAAAAAAAAGAAAAGAATAGAAAGGGCAACTTGGGCCGCGGAACACCTATTCGGCCCACTACATTTTCACCTCCGTGCGGCCCAGGTGAACGCAACACGCGCGCAGGGGGGGCCCGCCTGGCAGCCACATAGTCGTAGCCGCGATAGTTTATGGTTTTCAGCCAGCTGATGATGTTGTGATGTCAGGGGTGACGTCACCAGCGTATCCTCCACTATCGCTGTCAGCTGGGACCCATTGGTCGGTCTCCACTTTCTTGTGCGCGGGCTTGGGCTGAGGAAAACGTCTCGCTGGCGGGTGGTCCCCGCTTGTCGGGTCCGTCCTTCTTCCCCATCCCAATCGGGATTTCGCTCCTGGCGGCAGGTTGAGCGCAACCGACTACACCGGTTTGCCGAGATCTGCGCGAACCCCAGGACCGCATCTTTCCCCCACCATCCACGGTAACAAACTCCGCCCATCAGAACGTCGATCGCGCCGGTCAACTCGGCCTCGCCCTTTCTGCCCCCATAAAATCCGCGGCTCGTGGACTCAATCCATCGGGCGCCGCCGTGGGCAATCCATACCTTCGCCGTCGCCCAGGCCCTTTCCATCGGTACTCGACGCACGACCCTTCTCGACTCCGCGTCAGTGCCCCTCTGCCTCGGGGGCGCGATGGATCTCCTCATCGCGCAGATCACCACCGACCTCCTCCACGCGCTCCAGCTGCCGTGGAACCGCTCTGCGATGTGAACCGCTGTGTTCCCTCACCGACCCACGACGCACTTCGATTCGCCATCCTTGATCCACCTGGTGCTGGCCTGTGTTGCGACTTGCCGCTCGGGGTCCTCGTGGATTCACTAGCGTGGTTACCCTCGGAAGCTCGCCCAATTTCTCATCAGAGCTTCGACTCCATCGTGTACCCGCCTCGTGCCTTGGATAACCATTCCTGTGATCCTATTGCTGGTAAGAAGCTTTTCTCCGAGCTCGCCTTCGCTTTCGTTACGTGTAGCAATCATCTAGACCTGATTTGGGGCGCCAAGGCCTTAGATCGCCTGTGCTCCGGCGGAGCTCCGCCGTGCTCAGCGTGCCGACGCCTCTGTTTGGGCGAGTGTAACACCCTAAATATCATTTTGAGAATATAGTAAAAATTTTCAAAGATCTTGCATTAGAATTTTTCTTTTTCTCTCCCTTTAGAATTCTCATAACATTTGAAGACTCATCTCCCTATTTAAAAGCATTGGCTTAGGTGAATAAAATAATAAATAAGACCATATTTGGCTCTCATGTGGGAGTTTTATGTGTTGTGCATTAAATAAAACCATGAGGATAAAAATAATAAGGTAATAATTATTTGAAGTAGAATTAAAACCCTAAATTTGAAAATAGGGTTTTGAAAATAGGAAGAAGAGGAATGATATAAAAATATATATATATATAAAAAATAAGATAAATTATTACTTTTAACTGTACCAACATAGTGTAAATGATGAGCCATAAAAGTTTGAATTTAAACTTGAATTCAAATTTGATTTGAAAATGAAGAATAGAAAAGAAAAGAAAAGAAAAGAATAAAACTAACCTAGCCTAACTGGGCCCTAACCTGGTATTCGGCCCATTTAACCAACCCCTCCGTGCAGCCCAACTCCTGGAGATGTGGCGCCGACACCCTGGGCCCCGCGGTCAGTCTCTTGTGCGGGTGTGTCGTCGCTGGCGTGTGGACCCGAGATCCCGACTCTTTCATCCGTAACTCTCCATCGCTGCTTTGTGGGCCCCTTTGGCCAGAACCGCCCGCCTCGCCACGACCGCGCGGACCGAGTCCGTCGCCGGTGATGGCGGGCTCCTTCAACCACCTCGCCCACGGACATTGCGCGGACTCACCGGATTATAAGGCATGGTCGCAGACCCCCCCCCCCCCTTACCCCTGTGTTCGTACTTCACCGCTCCGCAAGGATTCTGCGCCGCCATTACCACCGCGAGGGAGCCATTCGCGCAGCCACCTCGATTGCCCCATTAACACCGTCACCACAAGAAATTGGGGGCTGGGGATTGACGTCGGTGGGGGGGCGCTCTCGGACCGGTTGCCTCAAGGAATTTCGACCTCTGTCGCCTTCGATTGCTCACCGGAGTCGGAGCTCCGCCACGGATCCGCACACCTTCGTGGGCAGGGCGCAGCTCGGCGTAATTCACGGTAAGAACCCCTCCTGTATACTCGCGATGACCTCAGCTTCGAGTAGGATTAGTCGACGGTGGTGTTTGGGGCACCAGGGCTTCGCTCACCCTGCTCCGGCGATGCTCCACCACGGTTGGTGGGCGGCGCCACCATGGGCCGTCGGGAGGAAGACGGCTGCACGCCGATCGTTGATCTGAGGACCAACGGTTTTGATTAGATCACAACTTACCCGTTCGCGCGATCAAACTGACACCGTGGATCTTTGATCCATCGGCATTGATCGCGTCCTGCTTCATTAAATCGCGACCGTCGATCATTGATCGTGTGGACGCACTCATATATCCATTTACCGCGGCCGGGATCTAATCCTCACCGTCCGTTTTGGATCGGGCGGCTAGTAAACCCCGATACCCCTTCGCCCTGCCGTTTTTACTAAAGAGACCCTGGGGTTTCATCTATTTAACCCGCCGTCCACGCGGGGTGAATATGGGTCTCGGGTTTCTTGCGCCGAGGCCCCTGCACTTTATATTAATAATGCGCGCAGTCCAGTGACATAGGAAATTGAATAAATTAATACAGAAAATGCTTTTCTAGTATAAAAATAATTCTAGGTCTTGTTTAATTCCTAGAAAATTCATACTAACTCCTTTTTAGTCCATTCCAGTTCCTATAATTTTGTAATATTATGGTTTATCATATACTACCACTGTTTTCACATGAAAGTCATATTAAAATTCATATCCTATTTAATCTTGCATAAAACACATAAAACCTTCATAAATTCATAACTTAAAATATATAACTCCAAATTGATTCATTCCAGTGGTATTTATTTTGTTTAAATATTGTTTATCATCCAGTATCTTTGTATAACCATGAAACTTGATTTAAAATTATTCACATGAATAACTCTATTCTAGGCATTAAATAACTTCAGAAAATCATAACTTAATAACCATAACTCCGATCTTAGTGGTTCTTGTTCCTACGATCTCGTAGCAACGCGTAGATTATTATTATTCAGTTTGTTCTTATGTTTGGTGTAATGTTAATTTTGCCTATACAATGTTTGTTTGTATTGCTACGACTAGCGTAAGGTCACGAGTCATCTGAAGATCATCCTGGTACCTGGAATCTCAAGTCTCAGGCAAGTTGTACCCTTGATCACTTCTTTTTACCCACTCATGTTCTAATTAATCATAATGATCTGCATAGGTTAATTTTGATGGGACCCAATAGGTTACCCTAGTTTGTCTATCTTTATACCTTGTTTACCACTGAACTTTTTGGGTAGTACTTGCTAGTGCTTTATATGGTTTTGGGTATGAAGGTACATTATTCATGATCACACTTTTATTATATGTTTATTATTACTGTTCATGATAAGATCATTATGTTAATTGGAACATGGAGCGACCACCCGGGAAAACAATGCTACCACAAGGGAGGAATGGGACCCCTTGGCTGATTAATTAGGAAAGCTAGTGGAAGACTACCTTACCCGAAAGGGGCAAGGGCAGTAGGGGAGTGGTCAGTGTAGGGAGGCCCTCGGGAGGATTTTGCTGCGATGGCGGTCCTGCAAGGGATTCCTGCATTGGAGCTTCCTATAAACTGTAGCGGGTTTTCTGAAGCTAGTGGAACTTTGTAAAGGCCTCGTAGTGTTACCCTGCCTCGCCTCCTCGGTAGAGGTGTATGGGAAGTCGCGATCCCTTGGCAGATGGGTAACATGACTTGTGGGTAAAGATGCGCAACCTCTGCAGAGTGTAAAACTGGTATACTAGCCGTGCTCACGGTCATGAGCGGCTCGGACCCTCACATGATTAAATTATGGAACTTAAACTCAATTTGTCATATGCATTGCATCGCAGGTGGTGTTGTTACTTCTGTTCTACTATTTAATTGGGTTGGTATTTACTTACACTTAGTAATTGCTAATAAAATTTTGACCAACTTTAAAAGCAATGCTCAGCTTCAACCATTCTCTTTGGTAAGCCTTACACTTCACGTGAGCTCCCACCTTTGGCGAGTTCATGCACATTATTCCCCACAACTTGTTGAGCGATGAACGTATGTGAGCTCACTCTTGCTGTCTCACACACCCCACAGGTCAAGAGCAGGTACCACAGGATGAGGCGCTTGGAGGATGCTGTGAAGTGTTCGTGAGGGATCTAGGTCGTCGTCTCCCAGTCAACTTTGGGTTGCTGGACCATTGTCTCCTTATAATGTAATTATTTATTTTGTATAGAACTCCTGTTATATATAAAGATGTGACATTCGATCCTGTGCCATGATTCATCATATGTGTGAGACTTGGTCCCAGCACACCTGGTGATTATGTTCGCGCCCGGGTTTTGGACTCCTAAAATCCGGGTGTGACAGAAGTGGTATCAGAGGAATGTTGACTGTAGGACGAAACCTAGATAGAACTGGACAACCATTGTCTACTTACCTTACTCTGATCCTTTCTAAAACTCTTCTTAATCTTTTCTCATCTGATTCCGCTTTACTCTGATTATTCTTACCTTTTTCCTTCTAAAGACAAATGTGGATTTCACATTGAAATCCTGTGCCTAAAGTGACCTTTAGGAATAGGAGACCTAATCTTAGGAACAAAAAAAAACTACTTTTATCTATGCTTGAATGTTTGTTCTTATGATACCTGTCTGATTTGGATCTTTGATTGAGTGTGATTAGTCATGGAGTCATGTCCACAATTGCATCTGCATATACACATAGGTATAAAAATATATTTATAAAATAACTAGACAAACTAAATTATCCTTCAATAAAGTATCTAGCCTAACAATACCCATCTTATCTTAAAGATTCTCCCTTATCTTAATAAGATCCATCTCATCTTAAAAGATACTCATCTTATCTTGAAAAGATTTTATCTCATCCTAATAGATCTAACTAATCTCAAAAGATTCTATCTTATCTTTATGGATCCATAATATCCTAATAAGCATACTTATCCACCCTAGTTTAAACAACCATGATCTAATACAAATTAATTAGATCTCATCTAGTCAAACTGGTCATACCAATCTAATCTAGATCCCATCCAATCTAATATGATCTAATCTAATGTGGTCTACTTAAACATATTAGTGATACTGGTAGAAGTGATTAAACCCTACTAGCCATGTATTAACCTAACCTAGAACCATGATGAATGGTATAACCTTTCTATTCCCACCTAACAACAAACAAACTTGTAAACCTACATTTTATAGTCTATCTCACCCATACATACCCCTCATCTTGACAGATTCTATCCTACCCTTAGATATTCACCTTATACGACTGGTTACCTTGATCTGAACATAAAACGAAGATTAAGCCCTACTAAAGAATCTTCAGATTATAACCAGCTACTAGCTTATTTATTCCGCTTATTGAATAATTTCCTTTGCAAAACTATTACCATATGCTTCTAACTTTCATGGTCAATACCAGGAAAGGAAAGATTATCACGCAACAGCAAACAGAAATGAATTCTCCAAATCCTCCACCTATTGAAACCGAACAAGTGGTTGCTGCCCAAAGACTGGTAATACAACAATTAACAGACCTGGTGACCGAGATGCAAAACCAGATAAGGCAACAACGCGAGGAAATACGTCAGGTCCGCCAAGAAATAAGGCAAGCACGGTTGGAGAGACAACAACAACAACAACCTCCACTACCACCACCAGCTCCACCAAGCTACATAGATATAAATTATGATGATTTGTAAGATCTAGATGTTACTTTAGTTAGTAGATGATATGATAGTATTTTAGAAGGAACAATAAGGTCTATTGACCCTATGTTTTGTTAAAGAATTATGCCTCATGCCGAGATTCCTTTGTTTGTGCATATGTTCCGAGAACAATATGAGTATACATCCCTTTTCTTACAAATCTCGAGGACGAGATTATTTTTAAGGGGGGTAGGATTTGTAACACCCTAAATATCATTTTGAGAATATAGTAAAAATTTTCAAAGATCTTGCATTAGAATTTTTCTTTTTCTCTCCCTTTAGAATTCTCATAACATTTGAAGACTCATCTCCCTATTTAAAAGCATTGGCTTAGGTGAATAAAATAATAAATAAGACCATATTTGGCTCTCATGTGGGAGTTTTATGTGTTGTGCATTAAATAAAACCATGAGGATAAAAATAATAAGGTAATAATTATTTGAAGTAGAATTAAAACCCTAAATTTGAAAATAGGGTTTTGAAAATAGGAAGAAGAGGAATGATATAAAAAAATATATATATATATAAAAAATAAGATAAATTATTACTTTTAACTGTACCAACATAGTGTAAATGATGAGCCATAAAAGTTTGAATTTAAACTTGAATTCAAATTTGATTTGAAAATGAAGAATAGAAAAGAAAAGAAAAGAAAAGAATAAAACTAACCTAGCCTAACTGGGCCCTAACCTGGTATTCGGCCCATTTAACCAACCCCTCCGTGCAGCCCAACTCCTGGAGATGTGGTGCCGACACCCTGGGCCCCGCGGTCAGTCTCTTGTGCGGGTGTGTCGTCGCTGGCGTGTGGACCCGAGATCCCGACTCTTTCATCCGTAACTCTCCATCGCTGCTTTGTGGGCCCCTTTGGCCAGAACCGCCCGCCTCGCCACGACCGCGCGGACCGAGTCCGTCGCCGGTGATGGCGGGCTCCTTCAACCACCTCGCCCACGGACATTGCGCGGACTCACCGGATTATAAGGCATGGTCGCAGACCCCCCCCCTTACCCCTGTGTTCGTACTTCACCGCTCCGCAAGGATTCTGCGCCGCCATTACCACCGCGAGGGAGCCATTCGCGCAGCCACCTCGATTGCCCCATTAACACCGTCACCACAAGAAATTGGGGGCTGGGGATTGACGTCGGTGGGGGGGGGGGCGCTCTCGGACCGGTTGCCTCAAGGAATTTCGACCTCTGTCGCCTTCGATTGCTCACCGGAGTCGGAGCTCCGCCACGGATCCGCACACCTTCGTGGGCAGGGCGCAGCTCGGCGTAATTCACGGTAAGAACCCCTCCTGTATACTCGCGATGACCTCAGCTTCGAGTAGGATTAGTCGACGGTGGTGTTTGGGGCACCAGGGCTTCGCTCACCCTGCTCCGGCGATGCTCCACCACGGTTGGTGGGCGGCGCCACCATGGGCCGTCGGGAGGAAGACGGCTGCACGCCGATCGTTGATCTGAGGACCAACGGTTTTGATTAGATCACAACTTACCCGTTCGCGCGATCAAACTGACACCGTGGATCTTTGATCCATCGGCATTGATCGCGTCCTGCTTCATTAAATCGCGACCGTCGATCATTGATCGTGTGGACGCACTCATATATCCATTTACCGCGGCCGGGATCTAATCCTCACCGTCCGTTTTGGATCGGGCGGCTAGTAAACCCCGATACCCCTTCGCCCTGCCGTTTTTACTAAAGAGACCCTGGGGTTTCATCTATTTAACCCGCCGTCCATGCGGGGTGAATATGGGTCTCGGGTTTCTTGCGCCGAGGCCCCTGCACTTTATATTAATAATGCGCGCAGTCCAGTGACATAGGAAATTGAATAAATTAATACAGAAAATGCTTTTCTAGTATAAAAATAATTCTAGGTCTTGTTTAATTCCTAGAAAATTCATACTAACTCCTTTTTAGTCCATTCCAGTTCCTATAATTTTGTAATATTATGGTTTATCATATACTACCACTGTTTTCACATGAAAGTCATATTAAAATTCATATCCTATTTAATCTTGCATAAAACACATAAAACCTTCATAAATTCATAACTTAAAATATATAACTCCAAATTGATTCATTCCAGTGGTATTTATTTTGTTTAAATATTGTTTATCATCCAGTATCTTTGTATAACCATGAAACTTGATTTAAAATTATTCACATGAATAACTCTATTCTAGGCATTAAATAACTTCAGAAAATCATAACTTAATAACCATAACTCCGATCTTAGTGGTTCTTGTTCCTAGCAACGCGTAGATTATTATTATTCAGTTTGTTCTTATGTTTGGTGTAATGTTAATTTTGCCTATACAATGTTTGTTTGTATTGCTACGACTAGCGTAAGGTCACGAGTCATATGAAGATCATCCTGGTACCTGGAATCTCAAGTCTCAGGCAAGTTGTACCCTTGATCACTTCTTTTTACCCACTCATGTTCTAATTAATCATAATGATCTGCATAGGTTAATTTTGATGGGACCCAATAGGTTACCCTAGTTTGTCTATCTTTATACCTTGTTTACCACTGAACTTTTTGGGTAGTACTTGCTAGTGCTTTATATGGTTTTGGGTATGAAGGTACATTATTCATGATCACACTTTTATTATATGTTTATTATTACTGTTCATGATAAGATCATTATGTTAATTGGAACATGGAGCGACCACCCGGGAAAACAATGCTACCACAAGGGAGGAATGGGACCCCTTGGCTGATTAATTAGGAAAGCTAGTGGAAGACTACCTTACCCGAAAGGGGCAAGGGCAGTAGGGGAGTGGTCAGTGTAGGGAGGCCCTCGGGAGGATTTTGCTGCGATGGCGGTCCTGCAAGGGATTCCTGCATTGGAGCTTCCTATAAACTGTAGCGGGTTTTCTGAAGCTAGTGGAACTTTGTAAAGGCCTCGTAGTGTTACCCTGCCTCGCCTCCTCGGTAGAGGTGTATGGGAAGTCGCGATCCCTTGGCAGATGGGTAACATGACTTGTGGGTAAAGATGCGCAACCTCTGCAGAGTGTAAAACTGGTATACTAGCCGTGCTCACGGTCATGAGCGGCTCGGACCCTCACATGATTAAATTATGGAACTTAAACTCAATTTGTCATATGCATTGCATCGCAGGTGGTGTTGTTACTTCTGTTCTACTATTTAATTGGGTTGGTATTTACTTACACTTAGTAATTGCTAATAAAATTTTGACCAACTTTAAAAGCAATGCTCAGCTTCAACCATTCTCTTTGGTAAGCCTTACACTTCACGTGAGCTCCCACCTTTGGCGAGTTCATGCACATTATTCCCCACAACTTGTTGAGCGATGAACGTATGTGAGCTCACTCTTGCTGTCTCACACACCCCACAGGTCAAGAGCAGGTACCACAGGATGAGGCGCTTGGAGGATGCTGTGAAGTGTTCGTGAGGGATCTAGGTCGTCGTCTCCCAGTCAACTTTGGGTTGCTGGACCGTTGTCTCCTTATAATGTAATTATTTATTTTGTATAGAACTCCTGTTATATATAAAGATGTGACATTCGATCCTGTGCCATGATTCATCATATGTGTGAGACTTGGTCCCAGCACACCTGGTGATTATGTTCGCGCCCGGGTTTTGGACTCCTAAAATCCGGGTGTGACAGCGAGGGAGGAGGACGATTAGCCAGGGCCGTTGGATCCTGGCCAACGGTGGAGATGTGAGCGACTTAATACCGGTTCGGAGAATTGATCGGAACCGTTTAGAAAAGATCGTACGGTTAGCATTGAAGATAATGAACTCCCTCGGTCAATGCGATCGTAGCCCTCGGTTTTGAATCGGACGGTTACGGTTGCGTACCGCTTCATTTAAGTGGTGATCTAATCCGGGCCGTTCATTTGAGATCGTGCAGCTCTCGGCGATGGATACCCCTTCGGCCGGATATTTTCTTAAAGAGACCCTCCACTTCAAACTATTCAACCCGCAGTCCTGCTCTGTGGGCAATGAGTCTTGAGGATTCTTGCGCAGATGCCCTGGCTTTTCCAGAATTTGATGCCCAGTCCAAAGAGTTATAAAATCCAGGAAAATTTATTAGAAAAGGATTTTCAATGTAAAAATAAACCTCTAGAATTGGTTTAATGCATAGAAAATTCATGTGAAGCCCAAATTAATCCATTCCAACTCCTATAGTTTTGTAATATTATTGTCTATCATCTAATACCACTGTTTTCACATAAAAGTCACATTAAAATTTATATCCTAATTAATCTTATATCAAATACATAAAACCTTAGAAAAGTCATAACTCATTCGTTTTAACTCCGATTTGATCCGTTCAAGTTGCGTTAGTCTCGTGCAAGCGCGTAGATTATTATTACGCAGTTTATTCTTATGTTTGGTGTGATGTTAATTTTTTTCCTATACCATGTTTATCTATATTGCTACGTTTAGTGTGAGGTCACGAGTCACCTGAAGATCATCCTGGTACCTGGAATCTCAAGTCCCAGGCAAGTTGTGCCCTTGATCACTTCTTTTTACCCACTCATGTTCTAATTAATCATAATGATCTGCATAGGTTAATTTTGATGGGACCCAATAGGATACCCTAGTTTGTCTATCTTTATACCTTGTTTACCACTGAACTTTCTGGGTAGTACTTGCTAGTGCTATATGTGGTTTTGGGTATGGAGATACAATATTCATGATTACACTTTTGTTATCATTTGTTATTTACTGTTCATGATAAGATCATTATGTTAATTGGAACATGGAGAACCACCCGGGAAAACAGTGCTACCACAAGGGAGGAATGGGACCCCTTGGCTGATTAATTAGGAAAGCTAGTGGAAGACTACCTTACCCGAAAGGGGCAAGGGCAGTAGGGGAGTGGTCAGTGTAGGGAGGCCCTCGGGAGGATTTTGCTGTGATGGCAGTCCTGCAAGGGATTCCTGCTAGGGAGGCCCTCGGGAGGATTTTGCTGCGATGGCGGTCCTGCAAAGGATTCCTGCACTGGAACTTCCTATAAACTGTAGCGGGTTTTCTGAAGCTAGTGGAACTTTGTAAAGGCCTCGTAGTGTTACCTTGCCTCGCCTCCTCGGTAGAGGTGTATGGGATTGGCCGTCTCTTGGCAGATGGGTAACACGACTTGTGGGTAAAGATGCGCAACCTCTGCAGAGTGTAAAACTGGTATACTAGCCGTGCTCACGGTCATGAGCAGCTCGGACACTCACATGATTAAATTATGGAACTAAATTCAATTTGTCATATGCATTGCATCGCAGGTGATGATGTTACTTTTGTTCTACTATTTAATTGGGTTGGTATTTACTTATACTTAGTAATTGCTAATAAAATTTTGACCAACTTTAAAAGCAATGCTCAGCTCTAACCATCCTCTTTGGTAAGCCTTACACTTCACATGAGCTCCCACTCTTGGCGAGTTCATGCACATTATTCCCCACAACTTATTGAGCTATGAACGTATGTGAGCTCACTCTTGCTGTCTCACACCCCCCCCCAAAGGTCAAGAACAGGTACCGCAGGATGAGGCGCATGGAGGATGCTGTGACGTGTTCGTGAGAGATCTAGGCCGACGTCTCCCAGTCAACTTTGGGTTGCTGGACCGTTGTCTCCTTATAATGTAATTATTTATTTTGTATAGAACTCCTGTTATATATAAAGTTGTGACATTCGATCCTGTGCCACTATACATCATATGTGTGAGACTTGGTCCCAGCATACCTGGTGTTTATGTTCGCGCCCGGGTCTTGGTGCCCCGAAACCCGGGTGTGACAGAAGTGGTATCAGAGGAATGATGACTGTAGGACGAAACCTAGATAGAACTGGACAACCATTCTTTACTTACCTTACTCTGATTCTTTTCTAAACTTATCTTAAACTTTTCTCATCTATTTCCGCCTTACTCTGATTATTCTTACCTTTTCCTTCTAAAGACAAATGGGGATTTCACACTTTGAAATCCCGTACCTAAAGTGACCTTTAGGAATAGGAGACCTAATCTTAGGATCAAAAACAAAACTATTTTTTTTATTTATATGCTTGAATGCTTGTTCTTATGATATTTTCCTGATTTGGATCTTTGATTGAGTGTGATGGGTTGTGGATCAATTACATCTGCATATACATATAGGTATAAATATAAATAAATAAAATTCATAAGATAATTAACAACCTGGTTTATCCTCCATTAAAGTCTATCTATTTTATATAGATCCCTCATATCTTAAAAGACCCTCTCTTATCTTAATTGGTCCATCTTATCTTAAAAGATACTCTCTTATCTTAATAGACTCATCTTATCTTGAAAAGATTTTATCTCATCCTAATAGATATAACTGACCTCAAAAGATTCTATCTTATCCTTATGAATCCATCCTATCCTAATAAGCATACTTATCTGCCCTAGTTTAACAACCATGATCTAATGCAAATTAGTTAGATCTTAACTAGTCTAATCCAGTCCTATCCAATCTACTCTAGAGCCTGATCTAATCTAATGTGATCTAGTTAAACGGATTAGTGATACTGGTAGAAAAGATTAGACCCTACTGGCCAGGTATTAACTTAACTTCGCACATTAGACCAACTCAACCATGGGCATAAGATCCAACCTAGCCAATAGAGTCATGATGGATTGCATAATCTGTTTATCCCCACCTAACATCAAACAAACTTTTGACCTATATCATGTAGTCTACCTCATCCATATCTAACTTAATCATACTTCCCCAACTCCGATAATATACACTGACCTCGAATCAATGAGACCAAGACCGGAGAAGAAAAGATCAACGTCGACAAGGAAGGATATAACAAGTCAAAGCGAATCTCGAGATGAATCAAGACTTAAACATTTTGGATAAAGTCTTTTCCTTGCCATAATCTTTCTTACCTCAACATGTTCAGTTTATATCCCACATAAATAGTAGCTGGATACCTATGCTCTCCCAATCTCCGACTACCACCACCACCAAGCTACATAAACGAACATATACATCTACTACTATTTGTAAGATCTAAGTGATACTTTAGTTAGAATTTGGTATGACACTATGATAAGAGGAAGAATAAGGTCTAATTGACCCATGTGTTGCTAATAAATTAAGCATCATGCTGAGATTTTTGTTTGTGCATATATGTTGAGACAATATGAGTATACCCTTTCCTTACAAATCTCGAGGACGAGATTTCTGTTAAGGGGGGTAGGATTTGTAATACCCAAAAAAATGTAAAATGGAAACATAGTTAGATTACATACATGTTTTTACATTTATTTATTATCACATGTGAATAATCACATCAAAAGGCCATTAATTAATTAATGACGCCAAAAACAATATGTGCATCATGCTGGGTGTTCATTTTGTGTGCATTTTGGTGACAATATAAAAATAGTGTAAAAAAAATATAAAATCCAAACTTGAAGATTTAATCCTAACCTCCAAATTAGGGTTTTTGAAAATGAGAAGAAGAGAAATGATGTAAAAATATGAATAATATAATTATATTTATAAATTGGTATTTTTAAACTTCACAAAAGTAATAAGAGAATAATTTGGGTACATGTTTGAATTCAAAAATTTGAAGTTCAAATTTAACTTAGAGATAGAAAAAAAAGTAAAAGAAAAAAAGCAATGCTCAGCTCTAACCATCCTCTTTGGTAAGCCTTACACTTCACATGAGCTCCCACTCTTGGCGAGTTCATGCACATTATTCCCCACAACTTGTTGAGCTATGAACGTATGTGAGCTCACTCTTGCTGTCTCACACCCCCCCCACAGGTCAAGAACAGGTACCGCAGGATGAGGCGCATGGAGGATGCTGTGACGTGTTCGTGAGAGATCTAGGCCGTCGTCTCCCAGTCAACTTTGGGTTGCTGGACCGTTGTCTCCTTATAATGTAATTATTTATTTTGTATAGAACTCCTGTTATATATAAAGTTGTGACATTCGATCCTGTGCCACTATACATCATATGTGTGAGACTTGGTCCCAGCATACCTGGTGTTTATGTTCGCGCCCGGGTCTTGGTGCCCCGAAACCCGGGTGTGACATGGCCCTAGCATGCTATGGTAACTTTGAATATCTATAGTTAGTGAGCAAGTTTATTTGTGGGATTTTAAAAGGGAAATGTGCCCTTGGGCCATTTCTAAGTATTTTGGTGATTTAGTGCCCAACACAGGTGCCTAATTGTAAAATGGTGGACAAAGTACAAATCAAGGATAAAGGTATGTTTCTCAGACTTAGTACATTGTTTTATGGACTAATGTATTGTGTCTAAGTGCTGGAAACAGAAAAAATCGAGTTGGAGAAGAAATGGCTCGAGCAGCCAAAGTCTGCCCAGTCTGGGTACACCGGACTGTCCGGTGTGCACCGGACATGTCCGGTGCACCAGGCTGGCTCGGCGCGAAGTGGCTGCTCTCGGGAATTCACCGGCGACGTACGGCTAAAATTCACCGGACTGTCCGGTGTGCACCGGACTGTCCGGTGAGCCAACGGTCGGCCGGGCCAACGGTCGGTCGCGCAATCTGCGCGGGACACGTGGCCGAGCCAACGGCTAGAAGACGGCACCGGACTGTCCGGTGTGCACCGGACATGTCCGGTGCGCCAACGGCTCCAGATCTGCAACGGTCTACCAACGGTCGGCTTCGCTATTTAAGGAAGGAAATCGGGCACCGGACAGTGTCCGGTGTGCACCGGACTGTCCGGTGCCCCCGACGACAGAAGGCAAGATTGGCCTTCCAGATTTGCTCTCAACGGCTCCTAGCTGCCTTGGGGCTATAAAAGGGGCCCCTAGGCGCATGGAGGAGAACACCAAGCAACCTTAGAGCATTCTTGATCATCCATACTCAGTCTTTGCGCATTCGTTTGTGATTCTAAGTGATTCGAGCTCCATTCTAGTGAGAATTTTGAGATAGTCATTCGAGCTCGATTCTTGGCCGTGTGTGTGCGCATTTCGCTGTGGATTTGTGTGTGTTGCTTCCCTCCCTTACTCTGTGCTTCTTTGTGATCATATACTTGTAAGGGCAAGAGACTCCAATTTGTGGAGATTCCTTGCAAACGGGATAAAGAAAAGAAAACAAAACACCGTGGTATTCAAGTGGGTCTTTGGACCGCTTGAGAGGGGTTGATTGCAACCCTCGTCCGTTGGGACGCCACAACGTGGAGTAGGCAAGCGTTGGTCTTGGCCGAACCACGGGATAAACCACTGTGTCATCTCTGTGATTGATCTTCTGTGGTTTCTGTGTTTCGTTGAGACTCCTCTCTAGCCACTTGGCATTATTTGTGCTAACACTTAACCAAGTTTTGTGGCTTAAGTTTGAAGTTTTACAGGATCACCTATTCACCCCCCCCCCCTCTAGGTGCTCTCAATTGGTATCAGAGCCGTTCTCTTCACAAAGGGACTAACCGCCCGAAGAGATGGATCCTAAGGGGAAGGGTATCGTGATCAACGACAAAGAGAAGGAATCCTTCATCAACGAGCCGAAGGACGATAAGCCTACCGACTCCGGCTCGGGCCACAGACGGAAGGAAGGGAAGAAGAAGAAGACAAGGCGCATCAAGGACATCGTCTACTACGACAGCGATGAGTCTACTTATTCCCAAAAGGACGACGACCACAACGACTACGAGAGAAGGAAACTGGTTAATTCGAACTTTTCCTTTGACTACTCTCGTATTCCGCAAAGTTCAAATTCACATTTGCTCTCCATTCCACTCGGCAAGCCCCCACACTTTGATGGGGAGGACTACGGATTTTGGAGCCACAAAATGCGTAGTCACCTATTCTCTCTCCATCCTAGTATATGGGAGATTGTAGAGAGTGGAATGCACTTTGATAGTTCGGATAGTCCCATGTTCATTAATGAACAAATTCATAAGAATGCACAAGCTACTACTGTTCTTCTAGCTTCTTTGTGCAGGGATGAATACCATAAAGTGAGCGGCTTGGATAATGCCAAGCAGATCTGGGACACCCTCAAGATTTCTCATGAGGGGAATGACGTCACCTTGCTCACCAAGATGGAGTTGGTGGAGGGTGAGCTTGGACGGTTCGCGATGATAAGGGGCGAGGAGCCAACGCAAACATACAACCGGCTCAAGACCCTTATCAACAAGATAAGGAGCTACGGAAGCACACGATGGACGGACCATGACGTCGTCCGACTGATGCTAAGGTCCTTTACCGTTCTTGATCCTCATTTGGTAAATAATATTCGTGAAAATCCCAGGTACACCAAAATGTCGCCCGAGGAAGTCCTAGGAAAATTCGTCAGCGGGCGAATGATGATCAAGGAGGCGAGGTATGTGGACGACGCCTTGAATGGACCGATCAACGAGCCGCAACCTCTTGCTCTCAAGGCAACGAGGAGCAAGGAGGCACTACCGAGCAAGGTGGCGCAAGTTGAGGCGGCCGGGCTAAATAATGAGGAGATGGCCCTCATCATTAAGCGCTTCAAGACGGCGCTTAAGGGTCGCAAGGGACAGCCAAGCAAGACCAAGACAAAGGAGAAGCGCTCGTGCTTCAAATGTGGTAAGATTGGTCATTTCATTGCTAACTGTCCCGATAATGAAAGTGACCAGGAAAAGGGGAACAAAAGGGAGAAGAAGAAACATTACAAGAAGGCCAAGGGCGAGGCACATATCGGAAAGGAGTGGGACTCGGATTGCTCCTCCTCCGACTCCGACAATGAAGGACTCGCCGCCACCGCCCTCAACAAGTCATCCCTCTTCCCCAACGAGCGTCACACTTGCCTCATGGCAAGGGAAAAGAAAGTAAGCACTCATGATACTAGTACTTATGCTTCTTCAAGTGAGGATGAGTCTAGTGATGATGATGAGATAGATTACTCATGCTTATTCAAGGGATTAGATAGATCTAAAATTAATAAGATTAATGAGTTGATTGATGCTTTGAATGACAAGAATAGGTTACTAGAAAAACAAGAGGATCTTTTATATGAGGAGCATGATAAATTTGTTAGTGCACAAAAAACTCTTGCTCTTGAAATTAAAAGGAATGAAATGCTCTCTAGTGAATTATCTTCCTGTCATGAAACCATTGCTACTTTAAGAAGTGTTAATAATGATTTAAGTGCTAAACTAGAAGTAGCTAGTAAATCTAATTCTTGTGTAGAAATTGTTGAAACTTGTAATAGGTGTAAAGATTTTGACATTGATGCTTGTAGTGATCACTTAGTTTCAATTTCAAAATTAAATGAGGAATTAGCTAGTCTTAATGCCCAACTTAAGACTAGCAAGAATGAATTTGACAAGTTAAAATTTGCAAGGGATGCCTACACAATTGGTAGACACCCCTCAATTAAGGATGGACTTGGCTACAAAAGGGAAGCCAAGGACTTGACAAGCCATAAGGCTCCTATCTCTGCCAAGGAGAAAGGGAAGGCCCCTATGGCAACTAGTGCTAAAAAGAACCATGCCTTTATGTACCATGGTAGGAGACAAACTAGAAATGCTTATAGGAGCTATAATGCGTATGATGTTTTTGATTCTCATGCCATGTTTGCTTCTAGTTCTTCCTATATGCATGGTAGAAATATGTCTAGGAGAAATGCTATTCATCATGCGCCTAGAAAGAATATTATTCATGCTCCTAGGAAAGTAGTGAATGAACCTTCTACAATTTATTGTGCTTTAAATGCTTCCTTTGCTATTTGTAGAAAGAATAGGAAAATAGTTGCTAGGAAGTTAGGGGCAAAATGCAAGGGAGACAAAACTTGCATTTGGGTCCCTAAGGATATTTGCACTAACCTTGCAGGATCCAACATGAGTTGGGTACCTAAGACCCAAGCCTAAATTTGCCTTGCAGGTTTATGCATCCGGGGGTTCAAGCTGAATTATCGACAGCGGATGCACAAACCATATGACGGGGGAGAAGAAGATGTTCACCTCCTACGTCAAAAACAAAGATTCCCAAGATTCAATAATATTCGGTGATGGGAATCAAGGCAAGGTAAAAGGGTTAGGTAAAATTGCAATTTCTAATGAACACTCAATCTCCAATGTGTTTTTAGTTGAGTCTCTTGGTTACAATTTGCTATCTGTTAGTCAACTATGCAATATGGGATATAATTGTCTGTTTACAAATGTAGATGTGTCTGTCTTTAGAAGAAGTGATGGTTCACTAGCTTTTAAGGGTGTACTAGACGGCAAGCTTTACTTAGTTGATTTTGCAAAAGAAGAGGCCGGTCTAGATGCATGCTTAATGGCTAAGACTTGCATGGGCTGGCTGTGGCATCGCCGCTTAGCACATG
This sequence comes from Zea luxurians, assembly GCA_029449295.1. NCBI lineage: Eukaryota > Viridiplantae > Streptophyta > Magnoliopsida > Poales > Poaceae > Zea > Zea luxurians. Next base: position 119,891,023 of record JAOPSE010000009.1, read on the forward strand.
TGGGGATGAAGAACCTCCACAAGCTTCTAAAGGGAGAACACGTGATAGGTCTAACCAATGTTCATTTCGAAAAAGATAGACCTTGTGCAGCTTGTCAAGCAGGTAAACAAGTGGGAGGAGCACATCACAGCAAGAATGTGATGACCACGTCAAGACCTCTAGAGCTGCTGCATATGGACCTCTTCGGACCCGTCGCCTATCTAAGCATAGGAGGAAGTAAGTATGGTCTAGTTATTGTTGATGACTTTTCCCGCTTCACTTGGGTGTTCTTTTTGCAGGATAAGTCTGAAACCCAAGGGACCCTCAAGCGCTTCCTAAGGAGAGCTCAAAATGAGTTTGAGCTCAAGGTGAAAAAGATAAGGAGCGACAACGGGTCCGAATTCAAGAACCTTCAAGTGGAGGAGTTTCTTGAGGAGGAAGGGATCAAGCATGAGTTCTCCGCTCCCTACACACCTCAGCAAAATGGTGTGGTAGAGAGGAAGAACAGGACGCTCATAGACATGGCGAGGACTATGCTTGGAGAATTCAAAACCCCCGAGTGCTTTTGGTCGGAAGCCGTGAACACGGCTTGCCACGCCATCAACAGGGTCTACCTTCACTGCCTCCTCAAGAAGACGCCGTATGAGCTACTAACCGGTAACAAACCCAATGTGTCTTATTTTCGTGTATTTGGAAGCAAATGTTATATTCTTGTGAAGAAAGGTAGAACTTCTAAATTTGCTCCCAAAGCCGTAGAAGGGTTTTTGTTAGGTTATGATTCAAATACAAAGGCGTATAGGGTCTTCAACAAATCATCGGGTTTGGTTGAAGTCTCTAGCGACGTTGTATTTGATGAGACTAATGGCTCTCCAAGAGAGCAAGTTGTTGATTGTGATGATGTAGATGAAGAAGATGTTCCGACGGCCGCTATACGAACCATGGCGATTGGAGAAGTGCGGCCACAGGAACAAGATGAACGAGATCAACCTTTTTCCTCAACAACGGTGCATTCCCCAACTCAAGACGATGAACAGGTTCATCAAAAGGAGGCGTGTGATCAAGGGGGAGCACAAGATGATCACGTGATGGAGGAAGAAGCGCAACCGGCACCTCCAACCCAAGTTCGAGCGGTGATTCAAAGGGATTATCCCGTCGACCAAATATTGGGTGACATTAGCAAGGGAGTAACTACTCGATCTCGATTAGTTAATTTTTGTGAGCATTACTCCTTTGTCTCTTCTATTGAGCCTTTCAGGGTAGAGGAGGCCTTGCTAGATCCGGACTGGGTGTTGGCCATGCAGGAGGAACTCAACAACTTCAAGCGCAACGAAGTTTGGACACTGGTGCCTCGTCCCAAGCAAAATGTTGTGGGAACCAAGTGGGTGTTCCGCAACAAACAGGATGAGCACGGGGTGGTGACGAGGAACAAGGCTCGACTTGTGGCAAAAGGTTATGCCCAAGTCGCAGGTTTGGACTTTGAGGAGACTTTTGCTCCTGTGGCTAGGCTAGAATCAATTCGTATCTTGCTAGCATATGCCGCTCACCATTCTTTCAGGTTGTACCAAATGGATGTGAAGAGCGCTTTCCTCAACGGGCCGATCAAAGAGGAGGTGTACGTGGAGCAGCCCCCTGGCTTCGAGGATGAACGGTACCCCGACCACGTGTGTAAGCTCTCTAAGGCGCTCTATGGACTTAAGCAAGCCCCAAGAGCATGGTATGAATGCCTTAGAGATTTTTTAATTGCTAATGCGTTCAAGGTTGGGAAAGTCGATCCAACTCTTTTTACTAAGACTTGCGATGGTGATCTTTTTGTGTGCCAAATTTATGTCGACGACATAATATTTGGTTCTACTAACCAAAAGTCTTGTGAAGAGTTTAGCAGGGTGATGACGCAGAAACTCGAGATGTCGATGATGGGCGAGTTGACCTACTTCCTTGGGTTTCAAGTGAAGCAACTCAAGGACGGCACCTTCATCTCCCAAACGAAGTACACGCAAGATTTGCTAAAGAGGTTTGGGATGAAGGACGCAAAGCCCGCAAAGACGCCGATGGGAACCGACGGACACACCGACCTCAACAAAGGAGGTAAGTCCGTTGATCAAAAAGCATACCGGTCCATGATAGGTTCTTTGCTTTATTTGTGTGCTAGTAGACCGGATATTATGCTTAGCGTATGCATGTGTGCTAGATTTCAATCCGATCCGAAGGAGTGTCACTTAGTGGCTGTGAAGCGAATTCTTCGATATTTAGTCGCTACGCCTTGCTTCGGGATCTGGTATCCAAAGGGGTCTAACTTTGACTTGATTGGGTACTCAGATTCCGACTATGCTGGATGTAAGGTCGATAGGAAGAGTACATCGGGGACGTGCCAATTCTTAGGAAGGTCCCTGGTGTCATGGAATTCTAAGAAACAAACCTCCGTTGCCCTATCCACCGCTGAGGCCGAGTACGTTGCCGCAGGACAGTGTTGCGCGCAACTACTTTGGATGAGGCAAACCCTCAGGGACTTTGGCTACAATCTGAGCAAAGTCCCACTCCTATGTGACAATGAGAGTGCTATCCGAATAGCGGAAAATCCTGTTGAGCACAGCCGCACAAAGCACATTGACATCCGGCATCACTTTTTGAGAGACCACCAGCAAAAGGGAGATATCGAAGTGTTTCATGTTAGCACCGAGAACCAGCTAGCCGATATCTTTACCAAGCCTCTAGATGAGAAGACCTTTTGCAGGCTGCGTAGTGAGCTAAATGTCTTAGATTCGCGGAACTTGGATTGAATTGTAGCATACATGTGTTTATGCCTTTGATCATGTTCATTCTGCATTTTATTGCTTATTGTGGTGCTCAAGTTGTACAAACACTCCCTGGACCTCACAAGTCCGTTGCAAAGTGATGCACAGTTTTAGGGGGAGATGTGTTACAACTTGACCCCTTTGAGACTAACCATATGCTTGAGTTTGCTTGTTTTAGTCTCAAATGAGAATTGAAAGGGAAAAGGTGGACTTGGACCATGAAAGACTTCCACTGCACTCCGATGAGAGGGTAACCTATTCCAAGTTCATCTCATGAACTCTTATTGCCATTTGCTCTTAATTGAAGATTTTGGTGAGGCAATGGGGTTATAGAGCCAAGATTAATCCCGTTTTGGTGTTTGATGCCAAAGGGGGAGAAAATAAAGGCCAAAGCGATAAATGGATCAGCTACCACTTGAGAGATTTTGAAAATAGTAGAATAGAGCTTTTGGTTTGTCAAAACTCTTTTGTTGTCTCTCTTATCAAAAGTTGGCTTCTTGTGGGGAGAAGTATTGATTATGGGAAAAAGGGGGAGTTTTTGAAATCTTTGATCAATCTCTTTTGGAATGACTCTCTTTATGTTTCAACATGTGTGTTTGACTTAGAGATAGAGATTTGAGTTTGATTTGCAAAAACAAACCAAGTGGTGGCATAGAGTGATCCATATATGTCAAAATTGAATCAAAATAAGTTGAGTTCTTATTTGAAGTGTTTTTGTACTTGTTCTACTTGCTTTATGTTGTGTTGGCATAAATCACCAAAAAGGGGGAGATTGAAAGGGAAATGTGCCCTTGGGCCATTTCTAAGTATTTTGGTGATTTAGTGCCCAACACAGGTGCCTAATTGTAAAATGGTGGACAAAGTACAAATCAAGGATAAAGGTATGTTTCTCAGACTTAGTACATTGTTTTATGGACTAATGTATTGTGTCTAAGTGCTGGAAACAGAAAAAATCGAGTTGGAGAAGAAATGGCTCGAGCAGCCAAAGTCTGCCCAGTCTGGGTACACCGGACTGTCCGGTGTGCACCGGACATGTCCGGTGCACCAGGCTGGCTCGGCGCGAAGTGGCTGCTCTCGGGAATTCACCGGCGACGTACGGCTAAAATTCATCGGACTGTCCGGTGTGCACCGGACTGTCCGGTGAGCCAACGGTCGGCCGGGCCAACGGTCGGCCGCGCAATCTGCGCGGGACACGTGGCCGAGCCAACGGCTAGAAGACGGCACCGGACTGTCCGGTGTGCACCGGACATGTCCGGTGCGCCAACGGCTCCAGATCTGCAACGGTCTGCCAACGGTCGGCTTCGCTATTTAAGGAAGGAAATCGGGTACCGGACAGTGTCCGGTGTGCACCGGACTGTCCGGTGCCCCCGACGACAGAAGGCAAGATTGGCCTTCCAGATTTGCTCTCAACGGCTCCTAGCTGCCTTGGGGCTATAAAAGGGGCCCCTAGGCACATGGAGGAGAACACCAAGCAACCTTAGAGCATTCTTGATCATCCATACTCAGTCTTTGCGCATTCGTTTGTGATTCTAAGTGATTCGAGCTCCGTTCTAGTGAGAATTTTGAGATAGTCATTCGAGCTCGATTCTTGGCCGTGTGTGTGCGCATTTCGCTGTGGATTTGTGTGTGTTGCTTCCCTCCCTTACTCTGTGCTTCTTTGTGATCATATACTTGTAAGGGCAAGAGACTCCAATTTGTGGAGATTCCTTGCAAACGGGATAAAGAAAAGAAAACAAAACACCGTGGTATTCAAGTGGGTCTTTGGACCGCTTGAGAGGGGTTGATTGCAACCCTCGTCCGTTGGGACGCCACAACGTGGAGTAGGCAAGCGTTGGTCTTGGCCGAACCACGGGATAAACCACTGTGTCATCTCTGTGATTGATCTTCTGTGGTTTCTGTGTTTCGTTGAGACTCCTCTCTAGCCACTTGGCATTATTTGTGCTAACACTTAACCAAGTTTTGTGGCTTAAGTTTGAAGTTTTACAGGATCACCTATTCACCCCCCCTCTAGGTGCTCTCAGATTTTGGCTTGGTGCTACACAAATTTGAGAGTAAATGGTGTCCCAACTAGCCCTATCAGGCTTGTGCAATGCAGACCAGCTTTAGTTATTGTAAACCTAAGTGAATTCAAAAAGAATTAAACAAAAATATACTATCTAATTGCTGACTATTCGATCTTATTACTCAGTATTCGACGTTGTTACTGACTATACTCATAAAACAAACTCAGACAGACAAAAATCTATATCCACATATTACTGTTGTTCAACGTTATTACTCACTACACATGAAAGTAATTTCAAAAAGTAAAAAAAAACCTATAGTATCTGTTTGCTGCCTGTTCGAGGTTATTACTGAATGTTACACATATTACTCATCGATAATAACTAAGAATGCATTATATTACATTACTTAAAAAAGTATACTACGTACATGATAATATGCATACAAAAATCATTGCTAACAAAAATATATTGCGAATAAATAAAAATCATAGTATCGTCTCCTCACCACCACAACATATTGTTTTCTGAAAACAAATCAAAAAACCTGGATATAAATCTTTTCAACTAGAAATGTACAGTATGCATAATCCAGTAATAACTTGCACCCCAAACCTCGTATACAAAAACAAAAAATCTAGAGAAACTGCATTGAAAAAACAAAACGATGACGGTGGAGAGAAAGTGGGAAACCCTGCCTGTAGGGGCCCGCGATGAGAAGTCTGCAAGAAGAACCGATCTTATTTAATTCTTGGATCGGTGCAGTCGAAAAATACAAAAACCCTAGGGGCGATTTGGGGCGGCGCTGGACATCGGTGCGAAAATAGGATTGGATTTCTAAATTGGAAAGTGGCTAAACCCTCGGCTGGGAAAAAAATGTTCCCCCTGATTTGTTGGGTCCGTACTGTAATGGTGACATCGGCCCAATTTAAGCCCACGCACGCGAGTTGATACGGCTGGCGTGGCCGCGCGCGGTCGAATAGTCGGGTTGGATATATATATATATATAGCCCTAGGTTCCGTTTAACTACATGAAGCCCCGACCACGTACCGACCAGGTGCGCAGACCGCACCAGACCCTTTTTGGCTTGTTGTACCTAACTGCTTACGCCAAATTATAATACGAGTTATGCTGATGTGTGTATCAGTTTATGCAAATATAGTCTGCGCACGATTCGGGTATCCGGGTCCACGAGAAGATTGTGCTCCCGCAATCTGGGCATCCGTACTAGTCCCCACACAAATATTGGTATTACGATGTTATATGTTTCAGTTTACGAAACAGTAATGCACGTGTCGGTCTATGGGCCATCGCGTAGATTTCGTTCCGCATATTACGTGCATCGGGCCCACGATCCCACCCACGCGCTCGTAGTTATCCAGTCCCATGCCGCCACTATAAAAACACCCCCACGCCGCCAGGGATTAGGTTTAGTGGCGGCGGTTCCCTCGGGTGTGCGAGCGGTGGTTATCCTAGGTGCCAGCAGCGGTGCCGCCCCAAGGCAGGCGACCGACGGTGGCGCTCCACCATGAACGAGCGACGGCAATGCTCCCGAGGCGGGTGGGCAAGCGGTGACGGCGCTCTCGAAGCGGACGGACGGTGGCAGCGCACCCTAGGTCCGGTGGCAACGGCGGTTGTCCCATCCGTCTTTGTGATGGCCACCACCGCCGCCGCTCCAGCGTCTGTGGCGTCGTCCCCTGCGCCCAAGGCCAACGATAGCAGGAAGGCGGTGGTGCTCGTGGACGCGTCGGAGTTGGAGAAGCACGTGCTGGCGGTGGACGACAGCTCCGTGGACCACGCCGTGATCGCTAGGATCCTGCGCGGCTCTAGGTACAGGGTGATCGTCGTGGAGTCAGCGACGTGCGTGCTGGAGTTGCTCGCACTGGGCCTGCTCCCCGACTACTGGATGCCTGGGATGACCGGGTACGAGCTGCTCAAGCGCGTCAAGGAGTCGGTGGCGCTCAGGGGCATCCCTGTCATCATCATGTCGTCAGAGAACGTGCCCACCCGCATCACCCTCTGCCTGGAGGAGTTCGACCCACGCCTCACTGAGGTCTTGACCCCTTCCTCGAGAATCTCATAAAAATGCCTCGTGTATATGTGTTTTCCTTGTGATAGGTTGTTGGAGAGGAGCTTGAAGTTTTAACTAGAATGGAGTCGATCTGTTTATCATAGCTCTTTAGGAACTCCTAAACATTTCTCAACTAGAATGATTAATTTATATATAGAATTTGTTGTGGTCGTGTATGATCTACTTTATATTTTGGCATACTATGCACAAAAACAAGTGCCTTCTATGACCATCGTGATTTATACATTTTCAAACAAAATTTTACGATACCTCTTATTGCATTTTACGCTTCCACTAAAAAGCAAGTGCCACATTCGTCGTTACAAAACAGATCGTTGATTTACACTAAAATTTGTATTCATTTACATTATTTCGGATCACGTTTTACGCTTAAATCCACCTGAGTTAGAACCCGAGCATGATCGGAGCGCGCGATTTTCATGCCATAATTTAGGCCCCATTCGTCGTTACGAAATAGATTGATGATGTACGCTAAAATTTGTACCCATTTACGCTGTTTTGGTTCATGTTTTACGCTGAAATTTGACCGAGCCAGAATCCGTGCACGATCGAACGTGCGCAATTTTCACGCCGTAATTTTCGGGCCCCATTCGCTGTTACGAAACATGTCTATAATTTACGTAAATTTCATATTCATTTACGCTATTTCGGTTCACATTTTATGATTAAATTCACCCGAGCCAGAACCCTAGCACGATCGGAGCGTGTGTGTTTTCGCGTCGTAATTTGGGCGTCATTTGTCGTTACGAAACAGATCGACGATTTACGCGGTAAACGTCCCACATTTATCACGAATTTTCAGCACTACTTTCCTAATCTCAAACCAACCCAGATCTACGCACACACTGGTCACGTATATACAATAGCATAAATGGTCTGACGTCGCGATATTGCATGGTTTATGCTGTTACATTTCATGTTCTTATGCAGTCGTAAACACTGAACAAACTTGTAAAGTCATCCATCATCCCATGTGATTTGCGCGTCAGCAGATTTTTTTTGCATGGTTTATGCACATTATTCAATCTATTTATCCCGGTATAAATGCTCACGCGTGTATAGGTGAACTGTCTTCCCAGATTCGTTGCATGATATATGCAAATTCTATAATTCGGTTATACCAGCATAAATGCTGATGCAATCATGCGGGTGGTGGCCTATCCGCATCCTGGCTGGGGCTTCCCCTACTAATCGAAGCTCAGGGCTTCCATTACCTCGATCCTATATATACACACTGGGAGACACCATTCCTTGGTCTTCAAGCTATGTAGACCAAAACGAAGCTTTCAAAGTCGAATACGAAGATTGGAGTAGCTCTCGACGGTATGGATGAAGAGGGAAACGAGGGAGAGGAATGACCGGACGTAGCTCTCGACCAGGGAAGGGGACATTTATTATACTGCCTAGCTCAGCGATAAGATCTGTGGCACCGAAGTTGGCCACGTAAGCGCCAGCGAGGCTAATACTTCGGCACCATGGGCTGTGACGCCGAGTAATATTATCTTAGCGACATGGCTTATGACAGTGAGCAAAGAGTTAAAAAGGAGAATAGTTTCTCACGGGCTGAATATGATTTTTTCGGCCGCTGCACGTCAGCCGGTCACAGGGGGCGAAAATGGTAAATGGAGACGGGTCTCCATCTGAGCCATGCGACGGAGACCAACCCAGTTACCCAGCACAGCCGGTTCCCCTCTTGACCGCGTCTCTCATCCCACGTCAACTACAATTACCCTCGGCTTGGACTGGGAGACTGGCAAAACGAATACTACAAGTGTTCACACACACACACACAAAAAAGAACATTCGTTTCGGTACACACAAGAGTAGTAGTTACGCTGATTTGGTTTGTTTGATGATCCTGCACGTGAAAAACGTTGCATAACATCGATGGATAGGTTTGTTCGTATAAACACAGATTAGGTACACACGCATGGCACAATCCCTCGAAATGTCGAGGAATTTGAACTCAAAGTTAATGCCCGGTTGAAGGGGTTAGGTGCTTCATATCTGGTTATTATATGTTCCAACTTCCAACAGATGAGTGTTAGTTCTGGTTGAACTGAAATTGGACACGTGGAATTAGTGTTCATGTGCTAAATTGGGTTCAAATATGTGGGAAGGTAAGCGCCCAGATTTGATTAATGCTATTGTAGATGCCAGGCCATATTTGCGGACGGTAGACTATTTTGAGAATTTAGTTTTATACTTGGTCTTTAGATTTACGTGTAGGAGTTCTAAATATTTTAGGGTAAATTTGATAACTCTATTTTTCTAAAGGATTTCTAAATAAAATTAGTTTATTTTTATTTGAGAAAAATATAAATCCTTTAGAAAAATAGAGTTGTCAAACTAGCCCTTAGATGACGTTTTTAAATGAGATATATCTACCATTCTATAAGATATCATTGTAGGCGTCCACACTCCGTGCGCCATGTTCTGCCGCGTTGCGCTCTCATTGTGCGTCCGTGTCCGCAGAATCCACGTCCACCGGCTCCCAGCGCACGCTCTCCCCATCGTGCGTCTACGCCAACCGATGGAAGGTCGCGCAGCTTCACCATCGCACGCTCTCCCCACCGCGCGTCCGCGTCTACCGATGGAAGGTCGCGCAGATTCAGCCTCGACGCCTCCCCACCGCGGACGCCGATGGAAGGTCGCCCCAAGCTAGAGACCGTGCGACCGCCTCCACAATCCACACACCCGCTCGCGCAGCTTCACCTTGCCGCCTCCCCCACCGCACGTCCGCCGATGGAAGGTCGCCCCAAACCAGAGACACGCTCCACGCACCCGATGGAAGGTAATTGTCATTGTGGCCGCACCCTCCATCATCGCCCTGCAATCTCCTCCCATCATTGGGGGTGACCTTCCAATGACGCTGCACCACAACAACGGGTATTAAAGAAATCTAAAGGGAAGAGATAGTCGAGGCCGCCACCCCACCTCGTTCCTCCTCACATCTTCCACTATTCTTCGGTTTGCCCAGTTGAGTTCTCACAAAAGGTGCGTGAACTCTGTTCTTCATTTTGTCAAACTAAATGTGGGTGAACTTTGTTCTTGATTTTGTCAGACTAAATGTGGGTGAGAGCATGCTGCAGTTTGTTTAGGGTTTAAATTACTGTAAGAATCAGTGACCATTGTCCTGCAGTTTCTGTCCTACAGTTTTTACGGCCATATATTTTACCTGGTAATGCAGTTTCAGTGACCCGTGATATTTAAACCCAAATGATTTCCCCATGTTAAGTTAATTCTCTGCTGATCTGAATCTCGTTTGGTTATCTGCTATAATAGTATCTAAGTTAAGCTGGCCTTTACACATTGTTCAAGATAGATTTCTCCATGTTATTTAAGCAGGCCTTTATGCATATCTGCTAAAATAGTATCTGATGTAAAATTTCTGCTATCATTTCAAGCACATAGGAATCAATTCTACTCTTTGTCAGCAGATAGCACTAAATAGAAAGGAATTTTAAACACTCAGAAAAAGGACAGTCAGATCCATGTTATTACTCAATAAAAAATAGAAAATGACTTAATGACAAACTTACTGTCTGTGTAAAAGTTCACCTGCTTGAATCATTTGGAGCTTTATTTCAGCTCCTTTTGTCCCGGATAAGTTGGTGTAATGGTTAATATGTTTGAATCAGATAGGCTTTAAAAGCCACGATACACAAGGTTTAGATTATCTAAATAGGACTTGATCGAGTCTGTTGTGTAATTTTGTTTACATAGGCCTATACATTTTGTCATACTCATGATTTATTCTGAAAAAGAGAAACTTCCTCTGGATTTACATGTATTTGTTCTCTGGAATCAATAATTGTAATTGTGGTCCGCAAAAATAGAAGGGCACGAAGAAGTATCGAACATACCATTCTTCTGTATTTTAGTAAGGTCTACAAAGGCAAAGTTCAAACATATCTGAATATCTAGCTAAGAAGTAGGCAATCAAATTTCAACACCATAGGCTATGGAAAGAACAATAACACTCTCTGAATGGAGTATTAATGTACACTTGGTGGAATCGTCTGAAAAAGCAAAATAGAAGAAACTTCAGCAATGAGCTTTAAATGGCGAAATAGGACGCTACTAAAGTCAGGAAGGATTTAGCATTGAGAAGGAGAACATTTTCTTGGGTTATGTATATGCTCTGCATTTTCAGCTTATTTTGGCTTTTGGACTCTCCATGTCCCTTTGTTCAAGAAGCTAGGCTGTGACAACCTCCCATATTCACATTTAGCTCTCTTGTAATTAGTTTTTTGTTTTTGTTTTCTTCTTAATAAAAAGCAGAGCTTCTGCCATGAAGTTAAAAAAATCGAAGAAATAAAACACACACTACACACTTTGTCACTAGAAGAGGACACTGCTTGGGCTGTGAGGAGTATACATGCACTAAAACTACTACAGGGACAGGGAGTCAGGGACACACTGAACACATTTTTTACACATTCGATATGCCCTCCTCTGGGTTTTGTATGGTGTTGTGCCTGGGAGGCCAGGTCAGTCCAGACAGCCTTCTAGGGGAGTGAAGGGCATGCTGACTGCAATATTGCTACATGCCTACTTTCAGAGTGTTATGGTGTTTTATATAATTACTACACCCTTATTTCTCTGTATTCCGTGTGCAGCTCACTGGATGTATCAGGTACGCAGTCTGATCTGCAGATTTTTGTGGAGATGTATAGGTTTTGGTTACTGGTTTGTAAGCACCAGTGAATTGATTAAGTTGCAAGTGTTTTTGTATTTAGGTGCCTAGATGAAGTGGCTACTTGATTGTTCTTAAAATACGGATTCAAGTTAAAGCCGATAGACTAAAAATGGTAAAAAATGTAAAAATGATAAGCAGATTGAATTTCTATTTTTTACTATTGCCCTTAAACAATTAGTAGAATGTAGCTATGAAGTGCTTGGGCAGATCCAAATGCATGCTAACTGTATGGTAAAGATCCTATAATGTGAGGATAATTCTAAGAGTTATTCTGCACAACAAAATTGCAATAGACAGAAACATTCATTCTGCTCTGGAAAAACACTACCAAAATTGCGAAGGAACAAATAGAGTTTGCCTACAATAGGCTGTTGAATAAGTCGATCTCGTCATAACATCTCTGAACATGTGTATTTTCTGTTTGGTGTATGCCTTTTTCTGAACATGTCTATTTAGGAGAACTATGAACTGAACATGTGTTATGGTGTATGCCTTTTTCTGTTTTCAGTTATTCTAGCAGTTGAACTTTGCTAATTGACAAATGTTGGTAGATGTAGAATTCATAGTTACAGAAACTATGTGGTTCAAATTTTGCCAGTATTTGACTCATCACTTCATCACATTTTTCTTCTCTATTTCAGTTCTTCTAGCAGTTGAACTTTGCTAATTGAAGTTGCAAAAGGAACTTCGATAGATCAGCATTACGAGGCACAGCAACAAGGTGAGTGAAAGCCCCATGTTTACCTTTTCCACAGTGAGTATGTAGTGACTATGTGATCTCTCTTATGCATTTATGCATTTAATTTGATTAAATGCTTCTATGAAAAGAACATTTGGATGGGCTAAAGCATGTTGAAGTAGTTTGCATGGCGTTTACAATTACATACTAGATCATTAGCCATTACCATGTGATGCATGCTAAAACTTTGATGATTAGTAGATACCCCCACTATCCATTCCAGTATTAGGATGCATGTTTAGTTCTCTTTATGTATCTGATTCAAATGAAGATATTCAAACATGTTTCTGTTTTGTCAGGATCATTATCATGTGAGTCTTATTATTATCCTTTCAAGAAGTTGCCAAACTTTGTTCAGTTCAAGTAAAAACATTTAGGAGAACTGTAACTCGTTACATAATCAAATACAGTTATGTGCCAAGGGAAAAAATAGTTCACTTTCTTGGTGTCACAGCTGTTATGGTGTATTCCTTTTTCTGAACATGTGTATTTAGGAGAACTATAAACTGAACATGTGTTATGGTGTATGCCTTTTTCTGTTTTCAATTCTTCTAGCAGTTGAACTTTGCTAATTGACAAATGTTGGTAGATGCATGATTCATAGTTACAGAAACTATGTGGTTCAAATTTTGCCAGCATTTGACTCATCACTTCATCACATTTTTCTTCTCTATTTCAGTTCTTCTAGCAGTTAAACTTTGCTAAATGAAGCTGCAAAAGGAACTTCGATAGATCAACATTACGAGGCACAACAACAAGGTGAGTGAAAGCCCCATGTTTACCTTTTCCACGGTGAGTATGTAGTGACTATGTGATCTCTCTTATGCATTTATGCATTTAATTTGACTGAATGCTTCTATGAAAAGAACATTTGGATGGGCTAAAGCATGCTGAAGTAGTTTGCATGGCATTTACAATTACATACTAGATCATTAGCCATTACCATGTGATGCATGCTAAAACTTTGATGATTAGTAGATACCCCCACTATCCATTCCAGTATTAAGATGCATGTTTAGTTCTCTTTCTGTATCTGATTCAAATGTAGATATTCAAACATGTTTCTGTTTTATCAGGATCATTATCATGTGAGTCTTATTATTATCCTTTCAAGAAGTTGCTAAACTTTGTTCAGTTCAAGTAAAAACATTTAGGAGAACTATAACTTGTTACATAATCAAATACAATTATGTGCCAAGGAAAAAAATAGTTCACTTTCTTGGTGTCACTGTTGTTATGGTGTATGCTTTTTCTGAACATGTGTATTTTCTGTTTTGGTGTATGCCTTTTTCTGAACATGTGTATTTTCTGTTTTAGTACTACGCAGTAGCTCATATTAGGCGTGGTGGGAGCATTTGCTATCCTGATAATGGTTAAATCTGAGCCACTCAAATGATCTTTTTCTCTTAGTACCACTGTCTGAATACTCCTGCCCCCTTTCCCCCAATTCCCATTGTGGTTTTTATAGGTTGGTTTTTATTGGAATTGGTTAAGGATTTTATTATGTTCTAGGCATGTAGACATATTTTTTCTGTTATTTCCTCTTCATGTGGATTATGTGCTTCATATGAACAAAAACTTTTGTTTAGTCACAACGTGGGTACTTCATATGATGCATTGTTATTTATATAATGGCTCTTTTTGTATTTAATAATTGTTCTTGTTCTTTTTCATGCAGTACAGTAGTTCAAATTAAAGTTACACTCCAAGCCGAAAACCCATCTACGATAATTTGTAGATATTGATTATAGTTGTCGACACATTTTTCTGTAATTAAAAAATTCTAAATTAACTTTTTAGAAATAATTTGTGTGATATTGATAATGTTTTCCACACAGATTTTGCATATTATAGTGATGTTTGTTGTTCTGTATCAATGTTTCATACAAATTTTTTACTTCCGTCGCAACACACGGACACATACCTATAATAATATAACACACATATGTACATAAGTTATCGTGTTACTATATGGTTCTGTCGTAACACACAGGCACCCACCTAATTATTGGATAAGCATTTATATAAATAACGCCAGCGCCAATATGTATCGTGTATCTAATCGACTTTTTTTTGCCTCTTTTTTTTTATGCACCATCGTTGTAGCTTCTCCATCTCGAGCATATGCTTGCACCGATGATTGGGAGACTATGTCTTAGGACTCATACTTGCAATCCTACAAGAAGATGAATAAGAATTTTGTGAAGCACTCTTTACACAGCTTCTCTAGGTTCCGTGATGGGTCGCCTATCGCCTTTTTAATGCAGTTGTCATCACCTGCTCAGCAGCTCTTCCTCCAGTGCTCATATTTAACGATTTAGTGATGTATTATACATCTTTAACTGCAAAAAAATCGTTTTCATAAACGTATTATACATCTTTAAAAATAAAATTTATTATGGCAGTAATGTATTTCTGTTGCGACTTATGAGCGTGGCAGCACAGCAGGCCTCCTCGTCACTCACCGATCATGGCATACGTTAGCATCAGCCGGGAGGAGGGCAGAAATGAGGCGGCAAAGCAGTGCACGGAGCTGTCTGATTCGGAGGCTACGGGTGGCCGGGCAACTGCGTGCGTGCGTGCGTGCGTGCTGGGGGAGCACTGCTGCACGTGGACAGCCGAGCAGAAAGGCTGTGCAGAGGTTGATCTGATGTTGAGCTCCATGTTTGTTCGGTGGCGGTCGGTTTCAGGCCTCAGCAAAGAGATGGCAATCGGGACCGATCCCCAATATGCGAATCCCCGCGAGGGAATTTGTCTATTAAGATTAGTTTGAAGACTATTTATTTAAGAAATTTCTATTTTCCTTTGAAAAATTAGTTTATTTTCTTTTAGTAAAATAAAAATCTTTTAGAAAAATAAAGTTCTTAAACTAATCCTTAGGAGATGGAGAGGTTTCTTCCCTCACAGGATGTAAACGTAAAAAAAATCTCCCCCATGAATAAACGGGATGTGATCTCCATCTTCGTTCCCCGCGGGACCCGTTAAACTTATATGTAACGATATTTTCATGTAATATTTGACAATAAAAATAAATAATTATCTTATTAAGATCATCCATTGTATAAATGTTATTTTAATATACACATAATGATTTTTACATCTAAAAAAAGTATAAGTGATAATGTTTTATATTAATAATAAATAAAGTACAGTCTAATTATAATTTAAGTGGAGATGGGATCACGATAGAGATTTATCTCCACATGGAACGGGGATGAGAAAGAAATGTCTCACATTCTCCATTGTGATCCCTACTTTGTGTTGTCGATTGCTGAACGAATGTTTCTGTTTCATCGGGTCTTGCTAATTTGTCCCATATATACTGTGAAGTTGTACCGGAGCCTCCAAGTCTCAAAGGCGTTGAAGCAAGCCATGCCAAGGGCAGGGCCGGCCTTCATCCTATTCCTACCGGAGAAGAGGCGCATGTTGAGAGTTCATGTACCAAGGCAGTGCAGACTGCCAGAGATATATATGCACGCTCTATTCTTTTTCTTGCAGAAAATATTGCAGTTACTTCATCACATCGCCCGTTTAGGACCATCCGGAAGGTAAAGAAAGATTCTCCGTCGTGTCACCACTCAGTAAGGTCGGCCGGCGCACAAACGTGGACGGGTTCCATTTTGATTCGTGCGTTGACACGCAGTGCCTAGCTTAGTTCACTGCCCCCCCCCCCCCTCTGAACTCGCTGCTGCGTAGAAATTTGGCACGGTTTTGGGGATTTTGCAGGCTCCGGTTTAAATGTATTCTTGCTTGGTATCGACTAATCCCCAAGGTTGCGATGCCTTTGTTAAGCGACATCTTTGGCGCTTAGAGTTAGAGAGAAGATGAAAATTCGGACATAAATCGCCTGCAGCGTCAAGATCTCTTGGCAGTCAGAGAAGTGTGAATCTCGGCACGAGCGAGAGTGCAAAGACAGCAAATCCAAATAAATATTTGAGCATATCCCGACAAATTTGCTAATCAATCTAGATCTAGTTCGCTAAACATATGCCGCTATAGTCCCTACAATTTTTTTTTCCTTTTCCATCCCAAAAAAGAAGCAGCAACGAACAGCTCCGCGCCCGTGATTCCGCTGAGCCAGCTTGTCGCCCGCCCACACAGAGCCGCCTTCGTCCATGACCCGGGAGAGCCCCGGTCGAGGAGAGGCGAATTGAGACACGGCGTCGGCGCCGGCGCATCGGACGGACGGACGGTCCGGTGGTCATCTGGCTGTCCGGGCGGTCGGCGCGGCGCGCGCGGACGTGGCGATCCGCACGGGGGCGCGGCGGCCGGTGCCGGACCCGCCGCAGCACCGGCACGGCGTGCGGCGCGTGCCCGCGCACGCCCCGCACCCGGAGCGGCTCTGCTTCTTTCCCCGGGCCCCGGCGTCGGACCAGCGCGCGCACAGGCGGCACTCCTCCTTGCCCGACCCGCCGCACGCCTCGCAGCGCGGGGCGCCTCCGCCGCCCCACCGCAGCGCCGGGCCCCCGGGCCTCCACTGCGCGGCGCCGTCGGACGACGACGACCTGTTGGCCATGGCCACGCCCGCCAGCATCCCGAGCCCCGCCGACGCCACCGCGATCGCCGCCACCATACCGACGGACCGGGACGGGCGGTGCTTTCTTGGCGCCTGGGCTCGTCCGCTCCTGTGCAGCTGTGCTATGGCTTCTCTTTGCTGCCTCTGCGATGGAGCGGAGGACCTGGTCGACTGGGCGAACCGGCGGGGAATTTTATAGAGCCCGGGCGGGCGCGAGTTGTCCCGCCAATGACCCGTCAAGGCGAGGCTGCTGCCGCTCGCGGCGGGTGGGTGGCCTTTGGCGCTAGTGGCCCGGTGGGGGAGGTCACTTGTCGGCGTTGTCGCTTTCCCAGTTTTTGCCCGCCATCTTGATCGCCTACCCCTCTCGCTCTCCCTGGGGTGCCTGCTCTCCCCACCGGCTGTCCCTCGACGTTACGGTTAGGCCGCCGGGCACACAAGTTGTTTGCACTAATATGTGGTGGCCAAATACATTTTCTATCCGCAACTAGAGATGTCCAAACGGGCCGCCCGGCCCGGTCCGGCCCGGGCCCAGTGAAGCCCGGTCCGTTTTGGGCCCGGCCCGCCAGGCACGATTAGAAAACCGGGTCGGGCCAGCTAAGCACGCGGGCTCAATTTCTTGTCCGAGCCCGGCCCGCAACGGGCCTGAATGGGCGGGACCGGCCCGTTTAGCACGAAAAAAGCGGGCCGAAAAGCGGGCCATGCGGGCCGAAAAACACGTTTTAGTGTAAAAAAAGCGGGCTTAACGGGCTTAGAGCTAAACGGGTCGTGCCGGGCTAGCCCACCGTGCCTAATTTACTGTCCGAGCCCGACCCGCTTATTCGTGCCGGGCCGGCCCGGCCCCACATATAATCGGGCCGTGCCGGACTCGGACCGGGCCTAAACAGCGGGCTTCGTGCCGGGCTCGCGGGTCTCGTGCTTATTGGACATCTATATCCGCAACTACCAATAGTGCTTAGGGCATGTTTGGATTACAGGAGTTAAAGCAAAAGTCGCTACAGTTTAGCCACTTATGAGCTAAATATTCAAACAGAAAGAGAAAGAGTAAAAATGACTAAATTGAATTTTTTTTAATAATTTAGTCACTTTTAGTTTTTTTCTATTTAGATCATTAGCTTCTAAGTAACTAAACTTTAGCTACTTTTGTTTTAGCTCTTTGGATCCAAACGGTCCCCTTAGTATTTCACAGGGTGACAAGACATCATAATGGTCAATGCTACTTGGCAATACCATAGTGAACCAGGGAGAATAGAGTATCCCTATAAACATCTGTATGAGCATGTACAACCTCATTAATTAGAGGGTTTTTAGAGTCTATAGGAGTAATTGAAAAAAAATCAAAAGACAAGCTCTCTCTCTATATATTCTATTAATTATATTTATTATCTAGATACTCTGTGTTGTATTATACAACCTCTTAACTGTCTTTTATACATAAAAACCGAGCCAAGACCTTAGGGTTGTACATTGTTAAGGTATGTACAACCTTATTTTAATACGAGGTCTTTAGGGGTTAATTAAAAAAATACAAGATACAAGCTCGTTGTAAAGAGCTCGACTACACACGATTCTTCATGTATATTGTCTTTTAGCTGTATTTATAATCTAGAAGCTCAAAGTTGTATGGTACAGTTTTTTAGTTATCTCTTGTACTTGAAAAAATGACCTATAGTCTCATGATTGTATATGCCCTAAGCGATTAATGCATATTGTTTATGACTTAATCGTCGAGTTAAATGCGAACACACGTGTGGCAATCCAAACTACTCCCTCCATCCACATGAGTTTGTCCTTTTAGGTTTGTTATAAACTATTATCTTTATCAAATTTGACCAGTTATACCAGATGTTTCATAAGAATTTACAAATTCATGTGGACGAAGGGAGTATCAATATAAAAAGTAGCGTTTAACTAAAGGTGATTTTGCTCCGTAAACGGCCCCCCTGATACCTAATTTCCTTAAATCGTGTTTTGTGGCTGGTGTTGCACGTAATCGACTCACAGCGTGACCTGATATGACGCTTCTTAAAGTCATTCTCGCTCACCAGCCCGAGTAGTATGTTATCCCATGAGCACTCGGCCACGAAATACCCGTCTTCCGAAGCCGTAGTATGATGAACCAAATAAAACACGTAAAACAACCGTTTCGTTTCCTTTTCGTGCTGGCTCTATTTGAGACAAATAATACCTAAGGTCTATTTAAAACACCTGCTCCGCTCAAAATATAAACCTAGAGCAGCTTTACTGGTGAATGTGACATTTACTGTAAAAAGTATTTAGCTAGACAACAGGTACAGATCCACACAAAACATTTCTTTCGCTGAAATGGATTATTTTATCTTTCTGATAAATTGCTCGTCTATGTTACTTTCTTCCTTCCCGGAAAAAAATCAAGACTTCTTCGGGGCAGTCACTATCTCCAGCAAATTCCTTATCGTACTCTCTGTCTCACGTATTATTTCAAACTATATTCTGCAAACAGTGTAAAATAATATTTTACATGGCCGTTTACACGGACTGCTGGAGATACCCTTAGACTCTCTTATTGGCATCGATGATAGACCACGATAGATCTTCTAAGCCTATCTACAGCAGATCTTTTATCACATTCTCTATCTCACGTTTTATTTTAAAATTCATTATTATACAAACAGTATAAGTTGCTTCCAAACATAGCCTTAGATATCTACCTACCTTTTTAGCCAAGCTTCTCTGTGATAACGAGCCTATGCGTGGGTTGGGTGGGATTGCTGTGTGTGCAATGACGACATATGCTCGTGTAGTCGTGTCACCGTGTGGCCACTGTAGATATCAGCTGGAAATTAGCTGCTTCGTGTTCATTTGTCTCAGAAATTGTTTATATCAAACTATATATATGAAGCTGCGTCGTGCATGCATGTCGTCTCAGATCGTAATTCAAAAGGTATTCTACGAAATTATATATAGTGTTCATATCCACGTCAGTACAACTGTACAAGTCGTCTGAAAAAACAACGTACTCCGACGTTAAGCAGAGATATTCCATTTTGAAACAGGGTAGACGTATTCAGTGGCGCGATGTTATTATGCCTTTTTTTTTCTTTATCTAATTTTGACCGTAGCGTCGTTGGTTTTCTAGCAGCCTGCAAAAGGAAAATGATGGCCCTTTAAATAATTTTTTTTTGCTTAGGATGCATGCAAGAACCCCCTAAGGTACTATAATTATATTATCCCGACGACCACAGAGCAAGTCTTCGATTTTTTTTCCCAGTCCTCCTCCCGTCGAAGCTTCTCACAGGCCTTTTAAAATGGATGTGATTAAGGCAGTTGTTTTAATTAAGCTAAACTTGACAGCGGATCTGGCCTGGTGGTGCATCCAGAAGAGATGATGCCGTTGTCCACCCACGCAAGCAAGCAGGAACGACCTGGCCTGCTGCTACCCTGACCGTACCAGATAATAATTAAGGTCACTGAGGTGAGGTGCATTTTGCTTTGAGGACTGGTAGTGTCAGTGTGGTAATAAGAATAGAAAAGCTTTTTTTAGCTTAATAAGCATAGGAAAAAAAAAGATAATTGCGCTGGTTCGGCCGCAGATGGTGCGGTGAAATAAAGCCAGCTTTTCAGTGTGTGTGGTGGATCGGCGCTGCCTTGGCGTGGCAACTAAACCAGGACCGGTGAGTGCTGAGCAATCATGTCTGCGGACTGCGGTGGCCGGCCGGCGGGAGAGAGTGGACCGGAGACCAGCACTGCCTGGCCCCCCCGCCTGACCCGGTGCTCCCACCCGGCGTCGCGGCCGGTGGCGGGGAAACGGAACGGTCGGACGACAGCGACGGCGGCTCACGTGCCCGTCCGTTGAATCGAAGGTTGAACGAGGCACCACCACCACCATCACACTCGCCTGCTGGCTGCTGCTGCTGCCTTTCTCCGGCGTGAAACGGTCGTCGGACGATCAGAATATCGGATCCGCTGCATGGTTATAAACTTATAATGCGCTCCAACGTCACATCTGCCGGTTTAATACTGCTGCTGCTGCTCTAGATGCCCTTGACTGGTTCTATCTTATCTTACTGATCTATTAAGAATGGATTCCTGGTCCACGGCTTCACTCTCCCCACGTCCAGCGTCCACGCGCGAAAAAAATGCCGAACGAGCATTCGAATCCACGAATAGAAATTTAAGGCTAACAACCATACCACACGTAACTTAGTGTTTAGAAATAAACAATAATTATATTTACAGTCTAGACACCATGCTCAACTGCTCTAGAAATTTAAGACTAACTAACATATTATACATAACTTAGTATTTAAAAATAAACAATAATTATATTTGCAGCCTAAATGTCGCTCTCCTTGTATCCTCTGACTCGTAGCAACGCACGAATACATAACTATAACTATATATATATATATAGGGTCAGTATATATATATATATATATATAGGGTCAGTACGCTCAAGGTACAAATTCTACTTTGGTTGTTCCGAACTACTCGTAGGCAGAGCATCTGGGGAAGGGGAAGGGGGGTGTACCGACGACGATGGAATCCGTGTGATTGGTTGCCGCGTCTTAACTGCCCAGGCTCACGGCATGCGTTGACTAGACGCGAGAAGGTGTTTGGTTGCCCCACCCGACGCCCTCAAGACTGTATGCGCAGATGCAATTTAGTGATTTTTTCGGTGTCCAGCCTGCATGTGTGGAGAAGCTAAAAATTACAATCGCTGGGGAAGCAGGGCCGTACGAGCCAGGCACCTGATATACTGGCAACCAATCAGCCCCAATATGTGCCGTGCCGTGCCGTGCACCGAGAGCTGTCGTCCTCATGCGCCATCGTGAACGCCGCGTGAGACCTGGTGCAATATTGTGGGCGGCCGAAGAATTGACAGTTGATTAGGTAGCAGCATGCAGCAGCAACCAGATGTGCCCAGGCACAGGCTTGCCTTCGCCGGCGGGCGGGGCCGCGCGCTGGCAACAGGCCGACTATATATCGATTCCCCGCGGAAGCTGCAGCTGCAGGTCGGTCATAGGCGGCGTTGGCCGTTCGGCTGCACCCAATCGCTTTCGGGGTTTCTGTGTGTGTGTGGCGAAGTGGATCCGGAAGGCAGGGCGTAGCCCGTGGCCGACTAGCGGCCGTATTCCGGCATGGGGTGGTAGCGACCGCTGCCACGTCGTGCATGACAGCACGTATCAGCCGTGTCGGCTACTAGCCTACTACGGGTAAAAGCGGTAATTCGAACCGTTGGAACCGTTTGATAGAGCTACTACGGATCGTTCGAGAGAGCGAAAGAGTTTTAAAAGTCCCGTACTAATTGGATATCAATGCATCCAACCCAAAATTGTTTAGTGTGACACAATTATAGGAGTTCAAGTTCCTTCACAATGGGCTAAATCTTTGGAGCTTGCTTAATTGACTACATATCGATTACCCACCATCTTGCAGTCATGAACTGTCACCATGATATGCAACTCACTGCCTATATCTGATGTACCACCACATATGTGTAACGTTCACATGATCTTACAATGTCTTCCTATTTATTATGATCAAGTGCACATCTATCAGATAGGATCGATTAGATACGTGTATTGGTGCTGGCTGATAGGTTATTATGTATATAGGCTTACGTACCAGTAGGATCTCGTGTCAGGATCATCGAAATCGACTATCGGCCACGTATTTGGTCCTGTCATCTACAATAGCGTCCATCAAATCAGGGTGCTTAAGTTCCCACATATCTGAACCCAGTTTAGCACATGAACACTAATTTCACGTGACCCAATTCCATTTCAGCCATAACTAACTAACACTCGTCCGTTAGAAGTTGAAACATATAAGGGCTTGTTCAGTTAGCTCTCAATCCATATGGATTGGATGAGATTGGATGGGTTTGAATTCCAAACAAGTCAAATTTTTTCTTAATTTTTTTCAATCACATCCAATCCATATGTATTAAAAATAACCGAACAAGGCCTAACCAGGAAATGAAGCACCTAACCCCCTTCAGCCGGGCATGAACTTTGAGTTCAAATTCCTTGACATTTCGAGGGATTGTGCCATGCATGTGTACCTAATAATCTGTGTTTATACGAACAAACCTTGCATCGATGTTATGCAACGTTTTTCACGTGCGGGATCATCAAACAAACCAAATCAGCTTAACTACTACTCTTGTATGTACTGAAACGAATTTCTTCCTTTTTTTGTGTGTATGTGAACACTTGTAGTACTGGATTTGCAAGTCTCTCAGCCCAAGGCCGAGGGTAATTGTAATTGACGTGAGGCGAGAGAAGCGGTCAAGAGGGAACCGGCTGTACGTGTTGGGTTGGTCTCCGTCGCACGGCTCTGATGGAGACCCGTCTCTATTTCGCACCGGCTGGTTGCAGCGACGTGCGTGCAGCGCGGAGGGAGCAGTCATCAAAGTAGAGGTGGTGGTGAAAGGCTTCTCCACGGTCACTCGTTCGATCTTGCTTAGCTCCTTTTTATCGAGTGACAATTCTAGAAGGATCGATAGTGGAAGCCGAATTGAAGCCTCCTCCTCACCGGTCTTGGTAGAGCCCTGCCGCCGATTTCTCGAGAAGAATCTGCCGGGTTAATTTTTCTAGAAGGATCTGCGATGTGGAGTGGGACGGGGCACTGAAGAACAACTCAACAACAAGTTTACTTCGATGAAATTTAGACCCTCTTCCACCTGTTCGACATGTACCTGGGAGGGGACATCGAATCAGTTCAGTCAGCTATCCTTTTTAGGGTTCCTTCGGCTTCATATAGTGTCATGAACCAGGCCCATAGGAACTAGACCCATATGGCCATATGGTACACACCGGCTCAACTAGCTCAAAATGAGCACTATAAAGAGTAGGAACGAAGAGAGGCATCACGCCAACAGTTCTTCAGCATTAAGATGGATACTTGAACTCTGAAAAAAGACGAAAATAGTAAGTCAATGCTCTGTATATTAACATCAATTTACAAATGTAGCATAAAAAAGATTACCGTTAATAGTTGTGTCAAGGAGATGATGACAGGATATTCTCCTAAATCTTTGCTCTGCTGTTCCAAAATGCACTTTTCGGCTGGTGCTTGCGTTTGCACGTCATTTTGTATCTATAAAGAGAACAAAAAAAATGACTCTGGTAAACTTGGCAGTGAAAATAATACACTTTCTAGCTTTTAGTCAGCAACAACAAAACCACTGATTTCCCTACTCCTGATTTCTAATAAACTCTTCATACAATCCAATATATCTAAACTTTGTATATCCTATTCACTAGAACCTCTCAAGACACGGTTCATTTATATGAGTTGTATGAGTAGAACCGTATCTAGACTTAGAGAACCGTGCTAGAGACGTTCCTTCACCAACATACGCCTCTTATGTCTTTTTGCACTTACCCATCTAATACCCATTAAGATACAAGTCATTTATGTGAGTTGTACATGCTCTATATGGGTTGTGTTTCTGTTTCCAGTATTTCGGTCCATTGGAGTCCATGAATTTTTGCTAAGGAGGCAGGAGCGTTGGATGTCGGGAACGATGGATGCAGCTATTCTGCAAGCCGGTGCAGCAAAAACGCATAAGTCGGACGATCCGCGTCTTAGAGAGACTGAGATTCTGAGCACAAAATACAATACAAAAAATCCAAAAATTGTTTAGGTAACAGTAAGCGGGAGAGTCTTTCTAAATGTCAATCTCTAAATCATCATTTAAAGAGTCATTTGCATTAAAACCACTTTCTATATATTTTGAAATTTAAACAGTCTTTCTATACCTTATTTGCACTCTAAAGAGTCATTCACCTTTTCTATATTTGGCTAGCGAGAAACCTGTAACAGAAGATGGCTATATTTACATAGCTATATAGATAAGCCGTCGATGGTATTTTTATACAAAAATCTATATCTTTTAGATTAGGAAGGATATAGAGTCGCTTCGAGTTGCTCTACGTTTCAAACAAATAACACAGTTTGTGGTATCGTTTGTTCTCTCTGGATTTCCCATTTTACTAAAAAATACAACTCCTTGCTTCCTACCTCTGTCTTTCCCTTTTGCTGTCCGATCACAATCCCTTCATTTGTGTTAACATATAGATTCTCGGAATTCAGATACGACACGAAATTCAAGATAAATATGTTTATCTCAGCTCGTGGAGAGACGGGCGCGGATCACCTGACTTAGACGTTTTTACTGTAACCGTTCCTTGCATCCAACGGTTGAGCTGTCTACCACACCAAAACAATAAAAAAAATAGACACACAGACGCATAGTCAGTCTTGGATAGAGAACAGACGCTACTGCTCTGTTTTGCTGCTGCTTTCTCTTATCTCATATGGAAATTCTCTGGTACCGATGGCTAAATTCATGCATAAGTTCTTGAGTTATTGCCCCATATGTTACAAAATAAAAAAGCATCAACAATTAGCTAACACCTTCGTTACAACGCATGAT
This sequence comes from Zea luxurians, assembly GCA_029449295.1. Classification (NCBI taxonomy): domain Eukaryota; kingdom Viridiplantae; phylum Streptophyta; class Magnoliopsida; order Poales; family Poaceae; genus Zea; species Zea luxurians. The sequence goes on from JAOPSE010000009.1 coordinate 119,916,269, forward strand.
CCAAAATTACTACTCTTAAATATGACCTTCATCACGCCAACAGTTCTTCAGCATTAAGATGGATACTTGAACTATGAAAAAAGACGAAAATAGTAAGTCAATGCTCTGTATATTAACATCAATTTACAAATGTAGCATAAAAAAGATTACCGTTAATAGTTGTGTCAAGGAGATGATGACAGGATATTCTCCTAAATCTTTGCTGCTGTTCCAAAATGCACTTTTCGGCTGGTGCTTGCGTTTGCACGTCATTTTGTATCTATAAAGAGAACAAAAAAATGACTCTGGTAAACTTGGCAGTGAAAATAATACACTTTCTAGCTTTTAGTCAGCAACAACAAAACCACAGATTTCCCTACTCCTGATTTCTAATAAACTCTTCATACAATCCAATATATCTAAACTTTGTATATCCTATTCACTAGAACCTCTCAAGACACGGTTCATTTATATGAGTTGTATGAGTAGAACCGTATCTAGACTTAGAGAACCGTGCTAGAGATGTTCCTTCACCAACATACGCCTCTTATGTCTTTTTGCACTTACCCATCTAATACCCATTAAGATACAAGTCATTTATGTGAGTTGTACATGCTCTATATGGGTTGTGTTTCTGTTTCCAGTATTTCGGTCCATTGGAGTCCATGAATTTTTGCTAAGGAGGCAGGAGCGTTGGATGTCGGGAACGGTGGATGCAGCTATTCTGCAAGCCGGTGCAGCAAAAACGCATAAGTCGGACGATCCGCGTCTTAGAGAGACTGAGATTCTGAGCACAAAATACAATACAAAAAATCCAAAAATTGTTTAGGTAACAGTAAGCGGGAGAGTCTTTCTAAATGTCAATCTCTAAATCATCATTTAAAGAGTCATTTGCATTAAAACCACTTTCTATATATTTTGAAATTTAAACAGTCTTTCTATATCTTATTTGCACTCTAAAGAGTCATTCACCTTTTCTATATTTGGCTAGCGAGAAACCTGTAACAGAAGATGGCTATATTTACATAGCTATATAGATAAGCCGTCGATGGTATTTTTATACAAAAATCTATATCTTTTAGATTAGGAAGGATATAGAGTCGCTTCGAGTTGCTCTACGTTTCAAACAAATAACACAGTTTGTGGTATCGTTTGTTCTCTCTGGATTTCCCATTTTACTAAAAAATACAACTCCTTGCTTCCTACCTTTGTCTTTCCCTTTTGCTGTCCGATCACAATCCCTTCATTTGTGTTAACATATAGATTCTCGGAATTCAGATACGACACAAAATTCAAGATAAATATGTTTATCTCAGCTCGTGGAGAGACGGGCGCGGATCACCTGACTTAGACGTTTTTACTGTAACCGTTCCTTGCATCCAACGGTTGAGCTGTCTACCACACCAAAACAATAAAAAAAATAGACACACAGACGCATAGTTAGTCTTGGATAGAGAACAGACGCTACTGCTCTGTTTTGCTGCTGCTTTCTCTTATCTCATATGGAAATTCTCTGGTACCATGGCTAAATTCATGCATAAGTTCTTGAGTTATTGCCCCATATGTTACAAAATAAAAAAGCATCAACAATTAGCTAACACCTTCGTTACAACGCATGATCCAAAATTACTACTCTTAAATATGACCTTCATCACGCCAACAGTTCTTCAGCATTAAGATGGATACTTGAACTCTGAAAAAAGACGAAAATAGTAAGTCAATGCTCTGTATATTAACATCAATTTACAAATGTAGCATAAAAAAGATTACCGTTAATAGTTGTGTCAAGGAGATGATGACAGGATATTCTCCTAAATCTTTGATGCTGTTCCAAAATGCACTTTTCGGCTGGTGCTTGCGTTTGCACGTCATTTTGTATCTATAAAGAGAACAAAAAAATGACTCTAGTAAACTTGGCAGTGAAAATAATACACTTTCTAGCTTTTAGTCAGCAACAACAAAACCACTGATTTCTCTACTCCTGATTTCTAATAAACTCTTCATACAATCCAATATATCTAAACTTTGTATATCCTATTCACTAGAACCTCTCAAGACACGGTTCATTTATATGAGTTGTATGAGTAGAACCGTATCTAGACTTAGAGAATCGTGCTAGAGACGTTCCTTCACCAACATACGCCTCTTATGTCTTTTTGCACTTACCCATCTAATACCCATTAAGATACAAGTCATTTATGTGAGTTGTACATGCTCTATATGGGTTGTGTTTCTGTTTCCAGTATTTCGGTCCATTGGAGTCCATGAATTTTTGCTAAGGAGGCAGGAGCGTTGGATGTCGGGAACGATGGATGCAGCTATTCTGCAAGCCGGTGCAGCAAAAACGCATAAGTCGGACGATCCGCGTCTTAGAGAGACTGAGATTCTGAGCACAAAATACAATACAAAAAATCCAAAAATTGTTTAGGTAACAGTAAGCGGGAGAGTCTTTCTAAATGTCAATCTCTAAATCATCATTTAAAGAGTCATTTGCATTAAAACCACTTTCTATATATTTTGAAATTTAAACAGTCTTTCTATACCTTATTTGCACTCTAAAGAGTCATTCACCTTTTCTATATTTGGCTAGCGAGAAACCTGTAACAGAAGATGGCTATATTTACATAGCTATATAGATAAGCCGTCGACGGTATTTTTATACAAAAATCTATATCTTTTAGATTAGGAAGGATATAGAGTCGCTTCGAGTTGCTCTACGTTTCAAACAAATAACACAGTTTGTGGTATCGTTTGTTCTCTCTGGATTTCCCATTTTACTAAAAAATACAACTCCTTGCTTCCTACCTCTGTCTTTCCCTTTTGCTGTCCGATCACAATCCCTTCATTTGTGTTAACATATAGATTCTCGGAATTCAGATACGACACGAAATTCAAGATAAATATGTTTATCTCAGCTCGTGGAGAGACGGGCGCGGATCACCTGACTTAGACGTTTTTACTGTAACCGTTCCTTGCATCCAACGGTTGAGCTGTCTACCACACCAAAACAATAAAAAAAATAGACACACAGACGCATAGTCAGTCTTGGATAGAGAACAGACGCTACTGCTCTGTTTTGCTGCTGCTTTCTCTTATCTCATATGGAAATTCTCTGGTACCGATGGCTAAATTCATGCATAAGTTCTTGAGTTATTGCCCCATATGTTACAAAATAAAAAAGCATCAACAATTAGCTAACACCTTCGTTACAACGCATGATCCAAAATTACTACTCTTAAATATGACCTTCATCACGCCAACAGTTCTTCAGCATTAAGATGGATACTTGAACTCTGAAAAAAGACGAAAATAGTAAGTCAATGCTCTGTATATTAACATCAATTTACAAATGTAGCATAAAAAAGATTACCGTTAATAGTTGTGTCAAGGAGATGATGACAGGATATTCTCCTAAATCTTTGCTGCTGTTCCAAAATGCACTTTTCGGCTGGTGCTTGCGTTTGCACGTCATTTTGTATCTATAAAGAGAACAAAAAAAATGACTCTGGTAAACTTGGCAGTGAAAATAATACACTTTCTAGCTTTTAGTCAGCAACAACAAAACCACTGATTTCCCTACTCCTGATTTCTAATAAACTCTTCATACAATCCAATATATCTAAACTTTGTATATCCTATTCACTAGAACCTCTCAAGACACGGTTCATTTATATGAGTTGTATGAATAGAACCGTATCTAGACTTAGAGAACCGTGCTAGAGACGTTCCTTCACCAACATACGCCTCTTATGTCTTTTTGCACTTACCCATCTAATACCCATTAAGATACAGGTCATTTATGTGAGTTGTACATGCTCTATATGGGTTGTGTTTCTGTTTCCAGTATTTCGGTCCATTGGAGTCCATGAATTTTTGCTAAGGAGGCAGGAGCGTTGGATGTCGGGAACGGTGGATGCAGCTATTCTGCAAGCCGGTGCAGCAAAAACGCATAAGTCGGACGATCGGCGTCTTAGAGAGACTGAGATTCTGAGCACAAAATACAATACAAAAAATCCAAAAATTGTTTAGGTAACAGTAAGCGGGAGAGTCTTTCTAAATGTCAATTTCTAAATCATCATTTAAAGAGTCATTTGCATTAAAACCACTTTCTATATATTTTGAAATTTAAACAGTCTTTCTATATCTTATTTGCACTCTAAAGAGTCATTCACCTTTTCTATATTTGGCTAGCGAGAAACCTGTAACAGAAGATGGCTATATTTACATAGCTATATAGATAAGCCGTCGATGGTATTTTTATACAAAAATCTATATCTTTTAGATTAGGAAGGATATAGAGTCGCTTCGAGTTGCTCTACGTTTCAAACAAATAACACAGTTTGTGGTATCGTATGCATTTCAAACAAATAAACACCCCCATTGGAAATATACCAATAGGAATAGGGAAATGGTTACTAGTTTGTGCTACCTTGCCTTGTCCTTCCAAGGATCACCTTTTATCGCATACACAGCTAGTCATCTAGGAACCATACAAGTAGGGGTGCAAACAAGCCGAGCTGAGCTCGGCTCACCCATCTGGCGAGTTTGCAAGAGAGGCTCGGCTCGGCTCGCTCCAGGCTCGCGAGCCGGCTCGCCGAGCCAAGAAGCCTACCCATAAATGTAGATCTGCTCTCTAAATTATAATATAAAATCTTAAAAATATTTTAAATTAGTAAAATAGATATATCACTAATATAATATAGATAATATATTAATTTTATAGTAATCTCAAATAACATAAATTAATTATCAAATCGGTACTAATATTATATGCTAACTATGATTTTATGTAACAAATTGTTGTTTGGTCGAGCCACGAGCCAGCTCGCGGGCTGGCTCGCTCTTTTCACGACCCACAAAAACAGGCTCGGCTCGGGCTCGTTCTGAACGTCGAGTCGGTCCGAGTCGAACCTAGCTACTACGAGTCCAAGATACCTCGTCGAGCTCGAGCTTTTTTTCCAGCCCTACATACAAGTGGGTCTGAGCGCATGGCCTGCTACCACCACGGCGGAGCAGGTTAGAGGTCGCCAACACACGAAGCTAGAATAGGTACCCAAAAACGAGCAGATCTTGGGCGGATTGTTGGATTGGACCACTGAAGAGAAGACGAGGTCTACGGGATGAAAGTGGTAATCTGAACTGTTAGAACAAATTTAATATTTTAAAATAGATATGTATAGAATTTGATGGTGATCTTGTGTTATATTCTCATGCACATTATTATAAATAAGAATAAAATATTGCATAAATCATTTTATGTATTATTTGCTCCCTACAACAAAAAAGTTGAAAAAATTATCGAATTTGTTTTCGAATTCATACCGAATTTTATATATAGCATTTAAGAAAATATACGATGAATTTGATGATTAACTTTTATGAATCTTTACAAGCTCAATGTTATAAACAAGAATAAAAATTTATATAGTGCATTATATATCCTATTTATTCACAATCAAAGAAAAACGACGAAAAACTAATTATCAAATAAATACCGTTTCCGACCGTTTTTATCCCTCTGCCTAGCAACGTGCACCTAGCCGCCACAAAGTCCACTGCCACGGATAAGACTTGTACGATTCGCGGAGTCAGGAGCGGCTGAGCAGCACTGCCGGAGGTGCACAAGCGACTGGTTGGTGTGTAGTGTGCTCGGCTTGGGGGCTTGGGTTGAGAGGGCAATGAATTGGGCTTCAGAAGATTTGGTCCTCCATTTTGTGGGCCTTTGACCTAAAAAAAACATTTGGCCCATGGCTAGGGCTGCAGCAACCCCCAATAACTGAGGACTCTTAGGATCATTAGATAATTAGAATATTTTCAAGAGTTCTATATTATTTACTTGCTGAACTAATATATCTAACTAGTTAGCAAAACAATTAGTAAAAATTTATCATCATTCTCAATCAGTTTTCTACAGTAACTTCCTAAATAGTTTTGTATTAGGAACCCTAAACTATTTATAAATAACCAAAAAAGGCAATGTTTTTCCTCTTGCGTCTAGAGGCCTTTGTTTTTTTTTTCAATTTACTAGTATATTTTCCTCGTTTCTTATCCCATGTTGTAAGGATAACTGCCACACACCCTTGAGAGCAAGCTGGCGACGTACTTGTAGGCCAACTCCTTTGTTTCCTCCCGTGATCACCGCAAGTCTGGTCATCTCATGCACTGCCAATATTAGCATACTTGTTAATTCATGAAAGAACAACATGGCTCTGGAAGCAAATAGAATCACCTTTCAAGAACCACTTAGCAGCCTACTTTCAACATGTTAGGCAGCATTAGTGCTCTTTCAACATGTGCAGGCCTATTAACCCATGCGGGCCATACCGGTGGTAATTTGTCATCATTGATCTTTCTACCTGCAGTTCTTCCAAAAGTGACAACCATTAACACTAAAAATAAACCTAGTCAGAAAAAGGAAATCAGTCTGAACTTAAAATTACCTTGAACAAAAATCTTGGTGCCATCATGTCATGTCTACTAAAACGCTAATAGCAACTCGCCCTCCAGCCCCCACCCAAGCCATCACCCCCTCCACCCAAGCCATCATCCCTGATGCACAGATCTTGCCACCACCATATCTGTTGCCAGCATACGATATAAGAGAGGAATAGACAGCAATGGCTTACTAAATATTTTGATTGCACAATATTATAACAAGCACTACCGGATTCGCAGGCTTTGCCGAGTGCTCGAAGCACTCGGCAAAGCCGTAAAAACACTCGACAAAGGCTTTGTCGAGTGTCGCACTCGGCAAAGAAGGTTTGACACACAGTGTATCGGCAAAGCCTTTTTTGCCGAGTGCTTTTTCTCGGGCACTCGGCAAAGAGGTTTGCCGAGTGCCAGATAGCACTCGGCAAAGAAAAGCAGCCGTTACGGCGCCGGGTGACGGAGACGGCGGCTTTGCCGAGTGTCCCTGGTGACACTCGGCAAAGGATTCATCTTTGCCGAGCGTCTGCCCGGCAACACTCGGCAAAGGATCCATCTTTGCCGAGTGCCACCTGGGACACTCGGTAAAGAACCCGTCAGGGAGGGTCCCCGTGTCAGGTTCTTTGCTGAGTGCTAGGTCCAGCACTCGGCAAAGCGTGCTTCTTTGCTGAGTGTCAGAGACATTACACTCGGCAAAGAACCTATGCTGGTGCCCAGGTCTTGGTTCTTTGCCGAGTGTTATAGCCTTGACACTCGACAAAGTGACCAGTAGGCACCTTTTTTATTTGTTTTCCCTATTCCATCCACACAAACAAAAGATATCACATATATATCACATATATACATCACAGATAACATCACAAACATAAATAGTCAACACAAACATAAATATACATCACAAACATAAGTGTTCAACATTTCAATCCCAACACAAACATGTCTCATACGTCTCAATCTCTGACATAAGTATCCAACACAAACATAAGTGACTAACACAAGTTTTAAAGTCTTCAAACACACAGACATAAGTATTCAACACAAACTCATGGAGGTGGGCGGTTGGTCTGGTGCTGCGTTGGGCTGAACCCTTCAGGAGGGTTGTTGGATGCGGCCGCAGATTGTCCCTGCACAGAGAAGAGATTGTATGTGTTATACCAGATGCATTACCAACATCTAACTACATTTTTGATACTCACAGGAGTATGGAAGAGAGCAGGGTCAACTGGAGGGAACAATGGAGGTGGCGGAGGGATGCCCTGTGCGGCGCCAAGGCTCTGCATGTACTGGAACATCTCCACCATCCTCTGATCAGCCGCCAGGCGAGCCTCCCGCTTCGCCTCCCGCTCCACCATAATCCTCGCCTCCATCTCGTGATGTTCCCTCCTCTCTTCTTCTAGTTGAGTCTGTAATATTACAAGCCAACGTTATAGTAACTCAAAGATAAGGTATATAACTCAAGGAAGGACGAATTACAGAAGCTCTAACCTCGAGTTGCTGTATGCAAAGCTGTGAGCTATCGTGCCGAGGTCGTATGGCTGGACTCGAGCCCGTGCTCCTTGCTCTCACCTGAGACAGAGTGGGAGTGGAGGACGAGTCGATTGCCCCGTCGGCAATCCAGTACCGCCCATGTCTCTTGCCTCCTCCAACCCTCATGAGCACATCGAGGTCGATCGGCTTGGTGCTTGGATCATAGTCTGGGCCATGGACCTCCTGTGCCATGGCGGTGTAGTCATGAAGGTGGTTGTAGACGGCGGGGTTGGTGTAGGCCTCGGGCCCGTCATCCGGGTTGTAGGTGACGTCTGACGTCGCCTTGCCCTTATGGGCCATAGCATAGGCCGAGAAGGTGGAGCAAGGCTGGCCACCATGTGACGCCGACTGCAAGAAAACCAACGAGATAGTTAGAAACAATATCTAATCCAATGCTATATACCTAAATAAAAAAGAGTGCGTACCCATGCTTTGGCATATTGCCCCAGGCTCCGACTGCCTTGGTGGTGGGAGGGACCTTGCATCATCATACGCCGTTCCCGGCTAGCGGTGTGTGCCTCCTCCCACTTAGCCGAACACCACCTATCCACCATCTGCTCCCAGCACAGAGGATGTGCGGCGCACCAATGTGGAATCACCTACAAAGTAAACATGTAAAGTGCATATCAGAAGATAAAATAAAATTCATGCATGGAGTGCTGAAACCAAACATGCATTACTTTACCTGCAGGTACTAGTCCCTGGTCAACGACATGGTTCGGGCTTGCTGCTTGTTCACCCTCTCCCCAAGGACGGAGCCATGGTAGGTGACGATGGCCTAGATTTGGGCCTCATAGTGCATGTCCACGACGAGCTTCTTACAGCTCGTGGTGGCCACCACATCCGCCCTAGCCTCGCATCTGAAGAAATCCTGCATACAAAAACGATGTATCCATACATTATTTCAAGAATTTGCAACGAATGCGACATATTTTACATTATACTAAGACTTACCCACAGCTCTTGCTTCACCCGCTCTGCCTTGTTTGCGAATTCCGGACCGTCCCGGTCTACTGCATCGGGGGCGACGGCGTAGTGGTCGAAGGTGAAAGCTGGGCCCATCACTCCGGCGTACTCCACCAGTCCAGGGAAGTGTTCCCTACACAGCAGACCGAGGATGCCATTGGGGGGGGGGCGACGATGACCCCCAGCATATTCCAGAACCGTCCAAGACCTGTCCAAGTGATAAATAAAAAGTATTAGTTTATATTATGATTTTGAACACATAATAGAATGAAGAACATAAAGTTACATACCTCTCCCCATCCGGACGAATTAGCGGATTCCTCTGTCATGCACAGCAGGCTGAGGATGACATGTCATCTGTTTCGCGGATTCCTCTGTCATGTACAGATGCTGGATCCTCGGTATGCACGGAAGGTGCCATAGGATTGTCAAGGGGATGTCGAGCTGCCTCTTCTGTCCATCACCAGAGTCTACCTCCATGAACCTAGACGATGTACACTTGGGACAGTACTTTGCCTCCGCGTATTCTTTCCTAAATAGCACGCAGCCCTTCGGACAAGCATGAATCTGATCATACGTCATCTTGAGTGCACGAAGGAGTTTCTGTGCCTCGTACATGCTCTTTGGCAGAACGTGATCATCCGGAAGTAGGCTCCCAATAACCGTCAACAAGCCATCGAATGCATCTCTACTCATGCTGTACTGCGACTTGAACGCCATTACATGCCCAATGGCATCCAGTTGAGAAACCTTTGTCTGGCCGTGAAGGGGCTTCTGTGCCACGTCGAACATGTCGTAGAACGCCTTTGCAGTCGACTCTGGCTCGTCATCCATACATCCTCCCGTGTACTGTGCCTCCTGATAGTCGTTCAACATATCCGCTACCCTCGCATCCACGTCATAATCCTCGACACGTTGTCTCAGCACCTCCTATCTCGTACGATGCGCTTCACCATGAAATATCCACCGAGTATAGCCCGGCGTAAATCCATTCTTCCAAATATGTTCTACCATGGCCTTCTTTGGTTTTCTTTTCCGGTTGGCACATTTGCTGCACGGGCATGGGACTAGACTCGCTCCTTTAGCAGCTTCGCCATATGCCCGTTCCACAAAATCATCGGTCTTTCTAATCCATTCAGGGGTGACATCGTTCCTTCCTCTACGACCGTGTAAATCCACTCACGGTCCTCCATCCTCTAACAGAAGCCTAGCAATAGAAAATTTCGGCAGCACTTCCCCTGCACAGGGAGGTTTCGAAATCCTGCAAATAAAACTATCAGCACGATGGCTGACATTCACGCATAATTCAACAGCACGATGGCCGGCAATCACATATAACCATAACCACATGGAAACTACATTTAATTCATATAGACCAATCATACGCATATATTAGAAATGTAATTTCCTATAGACCAATCACATGCAAACTATGTTTAACCACATATAATTAAACGCATATAATTTCCTATATATCAACCATATGCATATATTAAAAATTTATACCTTAGCCGGGGAGGATGGCGGAGATGGCGGGGTGTCCGAAGATAGCCGGAGCGACGGTGATTGACAGAGATGGCGCGATGGGGAGGCTTGGCGATGAATTGGTGGGTCGAGCGCAGGCGGCGGCAGTGCGCGGGGGTGGCGGGGCGCGGGGCCAGGCGAGTGGGCGGGGGAGGGGGCGAGGGGCCGTGCGGCGCGCGCGAGCGGCGAGCGGGGGCGGCGCGACGAGCGCGGACTGCGGCGGCGGCTCTCCGGGGTGGCGGGGAGCGATGCCGGGGGTCTGCGGGGTGGCGACGAGCGTGGGCGCGTGTGGTGAGCGACGGCGGCGCGCGGGGGCGGCGGCGGTCGGCGGTGCGGCGCGGCGAGCGTGGGCGCGCGTGGCGAGCGGCAGCAGCGCGGCGAGCGGCGAGCGTGGTCTCCGGGGTGGCGGGGAGCGGGGCCGGCGGTTCGGGCTGCAGCGGCGGCGCTGCGGTGTGGCGGCGGCGACACTGCGGTGGCGGTTGACTGAGAAGTGAGCGAGAGAATGTGAGTGGAGAAGGAGAAGAGGCTGTTATTTCCCTTCTTTGCCGAGTGCCCGTGATCTGGCACTCGACAAAGATTTTTTAAAAATTAAAAAAGTTACTTTGCCGAGTGCCCAGCATCTGGCACTCGGTAAAGTTGTCTTTGCCGAGTGTCCACTGACAGGCACTCGGCAAAGACTGGACTTAGGGTTTTTAAAAAAACTTTGTCGAGTGTCGCGCAGTAGTTACTCGACAAATCATTCTTTGCCGAGTGTCCAAGCAGGGACACTCGGCAAAGTATATTTTTATTTTTTAAATTTTGGCAACCAAACTTTTTTGGTATGTTCCTAAACTATGTATACCTACATGTATCATTTTGGGATAATTATAACAGTGTTTTCAATAGCTGGTAGATTTAGTTCGTTTATTTGATTTTTTTCGGAAAATTCAGATTTGAATTGCAAGTCACTCGAAACTTGGAAAATCGTGCATGCAAAAATGATACCCATGCTATTTAGCATAAGTTACGACCGATTTCAAGAGCGGATCGGAAACTTCGAGCAACATGCTCACTAAACATGGCGGTGAACTTGCCAACTAGTTGTTTAAAAATTGTATAAAACACAAACAAAGTCAGAAAATCATGAAACTTGTCCACGTGTCATGATATCATATGTAGAGGCTGTGATAAAAATTTGAAAAAGTTTTGATAAAACTATGACGCACTATGTGTAGAAACCTAAGAGAACTACACATGAAATCATAGAGTTTCAATGTGGATCTCTTAGTTTTCTACACATAGTGCGTCACAGTTTTCTCGAAACTTTTTCAAAATTTTTATCACAGCCTGTACATATGATATCATGACACGTGGACAAGTTTCATGATTTTCTGACTTTGTTTGTGTTTTATACAATTTTTAAACATGTTGATGGCAAGTTCACGACCATGTTTAGTGAGCATGTTGCTCGAAGTTTCCGCTCCGCTCCTAGAATTGGTCGTAACTTATGCTAAGTAACATGAATATCATTTTTGCATAAATGGTTTTTCAAGTTTCGAGTGACCTGCAGTTCAAATCTGAATTTTCCGAAGAAATTCAAATGAACGAACTAAATCTACTAACGATTGAAAACTCTATTATAATTGTCCACAAATGATACATGTAGGTTTACATAGTATAGGAATATACCATAAAAAGTTTGGGAGACAAAATGTGACACCCCAGTGTCACCTAGGGTTTCTCTCAAATGCCAAACCAAGAACCATCATTTTATGTGAACCAAAGTAAGCATGAACATCAAATAACTTAAGTACTAAAAGATTCACCAAGTATATACTTAAAAGTATCATGATCCAAACAATTGAGTCTTTTAAAAAGATAAGAATGTACAACCCTAATGAAAACCCTAAGTGAGCCCCATGAGCTAAATTCAAGAAAGTAAGAAAAAGGGGGTGAAAAGTTTAAAATTTTGACTTGAGCCAATTATAAAAATTGAAGTATATTTAATGAGAAACAAGAAAGGTTGAGAAAGCTTAGCCAAAATAACTCAATTAAAACCCCAAATCAAGCTTCTCATGTGGGGACTTAATGGGAATTCTGAATTTCAGAATTCTGAAATTCAGACCTTGAGCCAAAGATCAGGGATGTTCACCTTGATCCCCAACTCGAATCCTAATGGCCCCATTGACAAAATTGTGTCTAACTAACCCCTCTGTCGTGTGCCAGAAGATGGCATTGGGACGCGAGCCCTAGACACGACAAAACCTTGGATTTGCCTCGGGTTTGAGCAGGGAGACAGACCGGATTTCCTAGCTCCATATCTCTGCAACCAGTAGGCAAAATCCTTTGACCCCCACACAAGAATGGTAGCTTGTAGGGAGGAGAAGAGGTTTTGTGCACTGACCAAGGCGAGAGCAGGCTCGGATGAGCGACCACACGCGCCAGAACTTGGGCAGAACGAACGGGCACACGTGTTCGACCCTGGTCGGCACGCCAGAGCTCGCCCAACCCACGCGCGCGCTCGCCCCGGCGTCCGGTCAAGTCCGCCGCGCGCCCACGCCCTCGGCCGTGCCCGCCCGCGCCTATAAAGCCTCCCCAGGCGCACCTCACTTCGCCCCGCACTCACCCTCACCGGCCAGCCACTTTCCCTTAGCTCCGGCGAGCTCAATTCCGCCCGCCATTGCCGCCAGAGCCTCGGCCATCGTGGCCAGCCCACCCCAGCCATCCTCTGGGCAAGCCCGTGCTTCGACTAGCTCCGCCAGTAGCCCGTGAAGCTTGCCAAGCCCTCGGACCCGGCCGGACTTCACCGGAGGCCCGAGATCGACCTCACCGGACTTCGGTCTTCCGCCGCCGCGCGTGGACCGAGCTATCCAGTGAGTCTCCGCCCGATTCCTTGCACCCATATCTTCTCTGGCATCCCGTGAACCTCTCTGACCCATATAATTGCTCTATCTCGCCGTGACCAGGCCGGACTCCTCGCCGCCGACGAGCATCCCCGCCTGCGCGCGTGGACCGACCAACTCCGGCCATCTCCGACGGTGACCCGCACCTCGTTGTGATCCCCGAGACCTCCCCTACGTCCTCGACCGCTTCACCGGAGCAATCTCACCGCCGGTAAGCCCCTCCGCCCTTTCTTCCGCCGCGGTTACTGTTTGAGGTAGAAGAAGGACCTCGGGTTAGGATCCGTAGAACCCGAGGGGTTTTCTGTAACGTCAGCGACTCATGTGAATAGTAGCTTAAGGACTGATTCACGAGGAAAACTTAAAAACCCGCCAGGGACCCCAGTGCAAAGTGGATTTCCATTAAACCATTTCTGTTAATCTTTTTAAAATGACCAGAGAACTTAGAAAATCCATAACTTGCTGAATTCTTCATAAAAAGTTGTCAAACCAATTTTGCTAGCTCCTGAATATTATGAACTGTCATTTAAAAATGATAAACCCTATGCTTTCTGTTCTAAATTTTAGAGTTTAAAATTAAAAACAGAAACCCACCAAACCTTGTTTAATTAAGGAAAATTAGTTTTTCTTCTATGCTGAACTTAAGAAAATTTGTAGATGTTTAAACCTTATTTAGACACTATTTAAAAAAGGTAGGAACCCCAGCATTAGAAATTATGATGTAGTTATTCATTTAAAGCTAATTTTTCCAAAACTTAGAGAAAATCAGAAAGGCATTAGAAATTAATGAACAATGATTAAGATTATTTTTCCTAGTTTACTTATGTAACAGAGAACCTAGGAAAAATACAGAGACCATTAATTTGGACCAGTCTTAAATTAAGATGATTTATTTAGCCTTATATAGACTGAAAATCAATTATTAGAATGGCAAAACTATAACCAAGATGATTAATAAAAATCCAGTGGACTTACAACCCCCAGAGCCCCACTACAAAAATAAATAGCACCTCAGCCCAACTTTTTAAGTAAGGAAAATAAATACAAAGTGATAATAAGGCATTTTCCCAATAATTCTTTAACAACCCCTAATAATGTGATAATGGGCAACCAAAAATTAGCTAAGTCCATGATGAGATAAACTACCAGAGAAAAATGCAAACCCATGAAAAAGAAGCAAACTCATACCTATTGCTAATAATTTAAAAGAAAGACCATTTGATTCAAATAATGCATACCACCCCTTCCCTTAAGCAAATAGATGCCAAACTTCAGAATGATTGCTCTTGCACAAAACAAAAACTAAGAAAAATAAGAACTCTGTTGTTTGATATTTTTCAAATATAGTGGTAGTAGAAAGCACCAATGTGGCTAGAAACTTGAGAAAGCCATAGAAAAATAACTAAAAGGTATTAATGGCTATAAGTTTGCACCAAATCATGTTATGACACGTAAAAGCCAGCAAAAATAAGTTTTAGAAAATTACCCACTGTTAAATAATAGTTGTAGTTCAAAGCACCCCTTCTGCCCTAGGATTTGATAATTTTGTCCAGAGAAAACTAATCACTTCCTGATCCCCAAATTTTGAGACAGAGAAACATACCCCAGTGCCAAGCCACTATAATTTTTGCAGAATTTTTAGAATTTTATAAAGGCAACTTGTAGTTCAAACCCACTCCAAAACTTTTAAGAGAATAAAAGAAAGGGAAAGAAGAAATAAACCTCACCCCAATAAGCCTATCCTGAATACTTATCAATTCTCCCCAAGACTTAAAAAGAATTCAGTGGAACCCCTAAAAGTAAAACCTACCACTTGCCTTAGCTAAAGTTTAACTTAATTTACCAAGTATACCACCCAAGGGTCTTACATAAGTAAAGTAACCTTGTTTAACTCAAGAAGATCATACACCTTTAAAGTTGTAATTTCTAGAAGCACATATCATATCATGCATATATCTTACGCATTGCATTCATTAGATTGTAATCTTGCCGACGGAGAGTACGTGCTCATCCCCGAGCAAGGACCTGTCCAAGAGGAGGACCAGGAGCAGGCTTCAGAGGCTGCTATTGAGGATCTCCCTGCAGCCCCAGCAATTGAAGGCAAGCCCCGGTTTTATGCATAACCGTTTATATATATGCTACTTTACTACACTTAATGTTTGTAGGTTTGTGATGTGCACTTAAGTGTAGGAGTTGCTTGAAACCTCTAGTTGCATGAACTTAGGATCCCCTTTTTGAGATGAATACTAGTATGCTAGGTCGAGTAGCTGCTTGCTAATCAAGATCTCGGTAGAAGTCGAGTGATTTTTCTAGCACTCGCGCGAGGTCAGGAATTGATTGTATTGATCTTGATAACGAGGTATATGTTGGTCTATGGACTTGGATCCAGGGAGGATGTCTTGTCCATGAGACGGGAAAAAGAATTAAGGATTAATGTGTGGATACCTGAGTCAAGCTTTTGAACGTACTAAGCACATGCCGGGAAATATGGTAACCGGTAAACCTAGTACCTGAGTGAAGCCGGGCGCGGACTTTATCCCTCATGCGACCTGAGACTGGGTCTCCCATGCTAGCTATGGTGGGTACAAGTGCGGTCTGTAACACCCCAGGTGTTACCATGGCTAGAGCTCACCTTGCTATTAAAGGGTATGAGCACCTGTGGAAGAACTTGATGAATAAAAGCATAAGGGCCTTGGAAAGCTAGAGGTTAACCAAGGATGGTGAGTAACCAAAAGCATTACTCCAATCTTTGCACACTTATTCTCTTGGATGAGAGGGGAGAAGAACCCTAGACCTCTCTTAGACCCTATCTCCCAAAAGCCTAGATAAGAGGGAAGAGAGGGTGAGCAAGTGTGCAAAACATGAGTAACATTTACCCAAACCTTAAGTAACCTTGTAACCAGCAATTAGGGGAGGGAATTATTGCAAAAAGGCCCCTGGTGGAACCCCAAATCAAATCATTAAGCGGAGAGAGAGCTAGAGCTCTCTATTCCTCTCTAAGTCCATTATTGACCCTAGTTAAGGGATCAGCCGTGTTCACCTTGAAGATGGCATCAAATCCACTTGTGATCTATACCAAAAACGTGGCATACTACCTGGGGCACCCACTGGAAAAAGTTGAGCCCGAGACTCGGACGTTTGACATGCCATGGCATGGCTTTTGTCGCGAAGTGCCCAGTGAGACACACCTGTTTTGGCATCCAAAGATCTCCCTCCCTAGGCCATATCTGCCCCGACTTCTCACAGTTGAGTGACAGCCCTAGGTGCCAGGAAGAGGTCTGCGCCGAACCTTTGCAAAGATTCGCACGTTTGCGACCTCTGTCGACGTTTGAACACTGGAAGAAACAAACCGCCACGTGTTCGACGCGTTCTGTCGCGCCAGAGCACGCCCCCGCGCGCCCCGCCCCGCGCCCGAGCCAAGCCGGCGCCCCGGCCGCGTCCGCGCCTATAAAACCCGCCCCAGTGCTCGGTTGCCTTCCCCATTGCCTCCTCCGTACCTCGCCGGACTCGCCCGAGCCAGCCGTTGCCTCCGGCGACCTCCCCGCGACCCGCCAGTGCCGACCGAAAGCCACCACCATGGACAACCCCTCTCCAGTCCCCCTCCGTTCGATCCAAGCCCCCAGTTAGCTTCCTGGTGAAGCCGTGAGCCTTGCTCAAGCTTGAACCGAGGGCCTGCATCACCGGAGTAGCCGAATCGCGCTCACCGGAGTTCAAGAACTCGCCGGCGCACGTGGACCGGGTAAACCCCTCCACCATTTCCCGATTCATTGCGCGTATGGCCTCGGTGTCATCCCGTGAAGCTCCTCGTGCCCATTGATTGAACTCTGCCGCCGTGGTTTGGCCGGAGCAGGCGTCGCCGTCGACCCCCGCCGCCTGCGCTCGTGGCCAGTGTGACTCCGACCACCTCCAGCGACGAACCGCACATCGACGTGACCGCCGCAACCTCCCGAACGTCTCTGACCACCTCGCCGGACCTCCCTCGCCGCCGGTAAGCCGCGCCGTCCTTTTCTTTCCCGCGGCTACTGTTTCAGATGAGGGAAGGACTGCGGGTGAGAGGGAGAGAAATCCAGGGGGTTAAGTGAAAAGCCAGAGACTCAAGTGAATAGTGGCCCGAGGGTAGATCTGCGAGGTTTAATTCGGTTTAAGTCCAGGGACCTCGGCGCAAACTGCTTTTTCAGAAAAACTTAATTAAAATCTGATTTAAATTCAAACAGAAACTTTAAAAACCCATAACTTCTGTTTGGTTTATCCAAATTTGGTCAAACTAATTTTGCCAGACTCTAAATAATGTAACCTGTCTAAGAAAAATATAAAAACCCATAAGTACTAGAGAAAAATATAAGGTTCTGATTTAATTTTAGTTTTGGCCAAAAGCTTAATAATAGCAAGAAAAATGGTTGTACTATTTAACTAGGGTTAGAAAAATTTGGAGAAGTTTATATCTACCTACTGACCTAGTTAAAAATGTTAAACCCCTCTGTTCACTACCTTAAGTTAGTTTTAACCCCTTATTCCATAATATGCTTAAGTTTAAGAAAAATAGAAAAAGTGACATAAATAATGCACCAGAGGGCACTCCTATTTTTGTTGAGATACTTAGTCAATGTAGTTCACTGGAAAAATATATCATACCCTGTTGTAGTGTAAAATAAGGAAGCTACCTTTTAAACTAATAAAATAAGGATAACTTAGAAAAACCCTACAAAAATGACCCTAAGGTGAAACCTCCCCAGACCTTAGGATAACTAATGTTTTGATAATAAGAACTTAAGAAAAATCTGAAATCTGTTGTTTGATATTTTTCAAATGACAAGTTAGCTTTAAGCACCCCTTTTGCACCAAACTTTAAAAATCCATCATTAATTAACCATCATGTTGCTCTCTGCCATTTTTGGTACAAGAGCTTTTTATCACTACTAGAAGCCAACAAAAATAACCCTTAGGTCAGAACCCACTTTAATAAAAGACTTGTAGTGTAAAGTGACCCATTTTGCCTAACTATTGTTATTTTTGTTTAAGGGCTAGCTTTTGTACTTTAAGCCTCAAATTCTTAAAACAAGCTAAACTAGCCAGTGGCAAACCGCTGTAATTTTTACAAAGTTTTTGGAAATTTTTAAACTACGGTCATAGTTCAAACCCCTACTAGAAACCCTAGATGGAAATTTAAGAAAGGAAAATGGATGATGGAATTTAATATCCTCCTAAGACCTTTATAAATTGTCCACTGAAATCCATAAAGGCAATACAAATCCAATATGTTATCCTAAAAGAAAACCTAAACCTAAAAGGTAATAAGTCTATGTATACCACTAGAAGACCCACGTAGCCAAGGAACCCTAAGTTAATTCTTGACTTAATTTCTGTGGCTTAATGTTTTTAAATCTTGCAAATCATGACATACATGTTCATTGCATTTCGATAGACTGTAATCTTGCTGACGGAGAGTACGTCCTCGTGCCGGAGCAAGGAGCTGCCCAGGAGGTTGCCCCAGACCCAGCACCAGAGCCTGCACCAGAGGACCTGCCTGCCACTGCTTTGGAAGGCAAGCCCCGGTTTTATGCATAACCTGTTCTATATGATATTTTACTACACTTAATGTTTGTAGGCTTGTATTGTGCACTTAAGTGTAGGAGTTGAATGAAACCCTAGTTGCATGATCTCAGGAATCCCATTGAGATGAACACTAGTATGCTAAGTCGAGTAGCTGCTTTATTAATTAGGATCTCGGTAGAAGTCGAGTGATTTTTCTAGCACTCGCGCGAGGTCAGGAATTGGCTGTATCCACTTTCCCATCATATTGATGTTGGTTTGTGGGCAACAATCCATGGGGATTGGTTGTTCACGGGATAAAAAGTTGATTAAGGATTAAGGTGTGGTACCGTGAGTCAAGCGTTTGAATGTACTAAGCACATACCGAGAAATATGGTAAATCGGTAAACCTAGTACCTGATTGAACCTGCCAGTGGACATATCCCCTCACGCGACCTGAGACGTAGTCTCCCATTCCGGTTATGGTGGGTACAAGTGCTGTCACTGCACGACGGCCAGTCGGGGTCAGTGAGGCATTGTACGCCAAGGCGGTGAGCCCTGATCTGCTGCCAGGGAATCGATGGGGACGGTTGATATGTGTGGGGACGGAGTGCCCCTGCATGTCGTGTGTTTAGGTTTACCTTGCAAGGATAAAAACTCGATTCGAATCGTCTGCTTCTCGCAGCTAATGAGACTGCTTGATCCATGCTGCTACATTGAGTAACAAGTGGAACTGTGATGAGATGATACAAGCTGTTGATTGCCAAAAATGCTTGCTACTATGTATGAATAGATAGTACACTTTTAGCCTTAAGAGAGTCACACTTAATTTTGATTAAGTTAAAATCTTGATTTAGAAACTCAGCTAGTGCTTTTGGCAACCAAACCCCACAGCCAAACAGCTGCATGTCTAGAGGTAGAGGAGTATAGACTCCTCACACCGGGTAAGTCTAGCTGAGTATTAGTATACTCAGCCTTGCTTGTGGCATAATTTTACAGGTTCTCTGGAGGACATGGTTGCGGGAGTGACTTGGCCATCCACCCTGCCACCGGGTTGGACTGTCGAGTGGGACCCTGCCTCGGCTGAGGAGGAGCATGAGGAGTGATGGGAGAGGCTTCCCCATCTCTCCATTTATTTATCGTTAGTTTATTTCCGCTGCACTTCAAAACAATGATGGTTACTTTTGCAAAAAAAAACTCCGATGGTGACAATGGTGATGTAATAATTTAATACTCTTCCATGCATGGTTTTATGCTTTATTGTATTTGCTCTGTGACTCACCATCGAGTGAGACTGTGGTACTTGATCCTGTCAGTGGCCGTGTCGGACTAGATCCGAGGGATTGACGGGTTATTCCCATTTAAGTGTGGTCTAGCCTCTAAGGCCGGATTTAGGCACTTAAGTTGGAATAATTCGGGCAGTTCCGCCACAGCTGGTATCGGAGCTTGTACCACCACAGAGGAATCAATAAAACATAAATGCTATCCCTTTTCTAAAGTAAAATTTGATAGAAACACTGTTGGATAGATTATAGGACGAGCAGGATAGACCTAGGACGTGAGGCCTTAGGATAATAGAAGGGTAGCTAGGTGGCTAAGTGACTAGGCCCTATAGGCCACTTTTTAAAAAGGATGGGAGTCCTTCCCTATTCCTTTTTATCTTTTGGAGAGGTCGTTCAGGGCGAGCATGCATGCATTCATAATTAAGCAAATGGATAACTGAGTAAAAGAAACATAAAAACAAGGTAACAATCAACTAGGTCCCCAGTGCCTTTATCTTATAATTAGAGACAGGCTGAGTTTTATTTTTCTTGTTCTTTTTGTAATTCTTTTTTCTTTTACTTACGCTTAACCGTGCACAGATGACTTCCCACGGATCCTCCGAGGACGGAAATGCACTGACCCACACTGACGGACTTGCACGAGAGGGTTTTCCCCGCATCTTGTGGGAGGTACTTCAGGGGGCAGGATATCTGACACCCCCTCAGTACGCGGTGCAGCAGTTCGAGAAGCACCGAGTGCCTCGCTGTAGGGTGAGGATGACTTTAGAGCCTCATCCCCTGCAGCCAGGCTGGCGTTCACTGGACTCTGAGTCCTATGGATGCCGGGCTGAGGACACCATTGAGGCTATCGCTCTGCATGGACTGACTACCTTCTGCGGATTCCATCCCCTGGAGCTGGCTACCCACCCCATGGGGTTGTTTCCCGTGGAAAAGGAGGATGACCCGATGTGGAGGGATCGGGTGGAGCATGCCAAGGACATCTGGGCTCTCTACCCAGGCCACACCGCTCACTTAACGGTACGATGCATGAACGCTTTGTATCGTCTGCAAGTGATGCGTGGGGAGGCAATGTCCCACCTGATGGCATTGCTGGAGGCCACCAAGATCACCCTGGACAACAGGGAGGAGCTCGTGGTGGATTTATCCCAGGAGCTGGTGGAGAAAGATTTACAAGTGGAGCAGCTGACTGACGAGATTCATGAGTTGGAGGAGCTAGTGGGCACCAGGGAGAATACCATCGAGGTTCTCGAGGATCAGCTCCTCAACACCCAGCAGCAGCTAGCAGAGGCTAATGCGCACCTGGACATGCATCACCAAGAGATCCATGATGAGGAGGCTGACGAGGACGTTGACATCGAGGGAGGAGATGAGCCTGCCTCCAGTGTAGACACCGCTGGCTCAGGGAGACCACCTTCCCCCGAGTCCAGCGTTGCCTCGTTCGCTCACTAGATGCCAGGCTAATGCTAGAAGTTGATGATAGTTGGACTCCTCGCCGCTAGCTTAGCTTTTGCACCTTTAGGGTACTAGGCTGGGTAGAGTTGAGTCTTTTGATCTTTGATGTAACCAGTGTTAAAACTCTTTTGGAGGTTCAGGGATGATTAATGGTAGTTTAAATTTGGACGGAAGGATTATGTTTTTGTTTTGTTTTATTTGGAATCTATCAAATTGCTTTAACTTCCCTACCATGTTCGAACCTTAAGCTTGGAGATGTGTTATTGAGCAACCATGTGATTTTTCAGATGGCTGGGAGAGCGCACCGTGGTCAGAATGAGCAGGTTCCCCCACCGCCACCGCCTCCCACTCTGCAGGAGCTCATGGCCCAGCAGAACGAGATCCTGAGACAGTTAGCTCAGCGTCAGCCACCACCTCAGCATTATGGTGGAGACCATCAGCGTCACCCCGTCGCTGCTACCTACCAGGAGTTTCTCAGCACTCAGCCACCATTGTTTACCAGGGCGGAGGACCCACTTGATGCAGATGTGTGGTTGAGGGTGGTAGAATCCAAATTCCCACTGCTCCATGGGGCTTGCTCAGAGGTCACCAAGGTTAGGTTCGCCACCCAGCAGCTTCGCGGACCCGCAAGGACTTGGTGGGACCATTTTCTTGCTATGCAGCCAGATGGTAGAGAGGTGGAGTGGAGGGAGTTTAAGGCCGCTTTCAGAGGGCATCATATTCCCGCTGGCATCATGGACCGGAAGCTCAATGAGTTTCTGGCACTCACTCAGGGCAGCAGGACAGTGTTGCAATATGCCCAGGCCTTCAATGATTTGTGTCAATATGCGGGATATCATGCTGATACGGATGAAAAGAAGCGAGACAGGTTCAGAAGGGGGCTCAGCACTAAGCTCCGTGACCGTCTCAACACCGTCAGGGCCAACAGTTACAATGAGTTGGTCAACATGGCTATCTCCCAGGAAGACTGCATCTTGGCTCGACAGGCGGAGAAGAAGAGGAAGACCCTTGTGGCAGGACCCTCATCTCAGCCACAGCGCTTCAGGATTGTGTCTGACACGCAGAACAAGGGACCTCAGCAGC
Organism: Zea luxurians; assembly: GCA_029449295.1. NCBI lineage: Eukaryota > Viridiplantae > Streptophyta > Magnoliopsida > Poales > Poaceae > Zea > Zea luxurians. The sequence continues at coordinate 119,938,917 of JAOPSE010000009.1, forward strand.
AGCAAGGGAGATGGGTGATCAGGCCACCGCAGCAGCAGCAGCAGGCACCCAACCGCGCCCAGTTTCCAGCTCAGAGGAACAATCAGCAGCAGCAGTACCGCCAGGCTAATGATAACAGGTGTTTCACTTGTGGCAGCACTGGGCATTATGCCAAGAATTGCCCCAAGAATCAGCAGAGGCAGGGGCAGAATGTTAACCAGAACCAAGGAAAGAGGCAGAAAGTGCAAGTGAGGCAGGGCAAGCTGAACTTCACTACAATGGCTGATATTCCAGAGGGAGCACCCGTCATGACTGGTATCTTTACAGTTTTAAATTTTCCTGCTATTGTTCTTTTTGATTCTGGTGCTTCGCATAGTTTTGTCAGTGCCAAATTTAGTGTCAAGTGCCAGTTGCCTTTTCACCACACCAACGGGGCTATTACCATTTCAACCCCGGGAGGCAGGATTGCCACTAATCAAATCAGCAAGAATGTGCCCATAAATTTTGGTAGTCTAATAATTAAAACCACCCTCCTCATTTTGGGTTTGGACAGCGTGGATATCATCTTGGGAACTGATTGGTTGACCAAACATCAGGCAATATTGGATATTGCAGCCAGAGCCATTGAAATTCATTCCCCTGCTTATGGCGAGACTGTTTTGTATTTACCCAACCAGGGTGGTACCCGGTCTTGTGCCTTTGTTATGGCAGAATCCCCAGTAAGGCAGATCCCGGTAGTCTGCGACTACCCCGGTGTTTTTCCGGATGAATTGCCAGGAATGCCACCTGACAGAGATATTGAGTTTGCCATTGAATTGCAACCCGGGACTGCTCCTATCTCCAAGAGACCTTATAGGATGCCTCCCGCGGAATTGGCAGAAATGAAGAAACAATTGCAGGAATTGTTGGACAAGGGGTTTATTCGTCCAAGTACTTCACCATGGGGATGTCCAGCTTTATTTGTGAAGAAAAAGGATGAGAGTTTGAGGATGTGTGTTGATTACCGCCCTCTCAATGCGGTGACTATCAAGAACAAGTACCCGTTACCCCGCATTGATGTCTTGTTTGATCAGTTGGTAGGAGCCAAGGTATTCTCCAAGATAGACCTTCGCTCAGGCTACCATCAGATCAAGATCCGAACCAGTGACATTCCCAAGACGGCTTTCTCTACCAGATATGGGCTCTATGAGTTTCTGGTAATGTCTTTTGGGCTAACCAATGCCCCGGCTTATTTTATGTACTTGATGAACTCAGTATTCATGCCAGAATTGGATAAGTTCGTGGTTGTTTTCATTGATGACATTCTGGTTTATTCCAAGAATGAGGCTGAGCACACTAAACATCTGCATATCGTGCTTCAGAGACTTCGCGACCATCAGTTGTATGCTAAGTTGTCCAAGTGTGAGTTCTGGCTGAAAGAAATAAAATTCTTGGGTCACACAATCTCTCAGGATGGGATATCAGTTGACCCTGAGAAAGTGCGAGAAGTAATGGACTGGAAACCTCCGACTACAGTGAGACAGATTCGGAGTTTCCTGGGATTGGCAGGGTATTACCGACGATTTATTCCGGATTTCTCCAGGATTGCCAAGCCAATGACTGAACTGTTGAAGAAGGGAGCCAAGTTCACGTGGAGCCAAAAGTGTGAAGATGCTTTTCATACCTTGAGGCAACATTTGACAACAGCCCCAGTGCTAGCCCAACCCGACAATACCAAGCCATTTGAAGTTTATTGTGATGCTTCTGGTACAGGATTAGGATGTGTTTTGATGCAAGAAAACAGAGTAATTGCTTATGCTTCCCGAGCACTCAGGCCCCATGAGCAGAATTACCCGACACATGATTTGGAGTTGGCAGCAGTAGTTCATGCCCTCAAGATATGGAGACACTACTTGATGGGAGCTCACTGTAACATTTACACTGATCACAAGAGCCTCAAGTACATTTTCACTCAGGCAGATCTGAACATGAGGCAGAGAAGATGGTTGGAATTAATCAAAGACTATGATTTGGAGGTGCATTACCATCCTGGCAAAGCCAATGTTGTGGCAGATGCCCTGAGCCGAAAGGCCCAATGTAATTGCATGAACATGGATGCAAGAATCACCACCTTGTGTGATGAGTTGTGCAAGCTGAATCTGGAAGTTGTTCCTTCCGGTGAATTGAGATATATCGCAGTGGAGCCCACATTGCAAGAGCAAATAGCTCAGGCACAGTTTGGGGATAAGGGAGTTCAGGTTATCAAAGAAATGATCAAGCTGAAGGCCGAGAAATACAAGTGTTTCCGTCAGGACAGCAAGGGAATTTTATGGTTTGAAGATCGATTGGTGGTTCCCAAAGACCCTGAGCTCAGAAAGAAGATATTGGATGAAGCTCACCTTTCCAAATTCTCCATGCACCCTGGTAGCAACAAGATGTACCATGATCTCAGACCTCTTTATTGGTGGACCAGGATGAAAAGGGAAATTGCCAAGTACATCTCAGAATGTGACACTTGTCAGAGGGTAAAAGCTAGTCATTTGAAAGCAGCAGGCCCTTTGCAACCCCTCCCCATCCCATCTTGGAAATGGGAGGATGTTTGCATGGACTTCATAGTAGGATTACCCAATACCTCCAGGCACCATGATTCCATATGGGTTATTGTGGACAGATTGACCAAAACTGCTCATTTCCTGCCAGTGCACACCACCCACCGGGCGGAGAAGTATGCGGAGATCTACATTGACCAGATAGTTCGTCTGCATGGGATACCAAGGACTATAGTCTCTGACCGAGGAGCACCTTTTGTGGCACGATTTTGGGAGCAATTACAGGAATCACTTGGAACCCACGTGATCCGAAGCTCAGCTTATCACCCTCAAACAGATGGTCAGACAGAAAGGGTAAATCAGATTTTGGAAGACATGTTGCGGGCATGTGCACTACATTATGGGAAGGATTGGGACAAATGTCTTTCCTTGGCAGAGTTTTCTTACAATAACAGCTATCAGTCCAGCCTGAAGATGGCTCCTTTTGAGGCCTTATATGGGAGAAGATGTAGGACCCCGCTAAATTGGTCTCAAGCAGGAGAAAGGGAAATATTTGGTCCAGATTTGGTAATTGAAGCAGAGGAAAAGGTCAGAGTCATCAGGAAGAACTTGGAAGCTGCTCAGGCCAGGCAAAAGAGTTATCATGATAAGAGGCGGAAGCCTCTACAGTTTGAGGTGGGAGACCATGTCTACCTTAAGATATCACCAACCAAGGGTGTCCAGAGATTCGGGATCAAGGGCAAGTTAGCCCCTCGCTACATTGGACCATATAAGATCAAAGCAAGTTGTGGACCTGTAGCTTATCAGTTGGAATTGCCACCCTGCATGGCAGCAGTTCACAATGTGTTCCATGTATCTCAGCTGCGGAAATGTGTTCGTCTACCCACTGAAGTGCTACCAGAACCAGACATTGGGATAGAACCAGACTTGTCCTACCAAGAGTACCCCGTCAAGGTATTGGATCAGAAGGAAAGATCAACTCGGGCAAGGTCAATCAAAATGTATAAGGTTCAGTGGAGTCATCATTCAGCAGAAGAAGCTACATGGGAGACGGAGGAGTTTCTACGCTCTCGCTTCCCCGACTTTCTGCCCAAAGAAATCGGTATGTAACCCCAAAACCCCACCCCCGTCTGCCCTTTGAAGTCAATTATAAGAAAAACTTAGATAAAGAGAATAGTCTAAGTTGTGAATTTAACTTAAGAAGGGCTTCCTTCTGAAGTTGCAAAGAGGATGACATTCGAAGAGCAGTTAAAGGTAAAACTTGAGTATAAGGAAAGTAGCACCAGCACACCTTCAAAGCATCCCTCCAAGGGACTCTACCTGAAATCTCGGGACGAGATTCCTTTAAGGGGGGAGGGCTGTAACACCCCAGGTGTTACCATGGCTAGAGCTCACCTTGCTATTAAAGGGTATGAGCACCTGTGGAAGAACTTGATGAATAAAAGCATAAGGGCCTTGGAAAGCTAGAGGTTAACCAAGGATGGTGAGTAACCAAAAGCATTACTCCAATCTTTGCACACTTATTCTCTTGGATGAGAGGGGAGAAGAACCCTAGACCTCTCTTAGACCCTATCTCCCAAAAGCCTAGATAAGAGGGAAGAGAGGGTGAGCAAGTGTGCAAAACATGAGTAACATTTACCCAAACCTTAAGTAACCTTGTAACCAGCAATTAGGGGAGGGAATTATTGCAAAAAGGCCCCTGGTGGAACCCCAAATCAAATCATTAAGCGGAGAGAGAGCTAGAGCTCTCTATTCCTCTCTAAGTCCATTTTTGACCCTAGTTAAGGGATCAGCCGTGTTCACCTTGAAGATGGCATCAAATCCACTTGTGATCTATACCAAAAACGTGGCATACTACCTGGGGCACCCACTGGAAAAAGTTGAGCCCGAGACTCGGACGTTTGACATGCCATGGCATGGCTTTTGTCGCGAAGTGCCCAGTGAGACACACCTGTTTTGGCATCCAAAGATCTCCCTCCCTAGGCCATATCTGCCCCGACTTCTCACAGTTGAGTGACAGCCCTAGGTGCCAGGAAGAGGTCTGCGCCGAACCTTTGCAAAGATTCGCACGTTTGCGACCTCTGTCGACGTTTGAACACTGGAAGAAACAAACCGCCACGTGTTCGACGCGTTCTGTCGCGCCAGAGCACGCCCGCGCGCGCCCCGCGCCGCGCCCGAGCCAAGGCGGCGCCCCGGCCACGTCCGCGCCTATAAAACCCGCCCCAGTGCTCGGTTGCCTTCCCCATTGCCTCCTCCGTACCTCGCCGGACTCGCCCGAGCCAGCCGTTGCCTCCGGCGACCTCCCCGCGACCCGCCAGTGCCGACCGAAAGCCACCACCGTGGCCAACCCCTCTCCAGTCCCCCTCCGTTCGATCCAAGCCCCCAGTTAGCTTCCTGGTGAAGCCGTGAGCCTTGCTCAAGCTTGAACCGAGGGCCTGCATCACCGGAGTAGCCGAATCGCGCTCACCGGAGTTCAAGAACTCGCCGGCGCACGTGGACCGGGTAAACCCCTCCACCATTTCCCGATTCATTGCGCGTATGGCCTCGGTGTCATCCCGTGAAGCTCCTCGTGCCCATTGATTGAACTCTGCCGCCGTGGTTTGGCCGGAGCAGGCGTCGCCGTCGACCCCCGCCGCCTGCGCTCGTGGCCAGTGTGACTCCGACCACCTCCAGTGACGACCCGCACATCGACGTGACCGCCGCAACCTCCCGAACGTCTCTGACCACCTCGCCGGACCTCCCTCGCCGCTGGTAAGCCGCGCCGTCCTTTTCTTTCCCGCGGCTACTCTTTCAGATGAGGGAAGGACTGCGGGTGAGAGGGAGAGAAATCCAGGGGGTTAAGTGAAAAGCCAGAGACTCAAGTGAATAGTGGCCCGAGGGTAGATCTGCGAGGTTTAATTCGGTTTAAGTCCAGGGACCTCGGCGCAAACTGCTTTTTCAGAAAAACTTAATTAAAATCTGATTTAAATTCAAACAGAAACTTTAAAAACCCATAACTTCTGTTTGGTTTATCCAAATTTGGTCAAACTAATTTTGCCAGACTCTAAATAATGTAACCTGTCTAAGAAAAATATAAAACCCCATAAGTACTAGAGAAAAATATAAGGTTCTGATTTAATTTTAGTTTTGGCCAAAAGCTTAATAATAGCAAGAAAAATGGTTGTACTATTTAACTAGGGTTAGAAAAATTTGGAGAAGTTTATATCTACCTACTGACCTAGTTAAAAATGTTAAACCCCTCTGTTCACTACCTTAAGTTAGTTTTAACCCCTTATTCCATAATATGCTTAAGTTTAAGAAAAATAGAAAAAGTGACATAAATAATGCACCAGAGGGCACTCCTATTTTTGTTGAGATACTTAGTCAATGTAGTTCACTGGAAAAATATATCATACCCTGTTGTAGTGTAAAATAAGGAAGCTACCTTTTAAACTAATAAAATAAGGATAACTTAGAAAAACCCTACAAAAATGACCCTAAGGTGAAACCTCCCCAGACCTTAGGATAACTAATGTTTTGATAATAAGAACTTAAGAAAAATCTGAAATCTGTTGTTTGATATTTTTCAAATGACAAGTTAGTTTTAAGCACCCCTTTTGCACCAAACTTTAAAAATCCATCATTAATTAACCATCATGTTGCTCTCTGCCATTTTTGGTACAAGAGCTTTTTATCACTACTAGAAGCCAACAAAAATAACCCTTAGGTCAGAACCCACTTTAATAAAAGACTTGTAGTGTAAAGTGACCCATTTTGCCTAACTATTGTTATTTTTGTTTAAGGGCTAGCTTTTGTACTTTAAGCCTCAAATTCTTAAAACAAGCTAAACTAGCCAGTGGCAAACCACTGTAATTTTTACAAAGTTTTTGGAAATTTTTAAACTACGGTCATAGTTCAAACCCCTACTAGAAACCCTAGATGGAAATTTAAGAAAGGAAAATGGATGATGGAATTTAATATCCTCCTAAGACCTTTATAAATTGTCCACTGAAATCCATAAAGGCAATACAAATCCAATATGTTATCCTAAAAGAAAACCTAAACCTAAAAGGTAATAAGTCTATGTATACCACTAGAAGACCCACGTAGCCAAGGAACCCTAAGTTAATTCTTGACTTAATTTCTGTGGCTTAATGTTTTTAAATCTTGCAAATCATGACATACATGTTCATTGCATTTCGATAGACTGTAATCTTGCTGACGGAGAGTACGTCCTCGTGCCGGAGCAAGGAGCTGCCCAGGAGGTTGCCCCAGACCCAGCACCAGAGCCTGCACCAGAGGACCTGCCTGCCACTGCTTTGGAAGGCAAGCCCCGGTTTTATGCATAACCTGTTCTATATGATATTTTACTACACTTAATGTTTGTAGGCTTGTATTGTGCACTTAAGTGTAGGAGTTGACTGAAACCCTAGTTGCATGATCTCAGGAATCCCATTGAGATGAACACTAGTATGCTAAGTCGAGTAGCTGCTTTATTAATTAGGATCTCGGTAGAAGTCGAGTGATTTTTCTAGCACTCGCGCGAGGTCAGGAATTGGCTGTATCCACTTTCCCATCATATTGATGTTGGTTTGTGGGCAACAATCCATGGGGATTGGTTGTTCACGGGATAAAAAGTTGATTAAGGATTAAGGTGTGGTACCGTGAGTCAAGCGTTTGAATGTACTAAGCACATACCGAGAAATATGGTAAATCGGTAAACCTAGTACCTGATTGAACCTGCCAGTGGACATATCCCCTCACGCGACCTGAGACGTAGTCTCCCATTCCGGTTATGGTGGGTACAAGTGCTGTCACTGCACGACGGCCAGTCGGGGTCAGTGAGGCATTGTACGCCAAGGCGGTGAGCCCTGATCTGCTGCCAGGGAATCGATGGGGACGGTTGATATGTGTGGGGACGGAGTGCCCCTGCATGTCGTGTGTTTAGGTTTACCTTGCAAGGATAAAAACTCGATTCGAATCGTCTGCTTCTCGCAGCTAATGAGACTGCTTGATCCATGCTGCTACATTGAGTAACAAGTGGAACTGTGATGAGATGATACAAGCTGTTGATTGCCAAAAATGCTTGCTACTATGTATGAATAGATAGTACACTTTTAGCCTTAAGAGAGTCACACTTAATTTTGATTAAGTTAAAATCTTGATTTAGAAACTCAGCTAGTGCTTTTGGCAACCAAACCCCACAGCCAAACAGCTGCATGTCTAGAGGTAGAGGAGTATAGACTCCTCACACCGGGTAAGTCTAGCTGAGTATTAGTATACTCAGCCTTGCTTGTGGCATAATTTTACAGGTTCTCTGGAGGACATGGTTGCGGGAGTGACTTGGCCATCCACCCTGCCACCGGGTTGGACTGTCGAGTGGGACCCTGCCTCGGCTGAGGAGGAGCATGAGGAGTGATGGGAGAGGCTTCCCCATCTCTCCATTTATTTATCGTTAGTTTATTTCCGCTGCACTTCAAAACAATGATGGTTACTTTTGCAAAAAAAAACTCCGATGGTGACAATGGTGATGTAATAATTTAATACTCTTCCATGCATGGTTTTATGCTTTATTGTATTTGCTCTGTGACTCACCATCGAGTGAGACTGTGGTACTTGATCCTGTCAGTGGCCGTGTCGGACTAGATCCGAGGGATTGACGGGTTATTCCCATTTAAGTGTGGTCTAGCCTCTAAGGCCGGATTTAGGCACTTAAGTTGGAATAATTCGGGCAGTTCCGCCACACGGTCACTGCACGTCGGCAGCCGGGGTCAGTGGAGCATTGTATGCCAAGGCGGTGAGGCCTGGACGCGAACGGGGAATCGATGGGGATGGTTGTCATGTGCAGGGTCGGAGTACCCTGACATGCCGTGTGTTTACGTTTACCTTGCAAGGTTAAAACTCGATTCGAATTGTCTGCTTCTCACAGCTAATGAGACTGCTTGATTCCTTGTACTGCATCGAGTAAAAAGTGAAATGTGGTTACATAAGATAACTTGTTGATTGAATAAATTGATTGTTACCATGTATGCTTAGAAGGAGCAATCTAGCTAAGTTAATGATGAAAGAAACTGGAAAGCTAAAACTTTGCTTTTAGAAATAGCTAGTGCTTTTGGCAAACCAAACCCCTCAGCCAAACAGCTGCATAGTCTAGAGGTAGAGGAGTAGATTCCTCACACCGGGTAAGTCTAGCTGAGTATTAGTATACTCAGCCTTGCTTGTGGCACAATTTTTGCAGGTACCATTCAGGAAATGGTTGATGGTGTGACTTGGCCTACCACCCTGCCACCGGGTTGGACGGTCGAGTGGGATGTTGCTCCGGCAGGAGAGGAGCACGAGGAGTAGTGGGCTAGGCCTTGCCCAATTCCTCAATACCGACGACATCGATTATCCGCTGCACTTTATTTTGTGAACTCCCATTGGCTACTCAAAAACTCCAATTTATATAATAACTCAGTACTTAATTTGTGGATTCCTGTTTTATTGTATTTCTTCTGTGACTCACCTTCGTGTGAGATTGTGGAATTTGATCCTGGTTAAGTGGCTCCATCAGACTAGATCTGAGGGACTGACGGGTTATTCCGATTTAAGTGCGTTACGGCCCCTGAGGCGTGACTTAGGCACTTAAGCTGGAATAATTCGGGTGGTTCCGCCACACAAAATCTAAAAAATAAAAATATGCTTTGCCGAGTGTCCAGGGAAGACACTCGGCAAAGAAGCCTCTTTGTCGAGTGCCAGTACTCGGCTCTCGGCAAAGACTAACGTCCGTCAGCTTTAGGACGGCCGTTGATGGCCCTTTGCCGAGCGCCTTCTTTGCCGAGTGCGGACCTGTGCCGAGTGTCCTGCACTCGGTAAAGAGGCTCGTTACCGAGAGCCGAACTTTGCCGAGTGCGGCTCTCGGCAAAGCCATCTTTGCCGAGTGCCCGAGAAAAGGCACTCGGCAAAGCGTCCGGCTCTCGGCAAAGGCTCGGATTCCGGTAGTGAAGCACAAAGCAGATCTGCAAACAAAAACAAACCTGCAAATGAACAGGAGTTCCTCCACTACCCCTTTTCTTACACACACGCACACACACACACACACACACACATATATATATATATATATATATATATATATATATATATATATATATATATATATAGGGAAGAGGTAATGGAAGCCCTGGGCTTCCGTTAGTGGGGGAAGCCCCAGCCAGGCCGCCAACCAGGTCTCGGTCGGCCCACTGTACGCGAGCTTGCGTCAGCCATGCATATGATAGCCACGAATCCCGGATGAGACGCGAGTGGCGATATACTCACGCATAAATATATGTAGAAATGTGCATAAATCATGCATAGAAGGAATCTTTTGTGCCACGAATCATGGGAACGTATATTACCATGTGGACACCGTTTACGACTACATAACGCTGTGTAACATGATAGCGTAAACCATGCAACATTTATATCTCCCACCGGTTTGAGATAAGGAAAGACGTGCCCCACGATCGCGTAAATAAAGGCACAGTTACGGGAGGAAACCAATTCTAATTTACTGCCGCTCGTCCACGTTCGTATCTGTGATCTTGGCGGAGGTTAACAGCGGCGGAAGGAAGAGCACCGGGCGGCGATTCACGGCGAGAAAATGTCTAGCACCGGCGCTGGCGATGACATGCCACCTGTAGCGTCTATGCATAGATCAACAGGTACGTCTATTTCAATGGACATACATCCTGTAGCGTCTGCGATCACCGGTTACACAGAGGGTGTATCTGTTACTCCCCCCGCGGCATTGAGGGCACCTGGACATATTGATGAGCACACAAAAACGGCAGACATGGTCGGCGCAGATAAGCACATCCCCATGAGACATATTGGGCCGCATGAACAGGGACACACCTCATATTCTTCAAAGCCATGTAAGTTCTCCCAATTATGATACTATTATTTTCTTACATACTTTTTGCAATGTTGTACCTATATTACGTTAGATTTAGTCGCTATTGAATCGTAAATGTTAAATTTCTGTGCGCAGCCGGACAATATTGATATAAAACTGATACCTAAAGTCGGTATGACATTTAGTAACGTGGACGAGGCGTATAATTTTTATAGTCAATATGCATACGAGGTTGGATTTCTGTTGAAGAAATATAGGGAGCGGAAGAATTGTAAATGGTTGAATTGTTCAATGGAAGGAAAGAATGCTGAAAGGGCAGCTGGAAATCCAAGGATACGTAACACATGTTCAAAACAAACACAGTGCAAGGCTGGGATAAAACTTAAAAAAATCTATGATGATGCTAAAGAGAATGTTATTTCCGTCTGAATTGATCTGGTAAACTATGAGCATAATCATGAATTCTTGAAGAAAGATACAGAAAAAGGGCAATTGCAATGCAACAAAACTCATGATCGTGAATATATGGAGTTCCTTAGTGCGATGCAAGAAAGCAGGATTCCACAACATTGCATTATGGATTTTGTTTCAGAAATGCATGGTGGTCCAAAAAACGTTCCAATAACCGTGCAGGACATGAGTAACCTGCAAGTGTATTATTCATTACCAATAATGGTATTATATATTACCAAAACAATCAAAATGTGTTAAATTAGATGTAGTGCATAATCATTACATTTTTTGACAGGAAAAAGCATGGCAAAGGGAAAGAAATGCAAATGAGACTTTCAACTAGACAAAGAAGGGAAGATTTTAAGCATATTTTGGTCCCATGTTAGCCAGCAAGCCGAGTACATTGATTTTGGTGATGCAGTTACCTTTGATACTACACATAAGACTAATATATATGATAAGCCATTAGGCATGTTTGTTGTCTCGAACCACCACCTACAATGCACAATATTTGGGTTTGCTTTACTAGGAGACGAGACAGTTGATACATTCAAGTGGGTCTTTAATACGTTCAAAACATGCATGGGATGTGACGGACCACGAGTGATGTTGACAGGTATGTTGTAATAAATGGCTCGTATTTATTATGACACGTACTATATGATATCATATTGGCTTCCATAATGTTATGTGAATTTATCTATTTCAGATCAAGACCCTGCTATGCCAATCGCACTAAGCAGGGTATTCCCAAACACAATACATCGATTGTGTTTGTGGCATGTGCAAAACAGGTATATGCCCCACTTGAATGAATTGTATGCAAGATTTGAGGAGATGGATTTCAAAACAAGGTTCCAATCTATAATACATCATCCATTGAATGAAATGGAGTTCGAGACTGCCTGGCAAATGATGCTAAATGATTTCTAGCTACACGAGAACAACACCCTTGCCAGATTATATGAAATACGTAAAGATTGGGTACCTGCATTTTTCAAAGGAGACTGTTGTGGTCTTATGGTCTCTACACAACGAAGCGAGAGCATGAACAAGCTGGTGAAGAGTGCCCACGTGGATGCAAACACACCGCTTCATCAATTTGCAAAGCAAATGATGAAGCTCCTGCATAGTAGGAAGATGAAAGAGGCCAAAGAGGCACTAGGATGCATGGTAAGTGAAAAAACTGATAAACACATGTTTTATGCTATTAAAACAAAACGGTATTAATACTCTATTGTGTAATTTGCAGGGTCAAAAGGATACAACTACATTGTATATGTTTGAAATAAGAGTTGCAAGGGCATACATTAGAGCTGTAATGACAAGGTTCCAGGAGATTGTAAAATATGCAACTGCATAACGAATAGACCGTGATACAGAGGGTGATGTAAATGATTGGGTGGTGAAACATACTACAAGATCAAATAAAATTGTTTGGGGTCAACACCAATTCAAAATAAGGGCTGATGTGGATGCAGGAAAGTATTCATGTGAGTGCAAGCATTGGGAGCATACAGGTATGTTATACTAAATGATTATTTCTATATGAAATGCTAAATTTTTACGAATACATAGCTGTTTGCGAGTAATATATGACATAATGTATGTTTAATCAATTATAGGCCTATTTTGTGTTCATCTTGTACGTGCTTTTATGCATCTACAAATTGAAAGGATCCCGAGTGAGTATATTTTGCAACAATACACATACTCCACGCGACAAGATGTGGCTTTTTCAAGAGACGATAGGAATTTGAAAGGAAAAGATTGAGAAACTAGATCATAAAGATAGAAGATGTTGTTTAAAAAAGCAATGAAAGTAGTACACCATGCGAGTCTATCTAAAGCTGGGAATGATAAAGCCCTAGATATGATGGACGAATTATTAGGGTTTTTGATGCGTGTAGAGCCTGATATAGGTACTGGTGAGAGTTGTGGCATAAGTGCTGGTGATGACATCCAGGTACACACATCATGTTATTATGAATTTTGCATAATTACATGTCGATAATGATCCATGTATGTAATGATGATATAGGTCGAAGCGTATGAAACAGAAGACATAGTTATAGACAATTTACGCAAATTAGATGATGGGAACGAGGTATGGAACAAAATTTTATAATGTATTATTTATGCTGCTCTATAAAATTTGTGTTATTTATGATGGGAACTGGAGTTTGCGTTATTTCACAAGAAATTTTAATGGGGTCTAATACAAATGAATGCAATGCTAACGATGATCAATGTAATATGCCGATATTAACATTGGAACATAACACTGATATGCGTCTGGTTGATAGTAGTGCTACGGATGTGGAAGATAGAAAGGTAATAACATTGCTACAGTATATGATGAATATGTGAATATGAAAACTGACTTAATATCTTTGCTGAGCAGAAACTGGAGTTTCATATGGAAGGTGTAAACTTAGCAAGACCAGTTAAGGCGAAGCCTAAGGGAAGAACAATCAAAAGTAGTGAGCAACAAGTTCTTAAATTGGGTGCGAAAGGAGCTAAGAAGATGAGTAGGAAGTGCGAGAAATGTGGTATAGCTGATGGTCACAACAGCCGTACGTGTTTAACTGTGGAGGATAATAGAGTTCGATTGGCTAACCTATCTGGACGTAAGCGAGGACGACCTCCTGGTTCAAGAAACAAAAAATAGGTGCAGCACCACAGTGGAATGAGACATCAACGTCGAAAAAACGAACGGTGTATGTCGGAGGTGATAATTCATCTAGTAGAGAGTAGAATACCATAAGATTTATGATAAAATTATATTCTGGATGTAAATGTGATTCCTATGTTTAATTAACAATGCACAGAAAGCGTCATAAATATGCTTACAAACTGGCATAAACATATGTGAAATTTATCATAAGAAGTTAACAGTTCTGTAGCAATCTGAATGTACATCGACTTGTTTTGTAGCATATGACGTTGTCGTATGTAGCATACATGTAAGTTCGAAAATACATAACACTGGCCATAAACTGTTCAGATTGTGAAACTTATAAAGCATAGTACGTTGTCGAATGTAGCATACATGTATGTGCAAATATGCATAACACGACGTTGTTTATTGCATAAACTGGTCAGACTGTGAAGCATGACTGTACAAATAGATGTTTCCAGTATAGAACGGTGATAATTGTATCATAAACTTGAGACAAAACAAGCATAATGTATGGGCATAGAATGGTGATAATTGTATCATAAATGTATGGGAAACAATGCATAACACGGTGTTGTTTATTGCATAAACTGGTCACACCGTGAAGCTTATGACTGTACAACGGTGATAATTATATCATAAATTTGAGACAAAACAAGAATAACACGAGGTTGTTGACAGCATAAAAATGTACTGGAAATTGGCAGAATTAAATGCATGAAAACACACATGAAGATCAAACACATGGGGTACAATATTCCAGTTTAGACATCGCTGATCCCCAAGTTGTCATTGACATAACATAAGACACATCTACCGTCTTTGCCCATATTATACACACATGACTCATCTGAAGTTTATGGAGCCATTGTATACACAATATATTACATATCCAAATTAAACTGCATCCATTAGACCTTGAATCTTTGGATGTCTTCTGGCAGCGATAATGCTTTGTTCTTTGGATGGAATGTGATATAATGCAGCGCAAGAGACCGTATCTGACTAGTGTTGCCCTGCAAGACAATAAAATTGTGTTAGTTATACATGTGTACCATATGTTGCTTTGTGCCGACTATAGAATTAACTGATAAATTTGAACGTACTGCTTCTATGTCTGACCGCAGAGATCCTTCGACGCAGTCATAAAAGAGAATGTATCCCATAACATAAAACCCACAATCATTGGATCCTGCTGCCATGTTAGGACAATTTGGGCACAAGTCAATTGTGAAGTTGCCAAATTTGGGAAAGTATGTCCTGGGCCATACATGTTGTATGTCTTTGTTTAATCTACTCATAATAACCTTAGCCCATGGTAACTTTCTGCCACCTAAGTCCAATTGGGCAAAATGATAGTCCTTCCATGTAGTACCACCAAGTGTTGCCCCATATGGATTGGAATCTAAAATGTGAATGCACTTCTTGACTGTATTAACAACAAACAATGTCCAATGCCCCCTGCTTACCATGGGAACCATGATCTGACCATGTAAAAAAAGCATAAAGATGAACAGTGTAAATGACAAAGCATAACAATGTGATATGTACCATTTAAAAATTATGTTTGTAAAATGAAATACAATTGTTACCGCTTTGCATTTATCCATTTCATCTGTCTCGGGCAATGCATTGTCTAGAAGTGTGTGTAGTACAGATTCATCAAAAGGTTGAGGGTTCCGACTGTGTCGTTCCTGTTCCTCAAAGTTGAGTAGTGACTGCAATAAACAATATAAATGGAGTCGGTATACTTGGGTTCACAGATTGTGTATATGAATATGGTGTAGGTATGTTACGATAATTTACCCCAACATTAACATCAAGAATTAATCTATTCGAACTCGTGGAAGGCTGCTGATTTTTGGCATCATCATCAACACATTGGATGAAGCACTGCATGGACCCATTGTCGAGACACTTCCCATCGGCAAAAGATTCATATATATCAGAACATGTCGAACAATATTCACCATAATCTATTATGGTCCTGGGGATTTTTTATAACAATTAGTGAGGTCGCGTAAAACTACCTTCATATAAACAGATTTTGATTTTGTCAGTACTTCATACCTACTGGTGTCAGATTGCATACCACACAAATATTCGCATAGAGCTAACAAAGTTTGCATCTCCGAATCAAGTGAAACCTAATCAACCTGAGGAGTGTTTGTAGCTGGATCGGTTTCAACAGAAACCTAAAA
Organism: Zea luxurians; assembly: GCA_029449295.1. NCBI lineage: Eukaryota > Viridiplantae > Streptophyta > Magnoliopsida > Poales > Poaceae > Zea > Zea luxurians. The sequence goes on from JAOPSE010000009.1 coordinate 119,954,616, forward strand.
AGATATATGAATATATATATAACAATCTGTGAACAGTTTTGGCAACTATAATGAAAATGAAAATTACTGAGCTGACATGTTCAGATGGAGTCTGATCAAAGCATGGACCACTGTCGGGGAGATCTATTTCTATCGCTTGTTGGACGCCGCCGGGAGACTAACAATTATGGTATAAATGGATTAGATGTTTAGTAAACTACTAATAATAATATAGAAAAAAACGAGGCGGTCTACTTATACCTTTATTTGCGGCGTCGCATCAAATATCGGTTGCCAAGATTCCGTATGTGGTGTTGCTTGAGGAGTGACGTTTGTGTTGGTCGTCATGTTCTTGCCAACGTCACCATGTTTACCTTGAAAAAATTGTAATGGTTATATGCTATTTAAAGTAAACGATGAATACAACCCTTCAATAAAAATACAAGTAATAAAAAAACATTACCACTGGGGTTGTAGGTGTTTTGGTCTGTTTCGTTATGTTTGTATGAACCAGTGGATCAATGTCAGCTTCATCAGGACAACTGAGAGCACCTAGAGGGGGGGGGGGGTGAATAGGTGATCCTGTAAAAACTTAAACTCAAAGCCATAACCTTGATTAAGTGTTAGCGCAATGAAGCTAAGTGGCTAGATATGAGTTCTTGCAAAACACAATAACCACAAAGAGATCAACACAGAGAGGCACAGTGGTTTATCCCGTGGTTCGGCCAAGTCCAACACTTGCCTACTCCACGTTGTGGCGTCCCAACGGACGAGGGTTGCATTCAACCCTTTTCAAGCGATCCAAAGACCCACTTGAATACCACGGTGTTTTGCTTTCGTTTCACTATATCCCGCTTGCGAGGAATCTCCACAACTTGGAGCCTCTCGCCCTTACAATTTGATTATCACAAAGAATCACGGAAGTAAGGATGGGATGAGCAACACACACAAGACACAAAATCAGAGCAACAATACGCACACAAGTCACAACTCGAGCTCTCAACACAACTCGAAGAGTTCTCTACTCAAATGGAGCTCTAGTTGCTATCACAAAGAATCGAATGCGCGACAGTGAAGTCTTGGTGCTTAGGAATGCTCAAGGGATGCTTGGTGTTCTCCTCTAAGCGCTTAGGGGTCCCTTTTATAGCCCCAAGGCAGCTAGGAGCCATTGAGAGCAATCCAGGAAGGCAATTCTTGCCTTCGGTCGACTGGCGCACCGGACAGTCCGGTGCACCATCGGACACTGTCCAGTGCAGATTTCTTTCCTATTCTGGCGTAGCCGACCGTTGAAGACTTGGAGCCGTTGGCGCACCGGACACTGTCCGGTGCACACCGGACAGTCCGATGCCCCCATCCGACCGTTGGCTCGGCCACGTGTCACGCGTGGATTGTGCGGCCGACCGTTGGCGCGCCCGACCGTTGGTTCACCGGACAGTCCGGTGACTCACCGGACAGTCCGGTGAATTATAGCCGTACGCTGTTGACTTGGTTCCCGAGAGCGGCGACTTCGCCGCAGCCGACTCACCGGACACTGTCCGGTGCACCACCGGACAGTCCGGTGATTTATAGCCGTACGCCGCCATCGGGACCCGAGAGCAGCCAGTTGATCAGACGCCAGCCTGGCGCACCGGACAGTCCGGTGCACCCAGACTGAGTAGAGTCTTGGCTGCTCAAGCCAAGTCTTTTCCAACTAAATTTTCTCTGATTCTAGCACTTAGACAAATATGTTAGTACACAAAAACCAATGTACTAAGTCTAGAATCATACCTTTGTGTTGACTTTGCACTTCATCCACCATTTGGCATAGTTTAACACTTAAACCATTTGTGTTGGCACTTGATCACCAAAATACTTAGAAATGGCCCAAGGGCACATTTCCCTTTCAATCTCCCCCTTTTTGGTGATTTATGCCAACACAACACAAAGCAACTAAAAGAAGTGTAACATCAATGCAAATGAGAACACAAATTTGTTTTGATTCAAATTTGGCATATTTGGATCATTCTTTGCCACCACTTGGTTTGTTTTTGCAAATCAAACTCAATTTCCTATCTCTAAGTCAAACAACCTTGTTGAGGCATAGAGAGAGTTATTTCAAGAGAAATTGATCAGGAATTCAAAAACTCCCCCTTTTTCCCATAATCAACCATTATCCCAACAAGAGACCAACTTTTGTCAATAAGAGACAATAAGAGTATTTTGACAAATCAAAAAGCTCTACTCTACTATTTTCAAAATTCTCAAGTGGTAGCTGATCCATTTCTTGCTTTGGCATTATTTTCTCCCCCTTTGGCATCAAGCACCAAAACAGGATCAATCTCGGCCCTTAACCCCATTGCCTCACCAAAATCTTCAAATAAGAGTAAAAAGGCAATAAGGGTATTGAGATGAACTTGGAGTGAGTTACCCTCTCATCGGAGTGCAGTGGAAGTCTTGCATGGTCCAAGTTCACCTTTTCCCTTTCAATCCTCCTTTGAGGCTAAATCAAGCAAGCTCAAACACATGGTTAGTCTCAAAGGGTCAAGTTGTAGCACATCTCCCCCTAAATATGTGCATCACTTGCAAATGGACTTTTGAGGTCCGGGGAGCGTTTGTACAACTTGAGCACCATAAATAAACAACAATATGCATAAAGGAACATGATCAAAGGCATAAACACATGTATGCTAAATCAATCCAAGTTCCGCGAATCTAGGACATTTAGCTCACTACGCAGCCTGCAAAAGGTCTTCTCATCTAAAGGCTTGGTAAAGATATCGGCTAGCTGGTTCTCGGTGCTAACATAAAACACTTCGATATCTCCCTTTTGCTGGTGGTCTCTCAAAAAGTGATGCCGGATGTCTATGTGCTTTGTGCGGCTTTGTTCAACAGGATTGTCTGCCATGCGGATAGCACTCTCATTGTCACATAGGAGTGGGACTTTGCTCAGATTGTAGCCAAAGTCCCAGAGGGTTTGCCTCATCCAAAGTAGCTGCGCGCAACACTGTCCTGCGGCAACGTACTCGGCCTCAGCGGTGGATAGGGCAACGGAGGTTTGTTTCTTAGAACTCCACGACACCAGGGACCTTCCTAGGAATTGGCACGTCCCTGATGTACTCTTCCTATCGACCTTACATCCAGCATAATCGGAGTCTGAATATCCAATTAAGTCAAAGGTAGACCCCTTTGGATACCAGATCCCGAAGCAAGGCGTAGCGACTAAATATCTAAGAATTCGCTTCATAGCCACAAAGTGACACTCCCTTGGATCGGATTGAAATCTAGCACACATGCATACACTAAGCATAATATCTGGTCTACTAGCACATAAGTAGAGCAAGGAACCTATCATGGACCGGCATGCTTTTTGATCAACGGACTTACCTCCTTTGTTGAGGTCGACGTGTCCGTCAGTTCCCATTGGAGTCTTCGCGGGCTTGGCGTCCTTCATCCCAAACCGCTTGAGCAAGTCTTGCGTATACTTCGTTTGGGAGATGAAAGTGTCGTCTTTGAGTTGCTTCACTTGGAACCCAAGGAAGTAGTTCAACTCGCCCATCATCGACATCTCAAATTTTTGAGTCATCACCCTGCTAAACTCTTCACAAGACTTTTGGTTAGTAGAACCAAATATTATGTCATCGACATAAATTTGGCACACAAATAGATCACCGTCACAAGTCTTAGTGAAAAGAGTTGGATCGGCTTTCCCAACCTTGAAAGCATTAGCAATTAAAAAGTCTCTAAGGCATTCATACCATGCTCTTGGGGCTTGCTTAAGTCCATATAGCGCCTTAGAGAGCTTACACACGTGGTCGGGGTACCGTTCATCCTCAAAGCCAGGGGGTTGCTCCACGTACACCTCCTCCTTGATTGGCCCGTTGAGGAAAGCGCTCTTCACATCCATTTGGTACAACCTGAAAGAATGGTGAGCGGCATAGGCTAACAAAATACGAATCGACTCTAGCCTAGCCACAGGAGCAAAAGTCTCCTCAAAGTCCAAACCTTCGACTTGGGCATAACCTTTTGCCACAAGTCGAGCCTTGTTCCTTGTCACCACCCCGTGCTCGTCCTGTTTGTTGCAGAACACCCACTTGGTTCCCACAACATTTTGCTTGGGACGCGGCACCAATGTCCAAACTTCATTTCGCTTGAAGTTGTTGAGCTCTTCCTGCATGGCCAACACCCAGTCCGGATCTAGCAAGGCCTCTTCTACCCTGAAAGGCTCAATAGAAGAGACAAAAGAGTAATGCTCACAGAAATTAGCTAATCTAGAGCGAGTGGTTACTCCCTTGCTAATGTCACCCAAAATCTGGTCGACGGGATGGTTCCTTTGAATCATCACTCAAACTTGAGTTGGAGGGGCCTGTGGTGATTCTTCCTCTTCAACTTGGACATCCTATGCTCCACCTAGATCACACGCCTCCTCTTGAGGTACCTATTCATCATCTTGAGATGGGGGGTGCACTGTCGTTGAGGAAGAAGGTTGATCTTGCTCCTTGTGTTCCTGCGGTCGCACGTCTCCAATCGCCATGGTATGAATCGCGTCCGTTGAAACATCATCCTCATCTACATCATCAAGCTCAACTTGCTCTCTTGGAGAGCCATTAGTCTCATCAAATACAACGTCGCTAGAGACTTCAACCAAACCCGATGATTTGTTGAAGACTCTATACGCCTTTGTATTTGAGTCATAACCTAACAAAAACCCTTCTACAGCTTTGGGAGCAAATTTTGAATTTCTACCTTTCTTCACCAGAATGTAGCATTTACTCCCAAAAACTCGAAAATACGAAATGTTGGGTTTGTTACCGGTTAGTAGCTCGTATGACGTCTTCTTGAGGAGGCGATGAAGATAGACCCGGTTTATGGCGTGGCAAGCCGTGTTCATAGCTTCCGACCAAAACCGCTCGGGCGTCTTGAATTCTCCAAGCATTGTCCTCGCCATGTCTATGAGTGTCCTGTTCTTCCTCTCCACCACACCATTTTGTTGTGGTGTGTAAGGAGCAGAGAACTCGTGTTTGATTCCTTCCTCCTCAAGGTACTCCTCCACTTGAAGGTTCTTGAACTCGGACCTGTTGTCGCTCCTTATCTTCTTCACCTTGAGCTCAAACTCATTTTGAGCTCTCCTTAGGAAGCGCTTGAGGGTCCCTTGGGTTTCAGATTTATACTGCAAAAAGAATACCCAAGTGAAGCGGGAAAAATCATCAACAATTACTAAACCATACTTACTTCCCCCGATGCTGAGGTAGGCGACGGGTCCGAAGAGGTCCATATGTAGCAGCTCCAGGGGTCTTGATGTAGTCATCACGTTCTTGATGTGATGAGCACTTCCCACTTGCTTACCTGCTTGACAAGCTGCACAAGGTCTATCTTTTTCAAAATGCACATTTGTTAGACCTAAAACTATGTTCTCCCTTTAGAAGTTTGTGAAGGTTCTTCATCCCCACATGTGCTAGACGGCGATGCCACAGCCAGCCCATGCTAGTCTTAGCAATTAAGCATGCATCTAGACCAGCCTCCTCCTTTGCAAAATCAACTAAATAGAGTTTGTCGTCTAGTACACCCTTAAAAGCTAATGAACCATCACTCCTTCTAAAGACAGACACATCTACATTTGTGAATAAGCAATTATATCCCATATTACATAATTAATTAACCGACAAAAGATTATAACCTAGCGACTCTACTAAAAATACATTGGAGATAGAGTGCGCATTTGATATGGCTATCTTGCCTAAGCCTTTAACCTTGCCTTGATTCCCGTCACCGAATATGATTGAATCTTGGGAATCTTTGTTCTTGACGTAGGAGGTGAACATCTTCTTCTCCCCTGTCATGTGGTTTGTGCATCCGCTGTCGATAATCCAGCTTGATCTCCCGGATGCATAAACCTGCAAGGCAAATTAGACTTGGGTCTTAGGTACCCAACTCTTGTTGGGTTCTACAAGGTTAGTGACAATAGTCTTAGAAACCCAAATGCAAGTTTTATCTCCCTTACATTTGGCTCCCACCTTTTTAGCAATCACCTTTTTATTTTTACATGAAAGAATAAACTTAGCATTGCAAGCATGAAAGACAGTGGTAGATCCATTATATACTTTTCTAGGAGCATGAGACATAACATTCTTCCTAGATCTACCATTAAAATTTGAACTCGAGGCAACCATGGCATGAGAGTCGAACGCATTACAACTCCTATCATATTGAACATTTCTAGAATCTTTCATAGCCATATTTCTACCATGCATATAAGAACTAGAAGCAGTCATAGCATGTGAATCATAAGAATAATTCCTCCAAACATTTCTAGAGAATTTCCTATTGCTATAAATGAAGGCATGATTCTTTTGATTGCTACTAGTCATAGGAGCCTTCCCTTTCTCCTTAGCGGGGATGGAAGCCTTGTAACTTGTTAAGTTCTTGGCTTCTCTCTTAAAGCCAAGCCCATCCTTAATTGAGGGGTGTCTACCAATAGTGTAGGCATCCCTTGCAAATTTTAGTTTATCAAATTCATCTTTGCTAGTCTTAAGTTGAGCATTAAGACTAGCCACTTCATCATTTAATTTGGAAATGGAAACTAGGTGTTCACTACAAGCATCAACATTAAAATCTTTACACCTATTGCAAATCACAACATGTTCTACGCAAGAGGTTGATTTATTAGCTATTTCTAACTTAGCACTCAAGTCATCATTTATACTTTTCAAGCTAGAGATAGATTCATGGCATGTAGACAATTCACATGAAAGCACTTCATTTCTTTTAACTTCTAGAGCAAGAGAATTTTGCGGACTAACAAATTTATCATGCTCTTCATACAAAAGGTCCTCTTGCTTTTCTAACAATCTATTCTTCTCATTCAAAGCATCAATTAATTCATTGATTTTGTCAATTTTGGTTCTATCTAAACCTTTGAATAAACATGCATAGTCTATTTCATCATCACTAGATTCATCATCACTTGAAGAAGCGTAAGTACTAATATTGCGAGTGCTTACCTTCTTCTCTTTTGCCATGAGACAGGTGTGATGCTCGTTGGGGAAGAGGGATGATTTGTTGAAGGCAGTGGCGGCGAGTCCTTCGTCGTCGAAGTCGGACGAGGAACAATCCGAGTCCCACTCTTTCCCAAGGTGTGCCTCGCCTTTAGCCTTCTTGTAAGTCTTTTTCTTTTCCCTCTTCTTTTCTTGATCCTGGTCACTATCATTATCGGGACAATTAGCAATAAAGTGACCAACCTTACCGCACTTGAAGCAGGAGCGCTTTCCCTTCGTTTTGTTCTTTTTGGGATGCTCCTTACGACCCTTTAGCGCTGTCTTGAAGCGCTTGATGATGAGGGCCATTTCTTCCTCGTTGAGCCCCGCCGCTTCAACTTGCGCCACCTTGCTAGGTAGCGCCTCCTTGCTACTTGTTGCCTTGAGAGCAGTGGCTTGAGGCTCATGAATTGGACCATTCAACGCCTCATCGACGTATCTTGCCTCCTTGATCATCATCCGCCCGCTTACGAACTTTCCAAGTATTTCTTCGGGCGACATCTTGGTGTACCTAGGATTTTCACGAATATTGTTTACAAGATGTGGATCAAGGATAGTGAAAGACCTTAGCATTAGGCGGACGACGTCGTGGTCCGTCCATCGCGTGCTTCCATAGCTCCTTATTTTGTTGACGAGGGTCTTGAGCCTGTTGTATGTTTGGGTTGGCTCCTCTCCCCTGATCATTGCGAATCTTCCATGTTCGCCCTCCACCAACTCCATCTTGGTGAGCATGGTGACGTCATTTCCCTCATGAGAGATCCTGAGGGTGTCCCAAATCTGCTTGGCGTTGTCTAAGCTGCTCACCTTATGGTATTCATCCCTGCACAATGACTCTAAAAGAACAGTAGTAGCTTGTGCATTTTTATGAATTTGTTCATTGATGAACATGGGACTATCCATACTATCAAATTGTATTCCATTTTCTACTATCTCCCATATACTTGGATGGAGAGAGAACAAGTGGCTACGCCTTTTGTGACTCCAAAATCCGTAGTCCTCTCTATCAAAGTGGAGAGGTTTACCGAGGGGAATGGAAAGCAAATAAGCATTTGAACTTTGCGGAATACGAGAGTAATCAAAAGAGAAGTTTGAGTTAACAGTCTTCTTTTTCTCGTAGTCGTTGTCGTCGTCGTCCTTTTGGGAAGAAGAAGACTCGTCGCTGTCGTCGTAGTAGACAATCTTCTTAATACGTCTCTTCTTTCCGTCCTTCTTCTTATGACTTGAGCCCGAGTCAGTGGGCTTGTCGTCTTTTGGCTCATTGATGAAGGACTCCTTCTCCTTGTCGTTGTTGATCACCATCCCCTTGCCCTTAGGATCCATCTCTTCGGGCGATTAGTCCCTTTCGTGAAGAGAATGGCTCTGATACCAATTGAGAGCACCTAGGGGGGGTGAATAGGTGATCCTGTAAAAACTTAAACTCAAAGCCACAACCTTGATTAAGTGTTAGCGCAATGAAGCCAAGTGGCTAGATATGAGTTCTTGCAAAACACAATAACCACAAAGAGATCAACACAGAGAGGCACAATGGTTTATCCCGTGGTTTGGCCAAGTCCAACACTTGCCTACTCCACGTTGTGGCGTCCCAACGGACGAGGGTTGTACTCAACCCTTTTCAAGCGGTCCAAAGACCCACTTGAATACCATGGTGTTTTGCTTTCGTTTCACTATATCCCGCTTGCGAGGAATCTCCACAACTTGGAGCCTCTCGCCCTTACAATTTGATTATCACAAAGAATCACGGAAGTAAGGATGGGATGAGCGACACACACAAGACACAAAATCAGAGCAACAATACGCACACAAGTCACAACTCGAGCTCTCAACACAACTCGAAGAGTTCTCTACTCAAATGGAGCTCTAGTTGCTATCACAAAGAATCGAATGCGCGAAAGTGAAGTCTTGGTGCTTAGGAATGCTCAAGGGATGCTTGGTGTTCTCCTCCATGCGCCTAGGGGTCCCTTTTATAGCCCCAAGGCAGCTAGGAGCCGTTGAGAGCAATCCAGGAAGGCAATTCTTGCCTTCTGTCGACTGGCGCACCGGACAGTCCGGTGCACCACCGGACACTGTCCGGTGTAGATTTCTTTCCTATACTGGCGCAGCCGACCGTTGCAGACTTGGAGCCGTTGGCGCACCGGACACTGTCCGGTGCACACCGGACAGTCCGGTGCCCCCATCCAACAGTTGGCTCGGCCACGCGTCACGCGCGGATTGCGCGGCCGACCGTTGGCTTGCCCGACCGTTGGTTCACCGGACAGTCCGGTGACTCACCGGACAGTCCGGTGAATTATAGCCGTACGCTGTTGACTTGGTTCCCGAGAGCGGCGACTTCGCCGCAGCCGACTCACCGGACACTGTCCGGTGCACCACCGGACAGTCTGGTGATTTATAGCCGTACGCCGCCGTCGAGACCTGAGAGCAGCCAGTTGATCAGACGCCAGCCTGGCGCACCAGACAGTGTCTGGTGCACCACCGGACACTGTCCGGTGCACCCAGACTAAGCAGAGTCTTGGCTGCTCGAGCCAAGTCTTTTCCAACTGAATTTTCTCTGATTCTAGCACTTAGACAAATATGTTAGTACACAAAAACCAATGTACTAAGTCTAGAATCATACCTTTGTGTTGACTTTGCACTTCATCCACCATTTGGCATAGTTTAACACTTAAACCATTTGTGTTGGCACTTGATCACCAAAATACTTAGAAATGGCCCAAGGGCACATTTCCCTTTCAACAACTTTCTAATAGTACACGAATATGTTGTTGCCTTAACAGTAATTCATGTACCTATGTGTCTGTCTATTGCGTATCCTGCTAGGATGCTGGAGTAGACATATCAGGTACAGTTTGTGGGGCCGGACACGTACATCCTTCTTTTCGTATCAATTAAACAAAAAACATCGTTTTAAATAATGGCATCATAACGATATCGACAAAATATTTGAATAACTTTTTTATATTGACGTAAAGACAATAAAACTGACTAACCTGCCGACTGGGGAAGAATATCATCTAATTTTGTAGTTGTTTTCTGCCCATCATAACCATCTTCATTGTCCCCCGACTCAACACGGAGGACCTCATCAATTAACTCGCCAAAAATATCATATAGATTGTATTGTTTCTCAACAATCTGCTGAAGAGTCTGTTTAATAACTGAACAAGCCTTACCAACCTCGGTATCATAATGTGACAACTTCTCTATGAAACCCAGGCGGTGGCGGGATGGAAGCTGATTCAGCTTGCTTGATATCAAATCCCTGATGAGCGGGAGTTCGATGTGAATTGTGTGCTGTCTAGATGGGTTAGGACGCGGTACATCAAAAGTGTTTGTCCTGGTCTTATGTTGTTGTAAAATGAAAATTATTAAGTAAATATACAGCGTATAACTGAATATTATGTTGAAATTTTATGACAAAAAATATATAAATAGAATCTTGCCTTAAATTGTCACTTAACAGGTGGTACAACTGTGTAACAGGTCTCTGTGGTGCTTTGGAACTAAAAAAGGCGTGAAAGATGGAGTAAAACTTATACACACATATAAAGTGGAGTTTCATTTGTAAATATAAACGACACTGCTTTTATCCATGTACCATATATAAGGCTAATTAAATTGATAAATGTGATTCATATGTTTAATTGACAATGCACAGAAAGCGTCATAAATATGCTTACAAACTGGCATAAACGTACGTGAAAGTTATCATAAGCAGATAAAAAAATATGATAGACGCATAAAAAAACACCGAACAATGTCCAAATGGTTCTTGTCCTTGGCGTATCTTGCCCTTGTCAGCTCTTGTCAATGCTTGAATAATATTCTTATCAAAATATTTGATGCGTGGTGTTCCACGTTTATTCTGAGGTGCAGCTGAGTCATGAAGATGGTCCAAATAATACAGCTGCAAAAGCATAACATGAATCGTTGTGAGACATAACAAAGCATAATCTACGTGTATATGAATTTTGCATAAAAAAATACGGCTACATATAACATACAAAAAAAGTGATATGCTTACCAGAATGACGATGGAACATCCATAAATGGTTGTAGAAACATTTATAACGCTCCTAGTATGCCACTTCTTGGCAGCTTGGCATAAATCATTGAAAATTAGCTGGCACCAGTCCATCTCGTGGAAACGATCCATTTCCTCAGTTAAAAGAACCTCATGGTTAGTTATTCCCCAGCTGGCAGTAGGGAACAACAACCTATTGAATAGTATCAGGAAGAAGGATCTGATGCTTAGATCATCGTCAGACCCTTTCCTCATACGATCTTGAAGAGCTGCAACCCAAAATTCTTCTTTTGATAAACCAAGTTCAGCCCTTAAATTGTTTGCAGCAACAGCTTCATCAATGCCTAATGGCGTTCCTCCACCAGCATTTGGTAGCCCCAAAATAAGGTGCACCGTCTCCTTTGTAATTTTGAGCTCCTTCTCAGGGCCGGCTCGAATTGTCATGTCATTATGGTCAAGCTTTTCCATCAGCCAAGCTAAATGAGATCTACTGCTGAGTGCGTTAATTCTCATCTCAAGAATACTGGAGAACCCCCTCCGTGAATAGCTTGGCGCTGTCTGTCGTTTAATATCTGGATGCTTACTAATACGTCTTGGGGATTGCATCTCACATTAAGCCTCTGCTGAAAAAATGTATACAATGAATAGCGTAAACATTTACATCTGCATAATCGCAACTCAATGTTTAAATCAAATCTCAAAACAACATAATTTCACGCATAAAATGATATATTGCCATTGACCATCAATTCTAATCTGTTGGGGGGGGATCCACTACTTTCCTCCGCTTTGTAACTATCTTATTCAAGACTTCTGGAGGACTGTCATCAAAGTTACGCTTCTTCGATAATGGCATAAAGTCATCGTCCTCATCAGCAGCCTGCATTGTTTTGTGTCTAACAGTTTTCGCCGGAACACGGGGTATGTCGACACTAAAGCACTCTTGAGTAGACTGAATTATAATCCGCTTTGGATTGGATGGAGGTCGGTCTACGTTCTTCATGTATGGTGTTCCTGCCAAATCAAACAACACATATACATAAAAAATGTAATGGAGCAATAAAAATTCTGCTCATATGCAACGTCCAATTAATGTATAAGCTGGCTATTTCGTGCGTGATGACTCTAAATGTACGACGAGATGCTTATGGCGTAATATGTTGACGTATATATCGTAATTTTGTCAACAAAGCAGCATAACACGGTATTGTTTAGAGCATAAACGTGTGAGACGTTGAAGAGTATAAATTTGTGTATCCGTTTAACAATGAATTTATGTTGAATTGTTTTTTGATAAATCAAACAATTGAGTTACTAATAAGGTGAAACGGATTTACGATTCAGATTGTGTAAATATGCAAATGAAAGAGTTTGTGGTTGAGGACTTACCCGAGTGTGGAGGTGCCTGAAGGCTGGCTGATTTTGGGATCCTGCAGGGGAGAAGCCCAAGGCGACGCGCGGCTCGGTCAATGCGTAGGGAACGCTGAATTTGACGGTGGGTCGGACTCAGCGTTGGAGACGGTGCTCGCAATGACGGGTGGATTTCCTAGGGTTCAGCCGCCATGGTGGATCAAATGTGGCTCGGTCTCTGCGTTGGAGAAGAACGAGGGGGCGGCGCCACCGTCTCCGCGATTCCGGGTCCCTTCCCGGTGAAGAAGAACAAAGCGACGTCGTCTCCCTCTATGCAGTGGAGAAGGTGAATGCGACGGCGGTCGGACGACGGGGGGGGGGGGGGGGGGGAGAATCTCTAGGGTTCAGCAGCCACAGTGAGAAGAAGCAGACGACGGCGATTAAGCTAGGGTTCGGCCGCCGCGAGCGTTACGGGTGAGGAGAGATGAAAAAACTGCGTGCTCGGTTGCTAGATTCGTGGGCCCGATACACGTAAACAGCTGGGCGAAATCAACGCGAAGGCCCATGGACCGACACGTGGATTACTGTTTCGTAAACGGAAACATAAGACATCGTAATATCAATATTTATGTGGGGACTAGTACGGCTGCCCAGATTGCGGGAACACAATCTTCTCGTGGGCTCGGATGCCCGAAACATGCGCATACCAAAAAGTGTGTAAACTGTTGCACGAATGAGCATAACACGTAATAATATTTGACGTAACCAGGTGGTACAGTGAGCCAAAAAGTCTGCGCACCTGGTTGGTGCGGTCCGGTCCGCGCACCTAGTCGGGGCTTCCAATAGTTATACAGAGCCTAGGGCTCTAAATACTATATCTATATATATATCATTTTGAGATTATGACGAGTATAAAACTATTGCATGACTCGGTCAACAATTAATCATTTGCATCATTATCTACTCTTAATCAATCCATGAGGGTGATACTATCATACCATAGTTGTTGGCGCTGATCTGGGCACCAATCACTGAAGAGGTGTGTTCCACTTCGCGGGCTCTCTACAGCGGCGCGGACGATCCGCGGCCTAGGGCCGGATGGTCCGCTACTTGGCGGTAGGAGCGGGTCTTCTCTATATCAAGCCGGACGGTCCGTGCCTGGTGGCCGGATGGTTCGCACGTGCACAGGGGCGGCGGCGTTCGCCAACAGCACCTGGATCTCACCCTCCGGTAGAGACCCCGTCAGGGAGTGAGATACTTGTGTTTGTCTTAGGGTCGACGGGCCACCCAAGATACCTCCAGTCAACGTAGAGTCGAAGAGAGGTGAAGATAGATGTTGGAAGGCTATGTTACTGTTACTCCTAGGGAAAGAAAGTAAAAGAATTGATAAACTAATTGATTGGTTTGATTGGTGATGCAAGCAATCGGTCGTACCCCTTCATATATATAGGGGAGGTCTAGAGTCATTCCTATGTGTTCCCCGGACGCATGAAAAATGGGTTAATCACGCCTGATCTGATCTAATCACGGACCATCTATGCCTAAGGGCGGACCGTCCGGCCATAGAGCCAGACTGTCCGGCCTCTCTAGGTGGCACATATGGTGCTCAACACTAACTTTCTATCATTGGCCCTAGGCCTCCTAAAAATACTACAACATGAATTTGCAATTTTGAAATATGAGAATTATTGAATATCTTGCCATTCAACTCTTGATTAGCCTAAGCATCAACATCAATATTTTCAAAATTGATAAATCCAAAAAACACCTAGATTGTCCATCACTAATCCACATAACAACAACATAAATTGTGCGCCTGGATGAAGGTATAACAACGCCACAAGTTTTGTAGAGACATTAGCTCCCACAAAACGATCTTTTAGATAACATAGATGATGAAGGTATATATATATATATATATATATATATATATATATATATATATATATATATCAATTGGTCAGACACAGAGACACTCTGAACAAAAAATGAGATCATGTGTAAACAACCAGTTGTGCACATCACAAGTAATATCTTGATTTTTTTATGAAACCAAGTAATAACCTGATGCAACATAGTGACATTTTGGACCAGCAGAGCACACCATTCACATGCCAACACACGACACAATTAAAAGATAATAGCAGTACATTATAGCAAATTAAGCTTACTAATGAAAGGTCGTAAAGTGCAAACTCGCTAAAAAATACATAAGACATACTCGATGGAAAGCTGCATAAGACTATTATCCTCTTTGTAGTTATCTGCAGGGCAATCTTCCATCAACTCCTATAGGGCCATGTTTGATGTTACTTCTATGCTAATTTGTGAAGAACCATTACAGTTATCATTGTCCACTTTGGTTCAAGTGCTGTGCTCGCTTTGCATTGAAAATAGTGATGGGTCAACAAGTGTGGCAGCATATTTGACAAAAACAAGAGTTTATTCACAAACTACCTTAGCATTTGTTCATCTTCATCTTAAATCTCATAGTGGTCTACTATTAAATCATTAAGCTCCTCTAGAAGTGAAGCCATTTCATACCAACTATTTTATGGCACTTTGTTGTGCTCTTTTTTCACAAAATGGTCTTGTAATTGCTCAAAATGTGAGGGATAAGAAATTACCTATCGATAAAGCATGAAGAGTTTTAAGCTAAGAACTTCATAACATGAATTTGTTGTTGCCATACATACCTGTCATGCTTCATCCATGCTTTAACCTGTATTATCACTTTTGGTTTTCATTGCAAGTGAGAAAAGCTTGTCGAAGTGATTGTACAAAGCGTGCTGCAAAGTGTGGAAAGAGACATAACACTTCAGTTAATAGGTAAATTTTTATAGACATGATTGTAAACAAAAAAATGAAAATGCTAAAATCGAAATGCAATTTGAAGGAAACATTTGTACTTTGCAAACTTTATTTGTATACCAAACCAGATTTGAATAGCCTAATAATGCTTATGTCAATATATTGGTAATCACAATTTTGGTTAAAAAGCTACGAAAAATTCAGTCCTTAATCAGCCAAACATGCTAGAAGAAAGCAGATGAGGCTCAACCAACAAGATCCCTTGGAAGAACTAACCCAATCTCTTGCTGTCCTATTGATTCTCACCGTGAACATGTTCTCTTAGCTCTTGATCCCACCTCTAAATCCTTACCCTTTCTCACATCTATGATAACAGAACCAATGAAGAAGAATCGCATCACCAAACCGCTCGAAAAAAGATGCAAGAACATAGCCATCGAAGAATAGCATGGCTTCCTCCTCAATGTGCTTCTACTCCTCCAAGAAGTTGTAGATCTGGTCGAAATTGATGGCAGCCTGTAAGGAAAATGGACCCTAGGCCCTTTTGGCTAATTGAGTTTTGGTGTTTGATGATTAACACAACCTGTGGACTAATATGTTTGCTAGTGTTTATAATTATAGTTCACAGGATGCGAAGAGATTTGGACCAAGGCAATGAGGATGCAACACCTCAAAAGAAGACATAAAAAGAAGCATAGGAGTCCAATACTCAAGAACAAAAGAAGCCCGAAGAAATCAGCGAAGGAAACCAAGAAGCGGGCTGTCAGCCAGCGCCTGGTGGCGCACCGGACTGTCCGGTGGACAACCGGACAGTCTACACAGAGAGGCCAGACATGCGCTCTCTGGCTGTAGCACCGGACTGTCCGGTGTGCACCGGACAGACGGCAACGGTCAGATCCAACGGTCGACTGCTACAGGCGCCAACGGTCGGCTGACGTGGCGTGCACCGGACACAGCACAGTGGCTGTCCGGTGGTGCACCGGACTGTCCGGTGCACCGGACGACAGAAAGTTGCTGCTTTCTGTCCAACGGCTAGTTTGGGGATTGGAGGCTATAAATACCACCCCAACCGGCCATTCTCAGGGGTGTGAGCCCAAGCAACATACCAAGGCATATAGTGCACATTTCCAAGAGCTCCAACACCCAAGCGCTTAATAGAATCACTCGGTGATTAGTGTAGGTGCTTTGCGAAGTGCTTAGGTTAGTTAGACCGCTTTAGCACTTGCTCTAGGTGATCCCTAGTTAGTTGAGTGAGTTTTGTAAAACCACACAACCCCTCGGCTCTTGCGTGAGTCGTTGTAATTGTACCGAGTGGGGCGAGAGTCTTGCGAGACTGTGACAACCGCGTTTGTGTCACGGCCGCCACCGTGTACCGGAGGGAATGAGGCCCGCGGCGTTTCGGCCGGAAGCTCGATAGTGGAGACGGCGGGGAGCGTCCGAGAGGAGCCAGAAGCGGAGCACCACTTGCGCGTGGAGAAAACCCGCGGCTCTCTACGGAGTTACTCGACCATGGTGCTTGGCCCTCGCGTGGGCTTCCCTTTGTGTAGGGGCACCAACGAGGATTAGTCGGGACCTTGCGTGGTTCTGGATACCTCGGTAAAAATACGGGCGTTATCCACGAGAGTTTGCATTCTCTACCTTGCTTTTTAAGCTTCCGCATTTATATTAAGCATTTAAGTTTCAACCTTGTATTCATACTTATATAGTGTAGATTGAAACTTAGCCATTGTGGTAGAGATAGCAACACTTAGACAAAACCTAGTTTGCACTTTCTAGTTTGATTATTTGCATAGGTTTTGCTCTAGGGATTTATTTGTGGCCTAGTTTAGTGAAAGTTTTAGAAGTCCTAATTCACCCCCCCTCTAAGGCGTCACCCGTTTCCTTCAAGTGGTATCAGAGCCCGGTTTGGCTCATTTGAAACATTTTAGCTTCACCGCTAAAAGAGTCGACGCTTTTTAGAGGAAAGGATGGATACCCATAGGCCACCACATTTCGACGACACTAACTTCCCATATTATAGTGCTAGAATGGCTTGTTACCTAGAGGCCGTTGATCTAGGTGTTTGGAGAGTCACTCGTGACGGGATGAAACCCCTCAAGAATCCCGAGAAACCCACCACGAGTGAGGAAAAAGAAATTCATTTAAATGCTAGAGCCAAAAATTGCTTGTATGAATCTCTTAGCATGGATATTTTTAATCAAGTATTTACCTTGAAAACTGCTAATGAGATCTGGCTAAAATTGCATGAGCTCCATGACGGCACATCCAATGTCCGTGAGCAAAAACATTGCCTAGTCTTAAATGAGTATAATTCTTTTGCTATGAAAGATGATGAGCTTGTTAGAGACATGTATTCTCGTTTGAATCTAATTATCAATGAGCTCAATTCGATTGGCATTAATAAGCTAGGTGATGCGGACATTGTGAGGAAGATTATCTCCCTGCTACCACAACAAAGATATGGGAGCATCATCACCATCCTTCAAAACATGGAGGACTTGAGAACATGACCCCGACCATTGTGATTGGGAAAATCGCGGCTTTTGAGATGTCGCGAAAAATGAGTCAGGGAGAGGAGCCAACATCCTCAAGACCATATGCTTTTGCATGTGATGAAAGGAAGGGCAAAAAGAAGGCTCCCACTCCAAGTTCCTCAAGTGAAGAAGAGGAAGAAGAAGAAAGTGATGATGATGAAGATAATCAACCGTGCACATCATCCTCCGAGGACGAAGAAACAATCCGACGCGTCGGAAAGGTAATGAGGATGATCCGCAAGATTAATCTGATGGGTGTGCCCCTGCAGGTAGAAGATCTTCTCTTTAACATTGACAGGAAAAAGCAAAGAAAGAGAGGATGCTTCGCATGTGGGGAGAAGGGCCACTTCAGGGATAGCTGTCCAACTATGGCCGAACCCAAAAAGGAGAGGAGCAAAGGCAAGGCGCTAACAAGTGTTAGAACTTGGGATGACTCCTCAAGTGAAGACTGTAAGACCCAAAATTTGTATAATTTTTTTTAAAAATAAACAAATATAGTTATTATAGTACATTGGGGAAAAAAGAAAATTAATTTGTAATTGAGTCAACTATTGTTAGAAACAAATATGAGAAGGAGAATAACATAGTAATATTTAAAATGAGGTGGTTTATATTCACATTTGTATTTCAATTGATACAATTGGCAAATCTGAAAATTAAGACAAGAGTATACATTTGAGTTTGAATAATTGAATGTGGAAATAAGCTAGAAGTAAGAAATGAGTAGACACTAAAAAGAGAATAAAATAAAATATATTATAAACAAATAAATAATAGGTGTTATCTTTATATTGGGATTTTTAATGAAGTTTGGAATCTGAAATTCAAAACAGGAAATTGAATTTAGTTTAAGTATTTCAAATTAGAAATAGAAAAGAAAATAGAAAGGAAAAATAAAAAGGAAAAAGATAAAAGCTTACCTGGGCCTCGTACCTGGAATTTGGCCCATCTCCGGAAAGGCACGTCGCGCGACCCAAACTCGCCTCTCACGCGCGCTCACCCGCGACCTGGCGCCGACAACCCGGGCCCGCATGCCAGCCCCTCTTGCACGCGCCTCAGCTCTCCCTTCGCTGACATGTGAACCCCACGCGCCAGCACTTGGACTTCTTCACTGACCGGTGGGTCCACCTCGTCAGCCGTCTTCCTCCCGGACTCCGCGGCCGAGCTCAACAGAAGTGCGTGCGATATACTCGCCGGCCAACCAACGGAGTCCGTGGATCGACCTTCTAACCAACCGGCCGGGATCCTCGTGCCTGCCTGCTCCTATTTTAAGCACCGGTCGTGGCGTTGCCCTCGCTCCATCGTCAGCCGACCGTGAGCCTCCATTGCCGCCGTGGTAGAACTTAGTCCGCCGCGCGCTAAGAGCCTCTCGCCGTCGATTTGACCTCCGTTGAAGTGTGCGGGTTCACCTCCGTGATCCCTTGAAGCCGTTGCAAGGATCTCCCGGGCTTGTCTTCGTCCCTCGAACACCGGATTGCTCATCGGAGCCGTGATTCCGCGCCTCACCGTGGACTGAGTCCTCCTCGCCATCCTTCCTGGTATGGACTACCTCCACTGATTCGCCGTGTTAGTAGCATCGCGTTGCTCGGTCCAATTTGG
Source organism: Zea luxurians (assembly GCA_029449295.1). NCBI lineage: Eukaryota > Viridiplantae > Streptophyta > Magnoliopsida > Poales > Poaceae > Zea > Zea luxurians. Next base: position 119,973,917 of record JAOPSE010000009.1, read on the forward strand.
GGTTTGGCAGTCGGGTGAGGTCAATTAGGCACCTCACCGGCGTGCACCACCGTGTGAATTGGGCGGCGCCGCCGTGCGTGCAAGCCCTGTTGGGGCGAAGAACGTGGCCCGTTGGATGACCAAGCGACGGCTGGATTAGATTATAGCGTACCGGTTCGGGCAGTCTGATCGTGAGTCGTTGATCTCAAGATGAACAACTCTGGTGGCGTACCGTTTCAAGGCACAGAACGAATCATCGGATGCCTTTGGATCGCGATCGCACGGTTTAGAACAAATCAAGCTTCATAAAATCTGGGCCCCTAGTGTCTAATCCAACGGCTCATAATAGATCTTACCCCTTCGCCGTGCCCATTTGCTAAAGAGCCCCTGGCAAATAAAAGAAATAACCCGCAGTCCTTGTTCTACTGTTATCTGAGTCTGGTAGATCTTGTGAATTCGCCCCTGGCTTTTCTAGAATTTGGCGCCCTGTCCAGAAAATTAGAAATTCAGTAAAAGTAATTAGAAAATGGTTTTTAATGCAAAAATAAATGCTAGAACTTGTTTAATTCATATAAAATTCATATGATGTCCAAATTAGTTCATTCCAGTTTCTATAATTCCATAATATTATTGTTTATCACACAGTACCATTGTTTTGACATGAATGTTGCAATAAAATTTATATCCAATTTAATCTTGTACAAAACACATAAAACCTTCAGAAATTCATAACTAAATAACTATAACTCCAAAATTAATGATTCCTGTCCCTAGGATCTTATTCTAATATGTAGATTATTATTATGTATTTTGTTTTTATGTTTGGTGTAATGTTAATTTTGCCTATACCATGTTTGTTTGAATTGCTACGACTAGCAGTGAGGTCACGAGTCACCTGAAGATCATCCTGGTACCTGGATTCTCAAGGCCCAGGCAAGTTGTGCCCTTGATCACTTCTTTTTACCCACTCATGTTCTAATTAATCATAATGATCTGCATAGGTTAATTTTGATGGGACCCAATAGGTTACCCTAGTTTGACTATCTTTATACCTTGTTCACCACTGAATCTTTGGGTAGTACTTGCTATTGCTTTATGTGGTTTTGGGTATAGAGATACACATTACTATTCATGATTATACCTTTATTGTCAGTTGTTATTTACTGTTCATGTTAAGATCATTATGTTAATTGGAACATGGAGAACCACCCGGGAAAACAGTGCTACCACAAGGGAGGAATGGGACCCCTTGGCTGATTAATTAGGAAAGCTAGTGGAAGACTACCTTACCCGAAAGGGGCAAGGGCAGTAGGGGAGTGGTCAGTGTAGGGAGGCCCTCGGGAGGATTTTGCTGCGATGGCGGTCCTGCAAGGGATTCCTGCATTGGAACTTCCTATAAACTGTAGCGGGTTTTCGGAAGCTAGTGGAACTTTGTAAAAGCCTCGTAGTGGATCCCTAGCCATTCACCTCGGTAGTGTCTAAGGGCCTTGCAAACCCTGGCGACATGGGATACACGACTTGTGGGTAAAGATGCGCAACCTCTGCAGAGTGTAAAACTAGTATACTAGCCGTGCTCACGGTCATGAGCGGCTCGGACACTCACATGATTAAATTATGGAACTTAAATTCAATTTGTCATATGCATTGCATCGCAGGTGAAGTTGTTACTTTTGTTCCACTACTTAATTGGGTTTGGTATTTACTTATACTTAGTAACTGCTAATAAAATTTTGACCAACTTTAAAAGCAATGCTCAGCTCTAACCATCTTCTTTGGTAAGCCTTACACTTCACGTGAGCTCCCACCTTTGGCGAGTTCATGCACATTATTCCCCACAACTTGTTGAGCGATGAACGTATGTGAGCTCACTCTTGCTGTCTCACACACCCCACAGGTCAAGAACAGGTACCGCAGGATGAGGCGCATGGAGGATGCCGTGATGTGTTCGTGAGAGGTCTAGGTCGTCGTCTCCCAGTCAACTTTAGGTTGCTGGACCGTTGTCTCCCTATAATGTAATTATTTATTTTGTATAGAACTCCTGTTATATATGAAGTTGTGACATTCGATCCTGTGCCACTTTACATCATATGTGTGAGACTTGGTCCCAGCATACCTGGTGTTTATGTTCGCGCCCGGGTTTCGGACCCCTAAAATCCGGGTGTGACAGAAGTGGTATCAGAGGAATGTTGACTGTAGGACGAAACCTAGATAGAACTGGACAACCATTATTTACTTACCTTTGCTACTCTGATCATTTCTAAACTTATCTTAATCTTTTCTCATCTAATTCCGCTTTACTCTGATTATTCTTATCTTTTCTTTTTCTAAAGACAAATGTGGATTTCACACTTTGAAATCCAGTGCCTAAAGTGACTTTAGGAATAGGAGACCTAATCCTAGGAACAAAAACAAAACTATTTTTATAAGTGTCTATGTATTTGAATGTTTGTTCTTATGATATCTGTCTGATTTGGATCTTTGTTTGAGTGTGATGGGTTGTGGAGTAATGTCCACAATCACATCTGCATATACATCTAGGCATAAAGGATAGCATTTGTAAGATAACTAGACAATCTAGATTATCCCCTTAGAAAATATATGTATAGTATTCCGTATCTATCTCATTTTGACATATTCTATCTTACCTTTGGACATTCACCTCGTACAACTAATATCTGGCCCAGCCCTGCCAAAGAAAGTTTTAGTACATAACCAACTATTAGCTTATTCATTCTGCCTACTAAATGATTCCCTTGCAAAGCTATCTTACCATATGCTTCTAACTTAGATGGTCAATACCAGGCGGGGTGGTGGAATTGATTTACCTGCTAATCGACACACTCGGTGGATATATCGACAACCCCAACCACAGCCAGCAGAGATGAATCCTCCTAATCCCCCACCAGGCGGAGTTGATCCACTAGTCGCAGCTCAAATGAGAATGATGCAGCAAATGGCGGACACTATGGCAGATATGCGCACCCAAATGCAGCAAGAACGCCAAGAAATGCACCAGGAAAGAGAGGATGCACGTCGGGAAATGCGCCAAGAGCGGGAAGAGATACGCCAGGAGAGAAGGGTACAACAACAGCAGCTGCAACAACAACTTCAACAACAGCAGCAACAACAACAAGTGCCATTGCCTCCACCTCCACCACCAGTTCCACCCCGAGATAAGCACCGGGAATTCATGAGCCACAAACCACCAACCTTCTCCAACTCCGCAGATCCGCTGCAAGCAGATGACTGGTTAAAGTCCATAGAGAAGATGCTCAACATAGCTCAGTGCTCGGATAGAGAGAAAGTACTCTATGCATCAGGTCGTCTTGCTGGTCCCGCTGCGGATTGGTGGGATGCGTACTATGCAGCTCATGCTGCTACCAATACAATTACCTGGGCAGAATTCTCCGCACAATTCAGGAATTACCATATTCCCGCTGGACTCATGAAGATTAAGAGAAAGGAGTTTCTATCCCTCAAGCAAGGAAGTATGTCTGTGAGTGAATACAGGGACAAATTCATCCAGTTATCCCGATATGCTCCTAGAGATGTTGAGGATGATGAGCAAAAGCAGGAGCTTTTTCTGGACGGTTTGATTGGACCCTTGCAATATCAACTGGTATCGCACACATTCCCATCCTTCCAAAGGCTACTTGACAAAGCTATTGCTGTAGAAAATAAGAGGAGTATATTCGGAGAGAAAAGAAAGGCTGTCAACCAAGGGCAGGCTGGAAGTAGTTCCCGTCCTCGCTATACTACCACTCCAAGTACACCAGCTAGTGGCAGTTCCGGACAACAAACTCAACAAGCTCCAACTGCTCCTCCAAAAGCAAGCACTCCAGTAGGAACCGTTGCTCCCAATACAACCGCCATCAGGACGTGCTTCAAGTGTGGACAACCGGGACACTACGCCAACTACTGTCCCAACAAAGCTGCCTATACTACACCGGCTCCGATGAAGCAAGGACAAGCCTCGGCAGGAAAGAGTCAGCCCCTATCTATCAACCGGGGATATGCCCATCATGCAGAAATAGAAACTGAACCCGGTGAACTTGAAATTCAAGAAGAAGAGCCAGTTGGAGATGAAGTAGTCGGTGAAGAAGTCAACGAGCAACAAGAATAGAGAGATAAACATAGATATAGATACATATATATATATATATTTTTTTTACTATTTGTAAGACCTAAATATTAGTTTAGCTATTAGTTAGTATTATTACTATTTTAGTGATAATAGTAAGGTCTATTAAACCTATGTTTTGTTAAAAGATTATGCATCATGCCGAGATTCCTTTGTTTGTGCATATGTTCCGAGAACAATATGAGTATACATCCCTTTTCTTACAAATCTCGAGGACGAGATTATTTTTAAGGGGGGTAGGATTTGTAAGACCCAAAATTTGTATAATTTTTTTTAAAAATAAACAAATATAGTTATTATAGTACATTGGGGAAAAAAGAAAATTAATTTGTAATTGAGTCAACTATTGTTAGAAACAAATATGAGAAGGAGAATAACATAGTAATATTTAAAATGAGGTGGTTTATATTCACATTTGTATTTCAATTGATACAATTGGCAAATCTGAAAATTAAGACAAGAGTATACATTTGAGTTTGAATAATTGAATGTGGAAATAAGCTAGAAGTAAGAAATGAGTAGACACTAAAAAGAGAATAAAATAAAATATATTATAAACAAATAAATAATAGGTGTTATCTTTATATTGGGATTTTTAATGAAGTTTGGAATCTGAAATTCAAAACAGGAAATTGAATTTGGTTTAAGTATTTCAAATTAGAAATAGAAAAGAAAATAGAAAGGAAAAATAAAAAGGAAAAAGATAAAAGCTTACCTGGGCCTCGTACCTGGAATTTGGCCCATCTCCGGAAAGGCACGCCGCGCGGCCCAAACTCGCCTCTCACGCGCGCTCACCCGCGACCTGGCGCCGACAACCCGGGCCCGCATGCCAGCCCCTCTTGCACGCGCCTCAGCTCTCCCTTCGCTGACATGTGAACCCCACGTGCCAGCACTTGGACTTCTTCACTGACCGGTGGGTCCACCTCGTCAGCCGTCTTCCTCCCGGACTCCGCGGCCGAGCTCAACAGAAGTGCGTGCGATATACTCGCCGGCCAACCAACGGAGTCCGTGGATCGACCTTCTAACCAACCGGCCGGGATCCTCGTGCCTGCCTGCTCCTATTTTAAGCACCGGTCGTGGCGTTGCCCTCGCTCCATCGTCAGCCGACCGTGAGCCTCCATTGCCGCCGTGGTAGAACTTAGTCCGCCGCGCGCTAAGAGCCTCTCGCCGTCGATTTGACCTCCGTTGAAGTGTGCGGGTTCACCTCCGTGATCCCTTGAAGCCGTTGCAAGGATCTCCCGAGCTTGTCTTCGTCCCTCGAACACCGGATTGCTCATCGGAGCCGTGATTCCGCGCCTCACCATGGACTGAGTCCTCCTCGCCATCCTTCCTGGTATGGACTACCTCCACTGATTCGCCGTGTTAGTAGCATCGCGTTGCTCGGTCCAATTTGGGGTTTGGCAGTCGGGTGAGGTCAATTAGGCACCTCACCGGCGTGCACCACCGTGTGAATTGGGCGGCGCCGCCGTGCGTGCAAGCCCTGTTGGGGCGAAGAACGTGGCCCGTTGGATGACCAAGCGACGGCTGGATTAGATTATAGCGTACCGGTTCGGGCAGTCTGATCGTGAGTCGTTGATCTCAAGATGAACAACTCTGGTGGCGTACCGTTTCAAGGCACAGAACGAATCATCGGATGCCTTTGGATCGCGATCGCACGGTTTAGAACAAATCAAGCTTCATAAAATCTGGGCCCCTAGTGTCTAATCCAACGGCTCATAATAGATCTTACCCCTTCGCTGTGCCCATTTGCTAAAGAGCCCCTGGCAAATAAAAGAAATAACCCGCAGTCCTTGTTCTACTGTTATCTGAGTCTGGTAGATCTTGTGAATTCGCCCCTGGCTTTTCTAGAATTTGGCGCCCTGTCCAGAAAATTAGAAATTCAGTAAAAGTAATTAGAAAATGATTTTTAATGCAAAAATAAATGCTAGAACTTGTTTAATTCATATAAAATTCATATGATGTCCAAATTAGTTCATTCCAGTTTCTATAATTCCATAATATTATTGTTTATCACACAGTACCATTGTTTTGACATGAATGTTGCAATAAAATTTATATCCAATTTAATCTTGTACAAAACACATAAAACCTTCAGAAATTCATAACTAAATAACTATAACTCCAAAATTAATGATTCCTGTCCCTAGGATCTTATTCTAATATGTAGATTATTATTATGTATTTTGTTTTTATGTTTGGTGTAATGTTAATTTTGCCTATACCATGTTTGTTTGAATTGCTACGACTAGCAGTGAGGTCACGAGTCACCTGAAGATCATCCTGGTACCTGGATTCTCAAGGCCCAGGCAAGTTGTGCCCTTGATCACTTCTTTTTACCCACTCATGTTCTAATTAATCATAATGATCTGCATAGGTTAATTTTGATGGGACCCAATAGGTTACCCTAGTTTGACTATCTTTATACCTTGTTCACCACTGAATCTTTGGGTAGTACTTGCTATTGCTTTATGTGGTTTTGGGTATAGAGATACACATTACTATTCATGATTATACCTTTATTGTCAGTTGTTATTTACTGTTCATGTTAAGATCATTATGTTAATTGGAACATGGAGAACCACCCGGGAAAACAGTGCTACCACAAGGGAGGAATGGGACCCCTTGGCTGATTAATTAGGAAAGCTAGTGGAAGACTACCTTACCCGAAAGGGGCAAGGGCAGTAGGGGAGTGGTCAGTGTAGGGAGGCCCTCGGGAGGATTTTGCTGCGATGGCGGTCCTGCAAGGGATTCCTGCATTGGAACTTCCTATAAACTGTAGCGGGTTTTCGGAAGCTAGTGGAACTTTGTAAAAGCCTCGTAGTGGATCCCTAGCCATTCACCTCGGTAGTGTCTAAGGGCCTTGCAAACCCTGGCGACATGGGATACACGACTTGTGGGTAAAGATGCGCAACCTCTGCAGAGTGTAAAACTAGTATACTAGCCGTGCTCACGGTCATGAGCGGCTCGGACACTCACATGATTAAATTATGGAACTTAAATTCAATTTGTCATATGCATTGCATCGCAGGTGAAGTTGTTACTTTTGTTCCACTACTTAATTGGGTTTGGTATTTACTTATACTTAGTAACTGCTAATAAAATTTTGACCAACTTTAAAAGCAATGCTCAGCTCTAACCATCTTCTTTGGTAAGCCTTACACTTCACGTGAGCTCCCACCTTTGGCGAGTTCATGCACATTATTCCCCACAACTTGTTGAGCGATGAACGTATGTGAGCTCACTCTTGCTGTCTCACACACCCCACAGGTCAAGAACAGGTACCGCAGGATGAGGCGCATGGAGGATGCCGTGATGTGTTCGTGAGAGGTCTAGGTCGTCGTCTCCCAGTCAACTTTGGGTTGCTGGACCGTTGTCTCCCTATAATGTAATTATTTATTTTGTATAGAACTCCTGTTATATATGAAGTTGTGACATTCGATCCTGTGCCACTTTACATCATATGTGTGAGACTTGGTCCCAGCATACCTGGTGTTTATGTTCGCGCCCGGGTTTCGGAACCCTAAAATCCGGGTGTGACAAAGACGAACCTCCAAGGACGCGCAGCCACCGGTCCTCATCATGCTCATCACGCTCATCACACAAATGCCTTATGGCAAGAGGTAACACAAGCATTCCATCCTCTAGTGATGAAAGTAGTAGTGATGATGAAGGTGAGGGAAAGCCCTCTCTAGATGAGCTTGCGGAAGCCGTAGAATTTTTCCAGGATGTTTGCACTAAGCAAAAAGCTCAACTTAAAACTTTGAAAAATAAGTTGATTAGCTCCCAAAATGATTATAAAGGTTTGCTAGAAAAATTTGAAACTTTTGCAAACTTAAATAGTGAGCTGTCAACTAAAATTGAGTTATTAGAATCTAGTGCTCCATCCACTGCTACCGACGATAGCCTTATTAAAAAGAATGAAAAACTTAAGGCTAAGTTAGCTAGCTCCCAAGAAGCTATTGAAAATTTGCTAGAGAAAATGGAAATTCTTAGCATACACAATAATGAGCTAACTACTAAGCTAGAAAACATTGATAGCACCCCAGCAGCATCTTTAGTTGAAATACCTGAAATTATTAAGAAAGATGCTTCTACTTCCTGCTTTGATTTAATTGATGATTCTAACCCCTGCAACCAAGTTAATGTTGAGAATATTGTTGTAGAAACATGTTCGGATGAGGTTGCAAAGGAAAATGAACAATTGAAGCAAGAAGTGGCTCGCCTTGGCAAGGCTTTGTATGAGAAGAAAGGCAAAGCCAAAGAAATCCGACCTCCATAGGATAACACCACTGCAGGAGTGAACAAGCCTATGGAGGGAGAAACTGTGATTTGTAGGCTATGCCACATGGAAGGCCACAAGTCTTTCCAATGCAAGGCGATGACCGGGGATAAACAAAGGCAAAAGCTCAAGCAAAAGCCATCAAGCAAAATCTCCAACACCTACATAAAAAAGGTGAACAAAAAGGATTCTACACCATATTTGATCAAGAAGAAAAAGAATGGAAAGGTGATAGCAATCAAGGCCAACAAACAAGCCAACAAAGGAAAAGGGGCCAAACATATCTGGGTGCCAAAAGAAATAATTTCAACCATGAAAAGCACCAAGAAGGTTTGGATCTCGAAAGGGAAGTGAGTGGACCAAAGGTCTTTGGGAAATTTGGAGACTTGGGAAAGTAGGGATGTATATCATGGAATACATCATATTGGATCAAATTTATTGCCAAGTGGGTTAGTGAAAATTTTGGACCCAAATTTCCCACCCATGACTAAGGTAACTAGTTTCAATGTATCTCTTGTTCTTAGATATGCGTATCTATTTACCTCTTATCTAGTTTACCTTTCTTGCCTAGTATTACATTTGCTATTTACTTTTGTGCATACTAGGTAAATCACATGGTAGGATTGCTTGCTTGTAATTCATATACTTAAGCAAACCTACATGGCTTAAAATGTTATTTAAGCACGGCACATAGCTTCTATATCACTTCATAGTAAATGATGCATCAATTGAAAATTTTGATTTCTACAAGGTGTATCATTTAACTTATATGTGCCAAAGTTTGGATTATAGATAATTTGCTCCTCTTGATATCAAATCAAAGTGCATGTCTCCTACAAGTATTCAAAACTTGTATGCATACTTTCAGGGGGAGGTTACTCTATAATCTAATACTTTGAGACTAACACCTTTTCAAGTATATTTCATGTGATAGTCTCATTGTAAGGAAAATAAAGTCCCCAGAGAAAGACAACAATCTTCCACTGCAAAATCTCCAAGAACTCTCATGTCTCTCAAGCTCGCCATTGATCTTCAATTGGTATCTTTTGAGACTACATTTAGTATCATTTACATGTCTTCTCCAACATTTGATTAGACTATATTTCATATCATATACTTCCATGTTGCTAAAAATGCATAAGTAATTAACTCATATTCTGTTACCAATGCATAAGGGAAGTTAGTCTTTTCAAATCATGTCTTGCACCTCTAATTTTCACATACTTTTTTTCCTAAGTAATGGATCTCTGTCACGGGGAATATTTCTTCATCTCTAAAAACGGGGAGAAAATTCTCTCTAAAGAGAACACTCGTTTAGGGGGAGTAACATTTTCAACTGGTACCATTCATGTGGTTTAATTTAGTTTCTTTCAAGTGGTATCAGATGATAAAAATCTTGATGAGGGCAAGCTTTTATTTACTTCCTACATGCTTTTAATGTCTTCCTTTTCGGTGGTTGATGCCAAAGGGGGAGAAGTTTAGGGACCAAAGCAATGAAAACTATATCAAACACCAAACACCACCAATTTAAAATTTTATATCTCCAAATGGTTTCTCAAGTGGTTTTGGTTGTTTGGTCCTAAAATAGGAAGTAAGTGAATTATGGAGTTAGGGGGAGGCTTAAGTCCATAATATCATCATTGTGGGGACAAACATGCATCCTAGCAAGTAGATTGCATATTTTCATTCAAATACTTGTATTATTTGCTTGCTTTGGTTGTGTTATCATCAATCACCAAAAAGGGAAAGATTGTAAGGAAAATGGACCCTAGGCCCTTTGGCTAATTAAGTTTTGATGTTTGATGATTAACACAACCTGTGGACTAATATGTTTGCTAGTGTTTATAATTATAGTTCACATGATGCGAAGAGATTTGGACCAAGGCAATGAGGATGCAACACCTCAAAAGAAGACATAAAAAGAAGCATAGGAGTCCAATACTCAAGAACAAAAGAAGCCCGAAGAAATCAGCGAAGGAAACCAAGAAGCGGGCTGTCAGCCAGCGCCTGGTGGCGCACCGGACTGTCCGGTGTGCACCGGACTGTCCGGTGGACAACCGGATAGTCTGCGTAGAGAGGCCAGACATACGCTCTCTAGCTGTAGCACCGGACTGTCCGGTGGAGCACCGGACAGTCGGCACCGGACTGTTCGGTGTGCACCGGACAGACGGCAACGGTCGGATCCAACGGTCGACTGCTACAGGCTCCAACGGTCGGCTGACGTGGCGTGCACCGGACACAGCACAGTGGCTGTCCGGTGGTGCACCGGACTGTCCGGTGCACCCGACGACAGAAAGTTGCTGCTTTCTGTCCAACGGCTAGTTTGGGGATTGGAGGCTATAAATACCACCCCAACCGGCCATTCTCAGGGGTGTGAGCCCAAGCAACATACCAAGGCATATAGTGCACATTTCCAAGAGCTCCAACACTCAAGTGCTTAATAGATTCACTCGGTGATTAGCGTAGGTGCTTTGCGAAGTGCTTAGGTTAGTTAGACCGCTTTAGCGCTTGCTCTAGGTGATCCCTAGTTAGTTGAGTGAGTTTTGTAAAACCACACAACCCCTCGGCTCTTGCGTGAGTCGTTGTAATTGTACCGAGTGGGGTGAGAGTCTTGCGAGACCGTGACAACCGCGTTTGTGTCACGGCCGCCACCGTGTACCGGAGGGAACGAGGCCCACGGCGTTTCGGCCGGAATCTCGATAGTGGAGACGGCGGGAGCGTCCGAGAGGAGCCGGAAGCGGAGCACCACTTGCGCGTGGTGAAGACCCGCGGCTCTCTACGGAGTTACTCGACCATGGTGCTTGGCCCTCGCGTGGGCTTCCCTTAGTGTAGGGGCACCAACGAGGATTAGTCCGGACCTTGCGTGGTTCCGGATACCTCGGTAAAAATACCAACGTTATCCATGAGAGTTTGCATTCTCTACCTTGCTCTTTAAGCTTCCACATTTATATTAAGCATTTAAGTTTCAACCTTGTATTCATACTTATATAGTGTAGATTGAAACTTAGCCATTGCGGTAGAGATAGCAACACTTAGACAAAACCTAGTTTGCACTCTCTAGTTTGATTATTTGCATAGGTTTTGCTCTAGGGATTTATTTGTGGCCTAGTTTAGTGAAAGTTTTAGAAGTCCTAATTCACCCCCCCTCTTAGGCGTTACCCGTTTCCTTCACAGCCAGAACCCTAGGGCCAAGGTCAAGGCGGCGATGGAACACCCGGTAGAGGCAACAACATACACATAGACACGCTTGGCAAGGATGAAGGCATGTTGCGGGTGCATGGTGGGGGATAGGGCTGGAAACGAGCCGGGCCGAGCCAGGCTCGGCTCGGCTCGGTGTGGCTCGGAGGTGAAACGGCTCGAGCCTGGCTCGACTCGCTAGTACACCGAGCTACCAAAATAGGCTCGGCTCGGCTCAGGTCCGGCTCACGAGCTGGCTCGAGCTAGCTCGCGAGCCTGTCCCGCCTGAGATCACACCAGCTAACAAACGTGCACGCGTTGGGCTGGGCTCGCGAGCTGGCTCACGAGCTTGTGCGAGCTGCCTCGGCTCGGCTCAGGAATTTTTCGATCTTGCGAAACTGGCTCGGCTCGAGCCTACCCAAGCCACAACAAGCTCGAGCCAGCTCGCCAAGCTCGAGCTTTTTTCCCAGCCCTAGTGGGGGAGGACCGGAGGAGGCCGATCGCGGGTGTGAGCCAGTGCAGCACAGCAAGAATGGGAAGAGGTGTAGGAGGTCGAGGCATAAGGGAGATGTCGGGAGAGAGGATATACACGACAACCATTAGAGCTTCAGTCAATGAAAATTTGGAATTCGGGCGCTAGACGCATGTCGCGACATGATTCACGGTGGCACCGTGAAGGTGCATCATGAGTCCATTTCTCAAATTTGGTGGGATGACCCTATTCCCCATATTAGTATCAACTAACTAACTATGTGAATGAGGTGATGATGGATCAACTCATTCCATTCCACAAACAAAACAAAATGTGAGGAGTGAGAAGATGATGTACTAGCTCATTACTCAAACCAAACACCTTATAAGAGCGCTACGAAGTTTCTTGAATTGTGCTTCGAGCATTTCCAACAAGGTGCATTCGAGCATTTCTTGCTTGGAGTATTATTGAAGAGTTCATTCTTCATCCATTCTAAGGTATTAAAGGTAGCAATTTCATCCTCTCAATCTTTATAGCTCACTTTATGGTTTAGAAGTAGATACATTTGCAGTTTTTAGATTGGAAATAATGGTGAAGTTTTTTCATTTATACTTCATTTGAGCTCAAATTTAGTTGATAGTTTGAATGTGTAGAAAAATAAAGTTTATAGTTGTTGGTAAAAAGTATTCACCTTTCATTACTATTATAACTCATTTTATGGCTTAGAAATAGAGCTCTAGCATACCACAGTTTCCTTCCCATGATGATCGCTACCTCCTATGGGACCAGAGATGACTGGTATTTTTCTAACACCTTTCAGGGGCAAAAGTCATAACTATGATATTCTTCACAATTTACTAAGCCTCGCGTTGTGCCATTTGCTCACCCCCTATCCTTCTATTGATGCACGATGGAGCTTTGGAGAACATATGAGCTCATGGATTCTGGTTGTTCACGCCACATGACCAAAAGCACTAGATGGTTCTCCATCCTCGACCATGTGATCAGTTACATCACTTTCAAGGATAATTCTAGAGGTAAGGTTGTCTCTCGTGGCACCATTCGGGTGAACAAGAGTTTTATTCTCAATGATGTTGCTTTAGTTTCTAATTTGCTTTTTAATCTAGTTTGTTTAGCAACTCCTTGAGGATGGCTATGAAGTGTGCTTTAAGAAGGGTCTTTCTTGTGTTTTGAATGACAAGAGAAATCTTATTTGTTGGATTTTCCCATTGGACGAGTTTTTCGTTCTAATTTTTTCCATTCTTTTGGCCCTTCTCAATGTCTTGTGCAGAATCTTCTTCTCAGATGTGGAAGTGGCATATAAGGTTAGGTCATTTGAGCTTTGATCTTTTGGCTCTATTGAGCTCACTTGGTGTTGGTCACCTATCAAGATTCCTAAGGAGAACCAAAATAGGGCAACATAATTAAAGTAATAGGATTTTCTTCCCTTCAATCCACTCATGAAGAAGCGATAGATTAAAGGAAGAATATTTAAGCCAACATGAATATCTAATAAACTGTTAGGGATGGATGATAGAATAATGTATTATGAGCTTAGTCCTTTATTATCTTTCTTCGGTTACAGATTATTACAAGTGCACCTTCGAAGTATTCAAGTAATGTTCGAAGGTATCAGCACCTCAGAGCTTCGAATGCTGAGCGATCTGAAATCACACAAATGTACCAGCAGTCAAAAAGTAAAAAAGAACATGGGCATTGTACCCCTATTTATAGGGCAGCACGACGTACATCTTCATATAAAATTACAATTATGGCCTCGACCCCTATACATGTGAGCTATGAAGTCTGTTAAAGGTATCACCATCGTTTTCCATGGAGATGTGTTGCACACGCTCCTAGAGCCTTCCTTTGTCTACTTGGTTGTCGAAGCTCTCACGTTCATTTCATGCTCATGGATGTCACCAAGATGAAGGTCACTTCATTATTCCTGAAATAAATTCAGAGATGATTGGTATTTATTATTTTGAGGACCTTCAGTAAGGGCAGACCCCCAATAGTAGCCCCTCGCCATATTAGTTTGTCTTCTATAACGGGCTTAGACCATGATATAAACGAAGGAGGCCTAATGATGAAGGTACAAAAAACACCTTCTTGAAGCTCGTTTTCTGAAATGGACTTTTAGAAATATGTTTTCTTAATTAGATAACATAGAAGGCCCGCTTGCAGCGAGTGAGCACTGCCTAGCTCCTCGAATATTGTGCCCTTTACCTATATAATGGGAAGTGTTTCTGGTGGCCACGCACGACATTTACTGCTCTCAATGACCTACTATCACCAATTTCTCTTCCTCTGAAGCTCCTTCGCTACATTACTTTTTGCAAACTTCTACTTAGCAAACTTCATGTTCTTATTAATGGTAGAAAATGAATCAAGTGTTGATCTAGCCATCGTGACATCTTTAGATGTCATAGGGAAAAAGGAATAAGTCCCAACCATCAAGAGTGGTGCCCTGGTCAGCGTAACTAAAGCTCCCACACTGGCTGAAAAATGTAGTATTGAAGATATCTTAGTCGATCTTGCAGAAGAGCAGTCTAGCGAGGATAGTGAAGCATTCGAAGTTGAAGAAGATGGTAGTGATATCTAACCATCAAAGCCAAGCCACGTGTGCTTCCGGAAATCAACAATAAAGAAAAGACTTGTTGAGGTGATGAAAAGGTTGGAGTATATTGATAACATTGATATGATTAGGCTCAGAGAGGAATATATTGTTCCTTAGCCACATAAGAATGAAATTATTGCCTTTCAAAACTTCTTTAAGGTCAGGCTTCAATTTCCATTGCATAAAATGGTTGTACAAGTGATGAAAAAGTATGAAATATACCTTCATCAGTTGACACCCAATGCGATAATGGGGTTTGAGCTTTTTATCTAGGCGGTACAAAGTCAAGACACTGAGCCAAGTGCAGAATGTGTTTGCCAAATACATGAAATTAATTATCAAATGAGGGCAACACGTAAAGAAATACTACACAACAACTTTGGTTGTTACAATTTTCAGTACCAGAAGGATGCTCGGTTCCCTGCCCTGGCCTATCAAAGCAAATGGCCTAACTCCTGGACTAGGGAGTGGTTTTATGTAATGACTTGGAGAAAAGGGGGTGTTAAGGACGTTATTCAAGGACCATTGTGACCAAGCTTGGACATTAAGAGGCCAATGTGTTGTGTAGAAGACGAAGCACATGCTGCCATGGTTGCCTTTAATACCGTGTGTAGTTTTATTGGTACAAGGGATTTGGTCCAAGAGCACTTAGCATACAATATCTAGCCATTGAGGGCTGAATGGACAATGCCGGAACCAAAGAGTGATGGCTCAAAAAAGCATCACGAAGAAAGTGGAAGTCTTGTGAGAATAAGGTATAGGTATAAGTATAAATTTGAAACAGAGTTTGGTGAACCATGTGATGAATGGTTAGAGGTCATTGAATCAAACTGCAACGAAGTACTTGGGACCTTCATCATGAAGGAAGATTGGGCTCTTACAGCTGCCTTCGGTGGCCGGGCGAAACAAAGGCTGAACCATGTATTTGAAGCCACAGGATTAGTCTACCCAGACTACACCCCCAAGTTCATCTAATTAATCAGCTAAGGGCCTCCCATTCCACTCTCATGGTTGTACTATTATCCCAGGTGGTCACTCAACGAGCAGGTCCTTATGGAGAGGTACTCAGAAAACAACATGAGTCCCCTAAAGTGCCACAAGAACATCATCATAATCAACAACATTGTATCATAAATATTCGCATCATGTTCGTTGATTAAAGTGGAGCAATAGCATGAAGCTAACCATAATGACTCAAAAGGTAATTAAGGGCAAGATAAATACAGACTAGTCAATCCTTAGGTTTCAATTAAGTAGTGCGGGATAGTGAATTATAAAGTAAGTAGGACATAATAGGACAGAGGACACTTGCCTTCACCAGGTTGCTGCTCAGGAAGGTCTTCGACAACACACTCAGGAGTCGAGGACTGCTCGTTGTCTATGCAAAGCGATCATGCATTCAATACATTTGGATAATGACAAAGAAACAACACACCAAACATGTACAATCAAGTGAACACAAGCTCGAAAGAACAGTAAAAACACAGTGAAATCTAGGTTCTAGGGTGGGCAATCAAACCTAGAGGTTTGTGGTTCTCTAAGTACTGCTTATCTCAATAGATCACATAACTTAACTTCATTTATCTTAATGAGACACAAAAATTATACCAGGGATGAGTTCATACTTTACATGTCGTTACTTTCACAAGGTTGATTATCTAATTACCATTAGGGTTTTCTTTTAATAAATAAACCATCACTTACACTAACCTATTGTCTAGGCATAAAATTAACACACACAGATAGTAAGGGATTATAATTTAAACATGTATAGAATAATCTTATGAATATTTTGCAATTTGAATCACTCAATTTGGAGTTCATATGCAAAAGATATGAAATAAACAAGTTTTGGAATTCAAAATACAAAACTAGGTCCAATTCTGCAATAAAATAAAAGGGTGGGGGCTTTTCTACAAAAATACAGGGGCCTGCGTATGAAAGCCAGGGACGGCGGGTTGATTCTCAGAAAGCCGAGGGTCTCTTTAGCAAAACTACCACGCGAAGGGGTATGAGATAATCTCATCCATCCGATCGCAGACGAACGGCCAAGATCAGATCTGAGCGAGCGAGCGTGCGGGGGGCGTGGGCGCGAGCGCAGGCTGACAAGTGGGCCAGGATAGTCAGCGACCTAGGGCGAGGCGGTCTGACCGACTAGGCCCAGCTGCAGGACACGGGTGAGGGGGCAGATCCGAGTGGCCAGATCTGAATTGGACGGGTGGGATCGGATTGTGTTTCATTAAAATCTAGTCGTCAGATCTTAGATGGACGCCTGAGATCTAATGGCGAGCGTGGGTGGAGTTGCTGGGCTGCCCGCAGTGGTGCTGCCTGATTCCGCGATAGAGATTCGTCGGACACGAGGGCGCGGCCACGACGAGGGTCTGGGCGCTGGGAAAAAGCTCAAGCGAGTTCGAGGGTGACACGGTGGGTTCAGCCGTGGGCACGACACCAGCGCAGAGGCACCAAAGGGCACCATGGCGGAGTGGCTCGACGGCAGCAGAGATGAACTCCGGCGAGCGATTGCGCGGACAACAGAGTAGGGAATGTGGAATTATGGGCATGAGGAGGTTAGTTACCTTGAGAGACGGCTCTGGAGTGCTTGAGCAACGACGAGGACGCAACGAGGACCTTGGTCGATGGCGGCGGAGGCACGGTTGCACGACGAGAAGTCTGGTCAGCACGAACAGAGGGAAATAGAGGGGCTGAGGGCAAACCAGAGGATTCTTGTGTTGCTGGCAAGGAGGCGGAGCTCACCGAGGCAATGGACGCGATAGTAGCTCGACGACGACCGTGGAATGGACGATAGACAACGGCGGTGCTCCACGGGTGCGTGCGCAATGTGAGAGAGGGATGTGAGGGGGTCTGCTAGGGAGCGCTACTGAGCGAGGGGAGTGAGCGAGTGGGTTGTCACACCTGGTTTTGGAAGGCAATTCGAATACGAACCATGTACGTGACAGGATTAGAAATTCACGTACACAGCGATTACATAAATGACTTATCATAGCACAATGCTTCGAATAACAATAAGAGTAAATAACAATATTAAAGACTAGAGTCATTTACATAATATGAATCAAAGTGCACATAATAGAAACATAGCCAACGTAATTTAATCCACCACAAGCAACTGACTGGGGGTGGTCGCTAGCCTAATCCTCGAACTCGTCGAAGTCCTGGAACTCTTGGAGATCCGCCTCAACACCTTCTTCTTTACCTGAGCATAGATTGCACCAAAGGCAACCTGGTGTTTTGTGAAAGCAAGGGTGAGTACACATCAACGTACTCAGCAAATGTCCCGTTTGGCTGAGGTGGACTAGCTTTATGTGGGGTTAGGATCAAAGCAGATGCTTTTACTTCTTCAGGTATTTATTATTAGTAGAAGCCAAGTTTTAGCAATAACCAACCCGTGAATCATTTCCTCATCGAGGAACATCATTATCATCATTGTAACCAAAACCATCAATAGAACCATTGTATCTCAGATGATATGTATCTCTAATCAAAGAGGATCCCAAGGCCGCTCATAACCGTGAGCACGGTTATATACCAGTTTCTAACACTCTTCAGAGGTTGCACACTTTACCCATGAGCCATGATTCCCATTCTGCCCGGAGATCATGATTCCCCATTGATCACTACCAAGGTGACCTTGCAGGGTCTCACTATGTAGCCTTTACAAAGACTCCCTTGGTGCATAGCTGCTCGTTAGGTTTCGCCAATCGTACAAACATAGCACCCCTCCCTAAGGTAGGTGACTAACAAAACCAAATCGAATGAACCTCGGTACCCCACCCTTAGCAGAGCGAGCACTATGCCCCGCCCCCCATTGACGGCCCTTCGGCAAAGCCAACTACACCCCAGGTCCATCTAATTATTCAGCTAAGGGCGTCCCATTCCACCCTCATGGTTGAACTATTATCCCAGGTGGTCACTCAATGAATAGGTCCTTACGGAGAGGTACTCAAGAAACAGCCTGAGTCCTCTAAAGTATCACAAGATCATCATCGGGATAACATCATCGTATCATAAAGATTCACATCATGTTCGTTGATTAAGTTAAAACAATAGCATAAGGCTAACCATAATAACCCAAAAAGGTAACAAGGACAAGATGAATATAGACTAGTCAATCCTTAGGTTCCAATAAGGTAATACGGGACGGTGAATTATAAAGTAAGTAGGACATAGCAGGTCAGAGGACACTTGCCTTCACCAAATAGATGCTTATGGTCTTCGACCTTATAGAACTCGAGGAACCAGATCACTTGGTCGCCAGCGCTTGATCGTCGATTCCTCGAATCTCGGAAGCGAATGGCGATCTAATCATAACGCAAAGCGAAGACAAACAAGCACAAGCAAACAAGCATATATATGCATGAGAACGTTACACCATACAAGATAAAACATTATAGAAACATGTAGTGTGAAATAAAGCTCGCTAATACAGTCACACGAGGAAAAGAAACGTCGAACTCGAAGCTACGGTCAAGAAGTTAATGGGTTTACGCTAAACAAATATTAACTATAACATTTAATTCGACATTATTAAATAATATCCACCATTTAGTTTCGATTAATCTTCTACTCTAACAACTGTCAGTTAAATAAGTAATTTAATTAACACGAGGGATTCTAAGTGAGGCAAATTTAAAACGCGCGAAACAACATAACAGCGTGCAACCGACGCGCGGCCACGCACGATATAGCACGCTGACGACACACGAAACAGTGCGCGCTACCAGCGCAAACGACACGCGAACCAACACGCTACCACGTGCGGAACAGCACGCGCGACAAGGGAGAAAACTAAATAGATGACATGTTTATACTAAACAAATATTAAATTAATAAAAGGTAGTTAAGTTAATATTAGCCATGTCAATGTTTATTATAAAAGCGCAAGTTGAACATTACACATTTAATCTAATTGGAATATTAATCTAATAAATATTAGTCAAGCAAACCTTAAGTTAATCATCTAAAGTATGTGACCAGACGAATTAATGTTATTAACATGAGTGTTTATAAGCGAAAACAATTTATTATCACACGCAGACGCCGCGCGAGACACGTGATTGACACGCGAGATACGCGCGACACGCGAACCAAACACGCGACGAAATAGCACTGCGGCACGCACACGGTGCACGCATAGCACGACGTCGCGCACGAACAACACGCGCAACACGCAAGAGTCACTAACAGATATCGCGTTTATACTAAACCAGTATTAAATGAAAAGTATTCAAGTTGGCATTAATCAAGTTAGCATTTATTTATAAAGGCTCAAGGTAGAAACTGTAAAAGAGTTTTAACCAGTCGATTAAACAATTACTTGACTAATTAATTAATTAAAGCTTGTGTCGTGATGAAATAATGTTACTAATATGAATGTGTCATATTAAAAAATAAACAATTCACGGCTAAACACGATGCGACATACGAATATCACTAGATTATGATTAAATGTGCAAAACTATATTTCTAAGTTGATTTTAGTTAATATAAATTATTTGCATAAGACATTTTAGATAAATTGAATTATCAATTAGTCAACGATTAACAAGAACTAATTACTAAGTATGAACTATTATAGCGAAACGATTAACTAATGTGCGCGCGCGTGCACGACATAGCGCGAATGGACAGTGACGGCGCACACGAACGGCAACGACACGTGCGAACGGCGCGAACGCGTGCACGTGCAGGGGGTAGACGGGCGTCGTCTACGGGTAAACGAACGTCATCTAAACCCGACGACACACTGTGCACACGCGGATGTGGGTACATCCGTGGCACGAGCACGACGACAAGTGTGGAGCTACGACGACGCGGTTTGGGACTGGGTTCGGCTACTTGCGCAGGTTACACGATGGCGGTGAGGCTGTTGCGTGCATAGGGAGAGGCGGGGGTGCCGCTGGCCGGCGACGCGCGTGGGCTGGGCACAGGGACGACATGACGGGGACTGTGGCTGGGGCAGTTTTCAGTGTCGACATGCCCACGACGCAATGGCATGGATACCGACGAAGGATAGAAACGATGAACAGCTAGCGCAAAAACAAAATAAAGGAAAATGGCTCACCGAGGAAGGGCTCGCAGGAAGAAACAACGTCGTGCGCGACAGGGTCCCCTCGGCACAGCGTCGAGCGCGACGCGACCTCCAGCAGGGACAATGGTCCTTTCTCCACGGCAACAAACGGCGCTACGAGGAGCTCTGTATGGGATCTCTGTGCGATGGCGAGCACGGCATGAGGGCGGCTGCGTGATGGCGACATGGCAAGGGGTGGTTGCTGCATGGTGCGAGGTTGAGGGACAAAGAGCAGGTGCCGAGTGTTTGAATGGGGGCAGCTATAACGGACCATTGCTAAATTCTTGCGTCGTGGCCATGTAGTGCGGGAGAGCCGGAGAGGTCGTTCCCACACGAAAGAGATGATGGTGGGCCAGCGGTGCAACAGCCGAGTGCGGCGCTGGTGCTCCCCCACACGCGTGCGAGGAGGCACTGGCTAGGCTAGGCCAGTTACCGTGAGCGGCGTGAGGAGAAAAAGAAATTTGTTTTCTTCCTTTTTATTTATATTTAGATATAAATATACATATATGTTTGTATGAATATATTTATTTATATTAGATCATGCCCAGATAATTTAAATCGATAGTTTTTCCTTCTTTAGAGTGTGAACACCGACAAGATCATTTTGGCGAACAGAGAGAAAATGTGATTCAGCATGAAATGCAATACATATATTTATTTAAAATAGCACCTATAAATTCCATGTAAACTCCCCATTTAATAAAAACAAAAAGAGGAAAAGAAAGGAAAAGAAAAGGTAACACCTGAATTTTGAGTATAGAGCGAAGAAATTTTTATACCTTAAAAATTCAGAGTGTTACATGGGTGCGGGCTCAGAAGGAGGTCCGGCGCATGGGGGAGTGGCCGGAAAACATGCGACGTGGGCACGTCCACGGCGGAGTGCGCGAGCAGAAGGTTAGGCAAGGGGCGGAGGCTGACAGGTGGGGTCCGCGAGCCAGCGAGGGCGAATACGCGAACGGACAGTCAACGTTGACAGAGCGGACCCACCGGGCAGAGAGAGGGAGCGAGCGCGCACAAAGAAACCGGCACCGACAAGCTGGCTGTAATATCCAAATTATAATGCTTATAAAAGGGTTGCACTCCTTATGTGATTTGCCATCTATCTTTGAGACATCTGACTAATCATGTTTAAAAATGAATAATTCCTTACTAAAACATAAATAAACCATGCATCATGCTGGAGTTTAATTGTTTGTGCATTTCATAATAAAAATACTAGTAATAAAAATATTATAAAATTTAAGTTTTGATCAACACCTAAAGTGAAATTAAGATTTGAAAATAGAAATGGGAAATTGAGAGGGAAAGAAAGAGATATTAGATAAAACAAAATAAAATTTATAATTGAATAACTTCATCCCATTTTGGTAAGATTAAATTTAACATTAGTTGAGTACAACCTTGCCACCAAGTTGAATTTAAAATTTGATTGAAGTTTGAATTTGAAATGGAAAGGAAAGAAATAGGAAAAAAAGGGAAAAGAAAAAGGGAAAAAATGTGATTGTGCGCTTGGGCCAAATTAGTTCCTGGCGGCCCATCTAACCAATTCCCGCGCAACCATGGAAATAACCGCAGCCAACCCTCTGTGCTACTAACGTATGGGGCCCACGAGTCAGCATCCTCCGCGCGCGCTGGCTACGGAATACTCTCGCTGACAGTTGGGCCCCCCCACGTCGGACACTTCCGCACCGCTCCCTTCGCTGGGTCCGCGCACGCTTCTGCTGGTAAGCTACTGACACGTGACCCCACATGTCAGCTACGTCGTTGCCGTTGCAATGGATCCGCGAAGACCGTGATGATGTGCCCGCTCACGATCCGCCACGTCCAGCCTAGAAGCTCGGGAGTTCCTCTCTCCCTCTTGACTGCAACGCGCCTGCGAATCCATTACCCCTCCTTCCGCTTCCGCAACCATTGGCCGCCTCTGCCTGGGAGTGCCACGACGCATAGGTCGCCGCCGCTGTTGCCCTGCACCTATACCGCCGCTCCGGAGTCCGCGTAAGGTCATAGCTACTCACTGGGTTTCGTGGGTCGCGTTAGTGGAGGAATTGCGACAAGCGTGCCCGGGAGCTCTAGTGAATTCCTCGCCGTCGAAGCCCCTCCGCCGTGCGACGCGGATAGGGCGAAACTCCACTCGGACTCTGGTAATTACCCCGCCAACGCACCCGCAACATTGTCCTCTTCGTAAAGTAGCATTTCGCGCAAGAACCGAGAGCTAGGGATGTGGATCGAGGGCGCTGGCGATGGCGCCGCCGTGTTAGATGCCGCACCGCCGTGGAGTTTCTGTTCTGCCGCTGGAATCTGGTAGGGTTGGGGCAGATCGCCCTCAGCCATTGATCCGCACGTGTATGGCCTCGATTGAACCCGAGCGTACCCCTTCGGTTGAGTAATCGAGCGTCATTCGATTTCGATCGGCCGATAGTAAACCAATGTAGGCGTTTTAGATCTGGAGCGTTAGATCGAGATCCGACGACTACTGTAGCATACCGGTTCGGGATGAGCGCGGATGAAATCTGGACTGTAGGAAGTTGATCGGGCGGCCGAGACGTAAGGATACCTCTTCGCGGGTATGTTTTACAAAAGAGACCTTATGTTTTTAGAAAATAGAACCCGCCGTCCACCAGCGCGTTAGGACTGAGTCTATGGGGTTTTTGCGAGAAAGCCCCTGGCCTTTCTAGAATTTGGCGCCCAGTCCAGAGAGGAATAGAAATAGAGAAATATTTATAGAAATTGGTTTTTAATACAAAAATAATTCTAGAAACTTGGGAAATTCATACTTAGTTCATTTTTAGTCCAAATTGATCCATTCTAGTTTCTATAATTTTGTAATAATATTGTTTATCACCCAGTACCACTATTTTGACATGAAAGACACACTAAAATTTATCTCTTACTTAATCTTGTATTAAATATCTAAAACCTTTGGAAATTCATAACTTAAAATCTATAACTTCAAATATAATGATTCATGTTCCTATGATCTTATTTTAATGTGTAGATTATCATTATGTATTTTGTTTACATGTTTGGTGTGATGTTAATTTTCTCTATATATTGTGCTTGTTTGTATTGATGTGAGTAGACAAGCCAGCCACTGAGGAGTCTGGTGTTCAACAGATAGAAGTTGTTGAGTAGGAGCTCATTGAAGGCAAGTTGTAGTCATGTTCTTATTAATCATAATGATCTGCATAGGTTAATTTTGATGGGATCCTTTAGGTTACCCTAGTTTGATTATCTTTGTACCCTGAATCCACTGAACTTTTTGGGTAGTACTTGCTATTGCTTTATGTGGTTTTGGGTATGGAGATACATTATTCATGTTCACACTCTTGTTATCAGTTTATTATTACTATTCATGCTAAGATCATTATGTTAATGGGAACTTGGAGCGACCACCTGGGAAACAGTGCTACCACAAGGGTAGTATGGGATGCCCTTGGCTGATTAACTAGGAAAGCTAGTGGATGACTACCTTACCCGATAGGGGCAAGGGTAGTAGGGGAGTGGTCAGTGTAGGGAGGTCCTTGGGTTGATTTTGCTGCGACGGTGGTTAGGCGAGGGATCCCTGCGCTGGAGCTTCCTATAAACTGTAGCGGGTTTTCTGAAGCTAGTGGAACTTTGTAAAGGCCACGTAGTGTTACCTTGCCTCGCCTCCTCGGTAGAGGTGTATGGGTTGGCCGTCTCTTGGCAGATGGGTAACCTGACTTGTGGGTAAAGATGTGCAACCTCTGCAGAGTGTAAAACTAGTATACTAGCCGTGCTCACGGTCATGAGCAGCTCGGACCCTCACATGATTAATCTATGGAATTAAAACTCAATTTGTCATTTGCATCGCATTGGGATTATTTTATTTTTACTTTTATTTATTATTACTATGGTTTGGTATTCACTTACACTTAGTAATTGCTAATAAAATTTTGACCAACTTATAAAAGCAATGCTCAGCTGCAACCTTTATTTTATTGATCAGCCTTACACTTCACATGAACTCCCACCTTTGGTGAGTTCATGCACATTATTCCCCACAACTTGTTGAGCGATGAACATGTCTGAGCTCACCCTTGTTGTCTCACCCCCCAGGAGAAGAACAAGTGGTTCAAGAGGTGCCGCCCAGCGAGGAGTTTGACTTAATCTAGGTGGCGTCTCCGAGTCAGCTTTATGGCGCTAGGGAAATAAGATTTAGTTCGTCTTATATTCATCATTT
The DNA here is from genome assembly GCA_029449295.1 of Zea luxurians. Lineage (NCBI taxonomy): Eukaryota > Viridiplantae > Streptophyta > Magnoliopsida > Poales > Poaceae > Zea > Zea luxurians. Next base: position 119,998,874 of record JAOPSE010000009.1, read on the forward strand.
ATTTTGTAAGACTTCCGCTATGTAATAAGTACATTTATGATATTTATGACATTTATCTCTATGCACTCTGTTATTATATGTGTTGTCTTCTCTGGCGCATATATGAGATGCACCCGGCTTTGTCCCTTAAATCTGGGTGTGACAGAAGTGGTATCAGAGGAAATATTGACTATAGGATGAAACCTAGATAGAACTGGTCAACACCATTACCTACTTACCTTACACTCATTCTGTCTACATTTATCTTGATCCTGTCTCACCTTCTACTGTTCTACTCTGATTATTCTTACCTTTTCTACTCTGAGACAAGATGGATTTCACACCTTGGAATCCTACATTTATGACCTTCTTAAGAGATAGGAGGCCTCAGACAAAAACCAAAATTATTTTCTTTATTTAAAAATGTTGGTTGATTATTCTGGTGATAAATGTCTGATTTGCTTCTTTGATTGGTAGAAACATTATAGTTGGGCATCTTAGCATGTACCACCATAAGGTAATGAATTAGCTTTAGTAGGCGACACACGTAGCTAATAAATCCCTCAAAGTAACATGCTTCGTAGTTACATGCCTTGTCTACAATCCTTTCTTTCTTACCATATGTTTCTAACTCAGATGGTCAATACTAGGAAGGGTGGTGGAATTGATCTACCTCCCAATCGACACACCTAGAGGATATTTAGACAACCACAACGACAACAAGCTGAGATGGATCCTCCTAATCCTCCACCAGCCAGAGCTGATCCAGTAGTTGTAGCCCAGATGCAGATAATGCAACAGATGGCTAACACCATGGCAGATATGCATGCACAGATGCGGCAGGAACACCAAGAGATGCGCCAGGAGAGAGAGGAGATACGCCAGGAGAGGAGGGTGCAACAGCAGTGTCGGGGACCATAATTAGGGGTACCCTCAAGACGCCTAATTCTCAGCTGGTAACCCCCATCAGCATAAAGCTGCAGAGGCCTGATGGGTTTGATTAAGTCAGGGATCAGTCCATACGAGCGACTTGATCACGCCACGCCCGAGCCTAGCCTCGGGCGAGGGCAGCCGACCCTGAGATGGTTCCGTCTCGCCCGAGGTCTCCTCTTTCACGGCAGACGCATATCCGGCTCGCCCGAGGCCTTGCCTTCGATAAGAAGTAACCCTGACTAAATCACCGCGCCAACCGACCAAATCACTGGGGCCTTTAACGCAAAAGGTAAGACTGACGGGTAGCCAGGCTTGGCCGAAAGCGCCAGAGGAAGCTCCGCCCGACCCAGGGCTCGGACTCGGGCTAAGGCCCCGGAAGACGACAAACTCCGCTCCGCCCGACCCAGGGCTCGGACTCGGGCTAAGGCCCCGGAAGACGGCGAACTCCGCTCCGCCCGACCCAGGGCTCGGACTCGGGCTAAGGCCCCGGAAGACGGCGAACTCCGCTCCGCCCGACCCAGGGCTCGGACTCGGGCTAAGGCCCCGGAAGACGGCGAACTCCGCTCCGCCCGACCCAGGGCTTGGACTCGGGCTAAGGCCCCGGAAGACGGCGAACTCCGCTCCGCCCGACCCAGGGCTCGGACTCGGGCTAAGGCCCCAGAAGACGACGAACTCCGCTTCACCCGACCCAGGGCTCGGACTCCGCCCTGGCCTCTGCCGAGCGACCTCCGCCTCGCCCGACCCGGGAGCTCAGGTTCGGCCTCGGCCATGCAGGATAGACTCGACCTCGGCCTCGGAGGAGCCACCACGTCGCCCGACCTAGGGCACAAGTCCGCCACGTCAACAGGAAGCGTCATCATCACCCTACCCCGAGTCGACTCGGGCCGCAGAGAACAGGACCGACGTCCCATCTGGCCAGCTCCGCCAGATAGGCAATGATGGCGCCCCGCTAGACCCATGACGACGGCGGCTCTCAGCTCCCTTACGAAAGCAGGAGGACGTCAGCAAGGGCCCAGCCACTCCGACAGCTGTCCCTCCGTCCGGCTCCATCGCTTCTCCGACAGCCACGACGCCACACTAGCTGGGTGCCAAGATCTCTCCGGCTGCCACCTTGGCATGTACTTAGGGCACTAGCTCTCCCCCGCTAGACACGTAGCACCTTGCTACACCCCCCATTTTGTACACCTGGATCCTCTCCTTACGCCTATAAAAGGAAGGACCAGGGCCTTCTTAGAGAAGGTTGGCCTCGCGGGGACGAAGGGCAGGGGCAGGCGCTCTCTCGGGGCCGCTCGCTCCCCTCACCCGCGCGGACGCTTGTAACCCCCTACTGCAAGCGCACCCGACCTGGGCGCGGGACGAACACGAAGGCCGCGGGATTCTCCGACTCCCTCACGACCCGGCTCCGGCCGCCTCGCTCTCGCTCTCCCTCTCTCTCTCTCCCCCCTTCGCGCTCGCCCACGCGCTCGACCCATCTGGGCTGGGGCACGCAGCACACTCACTCGTCGGCTCGGGGACCCCCCGGTCTCGGAACGCCGACAGTTGGCGCGCCAGGTAGGGGCCTGCTGCGTGTTGACGAGTAGATTCCCGTCAAGCTCCAGATGGGCAGTCTCCAACGACCTCTTCAACCCGGGACGGTGCTCCGTTTCGGGAGTCTCGAGTTCATGTCTTTCGACGGCAGCTACGACATGATACTCCTTCCACCGCCGCGCGACAGCGACAATGGTGGCGGACAGCCCGCCCGCCGGCGGCGGAATCGACGACGTCTTTCCCGCGTGGGGGAAGGACCACTTTCGAGTTCACCCCGTTCTCTCCCTCGCCATCGGAGAAGGAGGCGGGGCAACCAAGGCCGAGCGGGAGGCTGCACTCAGTCGACTGTCGAGCTAATCGACATCCCCAGCGCCCCAACGGAGGACGTGTCGGGCATCACCCCCGCGTTTGAGGCGAAGGCGAGCGCCGTCCCCCCGCGTCACGCCGATCCCGAGCAAGTGCACGACGCCAGCACGCTCACGGAGGGCCTGCAGGACGTCGCCCTCGCACCCAGGACGACAGCACGATCAGCCCCCGATGCGACTTCGTCGATCCTCGTCGACCAAAAGGTACGGGCTGATTCCCATCCTTCGTCATTTCGACTCGGCCTCAACCCGCCTGGCGACCTCGCTTTGGCGGGCGCTCACGTTGAGGCGAGTGCAACCTCTCTGGGGTTTCGTGTGCGGTCGCCTTGGGACCGATTGACGGGTGTCTCGACCTACGGACCCTCTGGGTCCGAGGAAGATGACGACCCCAGCATCTGCTGGGATTTCTCCGGATTTGGCAACCCCAGTGCCATGCGGGACTTCATGACCGCATGTGACTACTGCCTCTCCGACTGTTCCGACGGCAGCCGCAGCCTTGGCGACAAGGACTGCGGCCCGAACCGCGAATGTTTCCACGTCGAGCTAGGGGATCCCTCCGGAGGCGGCTGTCTCGGCATGCCGGAGGATGGTGATCCCCCTAGGCCAGCGCCTCGCGCCGACATCCCGCGGGAGCTAGCTGTGGTCCCCGTTCCGGCGGGGGGTCACGACCCACAGCTCGAGCAAGTCCGCAGGGCGCAGGCCGGGCTCGATGAGGGAGCAGGAGCGCTCGAGGCAATCCGCCAGAACATCGGGCAGGTATGGGCGAGCCAGCCCCCGGCCGGAGGAATACCTCACCTGCCCCAAGGTCTCCAGCACCGCATCGCCAACGATGCCAGGGACAGACCGCCACCCGCATCCGGCGGAACCGGTCAGGACCTGGCCGCCGCAGCGATGCTCCTCCGCACGATGCCGGAGTCATCAACCACCGAGGGTCGGCGAATCCAGGGAGAACTCAAGCATCTCCTGGAAGGCGCTGCGGCCCGGCGGGCCGAGAGCTCTGCCTCCCGAAGGCAGGGGTACCCCTCGGAACCTCGTGCCGCGACTTCCCGACTCACGCGGGAAGCCTCGGTCTTCACCGGGCGCACGCGCAACACCGCGCCTACGGCCCCGGGCCACCTCGGCGACGAGCACCCTCATCGCGACTGTCGGGCCCGCCTCGACGAAAGGGTGCGCCGAGGTTATCACCCCAGGCGTGGGGGACGCTACGACAGCGGGGAGGATCGGAGTCCCTCGCCCGAACCACCCGGTCCGCAGGTCTTCAGCCGAGCCATTCGGCGGGCGCCGTTTCCGCCCCGATTCCGACCCCCGACTACTATCACAAAGTACTCGGGAGAAACGAGACCGGAATTGTGGCTTGCGGACTACCGCCTGGCCTGTCAACTGGGTGGGACGGACGACGACAACCTCATCATCCGCAACCTCCCCCTGTTCCTCTCCGACACCGCTCGCGCTTGGTTGGAGCACCTGCCTCCGGGGCAGATTTCCAACTGGGAGGATCTGGTCCAGGCTTTCGCCGGCAACTTCCAGGGCATGTATGTGCGCCCCGGGAATTCCTGGGACCTCCGAAGCTGCCGGCAACAGCCGGGAGAGTCTCTTCGGGACTACATCCGGCGATTCTCGAAGCAGCGCACCGAGCTGCCCAACATCACCGACTCCGATGTCATCGGCGCGTTCCTTGCCGGCACCACCTGCCGTGACCTGGTGAGCAAGTTGGGTCGCAAGACCCCCACCAGGGCAAGCGAGCTGATGGACATCGCCACAAAGTTCGCCTCTGGTCAGGAGGCGGTCGAAGCCATCTTCCGAAAGGACAAGCAGCCCCAGGGCCGCTCGTCGGAAGATGCTCCCGAGGCATCTACTCCGCTCGGCGCCAAGAAGAAAGGCAGGAGGAAGTCGCAAGCGAAACGCGACGCCGCCAGCACGGACCTGGTCGCCGCCGCCGAGCACAAGAACCCTCGGAAGCCCCCCGGAGGCGCCAACCTCTTCGACAAGGCACTGAAGGAGACGTGCCCCTACCATCAGGGGCCCGTCAAGCACACCCTCGAGGAGTGCGTCATGCTTCGGCGCCACTTCCACCGGGCCGGGCCACCCGCAGAAGGTGACAGGGCCCGCGACGACGGCAAGAAGGAAGATCACCAAGCAGGAGAGTTCCCCGAGGTCCGCGACTGCTTCATGATCTATGGAGGGCATGCGGCGAACGCCTCGGCTCGGCATCATAAGCAGGAGCGTCGGGAGGTCTGCTCGGTGAAGGTGGCGGCGCCAGTCTACCTAGACTGGTCCGACAAGCCCATCACCTTCGACCGGGATGACCACCCCGACCACGTGCCGAGCCCAGGGAAGTACCCGCTCGTCGTCGATCCCGTCATCGGCGACGTCAGGCTCACCAAGGTCCTGATGGATGGGGGCAGCTGCCTCAACATCATCTACGCTGAGACCCTCAGGCTCCTGCGCGTCGATCTGTCATCCGTCCGAGCAGGCGCTGCGCCCTTCCACGGGATCATTCCCGGGAAGCGCGTCCAGCCCCTCGGACAGCTCGACCTTCCTGTCTGCTTCGGAACACCCTCCAACTTCCAAAGGGAGACTTTGACGTTCGAGGTGGTCGGGTTCCGAGGAACCTACCACGCAGTGTTGGGAAGGCCATGCTACGCGAAGTTCATGGCCATCCCCAACTACACCTACCTGAAGCTCAAGATGCCGGGCCCCAACGGGGTCATCACCGTCGGCCCCACGTACAAACACGCATTCGAATGCGATGTGGAGTGCGTGGAGTACGCCGAGGCCCTCGCCGAGTCCGAGGTTCTCATTGCCGACCTGGAAAGCCTCTCCCGAGAGGTGCCGGACGTGAAGCGACATGCCGGCAACTTCGAGCCAGCAGAGACGGTTAAGGCCGTCCCTCTCGACCCCAGTGGCGACACCTCCAAGCAGATCCGGATCAGTTCCGGGCTCGACCCCAAATAGGAAGCAGTACTCGTTAACTTTCCCCGCGCAAACACCGACATTTTTGCGCGGGATCCCTCGGACATGCCCGGCATACCGAGGGATGTCACCGAGTACTCGCCGGATATTCGGGCAAGAGCCCGACTCGTCAAACGGCCTCTGCACGGACGACGCCCGGGGGCTGCGCCCTTCCCCCACTCACATGCGAGAATCAGTCATCAAGGAAGGGTCGGCCTCGCCCCGGTGGAGCCCGACCCTCCCTCGGGGGCTAAAAAGGGGGAACCCCTCTCGTCGAGTTTGGATGCGCCTCTCCGCGTCAAAAAATTCTTTTTTTTGATCAAGAAGGGGTTTTTGCGTTCTCCCGGATGTGTCAGAAGCGGGGTCTCGAGGAGCGAACTTGGGTACAAATAAGTGGTGAGACCGACTGAGCCGAGGAACGCCTATGCCTCCGGGCTAGGGACACCTCGCTCATCGCCTGCCACGAAGAAAAGACCCAGCTCGGGAAATCACCCTGTTATTGACAAGTCAGGCCAGGCACGCAAATTGAAACAGAAAAGAGTATGACTTCACGCAAGAGAAGTAAAATGTCCAGGCCTCGGCGGCCGCGGCAAATCGCACATCCAACAGAAATTGTTCCAACAAAAGTCAGGCGTCGCCTTGGGAAGGCGTCGCGCCCTCAGCTCCACTCCCGCCGTCGGTAGGGTCCACCTCCGCTTCCGGCGGCGGCACAGGAGGAAGAATCTCCGCCTCGAAGATGGTCGCCAGCGCCGCGCTCGGACCCGCGGCGACCGCGTCGAGCCGCTGAACTTCCGCCAGGGCCGCCTCGTCTTCGTCAGGAAGGCAATACCCCTCACTGACCCGCTCCAGGTCGACAACATAGTGGGAAGCGAGCACGACGAAGGCCCGCCTGACGCCGTGGTGTAGCGCCCCGCGGACTTTACCGCGCGCGTAACCACCTAGGGCTTGAAGACGGCTTTGGGGGGAGCTCCCTGAAGGGACGTCGCCGGGACCAAGCGTCCGATAGACATCCAAGACGGCCTCGGACATGGCCGCGAGATCGGCCTCCCTCTGCTCAGCAGCCCCGTCGAGCGCCTCGGCGAGCGCTTTGGCAGACTCGTCGAGGGCAGACTCGAGCTCTGCGAACAACCAGAAGAAAGACCTCAAACACAAGCGAAAGAAACGGACAAGATCGAGAACCGAGGACGGTCAAGCCATACCTCCGGCTCGGACGCGCTGCTCCGAGGCCGCGACTTGGGCTGCGGCCAGATCGGCCACGAGGGTCTTGGCCCGGCTTTCGGCCTCGGCAGCCTGGCCCCGAGATTGGTCCCGCTCCTCGGCAACCTGGACGAGCTCCGACCGCTGCCTCAGCACCTCTGTGCGCGCCGCCGCCGCCTCGGCCCTCAGGTCAGCACAGAGCAACTGGAGGTCCGCTATCTTGGCGTCCTGCTGAGAAAGGCGCGAGGTAGCCCCGGCGAGCGAAGTCCTCAGGGACCGCAGCGAGCCCCAGACGTCGACCTCGCGGCGGATGAACGACGACTTGGCGGCGCTCCGGTCCGTCAGATCCTGGAAAGGAAGACAAGGCATCACGGCAAACGCCTCGCTCGCAGAAGGGAGAAGGTATGCCTGAAACCGTTACCTGGAGGATTTTTGGGACGTCCCCGCAGAGAACCTCCAGCGACGATCGGAGCGACCCCACCGCTGCTTCCGCACGATTGCGGAGCGCGTCCCAGGACCGGTCCTCCTGTTCATCGTCGAGAACGAAGATAGGGTCCGGAGCCTCGCGGGTCCGGAATCGGAGCAACTGGCCCCGGGCCTCGGGGCTCCGCCGCACAGCCACAAGGCTGCTGCCCGCCTGGATGAACTGCGCGTCCATGCCCACCTCTTCTGAAGCCCCGGGCGCCGACGCTGCGGCCGTCTCGACGCCGGCAGCAACCATATGCTCTCCGACTGGGGCGATGCCAACTACGGTGGCGGCAGGCGCCGGCATGGCCGACGCGGCCGTTGGGCTCGGGACCGCATCGGCGCCGGCCGCCTCCCCGATCACGATGGCCGCCTCGGCAGAGGAGCCCGCCTCGGGGACCTGCTCCCCCGGGACGTGCGACGCCCGAACCCCATGCGGCGAAGCGCCCTGCGGAAGGGTCGGCTGAGCGGCGGGGCCCGGGATGGCGCCAGGCGCCTGGACCGACGCCGTCTTAAGGGCCTTCCGGGGCGCCAGGTCGGTAGGGCCATGGCTCCGCTTGCTGGAAAGAGGAAGAAAGGGAAAATCACAGCCAAGACGTATGAATGAAGCGCCAGGATGGAGACATTCCAAGGTACTTACCCGCTCCGAGCCATGATCCACTGTGCCTTGGGGGAGGTCTCGTGGCTCCCGCTCCCTGGAACCACCGCCGAGGTCCGCCTCGCCGACAGCCCTGGCGCCGCCCTCGCCTTGGGCGCCCCTGACGCCCGGGAGGCGGACTGCCCAGGCGCCGCCATGGCAACCTGAGGACCGCTCCCCCGCGCTGCCGGCGCGGGGGACGGCTCTCGAGGGACGAACCCCTCGGCCTGGCTCCCTGGAGTCGCGTCAGCTCCTCCAGCCGAGGGATCAAGCACCCTCTCAGGTTGCCCCCGCCCCTCAGGTCGGGGATCCGGCGTCTCGGCCCCAGGAACCGACGACATCGGCCCGCTCGGGGGCTGACTCGACAGCTCTCGGCCACACCCCGAGCTGGGGCTGAGGCCGAGACGGGCGGCCATGTCGTCCTCCTCCTCCTCATCATCGTCGTCGTCGTCGTCGGATGACTCCGGCGACAGCTCCCCGGGGAGTCCTTCCCTCTCCTGCTGGCGACGGCGTTTCTCCAGGGCGTCCCGAGCCCGCCTCCACTTGCGGGCCCGGGCCTTCTCCGCGTCCTTTTTCTTTTTCTCCTCCTCCGCGGCGACCCGCCGCGCTGCCCGACCCACCGCGTCCTCCGGGACCCGCGGCAAGGAAGGTTTGTGCCGTCCCACCTCCTAAAAAAAGAGGGGGAGGGGAAAAGAAACCCAATCATGAGAACCGGGAGCAACCCGGTATATGAGGAAGGAAGGAGCGAACACTTACCAGAACGATGCACCCCTGGTCGGGGCGCATTCGAGGTTGGGAGAAGGCGTGGGGGTTTGGCTTCCCCATCGCGGCCGACACCCGCCATTGGAGGGCGTCACGGGGAAGAGGATCAGGGGACATCCGTGACCCCTCCCAGTCGGCCTCCAGGGTCATCTCCCAGAGCGACAGCCGCCGTTCCGCCAGGGGGAGCACCCTCCGACGGTGGATGGCGGCAACCACTCCCGCGGCGGTGAGTCCTTCCTCCCGCAACGCCTTCAGGGCCTGGAGAAGAGGTTCGAGGTTTTTCTGCCTCTCGTGTGGAGTCCCATGACGCCAGGCGTCGGGAGCGGCGGTGACAACCCGCTGAGAGAACGGCGGGAGCGACTCTCCGTCATTCCGGAGGTAGAACCACCGGCACTGCCAACCCTTGTTTGAGGATGCGAGGACGGCAGGGATATACTGCAACGACCGCGACTGCCTCAACAAAAGGGTGCAGCCGCCGGCCCGCACCGCTGCGCGGACCTTCCTCTCCCCCATCGGCGAGGCAAAAAGCTCGGCGAAGAAGAGATGTGTCCACAAATCCCAGTGGGGGGCGATCCCCAAATACCCCTCGCACACCGCCACGAAGATAGCGGCCTGCGCGATGGAGTTGGGGGTGAGGTTGTGCAACTCCACCCCGTAATGGAACAGGATGGCCCGCATAAAGCGGCTCGTCGGCACACCAAACCCCCGCTCATGGAAGGAGATGAAGCTCACAACGTACCCCGGCGGAGGGGATGGAGTGACTCCGCCCACGGGAGGAATCCATTCCGGCCGCTGCTCGTCGGTGAGGGGGCGGAGCAAACCCTCACCGACGAGGTCCTCCAGATCGCCCGCCGTCACCGTGGAGAAGGGCCACGGGTCGCGCGGTGGGATGATGGTCCCCCGGTCAGCCATCACCGGAGCAGAAAGGGTGGCGGCGCGAAGGACAAGGGAGGGCGGTTTTTCTTTTCCCTGGCTAGATCTCTCAGACTGTAAAAAACCTAAGAGGGAGACTAGCAGTGGAGTCGAGAACCGTCATCGGACCCTCTCCGGGGTATATAAAGACCAAGGTGAGGCGGTTCCAACGTACCGCCCGAACCGGACGCGGGGTTCAAAAAACGCGAAGCGAAACAGCCGTTCCTCGAACGGCTCGCGCACGCAACGGCAGCCTCGCCGACCGCTCGCCCCGGCGCATTAACTCCGCGGCTCGACGGGCAGCGCTTCTGGCAGGAGCAGCTGGCGACGTTTCGCCTTCGCCAAAGCAACCACACCAAAAAAGGTACGCCACGACGTTCAATTTCGAATCCTTTTTCCCTTTTCCTTCTTTCTCTATCTCTTGCAACAGGGACCGGGAAAGGGGATACCCCCAAAGGGATCCTTCCCCATGAAGGAACTAGGCTCCGAGCCTCCTTACTGATCAGGGGTTCGAAGGCTGGCCCCCCGAAGGGTTCAACAGCCGCCTCAGATCGCGTGGGCCCGACACCCACTACTGGTCAGGGGTTCGAAGGTCGGCCTCCCGAAAGGTTCCACGACCGCCTCAGGCTACTCGGGCTCCGCGCCCATTACTGATCAGGGGTTCGAAGGCTGGCCCCCCGAAGGGTTCACAGTCGCCTCAGACACCGAGCGAGGGATGACCAGGGGTACGTTCGATACATAACCAAGGCTCGGGCTGCGCTCCCAAGGTACCCTAGGACATTTCCGAGACCAGCGGGAACGACTCTGTAACGGAATCCCATCGGAGGGAGGCAACGAGCCCTCGGACCCCGTCACCAGGGGACCGGGTCCGGCAGATCACCCGCAGGTACTTTTGGGCGTGCCTCCGGGCCCCTAGCCGACCCCCAACGAACGGGGCACGGACGTCCACTCGGATTACCGATTGCAGCTCACCGGAGACACCATGTTCGGTGCCCATCGAGGGTAACATGGCGCTCTCCCCCCCTCCTCCTTGCGGAAAGGCGACGTAGGGGCGTATGTAAAAAAGCTGAGTCTGTCCCTGATCGTCCTCTCGCTCTGTGCGGAGGCTCGGGGGCTGCTCTCGCAAACCCGGCTCCGGCCAGACCGTTGACAGCGTCAACATACCAGCCCGAGAAGTTGGGCCCTGACAGTGCACCTGGGCTACGGCCTGTTCGCATGAGGGAACTGCCAGACCAGCCGAAGCATTACGCAAGGCATTAAGACCTAGAAGGAGTGAAACCACTCCTCCGAGGCCTCGGGGGCTACACCCGGCGGGTGCGCTCGCGCGCACCCACCGGAACAAAGTGCAACCGAGAAAGGCTGGTCCCCTTGCAAAAAAGTGCGACGAAAGCCTCCAAGCGAGTGTTAACACTCCCTTCGAGGCTCGGGGGCTACTGTCGGGGACCATAATTAGGGGTACCCTCAAGACGCCTAATTCTCAGCTGGTAACCCCCATCAGCATAAAGCTGCAGAGGCCTGATGGGTTTGATTAAGTCAGGGATCAGTCCATACGAGCGACTTGATCACGCCACGCCCGAGCCTAGCCTCGGGCGAGGGCAGCCGACCCTGAGATGGTTCCGTCTCGCCCGAGGTCTCCTCTTTCACGGCAGACGCATCTCCGGCTCGCCCGAGGCCTTGCCTTCGATAAGAAGTAACCCTGACTAAATCACCGCGCCAACCGACCAAATCACTGGGGCCTTTAACGCAAAAGGTAAGACTGACGGGTAGCCAGGCTTGGCCGAAAGCGCCAGAGGAAGCTCCGCCCGACCCAGGGCTCGGACTCGGGCTAAGGCCCCGGAAGACGACAAACTCCGCTCCGCCCGACCCAGGGCTCGGACTCGGGCTAAGGCCCCGGAAGACGGCGAACTCCGCTCTGCCCGACCCAGGGCTCGGACTCGGGCTAAGGCCCCGGAAGACGGCGAACTCCACTCCGCCCGACCCAGGGCTCAGACTCGGGCTAAGGCCCCGGAAGACGGCGAACTCCGCTCCGCCCGACCCAGGGCTCGGACTCGGGCTAAGGCCCCGGAAGACGGCGAACTCCGCTCCGCCCGACCCAGGGCTCAGACTCGGGCTAAGGCCCCAGAAGACGACGAACTCCGCTTCACCCGACCCAGGGCTCGGACTCCGCCCTGGCCTCTGCCGAGCGACCTCCGCCTCGCCCGACCCGGGAGCTCAGGTTCGGCCTCGGCCATGCAGGATAGACTCGACCTCGGCCTCGGAGGAGCCACCACGTCGCCCGACCTAGGGCACAAGTCCGCCACGTCAACAGGAAGCGTCATCATCACCCTACCCCGAGCCGACTCGGGCCGCAGAGAACAGGACCGACGTCCCATCTGGCCAGCTCCGCCAGATAGGCAATGATGGCGCCCCGCTAGACCCATGACGACGGCGGCTCTCAGCTCCCTTACGAAAGCAGGAGGACGTCAGCAAGGGCCCAGCCACTCCGACAGCTGTCCCTCCGTCCGGCTCCATCGCTTCTCCGACAGCCACGACGCCACACTAGCTGGGTGCCAAGATCTCTCCGGCTGCCACCTTGGCATGTACTTAGGGCACTAGCTCTCCCCCGCTAGACACGTAGCACCTTGCTACACCCCCATTTTGTACACCTGGATCCTCTCCTTACGCCTATAAAAGGAAGGACCAGGGCCTTCTTAGAGAAGGTTGGCCTCGCGGGGATGAAGGGCAGGGGCAGGCGCTCTCTCGGGGCCGCTCGCTCCCCTCACCCGCGCGGACGCTTGTAACCCCCTACTGCAAGCGCACCCGACCTGGGCGCGGGACGAACACGAAGGCCACGGGATTCTCCGACTCCCTCACGACCCGGCTCCGGCCGCCTCGCTCTCGCTCTCCCTCTCTCTCTCTCCCCCCTTCGCGCTCGCCCACGCGCTCGACCCATCTGGGCTGGGGCACGCGGCACACTCACTCGTCGGCTCGGGGACCCCCCGGTCTCGGAACGCCGACAAGCAGCAAGCACCACTGCCACCACCACCACCACCAGTTCCACCCTAGGACAAGCACCGGGAGTTCATGAGCCAAAAGCCACCTACCTTCGCCAGCTCGCCAGATCCATTACATGCTGATGATTGGTTGAAGTCAGTAGAGAAGATGCTCAACATTGCCCAATGCTCTGACCGGGAGAAGGTTCTATATGCTTCTAGTCGTCTGACTGGTCCTGCTATTGACTGGTGGGATTCTTATGTTGTTGCCCATGATGCTGCTGATACTATTACTTAGGCGGATTTCACCACACAGTTCAGAAACTACCACATTCCTGCTAGATTAATGAAGATCAAGAAGGAGTTTCTGTCATTGAAGCAAGGCGACATGTCTGTCAACGAGAACCATGACAAATTCATTCAGCTGTCAAGATATGCTCCTGATGAGGTGGCTAATGATGAAAGGAAGCAAGAGCACTTCATAGAAGGACTCAATGGGCCACTGCATTACGCACTGGTCGCTCACACATTTCCATCATTCTAGAGGCTGCTTGATAAAGCTCTAGCTATTGAACAAAAGCGTGTTCAACTGGGAGATTTGAAGAGGAAGGCCATTGCTCAAGGACAGGGCAACAGTGTTCGACCTCGCTATGTTCCGCATCAGGGTACCCCTGCTCATCTAGGAGGAGGACCACGTCCAGCTCAGTATGCTCCACAGGGGACTCCACAGACGCCTCATACTCGTCAGGCTGCCCCCACTGGCACCCCGGCGAGCCCTACAGGACAGAAGACAGGCCCTACATGCTTCAAGTGCAGTCAGGTTGGGCATTATGCTAATGCTTATCCGGTGGGGAACTCCAGTGCACCAGCTCAGAACAAGCAACAGACTTCTGGTAAGGGATTCTCTATTGCCAGGGTTAATCAGGTCAGCGCTGAGGCTACTGCTGAAGGAGCGGACATCGCACTTGGTATGTTTTATATAAATGCAATTCCTGCAACAATATTACTTGATTCTGGTGCTACACATTCATTCATGTCTGCTCGATATGCCAACACAAATGAGTTACCACTGAAAAATATGAAAACAACAATGCTAGTAATTACACCTAAAGGGCCTGTTGAGGCAAATCATATGACACATAAATTGATATTGACAATTATGGGAAGAGAATTATGGGTTACCGCTATAATATTAGAGGCAAGCAGTATAGATCTGATCCTTGGTATGTCATGGCTAAGAAAGGCAAAGGCCATTATACAATGTGGTAGGGGTACTATAGAACTCACCAGTCTAAAGGAGAAAGGTTTCAAGTTGAAATTGCAGTAACTACTTCTACCCAGCGTGCAACATTCTTTATAGATGAGGAGTTTGTTGGTGACAACATCCGTGTGGTTAGGGATTTTCCAGATGTCTTTCCAGAGGAGTTACCAGGGATGCCACCGGAGAGGGAAGTTGAGTTTGTCATTGATATCTTACCTGGGACTGCTCCTATTTCTAAACGCCCCTACTGAATGTCCATAGAAGAGTTACAAGAACTTAAGAAGCAGTTAACAGAGTTGCAGGAGGCAGGGTACATTCGTCCGAGTTCCTCACCTTGGGGAGCTCCAGTACTGTTTGTATAGAAGAAGGATGGTTCACAACGGATGTGTGTGGACTATAGATCACTTAATTATGTCACCATTAAGAACAAGTACCCGTTACCTCGTCTTAATAACTTATTTGATCAGATGAGAGGTGCTAGGGTGTTCTCTAAGATTGACCTCAGGTCGGGCTACCATCAAATGAAGATTAGGCCATCTGATATTCCCAAGACGACTTTCTCAACCCGATATGGTCTATATGAATTCACAGTCATGTCATTTGGCTTAACCAATGCACCAGCTTATTTTATGAATCTGATGAATAAGGTGTTCATGGAGTATCTCGATAAATTCGTCGTGGTATTCATCGACGACATTCTTATTTATTCCAAGAATTATAGTGAGCATGAGGAGCATTTGCGGATGGTGCTACAGAAGTTACGGGATAATCAGCTTTATGCCAAATTCACCAAGTGTGATTTCTAGCTTGATGAAGTACATTTTCTCGGGCATATCATCTCCAAAGGAGGAATTGCTGTGGATCCGGCTAAAGTAACAACGATAGTTGATCGGAAGATACCAAGTACAGTCTCGGAGATCCAGAGTTTCTTGGGACTCGCAGGCTATTACCGGCGATTCATTGAAGGGTTCTCCAAGATTGCTAAGCCTATGACCTCATTGTTAGAGAAGGGCAAGGAGTTAAAGTGGACTGTGGAATGCCAAGAGAGTTTCGACCAACTGAGATCTAAGTTGATGGCAGCTCCAGTGCTGATTATGCCAAACTTGCAGAAGAATTTTGTTATATATTGTGATGCAAGTCACCAAGGCCTAGGATGTGTGCTGATGCAAGGACACGTCATTGTCTACGTGTCTCGTCAGTTGCGGAAACATGAGTTGAATTACCCCACTCATGATTTAGAACTGGTAGCCGTTGTGCATGCCCTCAAGATCTAGAGACACTATATTATGGGAACCAAGTGCCGAGTCTACACTGATCACAAGAGCTTAAAATACATTTTCACTCAGAAGGATCTCAACCTTAGGCAATGCCGATGGTTGGAGCTCATCAAGGATTATGACCTGGAAATTCACTATCATCCGGGCAAGGCAAATCTAGTTGTGGATGCTTTGAGTCGGAAGGGGTAGGTCCATGCAGCTATTGTCACCCAGTTACCCGATGAGTTAGCAGAAGATTTTGAGAGGCTCAATCTGGGGATAGTTTCTCATACTGAAGGAATTACCATCAAAGTGGAACCTACCTTAGAGCAAGAAATACGAAAGGGTCAGATCGGTGATGCCAAAATTCAGGAGATCAAGGATCTGATAACGGAAGGTAGAGGCCTAGATTTCACGGAGGATGAGCAGGGCACGATATGGTTTAAGAACCGGATTTGCGTTCCTGATATCGATAGTCTTCGAGAAACTATATTGAAGGAGGCACATGACTCAGTTTACTCCATCCACCCTAGTAGTTCTAAGATGTACCAGGACTTGAAGCAGAAGTATTGGTGGTATGGACT
The DNA here is from genome assembly GCA_029449295.1 of Zea luxurians. Classification (NCBI taxonomy): domain Eukaryota; kingdom Viridiplantae; phylum Streptophyta; class Magnoliopsida; order Poales; family Poaceae; genus Zea; species Zea luxurians. The sequence goes on from JAOPSE010000009.1 coordinate 120,014,676, forward strand.
AAAGAAGGATGTTGCTTCACATGTTGCCCTATGTGATGTTTGCTAGAGGGTGAAAGCGGAACATCAAAGACCTACTGGTTTACTGCACCCACTTAAGATACCTGAGTAGAAATGGGAAGAGATTGGCATGGACTTCATTATGGGATTACCCCGCACATCTGCTGGGTATGACTCTATATGGGTGATTGTGGATAGGCTAACTAAAGTAGCCCACTTTATTCTAGTGAAGACCATGTATTCAGGAGCCAAGCTAGCAGAGTTGTACGTGGCACAAATTGTATGCTTACATGGTGTGCCAAAGAAGATTGTTTCAGACCGGGGATCACAGTTTACTTCTCGATATTGGAAGAAGTTGCACGAGTGCTTGGATACAAGATTGAATTTTAGTTAGGCCTACCATCCTCAAACTAATGGGCAGACCGAGAGAACCAACCAAGTACTAGAAGATATGTTAAGAGCTTGTGCTCTTAAACATGGTGGTAGTTATGATAAGAGTTTGCCCTATGCGGAGTTCTCTTACAATAACAGTTACCAGGCCAGTTTGAAGATGTCCCCGTTCGAGGCTTTGTATGGCCGAAAGTGCAGGACTCCATTGTATTGGGATCAAACTGGTCAAAGGCAGTTCTTTGGACCTGAAATTATACAAGAGGCTGAAGAACAAGTCCAGCAAATAAGGGAGAATTTGAGAACCGCATAGTCAAGGCAGAAAAGCTATGCGGACACCCGGAGAAGAATGCTAGAATTTAAGGAGGGTGATTACGTGTATCTGAAGGTGTCACCGATCCGGGGTATGAGAAGATTCAAAGTTAAAGAGAAGTTGTCTCCTCGCTTCATTGGACCCTTCTTAATCCTAAAGCAAGTGGGCGATGTTGCATATCAACTGGAACTATCTAATCATCTTGCGGATGTACATGATGTCTTCCATGTATCATAGTTGAAGAAGTGTCTCAGGGTACCTGAAGAGCAGCTACCAATGGAGGATCTTAGTGTTCAAGATGATCTGACTTATGCAGAATATCCTATCAAGATTCTTGATACCTTAACTCGAGTCACGAGGAGTAAAGTGATTAAAATGTGCAAAGTGCAATGGAGTCACCATGGAGAAGATGAAGCAACTTGGGAGAGAGAAGAAGAACTACGCATAGACTTTCCTCATCTCTTTCCCAGTCCTTCCTAAATCTCGAGGACAAGATTCTTTGTAAGGGGGTAGGATTTGTAATACCCAAATTATAATGCTTATAAAAGAGTTGAACTCCTTATGTGATTTGCCATCTATCTTTGAGACATGTGACTAATCATGTTTAAAAATGAATAATTCCTTACTAAAACACAAATAAACCATGCATCATGCTAGAGTTTAATTGTTTATGCATTTCATAATAAAAATACTAGTAATAAAAATATTATAAAATTTAAGTTTGGATCAACACCTAAAGTGAAATTAAGATTTGAAAATAGAAATGGGAAATTGAGAGGGAAAGAAAGAGATATTAGATTATACAAAATAAAATTTATAATTGAATAACTTCATCCCATTTTGGTAAGATTAAATTTAACATTAGTTGAGTACAACCTTGCCACCAAGTTGAATTTAAAATTTGATTGAAGTTTGAATTTGAAATGGAAAGGAAGGAAATAGGAAAATAAAAGGGAAAAGAAAAAAGGAAAAAAGTGACTGTGCGCTTGGGCCAAATTAGTCCCTGGCGGCCCATCTAACCCATTCCCGCGTAGCCATGGAAATAACCGCAGCCAACCCTCTGTGCTAATGACGTATGGGACCCACGAGTCAGCGTCCTCCGCGCGCGCTGGCTGCGGAATACTCACACTAACAGATGCCCCCCCCCCCCCACATCAGCCACTTCCGCACCGCTCCCTTCGCTGGGTCCGCGCACGCTTCTGCTGGTAAGCCGCTGACAAGTGACCCCACATGTCAGTTGCGTCATTGCCGTTGCAACGGATCCACGAAGACCGTGGCGATGCGCTCGCGCACGATCCGCCACGTCGAGCCTATAAGCTTGGGAGTTCCTCTCTCCCTCTTGACTGCAACGCGCTTGTGAATCCATTACCCCTCCTTCCGCTTCCGAAACCATTGGCCGGCTCTGCCTGGGAGTGCCGGCGCATAGGTCGCCACCGCTGTTGCCCCGCACTTATACCGCCGCTCCAGAGTCTGCGTAAGGTCGGAGCTACTCGCTGGGGTTCATGGGTCGCATTAGTGGAGGAATTGCGACAAGCGTGCCCGGGAGCTCTGGTGAATTCCTCGCTGTCGAAGCCCCTCCGCTGTGTGCCGCGGATAGGTTGGAACTCTACTCGGACTCTAGTAATTCCCCCGCCAACGCACCCTCAACATTGTACTCTTCGTAAAGTAGCGTTTCGCGTAAGAACCGAGAGCTAGGGACGTGGATCGAGGGCGCCGGCGATGGCGCCTGTCACACCCGGTTTTTAGAAGGTAAACCGAATGCGAACCATGTACGTGTCAGGATCAGTTATTCACGTACACAACAGTTACATAACATGGACATCATCACACAGTGCTCAAAATAGTATTAAAAGGGAAATAATAGTCGATTACATCATGCGTCTGAGACATCCATATAGTCCTTACAATAAATCAAAGTGCGGAAAAGAAACGTAGATAACACGGCATTCACAGGCAGCCGACTGGGGGTTGCCGCTAACCCACACCTAGAACTCGTCGTAGTCTTGGAACTCCTGGAAGTCTCCTTCCACAGCTTCATCTTCGCCGGAGCAGTGGTTGCAATGCTGACAACCTGGGGGGGGTTGGTGTGTAGAGCAAGAGTGAGTACACATCAACATACTCAGCAAGCATCCTGTTTGCCTGTAGTGGACTAGCTTTATGTGGGGGTAAGTCAAGCAGTTGCTTTTAGTTGGTCAGTTTATTATTTACTAGTAGAAAGCCAGGTTTTAGCATTAACCCAAGTTATTAACCCAAAGTACCCTTTCCAAACGGAAAGAATACCACTTACCATTACCATAAGCATAATCATAACCATCGATCTCATAGCCACCTGTACCAAAGTATCTCTGATCAAGTACCACTAATCACTGGAGCTCCCTTGGCCGCTCATAACCGCGAGCACGGCTGATATATCAGTTTTCAAACACTCTGCAGAGGTTGTGCACTTTACCCACAAGCCGTGATTCCCTCTTGCCTCGGGCGTATCAAACCCTTAAACACTACCAAGGTGAATAGGCAGGGTCTCACTACGTAGCCTTTACAAAGATTTCCCCGGGGCTGTAGCCGCCCGTTAGGTTTCCTAAATGTACCGCACTCCTCCCCAAGGGACAAATCAACCTTGGCAGAGCGAGCCGCATACACCGAGCCCCATTGACGGCACAACGGCTAAGCCATCTACACCCCGGTTCCTCTAATTATTCAGCTAAGGGCGTCCCACTCTACCCTCATGGTTGCACTATTTTCCCGGGCGGTCATCCATAGAACAGGTCCTTACGGAGAGGCACTCGAGAAACCGCTCGAGCCCCCTTGAAGACCACAAGTACAACATCATAATAAGAGAAGGGAAAACAGCGTATCATATATAATCTCATCATGTTCATTGATTAGAGTTTGAGCAATAGCATGAAGCTAAACAATAATAATCCGACCCAAATAGGTAAACAAGGACATGGATAACAAAAGCTAGTCAATCCTTAGGTATAAATGTGTAATGCGGGAGGTGAATTAAAGAATGGATAGGACAGAGATAGGTCAAAGGACACTTGCCTCCACCAACCGACTGCTGCTCAGGGGCTTCTCCTGCGAGTTCTTCGGGCTCTTCGACCGGATCGTTCTCTATGCGATTGCAAGCATACATACATACATCCATTCAAATTAGGAAACAAATAGTACACCACACAAGGGGACAAATAAAGTAAATATGCATCAAGTATGACATTCGGTATCGCATTCGTTAAGGTTAGAAAGAAACGGGGAAAGGTCTCGCAGGGGTTAAAGCTTATGCACGAATGATTAGTTACAATTGGTTCTAACAAAAGAATTTAGTTATATGCACTAATGGAAACCTAGTCATTTTTAGTTGATCAACATTGAACTGGATAAACAATTGATTATATGAATCAACTAGCGTAACAGAATTCTAAATTAACTTTCCTATTTCAATAACATGAACAATGATTAACCTGCCTAAAATAAAATATATAACAGTAATGAAATAAAATAAAACAAAATAAAATAAAAAAATAAAAAAGGGGGGGGCGGTTGAACCGGCCAGGGGGCGGTTGAACCGGCCTGGGGCAGGGGCGGCTGGGCAGGGGGCGGTCGAGCTGGGCGCGCAGGGGCGGCCGGGCTGGGGCGGCCGAACCGGCTGGGGGGGGGGGGGGCTGGGCCGGCCAAGGCGGCGGCCGAGCTGGGCGGGCGGGCGCGCAGGGGCGGCCGAGCCGGCCAGGGGCGGGGCAGGGCGCGCAGGGGCGGCGGCGGCTGAGCCGGCCATGGGGCGGCCGAGCCGGGCGGCGGTTGGGCCGGGGAGGGGGAGAGGAGGGGAGAGGGAAGGGAGGAGAGGGGGAGGGGGACCTCACCGAGGACGGGGACGGGCGGCCGAACCGGCGACAAGCTGGGGCGGCGGCTAGGGCAGGGGCGGCGGCTAGGGAGAAAATGGGAGAAAGGGAGGGAGAGAGAGGGATTTGGGGGAAGAGGGAGGGGCGGCTGGGCCAACTGGGCCCAAAAGGGGGGCGCGCGGGGGGGGGGCGGCTGGGCCGGCCAGGGGCGGCTGGGCCGGCCAGGGCGGCCCACGGCGCGGGAGAGAGAAAAAGGAGGAGGGAGAGAAAGAAAAAGAAAAGGAAAGAAAAGGTTTTTCTCCTTTTCGAAATCCGATCTTCCTAGATGAATGCACTTACATTTCTAAGCAATCAAAGAATGCATAGTTCGGCATGGTGCATCAAACAACATAAAGTAATTTAGGGTTTTTCTTTACACGGGAATTCCAAGCCAAACCCCGCTAAAAATTTGGAAAAGGTCAAGGTTTAGCGAGAGAACGAGAAAAGAAAAGGGTAACGCCTGAATTTGGTGAGAGAAAAGAAGAAAAAAAATTCTACCCCCAAATTCAGGGCGTTACAAACCTATCCCCCTTAAAAGAATCTCGCCCTCGAGATTCAGGGCTGGCTAGCAAAGAGCTCTGGGTACTTGGCCATCAGATCATCTTCACGCTCCCAGGTTGCTTTTTCCTCAGAGTGGTGATTCCATCTGACTTTGCACATTCTGGTGGTCTTCCTTCGGGTGACTCTGTCTGCAACCTCAAGGATCTGCACTGGCTTCTCAACGTAGGTCAAGTCCTTTTGGACTTCAAGACCTTCCACTGGCAACTGCTCTTCTGGCACACGCAAGCACTTCTTCAACTGAGACACATGAAAGACATCATGCACAGCGGACAAATTCTCTGGCAGACTGAGCTGATAGGCCACTTCTCCACGCCTTAAGAGGATTTGGTACGGACCAATGTAGCGGGGTGCTAGCTTGCCTTTGATTCCGAACCTTCTGACTCCCCTGATCGGTGACACTTCCAGATAGACATAGTCTCCGACTTCAAAACTCAGCTCTCTTCTTCTTGTGTCTGCATAGCTTCGCTGCCTTGATTGCGCTATCTTGAGATTCTCCCGGACCATCTTGATGTTCTCTTCGACTTCAAGTAGAATGTCTGGCCCAAACACCTGCTTTTCTCCAGGCTGATCCCATTGCAACGGAGTTCTGCAACTCCTTCCATAGAGCGCCTGAAACGGTGACATCTTCAAACTGGCCTGGTAACTGTTGTTATAGGAAAACTCCGCATAAGGCAATCGCTTGTCCCATCCGGACTGATCTTGCAACGCACAGGCTCTTAACATATCTTCGAGAATTTGATTGGTCCTTTCAGTCTGGCCATCTGTCTGCGGATGATAAGCTGAACTAAAATTCAGATGTGTGCCCAAGGCTTCATGCAACTGCTGCCAGAAATGAGAGGTGAACTGCGTTCCTCTGTCTGACACTATCTTCTTTGGCACACCATGAAGACAAACGATCCGAGACATATACAACTCTGCCAATACGGCACTGCTGTAGTTGGTCTTGACTGGTATGAAGTGGGCTGACTTGGTCAAACGGTCCACTACTACTCAAATGGAATCGTAGCCGGCTCGAGTGTGAGGCAATCTGACTATGAAATCCATGCCGATTTCATCCCATTTCCACTGAGGGATCTGCAACGGTTGCAACAATCCAGCTGGTCTCTGGTGCTCTGCCTTAATTCTTCGACAACTATCGCACATAGCCACATGCTCTGCGATTTCCCTCTTCATTCCGTACCACCAGAATTTCTTTTTCAGATCCTGATACATCTTCTCACTGCTAGGGTGAATCGAATAAGCAGTCTCATAAGCTTCCTTGAGAATCAACTCCCGAATGGATTGGACATTAGGAACGCACAATCGGTCTTTGAACCATATCACACCTTCTGCATCTTTACGAAAATCTTTGCCTCTGCCATCTAGAATCAGTCGCCGGATCTCACTGATCTTCTCATCATTCTTCTGCGCTTCTTTGATTTCTCGCTCCAAGGTAGGTTCCAATTCAACTGTGACTCCTCACGAATTGTTCAGAAATCCGAGACTCAACCTGTCGAACTCCTTGGCCAACTCATAAGGCATCGGACGAGCGACCATCAGATTGACTTGACTCTTCCTGCTCAACGCATCTGCCACTACGTTCGCTTTGCCTGGATGGTAATGGATCTCCAACTCATAGTCTTTGATCAACTCTAACCATCTTCGCTGCCTCATATTCAATTCTGACTGAGTGAATATGTACTTCAGACTCTTATGGTCTGTGTAAACATCGCATTTCTGTCCGTACAGATAGTGCCTCCATGTCTTCAGTGCGTGAACCACTGCTGCCAACTCTAGGTCATGGATTGGGTAGTTCTTCTCATGAACCTTCAGCTGTCGGGACGAGTAAGCCACAACTATTCCCTCTTGCATCAACACGCATCCCAAACCTGTGTAACAAGCATCACAATACACAGAGAAGGGCTTGTGCACATCAGGCAAGACTAGGACAGGCGCTGTTGTCAACTTCTCTTTCAGCGCTTCGAAGGCCTCTTGACATTTCTGGGTCCACTTGAACTCAACTTTGTTGCCTAGCAACGCTGTCATTGGTTTCGCAATCTTCGAAAACCCTTCAATGAATCACCGATAATATCCGGCCATTCCAATGAAGCTCTTGATTCCTCGAGCATCCGTTGGCGCTTTCCAGTTCAGAATGTCTGCCACTTTCTTCGGATCCATAGCCAATCCTTCTTTGTTGATTATGTGACCCAAGAACAGGACTTCACTGATCCAGAACTCACACTTGCTCAACTTTGCATACAACTGGTGCTCTCGCAATCTCTGCAATACCATCCTCAAATGATCTGCATGTTTCTCTTCGCTTTGAGAATAAACCAGAATGTCATCAATGAATACCACCACAAACTTATCAAGGTAATCCATGAATACGCTGTTCATCAAGTTCATGAAAAACGCTGGTGCATTGGTCAAACCAAAAGACATCACTGTGAACTCATATAACCCATACTTGGTAGTGAATGCCGTCTTCGGAATGTCCGAAGGTCGGATCCTGAGCTGATGATAACCTGACCTCAGATCAATCTTGGAGAACACACTGGCTCCTCTCAACTGGTCGAACAGATCTTCTATTCTGGGCAAAGGGTACTTATTCTTGATCGTGACCTCATTCAAAGCTCGATAATCGATACACATCCTCTTGGTGCCATCTTTCTTTTCCACAAACAAGACAGGAGCGGCCCAAGGCGAGGTGCTTGGCTGGATGTAACCTTTCTCTGACAGCTCATCAATCTGCTTCTTAAGCTCAACCAACTCTGGTCCGGATATTCTGTAAGCTCTCTTAAAGATAGGGGCGGTTCTAGGAAGAAGCTCTATGGCAAACTCAACTTTCCGCTCTAGTGGCATACCCGGTAAATCCTTTGGAAACACATCTGGAAATTCAGACACAACCTTGATACTCTCAATTGGGTCTGCTTCACTGCTATCGACAGCCATCTGATAACAACTTCCTTTCTTCAGCTCAGGCGGGACTAACTCGGTCACCACTTCCTCTCCTAGTGGGGACACCAACTTGATTGTCCTTTTATCACAACTGATAACTGCCTGATACTTATCTAGCCAATTCATCCCTAGGATGACATCTATTCCCTGAGTACCCATTACTATAAGGTTGGCGGGAAACGCTATCCCCCTTATTTCCACACATACATTCAAACAGATGCTATCAGCTCGAATTCTACCACCGGTTGAGTCAATTTGAATGGGGGTTGACATGGTAGTAATTGGAAGATTATGTGCTTCTACCCATGATGCAGTAATGAAAGAATGTGTTGCTCCAGTATCAAATAACACTTCTGCAATATGGGAGTCGACTGGGAACATACCTACTATCATGCCGGGAGTCTCCTGAACTGCTTCAGCCTCCAAGTGGTTCAGTCTCCCATGATTATAGCGCGGTTGAGAGCGGTTGCCTGCTCCAGGCTGAGACACATTCTGCTTTGCTGGGGCATTGGGGCCTGACTGCTGCTGGGCTGCCTTCTTCGGGCATTGCATCACCCAGTGGCCTTGCTCTCCACAGTGGAAACATGCTCTGTTTCCAACCTGAGCTGGTGCTGCCTGACTGTTCTGCTGGTTTGCTGGGGCAGGAAGACGAGGTGCCTGCTGATTCTGCCTCTGAAACTGACCTCCTGACTGATTGCTCTGACGGTTCTGGTACTGATGCTGAGGATACTGCCTTTGGAACTGCTGATGCTGCTGAGGTGGACGCTGGTTCTGCCTGAACTGCTGAGGTTGATTGCCTGAGAAACGAGGACGACTGCTGCTTCCAGGCTGGGGTCCACTGATCTTGCGCTCACGATCCTCCATCTCCTTACGCTTCCTTTCTGTCATGATTGCTCTGTCAATCAGGTGCTGAAATGTCGGGAAGGTATGATTCATCAGTTGGTACTGAAGAGGGTCAACCAAGCCTCTCAAGAAACGGTACTGTCGCTTGGCGTCGGTGTTGACATCTTCAGGAGCATAGCGAGACAACTGCAGAAACCTGTCTCGATACTCACTGACAGATGATGACCCTTGCTTAAGGGCCAGGAACTCCTCCTTCTTCACTGTCATCAGACCTGCAGGCACATGGTACTGACGAAAGCTACCTCTGAACTCTTCCCAGGTGATGGCATCAGGGTTGGCATGGGTGGCGAGGTAAGACTCCCACCATGATTGGGCTGCTCCTCTCAACAGATGGGGACCATACAAGACTTTCTCCCTGTCATCACACTGAGCGGTATGCAACTCCCGCTCCACAGTGCGCAGCCAATCTTCAGCATCCATGGGGTCAGAAGAATGAGCGAACGTTGGGGGATGACCTCTCATGAATTCAGCACGCTTGTCTCTAGGCATCTAAGGCATCTGAGGCTGAGGTGGTGCTTGCTGCTGTTGCTGCTGCTGCTGCTGCTGAATGGCGGCCAGAGTCTAACCGATGGCTTGAACCGCTTGAGTCTACATCAGAAACATCTGCTCGATCGACATCGGGGGCGGGGGTGGCAGGTGCTGCTGCTGGGGCACCTCATCCTGCGGAGCGGCTCGCTCCTGCTGAGCACGCCTTCCTCCTCTGCGCCTGTTCTCTGACATCTGCAGAATGCAACCACACATCAGAACTGATCTTGCAAATCTTGCAGCATAAGAAAAGAGTATAGAATTCTTCAGCAGCACTGAACAGATGAGCATCTTCACTGATCTCCAACACAGACCACACAGCTTCTCAGATAAAGAGGAAAGTGGAATAAAAGGTTTCCCAACTATATAACTAACTCCATTAACATAATATGTAAACCAAAATGCAGGGGATACCCACACTCTGGTGACAGTCATTACAAAAATCCAAACCAAACATAGTTCATCATGACAAACATAGATGCACAGGACATAGCAAACTATCCTGTCTAACTAAGACTAACTAAAAGCGGGACTAACGCTAAGACTGTAGCTTCTACGTATATATTTTGTATTAATTACAAGATCCAACTCTAACGATCTATGGTCCTAGATTTATCTTGGTCTTGCAGTCGGGATTGCCATAAGACTGGAGTCCACGCCGAGGTGAGCGGTACGGGTGCTGAGTCCCGCTCAGAGATAGAATAGTGCTCTGAGCAAGCCTCCGCGCCCTGGAGACTGTTCTCCGGACGGCGCACCAAACATGTGACGGAACCTCCCAAGTAATCAGGCCCACCTACAGTTGTCCTTGTCTAACAGACATCAGACACCCTGTAGATGTTCCTAAGTTACTTGACAAGCTCGGTATCCTTCCTTACCTCACCAGGAACGTTTCACCCGTCTTGCAGATATTACAGACCATCGGAGATAAAGATATGCGGAAGCGATTTACATAATGTTGGGGGCTTGTTCTCAAATGCTAAGAGTTAAGAACAAGGCAACACAGAAAACGTTAAATATTAAGGTCCTTCGTCCTCCATTACATTATATCCCTTCGGGATATAAGGAACTGCGGACGAAGGTTACGAAGGACGCACCTTCGTAAACATAATAACGAGGGGCGAAGCATTCATATGAATCATGAGGTATAGAATAGACATTCAAATGTTAACATAGAATCATTTCTATTTTTACTAATATGAATGAATACAAATGACTTCAAATTACAAATGTACCTTCGGTCCTGAGGAAGGCAAGAGTACAAGCGTGATGCGAAGGCAAATGACAGGTTCGCGTGAACAGTACAAAGGTACTGTTCATCTATTTATAGGCACAGGTCGCAGCCTGTGACAAATTACAATTATGCCCCTTACAAAGGTTTACAACATTGACTCAGACCTCTTATGGATAAAAAGGTCATTCTATTTCTATGTCGGTTTGTAACGCCGAAGCTCCATAAAAAGGAACCTTCGGCCATCTTTTGGAGACGACTTCAGCCGAAGTTGCTTCTTCGCGTGGGACCTTCGGCGCACCGAAGCACGACCCCAACACATAAACTTACATTTATTTCAAAAAGCAAGCTTAAGGTATTTATTTACAGACCAGGCTAAAGTGAGTGCATAAAAGTAATAATTATACAAACCGGGGAGACACAAACTTCTCCCGAAGGACTAAAAACAAAAGATCTTAAGTGGAGGACCGAGTCCTCCCGCCTTTCAGTCTTGTTTTTCCTCGTTGGGAACCACCTTAGCACAGAAGCAGCAAAAATCTGCTACTTCCCCACCTAAAAACAACAAAGGGATAAACCCTGAGTATGGAATTACTCAGCAAGTCTTACCCGACTAAGGAAAAGACTCTCAAGGGTATGCTGGATATATGGGAGTCAAGGTAAGGCTTCTCAATAGTCAAAGACTCTGTTTTGCAGAAATGCTTACTAAAGTGGATCCTTAAAAATCCAATTTTATTTGTCAAGTTAGGGAAAATTACCTGCACTAGAGTTCTTTCTACCCTAGTTCAATCACTGGTCCTGCACTAGCCAATTTCTTAACCAAAAACCCATCATCTTTAGTGGAATGCTACGTGTAGGTCAGTGACCAAGTCTTCATAACCGCGAAGGTACGGCGATCCGAATCGATTATACTCAGCTGAGGATCTCCAATCACACGACATATGTAGCACTTAACCCTTGCATATGTCAACCCGCCACCGGGGTTCTTAAGACCGGATCAGGTTCACGCAAACCGAGAGCACAGATACACCACCGTCCAGCCTCTTGCCACGGAGGGTACACGCTACTCTCGCCACCGCTCCACTCCCATTTCGTGTTATCTTATTCCGGCCTTAGTCTGCCCGAGGCAAGGCTTACCCATGACGAGGCATGTGACCAGTTAAAGGGTCCTCGATCATCAAGCCTACATCGACAAGGTCCTTAATCGACTCAGACGGAGACACTACACCGAGACTCTCTTCTCGTGCAAGTCACCCGCCCGGTCTCAGCTTACTCATTTCAAACCCAAAGTTTGGTACCTGACAGAGGTACATCTTTTCCGATGTTGAATCCATCACGGCCGTGATGGATCCACCATCAAGTTTTATTTTCGAAAACATCCCTCCCACTTTGCCAAACATCTTTTGTAAAACAAATCCTTTTGTTTTTCTAAAGCAATACTAAGCAAAGTAAAACCTTTTTGTAAAAACAGGATTTCAAGGAGGGTAATCAAAATCAAGGAAGGCAATGCAGGAATTGTTTAATCAATCAATTCCTATCACCTAATGCAGCAAGTAAGTGAGAAAGATTTTAAAGACATCAAGGAAGGTGGCAAATGCATCGGGGCTTGCCTTTGTTATCAGAGGTGTCCTGCTCGGATCCACAGATATTAAAATAGAAGCAGTTGTCTGCCTGGGGATCAGAGGTGGGTGGTATCCCTTCTTCAAAAACTTCTTCTTCTTCTTCTTGCTCTAATATAATCATATACATGCATAAGAATGGATGTCATGGAATGCTCATGAGGATGCAAAGGTAACATAAACTTATTATTTATGTCTTGAGTACAACTTTCCTTCACGGTACTCCGAGAACCTAGGGTTTCCGGAGTCAGTAAAGGAGTTCATGGAGCAGGGGGGGTGGTTTTGGGTTTAGTGATCAAACAAGGCCCAAATCAAACCAAACTCTACCCATGGCTTCTAAATAATGTGATAAGCTCACATAAAAAGTTTGGGAAATTTTGGGCTTATTATTTATTCTCTAAAAATCCAGAATCAATAGTTTAGGCTATTTTAAATATCCTAAAATTCCCTATTCAAACTAAAAATCATAAAACTATTTTTATTAAATACTATGGAAAATAACAAGCCTAGGAAAATTGGTCTCATATTTTTAGGATTTTCCTACCATTTTCTACAGTTTTTCATAGTTCTGCTGAAAAGGAAAAGAAGAAAGATAGGAACAGTAGTGGGCCGAATTCCGGTCCAGGCGGCCCAAGCCTGCGCGAAATCGCGCGCGCGCCCGCGCCCGCGAAGGAAGTTTTGCGCAGAGACCCTCGGGTGTTTGATTAACTGGGAACGAGTTCTTTTACTATTTCACAGAGTCGCTGACAGTTTACGAAAAGGTCCCCGGGTTTCTGTCAATTCACAACTCGCAGTCCCCGACGGCGTTCAAGCACGGCCGCGCTCCGGCGAGCAGCAGACCGGTCGAACGGGGCAACGGCTGAGCTCTCCGAGCGGTGGACATGGAATTGGGGTCAGTCTAACTACTTCCCCTAACTTAATTGCACTATTAGTGGATCATGGAGCTCCGGCCACGGTGACCGTAATCAAAGCGGCGAAATGATCGTGTTCCCGGCGATGGGCGCCGGTCTAGTTCGATTGAAGGGGTCGGGAAGCTTAAGGAGGGCCTACGGATGCTAAAACAAGTAGCAGAGGGACTTGAGCTCACCTAAATCGAGCTGGCCACGGTGAGGTACTTGCACGGCGGCGGAGAACCGATTTGGGGGCAACGAGTAATTCAGGCGAGTGGGTGGACAATCGAGTGTGGGAGCGGGTGCTAGAGCTTCACAAGTTCATGGCGCAACTAGCCCTGCCCTCAATTTATAGAAGGGCAAAGCGGTGGCCACGAATTTGAGGAGGACGCGCGGCGGCCGGAGAGGAGGAAGAAGCACCGGATGCGGTGAAAACGTGTTAACTGCCGTGGCAAGCTCCTCATCAACGATGGGATGGTCAAGAGGAGTCATGGTGACGCGGTGTAAAGGCTTGGACACGCGGCGCACGGTGGAAATCGTCCAACGATGGCGAGCCTTTATCCCGAACGTCCGACGAGTGAGGGGGAGGTGTACCGCGGCCGACCGGGTGGCCTCTAGCTCACCGACGGCGAGGACTTACACCGACCGTGCTTATCCAAGGACCACCGAGCACGAATCGTGACGAACAACGATCGACGGCGACGGCTACCGGCGGTGAGCTCAGACAGAATCTCCTTCAGTTTAGTCAGGCACTGTACCATGGAATTCTTTCATCAGAGCTTCTGACCGAGCGACTTTAGAGTTAATTTTCTCCCGATTTCATGTGACAACAGGTCCAAGTCTCTGCACCAAAATTGTAGTGCTACATACCAGCTACAACTCAGCTATAGGACTTGATCACATTTGAGCACTAGATCATGCTTGAATCTGAACTAGAAGTTGATGTCAGTTCACTGCTAAACAGAATTTCAGATCAAACAGCCTGACAGCCAGTTTTGGACTGGGTTTTTCTCTAAATTCTTCTTAACAACTAAGCTCACAACCTTAAGCAAAGTTGTTCTCCTATAATGGGTCTTCAACTTTGATGTGGTGACCTAGGGTAAAAACCCTATACTTTGTAAGTTACAAAGCCCCAAAGTTGAGCCCATGCACTGATTTTTCAGACTTAGAGTAAACTCAAATGAAGCCCATTTTGCATTTAGGTCCAAAACTTAGGGTTTGGCTTGCAAAATCACATATTGGTGAACCAAAGGACTTAAAATACTTGTTTGGCTTGGCTTTTGCACTTTAGCCCAAAAGTGGGCTAATTTTGCACTTAGGTCCCTAGGGTTTGGTTTTAGGGTTTCCCAGGGTTCCAATTAGGGTTTCTGGCATCCCAGGGGTATAAATGTGATTCAACTTAGTGTTTGGGGATATTTCATGACTTTTCTCACAAGCCCTAAAATTTTTCTCAACTTGGGTTAAGTTTTACCCCTTTAACCACTAGTTAGGGTTAAGTTCTTTAACCAGGGTTCTATTTGTAAAACAGTAAAACAATACAACTTGTTTGAAATTTTTGCCTGGTGAATGCACTCTAGGTGTGTCAAACATATGCAATGCCAATGCTCATGATGTCATGCTCAAGTTTTAGTTATAGTAACACCAGGGGTGTTACATCCTTCCCCCCATAAAAGAATCTCGTCCCGAGATTTAAAGTCCTAGGGTGAGTAATGGAAAAGGAAATGTGTCATGTTTTTATTTCCTGATTTCTGGTACAAGGCAGGGGTGGTGTGGGGGTTCATTCCTTTATTACATAGCTATACAAACTTTACAACTTACAAGAGGCTAGGAAGCCTGGGAAATTCTTATCTAAGAAATCTTGGGTTTCCCATGTAGCCTCATCTTCCGAATGCTGGTTCCACTGTATCTTATAAAACTTGAGAGTCTTTCTCCGGGTAACCCTGTCCTTTTGATCCAGAACTCGAATAGGATGTTCCGAGTATGTTAAGTCTGGTTCCAGGACAACATCAGTCACTTCAACGGTTCGATCGGGAACCCGAAGACACTTCTTCAATTGTGACACGTGGAACACATTATGCACGGCAGACAATGTTTCGGGGAGCTGAAGTCGGTATGCCACTGGTCCACATTGCTGAAGTACCAGGAATGGACCAATGTACCTGGGTGCAAGTTTTCCTTTAATCCCAAAACGCGATACGCCTTTCATTGGTGAAACCTTTAAGTAGACGTAGTCTCCTTCCAAGAAGTATAAGGGCATTCGTCGTGTGTCTACATAACTTTTCTGACGAGTCTGTGCCTTCTTCATATTATGAACTATTTTCTGAACCTTTTCTTCGGTTTCTTTTACCATATCAGGTCTAAAGAAATATCTTTCACCAGGTTCAGACCAATTTAGCGGAGTTCGACACCGTCGCCCATACAAAGCTTCAAAAGGTGCCATCTTGATGCTTTCCTGGTAACTGTTATTATATGAAAACTCCGCCAAGGGTAAGCATTCATCCCATTTCTGTGAGAAATCTAGGACACATGCCCGCAACATATCTTCAAGTATTTGGTTCACTCTCTCAGTTTGTCCACTGGTTTGAGGATGATAGGCCGAACTGTGGAGCAACTTAGTTCCCACGGATTTATGAAGTTCTTCCCAAAATTTGGATACGAACTGAGGTCCACGATCCGACACTATGGTCTTTGGAACACCATGCAAACTGAGAATACGAGCAATGTATAACTCCGCATAGGTAAGTACCGGGTAATATGTCTTGACCGGCAGAAAATGAGCAACCTTTGTAAGTCGATCAACAATCACCCAGATAGAGTCGTACCCTTTTGCGGTCCTGGGCAATCCCACAATAAAGTCCATGCTTATGTCTTCCCATTTCCATGTTGGTGTTGGTAATGACTGCAATGGACCGGCGGCTTTCATGTGTATGGCCTTGACACGTCTGCAAGTGTCACACTTAGCCACATAGCGTGCAATTTCAATCTTCATCTTCGTCCACCAATAGTGTTGTTTCAGATCATGATACATCTTAGTGCTTCCCGGATGAATGGAATAGCGACTAAGATGCGCTTCATCTAAGATTTGCTGGCGGAGTTCTTCATTCTTCGGCACTACTATGCGGTTGTTGAACCATAACACACCTTGATCATCTTCCTTGAAACATTGGGCTGTTCCAGCCCTGATCTTCTCTCGTATGTGCTTCATGCCCAGATTATCCTTTTGAGCATCAATTATCCTTTGCAAAATGGTTGACTCAAGCTTTAGCTGATTCAGAGTCCCTTGCTGGATTATCCCCAGGTTCAACTTTTCCATTTCTTGACACAAAGTGTTTTCGGAGGTCTTTACCATAAGACAGTGGCAGGAAGTCTTGCGACTCAATGCATCTGCCACCACATTGGCCTTGCCTGGGTGATAATGGATTTCCAGTTCATAATCTTTAATGAGCTCAAGCCATCGTCTTTGCCTCATGTTTAACTCTGACTGGATAAATATATACTTCAAACTCTTATGATCTATATATATGTGGCAGATATTTCCCAGCAGATAGTGACGCCATATTTTCAGGGCATGAACCACAGCAGCCAACTCGAGATCATGAGTTGGATAGTGCTCCTCATGTCGGCGTAACTGCCTTGAAGCATACGCAATTACTCGGCCTTCTTGCATTAGCACACAGCCGAGTCCACTGCCTGACGCATCACAGTATACATCAAAAGGCTTAGTGATGTCCGGTTGAGCCAATACCGGAGCAGTGGTCAATAGTGTCTTCAGTTGCTCAAAGGCTTCGTTACACTTAGAAGACCAATTAAACTTAGTATCATTCTTAGCATGATGCATGAGTAAGTACAGAATCAACCTTGGTTGATTCAACCTTCTATACATTGCACTCTTCCTATCTGGTCTTTAAGATAAACTCTTCAGAATACTTAGGTAAGAAGAGAAAAGAATCTTTAGGTAAGACTTTTGAAAATCTTTTTGAAGATGCCTTAATATCTGCAAAGAAGGGCTAGGCTCCGATACCAGCTGTGACGGAACCTCCCAAGTAATCAGGCCCACCTACAGTTGTCCTTGTCTAACAGACATCAGACACCCTGTAGATGTTCCTAAGTTACTTGACAAGCTCGGTATCCTTCCTTACCTCACCAGGAACGTTTCACCCGTCTTGCAGATATTACAGACCATCGGAGATAAAGATATGCGGAAGCGATTTACATAAACTTACATTTATTTCAAAAAGCAAGCTTAAGGTATTTATTTACAGACCAGGCTAAAGTGAGTGCATAAAAGTAATAATTATACAAACCGGGGAGACACAAACTTCTCCCGAAGGACTAAAAACAAAAGATCTTAAGTGGAGGACCGAGTCCTCCCGCCTTTCAGTCTTGTTTTTCCTCGTTGGGAACCACCTTAGCATAGAAGCAGCAAAAATCTGCTACTTCCCCACCTAAAAACAACAAAGGGATAAACCCTGAGTATGGAATTACTCAGCAAGTCTTACCCGACTAAGGAAAAGACTCTCAAGGGTATGCTGGATATATGGGAGTCAAGGTAAGGCTTCTCAATAGTCAAAGACTCTGTTTTGCAGAAATGCTTACTAAAGTGGATCCTTAAAAATCCAATTTTATTTGTCAAGTTAGGGAAAATTACCTGCACTAGAGTTCTTTCTACCCTAGTTCAATCACTGGTCCTGCACTAGCCAATTTCTTAACCAAAAACCCATCATCTTTAGTGGAATGCTACGTGTAGGTCAGTGACCAAGTCTTCATAACCGCGAAGGTACGGCGATCCGAATCGATTATACTCAGCTGAGGATCTCCAATCACACGACATATGTAGCACTTAACCCTTGCATATGTCAACCCGCCACCGGGGTTCTTAAGACCGGATCAGGTTCACGCAAACCGAGAGCACAGATACACCACCGTCCAGCCTCTTGCCACGGAGGGTACACGCTACTCTCGCCACCGCTCCACTCCCATTTCGTGTTATCTTATTCCGGCCTTAGTCTGCCCGAGGCAAGGCTTACCCATGACGAGGCATGTGACCAGTTAAAGGGTCCTCGATCATCAAGCCTACATCGACAAGGTCCTTAATCGACTCAGACGGAGACACTACACCGAGACTCTCTTCTCGTGCAAGTCACCTGCCCGGTCTCAGCTTACTCATTTCAAACCCAAAGTTTGGTACCTGACAGAGGTACATCTTTTCCGATGTTGAATCCATCACGGCCGTGATGGATCCACCATCAAGTTTTATTTTCGAAAACATCCCTCCCACTTTGCCAAACATCTTTTGTAAAACAAATCCTTTTGTTTTTCTAAAGCAATACTAAGCAAAGTAAAACCTTTTTGTAAAAACAGGATTTCAAGGAGGGTAATCAAAATCAAGGAAGGCAATGCAGGAATTGTTTAATCAATCAATTCCTATCACCTAATGCAGCAAGTAAGTGAGAAAGATTTTAAAGACATCAAGGAAGGTGGCAAATGCACCGGGGCTTGCCTTTGTTATCAGAGGTGTCCTGCTCGGATCCATAGATATTAAAATAGAAGCAGTTGTCTGCCTGGGGATCAGAGGTGGGTGGTATCCCTTCTTCAAAAACTTCTTCTTCTTCTTCTTGCTCTAATATAATCATATACATGCATAAGAATGGATGTCATGGAATGCTCATGAGGATGCAAAGGTAACATAAACTTATTATTTATGTCTTGAGTACAACTTTCCTTCACGGTACTCCGAGAACCTAGGGTTTCCGGAGTCAGTAAAGGAGTTCATGGAGCAGGGGGGGTGGTTTTGGGTTTAGTGATCAAACAAGGCCCAAATCAAACCAAACTCTACCCATGGCTTCTAAATAATGTGATAAGCTCACATAAAAAGTTTGGGAAATTTTGGGCTTATTATTTATTCTCTAAAAATCCAGAATCAATAGTTTAGGCTATTTTAAATATCCTAAAATTCCCTATTCAAACTAAAAATCATAAAACTATTTTTATTAAATACTATGGAAAATAACAAGCCTAGGAAAATTGGTCTCATATTTTTAGGATTTTCCTACCATTTTCTACAGTTTTTCATAGTTCTGCTGAAAAGGAAAAGAAGAAAGATAGGAACAGTAGTGGGCCGAATTCCGGTCCAGGCGGCCCAAGCCTGCGCGAAATCGCGCGCGCGCCCGCGCCCGCGAAGGAAGTTTTGCGCAGAGACCCTCGGGTGTTTGGTTAACTGGGAACGAGTTCTTTTACTATTTCACAGAGTCGCTGACAGTTTACGAAAAGGTCCCCGGGTTTCTGTCAATTCACAACTCGCAGTCCCCGACGGCGTTCAAGCACGGCCGCGCTCCGGCGAGCAGCAGACCGGCCGAACGGGGCAACGGCTGAGCTCTCCGAGCGGTGGACATGGAATTGGGGTCAGTCTAACTACTTCCCCTAACTTAATTGCACTATTAGTGGATCATGGAGCTCCGGCCACGGTGACCGTAATCAAAGCGGCGAAATGATCGTGTTCCCGGCAATGGGCGCCGGTCTAGTTCGATTGAAGGGGTCGGGAAGCTTAAGGAGGGCCTACGGATGCTAAAACAAGTAGCAGAGGGACTTGAGCTCACCTAAATCGAGCTGGCCACGGTGAGGTACTTGCACGGCGGCGGAGAACCGATTTGGGGGCAACGAGTAATTCAGGCGAGTGGGTGGACAATCGAGTGTGGGAGCGGGTGCTAGAGCTTCACAAGTTCATGGCGCAACTAGCCCTGCCCTCAATTTATAGAAGGGCAAAGCGGTGGCCACGAATTTGAGGAGGACGCGCGGCGGCCGGAGAGGAGGAAGAAGCACCGGATGCGGTGAAAACGTGTTAACTGCCGTGGCAAGCTCCTCGTCGACGATGGGATGGTCAAGAGGAGTCATGGTGACGCGGTGTAAAGGCTTGGACACGCGGCGCACGGTGGAAATCGTCCAACGACGGCGAGCCTTTATCCCGAACGTCCGACGAGTGAGGGGGAGGTGTACCGCGGCCGACCGGGTGGCCTCCAGCTCACCGACGGCGAGGACTTACACCGACCGTGCTTATCCAAGGACCACCGAGCACGAATCGTGACGAACAACGATCGACGGCGACGGCTACCGGCGGTGAGCTCAGACAGAATCTCCTTCAGTTTAGTCAGGCACTGTACCATGGAATTCTTTCATCAGAGCTTCTGACCGAGCGACTTAGAGTTAATTTTCTCCCGGTTTCATGTGACAACAGGTCCAAGTCTCTGCACCAAAATTGTAGTGCTACATACCAGCTACAACTCAGCTATAGGACTTGATCACATTTGAGCACTGGATCATGCTTGAATCTGAACTAGAAGTTGATGTCAGTTCACTGCTAAACAGAATTTCAGATCAAACAGCCTGACAGCCAGTTTTGGACTGGGTTTTTCTCTAAATTCTTCTTAACAACTAAGCTCACAACCTTAAGCAAAGTTGTTCTCCTATAATGGGTCTTCAACTTTGATGTGGTGACCTAGGGTAAAAACCCTATACTTTGTAAGTTACAAAGCCCCAAAGTTGAGCCCAT
Source organism: Zea luxurians (assembly GCA_029449295.1). Taxonomy (NCBI): domain Eukaryota; kingdom Viridiplantae; phylum Streptophyta; class Magnoliopsida; order Poales; family Poaceae; genus Zea; species Zea luxurians. The sequence continues at coordinate 120,035,454 of JAOPSE010000009.1, forward strand.
GCACTGATTTTTCAGACTTAGAGTAAACTCAAATGAAGCCCATTTTGCATTTAGGTCCAAAACTTAGGGTTTGGCTTGCAAAATCACATATTGGTGAACCAAAGGACTTAAAATACTTGTTTGGCTTGGCTTTTGCACTTTAGCCCAAAAGTGGGCTAATTTTGCACTTAGGTCCCTAGGGTTTGGTTTTAGGGTTTCCCAGGGTTCCAATTAGGGTTTCTGGCATCCCAGGGGTATAAATGTGATTCAACTTAGTGTTTGGGGATATTTCATGACTTTTCTCACAAGCCCTAAAATTTTTCTCAACTTGGGTTAAGTTTTACCCCTTTAACCACTAGTTAGGGTTAAGTTCTTTAACCAGGGTTCTATTTGTAAAACAGTAAAACAATACAACTTGTTTGAAATTTTTGCCTGGTGAATGCACTCTAGGTGTGTCAAACATATGCAATGCCAATGCTCATGATGTCATGCTCAAGTTTTAGTTATAGTAACACCAGGGGTGTTACAAAACAGGTCGCCTCCCAGCGGTCCGGGTAGACCCCGCGACTATGCTGGTAGACCACACAGCGATACTCGATGGACCAAGTACGTCGGTCAAGTGCCTGACGTAGCAGGGTGTCGAGCGCATCGTGGAAGTGACACCCGCGAGCAGCGTCGCGAGTGATGGGTCGAGCAACCCATCCTTCCGGCTCATGGTCAGCAGGGAAGTCAGTGTCGTGGCTCGGGCTGTCGTCGCCATCTCCGTCGTCTGGGTCTCCTCCAGCAGCTACTCCAGAAGCTGGGGCGCCCAGTGGTGGTGCGGGGGGCGCCTCTAGGGGAAGCACAGGAGAGCAGCTCCTCACAGACTCTATCTCCTGCTGGAGCGAGAAAGAAGAGCCCTGCTGCTCCTGTCGTCGACGTTCCTGCTCCTCATGCAGGCGGTGGTGCAGTCTCTCCAAGTGGCTGGACTGTCCGGCCACGGGGCGGCGAAGCAGACGCTCAGCAAGGCGGGAGGGTAAGAAGGGGATGACGGACTTTCGTGTAGTGTGTCTAAGACGAGCCATCTACAAAAGACACCGCAAGCAAAAGAGTGAGAACAGAATTAATATGACCAGCAAATAATGAATCATAAATAAATGAAGGATTAGAATAAAACATAATTATCAGCAAGGTATAATATATAGTAGAACATAGGTTTGGTCAGTATGACCAACTTTTGAAGGGGTACCAAAGTCAAGGCAGGGACAGAGGTCTATAATCTTTAGAACGACCATTCTACTCTAGGTTAGCGGTCCTATAGTTAGCACGGCTTTGATACCACTTATGTCACACCCGGTGTTGGGGTCGTGCTTCGGTGCGCCGAAGGTCTCACACGAAGAAGCAGCTTCGGCTGGAGTCGTCTCCAAGAAATGGCCGAAGGTCCTTTTTTATGGAGCTTCGGCGTTTTAAACCGACATAGAGATAGAATGACCTTTTTATTCATATAGGTCAGAGTCAATGTTGTAAACATTTGTAAGGGGCATAATTGTAATTTGTCACAGGCTGTGACCTGCACCTATAAATAGATGAACAGTACCACTGTACTGTTCACGCGAACCTGTCATTTGCCTTCACATCAGACTTGTACTCTTGCCTTCCTCAAGACCGAAGGTACATCTGTCATTTATATTCATATTAATAGAAATGAAAATGATTCTATGTTAACAGTCCATTTCATACTTCATGATTTATGTGAACGCTTCACCCTACGTTATTATGTTTACGAAGGTGCGTCCTTCGTAACCCTCGTCCGAAGTTCCTTATATCCTGAGGGGATATAACGAAGTGAAGGACGAAGGACCTTAATATCTAACATTTTCTGTGTTGCCTTGTTCTTAACTCTTAGCATTTGAGAACAAGTCCCCAACATTGGCGCCCACCTCCGGTGAACTCACTTCCACTTTTCTGAGCTGATGGCTTCGTTCAACAATCAAGCTGGAGCTGCTTCGGCTTCGAAGCTGGTGCTCCCGATAACAGGCGGTTCTTGCTCAGAGCCGGCTAACAAGAAGCAGAAGAAGGAGGCTCAGAGAAGGGTGCAGCATGTTGGAGTGCAGGGACCTTTCATCAAGTCAAAATGGTCTCATATTCCAATTACCTTCTCTCAGGAAGACCTTCAGCTTAAGGATTATCCTCACAATGATGCTATGGTTATTTCTTGCGTGATCAAAGGATTTCTGGTCCACAATGTCCTAGTTGATACAGGCAGTGCAGCTGACATTATATTTGCTAAAGCCTTCAGACAAATGCAGGAGCCCGAAGACAAGATTCATGATGCTACGCACCCTCTTTGTGGCTTCGGAGGGCGGCAGATTGTGGCACTTGGGAAGATTACCATGCCGGTAACCTTCGGATTTGTCAACAACACAAGGACTGAGCAAATTGTGTTTGATATTGTTGACATGGAGTATCCTTACAATGCTATCATCGGCCGTGGCACTCTTAATGCCTTCGAAGCAATTCTTCACCCAGCTTATCTCTGCATGAAGATACCTTCGGACCAAGGACCTATTGCCATTCATGGAAGTCAGGAAGCTGCTAGAAGGGCCGAAGGAAGCTGGACTGATTCTAAGGCAATCCATAACATAGATGGGGCTGAAGCTTGTGAACAGTACAAATTCAGGAGGGAGAAGGCAGCTTCAGCAGATCAACCGAAGCCCATGTTATTGTGCGAAGATATAGCAGAGCAGAAGGTGTTGTTGGGCTCCCAATTATCTGAAGATCAGGAGAAAACCTTGATAAGGTTTTTATTCAACAACAAAGATGTCTTTGCATGGTCAGCTAATGATCTCTGTGGAGTAAATCGGGATGTTATTGAACATTCGCTTAATGTTGATCCATCCTTCAGACCCCGAAAGCAGAGGCTTCGGAAAATGTCTGATGATAAGGCCGAAGGGGCTCGTAATGAAGTAAAAAGACTCCTCAGTGCAGGAGTTATCAGAGAAGTGAAGTACCCAGAGTGGCTAGCTAACACTGTTATGGTGAAGAAGGCCAATGGCAAGTGGAGAATGTGTATTGATTTCACAGATCTCAACAAGGCTTGCCCGAAGGATGAATTTCCACTGCCAAGGATAGACTCTTTAGTTGATGCAGCAGCTTCTTCGGAGCTCATGAGTCTCCTAGACTGCTACTCAGGCTATCATCAAATCTGGATGAAGAAGGAAGATGAGCCGAAGACTAGCTTCATAACCCCAAGTGGTACATATTGCTATCTTCGGATGCCTGAGGGGCTCAAGAATGCTGGAGGGAGTTTCAGCAGAATGACTGCGAAGGTCCTCCAATCTCAGATAGGCAGAAATGTGTTGACCTATGTTGATGACATTATCGTAAAGAGCACGAAGCAAGAAAATCATATTGCTGATTTGCAGGAGACCTTCGCCAGCTTCAGACAGGCTGGTCTGAAGCTGAATCCAGAAAAATGCGTCTTCGGAGTGAAGAAGGGCAAATTTCTTGGGTGTTTGGTTTCAACGAAGGGAATCGAAGCTAACCCAAATAAAATCGAAGCTATACTTCGAATGGAGCCACCAACCACAAGAAAGGGGGCCCAAAGATTGACAGGAAGGCTGGCATCTCTCAACAGATTTATATCCAGATCAGCAGAAAGAAACTTACCATTCTTCGAGGTGCTGAAGTCAGCTGAAGTCTTTCAATGGGGCCCAAGTCAACAAAAAGCCTTCGAAGAGCTGAAGCAATATTTAATAGATCTCACAACATTAACTCCACCAACGCCAGGGGCTTCTCTGTTGTTGTATGTGGCAGCTTCGCACTCAGCAGTAAGTGCGGCGCTTGTCCAGGAGAAGTTTGATGGACAAGCTAAGAAGCAGGTCCCAGTATATTTTGTGTCTGAGGTCCTCAGTGTCTCAAAGAAAAATTATACAGAGCTGGAGAAGATATTATATGCCGTTTTAATGGCATCCAGGAAGCTTCGGCATTACTTTCAGGCATTCAACATTATTGTTCCCTCTTCGCAGCCGTTGAAGGACATCATGAGGAACAGAGAAGCTACTGGGCGTATTGGAAAATGGGTTGCGGAACTCAATGAATTTTACATTGATTATGTGCATAGATCCTCAATTCAGTCTCAAGCATTGGCAGATTTCATTGCCGACTGGACGCCAGGGGCTCAGGACGAGGAAGCGAATAAAGATGCCGAAGCATGGACAGTGTTTTGTGATGGCTCTTGGGGAACCTTCGGAGCAGGCGCAGCTGCTGTGTTGGTCTCTCCGTCCAAGGTTAAAACTTGCTATGCAGCAAGACTTGACTTCAGCTGCACAAATAATATCGCTGAGTACGAAGCCTTGCTCCTGGGTCTTCGGAAACTAAAGGCAATGGGGGTCAGAAGGGCGATCCTTAAAACTGATTCTCAGGTTGTTTCGGGTCATATTGATAAAAGTTGCAAGGCTAAAGACCCGAAGCTTGAAAAGTACCTAGACACGGTCCGAAGGATCGAAGCTTCCTTCGAAGGATTTTCTGTTAAGAATATCCCTCGAGGGCAGAATGAGCATGCTGATTTGTTGGCCAAGTCTGCAGCACAGAGACTGCCGCTACCTTCGGACGTGTTCTTTGAGACAATAAAGGCACCTTCAGTGGAGCTACTCGAAAGAGCAGTCCTTAACATTTCTCCTGTGTACAGTGAAGATTGGAGAACTGAAATAATCTCTTACCTTCAGGGTAACTTCCTATCAGATGACGAAGCTTATAATAAGAGGATAGAGGCAAGAGCTCGTCCCTATGTCATGATAGAAGGGGAGTTGTACAAGCGTGGAGTTTGTGCCCCGCTGCTTAAGTGCTTGTCTAGAGCCGAAGGTATAGAGTTGATGAAGGAGATACATGCAGGCCTGTGCGGATCCCACATCGGATCCAGGCCGTTACTTGGAAAAGTATTCCGCCAAGGATTTTATTGGCCGAAGGCAGCTTCGGATGCAGCGGAGTTAGTTCAAAAGTGCGAAGGTTGTCAAAAATGTGCAAGAGATCAAAAACAACCTTCGTCATTAACACAGCTGATACAACCCATCTGGCCATTGCAAAGGTGGGGCCTTGACTTGTTGGGTCCATTGCCACCGGCCCAAGGCAACCTAAAATATGTTATAGTAGCTGTGGAGTATTTTTCCAAATGGATTGAGGCGAAGCCATTAGCCACAATAACTTCGGCCACTGTCCAAAAATTTTTCTGGCAGAATATTGTCTGTCGCTTCGGAGTGCCGAAGGCTATCACTGTAGATAATGGAACACAGTTCGACTCCGAAGATTTCAGAAATTTCTGTGACCAAATTGGCACGAAGATCCATTTTGCGTCAGTCAGGCATCCGGAGTCGAATGGGCTTGTTGAAAGGGCCAACGGCATCATAATGACAGGAATAATGAAGTTAATTTTTAATCAACCAAGGGGAAAATGGCCAGATCAGTTGATCAAAGTGGTGTGGAGCCACAATACAACAACATCAAGGTCTACAGGTTTTACCCCATTCAAGTTATTATTTGGTGACGAAGCAATAACTCCAGAAGAAGCTAAAGCTGGATCAATAAGAGTGGTAGCTTCGGCAGAATCAGGTGCCGAAGATACTTGCCTTGTGGAAAAAGATGCCTTAGAAGGGATCAGGCTTCAGGCCGTGGAAAATATCAACAAATACCAGGCTGAAACAATCAAATGGCGAGATAGAAAAGTCCGGCTAAAAAATATTGAGCCAGGACATTTCGTGCTTCGAAGGGTGGCCAACCCGGATACAGTGGGCAAGTTGCAACTGAAGTGGGAAGGGCCTTTCTTAGTAGCATCTTCGTCAAGGCCTGGTTCGTACAGACTGAAGGACATGGACGGCAATGAAATTCCAAGATCTTGGAATGCGGATGAGCTTCGGCGGTTCTATGTGTAACTTGATGTAATTTTATCTTTTCTTTTTTATGGCACCCTTTTCCTTTCTAAAGGGGGAGAAAGGTTTTTAATGGGGCCATCATATGTAATTTTCCTTTTTAGTTTTATAAGAGCAAAATCCCCCAAAAGATGTAAATGTAAAAGCTGAGAGCGCACCATCGAGTGCCGAAACTGAAAAAGAGAAAAAAGCTCCGAAGACGTCCCTAAGGGGATGCAGAGCTTACAGCGAAAAGTCAACGCTGATTCCGCCGAAAGTAAAAGGCGAAGAAGCTCCAAAGTCGTTCCTAAGGGAATGCAGAGCTTATACCGTCTAAGTAAAAGACGAAGAAGCTCCAAAGACGTCCCTAAGGGGATGCAGAGCTTACAGCGAAAAGTCAACGCTGGTACTGCCTAAGTAAAAGGCAAAGATGCTCCAAAGTCGTTCCCAAGGGAATGCAGAGCTGATGTGTGGTCGATTCTAAAGGAGTAATCGTTGAGAATGTGGCTTCGGACATACGCTTCGGATATTCATTTGCACATTACATTACATCATGGCATGTGCATGCATAAGCATTCATTCATAGCATTTGTGTTCCTAAGTGGTTGCTTCGGCACAAAGAAAAGTTTCGGAGAAATGGTTTGTTATGATTCATTATGTAAAAGAAAAGTTTCGAAGTGGTTTTTTATGAATCATTGTGTAAAAGAAAGTTGTAGTCTTTATGTTTTCTTATGTAAAGAAGAGCTTCGGCAGAAAAGAGTAGTAGTCTTTTATGTTTTCTTTTGTAAAGAAAAGCTTCGGCAGAAAGGAGAAGTAGTTTTTTAGGCTTCGTTGTGTACGAAAAGAAGGGAAGGTGTTTTTTCGCCTTCGGCTCAAAATACTGATTTCGTCCACATCAAAGCGCCTCAAGCAAAGGGTAAGAATATATTACAAGGTACGTACAAAGTTCCTTGAAGACAGTTTAATTGTATTTACAAGAATTGTTACAAAAATATCCTGAGTTTTTCTACAGTACATTTCTACTGATCTTCATCAAGTTTCAGCTACGGCAACAGCTTCGGCGACATAACTTAGGCATCATCTTCACCTTCGACATCCTACATAAATTAAGAGATTATAAGTAAAATCAAGAGCAAAGGAAAAGGTAACTCCGAAGTATCATTTCTTACTGGTTCAAGATGACTTCGTGCTTCGTCTCCAGCTTTCTCCCGCCCGCCTTTTGTCCATATCATTTTTATAAATCTATTGGAGATACTTCGGGCGAGGTCAGGCATATCATCCAGGATTGATGGAGATAAGCTGAAGTTCGGCCTGTTGACAATTTTTCCGTGGTCGCAGCCGGCCTTCAGAAATGCAGCAGCAGTGCCCCGAGAAGCCACCCAGGCACAGAAGTCACCATGCCCAGCTATGACTTCGTCGAGCTCGTCAATCTCCCCCTCAATATGTTCGAAGGTCTTCGGCAGATCTTCAGCTGAGGGGGTGAATTTTTCACTGCTGGCTCCAACTGAGTAAAAAATCTTTCTTAGTCGTTGAATGCACTTGTTGCTAAAATTCAAGCAGTTTTCTTGAAGATTTGTCAGCAGTTTTCTCAAATCTAAATTTTGCTGAGCTTCGGCTTCAAGTTTTGCACTAAGATCTTGTTTTTCTCGTTCGAACTGCTCAGACTGGCGGAGAAGCTTCGTATTCAGTTCTGATATCTTTGCTTCAGCTTCCGCCAATAAACCTTCGGTTGCCTGGAGCTCAAAGTTCTTTTTCTCGAAAGCATCTGATTGCTCCTTTATTTTGTTTTCCAAATTTCCAATTATAACTTCATGCTTTTTATCTTCAAGATCTTGTTGCATTTGCAAGGCTTTGCTCAGCAGCATACTCTGTACGAACACAACCTTCGTCAGACATGTTTTTATTAGAAGCGACAAAAGTTAGGTGGCAAGTTGTTCACCTTGAAGTTGGAGTAAAATAAACTACCAACGACATGTTGTCGTCGGTAGCGGCTGATGTCTGACTCTAGCTTCGGAAAACCGATACTCTTTGATAGAGTACCGATTACCTTAGCACCAGTCTGGTCTCGAATGCAGCCTAGTTTTTCATCATCTACACCTCCAAATAGGAGGGCACCTGACTTGTAGCCGCAGGATTTGGCATATTCTTTAAGTTCTTCTATTTCGTCCTTTGTCAGTTTTTGCCCAATTAAATTCTGAAAGGAGTAAGCTTCGTCATCCGAAGTATCTTCGGCTATTTCTTTTCCTTTTTCAGGCACTGTGGCCATGGATTTTTCAGTAGCAGCACCGGCTTCTTCTGCATCTATGTCTTCCAAAATTTTGTTAATATCCTCAATGGTTGTTTCTAAATTAACCTCTTCGGCTGTAGCGGCTTCGCTAGCCGCGACCTCCGAAGGGGCGACTTCAATGTTCTTGGTGCCTTCGGCAGCTGCTGTTTTCTGAACTGAAGCTCTTGGAGGTGTCTTATCGATAACTTCAGTTACCGCAATGATTCTTTGCCGTTTGTGTTTGCTCATCTTCGCCTGATCCGGCTCGTCCACCTTTTGAAAAAGCTTCGTCAGTCGGAGCCCTAATGGACTTAGCTTCGTGGGCATAGGTTCAGTCATTACCTTTAAAATTTCTTCCACGTCGCTGGTAGAAGGCGGTGTGGGGGTCCTCTCTTCTTCGGATATTTTCCGTTTCGGACTCGATATTTTCCTTTTCTTCGGGATTTTCTTCTCTGCTGCTGGTTGCTCTTCATCCTTTGTCAGAATTTCAGTTACTCTTTTTCTTTTGAGGCCCTCGGCACCCTTGTTCAACTGCTCATAGTCTGGGTACTCGAAGCCCAGGGCATCAAATACTCGGTTCAGCCTTCGCTTCGGTCGGGTGCCGAAGGCCGCTGTCATTAATTGATCTTCCTTTTTGGAATAATTCCCCAAGATTTCATTGCACATTGTCTCAACTGTTTCTAACCACTCTTTGCAGGGCTTCTTAAAGTATTTCTTGAATTTAAAGTGATAGGGCAGACGGACCAGCTCCCCCTTCTTCTTTTCTCCCTTCAGCTTCGGCATTTCCCACTCTTTTAGAGTAGGGAAGACTCTGAATGCCAAAAATTCCTGAACTAGATCCCTGGTGCCAATATGTTTTGAAATGATTTCAAATTCACCCAGAGCAGCCCAGGTGGGACCTTTTAGATCGCCGATGCGGCATCGTGGCCTTGTCTCTCCGAAGATTAACTCCAAAGGGCTTTGTACCAATTTTTCTATATCTTCGTCAACTTTCACATAGAACCACTCGGATTTCCAGCCTGCTGGCCATTTGCTTCGGTAGCTGATGACAGGACATTTTGTTGTCTTTCGGTAGGCAAAATTATAGCAACCAAAATTGTCATGTAGCCCATCTTTTCTGGCCTTTGTTTGGTAGTGTAATTCGTGAACTCGGCAGAAGCTGTCAGCAAACGGTTCCACGGCTTGGCTCCGAAGGGCCCAGATATAAACATTGAGCCTAACGATGGCGTTAGGAGTCAATTGATGAAAAAAGATACCAAACCTCCTCAATATCTCTGCAATAATATTGTGCAGAGGAAATCTCAGCCCAGCCTTTAAAAAGCTTTTGAAGATAACAATCTCATCCTTCCCTGGCTTCGGGGTGGTTTCTTCTCCCCCGAAGCGGAGTAGCTTCTTCTGATCTTCATTGAAATAACCTGCTTTCACCATCTTCGAAAGATCAGCTTTTGAAACAGTTGATTTCCCAAAATCCAGGTGACTGGGCTTGCTGGGCGTAGCAATGTGGTAGTCATCTTCGGAGTCAGTCCCATCAATGTTTTCTTCTTCTTCGGCCGTTGTCGGGTTTGCTTCGGCAGCAGGCCTTTCTTCCGCAGTCACTAGACCGGAGCGCTGCATTGCTTCGGAGATGGGCACAGTGTCCGAACCTTCGGCTTCGTCCCCCTCACGTGCAACTTTGGCAGTAGATCGCACTCGTGCCATGTGATTCTAAGTTTGGGGAAGTCAAAAACTTTTTTCTTTTTTCTATTCTCCGAAGCTCTCCTTTCTGACGAAGCAAGTGTCGAGAAGGACCTTCGTTCGATTTTAAGAGTCAAGCTTCGGCTATGGTGAAAATTTTGGCAGCAAAACAGTGCAAATAGCAATGAATGCTGTGGTAACTTCACACCTACCCGCTTGTTTATATAGTACTGCAGGTAAGAAGGCGAAGCGGCAAGATTTTTACACCAGACGGGCGGTCACTTGTACTCGCTGAGCAGTGGACCGCAAAGATCAAACAGTAACTCTGCAAGGTGGGCCTGGCACGTACTCGGAAGCCGGATCGTTTCTCCGCAACGAGCTCAGGGAAGGTGTTTTTTTGGACCTTCGGCTTCCCGAAGCTGAAGAAGTTTTTTTTCACGGGTCAAGCTCGTTACGAAAAACGATCTAGCACCGCGAAAGGGGCTACTGTTGGGGTCGTGCTTCGGTGCGCCAAAGGTCTCACACGAAGAAGCAGCTTCGGCTGGAGTCGTCTCCAAGAAATGGCCGAAGGTCCTTTTTTATGGAGCTTCGGCGTTTTAAACCGACATAGAGATAGAATGACCTTTTTATTCATATAGGTCAGAGTCAATGTTGTAAACATTTGTAAGGGGCATAATTGTAATTTGTCACAGGCTGCGACCTGCACCTATAAATAGATGAACAGTACCACTGTACTGTTCACGCGAACCTGTCATTTGCCTTCACATCAGACTTGTACTCTTGCCTTCCTCAAGACCGAAGGTACATCTGTCATTTATATTCATATTAATAGAAATGAAAATGATTCTATGTTAACAGTCCATTTCATACTTCATGATTTATGTGAACGCTTCACCCTACGTTATTATGTTTACGAAGGTGCGTCCTTCGTAACCCTCGTCCGAAGTTCCTTATATCCTGAGGGGATATAACGAAGTGAAGGACGAAGGACCTTAATATCTAACATTTTCTGTGTTGCCTTGTTCTTAACTCTTAGCATTTGAGAACAAGTCCCCAACACCCGGTTTTTAGAAGGTAAACCGAATGCGAACCATGTACGTGCCAGGATCAGTTATTCACGTACACAGCAGTTACATAACATGGACATCATCACACAGTGCTCAAAATAGTATTAAAAGGGAAATAATAGTCGATTACATCATGCGTCTGAGACGTCCATATAGTCCTTACAATAAATCAAAGTGCGGAAAAGAAACGTAGATAACACGGCCTTCACAGGCAGCCGACTGGGGGTTGCCGCTAACCCACACCTAGAACTCGTCGTAGTCTTGGAACTCCTGGAAGTCTCCTTCCACAGCTTCATCTTCGCCGGAGCAGTGGTTGCAATGCTGACAACCTGGGGGGGGTTTGGTGTGTAGAGCAAGAGTGAGTACACATCAACATACTCAGCAAGCATCCTGTTTGGCTGTAGTGGACTAGCTTTATGTGGGGGTAAGTCAAGCAGTTGCTTTTAGTTGGTCAGTTTATTATTTACTAGTAGAAAGCCAGGTTTTAGCATTAACCCAAGTTATTAACCCAAAGTACCCTTTCCAAACGGAAAGACTACCACTTACCATTACCATAAGCATAATCATAACCATTGATCTCATAGCCACCTGTACCAAAGTATCTCTGATCAAGTACCACTAATCACTGGAGCTCCCTTTGCCGCTCATAACCGCGAGCACGGCTGATATATCAGTTTTCAAACACTCTGCAGAGGTTGTGCACTTTACCCACAAGCCGTGATTCCCTCTTGCCTCGGGCCGATCAAACCCTTAAACACTACCAAGGTGAATAGGCAGGGTCTCACTACGTAGCCTTTACAAAGATTTCCCCGGGGCTGTAGCCGCCCGTTAGGTTTCCTAAATGTACCGCACTCCTCCCCAAGGGACAAATCAACCTTGGCAGAGCGAGCCGCATACACCGAGCCCCATTGACGGCACAACGGCTAAGCGATCTACACCCCGGTTCCTCTAATTATTCAGCTAAGGGCGTCCCACTCCACCCTCATGGTTGCACTGTTTTCCCGGGCGGTCATCCATAGAACAGGTCCTTACGGAGAGGCACTCGAGAAACCGCTCGAGCCCCCTTGAAGACCACAAGTACAACATCATAATAAGAGAAGGGAAAACAGTGTATCATATATAATCTCATCATGTTCATTGATTAGAGTTTGAGCAATAGCATGAAGCTAAACAATAATAATCCGACCCAAATAGGTAAACAAGGACATGGATAACAAAAGCTAGTCAATCCTTAGGTATAAATGTGTAATGCGGGAGGTGAATTAAAGAATGAATAGGACAGAGATAGGTCAAAGGACACTTGCCTCCACCAACCGACTGCTGCTCAGGGGCTTCTCCTGCGAGTTCTTCGGGCTCTTCGACCGGATCGTTCTCTATGCGATTGCAAGCATACATACATACATCCATTCAAATTAGGAAACAAATAGTACACCACACAAGGGGACAAATAAAGTAAATATGCATCAAGTATGACATTCGGTATCGCATTCATTAAGGTTAGAAAGAAACGCGGAAAGGTCTCGCAGGGGTTAAAGCTTATGCATGAATGATTAGTTACAATTGGTTCTAACAAAAGAATTTAGTTATATGCACTAATGGAAACCTAGTCATTTTTAGTTGATCAACATTGAACTGGATAAACAATTGATTATATGAATCAACTAGCGTAACGGAATTCTAAATTAACTTTCCTATTTCAATAACATGAACAATGATTAACCTGCCTAAAATAAAATATATAACAGTAATGAAAGAAAATAAAACAAAATAAAATAAAAAAAATAAAAAAGGGGGGGCGGTTGAACCGGCCAGGGGGCGGTTGAACCGGCCTGGGGCAGGGGCGGCTGGGCAGGGGGCGGCCGAGCTGGGCGCGCAGGGGCGGCCGGGCTGGGGCGGCCGAACCGGCGGGGGGGCTGGGCCGGCCAAGGCGGCGGCCGAGCCGGCAGCCGAGCCGGCGGCCGAGCTGGGCGGGCGGGCGCGCAGGGGCGGCCGAGTCGGCCAGGGGCGGGGCAGGGCGCGCAGGGGCGGCGGCGGCCGAGCCGGCCATGGGGCGGCCGAGCCGGGCGGCGGTTGGGCTGGGGAGGGGGAGAGGAGGGGAGAGGGAAGGGAGGAGAGGGGGAGGGGGACCTCACCGGGGACGGGGACGGGCGGCCGAACCGGCGACAAGCAGGGGCGGCGGCTAGGGCAGGGGCGGCGGCTAGGGCAGGGGCGGCGGCTAGGGAGAAAATGGGAGAAAGGGAGGGAGAGAGAGGGATTTGGGGGAAGAGGGAGGGGCGGCTGGGCCGGCCGGGGCGGCCCACGGCGCGGGAGAGAGAAAAAGGAGGAGGGAGAGAAAGAAAAAGAAAAAGAAAGAAAAGGTTTTTCTCCTTTTCGAAATCCGATCTTCCTAGATGAATGCACTTACATTTCTAAGCAATCAAAGAATGCATAGTTCGGCATGGTGCATCAAACAACATAAAGTAATTTAGGGTTTTTCTTTACACGGGAATTCCAAGCCAAACCCCGCTAAAACTTTGGAAAAGGTCAAGGTTTAGCGAGAGAACGAGAAAAGAAAAGGGTAACGCCTGAATTTGGTGAGAGAAAAGAAGAAAAAAAATTCTACCCCCAAATTCAGGGCGTTACAGCGCCGCCGTGTTAGATGCCATGCCGCCGCGGAGTTTCTGTTCCACCGCTAGAATCTGGTCGGGTTTGGGCGGATCGCCCTCAGCCGTTGATCCGCGCGTGTGTGGCCTCGATTGAACCCAAGCGTACCCCTTCGGTTGAGTAATCAAGCGTCGTTCGATTTTGATCGGCCGGTAGTAAACCAATGTAGGCGTTTTAGATCTGGAGCGTTGGATCGAGATCCGATGACTACCGTAGCATACCAGTTCGGGATGAGCGCGGATGTAATCTGGACCGTAGGAAGTTGATCGGGCGGCCGAGACGTAAGGATACCTCTTCGTGGGTATGTTTTACAAAAGAGACCTTATGTTTTTAGAAAATAGAACCCGCCGTCCACCAGCGTGTTAGGACTGATTCTGTGGGGTTTTTGCGAGAAAGCCCCTGGCCTTTCTAGAATTTGGCGCCCAATCCAGAGAGGAATATAAATAGAGAAATAATTATAGAAATTGGTTTTTAACACAAAAATAATTCTAGAAACTTGGGAAATTCATACTAAATTCATTTTTAGTCCAAATTGATCCATTCCAATTTCTATAATTTTGTAATAATATTGTTTATCACCTAGTACCACTGTTTTGACATGAAAGACACATTAAAATTTATCTCTTACTTAATCTTGTATTAAATATATGAAACCTTTGGAAATTCATAACTTAAAATCCATAACTCCAAAATTAATGATTCATGTTCCTATAACCTTATTTTAATGTGTAGATTATCATTATGTATTTGGTTTACATGTTTGGTGTGATGCTAATTTTCTCTATATATTGTGCTTGTTTGTATTGATGCGAGTAGATGAGCCAGCCACTGAGGAGTCTGGTGTTCAGCAGATAGAAGTTGATGAGCAGGAGCTCATTGATGGCAAGTTGTGCCCTTGATCACTTCTTTTTACCCAGTCATGTTCTTATTAATCATAACGATCTACATAGGTTAATTTTGATGGGATCCTTTAGGTTACCCTAGTTTGATTATCTTTGTACCTTGAATCCACTGAACTTTTTGGGTAGTACTTGCTATTGCTTTATGTTGTTTTGGGTATGGAGATACATTATTCATGTTCACACTCTTGTTATCAGTTTATTATTACTGTTCATGCTAAGATCATTATGTTAATGGGAACATGGAGTGACCACCTGGGAAAACAGTGCTACCACAAGGGTAGTATGGGATGCCCTTGGCCGATTAACTAGGAAAGCTAGTGGATGACTACCTTACCCGATAGAAGCAAGGGCAGTAGGGGAGTGGTCAGTGTAGGGAGGTCCTTGGGTTGATTTTGCTGCGATGGCGGTCAGGCGAGGGATCCCTGCGCTGGAGCTTACTATAAACTGTAGCGGGTTTTCTGAAGCTAGTGGAACTTTGTAAGGGCCTCGTAGTGTTACCCTGCCTCGCCTCCTCGGTAGAGGTGTATGGGATTGGCCGTCTCTTGGTAGATGGGTAACATGACTTGTGGGTAAAGATGCGCAACCTCTGCAGAGTGTAAAACTGGTATACTAGTCGTGCTCACGGTCATGAGCAGCTCGAACCCTCACATGATTAATCTATGGAATTAAAACTCAATTTGTCATTTGCATCGCATTGGGATTATTTTATTATTACTTTTATTTATTATGACTATGGTTTGGTATTCACTTACACTTAGTAATTGCTAATAAAATTTTGACCAACTTATAAAAGCAATGCTCAGCTGCAACCTTTATTTTATTGATCAGCCTTACACTTCACATGAACTCCCACCTTTGGTGAGTTCATGCACATTATTCCCCACAACTTGTTGAGCCATGAACATGTGTGAGCTCACCCTTGATGTCTCACACCCCCCCATAGGAGAAGAACAGGTGGTTCAAGAGGAGCCAGCGAGCGAGGAGTTTGACTTAATCTAGGTGGAGTCTCCTAGTCAGCTTTGTGGCGCCAGGGAAATAAGATTTAGTTCATTTTATATTCATCATTTATTTTGTAAGACTTCCGCTATGTAATAAGCATATTTATGACATTTATGACATTTATCTCTATGCACTCTGTTATTATATGTGTTGTCTTCTCTGGCGCATTTATGAGATGCACTCGGCTTTGTCCCTTAAATCCGGGTGTGACACTGGCCCCACCGAGTAGCGGGAAGGAGAGAGCGCGGACGCGGGCTGTCGCTAATAGGTGGGACCCACCTGTCAGGCGAAGCAGGCGCGCGCGACCTAGCTGGGCTTAACAGGCTGAAATCTCTTTTTCTTTTTTTCTAGAATTTTCCATATGCTTTTTTCTCTATGGATTTCAAATCAAATTCAAACCCAATTCAAATTCAAACTAATTCAACCATGTGCATCAAACAAAAGAATAATTTAGGCTCAGCATGATGCAACATTTCATGACTCACATGGGCTTTGCTATATTAAATAAATAGTTAATCCCTCACCTAATTGACATCACTCTAATAAAAATGAAGAGAGAAGAAGTCTAGAGAGAGAGAAACAAGAGGATATTATGCTTTCAATATGTGCTTCACGGCAGGATATTATGCTTTCAGTATGCATGTGTGCATGATTCCAAGC
Organism: Zea luxurians; assembly: GCA_029449295.1. Taxonomy (NCBI): domain Eukaryota; kingdom Viridiplantae; phylum Streptophyta; class Magnoliopsida; order Poales; family Poaceae; genus Zea; species Zea luxurians. The sequence continues at coordinate 120,051,526 of JAOPSE010000009.1, forward strand.
CAACCCTAAGGAAATCCACCCAAGGGTCGTGAAAAAGAATCATGAGATATTTAGTTTACACTCCTAGGTTCGGGCTATGGTACCCCAAGGGATCTACCTTTGATATAATTGGGTATTCTGATGCTCATTATGTCGAATGTAAGATTGATAGAAAGAGTACATCAGGGACATGTCAGTTTGTGAGGAGAACCCTGGTGTCTTGGGCTTCAAAGAAACAAAATTCAGTAGCTCTATCCACTGCCGAAGCTGAGTATATTGCTGCAGAACACTATTGTGCACAATTACTCTGGATGAGGAAAACTCTTAGGGACTATGGCTACAAACTGTGTAAAGTCCCTCTTCTATGTGACAATGAGAGTGCAATCCGCATGGTGGATAATCCTGTTGAACATAGCCACACAAAGCACATAGACATCTGGTATCACTTTCTAAGAGATCACCAACAACAGGGAGATATCTCATTAAATATGTTAGCACCCACAACCAGTTAGCCGATATCTTCACCAAGCCTCTAGATGAAAAGACTTTTAGTAAACTTAGGAATGAACTAAATGTCTTAGATTCTCGAAACTTTGATTGAAATCTTGCACACATTGCTCATTTTATACCTTTGATATGGCATGTCTCTTTCATTTGGTACAAATGCATATGTCTTATTCTTCTTGTGCCAAAGCTAAGACTAATGTGCTTCCAAGTATATTTATATACTTAGTCTTAGACTAAAAGGGAAATGGAGTTGTAGGCAAAGGCAAGGCTTCCACTATATTTTTGTCAGTATTGTATACCCTTTGCCCTACTCATGTATTTACATTCATATCTTTCTTGTTAAAGGCCTCTAGATTTCTTCGTTTTGGCGTCTAATGCCAAAGGGGGAGAAATTAATAGGCCAAAGAAAAAGGACCGCACCATCACCCTTTTTTCTAAAAACTTTTTTCTTCCAAATTGGAACTATTGCATTTGCAAAAACCCTCTTGATAGCTAAGGGGAGAACTTTTTCAGGGGAAGCTTTTATTTAGTCAAAAGAAAAGCATTTGAAAAAGGGGGAAGAATCTTTCAAAACTTGAAAATGCCTTTGGAAATTAAATTCTTATACCCTTGGCTAATTGCAAAAGAATTTGAAAAAAATACTTTTCTAAAAGATTTGAAAATACAAGCTAAGTGGTGGAAATGTGGTCCAAAATCTTAACTATATCAAAATATTCATATATACTTAGAACTACTTTTGTAACACCTCTGGTGTTACTGGCACTAAAACTTGAGCATAACATCATGTGCATTGAAATGTCATGTTGTTTGTTACACCTAGAATGCATTCACTAGGTAAAATTCTTAAACAAGTTGTGATGATGTGACTTGAAGAGTGCTTAACCTTAGGGTAGGATACTTGACCCTGGAATTAGGGCCTATGGATGAAAGTGAAGCCAAAATGAGTAAAAATCTCAAAAGCCATTAGGAATGTTCACAAGATATAAAATTTGATGAACTTTAGTGGCACAAAAACCCTAGTATGCCGAAACCCTAAAAGAAACCCTAGAAAACCCTAAGTGGAACCCTAGGGGGTAAATGCAAATTTTATGCACCTTTGGACCAAAGTGCAAATATCAAAGTGATAAAACATCACAAACCAAGTAAATTTTACATTGGAGAATTTTCAAGTTGAGTGATGAAATTTGGACTTATTTGCAAAAGGGTCACATGAACACTATGTGACTAAGTCTGAAATTCAATGAAATTGAGTCATTTTTGGAGCTCTGTATCTCTAAATTCATATAGATTTTGCCCTAGGTCAACACATCAAATTTGTAGAGCTATGATAGGAGTACAACTTTTCTTAAGTGGTTGAGCATTGGTGACATACAAAATTCAAAGATAAATGGACCTGAAGTCGGGCTGTTAGTCAGCCCTGAAACTGAACCTGGACTGACAGTGAACTGGGATAGACTTTGGGAGCGATTTCGAGCAGGATCCAGTGAGTATTTGATTCTGGTTGCTATGACAAAATTCAAGCTGGTTTGTAGAAGATCAACTTTGCCACAGATGGATTAACGAGTTACTACATAAAAATTTGAGAACCAAGCCCTTTAAATTGCTCTGTCAGGCGCACTGAATGGACTTCCCATTGTACAGTAACCTGAAGAAGATCGCAGGTTCAGTGTATCTCACTGCCGGTGATCCCGCGCCGCGATCCTCGCCGACACTGCGATTCGTGCCCGGTGGCGCGCGGATAACTACGTAGAGTAAAAGATCTTGGTGCCTAGATAAGCTCGGACCCGGTCACTGGATGGTTCACCGTACCCACTTGTTCTATGGCCGGCCGTGATAATCCTCGCTGGCATTGGCCGCATGCCGCCCGTGCGCCACATGCCTAGGACCTTTACCATGTTGCAGTGAACCGTAGTAGGGAGTCCGTCCATCACCGGAGGCTTTGCCACGGTGAAGGCCATGATAGCGCTCGCGCCAGTAACTTTCCCTCCCTCTGGCTGCCAGCGCGCCTTCGCAAAATTAGACGCCACCGTCGTGGGATTCTATAAATTGATGCCCAGGCGAACTCCGTTAGGTTATTACGCACCCAGCGCACCAGCTCTCATGCCTGATCGTCCACCATAGCGCCTTAATTCGGGTTTTCCCCAAATCAGTTCTCCGCGCCGCCGTGGATAGCTCTTCCATGGCCAGCGTCGCCTGAGGTAGTTCCAGCCCAATTACCGTTTGTTCTAGCTTCCTTACGGTGTAGTGATGCTCCTCGTACTTAGAAATTGAACGCTACCGTACCTGGTCGCTGGGAACAGCTCGATCTTCCCTCGGTACTTGCCGTTATCGTGAGCGGAGGGGATTCTGGGTTGGACTAGCTCAATTAGGGGATGAACTAGGTTCGCCTGGGATCAGGGATGCTAGCGCAACGCTTGATTTAGCCAGTCATTGCTGTTTGGGGCGACTTCCCACGAAGAGATGGCTGACGGCGAGCGCGCCGTTGCCAGGGTTCGGTTTGAGAAGAAACAGAAGTGCGAGGGGTGTTGTGTAAATGTCAGAGAGACAGTGAAATAGTGCTAAGGGTTCTTTACCTTGTTATTCAAATCCCCGAGGGTCTCTGTGCGAACTGTCTAACGCGCGCGCGGGCGCGTTTCTCTGTCCGTGGGCTGCATGGGCTGGTTTCAGCCCATCACTGTTCATCATTTTCCCTTTTCTTTTTTTGCCAGGCTTAGAAAATTTATAGAAAATTCTAAAAAATAATAAAATCATGGGACCAATTTTACCAGACTTCTAAATTCCCCTTATATTTAATAAAAATAGTTCTAAGATTTTTAGTCCCAACCAGGAATTATTTAGCAATTAATTATGCCTAAAGGTTGTCCTTTAGAATTTTAGAATTCAATTGGTAGTTCCAAAAATCATAAATTTTTTGTATAAGCTTAATTTGATAATTAGAGCCTTTGGGTAAAGTTTGGTATGCTTTGGGCATTGTTTGATCCCAAAAACCCAAAACCCTAGCTTCTTAGGATAGAACTGCTTAACCCTACTAGGGTGTTAACCCAGAAAACCCTAGTGACTTAGGAGTACCGTGAAGGAAAGTTGTATTTAATATATAACTTGATATATCTCTATTATAACTGCATATTCATAACATCACATGAGCATTCATGTATATATATGGTTATGTATAGAAAACGAAGAAGTAATTGTCGAAGAGGAAGAGACTGCACCACCAACTGAGATTCCACCTGCCAGGAACAATTTTTATTTTGATATTTGTGGAACTGATCCCGAATCCCCTACAACACAAGGCAAGCCCAGGTGCATTTACCTTTTCCTTATGATTTTAAACTCTTTTTCACTTGAATGATGCATTAAGTGATAGGAATTGGGTGCTAAACCAATTGCTGCATTTCCTTCCTTGGAACTGTTTACCCTTCCTTGATTACCTGTTTGTTAAAAAGTTTTCTGATGCTTAGTCTTGATTTAGAAAAACAAAAATGTTTTGGTTTTAACAAAAGATGATGCTTCAGATGGAATGGGATATTTTCAAAAATAAAACTTGATGGTGGATCCATCATGGCCGTGATGGGTTCAACATCGGAAAAGATGTACCTATGCCAGGTGTTGGGGGCCTTCGTCCTCCGAAGGTCCTCAAAAACATGATTTGACAATGTTTTCCAAGTGGATTATGTGAACAGGTATCTTCGGTCTCAGAATTATAAAGTACGGTCAAGACGAAGCTTGAACCAGACGAAGGGCGAGCTGATTACCAAGCTCTACGAAGGTGCACAGTCGAAGCTGTGTGCAAGGAAGCTTCGTCACGATAGCGGAAAGGGGAACCGACTTAAAGATGAAAAGACTACGTGGGCCTCGACAGATTTCCATAAGTCATTAACAAATGTAATGGACATGGATGTAATTTTACGTGGGCTGCGTCCCGCGTCTATAAATAGATGAACAGTACTCTCGTACTGTTCACGCTGACTTGGCATTCGCTTTTGCGTCACACTTGTACTTTCTGCCTTTTCTCAGGACCGAAGGTACATTTGTAATTTGTAATCATTTCTATTTCTTCGTGTTAATAATATAGAAATGATTCCATGATGATGTTTATGTTTCGTGCTTTATATGAATCCTTCGTCATTATTTGTTATATCTACGAAGGTATGTCCTTCATGACTTTCGTCCTAAAATCATTATTTCCCGAAGGGGTATAATGTTTCGAAGGACGAAGGACTTTATCATTTAACACTTTTTATGTTGCCTTGTTCTTAACTCGAAGCATTTGAGAACAAGTCCCCAACATTGGCGCCCACCTCCGGTGAACTCACTTCCACTTCGAGCTTTTTTGAACACCTTCGGAAGCTATAGACCTTCGCTATGGCGCCGAAGAAAGCTTCAGCGACTGGGGCTTCAGCACTGCAACCGCTGGACCACAACCAGGAGACCGTCTCTCTTCGGGAGGCCCGAAGCCAGAAGAGAAAGGCTGTCAGCCCGACGCTTCAGGAGGAAGAGCTAGACCAAGAAATCAGGGATATGGAGATCCTACATCAACAGATGCAAAGGAAGAAGGAGAAGATGGCCCGGCTAGCTGAGTTGCAACGGCAGATAGACGAAGCCTCTGAGGAAGTCCGCCACCTCACCCATGATGAGCAAAACAGAAGGCCTCAGCAGAAAGACCTTCATCAGGAGGGCTTCGTCAACGAAGATGACTGGTATGACAATTTCCATCAGGGAAATTTTGTTTTCGATGATGCTTCTCCTTTGTCCGCTGAGCTGCAGGCTACACCTTGGCCTCTATCCTATAAGCCACCTCAGCTTCCCATGTTCGATGGCCACTCAGACCCAAAGCAGTTCTTGATGAGCTACGAAGCAACAGTGTCTTCGTATGGGGGCAATGCTGCAGTCATGGCGAAGTCTTTTGTCATGGCTGTCAGGAATGTTGCTCAGACCTGGTACTCCTCCCTTCGACCAGGAACGATCACCTCATGGCAAAAGCTGAAGGATATGTTACTGACCAGCTTTCAAGGATTTCAGACGAAGCCGGTCACAGCTCAAGCCTTGTTCCAGTGCATTCAGGATCATGAAGAATACCTCCAGGCGTATGTCCGAAGGTTCTTACGTTTGAGGGCGCAGGCACCGACGGTGCCCAATGAAATTGTTATCGAAGCCATGATCAAGGGACTTCGTCCTGGGCCTGCAGCTCAATACTTTGCTAGAAAGCCGCCTCAGACCCTGGAAAAACTGCTCCAAAAGATGGATGAGTACATTCGTGCTGACAATGACTTTCGCCAAAGAAGGGAGGAGGCCTTCAGATTTTCTGAAATGACCAGGGGCTTCGGAGGAAGATACTACCCGAGGCATGTTCGGTCCATTCACAGCTCCACTCAGAATGATGATAAGGGGAGTCAGCAGAGCAGACCGCAGTGCTCCTCACAGGCTTCGGGGCAACAACAAGTTTCCTTTCGGCCACCAGCTCCGAGAGGCAGAGGCGCCAGGGGCTTCGGCGGAAGATTCGGAGATCAACCAAGGAAATTGTTTTGCTTGTTCTGTGGAGAAAACAAGGGCCATACCACCAGGACGTGCTACATTACAATCCAGAAGCAAAAGGAGATAGCCGAAGCTGCATCTCAACAAGTTCAGCCGAAGCAGGTTATGCATACTGCTTCGTGTCATCCACCTTACATCCCACAATACATAGACAACCACCCTGCAGCTTCTGTAGCTTCGGCAAGTCAACCTCAAGTTTCCTGGCAACAGCCCCCGCCTCCACCGCCATTGCAACAGGGTCAACAGCCAGAAGGGAGTCAATATGCTCCACATCAAAGGGACTTCAGAGAACAATCCGAAGCTCGCACAGTCAACAGCACTGTGCCAGAGTCGAAGCACATTTATTGACACATATCCTACCTTTGTTAGCAGTCTTTTCTATTCAGTTCTATTCTCTGTAGCAAAAAACATTGATAGTTTCCATGTAATAATTTCGCTGTTTCCCACGAGGAAAATCTATTTTCTCCACAGGCTTAAGTTGATGAAGTTTTTGTGTTAACAAGAAGGACCTTCGAAGTATTAAAAATCCTTCGGAGCAACAGAAAGTCGTTCTAAGGAACGCAGAGTAAGTTCATGAAGTCACAAAAAGCCGTTCCAAAGGGAGCGCAGTGTAAGTTTTCTGCTCAAAAGTCGTTCCTAAAGGAATGCAGAGCTTACAGCGAAAAGTCAACGCTGATACCGTCTAAGTAAAAGACGAAGAAGCTCCAAAGACGTCCCTAAGGGGATGCAGAGCTTATAGCGAAAAGTCAACGCTGATACCGCCTAAGTAAAAGGCGAAGATGCTCCAAAGTCGTTCCTAAGGGAATGCAGAGCTTACGAAGAAATTTTGTGTGTATCTTCGGAACAAATGTCATTTGCATAACATAACATCATCACATCATCTTGCATGACATAAGCATCATATTGCATTTTGCAAGAGAACGGTACACAGTATCAACCTTCGAAAAGATGCTCTGAGAAAGCAATATCGAAATTATATAGATTCGGAATACAGCTTCGGAGAACATTTTTACGAAGCATGGACAAGCTTCATCAGAGCAATATCGAAATTGTATAGCTTCGGAGAATGTTTTCATGAAGTATGAACGTGTTTCATCAGAATAATTTTAACGGAGAATGTCTTCTTCACGAAGCATGAAAAGAAGGGAAGGTGTTTTTTCGCCGAAGGCTCAAAAAGGTATGTATGTAGAGTTTCATGCATCGTAAAGAATTGAATAATGAAAAGAAACTTGTATATTACATTCGAATGTACAAAATGTTACATAGATCACAATTTAAATGTTTTTTCTAACAGCATCTAGTCTTCTTTTAACACTGCTTCGGCGGCTTCATTTAGAAGTTGATCAACAACTTTGTCCATGATAGCTTCGGCCATTTCTTTAATTTCATCATCCCCTTTTGTGTGGGGGTCGGCAGTCGATCCAGCAGCTTCTGGGGGAAGAGAACATTTCTTCATTACTATTACAAACTGTGAGCAAAGTTTGAAATAAAAATTACAACACAATAAGAACGACTAATTAATACCTAATTCTTTCGGGCTCTGTACTTTTTTCGGCAGCTTCGGCCACTTTCCTGGCATCGTGAATGCCTTTTTCGCTCCTTTGGATGATTTCTTGCGCCATTCCTCGGCCGCCGTCGTTCCAGATATCAGTAAAAAATTTGCCACCAACCACGCTTGCTTCGGCCGAGGGGTCCTTGATGTCTTCGGAAGATAAGGCAGCTTCGGACTGAGCTAAAATTTTTACATGCCCGCAACCTTTCTTCTCTAAGACAGAAGCAATTCCTCTGGCGCCCGAAAAAGCGCAGATATCGCCGCGACTGCTCAGGATCTCCTCGAAGGCCTCTGCTTCGTGACTAATCCATTCTAGTGGACCTTCGGGGTTGCCTTGAGAGAAATTCTCTTCGCTGGAAAAGGCGCCCACGCTGGCGAAGCTGGTTTTAATTTTATTCACGCATTCTATAGATTTAACATAACATTTCCTCTGAGATGCACGAAGCTCTTTAACTCTTAACTCCAATTTGGTGACCATATGATCACTGAGTTCTCGTTTTGTTTCCTCAAGCACGCGCTCCTCCCTAGCTCTAGCCAGTTGTTTCTGAAGATCTTTAATTTCACGCTTATGGGCTTCGGCCTGGGTTTTTGAAGCAGTTTCGTCCTTCTTTACTTTGTCTACCAGCGTAAGCAGAATTTTATCCTTTTCTAGAGCTTCGTTTCTCAGTTTGATAACTTCGGAGCGCAAATTGTTGAACGCAATCTCATAGCTTTCATCTTCGGCGCTCTTTTGGGCTCTTAATGCGTTGCTTAGAATTAAGCCCTGTACGAAAAAGAATCCATATAAGAATATAGGAATGAATTACGTATTAAAAAAGTTTTTTCAAACGCTTAATTCCCAAACCTTTAGGCTATTGTATGCAAGACTGTCTGCGAGATCCTCTTTCGTCATGGCGCTTAATCCAGCTTCGAGCTTCGGGAAGCCTATACTCCTGGCCATCTCTCGGCAGACAGATAGTTCTTTATTATCAGGTAGGCAGTATAGGAAGTCATCTTCATTTGTCCCATTGAATATTACTGCCCCCTTCGGATATTTTAGCTCTTTCGCATAATGGTTGGCTTCATAAGTTTCTTCTGCAGATAGTTTTTTCCCCGAAGCGTGTCGTATAATGTAATCGCATGTGCTGGCAGAAGCTTCGGGGATGGCAGTGTCAATTTCTTCAACTAAAACTGGTTCTGATATTTTTATTGCTTCGGCTTCCAAAGGTTGCTCCTTGTAGGGCTCTGAAGGCCCAGCTTCAGCTTCAGCTTGTTGCGTCGAAGTTTCAGTAGAAGTTTCAGCAACTTCAACACTCTTCTTTGGAGTTGTGCTTGAAGACTTAATTGTCTCCAAGACATCTAGTACGTTTACCATTCTTTTCCTTTTTGGGGTCACCGATGGCCCTTTTTGGTTTTTTATTGCTTCGACATTTACCGAAGGACTTAAGATTTCAGACATTTTTGGCTCGTCAATCTTCGGTTTTTCTACTACTGAAGGCGCTTCAGTCTTCTCTTCCATCTTCGGCACTGGAGCTGGTTCTGTAGCTCCAGAGGCTAAAGAAGCTTCACCAATGAATTCTGGCACTGTGGCCGGCTCAATAAAGCGTGTCCGATGGGTGAGCACCTTCATCTTTTTTCTTTGAGGCGCTGGCTCACTAGGGGCACTTGTGGTAGTTTCTGTCGCAGGAGAAGTATTTTTCCTTTTGCGACCCAATACCGGATAGTGATAGTCGGGGTACATAAACCCGACTGCGTCAAACACACGGTTGAGCCTTTTCTTCTTTCGGCCTCCGAAGGCTGCTGATAGCGCAGTATTTTCGGCCTTCGAATATGCCCCAAGTAGTTCATCACTTAAAGTTTCAATGCTCTTTAGCCAGTCATCATCAGGCTCAACAAATTTATCTGCATATTTGAATGTGTATTTCAGTCTAATTAGTCCGCCTTCGTCGGACTCTTTAATGGTTTCCTTCGGCATTTCCCACTTTTCTGTAAGTGGCCATACCCTGAAGGCAATGTGCTCTTGGACCAAGTCCCTTGTTCCAATGAAGGAGCACACAACGCCGAAGGCTCTTTGGCACTCCTCGGCTGCTTCGTCCATTTCAACCTTCGGCCTTCGAAGTCCGAAGCGTTGCCAGATGGGGCACATAATAATACTCTTAACATTTTCTTGCGCTGATAAGTTATTCTTCACATAAAACCACTCTGTCATCCAGGCTCCGGGCCATCTCTTCCGAAAGGTCGGCACAGGGCAGCTCGACCCGGAGCGGGCACCGAAGCTATAGCACCCAAAATTGTTGTGATATTGTTCTTTTCCCCAGGGCTTCGTTTCATATAACAATTCGTGAATATTGCAGAAGCTTTTAGTGTTTGGTTCCAAACCTTGACTTCTCACAGCCCAGACAAAAATCCCCATTCTTATGATAGCTTCGGGAGTAAGTTGATGAAGGTAGACTTGGAATGTTTTCAGTACCTCAACAACAAAGTTGCTCAGGGGGAATCGAAGCCCAGCCTTGAGAAAGCTTCGGAAGATTACAACTTCATCTTCTTCGGGAGTGGGAGAAGTCTTTTCTCCAGCGTCAGCTCTCACAATAGATACATCTCGAAAATACCTCCCCCTCATATTATCAATATGATTCTGCTTGATAGTGGTTTTCCCGAAAACCGTGTGACTTGGCCGCCATGGACGATCTTCGGCCTCTTCCCCACCACTCTCTACATCATAGCTGTCGCTGTCACCAGTATCTTCGGACAAACCTTCGAGGATCTCCTTGGTGATTTTCTCTGTATTGGTCTCTGCCATCGCTATCAGGAACCCCAGATTCTTCTCCTCCTCGAGACTCAGCTTCGTCTCAGCAGGGATTTTCTTGCCTTCAGACATCTTCGGAAACGCTAAAAAATAATTGTTCCCGAGGCCGAAGCTTCAAAATCAAAAAGACCAGCAAATCTTAGCGCACAAGAGCTAAAAATTTTAGTGGGCCGAAGCAAATGGCAAGTGTGCGTACCAAATGAGTTTGCGGTGCGATCTTATTTATACGCCCAGGGCGTCGAAAATTGAAAGGCCCACTTGTCAGTGAATGTTGCTATTCTAGCAAAGGGAAGGTGTTTTTTCGGACCTTCGGCTCAAGGCCTTCGTCCATATCGCAATCTGAATTTATTATTGACAAATTAATATTGCGAGGGGCTACTGTTGGGGGCCTTCGTCCTCCGAAGGTCCTCAAAAACATGATTTGACAATGTTTTCCAAGTGGATTATGTGAACAGGTATCTTCGGTCTCAGAATTATAAAGTACGGTCAAGACGAAGCTTGAACCAGACGAAGGGCGAGCTGATTACCAAGCTCTACGAAGGTGCACAGTCGAAGCTGTGTGCAAGGAAGCTTCGTCACGATAGCGGAAAGGGGAACCGACTTAAAGATGAAAAGACTACGTGGGCCTCGACAGATTTCCATAAGTCATTAACAAATGTAATGGACATGGATGTAATTTTACGTGGGCTGCGTCCCGCGTCTATAAATAGATGAACAGTACTCTCGTACTGTTCACGCTGACTTGGCATTCGCTTTTGCGTCACACTTGTACTTTCTGCCTTTTCTCAGGACCGAAGGTACATTTGTAATTTGTAATCATTTCTATTTCTTCGTGTTAATAATATAGAAATGATTCCATGATGATGTTTATGTTTCGTGCTTTATATGAATCCTTCGTCATTATTTGTTATATCTACGAAGGTATGTCCTTCATGACTTTCGTCCTAAAATCATTATTTCCCGAAGGGGTATAATGTTTCGAAGGACGAAGGACTTTATCATTTAACACTTTTTATGTTGCCTTGTTCTTAACTCGAAGCATTTGAGAACAAGTCCCCAACACCAGGTACCAAACATTGGGGATTGTAAATGATAAAGACGAGACCAGGCGGGTGACTTGCATGAGAAGGAAGTCTCTGTGTAGTGTCTCCGTCTGAGTCGCTTAAGGACTGTGTCGATGTAGGCTTACTGATTGATGACCCTTTAACTGTCCACATGCCTCGTCATGGGTAAGCTTTGCCTCGGGCAGACCAATACCAGAAAGGCCAACACGCAATGGAGTGGAGAGATGGCGAGAGTAGCGTGTACACTCTGTGACAAGAGGCTAGACGGTGGTGTATCTGTGCTCTCGGTTGGCGTGAACCCGGTCTGGTCTTGAGAACCTCGGTGGCGAGTTGACATATGCAAGGGTTAACTGCTACATATGTCATGTGGTTGGAGATCCCCAGCTGGGTAATAATCAATTCGGATCGCCATTACTTCTCGGATATGAAGACATGGTCACTGCCCTACACGTAGCAATCCAGTGAAATAAAGGGTTGATAAAGGATGGCTAGTATAGGCCAAGTGCTTGAACTAGGGTAAAAAGAACTCTAGATGCAGGTAATGACTTAACCTGATAATAAAATTGGATTTTTAAGGATCCACTATTAGTAAGCATTTCTGCAAACAGAGCCTTTGATTCTTGAATAGCCTTACCTTGACTCCCTCAAGCCAGCATATCCTTGAGAGTGTTTTCTTTTGTCGGGTAAGACTTGCGAAAGTACACTCCGTACTCAGGGTTTTCGAACCCATGTTGTTGTAGGTGAGGAAACATCAGAGTTTTGTTGTTTCTGTTCATAGGTGGTACCTAAGGAAGAGCCCCAGCATTGAAGTTGGTCGCGGGAGGATGTTTGCCTCCCACTTTGAAATCAATAAACTTGTGTGCGGGAGGTGTTTTGCCTCCCTGGTGTATAATAATACTTTATGCACTCGTAATACCCTGGTATTGTAATAATAATAATCTCTCTCTATATTTGATGAATGTAAATTAAGTTATTGTAATTTGCTTCCGCTTATTCTTTCCTCCGATGTGATGTAATATCTGTGTGACAGGTGAAGCGCTCTTGGGCGAAACGATGAGGATACAGTTACCGAACTTGTCGAGTGATTACGTGCATCTACAAGGTTGTCCAAGGTCCTTAGGACAAGGACAACTATAGGTGGGCCTAATACCTTGGGAGGTTCCGTCACAGCTGGTATCGGAGTGAAGCCCATCTCTTCAGATATTGTGTAATACTTCAAAAGGATTTTCGAACACTTACCTAGAAATATTCTTTCATTCTTACCTTACCACCTTCTGGTAGTCTCTTATCTTGTAAAGTTGGGTAACAGAGTGCAATATATAGGAAGTTGGGGATCAACAAAGGTTGATTCCATAATTATTAGATTATTCATGCATCATGTTTAAGAATATACTAATAAATCTTCCCCTCTTATGGAGATATGGCGCGCACTAAGACTACAAGGCGCAAATCGACTGGACCTTTTGGTGTGCCATGACATCAGCTAGCTTCCAGGCACGAAGGAAGTAGTAGTGGCAGTAATGACACAATTGGAGATCTGGAAGCTAGGGTGGAGCACCTCCAGTCAGAACTACGCCATAGGAATAGGGCACGTGAGCAGGACAGTCATCGTATAGCGGAATTGTCAGCCGAAGTCAGCCGCTTGTAGTACGAGATCTCAGAATGGGATTCGGCCATTGATTGGGTCGTTAACTCACATTCGTTCGCTTGGGACTGCAAAGCGAAAGCTCTAGCTCGTGTGGCAGAGCTTAGTGTGTCCCTCGAAAGCCTGCGAGTGTACTGTAATACTTTACATGAAGAAGTACATGTACTGTATGCTCGACTGCACCCGGACGTGCCTTCTGACGTTGCTGCAATGGGAGTCAGACCCTCGGGTATAGCAAATGAAGGACTTGATGGGGAGCTGGACCTTTTTAGGCCCCCTCCTTCCATGGACCTTGCTGACGAATGGTCTCCTGCCGCAGGAAATGGAGCAACGAAGGATGAAGAAGACTAGAATAGTATAGTTTAGATATTATACTTATGTAAAATAAGTAATGAAGTCAAGTTGTACACTGGAGTCTGTATAATTATTACATTTTGGTAATGTAATATGATGGTGTATGCTAGCATGTTATATTTTTTTCCAAATGTTTCTTTGCCTCAGATGCCATCACGGACTCGCGCACATGATGGTGCGGGAACATCCTGCGGTAGGGAGGATACTCCTAACCCGCCACTAGTACCACCGACTTTGGCCAAGGCTATCGCTGCCCTGGTCAATGCCACCGCTGATAATGCATGCTTCTTGCGCGAAATGGTGGGCAATCAGTTCCAACAGCACGGAGGTAGAGCTCCTCCTCAAGGACCGTGTGAAGCTACATATTTGGAATTCTCTAAGACTCGACCCCCGCTCTTCATCAAAGCAGAAGAACCTCTAGAAGCCGATGAGTGGGTAAGAGTGATGGAACAAAAGTTTGGGTTGATTCGATGCACAGAGACACAAAAGCCATTGTTTGTCGCACAACAGCTAAGAGGGCCTGCCAGTACTTGGTGGGCAAATTTTTCAGCAGTTCAACCAGCTGAGCATTAGATTACCTGGGAGGAATTCAAGCTAGCATTCCGGGAGCATTATGTTCTAGAGGGAGTGCTCCATATGAAACAAGAATAGTTCATCCGGTTAAAGCAAGGGGGAGACACTGTAATGCAGTATCTCAACAAATTCAACCATCTCTCCCAGTATGCCATTGACCAAGTGAATACAGATCTGAAGAAAAAGAATTGTTTTATGAGGGGACTCAATGATAGGCTTCAGCGAAAAATGGCAACATGCTTGGACCTTACCTACAGTAGGGCTGTCAGTACAGCCCTGGCAGTGGAAGCTAAAACTGCAGGACATGGAAAATCAAAGGGGTTTGGAGATGAAAGGTCAAATCAAGGGCCTAAGAAGAGAACCAGGTTGGTGATCCAACCTTTTAATCAAAATCGTTCTTCACCTCGCCCACCTTTATATCCATTCAAGCAGCCTGTCTTTATTCGTCCCACTACTGCCCCCGCTCCTGCCACTCATCCGAGTGCCCCTGGTACTCGTTTCCCTGCTCTTTCCAGTTCTTCCACTGGTTGCTTCAATTGTGGAAAGTCCGGACACTTCATCAAGGACTGTCCATACCCGAAGCAAAATAAAACCAATTTCCAGCAGAATTCTGGGAACCCCAATCAAGGAAAGGGGAACACGGCTAATACTTCAACGGGCAAGAATTTCAAGAAAACTGAACGGATTTATTATACCCAAGTGGCTACAACACTGGAGGGCGAGCCAATAATGATGGGTACGTTCCTTGTTGCCAATTACCCAGCAGTTATTGTCTTCGATTCTGGTGCATCACATACCTTCATAAGCAAGAATTCTATGGAAAAGCATTGCATTCCTTGCACTGAATCAAGGGAAGGATTTATTATCCACTCACCTAGGGAACGGATATTTACTAAGGAAGTAGCCTTCCACATACCAGTAACGTTGGCCGGACGGGAATTTCCTACCAACATGATTATTTTAAAAGGTCAAGACATAGATGTAATCCTGGGCACGAACTGGTTAGCCCAGCATAAGGCCATCATCAATACAGACTTAAGGACCATCAAATTGAGCTATGGCCATGAAGAGATTCAATTGTCCATCCCTGTAGCTGTCCCAGCCAAACCATCTGGACGAGTTTATGAAGCTGTTGTATAAGAAATCCAGGATATTCCAGTGGTATGTGAATTCCCAGATGTCTTTCCTGAAGATTTGCCTGGGTTACCTCCAGAAAGGGATGTGGAATTTGTGATTGAACTAAAGCCCGATACGGCTCCTATTTCTATAAGATCATACCGAATGCCACCTAATGAATTGGCAAAACTCAAGACTCAATTACAAGACCTGCTTGAGAAGGGGTTCATTAGGCCTAGCTCATCACCATGGGGATGTCTAGCAATTTTCATCAAGAAGAAGGATCAGACACTTTCAATGTGCATGGACTACAGATCCCTTAATGAGGTCACCATCAAGAACAAGTACCCTCTTCCCCGTATCGATATCTTATTCAATCAACTTACCGAAGCTCGGATATTCTCCAAGATTGACCTCAGGTCAGGCTATCATCAGATCCGTATTCGACCCGAAGATATACCCAAGACCGCATTCACCACGCGGTATGGATTATTTGAATATTTGGTTATGTCTTTCGGATTGACAAATGCTCCAGCCCACTTCACATACTTAATGAACTCGATGTTTATGCCCGAGTTAGATAAATTTGTGGTGGTCTTCATTGATAACATCCTGATCTATTCCAAAAATAAAGAGGAGCATGCTAAGCACTTACGAATCGTGCTAATGCGCTTAAGGGAACATCAGTTGTATGCCAAATTCAACAAATGCACGTTTTGGTTGGAGGAAATCCAATTCCTTGGACATGTATTGTCTGCTAAAGGGATTGCGGTCGATCCTAGCAAAGTCAAAGATATTTTTGAATGGAAACCGCCAACTACAGTACATCAAGTTCGAAGCTTCCTTGGACTGGCTGGATATTACCGCATGTTCATTCCGGATTTCTCCAAGATTGTTAAACCTATTACGAGTTTATTGAAGAATGATACAAAGTTTGACTGGTCCTCAAAATGCAATGAAGCCTTCGAGCAGCTGGAGGTGTTATTGACCACTGCTCTGGTATTGGCTCAACCGGCTATAGAAAAGTCTTTTGATGTGTATTGTGACACATCAAGCAGTGGACTCGGATGTGTCCTAATGCAGGAGGGCCGAGTCATAGCTTATGCTTTAAGACAACTACGTCAGCATGAGGAGCACTATCCAACTCATGACTTGGAATTAGCTGTAGTTGTTCATGCCCTTAAGATATGGCGTCATTATCTGCTGGGAAATACTTGCCATTTATATACAGATCACAAAAGTCTGAAATGTATCTTTACCCAGTCAGAACTAAACATGAGGCAGAGAAGATGGCTTAAGCTAATTAAAGATTATGACTTGGAAATCCACTATCACCCAAGAAAAGTTAATGTGGTGGCAGATGCATTGAGTCGCAAAGTTTCCTGTCATTGTCTTACCGTAAGAGCCTATGACACCACACTATGTCAAGAAATGGAAAAGTAAAACCTAGGTATGATACAACATGGAACTTTGACACAATTAATGCTTGAGCCAGTTCTTCTACAGAGAATTATTGATGCCCAAAGAACCGACAAGGGTATGAAACACATTCATGAGAAAATAGAAGTCAGCTAAGCTAATTGCTTCAGAAAAGATGACCAAGGAATAATATGGTTCAAAGATTGCATAGTTATGCCTAAAAATGCTGAGGTCCGCCAACAAATTTTGGATGAAGCTCATCTTAGTCGATATTCCATTCATCCCGAAAGTACTAAGATGTATCAAGACTTAAAGCAACACTATTGGTGGACAAAAATGAAAATTGAAATTGCACGCTATGTGGCAAGATGTGACACTGTAGACGTGTCAAGGCAGTACACATGAAGACCGCTTGGCCACTACAATCTTTGCCCATCCCAGCTTGGAAATGGGAAGATATTAGTATGGACTTCATTGTGGGATTGCCCAAAACAGTCAAAGGTTTTGACTCTGTATGGGTTATAATTGATCGGCTTACAAAGGTTGCCCATTTTCTTCCCGTCAAAGTAAAGTATACAGTGGCCACCTACGCAGAACTTTATATTACTCGTATTCTCAGTTTGCACAGGGTCCCAAAACCAATAGTGTCGGACCGCGGACCATAATTTGTATCCAAATTTTGGGAAGAGCTCCACAAATCTCTGGGTACTAAGTTGCTCCACAGTTCAGCCTATCATCCTCAAACAAGTGGTCAAACTGAAAGAGTAAATCAGATACTTGAAGACATGTTGCGGGCATGTGTCCTGGAATTTCTGCAAAAATGGGATGAATGTCTACCATTGGCAGAATTTTCATATAACAATAGCTATCAAGAAAGCATTAAGATGGCACCATTTGAGGCACTGTACAAGCGAAGGTGTTGGACACCCTTAAATTGGTCAGAACCTGGAGAAGGGTGGTATTTCAGGCCTAACTTAGTCAAGGAAACAGAAGCAAAGGTTCAACGGATAAGGCACCACTTGAAAGAAGCTCAAGCTCAGCAGAAAAGTTATGCAGACAAACGACGCCGACCTTGGTTCTTCCAAGTCAAAGATCATGTGTACCTGAAAGTATCACCAATGAAGGGTGTTAATGGATTCGGGGTAAAAGGAAAGTTGGCACCCCGATACATTGGCTCGTTCCCTATTCTTGAACAATGCGGACCAGTGGCATACAGACTTCAACTGCCAGAAACATTGTCTGCAGTACATAATGTGTTCCATGTACCTCAATTGAAGAAGTGCCTTCGGCTTCCTGATCGAACCATAGATGTGGTGGATGTTGCCTTAAAACCAGAATTAACTTATTCAAAACATCCCATCCGAGTTTTGGATCAGAAGGACAGGATCACCCGAAAAAAGACTCTTAAATTCTATAAGGTACAATGGAACCAGCATACTGAAGATGAAGCTACCTGGGAGACTCGAGACTTCTTGGAAAAAAAATTTCTAGGTTTTTAGCTTCATGTAACTTGTAAGATGTGGATATCTGATTGTAAAGATGGAATAAACCCCATACCACCCCCTGCCCTGTAAGATAAATAAGGAAATAAAAATGTGACGCGTTTCCTTTTCCATTACTTACCCTAGGACCTTAAATCTCGGGACGAGATGGGGGGGGAAGGATGTAACACCTCTGGTGTTACTGGCACTAAAATTTGAGCATAACATCATGTGCATTGACATGTCATGTTGTTTGTTACACCTAGAACGCATTCACTAGGTAAAAATTTCAAACAAGTTGTGATGATGTGACTTGAAGAGTGCTTAACCTTAGGGTAGGATACTTGACCCTAGAATTGGGTGCTAAACCAATTGCTGCATTTCCTTCCTTGGAACTGTTTACCCTTCCTTGATTACCTGTTTGTTAAAAAGTTTTCTGATGCTTAGTCTTGCTTTAGAAAACAAAAATGTTTTGGTTTTAACAAAAGGTGATGCTTCAGATGGAATGGGATGTTTTCAAAAATAAAACTTGATGGTGGATCCATCATGGCCATGATGGGTTCAACATCGGAAAAGATGTACCTCTGCCAGGTACCAAACTTTGGGGATTATAAATGATAAAGACGAGACCAGGCAGGTGACTTGCATGAGAAGGAAGTCTCGGTGTAGTGTCTCCGTCTGAGTGGCTTAAGGACCGTGTCAATGTAGGCTTACTGATTGATGACCCTTTAACTGGCCACATGTCTCGTCATGGGTAAGCTTTGCCTCGGGCAGGCCAATACCAGAAAGGCCAACACGCAATGGGAGTGGAGAGATAGCGAGAGTAGCGTGTACACTCTGTGACAAGAGGCTAGACGGTGGTGTATGTGTGCTCTCGGTTGGCGTGAACCCGGTCTGGTCTTGAGAACCTCGGTGGCGAGTTGACATATGCAAGGGTTAAGTGCTACATATGTCGTGTGGTTGGAGATCCCCAGCTAGGTAATAATCGATTCGGATCGCTGTTACTTCTCGGATATGAAGACTTGGTCACTGCCCTACACGTAGCAATCCAGTGAAATAAAGGGTTGATAAAAGATGGCTAGTATAGGCCAAGTGCTTGAACTAGGGTAAAAAGAACTCTAGATGCAGGTAATAACTTAACCTGAAAATAAAATTGGATTTTTAAGGATCCACTATTAGTAAGCATTTCTGTAAACAGAGTCTTTGATTCTTGAATAGCCTTACCTTGACTCCCTCAAGCCAGCATATCCTTGAGAGTCTTTTCTTTTGTCAATTGAGAGCACCTAGAGGCGGGTGAATAGGTGATCCTGTAAAAATGAATACTTGTAGCCACAAAATTTGGTTAAGTGTTAGGTGGCTAGGGACCAAGCTCTTGTGAAACACAATGGACACGAAGAACACAAGCATAAGAGACATGGTGATTTATCCCATGGTTCGGCCAAGTAGCACTTGCCTACTCCACGTTGTGGCGTCCCAATGGACGAGGGTTGCACTCAACCCCTTTCAAGTGATCCAATGATCAACTTGAATACCACGGTGTTTCCTTTCCTTTCCTATCTCCCATTCGCGAAGAATCTCCACAACTTGGAGCCTCTCGCCCTTACAATTGATGACCACAAAGAAGCATGGAAGTAAGGGAGGGGAGAGCAACACACAAAAGACTCAAAGCACGAGCACAAACACGCACACAAGCTACAACTTGAGCTCACAACACAATGCGGGGAGTTCACTACTCAACTAGAGCTCAAGTCACTATCACAAAGAATCAAATGCACGAGAATGGAGTCTTGGTGCTTAGAGATGATCAAAGAATGCTTGGGTGACTCCTCCATGCGCCTAGGGGTCCCTTTTATAGCCCCAAGGCAGCTAGGAGCCGTTGGAGGCAATCTGGGAAGGCAATTCTTGCCTTCTGTCGGGTGGCGCATCGGACAGTCTGGTGCACCACCGGACAGGTACTGTTCATAGTCCGGTGCAGATCTCCTTCCAAAAATAGCACAGTCGACCGTTGCAGGATTGTAGCCGTTGGCGCACCGGACACTGTCCGGTGCCCCCTGCCGACCGTTATCGTGCCCACGCGTCGCGCGCGGATTGCGCGGCCGACCGTTGGCACAGTCGACCGTTGGCTCACCAGACAGTCTGGTGCCTCATCGGACCGTCCGGTGAATTTTAGTCGTACGCCGTTGAACGATTCCCGAGAGCGAGACTTCGCCGCAGACGGCTCACCGGACAGTCCGGTGCACCACCAGACAGTCCGGTGAATTATAGCCGTACACCGCCGTCAGTTCCCGA
This sequence comes from Zea luxurians, assembly GCA_029449295.1. Taxonomy (NCBI): domain Eukaryota; kingdom Viridiplantae; phylum Streptophyta; class Magnoliopsida; order Poales; family Poaceae; genus Zea; species Zea luxurians. Next base: position 120,071,825 of record JAOPSE010000009.1, read on the forward strand.
GAGTGGCCTATTCACCGGAGGCTGGCCTGGCGCACCAGACACTGTCCGGTGCACTACCGGACAGTCCGGTGTGCCATACTGCGCTGAGTCTTGGCTGCTTCGAGCCAAGTTCTTTTCTTCTTCTTTTTTCTCTGATTCCAGCACTTAGACAAATATATTAGTACACAAAAACCAATGTACTAAGTCTAGAATCATACCTTTGCTTTGATTATCACTTTTCTCTCGATTTAGCACAAGAGGAATCATTTAAATGTGTTGGGCACTTAATCACCAAAACATAATGGAAATTGCCCAAAGGCACATTTTCCCTTTCAATCTCCCCCTTTTGGTGATTTATGCCAACACATCCAAAAGCAATGCAAAACATGCAACATCGATTCAAATTGAAAACCAAATTGTTTTAAACTCTAATTTGGCATATTTGGATCATTCTTTGCCACCACTTGGTTTGTTTTTGAAATCAAACTCATTTTCCTATCTCTAAGTCAAACACACTTGTTTAGGCATAAAGAGAGGTATTCCATGAGAAAAATTGATCAAGAGCCACAAACTCCCCCTTTTTCCCATAATCCTACATTCTCCCCACAAGAGGCCAAATTTTGCACATAAGAGAATTTTGACAAATCAAAAAGTGCTAACTCTACTATTTTGAAATTTCTCAAGTGGTAGCTGATTCATTTTGCTTTGGCCTTTAATTTCTCCCCCTTTGGCATTAAGCACCAAAACGGGATCATTATTGGCCCTAAAACCCCATTGCCTCACCAAAATCGTCAATTAAGAGTAAAATGGCAATAAGAGCATGGAGATGAACTTGGAGTAAATTACCCTCTCATCGGAGTGCAGTGGAAGTCTTGCATGGTCAAAGTTCACCTTTCACTTTCAATCCACCTTTGAGACTAAATTAAGTAAACTCAAGCACACGGTTAGTCTCAAAAGGTCAAGTTGTAGCATCTCTCCCCCTAAATATGTGCATCATTCACACATGGACTTGTGAGGTCCAGGGATCCCTTGCACAACTTGAGCACCATAAATAAGCAATAATATGCATAAAAGAACATGATCAAAGGCATAAAACACATGTATGCTATAGATTAATCCAAGTTACGCGAATCTAAGACATTTAGCTCACTACGCAGCCTACAAAAGGTCTTCTCATCTAAAGGCTTGGTAAAGATATCGGCTAGCTGGTTCTCGGTGCTAACATAAAACACTTCGATATCTCCCTTTTGCTGGTGGTCTCTCAAAAAGTGATGCCGGATGTCTATGTGCTTTGTGCGGCTGTGTTCAACAGGATTGTCCGCCATGCGAATTGCACTCTCATTGTCACATAGGAGTGGGACTTTGCTCAGATTGTAGCCAAAGTCTCGGAGGGTTTGCCTCATCCAAAGTAGTTGCGCGCAACACTGTCCTACGGCAACATACTCGGCCTCAGCGGTGGATAGGGCAACGGAAGTTTGTTTCTTAGAGCTCCAAGACACCAGGGACCTTCCTAGGAATTGGCACGTCCCTGATGTACTCTACCTATCAACCTTGCACCCAGCATAATCAGAGTCTGAATATCCAATCAAGTCAAAGGTAGACCCTTTGGATACCAGATCCCAAAGTAAGGCGTAGCACCTAAATATCTAAGGATTCGCTTAACGGCCACAAGGTGACACTCCCTTGGGTCAGATTGAAATCTAGCACACATGCATACGCTTAGCATAATATCCGGTCTACTAGCACATAAATAAAGTAAAGACCCTATCATAGACCGGTATGCCTTTTGATCAACGGACTTACCTCATTTGTTGAGGTCGACATGTCCGTCGATTCCCATTGGAGTCTTTGCGGGCTTGGCGTCCTTCATCCTGAACCGCTTGAGCAAGTCTTGCGTGTACTTCGTTTGAGAGATGAAGGTGCCGACCTTGAGTTGCTTCACTTGGAACCCAAGAAAGTAGTTCAACTCGCCCATCATTGACATCTCGAATTTCTGTGTCATCACCCTGCTAAACTCTTCACAAGACTTTTGGTTAGTAGAGCCAAATATTATGTCATCGACATAAATTTGGCACACAAATAGGTCATCATCACAAGTCTTAGTGAAAAGAGTTGGATCGGCTTTCCCAACCTTGAAAGCATTAGCAATTAGAAAATCTCTAAGGCATTCATACCATGCTCTTGGGGCTTGCTTAAGTCCATAGAGCGCCTTAGAGAGCTTACACACGTGGTCGGGGTACCGTTCACCCTCAAAGCCAGGGGGTTGCTCCACGTACACCTCCTCCTTGATTGGCCAGTTGAGCAAAGCGCTCTTCACGTCCATTTGGAACAACCTGAAAGAATGGTGAGCGGCATAGGCTAACAAAATGCGAATCGACTCTAGCCTAGCTACAGGAGCAAAAGTCTCCTCAAAGTCCAAACCTATGACTTGGGCATAACCTTTTGCCACAAGTCGAGCCTTGTTCCTTGTCACCACCCTGTGCTCGTCCTGTTTGTTGCGGAACACCCACTTGGTTCCCACAACGTTTTTCTTGGGATGTGGCACCAGTGTCCAAACTTCATTTCGCTTGAAGTTGTTGAGCTCTTCCTGCATGGCCAACACCCAATCTGGATCTAGCAAGACCTCTTCTACCCTGAAAGGCTCAATAGAAGAGACAAAAGAGTAATGCTCACAAAAATTAGCTAGACATGAGCGAGTAGTTACTCCCTTGCTTATATCACCCAAGATCTGATCGACAGGATGATTCCTTTGAATCGTCGCTCGAACTTGAGTTGGAGGAGCCCGTGGTGCTTCTTCCTCCATAACTTGATCTTCTTGTGCTCCCCCTTGATCACACGCCTCCTCTTAAAGAACCTATTCATCATCTTGAGTTGAGGGGTGCACCATCGTTGAGGAAGAAGGTTGATCTTGCTCTTGGTGTTCCTTTGGTCGCACATCTCCAATCGCCATGGTACGAATTGCGTCCGTTGGAACATCATCTTCATCTATATCATCAAGATCAACTTGCTCTCTTGGAGAGCCATTAGTTTCATCAAATACAACGTCGCTATAGACTTCAACCAAACCCGATGAATTGTTGAAGACTCTATACGCCTTTGTATTTGAGTCATAACCTAGCAAAAACCCTTTTACAGTTTTGGGAGCAAATTTTGAATTCCTACCTTTCTTCACTAGAATGTAACATTTACTCCCAAATACACAAAAATAAGACACGTTGGGTTTGTTACCGGTTAGAAGTTCATACGACGTCTTCTTGAGGAGGCGATGAAGGTAGACTCGGTTTATGGCGTGACAAGCTGTGTTCACAGCTTCCGACCAAAACCACTCGGGCGTCTTGAATTCTCCAAGCATCGTCCTTGTCATGTCTATAAGTGTCCTGTTCTTCCTCTCTACCACACCGTTTTGCTGTGGTGTGTAGGGAGCGGAGAACTCGTGCTTGATTCCTTCCTCCTCAAGAAACTCCTCCACTTGAAGGTTCTTGAACTCGGACCCGTTGTCGCTTCTAATATTTTTCACCTTGAGCTCAAATTCGTTTTGAGCTCACCTTAGAAAGCGCTTGAGGGTCCCTTGGGTTTCTGATTTATATTGCAAAAAGAATACCCAGGTGAAGCGGGAAAAATCATCAACAACAACAAGACCATACTTACTTCCCCCTATGCTGAGGTAGGCGACGGGTCCGAAGAGGTCCATGTGAAGTAGCTCCAAAGGTCTTGATGTGGTCATCACGTTCTTGCTGTGATGAGCGCTTCCCACCTGTTTGCCTGCTTGACAAGCTGCACAAGGTCTATCTTTTTCGAAAAACTCATTTGTTAGACCTAACACATGTTCTCCCTTTAGAAGTTTGTGAAGGTTCTTCATCCCAACATGTGCTAGATAGCGATGCCACAGCCAGCCCATGCTAGTCTTAGCAATTAAGCATGCATCTAGATCGGCCTCCTCTTTCGAAAAATCCACTAAATAGAGTTTGCCATCTATTACACCCTTAAAAGCTAGTGAACCATCACTCCTTCTAAAGACAGACACATCTACATTTGTAAATAGTCAATTATAACCCATGTGGCATAATTGACTAACAGACAACAGATTATAGCCTAGCGACTCTACTAGAAATACATTAGAGATAGAGTGCTCATTAGTGATGGCTATCTTGCCTAAGCCTTTGACCTTGCCTTGATTCCCATCTCCAAATACGATTGTATCTTGGGAATCCTTGTTCTTGACGTAGGAGGTGAACATCTTCTTCTCCCCCGTCATGTGGTTTGTGCATCTGTTGTCGATAATCCAGCTTGAGCCCCCGGATGCATAAACCTGCAAGGCAAATTAGGCTTGGGTTTTAGGTACCCAACTCTTGTTGGGTCCTACAAGGTTAGTTATAATAGTCTTTGGGACCCAAATGCAAGTCTTGTCTCCCTTGCATTTGGCCCCCAACTTCCTAGCAATCACTTTCTTATTCTTACAACTAATTGCAAAAGAAGTATTGCAAGCATGGTAAATTGTAGAAGGTTCATTACAAACTTTCCTAGGCACATGAGCAACATTTTTGCTAGGCATATTTCTACCATGCACAAAAGAAGAACTTGATGCAATCATATCATGTGAATCATAAGCATAACTCCTATGAGCATTTCTAGAAAACTTTCTATCACTATAGATGAAAGCATGATTTCTTTGAACACTATTAGCCATAGGGGCCTTCCCTTTCTCCTTGGCGGAAATGGGAGCCCTTTGACTTGTTAAGTTCTTGGCTTCCTTTCGAAAGCCAAGCCCATCCTTAATAGAGGGGTGTCTACCAACAGTGTAGGCATCCCATGCAAATTTTAATTTATCAAAGTCATTTTTGCTAGTCTTAAGTTGGGCATTAAGACTAGCCACTTCACCATATAATTTTGTAATAGAAGTAAGGTGCTCAACACATGCATCAACATCAAAATCCTTACATCTATTACAGATAACAACACACTCTACACAAGAACTAGATTTATTAACAACTTCTAGCTTAGCATTTAAATCATCATTAATACTTCTTAAGCTAGACACAGTTTTATGACAAGTAGATAATTCAGAGGAAAGCATCTCATTCCTTTTTACTTCTAAAGCAAGAGATTTTTGCACACTAATGAATTTGTCATGCTCTTCATATAAAATATCTTCTTGCTTCTCTAACAATCTATTCTTCTCATTTAAAGCATCAATCAATTCATTGATCTTATCAATTTTAGTTCTATCTAAACCTTCGAATAAACTTGTGTAGTCTACTTCATCATCACTAGATTCATCATCACTTGAAGAAGCATACGTAGGGGTATCTCGAGCGTTTACCTTTTTCTCCTTTGCCATGAGGCAGGTGTGGCGCTCGTTAGGGAAGAGGGACAACTTGTTGAAGGCCGAGGCGGCGAGTCCTTCATCGTCGGAGTCGGACGAAGAGTAATCCGAATCCCACTCCTTGCCAAGGTACGCCTCGCCCTTCGCCCTCTTATAGGATTTCTTTTCTCCCTCTTCCCGCTCTTTTCTTGTCCCTGGTCACTATCATTATCGGGACAGTTAGCAATAAAGTGACCAGTCTTACCACACTTGAAGCAGGAGCGCTTTCCCTTTGTCTTGCTTTTGTTGGGATGCTCCTTGCGTCCTTTTAGCGCCGTCTTGAAGCGCTTGATGATGAGGGCCATTTCATCCTCGTTTAGCCCGGCCGCCTCAACTTGTGCCACCTTGCTAGGTAGCGCCTCCCTGCTGCTTGTTGCTTTGAGAGCAACAGTTTGAGGCTCATAGATAGGCATTGGGCCATTCAATGCCTCATCAACATATCTTGCCTCCTTGATCATCATACGCCCGCTTATAAACTTTCCGAGTATTTCCTTGGGCGTCATCTTTGTGTACCTAGGATTCTCACGGATGGAATTCACAAGATGAGGATCAAGAATAGTGAAGGACCTGAGCATAAGCTGGACGACGTCGTGATCAGTCCATCTCGTGCTTCCATAGCTCCTGATTTTGTTGACCAGGGTCTTGAGCCGATTGTACGTTTGCATTGGCTCCTCTCCCCTGATCATTGCGAACCTCCCCAGTTCGCCTTCCACCAACTCCATCTTGGTGATCATGGTGGCGTCGTTCCCCTCATGAGAGATCTTGAGGGTGTCCCAGATTTGCTTGGCGTTGTCCAAGCCGCTCACCTTATTGTACTCGTCCCTGCACAAGGATGCTGACAAAATAGTGGTAGCTTGTGCATTTTTATGGATTTGCTCATTGATGAAAACGGGGTTGTCAGTACTATCAAAAAGCATTCCGTTTTCAACAATCTCTGAAATGCTTGGATGAAGAGAGAATAGGTGACTACGCATTTTGTGACTCTAAAATGGGTAGTTTTCTCCATCAAAGTGCGGAGGTTTCCCAAGTGGAATTAAAAGTAAATGGGCATTAGAGTTAAATGGAATACGAGAATAATCAAAAGAAAAGTTTGAGTTGACCGTTTTCTTTTTCTCGTCGTAGTCGTTGTCTCTTTGGGAAGAAGGAGACTCGTCGCTGTCGTAGTAGACGATCTTCTTGATGCGCCTCTTCTTCTTCCCGTCCTTCTTCTTATGACTCGAGCCAGAGTCAGTAGATTTGTCGTCCCTTGGCTCGTTGAAGATGGATTCCTTCTCCTTATCGTTGACCACCATCCCCTTTCCCTTAGGAACCATCTCTTCGGGCGATTAGTCCCTTTTGTGAAGAGAACAGCTCTGATACCAATTGAGAGCACCTAGAGGAGGGGGGAATAGGTGATCCTGTAAAAATGAATACTTGTAGCCACAAAATTTAGTTAAGTGTTAGGTGGCTAGGGACCAAGCTTTGTGAAACACAATGGACACGAAGAACACAAGCACAAGAGACACAGTGATTTATCCCGTGGTTCGGCCAAGTAGCACTTGCCTACTCCATGTTGTGGCGTCCCAATGGACGAGGGTTGCACTCAACCCCTTTCAAGTGATCTAATGATCGACTTGAATACCACGGTGTTTTCCTTTCCTTTACTATCTCCCGTTCGCGAGGAATCTCCACAACTTGGAGCCTCTCGCCCTTACAATTGATGATCACAAAGAAGCACGGAAGTAAGGGAGGGGAGAGCAACACACACAAGACTCAAAGCACGAGCACAAACACGCACACAAGCCACAACTTGAGCACACAACACAATACGGGGAGTTCACTACTCAACTAGAGCTCAAGTCACTATCATAAAGAATCAAATGCGCGAGAATGGAGTCTTGGTGCTTAGAGATGATCAAAGAATGCTTGGGTGACTCCTCCATGCGCATAGGGGTCCCTTTTATAGCCCCAAGGCAGCTAGGAGCCGTTGGAGGCAATCTGGAAAGGCAATTCTTGCCTTCTGTCGGGTGGCGCACCGAACAGTTCGGTGCACCACCAGACAGGTACTGTTCATAGTCCGGTGCAGATCTCCTTCCAAAAATAGTACAGTCGACCGTTGCAGGATTGTAGCCGTTGGCGCACCGGACACTGTCCGGTGCACACCGAACAATCTGGTGCCCCCTGCCGACCGTTGGCGTGCCCACGCGTCGCGCGCGGATTGCGCGGCGGACCGTTGGCGCAGTCGACCGTTGGCTCATCGGACAGTCCGGTGCCTCACCGGACCGTCCGGTGAATTTTAGCCATACGCCATTGAACGATTCCCGAGAGCGACGACTTCGCCGCAGATGGCTCACCGGACAGTCCGGTGCACCACCGGACAGTCCGGTGAATTATAGCCGTACACCACCGTCAATTCACGAGAGTGGCCTGTTCACCGGAGGCTGGCCTAGCGCACCGAACACTATCCGGTGCACCACCGGACAGTCCGGTGTGCCAGACTGCGCTGAGTCTTGGCTGCTTCGAGCCAAGTTCTTTTCTTCTTCTCTTTTGTCTGATTCCAGCACTTAGACAAATATATTAGTATACAAAAACCAATGTACTAAGTCTAGAATCATACCTTTGCTTTGATTATCACTTTTCTCTCGATTTAGCACAAGAGGGCTCATTTAAATGTGTTGGGCACTTAATCACCAAAACATAATGGAAATTGCCCAAAGACACATTTTCCCTTTCAATAATAAAATTGGATTTTTAAGGATCCACTATTAGTAAGCATTTCTGCAAACAGAGTTTTTGGTTCTTGAATAGCCTTACCTTGACTCCCTCAAGCCAGCATATCCTTGAGAGTATTTTCTTTTGTCGGGTAAGACTTGCGAAAGTACACTCTGTACTCAGGGTTTTCGAACCCATGTTGTTGTAGATGAGGAAACAATAGAGTTTTAATGTTTCTGTTCATAGGTGGTACCCAAGGAAGAGCCCTAGCAGTAAAGTTCGTCGTGGGAAGATGTTTGCCTCCCACTTTGAAATCAATAAACTTGTGTGTGGGAGGGTGTTTTGCCTCCCTGGTCTGTAATAATACTTTATGCACTCGTAATACCCTGATATTGTAATAATAATACTCTCTCTATATTTGATGAATGTAAATTAAGTTATTGTAATTTGCTTCCGCTTATTCTTTCCTCCGATGTAATGTAATATCTGCGTGACGGGTGAAGCGCTCTTGGGCGAAATGATGAGGATACAGTTACCGAACTTGTCGAGTGATTACGTGCATCTACAGGGTTGTCCAAGGTCCTTAGGACAAGGACAACTGTAGGTGGGCCTAATACCTTAGGAGGTTCCGTCACAACTTTCATTTCAAAGTAAGTTATGCAGATCTGTCAAAATGCAAACTAGCTACATTTCTACACTTTATATTTATTTTGGTTTGTGTTGGCATCAATCACTAAAAAGGGGAGATTTAAAAGGAAATGGCCTTAACCATTTTACTATAATCGAATTTTGGAGTTTGACAAACATCACAAATCTTATGAACTAACTAGTTTGCCTAGTTGATTATTTCTCAGGTGTATTAGTACATCTATATCAAGGTGTGCCTCGGACAAAAACTATGCAAAACTCGCATTCACACTACGGACTGTCCGAAGGAGAAGAGAGCACCCTCCGAGACCAAGTTCGGACGGTCCGCTCATTGAAAAACCAGAAAAAACCGAAGGTAATGGGTTCAATAAAATGCATTTTAGCGTCCTCGCGGACCGTCCGGGGTGCACGGCCGGACCATCCGCGACTATTTTATCTGATATCTAACGACGCATTTAATGCACTTGTAGCCGTTGATATAGCCGTTACTGCTGACCGTTGAGATTTCAATCGTTGATGTGCAGGGGCAGACCGTCCGGACCAAGGACGCGGATCGTCCACGGTTGACAGAAAGGAGGCAACGGCTAGAAAGTGGTTGGTGGCTATAAATACAACCACAGCCACCTCAATTAAATTTATCCAAGCATCCCATTCACTCACATTCAATACAAGAGCAAGTACTCATTCAAAGCTTCGAAGTCTCTCCAAGTGCCATAATTATGACTAGTGATCATTAGTGTTTAGTGCCTTGGAAAGTCTAGAGAGAGTGTGATCCGGTGTTTCATTTGTTGCTTGTTTTTCTTAATTTTGCTTTCTTCATCTACTTCTAAACTCACACGTGACTTGTAACGCTAGCAAGAAACACCTAAGTGTGTGATGATCCTTGCAGGGTCTAAGTGATCGTTTGAGAGAGAGAAAAGGTTGAAAAAGACCCGGCCTACGTGGTCTTCTCAACGGGGAGTAGGTTCTTTGGAACCAAACCTCGGGAAACAAATCGTTGTGTTCATTTGTGTTGATCATTACCTTACGATTTGGTTCTTCCCCTCCCCTCTCTCTAAGTTCTCTTACTTACAATCTTTTTGAGTTTGCTCCCAAAGTCATCTGCATTGATTGAGCAAATCATAGCAAGAACTCTCTTCCGCACTCCGATTTTGTTATTACTCATTTCTAATCCTAACCCTGGGTGAAATTCGTGTTCAAAGTTTATAAAATTTAGGTTCCGCCTATTCACCACAACCCCTCTAGGCGACTTTTAGTCATGTTGATGCATGTTCTGTACTAGAAATTGTGGATGGCCTAGAGGCACCTGCTCTTAAGGTGATGGTCCTAGGATGAAAGGTTGAGGAGCTCCCTAGTGGCTGGAGTATGGGTTAACCAAAGCGGTGGAGATCGAAGGTTGTGGCTTCAGCTCCTGGTGTTGAACATGCTAAGGGACATAAGGTGAATGGTATGATGATGTGTGAAAGACATTTGGGTTGGTTAGTTTGTGCTGTGACAACAAGTTTTTTTGCTTTTGTATAGTAATTTGACAAGTCTTAGTGGTGTGGCCTTTATTTTCTCTACATAAGACACAAACCCTCGAAGCTTCAACCCCATCTTCCTCTCCTTAGAGTTGGTGGACAGAAATTGCCTTGTGAAGGTTGTTGTCTGCCTTATGGTTGAGGCAAATCTTCGGACTGAGTGTGTTGCTCTTGAGATTGATCTGACTTGTCTTCATGTTGGCTTGAGTTTTGGATATTTCAGTCTAGGGTGAAATCTTCTTGTGAAGCCCCTAGTCGCCTCTAAATACTTTTATGTCTCTTGCCGGTGCTACCAAAAGTCATTATCTGCCCTGATGTATTCTCCATCTTTTGCAGTAGCTTCTCTAGAGAATGAAGTGGTTTCCTTGCAAAATACTATTTTGTGGGACCTGAACGAAGCCCCTTTATGATTGCTTCAATGACAATGTCGTGACAGGGCTCAAAGCCGAAGAAATTTTCGTATATAGGCTTAAAGATATCCATCATGGCCATGGGCACATTGGAAGAGAGCCTGGGTAGTTATGGGCTTCATCTGGAAACCTTGGAAGCCAGAAAGACCTTTGAGCTTCTGCCATGATTAGATAGATACTAGCCAAAGGGAGGAATATCATATTTGTGCTACACTTTTGACTGTCATGACAAACTATTTGGTCATCACTGCTGAGTTTCCTCCGTACAAAGATATGGTAGCTTTATAACTCATCTAGAATTGCTCTGTCCAACCTGCAAATCCACAGCTAAAAGAGAAGTGTTATCATACAAAAAAGTGTCATAGTTGTGAGCTTCGAGTGGAGATTTCTTAGGCTATGGTAGTATGGCTCTTCTGCTTGCTTGTCTTGTTGTGTCATGTGACACAAATCTTCTAATGCTTCATCAATTTGCCATTGCAATTGAGAGACCCAAAGCATTTTTTCTTTTTGCTTCTCAACCTACTGCTAGATAGCTTCAAGATCTAGATTTCTTGGTTAAGATCATCATGTGGCAGAGGGTCCATAACCTTTCTTTAGCCTTTTGTTTAATCATTGCCTTTAGGATAATGTGTCTCATTAGGTTGATTATGATCTATTGGAGCGAGTACAGAGCTAGTAGTTATGTTTCTCCTCGGAGGCATGATGAAGAGTTGTTCCTTTGTCGTGAGTTCACTAGCGGTGAGCACTAATATTGGTCACTTGTCAATATTCCTAAGGATAACCAAAACATGGCAACATAATTAAAGTAATAGGATCTTATTCACTTCAATCCAGTCATGAAGAAGAGATAGAGTAAAGGAAGATGATTTAAGCCAACATGAATATTTAATAAACTATCGGAGAAGGATGATAGAATAATGTATTATGACCTTATTTCATTTATTATCTTTTTTCGATTATAGATGATTACAAGTGTACCATCGAAGTATTCAAAGAATGTTCGAAGGTATCAGCGCCTCGAAGCTTCAAATACAGAGTGATCCGAAATCACACAAACATTCCAGCAATAAAAAAAGTGAACATAGGCACTATACCCCTATTTATAGGGGCAGCATGACGTACCTCTTCGTATGAAATTACAATTATGGCATCAACCCCTATACTTGTGAATAACAAAGCATGTCAAGGGTATCACTGTCCTTTTCCATGGAGATGTGTTACACACACTTAGGGATGGCAATGGATGTGATTTATCCGCGTACCCACGGATAAAAACCCGTTGGGCACGGTTTTGGGTACGAGCCTGTACCCGTGGATACGGATAGCATTTGATATCCATGGATATTTTTAAAACGGGTACGAAAATCAGTATCCATACCCGAATAACCGTTAAAGTAACCTGACATGTGGGGTCACTGGAGTTTGGAACCACTTCACAGGCCACAGCCAGCCCAAGTCTCGTCGCGGCCCACCCATCTCCTAACCGTCTAGCCTCCCCAAATCCCCAATCTAGCAAGGCAAGGCAGCAAACCATCTAGGTCTAGCCACAAGCCCACAACCCCAGTCCCCACCACCACCCTCCTCAAGACCTCGATAGCCAGCCGCCACCCAGCCAAGCGACCACCATGACCACGCTCCTGCGCCCGACGGTCCCCACTCCTTGTGCATGCCAGCGACACAGCGTGTGCAGACTACAGATGGCCGGTCCCCACTCCCCGTCGTAGCTCAGATCTGCGCGCCGCCACCGGCTTCACTGTTCGCACACGCCACCGGAGACCGGTCGATCCCCACTCCCCGTTGTGGCTTGTGTGCTTGTAATTTTATCAATTTGAACAATTCAGATTTGATTTTGCTAGACAATTTTATATTTCTCGTTGTATACCTTAATACATGTATCAGATTTGGTTTGCTGGACAAATTCTGTATGGTTGTATGTTTTTATCATATTTAAATTTGTTGGACAAATATGTTATCATATTTGAATTTGCTGGATTTAAATATGTTGTCTGTGTAGTGGGCAAACAGATATATCCGTAGATATCCGTTACCCATGGCCCATGGGTAACGGATGTGGATACTGTTTTTTATTCGTAGCGGCCTAGCGGGTAACGGGTACGAGTTCGAACATCGGATATAAGTCGCGGATATGGATGTCCAGAGACATTATCCGCGGATAGTTTATCCGTTGCCATCCCTACACACACTTCTAGAGTCTTCCTTCGTCTGCTTGGTTGTATGCTTCGTATCTTACTTAAGCTACGACATCAAAACTCTCACCTTCATTTCATGCTCATAGATGTCACCGAGATGAAGGTCACTTCATTATTCCTAAAATAAACTGAGATGATTGGTATGTCTTGTTTTGAGGACCTTCGGCAAGAGCAGTCCCCTTAACACTGGCTTCATCCAATGGTTGCCCAAGTTGAAATATGAGAAAGATCTTGTTACCAACCTTGTTAGACTAGCTCCAACAAGAAACTCTAAAGGGTTCTGTACCCTAAATTTAGAGTATCGGATCGTTCTCTACTCACTCCAGCAACGTCCTCTAAACGATCATCTAAATTTAGAGAACGTTGTTGAATCCTCTATATATAGAGTTTCTCTAAATGTTACTCTATCCATTTGAATACTTTAAACAACCAATTTAGCAAAACTAAAATATGTACAATACATTTAAAAGTATGACAAATATGAATGTACAAAAAATAAAATTTAAAAAATGTCTCTAATATATGTATTTGCGTATAGTATAGAGGACGTGATTTAGATAATGTTGTTAGAGAGGAAGGATATATAGAGGATAGAATCTTTTAGAGTAGACTATAAAGGACGGATATACAGGATGGATATAGAGGACGCTGCTAGAGACAGTCTTATCATAGAAATATAGATGGTATTTGATTTGAGAAATCACTCCATCCAAAATAAGGTGGTATATCATGAATTAATTTCTCAAATTTGGTGAGTTCTCATTTCTCATATTAGTACTATGAGAATGAGATGGTGATGGACCAACTTATTTTATTCCACAAACCAAACAAAAAAGTGATGATTGAGAAAATGATGGACTAGCTCGTTCTTCAAATCAAACACCATAATAGTTGCCACTCCTCACCCAAGATCACTAAGGTGATGTCCAAGCAACCAAACGAGTTGATTCATATGAACACAGTTGGTTCAGCTCAGGTTCGCTCACTTGGGGGAAGTGACATGTTTTGGTGATTGTTGATGACTTTTCACACTATTCTTGGTGTTTTTCATGTAGGCAAAGGATGAGAGTTGTTCTCATGCTCAAGATTTGATTTTTTTTTGTTGTAAAATAAGATTCCAAAGGATGACTTGAAAGCAATTCACAGTGACAATGGTACAAAATTCATGTCTCATTTTGTAACTTTTTTGTGCTTGTTTAGGTCACAAATTTCAGACATCCACTTCCTCCTAAACATCAGCAGATTCCAATTTCTTCTTTCTCAATACACCCCTGTTAGAAAATAAAGCAGTTGGCCAAACCCGATTTTAGCCGCAGCTTCGCATGCAGAATAATTTATGCTGTTTTCGAGGATTTCCGGTAATATGATCAGTAAAACAGTATTATGTCAATAACATATGGATGCCACCAAATCAAATAGATATCCTAAATGAATAAACAGGTCAGCATGGAATGCCTCAAAATTTGCATTCACCAGATATATGAAGATAGCAGAAACTAAACAGAGCGCATGCAACATATTAATCGTAAGAACAAAAAAATGTTCTCACTAGTTGCAAACAAGCAAGAAAAAAACAAAGAACACCTAGATCATTTCTTACTGTGAAATTACCTTCCCCATTTTAAATTAGTGGCACACAAACTGTTTATTTCATTGTATTTTCTGTTAACTATGGTTTTTAAATAGCTACAAACTAGAACTCCTATAAAAACAAGCCATTGTTTTTAAGTCGGACGACTAGCTGGTCATTCTAGCTGACCAACTTGAACGTTTAATCACGATTAGTCAGATGACTTGGGCGATTAATCGCGATTTGTCTGAACTGACTTGGACGATTAATCACGATTAATTGGATGAATTGAAAACAGTGAAACAAGCCCAGAATAAAGTATATTAATCCATAATAATTGTGTGCACTCAGCTGACAAACTTGATTTAGGATTCCTCATTGCTGCAACCAGTAATCCAGGTTGGCTCAAGCATTTTCATACAAGAAATCGAAGGCTTAATAAAATTTGTAGTGCAAATTGAGGTGGCTAATGCTAGATACGAGGTCACATCAAACTGATATATATGCAACGTGATAAAGGTACTTAATGCTGGTTGTGGACTGACTATCGCATTATTTCACTAGGACAAGATTATGGTAATATCCTACTTTACTTAGCAAAAACTAATCTGAGCCAACCTCCAAACCTTCAGTTCATCTCACAAATATCATTGTGACAGTATGCACCTTGAGCATAGGACTCCAGACTAGATCTGCACGCCAGCATGTCCTACTTGAACCGCAAACAAAAATTCCAATGATGTTAAAAGAGCATTAGCAATACAAAATATATATGTAAGCTCTTCATCAAAGATTTTTTTTCCAGCATGCGTGCATGCTTGGTTACCCTAATGCACACACATCAACTACCAAATGGGAAACTCGTTACTGTTTGTCAGTAGAAAATTGTGCAGAAACCAAATGAAAACATTGGGTTCACAGAACAATTCACAGCACCTCCATTATACCTGATATTCATTCATCACGTGCTAAAAACTCTGGCTGCCTGTGCCAAGCTGTCACGACAACTGCCAAACAACTTAGGTGAAGACGTAAGAAAGAAAAGCATGACAGATTATCAGAAGATACCAAACAAGCATTTAAATTTTTGAAGTTATACCAACCAGCACGGAGCAGCAGGCTTTTCTGCTCCAGATGGAGAGGAGTGCTAGCACTACCAAATCAAGATGAAGAATAATATATATGAATAATAAAGTGAGATTAACACATGTCACAAAGAACAGAGCATTAAAGTGACAACACAGAGTAATCTCAAATAATAACAACAATAGACATCACAACAAAAGCATTAGTAAAAGATTCCTTAAAATAGTTCCAAGAAGATGAGCAAATATTCTGATGCCAGCTGAGCCAGTAATACTTGATGCCTTCTTAAGCATGCAACCTCTGCAACGGTCACAACAGCACACAGCAAGGTTAAGATGTGAGTCCGAAACTTCCAACAAGAAATAAATCAGGTTGGTATAAGCTCCAAGAAAGATCAAGCCTGTCAAGAAGTCAAGACAACATAGAAAAGGTGAGGTATAATAAGTATACCAAGCATTTTGTATGGAAAAGAGAGGGGGTGGGAGCATAAAGCACATAGTCTAAAAAACAATTCTGTATAAACCGCAGTGCCTGAGAAAGTGCATCATATATCAGATCCCCCAAAAAATCCAGGCATTCTCAATAAAAATAATCTGATAATATCATATGCTATCAAAAGAAATGTTGTCTTCGAGTTCTACTGACTTCCTTACCATCTAAGACAAACATGAGCATGTTAGTCCTGACCTCATTTTAACAATAAGATATTATCATAAATAAGCGTCCTCAGTGAGACAATACATGTGTTTGCTTTAATAGTTAATACAAAAACAATACCTCTAGCAAAAGGATGAAAATCCATAAAACAATAAGATATTGAAAGAAAAATAAATAACTATGGCACAATATAGACTCCAAGAAACTTTTGCAGTGTAGACTCATTAAAGGGGTGTTAGGGACTGCTACAGCTCCAGAAAATTTGGTAGAGTTGGTGGAGCAGGTCATTAGTGCTCCAGGAAACCGTGGAGTTGGAGCTATGAACCTATAAAGGACATTTAGATAAGTCATTTTGTTTATTATTAACATTTAAAATATCTTTAAACTATTTAAATTTATATTATAAACCACAGCTCCACTATGAAGCTGGAAACTGGAGCAGTCCCAAACACCCCCTAAGTCAAAACCAAACAACGTGTAAGATATAACTATATGGTACATCAGCACAATGATCAAATATAAGTACAGTAGTATATAGAATATAAATAATAAAACACACGGAATAATTGAAACATGGGTTTCCTTGTCAATAAAATAGCAAATCATACCCAACTGAACCTACCGAAATTAATAGAACAGAGACAGATCATGTTAAGTTACCTTTTGCCCTTCATTGGAAGAATCATCCAGCTTCGCTCGTATCACTTCATCTCTGACATAAACTTGTCATACTCTGCATCGGCACCATAGGAAGCAGTAGACTGGTCGGTTGTGGAGGACAAAGGTGGTGGTGGTGGCGGCACTGCGCTGTGGGTTAACCAAGGTGCAGTTGAAATACTCTGAGAAGGATCAACACTCGCGGGTGGTGGTGGCACCACCACACTGTGGGTTAGCCAAGGTGCAGTTGCAATACTCTGAGAGGGATCAACACTAGCCTGTGGTGGTGGTGGAGGTGGTGGCTGAAATGGTGGAGGGTAGTATGGGGAATAACTATAAGGTGGTGGAGGGTATATCGATGGTGCATTTGGTGCACCAGATGATGCATATACTGATGTTGCAACAGGGTGAGTGGATGAGCCAGAACTTGGTGGTGTTACACCAGGTGGATAGTTCTGAGCTCCATCACTTGATGGAGCAGTGCCTGGTGGAGGGATTGGAGCTGCTGGGGGTGGTGGTGGTGGTGGATATTGCATCCCATACGGAGGTGGGGCAGCTTGACCTGGTGCAGGGGGTGCAGGACTGTAGACACCAGAGCCTGGTGGTGGCGGAGGATATGAAGCATATGGTGGCGGCTGCCCCCAAGGAACTGGAGCATAACTCCCTGGAGGAGGAGGTGGTGGTGCCCCCATGTAGGACTGGGAAGAATAGCCACCTGAAGTAGGATCCGGAGGAGGATATGATGGGGGTGCTGACACTGCTGGTGCTGTCTGTGGCGGCTTTCCTGCAACTCTAACCGCAATAACTCGCCCTTCAAGATGGTGACCATTCATTGCAGCAATCGCTGCATTGGCCTGTGACACATCTGAATACTTGACAAATCCATATCCTTTGCTCTGTCCAGTGTTTCGATCCTTGATCACCTTAGCCATGACAATCTCCCCAAACTGCGAAAACAGACTGACTAAACCTGCATCGTCCATTGTAGGTGGCAGGTATCCAATATAAAGATTTGTCTCGTCATAATCTTTCTTGATACCATTGAGCCCAGTGGAAGCGGCACCACCACCGGCCGACCAAGGCGGGTTACTCCCAGTTCCAGTAGAAGCACCACCGCTACCACCACTTCCTGTAAGAGCCAACATCGGACCACCAGATTTGTTCATGGACTCAGGTGCACTCCCACCACCAAGCTCAGCCAGGAAGTTCTGGTATTCATCATCCATCTTCTTCCCAGAAGTGCCCTTGACCGGACAATCAATAGTTGGGTGCCCACCGTCCCCGCAGATCTTGCACTGAACATCACTCTTAAACGTGTTCATCTTGTTGGGGCAAGCATACTGCCTGTGACCAGCCTCACCACATGTCCTGCAAAATTCATCGTCCCTAATTGTTCCATTAAGCGCGGCAAGCTCCCGGAGCTGCTGCCGCTTGTGCTCATTGAGCACCTCATCCACCGGGGTGAGCAGCTTCTCCACCATACCAGCAGCCGCATCAAGTGCCTCCTGTGTATCTGCCTCAACAAGCACGTGGAGGTCTTCGTTCTCGCTGGGATCTGGCTTGAGGTCCCTCTTCTGGAGCAGCTTCCCTTCCTTGACACTACCCTTCCCCCTGATGACAATCTTGGCACCAGTCTCCTTCTCCATGCGCTTCTGCGTGTTGCCACGAGGGCCAATGATGAGGCCGATAAAGTTGTAGCCTGGGTACTCCTTCATGGGGATGTAGAGCTTCTTCTGGAGCTTGGGTGGGCGGTAGTCGGAGGGGGGCTTGAAGGCGGGGTTGCGGCGGATAAGCTGCGAGATGATCTCCTGCCTCTCGCGGTTGAGGCGCTCCCTAGCGCGGTATTCGCGGGTGTTGATGCGGATGCCGAGGTTGTCGTAGACAGGCTCAGGGGAGGGCGAGCGCGCCCCCTCGGGGCGATCGTCGAGCGGGAGGCCCGATTGCAGCAGACGCGAGATCTCGAGGAGGCGCGCGTTTAGGGCGTGCACCTCGGGGTCCATCTCGGCGGCGAAGTCCTTCATGAAGTCCGGGAGCGCGATCGCCGGGCGCGGCTCCTCCTCGGCCCACCGCGTCTTGCGCTTCCGGCCCCCGGTCCCGCCCTCGCCGCCGGAGTTGTTGGCGGCGGAGTCGTCGTTAGACTGCTCCCAGCGGGAGCGGCGGCGGCGGCGGGATGAGTCTCCGGCGCCCGCGCCGGAGCCATCGATGTTGTGGTGGGGCTCGGAAGAGTCGGCGCGGGTCGGGTCGGAAGAGGGCTCGCGTGAGGGGGAGCGGGCTAGGGTTTCGGCGGAAGCCATGGTTGCGGCTGCGCTGTGGTGATGTGGGGAGAGCCGTCTCGAATTGGACTCGCTCTGTTTTCTGAAGGGAAAAGATCAATGGAGAATTAGGGGTTTCGGGGATGTGTGCGCTCAGCGTTCTAGTGCACCTGTAACTGTAAAGACGGTTGTGTTCGGATCGGACTGGACTCTCGGTAATAGTCAGGCTGTTAATTTGTTGGCCAGATCTATTTCCGTGTCCAAGCGAAATGCAGCTTTTTTCTAAATGGGCCATGAGCCTATGTTTCGTTCCACGGTTCCAGAACCTATACAGTCCACGTGATCTTTACCTAGCATAGCATCTTCAACAGTTCCTTACATTCCCAAAAACACGTTTTATAAACAAAAAAAGGCCTCTAACGGTTCGTATTTGTGCTCCCTTTCTTGCCATGCTCCCAAAATACTAGAGATAGATCTGGATACTTATTCGAATATTATTTTTTTTCTTCTTTCGTCGATTGTAAACATATAACATATAATTTGTTATGTAAATTTATATTCTTATTTTTAGCATTGAGTCTATTAATATTCATCAAAAGTAAATCTCAAATTCCTTATCAATTTAAATAATTGATATAAAATTTAGATATCTATCCAAATACGGATTCAGATGTTTTTTTATCTTTTTGTTGTAGGGGTAAAATAATACACACAAAAAATTATATAAACTTTTATTCTTATACTTCATAATATTCTTAATATTATGACCAAAATTTAGTTTTAAATTCTATATATATCTGTGTTAAAATATTAGATTCGTTATATAAGTTGGACCTACAAAATACACATTCGGGCTTCTCAGATATCTGTCACCTATGCTTCCCAATCTCTTTTTTCGTATTGATTTCTCGCGCGGAGTAGGTCGATACGCACCTTTGTAGCCCAAATCAACCCTGAATCCTGTCTCCTCCCTCCAACCGCACGCCAAGAATGGGGCACTACCGCTACAGGACTGATGCCTCCGCTCTTCATCTCGTTCCACCATGTCCACCTTCTGCACGTCGGCCTCGCAGGACGTCGTCGTCGCCGAGCAGCCCACAACTTCGACGACCTCGAGGAGGCCATCCATGCCGCATCCATCGTGACCTAGACGTCGCCGGACCACCTCCCGTGGGACCCGGTGGCGAGTCAGTGTGGGAGCAGGGGAGGAAGGTAGCCGCGGTTGGTAGAGGAAGTTCGTTCATCGCAGCCCGCAGAGGTCCACCACCACCACGACAACGCTAGCAGATCTTCATCCTAATTCATATATGAAAATTTTCGGTTGTTCTAGTTAAGAACATTTGCCTTCTCTATATTGCCTTTTAGATTTAATTGTCAACTTGTCACAAATCGTGTATCAACAATGATAAGAAGCCTGCTATATCACGTAATGGGTGATCTGAATTTGGGTTAATAGCTCGATGAACTTTGAATTCAGGATTAACTGGATAATTTTGATGCTTATCTGTTGTTGCGTAGAGCGCTTCCGTTCTTTCCAGCGCTTCGGTCTTTCCAACACCATGATTCCGGTTATTGTGGAGTAGCACAGAGTGCCGGAGGAATCTGTTGGATTCTCCTGGTGCTGGCTCGGTTCCTTGGGAGTTGGTGGTGGTGTGCCTTGAGCGATTTGGTGCGCCGCGGATTGTTGTGGGGCGAGGGTGACTACAGAGACAAGGGTCGTGTGGAGAGCCGAGGCGAGGAGGAGGGAAGGGAAAGGGGGCGCATGGACGAGCAGTGGCTGGGGGAGTTCTGGGTTTGTCATTGACTCCTTTCTCAGCCCTTCTTAGGGCGTGTTTGGTTCGGCTTTTTCCTGACCAGCTTATCTGAAAAGCTGGCTGTGGGGAAAAGCTGGCTGTTGGGAAAAGCTGATGGTTAGAATTTAGGTGTTTGGTTCGCCAGCTGTGCAGAAAAGCTGTTCGTGAGAATCTACGTGTTTGGATAATCAGATTCTCATATTGCAGATTCTGATCGAAGAAACTATGAAATGAAACCCATAACAAAGAAAAGGTCATTACACAGTAATTAGTGGAGTTGATTACATCATAAGTACCGTTACATTGACATACTTAACTACGACACTAATGCATTAGCAATTGCATCTCGAAAAGCACTCATGTCTAACTCATCAGATGTGCTACTACTACTCTCACCTAAAGGTACATCATGACTGATGGTACTAGGTCCTAGTTCATCAAAGTCTCTATCGTGTAGAGCACTCTCTCTAATGAAGTTATGCAATGTCATACAAGCAATAATTATCTTGGATTGTTTGGTAAGCGAAAAAGAAGGGAGACTTAATAGAACTCTCCACTTCATTTTAAGCACCCCAAACGATCGCTCTATAACATTGCGTAGCGAAGAGTGTGCATAGTTGAATACTTCTTTGCTCCCAATAGGTTGCCTCGCATTTTGCCATTCAGAAATGTGGTACTTCTGACCCTTATAAGGTGCAAGGTAGCCCTTTCTATTAGGATAACCTGAATCGACAAGATAGTATTTACCTGCACAAACATGAAATACAAAAGTTAAATACTTAAGCCATTAATTAATAGCATATGTCATAAAAACAAGGAATATAATTATATACCTTCTGGTGGCTGGGGGAACCTGTCCGCATATGAGATCAAAGTATCTTGTAATACTCTAGTGTCATGTACGGATCCTGGCCATCCTGTGACAACAAATGTGAACCTCATATCGAAGTCACAAACGGTCATTACATTCTGTGATGCGTAACCGTGCCGTCCAATATATTTGGCTTGCTCCGAGGCCGGTATTGACGCTGGAAAGTGACTGCCATCAATTGGTCCTATGCAATCCTTGAATTGTGGCCAAAATCTCGCCTCTCGCAAACGAGGATGAATCTCGATGAAATATGGGTCTTTGGGCTTAATTATGTCAGATGACATCTTAAACAGTGCATCCAGGACTTCACTATACTTGCGACTAATTGTTTCCAAAGAGTGACCAAACTTATTCCTTATCTGTCTAAATGACTGTGGACCCCCACATGCCCACAAGAAAATGCCAAGTGCTTCCATAGTACTGACACCCCGACTTGGAAGCAGACCATAATTGTGCACCAATGTGTCATGCAATCGTCTGAAAACAGTTCGTCGCATGCGAAACATATGAAGCAGTCGTTACTATTCTCCAACGTTCTCTCCACCCATTGAATCCCAGTTTCCACCAATGTTCTTCTAGGAACCTGCATGAAAGTCCTGCCCCAAACGTCTACAACATATATAGCAACCACCAATTCTGCATCTGTGTCATCCATTTCATTACCATATGTGTGTGCAGCAGGGTCACACATCTGCATGCACACAAACAACAGACACATTCATATCTAACCACGGTTTATAAGTCAGAAAATAATGCACAACCACAGTTTACAAGCCACATATATTCACTGATCATAGGAGACAGTAAGTTCACAGATTCACATATAGTTCACAAGCTGACAACTCAGATTATTCAAATACAAGTTCAACTCGAATATCTGGAAAACTGTTTCAAAGGGAAAATTGAAGCAAACGACAAGTTTATTGTTCACAACAATGAAACGACAAGACTCATATAAAACAGACAGAAACAACGTTAATACTGAATAAGCCTCTCTTGTCCGACGACCAGCAGCTAAGTGCACTTTTTAAGATCTATCTCGTAAGCATTGCGAAGCCAAGCGATCCTTCCTTCTTTTGTCTGCAAGTTTGCAAAAATATCTCTATACTTTTTCTCAGTCAATAGATGAGTGGCAAACAAATGTAGTTGGCTGCCTTCTGGTGATCCATCATCCATAGCTTGTTGCAACTGCTTTTTAATCTCAAGTCGAACTGGGTCATTGTCAGCAGAGGTAATGGACTTGTTAGTGGTCATTGAACGCGACTCAAAAGCCTCCACTAGTCTTCTCATGTACTCTTCCCTCGAATCTTTTTTCTTCTTTGGTTTAGGAGAATCATGCCGCATCTTACGCTTCCCACTAGCATTTGTGCAGGGGTCAGGTGTGCTGTTTTCACCCCCACCTAAAGTGGCTTCGAAATGATCATCAGATGATGAATTAGCATCCTCGACGCCAGGAACCAGGGTTCTTTCATTTGTGCAAACAATGGGTCCAAACATAACCTTTAGCTCGTCCTCATTCTCTAGGGGGGCTGTTTTGAACATAATACATCCTGGCATTGCCTGCACCAACATGGTAGTTCCTAGTTTTAGATGGCCAAAACTAATGTTAGTCTAGGGAAAAAAGATCTACTTACTTCATTTTGCTTGGCCCACCACTCATCTGGCGCACTGATTGAACCAGTATGAGGGTCTCGACCAAGACTAGTAGCCCTTTCATTTAGAGTTTTCCACTGGGTGAACATTCTCTTCAACGTATCCCACCTATTCTTCATTTGATCCCTTGTGTACGTGCGACCAGTGCGTTCCTTAAACTTTCTTATCAGGTTAGCATACCCTTCGGCGTTTAGGAATTGTTGTGGCCTGTTCCGTGCATTGACCTCTTCTACACATATTTCTGTGTAAATTTTTGTAGCTCTACTGTCCCACTTAGCAATCACTTTGCCAGACTTGTCCATCTAGTGCAAAATAGTGTACACGATTGAAAATACGTATTGAAGTTTCAGATAATACGACAACAAATATAACCGGAAACTGACCATAATAAAATAAAGCAGTACCAGAAGCAGTCACATTCGTTTGTCATAATTACATATAGGGTCTGACGAAATTAAAGTGCTGCTGAACACAAAAGCACAAGGAACAGTTTAGAAAGTCGCATGAACCAAAAGCCTGATCTATCCCAGTGACACTACTAACACCTGACTCTAACATGATCCAAATTAAACTTCATTGTCGCTAAATGATGGCATCTGGTCTGAGTCATATTCAATACCCCAGAAGTTTCTAAAGTGGTCAGCAAAGTCCCAATCCGGACTAAGGAACTCGTCAGCTGGGGGTGGTGAGGACAAAGTTGACGGTTCGTAGCTGCTCTCAGCAGGGTTGTTTACGTTGTTCACGTTGTCCAAATTCTCTTGCAACACCAGAGAGTCTTGCTCAAGCATGCAAGCAATGTCCTCCAATGCTACACGAAGTTTGGTAGCGTCAAAGGAGGTCAACCCGCGTCCTGGACGGATTGTTTCCCGAGCTACGGAATAAATCTTGTCCGCAATCTCTTGCATCCTTCCAATTGCCTTGTCGGCTATGGAGTCTGCTGAATCCATCTGATGTGGATTTAGGTGGTTAGTGAACTAGACAAGGGGACAATCTACTAACTTCCATTTATTCACATGAATTGCGTGCTAAGATGGACAAACTTTGGTTGAAGGTACTAACATACAGCTAGTAACTAACACAGTATGAACTCAAACCTGAACATACAAAGGTTGTGACAAACAAAGTAATAAAGACCCCGAGTAAACCATAGAAAGTACAGGCAGTAACTAACAAAGTATGAACTAATCCGTCAACAAATAATAGTGACACAACAGATGAATGGTATCCCAATTAAACCATAAACAAAAATTGGCTCAGCACCTGTTGACAATAAAGTGCGCAACAAATTGAGTATCACATTACCTTGGTTGCACTGGATCTTGGATCCGAAGACGAAGACCTCCGAGTTGAAACGGATAACTGAAGGCGACAATGCACAAAAAATTAGTTTAGTACGTCGATCCTTAATAGTAATGATGTGGCGGCGAGGATGAAGCCTAAACAATAGTAAACGGGGCACGACGAATCCTAGCTACACGAGAGGATGGGGCGGCGAGGGTCGGGATCGAGGCGAGGAACACCGTACCTGCGAAAATGACGACGTGACGGGGGGAGCAGTCGACGGAGCAGCAGAGCTGGTGTGCCTGCGGCAACCCTAGCGACACGAAAGGGTCAAGGAACGACCGCTGCGGCCGTGTTGAAAGAGAGGGTCCGGATGGGGGAGAGAGCCCATACCTTCCAAGACGACGACGGGGGGGGAGAGGTTCCTTCGTGACGGGGATGCAGCGCCGACGTGGGTGCGCGAACCCTAGAAAAGATGGACTATCACGGGAAGGAGACGCGGCAGAGGAGGAGAAGAGACGGTCGGGATGGAGGAGTTCGCGGAGGAGGTCGCCGTACCTGCAAAGGCGACGGTGCGGGGAGGAGATGGACCGGTGGCGGGGCGGTGGGAGCGCGGCGGCGACGCGTTCGATGGGCGACAACCCTAGAAGTGAGAAGATTCTATCCAAAGCCAACTGAAGGCGGCTTCTAGCGGACCGTGCAAGGGGGGCTTCTATCAGAAGCACGTCGCGCAGAAGCCACGCCAGAATCTGCGCGTTTGGTTCAGCTTCGGCTTCTGGCGGCCAGAAGCCGCCCAGAAGCTGAACCAAACAGGGGCTTAGTGTGGTGGGGTGGAAAAAGATGAGCTTTCTTTTACTGATGCATCGTTCTGCATTTTCTGGCTGTAAAATGTCAATGTTAAATTGATGGTAACAGTATGCTAGCACTCTTCTTTTTTCCTTAATCATTTGGAGGTGTTATTAATTCTATATGATGCACTCAAATTTTGTTGATACATTGAGCTCAACTTCCCTGTTTTTCCTTTAGATTTTACTTATTCTAAAAATTCTATATTGTTGGTAGGTGTTATTGACCATGTAAGGAGACATATACTTTTCTAGCTTGATGGATGAGGCGAACAATAACTTGTCTTTGGATGACTTTAGTGTCCTGCCAGAGGGAAATCCATCAGGCAATGAGCATGAACCACCCATTGTTCAGAGTACTCCATTATCAAGACCCAATTAGAAAAGGACAAAGAATTTTAGTGAACAAGAAGATGAATTGCTTGTGACAGCTTGGTTAAACATTAGTATCAATCCTGTTCATGGCACTAATCAGACTCGTGGCACATTCTCGAAGAGGGTTTATGAGTTCTTCCACAACAACAAGACTTTCGAATCGTCTCGAATTGAAAATTCATTATTGCATCGATGAGGACTCATTCAAGAGAATGTGAATTAGTTTTGTGGATGTGTATCAAATATTGAGGACAGAACTCAAAGTGGGGTTACTTATCAAGATAAGGTAATTTTTGTTTCTATTTTTTTACCCGTATAATGATGCATAGAAACTTTTATTAACTACATTTACTTTGATTGACATATACAACTTGTTCAAGCCATGGCTTTGTTTAAGAGCAAAGACAAAGACAATAAATCATTTCAATTCGTGCATTGCTGGAATATATTGCGGAATCAACCCAAATGGCATGAGAAGCACAAGCAAATGGAGGTTATTAAACAAGTACCCAACAAAAAACTGAAGTCAAGCATGAACTCTAGTATGGGAAATTCAACCACCATCGTTGCTGATAGTAGGTGTAACGCCCCGAATTTTTGGAGTTGAAATTTTCTTTTTTCCTTCACTCGCTAAATTCGGGCGTTACCGTTCCTCTTTCTTTTCTTCTCGCTGAGCCTTGTTCATTTTCAAAGTCCTAGAGAGAATTAGCTCGACACCTGGTGTAAGTAAACCCTAGAAATATTTTCTTTTGGTTGATGCATCATGCCAGATCATACATTTTTGTCGTTCGATTGAGAGGGTTTGTGAATCATGCGTTCTAGTGATGAATTTTAGCTAAAATAGATTGGAAAAAGGAAAACCTTTTTCCTCCTCTCCCCTACCCCTCCGCTTGCGACTCCCCCCTCTCTCCTTTTTTAGGCCGGCTCGGCGGCCCAGCTCGCCCCCCGTCCCCACGCGCGTGGAGCGCGCGGCGGTTGGAGCCGCCGCCGCCTCCCCCTGTGGGCCCCACCTATCAGTCCCCCTCCCCCCAAAATCTCTCCTTCTCTCTCCCCTCTAACCCCCCGTGCGACCCATCTCCCTTGCCCAGCTCGCCCGTCGCTTGTGTAGGAAACGGGTGACGCCTAAGAGGGGGGGTGAATTAGGACTTCTAAAACTTTTACTAAACTAGGCCACAATTAAATCCCTAGAGCAAAACCTATGCAAATAATCAAAACTAGAGTGTGCAAACTAGGTTTTGTCTAAGTGTTGCTATCTCTACCGCAAAGGCTAAGTTTCAATCTACACTAAATAAGTATGACTACAAGATTGAAACTTAAATGCTTAATATAAATGCGGAATGTAAAGAGCTAAGTAGAGAAGCAAACTCTCGTGGATGACGCCGGTATTTTTACCGAGGTATCCGGAACCACGCAAGGTCCCGACTAATCCTCGTTGGTGCCCCTACGCAAAGGGAAGCCCACGCGAGGGCCAAGCACCACGGTCGAGTAACTCCGTAGAGAGCCGCGGGCCTTCTCCACGCGCAAGTGGTGCTCCGCTTCCGGCTCCTCTCGGATGCTCCCCGCCGTCTCCACTATCGAGCTTCCGGCCGAAACGTCGCGGGCCTCGTTCCCTCCGGTACACGGTGGCGGCCGTGACACAAACGCGGTTGTCACGGTCTCACAAGACTCTCGCCCCACTCGGTACAATTACAACGACTCACGCAAGAGCCGAGGGGTTGTGTGGTTTTACAAAACTCACTCAACTAACTAGGATTCACCTAGAGCAAGCGCTAAAGCGGTCTAACTAACCTAAGCACTTCGCAAAGCACCTACTCTAATCACCGAGTGATTCTATTAAGCACTTGGGTGTTTGAGCTCTTGGAAATGTGCACTATATGCCTTGGTATGTTGCTTGGGCTCTCACACTTGAGAATGGCCGGTTGGGGTGGTATTTATAGCCTCCACACCCCCAACTAGCCGTTGGACAGAAAGCAGCAGCTTTCTGTCGTCGGGTGCACCGAACAGTCCGGTGCACCACCGGACACTGCACAGTAGATGTCCGGTGCACGCCACGTCAGCCGACCGTTGGCGCCTGTAGCAGTCGACCGTTGGATCCGACCGTTGCCGTCTGCCCGTTGGCACACCGGACAGTCCGGTGCACACCGGACAGTCCGGTGCTACAGCCAGAGAGCGCCTGTCTGCGGCCTCTCTGCGCAGACTGTCCGGTCCCTCACCGGACAGTCCGGTGCACACCGGACACCAATGTCCGGTGCGCCACCAGGCGCTGGCTGACAGCCCACTTCTTGGATTTCTTCGCTGATTTCTTCGGGCTTCTTTTGTTCTTGAGTATTGGACTCCTATGCATCTTTTTATGTCTTCTTTTGAGGTGTTGCATCCTCATTGCCTTGGTCCAATTCTCTTCGCATCCTGTGAACTACAAACACAAACACTAGAAAACTTATTAGTTCACGGATTGTGTTGTTCATCAAACACCAAAACTCAATTAGCCAAATGGCCCGGGGTCCATTTTCCTTACAATCTCCCCCTTTTTGGTGATTGATGACAACACAACCAAAGCAAGCAAATAATACAAGTATTTGAGTGAAAATATGCAATCTACTTGCTAAGATGCATGATTGTCCCCACAATGTGATATTATGGACTTAAGCCTCCCCCTAACTCCATAATTCACTTACTTCCTATTTTTGGACCAAATAACCAAAACCACTTGAAAAATCATTTGGAGATATAAAATTTTAAATTGGTGGTGATTGGTGTTTGATATAGATTTCATTGCTTTGGTCCCTAAACTTCTCCCCCTTTGGCATCAACCACCGAAAAGGAAGACATTAAAAAGCATGTAGGAAGTAAATAAAAGCTTGCCCTCAACAAGAATTGTATCAAATGATATCACTAGAAGGATATTAAATTAAGCGATGAATGATACCAGTTGTAGGAGTCCTTAAAAGATTACTCCCCCTAAATGAGTATTCTCCTTTAGAAAGAGTTTTTCTCCCCCTTTAGAGATGAAGAAATACCCCCCCTGACAGAGATCCTCTACTTAGGAAAAGCATGTGAAAAATTAGAGGTGCAAGACATGATTTGAAAAGACTAACTTCCCTTATGCATAGGTAACAGAATATGAGTTAACTACTTATGCATTTTTAGCAACATGGAAGCATATGATATGAAATATAGTCTAATCAAATATTGGAGAAGACATGTAAATGATACTGAATGTAGTCTCAAAAGATACCAATTGAAAGTCAATGGTGAGCTTTGAGAGACATGAGAGTTCTTGGAGATTTTGCAGTGGAAGATTGTTGTCTTTCTCCGGGGACTTCATTTTCCTTACAATGAGACTATCACATGAAATAGACTTGAAAAGGTGTTAGTCTCAAAGTATTAGATTATAGAGTAACCTCCCCCTAAAGGTGTGCATACAAGTTTTGAATACTTGTAGGAGACATGCACTATGATTTGATATCAAGAGGGGCAAATTATCCATAATCCAAACTTTGGCACATATAAGTTAAATGATACACTTTGTAGAAATAAAAAATTTTCAATTGATGCATCATTTACTATGGAGTGATATAAAAGCTATGTGCCGTGCTTAAATAAACATTTTAAGCCATGTAGGTTTGCTTAAGTGTATGAATTAAGAACAAGCAATCCTACCATATGATTTACCTAGTGTTGGGGTCGTGCTTCGGTGCGCCGAAGGTCTCACACGAAGAAGCAGCTTCGGCTGAAGTCGTCTCCAAGAGATGGCCGAAGGTTCCTTTTCATGGAGCTTCGGCGTTTCAAACCGACATAGAGATAGAATGACCTTTTTATACATATAGGTCTGAGTCAATGTTGTAAACTTTTGTAAGGGGCATAATTGTAATTTGTCACAGGCTGCGACCTGTGCCTATAAATAGATGAACAGTACCTCTGTACTGTTCACGCGAACCTGTCATTCTGCCTTCGCATCGCACTTGTACTTTCGCCTTCCTCAGGACCGAAGGTACATTTGTAATTTAAAATCATTTATATTCGTTTGTGTTAGTAAAGATGGAAATGATTCTATGATAGCATTTAAATGTCTATTTTGTACATCATGATTTATATGAATACTTCATCCTTCGCTATTATGTTTACGAAGGTACGTCCTTCGTGACCTTCGTCCGAAGTTCCTTATATCCCGAAAGGATATAATGTGGTGGAGGACGAAGGACCTTAATATTTAACATTTTCTGTGTTGCCTTGTTCTTAACTCTTAGCACTTGAGAACAAGCCCCCAACACCTAGTATGCATGATTTTAAACAAAAGTACATAACAAATGTAATACTAGGCAAGAAAGATAAACTAGATAAAAGATAAATAGATACGCATATCTAAAAACGAGAAATACAATAAAACTAGTTACCTTAGTCATGGGTGGGAAATTTGGGTCCAAAATTTTCACTAACCCACTTGGCAATAAACTTGATTCAATATGATGTATCCCATGATATACATCCCAAGTTTGTCAAGTCTCCAAATTTCCCGAGGACCTTCGGTCCACTCACTTCCCTTTCGGGATCCAAACCTTCTTGGTGCTTTTCATGGTTGAAATTATCTCCTTTGGCACCCAGATGCGTTTGGCCCCTTTTCCTTTGTTGGCTTGCTTGTTGGCCTTGATTGCTATCACCTTTCCATTCTTTTTCTTCTTGATCAAATATGGTGTAGCATCCTTTTTGTTCACCCTTTTGATGTAGGTGTTGGAGATTTTGCTTGATGGCTTTTGCTTGAGCTTTTGCCTTTGTTTATCCCCGGTCATCGCCTTGCATTGGAAAGACTTGTGGCCTTCCTTGTGGCATAGCCTACAAATCACAGTTTCTCCCTCTACAGGCTTGTTCACTCCCTCAGTGGTGTTATCCTGTGGAGGTCGGATTTGTTTGGCTTTGCCTTTCTTGTCATACAAAGCCTTGCTAAGGCGAGCCACTTCTTGCTTTAATTGTTCATTTTCCTTTGCAACCTCATCCGAACATGTCTCTACAACAATATTCTCAACAACGACTTGGTTGCAGGGGTTAGAATCATCAATTAAATCAAAGCAGGAAGTAGAAGCATCTTTCTTAATTATTTCAGGTATTTCAACTAAAGATGCTGCTGGGGTGCTACCAATGTTTTCTAGCTTAGTAGTTAGCTCATTATTGTGTATGCTAAGAATTTCCATTTTCTCTAGCAAATTTTCAATAGCTTCTTAGGAGCTAGCTAACTTAGCCTTAAGTTTTTCATTCTTTTTAGTAAGGTTGTCATCGGTAGCAGTGGATGGAGCACTAGATTCTAATAGCTCAATTTTAGTTGATAGCTCACTATTTAAGTTTGCAAAAGTTTCAAATTTTTCTAGCTGTCGGCGTTCCGAGACCGGGGGGGTCCTCGAGCCGACGAGTGAGAGTGCCGCGTGCCCCAGCCCAGATGGGTCGAGCGCGTGGAGCGAGCGCAAAGGGGGGAACGGAGTGAGAGAGAGGTCGGTGGCCGGAGCCGGATCGCGAGGGAGTCGGAGAAATTCCCACGGCCTTCGTGTTCGTCCCGCGCCCAGGTCGGGTGCGCTTGCAGTAGGGGGTTACAAGCGTCCGCACGAGGTGAAGGGAGAGGGCGGCCCCGAGAGAGCGCCTGCCCCTGCCTTTCGTCCCCGCGAGGCCAACCTTCTTCAAGAAGGCCCTGGCCCTTCCTTTTATAGTCGTAAGGAGAGGGTCCAGGTGTACAAGACGGGGGTGTAGCAAGGTGCTACGTGTCTAGCGAGGGAGAGCTAGCGCCCTATGTACATGCCCAGGTGGCAGCCAGAGAGATCGTGGCACCCTGTTGGAGTGGCGTCGTGGCTGTTGGAGGAGTAACGGAGCCGGACGGGGGGACAGCTGTCGAGGTGGCTGGGTCCTTGCTGACGTTCTCCTGCTTTCGTAAGGGAGCTGGGAGCCGCCGTCGTCATGATCTAGCGGGGCGCCATCACGGCCTATCTGGCATAGCTGGCCAGATGGGACGCCGGTCTTGTTCTCTGCGACCCAAGTCGGCTCAGGGCAGGGTGATGATGACGCTTCCTGTTGACGTGGCGGTCTCGTATCCTAGGTCGGGCGTCGTGGAGGCTCCTCCGAGGCTGTGGCCGAGTCCGTCCTGCAAGACAGAGACAGAGTCCGAGCCCAGGTCGGGCGAGGCGGAGATTATTCGGCAGAGGCCGAGGCGGAGTCCGAGCCCTGGGTCGGGCGAGGCGGAGGTCGCCGTCTTCCGAGGCCTTAGCCTGAGTCCGAGCCCTGGGTCGGGCGGAGCGGAGTTCGCCGTCTTCCGAGGCCTTAGCCTGAGTCCGAGCCCTGGGTCGGGCGGAGCGGAGTTCGCCGTCTTCCGAGGCCTTAGCCTGAGTCCGAGCCCTGGGTCGGGCGGAGCGGAGTTCGCCGTCTTCCGAGGCCTTAGCCTGAGTCCGAGCCCTGGGTCGGGCGGAGTCTCCTATGGCACCACTGGCGAAGTCTGGCCGCCCGTTGGTCTTACCTTTTGCGTTGAACGCCCTGGTGACTCGGTCGGTTGGTGCGGTGATTTAGTCAGGGTTTCTCCTTATCGGAGGCGGGGCCTAGGGCGAGCCGGGGATGCACCTGCCGTGAAAGAGGAGACCTCAGGCGAGACGGAGTCATCTTAGGGTCGGCTGCCCTCGCCCGAGGCTAGGCTCGGGCGTGGCGTGGTCAAGTCACTCGTGTGGACTGATCCCTGACTTAATCAAACCCATCAGGCCTTTGCAGCTTTATGCTGATGGGGGTTACCAGCTGAGAATTAGGCGTCTTGAGGGTACCCCTAATTATGGTCCCCGACAGTAGCCCCCGAGCCTCGAAGAGAGTGTTAACACTCGCTTGGAGGCTTGCATCGCACTTTTTTGCAAGGGGACCAGCCTTTCTCGGAGGTACCTTGTTCCGGTGGGTGCGCGCGAGCGCACCCGTCGGGTGTAGCCCCCGAGGCCTCGGAGGAGTGGTTTCACTCCTTCGAGGTCTTAATGCCTTGCGTAATGCTTCGGCGTGACTAGCGGTTCCCTCATGCGAGCAGGGCGTAACCCAGGTGCACTGTCGGGGCCCAAGTTCTCGGGCTGGTATGTTGACGCTGTCAACGGTTCGGCCGAAGCCGGGTTTGCGAGAGCAGCCCCCGAGCCTTCGCACGGAGCGAGAGGACGATCAGGGACAGACTCGACTTTTTATATACGCCCCTACGTCGCCTTTCCGCAAGGAGGAGGGGGGGGAGTGCGCCATGTTACCCTCGATGGGCACCGAACATGGTGTCTCCGGTGAGCTGCGATCGGGTAATCCGAGTGGACGTCCGTGCCCCGTTCGTTAGGGGTCGGCTAGGGGCCCGGAGGCACGCCCAAAAGTACCTGCGGGTGATCTGCCGGACCCGGTCCCCTAGCGACGGGGTCCGAGGGCTCGTTGCCTCCCTCCGATGGGATTCCGTTACAGAGTCGTTCCCGCCGGTCTCGGAAATGTCCTAGGGTACCTCGGGAGCGCAGCCCGAGCCTCGGTTATGTATCGAACGTACCCCTGGTCATCCCTCGCTCGGCGTCTGAGGCGGCTGTGAACCCTTCGACAGGCCAGCCTTCGAACCCCTGATCAGTAGGGGGCACGGAGCCCTAGTAGCCTGAGGCGGTCATGGAACCTTTCGGGGGCCGACCTTCGAACCCCTGACCAGTAGTGGGTGTCGGGCCCACGCGATCTGAGGCGGCTGTTGAACCCTTCGGGGGGCCAGCCTTCGAACCCCTGATCAGTAGGGAGGCTCGGGGCCTAGTTCCTTCACGGGGAAGGATCCCTTTGGGGTTGTCCCCCTTCTCGGTCCCTGTTGCAAGAGATAGAGAAAGAAGGAAAAGGGAAAAAGGGATTCGAAATTGAACTTCGTGGCGTACCTTTCTCGGCGTGGCCGTTTTTGGCAGAGGCGAAGCGCCGCCAGCTGCCCCTGCCAGAAACGTCACCTATTTCGCCGTGGAGTTAACGCGCTGGGGTGAGTAGTTGGCGAGGTCGCCGTTGCGTGCGCGAGCCGTTCGAGGTACGGGTCACGGACGCGTCGTCTTCACGCCGTGAGAAGGGTTCTCTTGCTGCCCCCGGATGGGACGTGAGCCTGGCCGATGGCGTGACCGCTGCCCTCACACGCCTGCCACCGTCATTACTGCCGGCCCATTTTTTACCGCGTTTGACCGCTGCGCCAGGCTGGCGCCGCTGGATCGCAGGCTGGGCGGCCTCGAGTCGCGGTATCGGTTCCGCAATCGAGGAGGTGCGGTGGTGGAGCGAGAGGCGCAGCGGTTCGCATGCAGCGCCTGGCGCGCCAGTTGAACGACGCGTGGTCTTGAACCGTCGCGCTGGCCTGTCAGGAGTCGGGGAGGCGCGTCCACTTGGCGTGGCTGCATGCCGCTTGCATGGCCGCTCGCCCCCTTTGCTCGTCGGTCTGGGCAAAAGTGGAGGGTCACTTGTAACCGCTGGGCGGTTACGTGCGTCGTGCGCGGCGGTTTGGCTCCCTCTGCTTGGAGCTGGTCTGCATGACAGGCGGGCCCCAGCCCCCACGCCGCGGGGAAGGGCCTTGGAGGCGTGTTGGAGAAGACTCAGCCCATGACGGTTGAGGGCGCTAGCAGGGGGAGTTGCCTTTAAAAGGAGGGCGACCCTCTTCGTGAGGCGACCATGTCTCCTTTCTCCCTTATGCATTGTGTCTCTCCATCTTCCAGGCCCCCGGATGGGGGGAACCGCCGTCTTTTCGCTCCATCGTTGGAGGAACGCGACCCCGCGGGGGTTGGTACCTTTCAGCCATCGTTCGGCTTCAAGGATTTTCATCAGGCAGCCCGGTTGCCCCCCTCGGCTGGGGGTCACCCGAGACGGTGACCACCAGCCCCTGGGTGGGGAGGAACAAACCGGGCTGCGATCTTGGTCCCACCCTCAGCTTCAAGGATGTTCATCATCCTCGCTGGGGTGGGTGCCGGACTGAGCCGGCGCTCCTCCTCCCGCACGGGTCCGGGGGTCATCCCCTCCCACGACATTCGAGGGAGAAGGTGCTCCCTGGCCCTTCGGGCGGCGCGGATTTCGACGACGCGGGATGGATCGGCGGCGAACGCCGTCGCCTCCGGCGTGTCGGGTCCGCTAGCTCGGCTCCGGCGGGCCCCTTTGTCGAGGGGGGGGCTGCCGCGCCGTGTACACGGGGGGTCCACCCTAGACACCGCACGCCGCTAGGGCGGCGCTCGTGTTCTGGGGTGGGCCTGCTTTTGCACCAGGGCGGCGGCTTCGCGCGGGGGCCGGTGCCCCACTCATCGGGGAGGATTTGAGTGGGGATCTGGCGGTGAGCAGGCGGCTCCTGGCGTCGGTGCCGAGGTGGAGGCGGCTCGAGAAGTCCCCGTCAGCGACGGGATCACCGCCACCATCGGCGCTTTGGGCCTTCGGCTCTTCGTACTTGTCCTCGCCCCTCGGGTGGCGTTATGGGCGAGGGCAAGACAGCAGCTGTGCCTCCCCCTGAGGTCTGCGCCGCCGTAGAGGGAGGAACCGGAGTCCCGCCTGTAGTGGCACTTTGAGTGCCGGGTTTTTTGTTCATTTCGGCTTTTGGGGCCTGAACATGTATGTAACTCCGGCACAGAGCCGTGTTTTTTCCTCATTTCTGAGCAATAAGACTTGCCTATCGATTGTCTGAATCGCTTCACCAAGCATGAGTCGCCCCGTGTCCAGGTGACGAGTGAGGTATCCGTATCCCGGAGGCGTAGGAATCCCTCGGCTCGGTCGGACCTGTTGTCCGAGGCTCTTCTAGCTTAGTTAAAAAGACCCCTCGGTCGCTCTTCGACGAGCCGAGGCCAGGGGTAGCGATATCAGCACAAGCAGAGGCGTTGTTGGCTCGGAAATGGGACCTGGTTGGCCGGAGCCCAGCTGGGTCGTCTGCTGGCAGGCTCGGCGCCGGAGTTGATTGGCCGAGGCCTCGGACCGAGCTGGCGCCCTCGGAAGGGGTCGGCCGAGGCCTCGGAGGTGGCCGGCCGAGCCGTCCGCTTGGGCCGGATTCTCGGGGAAGCCTCTGGCGGAGGTTGCTCGAGCGCGGTGTCGACGTCGTCCTTTGGAGCGGAGGCCTTCGGACCGCGTGGCCACCCGAGGCCAGGTCGGGTCTTGCCGAAGGTGCTGCTGATGCCGAGGGTGTCGTCACCCTCTTCCAGCGCCGAGGTCCGCGCCTGCAGGGTCAAGTCGTTCTGTAGCGTGGGCCTTGTGCGGCCGTTGAGGCCAGAACACACACCCTTGTCGCGTTATAAAGCTGTGTCTCTTTTCCTCTTGCTTCGAGTATCTGGACTTTTTGTCGGTAGCAGGGATGTTAGTGCGAGCAAGAGTTGCTTCTCGCGGGAGGTGATGAGTGAGGTATCCGTATCCCGGAGGCGTGGGAGTCCCTCGGCTCGGTCGGCCTCGCCGCTTACGCGTACTTTTACCCATCCATGAGGCCCTGTCACCGACTCGGTCGAGAAGGCTCGAAGAACCTGCTTCAACAGAAGAGCCTCCGTACGTAAAGACTCATTCGATCCGCGGAGTCACCTTATCCGAACGCGAGTTACTTATCACAGAAGGTGACGAGTGAGGTATCCGTATCCCGGAGGCGTAGGAGTCCCTCGGCTCGGTCGGCCTTGGCTGCTTACGTGTACCCAGTCGTTTCTAGGACCCACTTTTCGAAGTAGTCAAAAAGCACGAAAGATGTTCTGGTAAAAGAGGTTTTTCGTTCGAGGAAAATTTTGACGCAGAGGGGGTTAACCCCCTTTTAGCCCCCGAGGGAGGGTCGGGCTCCGCTGAGGCGAGGCCGACCCTTCCTTGTTGACTAAACTTCGCGTGGGTACGGGGTATAAGAACAACTTGGAAACATTCTTAAGGATAGAAGCGACGTAGCTGTTGGATGTTCCAAGCGTTGCCGTAGACCTCGCCTTGACTGTTGGCCAGCTTGTAAGTTCCGGGCTTCAGAACTTTGGCGATGATGAACGGCCCCTCCCAGGGGGGCGTTAGCTTATGCCTCCCTCGGGCGTCCTGCCGCAGCCGAAGCACCAGATCGCCCACCTGGAGATCTCGGGGTCGGACCCCTCGGGCGTGGTAGCGTCGCAGGGACTGCTGATACCGCGCTGAGTGTAGTAGGGCCCTGTCCCGAGCCTCGTCCAGCTGGTCCAGCGAGTCTTCTCGGCTGGCTTGGTTGCTTTCTTCGTCGTAAGCCCTCGTCCTCGGGGAACCGTATTCCAGGTCCGTGGGCAGGATTGCCTCGGCCCCGTAGACCAGGAAGAACGGCGTGAAACCCGTGGCTCGGCTTGGAGTCGTCCTCAGGCTCCAGACCACCGAGGGGAGTTCCTTCATCCATCGCTTGCCGAACTTGTTGAGACTGTTATAAATCCGAGGCTTAAGCCCCCGTAGAATCATGCCATTGGCACGTTCCACTTGCCCATTCGACATGGGGTGAGCTACGGCGGCCCAGTCCACCCGGATGTTGTGATCGTCGCAAAAATCCAAGAATTTTTTGCCGGTGAACTGGGTGCCATTGTCGGTGATGATGGAGTTCGGGATCCCGAAGCGATGGATGATGTTGGTGAAGAATGCCACCGCCTGCTCGGACCTGATGCTGCTTAGGGGTCGGACCTCGATCCACTTGGAGAATTTGTCGATGGCGACCAGCAGGTGCGTGTAGCCCCCGGGTGCCTTCTGCAGTGGGCCGACGAGGTCCAGACCCCACACAGCGAAGGGCCAGGTGATGGGTATCGTCTGCAGAGCCTGAGCGGGCAAGTGGGTCTGCTTCGCATAGAATTGGCACCCTTCGCAGGCGCGGACAATTCTAGTGGCGTCAGCCACCGCCGTTGGCCAGTAGAAGCCTTGGCGGAAAGCATTCCCGACGAGGGTTCGAGGTGCTGCATGATGACCGCAAGCCCCCGAGTGTATTTCCTGCAGGAGGTCCTGACCCTCGGCGATGGTGATGCATCGCTGGAGGATGCCCGAGGGGCTGCGGTGGTAGAGCTCCTTCTCGTCGCCCAGCAGGACGAACGATTTTGCTCGTCGCGTTACCCGCCGAGCCTCGGTTTGGTCGAGGGGTAGCTCTCCTCGGCGGAGATATTGCAGGTACGGGGTCCTCCAATCTTGATCTGGCACGACCCCGTCCTGCCCCTCCTCGACGTGCAGCGCTTCGCGCTCGGGCCCCGAGGGTTCCTCGGATTGAGCCGAGGACGGCTCGGGCTGAGCCGAGGTCACCTCGGACGAGGCCGAGGGTGCCTCGGGTTCGGGCGCGTCGCCTATCTTGACGGAGGGTTGGTGCAGATCGCGGGCGAAGACGTCCGGGGGAACCGTTGTCCGCCCCGAGGCTATCTTCGCCAGCTCGTCCGCAGTCTCGTTATAGCGTCGGGCGATGTGGTTAAGTTCGAGCCCGTAGAACTTGTCCTCCAGGCGTCGAACCTCTTCGCAGTAGGCCTCCATCTTCGGGTCGCGGCAGAGGGAATTCTTCATGACTTGGTCGATGACGAGCTGCGAGTCGCCGCGTGCATCGAGGCGTCGAACCCCTAGCTCGATGGCGATTCGCAACCCGTTGATCAGAGCCTCGTACTCAGCTACATTGTTAGACGCCGGGAAATGGAGGCGAAGCACGTAGCGCAGGTGTTTTCCGAGGGGCGAGACGAAAAGCAGGCCCGCGCCAGCTCCCGTCTTCATCAGCGACCCGTCGAAAAACATGGTCCAGAGTTCTGGTTGGATCGGAGCCGTTGGTAACTGGGTATCGACCCATTCGGCTACGAAATCCGCCAGTGCCTGGGACTTGATGGCCTTCCGAGGGGCGAACGAGATCGCCTCGCCCATGATTTCCACCGCCCACTTTGCGATCCGTCCCGAGGCTTCTCGGCACTGGATGATCTCCCCCAGGGGGAAGGATGACACCACAGTCACCGGATGGGACTCGAAGTAATGTCGCAACTTTCGCCTCGTCAGGACCACAGCGTATAGCAGCTTCTGGACTTGTGGGTAGCGGGTCTTGGTCTCGGACAGCACTTCGCTGACGAAGTAAACTGGCCTCTGAATGGGCAAAGCATGCCCTTCTTCCTGCCTTTCGACCACGATCGCGGCGCTGACCACCTGAGTGGTTGCGGCGACGTAGACCAGGAGGGTCTCTCCATCAGTTGGGGGTACCAAGATGGGCGCCTGTGTGAGGAGTGCCTTCAGGCTTCCGAGGGCGTCCTCGGCCTCGGGAGTCCAAGTGAAGCATTCAGCCTTCCTTAAGAGGCGGTACAGGGGCAGGCCTCTTTCGCCGAGGCGCGAGATGAAGCGGCTCAAGGCCGCGAGGCATCCCATGACCCTTTGTACGCCTTTTAAGTCCTTGATAGGTCCCATGTTTGTGATTGCTGCGATCTTCTCCGGATTGGCTTCGATGCCCCGCTCGGAGACGATGAACCCCAAGAGCATGCCCCGGGGCACCCCGAAGACGCACTTCTCGGGATTGAGCTTGACGCCCTTCGCCTTGAGACACCGGAATGTCAGTCCGAGGTCGGAGAGAAGGTCGGAGGCTTTCCTCGTCTTGACCACGATGTCGTCGACGTAGGCCTCGACCGTGCGACCAATGTGTTCGCCGAACACATGGTTCATGCACCGCTGGTACGTTGCACCCGCGTTCCTCAACCCGAACGGCATTGTGACATAACAGTACATGCCGAAGGGCGTGATGAAAGAAGTCGCGAGCTGGTCGGACTCTTTCATCTTGATTTGATGATACCCTGAGTAGGCATCGAGAAAAGACAGGGTTTCGCACCCTGCTGTGGAGTCCACAATTTGGTCGATGCGAGGTAGAGGGTAGGGGACCTTTGGACATGCTTTGTTGAGGCCAGTGTAGTCTACACACATCCGCCACTTCCCCCCTTTTTTCCTCACAAGTACAGGGTTGGCAAGCCATTCGGGATGGAATACCTCTTTAATGAACCGATCCAACTGTCGGCGTTCCGAGACCGGGGGGGTCCTCGAGCCGACGAGTGAGAGTGCCGCGTGCCCCAGCCCAGATGGGTCGAGCCCCGAACCGATCCGGATCTGCTTGGAGGCGTCGCCACTGGGGTCGAGAGGGACGGCCTTAACCGTCTCTGCTGGCTCGAAGTTGCCGGCATGCCGCTTCACATCCGGCACCTCTCGGGAGAGGCTTTCCAGGTCGGCAATGAGGGCCTCGGACTCGGCGAGGGCCTCGGCGTACTCCACGCACTCCACATCGCATTCGAATGCGTGTTTGTACGTGGGGCCGACGGTGATGACCCCGTTGGGGCCCGGCATCTTGAGCTTCAGGTAGGTGTAGTTGGGGATGGCCATGAACTTCGCGTAGCATGGCCTTCCCAACACCGCGTGGTAGGTCCCTCGGAACCCG
Source organism: Zea luxurians (assembly GCA_029449295.1). Lineage (NCBI taxonomy): Eukaryota > Viridiplantae > Streptophyta > Magnoliopsida > Poales > Poaceae > Zea > Zea luxurians. The sequence continues at coordinate 120,112,014 of JAOPSE010000009.1, forward strand.
ACCACCTCGAACGTCAAAGTCTCCCTTCGGAAGTTGGAGGGTGTTCCGAAGCAGACAGGGAGGTCGAGCTGTCCGAGGGGCTGGACGCGCTTCCCGGGAATGATCCCGTGGAAGGGCGCAGCGCCTGCTCGGACGGACGACAAGTCGACGCGCAGGAGCTTGAGAGTCTCGGCATAGATGATGTTGAGGCAGCTGCCCCCATCCATCAGGACCTTGGTGAGCCTGACGTCGCCAATGACAGGATCGACGACGAGCGGGTACTTCCCCGGGCTCGGCACGTGGTCGGGGTGGTCGTCCTGGTCGAAGGTGATGGGCTTGTCGGACCAGTCTAGGTAGACTGGCGCCGCCACCTTCACCGAGCAGACCTCCCGACGCTCTTGCTTACGATGCCGAGCCGAGGCGTTTGCCACATGCCCCCCGTAGATCATGAAGCAGTCGCGGACCTCGGGGAACTCTCCTGCTTGGTGATCCTCCCTTTTTTCGTCGTCGTGAGCCTTGCCACCCTCGGCGGGTGGCCCGGCCCGATGGAAGTGACGCCGAAGCATGACGCACTCTTCGAGGGTGTGTTTGACGGGCCCCTGATGGTAGGGGCACGTCTCCTTGAGTGCCTTGTCGAAGAGGTTTGCACCTCCGGGGGGTTTCCGAGGGTTCTTGCGCTCGGCGGCGGCGACAAGGTCAGCATCGGGAACGTCGCGTTTCGCTTGCGACTTCCCCCTGCCTTTCTTCTTGGCGCCGCGCGGAGCAGACGCCTCGGGAGCACCTTCCGACGGGCGGCCCTGGGGCTGCTTGTCCTTTCGGAAGATGGCCTCTACCGCCTCCTGGCCGGAGGCGAACTTGGTAGCGATGTCCATCAGCTCGCTCGCCCTGGTGGGGGTCTTGCGACCCAACTTGCTCACCAGGTCGCGGCAGGTGGTGCCAGCGAGGAACGCGCCGATGACATCGGAGTCGGTGATGTTGGGCAGCTCGGTGCGCTGCTTCGAGAACCGCCGGATGTAGTCCCGAAGGGACTCTCCCGGCAATTGCCGACAGCTTCGGAGGTCCCAGGAATTCCCGGGGCGCACGTACGTGCCCTGGAAGTTCCCGGCGAAGGCCTGGACCAGATCCTCCCAGCTGGAAATCTGCCCCGGGGGCAGGTGCTCCAACCAGGCGCGAGCGGTGTCGGAGAGAAATAGGGGGAGGTTTCGGATGATGAGGTTGTCATCGTCCGTCCCACCCAGCTGGCAGGCCAGGCGGTAGTCTGCAAGCCACAATTCCGGTCTCGTCTCCCCCGAGTACTTCGTGATAGTAGTCGGGGGTCGGAATCGGGGCGGAAACGGCGCCCGCCGAATGGCTCGGCTAAAGACCTGCGGACCGGGTGGTTCGGGCGAGGGACTTCGATCCTCCCCGCTGTCATAACGTCCCCCACGCCTGGGGTGGTAGCCTCGGCGCACCCTTTCGTCGAGGCATGCCCGACGGTCACGATGAGGGTGCTCCTCGCCGAGGTGGCCCGGGGCCGCAGGCGCGGTGTTGCGCGTGCGCCCGGTGAAGACCGAGGCTTCCCGCGTGAGTCGGGAAGTCGCGGCACGAGGGTCCGGGGTGTATCCCCGCCTTCGAGAGGCAGAGCTCTCTGCCCGCCGGGCCGCAGCGCCTTCCAGGAGATGCCTGAGTTCTCCCTGGATCCGCCGTCCCTCGGTGGTTGATGACTCCGGCATCGCGCGGAGGAGCATTGCTGCAGCGACCAGGTCCTGGCCAGTCCCGCCGGATGCGGGTGGCAGTTTGTCCCTGGCATCGTTGGCGATGCGGTGCTGGAGACCTTGGGGCAAGTGACGTATTCCTCCGGCCGGGGGTTGGCTCGCCCATACCTGCCCGATGTTCTGACGGATTGCCTCGAGCGCTCCTGCTCCTTCATCGAACCCGGCCTGCGCCCCGCGGACTTGCTCGAGCTGTGGGTCGTGACCTCCCGCCGAAGCGGGGACCACAGCTAGCTCCCGCGGGATGTCAGCGCGAGACGCTGGCCTAGGGGGATCACCATCCTCCGGCATGCCGAGACAGCCGCCTCCGGAAGGATCCCCTAGCTCGATGTGGAAACATTCGCGACTCAGGCCGCAGTCCTTGTCGCCAAGGCTGCGGCTGCCGTCGGAACAGTCGGAGAGGCAGTAGTCACATGCGGTCATGAAGTCCCGCATGGCACTAGGGTTGCCAGATCCGGAGAAATCCCAGCAGATGCTGGGGTCGTCGTCTTCCTCGGACCCAGAGGGTCCGAGGTCGAGACACCCGTCAATCGGTCCCAAGGCGACCGCACAGGAAACCCCAGAGAGGTTGCACTCGCCTCAATGTGAGCGCCCGCCAAAGCGAGATCGCCAGGCGGGCTGAGGCCGAGTCGAAATAACGAAAGATGGGTAGCAGTCGATACCTTTTTGTCGACGAGGAGCGATGAAGTCGCGTCGGGGGCTGACCGCGTCGTCGTCTTGGGTCCGAGGGTGACGTCCTGTAGGCCTTCCGTGAGCGTGCTGGCGTCGTCCACTTGCTCGGAGTCGACGTGTTGCGGGGGGATGGCGCTCGCGTCTGCCTTGAACGCGAGGGCGACGCTTGGCGTGTCCTCCGTCGAGGCGCCGGGGACGTCGATTTGCCCGACAGCCGTCGGAGCGCGACCTCCCGCTCGGCCCTGGTTGCCCTGCCTCCTCCTCCTCCGATGGCGAGGGAGAGGATGGGGCGAGCTCGAAAGTTGTCCTTCCCCTACGCGGGAAAGACGTCGTCGATTCCGCCGCCAGCGGGCGGGCTGTCCGCCATCAATGTCGCCGTCGCGCGGCGGTGGAAGGAGTATCATGTCGTAGTCGCCGTCGAGCGAGATGAACTCGAGGTTCCCGAAACGGAGCACCGTCCCGGGTTGAAGAGGTTGTTGGAGACTGCCCATCTGGAGCTTGACGGGAAATCGGACGTCAACACGCAGCGTGCCCCTACCTGGCGCGCCAACTGTCGGCGTTCCGAGACCGGGGGGGTCCTCGAGCCGACGAGTGAGAGTGCCGCGTGCCCCAGCCCAGATGGGTCGAGCGCGTGGAGCGAGCGCAAAGGGGGGAACGGAGTGAGAGAGAGGTCGGTGGCCGGAGCCGGATCGCGAGGGAGTCGGAGAAATTCCCACGGCCTTCGTGTTCGTCCCGCGCCCAGGTCGGGTGCGCTTGCAGTAGGGGGTTACAAGCGTCCGCACGAGGTGAAGGGAGAGGGCGGCCCCGAGAGAGCGCCTGCCCCTGCCTTTCGTCCCCGCGAGGCCAACCTTCTTCAAGAAGGCCCTGGCCCTTCCTTTTATAGTCGTAAGGAGAGGGTCCAGGTGTACAAGACGGGGGTGTAGCAAGGTGCTACGTGTCTAGCGAGGGAGAGCTAGCGCCCTATGTACATGCCCAGGTGGCAGCCAGAGAGATCGTGGCACCCTGTTGGAGTGGCGTCGTGGCTGTTGGAGGAGTAACGGAGCCGGACGGGGGGACAGCTGTCGAGGTGGCTGGGTCCTTGCTGACGTTCTCCTGCTTTCGTAAGGGAGCTGGGAGCCGCCGTCGTCATGATCTAGCGGGGCGCCATCACGGCCTATCTGGCATAGCTGGCCAGATGGGACGCCGGTCTTGTTCTCTGCGACCCAAGTCGGCTCAGGGCAGGGTGATGATGACGCTTCCTGTTGACGTGGCGGTCTCGTATCCTAGGTCGGGCGTCGTGGAGGCTCCTCCGAGGCTGTGGCCGAGTCCGTCCTGCAAGACAGAGACAGAGTCCGAGCCCAGGTCGGGCGAGGCGGAGATTATTCGGCAGAGGCCGAGGCGGAGTCCGAGCCCTGGGTCGGGCGAGGCGGAGGTCGCCGTCTTCCGAGGCCTTAGCCTGAGTCCGAGCCCTGGGTCGGGCGGAGCGGAGTTCGCCGTCTTCCGAGGCCTTAGCCTGAGTCCGAGCCCTGGGTCGGGCGGAGCGGAGTTCGCCGTCTTCCGAGGCCTTAGCCTGAGTCCGAGCCCTGGGTCGGGCGGAGCGGAGTTCGCCGTCTTCCGAGGCCTTAGCCTGAGTCCGAGCCCTGGGTCGGGCGGAGTCTCCTATGGCACCACTGGCGAAGTCTGGCCGCCCGTTGGTCTTACCTTTTGCGTTGAACGCCCTGGTGACTCGGTCGGTTGGTGCGGTGATTTAGTCAGGGTTTCTCCTTATCGGAGGCGGGGCCTAGGGCGAGCCGGGGATGCGCCTGCCGTGAAAGAGGAGACCTCAGGCGAGACGGAGTCATCTTAGGGTCGGCTGCCCTCGCCCGAGGCTAGGCTCGGGCGTGGCGTGGTCAAGTCACTCGTGTGGACTGATCCCTGACTTAATCAAACCCATCAGGCCTTTGCAGCTTTATGCTGATGGGGGTTACCAGCTGAGAATTAGGCGTCTTGAGGGTACCCCTAATTATGGTCCCCGACACTAGCAAACCTTTGTAATCATTTTGAGAGCTAACCAACTTATTTTTCAAAGTTTTAAGTTGAGCTTTTTGCTTAGTGCAAACATCATGAAAAAATTCTACGGCTTCCGCAAGCTCATCTAGAGAGGCTTTTCCCTCACCTTCATCATCACTACTACTTTCATCACTAGAGGATGGAGTGCTTTTGTTACCTCTTGCCATAAGGCATTTGTGTGATGACCGTGATGATCGTGACGAGGACCGGTGGCTGCGCGTTCTTGGAGGTTCATCTTCACTTGAAGAATCATCCCAAGTTCTAACACTTGTTAGCGCCTTGCCTTTGCTCCTCTCCTTTTTGGGTTTGGCCATATTTGGACAGTTGTCCCTGAAGTGGCCCTTCTCTCCACATGCGAAGCATCCTCTCTTCCTTTGCTTTTTCCTGTCAATGTTAAAGAGAAGATCCTCGACCTGCAGGGGCACACCCATTAGATTAATCTTGCGGATCATCCCCATTACCTTTCTGACGCGTCGAATTGTCTCTTCGTCCTCGGAGGATGATGTGCATGGTTGATTATCTTCACCATCATCACTTTCTTCTTCTTCCTCTTCTTCACTTGAGGAACTTGGAGTGGGAGCCTTCTTTTTGCCCTTCCTTTCATCACATGCAAAAGCATATGGTCTTGAGGAAGTTTGCTCCTCTCCCCGACTCATTTTACGCGACATCTCAAAGGTTGCGATTTTCCCAACCACAATGGTCGGGGTCATGTTGCTCAAGTCCTCCATGTTGTGAAGGATGGTGATGATGCTCCCATATCTTTGTTGTGGTAGCAGGGAGATAATCTTCCTCACAATGTCTGCATCACCTAGCTTATTAATGCCAATAGAATTGAGCTCATTGATAATTAGATTCAATCGAGAATACATGTCTCTAACAAGCTCATCATCTTTCATAGCAAAAGAATTATACTCATTTAAGACTAGGCAATGTTTTTGCTCACGGACATTGGATGTGCTGTCATGGAGCTCATGCAATTTTAGCCAAATCTCATTAGCATTTTCAAGGTAAATACTTGATTGAAAATATCCATGCTAAGAGATTCGTACAAGCAATTTTTGGCACTAGCATTTAAATGAATTTCTTTTTCCTCACTCGTGGTGGGTTTCTCGGGATTCTTGAGGGGTTTCATCCCATCACGAGTGACTCTCCAAACACCTAGATCAATGGCCTCTAGGTAACAAGCCATTCTAGCACTATAATAAGGGAAGTTAGTGCCGTCGAAGTGTGGTGGCCTATGGGTATCCATCCCTTCCTCTAAAAAGCGTCGGCTCTTTTAGCGGTGAAGCTAAAGCGTTTCAAATGAGCCAAACCGGCTCTGATACCACTTGTAGGAAACGGGTGACGCCTAAGAGGGGGGGGGTGAATTAGGACTTCTAAAACTTTTACTAAACTAGGCCACAATTAAATCCCTAGAGCAAAACCTATGCAAATAATCAAAACTAGAGTGTGCAAACTAGGTTTTGTCTAAGTGTTGCTATCTCTACCGCAAAGGCTAAGTTTCAATCTACACTAAATAAGTATGACTACAAGATTGAAACTTAAATGCTTAATATAAATGCGGAATGTAAAGAGCTAAGTAGAGAAGCAAACTCTCGTGGATGACGCCGGTATTTTTACCGAGGTATCCGTAACCACGCAAGGTCCCGACTAATCCTCGTTGGTGCCCCTACGCAAAGGGAAGCCCACGCGAGGGCCAAGCACCACGGTCGAGTAACTCCGTAGAGAGCCGCGGGCCTTCTCCACGCGCAAGTGGTGCTCCGCTTCCGGCTCCTCTCAGACGCTCCCCGCCGTCTCCACTATCGAGCTTCCGGCCGAAACGCCGCGGGCCTCGTTCCCTCCGGTACACGGTGGCGGCCGTGACACAAACACGGTTGTCATGGTCTCGCAAGACTCTCGCCCCACTCGGTACAATTACAACGACTCACGCAAGAGCCGAGGGGTTGTGTGGTTTTACAAAACTCACTCAACTAACTAGGATTCACCTAGAGCAAGCGCTAAAGCGGTCTAACTAACCTAAGCACTTCGCAAAGCACCTACGCTAATCACCAAGTGATTCTATTAAGCACTTGGGTGTTTGAGCTCTTGGAAATATGCACTATATGCCTTGGTATGTTGCTTGGGCTCTCACACTTGAGAATGGCCGGTTGGGGTGGTATTTATAGCCTCCACACCCCCAACTAGCCGTTGGACAGAAAGCAGCAGCTTTCTGTCGTCGGGTGCACCGGACAGTCCGGTGCACCACCGGACACTGCACAGTAGATGTCCGGTGCACGCCACGTCAGCCGACCGTTGGCGCCTGTAGCAGTCGACCGTTGGATCCGACCGTTGCCGTCTGCCCGTTGGCACACCGGACAGTCCAGTGCACACCGGACAGTCCGGTGCTACAGCCAGAGAGCGCCTGTCTGCGGCCTCTCTGCGCAGACTGTCCGGTCCCTCACCGGACAGTCCGGTGCACACCGGACACCAATGTCCGGTGCGCCACCAGGCGCTGGCTGACAGCCCACTTCTTGGATTTCTTCGCTGATTTCTTCGGGCTTCTTTTGTTCTTGAGTATTGGACTCCTATGCATCTTTTTATGTCTTCTTTTGAGGTGTTGCATCCTCATTGCCTTGGTCCAATTCTCTTCGCATCCTGTGAACTACAAACACAAACACTAGAAAACTTATTAGTTCACGGATTGTGTTGTTCATCAAACACCAAAACTCAATTAGCCAAATGGCCCGGGGTCCATTTTCCTTACAGCTTGGAAACCGCCGCCCGCCTGTGCCCTCGCCCCCCCCGCGCGGTGAGCCCTCCTCCCCCTCCTCCTCCCCGTTTCCCCCCTATTCTTCTTCCTCGGCCCCTGTCCCGGCCTCGGCGGCCCCCGCGGTGCGCTCACCCCACCCGTCCTCGCCGTCCTGGCGCGCGGCCCCCTGCTCCGACCGTGGCGCGGCCCCGGCGCGCTCGCGCCCGCCCGCCCCGGCGCGTTCCCCCTCCCCTGCCCCGACCCCGGCGTGGTGGCGCGGTGCGCCCGTGGCCATGGCGCTCGCCGCCCTGGCTCGCGCGGCCCCGTCCCGGTGCGCGGCCCCCGTCCTGGCAAGGCCCGCGGCCCCGGCGTCTCGCCCTGCCCCTGCGCGGCCTACCTCGGCCATGGCGCGGACTGGCCTCGGTGCGGCACCCTCGCCCACGCCCATCCGTCCTCCCCGGCGCGCTCGCGGCGGCCCGACCCCTGCCCTTGCACGACGTGGCCCCTGCGCAGCGCAGCCCCGGCCCGACGCGGCTTCGGCTCGCACGGCCGTGGTGCCCCTGCGTAGCGCGGCGCGTGTGCGGCTCAGCCCCGGCGTGTGCGCGGCCCGTTCACGACGCGTCAGCGCGGCCCTGCGCGCGCGCGTGCTCGCGTGGTGCGTGCGGTGCTTTGGCACGGCTCGCCGTGCCCTCGGCGTGCTCGTCTACCCCTAGCTGCCTGTCTACCCCCCCTCGTGTATTCTATGCGTAGTGATCATGTTAACTATATTAATGAAAATGGAAACTCAATTCAGAAATTGATTATGTTAGTTATTTCATGTAGTTAATCATTGACCTTTTTTAATGTTGATCAATTGAAAATGGTTATAATTCTATTAGTGCATGTGACTAATACCTGTTAGTGTAACTAGGTGGAACTAGATCACGTAATGATTAGTTATGCATCTACCCGTAGTACGCTTCGAGTATAGCTTTAACCACTGCGAGACCTTCCTTCTTCTCTTTCTGGCCATGGCGAATGCAATATCGTATGTCATATCTTATGCATATTTGACTTATCTGCTCTATTGTATGGTGTATTGTTTATTTCCTAATTCGAATGGATGGATGTATGTATGTTTGCGCTCACAAAGAGAACGATCTGGTTGAGGAGCCCAAAGAACTCGCAGGAGAAGCCCCTGAGCAGCAACGGGTTGGTGGAGGCAAGTGTCCCTTGACCTATCTTTGCCCTATACATTCTATAATTCACTTCCCGCATTTACACAGTTATACCTAAGGATTGACTAGCTTTGTTATCCATGTTCCTTGTTTACCTATTTGGGTTGGATTATTATGGTTTAGCTTTATGCTATTGCTTAACATTAATCAATGAACATGATGAGATTTATCTATGATACGCTGTTTTCCTTCTTATTTATGACGATATATTTGTGGCATTTAAGGGGGCTCGAGCGGTTTCTCGAGTGCCTCTCCATAAGGACCTGTTCGTTGGATGACCGCCCGGGAAAACAGTGCAACCATGAGGGTGGAGTGGGACGCTCTTAGCTGAATAATTAGAGGAACCGCGGTGTAGTTCGCTTAGCCGTCGTGCCGTTAATGGGGCTCGGTGTATGCGGCTCGCTCTGCCAAGTTTGGTTCACCCCTTGGGGAGGAGTGCAGTACATTTAGGAAACCTAACGGGCGGCTACAGCCCCAGGGAATCTTTGTAAAGGCTACGTAGTGATACCCTGCTGGGTCACCTTGGTAGTGATCAATGGAGAGTCATGATCTCTAGGTAGAAAGGGAATCATGACTTGCGGGTAAAGTGTGCAACCTCTGTAGAGTGTTTGAAAAACTAATATATCAGCCGTGCTCACGGTTATGAGCGGCCAAGGGAGCTCCATTGATTAGTGGCACTTGATCAAAGATGTTCGGATTACAGGTGGCGATGAGATTGATGGTTTTTGGTATTGACTCGGGTGATGGTAAGTGGTACTCTTTCCGTTTGGAAAGGGGTACGTTTGGGTTAATAACGTGGGTTAATTCTAAAACTTGGCTTTCTCTACTAGTAATAATAATCTGACCAACTAAAAGCAACTGCTTGACTTACCCCCACATAAAGCTAGTCCACTACAGCTAAATAGGACACTTGCTAAGTATGTTGATGTGTACTCACCCTTGCTCTACACACCAAACCCCCCCCTTCCCTCGGTTGTCCACATTGCAACCACTGTTCAGGAGAAGATGAAGCCGTGGAAGGAGACTTCTAGGAGTTCCAAGATTACGACGAGTTCTAGGCGTGGGTTAGCGGCAACCCCCAGTCGGCTGCCTGTGAAGGCCGCGTGTATCTACGTTTCATTTTCACACTTTGATTATTGTTAAGGACTATGTGGATGTCTCAGACATATGATGTAATCGACTCTTATTCCACTTTTATATTATGATTTGAGCATTGTGTGTTGATGTCCAATTATGCAACTGCTGTGTACGTGAATTGCTGATCCTGGCACGTACATGGTTCGCATTCGGTTTGCCTTCTAAAACCAGGTGTGACATAGGTGGTATCAAAGCCGTGCTGACTGTAGGACCACTAACCTAGAGTAGAATGGTTGTTCTAAGGATTATAGACCCCTATTCATGCCTTGACTTTGGTATCCCTTCAAAAGTTGGTCATATCGACCAAACCTATGTTCTACTATATATTATACCTTGCTAAAAATCTTTTTGTTTACTCTAATTCCTCATTTTATTTATATATGGTTTATTACTTGCTGGTCATATTAGTTCTATTGTCACTCTTATGCTTGCGGTGTCTTTTGTAGATGGCTCATCTTAGACACACTGCATGGAAGTCTGTCATCCCCTTCTTACCCTCCCATCTCGCGGAGCGTCCGCTTCGCTGTCTAGTGACCGGTCAGTCCAGCCACTTGGATAGGCTGCACCACCGCCTGCACGTGGAGCAGGAGCGTCGACGACAGGAGCAGGAGCAGCGTGGCTCTTCTTTCTCGCTCCAGCAGGAGATAGAGTCTGTGAGGAGCTGCTCCCCCGTGCTTCCACTGGAGGCGCCCCCTGCACCACCACTGAGCGCCCCAGCCCCTGGAGTAGCTGCTGGAGGAGACCCAGACGACGGAGGTGGCGACAACAGCTTGAGCCACGACACCGACTTTTCTGGCGACCAGGAGTTGGAAGGATGGGTTGCTCGACCCATCACTCGCGACGCTGCTCGCGGGTGTCACTTCCACGATGCGCTCGACACCCTGCTACGTCGGGCACTTAACCGGCGTACTTGGTCTATCGAGTATCGCTGTGTGGTCTTCCAGCACAGTCGCGGGGTCTACCCGGACCGCTGGGAGGCGACCTGCTTGGTGCGCCGTCCAGAGAACAGTCTCCGGGGTGCGGAGATCTGCTCAGAGCACTATTCCATCTCTAAGCGGGACTCAGCTGAGGCGGCCATGCAAGATGCCGCACGGCGTGCGCTTTCGCACTACTCTCAGTTCTCGGCGGGGTAGCCGACGATCTCAACCTGAAGTATTACCCTCGTCGTCCATCTACAGGAGGCGTGATTGTCTCACCTGTTGGCGAGGACAATCCTAGGTTGAGCAGCACAGTCAACCTAGCCACCGTGCTAAACACGGAGCTGGACCATGCATTAGACGAGCTGAGTAGGGCTCGTGCTGAAATCGCCTAGCTGCGGGCTGAGCGCGCGGAGCATTGTCACCTGGATGATGGCTCCCCCGCTCCCGTCGGGACTCAGCACCCGTACCGCTCACCTCGGCGTGGACACCAGTCTTACGGCAACCCCGACTGTAGGACCAAGATAAATTTAGAACCATAGATCGTCAATGTTGGATCCTGTAATAAAATGCTTAATACATAAGTTTAGTCTTAGTCTTAGTCTTAGTCTCAGTCTTGCTTTTAGTTAGTCTTAGTTAGACAGGATAGTTTGCTTATCCTGTGCTTTTATGCTTGTTATGATGAACAATGTTGGAGTTGGATCTTTGTAATGACTGTCACCAGAGTGTGGGTATCCCCTACATTTTGGTTTACCTGTTATATTAATGAAGTTAGTTACCTAGTTGGGAAGCCTTTTTATTCCACTTTTCTCTTTATCTGAGAAGCTATGTTGGTCTGTGTTGGAGATCAGTGAAGATGTTCATCTGTTCTGTGTTGTGGAGAATTCTATACTCTTTTTTTATGCTACAAGATTTGCAAGATCAGTTCTGATGTGTGATTGCATTCTGCAGATGTTAGAAAACAGGTGCAGAGGAGGAAGGCGTGCTCAGCAGGAGCAGGCAGCCCCGCAGGATGAGGCACCTCAGCAACAGCAGCTGCCATCCCACCCCAATGACTATCGAGCAAATGTTCTTGATGCAGACTCAGGCAGTTCAGGCCGTCGGTCAGACTCTGGCCGCCATTCAGCAGCAGCAGCAGCAGCAGTAACCCCCACCTCAGCCTCAGATGCCTCACATGCCCAGAGACAAGCGTGCTGAATTCATGAGAGGTCATCCCCTAATATTCGCTCATTCTTCTGACCCCATGGATGCTGAAGATTGGCTGCGCACTATGGAGCGGGAGTTGCACACCGCTCAGTGCGATGATAGGGAGAATGTTCTATATGGCCCCCGTCTATCGAGTGGAGCAGCTCAGTATTAGTGGAGTCCTATCTCGCCACCCATGCCAACCCCGACGCCATCACCTGGGAAGAATTCAGAGATAGCTTCCGTCAGTACCATGTTCCTGCAGGTCTGATGACAGTAAAGAAGAAGGAGTTCCTGGCACTCAAGCAAGGGTCAATGTCTGTTAGTGAGTACCGAGACAGGTTTCTGTAACTGTCTCGCTATGCTTCTGAAGATGTCAACACCGACGCCAAGAGACAATACCATTTCCTGAGAGACTTAGTCGACCCTCTGCAGTATCAGCTGATGAATCATACTTTCCCGACATCCCGGCACCTGATTGACAGAGCAATCATGACAAAGAGGAAGCGTAAAGAGATGGAGGATCGCAAGCGTAAGATCAGTGGACCTCAGTCTGGAAGCAGCAATTGCCCTCGCTTCTCGGGCAATCCACCTCAGCAGTTCAAGCAGAACCAGCGCCCATCTCAGCATCAGTAGTTTCAGAGGATGTACCGTCAACACCAACATCAGAATCGCTAGAACAATCAGTCAGGAGGAGGCCAGTTCCAGAGGCAGAATCAGCAGGCACCTCGTCTTCCTGCCCCAGCAAACCAGCAGAGCAGTCAAGCAGCACCAGTTCAAGGCGGAAGCAGAGCATGTTTCCATTGTGGAGAGCAAGGCCATTGGGTGATGCAGTGTCCAAAGAAGGCAGCCCAGCAGCAGTCAGGCCCCAATGCCCCAGCAAAGCAGAATGTGCCCTAGCCTGGAGTAGGCAACCGCTCTCAGCCACGCTATAACCATGGGAGACTGAACCACTTGGAGGCTGAAGCAGTTCAGGAAACCCCCAACATGATAGTAGATATGTTTCCAGTCGACTCCCATATTGCAGAAGTGTTATGTGATACTGGAGCAACGCATTCATTTATTACTGCATCATGGGTAGAAGCACATAGTCTCCCAGTAACTACCATGTCAACACCCATTCAGATTGACTCAGCCGGTGGTAGAATTCGAGTTGATAGCATTTGCTTGAATGTAAGTGTGGAAATAAGGGGATAGTGTTTCCTGCTAACCTCATAGTAATGGGTACTCAGGGAATAGATGTCATCCTAGGGATGAATTGGCTAGATAAGTATCAGGCAGTTGTCAGTTGTGATAAGAGGACAATCAAGTTGATGTCTCCACTAGGAGAGGAAGTGGTGACCGAGTTAGTCCCGCTTGAGCCAAAGAAAGGAAGTTGTTATTAGATGGCTTTTGATAGCAGTGAAGTAGACCCACTAGAGATCATTAAGGTTGTGTCTGAGTTCCTGGATGTGTTCCCAAAGGACCTACTAGGTATGCCACCAGAGCAAAAAGTTGAGTTTGCCATAGAGCTTCTTCTTGGCACCGCCCCCATCTTTAAGAGAGCTTACAGAGTATCTGGACCAGAGTTGGTCGAGCTTAAGAAGTAGATCGATGAGCTGACAGAGAAAGGATACATCTGGCCAAGCACCTCGCCTTGGGCCACCCCTGTCTTATTCATGGAGAAGAAAGATGGCACCAGAAGTATGTGTATCGATTATCGAGCCCTGAACGAGGTCACAATCAAGAACAAGTACCCCTTGCCCAGAATAGAAGATCTGTTCGACCAGTTGAGAGGAGCCAACATGTTTTCAAAGATAGATCTGAGGTCAGGTTATCATCAGCTCAGGATCCGACCTTCAGACATTTCGAAGACGGCATTTATTACCAAGTATGGGTTGTATGAGTTTACTGTGATGTCCTTTGGTCTGACGAATGCACCAGCCTTCTTCATGAATCTGATGAACAGTGTATTCATGGATTATCTCGACAAGTTTGTGGTGGTATTTATTGATGATATTCTCATATATTCTCAAAGCGAAGAAGAGCATGCAGGTCATTTAAGGATGGTTTTGCAGAGATTGTGAGAGCACCAGCTGTATGCAAAGCTGAGCAAGTGTGAGTTCTGGATTGATGAAGTCCTGTTCTTGGGTCACATAATCAACAAAGAAGGATTGGCTGTGGATCCAAAGAAAGTGGCAGACATTCTGAACTGGAAAGCGCCAACAGATGCCCGAGGAATCAAGAGCTTCATTGGAATGGCCGGATATTATCGGCGATTCATTAAAGGGTTTTCGAAGATTGCGAAACCAATGACAGCTTTGCTAGGCAACAAAGTTGAGTTCAAGTGGACCCAGAAATGTCAAGAGGCCTTCGAAGCGCTGAAAGAGAAGTTGACTACAACGCCTGTCTTAGTCTTGCCTAATGTGCACAAGCCCTTCTCGGTGTATTGCGATGCTTGTTACACTGGTTTGGGATGCGTGTTGATGCAGGAGGGAAGAGTTGTGGCCTACTCATCCCGATAGCTGAAGGTTTATGAGAAGAATTACCCAATCCATGACCTAGAGTTGGCAGCAGTGGTTCACGCACTGAAGACATGGAGGCACTATCTGTATGGGCAGAAATGTGATGTTTACACAGACCACAAGAGTCTGGAGTACATATTCACTCAGTCGGAGCTGAATATGAGGCAACGAAGATGGTTAGAGTTGATCAAAGACTATGAATTGGAGATTTATTACCATCCAGGCAAAGCGAACGTAGTGGCAGATGCTTTGAGCAGGAAGAGTCAGGTCAATCTGATGGTCGCTCATCCGATGCCTTATGAGTTGGCCAAAGAGTTTGACAGGTTGAGCCTGGAATTTCTGAATAATATGCGAGGAGTAACAGTCAAGCTAGAACCCACCTTGGAGCGGGAAATCAAAGAAGCACAGAAGAATGATGAGAAGATTAGTGAAATCCGGCGACTGATTCTAGACGGCAGAGGCAAAGACTTTTGGGAAGATGCAGAAGGTGTGGTATGGTTCAAAGACCGCTTGTGTGTTCCCAATGTCCAGTCTATTCAGGACTTGATCCTCAAGGAAGCTCATGAGACAGCTTACTCGATACACCCTGGAAGTGAGAAGATGTATCAGGATCTGAAGAAGAAATTCTGGTGGTACGGAATGAAGAGGGAAATCGCAGAGCATGTGGCTATGTGTGATAGCTGTCGACAGATCAAGGCAGAGCATCAGAGACCAGCTAGGTTGTTGCAACCATTGCAAATTCCTCAGTGGAAATGGGATGAAATCGGTATGGACTTCATAGTCGGGTTGCCTCGCACTCGAGTCGGCTACGATTCCATTTGGGTAGTGGTGGACCGCTTAACCAAGTCAGCCCACTTCATACCTGTCAAGACCAACTACAGCAGTGCAGTATTGGCAGAGTTGTACATGTCTCAGATCGTTTGTCTTCATGGTGTGCCAAAGAAGATAGTGTCAGACAGAGGAATGCAGTTCACCTCTCATTTCTAGCAACAGTTGCATGAAGCCTTGGGCACACATCTGAATTTCAGTTTAGCTTATCATCCGCAGACAGATGGTCAGACCGAAAGAACCAACCATCCTCGAAGATATGTTGAGAGCCTGTGTGTTGCAAGATCAGTCCGAATGGGACAAGTGGCTACCTTATGCAGAGTTCTCCTATAACAACAGTTACTAGGCCAGCTTGAAGATGTCACCATTTCAGGCGCTCTATGGGAGGAGTTGTAGAACTCCATTGCAATGGGATCAGCCTGGATAAAAGCAAGTGTTTGGGCCAGATATTCTGCTTGAAGCTAAAGAGAACATCAAGATGGTTCAGGAGAATCTGAAGATAGCGCAATCAAGGCAGCGAAGCTATGCAGACACAAGAAGAAGAGAGCTGAGTTTCGAAGTTGGAGATTTTGTCTACCTGAAAGTGTCACCTATCAGAGGAGTCAGAAGATTTGGAGTCAAAGTCAAGCTAGCACTCTGTTACATTGGTCCGTATCAGATTCTCGCAAGGCGTGGAGAAGTGGCCTATCATCTCAATCTACCAGAAAGTTTGTCTGTCGTGCATGATGTCTTTCATGTGTCTCAGTTGAAGAAGTGTCTACGTGTGCCAAAAGAGCAGTTGCCAGTGGAGGGTCTTGAAGTCCAAGAAGACTTGACCTATATTGAGAAGCCAACGCAAATCATTGAGATTGCAGACAGAGTCACCCGAAGGAAAACTATCAAAATGTGCAAAGTCAGATGGGGTCATCACTCCGAAGAAGAAGCAACTTGGGAGCGTGAAGATGATCTGATGGCTAAATATCCTGAGCTCTTTGCTAGCCAACCTTGAATCTCAAGGGCGAGATTCTTTTAAGGGGATAGGTTTGTAACGCCCCGAATTTTTGGAGTTGAATTTTTCTTTTTTCCTTCACTCGCTAAATTCGGGCGTTACCGTTCCTCTTTCTTTTCTTCTCGCTGAGCCTTGTTCATTTTCGAAGTCCTAGCGAGAATTAGCTCGACACCTGGTGTAAGTAAACCCTAGAAATATTTTCTTTTGGTTGATGCATCATGCTGGATCATGCATTTTTGTCGTTCGATTGAGAGGGTTTGTGAATCATGCGTGCTAGTGATGAATTTTAGCTAAAATAGATTGGAAAAAGGAAAACCTTTTTCCTCCTCTCCCCTTCCCCTCCGCTTGTGGCCCGGCCAGGCGCGTGGCCCAGCCAGGCGCGCGGCCCAGCCAGGCACGCGGCCCAGCCGCGGCGTCTCCCCCCTCTCCTTTTTTAGGCCGGCTCGGCAGCCCAGCTCGCCCCCCACCGCACGGCCCAGCCGCGGGCCCAGCTCGCCCCCCCGCTCCCCACGCGCGTGGAGCGCGCAGCGGTTGGAGCCGCTGCCGCCTCCCTTGTGGGCCCCACCTGTCATTCCCCCTCCCCCCAAAATCTCTCCTTCTCTCTCCCCTCCAACCCCCTCTCACGCGGCCCGTCTCCCTCTCCCAGCTCGCCCGTCGCTCGGAAACCGCCGCCCGCCTACGCCCTCGCCCCCCCGCGCGGTGAGCCCTCCTGCCCCTCCTCCTCCCCGTTTCCCCCCTCTTCTTCTTCCTCGGCCCCCGTACCGGCCTCGGCGGCGCGCTCGCCTCACCTTTCGCACGGCCATGGCGCCCCAGCGTGGCCCCCTGCTCTGACCGTCGCGCGGCCCGGCCTCGGTGGCCCTGGAGCGCTCGCGCCCGCCCACCCACCCCGGCGCGTTCCCCCTCCCCTGCCCCGACCCCAGCGTGGTGGCGCGGCGCGGCGCCCTGCACGCGCCCTCGGCCCTGGCCCCTGCCCCTGCCCGGCGCGGTGCGCCCGTGGCCATGGCGCTCGCCGCCCTGGCTCGCGCGGCCCCCGTCTCGGCAAGGCCCGAGGCCCCGGCGTCTCGCCCTGCCCCTGTGTGGCCTGCCCCGGCCATGGCGCGGCCCGGCCTCGGCGCGACGCCCTCACCTGTGCCCACCCATCCTCCCCGGCGCGCTCGCAGCGGCCCGACCCCTGCCCTTGCACGACGTGGCCCCTACGCAGCGTGGCCCCGTCCCGGCGCGGCTTCGGCTCGCGCGGCCGCGGTGCCCCTGCGTAGCGCGGCGCGTGCGCGGCTCGACCCCGGCTTGTGCGTGGCCCGTTCGCGTCAGCGCGGCCCTGCACGCGGTGCTTTGGCACGGCTCGCCGTGCCCTCGGCGTGCTCGTCTACCCCTAGTTGCCCGTCTACCCCCCCTCGTGTATTCTATGCATAGTGATCACGTTAACTATATTAATGAAAATGGAAACTCAATTCAGAAATTGATTACGTTAGTTATTTCATGTAGTTAATCATTGACCTTGTTTAATGTTGATCAATTGAAAATGGTTATAATTCTATTAGTGCATGTGACTAATACCTGTTAGTGTAACTAGGTGGAACTAGATCACGTAATGATTAGTTATGCATCTACCCATAATATGCTTCGAGTATAGCTTTAACCACTGCGAGACCTTCCTTCTTCTCTTCCTGGCCATAACGAATGCAATATCGTATGTCATATCTTATGCATATTTGACTTATCTGCTCTATTGTATGGTGTACTGTTTATTTCCTAATTCGAATGGATGGATGTATGTATGTTTGCGCTTGCATAGAGAACGATCTGGTTGAGGAGCCCGAAGAATTCGCAGGAGAAGCCCCTGAGCAGCAGCGGGTTGGTGGAGGCAAGTGTCCCTTGACCTATCTTTGTCCTATACATTCTATAATTCACTTCCCGCATTTACACAGTTATACCTAAGGATTGACTAGCTTTGTTATCCATGTTCCTTGTTTACCTATTTGGGTTGGATTATTATGGTGTAGCTTTATGCTATTGCTTAACATTAATCAATGAACATGATGAGATTTATCTATGATACACTGTTTTCCTTCTTATTTATGATGATATATTTGTGGCATTTAAGGGGGCTTGAGCGGTTTCTCGAGTGCCTCTCCGTAAGGACCTGTTCGTTGGATGACCGCCCAGGAAAACAGTGCAACCATGAGGGTGGAGTGGGACGCTCTTAGCTGAATAATTAGAGGAACCAGGGTGTAGTTCGCTTAGCCGTCGTGCCGTTAATGGGGCTCGGTGTATGCGGCTCGCTCT
This sequence comes from Zea luxurians, assembly GCA_029449295.1. NCBI lineage: Eukaryota > Viridiplantae > Streptophyta > Magnoliopsida > Poales > Poaceae > Zea > Zea luxurians. The sequence goes on from JAOPSE010000009.1 coordinate 120,130,231, forward strand.
GCCAAGTTTGGTTCGCCCCTTGGGGAGGAGTGCGGTACATTTAGGAAACCTAACGGGCGGCTATAGCCCCGGGGAATCTTTGTAAAGGCTACGTAGTGATACCCTGCTCGGTCACCTTGGTAGTGACCAATGGAGAGTCATGATCTCTGGGCAGAAAGGGAATCATGACTTGTGTGTAAAGTGCGCAACCTCTGCAGAGTGTTTGAAAAACTAATATATCAGCCGTGCTCACGGTTATGAGCGGCCAAGGGAGCTCCATTGATTAGTGGCACTTGATCAAAGATGTTCGGATTACAGGTGGCGATGAGATTGATGGTTTTTGGTATTGACTCGGGTGATGGTAAGTGGTACTCTTTCCATTTGGAAAGGGGTACGTTTGGGTTAATAACGTGGGTTAATTCTAAAACTTGGCTTTCTCTACTAGTAATAATAATCTGACCAACTAAAAGCAACTGCTTGACTTACCCCCACATAAAGCTAGTCCACTACAGCTAAACAGGACACTTGCTGAGTATGTTGATGTGTACTCACCCTTGCTCTACACACCAAACCCCCCCTTCCCCAGGTTGTCCACATTGCAACCACTGCTCAGGAGAAGATGAAGCCGTGGAAGGAGACTTCTAGGAGTTCCAAGATTACGACGAGTTCTAGGCGTGGGTTAGCGGCAACCCCCAGTCGGCTGCCTGTGAAGGCCACGTGTATCTACGTTTCATTTTTGCACTTTGATTATTGTTAAGGACTATGTGGATGTCTCAGACATATGATGTAATCGACTCTTATTCCCCTTTTATATTATGATTTGAGCACTGTGTGATGTTGTCCAATTATGTAACTGCTGTGTACGTGAATTGCTGATCCTGGCACGTACATGGTTCGCATTCGGTTTGCCTTCTAAAACCGGGTGTGACAGTAGGGAACAATGAGGTCGATGCAAATGCCTCTCCAGACACTGCTGCTCCCTAGAGACCAATTGGTACAAAGAAGGCCAAAACAGCATTATGACGTGGTGACACTTACATCAAGGCTTTAGATTATTTTTAGGCAGAAAAGGAGGCTGATGCAGAGAAAGAAAGGAAGAAATAGGAAAGGTTCAATCAATCATATGAACTAGGGAAATAGAGGCTTCTTGTAGAACAAGCACGAGCTGTAAATGAGGCAAAAAGATTTACAGATAAAATAAAATGAAATGCAAGTGAAGAGAATGTTTGAGGAAGAGAGGATTATGACAACGGATATTACTTCGATGGCAGACCATTCGCAGCAGTACTACAAGGGCCTATAAATTGAGATTATTGCTCGTCGTGCATCAAAGTAGCTCTGAGTATTGGTATTTTTTGACACTTCATCTATCCGATCTATGAGATGTCATGTACGGCATCCCGTACTCCAGGAGATGGCGCGCCCGCGATATACGCAGGGCCACCAAGCATGTGGCGTCCGTGCAAGGGACAACACTAGTGGATAGAATTAGGCAACAGAATATATCTAGCCTAGATTTAAGCAACAGATTATGTTTATCCCTTTTATTTAGGAGGGGATTACTGCAACAGATTATATCTATCCCTTTTAGTTAGGAGAGGATTACTCCAATTAGTTGGAGCCTTAGGCTATTTAAAGCATTGTAATCGGCTCTTCAAGGAATAAGAAATATATCCTACATCTCTCTCTTTCTCAATTAAGCCTACGGTAGAGGGGAATAACCTCACCGGAGAAGACGATCGGCGGCTACGAACTGTGCAGCCACGGTCCGGCCCGTCAAGGGTTGGGTGCCCTTGACAACCTGGTATCTAGATCCAGACGATCCTCACCGACCCATTCTGCCCACTCATCCACAGCCACCGCCCACCATAGCCCTAGTCCGCCGCCACTTGCATCAGCCATGAGTGAGCCTTTCATCACCGACGTCCTGGAATCCCTGAAGGCCCTCACCACGAAGATATCCGTGATGGAGGCCGACCTGACCGCCATGAAGGTCAAGTCTGCATCGTCATTGGACAGCAGCGATAGCCGCCGTTTGGAGGGACGGCGCAAGTCGGATTTCACGTTCAAGCACAAGAGGTGGGATTTTCCACACTTCGACGGAACAACAGATCCGCTCCTCTTCCTCAACAAGTGTGAAGCGTATTTTCATTAGTACCAAACCATGCTAGAGGAACACGTCGCGATCGCCGGCTACCACCTGGAAGCAGTCACGCAGCTGTGGTTCACATAGCTCCAAGAAGATGAGGGCGCGCCACCATGGGGCCGCTTCAAGGACCACGTGAACCTGAGGTTTGGGCCCCCACTCCGATCGGCGCCGCTGTTCAAGCTTTCCAAATGCAAGCGCACCGGCACGGTAGAGGAATACTCTAACTGCTTCCTGGCCCTTCTACCTCACGTCGGTCGCCTCGACGAGAAACAGCGCGTCGAGCTTTTCACCGGGGTATTCTACCGTCGCTCAGTCACGCCGTCTAGATCCACAACCCGGAGACGCTCGGGGCAGCTATGAGCCTCGCGCGCCAGGTGGAACTACTCGAGAGTTCCAGATCTGCGCAGCTCCCACCGCGAACACTGGCGCGCACCACACTTCCTCCACCAGCGCCTCGGCTACCACTTCTTGCAGGCCCGCCCCTCCTTCCATTACCTGCTCCTCCGCTGGTCGCCCATCAGGGCCGCGTAGAGGGCAACCAGCGGTGCCTTACACCCGACAAGATGGCCGAACGCTGATGCCACGGTCTGTGCTTCAATTGCAATGAAAAGTATTCTCGCGGTCACAACAGGTTCTGCCGCCGAATCTTCTTCCTGGAGGGCGTGCAAATCAACGAGATTGATGGCAACAGGGCTGTGGCAGCAGCCGAGTCCGAGGGACCACCGTCCAGGATAGCCCCTGCTACTCTCTCCACGTCGTGGCAGGTGTCTGGCTCATCGACACCCTATGGGTCCACGTCCAGATCGGCGCTACTTCCCTCATCGCCCTCCTGGACTCTGACTCCTCCCACAACTTCATCGCTGAGCACGTTGCGCGCCGCACCGGACTGCCCCTCCTTCCTAGACCACGCCTCTCCGCCATGGTGCCAATGGTGAGAAGATCACATGTCCGGGGGTGCTCCATCAGGCCGCATTCACCATCCAGGGTTCCTCCTTCACGGCGGACCTCTTCGTCATGCCCTTGGCTGGATTCGACATCGTCTTGGGCGCTCAATGGCTGAGCACGCTGGGGCCTATGACATGGGACTTCACCGAGCAGACCGTATCGTTCACTCAAAATGGTCGCCTGACCTGCTGGCGAGCTGAACAGGAGGCCGTGGCCGCTACTCTCTGCATCACCACAGCCACACCAACCCTCCTGGATGAGCTGCTAACATCCTTTGAGGGCATCTTCGTGGAACCACAAGGACTTCCTCCACTGTGTTCCCGAGACCATGGCATCAAACTACAACCAGGCGCGCCCCCAGTCATCGTCAGACCCTACCACTACCCAGTGACACATAAAGACGAGCTCGAACGCCAGTGCGCCGCCATGCTTCAGCAAGGGCTGATCCGCAGAAGCTCATCGACATTTTCCTCACCGGTCCTCCTCGTCAAGAAAGCCGATAGCACCTGGCGGTTCTGCGTCGACTACCGTGCCCTAAACACGATTACAGTCAAGGACGCGTTCCCCATTCCCGTGGTCGATGAACTGCTTGATGAACTCCACGGCGCCAAGTTCTTCACTAAGCTCGATCTCCGCTCTGGCTACCACCAGGTCTGCATGCGGGCGGCCGACATTGCCAAAATAGCATTTCAGACGCATGAGGGCTTGTATGAGTTCTTGGTGATGCCGTTCGGACTTTGCAACGCCCCGATGACATTCCAATCCCTCATGAACGACGTGCTGCGACCCTTTCTCCGCCGGTTCGTACTGGTGTTTTTTGATGACATTCTAATCTACAGCTCGTCGTGGGCCGACCATCTTCGACACCTACGCGCCATGCTAACCATACTGCAGCAGCACCAGCTGTTCGCCAAGCGCTCGAAGTGCGCCTTTGGCGTTCAGTCGATCTCCTACCTCGGCCATGTAATCTCCGCGATGAGCGTTGCCATGGATCCCACCAAGGTGCAGGCGGTGTTCGACTGGCCCTAGCCCCGATCGGCTCATGCCGTGCGTGAGTTCCTGGGCCTCGCAGGGTACTACCGCAAGTTTGTCCAAGACTACGGCGCCATCGCCGCCCCACTGACCGTCTTGTTGAAGAAGGAGGGTTTCTCTTGGAACGACGCTGCTGTCGAGGTGTTCTAGGTGCTTAAGATCGCGATCACCTCGGCCCCGGTGCTTGCACTTCTAGACTTCATGCAGCCATTCATCGTCGAGTGTGATGCATCGACGCATGGGTTTGGCATGGTGCTCCTGTAGGACAAGCACCCAGTCGCCTTCTTTAGCCGCCCCGTCGCCCCTCGACATCGCTCGCTTGCTGCATATGAGCGTGAGCTCATCGGGCTCATGCACGCCATCCGTCACTGGCGCCCGTACCTATGGGGGCAGCGCTTCACAGTCAGAACAGACCACTATAGCTTGAAGTTCCTCCTTGACCAACGCCTCGCAACAATTTTGCAACACCATTGGGTCGGCAAGCTTCTCAGATTCGACTTCATGGTGGAATACAAGCCCGGCGCCCAGAACACTGTCGCCGATGCGGTGTCCCGCCGTGACACCCTAGGCGGCATGGTGCTAGCCATCTCAGCGCCGCGGTTTGACTACATTGACCGGTTACACAAGGAACACGCGTGTGATCCCGCCCTTGTCGCCATTCAGGACGAGCTATCAGCCGGCACTCGCGCGGCTCCATGGGGCCTCACCGATGGGCTGGTTACCTACACCGGCCGACTATACGTTCCCTCGGCCTCACCACTCCTACCTGAGATTGTGACCGTGGTGCACGGCGACGGTCATGAGGGCATGCAGCGCACACTCCATCAGCTCCGACGTGACTTCCACTTCCCCGACATGCGCTGCATCGTCCAGGACTACATCCGCGCCTGCCCTACCTGCCAACGCTTCAAGACGGAGCACCTACACTCGGTCGGCCTCCTCCTGCCCTTGCCTGTGCCAACCGGGGTGTGGACGGACATTGGCCTGGATTTCATCGAGGCTCTTCCGCGCGTCAAAGGGAAATCTGTCATCTTAACGGTGGTGGATCACTTGAGCAAATATTGTCATTTCATTCCTCTAGCTCACCCATACTCCGAGTCTATGGCACAGGCGTTCTTCACCGACATCGTGTGCCTCCATGGGATGCCACAGTCCATAGTCTCGGATCAAGATCCGGTGTTCACCTCGACGTTCTGGCGAGAACTGATGCGGCTCATGGGCACCAAGCTCCACATGACACGACGTTCCATCCATAGTCCGATGGCCAGACAGAGGCTGTCAACCGCGTCATCGTCATGTACCTCCGTTGCTTCACAGGCGATCGCCCACGGGACTGGATGCGGTGGCTGCCCTGGGCAGAATCCACCTACAACACCGCATATCAGTTGTCCCTGCGGGAGACACCGTTTCGCGTGGTCTATGGCCGAGACCCTCCCACCATCAGGTGAAAGTCGCCTAGAGGGGGGTGAATAGGCGGAAACTAAAATTCACAAACTTTAAGCACAACTACAAGTCGGGGTTAGCATTAGAAATAAATTCGAGTCCAAAAGAGAGGGCGAAAACAAATCACAAGCAAATGAAGCGGATGACACGGTGATTTTTTTACCGAGGTTCGGTTCTTGAGAACCTACTCCCCGTTGAGGTGGTCACAAAGACCGGATCTCTTTCAACCCTTTCCCTCTCTCAAACGGTCACCTAGACCGAGTGAGCTTTCTCCTTAATCAAATGGGTCACTTAGACCCGACAAGGACCACCACACAATTGGTGTCTCTTGCTTTGATTACAAGTGCTTGAAGAACAAGAATGAGAAGAAGAAAGCAATCCAAGAACAAGAGCTCAAAGAACACGAGCAAAACTCTCTCTCTAGTCACTAAGTGTTTGGAGTGTATTTGGGACTTGGAGAGGCTTTGATTCTTTTGAATTGTGTCTTGTATTGATTGCACTAGCTCTTGTATTGAATGAGATGTCTGAAAAACTTGGATACTTGGAGTGGTGGTGGTTGGGGGGTATTTATAGCCCCAACCACCAAACCAACCGTTGGGGAGGCTGTTTGTCGATGGGCGCACCGGACAGTCCGGTGCGCCACCGGACACTGTCCGGTGCGCCAACCACGTCACCCAACCGTTAGGGTTCTGACGGTTTCGACCGTTGGAGCTCTGACATCTTGGGGCACCAGACAGTCCGGTGCCGCACCGGTCACGCACTGTTCACTGTCCGGTGCACCTTCTGGCGCTGCTTTGACTCTACGCGAACTGTCTGTGCACTGTTCATGTTTGCAGGCGACCGTTGGAGTTGACCGTTACACTCGATAGCCGTTGCTCCGCTGGCACACCGGACAGTCCGGTGAATTATAGCGGAGCGGCTCTCCAGAAACTCGAAGGTGAAGAGTTTGAGTCGATCGCCCCTGGTGCACCGGACACTGTCCGGTGCGCCAGACCAGGGTTATCTTCGGTTTCTTTTGCTCCTTTCTTTTGAACCCTAACATTGATCTTTTTATTGGTTTGTGTTGAACCTTTAGCACCTGTAGAATATATAATCTAGAGCAAACTAGTTAGTCCAATTATTTGTGTTGGGCATTTCAACCATCAAAATTATTTAGGAAAAAGTTTGACCCTATTTCCCTTTCAATCTCCCCCTTTTTGGTGATTGATGCCAACACAAACCAAAGCAAATATATAAGTGCAGAATTGAACTAGTTTGCATAAGGCAAGTGCAAAGGTTGCTTGGAATTAAACCAATTTATACTTTCACAAGATATGCATGGATTGCTTTCTTTCTTTCAACATTTTGGACCACATTTGCACCACTTGTTTTGTTTTTTCAAATTCTTTTAGAAAATCTTTTCAAAGTCTTTTTGCAAATAGTCAAAGGTACATGAGTAAGATTTCGAGAAGCATTTTCAAGATTTGAAATTTTTCTCCCCCTGTTTCAAATGCTTTTCCTTTGACTTAAACAAAACTCCCCCTGGATGAAATTCTCCTCTTAGTGTTCAAGAGGGTTTTACCAATATAAAAAAGATTTAGATACCAATTGAAAAATCCTCCTTTAAATATATCAATTTGAAATATACTACTTTAAGAAATTTTGAAATTTGGTGGTGGTGCGGTCCTTTTGCTTTAGACTATATTCTCTCCCCCTTTAGCATTAATCGCCAAAAACGGAGACGTTTGAGAGCCCTTTTACTTTCTCCCCCAATGGTACAAATAAATATGAGTGAAGATTATACCATAGTGGAGAATGGTGTGGAGTGACAGTGAAGGGTAAATAATAACGATAGAGTGGAGTGGAAGCCTTGTCTTCGCCGAAGACTCCATTTCCCTTTCAATCTACGACCTAGCATAGGAGTAAGCTTGAAAACATATTAGTCATAGACATAAAAGAGATATGATAAAATGTATATAAATGAGCTATGTGTGCAAAGTTTCAATCAAAGTTCCTCGAATCAAGAATGTTTAATTCATTCCTAAGTTTGGTAAAGGTTTTCTCATCTAAAGGTTTGATAAAGATATCGGCTAATTGTTCTTTTGTGCTAACATAGGCAATCTCGATATCCCCCTTTGTTGGTGATCCCTCAAAAAGTGATACCGAATGGCTATGTGTTTAGTGCGACTGTGTTCAACAGGATTATCCAACATGTGGATTGCACTCTCATTATCACATAGGAGAGGGACTTTGCTCAATTTGTAGCCATAGTCCCTAAGGGTTTGTCTCATCCAAAGTAATTGCGCACAACAATGACCTACGACAATATACTCGGCTTGGGCGGTAAAAAGAGCTACTGAGTTTTGTTTCTTTGAAGCCCATGACACCAGGGATCTCCCCAGAAACTGACAAGTCCCTGATGTGCTCTTCTTATCAATTTTACACCCTGCCCAATCAGCATCTGAATAACCAATTAAATCAAAGGTGGATCCCCTGGGGTACCAAAGACCAAACTTAGGTGTATAAACTAAATATCTCATGATTCTTTTCACAGCCCTAAGGTGAACTTCCTTAGGATCGGCTTGGAACCTTGCACACATGCATACGGAAAGCATAATATTCGGTCGAGATGCACATAAATAGAGTAAAGATCCTATCATCGACCGGTATACCTTTTGATCTACGGATTTACCTCCTGTGTCGAGGTCGAGATGCCCATTGGTTCCCATGGGTGTCTTGATGGGCTTGGCATCCTTCATTCCAAACTTGGTGAGTATGTCTTTTATGTACTTTGTTTGGCTGATGAAGGTGCCCTCTTGGAGTTGTTTGACTTGAAATCCTAGAAAATACTTCAACTCCCCCATAATAGACATCTCGAATTTTTGAATCATGATCCTACTAAACTCTTCACAAGTTGATTTGTTAGTAGACCCAAATATGATATCATCAACATAAATTTGGCATACAAACAAATCATTTGCAATAGTTTTAGTAAAGAGAGTAGGATTGGCTTTTCTGACTTTGAAGCCATTAGTGATAAGAAAATCTCTTAGGTATTTATACCATGCTCTTGGGGCTTGCTTGAGTCCATAAAGCGCCTTTGAGAGCTTATAAATATGGTTAGGGTACTCACTATCTTCAAAGCCGGAAGGTTGCTCAACATAGACCTCTTCCTTAATTGGTCCATTGAGGAAGGCACTTTTCACGTCCATTTGATAAAGCTTAAAGCCATGGTAAGTAGCATAGGCAAGTAATATGTGAATTGATTCAAGCCTAGCTACGGGTGCATAGGTTTCACCAAAATCTAAACCTTCGACTTGTGAATAGCCCTTGGCCACAAGTCGGGCTTTGTTCCTTGTCACCACACCATGCTCATCTTGCTTGTTGTGGAACACCCACTTGGTACCTACAACATTTTGATTAGGACGTGGAACAAGATGCCATACCTCATTCCTTGTGAAGTTGTTGAGCTCCTCTTGCATTGCCAACACCCAATCCGAATCTTTTAGTGCATCCTCCACCCTGTATGGCTCAATAGAGGACACAAAAGAGTAATGTTCACAAAAATGAGCGACTCGAGATCGAGTAGTTACCCCCTTATGAATATCACCGAGAATAGAGTTTACGGGGTGATCTCTTTGAATCGCTTGGTGGACTCTTGGGTGTGGCGGTCTTTGACCCTGTTCTTCTTGATCATCTTCCTTGTCTTGATCATTGTCATCTCCCCTTGATCATTGTCCTCCTCTTGAGGTGGCTCATCTTCTTGATCTTCTTCTTCATTGTCTTGAGCCTGATCCTCATCTTGGGTTGGTGGAGATGGTTGCATGGAAGATGATGGTTGATCTTGAGCTTGAGTGGGCTCTTTGGATTCCTTAGGACACACATCCCCAATGGACATGTTCCTTAGCGCGACGCACGGAGCCTCTTCATCATCTAGTTCATCAAGATCAACTTGCTCCACTTGGGAGCCATTAGTCTCATCAAACACAATATCATAAGAAACCTCAATTAATCCAGTGGATTTGTTGAAGACTCTATATGCCCTTGTGTTTGAATCATAACATAGTAAAAAACCTTCTACGGCCTTAGGAGCAAATTTAGATTTTCTACCTCGTTTAACAAGAATAAAACATTTGCTACCAAAGACTCTAAAATAAGGCACATTGGGCTTTTTACCGATTAGGAGTTCATATGATGTCTTCTTGAGATTTGGTGAAGGTAGAGGCGGTTGATGGAGTAGCAGGCAGTGTTAATCGCGTCCGCCCAAAACCGGTCCGGAGTCTTGTACTCATCAAGCATGGTCCTTGCCATGTATAGTAGAGTTCTATTCTTCCTTTCCACTACACCATTTTGTTGAGGTGTGTAGGGAGAAGAGAACTCATTCTTGATGCCCTCCTCCTCAAGAAAGCCTTCAATTTGAGAGTTCTTGAACTCTGTCCCGTTGTCGCTTCTTATTTTCTTGATCCTTAATCCGAACTCATTTTGAGCCCATCTCAAGAATCCCTTTAAGGTTTCTTGGGTTTGTGATTTTTCCTGCAAAAAGAACACCCAAGTGAAGCGAGAATAATCATCCACAATTACAAGACAGTACTTACTCTCGCCGATGCTTATGTAAGCTATCAGGCCGAATAGATCCATGTGGAGTAACTCCAGTGGCCTGTCTGTTGTCATGATGTTTTTGTGTGGATGATAGGTACCAACTTGCTTCCCTGCTTGACATGCGCTACAAACCCTGTCTTTCTCAAAATGAACATTTGTTAGTCCCAAAATGTGTTCTCCCTTTAGAAGTTTGTGAAGATTCTTCATCCCAACATGGGCTAGTCGACGATGCCAGAGCCAACCCATATTAGTCTTAGCAATTAAGCAAGTATCGAGTTTAGCTCTATTAAAATCAACTAAGTATAGCTAACCCTCTAATACTCCCTTAAATGCTACTGAATCATCACTTCTTCTAAAGACAGTAACACCTATATCCGTAAAAAGATAGTTGTAACCCATTTTGCATAATTGAGAAACTGAAAGCAAGTTATAATCTAAAGAATCTACAAGAAAACATTGGAAATAGAATGGTCAGGAGATATAGCAATTTTACCAAGTCCTTTGACCAAACCTTGATTTCCATCCCCGAATGTGATAGCTCTTTGGGGATCTTCGTTTTTCTCGTAGGAGGAGAACATCCTTTTCTCCCCTGTCATGTGGTTTGTGCATCCGCTATCAATTATCCAACTTGAGCCTCCGGATGCATAAACCTACAAAACAAGTTTAGGCCTTGTTCTTAGGTACCCAAATGGTCTTGGGTCCTTTCACATTAGAAACCAGCACCTTGGCTACACAAACACAAGTCTTGGAACCCTTGTGTTTGCCCCCAACAAATTTGGCAACTACTTTGCCTGATTTGTTAGTAAGCACATAAGATGCATCAAAAGTTTTAAATGAAACATTAGGTTCATTTGATTTAGTAGGAGATTTCTTTTTAGGCATTTTAATGTGAGTAGAGTTCCTAGAGCTAGATGCCTCATTCTTATACATAAAAGCATGGTGAGAAACAGAATGACACTTCTTAGCATAAATTCTCCTAATCTTATGCTCAGGATAACCAGCAGGATATAAAATGTAACCCTCGTTATCCTGAGCCATGGGAGCTTTACCCTTAACAAAATTAGACACTATTTTAGGGGCATTAATTTTGACATTGCTTCCCTGTTAGAAACCAATGCATCCTTAATGCCAGGGCGTCTTCCATTGTAGAGCATGCTCCTAGCAAATTTAAAATTTTCATTTTCAATTTCATGCTCATTGATTTTAGCAGTTAATTGAGCTATATGATCATTTTGTTGTTTAATTAAAGCTAGGTGATCATGAATAGCATCAACATTAATATCTCTACATCTAGTACAAATAGAAACATGATCAACACTAGATGTAGAAGGTTTGCAAGATTTTAATTCATCAATCTTAGCATGCAAAATGGTGTTCTCATTTCTAAGATTGGAAATAGAGACATTGCAAACATTTAAATCTTTAGCCTTAGAAATTAATTTGTCATTTTCAATTTTAAGGCTAGAAACTGATTCATTCAATTTATCAATCTTAGCAATTAAACCAGCATTATCATTTTTAAGATTGACAAAAGAATCATCACAACCATTTAACTTCTCAACCTTAGCAAGTAATTTAGCATTCTCAGTTCTATGGTTAGAGACAGTGTCATGGCAAATGCTAAGCTCTTTAGACAAGTTTTCATTTTTCTCTACTTCCTGAGCATAAGCATTTTTAACTTTAACATGCTTTTTGCTTTCCTTAATAAGGAATTCCTCTTGGCTATCCAAGAGTTCATCCTTCTCATGAATGGCACCTATCAATTCATTCAATTTTTCTTTTTGTTGCATGTTTAAGTTGGCAAAAAGAGCAAGCAAATCATCTTCATCATCACTAGAGCTACCCTCATCACTAGATGTAGTATATTTAGTGGAGGCTCTAGATTTTACCTTCTTCTTTTTGCTGTCCTTTGCCATGAGGCACTTGTGGCCGACCTTGGGGAAGAGGAGGCCCTTGTTGACGACGATGTTGGCGGCATCCTCGTCGGAGGATGAGTCGGTGGAGCTCTCGTCGGAGTCCCATTCCCGACACACGTGGGCATCACCACCCTTCTTCTTGTAGTACTTCTTCTTTTCCTTCCTCTTTCCCTTCTTGTCGTCGCCCCTGTCACTATCACTAGACATAAGACATTTAGCAATGAAATGACCAGGCTTACCACACTTGTAGCACACTTTCTTAGGGCGGGGCTTGTAATCCTTCCCCCTCCTTTGCTTGAGGATTTGGCGGAAGCTCTTTATGATGAGCGCCATTTCCTTGTTGTCGAGATTGGAGGCGTCGATGGGGAGCCTACTTGATGTAGACTCTTCTTTCTTTTCTTCCGTCGCTTTGAATGCGACGGGTTGCACCTCGGGTGTGGAGGTGCCGCTTTGCTCGATGATTTGTTTGGAGCCTTTGATCATCAACTCAAAGCTCACAAACTTTCCTATAACCTCCTCGGGAGACATTAGCTTGTATCTAGGATCACCACGAATTAATTGAACTTGTGTAGGATTACGAAAAACAAGTGATCTTAGAATAACCTTGACCATTTCATGGTCATCCCATTTGGTGCTCCCAAGGTTGTGCACTTGGTTGACCAAGGTCTTGAGCCGGTTGTACATTGCTTGTGGCTCCTCTCCTTGGTTGAGGATGAATCGACCGAGCTCCCCCTCGATCGTCTCCCGCTTGGTGATCTTGGTCACCTCATCCCCTTCGTGCATAGTTTTTAGCACGTCCCAAATCTCCTTGGCACTCTTCAACTCTTGCACCTTATTATACTCCTCTCGACATAGAGAGGCAAGGAGTATAGTGGTGGCTTGGGAGTTGAAGTGCCGGATTTGGGCTACCTCGTCTGAGTCATGGCCTTCATCCCCCACGGATGGTACCTGCGCTCCAAACTCAACAATGTCTCAAATGCTAGCGTGGAGTGAGGTTAGATGATGCCTCATTTTATCACTCCACATACAATAATCTTCACCGTCAAAAACCTGTGGTTTGCCTAATGGGATGGAAAGTAAAGGAGTGCGTTTGGAAATATGGGGATAGCGTAAGGGGATCTTAGTAAACTTCTTACACTCATGGCGCTTAGAAGTGACAGACGGTGCGTCGGAGCCAGAGATGGAGGGCGACGAAGAATCGGTCTTGTAGTAGACCACTTTCTTCATTTTCTTCTTCTTGTCACCACTCCGGTGCGACTTGACGCGGGGAGGTGAGTCCTCCCTTCCTTTGGCGCTGGACTCCTTCGATGGAGCCTTCCCGTGGCTTGCGGCCGTTTCCATCTCCCTCTTGGCGGATCCTCCCGACATCACTTCGAGTTGTTAGACTCTAATGAAGTACCGGACTCTGATACCAATTGAAAGTCGCCTAGAGGGGGGGGGGGGTGAATAGGCGGAAACTGAAATTCACAAACTTTAAGCACAACTACAAGCCGGGGTTAGCGTTAGAAATAAATTCGAGTCCAAAAGAGAGGGCGAAAACAAATCACAAGTAAATGAAGCGGATGACATGGTGATTTGTTTTACCGAGGTTCGGTTCTTGAGAACCTACTCCCCGTTGAGGTGGTCACAAAGACCGGGTCTCTTCCAACCCTTTCCCTCTCTCAAACGGTCACCTAGACCGAGTGAGCTTTCTCCATAATCAAATGGGTCACTTAGACCCGACAAGGACCACCACACAATTGGTGTCTCTTGCTTTGATTACAAGTGCTTGAAGAACAAGAATGAGAAGAAGAAAGCGATCCAAGAACAAGCACTACAACACAAAACCCCTTATAGCAACGCATCCGCAGCAACACATGATTTTATGCGTTGTAAGAAATTAGCGGGCAACACTTAATATGCGTTGCTAGCACCATTCGTTGTTTAAATAGGATGCAACGACACTTAATATGCATTGCTAGCGGAATGTATTGATGAATTAGGATGTGACAATAATAGTTAATATGTGTTGCTAGTAACATTTAATATTCACTACAACAGTTATGGTCTTCTTCGACAAATAGTCAATGACAATAGAGTAATTTGTCATTAGATTCCCTTGTTTATGACAATTTTTAGAAGACTGGTGATAAAAATTTAATATTCATTATTAAAATTCTCATAACATACTCTAGTGTTATGTATATTAAACATCAAGCCCTAATAGGCCAAATGTGGATACTCCTATGAGTCCTATTCATGTATCTCCCTCTGGTTCTAGGGGGAACGCTACTTCTGTTCCCATCGTTTGTGTCTACCTTGGACATCTTCCTCTGTTCCCGATGCCGAGCGCTCTCATGCCTTTCTCCAATCGCCTCCCGATTCCCACGGTGCTTGCAGATCTAGGACACCACGCTGCCCCTGATGAGCCGCCGCCGGTCTAGACCTCCGCGCGGGGCCCCCAACTTCTTGGCTTCGCCTCGTTCTCCGTTCGAGACGACGGGGACATCACCACAGCCATCACCAGGGCGATGGAGGAGGCGGTTGTTGTCCGGTCCAACAAGGTGAAGAAGCTGAAGGCAGCGGTGGTCAGGTAGGAGAGGATGAAGACGAAACCCATGGAGCGTAGGCTGCCCCTCGCGGCGCAGCAATATGTGGTGCATCTCTTTGCTTGCTTTCACTCTGATGTTGTGGGTTTACTTTCTTGCATCGATGTTAGGGATTCAATTTAATCTTTTATGTTATCTAATGAAATAATAATATATAAATCAATGAAACAATAATATCTTAGCAGATTTAAAATTTTATTTTATGTTTATCAAATGAAACAATAATGTCTAAATCTGATCAAGATCTAGATCACCCCTCTTCTTGTTTGTCAAATTTATGTGAAGGATCACGTTTAAACAAGGTTGCGTCAAAGTGAGCCTGGCAGTGTGTGTTGCTGCTCGTGCTATTAGTAGGTTGGTGGCCTTACTAGCAACCACCTTAATTTAGCCTCGAATCAGTTTGAACATAGGTATAGTTTTGTTTGTAGGTGTTAGAGCATCTCTAAAAGAAAATGCAAAAATTTTCCCCAAAAATTGAATGTGAGGGACATGCCGGAACGTTTGCAGGGTGGAAATAAGGTGTCAGTGCAGCAGTTCCCTCAAAAGATTAACTATGAAAATGAAAATGGGTTTAATTTTAAAAATCGCAGGACCAAATTGCCTAAATTACTGGCCCATTTCATGCATGTCGCTGGCACTATTATTTATGTTCATGTCGCACATGATTCAAGCGCAGCCACACGCAAGGAATTGTGACGCCGACACTAGGAGGAGATTACGTCTATGACATCAAGTATTCAGGTATGAATTTTTCCTCTGGCGTGATAAACTGTTTTGCATCTTAACTTGATCGTAATCAGTAATTTTATGAACAAAACAGATTGTACGATGTCTTTGATTACATTGGTTATAACTCGACTAAGCCTTTCAATGCAATTATTATTGGAATAGTCATCAGATGAGGAAGATGATGATTTTTTTTCTCGCCGTTACGTATTTGGAGGTGAGTACTTGTGATCACCTAATTTAGATGACACAAACTTTAGGATCAGTTAACCAGTTGGAATATTAGAGCACTTGAAAGATATGATGAGAACAGGGTGTCTGAATAGTTTGAAAAATCTAGTGAGGACACAGAGATGCTTACAGAGACAAAAATGGAAATAGTTAAGCTAGTTGTAGTGTAGTAATGCACATAATAACCAACAGCTTGCATCTAGTATTGTATAGGGCACACTTTCAGAATGATATAGCTAAATTTAAGCTTCTCGCTGTAAACAAACCAAATAGAGGCTAACAGATGGAGTAAGTTTTTGGCGAAACAAATTAAAGACTACTCCAAATTAAATAAGGTAGCAAGAGATATAACTCTAACGTGAGATCCTAAAGAACTCAATGAGTCCATGACTCCAGTCTTCATGTGAAGCTATAACTTTTACTATTGATCGGGACATGTACCAAATCAATAAAGGTGAAAAACTTTTGTTGATCTAATTACTGAATAATTGTTAGGCTCATAAGAGGATTTCTAGAAATTCTGGGACCTGGAGTTGCAGCTGCATCTGTTCTAGATGCAGTCAATTAATTAGTGAATCAAGAAGGATTATCACAGCTTTGTATATGAATTCAAAGATCTGTTCTAAAAATGAATCCACACTCACCATATAGATTATCACAGCTTGGTATACGAAATAACAGATCGATGTTCGTACCATTTGCTCCTAGGTCGAATGAGGAACAAAATCCCTCACTGGATCCGAAGGAGTCAAATGTGCCTCATCCTTGAACCGGGTGCAGACCTTCCCCAACTTGGCTATACCTCGTAGGGCGCCTCCTTCGTCGCAGTCGTGGCTATCATCGCCAGTCAGCTGCCATTGGTGGATACTTCCACCGACACTGCAGACCTCCCGAATTGAAACACTGTTCCAGAGTTATTCCGCAGTAGAATCGAACGCGATGACCGGTCCTGGCTGCATCTTGCACTCTCAGCCATCACCTCTGCCACTGCCTCCTCTGCCGCCATCGTCGAAATGTCTCCCATGCAACAACGCTACCTAGCTTTCCTCAGTGGCAACCAAAAAGCGCGCGCACAATGAAGCGGGAACCCGCCAGAAACCACGCGCAGGCGATTGGGGGAAAAATCTACTCGCGCATATCTGCGAGATGCCCAACCTCATTTCCGGGACGCGAAAAATTGCGGGCGGCGAAAGGGGTTCTATTGGCATAAAGAAAAATAGTGTTTCGTTTGTGAATACAGTTTTGGGGAGCCTTTGAGTAGTTTCTTGGAGATGCTCTTAATGCATTATCTGTCTCTCTACAGTTCTCTAATCCATCTTGTTCGGATTGTATAACTTTATGCTTATGGTTGTTATGTTGTCCTAACTGTATCTAGAATAGAGTCCATTTGATTATTTATCTGTGTTATCTGTATCAGCCTTTTTGTCACTTATTGAGCTAAGATTTTTATTGCTGTTTGAAGCATCTTGTATCCCTGATGTTTACTGTATTTTGGTAGCTAAGTAGAGAGAATACGCTTACCAAGTAATCAATCATGGTAATTCCTGGTGCACAGTAGGTAAAAACTTAATTTTCATCCATTTTGCTATTGGCATATGTTATGTCTGCATTTACTACCTATTTTTTACTGCTAGAACTTGATCATGTCTTACAATTTGGTCTTTTCCTACCGGTAACTGTTTTTCTATACTTATTCATGAATGCAATAAATGAGTTGGCATTTCTTAATTCCATACTACCGCATGGTTTTAGGATAAGTCTCATGTTAATGGCAAGGACGGGAAGGAGCTTCTATCTATGGCTAAACTGCAGGGTGAGATTAGAAAAGGTGAGTCATGATTGTTTGCTTTTAGGAAAAACATCTTCTGTCAATCTCATATCCAGAAACAGTTCTTGTACTATGAATTTTGGGTTTAGCATCTAAGGTAAAACTATTTGCTATTCAGGTTTCTTCCGAGTTCTCTAATCACGATGTTACAGCTGGCAGCATTCGAACTTAGAAGCATCATATGAGAAAGGTACCGGGGATAGTGAAGTACTGAATCTATAGCTCTTTTTGTATGGTGGTGGTGTTGTACTTCGTGTAAAGTAAATATGGTCCTCAGTGTGCTTCAAATTAATGATGTTATGGGGCATGGAATGAGAATTCACCTTCTTGTTTCAGTGGCTGAGGGTGAGATAAAAGAAGTGTTAAGAGACCATTCTGATTGCCACAGAAGGCAATTAACAAAACAGGACAAAAGTTTCTCTCGCAGGTAAACAATATCCATCTTCCTCTATGCACACTACGACACTAAGACATTGCATCTCTGACACACACAATCGACGCCAACTGATTACAGAACTGTTTGTGCACTGAAACTTCGATGATCGCCGCCCCCATTCCTCGTGCATTTTCTCCCACCTCCAGCTTCATTTTTTCTTTCCTAGATTAGGGGTGCGACAACAGATCGAAGGAACCAAGTTCGTGATTCCCTCTACCCTGCGTGATATTGTGCTCTTCATGATTGAATTTTTTGACCGATTCATGATTCCCTCTAGCTGCGTGTTTCTATTCATTACAAATCTTTTTTAATCTCTCATTGGATGCCAGGTCTCCATATGTAGCCTGATCTGTGCACGTTAGGTGCTTGTGAAAATGCCAACATAATTGTCAAATTGTTTATGTAAGAATCACTCAACCGCTAGTGTATTTGTGGATATATTAACTGCTAGTGTATGTGGCCTTTCTACAAAATAGTAGCCTCTGTACATCCATTACTGAAGTAAGCACAATACTACTGAAAAGATGTTTCAAGAGCTGTTGATAATTTTTTTTTCCTATGTTGGCCAATCTATGTGTCTTTCTATGTTGATAAATTTTTGGTCTGTCCAGCGCACATGGCAAGGGGTACGAGAAAGCGCATCATTCAAAGCCAGGAAGAGTATTTGGCAGAGGAGCCTATTGGGGAAACAAGTCATCGACCACGAGATGTTGTTCGTTTCATACTGTCATAGAGAAAATGGCAATTCGCACATTATGTAATGAATTAAGTTGTGAATGATTTCAAATTATTTGTCATGTGTCAGCCTATAACAGTTTGGAAATTGATCGTGTGCAATACACATGCTCTGCATATTTGTTTTGATCCAAATAAAAAATAATTATAAATATTTGATTATGGTTCATTACTTGCAATATATATAACCATAATAAAATAAATAAATCAATAAAAATAAATAAAAATCAAAAGTTCCTTACAACATATATAAGCGTTGGCATAATACATTCTAAACGTTGTGATAACTCTAGAGGAGAACTGGACTAGTTGTGGTAGAAACACATATAACCATTGTAGTAGCCAATAACTATCCGTTGCTATTTAGCAACGATTATTAATAGTAGCTACCAACGCATATGTATGTGTTGTAATACACCCTAGCAACGACAACATAGACAACACATAATTATGCGTTGGTATAGGCCCTAGCAACGCTTATAATGACATTTAGCAACGCATATATGTGTTGCTATAGGGGGTGTTATTTTGTAGTGAAGAGCTCAAAGAATACGAGCAAAACTCTCTCTAGTCACTAAGTGTTTGGAGTGTATTTGGGACTTGGAGAGGCTTTGATTCTTTTGAATTGTGTCTTGTATTGATTGCACTAGCTCTTGTATTGAATGAGATGTCTGAAAAACTTGGATGCTTGGAATGGTGGTGGTTGGGGGGGGGGTATTTATAGCCCCAACCACCAAACAAACCGTTGGGGAGGTTGTCTGTCGATGGGCGTCCGGTGCGCCATCGGACACTATCCGGTGCGCCAGCCACGTCACCCAACCGTTAGGTTTCTAACGGTTTTGACCGTTGGAGCTCTGACATCTTTGGGCACCGGACAGTCCGGTGCCGTACCGTTAGGCACTGTTCACTGTCTGGTGCGCCTTTTGGCGCTGCTTTGACTCTGCGCGAACTGTCCGTGCACTGTTCACGTTTGCAGGCGACCGTTGGAGTTGACCGTTGCGCTCGATAGCCGTTGCTCCGCTAGCACACCAGACAGTCCATTGAATTATAGCGGAGCGGCTCTCCAGAAACCCGAAGGTGAAGAGTTTGAGTCAATCGCCCCTGGTGCACCGGACAGTCCGGTGCGCCAGACCAGGGTTCTCTTCGGTTTCTTTTGCTCCTTTCTTTTGAACCCTAAGTTTGATATTTTTATTGGTTTGTGTTGAACCTTTAGCACCTGTAGAATATATAATCTAGAGCAAACTAGTTAGACCAATTATTTGTGTTGGGCATTTCAACCACCAAAATTATTTAGGAAAAGGTTTGACCCTATTTCCGTTTCATCAGGTCCTATGAAGATGGCAACACTCGAGTAGCTGCAGCGGCCAAGACGATGGCTGAACGAGACGAATTCTTGGCCGATGTCCGACATCGCCTCGAGCAAGCACAGACGGTCCAGAAGCACTACTATGACCAAGCTCATCGCCACGTCTCCTATGCCGTGGGGGACTGGGTGCTCCTGCGTCTACACCAACCACTACACGATGGTTCACTTACAGCGACCTACAGTTGGTTGCTAAAACGACCTTCAGCGACCTACGGTTGGTCGCTAAAAACTTTTAGCGACCCATAAGGATGGTCGCTGTAAGTGCCATCGCTAAAGGCTTTAGCGACCGACATCTTTTTAGCGACTGACCGTCCGTTGCTAATATTGTATATTTAACGACCAACCGTGGATTGCTGTACTATCGATTTAGCAACCAACCGTAAGTCGTCATACTATACATTTAGCAACCAACAGAAAGTCGCCCTTTTACAGTTGCTATTAATAAAAATATACATTTAATTAAGCACCACAAATCACAGATTTTTATACACAAATCATAAAGACATACACAGTTAATCAGTATACCACAGTCATAGATCCATCACATAAACATAAAAGCACCACAATTATATATTCACAAAAGCATCACAATTATAATATCATTCACAACTAAATCATTTACAGATAGCTAGCTAGATCATTCACAAAAGCTCCAGAGATGATCAGTCACAAAAGCACCACAGCGATATCACTCTAGCTTGAAGCAGTTCAAAAGCCCACAACTACATCACTAATGTTTCATATCACTCCAGCTATTGTTCAAAAGCCCACAACTACCAGCTCTTCTTTTAAATCAACATTGAAACAGAAGATAAGAGCTGAGCAAGCTATGTTGAATATGCATTTCAACAGTGGAAGCATGAACATGGCTACATCAGTTCTTCTCGTCTTCTGTTTTGCTTGACGTAGTGGCGGCCTGGGTGCTTGACGTGGTCTGCTTTCAACTGTGGTGTGCTTGACGTAGTGGCGGCATGGGTGCTAAGTGATCTACTAGCAGGACAAAGGCCAACACCATTGAGAGAACGAGCAGGTTGTGCCCTTGATAAAGAATGAATGTACTCAATTGCAGCCTGAAAGAAAGTTAAAAGTGAGGGGCAGTAGTCTGGGAAATAACATATTGTTAGGAAAAAGTGCTTTTACACTATTCATAAATTGATATATTCATAGTTAGTTTACTGCAGTGACTATCAGAAATTCAGAAGCAAAAGGTGGAAAGATTCATTCCCATGTGAGTAAAGCGGTACTGACATTTCAATTTTCATCGATAGGATTCAAATACCATGATCAACATATGGCAATGAATTTATATGGACTCTGTTGCCTCCAGTATATCAAGTAGCACAGAGTAAATTGATAAAGAAAAAAAGGAAAAAGAAGAGACAGTGACTAGATAAGAACTAGGACATCACAGCCAATTTTTTACAGTTTTCTACAAGATCTGGCTGTAGCAGAAAAATTACTGAATGGCACGAAGATAAGGATTGTACATGAATCAGGAGAAAACAGTAAAATTAATGATATGGTTTCAGGATCTCAGATCAGTTCATATTTCCATACAAGAAATGAATGTGCAAGTCACAACATATCTGAAAAAATCCATCTCCATATGGAAATGAATGTGCAAGTCACAGCATATCTGAAAACAGTAAAATTAATGATATGGTTTCAGAATCTCAGATCAGTTCATATTTCCGTACAAGAAATGAATGTGCAAGTCACACCATACCCAAAAAAATGGTTAAGATCTTTTGGCTCTTTAATATTGTATATAAATTTTAAGCATAATTTAGAAGAGAAAACAATCATCATGTGATAAACCATGTAATGCTGGAAGAACAGATCCATAGACTGGTACAACTACAGACTAAAATGTCAATATCATTTGTCCATTGTTTTTGTAACAGTTGTAGACTGTGGACCCAAATGCATGATCATGCTAATAAAACAAACAATTACTCCCAGTAATTACAGAAAAGAGCATATTACCTGTGTATTCTCCAGATTTTTTGTAGTCCTCAATGAAATGTGTAATAACTGGAGTCAGACTCGGAGTAATAGCCTGTTCTTCCCCTTATCCTTCTCCTTGGCGCTGTTTAAATATAAAAAGGGGTCCTCTTAAATATAAAAAAGGGTCCTCTTGGAGTCGGACTCGGAGCTTTCTTCATTTCGGGGAAATCATGAAGAGTCCTCTGCTGGATTGAGAGCATTGGCGCTTCTTGGAGTTGGTGCCTCCAGTCTTTTGAGTTTTGCTACACTAGCATCTGCTGATGAAGCTGAGCATGGTTTGGCAGCCCCAGATTATCCGTGGCCACATGCTGGCATCATGAGCTCTTATGATCATGCATCGTAAGTCAACCATAGCTTCTTCTTTTCATGAAGCTTTGTTTCATATGATATGGCGTGATGTTTACAAATTCATGTAAGTCTTATTTATGAAATATGGATTGTTGATAGAGATTGACAACCTGATTGTGTACTGGGGTATATAATTTTAAATGGCATGTTGTAGTGATTTAAGAATTACAACTGAAGTCATTCTTTAGTTGTCTTGTTTCTAGGATAAATTCTTGTTGAAGTGCTTGTACCTTGTTTTCTTGTATGTTGCTCTAATTTATCTTATAAAAATATTATTGCACAGAATTCGCCGAGGGCATCAAGTTTACACACAAGTTTGTGCTTCTTGTCACTCCATGTCCTTGATTTCATACCGTGATTTGGTTGGGGTGGCCTATACTGAGGAGGAAACAAAGGCAATGGCTGCTGAGATTGAGGTTGTTGATGGTCCTAATGATGAGGGTGAAATGTTCACCCGCCCTGGTAAACTCAGCGATCGCTTTCCACAGCCTTATGCAAATGAGCAAGCAGCCCGATTTGCTAATGGTGGCGCCAACCCGCCGGACCTTAGTCTTATCACAAAGGTAATTGCAGTTAATGGTGTTGCATTGCTTTGATGTGGCCTTTCACTGATTATGGCTTACTATTTGCAATGCATTCATCCAGGCAAGGCACAATGGTCAGAACTATGTTTTCGCTCTTCTTACTGGATACCATGATCCACCTGCTGGTGTTCAGGTACTTTCCTTGTGTATTTATTCTTGCAATCTTGTGAGTTTTACAGTTCTGTGATGTTTTCGCTCTAGTATTGTTGTTTATAAATGATTAGGAGTAACCTCTTGCTTGATAATATACAATCACTTCTAGCATATGATTTCATTTCAAATCACTTCATCATACTGAGTCCTGATTCACACACTGTGTTTTCTGTTTTAATGATGTTGTATGTTGAAAGCACTTACTGTCTGTATGTACTATGTATACCATGGATGATTCTTTGATTCTGGAACCCAGTCAACCTGTGCCCTATAGATATTGATTAAAATATTTCTCATGATTTTGATTAAGGATGTATTATCTTTCATACTCTTTTCCTTTTTTGTGTTTTCCTTTTACTATCTTACAAGTAACGGTAAAAAACATTGGTTGATTTGTATCCTAGATTCATGAGGGTCTGCACTACAACCCCTACTTCCCTGGTGGTGCCATAGCCATGCCCAAGATGCTCAATGATGGAGCTGTTGAGTATGAGGATGGTACTCCTGCAACTGAAGCCCAGGTAAACTTTTACTGTTGTTGTTTATCCCTGTACTTTTGAATTGTGGGGCTAGGACTAAAGTTTGACCACTTATACTTCCATCACAGATGGGTAAGGATGCTGTATCATTCCTTTCATGGGCAGCTGAGCCTGAGATGGAAGAGAGAAAGCTGGTAACAACCTCGCGACTTAATCAATTAACTGCAGTTTGCGCTGTTGCTTTTCAATTTGCTATAATACTTATCCTGATCACAACTCACTCAAATTTCATGGTAGATGGGAGTGAAATGGATCTTCCTACTATCACTAGCGCTTCTTCAAGATGCATACTACCGCCGCATGAGGTGGTCAGTCTTGAAGTCCTGTAAGCTGGACCTAGATGTTGTCAACTGAGGACTACCATAACCCTTTTTTATATTTAAATATGAGCTGTTAAGGAGTACAACTACAGACTAAAATGTCAATATCATCTGTCCATTGTTTTTGTAACAGTTGTAGACTGTGGACCCAAATGCATGATCATGCTAATAAAACAAACAATTACTCCCAGTAATTACAGAAAAGAGCATATTACCTGTGTATTCTCCAGATTTTTTGTAGTCCTCAATGAAATGTGTAATAACTGGAGTCGGACTCGGTGTAATAGCCTGTTCTTCCCCTTATCCTTCTCCTTGGTGCTGCTCCTGTGCTGCATTATCGTCTGCAACACCGCCGGCAATGACGAGTCCACGGCGTTGCTTGCCATCAAGGCGTCGTTGGTCGACCCCTTGGGCAAGCTCGTGGGCTGGAACCCGGTGTCGGCGTCGTCGCACTGTACCTGGGATGGCGTGCGGTGCAACCAGTGTTTAAAATAGCGGGATAAGCCATTTATCCTTACATTTTTCAGCAGCCACAAAAGGATATATCGGGATATAGCTGCAGCTAAACGATTTAGCGGTTTTCAGAAAACTAAAAATATTAGAATACCTGATACATATATTTACAAGAGCAGATAACATAACAGACATATTCAGGTATTCACAAGAGCGTCAAACATATTTTCCTGTAACATATTTACTTCTATATTCTGAAACTAAGAAGTGATACTAAGAGAACAGAGGATAAGTTTGTTCAGAAATCAGAGCAATGGAGCACCTGATGAAATCTCACAAATATGGAGCAATGTCTGATCGTCTGCATAGGGCTGTGGATGAAATCTGCTTGCGCAGAGTAGTGAAGCACACCGAAACATGGAGCACGAGCACGGAGCACCTGATGAAATCTCACAAATATTAGCAGCACAGAGCACGCAGAGGCGCAGAGCACGAGCACGGAGCACGCAGAGCATAGAGCATGAGCACGTCCCTCCGTGCGAGTAGCTGGTCGAGCTCGCGCTACCCACGCCCTGTGCCTCTCTCTTCATCGCCTTCCCGATGGCGCACATGTATCCACCTTGAGCTTGCGCCACCGACCGTGAAGATGTTGTGATGGCGCACCTATAGCCACCTTGGCTCGCTGCACCAGCCGTGAAGATGGCACTGCCTTTAGGTCTCCACTAGGCGGTGGAGACGTCGCTGCTCGAGAGAGAGGACGAGGAGAGGAGGAACGAGCAAGACAGAGGCGGCGGCTAGGGTTTAGTAACTTCATTTTTGAGCACGCCGATAGGTTAGTTGTTTTTGGGCCCAAATTTCATTTGGCCCACAACGCACAACAGCAGCTCCTGAGTGAATTTTTTGCTGGCTATAGCGACCCACCGCTAGTCCCCGACGACATCTATAGCGACCAACCATAAGTTGTTAAATTTCTAAACTTTTAGCGACCAACTGACCGTTGCTACAAAAGGATTTAGCGACTGACCGTCGGTTCCTAAGCTTTAGCAACCAACAGTTGGTACCTAATAAGGGTTGCTAAAGATCAACCGTCGTGTAGTGAACGCCCGATAACTTCCCTGTCCCAAGCGCCCAAGTGTAAGCTGCAGCCCCGCTATTTTGGGCCATACCGCATCACCGAGATCATCAACGAGGTGGCTATACGCCTCGCGCTACCTCCTCGGGCCAAGATGCATGATGTATTCCACATCGGACTCCTCAAGAAATGGGTGGGCGAGCCACCGGAGACTCCACCACCATTGCCGCAAGTCCACCATGGCACCGTCAGTCCCGAACCAGAGCGCGCCGTGCACCCTCGCATCGTTCGTGGCATCTAGCAGGTCCTCATTCGCTGGCAGGGCGAGCCAGGAGCTTCAGCCACATGGGAAGACATGGACGCCTTCACCGCCAAGTACCCAGCGTTCCAGCTCGAGGACGAGCTGGTGGTCGAGGGGGGGGAGATGTCATGTATGGCATCCCGTACTCCAGGAGACGGCGCGCCCGCGATATACGCAGGGTCGCCGAGCCTGTGGCGTCCATGCCAAGGGACAACACTAGTGGATAGAATTAGGCAACAAAATATATCTAGCCTAGATTTAAGCAACAGATTATGTTTATCCCTTTTATTTAGGAGGGGATTACTGTAACAGATTATATCTATCTCTTTTAGTTAGGAGAGGATTACTCCAATTAGTTGGAGACTTGGGCTATTTAAAGCATTGTAATCGGCTCTTCAAGGAATAAGAAATATATCCTACATCTCTCTTTCTCAATTAAGCCTACGGTAGAGGGGAATAACCTCACCGGAGAAGACGGCCGGCGGCTACAAACTGCGCAGCCGCGGTCCGGCCCGTCAAGGGTTGGGTGCCCTTGACATGAGATGCTTAACTTAGATGGCTTCTACCTTAAACAATAATTTGAACTGATCCAAAACATATCAAATAAACAGTTGTAATATTTAATTTCAGCTTGAACAATAATCTGGCCCGTTAATTATGAGTTGTAGGCAGCTAGAACATTTAATTTAGTTTGTTGGGTCTGACCTGTGAATTATTCTTTTCTTCAGGTTGTTGTGTTGGAGATGCCCTAAATGAAGCCATCCATGGTGTCAGTACAGAGTGCAACATGATTTCCTTGACGAGCCTTCAAGAAAAATGTGTCGTGATTAGCTTGAAATAAATGTCATAGTCATTACGGAGATTTGAACTTTTTATTTGAGAGCTATCATTGTGAGTGGGACAACTGGTATTGGTGCTCTGTTGCCTTTCTTGTTTAATAGTTTTGGTCAAAAGTAGTTAGAGATCATATGTCGTTTGAACTGATAAAAAACTATTTGGTCGTGTACAGCATTGGTGCTTTGTTGCCTTTCTTGTTTAATAGTTTTGGTCATAAGCACTTGGAGACCATCTGCTGTTTGAACTGATCAAAAACTATTTGGTCGTGTACCTATGTCCTACATCTGACCCACTACCAACTGTTGAGAAATTAGACATTTCTCATATTAAATTTCGAATATAAATCGTGACCACCAATAAATAGTCTAGATATCTATTCTATCATAAGTAACCTAACTGGTTACCTAACATGCTAATCATAAAAAGACAACACATCTCTACTAAAATAGATAAATCTCTACTACATATTAAGGCAGCAAGGGTAGCATGCCTCCCCTCGTTCTGCCGTCCATCGATCTGGACCGTCTGTATCGTATCGTGCATCTGCGTCTCCCACACTCCCTCCCCCTCCCCCGCACGACGGTACCCAATCCCTAACCTCCCACGCATGTTCCTCTCTCCGCTGTGTTGCCCGCCCCATGCCCCTGCCGCGATAGATGCCTCGTGGCCCCCGACGACAACGACCGCGCCGCCATGACCACCAGCACCACGCCCACGGCGTTGGCGATCGTGAACGTGGCCGCAGTTGTGCAGTTCTGCGTCGGGCCTCGGCGGCACAAGCCGGTGGCAGGGGCTCGGGTCGACCTACTATAGGCGTACCTGCTCCGCCTCGCCGTCGTCACCAGGGTGCTACACCTCATGCGCGACTAGCTGCTCGCCTACTGCTATGGAGGTGGGGCGGCGCCGGTCCCATGCTGTCACCCATCGATAGGGACGACGACTATGCCGCCGATGCCGAAGCCGCGGCCCCTTGCGACGCGCTCGACAATGTCGTCGTCCTCAAGGTCAGCCTACTCGGCGACTGCTAGATTGGCAACACCAGCTTCATCGTAATCATCAATCAAAACTGGTATGTGACACCTTCGTCGAATCTATCGGTTATGGATTTGGTGTTGCGGATGCTGTCAACCCCTTGCGAGAAGCCATCAGATCTGGTGGTTGTTAGTGTTTAGACGCTAGTTCCTCGATCGGCTGTCTAGGTAACGCTATCAACCCCCTGCATCTCCCCCTTCTTCCTCCTTCGGCCTAGGCGCAATGGTTCTTTCTTACTCGTGGGCTGCAGTTTTGTGCTCAAAGGCACGATCTTTACGCTCGGAATGGTTTTATTACACGAGATAGGGTTCTAGAAGAGGTGTCAGTTTCTCGTTGCCAGTTGACTTTCGTTTTTCTTGTCGCGCATAAGTCTTGGCGCATTGGTTGCCATTTGGAAAGGGCGTTTTATTTGTTTACTGTCGGTGGTGTGTTAATTTTCTATGTCATGTTACTCACACCATGGAAACGAAGGATGTGATCAAGTCTATAAAGAAGTCTATAGGGAGCAAGAGCAAGAGCAGTCAGACACTCAGTTCTTCGCTGTCACGGTGAGTAATTTTTCACAGAAGCAGCCCTCATGGATACTGATTCCACGATCAATCAAAAGTGTGATAAATGTTGTTTTTCCTTCTTGTTCTTTTTAACTGCTTATAGGGTGGCAATAAGGGCTCAAATGATGGTGGGCCAACTCAAAAGGCATCAGGACCCATGACAGCTCTTTCATCTGCATTGAATCTATGGTCACAAGGAAAACATGTACTCCTAATAGTTTCCTTCCCCCCATTTCAAAAATAGTAACAATTTCCTTATCGATTTTTTTCTTAGCAGCTAACCACTAGGTCATGTGGGTTTCATTTTAGGCAAATGAGAGGCGCACAACTGAATCAACAGTGAGCTAGACCATTGGGAATATGGGGAAGATATTGTACTCTGGTTTCCATATTTTCAGGTCAAATGTTTTGATTTAGCATATGACAATATATTTGAGCATCTAAATCTAATGGCAATTGATTCAAACTAATGATGCATTTTGTTTTTATTTGGTTCATGGACAAGAATTGGGACTAAATATCAAACATTCTACTAGGTAGCTTATGCTAAGTTCGTTTTCGCTGAAAAAGAAGCCTATTTAGTTTGCTTTGCCCTACTATCTTTTGGTTATATGTTATTGATTGTTCATGTCCATGCTTGCAATAGGCAATCAAAAGATGTCGTCAAGGCACTGAAGAAACAGATTGGCCACAGGAATCCAAAAGTTCAACTTTTTGCTCTAAGTGTAAGTTTGTTTGTGACTTGTCGTTTACTTTTATGTCTTAGTTATGGAAGGCTATTGGTAACTGTCAAAGACTTTTCTATTGTTTTGTATTGTGCTTCCACAAAATCGAACACCTGATCCTCTAGCACTGGTAATTATTGAAGATTTTTTTATGGTTTTGTATCTTGCTTTCACAGATCAAACACGTGATCCTCTGCTAAGTTATGTGTTGCATTTTTATTATATGTTCAGTCATGTTTCGATTTATGTTCCTGTCATTTGTATTATGCTTCATTGCATATGCAGTTACTCATGTAATCATACACATGCATTCTGCGACGCTATCTGGATAATTGAGCATAGTGAACACATTATGTCTATTCTTACTAGGAACTGGTGGTAGGCTATTCCGGCTGGTTCTTACTATTTAATTTATTTAGATCCTAAAAACTTTAACTTGCACATTTTGTTTCCTTGTTAAAATCATCAAAGGAATACAAACACTAACACCCAATTCTTTTGAATTGGTTAAGCTCAATATGTCTATTATATTTTTATGATTGTAGAGGTCCAAAATATGTATATGGTGCAGAACATGTATAGTTTTGTTATGATGTTTTTTAATTTAATATTTAGCTACTGCTAAAATATTAGCATTGTCTTACTGACGATATCTGTATATTTCAGTGGTTGGAAACTGTTATAAAAAACCATGGGGTATACTTCACATGCATGTCGCAGAGAGAGAGAGAGAGAGAGAGAGAGAGAGAGAGAGAGAGAGAGAGAGAGAGAGAGAGAAAGATTGCATGAGATGGTGAAGATAGTGAAGAAAAATGTTCAATATGCTTCATGCTTGCAAAATTGTAGCTCCTATTTTAATGAACTGCTGGTTTCTGATGGTGTTTTGTCTTCATGTTACAGTCTGGTCCTCGTGTTAAAGAGAAGGTATTGGTGCTCATAGATAGATGACAAGATGTGTTTGAGGGACCACATGCAAGATACCCACAATACTATGTAGCATACCATGAGTTGGTGGTATAATTTTGAAGCTCGACTCAATTTATTGTTTCAAAATTTTCAATTGGCTCATTTGATTTGTGGTGTATTTGACAAGATTATGATCTTATATTTCAGTCTGGCAGCGTGCTAGAGCTGATTTCCCCAAGAGACCCGAGAAACCTGCACTTTGTTTGATGGTCAGTCGCAGGAAGCAAGGAACAAGTGTAGTTCTGATCAATAGGATGAAGTAGAATCTTCTGCTCCTAATTATTTTCCTGCTTTGAGGTGTGCTTTTTTACATTTTATTTTGTGTGCCGATGTCTTTTTCTATCTGTTTCTCCTCTACACTTAAATAACTTAACATTTAATTCTTTCTCTATTGTCTCTTACTAGCACAAAATCTATTAAACAATATAATATTGTGTGCAAGGATTTAAAGTATGTTTTCTTAGGAGCAAACAACTCATTGAAGGATTTAAAGTATGTTTTCTTGGGAGCAAGCTTCGCTGAGGCATACACTAGGTGCCATAGGATGGCACATGATTTTAATTATGCTAGACAATGTTGGTTCTTTTTATGGTATGTCAGTTTGCCACTTTAGTGATATATTGGGAAAACAGGGGAGATAAATCCTTAATGGTACATGTGCGCTTCCTGAATAAGCAATCCTATTTCTTGTAAGCTATTCTTGTAGTAAATCTGTGTCTTAATAGTACTTTCTATAAATATTTCTGCTGATTGTTTTGTCATGTATACCCTTCACTAATATCCTTTTTTTATCAGCGTTGTGGCTATTAGCTTGCATCTTGGGCATAGGGATAACATTTCTTATCTGTTATTTTGTGTTTCATTATGTTGCAGGATTTTTATTTTGTCTATGAATGAAATGAGCAATCTAATAAATCCACACCTGCATAATTGAATATTTAATTTAATTTAATTTAATTCGTGGGCAATGTGATATTGTCCATACCATAGTGACCGATTGTCTTATGTGGTGCTAATATTTAACATAAAATATGATATTTGCATTGTATATATATCCGGTTCCTTTCTACCTTGCCCACATTCAGCATTTTGTTTGTTTACATAAAATGAAACAATTAATTAGTGTGTACATAGCATTGTCTTTTGCTATAACTTTTTCTGATCTCCAGATATATTCTTGAATTCCAAAAGATAGTTACATATATCCTTTACCTGAGAGTGTAGTCCCTTTCGATGTTTATGGGGTGGAAGACTTCGAGATAGAAGATACAAATGTTCACAACCCTACTACTCACAAGTTTCAAGAAGACCCAAAAAGTGATCCTAGACATTATAAACTTCAGCATGAGTATGAGGTATTTGATCTAAAAACTGTACCTCGGAACAACAGGTTCACCATTAGATACCTTATTTTCTCCGGCCACCAAATAATTTCAGGGGGTACTGTTCTCATGCTAAGATGTCCACTGCAGGACTGGCTTTGAGGAAAACAAAGAATTCCCTATTATCATGGATTTAGTTATAGTTGGAAGATATCATATCACCGAGTATCTTGGTTATGCTGCATTCAACAAGGTTGACTTTTGTGTCTTTATATTCATTGAGGAAACCCAATGTTTTGCTAAGAACATAATGACATCACTAGCAATTACTCGAGTGGGGTTCATGCTGTAGCAGGCATGTTAGTTTCAGGTATATTTTCAACAGCGACCTGTTATACAATGTATAAGTTCTAGCAACTAACGCTCAAAACCAAGGTCACAAAAGAAAATGAAGGTAGACAATGTTTTTCTTAAATAAAAGAGGGCAACATAGCTGTTGTTTAAGAAGTCTGAAAAGTTGAAAAGATGAGTCTAGGTCAGAAGTCAAGTGTCAAATGTTTAAGCATTATAGTGGAGAGAAAAACTATGTTGCTTGCATTGTAAAAAGTAGCATTGCAATTTTTTCGTGGGTACAAACCTTTTTGTCCTGGTGCATTTTTTATTGCCATCTTACAATGCAGTGCATTTTTTTATTTAGACCATATGTAGCATAGTATTCATAGTCAGTCATTTGATGGCTGATACCTCCAATCTTCTCCCTAGGTTCAGATGGATGACAGTTCTTGGAGGAAGGCCGTGCGCGTGTTGAAGTTGTTATTCTCACCCCAGGTTTGGATGGACGACGATAGATGCATGTTGGCCACTAATATTTCAGTCTTCATGAAAATCCATGTATTAGGGTTGTTGTTCGAGTGAAACTATTGTGATATATATGAAGTGAGTTATCCTATGTTTACTAGCTTTGAGTATGCTATGGTTTTTCTAATACCCTTTTTTAGTATGTTATGGTCTCTTTCTTTACGTTTGTAATATACTTGCAAGTTCATTTAGTGGCTCTTTTCTGTGTTTTTTAATTAAAAAGCTTATGTGTTATCTATTCAAATTTCTACTTTTAAGCTGGCCATTAGTCTTTGTGATAAACCTATTTACTAAGAATCGTTTCCATAAAAGTGGTTCTATTTGTCTATTTTTGACTATTACTGTATTTAAAATTATAATTTCTAATTTCTGTTAGTACCATATTGACATGTCACTGAGTAGCTAAATTGAAAATATGGTGAGTTTCTGACTGACCAGGTATCGTTTTCTGTGTAAAAGATATCGATACTGACTATTTTTTGTCCTAATGATAGTTTTGTTCAATTTGCTAATCATGTGAACTATACAAATGACATACTAAACTGTAATAATTGAAACCTGTGATCAATATATCATGTGCCCCATCCCTTTGATTTAAAAAAATGATAACCTGGTAGTCCCTACTACTATTAAGAGTGGAAGGGTGTGCATATATAGGGACGAGGCCATGCTCCCGCTCGTGTCCTCCTGTTGGGGGCCTTCGTCCTCCGAAGGTCCTCAAAAACATGATTTGACAATGTTTTCCAAGTGGATTATGTGAACAGGTATTTTCGGACTCAGAACTATGAATATGAAGCACGGCCAGGACGAAGCCTGAACCAGACGAAGGACGAGCGCAGCCGAAGCTGTGCGCAGGGAAGCTTCGTCGCGATAGCAGAGGGGGGAACCGACTTAAAGATGAAAAGACTGCGTGGGCCTTGACAAATTTCCATAAGCCATTAACAAATGTAATGGACATGGATGTAATTTTACGTGGGCTGCGTCCCGCGCCTATAAATAGATGAACAGTACTCCCGTACTGTTCACGCTGACTTGACATTCGCTTTTGCGTCACGCTTGTACCTTCTACCTTCTCTCAGGACCGAAGGTATTTTTGTAATTTGAAATCATTTCTATTTTTCCATGTTAATAAAATAGAAATGATTTTATGATGATGTCTAAATTATATTTCATGTTTTATATGAATCCTTCGTCATTATTTGTTATATTTACGAAGGTATGTTTCTTATGACCTTCGTCCGAAACTCATTATTCCCGAAGGGGCATAATGTCTCGAAGGACGAAGGGCTTTAGCACTTAACACTTTTTATGTTGCCTTGTTCTTAATTCTTAGCATTTGAGAACAAGTCCCCAACATTGGCGCCCACCTCCGGTGAACTCACTTCCACTTCGAGCTTTTTTGAACACCTTCGGAAGGTATAGACCTTCACTATGGCGCCGAAGAAAGCTTCAGCGATTGGGGCTTCAGCACTGCAACCGCTGGACCACAACCAGGAGACCGTCTCTCTTCGGGAGGCCCGAAGCCAGAAGAGAAAGGCCGTAAGCCCGACGCTTCAGGAGGAAGAGCTAGACCAAGAAATCAGGGATATGGAGATCCTACATCAACAAGTGCAAAGGAAGAAGGAGAAGATGGCCCGGCTAGCTGAGTTGCAACGGCAGATAGACGAAGCCTCTGAGGATGTCCGCCACCTCACCCATGATGAGCAAAACAGAAGGCCTCAGCAGAAAGACCTTCGTCAGGAGGGCTTCGTCAACGAAGATGACTGGTATGACAATTTCCATCAGGGAAATTTTGTTTTCGATGATGCTTCTCCTTTGTCCGCTGAGCTGCAGGCTACACCTTGGCCTCCATCCTATAAGCCACCTCAGCTTCCCATGTTCGACGGCCACTCAGACCCGAAGCAGTTCCTGATGAGCTACGAAGCAACAGTGTCTTCGTATGGGGGCAATGCTGCAGTCATGGCGAAGTCTTTCGTTATGGCCGTCAGGAGTGTTGCTCAGACCTGGTATTCCTCCCTTCGGCCAGGAACGATCACTTCATGGCAAAAGCTGAAGGATATGTTACTGACCAGCTTTCAAGGATTTCAGACGAAGCCGGTCACAGCTCAAGCCTTGTTCCAGTGCATTCAGGATCATGAAGAATACCTTCAGGCTTATGTCCGAAGGTTCTTACGTTTGAGGGCGCAGGCACCAACGGTGCCCAATGAAATTGTTATTGAAGCCATGATCAAGGGGCTTCGTCCTGGGCCTGCAGCTCAATACTTTGCTAGAAAGCCGCCTCAGACCCTGGAGAAACTGCTCCAAAAGATGGATGAGTACATTCGTGCTGACAATGACTTTCGCCAAAGAAGGGAGGAGGCCTTCAGATTTTCTGAAATGACCAGGGGCTTCGGAGGAAGATACTACCCGAGGCATGTCCGGTCCATCCACAGCTCCACTCAGAATGATGATAAGGGGAGTCAGCAGAGCAGACCGCAGTGCTCCTCACAGGCTTCGGGGCAACAACAAGCTTTCTTCCGGCCACCAGCTCCGAGAGGCAGAGGCGCCAGGGGCTTCGGCGGAAGATTCGAAGATCAACCAAGGAAATTGTTTTGCTTGTTCTGTGGAGAAGGCAAGGGCCATACCACCAGGACGTGCCATATTACAATCCAGAAGCAAAAGGAGATAGCCGAAGCTACATCCCAACAAGTTCAGCCAAAGCAGGTCATGCATACTGCTTCGTATCATCCGCCTTACATCCCACAGTACATAGACAACCACCCTGCAGCTTCCGTAGCTTCGGCAAGTCAACCTCAAGCTTCCTGGCAACAGCCCCCGCCTCCACCTCCATTGCAACAGGGTCAACAGCCAGAAGGGAGTCAATATGCTCCACATCAAAGGGACTTCAGAGAACAATCCGAAGCTCGCACAGTCAACAGCACTGTGCCAGAGTCGAAGCACATTTATTGACACATATCCTACCTTTGATAGCAGTCTTTTCCATTCAGTTCTATTCTCTGTAGCAAAAAACATTGATCGTTTCCATGTAATAATTTCGTTGTTTCCCACGAGGAAAATCTATTTTCTCCACAGGATTAAGTTGATGAAGTTTTTGTGTTAACAAGGAGGACCTTCGAAATATTAAAAATCCTTCGGATTAACAGAAAGTCGTTCTAAGGAACGCAGAGTAAGTTCATGAAGTCACAAAAAGCCGTTCCAAAGGGAGCGCAGTGTAAGTTTTCTGCTCAAAAGTCGTTCCTAAAGGAATGCAGAGCTTACAGCGAAAAGTCAACGCTGATACCGTCTAAGTAAAAGACGAAGAAGCTCCTGAGGGAGGCTTACAGCGAAAAGTCAACGCTGATACCGTCTAAGTAAAAGACGAAGAAGCTCCAAAGACGTTCCTAAGGGAATGCAGAGCTTACGAATAAATTTTGTGTGTATCTTCGGAACAAAGGTCATTTGCATAACATAACATCATCACATCATCTTGCATAGCATAAGCATCATACATCATATTGCATTTTGCAAGAGAAAGGTACACAGTATCGACCTTCGGAAGAATGCTTTGAGAAAGCAATATCGAAATTGTATAAATTCGGAATACAGCTTCGGAGAATATTTTTACGAAGCATGGACAAGCTTCGTCAGAGCGATATCGAAATTGTATAGCTTCGGAGAATGCTTTCACGAAGCATGGATGTGACTTATCAGAATAGTTTTAACGGAGAATATTTTCTTCACGAAGCATGAAAAGAAGGGAAGGTGTTTTTTCGCCGAAGGCTCAAAAATGGTATGTATGTAGAGTTTCATGCATCGTAAAGAATTGAATAATGAAAAGAAACTTGTATATTACATTCAAATGTACAAAATGTTACATAGATCACAATTTAAATGTTTTTTCTAAATAGCATCTAGTCTTCTCTTAATACTGCTTCGGCGGCTTCATTTAGAAGCTGATCAACAACTTTGTCCATGATAGCTTCGGCCATTTGTTTAATTTCATCATCACCTTTTGTGTGCGGGTTGGCAGTCGATTCAGCAGCTTCTGAGGCAAAAGAATATTTCTTCATTACTATTACAAACCGTGAGCAAAGTTTGAAACAAAAATTACAACACAATAAGAACGACTAATTAATACCTAATTGCCTTTCGGGCTCTGTACTTTTTTCGGCAGCTTCTGCCACTTTCCTAGCATCATGGATGCCTTTTTCGCTCCTTTGGATGATTTCTTGCGCCATTCCTCGGCCGCCGTCGTTCCAGATATCAGTAAAAAATTTGCCACCAACCACGCTTGCTTCGGCCGAGGGGTCCTTGATGTCTTCGGAAGATAAGGTAGCTTCGGACTGAGCTAAAAATTTTACATGCCCGCAACCTTTTTTCTCTAAGACAGAAGCAATTCCTCTGGCGCCCGAAAAAGCGCAGATGTCGCCACGACTGTTCAGGATCTCCTCGAAGGTCTCTGCTTCGTGGCTAATCCATTCCAGTGGACCTTCGGGATTGCCTCGAGAGAAATTCTCTTCGCTGGAAAAGGCGCCCACGCTGGCGAAGCTGGTTTTAATTTTATTCACGCATTCTATAGATTTAACATAACATTTCCTCTGAGATGCACGAAGCTCTTTAACCCTTAACTCCAATTTGTTGACCATATGATCACTGAGTTCTCGTTTTGTTTCCTCAAGCACGCGCTCCTCTCTAGCTCTAGCCAGCTGTTTCTGAAGATCTTTAATTTCACGCTTTTGGGCTTCGGCCTGGGTTTTTGAAGCAGCTTCGTCCTTCTTTACTTTGTCTACCAGCGTAAGCAGAATTTTATCCTTTTCCAGAGCTTCGTTTCTCAGTTTGATAACTTCGGAGCGCAAATTGTTGAACGCAATCTCATAGCTTTCATCTTCGGTGCTTTTTTGGGCTCTTAATGCGTTGCTTAGAATTAAGCCCTGTACGAAAAAGAATCCATATAAGAATATAGGAATGAATTACGTATTAAAAAAGTTTTTTCAAACGCATAATTCCCAAACCTTTAGGCTATTGTATGCAAGACTGTCTGCGAGATCCTCTTTCGTCATGGCGCTTAATCCAGCTTCGAGCTTCGGGAAGCCTATTCTCCTGGCCATCTCTCGGCAGACAGATAGTTCTTTATTATCAGGAAGGCAGTATAGGAAGTCATCTTCATTTGTCCCATTGAATATTACTGCCCCCTTCGGATATTTTAGCTCTTTCGCATAATGGTTGGCTTCATAAGTTTCTTCTGCAGATAGTTTTTTCCCCGAAGCGTGTCGTATAATGTAATCGCATGTGCTGGCAGGAGCTTCGGGAATGGCAGTGTCAATTTCTTCAACTAAAACTGGTTCTGATATTTTTATTGCTTCGGCTTCCAAAGGTTGCTCCTTGTAGGGCTCTGAAGGCCCAGCTTCAGCTTCAGCTTGTTGCGTCGAAGCTTCAGTAGAAGCTTCAGCAACATCAACACTCTTTTTTGGAGTTGTGCTTGAAGACTTAATTGTCTCCAAGACATCTAGTACGTTTACCATTCTTTTCCTTTTTGGGGTCACCGATGGCCCCTTTTGGTTTTTTATTGCTTCGACATTTACCGAAGGACTTAAGATTTCAGACATTTTTGGCTCGTCAACCTTCGGTTTCTCTGATTCTTCCGCTGAAGGCGTTTCAATCTTTTCTTCCATCTTCGGAACTGAAGCTGGTTCGGTAGCTTCAGATGCCAAAGAAATTTCACCAATAAATTCGGGCACTGTGGCCGGCTCAATAAAACGTGTCCGATGGGTGAGCACCTTCATCTTTTTTCTTTGAGGTGCTGGTTCACTAGTGGCACTTGTGGTAGCCTCTGTTGCAGGAGAAGCATTTTTCCTTTTGCGACCCAATACCGGATAATGATAGTCAGGGTAGATGAACCCGACCGCGTCAAACACACGGTTGAGCCTTTTCTTCTTTCGGCCTCCGAAGGCTGCTGATAATGCAGTGTTCTCAGCCTTCGAATATGTGCCAAGCAGTTCGTCACTTAATGTCTCAATACTTTTCAACCAGTCATCATCAGGTTCAACAAATTTATCTGCATACTTGAATGTGTATTTTAGTCTAACTAGTCCGCCTTCGTCGGACTCTTTAATGGTTTCCTTCGGCATTTCCCACTTTTCTGCAAGCGGCCATATCCTGAAGGCAATGTGCTCTTGGACCAAGTCCCTTGTTCCAATAAAGGAGCAGACTACGCCGAAGGCTCTTTGGCACTCCTCGGCTGCTTCGTCCATTTCAACCTTCGGCCTTCGTAGTCCGAAGCGTTGCCAGATGGGGCGCATAATAATACTTTTAACATTTTCTTGCGCTGTTAAGTCATTCTTCACATAAAACCACTCTGTCATCCAGGCTCCGGGCCACCTCTTCCGAAAGGTCGGCACAGGGCAGCTTGACCCGGAGCGGGCACCGAAGCTGTAACACCCAAAATTGTTGTGATATTGTTCTTTTCCCCAGGGCCTTGTCTCGTATAATAATTCATGAATGTTGCAAAAACTCTTAGCATTTGGTTCTAAGCCTTGGCTTCTTGCAGCCCAGACAAATATCCCCATCCTTATGATAGCTTCGGGAGTAAGTTGATGAAGGTAGACTTGAAATGTTTTCAGTACCTCAACAGCAAAGTTGCTCAGGGGAAATCGTAGCCCAGCCTTGAGAAAGCTTCGGAAGATTACAACTTCATCTTCTTCGGGAGTGGGAGAAGTCTTTTCTCCAGCGTCAGCCCTCACAATAGATATATCTCGAAAATACCGCCCCCTCATATTATCAATATGGCTCTGCTTGATAGTGGTTTTCCCGAAAACCGTGTGACTTGGCCGCCATGGACGATCTTCGGCCTCTTCCCCACCACTCTCTACATCATAGCTGTCGCTGTCACCAGTATCTTCGGACAAACCTTCGAGAATCTCCTTGGTGATTTTCTCTGTATTGGTCTCTGCCATCGCTATCAGGAACCCCAGATTCTTCTCCTCCTCGAGACTCAGCTTCGTCTCAGCAGGGATCTTCTTGCCTTCAGACATCTTCGGAAACGCTAAAAAATTGTTCCCGAGGCCGAAGCTCCAAAATCAAAAAGACCAGCAAATCCTAGTGCACAAGAGCTAAAAATTTTAGTGGGTCGAAGCAGATGGCAAGTGTGCGTACCAAATGAGTTGGCGGTATGATCTTATTTATACGCCCGGGGCGTTGAAAATTGAAAGACCCCGCTTGTCAGTGAATGTTGCTATTCTAGCAAAGGGAAGGTGTTTTTTCGGACCTTCGGCTCAAGGCCTTCGTCCATATCGCAATCTGAATTTATTATTAACAAATTAATATTGCGAGGGGCTACTGTTGGGGGCCTTCGTCCTCCGAAGGTCCTCAAAAACATGATTTGACAATGTTTTCCAAGTGGATTATGTGAACATGTATTTTCGGACTCAGAACTATGAATATGAAGCACGGCCAGGACGAAGCCTGAACCAGACGAAGGACGAGCGCAGCCGAAGCTGTGCGCAGGGAAGCTTCGTCGCGATAGCAGAGGGGGGAACCGACTTAAAGATGAAAAGACTGCGTGGGCCTTGACAAATTTCCATAAGCCATTAACAAATGTAATGGACATGGATGTAATTTTACGTGGGCTACGTCCCGCGCCTATAAATAGATGAACAGTACTCCCGTACTGTTCACGCTGACTTGACATTCGCTTTTGCGTCACGCTTGTACCTTCTACCTTCTCTCAGGACCGAAGGTATTTTTGTAATTTGAAATCATTTCTATTTTTCCATGTTAATAAAATAGAAATGATTTTATGATGATGTCTAAATTATATTTCATGTTTTATATGAATCCTTCGTCATTATTTGTTATATTTACGAAGGTATGTTTCTTATGACCTTCGTCCGAAACTCATTATTCCCGAAGGGGCATAATGTCTCGAAGGACGAAGGGCTTTAGCACTTAACACTTTTTATGTTGCCTTGTTCTTAATTCTTAGCATTTGAGAACAAGTCACCAACACCTCCCGTGATGCCCCCCTCTCGTGCGCCCATAGCTGTCGCCATCAAGGCACAATGTCGATGCCCCCGACCGAGATAGCCTCTTCCTTCCCAGTCTCGCTCGTGTGAATGCACAGGCGAGGCTGTCCTCGGCGCCCTACCTCTCTCTCCCGCCGTAGCAGCGCGAAGCTCCGCTAGACACCGACTCTGACGCTGCTCTACCGCCCGCTGCGTTGTCCCTCCGCTGGCTCCCACGTACACCTTCTCTATCGCGCACCGCCACTCCACCACCGTCCTTGGAGATTGCCCTCTCCATGAGACTGCCCCCGCCCTCCACCTCACGTGCCTCGTAGACAAGCGACCTCTTACCACGGGCTCGATGCGCTCGACCGCAGGCCAAGTTTCGCTTTGATGTCATCCCAGTCAGCTCGAGACAGCTCGAGGACGCCATCCTCCATCTCATAACAGTACAACACACATTTGTTTATAAGTTATTGTGGTATTATATGTTTTCCGTTGCAATGCACAGGCACTGACCTAGTTGAAGTATAAGGTCAAATCAGATGATGTGTACTGATTAGACATACTGGTAGACGACGCGGGTGGAAGCAGAAGGGTCGACGACGTCGAAGCAACATGGCCGATGATAAGATCGTGAGCAGTCATGTGAGGACGCTTCCCAAAAACCTTATTTTCCCTCTCCCGATGCAAGATCTCAAAGGAGATGAGTTCCGGAGACCCGCGAACCGATAAGGACCCACGATCCGATGTGCACGTTATCCACGTATCGATAGTCTCGCGCTTTGATAATAGCTCAGATCCATATCGCGATCGGATAGGGCTCCAGACTTAACAACCAAGAACCAAAAAATATAACAGACAAAAGGAAGCCGTGCCCCCGCAAGGCGAGGGTCGGATTTTGGCAGACCATTCACGCGCATGTCGTGCGCCCGCACCCTTCACCCCGCTTAGGCCAGACGAGCGAGCGAGCGCATGTGGTCCTCCACACTCTCTCCCCTCGTCCATGACTTGGTGAATGAGTGTAACCTTCATATTTAAACTAGTTCCACTCCACTTGGACTAGCAATATGGGACTATTTGTTACACCATTCCCTAGCCATACCTATACATGGGTTTTGAGATTTTTAGGATTTAATTGAATTTCACAATTGGGCCTAGCCCATAAATCTAACAATCCCCTATCTGGTCTCAAATGTCCATCTACAGTTTTTCCACTGTTCACTATTGTTTAATATAGTAGTGTTTCAGCGACTATTAAGTTGAACTTTCTCCTAGAACTCCAAGCTACACCAACCCACAACTTGGACAATGGACTATGCTTTGAATTGCAAGTTTTGTGTGATTGGGTTTCACTCAAAGCTATAACCAGTATTTGGCTACCAGTAGTTCCCTTCTAGGGTATAGCATATACATCGTACTCCAAAGTCTTTTCATGAGTTTACTAGAGATCACCCAAATCTTATAGACCGTGACGTTAGACAGTCTGACTCGTATAGATGTTTTCTTTTAAGAATGTTCTACAGGGCAACATCTTTGCTAGTAAAAGCCAATAGAAACACATTAAGGCACAAAGCCAACCTGCCTTAGGCTGTCTCCAGCAACGTCCCCTAAATTCTGTTCTCTAAAGGAATATTCTCTGTCCTTTACAGTACTCTCTAAAAGATTCTGTTCTCTATATCTTCTTCATCTCCAGCAACGTCCCCTAAATTTAGTCCTCTATATCTACAGTGTTAACAGAATCCATAAACTACAATATTTGTTCTATATCTCATGGTATATATTTTGGCAACCATATTAACATAATTTATTGCAATCGTATTTTTGCAACAAATTACAAATCATTGTAGAATACATAGTAAAATATTTATGTACAACTAAAAGATGTCGAATATATGAAATGGTCGTTCTCACATATGTCTACAGAAGATCTTTTAGTTCCATTTTTCAGTTTTTTTAGTGGTCAACGGAGACGTTCCTGACATTGCTTGTTTTTTATTGGCGCTATGATGGTAACAGACGGCTTCCCGTACGAGAGCTGACAGAATAGCGGACGGACAGAAGATGCTAGATTTGGCGGACGCTGGGGCTCCGCTAAATTTTAGCGAATGCTATACATGTGCTTGTTGGAGACATTGGGGACGAAGCTACACGCTAAATATAGCGTACCGCACGCTTTAGCGTTTCTTGTTGGAGAGAGCCTTACAACATTTGAGAGTATTGCATCTTTACTTAGAGAGGGTCAAAACTTACTCTTCTTAGTTCAACAATGGCTTGTTCTTCCTAGGACCTAATTCACGGGATCTCCGATCACATAGACTGGGTTTCCACCATGGCAACTTATACGAGTCTCATACCCATCTCCCTAGATGTGATTTCTATCACATTACGTGGTAGTCCTTTTGTAAAAAGACCTGCCATATTTTTATCTATTGAAATATAAGGCACACTTATAACTTTGGAGTTTCTCAACTTTCTGACAGACTTCAATTGTATTTTAACATGTCTTGATGACTTCCCATTATCCTTAGAACTTGTCACCTTACCACCAGCAAGTCCATCAAGAGTTCACACAACCATTCTGCCTCAACGGTTGTTGTGTCAAGTGCAGCAAGCTCGGCTTCCATGGTTAACCCTGTCAAGATGGTCTACTTGCATGACCTCCATGATACTGCGCCTCCACCAATAATAAAGACATAACCACTGGTGGTATAAATATCATTTGCATCAGTTATCTAGTTTGAATCACTATATCCTTCAAGTACTGCATGCTAACCAGAATAGTGGATTA
Organism: Zea luxurians; assembly: GCA_029449295.1. NCBI lineage: Eukaryota > Viridiplantae > Streptophyta > Magnoliopsida > Poales > Poaceae > Zea > Zea luxurians. The sequence goes on from JAOPSE010000009.1 coordinate 120,173,021, forward strand.
CATAGCTCATTGTACAGTGCAAGTAGCGCATAACCCGCTCAAGTGCATGCCAATGATCAGTCCCAAGGTTTGACATGAACCTGCTCAATTTGCTCATAGCAAACGAGATATCTGGCTTGTTGCACTAGCAAGATACATGAGTGAACCTATGATATGAGAATATCTCAATTGGTCTAAATCAATTCTCTTGTTCTTTCGCGGTGTCACACTAGGATCATAAGGTGTTGGAGAAGGTTTGCAATTAGAGAAGTCAAATCGCTTCAAAACCTTTTCAACATAGTGAGATTGCGAGAGAGTAATCCCACCATCTGCCTTAATCAACTTGATGTTTAGAATCACATCATCTTCTCCCAGATCTTTCATATCAAAACTCTTTGATAGAGAAGACTTGACTTCATTGATCACATCAATGTTTGTGCCAAATATCAATATATTATCAACATATAGGCACAATATAACTCCTTCGCCCCACCATAGCAATTGTAATACCCAATTTGTAATATATAATAAAAGAGGAGAAAAGTCATTCCCTATATTTTATGTGTGTGTTGAACCTATTTGTCATCACATGTGAACACCATGTTCAAAAACAAATAATTAATAAAAAGATATGCCACTAAATTATGCATCATGCTGGGTTTTATTTTGTGTGCATTTTGTGGCAATACAAAAATAAAGTAAAGATAAATATGTCAATACCTAGATGAGAATTTAAGATTTAAAGGAAATCCTAGAATTGGGAGAAGAGAAGAAAACACTATACAAATAGTGTAAAGTAAAAATATAAATGAACTAAAATTCAGTTTATGTGGTCATGTAAATATAGAAAATTAACCTGAGTTTGAACTTCCCACAAAATAGATTCAAATTTGAAATCTAAATTTGAAAAGGGAGAAAACAGAAAAGATAAGAAAAAAGGGGAAAACCTACCTGGGCCTCGGATCCCCCCTTTCGGCCCATTTTAATTTCCCACACCCGCACAGCCCAGATCCCACGGCTACGCTGACACATGGGGCCCATCGGGCGTGGGCAGTCTCTCTCTCACGCTCATGTCTGGATGAGCCTCTGGTGGGTGGGCCTGTGTGGACAGCATCCTCGCGAACCCGAGCGTTGCGCGGTGCGGTGACTGGCTCCACTGACGTGTGGGCCGCGTCGGTCAGGTCACCGTCCTCAACAACCATGCCGAGCTCCATGGGCGCCATCGCAATCTTCGCGATCGTGGGCGTTGTGCCCGAGTCCGTCACCCGCGCGCTTATAAAGGATCGGGCCGAGTCTTCTCCTTCCCCCTCCTTTTCGTCGTTTAACCTCAGCCGCCAATTCGCCGTGTGCTCATCGGGGGAAGCAAATCTGCCGCCGCCGTCGTTGATTTCCCCTGTACACCGTCGTGGGGGCCTATTGGTCGTGGTCTGAGTTTCCCGGTGACGTTGAGTGCCTACTCGTGGGTGCTTCAGAGCCTAATTGCCGTGCAGGCTACGTCAATTCCTCGTCAGAACACCGTATTCGCCGCTGATCCACCCTCCTCCATGAGCTGCGGGGGCCACTGCGTGTCACCGGTGAGTCTCCCTTTCCGCTTGTCCACATCGTTCTTCCCTTGGCGAAGCACCTAGTTAATTTCGGATTCATGCGCTGGGTTGCTAGCATGAATTCCGCCGGCCATGGCGCCACCGTGCGCGTAGGTGTAGGGGATGGCGTGTGCACCGGAGCACTGTGGCCATTGGATCTCTAATATGTGGCCGAGATTAGCTAGTCTCTTACCCGTTCGCGCGATTGCACTGGCACCGTCGATCTGCGAACTCTCGGCTCAGATTAGATTTGGTTTCATTAAACCGTGGCCGCGGATCTTGGATCCAGTGGTGGGAGCAGCGGGATGCGTAGCCGGGTCCGATCTAATCAAGACCGACGGTGTTCGATCGGACGGTTGATATCTGTAGATAACGCTTCGACCGTAGAAACTTGCATAAGAGTCCCTGCGATTTACTGAAATAAACCCGCCGTCCACTGCGGGGTTAGCCTAAGTCTAGGGATTTTTATGGATTAGCCCCTGTTCTTCCTGGTATTGGTGCGCGCAGTCCAGGAGATAAAGAAAATAAGGAAAAGGAATCTAGAAATTGATTTTTGGGTTAAAAATAATTGCAGAAACTCATTTAATTCATAGGAAATTCATATGATGTCCAAATTAGTCCATTCCAATTGCTATAATTTTGTAATATTATTGACTATCAGTTAGTGCCACTGTTTTGACATGAAAATAGTAAGAAAAATAATCTCTCACTTAATCCTATTTCAAGCACATAAAACCTTTGGAAATTCATATCTTAAAATCTATAACTTCAAAAATTATGATTCCTGTTCCTAGAATTTTATATTAATGTGTAGATTATTATTTTGTATTTTGTTACATGTTTGGTGTGATGTTAAGTTTCTCTATATACTGTGCTTGTTTGTATTATGGCGAGTAGAAGAACATGTGACTGAGGATACTGGTGCCCAGCAGATAGAAGTTGCTGAGCAGGAGCTCATTGAAGGCAAGTTGTGCCCTTGATCACTTCCTTTTACCCAGTCATGTTCTTATTAATCATAATGATCTGCATAGGTTAATTTTGATGGGACCCAATAGGTTACCCTAGATTTTGACTATCTTTATACCTTGCTTCACCACTAGTTTTACTACTAATTTTTTGGGTAGTACATGCTATTGCTTTATGTGGCTCTGGGTATAGAGATATTCATCACTCATTGTTATACTTTTTATTATCTATTTATTATTTACTGTTCATGATAAGATCATTATGTTAATGGGAACATGGAGAGCCACCCGGGAAAACAGTGCTACCACAAGGGTTTAATGGGACGCCCTTGGCTGATTAACTAGGAATGCTAGTGGATGTCTACCTTACCCGAAAGGGGCAAGGGCAGTAGGGGAGTGGTCAGTGTAGGGAGGTCCTTGGGTTGATTTTGCTACGATGGCGGTCAGGCGAGGGATTCCTGCACTGGAGCTTCCTATAAACTGTAGCGGGTTTTCTGAAGCTAGTGGAACTTTGTAAAGGCCTCATAGTGGTACCCTGTCTCGCTTCCTTGGTAGAGGTGTATGGGGCCTGGTCAACTCCGTGGCAAGTGGGTAACACAACTTTGGTAAAGATGCGCAACCTCTGCAGAGTGTAAAACTGGTATACTAGCCGTGCTCACGGTCATGAGCGGCTCGGACACTCACATGATTAATTTATGGAACTTAAACTCAATTTGTCATTTCATTGCATTGGGATTATTTTATTATTACTTTTATTATTTGTTAATAAGGTTTGGTATTTACTTATACTTAGTATCTGCTAATAAAATTTTGACCAACTTATAAAAGCAATGCTCAGCTTCAGCCTTTATTACATTGATTTGCCTTACACTCCACATGAACTCCCACCTTTGGTGAGTTCATGCAACATTATTCCCCACAACATGTTGAGCGATGAACATGTGTGAGCTCACCCTTGCTGTCTCACCCCCCTCCATAGGAGAAGAATAGGTGGTTCAAGAGGAGCCAGACATTGAGGAGTTCGATTCGATCTAGGTGGCTTCTCCCAGTTGACTTTCTGGCGCCAAGGATGGATTTTAGATCCTGTTATATTTATCTTTTATTTTTGTAAGTCTTCTGCTATGTAATAAGTACTCTGATTTTATTGTGACATTTATCTCTATACACTCTGGTATTATATATGTTATCTTCTTTGGCGCATGTATGAGATGCACCCGGCTTTGTCCCTTAAAGTCCGGGTGTGACAGAAGTGGTATCAGAGGAAATGTTGACTGTAGAACGAAACCTAGATAGAAATGGACAACCCTTACCTACTTACCTTACTCTGATTCATTCTATACTTATCTTATCTTGATCCTATCTCACCTTTTGTTGTCATACTCTGATTACTCTTATCTTTTCCACTCTAAGACAAGATGGATTTCACACCTCGGAATCCTACATTTATTACATACTTAAGAGATAGGGAACCTAAGACGAAATTAAAACTATTTTCTCTATTTAAAAATGTTGGTTGATTGTTCTGATGATAAATGTCTGATTTGCTTCTTTGATTGATTGAAATATTATATATGGACATCTTAGCATGTACCACCATAAGGTAATGAAATAGCTTTAGTTGGTAAAACACCAATCTGCTTAGCTAATAAACCCCCCACAGTAACCTTCCTCGTAATTACCCGCCTTGTCTACAATTCTTCCCTTCTTACCCTGTGTTTCTAACCCAGATGGGCTACCCCTATAGTGTTAGAAGAGAGCAGTATAGACATGATCCTTGGTATGTCATGGTTAAGAAAGGCAAAGATAGTTTATACACTGTGCTAAAGGAACCATAGAACTCACCAGTTCCAAAGGAGAAGATTTGAAGTTGGAATTGCAGTAACTACCGCCACCAGACTGGTGGCATTCTTAGTAGATGGGAAGTTTGTTGGTGACAACATCTGTGTGTATAGGGATTTTCTGGATGTCTTTCCAGAGGAGTTACCAGGGATGCCACCAGATAGGGAAGTTGAGTTTGTCATTGATCTCTTACCTAGGACTACTCCTACTTCCAAACGACCATACAGGATGTCTGTAGAAGAGTTAAAAGAACTTAAGAAGAAGTTAACAGAGTTGCAAGAGGCTAGGTACATTCGACCGAGTTCCTCACCTTGGGGAGCGCCAGTTCGGTTTGTACAGAAGAAGGATGGATCACAGCGGATGTGTGTGGAGTATAGGTCCCTTAATGATGTTACCATGAAAAAGAAGTACCCATTACCCCACATTGAGGATTTATTTGATTAGATGAGAGGCGCTAGGGTATTCTTGAAGATTGATCTCCGATCGGGTTATCACCAAGTGAAGATTAGGCCATCGGATATTCCCAAGACGACTTTCTCAACCTGATATGGTTTATATGAGTTCACCGTTATGTCATTAGGACTAACTAATGCACCAGCCTATTTTATGAATCTGAAGAATAAGGCATTCATGATTTGGACAGATTCATCGTGGTGTTCATCAACGTTATTCTCATCTATTATAAGAGTAAAAGTGATCATGAAGAACATCTGAGATTGGTGCTACAGAAGCTACGAGATAATCAAATCTACGCCAAGTTTAGCAAATGCAAGTTTTGGATTGACAAGGTGCCATTTCTTGGACATATCATTTCTAATGGAGGAATTTCAGTGGATCCTGCTAAAGTCAAGGAGATTATGGCGTGGAGCGTACCCACTATAGTTACGAAGATTCAGAGTTTCTTGGGACTTGCAGGATATTATCAGAGATTTATTGAAGGATTTTCTAAGATTGCTAAGCCTATGACCTCGTTCTGGAGAAGGGAAGATAGTTTAAGTGGGACGAGAAGTGCCAAGAAAGCTTTGATCAATTAAAGAAAAGGTTGATGTCGCCACCAGTGTTGGTTATGCCAGATCTACAGAAGGGATTTGACATTTATTGTGATGCATGTGGCCAAGGCTTGGGATGTGTGTTTATGCAAGAAGGACATGTGATTGCCTATGCGTCTCATCAGTTCCGGAAACATGAATTGAACTACCCCACTCATGACTTAGAACTGGCAGTCGTTATGCATGCACTTAAGATATGGAGACATTACATTATGGGAACCAAGTGCCAAGTGTACATGGATCATAAGAGTTTGAAGTACATATTTACTCAGAAGGATCTCAACCTTAGGCAACGCCGTTGGTTGGATCTCATTAAGGATTATGATTTGGAGATTCACTATCACCAAGGCAAGGCGAATTTGGTTGCTGATGCCTTGAGTCGGAAGCAGCATGTTCATTCCGCTATTGTTGCTCAGCTACCTGATGAGATTGTTTAGGATTTCAGTAGAGTCAACCTGGGAATTATTACACACACTGAAGGAGTTACCATCGAATTGGAACCTACCTTGGAGCAAGAAATTCGTAAGGGTCAAGTTGGTGATGCTAAAATTCAAGAGATTAAGGATCTGATTACTGAAGGTAGAGGTCCAGAATTCCCAGAGGATGAGCAGGGTACTATCTGGTTCAAGGATCGGATATGTGTTCCAGAGATTGATAGCCTTCGTGAGACTATATTGAAAGAAGCTCATGATTCTGACTACTCTATCCATCCTGGTAGAACTAAGATGTATCAGGATTTAAAGTAGAAGTATTGGTGGTATGGATTGAAGAGAGATGTTGCTGCACATGTGGCTAAGTGTGATGTGTGTCAAAGAGTCAAGGCCGAACATCAAAGACCAGCTGGACTATTGCACCCGCTTAAGATACCCGAATGGAAATGGGAAGAAATAGGCATGGATTTCATTATTGGACTACCCCGCACTCCTGCAGGGTATGACTCTATTTGGGTAATTGTGGACAGATTGACAAAAGTGGCTCATTTCATACCGGTGAGGACTAATTACACGGGAGCCAAGCTAGCAGAATTGTATATGACTCGGATAGTTTGTCTACGTGGAGTGCCTAAGAAGATCGTGTCAGACCGAGGATCACAGTTTACTTCTCGGTTTTGGAAGAAGTTGCATGAGAGCTTGGATACACAGTTAAATTTCAGTTCGGCCTACCATCCTCAGACTGATGGGCAGACCGAGAGGACAAATCAAGTGCTGGAGGATATGTTAAGAGCTTGTGCTCTTAAACATGGTGGAAGTTGGGATAAGAGTTTACCATATGAGGAGTTCTCATATAATAATAGTTACCAGGCCAGTCTGAAGATGTCACCATTTGAGGCTTTGTATGGCAGGAAGTGCAGGACTCCACTATATTGGGATCAGACTGGAGAAAGACAGTTCTTTGGGCCTGAACTTATACAAGAGGCAGAAGAACAAGTGCGAATGATAAGAGAGAATTTGAGAATTGCACAATCAAGACAGAAGAGCTATGATGATACTCAGAGAAGACCACTGGAGTTTAAGGAGGGTGATCACGTGTATCTGAAGGTGTCACCAATCCGGGGTATGAGAAGATTTAAAGTTAAAGGAAAGTTGTCCCCTCGCTTCATTAGACCCTTCCTGATCTTAAAGCGAGTGGGAGAAATTGCATATCGACTAGAACTACCCGATCACCTGGCAGATGTACATGATGTCTTCCATGTGTCACAACTGAAGAAATGTCTTAGGGTACCTGAAGAGCAGCTACCACTTGAGGAGCTCAGTGTTCAAGGTGATTTGACTTACACGGAGTATCCCGTCAAGATTCTTGAAACTTTGACTTGAGTTACAAGAAATAAGGTGATAAAGATGTGCAAAGTGCAACGGAGTCACCATGGAGAAGATGAAGCTACGTGGGAAAGAGAAGAAGAGCTTCGCATAGATTTTCCACATCTTTTCCCTAGTCCTTCCTAAATCTCGAGGACGAGATTCTTGTTAAGGGGGGTAGGATTTGTAATACCCAATTTGTAATATATAATAAAAGAGGAGAAAAGTCATTCCCTATATTTTATGTGTGTGTTGAACCTATTTGTCATCACATGTGAACACCATGTTCAAAAACAAATAATTAATAAAAAGATATGCCACTAAATTATGCATCATGCTGGGTTTTATTTTGTGTGCATTTTGTGGTTGTACAAAAATAAAGTAAAGATAAATATGTTAATACCTAGATGAGAATTTAAGATTTAAAGGAAATCCTAGAATTGGAAAAAAGAGAAGAAAACACTTTACAAATAGTGTAAAGTAAAAATATAAATGAACTAAAATTCAGTTTATGTGGTCATGTAAATATAGAAAATTAACCTGAGTTTTAACTTCCCACAAAATAGATTCAAATTTGAAATCTAAATTTGAAAAGGGAGAAAACATAAAAGAAAAGAAAAAAAGGGAAAACCTACCTGGGCCTCGGATCCCCCCTTTTGGCCCATTTTCATTTCCCACACCCGCACAGCCTAGATCCCACGGCTACACTGACACATGGGGCCCATCGGGCGTGGGCGGTCTCTCTCTCACGCTCATGTCCGGAAGAGCCTCTAGTGGGTGGGCCTGTGTGGACAGCGTCCTCGCGAACCCGAGCGTTGCGCGGTGCGGTGACTGGCTCCACTGACGTGTGGGCCGCGTCATTCAGGTCGCCGTCCTCAACAACCATGGCGAGCTCCGCGGGCGCCATTGCGATCTTCGTGGCCGTGGGCGTTGTGCCCGAGTCTGTCGCCCACGTGCTTATAAAGGATCTAGCCGAGTCTTCTCCTTACCCCTCCTTTTCGCCGTTTAACCTCAGCCACCAATTCGCCGTGTGCTCGTCGGGGGAAGCGAATCCACTGCCACTGTCATTGATTTCCCCTGTACACCGCCGTGGGGGCCTATTGGCCGTGGTCTGAGTTTCCCGGTGACGTTGAGTGCCTACACGTGGGTGCTTCGGGGCCTAATTATTGTGCAGGCTACGACAATTCCTTGCTGGAACACCGTATTCGCCTAGGATCCACCCTCCTCCTTGAGCTGCGGGGGCCACTGTGTGTCCCCGGTGAGTCTCCCATTCCGCTTGTCCACATCGTCCTTCCCTTGGTGAAGCACCTAGTTAATTTCGGATTCATGCGCTGGGTTGCTGGCATGAATTCCGCCTGCCATGGCACCGCCGCGGGCATTCTGGCACCACCGTGCGTGTAGGTGTAGGGGGTGGCGCGTGCACCGGAGCACTATGGCCGTTGGATCTCTAATATGCAGCCGAGATTAGCTAGTCTCTTACCCTTTCGCGCGATTGCACTGGCACCATCGATCTACGAACTCTCGGCTCAGATTAGATTTGGTTTCATTAAACCATGGCCGCAGATCTTGGATCCAATGGTGGTGGGAGTAGCGGGATGCGTAGCCAGGTCCGATCTAATCAAGGACGACGGTGGTCGATCGGACAGTTCATATCTGTAGATTAAGCTTCAACCCTAGAAACTTGCATAAGAGTCCCTGCGATTTACTGAAATAAACCCGCCGTCCACTACGGGGTTAGCCTGAGTCTAGGGATTTTTATGGATTAGCCCCTGTGCTTCCTGGTATTGGTGCGCGTAGTCCAGGAGATAAAGAAAATAAGAAAAAATGAATCTAGAAATTGATTTTTGGGTTAAAAATAATTGCAGAAACTCATTTAATTCATAGAAAATTCATATGATGCCCAAATTAGTCCATTCTAATTGCTATAATTTTGTAATATTATTGATTATCAATTAGTGCTACTGTTTTGACATGAAAACAGTAAGAAAAATAATCTCTCACTTAATCCTATTTCAAGCACATAAAACCTTTGGAAATTCATATCTTAAAATCTATAACTTCAAAAATTATGATTCCTGTTCCTACAATTTTATTTTAATGTGTAGATTATTATTATGTATTTTGTTACATGTTTTGTGTGATTTTAATTTTCTCTATACACTCTGCTTGTTTGTATTATGGCGAGTAGAAGAGCCTGTGACTGAGGATCCTGGTGCCCAGCAGATAGAAGTTGCTGAGAAGGAGCTCATTGAAGGCAAGTTGTGCCCTTGATCACTTCCTTTTACCCAGTCATGTTCTTATTAATCATAATGATCTGCATAGGTTAATTTTGATGGGACCCAATAGGTTACCCTAGATTTTGACTATCTTTATACCTTGTTTCACCACTGGTTTTACTACTAATTTTTTGGATAGTGCATGCTATTGCTTTATGTGGCTCTGGGTATAGAGATATTCATCACTCATTATTATACTTTTTATTATCTGTTTATTATTTACTGTTCATGATAAGATCATTATGTTAATGGGAACATGGAGAACCACCCGGGAAAATAGTGCTACCACAAGGGTTTAATGGGACGCCCTTGGCTGATTAACTAGGAAAGCTAGTGGATGACTACCTTACCCGAAAGGGGCAAGGGCAGTAGGGGAGTGGTCAATGTAGGGAGGTCCTTGGGTTGATTTTGCTGCGATGGCGGTCAGGCGAGGGATTCCTGCACTAGAGCTTCCTATAAAATGTAGTGGGTTTTCTGAAGCTAGTGGAACTTTGTAAAGGCCTCGTAGTGGTACCCTACCTCGCTTCCTTGGTAGAGGTGTATGGGGTCTGATCAACTCTGTGGCAAATGGGTAACACGACTTGTGGGTAAAGATGCGTAACCTCTGCAGAGTGTAAAACTGGTATACTAGCCGTGCTCACGGTCATGAGCGGCTCGGACACTCACATGATTAATTTATGGAACTTAAACTCAATTTGTCATTTCATTGCATTGGGATTATTTTATTATTACTTTTATTATTTATTACTAAGGTTTGGTATTTACTTATACTTAATAACTACTAATAAAATTTTGACCAACTTATAAAAGCAATGCTTAGCTTCAGCCTTTATTACATTGATTTGCCTTACACTCCACATGAACTCCCACCTTTGGTGAGTTCATGCCACATTATTCCCCACAACTTGTTGAGCGATGAACATGTGTGAGCTCACCCTTGCTATCTCACACCCCCCACAGGAGAAGAACATGTGGTTCAAGAGGAGCCACACAGCGAGGAGTTCGATTCGATCTAGGTGGCGTCTCCCAGTTGACTTTCTGGCGCCAAGGATGGATTTTAGATCCTGTTATATTTATCTTTTATTTTTGTAAGTCTTCCGCTATGTAATAAGTACTCTAATTTTATTGTGACATTTATCTCTATACACTCTAGTATTATATATGTTGTCTTCTTTGGCGCATGTATGAGATGCACCCAGCTTTATCCATTAAAGTTCGGGTGTGACAGCAATAATATACACACGTGTCTGCCTTATTAATGGCAAAGCCTACAGATGTTAGAGTCGTGTCAAACTTCTGATGCCACTGCTATGGTGCTAGCTTAAGACCATACAAAGATTTTAATAACTTGCACACTTTGCTTTCTTGACCCTTTACTACAAATCCATTAGGCCGTTACATATAGATTTCCTTGTCCAACTCTCCATTAAGAAAAGTTGTCTTCACATCCATCTGATAGACAAGAAGACCATACGAGGCAGCCAAGGAGAGAAATACTCGAATAGTAGTCATTCTAGTAACAATTGAGTAAATATCAAAGAAGTCTTTTCCTTTCTGAGTATAGCCTTTAGCTACAAGCCTAGCCTTGTACTTCTCGATTGTACCATCAAGCTTGAGCTTCTTTTTAAACACCCACTTACAACCCACAAGTTTACAACCATAGGGTCGATCAGTAACCTCCCACGTAACATTTGAAAGAATTGAGTCCATCTCATCCTGAACTGCTTCTTTCCAATCATCCGCATCTGGAGATGCAAATGCTTCCGTAATGGTAGTAGGAGTGTCGTCCACAAGGTACACAATAAAATCATCACCAAAGGATTTTTCAACCCTTTGTCTCTTGCTCCTTTTAGGAGCATCATTGTCATCCTTCTATATGGCACTGTCATGTGGTTGTTCAAAACTCTCAACAGGTGCATTATGTTAGGAGTTATCTCAGAAGAATATATTGAATTGTTTTGAATTTCTTTCATTGGAAATATGTGTTCAAAGAAAGTAGCATCACGAGATTCCATAATAGTATCCACATACACATCAGGAACTTCAGATTTAACTACTAAAAATCTATAAGCTATGCTACAGGAAGCGTAACCTAGAAAGACACAATCCACTATCCTTGGTCCAAGCATGTGCTTTTTATTAATTGGTATATTGACTTTTGCCATGCACCCCCATGTGCACAAGTATGAAAGTGATAGTTTTCTTCCAACCCACTTCTCATAAGGGATTTTCTCTTCTTTGCCCATAGGAATTCTATTTAGAACGTAGCACAAAGTTAGGACTATGTCACACCCAGTTTTGGAAGGCAAACCGAATGCGAACCATGTATGTGTCAGGATCAGAAACTCACATACACAACAATTACATAATTGGACATCATCACACATTGCTCAAAGTAAAAAGCGGAAAGGTACTTTATTACATCAAGATGTCCAAGACATCCACAGAGTCTAAAACATAGTCATTACCATTAATATCATCAAAGTGCAGAAATACGAAACGTAGTAGAAAAGGCCTTCACAGGCAGCTGACTGGGGGTTTGCCACTAAGAAAACTAGAACTCATCGTAGTCCTGAAACTCCTCAAAGTCCTCCATGTTGCTAGCATCTCCTCCTGAGCACTGAGTACAGTGGGGACAACCTGGGGGGGTGGTTTGTAAAGCAAGGGTGAGTACACATCAAAGTACTCAGCTAATGTCCCATCTGGCTAAAGTGGACTAGTTGTATGTGGGGTTAGGGTTAAGCAGTTGCTTTTAGTTGGTCAAGTATTTATTACTATTAGTAGAGCCAAGTTTTAGTAATAAACCCAATTATTATCCAAATGTACTCCCTCCAAGAGAAAATACTAGAGATCATAATTATACCATCATCATTAATCATCATCATAAAAGTAACCAAAGTTCTTCTAATCAAAGAGGATCCCAAGGTCGCTCTTAACCGTGAGCACGACTGATATACTAGTTTCTAACACTCTGCAGAGGTCGCACACTTTACCCACAAGCCGTGATTCCCATTCTACCCGGAAAGAGCCAATCTCCATTGACCACTACCTAGGTGGCCTAGTAGGGTATCACTATGTTGCCTTTACAAAGATTTCCCAGAGGTCATAGCCGCCCGTTAGGTTTCTCTAGTTTGATAAACACAGTACCTCTCCCCAAAGAAAGGGTGACTAACAAAACCAAATCAAGAACCTATGCAACCAGCCTTGGCAGAGCAAGTACTGTGCCCGGACCCCATTGACGGCCCTACGACAAAGACAACTACACCTCTGGTTCCGCTAATTAATCAACTAAGGGTGTCACATTCCACCCTCGTGGTTGCACTGTTATCCCGGGTTGTCACTCCCTAAATAGGTCCTTACGGAGAGGTACTCAGGAAACAGCCTGAGTCCCCTAAAGTATCACAAGATCATCATCGGGATAACATCATCGTATCATAAATATTCACATCATGTTCATTGATTAAGTTAAAGCAATAGCATAATGCTAACCATGATAACCTAAAAGGTAAACAAGGATAAGTAAATACAAACTAGTCAATCCTTAGGTTTCAATAAAGTAATGTGGGATGGTGAATTATAAAGTAAGTAGGACATAATAGGTCAGAGGACACTTGCCTTCACCATGTTGTTGCTCAGGAAGATCTTCGGCAATACACTCAGGAACCACAGGTTGCTCGTTGTCTAAATAAAGCGATCATAGATTCAATACATTTGGAAAGAGAAAAATGAACAGCACACCAAACATTTGCAATCAGGTATACACTAGTTTGACACGACATTATAACACAAAAGATAAACCTGAATGCTAGGGATTGGTACACTTGAAGATTAGTGATTTCCAAAACATCATGGATTACATAGTTTGGTTCTACTAATTTTGGTGGGACACAAAATTATAACATGGATAACTTCATACAAGACATAATATTAATCTCACAAAATTAAACACATAAGTATCATTAGGGTTTTTCTTTTTATTTATTTTTTAAATAAATAAATTAACACATAACCTAACCTATAGCTTAGACATAAAATTAGAGTGCACAGATTATGTATGAGCATAATTTATTTGAACAGAGAACATTTCTATGAACATTTTGCAATTTGAACCACTAAATTTGGAGTTCATATGAAAAAGATATGAAATAAACAAGTTTTGAAGTTTGAAATATGAAACTAAGTCCAATTCTGTGATTATTTAAAAGGCCAAGGGTCTGTTTAAAAGAAGTCAGGGGCCTACTTGCAAACCATAGGGACGGAGGGTTCTATTACCCGAGAACTGGAGGTTCTTTTTACAAAACTAAAAACTGAAGGGGTATCGGGCCAAAGCGAGGGCACATGACCGAGCTAAATTAGCTAGTCACTGCGCGAACGCGGCAAACCGGCACAGACAAACACCGGCGAAGCCAAATTGGCCAATACAGAGCAGAATTGGGAGAAATCAAGCATGGGAACGGACATCTCACCTCGGGATGGAGCTCGAGGTGACTTGGTGTGGTGCGGGGAGGCTTCGGTTGGCCGGACGTCGAAGGATCACAGCGGCGGCGAACTCCGACCTGCGCAGGGAAGAGGCTGAGCGCGGACCAAGCGGTAGAGTTGAGGAAAGGGGAAACCACTGTGGGTTCCTGGTGCACCAAGCTCAAGCGGAACTCACCGTGGCCAAAGCGCTGTCAGAAGTCCAGCGGCGACAACAAGGGGGAAACAGCTCCGCGGCTGGGTGAGTGCGAGGGCGAGGGAAGCGCGAAAGTGAGGCAGGGGTCAGCCGAGGGGGTGTGTGAGGCTTTACCTAGGGCTCAAGCGACATGGTCGGGGCGTGTAGTCGTGGGCGCAGGTCTAGCGGGCGGGGCGCACGCCATGGGCGCGGCGGTTGCGGAGGAGGAGGACGGGTCTGACGTAGGGCCCATGTGCCAGCGAGAGCGAACGACCGAACAGGCGGACGAGCGGGGTCCACGGGACAGTGAGAGAAGGGAATGCACTCGTGAAGGGAGTGGGCGCCGACTGATCAGTCCCACCGGGTAGAGAAAGAGAGGGGGAGTGAGCGGGCGGGTCGCGGCGCCGACAGGTGGGGCCCGCCTGCCAGCGTTCGCAGGCGCGCGCACGGGAGGGTTAGTTGGGCCGGCTTGGGCCGAAAGGCCGAGGGGGAGGGGGTTTCAGGCTGCTTTCCTTTTCTTTTTATTTTCTGAATTTCAAATCCTTTTTCCTTTTATTTCTCAATTCAAATTGAAATACCAATTCAAATCCAAACTAATTCAAACATGTGCAACGATTCAAAGAATACCTTAAACTCAGCATGATGCACATTTCATGACTCACATTGTTTTGACAAAATAAATAATCAATCCATTTCCTAATTAACCTAATTCTAGCTAAAAGAAAAAGAGAGAGAGAAACTAGAGAGAGACAAGAGTAACACCTAAATTTGGTAGATATTTAGAAAGAAATTTTTATACCCAAATTCAGAGTGTTACAGACTGCCTCCCCCACCATGCCTTAGATAAACCGCATGTGTCTAACATGGCATTCACCAAGTCAGTCAACATACGGTTTTTCCTCTTAGCAATCCCGTTTGATTGGGTGAATAAGGAGGTGTCCTCTCATGAATAATGTCATGTTCTACACAAAAATCATCAAAGACTTTGGGAAAGTATTCACCACCACGATCTGACCTAAGACATTTGATCTTTCTCTCTAGTTGGTTTTCAACTCTAGCCTTATAGATTTTAAAGTAGTCCAAAGCCCCATCCTTAGTTTTTAGAAAGTATACATAACAAAATCTAGATGGATCATCAATCTATGTCATGAAGTATCTCGTGCCACCTTTTGTCAACACACCATTCATCTCGCAAAGATCAGAATGTATGAGTTCTAGAGGTGTCAGGTGTCTTTCCTCAGCAGCCTTGTAAGGCTTTCTAGGTTGCTTCGACTGCACACAACTATGTCACTTAGAACCTTTGACTATGGTGATATTCGGACTTAAACTCATGGAGGAAAACCGAGACATAGAACCAAAATTAATATGACACAAATGAGAATGCCAAATACTCACAAGATCATCAACGTTAGCACAAATATGGTTCACAAACTTATTATTGAAATCTAATAGGGAAAAGCGGTACAAGCCTCCGTAATCATAGCCTTTACCAATAAATTGTCCAGTCTTAGACCCAACTATTTTATTGGACTCCAAAACTACCTTGAACCCACCTCTACATAGAAGGTGATGAGGACATCACTCCCATACAAATAATGCATAGGCTGACAACATGAGTACATGCACGACAGCTAACTCTCTAGGTTTGTTCTTACCTAGTCAACTGTATTTTAGAGCTTATGATTTGTGCCATGGATGTTTTGATGATTAGGAACCTTGGAGAGGACCATCAAGGACTTGAGAAAGGCCAAGATATCAAGGAGGAGAAGCCAGGACGTTCACAACAAGAGAAAGCGAAGTCCAACTCAACTTCGTCTCCACCTCGGAGTCCAGGACCAGTCTGCACTAAAACGAACGCCTAGGTGAAAGGGAAATGTGCCCTTGGGCCATTTCTAAGTATTTTGGTGATTGAGTGCCAACACAAGTGTTTTTGTGTTAATCTATGCAAAGTGGTGGACAAAGTGCAAATCATGTCAAAAGGTATGTTTCTAGACTTAGTACATTGTTTTATGGACTAATGTATTGTGTCTAAGTGCTGGAAACAGGAAAAATTGAGTTGGAAATGAGATGGCTTTGTTCAGCCAAAGTCTGCTTAGTCTGGGTGCACCGGACTGTCTGGTGGTGCACCGGACAGTGTCCGGTGCGCCAGCCTGGCTCTGGCGAACAGACTGCTCTCGGGACTTCGACGGCGGTGTATGGCTAAAATTCACCGGTCTGTCCGGTGGTGCACCGGACTGTTCGGTGAGCTGTTCACAGGCGAACTCGTCGCTCTTGGGAGATGATTAACGGTGTACGACTAAAATTCACCGGTCTGTCCGGTGGGGCACCAGACTGTCCGGTGAGTCCACAGTCAGCCGGGGCAACGGTCGGCCGAGGATTCCGCGCGTGACGCGTGGCCGAGCCAACGGTCACATTGGTGCACCGGACTATCCGGTGTGCACCGGACAGTGTCCGGTGCGCCAACGGCTCTCAGACTCCAACGGTCGGCTTCGCCAAATAAGGAAGGATATCTGCACCGGACAGTGTCCGGTGGTGCACCGGACTGTCTGGTGCGCCAGTCGACAGAAGGCAAGATCTGCCTTCCAGGATTGCTCTCAACGGCTCCTAGCTGCCTTGGGGCTATAAAAGGGACCCCTAGGCGCATGGAGGAGTACACCAAGCATTCCTTGAGCATTCTTGATCACTCACACTCCATTCTTGTGCACTTGTTTGACATTCTAGTGATTTGAGCTCCGTTCTAGTGTGCTAGTCTTTTGAGCTTAAGTTTGGGTCTTGTGTGTGTGTATTTGCTGTGATCTTAGTGTCTTGTGTGAGTTGCTAATCCCTCCCTTACTCCGTGCTTCTTTGTGAACTTCAAGTGTAAGGGCGAGAGGCTCCAAGTTGTGGAGATTCCTCGCAAACGGGATTAAGAAAAGCAAGCAAAACACCATGGTATTC
This sequence comes from Zea luxurians, assembly GCA_029449295.1. Taxonomy (NCBI): domain Eukaryota; kingdom Viridiplantae; phylum Streptophyta; class Magnoliopsida; order Poales; family Poaceae; genus Zea; species Zea luxurians. The sequence continues at coordinate 120,190,096 of JAOPSE010000009.1, forward strand.
AAGTGGGTCTTTGGACCGCTTGAGAGGGGTTGATTGCAACCCTCGTCCGTTGGGACGCCATAACGTGGAGTAGGCAAGCGTTGGTCTTGGCCGAACCACGGGATAACCATCGTGCCACCTCTGTGATTGATCTCTTGTGGTTATTGTGTTTTCTTGAAGACTCCTCTCTAGCCACTTGGCGATTATTGTGCTAACGCTTAACCAAGTTTTTGTGGCTTAAGTTTCAAGTTCTACAGGATCACCTATTCACCCCCCCTCTAGGTGCTCTCAATTGGTATCAGAGTCGTTCTCTTCACAAAGGGACTAATCGCCCGAAGAGATGGATCCTAAGGGGAAGGGAATCGTGATCAACGATAAAGAGAAGGAGTCCTTCGTCAACGAGCCTAAGGATGACAAGCCTACCGACTCGGGCTCGGGCCACAGACGCAAAGATGGAAAGAAGAAGAAGACGAGACGCATCAAGGAGATCGTCTACTACGACGACAGTGATGAGTCCACTTCTTCCCATAAGGACAACGACGACAACGACTACGACAAACGAAAGACGGTTAACTCAAACTTCTCTTTCGATTATTCGCGTATTCCTCAAAGTTCAAATTCACATTTGCTCTCCATTCCTCTCGGCAAGCCTCCACACTTTGATGGGGAGGACTATGGATTTTGGAGCCACAAAATGCGTAGTCACCTGTTCTCTCTCCATCCAAGCATATGGGAGATTGTTGAGAATGGAATGAAATTTGATAGCTCGGATAGTCCTATTTTTATTAATGAACAGATTCATAGAAATGCACAAGCTACTACTGTGTTGTTAGCCTCCTTGTGCAGGGACGAGTACCATAAGGTGAGCGGCTTGGATAATGCCAAGCAAATCTGGGACACCCCCAAGATCTCTCATGAGGGGAATGATGTCACCTTGCTCACCAAGATGGAGTTGGTAGAAGGCGAGCTCGGAAGATTTGCGATGATAAGGGGCGAGGAGCCAACCCAAACATACAACCGGCTCAAAACCCTTATCAACAAAATAAGGAGCTACGGAAGCATGCGATGGACGGACCACGACGTCGTCCGCCTAATGCTAAGGTCCTTTACCGTTCTCAATCCACATTTGGTGAATAATATTCGTGAGAATCCCAGGTACACCAAAATGTCGCTCGAAGAAGTCCTTGGAAAATTTATAAGCGGGCGAATGATGATCAAGGAGGCGAGGTACGTGGACGACGCACTGAATGGTCCAATCAATGAGCCTCAACCCGTTGCTCTCAAGGCAACGAGAAGCAAGGAGGCGTTACCTAGCAAGGTGGCGCAAGTTGAGGCGGCATGGCTCAATGATGAAGAGATGGCCCTCATCATCAAGCGCTTCAAGATGGCGCTTAAGGGTCGCAAGGGACAGCCAAGCAAGACCAAGACAAAGGGGAAGCGCTCATGCTTCAAATGTGGTAAGATTGGTCATTTTATTGCTAACTGTCCTGATAATGAAAGTGACCAGGAAAAAGAGAACAAAAGGGAGAAGAAAAAGAATTACAAGAAGGCCAAGGGCGAGGCACATATCGGAAAGGAGTGGGATTCGGATTGCTCCTCTTCCGACTCCGACAATGAAGGACTCGCCGCCACCGCCTTCAACAAGTAATCCCTCTTCCCAAACGAGCATCACGCGTGCCTCATGGCGAAGGAGAAGAAGGTATGTACTCGGGATACCACTTATACTTCTTCAAGTGATGATGATTCTAGTGATGACGATGAAATAGACTATTCTAGTTTATTTAAAGGTTTAGATAGAATTAAAATTGGCAAAATTAATGAGTTAATTGATGCCTTGAATGAAAAGGATAGACTCTTAGAGAAACAAGAAGACCTTTTATATGAAGAGCATGATAAATTTGTTAGTGCACAAAATTCACTTGCTCTAGAGGTTAAAAGGAATGAAATGCTTTCTTGTGAACTATCTACTTGTCATGAAACCATTTCTACTTTAAAAGGTGTTAATGATGATTTAAATGCTAAACTAGAAGTAGCAAGTAAATCTAATTCTTGTGTAGAACATGTTATGATTTGCACCAGGTGTAAAGATTTTGACATTGATGCTTGTAGTGAACACCTAGTTTCAATTTCCAAATTGAATGATGAATTGGCTAGTCTTAATGCCCAACTTAAGACTAGCAAGAGTGAATTTGACAAACTAAAATTTCCAAGGGATGCCTACACAATTGGTAGACACCCCTCAATTAAGGATGGTCTTGGCTTCAAGAGGGAAGTCAAGAACTTAACAAGCCATAAGGCTCCCATCTCCGCCAAGGAGAAAGGGAAGGCCCCTATGGCTAATAGTGTGCAAAAGAACCATGCTTTTATGTACCATGACAGGAGACAATCTAGAAATGCTTATAGGAGTTATAATGCATATGATGCTTTTGAGTCTCATACCATGTTTGCTTCTAGTTCTTCCTATATGCATGATAGAAATATTGCTAGGAGAAATGTTGTTCATAATATGCCTAGAAGAAATGTTGTTAATGTTCCTAGGAAAGTTAATGAACCTTCTACAATATATCATGCTTGCAATGCTTCTTTTGCCATTTATAGAAAGAATAAGAAGGTGATTGCTAGGAAATTAGGGGCAAGATGCAAGGGAGATAAAACTTGCATTTGGATCCCTAAGACAATTGTGACTAACCTTGGAGGACCCAACAAGAGTTGGGTACCTAAGACCCAAGCCTAAATTTGCCTTGCAGGTTTATGCATCCGGGGGTTCAAGCTGGATTATCGACAGCGGATGCACAAACCATATGACAAGGGAGAAGAAGATGTTCACCTCCTACGTCAAAAATAAGGATTCCCAAGATTCAATAATATTCGGTGATGGGAACCAAGGCAAGGTAAAAGGGTTAGGTAAAATTACTATTTCATCTGAGCACTCTATTTCTAATGTGTTTTTAGTTGAGTCGCTTGGATATAATTTGTTATCTGTTAGTCAATTATGCAAAATGGGATATAATTGTCTATTTACAAATGTAGATGTGTCTGTCTTTAGAAGATGTGATGGTTCACTAGCTTTTAAGGGTGTACTAGACGGCAAACTTTATTTGGTTGATTTTGCAAAAGAAGAGGCCGGTCTAGATGCATGCTTAATTGCTAAGACTTGCATGGGCTGGCTGTGGCATTGCCGCTTAGCACATGTGGGGATGAAGAACCTCCACAAGCTTCTAAAGGGAGAACACATGATAGGTCTAACTAATGTATATTTCGAAAAAGATAGACCTTGTGTAGCTTGTCAAGCAGGAAAACAAGTGGGAGGCTCTCATCACACCAAAAATGTGATGACCACATCAAGACCCTTGGAGATGCTTCATATGGACCTCTTCGGACCCGTCGCCTATCTAAGTATAGGAGGAAGTAAGTATGGTCTTGTTATAGTTGATGATTTTTCCCGCTTCACTTGGGTATTCTTTTTGCAGGATAAATCTGAAACCCAAGGGACCCTCAAGCGCTTCCTGAGGAGAGCTCAAAATGAGTTTGAGCTCAAGGTGAAGAAGATAAGGAGCGACAACGGGTCCGAGTTCAAGAACTTTCAAGTGGAGGAGTTCCTTGAGGAGGAGGGGATCAAGCACGAGTTCTCCGCTCCCTACACACCTCAGCAAAATGGTGTGGTAGAGAGGAAGAATAGGACACTCGTCAATATGGCGAGGACTATGCTTGGAGAGTTCAAGACCCCCGAGCGTTTTTGGTCAGAAGCCGTGAACACGGCTTGCCACGCCATCAACAGGGTCTATCTTCACCGCCTCCTCAAGAAGACTTCATATGAGCTGCTAACTGGTAACAAACCCAATGTGTCTTATTTTCGTGTATTTGGGAGCAAGTGTTATATTCTTGTGAAGAAAGGTAGAACCTCTAAATTTGCTCCCAAAGCTGTAGAAGGGTTTTTATTAGGTTATGACTCAAATACAAAGGTGTATCGGGTCTTCAACAAATCATCGGGTTTAGTTGAAGTCTCTAGCGACGTTGTATTTGATGAGACTAATGGCTCTCCAAGAGAGCAAGTTGTTGATCTTGATGATGTAGATGAAGAAGACGTTCCAACGGCCGCAATGCACACCATGGCGATTGGTGATGTGCGACCACAGGAACAATTGGAGCAAGATCAACCATCTTCCTTAACAATGGTGCATCCCTCAACCCAAGATGACGAACAGGTACCTCAAGTGGAGGCGCATGATCAAGGGGGAGCACAGGATGTTCAAAGTAAAGAGGAAGAAGCACCTCAGGCACCTCCAACCCAAGTTCGAGCGATGATTCAAAGGAATCATCCCGTAGACTAAATTTTGGGTGATATTAGCAATGGAGTAACTACTCGTTCAAGATTAGTTAATTTTTGTGAGCATTACTCCTTTGTCTCTTCTATTGAGCCTTTCAGGGTAGAAGAGGCCTTGCTAGATCCGGACTGGGTGTTGGCCATGCAGGAGGAACTCAACAACTTCAAGCGCAATGAAGTTTGGACACTGGTGCCTCGTCCCAAGCAAAATGTTGTGGGAACCAAATGGGTGTTCCGCAACAAACAGGACGAGCATGAGGTGGTGACGAGAAACAAGGCTCGACTTGTGGCAAAAGGATATGCCCAAGTCGCAGGTTTGGACTTTGAGGAGACATTTGCTCCTGTGGCTAGGCTAGAATCAATTCGTATTTTGCTAGCATATGCCGCTCACCATTCTTTCAGGTTGTACCAAATGGATGTGAAGAGCGCTTTCCTCAACGGGCTGATCAAGGAGGAGGTGTACGTGGAGCAACCCCCTGGCTTCGAGGATGAACGGTACCCCGACCACGTGTGTAAGCTCTCTAAGGCGCTCTATGGACTTAAGCAAGCCCCAAAAGCATGGTATGAATGCCTTAGAGACTTTTTAATTGCTAATGCTTTCAAGGTTGGGAAAGCCGATCCAACTCTTTTCACTAAGACTTGCAATGGTGATCTTTTTGTGTGCCAAATTTATGTCGATGACATAATATTTGGTTCTACTAACCAAAAGTCTTGTGAAGAGTTTAGCAGGGTGATGAAGCAAAAATTCGAGATGTCGATGATGGGCGAGTTGAACTACTTCCTTGGGTTCCAAGTGAAGCAACTCAAGGACGATACCTTCATCTCCCAAACAAAGTACACGCAAGACTTGCTAAAGCGGTTTGGGATGAAGGACGCCAAGCCCGCAAAGACGCCGATGGGAACTAACGGACACACCGACCTCAACAAAGGAGGTAAGTCAGTTGATCAAAAAGCATACCGGTCCATGATAGGTTCTTTGCTTTATTTATGTGCTAGTAGACCGGATATTATGCTTAGTGTATGCATGTGTGCTAGATTTCAATCCGATCCAAGGGAGTGTCACTTGGTGGCCGTGAAGCGAATTCTTAGATATTTAGTCGCTACGCCTTGCTTCGGGATCTGGTATCCAAAGGGGTCTAACTTTGACTTAATTGGATATTCAGATTCCGACTATGCTGGATGTAAGGTCGATAGGAAGAGTACATCGGGGACGTGCCAATTCTTATGAAGGTCCCTGGTGTCGTGGAACTCTAAGAAACAAACTTCCGTTGCCCTATCCATCGCTGAGGCCGAGTACGTTGCTGCAGGACAGTGTTGTGCGCAACTACTTTGGATGAGGCAGACCCTCTGGGACTTTGGCTACAATCTGAGCAAAGTCCCACTCCTATGTGATAATGAGAGTGCTATCCGAATAGCGGAAATCCTGTTGAGCATAGCCGCACAAAGCACATTGACATCCGGCATCACTTTTTGAGAGACCACCAGCAAAAGGGAGATATCGAAGTGTTTCATGTTAGCACCGAGAACCAGCTAGCCGATATCTTCACTAAGCCTTTAGATGAGAAGACCTTTTGCAGGCTGCGTAGTGAGCTAAATGTCCTAGATTCGCGGAACTTGGATTGATTTATAGCATACATGTGTTTATGCCTTTGATCATGTTCCTTATGCATTTTGTTGCTTACTGTGGTGCTCAAGTTGTACAAACACTCCCTGGACCTCACAAGTCCTTTTTGCAAGTGATGCACATATTTAGGGGGAGCTGTGCTACAACTTGACCCTTTGAGATTAACCGTGTGCTTGAGTTTGCTTGTTGTAGTCTCAAAGGAGGTTTGAAAGGGAAAAGGTGGACTTGGACCATGAAAGATTTCCACTGCACTCCGATGAGAGGGTAACTTATTCCAAGTTCATCTCATGTACTCTTATTGCCTTTGTACTCTTATTTGAAGATTTTGGTGAGGCAATGGGGTTAAAAGGCCAAGATTGATCCCGTTTTGGTGCTTGATGCCAAAGGGGGAGAAAATAAAGGCCAAAGCAATAGATGGATCAGCTACCACTTGAGAAATTTTGAAAATAGTAGATTAGAGATTTTGGCTTGTCAAAACTCGTTTATTGTCTCTTTTGTCAAAAGTTGGCCTCTTGTGGGGAGAAGTATTGATTATGGGAAAAAGGGGGAGTTTTGAAAATCCTTGATCCATTTCTGTTGGAATACCTCTCTTTATGTCTCTACATATGGATTTGACTTAGAGATAGTAATGAGTTTGATTTGCAAAAACAAACCAAGTGGTGGCAAAGAGTGATCCATATATGTCAAAATTGAATCAAAACAATTTTGAGTGTTCATTTGCCTTGATATTGCACTTGTTCTAGTTGCTTTATGTTGTGTTGGCATAAATCACCAAAAAGGGGGAGATTGAAAGGGAAATGTGCCCTTGGGCCATTTCTAAGTATTTTGGTGATTGAGTGCCAACACAAGTGTTTTTGTGTTAATCTATGCAAAGTGGTGGACAAAGTGCAAATCATGTCAAAAGGTATGTTTCTAGACTTAATACATTGTTTTATGGACTAATGTATTGTGTCTAAGTGCTGGAAACAGGAAAAATCGAGTTGGAAATGAGATGGCTTTGTTCAGCCAAAGTCTGCTTAGTCTGGGTGCACCGGACTGTCTGGTGGTGCACCAGACAGTGTCCGGTGCGCCAGGCTGGCTCTGGCGAACAGGCTGCTCTCGGGACTTCGACGGCGGTGTGCGGCTAAAATTTACCGGTCTGTCCGGTGAGCTGTTCACAGGCGAACTCGTCGCTCTCGGGAGATGATTAACGGCGTACGACTAAAATTCACCGGTCTGTCTGGTGGCGCACCGGACTGTCCGGTGAGTCCACAGTCAGCCGGGGCAACGGTCGGCCGAGGATTCCGCGTGTGACGCGTGGCCGAGCCAACGGTCACATTGGTGCACCGGACTGTCCGGTGTGCACCGGACAGTGTCCGGTGCGCCAACGGCTCTCAGACTCCAACGGTCGGCTTCGCCAAATAAGGAAGGATATCTGCACCGGACAGTGTCCGGTGGTGCACCGGACTGTCCGGTGCGCCAGTCGACAGAAGGCAAGATCTGCCTTCCAGGATTGCTCTCAACGGCTCCTAGCTGCCTTGGGGCTATAAAAGGGACCCCTAGGCGCATGGAGGAGTACACCAAGCATTCCTTGAGCATTCTTGATCACTCACACTCCATTCTTGCGCACTTGTTTGACATTCTAGTGATTTGAGCTCCGTTCTAGTGTGCTAGTCTTTTGAGCTTAAGTCTGGGTCTTGTGTGTGTATTTGCTGTGATCTTAGTGTCTTGTGTGAGTTGCTAATCCCTCCCTTACTCCGTGCTTCTTTGTGAACTTCAAGTGTAAGGGCGAGAGGCTCCAAGTTGTGGAGATTCCTCGCAAACGGGATTAAGAAAAGCAAGCAAAATACCGTGGTATTCAAGTGGGTCTTTGGACCATTTGAGAGGGGTTGATTGCAACCCTCGTCTGTTGGGACGCCACAATGTGGAGTAGGCAAGCGTTGGTCTTGGCCGAACCACGGGATAACCATCGTGCCACCTCTGTGATTGATCTCTTGTGGTTATTGTGTTTTGTTGAAGACTCCTCTCTAGCCACTTAGCGATTATTGTGCTAACGCTTAACCAAGTTTTTGTGGCTTAAGTTTCAAGTTCTACAGGATCACCTATTCACCCCCCTCTAGGTGCTCTCACTAGGATGCATCTGACCTCCGATTAGGTTGTACTTTATATGGATGGAAAACTAAGGAGATAAGATTTCCAACCCAATTGGAACCAACTTAAAATTAATTTGGAGTACATGGGAATCATTGAAACAAGTCAGCGTTCAGATTTTGTTTTGGTGTTACGACACCGTCTCTTGGGCTATTGGATCGTGTATCATGTTGGAGCCTATTAGGGGTACCTACAAGAGTTGTGCACACCCCTAACCCCTATTTTAACAGGAGCCACCGCCACATTAGGGTTTGAGTTTTGCTTAGATCATATCTGTCATCGAACAATATCGTCGTTCATCGGTTTGTGAGACCCCACCCTGTGATCAATACAGTTTTGATTGTGTTCTTCCTATTCTTGCTTGTGTTCTTGATTGAGCTTGTAGGAATAAGCCTTCGTGGTGAAGTCACTCGTGTGTCACGGGTGATAACCAATAGAGCATTAGTGTAGTGATTGTGAGGATCCGTTCGCTCGGAGCCTTGGATCATCAACGTCGAGATCTACACCCAATCAAGTTATCATACCTCATGGAAGTTCAGGCCTCGTCCTCTATCAAGTGGTATCAAGATTCTGGTTGCCCGTGATGTATAATCCTACCTTTCGATTTGTTTTGTTCATCCCATAAACCAAAAAAGCCAAAAAAACATCAGTGTTGACCTACAAACCGTGTTGACCTAAAACCTTCGCCTTAGCCTTTGCACAATTTGGTTTCAGATTCCGCCGTATTGAGTTTGTGTCCTAGGTCAAGGTCTTGTTGCTGGTTTAGATTTGTTTTGGTTCAGTTTTGATCCTTTTGTTCCACTTCCATCCTACAAAATCGATATCCAAAACAGATCCCATCTACAAAACAGTCATATTTTATCTCATCATCTCGTCAATATCAGATTAGTTTATGTCCAGTTCGGTATTATGGGCATAAATCTCGCATATAAACTCGGAATTTTATGTTCTTACTCTTTATGGAAAGCTAAAAAAATTATCTACAACTTTTGTATTTACGAGTTTTTCAGAAAACATTATTATCAAAGCGTTATCTCCTTTGGAAGTAAATCTATTTTGGATCCTAAATTTCAGACCAATCTATTTTCGGGGTCATTATCTCCCACTTCCTTTACCTAAAATCGACGATCCTTATATGTAAAAGAAAGAGAAAAAAGAGATCTACAACTTTCATGTTGTGAGCTTTTGCTTTTGAGGTGACTATATTTGTCAAACAGTTTGGAAGTTAGAGTAGAAAATCTATAAAAGACAAACGATGATTTTTTTAATACTCTTAATTGTATCTTGTTTTTGAGGCACTTTTGTGAATAAAAAGAGAATATAAAAGGCAAGTGTACAAAAAAAGACACACAAAAAATAGAAAAAAGAGAAAAAAATGTGCGCATAAGCAGGAACACCATTGATCTGTGCACCTCTATGATTTATTTTATTTCCATCTTGTTTCCTTGTTGTACCTAGATCCTTGTTACCTCCTTGGTGTTTTCCTCCAACTGTTCTAATATATTCTCTAGGCTAGCAACTAGGACGAGTACTTGGAACACTTATTCAACATTGCTATCTGTTAATGACTTGTGTGCCACAAATATTTATTTAGTGAGCCTTTCCAAAGCTCTACTGTATTTGAGTATCACTGGTGAACACGGGTTACAGATGAGCTATGGACGGTTCTTCTGTCGATCTAGTGGTGGTGTAGTTGCTATGGGAGGACTTAATGAGCTATGAGGTGGTTATGGGACATGACCAGATGAGATGAAATATGAGATGCCTTCGTAGGGGTACCCCCTTGGCCTTATTGAAAGGGAATGGCCTTAACCATTTTCTATAATTGATTTTGGTGCTTGACGACCATAGCAAATCTTGTGGACTAACTAGTTTGCCTAGTTGATTATTTCTCAGGCACATAAGTTCATATATATCAATTCTCAGTCGACTGTCCGTAATATCGTTGATTATTCCGGACATGAGAAGCTTTTTGGAAATTCCCATTCAATACAAGAGCAAGCACTTCATCCCAAGACACATTCAAAGCTTTCAAACCTCTCCAAGTGCCATAATTGTAACTAGTGATCATTAGTGATTAGTGACTTGAGAGAGTGTGTTCCAATTTTTCATTTGTTGCTCTTGTTGCATGGCTTTCTTAATCATTCTTTCTTCATCTCCTTCTAAACTCTCAAGTGACTTGTAAAGCTAGCAAGAGACACCTAAGTGTGTGGTGATCCTTGTGGGGTCTAAGTGACCCTCGAGATTAAGGAGAAGCACTCAATCGGTCAAAGTGATCATTTGAGAGAGGGAAAGGGTTGAAAGAGACCTGGCCTACGTGGCGTGACCTCCTCATTAGGGAGTAAGTTCTTCGGAACTGAACCTCGAGAAACAAATCGTTGTGTTCATTTGTGTTGATCATTACTTTTATGATTTGATTCTTCCTCTCCCCTCTCTCTAAGTTCTCTTGCTTACAATCTTTTTGAGTTAGCTCCCAAAGTCATCCACATTGATTGAGCAACTCATAGCAAGAAGAACTCTCTTCTGCACTCCGATTTCGTTATTACTAATTTCTAATCCTAACCCCGGGTGAAGTTCGTGTTCAAAGTTTATAGTTTTTAGGTTTCACCTATTCACCCCCCTCTAGGTGACTTTTAATTGGTATCGGAGCCCGGTACTTCATTAGAGTCTAACAACTCGAAGTGATGTCGGGAGAACACGCCAAAAAGGATTTGATCACCAGGGAAAAGCCCAGATCTTTGGGGAAGAAGAATGAAGGCAAGACTCCGTCAAAGGAGGCTAAGATATCCAGCGACAAGCACAAGGAGGACAAGGAAGAATCTGTTGACTCCATCAAATCACACAAAAAGGGCAACAAGAAGAAAAAGAAGATGAAGAAGGTGGTCTACTATGAGACCGACTCATCCATGCCCTCAACCTCCAACGCCAAGTCGGCATCTTCAAAGCGCCAGGAGCGTAAGAAGTATAGTAAGATCCCTCTTCGCAATCCTTGCATTCCTAAACGTGCTCCTTTACTTTTAGTTCCCTTAGGCAAACCACCATACTTTGATGGTGAAGATTATTCTATGTGGAGTGATAAAATGAGGCACCATCTAACCTCACTCCACGAAAGCATTTGGGATATTGTTGAGTTTGGAGCACAGGCACCACAAGTCGGCGATGAGGACTACGACTTCGATGAGGCTACCCAAGTGAGGCACTTCAACTCCCAAGCTACCTCCATACTCCTCACTTCCTTGTGTAGAGAGGAGTACAACAAGGTGCAAGGGTTGAAAAGTGCCAAAGAAATTTGGGACATCCTCAAGACGTCGCACAAAGAGGACAAAGTCACCAAGATCACCAAGCGGGAAACAATCCAGGGAGAACTTGGTCGATTTGTCCTCAAGAAAGGAGAAGAGCCACAAGACATGTACAACCGGCTCCAGACCATGGTGAACCAAGTCCACAACCTCAGGAGCACCAAGTGGGATGACCATGAGGTGGTCAAGGTTATTCTAAGATCTCTTGTTTTTCGTAACCCCACTCAAGTACAATTAATTTGTGAGAACCCTAGGTATGAGCAAATGTCTCTCGAGGAGGTGATTGGCAAGTTTGTGAGCTTTGAACTTATGGTCAAAGACTCCAAACACATTGTTAACTTAGAGCAAGGTGCCACCTCTATAGCCAAGGTGCAACCCATTGCATTGAAGGCAACGAAAGAAAAGAAGGAAGAGCCTACACCAACCAAAAGGCTCCCAATTGATGCCTCCAAGCTTGACAACGAGGAAATGGCTCTTATCATTAAGAGCTTTCGACAAATCCTTAAGCAAAGGAAGGGGAAGGAGTACAAACTCTGCTCCAAGAGTGTTTGCTACTGGTGTGGTAAGTCTGGTCACTATATTGCTAAATGTCAATATGCAAGTGATAGTGACAAGGACGATGATAAGAAAGGGAAGAAAAAGATGGAGAAGAAGTACTATAACAAGAAGAAGGGTGGCGAGGCACACATAGGAAGGGAGTGTGACTCCGACGAGAGCTTCACCGGCTCCTCCTCCGACGAGGACACCGCCAACATCACCATCAACAAGGGTCTTCTCTTTCCCAACGTCGGCCACAAGTGTCTCATGGCCAAGGACAGAAAAAATAAGAATGTATACTTTAGAGACACCCCAAAATATACTACTTTCGATGATGAGGTTAGCTATAGTGAAAAGAATGAAGATTTGTCTTCTCTTTTTGCAAACCTTACCATAGAACAAAAGGAGAAAATCGATGAATTGATAAAATCCATTAACGAGAAGGATGAAATCTTGGAATGCTAAGAAGATCTACTCATTAAGGAGAACAAAAAATTTGTTAAGCTAAAAGATGCATTTGCTCTCGAAGTTGAAAAATGCAAAAACTTGACTAAAGAGCTAAAACAAGCAGTAGTTCAATTTCTTGTCTCAAAACTAAAAATGCTAGTTTAATTGCCAAGATTGAGTAATTGAATGTTTGCCATGTCCCTACATCTACCATTGAGCATGTTACTATTTGCACTAGATGTAGAGATGTTGATGTTAATGCTATGAATGATCACCTTGCTATGATTAAAGAACAAAATGATCACATAGCTAAGCTGAATGCCAAAATTGTCGAGCATGAGCTTGAAAAGGAAAAAATTAATTTGCTCATAGTACTTTACAATGGGAGACGCCCTGGCATTAAGGATGGGATTGGTTTCCAACCTAGGAGCCAAAACAACATCAAACTTAATGCCCATAGAAATAAGATTTCCAAGTTGTTAAGGGCAAGGCTCCCATGGTGTAAGATAGATAAGGTTATATTTTATTTCCTGAAAACTATCCTAAGCAAAAGATTAGAAAAAATCATGCTAAGAAATCTCGTCATGTTGCTCATCATGCTTATATTTACAGAAATGAGGCTTCTAGTTCTAGGCATAAAACTCATGTTAAGATGCCTAAGAAAAAGATTGCTGATGCTTCAAATGAACATAGCATTTCATTTAAGACCTTTGATGCATCCTTTGTTCTTACTAACAAATCGGGCAAAGTAGTTACCAAATATGTTGGGGCCAAGCACAAGAGTTCAAAGACTTGTGTTTGGGTACCCAAGGTGCTTGTTTCTAATGTGAAAGGACCCAAGACCGTTTGGGTACCTAAGGACACGACCTAAATCTATGTTGTAGGTTTATGCATCCAGTGGAACAAGTTGGATAATCAACAGCAGGTGCACAAACCACATGACAGGGGAGAAAAGAATGTTCTCCTCATATGAGAAAAATGATGACCCAAAGAGCAATCACATTCGGGGATGGAAATCAAGGTTTGGTCAAAGGAATGGGTAAAATTGCTATATCAACTAATCATTCCATTTCTAATATATTCTTGTAGAATCTCTAGGTTATAACTTGCTTTTTATGTCTCAATTATGCAAAATGGGATACAACTGTTTATTTACTGATGTTGATGTTACCGTCTTTAGAAGAAATGATGATTCACTAGCCTTTAGGGGAGTGTTAGATGGTCAGCTATATTTAGTTGATTTAACAGATAATTATACTGAACTAGACACTTGCCTGATTGCTAAGACTAATATGGGTTGGCTCTCGCATTGCCGACTTGCTCATGTTAGGATGAAGAATCTTCACAAGCTTCTAAAGGGGAACACATTTTAGGACTAACCAATGTTCATTTTGAGAAAGACAGAATTTGTAGTGCATGTCAATCAGGGAAGCAGGTTGGGGTTCATCATCCACACAAAAACATCATGACTACCGAGAGGCCACTTGAGCTGCTCCACATGGATCTTTTCGGTCCGATTGCTTACATAAGCATCGGTGGGAGTAAGTATTGTCTTGTAATTGTGGATGACTGTTCTCGATTCACTTGGGTGTTCTTTTTGCAGGAAAAATCACAAACCCAAGAAACCTTAAAGAAATTATTGAGACGGGCTCAAAATGAATTCGGATTAATAATCAAAAAGATTAGAAGTGACAATGGAACGGAGTTCAAGAACTCTCAAATTAAAGGATTTATTGAGGAGGACATCAAGCATGAGTTCTCTTCTCCCTACGCACCTCAACAAAATGATCTTGTGGAGAGAAGAATATAACTCTTATGAATATGGCAAGGACCATGCTTGAGAAATACAAGACATCAGATCGGTTTTGAACGGAAGCGATTAACATTGCTTGTTACTCCATCAACCGGCTCTACCTTCACCGAATCCTCAAGAAAAATCATATGAACTCCTCACCAGTAAAAAGCCCAACGTTCCTTATTTTCGAGTTTTTGGGAGCATGTGCTTTATTCTTCTTAAAAGAGGTAGAAATTCAAAATTTTGTCCTAAAGTTGTAGACAGTTTTTACTTGGTTATGACTCAAACACAAGGTCATATAGAGTTTTCCACAAATCCACTGGATTAGTTGAAGTTTCTTTTGACATTGTGTTTGATGATACTAATGGCTCTCATGGAGAGCAAGTTGATTTTGATGAGTTAGATGATGAATAGGCTTCGTGCATCGCGCTAAGGAACATGTCCATTGGAGATGTATGTCCACAAGAACCCAAAGAGCCTTCACATGCACAAGATCAACCATTATCTTCCATACAAGCATCTCCACCAACTCAAGATGATAAACTGGCTCAAGAAGAAGAAGATCAAGTTCAAGACAATGAGCCACCTCAAGAAGAAGGCATCGATCAAGAGGGAGATGAAGTTGATCAAGAAAAGGAGGATGAACAAGAGATTCAAGATCAAAGACCACCTCACCCAAGAGTCCACCAAGCAATTCAACGAGATCACCCCGTCAACTCCATACTTGGTGACATTCAAAAGAGGGTAACCACTCATTATTGAGTTGCTCATTTTTGTGAACATTACTCTTTTGTGTCTTCTATTGAGCCATATAGGGTAGAGGATGCACTTAGAGATCCAGAGTGGGTGGTGGCAATGCAAGAGGAGCTCAACAACTTCACAAGGAATTAGGTCTGGCATTTAGTTCCACGTCATGACCAAAATGTTGTAGGTACCAAGTGGGTATTCCGCAACAAACAAGATGGATGTGAAAAGTGCCTTCCATCTTGTTGCAAAGGGGTATTCACAAGTCGAAGGTTTGGATTTCGATGAAACCTATGCACCCATAGCTAAGCTTGAGTCAATTCGAATATTACTTGCCTATGCTACTTACCATGGCTTTAAGTTATATCAAATGGATGTGAAAAGTGCCTTCCTCAGTGGTCCTATCAAAGAAGAGGTGTATGTTGAGCAACCTCCCGGCTTTGAAGATAGTGAGTATCCTTCACATGTCTATAAGCTCTCAACGGCACTTTATGGGCTCAAAAAAGCCCCAAGAGCATGGTATGAATGTCTGAGAGACTTTCTTATTACTAATGGTTTTAAGGTAGGAAAAGCTGACCCTACTCTCTTCACTAAAGCAATTGTCAAAGATTTGTTTATATGCCAAATTTATGTTGATAATATTATCTTTGGGTCTACTAACAAGTCATCCTGTAAAGAGTTTAGAAGAATTATGATACATAAATTTGAGTTCTCCATGTGTAATACTCAAAGTTGTATACAAAGAATAATAGAGAGATCTCCTTATTTTGTGTGTCATAATTGCATCATAAAAAGAGCACACATATAATAATTAGTGCTTAATTAAAAACAAATGATATAAAAATAAAAGAAAGAGCATTTTGTTGGAGTTTTATATGCTTGTGCATTAAATAGAATAATAAGGATAAAAATAATAAGATAATAGACATTAGAAGTGGAATTAAAACCCTAAATTTGAAAATAGGGTTTTTAAAATAAGAAAGAGAGAAAGGTGATATAACTAATACCAATAATTATTTTTCAAAAATTGGTATTTTTCATTTCACAATATGATTGGGGGATAAAATTTGCCCAAGCTTTGAATTCAAAATTGTAAATCAAATTGAACTAGGAAATAGAGAAAAGAGGATAGAGAATAAAATAGAAAATAATAAAGGACTTCATGGGCTGACTGACCACCATTTCAGCCCACCAAAACTTCCCACGCGCGCGCCAGCCCAACTACTACACCTGCGCGCGATCACCTGTTGGATGGGGCCCAACTGTCAGTCGTGACCTCATGCCCACGCACCAGCTGTTCCGCCAGCGGTCGCTGCGCCACTGTCCCTACCAGTCATCCTCCCAACCCGCGCCCTGCCACTGGTCCACGGGACCCGCATGGTAGATGTCTCCCACCTCTCATAACAGACCGCTCCGTGCATGGTGGGCCCGCCAACGGAGTCCGTGGTCCGCGCGGATCGACCGGAGCCGCTGCCCGAAGAAATCGCGGGGCACATGCCTACCCCCGCTCGCGGCCGGCCATAAGAACTGGACACGAGACCCCCCATCCCCTTCCTCTGGCCAGCGATGCAGAACCACAGGCACACGGTGGTGAGAGAGAGAGAACGGAGGGCACTGCGTAGTCGCCGTGGCTCCTCATCGTAGATCCTGATCTGGGGGTGCTTCGGGGGAGCGCCTGGAAGGGTGAAGTCTAGCGTGGACCTCGTCGGCGAATCGTGGCTCTGGTTCCGGTGAATTTCTCACCGGATTTCGTAGCTTGGCCATGGGAACGTCGTCCGCCGTGACCAAGTACTGCTGCATCTACAACGTTGGTGAGAATCTCCCCAACCGCATCGTGTTCACCTAAGAATCGTGTAGAGCGCATCGAATTGAAAATCCGAGCTCCGGGGCGCTTGAGCACTGTGCTCCGGCGGATCTCCGCCGTATGCTGCAGCGGCGCTGCTGTCTGTGCTTGCGGGTGAAGGGGGGATTAGGGGCAGCGCGCGTAGGCCGTTGATGGAGGGATCTGCGGCCGCGATTAGAAGTAAGGAATACCCCTTCGCATTTTAAATCTAAACCGTAGATCGGATAATGAGTGGATCTGGGATGGTTGATGCGTGGTCGAATTTGGACCATTGGATTTGGATCGGGCGTCTGCAAACGCGTACCAATTTTTCCCCCACGCAGATCTAATCTGGGGCGTCCAGAAAGGATGCAACGGCCTGGATCGCCAGATACCCCTTCGGCTTGCGCTTTGCAAATAGGACCCTCGAGTTAAATGAAATAGAACCTGCGGTCCGTAGAGGAGTTCGGCTAAGTCTTAGAATTAGTTGCATTGGGGCCCCTGACTTTTCTGGTTATTGGGGCCAAATCCAGAACAGTATTAAACCAGAGAATTTAAATTATAAATGGATTTTTATTATATAAATCAGTGCTAAAACTTGTAAAATGCATAGAAATTTCATTTTTACTCCAAATTGAGCCATTCCAATTTCTAAAATTTTGTAATATTAATGTCTATCATTTAGTGTCTCTATTTTGACATGAAAATAGTAAGAAAAATTAATCTCTCATTTAATCCTATTTCAAGCACATTAAACCTTAGGAAATTCATAACTTAAAATCTATAACTCCAAATCTAATGATTCTAGTTCCTATGATCTCATTTTAATGTGTAGATTTTTACTGTATATTTTATTTACATGTTTGATGTGATGTTAATTTATGCTATACTATGTATGTATTGTGTTGATGCGAGTAGACGAGCAAGCCACTGTGGATTCTGAGGTTCAGCAAGTAGAAGTAGCTGGGCAGGAGCTCATTGAAGGCAAGTTGTGCCCTTGATCACTTACTTTTTCTCAGCCATGTTCTTATTAATTATAATGATCTGCATAGGTTGATTTTGATGGGATCCAATAGGTTACCCCAGTTTTGGTTATCTTTATACCTTGTTCACCCCTGAAATATTTTTGGGTAGTACCTGCTATTGCTTTATGTGGATTGGGTATGGAGATACAACATTCATGATTACTCTTGTATTATCTTTTTATTATTACTGTTCATGCTAATATCATTAAATTAATGGGAACATGGAGCGACCACCCGGGAAAACAGTGCTACCACATGGGTTTAATGCGATGCCCTTGGCTGATTAACTAGGAAAGCTAGTGGAGGTCTTCCTTACCCGAAAGGGGCAAGGGCAGTAGGGGAGTGGTCAGTGTAGGGAGGTCCTTGGGTTGATTTTGCTGCGATGGCGGTCAGGCGAGGGATTCCTGCACTGGAGCTTCCTATAAACTGTAGCGGGATTTCTGAAGCTAGTGGAACTTTGTAAAGGCCTCGTAGTGTTACCCTGCCTCGCCTCCTCGGTAGAGGTGTATGGGATTGGCCGTCTCTTGGCAGATGGGTAACATGAATTATGGGTAAAGATGCGCAACCTCTGCAGAGTGTAAAACTGGTATACTAGCCGTGCTCACGGTCATGAGCGGCTCGGACCCTCACATGATTAATTTATAGAACTTAAATTTAATTTGACATTTGCATCGCATTTGGGATTATTTTACTATTACTTTCCTTTATTATCATTAAGGTTTGGTATTTACTTACACTTAGTAATTGCTAATAAAATTTTGACCAACTTATAAAAGCAATGCTCAGCTTCAGCCTTTATTTCATTGATCAGCCTTACACTTCATGAACTCCCACCTTTGGTGAGTTCATGCCACATTATTCCCCACGACTTGTTGAGCTATGAACGTATGTGAGCTCACTCTTGCTGTCTCACACCCCCCACAGGAGAAGAACAGGTGGTCAAAGAGGAGCCGCCTAACACCGAGGCATTCGACTTGATCTAGGTGGCATCTCCCAGTTAGCTTTGTGGCGCCAGGGATTATTATTTAGTTCGTTTTACTTTATCATTTATTTTTGTAAGTCTTCCGCTATGTAATAAGTACATTTATGATATTTATGACATTTATCTCTATGCACTCTGTTATTATGTGTGTTGTTCTTCCTTGGCGCACATATGAGATGCACCCGGATTTGTCCCTTAAATCCGGGTGTGACAGAAGTGGTATCAGAGGAAATTTTGACTGTAGGACGAAACCTAGATAGAAATGGACAAAACCCTTACCTACTTATCTTATTTTGATTCATTCTATACTTACCTTACTCTGATTCTTTCTATACTTATCTTGATCCTGTCTCACCTTCTACTATTCTACTCTGATCATTCTTACCTTTTCTACTCTAAGACAAGATGGATTTCACACCTTGGAATCCCTACCCCTATGACATTTTTAAGAGATAGGAAGCCTAAGACAAAATCAAAACTATTTTCTATATTTAAAAATGTTGTTTGATTGTTCTGATGATAAATGTCTGATTTGCTTCTTTGATTGATTGAGATATTATATATGGACATCTTAGCATGTTCCACCATAAGGTAATGAATTAGCTATGGTAGGTAAAACATTAATCTGCTTAGCTATTAAATCCTCTAAAGTAACATGACTCGTAATTACTGCCTTGTCTTCTACTCTCTCTTACCATATGTATCTAACTCAGATGGTCAATACCAGGAGGGGTGGTGGAATTGATTTGCCTCCTAATCAACACACTCGGAGGATATATAGACAACCTCAGCCACAGCTAGCAGAGATGAATCCTCCTAATCCTCCACCAGGCGGAGTTGACCCACTGATTGCAGCTCAGATGAGGATGATGCAGCAAATGGCGGACACTATGGCTGATATGCGTGCCCAGATGCAGCAAGAACGCCAGGAGATGCGTCAGGAAAGAGAAGAGATATGCCAAGAGTTGCGCTAGGAGAGAGAAGAGATACGCCAGGAGAGAAGGGCGCAACAGCAGCTGCAACAGCAATTTCAACAACAGCAGCAACAGCAACAAGTACCACTGCCACCACCACCACCACCAGTTCCACCTCGTGATAAGCACCGGGAATTTATGAGCTATAAGCCACCGACCTTCGCCAGTTCGCCAGATCCACTTGATGCAGATGATTGGTTGAAGTCAATTGAGAAGATGCTCAACATCGCCCAATGCTCAGACCGGGAGAAAGTTCTTTATGCCTCAGGTCGTCTGACAGGTCCTGCTACTGACTGGTGGGATTCTTATATTGCTGCCCATGATGCCGCTGATACTATTACTTGGGCGGAACTTAGTACACAGTTCAAGAACTACCACATTCCAGCTGGATTGATAAAGATCAAGAAGAAGTTTTTGTCATTGAAGCAAGGCAACATGTCGGTCAGCGAGTACAGAGATAAATTTATTCAGCTGTCGAGATATGCTTCGGAGGAAGTTGCTGAAGATGAAAGAAAGCAGGAGCATTTTATTGAAGGACTTAATGGACCCCTACAGTATGCACTGGTTGCACACACATTTCCATCATTTCAGAGGCTATTGGATAAGGCTCTTGCTATTGAACACAAGTGTGTTCAACTGGGTGATTTGAAGAGGAAGGCTATCTCACAGGGATAGGGTAGCAGCAGTGTTCGTCCCCGCTACGTTTCGCCACAGGGTACACCGACTCGACCAGGAGGACCACACCTAGTTCAGTATGCTCCACAGGGGTCTCCACGGACACCTCCTACTCGTCAGGCTACTCCCACTAGCACCCCGACGAGGTCTGCAGGACAGAAGACCGGCCCTACATGCTTCAAGTGCAGTCAGATTGGGCACTATGCTAATGCTTGTCCTATGGGGAATTCTGGTACACCAGCTAAGAACAAGCAACAGACCCCTGGCAAGGGATATTCAATAGCCATGGTTAATCAAGTCAGCGTCGATGATACTCCTGATGGTGCTGACATCGTACTTGGTATGTTTTACATTAATGCAATTCCTGCAACAATACTATTTGATTCTGGTGCTACACATTCATTCATGTCTGCTCGATATGCCAACACCAATGAGATACCCCTGCTAAATATGAGAAAACTAATGATAGTAATCACACCTAAAGGGCCTATTGAGGCAAATCAAATGACACGTAGATTGACATTATCAATTATGGGAAGAGAATTTGGAGCTGACTTGGTATGTCATGGTTAAGGAAGGCAAAGGCCATTATAGCATGTGGTAGGGGTACTATAGAGCTCACTAGTCCTAGAGGAGAAACATTTCAAGTTCAAATTGCAGTAACCACCGCTTCCAAATGGGCGATATACTTTATAGCGGAGGAGTTTGTTGGTGACAACATCCGGGTGGTTAGAGATTTTCCCGATGTCTTTCCAGATGAGTTACCAGGGATGCCACCAGATAGGGAAGTTGAGTTTGTCATTGATCTTTTACCTGGAACTGCCCCTATTTCTAAACGACCATACAGGATGGCTGTAGAAGAACTGAAGGAGCTTAAGAAGCAGTTAACTGAGTTACAGGAAGCAGGGTACATTCGTTCGAGTTCCTCACCTTGGGGAGCACCGGTGTTATTTGTACAAAAGAAGGATGGATCACAACGGATGTGTGTGGACTATAGATCACTTAATGATGTTACTGTGAAGAACAAGTATCCATTACCCTGTATTGAGGATTTATTTGATCAGATGAGGGGTGACAGGGTATTCTCGAAGATTGATCTCCGATCGGGATACCATCAGATGAAGATTAGACCATCAGATATTCCTAAGACGGCTTTCTCAACCCGATATGGATTATATGAGTTTACTGTTATGTCATTTGGATTAACCAATGCACCAGCTTATTTCATGAATTTGATGAATAAGGTGTTTATGGAGTATTTGGACAGATTCGTCGTGGTGTTCATCGACGATATTCTTATCTATTCTAAGAGTGAAAGTGATCATGAACAACATCTAAGGTTGGTGCTACAGAAGCTACGAGATAATCAACTCTATGCCAAGTTTAGCAAGTGCGAGTTTTGGATTGACAAAGTGCCATTCCTGGGACATATTATTTCTAATGGAGGAATAGCAGTGGATCCTGCTAAAGTGAAGGAAATAATGGAGTGGAGAGTGCCCACTACAGTTACTAAGATTCAGAGTTTCTTGGGGCTTGCAGGATATTATCGGAGATTTACTGAAGGATTCTCTAAGATTGCTAAGCCTATGACCTCACTGCTGTAGAAAGGAAGAGAATTTAAGTGGGATTAGAAGTGCCAAGCAAGCTTTGATCAATTGAAGAAGAGGTTGATGTCGCCACCAGTATTGATTATGCCAGATCTACAGAAAGGATTTGACATTTATTGTGATGCATGTGGCCAAGGATTAGGATGTGTGCTCATGCAAGAAAGACATGTGATCGCCTATGCGTCTCTGAAAGCTCTCTTGTGAGTTTTGGTGTTTGGATGACAACTCAATTAAAGGACTAACAAGTGTACTAAGTGTTGAACAGGTGCTTAAGGTAAAGCCTACAGGGTTCAACACAAGTGAACAAATGTGATGGTCCAAGAACTGGATTATGGATACATAATGGAGATCACAAGTAAGATGGACATTGCATAAAGTGAGACTCGGGTGCGTAGCTCGGAGACAACTGATAAAGCCAAGGACGGAGGCAAGAAGAGCTTCGAGGTACCAAGTGCACGGGAGAAGGTCAAGGAGGCTGAGGAACCCAAAGCCAAGGGTGAAGAAGAAGGCTTGCAAAGTCAAGGGTGATCGAGTTGAGAACAGCTACGACACATCAAGGATCACTACATAAGGACGTGACTTACAGCCAATGAGGTAACAGCTACAGTTATGTGGTGTAAGTCATAAGGCTCAAGATCAAGCTCTAAGAAGGAGATCAAGGTCGCTAGAAGGAGAACAAGTGTCAAAACCAGAACTGGAAGCAGCCCAAAAGAGCTAAGTTCACCTTAATCTTTAGTTTGGGTTGTTCCTATGTTTGGAGATGTTCTATGTGACCTTTGCAGGATGTTGGAGCTAAGAAATGTCAATCTAGATCAAGTCAAGATGACTTGATGATTTATGAGTCCAATATCAAAGCTCAAGCATGACAAATGCTATAGATGTAATAATTAAGAGAAGGTAAGTTTCTAGACTTAGTACATTGGTTTTTGTGTACTAATATACTTGTCTAAGTGTTAGAAACAGAAGGAAGAAGAAAAGGAAAGAGGTGCAAATGGCTTGGCTGTGTACAGCCAAGACTCAGCTCAGTCTGGCACACCGGACTGTTCGGTAGTGCACCGGACAGTGTCCGATGGTGCACCGAACAATGTCCGGTGCACCAGGTTGAACCCCGGTGAACAGGCCGCTCTCGGGAGGAGTCTGGCGACGTACGGCTATAATAAACCGGACTATCCGGTGGTGCACCGGACTGTCCGGTGAGCCAACGGTCGGCTTGGGCAACGGTCGGCCGCGCGATCTACGCGTGATGCGTGGCCGAGCCAACGGTCAAATAGGGGCACCGGACTGTCCGGTGTGCATCGGACAGTGTCCGGTGCGCCAACGGCTCCAGGACTGCAACGGTCGACTGCTCCATTTATGGAAGGAAATCAGGCACCGGACAGTGTCCGCTGGTGCACCGGACTGTCCGGTGTGCCACCCGACAGAAGGCAAGATTTGCCTTCCTGGATTGCTTCCAACGGCTCCTAGGCCCCTTGTGCCTATAAAAGGGACCCCTAGGCACCTCAAGCAATACACAAGCGCAGCCAACAAGTGTAGACATCACTCGAATCAATTCTCACTCTCCCTCTTGTGTGTAACTCTATAGTTTGTGTAGAAGGCACAGCTATAAGCCTTTAGAGAGAGGAGAAGTGCTGCTTAGAGCTAGAGCAAGGTCTTGAGCGTATTGTTACTCTACCGAGGTGCTGCCGAGAAGTTTGTAAGTAGCGACGGTGTTGTTGTAACCCATCTCAATAGTTAAAGGCTCTATCTATCATACTGACAGATCTGAGCAAACGGAGGAAGGAGTTGAAATAGACTCCAAGCCCAGGCGTGGCTAACTCCAACGAGGACTAGGCAAGCATTTCAGGCTTGGCCGAATGTTGGGGGCTTGTTCTCAAATGCTAAGAGTTAAGAACAAGGCAACACAGAAAATGTTAAGTGTTAAAGTCCTTCGTCCTCCACTACATTATATCCCTTCAGGATATAAAGAATTTCGGACGAAGGTTACGAAGGACGTACCTTCGTAAGCATAATAACGAGGGACGAAGTATTCATATAAATCGTGAGGCATAAAATAAACATATAAATGTTATCATAGAATCATCTCCATTTTCATTATCATGAACGAATTTAAATGACTTCAAATTATAAATGTACCTTCGGTCCTGAAGAAGGCGAAAATACAAGTGTGATGCGAAGGCAAATGACAGGTTCGCGTGAACAGTACAGGGGTACTGTTCATCTATTTATAGACACAGGACGCAGCCTGTGACGAATTACAATTATGCCCCTTGCAAAAGTTTACAACATTAACTTAGACCTCTATGGATAAAAAGGTCATTCTATCTCTATGTCGGTTTGTAACGCCGAAGCTCCATAAAAAGGAACCTTCGACCATCCCCTGGGGACAACTTCGGCCGAAGCTGCTTCTTCGTGTAAGACCTTCGGCGCAACGAAGCATGGCCCCAACAGTAGCCCCTTTCGCGGCGCTAGATCATTTTTCGTAACGAGCTTGATCCGTGAAAAAAGCCTCTTAAGCTTCGGGAAGCCGAAGGTCCAAAAAACACCTTCCCTAAGCTCGTTGCCGAGAAACGATTCAATTCCCAAGCTCGTGTCGGTCCCACCATGCAGAGTTACTGTTTGATCTTTGCGGTCCACTGCGCAGCGAGTACAAGTGACTGCCCGCCTGGTGTAAAAATCCTGCCGCTTCGCCTTCTTACCTGCAGCACTATATAAACAGACGAGTAGGTGTGAAGTTACCACAGCATTCATTGCTATTTGCACTGTTTTGCTGCCAAAATTTTTAACTGTAGCCGAAGCTTGATTCTCAGAATCGAACGAAGGTCTGTCTCGAAGCCTGCTTCGTCAGAAAGAAAAGCTTCGGGAGAAAAGGAAAAAGAAAAAAGTATCTAACTTTCCCGAACTCAGAATCAAATGGCCAGAGTGCGATCTACTGCTAGAGTTGAGCGTGAAGGAGACGAAGCCGAAGGTTCGAATACTGTGCCCATCTCCGAAGCAATGCAGCGTTCCGGACTGGTGATTGCGGAAGAAATGCCCGCTGCTGAAGCAGGCCCGACAGCTGCCGAAAGAGAAGAGAACATTGAAGAAACTGACTCCGAAGATGACTACCGCATTGCCATGCCCAGCAAGCCCAGCCACCTAGACTTCGGAAAGTCGACTGTTTCAAAGGCTGATCTCGCCAAGATGGTGAAGGCAGGTTATTTCAGTGAAAATCAGAAGAAGCTACTCCGCTTCGGGGGAGAAGAAACTACCCCGAAGCCAGAGAAGGACGAGATTGTCATTTTCAAGAGCTTTTTAAAGGCTGGGCTGAGATTCCCTCTTCATGGAATTATTGCAGATGTATTGAAAAAATTTGGTATTTACTTTCATCAATTGACTCCTAACGCTATCGTTAGGCTTAATGTTTATATCTGGGCCCTCCGAAGCCAAGCAGTGGAGCCATTTGCCGACAGTTTCTGTCGAGTTCATGAGTTACATTATCAAACAAAGGCCAGAAAAGATGGGTTACATGACAACTTCGGCTGCTACAATTTTGCCTACCGGAAGACAACAAAGTGTCCTGTTATCAGCTACCGAAGCAAATGGCCAGCAGGCTGGAAATCTGAGTGGTTTTACGTGAAAGTTGACGAAGACGAAGAAAAATTAGTACAAAGCCCTCTTGATTTAATCTTCGGAGAGACAAGGCCACGGTGCCACATGAAATTGGAGGGTCCCACCTGGGCTGCACTGGGTGAGTTTGAAATTATTTCAGAGCATATCGGTACCAGGGATCTGGTTCAAGAATTCTTGGCGTTCAGAGTCTTCCCTTCTCTGAAAGAATGGGAAATGCCCAAGCTAGAAGGGGAGAAGAAGAAGGGGGAACTTGTCCGGCTGCCTTATCACTTCAAATTCAAGAAATACTTTAAAAAGCCTTGCCAAGAGTGGCTGGACACAGTTGAGGTGATGTGCAACGAAATTCTTGGAAATTATTCCAAAAAAGAAGATCAACTGATGACAACAGCCTTCGGCACCCGTCCGAAGCGAAGGCTGAACCGAGTGCTTGATGCCCTGGGCTTCGAGTACCCTGACTATGAACGGCTGAACAAGGGTGCTAAGGGCCAAAAAAGGAAAAGAGTGGCCGAAGCTTTAAACAAGGATGAAGAAAAACCAGCAAAAGAGAAGAAAATTCCCAAGAAGAGAAAAATATCAACTCCAAAGCGAAAATTATCCGATGAAGAGGGGTCCCCCGCACCACCTTCTACCAGCGACGTGGAGAAAATTTTAAAGGTAATGACTGAACCCGTGCCCACGAAGCTAAGTCCATTAGGGCCCCAACTGACGAAGCTTTTTCGAAAGGTGGAAGAGCCGGAACAAACGAAGATAACCAAACCAAAGCGGCAAAGAATTATTGCAGTGACCGAAGTTATCGACAAGACGCCGCCGAGGGCGTCAATTCAGAAAACACCAGCTGCTGAAGGCACCACAAACGTCGAAGTCGCACCTTCGGAGGTCGCGGCTACCGAAGCCGCTACAGCCGAAGATGTGAACTTAGAAACTACCATTGAGGACATCAACAAAATTTTGCAAGACATGGCTGCAGAAGAAGCTGCTACCGCTGCTGAAGAAACCATGGCCACAGTGCCTGGGAAGGGGAAAGAAATAGCCGAAGACACTTCGGACGACGAAGCCTACACATTTCAAAACTTAATTGGGCAAAAACTGTCGAAGGCCGAAATAGAAGAGCTCAAGGAATATGCCAAATCTTGCGGATACAAGCCAGGAGCTCTTCTATTTGGAGGCATTGATGATGAAAAATTGGGCTGCATTCGTGGTCAGGCTGGGGCTAAGGTCATCGGTACTCTATCAAAGAGTATCGGTTTTCCGAAGCTAGAGACAGACATCAGCCGCTACCGACGACAACATATCGTCGGCAGCTTATTTTATTCCAATTTCAAGGTAAACAACTTTTCTCTGACTTCTATTATTTTTAATAATGGAAATATTCCTAACAAAGGTTGTTTATTTGCAGAGCATGCTTCTGAGCAAAGCTCTGAAGATGCAGCAAGATTTGGAGGACAAAAAACACGAAGTTATAATTGAAAATTTAGAGAGCAAGATAAAAGAACAATCAGCTATCATTGAAAAGAAAGACTTCGAGCTCCAATCAACCGAAGGCTTGCTGGCAGAGACTGAAGCTAAAGTATCAGAATTGAATTCGAAGCTTATCGGTCAATCAAAACAATTTGAACAGGAGAAGCTAGAGTTGAATTCGAAACTTGAAGCCGAAGTCCAGACCAACTCAGACTTGAAGAAATCATTAACAAGCCTTCAGGATAAATGTTTGAAATTTAGTACCAGCTGTATCCAACAATTAAAGAAGATCTTTCACTCAGTTGGAGCCAGCAGCGGGAAGTTTAACCCTTCAGCTGAAAATTTACCAAAAGCCTTCGATCATATTGAAGCTGAAATTGAAGAACTTGACGAAGTTATAGCCGGGCACGGTGACTTCTGTGCCTGGGTAGCTTCTCGGGGTACCGCTGCAGCGTTCCTGAAGGCCGGCTGCGAGCATGGAAAAATCGTCAACAGGCCCAACTTCACCCTGTCTCCATCAATCCTGGACGATATTCCTGACCTCGCCCGAAGCATCTCAAATAGATTTATAAAAATGATATGGACAAAAGGCGGGCGGGAGAAGGCTGGAGACGAAGCTCGAAGTCATCTTGAACCAGTAAGAAATGATACTTCGTACTTACCTTCTCCTTTGCATTTGATTTTTACTCGCGATACCTTGATTCATGTAGGATGACGAAGCTGAAGGTGATACTTAAAGAATACGCCGCCGAAGTAGAAACCTGACGAAGATTAGTAGGAGTAGACTAGAAAAAACTCAGGAGAATTTGTAACGACTTTTTGTAAATACAATTAAACTGTTCTCAAGGAACTTTGTACATACCTTGCAATATATTCTTACCCTTTCTATTGAGGCGCTTTGATGTGGACGAAATTAGTATTTTGAGCCGAAGGCGAAAAAACACCTTCCCTTCTTTTCGTACACAACGAAGCATAAAAGACCAGTTCTTTTTGCCGGGGCTTTTCTTTTTTGTACAAAACGAAGCATAAAAGACCACTTCTTCTTTTTGCCGAAGCTTTTCTTTTTTGTACATAACGAAGCATAAAAGACCACTTCTTCTTTTTGCTGAAGCAACCACTTAGGAACACAAATGCTATGAATGAATGCTTATGAATGCAAATGCTATGATGTAATGTAATGTGCGAATGAATGTCCAAAGCATATGTCCGAAGCCACACTCTCAGCCATTATTTCCTTAGAAACAACCACACATTAGCTCTGCATTCCCTTAGGAACGACTTTGGAGCTTCTTCGCCTTTTACTTAGGCGGTATAAGCTCTGCATTCCCTTAGGAACGTCTTTGGAGCTTCTTCGCCTTTTACTTAGGCGGTATAAGCTCTGCATTCCCTTAGGAACGTCTTTGGAGCTTCTTCGCCTTTTACTTTCGGCGGAATCAGCGTTGACTTTTCGCTGTGAGCTCTGCATCCCCTTAGGGACGTCTTTGGAGCTTCTTCTCTTTTTCAGTTTCGGCACTCGATGGTGCGTTCTCAGCTTTTACATTTACATTCTTTGGGGGATTTTGCTCTTATAAAACTAAAAAGGAAATTACATATGATGGCCCCATTAAAAACCTTTCTCCCCCTTTAGAAAGGAAAAGGGTGCCATGAAAAAGAAAAGAAAAAACATAAAAAGTTACATCAAGTTATACATAATATCGCCGAAGCTCGTCTGCGTTCCAAGATCTTGGAATTTCGTTGCCGTCCATATCCTTCAATCTGTACGAACCAGGCCTTGACGAGGATGCTACTAAGAAAGGCCCTTCCCATTTTAATTGTAACTTGCCCACTGTGTCTGGGTTGGCCACTCTCCGAAGCACCAAGTGTCCCGGCTCAATATTTTTTAGCCGGACCTTTCTATCTCGCCATTTGACTGTTTCAGCCTGGTATTTATTGATATTCTCCACGGCTTGAAGCCTGATCCCTTCTAAGGCATCTTTTTCCACAAGACAAGCATCTTCGGTACCTGATTCTGCCGAAGCTACCACTCTTATCGACCCAGCTTTAGCTTCTTCCGGAGTTATTGCTTCGTCACCGAATAATAACTTGAATGGGGTAAAGCCTGTAGATCTTGATGTTGTTGTATTGTGGCTCCACACCACTTTGGTCAACTGATCTGGCCACTTTCCCCTGGGTTGATTGAAGATTAACTTCATTATTCCTGTCATTATAATGCCGTTGGCCCTTTCAACGAGCCCATTCGACTCCGGATGCCTGACTGATGCAAAATGGATCTTCGTTCCAATTTGATCACAGAAATTTCTGAAAGCTTCGGAGTCGAACTGCGTTCCATTATCTACAGTGATGGCCTTCGGTACCCCGAAACGACAGACAATATTCTGCCAGAAAAACTTTTGGACAGTGGCCGAAGTTATTGTGGCTAATGGCTTCGCCTCAATCCACTTGGAAAAATACTCCACAGCTACTATAACATATTTTAGATTCCCTTGGGCCGGTGGTAATGGACCCAACAAGTCAAGGCCCCACCTTTGCAATGGCCAGATGGGTTGTATCAGCTGTGTCAAAGACGAAGGTTGTTTTTGATCTCTTGCACATTTCTGACAACCTTCGCACTTTTGAACTAACTCCGCTGCATCCGAAGCTGCCTTCGGCCAATAAAATCCTTGGCGGAAAACTTTTCCAAGTAACGGCCTAGATCCAATGTGGGATCCACACAGGCCTGCATGTATTTCTTTCATTAACTCTATACCTTCGGTTCTAGACAAGCATTTGAGCAGCGGGGCGCAAACTCCATGTTTGTATAATTCCCCTTCTATCATGACATACGGACGAGCTCTTGCCTCTATTCTTTTATTGTAAGCTTCGTCATCTGAAAGGAACTTACCCTGAAGGTAAGAGATTATTTCAGTTCTCCAATCTTCGCTGTAAATAGGAGATATGCTGAGGACTGCTCTTTCAAGGAGCTCCACTGAAGGTGCCTTTATTGTTTCGAAGAACACATCCGAAGGTAACGGCAGCCCCTGTGCTGCAGACTTGGCTAGCAAATCAGCATGCTCATTTTGTCCTCGAGGGATATTCTTGACAGAAAATCCTTCGAAGGAGGCTTCGATCCTTCGGACCGTGTCTAGATATTTTTCAAGCTTCGGATCTTTGGCCTTGCAACTTTTGTCAATATGACCCGAAACAACCTGGGAATCAGTTTTAAGAATCGCCCTTCTGATTCCCATTGCCTTTAATTTCCGAAGGCCCAGGAGCAGGGCTTCGTACTCAGTAATATTGTTTGTACAGCTGAAGTCAAGTCTTGCTGCATAACAAGTTTTAACCTTGGATGGTGAGACCAACACAGCAGCTGCACCTGCTCCGAAGGTTCCCCAAGAGCCATCACAAAACACTGTCCACACTTCGGCATCTTTATTTGCTTCTTCATCCTGAGCCCCTTGCGTCCAGTCGGCAATGAAATCTGCCAATGCTTGAGACTGGATCGAAGATCTATGCACATAGTCAATGTAAAATTCATTGAGCTCTGCAGCCCATTTTCCAATCCGTCCAGTAGCTTCTCTATTTCTCATTATATCCTTCAACGGCTGCGAAGAAGGAACAATGATATTGTATGCCTGAAAATAATGCCGAAGCTTCCTGGATGCCATTAAAACGGCATACAATACCTTCTCCAGCTCTGTATAATTTTTCTTTGATAGACTAAGGACTTCAGATACAAAATATACCGGGACTTGCTTTTTGACTTGGCCATCAAACTTCTCCTGGACAAGCGCCGCACTTACCGCTGAGTGCGAAGCTGCCACATATAACAACAAAGGAGCCCCTGGCGTTGGTGGAGTTAATGTTGTTAGATCTATTAAGTATTGCTTCAGCTCTTCGAAGGCTTTTTGCTGACTTGAGCCCCATTGAAAGACTTCAGCTGACTTCAGCACCTCGAAGAATGGTAAATTTCTTTCTGCTGATCTGGATATAAATCTGTTGAGAGATGCCAGCCTTCCTGTCAATCTTTGGGCCCCCTTTCTTGTGGTTGGTGGCTCCATTCGAAGTATAGCTTCGATTTTATTTGGATTAGCTTCGATTCCCTTTGTTGAAACCAAGCATCCAAGGAATTTCCCCTTCTTTACTCCGAAGACGCATTTTTCTGGATTCAGCTTCAGACCAGCTTGTCTGAAGCTGGCGAAGGTCTCCTGCAGATCAGCAATATGATTTTCTTGCTTCATGCTTTTTACAATGATATCATCGACATAAGTCAACACATTTCTGCCTATCTGAGACTGGAGAACCTTCGCTGTCATTCGGCTGAAACTTCCTCCGGCATTCTTGAGCCCCTCAGGCATCCGAAGATAGCAATATGTGCCACTTGGGGTTATGAAGCTAGTCTTCGGCTCATCTTCCTTCTTCATCCAGATTTGATGATAGCCTGAGTAGCAGTCCAGGAGACTCATGAGCTCTGAAGAAGCTGCTGCATCGACTAAAGAGTCTATCCTTGGCAGCGGGAATTCATCCTTCGGACAAGCCTTGTTGAGATCTGTGAAATCGATACACATTCTCCACTTGCCATTGGCCTTCTTCACCATAACAGTGTTAGCTAGCCACTCTGGATACTTTACTTCTCTGATAACTCCTGCACTGAGGAGTCTTTTTACTTCATTGCGAGCCCCTTCGGCCTTGTCATCTGACATCTTCCGAAGCCTCTGCTTTCGGGGTCTGAAGGATGGGTCGACATTGAGCGAATGTTCAATAACATCCCGATTTACTCCACAGAGATCATTAGCTGACCATGCAAAAACATCTTTGTTGTTGAATAAAAACCTTATCAAGGTTTTCTCCTGGTCTTCAGATAATTGCGAGCCCAACAGCACCTTCTGCTCTGCTATGTCCTCACACAATAGCATGGGCTTCGGCTGATCCGCTGAAGCTGCCTTCTCCCTTCTGAATTTGTACTGTTCACAAGCTTCAGCTCCATCTATGTTATGGATTGCTTTGGAGTCAGTCCAGCTTCCTTCGGCCCTTCTAGCAGCTTCCTGGCTTCCATGAATAGCAATAGGCCCTTGGTCCGAAGGTATCTTCATGCAGAGATAAGCTGGGTGGAGAATTGCTTCGAAGGCATTAAGAGTACCACGGCCAATGATAGCATTGTAAGGATACTCCATGTCAACAATATCAAACACAATTTGCTCAGTCCTTGTGTTGTTAATAAATCCGAAGGTTACCGGCATGGTAATCTTCCCAAGTGCTACAATTTGCCGCCCTCCGAAGCCACAAAGAGGGTGCGTAGCATCATGAATCTTATCTTCGGGCTCTTGCATTTGTCTGAAGGCTTTAGCAAATATAATATCAGCTGCACTGCCTGTATCAACCAAGACATTGTGAACCAGAAATCCTTTGATCACGCAAGAGATAACCATGGCATCATTGTGAGGATAATCCTTAAGCTGAAGGTCTTCCTGAGAGAAAGTAATTGGAATGTGGGACCATTTTGACTTGATGAAGGGTCCCTGCACTCCAACATGCTGCACCCTTCTCTGAGCCTCCTTCTTCTGCTTCTTGTTAGCCGGCTCTGAGTAAGAACCGCCTGTTATCGGGAGCACCAGCTTCGAAGCCGAAGCAGCTCCAGCTTGATTGTTGAACGAAGCCATCAGCTCAGAGAAGTGGAAGTGAGTTCACCGGAGGTGGGCGCCAATGTTGGGGGCTTGTTCTCAAATGCTAAGAGTTAAGAACAAGGCAACACAGAAAATGTTAAGTGTTAAAGTCCTTCGTCCTCCACTACATTATATCCCTTCAGGATATAAAGAATTTCGGACGAAGGTTACGAAGGACGTACCTTCGTAAGCATAATAACGAGGGACGAAGTATTCATATAAATCGTGAGGCATAAAATAAACATATAAATGTTATCATAGAATCATCTCCATTTTCATTATCATGAACGAATTTAAATGACTTCAAATTATAAATGTACCTTCGGTCCTGAAGAAGGCGAAAATACAAGTGTGATGCGAAGGCAAATGACAGGTTCGCGTGAACAGTACAGGGGTACTGTTCATCTATTTATAGACACAGGACGCAGCCTGTGATGAATTACAATTATGCCCCTTGCAAAAGTTTACAACATTAACTTAGACCTCTATGGATAAAAAGGTCATTCTATCTCTATGTCGGTTTGTAACGCCGAAGCTCCATAAAAAGGAACCTTCGGCCATCCCCTGGGGACAACTTCGGCCGAAGCTGCTTCTTCGTGTAAGACCTTCGGTGCAACGAAGCATGGCCCCAACACCGAACCTCGGGATAAATCCTTGCGTCTGTGTGCTCTGTTCTGTATTGTACTCTGACTCTCTGTCTTACTCGCTTTCATATCTGCACTTCACTACTTACTTGTGGTACTAGCTTTCCTTGAAGTGCAGGATATTCTTAAGACAGGAACTTCAATTCCACTGCAACCTACTCGAAGGGTTCTTCACTCCACTGCAATCCTGTCTTCGAGTAGAGTAAGATTTAAGTTTTAAAGTGATAATTTTTATTCGCCTATTCACCCCCCCCCTCTAGGCGACATCCAGATCCTGTTCCCGGGCCAAAGGGAACTTTCAATTGGTATCAAAGCTAGGCCTCTCCAGTGTGGGCTTAGCCGTCCGGAGATAACGATGTCGTCACAAGAGGTAACTGTAGAACTTCTTTTAGGCGATGGTTCTAATTACAAATCTTGGTCTGTCTCTATTCACAAAGCTTTTATGAATATTGATCCTGATTTGAGACAGATCTTTAGTAGAAGTATTTTTCCCTCTGATTTTAGTAAAAATCCTTCTAATGAAGAACTAAGATGTTTATCTCTCAATCACCATGCTTGCAACATCTTAGTTGACTCTCTTTCTAGAAGTGCTTATTTTGCCATCATGAGCAGTGATAGTGATCTATTTGTTGATGCTCATGATTTATGGAATAGAATTAAAGAAAAATATTCTGTGGCAAACTGTGATGCTCCTACTCCCTATATTACTTGTGTTACTAACCAATCAGAGGGAGAAGAACAAGAACGATGGCACCCAAACGATGAATCCACCTCGTCGATAGGTTTGTTCTCCACTAGTGATAAATGTTTTATTGCTAACAATGACGGTGGAGACGAAAGCCATGATGAGGAGGAATATGAGGATGATAGCGAGGATGAATCTTCATCATCACAAGGTACATTTTCCTATATTGCTTCCACTGACATTAATGATAGGGAAAATGAGACCGATGATGTGGAAGAAGAGGAGATTCGCCGTTTCTACAACCATCTCAACAAAGCAGACAAAGCTCTCTTGGTTAAGTTGTTGAGAAGGAACAAGGAACAAGGCGAGACGCTTCTCAGGCTAGAGGAGACTCTCATCAAAACAAACAACAGCCTGGAGAAGATGACCAAAGAACATGAGGAGCTAAGGTGCTCTCATGATGTCTTGGTCCAACGGTATGATTCAATGTTAATTGAGCAAAGTAATAATGATGACGCTCTATCTAATGTTGCTCAACTTAAAACTGAAAATTCTATGCTTAGAAGTCAAGTAGAAACAATGAATTTAGAAAAGCTTGCTCTTAGTGAAAAGTATGATACGTTGTCATACTCTCATAGTAAACTAGTTGATGATCATATCATGCTCGATATTGCTCATGAGGTAGTAATTACTAGTTTAAACTCATATGAACCTCATTCTTGCACAAGTAATCAATTGGTCAAAATATTATCATGTGCTGACCTCCACTGCCCCAAGAAAGGCCAATCTTTGTTTGAGAAACAAGTTGCAGGATCAAAAAGGAAATTGCTTGGGAACAAGAAACAAAGACAATTAAGGAGAAGATGCCTTTCTCGACTTCCGCAAGATATCTACGAACACGTGGTGAAGAAGCTTGAGGAAGGAGAAACCGCAGCAAGGGTCAAACTCCATAAGAAGGATGTTCCCAAAGCAATAAATGAAGAAATCAACATGAACAAGGAAAAAGGTAAAAATTCAATTAATCATGTTGTTTGCACTGATCATCTCTCCATGTCATTCAAGTACAAAAAGGGAAAAGGAAAAAGGAGGTGCTTCAAGTGCAAGAAGTTAGGCCACCTCATCGCGTCTTGTCCGTACAAAGACAAGAATGAAGGGACAAGGAGTTGTTTTGGATGCAACAATAAGGACCACACGATCACTTCATGTCCGGTCATGAAGAATCAAGGATGTGCATCCTCCAAGGTGACCCTCACCAAGGAAAATGACAAACAGCAAGCGTCATGTCAGGTTGAGCGACGCTTCTGCTATAAGTGTGGTGAGCAGGGTCATCTATCCAAGGTATGTTATAAAGGTAAGATTCCTAAGCAAGTGAATTTGTCTCAATCTTATTCGCGTAGGACACCCAAATCATACACTTGTGCTAGATCTATAACGAGATCACCTAGAACTAGCACAAAGGCAATTTGGGTACCAAAGGCACATTTAGATGATCATTATGGACCCATCCCGAGATGGGTACCAAACTGTGCTAACTAGACCATGCAGGTGCTTTGAGATGGACTGGAGACCATGGGAGAGCTTAAGACGGTTATCTAAAACTCTATGCTTAAGCTGTTAATTGTTTTGGTGTTTATTGACCTAAGGTTGAATTATTGTGAGACACTAATCCCATGTTCATCTCAAGTGAAATAAGGTGTATAGGTCCTTAATCATTATTGGTGAATCAAACAAAGGACCTTGATGAGATTCTTCAACTTGCTCTCCATAGGATGGTACCCTTGTATCGTAAGTACTTTGTTGATAATCAGTATTGCTTGGTGTGTTACCTATCCTTGGAGTAGTTATGTCTCTTGATTGCCTGTATTGAGTATCTTTCAATCAATGATTAGTGATTTCCAAGATCGTAACCATGTGTGCTTAATCATGATTAGGTGCTCTCAATTGGTATCTTATCATTGCTTAGTTCATATGATGATCCTATTGTGGCACTATGTGTTATGCCTCTAATGCCTCTAATGTATTCTCTCGAGCTATGAAATGCATAAATAATAGGGAACTTTCAGTTGGTTTGTGGTAATAACTGGTGCTCTCATGACCATACTGGTAAAAGGCAAAGGTATGGAAAATGGAACTGTGCAATTTTATTGAATATCTTGAAGTTCCATTGATTGTGATCATAGCTGTGTTCTTGCATTTCACTAGTAGTACCGTGGCTTAGGAGACTTATGCCTTAAAATGTTTTTTCTTCTGGTGTACCTAAAAGAACCTTCTTAACTATGATGTGCTTAAGACATGATCGTGTTGTTTTTCAATTGGTATATATGATGCAATGATAGTTAAGTATGAAGCATGTCTAAGTTGCGTGTAAATGTTAGACTTCCTGTGAGTATTCAATTGGCTTAGGTGCTCCTGAGGCATGCATTGTTTTATTTAGTCAACCTTTCATTTAGCCTTCAATTTGTATTAAGTGGCTTTCAATTTGGTATTTAATTGATATTTCTTTGGGATGAAAGTGATAGAGTATGCCTTGACCAAGGTATGTTGTGATCCCCTCTAGTTCTGAGGAAGCTAGAATGTGCAAAGTGCAAGTCATTTAAATACTTGATGCACAACTTGAGGGGGAGCACACATAACTTGTGTCTTTTGAGACTAACTGTTTCTTGAGCAATCTTGTACAGTCTCAAGGTGGAAAAGAGAAGATGAGCATGAAATGGAGCAATCAGGACTTGGGTACCTCTGTAAGTCAAGTAATTGGTATCTTAAGTCATGAGTAATTGTATATCCCTAGATTGCTCATGCTCTATAATATTTGGTGATACTCTATGCCTATCCTTAAATATCATGGAGCTATGATAATAAATGATCTTGCAATTGGTATCTTTCAATTGGTAGCCGTGATAGTTTGCTTCAATTGACATCTTTTGCTAATCATTAGAATAGAAGTTTCTTCTTGTGCCCAATACTATAACTTGTTCTAAGTTTGGTGTCTTAGCAACAAGAAAAGGTTAGGATAAAGAATCAGGCACAAGTGTGGAGAAGCTCTCGAGAGATTAAATACTTTCAAGATGGGAAGTGCACTACAACATGGTAAAGGTTCAAAAGGAAGTATTAATCTTTTTGTGTATATGTATCTTACTTAAATGCTGGTGGTGCATATGTTCAATAAGTAAGGGGGAGTGTTGATAGTGTGTTTTTCCTCCTAAAACACCCTGCTGTCCCTTGACATCATCCTATGTTCTTGCTTGAGTATGGTTTTTTGGTGTTTGATGTCAAAGGGGGAGAATTTGTGTATTAAAGCTTATCTCAACCTGAGAGGAAAGCTTATCCTAAGGGGTGATGTGTTAGTTTAAGCTTATGCTTCTTGCAGTATTATGTGTTGCATCATATGGACTAGTGTTTCCGCTGCGATGAATTATTTGGCTTCTATAGAGTAATATATAGTCATATGGTTAATGGTGGGCTTCTATAGAGTAATAGATAGTCATATGGTTAATGGTGCTTTAAGATTATTAATTGGCTTCTAAAGTGTAATAGATAGTCATGTGGTTAATGGTGCTTTAAGATTAAAGGTGCTTTAGGATTGTTTTAAATTAGTATCTTAGTTTAAATTGGTATCTTAATGGTGAATAGTGGTAGGTTTATATTCCTGTGATATATCCACTAAATTGAATGGTGTTTAACTCTGATTATGTGCATTTGTGTGTTATAGCATCATGGTTTGATTCTTGACACTATGCATCCTAAAAAGTGCTAAGGTGTAGAAATGTTTCGAATTGCCTAAGTATGTGCAAATTGGTGTCTGAGGCCAAAATTATGTTTTTGAAGTAAGCACATACTTAGGGGGAGCATTCTATAAACTTAGAATTCAAAATTTGTGCTTCAAATCTTACTCTTATGTAAGCTTTAATTGTGTTGCCATCAATCACCAAAAAGGGGGAGATTGAAAGCTCTCTTGTGAGTTTTGGTGCTTGGATGACAACTCAATTAAAGGACTAACAAGTGTACTAAGTGTTGAACAGGTGCTTAAGGTAAAGCCTACATGGTTCAACACAAGTGAACAAATGTGATGGTCCAAGAACTGGATTATGGATACATAATGGACATCACAAGATGGACATTGCATAAAGTGAGACTCGGGTGCGTAGCTCGGAGACAACTGATCAAGCCAAGGACGGAGGCAAGAAGAGCTTCGAGGTATCAAGTGCACGGGAGAAGGTCAAGGAGGCTGAGGAACCCAAAGCCAAGGGTGAAGAAGAAGGCTTGCAAAGTCAAGGGTGATCAAGTTGAGAACAGCTACGGCACATCAAGGATCACTACATAAGGACGTGACTTTCAGCCAATGAGGTAACAGCTACAGTTATGTGGTGTAAGTCATAAGGCTCAGGATCAAGCTCTAAGAAGGAGATCAAGGTCACTAGAAGGAGAACAAGTGTCAAAACCAGAACTGGAAGCAGCCCAAAAGAGCTAAGTTCACCTTAATCTTTAGTTTGGGTTGTTCCTATGTTTGGAGATGTTCTATGTGACCTTTGCAGGATGTTGGAGCTAAGAAATGTCAATCTAGATCATGTCAAGATGACTTGATGATTTATGAGTCCAACATCAAAGCTCAAGCATGACAAAGGCTATAGATGTAATAATTAAGAGAAGGTAAGTTTCTAGACTTAGTACATTGGTTTTTGTGTACTAATATACTTGTCTAAGTGTTAGAAACAGAAGGAAGAAGAAAAGGAAAGAGGCGCAAATGGCTTGGCTGTGTACAGCCAAGACTCAGCTCAGTCTGGCACACCGGACTGTCCGGTGGTGCACCGGACAGTGTCCGGTGCGCCAGGTTGAACCCCGGTGAACAGGCCGCTCTCGGGAGGAGTCTGGCGATGTACGGCTATAATTCACCGGACTATCCGGTGGTGCACCGGACTGTCCGGTGAGCCAACGGTCGGCTTGGGCAACAGTCGGCCGCGCGATCTGCGCGTGACGCGTGGCCGAGCCAACGGTCAAATAGGGGCACCGGACTGTCCAGTGTGCACCGGACAGTGTCCGGTGCGCCAACGGCTCCAGGACTGCAACGGTCGACTGCTCCATTTATGGAAGGAAATCAGGCACCGGACAGTGTCCGGTGGTGCACCGGACTGTCCGGTGCGCCACCCGACAGAAGGCAAGATTTGCCTTCCTGGATTGCTTCCAACGGCTCCTAGGCCCCTTGTGCCTATAAAAGGGACCCCTAAGCGCCTCAAGCAATACACAAGCGTAGCCAACAAGTGTAGACATCACTCGAATCAATTCTCACTCTCCCTCTTGTGTGTAACTCTATAGTTTGTGTAGAAGGCACAGCTATAAGCCTTTAGAGAGAGGAGAAGTGCTGCTTAGAGCTAGAGCAAGGTCTTGAGCGTATCGTTACTCTACCGAGGTGCTACCGAGAAGTTTGTAAGCAGCCACGGTGTTGTTGTAACCCATCTCAATAGTGAAAGGCTCTATCTGTCATACTGACAGATCTGAGCAAACGGAGGAAGTAGTTGAAATAGACTCCAAGCCCAGGCGTGGCTAACTCCAACGAGGACTAGGCAAGCATTTCAGGCTTGGCCGAACCTCGGGATAAATCCTTGCGTCTGTGTGCTCTGTTCTGTATTGTACTCTGACTCTCTGTCTTACTCGCTTTCATATCTGCACTTCACTACTTACTTGTGGTACTAGCTTTCCTTGAAGTGCAGGATATTCTTAAGACAGGAACTTCAATTCCACTGCAACCTACTCGAAGGGTTCTTCACTCCAGTGTGATCCTGTCTTCGAGTAGAGTAAGATTTAAGTTTTAAAGTGATAATTTTTATTCGCCTAATCACCCCCCCTCTAGGCGACATCCAGATCCTGTTCCCGGGCCAAAGGGAACTTTCAGTCTCGTTAGTTGCAGAAACATGAATTGAACTACCCCACTCATGACTTGGAACTGGCAGCAGTTGTGCATGCACTTAAGATTTGGAGACACTACATTATGGGAACCAAGTGCCAAGTGTACACGGATCATAATAGTTTGAAGTACATATTCACTCAGAAGGATCTCAATCTTAGGCAACGCCATTGGTTGGAGCTCATTAAGGATTATGATTTGGAGATTCACTACCACCCAGGCAAGGCAAATTTGGTCGCAGATGCCTTGAGTCGGAAGGAGCACGTTCATTCCGCTATTGTTGTCCAGCTACCCAATGAATTGGCAAAAGATTTTGAGAGGCTCAACCTGGGGATTGTTACACACAGAAGGAGTTACCATTGAATTGGAACCTACCTTGGAGCATGAAATTCGTAAAGGTCAGGTTGGTGATGCTAAGATTCAGGA
This sequence comes from Zea luxurians, assembly GCA_029449295.1. NCBI lineage: Eukaryota > Viridiplantae > Streptophyta > Magnoliopsida > Poales > Poaceae > Zea > Zea luxurians. Next base: position 120,230,420 of record JAOPSE010000009.1, read on the forward strand.
GATCAAGGATCTGATAACAGAGGGTAGAGGCCTGGAATTCACAGAAGATGAGCAAGGCACGATATGGTTCAAGAATCGGATTTGTGTTCCTGATATCGATAGTCTTCGGGAAACCATATTGAAGGAGGCACATGACTCAGTTTATTCTATTCACCCTGGGAGTACTAAGATGTATCAGGATTTGAAGCAAAAATATTGGTGGTATGGATTGAAGAGAGATGTGGCTGCACATGTGGCTATGTGCGACGTGTGTCAAAGAGTTAAGGCTGAACACTAGAGGCCAGCCAGACTACTGCATCCACTGAAGATACCTGAGTGGAAATGGGAAGAGATTGGCATGGACTTCATTGTTGGATTACCCCGCACGTCTGCTGGATATGATTCTATATGGGTGATTGTGGATAGGCTAACTAAAGTGGCCCACTTTATTCCAGTGAAGACCACGTATTCAGGAGCCAAGTTGGCAGAGTTGTACATGGCACGGATTGTCTGCTTACATGGTGTGCCAAAGAAGATTGTGTCAGACCGGGGATCACAGTTTACCTCTCGGTATTGGACGAAGTTGCACGAGTCCTTGGATACAAGATTGAATTTTAGTTCGGCTTACCATCCCCAGACTGATGGGCAGACTGAGAGGACCAACCAAGTGCTGGAAGATATGTTAAGAGCTTGTGCTCTTAAACATGGTGGAAGTTGGGATAAGAGTTTGCCTTATGCGGAGTTCTCTTATAATAATAGCTATCAAGCCAGTTTGAAGATGTCACCATTTGAGGCTCTATATGGCAGAAAGTGCAAAACTCCACTGTATTGGGATCAGACTGGTGAAAGGCAGTTGTTTGGGCCTAAGATTATACAAGAAGCTGAGGAACAAGTCCAGCAAATAAGGGAGAATTTGAGAACTGCACAGTCAAGGCAGAAAAGCTATGCTGATACCCGGAGAAGACTGCTTGAGTTTAAGGAGGGAGATTATGTCTATTTGAAGGTGTCACCACTCCGAGGTATGAGAAGATTCAAAGTCAAAGGAAAGTTGTCCCCTCGCTTTATTGGACCCTTCTTAATCTTAAAGCGAGTGGGAGAAGTTACATATCAATTGGAGTTACCGGATCATCTCGTGGATGTTCATGATGTCTTTCATGTGTCTCAGCTAAAGAAATGTCTCAGGGTACCTGAAGAGCAGTTACCAATGAAGGACCTTAGTGTTCAGGAGGATTTGACTTATGTTGAGTACCCCATCAAGATTCTGGATACACTGACGCGTGTCACGAGGAATAAGGTTATAAATATGTGCAAAGTTCAATGGAGTCACCACGGTGAAGATGAAGCTACTTGGGAAAGAGAAGAAGAACTTCGCATAGATTTTCCCCACCTTTTCCCTAGGTCTTCCTAAATCTCGAGGACGAGATTATTTTTAAGGGGGGTAGGATTTGTAATACTCAAAGTTGTATATAAAGAATAATAGAGAGATCTCCTTATTTTGTGTGTCATAATTGCATCATAAAAAGAGCACACATATAATAATTAGTGCCTAATTAAAATCAAATGATATAAAAATAAAAGAAAGAGCATTTTGTTGGAGTTTTATATGCTTGTGCATTAAATAGAATAATAAGGATAAAAATAATAAGATAATAGACATTAGAAGTGGAATTAAAACCCTAAATTTCAAAATAGGGTTTTAAAAATAAGAAAGAGAGAAAGGTGATATAACTAATACCAATAATTATTTTTCAAAATTGGTATTTTTCATTTCACAATATGATTGGGGGATAAAATTTGCCCAAGGTTTGAATTCAAAATTGTAAATCAAATTGAACTAGGAAATAGAGAAAAGAGGATAGAGAAAAAATAGAAAAGAATAAAGGACTTCATGGGCTGACTGACCACCATTTCAGCCCACCAAAACTTCCCACGCGCGCGCCAGCCCAACTACTACACCTGCACGCGATCACCTGTTGGATGGGTCCCGACTGTCAGTCGCGACCTCATGCCCACGCACCAGCTGTTCCGCCAGCGGTCGCTGCGCCACTGTCCCTACCAGTAAGCCTCCCAACCCGCGCCCTGCCACTGGTCCGCGGGACCCGCATGGCAGATGTCTCCCACCTCTCATAACAGACCGCTCCGTGCATGGTGGGCGCGCCGCCAACAGAGTCCGCAGTCCGCACGGATTGACCGGCGCCGCTGCCCAAAGAAATCGCGGGGCACATGCCTACCCCCGCTCGCGGCCGGCCATAAGAACTAGACACGAGACCCCCCATCCCCTTCCTCTGGCCAGCGACGCAGAACCACAGGCACACGGTGGTGAGAGAGAGAGAGAGAACGGAGGGCACTGCGTAGTCGCCACGGCTCCTCATCGTAGATCCTGATCCGGGGGTGCTTTGGGGGAGCGCCTGGAAGGGTGAAGTGTAGCGTGGGCCTCGTTGGCGAATCGTGGCTCTGGTTCCGGTGAATTTCCCACCGGATTTCGTAGCTTCGCCGCGGGAACGTCGTCCGTCGTGACCAAGTACTGCTGCATCTACAACGTCGGTGAGAACCTCCCCAACCGCATCGCGTTCACCTAAGAATCGTGTAGAGCGCATCGAATTGAAAATCCGAGCTCCGGGGCGCTTGAGCACTGTGCTCCAGCGGATCTCCACCGTATTCTGCGGCGGCGCTGCTATCTGTGCTTGCGGGTGAAGGGGGGATTAGGGGCAGCGCGCGTAGGCCGTTGATGGAGGGATCTGCGGCCGCGATTAGAAGTAAGGAATAGCCCTTCGCATTTTAAATCTAAACCGTAGATCGGATAATGAGTGGATCTGGGATGGTTGATGCGTGGTCGAATTTGGACCATTGGATTTGTAACGGGTGTCTACAAACGCGTACCAATTTTTCCCCCACGCAGATCTAATCTGGGGCGTCCAGAAAGGATCCAACGGCCTGGATCGCCAGATACCCCTTCGGGTTGCGCTTTGCAAATAGGACCCTCGAGTTAAATGAAATAGAACCCGCCGTCCGTAGAGGAGTTCGGCTAAGTCTTAGAATTAGTTGCACTAGGGCCCCTGACTTTTCTGGTTATTGGGGCCAAATCCAGAACAGTATTAAACCAGAGAATTTAAATTATAAATGGATTTTTATTATATAAATAAGTGCTAAAACTTGTAAAATGCATAGAAATTTCATTTTTACTCCAAATTGAGCCATTCCAATTTCTAAAATTTTGTAATATTAATGTCTATCATTTAGTGTCTCTATTTTGACATGAAAACAGTAAGAAAAATTAATCTCTCATTTAATCCTATTTCAAGCACATTAAACCTTAGGAAATTCATAACTTAAAATCTATAACTCCAAATCTAATGATTCCAGTTCCTATGATCTCATTTTAATGTGTAGATTTTTACTGTGTATTTTATTTACATGTTTGATGTGATGTTAATTTGTGCTATACTATGTATGTATTATGTTGATGCGAGTAGACGAGCAAGCCACTGTGGATTCTGAGGTTCAGCAAGTAGAAGTAGCTGGGCAGGAGCTCATTGAAGGCAAGTTGTGCCCTTGATCACTTACTTTTTCCCAGCCATGTTCTTATTAATTATAATGATCTGCATAGGTTAATTTTGATGGGATCCAATAGGTTACCCCAGTTTTGGTTATCTTTATACCTTGTTCACCCCTGAAATATTTTTGGGTAGTACCTGTTATTGCTTTATGTGGATTGGGTATGGAGATACAACATTCATGATTACTCTTGTATTATCTTTTTATTATTACTGTTCATGTTAAGATCATTAAATTAATGGAACATGGAGCGACCACCCGGGAAAACAGTGCTACCACAAGGGTTTAATGGGACGCCCTTGGCTGATTAACTAGGAAAGCTAGTGGAGGTCTTCCTTACCCGAAAGGGGCAAGAGCAGTAGGGGAGTGGTCAGTGTAGGGAGGTCCTTGGGTTGATTTTGCTGCGATGGCGGTCAGGCGAGGGATTCCTGCACTGGAGCTTCCTATAAACTGTAGCGGGATTTCTGAAGCTAGTGGAACTTTGTAAAGGCCTCGTAGTGTTACCCTGCCTTGCCTCCTCGGTAGAGGTGTATGGGATTGGCCGTCTCTTGGCAGATGGGTAACATGACTTGTGGGTAAAGATGCGCAACCTCGGCAGAGTGTAAAACTGGTATACTAGCCGTGCTCACGGTCATGAGCGGCTCGGACCCTCACATGATTAATTTATGGAACTTAAATTTAATTTGACATTTGCATCATATTTGGGATTATTTTACTATTACTTTTCTTTATTATCATTAAGGTTTGGTATTTACTTACACTTAGTAATTGCTAATAAAATTTTGACCAACTTATAAAAGCAATGCTCAGCTTCAGCCTTTATTTCATTTATCAGCCTTACACTTCATGAACTCCCACCTTTGGTGAGTTCATGCCACATTATTCCCCACGACTTGTTGAGCTATGAACGTATGTGAGCTCACTCTTGCTGTCTCACACCCCCCACAGGAGAAGAACAGGTGGTCGAAGAGGAGCCGCCTAACACCGAGGCATTCGACTTGATCTAGGTGGCGTCTCCCAGTCAGCTTTGTGGCGCCAGGGATTATTATTTAGTTCATCTTACTTTATCATTTATTTTTGTAAGTCTTCCGCTATGTAATAAGTACATTTATGATATTTATGACATTTATCTCTATGCACTCTGTTATTATGTGTGTTGTTCTTCCTTGGCGCACATATGAGATGCACCCGGATTTGTCCCTTAAATCTGGGTGTGACACCATGATGGGGAATTGAAGTATTTACTCGAATTCCAAATCAAGCAACTCCAAGAGGGCACCTTCATTAGCCAAACAAAGTACACTCAAGACATTCTCAAAAAGTTTGGAATGAAGAATGCCAAGCCCATCAAGACTCCTATGGGAACATATGGGCATCTCGACCTCGACACAGGAGGTAAATCTGTAGATCAAAAGGTATACCAGTCGATGATAGGATCTTTACTCTATTTATGTGCTTCACGAACGGGTATTATGATTTTAGTATGCATGTGTGCTCGATTCCAAGCCGACCCTAAGGAAATCAACCTAAGGGTCGTGAAAAGAATCATGAGATATTTAGTTTACACTCCTAAGTTTGGGCCATGGTACCCCAAGGGATCTACCTTTGATCTAATAGAGTATTCTAATGCTGATTATGCCGGATGTAAGATTGATAGAAAGAGTACATCAGGGACTTGTTAGTTTTTGGTGAGATCCCTGGTGTCTTGGGCTTCAAAGAAATAAAATTCAGTAGCTCTATCCACCGTCGAAGACAAGTATATTGGTGCAGGATACTATTGTGCACAATTACTCTAGATGAGGCAAACTCTTAGGGACTATGGCTACAAATTGAGTAAAGTCCCTCTCCTATGTGATAATGAGAGTGCAATCCGCATGGCAGAAAATCCTGTTGAACACAGCCGCACAAAGCACATAGACATCCGGTATCACTTCCTAAGAGATCACCAACAACGGGGATATATCATAATTAATTATGTTAGCACCCACAACCAGTTAGCTAATATCTTCACCAAGCCCTTAGATGAAAAGACTTTTAGCAAGCTTAGGAATGAACTAAATGTCTTAGATTCTTTGAACTTTGATTGAAATCTTGCACACATTGCTCATTTTTATACCTTTGATCATGACATGTCTCTTTATTTTGGTACAAATGCATATTTCTTATTCTTCTTGTGCCAAAGCTAGGACTAATGTGTTTCCAAGTATATTTCTATACTTAGTCTTAGATTGAAAGGGAAATGGAGTTGTAGGCAAAGGCAAGGCTTCCACTACACTTTCGTCAGTATTGTATACCCTTTGCCCTACTCATATATTTACATTCATATCTTTCTTGTTAAAGGCCTCTAGATTTCATCGTTTTTGATGCTTAATGCCAAAGGGGGAGAAATTAATAGGCCAAAGCAAAAGGACCGCACCACCACCTTGTTTTCTGAAAACTTTTTCTTCCAAATTAGAACTATTGCGTTTGCAAAGACCCTCTTGACAACCAAGGGGAGAACTTTTTCAAGGGAGCTTTTATTTAGTCAAAGGAAAAGCTTTTGAAAAAGGGGGAGAATCTTTCAAAAATGAAAAATGCCTTTGGAAATTATATTCTTATACCATTGGATAATTGCAAAAGAATTTGAAAAGACTTTTCCGAAAGACTTGCAAAAACAAGCTATATGGTGCAAAAGTGATCCAAAATTTTAACTATATCAAAACATTCATATATACTTAGAACTACTTTCACTTCAAAGTAACTTATGCACATCTATCTAAATGCAAACTAGCAACATTTCTACACTTTATATTTGCTTTGATTTGTGTTAGCATCAATCACCAAAAAGGGGGAGATTGAAAGGGAGTGGCTTTAACCATTTTTCTATAATTGATTTTGGTGCTTGACGACCATCACAAATCTTATAGACTAACTAGTTTGCCTAGTTGATTATTTCTCAAGTGCATAAGTTCATCTATATCAATTCTAAGTCGACTGTCCGGAATACCGTAAATTATTCCGGACAGGAGAAGCTTTTTGGAAATTTCACCTGTGCACGGACCGTCCGGGCCCTTCCGGCGGACTTTCCGCGACACCAAGGTGTTCCTCGGACAGAAACTATGCAAAACTCACTTTTACACTACGGACTGACCGAAGGAGAAGAGAGCACCGTCCGGGACCAAGCTCGGACTGTCCGGCCTCAGGTGTGGACCGTCCGCTCGTTGAAAAACTAGAAAACCCCAAAGGTGACGGGTTCGGTAAAATGTATTTTAGCATCCTCACAGATCGTCCGGGGTGCATGGTCAGACCGTCCGTGACTGCTTTATCTGACATCCGACGATGCATGTAATGCACTTGTAGCCGTTGATATAGCCGTTACTGTTGACCGTTGCGATTTCAGTCGTCGATGTGCAGGGACGGACCGTCCGCAGTTGGAAGAAAGAAGGAAACAACTAGGAAGTGGTTAGTTGCTATAAATACAACCCCAACCACCTCCATTCATTTAACCAAAGCATTTCACTCACTCCCATTCAATATAAGAGCAAGCACTTCATCCCAAGACACATTCAAAGCTTCCAAACCTCTCCAAGTGCCATATGTGACTAGTGATCATTAGTGATTAGTGACTTGAGAGAGTGTGTTCCGGTGTTTCATTTGTTGCTCTTGTTGCTTGGCTTTCTTAATCGTGATTTCTTCATCTCCTTCTAAACTCTCAAGTGACTTGTAAAGCTAGCAAGAGACACCTAAGTGTGTGGTGATCCTTGCGGGTCTAAGTGACCCTCGAGATTAAGGAGAAGCACTCAACTGGTCTAAGTGATCGTTTGAGAGAGGGAAAGAGTTGAAAGAGACCCGGCCTATGTGGCCTCCTCAACAGGGAGTAAGTTCTTCGGAACCGAATCTCAGGAAACAAATTATTGTGTTCATTTGTGTTGATCATTACTTTATGATTTGATTCTTCCTCTCCCCTCTCTCTAAGTTCTCTTACTTACAACCTTTTTGAGTTAGCTCCCAAAGTCATCCGCATTGATTGAGCAACTCATAGTAACAAGAACTCTCTTTCGCACTCCGATTTCATTATTACTAATTTCTAATCCAAAGCTCGGGTGAAGTTCGTGTTCAAAGTTTATAATTTTCAGGTTTCGTCTATTCACCCCCCTCTAGGCGACTTTCACTTATACAGGTGACCAGAGGGTTATCCCTCTACAAGTTGTGATGACTATCAAACTCTATCTAAATCTGTCTATAACATGCATTCTTGCTTATCCGGAGTTCAGTTGCCCTTCATCCGAGTATCTTGCTCTTCGGGTATGCTTGAACTCCCTGCCTGAGGTATCAGTGCTCCTTCTGTTTATGACTAGGTCATCCGGTCTTCATCTCTCTAGGTCGAGCTCATCCAGCTTGGTTGCGGCCCGAGGGCAATGCCTTGGTAGGCCCATCAAGCGGTCCATGGAGCGTTTCTGTGCTCCTGCCCGAGGTCAGCCTCGGGCGAGTTGGAACATCGTATCCCACCTAGAGCTGGCCTCGGGCGAGTCAAGATTGCTTCTCCCGCCTAGAGCTGGCCTCAGGCGAGTCATGACTGCTTCTCCCGCCCACATCTGGCCTCAGACGTGATGGAACAGCGTCTCCTATCTGAGGTTGTCCTCAGGCGAGACGGAATAGCGTCTCCGGTCCGAGGTTGGCCTCAGACGAGATAGAACAGCGTCTCCCGTTCGAGGTTGGCCTTGGGCGAGACGGAACAATGTGTCCCATCCGAGGTTGGCCTTGGTCGAGACAAAACAACGTCTCTCGTTTGAGGTTGACCTCGGGCGAGGCGGAACAACGTTTCTGTGCTCGTAAGGACTCAGAGATATCTATCTCCCACAGTCATGGACCGCTCAGCATGCCTGGTCTATCAGGACATGTATACCCATACACCATGTTTGTTGGCTCTAAACCCACATTCACACTCACCTAGACAACCGAACACACATATCTTTATATTCTATACTTAAGCATAAAATAAAAACCACAACAATATACGAGCACTTTGATAATCTACTCTACATAGGCTAAAGAACATAAGCCCTATTTTGGCCCATTTCGGTCTCTCTTAGGCAGCATGCCCACATGGGCAACGCCCTACCGTTAGCTGGCCACAGTCGGTCGTTGGGATGTGCATCAATCGCCTGCTGGGGTTGCTAGGCTAAGCTAGCTAAGTTGTATTTTTTTCTTTTTCCACTTTTTTATCTTTTTCTCTTTTTAGATATTGTATGCCAACACACGCAATCGTTTCACATATATCTTTACTATATTTAAGTGGAAGTTTCTCACCTCCTATGGCGATGTGCCATTGCCCTCCTCCTCACGCGCCCAGGTTCTAACCACTGGAGCTCCCAACCATTTGTGTTCAATAAAGAATAGATGTTATAAATTTTTGAATATAGAAACTGTAGTAACACAAGCAACCTATTAGTAAGCATGTATACACAACATCCAATATCAAAATCTTATATAAACATGCATACATAACATCTATATCATGTAAATCACTTTGCAAAGCCAATACCAATATAAACCAATGTTTAATCACACACGATTTTACAATTGCCCTCCATCAGTTGTTTTTTCATCAGTAGCAAGGCTAGCTTATTTTCATAGAACTCATTGACGTATGACCCGGTAGCCGGTAATACGCGGTCAACTAAAGTGTGCTTGGACTAGGTACACTCCTTTAAATAGCACTGGAATCTAGAGCGTTTCTTTCAAGTCAATTATAAAACTGAAATAGCATTGAAATCACACAATATGAATAGATTATTAGGTGATATTTTATAATCAAATATTGTGGTGATCATGGAGAATCAATTATTGTTAGTGATTTGAACTGATAGGTACCGTCAATTTGATGCAGGACTAATTAAAAAAATCAAGATATGGTGAATTTGTATTGCGAACAAAAGGTAATATAATAATATATAATGGTAGGGCAGATTGTGCACAGATTCCTGAATCCTGATCTCACACGTCCCTCTGGCTATGGATGTTCACTTGTTCTGTTCTATAGACTTTTCTGAGTTCTCTCGTTGACGCAAAGTAGAAATGTACAAGTTTCTCTACTCCGAACGCATTTCATGGCAAAAAATCACAAATCAAAAGCATACTATCAGCATAGAGGCATGGTTCCTGGGGTTCTTGATTCGAAATCTCCATCTCATCGCCATGCACACTTCCTTTTGTGCAGCATCTTCATATTAATCTCCTCCAACACAGCAACGGTATCATCAGCGCAGGCCAGCAATAGGTCAGAGGATGACCGGCAAGCCCTCCTTTGCTTCAAGTCTGGTCTCTCCGGGAACTCTGCTGGTGTCCTAGGATCATGGAGCAACGACTCACTGAACTTCTGCAAATGGGAAGGGGTCACCTGCAGCACGGCCATCCCAATCCGCGTGGCATCCTTGAAGCTAAGGTCAGTGCAACTCAGAGGAAAACTATCAAGTTGCGTAGCAAATCTTACTTCCCTAGTGCAGATGGATCTCTCAAACAATTCGATTTCTGGGGAGATACCTGATGAAATAGGTTCACTACCCCTACTTCAGACTCTAATCCTGTCGAAGAACCTCCTATCAGGAACTATACCACCTGAGATAGGAAAACTTGTGAGTCTCACAAAACTTGCCATGGTCCAAAACATGCTTTCAGGAATCATTCCCTGGACTATTGGGAATTTATCAAATTTGGTTGTCCTGGCACTGTCCACAAACAGCTTGTCAGGTGAAATCCCAGCCACAATTGGCTATCTCCCTCAACTGATCCAGCTTTACCTGGATGACAATACGTTATCTGGACGCATACCAGCACAACTAGTGCAGTGCACAAGGTTGGCTATGTTAAATTTATCAGTCAATAGCCTTAATGGATCCATACCAAGTGAAATCCTCAGTATTTATTCGCTTTCTTTGGGGTTGGACTTATCAAACAACAATCTTATAGGAACAATACCATCACAGATTGGAAAACTGATCAATCTTGGCTTACTGAATGTTTCCAGCAACAAGTTATCTGGTGAAATACCATCTGAACTTGGGCAGTGTGTTTTATTGTTATCCCTTCAGATGGAAGGCAACATGCTCGATGGGGTTATTCCACAGTCTCTCAATACACTGAAGGGCATACAACACATGGATCTCTCTGAAAACATCTTATCTGGTCAAATTCCAGATTTCTTCGAGAACTTCAGTACCTTAGATTATCTTAATCTATCATACAACAGACTAGAAGGACCAATTCCAACCAGTGGTATCTTCACAAATTCAAATGCAGTCATGTTAGAAGGTAACAAGGCGTTATGTCAACAAATTGACATATTTGCATTGCCGATCTGCCACATCACATCTGCAAGAGAAAGAAAAATTAATGAACGCCTACTGCTGATAACAGTTCCACCAGTTATTATCGCTTTGTTGTCATTTTTATGTGTTCTTACCACTGTTATGAAGGGAAGAATAACCCAGCCATCTGAAAGCTACAGAGAGACAATGAAGAAGGTGTCTTATGGAGACATTCTTAAAGCTACCAATTGGTTTTCTCCAGTCAACAGGATCAGCTCAAGTCATACAGCATCAGTCTACATAGGTAGATTTCAGTTTGATACAGACCTTGTTGCCATCAAGGTATTTCATCTTGACGAGCAAGGTTCACTCAATAGCTTTTTGGCAGAGTGTGAAGTGCTAAAACATACCCGCCATCGCAATCTCATTCAAGCAATTACTTTGTGCTCGACAGTTGATTTCGAGAACAATGAATTTAAAGCTCTAGTATACGAATTCATGGCAAATGGTAGCTTGGACATGTGGATACACCCAAGGCCAGACCAACGTAGCCCTACGAGGGTGTTAAGTTTAGGTCAAAGGATTAGTATTGCTGCAGATGTAGCTTCTGCTCTTGATTATATGCACAACCAATTGACACCTCCATTGATTCATTGTGATTTGAAGCCTAGCAATGTTTTGTTGGATTATGACATGACCTCGCGCATTGGGGATTTTGGGTCAGCAAAATTTCTCTCTTCAAGTCTTAATAGTACCCCAGAAGGGTTGGTTGGAGCCTCAGGAACCATTGGATATATCGCACCTGGTATGTTGTATGCCTCATTTGTTTATGAACTATTAAACTTTTCGTTTACTAGTTTATGAATAAATAATGTTATTACTCCTGTTTTGCCAGAATATGGGATGGGATGCAAAATCTCAACCGGTGGTGATGTTTATGGTTTTGGGGTATTATTGCTAGAAATGCTCACAGCAAAGCGACCAACTGACACACTGTTTGGTAATGACCTCAGCCTTCATAGGTATGTAGACTTAGCATTTCCAAACAAAATTAATGAGATTTTAGATCCCAAAATGCCACATGAGGAGTATGTTGTTTCTATCATATGCATGCAAAGATATATCATACCATTGGTTGAAATTGGCCTTATGTGTTCCATGGAATCACCAAAAGATAGACCAGGACTGCGAGATATTTGTGCAAAACTTGAGGCCATCAAAGAGGCATTTGTCGAAACCTTTTGATAGTGGCAATGGCAATGCAATTATGCAGATGGAATTTTGGCAAAGAACAATAATTTAAGGAGACTGGAGGGATGTATCATGGACAGGGAGAAGGAAAATGGCTCTGTTGTATGATATATCTTTACATGCATAGATAGATGGCCAAAAGTCGGAAACATTAATCCTGGATGAGTGGCTACTTAGCTCATCAAACATCTATGAATTGGGACATGTAATACAGTGAAATATATATTCAAGTGAATTTTTTTTACTAGAAGTTAGTGATGATGATATATATAGCAGCCTTCCAAGGCATGAAGATCTCCCTTAACTATATTGTATATTTATTCTCAGGTATTCGTAATATATGCAAAATCGCACAGTAATGGTTTTTGTACTTTAGCTTATCTGATTTGAGCTATTATGCGCTTTGATTCTGTAGAAAGGTGATGTGGCTCCTTAGCAAGAATTCAAATGAAAACCAAGTAAACAGTAAAAGACATTTTACCTACAAGGCCTTGTGCTAGGCAATTATCAGGTCATCCCAGATTCCCAGTGTGTGCATCAACATACACTGTTGGAATGTGAACCCCTAACCCTAAACGGGATTGGGTGTTGTATTAATAGACTTTAGTAATTGGGCCTGACCCATTACAAGGAGGGTGAGACGGTAATTACATGGGGAACACCCCAAACCCTAGACGGGTAGTCTAACACCCCCGCAGTCACAACTCTATCCTGTACAGATGTTGAGACTGGATTGAAAGTCTAAAAATACACTCGACGGTAACCCCTTGGTGAAGATGTCGGCGAACTGCAGCGTGGTGGGGACGTTGAGAACCCGAACGTCACCGGCAGCGACACGCTCGTGGACAAAGTGCAGGTCGATCTCTACATGCTTCGTGCGCTGATGCTGCACGGGGTTGGTGGAGAGGTAGACCACGCTGACATTGTCGCAGTAGACAAGGGTGGCGCGCTGGAGGGGACTGTAGAGCTCGTGGAGGAGCTGGCGCAGCCACGAGGCCTCTGCCACGCCGTTGGCCACGGCACGGTACTCGGCCTCAGCGCTGGAGCGAGAGACGACGGGCTGCCGTTTGGCGGCCCAAGAGACGAGGTTGGCACCCAGAAACACGGCGTAACCGGAGGTGGACCGGCACATGTCGAGATAGCCAGCCCAGTCAGCGTCGGTGTAGACCACGAGCTCCGATGTCGGGGATGGGCGGAGGAGGAGGCCGTAGTCGAGGGAGCCGCGGAGGTAGAGCAGAATACGCTTGAGCGCAGTGAGATGGGGCTCCTGCGGAGTGTGCATATGCAGGCACACCTGCTAGACGGCGTAAGCGATGTCGGGCCTGGAGAAGGTGAGGTACTGGAGCGTGCCGGTGAGGCTCCGGTATGACGTCGCGTCGGCGACCGGAGGCCCATCGTCCTCAGAGAGCTTCGCCTGAGTGTCGACAGGCATGGAGCAGGGCTTACAGTCAGACATGCCAGCCCGCTCCAGGATGTCGATGGCGTACTGGTGGAGGAAGAGACCCTGAGGCCGGCTGTAGGGTCGAGATGGCGGACTAGAGGGGGGGGGGGTGAATAGTCCTTTCTAAAACTAATTACAATGGCTAACACAAATAAATACGGAATTAAAACTATTTTGGTTTAGCCAAGACTACACTCCTCTAACTATTACAAACACCTGACAAAAGATTCTAATTGAAACAACTAAGGTGCCAAGATAGTGAAAGAGCTCTCCCATATATATCTAGTTAGCAACGACATACAAATTATGCAAATGTAATTTTAAGCACAACGATAGCTCCTAAACATACTAGTAAGCAAAGAGCACAAAGCACAAGCACTACTAGAGAGAAACAACTACTTAGCTACACAAGCTAAGTAAAACAGATTAGCTACACAAGCTAACAACAAGTGAGCAACTATTTTATTATAGATATGACTAGATATACAAGAGCATATACGAGCAACAAATACTCACTAGCATAAGTATATGAACAAGTAAATACAAGCTAGTGAGGAAAGTTGTAAACCAACGGAAAGATGATGACACGTGGCACAATGATTTTTTTCCCGTGGTGTCGATGACTTGCCGGTCACCCCTAGTCCACGTTGAGGTAGATTCAAAGCTCCCAACCGCTCCTCTATCAAGTCTCCACTTGCACTACACGATGGTTGATCTTTAGCGACCCTTATTAGGTACCAACTGTTGGTTGCTAAAGGTTAGAGACCGACGGTCAGTCGCTAAATCCTTTTGTAGCAACGATCGGTTGGTCGCTAAAAGTCTAGAAATTTAACAACTTATGGTTGGTCGCTATAGATATCGTCAGGGACTAGCGGTGGGTCGTTATAGAGCAAGGATCACTATCAAATCTTATAGCCTGAACGTACGTGTAGATGTTAGTGACTAAAAATTAATTAAAACAAGTAAACATTGATCGCTAAATTGCATGGTGATTTATATTTTTTTAATATTGCTTGTATGTTTATTTTATGGTTTGTTTATGTATGTACATGACTATATGATATTGCTTGTATGTTTATTTCGTGGTGATTTATTTGTATTCGTAATAATTTATTCAAATGTTTATTATTTATTTGGTAAATTTTTATGATTTTTTGAGTAATTTAAAAATACATTTCGAAATAAATAAATAAAAAGAAAACCCTCCCTAACCCTAAGGCCCATTAGGAGCCCATTTACCTAACCCTAGCAGCCGCGTTCTCCCTGGCTTCTCTCCCAGCCGCCGCCGCCTCTATCTCTCCCTTCCCTCTTCTCTCTCCCCTCACCTCTCTCCTCCCTTCCCTCGCCTCGCTCCTCTCTGTCCCGACCGAGCAGCAGCGGCCGAGCCGCCCTCCCCCGACACGCCTGCACCGACCGTGCCTCGCAGCTCGGTGCCCAGGCGGACCGACGACGGCCTTGCCGGGTGCGCTGCTCCTGCCGCCGTGCCTCGCTACCATCCCAAGCGGCGACGGCCAGGAACCGGATGAGGAGACGGCGGCTGCGAACCTCCCCGACCTTGCCGGGTGCGCTGCTCCTGCCGCCGTGCCTCGCTGCCGTCCCAAGCGGCGGCGGCCAGGAACCGGACGAGGAGACGGCGGCTATGGCTATCGCTGGTGGCGTCGTGGGGTGCAGTGACAGCGAGGTGTTCAGGTAACCATCACCGTCGTCCATCGCCACGGCTAGCTAGCAGTACTGCTACTTTTCCTCTCTCTCACGCGTCAACGGGTTCCAGTTTTCAGCAATTCACCTTTTTCTAGCAATTCACCTTTTCCACCTGCAGAGATGCGTCGTGTTCCTCAATTCTCCCAGGCAGGGTGGAACAAGAGGCAGTCAGGTAGATAACTCGATTGGAAGTTACCAATTTCTCTGTTACCAGAATTTGCTGCGCATATGTGCGTAATATGACTGCCAACAGGGTCTGCTAGTTTCTTTTGTGCGGTGCAAAGTTATATGTTTACATATGCAGTTACATGTTCATATATATCTTTGAACTACTTTGCAATGCATATACGTTTGATGTATTATATTGATGTCCAAAGATGCTGTCAGTGTTCACTTTTTGAAGGCGAATTGTCCACTGGTACTCCTAGTCGATCGACTTTTGCCAATGTTATCTGGAAGTGGATGCATCTAGTTACATAATGATACTTGTGATGGTTACACAGGGATCTGCATATCTTTCCAGACAAGCGTGTCTGCTCCATATTGCTAGGATCAATGGGAAAAATAATCTAAGCTCGGCTAGGGAGGATCAAGGGACGATGCTTCTATAGTCGATGTCGCATTTGATGTCGTGATGACACCATTAAAAACTTATCTATCTTTTTTATAGCTCTCGATACTCTAAATTTAGATAGGATTTATATCTAGTATATTGGAGATGCTCTAACTTAGGAATCCTTTTGCTTTCATGCCTCCCTCCCATCCCAGCCAAAATGTCTTCGGAGATACAATCTGCGGTTCATGACGTCGTCAGTGCAAGACAAGGCCGGAGCTAGCCCTGACCAAAAGCAGGAGCGTAGCACCAAGAAAGATGAATCTGGCGATCAAGAATCCGAAGCTGTCGGCGATGCGGTGCCACGAAAGGGTGTTTGTAAATATGTGCAAAACATAATAACATGTGTAGGTTTTGTGAATGATTTTGTTGTGGTGCTTATTGATGGTTTATGTGATGTGGATCTATCATTGTGCAATACTAATTAAATTTGTATATCTATGTGATTATGTGTATAAAAATTGGTGATTTGTGATGCTTTTGTATATATAACAGTTGTTGAATGTTAATTAATGGTATATTATTATTATTAACGACTATAACTAGGGGCAAATTTTTGTAGGTTGCTAAATGTATAGTATAACGACTCACGATTGGTTGCTAAATCTATAGTACAACAACCCACGGTTGGTCGCTAAATATACAATATTAGCAATGGACGGTCGGTCGCTAAAAAGATGTCGGTCGCTAAAGCCTTTAGCGACGGCACTTACAGCGACCATCCTTATGGGTCGCTAAAAGTTTTTAGCGACCAACCTTAGGTCGCTGAAGGCCGTTTTAGCAACCAACCGTAGGTCGCTGTAAGTGAACCGTCATGTAGTGTTGATCTCTTGAGCCGGATTGGTCAATGAACCCTCAAACCTCGATTCCACTAGAGTTGCTTTTCACCGCTCCGGCGAGGCAAGCACAACGCCTCTCACAATCACCATCGCGGCCTCTTCACAGTCTCCTTTGAAGAGCTCACGGGGAACCACCACCAAGCCGTCTAGGAGGCGGCAACCTCCAAGAGTAACAAGCCAACGACCTCACTTGATGATCTCCCTAGTGCCTCAAAGATCAACAACTTGATGCAATGCACTAGATGGCTCTCAATCTCACTAGAATGCAATCCCAACCAATATGAGTGAGAGAGAGGGAGAGGAAAGGCTCCAATATGCTCACAAGTGTTCCAAATGGCCTCCTTTACCCTTTCAACCCGGGCAACACAAGGATATATAGCCCCCTCTCCAAAACTAGCCGTTATGGGTCAATTGCCCCTTTTCTGCGCACATGCGGACGGTCTGCAATACAAGCCCGGACTGTCCGCACAAGAATCCCAACGGCTATAAACGGTTATAAAAATGTCAAAGCATTCAAAAAATGACTTGCGGACGGTCTGCCCCTCAAGGTCGGACGGTCCGCGATACATAAAACTGAGCCAAAACAAAGTTTTGCTGACTCTGCGCATTTGCTGAAATTTGTACTGCGGACGGTCCGCACCTGGACCCCGGACGGTCCGCAATACAAAATCTTTGTACTGTGGACGGTCCGCACCTGGACCCTGGACGGTCCGCAATACAAAATATTTATACTGTGGACGGTCCGCACTCAGGCCCCGGACGGTCCGCAGTTCAAAAAATAAAACCAACACAGAACTACTCGAGTTCTGTCCAAACATCAATCCTTCAACTACGGACGGTCCGCCACCTGGGACCAGACGGTCCGCAGTACAAAAACTTCACGAAACACAGAAACTCCATGTTTCTGACCATCATCTCAAGTTAGACCTGCGGACGGTCCGCCATGCTGGCCCGGACGGTCCGCGGTACCTCAATTCAGCCCACATTCAAGAAATCGCTTTTGAATAAGTTTTATTACACGAACCAAAGCGTTGTTAGCCCTCATGCAAATGCACCAACTATATGAGCAATGAGGCACTAAAGACATGTCAAGTAAGATAATTGACCCCTCTTGATAGTACGGCTATCTAGCCTACTAACCCGGTCAATTATCAACCTCTAAGAACCTTTTGACCGGTAAAACAAAATCCTATTGTTATACCTTTGCCTTGAGCATTCAATTCCATCTCCTTAAATGATGAACAATGGGCATCCATAAGTGTAGCCAACCATGATACCTTTTACCATTTGTCCATAGCATGAAGTTCCTCCACCATCATCATCAAGCCACTTGATCAATATCCCAGATCAACACATGGCTTGATAATTCTATAATGATATGATCCACTCCATGTTATCACATAGCCTTCTTGGTTCATCAATCTCAACATAGCTTGCTCTTCACCGTTGCTTTATGTCCATCGGTGCTAAGTCCTTGCTCTTGCTTCACCGCCACGCGGTCCCTCACACATGAGCCTTTGACTTGCCCTTCACACTAGCCACTCGGTCCATCGAAACCAAGCCATATCTCTTGATCTTCTCCATATAGCCACATGACACCATGTCATGTCTTCATATGCAATGAGCTCCTTTATCACACTAGTTGAGCATCTCCATATCACCAAGCCACATCACCACCATGGCTAAAATAACTCACACTAGTGTACCTGTGGACTAATCACCTGTGTATCTCAACATAAACACTTATTAGTCCATATAAGTTGTCAATCAATTACCAAAACCAAACAGGGTCTCACAATCTCCCCCTTTTTGGTAATTGATGACAACTCTACAAAGATTTGTCGTTTTTGTTCTTTTTCCAAGCTAGCTTTTCACACAAGTGTAAATTGCTAGTTTGGCAAAGTTCTTATGTTCCTTATCCAACTTTAAGCTCATTTGTTAGGATTTTGATAAGCACCATAAAAACGGTTTGGTAGTGATATCCTTGCCTACATGTGTGCCTGGATGGTTTGGTTTCAAGTTTACACACATGCAAAGATATGAAAATTGAGGGGACATTATCACTACCATATGATGCTAAAGTATACAAAATAGAAATGTACCTTTGTAGCGTGTTTACTACTTTTCATTTCATCCTTAGCATCATCTTGCTAGAAACAAGAGAAACTAGATACCACATGAGATCAACATAATAAATAGGGTTCTAATTACTCCTTTCACACTAAGACTAGTCTTATAAATATCACTAAATCAATCATCATCCAAGTCTTAGTTCTAGCAAACACTTACACACAAGTATGTAGGAATATAAGACAAATGTGATGCAAGCAAGAAATGTAGTGCACAAACAAATGCATCAAACATATATTCACGAGCTTGCTCCCCCTACTTGTGTGCATCTCTTGTTCAATAAAATATCATACCAGTATACTTTGCTCTTGATCCATTCGTATTCATTCTAACTCAATTGATCAATAGCTCCCCCTGAGTTCATGTCCAATTTTCTCTTGTGCATATTTCCATATCTTTGTTCCAACTTGCACATTTACATATCTTTGTTCCAACTTCTCCCCCTTTGTCATTAATTACCATAAAAGGGTTGTTCTAAGGCTCTGGGAAAATGTACTTGTGAATATTATATCAACTTGAAAGTACTCAATAAGTTTTTGATGGACACCATATGCATGATAAAAATCCTTGACATCACTTGCATGAACTTATTTTAGGAGAGAGTTGATCTCTTGAGTTGATGATCACTTAAGGTTGTGGATCACTTGAAGTCTTGTACCACTCAAAGGATATCAATTGTATGATTGATCTAGAAACCACTTAGTGAATACCAATTGAAGGAATAATATTGGCCTGGACATTTCTCTGTAGATATTGATGCCACTTGAAGGTTTTGATATTCATTTGCATTGGTATCTTCTTCATAAGTCATCCTCATGAGCAGCTCAATATGTGACTTAACCAAATAGATTTGCTTAAGCTTCCAAGTTCGGGTTGAACCCTCTTTAAGCTTCTTCACACGCATTAAGCGGTTATCTTATCGAGGTTGTTCTTGTAGCTTGTTGCAATCCAAAATAAATTAAGTACATGGGTTCACTTTGCTCATGAACAAACTCATATGCTACCACTAGTTTCAATCAACGAAAATAACCAATAGTGGTAGAACATGAATTTAAATATTTCATTAAATATGCATGATACTATTAAGTATGTACTATATGCACTAACCACATACTAGTAGGGGATGATATGATCATGCACATCACAATGATACCTCTGCTATGTTGGAGTAGAGGATAGTCAAGATTCTTTTGATTAGCTCTCCAATAGCAATGTGAAGTCCAATTGAATAGCTTGGTGAAGACCAATTATCAATAAGAAATCCATTCTTCACCAGTATGAAGTCGAGAACCCATTTAAGATCAAGTGCACAATTTGAATGTTGTAGTTCACATGCATTTGTTCCTTCAATACCACTTGTATGTGAGAGAATTATGAATTTGCATGGAATATAGGAATATCACTTGTAAGGATGATACCACTTGTGGAGATATTGGTCCAGAAAATTCCTTTGTTTATGCAAGACTGCTACTCACGGACGGTCCGCAGTGGGAGCTCGGACGGTCCGTGGCCTGATCTCTCGGACTGTCTGTGGCCTAGGATCGGACGGTCCGAGACCTGGAACTTGCACTCCATTGAGCTGACTGTTAAATTCTCAATAGTTGAATTTTAAAATAGGATCATTGCTCATTTATGAACTTTATGACTGCACCAAGCATTAGTATTCAACCATATATAAATAATTTGCATGAATGTACATGATTTGAGTATAAGTGATCATGAATTGATGTCAACCCAAAAATACTTGGAAAATACTCAAAATCAATCCATGTATGAAACATCAATCATATTTGCTTGATTTGCCTTTGAATGTGATGCTTGCTCTCTTTCTCGATCAATCTGTTGATTGCTCCAATTAAGTACCACTTTGCCTCTAGCAATTCTTTTCTTACTTTTTAGTGAGGAGTAACCAACACGTGGAATCTCTTTTTACTGAATTTCATGAACAAGCTCAAAAGAGATGACGTTAGTAATACAAGCACCAATTTCCCTTTTATAGCACTTTGAATATATAAAGTTGGCAGTTACTAAAACAAGGAAATCTTATTATATGAACTAAATTTCTCTTAATCTTCAATGCTTAATTTTAACAAATTAAACATGCATGATAAATTGATTAAGTTCAAAGGCTAATTTTAAATCATATCATGGTGAGTATTTAATGTAGAAGAAATAAATCCAAATGTACAAGAGAGAATACATCACATAGTTTTGGATTGTTCTTCTTTATACATTTAATTGCATAGTCCATTTGAGAAACTCATTCTCATGCTGTGAAACTACATAGATCACCTAGGTAAAAACATTAGTTTCACAATTCTAGTCATATAGATAATTCCCCTTTTGATAAGTGCTTTAAGAATTTGAATTTCTTACTTAGCACCTTATTCATTCACGAACACGGGGTTTTTCTCTTTCATGTCTAGATCATGGCAATAACAGAGTAATCAAATTGAAATGTGCCAAGAAATACTTACAACCAATTTAAGCATTTGGATTGCCATATGTAAGAAAAAAGATTATGTAATCTGTTATATGATAACCTCAATTTTGATCATCTTTGGTCTTGATCTTCAACTTGGAGTACCAAGATAAGTGCCAAAATATTTCTCAACAAATATCCTTGTACCCCTTCACTTTCCATGATTATAAATCAATTAAAAACCAAACTATGGTCTCTCAAACAACTTATGTGATTTATCCTATATGAGAGCCTTCCAATCAAAGTGACTTTCAATATTTCCAATATTTGTCACTTATGACAGATTCTGTACACTCTAAAGAAACATTCATAAATTTTGATGTACAGATCCTATGACCACGAAAATTGGTGGAGATATGCTTTAATAAGACTGCTAACAGCTGTAAAAAGTTGAGACTCATTTGACTTCATATGTGCTGCCAGCCATAATATCTCCCACAGTAGGTACATGCTGAAAACTGCTGTGTTTGTGCTGACAAGATTGACTTAATCAAGAAGTTTCACTTATCCAATGATTATGAAATTTGCACAGACTTTGCTATCATATGTATAGAGCAAGTAAACTGAATTTCAAGCCAATCTAAATAGATTTGATCACTCAAACATGGTTATGAGCACAGCCTTGTCAGATTTTCAATGTTGGCCAGATTTCAGTAAATTGAGTTACTCTTCTTCAAGTTGAATCAAATCTAAAATGAACTACTTTCAAAAGACAAATATCCATTCAAACCACTTACTAAATGAAGTCTCTTGAATTTATTCAACATAAATCAATCCAAACTTGATTATTTAGCAAATTGTCCATTCAATCATCTTATAGCAAGCAACATATGCATATATATCCAATTCAATCAACTCATATGCATTCAAATGAATTTGATCAACAAATATTATACTTTATATACCTCATGATCATCCAATAGCAAGTTTGAACTTAACTTATTTGCAATCCATTCATAATTTAACCAACTTGAATAAAGCACTTGTATTTGGTAGAATTTGGACTTCACTTATTATTGACTTGGCATTGGGATAGAATTTTATTAGTCTTCAACACTTAATTCAATAGATGATGATTAAATGAATATTATTGAATCAAGCCTCCAATGCCCAAGGTACCTGTTTATGATCATCCATGTTTTGATGGTACCCAAACTAAGTTGGGTCCTCTTAAGTTAGGAGCAACATACTTAGGCATTGCCTTAGTATGAATAGCGGGATGTTTTGCAATTGCAACAAATGAGGTGCCATTTCCATCCTTTCTAAGCATAATATTCTTATGAATTAAAATAGGCTTCGAATTGTTACCTAAGGGACATGAATTTGCCATGTGTCCCCTTTCCCGACATGTGTAGCAAGTTCTCTTTGTTTGAGCCTTCTCTTTCTTTCTCAAATTTTGCTTCACATAGTCTTGCCTCTTCTCATTTGCTTGAGCCTTCTTCTCAAGATTGTCGGGACACCTTGAGGCAAAGTGACCCATATCATCACACATGTAGCACTTGATTTGAGCCAAACCATCCTTCTTCTTTTGATTTGTGCTCATCATGTTATCTTGATTATATATTGAATGTCTTCTTCTTGTTTTCTTTTTCTTCCCCACATCACCATTATATTCATGGTTAATCTTGATTTGCTTTTGGGGATCCTTCCTTTGCTCAACTCGTGGCTTTGGTTGAGGCTTCACTTGTGGCTTCACTAATTTCTTGGTTGGGCACATTGAGGTGAGGTGACCCCAAGTGTGGCACTTGAAGCACTTGTCATGCTTTAGCCTCCTTTCTTCCTTCTTCAACTTGAGCTTCCTTTTATTGGGGCATGCCTTTGCAAGATGACCCATCTCATGGCATTTATAGCACATGAAGTGAGATAGCTCATTTCCTTTTAATTTGAATTGTCTGCCTTTGATATTGCTCTTGTTGAAACCAAGGCCACTCTTGTCATCATATCTTCTTTGATTTTTCAATATAAGATCATGGGTGACTTTTGATTTATGCCATCTCTCAAACATGTTGCTTAAATTCTTCACTTTGTTTTTGAGCTTATTATTTTCCTTCAAAAGGTTAGTCTCACAAGACAAGGAAGAATAGTAATAATCTATACTTGAAGAACATGGCATAGCTAATAAATCATCACAAGAGGTGGATACATGCTTCTTGTCTTCATCACATGGATTAGCAACATTTTTCAATTGATCATATAATTCATGGGATGGATTATCACTAGTTTTATTTTCTTTACTAGAAAACTCGTTAGTGAGAAAAGCATGCTCTTGTATCAAATTTTCATGAGCAACACTAAGTTCCTCATGACTCAATTTTAGCTCCTCATGTGAACAAGTAACAACATAAAGTAAATGCTTTTGTTGTTCACATGAATACTTTAGAAATGAGTTTTCATTTTCCAAGTTTCTTGTTTTATCTTTCTCAATTTCTAAAGCAATGTTCATGCTTGCAAGTATACCAACAAGCTCAACATATGAATATGAATGATTAGTCACATTAGCATTATATACCTTCGTATTACCTTGTGACATGAAGCAATGTGATGTAATGGATGGGCTTGTAGTAGCGATATCATTGTCCGAGCATGAACAATCACCATAATCATCAAGTATGCTTGAGATAGAACCATCATTTGCATTACTTGAGTTAGAGCCAACACAATCATTATTATCAAGTGAACTTGTGGTGTGTCTTTCATCATCATCACTTGACCATGAGGTGAAGCAATCTTTCACAACCACCGTGTTGTGGATGTGCTCAACATTCTCGCTAGAGATCCTCCCATATATGTCATCAAGATATGTCCAAATATCATGAGCGGTCTCCATATACATAATTTCCTTAAACACCTTATCACTTATCCATTGATACAAAATGTTAGTAGCTCGATGTTCAAGATGTAAGCATTTCTTTTTGGCTTGGGTGAGATCTTTTGTGTTCTCATCAAAAGGTTCATAAAAGCCTACACTTATGATCCACCACAATTTTACATCAATTGTATGAAAATAATGGCTCATGCAAGTTTTCCACTGTGCAAAATGTGTGCCATCAAAAATACGTGGTTCACAAGTAACCTCTAGCCCTTTAGTCGCCATCCAGCTTACTCTCGGGTCGGTTAAGACCACCAAATGAGAGAACCAGGCTCTGATACCACTTGTAGGGTCGAGATGGCGGACTAGAGGGGGGGTGAATAGTCCTTTCTAAAACTAATTACAATGGCTAACACAAATAAATACGGAATTAAAACTATTTTGGTTTAGCCAAGACTACACTCCTCTAACTATTACAAACACCTGACAAAAGATTCTAATTGAAACAACTAAGGTGCCAAGATAGTGAAAGAGCTCTCCCATACATATCTAGTTAGCAACGACATACAAATTATGCAAATGTAATTTTAAGCACAACGATAGCTCCTAAACATACTAGTAAGCAAAGAGCACAAAGCACAAGCACTACTAGAGAGAAACAACTACTTAGCTACACAAGCTAAGTAAAACAGATTAGCTACACAAGCTAACAACAAGTGAGCAACTATTTTATTATAGATATGACTAGATATACAAGAGCACATACGAGCAACAAATACTCACTAGCATAAGTATATGAACAAGTAAATACAAGCTAGTGAGGAAAGTTGTAAACCAACGGAAAGATGATGACACGTGGCACAATGATTTTTTTCCCGTGGTGTCGATGACTTGCCGGTCACCCCTAGTCCACGTTGAGGTAGATTCAAAGCTCCCAACCGCTCCTCTATCAAGTCTCCACTTGATCTCTTGAGCTGGATTGGTCAATGAACCCTCAAACCTCGATTCCACTAGAGTTGCTTTTCACCGCTCCGGCGAGGCAAGCACAACGCCTCTCACAATCACCACCGCGGCCTCTTCACAGTCTCCTTTGAAGAGCTCACGGGGAACCACCACCAAGCCGTCTAGGAGGCGGCAACCTCCAAGAGTAACAAGCCAACGACCTCACTTGATGATCTCCCTAGTGCCTCAAAGATCAACAACTTGATGCAATGCACTAGATGGCTCTCAATCTCACTAGAATGCAATGCCAACCAATATGAGTGAGAGAGAGGGAGAGGAAAGGCTCCAATATGCTCACAAGTGTTCCAAATGGCCTCCTTTACCCTTTCAACCCGGGCAACACAAGGATATATAGCCCCCTCTCCAAAACTAGCCGTTATGGGTCAATTGCCCCTTTTCTGCGCACATGCGGACGGTCTGCAATACAAGCCCGGACTGTCCGCACAAGAATCCCAACGGCTATAAACGGTTATAAAAATGTCAAAGCATTCAAAAAATGACTTGCGGACGGTCTGCCCCTCAAGGTCGGACGGTCCGCGATACATAAAACTGAGCCAAAACAAAGTTTTGCTGACTCTGCGCATTTGCTGAAATTTGTACTGCGGACGGTCCGCACCTGGACCCCGGACGGTCCGCAATACAAAATCTTTGTACTGTGGACGGTCCGCACCTGGACCCTGGACGGTCCGCAATACAAAATATTTATACTGTGGACGGTCCGCACTCAGGCCCCGGACGGTCCGCAGTTCAAAAAATAAAACCAACACAGAACTACTCGAGTTCTGTCCAAACATCAATCCTTCAACTACGGACGGTCCGCCACCTGGGACCAGACGGTCCGCAGTACAAAAACTTCATGAAACACAGAAACTCCGTGTTTCTGACCATCATCTCAAGTTAGACCTGCGGACGGTCCGCCATGCTGGCCCGGACGGTCCGCGGTACCTCAATTCAGCCCACATTCAAGAAATCGCTTTTGAATAAGTTTTATTACACGAACCAAAGCGTTGTTAGCCCTCATGCAAATGCACCAACTATATGAGCAATGAGGCACTAAAGACATGTCAAGTAAGATAATTGACCCCTCTTGATAGTACGGCTATCTAGCCTACTAACCCGGTCAATTATCAACCTCTAAGAACCTTTTGACCGGTAAAACAAAAACCTATTGTTATACCTTTGCCTTGAGCATTCAATTCCATCTCCTTAAATGATGAACAATGGGCATCCATAAGTGTAGCCAACCATGATACCTTTTACCATTTGTCCATAGCATGAAGTTCCTCCACCATCATCATCAAGCCACTTGATCAATATCCCAGATCAACACATGGCTTGATAATTCTATAATGATATGATCCACTCCATGTTATCACATAGCCTTCTTGGTTCATCAATCTCAACATAGCTTGCTCTTCACCGTTGCTTTATGTCCATCGGTGCTAAGTCCTTGCTCTTGCTTCACCGCCACGCGGTCCCTCACACATGAGCCTTTGACTTGCCCTTCACACTAGCCACTCGGTCCATCGAAACCAAGCCATATCTCTTGATCTTCTCCATATAGCCACATGACACCATGTCATGTCTTCATATGCAATGAGCTCCTTTATCACACTAGTTGAGCATCTCCATATCACCAAGCCACATCACCACCATGGCTAAAATAACTCACACTAGTGTACCTGTGGACTAATCACCTGTGTATCTCAACATAAACACTTATTAGTCCATATAAGTTGTCAATCAATTACCAAAACCAAACAGGGTCTCACACCGGCGCTCGGTGGTGATGCCGAGGAAGTGGTGGAGGGGCCCCAGGTCCTTCATCGCGAACTCCCGCTGAAGGGCGACGATCGTGCGGTGTAGAAGGTCGGCGGTGGATGCCGTGAGCACAATGTCGTCGACATAGAGCAGGAGGTAGACAGTGTCGTCGCCGCGCCGGTAGATGAACAGGGACATGTCCGACTTGGCCTCGACGAAGCCGATGGAGGCCAGGTAGGAGGCGAAGCGACTGTACCATGCCCGTGGCGCCTGCTTGAGGCCATATAGGGACCGATTCAGCCGACAGACCAGATCTGGACGGTCAGCGTTGACGAAGCTGGTGGGCTGGCTGCAGTAGACAGTCTCCGTCAAAGTGCCATGGAGGAAGGCATTCTTGACATCGAGCTGATGGATCGCCCAATCGCAGGAGAGGACGAGGGAGAGGACGGCGCGAACAGTGGCGAACTTGACGACGGGGCTGAAGGTCTTGTTGTAGTCCACTCTAGGGCGCTGGGTGAAGCCCTGAAGGACCCAACGGGCCTTGTAGCGGTCGAGGGAGCCGTCCGAGGTCAGCTTGTGGCGAAATAGCCACTTGCCGGTGACCACATTGGTGCCTGGTGGACGCGGCACCAGGTCCCAGGTGTGGTTGGCTAAGAGGGCCGCGTACTCCTCCTCCATAGCACGACGCTAATGTGGGTCGGCGAGGGCAGTGCGAACGGAGGAGGGCACCGGGGAAGCATCGGGTGGAGTGCTGGACGTAGCAGCTGCCAGGATCAGCCAGTCGATGGGGCAGAGAACGCCAGCGGTGCGCCGAGTCACCATCGGGTGGACGTGCCCGGGGTCGCGGTGGATGGCGACCGGGTGGTATACGGACGACTCGGAGTGAACCGTCGGAACGTCAAGAGCGGCGGGTATGGCCGGCTCACGGTGGTGATAGACGACGACGGGGTCGGCGAAGCGGGCCGCGCTCGTCAACGGGCCCGAGTCGGGGGGCGCCGAGGTAGTGGCGTGGCCGCGGCGGTGGTAGACGAGTGCGGGGTTGGCGAAGCGAGCCCGGGTCGACGGGGCCGCGCGTGGCGCAGGCGTGGTTGACGGTGTCGCGCAAGGTGCAGGCAGGATCAACAGGGCCGCGCGTGGCGCAGGCGGGGCCACGCGTGGCGCGGAAGAGGTCGTGAGCGGTGGCGTCGTGGCCGCACGAGGAGTAGGTAACGGCATAAGACGGGACGCCGGGGGTGGGGGAGGAATCAGATCGGACTCGAGGAGGGAGTCAAGATCGGTGGGTGGGGTGGAGCCAGCAAGGGGAAACACATCTTTGTCGAAGACGACGTGACGAGAGATGATGATGCGGTGGGAGGTGAGGTCCAGACACCGGTACCCCTTGTGGTCAGGAGAGTAGCCAAGGAATAGGCAGCGGGTGGAGCGAGGAGAAAGCTTATGAGGAGCGGTAGCGGAAGTGTTAGGGTAGTAGGCACAGCCGAACACGCGAAGGTGGTCATAGGAAGGGGTTGTGCCGTATAGGGTGAAGTGAGGGGTAGGGTGGCGCACTGCCTTCGAGGGAAGGCTGTTGAGGAGGTGGGTGGCAGTGTGCAGGGCCTCTGCCCAGTAGCTGGCAGGGAGAGATGCCTGGAAGAGAAGGCAGCGGAGCATATTGGTGGTGGTACGGATCATGCGTTCGGCTCGGCCGTTCTGTGCAGAGGTGTAGGGGCACGAGAGACGCAACTGGACGCCATGAGTGAGGAAGAAAGAATGGGAGGCGTTGTTGTCGAACTCGCGGCCATTGTCACACTGCAGAGCACGGACCGGGTGACGAAACTGAGTGGATACCCAGGCAAAGAAGTGTGTGAGGGTGGGGAATGTGTCAGACTTCAACCGAAGCGAGAAAATCCAGTGAAAATGGGAAAAATCATCCAAAATCACCAAATAGTATTTATAACCAGAAAGACTGAGTACAGGGGAGGTCCAAAGATCACAGTGAACCAGGTCAAAAGCCTGCTCAGCCCGAGAAGAAGAAGTAGTAAATGGGAGACGAGTATGTCGGCCTAACTGACAAGCATGACAGAGACCCTCAAAATGTCCCCTACCACATGAAGGATCTAGACTACTGGTAATCTTGGTCATGACGTCGGGTCCAGGATGGCCGAGACGACGATGCCAAGTGGTGGAGGAGGTGGTGGAGACCAGGACAGGAGGTGGAGACACGCCGACGGTGGAGGGCTAGAGTGTGTAGAGCGGCCCCGAGCTGTCACAGCGGGCGAGAGGGGTCCTGGTGGCCAGATCCTTCACAGAAAAACCAGAGGGGTCAAACTCAATGGAACAGGAGTTGTCAGTGGTGAATCGACGGACGGAAAGAAGATTGTGAGTGATGTGGGGAGCTACGAGAACATCGTTGAGGTAAAACGGCCCAGGGAGAACCGAGGCACCTACTGAGGTGACTAGCAGAGTGGAACCGTTTCCAACGACAATCGAGGATGGGTGAGAGGGAAGGGGGGATGAGAGCGAGAGAGCGTGCCTGCAGTGGGAGTGGTGTGGTATGAGGCACCGGAGTCGATCACCCAGTCGGAGGAGGGAGGGGTCATCACCATGGTGCTGAAAGCAACGGCGAGGGAGGTGTTGTCCCAACCGCCAGCCGGCGGGGACCAAGTCGTCGAGGTGGGGGTCCCCGGGGGCAAGAGCGCGGGCGGAGCCTGGGGCATGACGGGCACACCGTAAGGAGGCATCGGGGGCATGCCGTAGTGAGGTGCAGTCAGGAGGGCCGACGCTGAGGGACGGGAGGCACTCGGTGCCTGGCCTGGCCACATGGCGATGGTCCCGGTCCAGGGGTTGTAGAAGGACGGCCACGCGTGGCTGCCACCCCGGCCGGAGGGACCACCACGAGAGGGTCCGCCACCCCCACGGCCGCCCTTGCGGGAGCGACGACCTCCGTCGGTCGAGGAAGCCAGACGAGTGGCCGCCGGGACGGTGGGTGGAGGGCGGTTAGGAGCCCCGGTCGACGAAGGACGGGTGGCTGAGCCCCCCGAAGGTGGCTGACCGCTGGTAGGAGCGCTGTAGAGAGCCGAGGCAGGAGTGGGCGCCTCATTCGCCATGGTGAGCTCCTCGAGGAGAAGCTCGTTCCGCACGACGTGGAAGGTGGGGAAGGGCACGCTCCTCTTGATGAGAGCCTTCAGGTGGCCGTAGCGGGGGCTGAGGCCACGTAGGAGGTCGCGGAGAGAGTCAGCCAGGCCCTTCATCTGGCGGCAGTATTCTTCCACGGAGAGGTCCCCCTGAGAGAACAGGTGGAATTGGGCGTCGAGGTGGAGCGCCCAAGCATCCCGATTCCCGAGGAACTGGTCCTCGAGAGCGAACCACGCCTGGCGCGCAGTGTCCGCCTGGTCGCGGATGAGGTCCTGTGGCTCAACGGTGATGGTGCCGTGGAGCCACGAGAGGACAACGCTGTCCATGAGGCACCAGGAGCGAGGCGGCGGAGCGTCGTGGTCGACGAGGACGTGATCGTCGAGGACGAACCGCCACAGCGTGAGAAGGACTTGTCCTCGACAACAGGGGTAGTGGGAAGACGCCAGATCCAGCACCACGGACAGAGGGCCCGGATGTTGTGCAGTCCGGCGGCTTGAGCGTGGAGAGCAGCGATGAGGTCGGTGTCGAGGTCAGAGGTGAGGGGATCCTCTGGGGTCACCGGGGGTTCCGCATGGGCGAGCGGCGGGCGGCCGAGGAGGCGCTGTGTGGTGGCCATCTGGGTGGTCAGAGCGGCGCCCAGGGCACGCTCCCGCGAGGCCGTCACTGCGGCCTGGATCGTAGCGAGGGTGCCGACGAGCGGGGAGTCAGTGGCGGGGAGTGCGGAGGGCGCGACGGTGGGGCTCCAGGTTGGGGAAGCGAAGGCGGGAAAGCCCGGCGGGGAGCCGTGGCGCAGGGGCAGCGGGGAAGCGGCGTGGAGTGGCCCGAGGCCGGCGATGTAGGGGGCCCCTCCATGGGTGAGCTCGCTGCTGATTGCAGCAGGGGCGATGTGGAGGTGCGTGCCAGGGCCGGTGGTGACAGTGGCGGTGCCCATGGTGGCCAGCATGGCCGTAGTGGTGGCGGCGGTGTCCGCGTCCATCGGGGCGATGGCGCAGCAGGGGGCGTTGGGACGGTGGTGCGGTGGGTCTCGGTCGCGGTCGGCCTAGCGGCTGCGTCCGGGCGAGGACACGTCGGGGCGGCGTCGGGGTGGGGCGCAACTCTGCTGCGGCGACGGAGACGGGACGCGTGCGGGTAGGGGCGCAACTCTGCTGCTCGGTCTCCTCGGCACGGGGAAGGAGCGGCGCTCGGTCGGCGCTGCAAGGCAGGGGCGCTGGGCGGCCGGCTCGGCGGGCGGCGCGCCTGGACGCGGCAGCACGGCTGGAGGAGCAGGCACCTGGCGCGGGTTCCTGGCGCGGGCAGATGAGCGCACCAGCGCCCGAGCAGGGGGCCGCGCCTGGGAGGGAGAGGAGGAAGGCCGACGGCTGGGGGGGAGGCCGGCAGCTGGAGAGGGAGGCCGGCGGCTGGGGGCAGGGGCCGGCGGCTGGAAAAAAAGGAAACTAACCCTAGCTCTGTGATACCATGTTGGAATGTGAACCCCTAACCCTAAACAGGGTTGGATGTAGTATTAATAGACTTTAGTAATTGGGCCTGGCCCATTACAAGGAGGGTGAGACGGTAATTACATGGGGAACACCCCAAACCCTAGACGGGTAGTCTAACATACACATTGCAATATCCAAACCAATGTACAGCATAAGAAGCTTTTTCTCCCTTTCTTCAGTGGCATGAAACATCATAAGCACCTGAAATGCCCTTGAAATAGCCAAGTAGACTATAAGATGACCTTCAAAAAAATAGACTATACAATGTTTTCAGATGTGATCTGAAATATATAGATGAAACAAGGCCAAAGGAAGCTCGAATTTATTTTTTCCTGTGCGCATTTTATCTCTAGTTCAAGGTGTTTACCTTCTCCCCAGTTGAACTAATTAAGTGTACTAATTTACCATGGATTAAGAAAATTGAAATTAATACATCCCATAATGCAAATTGCAAATTGTAATCCGTCCCTTAAGAATCAGTTCACACCTCAAAAATAACGGAGGGGGTAAAAGAAATCGACTTGCCCTCCGGTTTATTTGATCAAATACACTGAATTTGACAGCCCATGTATTGCCAAAGAGAACCTAGTCACGAACTCAAGATTATCTAAGGCCAGTCGGCTTTCCCTCCATAGCCTGGCTAGTGGTTAGCAACTATGCCATTCCTGAAACAAAACTTTGACCTCACTCTTGTTGAAAGCAAAAACGGCTACTAATTTCGCACGTATAACCATGAATGCCGAAAGAAAGAATAAGAATCCGCTTCATCCAAGACAGATAAAGAGGGGCGTTGAGCCACAAGCCTGCAGCGATCTGTCAAATCCGCTGCATTTTGGAGTTATATAATGAATATGTTGCTGAACAAGCAAACGGAGGAGGCTGATAAGCTCGTCCTGAGAGGCGGCGGGTGACCCGTGGCCACGAGAACAGAGCGTGGTTGCTTCACCTAGCAGCTTTGACTGCAGTCGCGAGGATGCGACCCACGCTTGGAACGGTGGCAGGTAGGTATGGGAGACACCCAAGGTTATTCATTCCATTTCTAACCTAATTATGCCTATTTCTGAAAACGAGAAATTGTTGAGAACTATGTTACTACAGATCACCAGATCCGCTCTCTTCCCTCCCGTCAACAGTAGAGACGTGAGAAGTTATGTAAGACCCATATCTCTTCCCAAAAGCACGATAGAGAAACACACGAGAGACAGTATGTAGGGTTGGGTCTCTAGCCTCATTCTCTTTTTATTCCATATGCGGGTGTACAGATTCTATATATAGAGACATGATAGCCATCAGAGGCATATTTAGTATTTGACCACATAACCCTTCATTAGGGTTTCTCAACACTCTCCCTTAGGCGAATACCGTGACCAACACATGCCTCATAAAATTCCCAAAAAGCTAGTGGGAAAATATGGAGAAAGAGTGCATGGTGATGCATATTGCATTTGCACTTTGTTGCCTCGTTAAAAACCTCATGTGAGAAATTTCAGGAAAACATACCAAGGAAAAAGAGTACAATAACTGTCATTAGGACATATTTCGATCTTTTAGATCTAGATTCCATTAAATCTTCTATAAAGGCTAACTTTAGAAATGTGCTCCCCTGATCCTTGAAAAAAAATTGTCTCAGTGTGGCAAAATAACTTCTTCTCGAAGTATATGCAGTTATGCACATATTGATTTAGCAAACAGATTGTATATTGTTGCAAGGATTATATCAGGAACTTCACCTCTACTCACTTCTATGATATACGAGGTAAGTGCACGTATCAACGTAAATAAGCCACTTTGCCTGATGGTGTTCGATCGACTGGATCTATATATTTGATAGAAACTTCCATAAAGGTTCACATATTGATCATCAAGATGACGCTTTTAGGGCATAGAATATGATATTTATTGTCTCACGATTGTGATCAATATAAGCATTCGCTCCCCTGACGATGACATCTGTCAAAGTCGTTAGCCCTCATAACTCAAGCATATTCTTCAAGATATATGTCCCATTGTTCATCTAGAATAACGAGAATGGATGAGGTTGGGATGCTATCATTTTCTATCTTACACCACAATTTATACATAGTTGTGCAAAGCAAGTAACATGTCCTTCTATAGGACTTAGGGGATAATATAGTTACAATAGTACATATTCTAAATATGACACATCGCTCTAGGCGTTCATCCATTGCAACATTTATGATGGTGTAACAAAAGTCCATCAAAGATCGTAATCCATCAGAGATTTTTCATCGATCAGATACATCGTTATAGGCTGTCATGCTGGCACAATGGGGGATAATTTGCCAGTAACACCTAAACCTTATAGGTTTCTGCCATCAGGGCTCTAGAGAGGATACCGTA
Source organism: Zea luxurians (assembly GCA_029449295.1). Taxonomy (NCBI): domain Eukaryota; kingdom Viridiplantae; phylum Streptophyta; class Magnoliopsida; order Poales; family Poaceae; genus Zea; species Zea luxurians. Next base: position 120,264,219 of record JAOPSE010000009.1, read on the forward strand.
ATTCCACATATAGTGGAAAATACCATGAGTAAAACTCGTGGAATACACATGTGCTTATTCGATGAACTTCAAGTCCTTTGGTACCTCATCTTATTCCTTTTCGGGTATGTATGGGTCTTTATCCCTTTATATGGGTTATCAAACTTTTGTGTTCAACATAGACTTTGTTTCTTCTGGAAAGGTTCCATCTAGGAACTATAATCTCAACTAGGAGATATTCTCTCTACACAGGAGAGTGATCATTCATCGGGAATGTATTATCCAGCATGAGATTTATATGTTGCATATTTATAATTCAAAGATATGAGTCCTTCTAGGATCTCATGACGGATCTTCAGAATCCTATTAACTGCATATTTTAATTCATGCCATTTGTCAGATATATTACGCAGTGAAACAGTGTTTATTCAACACATATGTGGGATGAGTCTCTTACTAGACCACTTGAACCATCACATTCACCACACATTATTTCAATAGTGCCCATAAATGTTCGAACTACAAGCTCGCGACTTTCATTTTGCGATTATTGGTTCAACCTCGATTGCATTTATCACTGACCCGATAAGAGAGCTTAAAGCACTCATGCCTAGGACTTTGTTTTAGATCCCTTTGCAATCTATAGAGGCAAGATAGGTGTCGACACATTTGTCTCCCACATTTAATAATGATCTTCGTCATTTCCCAAAAACAAAAAGATTCATTGTTCCGTATTCCTAGCACAATGATATCGCGCGCATTGCTAGGAATTTCATCATCAAGATGAACCTCTTCGTGAGGCAAATCACCAGCAGGGTGAGTTCATCAGAGGAGAGTTATTACAGACCACGTGAATCTGCAATCAGAACATATGCTTTGACTAAGACCGGTGGATCATATTCGCATGCGTCCCTGAGAATAGATCAAATGCCAATAAGTCAAATGTGGATATGGTATTAATCCCGGGTATATCCACATCTACATCAGGTAGAAGAATTCAGACCAATATGGTTACTCCTCAATGATTTCTGGCGAACTCCCTATACACAGGAGTACACACCGAACGATAGGTTCAATTTGGCTTTTGTACGTTTAATAGAATATTGACGCATTACACTATATGGGCATTCCTCCCCCTAATGCCGAGATGTTCTAAAAGCATACAGATAAAATCACCAACCATAATCAACCAGTTGTGGCCAATGTATGCTATTGTGGTGATTTATTTGGGAAATCTTACGCACATTACAGATAGGGGTTTTATGCAGTGAGCTTTGGACTTAGATTAATGTAGTGGCATGAATACTACATATTTGTCCTTAAACATGAATGATTAGTCTCAACTTCTAGGAAGACACGCAACAAGTTGCTTTGTGGTTACAATTCTGCAAACTTACTGTTATTATTACCAAATACATAGTCAATCATCAGGATTTATACTGATATGTGCAACACTATGTTAGCCATAAAAATACTTCAAGGGCTCATGCACATTATTTGTCGTTTGGAGCAAGTAGTTAACTTCAGATCAACAAAGAAAATGATCATCAGGGTCTAGTGCTCACAAGGACATTCACTGGTTGCATTGTGCTTTCAAGCACATAGAAGAATATGTGCATAGATAATGGTGGTAAAGTGCACGACATCAGGCCAATGCTGCCAAGCAGAGATTTTTATATGCAGAGATGTATAGTCCAACTCATTTTTATCATTGCTCATGGTTTACACAATTACTCATACCATTCTAAAATTGGGTATCGATTTATGCAACATTTTTAGGTATTATAATTTTGAGAACTTATAACAACAGTAAAATATTTGTTGTGTAAGCTGCCAACAGGGCAAACTTTTCTCCTCATATTATACACCAATTTGTCCTATAAAGCATTATTTTGGTCTCTTCATTGTTCAACAAAAAGAGAAGCTTTGGAATAGAACATACAAGGCAAAGAATTCGTTTTATCTGGAAAAAACCACCTGATTGCTAAGACTAAGAAAATGGTGATAACTGCTTGGTAAGAGCGAAAAAAGACCAATAACCGTCTGTGACTAGTCTTCAACAATAGATAGTGCTACTCTCATACGAAGGAGTCATTAGGACTAGGGAGAATACAACAGGTCTTCATAAGATCCTTATATTTCTATCACAAATTACCATCACTAATAGTATTGTGGTCGAGAATTGTGGCTCTTCCAACGTAAGAACCAAGGACAAATTAATGCCTAATGTAGCTTCAAGTTGTGTGGTGATGTCTGATTTCACGACTATTTTTCTACTCTTTTTACTTCTAGTAGATTAGAGTAAGATTATGATAAGTATGCTAAGGGGTGGAATCCAATGTAGTTCTGCTACAAAACACTAGTTATATGTCCATTCAGGACTGACCTTTACCATTTGACTTACAATGTATACCATACTCGTCAAGGGGACTATCTCGAGTCAATTCAGTGATTATGGGTATTTACAATTTTGAGAGATGTATGCAACACAAGCATAGAGGTCCTTGATATGACGAGCAAAGTGGTTCGACAGGAACACACAATGGTTTTTCACACCAACATTGTGAAAATTTTCTAAGAATAACCTCTCGATATACATGCAACTTCGTGTTGACAGGGGTTACATGTCCTTTTATCTCGGAGTTTGCCTCATGTCATCCAATGATGAAGAGAGCAATGTTCCAACATCTGGTTGAGCAATGCATGACTGAGATTTATAGTATTTATTCATTTAGTAAGGTCTTTTACTTACTAGTAGAATCTCAATTTGTGATGTCTTCTATGCCAAAAAGGCTTTCATGCATTAATATTGATTTTCTTCAGGTTACTTCGGGTAAAACTTTATGCATTAGGATAGAGAGGAGGGAATTAACTTATCTGTGTTCTATATTATTTCATTTAATTTCCCAGATTTCCAAGCACTATGGAGCTTGATATAGTTGTTATGGCCACTTGGCGATATACAAATATATGATGCCACACAACATAGTCAAATAAAATATAGAGTCAAACAAAATTGTTTACAAAGGTTGCGCATAATGTGACTTTAGGGGCTCGGATAACCCACTACAATGCACGCAAGTACAAGATCTAGCGTATCTAGCGTCAACGCGTGTGCGGCCATCAGGGCAATGGCAACACAACAAGCTTTCACACTACTGGAATCCGGGTCTTTGCCGAGTGCTCAGAGGTTTACCGAGTGTTTTTTATCGGGCACTCCACAAAGAAGGCTTTGCCGAGTGCCGCACTCGGCAAAGTCCTGCTCTCGGTAACGACGACGTTTGCCGAGAGCAGGATTCTCGGCACAGGAAAGTGCGAAACACTCGACGAAGGGCGGCTCTCGGCAAAGGGCCGTCTAAAGCTAACGGCCGTTACCTTTGCCGAGAGCCGAGTTCTGGCATTCGGCAAAGAATATTCTTTATCGAGTGCCGCAGTTGGACACTCGGCAAAGTATTTTTTTATTTTTTTATTTTGCCAACCAAACTTTTTGTGGTATATTCCTACACTATGTAGACCTACATGTACCATTTTGGGACAATTATAAAAGTGTTTTCTATAACTATTAGATTTAGTTCGTTTATTTGAATTTCTTCGGAAAATTCACATTTGAACAGCAAGTCACTCGAAACATGGAAAACCGTGCATGCAAAAATGATATCCATGCTATTTAGCACAAGTTACGACCGATTTCAGGAGCGGACCAGAAACTTCGAGCACCATGCTCACTAAACATGGTCGTGAACTTGCCATCCAGATGTTTAAAAATTCTATAAAACACAAACAAAGTCAGAAAATCATGAAACTTGTCCACATGTCATGATATCATATACAGAGGCTGTTTAAAAAATTTGAGAATATTTCGAGAAAGTTATGAGGCACTATGTGTAGAAACCTAATGAACTACATTGAAACTCTATGATTTCATGTGTAGATCGCTTAGGTTTCTACACATAGTGCCTGACAACTTTCTCGAAACATTCTCAAATTTTTATCACAGCCTCTATATATGATATCATGACATGTGGACCAGTTTCATGATTTTCTGACTTTGTTTGTGTTTTATACAATTTTTAAACAACTGGATGGCAAGTTCACGACCATGTTTAGTGAGCATGGTGCTCGAAGTTTCTGGTCCGCTCCTGAAATCGGTCGTAACTTATGCTAAATAGCATGGATATAATTTTTGCATGCACGGTTTTCTAAGTTTCGAGTGACTTGCAGTTCAAATGTGAATTTTCCAAAGAAATTGAAATAAACGAACTAAATCTAATAGTTATAGAAAACACTATTATAATTTTCCCAAAATAGTACATGTAGGTCTACATAGTGTAGGAACATACCACAAAAAGTTTGGTTGGGAAAAGGGAAAAAATAAAAAATGTAATTTGCCGAGTGTCTAGGAATGACACTCGACAAAGAATGCTTTTGCCGAGTGTCAGATGTGGAACACTCGGCAAAGATTTGTTTAAAACCCTAAATCCATTCTTTGTCGAGTGCTTGTCAGTGGACACTCGGCAAAGTTTATTTTTAAATTAAAAAAAATCTTTGCCGAGTGCCAGATCGCTGGCACTCGGCAAAGTCTGCGTACATAGACAGAACTACACTGTTCGTATCCATTTTGATCGTCCGCCATCACTTCTCATTTCTAACTCCACAGCCGCCGCCACCACCACCACCGTCCACCGTCCTCCCCGCGCACCACCACTGCCGACCGCCCCCTCCTCTCCTTCCCAAGCGCCACCACCGCCGGCCGCCCTCCCTACACCCGGCCCGCCGCCGCCCACGCGCCACCACTGTCGTCCGGCCGCCCCCGAGTCCACCATCGTCGCCGGCCCCGACCACCGCGCCGGCTCACGCCCACCCCTCGTCATCGCTGACCCCGGCCTCGATTCTTGCTCACCGCCGACTCGATATGATTTTCTTTCTTGATCAAGATACTTGTACTACTACTCTACAACTATTTGTATATATATGATGTTCAAAATATTGCATATGCATTTCGTTATTCGACTAAATCTATAGGAAAATAACAATATTTATGATACTAATTTGAGTCTAAAATTCTAAACCATGTGATAGATGTGGTTCGACTACTTGTATATATGATGTCCAATGCATTGCATATATGCCATAGTGTCGTTGATATAGCTGTGGATGTCAGCCATCATGCTGCTACTTTTATTTGCAGGTTTTGGAAACCTCCCCGTGCAGGGAAGGTGCTGTCGATTTTTTTGTCGATATATGTTAGAGGATGGAGGACCGTGAGTGGATGTACACGAGCTGTGTAGAAAGGAATGATGTCACCCCTGAATGGATTAGAAAGACCAATGATTTCGTGGAACAGGCATATGGCGAAGCTGCTAAAGGAGCGAGTCTTATCCCATGCCCGTGTAGCAAATGTGCCAACCGGAAAAGAAAATCAAAGAAGTCCATGGTAGAACATATTTGGAAGAATGGATTTACGTCGGGCTATACTCGGTGGATCTTTCATGGTGAAGCGCATCGTACGAGAGAGGAAGTGCTGAGACAACGCGTCGAGCATTATGATGAAGATTACCTATTCCTAGCGATGAAGATTATAACATAGACCCAGACACATACGATGGAGAGTTCTTCCAAGAAGATGGGCCAGAAGGGCGATTTGAGATAGACTTAACCGAAGCTATCGGAATGGACATAGATATTGAAATGGTTGTTGATGAAGAGGATGATGAGGTGCAAAATGAGAATGACTTAGTAATCCTTGAAGGCAATGACATTAATGATGAACTTGTGCCTTCAGATGGTGTTGACTATGTAATACCTAAATATGTAAACCATGAAAATAGTGTTGATCTCAATGTTTGGTGACCATTATTTATCATCACATGTGACTGACCATGTTTAAAAATGAGTAAATCCTTAGTAAGACACAAATAAATCATTGCATCATATTGGATTTTTGTTTGTGCATTCAAAACAAAATAACAGGGATAAATATATTACATTGAGTAGAGGATTTGGGTTGAACCCTAGATTTGAATTTGAGATTTAAATGGAGAAGGAGAAGGAAATACCATGAAATACAAAATAAAATCATAAATGAGCAAATGCCACACTAGCATTTTCAAGGTGAATAATTAATCTAAGTACAAATTCACCTCAAGTTTGAAATTCAAATGGGGATTCGAAATTAAGAAAATTAAGAGAGAAAGGAAAAGAGAAAGTAAAAATATAAAAGGGAAATGAATAAAACCCCTAACTGGCCTCAACACCCCAGTTCGGCCCACTCCCGAACTCCAATCGCGCGGCCCACTCTATTCCCTTTCCCTTTTTCTTTTTCCACCGTGGCACTGACGTGTGGGCCCCCTGGCCAAGTGACCCTGAGCGCTTGGGCGAGACTGCTCCTGCGTGCGGACTTGTCTCCCAGTCCCCACTACCATGTGGGTCCCGGTGGACAGCTTCTTCCTCTTCAACGATCGACCGATGTGCCCGCTGCGAAATGTGGATGGCGCAACGGATTTCGCCGAGCCTGGGGGACGCATCTGTTGATCCCGGCGCATTCGGTTGGGGAAAATGCAGGTATAAAACCCGACAGCCGTCCTCCTTGCTCCTCCATCCAAACCGAATCCAAAGGAGCCTGGGCTGCTGCTCCGTCCAGAAAGCACCCTGGGCTGCTGCTCGTCGCGCGTCGTCCGGCTTCCAGAGCCTGGTGTAGGGATTTTGACTTTCGAGGCTGCGCACGGTGGCGGTGTCCCGCGTGCCCACCCCGCTCACCGGTGGCGACCACACGTGCCGGCTCGCCGATATCCTGACAGGACGCCTTGGTGTGATACCGCGCGCCGTCTGAGCCTACAACCTACCTGCGACATCGACGTCGGACTCGTTTCCATAGCGGTGAGCACTCTACTCTGTGTCTCGACAATTTCTCCTGATCACGCGCTGCTCTGGGTGCCCTGGCCTCCACCGCGGGGCGACATGCGCGCGCTGAAGCCAGGTGGAAGATGACTGCATGGCCGTTGATTCCCTAGCAAACGGCTAGGATTAGATCTTGATGAATGAAATACTGAGCGTCGGATTAGATTTGGGTGGCCACGATCTGATTTGGCGTACCCTTTCGTCTCATAAAATCCTGACCGTAGAAAGCGTAATCGACGATCCTCAGCGCATAACGACTCATTAAAAAGCTAGATCTAATCGGGGCCCTAGAATCTTGATCGTGCGGCTGAAAACCCTCAATACCTCTTCGGCCCTGGCACGTTTTCTTAAGAGCCCCTGGATTTCTTAGGAATTAACCCGCGGTGCACAGAAACAGTCCACAGAGTCTTGGAAGCACTTACACCGAGGTCCCTGCAGTTTCCTGGAATTGAGGCTCAGTCCAGAGAATTTGGAAAATCAGAAAAACTAATTTAAAATAGATTTCTAGTATATATTTAATTGCAGAAACTTGTTTAATATGTAGAAAATGCATATGAACTCCAAATTGGATCATTCCAGTTCCTATAATTTTGTAATATTATTCTCTATCAAATAGTACCACTGTTTTTACATGAAATACTCATTAAAATTTATTTCTCACTTAACCCTATATTAAATACACAAAACCTTTGGAAATTCATAACTTAAAATATATAACTCCAAATTTAATGATTCCAGTTCCTGTGATCTTATTTTAATGTCTAGTTTATTACTGTATATTCTATTTGCATATTTGATGTGATGTTAATTTATGCTATGTTATGTATGTATGTATTGTGTTGATGCGAGTAGACGAGCAAGCCACTGTGGAAACTGAGGTTCAACAAGTAGAGGTAGCTGAGCAGGAGCTCGTGGAAGGCAAGTTGTGCCCTTGATCACTTCTTTTTACCCATTCATGTTCTTATTATTCATAATGATCTGCATAGGGTAATTTTGATGGGACCCAATAGGATACCCTAGATTTAACTATCTTTATACCTTGTTTCACCACTGGTTTTACTACTAAACTTTTGGGTAGTACATGCTATTGCTTTATGTGGCTTTGGGTATAGAGATATTCATCACTCATTTTTACACTTGTTATTATCTGTTCATTATTTTATGTTCATGATAAGATCATTATGTTAATGGGAACATGGAGAACCACCCGGGAAAATAGTGCTACCACAAGGGTTTAATGGGACGCCCTTGGCTGATTAACTAGGAAAGCTAGTGGAGGGCTACCTTACCCGAAAGGGGCAAGGGCAGTAGGGGAGTGGTCAGTGTAGGGAGGTCCTTGGGTTGATTTTGCTGCGATGGCGGTCAGACAAGAACCCTGCACTGGAGCTTCCTATAAACTGTAGCGGGTAGTCTGAAGCTGGTGGAACTTTGTAAAGGCCTCGTAGTGGTACCCTGCCTCGCTTCCTTGGTAGAGGTGTATGGAGTCTGATCAACTCCGTGGCAAATGGGTAACACGACTTGTGGGTAAAGATGCGCAACCTCTGTAGAGTGTAAAACTGGTATACTAGCCATGCTCACGGTCATGAGCGGCTCGGACACTCACATGATTAATTTATGGAACTTAAACTTAATTTGTCATCTCATTGCATTTGGGATTATTTTATTATTACTTTTACTTATTATTACTATGGTTTGGTATTTACTTACACTTAGTAACTGCTAATAAAATTTTGACCAACTTATAAAAGCAATGCTCAGCTTCAGCCTTTATTTCATTGATCAGCCTTACACTTCATGAACTCCCACCTTTGGTGAGTTCATGCCACATTATTCCCCACGACTTGTTGAGCTATGAACGTATGTGAGCTCACTCTTGCTGTCTCACACCCCCTCCATAGGAGAAGAACAGGTGGTTCAGGAGGAGCCACAGGGCGAGGAGTTTGATCTGATCTAGGTGGCGTTTCTCAGTTGACATTGGCGCCGACGATCCTTAGTTCGTTTTATATTTATTATTTTATTTTGTAATAAGTCTTCCGCTATGTAATAAATACTCTGATGTTTTATGACATTTATCTCTATACACTCTGTTATTATATATGTTGTCTTCTTTGGCGCATGTATGAGATGCACCCGGCTTTGTTCCTTTAAAACCGGGTGTGACAAAAGTGGTATCAGAGGAATGTTGACTGTAGGACGAAACCTAGATAGAAATGGACAAAACCCTTACCTACTTATCTTATTCTGATTCATTCTATACTTACCTTACGCTGGATCTCTCTATACTTATCTTGGTCCTGTCTCACCTTCTACTGTTCTACTCTAATCATTCTTACCTTTTCTACTCTGAGACAAGATGGATTTCAAACCTTGGGATCCCTACCCCTATGACATTTTAAGAGATAGGAGGCCTAAGACCAAATCAAAACTATTTTCTATATTTAAAATGTTGTTGGATTGTTCTGGTGGAAAATGTCTGATTTGCTTCTTTGATTGATTGAAGTCTTAAATATGGACATCTTAGTATGTACCACTATAAGGTAATGAATTAGCTATGGTAGGTAAAAAATTAATCTGCTTAGCTAATAAATCCCCCAATTTAACATGATTCGTAATTACTGCCTTGTCTACTGCTTTCTCTTACCTTATGTATCTAACTCAGATGGTCAATACCAGGAGGGGTGGTGGAATTGATCTGCCTCCTAACCGACACACTCGAAGGATATATAGACAACCTCAGCCACAGCCTGCAGAGATGAATCCTCCACCAGGCGGTGTTGATCCACTGATTGCTGCTCAGATGGCGGTAATGCAGCAAATGGCGGACACTATGGCTGATATGCGTGCCCAGATGCAGCAAGAACGCCAGGAGATGCGTCAGGAAAGAGAAGATATACGACAGGAGTTGCGCCAAGAGCGAGAGGAGATACGCCAGGAGAGAAGGGCGCAACAGCAGCAGCTGCAACAACAACTTCAACAACAGCAGCAACAACAGCAACAAGTACCACTGCCTCCACCACCACCACCAGTTCCACCTCGTGATAAGCATAGGGAGTTCATGAGTCATAAGCCACCTACATTCGCTAGCTCACCTGATCCACTGGACGCGGATGATTGGCTGAAGTCCGTTGAGAAGATGCTGAATATTGCACAGTGCACGGACCGGGAGAAAGTTCTTTATGCCTCAGGTCGTCTGACAGGTCCTGCTGCTGACTGGTGGGATTCTTATACTGCTGCCCACGATGCTGCTGATACTATTACTTGGGTAGAGTTCAGTACACAATTCAGGAACTACCATATTCCAGCTGGTATGATAAAGATCAAGAAGAAGGAGTTTCTGTCATTAAAGCAAGGCAACATGTCGGTCAGCGAGTACAGAGACAAATTCATTCAGCTGTCGAGATATGCTCCGGAGGAAGTTGCTGAGGATGAGAGGAAGCAGGAGCACTTCATTGAAGGACTTAATGGACCCTTGCAGTATGCACTGGTTGCACAAGCGTGTTCAATTGGGTGATTTGAAGAGGAAGGCTATCTCACAAGGACAGGGTAGCAGCAGTGTTCGTCCTCGCTACAGTTCACCACAGGGTACACCGACTCGACCGGGAGGACCGCGCCCAGTTCAGCAATCACCACTGAGGACTCCACCTCCTCGGCAGGCTACCCCCACTGGCACCCCGACGAAGTTTTCAGGACAGAGTTCAGGCACTACTTGTTTCAAGTGTGGGAAGACTAGTCATTATGCAAATGTCTGCCCACAGAGGATTGCTACTACTCTAGTTCAGAACAAGCAACAGACTCCTGGCAAGGGATATTCGATAGCCAGGGTGAATCAAGTCAGCATTGATGATACTCCTGATGGTGGTGACATCGTACTTGGTATGTTTTATGTTAATGCAATTCCTGCAACCATATTATTTGATTCTGGTGCTACACATTCATTTATGTCTGCTCGTTATGCCAACACAAATGAAATACCACTGCTAAATATGAGAAAACCCATGATAGTAATTACACCTAAAGGGCCTATTGAGGCGAATCAAATGACACGTAGATTGACATTGACCATTATGGGTAGAGAATTTGGAGCTATTGCTATAATATTAGAGTCAAGCAGTATAGATCTGATCCTTGGTATGTCATGGCTAAGAAAGGCAAAGGCCGTTATAGCATGTGGTAGAGGTACCGTAGAGCTCACTACCACTAAAGGAGAAAGATTTCAAGTTAATATTGCAGTAACCTCCTCATCCATGCGTGCAATGTTCTTTATGCCTGAGGAGTTTGTTGGTGACAACATCCGGGTGGTTAGAGATTTTCCGGATGTCTTTCTAGAGGAGTTACCAGGGATGCCACCTGATAGAGAAGTTGAGTTTGTTATTGATCTCTTACCTGGAACCGCCCCTATTTCTAAACGGCCATATAGAATGTCCGTAGAGGAGTTGAAGGAACTGAAGAAGCGGTTGACGGAGTTACAAGAGGCTGGTTACATTCGTCCGAGTTCTTCACCTTGGGGAGCACCTGTTCTATTTGTACAGAAGAAGGATGGTTCGCAACGGATGTGTGTGGAATATAGATCTCTTAATGATGTTACTGTGAAGAACAAGTATCCGTTGCCCCGTATTGAGGATTTGTTTGATCAAATGAGAGGAGCAAGAGTATTTTCGAAGATCGATCTCCGATCGGGATACCATCAGATGAGGATTAGACCATCGGATATTCCCAAGACGGCTTTCTCGACTCGATATGGATTATATGAGTTTACTGTTATGTCGTTTGGATTAACCAATGCACCAGCTTATTTTATGAACTTGATGAATAAGGTGTTTATGGAGTATTTGGACAGATTCGTCGTGGTATTCATCGACGATATTCTTATTTATTCTCAGAGTGATAGTGATCACGAGGAACATCTAAGGTTGGTGCTACAGAAGCTGCGAGACAATCAACTCTATGCTAAGTTTAGCAAGTGCGAGTTTTGGATTGATAAGGTGCCATTCCTTGGACATATTATTTCTAATGGAGGAATAGCAGTGGATCCTGCTAAGGTCAAGGAGATTATGGAGTGGAGAGTGCCCACTACAGTTACTGAGATTCGGAGTTTCTTAGGGCTTGCAGGGTATTATCGGAGATTTATTGAGGGATTCTCTAAGATTGCCAAGCCTATGACATCGCTTCTGGAGAAAGGAAGAGAATTTAAGTGGGATGAGAAGTGCCAAGAAAGCTTTGATCAATTGAAGGAGAGATTGATGTCACCTCCAGTGTTGGTAATGCCAGACTTACAGAAAGGATTTGACATTTATTGTGATGCATGTGGCCAAGGATTGGGATGTGTTCTTATGCAAGAAGGACATGTGATTGCCTATGCATCTCGTCAGTTGCGGAAGCATGAATTGAACTACCCCACTCATGATTTAGAGCTGGCAGCAGTTGTGCATGCACTGAAGATTTGGAGACACTACATTATGGGAACTAAGTGTCAAGTGTACACGGATCATAAGAGTTTGAAGTATATATTCACTCAGAAGGATCTCAACCTTAGACAACGTCGTTGGTTGGAGCTCATCAAGGATTATGATTTGGAGATTCACTATCACCCGGGCAAGGCGAATTTGGTTGCAGATGCCTTGAGTCGGAAGGAGCATGTTCACTCCGCTTTTGTCGTTCAGCTACCCGATGAATTAGCAAAAGACTTTGAGAGACTCAATTTGGGAATTGTTACTCACACTGAAGGAGTTACCATTGAGTTGGAACCTACCTTGGAGCAAGAGATTCGTAAAGGTCAAGTTGGTGATGCTAAAATTCAAGAGATTAAGGATCTTATTACTGAAGGTCGAGTTCCAGAATTCACGGAGGATGAGCAAGGCACCATATGGTTCAAAGATCGGATATGTGTTCTAGAGATTGATAGCCTCCGTGAGGCTATATTGAAAGAAGCTCATGATTCTGATTATTCCATCCACCCTGGGAGCACTAAGATGTATCAAGATTTGAAGCAAAAGTATTGGTGGTATGGACTGAAAAGAGATGTTGCTGCTCATGTGGCTAAGTGTGATGTGTGTCAAAGAGTCAAGGCCGAACATCAAAGACCCGCTGGACTATTGCACCCGCTTAAGATTCCTGAGTGGAAATGGGAAGAAATTGGTATGGATTTTATTATTGGACTACCCCGCACCCCTGCTGGGTATGACTCTATTTGGGTAATCGTGGACAGATTGACGAAGGTGGCTCATTTCATACCTGTGAGGACTAATTACACGGGAGCCAAGCTAGCAGAATTGTATATGACTCGGATAGTTTGTTTACATGGAGTGCCTAAGAAGATCGTGTCTGATCGAGGATCACAGTTTACTTCTCGGTTTTGGAAGAAGTTGCATGAGAGTTTGGATACAAAGTTGAATTTTAGTTCAGCCTACCATCCCCAGACTGATGGACAAACAGAGAGAACTAACCAAGTGCTGGAAGATATGTTAAGAGCTTGTGCTCTCAAGCATGGTGGCAGTTGGGAGAAGAGCTTACCATATGCTGAGTTTTCTTATAATAATAGCTACTAGGCCAGTTTGAAGATGTCACCATTTGAAGCTCTGTATGGTAGAAAATGCAGGACTCCACTGTATTGGGATCAAACTGGAGAAAGACAGTTCTTTGGGCCTGAACTTATTCAAGAGGCAGAAGAACAAGTTCGAATGATAAGGGAAAATTTGAGAATTGCACAATCCAGGCAAAAGAGCTATGCTGATAATAGGAGAAGACTACTGGAGTTTAAGGAGGGTGATCATGTATATTTGAAGGTGTCACCACTCCGGGGTATGAGGAGATTTAAAGTTAAAGGAAAGTTGTCCCCTCGCTTTATCGGACCTTTCTTGATCTTAAAGCGAGTGGGAGAAGTTGCATATCAACTGAAGTTACCTGATCATCTATCAGATGTACATGATGTATTTCACGTATCTCAGCTGAAGAAATGTCTCAGGGTACCTGAGGAGCAACTACCAATAGAAGACCTTAGTGTTCAAGATGATCTGACTTATGCAGAGTACCCTGTCAAGATTCTGGACACTTTGACTCGAGTCACGAGAAATAAGGTGATAAAGATGTGCAAAGTACAATGGAGTCACCACGGTGAAGATGAAGCAACGTGGGAAAGAGAAGAAGAGCTTCGCATAGATTTTCCCCACCTTTTCCCTAGATCTTCCTAAATCTCGAGGACGAGATTATTTCTAAGGGGGGTAGGATTTGTAATACCTAAATATGTAAACCATGAAAATAGTGTTGATCTCAATGTTTGGTGACCATTATTTATCATCACATGTGACTGACCATGTTTAAAAATGAGTAAATCCTTACTAAGACACAAATAAATCATTGCATCATATTGGATTTTTGTTTGTGCATTCAAAACAAAATAACAGGGATAAATATATTACATTGAGTAGAGGATTTGGGTTGAACCCTAGATTTGAATTTGAGATTTAAATGGAGAAGGAGAAGGAAATACCATGAAATACAAAATAAAATCATAAATGAGCAAATGCCACACTAGCATTTTCAAGGTGAATAATTAATCTAAGTACAAATTCACCTCAAGTTTGAAATTCAAATGGGGATTCGAAATTAAGAAAATTAAGAGAGAAAGGAAAAGAGAAAGTAAAAATATAAAAGGGAAATGAATAAAACCCCTAACTGGGCCTCAACACCCCAGTTCGGCCCACTCCCGAACTCCAATCGCGCGACCCACTCTATTCCCTTTCCCTTTTTCTTTTTCCACCGCGGCACTGACGTGTGGGCCCCCTGGCCAAGTGACCCTGAGCGCTTGGGCGAGACTGCTCCTGCGTGCGGACTTGTCCCCCAGTCCCCGCTGCCATGTGGGTCCCGGTGGACAGCTTCTTCCTCTTCAACGATCGACCGATGTGCCCGCTGCGAAATGTGGATGGCGCAATGGATTTCGCCGAACCTGGGGGACACATCCGTTGATCCCGCGCATTCGGTTGGGGAAAATGCAGGTATAAAACCCGACAGCCGTCCTCCTTGCTCCTCCATCCAAACCGAATCCAAAGGAGCCTGGGCTGCTGCTCCGTCCAGAAAGCACCCTGGGCTGCAGCTCGTCGCGCGTCGTCCGGCTTCTAGAGCCTGGTGTAGGGATTTCGACTTTCGAGGCTGCGCACGGTGGCGGTGTCCCGCGTGCCCACCCCGCTCACCGGTGGCGACCACACGTGCCGGCTCACCGTTATCCTGACAGGACGCCTTGGTGTGATACCGCGCGCCGTCTGAGCCTACAACCTACCTGCGACATCGACGTCAGACTCGTTTCCATAGCGGTGAGCACTCTACTCTGTGTCTCGACAATTTCTCCTGATCACGCGCTGCTCTGGGCGCCCTGGCCTCCGCCGCGGGGCGACATGCGCGCGCGCTGAAGCCAGGTGGAAGATGACTGCATGGCCGTTGATTCCCTAGCAAACGGCTAGGATTAGATCTTGACGAATGAAATACTGAGCGTCGGATTAGATTTGGGTGGCCACGATCTGATTTGGCGTACCCTTTCGTCTCATAAAATCCTGACCGTAGAAAGCGTAATCGATGATCCTCAGCGCATAACGACTCATTAAAAAGCTAGATCTAATCGGGGCCCTAGAATCTTGATCGTGCGGCTGAAAACCCTCAATACCTCTTCGGCCCTGGCACGTTTTCTTAAGAGCCCCTGGTTTTATTAGGAATTAACCCGCGGTGCACAGAAACAGTCCACAGAGTCTTGGAAGCACTTACACCGAGGTCCCTGCAGTTTCCTGGAATTCCAGTTCCTATAATTTTGTAATATTATTCTCTATCAAATAGTACCACTGTTTTTACATGAAATACTCATTAAAATTTATTTCTCACTTAACCCTATATTAAATACACAAAACCTTTGGAAATTCATAACTTAAAATATATAACTCCAAATTTAATGATTCCAGTTCCTGTGATCTTATTTTAATGTCTAGTTTATTACTGTATATTCTATTTGCATGTTTGATGTGATGTTAATTTATGCTATGTTATGTATGTATGTATTGTGTTGATGCGAGTAGACGAGCAAGCCACTGTGGAAACTGAGGTTCAACAAGTAGAGGTAGCTGAGCAGGAGCTCGTGGAAGACAAGTTGTGCCCTTGATCACTTCTTTTTACCCATTCATGTTCTTATTATTCATAATGATCTGCATAGGATAATTTTGATGGGACCCAATAGGATACCCTAGATTTAACTATCTTTATACCTTGTTTCACCACTGGTTTTACTACTAAACTTTTGGGTAGTACATGCTATTGCTTTATGTGGCTTTGGGTATAGAGATATTCATCACTCATTTTTACACTTGTTATTATCTGTTCATTATTTTATGTTCATGAGAAGATCATTATGTTAATGGGAACATGGAGAACCACCCGAGAAAACAGTGCTACCACAAGGGTTTAATGGGACGCCCTTGGCTGATTAACTAGAAAAGCTAGTGGAGGGCTACCTTACCCGAAAGGGGCAAGGGCAGTAGGGGAGTGGTCAGTGTAGGGAGGTCCTTGGGTTGATTTTGCTGCGATGGCGGTCAGACAAGAACCCTGCACTGGAGCTTCCTATAAACTGTAGCGGGTAGTCTGAAGCTGGTGGAACTTTGTAAAGGCCTCGTAGTGGTACCCTGCCTCGCTTCCTTGGTAGAGGTGTATGGAGTCTGATCAACTCCGTGGCAAATGGGTAACACGACTTGTGGGTAAAGATGCGCAACCTCTGCAGAGTGTAAAACTGGTATACTAGCCATGCTCACGGTCATGAGCGGCTCGGACACTCACATGATTAATTTATGGAACTTAAACTTAATTTGTCATCTCATTGCATTTGGGATTATTTTATTATTACTTTTACTTATTATTACTATGGTTTGGTATTTACTTACACTTAGTAACTGCTAATAAAATTTTGACCAACTTATAAAAGCAATGCTCAGGTTCAGCCTTTATTTCATTGATCAGCCTTACACTTCATGAACTCCCACCTTTGGTGAGTTCATGCCACATTATTCCCCACGACTTGTTGAGCTATGAACGTATGTGAGCTCACTCTTGCTGTCTCACACCCCCCCCACAGGAGAAGAACAGGTGGTTCAGGAGGAGCCACAGGGCGAGGAGTTTGATCTCATCTAGGTGGCGTTTCTCAGTTGACATTGGCGCCGACGATCCTTAGTTCGTTTTATATTTATTATTTTATTTTGTAATAAGTCTTCCGCTATGTAATAAATACTCTGATGTTTTATGACATTTATCTCTATACACTCTGTTATTATATATGTTGTCTTCTTTGGCACATGTATGAGATGCACCCGGCTTTGTTCCTTTAAAACCGGGTGTGACAGGCTATGAAATGGTTGATAGTGATGATGAGAGTTATGATCCGGCTAACCCCGACACATATGAAGATTATTTTTAATCGATGTAATGCTATAGGTTTTTTTACTTTACACCTGTTTTTAAATACATCTTTTTATATGTGCTTATTTTTTTACTCTTAATTGCAGGTTATTGGACAAAGATAGTGGGCAGTTGGCTGAGGAGGAGGAGGGGGAGGAGGAGGAGCAGGACGGCGGACGAGGCACAGCAGGACGACGACGTCCAGCAGCAGGCGGCGCAGTAGGACGACGTCGACCAGCAGCAGGATGACGACGACGCTCAGCAGGACGCCTCAGGTTCTGGCGCCTCAGGTTCAAGGAGTGTCTACCTGCGAGGTCCCACGAGTCTCCCTCAGCATCTCATACTTCGGGTCAGGCGACCGCTGATTCGGCCGGATGGGGAGAGGCATGTAACTTTATGTTCTTCATTCTTGTTCATATTATGTGTTCAAAATCATAATATAAACTAATACTTTTTATTTATCAATTGGACATGTCTTGGACGGTTGTGGAGAATGTTGGGGGTCATCGTCGCAACTCCAATGGCATCCTCGGCCTGCTGTGCAGGGAACACTTCCCTTGACTGGTTGAGTACGCCGGAGTGACGGGCCCAGCTTACACCTTCGACCACTACGCCGTCGCCCTCGATGTAGTAGACTAGGACGACCGGGAATTCAATAACAAGGCAGAGCGAGTGAAGCAAGAGCTGTGGGTAAGTCTTACTATAATGTAAAATATGTCGCATTCGTTGCACATTTTTGAAATAATGTATGGATACATCGTTTTTGTATGCAGGATTTCTTTAGATGCGAGGCTAGATACGAGGCTAGGGCGGATGTGGTGGCCACCACGAGCTGTAAGAAGCTCGTCGTGGACATGCACTATGAGGCACGAATCCAGGCCATCGTCAGCTACCACGGCTCCGTCCTTGGGGAGAAGGTGACCAAGCAGCAAGCCTGAACCATGTCGTTGACCAGGGACCAGTACCTGCAGGTAAAGTCATGCATGTTTGGTACCAGTACTCCATGCATGAATTTATTTTTATCTTCTGATATGCAGTGTACGTGTTTACTTTGTAGATGATTCCATATTGGTGCGCCGCACATCCTCTGTGCTGGGAGCAGATGGTGGATAGGTGGTGCTCGCCTGAGTGGGACATGGCACACAACGCTAGCCGGGAACGACGTCTGATGATGCAAGGTCTCTCCCACCACCAAGGCAGCCACAGCCTAGGCCAATATGCAGAAGCATGGGTACACCCTCTTTTTTATTTAGGTATATAACACTGGATTAGATATTATTTCTAACTATCTCGTTGGTTTTCTTGAAGTCGGTGTCACATGGTGGCTAGCCTTGCTCCATCTTCTTGGCCTATGCTATGGCCCATAAGGGCAAGGCGACGTCCAACGTCACCTACAACCCGGATGACGGGCCCGAGGCATACAGCAACCCCACCGTCTACAGTCGCCTTCATAACTACACCGCCATGGTGCAGGAGGTCCATGGCCCAGAATACGATCTGAGGACCGAGCAGATCGACCCCAATGTCCTCATGAGGGTCGGAGGAGGCAAGAGACATGGGCGGTACTGGATTGCCGACGGGGCAATCGAGTCATCATCCACTCCCACTCTGTCTTAGGTGCGAGCAAGGAGCTCGGGCTCGAGTCCAGCCATACGACCTCGTCACGATAGCTCACAGCATCGCATACAACAACTCGTGGTTAGTGCTTCTGTAACTCATCATTTCTTGAGTTATATACCTTCTCTTTGAGTTACTTTAACATTGGCTTAGAATATTATAGACCCAGCTAGAAGAAGAGAGGAGGGAACGTTAAGAGATGGAGGCGAGGATGATGGCGGAGCAGGAGGTGGAGCGGGAGGCTCGCCTGGCAGATCAGCAGAGGATGGCGGAGATGTTCCAATACATGCAGAGCCTTGGCGCCGCACAGGGTTTCGCTCCACCACCTCCATTATTCTCTACAGTTGACCCTGCTTTCTTCCATACTCCTGTGAGTATCAAAATTGTAGTTAGATGTTGGTAATGCATCTGGTATAACACATGCAATCACTTCTCTGTGCAGGGACAATCTAGGGCGGCATCAAACAACCCTCATGGATCGCCCGACCTATCACCGCACCAGTCCAGCCGCCCACCTCGATGAGGCTTATGTTCTTAGTGTTGAGACTTCAGAACTTGTTGGTAATGCTGTATTGGATACTTATGTTTGTGTTGGATACTTATGTGAGAGCTTGGGACTTATGAGACTTATGTTCTTGATACTTATGTTTGTGTTGAGAACTTGGATACTTATGTTTGTGTTGGATACTTATGTCTGTGATGATATCTGTGATGTATATGTGATATCTGTGATGTATATGTGGTATCTTTTATTCGTTTGGATGGAATAGGAAAAACAAATAAAAAAGGTGTATACTGGTCACTTTGCCGAGTGTCACGGCCATAGCACTCGGTAGAGAACCAATACCTGGGCACTGGTAAAGCTTCTTTGCCGAGTGTTGTAGCTCTGGCACTCGACAAAGAGGCAAGCTTTGCCGAGTGTCTACTAGAGCACTCGGCAAAGAACCTGACAAAGGGACCCGCTGGTGGATCCTTTACCGAGCGCAGGTCGGTAGACACTCGACAAAGAGGTAACTTATTTGTCGAGTGTATTAGGAGACATTCGGCAAAGGTAACTTCTTTGCCGAGTGTCACCTATAACACTCGGCAAAGGCGCTGTCTCCGTCACCCGGCGCCGTGACGGACGCTTTTCTTTGCCGAGTACCGACTGGCACTCGACAAAGTCTTAACCGAGTGCCCAATAAAAAGTACTCGTAAAAGAAGCCGTTGCCGATGTACTGTTCGCCGAGCTCTCTTTGTCGAGTGTCACACTCGGCAAAGTCTTTGCCGAGTGTTTTTCAGGCAGGCACTCGGCAAAGCGTTCAATTCCAGTAGTGTCATAACAAGCGCAACAGGCACATTTGTGGCTCAATAGTCAGGGTACACGATAAGTCCGCGCAACGTGCGCAATAGATGCAGTTGTGGCTTGGTGATCACGACAGACGAACAATGCCTACATGGCATACAAAAAATACGAGATTCGGCGATGGCGGTCTGACTCAACGGGAGCGGTCCAATTAAACGAGAGCGCGACATAGCAATCACATGACGCAACCAAGTTCGTACGACACAAATACTATGTCGTGTTGCCAGGGAACAACCAATGCTTAGCCAATGACAAACTCAGCCGATTAATAACACAGCCTCATCGGTGTGTTCGATTACCCACTATACATTTTAATCGCTCGACGTGAGTCCAAAAGCTCAACATAATATAAATATTTCGAGTGATTTAAGTATGCACAATATAGACTTTACATGCATTTTAATAATTTTCTACAAATTATATACTACTAGAATATAAGCAGAAAAATAAACATCAGAATTAGTAAGAAGGGAGCATGCATACAAATTTATATAAATTCAGCAGGAATTTATTTATCTTATAATTCTAGCATAAATTGTAGGAAAAACTAATTGTAAAAGGTTGAGAATGCGGCCAAAATAGAGAAAAGATAGTCCAATAGAACTTGGTGGGCTGGCAAAGCGTGACTGCAGGCCACGATGCGTGGAGGTCCTTCATGCGTGGAGGTTTGTTTCCTCATCAAGAATGAGCTTGATAATCTCCACTCAATCTCATATAGTCCCATCTAATAGCCGAAACGGTCGTGTGTGCATGGGACCATGCAAGGAAGGGGCCCATGGCGCCATGCATAGGAAGACCAAGGGAGGGCGAGCACATGTAAGTTTTTTCTTTCTTTTTATTTTTAGGCGACGCTTCCTGGTCAAGCCGCCATACGAAACTTTTGATCCCATTTTCACGCCGCAAACACGTGGAAGGCAGGTGGTATGGCCACACATGCCCTGTGCAGGTAATACCGCCGCTTGTTTTATCCATGGGTGGGGCTCCATAGATGTACTCATCGCGTCCCACGACCACACGACATGACAACATGAGGTAACACCATATGTGCAGCGCACAACGGCAGTGAGCGAGAGGAGGGGTCAGCCCTGTCCGCTTGCCTGAAATCCATCTGTTGCAATGACAAGACCATTGGTGGCTCGGTGCCTGGGCGGCACGCAGCAAAAACGGCGGACCCGTCATCGGGACGGTACACGCGACGTGGCGAGCAGAGCCGTCAGCGGTGTGCTACACCACGCACATGGCACGGACACACCTTCCTTTATGCTAGGGCGAGTGTGGGCTGAGGCGTGACCGACATGAGCATTCGTGACTAGGGCAGCAGGCCCTCGACGACGGCGACATGCGCCGCCATTTTTTTTGATGAATAGATCAAGAACGGTGGATCTATTCTACTTAGAAGACATACCACTCGATTACGTGGAGGAATCCAAGGCTGTCGCGTAGGACAGTTTGGCTAGACCAAAGGACCTACTGGCTTGACGGAGAGTTGATGCTGATCCGATCTCGCAGCAACATTGAGGTAGAGCATGCTGATAACGTGTTGAGAACTATGTTACCACGGATCACCAGATCCGCTTCCTTCCCTCCCGTCAGCAGTAGAGGCACGAGAAGTTGTGGAAGACCCATATCACTTCCTAGAAGCACGATAAAGAAACACACGATGGACAATATGTAGGGTTGGGCCTCTGGCCTCTTTCTCTTCTCTATTCCATATGAGGGTGTACAGGTTCTATATATAGAGACGTGATAGCCCTCAGGGGCATATTTGGTATTTTCCCACATCACCCTTCATTAGGGTTTCTCAACAGAAATAACCTAATTTTGCCCGACTTTTGCCTTTCCGAACTGTTTACGTTTTTAAATTAAAAATTTCAAATTTCGTATTTGCCGACCTAATTTCGCCGTTTCCCGACTGAATTTCAGTCTTTTTTGACCGGGAAACGTATTTTAGTTAGCAAAAAATTTAAAAATTTGGTAAGATTTGATTGTGTTTTATTCAAATCCTGCTGCACAATAAATGACAATATATTCACAAATAATTTGATATCCAAAATCACATATGCAAATAGGAACCCACAATTTAAGTGCAACGCAAAGCAATAGAAGGTTACAACTATCTCATACAATGATACACGTACATATAAAGTTTTCCATAACATAATTATTCACACAAATTATGTATGGACCATATTCAACTATAGTCATAGTATTCAGGCATGTTTGGACCTTCCGGGTATGAGCTAATTCTATATTCATGACCCTATACAAAGTTATAAAATGACATTAGCTAGATAATATGAATGGAAAACAAAAAGTAAACGTTGAAACAAAAGTAACACACTTCGTAGCTCATATAATTATACCCATCCATCAATGTGAGACCGTAAATGTAGAAGATGGTGTCTCGGGGACTGCTGGATGCGAATATATGTGGTGGTGGTGGAGGAGATGGTTGGTTGTACCCATACATGAATGATGTTTGTAGTTCACCTGGTAATATTTTCCATGCGTAAGGGTGTAGGTTTTGGTCACGTCGAGGCAGATAGTTGTAACTAGAGCTAACTGAGTTGTGGTGCCATCAACAACAGGTCTGCCAATCGAATGACGTCATTGTGAATGAGGTGCTCCATAACTTGAATCTTGGGAGGCATGGCTACCCCAGCACCATATGCCCCATCACTATATGCTACAGTGCCATATGTTCCAGCATGGATACCCCCACTCACTCTTTAATTTCAGCCTGAAACTCCTTCACATTTTCATTCACATATTTGCCATTTATCTCTTTGCCTATAAGTATTGCAACGTTGGTACCTGTATTTAATACAACTATATTATTTACCTTAAACCATATAAGAAGTAAAATAGAATATAAGCACGGAACATTTTTTTTATTTACCTTGTTTTAACTCTCAATAACGGGCACCCTAAAGTAAGGGTTGTCCACATTTCTACCAGGATGCCAATGGCATGGCAAGCCTTAGCCCAAGCCCTACCAAGAATCTCTCTTAAGCTCCTATCCTTACCCGTCCATGGACCATTGTCTATTCTCTCTTGACATGCTCTAGATCTTACACCAAGATTGTAGTCTCTAACCTGCTCTAGGACTTGTGACCAGGTCCTTCCAAACATCTTAAGCAGTGGTCCAAATCCTTGTTGTGCCCCTTGACTCGACCTACATCCACCACCCCTATCATATTGTGCACCATCTCTTTGTCTGAATTCATCTCCTCTCAAGACTGATGTAGAGCAGCCTGGAGTTAAGTATCACAATCATCACCTTGTTCTTCATCATAATGAGTTATTTCTGTTTCATCTGTCTGTTGCCTCCACCAAATCCTCTGCCCTTTCTTTTCCTTTGTGTTTTCTAGCTCACCAGCAAAGAATTGATTTATTTCAAGAGGAATGGATGGACAATTCTTGAATCCTTCCCTCGATGTGCTAAATGCTCCTTGAAACCAGTAGCACCGCCACCGCTCTTTCCTTCATGACAATACTTACACCTAAAACCAGAACTAATCTTCTCGCCGCGCTCCCACACTATTGGGGGCTTACATTGTTGAAGATCCTCAAAACCCCTCATCTTCGGATTAAGAAAATGTGTTTCAGGTTGTTATCACCGGATTTCAGTCGGGCCCGAGGCAAGCCGCAACACAGGATGGGTCAGGAAGAGCGGCCCATAGGAGCAGAAGAGTGTTTCCCCACATGAGAATATCCAGGGATAAGCAGCCACAAAATTAGTGTTGATAAGTTAGCTTAAGAACAGGGAGATAAGGTTCGCCTGTTACACTAGGATTGAAGAGTCCCCTAAACTATAAATAAGTACCTATAAACACTCATTAGGGTAATCGTAAATCCTCACATGTTTTGCGACAACAAGTTTTGGCGCATCGTCGCTCCTGTTCTCAGGGTTCTCTATGGGTAAGTGCCACACCACCCTATTCGCGTCATGCAATTAGGGTGGTGTTGTTCTTATTTGTTATTTCTTTGTGCTTTCTCGTACTGAAGCATTTTTTATGGCGAGATGCACTAGTTATCGTAGTATTTAGGAGGGGTGCATCGGTAGGAGCGTTATGTATGCATGTTATCTGCAAATTGTGAATGCTTTGTCGCTTTCACACGAGTTTCCGAGCACGAGGGCGGCTTCTTGTTCTGTTCTCGCGAGGTGTATCCGATTCGTCACTGTTAGTCTTTGTTTTATCAAAGTCATGTCTAATATCCATGCGGCTAGGCCTTGCATGAGGGTTGGATGTTCCGGTGAAGTGTCGGATGGCTGGCGTCGGTTTGGGTAGGGATCGTACTTAATTAGCGTTCAGGCGCCTGCCACGATCGCTAGGCCTAACCACGTGTAGGACGTTCCGATCATGTGGTGAGGCTTTAACTATAGTGGGTTGGACCCACCCGATAAGGACAGAGCGGGGTTTCGAGGACCATCGGCTCCCTACGCCACCAAGGCATGGATCCAGTGCGAGCCCAGGGAGAGTGATCGTCTCTTTACAATCGATACGACCTAGGGGGTCGAACACGGCTCGAACTGACGTTTGCACATGTTTTTGCATGTAGGGAACCAATTCGGAGCACGCCAACACCTTCCTGATCTGGTATAGGTCAGGTGGCACGCCAGGCGAACCTTGTAGCCTAGTCATACGCTAGTATTTGGGCCATCGACCGAGGGACTGGGGCCAACCAACAGTCTTGGGAGCCTCTCGGTTCCTCATGTCGCCTGACGTCTCCCGCTGATGAGTTTCAGGTGGCAACACGGGTACAACACAAAGTGCCAACGAAGCAAGCCTCCGTCAGGAGCAATGTGCAAACTTGAAAAAAGAAGTTGTGGAGCTTCGCATGAACATTGATGTTGCCAAGGTGTGAACCGAAGCCAACAACTTCGTCATCAAAGGTTGTAGGACCAGTGAGGCGACCAGAGGGAGGGTGAATGGGAGCCACTAAAAATTCTCGTCCTACGAGTACATGACTTTGATCCCAAAGTTCAACCCAAAAACCCTCTAGGGACTTAGAACAGCAGATCAGAGTGCTACACAAACCAGTGTAGTTTGTATGCACCAAAACCCTAAAACTACAGACCTAACTTCCTAGAAAATTTAAGAGTCAAAAGCACCAGAAAGTCATAGCGGCAGTGCCGGCCCTAGGTTTGGCAATGTCGGCTGTCCGGTACTACCGTGCACACGGGCGGTAGTGCCGGGCAAGCAAAAATGCCAAGAATGATCCCCAATTTGACAGAAAATTTGCGCAGGGTAAAATAAGTTCTCTAGTGAAGTATGATCCCGAACAAACAAGAAATCAAATCGCATATCAGAAATCCCGAGAGTGGTGAGTTTTTGCTGGGGTTTTCTCAAAACAAACTCAAAGAGAAATCTACTCGGATCACGACCAAGAACTGCATCGTATGAGCGTAAGCAGTGATCCAAAGAGTCTACTTCTCCACAAATGAACCCCAAACAGAACCCATATCAAAAGGACTCAAAGTTTTCCCATAAAACTACAAGAGAAGGGAAGGGAGAAACTAAGAACACTAAACTTAAGAAATTCTAGCAAGGGTGCAAAACTGAAACCTGTAGGCCGTACGGGCGACCCTTCCTCGTATTAAACTTGAAGATCACAAACACAGTCGAAGTACAAAATCATTGCGGACTTCTGACTCAACTAGAGTAGTCTAGGGATGAAGATACGAGAGCTCTAAAACCCTAAGCCAAAACAAATGGCAGCCAAGAGATGCTAAACTAAATAGCCTACCCCTCTATTTATAGAGGATTATTCACACTTCCTAAACTAGCCCTATTTACATAGAGCCTATCCACTCCACCGGGGGTGCAATGGACCAACTCCTAGGTTTTTTTGATCCGATGGACACGTCCTTCACACAGAGTTGCTTCGCCTTGACACACCCTTCATGCTCACGCCACGTGCCACCACCGGTTCCTTTCAGAACCACCGCTACTGAGTTTTCAGGACCAAATTCCGCAAAACCCGCCATCCCCGTTGGGTGGTTTTGAGGCCCAAACCACCAAACTCATCGTGAGTCTCGCACCGCGTGCATGTCCTCCACGACCAGATGCGTGTCCCACCAGTTCTCGACTGTGCTGGCAACACGGTCCACTCCACCATGTCCGCATGCAAGTGCGTGTCCCAAGTGTCAGCCACCACTGCTAGTCACCTAGCTGTTGTGGTCCGTTAGTCAAGACCTAGCCCTCGCTAAAAGGGAAATAGGGTTTACCCTTTTCCTATAAATGATTTTGGTGGTTGAATGCCGAACACAAATAATTGGACTAACTAGTTTTCTCTAGATTATACATTCTACAGGTGCTAAAGGTTCAACACAAACCAATAAAAAGATCAAGTTAGAGTTCAAAAAGAAAGGAGCAAAAGAAACGCGCACCAGACTGTCTGATGTGCCACTGGACAGTGTCTGGTGTGCCACCGGACAATGTCTGGTGCAACAGGACCGTACAACTCTGAACTCTTCACCTTCGAGTTTCTCAGGCGTCGCTCCGCTATAATTCACCGGACAGTCTGGTGTGCCACCGGACTGTCCGGTGTGACAGCGGAGCAATGGCTCTTCGGCGCAATGGTCGACTGCACAGTGCCCCTAACAGCGCTACAGTTCGTGGTAGAAGTCAGAGCAGAGGTCAGAGGCGCACCGGACAATGAACAGTGCATGTCCGCTGTGGCACCGGACTGTCCGGTGCCACCAGAAGTCAGCGCTCCAATGGTCGACTACGTCAGAACCCTAACGGTTGGGTGACGTGGCTAGTGCACCGGACAGTGTCCGGTGGCGCACCGGACTATCCGATGCGGCCATCGACAGCAGCCACCCCCAACGGTTGTTTTGGTGGTTGAGGGCTATAAATACCCCCAACCACCTCCACTCCAACCATCCAAGCATTCATCACTCTCCATTCAATACAAGAGCAAAGTGCAACACTCCAAGACATAAATCAAAGCCACCGATCCGATCAAAGTCCCCAATTCAATTCTAGTGCATTAGGACTTGTGAGAGGATCACTTGTGTTTCTTGTTGCTCTTATTTGCTTGGCTTGGCTTTCTTTTCTTTCTCACTTCTTACTCTCAAGCTTTGTAAGCGAGGCAAGAGACACCAATTGTGTGGTGGTCCTTGCGGGGTCTAAGTGACCCGTGAGATTAAGGAAGAAGCCTCACTCGGTCTAGGTGACCGTTTGAGAGAGGTAAAGGGTTAAAAGAGACCCAGTCTTAGTGACCACCTCAACGGGGACTAGGTTCTTTAGAACCGAACCTCGGTAAAACAAATCACTGTGTCATCCATTTTATTTTTCTTGGTTGATTTGTTTTCCCCTCTCAACCGGACTTGGATTTTATTCTAAAGCTAACCCTGGCTTGTAGTGTATTTAAAGTTGTAAATTTCAGTTTCCGCCTATCCACCCCCCTCTAGGCGACTTTCAATTGGTATCGGAGATCAGTACTTCATTATAGTCTAACCACTCAAAGTGATGTCGGGAGGATCTGCCAAGAGGGAGATGGAAACGGGCACAAGCCATGGGAAGGCTCCATCAAAGGAGTCCGGCGCCAAAGGAAGGGAGGAATCACCTCCATGAGTCAAGTCACGCCGGAGTGGCGACAAGAAGAAGAAGATAAAGAAAGTGGTCTACTATGAGACCGATTCTTCGTCGCCCTCCACCTTCGGCTCCGACTCCGTGTCTGTCACTTCTAAGCACCATGAGCGCAAGAAGTTTAGTAAGATCCCCCTACGCTATCCTCGGATTTCTAAATGCGATCCTTTACTTTCCGTCCCATTAGGCAAACCACCGGTTTTTTATGGTGAGGACTATTGTATGTGGAGTGATAAAATGAGGTATCATCTAACCTCACTCCATGCAAGTATATGGGATATTATTGAGTTTGGAGCGCAGGTACCATCCATGGGGGACGAAGGCTACGACTCGGACGAGGTCGCCCAAATCCGGCACTTCAACTCCCAAGCCACTACTATACTCCTTGCCTCCCTATGTCGAGAGGAGTATAATAAGGTGCAAGTGTTGAAGAGCGCCAAGGAGATTTGGGACGTGCTCAAGACCGCGCACGAGGGAGATGAGGTGACCAAGATCACCAAACAAGAGACGATCGAGGGGGGGCTCGGTCGTTTCATCCTCAACCAAGGAGAGGAGCCACAAGCTATGTACAACCGGCTCAAGACCTTGGTGAATCAAGTGCGCAACCTCGAGAGCACCAAATGGGGTGACCATGAAATGGTCAAGGTTATTCTAAGATCACTCGTTTTTCTCAATCCGACACAAGTTCAATTAATACATGGTGATCCTAGATATAAGCTAATGTCTCCTGAGGAGGTTATAGGAAAGTTTGTGAGCTTTGAATTGATGATCAAAGGCTCCAAACAAATCGTCAACTTGGAGCAAGGCGGCACCTCCACACCCAAGGTGCAACCCATTGCATTCAAAGCGACAAAAGAGAAGAAAGAAGAGTCTACGTCAAGTAGGCTCCCCATCGACGCCTCCAAGCTCGACAATGAGGAGATGGCGCTTATCATCAAAAGCTTTCGCCAAATCCTCAAGCAAAGGAGGGGAAAGGACTACAAACCCCACTCCAAGAGGGTGTGCTAGAAATGTGATAAGCCCGGTCATTTTATAGCTAAATGCCCTATGTCTAGTGATAGTGACAGGGATAATGACAAGAAGGGGAGGACAAAGGAAAAGAAGAAGTACTACAAGAAGAAGGGCGGCAATGCCCACGTGTGTCGGGAATGGGACTTTGATGTGAGCTCCACCGACTCCTCCTCCGACGAGGATGCCACAAACATCACCATCAACAAGGGACTTCTCTTCCCCAACGTCGGCCGCAAGTGCTTCATGGCAAAGGACAGCAAAAAGAAGAAGGTAAAATCTAGAGCCTCTACCAAATATACAACATCTAGTGATGAGGGTAGCTCTAGTGAAGATGAGGATAATTTGCTTACCCTTTTTGCCAACCTTAACATGCAACAAAAGGAAAAACTAAATGAATTGATAGGAGCTATTCATGAGAAGGATGAACTCTTGGATAGCCAAGAGGAATTTCTTATTAAGGAAAATAAAAAGCATGTTAAAGTGAAAAATGCTTATGCTCAGGAAGTTGAAAAATGTGAAAATTTGACTAAGGAGCTTAGCATTTGCCATGACACCATTTCCAACCTTAGAACTGAGAATGTTAGCTTAATTGCTAAGGTTGAAAAATTAAATGCTTGCCATGATTCAATTGCCAATCTTAGAAATGAAAATACTAGTTTAATTGCTAAGATTGATAAATTGAATGAATCAATTTCTAGCCTTAAAACTGAGAATGCTAATTTAATTTCCAAGGCTAAAGATTTGAATGTTTGCAATGGTTCTATTTCCTGTCTTATAGATGAAAATGTCATGCTAAAATCTAAGATAGATGAATTAAATGTTTGCAAACCTTCTACATCTAGTGTTGATCATGTTACCATTTGTACTAGATGTAGAGATGTTAATATTGATGCTATTCATGATCACCTTGCTTTCATTAAACAGCAAAATGATCATATAGCTCAATTAACTACTAAAATAAATGAGCATGAAATTGAAAATGAGAAATTTAAATTTGCTAGAAGCATGCTCTATAATGGGAGACGCCCTGGCATCAAGGATGGCATTGGTTTCCAACAGGGAAGCAATGTCAAACTTAATGCCCCTAAAAGATTGTCTAATTTTGTTAAGGGCAAGGCTCCCATGGTTTAGGATAACGAGGGCTATATTTTGTATCCTGCTGGTTATACCGAATACAAGATTAGGAGAATTCATGCTAAGAAGTCTCATTCTGTTTCCCATCATGCATTTATATACAAGAATGAGGCATCTAGCTCTAGACATTCTACACATGGTAAAATGCCTAAAAAGAAAACTCCTACTGCATCAAATGAACCTAATATTTTATTTAAGACTTTTGATGCTTCATATGTTTTGACTAACAAATAAGGCAAAATAGTTGCCAAATATGTTGGGGGCAAACACAAGGGCTCCAAGACTTGTGTTTGGGTACCCCAGGTGCTTGTTTCTAACATCAAAGGACCCAATACTGTTTGGGTACCTAAGAACAAGGCCTAAATTGTTTTGCAGGTTTATGCATCCGGGGGCTCAAGTTGGATTATTGATAGCAAATGCACAAACCACATGACAGGGGAGAAAAAGATGTTCTCCTCCTATGAGAAAAACGAAGATCCCCAAAGAGCTATCACATTCGGGGATGGAAATCAAGGTTTGGTCAAAGGACTTGGTAAAATTGCGATATCACCTGACCATTCCATTTCCAATGTTTTTCTTGTAGATTCTTTAGATTACAATTTGCTTTCAGTTTCTCAATTATGCAAAATGGGCTACAACTGTCTTTTTATGGATATAGGTGTTACTGTCTTTAGAAGAAGTGATGATTCAGTAGCATTTAAGAGGGTATTAGAGGGTCAGCTATACTTAGTTGATTTTAATAAAGCTGAACTCGATACTTGCTTAATTGCTAAGACTAATATGGGTTGGCTCTGGCATCGCCGACTAGCCCATGTTGGGATGAAGAATCTTCACAAGCTCCTAAAGGGAGAACACATTTTGGGACTAACCAATGTTCATTTTGAGAAAGACAAGGTTTGTAGCGCATGTCAAGCAGGAAAGCAAGTTGGTACCCACCATCCACATAAGAACATCATGACGACCGACAGGCCGCTTGAGCTACTCCACATGGATTTATTCGGCCCGATCGCTTACATAAGCATCGGCGGGAGTAAGTATTGTCTTGTAATTGTGGATGACTATTCTAGCTTCACTTGGGTATTCTTTTTGTAGAAAAAATCATAAACCCAAGAGACTTTAAAGGGATTCTTGAGATGGGCTCAAAATGAGTTCGGATTGAGAATCAAGAAGATAAGAAGCGATAATGTGACGGAGTTCAAGAACTCTCAAATAGAAGGTTTTCTTGAGGATGAGGGCATCAAGCATGAGTTCTCTTCTCCCTACACACCTCAACAAAATGGTGTAGTGGAGAGGAAGAATAGAACTCTACTGGACCTGGCGAGGACCATGCTTAATGAGTACAAGACTCTGGACCGGTTTTGGGCTGAGGCGATTAACACCGCCTGCTACTCTATCAACCGACTCTACCTCCACCGAATCCTCAAGAAGACATCATACGAACTCCTTACCGGTAAAAGCCCAATGTTTCATATTTTAGAGTCCTTGGTAGCAAATGTTTTATTCTTGTTAAAAGAGGTAGAAACTCTAAATTTGCTCCTAAGGCTGTAGAAGGCTTTTTACTTGGTTATGACTCAAACACAAGGGCATATAGAGTCTTCAACAAATCCACTAGATTAATTGAGGTTTCTTGTGACATTGTGTTTGATGAGACTAATGGCTCTCAAGTAGAGCAAGTTGATCTTGATGAATTAGATGATGAAGAGGCTCCATGCGTCGCGCTAAGGAACATGTCCATTGAGGATGTGTGTCCTATGGAATCCAAAGAGCCTACACAAGCACAAGATCAACCGACATCTTCCAATCAAGCATCTCCACCAACTCAAGATGAAGATCAGGCTCAAAACAATGAAGATGAAGATCAAGAGGATGAGCCACCTCAAGAGGAGGACAATGATCAAGAAGGAGATGAAGTTGATCAAGACAAGAAAGATGATCAAGAGATTCAGGGTCAAAGACCGCCACACCCAAGAGTCCACCAAGCGATTCAAAGAGATCACCCCGTGAACTCAATTCTCGGTGACATTCATAAGGGAACCACTCGATCTCGAGTCGCTCATTTTTGTGAACATTACTCTTTTGTCTCCTCTATTGAGCCATACAGGGTAGAGGATGCACTAAGAGACTCGGATTGGGTGCTGGCAATGCAAGAGGAGCTCAACAACTTCACGAGGAATGAGGTATGGCATTTAGTTCCACGTCCTAATCAAAATGTTGTAGGTACCAAGTGGGTATTCCACAACAAGCAAGATGAGCATGGTGTGGTGACAAGGAACAAAGCCCGACTTGTAGCCAAGGGTTATTCACAAGTCAAAGGTTTGGATTTCAGTGAAACCTATGCACCCGTAGCTAGGCATGAGCCAATTCGTATATTACTTGCCTATGCTACTTACCATGGCTTTAAGCTTTACCAAATGGACGTGAAAAGTGCTTTCCTCAATGGACCAATCAAGGAAGATGTCTATGTTGAGCAACCTCCCGGCTTTGAAGATAGTGAGTATCCTAACCATGTTTATAAACTCTCAAAGGAGCTTTATGGGCTCAAGCAAGCCCCAAGAGCATGGTATGAATGACTACGAGATTTTCTCATCACTAATGGCTTCAAAGTAGGAAAAGCCGATCCTACTCTCTTTACTAAAAGCATTGCAAAATATTTGTTTATATGCCAAATTTATGTTGATGATATCTTATTTGGGTCTACTAACAAATCTACTTGTGAAGAGTTTAGTAGGATAATGATTCAAAAATTCGAGATGTCTATGATGGGGGAGTTGAAGTATTTTCTAGGATTTCAAGTCAAGCAACTCTAAGAAGGCACCTTCATCAGCCAAACAAAGTACATTCAATATATACTTACCAAGATTGGAATGAAGGATGACAAGCCCATCAAGACACCCATGGGAACAAATGGGCATCTCGACCTCGACACGGGAGGTAAATCCGTAGATCAAAAGGTATACTGATCGATGATAGGATCTTTACTCTATTTATGTGCATCTTGACCAGATATTATGCTTTCCGTATGCATGTGTGCAAGGTTCCAAGCCGATCCTAAGGAAGTTCACCTTAGGACCGTGAAAAGAATCATGAGATATTTAGTTTATACTCCTAAGTTTGGACTTTGGTACCCCAAGGGATCCACTTTTGATTTAATAGGATATTCAGATGCTGATTGGGCAGGGTGTAAAATTGATATGAAGAGCACATCAAGGACTTGTCATCTGGGGAGATCCCTAGTGTCTTGGGCTTCAAAGAAACAAAACTCAGTAGCTCTTTCTACCGCCGAAGCCGAGTATATTGCCGCAAGCCATTGTTGTGCACAATTACTTTGGATGAGGCAAACCCTCAGGGACTATGGCTACAAATTGAGCAAAGTCCCTCTCCTATGTGACAATGAGAGTGCAATCCGCATGGCAGATAATCCCGTTGAACACAGCCGCACTAAACACATAGACATTCGGTATCACTTTCTAAGGGATCACCAACAAAGGGGGGATATCGAGATTGCTTATGTTAGCACCAAAGAACATGTAACCGATATCTTTACCAAGCCATTAGATGAGAAAACCTTTATCAAACTTAGGAATGAGCTAAACATTCTTGATTCTCGGAATTTTGATTGAAACATTGCACACATAGCTCAATTATATACCTTTGATCATATATCTTTTATGTCTACGACTAATGTGTTTTCAAGTATATTTATATGCTAAGTCATAGATTGAAAGGGAAATGGAGTCTTTGGCGAAGACAAGGCTTCCACTCAACTCTATCGGTATCATTTACCCTTCGTCGTCACTCCACATCACTCTCCAAATTGGTATAATCTTCACTCATATTTCATTTACCAATGGGGGAGAAAGTTTAAAAGGGCTCTCAAAAGTTTCTGTTTTTGGCGATTAATGCCAAAGAGGGAGAAATATTAAGCCCAAAGCAAAAGGACCGCACCACCAAACTTCAAAAAATTTCGAAATGATGATTTATGTTTGTCTTTTCAATTGGTATCTTATGGTGAAAATTTTTAGTTGATATATTTCAAATTGGTATGTTGATTTTCAATTGATACATTTTCAAAAGCATCCCAAGTATAAGTTCCAATTGGTATCTATTAAAACCCTCTTGAAAACTAAGAGGAGAATTTCATCCAGGGGAAGTTTTGTTTAAGTCAAAGGAAAAGCATTTGAAACAGGGGGAGAAAATTTTAAATCTTGAAAATGCTTCTCGAAATCTTATTCATATACCTTTGACTATTTGCAAAAAGACTTTGAAAATATTTTCCAAAAGAATTTGCAAAAACAAAACAAGTTGTGCAAATGTGGTCCAAAATGTTGAATAAAAGAAAGCAACCATGCATATCTAGTAAAAGTAAAAATTGGTTTAATTCCAAGTAACCTATGCACTTACCTCATGCAAACTAGTTCAATTCTGCACTTATATATTTGCTTTGGTTTGTGTTGGCATCAATCACCAAAAAGGGGGAGATTGAAAGGGAAATAGGGTTTACCCTTTTCCTATAAATGCTTTTGGTGGTTGAATGCCCAACACAAATAATTGGACTAACTAGTTTGCTCTAGATTATACATTCTACAGGTGCTAAAGGTTCAACACAAACCAATAAAAAGATCAAGTTAGGGTTCAAAAAGAAAGGAGCAAAAGAAACGCGCACCGGACTGTCCGGTGTGCCACCAGACAGTGTCCGGTGCACCAGGACCGTACAACTCCGAACTCTTCACCTTCGGGTTTCTTAGGCGTCGCTCCACTATAATTCACCAGACTATCCGGTGTGCCATCGTACTGTCCGGTGTGACAGCGGAGCAACGACTCTTCGGCGCAACGGTCGACTGCACAGTGCCCCTAACAGCGCTATAGTTCGTGGCAGAAGTCAGAGCAGAGGTCAGAAGCGCACCGGACAATGAACAATGCATGCCCGCTACGGCACCGGACTGTCCGGTGCCACTAGAAGTCAGTGCTCCAACGGTCGACTGTGTCAAAACCCTAACGGTTGGGTGACGTGGCTGGCGCACCAGACTGTCCGGTGCGACCATTGACAGCAGCCACCCCAACGGTTGTTTTGGTGGTTGAGGGCTATAAATACCCCCAACCACCTCCACTCCAACCATCCAAGCATTCATCACTCTCCATTCAATACAAGAGCAAAGTGCAACACTCCAAGACACAAATCAAAGCCACCGATCCTATCAAAGTCCCCAATTCAATTCTAGTGCATTAGGACTTGTGAGAGGATCACTTGTGTTTCTTGTTGCTCTTGTTTGCTTGGCTTAGCTTGGCTTTCTTTTCTTTCTCACTTCTTACTCTCAAGCTTTGTAAGCGAGACAAGAGACACCAATTGTGTGGTGGTCCTTGCAGGGTCTAAGTGACCCGCGAGATTAAGGAAGAAGCCTCACTCGGTCTAGGTAACCGTTTGAGAGAGGGAAAGGGTTAAAAGAGACCCGGTCTTAGTGACCACCTCAACAGGGACTAGGTTCTTTAGAACCGAACCTTGGTAAAACAAATCACCGTGTCATCCGTTTTATTTTTCTTGGTTGATTTTTTCCCCTCTCTCCCGGACTCGGATTTTATTCTAACGCTAACCCCGGCTTGTAGTGTATTTAAAGTTGTAAATTTCAGTTTCCGCCTATCCACCTCCCTCTAGGCGATTTTCACTCGCCCTCCACCACTCCCGGTCCATCAGCATGAGCCCGCAAGACCTTCACCTCAGCCGTCAACCGCCGTCCTGTGCTCCACACCTAGGCACCACAAGCGGACCGACATGGTTGCACAAGCATAATCTCACACTCTAGTCAGTCCACTAACTAACCTAGAGTGCTACCCGTTGACAATCACTCATCATCAACCCGAACCACAAGGGACAAGTCAACCTTGTGTTCACAATCTCCCCCTTGATGAGTACATTGTCAACACCACCATATGAGCATAATTAAGCAAAAAGAGGAAGAAGAAGAGAAACTCACTCAAATGACCAAAAGCCAGATAAAAACCAAACAAGTCATTTAGTGTAAGCAAAACTTATCTCCAAAGAAATGGGAAATGACTCAACATGACCAATAGAGGAAAGGATAGCGCTCAATAAGAGGCAAAAGCAGGCTCAACACCACTAGCTAGAAGCCAAAAACTCATCGGAGCACAAAAAGTTTCATCGTAGCATAAAAACCAATTCAGAGTATAAAATCAGCACAAAAGCTGAAATTAAAGCTAGTCCCTCCAGAAAGTGGCAAATGTCTCAACACAACTAGCAAAAGCTCAAATCTCCTCCCCCTGTCACAATACTCCCAAAAATCTCTCCCGAAGACAAGTAGTTCCAAATAATTAGAATCAACACATCTGTCCCCTTGGATGAGAGGAAGCCTAAAAGTCCACGAAAGTCCAAATTTCTCCCCCTTGATAGAGGAACATGGAAATCTCAAAATCTGTCCCCCTTGTTGACAAATGAACTCATCAAGCACAAACAAGGGTTGAAAGAAAATTCCCCCCTCAACAAGAGAACTCGCCCTAAGAAAATGTAGAAATGCAAAAGAGAGTAGAAAATGGAGAAGGTGCAGGAGCTTTAGGAGTATACCAGTCAGAGTGTAAAAATGCTATAATTGGTGTTGTGCTATGTGTGTAGCAATAATTGCACATGCTAGCAAACACTCAAACTAATTATATACACAAGATATGTGAAGTGTAAAAATTTTGAATCAGTTTTAAGTAATTCAAAAGATAAGTTCACCACTAAAGACAACACTATGCATAGAGTAAGAAGGAAATCAACTAAGTGCGAGTCAAGGTAAACCAGGTGAACTACCCCAAATAGCGGTCACTCATCATGCTAGAAACATATCTGAAATTGATACCATTTGAAATTTTCAAGATTTGTCGGATTTTGCAGCGAATTCCAAATTTCATTCAAAAGCATGTGAGTGCGAGAGGTTGTAAGCATTGTCTTTGTCTAACTTTTCAACTGGATGTGGCCTATGTAGAAAAGCAATCATAAGCTAAAAATGATGGTTTCGATCATCTACTACCCTGCTCAAGTTCATCTAAATGTGCAAATAGAAGCAGTCTCGATACGGAGAGGTGGGGACACATGCAAACCCATCTCGATCTTTTTGATTGTCACTTATCTTGATTATGAATTTTAGCATAGAATGACTGAATTAAGAAAAGTGAATGACTCAAAGAATAATACATAGCCACTTAGCATACTAGAGATAGCATAAAGGATTTCAAACACCTCCTACACATGCTAGGTGACAATCTCAAATGGTGAACAGTTTCATACTCAGCAAGTAATAGCCAAGTTCACAATTATAAAAACAAGCTTAGCTCAACAAAATTGTATCTTTATGAGAAAAAAGAGTCTAAGCCTACCATAGCACCATCATGTACACACAGAACATACTACTAGGAGCATAATCACAATCTAGCAGTTATACAACTGAAGCTCAAAGTGCTACATGAGATGTAGATATAATACAAGAATTAAAAGAGAGAGACTAAAATCTACATGAAAAAGCAGAAGAGAGAAATAAAAAACAAGAGGGAGCCCTGGATTAAAAAGGGAAGCAAACACCCAATTCCCCTCTCATTTGGTGAAAATGTCAGTCAGCTGATGATGGGTATCGACGTGGTGCAAATTGATGTCACTTTTCTTAGAATGGTCACGAAGAAAGTGAAAGCAAACATCAATGATCGTCATAAGGAAGTTATGCCCTGTTGGCACGCATCTTGTTCACGATGGACTGCAATCGAGAGAACATGATATCAATTGTCTCTCCAGCCAACTAAACAAAATTCTAGTACTCTCACTGGTACGTCTCAAAGAGTCTAGTTTTCACATGGTCATTGCCCTCATGGAATTTCTCGAGGGTGGAGCAGATCTCATGAGTCGTAGCCAAATGTCCAACTCGCTCAAACTCACCCAGCGAGAGGCACGACAACAAAGCATTGTGAGCTTTGTTGTTTGAATCATGAAGTGATTCACTCACTTTTAGCACTGAATGCAGCATCAAGGAAAATCTCCCAAACTTTGTACCCTATGCTCTGAAGATATGTTGACATGCGGATCTTCCAGTAGAATGATTTCAAATTTGACAAACAGTTTGCGCGAGGTAAAAGAAGTTCTATGGTGAAGTATGATCCCTAACAAACAAGAAATCAAATCATAGACCAGAAATCCCAAGAGTGATGGGGTTTTGTTGGGGTTTTCTCAAAATGAACTCAAAGAGAAATCTACTCAGATCACGACCAAGAATTGCATCATATGAGTGTACATAGTGATCCAAAGAGCCTACTTTTCCACAAATCAACACCAAATAGAACCCATATCAAAAGGACTCAAATTTCTCCACAAAACCACAAGAGAAGGGGAAGGGAGAAACTAAGAACACTAAACTTCAGAAATTCCAGCTAGGGTGCACAACTGAAACTGAGAAGTGTTCAAAACTTGTGGGCCTTACATGCGACCCTTCCTCAGATTAAACTTGAAGATAACAAACACAATCAAAATACAAAACTGTTGCAGACCTCTTTCTCAACTAGAGTAGTATAGAGATGAAGATATGAGAGCTCTAAAACCCTAAGCTAAAACAAATGGTAGCCAAGAGATGTTGAATTAAACAACCTACCCCTCTATTTATAAAGAATTATTTACACTTCCTAAACTAGCCCTATTTACATTGAGCCTATCCACTCCACTAAGGGTGAAATGGACCAATTGCTAGGTTTTTTATCCGATGGCCACGACCTTCACACGGAGTTGCTTCGCCTTGACGCACCCTTGGCGATCAAGCCACGTGCCACCACTGGTTCCTTCTAGAACCGCCGTCGCCGAGTTTTGAGGTCCAAACTCACACAAACCCGGCATCCATAGCGATGGGTGGTTTTGAGGCCCAAACCACCAAACTCGTCGTGAGTCCCACACCGCGTGCACGTCCTCCACGACCAGGCACATGTCCTGCCAATCCTCTACTGCACCGGCAACACAGTACACTCCTCCACATCCTCGCGTGAGTGCGTGTCCCAAGTGTCAGCCACCACGGCTGGTCACCTAGCTATTTTGGTCCGTCAGTTAAGACCCAGCCCTTGCCCTTCACTACTCCCGGTCCATCTACACGAGCCTACGTGACCTTCACCTCAGTCATCGACCACCGTCCCTGTGCTCCACACCTGCACACCACAAGCCAACCAACATGGTTGCACAAGCATAATCTCACACTCTGGTCAGGCCACTGACTACCCCAGAGTGCTACCTGTTGATAATCACTCATCATCAACCCGAACCACAAGGGACAAGTCAACCTTGTGTTCACAAAAGTCTTGATTTACGAAATAGAGGAGAGGAAGAGCAAGAAGTCTTGTTCAGCAAGAAAGGAGGAAAGATGATATTTCCCATGTGATACTTGTAAATCATATGTGAAAACTTCGTGGGATACTTGTAATTTCATACAAAGTTGTATCTCTCCCCTATAAATAGAGGAACAATGTCATGCATAAATTCTTCTCTTGAGAGCTCTAAGCTTCTACTAGCTCAGCCTTTGAAGTACCTTCGAGCTATCATTTGTGTAAAGCCGACGGTATGCTTGTAATTATTTTTTATATTGCAAGGAATGGAACAATATGTGTGCAACCATTCAGATGAGTAACATGTCTTATTCTTCATTGTTTACACATAGTACTTGTTGATGTTCATATGTTTTTATCCTTTGTCTTCTCCCTTGAATTAATCTTCGAAGAAGGGCTAATTTAGGGGAGAAGTGTATGATTCAATAACTTGTGTTGCCTTGTTTTTTATACCTTTTAGAAATCAAAAGTGAGTGACCAACACACACCATATCTGGCATTTTCACCTACAACAATGCAAATAATTACGAAAGTAATGCTAACATTAACAATACAACTAACAATTACAATTATAATATCAACTAAAAACTATCAACTTTCTAGGTCATGTAACAACAATGAACAAACTAACAACTAATAATGAAATATTTCAACTCTTTTAACTAACAAAACAACATATAACCTAGCTCTACTCGTTTTGTAACCAACACTAAGCTCCCAAACAACATGAAACATATGTAGTGTAGCCTATAACCAATTCCACAAAATACCCTAATACATATGGAAAACTGTTGAAAATGGTACTAGGCTACTAACCCAACAACAAATCAACACTTACTAGTGTCTAATAAGCTATTCCTGTTGTTTTTCCTTGAATCCCAACGCTAAAAAAGCTACTCCCGCTCGGTAAACAGCGGATCTCACTCTGTGGACAGCAGATCCCACTCATTGCACAACGAGGGATGGGCGAAACAGTTACGAGTGAATCCCACTCGTTTCTCGCTGGGATACGTGGGGAGTATGGTGGATCTCACCATTTCTCGGTTGGGTTTTGCTGTGTCTTCTACTGGTCGTGAGGAGAGGAGAGGAGAGTGAGAGAGTGGAAGGAGCAAGGAGATGAGGAAAGTGACGCCGAACGGAGCATAATAATGGATTCAAGTTAGCGGGTTCGGTTTTGGGTTAACAGGTCTACACAAACCAAATTTTATTTGACCTCAAAAGATGAATTTTTGAACAATAAAATTATTTCTAAACTTGTTATGAATTTTTTGAAACTCAAAATTTTAAATCAATAAATTCAAAATCTGGAGGCGGCATATGTTTTCCACGTTCGTGAGGAACAAGAAAAATTGCCGAAAACCGCTAAGATTCGAGCAATTTTGTTAACACTAGAGGCATCATGCTTGGTCGGCCATGAACTAGAGGGGCCTTTTGCGTTCAACACTTCACGGAAGCGGTCGGCGGTGATGCAAATTGGGGGCATTTATTTATGAGTAAAATACATTTTAGTCCTTAAACATGTCATGTTGTATCATGTTGATCTATAAACTTTTAAAGTACATCTCATAAATGTTTAATCTCTCTTTGGGTCTCTGTTAGGTCCAAAATGGTTCAAAATAGACCCAATAGAGGGTCTTACCCTTCTTCCTTTAGTCGTCGCGAGATGTAGGGTCTCGCCCATGGTCGCCACCACCTGCTATCATGTCGGGAAGCCACGTCTCATCCTCGATGCCAAACACCAGCACACCAGCGTCTTCACCCTGTCGTAGGGCTTGCTGACGTCCTTCACCTCATTGTACTACTTCCTCATCGGCTCTGCGTAAGACCCTTTCTCCCTGTGCCACCTCTGCTAACAACGGTCGTTCCCCTCCACCTCATACCCTTCCAACTACTGCCTTGGCACCACCTCACCCTTGCCTTCCTATCCTAGTCACATGACCACGCCCATCCCAACCCCATCCAGATCTCTGAAGCCTTGCTCCATGCTGCTGCGCTTGTGCTGGCCCACGCTCTCGCAGCTCTTCTGCCTCCTTTGTCCCCACACTTCAGTCATCTCCATCACCACGTTCACCGAGGTGATCCATGTGCTTAGTGAGGAAGGGCTCCCATGCCACGCGCTCACCGCATTCCACCGCATGCGCCAGTTACATTGCGCCCCTGACGTGTAGTGCTATAGCACCTTGATCGTTGCGCTATGCCAGAATAGGTGGTGGACACGATATGCCAGAAGGTAACACAACAAAGGATCTATGAGGTGGGGAGGTTGTTCAGGTGGATGGAATATCATTACTGTTTGATCTAGCACCACCACCACACCTACATGAATAGCATAGTGAGCGGCGAAAAAGAGAGATAAGAGATACTTAGGCTAACATATGGGGTCCATATGCCAGTTCTAAGCTGCATGGTGAAACCACAATCCGTTTGGACCTAAGAGAGACCCAAATAGAGATTAGACCCTTAAGAGACATACTTTGAAAGTTTATGAACCGGTATGACATAGCATGACAAGTTTAAGGAACGAAAATGTATTTTACTCTTTATTTATTGTGGTTATTATTACAATTCATGATACCATGCGGCTTCACGTGTAGCTTGGGAAGACAAAATTGCCCTTATTGATTTCTAAAAGGGAATTAGGCCTAAAAACCATTTCCACTCTTGTTTTGGTAATTGATGTCCATCACAACCAGTTGAGCTAACTAGTTTACTAAGTTATGGTTTCAGGAACTCAGAAAATACTGCAAGAAAGATCAATCCTCAAAACAGCGCCTCTAAAGCGGATTGTTCGGAATAACATAGATTATTCCGGACAAGAGCTCTTTTTGGAAATATCACAAGTGCACGGACCATCTGGGCCGTTCCGGTGGACCATCCACAACATCTCAATGCACTTCGAACAGAAACTATGGCAAATGCATATTTCTAGTACGGACCGTTCGAAGGAAAGAAAAGTACTGTTAGGTGCCATGTGCGGACCATCCGGTCTCACGCGCGGACCATCCCACTGTTCAAAG
Organism: Zea luxurians; assembly: GCA_029449295.1. Classification (NCBI taxonomy): domain Eukaryota; kingdom Viridiplantae; phylum Streptophyta; class Magnoliopsida; order Poales; family Poaceae; genus Zea; species Zea luxurians. The sequence continues at coordinate 120,306,581 of JAOPSE010000009.1, forward strand.
ATAGAACAACCAGAAGGTGTGGGGTTTAGTAAAATGAATTATAGCGCTCACGCGAACCATCTGGAGGCATGATGTCGCACCTGGATTTAAGGGGCAAACCCGGGTGCGTCTCATATGTGCGCCAAATGAGATCAACACATATAACGACTCAATGTATAGATACGAATGTCACAATCATCATTACATAATTAAATGTCTTACAAGATAAATGATAATAAATAAAATGAACTAATAACATTATTGTCCCATGGCACCAACAAGCTGATTGGGAGATGACACCTAGACCTCGTTGAACTCCTCGTAGTAGTCTTCCTCCGGGACCACCTGCTCTTCACCTGTAGGGGGGAAGAATTTTATCACAAGAGTGAGCCCACAAAAGTTCATCGCTCAACATGTGTGGGGAATAATGTGCATGAGCTCACTTACGGTGGGAGCTCATGTATAGTGTTAGGCTGATCAACAAATAATGGTTAAGGCAAATCATTGCTTTTATTAAGTTGGTCAAATTTTATTAGCAGTTACTAAGTATAAGTAAATACCAACCCAATAAATATGAGTTCAAAATTAATAATAAAACCACAATGTGATGCATATGACCAATTAATTTTAATTTCATAAGTTACTCATGTGACTATGTGAGGGTCCGAGCCACTCGTGACCGTGAGCACGACTGATATACCGGTTTTACACTTTCAGAGTGTTGGGGACTTGTTCTCAAATGCTATGAATTAAGAACAAGGCAACACAAAGTATTAAATGTTAAAACCTTCCGTCCTTCGTAAAATTATTTCCCTTAGGATATAATGATCTTCAAACGAAGGTTATGAAGGTCATACCTTCATCATCATAACATATTTCTATAAAAGACGAATAATATGAAACATGAGAAATAACATGAATAATTGTATGATATCATAATATGTTTATATATATATATATATTTACTATATAATCATGAATGAATATGAACAATATTGAATTACATTTATACCTTTGGCTTGACAGAAAGTGATAATACAAGCGTGATGCAAAAGCAAATGTCAAGTCAACGTGAACAGTACGAGGGTACTGTTCATCTATTTATAGGCACAGAGCGCAACCTGTGAGATATTACAATCATGCCCTTCACAAAATATTACAATTATGACATAGACCCTCATGGACAAAACAGTCATTTCATCTTTAAATCGGTTTCACCCTTCGTCTTGAGACATTTCATAATGCCGAAGCTTCATGAGTGGTAGCTTCGGCGTTGCTTTTAGGGGAATCTGCCGAAGGTGTTTCTTCTTACTGGATCTTCGGCGACGAAGCATGCCCCCAACAGTAGCCCCTTCGCGGTACTAGATCGTTTTTCGTAACGAGCTTGATCCGTGAAAAAGCCTCTTAGGCTTCGGTAAGCCGAAAGTCCGAAAAACACCTTCCCTGAGCTCGTTGCTGAGAAACGATAAAAATTATCCAAGCACGAAACAATCCCACCATGCAGTGGGTTCACGCGTCCTGGCAATTCACCTTCTCAGGTTCTGTGGCCCACCATTCAGTGGGTGCGGGCAACTGTTCGTTCGGTGCGGAAGACTTGTCGATTCACCTTCCCACCTGTGGCATTATATAAACAGACAGGTAGGTGTGAAGTTACCACAGCATTCATTGTTATTGCTGTGTTTTGCTGCCAAAAATTAAACATAGCCGAAGTTTGTTCATCGCTCACAAACGAAGCATTGCTCTTGCTCCTGCTTCGTCACAAGAGGAAGAGCTTTGGGGAAACCAAAAAAGTCACCAACTTCAAAAAAATTGTAAGAAATTCATCATCAAATGGCGAGAGTACGCTCCACTGCCAGGGTTGGTCGCGAGGGAGATGACGCCGAAGCTGCTGAGACCGCTCGCATTTCTGAAGTGATGAAGCGGTCAGGGCTGGTGGTACCGGAGGAAATTTCCGACGAAGGTGTACCTGCTGCCGAAGGTGAGCAGGTTGATGTTGGAGAGGATGAATATGAAGATGAATACGGTGCCACGCCATCTAAACTGAGCCACCTAGAGTTTGGGAAGTCTACTATTACTGAAGGTGATGTGCCTAAGATGTTGAAGCTTGGCTATTTTAGTGAAGCCAAAAAGAAGCTGATTCGTTTCGGCGGAGAGGAAATTACCCCGAAGCCGGAAAAAGATGAGGTGGTGGTATTTAGAAGCTTTTTTAAAGCAGGATTGAGATTTCCTTTACATGATATGATCGCAGATGTTTTGGAGAGATTTGGGATTTATCTTCACCAGCTAACTCCTAACGCCATCGTTAGGCTTAGTATCTACATTTGGGCTCTCCGGAGCCAGGGGGCAGAACCGCTTGCCGAAGGCTTTTGCCGGGCACACGAGCTTCATTATCAGACCAAAGCTAGAGAAGATGGACTGCATGATAACTTTGGCTGCTATAATTTTGCTTATCGCAAAGATGCGAAATATCCAGTTATGAGCTATCGTACCAAATAGTCAGCTGGCTGGAAGACTGAATGGTTTTATGTTAAAGTGGATGAGAAGAAAGAGAAGCTGGTTCAAAGCCCTTTGAGTTTAATCTTCAGAGAAACTAGGACCCAATGCGACATGAAACCAGATAGTCCATGCCAAATTGCACTGGGCGAATTTCGGGTTATTGCAGAGCATATTGGCACTAGAGATCTGGTGCAAGAATTCTTAGCCTTCAGAGTATTTCCAAATTTGAAGGAATGGGATATGCCGAAGCTAAAAGAGGAAAAGAAGAAGAAAGAGCTTTTTCGGCTTCCTTATTATTATAAATTCAAGAAGCATTTCAAAGAACCTTGCCAGGTGTGGTTGGACACGATCGAAGTTATGTGCAACGAGATCCTTGGCAACTACTCTAAAAAAGAAGATCAGTTAATGACTACGGCCTTTGGCACTCGTCCGAAGCGAAGATTGAACCGGGTGATGGATGCCTTAAATTTTGATTATCCTGACTATGAACGACTGGACAGAGGTGCCGAAGGGCAAAAAAGAAAAAGAGTTGCTAGCGTCCTTGATAGGGAAACTGCTAAGTTGGTGAAAAAGGACGAAGAAATTTTGGAGAAAAGAAAATTAAGCCCTGAGACGAAGATAGCTGCTCCAAAGAAAAGGAAAGCTACGGCTCCAAAACAAAAAACAGCTGATATAGGGGAAGAAGCTCCTGCGACACCTCCTGTTGCCGCTGTGGAAGAAATTTTAAAGGTAATGACTGAATCCTTGCCTATCAAGCTAAGTCCACTAGGGCCGCATCTGATAAAGCTTTTTCAGAAAGAAAAAGAGCCTTCGACAGCGGAACAAACCTGCTGAGCCGAAGAAACGTAGGATTATTCAAGTGGCCGAAGTCATCCAGCAGACACCGCCACAGGCATCGGCATCAAAGATACCACCTATTGAGAGCATTGATGCTGCCAAAGCTGCCGCCACCGAAGCTGAAGGTGCCGAAGCTGAAACCGTTGAAAATATGAATCTAGAAGCCGCACTTGGTGAAATTGATACCATGCTTCTGGATGCGGCCGCGGAAGAAGCTACCGTAGTCGCTAGAAAAGGAAAGGGTAAAACCGAAGATACTTTAGAAGAAGAAGAATTCAATTTTCAAGATATACTTGGGCAAGAATTATCAGAAGCTGAAAAAGGAGAACTGAAGGAATATGCTATATCTTGCGGATACAAACCAGGGGCTTTGCTTTTTGGCGGAGTTAATGAAGGGAGGTTAGGATGTCTTCGGGACCAGACCGGGGCGAAGGTCGTCAGCACTCTATCAAAGAGTGTTGGCCTTCCGAAGATCGAGGCGGACCTTTGCAGGTACCGGCGACAGCATATCGCCGATAGTCTGTTTTATGCTAACTTTAAGGTAAAATTCTTAATTAAATTTTTTTATTTATTTATTTTTATATATATAAAGATGTTTTCTGATGAAGGTTGTTTTTGGCAGGGTTTACTACTAAGCAAAGTCCTGAGGATGCAACAAGACCTCGAGGACAAGAAGAACGAAGCTATAATTGCAGATCTAGAAAAGGAAATTAAAGATTACGAAGCTGTTTTAGAGAAAAAAGACTTCGTACTCCAAGCTATGGAAGGTTCACTGGCAGAAGCCCAGGATGAAATTGCTAAATTGAAGAATGAACTTTCCTCAGAAAAGAAAAATTTTGAAGCCAGACTCGAAGCTGAAGTTGATAAGAGTTCAAATTTACAAAAATCACTGAAGGACCTTCAGGAAAAATGCTTAAACTTCGGCAACCGATGCCTACAGCGGCTGAAGCAGGTGTTCAACTCGGTTGGAGCAAGCACTGAGAAATTTAGTCCTTCGGTTGAAAACCTGCCAGAAACTTTGGAACACATTGAGGGTGAAGTTGATGCTCTCGACGAAGTTATAGGTGGACACGCTGATTTCTGCGCTCTGCTAGCTTCTCGAGGCACAGCTGTCGCCTTCATGAAATCTGGCTGTACACACGGAAAAATTGTTAATAGACCCAATTTTAGCTTGTCACCGGCAGATTTAATTGATATCCCTAGCCTAGCTCTAAGTATAGGAAACAGGTTCATAACTCAAATTTGGATAGAGGGCGGGCGAAAATGGCTGGCGACGAAGCTCGAAGCCATCTTAAACCGGTAAAAAACTAGTCTTGTTACCTTACCTTCGCCTTGAACCTTGCACCTGCCTTATATCATCTTAATATGTACAGGATGACGAGGCTGAGGAACAAAGAGCCAAAGCTTGGCCGATGATCTGAAGCTTAGATGATCCGAAGCTTAATGATATCAAAATTGAAGAATTTGCTGAAAAAAATCTATGGAAAATCTAGTAATATCGTTGTAAAAAAATCTTGTAATTTTAGGAATCAGATACTCTGTGAATTTGTGCATACCTTGTAATATAATTTTACCTCTTCGTTCATGTATGAACTGCTTTGATGTGGACGAGACTTATATTTTTTGAGCCGAAGGCGAAAAACACCTTCCCTTCTTTTCGTACACAACGAAGCATGAAACTGCTTCTTTTTCTTTTTACCGAAGCCTTATCTTTATAGCCGAAGCATCTGCCTGTGTATGTTATGATGATGATGATCCTATGTATGTCTAAGTGAATGTTTATGAATGCGAATGTATGATGTAATGTGTCGTGCAAATGAATGCCCAAACACACACGTCCGAAGCCATAACGATAGCCTTCATTCCCTTGGGAATGACCGAAGTCTCTTTGCCATTTATTTTTCGGCTTCACTGCTTATTTTTCAGTGTACTAGCGCTGACTTTTCGCTGCAAGTTCTGCATCCCCTTAGGAACGTCTTTTGAACTTCTTCGCCATCTATTTCGGCGGTATCGCGTTGACTTTTCGCGCTTCGCCTTATATTTCGGCGGTATCAGCGTTGACTTTTCGCTGTAAGCTCTGCATTCCCTTGGGAACGACTTTTGAGCAGAAAACTTACGCTGCGCTCCCTTAGGAATGCTTTTTTGTAGCTTCGTTGTGCTCTGCATCCCCTTAGGGACGACTTTTGAGCTTCTCCCTATTTTTTTCCTTTTTCCCTGCACTCGATGGTGCATGCTCAGTTTTTACATTTACATTTTTGGGGGATTTTACTCTCGTAGAGCTGAATGAGAAAAGGAAAATTACATGCTATGGCCCCATTAAAAACCTTTCTCCCCCTTTGGAAAGGAAAAGGATGCCATAGGAAAAAATAAAAAAGATTACATCAAGTTAGACATAATATCGCCGAAGCTCATCCGCATTCCAAGATCTAGGAATGTCGTTGCAGTCCATGTCCTTCAATCTGTAAGAACCGGGTCTTGACGAAGATACTACCAGAAAAGGTCCTTCCCACTTCAGCTGTAGCTTGCCTACTGTGTCTGGGTTGGCCACTCTCTGAAGTACCAAATGCCCTGGCTTGATGTTCTTTAGCCGAACTTTTCTGTCCCGCCATTTTATTGTTTCGGCTTGGTATTTATTGATATTCTCCACAGCCTGGAGCCTGATCTCTTCTATAGCATCTTTTGCCACAGAAAAATCAGCTTTGTGCTCTGCCGAAGCCACTGTTCTTATTGACTCTGCCCTAGCTTCTTCTGGGGTTATTGCTTCGTCGCTAAATAATAGTTTGAATGGTGTAAAACCTGTTGACCTTGATATTGTTGTGTTGTGGCTCCACACCACTTTGATCAATTCATCTGGCCATTTTCATCTAGGCTGATTGAAGATTAACTTCATTATTCCCGTCATTATAATGCCATTAGCTCTTTCAACAAGTCCATTTGACTCTGGATGCCTGACTGATGCAAAATGAAACTTCATGCCAATCTGTTCACAGAATTCCTTGAAAGCTTCGACATCAAACTGTGTTCCGTTGTCTACAGTAATAGCCTTCGGCACTCCGAAGCGACAAACAATGTTTTGCCAGAAGAATTTCTGGATGGTAACCGAAGTTATTGAGGCCAAAGGCTTCGCCTCAATCCACTTAGAAAAATACTCTACCGCCACCACAACATATTTTAGATTTCCTTGTGCTGGTGGAAGTGGACCTAGCAAATCGAGGCCCCACCTTTGCAACGGCCAAATGGGCTGTATTAATTGAGTGAGAGACGAAGGTTGTTTCTGGTCTCTCGCACATTTTTGGCAGCCTTCGCATTTTTGAACTAATTCTGCTGCATCCGAAGCTGCCTTCGGCCAGTAGAATCCTTGTCAAATAACTTTTCCCAATAGAGGTCTAGACCCAATGTGAGATCCACACAGACCTGCATGTATCTCCTTCATTAATTCGATACCTTCGGTTCTTGATAAACACTTGAGAAGTGGGGAACAAACCCCATATTTATACAATTCCCCTTCTATTATCACATATGGTCTTGTCCTTGCCTCCATTCTCTTGCTATAAACTTCGTCATCGGAGAGACAGTTGCCTTGGAGGAAGGATATGATTTCAGTTCTCCAATCCTCACTATGTACTGGAGAAATGTTAAGTATAGCTCTTTCCATAAGTTCAACCGAAGGTGCCTTTATTGTTTCGAAGAATACCTCCGAAGGTATAGGGAGCCCCTGGGCCGCTGATTTGGCTAACAAATCTGCATGCTCATTTTCACCTCTTGGAATATTGTTGACAGAAAAACCTTCGAAGGAGGCTTCCAACCTTCGAACTGCATCTAGATATTTTTCAAGCTTCGGATCTCGTGCCTTGCTGCTTTTGTCCACGTGGCCAGCAATAACTTGAGAATCGGTCTTCAGAATAGCCCTTCTTATTCCCATTGCCCTTAGTTTCCGAAGCCCCAACAAAAGTGCTTCGTACTCAGCAATGTTGTTTGTACAACTGAAATTCAATTTGACCGCATAACATGTTTTAACTTTTGACGGTGCCACTAACACCGCAGCTGCTCCTGCACCAAAGGTTCCCCAAGAACCATCGCAGAACACCGTCCAAGCTTTGGTATCCTTGCTTGTCCCTTCTTCGTGAGCCCCTGGCGTCTAGTCAGCGATGAGGTCTGCTAGCGCCTAGGATTGAATTGAAGATCCGTGTACATAGTCAATGGTGAATTCATTGAGCTTCGCAACCCACTTTCCAACCCTTCCAGTGGCTTCTCTGTTCCTTATAATATCCTTCAGAGGCTGTGATGAGGGAACAATTATATGGTAAGCTTGAAAATAGTGCCGAAGCTTCTTGGAGGCCATTAATATAGCATACAACACCTTCTCCAATTCTGTGTAATTTTTCTTTGATAAAGTTAATACTTCAAAAACAAAGTATAATGGGACTTGCTTCTTAATTTGTCCTTCAAGCTTCTCCTGTACTAGTGCCGCACTCACTGCAGAGTGCGAAGCTACCACATACAATAGCAAAGGAGCCCCTAGCGTAGGTGGGGTTAGTGTTGTTAGATCAATCAGATATTGCTTCAGCTCTTCGAAGGCTTTCTGCTGAGCTGAACCCCACTGAAAGACTTCAGCCGACTTCAGCACTTCAAAGAATGGTAAATTTCTTTCTGCTGATCTAGATATGAATCGATTCAAAGATGCCAATCTTCCTGTCAGCCGCTGAGCCCCCTTCTTTGTGCTTGGCGGTTCCATCCGAAGGATAGCTTCGATCTTGTTTGGGTTAGCTTCGATCCCCTTCGTTGAAACCATACAACCAAGGAACTTGCCCTTCTTCACTCCGAAGACACATTTTTCTGGATTTAATTTCAGACCAGCTTGCCTAAAGTTAGCAAATGTTTCCTGCAGATCAGCAATGTGATTTTCCTGCTTCGTGCTCTTTACTATGATATCATCAACATATGTTAGCACATTTCTGCCTATCTGAGAGTGAAGGACTTTGGCTGTCATTCTACTGAAGCTTCCTCCAGCATTCTTGAGCCCCTCAGGCATCCGAAGATAACAATATGTACCACTGGGGGTTATGAAGCTGGTCTTCAGCTCATCTTCCTTCTTCATCCAGATTTGGTGGTAGCCTGAGTAACAATCTAGTAAACTCATAAGCTCTGATGAAGCTGCTGCATCTACTAGAGAATCTATTCTTGGCAATAAGAACTCATCCTTTGGACAAGCCTTGTTAAGATCTATAAAATCGATGCACATTCTCCATTTACCATTTGCCTTCTTCACCATAACAGTGTTAGCTAGCCACTCTGGGTATTTGACCTCTCTGATAACACCAGCACTAAGAAGTCTCTTCACTTCGTTTCGAGCACCATCAGCCTTGTCATCGGACATTTTTCGAAGCCTTTGTTTTCTTGGCCTGAAAGATGGATCCACATTGAGTGAATGCTCAATGACATCTCTATTGACACCGCAAAGATCATTAGCTTACTAAGCAAACACATCCTTGTTGAATAAAAACCTTATCAAGGTTTTCTCCTACTCTTCGGATAACTGAGAACCCAGCAATACCTTCTGCTCTGCTATATCTTCACACAAAAGCATAGGCTTCGGCTGATCAGCCAAGGCAACCTTCTCTCTTCTATACTTGTACTATTCACAAGCCTCATTTCCATCTATGTTATGGATTGCTTTTGAATCTGTCCAGTTTCCTTCAGCTTTCCTAGCAGCTTCCTGACTGCCATGAATAGAAATAGGTCCTTGTTCCGAAGGTATCTTCATGCATAGATATGCTGGATGAAGTATTGCTTCGAAAGTGTTGAGTGTCCCACGACCAATGATTGCATTATAGGGGTATTCCATGTCAACAATATCAAACACAACCTGTTCAGTCCTTGTATTGTGGATAAATCCGAAGGTCACTGGCATTGTGATTTTGCCAAGTGCTACAATCTGCCTTCCTCCGAAGCCACAAAGAGGGTGTGTAGCATCATGAATCTTGTCCTCTGGCTCTTGCATCTGTCTGAAGGCCTTAGCAAATATGATGTTGGCTGCGCTGCCTGTATCAACCAAAACATTGTGGATGAGAAATCCTTTGATGACGCAAGATATGACCATAGCATCATTATGAGGATAATCCTTGAGCTGAAGGTCCTCCTGAGAGAAGGTAATTGGGATATGGGACCATTTTTACTTGATGAAGGGTCCCTGCACCCCAACATGCTGCACCCTTCTCTAAGCCTTCTTCTTCTGCTTCTTGTTGGCTAGTTCTGAGCATGAACTGCCTGTTATTGGGAGCACCAGCTTCATAGCCGAAGCAGCTTCAGCTTGGATGTTGGACGAAGCCATCAGCTCAATAGTGGAAGTGAGTTCACCGGAGGTGGGCGCCAATGTTGGGGACTTGTTCTCAAATGCTATGAATTAAGAACAAGGCAACACAAAGTATTAAATGTTTAAACCCTCCGTCCTTCAAAACATTATTTCCCTTAGGATATAATGATCTTCAGACGAAGGTTATGAAGGTCATACCTTCATCATCATAACATATTTGTATAAAAGACAAAGCATATGAAACATGAGAAATAACATGAATAATTGTATGATATCATAATATATATATATATATATTTACTATATAATCATGAATGAATATGAACAATATTGAATTACATTTATACCTTCGGCTTGACAGAAAGTGATAATACAAGCGTGATGCAAAAGCAAATGTCAAGTCAGCGTGAACAGTACGGGGATACTGTTCATCTATTTATAGGCACAGGGCGCAACCTGTGAGATATTACAATCATGCCCTTCACAAAAGATTACAATTATGACATAGACCCTCATGGACAAAACAGTCATTTCATCTTTAAGTCGATTTCACCCTTCCTCATGAGACATTTCATAATGCCAAAGCTTCATGAGTGGTAGCTTCGGCGTTGCTTTTAGGGGAATCTGCCGAAGGTGTTTCTTCTTACAGGATCTTCGGCGACGAAGCATGCCCCCAACACAGAGGTTGCACATCTTTACCCACAAGACGTGTTCCCTTTGTCGCCTCGGGTTGATCAAGCCCTTAAACACTGCCAATGTGAGTAGGCGAGGCTACACTGCGAGGCCTTTACAAAGTTCCACTAGAGGAGAGAACCCGCTACTGTTTCTGGGTTGAAAGTTGTATAGGAATCCCTCGTCCGGAAAGCTAAAAAGACAGTTCGACCCGAGGACCTCCCTACACCCACATCCTCCACCCCGCTTGCCCCTTTCGGGAAAATATTAACTCACACTAGCTTTTATAATTAATCAGCCAAGGGCGTCCCATTTCACCCTTGTGGTAGCACTGTTTTCTTGGGTGGTTGCTCCATGTTCCAATTAACATAATAATCTTATCATGAATAGAAAATAATCCCACATAGAGCAATAGCAAATACTACCCAAAAAGTTCGATGGTGAGTAAGGTGTAAGGTTAACCAAACTAGGGTAACCTATTGGGTCCCATAAAAATTAATCCTGAGCATGCTATAGTAATTAATTGGAACATTATTGTGTCAATAAGGGCCTGTTTGGAAATGCAGTTTTAAAATACTGTAGTTTTGAGATACCATAGTTTACAATTGTACATGACATAAATACTACGGTATTGCTTTACCACAGTAAAAATGCAGTATTGTTCAAAACCGAGATCTGTTTGGTTCTATTGGAAAAACAAAGTATATGTAGAGAGAAGAGAAGAAAACTGAGGTCTTGAGTGGAGTTTCAAAAACTCCAAAAATACCACAGTTTTGGGTAAACCATGGTATTTAAAACTGAGTTTTGACTATACAAACCAAACACCTTTTGAGCTCTAATACTATAGTATCATCAAATACCATAGTATTGTTTCAAAACTGCAAAAATACTACAATTCCAAACAGGGCCTAAGAGTGATCAAGGGCACAACTTGCCTTCAACGAGCTCCTGCTCAGAATATTCCACCTGCTGAGCTCCGGTTTCCTCGGTCACTTGCTCGTCTACTCACAACAATACAAACAAACAATGATCATAGGAGAAATTAACATCACACCAAACATGAGAACAAACAATATACTAATGATCTACACATTTATACGAGATTGCAGATTCAAGAACTATTAAATCGGAGTTACAGTTATGAAGATATGATTTTTCGAAGCTTCTTGTGATTAAATAGTGAAAATATATATTCTGTTGGCGCTGATCTGGGCGCCAAATACTGATCTAGGCGCTAATCACTAGAACGGACTCCCTGGTGTTGCTCTCTGCGGAGGCGTGAACGGTCTGTGGCACAGGGCCAGACGGTCCATGACCTGGCGTAGGAGCGTCTCTGTAACACTCTAAAATCACATTCTGAATAAATTAGGAAACTCATTTTGTGATTTAAATAAATGTTTTTCAAATAATAGATTACCTAAAAGATTCTTATGTGAACTAACCTTTGTGTAAAAGATATATTCTTAAAAAAAGAATTAAGTTAAACTATCTCTTAATATAGGTTTACATAAAAATTATATCCTTTAAATAAATATGTGAAGATTATAGATTTATTTTATTGTACTTCTAAAATGTGGCTATGTGTTTGAATTATTTTCTTTAATAATTATTATTATAAAACATCTTACATGAATTAATCCTACTGTTGGGGGCCTTCCTCTTCTGAAGGTCCTAAAAATGTGACTAACCATATGTTTTCAGCATGATTATGAATAGTTACAAGAAGCTTCGACTTTGGGATGGAGAACTTCTCTTATGACAGAACGAAGGGAAATAAAGAATGGACGACGAAGCTAGAAGCCAAAGGACTTCAGCTGGACATATTGACGAAGCTCAAGTATGATAACGACTGAAAGAGGATAAATATCATACCGTCCTTAATAATTCATGTTAAGATTATAGATAGTTACCAGGGACATAAATGTACTTTTATCCGGGCTACGTCCCATTCCTATAAATAGAAGAACAGTAACACCGTACTGTTCACGCTGGATTGTAATCACTCTCGCGTCATTCTCGCTCCCTCACCTTTTGTCAAGCCGAAGGTACCGATGTAATATGAATATTGTTGATGTTTATTCATGCTTATGTAATACAAGAATAAATAGATCATTGATGCATAATTATTATTACCTTTATTCCTTTGTGTTCCTTCACTTTCTTATTTACATTCACGTTTATATGCTGAAATGATGAAGATCATTATATCCGAGAGAAAATAATGCTTTGAAGGATGAAGGTCTTTGACCATTGACAATTGTGTTGCCTTGTTCTTGATTTATAGCATTTGAGAACAAGTGACCAACATTGGCGCCCACCTCCAGTGAACTCACTTCCACAAACCTTCGGCAAAGCATCCACCTTCGACATGCCGCCGAAGAAGGCAACAGTGCCAGGGGCTACCCTGCAACCACTGGACACAAATCAGGATGCACTCTCTCTACGAGAGGCCAGGAGCCAAAAGAGAAAGGCCACTAGCCCAACTCTTCAGGAGGAGCAGATTGACCAGGAAATCAGGGATTTAGAAGCAATCCATCAACAAGTGCAAAGGAAAAAGGAGAAGATGCTTCGCCTGGCTGATCTTCAGAAGAAGATTGACGAAGCCGCTGAGGAGATGCGTCATCTTACTCAAGATGATCAAGACTGAAGGCCTCTGCACAGGGAGCTTCGTTTGGAGAGCTCATTCCACGAAGATGAATGGTACGATGACTTTCATTATGGTAATTTTACTTTTGATGATGCTTCTCCTCTGGCAGCAGAATTGCAAGCTACCCCGTGGCCACAATCCTACAAGCCACCCCAGTTGCCCATGTATGATGGGCATTCGGATCCAAAGCAATTTTTGATGAGTTACGAGGCAACAATATCCTCGTATGGGGGAAACGCTGCTGCCATGGCAAAATCCTTCGTCATGGCGGTCAGAAGCATGGCCCAGACCTGGTATTCCTCCCTTCGGCCAGGAATAATCACATCATGGTAGAAGCTCAAGGATATGCTAGTCACCAGTTTCCAAGGCTTTCAGACGAAGCCAGTCACTGCTCAAGCTTTGTTTCAATGCACGCAAGACCATGAGGAGTACCTTCAGGCGTGTGTCCGAAGGTTTCTACATTTGAGAGCACAAGTGCCTACAGTGCCCAATGAAATTGTCATTGAGGCCATGATCAAGGGGCTTCGACCAGGACCTACAGCCCAATATTTTGCCAGGAAGCCCCCACAAACCCTGGAGAAGCTCCTTCAGAAGATGGATGAGTACATCCGGGCCGATAATGATTTTCGCCAAAGAAGGGAGGAAGTGTACATGTTTTTTGAAATGACCAGGGGTTTCGAAGGAAGACTCCATCCCAGACATGTTTGGTCAATTCATAACTCCAATGCCAACGATGAAAGGGCCAATAATGCTCAGAACAACCATCATAGCTCATAGTCTTCGAGCATGCAGCAGACTTCTTTCAGACCACCAGCTTTGAGAGGCAAAGGAGGAAGAAGCTTTGGTGGAGGAAGGTTCGGCAATCAACCCAGAAAGTTGTACTGCCTCTTTTGTGGCGAGGACAAGGGCCATACAACAAGGACATGCTAGGTCACAATTCAGAAGCAAAAGGAAATTGCTGAAGCCGAGGCGCAACAGAGTCAGCCGAAGCAAGTCCTCCACACTACTTCATGCTACTCTCCATACATCCTAGAATATGTAGGCAACCAACAACCTACGACTTCTGTTGCTTCGGCAAGTCATTCCCGAGCTTCCTGGTGTCAGTTGCCACCACCACCAACGCTGGTTCACAATCAGCAGCCAGAAGGGCACAATCATACTCAGCAACAGCGTGACCTTCGGGAGGAGTCTGAAGCTCGCACAGTCAACAGCACAAATAATATCATCGAGTGTGGTAGAATTAATTTCCGAAGCTACAAAGCTGTTCCTAAGGGAGCGCAGAGTAAGTTCTGAAGCTACAATGTCATTCCTAAGGGAGCGCAGAGTATGTTCCGAAGCTCAAAAGTCGTTCCTAAGGGAATCCAGATCCAAAATGCCACCAAAGTAAAAGGTGAAGAAGCTCCAAAGTTGTTTCTAAGGGGATACAGAGCTTGAATGCCACCTAAGTAAAAGGTGAAGAAGCTCCAAAGTCGTTTCTAAGGGGATGCAGAGCTTAGCTCCAAAGTCGTTCCTAAGGGAATGCAGAGCTAAAATACCACCTAAGTAAAAGGTGAAGAGACTCCAAAGTCGTTCCTAAGGGGATGCAGAGTCTAGGTGTGTATTCGTGTGGGTTTTTTTATCTTCGGCACAAACATCATTTCGCATCATACCGTCATAACATATCGCATAGCATCGCATCATACATCATCTTGTATTAGAAAAAGGCTGAGGAGAAAGAAGGGAGATTGCTCCTTCACAAATACTTGTCGAATTGCAAAAGAATGTGATATGCCACAGAATATATTTTCGGCGGATATAACTTATTATACGAAGCCAACCTTCGCCACCGCTGGCATAAGGAAAATTCTCTTTGCAAAGCAGAAAAGAAGGGAAGGTGTTTTTTGCTTAAGGCTAAAAAATGGTATGTACACAAATTTCATGCATCACAAAGAAATATATTACATTATTTGATTTTTGACCCGTACACATGACGGCAACCATACACAAGCATTACATTTCCTAGTATGCAAGAATTTAATATTCTTTCAGTATTTTTTCAGTGTCTTCATGTAATAGTCTGTCGACGACTTCGTCAACAACTTTGTTAGCAATCTTCATTACATCTAGAGCCTCTTTCATAATTGGATCAGCTTCAGGGTTGTACGGCTCCAGTGGTGGCGAAAGGCCGGCTGTAATAAAGAACATAATGGTGAATTTTGAAGCTAGAAACAAATAACAAGATAAAAACCTTTAAAAGGATACCTATAATCATTGTGCATTCATCAGCTTCTTCAGCTTGTGTTGCCTTTTCTCGGGCATCGTGAGGTTCTTTTTCACTCTTTTTTATGGCTTCATCGGCCATCTCACGGTCGCCCTTCATCCAAACATTAGAATAAAACTTCTCATCCATCAAAGAAGCATTGGCCGAAGGTTCCTTCGTGTCGTCTGATGAGATGATGGCTTCTGCCTGGGCTGCAGCCTTAACATGTTCACAACCGGTTTTCTCCAAAATTGTTGTGATCCCTCGTGCATCGGCGAAGGCACAAAACTCCCCACGATTGCTGAGTATTTCTTCAAAAGCTTCGACCTCTTCGCCGATCCACTAGATAACCGCTTCGGGATCGCCACAGATAAATTTTTGCGCTGATGAGTATGCTCCCACCTTTGCAAAGCTATCTTTCAATTTCTTCGCGCATTCCATGGATACTTCGTAGCATTTTTCCTTGGAATCCCAAAGTTCTTCAATGTTCTTCTGCACCCTGGCTCTTTCCATTTCACTTATTTCTTGCTTAGCCTTCGCAACTTCGAAAGTTTTTTCTTTAAATCTTCAACCTCGGCTTTGTGAGCTTCGACTTGTGCATTAAACTTGGCTTCGCTGGTTTTTTGCCTATCCACTAAGGAGAGTCGTATTTTGTCTTCTTCAAGAGCTTCGTTCCTTAGTGTAATAACCTCTGATCGAAGATTTTCAAGAGCTAACTAGCAGCTTTCATCTTCTGCTCTCTTCTGGGCCTTTAAAGCCTTGCTCAGAATTAAGCCCTACAAAAACAAAGGATGAGCACATACTGATAAAGAAATAAGCTACAAAAAATAATATGTCTTCCAACAAGTTAAAATATTCTCACCTTCAGACTGTTATATGCAAGGCTATCTGCGAGCTGGTCCTTCGTCATTGCAGACAAGCCTAGTTCAAGCTTCGGATATCCTACATTGTCTGCCATCTCTCGGTAGACATGTATCTCCTTATTGTCTGGCAGACAATAAAGGAAGTCATCTTTGTCATCGCCACTATACATCAAGGACCCTCGAGGGTACTTCAGATCCCTGGCATAATGTTGCGCTTTGGCAATTTGCTCCTTCGATAATTTTTCCCCGAAGCATGTCGCACTATGAATTCCAATTCTTTAGTAGGCGCTTCGGGGGCAGGAGATTTAGATTCTTCAGCAGCACCTTCTTTTTCCAACATTAATGGTGCTCCGGCAACCTCCAAAGGTCTTGTTTTGGTACCTTCTTCAGCAGCCTCCGAAGATCTTGCTTCGGTGGGGACTAACGATCCAGCTTCAGCAGTGGTCTACGCCATGATAGCTTCGCTAGATTTCTTTAGGGCTTCGCCCTCTGCATCAGGTGCTGAGGCAGGAATCAACGCCCTTACAGATTCCATACAGCGTCTAGTACGCTGGCCATCCTCCTCCTCTTTGGAGTTATTGCAGCAATCTTTGGTACCTTCGATAGCTCTATCTCTTGCAACAGACTCAAAGCCTTCAGTTGCTCCGCTGCTATCTTCGGTTTTGGCTCTTCGGCCAATTCTGTCTTAGCTTCGGCAGGAGCGGAGTGACTTGACTCAAAAACAGAAGACTCTTCAATAGGCCTCGGCTCTTCGGTCGTCTCAGCGCGCTTGGGGCGATGTGTCAAAACCTTAACTTTTTTCGGATTTGGCGTATTAGAAATCGCCAAAGCAGCAGCTCTTCTTTTCTTTCCTTGCTTTCGTGAAGGATAACAATAATCTGGGTATACGAAACCAATGACATCAAAAACCCTATTCAGCCTCTTTTTGCCTCGGCCCTCGAAGGCCGCTGTCATAGCATCATATTCGGCCCTTGAATAAGCACCAAGCAATTCGTTGCTGGTTGCTTCAATGGCATCTATCCAGTCGTCATTTGGCTCATCAAATTGGCTCTTGTATTTGAACGTATACTTCAAGTAAATTAAGCCACTGTTGGGAACTTTCTCTCCTGGGCAAGTAGATCCAACGGGAAAGTGGAGAGAGTGTTTGCAAAGTTCAACGGGGATGGCAACAGCTCTGTTCATCTGGCCTCTCAAGGGCACTGTACGGGGGTATTTATAGGCACCCGAGTGACCACCGTCCTTTGGCAAGGACGCTTATGCCCTCAAGTACCCGAACTATCCCCAGAATATTCTCGCAAGGGGAGGTTACAGACCATCATTACAGAAAAGGCTATTACAAACGCGACCCGTAATATGCTTATCCGCGCGGTGCTCGTTACGGTGGGCCGAATCCCACTTGGGCCTCCCGACGAGATGAGGACGTGGGACTAGCAGACTTCGATTGAGCCTTCACCTTGCAACAGAGGGGACGAAGGGCAACCGTGTCGGTCCTCATCCGACCGGTGCCCTTGGCTTGCTCGGGCGTGCTCCATGGGAGTGGCATAGCGAGGCGACGAAGGCATCGAGCGAAGGGTAGCATCTTTGCCTTCGCCCCAACATTTGCCCTCCGAGGGACCAGATCGACTAAGTCATCTGGTGCCGAAGACATCGCTAGATGGTGGAGACGCTGCCCTCGCTCGAAGTGGTCCCACGGGGGTTTTTGAGATGTGACCGTTGATGGACGTGGTACTGTTGGACTGCGTGTTTCCCGAAGCGCCGCGTCCTGCCTATAAAAGGGCAGGCGTTGCCAGGGCTGTTTCTTACCCCTATGTGTGCCGGAAAACCCTAACTTTTTCAAACCGCTCGCCTGCCCTCCTTGTTCTTCTGCTTCGGAGATCTGGCCCGCGTCAAGCAGACCGCACGCCGCCGCCGAGGTACGTAGCAATGTCTTCTTTCTCATCTGCTGCGAGTGTGTCATTGGCTGATCCGTCGTCCGAGGATACCCTGAGTGATTTGGTGGCGACGGAGTTGCAGCTGGGCCACACAGTGGAGTTTGACACATCGAGGATTTCCTCGGTTCGCGTGTAGGAGATGCAACAGCTTGGATATTTTGGTGACGGTGTCGGGCGGGTTCCGGGTGCTGAGGAGATCCCTCAGCCTGAGGGAGAATTGGTTATGTTCGAGGCATTTTTCATCACCAGCCTTCGCCTACCGGCGCATCGTTTCGTGTCGGAGGTTATGCGGAGGTTCGACGTCCAGGTCCACTAGTTGACACCTAACGCCGTGATTGCCCTGGTGAAGTATGTCTGGGCGGTGACTTCGTACGGCGGTCAGCCGTTCGTGGAGGTCTTTGCCAAGAACTATTGTCTGCACTGGCAAAAGAGGAAAATTGGAAATAAGATTACACAATTTGGATCGTGCGCCTTCACGCCGAGGACTGGAAAGACTTCAGCGGAAGTCGTGGAAATAGTCCCCTGCGCTCAGAACAAGTGGGGCAACTGTTGGGACTTCTAGTTTTATGTCTCAGGTGGGGAAGTCGAAGATCTCCCTGGGCTCCCTACGGCCTTTATGTGCTCCCACTGTTACGTGGTGTTCCCACCATTTGAGGTGGCGGAGGACGATGAGGATGAAGGGGCCCTTCGATACGCTGCCCGCATGAGTAGGGGGTGCGATCTGGTTGAGGAATTCATTGGATATGGAGTATGGCCCTTGGCACATGGCTGAGTACTTGGCGAAGTGTGCCCCCACTAGATGTCGACCTTGGGCGAGCAGTTGGTGCGAAGTCCTACCTTCGCCTTTCATTTGCGAGGCTGGAACCCGGCCGCGTTTGTGTGTGATGTAGAGGATGGAGCCGTGAGGATTGTGGGGCGATACATGCCGAGGACGGAGACCTTGCGGAGTTGGGATATTCGTGGTTCTAATGTTCGTTTGAACCACGTTTTTGAGTTGAACCGTCTGCCATATGGCGGTTACCTGGGAGACGACGCTGCTGTTACTGTCGATCGTCAAGGAAAAAGGGTGGTGACTGCGGTTGAGGAAGGCCCTTCGCGGGGAGCTGTACTGGCTGCGGCCACTTAAAAGAGAAAACTAGGTACTGCAGCTGTGGGGTTGGGGGTCTTCGATCATTTTGTTGTGGATTTAATGGGAACTTGTGCGGCCCCCGGGGGAAGGATGTCATCGCCCGAGCTCCGGGAATCTTCGGCGCGAATACTGGACGTCACAAGGGGTCGCTGGCCTAGGAATGTTCCGATCCCCCGGGCGACCGGCGAGAACATTTTTACGTCTCGCTTAGCCCATGAGATGAAGATTTTTCCTTATGGACAAAATATTGCTGCTGTTATGTCGGCAGTGATGGATAAGGACCGCCAAGATGTGACACAGAAGCGTCGGGCGTTCACTAGGGTCGAGGACCCTAGTAGCGAGGTCAAGAAGGCACGGAGGATCTCTAAGTCTGCCGCCCCCGGCAGCAGCAAGCCACCACCGGCTGTGAAGCCTGCCGTCCCTGGCCCCAGCAAACCTTCATCTGGTGCGAAGTGTGTAACACCCCTGGTGTTACTGCCACTAAAACTTGAGCATGACATCATAAGCATTGGCATATCATGTGTTTGTCACACCTAGAATGCATTCACTAGGGAAAAATTTCAAACAAGTTGTGTGGATATGACTGGTTGTGGGTAAAACCCTAGAATAGGGTACTTAACCCTAAACTGGACTCAGAAGAGTAAACAAAGCCTAATAAGAGAAAACTTCAAAACTCATTAGAAATAGTCATAAAGTGTCACCATGAATAGACTTAAGTGGCATCCAAACCCTAGAAGTACCAGAAACCCTAAATAGACCCCTAAAAAACCCTGGACTAAAACCCTAAGGGGTTATGTGCAAAGTGTGCACATTTTTGGACCTAAGTGCAAAAACCATGGAAATAAGGTGTCTTAGGTCATATGGTTCACATATTTGGAGATTTGCAAATGAAACCCTAAGTTTTGGGCTTAATTGCGAAAAAGCCACATTTGGGCTCCATGGGCTAAGTGTGAATTGCAATGGTATAGGGCCAACTTTGATGCCCTATATTTTCCAAATTATGAAGATTTTGCCTTAGGTCAACACATCAAGTTTATAAAGCTATGTGAGGAGAACAACTTTGCTATAGGGATTAAACCATGGTCTCATGAAAAATTTGGAGAAAAATGTGCCCAAAGACGAGCTGTCAGACTGTCTTGAGTCTGAATTCAGACTGATAGTGGAATTGCATGAACTTGGGGCTCAATTCTAAGCAAGATCCTGTGACTTTTTGTGGGTGCACAATGTAGCAAAGTTATAGCTGGTTTATTAGGCTATAACTTTAATACAGAGAGTTGATTCAGTCATTACATGAAATCTAGAGCAAATCGATGCCAAACTTGGTCTGTCAGACTAACTGAAGGAGTTCCCAATGGTACAGTAACGAAAATATCAGCAGATTCAGATCCCCTCGCCGCCGGCGAACGTGCGCCTAGATTCGCACTCGCCGTAGTGATTTGTGCTCACTTAAACCCGGATAATGCTGCGGGGTAGAAAGATCTTCACCGCTGTTGGGTTATGGGCACTGTTCCGGCTAGCCGTCGTACTCCTTTCTGCTTTGCGGCCGATCCAGATAAGTCACCGGAGTTGGCTGCCCGTCGATCGAACGTCACGTGCCTTAGCAATTACCACGTCGCAGTCACTAGTGTTATGCATGTCCGGTGATCGCCCGGGAGGCTGCCACGGTGAAGGCCATGAATCACCATGCCAGCGACTCATTTCTTCTCCGACCGCCACCACATCCAACCCAAATTCATTGGCCACCGCTCAAGCCCGCTATAAATTGAGCACGCCGTGAGCTCTGTAGGGTAATCACCACTCCAAAACACCAGCGCTTGCCTCCAATTGTCCACTAGAGACCACGAATTGCTCATCTTCACCAAACTGTGTTTTCGCCACCATGAAAGAGTCCTCACCGCGGCCAGCTCGATTCAGGTCCGCTCATACCCTCTGCCCTCTCGTTTTAGTGTTCTTGAGTGCCTCTGGTACTCTTCGGCCAACTCGATCGAGCTAAGCTACCTTCGATCGCTGGGAACGCGCTTGATTGCCCGTAGGGTCCGCTGTCGCTGTGGACAGGGCGTGTTAGTGCGTCATTAGTAAAAATTAGTTGAGGGGAAACTCTCATTAGAGCTTGAATTCGGTCTGTGCTAAAGTAGAACACCAGTCATCGAGTAAATCAACCGATACAAGCTCACCGGAGCTCGGTTCCCCGCCGTTTGCCGTCGTGGACTGGAGGTTGCGAAGAGAGAAAAGCGTAGGGGTATTTGTGCAAGTGTCAGCGAGACAGAGGAATAGTGGGAGGGACTCTTTAAAGAAATTCAAAACGTCAGGGCTCTCTACATAAAACCGCCAAGCGGGCGCACGCGCGCGCGGGCGTGTCCCCGTTTTCTGTTCAGGTTGGGCCGACTTGGGCTAGTTTAGATCCAACACTGTTCATTTCTTTTCCTTTTCTTTTTCTATCAGGGTTTAAGAATTTCTAGAAAATTGAAGAAAAATGCTAAAAATACCAGACCAATTTTGCTAGGCTTCTAATTTCTTATAGTAATTGATAAAAATAGTTTCAGGATTTTTAGTTTTAATAAGGAATTTTGGGTCATTTAAAATAGCCAAAATCCATACTTCTAGAATTTTAGGGAATAATTAATAATTCCAAAATTCACCAAACTTTTTAAGTAAACTTTAAATATTATTTAGAAACCTTGGGTAAAATTTGGTATGCTTTGGACCATGTTTGATACTTAGAACCCAAAACCCTAGCCCCTTGCCTTATGAACTTCACTATAGACTCCGAAAACCCTAGTTTCTCGGAGATCCGTGAAGGCAAGTTTTATTTAAGACCTTAGATAATAAACTTTTATTATCTTTGCATTTTCATGAGCATTACATAAGCATTCATGATTATATATGGTTATGTATAGAGAACGAAGAGGAAATAGAAGTTGAAGAAGCCTGGACTACACCACCACCACCACCACCTCCTGAAGAACCTGAGGCAGGAAACTGCTTTTATTTTGATATCTATGGAGCAGAGCCTGATTCACCTATTACACAAGGCAAGCCCTGGTGCATTTGCCCCCTCCTTGTTATTTTGAAATCTTTCTCATTTACTTGATGCATTAAGTGATAGGAGTTGTGTGCTAAACCAATTGCTGCATTTCCTTCCTTGGATTTGGTTACTTCTCCTTAATCCCTGATTTACAAAAAGGTTTTCCTTATGCTTAGCTTTTCTCTAGAAAAACAAAATGTTTTGTTTTCACAAAAGATGATGCTTCAAAGTGGGTGGGATGTTTTCAAAAACAAAACTTGAAGGTGGATCTATCATGGCCATGATGGGTCCAACGTCGGAAAAGATGTACCTCTGCCAGGTACCAAACTTTGGGTTTGAAATGATAAAGCTGAGACCGGGCGGGTGACTTCCACGAGAAGAGAGTCTCGGTGTAGTGTCTCCGTCTGAGTCGATTAAGGACCTTCTCGATGTAGGCCTGCTGACCGAGGACCCTTTAACTGGTCACATGCCTCGTCATGGGTAAGCTTTGCCTCGGGCAGACTAATACCAGAATAAGATAACACGCAATGGGAGTGGAGAGATGGCGAGAGTAGCATGTACCCTTCGTGGCAAGAGGCTGGACGGTGGTGTATCTGTGCTCTCGGTTGGCGTGAACCTGATCTGGTCTTAAGAACACCGGTGGCGAGTTGACATATGCAAGGGTTAAGTGCTACATATGTCGTGTGATTGGAGATCCTCAGCTGAGTATAATCGATTCAGATCGCCATAACTTCACGGACATGAAGACTTGGTCACTGACTTACACGTAGCATTCCAGTGGATAAGAAGGGTTGTTAAGAAATTGGCTAGTATAGGTCAAGTCATTGAACTAGGGTAGAAAGAACTCTAGATGCAGGTAACTTTACTTAACCTGACAAATAAAACTAGATTTTTAAGGATCCACTAATAGTAAGCATTTTTGCAAACAGAGTCTTTGACTATTGATAAGCCTTACCTTGACTCCCTTAAAAGCCAGCATATCCTTGAGAGTCTTTTATGTTGACAGGTAAGACTTGCGAAAGTACACTTCGTACTCAGGGCTTTGTCCCATGTTGTTTTAGGTGAGGAAGCGGCAAACTTTTGCTGCTTTTGTTCAAAGGTGGTCCCCAAAGAAGAGAACCAGGAGTGAAGCTGCGGGAGGAAAGGATCCGTCGTTAAAACTTTTGTTTGATGTTTATTGGGAGGGGTTTTTGCCTCCCAGTGATGTAATAATAATACTAAGCACTCTTATTTTTATTCTGGTCTGTAATAATACTACTCTTTCTTACTTTTCAATAAAGTAAATTATTGTAACTGCTTCCACCTTTTCGTACCTCCGATGTATTGTAATGTCTGCGTGATGGGTGAAACGCTTTTGGGAAAGGTAAAGAAAGCAGATACCGAACTTGTCAAGTGATTCAGGGGCACCTGTAGGGTTGTTTGAGGTCCGTTCGACAAGGACAACTGTAGGTGGGCCTAATGACTTGGGAGGTTCCGTCACAGCTGGTATCGGAGCGAAGCCCATCTTTGCAGATGTTATGAGGCATTTTCAAAAAGAATTCTCAAAGACTTATCTAGAAAATTTCTTTCCTTCTTATCTAGCTACCTTCTCTACTTAAAGACCAGATATTAGAGTGCAATGTGTAGAAGGTTGTGAATCAACTAAGGTTGATTCTGTAATTATGCATTCATCATACTAAAAACTATGTTAATAAGATTTTCCCCCTTAGAGATATGCCGCCGCGCACAAGAAAAACCGCGTGCAAGTCTACCGGGCCAATTGGCGTGCCTCGCCATCAACTAGCTCCAAGGCGTGAGGACAGTAGTAGTGGTAGCAATGATCCAATTGGAGATCTCGAAGCTCAGGCAGAACAGCTTCGAATGGAACTCCGTTACAGGAACAATGTGTGGGTTGAGGATGGTCAGGGAATAAATGAGTTAAGAACTGACATCCGACACTTGCAAGATCAACTTACTGAACGAGATTTAGCGCTCGATTGGGCTGTTAACTCCCGTTCACTTGCTTGGGCCAAGGAAGCCAAAGCTCGAGCCCGCGTGGAGGAGCTTAGCACAACCGTGGACAACTTGCAAGTGTACTGTAATACGCTACATGAGGAGGTTCATGTGTTGTATTCACAACTGCACCCTAACATACCTGTGGATCCTATCAAAATGGGAGCCAGACCTTCGGGAGTAGCGGGAGAAGCACTTGGTGGTAAATTGGACCTTTTCAGGCCCCCTACCTCTATGAAGTTGGTTGATGAATGGTCTCCTATGCCCGACAGTGAAGCTACCAAAAGTGACAAGAAGTTAGAGTAGTGTAGTATAGAAATAGTGTTAATGTAAAATAGGTAATGTAATCCTGTTGTAAATTTGAGTCTGTATCATTACCCTTTTTAGTAATGTAAAATGGATGGTTTGCTTTGGCATATTATATTTTTCCAAATGTTCTTTGCCTCAGATGCCATCCAAGACTCGTACACAGGATAGTGCAGGAACCTCCCATGGGAGGGAAGCAACTCCTAACCCGCCCCCAGTATCGGAGACTCAAAAGCCCTTATTTGCGGCACAACAGTTGCGAGGCCCTGCCAGTACCTGGTGGGGAAATTATGTGGCTATCCAACCTGCTAGTCATCAAATTACCTGGGATGAATTCAAGCTGGCTTTCCGGGAGCACTATATTCCTGAAGGGGTGCTCCATATGAAACAGGAAGAATTTATGAAGCTCAAACAAGGTGGAGATATTGTCACCCAGTATCTTAATAAGTTCAACCACTTGTCCTAGTATGCCATCGATCAGGTCAATACTGATCTGAAGAAGAAGAATTGTTTTATGAGGGGCCTCAGTGACCGGTTGCTGCGGAAAATGGCCACCTACCTCGACCTCACTTACAGCCGGGCTGTCAGCACGACGCTGTCAGTCGAAGCCAAATATGCAGGCCCGGGAAAATCAAAGGGCTATGGAGGCGACAGGCCCAATCAGGGGCCTGAGAAAAGACAAAGGTTGGTGATCCGACCTTTTAATCAGAATCATTCTTCACCTCGTCCACCCTCCTACCCTTTCAAAGAACCGGTCTTCATTCGTCCTGCCACTGCCCCCACCTCAACCACTCAGCCGGGTGCCACTGGTACACATTTTCCTGCTCTTCCAAGCTCTTCAATAGGCTGCTTTAATTGTGGAAAGTCCGGACATTTTATCAAGGACTGTCCATACCCGAAGTAGAACAGATCAAATAATCAGCAGAGTTTAGGAAGTTCCACTCAAGGCAAGGGAAATGCGGCGAACAATACCGCGGGCAGAAATATGAAGAAAACTTGGCGGATTTATTATACGCAAGTGGCCACGACACCGGAAGGAGAACCGGTTATGATGGGTACGTTTCTAGTGGCCAATCACCCTGCAGTTATTCTCTTTGATTCTGGCGCTTCGCATACTTTCATAAGCAAAAAGTTTGTGGAGAAACATTGCATTCCATATACTGAATCAAGGGAAGGGTTTACTATTCATTCGCCCGGGGGACAAATATTCACTAAAGAAGTGGCTTTCCAAGTGCCCATAACGTTGGCTGAGCGGGACTTTCCTACAAATATGACTGTTCTGAAAGGCCATAATATAGATGTTGTAACACCCCAGGTGTTACCTTGGTTGGAGCCCACCTTAATACTAAAGGCTTTGATCACATGTAGTAGAGGCTTAGGGCCACACCAAAGAACTTTGGAGATCATGTGCTAACCATGTTGCCAATGACCTAAGAAGCATTACTCTAATCTTTGCTCACTTACTACCTTGGATAAGAGGGGAGAAGAACCCTAGACCTCTTTTTTTAAACTCTATCTTCCAAAACCCTAAGTAAAGGGGGGGGAAGAGAGTGAGCAAATGTGCAAAGCATGGACAATCTTTACCCAAACCCTAAGCAACCTTGTAACCAGCAATTAAGGGAGGGAAATAATGCAAAAAGACCCCTGGAGAAACCCCAATTCAAATCTCCAAGTGGAGAGAGAGCTAGAGCTCTCTATTTCTCTCTAAGTCCATTTTTAACCCTAGTTTAAGGATCAACCGTGTTCACCTTGAAGATGGCACCAAAACCACTTGGGTTCTATACCAAAAATGTGGTATACCACCTAAGGCACCCCCTGGAAGAAGTGGAGACCGAGACTTGGACGTTTGACAGGGATTGGCATCAGTTTTGTCGCGTGGTGGGCAGTGAGACAAGCCAGATTTGGCGCCCGTCTATCTCCTGATCTAGGGCGTATCTTCCTTTAGAACTCACACATGTGAGATAGCCCTAGGTGCCAGGAGGAGGTCTGCGCCGGATTCATGGCAAGATTCGCACGTTTGCGATCTCTGGAGACGTTTGAACAATGGAAGAAACTCACCTCCACGTGTTCGACGCCTTCTGCCCGCGCCAGAGCACGCCCGCGCGCGCTCCCGCGTGCCCAGCGCCGCGCTCGAGCCAAACCAGCGCCGTGGCCCGTGCCCGAGCCTATAAAACCCTCCCAGGCTTCGAATACACTCTTCCGCGCACCCTCAAAACCTCACCGGAGTTAGCTCGTCGCCGTTTGCCCGTACGCAGCGAGTCCGCGGCCGCCCAATCCCCCTGTCACCGTAGACCGGCCAGCAGAGCCATTCCCAACCCCGTCCAGCCCTCGGAGAAGACTGTGCACGCCTCCGTGAAGCTCCCCGAGCGAGGAATCGGAGTTTGCTTCGCCGGAGAGGCCAGTCCACGCTCGCTGGAGCTCTCAACCCCGCCGGAGTACGTGGACCTGGTAAACCACTCAACCATCCTTCGATTCCTTGTGCACACAGTCGCTACGTTACGCCGTGAAGCTCACCGTGCCCTTGGATTGAACCAGTTCGCCGTAGTTTGGCCGGTACACTCGCCGCCGACGAGCACACCCGCCTGCGCTCGTGGACCGGGCGATTCCGGCCATCCCCGACGTCAAGCCGTACCTCGACGTGACCGCCAGAGTCTCCCCGAGCCAACCCCACCCTTCGCCGGACCTCCCTCGCTGCCGGTAAGCCGCGCCACCCTTTTCTTTCCCGCGGTTACTGTTTCAGTTGGGGGAAGGACTGCGGGTGAGAGGGAGAGAAGGTCGGGGGGTTTTTGTGAAATGTTAGAGACACAGGGGAACAGTGGCGCAAGGGTAGATCTGCGAGGGTGGATTTGTTTTAAACCCAGGGACCCCGGTGTAAACTGTTTTTCCAGGAAACTCTTTTAAAATCTATTTTAAAATTGAACAGAGACTTTAAAAATTCATAACTTATGTTTAGTTCATCCAAATTTGGTCAAACCAATTTTGTCAGACTCTAATTAATGTAACCTATGTAAGAAAAATATAAAAACCCCTTGGTATTAAGGAAGATTTTAAAACTCTGATTTAATGTTAGTTTTAGCCAAAAGCTCAATAATAGTAAGAAAAATAGTTGTGCTATTTGACTAGGGTTAGAAAAATTTGGAGAGGTTTATATCTACCTACTGACCTGTTTAAAAATATTGAACCTCTCTGTCCACTCTATTAAGTTGGTTTTTACCCCTTATTCCATAATATGCTTAAAGATAAGAAAAATAGAAAATGTAATTTAAACCATGAACCAGAGAGCACCCCTATTTTTGTTAGGATACTTATTTAATGTAGTTCACTGGAAAAATATATCATACCCTGGTTTAGTATAAAATAAGAAGGATACCTTTTAAATTAATTAAATAAGGATAACTTAGAAAAACTCTACAAAAATAACCCTAAGGCAAAGACACCCCAAACCTTGGGATAACTAATCACTACCGGAATCAATCGCTTTGCCGAGTGCCTGAAGCACTCGGCGAAGCGTCCAAAACACTCGGCAAAGGCTTTGTCGAGTGTTACACTCGGCAAAGAAGGCTCGGCGAACAGTGCATCGGCAAAGCCTTCTTTGCCGAGAGCTTTTTATCGGGCACTCGGCAAAGATCTTTGCCGAGTGCCAGAGAGCACTCGGCAAAGAAAAGCAGCCGTTACGGCGTCGAGTGACGGAGACGGCGGCTTTGCCGAGTGTCCCATGTGACACTCGGCAAAGAAGTTAGTTTTGCCGAGTGTTTTCCGTGCAGCACTCGGCAAAGAATCCATCTTTGCCGAGTGCCACTTGGGACACTCGGCAAAGAACCCGCCAGGGAGGGTCCCCATGTCAGGTTCTTTGCCGAGTGTCCCGAGTGGCACTCGGCAAAGCCGACCTCTTTGCCGAGTGCCAGGGACGTAACACTCGGCAAAGAACCTAAGCTGGTGCCCAGGTCTGTGCTCTTTGCCGAGTGTTATGACCCAGACACTCGGCAAAGAACCTCTTTGCCGAGTGTTACACTCGGCAAAGTGACCAGTATATACCTTTTTTATTTGTTTTTTGTATTCCATCCACACAAACAGAAGATATCACATATATATCACATATATACATCACAGATATCATCACAGACATAAATAGCCAACACAAACATAAAACCGTCACCACAAACATAAATATCCATCACAAACATAAGTGTTCAACATAAGTATCAAACACAAACATAAGTCTCTAACGTCGCAAGCTCTCACATAAGTATCAAACACAGACATAAGTATTATACACAAGTACAGAAGTCTAAAACAATGAAAACACAACACTCATGGAGGTGGGCGGCTTGACCGGGGCTGCGTTGGGCTGAACCCTTCCGGAGGGTTGTTGGATGCCGCCCCAGATTGGCCCTGCACAGAGAAGAGATTGCATGTGTTATACCAGATGCATTACAAACATCTAACTACAATTTTGATACTCACAGGAGTGTGGAAGAGAGCAGGGTCAACTGGAGGGAACAATGGAGGTGGCGGAGCGATGCCCTGTGCGGCGCCAAGGCTCTGCATGTACTGGAACATCTCCGCCATCCTCTGATGATCTGCCCGGCGGGCCTCCCGCTCCGCCTCCCGCTCCGCCATCATCCTCGCCTCCATCTTGCGACGTTCCCTCCTCTCTTCTTCTAGTTGGGTCTGTAATATTACAAGCCAACGTTATAGTAACTCAAAGAGTAGGTATATAACTCAAGGAAGGACGAGTTACACTAACCTCGAGTGCCTGTATGCGATGCTGTGAGCTGTCGTGCCGAGGTCGTATGGCTGGACTCGAGCCCGTGCTCCTTGCTCTCACCTGAGACAGAGTGGGAGTGGAGGACGAGTCGATTGCCCCGTCGGCAATCCAGTACCGCCCATGTCTCTTGCCTCCTCCGACCCTCATGAGCACATCGGTGTCGATCGGCTCGGTGCTCGGATCATAGTCTGGGCCATGGACCTCCTGCGCCATGGCGGTGTAGTCATGGAGGCGGCTGTAGACGGCGGGGTTGGTGTAGGCCTCGGGCCCGTCATCCGGGTTGTAGGTGACGTCGGACGTCGCCTTACCCTTATGGGCCATAGCATAGGCCGAGAAGGTGGAGCAAGGCCTTCCACCATGTGACGCCGACTGCAACGAAAACCAACGAGATAGTTAGAAATAATATCTAACTTAGTGCTATATATCTAAATAAAAAAGGTGGCGTACCCATGCTTCGACATATTGGCCCAGGCTCCGGCTGCCTTGGTGGTGGGAGGGGCCTTGCATCATCAAACGCCGTTCCCGGCTAGCTGTGTGCGCCTCGTCCCACTCAGCCGAACACCACCTATCCACCATCTGCTCCCAGCACAGAGGATGTGCGGCGCACCAATATGGAATCATCTGCAAAGTAAACACGTAAAGTGCATATCAGAAGATAAAATAAAATTCATGTATCGAGTACTGGTACCAAACATGCATGACTTTACCTGCAGGTACTGCTCCCTGGTCAACGACATGGTTCGGGCTTGAGTTTTGGTCACCTTCTCCCCAAGGACGGAGCCGTGGTAGGTGATGATGGCCTGGATGCGGGCCTCATAGTGCATGTCCACGACGAGCTTCTTACAGCTCGTGGTGGCCACCACATCTGCCCTAGCCTCGTATCCAGCATCGCATCTGAAGAAATCCTGCATACAAAAACGATGTATCCATACATTATTTCAAGAATTTGCAACGAATGCGACATATTTTACATTATACTAAGACTTACCCACAGCTCTTGCTTCACCCGCTCCGCCTTGTTATTGAATTCCCTGCCGTCCCGGTCTACTGCATCGGGGGCGACGGCGTAGTGGTCAAAGGTGAAGGCTGGGCCCGTCACTCCGGCGTACTCCACAAGTCCAGGGAAGTGTTCCCTGCACAGCAGGCCGAGGATGCCATTGGGGGGGCGACGATGACCCCCAGCATAATCCAAAACCGTCCAAGACCTGTCCAAGTGATAAATAAAAAGTATTAGTTTATATTATGATTTTGAACACATAATATGAACAAGAATGAAGCACGGCGAGGGAGGGCGCGGCGGGGGAGGGCGCGGGCGCGAGGGAGGGCGCCGGCGGGGGAGGGCGCCGGCGAGGGAGCGGCGGCGCTCGGCAGCAGGGACGCGGCGGCGGCAAAAAGACGAGAGAGCGAGAGCAGAGAAAGAAGGAGGAAGAAAGGCAGTATATCCGCCTTCTTTGCCGAGTGCCCGTGATCTGGCACTCAGCAAAGTTTTTTTTAAATTTTTAAAATAAACTTTGCCGAGTGCCAGATCGGTGGCACTCGGCAAAGGATCCTTTGCCGAGCGTCTGTCATCTGACACTCGGCAAAGTTTAACTTACACATCTTTGCCGAGTGTCAATCTGGGGACACTCGGCAAAGTATACTTTGCCGAGTGTCATCTCTAGACACTCGGCAAAGTATATTTTTATTTTTTTGATTTTGTCTCCCAAAATTTTTGTGGTATGTTCCTACACTATGTAGACCTACATGTATCATTTGTGGACAATTTTAACAGAGTTTTCAATCGTTATTAGATTTAGTTCGTTTATTTGAATTTCTTCGGAAAATTTAGATTTGAACTGCAGGTCACTCGAAACTTGGAAAACCGTGCATGAAAAAATGATATTCATGTTACTTAGCATAAGTTACGACCGATTCCAGGAGCGGACCAAAAACTTCGAGCAACATGCTCACTAAACATGACCGTGAACTTGCCATCCACATGTTTAAAAATTGTATAAAACACAAACAAAGTCAGAAAATCATGAAACTTGTCCACGTGTCATGATACCATATGTATAGGTTGTGATAAAAAATTGAGAATGTTTGGACAAAGTTGTGAGACACTATGTGTAGAAACCTAAGAGAACTACACATGAAATCATAGAGTTTCAATGTGGATCTCTTAGGTTTGTACACATAGCGCGTCATAGTTTTCTCGAAATTTTTTCAATTTTTTATCGCAGCCTGTACATATGATATCATGACACGTGGACAAGTTTCAAGATTTTCTGACTTTGTTTGTGTTTTATACAATTTTTAAACATGTGGATGACAAGTTCACGGCCATGTTTAGTGAGCATGTTGCTCGAAGTTTTTGGTCCGCTCCTGGAATCGGTCGTAACTTATGCTAAGTAACATGAATATCATTTTTTCATGCACGGTTTTCCAAGTTTCGAGTGACCTGCAGTTCAAATCTAAATTTTCCGAAGAAATTCAAATAAACGAACTAAATCTAATAACGATTGAAAACTCTGTTAAAATTGTCCACAAATGATACATGTAGGTCTACATAGTGTAGGAACATACCACAAAAATTTTGGGAGACAAAATCAAAAAAATAAAAATATACTTTGCCGAGTGTCTAGAAAAGGCACTCGGCAAAGAGGTCTTTGCCGAGTGTCAACTGGGCGACACTCGGCAAAGAAGACTCTTTGCCGAGTGCCAACCATTGGCTCCCGGCAAAGACTGACGGCCGTCAGCTTTGGGACGGCCGCTGACGGCCCTTTGCCGAGAGCCCCCTTTGCCGAGTGTTTGACACTCGGCAAACATGTATTTGCCGAGTGTTAATCTGTACCGAGTGTCCTACCCTCGGTAAACACGCTCGTTACCGAGAGCCGAGCTTTGCCGAGTGCGGCTCTCGGCAAAGCCGTCTTTGCCGAGTGCCCGAAAAAAAGCACTCGGCAAAGTGTCCGGCACTCGGCAAAGGCTCGGATTCCGGTAGTGAATGTTTGGTTATTATGCACAGAGGAAAAATACAAAATCTGTTGTTTGATATTTTTCAAATGACAAGTTAGTTATAAGCACCTTTTTGGCATTAAACTTTAGAAAATCACAATTAAATAATCACCAATTAACTTTCTATGGATTTTGGCACAGAGGTTTAGTATTACTGTTAGAACCCAACAAAAATGACCCTTAGGAAGAAACTCAACTCTAATAGTGAGGTGTAGTGTAAAGTGGCCCATTTTACACCACCCTTGTTATTTTTGTCTAAAGCATAGCCCTTATAGTTTAAGCCTCAAATTCCTAAAACCAGCTAGGATAGCCAATGGCAACCCACTGCAATTTTTTACAGAATTTTTGGAAATTATTAACCTACTGTCATAGTTCAAACCTACACTAAAAACCATAAGTAGAAATTAAAGAAAGGAAAATAAATACTGGTCATTAGTGTCACCCTAAAACCCTTATAACATTTCCCATTGAATTATGTAAGGACAATGCAAATCCACTATGTTATCCTCAACAAACATCTAAACCTAGGAGTAATAAGCCTAAACCACTAAAAGCCTCGTATGACCTAGAAACCCTAAGTTATTCCTTAACTTAGTTTTCTTTTTGCATAATGTTATTAATCCTGCATAATCATAACATACATGTTCATTTCATTCGATAGACTGTAATCTTGCTGACGGAGAGTACGTCCTCGTGCCGGAGCAAGGAGCTGCTCAGGAAGTAGCTCCAGACCCAGCACCAGAGCCTGCACCAGAGGACCTGCCTGCCACTGCTTTGGAAGGCAAGCCCCGGTTTTATGCATAACCTGTTATTTATGCTATTTTACTACACTTAATGATTGTAGGATTGTTTGTGCACTTAAGTGTAGGAGTTGTTTGAAACCATAGTTGCATGATCTCAGGAACCCCATTGTGATGAATACTAGTATGCTAAGTCGAGTAGCTGCTTTATTAAGTAGGATCTCGGTAGAAGTTGAGTGATTTTCTAGCACTCGCGCGAGATCAGGAAATTGGTTGTATCCATTTTTATATCATAATGGTGTTGGTCTGTGGACAACAATCCATGGGGATTGGTTGTCTACGAGGTGGGAACCGGAATAAGGATTAAGGTGTGGTACCGTGAGTCAAGCGTTTGAACGTACTAAACACATACCGAGAAATATGGTAAATCGGTAAGCCTAGTACCTGAGTGAACCTGCCCGCAGATTGCCCTCCTCACGCGACCTGAGACGAGGTCTCCCATTCCGGTTATGGTGGGTACAAGTGCGGTCACTGCACGACGGCCAGTCGGGGTCAGTGAGGCATTGTACGCCAAGGCGGTGAGCCCCTTTCTGTTGCCAGGGAATCAATGGGGACGGTTGATATGTGTGGGGATGGAGTGCCCCTGCATGTCGTGTGTTTAGGTTTACCTTGCAAGGTTTAAAAACTCGATTCGAATCGTCTGCTTCTCGCAGCTAATGAGACTGCTTGATCCATGCTGCTACATTGAGTAACAAGTGGAACTGTGTTGAGATGATACAAGATATTGATTGCTAAAAATGCTTGCTACTATGTATGAGTAGATAGTACACTTTTAGCCTTAAGAAGAGTCACACTTAATTTTGACAAGGTTAAAATCTTGATTTAGAAACTCAGCTAGTGCTTTTGGCAACCAAACCCCACAGCCAAACAGCTGCATGTCTAGAGGTAGAGGAGTAGACTCCTCACACCGGGTAAGTCTAGCTGAATATTAGTATACTCAGCCTTGCTTGTGGCATAATTTTTTACAGGTTCTCTGGAGGAAATGGTTGCTGGAGTGACTTGGCCGTCCACCTTGCCACCGGGTTGGACTGTCGAGTGGGACCCTGCCTCGGCTGAGGAGGAGCATGAGGAGTGATGGGACAGGCTTCTCCATCTCTCTATTTATTTACCGCTAGTTTATTTCCGCTGCACTTCGAAACAATGATGGTCACTTTTGCAGAAACTCCGATGACGATGATGATGATGTAATAATTTAATACTCTGACATGTATGGTTTTATGCTTTATTGTATTTGCTCTGTGACTCACCATCGAGTGAGATTGTGGTACTTGATCCTGTCAGTGGCCGTGTCGGACTAGATCCGAGGGATTGACGGATTATTCCCATTTAAGTGTGGTCTAGCCTCTAAGGCAGGGCTTAGGCACTTAAGTTGGAATAACTCGGGCAGTTCCGCCACAGCTGGTATCGGAGCTTGTACCACCACAGAGGAATCAATAAAATGTAAACACCATCAATTTTCCAAGTAAAATTTGATAGAAACAATATTGGATAGATAGTAGGACGAGTAGGATAGACCTAGGACGTGAAGCCTTAGGGTAATAAAAGAGTAGCTAGGTGGCTAAGTAACTAGGCCCTACCGGCCACTTTTACAGGATGGGAGTTCCTCCCGATTCCTTTTATCTTGTGAGGTCGTTCAGGACGAGCATGCATGCATTCATAATTAAGCAAATGGATAACTGAGTAAAGGACTTACAAACAAGATAACAACCAACTAGGCCCACAGTGCCTTTTCATTTAACTAGAGAAGGGCTGAGTTTTATTTTTCCTTGTTCTTTTCATAATTCTTTTTCTTTTACTTAAGCTTAACCATACACAGATGACTTCCCACGGATCCTCCGATGGCGGAAATGCACTGACCCACACTGACGGACTTGCACGAGAGGGTTTTCCCCGCATCTTGTGGGAGGTACTTCAGGGGGCCGGATACTTGACACCCCCTCAGTACACGGTGCAGCAATTTGAGAAGCACCGGGTGCCTCGCTGTAGGGTGAGGATGATCTTAGAGCCTCATCCCCTGCAGCCAGGCTGGCGTTCTCTAGACTCCGAGTCTTTCGGATACCGGGCGGAGGACACGATCGAGGCGATCGCTCTGCACGGGTTGACGACTTTTTGTGGGTTCCATCCCTTGGAGCTCTCTACCCACCCCATTGGGTTGTTCCCCGCGGAAAAGGAGGACGACCCGATGTGGAAGGATCGGGTGGAGCATGCCAAGGACATCTAGGCTCTCTACCCAGGCCACACGGCTCACTTGTCGGTGCGATGCATGAACGCCCTGTACCGTCTGCAAGTGATGCGTGGGGAGGCAATGTCTCATTTGATGGCACTGCTAGAGGCGACCAAGATTACGTTGGACAACAGAGAGGAGCTCGTGGTTGACTTGTCCCAGGGGCTGGTAGAAAAAGATTTGCAAGTGGAGCAGCTGTCTGATGAGGTTCATGAGTTGGAGGAGCTAGTGGGCACCAGGGAGAACACCATCGAGGTTTTAGAGGATAAGCTCATTAACACTCAGCAGCAGCTTGCTGAGGCTAACGAGCACCTGGACATGCATCACCAGGAGATCCAGGACCAGGAGGCCAACGAGGACGTCGACATCGAGGGAGGAGATGAGCCTGCCTCCAGTGTAGACACTGCTGGCTCGGGAAGACCACCTTCCCCCGAGTCGAGTGCGGCCTCATTCGCGCACTAGGTGACCAGAGTAGAGTTAGACGTTGGTAATGGTAGGACTCCTCGGGGCTAGCTTAGCTTTTGCGCCCTTGGGGGTACTAGGCTAGATAGAGTTGAGTCATTTTGGGACAAATCGATGTAACCGTGCTAAACTCTCCTGGAAGCCTGTTTAAGGGACGCTACTATCAGTTTAAATTTGGAAAGAGGAATTTATGACTTTTAAAAATCTTTATGTTGAAGTTGGAGTCTATCATGTTGTTTTAACTTTTTCTCCGCGATAAAATCTTGAACTTGGAGATCTGGTGTTAAGCATGTATGTGGCTTTTCAGATGGCCGGGAGGCAGCGTCGTGGCCAGAATGAGCACGTTCCTCCACCACCACCGCCTCCCACTCTGCAGGAGCTCATGGCTCAGCAGAATGAGATCTTGAGGCAGCTGGCTCAGCGTCAGCCACCACCTCAGCACTATGGTGGTGGAGACCATCAGCGTCACCCCGCGGCGGCTACCTATCAGGAGTTCCTCAGCACCCAGCCTCCATTGTTCACAAGGGCAGAGGACCCACTTGATGCAGATGTATGGTTGCGGGTGGTGGAATCCAAATTCCCACTGCTCCATGGAGCTTGCTCAGAGGTCACCAAAGTCAGGTTTGCCACCTAGCAGCTTCGCGGACCCGCAAGGACTTGGTGGGATCATTTTCTTGCTATGCAGCCAGAGGACCGAGAGGTGGAGTGGAGGGAGTTCAAGGCAGCTTTCAGAGGACATCATATACCAGCTGGGATCATGGACCGGAAGCTCAATGAGTTTTTGGCACTCACTCAAGGCAACAGGACAGTGTTGCAGTATGCCCAGGCCTTTAATGACTTGTGCCAGTATGCTGGATACCATGCAGACACGGACGAGAAGAAGAGGGACAGGTTCAGACGGGGGCTCAGCACCAAGCTCCGTGATCGTCTCAACACCGTCAGGGCCAACAGCTACAATGAGTTGGTCAACATGGCTATCTCCCAGGAGGACTGCATTACAGCTCGACAGGCAGAGAAGAAGAGGAAGACCCCTGTGGCAGGACCCTCAGCTCAGCCGCAGCACTTCAGGATTGTGTCCGACACGCAGAACAGGGGACCCCAGCAGCAGCAAGGGAGATGGGTGATCAGACCACCGCAGCAGCAGCAGCAGGCACCCAACCGCACCCAGTTTCTAGCTCAGAGGAACAATCAGCAGCAGCAATACCGCCAGGCAAATGACAACAGGTGTTTCACCTGTGGTAACACTGGGCATTATGCCAAGAATTGCCCCAGGAATCAGCAGAAGCAGGGGCAAAATGTTAATCAGAACCAAGGGAAGAGGCAGAAGGTGCAAGTGCGGCAGGGCAGGCTAAACTTCACCACCATGGCTGATATTCCAGAGGGAGCACCCGTCATGACTGGTATCTTTACAGTTTTAAATTTTCCCGCTATTGTTCTTTTTGATTCCGGTGCTTCACATAGTTTTATCAGTGCCAAGTTTAGTGCCAAATGCCAGTTGCCCTTCCACCATACCGATGGGGGCATTACAATTTCAACGCCAGGAGGCAGAGTTGCCACTTATCAAATCAACAGGCAAGTGCCTATAAAATTTGGTAGACTGGTGATTAGAACCACCCTTCTCATCTTAGGATTGGATAGCGTGGATATTATTCTGGGAGCTGACTGGTTGACCAGGCATCAGGCAGTATTGGACATTGCAGCCAGAGCCAT
Source organism: Zea luxurians (assembly GCA_029449295.1). NCBI lineage: Eukaryota > Viridiplantae > Streptophyta > Magnoliopsida > Poales > Poaceae > Zea > Zea luxurians. Next base: position 120,343,968 of record JAOPSE010000009.1, read on the forward strand.
TGAAATCCATTCCCCTGCTTATGGCGAGACTGTTTTGCATTTACCCAACCAGGGTTGTACCCGATCTTGTGCCTTTGTTATGTTAGAATCCCCGGTGGAAAAGATCCCAGTGGTTCGTGACTACCCAGATGTTTTTCCGGAGGAATTGCCAAGGATGCCACCTGACCGAGACATTGAGTTCGCAATTGAGTTGCAACCTGGGACTGCTCCTATATCCAAGAGACCCTATAGGATGCCTCCCGCGGAATTGGCAGAATTGAATTGTTGGACAAGGGGTTTATTCGTCCAAGCACTTCACCATGGGGATGTCCAGCACTGTTTGTGAAGAAAAAGGATGAGAGTTTGAGGATGTGTGTTGACTACCGCCCTCTCAATGCGGTGACTATCAAGAACAAATACCCGCTGCCCCGCATTGATGTTCTGTTCGATCAGTTGGTAGGAGCCAAGGTATTCTCCAAGATAGACCTTCGCTCAGGTTACCATCAGATTAAGATCCGTGCCAGTGACATTCCCAAGACGGCTTTCTCTACCAGATATGGGCTCTATGAGTTTTTGGTGATGTCTTTTGGGCTGACCAATGCCCCGGCTTATTTTATGTACTTGATGAACTCAGTTTTCATGCCAGAGCTAGACAAGTTCGTGGTCATTTTCATTGATGACATCCTGGTTTATTCCAAGAATGAAGCCGAGCACACCAAACACTTGCATACTGTACTTCAGAGACTGCGTGATCATCAGTTGTATGCTAAGTTGAGTAAGTGTGAGTTCTGGCTGAAGGAGATTAAATTCTTGGGTCACAAAATTTCTCAGAATGGGATATCAGTTGACCCTGAGAAAGTGCAAGAAGTGATGGACTGGAAACCTCCAACTACAGTGAGGCAGATTAGGAGTTTTCTGGGATTGGCGGGGTATTATCGACGATTTATTCCGGATTTCTCCAGAATTGCCAAGCCAATGACTGAGTTATTGAAGAAGGGAGCCAAGTTCGCTTGGAGCCAGAAGTGCGAAGATGCTTTCCATACACTGAGGCAACATTTGACAACAGCCCCAGTGCTGGCTCAACCCGATAACACTAAGCCCTTCGAAGTTTATTGTGATGCTTCTGGTACAGGATTGGGATGTGTCTTGATGCAAGAGAACAGAGTGATTGCTTATGCTTCCCGAGCACTCAGGCCCCATGAGCAGAACTACCCTACACATGATCTGGAATTGGCAGCTGTGGTTCATGCTCTTAAGATATGGAGACACTACTTGATGGGGGCTCACTGTAACATCTACACTGATCATAAGAGCCTCAAATACATCTTCACTCAGGCAGATCTGAACATGAGGCAGAGGAGATGGTTGGAATTAATCAAGGACTATGATTTGGAGGTGCATTACCATCCTGGCAAAGCCAATGTTGTGGCAGATGCTTTGAGCAGAAAGGCCCAGTGCAATTGTATGAACATGGATGCAAGAGTCACCACCCTGTGTGATGAGCTGTGTAAGCTGAACCTGGAAGTTGTTCCTTCCGGTGAATTGAGATATATCTCGGTGGAGCCCACATTGCAAGAGCAAATAGTTCAGGCACAGATTGGGGATAAGGGTGTTCAGGTTATCAAAGATATGCTCAAGCAAAAGGCAGAAAAATACAAGTGTTTCCGTCAGGACAGCAAGGGAATTTTATGGTTCGGAGACCGACTGGTGGTTCCCAAGGACCCTGAACTTAGAAAGAAGATACTGGATGAAGCTCACCTTTCCAAATTCTCCATGCACCCTGGTGGCAACAAGATGTACCATGATCTTTGACCTTTTTACTGGTGGACCAGAATGAAGAGGGAAATTGCCAAGTACATCTCCGAGTGTGACACTTGCTAGAGAATAAAAGCTAGTCACTTGAAGGCAGCAGGCCCTTTGCAACCCCTTCCCATACCATCTTGGAAATGGGAGGACATTTGCATGGACTTCATAGTGGGATTGCCCAATACCTCCAGGCACCATGATTCTATATGGGTTATTGTGGACAGATTGACCAAGACTGCTCATTTCTTGCCAGTGCACACCACCCACCGGGCGGAGAAGTATGCAGAGATCTACATTGACCAGATAGTTCGTCTGCATGGGATACCAAGGACTATAGTCTCCGACCGAGGAGCACCTTTTGTGGCACGATTTTGGGAGCAATTGCAGGAATCACTTGGAACCCAGGTTATACGAAGCTCAGCATACCATCCCCAAACAGATGGTCAGACAGAAAGGGTAAATCAGATTTTGGAAGACATGTTGCGGGCATGCGCACTACATTATGGAAAGGATTGGGACAAGTGTCTGTCTTTGGCAGAGTTTTCTTACAATAACAGCTATCAATCCAGTCTGAGGATGGCACCTTTTGAAGCCTTATATGGGAGAAGGTGTAGGACCCCACTAAATTGGTCTCAAGCAGGAGAAAGGGAAATTTTTGGGCCCGATTTAGTACTTGAAGCAGAAGCAAAAGTCAGAATTATCAAGAAGAACCTAGAAGCTGCTCAGGCCAGGCAAAAGAGTTATCATGACAAGAGGCGGAAGCCTCTACAGTTTGAGGTGGGAGATCATGTCTACCTTAAGATATCACCAACCAAGGGTGTCCAGAGATTCGGGATCAAGGGCAAGTTAGCCCCTCGTTACATTGGACCCTATGAGATCAAGGCAAGTTGTGGACCCGTAGCTTACCAATTGGAATTGCCACCCCGCATGTCAGCAGTTCACAATGTGTTCCATGTATCTCAGCTGCGGAAATGTGTTCGTCTACCCACTGAAGTGCTACCAGAACCAGACATTAAGATAGAACCAGACTTGTCCTACCAAGAGTACCCCGTCAAGGTATTGGATCAGAAGGAAAGATCAACTCGGGCAAGATCAATCAGAATGTATAAGGTTCAGTGGAGTCACCATTCAGCAGAAGAAGCTACATGGGAGACGGAGGATTTTCTACACTCTCGCTTCCCCGACTTTCTGCCCAAAGGAGTCGGTATGTAACCCCAAAAACCCAACCCCCCCCACCTGCCCTTTGAATTCAATTATAAGAAAAACCTTAGATGACAAGGATAGTCTAAGTTGTGGATTTAACTTAAGAAGGGCTTCCTTCTGAAGTTGCAAAGAGGATGACATTCGAAGAGCAGTTAATAAGTGAAACTTGAGCATAAAGGAAGAGTAGCACTAGCACACCTTCAAGCACCCTCCAAGGGACTCTACCTAAAATCTCGGGACGAGATTCCTTTAAGGGGGGAGGGCTGTAACACCCCAGGTGTTACCTTGGTTGGAGCCCACCTTAATACTAAAGGCTTTGATCACATGTGGTAGAGGCTTAGGGCCACACCAAAGAACTTTGGAGATCATGTGCTAACCATGTTGCCAATGACCTAAGAAGCATTACTCTAATCTTTGCTCACTTACTACCTTGGATAAGAGGGGAGAAGAACCCTAGACCTCTTTTTTTAAACTCTATCTTCCAAAACCCTAAGTAAAGGGGGGGGAGAGAGTGAGCAAATGTGCAAAGCATGGACAATCTTTACCCAAACCCTAAGCAACCTTGTAACCAGCAATTAAGGGAGGGAAATAATGCAAAAAGACCCCTGGAGAAACCCCAATTCAAATCTCCAAGTGGAGAGAGAGCTAGAGCTCTCTATTTCTCTCTAAGTCCATTTTTAACCCTAGTTTAAGGATCAACTGTGTTCACCTTGAAGATGGCACCAAAACCACTTGGGTTCTATACCAAAAATGTGGTATACCACCTAAGGCACCCCCTGGAAGAAGTGGAGACCGAGACTTGGACGTTTGACAGGGATTGGCATCAGTTTTGTCGCGTGGTGGGTAGTGAGACAAGCCAGATTTGGCGCCCGTCTATCTCCTGATCTAGGGCGTATCTTCCTTTGGAACTCACACATGTGAGATAGCCCTAGGTGCCAGGAGGAGGTCTGCGCCGGATTCATGGCAAGATTCGCACGTTTGCGATCTCTGGAGACGTTTGAACAATGGAAGAAACTCACCTCCACGTGTTCGACGCCTTCTGCCCGCGCTAGAGCACGCCCGCGCGCGCTCCCGCGTGCCCAACGCCGCGCCCGAGCCAAACCAGCGCCGTGGCCCGCGCCCGAGCCTATAAAACCCTCCCAGGCTTCGAATACACTCTTCCGCGCACCCTCAAAACCTCACCAGAGTTAGCTCGTCGCCGTTTGCCCGTACGCAGCGAGTCTGCGGCCGCCCAATCCCCCTGTCACCGTAGACCGGCCAGCAGAGCCATTCCCAACCCCGTCCAGCCCTCGGAGAAGACTGTGCACGCCTCCGTGAAGCTCCCCAAGCGAGGAATCGGAGTTTGCTTCGCCGGAGAGGCCAGTCCACGCTCGCCGGAGCTCTCAACCCCGCCGGAGTACGTGGACCGGGTAAACCACTCAACCATCCTTCGATTCCTTGTGCACACAGTCGCTACGTTACGCCGTGAAGCTCACCGTGCCCTTGGATTGAACCAGTTCGCCGTAGTTTGGCCGGTACACTCGCCGCCGACGAGCACACCCGCCTGCGCTCGTGGACCGGGCGATTCCGGCCATCCCCGACGTCAAGCCGTACCTCGACGTGACCGCCAAAGTCTCCCCGAGCCAACCCCACCCTTCGCCGGACCTCCCACGCCGCCGGTAAGCCGCGCCACCCTTTTCTTTCCCGCGGTTACTGTTTCAGTTGGGGGAAGGACTGCGGGTGAGAGGGAGAGAAGGTCGGGGGGTTTTGTGAAATGTCAGAGACACAGGGGAACAGTGGCGCAAGGGTAGATCTGCGAGGGTGGATTTGTTTTAAACCCAGGGACCCCGGTGTAAACTGTTTTTCCAGGAAACTCTTTTAAAATCTATTTTAAAATTGAACAGAGACTTTAAAAATTCATAACTTATGTTTAGTTCATCCAAATTTGGTCAAACCAATTTTGTCAGACTCTAATTAATGTAACCTATGTAAGAAAAATATAAAAACCCCTTGGTATTAAGGAAGATTTTAAAACTCTGATTTAATGTTAGTTTTGGCCAAAAGCTTAATAATAGTAAGAAAAATAGTTGTGCTATTTGACTAGGGTTAGAAAAATTTGGAGAGGTTTATATCTACCTACTGACCTGTTTAAAAATATTGAACCTCTCTGTCCACTCTATTAAGTTGGTTTTTACCCCTTATTTCATAATATGCTTAAAGATAAGAAAAATAGAAAATGTAATTTAAACCATGAACCAGAGAGCACCCCTATTTTTGTTAGGATACTTATTTAATGTAGTTCACTGGAAAAATATATCATACCCTGGTTTAGTATAAAATAAGAAGGATACCTTTTAAATTAATTAAATAAGGATAACTTAGAAAAACTCTACAAAAATAACCCTAAGGCAAAGACACCCCAAACCTTGGGATAACTAATGTTTGGTTATTATGCACAGAGGAAAAATACAAAATTTGTTGTTTGATATTTTTCAAATGACAAGTTAGTTATAAGCACCTTTTTGGCATTAAACTTTAGAAAATCACAATTAAATAATCACCAATTAACTTTCTATGGATTTTGGCACAGAGGTTTAGTATTACTGTTAGAACCCAACAAAAATGACCCTTAGGAAGAAACTCAACTCTAATAGTGAGGTGTAGTGTAAAGTGGCCCATTTTACACCACCCTTGTTATTTTTGTCTAAAGCATAGCCCTTATAGTTTAAGCCTCAAATTCCTAAAACCAGCTAGGATAGCCAATGGCAACCCACTGCAATTTTTTACAGAATTTTTGGAAATTATTAACCTACTGTCATAGTTCAAACCTACACTAAAAACCATAAGTAGAAATTAAAGAAAGGAAAATAAATACTGGTCATTAGTGTCACCCTAAAACCCTTATAACATTTCCCATTGAATTATGTAAGGACAATGCAAATCCACTATGTTATCCTCAACAAACATCTAAACCTAGGAGTAATAAGCCTAAACCACTAAAAGCCACGTATGACCTAGAAACCCTAAGTTATTCCTTAACTTAGTTTTCTTTTTGCATAATGTTATTAATCCTGCATAATCATAACATACATGTTCATTTCATTCGATAGACTGTAATCTTGCTGACGGAGAGTACGTCCTCGTGCCGGAGCAAGGAGCTGCTCAGGAAGTAGCCCCAGACCCAGCACCTGAGCCTGCACCAGAGGACCTGCCTGCCACTGCTTTGGAAGGCAAGCCCCGGTTTTATGCATAACCTGTTATTTATGCTATTTTACTACACTTAATGATTGTAGGATTGTTTGTGCACTTAAGTGTAGGAGTTGTTTGAAACCATAGTTGCATGATCTCAGGAACCCCATTGTGATGAATACTAGTATGCTAAGTCGAGTAGCTGCTTTATTAAGTAGGATCTCGGTAGAAGTCGAGCGATTTTCTAGCACTCGCGCGAGATCAGGAAATTGGTTGTATCCATTTTTATATCATAATGGTGTTGGTCTGTGGACAACAATCCATGGGGATTGGTTGTCTACGAGGTGGGAACCGGAATAAGGATTAAGGTGTGGTACCGTGAGTCAAGCGTTTGAACGTACTAAACACATACCGAGAAATATGGTAAATCGGTAAGCCTAGTACCTGAGTGAACCTGCCCGCAGATTGCCCTCCTCACGCGACCTGAGACGAGGTCTCCCATTCCGGTTATGGTGGGTACAAGTGCGGTCACTGCACGACGGCCAGTCGGGGTCAGTGAGGCATTGTACGCCAAGGCGGTGAGCCCCTTTCTGTTGCCAGGGAATCAATGGGGACGGTTGATATGTGTGGGGATGGAGTGCCCCTGCATGTCGTGTGTTTAGGTTTACCTTGCAAGGTTTAAAAACTCGATTCGAATCGTCTGCTTCTCGCAGCTAATGAGACTGCTTGATCCATGCTGCTACATTGAGTAACAAGTGGAACTGTGTTGAGATGATACAAGATATTGATTGCTAAAAATGCTTGCTACTATGTATGAGTAGATAGTACACTTTTAGCCTTAAGAAGAGTCACACTTAATTTTGACAAGGTTAAAATCTTGATTTAGAAACTCAGCTAGTGCTTTTGGCAACCAAACCCCACAGCCAAACAGCTGCATGTCTAGAGGTAGAGGAGTAGACTCCTCACACCGGGTAAGTCTAGCTGAGTATTAGTATACTCAGCCTTGCTTGTGGCATAATTTTTTACAGGTTCTCTGGAGGAAATGGTTGCTGGAGTGACTTGGCCGTCCACCTTGCCACCGGGTTGGACTGTCGAGTGGGACCCTGCCTCGGCTGAGGAGGAGCATGAGGAGTGATGGGACAGGCTTCCCCATCTCTCTATTTATTTACCGCTAGTTTATTTCCGCTGCACTTCGAAACAATGATGGTCACTTTTGCAGAAACTCCGATGACGATGATGATGATGTAATAATTTAATACTCTGACATGTATGGTTTTATGCTTTATTGTATTTGCTCTGTGACTCACCATCGAGTGAGATTGTGGTACTTGATCCTGTCAGTGGCCGTGTCGGACTAGATCCGAGGGATTGACGGATTATTCCCATTTAAGTGTGGTCTAGCCTCTAAGGCAGGGCTTAGGCACTTAAGTTGGAATAACTCGGGCAGTTCCGCCACAGATGTAATTTTCGGCATGAATTGGTTAGCCCAACACAAAGCTATCCTCAACACTGATCTGAGAACCATCAGGTTGAGTTATGGCTAGGAAGAGGTTCTCTTATCCATTCCTATAGCTACTATAGCTAAACCATTTGGCAAAGTTTATGAAGCCATCATACCGGAGATCCAAGATATTCCGGTAGTATGTGAGTTCCCAGACGTCTTTCCAGAAGATTTGCCTGGATTACCTCCAGAGAGAGATGTAGAATTTGTGATTGAGTTGAAGCCCGGTATGACTCCTATTTCTAGAAGGTCGTACCGAATGCCTTCGAATGAGTTGGCAGAACTCAAGACCCAATTACAAGATCTGCTAGAAAAGGGATTCATCCGACCGAGCTCGTCACCATGGGGTTATCCAGCCATCTTTGTCAAGAAGAAGGACCAAACGCTTCGGATGTGCGTGGATTACAGACCCCTTAATGAGGTTACCATCAAGAATATGTACCCTCATCCTCGGATTGATATTCTATTTGATCAACTAATTGGAGCAAGGGTATTCTCTAAGATTGACCTCAGATCGGGCTATCATCAGATTCGTATCCGGCCCGAAGATATACCAAAGACCGCATTCACTACGCGGTATGGATTATTTGAATATCTGGTTATGTCCTTCAGATTAACAAATGCTCCTGCCCACTTCACATATCTTATGAACTCGGTATTCATGCCCGAGCTGGATAAATTTGTGGTGGTATTCATTGATGATATCTTAATATATTCCAAGAATGAAGAGGAGCATGCTCGACATTTACGGATCGTGTTAACACGCTTAAGAGAACATCAACTATATGCTAAATTCAGTAAATGCGCATTTTGGCTGGAGGAGATCCAATTTTTGGGGCACGTGTTATCTGCCAATGGGATTGCGGTTGACCCCAGTAAAGTTAAGGATATTTTGGAATGAAAACCACCAATAATGGTGCATCAAGTTTGAAGTTTCCTTGGACTGGCTGGTTATTACCGCCGATTTATTCTGGATTTTTCTAAGCTTGTGAAGCCAATCACAAGTTTATTGAAGAATGATACGAAATTTAATTGGTCCCCAAAATGCAATGAAGCCTTTGAACAGTTAAAGATAATATTAACCACTGCTCCGGTATTAGCTCAACCGGATATTGAAAAACCCTTTGATGTGTATTGTGATGCATCAGGCAGTGGTTTAGGCTGTGTTCTAATGCAAGAGGGCCGAGTGATAGCCTACGCTTCAAGGCAGTTGCACCGGCATGAAGAGCATTATCCAACTCATGACCTGGAATTAGCTGCTGTGGTCCATGCCCTGAAAATTTGGCGTCATTATCTGCTGGGAAACATCTGTCACATTTATACAGATCATAAAAGCTTGAAGTACATCTTCACCTAGTCAGAGCTAAATATGAGACAGAGGCGATGGCTTGAGCTTATTAAGGACTACGAATTAGAAATTCATTATCACCCAGGCAAGGCCAATGTAGTGGCAGATGCACTAAGTCGTAAGGCTTCTTGTCATTGTCTTACGGTGAAGACCTCTAACATTACATTATACCAGGAGATGGAGAAGTTAAACCTGGGCATGATCCAACATGGAGCCTTAAATCAACTAAAGCTTGACTCAGTTCTTCTGCAAAGGATAATTGATGCGCAAATAAATGATGAGGGTATAAAACACATTCATGAGAAAATGGAGGCCGGTAAAGCCAACTGCTTCAGAAAAGATTATCAAGGCGTTGTATGGTTTAACAACCGCATAGTTGTGCCCAAGAATGATGAGATCTACCAACAAATTTTAGATGAAGCACATCTTAGTCGCTATTCTATTCATCCCGGAAGCACTAAGATGTATCATGATCTAAAGCAACATTATTGGTGGACCAAAATGAAGATCGAGATTGCACGCTATGTGGCGAGATGCGACACTTGCAGACGTGTCAAAGCCATACATATGAAGACTGCTAGTCCATTGCAATCTTTACCTATTCCAACATGGAAATGGGAGGATATAAGCATGGACTTTATTGTGGGACTACCCAAAACAGCAAAAGGATATGATTCTATTTGGGTGATTGTTGATCGGCTTACCAAGATAGCCCATTTTCTGTCCGTCAAAGCGGATCTTCCAGTTGTTGTCTATGTCAAGTTATATATTGATCGTATTCTTAGTCTACATGGGGTTCCAAAGACCATAGTGTCGGATCGTGGACCACAATTTGTAGCCAAGTTTTGGGAAGCACTTCATAAATCCCTGGGTATCAAGTTGCTTCACAGTTCGGCCTACCATCCCCAAACCAGTGGGCAGACTGAGAGGGTAAATCAGATACTTGAAGATATGTTGCGAGCATGTGTTCTGGAATTTTCACAGAAGTGGGATGAATGCTTACCATTAGCGGAGTTCTCGTACAATAATAGCTATCAAGGAAGTATTAAGATGGCACCCTTTGAAGCTTTGTATGGGTGACGGTGTCGTACTCCGTTAAACTGGTCTGAACCAGGTCAAAGAAGTTTCTTCAGGCCAGATATGGTAAAGGAAACAGAAGAGAAAGTTCAATGAATAGTTCATAATTTGAGAAAAGCCTAAGCTCGACAGAAGAGTTATGTAGACAAGCGATGACAACCCTTGCACTTTCAAGTTGAAGATTATGTTTACCTGAAAGTTTCACCAATGAAGGGTGTATCACATTTTGGGGTAAAGGGGAAACTTGCACCACGATACATTGGTCCTTTTCCTATCCTTGAAAGATATGGACCAGTGGCATACCGACTCCAGTTACCCGAAACATTGTCTGTTGTGCATAATGTGTTCCACGTGTCTCAATTGAAGAAGTGTCTTCGGGTTCCTGATTGAACTGTTGAAGTAGCAGATGTTACCCTAGATCCAGACTTGACATATTCTGAATATCCTATTCGAGTCTTGGACCAAAAGGCCAAAATTACCCGAAGGAAAACTCTCAAGCTTTACAAGATACAGTGGAACCAACATACAGAAGATGAAGCTACTTGGGAAACTCAAGACTTTTTAGACAAGAATTTCCCAAGCTTTTTGGCTTCGTGTAAATTGTAAGATGTGTACATTTGTTGTAATAGAGGAATGAACCCCATACCACCCCTGTCTTGTACCAAAAATAAGGAAATAAAAGTATGACACGTTTCCTTTTCCATTACTTACCCTAGACTTTTAATCTCGGGACGAGATTCTTTTATGGGGGGAAGGATGTAACACCCCTGGTGTTATTGCCACTAAAACTTGAGCATGACATCATAAGCATTGGCATATCATGTGTTTTTCACACCTAGAATGCATTCAGTAGGCAAAAATTTCAAACAAGTTGTGTGGATATGACTGGTTGTGGGTAAAACCCTAGAATAGGGTACTTAATCCTAAACTAGACTCAGAAGAGTAAACAAAGCCTAATAAGAGAAAACTTCAAAACTCATTAGAAATAGTCATAAAGTGTCACCATGAATAGACTTAAGTGGCATCCAAACCCTAGAAGTACCAGAAACCCTAAATAGACCCCTGAAAAACCATGGACTGAAACCCTAAGGGGTTATGTGCAAAGTGTGCACATTTTTGGACCTAAGTGCAAAAACCATGGAAATAAGGTGTCTTAGGTCATATGGTTCACATATTTGGAGATTTGCAAATGAAAACCTAAGTTTTGGCCTTAATTGCAAAAAAGCCACATTTGGGCTCCATGGGCTAAGTCTGAATTGCAGTGGTATAGGGCCAGCTTTGATGCCCTATATTTTCCAAATTATGAAGATTTTGCCCTAGGTCAACACATCAAGTTTATAAAGCTATGTGAGGAGAACAACTTTGCTATAGGGATTAAACCATGGTCTCATGAAAAATTTGGAGAAAAATGTGCCCATAGTCGAACTGTCAGACTGTCTTGAGTCTAAATTCAGACTGACAGTGGAATTGCATGAACTTGGGGCTCAATTCTAAGCAAGATCCTGTGACTTTTTGTGGGTGGACAATGTAGCAAAGTTATAGCTAGTTTATTAGGCTATAACTTTGATACAGAGAGTTGATTCAGTCATTACATGAAATCTGGAGCAAATCGATGCCAAACTTGGTCTGTTAGGCTGACTGAAGGAGTTCCCAATGGTACAGTAACGAAAATATCGGCAGATTCAGATCCCCTCGTTGCCGGCGACTGTGCGCCTGGATTCGCACTCGCCGTAGTGATTCGTGCTCACTTAAGCCCGGATAATGTCGTGGGGTAGAAAGATCTTCACCGCTGTTGGGTTATGGGCACTGTTCCGGCTAGCCGCCGTACTCCTTTCTGCTTTGCAGCCGATCCAGATAAGTCACCGGAGTTGGCTACCCGTCGATCGAACGCCACGTGCCTTAGCAATTACCATGTCGCAGTCACTAGTGTTATGCATGTCCAGTGATCGCCGGGTAGGCTGCCACGGTGAAGGCCACGAATCACCATGCCAGCGACTCATTTCTTCTCCAACCGCCACCACGTCCAACCCAAATTCACTGGCCACCGCTCAAGCCCGCTATAAATTCAGCACGCCGTGAGCTCCGTAGGGTAATCACCCATCCAAAGCACCAGCGCTTGCCTCCAATTGTCCACCAGAGATCATGAATTGCTCATCTTCCCCAAACTGTGTTTCCGCCATCGTGAAAGAGTCCTCACCGTGGCCAGCTCGATTCAGGTCCGCTCATACCCTCTGTCCTCTCGTTTTAGTGTTCTTGAGTGCCTCTGGTACTCCTCGGCCAACTCGATCGAGCTAAGCTGTGGCGGAACCTCCCAAGTCATTAGGCCCACCTATAGTTGTCTTTGTCCAACGGACCTCAAACAACCCTGCAGGTGCCCCTGAATCACTTGACAAGTTTGGTATCTGCTTTTCTTACCTTTCCCAAGAGTGTTTTACCCGTCACGCAGACATTACAAGCATCGGAGATACGAAAATGCGGAAGCAGTTACATAAACTTACCTTTATTTAAAAGTAAGACAGAGTTAAATATTTACAGACCAAAACATAATATACGAGTGCAGAGTATTATTATTACAAACCATGGGAGGCAAAAACCCCTCCCGATAAATTTTAAACAAAAGTTTTATGGAGGATCCTTTCCTCCCGCAGCTTTACTCCTGGTGCTCTTCCTTTGATACCACCTTTGAACAGAAGCAACAAAAGTTTGTCGCTTCGTCACCTAAAAACAACAGGGAATAAAACCCTGAGTATGGAATTACTCAGCAAGTCTTACCCGACTAAAGAAAAGACTCTCAAGGGTATGCTGGCTTTAAGGGAGTCAAGGTAAGGCTTAACAATAATTAAAGACTCTATTTGCAGAAATGCTTACTAAAAGTGGATCCTTAAAAATCAAATTTTACTTGTTAGGTTAGGTAAGATTACCTGTATCTAGAGTTCTTTCTACCCTAGTTCAATCACTTGACCTGCACTAGCCAATTTCTTAACAACCCTTCATCTTTACTGGAGTTCTACGTTTAAGTTAGTGACCAAGTCTTCATAACCATGAAGGTACGACGATCCGAATCGATTATACTCAGCTGAGGATCTCCAATCACACGACATATGTAGCACTTAACCCTTGCATATGTCAACTTGCCACCGGGGTTCTTAAGACCAGATCAGGTTCACGCCAACCGAGAGCACAGATACACCACCGTCCAGCCTCTTGCCATGGAGGGTACACGCTACTCTCGCCATCTCTCCACTCCCATTGTGTGGTATCTTATTCTGGTATTAGTCTGCCCGATGCAAAGCTTACCCATGACGAGGCATGTGACCAGTTAAAGGGTCCTCGGTCAGCAGGCCTACATCGACACGGTCCTTACTCGACTCAGACGGAGACACTACACTGAGACTCTTTTCTCATGCAAGTCACCCGCCCAGTCTCAGCTTAATCATTTCAATTCCCCAAAGTTTGGTACCTAGCAGAGGTACATCTTTTTCGATGTTGAACCCATCATGGCCATGATGGATCGACCATCAAGTTTTATTTTCAAAAACATCCCTCCCACTTTGCAACATCATCTTTTGTAAAAACAAAACATTTTGTTTTGCTAAAGCAAGACTAAGCATAGGAAAAACCTTTTGTAAAACAGGGATTCCAAGGAACGTAATCAAATTCAAGGAAGGAAATGCAGGAATTGTTTAAGCAATCAACTCCTATCACCTAATGCATCGAGCAAGTGAGAAAGAGTTTAAAAGAATCAAGGAGGTGGCAAATGCACCGGGGCTTGCCTTGGTTTATAGGTGAATCAGGCTCGGTCCCGCAGAAGTCAAAATAGAAACAGCTGCTTGCCTGATGTTCCTCAGGTGGTGGTGGTGAAGTCTTCTCTTCTTCTACTTCAACTTCTTCCTCGTTTTCTAAATATAACCATACATAATAATGAATGCCCATGTAATGCTCATGAGAGTGCAAAGATAATAAAAGTTTGTTATCTAAAGTCTTGAATACAATTTTCCTTCACGGATCTCCGAGAACTTAGGGTTTCCGGAGTCAACAGTGAAGTTCATAGGGCAGGGGAGGTAGGGTTTTGGGTTCCAAGAATCAAACAAGGTTCAAATCATACCAAACTCTACCTAAAGCTTCTAAATAATATATAAGGGTCATCTAAAAAGTTTGGGGGTTTTTGGGATTATTATTGATTTTCTAAAAATCCAGAAATAAGGTTTTAGACTATTTTAAATACTCTATAATTTCTTATTTGAACTAAAAATCCTGAAACTATTTTTATTAAATTCTGTGGAAAATTAGGAATCTAGCAAAATTGGTTTGTCATTTTTACCATTTTTCTACCAATTTCTAGAATTGTTTTAGCTCTGGCAGAAAAAGAAAAAGAAAAACAGTGAATAGTACTGGGGTGAAAGCAGCCCAAGACGGCCCACTCCCAGCAGAAACGCGCCCGCACGCGCGCCCATAGCAAGTTTACACAGAGGTCCCCGAAAACTTGAATAACTGGTTAAGAACCCTAACTACTGTTGATCTGAGTCACTGACACTTGCAGAAAGGTCCCTGAACTTCTATTTCTTCACCACGCTAGGACCACAACGTCGCACGACGGAGTCTTGAACGCCGGCGAGGTTAGACTAGCCGGATGGTGCAAGGATTGGTGCTCCCGAGCGGCAGACACCGAATTGAACCCCTCCCGCACATTTTCCCCAAATTAATTTTACTAAGGGCGCACGGAAACGACCTGTCCATGGTGACCGCATGGGCAACGGAAGAACACGGGCGTTCACGGCAATCCAGGGCGATCTAATTCAATCAAAGGGGTCGAGGAGCTTGAGGAGGACCTAAGGACGCTAGAACAAACGATCAAGGCGCTGGAACTGACCTGGAGAAAGCTGTTAACGGCGAGGGTGACCGTGCGGTGTTTTTGAGTAGATTGGGGGAAGTCCAAAATTGGAGCTCACTGGTGATCGTTTGGGGGCAATACTTGGTCGCTGGGTGCGTGATGATCCTACGGAGCTCATGGTGGCCTCAATTTATAGTAAGTAAGAGCGGTGGCCGCGAATTTGAGCGACGACGCGCGGCGGCCGGAGGGACAAGGAGTTACTGGCGCGCGATTAGTGTCCGGTTACCGTGGCCATCTCCCCGGCGATGGACAGAGGATTACAGCGGGTCACGGCGACGCGGTGGAGGTGCCAGGGCACGTGGCGTCAAGTCGTGAGGCGGCTGTCGCCGGTGAGCTTATCCAAATCCGCCGTGGCGAGCTCGGTACGGTGGTCGGAATTGTTTACTGGCCAGAGTTATCTACGGCGACGATATTTACGTGACCCCGAGCGCTGTCCAATCAATCTGAGCACGAATCAAGACGGCGACGGCACGAGTCGCGCGCGACTCATCGGCGGCGAGGGGCTGAGCTATCGATCTGATCTTATTCAGATCACTGTACAATGGCATTCTTCTTCAGTGCACCTGACAGTCTAATTTGCAAGGCCTGAATCTCAAATCTTTACATAATAACTGACTAATCTGCCTGTATCAAAGTTGTTACCCAATGATTCAGCTACAATCTTGCTATAGCAACTATAGCAAAATTCCTACTAAATCAAGGTTGAATCCTAGTCCAAAGATGGCTCGGTTACACTGTCAGTCTGATTTCAGACTGAGGGCAGCCTGACAGCCCATCTTTGAGCACATTTTTCTTCAAATTTTTCATAACAACAATGTTTAATCCCTTAAACAAAGTTGTTCTCTAAACATAGCTCTATAGATTTGATGTGGTGACCCTAGGCAAATTCACAATATCTTTGGATCTACAGAGCCCTAAAGTCAGCCCTTCAACACTGTTTTCAGACTTAACAATATGGTCACACAAGTGGTGTTTTTGCAAATAGGCCCAAAACCTAGGGTTTAAGTTGCAAACCCACATATTTGTGAACCAAATGACCTAAGATGCTTTAACTTCATAGTTTTTGCACTTTAATCCAAAAGTGCACTAATTTTGCACTTAGCCCCCTAGGGTTTAGGTTTAGGACTTTCCAGGGTTCCAATTAGGGTTTCTTGCACTCTTAGGGTTTGGATCCCACTTGAGTTCATCCATGGTGAAACTTTATGATTATTTCTAACAAGTTTTGAAGTTTTCTTTTGTTAAGCCTTGTTTGTTCTATTATACCTAATCCAGGGTTGAATACCCTAATCTAGGGTTTGATTCACAAAATGCCATAACAATACAACTTGTTTGAAATTTTTGCCTAGTGAATGCACTCTAGGTGTAACAAACATATGAGATGCCAATGCTTATGATGTTATGCTCAAGTTTTAGTAATAGTAACACCAGGGGTGTTACACCCTTCCCCCCATAAAAGAATCTCGTCCCGAGATTAAAAGTCCCAGGGCAAGTAATGGAAAAGGAAATGCTCCACATTTTTATTTCCTTATTTTTGGTACAAAGCAAGGGTGGTATGGGACTCATTCCTTTATTACAACAGTTATATAAACTTTACAAATTACATGAGGCTAAAAAGCCTGGGAAATTCTTGTCTAAAAAGTCTTGGGGTTTCCCAAGTAGCCTCATCTTCTAAATGTTGGTTCCACTTTATCTTGTAAAACTTAAGAGTTTTTCTTCGGGTAATTCTGTCCTTTTGATCCAAGACTCGAATAGGGTGCTCTGAATATGTCAAATCTAGTTCTAGGACAACATCTATTACTTCAATGGTTCGATCTGGAACCCGAAGACACTTCTTCAGTTGAGACACGTGGAACACATTATGTATAGCAGACAAGGTTTCAGGTAGCTGAAGTCGGTATGCCACTGGTCCACATTGTTCAAGTATAGGGAAAGGACCAATGTATCTAGGTGCAAGCTTCCCTTTTACCCCGAAACATGTTACACCCTTCATTGGGGAGACTTTTAAATAGACATAATCTCCCACTAGAAAATACAAGGGCATACGTCGTTTGTCTGCATAACTTTTCTGTCGAGCTTGGGCTTTCTTCAAATTATGAATTATTCGCTGAACTTTTTCTTCGGTCTCTTTTACCATATATGGCTTGAAGAAACTTCTTTCACCAGGTTCAGACCAATTTAGCAGAGTGCGACACCGTCGGCCATACAAAGCTTCGAAGGGTGCCATCTTAATACTTTCTTGATAGCTATTATTGTATGAGAACTCCGCTAATGGTAAACAATCATCCCATTTTTGTGGGAATTCCAGAACACATGTCCGTAGCATGTCCTCAAGTATTTGATTTACCCTCTCAGTCTGCCCACTGGTTTGAGGATGATAGGCCGAACTATGGAGCAACTTAGTACCCAAGGATTTGTGAAGTGCTTCCCAAAACTTGGCTACAAATTGAGGTCCACGGTCCGACACTATAGTCTTTGGAACTCCGTGCAGACTAAGAATATGAGCAATTTACAATTGGGCATAGACAGTAACCGGGTGATCTGTCTTGACTGGCAGAAAATGAGCAATTTTCGTAAGCCGATCAATTATAACCTAAATAGAATCATACTCCTTTGCGGTCCTGGGCAATCCCACAATGAAGTCCATGCTTATATCTTCCCATTTCTAGGTTGGGATAGGTAAAGATTGTAATGGACCAGCGGCTTTCGTGTGTATGGCCTTGATACGTTTGCAAGTGTCACATCTTGCCACATAGCGTGCGATTTCGATCTTCATCTTTGTCCACCAGTAATGTTGTTTTAGATCATGATACATCTTAGTGCTCCCAGGATGAATAGAATAGCGACTGAGATGTGCTTCATCTAGAATTTGCTAGCGGATCTCTTCATTTTTAGGCACCACTATGTGGTTGTTGAACCATACAACACCTTGATTATCTCTTCGGAAGCAGTTGGCTTTTCCAGCTTCTATCTTCTCATGAATGTGCTTCATTCCCTCATCAACTTTTTGGGCATCAATTATCCTTTGTAAAAAGACTGGCTCAAGCTATAGTTGATTTAAGGTTCCTTGTTGGATCATTCCCAGGTTCAACTTCTCCATCTCCTGGCATAATGTAACGTTAGAAGTCTTCATTGTCAAACAATGGCAGAAAGCCTTGCGACTGAGTGCATCTGCCACTACATTAGCTTCGCCTGGGTGATAGTGAATCTCTAGTTCATAATCCTTTATCAGCTCAAGCCATCTCCTTTGTCTCATATTGAGTTCTGACTGGGTAAAGATGTACTTCAAACTTTTATGGTCTGTATAAATGTGACAGACATTTCCCAGCAGATAGTGATGCCATATCTTTAGGGCATGAACCACTGCAGCTAACTCCAGGTCATGAGTTGGATAATGTTCCTCATGCCAGCATAACTGCCTTGAAGCGTAAGCTATTACTCGGCCCTCTTGCATTAGAACACAGCCGAGACCATTGCCTGATGCGTCACAATACACATCAAAGGGCTTGTTAATATCCGGTTGAGCCAATACCGGAGCAGTGGTTAATAATACTTTCAATTGTTCAAAAGCTTCATTACATTTTGAAGACCAATTGAATTTAATATCATTCTTCAATAAACTTGTGATTGGTTTGACAAGCTTAGAAAAATCTGCTATAAATCGGCGGTAGTAACCAGCCAGTCCAAGGAAACTTCGAACTTGATGTACAGTGGTTGGGGGTTTCCACTCTAAAATATCCTTGACTTTGCTTGGATCCACCATAATCCCTTTGGCAGATAATACATGTCCCAGAAATTGAATTTCATCCAGCCAGAATGCGCACTTACTGAACTTAGCATATAATTGGTGTTCCCTTAAGCGCGTTAATACGATCTGCAAGTGTTGAGCATGCTCCTCTTCATTCTTGGAGTATATCAAGATATCATCTATGAAGACCACCACGAATTTATCCAACTCGGGCATAAATACCGAGTTCATCAGATATGTGAAGTGGGCCGGAGCATTTGTCAGTCCGAAAGACATAACCAAATATTCAAATAATCTGTACCGCGTAGTGAACGCGGTCTTTGGTATATCCTCGTGCCGGATACGGATCTGATGATAGCCCGATCTAAGGTCAATCTTAGAGAAAACCCTTGCTCCAGTCAGTTGATCAAATAAAATATCAATCCGCGGAAGAGGGTACTTATTTTTGATAGTGACCTCATTACGGGGTCGATAATCCACGCACATCCATAGCGTCTGATCCTTCTTCTTGACGAAGATGGCTGGACAACCCCATGGCGATGAGCTTGGCCGGATAAATCCTTTTTCAAGTACATCTTGTAATTGGGTCTTAAGTTCTGCCAGCTCATTTGGAGGCATTCAGTACAACTTTCTAGAAATAGGGGTCGTACCGGGCTTCAACTCAATCACAAATTCTACATCTCTTTCTGGTGGCAATCCAGGCAAATCTTCTGGAAAGCCGTTTGGGAACTCACATACAACCGAAATATCTTTAATCTCCGGTATGATGGCTTCATATACTCTACCAAATGGTTTAGCTGGAATGGCTACGGGGATAGACAAAAGAACTTCTTTTTGGTTATGACTCAACCTGATGGTTCTCTGATCAGTGTTGAGGATTGCTTTATGCTGGGCCAACCAATTCATGCCCAAAATTACATCTATGTCTTGGCCTTTCAGAACAATCATATTAGTAGGAAAGTCCCGTCTAGCCAATGTTACGGGCACTTGGAAAGCCACTTCTTTAGTAAATATTTGTCCCCCAGGCGAATGGATTTTAAACCCTTCCCTTGATTCATGGTATGGAATGCAATGTTGCTCCACAAATCTCTTACTTATGGATGTATGCGAAGCACCAGAATCAAAAAGAATAATTGCAGGGTAATTGGCCACGAGGAACATACCCATCATCATCGGTTCACCTTCCGGTGTTGTGGCCACTTGAGTGCAATAAATCCGTCCAGTTTTCCTTGTATTCTTACCCGCGGTATTGGTTGCCGCATTTCCCTTGGAACTTCCGAAGCCTTGTTGATTATTTGATTGATTCTGCCTCGGGTATGGTCAGTCCTTAATAAAATGCCCGGACTTTCCACAGTTGAAGCAGCCCGTTGATGAGCTTGGAAGAGCAGGGAAATGAGTGCCAGGGGCACCCGACTGATTTGTAGCGGTGGGGGCAGCGGTAGGACGGATAAATACTGGCTGCTTGAAAGGGAAGGAGGGTGGGCGTGATGAAGAACGATTCTAATTGAAAGGTCGGATGACCAACCTTTGCCTTTTCTCGGGACCCTGATTGGGCCTGTTGCCTCTATAACCCTTGAATTTTCTAGATCCTGCATATTTAGCCTCAACTACCAGCGCTGTGCTGACAGCCCTTCTGTAAGTAAGATCGATGCAGGTGGCCATCTTTCTTTGCATTCGATCATTCAAGCCTCTCATGAAACAATTCTTCTTTTTCATGTCCGTGTTGACTTGATCAATTGCGTATTAGGATAAGTGATTGAATTTATTGAGATACTGGGTAATAGTATCCCCGCCTTGCTTAAGCTTCATGAACTCCTCCTATTTCATATGGAGGACTCCTTCAGGTATATAATGCTCTCTGAAAGCCAACTTGAACTCATCCCATGTGATTTGATGACCAGCCGGTTGAACGGCAACAAAGTTTCCCCACCACGTACTGGCAGGGCCTCGCAGTTGTTGTGCTGCAAACAGGGACTTTTGAGTTTCTGAACACCGAAGAAGCCCAAACATTTGTTCAATGACGTGGATCCATTCATCCGCCTCTAAAGGATCTTCTGCTTTGACAAACAGTGGAGGGCGTCTCTCGGAGAAATCCAGGTAAGAGGTTTCACGGGGGCCTTGCGGATATGCCCTCCCACCTTGTTGTTGCATCTGTTGCCCTGCCATTTCCCGCAGGAAACGGGTATTATCGGCCGTGGCGTTAACCAAGGTAGCGATGGCCTCGGCTAACGTGGGAGGTACTGGAGGTGGGTTTGGTGTTGCTGCCCTCCCGCTGGAGGTTCCTGCTCCGTCCTATGAACGAGTCTTGGAAGGCATCTGAGGTAACAAACATTTGGAAACAAAATATAATATGCCAAAGAAAACCATCCATTTTACATTACTAAAAAGGGTAATGTTACAGACTCGAATTTTACAACAGGATTACACTACCTATTATACATTACTACTACTTCTACACTATACTATTCTTGCTTCTTGTCACTTTTGGTAGCCTCGTTGTCGGGCGTCGGAGACCATTCATCTACTAACTTCATAGAGGGAGGAGGCCTAAAAAGGTCCAGTTCACCACCGAAGGCTTCTCCCGCTGTCCAAGAAGGTCCGGCTTCTGTCCCGACAGGATCCGCAGGTACATTGGGATGCAGTTGGGAATACAATACATCTGTCCAAGAAGGTCCGGCTTCTGTCCCGACAGGATCCGCAGGTACATTGGGATGCAGTTGGGAATACAATACATGAACTTCTTCATGTAAGGTATTACAATAAACCTACAAGCTATCTATGGCTGAGCTAAGCTTCTCCACGCGGGCTCAAGCTTTTGCCTTCTTAGCCCAAGCAAGCGAACGAGTGTTAACCGCCCAGTTGAGCGCTAGATCCTGTTCCGCGAGCTGATCTTGCAGGTAGCGGATGTCTGCTCTTAATTCATTTATTCTTTCTCCATCCGTGACCCATATGTCATTCCTGCGATGGAGTTCTATTCGAAGCTGATCCACTTGGGCTTCTAGATCCCCGATTGGATCATTGCTACCACTGCTGCTATCTTCATACCGTGGGGCAAGTTGATGATGGGGTACACCGATTGGTCCGGTAGACTTGCGCGTGGTCTTTCTTGTGCGCGGCGGCATTTCTTAAGGGGGAAAATCTTATTAGCATAGTTTTTAGCATGATGCATGTGTAATTATAGAATCAACCTTAGTTGATTCACACCTTCTATACATTGCACTCAAATGAGTTCTTTAGAAAGAAGCTAGATAAGAAAGAAAGAAATTTTCTAGATAAGTCTTAGAAAATTCTTTTGAAGATGCCTCATAAGGTCTGCAGAGATGGGCTTCGCTCTAATACCATCTATGGCGGAACCTCCCAAGTCATTAGGCCCACCTACAGTTGTCCTTGTCCAACGGACCTCAGACAACCCTGCTGGTGCCCCTGAATCACTTGACAAGTTTGGTATCTGCTTTTCTTACCTTTCCCAAGAGCGTTTTACCCGTCACGCAGACATTACAAGCATCGGAGATACGAAAATGCGGAAGCAGTTACATAAACTTACCTTTATTTAAAAGTAAGACAAAGTTAAATATTTACAGACCAGAACATAATATACGAGTGCAGAGTATTATTATTACAAACCATGGGAGGCAAAAACCCCTCCCGATAAGTTTTAAACAAAAGTTTTGTGGAGGATCCTT
This sequence comes from Zea luxurians, assembly GCA_029449295.1. Taxonomy (NCBI): domain Eukaryota; kingdom Viridiplantae; phylum Streptophyta; class Magnoliopsida; order Poales; family Poaceae; genus Zea; species Zea luxurians. The sequence continues at coordinate 120,366,369 of JAOPSE010000009.1, forward strand.
TCCTCCCGCAGCTTTACTTGTGATGCTCTTCCTTTGGTACCACCTTTGAACAGAAGCAACAAAAGTTTGTCGCTTCTTCACCTAAAAACAACAGGGAATAAAACCCTGAGTATGGAACTACTCAGCAAGTATTACCTGACTAAAGAAAAGACTCTTAAGGGTATGCTGGCTTTAAGGGAGTCAAGGTAAGGCTTAACAATAACCAAAGACTCTGTTTGCAGAAATGCTTACTAAAAGTGGATCCTTAAAAATCAAATTTTACTTGTTAGGTTAGGTAGCATTACCTGTATCTAGAGTTCTTTCTACCCTAGTTCAATCACTTGACCTGCACTAGCCAATTTCTTAACAACCCTTCATCTTTACTAGAGTTCTACGTATAAGTCAGTGACCAAGTCTTCATAACCGCGAAGGTACGGCGATCCGAATCGATTATACTCAGCTGAGGATCTCCAATCACACGACATATGTAGCACTTAACCCTTGCATATGTCAACTCGCCACTAGGGTTCTTAAGACCAGATCAGGTTCACGCCAACCGAGAGCACAGATACACCACCGTCCAGCCTCTTGCCACGGAGAGTACACGCTACTCTCGCCATCTCTCCACTCCCATTGTGTGGTATCTTATTCTAGTATTAGTCTTCCCGAGGCAAAGCTTACCCATGACGAGGCATGTGACCAGTTAAAGGGTCCTCGGTCAGCAGGCCTACATCGACACGGTCCTTACTCAACTTAGACGGAGACACTACACTGAGACTCTTTTCTCATGCAAGTCACCCGCCCGGTCTCAGCTTAATCATTTCAATTCCCCAAAGTTTGGTACCTGGCAGAGGTACATCTTTTCCGATGTTGAACCCATCATGGCCATGATGGATCCACCATCAAGTTTTATTTTCAAAAACATCCCTCCCACTTTGCAACATCATCTTTTGTAAAAACAAAACATTTTGTTTTGCTAAAGCAAGACTAAGCATAGGAAAAACCTTTTGTAAAACACGGATTCCAAGGAAGGTAATCAAATTCAAGGAAGGAAATGCAGGAATTGTTTTAGCAATCAACTCCTATCACCTAATGCATCAAGCAAGTGAGAAAGAGTTTAAAAGAATCAAGGAGGTGGCAAATGCACCAGGGCTTGCCTTGGTTTACAGGTGAATCAGGCTCGGTCCCATAGATGTCAAAATAGAAACAGCTGCCTGCCTGATGTTCCTCAGGTGGTGGTGGTGGTGAAGTCTTCTCTTCTTCTACTTCAACTTCTTCCTCGTTTTCTAAATATAACCATACATAATAATGAATGCCTATGTAATGCTCATGAGAGTGCAAAGATAATAAATGTTTGTTATCTAAAGTCTTGAATACAATTTTCCTTCACGGATCTCCGAGAACTTAGGGTTTCTGGAGTCAACAGCGAAGTTCACAGGGCAGAGGAGGTAGGGTTTTGGGTTCCAAGAATCAAACAAGGTTCAAATCATACCAAACTCTACTCAAAGCTTCTAAATAGTGTATAAGGGTCATCTAAAAAGTTTGGGGATTTTTGGGATTATTATTGATTTTCTAAAAATCTAGAAATAAGGTTTTAGACTGTTTTAAATACTCTATAATTTCTTATTTGAACTAAAAATCCTGAAACTATTTTTATTAAATTCTATGGAAAATTAGGAATCTAGCAAAATTGGTTTGGCATTTTTACCATTTTTCTACCAATTTTTAGAATTGTTTTAGCTCTGGCAGAAAGAGAAAAAGAAAAACACTGAATAGTACAAGGCTGAAAGCAGCCCAAGACGGCCCACTCCCAGCAGAAACGCGCTCGTGCGCGCGCCCTTAGCAGGTTTACACAGAGGTCCCCGAAGACTTGAATAACTGGTTAAGAACCCTAACTACTGTTGATCTGAGTCACTGACACTTGTAAAAAGGTCCCTGGACTTCTATTTCTTCACCACGCTAGGACCACGACGTCGCACGGCGGAGTCTTGAACGCCGGCGAGGTTAGACTGGCCGGATGGCGCAAGTATTGGTGCTCCCAAGCGGCAGACACCGAATTGAACCCCTCCCGCGCATTTTCCCCAAATTAATTTTACTAAGGGCGCACAGAAACGACCTACCCACGGTGACCGCATGGGCAACGGAAGAACACGGATGTTCACGGCAATCCAGGGCAATCTAATTCAATCAAAGGGGTTGAGGAGCTTGAGGAGGACCTAAGGACGCTAGAACAAACGATCAAGGCGCTGGAACTGACCTGGAGCAAGCTGTCCACGGCGAGGGTGACCGTGCGGTTTTTTGAGCAGATTGGGGGAAGTCCAAAAAATTGGAGCTCACTGGTGATCGTTTGGGGGCAATACTTGGTGGCTGGGTGCATGATGATCCTATGGAGCTCATGGTGGCCTCAATTTATAGTAAGCAAGAGCGGTGGCCGGGAATTTGAGCGACGACGCGCGGCGGCCGGAGGGACAAGGAGTTACTGGCACGCGATTAGTGTCCGGTTACCGTGGCCATCTCCCCGATGATGGACAGAGGATTACAGCGGGGCACGGCAACGCGGTGGAAGTGCCAGGGCACGTGGCATCAAGTCATGAGGCGGCTGTCGCCGGTGAGCTTATCCAAATCCACCGTGGCGAGCTCGGTACGGTGGCCGGAATTGTTTACTGGCCGGAGTTATCTACGGCGACGATATTTATGTGACCCCGAGCGCTGTCCAATCAATCCGAGCACGAATCAAGACGGCGACGGCACAAGTCGTGTGCGGCTCGTCGGCGGTGAGGGGCTGAGCTGTCCATCTGATCTTATTCAGATCACTGTACAATGGCATTCTTCTTCAGTGCACCTGACAGTCTAATTTGCAGGGCCTGAATCTCAAATCTTTACATAATAACTGACTAATCTGCCTGTATCAAAGTTGTTACCCAATGATTCAGCTACAATCTTGCTATAGCAACTATAGCAAAATTCCTACTAAATCAAGGTTGAATCCTAGTCCAAAGATGGCTTGGTTACACTGTCAGTCTGATTTCAGACTGAGGGCAGCCTGACAGCCCATCTTTGAGCACATTTTTCTTCAAATTTTTCATAACAACAATGTTTAATCCCTTAAACAAAGTTGTTCTCTAAACATAGCTCTATAGATTTGATGTGGTGACCCTAGGCAAATTCACAATATCTTTGGATCTACAGAGCCCTAAAGTCAGCCCTTCAACACTGTTTTTAGACTTAACAATATGGTCACACAAGTGGTGTTTTTGCAAATAGGCCCAAAACCTAGGGTTTAAGTTGCAAACACACATATTTGTGAACCAAATGACCTAAGATTCTTTAACTTCATAGTTTTTGCACTTTAATCCAAAAGTGCACTAATTTTGCACTTAGCCCCCTAGGGTTTAGGTTTAGGACTTTCCAGGGTTCCAATTAGGGTTTCTTGCACTCTTAGGGTTTGGATCCCACTTGAGTTCATCCATGGTGACACTTTATGATTATTTCTAACAAGTTTTGAAGTTTTTTGTTTAAGCCTTGTTTGTTCTATTATACCCAATCCAGGGTTGAATACCCTACTCTAGGGTTTGATTCACAAAATGCCATAACAATACAACTTGTTTGAAATTTTTGCCTAGTGAATGCACTCTAGGTGTAACAAACATATGAGATGCCAATGCTTATGATGTTATGCTCAAGTTTTAGTAATAGTAACACCAGGGGTGTTACATAAGCTACCTTCGATCGTCGGGAACGCGCTTGATTGCCCGTAGTGTCCGCTGTCGCCGTGGACAGGGCGTGTTAGTGCGTCATTAGTAAAATTAGTTGAGGGGAAACTCTCATTAGGGCTTGAATTCGGTCTCTACCAAAGTAGAACGCCAATCATCGAGTAAATTGGCCGGTACAAGCTCACCGGAGCTCAATTCCCTGCCGTTTGCCATCATGGACTAGAGGTTGCGAAGAGAGAAAAGTGCAGGGGTATTTCTGCAAGTGTCAGCGAGACAGAGGAATAGTGGGAGGGACTCTTTAAAGAAATTCAAAACATCAGGGCTCTCTGTGCAAAACCGCCAATGCAGGCGCGCGCGGGCGCGTCCATGTTTTCTGTTCAGGTTGGGCCGACTTGGGCCAGTTTAGATCCAACACTGTTCATTTCTTTTCCTTTTCTTTTTCTGTCAGGGTTTAAGAATTTCTAGAAAATTGAAGAAAAATGCTAAAAATACTAGACCAATTTTGCTAGGCTTCTAATTTCTTATAGTATTTGATAAAAATAGTTTCAGGATTTTTAGTTTTAATACGAAATTTTGGGGCATTCAAAATAGCCAAAATCCATACTTCTGGAATTTTAGGGAATAATTAATAATTCCAAAATTCACCAAACTTTTTTAGTAAACTTTAAATATTGTTTAGAAACCTTGGGTAAATTTTGGTATGCTTTGGACCATGTTTGATACTTAGAACCCAAAACCCTAGCCCCCTGCCTTATGAACTTCACTATAGACTCTGAAAACCCTAGTTTCTCGGAGATCCGTGAAGGAAAGTTATATTCAAGACCTTAGATAATAAACTTTTATTATCTTTGCATTTTCATGAGCATTACATAAGCATTCATGATTATATATGGTTATGTAAACTTTTATTATCTTTGCATTTTCATGAGCATTACATAAGCATTCATGATTATATATGGTTATGTATAGAGAACGAAGAGGAAATAGAAGTTGAAGAAGCCCGGACTACACCACCACCACCACCTGAAGAACCTCAGGCAGGAAATATCTTTTATTTTGATATCTGTGGAGCAGAGCCTGATTCACCTGTCACACAAGGCAAGCCCCGGTGCATTTGCCCCCTCCTTGTTATTTTGAAATCTTTCTCACTTACTTGATGCATTAAGTGATAGGAGTTATGTGCTAAACCAATTGCTGCATTTCCTTCCTTGGATTTGGTTACTTCTCCTTAATCCCTGATTTACAAAAAGGTTTTCCTTATGCTTAGCTTTGCTCTAGAAAAACAAAATGTTTTGTTTTCACAAAAGATGATGCTTCAAAGTGGGTGGGATGTTTTCAAAAACAAAACTTGATGGTGGATCTATCATGTCCATGATGGGTCCAACATCGGAAAAGATGTACCTCTGCCAGGTACCAAACTTTGGGTTTGAAATGATAAAGCTGAGACCGGGCGAGTGACTTGCACGAGAAGAGAGTCTCGGTGTAGTGTCTCTGTCTGAGTCGATTAAGGACCTTCTCGATGTAGGCCTGCTGACCGAGGACCCTTTAACTGGTCACATGCCTCGTCATGGGTAAGCTTTGCCTCGGGCAAACTAATACCAAAATAAGATAACACGCAATGGGAGTGGAGAGATGGCGAGAGTAGCGTGTACCCTCCGTGGCAAGAGGCTGGACGGTGGTGTATCTGTGCTCTCGGTTGGCATGAACCTGATCTGGTCTTAAGAACCCCGGTGGCGAGTTGACATATGCAAGGGTAAAGTGCTACATATGTCGTGTGATTGGAGATCCTCAGCTAAGTATAATCGATTTAGATCGCCGTAACTTCGTGGACATGAAGACTTGGTCACTGACTTACACGTAGCATTCCAGTGGATAAGAAGGGTTGTTAAGAAATTGGCTAGTATAGGTCAAGTGATTGAACTAGGGTAGAAAGAACTCTAGATGCACGTAACTTTACTTAACCTGACAACTAAAACTAGGTTTTTAAGGATCCACTATTTGTAAGCATTTCTGTAAACAGAGTCTTTGACTATTGATAAGCCTTACCTTGACTCCCTTAAAAGCCAGCATACCCTTGAGAGTCTTTTATGTTGACAGGTAAGACTTGCGAAAGTACACTTCGTACTCAAAGCTTTGTCCCATGTTGTTTTAGGTGAGGAAGCGACAAACTTTTGCTGCTTTTGTTCAAAGGTGGTCCCCAAAGAAGAGAACAAGGAGTGAAGCTTCGGGAGGAAAAGATCCTCCGTTAAAAACTTTTGTTTGATGTTTATCGGGAGGGGTTTTTGCCTCCCAGTGATGTAATAATAATACTAAGCACTCTTATTTTTATTCTGGTCTGTAATAATACTACTCTTTCTTACTTTTCAATAAAGTAAGTTATTGTAACTGCTTCTGCCTTTTTGTACCTCCGATATATTGTAATGTCTGCGTGACGGGTGAAACGCTCTTGGGAAAGGTAAAGAAAGCAGATATCGAACTTGTCAAGTGATTCAGGGGCACCTGCAGGGTTGTCTGAGGTCCGTTGGATAAGGACAACTGTTGGTGGGCCTAATGATTTGGGAGGTTCTGTCACAAAGTGTGTCGCTCCGGCTCTAGCAAGCTGCCTTCTGCTGAGCCCACGCAGGAGCGAGGGCCACCGTCTCCGCTGTGTACTGCCGAGGCGGTGGCGGGTGGGACTGAACTCTCCATGGACATCTGCGTGGATGACTACCGTGTGGGTGGTGTCATGATGTTCGATGCCCACACAGGGCAGGGACTCGTCGGTGAGTTTTTATTATTATATGTTTTTTTCACGAGGTCTGGGTCTTGGACGAGACTGTGAAGCAGGGTCGGATGCTGGGCAACTGGCTGTTGTCCCGGCGTCGGTGGCGGCCGCGTCGGTCACGGCGACGACCGAGGCGAAGGGTGCTTCGTAGGACCCGTGGTCCAAGTTTTGCGCCAGCGGTGAGATAACTTCGGCCGCCGCCGCTAAAGACGTGGCGGGCTCAGTTGCGCAGCAGCTGAAGCATGTAAGTCGTCTTGGACTTCATCAATTTGTTGTGCTTATGTGATTGCGAATTTGATGGACTTTTCATGGCAGGCGGCTGCCTTCGCCGATCATGTTGCATCGGGCGCTCTGATCTCGGAGTTCGCTGCCGAGAGGCGACGACTCGAGGGGAGGATTGAGCGCCTCCGGATGCAGCACATGGAAGCTGTGCGGGACAAGTCGGCTGCGGAAAACAAGAGCCACAGTGTAACACTATGAAAATCATTAAATAAAAATAAACATTTAGTTAATAATGATATTTATGGTAATTAATTTTCTCTTAAGTGTTCGTTATTTATTTGCCTTTGGGATGATTTTTGAATGGTCATGATTGATTTTGAATATTGAATATCATTTCTTCTTAAATGAAAATTTACATAAATAATATAATAAATATTAGTCCAAGAATTAATATGTTATTTATAAATAATTTTGGTTTGATTATTATGAATTTTATGATTATTTAAATATGTATTTCAAAATTAGAAAAGGAAATTCGAAAAAAAGAACAAAACTTAACTAACCCTAGCCGGCCCATTAGGCCCAACACCTAACCCTAAGCTGTCGCGCGCCCGGCCCCTGCCTCCTCCCCAAGCCGCCGCCGCCAGGGACATTTTTTTCTTCTTTTCTGTGTGCGGGCCCCACCTTCTTCTCTCCTCTCCCTGCTCTCTTGGCGACGTCGACCAGCGCCCCAGCCGCCAGGGCACCGAGCGCGCCGTGCGCAACCCCGACCCGCCAGGAGCAGCAGCCGCGCCCAGCCCCGCTCAAGCCGCGTAGCCACCTAGCCCTCCCTGCACCCGACGCGCCCAAGCACCGCCCAGCCCCGACGGATGCCGCCAGGAGCCGAGCAGTGCCACGTCACCCGGCCGCGCCCCTACGCGCGTAGCCACCCACGACCCGGTGCCGCGACCTGAGCCACCAGGCCCCACGACATCGCCCCAAGCCCCATCGCGCCTAGAGCACTGCGACCCCGCGACCTGACCGGACCCGAAGCCGAGCAGCCTCTGCCCCGACGCGCCAGGAACACGCTGAGTCCCGCCCGCGCCAGAAGTCCAACCGACACCCGCGCCGTCCGTTCGTCTTCGTCATTAATTGTGCTTGATTGCGTCCGTTTCCCTTCCCCATTACCTCTCCCAGTGATGAACGCCATCAATGGCAGCCATGAAGATACTGCCGCCCCTCTCTCTCTCCCTGGCTCTCCTCTGCCTCTCCCTCTCTATAAATTGGACGTCGAACTCTCTTCCCTTCCTCCACGAGCTCTCTTCTCCTCTCCTCTGTTGCTCTCACTCTCCCCGCTTGCCGTACCTTGCAGCGCTACCTCCCGCCCTGCTTTGTTGTGTGTGTTGCATCATTACTGGAGAACATTGTTGGCTCACGTACCGAGTTCGCCGTCGATGACCCTGTGGAGATGCGCCAGAGTTTGTACCTCGCCATCCACCGACGACAGCGCCCATTCCCTTGCTCGCCTGAGACATGCCCGAACTCCATCCAAACCTCGTCGTTACCTGCCCGTCGAACCACTCCCTCTCGTCGACATTCATCCCTCCCTGCGCAAGAACGAGAACCCAAGGTTGGAGACAACCCAAAACAATTTGAATTCATTTTTATCATGTTTGAATTTATGAATTTTATGAATTATTGTTGTAATTTTGAGATGATGTGATTTGGTGATTCGTGTACGATTTTAGAGATTCGATACATACGTGTAACCGAAATCGAACCCGCGACAACGCTTTGAATATGCGTAGGATTTTATAATTTTAAAAATGAGTACGGTCACTAGTCACTACCGTGGCGATTTTCATACTAGAATATGTTTATGGATTTGATTTCGCTTTAATGTGTGGAGCGATAATTGGTTAGTATTGTTATAAGTGTAATATTAGTTATCTTAGTGATATAAGAAATTGAAATAGATATTAAGCCACGTATTTCCGGTCGAATAAAAAATGTATAGATTTTACTGTTCATAATAAATGTATTCATAAGTATAGCACATAATTACTTAGAATAGTAAAATACTCATTTATGTCATAATAACCATGAATAGGTTATTAAAAGTCCTATTTAGTAATTTACAATTAATTCTTAGTATATTAATGTTAGAGGAATTAAATAAACAATTTTTAGTTATACGTATAAATTCTATTTAGAAAAGAAAGGAGAAAACAGAAATAGTAGAATTTTATAATAATGTTAAAATAACTTAATTAGGCGCTTATACTTTCCTAATAATGAAATTTATAGTTATGTTGGTAAATATATGTTTCTTACTAAAGAATTGGATAATTTTTTTCTACTTTAAAATGACCTTTTAATAGATATCATGTTTTTGATTTAATAAGGTTCGTTATAGATATTTAAGTATAGCCGTATTAAATATAAACTTAAAAGAATATGTAGACCATATGTTTCTTAATAAAAACAGAATGATAATCATTTATTATCCCTTCATATAAAACTCATTTAGTCTCATATTTAAGTATCCATAATTATATGCTTTACAATAGTAATATGTCATTTAACTTTTCTAATAATGATATAATGGCTTAATTAAGTGCTCACACCGTCATAACTAAAATGATAGTTAATAGTATACCAATAAATATAGTATTCATTTTAATTATTTAGATCATTTGTTCCTACAATAGAATTAAAGATAATTAATAGATTAATTATCCTTTATCATAATTTATTAATCAAACCTATAGTAAATTTGTTCTTAACTAGATTTATGACATGATTAATGAGTTCATAGAATTTAGTCCACCTTATATACGAATCACTTAGTTGTTCCTAAAGAATAAAATAAAATAATTAGTGTTCATATTCTTTTATAACTTAAAATGTTACTTTATATATTGACTTCGAATATAATAATATAGGCTATGTGTTTCTATTAAAATTAAAAGATAGTTATTTGTTCATTATCTTTTGCATGAAAATCCACTTAAGGCTCATAACCTAGCTCGTTTTAAATAGGTGATTAATTATGACCTTTTCACATAAAAAGTTGTTTAAGCTATTTATGAGACTTGTAATGTTTAATAATGTGTTTTATAACTCATTAACCATAGACATATAACATATATCTTCTCTAAAAAGTTAAAAAGGTTTAATATTGTTATTACGTGTTTTATCATCTTATAAACCCTTTATCTTAGACGTATCGCTTATGACGTTTTATAAAAGATTAAAATTGATGAACCTAATATTTGTATATTTTAATTAAGATATTTTTAAGCGCATGTCTTGTTTTATAAAGTATAGATCACACATTTTTGAAAAGAACACCCTCTTATTATAGCCATTATTTGCGATGTTTTTGAAAAGCGAATGCTCTTTTCGTTAAGCTTTCTTTTAGCTTTGCGTATGTGAATGTTGTATGTTATTGAGTGGTGTTTGTTCTTCTTGTTTGTTTGTGTGATATTAAGTGGTTGATCTAGTAGTTGAGAATCAAGATATATTCCATGGAAGAACCTCGAGTTTTCAATAAGCAAGGCAAGTGGACTTCTCCCTCTGCATACTCTATTTGATCCCAAACAATACATTTAATAAAGTTTATTCTTCAATGAATATATGCATAATTTGACGGGTTACCTATTTAGATAACCTTTCCAACCTTACTCCTTGTTTAACCTGGGATTATGATCTAATCAAGTAGCTATGCTATTGCTACAACTTAACTTTATGCAGTCACTCCCGCTTATGATATTAATGTTCCAAATGGTATGTTTACATTATTGTTGTTAACCCGATGGTTAAACAAGATTATTGCATATTAATTGGAACATGGAGTGACCATCCGAGAAAACAGTGCTACCATGAGAACTATCATGGCTCTGGTCTTGGCTAAATAACTAGGGAAGTCTTATGTTGGGTGCTGGTCGTGGTCGACCGAAACGGGGGCATCTAGCAAGCGCTTATAGTACCGGCTCAGGCAGATTGGATACGGGCATAGTTCCCAAAGCTTTACCCTGTGGTCCGAACTATAAGTTGGTTACGGTAGGTGTGCCTTATGCAGTTTGACCATTTCCAGCATTTGCGTAATGAGGACTCTAGGGAGAAGCCTCGTAGTGAGACCCTGGCCATTCACCTCGGAAGTGAATAGGGTATAGCTAACCCGGGCTAGAAGGGAATCGCGACTCATGGGTAAAGATGCGCCATCTTTGCATAGTGTAAAACTGATATATCAGCCGTGCTCACGGTTATGAGCAGCCTAGACTCCTCACATGATAATTGAACTTGAAGATGAAATAAATCGAGATCCGATGATCTGCCAATGGTTTGCTTAAGTGGTTTCACTTAAGTGTTTTTGATATACTCTTATACCTTTGTTTAATGGGAATACTTGGGATTCACACTTATTAGTAAGACAGGTGTTGTTAATAAAATGTTGACCAACTAAAATGCTTACTGCTCAACCTTAGCCTCACCTTGTTACCTTGCATTAGTTTTTCCCCCACTTGCTGAGCTCCGACCATAAGTGATCTCACCCTTGCTTAATTTTGATCAGAAGTTTGTAGATGAAGATATGATGCTGAACTCCATGGATGCTAGTCTAGTGATACCCCCGGTCATCTTCCTGTGGATGGATTTTCATGTTTTGCTGTACTTTGATGGATAAAGGTTAAGTCATTATGTCTGTTCAAAGTGTAATATGTTAATATAATCGTTATTTATGCTTTTATGCATTGTTCTTTTGATATATTACACTTGTGACGTCAACATATGTGTGGAAATAGATCTTGGCACACATATGGTAGGCGCTCGGTTCTGCCCCCTGGAACCGGGTGTGACACGCAGGCTAATGGAAAGTTGTTGGCTGTGGAGGCCGAGAAAGAGGACCTCAGCCGTCGGCTAGCGGCAGAAAAGAAGGATGCGGACAGGGCCTGTGCTGAGGCGCAGGCCGCATGTGTCGAGGCCAAACTTGAGCGTGCTGAGGCCAATCTCGCTCGCCAACATGCTGATGAGGCGGAAGCAAGCCACAGTAGCCTGCACGGCTGCCTGGACAAAGCGGAGGCCTCTACTCGTGCAGAGGTCGACCGGACGCACGCATAGCTCGCAGACACGTACCGGCAGCTTGGTGCGCGGACCGCTCCCTTTGATGCGTCCGGTAAGGAGGTGGGCCTCCGCTTCCTCGAATGGCTGCAGAAGGAGCTGGAGGTGCTTCCAACAATTGTGACGGGCCTCATGTCCTTCGCCTCGCTCATCACCTGCGAAGGGGCCATGAATGCCTTGTCCTGCAAGGGGTGCAGGCTCTTCGAAGTCTTTGACCGATCGGACGAAAACTTCGAACTCGAAATCTTCTAGGTTGAAGACCCGGTGCTGAAGCGATCTGTCGGGTGCTTTATGATAGGATGTGGGGCCCTCACGGCCGTGATACTATCCGGGAAAGGTCCGACCGGGCGATGGAGCAGGTACGGACTTGTTTTGTGATTATATGTATGGGTATATATATATTTATATGTGGTTTTTGTTGAATGAGTATGCTATTTCTGTAGATGGCGCATGATGAGGAGGTCGAAGACCTCGGGGACCTAGAGAGCACGCTGCCCGCGGCATCGGGTGCGAAGGAAGGGATTGTGGGGTAGCTGGCGCCACCGTCCGATGCTGGCGAAGGCCCTATGATGACCCCCGCGCCGACCTGTGCTGGCGAGGACCCTGTGCCGGCCGCCGTGCCGACTGGTGAGGACACTTCGGTGGTGGCGGTCGCACCAACTGCCGAAGACCCTGCAGCGTCGGCCGGCCCTTCGCAGGTGGTGGGATAGGGGCTAGGGCTATCGGATGTAGGATTTTGTTTTTGTGATACTGAAACTTGGTTGTTGCGCTGGTTCCGACATGTGGGCCTGCGCAAGCAACCGCTACTGACGATGCCAATTTTGTGGTGGCCGCAACCGCAGTGCCTGCTAATGATAATTTATCTGGTTCTGAATCCGGGTCTTTTTCGTCTGATGGTGAGTTTGGGAGTCCGTTTTCCTAGACCGAAGAGTCTTTGGAGGAAGACTTGGATTATTTTGCTACCTTAGATGTGGCCACGATGGAGTCCTTGCCGCGGGTGGAGGTTGGCGAGATGTCTGATCTCCCTAGTGCGAGGACCGAGCGCCGGCAACGAAAGGTGATGTCGAAGCATAGCGTTAGCGAGGTTTCACGAAGTGGTAGGCGCCATTGAATGGGGATGGAGCGGGACCGCCTTCGAGTAGATCGGTTTGGTAAACGAGAGCTACTGTCTTTGCCGATTGGGACGAGCATTGGTGAGGGGGATCTACAGAATCTTTTTGAGGGTGAGGAATTGAAAATAATATTGTTCAATTGTAGGGAGGCGGGCATCATCCTGAAGGTTGAGCCGATGTAGTATGTGGTGCCCTCGCGTTGTCCTGTGCCAGTAGAGGTCGCAATTGTATTTATTTGCGCGATGGGTTCGATGACCCTTCGCTGTGTGTATGTAATCTGCAAATTGAATTGTGATGTGGCATGTTGCTCTTTGCTTATCACTGTGATGTTGTAAGCGTCCGGCGGCACCCTTGTCGATTCTTTGAACGGGAGTTGTCTCGTGGGGTAGACTTCGCGTTGCGCGTTACTGTGCTTGTCCGGCTGCACCCTTAGGCGGCTTTTGCACGAAATGTCTTTTAGTAAAAGACTTCGTATCGCGCACTTGTTGTGCTTATTGGCTGCACCATTAGGCGGCTTTTGCATGGAGTGTCTTTTAGTAAAAGACTTCGTATTGTGCACTTGTTGTGCTTATCCGGCTGCACCCTTAGGCGACTTTTGCACGGAGTGTCTTTTCGTGAAAGACTTTGTATTGCGCACTTGTTGTGCTTATCCGGCTGCACCCTTAGGCGACTTTTGCATGGAGTGTCTTTTCGTGAAAGACTTCGTATTGCGCACTTGTTGTGCTTATCCGGTTGCACCCTTAGGCGACTTTTGCATGGAGTGTCTTTTAGTAAAAGACTTCATATTGCGCAGTTGTTGTGCTTATCCGGTTGGCGGAGTTTGTCACACGCGAGGGTAGTCTACGCTACCTATCGTGATGACTTCGAGTCAGTCGAATGCCGAAGACCGTCGACACGGTCTTTTTCGACATGGTGATACTTGGAATTTTTGCGGGGGCTTTTTACTGTTATATTATATGACTCTGCCTCGTTAAAAACCTCACCCCCCGGGAGGAAAAGAGTGCGGGCCTGTGCAACATTGTTTGCAGAATTACATAGGCGCGTAGGCCCTGAGATTTAAACAAAAATTTATGGAGATTATCGATGTTCCACGAATGTTCTAAGTCCTCGTCGGATGATGTTGCCAGCCTATACACGCTGGGGGATGCCTTTGACTTGATGATGAATGACCTTCCCATTTCAGCTCTAGCTTGCCCCGTGATTCTGTCCGGGAGGTCCAAATGAGTACGAGGTCTCCTTTGTTGAATTCTCTTGGGACAACCACGTTGTCGCGCCAGGCCTTGGTTTGAGCCTGATATTTGTTGAGGGCCTGCAGGGCAAGGACACGGTCTCCATCGATGAGATCTTTGGACGTTGGTTCGTCGACATCAGGGACTGCTGATGTGTTTGTTCTAGGCGACCCATGCTTTATCTCTTGCGACGTCATGGCCTCGAATCCATACAATAGACAGAAAGGTGTGAATCCGGTTGCCCGGCATTCTGTCGTGTTTAGGGCCCATACCACTTCAGGTAGTTGGTCGGCCCATTTGCCCTTTTTGTCGTCGAGAAGTCTTTTCTTGATGGCAGTCAAAATCTTGCCGTTGGCGCGCTCAACGACGTCGTTGGATTGCGGGTGGTATACCGAGGCGAAGACAGGCTTGGTGCCGATGGAGAAACAGAAATCCTTGAAGTCTTGGCTGTCAAACTGTTTGTCGTTGTCGACTGTGAGTTTGGACGGGACTCCAAAGCGGCAGACAATGTTTTGCCAGAAGAACTTTTGGGCAGTCTTAGATTTTATCGTGGATACTGCTCTGGCCCCGATCCACTTTGTGAAGTATTCGACAGCAACGAAGGTGAATTTGAGGTTCTCTTGAGCCGTAGGCAGCGGTCCGACAATATCCAGCCCCCAGCGTTGAAGTGGCCATGTGTGGGTGATCAGCTTGGTGAATTGCGAAGGGTTGCTTGAGCGAGGGGAAAATTTTTGGCATGCTTCGCATGACCTTGTGACTCAATTCGCAGTATAGATTATTGCGGGCCAGTAAAATCCTTGACGGATCACCTTGGCAGCGAGGGCCCTGGGTCCTAAGTGGGAGCCGCAAGTTTCGCTGTGGACTTCGCGAAGGATTTGGATGCCTTCGGTTTCAGTTACGCACTTTAGCATGGGCTGACTAATCCCCTTCTTGTACAGCTGACCCCCTACTAATGCGAAGTCCCGGCTTCGGTGCTTTAGACGTTTGGCCTCATTGATATCGCTTGGATGGTAATGGGCCTTATAGATACAGAGTTATTGGGGCCCACCAATCTTCAGCCATGATGAGGTTGACAATGCGGTGGCCTTTGGCGTCCTGGGTTATTTGTAAGCCTTCTAGGTTGTGGACAGCTGGTGTGCCAATGACGTGGTAGAACACGTCGGAGGGCAAGGCCTCGCCTTTGGCCGCTGCTTTAGCCAACGTGTCGGCCTCTTCGTTCTTGGCGCGGTCAACATGGTGTAGGGTGAAACCCTTGAATTGTCTCTCGAGACTGCGGACGGCTATGAGATATTGCATGAGTGCGAGGTCTTTTGCTGCGGGGTGAAACCCTACTAATTTATTAAAAATGTGATATCTTCTAGATGAAATAATTTGTTTTAATCTGTTCAAGATGTGTTAGGTTCATGTTAGTTTCTGCGTATGTAGTAATAACATTATTTTAATTATGCCACATAGTTTAATTAATTAATATTTATTTATTTATTTATTTAATGTTAATTAGCAAGATAATCTAGTTAATTTAATTTATAGTTATAACCAATGTATTTTATAAATAATTTTTAATAGTTAATATCAACTCAAATATTTTAATTTAACACCTACTTAGTTTAAATGCAATATCGGTTAGATCGCATCTATTAGATTTATTGTGCCTAAAATATCGTTTTATCCATAAATTCTTCGTTTTAGCTCCGATTTTAATGGTTCTCGAACCTACGATCTCGTAGTGATGCGTAGGATCTTCTTAAGCTGTTTGTTCATATGCTTTAATGTAATTTTGCCATATCCATTATTTGCTTGATTGTATGTATTGCTACGAGTAGAGGCGAGGTGACGGGGAATCAGAAGCCCAACTTTTGGGTCAGTATGTGGACAACAGGTTATCGCAAGTATAAGGCAAGTTGTGCCCTTGATCACTCTTCTTTACGTAATAATGTCCTTGTTAATCAATATGACATGCTGAGGTTAATTTGATGGGACCTAATAGGTTACCCTAGTTTTGTTTACCCCACACCTTACAAATAAATGAACTATTGGGTAGACTTGCTATTGCTCTGCCTGGTTTTGGGATTATATTATATTTGAATTAGGATCATGTTCTATTATTATTGTAGTTAATTTTTGTTCATGATAAGACTATTGTGTTAATTGGAACATGGAGCTTAACTTGAGATAACCGTGCTACCACAAGGGTGGAATGGGATGCCCTTGGCTGACTAATTAGGAAAGCTAGTGGAGGACTACCTTACCCAAAAGGGGCAAGGGCGATAGAGGAGTTGTTGGTGTAGGAAGGTTCTCGGGTCAATCATGTTGCGATGGATTTTCGGACGAGGGATTCCTACATCGCTCTTCTCACGAAATCGTAGCGGGTTTTCTGAAGCTAGTGGAACTTTGTAAAGGACTCGTAGTGGATCCTAGCAATTCACCTTGGTAGTGTCTAAGGGTCTTGCAAACCCTGGATAGATGGGATACACGACTTGTGGGTAAAGGGCGCAACCTCTGCAGTGTGTAAAACTGGTATATCAGTCGTGCTCACGGTCAAGAGTGACTTAGGACTCTCGCATGATTAATTTATGAAATTAAATTTAATCTGCCATTTGCATTGCATTGTGGGATTTATTATTAATTATTGTCTCTTATTTTATTGGGATGGTATCTACTTATACTTAGTAACTGCTAATAAAATTTTGAACAACTTATTAAAAGCAACGCTCAGCCTTAACCATTCTCTTTGGTAAGCCTTACACTTCACATGAGTCCCCACCATAAGTGAGCTCATGCACATTATTCCCCACAACTTGTTGAGCGATGAATGTATGTGAGCTCACCATTGGTGTAGTCACATCCCCCATGTCAAGGACAGGTACCGCAAGATAAGGAGCATGAAGGATGCCCGATGAGTTCGTGAGAGGTCTAGGCCATCATCTCCTAGTCAACTATGGTTGCTGGATCGTTGTCTTCGTATGATGTAAATAATTAGGTATTTTATACAGAAATTTTATTGTGTAGTAAAGATGTGACATTCATTTTTGTACCATGAGTCATCAAATGTGTGAGACTTGATCCTAGCACACATTTGATTCACGCCCGGGTTTGCCCTTAAATCTGGGTGTGACAGTCCTCTGCGTACGTCCAGACAGCCCGCGCCTGGGGCTCGGATGGTTCGCTATGGTGCAGAGGGTCTTCTTCTTTGCAGCAGACCTATATCCCACCTCCTGGGAGGGACCCCATCAGGGAGGAGAGATCCTAGGGTGTGTCTTGGCGTCGGCAGGCCACCCAAGACGCCTCTAGTCGACGTAGAGCCGAAGAGAGGTGAAGATTTGAGGTAGAGGGAGGCTAAACTAGAACTACTCCTAATGTATAAGGTAAAAACTAGAAGTAGATTTGATTTGATCGATTGTGGGGGTTCAATCGGCCATAGCCCTTCATCTATATAAAGGGGGAGGTTTGCACCCGTTACAAGTCATTTCTCGAGTTAATCCCGCAGATTTAGCTAACAAATCTAGCAAGAAACTCAGAATCCTAACTGATTCTGCGCACACGCGTATCGTCCACGCCACCATTGCGGACTGTCTGGACCGCGGACCGTCTGGCCTCATGGCCGGACGTCTGCGAGGACATTTTTGTGTTCAACATATACCCCTGCCTTTTGGTAGAGGTTGATGAACCAAAAGCATATGCACTAAGCCTGATGCAAGTCACCGGTTTCAAACCAATAGTGTGATCATTCAATAGAGCTCTAATGCATATAGGTGGTTTGGGATTGCATCTTTCTCGACCATAACCATCTGATCAACGCATCAAAAGGTATAGAATGGAGGTGTCCCCCAGCCTGAATAGACAAAGGGACTATGCATGTACCATGAGTTCATCGTTGTACCATTCCATATTTGAACAGGACAATATATCGACGATGAGTAGGCGGGTGGAAAGTTTCCTGGCATCATAGGATGAATAGGAGATGCTTGTTGTGTTGCCTTTTGGGCTGTTTTATTCTGCCATTTTGTTTTAGCAGGTGACCGGGGTTTCTTTGTTGGCCGATCATGTAGAACGGCCTTCTTGCTAGCATATTTGTCGAGCAATTGATCGAAAGTAAGATCAGCTTTGACCAGCCGACCATGTGTGTTATATCTGCTTTGCCCCTGTGTCCTCTTTTTTTTCTTTGTGTGAAGGCTGACGCCCCTAGACATGGGCGGACTGTCCAGCTGAATCAGCTAGACCGTTTTTCTAAGCACCAGACCGTCCGCACATAGGTGCCAGACCGTCCGCGATGCTCAGGTCAGGTTGCCGCGCTCGGCTCCTTAATTGAGTCTACCCCCTAGCGCCTCCGAACTTGTTAGTCTTCTTGTCCAGAGCCTTCCGAGCAATCCCTCCTTGTGATATGTTTGACGTGTGAGGATCACCAATGACGGTGCTTTCGCCCTTGCCTTTATTGACCATTTTCGGCCGAACAAAGACCTTTTTGCTTGTGGGTTCTATTGTATTTACAGGAAATGGTTGTGTGTCCACTTGCATCTCCTGAAAAGCCAATCGGTCCTCATTTATGACCGATTGTACCTATCGACGAAAAACATTACAATCATTGGTGACATGGGAAAAGGAATTATGGCATTTACAATAAGCACGTCTCTTTAATTCATCCATAGGGAGAATAGTATGAGTTGATTTAATGTTGCCATTTTTTAGTAGCTCGACAAATATTCTATCGCATTTGGCAACATTAAAGGTAAATTTAATCTCTTCTTGCCGATTCTTTTGAACCGGCTGTAAAGAAGAACATGCTAAAGATTTGACCTTTGTTGGCCAAACAAAATCAGCGGTATATACATCTGTGAATTCATTATCTAAACTATGACACTCTACTAGATGTATAATATGGGCGGCCGATTTTGATGTCTCTCTAAATCGGCTTTCACAAGCCAAAGCCCGCTGATGTAGCTGAGCTATTGAAAAGAACTGGGCGCCATCTAATTTGTCTCTAATTAGGATAGCAACCCATTAAAAGCTAGCCCTGCTAGCTCTTTGTCTGCGACATAGATCCGGAAGCATCGATTTCTAGTGTCCCAGAACCTCCGGATATAATCATTAACCAATTCTTCATGTCCCTATCGGACTAAAACTAAGTCAGCTAACCCCGGAAAAGAAATGTTCATGAAATTTACTCTCTAAATCATTCTAGGAATCAATGGAATTAGGAGGTAGGGTGGCGTACCATGCAAAATCTGTACCAGTAAGGGATAAAGAAAACAAACAAACACGAAAAGCTTCCCCATCGGCCAATTCATCTAGGTGTGCTAGGAATTGGCCTATATGTTCATGTGTGCTTCTACCATTTTCACCAGAAAACTTAGAAAACTCTGGTATCCTTGCCCCTTGTGGATATGGGACAGTGTCAAACCAGTGATCATATGGCTTTTTGATATGTCTGCCCCACTCTGGCTAAACTAACTTTGAGCCTTTCTTGAAATAGTTCAGCCATCTCTTCCCTAATTTTCTCCATTGCGCCCAGTGGCAGACCACCGGACCCTAGGCTGTGGGGCTCATTCGGTCGAGCATTGCTATGCCGACCTTCTTGCCATGACCGATCGATAATGTTGATCGGCTTGTGATCTTATGGTGCGCTATGGTTTAAATATGTAGGGGCAGAATGTATTATTGTTGTGGTGTGTAATAATTTGGTGCATAGTGCAACAGTAGGTTCTGCATACGCGTATCCGATCTGTCCAGTGGTAAATCCGAATTGCCCGGTTGTGCTCGCTATTATTGGCGTGCCACGCGGTGGTCCTGGTGCAGCCCCAAACTGTCTAGCAGAGAATGTCGGACGGTCGACATAAGGGCTGGACGGTCCAGGCAAAAGCTCAGACGGTTTGATCGTGTCCAGGGGCGCCAATCTACCAAGCAGGGACATTAGTGGTGGTATTTGCCCTAGATATAAATTCATCGACATACCATATAATGGCTGGGGCTGTGAATCCCCATTTGTTGTCGATGTATTAGACATAGATATCCTATTACTAGTTTCATCTGATGGAAAACTAGGAGCAACAGATTTCTCCAACGAACGTGCTAATTTTCTAATTGATTCCTCTAACCCTCCAATCTATTGTTTCATTTGATCTCCCTGCTGATCTACATATTGTTAAATAGATTGGATGTCGTCGGGTTTACTTACATTGGAGATTTGAAGCGAAGGTAGAAGAGATGCGACCTTGATCTCTCCATGTTTGACAACCTTCTGGTGACGATCCACCGTGAATTGTGACAAAAATCTCTCCTTCGCTTGACGCATGAAGTCTTCATATTGTTGTTGCTCATCAGCCGACAAGCTTTCTACAGCCGGCCTAAGGATATTGTCTAGGGATATATTAGTGTGATCTTTAGAATCGTCCATTTGAGGGCCTGATTTTCAGTAGATCTAGACACCTGTTCCCCAGTGGACTCACTAAAAAGTGTGTTGGCACCAATCTGGGTGCCAAACACTGGAATGTACCACCTGGTGTTGCTCTCTGTGGAGGCACGGATGGTCTACGACCTGGTGCAGGAGCGTTTCCTCCTCTGCGTACGTTTGGATGGTCCATGCATGGGGATCAGATGGTCCACGATGGCGCATATTGTCTTCTTCTTCACAGTGGACCTAGATCTCACCTCTCGAGAGGGACCCTGTTGGGGAGGAGAGATCCTAGGGTGTGTCTTAGCATCGACACGCCACCCAAGATGCCTCTAGTCTACGTAGAGCCAAAGAGAGGTGAAGATTTGAGGTAGAGGGATGCTAAACTAGGGCTAAACTAGAACTACTCCTAATGCATAAGGTAAAATGAGAAGTAGATTTGATTTGATCGATTGTGGGGAGCTCAATCGGCCGTAGCCCTTCATCTATATGAAGGGGGGAGGTCTGGATCCGTTAAAAGTTGTTTCCCAAGTTAATCCCATAGATTTAGCTAACAAATCCCGCAAAAAACTCGGAATCCTAACTGATTCTGTGCACGCCGGACCGTCCACGCCACACTGCGGACCGTCCGGCCTCAGGGCTGGACCATTCACAAGGACATTTTTGTGTTCAACATATTCTATGTTAATTAATATAGTTCATGTGATAAATATATTACAAAGAATTTAACTTAAGTGAACCTCATTCTAAGTTGCAAATTGGTCCGGGAACATATATTAATCAACTCATAGTTAGGTTGATTTTGACTAGATTGGTCTACCAACTAATCATAGGTTAGTTAAATACTCAATTATAAAAACAGGTGGGATGATACAAATATTGTTCTTAGTGTGTAGACAAGTTCATTACAAAGCTAATGCAACTGGAATGAGTCAAATTAGGATTAAATAGACAAGTCATGAATTTTCCAAGCCTCTAGATCTCTTTTTATACAGAAAAATCATTTTCTATATTTATTATATCAATTTTAGTGAATAATGGACTGCATAATCAATTTTAAAAAGATCCAGGGTTGGATTTGCAAAGATTTGGACTTGATAGTAATTACTTTTGAATAAAACTGGATGGTGGGTTGAGTATAAAATAATCTAGGGTCTCTTTTACAACCTCACGTTGTCGAAGGGGTATCGTCGTGTTCTAGCCGTAGGATCTCAGATCTACGGCAAGGAATAAATCTTAGTCATAACAAACCGGTATATATAACCCTAATCATCAGATTCTAAATCGACTGTCTAGATCAATTCCTGATCCGGTATGCAATGCCAATCATCGGATCATTATGCCCATGGCCCTGATTTCAAGCAACAAAGGGGGTACGGTTCTTTAATCTGGTTCGCCAACTCCCCATCCAACAGCCCGCGAGCGCCACCCTTCTCCACCCAGGCTGCGCGGTGATGCCGCCATGACCGGCAAACTCAAACTATCCTTGTCAGTGACCAATACCCAAGCCAAAATAACTACGCAGTGTGGGGGATATGAAGAACACGAGTAAGCTCATTACCTTTGGTTGTGCAGTGAGTTGACCCAGCCGCGGCATGCGGCCGTGTTGCGTCTGCACCCGACGTCAGCGAGAAATTACCGAAGCGACAAGGACCCACGCGCTCCGAGTCTCCTTCCTTCCATGTCACCTATTCAACTGAGCGTCTTTGACCACACCACAGTCTCTCAATCGGTGATGAGGCAAAGGACGGCATCGGCTGCTCTTGCTCCCCTCTCTCTATGCGCTCTCTCCCTATCGGCGGTGGCTGGAATTTGGGTAGCAATGGATAGGCAGGGGTTTGAGGGGGGTCAGGCGCGTAGGTTTATAGCTCCCCTCCCCCGGCGAAGTCGCTTAGGCCAGCTGTGATCGCGTGACTTGCGGAGGAGCGAAGGCACATGTGTTACGAGAAGATCTATAGGGTTTGTGAACCCCACAGCTCGGCGAAACAACACATCGCATGGATGCGGTCTGAGGCACCGACCGCCCTGCCCCACATGCCAGTGATACAAGCAGGTACGCCGAGGCGCGCAGCTCCTGGCAACTAAGCCGCTGATAACAGGGGCCCGCTTGGCGGCGCGCTACTGTCGTGCTAGACCAGGCGAGCGTGGCCGAGAAACCTCAGTTGGCCCGAAATCACGTTCTATGTTTCTTCTCCTTCTCTTTTCTTTTCTTTTCTTTTTTATTTCTTTTCATTCCCTGATTTTATTTTTTCCCTATTTAAGTTCTCAACTTCCAAACTAAATTCTATTTTTGTGAATTCCACACACACATTAAGTGCACAACAAAAATACCAGTATGATGCAACATTTTTATTTTATTTCCTTTTGTATTTATTTTAACAAAAAGGAATGGGCTCTAATATTGAAACATATAAGCAAAAATCACCAAGTATTATTTATTTAACAACTCAAGCTTTATAATCCCACACTAGGGTTTACACACGACCGAACCATCCACATAAGACTTCATTTGGCATTTGATGATGCATTTAATGTGATTATAGTTGTTGATATAGCTATTGTAAGTGACTGTTGCAAATCCAGACATTGATGTGCAGGGGCATACCGTCCGGACTAGGAGCGTGGACCATACGCGCGTGGCAGAACAAGGGCAACGTCTAGGAGGTGGTTGGTGACTATAAATACAACCCCAACCACTCCCTTCAATGGTACCCAAGCATTCCATTCATTCTAATTCAATACAAGAGCAAGAACTCCACTCATAGACACACTCAAAGCTCCAAAGATCATCCAAGTGCTAGAATCATGATTGTGGTCATTAGTGATTAGCGCCTTGTGAGAGGTATTCGAGAGTGTGACATTGTGTTTTCTTGTTGCTTGGTTTTCTTGATCGTGCTTTCTTCCTCCCCTTCTAAATTCTCATTGACTTGTAAAGCTAGCAAGATACACCTAAGTGTGTCGAGATCCTTATGGAGTCTAAATGACCCTCTAGATTAAAGAGAAGCACTCAATCAGTCTAAGTGACCGCTTGAGAGAGGGAAAGGATTAAAAGAGACCTGTCCTACGTGGAGTCCTCAATGGGGAGTAGGTTCTTCAGAACCAAACATAGGGAAACTATTGGAGACTTGTTCTCAAATGCTATGAATTAAGAACAAGGCAACACAAGAATAGGTTAATGGTTAATGTCCTTCGTCCTTCGAAGCATTATTTCTCTAAGGATATAACGATCTTTGGACGAAGGTTATGAAGGACGTACCTTCATAATCACGGTATAAATCAATGAAAGACAAAGTATATGAAACATGAGAAATAACATGAATAATCATATGACATCATAATATATCTTTAATTTTACCATTATGAGTAAATATGAACAATATTGAATTACATTTGTACCTTTGGCTTGACAGAGGGCAAAGATACAAGCGTGATGCATGAGTGAATACAAGTCAGCGTGAACAGTACGGGGGTACTGTTCATCTATTTATAGGCACAGGGTGCAGCCTGTATGAATTTACATTCATGTCCTTTATAACTGGTTACAATCATGACACAGATTATCATGGGTCGATCGGTCTTTGCATCTTTAAGTCGGTGCAACCCTTTGTCTCAAAGCGTTTTATTATGCCGAAGCTCCCTGGATGGTAGCTTCGGCGTTGCTTCTGTGTTGATCTTCCGAAGGTTTTTCTTCTTACAGGACCTTCGGCGACGAAGCAGACCCCCAACAGTAGCCCCTTCGCGATGCTAGATCGTTTTTCGTAATGAGCTTGATCTATGAAAAATTCTCCTAGGCTTCGGAATGCCGAAGGTCCGAAAACACCTTCCCTGAGCTCATTGCCGAGAACGATTAAAATATTCCGAGCGCGAGGTGGCCCCACCATGCTATGGGTACACACGATCTGGCGATTCATCTCCCACGCGCCGTGGTCCACCGTTCAGTGGTTGCGGGTGACTGTTCAGCGGGTGCGGGCGACTTGACGATTCACCTTCACACCTACAGCACTATATAAACAGAAGGGTAGGTGTGAAGTTACCATAGCATTCATTGCCATTGCACTGTTGTGCTGCTGAAAAATTTAACCACAGCCGAAGCTTTCTCATCGCATTCTCAAGCAAAGCATCATTTTGATTTAGCTTCGGCATAAGAGGGAGCTTCGTCAAAACTACAAAAATCATCAACATTCGTAAGAACTGCAAGAAATTCAACACCTGATGGCCAGAGTATGTTCAACTGCTAGGGTGACCCGTGACAGGGAGGAGGCCGAAGCCACCGAAACAGCCCCGGTTTCCAAACTTATGAGGCAATCGGGATTAGTTGTAACAGAAGCCATTGAACAAGGTGCACCTACTGCTGAAACTGAACAAGATGTTGAGGAAGAAATCACTAATGATGAAGAAGAAGAAGACTATAGCATTCTGATCCCATCAAAACCTAGCCACTTGGATTTTGGAGAATCTACCATTTCTGAAGCTGATATGCCCATGATGATGAAGCTGGGCTACTTCGGAGAAGCTGAGAAGAAGCTGATTTGTTTTGCTGGGAAATAAACCACTCCAACACCGAAATATGATGAAGTGGTAGTCTTCAAAAGTTTTTTTAGAGCAGGATTACAGTTTCCACTGAACGAGATAATTGGAGAAATTTTGGAAAATTATGAAATATTTCTTCATCAGCTGACCCCTAACGCCATCGTTAGGCTTAGTATTTTCATCTAGGCCCTTCGAAGCCAGGGGATGGACCCAAATGCCGAAGATTTTTGCCGAGTGCATGAGCTACATTACCAGACGAAGGCCAGAGAGGACGGGCTCCATGAAAATTTTGGCTGCTATAACTTCGCGTATCGCAAGGATACGAAGGCCCCAGTGCTTAGCTATCACACCAAGTGGCCAACTGGCTGGAAAAGTGGGTGGTTTTATGTCAAGCCGATGAAAATAAGAGGGAGAAGCTGAAGACGCTAGTGCTGAGCCCGTTGAGTTTGAACTTTAGGTTGACTAGGCCCCTGTGCCGCATGACGCCGGGATCACCATGCCAACAAGCTGTGGCAGAATTCAGGGTGGTAGCCGGACAGATCAGCATGAGGGATCTAGTGCAGGAATATGTGGCGAACAGGGTATCTCCAACATTGAGTAGTTGGAGCATGCCGAAGCTGAAAGGATCAAAGAAGAAGGGTGAACTTGTTCGATTGCCCTATCGCTTCAAGTTTGAGAATCAATTCAAAGAGCCCTGCCAGGAATGGCTAGAAATGATTGAGACTATGTGCAACGAAATTCTGGGCAATTATACGAAAAAAGAAGATCAACTGATGACTACGGCCTTCGGCACCCGAACAAAACGAAGGCTGAATCGGGTAATGGATGCCTTAAATTTTGACTACCCTGACTATGAGCGATTGAACAAGGGTGCCGAAGGGCAAAAGAGAAAGAGGGTTGTTAGTGTTTTAAGCAGACAAGCTGCTAGGATGGTGAAAGAAGATTAGGAAGCTGAAAAGAAGAGAAAATTCAGCCCTGAGCCGAAGGTGGCTGATCCTGCACCGAAGAAGAGAAAGTCTGCAGCTCCGAAGCCAAAAACAACTGAGATAGAGGAAGAAACTCCTTCAACACCTTCTGCTGCTGAAGTAGAAGAAATTTTAAAGGTAATGACCGAATCCTTACTTATCAAGCTGCTAAGTCCCCTGGGGCCAGAACTGACAAAGCTTTTACAGAAGAAGGACAAGCCTTCGACAGTGAAGAAGGCGGTTGGGCAAAAAAAGCAAAGGATTATTACTGTTATGCAAGTAATTGAAAAAACACCACCGCCGGCCTCGGCGTCAAAAATAACACCAGCCGCCGAAGTTGATGCAGCTACCGAAGCTGCTCCCACCAAAGCTACAATGGCCGAAGCTACAACGGCTGAAGCCACAAATCTAGAGAGCACATTATCTGATATTGATAGGATACTTTTTGATATGGCCGCGGAAAAAGCTGCTGTAGCTGCCAAAGAAACCGTGGCCACAGTGCCTGAAAAAGGGAAGGCAATCGCTGAAGATACTTCGGAGGAAAAAGGCTACAATTTTCAAAACATAATTGATCAAGAATTATCTAAGGCTGAAAAAGAGGAGCTATATGAATATGCTATATCTTGTGGCTACCAACCAGGAGCGTTGCTCTTTGGCGGCATAAATGAAGAAAGCTTACGATGCATCCGAGATCGAACTGGAGTGAAGGTTATCAGCACTCTGTCGAAGAGTGTTGGTTTCCCAAAGCTTGAAGCTGACATCAGTCGCTACCGACGACAGCATGTCGTCGGAAGTTTATTCTATTCTAATTTCAAGGTAAAAATTCTTTCTTTCAGCTTTTCATTGTTTTACGATGAAGATGATTGCTGATGAAGGTTATTTTGCGTAGAGTATGCTACTAAGTAAAGCCTTGAGAATGCAACAGGACCACGAAGATAAGAAAAATGAGGTTATAATTGAAAGCTTGGAAAGCAAAATCAAAGATCATGAAGCTGCTCTTGAAAAGAAAGATTTCATTCTTCAAACAATGGAGGGTTCACTAGCAGAAGCCCAAGCCGAAATTGCCAGATTAAACAGTGAACTCTCCAAGAAATCAGAAAGCTTCGAACAAGAAAAGAAGAATTTTGATGCGAAGCTTGAAGTTAAAGTCGAAAAGAGTTCGAATTTGTAGAAATCATTGAAGGAGCTTCAAGATAAATGTCTAGACTTCGGCAACCGGTGCGTGCAACGGCTGAAACGGGTCTTCAACTCAGTCAGAGCCAGTTCTAGAAAATTTGAACCTTCGGTTGAAAACCTGCCAGGCACCTTCGAACATATTAAGGGAAAAGTTGATGCACTTGACGAAGTTATGGCTGGGCATGGTGACTTCTGTGCCTTGCTAGCTTCTCGCGGCACAGCTATTGCTTTCATGAAGACTAGTTGCACGCATGGGAAGATCGTGAACAGACCAAACTTCAGCCTATGACCAGCGGATTTAACTAACATCCCTAGTCTAGCCCAAAGCATTGGAAATAGGTTCATAACACAAATCTAGGCGAAGGGTGGGCGAAACTTAGCTGGTGACGAAGCTCGGAGTCATCTCAAGGCGGTAATACACTTGTACCTATTGCTTACCTTGTCCTTGAGATGTGTGTTTATCTTATACCGCTTTGTTATGTACAGGATGTCGAAGCCGAAGAGCAATGATCCAAAGCTTGATGAATAGTAATGAAGTGATGAATCTGCTGTGAAAAAGTTCTAGAGAAATTTTTGAATTAACTTTGTAAAAGATACTGTAATTTAAGAACCAAACACTATTCTGTAAATTTGTCCATACCTTGTAATATATTTTTTACCTTTTCATCCATGTATGATCTGCTTTGATGTGGGCGAAACTTGTATTTTTTGAGCCGAAGGCGAAAAACACCTTCCCTTCTTTTCGTACACAATGAAGCGTAAATTTGCTTATTTTGTACTCAACGAAGCCTTGTCATTAGAGCCAAAGAAACTGTCTGTACGCTATGATATGATGATGATGATCCTACGAATGTCTAAATGAATGTGTATGAATGCAATGAATGATGTGATGTAATGTGCAAATGAATGTCTAAACACATGTTTACGAAGCCACACCCAGACTCTGCATCCCCTTAGGAACGACTTTGGAGTCTTCTTCACCGTTTATTTTTCGGTGTTCACCGTTGACTTTTCGGTGTAAGTTCTGCATCCCCTTAGGAACAACTTTTGAACTTCTTCGCCTTCTATTTCGGCGGTATAAGTTCTGCATCCCCTTAGGAACGTCTTTTGAACTTCTTCGCCTTATATTTCGGCGGTATTTGGCTCTGCATTCCCTTAGGAACGACTTTTGAGCAAAAAACTTATGCTACGCTCCCTTGGGAACGACTTTTTGTAGCTTCGCCGTGCTCTACATCCCCTTAGGGACGACTTTTGAGCTTCTCCCTAGGTTTTTTCTCTCTTTTTCTTCACTCGATGGTGCATACTCAGATTTTACATTTTACATTCTTTTGGGGGATTTCGCTCTTGTAGAGCTAAATAAGAAAGGAAAAATTACAAGCCATGGCCCCATTAAAAACCTTTCTCCCCCTTTTGGAAAGGAAAAGGGTGCCATAGAAAAAATGAAAAAGATTACATCAAATTACACATAATATCGTTGAAGCTCATCTGCATTCCAAGATCTAGGAATGTCGTTGCCATCCATATCCTTCAATCTGTAAGAACCGGGCCTTGACGAATATACCACCAGAAAAGGTCTTTCCCACTTCAGCTGTAGTTTGCCTACTGTGTCCGGATTGGGCACTCTCCGAAGCACCAAATGCCCTGGCTTAATATTTTTCAGCCAAACTTTTCTGTCACGCCATTTTATTGTTTCGGCTTGATATTTATTGATATTCTCCACAGCCTAAAGTCTGGTCCCTTCTATAGTATCTTTAGCTACGTGATAATCAGCTTCGTCTTCTGCCGAAGCTGATGTTCTTATTGACCCCGCTTTAGCTTCTTCTTGGGTTATAGCTTCATCACCAAATAATAATTCGAACGGTGTAAAACCTGTTAATCTTGATATGGTTGTATTGTGGCTCTACACAACTTTAATCAACTCATCTAGCCACTTTCCTCTGGGCTGATTGAAGATTAGCTTCATTATTCCCGCCATTATAATACCATTTGCTCTTTCAACCAGCCCGTTTGATTCCGGGTGCCTAACTGATGCAAAAAGAATATTTGTGCCAATCTGATCACAGAAATCCTTGAAAGTTTCGGCATCAAACTGTGTTCCATTGTCCACAGTTATAGCCTTCGGTGCGCTGAAACGACAAACGATGTTTTGCCAGAAGAACTTCTGGATTGTAACCAAAGTTATTGTAGCCAAAGGCTTCGCTTCAATCCACTTAGAAAAATATTCTACAGCCACCACGACATATTTCAAATTACCCATGCTGGTGGAAGTGGGCCTAATAAATCCAGGCCCCATCTTTGCAACGGCTAGGTGGGCTGTATTAACTAAGTAAGAGACGAAGGCTGCTTCTGGTCTCTTGCACATTTTTGACAATTTTCACATTTTTGGACTAACTCTGCCGCATCCGAAGCTGCCTTCGGCCAGTAGAATCCTTGTCTAAACACTTTTCCCAATAATGGCCTAGACCCAATATGAGATCCACACATGAATCTCCTTCATTAATTCAATACCTTCAGCTCTTGATAAACACTTGAGAAGTGGAGAACAGACTCCATGTTTATATAATTCCCCTTCTATTATTACATATGGTCTTGTCCTTGCCTCCATCCTGTTATTATAAGCTTCGTCATCTGAAAGGCAATTACCTTGGAGAAAAGATATAATTTTAGTCCTCCAATATTCACTATGTACTAGAGAAATGGCAAGCACTGCTCTCTCCATGAGTTCAACCGAAGGTGCCTTTATTGTTTCAAAAATACTTCCGAAGGTAAAGGGAGCCCCTGAGCTGCTGATTTGGCTAGCAGATGTGCATGCTCATTTTCGCCTCTTGGAATATTCTTGACGGAAAACCCTTCGCAAGAAGCCTCCAACCTTCGAACTGTATCTAGATATTTTTCAAGCTTCGGATCTCTTGCCTTGCTACTTTTGTCCACATGGCCAGAAATGACTTGAGAAGCAGTTTTTAGAATGGCCCTTCTTATTCCCATTGCCCTTAACTTCCGAAGCCCCAAGAGGAGTGCTTCGTATTCAGCAATATTATTTGTACAACTAAATTCAAGCTTGGCTGCATAACATGTTCTGACTTTTGAAGGTGCTACTAGAACAGCAGCCACTTCTGCACCGAAGGTGCCCCAAGAACCATCGCAGAACACTGTCCAAGCTTCGACGTCTTTGTTTATTTCTTCTTCCTGAGCCCCTGGCATCCAATCAGCGATGAAGTCTGCTAACGCCTGAGACTGAATTGAGGATCTATGCACATAGTCAATGGTGAATTCATTAAGCTCTGCAGCCCATTTTCCAATCCTTCCAGTAGCTTCTCTGTTCCTCATAATGTCCTTCAGAGGTTGTGACAAAGGAACAATTATGTGGTATGCTTGAAAATAATGCCGAAGCTTCCTATAGGCCATTAATACAACATACAACACCTTCCAATTCTGTATAATTTTTCTTTGATAGACTTAAAACTTCAGAGATGAAGTACACTGGAGCTTGCTTTTTAACTTGGCCATCTAGCTTCTCCTGTACCAGCGCTGCACTCACTGCAGAATACAAGCGTGATGCACGAGTAAATACAAGTCAGCGTGAACAGTACGAGGGTACTGTTCATCTATTTATAGGCATAGGGCGTAGCCTGTATGAATTTACATTCATGTCCTTTATAACTGGTTACAATCATTACACAGATTATCATGGGCCGATCAGTCTTTGCATCTTTAAGTCGGTGCAACCCTTCGTCTCAAAGCGTGTTATTATGCCGAAGCTCCTTGGATGGTAGCTTCGGTGTTGCTTCTGTGTTGATCTTCCGAAGGTGTTTCTTCTTACAGGACCTTCGGCGACGAAGCAGACCCCCAATAGAAACAAATCGACATGTTCATTTGTGTTGATCAATACTTTGTGATTTTACTCTTCCTCTCTATCTCTCTAGTTCTCTTGCTTATGATCGTTTTGAGTTGGCTCCCAAAGTAATCCGCAATTGATTGAGCAACTCTAAGCAAGAAGAACTCCTCTTCCACACTCTAATTTCATTTATACTCGTTCTAACGCTAACCTTGGGTGAAGTTTGTGTTCAAGTTTATAATTTTTAGGTTTTGCCTATTTACTCCCTCTAGGCAACTTTCACTTTCAACCTGCCTCACTGGACATGCTTAACCTGCTCCTCCACCAGCATGTGATCGCACGGCCAGCCGCCGCTGCTCTCTAAGTGTGCGAGTGTGTGGGACCTATGTGCCCCCCCCCCAACCATCTCCTTCCACGTGAGGGTGAGCTATAGTTTCACCGCCATGGAAGGCGCGAGCTAGGCGCCCCTCCCCCTGAGCTACACTGGCGTGTGTGACACCCCTTCTCTGACTCCGACAACCCCTACATGCCATTCTTTTTGACAATATTGTGTGGATGGGAAGACCACACCTCAACCTTCATGTTGTTGGCTGCTCTATGCACTTGTGGCCTTGGCTTTGTGTCGAAGATTGTCCCACCAAGTAGCTATAGATGGGCGAAAATGCCATCCTAAGCAGGCTTACCGGAGGAGGACGAAGCAACACCAAAAGCCATCCCGGAGATGTGAGGTGCTTCGCCCTGAGCTGTGCATATGCATCAGACTATGCTGGCGCAATGACGGTGGGCCTGGCGAAGTCGAGGAGGAGGAGGCAGAGGCGGAGCTACCGTTGGTCTAGCTATCTGTTGGGGACTTGTTCTCAAATGCTAAGAGTTAAGAACAAGGCAACATAAAAAGTGTTAAATGTTAAAGTCCTTCGTCCTTCGGAACATTATGCCCCTTCGGGAAATAATGAGTTTCGGACGAAGGTCATAAGGGACATACCTTCGTAATTATACCGAGTAATGACGAAGGACTCATATAAAGTACAAAATATAATATAAACAACATAAAATCATTTCTATTTTATTAACATGGAGAAATAGAAATGATTTCAAATTACAAATGTACCTTCGGTCCTCAAAGAAGGTATAAAGTACAAGTGTGACGCAAAAGCAGAATGCCAAGTCAGCGTGAACAGTACGGGAGTACTGTTCATCTATTTATAGACGCGGGACGCAGCCCACGTAAAATTACATTCATGTCCATTACATTTGTTAACAGTTTATGGAAATCTGTCGAGGCCCCCGAAGTCTTTTCATCTTTAAGTCGGTTCTCTCGTATGCCAACGCGCCGAAGCTTCCCTGCGCACAGCTTCGGCCGCCCTCGACCTTCGTCTGGTTCAGGCTTCGTCCTGGTCGTGCTCCATATCCATAATTCTGAATCCGAAAATACCTGTTCATATAATCCACTTGGAAAACATTGTCAAATCATGTTTTTGAGGACCTTCGGAGGACGAAGGCCCCCAACAGTAGCCCCTCGCAATATTAATTTGTAAATAATAAATTCAGATTGCGATATGGACGAAGGCCTTGAGCCGAAGGTCCGAAAAAACACCTTCCCTTTGCTAGAATAGCAACATTCACTGACAAGCGGGGCCTTTTAATTTTCAGCGCCCTAGGCGTATAAATAAGATCACATCGCGAACTCATTTGATACGCACACTTGCCCTTTGCTTCGGCCCACTAAAATTTTTAGCGCTTGTTCATTAAGATTTGCTGTTCTTTTTGATTTCGAAGCTTCGGCCTCGGGAAGAATTTTTGAGCGTTCCCGAAGATGTCTGAAGGCAAGAAGACCCCTGCTGAAACGAAGCTGAAGATCCCTGCTGAGACGAAGCTGAGTCTCGAGGAGGAGAAGAATCTAGGGTTCCTGATAGCGATGGCAGAGACTAATACAGAGAAAATTACGAAGGAAATTCTCGAAGGTTTATCTGAAGATTCTGATGACAGCGACAGCTATGATGTGGAAAGTGGTGAGGAAGAGGCCGAAGATCGACCGTGGCGACCAAGTCACACAGTTTTTGGGAAAACGACCATCAAGCAGAGTCACATTGATAATATGAGGGGGCGATATTTCCGAGACATATCTATTGTGAGAGCTGATGCCGGGGAGAAGACTTCTCCCACCCCCGAAGAGGATGAAGTTGTGATTTTCCGAAGCTTCCTCAGGGCTGGGCTTCGATTCCCCCTGAGCAATTTTGTTGTTGAGGTACTAAAAACATTCCAAGTCTACCTTCATCAACTCACTCCCGAAGCTATTATAAGAATGGGGATTTTTGTCTGGGCTGCAAGAAGCCAAGGTTTGGAACCGAACGCTAAAAGCTTCTGCAACATTCATGAGTTATTATACGAGACGAAGCCCTGGGGAAAAGAGCAATACCACAACAACTTCGGGTGCTACAGCTTCGGCGCCCGCTCCGGGTCAAGCTGCCCTGTGCCGACCTTTCGGAAGAGGTGGCCCGGAGCCTGGATGACTGAATGGTTTTATGTAAAGAATGATCTAACAGCTCAGGAGAATGTGAAGAGTATTATTATGCACCCAATCTGGCAACGCTTCGGTCTTCGAAGGCCGAAGGTCGAAATGGACGAAGCCGCCGAAGAATGCCAAAGAGCCTTCGGGGTAGTTTGCTCGTTTATTGGGACAAGGGATTTGGTCCAAGAACACATCGCCTTCAGGGTATGGCCACTTGCAGAAAAGTGGGAAATGCCGAAGGAAACCATCAAAGAGTCCGACGAAGGCGGACTAGTCAGACTAAAGTACACATTCAAATATGCAGATAAATTTATTGAACCTGATGATGACTGGCTGAAAAGCATTGAAACGTTAAGTGATGAATTACTTGGGGCATATTCGAAGGCTGAAAATACTGCACTATCAGCAGCCTTCGGAGGCCGAAAAAAGAAGAGACTGAACCGAGTGTTTGATGCAGTCGGGTTCTTCTACCCTGATTATTGTTATCCCATCCGAAGGCAAAAAAGGAAAAACATAACCTCTGAAAAAGAAGAAGCTGGAACCGCTCCTAGCGAGCCAGAACCAAAAGGAAAAAGGTTGAAGGTCCTCACACACCGACCACGCCATATTGAACCAGCTTCAGTGCCTGAGTTCACTGGAGAAACTTCTTCGGCCGCCGAAGCTGAACAGCCAACCTTGCTGCCAGAAATTGCAGAGATGGCCAAAGCACCATCGACAGAAAAAATGGAAGAAGCGAAAGATCTGACTAAGGAAAAAGCATCAGAAATTTTAAGTCCTGTAGTAAATGTCGAAGCAGCAAAAATCCAAAAGGGTCCAATGGTGACCCCAAAAAGGAAGAGAATGGTAAATGTACTAGATGTCTTGGAGACAATTAAGTCTTCAAGCACAACTCCAAAAAAGAGTGTTGAAATCGCTGAAGCTTCCTCTGAAGCTCCGACGCAACAAGCCGAAGCTGAAGCTGGGCCTTCAGAACCCTTCAGGGAACAAACTTTGGAAGCCGAAGCAATAAAAATACCAGAACCAATTTTAATTGAAGAGACTGACACTGCCATCCCCGAAGCGCCTGCCAGCATGTGTGATTACATCATACGACATGCTTCGGGGAAAAAATTATCTGAAGAAGAAACTCATGAAGCTAGCCATTATGCAAAGGAGCTAAAATATCCAAAGGGGGCAGTAATATTCAATGGGACAAATGAAGATGATTTTTTATACTGCCTGCCTGACAACAAAGAGCTCTCTGTCTGCCGAGAAATGGCCAGGAGTATTGGTTTCCCGAAGCTCGAATCTGGATTAAGCGCCATGACAAAAGAAGATCTCGCAGACAGTCTTGCGTACAACAGCCTGAAGGTATGGGAATTTAACGCTTGAAAAGAAAACCCTCTTGTATTATTATTATATTTTTTACACGACACATTCGTTTTTTCTTATATGAATTCTTTTTCGTATAGGGCCTGATCCTAAGCAACGCGCTGAGAGCGCAAAAGAGCGCCGAAGATGAAAGTTATGAGATTGCGTTCAACAATTTGCGCTCCGAAGTTATCAAATTGAGGAACTAAGCTTTAGAAAAGGATAAAATTCTTCTTACGCTGATAGACAAAGTAAAAAAGGATGAAGCTGCTTCAAAAACCCAGGCCGAAGCCCACAAACGTGAAATTAAAGATCTTCAGAAACAGCTGACTAGAGCTAGAGAGGAGCGCGTTCTTGAGGAAACAAAACGAGAACTCAGTGATCATATGGTCAACAAATTGGAGTTAAGAGTTAAAGAGCTTCGTACATCTCAGGGAAAGTGTTATGTCAAATCTATAGAATGTGTGAATAAAATTAAAACCAGCTTTGCCAGCGTGGGCGCCTTCTCCAGCGAAGAGAATTTCTCTCGAGGCAATCCCGAAGGTCCACTGGAATGGATTAGTCACGAAGCAGAGGCCTTCGAGGAGATCCTGAGCAGTCGTGGCGATATCTGCGCTTTTTCGGGCGCCAGAGGAATTGCCTCTGTCTTAGAGAAGAAAGGTTGCGATCATGTAAAATTTCTTGCTCAGTCCGAAGCTGCCTTATCTTCCGAAGACATTAAGGACCCCTCGGCCGAAGCAAGCGTGGTTGGCGGTAAATTTTTTACGGATATCTGGAACGACGGCGGCCGAGGAATGGCGCAAGAGATTATCCAAAGAAGTGAAAAAGGCATCCATGATGCTAGAAAAGTGGCGGAAACTACTGAAAAAAGTACGGAGCCCGAAAGGCAATTAGGTATTAATTAGTTGTTCTTATTGTGTTGTAATTTTTGTTTCAAACTCTGCACTTAGTTTGTAATAGTGATGAAGAAATGTTCTCTTCCCTCAGAAGCTGCTGGGTTGACTGCCGACCCCCACACAAAAGGAGATGAAGAAATCAAACAAATGGCCGAAGCTATCATGGACAAAGTTGTTGACCAACTTTTAAATGAAGTCGCCGAAGCAGTACTAAGAGAGGACTAGATGCTATTAGAAAAACATTTAAATTGTGATCTGTGTAATATTTTGTACATTTGGATGTAATATACAAGTTTCTTTTCATTATTCAATTCTTCACGATGCATGAAACTCTATATACATACCTTTTTGAGCCTTCGGCGAAAAAACACCTTCCCTTCTTTTCATGCTTCGTGAAGAAGACATTCTTTGTTAAAATTATTCTGATGAATAACATCCATGCTTCGTGAAATCATTATCCGAAGCTATACTCCGAGGTTATACAATCTCAATATTGATCTGAAAAAGCTCACCCATGTTTCATAAAAATATTCTCCGAAGCTGTAATCCGAAGCTATACAATTTCGATATCACTTTCTCAGAGCATCCTTTCGAAGGTTGAGAGTGTCACTTTCTTTTGCCAAATGCAATATGATGTATGATGCTTATGTTATGCAAAATGATGTGATGATGTTATGCTATGCATGTGACATTTGTTCCGAAGATACTCATAAAATATATTCGTAAGCTCTGCATTCCCTTAGGAACGTCTTTGGAGCTTCTTCGTCTTTTACTTAGACGATCTCAGCGTTGACTTTTCGCTGTAAGCCTCCCTTAGGAGCTTCTTCGCCCTTTACTTAGGCGGTATCAGCGTTGACTTTTCGCTGTAAGCCTCCCTTAGGAGCTTCTTCGCCTTTTACTTAGGCGGTATCAGCGTTGACTTTTCGCTGTAGGCTCTGCATTCCTTTAGGAACGACTTCTGAGCAGAAAACTTACACTGCGCTCCCTTTGGAACGACTTTTTGTGACTTCGCAAACTTACGCTGCGTTCCTTAGAACGACTTTCTGTTACTCCGAAGGATTTTTAATTCGAAGGTCCTCCTTAGTAACGGAAAAAATTTTAAGCTTCAGCAACTTAAGCTTGTGGAACAAATAGATCTTCCTCGCGGAAAACAACGAAATTATTACATGAAAACTACCAATGTTTTTTGCTTCACAGAAAATAAAACTGAATAGGAAAGAGTGCTATCAAAGGTAGGATATGTGTCAATATATGTGCTTCGACTCTGGCACAGTGCTGTTAACTGTGCGAGCTTCGGAATGCTCTCTGAAGTCCCTCTGATGTGGAGTGTATTGGCTCCCTTCTGGCTGTTGGCCTTGCTGCAATGGAGGTGGGGGCGGAAGCTGTTGCCAGGAAGCTTGAGGTTGACTTGCCGAAGCTACAGAAGCTGCAGGGTGGTTGTCTATGTATTGTGGGATATAAGGCGGATGATACGAAGCAGTATGCATAACCTGCTTCGGCTGAGCTTGTTGAGATGCAGCTTCGGCTATTTCCTTTTGTTTCTGGATTGTAACATGGCACGTCCTAGTGGTATGGCCCTTGCCTTCTCCACAGAACAAGCAAAACAGTCTCCTTGGCTGATCTCCGAATCTTCCGCCGAAGCCCCTGGCGCCTCTGCCCCTTGGAGCTGGTGGCCGGAAGGAGGTTTGTTGTTGCGCCGAAGCCTGTGAGGAGCTTTGCGGCCTGTTTTGCTGACTCCCCTTATCATCATTCTGAGTGTTGTGGATGGAACGGACGTGCCTCGGGTAGTATCTTCCTCCGAAGCCCCTGGTCATTTCAGAAAATCTGAAGGCCTCCTCCCTTCTTTGGCGGAAATCATTGTCAGCACGAATGTACTCATCCATCTTTTGGAGCAATTTCTCCAGTGTCTGAGGAGGCTTCCGAGCAAAGTATTGAGCTGCAGGTCCCGGACGGAGTCCCTTGATCATGGCTTCGATAACGATTTCATTGGGCACCGTTGGTGCCTGCGCCCTCAATCGTAAGAACCTTCGGACATACGCCTGAAGGTACTCTTCGTGATCCTGAACACACTGGAACAAGGCTTGAGCTGTGACCGGCTTTGTCTGAAATCCTTGAAAGCTGGTCAGCAACATGTCCTTCAGCTTCTGCCATGAAGTGATTGTTCCTGGCCGAAGGGAGGAATACCAGGTCTGAGCAACATTCCTGACGGCCATAACGAAAGACTTCGCCATGACTGCAGCATTGCCCCCGTACGAAGACACTGTTGCTTCGTAGCTCATCAAGAACTGCTTCGGATCAGAGTGGCCGTCAAACATGGGAAGCTGAGGTGGCTTATAGGATGGAGGCCAAGGTGTAGCCTGCAGCTCAGCGGACAGAGGAGAAGCGTCATCAAAAACAAAATTTCCCTGATGGAAATTGTCATACCAGTCATCTTCGTTGACGAAGCCCTCCTGATGAAGGTCTTTCTGATGAGGTCTTCTGTTCTGCTCATCGTGGGTAAGATGGCGAACTTCCTCAGAGGCTTCGTCTATTTGTCTCTGCAAATCAGCTAGGCGGGCCATCTTCTCCTTCTTCCTCTGCACTTGTTGATGTAGCATCTCCATGTCTCTGATTTCTTGGTCTAGCTCTTCTTCCTCGAGTGTCGTGCTGACGGCCTTTCTCTTCTGGCTTCGGGCCTCCCGAAGAGAGACGGTCTCCTGGTTGTGGTCCAGCGGTTGCAGTGCTGAAGCCCCAATTGCTGAAGCTTTCTTCGGCGCCATAGCGAAGGTCTATAGCTTCCGAAGGTGTTCACAAAAGCTCGAAGTGGAAGTGAGTTCACCGGAGGTGGGCGCCAATGTTGGGGACTTGTTCTCAAATGCTTCGAGTTAAGAACAAGGCAACATAAAAAGTGTTAAATGTTAAAGTCCTTCGTCCTTCGGAACATTATGCCCCTTCGGGAAATAATGAGTTTCGGACGAAGGTCATAAGGGACATACCTTCGTAATTATACCGAGTAATGACGAAGGACTCATATAAAGTACGAAATATAATATAAACAACATAAAATCATTTCTATTTTATTAACATGGAGAAATAGAAATGATTTCAAATTACAAATGTACCTTCGGTCCTCAAAGAAGGTATAAAGTACAAGTGTGACGCAAAAGCAGAATGCCAAGTCAGCGTGAACAGTACGGGAGTACTGTTCATCTATTTATAGACGCGGGACGCAGCCCACGTAAAATTACATTCATGTCCATTACATTTGTTAACAGTTTATGGAAATCTGTCGAGGCCCCCGAAGTCTTTTCATCTTTAAGTCGGTTCTCTCGTATGCCAACGCGCCGAAGCTTCCCTGCGCACAGCTTCGGCCGCCCTCGACCTTCGTCTGGTTCAGGCTTCGTCCTGGTCGTGCTCCATATCCATAATTCTGAATCCGAAAATACCTGTTCATATAATCCACTTGGAAAACATTGTCAAATCATGTTTTTGAGGACCTTCGGAGGATGAAGGCCCCCAACACTATCTTTGGAGTCGACGATGATAAGAATAGAAACCGAAAAGCTGTTGATGGACCCATTTTTATCATTAAGGAAGGGGTAAAGGGGACAATATGAATGTGTAGTACATTCACAAGCGTAGTGTCAGGGATCAGATACATAGGCCCCCACGAGGCCACAAGTTAGAAGAAAAGTAGGAAGGGACCTACCCGGGTGAGACCTCACACAGAAGACCCTCGCACATCGAGCCCGGGGGTTAGACAAGGCGAAGCACAACTAGAGGGCTAGAATGAATTAGTAGGAACCACTCAAGTGCATTCCGCGTCCAGCCATAAGACTACTCTCACAATCAATGCCTTACACGCCATATTAGTTGCGCCTAGCACCGAGCCAAGCGTCGAGTCAGTCCGCCTCCCACTCATGACATATGGGTTCGAGGCCTAAGACCCACTCATAATCTATGAGCCCTAGGTCTGAGCCCTTGACACCCTATAGAGCACACAAGACAACGGAAGGAAGCTAGAAGCACTACTAGAGATATGCTTATTTAAGACACACATTTTAAGACATATATCAGTGCGTTTTATAGAAGCGACTTTTACCATATGGTGATGAGTAAGGTAAGACGGTTTGTTGGAGATCCGTCTTTAATAAAGAAGTGTTTTGGGACAATTACATCGTAAGAACTATCTTATATTGATTTAAGACAGATTGTTATGGGAAACCGTCTCAAATAAATATATCTTTTGAGTCATTAAAATTGCAAGAGTTGTCTTAGATTCTGGTTAGTATATTAGATGTTTCTGTACATGAAACATCTCAATTAAAAATATTATTAGAGTCGGCTAGACTATAAGAACTGTCTTTGATGTTAGTGAGTATACTAGACACTTCTAAATATGAAACTGTCTTCGTATGATATCTCTTATAAGATGTATTGTAAAAAACGTAGTAAATAGTGAATTCAGCTTAGTTTGATGATATATGATATAAAATGTAAAACTTAGCTCTGTAATTTGATATAGATGATAAATGGACCCACATGTGAACCGATAATTAATATGTCACACAACGGACCTAAGTAATCGTTTTGTTTTATTTCCTATCATTTAGATACCAAGTGTTTCATTTCCTATGATGTTGCTTTATTAAGGTGTAATTTTTATTATTCTAATTTTTATTATAATTTCTATCGTGTGTGTATATGTTCTAATAAATAGAAAAGTGTGAACATGTGGCAGAGTCTAAGTAATGCCCTGTACACTATGTCGTGGACCTATGATTGAATTAGAGAAATAAAGTTCAACCCTAGAAAACTCTGGCCTCGTCACTCCAAATCAGCCGCTAGGGCTGCATTCATCCACCTCGTGCTTATCGCCTACTCCAACGCCGACTCCTGCTCGTCGGTCGTCGCCTCGTCCAGCTCTCTCCGCCCCTCCAGCCTAGCCTAGCCCCTCCTGCTCACCGTGTCGTCTCCAGAATCCGGCCTACGACCGTTGGTGGCTGGTGCCCCCACCGACAATCGGTGGTCATGGTCTATCCCTGCTCACCCCATTCAGATCCGCTATGCGCGAGGCGCAACTAGATCTATCATATTCCTAGCTGCTCTCTCCCTCTCCGTGGGCGACGCGCCTCTCTAGGTTCGACCGGCGTCCATCCAACCGGTGTTGAGCGTGCCTTCGCAGGCCCCCTTCTCTGCCTTCGATGAGTGCATTTGGTGAGTGGTGACACAACTAGGCGGAGTGGTGAACTAGTGATTGATGCGCTTGCCGGCGACTTGCGAACTGGGTCAGAATCGGCTTCTCATCTTCCTATCCCTTTGTGTGATACTACTACTCTGTATGTGGAAAAAATAATTATTCCCTAGTTTAATATTATTTGTTCTTAAGTCTGAAAATTCACTCATATAATTCATTTGTGCAGTGTTTTTTAGTCCTTAGCTATTAGAGAATGATGTCTGGTCATTTTGGAGACAGTATGGGGGTCATGTAGGTTACTAGGTTTTGGCTAAATGGTACTTAAATGAAAGCAAATGTGATAAAAGGGTAAATTCATATAGATAAGGAACGTTGTCTAGCAACAAGAGAGATCATGTCACAAAAAATCCTCAAGCTAAAACAAGAACATGTTCCACTGTATTTTATTATCCTGTTGTTATTAAATTTGGCTCAGGGCTTCGATAATACCTGAATCGGCCACTGCATAGAGTAGTAAACCTAAAAAATCAGACTCTTATTGCTATATAATTTTCATGGTTTCTTCCTCTATAAATAGGAGAGAAAAATCGATCCTAGATTGGAGTCTACTAAGATGCATGCAATGTGTTATCTCCTTATACAGTTACTGTTACAAGTTCTTCTCCATCCAGATCAGTATTGGGAGGTTGCACTTGATGTGACTATATGTTGCAAGAAATCCTTTCTTGTCATTGCTCAAGGTGATAACTCCAGTGACTATATTGTCGACCTTCACATCTCGCTACAACAAAGATACGGTCCTTCTTACCATCCTTTTACTATCTGATTTCCGTGAACTAATTTTGTTTGACTATTCAAATCATGCTTGGAGAGGATCATGGCGTGGGATCAAAAAGAGCACCAACAATTTTCTACATGTTGTACAACGGGAGTTATAATTACTTGAATTCTGTCATTTGTTTTAGTAATTATGTGATCTGCAATTGATCTAGCACAAACACATTCAAATTGACCAATTTCTACTAGTGCTATAACTTTATTCCGAATGGATGGCTTCCTTCCGAAAAGACTAAACTGAATAATTATGTCAAAGTTGTTTCACTAGTTTGGCCTAATAGGTATTGATCTATGGTATCTAGACTACATATTGTAATATACAGTTGATTGTTCTGATTTCGGGCTTGGTTAATCTGACGTTTCTAGCATCCAAACATATAGATATATGTAAGCTACCTGTGTACCATGCATGAATAATCCTATAAATTTAGGTTGAATATTTTCTGCATGTAACCTAAAACTTCTACACTATGGTCTTTCACTTACATGTTGTTAAAGAAGAGCAGATGTGCTATTTTGGTTGGCCTAAAATCATATAGAAAAGAGTGTTCCTTTGGTCTACGTGTCTTAATCTATATTATTGCTATATGGATGAACTTCTTACTGCTAATTAAATTACAGTAACATGTGGTGGTGACATGGCACAACAAGAACTTGAAGAAGTAGACATGTTGCTGCTGCCTGTAGGGTGACGTCTATGGTGGTGTGCTGCGGGCAAGACCCACACAATGTGATCGGGCTACACGCCAATGTTCAACATGTGCCCCAACCAGAATGTGTATGCTACTACTAATATAACATTCGTCATTGGTTGGTTCACCCCAAGAGATTTGCTGCATGTTCATGGAGCTGGTGGATAAGAAGTTTTCGTTGTTCTTTTTGTGGTTTATTAGATGACATCAATTAGTGTTGAATTCAGCCTTAGAGTAGGATGAGTACAACTGTCTTAAGTTTCTTTGTTCCAGCAGATTGTTTGGGGGCAAGGTTACCTATGAACTTCAGGAATCAGTATTATGATATTGTTAGTTTGTACAAGTTAGTATTAGGTTGCTCGACTTCTTCATGAATGAGGTGTTAGACATTGGTCGATCATGCAGGGTTGAAGGTGCTTCATATAACTAAATCTACCATGGCTTTCTAGGTAAGATGTTACATCCATATGACCTTTGTGATATGTCATAATGTGAGGTGTTCAACTGTGTCTAACTACTAATTATTGTCTTTTCCTATTTGTTGTACGGGAAAAGATGGAATGGAACTCAATTTTTGGTGGCCACACAAGTGTGGAAACTTGAATTCATATATACTTACACTCAACATTAGCGCAAACAGTTGATGACCAAGTTTTTCAATTAGTATTTTAGTTTGGATTTAGTGTACAATAATGTATGAGTTATTTAACAATGCTTATTTATGACCTATTGAATTATTTATGACATATTGAATGATACTTATATTTATTATATCAATTATGATGTTATTAAATATATGTGTGCATGTATATTTCTCTTTCAAAATATTATAATGTGTTATCTCAAAATGATTATAAGTTGAAGAATGTATTGCCATGTATGTCATTTCGTTTAATTATTAATAAAACGGTTATGAAAACGTCCAATATCAATATCCTAAATGAGACTGTTTCTAAAACATTCAATATCAGTCTTCTAAATAAGATGGTTTTCCTGTTGCAAGCGTATATTATTATAGGATATTCTAGACAGTTTGGTAAATACTTTGTGACTTATAATGTTCGTATTCTTGACAGTTCTTTAGAAGAAGTGTCTTAAACAAAAACGTAATTGAAGACAGTTTATCAGACAAAATGACTTATACAAATACCTTTTTAGACGGTTATAAATTAAAAACCATCTTATATAATATCTTTTAAGACGATTTACAACCATCTTAAATGTGGGACATCTTTTGCGACTCCATTAAATTTGGACACTACATAAACGTCTTAATAACTAAAAATTAACCGTCTCATATAACATGATCTATAGTAGTGAAGGATAGGTTACAAATACCAAGGGTCGACATGTTAGAGGCGAACAGATGGAGTAATGATGACGCTAGAAGGATAGGTTACAAATACCAGTAGGAGACATGACGAGAGAGTTATATGGAGCAGATAATGACGCACGGGGAGGCATTCAGTGAGGGATAACTATTTTACAGCACCATGAATCCTTCTGAGAGAAGCCATTTGTAACCAGTCCCTCCTTGGCCTGTGAAAGAAGGAGGGTCAGCCCAGTGAAATGGGAGGGAACCAGAGAACAACACTTGAGACTGAAAGCTCTCTTGTGAGTTTTGGTGTTTGGATGACAACTCAATTAAAGGACTAACAAGTGTACTAAGTGTTGAACAGGTGCTTAAGGTAAAGCTTACAGGGTTCAACACAAATGAACAAATGTGATTGTCCAAGAACTGGATTATGGATACATAATGGACATCACAAGTAAGATGGACATTGTATAAAGTGAGACTCGGGTGCGTAGCTCAGAGACAACTGATCAAGCCAAGGACGGAGGCAAGAAAAGCTTCG
Organism: Zea luxurians; assembly: GCA_029449295.1. NCBI lineage: Eukaryota > Viridiplantae > Streptophyta > Magnoliopsida > Poales > Poaceae > Zea > Zea luxurians. Next base: position 120,410,698 of record JAOPSE010000009.1, read on the forward strand.
AGGTACCAAGTGCACGGGAGAAGGTCAAGGAGGCTGAGGAACCCAAAGCCAAGGGTGAAGAAGAAGGCTTGCAAAGTCAAGGGTGATCGAGTTGAGAACAGCTACGGCACATCAAGGATCACTACATAAGGACGTGACTTACAACCAATGAGGTAACAGCTACAGTTATGTGGTGTAAGTCATAAGGCTCAAGACCAAGCTCTAAGAAAGAGATCAGGGTCACTAGAAGGTGAACAAGTGTCAAAACCAGAACTGGAAGCAACCCAAAAGAGCTAAGTTCACCTTGATCTTTAGTTTGGGTTGTTCCTATGTTTGGAGATATTCTATGTGACCTTTACAGGATGTTGGAGCCAAGTAATGTCAATCTAGATCAAGTCAAGCCAACTTGATGATTTATGTGTCCAACATCAAAGCTCAAGCATGTGAAATGCTATAGATTTAATGATTAAGAGAAGGTATGTTTCTAGGCCTTAGTACATTGGTTTTGTGTACTAATATACTTGTCTAAGTGTTAGAAACAGAAAGAAGAAGAAAAGAAAAGAGGAGAAAAAGACTTGGCAGAGTGCAGCCAAGACTCAGCTCAGTCTGGCACACCGGACTGTCCGGTGGTGCACCGGACAGTGTCCGGTGCGCCAGGCTGACTCGGCGTGAAGAGGCCGCTCTCGGGAATTCGCCGACGGCATACGGCTAAAATTCACCGGACTGTCCGGTGTGCACCGGACTGTCCGATGAGCCAACGGTCGGCGGGCCAACGGTCGGCTGCGGAATCTGCGCGCGACACGTGGCCGGGCCAACGGTCGGCTGCGGAATCTGCGCGCGACACGTGGCCGGGCCAACGATCGGAAGGGGGCACCGGACTGTCCGGTGTGCACCGGACATGTCCGGTGTGCCAACGGCTCCCAGATCTGCAACGGTCGGCTTCGCCGTAGAAGGAAAGAAATCGGGCACCGGACAGTGTCCGGTGTGCACCGGACTGTCCGGTGCGCCACCCGACAGAAGGCAAGATTTGCCTTCCTGGATTGCTTCCAACGGCTCCTAGGCCCCTTGTGCCTATAAAAGGGACCCCTAGGCGCCTCAAGCAAAAGACAAGTGCAGCAAACAAGTGTAGACTTCATTGGAATCAATTCTCGCTCTCCCTCTTGTGTGTAACTCTATAGTTTGTGTAGAAGGCACAGCTATAAGCCTTTAGAGAGAGGAGTAGTGCTGCTAAGAGCTAGAGCAAGGTCTTGAGCATATCGTTACTCTGCCGGGGTGCTGCCAAGAAGTTTGTAAGCAGCCGCGGTTCTGTTGTAACCCCACTCAATAGTGAAAGGCTCTATCTGTCATACTGACAGATCTGAGCAAACGGAGGAAGGAGTTGAAATAGACTCCAAGCCCAGGTGTGGCTAACTCCAACGAGGACTAGGCAAGCATTTCAGGCTTGGCCGAACCTCGGGATAAATCCTTGCGTCTGTGTGCTCTGTTCTGTATTGTACTCTGACTCTCTGTCTTACTCTCTTATATATCTGCACTTCACTACTTACTTGTGGTACTAGCTTTCCTTGAAGTGCAGGATATTTGTAAGACAGGAACTTCAATTTCACTGCAACCTACTTGAAGGATTCTTCAATCCACTGCGATCCTGTCTTCGAGTAGATTAAGATTTAAGTTTTAAAGTGATAATTTTTATTCGCCTATTCACCCCCCCCCCTCTAGGCGACATCTAGATCCTGTTCCCGGGCCAAAGGGAACTTTCAGAGACGTAGACCCTTTAGTACACATGCATAGAGACTTGGGACTTCTCCCTCTCTTGTTCGCTTGTAACCCCTACTACAAGCAATAAGGTACAGGTAGTGCGAGCCACCGAAGACTGGAAGTAGGGATGTTCTGCACGAACCTGTATGAATCTTGCGCATACACAAAATTACTCATTAGTGCTAGTTCGAAAAATCGACAGTTGACACGCCAGGTAGGGGCCTTTGCATGTTTTCGATGACCTCTTCACTAGGCTCAGGATGGCTGTTCACAACTTCATATGAGCCCCCCAGAGCAACCATCTACTTCGGGGACCTGACTTCATCATTAACCACGAAGGAGAGGCAGTTAGAGCTCCGATATCCTAGCCTCCTCTGGCCACAAACCTCAATGCCGCCGCAAAAGCCCTTGGCAGCCTCCAACTCGCACCACCAAAGCAAGACACCGGATGGAGTCCAGCCTCGCTCTCCCCATCCAAGGAGATAAGGTGACATCACATCATCCATATGGGGTCCAACCCATCTTATGATGATCCACACGCCTTTTTCCTCCTACACCAGCCTGGCAATATAGTTTGCCGAGGGAGGGTCGACTTCCCACAGCGACTTTGATGGTATCCCCATCGCATTCCCATCCCGCCTTCGCAACGTCACGGGAGCAATCCTTAAAAATTTTATGACGATCGACGACCTAAATTTTTTAAGGATTGTTGAAGTACCGATGAGGCGATGAATGGGAGCCACAAAAATTTCTCTACTCAAGAGCACTGTGACTTGATCACAACTTCCACTACTATACAAAATATTTTGCAAGACGATAGCAAAACATTTTTGGAGGCGGGCGTGCCTGCAGGCCACCTCCATTAAACGCTACCAAGTTCACTACCATTGCGCCTACCTCAGTTAAAAGTTAACGGAGGTGGGCATTAACGGGGGAAGTTGCATTACGTTGACCGCCTCCTTTAAATAATTAAAAGAGACAGGTATTTTAAGACAACCACCTCTGTTAATATATATTAACCGAGGTGGTTGCTTTATGTTGTCGGCCTCCTTTAAATAATTAATAGAGACTAACATTTTAAGGAAATTGTCTCCATTAATTTATATTAACAGAGGCACTTGATTTACGTTGCCCGCCTCTTTTCATCAAATAACAGAGGTGAGTGAATGGGAGCCTCCATTGATACTATTAACCAAGGTGGTCGTGTTACAGTGCCTGCCTCGGTTAACACATTAAAGGAGGCGGGCATGATAACTGCCTCCGTTAATCGATGATTAACAAAGACCTAACGTCGGAGGTGGTTGCAAATGCCCGCCTCCTTTAATGGTTTTGCTCGTCTCCATTAAAGTTTCTGTACTAGTGAAGTTGGTAGGAGGAGCGTTAGTCGTTGGAGGCTCAAGAGGAGGAGGATTGGCACTTGGTCGGTATAGATATAGAGGAGGATATGGATAAGGACAGAAAGGTTGCGGAGTCAAAGAATAGGGATGAGCAAGAACATCCCCTCATCCATGATGGATGGGAGAAAAGACCACCGAGGAAGACTTCCTCATATTAGCATGGGTCTTAGGATGTTGCGTAGATTGCTCGTTGAACAAGTTCATTAACGTAATAAATTTGAGAATCCACCTTAGATCCATATCGAAATGGAGAGTGAAAGGTTATAGATGGAGAAGAGGGTTTGTTAATTGGAGAAAGAATGTGTGTGAATAAATCTAACACACCCTCTATTTAAAGAGTAGATTTAGTTTTTTAATTTATTTTTAATTCAAATTCTTAAAAAGGTGTTAGTCAATCAGATTACGCCACATCAGCTATTAACGATAGATACCAACCGCATCTAGTCGGTAACGACACAAACTCCAACGTCACTATCGTACCAACTAGCCCCCACCATGGTCAGTATCGACCATGCGAACCGATCAGTAGTCTCACCGACTAGCTGACAAAGTCGCACTTTATTGAAGCCATAGTTATCGGTACTGACCGCTAGCCACGTTATACAAACAGTCGATAACGACAAGAGTTGGATCTGAATTACAACAAAAATAGAAAAGCCCATGTGTTGTCCCCGTTGTCGAGGGCTCAGCTGCATATGCTCTAGCGTTGCCTTCACCTCCGCTGCACTGGGGAGTGGAGATGCCACACGCACCCCAGTGGCAGACAGTCTGGATCCGATGCCACTAGCCTATTTCTACTTCCACATCAGCTATCGTCTATATCTACTATAGTTAGCTTGTACCTACCATAACGCTCTGGTGCATAGTCTTTACTATCAGCCTACAACCACCTTAATGTTACGCTATTTTTATGGTCTTTTATTTAAAGTGAAACAAGATGTTTTATCAAAATTAAAGTTGATCTAAATATATAATTGAGCAAATAAAAATTATATAGTTCATAAAAATAAAAAATTACATAGTTTATAAACTGTAGATAAAATTGACATAATTCATAAAACATAAAAATGCATGATACATAAAAATAAAAGTTACATATTTTTATAAACAATTTTTAAAATTTCTTACTTTCTTTCATTATTTATTTATGTACATTTAATTTTTGATATTAGATAGTCTATATCGACTGATCTGAGTCGGTACGGTGGTCGTCGGTCCAACCGACTTAGGTCTAAGGTTGACTCCAACCATTCTTCTCACAAATCCTCATTCGTACTTTGTATTCATATTTAAATACATCTCCTCAACTATTCTTCTCGTATTTCTCTACCTCTCCAATCATTCCCTCTATTTAGCTCCCCTTTACTCTTTTATATATCATTTTTTAGAGTTTTAAAAAATGTCACCATATTTATAGTACCGTAATATACATTAGTATGAGGTAATTATACTATAAAGGGATTAATTACGTAGTTAAAACACTTATTGACGAAATGGGGAGATTAGAGCACCCCTCACGTGAGAGGGTTACCTTCTCTCCCCGGTGAGCGTGGAACGTTGGACCGTGAGGGCTGGTTTAGTGACGAGAGATTTAGAAAGGGTCCCTACGAAAGACAATCTTTTTTTCTAATTAGAATAGGAAGATTTTTTTTCTCTCCTAGATATCCCCTCCAAATCCCTGTTCAACAACGATTCTGCCAATCCAAAAGGAGGTTAAAAATCCCATAAGAACTAATCCTCTCTAATCCCTCAAGCCCTGAGGGAGCCCTCCATCCCGCCATACACCACGCCGCGCTACACGGAGTAGCACTGCAGAATGAAGGCCGAACCCCATGGCTTCACTGGGCCGGAGAACACGTCGAAGAGATTGGCCATGCCCTCGTCGCCTCACTGCGATTATATGCTTATGCTTCCCGCGCTTACGCAGGCCGGGTCTATCATTGTCTGAATTTCAGTTTTGCTGGCGTTCCATGCCATAGCAGCAAATTAGGGTTATGACAATATAATAACTCAGGTGAGAAAGAAAACGAGTGCACTTCGTTCCACATCACCGTTTTTCTACGACAACAGTCAATCAGTGCCACCATTACCTTCGATGAGCCGTTCAATTCGACGCCAATCTTTTTGCTGATACGATCGACGCAAGAAGACGGATCGAGATTGGTCACTAGCTAGTACATGATTGGTCTCTTGGCCTTTTGTGGGTGCAACAAGGCTAGCTCCAACCAACCTACAACTTTTCCAACCCATGGCGGGCCATATCAGCTTTGACAAAAAAAAAAACAGCCCATTAATTAATTTAATAACAAAGCTCTAAAACACAAGGCGCGAAGTGCGTGTGCTCCTAATGCAAACAGCAGCAGCAGCAGAGCAGATGAACACTCTCAAGTGCAGTGGCCATCTACCACGCACCAAACTCGCAGTTATATACTAGTATATATCTGCAACGGCAAATGGCAATCCACATCGGCCGTGCTTATCCGAGTGTGCCGCGATTACGGGCCTGCTAAATGGCTGGCTGGCTGGTTTTGGATGAGCATCTCTCTCACCAACTCTTTGCCAAGAAAAAGGGAGGGGAGGGAAGGGGAGATGTCGAAGGAAGCCGGGTGCTGTCAAGTGCACGGAGACAGCAGAGTATAGTGCACAGACGTATATCTTTGCGTGTGCAGGCAGGTGCAAGGTTCAGTTTAACTAGTCCGGCAATGAACCAGTGTGATGTTTTGTAATGATGAGATCATCAAGATAAAAGCCATGCAGGCATCGTTCGGTTGTCCACTTACTGTTGGTGTTAGGTATAGGGAAGTTTTTTTTCATGCACGACGACAGCAACAACTCGACGACGAGCAATCGTCCTGCCGTGCCGGCGACGTGGGAGGGACGAGTTTATCCGGAGCCGATACCAATCAGCAGTGCAGATGTCAGACGTGTGTGTGGTCCGGCCGAGTCTTCCGTGCGCTGCAAACTTGGAATTCGCCTTTGGCTCAACCTGTCGTCCAGTCCAGCTGGGTGTGGGCCACGCGCAAGGCCAGGGAGGGAGGCGGGCCCCCGCCTGTCGCCTCCCCCTGCCTGGCCCAGCCTGCTGGTGCGTGCCGTGCCGTGCCGTGTTGCGATGTTGGGCCTTTAGCGCACCAGCTCCTCTTTTCTTTTGCTCTGGGATCATGTCGGCTTATTACCTGATACTTCGCTGCCTGCTGCTCCATCGTCAAAGCAAAACGGGAAGGGAAGGGAAGGGAAGGGAAGGGAAGGGGCCCGCGGGAGAGAGAAGCGGGAATATGTTCTCCGGTCAATCTCGACCTGTCTACCAATGCAACTTTTCTTCACCAACTGTTCTTGTGTACAGAGTAAAGCCGGTTGTATACAAATTTAAAATGATAAATAAGTATGTAACTACATGCAAGGTTCTTTATTTAATTAGGATGGGAGTAGTAGTTAGACCCAGCTGGAATACAAGAGATGTAGTTCTGATATGTGGTCCTATATTATATGTATCTGCTATGGGCTGGCTAAGATATGTGCTCCGATTCAATTTGGAATTTGCCGTTTTTTATTTTGAATAGCAAATGTGCCTGTGCGTTTTAACACAATCAAATACGTATATGACGACCTCACCTCACTCCGTGTCATTGCTAGACGACACGGGTTATTTTAACTTTGTATGAACATGGTCATGAGTCTAAGTATAGAGAGGAGGCGATCTAATGTGTGTTAGAATTAGACCATGCGTCCATCATTGCAAGACACAAGTTTTTTAAAATCAAATGGGTCAGAAATCGAGTCAAGCAAAGAAAGTGGGAGACCGAAAGAACCCTCCATTTTTTCCAAATACTTGGGGGGGCATATGGATGAGATAACGATATGAAATCTTAGTTAGCTCTTTAATATTAGATAAGCAAACATATTCATGCGTTACGACCATATATATATATATATATATATATATATATATATATATATATATATATATATATATATATATATATATATATATATATTTGTACACGGTCAACTAAAAAAATTGTGGCTTGGAGATGTATTCGAAGATACATTTTGGACTTAGACATCGTGTTGCCACTCAATGTGTCTCAACATCTGGTATCAGACTTCACAATGTCAAACAAATTTGCCCTCTCAACGAATTATTCAATAACCATACGACCCATTCTAATATATCTTAAATATTGGGATTGCTCCATCTCCTATCCTCATGGGATGTTTCACATGGATGAGGTTGAGGATGTTCCAACCCTCCGAAACAAGGGCGAAGGTATGGCAGAAGCTAAATAGAACGACAATAGATTTGAAAATAAATACCTATTAGTTCCTCTCTTAACGCCATACTGCTTCGCGAATGTTTATAGGATTCACTCACGGGCACACTGAAATTACAATAGTCCCTAGAGCCAATGAAGGGATTCTTACAATCATACAGGGCATCATGAGAAGTTTGCTTGCTATTCTTAGCTACTCCCATGAAACTATCATCCACTCCATCTGGGGGACCGTTCCTTTCCATCCTGGCATCAAGATGTTTGTGTGATTAAACGAGGCTTCCCCTAACCTGGTTGATTCTGCGTCTCATCCTTCAACCTATGCACACATGCAAGAAAGTTAGTGACCTTTGTAGAAGGCATATCCCTCCTGATGAGGGTGGCCTCACATGATTCCCATCGATGACCAAGTTGTCCATTGGCTCGGTGTTAAGGTGGCGCATAGGGAGGGTTCCCCCTAATAATAGTAGCCCCTCTGGGGTTTAGAGAAGTTTGGGCCGCTAGGAGCATAACACCCTACTTCCTCTTTCTTGTCAAGTGTTTATGCATAAAAGAAGTGACAAGATTACAAGCCTCAAGTGAGGAGATCGAGGAGAGATTCTCCCAAGAGAGTATGAAGCTAAGTCAAGATAATCGCCACCTCACACCACTGGCCTCCTCATAAACTTCGTTCATTTCTCTTTTCATGTGGTTGATTGCATGGACCTGCCTTGAATGTTGCTCTACCACCTCTTTTTATAGTTCAAGGTGGCAGTGTTACATGTACACCCTGTCCACGGGCTCAGTTTATCATAGGGCCAACTACTTATGTCACATCAAGGGATTTGTGTGGCATGTCATACTACTAGGATGTGCTTCATGTAATCATAACATTCTAGCCTTACACATTAATGGTTATAGTGCCTTTTTTGAGCATGATCCCTCATATCGTCTTTTCTTTGTGAGGTGAATCCTCCCAATATTCCCACAGGAGAGGGTTCAAGCCCTCCTACCATGATATATTCTAGTTTTTCTTATGCGTGGCAGCCTTATGCATGTCGCACATATGTTAGGGAGTTGCATGTGTGTATCTCCACATTTAATACGCTATTGTTGGGGTCATGCCTTGGCTAGACAACACACAATGCATGTCACAAGAATTTAATTTTCATGCCATGAACCTCTATGTCGTAGCCACGCTGTCGCACTTGATTGGCTACCAACATCATTCCTTCAGGTTCATCGCATCTCCCGGCATCCCGTCTTCATATCACCGATGTTATATGATCATCGAGTGCCTAGTTTAGAGCCCTCAAGTGTTTTGCAGGTAATACAATGTCTTTGCATGCCTTACCATCCTTGTAATTTTACCCATCATACATTCAATGTGATGTGCCTTAGACTTATCTGCTATGTCATTGCTCTTTTGCAATCATTTTGACTTCTCGGGGACAAACCCACATATTGGTTATGTACAATCCCTAGTAGGCCTCCATCATCTGCACGACCCTTGGTGGGCCCCCAATGACTTTCGTCCTTATGGTAGCCCGCTAGAGTTTCAAATCCATGTCTCCCTAGGAAAGGTCCCCTAGACCTCTACGTTCCCATATGTGGGCCCCCAGGCACATGAGCTAACGCGCAATCCTAGGTGTGATAGTTTTGGGGCATGTAGCATCAGGTGCCCCTAGAAGAGGGGTCTTGGGGGCTTTATCCATTACGTGCCCTAGGGCATGAAGGATCCTAGGGGCTTCATCCAGCACATGCCCTAGGGCACGAGGGTCCCTTGAGGCTTCACTTGTTAGATTATTGATTATATACCCAAGAGACCATTATGATCCATGAAAACATTAATGAGCCTTTAGGATAAAAAGCACATTAGTAGGGATCTATATATATATATATGAAGGAACTCGCATATGCTAGTAAAAAAAGAGACATTCCATAGCCTAGCCATCGCCGTTCTCTGTCCCTTGGGTGGTTGTGGATGCCAAGCCACCATCATATTTTCTCTCGCTGCGATACTAGGACACCAATGTTGTGGCTCACCTCCGCACGTGTGGATATCATGAGAAGATGTTGCTGCTATTGCTGCGATGTTGATTGGTAACAAACTTAAAGAAGCATGCATGAATGAATATGTCGTTGTTGCTGCTGTACTTTTACTGTTATTATCACCACGTATTTCAGTTGTGCTACGTGCCTAGCTAGCGACAATGATCCATAATTCTCAACGTACGCATGCATGCATGATTTTCACGATTTTCACGTCCGGCCGGTGCACATCTTGTTTTAGGTTTATATATGCTTACACTAAGGTAAGCCACGTGGCGTGGCGTGGCTTTGCGCTGCGACGACTATGCGCGCGAGACCATTTTGCAAGAGTTTGAAAACCTTAGATGGCACGTACAAATGTGGGGCGTATTATCCGATTGATGCATGTGGACGTGCCATGGGCGCCCCACCTGCGCGCCACAGCCAGCGACAATGCCCGTCCGGTACGTCGTCCCCAGCCAAGTCGCTTCCGGCGGCCGATGCATGCATCTCTGCTAGCTCTAGCCGCGCGCGCGCGCGGCGGCGTCACCCAGCCGGCAAGTCGCGCGCTAGCTAGACGGCGGGACCCGGGACGACGCATGGATGCTTTGAGCGCACGGCATGGCCGGCCGGCTGTGGCCAGTGCCAGAGCACGCGTACGCACGTACGTACCTACAGCTACAAGGAGGGCCGGCCGGCCGCTGCCGGGGGATAGATGTTTGATCGATCGACCGGCGGATTGTTGGGGGTGATGATGATGCATGTGCGCGGGCGGGCCGGGCGGGGTGGCGGGCGAGGGGACAGCGGCAATAGCGTCAAGCAACAAACAGCCGCTGCCCCCATATGCATGGCATGGAATGCACGCACGCACGCTAATCCCGGCTCCTCAATAATCTCTCTTCTAATTTATAATTTGCAGGTGAGACGGTCGCGATCGTCGTCCGATCTATCCGATCCCAAGAGCTAGCTAAAGCAAGCTAATTCCGGCCGCCTCACTCCTCGCTAATCCCGAGCCAAATTACTAATAGGATTAACTAGTGCAGTTGGGGCTCATGGGTCGGCGAGATCGAGCCCCAATTGAGTAGAGAAGACATCAGAGAGGAACAAGGAATGTGCGGGCTCCGAGAGGAGCTAGCATGCATGCACACAATAAGAACAGATGGGCCAGGGAATTTCGGCTAATTCCTCGGTTTAACCCCATGGTAAATTGATCCCGAGGGAATTAGTGGCGCGCTTGCTACGCATCGTCTGCTCTCTCTCCTCCGGATCCGCGCGCATGCATGCAATGCAGTAGCTTTCCTTCACTGCCACTCCTTTCATGCCCCGCCCGGCTCTCAAGACACGTAGGAGAGTGTACTACTTGGTAGCCCTATGGATTGTTTCTCTATGCACTGAATGCAAGGAGGAGTGGAGGACGACGACTGTCCATTTGCAATTCGTTGCATGCATGCCCATATGGCCCTGTCATGCCAGCCTTGATTTCATGAAGCACGTACCAATCCCACGCACAGTATGTATGTATGCTTCCCGTCAAAGCTAGCTAGCTTAGCTACCAGGTCGGCCCGGCCAGGTTGAACCAATCAAAACGAGCTAGGTCGGCAAAGCTCATGCATATCTATACTACCTATTAAGACTCTTTCTCATTTTCTCTCCCCGCAAAGCTCATTTCCATTCCCACGTACATCCCACGCCTAGCTAAAATTAAATTAAAAAAACACAAATGTTGCCCTAATGGGATTCGAACCCGTGACCTCTCAAGTAAATGTGCTCGTAGCTACCACTACACCACAAGTGTGTTTATAGTAATATTTGTTACAGTAAAAATATCTAATACATCTCTCCCAAAGTCCACCTGCTACCCTTACACAATATGTATTAGTAGATAATTATCAACGAGATTCCCGAATTATATTTTTGGATGGAGAGAGTAGTATTTAAAGAAGAGCCTTGCATGCAACTTCTTTTGTTTGAATAAGTTTTCAACTTAAATTCCTTTTTTATATGTGTGACATTTATTCTCCGTAATATTTTGTCCATGGATCTGACTTGTGAGTCATTTTTATAAACTAACGCCAAAGATGAATCCATGTTTCTTACTTGGAAACCCCGAACAAACACCACTGGCAGGAGGCGCTCGCGTTGGCGTCGCTCATCGACGATGAGAAGAAGCTTGGCAACTGCCAGTTCGACCTCTGGAAGCAGTCCTACTTGGCCGCATGCGTCGCTATGTTCGGCAAGCTCCGGCGTAGCCGTCGCTTGGACGCGGTCCAGAGCGGCTACACCGCTGTCCATATTCAAACGAGGGACCTCATAGTCGTTGCCAACGCCGGTGACTCTTGGGTTGTTCTGGGCACCGCATCCGACGACGACGCCGTCACGCCATCTAGCTCATCATCCACCTGAAGCTCAACCTGCCACGTAAGTCGCTACTGACCGGCCATAAATTCTTGTGCGCTGGGACGACGGTTGTTGTTGATGTTGTGTGAGTGTCCTCGAACAAGATGTATGTAGAGGAGTAGCACATCTGGAGGTGCAACGGTTAGGTGTACTACCTCGCTGATGAGCCCGGGGTGCACTTCGTTTAGCAGCCCAGCCAAAAGTCATCGGTACTCGCCATGTCACGCGCGTTCGACGACTACTATATCAAAGACTGTGGCGTCATCTTAACGACAGAGGTGACGCAGAGGAGGACCGACAACAATGACCACTTGCCATCGCCGAGGTAGCTTTTGTGCTGGCCTGCCTTTAATTCTCTTCGCAAACGCACACACTTGCCTTTTTTATTTAAGCAAACATGTATGGTTGTGCGTGCCTGATGACTGACGATGTACGAGGGAACTTCTACCGATAGGTGTGACACATGCTCTCCAATGATGAGACCATGCAAATCATGGTATATATCGAAGTCTGTATGAAACTGATGGTTGTAATGTAGTAGTGAAACAGTTAAATTAAAATAACAAAATTTATATATGGCTAGGATCACAAATGAATTATAAAACATTTTCTTATAACAATATAAGACACATTATATATATAAGTTATCATGGTATTGTGTGTTTCCGTTGCAACGCACGGGGCACTCATCTAGTATACTATAGGGGTGTTTGGTTTCTAGGGACTAATGTTTAGTCCCTTCATTTTTTTATTTTAGTCTATAAATTGCTATATATACAAACTAAAATAGAGTTTTAATTTCTATATTTAATAATTTTAGAACTAAAATGGAATAAAATGTAGGGACTAAAAATTAGTCCCTAGAAACCAAACACCCCCTATATCTGTTATAAAATATAGTTCTATCTAGAACATTTTTCCGTCCATATTCATTATATTCAAATGATAACCGTAGCGAAGCTAAAGTGAATCGGATTAAAAGGATTATAATAGGTTGAGCATGTATAGTAATATATTATAGATGGTACATATATGGTGAAAATCTAACCTATTTCACTACTTATGAAAATTTTCATGTGGGTACATGTGCATCCAAGCTGTTAATAAGTTCGTAACCGAGCTTCGCTTCCTGAATTTTAATGAATACATATAGGGATGAAAACGGTCGAAAACGGTCGGTAAACACTAAAACCATTACCGTTTTCATATTTTTTATCGGAAACAAAATCGAAAACGGTAACTCTGGAAACGGAAACGATATCGGTATTTCGGAAACATCGGAAACGAAAGTTCGGTGCGGAAAATACACCGGTAACGGTCGAAATCTAAAATACGATCGGTAAACATATCAAACTTCACAATTAAACAAAATTGACAAAACATGACAAATACCACAAGTTCACAATTCATGATATAACAAGTTCACAAGGATCACAAATTTATAATATAAAAAGTTTACAAAGATCACAAGTTCACAATATAACAAGTTCATAGTATAACAAGTTCATAAAGATCACAAGTTAACATACTCAAAGTTCACAATTCACAATATCCACTCGATTTAGTTGACGTGGCATGCTTACTCATGAAATATTTTTTCCTTACATAAAGGGTTTTTTCACAGCCTCACAGGAAAACCATAAAATCTAGTGTGTGGAAAAGACAGACTGTCGGCTCTCTATCATTATATATTACTAATACATAACATGTGCATAGAAAATGGTGGATTCGTTCGAGAGACCAAATCGTTAATCTCAACTGCCTTCCAACACCATCTAACCCCAAAAAAAATCTTAAAGCGTCCAAAAATACAAAAATAAGTAATCCTTATCCAGAGATGTACAGACGATGCGAAAAAATCACATGCTGGAAAATTCCGAAAAAAAATCCGAAAAAATTCCGAGACACAATTCCGGAAATTTCCGAGACATAAATCCGGTAATTTCCGACAAAAACCGGTAACCGATGGAAATGGTCGGTAAAATACCACGCCAATTCCGATACCGATTCCAATAGAAAATTCCGAAAACCGATTCCGTTTTCGAAAAATACCGTTACCGATGAATCCGATCGAAAAATTTCGAAATCGGTTTCCGGAATTCCGAAAAATTCCGAAACCATTTTCATCCCTGAATACATACATAAATACATGGAAGCTGTTACTTAATGAATATGTGATTGATTAGTCTGCATTAACATATTGCTGCTTAATTAAATTTGCGCCACGAATTGAAACACACACATAAAACTGCTCAAACACACTAATATAAATCTGTGCATTTAAAGCGAGAGAGCCCTAATCGACGACCTGTGCGCGTGGTTTCGATAACGTAAACACACGGGAACATCCGTCAAAGAGACGCATGTATGGGAAGAATGTTAGCATATGCATGCAGCATGCATACGGGTCCTCCCTGCCAAACTAGCATTGTATATATATACAGTACACGTACGCGTGCATGTACTCTATATTTATGTATTTTTTTTCCATTGGCAGTAGTAGAATGCGTGCACACGGGCTACGTACCTTTGCAAGCAAGCCAACTAGAGTAGTAGTTACACAACGCAACACGAGGCAGAGGCCCCGGGCCCTCTCTCTCTCTCTCTCTCTCTCTCTCTCTCTCTCTCTCTCTCGTGTGCGCAACTTCCATGCGCATATGCACCAGCTGCTGCTAGCCCCAGCCCCCAGTACCAGTAGTAGCTTCGCCTTGGCAATTGCAGCTAATAGTTTCCAGCTGCGCATACGTACTACGTGTCTGGCGTTCACCAGCCAGCAGAGCACGCATGCATGCGTGTCTGCCAAGCTACGGCCTATAGCCGCCGCCGCCGCGCGCGCCGTGCATGTGAGTCGTCGTCCGCTGCGGGGGCTGCGGCGACCCAGCTAGTTTTCCCGCGGGTCCGTTCCACCACCAGCCGCCTCTCGACGCATCGACCACGCGGCACTCCTCGCGTGCGACGCCGCCGTGCAGTGTGCATGCGTGCATACGCTGTTTCCTTGACAACGTACAAGGCACACCACTACATGATAGTACATAAATATGGTCATGCCAAAAGCAATGAACGCGCGCGAGCTGCACTGCAGGCCGCATGCAGCTTCGTAGTACGTCGACACAGTCTTGGCTTGGACTTCTTGCATCGCTTGGTTCTAGTTTAAGGACATATACATTATTTTTTTTTTCTGACTCTCCCACGCTAATCATGCTTGCGTTTAATTATCCGTATTCAAATATAAAGACGTTACGGTCATATATATATCTAGCTACTCTGGACATAAAACACATGACATTGAGATGTTGTTTGGTTCACGAAATATAATATAACGTAAATGATAACGGTAATAATTCACACTCGAGTACGAGCGATAATAAGTTTGAATAAGTCGATAACAATTTCTAATGTGGTATCTGATTATTACGATATATAATTTAAGGTTACGAGTTACCCACTATATTACAAATATGTGAACCTAGCAGCACCTAAGTTTTCATCTGCTCTGTTCATCAGTGTTCATATTAACAAAAAATATATGGTTGGTACAAATAGTAAGGTTGATTTGAGTATTCATACATATACGGTTTGCGTAAGTAATCACGCAACGATTAGAAAACGAGCTAACTGTACAGTCCCTGTCAATTTTGCCGCGCCGCACTCATCTGCAGTGCAGATCGATTGAGCCGTGCTATTTGAAGCTATTTCCATTATTTTTTTTTCTTTCTCAAACTAATTGACGACTCTGTTTTTCTGGAAGATCATGTAATCCTCACGTCATTTTCGTCGACTTGGCATGTGTTTGCATGGTTGTTTGACTAGCTTAAAGGGCAACGTATCCGGCTCTGTTCGCTTCAGATTAAAAACGACTGTTTAGACTGTTGTATCTATAATTCATATATAGAGATCAAAGCATTATAAAATCAGTAGAAACTGATATAGATTAAAACCAAGCGAACACGTTGATCATGTACAAACCAAGTTTCCATGTAAACTCTGTACAAACCAACTAACAAAAGTAAAAAAATAAACTCATAAAAAGTATAGGTATACTTCATTCCCTATTTTATCACTGTATAAATTTTGAAGTTCAAATTCATCATATGGTGTTAAGAGATAAAAATTGAAAATTATCTAAGAATTTTCTTTTTTATCTTTTAATATATGATGAATTTGAAATTAAAATTTTATAGAGTGGGTAAAGAAATACATCCATAATTGTTTTGAGATTTTTTTTGACTTTTGTTAAAGTTAGTTTGCATGGAGTTTAATTGCACAGAAGTACTGGTTTATACATGATACGTTGCCAACTTAAAGAGTCTATATATGGCTTTGAAGACCTGGCTATCAATAGGTTTAAACCCAGCGACGTTATCTTAAGACGTTAAGATGGACACGTTTACTTATATGGTCATATAAAACACTTTTTTATATTGTTTTGCATGGTATGTAGCCGTTTATAAAATAAAGTTTAAATATGAAGAGAGGGATGACTAAACTAATGAAGATAGTCTAACAAAAGATCATGACTCATTATCATCGCAAAAAAAAGATGGTGGACTCATTGGAATCTTCTGGTTTGGAAGACCAGGTACATTTTAGTCTTTGGACAACAAGCAACACACAGGAAAACAAATGTTTTGGATCGTTATGCTGGTCACTATAGTAGCATGCATGCGTGTGGTCTTCGGGCTCTGGTTGATGTCACGATCGAGAATTGATAAAATTAATCAAACTCCACTTTAGTCTTTATTATATTAGAGTATGTATAGGTGAGAGATATCAAAACGGTTCTCAAGCACAAGGGACAACTAAAGGACTGTTGAGCACTAAAAGTGACCTGTGGACGGTCCGGCCCCGTGGCCGGACGGTCCGCTGTCCGGGTATCCACGCTGGTGGTACGGACGGTCCGCGCACGCGCAGAGTCAGTTAAGGTTCCGAGTTTCTTACGGGTTTTTTTGGCTAGATTCGAGAAATTAACTCGAGAGATTTGTTTGTAACGGGTCCAGCCCCCTCCTCTATAAATATAGAGGAATACGACCGATTTGTACATCAACAATCAAATCAATAATTAGTTTATCTCTCGTTTTTACCTTAGGCATTAGGAGTAGTTCTAGTTTAATTCTAGTTTAGCATCTTAATCCCCAAATTCTTCGCTTCTCTTCGGCTCTACGTCGATTAGAGATGTCTAGGGTGGCCTGCCGACCCTAGACAACAACTAGAATCTCTCCTCCCCGATGGGGTCCCTCCCGAGAGTGAGATTCAGGCGCTGTCGGCGAACTCCGCTGCCCCTACGTACGCGCGGACCGTCCGGCCCGTCAGGCAGGGAACCCGAGCCCTGCACCAGGTCGCGGACCGTCCGGTCCCTAGTCGCGGACCGTCCGCGCCTGTGCAGAGAGCACCACCACCAGTTCTCAACGTAGTGATTGGCACCCGGATCAGCGTCAATAGGGACTCTATTATACAATAGAGTGTCTATAAATGTAGCATATTAATAAATACAGAAGTAAATGCGTTTGTACAACATCAGATCGATAGAATGGACAACGAATTCGTACAGTAGAAGTGAGGCTTCTGTTGCTACTTAGGTTACGAGCCAGAGACGTCTCTTAACGGAGAGACGGCTCTACGATTTTTTGCAAATGTCCCCTTTAGACACCTCAAAAATCTCTACATTAAACGCCATTGTACATACCCTTAAAGTGTCTAAATCGTCTTGCGTGTGCTCCGTCCCATGACCCCTTGCACAGTTCGCACCCCCTCCCCCTCTCCTGCTGACCTTCTACAGGCCCACCTGCGTTCCCACACACGTACCGCCCTCTTGTGACCAGTGACGTCACACCCGGGTTTTAGGAACTCGGGCGCGAACATAAACACCAGGTGTGCTAGGACCCAGTCTCACACATATGATGAATAGTAGTACAGAAACGAATGTCGCAACTTTATTATACAATAGGAGTCCTATACAAAATAAATAAATAATTACATCGTAAGGAGACAACGATCCAGCAACCTAAAGTTGACTGGGAGACGATGACCTAGACCTCTCATGATCACATCGTAGCATCCACCATGCGCCTCATCCTATGGTACCTGTTCTTGACCTATTGGGGGTGTGAGACAGTAAGGGTGAGCTCACACATGTTCATCGCTCAACAAGTTGTGGGGAATAATGTGACTTGAACTCACGAAAGGCGGGAGATCATGTAAAGTGTAAGGCTTACCAAAGAGAATGGTTAAAGCTGAGCATTGCTTTTAAAGTTGGTCAAAATTTTATTAGCAATTACTAGATGTAAGTAAATACCAAACCATAATAACAAAAATAGAACAAAATTAATAATAAACCCATGCAAATGTAAATGACAAATTGAATTTAAGTTCCATAAATTAATTATGCGAGAGTCCTGAGCTGCTCTTGACCGTGAGCTCGGCTATTATACCAGTTTTACACTCTGCAGAGGTTATACCCTTTACCCACAAGTCGTGTATCCCATGTCGCCAGGGTTAGCTAGACCCTTAGACACTATCGAGGTGAATGTCTAGGGATCCACTACGAGGCCTTTACAAAGTTCCACTAGCTTCCGAAAACCCACTACAGTTTATGGGAAGATCACTTGCAAGAATCCCTCGTCTGACTGCCATCGCAGCAAAATCAACCCGAGAAACTCCCTGCATGCAACTCCCCTACTGCCCTTGCCCCTTTCGGGTAAGGTAGTCTTCCACTAGCTTTCCTAATTAGTCAGCCAATGGTGTCCCATTCCACCCTTATGGGGCACGAGTTTCTCAAGTTAAGCTCCATGTTCCAATTAAAAATATGATGATCTTGACATGAACATAAATAAAATAATAGGGTAATTGGAACATGGACATAATGTAATATTAATCCCAAACTATATAGAGCAATAGAAAAAACTACCCAATGATTCAGGGGTGAACAAGGTAAAAGATAAACAGACTAGGGTGACCTATTGGGTCCTATCAAAATTAAACCTATGCATGAATAAGTGATACTAAAGAACATTATTGGGTAATAAATGTGGTCAAGCGCACAACTTGCTTGGGACTTGAGATTCCAGGTACCAGGATGATCTTCAGATGACTCGTAACCTCACTGCTAGTCGTAGCAATACAAACAGACATGGTATAGGCAAAATTAACATCACACCAAACATAAGAACAAACTGAATAATAATAATCTACGCATCGCTACGAGATCTTGGGATCGAGAACTGCTAAATTCGTGGTTACGATTATGAAGTTATGGTTTTCCGAAGATCCATGTGGTTAAATATAGAATAGACTAAGTGTAACATTTTAACCTATATATCATGATAAAACAAAGTTACCAGATGATAATATATATTATTATGAGACTAATGCAACTAGATTGGATCAAAACGGAGTTACGGTTATTAAGTTATGAATTTCTGAAGTTATTTAGCACCTAGAATAGATTAATTCAAATGAACAGTTTTAATTCAGTTTCATGGCTAAACAAAGGCACTAGGTGATAGACAATATTATTACAAAATTATAAAAACTAAAATGGATCAATTTGGACTTAATATGAATTTTCTATGAATTATACAAGTTTCTGGAATTATTTTTGTATTAAAAATCATTTTCTATAATTAATTTTCTATTTCCATTGTTCTCTGGACTTGGCGCACAAATATCAGAAACTACAGGGGCTATCTCGCAAAAGATCATAAGACTCAGGATTCCCCCGCACTGGACAGCAGGTTAATTGTGGCAAAGGGAAGGGTCTCTTAAGTAAGAATGCCAAGCGAAGGGGTAAGCTTCGATCACAGCCATCCGATCAATAACAGAGCGCCAGGATTAGATTTATTTTAAAATGAACCGGTATACGATCTGGGCCGCCCATCACGTGATCCAAGGCCCTGATATCACGGCGCCAAGATCAGTCTCTGGCCACCGATCATATACCTACGGCTCAGATCTTAAGCCCGAAGGGTTATAACCTCGATCTAATCTCCCGCGTCTGTTCACAATCAAATGGCTGGGAGCCATTCTTCCTTACAGCCACGACAGAGCCGCGCGACCAACACGGCGGCGCACCAAGCTCACACGGGGGCACCATTGCCAGACCGCGCCTTTCACCGATCATGGGCCCGAAACCCTAATCTGAGGTATGCTAAGCGCAGATAAAACATAGGGGAATTAGATGAGGGCCCCATACCGGTTTCTACGCTGCGTAGTGTTTTGCCCACAGTACAGGTGGCTCCGCGGTTCTGGTGAGCAATCACCACCGCCCCGACTATCGATCCCCACCGTCGAGTCCACGAATAACCCCACCAACCTCCCGCGATGCACCCTGACCCAAGATGAAATTCCTAGCACAAGGTCACCGGCGTCGGATATGAGTCTCTTCACCTATGGCGGCGCACGATGGTCATGGGGCGTGGCCCTACCTTTATATGCATCGGGGAGGGCGATTTCAATCCGAGGAGCTCCATTGCGGTAGTGCGCGCCGTTGCAACAGACTCTGAAGGAAGCGGAGGTGGATAAGACTGGTGCGCACGGACCCCCGCGTGGAGGAAGGGTTGACAGATGCTCCGACGCGGGAGGGAGACAACCCTGGTGAGTGGGGTCCACCAACCAGTGAAACAGCGCCAAGAGCAAGCGGCCGCGCGGGGAGAAAACAATTTTGGGTCGGCGGGGAAAGAAATAGAAGATGGGCCGGCTGAGAGAAGGCCCAAGTGTGGGTTTCTTTTATTTTTTTCCATTTTCTTTATTTTTAGTTTTCTTTTCTATATAAATTCCTACACAAATTCAAATTCATGGTTGAACTTCAAATTTCCATGTGTCCAAATTATTGTGAATATAACTTCCACTGCTTATTATTTATTATTTTTCCTTGTTATTTATTTATGGGAGGAATAAATGTTTTCATTAGAAATTCCCTTTCTCATTTTCCATCTTTTGTTTTCATTTAAAATTTGGAGATCTAATTTGTGTTGTTATTAAAATTTATTACCATAAAATCTATAAGAGATCAACTTTCCTTTATCCATTTACTGGTTACTTAATATAACTTAATGTTGTTGTTTGATCATGAGGAGGAAGAATCCTTATAGATTTTCAAAGGTCTTCAAAGATTCTCACAACATTGTACTTTTATTTCTTTATTCTATTATTTTACCATTTTTTCTTCTACCAATTTTTGGGGCTTACAAATCCTACCCCCCTTAATAGAAATCTCGCCCTCGAGATTTGTGAGAAAAGGATGTATACCCATATTGTCTCAAAACATATGCACAAATAAAACCTCAGCATGATGCATATCTTATTAGCAAAACATGGGGCCAAATAGACCTTATTATTACTCCTAAAATAGTAAAATACTAACTACTAACTAAACTAATATTTAGGTCTTACAAATAGTAATATATATGTTTATTTCTATTTATATATGCTCTACTCTTGGTGCTCGTTGACTTCTTCGCTGACTACTTCATCTTCGACCAGCACTTCTTCTTGAATTTCAAGTTTGCCAGGTTCAACTTCTACTTTTGCATGATGGCCTTGTCCCCTATTGACAGATAGGGGCTGACTCTTTCTTGCCGAAGCCTGACCTTGCTTTATTTGAGCTGGAGTAGTGTAGGCAGCCCTAATGGGACAATAGTTGGCATAATGTCCCGGTTGTCCGCACTTGAAGCATGCCCTGTTGGTGGATGTGTTAGGAGTAACGGGTCCTGCTGGGGTGCTTGCTTGCGGAGGAGCAGTTGTTGCCTGTTGAGTTTGCTGCCCGGAACTGCCACGAGCTAGTGTACTTGGAGTGGTAGTATAGCGAGGACGGGAACTACTTCCAGCCTATCCTTGGTTAGCAGCCCTTCTTTTCTCTCCAAACTCGCACCTCTTGTTTTCCACAGCAATAGCTTTGTCAAGTAGTCTTTGGAAGGACAGGAATGTGTGCGATACCAGTTGATATTGTAGGGGTCCAATCAAACCGTCCAAAAAGAGCTCCTGCTTCTTCTCATTGTCTTCAACATCCCTAGGAGCATATCGAGATAGCTGAATAAATTTGTCTCTATATTCGCTCACAGACATACTTCCTTGCTTGAGGGATAGAATCTCCTTCCTTTTAATCTTCATGAGTTCCACAGGAATATGGTAATTCCTGAATTGAGTGGAGAATTCTGCCCAGGTAATTGTGTCGACGGCAGCATGAGCAGCGCAGTACACATCCCACCAATCCGCAGCGGGGCCAGTAAGACGACCCGATGCGTATAGCACTTTCTCTCCGTCCGAGCACTGAGCTATGTTGAGCATCATCTCTACAGACTTTAGCCAGTCATCTGCTTGTAGCGGATCCACGGAGTTGGAGAAGGTGGGTGGTTTGTGGCTCATGAATTCCCGGTGCTTGTCCCGGGGTGGAACTAGTGGTGGAGGTGGAGGCGGTGGTGTTTGCTGCTATTATTGTTGCTGTTGCGCCCTTCTCTCCTAGCGTATCTCCTCTCGCTCTTGGCGCATCTCCTGGCGTATATCCTCTCGCTCTTGGCGCATCTCCTGGCGTTCCTGCCGCATCTGCGCGTGCATGTCTGTCGTAGTGTCCGCCATTTGCTGCATTATTAGCATCTGGGCTGAAATTGTTGGATCAACACCGACTGGTGGAGGATTTGGAGGATTCATCTCTACTTGCTGTTGTTGTCTAAGCACCCTCCGGTTATATAGATTGGCAGGTAGATCAATTCCTCCTCCCTTCCTGGTATTGACCATCTGAGTTAGAAGCATATGGTAAGATAGCTTTGCAAGGGAAATCATTTGGTAGGCAGAATGAATAAGCTAATAGCTGGTTATGTACTAAAGGTTCCTTGACAGGGCTTAATCTGTTGTTTTATGTCAAGATTAGGGGTAACTAGTCGTATAAGGTGAATGTCCAAAGGTAAGATAGAATCTGTCAAGCTGAGATATATATGGAATACTAGGTACATTTTAATGGGGATATTCTAGATTGTCTAGTTATTTTATAAATATTATCATTTATGCCTATATGTATATGCAGATGTAATTGTGGACATTACTCCACAACTCATCACATTCAATCAAAGAACCAAATCAAACAGTTATCATAAGAACAAAACATTCAAGAGTATAGTTACCTACAGAAATAGTTTTGTTTTTGTTCCTAAGAGTAGGTCTCCTATTCCTAAAAGTCACCTTAGGTACATGATTTCAAAGTTTGAAATCCACATTTGTCTTTAGAAGGAAAAGATAAGAATAATCAGAGTAAAGCGGAATTAGATGAGAAAAGATTAAGAGAAGTTTAGAAAAGAATCGGAGTAACAAAGGTAAGTAAGTATGGGTTGTCCAGTTCTATCTAGGTTTTGTCCTACAGTCAATATTCCTCTAATACCACTTCTGTCACACCCGGGTTTTAGGAACCCGGATGTGATATAAACACCAGGTGTGCTAGGATCCAGTCTCACACATATGATGAATAGTGGTACAGAAACGAATGTCACAACTTTATTATACAATAGGAGTCCTGTACAAAATAAATAAATAATTACATCGTAAGGAGATAACGATCCAGCAACCAAAGTGTTAGAAATATGCCCTAGAGATAATCATAGAGATGAGCATATTTCTTTGTATCCATGATATATATATTGCTTAATTGAATATCCATGGAAGGCACCTTGTATTGATTAGCAATTATGTGAATTATTTGTGAGATTCTTTACTTATATGGTTATTCTAAATGATGTCCCTAGTCAGAGTCGATGACTAGCACATGTATTAGTTGATGACTATATTTCACAAGTCATGAACATGGAGATGTTAAACTAATAATGTGGGCGCATGTATGACATGAGGCTGGACCGACCCAACGTAAGATATTGTAATATAGTTCTCTTTTTGCAACATGAATATTGTATCCTTAGACCTGAGATTGTCGCATGTTCTCAAGATGTGAATTGACTTACTTAGGGACTATCAAACGCTATTCCATAACTGGGTAGTTATAAAGGTAGTTTTGGGTTTGTCAGGAAGCATGCTGTGAGGCATGGTCAGTCAAGATGGAATTTGTCCCTCTCTTTGTGAGAGAGATATCTCTGGGCCCCTCGAGTGATTGGATCAAGAAATGCATGGCCGTGCTAGGGTTAAGAGTTAACCATTGAAAGGATTCCAATTCACAGTATCGAGAAAGAGAGGTCAGCTTAGAGCCAGACCGAATATCATGAGACAAAGGGAACAACATGTACGTAATGTTGCAATGGTTCGTCTGATATGATCTTTACGTGCGCATAGGAGTTGACATGTCTTGCTAGAGGCCGCTGTCAATTATTGGGCCAAGTAAGAGTACTCGGGCTATGTCTATTTGTACGTGAACCTATAGGGTCACACACTTAAGGGGAAGGAAGCCTAACTCGGATTAGATCCGAAATTAGACTGGGCTTTAGGGTTACTGATGGGCCTCTGTCCACCATAATGCCTATATAATGAGGGGCAGGGGCGCGGTTAGGCTTAACCTAATTCGCCACCAGCAAACGAGCAGCCGCCGCTCACCTCTCGCCCTCGCCAAGCCGCCGTCGCGAACCTAGCAGTTCGGTACGCGGCGCTTCCTCCCTGTACCTGTGGATACCTCGGAGGTGCTGCATCTGGAGCACTAGGACGGACCGTGCGAGGACGTGAAGGACGCCGACGACTGCACGGCACTGCTCGACGCGTTCGTCTACATCGAGACGTCTTCCGCTGCTCTGCGCGTCTAGTGGTAATTCCATGACCTATAACCACAGTAGTTCTTGGTATTATGGGGTTGAAAATTTTGTTTTGCGCTAGCGTAGCCTCCCCGTAATCCTACACAAAGTTGACTGGGAGACGACGACCTAGACCTCTCATGATCACATCGCAGCATCCACCATGCGCCTCATCCTGTGGTACCTGTTATTGACCCGTGGGGGTGTGAGATAACAAGGGTGAGCTCACACATGTTCATCGCTCAACAAGTTGTGGGGAATAATGTGACATAAACTCACCAAAGGTGGGAGATCATGTCAAATGTAAGGCTTACCAAAGAGAATGGTTAAAGCTGAGCATTGCTTTTAAAGTTGGTCAAAATTTTATTAGCAATTACTAGATGTAAGTAAATACCAAACCATAATAACAATAATAGAACAAAATTAATAATAAACCCATGCAAATGCAAATGACAAATTAAATTTAAGTTCCATAAATTAATCATGCGAGAGTCCTGAGCTGCTCTTGACCGTGAGCTCAGCTAGTATACCAGTTTTACACTCTTCTAAGGTTGTACCCTTTACCCACAAGTCGTGTATCCCATGTCGCCATGGTTAGCTAGACCCTTAGACACTATCGAGGTGAATGGTTAGGGATCCACTACGAGGCCTTTACAAAGTTCCACTAGCTTACGAAAACCCGCTACAGTTTATGGGAAGAGCACTTGCAAGAATCCCTTGTCTGACTGCCATCGCAGCAAAATCAACCCGAGAACCTCCCTGCATGCAACTCCCCTACTGCCCTTGCCCCTTTCGGGTAAGGTAGTCTTCCACTAGCTTTCCTAATTAGTCAGCCAAGGGCGTCCCATTCCACCCTTATGGTGACACGTGTTTCTCAAGTTAAGCTCCATGTTCCAATTAAAAATATAATGATCTTGACATGAACATAAATAAAATAACAGGGTAATTGGAACATGGACATAATGTAGTATAAATCCCAAAACCATATAGAGCAATAGCAAAAACTACCCAATGATTCAGGGGTGAACAAGGTAAAAGATAAACAGACTAGAGTGACCTATTGGGTCCCATCAAAATTAAACCTATGCATTAATAAGTGATATTAAAGAACATTATTGGGCAATAAATGTGGTCAAGGGCACAACTTACCTGGGACTTGAGATTCCAGGTACCAGGATGATCTTCAGATGACTCGTAACCTCACTGCTTGTCATAGCAATACAAACAGACATGGTATAGGCAAAATTAACATCACACCAAACATAAGAACAAACTGAATAATAATAATCTACGCGTCACTACGAGATCGTGGGATCGAGAACCGCTAAATTCGGGGTTACGGTTATGAAGTTATGGTTTTTCGAAGATCCATGTGGTTAAATATAGAATAGACTAAGTGCAACGTTTTAACCTATATCTCATGACAAAACAAAGTTACCAGATGATAATAAATATTATTGTGAGACTAATGTAACTAGAATGGATCAAAACGGAGTTATGGTTATTGAGTTATGAATTTCTGAAGTTATTTAGCACCTAGAATAGATTAATTCAAATGAACAGTTTTAATTCAGTTTCATGGCTAAACAAAGGCACTAGGTGATAGACAATATTATTACAAAATTATAGAAACTGAAATGGATCAATTTGGACTTAATATGAATTTTCTATGAATTATACAAGTTTCTAGAATTACTAGTAGGGTGCCCGTGCGTTGCTACGGCAGCTTAAAAATTGATACAAAACAGTGATGCAATATAATTACAATCTTTGATTGATGATTTTGTAGCTAACAAACACCACCACCATTAGAAAGGACATGTCGATGAACAGACCAAAATCCACCTTTAGCTAAGAAATTTACTTGTGAGAAACCCCTAGTTGCAAATTCCAATTCAGCATAACTAAAGCAGTGAGGAGGCTTTCAGAAATTCAGCTTAGAAAACTTTTCCGATAAAACATATGCTTGCATTACAAGTTTTTCGTGAAAGTTTTCCATGTGATCTTGAGGACGTTGATCCCTATAGAACAACAATGTTGCACTGAAGCTTCTCTCCCACAACGCTTCTCATGCTTCAAATCCTTGAGCAGCAGCAACATACAATTTAATAAGAAAAAATAAAAATTAGATAATGCATGATGTATTAAAGAAACTACTGATTTAGTAGTTGACCATTACTTGTCTAACACAATTCAGCTTGCATGTGATTTCTTGCACTCAACACCTACAACATCAAAAGAGTCGAAAACAAGATTATACCTCACATTAATCTATAGAAACAACAAATTAAGCACACAAGCATACAACAACAATAATAAGATGTAAACGAGCATTAGTCCCAGCTCCAAAGTCTATATCATACACATCAATTTTCTTAACTCTAATAAATCACATTTCTGATCCAACATAGACTTATGTCCACATGTACAGTCTCCAACGAATAGCATAAAGCCTAGAACTTTCTGCCTGAAATAGAGAAGTGTGCATATACTTTTAGTTTTCAGGCAACTACTGCAAAACCAGAGAAACATTAACAACTATAGGCAATAAAAACCATGGATTTAGGTGATCATTGTAACTAAAGTGAAAACGATTAGTAATACCAGCAAACGTGCACATGAGCCAAAAACCAGAAATAATACCAAAGCTATGTGAAAGGATGATGACAAGTATGATGCTATCGCCTCACCCAGATGATGGGCGTCTTGTGGCTGCCCTAACCGCGACCACCACCTTCTCTGCCACCACAGTTGCGACGGCAGGCCCTTGTCAGCCACAGACTTCCCCTTCCTCTTTAGCTACTGGTGGTGGGAAGAGCCCACCACCATCTTCTTCAAGACAACCATCAATGCCTACAAATCCAAAAGCTCTAAGTCAGAAGCCCAAATGCTAAAGCAAATAACTCAACAACCAAAGACCCAAGATCCATGAAGTAGCAAGAAAAAGCTACTACAACAAATTGGAAGTGATGCTCGCCTAGTACAAACAACAGTACAACACAACAACCACGCCAGGGGTTTTAATGTCAATAGGGAGGGAAGTGCTTTAATGTTACTTGTAGGACCAGCATAAGATCCTAAATTCAGAAACAAAAAAGAGGCTGGTAAACAGCACTTGGACAAGGCACAAGGGTGGTGACAAAGCAGCACCCCTATAGGTGAGGCACAACACGTTGGTGACCTCCCATACACATGGTGTTTACAAACTCGTGTGTGGACTCCTTACCTACGCTCCTAGTAGTATGAGAATGATGCTAAAGTATCCAACGGTACAAAACAACAAGAAGATAGATATTTCCCCTTCAAAAAAAATGAGCGAGGAGTGGCAGTGATCATCATTGTTCTAAGAGTTCAGAGTTGGGGGACAGGGAGAATGGTCACACTGAGTGGAGGAGGAAGAACTGACGTCTCCTCTCTGGTCCTGCTCAAACTCCTTAGCAGCGGTGAATGAGGATTCCATCAGCTTCTCAGGCCCAATCGAGTATCACAACAGCAGAATTAGAAATGGCAAGAGAATAAAGCAGTTAGGTAATGAGAAGTATTCTCTAGAGGCGAAGTAAAAAATCCAGTCAAATAATGAGGCTTACCAATTGTGGGTCGTTCGTCGGTGACTCCCCCTCGACTGATAAATGGAGACAAAAAGGAGCAAGCTTTATGATCTGCTCGAGTACCAAGTATTGCCTAAAAAACACATGCATAGTCATAGAAGATGAAAGACATTTCAATTAATCCAGAAAAGCATGAGCGTTCATACTTGAGACACAAAATTTCTGTTTCCATTGTATTAAAAATTATAGAAGCCCAAAGGGTTATAACCTCGATCTAATCTCCCGCGTCCGTTCACGATCAAACGGCAGGGAGCCATTCTTCCTTGCAGCCACGACGGAGCCGCGCGGCCAACACGGCGGCGCACCAAGCTCACACGGCACCGCCATTGCCAGACCACGCCTTTCACAGATCCCAGGCCCAAAACCCTAATATGAGGTATGCTAAGCACAGATAAAACATAGGGGAATTAGATGAGGGCCCCATACCGGTTTCTACGCTGCGCAGTGTTTTGCCCATGGTACAGGTGGCTCCACAGTTCTGGTGAGCAATCACCACCGCCCCGACTATCGATCCCCGCCGTCGAGTCCACGAATAACCCCACCAACCTCCCGCGATGCACCCTGACCCAAGAGGAGATTCCTAGGCACAAGGTCACCGGCGTCGGATATGAGTCTCTTCACCTATGGCGGCGCACGATGGTCACACGACGTGGCCCTACCTTTATATGCGTCGGGGAGGGCGATTTCAAGCCGAGGAGCTCCGTTGCGGTAGCACGCGCCGTTGCAATAGACTCCGAAGGAAGCTGAGGTGGATAAGACTGGTGCGCGCGGACCCCCGCGTGGAGGAAGGGCTGACAGATGCTCCGACGCGGGAGGGAGACGACCCTGGTGAGTGGGGTCCACCAACCAGTGAAACGGCGCCAAGAGCAAGCGGCCGCGCGGGGAGAAAACAATTTTGGGCCGGCGGGGCAAAAGAAATAGAAGATGGGCCGGCTGAGAGAAGGCCTAAGCGTGGGTTTCTTTTATTTTTTTTTTCATTTTTCCTTTTTCTTTATTTTCAGTTTTCTTTACTATATAAATTCCTACACATTTCAAATTCATGGTTGAACTTCGAATTTCCATGTGTCCGAATTATTATGAATATAACTTCCACTGCTTATTATTTATTATTTTTCATTGTTATTTATTTATGGGAGTGAAAGTCGCCTAGAGGGGGGGTGAATAGGCGGAATCTGAAAATTATAAACTTAAGCACACACTACAAGCCGGGGTTAGCGTTAGAAATTAAAATCAAGTCCGAAAATAGAGGGCAAAAACAAATCACAAGCAAATGGCAAGAGGGACACGGTGATTTGTTTTACCGAGGTTCGGTTTTTGCAAACCTACTCCCTGTTGAGGTGGTCACAAAGACCGGGTCTCTTTCAACGCTTTCCCTCTCTCAAACGGTCACCTAGACCGAGTGAGCTTCTCTCCTCAATCAATCGGGACACTTAGTCCCCACAAGGACCACCACACAATTGGTGTCTCTTGCCTTGATTACAAATGACTTAGGAACAAGAAAGAAGGAAGAAGAAAAGCGATCCAAGCGCAAGAACTTAAATGAACACAAATATCTCTCTCTCACTAGTCACTATTTGATTGGAATGATCTTTGGACTTGGGAGAGGATTTGATCTCTTGTTTGTGTCTTGGAGTGAAGTCTAGAGCTCTTGTATTGAATGCAATGGCTGAAAACTTGGATGCCTTGAATGTGTGGTGGTTGGGGGTATTTATAGCCCCACTCACCAAAATGGCCGTTGGGGATGGCTGCTGTCGACGGGCGCACCGGATAGTCCGGTGCGCCACCGGACACTGTCCGGTGTGCCAGCCACGTCACCCAACTGTTAGGGTTCGACCGTTGGAGCTTCTGACATCTGGGCCACCAGAGAGTCTGGTGGTGCACCGGACAGGTCCTGTTCACTCTCCGGTGCGCCTTCTGGCGCCTGCTCTGACTTCTGCGCGCGCAGTCCTCACTGTTCACGTTCACTGTTCACTTTTGCAGACGGCCGTTGGCGCGCTAGCCGTTGCTCCCGCTGGCACATCGGACAGTCTGGTGAATTATAGCGGAGAGCAATTTCCAGAAACCCGAAGCTAAGGAGTTCGAGCTGATTTTCCCTGGTGCACCGGACAGTCCGGTGCGCCAGACCAGGGCAGCCTTCGATTTTCTTTACTCCTTTGTTTTGAACCCTTTCTTTTAACTTTGTATTGGTTTGTTGTGAACTTTTGGCACCTGTGGAACATATAATCTAGAGCAAACTAGTTAGTCCAATTGTTTGTGTTGGGCAATTCAACCACCAAAATTATTTAGAAAAAGGTTTGACCCTATTTCCTTTTTAATCTCCCCCTTTTTGGTGATTGATGCCAAAACAAACCAAAGCAAATGTATAAGTGCAGAATTTGAACTAGTTTGCATAAGGTAAGTGCAAAGGTTGCTTGGAATGAAACCAATATAATTAGTTCTACTAGATATGCATGGATTGTTTTCTTCTTATTAAAATTTTGGACCACATTTGCACGATGAGTTTTGTTTTTTGCGAATTCTTTGGTAAATTCTTTTCAAAATCCTTTTTGCAAATAGTCAAAGGTATAAGAATAAGATTGAAAGAAGCACTTTCAAAATTTTAAAATTTTCTCCCCCTGTTTCAAATGCTTTTCCTTTGACTTTGAACAAAACTCCCCCTCAATGAAATTCTCCTCTTAGTGTTCAAGAGGGTTTTACAAATTTTTGAAGATACTTACTCCCCTTTTTGAAACACATTAAGATACCAATTTGAAAACTTCATTTTAAAATTCGTTGGTGGTGCGGTCCTTTTGCTTTGGGCTAATACTTTCTCCCCCTTTGACATGAATCGCCAAAAACGGATACTTGTGAGTGAAATATAAGCCCTTTATAAATTCTCTCCCACTTTGGCAAACAACATAAGGGTGAAGATTATTCCAATGGAGAGATGGCGGAATACCGACAAAGATTAGATAATACCGATGGAGTAGAGTGGAAGCGTCGTCTTTGCCGAATACTCCTTTTCCCTTTCAATTCTATGACTAAGCATAAGAATACACTTGAAAACACGTTAGGCATAGACATAAAAGAGATATGATCAAAGGTATATAAATGAGCTATGTGTGCAAAGTATCAATCAAAATTCCTAGAATCAAGAATATTTAGCTCATTCCTAAGTTTGGTAAAGGTTTTCTCATCTAGTGGCTTGGTAAAGATATCGGCTAATTGTTCTTTGGTGTTAATATAGGCTATCTCGATATCCCCCCTTTGTTGGTGATCTCTCAAAAAGTGATACCGAATGGCTATGTACTTAGTGCGGCTGTGTTCAACGGGATTATCCTCCATGCGGATTGCACTCTCATTATCACATAGGAGAGGGACTTTGCTAAATTTGTAGCCGTAGTCCCTGAGGGTTTGCCTCATCCAAAGTAACTGCGCGCAACAATGGCCTACGACAATGTACTCGGCTTCGGCGGTAGAAAGAGCTACTGAGTTTTGTTTCTTTGAAGCCCAAGACACCAGGGATCTTCCCAGAAACCAACAAGTCCCTGATGTGCTCTTCCTATCAATTTTACACCCTACCCAATCAGCATCTGAGTATCCTAATAAATCAAAAGAGGATCCCTTGGGGTACCAAAGGCCAAACTTAGGTGTATGAACTAAATATCTCAAGATTCTTTTCACGACCCTAAGGTGAACTTCCTTAGGATCGGCTTGGAACCTTGCACACATGCATACGGAAAGCATAATATCTGGTCGAGATGCACATAAATAGAGTAAAGATCATATCATCGACCGGTATACCTTTTGATCTACGGATTTACCTCCCGTGTCGAGGTCGAGATGCCCATTGGTTCCCATGGGTGTCTTGATGGGCTTGGCATCCTTCATTCCAAACTTGGTGAGTATGTTTTGAATGTACTTTGTTTGGCTGATGAAGGTGCCCTCTTGGAGTTGCTTGACTTGAAATCCTAGAAAATACTTCAACTCTCCCATCATAGACATCTCAAATTTTTGTACCATGATCCTACTAAACTCTTCACATGTAGATTTGTTAGTAGACCCAAATATGATATCATCAACATAAATTTGACATACAAATAAATCTTTTGCAATAGTTTTAGTAAAGAGAGTAGGATCGGCTTTACCGACTTTGAAGCCATTAGTGATAAGAAAATCTCTTAGGCATTCATACCATGCTCTTGGGGCTTGCTTGAGCCCATAAAGCGCCTTAGAGAGTTTATATACGTGGTTAGGATACTCACTATCTTCAAAGCCAGGAGGTTGCTCAACATAGACCTCTTCTTTGATTGGTCCATTGAGGAAGGCACTCTTCACGTCCATTTGATAGAGCTTGAAGCCACGGTAAGTAGCATAGGCAAGTAATATACGAATTGACTCAAGCCTAGCTACGGGTGCATAGGTTTCACCAAAATCCAAACCTTCGACTTGTGAATAACCCTTGGACACAAGTCGGGCTTTGTTCCTTGTCACCACACCATGCTTGTCTTGCTTATTGCGGAACACCCACTTGGTTCCTACAACATTTTGATTAGGACGTGGAACCAAATGCCATACCTCATTCCTCGTGAAGTTGTTGAGCTCCTCTTGCATCGCCAGCACCCAATCCGAATCTTTAAGTGCATCCTCTATCTTGTATGGCTCATTAGAGGAAACAAAAGAGTAATGTTCACAAAAATGAGCCACTCGAGATCGAGTAGTTACCCCCTTATGAATATCGCCGAGGATGGTGTTCACGGGGTGATCTCTTTGAATCTCCTGGTGAACTCTTGGGTGTGGTGGCCTTTGATCTTGTTCATCTTCCTTGTCTTGATCATTGGCACCTCCCCCTTGATCATTGTCCTCCTCTTGAGGTGGCTCATCTTCTTGATCTTCGTTTTCATCATCTTGAGCTTGATCCTCATCTTGGGTTGGTGGAGATGCTTGCATGGAGGAAGATGGTTGATCTTGTGCTTGTGGAGGCTCTTTGGATTCCTTAGGACACACATCTCCAACGGACATGTTCCTTAGCGTGACGCACGGAGCCTCTTCATCATCTAGTTCATCAAGACCAACTTGCTCTACTTGAGAGCCGTTAGTCTCATCAAACACAATGTCACAAGAAACTTCAACTAGTCCAGTGGACTTGTTAAAGACTCTATATGCCCTTGTGTTTGAATCATAAACAAGTAAAAAGCCTTCTACAGCCTTAGGAGCAAATTTAGATTTTCTACCTCTTTTAACAAGAATAAAGCATTTGCTACCAATGACTCTAAAATATGAAACATTTGGCTTTTTACCAGTGAGGAGTTCATAAGATGTCTTCTTGAGGATTCGGTGAAGGTATAATCGGTTGATGGAGTAGCAGGCAGTGTTAATCGCCTCGGCCCAAAACCGATCCAGTGTCTTGTACTCATCAAGCATGGTCCTTGCCATGTCAAGTAGAGTTCTGTTCTTTCTCTCCACTACACCATTTTGTTGTGGCGTGTAGGGAGAAGAGAACTCATGCTTGATGCCCTCCTCCTCAAGGAAGCCTCCAATTTGAGAGTTCTTGAACTCCGTCCCATTGTCGCTTCTAATCTTTTTGATCCTTAAGCCAAACACATTTTGAGCCCGTCTCAAGAATCCCTTTAAGGTCTCTTGGGTTTGAGATTTTTCCTGCAAAAAGAACACCCAAGTGAAGCGAGAATAGTCATCCACAATTACAAGACAATACTTACTCCCGCCGATGCTTATGTAAGCGATCGGGCCAAATAGATCCATGTAGAGTAGCTCAAGCGGCCTGTCGGTCGTCATGATGTTCTTGTGTGGATGATGAACACCAACTTGCTTTCCTGCTTGGCATGCGCTACAAATCCTGTCTTTCTCAAAATGAACATTGGTTAGTCCCAAAATGTGTTCTCCCTTTAGAAGCTTATGAAGATTCTTCATCCCAACATGGGCTAGTCGGTGATGCCAGAGCCAGCCCATATTAGTCTTAACAATTAAGCAAGTGTCGAGTTCAGCTCTATTAAAATCAACTAAGTATAGCTGACCCTCTAACACTCCCTTAAATGCTACTGAATCATCACTTCTTCTAAAGACAGTAACACCTATATCCGTAAAAAGACATTTGTAGCCCATTTTGCATAATTGAGAAACTGAAAGCAAGTTATAATCTAAAGAATCTACAAGAAAAACATTGGAAATAGAATGGTCAGGTGATATAGCAATTTTACCAAGTCCTTTGACCAAACCTTGATTGCCATCCCCGAATGTGATAGCTCTTTGGGGATCTTGGTTTTTCTCATAGGAGGAGAACATCCTTTTCTCCCCAGTCATGTGGTTTGTGCACCCGCTATCAATGATCCAACTTGAGCCCCCGGATGCATAAACCTACAAAACAAATTTAGGCCTTGTTCTTAGGTACCCAAACGGTCTTGGGTCCTTTGACATTAGAAACAAGCACCTTGGGTATCCAAACACAAGTCTTCGAGCCCTTGTGTTTGCCCCCAACATATTTGGCAACTACCTTGCCTGATTTGTTAGTGAGCACATATGAAGCATCAAAAGTCTTAAATGAAATATTAGGTTCATTTGATGCAATAGGAGTTTTCTTCTTAGGCAATTTAGCATGAGTGGATTGCCTAGAACTAGATGCCTCACTCTTATACATAAAAGCATGATGAGAGCCAGAGTGAGACTTCCTAGAATGAATTCTCCTAATCTTATGTTCGGGATAACCAGCAGGATATAAAATGTAACCCTCGTTATCCTGAACCATGGGAGCTTTGCCCTTAACAAAGTTAGATAATTTCTTAAGGGCATTGAGCTTGACATTGCCTCCCTGTTGGAAGCCAATGCCATCCTTGATGCCAGGGCGTCTCCCACTATAGAGCATGCTACGAGCAAATTTAAATTT
This sequence comes from Zea luxurians, assembly GCA_029449295.1. Lineage (NCBI taxonomy): Eukaryota > Viridiplantae > Streptophyta > Magnoliopsida > Poales > Poaceae > Zea > Zea luxurians. The sequence continues at coordinate 120,445,705 of JAOPSE010000009.1, forward strand.
TTCATTTTCTAGTTCATGCTCGGCAATTTTAGCATCTAGTTTAGCTATATGATCATTTTATTGTTTAATCATAGCAAGGTGATCATGAATAGCATCAACATTAATATCTCTACATCTAGTACAAATAGAAACATGATCAACACTAGAAGTAGAGGGTTTGTAAACATTTAGTTCATCAATCTTAGCATGTAACATAGCATTTTCATTTCTAAGATTGGAAATAGCATCATTGCAAACATTTAAATACTTAGCCTTAGCAATTAGTTTTTCATTCTCAGTTTTAAGGCTAGAGAGAGATTCATTCAACTTGTCAATCTTAGCAATCAAATTAGAATTATCATTTCTAAGACTAACAATTGAATCATCACAAACATCAAACTTCTCAACCTTAGCAATTAATTTGGCATTTTCATTTCTAAGGTTGGATATAATATCATGGCAAGTGCTAAGCTCACTAGTCAATTTTTCATTTTTCTCTACCTCCTGAGCTTAAGCATTTTTAGCCTTAACATGCTTTTTGTTTTCCTTAATAAGGAAGTCCTCTTGGCTATCCAAGAGTTCATCCTTCTCATGAATAGCACTAATCAATTCATTCAATTTTTCTTTTTGTTGCATGTTTAGGTTGGCAAAAAGAGTGAGCAAGTTATCCTCATCACTAGAATTATCCTCATCACTAGAAGTTGCATACTTAGTGGAGGATCTAGATTTTACCTTCTTCTTCTTGCCGTCCTTTGCCATGAGGCACTTGTGGCCGAGGTTGGAAAAGAGAAGACCCTTGTTGAAGGTGATGTTTGCGGCGTCCTCGTCGGAGGATGAGTCGGTGGAGCTCTCATCGGAGTCCCACTCTCGGCAAACATGGGCATCGCCGCCCTTCTTCTTGTAGTATCTCTTCTTCTCTTTCTTCTTCCCCCTCTTGTCGTCGCCCCTGTCACTAGAAATAGGACATTTTGCTATAAAGTGACCGGGCTTACCACACTTGTAGCAAACTTTCTTAGAGCGGGGTTTGTAGTCTTTCCCCCTCCTTTGCTTGAGGATTTGGCAGAAGCTCTTGATGATGAGCGACATTTCCTCGTTGTCAAGCTTGGAGGCATCGATGGGGACCCTACTTGGTGTAGAGTCTTTCTTTTCTTCTTTCGTCGCCTTGAATGCGACGGGTTGCACCTCGGGTGTTGAGGTGGCGCCTTGCTCGATGATTTTCTTGGAGCCGTTGATCATCAATTCAAAGCTCATAAATTTTCCTATAACCTCCTCGGGAGACATTATCTTATATCTAGGATCACCACGAATTAATTGAACTTGAGTAGGATTAAGAAAAATGAGTGATCTAAGAATAACCTTGACCATTTCATGGTCATCCGGTTTGGTGCTCCCGAGGTTGCGCACTTGGTTCACCAAGGTTTTGAGCTGGTTGTACATTGCTTGTGGCTCCTCCCCTTGGTTGAGCATGAAACGATCGAGCTCCCCCTCGATCGTTTCCCTCTTGGTGATCTTGGTCACCTCATCTCCTTCGTGTGTGGTCTTGAGCACGTCCCAAATCTCTTTGGCACTTTTCAACCCTTGCACCTTATTATACTCCTCTCGACTTAGAGAGGCGAGGAGTATAGTAGTGGCTTGTGAGTTGAAGTGCCGGATTTGGGCTACCTCATCCGAGTCATAGCCTTCATCCCCCACGGATGGTTCCTGCGCACCAAACTCAACAATGTCCCAAATGCTAGCGTGGAGTGAGGCTAGATGGTGCCTCATTTTATCACTCCACATACAATAATCTTCACCATCAAAAATCGGTGGTTTGCCTAGTGGGACGGAAAGTAAAGGAGTGCGTTTGGAAATACGAGGATAGAGTAAGGGGATTTTACTAAACTTCTTGCGCTCATGGCGCTTAGAAGTGACGGACGACGCGTCGGAGCCGGAGGTGGATGGCGACGAAGCATCGGTCTCGTAGTAGACCACCTTCTTCATCTTCTTTTTCTTGTCGCCACTCCGATGCGACTTGTTGTGGGAAGGTGATTCTCCCTTTCCTTTGGAGCCGGACTCCCTTGATGGAGCCTTCCCGTGGCTTGTAGCGGTCTTCTCGTCGGTCATGACCTCCTTCTTGGCGTGATCTCCCGACATCACTTCGAGCGGTTAGGCTCTAATGAAGTACCGAGCTCCGATACCAATTGAAAGTCGCCTAGAGGGGGGTGAATAGGCAAAATCTGAAAATTATAAACTTAAGCACACACTACAAGCCGGGGTTAGCGTTAGAAATTAAAATCGAGTCCAAAAAGAGAGGGCGAAAACAAATCACAAGCAAATGACAAGAGTGACACGGTGATTTGTTTTTACCAAGGTTCGGTTTTTGCAAACCTACTCCCCGTTGAGGTGGTCACAAAGATCGGGTCCCTTTCAACCCTTTCCCTCTCTCAAACGATCACCTAGACCGAGTGAGCTTCTCTTCTCAATCGGGACACTTAGTCCCCACAAGGACCACCACACAATTGATGTCTCTTGCCTTGATTACAAATGACTTGGGAACAAGAAAGAAGGAAGAAGAAAAGCGATCCAAGCGCAAGAACTCAAATGAACACAAATATCTCTCTCTCACTAGTCACTATTTGATTGGAATGATCTTTGGACTTGGGAGAGGATTTGATCTCTTGTTTGTGTCTTGGAGTGAAGTCTAGAGCTCTTGTATTGAATGCAATGGCTGAAAACTTGGATGCCTTGAATGTGTGGTGGTTGGGGGTATTTATAGCCTCACCCACCAAAATGGCCATTGGGGATGGCTGCTGTCGACGGGCGCACTAGACAGTCCGGTGCGCCACCGAACACTGTCTGATGTGCCAGCCATGTCACCCAACCGTTAGGGTTCGACCGTTGGAGCTTCTGACAGCTGGGCCACCGGACAGTCCGGTGGTGCATCGGACAGGTCCTGTTCACTGTCCAGTGCACCTTCTGGCGCCTGCTCTGACTTCTGCGCGCGCAGTCCACACTGTTCACGTTCGCTTGTCACTTTTATAGACGACCATTGGCGCGCTAGCCATTGCTCCCGCTGGCACACCGGACAGTCCGGTGCTACACCGGACAGTCCGGTGAATTATAGCGGAGAGCAATTTCTAGAAACCCGAAGTTGAGGAGTTCGAGCTGATTTTCCCTGGTGCACCGGACACTGTCCGGTGGCACACCGGACAGTCCGGTGCGCCAGACCAGGGCAGCCTTCGGTTTTCTTTGCTCCTTTGTTTTGAACCCTTTCTTTTAACTTTGTATTGGTTTGTTGTGAACCTTTGGCACCTGTGGAACATATAATCTAGAGCAAACTATTTAGTCCAATTGTTTGTGTTGGGCAATTCAACCACCAAAATTATTTAGGAAAAGGTTTGACCATATTTCCCTTTCAGGGAGGAATAAATGTTTTCATTAGAAAATCCCTTTCTCATTTTCCATCTTTTGTTTTCATTTAAAATTTGAAGATCTAATTTGTGTTGTTAATAAAATTTATTACCATAAAATCTACAAGAGATCAACCTTCCTTTATCCATTTACTGGTCACTTAATATAACTTAATGTTGTTGTTTGATCATGAGGAGGAAGAATCCTAACAGATTTTCAAAGGTCTTCAAAGATTCTCACAACATTATACTTTTATTTATTTATTCTATTATTTTACCATTTTTTCTTCTACTGATTGTTGGGGCTTTACAAGTGATGAAGCTGAGGAAATTTAATGTGGTGTATCTTTCTTTGTGGTTGTGGATGCATAGAGAAAAAAATATGCATGATGCATATATGGTAAAAATTTGGCTATTGTAGGGTGCTCCGGCCCGCCCCGTTGACCAAAAAGATAGTGTCGTCGGTGAGAATTGAACAGTACACCAAACCAGTTAACTTCCTAGACTCTAAACTCTAGGTAGTTAGCCTTAAACTCTAGGCAGTTAGATAAACCATCGGAAGTAAAAGCGACCCTGTCAAAAGTTAGGCTTATAAAAAACCCTATTCAATCTTCTCTTCCCTCGAACACCAAAGACGGTATTCATAGCTTCGTCCTTAGCCTTGGTGTAGGCCCCGAACATCTCATCACTAGTTGCTCGATGGCCTCAAGCCACTCATCGTCTGGTTCACCAAATTGATTCCTATAACGATAGGTATATCTCAGATACACTAAGCCACCCTTCCCGACACTCTAACTCGAGCTAGCATCAGTCTCCTTCAGCATTTCCCACTCACTAACAAGGGGGCATACCTTAAAAGCTATATGCTCCTGAACGAGGTCTCTAGTGCTGATGTAGCTACACACAACGTTGAAAGCCACCAGACAAGCTTGGCTCTTTTAATATTTACAATAGTGGGCCTCTTAATGTTGAAGCATGACTAGATGGGCAACTGAATCACACATTTGATATCCTCCCTCTTAACCAGGTTATTCTTAACATAGAACCATTGCTTCATCCTTGATTCCAGCCATTTTTCGGAAGGTTGGGATAGGACGCCTTGCGATAGACCGATATACGAAGGAATAGTAGCCAAAGTTATTATTATATTGTTCTTTTCTAGTAGCCTTCGTCTGATAAGAGAGCTCATGGATATTACAAAAACAATTAGCATCTGGCTCCAGTCCTGGGCTCCTTACTGCCCAAATAAAGACTCCAACTCTAATTAGGGCTTCGGGAGTAAGCTGATGGAGGAATATTTCAAACCTTTTTAGGACCTCAACTAACACCTTGTGAAGGGGAAAATGCAATCCAACTTTCAAAAATCTTTGGAAAACAACCACTTCGTCTTTCTGAGGGCGAGGAACATCGTTTTCTCCTCCAAATCTCACTATAGATACATCATGAAAGTAGTTTCCCTTCATGGCCTCAATATGCCCCTTCTTCATAGTAGATTTCCTGAAGTTAACATGTCTTGGCCTCCATGACCGATCTTCAGCATCATCAGCACCGCTGTCAATGTCAAAATCCTTGTTGTACTCGAAGTCATCCGACAACCTGGCTAGAATCTCATTGGCTATCTTCGCAACAATAGTCCTTTCCATGGCTTCATAAAACCCAGCTAGTGCAAGATCCTCACCTTCTAACCTTCGGCCATCTTGGCTCAGGTTAGAGGAGCAATCGAAGCTAAAAATAAATGCAATTCAATGGCTCAGAAAATAGCAGGACAGCTCAACAACACGATAAATATTTTATGATGATCGTCATATTTATACGCGAAAAACCACTACAATGTGGCCCCCACAATTCAGAAAGTTTCGCTATCTTAGCGACAGGAAGGTGTTCGGACCTTCGGCATATGGCCTTCGTTTATTTTGTAGTCTGAGTTTGTTATAAAGAAACAAATTAATACTGCGAGGTGCTACTATTGGGGGCCTTTGTCTTTCGAAGGTCCTCAAAAACACATTTAATTATTGGTTGTTAACATGTCCTTAAGTGTCGCATGTGCTTCGGCGCCAAATATCTTCGGAGCAGGACATGGAGAAAGACGAAGATGTCAACTTCGTCATGACAACACAGGAAACAAAGACAGAAGATCAACAAAGCCGGGAGAAGGTGTCCATATAATTTTGTGGCCAAAACACTAAAGGCAGAATACAATATTGCCTTCGCATTATTTGTAAATCATATGTACCGGTCATGCGGACATACTTGTAATTTCATACGAAGTTGTACCTTCCCCTATAAATAGATGAACAATGCCCTGCATAAAGTACCTTTTTGGAGGCTAGATAATTGCCCTATGTAATTCATTCTCCGAAACACGTTCGTTCTAGCTTACACCAAGCAGACAAAGGTACGATTGTAAACTTATTATGTACGAAGGAAGAAATGAAGTGTCAAAACATCCGAGACGAGTTAACATGTTCAACTTCTTTATACCTCTTGTGTATTCATCTTTGTACTCTTGTGTGATTCATTTAAACTTTAACCTTCGTCCTCGAAGGGACTATCTCGAAGGGATAACTATTTGAAGACAAAGGTTAACTAACTTTTTAACATTGTGTTGCCTTGTTTTCAATTATGTATAGCAATTGAGAACAAGTGACCAACAGTACCCCTCCTGCTGGAAGATTTAGTATGCAAGATCCACATATATGGGTTATTCTGTCGGAGAAAGTTCTCCATATATTCATGTCATTATGTGTATTCAAGAAGATGCACACGACATGTACTAGAAGAATGTTTATGAAGGTCGCATTGAAGATTGGATGTTGTTAGCGATATAATGTTATTCAGTGTCCTAGTTGGTTGTTGGTTTGCTTGAACCAGCGACACAAAGTTCCTCATCATGTCTTCAACTTTTTGGAGGTAAACATTGATATGGCGGTGACCACTTTTCCATCATGGGCTCCAAACTCTTTATGCACCTCAGTTGGATCTCTCTACCCCTCCGAGATCTTCATCAACTGGTGTGTGCTTCATATGTTCATTCTCTGTTCCTCTCCTCTCTATCTCACCCTCTCTCTCAAATTTGATGATGGCTAGCGAAGGAAAATACATGATGACACAGGTGAGCAGTGGTCCAAGGATGAGGATGGGCATACGCCAACGTTTAGGATAGGGTCAATGATGGTAAACTTAGTAGATGAAGATTAGATCATAAGTAGGGAGGGAGTCAAGTCCATTCATCAGCACATGCAAAGTGGGCAACTGTCCAAGTCTCCAAAATCAAGGGTCTCCAAATATCAGTTAACTACTAGGTCATATGAATACACAAGTTTGAGATTTGCCAATGCATGACCAGTAATGAGTGATTATTAAGAGAAGATCAAACTGATAGTCTCCTGGAGGGGGTAAATAGGCAACACTTGAAATTTCAACACTTAAAAACAAACTAGATCTCGAGTTAGAGGTTAGAATTCACCAAACTTATGTCACACTCGGCTAAGATTTCGCAGAGGTACTTGGTGAAAGGATCACGATGCCCAAGAAGGGAGGTGAATTGGGCTTTTCTAAAATTCAACAATAATTAAACCCTAAGCAAGAGCCTAACTTCACCCCAACAACTAGTAATAAGGGAATACTACTAGAAATACAACAATGCTAAGACAATACTTCAAATACTTGCTAAACAAATACACAATGTAAAATGCTTGAATTAAGTGCAGAATGTAAAGCAAGGTTTAGAAGACTCCTCCAAATTTTCCTGAGGTATCCAATAGTCGACACTCTCCCCTAGTCCTCGTTGGAGCACCCGCGCAAGGGTATCGCTCCCCCTTGGTCCTCGCAAGAACCAAGTGCTCACTATGAGATGATCCTTTGTAACTCCGGTGCGGTGGATCCCTCACGACCACTTACAATCTTGAGCTGGGTCACCAACAAGATCTCCAAGGTGATCACCAAGCTTCCAACGCCACCAAGCCGTCTAGGTGATGCCGATCACCAAGAGTAACAACTCGTAGACTTTCACTTGACCAAGAGAAGCCTAATGCATGCGGTGTGTGCTCTAGGTGGCTCTCGCTAGCACTAATGATGTCCAAATGCGGGATTAAGATTTTCTAATCACCTCATTAAGCTTTGTGGTGCTTGCAATGCTCTACCAATGTGTAGGAGTAAATGTGGGCAGCAAGACCATCAATATGGTGGGTGGAGGGGGTATAAATAGCCCCCACCCACCAACTAGCCGTTACCAGAACTCTGCTGCGCATGGGCGCACCGGACCGTCCGGTGCGCCAACGGTCATCTCCAACGGCTAGTTCTGACAGCTAGCCGCTGGACAGATGGCACACCGGACAGGACACCGGACAGTCCGGTGTGCTGTCCTATGTGCTGGCTATAATTCAACTTCTGAACTTTGTGCTCTCGGGTTTCTGCATAGAGGAAGGTCTTCCTTGGGCCAACCTGGCCCCACTGGCAGAGGGCGCATCGGACAGTCCGGTGCACACCAGACAGTCTGGTGCCCCTAGGTCAGAAACCCTAGTTTCTAATTTCTGCTGTTTTTCAAATCGGTTTTCGTTCTAACTCATGATTATGTTCTAGAGTGACACCTAGCACTATATGTGAGTGTGAATATGCACCAACACTACACTAGAACTCTCTTTGTCTAACTACTCATCGACAACCCCTCTTTATAGTACGGCTAAAACAAAATAAAAGACCTAACTCTATACCAAGTGTCTGCAACTCCTTGACACTCGGAATACGAAGACCTTCATCTTTTGTTTCGTCGTTTTAGCCGTCGCTTCAAGTTCTTATCTCCAGGATTGTTTTCACCGTTGTAGTACATTCTCCTGTAATGCGACCTAACTTACCATTTGTCTTTGCAAAACACACGTTAGTCACATATAATATTACGTTGTCATTAATCACTAAAACCAACCAGGGGCCTAGATGTTTTCAATCTCCCCCTTTTTGGTGATTGTTGACAACCCTACAAGAGTGTGATAGTAGTTTGTTTGAAATTTCTATCAATAGAGAAGACGGTTTGTTATACTCAATAATTTTTGACAGAAAGAGCTTGTGACATAATAATAAGAATGAGCGCATACACAACATAAGTTTCTTGTTCATATAAGAATGAAATGAAATCGATGAACAAGAACTAGAAGACTGGTGATAACATATTAGGTGAAAACATAATACACACACAGTCAACATAAGCATCGAGAGCATATAATAGAGTTTGTGAGTGAAATCGTCATACAAAAGTGGAGCTAGTACAGAGAGTATCGAGCACATATATTACATCAAAATACACAAGACACTCTCAACTAACTCCCTAACTCCCCCTAGCTCTCACAACTCTCATATCTCTCCCCCTTTGGTGTCAAACACCAAAAGGGAAACCCGAACCTACAGACCAGAAGAGGAAGGAGGAGGCAGGGGCGCATCCGGTCGCGGTCGTGGCAGAAGAGCAAACGCCAGCTAGGGGTCAGAGTCAGTCTCGGATCCAGGATCTATCGTAGAAGCTAGAGCTAGTACTGACTCAAATTAAGGCTGCGCTGCAGGAGCTGTCGGAGCTGAAGTGGTCATAGACACCGCCACAACAGCAGTGGTAACAGCAGGAGCTGGTGGCACTGATGGCTGAGCACTGACGGAGCTGATAACCAGTGACGAGAAGTCCAGGGTGACCGGCCGGAGCGGAGAGGAAGAAGGACCGAATGAAGGTGGTGAGGGTCCTGCCTGTATCGTTGGTACAACAGCGGCCTAAAGAGCTAGAGGGGGTGCAGACTGAACAGGAGGGAGCTGAACACCGGTATGCTGAAGAATGTGAGTCATGAAGGCCTGGTGCTCAGCCCTGTCTGCCAAAAGCTGCTGCTGCAGAGCGTCCTGTCTGTCCTGAATAGTCTGAAACATGGAGAGCATTCTCTCGGACATCTACTGCTGGGTTACTGCCAGATGAGCCTGCTGCTGAGTGAGAGACTGGAGTATCGCAGCCAAAGCAGGGTCAATGGCAGAAGGGCCAGCAGGGGCAGCACTAGAACTCCCGACCTCATGATCATGTGAGTGTGGAGGCACAGGAGGCGGAGGCGGGATCCCAAAATCATCATCATCATCATCAGGAACTGTTGTGCCCTGAGTCTCGAACTGATGGAATGCCGCATCTTCTGCCTGAGTGTCTATCACTAGATCTGGTACTGGCACTGGGTCCTCAAGGGCTGGACGATAGGATCCAAAGTGGAGGCGTGAGGCCTCGAGGGTGCCCTAGAACTACGGTGGCCAGATCAGCTGTGCGAAGATGTAGCAGAGATAATGAACATATGGCAGCTGTCGGCGAGCACGAAGACCATCCAATATCGTGTCCTCAATCTCACATATAAGGAAATCAACCACATCAAACTCTGAATGAGAGATCAGAGCACCAAGTAGCCAGAGCTGGATTTGAGTGGTGGCCTCTCTATAACCCATCCGGGGCAGGAGCGTCCGTCTCATGATCTGATAGAGATACTTGGCCGCTGGAGCGAAATCTGCTGGAGAGCGTCGCGACCCATCTGTGAAAGGTGGTCGGAACAGGGCCGCGACGTGAGCTGTGGCCGGAGCGACTCCATCGTGAGGGCGTCGAGGAGGATCAGAAGTGCCATACCACAAGCTGTGAAGGCGAGTCGATGACTCAGGAAATCCAAACAGCTGGCGAATCTGGCTGGCATGAATAGTAACATCCTCTCGCTCAAAATGGAACCTCATCCACTGGTGGTCGGGGTCGATCCATATTGAAGCATAGAACACTCGGACCCACTCCTCAACATATCTGGCGCTGGTAGTCAGAAGAGTGAGAAGTCCAGGCAAATATGAGAGGTGCACCTCAGAATCCGCACCGGCTGCTAGCAGGAAAGTAGGGAGATCCAAAAGCTGGTGCGCTCGTAGAGCTATCTGGGCTAACATCTGAGCTCGAAAGAACGACTCCTGAATTCTGGTGCTGAATAAATCTATCGCTGCAGGGTCCCTCTGAGCAGGCAGCCAAGACAACATGGTACGTGTCTAAAACGACGTACCCGGGCCACAGTAGCACGCTATAGATCGATCAGACGAGGATCGGCAACCAGTGGTCGCACCTCGGTCTCGTCTCGCTCCCGGAAGTGGGCAGGTGGAATGGGTGGAGCGGAAAAGGGAGCAGGAGGAGGAGCAGTGGAAGTGGGAGTGGTGGAGGTGGTAGGTATGGCTGAGTTGGTGGAGGGCTCGAGAGCGACTGGAGCTGGTGTAGTGGGAGGTGGAATGGTAGCTGTGGTGGGTGTAGAGGGAGCGGAGGAGCGAGGCCGAGACGCAAGACAACAAACTCTGTATGCAATCTGATCTGATGATATCTGTAGCTGGCCACCTCTCTCTGCCTGCTCTATGGCTGCTGCCGCTGCAAGAGCTACTTGGGTTGCTCTATCCAAATGCCGCTTCTTGCGGTCTTCCTGCTGTTCTAGGTACACGGTCTTCCCCTTGACCTGCCTAAATGGGCGAGGAGGGTCCTCGTTGTCTCCTCCCCCTGGCGCTGACACATTCTTCGTGCGCACCATCTAGACCTAAAGACTGCATAGGAGGGAGAGAAACTAAGCACAATAATATAGCAGATGATAGGATTACAAAAGAATGGATAACTACATGGAAATCTCACGTGAGAGAGAGAGAGAGAGAGAATCCAGGCAGGACAGGAGATGGGCTCACGGGCAGGCGAGATCACTGAAATGACAGAAGAGGTGAGCACGAATTAGTCACACAGTCATAAGTATATGAAATGTGAATAAATACATACACAGAGAATTATGACAAAGAAAACGAGTGATTTGGCGATATAGAGGTCAAACGACGCGAAAACGGCGTTTGAACGAGGAATAGTGCCATAAGAGGTTTGAAATTGGAATTGAGGCATTAGATTACTTAGAATTGAGCTGATACTTCACGAGTAGGTTTATATGGGTAAATGTGAGAGAAGTGTGTGCTTGGTTTGATTTTAGGCGAAGAAACTGGAATTGTGGCACTCGGCTCGGAATCGATCGCTAGAAATGGGGATTGGTGGAAATTTGGAGTCTGGGATATTGGATTGGTGTGAAATTTGGCGAATATGTTACTAGATGTATCATGAAGGTGCCTGAAAAATTTGGGATCGATTGGAGCAAATTTGGCTGGTTTGGACATTTTATCGAGCGCCTGGCGTGTGGGGTTCTAGGGTTTAGGAGAAATGGCTGTTAGGGATATTAAAACCCTCCCAAAGGGAGCTAGGAACCTGCAGGGATATTCAAGAAGCATATAGGGACCCAATCATGCACTTGGATTCATAAAATTTCACATGGATTTGAATCGAGCACAAAAGGTGGAAGGGTAGCTTCACTGCAGAGAGACAGAGAGAGAGGGAAGAGGCCAGTGAGGAGCTCACTAGAGAGGTAAAGGAGCGCGAGCACTGGCTAGGGGCAGCTTGCCAGAGACCCTCACCGGAGAATTGCCGACGGCGAGGAGGAGAGGGGGGAAACGCCAGAGAGCACCAGAGACAACCAGAGACGAGAGGAGAAATGCCCTAGCCTCGGGCTCGGGCGAGGGAAGGATTTTTTTAAAATAACATTTCATGGGCGCACCGTACAGCCTACAGTGCCTATCTGGTGCACACCGGACAGCGCACAGCAGAAGGGGATCTACGCACGCGCAGCCGGTGCACAGGACAGTGCACAGTGCAGTGTCCGGTGCACACCGGACTGTCCGGTGAGCCCAGACAGAGGGGTTTTTGAATTTTTTTTAATTTTCTATCTAATTTTTAACCAAACCAAATCCCAACTTATAAGCACACAAAAGAACACCTATTGGGACAGGTATTGGTACCCTCATATATTTTCCCATAATTTTCACAATATTTTGCCATAGGCTAGATATTTTTTTAGAGAAAATAGCCAAATGGTGAGATTTGCATTTTGGCTTTGCACTAAGGGTTTTTCATGAACGATTTGAGTTTTGAATACTCCCCTTAAGTGTAGTGCCTCATGCATATCTCAAAAACCAACAATTGCATAGTAAATAAGAATTCAAGTACTAAAAGCTTAAAACTAAGACTTGTCAAGTTTGAGCCCGAGTTAAGCTTTTTCACTCGCCTTGTTGGCGGTTATCTTAACTAGGTTAGACAAGCCCTAGATGCAATACAAGAAATTTAAATATGTAATGCAGGCTTGACAACACCATTTTCAGATCTTAAATAAAATTTCTGAGATCAAGTATGTTTAATTCATTCCTCAACATGTAAAAGCGGGTTTTATCAAGTGGCTTAGTGAAAATGTCCGCTAATTGATCTTCCGATCTCACTCCTTCTAAAATAATGTCTCCTTTAGCAACAAGATCTATAAGGAAGTGATGACGGATATCAATGTGCTTGGTGTGAGAGTGTTCTACAGGATTATTAGCAATTTTAAAAGCACTCTCATTGTCACACAACAAAGGTACCTTTTCTAGAACTACACCATAGTCTAGAAGTGTTTGTTTCATATATAAAATCGGTGTGCAACAAGCACCCGCGGCAATGTATTCCGCTTCGGTGGTTGACAAGGCAACACTATTTTGCTTCTTTGATGTCCATGATACTAGTGATCTCCCAAGCAAATGGCACCCCTAGAAGTACTTTTTCTATCAATTTTGCAATCGGCATAATCCAAATCAGAATAGCCAATTAAGTCAAAAGTAGCTCCTTTGGGATACCAAAGGCCAATGCTTGGGGTGTGCTTGAGATACCTAAGAATTCTTTTAACAGCGTGAAGATGAGCTTTCTTAGGATTTGATTGAAATCTAGCACACATACAGACACTAAACATGATATCAGGCCTAGATGCGGTAAGCTACAGTAAACTACCAATCATAGAACGGTAGAGAGTTTGATCAACCGGGTTACCTCCCTCATCTAGGTCGAGATGTCCATTTGTTGGCATATGTGTCTTGATTGGTTTGCACTTCTCCATGTTGAATCTTTTCAACAAGTCTTTGGTATACTTCTCTTGTGAAAGGAAGTTACCATCTTTCATTTGCTTGACTTGAAAGTCTAGGAAGTACGTTAGCTCACCAATCATAGACATCTCGAACTTCTTCGACATCAACTCACCAAATTCCTTGCAATGATAATCATTTGTCGAGCCAAAGATTATGTCATCAACATATACTTGACAAATGAAAATATCACCGTTATGTTTCTTTGTGAATAAGGTTGTGTCGACAGTCCCGATCTTCAAGCCCTTTTCGATGAGGAAGTTGTGAAGACGCTCATACCAAGCCCTTGGAGCTTGCTTTAGCCCATATAGCGCCTTGGACAACCTGTAAGCGTGATTAGGATATCTAGGGTCTTCAAACCCGGGTGGTTGCTCAACATATACAAGTTCATTTATTAAGCCATTTAAAAATGCACTTTTCACATCCATTTGATAAAGTTTTATGTCATAGCATGATGCATATGCTAGTAGGATACGGATGGCTTCAAGTCGAGCAACCGATGCAAAGGTCTCTCTAAAATCTAAGCCTTCAACTTGAGAGAAGCCCTTTGCAACAAGTCTTGCCTTATTCCGCACAATCACACCTTGATCATCTTGTTTGTTTCTAAACACCAATTTTGTTCCTATGATCCTTGCATCTTGTGGAGGCTTCTCCACGGTCCAAACTTGGTTGCGGGTGAAGTTTTTTAGTTCTTCATGCATGGCATTCACCCAGTCCGGATCCTGTAGCGCCTCATCTATACATGTAGGCTCAACACAAGAAACAAAAGAGTGATGTTCAATAAATGAAGCATGTTTATGTGATTGAGTAATAACCCCTTGTGAAGGACTCTCAATGATTTGATCTTGTGGGTGTGCTTGAAGTAGTGATGAGTTTCTCCTGTCAACCACTTGGGAAGAAGGTTCTGGAGCATCAACATCTTCGACTTGTACCCTTGCTTGTTCATGAGAGACAAATGTATCTTCATTTGCATGCCTCTCATTTTTTTCATCATCTTGTGGTGCATTAGATGAAGAAGGTCTGTCAACAATTTGTACCTCTTCTTCATCTTCTTTTGGTTTGATAGCTCCAATTGGCATGTTCTTCATGGCTTCCCTAAGTGGCTCATCACCTACATCATCAAGATTTTCAAGTGCTCCTTGGGAGCCATTAGTCTCATCAAACTCCACATCATATGTTTCTTCTACCACGCCAATGACATGATTGAATACTCGATATGCTTTGGACTTTGAAGAATAACCAAGTAGAAAACCAATATCACAACGTCTTTGAAACTTCCCTAGGTGATGGCATTTCTTGTAGATGTAGCATTTGCATCCAAACACCCGAAAGGAGACATCTGGCTTTTTCCCATTTAGCAGTTCATAGGGAGTCTTCTCAAGTAGCCGGTGAGGAAATAGCATGTGTGATGCATAACATGCTGTGTTGACAGCTTCGGCCCAAAACCTCTCCGGTGTATTATACTCATCAATCATTGTCCTTGCAAGTGTGATCAAGGTCATGTTCTTCCTTTCAACAACTCCATTTTGTTGAGGTGTATATGTTGCTGAAACTTCATGCTTGATCCCAATCTCATCACAGTATTCATGTATGTTGGTGTTATCAAATTCTTTTCCATTATCACTTCTAATCTTCTTGATCTTGCAATCAAATTCATTTTTAGCTTTCTTGGCAAACTTCTTGAATATAGATGCGACTTCAGATTTACATGGAGAAAGAACACCCAAGTGTATCTTGAAAAATCATCAACTATAACCAGACAGTAGAGGTTGCCACCAGCACTTGCATAAGTTGTTGGTCCAAATAGATCCATGTGAAGTAGTTCTAGTGGCCTTGATGTTGACATGAAAGCTTTTGTAGGATGTGTGTTAGCAACTTGCTTTCTAGCTTGACATGCACTACAAGGCTTGTCCTTTTCAAAGACAACATCCTTTGGTCCTCTAACCATGTCCTTCTTTAGTACTTTCTTGAGTGTGCTCATTCCAACATGTGCAAGCATTCTATGCCATAGCCATCCAAGTGATGCTTTGGTAAAGAGGCAAGTTCTTAAGTCTGCATCTTCAGAGGTGAAATCCACTAAGTAGAGATTGTTGTATCTAAATCCTTTGAACACCATTGATTCATCATCCAATTTTGATACAATAACCTCTGTAGGAGTGAATAAGCATTGAAGGCCAAGATCACAGAGTTGACCCACTAATAATAAGTTGAAGCTCAATGGTGCAACCAAGAGAACATTTGAAATTGATAGATCATTTGAAATTGCCACCTTGCCAAGTCCTTGAACTTTTCCCTTAGAATTATCCCCAAAAGTGATTTTGTCTTGTCCATCAACATTCTCATCAAGTGAGGTGAACATCCGTGGGTTGCCTGTCATATGTTGTGTGCATCCACTATCAATAACCCAATGGCTCCCACTGGTCTTGTAGTTCACCTACATCCACAGACAAATCAAGCTTGAATTTTGAGGGCCCTATTTTGCATAGGACCAGTGACTTTTTCAATCAAGGACTTTGCAACCCAAATTTGTCTAGGTCTACTTCTGCATGGTGGACCAAGGAATGTAACTTTGACTTTTCCATTTGCTACTTTTCTTAGAACATAATGAGCATTGAAGGCAAATGGTCTTGAGTGCTTTGGCAAGAGAGTTGGTGGTTTGGCTTTGCAGTTATGGGCAAAATGACCTTCTTTTCCACACTCAAAGCATTTGATAGGCTTATGAGTCTGCTTTGGCTTGTATTGAATTGTAGCTTTTTTTGCACAAAGGAATTATATCCAATACCACTCTTATTGTTTTTCATGACAGTGTTCATGAGCAATTCATTTTGGAGGTATTGGCCCTTGTTGAACTTTTGCACACTTGTTGCAAGATGTTCATTTTCACTCTTAAGTTTCTTGACTTCATTTTTAAGCCTTTCATTATCCACTGCCAAGTCATTGTTGAAGACATTGTTCTCAATAGCAACCTTTCCTCTAGTAGTTGCATCAGTCAAATATCTCTTCAATTTTTGGTTGTCTAATGTCAAGACTTCAACTTTTTCGGTCAGTTCATCATAATACTAGTTTTATCATCTTGGCTCAAATCATCACATGAGGTTGCTACATCAATCTTAACAACAGGGTTAATAGCCTCATGTGTATTGCAAGATAAAAGCTCATTTTCAACAAGAAGATTATCATGATCAAATTTAATCTTAGTATAGTCTTCCTTAATTTTTACTAGTCTATCTTTCAACTCCCTATTTGCTTCATTTAACTTGTCACACTTATCCTTAGCATCTTTTAGGGAGGATGTAAGCTCATTTACAGTGGATGACATAGTTTTGTTTTCTTCTTTCATTTCATCACTAGCTTTTATAACTATGTCATATTTGTCATTTAAAAATACATTTTCATCTTTCAACTTATCACATTTAGCTTTTGACTTTCTAATGATTTGAGTGTATTCCTTAAGCAAGTCAGCTAGTTCATCATAGGAAGGTGAAGAAAATTCATCATCACTATCACTATCATCAATAACATCATTATCATTTTGTACCTTCCGTTCACCACTAGCCATGAGGCATAGGTGAGAAGTCGATGAGGGTGATGGTGAAGAGAAGTCCCCAGCGATGGCGGTAACTTTTTCATCATTTTCTTCTTCACTTGAAGAAGACCCACTTGATGACTCAATGTCAGTGAGCCAGTCACCAACAATGTATGCCTTTCCATTTTTCTTTTTGTGGAACCTCTTGTGCTTCCCATCCTTCCTCTTGAAGAATCTCTTTTCCTTTTTCTCATCATCACTGTCATCTTCTTTCTTGCCCTTGAACTTGTTCTTCTTGGGCTTATTGCATTGATGAGCAAGATGACCAAGCTCTCCATAGTTGTAGCAATCCATTTCAAAAATGGGCTTTCTTTTGCTGGAAAAGAATTTCTTCTTTCTTGAGTCAAACTTGATGCCTCCTTTGTTGAGCTTCTTTAACATCTTGGTGGTCTTCCTCACCATCAAGGCAATGTTAGCATCAAGATCATCATCACTTGATGAATCCTTCTCAATTTGTACTTTAGCTTTTCCTTCCTTTTCTTGATTGGCTTTGAGAGCCAAATCCTTTCTCTTGGAAGATGACTCATCCTTGTCATTGATGTGCATGTATATCTCATGAGCATTGATCTTTCCTAATATTTGTGTAGGAGTAGCAACTGAAAGATCCATCTGATGCAGCACTGTGACAATGTGTCCATATTTGTCAACTGGGAGGACACTGAGAATCTTCCTCACAACATCCGGTTGTGAAATTTGTGTAAGCCCCAAGCCATTTACTTCCTCTACAAGAATATTGAGACATGAGTACATAGCATTTGCATTTTCATTAGCAAGCATCTCAAAAGAATTTACCTTTCTCATAGCAATATGATATCTCTCCTCACGCTCACTTCTAGTACCTTCATGTAGAGCACATATATCCATTCACAAAACATGAGCATTTTTATAGTTTCTTACTCTATTAAAGACATCTTTGCAAAGGCCTCTAAAAAGAGTGTTTTTGGCCTTAGCATTCCATTTCTCATAGTTAAACTCATCTCCTACAAGATTTGTGGGATCTCTAGGTTCGGGGAACCCTTGTGTGGCGGCTTTGTAGACACCAATGTCTATAGCCTCTAAATAAGCTTCCATATGAATTTTCCAAAATGGAAAATCGTCACTATCAAAAACAGGAGGAGGTCCATCCCAACCGGACATCATTACTCTAGCGGTTAAGCTAATCTAAGAGCAACATGGCTCTAATACCAATTGAAAGGATCATGATACCCAAGAGGAGGTGAATTGGGCTTTTCTAAAATTCAACAATAATTAAACACTAAGCAAGAGCCCAACTTCACCCCAACAACTAGTAATAAGGGAATACTACTAAAAATACAACAATGCTAAAACAATACTTCAAATACTTGCTAAACAAATACACAATGTAAAATGCTTGAATTAAGTGCGGAATGTAAAGCAAGGTTTAGAAGACTCCTCCAATTTTTCCCGAGGTATCGAAGAGTCGGCACTCTTCCCTAGTCCTCATTAGAGCACCCGCGCAAGGATATCGCTCCCCCTTGGTCCTCGCAAGAACCAAGTGCTCACTATGAGATGATCCTTTGCCACTCCGGCGCGGTGGATCCCTCACGACCGCTTACAATCTTGAGACGGGTCACCAACAATATCTCCAAGGTGATCACCGAGCTCCCAATGCCATCAAACCGTCTAGGTGATGCCGATCACTAAGAGTAACAAGCCGTAGACATTCACTTGACCAAGAGAAGCCTAATGCATGCGGTGTGTGCTCTAGGTGGCTCTCGCTAGCACTAATGAGGTCCAAATGCGAGATTAAGATTTTCTAATCACCTCGCTAAGCTTTGTGGAGCTTGCAATGCTCTACCAATGTGTAGGAGTAAATGTGGGCAGCAAGACCATCAATGTGGTGGGTGGAGGGGGTATAAATAGCCCCCACCCACCAACTAGCCGTTACCAGAACTCTGCTGCATATGGGCGCCACCGGTGCGCCAATGGTGTGCTACCGGTGTGCAAACGGTCATCTCTAATGGCTAGTTCTGACAGCTAGCCGTTGGGCAGATGGCACACCGGACAGTGAACAGTCACTGTCCGGTGCACACAGGACAGTCCGGTGTGCTATCCGGTGTGCCGGCTATAATTCAACTTCTGAACTTCGTGCTCTCGGGTTTTTGCGCAGGGGAAGGTCTTCCCTGGGCCAACCTAGCCCCATTGGCAGAGGGCGCACCGGACAGTCCGGTGCACAACGGACAGTCCGGTGCCCCTAGGTCAGAAACCTTAGTTTCTAATTTCTGCTGTTTTTCAAATCGGTTTTCGTTCTAACTCGGGAGTATATTCTAGAGTGACACCTAGCACTATATGTGAGTGTGAATATGCACCAACACTACACTAGAACTCTCTTGGTCAAACTACTCATCGACAACCCCTCTTTATAGTACGACTAAAAAAATAAAAGACCTAACTCTATACCAAGTGTCTGCAACTCCTTGACACTCGGAATACGAAGACCTTCATCTTTTGTTTCGTCGTTTTAGTCGTCGCTTCAAGTTCTTATCTCCGGGATTATTTTCACTGTTGTAGTACATTCTCCTGTAATGTGACCTAACTTACCATTTGTCTCTGCAAAACACACGTTAGTCATATATAATATTACGTTGTCATTAATCACTAAAACCAACCAGGGCTCAGATGCTTTCACTTGGCAAAGAAGTCGTGTCTGGTAGTGGTCGCGTTTTCAGATTATTGTTGTTTAGGTTGGTTCCATGTAGGGTAGGGTGGCTCTAAAAAAGAAAAATTATGCTCAAATGTTGAACCATTCGACTCCACAAAATCTTTTGGACAGAGCCGGTCCCTGGCATATGGAGCCGCTCCATCCCAACCAGAGACAGATCCAAAGGGGGCAAAGTGGGCCATGCCCCCCTCAATTTTGTACACCTTTTTATGTCTAATGATTATTTAGTGTTAAGTGTAGAAAAAAATTGAAGTTTTAGGTAGTATAAAGTATTGTTTTAAACCTCTAAAACTAATAGCTAGTGGCTAAAATTAGCTGAGAGGTTTAGAATGGATCAACTAATTGTTAGTTATACCCCTCAAATAAGTATTAGTTGTTAGATGCCCCAACCTAGCTAAAACCAGTTAACATTTAGCTCTAGATGTTTATAACATGGACTAAAACAACTCTGTCATGAGTCTCCTTGTTGGATCCTCTCGGTCCAGTCCTTGCATCTACCAGTCTGATCGGACACCACTAAACATGTTTGCTCACTGCCCCATTTCCGCCGTCAACCCATTCCCGAAGCGACACCGCCTGACTCCACCCCTTCTTGGTGCCTTTGTCCCTTGCCCCATTTTCATCATGATGCCGATCCGCCCGACAAGCTAAATCTCGTTGGTCGCAACAATATGACCTGTCCCTGGCGGTCGACGGACTTGGCGAACCAGCAAGCCATGGCTCTCATGTGATCTTTCTGCCCCCATAAATTCTCCTCCTACGTCCTCCACCAGTGGTGGAGCCATCGGGTATGCCGTATATGCCACGTCATACCCTATGTGCTACCCCATATTATATATATACACACATGAAAAAAGAAAATTAGGGAAAAACATGTTTGTGTTATTACAGGATACAAATATTCATGAGGTTCACATGATGCGTAGATATAGTTCACCATCCATATGCTAAGCTAGTTAGTCTAAACGTCCAATACGATAATTTGTATACGTACATCATAACATTTTTTTGAAGCAATTACTGTAGAGAGTTCCTACATTATTTTTTATTAAATATGGATATGTACAAGTGTGAGTGTTCTAATTACAAGGAAATCAACTGTAACCATGATATAAGTTTGGCTGCTATTTGGGGGTTTTACTCTATGACAAAGCAGAATCATTTCTTTTACAAACATTTTTTTTTGTATATTGTCGCCATCCACCCATTTCTGCATTTCCATATGCACCAAACCATGATGATGATAATCTCCATCCTCCAAGTTTGCGTTAGTTGCACACACATATGTTGTACAGCTAGGAATTGATTGGAAGCGCGCGGTGGTACAACCCCTATTCAATTGGATTTAGAGGGAGAGAACAAGAGGGAAAATGTTTTTATACCTTTTTCTAATCTAATTTACTCGACTGAAGTCATGGGAGATAACAAGGAAGAGGAAAGATAAAGCACACCGTTTGATAAACAATCAGAAAAATAACACTATATAATTATTAAATAAATTTATCGAATTATGTGTGAATTTTTTTAAACAGCATATCTTTAAATAAAATTATAGATACACCACTGTCTGCCACTGACTACTGAATCCGAAACCAAACACTACCTAAAAGATTTGGAAATGCTTCATGTACGATGCACCCATACGACTAAAGTACGATCAATATTAACCTTACGTCTCTTGTTGTATCTTGTTCTAAATAAAAAAAATCCCAGGTATGCATTAGATGATTCTGGTTGTACACGAGTTTACCGCCCGGTCGTACGTGTAGCCGCGTGCAGCCGTCGGTGCCTTCCGTACGGAGGGGGTAGCCTGGCCGGTCGTAGGCTAGCTTTCACAGCACCGTGTGCTTTTATAGCCGCCGTGGCGGTCGACCTAGCTAGCCAAGCCAGCTGCCGGACTGAGGCGAATGAGTTTGACCGGGGCGTGGCGTCAAAGCCGCCTTGACGCACTCGATTGGTCGCTCGCTGGCATCGCACGCAACCGGCTCACGTGTACGTCTTCTTCGCTCCAGCACCCTAGCTAGCTAGCTTGAGTTGAGAGCCGCCGCTGCATGCTGCTGCTACACGCTCCTTCACCCGCGTCTACACATATACCCCACGTACGCTGAAATCAACGGATGAACGATGGACGATGACCAAGACAACGCTAGCTTGCTACCCCACGTACTCAACACGAAATTAGTAGCGTGGCATATACAGCGCAGTACACGCTGCATGCCACCACGTAATCCCAGTTGAGGTCAAATTACAACGGTATAGGATCAGACTGAGGGCGTTGATCAATCGTAACGACGACTGCAGAAAATTATTGATACTATATCACATGGAGTTATTAGACAGGAGGGGTGTATTGATGACTTGAAGCACGACCGCTTGCCCTTACTTTGATCGTCACCATTGCTATGACCATTCTAGACCCACATGCACCATACGTTGTATGTTTTGAACCCTAACTCACACACTCGTAAAACCATGAGGGTAAGCCACTAGTAGAAAAAGGCTCAAAGCCTGCGGGGACGATATATTTTTACAGGCGGATTCGGTTATCCATCGACTGTGTTATTTCTAGTGGCGGTTCCTTAAGAAAACCGCCACTAGAAATCGTATTTCTACTGGCGGCTCCTTAAGAAAACCGCCAGTAGAAATCCATGATTTGTAGTGGCGGTTTTCTTAAGGAACCGCCACTAGAAATACGATTTCTAGTGGCGGTTTTCTTAAGAAAACCGCCAGTAGAAATCCATGATTTGTAGTGGCGGTTTTCTTAAGGAACCGCCACTAGAAATACGATTTCTAGTGGCGGTTTTCTTAAGGAACCGCCACTAGAAATCATTTTTATCCTTAATTTTTCGAGTTTTTCAAACGGCCTCGTATGACAAAACCACCAAAATAAAAGTTGTAGATCTCTAAAAGTTATGAAACTTTGTACTTGACAACTTTTTTATTTGAACTCATTTCGGTTCTCAAAAATTGAATCTAAGTATGTCAAATTTAAAATTCAAATTTTGCAAACTACCTCGGATGAAAAAGGTGTCAAAATAAAAGTTGTAGAACTTCAAAAGTTATTTATCTTTGTAGTTGACAACTTTTTTATTTGAACTTCAAAAGTTATTTATCTTTGTAGTTGACAACTTTTTTGTACTTGCGACTTCGACGGAGACGGGTGGGGTGGGGTGGGCTGAGGCCCCCCTAATAAAAATAAATTTTTTAACTATTTTTAAAATATGTTTTATGTTTCCTGAAAACGATTTGCACTGGCGGTTTTATTACGTCGACCGCCAGTGAAAATCGATTTTCACTGGCGGTTTTATTACGCCGACCGCCAGTGAAAATCGATTTTCACTGGCGGTCCTCAGTTACCCGCCTGTAAAAATGATGATTTCTACTGGCCCCTAGCACTGGCGGTTACGAAAAACGCCACTATAAATAGGTTTACAACCGCCACTATAGAACTTCTCTGTACTAGTGAGCTTTGATATCATTTGTAACACCTTATCCACTCATATGGTTCAGCGATATTTACTTCCTATAACATCTCAGCCATTCATGTCCTAGTTGTAGATATTCCTGATAGTCCTCTAAGATCAAAGATCATCCTCACAGATAAACACGAGTCTTTTATGTGAACTTTGTCCTCACTCGTGTGCACCAAAAAAACTTTTCGGTCGATCGTCCATCCCAAAATTTCTCTGAGTTAAGCATGTTTAACCCATAGGTCCTTTATAGGCTAGTTCTTTACGGTCGCCCTTGATCCACACACAAAGACCAAGTGCCTTTTGTAGATTAGTTCTTTATCACTCCGTCACGGTGAATCATCCACAACCATGTACACCCAGAGTTGTGTCATCCACTACAAGCTCTAAGGTGATCACCAAACTCTTGTCATCAAGCCGTCTAGATGATTTCAATCACCAAGAGTAACAAGCACTGACTCCCACTTGACCCATCCAAGGTTAATAAGAACGATGGACACACACTTAATTCTCTTAATATGCTAATAAGACCACTAACCATATCAAATCTCAAGTTATTTACTAGGCAAAGACTCTTCCACACATTGAAATGGGTTTCTTGAGCTGATCAAATGGGCAAGAGACCCCAAATAGATGCTTATATGACAATGATGTCTGATCTAATCCTGATAGTGATACTTGAATTTGCAATAGTGTTAATTTATTTAAAGAGGATTTGCATTTGGTCGCTTTAATTTTCGATCTCGAATAATATGCCAACTTAGTCTTTCTAAATGTGTTCATATATGTCTTTGTATGTGCATGTTTAGAAGCATTTGCATTTCTACACTATTAGAGAAAAGAAAAAAATCATGTTAAAGCATCTCTAAGTGTTTCCCAAACAATATTTCAATCCATGATTTTTGGCAAGATTGAAAAACAAATCTTGCTTCAACGGTTCTCAATCCCACCTCACAATAATGTTTTCACACTTAAAAAATGATCCTATTGTGGGGATAGATACGCACGTGTCAATCACGCCAACCTAAGGTAAAAAAAGTACGACAGATTTCCTAATACAAACGTAAGAGAAAGTATAAAGGTAGTTGGTGTGATTTAAAAATAGTTCAAGATCCACGATATAAATTTTTCTTCTATTTATTATGAGCGAGATTTTAAAAACTGTTCAAGAAAGCCAACAAATATGCTCCCAAATTTTATTTAGTCACTTAAGAAACTCATTAGTTTATCAAGTGATTTTTTGAAAACTATCTGAGATGCTCTTAATAACAAAATAGAAAACTTACTGAAATTCTCACAATACAATCATTTTTTAAGTGTGAAAACATTATTGGTTGCGGGACAGCTAGGACAGGGACGTCCCTGGCGTCCTGTCTTATCCCTCCAATTTTAAGGGATAATCGAGGACAACACTAGGATAGTCCTGTCCCAATCCTTGACCCTGAACCAAACAACCTTACTTAATGGATCGTCTCATCCCGTCCCGTCCTGTCATTGCAACTAAACATACCCTAAAGACACTAGCAAAGGACGCGCATGTACCTTCGTTTTCTTTTCTTTCTCGAAGAATATATTCTGAATTTAACGTTATCATTTGCATGTAGGAGTACCTGTGATTAACTTTCGCATTAATTAGGACAGTGTCCCAAACTATTGTAGAATGTTATTTTTGTAAAAAAATAAATCTTAAAAAATACTCCGTCCACTCTATTTTATTTATCGTTCTTTATTTAAAAAATAAATATTTAAAAATAGAGGTAGTAATTATTTTAGGATGTATGGACTAATAAATACAGCGCATGGGCTAGCCCTAAATCTACAACGACGGCGATGACAACGATGATCTACTCCACACCAAGCGACGAAGGGACAACATCATGTCCGTTAACCGGAGAAAAACTTGGCTGCCCGCAGGCATAGTTCGTGCCGGCATACAGTATAGTACAACGACCTGGATCTACCCAAATATGCATGGGACCCTACTTGTTTTTGCCCTTTTGCATGCTTTATGTGTGTGGTCGGCCTGTTGGTTTTTTGTTTTTCCGCCTTTAATTTACATGGGACCCTGCTAAAGTGCCAGTTTTGTACAGAGCCGGCCGCCGATCGATCGAGGTTGCTTGTGGAATTAGCGTAAGTAGGTGCCATTATTGTGGCTCCATCGTAAATCGAAAGTTGTTCTGGTTTTGATAGATTGTATAATATATCTAGTCATCATATAGCAAAAATCATACATGTTTTTTTTGTGGAGAACCGCCAAAATAACTTATTATAATTTAGAACGGATGAAGTAAATCTTACAGAAAAACTTTAAAATAATAATCCATCTGTTCCTTGCAAATTAAAGACCTTCGAATGAATGCACTTTTTTTTTGTGGCGGCGATCGGTCAGCGATAGTAGCCGAAAGGATGCGCATAGGGTCCCGTTTGTTTTAACTACTTTTAGCTGTGCCTCGTTTCTGTTATCCAAATTATTGAAGAGCTGATTCTGGATGAGCCTCGCTCTCCAAGAGTTTCTCAGTTGTGACTGTTTGACCATCTTAGCTTTTCTGTTCAGTGTTTGATGTGGTTGACGTACTCCTATGTAATGTCTATGACAACAGAGTACATATTTTATTGCAGATTATGATGATGATAGAACTGTAAGTAGCTTGTTTGGATTGTGAGAGGATCGTTTACTCCTTAAAAATTCAGCTTATTTGCTGTCCATCTACTAAACCGAACAGTAGTAAAGCTGAAACAAACAGATCCAAGTCGATGATCGAGGGATTTGCAGATTGTAACCTAAGTAATTTTTTTTCCAGATTCTAACCAAGTATGTTTACAATTCCTCGAATTTGAAAAAATAAGCATATGTTCAAAACACAGGAAACTTGCTCAACTCAATTCGACATTTCTGTCGCAAGATTCAAAGTAGAGGAACCCAAACTTTTCAGTTAAAAAGGTTTCGTGTTATTGTCAGGAGTACAGCAACAGCTGGCCGGTGGGCGCAAGAGTTATCTCAACGAAACGAAACCAGCCGCGCGCATCGGTCTCAAATCTCTATCTAAACTAGCGAGAACTGATTGACATTCCCGTGCATGTCTAGCAACCTACAGGCTATACAAATTCCCCAAACGACCTCTCTCTCTCTCTCTCTCTAGCTAGGTTCCTTCAATACCAATTTGGGCGGCACATAGACACAGAATACTACTGTTACAAGCAGGTTCTTAGCTGAAGAAAGAAGAAGCAATTCAACAAAAAAAAAGATATACAATGGCTTCTTGCAGTTGTGGATGTCAGCCACCATATTTTATATAGATATACATACAAGTGCTGTGCAAGTGAGATCTTTCAGATGTGGACAAGCTACATGGATATGCATGCATGTTACTACTAGTACTATAGTCTATAGCCCACCTAAAGCACATTTTGTAGTTTTGGTAAAGCTACGCAAAGTGGGCCGGGGGAACAGGAACATGATCTTGGCAAGATGTTATTCTAATCCATGTTGTATTAATATATATATGGAGAAGATGCATGCCCTTTTGTCTGAAACTAGCTAGCTAGCTGATGAAGGATAGGTAGCCTCCCCTGCTGGTAAGCTATAGCAGCCAACAATGCACTCCATCCACTGGGATAGATGATGAACTTTATTAAAAGAAGATAAGTGCATGCATGCATGCATGGGGGTTAGCTAGCTAGGGGGTTGGGTTGGGTGTGCACACACTTGTTCCCCTCTTGAAGCAAAGGGAGGCCAACAGGAGCCTAGCTAACAAGCTTAGTACAACCGTGGTTGAACAGAACCGGTCGCCCGCCGGGCTCCATCAGGCCAGTGATGACCCAGGTCAAAGCACACAACTTGTTATTTTACCTAGATGCATATATATACAAGTACTATGCTTGCTTAAAAGAAGCGCAGTGCTTCTGTCTTCAGTCTTCTCATTATTGGAGCGTGCAGTTCTTGCTGTCTAGGCCGAGACAGACCCACTTGTTGTGTGCAGATGATGCCAAAGTTTCTGCAGGCAGGCAGGCAGCCTGAATTATATATTCCTCTCACTTGCAATATGTAATTCTCGGTTGTTGAAACATAACACTTACTGAAATACACAAGCTAGCCTCCATTATTCCAAAAGATAGAAACTCTTCTGTTTGGTAGGGCTTTTCCTTTGACAGCTTCAGCTCTGGTTCCTCTAAAGAACCAGCTCCCTCATTATTATTAGGAAGGGTTTGGTTGAAATATAGCTCCTTCTATAGCTTCTCTATGATGTAGCATCGACGAACAGAAAAACATAGGAGATGTGAGCGGGTAGAAGCTACTTTTTCTAGCTCCTAGCTTCTGCTGGTTTTTTAAGGAGATCCTCCATTTTTTATTAGAAGAGCACGTCAAAAAGCCTCTCATTTGGTAGATATTTCAATAAGTAGTTAAAGGAGTCCTTGAAGCAGCCTTATCAAAGAAGGCCTAATTAATACTAGGGAGACCTCAGAATTGCAATTACTTTTTTTGTTTTCCTGTAAGATGAGAAGACCACTAAATATGCCAATATGGTCATTTTTTTGCAATTTTCTTGGGAGAATTTTCAGTAATATAAAAGCTCTTTAATTTGTGTTTGTCCTATATAAAAGCTCTTTAAAACAATTTTCAAATTACTTTTTTCTGGAAAAAGGACCTTCTTCCTATAGTTTTATAAAATAACTCCCTAGCTAAATATGACTATATGAGAATAAATTAAATACCCCCCCCCCCCTGACTCACACAGATACGTGTGTGTATGTATGTCTTCCGCATGTGGTTGCTATGGTAGCTAGGCGTCGCTTCTGTTAAACAATAACTATCAAGCTAAATATGAGAATAAATCAATTTTTAGAGCTATTCTAAGTTATTTTTATATATTTGACTAGATTTATAAAAGAGTATAACTACTTGTAATGCTAAATAACCATATTACGGAAATATTGTATATAATGATGCTAATTTAGTGTTTAAAATCATAGCCCTAGTTAACTTATGGCTAACCATGTTCGAGATTAGTTTTTTTTTTTTTAGAAATCAACATCGATGTTTTTGGTAAGGTGTACACTACTTTTGGTCGATCTTAGGTGCACGTAGCTAGAACGATCGGGCAATAATTGTAGGAAAAGGGAAGGGTACTGGTACTAAGATTCAATTATGGCGGAGTTGCTTGATGATCTGGGCTGCTTGCCCGCTGCGCTGCGACCCCCCGTGGCATTTCGCAGCATTGAAGCAAGGTCGATCGTCCTCTCGACAGCGCCGCGCCGGTTAGCTGTCGATGCCCCTCCCGCCAACACCGTCGTTGCCTGCTGCCTCGTCTCACCATTGCCAGCAGCTAACGCCGTCCTACTCTGCCATTAATGCCATGCTTATTATCGTCCCTCATCAACCACGCAACCTGCATTGCATACCAATCCTGCAATCCAGCCCAAGTTTCAGTATGATTATACTGATAAGATCACGTACATTGATGTTTTTAATGGTTATTTATAAAAAAAATCGTGGAGCTTTCTCTCCGCGAAGAGACGTCTCTAGCTTATAAGCCAAGTAGTAAGAGACGCCTTCACTTGTACGAACACGTCGTCTGTTATATCGATCTGATGCTCTATAGGTACATTCACTTCTTCATTTCATTAATAAATTATATTTATAACCACTATATTATATAATAGAATTGTCTCTTATGATTAGAGAACGGTTTTAGTGTCCTTCCGCTATACATACACTAATTGCTCATATCGAAGCTACTTATTGCATGCCCCCTTGATGCATCAAGACGCATAGGAGGTTTTATACCTTTATTTAGCAAAATTTTGTGATCTCGAGAAAAACGTTTCTAAATATAGGTGTGTCTCTTTATGATGCCAATTAATATTGATTTCTATTTTTCCTTAAGGAAAATTGAACTAAGTTCTCTTGGAAAAATAAAAATTCCTTGATAAAATGAGGTTTTCAACTAGCCCTTACATAGAAAATTAATAAAGCCTAAAACATCTCGAGAAGATATAGAGAGAATCTTTTAGAAGAGACTATAAAGAACAGATATAGAAAATAAATATAGAGGTCATTGTTGAAAACTCTAACATGCAGGTTTCTGCGGTCCAAAGCTAGTAGTGGCCTACACATACTAAAGCAACTACCATACTGTACAGGTCAGAAGTGATAAATAAAGCAAGAAAATGGTGCTCGTTCATTCATTCATATATCCTCTACACTGAGAAGCGATCGATATCGACGAGACACGCACGGCATGATCTGAACGAACATTTCCAGTGCCATGCATATATACAAACAGAGCATGCATGCATATGCTGCATGTGTGTATATATATATATATATATATATATGGTAGGTATAACGGGAGCTCTGGGCTTCCAATAGTTAAAGGAAGTCCAGGCCGACCACCCTGCAACGTGGTTCAGCCCAACGCGCTGACTCAATCAGGCTGTTGGGTGCGCCATCCGCCTCATGCGCGTAAAAAAGGAATGCATGCATGAGTTAAGCACGTTTCCTTGCATGCGCGTAAATTTAGGAAAGATATGTGTGACGGTTTCTGTTTTTAAATGCTTTATTTACTCCATAAATTTAGGATCGTTGTAACAGTCATGCAGCTAAACTCGTAATGACCATTTTATGACATATACTGATACTAAATATGCTACACTGTGTAGATAATTATGCACTTCGGTATACTGCATAAAAATCTGCTACCAGCTGCATGCGCACGAATTTATGATAAAAAGAATGTGCAATGAAAGGAAATGAATTGCACGCATAGAAACAAAAAATCGTATTTAATGTTTTATTTCCTTCATAAATATAGGATCTCTCCAACAGCCATGCAGCTAAACATATTAGACTAGTTTATGATTTATACTTATACTAATTATACTACACGATGTAGGTATTTATGCAATTCGGTACACTGCGTAAAAAAATCTAGCATGTTGTTCACTGGTGGATGCATCTACAGGTTGGAGCGTAAAAACCTTAAGTTTTAAGCATAAAATCTCTCAATTATAAGCGTAAATATCTGGCCAATATGAGAGGTTGATAGCTCCGGTAGGTTGTTATTACGATCCTATTTTTATGGTAGATTCAAAAAAATATGGCAGCCGCATGCATGTAGTTTCTATTTTTATAACAGATCCAAAAATTATGGCAAAATGCATGTATGAGTCAAACACGTTCCCTGACATGCGCGTAAATTTAGGAAAGATATGTGTGATAGTTTCTATTTTGAAGGCTTTATTTCCTCCATAAATTTAGGATCGCTGCAACAGACATGCAACTAAAACTCGTAATGACCATTTTATGATATATACTGATACTAAATATGCTACACTATGTAGATAATTATGCAATTCGGTATACTGCGTAAAAATCTGCTACCAGCTGCATGGACACGAATTTATGATAGAAAGAATATGCAATAAAAGGAAATGAATTGCATGCATAGAAACAAAAAATCGCATTAAATGTTTTATTTCATTCATAAATATAGGATCCCTCCAACAGCCATGCAGCTAAACGCATTAGAACTAGTTTATGATGTATACTGAAACAAATTATACTACACGGTGTAGGTATTTATGCAATTCCTTACACTGCGTAAAAAATCTGGCATGTTGTTCACTGGTGGACGCATCTCCGGGTGGAGCGTAAAAACCTTAAGCTTTGAGCATAAAATCTCTCAATTGTAAGCGTAAATACCGAGTCAATTAAAGGTTGATAGCTTTAGTAGGTTGTTATTACGATCCTATTTTTATGACAGATCCGAAAAAATATGGCAGCCGCATGCATGCAGTTTCTATTTTTATACAGATCCAAAAATTATGGCAAAATCGTGGGAGTTTCCATTGCATGCGCGCAAATTACGAACATCATAAATTAAGGAATTGCCTTTCCAATGTGCATGCAGTAAACTGATATACGAACTCTGTGTTCAAGCATAAAATCGTACAGTTTTTAGCGTAAATAATACATGTGGTAGGCATAAAACACAATAATCGAAAAGAAAACTACGCCGGATCGGAGGATGTCACGCGCGATCATCGCTGCGCGCATCTCGGTCCTTCCGTGACGCC
This sequence comes from Zea luxurians, assembly GCA_029449295.1. Classification (NCBI taxonomy): domain Eukaryota; kingdom Viridiplantae; phylum Streptophyta; class Magnoliopsida; order Poales; family Poaceae; genus Zea; species Zea luxurians. The sequence goes on from JAOPSE010000009.1 coordinate 120,476,872, forward strand.
GCTCGCTCGAAGATTGCGCCTCATGCGTCGCCGTCGCTACTCGCACGTCGACGGGCGTCGCTTGCTCGCCGGCCTTGGAAGTGCCGCCTCCTCGGGACCTCGGGGACGCCGCCGCTTGCCCGCACAAGGGCCCCGCTGTTGCTCGCCCTCTGGATCGGGGAGCGCCGCCACCGACCTGGGAACCGCCGCCACTACTCCGGATCGAGGAATCTCCACCACCGCGCGTCGAGGTCATGGAGTTGCGGCCACCGGCTGGGGTCCACCGCCGCGCACGCTCTGGGGCAGCCGCCGTCGTCGCACGCGGCGTCGCTAATGAATCGGGGTGGAGCGTAAAAAACTGAACCCTAGCACTCCGGGTCCTCTTTTATAGACGTCCGGATGTGGTCCGGTTTGCACCGTCCGACATGGGCTTCCTCTAGTTATTGGAAGCCCAGGGCTCCTAATATATAAACTATATATATATATATATATATATATATATATATATATATATATATATATATATATATATATATATATATATATATATATACATACGTGTGCCGGTCCGATGACATCGTTTACTTTTAAGACACACAGCTTATTATTAGGATGATCAACATCATCAAGGACGACCGACTTTCATCACACACATGAAGATGGTTCTAGAAAAGGAGACACGTACATGGCGGGGCAATGCGTGGATATGGATCCGCGAGCTAAGAAACGCTGCTGCGTTCGTTCGTGGTCCGGGCACCATGCATAGCAAATCGATTGCCTCCTGCTAGTGCGGGCCTTCCCTAACATACATGCATGCATACATGCAGCTGGCCGGTGGGGGGATGGTTCGAGCGTGCCGTACGAACAAAATGATGAGGAAAACCCAAGCCATCATCTTCGCCTTTCCACAACTTCGAGAACACGGTCCGCAGCTCCACTATTCCAAATATAGACGACTCTGTAGTATATTTCGCGTACGTAGCAGCGTAGACATCAATAATGAGATACACCGTACTCATTCTCGTAGAGAGACAGATTCTAGGCCAAAATAGAGTTTATCCGTTATATGTGTCTAAAAATGGAGGGAGTAGATGCAGATGGCATATATAGCCACCCTCGCGATCCGTTGACCAGAAACAAGCCGCCATATATACTGTTCTTTTTAGATATTAACTGTACAAATTCGGAGGGCAAGAAAAAAGCAGCATGTTTGAAACGTCTGGAAGCTAGCAGGCAAAAAGACCAATCGATCACACAAGCGCCGAGGCCTGTTACCTTAGATGATAAAAAAAAAGCCGACGGTTGAACGGAAACCAAATAAAAATCTTGTGCTGAAGCGCGCGCTAAGAGCGCTAAAACACTACCAGAAACGAGTGTTTTGCTGAGTGCCCGAAGCACTCGGCAAAGCCTTAAAAACACTCGACAAAGGCTTTGCCGAGTGTCACACTCGGCAAAGAAGGCTCGGTAAACAGTGCATCGGTAAAGTCTTCTTTGTCGAGTACTTTTTATCAGGCACTCGGCAAAGATGTTTGCCGAGTGCCAGGGAGCACTCGATAAAGAAAAGCAGCCGTTACGGCGACGGGTGACGGAGACGGCATCTTTGCCGAGTGTCCTAGGTGGCACTCGGCAAAGGAGTTACCTTTGCCGAGTGTCTGCCCGGCAGACACTCGGCAAAGAACCCGCCACGGAGGGTCCTCATGTCAGGCTCTTTGCCGAGTGCTACGTGCGGCACTCGGCAAAACGTGCCTCTTTGCCGAGTGCCACAGACATTACACTCGGCAAAGAACCTATACCGGTGCCCAGGTCTTGGTTCTTTGCCGAGTGTTATGGTCTTGACACTCGGCAAAGGACCTCTTTGTCGAGTGTTACACTCGGCAAAGTGACCAATATGCACCTTTTTTATTTGTTTTTTGTATTCCATCCACACAAACAAAAGATATCACATATATATCATATATATACATCACAGATATCATCACAAACATAAATAGCCAACACAAACATAAATATACACACCCATTTTATTCCCCGGGTGTCCGGGAATTATCAACGACACGAATATATTCTGCCATTGAAAGCACACACCAGGTGGGAGATTGATTGGGATAACAAACACGGGCCAACATGTGTACGGGGCAGCGCTCATTTCATAGGAATTGAACCCATCTGTGGCCAACGCAACACGTACATTACGAGCCTCTTCGGCTTTCTCACGGTGAATGGCATCAAAATGTTTCCATGCTTCACCATCGGATGCGTGCACCATCTTGTCAGGATTGTATCGTTTTCCATTTTTGTGCCATGTCATCTGTTTCGCGGATTCCTCTGTCATGTACAGACGCTGAATCCTCGGTATGAACGGAAGGTGCCATAGGATTGTCAAGGGGATGTCATCTTGAGTGCACGAAGGAGTTTCTGTGCCTCGTACATGCTTTTTGGCAGAACGTGATCATCCGGAAGCATGCTACCAATAACTGTCAACAAGCCATTGAATGCGTCTCTACTCATGCTTGAGAGCACCTAGAGGGGGGGTGAATAGGTGATCCTGTAAAAACTTAAAACTTAAAGCCACAAAACTTGATTAAGAGTTAGTAGACTAAATAGCGAGCTCTTGTGAACACAAGTATCACAGAAAAGCAATCACAAAAGACACGCGAGTTATCCCGTGGTTCGACAAGTACAACACTTGTCTACCTCCACGTTGTGGCGTCCCAATGGACGAGGGTTGCACTCAACCCCTTTCAAGCGGTCCAAAGACCCACTTGAATACCATAGTGTTTCTCTTTGTTTCACTATATCCCGTTCGCGAGGAATCTCCACAACTTGGAGCCTCTCGCTCTTACAATTTGATGATCACAAAGAAGCACGGAAGTAAGGGTGGGAAAAGTAACACACACAAGACTCAAAGCAAGAGCACAAACACGCACACTAGCCAACAACTTGAGCTCAAAGTTCACACACGGAGTCCTCGACTCAGAAGGAGCTCAAATTGTTATCACAACGAATCAAATGCGCTAGAATGGAGTCTTGGTGCTTAGGGATGATCAAAGAATGCTTGGTGTGCTCCTGCATGCGCCTAGGGGTCCCTTTTATAGCCCCAAGGCAGCTAGGAGTCGTTGGAAGCAATCCAGGAAGGCAATTCTTGCCTTCTGTCGGGTGGCGCACCGAACAGTCCGGTGCACCACCGGACAGGCACTGTTCACAGTCCGGTGTAGATTGTTTTGCTAAATTGGCGTAGCCGACCATTGAAGATTTGGAGCCGTTGGCGCACCGGACACTGTCCGGTGCACACCGGACAGTCCGGTGCCCCCATCCGACCGTTGGCACGGTCACACGTCACGCACGGATTGCGCGGTCGACCGTTGGCGCGCCGACCGCTGGCTCACCGGACAGTCCGGTGCACCACGAGACAGTCCAGTGATTTTTAGCCGAACGCTGTTGACTGTTTCCCGAGAGCGGCGACTTCGCCGCAGACGACTCACCGGACAGTCCGGTGATTTAGCCGTACGCCGTCGTCGAGACCCGAGAGTAGGCTGTTCACCGAGACTGGTCCTGGCACACCGGACACTGTCCGGTGCACCACCGGACAGTCCGGTGCACCCAGACCGAGCAGCCTTTTGGCTGAACACAGCCAACTTATCTCCAAAGTGATTTCTCTTGTTTCTAGCACTTAGACACAATACATTAGTCTTCAAAACAATGGACTAAGTCTAGAAACATACCTTTAATCTTGATTTGCACTTCTTGAGTCTTTGGCACAAATATTACTCAAAGCATTTTTGTGTGGAGCACTTAATCACCAAAATCTTATAGAAATGGCCCAAGGGCACATTTCCCTTTCAATCTCCCCCTTTTTGGTGATTTATGCCAACACAACAAAAAGCAACTAAAGAAGTGCATCATCAATGCAAATGAAAACAAAAATTTGTTTTTGATTCAAATTTGGCATATTTGGATCATTCTTTGCCACCACTTGGTTTGTTTTTGCAAATTAAACTCAAATTCCTATCTCTAAATCAAATTCACTTGTTGAGGCATAGAGAGAGGTATTCCAAGAGAAATTGATCAAGGATTCAAAAACTCCCCCTTTTCCCATAATCAAACATTCTCCCCACAAGAGACCAACTTTTGACAATAAAACTTTTGACCATAAGAGACAATAAGAGTATTTTGACAAAACAAAAGCTCTAACTCTACTATTTTCAAAATTCTCAAGTGGTAGCTGATCCATTTCTTGCTTTGGCCTTAATTTCTCCCCCTTTGGCATTAAGCACCAAAACGGGATCATTATTGGCCCTTAAACCCCATTGCCTCACCAAAATCTTCAATTAAGAGTAAAAGGCAATAAGAGCACGGAGATGAACTTGGAGTAAATTACCCTCTCATCGGAGTGCAGTGGAAGTCTTGCATGGTCCAAGTTCACCTTTTCCCTTTCAATCCTCCTTTGAGACTAATTTAAGAAAACTCAAGCACACGGTTAGTCTCAAAGGGTCAAGTTGTAGCATTTCTCCCACTAAGTATGTGCAACATTCACACATAGACTTGTGAGGTCTGGGGATCCCTTGCACAACTTGAGCACCATAAATAAGCAGTAAAATGCATAATGGAACATGATCAAAGGCATAAAACACATGTATGCTCTATATCAATCCAAGTTACACGAATCTAAGACATTTAGCTCACTACGCAGCCTGCAAAAGGTCTTCTCATCTAAAGGCTTGGTAAAGATATCGGCTAGCTGGTTCTCGGTGCTAACATAAAACACTTCGATATCTCCCTTTTGCTGGTGGTCTCTCAAAAAGTGATGCCGGATGTCTATGTGCTTTGTGCGGCTGTGTTCAACAGGATTGTCCGCCATGCGGATTGCACTCTCATTGTCACATAGGAGTGGGACTTTGCTCAGATTGTAGCCAAAGTCTCGGAGGGTTTGCCTCATCCAAAGTAGTTGCGTGCAACACTGTCCTGCGGCAACATACTCGACCTCAACAGTGGATAGGGCAACAGAAGTTTGTTTCTTAGAACTCCACGACACCAGGGACCTTCCTAGGAATTGGCACGTCCCTGATGTACTCTTCCTATCGACCTTACATCCAGCATAATCGGAGTCTGAATATCCAATTAAGTCAAAGGTAGACCCCTTTGGATACCAGATCCCGAAGCAAGGCGTAGCAACTAATTATCTAAGGATTCGCTTAACGGCCACAAGGTGACACTCCCTTGGGTCGGATTGAAATCTAGCACACATGCATACGCTAAGCATAATATCCGGTCTACTAGCACATAAATAAAGTAAAGACCCTATCATAGACCGATATGTTTTTTGATCGACGGACTTACCTCCTTTGTTGAGGTCGACATGTCCGTCGGTTTCCATTGGAGTCTTTGCGGGCTTGGCGTCCTTCATCCCAAACCGCTTGAGCAAGTCTTGCGTGTACTTCATTTGAGAGATGAAGGTGCCATCCTTGAGTTGCTTCACTTGGAACCCAAGGAAGTAGTTCAACTCGCCCATCATTGACATCTCGAATTTCTGAGTCATCACCCTGCTAAACTCTTCACAAGACTTTTAGTTAGTAGAACCAAATATTATGTCATCGACATAAATTTGGCATACAAATAGATCACCATCACAAGTCTTAGTAAAAAGAGTTGGATCGGCTTTCCCAACCTTGAAAGCATTAGCAATTAGAAAATCTCTAAGGCATTCATACCATGCTCTTGGGGCTTGCTTAAGTCCGTAGAGCGCCTTAGAGAGCTTACACACGTGGTCGGGGTACCGTTCATCCTCAAAGCCAGGGGGTTGCTCCACGTACACCTCCTCCTTGATTGGCCCGTTGAGGAAAGCGCTCTTCACGTCCATTTGGAACAACCTGAAAGAATGGTGAGCGGCATAGGCTAACAAAATACGAATCGACTCTAGCCTAGCCACAGGAGCAAAAGTCTCCTCAAAGTCCAAACCTGCGACTTGGGCATAACCTTTTGCCACAAGTCGAGCATTGTTCCTTGTCACCATCCCGTGCTCGTCCTATTTGTTGCGGAACACCCACTTGGTTCCCACAACGTTTTGCTTGGGACATGGCACCAGTGTCCAAACTTCATTTCGCTTGAAGTTATTGAGCTCTTCCTGCATGGCCAACACCCAGTCCGGATCTAGCAAGGTCTCTTCTACCCTGAAAGGCTCAATAGAAGAGACAAAAGAGTAATGCTCACAAAAATTAGCTAATCTAGAGCGAGTGGTTACTCCCTTGTTAATGTCACCCAAAATCTGGTCGACGGGATGATTCCTTTGAATCATCGCTCGAACTTGAGTTGGAGGGGCCTGTGGTACTTCTTCCTCCTCATCTTCGACATCTTGTGCTCCCCCTTGATCACACGCTTCTTCTTGAGGGACCTGTTCGTCATCTTGAGTTGGGGGATGCACCGTTGTTGAGGAAGAAGGTTGATCTTGCTCCTTGTGTTCCTGTGGTCGCACATCTCCAATTGCCATGGTGCGAATTGCGTCCGTTGGAACATCTTCCTCATCTACATCATCAAGATCAACTTGCTCTCTCGGAGAGCCATTAGTTTCATCAAATACAATGTCGCTAGATACTTCAACCAAACCCGATGATTTGTTGAAGACTCTATACGCCTTTGTATTTGAGTCATAACCTAACAAAAACCCTTCTACAGCTTTGGGAGCAAATTTTGAATTTCTACCTTTCTTCACCAGAATGTAGCATTTACTCCCAAAAACTCGAAAATAAGAAACGTTGGGTTTGTTACCGGTTAGAAGCTCGTACGACGTCTTCTTGAGGAGGCGATGGAGGTAGACCCGGTTTATGGCGTGGCAAGCTGTGTTCACAGCTTTTGACCAAAACCGCTCGGGCGTCTTGAATTCTCCAAGCATCATCCTCGCCATGTCTATAAGCGTCCTGTTCTTCCTGTCTACCACACCGTTTTGTTGTGGTGTGTAAGGAGCGGAGAACTCGTGCTTGATTCCTTCCTCCTCAAGAAACTCCTCCACTTGCAGGTTCTTGAACTCGGACCCGTTGTCTCTTCTAATCTTTTTCACCTTGAGCTCAAACTCGTTTTGAGCTCGCCTTAGAAAGCGCTTGAGGGTCCCTTGGGTTTCTGATTTATCCTGCAAAAAGAATACCCAAGTGAAGCGGGAAAAATCATCATCAACAACAAGACCATACTTACTTCCCCCGATGCTAAGGTAGGCGACGGGTCCGAAAAGGTCCATATGCAGTAGCTCCAGAGGTCTTGATGTAGTCATCACATTCTTGTTGTGATGAGCGCTTCCCACCTGTTTACCTGCTTGACAAGCTGCACAAGGTCTATCTTTTTCGAAATACACATTTGTTAGACCTAACACATGTTCTCCCTTTAGAAGTTTGTGAAGGTTCTTCATCCCCACATGTGCTAGACGGCGATGCCACAGCCAGCCTATGCTAGTCTTAGCGATTAAGCATGCATCTAGATCGCCCTCCTCCTTCGAAAAATCAACTAAATAGAGTTTGTCCTCTAGTACACCCTTAAAAGCTAATGAACCATCACTCCTTCTAAAGACAGACATATCTACGTTTGTAAATAAGCAATTGTAACCCATATTACATAATTGACTAACGGACAACAAGTTATACCCGAGCGATTCTACCAAAAACACATTAGATATGGAATGCTCGGATGAAATAGCTATTTTTCCTAGTCCTTTAACCTTGCCTTGATTCTCGTCACTGAATATGATTGAGTCTTGGGAATTGAAAGTCGCCTAGAGGGGGGTGAATAGGGCGAAACTGAAATTTACAAGAATAATCACAACTACAAGCCGGGTTAGCGTTAGAAACAATAATGAGTCCGAGAGAGAGGGCGCAAAACAAATCACAAGCGAATGAAGAGTGACACGCGGATTTGTTTTACCGAGGTTCGGTTCTTGCAAACCTACTCCCCGTTGAGGAGGCCACAAAGGCCGGGTCTCTTTCAACCCTTACCCTCTCTCAAACGGTCCCTCGGACCGAGTGAGCTTCTCTTCTCAAATCAAAACCGGGAACAAAACTTCCCCGCAAGGACCACCACACAATTGGTGTCTCTTGCCTCAGTTACAAATGAGTTTTGATCACAAGAACAAGTGAGAAAGAAAAGAAGCAATCCAAGCGCAAGAGCTCAAAAGAACACGACAAATCTCTCTCGCTAATCACTAAAGCCTTGTGTGGAATTGGAGAGGGTTTGATCACTTGAATGTGTCTAGAATTGAATGCCTAGCTCTTGTAAGTGGTTGAGAAGTGGAAAACTTGGATGACTTGAATGTGGGGTGGTTGGGGGTATTTATAGCCCCAACCACCAAACTAGCCGTTTGGTGGAAGCTATCTGTCGTATGGCGCACCGGACAGTCCGGTGCACACCGGACATGTCCGGTGCGACAGCCACGTCACCCGGCCATTAGGGATCTGACCGTTGGAGCTCTGACACGGGGCCCGCCTGGATGACCGGTGGCGCACCGGACATGAACTGTAGGGTGTCCGGTGTGCCAGCATGGGCGTGCCTGACCTCTGTGCGCTCTGGCGCGCATTCAATGCGCCTGCAGGTAGCCGTTGGCGCCGAAGTAGTCGTTGCCCCGCAGTTACATCGGACAGTTCGGTGTACACCGGACATGTCCGGTGAATTATAGCGGAGCAGCCGATGCGAATTCCCGAGGCTGGCGAGTTCGGAGCCGCGCCTCCTTGGAGCACCGGACACTGTCCGGTGTACACCGGACAGTCCGGTGAATTATAGCGCGCCGGCCCTGAGAATTCCCGAAGGTGAAGAGTTTGAAGACGATCTCCCTTGGTGCACCGGACACTGTCCGGTGGTGCACCGGACAGTCCGGTGCGCCAGACCAGGGTGCCTTCGGTTGTCCCTTTGCTCCTTTGTTGAACCCTTTTCTTGGTCTTTTTATTGGCTTATTGTGGACCTTTGGTACCTGTAGAACTTATAAACTTGGGCAAACTAGTTAGTCCAAATATTTGTGTTGGTCAATTCAACCACCAAAATTGGTTTAGGAAATAGGTGAAAGCCTAATTCCCTTTCAAACTCCCCCTTTTTGGTGATTGATGCCAACACAAACCAAAGCAAGTATAGAAGTGCAGAATTTGAACTAGTTTGCATAAGCAAGTACAAAGGTTACTTAGAATTGAGCCAATAAATATTACTTACTAGATATGCATGGATTGTTTCTTTATTTTTAACATTTTGGACCACGCTTGCACCACAAGTTTTGTTTTTGCAAATTCTTTTGTAAATTCTTTTCAATGTCCTTTTGCAAGATAGTCAAAGGTAAATGAATAAGATTTTGAGAAGCATTTTCAAGATTTGAAATTTTCTCCCTTTGTCTTAGCTTAAAATGCTTTTCCTTGACTAAAACAAAACTCCCCCTCAAATAAATTCTCCTCTTAGTGTTCAAGAGGGTTTTAAGATATCAATTTTGAAAATACTACTTTCTCCACCTTTAGAACACAAAGAGATACCAATTTGAAATTTACCAATTGAAAATCATTAATTTTAAAATTAGGGTGGTGGTGCGGTCCTTTTGCTTTGGGCTCATACTTTCTCCCCCTTTGGCATGAATCGCCAAAAACGGATACTTTGAGTGAGATATAAGCCCTTGACTAACTACTATATCCCCTCTGGCAAATAAAACATATGAGTGAAGATTATACCAAAGACGGAGAGTGAAGCGGAGTGATGGCGAAGGATGAGTAGTAGAGTGGAGTGGAAGCCTTTGTCTTCGCCGAAGATCCAATTCCCTTTCAATATACCTATGACTTGGTTTGAAAATACACTTGAAAACACATTAGTCATAGCATATATAAAAGAGACATGATCAAAGGTATACTTATGAGCTATGTGTGCAAATTAGCAAAAGAAATTCCTAGAATCAAGAATATTGAGCTCATGCCTAAGTTTGGTAAAAGTTTGTTCATCAAGAGGCTTGGTGAAGATATCGGCTAATTGATCTTTAGTATTAATGTATGCAATCTCGATATCCCCCTTTTGTTGGTGATCCCTAAGAAAATGATACCGAATGGCTATGTGTTTAGTGCGGCTATGCTCAACGGGATTATTCGCCATGCGGATTGCACTCTCATTATCACATAGAAGAGGAACTTTGGTTAATTTGTAACCATAGTCCCGCAGGGTTTGCCTCATCCAAAGCAATTGCGCGCAACAATGGCCTGCGACAATATACTCGGCTTCGGCAGTAGAAAGAGCGACCGAATTTTGCTTCTTTGAAGCCCAAGACACCAAGGATCTTCCCAAGAACTGGCAAGTCCCCGATGTGCTCTTCCTATTGATTTTGCACCCCGCCCAATCGGCATCCGAATAACCAATCAAATGGATCCCCGAGGGTACCAAAGCCCAAACTTAGGAGTATAAGCCAAATATCTCAAGATTCGTTTTACGGCCGTAAGGTGTGATTCCTTAGGGTCGGCTTGGAATCTTGCACACATGCATACGGAAAGCATAATGTCCGGTCGAGATGCACATAAATAGAGTAATGAACCTATCATCGACCGGTATACCTTTTGATTCACGGACTTACCTCCCGTGTCGAGGTCGAGATGCCCATTTGTTCCCATGGGAGTCTTGATGGGCTTGGCATCCTTCATTCCAAACTTGGTTAGAATATCTTGAGTGTACTTCGTTTGGCTAATGAAGGTGCCCTCTTGGAGTTGCTTGACTTGGAATCCTAGAAAATACTTTAACTCCCCCATCATAGACATCTCGAATTTTTGTGTCATGATCCTACTAAATTCTTCACATGTAGATTCGTTAGTAGACCCAAATATAATATCATCAACATAAATTTGGCATACAAACAAATCATTGTCAAGAGTTTTAGTGAATAAAGTAGGATCGGCCTTGCCGACTTTGAAGCCATTAGCTATAAGGAAATCTCTTAGGCATTCATACAATGCTCTTGGGGCTTGCTTGAGCCCATAAAGCGCCTTAGAGAGCCTATAAACATGGTTAGGGTACTCAGTGTCTTCAAAGCCGGGAGGTTGCTCAACATAGACCTCTTCCTTGATTGGTCCATTGAGGAAGACACTTTTCACGTCCATTTGGTAAAGCTTGAAGCCATGGTAAGTAGCATAGGCTAATAATATGCGAATTGACTCAAGCCTAGCTACGGGTGCATAGGTTTCACCGAAATCCAAACCTTCGACTTGGGAGTATCCCTTGGCCACAAGTCGGGCTTTGTTCCTTGTCACCACACCATGCTCATCTTGCTTGTTGCGGAAGACCCATTTGGTTCCTACAACATTTTGGTTAGGACGTGGAACTAAATGCCATACCTCGTTCCTCGTGAAATTGTTGAGCTCCTCTTGCATCGCCATCACCCAATCCGAATCTTGAAGTGCTTCCTCTACCCTGTGTGGCTCAATAGAGGAAACAAAAGAGTAATGTTCACAAAAATGTGCAACATGAGATCTAGTGGTTACCCCCTTATGAATGTCGCCGAGGATGGTGTCGACGGGGTGATCTCGTTGTATTGCTTGATGGACTCTTGGGTGTGGTAGCCTTGGTTCTTCATCCTCCTTGTCTTGATCGTTTGCATCTCCCCCTTGATTATTGCCGTCATCTTGAGGTGGCTCATCTCTTTGATCTTCTCCTTCATCAACTTGAGCCTCGTCCTCATTTTGGGTTGGTGGAGATGCTTGCGTGGAGGAGGATGGTTGATCTTGTGCATGTGGAGGCTCTTCGGATTCCTTAGGGCATACATCCCCAATGGACATGTTCCACGGAGCCTGTTCTTCACCTATCTCATCAAGATCAACTTGCTCTACTTGAGAGCCGTTAGTCTCATCAAACACAACGTCACAAGAAACTTCAACTAGTCCCGAGGACTTGTTAAAGACTCTATATGCCCTTGTGTTTGAATCATATCCTAGTAAAAAGCCTTCTACAGTCTTAGGAGCAAATTTTGATTTTCTACCTCTTTTAACAAGAATAAAGCATTTGCTACCAAAGACTCTAAAATATGAAATATTGGGCTTTTTACCGGTTAGGAGTTCATAGGATGTCTTCTTGAGGATTCGGTGTAGATATAACCGGTTGATGGCGTAGCAAGCGGTGTTGACCGCCTCGGCCCAAAACCGATCCGGTGTCTTGTACTCATCAAGCATGGTTCTTGCCATGTCCAATAGAGTTCGATTCTTCCTCTCCACTACACCATTTTGTTGTGGAGTGTAGGGAGAAGAGAACTCATGCTTGATGCCCTCCTCCTCAAGGAAGCCTTCTATTTGTGAGTTCTTGAACTCCGTCCCATTGTCGCTTCTAATTTTCTTGATCCTTAAGCCGAACTCATTTTGAGCTCGTCTTAAGAATCCCTTTAAGGTCTCTTGGGTATGAGATTTTTCCTGCAAAAAGAACACCCAAGTGAAGCGAGAATAATCATCCACAATAACTAGACAGTACTTACTCCCGCCGATGCTTATGTAAGCGATCGGGCCGAATAAATCCATGTGTAGGAGCTCCAGTGGCCTGTCACTTGTCATGATATTCTTGTGTGGATGATGAGTGCCAACTTGCTTCCCGGCTTGACATGCGCTACAAATCCTGTCTTTCTCAAAATGAACATTTGTTAGTCCTAAAATGTGCTCTCCCTTTAGAAGCTTATGAAGATTCTTCATTCCAACATGGGCTAGTCGGCGGTGCCAGAGCCAACCCATGTTAGTCTTAGCAATTAAGCAAGTGTCGAGTTCAGCTCTATCAAAATCTACCAAGTATAGCTGACCCTCTAACACTCCCTTAAATGCTATTGAATCATCACTTCTTCTAAAGACAGTGACACCTACATCAGTAAATAGACAGTTGTAGCCCATTTGACATAATTGCGAAACGGAAAGCAAATTGTAATCTAAGGAATCTACAAGAAAAACATTTGAAATGGAATGGTCAGGAGATATAGCAATTTTACCCAAACCTTTGACCAAACCTTGGTTTCCATCCCCGAATGTGATAGCTCGTTGGGGATCTTGGTTTCTCTCGTAGGAGGAGAACATCTTCTTCTCCCCTGTCATGTGGTTTGTGCACCCGCTATCGATGATCCAACTTGTGCCCCCGGATGCATAAACCTACAAAACAAGTTTAGTTCTTGACTTTAGGTACCCAAACGGTTTTGGGTCCTTTGGCATTAGAAACAAGAACTTTGGGTACCCAAACACAAGCTTTGGAGCCCTTGTGTTTGCCCCCAACAAACTTGGCAACTACCTTGCCGGATTTGTTAGTCAAAACATAAGATGCATCAAAAGTTTTAAATGAAATGCTATGATCATTTGATGCACTAGGAGTTTTCTTTCTAGGCAACTTAGCACGGGTTGGTTGCCTAGAGCTAGATGTCTCACCCTTATACATAAAAGCATGTTTAGGGCCAAAGTGAGACTTCCTAGAATGAATTCTCCTAATTTTGCTCTCAGGATAGCCGGCAGGGTACAAAATGTAGCCCTCGTTATCCTGAGGCATGGGAGCCTTGCCCTTAACAAAGTTAGACAAATTTTTAGGAGGGGCACTAAGTTTGACATTGTCTCCCCTTTGGAAGCCAATGCCATCCTTGATGCCAGGGCGTCTCCCATTATAGAGCATACTTCTAGCAAATTTAAATTTTTCATTTTCTAAGTTATGCTCGGCAATTTTAGCATCTAATAATGCTATATGATCATTTTGTTGTTTAATTAAAGCCATGTGATCATGAATAGCATCAATATCAATATCTCTACATCTAGTACAAATAGACACATGCTCAATAGTAGATGTAGAGGGTTTGCAAGAATTAAGTTCAACAATCTTAGCACGCAAAATATCATTGTTATCTCTAAGATCGGAAACTGTAATATTGCAAACATCTAATTCTTTAGCCTTAGCAATCAATTTCTCATTCTCATTTCTAAGGCTAGCAATAGAAACATTCAACTCATCAATCCTAGCAAGTAAATCAACATTATCATCTCTAGGATTGGAAGTTGAAATAGTACAAACATGTGAATCAACCTTAGCTAATAATTTAGCATTCTCATTTCTAAGGTTGTCAATGGTCTCATGGCAAGTGCTTAGCTCACTAGACAATTTTTCACATTTTTCAACTTGTAGAGCATAAGCATTTTTAACCTTAACATGCTTTTTGTTTTCCTTAATAAGGAAGTCCTCTTGAGAGTCCAAGAGATCATCCTTCTCATGAATAACACTAATCAATTCATTTAATTTTTCCTTTTGTTGCATGTTGAGATCGGCAAAAAGAGTACGCAAATTATCTTCCTCATCACTAGCATTATCATCACTAGAGGACTCATATTTAGTGGAGGATTTGGATTTAACCTTCTTCCTTTTGCCGTCCTTTGCCATGAGGCATTTGTGGCCGACGTTGGGGAAGAGAAGACCCTTGGTGACGGCGATGTTGGCGGTGTCCTCGTCGGAGGAGGAGTCGGTGGAGCTCTCGTCGGAGTCCCACTCGCGGCATACGTGGGCATCGCCGCCCTTCTTCTTGTAGTGTCTCTTCTTCTCCTTTCTTCTCCCCTTCTTGTCATCGCCCCTGTCACTATCACTGGATAATGGACATTTAGCAATAAAATGACCGGGCTTACCACATTTGTAGCATACTTTCTTGGAGCGGGGTTTGTAGTCTTTCCCCCTCCTTTGCTTGAGGATTTGGCGGAAGCTCTTGATGATGAGCGCCATCTCCTCGTTGTCGAGCTTGGAGGCGTCGATGGGTGTTCGACTTGGAGTAGCCTCCTCCTTCTTTTCTTCCGTCGCCTTGAATGCGACGGGTTGTGCCTCGGGCGTGGAGGAGGTGCCTTGCTCGATGATTTTCTTTGAGCCTTTAATCATTAGCTCAAAGCTCACAAATTTTCCTATAACTTCCTCGGGAGACATTAGCTTATATCTAGGATCACCTCGAATTAATTGAACTTGTGTAGGGTTAAGAAATACGAGGGATCTAAGAATAACCTTGACCATCTCATGGTCATCCCATTTTTCGCTCCCGAGGTTGCGCACTTGGTTCACCAAGGTCTTCAAGCGGTTGTACATAGCTTGTGGATCCTCCCCTTGGTGAATCATGAAGCGACCGAGCTCCCCCTCGATTGTTTCCCGCTTGGTGATCTTTGTCACCTCGTCTCCTTCGTGCGCTGTCTTGAGTATGTCCCAAATTTCCTTCGCACTTTTTAACCCTTGCACCTTGTTATACTCCTCTCGACTTAGAGAGGCGAGGAGTATAGTGGTTGCTTGGGAGTTAAAGTGGTGGATTTGGGCCACCTCGTCCGAGTCGTAGTCTTCATCCCCTATGGATGGTACCTGTACACCAAACTCAACAACATTCCATATGCTTGTGTGGAGTGAGGTTAGATGGTGCCTCATTTTGTCACTCCACATATTATAATCTTCACCGTCAAAAACCGGTGGTTTGCCTAATGGAACGGAGAGTAAAGGAGTACGCTTTGAAGTGTGAGGGTAGCGTAGGGGGATCTTACTATACTTCTTGCGCTCTTGGCGCTTAGAAGTTACGGACGGCGCGTCGGAGTCGGAGGTCGACGTTGATGAAGTGTCGGTCTCGTAGTAGACCACTTTCCTCATCCTCTTGTGCTTGTCTCCTCTCCGATGCGACTTGTGGGAAGAGGATTTCTTCTCCTTCCCCTTCCCTTTGTTGGAGGAGCTCTTCTTCTTCTCCTTCCTCTTGGTACGGGATTCTTCCGATGAAGTGCTCCCGTGGCTCGTAGTGGGCTTGTCGCCGGTCTCCATCTCCCTCTTGGTGTGATCTCCCGACATCACTTCGAGCGGTTAGGCTCTAATGAAGCACCGGGCTCTGATACCAATTGAAAGTCGCCTAGAGGGGGGGTGAATAGGGCGAAACTGAAATTTACAAGAATAATCACAACTACAAGCCGGGTTAGCGTTAGAAACAATAATGAGTCCGAGAGAGAGGGCGCAAAACAAATCACAAGCGAATGAAGAGTGACACGCGGATTTGTTTTACCGAGGTTCGGTTCTTGCAAACCTACTCCCCGTTGAGGAGGCCACAAAGGCCGTCTCTTTCAACCCTTACCCTCTCTCAAACGGTCCCTCGGACCGAGTGAGCTTCTCTTCTCAAATCAAAACCGAGAACAAAACTTCCCTGCAAGGACCACCACACAATTGGTGTCTCTTGCCTCGGTTACAAATGAGTTTTGATCACAAGAACAAGTGAGAAAGAAAAGAAGCAATCCAAGCGCAAGAGCTCAAAAGAACACGGCAAATCTCTCTCGCTAATCACTAAAGCCTTGTGTGGAATTGGAGAGGATTTGATCACTTGAATGTGTCTAGAATTGAATGCCTAGCTCTTGTAAGTGGTTGAGAAGTGGAAAACTTGGATGACTTGAATGTGGGGTGGTTGGGGGTATTTATAGCCCCAACCACCAAACTAGCCGTTTGGTGGAAGCTGTCTGTCGTATGGCGCACCGGATAGTCCGGTGCACACCGGACATGTCCAGTGCGACAGCCACGTCACCCGGTCGTTAGGGATCCGACCGTTGGAGCTCTGACACGGGGCTCGCCTAGACGACCGGTGGCGCACCGGACATGAACTGTAGGGTGTCCGGTGTGCCAGCATGGGCGTGCCTGACCTCTGCGCGCTCTGGCGCGCATTCAATGCGCCTGCAGGTAGCCGTTGGCGCCGAAGTAGCCGTTGCCCCGCAGTTACACCGGACAGTCCGGTGTACACCGGACATGTCCGGTGAATTATAGCGGAGTAGCCGATGCAAATTCCCGAGGCTGGCGAGTTCGGAGCCGCGCCTCCTTGGAGCACCGGACACTGTCCGGTGTACACCGGACAGTCCGGTGAATTATAGCGCGCCGGCCCTGAGAATTCTCGAAGGTGAAGAGTTTGAAGACGATCTCCCTTGGTGCACCGGACACTGTCCGGTGGTGCACCGGACAGTCCGGTGCGCTAGACCAGGGTGCCTTCGGTTGTCCCTTTGCTCCTTTGTTGAACCCTTTTCTTGGTCTTTTTATTGGCTTATTGTCGACCTTTGGTACCTGTAGAACTTATAAACTTGGGCAAACTAGTTAGTCCAAATATTTGTGTTGGTCAATTCAACCACCAAAATTGGTTTAGGAAATAGGTGAAAGCCTAATTCCCTTTCAGGAATCTTTGTTCTTGACGTAGGAGGTGAACATCTTCTTCTCCCCCGTCATGTGGTTTGTGCATCCGCTGTCGATAATCCAGCTTGAGCCCCCGGATGCATAAACCTGCAAGGCAATTTAGGCTTGGGTTTTAGGTACCCAACTCTTGTTGGGTCCTACAAGGTTAGTAAAAATAGCCTTAGGGACCCAAATGCAAGTTTTATCTCCCTTGCATTTTGCCCCTAATTTCCTAGCAACCATTTTCTTATTTTTACATGAAAGTACAAAATCAGTGTTGCAGGCATGAAAAACAATAGCATATTTATTTTGCATTTTCTTAGGTACATGATGAACAACATTGTTCCTAGACATATTTCTACCATGCATAAAGGAAGAACTTGAACCAAACATGGCATGTGAATCATAAGCATTAAAACTCCTATTATGATGAGCATTCCTAGAAAATTTCCTATCATGATACAAGAAGGCATGATTCCTTTGAATGCTATTAGTCATAGGGGCCTTCCCTTTATCTTTGGCAGAGATGGGAGCCTTTTGACTTGTTAAGTTCTTGGCTTCCCTTTGAAAGCCAAGCCCATCCTTAATTGAGGGATGTCTGCCAACAGTGTAGGCATCCCTTGCAAATTTTAGTTTATCAAAATCATTTTTGCTAGTCTTAAGTTGGGCATTAAGACTAGTCACTTCATCATTTAATCTAGCAATGGAATTTAAATGTTCACTACAAGCATCAACATTAAAATCCTTACACCTAATGCAAATCACAACATGCTCAACGCAAGAACTAGATTTATTTGCAACTTCTAGCTTAGCATTTAAATCATCATTCAAAATCTTCAAGCTAAAAATAGATTCATTGCAAATAGATAATTCAGAAGATAGTAATTCATTCCTTTTAATCTCTAAGGCAAGAGACTTTTGAACATTAACAAATTTGTCATGTTCCTCATACAAGATGTCCTCTTGCCTCTCTAGCCGTCTATCTTTTTCATTCAATGCATTAATCAGCTCATTAATCTTTTCTATCTTAGCTCTATCTAATCCTTTGAACAAGCTAGTGTAATCAATTTCATCATCATCACTAGAGTCCTCATCACTAGAAGTAGAGTACTTAGGAATTTCTCTAGTGATTACCTTCTTTTCCTTTGCCATTAGGCAAGTGTGGCGCTCGTTGGGGAAGAGCGACGATTTGTTGAAGGCCGAGGCGATGAGTCCCTCATCGTCGGAATCGGACGACGAACAATCCGAGTCCCACTCTTTGCCGAGGTGTGCCTCGCCCTTCGCCTTCTTGTAGGCCTTCTTCTTTTCCCTCTTCCCGCCTTTCTCTTGTTCCTGGTCATTAGTGCTGTCGAGACAATTTGCTATAAAATGACCATACTTACCACACTTGAAGCAGGAGCGCTTCCCCTTCGTCTTGTTCTTGTTGGGATGCTCCTTGCGACCCTTTAGCGCCGTCTTGAAGCGCTTGATGATGAGGGTCATTTCTTCCTCGTTAAGCCTAGCCGCCTCAACTTGTGCCACCTTGCTAGGTAGCGCCTCCCTGCTACTTGTTGCTTTGAGAGCAACGGTTTGAGGCTCGTGGATCGGTATTGGGCCATTCAACGCCTCATCAACATATCTAGCCTCCTTGATCATCATTCGCCCGCTTACAAACTTTCCGAGTATTTCCTCGGGCATCATCTTGGTGTACCTAGGATTTTCACGAATAGAGTTTACAAGATGAGGATCAAGGACAGTGAAGGACCTTAGCATAAGTCGGACGATGTCGTGGTCAGTCTATCTCGTGCTTCCATAGCTCCTTATTTTGTTGACTAGGGTCTTGAGCCTGTTGTATGTTTGGGTTGGCTCCTCCCCCTGATCATTGCGAACCTTCCTAGTTCGCCCTCCACCAACTCCATCTTGGTGAGCATGGTGACATCATTTCCCTCATGCGAGATCTTGAGGGTGTCCCAAATCTGCTTGGCATTATCCAAGCCGCTCACCTTATGGTACTCTTCCCTGCACAAGGATGCTAAAAGAACAGTGGTAGCTTGTGCATTTTTGTGAATTTGTTCATTGATAAACATGGGATTATCCGTACTATCAAATTGCATTCCATTCTCTACTATCTCTCATATGCTTGGATGAAGAGAGAACAAGTGGCTACGCATTTTGTGACTCCAAAATCCGTAGTCCTCTCCATCAAAGTGAGGAGGTTTACTAAGAGGAATGGAAAGCAAATGAGCATTTGAATTATGTGGAATACGAGAATAATCAAAAGAAAAGTTTGAATTGACCGTTTTCTTTTTCTCGTCGAAGTCGTCGTCTCTTTGGGAAGAAGACTCGTCGCTATCGTAGTAGACTATCTTCTTGATGCGCCTCTTCTTCTTCCCGTCTTTCTTTTTGTGACTCGAGCCAAAGTCGGTGGGCTTATCGTCTCTTGGCTCGTTGAAGGTAGACTCCTTCTCCTTATCGTTGACCACCATCCTCTTTCCTTTAGGATCCATCTCTTCGGGCGATTAGTCCCTTGCGTGAAGAGAACGACTCCGATACCAATTGAGAGCACCTAGAGGGGGGTGAATAGGTGATCCTGTAAAAACTTGAAACTTAAAGCCACAAAACTTAATTAAGAGTTAGTAGACTAAATAGCGAGCTCTTGTGAACACAAGTATCACAGAAAAGCAATCACAAAAGACATGCGAGTTATCCCGTGGTTCGACAAGTACAACACTTGTCTACCTCCACGTTGTGGCGTCCCAATGGACGAGGGTTGCACTCAACCTCTTTCAAGCGGTTCAAAGACCCACTTGAATACCACGATGTTTCTCTTTGTTTCACTATATCCCGTTCGCGAGGAATCTCCACAACTTGGAGCCTCTCGCCCTTACAATTTGATGATCACAAAGAAGCACGGAATGGGAAAAGCAACACACACAAGACTCAAAGCAAGAGCACAAACACGCACACTAGCCAACAACTTGAGCTCAAAGTTCACACACGGAGTCCTCGACTCAGAAGGAGCTCAAATTGTTATCACAACGAATCAAATGCGCTAGAATGGAGTCTTGGTGCTTAGGGATGATCAAAGAATGCTTGGTGTGCTCCTGCATGCGCCTAGGGGTCCCTTTTATAGCCCTAAGGCAGCTAGGAGCCGTTGGAAGCAATCCAGGAAGGCAATTCTTGCCTTCTGTCGGGTGGCGCACCGGACAGTCCGGTGCACCACCGGACAGGCACTGTTCACAGTCCGGTGCAGATTGCTTTCCTAAATTGGCGCAACCGACCGTTGAAGATTTGGAGCCGTTTGCGCACCGGACACTGTCCGGTGCACACCGGACAGTCCGGTGCCCCATCCGACCGTTGGCTTGGCCACGCGTCACGCGCGGATTGCGCGGCCGACCGTTGGCGCGCCGACCGTTGGCTCGCCGGACAGTCCGGTGCACCACCGGACAGTCCGGTGATTTTTAGCCGAACGCTGTTGACTGTTTCCCGAGAGCGGCGACTTCGCCGCAGACGACTCACCGGACAGTTCGGTGCACCACCGGACAGTCTGGTGATTTATAGCCGTACGCCGCCGTCGAGACCCGAGAGTAGGCTATTCACCGGGACTGGTCCTGGCGCACCGGACACTGTCCGGTGCACCCAGACCGAGCAGCCTTTTGGCTGAACACAACCAACTTATCTTCAAAGTGATTTCTCCTGTTTCTAGCACTTAGACACAATACATTAGCCTTCAAAACAATGGACTAAATCTAGAAACATACCTTTAATCTTGATTTGCACTTCTTGAGTCTTTGGCACAAATATTACTCAAAGCATTTTGTGTGTGGAGCACTTAATCACCAAAATCTTATAGAAATGGCCCAAGGGCACATTTCCCTTTCAATGTTGTGTTGCGACTTGAACGCCATTACACGCCCAATGGCATCCAGTTGAGAAACCTTTGTCTGGCCGTGAAGGGGCTTCTGTGCCGCGTCGAACATATCGTAGAACGCCTTTGCAGTCGGCTCTGGCTCGTCATTCATACATCCTCCCGTGTACTGTGCCTCCTAATAGTCGTTCAACATATCCGCTACCCCCGCATCCGCGTCATAATCCTCGACACGTTGTCTCAGCACCTCCTCTCTCGTACGATGCGCTTCACCATGAAATATCCACCGAGTATAGCCCAGCGTAAATCCATTCTTCCAAATATGTTCTACCATGGCCTTCTTTGGTTTTCTTTTCTGGTTGGCACATTTGCTGCAAGGGCATGGGAATAGACTCGCTCCTTTAGCAGCTTCGCCATATGCCCGTTCCATGAAATCATCGGTCTTTCTAATCCATTCAGTGGTGACATCATTCCTTCCTCTATGGCCCGTGTACATCCACTCACGATCCTCCATCCTATAACATATATAACTGACTATAGTTTAATATAACATGTAAGACATCTGCAAACAAAATAACTCAAGTCTATCAACAAAAAATTCGGCATCACCTCCCCTGTACGGGGATGTTTACAAAACCTGCAAATAAAACTAGCAGCACGATGGCTGACATCCACAAATATATCTAATTGACACACATAGTATAAACTCCCTAAATTTAATAAATATGTAGTATAAATTTAATAAACACATATACTAAATTCAATAAACACACAAAATTCATTATAAAAACATAATATAAACACGTATAAACATGTATTATAAATTTAATACAACACATAATATGACAATAAACACATATAAATTTAATAAATTAAATAACATATAACAATATAATAAATTAAATCACCGGCGGGGAGGGCGCGGGCAACGGCGGCAGCGTTCCGGGCGCGTGGGGCGGGCGGCAGCGTGGGCGCGGCCGATGGCGGCTTGCCGGGCGCGTGGGGGCGGGCGGGCGGCGGTCGGCCGGCGGCGGCGAGCTGGGCGCGGCGCGTGGGCGGCGGCGGCAAGATGGCGGCGTGCGTGGGCGCGGGCGCGGGCAGCGGCCGGGGGCGTGGGCGAGGCACGGCGCGCGGCGGCCGACGGTGGAGGACGCGGCGGCCGGCGTTGGACGGGGAGGCGGCGACGGTGCGGTGCGGCGTGGAGAGTGAGAAGAGAGTGAGAGAGTGAGAAAGAAAAGCCTGACAGTTGCTATGTACGCGCGCTTTGCCGAGTGCCCGTGATCTGGCACTCGGCAAAGATTTTTTTTATTTTTAAAATACGCTTTGCCGAGTGCTAGATCGGGGACACTCGGCAAAGTAGTCTTTGTCGAGTGTCGCCCAGGTGACACTCGGCAAAGATTGATTTATACTTCTTTGCCGAGTGTCACCCAACCAGCACACGACAAAGCATACTTTGCCGAGTGTCAACCAGCTGACACTCGGCAAAGTACATTTGTATATTTTTTTGTCCACCAAACTTTTTGTGGTTTGTTCCTACGCTATGTAGACCTACATGTACCATTTGGGGACAATTATAACTGTGTTTTTAATATCTAGTAGATTTAGTTTGTTTATTTGCATTTCTTCGAAAAATTCATATTTGAACTGCAGGTCACTCGAAACTTGGAAAACCGTGCATGCAAAAATGATATCCATGCTACTTAGCACAAGTTACGACTGATTTAAGGAGCGGACTGGAAACTTCGAGCACCATGCTCACTCAACATGGCCGTGAACTTGCCATCCAGGTGTTTAAAAATTGTATAAAACACGAACAAACTCAGAAAATCATGAAACCTGTCCACGTGCCATGATATCATATGTAGAGGTTGTGATAAAAAATTTAGAATGTTTGGAGAAAGTTGTGAGACAGTATGTGTAGAAACCTAAGAGAACTACACATGAAATCATGGAGTTTCAATGTGGATCTCTTAGGTTTGTACACATAGTGCATCACAGCTTTCTCGAAATTTTTTTCAAATTTTTATCACAGCCTCTACATATGATATCATGACACGTGGACAGGTTTCATGATTTTCTGACTTTGTTTGTATTTTATACAATTTTAAAACACCTGGATGGCAAGTTCACGCCCATGTTAAGTGAGCATGGTGCTCGAAGTTTCCGGTCCGTTCCTGAAATCGGTCGTAACTTGTGCTAAGTAGCATGGATATCATTTTTTCATGCACTGTTTTCCAAGTTTCAAGTGACCTGCAGTTCAAATCTGAATTTTCCGAAGAAATTCAAATAAACGAACTAAATCTACTAGCTATTGCAAACACTGTTATAATTGTCCCAAAATGGTATATGTAGGTCTACATAGTGTAGGAACATACCACAAAAAGTTTCGTGGCCAAAATGTAAAAAACAAAATATGGTTTGCTGAGTGTCTATAGAAGACACTCGGCAAAGCCTTCTTTGCAGAGTGCCCAGTATCAGGCACTCGGCAAATAAGCCTCTTTGCCGAGTGCCAGTCCCCGGCGCTCGGCAAAGGCTGACGGCCGTCAGCTTTAGGACGGCCGCTGACGGCCCTTTGCCGAGGGCTTTCTTTGCCGAGAGTTTGACACTCGGCAAACATGTCTTTGCCGAGTGTTATCCTGTGCCGAGTGTCCTACGCTCGGTAAAGAGTCTCATTACCGAGAGCCGAACTTTGCCGAGTGCGGCACTCGGCAAAGACTTCTTTGCCGAGTGCCCGATAAAAGGCACTCGACAAAGAAGTCGACACTCGGCAAAGCCTCGGATTCCGGTAGTGAAAGGGGTTCAAACATAAACACCTCAATCAAATATCGATCAGATGTTTCAACCAAGTTGCTGTGTGGGGCTAGGTACCAAGCTATCTCGGTTCGGTTCGATAAGTTCGAGTTGGCTCAGCTCGGCTCGATAAGCATATAAAAAAAATATTCACGAGCCAGAGAGCAGATAAAAAAAATTATATATAATAATCAATTTCTAGTTAATTTTAAACCAATTTAATAATAGAAAATAGTATTTATAAGCAAAGTTTCATGGACCACAGCAATGTAACGCTAAATTAACACAACTCATCACTCATCTGTTCACCATCAATTCATAATTCACAAAAGTGTTTATCATTTTAACCCACAGTAACAGTCGCGCGTACCAATTTAACACATAGACACAATTTATCAATCATCAGTATAAGTCATAGGCCATAGGCACCGCACATACATATAATATGTTCATCAACTGATGCGTAAACGATATGCATATAGTTTTATTTTGCTAAAATGTGATAGCTCGTTGAGCTCGAGAGCTAGCTCATTGAGTTCGAGAGCTGGCTCGTTAACAAACCGAGCTTGAATGTCGGCTTAGCTCGTGAAAAAAAATTCAAAACGAGCCAATCGAAGCCGAGCCGAGCTGACCATGAACCGAGTAAGCCGACGAGCCATGAGTATTTCATCCAGTCCTAATCCTGTGAGGATTATGGACACATAAGAACAAAACGAACTTGATTTGGAACCCAGAAATTTATAAGAATGACCAAAATAGAACTCGTCGAGTAGTGGTGCCGGGCAAAACTCTTTTAGTGTCGCGCGTAGAGAAGCAATATCGCTCGATAAGAAATGCTCTGATTGACTTCAAATTTCGCGGGCATTAAGAGGAGAGGAGGGAGTAGTCACTCGAAAAGTTTGAGCGCAAAAAGATCAAGACTTTAAAGTCAGATCAGAAAACTCATACTCGACTTGGGGTTTTATCAAAAGGGCAAATCTGTTAGAAAACTTGTACATGAATTGGATCAACATATATCATATGTTGCAATGAATCTAAGACAATTTCTAGACCATAGAACAATTTCTCAAACTTGCAAAGGCAAAGATCAACTCAAAAACTTAGAAGAGTAGAGAGAAGGAACAACTCAAGATTAAAACCATTAGATTTGGCACGAATTGAAAGACCTAGAGGTCAACGTGAGGTTATGACAACGCTTACTCAAAATAACATGAAGTTAGATGTCAATGTTGAAGCGAAAGGGCCTCTAGCGTAATGGTTAAGGCTTCCGAGTAACACATCCAGGTCCTGAAATCCCACTCGTGAGCAAATTTATGGCTTGGTTAAAAAAATCACCTCGTTGTGGCCCGCTCGTTCCCGGGTCATGTCCTGTGCACCACCCTTCGATTGGGTCATTGCAGAGTGGGCGTTGACAGCCCGCTAGTGATGGGGGCTAGGGTTCGAGGGTTTTCTCGACAAGGATCATGTTTCAGTCTCTTCTTAATATAATACCGAGAGGGTGGTTTTTTCTCCCCGGCCGAGTTTTTTTAGATATCATTGTTGAAAGCATCTAAGGATCTCTTAACGGAATGCGAAGGAAGTGAAGATTAAAAGTAAAAGAGGTGCTAGAGAAATGGTTGAATGATTCAGCCCTCCCATTGTATTTATAGAGTGTTATTTGTTTTTTCTAAACTACCCTTAGATAGATAGAGTATATCCACTCAACCATCCAGGGGCAAAATAGAATAACAATTCTGTTCCTGAAGTAATATATTACTCTCTCCATTCCAATTTATAATCCGTTTAACTGGCCCGTCTTATTCAAAAAAATTATAATTATTGTTAATTTTTGCTGTGATATTGTTTAGCATATGATATACTCTAAATACGATTTTGATTTTTTTCATTTTTAGCAAAAAAAAATTGAATAGAACGAGTCGGTCAAACGTGACACAAAAAATCAAGCGAATTATAATTTAGGATAGAGGAAGTAGCTTTTTACCTGTCTCGCGGCATTGAGGAAATTAATGGTAGGTGTTGAATACGGTGAAAACAACTGAACTCGACTTTTTGTCAATGCTAACGAGGTTTTATACGAACATGCATAAATAATACTTCTAATGCTCCACCTGTCTTTTCCTCCCCTTCAAAACGTCTCACTTTTTATGGCAAGGATCAAAACGTCTCTCGTTTTTTTTAATGGAGCTGTTCATAGTTTCCATTCTCACCGGACGCGCTCTCGCTCGGCTTAGTTAGCAAGAAAACTGTGAATAGCTAGCTGCCGCCTTAAAACAAAAAAAGGATAGTGTTAACCTTAAAATGAAATATTGAGCTAGTGGTCTTGAACAAAAAATTTTAACCAATGCAACAAATCAAGCAACTTAAAGAAGGGTGATACGAAATAATAAGCTGTCAGATAATCAAAATCAAGCAACGGATTTGGCAAAAAGATGCCAAATAAATGGCATGACGAGGGAGAACAACGTAGCTAATTTCCCTCGGCAGCGATACCGTACCTCTCTACCCGCCGTTCTCGCAAAAAAAAAAAAAAACTACGAAAGCAATCATGGAGGAGCGTAATAATCAGCAGGTTGGTTAATCAAAATCAGTAACGCCCACCAAATTCTGCAGTGCGCCCAAGCAACCATTTCCTTAGAGCCAAAACAATCACCGGCAGGCTAATTTAATTCCATTTATTTATGCTATGGAGGGGAGGGGGGGCACCAGATTAGGCAGCCAAAGCTTCAATTGTTAGCAATACACAGCACCAATCACATGAAAGCAAGGAAGCACGGCTTCCATTCGTTGCGGCATCAATCCTCCCCCTATGTGACTGCCGCTGCAATCTGACATGCATGCCGATGCCATGCCAAAAACCGTGTCAGCATCCAGCAAGATTTCCATGTCACCAACCCTAGCTATGTGACTGACTGACTGATGGTTGATGATGCTACCAAACCATATACGAGGGGAGGGAGGACAGGAGGAACAAACCCCATGGCCCCACACACACTCCCTCTTTCTCTCCTTTATCAGGGACCAGGAAATAGAAACCAGCAACGAATAATAAACAAACCAGGCAAACAACCTAGCCCGAGAAAAGCAAAGCCAAGGAGGGTGGAAATTGCACTGATGCATTGGCAGGAGGCCACCACAATCATGAATGGGCCCAGTCCTCAGTGCCCCACCACCTCCAGGTTTCCTCTCTCTTTAAAACTGAAGGAAATTAAAAAAAAAACGGAAAGAAAAAAGAGAGGAGATATGTGCCTCAAAAGCTGAGAAGAGAGATAGATAGAAAGGTAAGGAGAGAGTGGGGAAAAAAAAGGACATGAGAGAGAGAGGAGGGTGGGGGGAGTATCAAGAAAGGAGAGGCTTTGCATCCAAGCGTGCTCCCCGTGAAGCAACCCTCCCCTCCGGTCAGCGTCCCTGTTGACCGCGCAGGCAACTCCAACTCGCAACGGAACGGAAACGGAGTGGTGGAACCGAACCCGCGCTCGGCGCTTCCCCTTCCTCGCCCACCCCACGACGCGACGACCATGTTGTGCAGTTGTGCTCCTCTCCTTGCCTGCCTTGGGCTTCCTATCCTATACTATATATAACTGTCCTCCTCCGGCACCTTCGCCATAACAGACACAGGCACCCCCTCCTCTCCTCTCCTCTCTCCCCTCTCCTCACCAAAGAACTGCAACTAGGAACGGTTCGCCACAAAAAAGAACGTACGGCTATGAAGACGAGGCGCGGTGCCTGCTACTCCTGCCACGCGGCGGTGGCGGCCACGGCGCCGGGCGAGGGGCCGGAGGCGCAACGCCGGAAGAGGCGCAGGACGGCGGCCGAGGGGTCGCCGGCGGCTGCCGGCGCTCCAGGTGTCCGCCTGGTGGCCAGAGACATGTTCGAGGAGCTGCCTGACGATCTCGTCGTCTCCATACTACGGGACGTCGCCGCGTCCGCCGGTTCGCCGGCCGATCTCGCCGGCGCCATGCTCACGTACGTCCAGTATATGTACAATATGTTGTGCCTGTTTTGTGCAAGGTGACGTGAGCCGGGAAGTCGACGGGCGATTGGAGTTGGAGTTGTAACCTCGACGTGTGTGCGTGCGCAGGTGCAAGAGGTTCAGGGAGCTCGGGCAGAGCAAGGTGGTGCTGGCGCGGGCGTCGCCGCGGTGCCTGGCGGTGCGCGCCAAGGCCTGGTCGGACGAGGCGCACCGGTTCCTGCAGCGCTGCGCCGACGCCGGCAGCCTGGAAGCCTGCTACCTCCTTGGCATGGTAAGGACAGGAAGCTACGATCGTTGGACTTGGAGGACAGAGGTGGAATCGTCTTTTGCCGTCCCGGCTAGCAGCTAGGCGTTGCGTTGGATCGCGCTGACGGCGCTCGATGCATGGATGGGTGCAGATTCGGTTCTACTGCCTGGGGATCCGCGGCTCGGGCGCGGCGCTGATGGCGGCGGCGGCGGTGGGCGGGCACCGCGAGGCGCTCTACTCGCTGGCCGTGGTCCAGTTCAACGGCAGCGGCGGGGGCAAGGACGACCGCGACCTCCGCGCCGGAGCCACGCTGTGCGCGCGCGCGGCGTCGCTGGGCCACGTGGGCGCGCTCCGCGAGCTGGGGCACTGCCTCCAGGACGGCTACGGCGTGCGGCGGTCCGTGCTGGACGGGCGGCGCCTCCTGATCCAGGCGAACGCGCGCGAGCTCGCGGCCGCCGCCGCCTCGCCGCCGCCGCAGCTGCTCGGCAAGGCGGCGCCCCACCCGACTCGGCGGCACTCGTGCCTCCTGAGCGACTTCGGGTGCCGCGCCGCGGCCGGGGAGCCGCACGCGGCCAACCGGTTCCTGGCGGACTGGTTCGCGTCGCGGCCGCTCGGTACGGCAGCGGCGGCGGCGGGCGGCGGGAGCGGCTCCTCGCCCGAGGAAGACGGCGCCGGCGCGCTGCGGCTGTGCTCGCAGGCGCTGTGCGGGCGGCCCGAGACGCGGCGGCACGAGTTCAGGCGGTGCTCCGTGTGCGGCCTGGTGAACTACTGCTCCCGCGCGTGCCAGGCGCTGCACTGGAAGATGGCGCACAAGGCGGAGTGCACGCCCATGGACCGGTGGCTCGACGTGGTCGGCGGCGGCGCGGCGCCGCAGCCCCACGCTAATGCCGACGGCGCCGCGGCGGCCCCGGCGCCGTGACGCGCTGGCGGTCGTCCGTTTCTTGTCACTTGTCAGTTAGCGTCCGCAACGTCAGTTTTTACTCTTTTTTTTTTCCTGTCCGTTTCTCGCCCTCCATTTGTCCTCTGTACGGCACCTCTGGTTATAGTTGGCAATTGGCATGGCATGCTGAGGTAACACTATTGGCATAAAGCGAGCGAGGGCAAGCTCTGGCGCGGCGCTACACGTACAATATCTAGTTCTATGTAGTGAAAAAAAAATTCACCGTTGTTCTGGTAGTAAAAGTAGCGGAAGCAGCACGGCTGGTCGGCTCTGCCGTGTCCTGTTCACGGAGCGCGGCGAGAGCGAGACGTGACGTGAGGTCGAGACCCCCCCCCCCCCCCCCCCCCCCCCCCGCTTCGCTTTCTGCTGCAAAAGGCCGAGCGAGAGAGGCGACGTGGTGCGGCGGACCGGCGGTGCTGGGCGGTCAGCCAGACAGGCACACAGGGCCGGGGCCTGTCAAGGTGTCCGTCTCGGCCCATCCTGCGCGGCCACGCGTTTGGAGGGAAGGCGACAAAAGCCGTTACAGCCCACGGGAAAAGCAGCGTGCCCTCCCAGTCCCAGCCCGCGGTGCCTGCCATGCCATGCCATGCAGTGCCACGCTGCCGATCGAGGAAATATTGTGGAGCAGTTGATTTGCGTGCAGGTCAGGCGGTGTGGATTCGGTGCTGCATACCTTTGGTGTGGCTTCCTCCGTCTCGGTACGCAGACTGGTGCAGGTGCTCTTGGCTTGCGTTTGTGAGCCGGGACAAGGAAGGGCCCCGCGGCCCACGCCAACGTTGCTACCCGCGGGGAAGTGAACTGTGCGTCCGTCATTGGTTGCATATCTCTTTTTTTGGCTTTTTTTTTTTTGCCTAGAAACTTGGTTGCATATCATCCGTGACCGTACGTCCAGATTTGGTCGAGAACGGAGTATCTGTATGAGCCACATATGCTACCAGCGCGAGGTTTTCTTCTGGCCTTCTGGGGACGGGATCCTCTGCAGCCGACTGCTCCCGCTGTTGTGTTGTGTAGGCCTGGCGGGGTGCCAGGGCCACATGCAGAGGGGCAGTCGACTGTGGGTGCCCATCTCGCGCCCGCCCATGTCTTGCCATAAAATCGATGTTGGCCCAGTGGCCCTGCCCTGAGCTTACTGCGTCGACCACTCGACCGGTCGACCCTCGCCCACCACTAGTCGCTGCAGACGCTTGCTTGATGCCTTGAACCTCAGTGAATCAGTGATGCATGCATGGAGTAGCCGTGCTGCTTGCTCCGCGCCTCCGCCTCCGCCCCACCGGCTGCAGCTGCGTCCTCCTGCTGCCACCAAGGCCAAGCCACAGTGGCGGCTGCGCGCGGTTCCGTTGCTTCCACAGTGCCCGATCGATCCGGCCGAAATGAATGATGATGTGATGCGTGGGCCGCTCGATCGTCCACGGCAACAGCAACCGAGCACTTGTTTGGGATGCAACGCGAACACACGTACGCGTACGGGTTCGTCCACGGGCCGGCCGGGATCAACAGCTAGCTAGCCACCGTGTCCGTGTCACGCATGCATATCAGCCAGCGCCGTGTAACCACTCACTTTGCTTGGCAAGAGCAGGCGAGACCAGCCTTGCCGACTTGTCGTTCTCATATATACGGAGTATAAAAACCACAGTAGCAGTCGTAGTAGCTTTGAGGTTGTACATAGGACAGGAGGATGCATGGATCACCGTCACCGCGCGCGGCCGCCGCGCCATTCCAGCAGCAGCAGGCGGACACGCGGCTGCTCCCTGCCACGCGACACTTTTTAGGCCATGCATCGTGACCCTATCTTGGCTTCCAGACCCTCACCCACGTTCCACGTACCTTCCGTGGTTTTGGCCCTTATCCTTTTTCGCCCCCTTTTCCACTTTGGGAGAGGGATGGGGGAAAAGCGCCGGAGCGGCGCGCCGGGTGTCCGCTAGCTAGCTTCGGCGGGTGACCGGCGACGGTGGTGGTGGAATCGCGCGCGCCGCGGCCGAGGAGCCGACCGATCAACAGGTCAAGCACCCCAGCATGGGCGCCCTGTCCAGGCGGCCCCCATGCATCATGCATGCATGGGCCCGCGCGCCGCGCGCGGCGAGCAATCAAGGAAGGAGTCGACTAGTCTAGTAGGGCTGTAGGGCACCCATGCTATGCTCTTCCAGTCCCAGTGATGCCCAGCTTTTCCATGCTCTCCAAGCAATAGCCGATCGATGACACACACCGCGTAGCTTGGAATTTTTTTGAGCGCAAACCGTGTATATATATATAGGTCAGGTATAACGGGAGCCTTGGGCTTCAGATATTAAAGGAAGCCCAGGTCGCTCCCAAGGTCTGATCCGCTGGGACAGGCGCGCCTGTGTTTGACGTAGCGCTGAGAGGCGGCATGCAAGAGTCACGACGCCGTTACGCGGTAAACAGAAGGGGAAGGGGCGGAATTAAAGGGATCAGTTTCCACATGCAAACGTGATAACTAGGATACGTGGGCGCGTAATTTATGGATCTTGCATGGGGAGTAATGCGCGCAAGGTTAAAAAACTGTAGCATAAGTTGTTAAAAGCTAAGGCATAAAACCGAAACGGCATAATAATTGCATAAATAGTATATACCGTTTGGCGTAAAACGTTGAGTAATTGTGCGTAAATATTTTGTTATGGATTTTAGTATGACATTGACATCGGCATAATATCGGGACGGTTTCGGAAATAATGGGGAGACCCTGTAAACGTGGATGCAGTTACTTTTATAGTATCCGAGATTAACTCTCGTTCGAAAAAAAAACCCCTCTGCCTGCATAACTGTCACACCCGGCTTTAAGGGACAAAGCCAGGTGCATCTCATACATGCGCCAAGAAGACAACATATATAATAACAGAGTGCATAGAGATAAATGTCACAATAATCAGAGTATTTATTACATAGCGGAAGACTTACAAAATAAATTATAAATATAAAACGAACTAAGGATCGTCGGCGCCAATGTCAACTGAGAAACGCCACCTAGATCAGATCAAACTCCTCGATACTTGACTCCACTTGAAACCACCTGTTCTTCTCCTGTGGGGGGGGGGGGGGTGTGAGACAGCAAGGGTGAGCTCACACATGTTCATCGCTCAACAAGTTGTGGGGAATAATGTGACATGAACTCACCAAAGGTGGGAGATCATGAAGTGTAAGGCTGATCAACAATAGAGGTTAAAGCTGAGCATTGCTTTTAAGTAGTTGGTCAAATTTTATTAGCAGTTACTAAGTGTAAGTGAATACCAAACCATAATAAAATAATAGAACAAAATTAATAATAAACCCATGCAAATGCAAATGACAAATTGAGTTTAGGTTCCATAATTTAATCATCGGAGAGTCCTGAGCTGCTCATGACCGTGAGCTCGGCTAGTATACCAGTTTCACACTCTGCAGAGGTTGTACCCTTTACCCAAAAGTCGTGTTTCCCATGTCGCCAGGGTTAGCTAGGCCCTTAGACACTACCAAGGTGAATGGCTAGGGATCCACTACGAGGCCTTTACAAAGTTCCACTAGCTTCCGAAAACCCGCTACAGTTTATAGGAAGTTCCAATGCAGGGTTCCTGGCTGACCGCCATCGCAGCAAAATCAACCAGGGACCTCCCTACACTGACCACTCCCCTACTGCCCTTGCCCCTTTCGGGTAAGGTAGTCTTCCACTAGCTTTCCTAATTAGTCAGCCAAGGGGTCCCATTCCTCCCTTGTGGTGGCACGTGGTTCTCAAGTTAAGCTCCATGTTCCAATTAACAATAACATAATGATCTTGACATGAACATAAATAGAATAACAAAATAACTGGAACATGGATATAATGAAATATTAACCCAAAAACCACGTAAAGCAATAGCATAAACTACCCAAGTGATTCAGGGGTAATCAAGGTAATGAGATAAACAATCTAAGGTGACCTATCGGGTCCCATCAAAATTAAACCTATGCATGGTAAATGATTATAAAGAACATTATTGGGTAACAAAAGTGAATCAAGGGCACAACTTGCCTGGCACTTGAGATTCCAGGTACCAACTTGCTTTTCAGATGACACGTGTCCTCGCGCTAGTCGTAGCAATACAAACAAACATGATATAGACAAAATTAACATCACACCAAACATAAGAACAAACTGAATAATAATGATCTACGTGTCGCTACGAGACTAACGCAACTCGAACGGGTCAAATCGGAGTTAAAACGGAGGAGATACGAATTTCCTAGGGTTTTATGTATTTGACACAAGATTACTTAGGATATAAATTTTAATGTGAGTTTTATGTCAAAACAGAGGCACTAGGTGATACACAATAATCTTACAAAATTATAGAAACTAGAATGAACTATTTTGGACATAATATGAATTTTATATGAATTAAACAAGTTATAGAATTATTTTTGTATTAAAAACAAATTTCTATAATTATTTCTCTATTTTTACTCTTTTCTGGACTGGGCCTCAAATTCTAGAGACAACAAGGGCTAATCTACTAAAATTCCCGAGACTCAGGTTTCTGTATACTGGACGGCGGGTTATTTTCTAGAAAACGTAGGGGCTCTTTAAGAAAAGTGCACGGTGAAGGGGTAAGATCTATTGTGAGCCGTTGGATTAGACACTAGGGGCCCAGATTTTATGAAGCTTGATTTGTTCTAAACCGTGCGATCGTGATCCAAAGGCATCCGATGATTCGTTCTATGCCTTGAAACGGTACGCCACCAGAGTTGTTCATCTTGAGATCAACGACTCACGTTCTGCTCGAATCTAATCTAGTTCTGTTCATTCGATCCAGGATCGATGGCTGTCAGCAGCCACACCAAGCCAGTAAGCCTGGATCAAATCTAGAGCGCCCGTTCTATGCTCAACGGTCCTAGACTGTCTTCTACCTACCGCGCCCTTCTATCCCCTTTTCTCTCTTCTCTCTCTTCATGACTGACCAGCGCCGGTGAAAGTCTACACAGCACCCAGGTCCGCCCTATACACGATGGCACCAACCTGGTTCCCGACGTACGGCACCGCCGCAGCGTGCTTCTTCCCCCAGCCGAACACCCAAGTCGACGGCACCATCCTCTACCCAAGGCGATACCGAGCATGATAATCCCCCTACTGTCGATCACTGTAACGCGACAAAGTGATTAACTCGCTAATTCAAAGGTCTTACCCAGGAATAATGGCGCGGCGGACTGAGCACGCACACAGGCATCCGGCTTGCTGCGTCGAGGGGATGAGATGTGGCTATGCGTCATAGAGAAGAAGCTCGATCCGGCTGGGAGAGGGACCAGTGGCAGCTGCCGTGTTGAGGAGCTCGACAAGGTCCTGGCAAACCTGGGAACAAGTAGGGGCGATTTGGAGGAGTTGTCCATGGATCGGGAGAGGGAAGAGCTCGAGCTCCTGGTTTTGAAGAGGACGGCGTGGTACAGGGCGCTAATGCTGCGCGTGACCCGGGAGTTCGGCGCGCGCGAATCGGCAATCGGTTGCACAGCTGCGGTCGTTGCAGCGGTTCCACGAAGGGAGCGGCGGCGCGTACTAAACGGAGAAAATGGCGGCTGTGCAGGGAAGGAGTATTGGCGTGGAAGATGAGAAGCTTGTGCGCGGCTGAGGTCCTGGGCTCGCGAACGGCTCCCAGCGAAGTCGGCAAGGTTCGTTGAATTCCTGAACTCGCGGCCACGGAGGTTGCCGGAGGAGGATGTGTATGACTGGTGGGCCTACGAACCAGTGAAGGGCGCACGTCGTATTCGGCTATCAGACATGGCTCACCAGTCAGTGAAGAAATCCAGGTGCTGGCAAGCGGGTCCACATGGCGGAGGAAACCAGGCGTGCAGGATACTAGGTGGGCTGGTGGAGTTGTTTCACAGGCCACGTTAGGAGAGTTTTGGCCCAAAGTCTGTTCTGGTCTCACCTTCTCCTTTTCTATTTTCAATCCCAAATCCTAATGTTCAATTTAGGATTCGAATTTCCTCTCATTATTATATTTCTTTTATTATTATTATTGTTATTATTATTATTATTATTATATTATCACAAATAATGCACTCCAAAAATAAAGTCCCAGCGTGGTGCCTATTTTAGTGGCATGTATCTTATTAATTATTATTTTTTTTGCAAGGTGTTCACATGTGATGATACATAAAGGTCAAACTCACAATTAGATAAAGAGAATTTGTTTCTCCATTTATATTATCTCTAACGAATTACAAATTGGGTATTACAAATCCTACCCCCTTAAAAATAATCTCGTCCTCGAGATTTAGGAAGGACTGGGGAAAAGGTGGGAAAAATCTATGCGAAGTTCTTCTCTTTCCCATGTTGCTTCATCTTCTCCATAGTGACTCCATTGTTCTTTGTACATCTTTATCACTTTGCTCCTTGTGACTCGAGTCAATGTAACAAGAATCTTGATAGGATACTCCGTGTAAATCAAATCTCCCTGAACACCGAGCTCTTTCATTGGTAACTGTTTCTCAGGGACACGGAGACACTTCTTAAGTTGAGACACATGGAATGCACATAAGATAGATTATCAGGTAGCTCGAGTTGATAGGTCATCTCTCCAACTCGCCTAAAAAATCAGAATGGTCCAATAAAGCGAGGGGACAATTTGCCCTTAACTTTAAATCTCCTCATTCCACGAAGTGGTGACACCTTGAGGTACACATGATCACTTTCCTCAATTCCAGTGGTCTTCTTCTATTATCAGCGTAGCTCTTTTGCCTGGTCCGAGCTACCCTCAAATTCTCCCGAATTATACGGACTTGTTCTTCTTCCTCTTGAATAAGTTTAGGTCCAAAGAATTGTATTCCTCCAGTCTAGTCCTAATATAGAGGAGTCCTACATTTCCTGTCATATAAAGTCTCGAACGATGACATCTTCAGGCTGGCCTGGTAACTATTATCATGTGAGAACTCAGCATAAGGTAGACTCTTGTCCCAACTACTACCATGCTGAAGGGCACAAGCTCTCAACATGTCGTCCAATACTTGATTAGTCCTTTTTGTCTGACCATCCGTCTGAGGGTGATAGGCTGAACTAAATTTCAACTTCATATCCATTTTCTCATGAAAACTTTTCCAAAATCTGGAGGGTAAACTATGATCCTCTATCCAAAATGATCTTCTTTGGTACATCGTGTAGAGACACAATCCGAGCCATATATCACTCTACCAATTGAGGTATCTTATAAGTAGTCCTGACCGGAATGAAATGAGCCAATTTGGTCAACCTATCCATAATAACCCATATAGAACCATATCCTTTCGAGGTGCGAGGCAATCCAGTAATGAAATCCATACCGATCTCTTCTCACTTCCATTCGGGTATCTTCAGTGGATGTAGTAGTCCAGCTGGCCTCTGGTGTTCAACCTTCACTCTTTGACACACATCGCACATAACCACATGTGCAGCCACATCTCTTTTCAATCCATACCACCAATACTTTCCGCTTTAAATCCTGCTACATCTGGGTACTACCAGGATGAATAGAATAATCTGAGTCATGGGCTTCCTTTAGTATAGTCTCACGAAGACTATCAATATCGGGAACACAGATCCGATTCTTGAACCATATCGTGCCTTGCTCATCTTCTGTGAATTCCGGACCTCTACCCTCTGTTATTAGATCCTTGATCTCCTAGATTTTGGCATCACCAAGTTGACCTTTGCGGATCTCTTGCTCCAAAGTAGGTTCCACATCAATAGTAACTCCTTCAGTATGAGCAACTATCCCCAGGTTAAATCTCCTGAAATCCTCAACAATCTCATCGGGTAGCTGGGCAACAAAAGCTGAATGAACATGCTCCTTTCGACTCAAGGCATCTGCAACCAAATTTGCCTTGCCCGGGTGATAGTGAATTTCCAAATCATAGTCCTTAATAAGCTCCATCAAATAGTGTTGCCTAAGGTTGAGATCCTTCTGAGTGAATATATACTTCAAACTCTTATGATCTGTGTATACTTGACACTTGGTTCCCATAATATAATGTCTCCAAATCTTAAGCGCATGCACAACGACTGCCAGTTCTAAGTCATGCGTGGGGTAGTTCAACTCATGTTTCCGCAACTGACGAGATGCATAGGCGATCACATGTCCTTCTTGCATGAGCACACATCCTAAGCCTTGGCCACATGCATCACAATAAATGTCAAATCCCTTCTGTAGATCTGGCATAACCAACACTGGTGGCGACATCAATTTCAACTTTAGTTGGTTAAAACTATCTTGGTACTTCTCATCCCACTTGAACTCTCTTCCCTTTTCTAGAAGCGAGGTCATAGGCTTAGCAATCTTAGAAAATCCTTCAATAAATCTCCGATAATATCCTGCTAATCCCAAGAAACTCCGAATCTCAGTAACTGTAGTGGGTATGCTCCACGCCACTATCTCCTTGACTTTAGCAGGATCCACTGAAATTCCTCCATTAGAGATGATATGTCCAAGAAATGGCACCTCGCCAATCCAAAACTTGCATTTGTTGTACTTGGCGCAGAATTGATTATCTTGTAGCTTTTGTAGCACCAATCTCAGATATTCCTCATGATCACTATCACTCTTGAAACAAAAATATCGTCGATAAATACTACGACGAAACTGTCCAAATACTCCATAAACACCTTATTCTTCAGATCCATAAAATAGGCTGGTGCATTAGTTAGACCAAATGACATAACGGTGAACTCATATAAACCATATCAGGTTGAGAAAATCCGTCTTGGGAATATCCGATGGCCTAATCTTCATTTGGTGATAACTCGATCGGAGATCAATCTTCGTGAATATCCTAGCACCTCTCATCTGAATAAATCCTCAATGCGGGGTAATGGACACTTGTTCTTCACAGTGACATCGTTAAGGGACCTATAATCCACGCACATCCCTTGTGATCCATCTTTCTTCTGTACAAATAGAACCGACGCTCCACAAGGTGAAGAATCCGAATGAATGTACCCAGCCTCTTGTAACTCTGTTAACTGCTTCTTAAATTCCTTTAGTTCTTCTATGGACATCTTGTATGGCCGTTTAGAAATAGGGGCAGTCCTAGGTAAGAGATCAATAGTGAACTCAACTTCCATATCTGGTGGCATCCCTAATAACTCCTCTGGAAAGACATCCGGAAAATCCCTAACTACACGGATGTTGTCACCCACAAACTTCTTATCTTCTAAGAATGCTGCTAGTCTGATGGTGGTAGTTACTGCAACTTCAACTTCAAATCTTTGTCCTTTGGAACTGTTGAGTTCTACGGTTCCTTTAGCACAGTGTATATACTGCCTTTGCCTTTCTTAACCATGACATACCAAGGATCACATCTATAGTGCTCTCTTCTAACACTATAGGGGTAGCCCATCTGGGTTAGGAACATAGAGTAAGAAAGGAAGAATTGTAGACAAGGCGAGTAATTACGAGGAATGTTACCGCGGGGATTTATCAGCTAAGTAGATTAGTATGTCACCTACTAAAGCTAATACATTACCTTATGGTGGTGCATGCTAAGATGCCCAACTATAACGTTCCAATCAATCAAAGAAGCAAATCAAGCATTAATCATCAGAACAATCAACCAACATTTTTAATAAAGAAAATAATTTTTAATTTCGTATTAGGTCTCCTATCTCTTAAAAAGTTCATAAATGTAGGATTCCAAGGTATGAAATCCATCTTGTCTTAGAACAGAAAAGATAAGAGCAATCAGAGTTATGACAGCAAAAGGTGAGACAGGATCAAGATAAGATAAGTATAGAATGACTCAGAGTAAGGTAAGTAGTGAAGGGTCTGTCCATTTCTATCTAGGTTTCGTCCTACAGTCAATATTTCCTCTGATACCACTTCTGTCACACCCGGCTTTAAGGGACAAAGCCAGGTGCATCTCATACATGCGCCAAGAAGACAACATATATAATAACAGAGTGCATAGAGATAAATGTCACAATAATCAGAGTATTTATTACATAGCGGAAGACTTACAAAATAAATTATAAATATAAAACGAACTAAGGATCGTCGGCGCCAATGTCAACTGAGAAACGCCACCTAGATCAGATCAAACTCCTCGATACTTGACTCCACTTGAAACCACCTGTTCTTCTCCTGTGGGGGGGGGGGGTGTGAGACAGCAAGGGTGAGCTCACACATGTTCATCGCTCAACAAGTTGTGGGGAATAATGTGACATGAACTCACCAAAGGTGGGAGATCATGAAGTGTAAGGCTGATCAACAATAGAGGTTAAAGCTGAGCATTGCTTTTAAGTAGTTGGTCAAATTTTATTAGCAGTTACTAAGTGTAAGTGAATACCAAACCATAATAAAATAATAGAACAAAATTAATAATAAACCCATGCAAATGCAAATGACAAATTGAGTTTAGGTTCCATAATTTAATCATCGGAGAGTCCTGAGCTGCTCATGACCGTGAGCTCGGCTAGTATACCAGTTTTACACTCTGCAGAGGTTGTACCCTTTACCCACAAGTCGTGTTTCCCATGTCGCCAGGGTTAGCTAGGCCCTTAGACACTACCAAGGTGAATGGCTAGGGATCCACTACGAGGCCTTTACAATGTTCCACTAGCTTCCGAAAACCCGCTACAGTTTATAGGAAGTTCCAATGCAGGGTTCCTGGCTGACCGCCATCGCAGCAAAATCAACCAGGGACCTCCCTACACTGACCACTCCCCTACTGCCCTTGCCCCTTTCGGGTAAGGTAGTCTTCCACTAGCTTTCCTAATTAGTCAGCCAAGGGGTCCCATTCCTCCCTTGTGGTGGCACGTGGTTCTCAAGTTAAGCTCCATGTTCCAATTAACAATAACATAATGATCTTGACATGAACATAAATAGAATAACAAAATAACTGGAACATGGATATAATGAAATATTAACCCAAAAACCACGTAAAGCAATAGCATAAACTACCCAAGTGATTCAGGGGTAATCAAGGTAATGAGATAAACAATCTAAGGTGACCTATCGGGTCCCATCAAAATTAAACCTATGCATGGTAAATGATTATAAAGAACATTATTGGGTAACAAAAGTGAATCAAGGGCACAACTTGCCTGGCACTTGAGATTCCAGGTACCAACTTGCTTTTCAGATGACACGTGTCCTCGCGCTAGTCGTAGCAATACAAACAAACATGATATAGACAAAATTAACATCACACCAAACATAAGAACAAACTGAATAATAATGATCTACGTGTCGCTACGAGACTAACGCAACTCGAACGGGTCAAATCGGAGTTAAAACGGAGGAGATACGAATTTCCTAGGGTTTTATGTATTTGACACAAGATTACTTAGGATATAAATTTTAATGTGAGTTTTATGTCAAAACAGAGGCACTAGGTGATACACAATAATCTTACAAAATTATAGAAACTAGAATGAACTAATTTGGACATAATATGAATTTTATATGAATTAAACAAGTTATAGAATTATTTTTGTATTAAAAACAAATTTCTATAATTATTTCTCTATTTTTACTCTTTTCTGGACTGGGCCTCAAATTCTAGAGACAACAAGGGCTAATCTACTAAAATTCCCGAGACTCAGGTTTCTGTATACTGGACGGCGGGTTATTTTCTAGAAAACATAGGGGCTCTTTAAGAAAAGTGCACGGCGAAGGGGTAAGATCTATTGTGAGCCGTTGGATTAGACACTAGGGGCCCAGATTTTATGAAGCTTGATTTGTTCTAAACCGTGCGATCGCGATCCAAAGGCATCCGATGATTCGTTCTATGCCTTGAAACGGTACGCCACCAGAGTTGTTCATCTTGAGATCAACGACTCACGTTCTGCTCGAATCTAATCTAGTTCTGTTCATTCGATCCAGGATCGATGGTTGTCAGCAGCCACGCCAAGCC
Organism: Zea luxurians; assembly: GCA_029449295.1. Classification (NCBI taxonomy): domain Eukaryota; kingdom Viridiplantae; phylum Streptophyta; class Magnoliopsida; order Poales; family Poaceae; genus Zea; species Zea luxurians. The sequence continues at coordinate 120,517,619 of JAOPSE010000009.1, forward strand.
AGTAAGCCTGGATCAAATCTAGAGCGCCCGTTCTATGCTCAACGGTCCCAGACTGTCTTCTACCTACCGCGCCCTTCTATCCCCTTTTCTCTCTTCTCTCTCTTCATGACTGACCAGCGCCGGTGAAAGTCTACACAGCACCCAGGTCCGCCCTATACACGATGGCACCAACCTGGTTCCCGACGTACGGCACCGCCGCAGCGTGCTTCTTCCCCCAGCCGAACACCCAAGTCGATGGCACCATCCTCTACCCAAGGCGATCCCGAGCATGATAATCCCCCTACTGTCGATCACTGTAACGCGACAAAGTGATTAACTCGCTAATTCAAAGGTCTTACCCAGGAATAATGGCGCGGCGGACTGAGCACGCACACAGGCATCCGGCTTGCTGCGTCGAGGGGATGAGATGTGGCTATGCGTCATAGAGAAGAAGCTCGATCCGGCTGGGAGAGGGACCAGTGGCAGCTGCCGTGTTGAGGAGCTCGACAAGGTCCTGGCAAACCTGGGAACAAGTAGGGGCGATTTGGAGGAGTTGTCCATGGATCGGGAGAGGGAAGAGCTCGAGCTCCTGGTTTTGAAGAGGACGGCGTGGTAAAGGGCGCTAATGCTGCGCGTGACCCGGGCGTTCGGCGCGCGCGAATCGGCAATCGGTTGCACAGCTGCGGTCGTTGCAGCGGTTCCACGAAGGGAGCGGCGGCGCGTACTAAACGGAGAAAATGGCGGCTGTGCAGGGAAGGAGTATTGGCGTGGAAGATGAGAAGCTTGTGCGCGGCTGAGGTCCTGGGCTCGCGAACGGCTCCCAGCGAAGTCGGCAAGGTTCGTTGAATTCCTGAACTCGCGGCCACGGAGGTTGCCGGAGGAGGATGTGTATGACTGGTGGGCCTACGAACCAGTGAAGGGCGCACGTCGTATTCGGCTATCAGACATGGCTCACCAGTCAGTGAAGAAATCCAGGTGCTGGCAAGCGGGTCCACATGGCGGAGGAAACCAGGCGTGCAGGATACTAGGTGGGCTAGTGGAGTTGTTTCACAGGCCACGTTAGGAGAGTTTTGGCCCAAAGTCTGTTCTGGTCTCACCTTTTCCTTTTCTATTTTCAATCCCAAATCCTAATGTTCAATTTAGGATTCGAATTTCCTCTCATTATTATATTTCTTTTATTATTATTATTGTTATTATTATTATTATTATTATTATTATATTATCACAAATAATGCACTCCAAAAATAAAGTCCCAGCGTGGTGCCTATTTTAGTGGCATGTATCTTATTAATTATTATTTTTTTTGCAAGGTGTTCACATGTGATGATACATAAAGGTCAAACTCACAATTAGATAAAGAGAATTTGTTTCTCCATTTATATTATCTCTAACGAATTACAAATTGGGTATTACAATAACTAATCGGAGTTGGAGATGGCCGACTATGGAGAGTCGCCGGCGATGGAAAGAGATGGCGTTCGTCTTGATCCAGAGACAGAGGACGGAGTTGTTGGTAACTCCCTGGTGACACCACCTCCTGCTCTACTGGGTCCTGAGATCGCCGAGATGAGCATAGGGGAAGAAGGAGAACAAAGGGTTCGACCTCCTATGTCCAATATTAGCTCCAGGGAGATGGATACGCCACAGATACTGCATTCTCATGTAAGTCCAATCGCTGTATTTGATTATTGATTGAATATATTATTGTGAACATACTCCATGGGACAAACAACAATGACAATGAAATAGCAGGCAAAAAACATTGATCCAACTATAGTGCCAACGGTAGGGATGACTTTCAAGGATGTTGATGATGCATATAAATTCTATAAAAGGTATGCATATGAAGTTGGATTTCCACTGAAGAAATACAGGGAGAAGACTTTCAGTAAGTGGATAAATTGTTCACAGGAAGGTAAAAGTGCACCAAAATCAAATGATGCACCTAGGATGAGGAATAGGTCATCAGGGCGTACGCAATGTAAAGCTGGAATAAAATTTAAAAAAATATATGATGATGAAAAAAAATGGTTGTAGCTGCAAAAATTGAACTGGTAAACTTGGAGCATAACCATGAGTTCATAACTGACGAAGCAGAGAAACAACATTTACGTTGCAACAAAATTAGGGATGCTGAGTTCATAAATTTTGTGGATGCAATGCATGATAGCCGAGTGCCGCAGCATTGTATAGTTGATTTTATATCAGAAATGCATGATGGGCCGGAGAACGTACTAGTGACTGCTCAAGATCTGAAAAACATGTAAGCAATACTTTTCTGTTACATGTGTATATATCAAGAGCAATAAATATTACTATAGTAAATGTGTGTGTTATAACTTTTTGTGCAAACAAATGTAGGAGGGCAGCCAGGAGAAGAGAAAACTGCGCAAATGATGTAGCCAAACTTTTGGCATTTTTTAGAGAATGCAAGAAACAGAATCCACAATTTTTTTGTGATTTCCAGCTAGACAATGATGGGAAAATACTGAGTATTTTTTGGTCACACGCAAGTATGCAGGGGGAATACGCAGATTATGGTGATGCTGTGACATTTGATACAACACACAAGACAAATATATATGATAAACCACTGGGCATGTTTGTTGGAGCTAACAGCCATTTGCAGTGTACAGTGTTTGGATTTGTTTTGTTGGGAGATGAAACAGTAAAGACTTTTGAATGGGCTTTCAATTCATTCAAAACATGTATGGGAGGCGAGGGTCCAAGAGTTATGCTTACAGGTATGTGATATATCAATTTGTTATGCAAAACAGTGAATTAATTTATTGTGAAAATAACTGAATAATTTGTGAGCAATTGCAGATCAAGATCCTGCAATGCCAATTGCTCTAAGAACTGTATTTCCAAAAACAGTTCACAGACTGTGTTTATGGCATGTACAGAACAGATTTATGCCATTCCTAAATGAGTTATATGCAAGGTTTGCTGTTAAGGATTTTAAAACAACATTTCAGTCTATTATACATCATCCATTAACTCCTCATGAGTTTGAATGTGCCTGGGAAATGATGCTAGAGGAGTTCAATCTTCATGAAGATATGACTATACGCAAATTATATGAGATAAGAAAAGAATGGATACCGACATTTTTTAAAAATGACTTCTGTGGGGTAATGGTATCTACACAACGAAGTGAGAGCATGAACAGATTAGTGAAGCAATCACATGTAGATGCGAACACCCCACTGCATGAGTTCGCTAAACAAATGATGAAAATGTTGCACAACAGGAAAATGAAAGAATCAAAGGAGGCATTGGTGAGCAAGGTATGTCGTGCTTGTTATCAATAACGTTTGCCATACATTTATGTAAATAATGTGTTTAATTATGATAATAATGTGTTATAGGGACCAAGGACAACAGATACATTTTATAGGTTCAAAGTGAGAGTCTCTAGAGCATACACCAGAGCTGTTATGAATAGATTTGAGGAATCAATGAAATACGCCACTGCATACAAAATATTAAAGGACCCAGACGGATGTGATAATGAATGGATAGTACAACATACAAAAAGGTCTAATAAAATTGTGTGGGGACAACATCAATTCAAGATAACAGCGGACATAGAAGCTGGGGAGTATACATGCGAGTGCAAACAATGGGAACATACAGGTTTGTACGTATTATGTTGATTAGCAGAATAAATTTGCATACTAAAGAATTTGATGATTGTAGTACAAATTAATGTATATCTTTGAAAAAAATGATTCGTTTTCATGTTTTCAGGTCTATTGTGTGTTCATCTTTTAAGAGCCTTCATGCATCTTCAAGTTGAAAGGATACCTTCAAAATATATATTGCAAAGGTACACTGTGACATCAAGAAAAGATGTCCCGTTTGAAAGAATTGATAAGAGCTTCAGGGGAAGGATGGAGTTACTAAATCATACAGACAGAAAATGTTGTTGACGAAAACAATGAAAGTAGTTCGCCAGGCGTGTATGTCAAAAGCAGGTTACGATTAGGCGATGGAAGTGTTGGATGAGCTCGATGTCGTTCTAAGCCGATTAGAGCCAGATATTGGATGTAATAAGTCAACAGATGTTAGTGATGATGAGGAAGACAAGGTAATAATATTCCAGATGTTTTTAGTGTGATACTATTTGTAACATAAATTATGCATAGTGACATGTTATTTGTACCAGGAAGAAGAGTTGAATAAAAATAATGCTGGCGATGGGATGGAAGATGGCAATACAATTACATGCCATAACAAGGTATGTAAAAGATAAATATATAAGCTTGCATGAAGTATTGTACATAATGAATATATAAAATCAATGTAATAAGCAAATTTTATTTTGTAGGATGAGCATAACACCATTACTGGATGTGAACATGCATTAACAATAATAACAACTGGTAACCAGATACATATTAAAATAATATTGTTCATTAGTCTAAAATGAAAATATATATTTATGCTGCATGTAAATGTTGATGTATTTGGGTTGGGATCTAAAAGAGGACAACATGAGAATTTCACATGAGGTTGGTGGTACAAGTTCTCCATGTCACGTAGCACATGAACAAATGGAACATATTGCTGCATCCTCAGAAGCTAAAAAGGTGAGCATTGATAAATGATTTTACTGATTGGTATAAATATATGTAAATATGCGTATACTAAATATTAACTTATATTATTATGCAGAGGTTAGATTTTAATGTGGATGTTATAAATCTGAGTATGCCGGATCGTGCAAGGCCAAAAGGACGGACAATCAAAAATTCAGAAGATAGGATAATGAGACTAGGTGCGAAAGGAGAGAAAAAGAAGAATAGGAGATGCCAATTATGTGGTATAGCAGATGGGCATAACAGCAGAACATGTCTGTCTGTGGAAGAGAATAGGGCAAGGCTAGCAAAACTGGCTAATCGAAAGAGAGGACGACCAGCCGGATCAAGACTAAACAATAAAACAACTGCTCCACATTGGAATGAAACGTCGACTGCTAAAAAACATCGTATTGATTAAGAAGTGGAAAATGAAGAAGCCGATGAGCATATGGATTTGGACGAATAATTTGAAGTGTGACTAAAGAGTGGTCGATTTAGTAGAAACTTGTAATAGCACACTGACTTATGCTCTAGTTTGTTGGAAATTAAATAGTTTGCATGACAGGGTTATATAATTCGTTGATATAAAACTATAAAATGTTGCATACATATAGACAATTACACAAATTATGTAACTGAATATGTACAACAAATTGGCATTGAACGTTTGGCAATCGGAAGGTCTGGACATAAATGGTATATAAAACTGTATACGGTTAACAATACTCATCAAATGGTAGTACATACGTCGGTTTCGCACTTCAGATACATCAAACAGGATATAGCATAACCACTTGTTACAATTAGCATAATTAGCATGTGAGAATATATAAAAGATGAACCTAGTGTATATAAAATAAGGAAGTATATATTATGCATAAAACATGAATATTAAAACAATATGATAATACAAATACGCCAAACATTGGAAGCAAAACGATTAACCATCTCACAATCTGGAGATGAAACAATATAGAATTTCTTAACAGATAACATAAGTAGACATTCTGGTAACACTTATGTTTAACACACTTCAAATAAAAACTGATACGAAGTAGCATAGACATTGGACACATCGAACATAAGTGGCACATGGAGTATCAAACACATGATCAGAGGCCTGACATAAGTGACTTAACAAGTAACATAAACAGTTTTCTGGATCCCATAGGGAATCATGTTCAACTATGATATCTAAGTCTTGGATTTCGAACAGCGGCGTTTCCTTGGAGCATACTTGAAAGGCAGCAGTTCTGTAGGAAGGGGGACAACCCTGTTGTTGCGATGAAAGGTCAGATAATGCAGAACAAAGGCACGTTGGTCCAATGGTTCATCCTGAAATAGTCATAATATCAAATTAATTCTAGTATTAAATCTGAAGGAGTAATATATGCAAGATCAGAACACTAATTTAGTAACATACCGGAGTATAAAATTCTGATAAGTCGCCACCATCAAAATCGTAGTAGCGGAGGAAGTTTGCGACAAAAAAACCACAATCATTTGACCCTGGTGTCATGGTTGGACAATTGGGAAGAAGCCCAATCTTGTAGTTGCCAAACTTTGGTACAGTTGACTCAGGTCGAGCTTCATGTAAGGCAATGCTAAGTATTCTCATTATTAATCTGGACCAAGGTATCTTCGTTTCATTTATCATCATTTGATCATTATGGATTTGTTTCCAGGTAGTGCCTCCAAGCAATGTACCATAAGGATTTGAATCTAAAATGTCTATTCGACGACGTTCAAAGTTGATTGCATATAGGGTCCAGTGGCCACGGCGTAGCATAGGAACCAGGATCTGTTAAATGTATATGTAAGTTTATAAATGATTAATACTATGCATATGGAAAATTAAAGCTAATACAACATAAAACTAATGACCAAAAGAACATTATAACATAATTACTAATGAAACTGATTGGGGCTCACCAATTTAATTTGGTTCAGAACTTTATCTGAAGGAAGCGTCGGTTCAAGTTGTTCTATAAGAAGTGATGTTGAGAAGGGCTGTGGATTTGAACTGTGCTGTTCGAACTCCTCGATATTCAAAATGGTCTAGACAAAAAAAAATAAATTGATTAGTATTGTATATTTATACAGTAAGGGTTGCAATAAGATACAAAGCTGTGGAGGAAAAATTACCCCAACATTGACATTCAGTATTAGAGTGTTGATTACAGAATCTGGATTGTATAATACATCATCTTCACGAATACAGTCGATAAATCCCTGCATGAAAGTATTCTCAAGACATTTATTGGGACCAAACGACTGGACAACATCGAGGACAGAACCTCCAAATCCTCCAAAATTAATGATAGACCTGGAAAAAATAAAACTTTATTTACAATTCATCTAATTATACTTAATTGGAATTTGAATAACTAATACATACATGCTCGGATCTATTTTTCCTGACAAAATAAACTTAAGTAGGTTGCGAGCACAGTCTTCACGTGACACGTTGGGAGGTTCAGCAACTGCAGCTTTAGAGGAACTATCCTTTGCAACAAGGTCAGTAGTTGCCTAATATATGAATATATGTTAGTAAACAATTGCATAAATATGTATGTCTTAGTGTATGTATAGACAAAATATGAGAATATAAGACAACATGTCTTACATCTGTCAGAGGGGTTTTATCGAACTGAGGTGCACCAGATACAGGAATATCATGTGTAACAGATTTTTGTCCTTCCTGTAACCAATAAATTTATTAATATAAACGTAATGAAACATAGGTTATAAAATAATATTAGCATAATATGATGAAGGTGTAAATACTTACACTATTTATATCTGGTGTTAACTCAGGAGCAGCAGGATTGACTGTTGTGGGAGCCTGGTGAATTAAAAAAATAAAGCATGCATATATATTAATGTTACTTGCATACAGTGTAAACGAAATAATAATAATTGTGATATAAGGAAGTCAAACATTTGATTTTGGAGTCTTGTCAAAAATAGGGGCATCCATAACTTCATCTTTTTTGCAGACGTTCCCACTGATAATCTGTAATGGAAACAACTGAGATTTGAGTAAACAGAAACTTGTATGCAAAATATAATATAGTTTGTATGAGAAAACTTACATCATCTGATACTTTGATATGATCAGTAGGAACATGGATTTCCTGATCATGTTGCTGTTTATCAGGTGTTGGAACAGGTGGTGAGGATACAGGAGCATTTGTTGGAGGCATTGAGGTAGTGGGGGGGGGGGTTATCTACATTTGGAACATATAATAATATAGTAGTTGTTAATGGAATGTAACTGCAATATAAATGTATTGTTATAAAAAAATGGTTAAACATACACATTTGCAAACTACACCTATATACTATCAGGATGCATAAATAAAATACAGTTTTCAAAAAATGAAATCAACTGAAAAATATGTTGCTGCTTGTATGAGTATAAATTAATGCATAAGTTGTATATACAAAACTGCATATAATAAATAATTTGAGATCGTATAACTATATATAATTTTCCAGGCAATAATTCGTGAACTTGGTCATGTTAAATAAATACACATAAATACTAAAACCTTCTTGCTGTGAATCGCGCTGCGTTGCAGCTCTCAGTACTTCATCGATCATTTCACCAAAGGTTTCAGAGAGTTCAATCTGCTTCGAAACAATCATCTAATGACTCAGCTGAAGGGAATCACAATACTTATCCACCTCTTTGTCATGAGCATCAAACATTGATTGAAACATTGGCCGATGCTGAGAGGGCAAACATTGCAACTTGTTGCCAATCAAATGCTTGATACGTGGTACATATATGTTGAAAACGGCAGAAACAGGCCGTTCTGGAGCAATGACGTAACACGTTTCTGAACGGCTACGAAACTGTATAAAATCAGATAGAACAGTTAGCAGTAATAATATTTTAACATCTGCATAACAGGACAAAAATTGTTTGTGTCTAACCTCTGCATATCCGAATGGTTCACCGGTTTTACAGGGGGGGCGTCTGTCACCCCGAGCCAACTCTCTTATGGTCTCATTATCAAAAAACTTAATGCGTGGAGTACCATATTTGTTATCAGGAGCAGCAGGGTGATGTAGGTGATCAAGATAGTAAATCTGAAAAAAGGAATGCACAAATATATAAAATTAGTACATAACAAATATTTGCATACCATATATATGCACAGTAAACAAGAAAAAAATTACTTACTAAAACAATGAGTGAGCATCCATATATTGTTGCTGTGATGTTTGTTTTGTTCCTTTTATGCCAACGTGCGGCAGCATCGCACAAATCCGTGTAAACTAGTTGACACCAGTCAATATCAGCCATTCGGGCCATGTTTGAAGTCATGAGTACCTCATTGTTTGTAATGCCCCAAGAAGCAGAAGGAAATAGAAGTCGATTGAATAGAATCAGAAAAAAACATCTAATTGATAGCTCATCATCGTTGCCAAGCACTATCTTATCTTGAAGCTTGACAACATCAAATTCTTCTTTACAAACATTGAGATGACGTCTCAGATTTGCAGCAGCATCGACTTCACCGTACCAATCAGTAAACTCTCTACCTCCTCCGGCACATGGCAACCCCAAAATCAGATGAACCGTATCTTTTGTTATCTTAAGTTCCTTGCCAGCCCCTGGGCGTATGGTCATATCATGTGGATCCAATTTGTCCATCAACCACCTGATGAGTGATCTGCTCTCTAATGCATCAGTTGCAAACCAAATATACTAGAAAATCCCAACCTAGCGACGGCATCACGCTGCCGATCGCTCATTATCCATGATGATACAATAACATCAAAGGGAATGCATCGGATATTCAATTTCTGGAAGCATAAATGAATATGCATTAATACACAAAGTATATATATAGTTAGAACTAATGATACTATATTTACATACAAGGGATATTTATTACAGGCTTGTAAATAACTAGTCTACAACACTAAAAAAAGTAAACACCATATTTGTTGATAATAATATACATAAATTTAAAGTGGCGGAAAATACAAAATTGATTGGGCACCATGATTAACACATGAATAAACATAAATATATAAATATTACCTGTGATTTTACAGGAGACTTCTTTTTAGGAGAGTTTTTTTGCAATGATATTATACTTTGGGCTTCTTTTCACGGTCGGAACTTGAGGAGAAGGTACTTTTAACTTCTTTGCACTGATTTGTTCTGAAGGAGAAGGTGATGCAGATCTGAATTGACGCTTTAACGATGGAGCATCCATGAAATCGTCGTCAGAGAGAGTGGCTGGAGCAGGAGGTTTTCTTTTTAAACGACAAGCTAAAGCCTTTCTGCGAAAACGATGGATTGGGGCTGGCTGTGGCTCATTCTGCTCCTGATTTTGTGGAATATCATCTTGGTGAGCTGAGCTGCTGGATCTTGTACGTCTGGAAATGTCAATTGAAAAAACCTCCTGACTGGATTCAATGGTTAATCTTTTTGGATTACTGGGCGGGCGATCAACAGACTTCATGACTAAATACTGAATAAATCTGTAGAAAAAAGAAGTTGTTTTTAAATACATTGATTTATGCAAGAATATATGCCAAAAAAACTAATTTTTACTATAACTATCTGAAATGCATACTATATAATGCTAAATGGAATTACATGACTTAAACTACCTTTTACATTTATGCGAGATCATTTAATGAGCAATTGTTATATACAAACATAAAGATTGATTTAATATTTCATATAATTGTAAATGGATCATGATAAAACAAGAGCCTTTTTGCATCAACTAACTATACAACATATTTTAATAACTGGTTCATAATAATAAAAATATTTAGCTCATATTCAAACATGAATATTTAAATAACTTTTGCTTAAAATAAAAGTACCTGTATGTACACATATATATAATGAACATGAGTGTAAACTAATTATTCAAGTAAATAGAACAATGCAAATATACTTATTATATTGCGAAATGTTCATAAAAATTGTGTAATAATGAGCATACACATTACTGCCAATATGCATATATATCAAATCCAATGAGTATGTTTTATATATAATAAAACAGATGTGTACACAAATGATTTAAGTGAATGGGCATAAAAAAGTACTGAGGATATGCATATATATGAAATACAATAAGCATATTAAATAATAAAATAGATGTGAAAACAAATCATTAGAGTAAATGTGCATAAAGAATACTGACTATATGCATATATAATAAAACAAATGTGTAAACAAGTTACTCAATTGAATGTGCATAAACATTACTAAGGATATGCATATATATCAAATACAAATAAGCATATTTTGATAATAAAATAGATGTGAAAACAAATCTTTAAAGTAAATGTGCATACAGTATGGACTATATGCATATATAATAAAACAAATGTGTAAACAAATGACTCAAGTGAATGTGCATAAATATTACTGAAGATATGCATATATATTAAATACAAAAAGCATATATGTGTTACTTGGTTTGTGTGATAGTACTCTATGCTGACTCATCAGTAAATACCCTTGTCTAGATCTATGAATGTCGGGCGATAGTGGGGATATAGAATAAATACATATGCTCTAACATCGGGGCTCCTGAACAAAAAAATAGATGCAATGCGCGATGCAATGACCCGATTAGATAGATGTCTAAACGCATTCAAATCACACATTTAGCTGGCGAATAAGGGTTACAATCAAATCCACTTCAATCGACCCAAATGCTTTAAAAAATGGACGGCAACCTCGGGGTATTTCAATGTTGGATTACCTGAAACTTCTTGACTCGGGATCCAATGCTGGGAGATTGAAGGATGTAAGCTGGAATGGAACGGCGCTGGATTGGAGCGGCGGTGGATTGGCGCTGCGCTGGATTGGAGGCGCGGAAATCGCCTGGCGAGTCGCCTCCAACGAAAGGAGAGTCTGCGGGCTGGGGTTTTCTTCCTGCAGGCGCTGGTCTGCCTGCGTTGATTGCGCGAAACGGTTTTAGACACAGGAAACGTGGGAGAGGTGGCTGCCTGACGGAGGAAACGGTGTAAACGGCGCCGTGACTGGTGCGTGTTGACCTGGTGTGGTTCAACCAAAATGCCCATATTGACTAGCCTGAGCTTCCTCTATTATTGGAAGCACAGGGCTCTTAATATATAAACTAATATATATATATATATATATATATATATATATATATATATATAGCTGTAATATCAATAAATAGAATACGTCTGCGCTAATTAACATATACATAATATATATACATAATTACGCTAAGTATATAATAAATATTTTTAACTTAATATAAACATAGAGATATACAAGCAAACAAGAACTCACATCATCACTGATACTTGACTTTGATTCGCAACGATATATTGAGCTTAATTAATTAGTTTTGCGCAAAAATGAAATAAACCTTGCGAAGAGTCCAAAGACCCACGCAAAATAAGAACTCACACCATCACTGCTACTATTCTTTACTATACAGAGTTAAATCCAATCAGTATAGTAGTAGTGTAGAGTCTAGCAGCAGAAACGGACCAGGATAAAATGAGAGTAGAGACATACTTGCAAAGATAAACACCAAATTAATAGAACAGAGGTATGTAAACGACGCTGAACAGAGAACTTTATGGTAAAAATTTAGACTCTACTATTTACAAAAAAATTTTAGCGAGGGCCACTCGGACCTATGTAGGTCCGCCCCTATCTAGTAGTGTAGAGAGCCCTGCAGACAGACATATCACGTACAACATGTGAGTGCATATGTGAGCCAGTCCAGCAGTCCTCGTTCGAGTGGATATGCATCACGGTTTACAAAACCGTTCCAGAGGTAAAAACTGCCCCTCACCGGTAACGGTTTACCAACGGTAAACCGGTAAAAACTGATCAGTTTGACCAATTCAAATCAATTTGAATTTGAACCGGTTTACCGGTGAAAAACCGCTCTAAACCGCCGATTAATCGCGAAACTAACCAGTTTTTGCTGTTTTTACAGAAAAATAGAAAATTTTGACAAGATTTATTTGTAGTTTTGCTCAATTCACATTGCACAGTAAATATTAATTAATCCACACGACATGTATTCACCAAAATAACATATAACATGCATATGCAACCACAAACTCCAGTTCTCATGCAACAAACAATCAGCGAACTTCGCAATACTCAAATACAAGTTCTTTTACAACTCTCCAATGAGGCAACGACATATAGGTCGACTTATTTCACAATACTCACATGTTTATCTCGAGTCATAGTGATAGTACTCAGGCATGTTGGAAGGATCGTGATATTGTTCCAATCCGTCATAGTGATAGTGATAGGTCTATACAAAATATATAAGATACATTAGCGAGAAAACAAGAACGGCAAATAAATATTTATCCACAAAGCAAAAAACATACCAGTATGTGTGTTTGGTGTTTGTGTATTGCATGTGCACCTCACCAAGTGTTGGACTTTTCTCCTGATAAGCAAATCTTAGGAACACATATAAAAGAACTAGAGCTAAGGGTTCTAGATTGAGTCTTGTCTAGACGGATAGTTATTAGAAGAACCGAAGCTACTTGATCTACGAATTTCATCTTGGACAGGAAATGAAACCGAAATTGCCACTAAATGCCTAAACTGGACTTGAGCTATGGGTTTATCTTCACATATAATGTATAATATCTCCACATATAGCATATAATAGTAAACAAGACTAATATTGTCTAAATTGACCACTAAATACTCAATTTTGACATTAAATCCGGTTTTGCGTCAAAAATTGGCGGTTTACCGGTCTCAAATAACAGTTTACCGGTCCCAGAAAACGGATTACCAGCGGTTTTCGGTTTTATGAATTTTTTAAATTTTTCAAATTTCAAACGAATTTTGAAAAAAAACCGGTGGTTTATCGCCGGTTTTTAGCGGTTTTGTAAACCATGATATGCATGGGATGGAACTCGTGTCCTCCGTGCGTACGTGCGTGCAGGCCAGGGCCTTTACTCGTGTCCTGAGCGAGTGCAGTGGCGCATGCGGGCCAGGAGATTGCAAACTACCGCGTGTGTGGAAGCCATGCTCACGCGCCTTGCCACACCGACCCAGTATTTCAGTCGATGTCAATCTGGGCATGCATGCGCCGGCCCGGACTACTATCCTCAATTGGACAACCAAGTTCTTTTAGAGCTTGATGAAATTGGAGAGAGAGTTAAACCTATTCCTATTCAAAATTTAATATAAAGTGATTTAATTCCCTTCAATCTCCTCCGTTCAATTTTTTTGCGTTTTTCTTGTTTCGATTATTCTTGTAGCAAAGTAATATAAAAACCATTTTCCTTCTAATTTGTTTTTTTTCAACCATTACTATTTGTCCTTTATTTAGGTTTCTCATTTAGACTTCCTTTATTTGCTTAGGTCTAGACGCGGTAGTAGACAATTAAGCATAGGGAAAGAGAGTATAGCGGGGGACTTCGCGTGTATAACTTTGTAATATCTCATGATTATGAAAATGATAATGGAAGATTGCGAATGCATATGGAGACTTTTGTATTTATATTTTTTTCTTTCATATTATTTATGTTTACTTGACCTTCTTCCTATGTGTCCACCTCTCTTTATGAGTTCAAGAAGGGAGAAGGTATGATCAGGGGCAAAGCCAGGATCCGAAAATAGAGGGGGCAGGCTTAGCCTCCAAGCGACCAAACCAGCAAGGATACAATATAAAAATGGCAAGAGAACCAACCACAATGCATATATAATCTTCATTACAAAACATTATAATAAAACAACATCTATTTTGTCAATAAGCACGATCTGTATGAGGTGAATACTCTAGCCAACTAAATTGTTTAAACCAATTGCTCTGGGACCGACGAGCATGAGATGCATCATTCAATGGGTACTCATCTAATATAACTTGATATGGGCCCTCAGATATATAAAATCTCCGAGCTTCATCTTGTTGATCAAAAGGTAGCCTCAAAATTTGAACATGTTTACCTGGATCTCTCTCAAATGCCGTGGCTAAAGTCTCTTGTTGATTTAGCTCAGCTGCCTCAGTATGCAAATTAATTGGATCAGAATCTTGCACATTGGTTAGGTTAGGATTTTTGACAGGAGTAGCTCTAGGATTATCACGTTGGAAAAAGCAATCAATTGTCTTGAGTTTTCTCTTCATCTTGGCTGAAATTAAGTAGATGCAAAATTACATAATGACAATGCCCCAAATAAACACAATTGATGGCTGGTAATTATCTAATTCATTCTTTTACCTAGGCACCTAGCTAGCTTCTCAAAAATCAAAATCAAGACCAGACAAACCTATTGGTTGTTGCACTCCCTACCCCTGCGTGCTCACTGCCAGAGTGCCAGGTGCCCAGGTGCGACAGCAAAGAGCCAACAACAAAGCTGAGAAGGTGCCACCGTGCTAGCCACCGAGCCATGCGCCCATGCCTCTAGGCTCCAGCCTCCACATCCGCGAGACCGCGATGAAAGCATCGAGGCGTCACTGGTCACTCGCGTCGGCGTGGAGAACGAGAAGTGGAAGACGATGCGGCGTCCGGGCGTCGTGCGCTGATGGAAAAAATTAAGGGTTTCAGACTACCAAATAATAAACTGGCGGCAAGATAATGGGCTCTGGGATACATTATTGGTCTAACTTGGTTGGGCCGTTGGGAGGTGCCAGGCCCACCCCGCCCCCCTTGGTGGCTTCGCCACTGGGTATGATGGACTTAATGTGTTGCTCTGTTTTGGTTTCTTACAGGAGCCTTAACAGCTGGCCAACATTACTGCCCACCTCATGACCAATAGAAACTCTTCACCATGCCTTCGAAGAGCACAATCGATGACACCATCTCTATTGTCGCCTCTTAAGATCAAGACCAACTAATATTCCCTATCATGGGGGTACCTTCTAGCTAAATAACAACAGATAGAAGAAGGAAGCACAAAGAAGGGTGATGTATGGAAAATGGACATCAACCCATTTAACTAAGTGTTTTTGGTGTTTGATGGTCAACATAACCGTGTGGACTAATATGTTTACAAGTGTTTGTATTTGTGTTTGTAGTTCAAAGGACGAAAAGTGTGTTTCACTGAGGCCCTGAGGAAGCAACACCTCAAAGAAGAACTTAAAAGACCCTAAGAAGACTTAACACACGTTCAAGACACAAGACCAAAAGAGCCCAAACAAATAAGGTTGAAGAATAAATAAGTGGGCCGTCAGCTAGTGCACCGAACCACGTACGTAGAGAGCACTTTTCTAGGCTCTCGTTTGGCTGGTGCACCGGACCGGTCCAGTGGTGCATCGGACCTTGGTCCAATGGCTAGTTTCCAATGGTTGACTGACGTGGCGGTCTCTAGAAGAGTGATGGCCACGACTCCTTGGCGATTCATCTTCACTTGAAGAATCATCCCAAGTCTAGCCACTCACAAGGTCCGGTGTTGTGGTTAGTAAACTATGAAGAGTACTAGTGTTGTGACATTTGCCCCTAAAAATGTTAGGAAAACACCAAACATCATTGGTCAGATAGAGGGTAGCGATCACCACGAGAAGGAAACCGTGGTCCGCTAGATATGTGGGAACCAAAGCTTCTATCTTAGGGTCTTTGCCATATGACACACAACCAACACCACGCTAGACATGACCACCCTATGGTCTCACTACCTAAGGCCTAGCAGCATGAGGAAAAGCATCTCTAGGTCTAGCAGGATGCCTCTGAACAGGAGGAACATGCACATGATGGAAAGCATTATTCATGTCCTTGTTGTTTACCTCAAAACCCCACCACCCATATCTCTTCCTCCTAAAGCAAAGCACATCCAAATGACCATCTCTATCACAATACTCACAATGGTACCTCACCTCTGTCTTAGGTGGAGTGTGTTTGTAGGAGTAGGTATTTTTGGCTATCTATGGTGCTCTAGGAAGGGGATCACTAGAGATGTCTAGAAGAGTGTCAAGTGGGTTCCTGAGATGATCAGGTTTGAGACACCACACTTATTTTTGAGTTGGGGCTCTCAGAGGCTCCACAAGCACTCAATCTCTCACAACTAGGGTGGCGGATTTGGATGGAGTGAATTTGATATGTTGGGAGGTGGATGGAGGTTTCTCTGAGGGTGTCAAGCCACTACACTCACCGACCTTACTAAAGTGAGCGTCACTCCTAGCCCTAATAGCGAAGCCTAACCCCAGTTTGCTAGTTCCCCTCTTGAACTGATTGACCATCATGCCTAACTAGGGCTCACTACTAGGCACCTAACTCAAGACTGATTGAAGGTATGTGTTTTCCTCCTTGATTCTAGTCTTGTCATTTCTGAGCATGGACTGCAAACCCTCATAGAGTGCACATTGAGCAGGTACGGGTGCACTCACTGATCTAGCATTCTCAAGAAGGCTATCCCATCGTTCTTCCCTGCTAGCTCAGTCTGCAAACTAGGACAAATTTGACACACGCCCAACAAGCTAGACCTAGATCGAAGCTCGTCGCACTCGACTAGTAGGGTGGCATTCTTGGTCTGTGTAACACCCCTGGTGTTACTGCTACTAAAATTTGAGCATGACATCATAAACATTGGCATTGCATATGTTTGCCACACCTAGAGTGCATTCACTAGGTAAAAATTTCAAACAAGTTGTATTGTTCTAGTGTTTTGCAAATAGAACCCTAGAATAGGGGACTTAACCCTAAATAGGGTTTAAAGGGGTAAAACATGACCCAAATTGAGAAAACCCTAAGGTTTAAGTAAAACAATCATAAAATGTTCCTAAGAATGAACTTGAATTACATTTATACCCCTGAGATACCAGAAACCCTAATTGAAACCTTGGAAAACCCTAAATCCAAACCCTAGGGGCCTATGTGCAAAAACAGTGCACATTTGGACTAAAGTGTAAAAACTACAATATTAAAGCATATAAAGTCACATGGTTCACATTTATGAAGATTTACAAGCCAAACCCTAAGTTTTGGACAAATTTGCAAAAAGACCCCAATTGTGATTCCACTCTAAGTCTGAAAAACAGTGTTATGGGCTCAACTTTTGAGCTTTGTAACTTTCAAATTCTAGGGTTTTTGCCCTAGGTCACCACATCAAACTTGTAGACCTAACAAAAGAGAACAATTTTGCTTAAGAGTGTGAGCTCAGTTGTTGTGAAGAATTTGGAGATAATCACCCTTAAAGTCAGGCTGTCAGGACATCTTAAGTCTGAATTTCCAGTAACAGTGAAATTAGGCAGACTTTGAACCTGATTTTGAGTTGGATTCGGTAACTATTTTATGGTAAGCTCCATGGCAAAGTTGAAGATTAACTATAGGTCTATAACTTTGGTACAGAGAGCTAGCCTGGTCACCACACAAAATCAGGAGTAAATCAAGCTCCAAGATGCTCTGTCAGGTCGACTAACTGAAGAAACACCATGGCACAGTGCAAGGATGTGGATCAGACTGCTAGCACTGGATGTTCACCGCCGGTGACCTCTTCGCCAGGATTTGTGCCACGGGCGTATGGGTTTTGTGCACCAGGTAAAGATCTCCTCGCGGATATGTATGAGCTACCGTAGACTCGTAACTCCCTGTCCTTTTTCACGGGCGACGTGGCCTCCTGGCCGTCACCGGAGTTGCCGTGTGTTACTGCGGCTACGCCACGCTCCAAGCTTTCCACCACATCGTCCCTAGCCACACCAGCTCACCGGTAACCGTCGTAGCTTCTTAACCGGTGATCACCGGAGGAAGCGCCACGGTGAAAGCCACCTGTTTCACACACCGAGCGCTTTGTTTCCTCTGGCCGCTGGCGCTGCTCGACCGGATTGATCACCACCACTCAAGTATCCTATAAATTGAAGCCTCAGCTTGTTTCGCTAGGTAATCGTGCGTCCAGTGAAACCACTCGTAGCTCCGATCGTTCCCCACAGCTCCCCAATTTGGGATTTCTCCCAAATCGGTTGAAGAACACCGAAGAATCAAGCTCGCCATGGCCAGTCCAAATCAGGTCCATTCTAGCCATTTGCTTCTTGTTTCGGCATTCTTACTTGCTCTGGATGATCGTCGAACTGTCCAATTAAGCTAGAACTTTGTTAGTCACCGGGAACGCGTGCGGTTGTCTTCATCATCCGTGGCCTGCGTGGTCAGAGCTTGATAGTTTACCAATTATGGAATTAAGTTGGGGGAATCATTTGGGGGAGGTCCAATTTGGTGTTCGCCGCTCGGGGGCGCCAGTACTTGCCCCAATCGGCCGGCCTACGAGCTCACTGGAGCTCGGCTGCGTTCGCCGTCGTCGGGGACCCCATCCTGCGAAGAAATAGAAGTTCGGGGGCCTTTCTGTAAACTATCAGTGACTCCCTGAAATAGTGTGCGGATTTCTTCTGTGATTATTCAAGGCGCCAGGGTATTTTGTGCAAAGTCGCCGCGGTCGAACGCGCGCGGGCGCGTTTCTGTCTTAGTTGGGCCGGCTCGGGCTGCTTTCAGCCCGAGACTGTTCATTAATTTTCTTTTTCTTTTACTAGCAAGCTTTGGAAATCTGTCATAAATTGTAGAGAAATCCTAAAAATATGAGACCAATTTTCTTAGATCCCTAATTTCCTGTAGTATTTAATAAAAATAATTTTCTGATTTTTAGATTAAATAAGGAATTTTGGAGTATTTAAAGTAGCTTAAAACATTAGTTCTAGATTTTTAGAAAATAGATAATCATTCCCAAAAATGCCCAAACTTTTTATATGAGCTCTACACATTATTTATAATCCTTGGGTAGAGTTTGGTTTGATTTGGACCTTGTTTGATACTTAAAACCCAAAACCCCCACCCTGCTCTTTGAATTCCTTTACTGACTCCGGAAACCCTAAGTTCTCGGAGTTCCGTGAAGGAAAGTTGTATTCAAGACCTTAGATAATAAATTCTTATTATCTTTGCACTCTCATGAGCATTACATGGCATTCATTATTATATACATATATATGGTTATCTTTAGAAAACGAAGAAGAAATTGAAGTAACTAAAGAGAAGACACCACCACCTTCGGAATCTCAGGCAGAAAACTGTTTCTACCTTGATATCTGCGGGTCCGAGCCTGACGCACCTATCAACGAAGGCAAGCCCCGGTGCATTTGCCACCTTCCTTGATGTTTTTAAAATCTTTTTCACTTGATTAATGCATTAGGTGATAGGAGTTGAATGCTTAAACAATTCCTGCATTACCTTTCTTGAGCTTGATTACCTTCCTTGAAACCTTGTTTTTACAAAAGGTTTTACTATGCTTAGTATTGCTCTAGCAAAACAAAAACTTTTGTTTTACAAAAGATGATTGGCAAAGTGGGAAGGATGTTTTTGAAAATAAAACTTGATGGTGGATCCATCACGGCCGTGATGGGTTCAACATCGGAAAAGATGTACCTCTGCCAGGTACCAAGTTTTGGGTTTTAAATGATTAAGTTGAGACCGAGCGGGTGACTTGCATGAGAAGAGAGTCTCGGTGTAGTGTCTCCGTCTGAGTCGATTAAGGACCGTGTCGATGTAGGCTTGATGACCGAGGACCCTTTAACTGGTCACATGCCTCGTCATGGGTAAGCCTTGCCTCGGGCAGACTAAGGCCAGAATAAGATAACACGGAATGGGCGTGGAGCGGTGGCGGGAGTAGCGTGTACCCTCCGTGGCAAGAGGCTGGACGGTGGTGTATCTGTGCTCTCGGTTCGCGTGAACCTGATCTGGTCTTAAGAACCCTGGTGGCGGGTTGACATATGCAAGGGTGAAGTGCTACATATGTCGTGTGATTGGAGATCCTCAGCTGAGTATAATCGATTCGGATCGCCGTACCTTCGCGGTCATGAAGACTTGGTCACTGCCCTATACGTAGAATTCCTGTAAAGATAAAGGACTTGTTAAGAAAATTGGCTAGTGCAGGTGAAGTGATTGAACTAGGGTAGAAAGAACTCTAGCTGCAGGTAATTTTAACTAATCTGAAAATAAAACTGGATTTTTAAGGATCCACTTTAGTAAGCATTTATGCAAAACAGAGTCTTTGATATTTGAGATACCTTACCTTGACTCCCTTATAACCAGCATACCCTTGAGAGTCTTTTCTTTAGTCGGGTAAGACTTGCTGAGTAATTCCATACTTAGGGTTTTATTCCCTATTGTTTTTAGGTGAGGAAGCAGCAAAATTTTTGTTGCTTTTGTACCAAGGTGGTGTCAAATGAAGAAAAGCAAGAATGAAGATGCGGGAGGACCTAGTCCTCCATAAAAACTTTTATGTAATAACTTATCGGGAGGAGTTTTTACCTCCCTTGGTATTGTAATATTAAGTACTCCTCACTCGTGTTTATATACTGGTCTGTAATAACTAACTTGATCTTACTTTCAATAAATGTAAGATTATGTAATTGCTTCCGCATTTCTGTATCTCCGATGGTCTGTAATGTCTGCGTGACAGGTGAAACGCTCTTGGGAAAGGTAAGAAAAGCAGATACCAAACTTTTCAAGTAATTCAGGGGCATCTACAGGGTTGTCTGAGGTCCGTTGGACAAGGACAACTATAGGTGGGCCTAATAACTTGGGAGGTTCTGTCACAGTCTGCAATGTGGTGATGTTTGGCATGTGAAGAGTGCACTCATCACATTCAGTCTCATTGGACAGCACGACAAAAGCTCTAGCAGACTCAAGCTCCCTAAGTGTGCTCTCATACTTGCCCTTGTAATCTTTCCTCTCATGAGCTGTAAGCCTAGGCAACTTGTCTTGACTAGATAAAGCAGACGTTAGGTCATCTACCTCAGTGGTGAGTTCATCGGTAGAACCTGATACCTCAGAAGTGGAGTTATCACCGATGTCCTTATCATTGCTCTAGCGGAACCGCCTAGATTAATCCACCTTAAGTTCCCACCTCAAGGGTGTTGGCACACTTAAATCAGATTAAAATGTCAGTCCGTCAGATCTAGTCTGTTAAACCACTTACACCAGATCGACAACCACTTTCTCATTCAAAGATGAGACACAAAGGAATACAATAATTCATAGAGCCACAAATTAAGGTACTAATGTTATTACATCATCGGAGTAGTTCAAAAGTAGTAAACCATTGTTTTTCTTGCAGTGGAAATAAAAGCTAATGATGACAAAGCGAAGGAGTTTGACGAGCCAAGTCAGAGTTACTCCTCCCTATCCTCTCTTACAGAGGCATCATCCCACTTGACCGTCCAACCTAGTGGCAGGGTGGAAGGCCAAGTCATGGCAGCAATCCTCTCTTATAAGGAAGTACCTGCAAATTTTGCTACAAGCAAGGATGAGTATACTAATACTCAGCTAGACATACCCAGTGTGTGGAAAGTACTCCACTACCTCTAGACCATGATGCTTTTTAGCTGAGGGGTTTGGTTGCCAAAAGCACCTTACTAAGTCTAGTCAAATTTTAGCCTTCAAGTTTTATAGTAGCATTTATCTAGGTGAGCTTTCTGGTAATCACACATGGTAACAAGCGTTTATGGCAAACGACAATTGTTGTCTTGAAAACGTCATTTCACTTCTTACTCGGTTCAGTAGCGAGATCATGCATTCTCATTAGCTGCGAGAATGCAGACGATTCAAATCGAGTTTTTAACCTTGCAAGTTAAACCTAAACACACGACATGTAGGGGCACTTTCGTCCCACACACATCAACCTTCCTCATCGATCCCCTAGCAACAGATCAGAGCTCACTACCTTGGATACAATGCCCCACTGCCCGAGACTCTGTCGTGCAGTGACTGTCCTTGTACCCACCATATCCGAAATGGGAGACCAATTCTTAGGACCAGCGAGGGGAGGGTTTGCGGGTAGGTTCAATCAGGTACTAGGCTTACTGATTACCATATTCACTACACCAAAATTTACAACTTCCTATGGCTTACTAACTTCCTACAGGTTCTAATAGAAACCGTAGTAACATACTAACTTCCGATGGCTAAATTAACCCTCTCGGAAGTTAATAAACTTCCTACGGCCCCTACCTACCCGTCTTGGAACTTACTAACTTCCGATGGCCTCAAACTATCCCTCTCGAAAGTTACTCGTGGTCAATTAACGATGCAAAATCTAAGCAAACAGAGCTTAACTTCTGATGGCCAACTGTAGGGGCTCTCGAAAGTTACATGTGTGCGCTAACTTTCGACGACCAGTTGTACGGGCTCTCGAAAGTTATAGAATTCATGTACCTGCCCTTTATAGAATGCATGTACCTGCCCTATGTGAGTTACTTGTGGCTCTCTACCTCTGTCAGTTTGCACGCCTAGCTCTGCCTTTGCACCGTGCACAAGGAACCACTGCTCGCCTCAAGCCACCGACACACCGTTGTGGCAACGCCGACCTTGCCACACCACGCCAGTTCTTGCCTAGCCCTACGACTGTTGTGCCCTAGCTTGCTCACCCAGCCCCGCCCTGCCCCGCCATCTGCCACTGCATCGCTGCCAACCCTGCATAGGTTGCTCCCTACCCTTGCTCATTGGGCTTGGCTCCGTAATTGCTCATTGGTGCTGCGGTGGTCTGTCCTGAGTGACGCAGATGGCCCCTCCATGCACCGACCGTCCTTGGCCTTGAGGCACTGCATTGACGTCGTCGTCTTTCATCGGCCTCACACCACGCCATTAACTACCGCTCTCGAACCGGGTTGTGTCTCCATCGGCTCACCGTGACGTCCCCCGCATGACCCACTGTCTTAGTGCCGTCGTGCTACCGTTTCCTTGTTTTAGGCAACTTTCGAGAGTTAAACCATAGGAAATTTTGTTAATCAGATTAATCAACTTAATAAGCTAACTGGTTCATATAATTTAATTATGTTAGCCTCTTGTTTGTTATGGTTTAGTAATATTCTCATAAAGTGTCGTAGTGTTGCGGAACCTATGTGTCGCCCATTCTGGATCGGCACGAGTCACATGAGACACATGTAACTCGTATTGGTTCAGAGTTGTCCCTTTTCTGGATAGCCTGTTAGTGGGCAATAGAGCTGAAAGTCGCCTAGAGGGGGGTGAATAGTCAAAACATGAAAATTATAAACTTTGAACATGAACTTCACCTGGGGTTAGGATTAGAAATAAGTGATAACGAAATCGGAGTGCGGAAGAGAGTTGTTCTTGCTATGAGTTCTCAATCAAAGCGGATGACTTTGGGAGCTAACTCAAAAGATTGTGAGCAAGAGATCTTAAAGAGAGGGGAGAGGAAGAATCAAATCGTAGGATAATGTCAATACAAATGAACACAACAATTTGTTTCTCGAGGTTCAGTTTTGAAGAACTTACTCCCTGTTGAGGAGGCCACGGAGGCCGGGTCTTTTTTAACCCTTTCCCTCTCTCAAATGATCACTTAGACCGGTTGAGTGCTTCTTCTTAATCGCAAGGATCACTAAGACCCCGCAAGGACCACCACACACTTAGGTGTCTCTTGCTAGCTTTACAAGTCGCTAGAGAGTTTAGAAGGAGATGAAGAAAGCATGATTAAAAGCCAAGCAACAAGAGCAACAAGAATAGACACAAAATCACACTCTCTCAAGTCACTAATCACTAATGATCACTAGTCACAATTATGACACTTGGAGAGATTTGGAAGCTTGAATGTGTTTTTGGGTGAAATGTTTGCTCTTGTATTGAATGAGAGTGAATGAGAGGCTTGGATCAATTGAATGGAGGTGGTAGGGGTTGTATTTATAGCCACTAACCACTTCCTAGCCATTGCCCTTGTTCTACCAACCGCGAATGGTCCGCGCCCCTAGTCCGGACGGTCCGCCCCTGCACATCAACGACTGAAATCGCAACAGTCAACAGTAACAGCTATATCAATGACTACATGTGCATTAAATGCGTCGTCAGATGTCAGATAAAGTAGTCACAGACAGTCTGGCCATGCACCCCGGACGGTCCGCGAGGACGCTAAAATGCATTTTACTGAACTCGTGACCTTCAGGTTTTTCTAGTTTTTCAACGAGCGAACGGTCCGCGCCTAAGGCCGGACGGTCTAAGCTTGGTCCCGGATGGTGCTCTCTTATGCTTCAGAGAGTCTGCAGTATAAATGCGAGTTTTGCATAGTTCCTGTCCGAGGCTTACCTTGGTGTCGCGGATGGTCTGCCTGAAGGGCCCGAACGGTCTGCGCACAGGTGAATTTTCTAAAAAGCTTCTCCTGTCCGCAATAATCTATAGTATTTTGGACAGTCGACTTAGAATTAATATAGATGACCTTTATGCACTTGAGAAATGATCAACTAGGCAAACTAGTTAGTCCATAAGATTTGTGATGGGCGTCAAGCACCAAAATCGATTATAGAAAATGGTTAAGGCCATTTCCCTTTCAATCTCCTCCTTTTTGGTGATTGATGCCAACACAAATCAAAGCAAATATAAAGTGTAGAAATGTAGCTAGTTTGCATTTTGACAGTTGTGCATAAGTTACTTTGAAATGAAAGCTGTTCTAAGTATATATGAATGTTTTGATATAGTTAAAATTTTGGACCACATTTGCACCACTTACTTGTGTTTGCAAATCTTTTGGAAACGTCTTTTTAAAATTCTTCTGCAATTAGCCAATGGTATAATAATATAATTTTTAAAGGCATTTTCAAGTTTTGAAAGATTCTCCCCTTTTCAAATGCTTTTCCTTTGGATAATAAAAGCTATCCCTAAAAAAGTTCTCCCCTTAGCTGTCAAGAGGGTTTTTGCAAACACAATAGTTCCAATTTGGAAGAAAAGTTTTTAGGAAACAGGGTGGTGGTGTGGTCCTTTTGCTTTGGCCTATTAATTTTCCCCCTTTGGCATTAAGTGCCAAAAACGAAGAAACCTAGAGGCCTTTATCTAGAAGAATATGAATGTAAATACATGACTAGGGCAAAGGATATACGATACTGACGAGAATGTAGTGGAAGCCTTGCCTTTGCCTACAACTTCATTTTCCTTTCAATCTAAGACTAAGTACAGAAAAGCACTTGAAAGTACATTAGTCTTAGCTTTGGCACAAGAAGAATAAGAAACATGCATTTGTACCAAATGAAAGACACATGCCATGATCAAAGGTATAAAATGAGCAATGTGTGCAATATTTCAATCAAAGTTCCAAGAATCTAAGACATTTAGTTCATTCCTAAGCTTGCTAAAAGTCTGTTCATCTAGGAGCTTGGTGAAGATATCGTCTAACTGGTTGTGGGTGCTTACATAATTAATTGTGATATCTCCCCGTTGTTGGTTATCCCTCAGGAAGTGATACGAGATGTCTATGTGCTTTGTGCGGCTGTGTTCAATAGGATTGTTTGCCATGCGGATTGCACTCTCATTATCACATAGGAGTGGGACTTTGCTCAATTTGTAGCCATAGTCTCTAAGAGTTTGCCTCATCCAGAGTAATTGTGCATAACAATGTCTTGCAACAATATACTTAGCTTTGGAGGTTGATAGAGCTACTGAATTTTTTTTCTTTGAAGCCCAAGACACCAGGGATCTTCCTAGAAATTGACAAGTCCCTAACGTACTCTTTCTATCAATCTTACATCCGACATAATCAGCATCAGAGTACCCAATTAGATCAAAGGTAGATCCCTTGGGGGTACCATAGCCCAAACTTAGGAGTGTAAACTAAATATCTCATGATTCTTTTCATGGCCCTTAGGTAGATTTCCTTAGGGTCGGCTTGGAATCGAGCACACATGCATACTGAAAGCATAATATCCGGTCGTGAAGCACATAAGTAGAGTAAAGATCCTATCATTGACCGGGATACCTATTGGTCTACATATTTACCTCCTATGTCGAGGTCGAGATGCCCATTTGTTCCCATAGGAGTCTTGATGGGTTTGGCATTCTTCATTTCAAACTTCTTAAGAATATCTTGATTATACTTTGTTTGGCTAATGAAGGTGCTCTCTTGGAGTTGCTTGATTTGGAATCCAAGGAAATACTTCAACTCCCCCATCATAGACATCTAAAATTTCTGTATCATTATTCTACTAAACTCTTCACAGGATGACTTGTTAGTAGACCCAAAGATAATATCATCAACATAAATTTGGCATATAAACAAGTCTTTGTCAATTTAGAGTAGGATTAGCTTTTCTGACTTTAAAACCATTAGTAATAAGAAAGTCTCTCATGCATTCATACCATGCTCTTGGGGCTTGTTTGAGCCCATAAAGCGCCTTTGAGAGCTTATAGACATGTGAAGGATACTCACTATCCTCAAAGCCGGGAGGTTGCTCAACATACACCTCTTCCTTGATAGGACCATTGAGAAAGGAACTTTTCACATCCATTTGATATAACTTAAAGCCGTGGTAAGTAGCATAGGCAAGTAATATTCGAATTGACTCAAGCCTAGCTATGGGTGCATAGGTATCATCAAAATCTAAACCTTCGACTTGTGAATACCCCTTTGCAGTAAGTCAGGCTTTGTTCCTAATCACCACACCATGCTCATCTTGTTTGTTGCGGAATACCCACTTGGTACCTACAACATTTTGGTTAGGATGTGGAACTAAATGCCATACCTCATTCCTCGTGAAGTTGTTGAGCTCCTCTTGCATTGCCACCACCCAGTCTGGATTTCTAAGTGCATTCTCTATCCAGTAAGGCTCAATAGAAGATACAAAAGATTAGTGTTCACAAAAATGAGCAACTCGAGAGCCAGTGGTTAGCCCCTTTTGTATGTCACCAATGATGGAGTTAACGGGGTGGTCTCGTTGAATTGCTTGGTGGACTCTTGGGTGAGGCAGTCTTTGATCTTGAATCTCTTGTTCATCTTCCTTTTCTTGATCAACTTCATCTCCCCATTGATCGATGCCTTCTTCTTGAGGTGGCTCATTGTCTTGAACTTGATCTTCTTCTTATGCTAGTTCCACATCTCGAGTTAGTGGAGATGCTTGTATGGAGGATGATGGTTGATCTTGTGTTTGTGAAGGCTCTTTGGGTTCTTGTGGACACACATCTCCAATTGACATGTTCCTTAGCGCGATGCACAGAGCCTCTTCATCATCTAACTCATCAAGATCAACTTGCTCTACTTGAGAGCCATTAGTTCATCAAACACAATGTCATAAGAAACTTCAACTAATCCAGTGGACTTATTGAAGTCTCTATATGCCCTTGTGTTTGAGTCATAAGCAAGTAAAAAGCCTTCTACTCCTTTAGGAGCAAATTTTGAATTTTACATCTCTTAACAAGAATAAAGAACTTGCTTCCAAAAACTCTGAGATAAGAAACATTGGGCTTTTTACCTGTGAGGAGTTCATATGATGTTTTTTTGAGGATTTGGTGAAGGTAGAGCTGGTTGATGGAGTAGCAGGCGATGTTAATCGCCTCCGCCCAAAACCGATCCGATGTCTTGTATTCCTCAAGCATGGTCTTTGCGATATCCATAAGAGTTCTATTCTCTCTCCACAACACCATTTTGTTGAGGTGTGTAGGGAGAAGAGAACTCATGTTTGATGCCCTCCTCCTCAAGAAATCCTTCAATTTGGGAGTTCTTGAACTTCGTTCCATTGTCTCTTCAAATCTTTTTGATCCTCAATCCGAACTCATTTTGAGCCCGTCTTAAGAATTTCTTTAAAGTTTCTTGGGGTTGTGATTTTTACTGCAAAAAGAACATTCAAGTGAAGCGAGAATAGTCATCCACAATTACAAGATAATGCTTACTCCTGCCGATGCTTATGTAAGCAATCGGGCCAAATAGATCCATGTGGAGTAGCTCAAATGGCCTCTCGGTCGTCATGATATTCTTGTGTAGATGGTGAACTCCAACATGCTTCCCTGCTTGACATGCACTACAAATCTAGCCTTTCTTAAAATGAACATTGGTTAGTCCTAAAATGTGTCCCCCCTTTAGAAGCTTGTGAAGATTCTTCATCCCAACATGAGCAAGTCGACGATGTCAGAGCCAGTCCATATTAGTCTTATCAATTCGGCAAGTGTCTAGTCCAGCATTATTATCAGTGAAATCAACCAAATATAGCTGGCCATCTAACACTGCCTTAAAACCTAGTGAATTATCATTTCTTCTAAAGACGGTAACATCAACATCAGTAAATAAACAATTGTAGCCCATTTTGCATAATTGAGACACAGAAAGCAAGTTGTAACCTAGAGATTCTACAAGAAATACATTAGAAGTCAGAGGATATCCGGCGGAGCAACGGCTATCTGGCGCAACGGTCGACTACAACGGCGCCCTAACAGCGCTACAGTGAGTGGCAGAAGTCAGAGCAGAAGTCAGAGGCGCACCGGACAGTGAACAGGACCTATCCGGTGGGGGCACCGGACTGTCTGGTGGTACTTGAGGACAAAGCCTCCAACGGTCGACTGCTCCCGAACCCTAACGGTTGGGTGACGTGGTGGCGCACCGGACAGCCTACAGTGCCTGTCCAGTGACGCACCGGACTGTCCGGTGCGCCCATCGACAACAACCATCCCCAACGGCAATTTGGTGGTTGGGGGCTATAAATACCCCCCAACCACCACAACTCCAAGCATCCAAGTTTTCTAAAGTTCTCATTTAATACAAGAGCTAGTGCATTCACTCCTAGACACAATTCAAAAGATCAAAGCCTCTCCAAGTCCCAAATTCATTCCAACCACCTAGTGACTTGAGAGAGTGTGTGTTCATGTTCATTTGCGCTCTTGTTGCTTGGATCACTTTCTTCCTTCCTCATTCTTGTTGCCAAGTGAATTGTAATCAAAGCAAGAGACACCTAAGTTGCGGTGGTCCTTGCGAGGCCTAAGTGACCCGGTTGATTAAGGAGAAAGCTCACTTGGTCTAAGTGACCGTTTGAGAGAGGGAAAGGGTTGAAAGAGACCCGGTCTTTGTGACCACCTCAATGGGGACTAGGTTCTTTAGAACCGAACCTCGATAAAACAAATCACCGTGTTCATCCGCTTTATTTCTTGGTTGATTCGTTTTCCCCCTCTCTCCCGGACTTGATTCAAGTTCTAACGCTAACCCCAGCTTGTAGTGTGTGTTTTAAGTTATAAATTTCAGATTACACCTATTCACCCCCCTCTAGGTGACTTTCAATTGGTATCAGATCCCGGTACTTCATTAAGAGTATTACAACTCGAAGTGCTGTCGGGAGAACATGCCAAGAGGGAGATCGTGACCGGCGACAAGCCCGCAAGCTCGGGGAGAACCCTCTCAAGGTAGACCAATCACAAGCATAAAGAGGAATCCTCTTCCTCCAACAAGACACATCGAAAGGGCGACAAGAAGAAGAAGATGAAGAAGGTGGTTTACTACGAGACCGACTCTTCGTCGCCCTCCACATCTTCAAGCTCCGACTCGTCCGTCGCTTCTAAGCACCATGAGCGCAAGAAGTATAGTAAGATGCCACTTCGTTATCCCCGTATTTCTAAGCGCGCTCCTTTACTTTCCGTTCCCTTAGGCAAACCACCATATTTTGATGGTGAAGATTATTGTATGTGGAGTGATAAAATGAGGCATCACCTAACCTCACTCCACGCAAGCATTTGGGACATTTTTGAGTTTGGAGCGCAGGTACCTAATGTGGGGGGCGAAGGCTACGACTCAGATGAGGTCGCCCAAATTAGGCATTTTAACTTTCAAGCCACAACTATACTCCTCGCCTCCTTGTGTCGAGAGGAGTATAATAAGGTGCAAGGGTTAAAAAGTGCCAAAGAAATTTGGGACGTCCTCAAGACGGTACACAAAGGGGACGAGGTGACTAAAATCACCAAGCGCAAAATGATCGAGGGAGAACTCGGTCGATTCGTCCTCAACAAGGGAGAAGAGCCATAAGCAATGTACAACCGGCTCAAGACCTTGGTCAACCAAGTGCGCAACCTTGGGAGCACCAAGTTGGATAACCATGAAATGGTCAAGGTTATTCTAAGATCCCTTGTTTTTCGCAATCCTACTCAAGTGCAATTAATTCGTGGGGATCCTAGATACAAATTAATGTCTCCCGAGGAAGTGATAGGAAAGTTTGTGAGCTTTGAGCTAATGATCAAAGACTCCAAACACATCATCAACTTGGAGCAAGGCACCACCTCAGCACCCGAGGTGCAACCCGTCGCATTTAAGGCGACAAAAGAAGAAAAGAGGGAGTCTACACCAAGTAGGCTTCCAATCGACGCCTCCAAGCTCGACAACGAGGAAATGGCCCTCATCATCAAGAGCTTCCGCCAAATCCTCAAGCAAAGGAGGGGGAAGGACTACAAACCCCGCTCCAAAAGGGTGTGTTACAAATGTGGTAAGGCCGGTCATTTTATTGCTAAATGTCCAAATTCAAGTGATAGTGACAGGGGCGAAGACAAGAAGGGGAAGAAGAAAGAAAATAAGAGGTACTACAAGAAGAAGGGCGGCGATGCTCACGTGTGTCGGGAATGGGACTCCGACGAGAGCTGCACCGACTCCTCCTCCGATGAGGATGCCGCCAACATCGCCGTCAACAAGGGACTCCTGTTCCTAAATCTCGGCTACAAGTGCTTCATGGCAAAGGACGGCAAAAAGAAGAAGGTACAATCTATGACCACCCCAAGTATACTACATCTAGTGATGAGGGTAGTTCTAGTGAATATGAAGATGATTTGCTTACTGTTGGGACCATGCTTCGTCGCCGAAGGTCCTACAGGAGGAAACAGTTTCAGTTGAAGTTGTCTGTACGTAATGCCGAAGGGTGCTGTCCATGAAGCTTCGGAATTACAAACCGACTTAAAGATAGAATGACCTTTTAGTCCATAAGAGTTTGAGTCGATGTTGTAAACTTTTATGAGGGGTATGATTGTAATTGTTCACATGCTGTGTCCTGTGTCTATAAATAGTGAACAGTATTCCTTTACTGTTCACGCATTCCTGTAATTGCAAAAGCATCACTCGGGAATTGTTGCTTGTCAAGGCGAAGGTATAATCATACCTTAAACATTGTATTCAAAATAAATACATGAATGATGCCATTTATCTCCAACATATCTATCTTTAATGTTTTACATTTTACATCGTTTTATGATATCTTTGTTACCTTTGTAATGTTATGTTTGTACCCTTCGTCCGAAGTTCATTAAACCATTGAGGAGATAATGCTTCAGCGGACGAAGGGTATTTAATATTTAACATCTTCGTGTTGCCTTGTTCTTGATTCATAGCATTTGAGAACAAGTCCCCAACATTGGCGCCCACCTCCGGTCAACTCACTTCCACTTTTTTGAGCTAATGGCTTCGTTCAACGATCAAGCTGGAGCTGCTTCGGCCCCGAAGCTGGTACTCCCGATAACAGGTGGTTCATGCTCAGAGCCAGCCAACAAAAAGCAGAAGAAGGAAGCACAGAGAAGGGTACAGCATGTTGGGGTGCAAGGACCCTTCATCAAGTCAAGATGGTCTCACATTCCAATTACCTTCTCCCAAGAGGATCTTCAACTCAAGGATTACCCACACAATGATGCTATGGTTATCTCTTGTGTGATCAAAGGATTTCTGGTCCATAATGTTTTGGTTGACACAGGCAGCGCAGCTGATATCATATTTGCTAAAGCTTTCAGACAAATGCAAGAGCCCGAAGACAAGATCCATGATGCTACGCACCCTCTTTGTGGCTTCGGAGGACGACAAATTGTAGCACTTGGGAAGATTACCATGCCAGTAACCTTCGGATTTGTTAACAACACAAGGACTGAGCAAATTGTGTTTGATATTGTTGACATGGAGTATCCTTACAATGCTATCATTGGTCGCGGTACTCTCAATGCCTTCGAAGCAATTCTTCACCCAGCTTACCTATGCATGAAGATACCTTCGGACCAAGGGCCTATTGCTATTCATGGAAGTCAGGAAGCTGCCAGAAGGGCCGAAGGAAATTGGACAGATTCAAAAGCAATCCATAACATAGATGGAGCTGAGGCCTCTGAGCAATACAAGTTCAGAAGGGAAAAAGCTGCTTCAGCTGACCAGCCGAAACCCATGCTCTTATGTGAGGATATAGCAGATCAGAAGGTGCTATTGGGATCTCAATTGTCTGAAGAGCAGGAAAAAACCTTGATAAGGTTCCTGTTCAACAATAAAGATGTTTTTGCTTGGTCAGCTAATGATCTTTGCGGAGTTAACAGGGATGTTATTGAGCACTCGCTCAATGTTGACCCATCCTTTAGACCCAGAAAGCAGAGACTTCGGAAGATGTCTGATGACAAGGCCGAAGGTGCTCGGAATGAAGTGAAAAGACTCCTCAGTGCTGGAGTTATTAGAGAGGTGAAATACCCAGAATGGTTGGCTAACACTGTTATGGTGAAGAAGGCCAATGGTAAATGGAGAATGTGTATTGATTTTACTGACCCCAATAAGGCTTGTCCGAAGGACGAGTTTCCATTGCCAAGGATAGATTCCTTATTCGATGCAACAGCTTCATCAGAGCTTATGAGTTTGCTGGATTGCTATTCAGGCTATCATCAAATCTGGATGAAGAAGGAGGATGAACCGAAAACCAGCTTCATAACCCCTAGCGGGACATATTGCTACCTTCGGATGCCTGAGGGGCTTAAAAATGCTGGAGGAAGCTTCAGCAGAATGACAGTGAAGGTTCTCCATTCTCAGATAGGCACGAATGTACTAACTTATGTTGATGACATCATTGTAAAAAGCACGAAGCAAGATAACCACATTGCTGATTTGCAGGAGACCTTCGCTAATTTTAGACAGGCTGGTTTAAAGCTGAATCCAGAAAAATGTGTCTTCGCAGTAAAGAAGGGGAAATTTCTTGGTTGCCTAGTTTCAACAAAGGGAATTGAGGCTAATCCAAGTAAAATCGAAGCTATACTTCGAATGGAACCACCAAGCACAAAAAAGGGGGCTCAAAGATTGACGGGAAGGCTGGCATCTCTCAACAGATTCATATCCAGATCGGCAGAGAGAAACTTACCATTCTTCGAAGTGCTGAAGTCAGCCGAAGTCTTTCAATGGGGACCAATCCAGCAGAAAGCCTTCGAAGAGCTGAAGCAATATTTGATAGATCTAACAACATTAACTCCACCAACGCCAGGGGCTCCTTTGTTATTATATGTGTCGGTGTTTCGAGACCGGGGGGTCCCTAAGCCGACGAGTGAGTGTGCCGCGTGCCCCAGCCCAGATGGGTCGAGCGCGTGGGCGAGCGCGAATGGGGGAAAAGCGAGGTGGCCGGCGACGAGTCGTGAGAGAGGTGGGAATCCCGCGGCCTTCGTGTTCGACCCGCGCCCAGGTCGGGTGCGCTTGCAGTAGGGGGTTACAAGCGTCCACGCGGGTGAGGGAAGCGAGCGGCCCCAAGAGAGCGCCTGCCTCGTCCTCGTCCCCGCGTGGCCAACCTTCTCTAAGAAGGCCCTGGTCCTTCCTTTTATAGGCGTAAGGAGAGGATCCAGGTGTACAATGGGGGTGTAGCAAGGTGCTACGTGTCTAGCGGGGGTGAGCTAGCGCCCTAAGTACATGCCAATGTGGCAGCCGGAGAGATCTTGGCACCCAGCTGGTGTGGTGTCGTGGCTGTCGGAGGAGCAACGGAGCCTGGCGGAGGGACAGCTGTCGGAGCGGTTGGGCCCTTGCTGACGTCCCCTGCTTCTGTAAGGGAGCTGAGAGCCGTCGTCGTCATGGGCCTAGCGGGGCGCCATCATTGCCTATCTGACGGAGCTAGCCAGATGGGACGCCGGTCTTGTTCCCTGCGGCCCGAGTCGGCTCGGGGTAGGGTGATGATGGCGCTTCCTGTTGACGTGGCGGACTTGTGCCCTAGGTCAGGCGATGTGGAGGCTCCTCCGAAGCCGAGGTCGAGTCTGTCTTCCATGGCCGAGGCCGAGCCCGAGCTCCTGGGTCGGGCGAGGCGGAGGTCCTTTGGCAGAGGCCACGGCGGAGTCCGACCCCTGGGGTCGGGCGAAGCGGAGTTCGTCGTCTTCTGGGGCCTAGCCCGAGTCCGAGCCCTGAGTCGGGCGGAGCGGAGTTCGCCGTCTTCCGGGGCCTTAGCCCGAGTCCGAACCCTGGGTCGGGCGGAGCGGAGTTCGCCGTCTTCCGGGGCCTTAGCCCGAGTCCGAGCCCTGGGTCGGGCGGAGCGGAGTTTGCCATCTTCCGGGGCCTTAGCCCGAGTCCGAGCCCTGGGTCGGGCGGAGCGGAGTTCACCGTCTTCCGGGGCCTTAGCCCGAGTCCGAGCCCTGGGTCGGGCGGAGCTTCCTATGGCGCCTTTGGCAAGGCCTGACTGCCTGTCAGTCTCACTCTGTCAAGTGGCACTGCAGTCGGAATGGCGCAGGCGGTGCTGTCCTTCTGTCAGACCGGTCAGTGGACCGGCGAAGTGACGGCGGTCACTTCGGCTCTGCCGGGGGGCGCGCGTCAGGATAAAGGTGTCAGGCTACCTTTGCGTTAAATGCCCCTGCGACTCGGTCGGTCGGCGCGGCGATTTAGTCAGGGTTGCTTCTTAGCGAAGGCAAGGCCTCGGGCGAGCCGGAGATGTGTCTGCCGTTAAAAGGGGGCCTCGGGCGAGACGGAAACATCTCGGGGTCGGCTGCCCTTGCCCGAGGCTAGGCTCGGGCGAGGCGTGATCGAGTCGCTCGTATGGACTGATCCCTGACTTAATCGCACCCATCAGGCCTCTGCAGCTTTATGCTGATGGGGGTTACCAGCTGAGAATTAGGCGTCTTGAGGGTACCCCTAATTATGGTCCCCGACAGTAGCCCCCGAGCCTCGAAGGGAGTGTTAGCACTCGCTTGGAGGCTTTCGTCGCACTTTTTCGCAAGGGGACCAGCCTTTCTCGGTTGCATTTTGTTCCGGTGGGTGCGCGCAAGCGCACCCGCCGGGTGTAGCCCCTGAGGCCTCGGAGGAGTGGTTTCACTCCTTCGAGGTCTTAATGCCTTGCGTAATGCTTCGGCTGGTCTGGTGGTTCCCTCATGCGAACTTGCCGTAGCCCGGGTGCACGGTCGGGGCCCAAGTTCTCGGGCTGGTATGTTGACGCTGTCAACGGTTTGGCCGGAGCCGGGTTTGCGAGAGCAGCCCCCGATCCTCTGCACAGGGCGAGAGGGCGATCAGGGACAGACTCGGCTTTTTTACATACGCCCCTACGTCGCCTTTCCGCAAGGAGGAGGGGGGGAGAGCGCCATGTTACCCTCGATGGGCACCGAACATGGTGTCTCCGGTGAGCTGCAAGCGGGTAATCCGAGTGGACGTCCGTGCCCCGTTCGTTGGGGGTCGGCTAGGGGCCCAGAGGCACGCCCAAAAGTACCTGCGGGTGATCTGCCGGACCCGGTCCCCTGGCGACGGGGTCCGAGGGCTCGATGCCTCCCTCCGATGGGATTCCGTTACAAAATCGCTCCCGCTGGTCTCGGAAATGTCCTAGGGTACCTCGGGAGCGCAGCCCGAGCCTCGGTTATGTATCGAACGTACCCCTGGTCATCCCTCGCTCGGTGTCTGAGGCGACTGTGAACCCTTCGGGGGCCAGCCTTCGAACCCCTGATCAGTAATGAGCGCGGTGCCCGAGTAGCCTGAGGCGGCCGTGGAACCCTTCGGGGGGCCGGCCTTCGAACCTCTGACCAGTAGTGGGTGTAGGGCCCACGCGATCTGAGGCGGCTGTTGAACCCTCCGGGGGGCCAGCCTTCGAACCCCTGATCAGTAAGGAGGCTCGGAGCCTAGTTCCTTCACGGGGAAGGATCCCTTTCGGGGTATCCCCCTTTCCCGGTCCCTGTCGCAAGAGATAGAGAAAGAGGAAAAAAGGAAAAAGGATACGAAACCGAACGACGCAGCGTACCTTTTTTGGCGCGGTTGTTTCGGCGAAGGCGAAGCGTCGCCCGCTGCTCCTGCTAGAAACGCCGCCTGTCCAGCCGCGGAGTTGATGCGACGGGGCGAGTAGTTGGCGGGGCTGCCGTTGCGCGTGCGCGAGCCGTTCGAGGAACGGACCACGGGCGCGTTGTCCTCACGCCGTGAGAGAGGGTTCTCTTGCTGCCCCCGGATGGGACGTAAGCTTGGCTGACGACGTGTCCGCTGCTCCCGCGCGCCTGCCACCGTCATTACTGCCGGCTCACCTTTGGCCGTGTTGGCCGCCGTGCCAGGCCGGCGCCGCTGGGTCGCGCGCTGGGTCGCCTCGAGTCGCGGTATTGGTTCCGCAATCGAGGAAGTGAGGTGGTGGCACAGGCGGTACAGTTGCTTGCATGCAGCATCCGGCGCGCCGGTCGCGCGACGCGTGGGCCTGGGCCTCCGTGCCGGCGTGTCGGGAGTCAGAGAGGCGCGTCCACTTGGCGCGATTGCATGCCGCCTGCATGGCTGCCCGCCCCTTTCGCCCGTTGGTCTGGGCAAAAGTGGAGGGTCACTTGTAACCGCTGGGCGGTTGCGTGCACCACGCGCGGCGGTTTGGCTTCTTCTGCTCGGAGCCGGTCTGCATGACATGCGGGACCCAGCCCCCGCGCCGCAGGGGAGGGCTTTGGAGCGTGTTGGAGAAGACTCAGCCCGTGACGGTTGGGGGCGCAAGCAGGGAGAGTCGCCTTTAAAAGGAGGGCGACCCCTTCCGTAAGGCGACCATGTCTTCTTCCTCCCTGATGCACCGTGTCTTTCCACCTTCCAAGCCCCCGGATGGGGGAAACCGCCGTCTTTTCGCCCCATCGTTGGAGGAACGCAACTCCGTGGGAGTTGGTACCTTTCAGCCATTGTTCGGCTTCAAGGATTTTCATCACATAGCCCGGTTGCTTCCCTCCGCTGGTGGTCACCCAAGACGGTGACCTCCAGCTCCTGGATGGGGAGAGGCAAACCGGGCTGTGATCCCGGTCTCGCCCTCAGTGTTGAGGGTGTTCGTCATCCTCGCTAGGGCGAGGGGCGAGGCGAGCCGGGGCTCCACCTCCTGCGCGGGTCGGCGGACCACCTCTTCTTCCAGCTTCTGGTGGTGGCAATCGCCCTTTAGCCCTACGGCGGAGACATCCTCCAGCCATGCCGGAGAAGGCGAACTGTTGCTGCCCAGCTAGGATGCAACATTCCGTCTTCTTCCTCGCATTCGCGGCGAGGACGGCTGCGAGGATCTGCCGGGATGCTCGGGGGCGTCCCGCGTTTTGCTAGTGATTCGCCCAGAGCTTGTCGCTCCACGGGCTTCCCTGGCGGGGAGGTTGTCCATACCTGTGGAGACGGAACCGGAGTTCCGTTTGTAATGGCACTTCGAATGCCAGGGTTTTTTGTTCATTACGGCTTTCGGGGCCTGAACATGTATGTAACTTCGGCA
Source organism: Zea luxurians (assembly GCA_029449295.1). NCBI lineage: Eukaryota > Viridiplantae > Streptophyta > Magnoliopsida > Poales > Poaceae > Zea > Zea luxurians. The sequence goes on from JAOPSE010000009.1 coordinate 120,555,279, forward strand.
CGGAGCCGTGTTTTTTCCTCATTCTTGAGCACTAAGACTCGTCTGTTGACTATCTGAACTGCTTCACCAAGCATGAGTCGCCCCGTGTCAAGGTGACGAGTGAGGTATCCGTATCCCGGAGGCGTAGGAGTCCCTCGGCTCGGTCGGCCCTGCTGTCCGAGGCTCCTCTAGCTTAGTTAAAGAGACCCCTCGGCCGCTCTTCGACGAGCCGAGGCCAGGGGTAGCGATATCAGTATGAACAGAGGCGGAGTTGGCTCGAAAATGAAACCTGGTTGGCCGGAGCCTAGCCGGGTTGTCCGTTGGCAGGATCGACGTCGGAGTTGATCAGCCGAGGCTTCGGACCGGGCTGGCGCCCTCGGAAGATGGTTGGCCGAGGCCCCAGGGGTGACCGGCTGAGCCGCCTGCTCGGGCCGGATTCCCGGAGAAGTCCCTGGCAGCGATTGCCCGGGCGTGGTGATGACGTCGTCCTTCGGAGCGAAGACCCTCGGACCACGTCGCCGTCCGAGGCTAGGTCGGGCCTCGCCGAAGGTGCCGTCGATGCCGAGGGTGTTGCTGCCCTCTTCCAGCGTCAAGACCCGAGCCTGCAGGATCAGATTGTCTTGTAGCGTGTGCCTTGTGCGGCCGTCGAGGCCAGAACACACACCCTCGCTGCGTTGTAAAGCTGCGTCTCTTTTCCTCTTGTTTCGAGTATCTGGACTTTTTGTCGGTAACAGGGATGTTTGTGCGAGCGAGAGTTGCTTCTCGCGGAAGGTGATGAGTGAGGTATCCGTATCCCGGAGGCGTGGGAGTCCCTCGGCTCGGTCGGCCTTGCCGCTTACGCGTACTTTCACCCATCCATGAGGCCCTGTCACCGACTCGATCGAGAAGGCTCGAAGGATCGCTTCGGCAGAAGGGCTTCCGAGCGTAAAGACTTGTTCGATCCGCGGAGTCACTTTATCCGAACGCGAGTTACTTATCGCAGAAGGTGATGAGTGAGGTATTCGTATCCCAGAGGCGTAGGAGTCCCTCGGCTCGGTCAGCCTTGGCTGCTTACGTGTACTCCATCGTTTCCAGGACCCACTTTTCGAAGTAGTCAAAAAGCACGAAAGATATTCTGGTAGAAGAGATTTTTTTTTCGAGGAAAATTTTGACGCAGAGGGGGTTTCCCCCCCTTTTAGCCCCCGAGGGAGGGTCGGGCTTTGTCGAGGCGAGGCCGACCCTTCCTTGTTGACTAAACTTTGCGTGGGTGCGAGGTATATGAACAACTTGGAAACATCTTAAGGGTAGAAGCGACGTAGCTGTTGGATGTTCCAAGCGTTGCTGTAGACCTCGCCTTGACTGTTGGCCAGCTTGTACGTTCCGGGCTTCAGAACTTTGGCGATGACGAATGGCCCCTCCCAGGGGGGCGTGAGCTTGTGCCTCCCTCGGGCGTCTTGCCGCAGTCGAAGCACCAGGTCGCCCACCTGGAGGTCTCAGGGTCGGACCCCTCGGGCGTGGTAGCGTCGCAGGGACTGCTGATACCGCGCCGAGTGTAGTAAGGCCCTATCCCGAGCCTCTTCCAGCTGGTCCAGCGAGTCTTCTCGGCTAGCTTGGTTGCTTTCATCGTCATAGGCCCTCGTCCTCGGGGAGCCGTATTCCAGGTCAGTGGGCAAGACGGCCTCGGCCCCGTAGACCAGGAAGAACGGCGTGAAACCCGTGGCTCGGCTCGGCGTTGTCCTCAGGCTCCAGACCACCGAGGGGAGTTCCTTCATCCATCGCTTGCCGAACTTGTTGAGGTCGTTGTAAATCCGAGGCTTGAGCCCTTGTAGAATCATGCCGTTGGCACGCTCTACTTGCCCATTCGACATGGGATGAGCTACGACAGCCCAGTCCACCCGGATGTGGTGATCCTCGCAAAAATTCAAGAATTTTTTGCCGGTGAACTGGGTGCCGTTGTCAGTGATGATGGAGTTTGGGACCCCAAAGCGATGGATGATGTTGGTGAAGAACGCCACCGCCTGCTCGGACCTGATGCTGTTCAGGGGTCGGACCTCGATCCACTTGGAGAATTTGTCGACGGCGACCAGCAGGTGCGTGTAGCCCCCGGGCGCCTTCTGCAGAGGGCCGACGAGGTCCAGACCCCACACAGCGAAGGGCCAGGTGATGGGTATCGTCTGCAGAGCCTGAGCGGGCAGGTGGGTCTGCTTCGCATAGAATTGACACCCCTCGCAGGTGCGGACGATTCGAGTGGCGTCAGCCACCGCCGTCGGCCAGTAGAAGCCTTGCCGGAAAGCGTTCCCGACGATGGCTCGGGGCGCTGCATGATGGCCGCAAGCCCCCGAGTGTATCTCTTGCAGGAGTTCCTGACCTTCGGCGATGGAGATGCATCGCTGGAGGGTGCCCGAGGGGCTGCGGTGGTAAAGCTCCTTCTCATCGCCCAGCAGGACGAACGACTTGGCGCATCGCGCTACCCGCCGAGCCTCGGCTTGGTCGAGGGGTAGCTCTCCTTGGCGGAGATAGTGTAGGTACGGGGTCTACCAATCTCGATCAGGCGTGACCTCGCTCCGCTCCTCCTCGATGCGCAGCGCCTCGCCCTCGGGGGCCGGGGGTACCTCGGGCTGAACCGAGGACGCCTCGGGATGGGCCGAGGGTACCTCGGACTGAACCGAGGACGCCTCGGGCTAGGCCGAGGGTACCTCGGACTCGGGCGTGTCATCGATCTTGACGGAGGGTTGGTGCAGATCCCGGGAGAAGACGTCCGGGGGAACCGTCGTTCGCCCCGAGGCTATCTTTGCCAGCTCGTCCGCAGTCTCGTTGTAGCGCCGGGCGATGTGGTTAAGCTCGAGCCCGTAGAACTTGTCTTCCAGGCGCCGAACCTCATCACAGTAGGCCTCCATCTTCGGGTCACGGCAGTGGGAGTTCTTCATGACTTGGTCGATGTCGAGCTGCGAGTCGCCGCGAGCGTCGAGGCGTCGGACCCCTAGCTCGATGGCGATTCGCAATCCGTTGATCAGAGCTTCGTACTCAGCCACATTGTTGGACGCCGGGAAATGGAGACGCAGCACGTAGCATAGGTGTTTCCCGAGGGGCGAGACGAAGAGCAGGCCCGCGCCGGCTCCCGTCTTCATCAGCGACCCGTCGAAAAACATGGTCCAGAGCTCTGGTTGGATCGGAGCCGTCGGCAGCTGGGTGTCGACCCATTCGGCTACGAAGTCCGCCAGTACCTGGGACTTGATGGCCTTCCGAGGGGCGAACGAGATTGTCTCGCCCATGATTTCCACCACCCACTTTGCGATCCTGCCCGAGGCCTCTCGGCACTGGATGATCTCCCCCAGGGGGAAGGATGACACCACAGTTACCGAATGAGACTCGAAGTAATGTCGCAACTTTCGCCTCGTCAGGATTACTGCATACAGTAGCTTCTGAACTTGTGGGTAGCGGACCTTGGTTTCGGACAGCACCTCGCTGACGAAGTAAACTGGCCTCTGAACGGGCAATGCATGCCCCTCTTCTTGCCTTTCGACCACAATCGCGGCGCTAACCACCTGAGTGGTCGCGGCGACGTAGACCAAGAGGGCTTCTCCATCAGCTGGGGGTACCAAGATAGGCGCCTTGGTGAGGAGCGCCTTCAGGTTCCCGAGAGCTTCCTCGGCCTCGGGGGTCCAAGTGAAGCACTCGGCCTTCCTTAAGAGGCGGTACAGAGGCAGGCCTCTTTCGCCGAGGCGTGAGATGAAACGGCTCAAGGCCGCGAGACATCCCATGACCCTCTGTACGCCTTTTAAGTCCTTGATGGGCCCCATGCTGGTGATGGCTGCGATTTTCTCTGGGTTGGCTTCAATGCCCCGCTCGGAGACGATGAACCCCAAGAGCATGCCTCGGGGCACCTCGAAGACACACTTCTCAGGATTGAGCTTGACGTCCTTTGCCTTGAGACACCGGAATGTCACTTCAAGGTCGGAGAGGAGGTCGGAGGCTTTCCTTGTCTTGACTACGATGTCATCGACGTAGGCCTCGACCGTGCGACCGATGTGTTCGCCGAACACATGGTTCATGCACCGCTGGTACGTCGCACCCGCGTTCCTCAAACCGAACGGCATGGTGACATAGCAGTACATGCCGAAGGGCGTGATGAAAGAAGTCGCGAGCTGGTCGGACTCTTTCATCTTGATTTGATGATACCCTGAGTAGGCATCGAGGAAAGACAGGGTTTCGCACCCAGCAGTGGAATCCACGATTTGATCGATGCGAGGTAGAGGGTAGGGAACCTTCGGACATGCTTTGTTGAGACCAGTGTAGTCTACACACATCCGCCATTTCCCCCCTTTCTTTCTCACAAGCACAGGGTTGGCAAGCCATTCGGGATGGAATACCTCTTTGATGAACCCAGCTGCCATCAGCTTGTGGATCTCATCACCTATCACTCTGCGCTTCTCCTCGTCGAACCGGCGCAGAGGCTGCCTGACCGGTCGGGCTCCAGCCCGAATATCCAGCGAGTGCTCGGCGACATCCCTCGGTATGCCGGGCATGTCCGAGGGACTCCACGCAAAGACGTCGGCGTTTGCACGGAGAAAGTCAACGAGCACTGCTTCCTATTTGGGGTCGAGCCCGGAATCGGTCCGGATCTGCTTGGAGGTGTCGCCACTAGGGTCGAGAGGGACGGCCTTAACCGTCACCGCTGGCTCGAAATTGCCGGCATGTCGCTTCACGTCTGGCACCTCTCTGGAGAGGTTCTCCATGTCGGCGATGAGGGCATCGGACTCGGCGAGGGCCTCGACGTACTCCACGCACTCCACGTCGCATTCGAACGCGTGTTTGTACGTGGGGCCGATGGTGATGACCCCATTGGGGCCCGGCATCTTGAGCTTTAGGTAGGTGTAGTTGGGGACGGCCATGAACTTCACGTAGCATGGCCTCCCCAATACCGTGTGGTAGGTTCCTCGGAACCCGACCACCTCGAACGTCAGAATCTCCCTTCGGAAGTTGGAGGGCGTTCCGAAGCAGACAGGAAGGTCGAGCTGTCCGAGGGGCTGGACGCGCTTCCCAGGAATGATCCCGTGGAAGGGCGCTGCTCCTGCTCGGACGGAGGACAGATCGACGCGCAGGAGCCTGAGGGTCTCGGCATAGATGATGTTGAGGCAGCTGCCCCCATCCATCAGGACCTTGGTGAGCCTGACGTCGCCGATGATGGGATCGACGACGAGCGGGTATTTCCCCGGGCTCGGCACGTGGTCGGGGTGGTCAGCTTGGTCGAAGGTGATGGGCTTGTCGGACCAGTCTAGGTAGACTGGCGCCGCCACCTTCACCGAGCAGACCTCCCGACGCTCTCGCTTGCGATGCCGAGCCGAGGCATTCGCCGCATGCCCTCCGTAGATCATGAAGCAGTCGCGGACCTCGGGGAACTCTCCTGCTTGGTGATCTTCCTTTTTGTCGTCGTCGCGGGCCCTGCCACCCTCTGCGGGTGGCCCGGCCCTGTGGAAGTGGCGCCGAAGCATGACGCACTCCTCGAGGGTGTGCTTGACGGGCCCCTGATGGTAAGGGCACGGCTCCTTGAGCATCTTGTCGAAGAGGTTAGCACCTCCGGGGGGCTTCCGAGGGTTCTTGTACTCGGCGGCGGCGACAAGGTCTGCGTCGGCGGCATTGCGTTTCGCTTGCGACTTCTTCTTGCCTTTCTTCTTGGCGCCGCGCGGAGTAGACGCCTCGGGAGCCTCTTCCGTCGGGCGGCCCTGGGGCTGCTTGTCCTTTCGGAAGATGGCCTCGACCGCCTCCTGGCCAGAGGCGAACTTGGTGGCGATGTCCATCAGCTTGCTCGCCCTGGTGGGGGTCTTGCGACCCAACTTGCTCACCAGGTCGCGGCAGGTGGTGCCAGCAAGGAACGCGCCGATGACATCGTAGTCGGTGATGTTGGGCAGCTCGGTGTGCTGCTTCGAGAATCGCCGGATGTAGTCCCGAAGAGACTCTCCCGGCTGTTGCCGGCAGCTTCGGAGGTCCCAGGAATTCCCGGGGCGCACGTACGTGCCCTGGAAGTTGCCGGCGAAGGCTTGGACCAAATCCTCCCAGTTGGAGATCTGCCCCGGAGGCAGGTGCTCCAACCAGGCGCGAGCAGTGTCGGAGAGGAACAGGGGGAGGTTGCGGATGATGAGGTTGTCGTCGTCCGTTCCACCCAGTTGGCAGGCCAGGCGGTAGTCTGCGAGCCACAATTCCGGTCTCATTTCCCCCGAGTACTTGGTGATAGTAGTTGGGGGTCAGAAACGGGTCGGAAACGGCGCCCGCCGGATGGCCCGGCTGAAGGCCTGCGGACCAGGTGGTTCGGGCGAGGGACTCCGATCCTCCCCACTGTCGTAGCGTCCCCCACGCCTGGGGTGGTAGCCTCGGCGCACCCTTTCGTCGAGGCGGGCCCGACGGTCGCGACGATGGTGCTCGTTGCCGAGGTGGCCCGGGACCACAGGCGCGGTGTTGCGCGTGCGCCCGGTGTAGACCGAGGCTTCCCGCATGAATCGAGAAGTCACGGCATGAGGTTCTGAGGGGTACCCCTGTCTTCGGGAGGCAGAGCTCGCGGCCCGCCGGGCCGCGGCGCCTTCCAGGAGATTCTTGAGCTCTCCCTGGATTCGCCGACCCTCGGTGGTTGATGGCTCCGGCATCGCGCGGAGGAGCATCGCTGCGGCTGCCAGGTTCTGACCGACCCCGCTTGATGCGGGTGGCGGCCTGTCCCTGACATCGTTGGCGACGCGGTGCTGGAAACCCTGGGGCAGATGACATGTTTCTCCGGCCGGGGGTTGGCCCGCCCATACCTGCCCGACGTCCCGGCGGATCGACTCGAGCGCTCCTGCTCCCTCGTCGAGCCTGGCCTGCGCCCCGCGGACTTGCTCGAGCTGTGGGTCGTGACCCCCCGCCGGAACGGGGACCACAGCTAGCTCCCGCGGGATGTCAGCGCGAGGCACCGGCCTAGGGAGATCACCATCCTCCGGCATGCCGAGATGGTTGCCTTCGGAGGGATCCCCTAGCTCGACGTGGAAACATTCGCGGCTCGGGCCGCAGTCCTTGTCGTCAAGGCTGCGGCTGCCGTCGGAACAGTCGGAGAGGCAGTAGTCACATGCGGTCATAAAGTCCCGCATGGCACTGGGGTTGCCAAATCCAGAGAAATCCCAGCAGATGCTGGGATCGTCATCTTCCTCGGACCCAGAGGGCCCGTAGGTCGAGACGTCCGTCAATCGGTCCCAAGGCGACCGCACACGAAACCCCAGAGGGGTTGCACTCGCCTCAACGTGAGCGCCCGCCAAAGCGAGGTCGCTAGGCGGGTTGAGGCCGAGTCGAAATGACGTAGGATGGGAATCAGTCTGTACCTTTTGGTCGACGAGGAGCGACACAGTCACGTCGGGGACTGATGGCGCCGTCGTCTTGGGTACGAGGGCGACGTCCTGCAGGCCCTTCGCGAGCGTGCTGGCGTCGTCCACTTGCTCGGGATTGGCGTGTCGCGGGGGGACGGCGCTCGCCTTCGTCTCAAACGCGAGGTTGACGCCCGACGCGCCCTCCGTTGGGGCGCTGGGGACGTCGGTTCGCTCGACAGCCGACGGAGCGCGGCCTCCCGCTCGGCCCTGGTTGCCCCGCCTCCTCCTCCGATGGCGGGGGAGAGGACGGGGCGAGCTCGAATGTTGTTCTTCCACCTCGCGGGGAAGACGTCGTCGATTCCGCCTCCGGTGGGCGGGCTGTCGACCGCCATTGTCGTCGTCGCGCGGCGGTGGAAGGAGTATCATGTCGTAGCTGCCGTCGAGAGACATGAACTCGAGACTCCCGAAACGCAGCGTGCCCCTACCTGGCGCGCCAACTGTCGGCGTTTCGAGACCGGGGGGTCCCTAAGCCGACGAGTGAGTGTGCCGCGTGCCCCAGCCCAGATGGGTCGAGCGCGTGGGCGAGCACGAAGGGGGGAAAAGCGAGGTGGCCGGCGACGAGTCGTGAGAGAGGTGGGAATCCCGTGGCCTTTGTGTTCGACCCGCGCCCAGGTCGGGTGCGCTTGCAGTAGGGGGTTACAAGCGTCCACGCGGGTGAGGGAAGCGAGCGGCCCCAAGAGAGCGCCTGCCCCGTCCTCGTCCCCGCGCGGCCAACCTTCTCTAAGAAGGCCCTGGTCCTTCCTTTTATAGGCGTAAGGAGAGGATCCAGGTGTACAATGGGGGTGTAGCAAGGTGCTACGTGTCTAGCGGGGGTGAGCTAGCGCCCTAAGTACATGCCAATGTGGCAGCCGGAGAGATCTTGGCACCCAGCTGGTGTGGTGTCGTGGCTGTCGGAGGAGCAATGGAGCCTGGCGGAGGGACAGCTGTCAGAGCGGTTGGGCCCTTGCTGACGTCCCCCTGCTTCCGTAAGGGAGCTGAGAGCCGCCGTCGTCATGGGTCTAGCGGGGCGCCATCATTGCCTATCTGACGGAGCTAGCCAGATGGGACGCCGGTCTTGTTCCCTGCGGCCCGATTCGGCTCGGGGTAGGGTGATGATGGCGCTTCCTGTTGACGTGGCGGACTTGTGCCCTAGGTCGGGCGACGTGGAGGCTCCTCCGAAGCCAAGGTCGAGTCTGTCTTCCATGGCCGAGGCCGAGCCCGAGCTCCTGGGTCGGGCGAGGCGGAGGTCGTTTGGCAGAGGCCAGGGCGGAGTCCGACCCCTGGGGTCGGGCGAAGTGGAGTTCGTCGTCTTCTGGGGCCTAGCCTGAGTCCGAGCCCTAAGTCGGGCGGAGCGGAGTTCGCCGTCTTCCGGGGCCTTAGCCCGAGTCCGAGCCCTGGGTCGGGCGGAGCGGAGTTCGCCGTCTTCCGGGGCCTTAGCCCGAGTCCGAGCCCTGGGTCGGGCGGAGCGGAGTTCGCCGTCTTCTGGGGCCTTAGCCCGAGTCCGAGCCCTGGGTCGGGCGGAGCGGAGTTCGCCGTCTTCCGGGGCCTTAGCCCGAGTCCGAGCCCTGGGTCGGGCGGAGCTTCCTATGGCGCCTTTGGCAAGGCATGACTGCCTGTCAGTCTCACTCTGTCAAGTGGCACTGCAGTCGGAATGGCGCAGGCGGCGCTGTCCTTCTGTCAGACCGGTCAGTGGAGCGGCGAAGTGATGGCGGTCACTTCGGCTCTGCCAGGGGGCGCGCGTCAGGATAAAGGTGTCAGACTACCTTTGCGTTAAATGCCCCTACGACTCGGTCGGTCGGCGCGACGATTTAGTCAGGGTTGCTTCTTAGCGAAGGCAAGGCCTCGGGCGAGCCGGAGATGTGTTTGCCGTTAAAAGGGGGCCTCGGGCGAGACGGAAACATCTCGGGGTCGGCTGCCCTTGCCCGAGGCTAGGCTCGGGCGAGGCGTGATCGAGTCGCTCGTATGGATTGATCCCTGACTTAATCGCACCCATCAGGCCTCTACAGCTTTATGCTGATGGGGGTTACCAGCTGAGAATTAGGCGTCTTGAGGGTACCCCTAATTATGGTCCCCGACAATATGTGGCAGCTTCGCACTCAGCAGTAAGTGCGGCACTTGTCCTGGAGAAGCTTGAAGGCCAAGTTAAGAAGCAGGCCCCAATATATTTCGTATCCGAGGTTCTTAGTTTATCAAAGAAAAATTATACCGAATTGGAGAAGGTACTGTATGCTGTTTTGATGGCCTCCAGGAAGCTTTGGCATTATTTTCAAGCATACAACATAATTGTTCCTTCTTCACAACCTCTGAAGGATATTATGAGAAACCGAGAAGCTACTGGAAGGATTGGAAAATGGGCTGCAGAGCTCAATGAATTTTGTATTGATTATGTTCATAGATCCTCGATTCAGTCCCAGGCGTTAGCAGACTTCATTGCTGACTGGACGCCAGGGGCTCAAGAGGAAGAAACAAATAAAGATGCCGAAGCATGGACAGTGTTTTGCGATGGGTCTTGGGGAACCTTCGGAGCAGGAGCGGCTGCTGTGTTGGTTTCACCTTCCAAAGTTAAAACTTGTTATGCGGCAAGACTTGATTTTAGTTGCACAAATAATATCGCTGAATATGAAGCTCTGCTCTTGGGTCTTTGGAAGTTAAAGGCAATGGGAATCAGAAGGGCCATTCTTAAAACTAATTCTCAAGTTATTTCTGGTCATGTTGACAAGAGCTATAAAGCAAGAGACCCGAAACTTGAAAAGTATCTAGATACAGTCCGAAGGATTGAGGCTTCCTTCGAAGGTTTCTCTGTCAAAAATATTCCTCGTGGAGAAAATGAATACGCTGATCTATTGGCCAAGTCAGTAGCCCAAGGGCTGCCCATACCTTCGGAAGTATTTTTCGAAACAATAAAAGCACCTTCGGTCGAGCTTCTTGAAAGAGCAATCCTTAATATATCCCCTGTTTATAGCGAGGATTGGAGAACCGAGATCGTCTCTTTCCTTCAGGGTAATTTTATTTCAGACGATGAAGCTTATAACAGGAGAATAGAAGCAAGAGCTCGACCATATGTCATAATAGAAGGGGAGTTATACAAGCGTGGGGTCTGTTCCCCATTGCTCAAGTGTTTATCCAGATCCGAAGGTATAGAATTAATGAAGGAAATACATGCAGGCCTGTGTGGATCTCACATTGGATCTACGCCCTTGCTTGGGAAAGTTTTTCGCCAAGGATTTTATTGGCCAAAGGCAGCTTCGGATGCAGCGGATATAGTCCAAAAGTGCGAAGGTTGTCAGAAATGTGCAAGAGATCAAAAACAACCTTCGTCTTTAACTCAATTAATACAACCCACTTGGCCGTTGCAGAGGTGGGGCCTTGATTTGCTAGGCCCATTACCACCAGCACAGGGGAACTTAAGATATGTGATAGTGGCAGTGGAGTATTTTTCCAAATGGATTGAGGCAAAGCCCTTAGCCACAATAACTTCATTTACTATTCAAAAGTTTTTCTGGCAGAACATTGTTTGTCGCTTCGGAGTGCCGAAGGCCATTACTGTGGACAATGGGACACAGTTTGATTCTGAAGCCTTCACAGAATTTTTTGATCGAATTGGCACGAAGATCCATTTTGCATCAGTTCGACACCCAGAGTCAAATGGACTTGTCGAAAGAGCTAATGGGATCATAATGACAGGAATAATGAAGTCAATCTTCAACCAGCCTAGGGGAAAATGGCCTGACGAGCTAATCAAAGTGGTATGGAGCCATAATACAACCATGTCAAGGTCAACAGGTTTTACGCCCTTTAAACTATTGTTCGGTGACGAAGCAATAACCCCAGAAGAGGCCAAAGCAGGATCAATAAGGGTAGTAGCTTCGGCAGAAGGCAAAGACGAAGCTGATTGCTCTGTAGAAAAAGATGCTATTGAAGGGATCAGACTTCAAGCTGTGGAAAACATCAATAAATATCAAGCTGAAACAATAAAATGGCGTGACAGAAAAGTCAAGCTGAAGAACATTGAACCAGGGCACTTGGTACTTCGAAGAGTAGCCAACCCTGAGACAGCAGGCAAATTACAGCTGAAGTGGGAAGGCCCCTTTTTGGTAGTATTTTCGTCAAGACCCGGTTCCTACAGATTGAAGGATATGGACGGCAACGACATTCCTAGATCATGGAATGCGGATGAGCTTCGACGATATTATGTTTAGCTTGATGTAATTTTTTATATTCTTTTTCGTGGCACCCTTTTCCTTTCCAAAGGGGGAGAAAGGTTTTTAATGGGGCCACAACATGTAATTTTCCTTATTTCAATTTTATGAGAGTGATATCCCCCAAAAAATGTAAATGTAAATGTAAAAGGAAAAAGAAAAGGAAACAGGGAGAAGCTCAAAAGTTGTTCCTAAGGGAATGCAGAGCTTACAGCGAAAAATAAACGCTGATTCCGTTGAAAGTAAAAGGCGAAGAAGCTCCTAAGGGAGGCTTACAGCGAAAAATAAACGCTGATTCCGCTGAAAGTAAAAGGCGAAGAAGCTCCTAAGGGAGGCTTATAGCGAAAAATAAACGCTGATTCCGCTGAAAGTAAAAGGCGAAGAAGCTCCTAAGGGAGGCTTACAGAGAAAAGTCAACACTGAAGGACTATGATTATGTATTTTGATATTCATTTGCACAATGCATCTCATCATGTCATTTGCATTCATAAACATGCATTTAGACATATATAGAATCATCATTGTACCGCATAAAAACACAGATGCTTCGGCGATGAGGAAAAACTCGAAGGAAAATTTTTATGCTTCGTTGTGTACGAAAAGAAGGGAAGGTGTTTTTCGCCTTCGGCTCAAAAGAGAAGTTTCGTCCATAGCAAAGCAGATTGTACGCAGACAGCAGAAACAAAATATATTACAAGGTATGTACAAATTTACATAAGTTGTTCCATAACTATATTACAAAAGTTTCTCCAGAATTTTTGCAGGACAGTATATTGTAAACAATTATCAAGCTTCCGGCTAGGCTTCGTCAAACTTCAACTTTGTCAAACTTCAGCTTCGTCATCCTGCGTACATCAAATAGCAAAATAAGAAAGGTGCAAATTTCAAGGAGAAGGTAAAAGTAACAAAAATAAGTTTCTTACCGGCTTAATATGACTTCGAGCTTCATCACCCGCCATCTTTCGCCCGCCACCTACCCAGATCTGGGTCATGAATCTATTTCCAATGCTTCGAGCTAGGCTTGGGATATCTATCAGATCTGATGCTGACAAGCTGAAGTTTGGTCTGTTCACAATATTTCCATGCGTGCAGCCAGCCTTCAGAAAAGCGGTGGCCGTGCCCCGAGAAGCTACCAGGGCGCAGAAGTCGGCATGCCCACCAATAACTTCATCAAGGGCATCAACCTCGCCTTCAATATATTCTAACGTGCTTGGCAGATTATCAGCTGAAGGTGTAAATTTTGCAGAGCTGGCTCCGACAGAATGAAACACATCCTTCAGCCGTTGCACGCATCGGTTGCCGAAGCTTAGGCATTTCTCTTGAAGTTCTTTAAAGGATTTCTGCAAATTTGAATTTTTATCCATCTCAGTTTTCAGGCTTGCTTCGAGATATTTCTTTTCTTGCTCAAATTTTTCTGACTGTTGGAGCAATTCATTCTTTAAGCTGTTATTCTCAGTTTGGATTTCAGCCAAAGAACCCTCCATAGACTGAATAACAAAATCTTTCTTTTCTAATGCACCTTCGTGCTCTTTGACCATCATTTCAAGATCTTGGATGGTGAAATCCTTCTTTTTCAAATCAGCTTCGTAATTTTCAACCTTTTGAGCCAAATTTTGGATGACGGCTTTGTTCTTCTCTTCTTCGAGATCTTGTTGCATTTTTAGAACTTTACTTAACAGTATGCTCTGTCGAAAAGATCTTCGTTAGAAAATGACCTAAAAGATAATAATAAAATAGCAAAAATATTTGTTACCTTGAAGTTAGCATAAAGCAAACTTCCGGCGATATGGTGCCGTTGGTAACGGCAGAGGTCCACTTCCAGCTTCAGCAAGCCTATGTTTTTGCAGAGAGTTCTAACAATTTTAGCTTCACTGCGGTTTCGAAGGCACCTCAGCTTTCCTTCGTTAACCCCACCAAATAGTGTAGCCCCTGGCTTATATCCGCAGGCTATGGCACATCTTTTAAGCTCTGCTTTTTCAGCGTCTGTCATCTCTTGCCCAAGTAGATCTTGAAATTCAAAATCTTCACCCTCCAAAATGTCTTCAGCTTGTTTTCTCCCCTTTTCAGTGCCTGTGCTCGCCGCGGCCACAGCAGATTCTTCCTCAGTCATTTTTAAGAGTATGTTATCAATAACTTCAAGTGTCTCGTCCAGGTTCAGATCTTCTGCGGCCTCAGTTTCAACTCCGGCAGCTTCGGCTGCGCCAGTTTCAGCTTCGAAGATTTCCGCTCTGGTGGTTTCGGCTGTGGCGCCTTTAGCTTCGGCAGTTCCGGCAGTCTGGTCAATAGCAATTCTTGATGCCGGTGTCGGTAACGGTGTCCCATGAATTACATTTGTTATTTGAATAATCCTTCGTTTTTTTCGGCAGTGCAGGACCTTCTGCCGAAGCTGCCTTGTCCTTCTGAAAAAACTTCGTCAGTTCCAACGCCAGCGGACTTAGCTTGACAGGCAAGGGTTCAGTCATTACCTTCATAATCTCTTCTACTTCAACAGCAGAAGGCGTTGCAGGAGTATCTTCTTCTTGAACCAACGTTCTTGGTTCTGGAGATGCAGTTTTCCTCTTTCCTGCAGTGGCCACCTTCGGCTCAGGATTCAACTCTTCAGGGCTAAGTTTTTTAGAATCTCCCCTTTTCTTTTTGGTCACCTTGGCGATCTCTTCATCAGCAGCGCTGGAAATTCTTTTTCGCTTCGGGCCTCCAGCATCTCCGCCTAGGCGATCATAATCAGCATATTCAAAACCTATGGCATCAAGCACCCTGTTCAGCCTTCGCTTCGGCCGAGTGCCGAAGGCTGCTGTCATCAGCTGGTCCTCTTTTTTGGAGTAATTTCCAAGTATTTCGTTACTCATTACTTCAATTGTATCGAGCCATTCTTGGTAGGGTGTTTTAAAATATTTCTTAAACTTATAATAATATGGTAGTCGGAGAAGCTCCCCTTCCTTCTTTTCTCCTTTAAGCTTCGGCATAGTCCACTCCTTCATAGTCGGAAATACTCTGAAGGCCAGAAATTCCTGCACTAGATCTCTAGTGCCAATGTGTTCTGCAATAATTTTGAATTCGGCCAGTGCGGCCCAAGTTGGACCTTCGGTTGTCATTCTGTAGCGGGGTCTTGTTTCTCCGAAGATTAGTTCAAGATGGCTCTGTACTAGCTTCTCTCTGTCTTCATCAACTTTAACATAAAACCATTCTGACTTCCAGCCTACCGGCCATTTGCTTCAGTAGCTAATCACAGGAAATTTTGTGGTCTTCCGATAAGCAAAATTGTAACAACCAAAATTTTCGTGCAACTCATCCTTTCTGGCCTTCGTCTGGTAATGCAGCTCGTGCACTCGACAGAAGCTGTCGGCAAACGGCTCCACCGTCTGGCTTCGGAGAGCCCAGATATAAACGCTAAGCCTAACGATGGCGTTGGGGGTCAACTGGTGAAAATAGATCCCAAACCTTTGCAGCACATCAGAAATCATCCTATTCAAAGGAAATCTCAACCCGACCTTTAAAAAACTCTTGAAAATAACTATTTCATCCTTTTTTGGCTTCAGGGTAGTCTCCTCTCCCCCGAATCGAAGTAGCTTCTTCTCATCTTCTCTGAAATAGCCCGCCTTTACCATTTTGGAGAAATCCGCCTTGGAAATAGTCGACTTCCCGAAGTCCAAATGGCTAGGTTTGCTCGGTACTGCAATATGGTAATCATCGTCAGAACCAGCTTCCTCAATATCTCCTCGTTCTGCTTCGGCAGCAGCCTGTTCAGTTTCGGCAGTAGGGATTCTTTCCGAAGTCACCAATCCGGATCGCTGCATTGCTTCGGAGATAGGAACAATCTCTGCACCTTCAACTTCGCCTCCCTCACGCTCAACTCTAGCAGTAGAGCGCAATCTGGCCATTTAATTTTAAATTTCTTGAAAGATTTCTCGGGAACTAAATAACCTCTTCTTCTGACGAAGCTTCTCTTCTGACGAAGCAGACACCAAATTGGAGCTTCGTCTTAATCCGAGAGTCGAGCTTCGGCTATGGTTAAAAATTTTGGCAGCAAAACAGTGTAATAGCAATGAATGATGTGGTAACTTTACACCTACCAGTCTATTTATATAGTGTTGCAGGAAAGAAGGTGAATCGTCGGGAATTTTTACACCAGGCAAGCGGTTGCTCGCACCCGCTGAACGGTGGACCGCAAAAGCCAGAATAGTGAACTCGCATGGTGGAATCACTACGCGCTCGAAAGCTGTATCGTTTCTCGACAACGAGCTCAGGGAAGGTGTTTTTCGGACCTTCGGCTTCCTGAAGCCTGAGAGACTTTTTTCACGGATCAAGCTCGTTACGAAAAACGATCTAGCATCGCGAAGGGGCTACTGTTGGGACCATGCTTCGTCGCCGAAGGTCCTGCAGGAGGAAACAATTTCGGTTGAAGTTGTCTGTACGTAATGCCGAAGGGTGCTGTCCATGAAGCTTCGGAATTACAAACCGACTTAAAGATAGAATGACCTTTTAGTCCATAAGAGTTTGAGTCGATGTTGTAAACTTTTATGAGGGGTATGATTGTAATTGTTCACAGGCTGTGTCCTGTGTCTATAAATAGTGAACAGTATTCCTTTACTATTCACGCATTCCTGTAATTGCAAAAGCATCACTCGGGAATTGTTGCTTGTCAAGGCGAAGGTATAATCATACCTTAAACATTGTATTCAAAATAAATACATGAATGATGCCATTTATCTCCAACATATCTATCTTTAATGTTTTACATTTTACATCGTTTTATGATATCTTTGTTACCTTTGTAATGTTATGTTTGTACCCTTCGTCCGAAGTTTATTAAACCATTGAGGAGATAATGCTTCAGCTGACGAAGGGTATTTAATATTTAACATCTTCGTGTTGCCTTGTTCTTGATTCATAGCATTTGAGAACAAGTCCCCAACACTTACTCTTTTTGCCGACCTTAACATGCAACAAAAAGAAAAATTAAATGAATTAATAGGAGCTATTCATGAGAAGGATGAACTCTTGGATAGCCAATAAGACTTCCTTATTAAAGAAAACAAGAAACATGTTAAGGTGAAAAATGCTTATGCTCAGGAAGTAGAGAAATGTGAAAACCTGACTAAAGAGCTTAGCATTTGCCATGATTCTATTACCAATCTTAGAAATGAAAATGCTAGTTTAAATGCTAAGATTGATAAATTGAATGATACAATTTCTAGCCTTAGAGATGAAAATGCTAGTCTAATTTCTAAGGTTAAAGATTTAAATGTTTGCAATGGTTCCATTTCCTATCTTAGAAATGAAGATGCCATGCTCAATGAGCTTGAACTTGAAAATGAAAAGTTTAAATTTGTTAGAAGCATGCTCTATAATGGGAGACGCCCCGATATTAAGGATGGCATTGGTTTCCAATAGGGAAGCAATGTCAAGCTTAATGCGCCTAAGAGATTGTCCAATTTTGTTAAGGGCAAGGCTCCCATGGTTCAGGATAATGAGGGCTATATTTTATATCCTGCTAATTATCCTGAACACAAAATTAGGAAAATTCATGCTAGAAAATCTCATTATGCTTTTATGTATAAGATTGAGGCATCTAGCTCTAGGCATTCCACACATATTAAAATGTCTAAAAAGAAAACTCCTGCTGCATCAAATGAGCCTAACATTTCATTTAAGACTTTTGATGCATCATATGTGCTTACTAACAAATCAGGCAAAGTAGTTGCATAATATGTTGGGGGCAAACACAAGAGCCCAAAGACTTGTGTGTGGGTACCCAAGGTGCTTGTTTCTAATGTGAAAGGACCTAAGACCGTTTGGGTACCTAAGAACAAGGCCTAAATTGTTTTGCAGGTTTATGCATCCGGGGGCTCAAGTTGGATAATTGATAGCGGATGCACAAACCACATGACAGGGGAGAAGAGAATGTTCTCCTCCTACGAGAAAAACCAAGATCCCCAAAGAGCTATCACATTCGGGGATGGAAATCAAGGTTTGGTCAAAGGTTTGGGTAAAATTGCTATATCACCTAACCATTCTATTTCCAATGTTTTTCTTGTAGATTCTTTAGATTACAATTTGCTTTCTGTTTCTCAATTATGCAAAATGGGCTACAACTGTCTTTTTACAGATGTAGGTGTTACTGTATTTAGAAGAAGTGATGATTCAATAGCATTTAAGGGAGTGTTAGAGTGTCAGCTATATTTAGTTGATTTTAAGGAAAACACAACTGAACTCAACACTTGTTTGATTGCTAAGACTAATATGGGTTGGCTTTGGCATCGCCGACTAGCCCATGTTGGAATGAAGAATCTTCACAAGCTTCTAAAGGGAGAACACATTTTGGGACTAACAAATGTTCATTTTGAGAAAGACAGGGTTTGTAGCGCATGTCAAGAAGGAAATCAAGTTGGCGCCCATCATCCACACAAGAACATCATGACGACTGACAGGCCGCTTGAGCTACTCCACATGGACTTATTTGGCCCGATCGCTTACATAAGCATCGGCGGGAGTAATTATTGTCTTGTATTTGTGGATGATTATTCTCACTTCGCTTGGGTATTCTTTTTGCAGGAAAAATCACAAACCCAAGAAACCTTAAAGGGATTCTTAAGACAGGCTCAAAACGAGTTCGAATTAAGGATAAAAAAGATAAGAAGCGATAATGGGACGGAGTTCAAGAATTCTCAATTAGAAGGATTTCTTGAGGATGAGGGCATCAAGCATGAGTTCTCTTCTCCCTATACACCTCAACAAAATGGTGTAGTGGAGAGGAAGAATAGAACTCTACTGGACATGGCAAGGACCATGCTTGATGAGTACAAGACACCGGACCAGTTTTGGGTTGAGGCGATTAACACCGCCTGCTACTCCATCAACCGACTCTACCTTCACCGAATCCTCAAGAAGACATCAGATGAACTCCTCACCGGTAAAAAGCCTAATGTTTCATATTTTAGAGTCTTTGGTAGCAAATGTTTTATTCTTATTAAAAGAGGTAGGAAATCTAAATTTGCTCCTAAGGCTGTAGAAGGTTTTTTACTTGGTTATGACTCACCACTGGATTAGTTGAAGTTTCTTGTGACATTGTGTTTGATGAGACTAATGGCTCCCAAGTGGAGCAAGTTGATCTTGATGAACTAGATGATGAAGAGGCTCCGTGTGTCGCACTAAGGAACATGTTCATTGGGGAATGTGTGTCCTAAGGAATCCGAAGAGCCTCCACAAGCACAAGATCAACCATCATCTTCCATGCAAGCATCTCCACCAACTCAAGATGAGGGACAGGCTCAAGATGATGAAAATGAAGATCAAGAGGATGAGGCACCTCAAGAGGAGGACAATGATCAAGGGGGAGATGACAATGACAAAGACAAGGAAGATGAGCAGGAAATTCAGGGTCAAAGACCGCCACACCCAAGAGTCCACCAAGCAATTCAACGAGATCACCCTGTCAACTCCATCTTTGGTAACATTCATAAGGGGGTAACCACTAGATCTCGAGTTGCTCATTTCTATGAACATTACTCTTTTGTGTCCTCTATTGAGCCTTACAGGATTGAGGATGCACTAAGAGATCTAGATTGGGTGCTGGCAATGCAGGAGGAACTTAACAACTTCACGAGAAACGAGGTATGGCATTTAGTTCCACGTCCTAATCAAAATGTTGTAGGTACCAAATGGGTATTCCGCAACAAGCAAGATGAGCATGGTGTGGTGACAAGGAACAAAGCCCGACTTGTGGCCAAAGGTTATTCACAAGTCGAAGGTTTGGACTTTGGTGAAACTTATTCACCCGTAGCTAGGCTTGAGTCAATTCGTATATTACTTGCCTATGCTACTTACCATGGCATTAAGCTTTATCAAATGGACGTGAAAAGTGCCTTCCACAATGGACCAATCAAGGAAGAGGTCTATGTTGAGCAACCTCCCGGCTTTGAAGATAGTGAGTACCCTAACCATGTGTATAAACTCTCAAAGGCGCTTTATGGGCTCAATCAAGCCCCAAGAGCATGGTATGAACGCCTGCGAGATTTTCTTATCACTAATGGCTTCAAAGTCGGAAAAGCCGATCCTACATCTTTACTAAAACTATTGCAAAATATTTGTTTGTATGCCAAATTTATGTTGATGATATCATATTTAGGTCTACTAACAAATCTACTTGTGAAGAGTTTAGTAGGATCATGATACAAAAAATCGAGATGTCTATGATGGGGGAGTTGAAGTATTTCCTAGGATTTCAAGTCAAGCAACTCCAATATGGTACCTTCATCAGCCAAACAAAGTACATTCAAGACATACTTAACAAGTTTGGAATGAAGGATGCCAAGCCCATCAAGACACACATGGGAACAAATGGGCATCTCGACCTCAACACGGGAGGTAAATCCGTAGATCAAAAGGTATACCGGTCGATGATAGGATCTTTTCTCTATTTATGTGCATCTCGACCAGACATTATGCTTTCTGTATGCATGTGTGCAAGGTTTCAAGACGATCCTAAGGAAGTTCACCTTAGGGCCGTGAAAAGAATCATGAGATATTTAGTTTACACTTCTAAGTTTGGACTTTAGTACCCCAAGGGATCCACTTTTGATTTAATAGGATATTCCGATGCCGATTGGGCATGGTGTAAAATTGATAGGAAGAGCACATCAGGGACTTGTCAGTTTATAGGGAGATCCCTGGTGTCTTGGGCTTCAAAGAAAAAAAATTCAGTAGCTCTTTCCACTGCCGAAGCTGAGTATATTGCCGTAGGCCATTGCTGTGCGCAATTACTTTGGATGAGGCAAACCCTCAGGGACTATGACTACAAATTGAGCAAAGTCCCACTCCTATGTGACAATGAGAGTGCAATCCGCATGGCGGATAATCCTGTTGAACACAGGCGCACTAAGCACATAGACATTCGGTTTCACTTTCTGAGGGATCACCAACAAAGGGGGGATATCAAGATAGCTTATGTAAACACCAAGGATCAATTAGCCGATATCTTTACCAAGCCATTAGATGAGAAAACCTTTAGCAAACTTAGGAATGAGCTAAATATACTTGATTCTCGGAATTTTGAAACGTTGCACACATAGCTCATTAATATGCCTTTGATCATCTCTTTCATTTGGTACAAATGCATACTTCTTATTACTTATGTACCAAGGCTACAACTAATGTGTTTCCATGTATATTCCTATACTAAGTCATAGATTGAAAGGGAAATGGAAGTTTCGACGAAGACAAGGCTTCCACTCCACTCTAATAGTATCATTTATCCTTCGTCATCACTCCACAACACTCTCAATTGGTACAATCCTTCACTAATATTTACTTGTACCAATAAGGGGGAAAATAAAAGGGCTCCAATGTTCTTCATTTTTGGTGATTAATGCCAAAGGGGGGGGGAATATTAAGCCCAAAGCAAAAGGACCGCATCACCACCATTTCAAAATTTCGAAATGAAAGATTTAATTGGTATTCAAAAATTCTATTTTTCAATTGGTATCTTGTAATAACAATTTCTTCAACTAATATATTTTCAAAATTGGTATCTATTAAAACCCTCTTGAAAACTAAGAGGAGAATTTCATTTAGGGCGAGTTTTGCTTAGTCAAAGGAAAAGCATTTGAAATAAGGGGAGAAATTTCAAATCTTGAAAATGCTTCTTGCAATCTTATTTATATGCCTTTGACTATTTGCAAAAGAATTTTGAAAAGATTTGCAAAAACAAAACATATGGTGCAAATGTGGTCCAAAATATCAAATAAAAGAAAGCAATCCACGCATATCTAGTGAAATTATCAAATTGGTTTAATTCCAAGTAACCTTTGCACTTACCTTATGCAAACTAGTTCATTTCTGCACTTTATATATTTGCTTTGGTTTGTGTTGGCATCAATCACCAAAAAGGGGGAGATTGAAAGGGAAATAGGGTTAACCTTTTCCCACAATTAATTTTGGTGGTTGAATGCCCAACACAAATATATTGACTAACTAGTTTGCTCTAGAATACATGTTCTACAGGTGCACAAAGGTTAAACACAAAATAAATATACAAGTTAGGGATCCAAATTCAAAGGAGCAAAGAAACCAAGTGTGCTGTGGACTGGCGCACCGGACTGTCCGGTGTGCTACCGGACAGTGTCCGGTGTGCCACCGGACAGTGTCCGGTGCACCATGTCCGTACGAAGATGAACCAGCCACTCTCGGGTTTTCAATAGGCGCACTCCGCTATAATTCACCGGACTGTCCGGTGTACCACCGGACTGTCCGGTGCACCAGCGGAGCAACGACTATCTGGCGCAACGGTCGACTGCAACGACGCCCTGACAGCGCTATTGTGTGCGGCAGAAGTCAGAGCAGAAGTCAGAGGCGCACCGGACAGTGAACATGACCTATCTGGTGGGGCACCGGACTGTCCGGTGCCGCTTGAGGACAAAGCCTCCAACGGTCGACTGCTCCCGAACCCTAACGGTTGGGTGACGTGGCGGCGCACTGGACAGCCTACAGTGCCTGTCCGGTGGCGCACCAGACTGTCCACTGGCGCACCGGACTGTCCGGTGCGCCCATTGACAGCAGCCATGCCCAATGGCTATTTGGTGGTTGGGGGCTATAAATACCCCCAACCACCACAACTCCAAGCATCCAAGTTTTCTAAAGTTCTCATTCAATACAAGAGCTAGTGCATTCACTCCTAGACACAATTCAAAAGATCAAAGACTCTCCAAGTCCCAAATTCATTCCAACCACCTAGTGACTTGAGAGAGTGTGTGTTCGTGTTCATTTGCGCTCTTGTTGCTTGGATTGCTTTCTTCCTTCCTCATTCTTGTTGCCAAGTGAATTGTAATCAAAGCAAGAGACACTTAAGTTGTGGTGGTATTTGCGGGGTCTAAGTGACTCGGTTGATTAAGGAGAAAGCTCACTCGGTCTAAGTGACCGTTTGAGAGAGGGAAAGGGTTGAAAGAGACCTGGTATTTGTGACCACCTCAACGGGGACTAGGTTCTTTAGAACCGAACCTCGATAAAACAAATCACCATGTTCATCCGCTTTATTTCTTGGTTGATTTACTTTCCCCCTCTCTTCCAGACTTGATTTAAGTTCTAACGCTAACCCTGGCTTGTAGTGTGTGTTTTAAGTTGTAAATTTCAGATTACGCCTATTCACCCCCCCTCTAGATGATTTTCAGTGAGGTTATATGGTGCCTCATTTTATCACTCCACATACAATAATCTTCACCATCAAAGTATGGTGGTTTGCTTAAGGGAACGGAAAGTAAAGGAGCAGGTTTAGAAATGCGAGGACAGTGAAGAGGTATCTTACTATACTTATTACGCTCTTAGCGCTTTGAAGATGTCGACTCGACATCGGAGGTTGAGGGTGTGGATGAGTTGGTCTCATAGTAGACCACCTTCTTCATCTTCTTTTTCTTCTTGTTGCCCTTCTTGTATGATTTGATGGAGCCGGCGGATTCTTCCTTGTCCTCTTTGCGCTTGTCGCCGACCTCCTTTGATGGAGTCTTGTCTTCATTCTTCTTCCCCAAAGATCTAGGCTTTTCCTCGGTGATCAATTCCTTTTTGGCGTGTTCTCCCGACATCACTTCGAGTTGTTAGACTCTAATGAAGTACCGGGCTCTGATACCAATTGAAAGTCACCTAGAGAGGGTGAATAGGTGAAACTTGAAAATTATAAACTTTTAACACGAACTTCACTTAGGGTTGTGGCGGAACTGCCCGAATTATTCCAACTTAAGTGCCTAAGGCCTGCCTTAGAGGCTAGACCACACTTAAATGGGAATAACCCGTCAATCCCTCGGATCTAGTCCGACACGGCCACTAACAGGATCAAGTACCATAGTCTCACTCGATGGTGAGTCACAGAGCAAATACAATAAAACATAAAACCATGCATGTGAGAGTATTAAATTATTACATCATCATCATCATCGGAGTTTTTGCAAAAGCAACCATCATTGTTCGAAGTGCAGCGGAATAAAACTAACGGCAAATAAACGGAGAGATGGGGAAGCCTGTCCCATCACTCCTCGTGCTCCTCCTCAGCCGAGGCAGGGTCCCACTCGACAGTCCAACCCGGTGGTAAGGTGGACGGCCAAGTCACTCCAGCAGCCATGTCCTCCAGAGAACCTGTAAAATTATGCCACAAGCAAGGCTGAGTATACTAATACTCAGCTAGACTTACCCGGTGTGAGGAGTCTACTCCTCTACCTCTAGACATGCAGCTGTTTGGCTGTGGGGTTTGGTTGCCAAAAGCACTAGCTGAGTTTCTAAATCAAGTTTTTAACTTTGTCAAAATTTAGTGTGACTCTCTTAAGGCTAAAAGTGTACTATCTACTCATACATAGTAGCAAGCATTATTAGCAATCAACATCTTATCAACTCATCATATTTCCACTTGTTACTCAATGCAGTACAATGGATCAAGCAGTCTCATTAGCTGCGAGAAGCAGACGATTCGAATCGAGTTTTTTAAACCTTGCAAGGTAAACCTAAACACACGACGTGGCGAGGCACTCCGTCCCCACACACATCAACCGTCCCCATCGATCCCCTGGCAGCAGATCAGGGCTCACCGCCTTGGCGTACAATGCCTCACTGACCCCGACTGGCCGTCGTGCAGTGACCGCACTTGTACCCACCATAACCGGAATGGGAGACCACGTCTCAGGTCGCGTGAGGGGATATGTCCGCTGGCAGGTTCAATCAGGTACTAGGCTTACCGATTTACCATATTTCTCGGCATATGTTTAGTACGTTCAAACGCTTGACACAGGTATCCGCACGTTAATCCTTATTCCCATTTTACCTCATAGACCACGTATCCCCATGGATCCGTGTCCACCAACCAACTATCAATGTGATAAGAAAAGTGGGTACAACCAATTTCTGACCTCGCGCGAGAGCTAGAAAAATCACTCGACTTCTACCGAGATCCCTAATTAGTAAGGCAGCTACTCGACCTAGCATACTAGTATCCATCTCAAAAAGGAATCCTGAGTTTATGCAACTAGGGTTTCAATCAACTCCTACACCTAAGTGCACAGTCAATCCTACAATCATTAAGTGAAGTAAAATAGCATAAATAACAGGTTATGCATAAACCGGGGCTTGCCTTCCAAAGCTGTGGCAGGCAGATCCTCTGGTGCAGACTCGGGTGCTGGATCTGGGGCTACCTCCTGAGCAGCTCCTTGCTCCGGCACGAGGATGTACTCTCCGTCAGCAAGGTTACAGTCTATCGAAATGCAATGAACATGTATGTCATGATTATGCAGGATTTAATAATATTATGCTAAAGAGAACTGAGTTAAGAAGTAACTTAGGGTTTCTTAGTCTTGCGGGGCTTCCAGTGGGTTAGGCTTATTACTTTTTAGGCTTGGGTTTTTAGTGAAGATAACATAGTGAATTGGTATTGTCTTGATACATTTTAGTGGACAGATTACAAAGGTTTTAGGATGACATTAATTTACATTATTCATTTTCCTTACTTTAACTCCCATTTAGGGTTTCTAGTGTAGGTTTGAACTACGACAGTGTTTTAATAATTTCCAAAAATTCTGTAAAAATTACAGTGGGTTGTCCTTTGCTAT
Source organism: Zea luxurians (assembly GCA_029449295.1). NCBI lineage: Eukaryota > Viridiplantae > Streptophyta > Magnoliopsida > Poales > Poaceae > Zea > Zea luxurians. Next base: position 120,580,377 of record JAOPSE010000009.1, read on the forward strand.
TCTAGCTTGTTTTAAGAATTTGAGGCTTAAAGTACAAGGCTAGGCTTTAAGCAAAAATAACAAGAGTTATGCAAAAGGGGGCCACTTTACACTACATCTCTTAGTTAGGGTAGGTTCTGTACTAAAGGTCATTTTTGCTGGCATCCCATGGTAGTAATAGGCTCCTGTGCTAAAAATCACAGAAAACTAAGGGGTGGTTATTTAGTTATGATTTTCTTAAGTTTAATGTCAAAAAGGTGCTTATAACTAACTTGTCATTTGAAAAATATCAAACAACAGATTTTGTATTTTTCCTATGTTCATAATAACCAAATATTAGTTATCCTAAGGTTTGAGGGGTTTTCACCTTAGAGTTATTTTTGTAGGGTTTTTCTAAGTTATCCTTAGTTTATTCAAATAAAAGGTTTCCTACTTATTTTTTTCACTAAACCAGGGTATGATATATTTTTCCAGTGAACTACATTAAACAAGTATCCTAACAAAAATAGAGGTGCTCTCTGGTTCATTGTTTAAATTACATTTTCTTTTTTTCTTAATCTTAAGCATATTATAAAATAATGGGTAAAAACTGACTTAGTGGAGTGGACAGAGGGATTCAACATTTTTACTTGGGTCAGTAGGTAGATATAAACTTCTCCAAATTTTTCTAACCCTAGTCAATTAGTATAACTATTTTTCTTTCTATTATTGAGCTTTTGGCCAAAACTATAATTAAATCAGAGCTTTAAAGTTTCCTATAGTACATAGGGGGTTTTATATTTTTCTTAAGTAGGCTACATTATTTAGAGTCTGACAAAATTGGTTTGACCAAATTTGGATGAGTTAAACAGAAGTTATGGATTTTCAAAGTTTCTGTTCAATTTAAAAATAGATTTGATAAACGTTTTCTGGAAAAACAGTTTACACCGAGGTCCCTGGGTTTAAACTAAATCAACCTTCGCAAATCTACCCTCGCGCCACTATTCCCCTGTGTCTCTGACATTTCACAAAACCCCCTGATCTTCTCTCCCTCTCACCCGCAGTCCTTCCCCTTACGCAAACAGTAACCGTGGGAAAGAAAAGGGTGGCGTGGCTTACCGGCGGCGAGGGAGGTCCGGCGAAGGGTGGGGTTGGCTCGGGGAGACTCTGGCGGTCACGTCGAGGTACGGCTTGACGTCGGGGATGGCCGGAATCGCCCGGTCCACGCGTGCAGGCGGGGGTTCTCGTCGGCGGTGAGTGTACCGGCCAAACTACGGCGAACTGGTTCAATCCGAGGGCATGGTGAGCTTTACGGGGTAACGTAGCGACTGTATGCACAAGGAATCGAAGGATGGTTGAGTGGATTACCCGGTCCACGTACTCCGGCGGGGTTGAGAGCTCCGGCGACTGTGGGTCGGCCTCTCCGGCGAAGCAAACTTCAATTCCTCGCTCGGGGAGCTTTACCGGGGTGTGCTCAGTCTTCTCCTAGGGCTGGCCGGGGTTGGGAAGGGCTCCACTGGCCGGTCTACGGTGGTAGGGGGATCGGGCGGCCGCGGACACGCTGCGCCCGGGCAAACGGCGGCGAGCTGAGCTCCGGTGAAGTTTGAGTGTGCGCGGAAGAGTACAGTCGAAGTCTGGGAGGGTTTTATAGGCGCGGGCGCGGGCCATGGCACTGGCTTGGCTCGGGCGCGGCGCTGGGCATGCGGGGGCGCGCGCGAGCGTGCTCTGGCGCGGGCAGAAGGCGTCGAACACGTGGAGGTGTGTTTCTTCCATTGTTCAAACGTCTCCAGAGATCGCAAACGTGCGAATCTTGCCATGAATCCGGCGCAGACCTCTTCCTGGCACCTAGGGCTATCTCTCATGTGTGAGTTCCAATGGAGGATACGCCCTAGATCAGGAGATAGACGGGCGCCAAATCTGGCTTGTCTCACTGCCCACCTCGCGACAAAACTGATGCCAAATCCTATCAAACGTCCAAGTCTCGGTGTCCACTTTTTCCAGGGGGTGCCTTAGGTGGTATGCCACATTTTTAGTATAGAACCTAAGTGGTTTTGGTGCCATCTTTAAGGTGAACACAGTTGATCTTTAGATTAGGGTTAAAAATTGGACTTAGAGAGAAATAGAGAGCTCTAGCTCTCCCTCCACTTGGATATTTGAATAGGGGTTTCTCCAGGGGTCTTTTTGCAATATCTCCCCCCTAATTGATGGTTGTAAGGTTACTTAAGGTTTGGTTAACAATTACCCATGTTTTGCACATTTGCTCACTCTCTTTCCCCTTTTAACCATGGTTTTGGAAGATAGAGTTTAAGAGAGGTCTAGGGTTCTTCCCCCCTCTCCCTTCCAAGGTGGTAAGGGTATAAAGATTTGAGTAACAACTCTTAAGTCATTAACAAACTTTGATTAACACATGAGCTCCAAAGTTCTTATGTAGTTTCTTAAGTCTCTACCACATATGATGACAGCTCTTAATGCCAAGGTGGGTTCTAACCATGGTAACACCTGAGGTGTTACAGCCCTCCCCCCTTAAAGGAATCTAGTCCCGAGATTTTAGGTAGAGTCCCTTGGAGGGTGCTTGAAGGTGTGCTGGTGTTGTTTTCCCTTTATACTTAAGTTTCTCCCATTAACTGCTCTTCGAATGTCATCCTCTTTGCAACTTCAGAAGGAAGCCCTTCTTAAGTTAATTCCACAACTTAGACTATCCTTGTTATCTAAGTTTTTCTTATAATTGAATTCAAAGGGCAGGTGGGGGTGGGGTTTTGGGGTTACGTATCGATTCCTTTGGGCAGAAAGTCGGGGAAGCGAGAGCGTAGAAAATCCTCAGTCTCCCATGTAGCTTCTTCTGCTGAATGGTGACTCCACTGAACTTTATACATTTTAATTGATCTTGCCCGAGTCGATCTTTCCTTTTGATCTAATATCTTGACGGGGTACTCCTGGTAGGACAAGTCTGGTTCTTTCTCAATCTCTGGTTCCGGTAGCATTTCCGTGGGTAGGCGGACACATTTCCGCAGCTGAGATACATGGAACACATCATGAATGGCTGACATGCTGGGGGGCAACTTCAATTGATATGCTACAGGTCCACAAGTCTGCTTGATCTCGTAGGGTCCAATGTAACGAGGAGTTAACTTGCCCTTGATCCCGAATCTCTGGACACCCTTGGTGGGTGACACCTTAAGGTAAACATGATCTCCCACTGCAAACTGGAGAGGTTTCCGCCTCTTATCATGATAGCTCTTTTGCCTGGCCTGAGCAGCTTCTAAGTTCTTCTTGATGATCCTGACCTTTGCCTCTGCTTCAAGTACCAAATCTGGCCCAAAAATTTCCCTCTCTCCCGCTTGAGACCAATTTAGCGGGGTCCTACACCTTCTCCCATATAAGGCCTCAAAAGGTGCCATCTTCAGACTGGACTGATAGCTCTTATTGTAAGAAAACTCTGCTAAAGACAGACACTTGTCCCAATCCTTCCCGTAGTGTAGAGCACATGCTCGCAACATGGCTTCCAAAATCTGATTCACCCTTTCTGTCTGGCCATCTGTTTGAGGGTGGTACGCTGAGCTTCGGATTACTTGGGTCCCAAGTGATTCTTGCAGTTTCTCCCAAAAGCGTGCCACAAACAGTGCTCCTCTGTCAGATACAATGGTCTTTGGAATACCATGCAACCTTATTATCTGATCAACATAAATTTCTGCGTACTTCTCTGTCTTGTGGGTGGTGTGCACCGGCAAGAAATGAGCAGTCTTGGTCAACCTGTCCACAATAACCCAAATGGAATCATGGTGCCTGGAGGTATTGGGCAATCCCACTATGAAGTCCATGCAAATGTCCTCCCATTTCCAAGATGGTATGGGAAGGGGTTGCAGAGGGCCTCCTGCCTTCAAATGACTAGCTTTGATCCTCTGGCAGGTGTCACACTCGGATATGTACTTGGCAATTTCCCTCTTCATTCTGGTTCACCAATATAAAGATCGGAGATCATGGTACATCTTGTTGCTACCAAGGTGCATGGAGAACTTGGAATGGTGAGCTTCATCCAGTATCTTCTTTCTGAGCTCAGGGTCCTTGGGAACAACCAATCGATCTCCAAACCACAAAATTCCCTTGCTGTCCTGACGGAAACACTTGTACTTTTCCGCTTTCTGCTTGAGCATGTCTTTGATAACCTGTACACCCTTATCCCCAATCTGTGCCTGGATTATTTGTTCTTGCAATGTGGGCTCCACCGAGATATAACTTAACTCACCGGAGGGAACAACTTCCAGGTTCAGCTTACACAACTCATCGCACAAGGTGGTGACTCTTGCATCCATGTTCATACAATTGCACTGTGCCTTTCTACTCAAAGCATCTGCCACAACATTGGCCTTGCCCGGATGGTAATGTACTTCCAAATCATAATCCTTGATTAACTCTAACCATCTCCTTTGCATCATGTTCAGGTCTGCCTGAGTGAAGATGTATTTGAGACTCTTGTGGTCCGTGTAGATGTTACAGTGAGCTCCCATCAGGTAGTGTCTCCATATCTTGAGAGCATGAACCACAGCTGCCAACTCCAGATCATGTGTAGGGTAGTTCTGCTCATGGGGTCTGAGTGCTCGGGAAGCATAAGCAATCACTCTATTCTCTTGCATCAAGACACATCCCAATCCTGTACCAGAAGCATCACAATAAACTTCAAATGGCTTGGTGTTGTCAGGTTGAGCCAGCACTGGGGCTGTTGTCAAATGCTGCCTCAAGGTATGAAAGGCATCTTCACACTTTTGGTTCCAATCATACCTGACTCCCTTCCTCAACAGTTCAGTCATTGGTTTGGCAATTCTAGAGAAATCCGGAATAAATCGTCGATAATACCCTGCCAATCCCAGAAAACTCTGAATCTGCCTCACTGTTGTCGGGGGTTTCCAGTCCATCACCTCTTGTACCTTCTCAGGATCAACTGATATTCCTTCCTGAGAAATTGTGTGACCCAATAATTTAATCTCCTTCAGCCAAAATTCACATTTAGACAACTTGTCATACAACCGATGGTCACGTAGCCTCTGAAGTACAGTATGCAAATGCTTAGCGTGTTCGGCTTCATTCTTGGAATAAACTAGGATATCATCGATGAAAACGACCACGAACTTGTACAACTCTGGCATGAATACCGAGTTCATCAAGTACATGAAATAAGCTGGGGCATTGGTCAACCCAAAAGACATCACCAAAAACTCGTAAAGCCCATATCTGGTTGAGAAGGCCGTCTTGGGAATGTCGCTGGCACGGATCTTGATCTGATGGTAACCTGAGCGAAGGTCTATCTTGGAAAATACCTTGGCTCCTACCAACTGATCAAACAGAACATCAATGCGGGGCAGTGGGTACTTGTTCTTGACAGTCACCGCATTGAGAGGGCGGTAGTCAACACACATCCTCAAACTTTCATCCTTTTTCTTCACAAATAATGCTGGGCATCCCCATGGTGAAGTACTTGGGCGAATAAACCCCTTGTCCAACAGTTCTTGCAGTTGCTTCTTTAGTTCTACCAGTTCCGCGGGAGGCATCCTATAGGGTCTCTTGGAGATAGGAGCAGTCCCGGGTTGCAATTCGATTGCAAACTCAATGTCTCTGTCAGGTGGCATTCCTGGCAATTCATCCGGAAAAACATCGGGGTAGTCACAGACTACTGGGATCTTCCTTACTGGGGATTCTGTCATGATATAGGCACAAGAACGGGTACAACCTTGATCGGGCAAATATAATGTGGTTTCACCACAAGTTGGTGAGTGCACTTCGATGGCCCTAGCTGCAATGTCAATCACTGCCTGATGTTTGGTCAACCAATCAGTTCCCAATATGATATCCACACTATCCAGTCCCAAGATAAGAAGGTTGGTTTTAATTATCAAACTACCAAACTTTATAGGCACATTCTTGTGGATTTGATTGGTGGCAATCCTGCCTCCTGGTGTTGAAATTGTGATACCCCCATGGGTGTGATGAAAAGGCAATTGACACTTGGCACTAAATTTGGCACTAATAAAGCTATGCGATGCACCAGAATAAAAAAGAGTGATAGCAGGATAATTTAAAACTGTAAAGATACCAGTCATGACGGGTGCTCCCTCTGGAATATCAGCCATGGTGGTGAAGTTTAGCCTGCCCTGCCTCACTTGCACCTTCTGCCTCTTGCCCTGGTTCTGGTTGACATTCTGCCCCTGCCTCTGCTGATTCCTAGGGCAATTTTTGGCATAATGCCCAGTGTTGCCACAGGTGAAACACCTCTTGTCATTAGCTTGGCGGTACTGCTGCTGCTAATTGTTCCTCTGAGCTGGAAACTGGGTGCGGTTGGGTGCCTGCTGCTGCTGCTGCTGTGGTGGTCTGATCACCCATCTCCCTTGCTGCTGCTGGGGTCCCCTGTTCTGCGTGTCGGACACAATCCTGAAGCGCTGTGGCTGAGCTGAGGGTCCTGCCACAGGGGTCTTCCTCTTCTTCTTTGCCTGTCGAGCTGTAATGCAGTCCTCCTGGGAGATAGCCATGTTGACCAACTCATTGTAGCTGTTGGCCCTGACGGTGTTGAGACGATCATGGAGCTTAGTGCTGAGCCCCCGTCTGAACCTGTCCCTCTTCTTCTCGTCCGTGTCTGCATGGTACCCAGCATACTGGCACAAGTCATTAAAGGCCTGGGCATACTGCAACACTGTCCTGTTGCCCTGAGTGAGTGCCAGAAACTCGTTGAGCTTTCGGTCCATGATGCCTGCGGGTATATGATGTCCCCTGAAAGCTGCCTTAAACTCTCTCCATTCCACTTCATGGTCAGCCGGTTGCATAGCAAGATAGTGGTCCCACCATGTCCGCGCGGGTCCGCGAAGCTGCTGAGTGGCGAACCGGACCTTAGTGACTTCTGAGCAAGCTCCATGGAGTAGTGGGAATTTGGATTCCACTACTCGTAACCACACATCTGCATCAAGGGGATCCTCTGCCCTTGTGAACAATGGGGGCTGGGTGCTGAGGAACTCCTGATAGGTAGCCACCGCGGGGTGACGCTGATGGTCTCCACCACCATAGTGCTGAGGTGGTGGCTGACGCTGAGCCAGCTGCCTCAAGATCTCATTCTACTGAGCCATGAGCTCCTGCAGAGTGGGAGGCGGTGGCGGTGGAGGAACGTGCTCATTCTGGCCACGACACTGCCTTCCGGCCATCTGAAAAAACCACATACATGCTTAACACCACACCTCCAAGTTCAAAATTTCATTTTGCGAAGGAAAAAGTTAAAACAACATGATAGACTCCGGCTTCAACAAAAGGATTTTAAAAGGCACAAATTCTTTCTTCCAAATTTAAACTGATGACAGCATCCATCAAACAAGCTTTCAAGAGAGTTTGGCATGATTACATCAATTGTCCCAAAATGACTCAACTCTATCTAGCCTAGTACCCCAAGGGTGAAAGCTAAGCTAGCTGCGAGGAGTCCCACATCACCGATCTCTATCCCTACTCTGGCAACTAATGAGCGAAAGAGGCGACACTCGACTCGGGGGAAGGTGGCCTCCCTGAGCCAGCAGTGTCCACGCTGGAAGCAGGCTCCTCCCCTCCCTCAATGTCGACGTCCTCGTCAGCCTCCCCATCATGGATCTCCTGATGATGCATGTCTAGGTGCTCATTAGCCTCTGCGAGCTGCTGCTGGGTGTTGAGAAGCTGATCTTCGAGAACCTCGATGGTGTTCTCCCTTGTTCCCACCAATTCCTCCAACTCATGGATCTCATCAGACAGCTGCTCCACTTGTAAATCTTTTTCTACCAACTCTTGGGATAAGTCAACCACGAGCTCCTCCCTGTTATCTAACGTAATCTTTGTTGCCTCCAGTAGTGCCATTAGATGGGACATCGCCTCACCGCGCATCACCTGTAGACGGTACAGAGCATTCATGCACCGTACGGTTAAGTGCGCGGTCTGTCCTGGGTAGATGGCCCAGATATCCTTGGCATGCTCCACCCGATCCTTCCACATTGGGTCGTCCTCCCTCTCAGCGGGGAACAAGCCAATGGGGTGGGTAGCCAGCTCCAAAGGATGGAATCCGCAGAAAGTAGTCAATCCATGCAGAGTGATCGCCTCGATCGTATCCTCCGCTCGGTATCCGAAAGACTTGGAGTCCAAAGAGCGCCAGCCTGGCTGCAGAGGATGAGGCTCCAAAGTCATCCTCACTCTACAGCGAGGCACTCGGTGCTTCTCGAACTGCTGCACCGCGTACTGAGGGGGGTGTCGTGTATCCAGCCCCCTGAAGTACCTCCCATAAAATACGGGGAAAGCCCTCTCGTGCAAGCCCGTCAGTGTGGGTTAGTGCATTTCTGTCCTCTGAGGATCCGTGGGAAGTCATCTGTGTACGGTTAAGCGTAAGTAAAAGAAAAAGAATTATAAAAAGAACAAGAGAAATAAAACTCAACCTTTCTTTTAGTTAAATAAAAAGGTACTGGAGACTTAGTTGGTTATCACCTTGTTTTTAAGTTTTATTCAATGGTTTAATTTAGCAATGCCTGCATGCTCGTCCTGAACGACCTCACCAACATAAGGGAATAGGGAAGGACTCCCATCCCTTAAAGTGGCCTGTAGGGCCTAATTATTTAGCCACCTAGTTACCCTTCTATCATCCTAAGGCTTCACGTCCTAGGTCTATCCTGCTCGTCCTTCTATCTATCCAACATTGTTTCTATCTAATTTTACTTGGAAAATTGATGGTATTTACATTTTATTGATTCTTCTGTGGTGGTACAAGCTCCGATACTAGCTGTGGCGGAACTGCCCGAATTATTCCAACTTAAGTGCCTAAGGCCTGCCTTAGAGGCTAGACCACACTTAAATGGGAATAACCCGTCAATCCCTCGGATCTAGTCCGACACGGCCACTGACAGGATCAAGTACCACAGTCTCACTCGATGGTGAGTCACAGAGCAAATACAATAAAACATAAAACCATGCATGTGAGAGTATTAAATTATTACATCATCATCATCATCGGAGTTTTTGCAAAAGCAACCATCATTGTTCGAAGTGCAGCGGAATAAAACTAACGGCAAATAAACGGAGAGATGGGGAAGCCTGTCCCATCACTCCTCGTGCTCCTCCTCAGCCGAGGCAGGGTCCCACTCGACAGTCCAACCCAGTGGTAAGGTGGACGGCCAAGTCACTCCAGCAGCCATGTCCTCCAGAGAACCTGTAAAATTATGCCACAAGCAAGGCTGAGTATACTAATACTCAGCTAGACTTACCCGGTGTGAGGAGTCTACTCCTCTACCTCTAGACATGCAGCTGTTTGGCTGTGGGGTTTGGTTGCCAAAAGCACTAGCTGAGTTTCTAAATCAAGTTTTTTAACTTTGTCAAAATTTAGTGTGACTCTCTTAAGGCTAAAAGTGTACTATCTACTCATACATAGTAGCAAGCATTATTAGCAATCAACATCTTATCAACTCATCATATTTCCACTTGTTACTCAATGCAGTACAATGGATCAAGCAGTCTCATTAGCTGCGAGAAGCAGACGATTCGAATCGAGTTTTTTAAACCTTGCAAGGTAAACCTAAACACACGACGTGGCGAGGCACTCCGTCCCCACACACATCAACCGTCCCCATCGATCCCCTGGCAGCAGATCAGGGCTCACCGCCTTGGCGTACAATGCCTCACTGACCCCGACTGGCCGTCGTGCAGTGACCGCACTTGTACCCACCATAACCGGAATGGGAGACCACGTCTCAGGTCGCGTGAGGGGATATGTCCGCTGGCAGGTTCAATCAGGTACTAGGCTTACCGATTTACCATATTTCTCGGCATATGTTTAGTACGTTCAAACGCTTGACACAGGTATCCGCACGTTAATCCTTATTCCCATTTTACCTCATAGACCACGTATCCCCATGGATCCGTGTCCACCAACCAACTATCAATGTGATAAGAAAAGTGGGTACAACCAATTTCTGACCTCGCGCGAGAGCTAGAAAAATCACTCGACTTCTACCGAGATCCCTAATTAGTAAGGCAGCTACTCGACCTAGCATACTAGTATCCATCTCAAAAAGGAATCCTGAGTTTATGCAACTAGGGTTTCAATCAACTCCTACACCTAAGTGCACAGTCAATCCTACAATCATTAAGTGAAGTAAAATAGCATAAATAACAGGTTATGCATAAACCGGGGCTTGCCTTCCAAAGCTGTGGCAGGCAGATCCTCTGGTGCAGACTCGGGTGCTGGATCTGGGGCTACCTCCTGAGCAGCTCCTTGCTCCGGCACGAGGATGTACTCTCCGTCAGCAAGGTTACAGTCTATCGAAATGCAATGAACATGTATGTCATGATTATGCAGGATTTAATAATATTATGCTAAAGAGAACTGAGTTAAGAAGTAACTTAGGGTTTCTTAGTCTTGCGGGGCTTCCAGTGGGTTAGGCTTATTACTTTTTAGGCTTGGGTTTTTAGTGAAGATAACATAGTGAATTGGTATTGTCTTGATACATTTTAGTGGACAGATTACAAAGGTTTTAGGATGACATTAATTTACATTATTCATTTTCCTTACTTTAACTCCCATTTAGGGTTTCTAGTGTAGGTTTGAACTACGACAGTGTTTTAATAATTTCCAAAAATTCTGTAAAAATTACAGTGGGTTGTCCTTTGCTATTCTAGCTTGTTTTAAGAATTTGAGGCTTAAAGTACAAGGCTAGGCTTTAAGCAAAAATAACAAGAGTTATGCAAAAGGGGGCCACTTTACACTACATCTCTTAGTTAGGGTAGGTTCTGTCCTAAAGGTCATTTTTGCTGGCATCCCATGGTAGTAATAGGCTCCTGTGCTAAAAATCACAGAAAACTAAGGGGTGGTTATTTAGTTATGATTTTCTTAAGTTTAATGTCAAAAAGGTGCTTATAACTAACTTGTCATTTGAAAAATATCAAACAACAGATTTTGTATTTTTCCTATGTTCATAATAACCAAATATTAGTTATCCTAAGGTTTGAGGGGTTTTCACCTTAGAGTTATTTTTGTAGGGTTTTTCTAAGTTATCCTTAGTTTATTCAAATAAAAGGTTTCCTACTTATTTTTTTCACTAAACCAGGGTATGATATATTTTTCCAGTGAACTACATTAAACAAGTATCCTAACAAAAATAGAGGTGCTCTCTGGTTCATTGTTTAAATTACATTTTCTTTTTTTCTTAATCTTAAGCATATTATAAAATAATGGGTAAAAACTGACTTAGTGGAGTGGACAGAGGGATTCAACATTTTTACTTGGGTCAGTAGGTAGATATAAACTTCTCCAAATTTTTCTAACCCTAGTCAATTAGTATAACTATTTTTCTTTCTATTATTGAGCTTTTGGCCAAAACTATAATTAAATCAGAGCTTTAAAGTTTCCTATAGTACATAGGGGGTTTTATATTTTTCTTAAGTAGGCTACATTATTTAGAGTCTGACAAAATTGGTTTGACCAAATTTGGATGAGTTAAACAGAAGTTATGGATTTTCAAAGTTTCTGTTCAATTTAAAAACAGATTTGATAAACGTTTTCTAGAAAAACAGTTTACACCGAGGTCCCTGGGTTTAAACTAAATCAACCTTCGCAAATCTACCCTCGCGCCACTATTCCCCTGTGTCTCTGACATTTCACAAAACCCCCTGATCTTCTCTCCCTCTCACCCGCAGTCCTTCCCCTTACGCAAACAGTAACCGTGGGAAAGAAAAGGGTGGCGCGGCTTACCGGCGGCGAGGGAGGTCCGGCGAAGGGTGGGGTTGGCTCTGGGAGACTCTGGCGGTCACGTCGAGGTACGGCTTGACGTCGGGGATGGCCGGAATCGCCCGGTCCACGCGTGCAGGCGGGGGTTCTCGTCGGCGGCGAGTGTACCGGCCAAACTACGGCGAACTGGTTCAATCCGAGGGCATGGTGAGCTTTACGGGGTAACGTAGCGACTGTATGCACAAGGAATCGAAGGATGGTTGAGTGGATTACCCGGTCCACGTACTCCGGCGGGGTTGAGAGCTCCGGCGACCGTGGGCCGGCCTCTCCGGCGAAGCAAACTTCAACTCCTCGCTCAGGGAGCTTTACCGGGGTGTGCTCAGTCTTCTCCGAGGGCTGGCCGGGGTTGGGAAGGGCTCCACTGGCCGGTCTACGGTGGCAGGGGGATCGGGCAGCCACGGACACGCTGCGCACGGGCAAACGGCGGCGAGCTGAGCTCCGGTGAAGTTTGAGTGTGCGCGGAAGAGTACAGTCGAAGTCTGGGAGGGTTTTATAGGCGCGGGCGTGGGCCATGGCGCTGGCTTGGCTCGGGCGCGGCGCTGGGCATGCGGGGGCGCGCGCGAGCGTGCTCTGGCGCGGGCAGAAGGCGTCGAACACGTGGAGGTGTGTTTCTTCCATTGTTCAAACGTCTCCAGAGATCGCAAACGTGCGAATCTTGCCATGAATCCGGCGCAGACCTCTTCCTGGCACCTAGGGCTATCTCTCATGTGTGAGTTCCAATGGAGGATACGCCCTAGATCAGGAGATAGACGGGCGCCAAATCTGGCTTGTCTCACTGCCCACCTCGCGACAAAACTGATGCCAAATCCTATCAAACGTCCAAGTCTCGGTGTCCACTTTTTCCAGGGGGTGCCTTAGGTGGTATGCCACATTTTTGGTATAGAACCTAAGTGGTTTTGGTGCCATCTTTAAGGTGAACACGGTTGATGTTTAGATTAGGGTTAAAAATTGGACTTAGAGAGAAATAGAGAGCTCTAGCTCTCCCTCCACTTGGAGATTTGAATAGGGGTTTCTCCAGGGGTCTTTTTGCAATATCCCCCCCCTAATTGATGGTTGTAAGGTTACTTAAGGTTTGGTTAACAATTACCCATGTTTTGCACATTTGCTCACTCTCTTTCCCCTTTTAACCATGGTTTTGGAAGATAGAGTTTAAGAGAGGTCTAGGGTTCTTCCCCCCTCTCCCTTCCAAGGTGGTAAGGGTATAAAGATTTGAGTAACAACTCTTAAGTCATTAACAAACTTTGATTAACACATGAGCTCCAAAGTTCTTATGTAGTTTCTTAAGTCTCTACCACATATGATCATAGCTCTTAATGCCAAGGTGGGTTCTAACCATGGTAACACCTGAGGTGTTACAAGGGTTAGGATTAGAAATAAGTGATAACAAAATCTGAGTGTGGAAGAGAGTTATTCATGCTATGAGTTGCTCAATCAATGCAGATGACTTTGGGAGCTAACTCAAAAGATTGTGAGCAAGAGAACTTAGAGAGAGGGGAGAGGAAGAATCAAATCGTAGGATAATGTCAACATAAATGAACACAATGATTTGTTTCCCGATGTTCGGTTCTGAAGAACTTACTCCTCGTTGAGGAGGCCACTGAGGCCAGGTCTTTTTTCAACCCTTTCCCTCTCTCAAACGATCACTTAGACCAGTTGAGTGCTTCTTCGTAATCTCAAGGATCACTAAGACCCCGCAAGGACCACCACACACTTAGGTGTCTCTTGCTAGCTTTACAAGTCACTAGACAGTTTAGAAGGAGATGAAGAAAGCACGATTAAAAGCCAAGCAACAAGAGCAACAAGAATAGACACAAAATCACACTCTCAAGTCACTAATAACTAATGATCACTAGTCATAATTATGGCACTTGGAGAGATTTAGAAGCTTGAATGTGTCTTTAGGTGAAATGCTTGCTCTTGTATTGAACGAGAGTGAATGAGAGGCTTGGATCAATTGAATGGTGGTGGTTGGGGTTGTATTTATAGCCACCAATCACCTTCGAGTAGATATCAGATAAAGCAATCGCGGATGGTCCTTCCGTGCACCCTGGACGGTCCGTGAGGACGCTAAAAATGTATTTTACGGGACCCGTCACCTTCGGGGTTTTCTATTTTTTTCAACGAGCAGACGGTCCGCGTCTGAGGCTGGACGATCCGAGCTTGGTCCCGGAGGGTGCTCTCTTCTGCTTCAGACAGTACGCAGTATACATGTGAATTTTGCATAGCTCCTGTCCGAGGCTTACCTTGGTGTCGCGGATGGTCCGCCGGAAGGGCCCGGACGGTCTGCGCACAGGTGAATTTTCTAAAAAGCTTATCCTATCTGGAATAATCTACAATATTCCAGATAGTCGATATAGAATTGATATAGATGAACTTTATATACCTAAGAAATGATCAACTAGGCAAACTAGTTAGTCCATAAGATTTGTGATGGGCGTCAAGCACCAAAATCGATTATAGAAAATGGTTATGGCCATTTCCCTTTCAAGAGCTATGGATTTATGACGATGATGGGTTCAAACAATATTTCGGTGATATAACCCTGTTTTTCTCCGTTGCACCATTTATGGGTGTGTAGATGGAGAATAGCAGGGTTATTATGCCGAAATTTCGTTTGATCTTGTTCCTCATCATAAATCCTTTCTCTATCAGTCACTAATGGGTGGGTTTAGGATCTATCTTTTCCTATAGACGTAGTGACACGATCAAGATGTGTTTAGTACCAGAAAAAAATATGAATCACGTGTTCTATTGTTTTAGCCTCAAACGTGGTGGGCGTGTAACCTAGCACTGGTGTAGTGTCTAGTGATGTTCAATTATAACTTAGGGGCACAGAGGACCAAATCCTGCAAATCAATATTTGTTGCGTAGCCAAAAGGCAACACATTGTTTGATGAGTGTTTTGAAATATTTGGTAGATTTTGTTTATATGGAATTTTGTGTGTAAGATTGCATTGTTTTTTTGTATGAGGCTGCATATGGAGAGGCGATGTCTGTCACACCCGGATTTAAGGGGCAAACCCAGGACCGAATCAAATATGTGCTAGGATCAAGTCTTACACATGTGATGGCTCAAGGTACATAAACGAATGTCACATCTTTACTATATAATAGGAGTTCTTTACAAAATAGTTAGATAATTATATCACATGAAGACAACGATCCCAGTTGACTGGGAGACGACGACCAATACCTCTCACGAATTCATCGAGACATCCTTCATGCTCTTTATCTTGTGGTACCTGTGGTGATAGGACTCGATCTGAGTCTGTGATCTTCGCTAGTGGTTACAAAAGCCTTGGACTGATCGTAACGAGCTCTAAGAGGAAGCTTCTAGTTCTTTGGGCCCACATGGTTAGCGGATGTGGATATACTAGGCACGAGTCTGTGGCTAGGATGATGTGCGCCGGGCTCTGCGGTCAGTTTATAGAGTTTGTGTCGTACTTCAGGGTAGAGTTCTGTTGAGGAAGATATACCGAGCAATGGGGCCCACATGTCAGCAGCACAGTGAAATTTCCTACTGTCAGCATGCGACGATGGCACAGGTGGTTGCGTTGTAGGCTGGGTAGCCCCACACATAAGCGAGAATGACTTGCGGCTGGTGACTAGATTAGTTTATTGGGTGAAATCAGCATGATGTTATGCTAGTGTAGGCATCGGCTATAAATAAATAAAAAAGGAAATGGGCTGCGTGGGTAAGGCTAAATGGGTTAGAAAGGAGAATGGCCCTATCCGATTTTTTCTTTTTTACCGCTTTTTCCTATTTATTTTCTGTTTTCTTTATTCTTTTCTACTTTAGATTTCATTTTCTATTTTCCAAACTCAATTGCAAATATATTTTTGGACTTTCAATTCAAAATAGATGCATAATCAAAAACTCAACATGAGATGCAATATTCATATTATTTTATTTATTTATTATCCTACTTAAGCAAATGCTTTTAAATATGTATCTCACACATAGTTATATTAGGAAAAATAGTTTCTATTTTATAATCTCTATTAAAAGATGCTCTAACATATATACTTATATGATACTTACAATTCAACAATGGATAACTTAATTCATATAAACATCCTTTTACTAATTTTTTATTAAAAACATATTTATTTTAGGGGATGCAACTTCAATGGTAAAGAAAATCTTTAAACGATATTTTAATCCAAAATTTTGTGGAGTATTTTACTAAAAACTTATCATAGAATTTCTAGGTGTTACAAATTCTACCCCCTCAAAATAATGTCGTGGATGTAGTTAATTCGGTTTGCTTCTCTCTCTCTTTTTAACTTTTAGTTTCTAATTGGTTTTAGGACCAAAAGTTTTCTTATCCTTTATCATTAATTATTTTGTGATTCAGGAAAGCACAAACATCTTTTATGTTAAGGCAGCATAATATTTAGTTAGAGTGAGTGTTGGGGGCCTTCTTCTCCACCGAAGGTCCTCTGAGCAAAAACACCTTCGGCAGGACGATATGCAAGCAGGTACGACATGAAGATATATGCCGAAGTTACAATTGAAGTAGCTCCGGCATGGTGGCATGCCTAAGACGAAGGATGGCACCGACTTAAAGAGGAAAAGACTACATAGTCCCTGATAATTTGTATTATGATTATAATTAGTTATCAGGGACACGAATGTAATTTTGTCCGGGCTGCGTCCCGTGCCTATAAATAGATGAACAGTATCCCGTACTGTTCACGCTGACTTGTAATCACTCCCGCGTCACTCTCGCTTTTTCACCTTCTGTCAAGCCGAAGGTACAAATGCAATATAACTATCATTGATGTTTATTCATCTTTATACAAAATAAGAAAATAAATAGTCTAATGATTTGGAATGATTATTTATATTCCCTTTATGTTTTATATGTCTCTGTTTACATTCCTGCGTACTGAAATGATGAAGGTATGTCCTTCATGACCTTCGTCTAAAGATCATTATATTCTAAGGGAGATAATGCTTCAAAGGACGAAGGTCTTTAATCGTTAACAATTGTGTTGCTTTGTTCTTGGTATTTAGTATCCGAGAACAAGGACCAACATTGGCGCCCACCTCCGGCGAACTCACTTCCACTGTTGTGACGATGGCTTCGTACAACAACCAAGCACCTTCGGCCACGAAGCTGGTGCTCCCAATCACAAGTGGTTCAAGCTTAGAGCCAGCCAACAAGAAGCAGCAGAAAGAAGCACAAAGAAGAGTGCAGCATGTTGGGATGCAGGGACCCTTCATCAAATCCAAGTGGTCTCACATCCCAATTACCTTCTCCTAGGAAGATCTTCAGCTTAAAGATTATCCTCACAATGATGCCATGGTTATAACTTGTGTCATCAAGAGATTTCTAGTCCATAATGTTCTGGTTTACACAGGCAGCGTAGCGGACATCATCTTTGCAAAGGCTTTCAAACAGATGCAAGAGCCAGAAGACAAGATACATGATGCAACACACCCTCTTTGTGACTCTGGAGGAAGACAGATTGTGGCACTTGGCAAAATAACAATGTCAGTTACCTTCGGTTACGTCCATAACACAAGAACTGAGCAGGTTGTCTTTGACATTGTTGATATGGAGTATCCATACAATGCAATCATTGGTCGAGGGATGCTCAATGCCTTCGAAGCCATTCTTCATCCAGCATATTTATGCATGAAAATACCTTCGGAACAAGGGCCCATTGCTGTTCACAGGAGTCAAGAAGCTGCCAGGAAGGCCGAAGGAAGCTGGACGGATTCAAAGGCTATCCACAACATAGATGAAGCTGAAGCTTATCAACAGTATAAGCACAAAAGAGAGAAGGCTGCTTCAGCGGATCAGCCGAAGGCTATGCTCCTGTGTGAAGACATAGCAGACCAGAAGGTACTGCTAGGATCTCAGTTATCTGGTGAACAAGAAAAGACTCTGCTAAGGTTTTTGTTCAACAACAAAGATATTTTCGCTTGGACAGCTAACGATCTCTGTGGTGTTAACATAGATTTCATTGAGCATTCACTCAATGTGGATCCATCTTTCAGACCAAGAAAGCAGAGACTTCAGAAAATGTCTGAGGATAAAGCCAAAGGTGCACGAAATGAAGTAAAGAGACTTCTCAATGCCGGTGTTATCAGAGAAGTAACATATCCAGAGTGGCTGGCTAACACTGTTATGGTGAAGAAGGCCAATGGGAAATGGAGAATGTGTATTGATTTCACATACCTCAACAAGGCATGTCCGAAGGATGAGTTCCCTTTACCAAGAATAGACTCCCTTGTAGATGCAGTAGCTTCTTCGGAACTCATGAGCTTATTGGACTGCTACTCAGGCTATCACCAAATTTGGATGAAGAAAGAAGATGAGCCGAAGACAAGCTTCATAACTCCCAGTGGTACTTATTGCTACCTTCGGATGCCCGAGGGGCTCAAGAATGTTGGAGGAAGCTTCAGTTGGATGATTGCCAAGGCCCTTCACTCTCAAATTGGCAGGAATGTGTTGACTTATGTTGATGACATCATAGTGAAAAGCGCAAAACAAGAAAATCATGTTGCCGATTTGCAAGAGATGTTTGCCAACTTTAGACAAGCTGGTCTCAAATTGAACCCAGAAAAATGTGTATTTGGAGTGAAGAAGGGCAAGTTCCATGGCTATCTGGTATCAACAAAGGGCATCAAAGCAAATCCAAGCAAGATTAAAGCTATTCTTCGGATGGAACCACCAAATTCAAAGAAGGGGGCTCAACGGTTGGCAGGAAGGCTCGCATCATTGAATAGATTTATATCAAGATCAGTAGAGAGAAACTTACCATTCTTTGAAATACTGAAGTCAGCCGAAGTCTTTCAATGGGGTCCGGCCCAACAGAAAGCCTTCGAAGAGTTAAAACAATATCTAATAGATTTGACAACCCTAACTCCACCTTCATCAGGAACTCTGCTACTTCTATATGTGGTTGCTTCCCATGCCGTGGTCAGTGCGGCACTTGTACAGAAGAAGCAATATGGCCAAGTAAAAAGACAAGCACCGGTATAATTCGTCTCTGAAGTACTCAGCTTATCAAAGAAAAATTACACAGAATTGGAGAAGGTATTGTATGCTTTGTTGATGGCCTCCAAGAAGCTTCGACATTATTTTCAAGCATATCATATAATAGTGCCTTCATCACAACCTCTGAAGGACATAATGAGGAACAGAGAAGCTACAGGAAGGATCGGAAAATGGGCTACAGAGCTTAATGAATTCACCATTGATTATGTACACAGATCCTCAATTCAATCTTAGGCATTAGTAGATTTCATTGCTGATTGGACGCCAGGGGCTCAGGGAGAAGAAGCAACAAAAGATGCCGAAGCTTGGACAGTATTCTGTGATGGCTCTTGGGGAACCTTCAGCGTAGGAGCAGCCGCTGTTCTAGTAGCACCCTCTAAAGTAAGGACATGCTATGCAATAAAATTAGACTTCAGTTTCACAAATAACATTACCAAGTACGAAGCTCTTCTTTTAGGGCTTCGGAAGCTAAATGTGATGGGAATAAGAAGGGCAATCCTAAAAAATGATTCACAAGTTATTTCTGGCCACGTGGACAAAAGTAGCAAGGCAAGGGACCTGAAGCTTGAAAAATATTTGGATGCAGTCCGAAGATTGGAAGGTTCTTTTGAGGGATTTTCTGTAAAAAATATCCTAAGGGGGAAAATGAGCATGCAGATTTGCTAGCTAAGTCAGCGGCGCAGGGGCTCCCTTTGCCCTCGAAAATATTCTTGAAACAATAAAAGCACCTTCAGTTGAACTTATGGATAGAGCAGTACTCACAATATCACATATACATAGTGAAGATTGGAGGACTGAGATTATATCCTTCCTCCAAGGCAACTGTCTTTCGGATGACGAAGTTTATAATAAAAGAATGGAAGCAAGAACAAGACCATATGTAATTATAGAAGGGGAGTTATATAAATATGGAGTTTGCTCTCCATTACTCAAGTGCTTGTCGAGAGTCGAAGGTCAAGAATTGATGAAGGAAATACATGCAGGGTTATGTGGGTCTCACGTTGGGTCTAGACCTTTGACGGGGAAGGTTTTCAGACAAGGATTTTACTCGCCGAAGGCAGCTTCGGATGAAGCAGACTTGGTTCAAAAATGTGAAAATTGCCAAAGATGCACAAGAGACCAGAAACAACCTTCGTCTTTAACCGAGCTAACACAGCCAACTTGGCCACTGCAAAGGTGGGGTCTCTATTTGTTAGGTCCACTTCCACCAGTACAAGGAAATTTGAAATATGTCGTCGTAGCAGTGGAATATTTCTCTAAGTGAATCGAAGCAAAGCCCTTAGCCACAATAACTTCGGCCACAGTATAAAAATTCTTTTGGCAAAATATTGTTTGTCGCTTCGGCGTGCCGAAGGCAATAACCGTTGACAATGGAACTCAATTTGATGCTGAAACATTCAAAGGTTTTTGTGACCGAATTGGTACAAAAATTCATTTTGCATCAGTAAGGCATCCAAAATCAAACGGGTTAATAGAGAGAGCAAATGGAATTATAATGACAGGAATAATGAAGTTAATCTTCAGTCAGCCTAGAGGAAAGTGGCCAGATGAGTTGATCAAAGTGGTGTGGAGCCATAACACAACTGTCTCGAGGTCAACAGGTTTTACACCTTTCAAGCTCATGTTCCATGACGAAGCAATAACACCAGAAGAAGCAAGAACATGATCAATAAGAACCATAGCTTCAGTAGAGGACGAAGCTGATCTTCAAATAACAAAGGACACTATAAAAGGGACCAGACTTCAGGCCATAGAGCACATAAATAAGTATCAGGCCAAAACAATAAAATGGCATGATAGGAAAGTTCGATTGAAAAATATCAAGCCAGGCCATTTGGTGCTTCGGAGGATAGCCTACCCAGAAACAGTAGGCAAGCTACAGCTGAAATGGGAGGGTCCTTTTCTAGTAGTATCTTCGTCAAGACCCGGTTCTTATAGATTGAAGGATACGGACGGCAACGACATACCCAGATCTTGGAATGCGGATGAGCTTCGGCGATATTATGTGTAATTGATGTAATCTTTTTTATTTTTTTCCTACGGCACCCTTTTCCTTTCATAAGGGGAGAAAGGTTTTTAACAGGGCCACAATTTGTATTTTTCATTCTTATTTTGCCCTATACAATACAAGGGCCGAAATCCCCCAAAAATGTAACATGTAATATCAGAACTTGCACCATCGAGTGCAAAAGAAAACAGGGAGAAGCTCAAAAGTCATCCCTAAGGGGATGCAGAGCTATAATCACTCCAAGGGTGATGAAGCTTCCAAAGTCGTTCCTAAGAGAGCGCAGAGTAAGTTCCGAAGCTACAAAAGTCGTTCCTAAGGGAGCGTAGAGTAAGTTCCGAAGCTGCAAAAGTCGTTCCTAAGGGAGCGCAGAGTAAGTTCCGAAGCTACAAAAGCTATTCCTATGGGACCGCAGAGTAAGTCTCGAAGCTCAAAAGTCGTTCCTAAGGGAATGCAGAGCCAAATACCATCAAAATAGAAGGTGAAGAAGCTCCAAATTCGTTCCTAAGGGGATGTAGAGCTTAAATGCCACCGAAATAGAAGGTGAAGAAGCTACAAAGTCGTTCCTAAGGGGATGCAGAGCTTAAATGCCACCGAAATATAAGGTGAAGAGACTCCAAAGTCATTCCTAAGGGGATGCAGAGTCTGGGTGTGGCTTCGTGTGCGTTTGGGTCATACATTTGCATATTACATTACATCATTCATTGCATTCATACAGACATTCATTAGACATTCGTAGGATCATCATCATCATAACATGAAGCACGAACGATAATATGAACAGAAATAGTCCGGCTTCGGCGACAAAGTGCTTCGTTGACCACGAAGAATCTTCATTTCATATATGAATACAGGCATTTTTTATAACGAAATGCTTCGATGTGTACGAAAAGAAGGGAAGGTGTTTTTTTGCCTTCGGCTCAAAAGACACGAATTTTGTCCACAGCAAAGCAATTTGTACATGGATGGAAAGGTAAAATTATATTACAAGGTATGGACAAATATATACAATATTGAGTTTAACTCTCGATTACAATTTTTCGCAAAAATAATGCTAATATTTCCTAAGCTCTATACAGGAAGACTTAAAAGGAAGCTTCATCTCAGCAACCTTCGGAATATGCTTTGGGTTATCAACCTTCGGCACCGCTAAAATCAAGGCAAACAACAGGTATAATTTTCGTACTGGTTTAAGAAGACTCCGAGCTTCGTCTCCGGCCAACTCTCGCCCCCCTTTAGCCGAAATCTGATTGATGAATCTATTTCCGATACTTCGAGCCGCACCAGGGATATTAGTCAGGTCTGATAGTGATAGGACGATGGTTGGCTTGTTTATAGTTTTTGCATGCGTGCATCCGGCCTTCAAGAATGCAGCAGCTGTGCCGCGAGAAGATAACAGAGCACCGAAGTCAACATGCCCAGTTATCACTTCATCGAGTGCATCAACTTCATTTTCAATGTGCTTGAAGGTATCTGATATATCTTCAGCCGAAGGGGCAATATCTTCAGAACTGGCCCCAACCGAGCTGAAGACTCCTTTTAACCGTTGCACGCAGCGGCTACCAAATTCCAAGCATGTATTCCGAAGGTCCCTCAGAGACTTCTGCAGTATTGTGTTTTTATCATCTTCGGCTTCATATTTTGCTTGCAGTTCCTTCTTCTCTGGTTCGAAACACTCTGATTTTCCTTTTAAGGTTGTTTGAGTTTGGAGAAGCTCCTCGCTTAACCTAGCATTTTTAGCTTGGATCTCTGCAAGCGAACCTTCTATTGCTTGAAGCAGGAAGTCCTTCTTTTCAAGAGAAGCTTCGTAATCTTTAATCTTACTTTCCAAGCCCTCGATTATGATCTCATTTTTCTTGTCCTCGAGGTCTTGTTGCATCCTCAATGCTTTACTTAGCAGCATACTCTGTGGAAATAGGCTGACTCCAAAATTTTCTAATATCACAAAGATAACAAATGTTTAGGCAAAATGAATTTTACCTTGAAATTGGAATAAAAGAGGCTGCCGACGATATGTTGCCGCCGGTAACCGGTAATATCGGACTCTAGCTTCGGGAAGCCGAAACTCTTTGATAGAGTACCGATTATTTTCGCCCCAGCATGGTCACGAATACATCCCAAGGCTTCTTCGTCAATTCCACCAAGAAGCATAGCTCCTGGCTGGTAGCCACAACACATCCCATATTCCTTTTGCTCCTTTTTCTCAGCCTCGGACAATTCTTGACCCACCCCACTATAGGAAACTAGTTAAAGAACGTGGGTGACAAACCGTCGAACTTAATGTAATAAGCCGATGAACTTACAATAAGAACGTGGGTTTACTGATGAATATAGCCGACGACGATTTTTGGACGAACTTCGAGAAGTAAGTTTGATGGCCCTGACGAACTTAACGTTAAGAACATGGGTACCGTCGAACTTAACATTAAGAACATGCGTTTTTAAGTTCGACGGGGGCCGTCGAATTTTTTCCCATAAGTTCGATGGTACCCACGTTCTTATTGTTAAGTTCGACAGGGCCACGTGGCCGTCGAACTTATGTGGCCTGCGTGGGTTTGCATGGGCTGCACATTAAGTTCGACGGTACCCATGTTCTTAACATTAAGAACGTGGGTACCCACGTTCTTAACCCTTTTCCAGAAAAAAATAAAAATTACAGAAATGAAAAATTAGACAAACCTAAAATCACATGCAACAGAGAATATCAGATTTCAATCACATGGATATATGTTCATATCACAAATTCACATAAGTCCAAATACATAAGTTCACAAATTCACATAAGTCCAAATACATAAGTTCACAAATTCACATAAGTTCACATCCATAGTTCACATTTTTAGTTCACAAGTTTAAACACACAAGTTCAAACATTAGCTCCATCGCTCTCGATCAGGACATCGGATTGTTGTTCGTAGCTCCACCACTAGAATTGAGACATCTGTCCGCAAAGTCATCGTGAGGGGGAGGAGTCACTTGATGAGAGCCGGAATCCTACAAAATAAACCAAAATTCTCATAAATATACAACTGCATTAATTCATATGTACACAAAGATATAGGAAAGCATGATAAACAC
This sequence comes from Zea luxurians, assembly GCA_029449295.1. NCBI lineage: Eukaryota > Viridiplantae > Streptophyta > Magnoliopsida > Poales > Poaceae > Zea > Zea luxurians. Next base: position 120,604,195 of record JAOPSE010000009.1, read on the forward strand.
AAAATGTGGCTTCCAAGATGATCACAAAATGCTGGCACTAAATCACATGTACACGAAGATATAGGAAAGCATGATAAACACAAAATGTGGCTTCCAAGAAGATTACAAAATTACATGTACACCAAGATATAGGAAAGCATGATAAACATCTATCCTAGCCTAAAGTGTTGGCATCACAAGAAAGAAGCATCAGTGGAGTAGTCCCAAAAAAGAAGGCCAATTTGTTGCAGCGTGAACAAGTAGCAAGCAGCATGAATCAGGAACGTACTGCTGGTGATGGAAGTGGTTGTGTTGGCCATGGGGGGTGTCCCCAAGGCCCCATTGGATGTGTAGGATATTCCCATGGTGGTGGCGGCCAATATCCCACACCTGGTTGTGGAGGAGGAAGAATCTGTCCTCTAGGAGGCATCGACCACTGCATGTCCATCTGTGGGTTTTCTTGTCCGATCTCAGAACCCTATAACCAAATAAAACTATGCATGATTATAATTGTAAATTAAAGTAAATATACTACAAAACTATACCTGTGTTCCATTGGTGTTTGGGGTCTGTCCAGATTGTGACGGACGGGTGAACTGGGGTCCCATTTGAGATCCCATCTGAGCACTATACATCTGCAAATACAATAAGCTTGAGTTTTATTTTAAACTAATGTATATATAGAGTTTATACTAAACAACTGCAAAACATATTTTAAATAGGAGAACCACTTTTCTCGGAAAATCGGCTTAAGTCTGAATTCTGAATCCGATGGAAAACATAAAGTGCATGCTTTCAGAAAAGTTGCAAGACTATACTTGAATAATCCAAAGTGTATAAGCAAGCATACTTGAACAACTAGTGTACTGCCTCAATCGTTAGGAGCTTTTTCACCATGTAAGTTCAGATTTTAATTGAACACTAAACACTCTATGTGGGTCTAACAGACAGCAAAGCAGGTCGGCAACTTGGGTTGTTGTAGGCTGACATGATCCCAACCAAATTCAGTTGGCATTGGAATGTGTAGGATTAGAGTGGTGGATAGACACAGAAGAAAGACAAAGAAAATAGGAGTGTAAATTTGCATTATTCCTAACAGGGATAGAGTCTGCATAGAGTCATTAATGAGTAAGAAACCATCACGCGTTGACACCAATGGTTAACATACTAACATGGCTAAAAAGCACTCGCGCCACCATAGTATGTATGTTCATATCACAAGACTTCATTAATCAAGACAAGAACTAACCAAATCTAGTTACCCACACAAAAGAGACTCCAAGCAATCATTTTAATACTTGCTGATTTTTGGATAGCAGGACATCAACTACTTGTTTAGCTCCTAACTCACAAGATATGCATCCAAAAATAGTAAACTATGACTTTCTAGAAAGCTTATAAAGTCCTCTATAACTTTTGTATTATCATCATAACAAGATTCAACCTTTAGAAAGGTCAAACAGTGCTAAACGTAAATTCTTTCTTGATTTGGGCAGATTCTGAGATTGGACTTTGAAAAATCATAACTTTTTAACTACTAGACCTATGGTCATGAAATTTTAGCACAAGAAATATAAAGGAGTTAGCTATGACTTTTCTATATAACTATTTTACAGAAAACAAGATTTACTTCACTGCGTAATTAAATTGAATAGGGGTGGCGAGCCGGGGCGGCGGCGCGGCCCGCTCGCAGTGGCACGGCGGCGGTGCGGCCTGGCGCTGGTGAGAGAGAGGAGCGCGTGGGCGGGAATGAGACAGGGTGATAGAGAGAGCCACACACACGTGGGATTTGGATTTAGGTTTTCAGGATTAAGTTCGACGGTGTCCACAAGACCGATGAACTTAACTTAAGAACGTGGGTACCCACGTTCCTAACTCGTTAAGTTCGATGGTTTTATCCAGGGACCACGAACTTAACTTAAGAACGTCGGTACCCACGTTCTTAACATAATCCATGAACTTAACTCAAGTACGAACGTCGGTACCCACGTTCTTACTTTTACCCACGAACATTTATCAGTTTCTTATAGTGCAGGTTCCGAAGGTCAAAATCTTTTTCTTCTGAAGCAGCATCAGTAATCTTTTTTCCTTTGTCAGGCACTGCGGCCATGACCTTCTCTGTAGCTACAGCTGTCTCTTCTGCAGCCATATCTGAAAGAAGTTTGTCAATTCCTGACAGTGTACTTGCAAGATTGGCACCTTCGGCAGCAGCTGCTGCTTCGGCAGTGGCCTCGGTACTTGCAACAGGCACTATTCTAGATGCCGAGGCCAGCAGTGGTGTCTGCTCAATAGCTTGCATAACATTAATGATTCTTCGTTTTTTCTGACCTTTAGTCTTCTCCTTTGTAGCCGAAGGTTCATCCTTCTTCTGTAAAAGTTTTGCCAGTTCTGGTCTCAGAGGACTTAGCAACTGGATGGGCAAGGATTCAGTCATTACCTTTAGAATTTCTGCTATTTCAGCAGCAGAGGGCATTGGATTTTCTTTTGTTGCCTCAGCTACCTTCGGCTCCGGTGCCTCAGGCTTCCTCTTTTTTGACGTTGCCGCCTTTGGCTCAGGAGCAATTTTTGTCTTCTTTGAAGCCTTCTCATCCTCCTTAACCATTCTAGCAGCCTGTCTATTTAGAATACTAACAATTCCTTTTATTTTCACCCCTTCGGCCCCTTTGTCAAGCTTTTCATAATCGGGGTATTCAAAATTCAAGGCATCCATTATCTGGTTCAATCTTCGTTTTGGCCGGGTACCGAAGGCTGCGGTCATCAGCTGATCTTCCTTCTTGGTATAATTCCCAAGTATCTCATTGCACATGGTCTCAATCATGTCTAGCCATTCTTTGCAAGGCTTCTTGAATTGTTTTTCAAACTTAAAACGGTAAGCAAGTCGAACAAGTTCATGCTTCTTCCCCACTTCTTTCCTCTTCGGCATTCCCTAGCCACTTGACGTCGGATATGTTCTGTTTGCCAAGTATTCCTGCACCAAGTCCCTAATACTGATCTGCTCAACTACCACTCTAAATTCTACTTCAGCCAACTGACAGGGTGACCCCAGTTGCATATTGCATAAGGGTCTGGTCATTCCGAAGCTCAGAGTTAGTGGACTCATAACCATGGTCATCAGCTTCTCCCTCTTTTTCTCATCAACCTTCATATAGAACCACTCACTCTTCCAACCAGTTGGCCACTTTGTGCGGTAGCTAAGAACCGGTGCTTTTGTATCCTTTCAATACACAAAATTGTAATAGCTAAAATTTTTATGAAGGCCATCTGCCCTGGCCTTCGTCTAATAATGTAGCTCGTGCACTCGGCAGAAAGCTTCGGCATCTGGACTCATCCCTTGGCTTCGGAGGGCCCAGATATAGACACTAAGTCTAACAATAGCATTGGGAGTCAGCTGATGAAGATATATCTCAAAGTTCTTTAAAACTACCCCGATCATTTCATTCAGGGGGAATCGCAGCCCTACTCTGAAGAAGCTCTTAAAAACGACAACTTCATCCTTCTTCGGCTCTGGGATTACCTCTTCCCCAGCAAATCGAATAAGTTTGCTCTCAGCCTCTCCAAAATAGCCCAATTTCATCATCATAGGCATGTCATCTTTTGTTATAGTAGATTTTTCAAATTCAAGATGCCTAGGCTTTGTTGGGATCATAATGCTATAGTCTTCTTCACTCTCATCATCATTTTCACCCTCAACCACAGCTTGTTCAGCTTCGGCATTAGAAGCACGTTCGTCAGCAACCTCCTCTGCCACAACCAGACCTGATTGCTTCATTACTTCTGAAATTGGCGCTGTTTTGGTGGCCTCGATTTCCTCCCTCTCACGAGACACTCTAGTAGTCGATCGCACTCTCGCCATTTCAATGGTTTCACCTTTTGACGAAGCTAACCTTAAACGATGAAGCGTTTGCTCGAGAACGCAATACTGAAAGTTTGGCTATGGTCAAATTTTTTAACAGCACAATAGTGCAATGAAAATGAATGATGTGGTAACTCCTCACCAACCCGTCTATTTATATAGTGCTGCAGGGGGAAGGTGAACCGCCAGGCCACTGGCACTCGCTGAACGGTGGACCGTCCGATGCCTAGAATATTATAATCGTTTCTCGGCAACGAGCTCAAGGAAAGTGTTTTTCGAACCTTCGGCATTCCGAAGCCTTCGAGTTTTTCGCAGATCGAGCTCGTTACGAAAAACGATCTAGCACCGCAAAGGGGCAACTGTTGGGGGCCTTCTTCTCCGCCGAAGGTCCTCTGAGCAAAAACACCTTCGATTGGACGATATGCAAGCAGGTACGACATGAAGATATATGCCGAAGCTACAATTGAAGAAGCTCCGGCATGGTGGCATGCCTAAGACGAAGGATGGCATCGACTTAAAGAGGAAAAGACTACATAGTCCCTGATATTTGTATTATGATTATAATTAGTTATTAGGGACACGAATGTAATTTTGTTCGGGCTGCGTCCCGTGCCTATAAATAGATGAATAGTATCCCCGTAGTGTTCACACTGACTTATAATCACTCCCGCGTCACTCTCGCTTTTTCACCTTCTATCAAGCCGAAGGTACAAATGCAATATAACTATCATTGATGTTTATTCATCTTTATACAAAATAAGAATATAAATAGTCTAATGATTTGGAATGATTATTTATATTCCCTTTATGTTTTATATGTCTCTGTTTACATTCCTGTGTACTGAAATGATGAAGGTATGTCCTTCATGACCTTTGTCTTAAGATCATTATATCCTGTTGTGGACTTGTTCTCAAATGCTATGAGTTAAGAACAAGGCAACATAAAATGTTAAAGGTTAATACCCTTCGTCCTTCGAAGCATTATCTCCCTTAGGATATAATGATCTTTAGACGAAGGTCCAGAAGGACTAACCTTCATCATCGCATTATATGTAAATGAAAGGAGAAGCATACAAAATATAAGAGAAAGCATGGATAATCATGTAACATTATTGATATCTCTTTATTATATTATCACAAATGAACCTGAACAATATTGAATTACATTTGTACCTTCTGCTTGATAGAAGGTAAAAGTCCAAGCGTGACACACGATTGAGTACAAATCAGCGTGAACGGTACAGGGGTACTGTTCATCTATTTATAGGCACGGGATGCAGCCCGGTCAAAATTACATTAATGTCCTTGACCTTGATAGCTAGTTACAATCATGACACAAATTATCAGGGACTGATCGGTCTTTTCTTCTTTAAGTCGGTGCAGACCTTCGTCTCAAGGTGCACCACTATGTCGAAGCTCCTTGGATGTTAGCTTCGCTCTATATTTGATTATGCATTGATTCTTTCGAAGATGTTTCTTCTTAAAGGACCTTCGGCGACGAAGCAGGCCCCCAACAGTAGCCCCTTCGCGGTGCTAGATCATTTTTCATAACGAGCTTGATCCGTGAAAAAATCTTCAAGGCTTCGGAATGCCGATGGTCCGAAAAACACCTTCCCTGAGCTCGTTGCCGAGAAACGATTAAAGTATTCCATGCGCGAGGTGGCCCATCACACAGCGGAGTAATGGTCCACCGTTCAGCGGGTGCGGGCGACTGTTCAGCAAGTGCAGGCGGCTTTGGCGATTTATCTTCCCACCTGCAGCACTATATAAATAGACGGGTAGGTGTGAAGTTGTGACGGAACCTCCCAAGTCATTAGGCCCACCTACAGTTGTCCTTGTCCGACGGACCTTAGACAACCCTGTAGGTGCCCCTGAATCACTTGACAAGTTTGGTATCTGCTTTTCTTACCTTTCCCAAGAGCGTTTCACCCGTCACACAGACATTACAGATCATCGGAGATACGAAAATGCGGAAGCGGTTACATAAATTTACCTTTATTTAAAAGTAAGACAAAGTTGTATATTACAGACCAGGATATACTTAACTGAGTGCAGAGTATTATTATTACAAAACCAAGGGAGGCAAAAACCCCTCCCGATAAGCTTTAAACAAAAAGTTTTAAGGAGGATCCTTTCCTCCCGCAGCTTCACTCTTGGTTTTCTTTTTTTGAGACCACCTTGGAACAGAAACAACAAAAGTTTGTTGCTTCTTCACCTAAAAACAATAGGGAATAAAACCCTGAGTATGGAATTACTCAGCAAGACTTACCCGACTAAAGAAAAGACTCTCAAGGGTATGCTGGTTATCAGGGGGTCAAGGTAAGGTTTCTCAATAATCAAAGACTTTGTTTGCAGAAATGCTTACTAGAGTGGATCCTTGAAATCCAAATTTTAATTGTCAGGTTAAGTAAGATTACCTATCTCTAGAGTTCTTTCTATCCTAGTTCAATCACTTGACCTACACTAGCCAATTTCATAACACCCTTAATCTTTACTGGAGTTCTACGTATAAGTCAGTGACCAAGTCTCCATAACCGCGGAGGTACGGCGATCCGAATCGATTATACTCAGCTGAGGATCTCCGATCACACGACATATGTAGCACTTAACCCTTGCATATGTCAACCCGCCACCGGGGTTCTTAAGACCAGATCAGGTTCACGCCAACCGACAGCACAGATACACCACCGTCCAGCCTCTTGCCACGGAGGGAACACGCTACTATCGCCATCTCTCCACTCCCATTGCGTGGTATCTTATTCTAGCCTTAGTCTGCCTGAGGCAAAGCTTACCCATGACGAGGCATGTGACCAGTTAAAGGGTCCTCGGTCAGCAGGCCTACATCGACACGGTCCTTAATCGACTCAGACGCAGACACTACACCGAGACTCTCTTCTCATGCAAGTCACCCGCCTGGTCTCAGCTTTATCATTTAAAACCCAAATTTTGGTACCTAGCAGAGGTACATCTTTTCCAGATGTTGAACCCATCATGGCCATGATGGATCCACCATCAAATTTTTATTTTCAAAAACATCCCTCCCACTTTGCCACATCATCTTTTGTAAAAACAAAATCTTTTTCTTTGCTAAAGCAAGTCTAAGCATAGTAAAAACTTTTTATAAAACAGGGATCTAGAGGAAGGTAATCAACTTCAAGGAAGGTAATGCAGGAATTGTTTAATCAATCAACTCCTATCACTTAATGCATCAATCAAGTGAGAAAGATTTTAAAAGAGTCAAGGAGGTGGCAAATGCACCGGGGCTTGCCTTCGTTTATAGGTGAGTCAGGCTCGGATCCGCAGATGTCAAAGTAAAAACAATTCCCTGCCTGATGTTCCGCAGGTGGTGGTGGTGAAGTCTTCTCCTCTTCTACCTCAACCTCTTCTACGTTTTCTAGATATAACCATATATATATAAGAATGAATGCCATGTAATGCTCATGAGAGTGCAAAGATAATAAGAATTTATTATCTAGAGTCTTGAATACAATTTTCCTTCACCGAACTCCGGGAACTTAGGGTTTCCGGAGTCAACAGTGAAGTTTAAAGAGCAGGGGGTGGGGGTTTTGGGTTCTAATTATCAAACAAGGTCCAAATCAAACCAAATTCTATCCAAGGCTCCTAAATAATGTTTAGAGTTCAAATAAAAAGTTTGGGCAATTTTGGAATTATTATCTATTTTCTAAAAATCTAGAACCAATGTTTTAAGCTATTTTAAATGAACCAAAATTCCATATTTGTCCTAAAAATCATAAAACTATTTTTAATAAATACTATAGAAAATAAGGAATCTAGGAAAATTGGTTTGACATTTTTAGGATTTTTCTACAATTTCTTACAGATTTCCAAAGCTTGACTGAAAAAGAAAAAGGAAAATCTTAAACAGTGCTGGGCTGATTCCAGCCCAGGTGGCCCAAACCCAGGCAGAAACGCGCGTGCGTCCGCGCCCGCGCTGGAGACTTTGCAGAAAGGCCCCTGCTGTTCTGAATAACTTGAACCAAGTTCTCTGCACTATTGTAATGAGTCGCTGACATTTTTTAAAAAGGACCCACGGTTTCTATTCCTTCGCAGACTAAGATCCCCGACGACGGCGATCGCAGAACTGGGCTCCGGTGAGCTGGACTGGCCAGAGGGAGCCAAGACTGGAGCCCCCGAGCGGCTGACACCGAATTGGATCTCCCTCGAACAATTCCCGTAACTTAATTTCATGGTTGGTAATCTATCAAGCTCTGTCCACCCGGACCACGGACGATGAGGACAATTGCATGCGTTCCCGGTGACCAGAGGTTTCCCAGTTCAATTGGGTGGGTTGGCAAGTATCACAGACATATGAGAATGCTTAAACAAGGGAGCAGAGGGGAGGAGCTGACCTGAATTGGGCTGACCACGACGGGGTGTGTTTCACGGTGGCGGAAACTGAATTGGGGGAAACTCAAAATTGAGGCTCATTGGCGATCGACTGAGGACGATTCTTGGTGGTTGGGTTCGTGATGATCCAACAGGGCTCACGGTAGCTTCAATTTATAGGGAGCAACAGCGGTGGCTGGGGATTTCAGTGGTGACGCGCGGCGGTCGGAGAAGTAAGAGTTCACTGGCACGCGTGAATCCCTGGCATCTACGTGGCAGTCACTCCAACGAGCCACGGAGAGTCACAAGGGTTCACGGCGATCCGGTGGAGGTGCCAGGGTACGTGGCGCCAAGCCGTGCGACGGCTATCACCGGCGAGCTTATCTGCCCAGGCCGCAAAGCAAGGGGGTACGGCGATGAGTCACCGGAGTTATCTCCAGGCGAATGGCTATTACCTGGCAGACTTATCGGGTCACCGGTGGCATAAATCGCAACGGCAGCGGCGCGAATCGTGGCGGAGATCGGTCGTCGGCGGTGAGGCTGAAACTTATCCACGCGGTGCACTGTACCATCGCATTGTTCGTCAGTACGCCTGATAGCCAAGGTTTAGGGCTATTTTTTTTTCAAATTTCTATGGCAACTCGTCCAAATTTCTGCAGTAAAATTGTAGACCCATATACCATCTTCATCTTTGTTATAGTATCCCAAAACAAATTCTTACTGGATTAGCCACAATTTGTCTCCAAAGATGATCCAATGCCACTGATCATATAATCTTCAGCTTATTTTAGTCTAACAGCCCATCTTTGGGCTTATTTATCTCCAATTTCTTCTCAATAACTATGCTTACACTCTTAGGCAAAGTTGTTCTCCTTTGATAGGTCTATAATATTTATGTGGTGACCTAGGGCAAATTTTCACTAATTTGGAAGGTACAAGGGCTCAAAGTTGAATCAATCACACTAAAATTCAGACTTCATCAAATGAGTCAAGTGCGGCTCTTTTGCACTTAAGTCCAAATCTCAAGTTTTGGATTGCAAACCCTCATGATTGGGAACCATATGACTTCAGATACTTTAACATCATGGTTTTTGCACTTTAATCCAAAAGTGGACTAATTTTGCACTTAACCCCCTAGGGGTTTAGGGTTTTCCAGGGTTCCATTTAGGGTTTCTAGTATCTCAGGGGTGTATATGCAATGTAGGTCCAACCTTGGTAACTTTTAATGATTATTTCACTTAATCTTTGGGGTTTTCTCTATTTAGCTCCTGTTTTACCCCTCAGTTCCTATTTAAGGTTAAGCACCCTACACTAGGGTCTTATTTGCAAAATGCCATAACAATAAAACTTGCTTGAAATTTTTACCTAGTGAATGCATTCTGGGTGTGTCAAACATATGCAATGCCAATGCTCATGATGTTATGCTCAAGTTTTAGTAACAGTAACACCAGGGGTGTTACATCCTTCCCCCCATAAAGGAATCTCGTCCCGAGATTAAAAGTCCTAGGGTAAGTAGTGGAAAAGGAAATGCTTCACGTTTTTATTTCCTGAGTTTTGGTACAAGGCAGGGGTGGTTTGGGGCTCACTCCTTTATTACAACAATGTTGTACACTTTACAAATTACAAGAGGCTAAAAAGCGTGGGAAATTTTTGTCTAAGAAGTCTCGAGTTTCCCAAGTAGCCTCGTCTTCAGAATGTTGGTTCCACTGTATCTTGTAAAACTTGAGAGTTTTTCTTCGGGTAACTCTGTCCTTTTGATCCAAGACTCGAATAGCGTGCTCAGAATATATCAAGTCCGGTTCCAGGACAATATCTGTTACTTCAATGGTTCGATCTGGAACCCAAAGACATTTCTTTAGTTGAGACACGTGGAACACATTATGTACAGCAGACAAGATTTCGGGTAGTTGAAGTCGATATGCCACTGGTCCACACTGTTCAAGTATAGGGAATGGACCAATGTACCGAGGTGCAAGCTTCCCTTTAACCCCGAAACATGATACGCCTTTCATTGGTGAAATCTTTAGGTAGACATAGTCTCCCTCAAGAAAGTATAAGGGTTGTCGTCGTTTGTCTGCATAACTCTTTTGCCGAGCTTGAGCTTTCTTCAAATTATGAATTATTTTCTGAACCTTTTCCTCGGTCTCTTTCACCATATCAGGCCTGAAGAAGTACCTTTCACCAGGTTTAGACCAATTTAGTGGAGTACGACATCGTCGTCCATATAAAGCTTCAAAGGGTGCCATCTTGATGCTTTCTTGATAGCTATTATTATATGAGAACTCCGCTAATGGTAAACATTCATCCCATTTCTATGGGAATTCCAGAACACATGCCCGCAGCATATCTTCAAGTATCTGATTTACCCTCTCAGTCTGCCCACTGGTTTGAGGATGATAGGCCGAACTATGGAGCAACTTAGTACCCAAGGAGTTGTGAAGTGCCTCCCAAAACTTGGATACAAATTGAGGTCCACGGTCCGACACTATAGTTTTTAAAACACCATGCAGACTAAGAATACGAGCAATGTACAATTTGGCATAGACAGTAACTGGGTGATCTGTCTTAACTAGCAGAAAATGAGCAATTTTCGTAAGCCGATCAATTATAACCCAGATAGAGTCATACCCCTTTGCGGTTCTGGGCAATCCCACAATAAAGTCCATACTTATATCTTCTCATTTCCATGTTGGTATTGGTAGAGACTGTAATGGACCGGCAACTTTCAAGTGTATGGCCTTGACACGTTTGCAAGTGTCACATCTAGCAACATAGCGTGCAATTTCAATTTTCATCTTCGTCCACCAATAATGCCGTTTCAGATCTTGATACATCTTAGTGCTTTCGGGATGAATAGAATAGCGAATAAGATGTGCTTCATCCAAAATTTGCTGGTGGACCCCTTCATTTTTAGGCACCACTATGCGGTTGTTGAACCATACAACACCTTGATCGTCTTCTCGGAAGCAATTGGCTTTTCCAGCCCTTATCTTCTCACGTATATGTTTCATACCCTCATCATTTTTCTGTGCGTCAATTATCCTTTGTAAGATGACTGACTCCAGCTTCAAGTGATTTGAAGTCCCATGCTGAATCATTCCCAGGTTCAAATTCTCCATCTCCTGGCATAATGTAATGTCAGAAGTCCTCATTGTTCGACAATGGCAGAAAGCCTTGCGACTGAGTGCATCTGCCACTACATTTGCTTTGCCTGGGTGATAATGGATCTCTAATTCATAATCCTTGATCAGCTCAAGCCATCTCCTTTGTCTCATACTGAGCTCGGACTGGGTAAAGATGTATTTCAAACTTTTGTGGTCTGTATAAATATGACAGACATTTCCCAGTAGATAATGACGCCAGATCTTCAGGGCATGAACCACTGCAGCTAGCTCTAGATCATGAGTGGGATAATGCTCCTCATGCCGGCGCAACTGCCTTGAAGCATACGTGATTACTCGGCCCTCTTGCATTAATACGCAACCGAGACCACTGCCTAATGCGTCACAATACACATCAAAGGGCTTATTAATGTCCGGTTGAGCCAATACCGGAGTAGTGGATAACAATATCTTTAATTGTTCAAAAGCTTCGTTACACTTTGAAGACCAATTGAATTTAGTCTCATTCTTCAATAGACTTGTGATTGGCTTCACAAGCTTAGAAAAATCCGGTGTAAATCGGCGGTAATAACTAGCTAGTCAAAGGAAGCTTCAGACTTGATGAACAGTGGTTGGGGGTTTCCACTCCAAAATATCCTTGACTTTGCTGGGATCTACCGCAATCCCCTTGGCAGATAATACATGTCCCAGAAATTGAATTTCCTCTAGCCAAAACGCGCACTTACTGAACTTAGCATATAATTGATGTTCCCTTAGGCGCGTCAATAGGATCCGTAAATGTTGAGCATGCTCCTCTTCATTCTTGGAATATATTAAAATATCATCTATGAAGACCACCACAAACTTATCCAACTCCGGCATAAATACCGAGTTCATTAAATAAGTGAAGTGGGCAGGAGCATTTGTCAGTCCGAAAGACATTACCAAGTATTCAAATAATCCATACCGCGTGGTGAATGCGGTCTTTGGTATATCCTCGGGCCGAATACGGATCTGATGATAGCCCAACCTGAGATCAATTTTGGAGAATACCCTTGCTCCAGTCAGTTGATCAAATAGAATATCAATCCGTGGAAGAGGGTACTTGTTCTTGATAGTGACCTCATTCAGGGGTCGATAATCCACGCACATCTGTAATGTTTGATCCTTCTTCTTAACGAATATGGCTGGACAACCCCATGGTGACGAGCTTGGCTGGATGAATCCTTTCTCTAGTAGAACTTGTAATTGAATCTTCAGTTCTGCCAGCTCATTTGGAGGCATCTGGTACGATCTTCTAGAAATGGGAGCCGTACCAGGCTTCAACTCAATTACAAACTCTACATCTCTTTCAGGTGGCAATCCAGGCAAATCTTCGGGAAAAACATCAAGGAACTCACATACTACCGGAATATCCTTGATCTCCGGTATAATGGCTTCATAAATTCTGCCAGTAGCTTTCGTCGGAATGGGGATAGACAAAAGAATTTCCTCTTGGTTATGACTCAACCTGATGGTTCTCTGATCAGTGTTGAGGGTTGCTTTATGTTGGGCCAACCAATTCATGCCCAAAATCACATCTATGTCTTGGCCTTTCAGAACAATCATATTAGTAAGAAAGTCCCGTCCGGCCAATGTTACGGGCACTTGGAAAGCCACTTCCTTAGTAAATATTTGTCCCCCAGGTGAATGAATTTTAAACCCTTCCCTTGATTCATGGTATGGAATACAATGTTGCTCCACAAATTTCTTGCTGATGAATGTATGCGAAGCACCAGAATCAAAGAGAATAATTGCGGGATGATTGGCCACAAGGAACATACCCATCATTACTGATTCACCGTCCGGTGTGGTGGCCACTTGAGTGTAATAAATTCGTCCCGTCTTCTTAGTATTCTTGCCCGTATTCCCCTTAGCTTGAGAAGAATTCCCAGTACCTTGTTGATTGTTTGAACGATTCTGCTTCGGGTAGGGGCAATCCTTGATAGAGTGCCCAGATTTTCCGCAATTGAAGCAGCCTGTTGACAGACTGGGGAGGGCAGGGAATCGAGTGCCAGGGGCACCCGACTGACTTGTTGTAGTGGGGGTAGCATTGGGACGGATGAACACTGGTTGTTTGAATGGGACGGAGGATGGGCGTGATGAAGTACGACCCTAATTAAAAGGCCGGAGAACTAACTGTTGCCTTTTCTTAGGGCCCTAATTAGGCCGGTTGCCTCCATTTCCCTTGGACTTTCTAGAATTTGCATATTTAGATTCAACTGCCAGCGCTGTGCTGACAGCCCTTCCGTAGGTGAGGTCGATGCAGGTAGCCATTTTCCTTTGCATCCGATCATTTAAACCCCTCATGAAACAGTTCTTCTTCTTTATGTCGGTGTTGACTTGGTCAATTGCATACTGAGATAAGTTATTAAATTTATTGAGATACTGGGTGACAGTATCTCTGCCTTGCTTCAACTTCATGAATTCCTCCTGTTTCATGTGGAGTACTCCTTTTGGTATGTAATGCTCTCTGAAGGCTAGCTTAAATTCATCCCAGGTAATCTGATGATTGGCCGGCTGAACGGCCACAAAGTTCCCCCACCAAGTGCTGGCAGGGCCACGCAATTGCTGAGCTGCGAACAGGGGCTTTTGAGTTTCGGAACACCAAAGAAGTCCAAATTTTTGCTCAATGACGCGGATCCACTCATCCGCCTCTAAAGGGTCTTCTGCCTTGACGAACAACAGAGGGCGCGTCTCGGAGAAGTCTAGATAAGATGTCTCCCGGGGGCCTTACGGATAGACCCGTCCGCCCTGTTGTTGAAGTGGTTGGCCTGCCATCTCTCGCAGAAAGCGGGTGTTTTCTGCTGTAGCGTTTACCAAGGCAGCAATGGCCTCGGCAAGTGTCGGGGTATTGGAGGTGGATTCGGGGTCGCCTCCCTCCCACGAGAGGTACCAGCCCCATCCTGAGCGCGAGTCCTGGAAGGCATCTGAGGCAAAGAACATTGGGAGCAATATATTATGCCATACAAACCATCCATTTCACATTACTTTAAAAGGTAATGTTACAGAGTCGTACTTTACAATAGGATTACACCCCCTATTACACAACAGTACTACCTCTATCCTATACTATTCCTGCTTCCTGTCACTCTTGGTAGCCTCACTGTCGGGCGTAGGAGACCACTCATCGACTAGCTTCATAGAGGGAGGGGGCCTGAAGAGGTCCAACTCGCCACCAAAAGCTTCTCCCGCTACTTGAGAAGGTCCGGCTTCTGTCCCGACAGGATCCGCAGGTACACTGGGGTGTAGTTGTGAGTACAATACATGAACTTCTTCATGTAAAGTATTACAATAAGCCTGCAAGGTATCGATAGCTGAGCTAAGTTCTTCTACTCGGGCTCGAGCTTTCGCCTCCTTAGCCCAGGCAAGGAAACGAGAGTGAACCACCCAGTCGAGCGCCAAATCTCGATCCGCGAGCTGATCTTGCAGGCAGCGGATGTCGCTTCTCAATTCATTGATTCTGTCGCCATCCGCGACCCATATGTCAGTCCTGCGTTGGAGTTCTGTTTGAAGTCGATTAACTTTCGCTTCGAGATCCCTGATCGGATCATTACTCCCACTACTGCTATCCTCGTGTCTTAGGGCAAGTTGATGACGTGGCACACCAATTGGGCCAGTATGCTTTCGCGCAGTCTTCCTCGTGCGCGGCGACATTTTTCTAAGGGGAAAATCTTATTAACATAGTTCTTAGCATGATGCATGTGTAATTACAGAACCAACCTTAGCTGATTCAACCTTCTATACATTGCACTCCTCCTATCTGGTCTTTCATATAAACTCTTCAGAAATAATAGGTAAGAAGGAAAGAAATTTTCTAGATAAGTCTTTAGAAAATTCTTTTGAAGATGCCTCATAATATCTGCAGAGAAGGGCTTCGCTCCGATACTAGCTGTGACGGAACCTCCCAAGTCATTAGACCCACCTACAATTGTCCTTGTCCGATGGACCTTAGACAACCCTGTAGGTGCCCCTGAATCACTTGACAAGTTTGGTATCTTCTTTTCTTACCTTTCACAAGAGCGTTTCACCCGTCACGCAGACATTACAGATCATCGGAGATACGAAAATGCGGAAGCGGTTACATAAACTTACATTTATTTAAAAGTAAGACAAAGTTATATATTACAGACGAGGATATACTTAACTGAGTACAGAGTATTATTATTACAGAACCAAGGGAGGCAAAAACCCCTCCTGATAAGCTTTAAACAAAAAGTTTTAAGGAGGATCCTTTCCTCCCGCAGCTTCACTCTTGGTTTTCTTCTTTTGAGACCACCTTGGAATAGAAACAACAAAAGTTTGTTGCTTCTTCACCTAAAAACAATAGGGAATAAAACCCTGAGTATGGAATTACTCAGCAAGACTTACCCGACTAAAGAAAAGACTCTCAAGGGTATGTTGGTTATCAGGGGGTCAAGGTAAGGTTTCTCAATAATCAAAGACTCTGTTTGCAGAAATGCTTACTAGAGTGGATCCTTGAAATCCAAATTTTAATTGTCAGGTTAAGTAAGATTACCTATATCTAGAGTTCTTTCTATCCTAGTTCAATCACTTGACCTGCACTAGCCAATTTCTTAACACCCTTAATCTTTACTGGAGTTCTACGTATAAGTCAGTGACCAAGTCTCCATAACCGTGGAGGTACGACGATCCGAATCGAATATACTCAGCTGAGGATCTCCGATCACACGACATATGTAGCACTTAACCCTTGCATATGTCAACCCGCCACCGGGGTTCTTAAGACCAGATCAGGTTCACGCCAACCGAGAGCACAGATACACCACCGTCCAGCCTCTTGCCACGGAGGGCACACGCTACTCTCGCCATCTCTCCACTCCCATTGCGTGGTATCTTATTCTGGCCTTAGTCTGCCCGAGGCAAAGCTTACCCATGACAAGGCATGTGACCAGTTAAAGGGTCCTCGGTCAGCAGGCCTACATTGACATGGTCCTTAATCGACTCAGACGGGGACACTACACCGAGACTCTCTACTCGTGCAAGTCACCCACTCGGTCTCAGCTTTATCATTTAAAACCCAAATTTTGGTACCTGGCAGAGGTACGTCTTTTCCAGATGTTGAACCCATCATGGCCATGATGGATCCACCATCAAATTTTATTTTCAAAAACATCCCTCCCACTTTGACACATCATCTTTTGTAAAAACAAAATCTTTTTCTTTGCTATAGCAAGTCTAAGCATAGTAAAAACTTTTTATAAAACAGGGATCCAGAGGAAGGTAATCAACTTCAAGGAAGGTAATGCAGGAATTGTTTTATCAATCAACTCCTATCATTTAATGCATCAATCAAGTGAGAAAGATTTTAAAAGAGTCAAGGAGGTGGCAAATGCACCAGGGCTTGCCTTCGTTTATAGGTGAGTCAGGCTCGGATCCGCAGATGTCAAAGTAAAAACAATTCCCTGCCTGATGTTCCGCAGGTGGTGGTGGTGAAGTCTTCTCCTCTTCTACCTCAACCTCTTCTTAGTTTTCTAGATATAACCATATATATAAGAATGAATGCCATGTAATGCTCATGAGAGTGCAAAGATAATAAGAATTTATTATCTAGAGTCTTGATTTACAATTTTCCTTCACGGAACTCCGAGAACTTAGGGTTTCCGGAGTCAACAGTGAAGTTCAAAGAGCAAGGGGTGAGGGTTTTGGGTTCTAATTATCAAACAAGGTCCAAATCAAACCAAATTCTACCCTAGGCTCCTAAATAATGTTTAGAGTTCAAATAAAAAGTTTGGGCAATTTTGGAATTATTATCTATTTTCTAAAAATCCAGAACCAATGTTTTAAGCTATTTTAAATGACCCAAAATTCCCTATTTGTCCTAAAAATCATAAAGCTATTTTTATTAAATACTATGGAAAATAAGGAATCTATGAAAATTGGTTTGACATTTTTAGGATTTTTCTACAATTTCTTACAGATTTCCAAAGCTTGACTGAAAAAGAAAAAGGAAAATCTTAAACAGTGCTGGGCCGATTCTAGCCCAGGCGGCCCAAACCCAGGCAGAAACGCGCGCGCGTCCGCACCCATGCTGGAGACTTTGCAGAAAGGCCCCTGCTGTTCTGAATAATTTGAACCAAGTTCTCTGCACTATTGTAATGAGTCGCTGACAGTTTTTAAAAAGGACCCCAGGTTTCTATTCCTTCGCAGACTGAGATCCCCGACGACGGCGAGTGCAGAACTGGGCTCCGGTGAGCTGGACTGGCCAGAGGGAGCCAAGACTGGCACCCCTGAGCGGCTGACACCAAATTGGATCTCCCCCGAACAAATCCCCTAACTTAATTTCATGGTTGGTAATCTATCAAGCTCTGTCCACGTGGACGACGGACGATGAGGACAATTGCACGCGTTCCCGGTGACCAGAGGTTTCCCAGTTCAATTGGGTGGGTTGGCGAGTATCACAGACGTATGAGAATGCTTAAACAAGGGAGCAGAGGGGAGGAGCTGACCTGAATTGGGCTGACCACGACGGGGTGTGTTTCACGGTGGCAGAAACCGAATTGGGGGAAACTCAAAATTGAGGCTCACTGGCGATCGACTGAGGACGTTTCTTGGTGGTTGGGTTCATGATGATCCAACAGAGTTCACGGTAGCTTCAATTTATAGGGAGCGACAGCGGTGGCAGGGGATTTCTGTGGTGACGCGCGGCGGTCGGAGAAGTAAGAGTTCACTGGCGCGCGTGAATCCGTGGCATCTACCGTGGCAGTCACTCCGACGAGCCACGGAGAGTCACAAGGGTTCACGGCAATCCGGTGGAGGTGCCAAGGTACATGGCGCCAAGCCGTGCGACGGCTGTCATCGGCGAGCTTATCTGCCCAGGCCGCAAAGCAAGGGGTACGGCGGTGAGTCACCGGAGTTATCTCCAGGCGAATGGCTATTACCTGGTAGACTTATCGGGTCACTGGTGGCGTAAATCGCAATGGCGGCGGCGCGAATCGTGGCGGAGATCGGCCGTCGACGGCGAGGCTAAAACTTATCCACCCGGTGCACTGTACCATCGCATTCTTCGTCCGTACACCTGACAGCCAAGGTTTAGGGCTAAATTTCTTTCAAATTTCTATGGCAACTCGTCCAAATTTCTGCAGCAAAATTGTAGACCCATATACCATCTTCATCTTTGTTATAGTATCCCAAGACAAATTCTTACTGGATTAGCCACAATTTGTCTCCAAAGATGATTCAATGCCACTGATCATATAATCTTCAGCTTGTTTTAGTCTGACAGCCCATCTTTGGGCTTACTTATCTCTAGTTTCTTCTCAATAACTATGCTTACACTCTTAAGCAAAGTTGTTCTCCTTTGATAGGTCTATAATATTTATGTGGTGATCTAGGGAAAATTCTAACTAATTTGGAAGATACAAGGGCTCAAAGTTGAATCAATCACACTGAAATTCAGACTTCATCAAATGAGTCAAGTGTGGCTCTTTTGCACTTAAGTCCAAATCTCAAGTTTTGGATTGCAAACCCTCATGATTGGGAACCATATGACTTAAGATACTTTAACATCATGGTTTTTGCACTTTAGTCCAAAAGTGGACTAATTTTGCACTTAACCCCCTAGGGTGTAGGTTTAGGGTTTTCCAAGGTTCCATATAGGGTTTCTAGTATCTTAGGGGTGTATATGCAATGTAGGTCCAACCTTGGGAACTTTTAATGATTATTTCACTTAATCTTTGGGGTTTTCTCTATTTGGCTCCTGTTTTACCCCTCAGATCCCTATTTAAGGTTAAGCACCCTACACTAGGGTCTTATTTGCAAAATGCCATAACAATACAACTTGCTTGAAATTTTTACCTAGTGAATGCATTCTGGGTGTGTCAAACATATGCAATGCCAATGCTCATGATGTTATGCTCAAGTTTTAGTAACAGTAACACCAGGGGTGTTACAGAAGTTACCCCAGCATTCATTGCCATTGCACTGTTGTGCTGCTGAAAAATTTAACCATGCTGCTGGGGGTGGGGCTGGCGCTGCAAGAGTTGTCACAGAATCTCATTCTGCTGGGCCATCAGCTCCTGCACTGTGGGAGCTGGAGGAGGTGGCGGGGGAACCTGCTCGTTATGCCCGCAACGCTGCCAAGCTGCCATCTGAAAACAGAGATTGTTGCCGATGTTATCCCAACTCACAATTCCGAACGACAAGCTATTATCTCATATGGGAAGAAAATGCCATAATCATAATATTAAGTTCGAATTGAAGATAACATGGTTACATCATCCCATAGATCTCAAA
Organism: Zea luxurians; assembly: GCA_029449295.1. Classification (NCBI taxonomy): domain Eukaryota; kingdom Viridiplantae; phylum Streptophyta; class Magnoliopsida; order Poales; family Poaceae; genus Zea; species Zea luxurians. Next base: position 120,623,770 of record JAOPSE010000009.1, read on the forward strand.
AGTTCTCAAGGGTTACATCAATTAGGGGAAAGTACCCGTAAGCCTAGTCCAAAATCTGTCATTAACTAAGCTCGCGTAGGTTTCTATCCTCTAAGATGTCAAAATGACTCATCAACCCTGAGCGGTGGAAGCGACACTGGATGCGGGTGAAGGGGGCATCGTGGAGGTAGTCCCATTGGCACCAGGGGCTGGTCCTAACTCCTCAGGAGCCTCTTCTCCCTCGCTTCCGGCTTCATTTGCCTCCATCTCCAAGTGGTGCATGTCCAAGTGGTCATTAGCTTCTTCGAGTTCCCGCTGCACATCATGGATCTGGTTCTCCAAGACATCATTAGTGTTGTCTTGGATCTCCACCTGCTGCTCCAAAGTGGTAATACGCTGGCTCAGCCTTTCCACCTGCAGATCCTTCTCCACCAACACGGAGGACAAGTCGACCACAAAATCTTCTCGGCTATCAAGGGTGAGCTTGGTAGTTTGAGCGATGTTAGCAAGATGTGCCATAGCGTCGCTCTGAAGGGCCTGAAGGCGGTACAACGCACTCATGCACTGAACAGTGACCCTCCCAACCAAGTCAGGATACATTGCCCACATGTCCTTCACGTGGCTCACACGGTTACACCACATGGGGTCATCCTTCTTCTCAGCAGGGAAAAGTCCCAAGGGGTGCATCACCATCTCCAAGGGGTGGTAGCCACAGAAAGTCGTCAGAGTCTTCATGGCTGCTGCTTCAGTGGTGTCGTCCGCCCTGAATCCAATCGTCTCGGAGTCAAGAGAACGCCATCCCGGCTGAAGGGGATCAGCCTCCAAAGTCAGCTAGACTCGGCAACGAGGTACCCGATGCTCCTCATACAACTGCACCGTGTACAAAGGGGGCGTAGGGTAACCGGTGGAGTTAAGAACTTCCCACAAGATGGAAGGAAAGCCATCGTGAGAAAGGAAGTCAGAGCTGAAACGAGTGTCTCCTCCACTGGCGGGGGTGGGTGAATTCATCTGTGGAAGGGTATCAGATGTAAAGATTATGGTGGAAGGAAGAAAATAAAGAGCCTGGATGGTTTGAAAAGAAGTGGGTTAGCTTGAATTTTTACTTCTTTAATTCTTAATCCTTCAAATTTTATAATGCATGCATGCTGAAAAGAATAACGACTCCTCTCCGAAATAAAGGGTGCTCCTAAGGCATCCTTCAAGAATCTAAGTAATGGCCCGTAGGGCCTACTTACTTAGCCACCTATTTTCCCACTATCCCTAAGGCCTTTCGTCCTAGGTCTAGCGGTCTAGTCCTGACGATTCTTAGTAGTTTTCTAAGCAAAGTTTAGATTTTGAAAATTGGTATTCATGGTTTATTGTCCTTCTCTGTGGTGATATTTGCTCCGATACCAGCTGTGGCAGAACCGCCCAAATTATTCCAGCTTAAGTGCCTAAGTCACACCTCAAGGGCCGTAACACACTTAAATCGGAATAACCCGTCAGTCCCTCAGATCTAGTCTGATAAAGCCACTTAACTAGGATCAAATACCACAATCTCACACGAAGGTGAGTCACAGCAGAAACACAATAAAACAGGAAACCTCAGATTAAGTACTGAATTATTACATAGATCAGAGTTTTTCGAGTAGCAAATAAAGTTCTCAAAATAAAATGCAACGGATAATCGATGTCTTCGATAGCGAGGAATTGGGCAAGGCCTAGCTCACTACTCCTCTTGCTCCTCTCCTGCTGGAGCAGCATCCCACTCGACCGTCCAACCCGGTGGCAGGGTGGTAGGCCAAGTCACACCATCAACCATATCCTGCAACGTACCTGCAAAATTATGCCACAAGCAAGGCTGAGTATACTAATACTCAGCTAGACTCAGCTAGACTTACCCGGTGTGAGGAAACTACTCCTCTACCTCTAGACCATGCAGCTGTTTGGCTGAGGGGTTTGGTTTGCCAAAAGCACTAGCTGTTTCTAAAATCAAGTATTAGCTTTTCACTTTCTAGCATCATTAGATTAACTAAGTTTGCTCTTTCTAAGCATACATGGTAACAAGCATTTAGTACAATCAACAAGTTATCTCATGTAAACCTCATTTTACTTCTTACTCAATGTAGTAGAAGGGGTCAAGCAGTCTCATTAGTTGCGAGAAGCAGACGATTCGAATCGAGTTTTTATCCTTGCGAGGTAAACCTAAACACACGACATGTCAGGGTACTCCGACCCCACACATGTCAACCATCCCCGTCGATTCCCCGTTCACGGCCAGGGCTCACCGCCTTGGCATACAGTTCCACTGACCCCGGCTGCCGCCGTGCAGTGACCGCACTTGTACCCACCATAGCTAGCATGGGAGACCCAGTCTCAGGACAAGTGAGGGATAAAGTCCGCGCCCGGCTTCACTCAGGTACTAGGTTTACCGGTTACCATATTTCCCGACATGTGCTTAGTACATTTAAACGCTTGACTCAGGTATCCACACCTTAATCCTTAGTTCTTTTTCCCGTCTCATGGACAAGGCATCCTCCCGGGATCCAAGTCCATAGACCATTATAGATCCCGTTATCCAGATGAATACAATCAATTCCTGACCTCGCGCGAGTGCTAGAAAAATCACTCGACTTTTACCGAGATCCTGATTAGCAAAGCAGGTACTCGACCTAGCATACTAGTATCCATCTTAAAAAGGAATCCTAAGTTTATGCAACTAGAGGTTTCAAGCAACTCCTATACTTAAGTGCACATTACAATCCTACAAGCATTAAGTGTAGTAAAGTAGCATATATAAATGTGGTTATGCATAAAAACCGGGGCTTGTCTTCAATAGCCGGGGCTGCGGGGAGATCTTCAGTGGCAGTCTCAGGAGCTGGCTCCTGGTCCTCCTCTTGGACAGTTCCTTGCTCGGGGATGAGCACGTACTCTCCATCAGCTAGATTGTAGTCTAATGAATGCAACGAGTAAGATATATGCATGATATGATAGGTAATTTAGCAATTAACTTGATGGTGAATGATTCACTTAAATTAGATAGGGTTTACTCTTGCTACTAAAGATTCTTGTGGTATAATTAGTGATTTAGATGACATTCAGTAAAATGAAGTGGTAAGTCTTTTTCGGTGTTCTACTGAATTCCTTTTAAAGCCTTAGTGAGAATTTAATAGGATTTCTAGTTGAGCTTATTGGAGTGAGGTTTATTATTTTCCTTTCTTCTTCTTATTTCTTTTATGCTTTTAAGATAGGCTTGAACTACAAGCTATATCAATAAATGTCCAAAAATTCTAAAAACATTACAGTAACTTTTTACTGGTGTATAATCCTTTGTCTCAAAATTTGGGGTTTAAAAAGTAAGTAGTTCTTTTTGGTTAAAATTATTAAATATTAGGGCAGAAGGGGTGGTTTGAACTACAACTACCATTTAACAGAAGGTTATTCCTTAAGACATATTTTTGCTTATATCTAGATGTTATAACATGACTTTGCACAAATTTCTAGCCATAAATACTTAACAGTTATTTTGTTATGATTTTCCAAAGTTTCTAGCCAAAGGGGTGCTTTCTACTACCACTATATTTGAAAAATATCAAACAACATATTTCTAATTTTTCCTAGCTTCTATTTTGTGCAAGAGCAATCATTCTGAAGTTTGGCATCCTTTTGCTTAAGGAAAAGGTGGTAGGAATTATTTAGATTAAATGGCCTTTTTCATGAAGTGTTGGCAATAGGTATTATTATGCATCTTTCAAAAGGGTTTGCATTTTTTTCTGGTGGCCTATCTCATTATTGATCTAGCAAAATTTTATTTGCCCATTATTGCATTATTTTGGGTTATTCATGATTTATTTGAAATATGACTCATTATCACGTTCTATTTATTTACCCTACTTAAAATGATGGGCTGGGGTTTTTATTATTTTTGCAGTGGGGTTTTGGTGGTTACAAGTCCACTGGATTTTTATTAACAAATTTGGGTCTGGTTTTCTAACTCCAATAATTGTTTTCTAGTTGGAATAATGCTAAATAAAACATTTCACTTTAATTCTATTTTGGACTAGTGGTCTTTCTATTTTTCCTAGGTTCTTTGTTACTTAAGTAGGCTAGGAAAAATAATTTCATTCACTGTTCATTAATTCCTAATGCCTTTCTGATTTTCTTAAGTTTTGGGTAAAATGGCTTTTAATAGATATCCCTACTTAAAATTTCAATAATGGGATTCCCACTATTTTTAAACAGTGTCTAATTAGGGTTTGAACAACTACAAATTTTCTTAAGTTCAGCACAGAAGCATAACTAATTTTTTTTAATTAAACAAGGTTTGGTCAGTTTCTGTATTTAATTCCAAATTCTAAAAATTAGAACAGAAAGCATGGGGTTTAGTATTTTTAATTTATAGTCCATAATATTTAGAATTCAGCAAAATTGGTTTGACAAATTTTGGTTAAGTATTTCTCAAGGTATGAATTTCCTAAGTCTTCTGCCAAATAAATAAAGATTAATTCAAAATGGTTTAAAGAAAAGCAGTTTTGCGCTGGGGTCTCTAGCGAAAGTTCTTAAAGGAATTACAGACAGGTCCCCGGGGCACTATTCATTTGAGTCTATGGCTCTGCAGAAAACCCCCTAGGGTTTTTGGAAATCGAACGCGTGGTCTTGTCCCCAATTAAACAGTACCCGCGATGGAGAAAAGGGTGGAGGGGCTTACCGACAGCAAGGTTGCTCCGGTGAGGTGGTCGAGGATGTAGGGGAGGTCTCGGGGATCACGGCGATGTGTGGGTCGCCATCGGGAATGGTCGGAGTCGGCCGGTCCGCGTGCGCAGGCGGAGATGCTCATCGGCATCGAGGAATCCGGCCTACTCACGGTGCAATAGGTCAATTGAACGGGTCAGAGAGCTTCACTGGGTGCTAGGGACGACGTGGGTGCAAGGAATTTGAAAATGGCTTATCGGAGAGCTTGGTCCACGCGCGGAGGCGGGCGACCGAAGTCCGGCGAGGGCGATCTCGGGCTTCCGGTGAAGTTCTGCCGTGTCCGAGGACTTGGAAAGCTTCACGGGCTAATGGCGAAGCTAACCGAGGGGTTGGCGCGGCTTGGACGCGACTGTAGGGAGCTGGCCACGGCGGCCGAGGCTCAAAAAGCTTGGCAGGCGGTGGCGCGGTGTGCTCGGGGCAAATTCCGTTGATCTCTGGCTTGGGCAAGTCTTGTGAGCACGCGGGGAGATATGGCCGAGGCTCGGGGCTGCTTTATAGGCACGGCGCGGTGCACGGGCGGCCATGGACCGGCGAGCGTGCGCGGGCGTGCGCTGGGGAGCGCGGGTGCGTGAACGGGCGTGAACCAGGGGTGTCAGCCACGGTCGAACACGTGGAACTGTTGCCTCTGCCCAAGTTCTAACGCCGATTGGGCGCAAATCTTCACGAATTTGGGCAAGATCGCTGTAAAGAATTTGTTCTCCTGACATTGCTTTGTCTTTTGTGTATGAACGTCGCGCGGTATTAGGCTAGAGACAGAGAGTTGTAGCGTCACCAAGGTGCCAGTGTCAGAATGCCTGGTCCCGAGGTCAAACTGTGCCAAAACCGTGTCATATGAATTTGGTTTGAGTTCAAAATTTTTCCAGAGAGTGTTCAAGGAAATTTGGCACAACTTTGATATTTGGACTTCCTGGCTTTGAGTTTTGAAAAACAGAGAACGCAATTGATCTTTGGGAAAGGGTTCTGAAATTCAGAATTCAGAATTCTTAATTTCCCCATGGGACCATGGTTCAAGGGCTGATTTGGGGATTTTCGAAAAGCCAAATGGCCAAACTTTCTTGCTATGATTTGTTAGTTATTTGGTGAGCTAAAACTTTGTAATTTGGTCTTTTCTAAAATTTGTATGTTTCCCCCAAGATTTGTCCCAATTACCTTTTATGCTTAGTTTGCTCACTTAGGATTTATTAGGGTTTGAGAGTCTTCCTTCTTAAGGTTCATGACAAGATTAAGGAGAATTTGAGGAGACTCATTATAAATCTTTGTTCTTAATCTTTGATGTTCATTCCTTTACTAGGTTCACATGTGATAATAGGTTGGGGTTAGCTTAAGGAAGAAACCCTAGGTGACACTGGGGTGTCACATTTATAATATAATGAATGTAATGTATGAATCAATTAACACAATACAAGAAAATGCTTACGAGGATACTGTGCTGGAAGTAAACTTCTTGACGTAAAGAGGTGTAGTGACTTAAGTGTTGAGTGATGCTTTTCCCTTTTGGGATTAAGTTGGTTACTTATCTCCTTTATTTGGCTTGGTTATATTCTTGTGGGCCAAAGAGTGGTTTCGACTAAATTATTATCTTAAAATGTTTCAGTAGTGTTTACTTAGGAGTGGTACTATTAAAGTTCTTATATTTCAACACTACTCCTATTCTCTCTGTTGGAGACTTGTTCTCAAGTGCTATGAATTAAGAACAAGGCAACACAAAATGTTAAATGTTAATGCCCTTCGTCCTTCGAAGCATTATTTCCCTTAGGATATAATGATCTTCAGATGAAAGTTATGAAGGACATACCTTCATAAGCGCGATATATGCTAATAAAAGAAGAAGAATATGAAATATAAGAAATAAGATAAGCAATCACATAACATCATTAATTCATTATCATTATATTATTCTAAAAAGACAGAGACAATATTGAATTACAGATGTACCTTTGACTCGATAGAAGGCAAAAAGTACAATCGTGACGCAAAAGCCAGTACCAGTCAGCGTGAACAGTACGGGGGTACTGTTCATCTATTTATAGGCACAGGACGCAACTTATGAGAAATTACAGTCATGCCCTTTACATTTACTATTGACTTATAGACAAATCTATGAGGACTAAATAACCTTTTCCCCTTTAAGTCGGTTCCTTTTTCCGCGATTGAGCCAAAGCTCCCTTGCGCGTAGCTTCGGAGCAATGGCAACCTTCGCCACGATCATGCTCTTTTCATCGTGTATGTTTTTAACCTGAGTCCGAAGGTACCTATCCATGAGCCATGCTTGGAAGACATTGTTAAATTACATTTTTGAGGACCTTTGGAGGACGAAGGCCCCCAATAGTAGCCCCTCGCAGTATTAATTTGTTTAGGATAACGAATTCAGACTGCGACATGGACGAAGGCCTTAAGCGAAGGTCTGAAAAAACACATTCCCTTTGCTAGAATAGCAACAGTCAATGACAGACGAGACCCTCCAATTTGGAGTGTGCCGAGCGTATTAATAAGAACTCGCACCAACCATATTTGGTACGCTGGTTGTGCCATTTGCTTTGTTTTCTCAATTTTATAGCTCTTGCTCACTAACGCTTGCAAGTTTCTCAAGCTTCCTGAGCTTCGGGTTAAAAGACACATTTTTGTCATTTCCGAAGGAAAAGATGTCTCAAGACAAGAAGATTGCTGCTGAAACAAAGCTGACTGAAGAGGAGAATCTCTTTGAAGAGAAGAAGGCTGCAAATCCTTATATAGCTGGGTTTATCGAGTCAATGGCAAAATCAAATACAGAGAAGATTACTAAGGAAATACTGGAAGGCCTGTCTGAAGATACCAGTGACAGTGATGATTATGATGCTGAAAGCGGGGGAGAAGATTCTGAGGATCAGCCGTGGAGGTCGAGTCATACAATTTTTGGGAAATCAATGATTAAACAGAGTCATCTTGACAATATGAGAGGAAGGTACTTTCGGGATATGTTTATTGTGAGAGTTGGTGGAGACAACAACATCCCTGCCCCCGAGGAAGACAAAGTTGTGATTTACCGAAGCTTCTTCAAAGCCGAGCTTCGGTTTCCATTGAGCAGGTTTGTGGTCAAAGTGCTGAAAATTTATCAGATTTACCTTCATCAGATAACTCCCGAAGCTAATATTAGAATGGGGATTTTTGTTTAGGCTGTGAGAAGCCAGGGACTGGAGCCAAGTGCAAAATGCTTTTGCAGTATGCATGAGCTTGTATACGAGACGAAGGCCATGGGCAAAGAACAATATCATAACAATTTTGGCTGTTATGGATTTATCGCCCGCCCCAACGCAAGCTACCCGGTGCCAACATACCGGAAAAGGTGGCCCGGGGCCTGGATAGAGGAATGGTTTTACGTGAAGAATGACTTGAAGGCAAGAGAAGATATTAAGGAAGTTTTATGCGCCCCATTTGGTCCCGCTTTGGCCTCCAAAAACCGAAGGTTGAAATTGACGAAGCCGCCGAAGCATGTCAGAAGGCATTTGGTACTGTTTGCTTCTTTATTGGTATGAGAGATTTGGTTCAAGAGCACATAGCATACAGAGTATGGCCGCTTATAGAGAGCTGGGAAATGCCGAAGGAGACCATCACCGAATCTAGTGAAGGTGAACTAGTCCGGCTGAAGTACACATTCAGATACGGGGATAAATTCGATGAACAGAACGATGACTGGCTAAAATGCATTTAAGTTACCAGTGATGAACTGCTTGGATCATATTCCAAGGCAGAAGATAATGCATTATCCACAGCCTTTGGAGGCTGGTGAAAAAAGAGATTGAACAGAGTTTTTGATGCCATTGGTTTCGTCTACCCCGACTACCGCTATCCACTGCGAGGTCAGGGAAAGAAGAGGAAAACTGCTGCTTCGACCACTCCAGACGAGCCTGTGCTGAAGGGCAAAAAGTTGAAGGTCCTTACCCACCGGCCACACTATATTGAACCGCCCGTGGTGCCTGAGTTTGGCGGGGAGGCTTCTTCAGCTGCTGAACCAAGAGAACCCATTCCTCCTACGCAGAAGGCTGAAGAGCCAGCTATAATGCCGAAGGCACCTTTGGTTGATCTAGCTAAGTCAAAGACTAATAAGGATAAGGCTGAAGGGTTAAATATTGGAGAAACAAAAGTGTTAGAAAGTTTAAGCCCTTCATTAGAAGTAACAGCGCTGAAGGCACAAAAAAGTTCTACCGCAACTCCCAAGAGGAGAAGGATGGCTAATGTACTAGATGTGTTAGAAACGGTAAAGAGTTTGAACTCTACTCCTTCAAGGAAAACTGCCAAAGCCTCAAAAGCGATAACCGAAGCTGAAACAAAGCCGACCAAAATTGAAGCTGCAGTAATCCAAGCTGGTACCGAAGCTGGGCCTTCAGAGCCCCCTAAGAAAAAGCCTACGGAAATTGAAGAAAAGGCAACAGAAGAAAAGGCCACAGAGCAAATTTTGCTTGAAAAGGTTGCCACTCCTGCTCCCGAAGCTTTAAAAGAGAGTATTGATTACATCATCCGCCATGCTTCGGGAAAGGTACACTCTAAGGAAGAAGAACGAGAAGCTCAACATTATGCCCAAAAATTGAAATACCCGAAGGGGGCATTAGTGTTTAATGGCAGTGGGGAGGAAGATTTTTTGTACTGTCTCCTGGATAGTAAAGAGATATCCGTCTACCGAGAGATGGGTAGAAGCTTCGGATTTCCGAAGCTGGAAGATGGCCTTTCAATACTATCAAAGGATGAACTGGCTGACGGCTTAGCATATAATAGCATAAAGGTATGAAAGTCAATTTTATATTTGAAAACAAATTACTTCATTTGTTTATACTTAATCTTGTCCTCCTCTTGCAGGGCTTAATCCTTAGCAATGCCCTTAGAGCACAGAAAAACATTGAAGATGAAGGGTATACAATGGCTCTGAACAACCTTCGTTCAGAGGTGATTGAACTAAGGAACGAGGGCCTTGAAAAAGACAAGATATTAATTTCTTTGGTAAACAAAGTAAAAGAAGACGAAGCTAGTTCCAAAGCTCAAGCTGAGGTCCAAAAGAATGAGATCGAAGACCTTCGGAAACAATTAGTTGAGGCCAAAGAAAAATGCGCTGTCGTAGAAGCTAACCGAGAGGCTAGTGAATATTGGAAAAACTATTTAGAAAAAACAGTTGAAGAACTTCGTGCATCCAAGGAAAGATGTTTTGAAAAATCTTTGGGCTGCGTGGAGAAGATAAAGGCTAGCTTCGCCAATGTGGGCGCCTATTCAAACGAAGATAACTTCATACGAGACGACCCCGAGGGTGTTATCGAGTGGATCAGCGGAGAAGCCGAAGCTTTTGAGGAAATTTTAAGTGATCGTGGGGATGTCTGCGCATTTTCTGGTGTAAGAGGAGTTTCAGCCATCTTGGAGAAGGTGGGCTGCAATCATGTTAAAACCTTGGCCCAGGCCAAAGCTGCCTTCTCCGTGGATGACACAAAGGATCCCTCGGCCGAAGCAAGTTTAATGGGCGGAAAATTTTTCACTGACATCTGGGAAAATGGCGGCCGAGAAATGGCTCATGAAATAATGAAGAAAAGTGAGAAAGATATTCATGACACTCGAGAAGCAGCAAAAAAAGCTTAGGAAGCTGCAGAACGCGAGAGACGGATATGTATCGTTTAATGGATTTTAGCTTCGTCGTTTGTTTTTGTAACTTCGAACTGATTGATTTTTTCTATCGCAGCTGAATTATCTCCTCCACCGGAGCCGTTCGACCCCCTGGCCGACCTAGAAACGAAGAAAGCAATAGAAATCATCAACATAGCCGAATCTATTATTGACGAAGTCGTTAATAAATTGCTTAACGAAGTTGCGGAGAAGGTTCTGAAGGAAGAATAGTTATTGTAAAAACGTTCTTAGGTGATTAATGTAACATTTGTTGAACTAAGTCTGTAATATTTGATGTGTATAGTTTTGAATCTAATATGTAAACTATTTTGCAATTTACTTCTTTGCGATGCATGAAACTTTTATATACGTATCGTTTTTTAGCCTTCGGCGAAAAAACACCTTCCCTTCTTTTCATGCTTCGTAAAGAAGAATATTTATGCTTTGTGAGAATATCCACACTTCGTAAAGAACATCCAAGTTCCATAAAAACATCAATGCTTCGTAAACAATAGATCCCTTCTTCCATATCAGAGCTGATGAAGCTGTAATTCTCAGCTTACTTTGTGCCTTGGCACCTTTTCATTTTTGTGAAGCATTCTTCGAAGATCGTGTCATTGGTGTGATATGATGTATGATGTGATGCTATGCGAGATGATGCGATGATATGATGCAAAGAATGATGCTAATGCCGAAAACAAACACCCACGCTGAAACACACAATCTCTGTGTCCCCTTAGGAACGATCAAAATCTCTTTGCCGCTTGTTTTTCGGCTTCACCGCTTATTTTTCGGTGTAAATTCTGCATCCCGTTAGGAACGTCTTTTGAACTTCTTCGCCTTCTATTTCAGCGGTATTTTTCATGTTGACTTTTCGCGCTTCGCCTTAGATTTTGGCGGTATTTGGCTCTGCATATCCTTTGGAACGACTTTTGAGCAGAAAACTTACACTGTGCTCCCTAGGAACGACTTTTTGTAGCTTCGGTGAAACTTGCACTCGATTTTTAGCTCTGCATTTGTAGCATCCCAAAAATTCAAATCTTGAAATTTTCTCAAACTCGCTCTAAATTCAAAATGAATTTCAAATTTTATTTCAAAATGTTTGTTTGCAAGTTGATATCAACAAATAAAATATAGTGGTCTATATTCTCTCCAAAATCCTCCTCAAATTATCCTACAAATATTTCCGCAATGATCCCTTCAAATTCTTTCCAGAAATACTGCCCAAATATTCCACCGATAATTCTCCAAGTATTTTCTTCCTAAGAAATACCTTCAGAATCATTTTTCAAGTGCCTACAAATATTTTCTTCATAACTTTCCTCATGCTCATACGTATACGTATGCCTCCGGTGTCATACGGTGAGCTCTACAAGCTAATTACACTCATATAAGACAAATCCATGCTAATCTCCCACTAATCCTCTCATCCCTCCCCCTAATCCCCCCAGCATGGCTATAAATAGAGGGGCAAGGGCCTCCTCTCATCCCAACCCAAGCCATTTCATGGCAACTCCCTCCCCCCCCCCCCCCCACACGCCCACTCCCACTCCACCTCCAACACAAGCACCCATTAGCACAAGGATCGTTCGGTCGTTCTTCGATCGTTCGTCCTCCTGTTCTTAGTTTGTTCTTTCGTTCGTCCAATCGTTCGATCGTTCGTCCAATCGTTCATGGTTCGTTCGTCCGATCGTTCGATCGTTCGTCCGTTCGTTCGTCCAAATAATCTTTTTCCTGCCGTTATGCTGCTGAAATTCTGATCATTCGTTCGTTCGTTCGTTCATAGTTCCTATTCATCGTTCATCGTTCGTTCGTAGTCCCTATTCATTGTTCTTCCAGATAATCTTTCTCCTGTCGTTATGCTGCCGAAATTCCGATCGTTCGTTCGTCCGATCATTCGATCGTTCGTCCGGTCGTTCATAGTTCCTATTCATCATTCATCGTTCGTTCATACAAACTATTCACCATCACTATTCACCATTACTATTCATCATTACTATTCATCATTACTATTCATCATTGTTACTATTCATCGACACTATTCACCATTGTTAGTATTCATCGACGCTATTCATCATTGTTACTATTCATCAATGATATCTGTAATAACTTTTTCGTTGTTGCTATTCACTGTTACTATTCATCGTTACTATTCATCGATCATCCGATCACCCCAAATTTCAACTACTCATCCATCATGCTGTCCAGTCCACCTAAGACCAGCCAGACCAATATTCCAGTCATATGAACTCCGGTGACTGTGATTTTCCTTCCAGTAGGGAACTTCCCATCTGGTCACCCATCCCAGGTTTCTCCAAGTTGAGCACACTTAACTTTGAGATTCCTTCGAACCAAGCTTCCAAACTCAGATTCCAATAATTCTCGTTTCTAAATTCTTATCAAACTATTCCCTATCCAACAATGGCATCCCTTAAGCATGGTTCATATTCCAGAAAACTCGTAAAATACTCTTATCCCATATCCTGCCTATAATCTCCCTATTTAGACTAAGTCAGTCGATTCATTCGTCACTATTCTCACCAACAGTGAACTTCACTGTGCTACACCACATACACTCAGCTATAAATACACCCAGCTACCCTCTCCCTCTCCACACACACTCAACACCCTCAGCCAAGGAAAACACCCCACCCACTCAGTTACTCCGCTCTGCCGGCTACACGCATAGTGTCGCTTCACCTCCAGTCCACCCTCCTGGTAAGCACCTCCACTCCACCTCTAGTAGTATCTCAACACCACATGCCACAGATTCTACTCAAGACTACCCATCCATGTATTGCTATTCTGACCACTATACTAAATATTTGTCGGTATACTTGCTGGTTTGTATGTTTGCTTATTCATGTTGCATAGTTATCAGAGCGTTCGTGCTGTCTCATGGAGGCCAGATCTGCAAGTCTACGCCAGGCAGTGGAGCCAGAAGCCAGTTCCGTGAGCTCTCCCTCCCTTTCGCCGGATAAGCACGGCTAGCTCACTAGATCCCTTTGATGCATAAATTACCTATGATTTTTCAACCACAACCCTTAGCCTATTATTTTATGCATGATATGATTTTGAGACAAGTTATTATGGCCACCTAGCCGCTTGCCGCAATCAATCCTTGATATATTTGTTACAAATGATTTGAGAAAAGGTGTGAGTTTTCAAAAGAAAATGCTTTTCAAAATGTGTATGATGAAGGGTTTTCACCCTTATCACCTTGTGAGTGGGGTGATCAGGGACTCCCTCGTTTAGGGGAGGGCCTAAGGTGATGGCTCAGCTGGTTTAGGCGTGAGCAGAAGGATTGTCCCCTCATATAAGGACCGGTTTATCATCCTTCACTACCTGTACTCATGACAAGTACAACCACTCGAGACTATATGGGCAGTCACTCAATCTGAACTCGTACGGTTCAAACCCTAGGGTTATGAAGGATGGGAGCACCAGGGGGATAAGGAGGGGGAATGTTTTGTCTGGTTTGGACATGGCGGTGGCCTGAATCCTTCTGGTATAACCACTAAGGTAAGGACGTGCAAGGAAAGAAAGAGATTCGGTTTCGGGTCTCACTAGCTATGAGATCACAGAGCCAGACTAGTGGGTAAAGTGTACACCTCTGCGCAGAGTTCAAACCTATTCGAATAGTCCGTGTCCACTGGTATGGATGAGTCTGGTGTGGTATGACAATTAGTGTTTTGTTTTCCAAAAAAAAGAGAGATAATTTTGAGAAAAGTGGTTTTTAAAAGGTCCAGCGGTTGAGCCGTGAGCTATGGTGGACAGGAAGTCCAATAACTGTTTTTGAAAATGAAAACCAATGGGAAACTGCTGAGATACCTGGATGGTTTAGTATAGGGGATTTTATTCTATATTGAAAAACTTACTGCTCCTTTGGGAGAGGATGCGCTTTGAAAAATACATAATGTTTTACAAAACCACCCTGCATAAAATATTGTTGTTTCTGCAAAATATCTTGAGCTCCACATATTCCATGCATTATATTTGATTTCCCCATTCCGCGGGTGAAGGTGGGCTGCTGAGTACGTTTGTACTCACCCTTGCTTATTTGTTGTTTTCCAGAAAAAGGAGATCGGGTAAGAGTTACGACAGTTCCCAACCTTGCCTGTGGCTGTTGGACCACTGATTTGCTTTGCTGCGTATATCGGGCTGCTTCAGCCCCACTCTGATGATATGTCCCGAGTTGTGGACCAACTCTTAAAGTTGATCGCCACCTTTATAGGTTTGTCTCGTTTAAGTAGATCTGTAATCATCTGATGTATAAATGTGTTTACTAGCCTCCTAGGACTAGTAATTGTATCACATTTGAGTCCCAGAGGATTGGGGCGCTTCAGGTGGTATCAGAGCTGTTAGGTTGGCCGCAGGACATAACCCTTAGCCTGATCCAAACGTTTTTGAGTCAAAACTATTTTCTTAAAAAAATGTTGCTCTCATCCATTCATTTCAAAAATGCTTTCCCCCTTTCCTTCTCTTAGAAGTCAGATTCCGCTGCCAAACCAGCTTTTGCCAGAATGAAGATGGTTTCCCCAAGTTGCTGAGAGCATGCACAGTTCGCCTCGGAATCAGGAGCCAGCCAGAGTACGATGGTCGTGAATTCATCGAGCATGGCACAGAGAAGTGTGTCGTGGCTGTATACATTGGATCCAGTCCGCACCGTGTGGAATGGAGTGTCACTGCTGCTGGGCATAGATTCAAAGACACCTACCAAGTCATCGCTCGCAAGGCATTGAGGGCCCTGTGTCAGATCTATGAAGAAGAAGTGGCCGACACCCCGCTCAGATTCTTTCCGCCCTTTCAGAGAGACCGTCCCGTTTGGATGGCCAGGATGCGTGCATTGGAAGTGCAACAGCTGCTTGAGGATGACCCCATAGTCGTGTACCTCACTGCATACCTGCTCACCCTGGATGCACAGTATGATTTCTTGGCTCGGCACCACCGTCAGAAGATTGCTCAAGCAGAAGATGCAGAGAAGCTCAACCGTAAGCTCCATGTGGATCCCACCACAGCTCAAGCCCGTGCAACTACCTTGGAAAATCGTGAAGTCATTGCTGTTGAAGCCCTGAAGCAAGCCAAGGATGAGCATGTCCAGAAGCTGATGGAGGCCTACTTGGTAACCCACAACAAATGTAGAGCCTTGCGGATCCAAGAGCCCGCTCCATCCAACCAGTTCAACCTATGAGAGATGAAGATCCCCAGATTCTTGAAGGTCACCCGGTCTCTACCAGAGGAGAGAAGAAGGCTTGGGAACTCCTGGAAGGAGCCATAGTCTTGGAAGGAATTCCAGTCTTCCCTCAGGCTATGAATAAGCAAGAGCACCCCAAGTCCTCCCAAGATCCCCCGCCAGAGTTGTTTGAGCCCCTCACCATGAAGAAGATTCCAGCACCGTCCCGTGAGATCAAAGAAGAAGCTGCAAGCACCCCACCAGCGTCGCCGCCCTCTGAGGAACTACAAGAGTTAGTCTAGCTTGAAGAAGAGTTCGACCCCATCTTGCCATCTCAATCACCGCCAGAAAAAGTCATCAACATCAGCTCCCTCTTGACCCATCCAGGAGATGTCTCAGATTGAAGTTGTGCGCCAGCCTTGCCAGAACAGAAGCTGCCTGGTCTGAGTTAGTTATGCCTAGTCCTCTGCATGCATTGGGTAGTGAAGTTTTTCTTCACTTTGGTTAGAGCCCTGCATGTATGAGAGATAACCGTGTAGACTCGTGTTTTGCAAAACTCTAATTGTGTGGCCCCCTAGGGCATTTCAAAATGAATTTCGCTTGATGTTTTCTCCCCTTTTGAGTGCATGTGTGATGCTTTAACGTTAGTGCTCATAAATCCTGGTTAGCATAGTTCTCAATTCAGGAGCCAAGCAATAGTAGTTATGCTTAGCCCATAATCTGAGTAGTCCGTGCTTTGGAAAAACTCTATTCTTCCCTTATTCAAAACATTTGATTTGTTTGTGCTTATCATTGCTGAGCTTGTGTGTTTTCTTTCTTTTAAGAAAGGTTTTCTCTAAAAACATAGATCACAAATTAGAGCTAATCCTTACCTTATGCTTCCATTCTCATCTTAACCCATCTCAAGAGAAAAGTGCCTTACCCAAGAAGATACCGGGAAGCTTACCCTTGAAGCCTGGAATAAGCTACATAAGCAACCAGTCTAGTCGCTCAGTCAAAAGGACCAACCGAGAGAATCAAAGCACTGCCCCTGAGTCAAAGTAAACAGTAAAAGAGGACAGAAGAACTTATTACCATACAGAGAGGCAAAGATTCTTGGAACCAGAGACCCCAAACATCAGGGTCATTGACCCCACCACTCACCCGTGCCCCCCCGCACGTGTGCTCGCCTCCATGCGCACTACCACCGCCCCACCCCCCTTTGCAGCGCACCCATCGCCGCCATCATCGCCGGCAACACCGTCCCCCTTCCCCTTGTCGTGCTTGTTGCCTTGTGTCACCTGCTCCATCACCGCCACACCGCACCCGAGCACCACATCACATACCGCTCGCCTATAAAACCCCCACCAGCTCCCTCAGCTCCCATCTCGCTCAAAGCAAAGCACACTCCAGATAAATCCCCTCTGCCAAATCGCAAGCAACTCCATTTCCACTCCCTCGCCCCTAAGATCACAATGCTTGGTGATTCTTGGGTTGAAGACTGTTGTACATGGTTCATAGTCTTTGGTTTCCTCCTCTATATGATGGTAATACTCTTTGATAGAATCCTCCAATGGGAAGAGCAAAGAGAAAGAAAGGGGCAGTGAAAAGAAGATAGTGAAGAGAAGATGAGAAGAAGGTTGTCCCAGAATCAACCCTGTGTCAGTCATTTCTCCGCAGCCTGCTCAAGCAGCAATAGCAGAAGAAGGCCCCATAACACCCTTGTTATGAGGTACTTCAAGGAGTTCAAATCCCCAAGATTCAAGAGTTCTACCCTCATTCTTTTTAAGTGGGGTAGTGTTCCAGTAAGGTTCCTGCTATGGAGAAAAAGAAGAAGGCCTGTAGCAAGCTTATGGAGGACCAGATCATCGAAGCATATAGGTTTCTAGATGAGAAGTGGTCACCCAAGTTTTGTTGATGAAGCACCAGAAGACTAATCAAGGAAGGAATCCATGTGGGAGTTCGCAAGAGGAAGGTTTGCGTGTTGGCATCGATGCTTCTTCAATAAGCTAGTTGCCAAGCGAAAGCTAGAAGCCTGAAGATGATCTTGAGTAGCCAGAATCAGCGTTTGCAATCGACAACCAGATGCTCCTCAAGGCCAGATTTTGTAGAAGTTCCATCTCCTCGAAGAGTTGCAAAGTGAAGATAGGTAGCTGAAGTAAAGCTATACCCATAACCCTTCTAAGCCGAATCTCGAGGACGAGATTCCTTTTAAGTGGGGTAGATTTGTAGCATCCCAAAAATTCAAATCTTGAAATTTTCTCAAACTCGCTCTAAATTCAAAATGAATTTCAAATTTCATTTCAAAATGTTTGTTTGCAAGTTGATATCAACAAGTAAAATATAGTGGTCTATATTCTCTCTAAAATCCTCCTCAAAATATCCTACAAATATTTCCCCAATGATCCCCTTCAAATTCTTTCCAGAAATACTGCCCAAATATTCCACCGATAATTCTCCAAGTATTTTCTTCCTAAGAAATACCTTTAGAATCATTTTTCAAGTGCCTACAAATATTTTCTTCATAACTTTCCTCATGCTCATACGTATATGTATGCCTCCGGTGTCATACGGTGAGCTCTACAAGCTAATTACACTCATATAAGACAAATCCATGCTAATCTCCCACTAATCCTCTCATCCTCCCACTAATCCTCTCATCCCTCCCCCTAATCCCCCACCATGGCTATAAATAGAGGGGCAAGAGCCTCCTCTCATCCCAACCCAAGCCATTTCATGGCAATTCCCTCCCCCCCACACGCCCACTCCCACTCCACCTCCCACACAAGCACCCACTAGCACAAGGATCGTTCGGTCGTTCTTCGATCGTTCGTCCCCCTGTTCTTAGTTTGTTCGTTCGTTCGTCCGATCGTTCGATCGTTCGTCCGATCGTTCATGGTTCATTCGTCTGATCGTTCGTCCGTTCGTTCGTCCAAATAATCTTTTTCCTGCCGTTATGCTGCTGAAATTCCGATCGTTCGTTCGTTCGTTCGTTCATAGTTCCTATTCATCGTTCATCGTTTGTTCATAGTTCCTATTCATCGTTCATTGTTCGTTCATAGTCCTTATTCATCATTCTTTCAGATAATCTTTGTCCTGTCGTTATGCTGCCGAAATTCCGATCGTTCGTTCGTCCAATTATTCGATCGTTCGTCCGTTCGTTCATAGTTCCTATTCATCGTTCATCGTTCGTTCATACTCACTATTCACCATCACTATTCACCATTACTATTCATCATTACTATGCACCATTACTATTCATCATTGTTACTATTCATCGCCGCTATTCACCATTGTTACTATTCATTGACACTATTCATCATCGTTACTATTCATCGATGATATCTGTAATAACTTTTTCGTTGTCGCTATTCACTGTTACTATCCACTGTTACTAATCATCGTTATTATTCATCGATCATCTGATCACCCCAAATTTCAACTACTCATCCATCATGCTGTCCAGTCCACCTAAGACCAGCCAGACCAATATTCCAGTCATATGAACTCCGGTGATTGTGATTTTCCTTCCAGTAGGGAACTTCCCATCTGGTCACCCATCACAGGTTTCTCCAAGTTGAGCACGCTTAACTTTGACATTCCTTCGAACCAAGCTTCCAAACTCAGATTCCAATAATTCTCGTTTCTAAATTCTTATCAAACTATTCCCTATCCAACAATGTCATCCCTTAAGCATGGTTCATATTCCAGAAAACTCCTAAAATACTCTTATCCCATATCCTGCCTATAATCTCCCTATTTAGACTAAGTCAGTCGATTCATTCGTCACTATTCTCACCAACAGTGAACTTCACTGTGCTACACCACATACACTCAGCTATAAATACACCCAGCTACCCTCTCCCTCTCCACACACACTCAACACCCTCAACCAAGGAAAACACCCCACCCACTCAGTTACTCCGCTCTGCTGGCTACACGCATAGTGTCGCTTCGCCTCCAGTCCACCCTCCTGGTAAGCACCTCCGCTCCACCACTAGTAGTATCTCAACACCACATGCCACAGATTCTACTCAAGACTCTACCCATCCATGTATTGCTATTCTGACCACTATACTAAATATTTGTTGGTATACTTGCTGGTTTGTATGTTTTCTTATTCATGTTGCATAGTTATCGGAGCGTTCGTGTCGTCTCATGGAGGCCAGATCTGCAAGTCTACACCAGGCAGTGGAGCCAGAAGCCAGTTCCATGAGCTCTCCCTCCCTTTCGCCGGATAAGCACGGCAAGCTCACTAGATCCCTTTGATGCATAAATTACCTATGATTTTTCAACCATAACCCTTAGCCTATTATTTTATGCATGATATGATTTTGGGACAAGTTATTATGGCCACCAAGCTGCTTGCCGCAATCAATCCTTGATATATTTGTTACAAATGATTCGAGAAAAGGTGTGAGTTTTCAAAAGAAAATGCTTTTCAAAATGTGTATGATGAAGGGTTTTCACCCTTATCACCTTGTGAGTGGGATGATCAGGGACTCCCTAGTTTAGGGGAGGGCCTAAGGTGATGGCTCAGCTGGTTTAGGCGTGAGCAGAAGGATTGTCCCCTCATATAAGGACCGGTTTGTCATCCTTTACTACCTGTACTCATGACAAGTACAACCACTCGAGACTGTATGGGCAGTCACTCAATCTGAACTCGTACGGTTCAAACCCCAGGGTTATGAAGGCTGGGGAGCACTGGGAGGATAAGGAGGGGGAATGTTTTGTCCGGTTTGGACATGGCGGTGGCCTGAATCATTCCGGTATAACCGCTAAGGTAAGGACGTGCGGGGAAAGAAAGAGATTCGGTTTCGGGTCTCACTAGCTATGAGATCACAGAGCCGGACTAGTGGGTAAAGTGTACACCTCTGCGTAGAGTTCAAACCTATTCGAATAGTCCGTGTCCACTGGTATGGACGAGTCTGGTGTGGTATGACAATTAGTGTTTTGTTTTCCAAAAAAAAAGAGAGATGATTTTGAGAAAAGTGGTTTTTAAAAGGTCCGGCGGTTGAGCCGTGAGCTATGGTGGACGGGTAGTCCAATAGCTGTTTTTGAAAATGAAAACTAGTGGGAAACTGCTGAGATACCTGGATGGTTTAGTCCAGGGGATTTTGTTGGGGCCATGCTTCGTTGCGCTGAAGGTCTTACACGAAGAAGCAGCTTCGGCTGAAATCGTCCCCAGGAGATGGCTGAAGGTTCCTTTTTATGGAGCTTCGGCGTTACAAACCGACATAAAGATAGAATGACCTTTTTATCCATAGAGGTCTAAGTTAATGTTGTAAACTTTTGTAAAGGGCATAATTGTAATTCGTCACAGGCTGCGTCCTGTGTCTATAAATAGATGAACAGTACCCCTGTACTGTTCACGCGAACCTGTCATTTGCCTTCGCATCACGCTTGTATTTTTGCCTTCTTCAGGACCGAAGGTACATTTGTAATTTAAAGTCATTTACATCTGTTTATGATAATAAAAATGGAGATAATTCTATGATAACATTTGAATGTTTATTTCATATCTCATGATTTATATGAATACTTCGTCCCTCGTTGTTATGCTTACGAAGGTATGTCCTTCGTAACCTTCGTCTGAGATGCTTTATATCCCGAAGGGATATATAGTAATGGAGGACGAAGGACTTTAATGCTTAACATTTTCTGTGTTGCCTTGTTCTTAATTCTTAGCATTTGAGAACAAGTCCCCAACATTGGCGCCCACCTCCGGTGTACTCACTTCCACTTTGCTGAGCTAATGGCTTCGTTCAACAATCAAGCTGGAGCTGCTTCGGCTTCGAAGCTGGTGCTCCCGATAACAGGCGGTTCTTGCTCAGAGCCGGCTAACAAGAAGCAGAAGAAGGAGGCTCAGAGAAGGGTGCAGCATGTTGGAGTGCAGGGACCCTTCATCAAGTCCAAATGGTCCCACATTCCAATTACTTTCTCTCAGGAAGACCTTCAGCTTAAGGATTATCCTCACAATGATGCCATGGTTATCTCTTGCGTAATCAAAGGATTTCTGGTCCACAATGTCCTAGTTGACACAGGCAGTGCAGCTGACATTATATTTGCTAAAGCCTTTAGACAAATGCAAGAGCCCGAAGACAAGATTCATGATGCCACGCACCCTCTTTGTGGCTTCGGAGGGCGGCAGATCGTAGCACTTGGGAAGATTACCATGCCGGTAACCTTCGGATTTGTTAACAACACAAGGACTGAGCAAATTGTGTTTGATATTGTTGACATGGAGTATCCTTACAATGCTATCATTGGCTGTGGTACTCTTAATGCCTTCGAAGCAATTCTCCATCCAGCTTATCTCTGCATGAAGATACCTTCGGACCAAGGGCCTATTGCTATTCATGGAAGCCAGGAAGCTGCTAGAAGGGCCGAAGGAAGCTGGACCGACTCCAAGGCAATCCACAATATAGATGGAACTAAAGCTTGTGAACAGTACAAATTCAGAAGGGAGAAGGCAGCTTCAGCAGATCAGCCGAAGCCCATGCTATTGTGTGAGGACATAGCAGAGCAGAAGGTGCTGTTAGGCTCGCAATTATCTGAAGACCAGGAGAAAACCTTGATAAGGTTTTTATTCAACAACAAAGATGTTTTTGCATGGTCAGCCAATGATCTCTGTGGAGTAAATCGGGATGTTATTGAACATTCGCTCAATGTTGACCCATCCTTCAGACCCCGAAAGCAGAGGCTTCGGAAAATGTCTGATGACAAGGCCGAAGGGGCTCGCAACGAAGTAAAAAGACTCCTCAGTGCAGGAGTTATCAGAGAAGTGAAGTATCCAGAGTGGCTAGCTAACACCGTTATGGTGAAGAAGGCCAATGGCAAGTGGAGAATGTGTATCGATTTCACAGATCTCAACAAGGCTTGTCCGAAGGACGAATTCCCGCTGCCAAGGATAGACTCTCTAGTCGATGCAGCAGCTTCTTCAGAGCTCATGAGTCTTCTGGACTGTTATTCAGGATATCATCAAATCTGGATGAAAAAGGAAGATGAGCCGAAGACTAGCTTCATAACTCCAAGTGGCACATATTGCTATCTTCGGATGCCTGAGGGGCTCAAAAATGCTGGAGGGAGTTTCAGCAGAATGACTGCGAAGGTTCTCCAGTCTCAAATAGGCAGAAATGTGTTGACCTATGTTGATGACATTATCGTTAAAAGCACGAAGCAGGAAAATCATATTGCTGATCTGCAGGAGACCTTCGCCAGCTTCAGACAAGCTGGTCTGAAGCTGAATCCAGAAAAATGTGTTTTCGGAGTAAAGAAGGGTAAATTTCTTGGATGTTTGGTTTCAACAAAGGGAATCGAAGCTAATCCAAATAAAATCGAAGCTATACTTCGAATGGAGCCACCAACTACAAGAAAGGGGGCCCAAAGATTAACAGGAAGGCTGGCATCTCTCAACAGATTTATATCCAGATCAGCAGAAAGAAACTTACCATTTTTTGAGGTACTGAAGTCAGCCGAAGTCTTTCAATGGGGCCCAAGTCAACAAAAAGCCTTCGAAGAGCTGAAGCAATACTTGATAGATCTCACAACATTAACTCCACCAACGCCAGGGGCTTCTCTGTTGTTATATGTGGCAGCTTCGCACTCAGCAGTGAGTGCGGCACTTGTCCAGGAGAAGCTTGATGGCCAACTCAAGAAGCAAGTTCCAGTGTATTTTGTATCTGAGGTCCTTAGTGTCTCAAAGAAAAATTATACAGAGCTGGAGAAGATATTATATGCCGTTTTAATGGCATCAAGGAAGCTTCGGCATTATTTCCAGGCATACAATATTATTGTTCCTTCTTCACAGCCGTTGAAGGATATAATGAAAAATAGAGAAGCTACTGGACGGATTGGCAAATGGGCTGCAGAGCTCAACGAATTTTACATTGATTATGTGCATAGATCCTCGATCCAGTCTCAAGCATTGGCAGATTTCATTGCCGACTGGACGCCAGGGGCTCAGGAGGAAGAAGCAAATAAAGATGCCGAAGTATGGACAGTGTTTTGTGATGGCTCTTGGGGAATCTTCGGAGCAGGTGCAGCTGCTGTGTTGGTTTCACCATCCAAGGTCAAAACTTGTTATGCAGCAAGACTTGATTTCAGCTGTACGAACAATATTGCTGAGTACGAAGCCCTGCTTCTGGGCCTTCGGAAATTAAAGGCAATGGGAATCAGAAGAGCAATTCTTAAAACTGATTCCCAGGTGGTTTCAGGTCATGTTGACAAAAGTTGCAAGGCTAAAGATCCGAAGCTTGAAAAATATCTAGATACGGTCCGAAGGATCGAAGCCTCCTTCGAAGGATTCTCTGTCAAGAATATCCCTCGAGGACAAAATGAGCATGCTGATTTGCTAGCCAAGTCTGCAGCACAGGGGCTGCCGTTACCTTCGGATGTGTTCTTCGAAACAATAAAGGCACCTTCAGTGGAGCTCCTTGAAAGAGCAGTTCTCAACATATCTCCTGTTTACAGCGAAGATTGGAGAACTGAAATAATCTCTTACCTTCAGGGTAAGTTCCTTTCAGATGACGAAGCTTACAATAAAAGAATAGAGGCAAGAGCTCGTCCGTATGTCATGATAGAAGGGGAATTATACAAACATGGAGTTTGCGCTCCGCTGCTCAAGTGCTTATCTAGAGCCGAAGGTATAGAGTTGATGAAAGAGATACATGCAGGCCTGTGTGGATCCCACATCGGATCCAGGCCGTTACTTGGAAAAGTGTTCCGCCAAGGATTTTATTGGCCGAAGGCAGCTTCGGATGCAGCGGAGTTAGTACAGAAGTGCGAAGGTTGTCAAAAATGTGCAAGAGATCAAAAGCAACCTTCGTCTTTGACACAGCTGATACAACCCATCTGGCCATTGCAAAGGTGGGGCCTTGACTTGTTGGGTCCATTACCACCGGCCCAAGGGAATCTAAAATATGTTATAGTAGCTGTGGAGTATTTTTCCAAATGGATTGAGGCGAAGCCGTTGGCCACAATAACTTCGGCCACTGTCCAAAAGTTTTTCTGGCAGAACATTGTCCGTCGCTTCGGAGTACCGAAGGCCATCACTGTAGATAATGGAACGCAGTTCGACTCCGAAGCTTTCAGAAACTTCTGTGATCAAATTGGTACGAAGATCCATTTTGCATCAGTCAGGCATCCGGAGTCGAATGGGCTTGTTGAAAGGGCCAACGGCATTATAATGACAGGAATAATGAAGTTAATCTTCAATCAACCCATGGGAAAGTGGCCAGACCAGTTAACCAAAGTGGTGTGGGGCCACAATACAACAGCATCAAGGTCTACAGGCTTTACCCCATTCAAGTTATTATTCGGTGACGAAGCAATAACTCCGGAAGAAGCCAAAGCTGGATCAATAAGAGTAGTAGCTTCGGCAGAATCAGAACCCGAAGATGCTTGCCTTGTGGAAAAAGATGCTTTAGAAGGGATCAGGCTTCAGGCCGTGGAGAATATCAATAAATACCAGGCTGAAACAGTTAAATGGCGAGATAGAAAGGTCCGGCTAAAAAATATTGAGCCGGGACACTTGGTGCTTCGGAGAGTGGCTAACCCAGATACAGTGGGCAAGCTACAGTTGAAATGGGAAGGACCATTCTTAGTAGTATCTTCGGCAAGGCCTGGATCGTACAGGTTGAAGGACATGGATGGCAAAGAAATTCCAAGATCTTGGAATGCGGATGAGCTTCGGCGATACTATGTATAACTTGATGTAATTTTTATGTTTTTTCTTTTCTTTTTCATGGCACCCTTTTCCTTTCTAAAGGGGGAGAAAGGTTTTTAATGGGGCCATCATGTGTAATTTCCTTTTTTAGTCTTATAAGAGCAAAATCCCCCAAAGAATGTAAATGTAATAGCTGAGAACGCACCATCGAGTGCCGAAACTAAAAAAAAAGAGAAGAAGCTCCAAAGACGTCCCTAAGGGGATGCAGAGCTCACAGCGAAAAGTCAACGCTGGTTCCGCCGAAAGTAAAAGGCGAAGAAGCTCCAAAGACGTTCCTAAGGGAATGCAGAGCTTATACCGCCTAAGTAAAAGGCGAAGAAACTCCAAAGACGTTCCTAAGGGAATGCAGAGTTTATACCGTCTAAGTAAAAGACGAAGAAGCTCCAAAGTCGTTCCTAAGGGAATGCAGAGCTGATGTGTGGTTGATTCTAAGGAAATAATGGCTGAGTGTGGCTTCGCTTACATGTTTTGGACATTCATTCGCACAACACATTACATCATAGCATTTGCATTCATAAGCATTCATTCATAGCATCTGTGTTCTTAAGTGGTTGCTTCGGCAGAAAGAAGAAGTACTCTTTTATGTTATGTTATGTACAAAAAAGCAAAGCTTCGGCAGAAAGAAGAAGTACTCTTTTATGTTATGTTATGTACAAAAAAGCAAAGCTTCGGCAGAAAGAAGAAGTACTCTTTTATGTTATGTACAAAAAAGCAAAGCTTCGGCAAAAACAAGAATCGGTCTTTTATGCTTCGTTGTGTACGAAAAGAAGGGAAGGTGTTTTTTCGCCTTCGGCTCAAAATACTGATTTCGTCCACATCAAAGCGTCTCAATAAATAGGTAAGAATATATTACAAGGTATGTACAAAGTTCCTTGAGAAAGGTTTAATTGTATTTACAAAAAGTTGTTACAAATTTTCCTGAGTATTTCCTAGTCTACTTCTACTAATCTTCTTCAGGCTTCCGCTTCGGCGGCATATTCTTTAATTACCTTCAGCTTCGTCATCCTACATGAATCCAGGTATCCAGAGTAAAAATCAAGTGTGAAGGAGAAGGTAAGTACAAAGTATGATCTCTTACTGGTTCAAGATGACTTCGAGCTTCGTCTCCAGCCTTCTCCCGCCCGCCTTTTGTCCATATCATTTTTATAAATCTATTCGAGATGCTTCGGGCAAGGTCAGGTATATCATCCAGGATTGATGGAGACAGGGTGAAGTTGGGCCTGTTAACAATCTTTCCATGTTCGCAGCCAGCCTTCAGGAATGCTGCAGCGGTACCCCGAGAAGCTACCCAGGCACAGAAGTCACCGTGCCCGGCTATAACTTCGTCAAGTTCTTCGATTTCAGCTTCGATATGATCGAAGGATTCTGGTAAATTTTCATCCGAAGGGGTAAACTTCCCGCTGCTAGCTCCAACTGAGTGAAAGATCTTCTTTAATTGTTGGATACAATTGTTGCTAAATTTCAAACATTTATCCTGAAGGCTTGTTAGTGATTTCTTCAAATTTGAGTTGGCTTGGACTTCGGCTTCAAGTTTAGAATTAAGCTCTAGCTTTTCTTGTTCAAACTGTTTTGATTAACCGATAAGCTTCGAATTCAATTCTGATATTTTAGCTTCGGTCTCTGCCAGCAAGCCTTCGGTTGATTGAAGCTCGAAGTCTTTCTTTTCAATGATGGCTGCTTGTTCTTTTATCTTGCTCTCCAAATTTCCAATAATAGCTTCGTGTTTTTTGTCCTCTAAATCCTGCTGCGTTTTCAGAGCTTTGCTCAGTAGCATGCTCTGCACAAAAGTAACTTTCGTTAGTAACATTTTCATTATTGAAAGCAATAAAGACCAGAGAAAAGGTTGTTTACCTTGAAATTGGAATAAAATAAGCTGCCGACGATATGTTGTCGTCGGTAGCGGCTGATGTCTGTCTCTAGCTTCAGAAAACCGATACTCTTTGATAGAGTACCGATGACCTTAGCTCCGGTTTGGTCTCGAATGCAGCCTAATTTTTCATCGTCCACACCTCCGAATAGAAGAGCTCCTGGCCTGTATCCGCAAGATTTGGCATAGTCTTTAAGCTCTTCTATTTCGTCCTTCGAGAGTTTTTGCCCAATTAAATTTTGGAATGTGTAGGCTTCGTCGTCCGAAGCCTCTTTGGCTATTTCTTTCCCCTTCTCAGGCACTACGGCCATGGCTTTTTCAGCAGCGGCAGCTTCTTCTGCAGCCATGTCTTCCAAAATTCTGTCGATGTTCTCAATGGTAGTCTCTAGGTTCACATCTTCGGCTGTAGCAGCTTCGGTAGCCGCGACCTCCGAAGGTGCGACTTCGACGTTTGTTGTGTCTTCAGCAGCTGCTGTTTTCTGAACTGATGCTCTCAGTGGCGTCTTGTCAATAACTTCTGTTACGGCAATAATTCTTTGCCTTTTTGCTTTGGTTATCTTCGATTTTTCCGGCTCCGCCACCTTTTGAAAAAGCTTCGTCAGTCGAGGCCCTAATGGACTTAGCTTCGTGGGCATGGGTTCAGTCATTACCTTTAGAATTTCCTCCACGTCGCTAGTAGAAGGTGGTGTGGGGGACCCCTCTTCTTCGGATAGTTTTCGCTTTGGAGTTGATACTTTTCTCTTGACAATCTTCTTCTCTTTTGGGGGTTTCTCTTCATCCTTTTTTAAAGCTTCGGCCGCTCTTTTTCTCTTCTGGCCTTCGGCACCCTTGCTTAACTGCCCATAGTCAGGGTACTCGAAGCCCAGGTCATCAAGTACTCGGTTCAGCCTTCGCTTCGGACGGGTGCCGAAGGCTGCTGTCATCAGTTGATCTTCTTTTTTCGAATAATTTCCAAGAATTTCATTACACATCACCTCAACTGTGTCCAGCCACTCTTGGCAGGGCTTCTTAAAGTATTTCTTGAATTTGAAGTGGTAGGGAAGCCGGACAAGTTCCCCCTCCTTCTTCTCCCCCTTTAGCTTTGGCATTTCCCATTCTTTCAGAGTAGGGAAGACTCTGAATGCCAAGAATTCTTGAACCAGATCCCTGGTACCAATATGCTCTGCAATAATTCTGAATTCATCTATTGCCTGTTGAGTTTGACCCTCTGGTGTCATGTTGCAGTGGGGACGCGTTTCTCCGAAGATCAGCTCGAGTGGACTTTGCACAAGCTTCTCCTTGTCCTCATCAACCTTGACATAGAACCATTCTGATTTCCAGCCGGCTGGCCATTTGCTTCGGTAGCTGATTACAGGAAACTTTGCGGTTTTCCGGTAGGCAAAATTGTAGCAACCGAAGTTTTCATGAAGCCCATCTTTTCTGGCCTTTGTTTGATAATGCAACTCATGAACTCGACAGAAACTATCGGCAAATGGCTCCACTGCTTGGCTTCGGAGCGCCCAAATATAAACGCTAAGCCTAACGATAGCGTTAGGAGTTAACTGGTGAAAGTAGATACCAAACCTCTTCAATATCTCCGCAACAATCTCGTGAACAGGGAATCTTAGCCCAGCCTTTAAAAAGCTCTTGAAGATGACAATTTCGTCCTTCTCTGGCTTCGGGGTGGTTTCTTCTCCCCCGAAGCGAAGTAGCTTCTTCTGATCTTCACTGAAAAAACCTGCTTTCACCATCTTGGCGAGATCAACCCTTGAAACAGTCGATTTTCCGAAGTCTAGATGGCTGGGTTTGCTGGGCATGGCAATGCGGTAGTCATCTTCGGAGTCGGTTTCTTCAATGTTCCCTTCTCCTTCGGCAGCTGTCGGGTTTGCTTCGGCAGCAGGCATTTCTTCCGCAGTCACCAGTCCGGAACGCTGCATCGCTTCGGAGATGGGCACAGTATTCGAACCTTCGGCTTCGTCACCTTCGCGTTCAACTCTGGCAGTAGATCGCACCCTGGCCATTTGGTTCTAAGTTTGGGGAAGTTAAAACACTTTTTTCTTTTTTCCGAAGCTTTCCTCTTTGACGAAGCAGACTTCGAGTTGGACCTTCGTTAGATTCTGAGAATCAAGCTTCGGCTATGGTTAAAAATTTTGGCAGCAAAACAGTGCAAATAGCAATGAATGCTGTGGTAACTTCACACCTACTCATCAGTTTATATAGTGCTGCAGGTAAGAAGGCGAAGCGGCAGGATTTTTACACCAGGCGGGCAGTAACTTGTACTCGCTGTGCAGTGGACCGCAAAGATCAAACAGTAACTCTGCAAGGTGGGACCGACGCGAGCCCGGGAGATGAATCGTTTCTCGGCAACGAGCTCAGGGAAGGTGTTTTTTGGACCTTCGGCTTCCCGAAGCTTGAGAGGATTTTTTCACGGATCAAGCTCGTTACGAAAAACGATCTAGCGCCGCGAAAGGGGCTACTGTTGGGGCCATGCTTCGTTGCGCCGAAGGTCTTACACGAAGAAGCAGCTTCGGCTGAAATCGTCCCCAGGAGATGGCCGAAGGTTCCTTTTTATGGAGCTTCGGCGTTACAAACCGACATAAAGATAGAATGACCTTTTTATCCATAGAGGTCTAAGTTAATGTTGTAAACTTTTGTAAAGGGCATAATTGTAATTCGTCACAGGCTGCGTCCTGTGTCTATAAATAGATGAACAGTACCCCTGTACTGTTCACGCGAACCTGTCATTTGCCTTCGCATCACGCTTGTATTTTTGCCTTCTTCAGGACCGAAGGTACATTTGTAATTTAAAGTCATTTACATCTGTTTATGATAATAAAAATGGAGATAATTCTATGATAACATTTGAATGTTTATTTCATATCTCATGATTTATATGAATACTTCGTCCCTCGTTGTTATGCTTACGAAGGTATGTCCTTCGTAACCTTCGTCTGAGATGCTTTATATCCCGAAGGGATATATAGTAATGGAGGACGAAGGACTTTAATGCTTAACATTTTCTGTGTTGCCTTGTTCTTAATTCTTAGCATTTGAGAACAAGTCCCCAACAGATTTTATTCTATATTGAAAAATTTCCTGGTCCTTTGGCAGAGGATGCGCTTTGAAAAATACAAAATGTTTTACAAAACAACCCTGCATAAAATATTGCTGTTTCTGCAAAATATCCTAAGCTCCACATATTCCATGCATTATATCTGATTTCCCCATTCCACGAGTGAAGGTGGGCTACTAAGTACGTTTGTACTCACCCTTGCTTTGTTGTTTTTTAGAAAAAGGAGATCGGGTAAGAGTTACAACTGTTCCCAACCTTGCCTGTGGCTGTTGGACCGCTGATTTGCTTCGCTGCGTATATCGAGCTGCTTTAGCCCCACTCTGATGATATGTCCCGAGTTGTGGACCAACTCTTAAAGTTGATCGCCACCTTTATAGGTTTGTCTCGTTTAAGCAGATCTGTAATCATCTGGTGTATAAATGTGTTTACTAGCCTCCTAGGACTAGTAATTCTATCACATTTGAGTCCCAGAGGATTGGGGCGCTTCAGCATTCCCTTAGGAACGTCTTTTGAGCTTCAGCAATTTTAGAGTTTCGTAAGTCTGCGAAGAAGATATATTTCATTCTTACAGGAGCGAAGCTATTACAAGAAATTAAAACTAGGTTTACATTAATAGTTCCTTATTAAAAACAAAATGACAATGAATGTAAAAATGTTTCAGAGGTAGGATATCTCTCAATAGATGTGCTTTGATTCTAGTACAGTACAGTTGACTGTGCGAGCTTCAGATTCCTCCCTGAATTTCCGTTGCTGTTGAGAGTGCTGGTGCCCTTCTGGCTGCTGGCTTCGGGAATAGGTCGGTTGTAGTGGTGGCAGAGGTGAAAGTTGTGGCTAGGAAGCCTGTGAATGCCTAGCCGAAGCGACAGAAGCTGCAGGATGATTGTTCACATACTCTGGTATGTAAGGAGAGTGACACGAAGCAGTGTGTAAGACCTGCTTCGGCTGGTTCTGCCGAGCTTCAGCCTTTGCTATTTCCTTTTGGTTTTGAATGGTGACATGGCACATTCTTATAGTATGGCCCTTGTCCTCACCACAGAATAAGCAGTAAATCTTTCTAGGCTAATCCCCAAATCTTCCTCCGAAGCCCCTGGCGCCTCTGCCCCTTGGAGCTGGTGGCCTAAAAGAGCTTTGTTGTTGCCCCGAAGATTGTGAGGTATATTGTGACCTCTGAGACTGACTTCCTTTGTCATCACTTTGAGTGGAGTTATGGATTGACCTGACGTGCCTCAGATGAATTCTTCCTCCGAAGCCCTTGGTCATTTCAGAGAATTTGTAAGCTTCCTCCCTTCTTTGGCGGAAGTCGTTGTCAGCTCGGATGTACTCATCCATCTTCTGAAGCAGCTTCTCCAAAGTTTGTGGAGGCTTCCTGGCAAAGTACTGAGCCATAGGTCCTGGCCGAAGGCCCTTAATTATGGCCTCAATGACAATCTCATTGGGCACTGTAGGCGCTTGTGCCCTTAGTCGCAAGAACCTTCGTACATATGCCTGAAGGTATTCCTCATGGTCTTGCGTGCATTGGAACAAGGCATGAGCTGTGACTGGCTTTTTTGAAAGCCTTGGAAGTTGGTAACCAACAAGTCCTTAAGCTTCTGCCACGATGTGATAGTCCCTGGGCGAAGAGAAGAATACCATGTTTGGGGTACATTCCGGACTGCCATGACGAAGGACTTCGCCATGACTACAGTATTGCCCCCATACAAAGATATAGTTGCTTTGTAGCTCATCAGAAATTGCTTTGGATCTGAATGTCCATAATACATGGGGAGCTGAGGTGGATTGTATGATGGGGGCCATGGGGTAGCCTACAGTTCTACTGCCAAAGGAGAAGCATCATCAAAAGTAAAGGCATCATGATTAAAATCATCATACCATCCATCCTCGTTGAATAAGCCTTCTTGATGAGGCTCCCTGTGTTGGGGCCTTCGATCTTGTTCATCTTGAACAAGATGACGCACTTCTTCAGTGGCTTCGTCAATCTTCCTTTGAAGATCAGCCAGTCGCGCCATCTTCTCCTTCCTCTTTTGTACTTGCTGATGGATAATCTTCATGTCCCTGATCTCTTGGTCCAACTGCTCCTCCTGGAGCGTTGGACTGCTGGCTTTCCTCTTCTAGCTTCGATCCTCTCGAAGAGAAAGAGTTTCTTGGTTTGGGTCCAGCAGCTGCAGTGCAGTGGTCCCTGGTGCTGAAGCTTTCTTCGGCGGCATGACGAAGGTCAGTGCTTGCCGAAGGTGGTCGAAAAGAGTTCACTGGAGGTGGGCGCCAATGTTGGAGACTTGTTCTCAAGTGCTATGAATTAAGAACAAGGCAACACAAAATGTTAAATGTTAATGCCCTTCGTCCTTCGAAGCATTATTTCCCTTAGGATATAATGATCTTCAGATGAAAGTTATGAAGGACATACCTTCATAAGCGCGATATATGCTAATAAAAGAAGAAGCATATGAAATATAAGAGATAAAATAAGCAATCACATAACATCATTAATTCATTATCGTTATATTATTCTAAAAAGATAGAGACAATATTGAATTACAGATGTACCTTTGACTCGATAGAAGGCAAAAAGTACAATCATGATGCAAAAGCCAGTACCAATCAGCGTGAACAGTACGGGGGTACTGGTCATCTATTTATAGGCACATGACACAACCTATGAGAAATTACAGTCGTGCCCTTTACATTTACTATTGACTTATAGACAAATCTATGAGGACTAAATAGCCTTTTCCCCTTTAAGTCGGTTCCTTTTTCCGCGATTGAGCCGAAGCTCCCTTGCGCGTTGCTTCGGAGCAACGGCAACCTTCGTCATGATCATGCTCTTCTCATCGTGTATGCTTTTAACCTGAGTCCAAAGGTAACTATCCATGAGCCATGCTTGGAAGACATTGTTAAATTACATTTTTGAGGACCTTCGGAGGACGAAGGCCCCCAACACTCTCCCTTTTTAAATAATTTATAAGGGGATTTGAATAGTAAGTTTTATCCAGATAATTCCAAAAATTCTACAAAAATTACAGTGGGTCCCTACTGAGTATAACATGTTGTCATATAAATATGGGCGCAGTTTGAGTAGTGGTCCTTACTGCACCAAATTAACAAATCTAAAAGCAAAACGAGGCTTAACATTACACTTCCTAGTGAAAAGTGTCAAACAATAGATTTGACATTTTTCACACTACCTTCTTGGTATGTAAGTAACTTCTATTAGGTTTTACTATTTAAATCTTTTTATTTATTTTCTTATGGATTTCCAAATAATTGGTGGCTTTAAGCACCTATAACTAACTTGCCTTTTAAAAAGAGTAAAACAACAGATTTAGCATTTTTCCTAAGTTATTTTGAGGATAAGATCAATCATTCCTAAATTTGGGGCTTTATCTCCTTAGGGAGTTTTTTCTATGGTTTCCTAAAGTTATTCCTAGTTTTCTTAATTAAATGGTTACTCTATATTTTTGCAATTGATTAGGGTCTAACATATTTTTCTTAGGTACTACATCATCTGAGTAGTGTAGGAAAAATAGAGCACCTACTATTTTCTGCATTTACTATTTATTTTAATTTCCTAATACATTAAACAATTTTAATCATCAATGGATAACTCTACTTAAATACTTAGACTAGGGTGTTTAATATTTTTAAACATTGTTACTACAACTAATGCTTCTGCACTAGTTTTTCCATGCTCATAATAATAGTTATCCTGTTTTTCTCCCTAATATTAAGAAATAAGAACTTTATTCATTTAAATTCAAACCCTTAGAAAACATATTATACACATGGGGTTTCTTAGGTTTTTTGAAAGTTTAAATTATCCAGAGTGCTACAAAATTGGTTTCACCTTATTTGGGAGTGTATTTCTTAAGTTTTTCATTTTAGAAGTTTCATGTGTATGATTTAAAAGAAAAGGCTAAAAGTGAATAGGAATTTTGACTTTTCATCGGGGTCCCTGGACTTTTTCTTAACCGAACCATTTGAACCAGACCCTTCTCACACTATTCACCTGAGTTATACCCTTAACAAAAAACCCCGATCTTTCTATTTCAATTAACCTAAGGTCGTTCCTTTCCATAACAGTGGCTGGCGATAAAGAAAGTGTCGGAGCTGCTTATAGACATCGGTAGAGTTCAAGGAGAGGGCACAGTGAGGTTGAGGGTGGTGTGGTGGTCAGGTCGAGGTACGACTCATCGATGGTGGTGATCGTGAGAAGGTGGTAGACGTCGACAGCGGTGAGTACTTTGGTGAGATGATGGTGGTAGCGACCAAACTGGTGGGTCAGGAAACTTCACTAGAGGGTGGTGATGTTGTAGGTGAGAGGAATTGGATGAGGGTGGATTGTAGGCATGAGTCCACGTTCTCCGGTGTGGTTAGGAACTCTGGAGAATAATGACATACGATTTAGGTGGAGTAGTGAGCTGGGGAAGTGGCCAGGGGGGTTCACTGAGGCTCGAGGAACACATCAATTCTCTCGGTTAAGGTGGGGAGGTGGTGAGATTCTTGGGCCACCTTGGCCGAGCGGCGTGGAAGTTGGCGGGCGGCGGAGCGGTGGTTGGTGAGGTTGTCTCTGGCGAGCTCAGGCGAGGGCGAGAAAGGCACCACGAAAAACATTGGCTAGGGGCCATGGCCAGGCTTTTATAGGTGTGGAGTGGGTGCGGGGGCATGGCAGTGGTCGATCGAGTGTGCTCCCGGCGTTGCCAGCCGAGGTCGAACACTTGACATCTTCGCGTGTGCCTCTATTCTCTCGTGGGTTGTCACTCAACTAAACCAGATCTTGCTAAGATCACTGTACCAAGTTTGTTTCTTAGATCATAAGCTATCTATTTTGTTGTGGAGTCAAGAGATTTTGGATTAGGGTTCAGAAGATATGGAGCGTGGAAAACGGGTTTGTCTCACTGCTTGAACCCAAGGCAAATCTCATGACTTGTCTCATCAAATGACCTGGTCTCGAGTTCAACTTTTACCAGGGTTTAGTTAAGATATTTATGCACAACTTTCTTGATAGGGCTAAAGGATTTGAGTTTTGTAGGTTAGTGAACATTTGAAATCTTTGCCCAAGGGCTGATTTGGACTTAGTGAAATCCTGATTTTCTTATCCCTCTCCCACTTATTTGACACTTTTGAGGTTCTTCTCTTCATTTTCCTGGGACCAGCTATTAATGTTTTTTTCATGACTTATATAGGTACAACTTTTGTTAAGGGCCCAACCCTTAATTAAGTAATTTGGTTTAGTTTACCCATTGATTTTATTTTTGGCCTCTACTTTACTCTTGGTTGGGTTTAGGTGTTGGGGTCACTACCACTTCTATGCTTCACATGATTTAGTTAAGTTAGTGCCTCCTTGGCATTTATAATTAAAGTTTAAAGCCTAACCATGGTTTTGGTAGTGTTGGCTTTACTTAACAAACATGTGATAATAGGGTTAAGTGTTGTAGTTTTTAGGTTAACACTCTAGCTAACACCTGGGGTGTCACAGCCGCCGCCCACCGCATCGTCACCAAGTGCCATGGTGCAGATGCCTCATATGGTGTTAATGAGAAAACACATTCTATTGAGCTTGTCCTCAACCCGCCTTTCGATCTCCTCGTCGCTCGTGGATGAGGAAGACTCATTAGAGTCACGGTCAAGGTTGTTGATGGAGTGGAGGAAGGCACGCTCCTTGATCTTGGCCTTCTGGAGGTACTTCTTCTTGAGCGCCTCCTTGCCAATCCTCCCCTTGGACTTGTGCTTGGTAGAGTTGTACTCGCGCTTACCCTTATGCCGACTGGAGTGATGGTTGTGCTGGCCAGCATTCGGCTTGCCCTTCATCTTGGGATAGCTAGCGATGAAGTGGTTGGGGTCGCCACAGTTGTAGCATCCATTCTTGGACATGCCACACCGCTGATTCATACTGTTGTTGTGGAACTACGTGAATCGACTAGCAACAAGCGCCAACTCCTCATCTCCAAGGCTCTCCACCTGCTCCTCTGTGATGGTCAACAAAGAAGACAAAGCAAACATAGAGGGTGAAGGGTTAGAAGAAAGGCCTCCTCCAAACACTAAGGCAATGGTGGGTGCACCAGGGTTCGCAATTTTGGCCCTGGTCTAGTGGTCAATTTCTGTGGACTTGAGCTTGATGAAACGCTCATCCACGGCGAGAGTCTCATAATTGGGCGACTCAATTCGATGAGACGTTCACCTCCCAAACCCTCCGATCCAGAGCATGAAGTAACTTGAGTGCTCTCTAATGATCATCATAGGGTAGGTACGCGCCTAAGCTTTGTTTGTGTGCCTCTTGTTCACAATCGACTGGAACCGAGAAAACATTGAATCAATGGTCTCTCTAGTCAACTTAACAAAATTCTTGTATTCTCGTAGGTACGTCTCAAAGAGTCTAGTTTTCACATGATCATTGCCCTCATGCAATTTCCCTAGGGTAAACTAGATCTCGTGAGCCATACCTAAATATCTAACTCTCTCAAACTCAGAAAGAGAGAGACAAGAGAACAAAGCATTTTGAGCCTTGTTGTTTAAATCATGCAACTCTATCTATAGAGGCATGATTCAAGCACCCTAGGTATCAAAATTGGGATCGAGGCAAATCTCCCAAACTTGGTACGTCATAATCTGAAGATACGCTGACATGCGGATCTTCTAGTATGGGTAGTTCGTCCCATCGAAGAACAGAGGTTTACCGACACCTTGTTTGATGTCGCCTTTGCGGATCTAAAACCAGTTAAGGTGGAAAGATCCTTAACAGGCTTTGATACCAATTGAAGGACCAATGAGTGAAGGAAACGGGTGACGCCTAAGAGGGGGTGAATTAGGACTTCTAATATTTTCTCTAAACTAGGCCACAAATAAATCCCTAGAGCAAAACCTATGTAAATAATCAAACTAGAATGTGCAAACTAGGTTTTGTCTAAGTGTTTCTATCTCTACTTAATTTTTCCGAAGCTCTTGCTCTTGTGACGAAGCAAAGTCAACAGCGGTGCTTCAGTTGAGTGCGATGAACAAGCTTCGGCTATGGTCAAATTTTTGGCAGCAAAACAGGGCAATAACAATGAATGTTGTGGTAACTTCACACCTACCCATCTGTTTATATAGTGCCGCAGGTGGGGAGGTGAATCGTGAAGTCTTCTGCACCAGACGAACAGTCGCCCGCACTCACTGAGTGGTGGGCCACAGAACCCGAGAAGGTGAATCGCTAGGACGCGTTTACCCGCTGCATGGTGGGACCATCTCGCGCTCGAAATTTTGTGATCGTTCCTCGGCAACGAGCTCAGGGAAGGTGTTTTTCAGATCTTCGGCTCTCCAAAGCCTAGGAGACTTTTTCACGGATCAAGCTCGTTACGAAAAATGATCTAGCACCACGAAGTGGCTACTATTGGGGGTATGCTTCGTCGCCGAAAATCCTGTAAGAAGAAACACCTTCAGCAGGTCCTCTCAAAAGCAGTGCCGAAGCTATCACCCATAAAGCTTCGGCATAGTGACATGTCTCAAGACGAAGGAGTGAACCGACTTAAAGATGAAATGACCAATCGACCCGTGAAAGCTTGTATTATGATTGTAAGCATTTGTAAAGGACATGAATGTAATTTCTCACAGGCTGCATCCTGTGCCTATAAATAGATGAACAGTACCCCCGTACTGTTCAGACAATCTTGTAATCGCTTGCACGCGACACTTGGATTATTGCTTTCTGTCAAGACAAAGGTATAAATGTGATTAAATGTTATGTTTTAATATTTAAGTTTGTATGATGAAATATATGAATAAGTTTAAGTGTTTTGATATATTATTCTTTCATGTTTCATATTTTATATATTTTTTATATTTCATTATTTCATAACTCTAATCATGAATGTA
Organism: Zea luxurians; assembly: GCA_029449295.1. Lineage (NCBI taxonomy): Eukaryota > Viridiplantae > Streptophyta > Magnoliopsida > Poales > Poaceae > Zea > Zea luxurians. Next base: position 120,661,739 of record JAOPSE010000009.1, read on the forward strand.
TGACCTTCGTGGCCTTAGTTCATGACCTTCGTCCAAAGATCATTATACCCTTGGGGAGATAATGCTTCAATGGACGAAGGGCATTAACATTTAACATTTTATGTTGCCTTGTTCTTAATTCGAAGCATTTGAGAGCAAGTTCCCAACAGTGAGATTATGGACTTAAGCCTCCCTCTAACTCCATAATTCACTTACTTCCTATTTTACACCAAAAGACCAAAACCACTTATAAGATCAAAATTTTAATTTGGTGGTTTTTGGTGTTTGATATCATTTTCATTGCTTTGGTCCCTAAAACTTCTCCCCCTTTGGCATCAACCACCAAAAAGGAAGACATTAGAAGCATGTAGGAAGCAAAACAGACTTGCCCTCTTAAAAGATTCAACAATTTAAGCACTTAAAAGATTACTCCCCCTAAATGAGTATTCTTCTTTGGAAAGAGTTTTCTCCCCCTTTAGAGACAAAGAAATACTTCCCCTGACAGAGGTCTTCTACTTAGGAAAAGCATGTGATAAATAGAGATGCAAGACATGATTTGATTAGACTAGGTAACTTATGCATGTACAGCAACATGGGAAGTATAAGATATGAAATATGATCTAATCAAATATTTGAGAAGACATGTAAATGATACCAAAAGTAGTCTCAAAGATACCAAATGAAGACCAATATTAGACTTGTGAGACATAAGAATACTTGTAAATTTGTAGTGGAAGCTTATTGACTTTCTCTGGGGACTTCATTTTCCTTACAATGAGACTACTACATGAAATAAACTTGAAAGAATGTATTAGTCTCAAAGACTTAGAGTATAGAGTAACCTCCCCCTGAAAGTGTGCATAAAAGTTTTGAATACTTGTAGGAGACATGCACTTTGGTTTGATATCAAGAGGGGCAAATTATCTATAATCCGAGCTTTGGCACATATAAGTTAAATGATACCAATTGAAACATAATTGAAGCATTATACCACTTGTAGTATATGTCATATGAAAACATCAATTGATGTATCATTTTCTTAGGAATGTTAAGTAAGCTATGTGTCGTGCTTATCATTTTAAACCATGTAGGTTTGCTCAAAAATATGAATTGAAAGTGAGCAATCCTACCGTATGATTTACCTAGTATGCATGCATTTTTAATCAAAGGTAAATACCAATTGTAGCACTAGGTATGAAAGGTAAAAACTAGATGATACGCATATCTAAAAAGGAAATACAATAAATCTAGTTACCTTAGTCATGGGTGGGAAAATTTGGGTCCAAAGTATGCACTAACCCACTTGGCAATTGACATGATCCATTACGATGTATCCCATGATATATAACCCAATTTTGCCAAGTCTCCAAATTCCCCGAAGTCGTTCGGACTCCTCACTTCCCTCTTGGATCCAAACCTTCTTGGTGCTTTTCATGGTTGAAATAATTTACTTTGGCACCCAGATGCGTTTGCTCTTTTCTCTTTGTTGGCTTGCTTGTTGGCCTTGATTGCTATCACCTTTCCATTCTTGTTCTTCTTGAGTAAATATGGTGTACCAGCCTTTTTGTCCACCTTGTTGATGTAGGTGTTGGAGATTTCGCTTGTTGGCTTTTGCTTGAGCTTTTGCTTTTTCTTATCCCTGGTCTTCGCCTTGCATTGGAAAGACTTGTGGCCTTCTTTGTGACATAGCCTACAAATCACAGTTTCGCCCTCCACAGTCTTGTTCACTCCCGCAGTGGTGTTATCTTGAGAAGGTTGGATTTGTTTGGCTTTCCCTTTCTTGTCATACATGGCCTTCCCAAGGCGAGCCATCTCTTGCTTTAATTGCTCATTCTCTATTGCAATCTCATCTGAACATGTTTCTATAACAACATTTTTAACAAGAACTTGATTGCAGGGGTTGGAATTATCAATTAAATCAAAGCAAGAAGTAGAAGCATCTTGCTTAATAATTTCAGGTATTTCAACCAAAGATACTTCTGGGGTGCTACCAATGTTTTTTAGCTTTGTAGTTAGCTCATCATTGTGTATGCTAAGAATTTCCATTTTCCCTAGCAAATTTTCAATGGCTTCTTGGGAGCTAGCTAACTTAGCCTTAAGTTTTTCATTCTTTTTAATAAGGCCATCATCGGTAGCAGTGGATGGAGCACTAGATTCTAATTGCTCAATTTTAGTTGATAGCTTACAATTCAAATTTGCAAATGCTTAAAAATTTTCTAGCAAACCTTTATAATCATTTTGATAGCTAATCAACTTATTTTTTAAAGTTTTAAGTTGATACTTTTGTTTAGATCATACATTCTGAAAAAATTAAAGGCTTTCGCAAGCTCATCTACGAAAGGCTTGCCCTCACCTTCATCATCACTACTCCTATCATCACTACAGGATGGAATACTCATTTTACCTCTTGCCATAAGGCACTTGTGTGATGACCGTGATGAGGACTGGTGTCTCTGTGTCCTTGGAGGTTTATCTTCGCTTGAAGAGTCATCCCAAGTTTTGACACTTGTAAGCCCCTTGTCTTTGCTCCTCCTTTTTGTGGGTTCGACCATATTTAAACAGTTGTCCCTGAAGTGGCCCTTTTCCCCGCATGCGAAGCATCCTCTCTTTCTTTGCCTTTTCCTGTCAATGTTAAAGATAAGATCCTTGACCCGCAGGGGCACACCCATTAGATTAATCTTGCGGATCATCCCCATTGCCTTTCCAATGCGTCGGATGGTTTCTTCGTCCTCAGAGGATGATGTTGATGGTTGATTATCTTCATCATCATCATTAGTTTCTTCTTCTTCCTATTCTTCATTTGAGGAACTTGGAGTGGGAGCCTTCCACTACAGCAATCCAAAGCATTCGCGGGCCGACGGGAATTGATTAATCCCCGTCGGCCACAGGAAGGCCGACGAAGATTATTTAATTCCCGTCGGCCAGTCAACGTAGCCGACGGGAATTAACTAACTCCCGTCAGCCAGCGTACAGTCGACGGCGATTATCTAACTCCCGTCGGCCATGCCGCCAGGCCGACGGGAGTTATTCGAAATAACCACCGTCGTGCCCTTTCTTCTTTCCTTTCTGTTTCTTTCACCGCGCGCTCTCTCTACGCCCGCGCCCGCGCCGCCGTTCTGCCCGCCACCGCCCGCACGCCGCCGGTCGACGTTGCCGCCCCGCCGCCGTCTCACCGCCGCCCCGCCGCCCTCGCTCGCCCGCCGCCCCGCTCGCCCGTCGCCCCGCCGCCGTCATGCCGTTCACCCGGCCGCCGCACCCGAGCCCACGGCCGCCGCCCCCACCCACGGCCGCCGGTCCCACGCCGCGCCGCCCCGCGCCCACGGCCGCAGCCCCGCGCCCACGGCCGCAGCCCCGCGCCCACGGCCGCCGCCCCCGTCCGGGCACCTGACGACCGCCACCGAACGCCATCGCCCGCCCAACGCCGTCACCCGCCGCCGTCCACGGTAGCCGCCGCCGAACCACCGTCGTCCGCGCAAAGCGAGCGAGGTATATTATATATATTTTAATGTTTTATTTTCTTTGGTTTTTTATGGCCGACGGGAGTTAACTGTTATGTGATTAAGTTTTGTTTAAATTTGTTAATTAACAGTGTTATTAGTCTTCATATTTTTAATTTTATGTTGCAAATATAAAATGTGTTGTTTAATGTTATTAGTTAATGAATTGGATGATATGTTATGTATATATATATGTATGTGTGACGTTTATGTGTTATGTATATATATCGTTATGTTATGTATATATATAGATGTATGTGTGACGTTTATGTTATGTATATATATAGTTATGTTATGTATATATAGTTTAACTATTTATCTATAGATGTATGTGTGACGTTTATAAACATGAATGTCTCACACACGCAATTCTTACTCGTACACACAGCCGCAATATGGGTGATAGACGTGATTGGATGTATGAAGGTTTCAAGAAGGGTGGGTGTCACACAAGTGAATGGTTTGCCAAGACGCAGATGTTTCTGGACCATGCAGCTGCTTTGTCACAAATAGATAACATTAGGTGTCCATGCAATAAATGTTGAAATATGACGAGCCACACCAAGAGGCAGGTCGCACTACACCTGTGCTCGCATGGTTTTGTGCCAGGCTATAAGGTCTGGTACCTCCACGGGGAGTCACGCCTTGAACGAGCAGCAGAAGTAGAAGTTGATGACGGTGAAGATGATGTTGATAGGATGGACTAGATGCTTGAGGATCTGTAGCCTGAACTGGCACCAGATCATCATGATTCACCTACACTGGAGGTTCAGAAGTTCTTTGACCTACTTAAAGCGTCAGAAGAGCCTCTTCACGGGCACACTGACGTGACCGTACTCGAATTCGTGACCCGGCTGATGTCAATCAAGTTCAAGTTTGCATTCTCAATTAATTGTTACAAGGAGCTTGTGGATTTGATTAGTGAGGTTCTTCCTACGGGTCGCAAGATGCCCAAAGACATGTACCAGTCCAAGAAATTGCTTGAAGGTCTTGGTATGGAGTATGAGAAGATTGATGTTTGCGAAGACAACTGTATGCTTTTTTGGAAGGAACATGGCAGAGAACAGAAATGCTTAAAATGTGGGAAGTCGAGGTATGTGGAGCATGTAAATGAAGATGGGGAGAAGGTGGTGACAAAGGTTGCACATAAACAACTTCGGTACATGCCTCTCACTCCTAGAGTGAAACGTTTGTTTCTCTCGAGGAAGACCGCTATGCACATGAGGTGGCATAAAGATTGTACGGACAGACAAGATGGGTTAATGGTGCACCCGTCAGATTGTGATGCATGGAAGGCTCTTGACAAATTTGATCCATATTTTGCCAGCGATGCAAGAAACGTTCGTATCGGCTTGGCAACTGATGGTTTCACGCCGTTAAATATGACCGCTGCGTCGTATTCATGTTGGCCTGTCATTGCCATACCGTACAACCTTCCACCTGCTCTTTGCATGAAATATGAGTTTATGTTCCTATGTCTTGTTATACCTGGGCCTGAGCATCCTGGCGTACGCCTCAATGTGATGCTTCAACCACTGATTGAAGAGTTAAAGAAGCTATGGCAAGGTGTGGAAGCCTATGATTGCTTCAAGAAGCAGAAATTCAATCTTCGTGTTGCATATCTGTTCTCGGTTCATGATTTTATGACGTATGGTATTTTCTCTGGATGGAGCGTGCATGGTAGATTGACGTGTCCTTATTGTGCTAAAGATACAGATTGTTTTCGTCTTAGTGCTGGTGGCAAGATATGTTACTTTGATTGCCATAGATGTTTTCTACCCTTCAATCACCCCTTCAGAAGGCAGAGAAAGGAATTTAGGAAGGGCACCATCGTCACGAAGGGACCGCCCAAGCGACGTAGTGGGATAGAAATTACAGAAGAGCATATGAAACTTGTCCTAGACGAGAGTGGGAAAAGGTATCAAGGTTTTGGTGAGGAGCATAACTGGACTCACATATGTGGCTTATGGGAGCTTCCTTATGCTAAGTCATTGATTTTGATGCACAACATTGACGTCATGCATCAAGAGAGTAACTTTTGCCAAGCCCTCATAAATACATGCATGGATTTCCTTGATAAAACGAAAGACAATGACAAGGCACGCATGGACTTAGCAGTGATATGTGATCATCCAACCTAGTGCTTAGAGAAAACGGAGGCAAACCAAAAGCTGACTATTGTCTGAAATCTAAGCAACGGAAAGAAGTTATGAAGTGGATGAAGGATATTAAATTCCCCGATGGTTATGCCGCTGGTTTTAGAAGATCTGTGAACTTGAAGACAATGAAGATGAATGGACTGAAGAGCCATGACTTCCACATAATTATGGAGAGGCTCATGCCTGTAATGTTTTGTGGGTACATTTCAGAAGCTGTGTGGAAAACGTTAGCTGAAGTTAGCTATTTCTACAGACAGTTGTGTGCTAAAGAAATCAAAAGAGATGTGATGGAACAGCTGGAGAAAGAGGCACCAGTGCTTTTGTGCAAATTCGAAAAAATATTTCCACCGGGTTTCTTCAATCCTATGCAGCATCTCTTTATACATCTTCCATATGAGGCTAAGGTCGGTGGTCCTGTTCAGTATAGGTGGATGTTTCATATAGAAAGAGCTTTAAAGAAGCTTAGAGCAATGGTGGGCAATAAGGGAAGAGTTGAAGGATGTATTGTAGAACAATTTAAACTTAAGGAGGTAGCACACTTCACAAGTTGTTACTTTGCAGAAGAACATAATGTATTTGCTCGAAAGAAAAGGTACCATGATGATGAACGAGAGATGCCTCCTTGTAGTGATCTTTCGATTTTTCAGACAAACGGCAAAGCCGTTGGTCCACCCAAGGCATATCACCTCAGTATGGAGAAATATTTTGTGTAAGACTTATTTTCTTAAACTATTCATATGTGAATTAGTTTATGTTATCAAATATCTCATGTCACACAATAATATTTGACAGCGAGTTTGATGAACAAAACATGAGGTGTCTCGGTAGGCCAACAGCGAGAGACATAGACAAATTGCGACGCGATGGTATGCATGGGCGACCTAATTTCATTATGTGGCTTCGGGACCGTGTAAGTCTTAATTATGTGGGTCCGAGAGCTAATTTTAGTTAACTAATATTACATAATTTGCTAATGCTTTGTGGCATAATTGACAGTTTGGGGAGGAAATGAATTTGAATGATGACTTACGTCAGTTATCTATTGGAAGCGTAACTGCCAAAAGCTATGGACGTTACGACGTCAATGGATATCGCTTTCGTTCAAGCATTTTTGAATCAAGTCATCCTATGGCCGCCACTCAAAATAGTGGAGTCGTTACTAGGGCAACCAACATGGAAGGACACGAAGCCTGCTATTACGGGAAAATAAAAAATATAATCGAGATTACATTTGCTGGAAATAAGCCTTTAGCGCTAGTTTTCTTTGAGTGCAAATGGTATGACCCGAAGTATTATAGGACCGAATTTGGGATGACACAGATCCAACCGGAAAAATTGCTTCAAGGACACGACACATATATCCTTGCCCATCAAGCAGACCAAGTTTATTTCTCGACATATCCATGCAAAAAGTTGTCTAAATGGAGGGTTGTGTACAATGTAAATCCCCGCGAACGCCTATACACTCCTGGTGAGGACGAATATCAAATTGGTCACCTTGAGCAGGTTGATGAGGTGTTTCAAGAAGAAGAGGAGCCAACTAGTTTTCATATTGATCCTGCACCGGCATTAGATTCACTAGTAGCAGACGTTAACGACTTAACTTTTCCCGAGAGACGGAGAAGACAACCTGTTAGGAGAAAAGTTAAATGGCGACCACTGAATAGAAGAGAACAAATAGATCCTGATTTTGATGATATTTAACAAGTAAAGTTGTTTTGTTATTTCATTTGTTTCTATTTTTAAGTATTATGTCATTTTTGATGCACTAATGAATAATTTCTTATTTTTTATGCAGGATGCCGCCAAAATCAAAGAAGTCAGTGAAGGGGCTGTTCAAGGGCCTAGGCCTTTTTCAGGGCAGTTCTTCTAGCAGCAGCAGATGTCGAGAGCTGTTGAGCGCGGTACATGGAGATGAGGTAACATATCTTGTACAAATAAATTTGTTTACATATTTACAAATAAATCTTGAGTTGTATGTACCAGGATGAGCAGCACACTGAGGAGCAGCACATTGAGGAGGAGCAGCACATTGAGGAGGTGGAGCACAATGAGGAGGTGGAGCACAATGAGGAGTTGGAGCACGTGACATGGGACCAGCCCGCACAGCATCACCAGCCATGGGACCAGTGGGACCACCAGAGAGAGCAGCAACAGGCGTGGGACCAGTGGGGCCAACAGGGCGAACCGGCTGACAACCCGATGGATGATGGCTCGGGAGGCTCTTCAGCGACACGCACACGTCGCTCAAGGAAAAGCCACTCAGTAAAGCCTCATCACGCGATAGAGCGAGAGGCTGATAGGACTTTAATCATGCCACATGGAGATCGGTGAGTGTAATATATTAACTTATCTCATATAACTATTATGTGTATTATTAATGTTTTTGTGTAATGCAGGAATTGGGAGGACCTATCCTTCGACGGCAAGGGACACCACACTCAGGTTAACCTTACGTTGGGTTCTCTTTGTCGCCTTCACTACCCTGGTATAGTGAAGGTGTCAAACGGTGATACCGAGGATGAGGTGCTCGTCAGTACCTGAGACGAGTACAAGTTTAAAAAGGAACGAAACCACACCGACAGACAGGGACTTGTGCGTAATGACTTTTGGGTATGAATTTTTTATTATTTTTGTTATGTTTCTTAATATTGTAAATCTATGACTTATACCATTGTATTTGTATTCTTTATGTTGTAGCTTCGATATCGGTTGCCTGACGGAGAGGATTACATGGGACACGCTGAACGTGTCTTCCAAAACAATGCAAAGAAGCTGGTGAAGGATGCCATATACTATGCGAGAATTCAGGCTACAAACCTGTATTTTCAAAAGCATCCAGAAGAAGAAGGCCCCTTGAGTAAAAAGGAAGGGTCCTCAAAGATATATTTGACTGAGGACCAATATCGTGAGGTTAGTATTCAATTTGTTTTACCCTTTATATTGATTGTTGTGATTGATATAATATGTAACATTGTGTGTGCAGGTGATGGTTCCATGGATGGCGCCCGTGCCTGATGCGTACTATGCTTGGTGTCGATATTGGGCTTCCGAAGGCTTCCAGAAAGCGTCAGCGCATCACAGACAATGTCGAGGAACCAATCCTAACCACAAGTTTGGCGGTGATGACATGATACGAAAAGCTAAAAGAATGGTAAGTTTGATCTAGCTATGTCGATCAGCAAATAGTACGATTTCTTATGAATGTTTTTTGTTTATACAGGAAGCTACGAGTGGCCAAAAGCCTAGTGACATTGAGGTCTACTAGGAGGGCCACAAAGGACCAGACCCGAACAACCCTGACCAGCTCTGCAACCAGACAGCCACGGATCGTTTGGTGAGTTTTGGCCCAAAAGTATAAACGTTCAAAGTATAGAAATTTCTGCATTTGTAAGGTTGTGAATGATGTATAGGCGGCATATGGGGAGGAGATGGTTCGTCGCCATGGCCCTGACTTCGACTGGCGTCATGAACCGGTGGATCCCTCGGTGGTGTACGCAAGTGGTGGTGGCAAAGCGCATGGACGGTAAGCTCTAACTTATGAAATTATATGTTTGACACTAAATTGATTATGCAGTAATAACATTTTTTGAATCGCTTATAGATACGCACTCTTCGACGGATTCATTGACTCGTCGTCGGTGAGATCTCAGAGGACGGGTTCGTCTTCCCGTAGCTCATGCTCTCGTCGACCGAACGAGCAGGAGTTGGAGATTATGAGGATGCATGAAGAGATGAGACAACAACGCGAATTTATGGAGGCTTGCAATGCTCATAACCAAGCGATGTATCAAGTGAGTACACATAATCCGAACTCTAAATTATTATATTTCAATACAACATCTTCAGTAGTAACACATATGTTTAATAGTTAATGCAGCAACAGGGCATGGCAACAAATTTTCCACCGCCACCACAATGGAGCCAATTTGCAAACACACCAGTTCCACCACCACAGTTCAACACCCCTCCGCCACATATACCTGCACCTGGAGATAGGGTACGTTTCATAACTCTCGATTAATTTATACACTTGTATACTTTTTGATATTTGCATTTAACGTGTTGATATTTGCTAACTTGCATAGATTTCGCCTGAAGCGGGTGGTAGTGGGTCTGATCCCGCAGCAGGGACTGGATTTGTTGACTCGCTCTTCGCATTCCCTCCTCCTGGTGGTGGTGGCGGCAGCGGTCAAAGCTCTAACCACCCAAGTGGTGGTTATCTCTAAACAAACTTATGTTTGAAATGTCGTACTCGTTGGTGGATGTTTTTGTTTCAATACTATGTCGTACTCGTGGTGGATGTTATGTTTCAATACTATGTCGTACTCGTTGGTGGATGTTTTAATTATGAATGCATTTTGTAATGTGGCTGTTATCTGTGATTTATGTTATGTGTGATATATGTAATGTGTGCAGAAATAGTGACCTAATTTAGTGTTGTTTTTGTAGCAGTATAGGGTAATTCTCGTCGGCCCAGTTAATTCCCGTCGGCTATGGTCAAACCGACGGGAATTAACTAATAACGCTCGTCGTCCCAGTTAACTCCCGTCGGCCACGTAGGGCCGACGGGAGTTAATAAATAATTCCCGTCGGCCTGGGAAACCGACGGGAATTAATTAATAACTCCCGTCGGCCAGCAAAACCGATGGGAGTTAGCCTTAATTCCTGTCGGCTAGTTAGTGGCCGACGGAAATTAATCATTCCCGTCAGCTGCCGACGGGGATAAACTTATCCCTGACAGGAAACGCCTGTCGGCTGACAACCAACGGGAATTAGCCCTAAACCGACGGGAATTAGTTATTCCCGTCGGTTTAGGGCTTATTCCCGTCGGTTCCTGGCCGACGGGAATTAAGTGATTTACTGTAGTGTTTCTTTTTCCTTTTCTTTCATCACATGCAAAAGCATATGGTCTTGAAGAAGTTGGCTCCTCTTGTTGACCCATTTTTCGTGACATCTCGAATGGCACAATTTTCCCAATCACAATAGTCAGGGTCATTGTACTCAAGTCCTCCATGTTGTGAAGAATAGTGATGATGCTCTCATATCATTGCTATGGTAGTAGGGAGATAATCTTCCTCACAATGTCCACATCACCTAGCTTATTAATACCAATAGAATTGAGCTCATTGATGATTGGATTCAAACGAGAATACATATCTCTAACAAGCTCATTGTCCTTCATAGCAAAAGAATTATACTCATTTAAGACTAGGCAATGTTTTTGCTGACAGACATTGCATGTGCCGTCATGGAGCTCATGCAATTTTAGCCAAATCTCATTAGCAGTTTTTAATGTAAAGACTTGATTAAAAATATCCATGCTAAGAGATTCATACAAGCAATTTTTGGTTCTAGCATTTAAATGAATTTCTTTTTCCTCACTCGCAGTGGGGTTCTCGGGATTTTTGGGTGGTTTCATCCCATCACGAGTGACTCTCCAAACACCTAGATCAACTGCCTTTAGGTAACAAGCCATTCTAGCACTATAATATGGGAAGTTAGTTCCATCGATGTGTGGTGGCTTATGGGTATCCATCCCCTTTCTCTAAAAAGTGTCGGCTCTTTTAGCAGTGAGGCTAAAGCGTTTCAAATGAGCCAAACCATGCTCTGATACCAATTGAAGGAAACGGATGACGCCTAAGAGGGGGTGAATTAGGACTTCTAAAACTTTCTCTAAACTAGGCCACATATAAATCCCTAGAGCAAAACCTATGCAAATAATCAAACTAGAATGTGCAAACTAGGTTTTGTCTAAGTGTTGCTATCTCTACCGCAATGTCTAAGTTTCAATCCTAAACAATATAAGTAAAAACACAAGATTGAAACTTAAATGCTTAATATAAATGCAGAAGCGAAAGAGCAAGGTAGAGATGCAAACTCTCGTGGAAGACGTCGGTATTTTTACCAAGGTATCTGGAACCACGCAAGGTTTCGACTAATCCTCGTTGGTGCCCCTAGACAAAGGGAAGCCCACACGAGGGCCAAGCACCACGGTCGAGTAACTCCGTAGAGAGCCACGGGCCTTCTCCACGTGCAAGTGGTGCTTCGCTTCCAGCTCCTCTCGGACGCTCCCTGCCGTCTCCACTATCGAGCTTCCAACCGAAACGCTGCGGGACTCGTTCCCTCCGGTACACGGTGGCGGCCGTGACACAAACACGGTTGTCACGGTCTCGCAAGACTCTCGCCCCACTCGGTATAACTACAATGGCTCACACAAGAGCCGAGGGGTTGTGTGGTTTTTGTAAACTCACTCAACTAACTAATATTCACCTAGAGCAAGTGCATAAGTGGTCTAACTAACCTAAGCACTTCGCAAAGCACACACTAATCAGTGAGCGATTCTATTAAGCACTTGGGTGTATGAGCACTTGGAAATGTCTACAATATGCCTTGGTATGTTGCTTGGGCTCCCACACCTCCAAATGGCTGGTTGAGGGGGTATTTATAGCCTCGCTCACAATTCTAGCTATTGGACAGAAAGTAGTAGCTTTTTATCGACGGCCGCACCGGACATACATTGTTCACTGTCCGGTGCCTACAACGTAAGCCGACCATTGGGGTCTGTAGTAGTCGACAGTTGGATCCGACCGTTACCCAGACTGTCCGGTGCACACCGGACAGTCCGGTGCTACAGCCCGAGAGCGCCCATTGTGGGCCTCTTTGCACAGACTGTTTGGGTGTCCCAATGGACAGTCCGGTGCACACCGGACAAGGTACTGTTCACTATCCGGTGCACCACCTGTGCGCTCACTGACTGTCCTTCTTCATAGATTTATTCCTGATTCTTTGGGCTTCTTTTGTTCTTGAGTCTTGGAATTCTAAGCTCTTTTTATGTCTTCATGTGATGTGTTGCATCCTTAGTGTCTTAGTCCAATCCTCTTCGCATCATGTGAACTATAAACATAAACACTAGCAAACACATTAGTTCACAGGTTATATTGATCATCAAACACCAAAACCTATTGAGCCAAATGGCCCAGGGTCTATTTTTCTTACTGTGAGGTCGCCAGAGGGAGGGTTAAGGCTAGTCACAAAAATTTCTCCACTCGAGAGAACAATCGTGACTTAATTCCCAACTTCAAATCAACCCCGCTGGACTCTCAAAACTGCGTAACATAGCAATGATCATGTATACCCTTAAAGTGTGGTTTAAAGTATTAGTTAGTTCTTGGAGAAATAAAACTAGAATTTATATTAAGTCTATGCTTTATTTGTGAAGCATGCTCCCTATTAAATAAGTATGGTAAAAGTTTAAATTTATGCATCACGCTTTGAAAATATTTGAAATAAAACATCCATTGGTAAAACACTATAGGTTACTTTTTTCCCAAAACTAGATCATCCCTAGTCAAAGTGGATCTATTCTTTAAAGAATCATGTTAAACTTATACCCTAGTATATATGGTTTACATTAGAAATTATACTTTCTTTAAAATGAAGATAATATGTGTGCATGGCATATTTTGAGCATTTACATAAATAAAGGGAATGAGTGAATTAATATAACTATAAATTAATATTGTTGCACTAATGTTGTTGTTTTGTTATGCATTTTGTTCGGATTTACAAGTAGAAACCAAATTTGAAAGTGAGGTTTGAAAACTGAATTGAAAATAAAATAGAATAAAGGGGAAAAGGAATGAGAAACTCGCGCCTGGGCTGATTCCGCTCGGTCGGCCCATGAATGAGGTGCCGAGGCCCAAGAGCATATCCGTGAGATTCCCGATGCACAACCCATGCCCACCCAGTGCCGACTTGCGGGCCCCGCTTGTTAGCATGTACTCCATGCACCCGCTTTACCGTATGAACGCGCACCGAGACAATGAGGAGTGGGTCCCGTAAGTCAGCTGGCATGTTCTCTGGCGCAGTGATACGCCTTGTTCCACTGCACTGTGGGGCCGATGCACCAGTGTTATGCCTCATCACCGTAACAACCGAGACCGTCGTCCCGCTGGAGTTCGCCCGCGCACGTCTTCTGCCGCCATGTGCTGCTATCGGGGACCCGAGCGCTGGCAGCTCTCCTCGACTGCATGCTGTCTTGCACTGGCCGGTGGGGACATCACCATAGGGGGGAAGCACCACCGTGACCAAGTGGTTGTCACAACCCGCCGTTGAAATCGGGAATCAGTTGCAACAACCCGCTAACCTATTGCCGGTGGGGACATCACCATAGAGGGGAATCAGTTGCGTGCATCTTCCGTCCCATCTCATCTCCATAGATCGCGAATCGCCACCATGAGGGACACAGGAACACGGAGCCGTAGGGAGTGACAATCGTTGCCTCTGCCGAGCCCCCTTCAGTACCAGCATTCTGCTATCTTTGGTCAGCTAGGGAGGTTCGCGGATGCACACTGGCCACGCCCGTGCTTACTGTAGGGAGGATCGACCTTTGGGGCGGCCTCAATTGCTCGCTGGAGTGAATCCTGCACCGTGAAACTGCCGCACATCGTAAGTGGAGCTCTTGGCTTCACGATATCGGGTAAAACCACATCCATAATGTTTGCTATTTTCCGCACATCATGTAGCAGCCGTTGGTTCGTGGTTTCGGGAACCAGGGCGCCAAATCACCTACCGCCGACGAGAAGCGTTAGCGGCCGCCGCCACCTAGTCGTCGATTTAGGAAGATGCGCTGTGCGCCGTTGATCATATAGTCGGTGGTCAGGATTAGAAGCTAGTGTACCGGTTCGTGCTTTAAATCGGGGGCGTCTAGGCTGAATCAGAGGGGTGTGGGTTGGTCAAAGCGGGGAAGCATCCGAACCATGGGTCTCTATGATACCCGGTTTGGAAAGAAGAGAAGTTGGAGGTTGTTCTTTTTGTTTTTTTCCCTCATCCAGTTGTTGTTTTGGGGATTTGGGATTTTGTGGAAAACATTCACAACTAGGGCAGTAGAATTGTTTTGGTTTGACGCTTGCGTTGGGGTCGGGAGCTGTCGCGTGGGTTAGTTGGGCCGCGATTGGTGTTTCGGCCCATTAATCCTTCCAAACCCTAGCCGCCTCCCTCCTAACCCCCTCCCCCCTTGTGCGCCGCCCCCTGCTCATCTCCTCCTCTCTCAATTTTTGCAGCCACACCCCATACCCTAGCCGCCCCCCTCAATCTCCTCCTCCCAAGGTGCCAATCCTTGCCGCTCGGATCATCGTCTCGTGGTGCGAATCTCCAATCGTTTTGGTGGAGGGAAGAAGGGAGGAAGGAAAGGGGGAGAATCCAAGGTGATTTTTGTGTTCATCCCTTGTTCATTTGCGCTGCGATTCAACTGATTAGATGATGCGTTTGCGATTGGATAGAGGGGGCTGTCTAGAATTTTACGTGGTGGATGAACAGTGGAAGTTCTAGCAGTTTCTAGGGTTTTTTCGTGAAAAATTAATGGGGATCAATTTGGGGATCTTGTAGAACTTTGTTTTACCTTTCCAACGAGTATTTATGCGCTCAATTTGGAGTTATAAATTAAAAGTTATCATCGTTTGAATCCGGGTATGTGGCTGTCCAAAAAAAATAGATTTTTCAGAAGGATGAACAGCAGCAGTATTAGCAGTTTCTGGGGATTTTCGGGAGTAATTAGTGTTAATCAGTATGAGAATCATGTAGGGCTTTTTCTTATCTTTCCAACAAGTACTTATGCGCTCAAATCAAAATTATATTTTATAAGTTATCGCTGTTTGAACCCGAGTATGTCGCTGCCCAAATCAGAAAAAAACAGATTGCAGGGTTTATTTTGTGGACCGTTTAGAGGTAATTAGATATTAGAATTTAATCATGAGTTGTATACAAAACTTGTGGGGAATTTTATGTAGGTGTCTCTGGAGTTTTTGTTTGACACCACTGCTGTCCTAATTTTTAAGTTATGGAATTGTTAAGCAGCGTCACTGCAGTTTGGTTGGTGAGGGGAGAATTGTTACCGCGGCGGGGTTTGAGATTGCGCGTAGGTGCGGTGTTGTCTTTGAGTTTTTTTATGTGAATTTGGTGCACTAAGTTGGGTGTCAAAAACAGGTGGTGGACTTCCGGATCGTTCTTAGGGATTTTGCCCAAACTTCCGGTGAAGGCAAGTAAACTTGTGATGGTTATTCCGTCTGGCAAATGAGGAGTCTTATTCTTGAATATGTTGTGCTATTATGTTCATATTCATATTTTGTTTGTTTATTGAGTACCATCATTTGAGAATGTTCATGTTTCATGGATTTCATATGTTGATTTTGAGGTTTGATCATGTTACTCAAGTGGTTATTATGTGGAATGGGTGGAAGTATATGACTAGCACATTTTTATTTGGGAAGAACTTATGATGTTGTCATGCATAATGCACTCATGATCCATTGCATTGAAGTTTCGTCGCGATCTTATGGTCCGACTGTACCGGTACATTGAGCATCATATGTTGCCCGAGAAGGGGTATGGTGCAGCTTCATATCCTTAGAGATATGGAGGCAGAAGTCATTATTGCATCTGCAGCTTCATATTCTTTATTACATCTCTTGTGTTGAATCAGTTTGGTGGGTGGGGTTTGTGGTATTATCCATTCGGTGCGACCAGTGGGGTGTTACAGTTGGTATCAAAGGTATAGGTTGTAGGTCCTAGCAAGTGGAGTAGTAATAAATTGACACACTGCACATGTAGGATGGGTTTTCTGTCTTGCTATTGATATGATTATGTTATTGTCTGTGCTAGTTTTGACATTATCTAGAGAGATGCTATGCTTATCTCATTTACTTATTATTCTCATCCCTGTGGCTGCAGCTATGCCGCCTCGTAGAGCTCGGGGTAGTCCGCAAGCTCCTAGTGGGGACTCGATGAGTCCGGCAGCAATGTTAGCCGCGATGCAGGCCATGCAGCAGGAGTTGGCCCTTCTGAGGCAAGCCATTCCTGTCGCCCCTGCGTGTGCTGCTCAGGGTGCTGGAGGTGGGGAAGTGCCCGGGGGCGCTGTCCCTATGGGTGCTGTTCCAGGTGGCAGGGCCGAGGTGCCTCTTCCAGTCAGTGGTCTTTCTCTGATGCAGTGGATGGGCATGAAGTTGGATTCTTTTGATGGCAGTGGTACTCCGGTCGAGGCGGCAGATTGGTTGACTTATGTGGAGGATAAGATGAATGTCTTCAAGATTGCATATGGAGATCGGGTTCGCTTTGGCACTCAGCTGCTGAAGGGAGAGGCTCAAATTTCGTGGAGAGGTGTGCAGGCAGCGCACTCCTCCTCACCAGGAGTCCTATCTTGGGATGTTTTCATCAGGCAGTTTGAAAGGAGATTCTACCCGGTCACCTTTCTGGAGAAAATGAAGATTGACTTGCAGTCCTACAAGCAGGAGAAGAAGTCTGTCACAGAGTATGAGGTGGGCTTCAACAAGATGGTCCGCTTTGTCCCTCATGTGGCTTATAATGAGATGGAGAAGGCGAGCCAATTCCGTCAGGGTCTGAAGCCTTCTATCAGGCATGCACTGGGGGCTTTTCCGTTGGTGGACTTCCGTACCACGGTGGAGCAGGCGCTGGGTGTGGAGATGCAACACCAGTATACCATGGAGTCGCAGAAGTCTTCGGGTGTTGATCAGCCTCGTAGTCAGGACGCGAGGAGGGGCAACACTGGAGGTCCAGCTCACAAGAGGGGCAAGTCTCAGCATCAGCGCCACCATCCTTACCGTGGCAAATCTTCTGACTCAGGTACTTCGGGAGGAAGTACTCAGAGGTTTCGGGCCGTTCCTAAGCCCGAGCTGGGGCTGGTGTGTTTCCGCTGTGGAGATGCGCATCGCCATGCAGAGTGCCAGTGGAGTGACAGGTGTTCTATCTGCAGTCAGGACCACAAGGATGTGGTGTGTAGGAGAAATCCCAATGGGAAGCTCAGATGGGAGCCGGTGACTTCCTCCTCTTCTCAGGGCACTATCAACATGATGTCAAGTGCTGAGCAGCAGTTTTCAGTTCCTCTTCCTCCACAGTAGCTTTATGTGCCTGGGACTTCTCAGTTCGTGCCGATGCAAGGTTTTCCTCAGTATCAGGCTGTGCCTACTCCTGCACCGTCTACCCCTGTGCTGACTCAGTTTGGAGCTCCGCGCAGCCTCCTCCGGTGGCTCAGTGGGGTTCTTCTGTTAATTTCACTCCGGGAGCTTCCTCTTCTGCGGGTATTTCTGGAGCTTATGTGCTACCCGCTGCGGATGGCAGGGAGCAAGGAGATGTGGTGACAGGTACGATTTCAGTTGATTCGTTTGCTGCCCGTGCTCTTTTTGACTCTGGCGCTAGCTATTCGTTTGTTTCGGAGGAATTTGTGTCGCGGGCTGGTCTTTCGGTGCAGAGGCTGGGTCACCCAATTTTGGTTAGATCTGCTAATGGCTCCATTAGTAGCTGCTCAG
This sequence comes from Zea luxurians, assembly GCA_029449295.1. Taxonomy (NCBI): domain Eukaryota; kingdom Viridiplantae; phylum Streptophyta; class Magnoliopsida; order Poales; family Poaceae; genus Zea; species Zea luxurians. Next base: position 120,679,697 of record JAOPSE010000009.1, read on the forward strand.
TTTGTCAGGGGTGTTCTGTCATTCTTGCTGATGAGGTCTTTTCGGCCAATCTGGTGGTGATTTCCTTGGGGGCATTCGATGTTATCTTGGGTATGGACTGGTTATCCCAGTATCGCGCGGTTATATCCTGCTTCTGGAAGACAGTGTTATTGCAGGCGCCGTCGGGAAAGGAGGTGGTATTCTTGGGAAGTTCCCCAAAGTTCTCGCTATCCCTGTTGGCGCAATTGCTTCCTGATCGCCGATCAAGGAAGTCGGGGATCTTTTTCTCCATGGTGGTGGAGGGTGAGGCAGCCTCACGGGTGCAGGACATCCGGGTGGTGTGTGACTTTGCTGACGTGTTTCCGGCAGAGCTTCCAGGCATTCCTCCGGAGTGCGATGCAGCTTTTGAGATTAAGCTGATTCCGGGTACGCAGCCTATTCATAAGGCCCCGTATCGAATGGCCCCAAAGGAGCAGATTGAATTAAAGCGGCAATTAGATGATCTGCTGGCTAAAGGCTTCATTAGGCCTAGCAGGTCTCCATGGGCTTCCCCAGTATTGTTTGTTGAGAAGAAGGATAAAAGCAAGCGGTTGTGTGTGGATTATCGCGCTTTGAATCAAGTGACAATCAAGAATAAATATCCGCTTCCCCGAATTGAGGTCCTCTTTGAGCAGTTGAGGGGTGCCCAGGTGTTCTCCAAAATTGATTTGAACTCTGGTTATCATCAATTGAGGATTCGTGAGGAGGATATTGAGAAGACTGCCTTCTGCACCAGGTATGGGTATTATGAGTTCATAGTCATGTCTTTTGGCTTAACTAATGCCCCTGCTGCCTTTATGGAAGCAATGAATAGGATGTTGCATGAATTTCTGGACGACTTTGTGGTCGTGTTCCTGGATGATATTCTGATTTATTCAAAGACCAAGGCCGAGCATGAGCAGCATCTCCGTCTCGTTCTGGGTGCCCTAAGGAAGAATCAATTCTATGGCAAATTGAAGAAGTGCGCCTTTTGGCTATCCGAAGTGGCTTTCCTGGGGCACGTGATTAATCAATAGGGTATTGCGGTTGATCCCAAAAATGTTGCCGCTGTGGTGGAGTGGAAGAGACCCTCTAGTGTCTCTGAAATTCGAAGTTTCTTGGGGCTTGCTGGGTATTATCGGCGCTTCGTACCAAATTTTTCCAGCATTGCTAAGCCTTTGACTAGGCTCTTGGAGAAGGGTGTTCCCTTCGTCTGGTTCGGCGATTGTGAGGTCAGTTATCAGTCATTGAAGAGCAAGTTGGTGGACGCCCCTATCCTAGCTTTGCCTGAGAGCGGTAAGCGTTTCACAGTTTATACAGATGCTTCGCGTATTGGTCTTGGCTGTGTGCTGATGCAGGAAGGCAGAGTGATTGCTTATGGCTCAAGGCAGTTGAGGAAACATGAGGGGAATTATCCAACTCATGATCTGGAATTGGCTGCGGTGGTTTTTGCTCTAAAGTCGTGGAGGCATTACCTTTATGGCGAGGCTTGTGACATTTTCACCGATCACAAAAGTCTCAAGTATATTTTTACTCAGAAGGAGCTGAATTTGAGGCAGCGTCGGTGGCTAGAATTGATTAAAGATTATGATTTGTCCATTCAATATCACCCGGGGAAGGCTAATGTGGTGGCGGATGCCCTTAGCAGGTCTAGGGTTCCAAAGGTGGCCTTGCCGTTGATCGCTGATCTAGACCGTTTGGGGATCGCTTTGTGTTATGTCGGCACCGCTAGCGAGGAGACTCAGATGCTTATTCAATCCTCTCTCATGGAGAGAGTGCATGCGGCTCAGCAGCAGGATCGTCTTTTGCAGGAAGCTCGAAAGAGGGTTGGTGATGGTAAACCGCGGGAGTTCACCATTGATGAGAATGATTTGGTTCGTTTCAGGGGCCATCTTTGTGTGCCTCAGAAATCAGAGGTGAAGCTGGATATCCTGCGAGAAGCTCATAAAACGCCTTACACCGTCCATCCTGGCGAAACCAAAATGTACCGAGATTTGAAACAAAATTCCTGGTGGAAGCGGATGAAGGTTGACATTTCTAAGTATGTGGCCGCCTGTGAAGTATGTCAACGCGTGAAGGCCGAACATAAGCGGCCTGCAGGTTTGCTGAAGCCATTGGAAATTCCAGAGTGGAAATGGGAGCATATCACCATGGATTTTGTGGTGGGTCTACCTCGTTCCCCTCGTGGCAGGGATGCTATTTGGGTGGTAGTGGATCGCTTGACTAAGTCTGCGCATTTTATTCCCATGAAGACCACAAATTCAGCTTCAGATTTGGTTCCCTTGTATATGAAGGAAGTAGTCAGGCTTCACGGGGTACCTAAGTCTATTGTTTCTGATCGAGACTCCAAATTTGTATCCAAATTCTGGGAGAGTCTCCATAGTGCATTGGGCACCAAGCTTTCGCTTAGTGTCGCTTTTCAACCTCAGAAGGATGGTCAGTCAGAGCGAACAATCCAAACCTTGGAGGATATGTTGCGTGCTTGTGTTCTATCATGGAAGGGTAGCTGGGAGGATCATCTTGCTCTGGCAGAGTTTGCGTATAACAACAGCTACCAAGCTAGCATCAAGATGGCACCATTTGAGGCTTTGTATGGTAGGCGGTGTATCTCTCCTCTGTGCTGGGAGACTTTGGGAGAGAGATCCCTGGTTGGTCCTGATTGGGTTCAGCAAACTTCTGAAAAGGTTCAGGAAATTCGTCAGAATATTTTGGCAGCTCAGAGTCGTCAGAAGAGTTATGCTGATGTGAGGAGGCGGGATCTGGAATTTGCTGTGGGTGACCAAGTCCTTCTCAGGGTATCACCCACTAAGGGAGTTGTTCGGTTCGGTGTCTCTGGGAAGCTCAGCCTGAGATACATTGGACTGTTCACTATCTTGGCCCGAGTGGGCAGCCTGGCTTATCGCTTGCTACTGCCGGATTCCATGGCAGGGGTACACCCGGTTTTTCATGTCTCTATGTTGAGGAAGTTCTTGCGGGATCTAGACCATCAGATTGAGATGGAACCAATTGCGGTGCAGCAGGATCTGACTCTGGAGTGTCGTCCGGTGCATATATTGGAATTCTCGGAACGTGTGTTGAGGAAGAGATCAATTAAGTATGTCAAGGTCTTATGGACTAATCAGTCTGAGCGCGAGGCTACGTGGGAACTTGAGGAGCTGATGCGGCAGAAGTACCCGGAGCTTTTCGTTGTGGGTAAGTGTTGTTGATTCATTAATCTTTTCTTTTGTCATTCCGATAGAAGCGTCAGAATTCGAGGTCGAATTCTTTTTAAGAGGGGTAGAGTGTGATACCCGGTTTGCAAAGAAGAGAAGTTGGGGGTTGTTCTTTTTGTTTTTTTCCCTCATCCGGTTGTTGTTTTGGGGATTTGGGATTTTGTGGAAAACATTCACAACTAGGGCAGTAGAATTGTTTTGGTTTGACGCTTGCGTTGGGGTCGGGAGCTGTCGCGTGGGTTAGTTGGGCCGCGATTGGTGTTTCGGCCCATTAATCCTCCCAAACCCTAGCCGCCTCCATCCTAACCCCCTCCCCCCCTTGTGCGCCGCCCCCCTGCCCATCTCCTCCTCTCTCAATTTTTGCAGCCACACCCCATACCCTAGCCGCCCCCCCTCAATCTCCTCCTCTCAAGGTGTCAATCCTTGCCGCTCGGATCATCGTCTCGTGGTGCGAATCTCCAATCGTTTTGGTGGAGGGAAGAAGGGAGGAAGGAAAGGGGGAGAATCCAAGGTGATTTTTGTGTTCATCTCTTGTTCATTTGCGCTGCGATTCAATTGATTAGATGTTGCGTTTGCGATTGGATAGAGGGGGCTGTCCAGAATTTTACGTGGTAGATGAACAGCGGAAGTTCTAGCAGTTTCTAGGTTTTTTTCATGAAAAATTAATGGGGATCAATTTGGGGATCTTCTAGAACTTTGTTTTACCTTTCCAACGAGTATTTATGCGCTCAATTTGGAGTTATAAATTAAAAGTTATCATCGTTTGAATCCGGGTATGTGGCTGTCCAAAAAAAACAGATTTTTCAGAAGGATGAACAGCAGCAGTATTAGCAGTTTCTGGGGATTTTTCGGGAGTAATTAGTGTTAATCAGTATGAGAATCATGTAGGGCTTTTTCTTATCTTTCCAACAAGTACTTATGCGCTCAAATCGGAATTATATTTTAAAAGTTATCGCTGTTTGAACCCGAGTATGTCGTTGCCCAAATCAGAAAAAAACAGATTGCAGGGTTTATTTTGTGGACCGTTTAGAGGTAATTAGATGTTAGAATTTAATCATGAGTTGTATACAAAACTTGTGGGGAATTTTATGTAGTTGTCTCTGGAGTTTTTGTTTGACACCACTGCTGTCCTAATTTAAGTTATGAAATTGTTAAGCAGCGCCGCTGCAGTTTGGTTGGTGAGGGGAGAATTGTTACCGCGGCGGGGTTTGAGATTGCGCGTAGGTGCGGTGTTGTCTTTGAGTTTTTTTATGTGAATTTGGTGCACTAAGTTGGGTGTCAAAAACAGGTGGTGGACTTCTGGATCGTTCTTAGGGATTTTGCCCAAACTTCCGGTGAAGCCAAGTAAACTTGTGATGGTTATTCCGTCTGGCAAATGAGGAGTCTTATTCTTGAATATGTTGTGCTATTATGTTCATATTCATATTTTGTTTGTTTATTGAGTACCATCATTTGAGAATGTTCATGTTTCATGGATTTCATATGTTGAGTTTGAGGTTTGATCATGTTACTCAAGTGGTTATTATGTGGAATGGGTGGAAGTATATGACTAGCACATTTTTATTTGGGAAGAACTTATGATGTTGTCATGCATAATGCACTCATCATCCATTGCATTGAAGTTTCGTCGCGATCTTATGGTCCGACCGTACCGGTACATTGAGCATCATATGTTGCCCGAGAAGGGGTATGGTGTAGCTTCATATCCTTAGAGATATGGAGGCAGAAGTCATTATTGCATCTGTAGCCATGTGCATTCATGGGAGAGGTGTGGAATCTATTATGTGGATGTGGATAATCTGGACTTGTGCATGGTGCTTCTTTTTGGCGTTAAGTATTTATTTACTTGTTTACTTGCTGCAATTTACTGTCCAGAAAAAAAAGAAAGAAGTTCTGAACCACGTAGTTGTATAAGCACAGTTGATTTACAATGTCCTATTTGTTGTGGTTATGTTTACTTGCTGAGATGTGTTATCTCGTATCTTGCATTGTTTGATGCAGGCACCTAATTTTTGCTTGGGGAATAGAGGGATGTAGCAGCACGGCCACTTCACCTTTAATTAAAGGAACCCCCACTTAATAATGTTGTTAATCAGAGTTGGTCAAGTCCAGTGAATTACTTTGTTCTTGGTTGAGCGTTTGTTTTGGGTGGGCTGAGTTCCTTATCCCATTTGTTTTACTTCAGTTGGGTCATAATTAAGTTTTACCACTTTTGCATTTTAGTTTTTACTACGTGAATTATATGTCTTTATATCTTGTATGAACTTCATGTTTCCCCTCCTCGTTATGCTAGTTTTCAAAGGAGGTGCTGCCGGATTTTTCTTGCTTTATATTCTTTCTTTATTACATCTCTTGTGTTGAGTCAGTTTGGTGGGTGGGGTTTGTGGTATTATCCATTCGGTGCGACCAGTGGGGTGTTACAGTCTCAGATCCAACGGTCTCTATTGCGTACCGGTTTGATGTCATGGGGATCTAATCAGCGCCGTTAAACATTGATCCAATGATTCAAGTCTATAGATATCCCTTCGACATGACAGTTTTGTTAAAGACACCATGTGTAAGATGCTATTCAACCCGCAGTCCTACCTAAGTTCAAAGTAATTGCCGATAGGTCCTGAATTTTATAAAACTAACCCTAAAGACTCTAAGAATATCACCTGCCGTCCTTTAAAGCTTTGTTATTATAAAACTAATGCTGAAAATGTTTTTTAAAATAAAAGTTATTTCCTAAAACTTAGAAAATCCATAACTTTTGTATTTTAACTCCGATTTTAGTGGTTCTCGAACCTACGGTTTCGTAGTGGCGCGTAGAATATTTTTGCACCGTTGTTTTCTATGTTTGGTGTAATGTTATTTTTATCTATTCCGTGCCTATTTATATGTATTACTATGATAGAAGCGAGGTTGCGAGGCACCTACATTCTACATTGGAGAAGTACTTGGAGTTGTACCAAAAAGACAAGTTGTGCTCTTGATCACTCTTCTTTACCTAATAATATTCTTGTTAATCACTGTGACATGTCCAGTTTAATTTGATGGGATCTAATAAGTTACCCTAGTTTTGTTCACCCTATACCTTGCAAACAAATGAACTATTGTGTCATCTTGCTATTTCTCTACCTTCATTTGGAATTAATGTGTAACACCCTAAATTTGGGTCATAAAATTTCTTCTATAATATCCACCAAATTTAGGTGTTATATTCTCTTTCCTCTTTCTTTTCGCTCTATTCCGCCTCTTTCAATGTAGTAAGAGTTATTTGGATGTCATGTAAAACCCTAAAAGAAGCCTTGGTTGTTGCATCATGCCAGAGCATAGATTTATTTCTGTGTTGATGCGTGATTGAATTGAGCGATTATTTGGAAAATAATTTGCGCTCAAATAGTGGAGGAAAAAGAATAGAAAAAGGAAACGCTGCCCCTCTTCCCGTCGTGACACTAGCCCAGTGTGGCCTAGCTAGACGCCGTGGCACGATCACGCAGCCCAGCCTGCGCCCACTTTCTTCTTTCCCCCGTCTCTTGGGCCGCTAGCTGCCTGGTGGGCCCAGCCTCACGGCGCACCCCGCGCCCTCGCCTCATCGCGTGGCCCAAGCCGTTGCGCGACACATGCGTGGGTAGCATGCCTAGCCACCGCCGTCTGGCCAATGGGCCCTGCTGTCAGCATGCTTCTTACCCAACCGCCACACACGCATACCTCGCTCAGGGCCACCAACTCGACGTGTGTGCAGCCCCCCTCGATCCCGCCTGGTTCGTCGTCTAGGTTCGACCGTTTGTGTAAAGCCTCTCCCCTCTACCAAACCGCGCCCTTCTCTCCCACATTCCTCTCCTAGCCCCATGTCGGAACCACCACGCCTCGCGCCAGCTAGAAGCGCCCGTCTGCGCCTACAGTCATCGAGGTGAGCTTGCCCATCCCCCTCTCCATCCCTACGTGGCGGCACTTGCCCTTGCACGGCACAGGCGAAGTCCCGGTCACCCCCACCCCAACGAGCCCCCACGGTAGCCCGCGACCTGCCTGCGTGGCCCCTGGCGCAGTGCCCCCTCCGAGGCGGCTCAGGCCCCAGCTCACGCACGCAAGCACGTTGTGCATAGCAGCGCTGCACTCTTCGCCATACCTATGCCGCTCCCATACTTGCGTGCACCCAGCGCGTCATTAGGTCTCCGATGATGTCCGTCTACCCCTGGACGACATCTGTCTACATGTGCGCAAGACCGTCTACCCCCTCTTGCACGTTCACATCGTCGTGTGTCGTTCGCACGCCGTCGCGCACGTCACATGCACCATTTTCGTGCGGCATGCACCTTGCCGTGCATCGATAGTTCATTTCACCTAGAATTGCTCGTGCTAATTGAAAGTCGCCTAGAGTGGGGGTGGATAGGCGGAAACTGAAATTTATAAACTTAAAGCACAACTACAAGTCGGGGTTAGCGTTAGAATTAAATCCGAGTCCGAAAGAGAGGGGAAAAACAAATCAACCAAAGAAATAGAGCGTATGACACGGTGATTTGTTTTACCGAGGTTCAGATCCAATGAACCTAGTCTCCATTGAGGTGGTCACGAAGACCGGGTCTCTTTCAACCCTTTCCCTATCTCAAACGGTCACTTAGATCGAGTGAGCTTTCTCCTTAATCAAATTGGTCACTTAGACCCTACAAGGACCACCACACAATTGGTGTCTCTTGCTTTGATTACAAGTGCTTGAAGAACAAGAGTGAGGAAGAAGAAAGCGATCCAAGAACAAGAGCTCAAAGAACACGAGCAAAACTCTCTCTCTAGTCACTAGGTGTTTGGAGTGTGTTCGGGACTTGGAGAGGCTTTGATTCTTTTGAATTGTGGTTGTATTGATTGCACTAGCTCTTGTATTGAATGGGATGTCTGAAAAACTTGTATGCTTGGAGTGGTGGTGGTTGGGGGGTATTTATAGCCCCAATCACCAAACCAATCGTTGGGGAGGCTGTCTGTCGATGGGCGCACCGGACAGTCCGGTGCGCCACCGGACACTGTCCGGTGCACCAGCTATGTCACCCAATCGTTAGGGTTCTGACGGTTTCGACTGTTGGAGCTCTGACTTCTTGGGGCACCGGTCAGTCCGGTGCTGCACCGGATAGGCACTGTTCACTGCCCGGTGCGCCTTCTGGTGCTGCTCTGACTCTGCGCGAACTGTCCGCGCACTGTTCACGTTTGCAGACGACCGTTGAAGTTGATCGTTGCGCTCGATAGTCGTTGCTCCGCTGGCACACCGGATAGTCCGGTGGCCCACCGGACAGTTCGGTGAATTATAGCGGAGCGGCTCTCCAGAAACCCGAAGGTGAAGAGTTTGAGTCGATCACCCCTGGTGCACCGGACACTACCCGGTGGCGCCAGACCAGGGTTCTCTTCGGTTTCTTTTAGCTTCTTTATTTTGAACCCTAACTTGGATCTTTTATTGGTTTGTGTTGAACCTTTAGCACCTGTAGAATATATAATCTAGAGCAAACTAGTTAGTCCAATTATTTGTGTTGGGCATTTCAACCACCAAAATCATTTAGGAAAATGTTTGACCCTATTTCCCTTTCAATCTCTCCCTTTTTGGTGATTGATGCCAACACAAACCAAAGCAAATACATTAGTGCAGAATTGAAGTAGTTTGCATAAGGTAAGTGCAAAGGTTGCTTGGAATTAAACCAATTTATACTTTCACTAGATATGCATGGATTGCTTTCTTTCTTTTAACATTTTGGTCCACATTTGCACCACTTGTTTCGTTTTTGCAAATTCTTTTGAAAAATCTTTTCAAAGTCTTTTTGCAAATAGTCAAAGGTAAATGAATAAGATTTCGAGAAGCATTTTCAAGATTTGAAATTTTTCTCCCCCTGTTTCAAATGCTTTTCCTTTGACTTAAACAAAACTCCCCCTGGATGAAATTATCCTCTTAGTTTTCAAGAGGGTTTTACCAATATGAAAAAGATTTAGATACCAATTGAAAAATCCTCCTTTAAATATATTAATTTGAAATATACTACTTTAAGAAGTTTTGAAATTTGGTGGTGGTGCGGTCCTTTTGCTTTGGGCTTAATATTTCTCCCCCTTTGGCAGTAATCGCCAAAAACGGAGTCTTTTGAGAGCCCTATTTACTTTCTCTCCCAGTGGTACAAGAAAATATGAGTGAAAGATTATACCAAAGTGAGAGTGATGTGGAGTGATGGCGAAGGGTAAATGATACTGATAGAGTGGAGTGGAAGCCATGTCTTCGCCGAATACTCCATTTTCCTTTCAATCTATGACTTAGCATAGAAACCACTTGAAAACACGTTAGTCATAGTCATGAATGAGATATGATCATGTAACACCCGGTTTTAAAGAACAAAGCCGGGTGCATCTCATACATGCGCCAAGAAGACAACATATATAATAACAGAGTGTATAGAGATAAATGTCATAGAACATCAGAGTATTTATTACATAGCGGAAGACTTATTACAAAATAAAGATAAATATAAAACGAACTAAGGATCGTCGGCGCCAATGTCGACTGAGAATCGCCACCTAGATCAGATCGAACTCCTCGGTACTTGACTCCACTTGAAACCACCTGCTCTTCTCCTGTGGGGGGGGGGGGGTGTGAGACAGCAAGAGTGAGCTCACATACGTTCATAGCTCAACAAGTCGTGGGGAATAATGTGGCATGAACTCACCAAAGGTGGGAGTTCATGAAGTGTAAGGCTGATCAATGAAATAAAGGCTGAAGCTGAGCATTGCTTTTATAAGTTGGTCAAAATTTTATTAGCAATTACTAAGTGTAAGTAAATACCAAACCTTAATAATAATAAAGAACAGTAATAGTAAAATAATCCCAAATGCGATGCAAATGTCAAATTGAATTTAAGTTCCATAATTAATCATGTGAGGGTCCGAGCCGCTCATGACCGTGAGCACGGCTAGTATACCAGTTTTACACTCTGCAGAGGTTGCGCATCTTTACCCACAAGTCATGTTACCCATCTGCCAAGAGATGGCCAATCCCATACACCTCTACCGAGGAGGCGAGGCAGGGTAACACTACGAGGCCTTTACAAAGTTCCACTAGCTTCAGACTACCCGCTACAGTTTATAGGAAGTTCCAATGCAGGGTTCCTGGCTGACCGCCATCGCAGCAACATCAACCAGGGACCTCCCTACACTGACCACTCCCCTACTGCCCTTGCCCCTTTCGGGTAAGGTAGCCCTCCCCTAGCTTTCCTAGTTAATCAGCCAAGGGCGTCCCATTAAACCCTTGTGGTAGCACTGTTTTCCCGGGTGGTCGCTCCATGTTCCCATTAACATAATGATCTTAACATGAACAAGGAATAATAAAACAGATAACAATAAATAGTATAACAATGAGTGATGAATATCTCTATACCCAAATCCACATAAAGCAATAGCATGTACTACCCAAAACTTTAGTAGTAAAACCAGTGGTGAAGCAAGGTATAAAGATAGTCAAATCTAGGGTATCCTATTGGGTCCCAGCAAAATTATCCTATGCAGATCATTATGAATAATAAGAACATGAATGGGTAAAAGAAGTGATCAAGGGCACAACTTGCCTTCAATGAGCTCCTGCTCAGCTATCTCTACTTGTTGAACCTCAGATTCCACAGTGGCTTGCTCGTCTACTCGCATCAACACAATACATACATAGTATAGCAAAAATTAACATTGCACCAAACATGTAAATAAAATCCACAGTAAAAATCTACATATTAAAATGAGATCATAGGAACTGGAATCATTAAATTTGGAGTTATGGATTTTAAGTTATGAATTTCCTAAGATTTAATATGCTCGAAGTGGAATTACATGAGAAATAATTTTTCTTTCTGTGTTCATGTCAAAACAGAGACACTAGGTGATAGAGAATATTATTACAAAATTCTAGAAACTGGAATGGTTCAATTTGGAGCTCTCATGGATTTTCTATGAATTAATTAAGTTCTAGCATTTATTTCTACACTAAAATTCCATTTCTAATAAAATTTCCTTATTCAAATACTCTCTGGACCGCGCCCCATTTACCAGGAAGGATAGGGGCCAATGCAGAAGAATTCCTAAGACTCCAAATACTTCTGCCAGGACTGCGGGTTTGTTTCCTAGAAAGCTAGGGTCTTTTATGTAAAACTGTCAACGCGAAGGGGTATGCGGTGATCGTAGTGGTCCGATCTAAATCGGACGGCTCTGATTAGATCCCAGCTTTTATGAATTGGTATACCGCCCGCGATCGTCGGATCATGATCTGAGGCCCCAAGAAGCGACCACGTCCACACAAGATCCCAGACGATCATCTACGGATCTAGGGTCCTGATTTGTTCACGCGACTGCTCACTCTACGAGTTGATCTGGACCGCCCAGGGACCATCCGACGGCCCGCGGTCGTCTTCTCCCCGCCGATGGCTGAGCGCGGCGGCGCAACCCCGCCAGTGCATTAAACGCCGGCGAACTTCCCCGAGCAGCCACGCCAGAGGCCCATAGGTGAATCCAAGGGCTTCCACACAGACTATAGGAAACAACGAATACTCCGGGAGGGATCTTACCATGAATCGTAGCACAGGGGTCCCCGGTCACGGTGAAGCACGAAACCGGCGGAATCCCCAACTCCGGTGATGAATCCCCGCAATCCTGACGACGAGATCGAGGCGGCCGGCCCACAGAAACACTCCCCACGGGTCGGTGGAACGAGTGAGCAGGTGTAGGCACCCAATCGGAGGTGTCGGTGTGATTCCCCGGTTCTCTCACACGGCTCTCAGCGAGGGCAGGGCATAGGAAGGCTACGCGCTGCAGACGAGGTCCCGGGAGAGTATTTATCCGTGCGGACGAGCCGGAAGGTGGAGTCGCGGAAATCTCCAGGTGCCCGAGATCACCGCGGAGGTTGCAACGGCTGGCCAACGGCCATGGCGGAAGAAGCGGTCCGTTCGGCCATGATCAGCTGGGGCGACAAGATGACAGGCGGGACCCACAGGTAAGCCACACGGGGAAAAAGGGAGAGCGAGGCACCTAGGTTAACGCGCGGACGAAGGGAACGGCTGACCACGCGGGCCCGGGATCCAGTGAGGGGGTGAGGAATGAGTGACTGCGCGAGCAACTGGCAAGGCTGGCCCACCAGTCGGCCAAACAAATGCGGCCAGTGGAGGAATGAGCGATGGCCCACATGCCAGTGTCTGATGTCCATGCCGTGGAGGATGGCGCAGGTGTTGAGTGGCCGACACGGTGGATCCCAAAGACCAGTGGTCGGACCCAGGCTGGTAACGCGGATGGAAGATGGGCCACGCGGGAGAAGGGCTAAATGGGCCGAGTGGGATTGGGTCCAGACAACGTTTCTTTTTTTTCTTCTTTATTTTTTTCTCCTTTCTTCTTTATTTTGAAATCCAATTTTGGATTTCAAATTTTGTGATGAATTTGTACTCAAATATTTGAAGGTATGATTCAAACATGCCATGGTGAAATGAATTTATTTCTCTAAGGATTTTATTTGGTATTAGCCAATATTTTTCTCTCTCTTTCTAAATTCTAAAATTTCTTGTATATTCTAAATTCCACTTGAGACTTTAATATTTTCTTTTCATATGATTTATTATGTGATCACAAGATGCACACAAAAATGAAAACCAGCATGATACATATTTTAGTGGCTTTTATGATATTAATTATTTGTTTTTACCTAGGGTGTTCACATGTGATGATGCATAAAGGTCAAATTCACAAAAGGAGAAATTGTTTCTCTGTTGATATTATTTCTAACAAATTACAAATTGGGTATTACAAATCCTACCCCCCTTAAAAAGAATCTCGCCCTCGAGATTTAGGAAGATCTAGGGAAAAGATGGGGAAAATCTATGTGAAGCTCCTCTTCTCTTTCTCATGTTGCTTCATCCTCTCCATGGTGACTCCATTGCACTTTGCACATCTTTATCACCTTATTTCTTGTAACTCGTGTCAAAGTATTGAGAATCTTGATCGGGTACTCTGTGTAAGTCAAATCACCCTGAACACTAAGCTCTTCCATTGGTAATTACTCCTCAGGTACCCTAAGACATTTCTTCAGCTGAGGTACATGAAAAACATCATAAACATCCGCAAGATGATCCGGTAACTCCAATTGATATGCGACCTCTCCCACTCGCTTTAAGATTAAGAAAGGTCCAATAAAGCGAGGGGATAACTTTCCTTTGACTTTGAATCTTCTCATACCCCGGAGTGGTGACACCTTGAGGTACATATGATCACCTTCCTCAAATTCCAGTGGTCTTCTTCTATTATCCGCATAGCTCTTTTATCTGGTCTGAGCTACCCGCAAATTCTCCCGAATTATACGGACTTGTTCTTCTGCCTCTTGAATATGTTTAGGTCCAAAGAACTGTCTTCCTCTAGTCTAGTCCAAAATAGAGGAGTCCTGCATTTCCTGTCATATAGAGTCTCGAACGGTGACATCTTCAGACTGGCCTAGTAATTATTATTATATGAAAACTTAGCATAAAGTAGACTCTTGTTCCAACTACTACCATGCTGAAGGGCACAAGCTCTCAACATATCTTCCAAAACTTGATTAGTCATTTCAGTCTGTCCATCCGTATGAGGGTGATAAGCTGTACTAAAATTCAACTTCGTGCTCATATTCTCATGAAAGCTTCTCCAAAATCTTGAGGTAATCTGCGAACCTCGATGAGACACGATCTTCTTTGGTACCCCATGTAAACACACAATCCGAGCCATATATAACTCTGCTAGCTGAGAACCTTTGTAAGTAGTCTTGACAGGAATGAAATGAGCCACTTTAGTCAATCTATCCACAATCACTCATATAGCATCATATCCTTTCTGGGTGCGAGGCAATCCAGTAATAAAATCCATACCAATCTCTTTCCACTCCCACTCGGGTATCTTTAGTGGGTGTAATAGTCCAGCTAGTCTTTGGTGTTCGACCTTAACTCTTTGACACACATCGCACATAGCCACATGTGTAGCCATATCTCTCTTCAGTCCATATCACCAGCACTTCTGCTTTAAATCCTGATACATCTTGGTACTACCAGGATGAATAGAATAATCCAAGTCATGGGCTTTCTTCAATATAGTCTCACGAAGGCTTTCAATCTCCGGAACACATCTCTTGTCCTTGAACCATACGGTGCCTTGCTCATCTTTCGTAAATTCCGGAACTCGACCTTCAGTAATCAGATCCTTAATCTCTTGTATCTTAGCATCACCAATTTGTCCTTTGCGGATCTCTTGCTCCAAAGTAGGTTCCACATCAATAGTAACTCCTTCAGTGCGAGCAACTATCCCCAGGTTAAGTCTCCTGAAATCCTCAACAATCTCATCAGGTAGCTGGGCAACAACAGCTAAATAACATGCTCCTTTCGACTCAAGGCATCTGCAACCAAATTTGCCTTGCCTGGGTGATAGTGAATCTCCAAATCATAATCCTTAATAAGCTCCAACCAACGACGTTGCCTAAGGTTGAGATCCTTTTAAGTGAATATATACTTCAAATCCTTATGATCCATGTATACCTAACACTTGGTTCACATAATATAATGTCTCCAAATCTTAAGAGCATGCACAACTGCTGCTAGTTCCAAGTCATGAGTGGGGTAGTTCAATTCATGTTTCCGTAACTGACGAGAAGCATAGGCAATCACATGCCCCTCTTGCATAAGCACACATCCTAAGCCTTGGCCACATGCATCACAATAAATGTCAAATCCCTTCTGCAGATCTGGCATAATCAATACTGGTGGAGACATCAATCTCGCCTTCAACTGAACAAAGCTTTCTTGGCACTTCTCATCCCTCTTAAATTCTTTTGTACAAACAAATCTGGTGCTCTCCAAGGTGAAGACTCGGACGAATGTACTCAGCCTCTTGCAACTCCGTTAAGTGCTTCTTGAGTTCTTTTAACTCTTCTATAGACATCCTATATGGCCGTTTAGAAATAGGAGCAGTTCCACGTAAGGGATCTATGACAAACTCAACTTCCGTATCTGGTGGCGTCCCTGGTAACTCTTCTAGAAAGACTTTCCGAAAAATCCTTAACCACCCGGATGTTGTCACCCAAAAACTTCTCATCTACTAAGAATGCCGCTAGTCTGATGGTGGTAGTTACTGCAACTTCAACTTCAAAACTTTGTCCTTTAGAACTGGTGAGTCCTACGGTTCCTTTAGCAGAGTGTATAAACTGTCTTTACCTTTCTTAACCGTGACATACCAAGGATCAGATCTATACTGCTTGGCTCCAATATTATAGCAGTAACTCCAAATTCTCTACCCATAATGGTCAATGTCAATCTACGTGTCATTTGATTCGCCACAACAGGCCCTTTAGGTGTAATTACTCTCATGGGTTTTCTCATATTGTCCAACACATATGCCCAAACCAAAATCTCAGCATGACGCATAATTTTATTAGCAACACATGGGGTCAAATAGACCTTTTTATTCCTCCTAAAATGGTATCATACCGAATACTAACTAAAGGAACATGTAGATCTTACAAATAGTAGTAATTTATATATATGTTTATGTAGCTTGGTGAAGCTAGTGGTGGTGGAGGTGGTGGTTGTTGTTGTCGTTGTCTCTCCAATCGTGATTGCCTTATTTCTTGATGTATCTCCAGACGGGCCTGACGTATTTCCTCGCGTTCTTGTCTTATCTGGTTTTGCATTTCGGTCACCATGTCTGTCAATTGCTGTATTACCAGCCTTTGGGTTGCAATCACTTGATCGGTTTCAACAGGTGGAGGATTCGGAGGATTCATTTCTGTTTGCTGTTGCGTGATAATCTTCCCTTTCCTGGTATTGACCATCTGAGTTAGATACATATGGTAAGAGAGAGCAGTAGACAAGGCAGTAATTACAACTCGTGTTACTTTGGGGGACTTATTAGTGTGTCACCTACTAAAGCTAATACAATACCTTATAGTGGTACATGCTAAAATGCCCATCTATACTATTTCAATCAATCAAAGAAGCAAATCAGGCACTGATCATCAGAACACTCAACCAACATTTTTAAATAGAGAAAATAGTTTTAATTTTGTCTTAGGTTCCCTATCTCTTAAAAAGTTCATAGTTGTAGGATTCCAAAGTGTGAAATCCATCTTGTCTTGAAGTAGAAAAGATAAGAATAATCAGAGTAGAACAGTAGAAGGTGAGACATGATCAAGATAAGTATGGAGAGAATCAGAGTAAGATAAGTATAGAATGAATCAGAAGAAGGTAAGTATAGAATGAATCAGAAGAATGTAAGTAGGGAAGGGTTTTGTCCATTTCTATCTAGGTCTCGTCCTACAGTCAACATTCCTCTGATACCACTTCTGTAACACCCGGTTTTAAAGAACAAAGCCGGGTGCATCTCATACATGCGCCAAGAAGACAACATATATAATAACAGAGTGTATAGAGATAAATGTCATAAAACATCAGAGTATTTATTACATAGCGGAAGACTTATTACAAAATAAAGATAAATATAAAACGAACTAAGGATCGTCGGCGCCAATGTCGACTGAGAATCGCCACCTAGATCAGATCGAACTCCTCGGTACTTGACTCCACTTGAAACCACCTGCTCTTCTCCTGTGGGGGGGGGGGTGTGAGACAGCAAGAGTGAGCTCACATACGTTCATAGCTCAACAAGTCGTGGGGAATAATGTGGCATGAACTCACCAAAGGTGGGAGTTCATGAAGTGTAAGGCTGATCAATGAAATAAAGGCTGAAGCTGAGCATTGCTTTTATAAGTTGGTCAAAATTTTATTAGCAATTACTAAGTGTAAGTAAATACCAAACCTTAATAATAATAAAGAACAGTAATAGTAAAATAATCCCAAATGCGATGCAAATGTCAAATTGAATTTAAGTTCCATAATTAATCATGTGAGGGTCCGAGCCGCTCATGACCGTGAGCACGGCTAGTATACCAGTTTTACACTCTGCAGAGGTTGCACATCTTTACCCACAAGTCATGTTACCCATCTGCCAAGAGATGGCCAATCCCATACACCTCTACCGAGGAGGCGAGGCAGGGTAACACTACGAGGCCTTTACAAAGTTCCACTAGCTTCAGACTACCCGCTACAGTTTATAGGAAGTTCCAATGCAGGGTTCCTGGCTGACCGCCATCGCAGCAACATCAACCAGGGACCTCCCTACACTGACCACTCCCCTACTGCCCTTGCCCCTTTCGGGTAAGGTAGCCCTCCCCTAGCTTTCCTAGTTAATCAGCCAAGGGCGTCCCATTAAACCCTTGTGGTAGCACTGTTTTCCCGGGTGGTCGCTCCATGTTCCCATTAACATAATGATCTTAACATGAACAAGGAATAATAAAACAGATAACAATAAATAGTATAACAATGAGTGATGAATATCTCTATACCCAAATCCACATAAAGCAATAGCATGTACTACCCAAAACTTTAGTAGTAAAACCAGTGGTGAAGCAAGGTATAAAGATAGTCAAATCTAGGGTATCCTATTGGGTCCCAGCAAAATTATCCTATGCAGATCATTATGAATAATAAGAACATGAATGGGTAAAAGAAGTGATCAAGGGCACAACTTGCCTTCAATGAGCTCCTGCTCAGCTATCTCTACTTGTTGAACCTCAGATTCCACAGTGGCTTGCTCGTCTACTCGCATCAACACAATACATACATAGTATAACAAAAATTAACATTGCACCAAACATGTAAATAAAATCCACAGTAAAAATCTACATATTAAAATGAGATCATAGGAACTGGAATCATTAAATTTGGAGTTATGGATTTTAAGTTATGAATTTCCTAAGATTTAATATGCTCGAAGTGGAATTACATGAGAAATAATTTTTATTTCTGTGTTCATGTCAAAACAGAGACACTAGGTGATAGAGAATATTATTACAAAATTCTAGAAACTGGAATGGTTCAATTTGGAGCTCTCATGGATTTTCTATGAATTAATTAAGTTCTAGCATTTATTTCTACACTAAAATTCCATTTCTAATAAAATTTCCTTATTCAAATACTCTCTGGACCGCGCCCCATTTACCAGGAAGGATAGGGGCCAATACAGAAGAATTCCTAAGACTCCGAATACTTCTGCCAGGACTGCGGGTTTGTTTCCTAGAAAGCTAGGGTCTTTTATGTAAAACTGTCAACGCGAAGGGGTATGCGGTGATCGTAGTGGTTCGATCTAAATCGGACGGCTCTGATTAGATCCCAGCTTTTATGAATTGGTATACCGCCCGCGATCGTCGGATCATGATCTGAGGCCCCCAGAAGCGACCACGTCCACACAAGATCCCAGACGATCATCTACGGATCTAGGGTCCTGATTTGTTCACGCGACTGCTCACTCTATGAGTTGATCTGGACCGCCCAGGGACCATCCGACGGCCCGCGGTCGTCTTCTCCCCGCCGATGGCTGAGCGCGGCGGCGCAACCCCGCCAGTGCATTAAACGCCGGCGAACTTCCCCGAGCAGCCACGCCAGAGGCCCATAGGTGAATCCAAGGGCTTCCACACAGACTATAGGAAACGACGAATACTCCGGGAGGGATCTTACCATGAATCGTAGCACAGGGGTCCCCGGTCACGGTGAAGCACGAAACCGGCGGAATCCCCAACTCCGGTGATGAATCCCCGCAATCCTGACGACGAGATCGAGGCGGCCGGCCCACAGAAACACTCCCCACGGGTCGGTGGAACGAGTGAGCAGGTGTAGGCACCCAATCGGAGGTGTCGGTGTGATTCCCCGGTTCTCTCACACGGCTCTCAGCGAGGGCAGGGCATAGGAAGGCTACGCGCTGCAGACGAGGTCCCGGGAGAGTATTTATCCGTGCGGACGAGCCGGAAGGTGGAGTCGCGGAAATCTCCAGGTGCCCGAGATCACCGCGGAGGTTGCAACGGCTGGCCAACGGCCATGGCGGAAGAAGCGGTCCGTTCGGCCATGATCAGCTGGGGCGACAAGATGACAGGCGGGGCCCACAGGTAAGCCACACGGGGAAAAAGGGAGAGCGAGGCACCTAGGTTAACGCGCGGACGAAGGGAACGGCTGACCGCGCGGGCCCGGGATCCAGTGAGGGGGTGAGGAATGAGTGACTGCGCGAGCAACTGGCAAGGCTGGCCCACCAGTCGGCCAAACAAATGCGGCCAGCGGAGGAATGAGCGATGGCCCACATGCCAGTGTCTGATGTCCATGCCGTGGAGGATGGCGCAGGTGTTGAGTGGCCGACACGGTGGATCCCAAAGACCAGTGGTCGGACCCAGGCTGGTAACGCGGATGGAAGATGGGCCACGCGGGAGAAGGGCTAAATGGGCCGAGTGGGATTGGGTCCAGACAACGTTTCTTTTTTTTCTTCTTTATTTTTTTCTCCTTTCTTCTTTATTTTGAAATCCAATTTTGGATTTCAAATTTTGTGATGAATTTGTACTCAACTATTTGAAGGTATGATTCAAACATGCCATGGTGAAATGAATTTATTTCTCTAAGGATTTTATTTGGTATTAGCCAATATTTTTCTCTCTCTTTCTAAATTCTAAAATTTCTTGTATATTCTAAATTCCACTTGAGACTTTAATATTTTCTTTTCATATGATTTATTATGTGATCACAAGATGCACACAAAAATGAAAACCAGCATGATACATATTTTAGTGGCTTTTATGATATTAATTATTTGTTTTTACCTAGGGTGTTCACATGTGATGATGCATAAAGGTCAAATTCACAAAAGGAGAAATTGTTTCTCTGTTGATATTATTTCTAACAAATTACAAATTGGGTATTAAGATCAAAGGTATATGAATGAGCAATGTGTGCAAAGTGTCAATCAAAGTTCCGAGAATCAAGAATGTTTAGCTCATTCCTAAGTTTGGTGAAGGTTTTCTCATCTAATGGTTTGGTAAAGATATCGGCTAATTGTTCTTTGGTGCTAATATAGGCTATCTCGATATCCCCCCTTTGTTGGCGATCCCTCAAAAAGTAATGTCGAATGTCTATGTGCTTAGTGCGACTATGTTCAACGGGATTCTCCGCGATGCGGATAGCACTCTCATTATCACATAGGAGAGGGACTTTGCTCAATTTGTAGCCATAGTCCCTAAGGGTTTGCCTCATCCAAAGTAATTGCACACAACAATGACCCACGGCAATATACTCGGCTTTGGCGGTAGAAAGAGCTACTGAGTTTTGTTTCTTTGAAGCCCAAGACACCAAGGATCTTCTCAAGAACTGACAAGTCCCTAATGTGCTTTTCCTATCAATTTTACACCCTACCCAATCAGCATCTGAATAACCTATTAAATCAAAAGTGGATCCCTTGGGATACCAAAGACCAAACTTAGGAGTGTAAACTAAATATCTCATG
The DNA here is from genome assembly GCA_029449295.1 of Zea luxurians. NCBI lineage: Eukaryota > Viridiplantae > Streptophyta > Magnoliopsida > Poales > Poaceae > Zea > Zea luxurians. The sequence continues at coordinate 120,700,267 of JAOPSE010000009.1, forward strand.
ATTCTTTTCATGGCCCTAAGGTGAACTTCCTTAGGATCAGCTTGGAACCTTGCACACAGAGTAGAGATCCTATCATCGAGATGCACATAGAGTAGAGATCCTATCATCGATCGGTATACCTTTTGATCTACGGATTTACATCCCGTGTCGAGGTCGAGATGCCCATTAGTTCCCATGGGTGTTCTGATGGGCTTGGCATCGTTCGTTCCAAACTTGTTGAGTATGTCTTGAATATATTTGGTTTGGCTTATGAAGGTGCCCTCTTGGAGTTGCTTGACTTGAAATCCTAGAAAATACTTCAACTCCCCCATCATAGACATCTCGAATTTTTGAATCATGATCCTACTAAACTCTTCACAAGTAGATTTTTTAGTAGACCCAAATATGATATCATCAACATAAATTTGGCATACAAACAAATCATTTGTAATAGTTTTAGTAAAGAGAGTGGTATCGGCTTTTCCGACTTTGAAGCCATTAGTGATAATAAAATCTCTTAGGCATTCATACCATGCTCTTGGGGCTTGCTTGAGCCCATAAAGCACCTTAGAGAGTTTATAAACGTGATTAGGATACTCACTATCTTCAAAGCTAGGAGGTTGCTCAACATAGACCTCTTCCTTGATTGGTCCATTGAGGAAGGCACCTTTCACGTCCATTTGGTAAAGCTTAAAGCCATGGTAAGTAGCATAGGCAAGTAATATACAAATTGACTCAAGCCTAGCTACGGGTGCATAGGTTTCACCGAAATCCAAACCTTTGACTTGTGAATATCCCTTGGCCACAAGTCGGGCTTTGTTTGTTGCCACCACACCATGCTCATCTTGCTTGTTGCGGAACACCCACTTGGTTCCTACAACATTTTGGTTAGGACGTGGAACTAAATGCCATACCTCATTCCTCGTGAAGTTGTTGAGCTCCTCTTGCATTGCCAGCACCCAATCCGAATCTCTTAGTGCATCCTCCAACCTGTATGGCTCAATAGAGGACACAAAAGAGTAATGTTCACAAAAATGAGCGACTCGGGATCGAGTGGTTACCCCTTATGAATGTCACCGAGAATTGAGTTCACGGGGTGATCTCTTTGAATCGATGATGGACTCTTGGGTGTGGCAGTCTTGGACCCTGTTCTTCTTGATCATCTTCCTTGTCTTGATCATTGTCATCTCCCCCTTGATCATTGTCCTCCTCTTGAGGTGGCTCATATTATTGATCTTCTTCTTCATTGTCTTGAGCCCGATCCTCATCTTGAGTTGGTGGAGATGCTTGATTTGAAGATGATGGTTGATCTTGTGCTTGTGGAGGCTCTTCGGATTCCTTAGGACACACATCCTCAATGGACATGTTCCTTAGCGCGACTCATGGAGCCTCTTCATCATCTAGCTCATCATGATCAACTTTCTCTACTTGAGAGCCATTAGTCTCATCAAACACAATGTCACAAGAAACCTCAACTAATCCAGTGGATTTGTTGAAGATTCTATATGCCCTTGTGTTTGAGTCATAACCAAGTAAAAAGCCTTCTACAGCCTTAGGAGCAAATTTAGATTTTCTACCTCTTTTAACAAGAATAAAGCATTTGCTACCAAAGATTCTAAGATATGAAACATTGGGCTTTTTACCGGTGAGGAGTTCATATGATGTTTTCTTGAGGATTCGGTGAAGGTAGAGCCGATTGATGGAGTAGCAAGCAGTGTTGATTGCTTCCGCCCAAAACCGGTCCGGTGTCTTATATTCATCAAGCATGGTCCTCGCCATGTCCAGTAGAGTTCTATTCTTCCTCTCTACTACACCATTTTATTGAGGTGTGTAGGGAGAAGAGAACTCATGCTTGATGCCCTCCTCAAGAAATCCTTCAATTTGAGAGTTTTTGAACTCCATCCCATTGTCGCTTCTTATCTTCTTGATTCTCAATCCGAACTCATTTTGAGCTTGTCTCAAGAATCCCTTTAAAGTCTCTTGGGTTTGTGATTTTTCCTACAAAAAGAATACCCAAGTGAAGCGAGAATAATCGTCCACAATTACAAGACAATACTTACTCCTGCCGATGCTTATATAAGCTATCAGGCCGAATAGGTCCATGTGGAGTAGTTCAAGCGGCCTGTCGGTCGTCATGATGTTCTTGTGTGGATGATGGGCACCAACTTGTTTTCCTGCTTGACATGCGCTACAAACCCTGTCTTTCTCAAAATGAACATTTGTTAGTCCCAAAATGTGTTCTCCCTTTAGAAGCTTGTGAAGATTCTTCATTCCAACATGGGATGTCGGCGATGCTAGAGCCAACCCATATTAGTCTTAGCAATTAAGCAAGTATCGAGTTCAGCTCTATTAAAATCAACTACTTATAGCTGACCCTCTAATACTCCCTTAAATGCTACTGAATCATCATTTCTTCTGAAGACAGTAACACCTATATCCATAAAAAGACAGTTGTAGCTCATTTTACATAATTGAGAAACAGAAAGCAAGTTGTAATCTAAAGAATCTACAAGAAAAAACATTGGAAATGGAATGGTCAGGTGATATAGCAATTTTACCAAGTCCTTTGACCAGACCTTGATTTCCATCCCCTAATGTGATAGCTTTTTGGGGATCTTCGTTTTTCTCGTAGGAGGAGAACATGTTTGTTGGGGGTCTTCGGCTTCCGAAGGTCCTCAAAAACATGATTTGATAATGTTTCCCAAGTGAAATATGTGAACAGGTATCTTCGGATCCAGATCATGAGCATACAGAGCATGGTTAGGACGAAGCCTGAGCGAGACGAAGGGTGATTATGACGAAGGACAAGGTGATCACGAAGCTGTACACAGGAAAGCTTCGGCATGACAGTAGAAAAGGGGAACCAACTTAAAGATGAAAAGGCAAATTAGACCTCGAAGGATCACTATAGTGTTATTGGCAAATATAAAGGACATGAATGTAATTTTACATGGGCTGCATCCCTTGCCTATAAATAGATGAACAGTATTCCCGTACTATTCACGTTGACTTGGCGTTTGCTCTCACGTCACGCTTGTACCCTTGCTTTTCTTCGAGCCAAAGGTACATTCACAATTTGTCATTGTAAATACAGCAATGTAAATTAAAATAAGTTAATAATAACCTCTAAAGTGTTTATATTATTTTTCCATATCTTGTGCATGAATCCTTCTTTATCATTTATTGTGCTCATGAAGGTTTGTCCTTCATGACCTTCGTCCGAAATTCATTATATCCGAAGGGAGATAATGCTTCGAAGGACGAAGGACTTTAACATTTAACACTTTTATCTTGCCTTGTTCCTAACTCTTAGCGTTTGAGAACAAGTCCTCAACATTGGCGCCCACCTCCGGTGAACCCGCTACCACTATTTTGAGTTTCGAACACCTTCGGCAAGCGTAGACCTTCGTCATGCCGCCAAAGAAAGCTTCAGCAACAGGGGCTGCCGCTCTGCAGCCGCTGGACCCCAACCAGGACACCCTCTCTCTTCGGGAGGCCCGAAGCCAGAAAAGGAAGGCCATCAGTCCAACGCCTCAGGAGGACGACTTGGACCAAGAGATCAGAAATATGGAGATGCTTCACCAGCAGGTACAAAGGAAGAAGGAAAAGATGGCTAGGCTGGCTGAACTGCAAAGGAAGATAGACAAAGCCTCTGAAGAAGTTCGCCATCTTACTCAAGATGAGCAGAACCGAAGACCTCAGTATAGAGAGCTTCATCAAGAGGGCTTCTTCAACGAAGATGACTGGTATGAGAATTTCCATCATGGAAATTTTGCCTTTGATGATGCTTCTCCTCTATCAGTAGAACTACAGGCTACACCTTGGCCCCCGTCCTACAAGCCACCTCAACTCCCCATGTACGACGGCCATTCAGATCCGAAGCAGTTTCTGATGAGCTACGAAGCAACAATATCTTCCTATGGTGGCAATACTGCAGTCATGGCGAAGTCTTTCGTCATGGCTGTCAGGAATGTTGCACAAACCTGGTACTCCTCCCTTCGGCCAGGAACAATCACATCATGGCAGAAGCTGAAGGATATGCTGATCACCAGCTTCCAAGGGTTCCAAATGAAGCCGGTTACCGCTCAAGCTTTATTCCAGTGCACCCAAGATCACGAAGAGTATCTTCAGGCGTATGTCCGAAGATTCTTACGCCTGAGGGCACAAGCGCCAACAGTGCCTAATGAAATTGTCATTGAGGCCATGATTAAGGGGCTTCGGCCGGGACCTTCAGCCCAATACTTTGCCAGAAAGCCCCCTCAGACTCTGGAGAAATTGCTTCAGAAGATGGATGAATACATCCGCGCTGACAATGATTTCCGACAGAGAAGGGAGGAAGCTTACAAGTTCTCTGAAATAGCCAAGGGCTTTGGAGGGAGATTTCATCCCAGACATGTCAGATCGATTCATTCCACTCAGAATGATGACAAGGGAAGCCAGCAGCAGAGGCCGCAATATTCCTCCCAGGCTTCGGGGCAGCAGCAGAGCTATCCTCGACCTCCAGCTCCAAGGGGTAGAGGCGTCAGGGGCTTCGGAGGGAGATTTGGGGATCAGCCCAGGAAGATTTATTACCTATTCTGCGGTGAGGACAAGGGCCATACCACCAGGATGTGCCATGTTACCATCCAGAAACAAAAGGAGATAGCAGAAGCTGCGGCCCAACAGAGCCAGCCGAAGCAAGTTATGCACACTGCTTCGTACCATTCACCATACATTCCAGAGTATGTAGGCAACCACCCTGCAGCTTCTGTCGCTTCGGCAAGCCAACCTCAGGCATCCTGGCAACAACTTCCCCCTCCACCACCAATGCAACAAGGCCAGCAGCCAGAAGGGAGTCAGCATCCCCACCTCCAACGGGACTTCAGAGAAGAGTCCGAAGCTCGCACAGTCAATAGTACTGTGCCAGAATCGAAGCATATTTACTAACAAATATCCTACTTCGACAGCAGTTTTTACATTCAGTATCATTTTCTTTTTTAATAAGGAACAATTATTGAAAGCCTAAGTATTTTTGCTGTTTTTCAAACCTCTTGTAATAGTTTCATTTTTTGCCACAATAAAAGTATACCTTCTTCACAGAGTAGCGGAGTTACCGAAGCATAAGATTTATGGTTGCAAGGGGAATTTCCGAAATAACAAAAAGTCGTTCCTAAGGGAGCGCAGCGTAAGTTTTCTGCTCAAAAGTCGTTCCGAAGGGAATGCAGAGCCCACAGCGAAAAATAAACGCTGATACCGCTGAAAGTAAAAGGCGAAGAAGCTCCTAAGGGAGGCTTACAACGAAAAATAAACGCTGATACCGCTGAAAGTAAAAGGCGAAGAAGCTCCTAAGGGAGGCTTACAGCGAAAAATAAACGCTGATTCCGCTGAAGTAAAAGGCGAAGAAGCTCCTAAGGGAGGCTTAAAGTGAAAAATAAACGTCGATCTTCGGCAAATATCATTTTGCATAACATCACATCATCACATCATTTGGATAGCATAACATCATACATCATACTGCATCAATGACGCAAGAAGGGGATCAATGTTGATATTTGGAGATTGTTTCAAAGAAACAGTGCCAAGGCACAAAAAAGTAAATTTTGAAGAAGCATACCTTCGTCAAACTCTGAAATGAAAAGATTTATCGGTTACTGATTTTACGAAGATTGGACGTTTTTATGAAAATACGGATATTATTTATGAAGCATGAAAAGAAGGGAAGGTGTTTTTTCGCCGAAGGCTCAAAAAACGGTATGTATGTAAAGTTTCATGCATCGTAAAGAATTGAACCATAAATAGCTTATATATTACATTCAAAGTTACAAAATATTACATGTGTTCAATAAATATTACATTCCAAATGTTTTTACAATAACATCTAGTTTTTCCTTAGAACAACTTCTGCAGCTTCGCTCAGTAGTTGATCAACAACTTTATCCATGATAGCTTCAGCCATTTTTATAAATTTGTCGTCCCCCTTCGTGTGGGGGTCCGCTGATGGCTTGGCACGCTCTGAGGGGCGAGAAAGTGCGGCTGTGTTACAAAGCGTAAACAAGTTCAAAATAAAAAATTACAACAGAGCCAAAAACTGCTAGTCAGTACCTATTTGCACTTCGGCATCTGCACTCTTCTCAGCGGTCTCTGCTACTTTTCTAGCGTCATGAATACCTTTCTCGCTCTTTCGTATAATTTCTTGGGCCATCTCCTGGCCACCATTGTCCCAGATATCGGTGAAAAATTTTCCACCAACCAAGCTCGCTTCGGCCGAGGGGTCTTTTATATCTTCAGAGGACAATGCGGCTTCGGATTGTGCCAAAAATTTTACATGGTTACAGCCTTTTCTCTCCAAAATAGTGGCAATCCCCCTGGCACCCGTAAAGGCACATATGTCTCCACGGCTATTCAAAACTTCTTCAAAAGCTTCAGCTTCAGGGCTGATCCATCCAATTGGACCTTCGGGGTCACCCCTTATGAAGTCTTCCTCACTTGAGAATGCGCCGACGCTGGCGAAGCTGGTTCTTATTTTCTTAACACATTCTATAGATTTTTCATAACACTTTTTCTTGGATGCACGAAGCTCTTCAACGTTTCTTTCTAAATGATTGGCCCATTGTTCACTAATTTCTCGTTTTGTTTCTTCAAGTGTGCACTCTTCTTTAGCTCTGACTAGTTGTTTCCGAAGATCTTCGATTTCGCGCTTCTGAGCTTCGGCTTGAGTTTTGAAGGCAACTTCATCTTCTTTTATTTTATTCAATAACGAGTGCAATATTTTATCTTTTTCGAGACCTTCGTTCCTTAGTTCAATTACTTCGGAACGAAGGTTGCTCAAGGCTATGGTATACCCTTCGTCTTCAACATCTTTTTGTGCCCTGAGGGCATTGCTAAGTATAAGACCCTGGAAAAAAATGTTTGTTAAATAAGTTTAAGCAAATGAAAAATTTTGGTTTCAATAAATGATGCAAAGATTTCATTTTTTTCACCTTTAAACTATTGTACGCTAAGCTGTCAGCCAGCTCGTTCTTTGACAACACTGAGAGCCCGTCTTCTAGTGTTGGGAATCCGAAGCTTTTGCTCATCTCCCGACAGACTGAAATCTCCTTGCTGTCAGGGAGACAATCACTACAAGAATATTGACCTTCTATGATGTTTTGATGGTATCATAAGCGTCATAGAAGGTGCGTAATTAAAGGTCTTCTGTGACGAAACATAATAAACAATGACATTCCTAAGAATATTTCTCCTTAGGAACGTCATAATTTTTGATGTTTCATCATAGAATACCTTTAATTACGCACCTTCTATGACGCTTATGATACCATCAGAACATCATAGAAGGTCAAAATTCTTGTAGTGAATACAAAAAGTCTTCTTCTCCGCTGCCATTGAATATCAACGCCCCCTTAGGATATTTCAGTCTTTGGGCATAAAACTGAGCCTCCTGCTTTTCTTTTTCAGTCAATTTCTTCCCCGAAGCATGTCGTAAAATATAATCGGAAGCTTCAGAAAAGGCTTCGGGGGCGGTAGTGCCGCTTTCTTCAACAAAGATTTGTTCTGTTGTTTCTGTTTCTTTCATTTCCAAGAATTTTACCTTGGTAGGCTCTGAAGGCCCAGCTTCAGATTTAGCTTGGTGTTTTGAAGCTTCTGCCTCAAAGGCTTCGATTTGCACTTCAGGAGTTTCGACAATTTTCTTCGGAGTGCTGCTTGAAGATTTTATTGTCTCCAATACATCCAGTACATTAACCATCTTTTTTCTTTTGGGGGTCAATGCTGGACCCTTTTGGCTTTTCGGTATTTTAACTTTTGCTGAAGGACTTAAAATTTCAGATGTCCTTGTTTCTTCAGCCTTCGGTTCTTCTATTTTCTTTGTTTCCGACATTGTGACCGGCTCTTCAATATTCTTCAGGGGAGTCGCCTCTTTGGCTTCGGGGGCCGAAGAGGATTCACCGACAAACTCGAGCACTGTGGCCGGTTCAATATAGCGTGGGCGGTGTGTAAGAACCTTTATCTTTTTCCTCTTCGGCGTTGGCTCACTAAGAGCGGCTGAGGCAGCTTCCTTCGTAGACGCAGTATTTTTCCTTTTTTGACCCCGTGTTGGGTAACGGTAGTCAGGATATACGAACCCGATGGCATCAAATACTCGGTTGAGCCTTTTCTTTTTCCGGCCTCCGAAGGCTGCGGATAGAGCAGTATCTTCTGCCTTCGAGTATGGCCCAAGCAACTCATCGCTTACGGCCTCAATACTTTTCAGCCAGTCGTCATCTGGCTCGACGAACTTATCTCCATATTTGAAGGTGAATTTTAACCTAACTAGTCCGCCTTTGTTAGGTTCGCTGACGGTTTCCTTTGGCATTTCCCACTTATTTGCAAGTGGCCATACTCTGAAGGCAATGTGTTCTTGGATCAAATCCCTTGTTCCGATGAAAGAGCAAACTACTCCGAAGGCTCTCTAGCATTCTTCGGCTGCTTCGTCAACTTCCACCTTTGGCTTTTGAAGGCCGAAGCGCTACCAGATAGGGCGCATAATGATACCTTTAATATCTTCTCGTGTTGTCAAGTCGTTTTTCACATAAAACCATTCCTTCATCCAGTCCCCAGGCCATCTTTTCCGAAAAGTTGGCACGGGGCCGCTTGACCCAGAGCGGGCACCGAAGCTATAACAGCCAAAATTGTTGTGATACTGCTCCTTACCCCATGGTTTCGTCTCATACAATAACTCATGCATATTGCAGAAACTTTTTGCATTTGGTTCCAAACCTTGGCTCTTTACGGCCCACACGAAGATTCCCATCCTTATGATTGCTTCAGGAGTAATTTGATGAAGGTAGATTTCAAATATCTTCAAAACTTCTACCACGAAACTGCTCAAAGGAAACCGAAGTCCAGCCTTAAAGAAGCTTCGGAATATCACGACTTCATTTTCCTCAGCAGTCGGACAAGTTTTCTCTCCTTCGTCAGCCCTTACAATAGATAAATCCCGAAAATATCTGCCCCTCATATTGACAAGATGGCTTTGTTTAATGCTTGATTTTCCGAAAACTGCATGGCTTGGTCGCCAAGGTCGATCTTCGGAATCTTCACCGCGACTTTCCACATCATAGCTGTCACTATCACCAGTGTCTTCAGACAAACCCTCTAAAATCTCCCTAGTAATCTTCTCTGTATTTGTCGTTGCTATTGATTCAAGGAAGCCGAGATTCATCTCTTCGGAAAGGCTTAGCTTCGACTCAGCGACAGTTTTTTTGTCCTCAGACATCTTCAAAAATGCTAGGAAAAATGCTCTCAAAGACGAAGCTTAAAAATGTAAAGAGCCAGGCAGGCGTTGGTGTGCAAAGAGCTAAAAATTTAGGAAGGCAGGAGCCGGTGGCAAGAAAGCGTGCTAAAAGCACTAGCAGTGCGTTCTTATTTATACGCCTAGTACGTTGCAAGTGGCAGGGCCCTACTTGTCATCGACTATTGCTATTCTAGCAAAGGGAAGGTGTTTTTTCGGACCTTCGGCTTAAGGCCTTCGTCCATATCGCAATCTGAATTTATTATTCTAGCAAATTAATATTGCGAGGGGCTACTGTTGGGGGTCTTCGGCTTCCGAAGGTCCTCAAAAACATGATTTGATAATGTTTCCCAAGTGAAATATGTGAACAGGTATCTTCGGATCCGGATCATGAGCATAAAGAGCATGGTTAGGACAAAGCCTGAGCGAGACGAAGGGTGATTATGACGAAGGAAAAGGTGATCACGAAGCTGTACACAGGAAAGCTTCGGCATGACAGTAGTAAAGGGGAACCGACTTAAAGATGAAAAGGCAAATTAGACCTCGAAGGATTACTATAGTGTTATTGGCAAATATAAAGGACATGAATGTAATTTTACATGGGCTGCGTCCCTTGCCTATAAATAGATGAACAGTATTCCCGTACTGTTCACGTTGACTTGGCGTTTGCTCTCACGTCACGCTTGTACCCTTGCTTTTCTTCGATCCAAAGGTACATTCACAATTTGTCATTGTAAATACAGCAATGTAAATTAAAATAAGTTAATAATAACCTCTAAAGTGTTTATATTATTTTTCCATATCTTGTGCATGAATCCTTCTTTATCATTTATTGTGCTCATGAAGGTTTGTCCTTCATGACCTTCGTCTGAAATTCATTATATCCGAAGGGAGATAATGCTTCGAAGGACGAAGGACTTTAACATTTAGCACTTTTATGTTGCCTTGTTCCTAACTCTTAGCGTTTGAGAACAAGTCCCGAACAATGTTTTCTCCCCTATCATGTGGTTTGTGCATCCGCTATCAATGATCCCACTTGAGCCCCAGGATGCATAAACCTACAAAACAATTTAGGCCTTATTCTTAGGTACCCAAACGGTTTTGAGTCCTTTCACATTAGAAACAAGCACCTTGGGTACCCAAACACAAGTCTTGGAGCCCTTGTGTTTGCCCCCAACATATTTGGCAACTACTTTGCTTGATTTGTTAGTTAAAACATAGGATGCATCAAAAGTTTTAAATGAAACATTAGGTTCATTTGATGCAGTAGGAGTTTTCTTTTTAGGCAATTTTAACATGGGTTGATTGCCTAGAGCTAGAAGCCTTATTTTTATACATAAAAGCATGATGTGAAACATTATGAGGTTTCATAGCATGAATTCTCCTAATCTTATGCTCAGGATAACCAGCAGGATATAAAATGTAACCTTTGTTATCCTAAGCCATTGGAGCCTTGCCCTTAACAAAGTTTGACAATCTCTTAGGGGCATTAAGCTTGACATTGTCTCTCTGTTGGAAGCCAATGCCATCCTTAATGCCAAGGCGTCTCTCATTATAGAGCATGCTTCTAGCAAATTTAAAATTTTCATTTTCAATTTCATGCTCGGCAATTTTAGCATCTAGTTTAGCTATATGATAATTTTGTTGTTTAATCATAGCAATGTGATCATGGATAGCATCAACATTAATATCTCTACATCTCATGCAAATAGAAACATGATCAATAGTGGATGTAGAGGGTTTGCAAGATTTTAATTCATCTATCTTAGATTTTTGCATGGCATTTTCATCTCTAAGACAGGAAATAGAAACATTGCAAACATTTAAATCCTTAGCCTTAGAAATTAGTTTATCATTCTCAATCTTAAGGCTAGAAATTGATTTATTCAATTTGTCAATCTTAGCAATTAAACTAGCATTATCATTTTTAAGATTGGCAATTGAATCATCACATTCATTTGACTTCTCAACCTTAGCAATTAATTTGGCATTTTTGATTCTAAGGTTGGAGATAGTGTCATGACAAATGCTAAGTTCACTAGTTAATTTTTCACATTTCTCTATTTCCTGAGCATAAGCATTTTTTACCTTAACATGTTTTTTATTTTCCTTAATAAGGAATTCCTCTTGGCTATCCAAGAGTTCATCCTTCTCATGAATAGCACCTATCAATTCATTTAGTTTTTCCTTTTGTTGCATGTTAAGGTTGGCAAAAAGACTAAGCAAATCATCCTCATCTTCACTAGAGCTACCCTCATCACTAGATGTGGTATATTTAGTAGAGGCTCTAGATTTTACCTTCTTCTTTTTGCCGTCCTTTGCCATGAGACACTTGTGGCCGACGTTGGGGAAGAGGAGTCCCTTGTTGACGGCGATGTTGGCGGCATCCTCGTCGTCGGAGGAGTCAGTGGAGCTCTCGTCGGAGTCCCATTCCCGACATACGTGGGCATCGCCGCCCTTCTTCTTGTAGTACTTCTTCTTTTCCTTCCTCTTTCCCTTCTTGTCGTCGCCCCTGTCACTATCACTTGACATTGGACATTTAGCTATAAAGTGACCGGGCTTAACACACTTGTATCAAACCTTCTTGGTGCGGGGTTTATAATCCTTCCCCCTCCTTTGCTTGAGGATTTGGCGGAAGCTCTTGGATGAGCGTCATTTCCTCATTGTCGAGCTTGGAGGCGTCGATTGGAATCCTACTTGGTGTAGATTCCTTCTTTTCTTCTTCCGTCGCCTTAAATGCGACGGGTTGCACCTCGGGTGTGGAGGTGCCGCCTTGCTCGACAATTTGTTTGGAGCCTTTGATCATCAATTCAAAGCTCACAAACTTTCCTATCACTTCCTCAGGAGACATTAGCTTATATCTAGGATCACCACGTATTAATTGAACTTGTGTAGGATTACAAAAAACATGTGATCTTAGAATAACCTTGACCATTTCATGGTCATCCCATTTGGTGCTCCCGAGGTTGCGCACTTGGTTGACCAAGGTCTTGAGCCGGTTGTACATGGCTTGTGGCTCCTCTCCTTGGTCGAGGATGAATCGACCGAGCTCCCCCTCGATCGTCTCCCGTTTGGTGATCTTGGTCACCTCGTCCCCTTCGTGTGCCGTTTTGAGGACGTCCCAAATTTCTTTGGACATCTTTAACCCTTGCACCTTATTATATTCCTCTCGACACAAGGAGGCGAGGAGTATAGTTGTGGCTTGGGAGTTAAAGTGTCGAATTTGGTCGACCTCGTCCGAATCGTAGTCCTTGTCCCCTACCTTTGGTACCTGCGCTCCATACTCAACTATATCCCATATGCTTTTGTGGAGTGAGGTTAGGTGATGCCTCATTTTATCACTCCACATACAATAATCCTCACCATAAAAAATGGTGGTTTGCCTAGGGGAATGGAAAGTAATGGAATGCGTTTGGAAATGCGAGGATAGCAGAGGGACATCTTACTATACTTCTTGCGCTCATGGCTCTTAGAAGTGACGGACGCCGATTCAGAGCCAGAGGTGGAGGGTGATGAAGAGTCAGTCTCGTAGTAGACCACTTTCTTCATCTTCTTCTTCTTGTCACCTCTCCATTGTGACTTGATGGAGGAAGAGGATTCCTCCTTGTGCTTGTGGCCGGACTCCCTCGAATGGGTTCTCCCCGAGCTTGTGGACATGTCGCCGCCGGTCACGATCTCCCTCTTGGCACGATCTCCCGACATCACTTCGAGTGGTTAGACTCTAATGAAGCACCGGGCTTTGATACCAATTGAAAGTCGCCTAGAGGGGGGGTGGATAGGCGGAAACTGAAATTTATAAACTTAAAGCACAACTACAAGCCAAGGTTAGTGTTAGAACTAAATCCGAGTCCGAAAGAGAGGGGAAAAACAAATCAACCAAATAAATAGAGCGTATGACACGGTAATTTGTTTTACTGAGGTTCAGTTCCAATGAACCTAGTCCCCGTTGAGGTGGTCACGAAGACTGGGTCTCTTTCAACCCTTTCCCTCTCTCAAACGGTCACTTAGACCGAGTGAGCTTTCTCCTTAATCAAATGGGTCACTCAGACCCTACAAGGACCACCACACAATTGGTGTCTCTTGCTTTGATTACAAGTGCTTGAAGAACAAGAGTGAGGAAAAAGAAAGCGATCCAAGAACAAGAGCTCAAACAACACGAGCAAAACTCTCTCTCTAGTCACTAGGTGTTTGGAGTGTGTTCGGGACTTGGAGAGGCTTTGATTCTTTTGAATTGTGTCTTGTATTGATTGCACTAGCTTATGTATTGAATGGGATGTCTAAAAAACTTGGATGCTTGGAGTGGTGGTGGTTGGGGGGTATTTATAGCCCCAACCACCAAACCAACTGTTGGGGAGGCTGTCTGTCGATGGGTGCACCGGACAGTCTGGTGCGCCAGCCACGAACCTAGGTGTTAGTTGTTCATTTCACTCTAGGCTGCGCTACGAAAAGCCCAAAGCCAATCCTAGGGAACAGTAAAGCTTCATAGGGTCTTTCATGTCATTCGGATTGACGAATGCGCCAACTTACTTCATGTATCTAATGAATAGTGTGTTCATGGACTACCTCGACAAGTTCGTAGTGGTGTTCATTGATGATATTCTCGTGTATTCCCAGAATGAGCAAGAGCATGAGGAGCATTTGAGGAAAGTACTTCAGAGGCTATGAGTTTGCCAGTTGTATGCCAAGCTTAGCAAGTGCGAGTTCTGGATCAGCGAAGTTCTGTTCTTGGGTCATATTATAAACCGCGATGGACTAGCTGTAGATCCAAAGAAGGTAGCAGCGATTCTAGATTGGAAAGCACCAAAAGATGTCTGAGGAATCAAGAGTTTCATTGGAATGACCGGTTACTATCGGTGTTTCATTGAAGGTTTCTCCAAAATTGCCAGACCAATGACGGCCTTGCTAGCAAAGAAGGTTGATTCAAGTGGACCCCAGCATGCCAAGAATCATTTGAAATGTTGAAGGAGAAGTTGACAACAGCGCCGGTATTGGTTCTGCTAGATGTTCACAAGCCATTCTCAGTATATTGCAATGCTTCATACACCGGACTGGGATGTGTGTTAATGCAGGAAGGGAAATTAGTGGCATACTCGTCGCGACAATTGAAAGTTCATGAGAAGAATTATCCCACTCATGACTTAGAGTTAGCAGCAGTGGTTCATGCACTAAAGACCTCGAGACATTATCTTTATGGGCAGAAGTGTGATATCTATATGGACCACAAGAGCCTCAAGTACATATTCACTCAGTCAGAGTTAAACATGAGGCAGCGAAGATGGCTAGAATTGATCAAAGACTATGAGCTAGAGATTCATTATCACCCAGGCAAAGCAAATGTAGTTGCAGATGCTCTTAGCAGGAAGAGTCAAGTCAATATGTTGGCCGCTTACCCGATGCCGTTTGAGCTAGCAAAGGAATTCGACAGGTTGAGTCTCGAATTTCTGAACAACACCTAGGGAGTGACAATTGAGCTAGAGCCCACTCTAGAGCAAGACATCAGGAAAGGTCAGAAGGATGACTAGAAGATCAACGAGACAAGGCAGCTAATCATCGATGGGAAAGGTCTAGATTTCCGTGAAGATGCGGAAGGAGTGGTATGATTCAAGGATAGGTTGTGTGTTCCCGACATCACCTTGATTCGGGAACTGATTCTCAAGGAAGCTCATGAGATAGCATATTCTATACACCCTGGTAGCGAGAAAATGTACCAAGACTTGAAGAAGAGGTTCTGGTGGTACGAAATGAAAAGAGAAATAGCAGAGTATGTGGCCAGATGCGACAGTTGTCAGAGGATCAAGGCAGAACATCAGCTTGCAGGATTGTTGCAGCCGTTGCAGATTCCGCAGTGGAAATGGGATGAGATTGGGATGGACTTTATAGTCGGTCTGCCTCACACTCGAGCTGGTTATGACTCCATCTGGGTAGTAGTGGACTATTTGACAAAGGCGACCCATTTTTTACCAGTCAAGACCACCTATAACAGTGCAGTGTTGGCAGAGTTATACATGTCTCGGATTGTGTGCTTGCATGGTATTCCAAAGAAGACAATATCAGATAGAGGCACCCAGTTTACTTCTCACTTTTGGCAGCAGCTACATGAAGCCTTGGTCACACACTTGAAGTTTAGTTCAGCTTACCACCCGCAGACAGATGGCCAGACTAAGAGAACCAACCAGATTCTTGAGGATATGTTGAGAGCTTGTGCTTTGCAAGACAAGTTAGGTTGGGACAAGAGGTTACCATATGCAAAATTCTCCTACAACAACAACTATCAGGACAGTCTGAAGATGTCACCATTCGAAGCACTTTATGGGAGAAATTGCAGAACTCCATTGCGTTGGGATCAACCCAGCGAAAGGCAGGTATTTGGCCCAGAGATTTTGCTTGAAGCTGAAGAGAATATCAGGATTGTCCGGGAAAATCTAAAGGCAGCGCAGTCTAGACAGCGAAGCTATGCTGCCACCAGAAGAAGAGAACTCAGTTTTGAAGTGGGAGACTATGTTTACTTGAAAGTGTCACCCATCAGAGGAACCAAGATGTTTGGAGTCAAGGGCAAGCTAGCCCCTCGCTATATCGGACCGTATCAGATTCAGGCCAGACGTGGAGAAGTGGCTTATCAACTCATCTTACCAGAGAATCTATCTGCAGTGCATGATGTGTTTCACCTGTCTCAGTTGAAGAAATTCTTGCGAATACCAGAAGAGCAGTTGCCAACGGAAGACCTTGAAGTTCAAGAGGATCTGACATACA
The DNA here is from genome assembly GCA_029449295.1 of Zea luxurians. Lineage (NCBI taxonomy): Eukaryota > Viridiplantae > Streptophyta > Magnoliopsida > Poales > Poaceae > Zea > Zea luxurians. The sequence goes on from JAOPSE010000009.1 coordinate 120,716,243, forward strand.
TTGAGAAGCTAACGCAGATTCTGGAGACAACAGATCGGGTCACTCAGAGGAACACCATCAGAATGTGCAAAGTCAAATGGGGCCATCACTCAAAAGAAGAAGCAACCTGGGAAAGAGAAGATGATCTGAGAGCCAAGTACTCTGAACTCTTTGCTAACTAGCCCTGAATCTCGAGGGCGAGATTCTTTTAAGTGGGATAGGTCTATAACACCATGAATTTGGGGGTATAAAATTTCTTTCTTATGATCATCCAAATTCAGGTGTTACTCTTCTCTATCTCACTCTTGTTTCTCTCTCTCTCTAGTTTTCTCTATCTCTCTTTCTCTTTTAATTAGAGTTAGTTGTATTAGTGAGGGATTATTTAATTTATTTAGCCCAAAACATATGAGTCATGGAATGTTGCATCATATTGAGCCTAAATATTCTTTGAATTGTTGCACATATTTGATTTGGTTTGAATTTGAAACTTGAATTGAATTTGAATTGAAAACCCTAGAGAAAATAAATAGAAAAGGCAATAGAAATTCCAGGAAAAAGGAAATGGCCATTTTTGCCCAAGCCAGCCCAATTAGCCCAGCCCGCGCATGCGCGCCCCTTGTGCCTGACAGGCGGGCCCCGCCTGTCGGCGCAAGCCTGAGCGCGCCCTCTCCCTCTCTCTCTGCCCCATGGGCTAGAACTGTCGACGCTGTTCTTTTCCCCACGCCTGCCCCCTCTCTCTGTCCCGCCGTCCCCATCTGTCAGCCGTCTCTAACTTTCCGCCCACGATCTCCCCGCCGTGGACGCGCCCACGACCGTGTGTTCTCCGGCCACGTTCGAGCCCCCCGCGCCCCTTTTGAGCCCCACACCCTGCTCGCCCACCTCCCCTCTCTCATTTGCGCCCTCTGCCCAGCTCCCTCGCCCTCTTTCTCGCTCTGCCCGCATGAACAGGGAGCTCCTCCACCGTCCGCCGATGCCTACCACCTGTTCTGCGGCCGCCGTTGCGCCCGTGCCCCGTCCAGTGCCACAGTGAGCTTCGCCTTACTGTCAGCTGGTCGGACCACCCTTTGGTGTGCCCTCTTCCCTTCTAATGCGTCTGGTCCGCGCTCACCAGAGTGTTTTCTTGCGCAGCCGGAGTCCACCACCGTCGCCCCATCGAGCCCCTGCGCCTCCGTCGTTGCTTCGCGATGCCAGCGCTTCTGCTCGAGGTGAGCAACCTGCCCGTGCCCTTAATTTGGTCATCCTCGCTCTATAGCTCGCTCGATTGCTCGCCGGAGCAACCCAGCGCCGCCGTTAGCCCGCCCCGCCATGGCCTGCGCTCGCTGGTGCACCCGCGCCGGTGTGAAGGCCATGGCCGAGTTCGCCAGACCGCCCTGATTGCACCCAGGCTAGTCCCCAAGTCTCTAGTGCCCCGCCATGGCCGGCCTGATCGTCTCCGGCGAACTCTCGCCGCGGGACCGAGCGGCACCACCGCGCCCAAACCAGCCCTGGTTGTTAGATCTGGGCCGTCTGTTCGAGATCGGATGGTTTGGACTCAACCAGAGTAGATCTAATCCTAGCCCTTCGATCGGGATCTAGCCGCCCTTCTCTCTTCCCCTCACCCGCGTCTCTGCCCCTGGGCCCGGTCGATCAGCCCGCCCTGGCTCGCTAGCGCCCTGGCCCCGCTTGTCAGCCTCGCCCGCGCGCGCCTGTGCAATCTAATCTAGGTCGTTGATCTCTGATCCGACGGTTGAGATTACCCCGTACCCCTTCGCGTGTGAGTTTTGCTTAAGAACCCCCCCTAGTTTTAGGAAATCAACCCACTGTCCTCTGTTTTAGCGCATAGGTCCCTAGTTTCTATAGAATAGCCCCCTGGACTTTTATTTAATCATAGATTTAGCCCTAATTTCATATTTCAAACTTTAAAACTTGTTTATTTCATATCTTTTTCATATGGACTCAAAATTTAGTGGTTCAAATTGCAAAATGTTCACAAGATTATTCTCTGTTCAAATAAAATATGCCCAAATGTAATCTGTATACTTTAATTTTTACACTTAGAATATAGAATTAAAGTATATGTTGATTTATTTATTTAATGAAATAAATAAAAGGAGAATCCTAGGAGTAAAGTATATTTAATCTTGTGAGATTAGTGTTATGCATTTCATGGATTCATTTTTGGTTTAACCTTTAGGCCTTAATGAGATAAATAGAATTAGGTGTGTAATTATGGGTAATATTTAAAGGATAATCAAATTCTTAAATGAGAGTAGTTCATCTTATAATTTTAGCTTTTCTTTGTTTAATCACTACTTAACCTTTTTGAGCCATGTCCCAACACTTAGAGAGTAATTAATCCCAAATAAGGATTAGTCCATTTTATAACTTGACCTCATTCCCCTGTACTTAATACTATACCGTTTTGAGTTGTGTGCCAATGTTTGTACATGGTTGATGTGATGTTCATTTTTACCTTCCAAATGTATTGAATGTATGCTCACTTTACTTAGACAACGAGCAGCTTGTGGTTCCTGAGTGTGTTGCCGAAGATCCCTCTGAGCAACAACCTGGTGAAGGCAAGTGTCCTCAAACCTATCATGTCCTACTTTACTTTATAATTCACTGTCCCGCATTGCATTACTAAAACTTAAGGATTGACTAGTCTGTATTTCCCTTACCCTTGTTTACATTTTTGGGTTAATCATGGTTAGCTTATGCTATTGCTTTAACTTAATCAATGAACATGATGTGATCTTTTATGATACGATGATGTTATCCCGATGAGGTTCTTGTGATTACTTTAGGGGGCTCAGGCTGTTTCTTGAGTACCTCTCCGTAAGGACCTATTTGGGGAGTGACAGCCTGGGATAACAGTGCAACCATGAGGGTGGAATGGGACGTCCTTAGCTGATTAATTAGAGGAACCAGAGGAGTAGTTGGCTTCGCCGTAGGGCCGTCAATGGGGTCCGGGCACATACTTGCTCTGCCGAGGCTGGTTGCAGAGGTTCTTTGATTTAGTTTTGTTAGTCACCCTTCGTCTGGGGGAGATGTACTGTGTTTATCAAACTAGAGAAACCTAACGGGCGGCTATGTCCTCTGGGAAATCTTTGTAAAGGCATGTAGTGAGACCCTGCTAGGTCACCTTGGTAGTGATCAATGGGAAGGCTAGAAGCCCGGGCAGAATGGGAATCACAGCTTGTGGGTAAAGTGTGCAACCTCTGCAGAGTGTTAGAAACTGGTATATCAACCGTGCTTACGGTTAAGAGCAGCCTTGGGATCCTCTTCGATTAGAAGAACTTTGGTTACTTTTATGGTGATGATTAGCAATGATGATTATAATTCCGATCTCTTGTATTTCCTCTTGAAGGGAGTGCCTCTGGGTAATAACCGGGTTATTACTAAAATTTGGCTATACTTATAGTAATAAAACTTGACCAACTAAAAGCAACTGCTTAACCTTAAACTCCACATACAGCTAGTCCACTTTAGCCAAACGGGACATTTGCTAAGTACGTTGATGTGTACTCACCCTTGCTTTACAAACCACCCCACCCCAGGTTGTCCCCATTGTACTCAGTGCTCAGGAGGTGAAGCTGGCAACATGGAGGATTTTGAGGAGTTCCAGGACTACAATGAGTTCTAGTTTACTTTAGTGGCAACCCCCAGTCAGCTGCCTGTGTAGGCTTACATTCTACGTTTCGTTACTCCGCACTTTGATTTAATGTTGAACACCATGGATATGTATTATACTCTGTGGATGTCTCAGACATCTTGATGTAACAAAGTATCTTTCCACTATTTCATACAAGCAAATGCGCGTTCTGGTTGGAAGAAATCCAATTTCTTGGACATGTTTTGTCTGCAAAAGGGATTGCGGTTGATCCCAGCAAGGTCAAGGATATTCTGGAATGGAAATCACCCACTTCAGTGCATCATGTTAGAAGTTTCCTTGGATTGGCTGGTTATTACCACATATTTATCCTGGATTTCTCCAAGATAGTTAAACCCATTACTGGGTTATTGAAAAATGATTTTAAGTTTGATTTGTCCTCTAAGTGCAATGAGGCATTTAAACAGTTGAAAGTATTGTTGACCACAACACCGGTTTTGGCCCAACCGGATATTGAGAAGCCATTCGATGTTTATTGTGACGCATCGGACAGTGGACTTGGATGTGTCTTGATGCAAGGAGGACGAGTAATAGCTTATGCTTCAAGGTAGCTACGCCGGCATGAGGAACATTATCCCACACATGATTTGGAACTGGCTGCAATAGTTCATGCCCTTAAGATTTGGCGTCATTATCTGTTGGGGTATATATGCCACTTATATACGGATCATAAGAGTTTTAAGTATATCTTCACCCAGTCAGAGCTAAACATGAGACAACGAAGGTGGCTCGAACTAATCAAGGATTATGACTGGGAAATTCATTATCACCCAGGAAAGGCTAATGTGGTGGCAGATGCTTTAAGCCGTAAAGCCTCTTGTCATTGTCTCACAGTAAGAACACCTGACACCACTTTATGTCAAGAAATGGCAAAGTTAAATCTAGGGATAGTACAACAAGGAACTTTGACACAATTGAAGCTTGAGTCAGTTATTCTACAAAGGATTATTGATGCTCAAAGAACAGATAAGGGTATCAAATATATTCATGAGAAATTGGAAGCCGGCAAGGCTAATTGTTTAGAAAAGATGATCAAGTAGTGATATGGTTTAAAGACCGCATAGTGGTGCCAAAGGATGTTGAAGTCCGTCAACAAATCCTGGACGAAGTTCATCTTAGTCGGTATTCCATTCACCCTGGAAGCACTAAGATGTATCAAGACTTGAAACAACATTATTGGTGGACTAAGATGAAGGTTGAAATCGCACGCTATGTGGCAAAATGTGACACTTGTAGACATGTCAAGGCATACATATGAAGGCTGCTGGACCGTTACAATCCTTGCCAATCCCAACCTAGAAATGGGAAGATATCAGTATAGATTTCATTGTGGGATTACCCAAGACATTTAAAGGATTTGACTCTATTTGGGTCATAATTGATTGGCTTACAAAGACTACCCATTTTCTTCATGTTAAGGTGAAATATCCAGTGGTTGCATATGCATAACTTTATATCGCTCATATTCTCAGTTTGCATGGAGTTCCCAGGTGCTAATGTGACTGCCTCCGAGATGCCCCCTTCACCCATATCCAGTGTCGCTTCCACTACTTAGGGTTGATGGGTCATTTTGATGCTTTAGGAGGATAGGAACCCACACGAGCTTAGTTAACGACAGATTTTGGACTAGGCTTACGGGTACTTTCCCCTAATTGATGTAACCTGTGATAACTTTTGGGATCAGTGAAATGTTTGTAACCATGTTATCCTCGTTCGAAATTAATGTTTTGATTATGACAATTTCTTTCCGTATGAGATAAAAGCATATTGTTTGAAATTGTGAATTGGGATAACAATGGCGACAATCTCTATTTTCAGATGGCAGCTAGGCAGCGCCGCGGGCATAACGAGCAAGTTCCCCCGCCACCTCCTCCATCTGCCATGGTGCAGGAGATGATGGCTCAGCAGAATGAAATTCTGCGACACCTCTTGCAGCGCCAGCCCCACCCTCAGCAGCATGGTGGAGGCTAGCCACAGCGACCTCCGGCCGCGGCAACCTACCAGGAGTTCCTGAGTACGCAGCCGCCCTTGTTCACCAAGGCAGAGGATACGTTGGACGTTGACGTGTGGTTACGTGTTGTGGAGTCCAAGTTTCCCCTCCTCACGGGAGACTGCCCTGATGACAGCAAGGCTCGCTTCGCCGCACAGCAGCTTCGCGGACCTGCTCGGACTTGGTGGGACCATTTCCGCACCATGCTACCTGCTGGTCATGAAGTTTCTTGGGAGGAATTCAAGACTGCCTTCAGAGGACACCACATCTCAGCCAGAATTCTTGACCGCAAGCTGAATGAATTCCTGGCACTCAATCAAGGAACCCACACGGTATTGCAGTATGCTCAGGCCTTCAACGACCTGTGACAGTACGCAGGGTATCATGCTGTTTCTGATCAGAAGAAGAGAGACCGCTTCCGCAGGGGTCTCAACACCAAGTTGTGTGAGCGTCTCAACACTGTCCGGGCTAATAGCTTCAATTAGTTGGTCAACTTGGCCATCTCACAAGATTGTATTGTAGCTCACCGGGCAGAGAAGAAGAGGAAGGCACCAATGTCAGCACCCTCCGCTCAACCCTAGAGGTTCAGGATTGTTTCCCACAATCAGAGCAGAGGATTTCAGCATCAGACAGGCAGATGGGTGATTAGACCACCTCAGCAGCAGCAAGCACCCAACCGTTTTCCACCTCCCGCTCCAAGGAACAATCAACCTCCGCAGCAGCAGCAGTTCAGCCAGGGAAATGGGAACAAGTGCTTCACTTGTGGCAATGTGGGCCATTATGCCAAGAATTGCCCAAGGAATCAGCAGAGGCAGATGCCAGCACCGAATCAAGATAGGGGAAGAAAGCAGAAGGTGCAAGTTAGGCAAGGGAAGCTCAACTTCACTACTCTAGATGGGTTACCTGAGGGAGCCCCCATCATGACTAGTATCTTTTCAGTTTTTAATCAACCTGCATTAATTCTGTTTGATTCTGGTGCATCTCATAGTTTCATTAGCTAGAAGTTCAGTGCTAAATGTCAACTGCCTTTCTATCATCCAAAAGGGTCCTTCATGATAGCAACACCTGGGGGTAAAATTGCAACCAACCAATTAAACCAAAATGTGCCTATCTCAATGGGAAGTAGGATCTTCAAAACCACACTCCTGATTTTAGGAATAGAGGGTATGGATATCATTCTCGGAGACGACTGGATGACTCAACACCGAGTGGTGTTGGATGTAGCTGCCAGAGCTCTAGAGATCCGTTCTCCTACCTTAGAAGACCTTGTGTTGTATCTACCCAGCCAAGATTCTACTCGATCATGTGCTTTTGCTATGACAGAGTTGCCCTTGAAGAAGAGTCCAGTGGTCTATGAGTATGCAGATGTTTTTCCTAATGAATTACCAGGAATGCCACCAGACCGGGAACGTCACCTATTTCCAAGAGGCCTTACCGGATGCCACCCCGCTGAGTTGGCAGAATTGAAGAAGCAATTGCAAGAATTGTTAGACAAGGGTTTCATCCGCCCAAGTACTTCGCCTTGGTGATGTCCAGCCTTGTTTGTCAAGAAGAAAGATGAAAGCTTGAGGCTGTGCATAGATTACCGCCCACTTAATGCGGTAACTATCAAGAACAAGTATCCTTTGCCTCGTATTGATGTTCTTTTCGATCAATTGGTCAGAGCCAAAGTGTTTTCCAAGATAGACCTTCGCTCCGGCTATCATCAGATCAAGATACGAGCAAGTGATATTCTGAAGACTGCCTTCTCAACCAGATATGGGCTGTATGAATATTTGGTAATGTCATTTGGGCTGACTAATGCACCAACATACTTCATGTATCTGATGAACTCTGTCTTCATGTCTGAATTAGACAAGTTCGTGGTGGTTTTCATCAATAATATCTTGGTGTACTCAAAGAACAAAGAAGAGCATGCCGGTGATTTGCATGTAGTGCTTCAACGTCTGCGAGAGCACCATCTTTATGCCAAATTGTCAAAATGTGATTTTTGGCTAAAGGAAATCAAATTCTTGGGTCACACTATCTCTCAGGCAGGTATAGCTGTTGATCCCGATAAGGTGTAAGAGGTGATGAACTGGAAGCTGCCAACAACTGTCCGTCAGATTCAAAGTTTTCTGGGATTGGCTGGTTATTATTGAAGATTCATTCCGGATTTCTCTCGAATTGCGAAACCCATGACTGAATTGTTGAAGAATGGACCTGTAACGTGCTGGCCACGGTGAGAATCTTTCACGGTGGCGGAAAACTGATTTGGGGGAAGTGAGCAATTCGGAGCCTTTGGTGAACAATTGGAGGCAAGTGCTGGTGCTTTGGCTGGGTAATTACCCTACGGAGCTCATGGTGTACTCAATTTATAGAGTCAGTGAGCGGTGGTGTCCAATTCGAAAGGATTGCGCTGGCGGTCGAGAAGAAGAGATGAGTCACCGGTGCGGTTTACCGTGGCACACACTGGCTGAGGGGCTACGGAGGTCATTGGCGAGCTGTTGTGGCTAGTAGCGACTTGGTTAAAGGGTCATGGTCGTGGCACGATCACGGCGACGATGTTTACCTCGACGACGGCTGGTTAGCCACGTCGCCGGTGCGGTGGATGAGTGACCGAGCGCAACAGTTCCCCAAGCTCATCCCCAGCGCCAGATCTTTCACCCACCATAGTTATCTACACTTCCTTGAGCACGAATCGCTACGGCGGCGACAATCACGGCGCGGAATCACCGGCGGTGAGGGGGGCTGAATCTGAGATCATGTTCAGTTGATTGTACAATTAGACTCCATTGAGACGCTTGATAGAGCAATTTGTAGCACTTCGTTCTTCAATTTTTGTGTAACAACTTGATCTTCGGCCAGTAGGAAAATTGTTGCCCTATAATCCCTTTCTAATTTTGTTATAATGTCCACCATCAAACAGTCACAAGATCTTACTCAAAATCAAGCTCTAAGTTCATCCAACTTCACTGTTAATGAGAATTCAGACTTAGGGCTGACTGACACCCTGACTTTGTGCTCACTTTACTCCAAATTTTTCATGTGACCAAGTCTTAATCACATAAGCAAAGTTGAACTCCTATGTCAGCTCTATATGTTTGATGTGTTGACCCTAGGCAATTCCCTTATATTTTTAGAAATACAGAGCTCCAAAGTCAGCCCTATTCAACTGATTTTGGACTTAGTCACATGAGAGGTATAGAGTGACTTTTTGCAAATAAGCCCAAATCTCATCCTTTGACTTGGAAATCCTCAAATGTGTGAAGCATATGATTTGAGGTGCCCTAATACCTTGGTTTTTGCACTTTGGTCCAAAAGTGTACAAAATTTACACATAACCCCCTAGGGTTTCAATTCAAGGTTTTTCCAGGGGTCTTTTTAGGGTTTTTAACACTTTAGGGTTTTGGTGCTACCCAAGTCCATTAAATGTGATATCTTATGGTCATTTCTAATATGTTTTGAGATTTTAACTTGTTTGGGCTTCATTGTCACTCATAAGCCTAGTTTAGGGTTAAGTACTCTGACCTAGGGTTACTCACATACCAAGTCACATCAATACAACTTGTTTGAAATTTTTGCCTAGTGAATGCACTCTAAGTGTAACAAACACATGATATGCTAATGTTCATGATATTATGCTCAAGTTTTAGTGACAGTAACACCAGGGGTGTTACATCCTTCGCCCCATAAAAGAATCTCGTCCCGAGATTTAAAAGACCTAGGGCAAGTAGTGGAAAAGGAAACGCGTCATATTTTATTTCCCTATTCCTTGTACAAGGCAGGGGGTAGTATGGGGTCTACTCCTCTTTTAAAACAAATGTACATATCTCACAATTTACATGAAGCGAAAAAGCCTAGGAAATTCTTTTATAAAAAGTCTTGGGCTTCCCATGTAGCTTCATCTTCCGTGTTTTGGTTCCATTGTATCTTATAAAATTTGAGAGTTCTTCTTCGGGTAACCCTGTCCTTTTGATCCAGGACTCGAATAGGATGTTCTGAATATGTTAAGTCTGGTTCCAAGGTAACATCCGTTACTTCAATGGTTCGACTTGGAACCCGAAGATATTTCTTCAATTGGGACACATGGAACACATTGTGCACCGCAGACAATGTTTCGGGTAGTTGGAGTCGGTACGCCACTGGTCCAATCTTTCAAGGATAGGAAATGGACCAATGTACCGGGGTGCAAGCTTTCCTTTTACCCCAAAACGAGATACACCCTTCATTGGTGATACTTCCAAATACACATAGTCTTCAACTTGAAAGTACAATGGTTGGCGTCGTTTGTCTGCATAACTCTTTTGTCGAGCTTGTGCTTCTTTCAAATTATGTATAATTCGTTGAACTTTTTCTTCCGTTTCTTTAACCATATCAGGCCTGAAAAACCATCTTTCCCCTGGTTCAGACCAATTTAACGGAGTACGGCACTGTTGTCCATACAAAGCTTCAAAGGGTGACATCTTGATACTTTCTTGATAACTATTGTTATATGAAAATTCTGCCAATGGTAAACAATCATCCCATTTCTGCGGAAATTCTAGAACACATGCTCGCAACATGTCTTCAAGTATCTGGTTCACTCTCTCAGTCTGACCACTTGTTTGTGGATGATAAGCTGAACTGTGAAGCAACTTAGTACCCAAAGATTTGTGGAGTTCTTCCCAGAATTTGGATACAAATTGTGGTCCACGGTCCGACATAATTGTTTTTTGGGATCCCGTGCAGACTGAGAATACGAGCAATATATAGTTCCGCATATGTGGCCACTGTATACTTTACCTTGACTGGAAGAAAGTGGGCGATCTTTGTAAGTCAACAATGATAACCCAGATGGAATCAAACCCTTTTGTTGTCCTAGGTAATCCCACAATGAAGTCCATGCTGATGTCCTCCCATTTGCAAGTCGAGATAGGCAAAGATTGCAGTGGACCAGCAGTTTTCATATGTATGGCTTTGACATGTCTACAAGTGTCACATTTCGCCACATAGCGTGCAATTTCAATCTTCATCTTTGTCAACCAATAATGTTGCTTTAAATCTTGATACATCTTAGTGCTTCCGAGATTAATGGAATAGCGACTAAGATGAGCTTCATCCAGAATTTGCTGGCGGACTTCATCATTCTTGGGCACAACTATGCGGTTACTAAACCATACTATACCTTGATCATCCTTTCTGAAATAGTTTGCTTTACCAGCTTTTATTTTCTCATGAATATATCTCATGCCCTTATCACTTCTTTGTGCATCAATAATCCTTTGCAGAAGAACCGACTCAAGTTTCAATTGGTTTAAGGTTCCATGTTGAATCATTCCCAGGTTCAATTTCTCCATTTCTTGGCATAATGTGATGTCAGAAGTCTTTACTGTGAGACAATGGCAGGAAGCCTTGCGACTTAGTGCATCTGCCACCACGTTGGCCTTGCCTAGGTGATAATGAATTTCTAATTCATAATCCTTAATCAGCTCAAGCCATCTCCTCTGCCTCATGTTTAGTTCTGACTGGGTAAAAATGTACTTCAAGCTTTTATGATCTGTATATATATGGCAGATATTTCCCAGCAGATAATGACGCCATATTTTAAGGGCATGAACCACAGCAGCTAATTCTAAGTCATGAGTTGGATAATGTTCCTCATGCCGACGCAACTGTCTTGAAGCATATGCTATAACTCGTCCTTCTTGCATTAAGACACATCCGAGACCATTGCCTGATGTGTCACAATACACATCAAAAGGCTTTTCAATGTCCGGTTGAGCTAATACCGGAGCAGTGGTCAATAACACCTTCAGCTCCTCGAAGGCTTCGTTGCATCTTGAGGACTAGTTAAATTTTGTATCATTCTTCAATAGACTTGTGATTGGCTTCACAAGTTTAGAGAAATCCAGGATAAACCTGCGGTAATAGCCAGCCAATCCAAGGAAACTTCGAACTTGATGTACAGTGGTTGGTGGTTTCCAATCTAGAATATCCTTGACCTTGCTGGGATCAACCGCAATCCCATTTGCAGATAGTACATGTCCCAGAAATGGGATTTCCTCCAGCCAAAATGAGCACTTGCTGAACTTAGCATACAGTCGATGTTCCCTTAAGCGCGTTAATACGATCCTTAGATGCTGAGCATGCTCCTCTTCATTCTTGGAATATATCAAGATATCATCAATGAAGACCACCACGAATTTGTCCAACTCGGGCATAAATACCGATTTCATTAGATATGTGAAGTGGGCAGGAGCATTCGTTAATCCGAAAGACATAACCAGATATTTGAATAATCCGTACCGCGTAGTAAATGCGGTCTTGGGTATATCTTCGGGTCGGATACAGATCTGATGATAGCCCGACTTGAGGTCAATTTTAGAGAATACCCGAGCTCTGGTAAGTGGATCGAATAAGATATCAATCCGGGGAAGAGGGTACTTGTTCTTAATTGTGACCTCATTAAGGGGTCTATAGTCCACGCACATCCAAAGCGTTTGATCCTTCTTCTTGACAAAGATTGTGGGACAACCCCAAGGTGACGAACTAGGCCGGATGAATCCCTTCTCCAGTAGATCTTGTAATTGAATCTTGAGCTCTGCCAACTCGTTTGGAGGCATTCGGTACGACCTTCTAGAAATAGGAGCTGTACCGGGTTTTAGTTCAATCACAAACTCTACATCTCTTTCGGGAGGTAATCCAGGCATATCTTCTGGAAAGACATCCGGGAATTCACATGCTACCGGAATATCTTGGATCTCCGGTATGGTAGCTTCATAGACTCTGCCAAATGGTTTAGCTAGAATAGCTACAGGGATGGACAAAAAAACTTCTTCATGGCCATAGCTCAACCTAATGGTTCTTAAATCAGTATTGAGGATAGCTTTGTGCTAGGCTAACCAATTCATGCATAGAATTACATCTATATCTTGGCCTTTCAGAACAATCATGCATATTGGTGGGAAAGTCCCGTTCAGCCAATGTTACGGGCACATGGAAAGCCACTTCTTTAGTGAATATTTGTCCCCCAGGCGAATGAATAATAAACCCTTCCCTTGATTCAATGCAAGGAATGCAATATTTGTCCACAAATTTCTTGCTTATCAGCTTATGAATGTGTGCGAAGCACCAGAATCAAAGAGAATGACTGCAGGGTGATTGGCCACAAGAAACATACCCATCATAACCGGCTCTCCCTCCGGTGTAGTGGCCACTTGTGTGTAGTATATTCGCCCAGTCTTCTTTATATTCTTGCCCGCTGCATTATTTGTCGTGTTTCCCTTGCCTTGGTTTGAACTCCCTGAGTTCGGCTGATTGTTGGATTTGTTCTGCCTCAGATATGGGCAGTCTTTGATAAAATGTCCAGACTTCCCACAATTGAAGCAGCCAGTTGAGAAACTAGGGAGGGCGGGGAAACGAGCACCAGGGGCACTCGGCTGATTTGTTGAAGTGGGGGCAGTGGCAGGGCGAATGAAGACAGGCTGTTTAAATGGGTAGGAGGGTGGACGAGGTGAAGAACGGTTTTGATTGAAAGGTCAGATTACCAACGTTGGTCGCTTTTTAGGCCCCTGATTGGACCTGTCACCTCCGAATCCCTTCGATTTTCCTGGGCCTGTATGCTTAGCTTCTACTGCCAACGCTATGCTGACAGCCCTACTGTATGTGAGATCAAGGTTGGTGGCCATTTTTCTTTGAAGCCGGTCATTGAGGCCTCTCATGAAGAAATTCTTCTTTTTTCAGATCAGTATTTACTTGATCAATTGCATACTGGGATAAATGATTAAATTTGTTGAGATACTGCATAACAGTATCTCCTCCTTGCTTGAGTCGCATAAATTCTTCCTATTTCATGTGCAGCACTCCTTCTGGAATATAGTGCTCACAAACACTAATTTAAATTCATCCCACATGACCTGGTGTCCGGCAGGTTGAATGGCCACATAATTTCCCCACCAAGTACTGGCAGGGCCTCTTAACTGTTGAGCCGTGAACAATGTCTTTTGGGTTTTAGTGCAGTGGATGAGTCCAAATTTCTGCTCTATAACCCATATCCATTCATTGGCTTCCAAAGGGTCTTCAACTTTAACGAAAAGTGGGGGACGGGTTTCCGAGAAATCCAGATATGAAGTTTCATGGGGTCCTTGCGGATAAGCCCTTCCGCCTTGTTGCTGAAATTGATTTCCTGCCGTTTCACGCAGAAAGCGGGTGTTGTCGGCGGTCGCATTGACCAAGGCAGCGATAGCCTCGGCCAACGTTGGTGGTACAGGTGGTGGATTGGGCGTGTCTTCCCGACCATGGGACGTTCCCGCACCGTCATGTGCACGAGTTCTAGATGGCATCTGAGGCAAAGAAATATTTGGAAAAATATATCATGCTGATATACACCATCATTTTACATTACTAAGATGTAATGTTACAGACTCATATGTACAACATGACTTCATTACCTATTTTACATTAGTATTATATCTAAACTATACTACTCTAGTACTTATCATCCTTGGTTGCTTCACTGTCTGTTGTAAGGGACCGTTCGTCAGCCAGGTTCATAGAAGGAGGGGCTTGAAAAGGTCCAATTCCCCACCAAGTCCTTCACCTGCTGTTCCTGAGGGTCCGGCTCCCATTCCAACAGGGTCGGCAGCTACGTCTAGGTGCAGTCGTGAATACAGTACATGGACTTCCTCATGCAATGTATTGCAATACACCTGCAAGTTGTCAATGGCCGCACTAAGCTCTTCCACACGAGCACGAGCTTTGGCTTCCCGGTCCCAAGCAATTGAACGTGAGTTGACAGCCATGTCGATTGCCAAATCTCGTTCAGCAAGCTCGTCTTGCAGATGTCGGACGTCAGCTCTTAACTCATTTATACGTTGACCATCTTCTACCCATACCCTATTTTGGTGACGTAGCTCCGTGCGAAGCTGCTCCACTTGGGCTTCTAGGTCTCAAATGGAGCCAGCTGATGTCGAGGTACGCCAATAGGTCCATTGGACTTACGTGTGGTTTTCCTCGTGCGCGGCGGCATATCTCCATAAGGGGAAAACTTATTAGTTTAGTTTTAAAACATGATGCATGCATAATTACGGAATCAACCTTCATGGATTCCCCACCTCCTATACATTGCACTCTGTTATCTGGTCTTATACATATTGAGCCTTGAATTTTTGAACAACACGTAAGGCTTAACAATTGAGTTAGAATCCACCTTAGAGTTGGAAATCAAAGAAGGGAAAAGGACAATGAGAAGAACAATGAGATCCGGTAGCTAATTCTAGAAGGGAGAGGCAAATATTTCCGAGAAGATGCAGAAGGCACGGTATGTTTCAAAGACTGCATGTGTGTCCTCAAAGAAGCTCATGAGATAGCCTATACAATACACCCTAAGAGCGAGAAGATGTATCAGGATCTAAAGAAGAAATTATGGTGGTACGAGATGAAAAGAGAAATTGCAGAACAAGGCTATATGCGATAGTTGTCAAAGAATCAAGGCAGAACATAAAAAAACCAGCTGGTCTATTGCAGTCTCTATAGATCCTCAAAGGAAACAGGATGAGATCGGGATGGACTTTATATTTGGGTTACCCCACACTCTAGCCGGCTATGATTCCATCTAGGTAGTAGTGGAATGTGGCAGAACCTCCCAAGTTATTGGGTCCACATGCACCTACCCTTGTCTCAAAGACCTCAGGCTGCTATGCATGTGCACCACATAACTTAACAGGATCCGTTCGATTGCCCCAAGGACATCGGATAAACCACTTACAACCAGAACCGCGGGATTAAGTAATACAAATCACACACACCAACATTTTTGCAGCGGAAATCTTATTACCAAATTTTAAAAGTTACAAAAATTTTACATTATTTTATCGGAGTGATTGCAAAAGTATAAGTTTGAAATATATGCTAGCTCAAGTGACCATCCTCATTAAGAAGTATAGAAGGGTTACTTAGACTTATAAGAAGGCCGAGCCCACCGGCACTTAACACCATCATCAGCTATGATTTATCTTGATTAGAATTTATACTGTATTATTTTAACAATTCGTGCTTAACTCAGCTTTAATTTCGAATTTTAAATCCAACACACGTCAGTCTGAATTATGGCGACACAAGTCGCGAAAATCTAATCGGAGTTCTAGGGTTATGATTTGGATCAAGGCAAGAAGCAACAGACCGTATTTAATGGATTTCGGCTTCGATAATTTACTCTGCATTTGATTCAGTTGTTTTTAGATGAATTCCGTTCGTCATTCGAACACCTGATTAGAGAACAATTCAATTGAAATTCGTAGACGCGAATTCATGGATAACAAAAAGGGGATTAAATTACTTTACACTGAAAGCCTAGTCATCGAGTTCTATTTAATTAGCCCGGGATAAAAATCGTGAGAATAGATCGAGCTTTCGATTTCGTATTCGCTCGAGCGATGCATTTTAAATAATCATCGGACGCACCGATTATCGGAACAACGATGTTCCGAACATCACGAAAATTTCGGAAGAGCCCGGACAGATAAAAATAAAAACGACGTCGCGCTCGCGACAAACGAAACAAATGCGATATTAAAATCGCGATAAACGAAGATAATTAAAATTTAAAATACGTTTTATCCACTGATATTATGTGCTTAATTCCATACTCGTTGTCGAGCGGAATATAAACACCTCGGGTGTTACAGCCCTCCCCCCTTAAAAGAATCTCGTCCCAAGATTCAGAGCGAAAGACTTCTAAGGGTAGAGAAGCATATAACCCATATCCATATCAGCGATAATCATAAGACAGTCCGGAGTGAAGGCGAGTGCCTCAGAATGTGGTTTCTCTAGCGAACATAACATATATTGCCTTAGGCTGATTTAGAAATGCCCACCAATAGAGATGATGTCTGCCAGAGGAACACATAAGGTTCCATGTGTGTAGTTTGCTTTTTCTGATGACATTGTACTATCTGAGTCTGTTGAGCGAGCGGTGGATATGCGACTTTACCCAAACAGAATTAGATGCAACCTCTTGGGTAAAACACACAGAAAGAGGTTTACCAACAAGTGGTTACGGTAAGTTCATAACACACGAGACAGGTGTGAATGTCGAATAACATCACTGTTAACTCGTGTTAGCCAAAGAATCCAAGTCCAAGAAAAATGATAGAGACTCGAAAAATCACCAGCGAAGGGATCTGTAGATGCAGACTTTGGGTCTAATCCACTTTATAAAGCACTAGGCATGGCTCGACTTGATCACACATGCTGGAAAAATACATGTGAGGCGATCGAGGCATGACTAGAGCGATGATTAGGTGGTTATCAGTCGATTTAACTTGATTTTTGTAAGTATTTTCTTAGGATGGGTTGAACCAAAGTGAGTTCAGACAACTCGATAAAACGATCTCTAAACTCAACCTTTGTTCATTGGGCAGTTACAAGTTAGTAAAACCAACTTGTTGAACTACTTTTGACATTGAGCAAGTTCTCTCAGTACCATCGGTAAGCCAAGGGTTGAGAGTTCACTTTGGTTAACAGGAGATTATGCACTTGGGTAGGGATCCATTGGGTCAGGTTGTTCATCCGTTTCTTCATGTGAGATGAATTATCCACTTGGTTAGGAAATACATGGATTAAATAGGAGAGCGAATGAACAAACTCCTGCATCTCAGCAGCAGGGGAAATCCAATCTCCATTTTGAGAGCTGATTAGTTGTTTTCCAACACTAAAAAGCTCCAAGGCTTCACCTTTACAACAAAGGATGCAAAGGGAACTTGTATAAGTAGTCACTACCAAGATCGAAAGAAAAGAGACCACACATGAAAGTGGTATGGTTTTTGATCCAACAGAAATGACAGATGTTGCTTGGTCACTTCGACAAACAACACCGAAATTGTTTCAAGGAGGAGGTCTACGGAAGATAACATATTGATATAATCTCATAATGGATTATGACTACTAACTATGATACTAGCGTGTGCCGAGTAGCGCAACCATGTGCGCACACACAGAAGGCCCTCGGTTTCGTCACGACACCACCGGTTTTAGTCATAACACCATTATCAGACATAACCAATAAGAAATCTCACGCAACACAAATGAATTGGGCAAGAGTGACAATATACAAAGATAGACTCCACTTGTAAGAATGGTTACAAGTAGAGAGCCAATAGATCATGGCCCAATGAAATAAACAAGGTATGGCCATAACCTAAATTTGATGAAAAGAGTACGATGGGAGACTGTTAATTCAGCCCCAAGCATATTTCTATGCCCTCGCAACAATTACAAGTCAAGGATTAAGTTGGTATGCCTTCGATAAGTATGGGGAAACCAAAGGCATCAAATTCAAGAAAAAGGTCGGACATGCCTTTCCTAGGTTAGGTTGATAAAGCAACATGGCGGTCCTTAAAAACAGGCAAACTGGATAAGGTACATCAGCTTGCACCAACTGAATAAGGATATGGTTTAGGATGGGGACATGACTTGAGATTCTTGGTTTAAGCTTAGGTACAATTTATGTCCAATAAGGAAATTACCTAAGCATTTATTTGTATAAGTTTGGGTCATGGAAGGGTAACGGAAAAATCAATTTTGGGTCAAGGTTCACTAAATAAGAACATGGCCTAGTTTCGGGTTTAGGCAATCAATTACCAACCTTTTATCGGCACATCAAGCACAAGAGCAAACACATATATAATTTCTAAATAGATTACCTAAGAATGGAGGACAGCTATCTCATCGAAGTTCATAATACCGTATTACACCACATTATTTACAATCATCTAGTTACTGGAATAAAGATGAGAGAAGCACTTTGGGTGTATAGGTGACAAACATGATGTAACAATCAGGATGCATGCTCGTCCTATGCGTCCTCACAAAATTTTGCCAGTATCACAATGTGGCAATAACGTTCTATATCGGTGGCATACCTACAATTCTCACGGTATTTTGCTAGTCGTCTGCTACACATACGTTTTTGAGGTTAGTGTACCTGCAGAAAATTCCATCACAGCCCAATTTCCCAATGATGCAATTCACACATGACAGTATATCACAGTTTATACTCCATATATTGCTATATGGAGGCCAGCTCATCATTAAGCACCGAACCACGCATAGGCACCGTTGCCACACTTTAACCATAGGGCAACTCATTATGGTAACTCACCTTCTTACCTGAGTGTAGGTGCGTTGTTACAAGTACATTACACTTCTCAGTAGTCCCATGTATGTATACCCATACACATCCATGGGGTACCGAATTCCTAGAAAAGTAAATACTCCACATCGCAGCCTTAATATATACATATGTGGAACATGTATATAATCAAGCGCTACAATTAAGCACTTCCCTAGACCGACAGTTGTTCGGTCATGCTCTCACATCTCACCTTACCTTGAGCGTCGATCCATTCAAAACTGAATGGCCTTAAAAATAATAATACACATGTATGCAATACCCACCCGGTTGTGGGTTAGTGGTTTTCAAATAAGCCACCTGATAGTCCTTAGTTTAGGGCTGAATAGAGGATGTCGCTAGCATTATAGTTTTTTTTCAAAACTATTTTTCAAAGCCAAACAATGTGTTTAGTTGAAAATAGGTTTTTTTCAAAACCAAAAAATTTGTTTTGAAAATATGTATGTGACCGTATATACTTAATCCTGCTCCGATACCAGCCTGTGGCAGAACCTCCCAAGTTATTGGGTCCACATGCACCTGCCCTTGTCTCAAAGACCTCAGACTGCTATGCATGTGCACCAGATAACTTAACAGGATCCGTCCGATTGCCCCAAGGACATCGGATAAACCACTTACAACAAGAACCGCGGGATTAAGTAATACAAATCACACACACCAACATTTTTGCAGCGGAAATCTTATTACCAAATTTTAAAAGTTACAAAAATTTTACATTATTTTATTGGAGTGATTGCAAAAGTATAAGTTTGAAATATATGCTAGCTCAAGTGACCATCCTCATTAAGAAGTATAGAAGGGTTACTTAGACTTATAAGAAGCCCGAGCCCACCAGCACTTAACACCATCATCAGCAGCACAAGACTAAAACTTGAAAAACAACAGGGAATAAAGCCCTGAGTACGGAATTACTCAGCAAGATTTAGCCGACTAAAGAAAAGACTCTCAAGGGTATGCTGGCTAGAGGGGTTCAAGGTATGGCTTATCAAGTATCAAAGACTCTGTTTTGCAGAAAAGCTTACTAAAAGTGTATCCTTAAAATCCGTTTTACTTGTCAGGTTAAGTAAAATTACCTGCATCTAGAGTTCTTTCTACCCAAGTTTAAGCACTTGGCCTGTACTAGCCATCTTTTCATCATCCCTTTAGTTCACTGGATTGCTACGTGTAGGGCAGTGACCAAGTCTTCATGTCCGCGAAGTTACGGCGATCCGAATCGATTATACTCAGCTGAGGATCTCCAATCACACGACATATGTAGCACTTAACCCTTGCATATGTCAACTCGCCACCAGGGTTCTTAAGACCAGATCAGGTACACGCCAACCGAGAGCACAGATACACCACCGTCCAACCTCTTGCCACGGAGGGTATACACGCTACTCTCGCCATCTCTCCACTCCCATTGCGTGTTATCTTATTCTGGTAATAGTCTACCCGAGGCAAAGCTTACCCATGATGAGGCATGTGACCAGTTAAAGGGTCCTTGATCAGCAAGCCTACATCGGCATGGTCCTTAATTGACTCAGACGGAGACACTACACCGAGACTCTTTTCTCGTGCAAGTCAACCGCCCGGTCTTAGCTTAATTAATTTCAACCCAAAGTCTGGCACCTAGCAGAGGTACATCTTTTCCGATGTTGAACCCATCAAGGCCTTTGACAGATCCACCATCAAGTTTTATTTTTGAAAACATTCCCACCCACTGAAGTATCACCTTTGTTTTAAAACAAAACATTTTTGTATGCTAAAGCAAGGCTAAGCATCATAAAATTCTTTTCAAAACGGGTATCAAGGAAGGGTAATCAATTTTTCAAGGAAGGAAATGCATCAGCGGTTTAGCACCCAACTCCTATCACCTAATGCATCAAACAAGGTGATAAAGATTTTAAAACATCAAGGAGGTGACGAATGCACCAGGGCTTGCCTAAATAACACTAGGTTAGTGTTGTTAGGTGAAGTCCACTTGATGATCAGCTTTTGGCTTGGCCCTTGTTCAGATTATCCATCTTTCGGTTTGTCCATCAGCTTCATCCTGCAGATTAGCCCGCGCTTGGGGTCGACTTGGATCATCTTCCGCTTCACGCGATTATTTATCGTACCTCATGAGATGCATGATGCACATGTATGAGCACGAGTATAACGAGTATAATATAGATAATCTACACTAAAAAGGATGAAACACTTAAAATCAAGCATTAAAATCAATTAACAAGCATTAAGCATCATGAATATCACAGCAGGGCATCAACTACATCCATTAACCAAATTGACATAATAACACTAGAACATCTATTTTTATTCCTAGCTTTTTACTAACTCTTTAAACTGTGTATCTTAATTACTTGTTTTACCGATTTATCGATCATCACAACATACGCATGCTAAATTAATAACATTTATTGAGATCAACAATTCTATTCAACCTATTTATAGACCTAGTTGACTGGAACACGAATCAACTTACCTTGACTAATTTGACGAGATAATCGGAAGCACGACGACGGGTTCCGGTTGACGTCACCCAGGGGCCTTCTTTTCTTTGGTAATCAATTGCTGAAGATCTTTTCCTCAACTGAATAATTTTGATGAATCGAACTTGAGTCGCGCAGGATGTTCGAGCTTTTTGTCGCGCACATGGTGAACACCACACTGCTAGCTTCGTCTTCACCCGATTCTTGGAATTTCTTGCTGACACGTGGAACGATGACGACACAGAAGGGTGACGTATATAGAGCTGCACACGCGACGCGACGACGAACGACACTAACCGGAGGAATCGATGACACGATTGGGAATTAAAGCCGAGCGAGCCGAGAGGGTGCGCTGGCGAGCAGAAATAGGACGTGCGATGAGGCTGAGCGTTGGTAAGAAAAACATGTTGGCCAGGGAACTCAGCACGGCGCGACGATTTGGCAGACAGGGAGAACATGACGACAAGAGGCAAGGTTTGCAGATGCCACGACGGGGCTGCCCAAACACAAAAATGACGACGTGGGGCGAGTAACGCGCACACACGTCGCAACAAAACGATGGTGGTTCAAGGCTTGATATTTCCTGGAGCAGAGCAAGGGTGCTGGGAGTTCACAGCGGTGCTCCACGACGGCCATCACCGGCGTCGAGCAAGGAGCGATTTAGCGAGGTCGACGGCAAACAACTCGACGACGAGCTGGAATACTAGGGTGACCCGAGCGCGACGGATGTGCCGTAGTCAAGCAGTGGGACGTGGCTGCGCGCAGAGGAGTAACAAAGGCCGAGTAGAGAAACGCAGGGGACGCGCGTGGGATCACTAGTAGAAAAGAGCTCATAGCCTGCGGCACCCATAAATTATCACTGGCGGTTTCAGTTATCACGCGCCAGTAAAAAAACAAGGTGGACCCGACTTAGGAACCGCCAGTGGAAACCCATTTTCACTAGCGGTTATCTTAACACAACCGCCAGTGGAAATAGGGTATTTCCACTGGCGGTTGGTGTAACAGAACCGCCAGTAGAAAGCAATTTCCACTGGCGGTTGGTGTAACAGAACCGCCAGTGTAAATACCCTATTTACACTGGCGGTTGTGTTAAGATAACCGCCAGTGGAAATAGGTTTCCACTGGCGGTTTTTCAAGCCAACCGCCAGTGAACTGTCTGTTATAAATACCCCTCTTCTTCCCCGCGACAGTGAACTGTATGCTCGCAGCCAGCTTCCATTGGAGGCGATTTTGGAGGTCCAGATTTCACAAAAATATAAGGGGGGAGGTTTTGGTCTTCATTTCTTGGAAGAAGGTGGATAAGAAAGGTTGGTTTATGTTTCTTTGTCAATTTTTGTTCATTCTTGCTCAATTTTAGCCACATTTTGGATCTAGGGTTTTACATGTGAGAGAGAAGAGTATAGCTAGGTAATTTTCTCTATTTCCTCAAATGAGGTTGCATAAGATGGTTAGTTTTTGTCTATTCCCTCTCCTTTTTCATGTTTAGTTGCTTAATGAATGGTGAATGTGTTGTATGGAAGATTGGTTTAATTATGTTTCAATTGTTAGTTATTGTTTATTTTTGCTCAATTTTAACTACATTTTGAAACTAGGCTTTCACCATGTGTTAAAGATAGGTTTGGGTATTAATTTTTTTTTGTTTATTAGTTGCTAGGAAAGTTTGGCTTATGTTTCTTTTGCCAAATTTTGTTCATTTTTCCTCCATTTTAGCCACATTTTGGATATAGGGTTTCACCATGTGTTAGAGATAAAGTAGTCTAACTACTTTTATTGGAAGAGATAAAGTAGTCTAACTACATTTGTATATATACCGATCAATATGTACTGTATATATACATGCATGGTAATCTGACTTGCCATGAAAACTTCGGACTGGAAGGGTAGGCAGCAGATGTCGCACTCCAACGCGTCCTTCTCCATGGATAGTGTCACAGTCGCCTCTTCCTCATCCTCCAACCCCGACTCTTCCTCATCCTCCATGTGCAGCATGTAATTTTACATGACTTTCTAGAGAGGAGAGGGAGAGGGAGAGAGAGCTATTGTTGCCAATGCGCTCGGAGCAGGTGCAGCACTTCCCGTCCGTGCGGATGCAGCACTTTGCACAACCAGAATGCCCGTTCTTGCACTGATTTTACACAGAGCAGAGCATCATGCTGGAGTCTACCGATCAATATGTACTGTATATATACATGCATGGTAATCTGACTTGCCATGAAAACTTCGGACTGGAAGGGTAGGCAGCAGATGTCGCACTCCAACGCGTCCTTCTCCATGGATAGTGTCACAGTCGCCTCTTCCTCATCCTCCAACCCCGACTCTTCCTCATCCTCCATGTGCAGCATGTAATTTTACACGACTTTCTAGAGAGGAGAGGGAGAGGGAGAGAGAGCTATTGTTGCCAATGCGCTCGGAGCAGGTGCAACACTTACCGTCCGTGCGGATGCAGCACTTTGCACATCCAGAATGCCCGTTCTTGCACTGATTTTACACAGAGCAGAGCATCATGCTGGAGTCTACCGATCAATATGTACTGTATATATACATGCATGGTAATCTGACTTGCCATGAAAACTTTGGACTGGAAGGGTAGGCAGCAGATGTCGCACTCCAACGCGTCCTTCTCCATGGATAGTGTCACAGTCGCCTCTTCCTCATCCTCCAACCCCGACTCTTCCTCATCCTCCATGTGCAGCATGTAATTTTACACGACTTTCTAGAGAGGAGAGGGAGAGGGAGAGAGAGCTATTGTTGCCAATGCGCTCGGAGCAGGTGCAGCACTTACCGTCCGTGCGGATGCAGCACTTTGCACATCCAGAATGCCCGTTCTTGCACTGATTTTACACAGAGCAGAGCATCATGCTGGAGTCTACCGATCAATATGTACTGTATATATACATGCATGGTAATCTGACTTGCCATGAAAACTTCGGACTGGAAGGGTAGGCAGCAGATGTCGCACTCCAACGCGTCCTTCTCCATGGATAGTGTCACAGTCGCCTCATCCTCCAACCCCGTCTCATTGTAAAGCCCAAAAATTGGTAGGAAAAAAAATAATAATAAATAAGTAAATTTATAAGTGGATGTTTCGAGGATCCCTTGATTTTCTCTACATACTCAATTAATGGCATTAAATTATGTAAATAACAAATAAAATAGATACATAAATGTGCATTCCATGAAGTTTCCTTATAAGTTTACACTTTGTATTCAAATTTGTGAAACAAGCTTAAGCTAGAAAACTAGAATTTGAAATTGGAAATATAAAATAAAAGAGAAGAAAAAGGAAAAGAATATGTGCTATAGGGAAAAATAGTAATAATAATATATAAATAAATATATATTCTTATACTGGTATTTTTGTGAACTTGGACTATGTGTAAAACTCACTAACAAATTCAAATTCAAATGGTAAACTTTGAAATGGAGAAAGAAATGCAAAATATAAAAGAAAATAAAAAGAGAAACTCACCCCTAACCTGGGCCGACTATTCCCTCCCCCGGCCCATCCCGTTTTCCCCTTTCCCCCTGTTTGGGCCACCGCTCAGCCCACCTCCGCGTCAGCCTCGCCTTGGCTCTCTCACGCGCGCGCGCGTAACGCTGGCGTATGGACCCAGGCGGTCAGCCTCAGCCACCTCACTCCACGCGCGTTCATTCGGCCACCGACTGGTGGGACCCACTCGTCAGGCTCATCCCCTTCCACAACAACCTCCGCTCGGCGCGCCGTGAACGCCGAGCTCCGCGCGCGCGCGCGCGATTTCCGCAGCCCGAGCGCAACCAACCTCGGACCCGCCTCCTATAAGACCTATGTCTTTCCTCGGTACCCAAGCCATAGCCGTGCGCGCCGTCGCCTAGCTTCGCCGCACACCGAGAGAAAGGGAAGTGCGCCGCCGCTGTGGGGTGGTCTGCTCGGCTACCGGCTCTGGGACGTCGGCAACCGTTGTGGGTATTCCCGGGGTCGCACCGAAGGAGTCCGTGTGGTCGCCAGGCCAGCTCGGTGGGCGAAACCTCGCCAATTTCTCGCCGTGAGTTACAAGCCACCGTGAATCCGCCCCTCGTCGTGGCTAGCTTTGTTCCGACCGCCAATCTCGGTGAGCTTACTCCCCATTGCCTCGTACTGTTGTCCCCTTCGCGAAGCATTGCTCGGATCGAAGAATAGCCTTAGGGATCGTTGAGCGCGCGGGGTCCGGCGATGGCGCCGCCACGGATGGATAGCTCCGCCGTGCTCTCTCGTCGGGATGGGGGGGAGAACTTTGCCGCCGTCGGTTTGGCGATGAACGGCTGAGATTAGAAACAACGCATACCGCTTCGATGAATTGATCCGGACCGTTGGATGGGGATCGGGCGTATTCGAAGCCACCTTGGGTATTTTAAATCCGATCCGTAGATCTCGGATCGGGCGGCCACCAGCGCGTACCGGTTCGGGGTGGTACTCGATTTAATCGGGGCATCCATCTCTGATCGGACGGTAGATACTCATCTATACCCCTTCGGTCTGGCCGTCTTCCAAAAGAGCCCCCGCGTTTAGTTGAAATAGAACCCGCCGTCCCTCGCTACTGTACTCTGAGTCTCGGGTTTCTTGCGTTGAGACCCCTGACTTTTCCAGGATTTGACGCGCAGTCCAGATAACAGAGAAATTAGATAATTAATATTAAAAATTGATTTTTAGTATAAAAATAAATCTTAAAACTTGTATAATTCATATTTAATTCATTTTAACTCCAAATTGAGTCATTCCAGTTGCAATAATTTTATTTTAATATTGTATATCAACTAGTAACACTGTTTAGCCATGAAACTTGAAGCAAAATTGTTCATTTGAATTAATCTGTTCTAGGTGCTTAATAACTTCAGAAATTCATAACTAAATAACTATAACTCCAAATTTAGTGATTCTTGTTCCTACGATCTCGTAGCAGCATGTAGATTATTATTACGTGGTTTATTCCTATGTTTGGTGTGATGTTAATTTTGCATGTACTATGTTTGTCTGTATTGCTACGTTTAGCAGTGAGGACACGTGTCATCTGAAGATCATCCTGGTACCTGGAATCTCAAGTCCCAGGCAAGTTGTGCCCTTGATCCCTTCTTTTTACCCACTCATGTTCTAATTAATCATAATGATCTGCATAGGTTAATTTTGATGGGACCCAATAGGTTACCCTAGTTTGTCTATCTTTATACCTTGTTTACCACTGAACTTTTTGGGTAGTACTTGCTAGTGCTTTATGTGGTTTTGGGTATGAAGGTATAATATTCATGATCACACTTTTATTATATGTTTATTATTACTGTTCATGATAAGATCATTATGTTAATTGGAACATGGAGCGACCACCCGGGAAAACAGTGCTACCACAAGGGAGGAATGGGACCCCTTGGCTGATTAATTAGGAAAGCTAGTGGAAGACTACCTTACCCGAAAGGGGCAAGAGCAGTAGGGGAGTGGTCAGTGTAGGGAGGCCCTCAGGAGGATTTTGCTGCGATGGCGGTCCTGCAAGGGATTCCTGCATTGGAACTTCCTATAAACTGTAGCGGGTTTTCGGAAGCTAGTGGAACTTTGTAAAGGCCTCGTAGTGGATCCCTAGCCATTCACCTCGGAAGTGTCTAAGGGCCTTGCAAACCCTGGCGACATGGGATACACGACTTGTGGGTAAAGATGCGCAACCTCTGCAGAGTGTAAAACTAGTATACTAGCCGTGCTCACGGTCATGAGCGGCTCGGACCCTCACATGATTAATTTATGGAACTAAATTCAATTTGTCATATGCATTGCATCGCAGGTGAAGTTGTTACTTTTGTTCTACTACTTAATTGGGTTTGGTATTTACTTATACTTAGTAACTGCTAATAAGATTTTGACCAACTTTAAAAGCAATGCTCAGCTACAACCATCCTCTTTGGTAAGCCTTACACTTCACATGAGCTCCCACCTTTGGCGAGTTCATGCACATTATTCCCCACAACTTGTTGAGCGATGAACGTATGTGAGCTCACTCTTGCTGTCTCACACACACCACAGGTCAAGAACAGGTACCGCAGGATGAGGCGCTTGGAGGATGATGTGACGAGTTCGTGAGAGGTCTAGGTCGTCGTCTCCCAGTCAACTTTGGGTTGCTGGACCGTTGTCTCCTTATAATGTAATTATTTATTTTGTATAGAACTCCTGTTATATATAAAGATGTGACATTCGATCCTGTGCCACTATACATCATATGTGTGAGACTTGGTCCCAGCATACCTGGTGTTTATGTTCGCGCCCGGGTTTTGGACCCCTAAAATCCGGGTGTGATAGAAGTGGTATCAGAGGAATGTTGACTGTAGGACGAAACCTAGATAGAACTGGACAACCAATACTTACTTACCTTTACTACTCTGATTCTTTTCTATACTTTTCTTAATCTATTCTTATCTATTTCCGCTTTACTCTGATTATTCTTACCTTTTCTTTCTAAAGACAAACTTGGATTTCACACTTTGGAATCCTGTGGTTAAAGTGACCTTTAGGAATAGGAGACCTAATCCTAGGAACAAAAACAAAACTATGTTTATAAGTATCTATGCACTTGAATGTTTGTTCTTATGATACTTGCCTGATTTGGATCTTTGATTGAGTGTGATGAGTTGTGGAATAATGTCCACAATTGCATCTGCATATACACATAGGTATAAAAATATATTTATAAAATAACTAGACAACCTAGATTGTCCCCATTGGAACATATCTAGCTTAAGAGATTTATCTTATCCTAAAAGCTCTCATTCTAACCAATTCATCTTATCTTAAAAGATTCTCCCTTATCTTAATAGATCCATCTTATCTCGAAAAAGATTCTAACCTTTCGTACCAGATCTAACTGACCTCAAAAGATTTTACCTTATCCTTATGGATTCACATTGCCCTAATTAGCATATTGATCCCACTCTAGAATAACAACCATGTGATAATCCAAAATTTACTTAGATCTTAACCAGTCTAATCTAGTGATATCCAACCTAAACTAGATTTTATCTAATCTAATATGATCTAATCTAGAGTAAGTTACTTAATGCTGGTACAAGAGATAAAATCCATACCCCTCATGCACTTAAAAATAAATTAGTGCCTTAAACCCACTCAGCCACATGCATGAGATCTGATCTAACCAATAGAGCCATGATGAATGGTATAACCTTTCTATTCCCACCTAATAACAAACAAACTTTTAACCTACATCTTGTAGTCTATCTCACCCATATATATCTCTCATCTTGACAGATTCCATCTTACCCTTGGATATTCACCTTATACAACTGGTTACCCCAATCTGGACGTAAAACAAAGATTAAGCCCTACTAAAGAATCTTCAGATTATAACCAGCTACTAGCTTATTCATTCCGCTTATTGAATAATTTCCTTCGCAAAACTATTACCATATGCTTCTAACTTTCATGGTCAATACCAGGAAAGGAAAGATTATCACGTAACAGCAAACAGAAATGAATCCTCCAAATCCTCCACCTGTTGAAATCGATCAAGTGGTTGCTGCCCAAAGACTGGTAATACAACAATTAACAGACCTGGTGACCGAGATGCAAAATCAGATAAGACAAGAACGCGAGGAAATACGTCAGGTCCGCCAAGAAATAAGGCAAGCACGGTTGGAGAGACAACAACAACAACAACCTCCACCACCACCACCAGCTCCACCAAGCTACATAAATATAAATTATGATGATTTGTAAGATCTAGATGTTACTTTAGTTAGTAGATGATATGATATTATTTTAGAAGGAATAATAAGGTCTAATTGACCCATGTGTTGCTAATAAAGTATGCATCATGCCGAGATTTCTTTGTTTGTGCATATGTTCCGAGAACAATATGAGCATACATCCCTTTTATTACTAATCTCGAGGACGAGATTATTTTTAAGGGGGGTAGGATTTGTAAAGCCCAAAAATTGGTAGGAAAAAAAATAATAATAAATAAGTAAATTTATAAGTGGATGTTTCGAGGATCCCTTGATTTTCTCTACATACTCAATTAATGGCATTAAATTATGTAAATAACAAATAAAATAGATACATAAATGTGCATTCCATGAAGTTTCCTTATAAGTTTACACTTTGTATTCAAATTTGTGAAACAAGCTTAAGCTAGAAAACTAGAATTTGAAATTGGAAATATAAAATAAAAGAGAAGAAAAAGGAAAAGAATATGTGCTATAGGGAAAAATAGTAATAATAATATATAAATAAATATATATTCTTATACTGGTATTTTTGTGAACTTGGACTATGTGTAAAACTCACTAACAAATTCAAATTCAAATGGTAAACTTTGAAATGGAGAAAGAAATGCAAAATATAAAAGAAAATAAAAAGAGAAACTCACCCCTAACCTGGGCCGACTATTCCCTCCCCCGGCCCATCCCGTTTTCCCCTTTCCCCCTGTTTGGGCCACCGCTCGGCCCACCTCCGCGTCAGCCTCGCCTTGGCTCTCTCACGCGCGCGCGCGTAACGCTGGCGTATGGACCCAGGCGGTCAGCCTCAGCCACCTCACTCCACGCGCGTTCATTCGGCCACCGACTGGTGGGACCCACTCGTCAGGCTCATCCCCTTCCACAACAACCTCCGCTCGGCGCGCCGTGAACGCCGAGCTCCGCGCGCGCGCGCGATTTCCGCAGCCCGAGCGCAACCAACCTCGGACCCGCCTCCTATAAGACCTATGTCTTTCCTCGGTACCCAAGCCATAGCCGTGCGCGCCGTCGCCTAGCTTCGCCGCACACCGAGAGAAAGGGAAGTGCGCCGCCGCCGTGGGGTGGTCTGCTCGGCTACCGGCTCTGGGACGTCGGCAACCGTCGTGGGTATTCCCGGGGTCGCACCGAAGGAGTCCGTGTGGTCGCCAGGCCAGCTCGGTGGGCGAAACCTCGCCAATTTCTCGCCGTGAGTTACAAGCCACCGTGAATCCGCCCCTCGTCGTGGATAGCTTTGTTCCGACCGCCAATCTCGGTGAGCTTACTCCCCATTGCCTCGTACTGTTGTCCCCTTCGCGAAGCATTGCTCGGATCGAAGAATAGCCTTAGGGATCGTTGAGCGCACGGGGTCCGGCGATGGCGCCGCCACGGATGGATAGCGCCGCCGCACTCTCTCGTCGGGATGGGGGGGAGAACTTTGCCGCCGTCGGTTTGGCGATGAACGGCTGAGATTAGAAACAACGCATACCGCTTCGATGAATTGATCCGGACCGTTGGATGGGGATCGGGCGTATTCGAAGCCACCTTGGGTATTTTAAATCCGATCCGTAGATCTCGGATCGGGCGGCCACCAGCGCGTACCGGTTCGGGGTGGTACTCGATTTAATCGGGGCGTCCATCTCTGATCGGACGGTAGATACTCATCTATACCCCTTCGGTCTGGCCGTCTTCCAAAAGAGCCCCCGCGTTTAGTTGAAATAGAACCCGCCGTCCCTCGCTACTGTACTCTGAGTCTCGGGTTTCTTGCGTTGAGACCCCTGACTTTTCCAGAATTTGACGCGCAGTCCAGATAACAGAGAAATTAGATAATTAATATTAAAAATTGATTTTTAGTATAAAAATAAATCTTAAAACTTGTATAATTCATATTTAATTCATTTTAACTCCAAATTGAGTCATTCCAGTTGCAATAATTTTATTTTAATATTGTATATCAACTAGTAACACTGTTTAGCCATGAAACTTGAAGCAAAATTGTTCATTTGAATTAATCTGTTCTAGGTGCTTAATAACTTCAGAAATTCATAACTAAATAACTATAACTCCAAATTTAGTGATTCTTGTTCCTACGATCTCGTAGCAGCGTGTAGATTATTATTACGTGGTTTATTCCTATGTTTGGTGTGACGTTAATTTTGCATGTACTATGTTTGTCTGTATTGCTACGTTTAGCAGTGAGGACACGTGTCATCTGAAGATCATCCTGGTACCTGGAATCTCAAGTCCCAGGCAAGTTGTGCCCTTGATCACTTCTTTTTACCCACTCATGTTCTAATTAATCATAATGATCTGCATAGGTTAATTTTGATGGGACCCAATAGGTTACCCTAGTTTGTCTATCTTTATACCTTGTTTACCACTGAACTTTTTGGGTAGTACTTGCTAGTGCTTTATGTGGTTTTGGGTATGAAGGTATAATATTCATGATCACACTTTTATTATATGTTTATTATTACTGTTCATGATAAGATCATTATGTTAATTGGAACATGGAGCGACCACCCGGGAAAACAGTGCTACCACAAGGGAGGAATGGGACCCCTTGGCTGATTAATTAGGAAAGCTAGTGGAAGACTACCTTACCCGAAAGGGGCAAGAGCAGTAGGGGAGTGGTCAGTGTAGGGAGGCCCTCGGGAGGATTTTGCTGCGATGGCGGTCCTGCAAGGGATTCCTGCATTGGAACTTCCTATAAACTGTAGCGGGTTTTCGGAAGCTAGTGGAACTTTGTAAAGGCCTCGTAGTGGATCCCTAGCCATTCACCTCGGAAGTGTCTAAGGGCCTTGCAAACCCTGGCGACATGGGATACACGACTTGTGGGTAAAGATGCGCAACCTCTGCAGAGTGTAAAACTAGTATACTAGCCGTGCTCACGGTCATGAGCGGATCGGACCCTCACATGATTAATTTATGGAACTAAATTCAATTTGTCATATGCATTGCATCGCAGGTGAAGTTGTTACTTTTGTTCTACTACTTAATTGGGTTTGGTATTTACTTATACTTAGTAACTGCTAATAAAATTTTGACCAACTTTAAAAGCAATGCTCAGCTTCAACCATCCTCTTTGGTAAGCCTTACACTTCACATGAGCTCCCACCTTTGGCGAGTTCATGCACATTATTCCCCACAACTTGTTGAGCGATGAACGTATGTGAGCTCACTCTTGCTGTCTCACACACACCACAGGTCAAGAACAGGTACCGCAGGATGAGGCGCTTGGAGGATGCTGTGACGAGTTCGTGAGAGGTCTAGGTCGTCGTCTCCCAGCCAACTTTGGGTTGCTAGACCGTTGTCTCCTTATAATGTAATTATTTATTTTGTATAGAACTCCTGTTATATATAAAGATGTGACATTCGATCCTGTGCCACTATACATCATATGTGTGAGACTTGGTCCCAGCATACCTGGTGTTTATGTTCGCGCCCGGGTTTTGGACCCCTAAAATCCGGGTGTGACACTCATCCTCCATAGAGAGAGAGATAGAGGAGAGAGAGAGATAGAGGAGAGAGAGAGGAGAGAGAGAGAGAATAGAGAGAGAGAGGAGAGAGAGAGGGTTTCACATTTTAGCCACATTTTTGGATATAGGGTTTCACCATGTGTTTTATGTTACTTTTTTACAGGTGGTGATGGAGAGGACATCCTGGATGTATAACTTATCAAGGCTAGATCCATCATACATATCCGAGGTCCATAGGTTTATTGATGTCGCTACGAACCATGCTTGGAGAACAAAGACAAAACACATATATTGTCCATGCATGGACTGCAAAAATGCTGCTGTATTTAATGACACAGAACAAATCATATCTCATCTGGTATGCCGAGGATTTATGAAGGATTACACAATTTGGACAAAGCATGGAGAGGGTAGCTCTTCGCCTTATACGACTGGAAACCGTGAGAACATCGACGATAGATTTCAGTTCGTTCACGAGACACACCAACCTCTTCCACAGAGCGAACATGTAGTGCAAAATGTTACTGATCATGGTTACGCTGGAGGAAATGAACATGATAGACCTCATGTTCTGCCAAGTGTTATGGATGAGGAAGATGCAGAGTTGCTAGAGGCAATGTTGCGTCGTCATACAGATCAATCGATGTTCTTAATGAAAGGTATGGAGTCCCTGAAGAAGGCAGCAGAAGAGCCTTTGTACGACGAGTCTAAGGGTTGTACCAAAGAGTTCACGACGCTCCGGTCTGTGCTAAAGCTGTTGATGTTAAAAGCTAAATATGGTGTGTCTGATGCTGGCTTCGATGCGTTCTTGAGTATTATCGCAGACATGCTTCCAAAGGAGAACAATGTGCCTGCTAACACGTACTATGCAAAGAAACTAATCAGTCCGCTCACTATGGGTGTGGAGAAGATCCACGCGTGTAGAAATCACTGTATCCTTTATCGAGGTGATGATTATAAAGACTTGGAGAGCTGCCCAAAGTGCGGTGCAAGTAGGTACAAGACGAATAAAGACTATCGAGAGGACGAAGAGTGTGTTGCATCCGTGTCTAAAGGGAAGAAGCGAAAGAAAGCCCAAAAAAAGACTTCAAAATCCACGAGCAAAGAAAAAGAAGAAGTAGACTATTATGCGCTCAAAAAGATTCCTGCTTTGGTGATGTGGTACCTCCCCGTCGTCGATCGATTGAGGTGTTTGTTCGCTAATCCTGAGGATGCCAGACTTATGAGCTGGCATGCTTCTGATGAGCACAAAAACGATGGGAAGCTTCGACATCCAGCCGATGGGAAGCAGTGGCAAGATTTCAATGACAACCACCGAGACTTTGCCGATGAACCGAGAAATGTTAGGTTCGCACTGAGTACTGATGGAATGAACCCATTTGCTGAGAGGAGCAGCAAGCATAGCACATGGCCGGTGATCCTCACCATATACAACCTTCCTCCATGGTTGATGCAGAAACGGAAGTACATTTTGCTAACCATCCTTATTTCTGGACCTACACAACCTGGAGTTGACATGGATGTATTTTTGGAGCCCTTAATGGAGGATATGAAAATATTGTGGGAAACGGGTGTTCAAATGTTGGATGAGTATCGTAAAGGTTCATTCACGCTGAGAGCAATTCTTTTTGTTACGATCAACGATTACCCTGCTCTCTTCACATTATCAGGCCAGTTTAAGGGAAAGGTTGGTTGCACAGTATGCATTGATGGAACTGCTTACGTATCCCTTGCTGCATCTAGGAAGATAGTTTACATGAGGCACAGACGCTTTTTATTGGAAGGACACAGGTACCACATGCGAAAGATGGATAAGTACTTCGACAATAATGGTGAACTACATTCTACTGCTCCATCGGGTAACAATAAGGTCATAGAGTTTTTGAAATAGTCAGGAATATCAAGTTTGTTTTCGGGAAGAAGACAAAAGACGGAAAAACAAGGAAGGATGTCAAACCAGCTTCGGGGGCTATATTCAAGAAGAAGTCTATTTTCTTCGAGTACTTGCCTTACTGGAAAGAGTTAGATGTGCAGCATGCGATCGATGGTATGCACGTTCAGAAGAACGTGTTTGAAAGCATAATGGGCACCTTGCTAGACATAAAGGGCAAAACAAAAGAAGGGCTCAATTCACGCATGGACTTGGTAGATTTAGGCATAAAAAAGGAACTACATCCCGTTCTTCAAGAAAATGGGAAGTACCATCTCCCAGCAGCAAGCTACAATCTCAATGTAGATGAGAAACATGCGATGTGTGTTTGGCTCAAGAATTTGAAAGTCCCATCCGGATTCTGCTCTAGCATACGGAGTATTGTGTCAATGAAAGACCTGACAATCACCAACTACAACTCACATGATTGCCATGTCATGCTGACTACATTCCTACCTATTGCCATCAGGGCTATAAATCCTTTGTTTTTAAAGATGGCAATCACACGGTTGTGCTACTTTTTCAACAGGATTTCACAAAAGGTAATTGGCCGTGATGAGTTGGCATCTCTTCAGGAATTCGCAGTGGAGACAATATCACAGTTTGAGATGTGTTTCCCTCCATCGTTCTTTGATATTATGGTGCACCTTGTGGTGCACTTGGTGCCACAAATAGTGGCATTGGGTCCTATGTACTTGCATGAAATGTGGACATATGAGCGTTTCATGTCAATACTGAATGGCTATGTATCAACCCGTGCTCGTCCCGAGGCATCCATGATAGAGGGGTACTGTACCGAAGAGGCCATTGAGTCCGGAGGTCCATTCTGCAATAGTATCCTAAAAGACCAGGTTGCAATAGGTCTGCCTCCGTCACGACACGAGGGTAGACTGTATGGAAGCGGGAGGATGGGACGGAAATCTTTCATCCCACCGGATTACGATATAGTACTTGAGGCACATCAGAGCATCCTACATCAGCTAACGATAATGGAGCCATTTATCCAACAACACATCAATGAGCTTCGCGAGCAAAATCCTGGGCATACGGATGATTGGGTAATGAAGCAACATAAGCAGCGGTTCAACACATGGCTAATGGTGAAGGACATTCCACGTGGAGAAACAATAGAAGAACAAACCATCAAGGGCTTGGCATCTGGACCATCACGCCAGGTCACAACATGGCAAACCTATGACATTAGTGGATTCACATTTTGTACCAAGTCCAAGGACAAAAAGAGCATGTCACAAAACAGTGGTGTTCGATGCGAAGCCATAGATGATGAAACTGGTGAGATTATTACATATTTTGGCTTTATTGAGGACATAT
Organism: Zea luxurians; assembly: GCA_029449295.1. Lineage (NCBI taxonomy): Eukaryota > Viridiplantae > Streptophyta > Magnoliopsida > Poales > Poaceae > Zea > Zea luxurians. Next base: position 120,751,939 of record JAOPSE010000009.1, read on the forward strand.
GGGAACTAGACTATGGTACATTTCAGATCTCGGTTTTCCGATGTCAATGGGTTGAAGACAAACATGTCACGGTAGGCAACTATGGGGTCAGAGTTCTTGATCTAAGTAAGGTAGGTTACAAAGATGACCCATGGATCCTTGCTAATCGTGCTGCACAGGTCTTCTATGCTGAACAGATCATTTCTAACAATGAGAAGAAAAGCACCGACAAACCGAAGCATGTAGTTTTTCCTGGAAAACAACAAGCTATAGGAGTTGATGGTGTATCTGATTTAGAGAATTTTAACCAGTTCAACGACATGTCTCTTTTCATAGACCATCCAACCAAGATAAGGAACGTTGAGCGAAGCATCCCACGCAATTCGTTGCCCTGGGTACGCCACGATGGACAAGGCAGAACAATAGCTTCCTAGATTATATACTTGTCATGTAATTGATTATTGTTAGGACTTGTCATGTAATTGATTATTGTTAGCGACAAACCGAAGCATGTAATTGTCTTCATTCAATTTTCGTGGCTACCATTTACAATTTTACATGACTTTCTATTGACTTTATAGAGAGAGAGGAGAGGGGGAGAGAGAGGAGAGAGAGGAGAGGGAGAGGAGAGAGAGGATGGAGAGAGAGGAGAGAGAGAGGATGGAGAGAGAGGAGAGAGAGAGGATGGAGAGAGAGGAGAGAGAGAGAGGAGAGAGAGAGGGGATGGAGAGAGAGGATGGAGAGGGAGAGGGGAGAGATAGAGAGAGTGAAGTAAAACAATATATAAAAGTATACTTAATATAATATATAAAAAGTGAAGTAAAACAATATATAAAAAACTATGTTAATAATAATAAAATACTATTTCTACTGGTGGTTTTCACAGAGAACCGCCAGTAGAAATGGCTTCCACAGACTGTAGAAGCCATTTCTACTGGCGGTTCTCTATGAGAACCGCCAGTAGAAAATATTTCTTCTGGCGGTTCTCGTTGTCAACCGCCAGTAGAAATGGCTTCTACAGTCTGTGGAAGCCATTTCGACTGGCGGTTCTCGTTGTCAACCGCCAGTAGAAATGGCGCCGAAAAATTTACAAGTCCCTAGCGCTAGTTCACATTCAAGACGCCGTCAGGCTGCTGGATTTCGACCCCGAGGATTTCGCCGGCGATCGTCCCCGCGCCCGTCCCCACGCCGCCATTCCCGCCCCGCGCCCCTGCACCGCCGTCAGGTTTCTCCCTCTGTCCCTCTTCTTCCGTACCGCCGCCGTCTACCGCGCTGGCAGCCGCCGCCGCCGCGTTCCTAGGGCACGCGCCGCGCGCCGCCGAGAGGGGGGAAGAGAGAGGAAGGAGAGGGAGAGGGAAGAGAGAGGAGGGCACGCGCTGCCGCCGCCGAGAGGGAGGAAGAGAGAGGAAGGAGAGGGAGAGGGAAGAGAGAGGAGGGCACGCGCTGCCGCCGCCGAGAGGGAGGAAGAGAGAGGAAGGAGAGGGAGAGGAGGGAGAGGAGAGAGATAGAGAGAGGGAGAGAGATAGAGGGAGAGGGAGAGAGATAGAGGGAGGGAGAGGAGGGTGAGAGAGAGAGAGGAGGTTGAGGAGAGAGATAGAGAGAGGGAGAGAGATAGAGGGAGAGGAGAGAGATAGAGGGAGGGAGAGGGAGAGAGATGAGGGAGAGGAGAGAGATAGAGAGAGGGAGAGGGAGAGAGATAGAGAGAGGAGGGAGAGGGAGAGAGAGGAGAGGAGATGAGAGTATTCATACAATACTTATTTTTATTCATATGTGTGTTCATATGTGTTCAAATGTATGTGTTCAATATATATATATATATGTGTGTTTATATGTGTTCAAATATATGTGTTCAATATATATATGTGTGTTCATATGTGTTCAAATGTATGTGTTTAATATATATATATATGTGTGTTCATCTAGTTGAATATATACATAAAAATTAAGAGCTAAACTCGATAAAAATCATCGGGTTGAATATATACATTGTAATTTTATCCGTCACAACTCGATAATATACGTATCTGATCCGATCCGAATTCGATCTGAACTCGATAATTTTTCCGTACGACTCTCCCTCTCTCCCTCTCTATACGTCCTATGCGACTCTCCCTCTCTCCCTCTCCTCGTCCTATACGACTCTCCCTCTCTCCCTCTCTATACGTAACTCGATAATATCCATACGATTCTCCCTCTCTCCCTCTCTATACGTCCTATGCGACTCTCCCTCTGTCCCTCTCTCCCCGTCCTATACGACTCTCCCTCTCTCCCTCTCTCCCTCTCTATACGTAACTCGATAATATACGTAACTCGATAATATTCGTAACACGATACTATACGACTATATGATACTATATGGTTAGGGTTTAGGGTTAGGGTTAGGGTTAGGGTTAGGGTTAGGGTTATGGTTAAGGGTTAGGGTTAGGGTTAAGGGTTAGGGTTAGGGTTAGGGTTAAGGGTTATAGTTAGGGTTAGGGTTAGGGTTATGGTTAAGGGTTAGGGTTAAGGGTTATAGTTAAGGGTTAGGGTTAAGGGTTATAGTTAAGGGTTATAGTTAGGGTTAGGGTTAAGGGTTCGGGTTTTGGGTTAGGGTTAGGGTTTAGGGTTAGGGTTAAGGGTTTAGGGTATTTGTTAATATGAATTTAATTATTGCTTACGTTAATATGTGTTAATATGTATTTAATTATTGCTTATGTATTTGTATATATATAGCTCAATGAGTTCTCCGATCAAGGACCAAGGATTAGTGCCCGTGCACATGGACAAGAGTGTTGCTCAAGAACAATCCAGCAGTGAAGGATATGAAACGCCCAGCGACCCTTTTCCTACCACTAGCATAGATAGGGCCGCTCCGTGAGTTGCAACGTGACCCTACTTATGATCCACGAGAAGCTGAGGTAAAAGTACGCATCTTTAGCTTCGTATGTGTACCCTACTGATTTCACATGCATGATCTCTTGTGCATTTTATTACATGAATAGGAGGTCGTGTCTGAATTTCGTGCGATACTCGAAGAAGCCGTGGCACGAAACGAAGACGTACCGGAGCCGACCCAAGACGCACCGGAACAGACCAAGACAACAACCGAGACGTCAAGGAAAAGGAAGCAGAGCGATCGAAAAAGAGGTGACAGGGGGCTGAATAAGTTTCCCGACAAAACATACAAAATCTCAGACGTGAGCCCGAAAGGTCAGCCCCTAGCTCCAGAAGAGGCACTACCTAAGTTCCAGAATGCACTTGGGTTTTTAGTTAGAGATAATCTTGACATAACAATACGACAGTGGAGAGATGTGTCAGATGATGTCAAGAATCAAATATGGAATAAGCTATTAATGAGGTTCGTTCTGCCTCGGGGTTCAGAAGAACTCGTGAAGGAATACACGATGAAGCAGCTTGCAATCAATTTCCGAAACTGGAGGTCTGAGATGAACACAAAGTTTGCAAAGAAAGGTCTGGACCCGACCAAAAAATATAAAATCTCAGCAGGTCAGTGGGCAGTATTTCTAGAGCAGAGGAGCAGCCCTGATTTCATATCTCTAAGTGAGGCAAATTCGGAACTATCAAAGAAGAACAAGTACCGCCACCACCTAGGCACAGGTGGTTACAAGCGTCAGGTTCCTAAATGGAGACAAGAAGACGCCGAGAAGAAGGCCGCAGGGTTGCCGACGCTGTCCGAGCAACTTGGTGAAAGGGCGGCAAAATTGGCTCCGTGCTAGAAAACCAAGGGAAACCGAGACCGGTGTATCTTTTGATGATCCCATTGTCGAAGAAGCGGCAAAAAACATATATACAATGGCAGCTAAGCAGAGCCAAGGAACTTTTAAGCCACAAAGGGAAAGAGACATCCTAACGGCTGGTCTCGGTAACCCTGAGCATCCTGGCCGTGTACGAGGAATCTCGTCTAAGGAAGGATGGAAGGAAGGATTCGGACCACAGTGGGAAGGTCTGTACAGGAAACGTGATCGATACAAGGAAGAGATGGCGGATTATTTTAAGGAGGAGGCCAAGAAAGAGTTCAAAGCCATGATGTCTCAAATGCTATCGAATCCTCCTCCAGAATTGATGCAACAGTTGGCGAGTGTGATGTCTGTTCAACAGATGACCACTCCACAGATACAAATAATTCCAGCAGCTCAACCGCCGGCTTCCACAGATTGTACGACATTACCAAGCTCTGTTGCTTCAACGGGAAATAAGGACCGTTATCTAGTTGATGACATCACAAGGCCTGTGGCGTGCACACTGGTTATAAGATATGGTATTAACAATAAACGTACAAAGAAAGTAGCCACAGGCCTTGCGATCCCAGGACGCAAGTTCCATGGAAACGATATTCCAGATGATTATTGCAAAGTAGAAGTGACGACGGTCGTCCAAGGATCCGAGGACGACATGCTAGACATCCCTGGGCCCGAAGGTATCGAGAAACTTGGACAAGCTATCAAGAATTTTATCCTTTGGCCTCGAAGGGATGTCGAATTGCTTGATTGGTCGAATTCGTCGCAGGCGTCGCAGGCCCAACCGTCTCCGCCTTCTCAAATTGTTGTTCCTATTGTACATCCATCATCACCTCCTCAAACTTCACATGCTGCTCCTCATCCTTTTTCTGACCCACCATCTCCGCCACAAGCATCACCATTCAGGGCTCCACCACCTTCTCCTCCCCATCCTCTTGGTGACCCACTGTCTACGCCACCATCAAGGGATCCACCTTCTCCACAACCATCAAAGGATCCAAGGCCATCAAAGAAATCTAAACTTCCTATTCCAAAATTGGTGTCCCCGTATCAGAAAAAGAAGAGTAAAGCTACTACTGCTGGCACAGCTCGGTTTTTGAAAGGGATTGGACGGAGCCTCACGTCACAAACTGTTGATTTGGCCAAGCACGAGGAGTCTGCAAAAAAGGCTGAGGCAATGGCCGCAAAGATAAAGAAGCCAACTAAGGCAGATTACAAAAACGTGCCTAAAAATATGTGTCGGGCAGACCTCTGCTACCTCTTGAGAAACTAAGAAAGGTCCCGGCTGGTGTTAAAAGGTTGCATGACTGGTACATGCGGGCATCATCGGTTGGCATCGACACCATCAGTGTGCATATACCAGACCATGCTTTTATTGGTTCGGACCAAAAGGTCGTTGTTACATTCGAGGACATGTGGTTAATGATGAACCTTCAGAGACTCGACGTGCAACTTGTAACGATGTTTGCATTGTAAGTGTCGCTCATACTTCCACATATGTGTGTTATTATTAGTGAGCTGTATAAAATTTCAATATCTGACATGCACGTGTGACTTGCAGAATGCAACATGATCAGCAGGAGATCCTTTACGGTACCAAGCCCAATGCTAGTGCCAGTAAAAGGGTTGGGTATCTCAACCCAATACTTATATCCGAGGAAAGCCACACTTTTAGAATCGGGAAAGGCAACGATGAATTACGGGGAAAGACGGACGAAGAAGTTGAGAAGCGTATAAAGGATATGAAGAAGGATTTTGAAGCTCGATACGCCACCTACATAGGACATGCAATGCTTCAATTTCAAGACAGGGAAGCCATAATGGCCCCGTACAACTTTAAGTAAGTGTGATTTTGCATAAATAAAATTAATAATTTCAATACACATGCATCACAAATTTGATTCGTACAGGGACCACTGGATATGCTTCCTCATTTATCCTAAGGTTGGAAAGGTGCTGGTGCTCGACTCCTTGAACTTCGACCCTTCGACATATGCAGAATTCCTCAGCATCTTAGAGCTGTAAGCCTTTTCTATGCATGCATACTTTTATCGATTAAAATTTGAGAATAACATGGTGATTCTATTTGAGATCACAGGGCTTATAGATTCTATAAGATGAGAGGTGGAAAGTACGACCTGTCGAAAAAATGCGTGCCACTAGACATCCATCATCACTGGCCGGTAAGTATGTGATTTTATGAATACATATCATACACAATGTTGCAACTAAATAATCAATCTCCCGTTATGTAGTGCCACAAGCAACCACAAGGATCGGTCCTATGTGGATTCTATGCGTGCGAGTTCATGAGAGTGAACGGACGATACATCACGAACCCTGACAAGGTATTATTAGTAATAGTCAAGTATGTATTTATGTCATTAAAGATGCAAATGTGTTATTATTGAGTATAAATAGATGATGTTTATAAAATTCCTTTACAGCAATTTCAACGAGGAAACCCGGAGAACTTGACCGAAGCTGCATTGTATGGCATAGTCGAGGACCTCTGCACATTCATATTGAAAGAGGTCATTCCCGCAGAAGGAAAATATCACGATGCTTCCGGAACATTAGCTTTGCCAGAGTTTAGAATACTAACAGAAATTAGTAGATTATCTCTTAGCCGAGATAGTTATTAGAGCTTAGGTGAAAACTTATGATGTATAGAATGCATGAAGCATATATGGTTGTAAACAGAATACTTTGATGTATATAAATGTATGATAGAATTTAATTTCATGTTGCTTTCAATATCAATATAGATCTATATATATATGTTTGTGTGTGTGTAAATAAATATATATATAATTCAGTATTGTTTGAAATTTTGAAAAAAGGCGGGAAAACTTCCACTGGCGGCTAAATAAAGAAAACCGCCAGTGAAAAGTGCATTTCCACTGGCGGTTTGCTTTATAAAACCGCCAGTGGAAATGCATTTTCACTGGCGGTTTTCTTTATTCAGCCGCCAGTGGAAATGCACTTTTCACTGGCGGTTCCTTAAGAAAACCGCCAGTGAAAATGCACTTTTCACTGGCGGTTCCAAAATAACCGCCAGTGGAAATGCTGATTTCCACTGACCCCTAGCACTAGCGGTACTGAAAAACGCCTGTGTAAATAGGTTTACAACCGCCACTATAGAGCTTCTGTGTACTAGTGGATGAAAGAATCGAGCCACGGCGCGCAGAGACTTCACGGCGCTCGGCGCAGCGAGGACGCATGCGCACGAGAAGATGGAGCGGGGAGGGAGCACACGCGCGCAAAGGAGCTTGACGGCTGGGCGAGCTAGAAGCCGTGGCACGCAGAAAAACAGGGCACGCAGCAAGGAGACTCTAGTGGCTTAATGGAGGCTATGGCGAAGGAGAGAGAGGAGGAAAGGATGGGCGCGGCCAGGAACAGGAAGATGGACGTGTGGGGCGCGGCGAGCTGGGACCAGAGACGCGCATAGAGCAGGGCGCTGCGAGTAGTAGGCGCGCGCAGGGAGATGCTCGGAGCGTGCCATGGAAACAGGGGCCCGACAGTGAGCAGAGGGAACAAGGAGAGAGAGCAGGGAGGTTGGGCAAGCTGCAGCGCTAGAAGCAGGGGGCGGGAGGGAGGTCTGGGCGCAGAGCACCATGGTTGCCTGAGGCGAGCGCCAGGAGAACTCACCGGCAGGGCAGGGGCGTGGCCATGGAGAGGGAAATCCGAGCTGGGGCCTAGGGCGAGCAGGCCGGGCTGGAACTCACGGCAAAACTGGAGCCGAGCGCGCGCAGCCATGGGAGACTCGGAGGAGACCCGCGCGTGTAGGAGAGCCGCTCGGCATAGGAGCAGGCGCGCACCGCTTAGGACATAAATGGAGGAAGAGAGAGAAATCAAGGGAAGACGCGCCACGAGAGTGAAAATCTGGAGAGAAGAAGGACCGGCGCGTGCAGTTAAAGGAACCAGGGCGACGGCGTCAAAAAATCCCAGGCGAGGGGCGGCGTCTGGATGAAGACGGCGGTGGCTGAGAAAAATCGGAGAATGGGATAGAGATGGAAGAAGGCCAGCTGCGTATGAGAAGAACGACAGCGGGATTTTTCTGTCCACGAACTGAACGGCAGAAGAGAAGATGAAGAGATATTTTCTTCGGTTTGAATCTCATGGCTATGATTTATCTTGATTAGAATTTATACTATATTATTTTAACAATTCGTGCTTGACTCAGCTTTAATTTCGAATTTTAAATCCAACACACGTCAGTCTGAATTGTGGCGACACGAGTCGTGAAAATCTAATCGGAGTTCCAGGGTTATGATTTGGATCAAGGCAAGAAGCAACAGACCGTATTTAATAGATTTTGGCTTCGATAATTTACTCTGCATTTGATTCAGTTGTTTTTAGATGAATTCCGTTCGTCATTCGAACACCCGATTAGAGAACAATTCAATTGAAATCCGTAGACGCGAAGTCATGGATAACAAAAAAGGGATTAAATTACTTTACACTGAAAGCCTAGTCGTCGAGTTCTATTTAATTGGCCCAGGATAAAAATCGTAAGAATAGATCGAGCTTTCGATTTCGTATTCGCGCGAGCGATGCATTTTAAATAATCATCGGACGCACCGATTTTTGGAACAACGATGTTCCGAACATCACGAAAATTTTGGAAGAGCCCGGATAGATAAAAATAAAAACAACGTCACGCTCGCGACAAACAAAACAGATGCGACATTAAAATCGCGATAAACGAAGATAATTAAAATTTAAAATCCGTTTTATCCACTGATATTATGTGCTTAATTCCATACTCGTTGTCGAGCGGAATATAAACACCTGGGGTGTTACATGGACCGCTTAACAAAGGCGGCTCACTTCATACCTATCAAGACTAGCTACAGCATCGCAGTATTAGCAGAGCTATACATGTCTCGGATTGTCTGTTTACATGGTGTGCTGAAAAAGATAGTGTCAGATCGAGAGACATGGTTCAGCTATCATTTTTGGAAGTAGCTACAAGAAGCCTTAGGCACACATTTAAACTTCAGTTCAGCTTACCACCCATAGACAGACAATCAGACTAAAAGGACTAATCAGATCCTAGAGGACATGTTGAGAGCCTGCGCGTTACAAGACAAGTCAAGATGGGACAAAAGGTTACCCTATGCAGAATTCTCCTACAACAACAGTTACCAGGCCAGTTTAAAGATGTCACTGTTTCAGGCGCTTTATGGAAGGTGTTGTAGAATTCCACTGCAATGGGATCAACCTGGAGAGAGATAAGTATTTGGCTCCAACATTTTTATCGAAGCTGAAGAGAATATCAAAATGGTTCGAAAGAATTTAAAGATAGCACAGTCAAGGCAGCGAAGCTATGCTGAAACAAGAAGAAGAGAACTAAATTTTGAAGTGGGAGATTATGTCTATCTGAAGGTGTCACCTATGAGAGGAGTTGGAAGGTCTGGAGTCAAGGGCAAGTTAGCACCTCGATATGTTGGGTTGTACCAAATTCTGGCAAAGTTTGGTCAAGTGCCTTACCAGCTCAGCTTACCAGAAAGTTTGTCAGTGGTGCATGATGTCTTCCATGTGTCTTAGTTGAAGAAGTGTCTACGAGTGCTAGAAGAGTAGTTTCCAGCGGAAGGCATGGAGGTCCAAGAAGACCTGACATACATAGAGAGACCAACGTAGATTCTAGAGACTTCACACAAAGTCACCCGGAGGAACACCATCGAAATGTGCAAAGTTAGATGGGGTCACCACTCTAAAGAAGAAGCAACATGGGAACGAGAGGATGTCCTGAATGTCAAATATCCTTAACTCTTTGGTGGCCAACCTTGAATTTCGGGGCAAGATTCTTTCAAGGGGGATAGGTTTGTAACAACTGAATTTAGGGGTATAAAATTTGTTCAGTAATATCCACAAAATGCAGGTGTTATCTTCACTTTCCTCTTTCTTTTCGCTCGGTTCTGCCTCTTTCAAAGTAGTAGGAGTTATTTTGATGTCATGTAAAACCCTAAAAGAAGCCTTGGTTATTGCTTCATGCCGAAGCATAGATTTATATCTGTGTTGATGAGTGATTGAATTGAGTGATTATTTGGTCAATAATTTGCGCTCAAATAGTGGAGGGAAAAGAATAGAAAAAAGGAAAGGCTGCCCCTCTTCCCCCGCTACCCACCTGCCCGACATGGCCTAGCCCACGCTGTCACACCCGGTTTTAGAAGACAAACCGAATGCGAACCATTGTCGGTGTTTTGGACCGGCGGGGACCCTCAATCGACTAGTGAATTTTATGCTGCGTGTCCCTGCCCGGATGGATTGATGCAAGATGAAACACAAGAGGGAGGATGAGGCTTATGTTATCTTGCACCGGGGTGCCTGTAGTAGGGGTTACAAGCTTCGAGAGAGAGGGAACGGATCCAAGGTCTCTTGAGAGGTCTAGTGCTGTGGAGAGAAGGTTTGCCTTGAAGTGAGCCGTCTGAGTTAGCCTTCAAAGCATGTCGTGGGAAGGCCCTGGGCATCTCCTTTTATAGATACAAGGAGGTGACCCAGCTATACATATGGGGATGTAGCTATGTGCTAACGTGGCCGACGGAGAAGTGCTTGAGCCCTATAGAAGCGTAGCTGGCGGTGCGGCCCTAGGTCCTGCTAACATTTCTTTGCCTTCGTAGAGCGCTGAGGACTGTCGACGTCATGGGCGCATGCCGGGAATCATCATTACCTGCTACTGGAGTAATTTGATGTGACACCAGTCTTGTTCCTTCGTAGCCTGAGCTGGCTAGCTAGGGGAAGGATAGTGTTGTTTTCCCGGTTCGCGTAGTCGGTCCGAGGCCGTCTCGGGCGAGGCAGTGATCTCTCCTGAAGCCGAGGCCTAAGTCGGGCGAGGCGAAGACCTCCTCCCGAGGCCGAGGCTGAGGCCGAGACCTAGGTCGGGCGAGGCGAAGACCTCCTCCCAAGGCTGAGGTTGAGCCAAGGCCTGGGTCGGGCGTGGCGACGATTCCTTTCGGGGCCGAGGCTGGGGTCGGGCGAGGTGGAACTTCCTACTGCGCTCGAGGCTGATCTCGGGAGAGGCGGTGACTTACTGTTGTCAGTCATACCCCGGTGGTTGGCACAGTGGTCTGAACGGGGTGAATAGTGTCGTCATCCTATCAGAACGATCAGTAAAAGGGTGAAGTGACTGCGGTCATTTCGACCTTGCCAACTGAGGCGCGCGTGTCAGGATATGGTGTTAGGTGATCCCCGCATTAAATGCACACGTGATACGGTCGGTGGCAAGGGGATTTGGCCGAGGTCACTATACGACGAAGTTTGCCCGAGCTTCGCCTCGGGCGAGCCGGGGGTGCGGCCACTGCCTGAGGGGACCCTCGGGCGAGCCGTGAATCCGTTCGGGACTAATGTTCTTGCCCGAGGCTGGGCTCGGGTGAGACGGGATCGCGTCCCTCGGTAGATGAGGCCTTAACTTTGAATCGTGCTTACCAATCTTTATGGTTTATTTTAAAGATGTTCTCCAGCCACGCTTAGGAGTACTAGGGGTGCCCCTAATTATGGTACCCGACAGTAGCCCCCGAGCCTCAAAGGGAGTGTAGGCACTCACTTGGAGGTTCTACCGGATTTTTGCAAGGTGACTGGTCTTTTTTAGTTGTGTTTTGTTTCGAGGGGTGCGCGCGAGCGCACCCGTCGGGTGTAGCCCCCGAGGCCTCGGAGGAGTGGTTTGACTCCTCTGAGGTCTTTAACGCTCTTCTTGTTACTCCTCGGTCGGCTTTGTTGTTCTTTTATGCGGCCTGGCCGCAGCCCGGGTGCATAGTCAGGCTCCGAGTTTTTAAGTTAGTTTGTCGACGCGGTCAACAGTTTAGCCGTAGCCTGGTGCGAGAGCGGCCCCCGAGCCTCTGCACGGAGCGGGAGGACGATCAAGGACCGTCTCGGCTTTTTATTGTACGCCCCTTCGTCGCCTTTCCACAAGGAGGAAGGGGGGAATGCGCCATGTTACCCTTGGTGGGCGCCAAACACGGTGTTTCCAGTGAGTTGCTAACGGGAAATCTGAGCAGGCGCCCGAGCCCCATTCGATAAGGGTCGGCTAGTGGCCTAGAGGCGCGCTCCAAAAGTACCTGCAGGTGATTCGCTGGACCCGGACCCATTTGATAGGGTCCGAGGGCTCGGTGCCTCCCTTCGGTGGGATTCCGTTACAAACCGTTCCCGCTGGTCTCGGAAATGTCTTAGGGTACCTCGGGAGTGTAGCCCAAGCCTTGGCCATGTAACGATTGTACCCAGGGTCATTCCTGACTCTGCATGCTCTGGGGCGGCTGTCGAATCCCTCCGAGGGGCCAGCCTTCGAACCCCTAATCAGTAAAGGGCTCGGAGCCCGAGTGCTCTAGGGCGGTTGCCGAACCCTGCAGGGCGCAACCTTCGAACCCCTGATCAGTAGGAGGACTCGAGGCCCGTTTATTTTGCTGAGAAGGACTCTTTCGAAATATCTCCTTTCCCGATCCCTGTGGAGAGAGAGAGGGGAAAGGAAGAAAGGAGATATTTCAAAATAGTGTGGCGCACCTTTTTTGAGGCGGTCATCATGACAGAGGCGAAACGGCGCCTGCTCACCTAATAGGGGTGACGTGTGTCCTGCCAGAGAGTTAATGCGATGGGACAGGTGTCTCGCGGGATGTCTGTTGTGCGTGCGCGAGTCGTTCGAGGAACGGAAAAACCGTTTCGCCCTCAAATTTAAAATTCACGAGGGGTTCGGGCAAAGTTTTGGGTGGATTTCGCCCGAGCCTTTATATACCTGGAAGAGGGGCCAACAGTGGTTCTTTACCCTGCCCTTCCGCTTTTGCTTTCACAACCTGAGAGAGTAGGCAGAGAGAAGAGAAAACCGAGCACCTCGTCCCCTCCGCTTCCACCGCTTCCGCTCGGCGATGGCTGACAAGGCGACCGTCATTCCACCGCATGACCCATGGCCCTTATCCACCATCACTGTGGAGGATCTGTAGGCCCTCGTTGCCGAGGGTTTGCTCCGTCCTCTCTCCAGCGGGCCGCAGTCTGAGTGGTTGGCCCCTAGGAGCGAGGCCGACCCGACTCCGCCGCCGGGGTACGTGGTCAGCTTCACCCCTTTTCATGAGCGGGGGTTTGGGATGCCGGCGAGCCGCTTCATGCGGGCGCTCCTGCATTACTACGGGGTGGAGCTTCACAACTTCAACCCCAACTCCATCACGCAGGCGGCCATTTTCGTGGCGGTTTACGAGGGGTTTTTGGGGATTGACCCCCATTGGGACCTGTGGACCCATCTCTTCTCCGTGGAGTTCTTCGCCGTGTCGACAGACGTGAAGAAGGTCCGTATGGTGGTGTGGGCTGGCGACTGCACCCTCCAGTTGAGGTCGGGATGCGCACAACAGTACATCCCTACCTCCCTTGTGTCTTCGAACAAGGGGTGGCAGAACCGGTGGTTTTATCTCCGGAATGACGACGGGGTGCTGCCGCCCTTTTCTCAACGAGTGGTGACCGCCGTCGGCGATAACTGGCACTGGGGGGCCACACGCGAGAACCAGGAGAAGCTCCAGCCTATTCTCCGTGCCTTGCAGAAGCTACAAGCCGAAGGCCTTACCGACGTGGGGGTCGTCGCCGCTATCCTCCGCCAGATGGTGCTCCCATTGGCAGAGCGGTGGTTGTGGCTTTCGGAAATGAAGCCGGCGGTTGATTTGGAGGGTTCACGGATGTCCTCGACCCCCCTCTCCACCGATGACCTCCTCAGACGGATAGCGGGCACGGTAGGGAGGCTGGACGCTGGCGTCCTTAACCAGCCCCCGATGCATCCCAACCATGGATATGTGTCCCTGGTAAGTGTCTGACCCTTCTTCTGTTTTGTGCCGTGTTTCTTACGTCTTTAGTCCTTACCCTTGGGATTTTTGTTCATCCCCAGGGGTTGAGGGATTTTAAAACCTCCCGGCCACCGGTCCCGGAGGACGCGGCGGGCCGAACCACGCGTAGGCTCGCCGTGGAGAAGACTAAGCAGAAAAAGACGCGGAAAAGGTGCGAGCTCGCGAGAGGATGCGGGCTCGGGAAGCCTTGGAGAAGCGTCGTCGGAGGCAAGCAAGGGATGGGCTCCCGTTGGAGCCATCGTCGGACACGCCCGACGATGATGATGATGATGATGACGAGGACGACGACATGGCAGCCCGACTTGGCCTCAGTCTGGATCCGAGGCTGGGCCAGGGGTCATGAAGCCAGCCTCCAGGTGGGCTGGCACCACTAGTGTTTGGGGCCGGGACGCCGAGGTCCCGGTCCGAGGAGCGGAGGCGGGCCAAGGGGGTACTTGACCCCTTGGCTGAGATAATTGGGGTGACTCCGGGGGGCCAGGCCGAACCGCATGCCCCCAAGATCAAGTGCCCGTGCCAACCGTATAGGAAGTTGGTCCCTCGGCTGTCGTGACGTCGCCCGGGCAGGCCGCCCCCTCGGCGCCTCGGGCGTCCGAGGCGGAAGCGAGGCTGGCCGCTGGACAACCCTCGGCAGCGTCTGCAGAGATTGGGGTCCGAGAGGTCTCCTTGCAGGCACGATTAGCCTTGCCCCGGAGCGGGTAAGTATCTGAGGGTACCCTTGTTTCGGTCATTTTTCTGTGTATCTTGATTTTGCCTTTTCTTCCTTTTAGCAAGTGGAGGCATGGCTCGGCTGGTCTGGCCCCTATGAAGGCCCTCGAGACGGGGGGCCAGCCTCTTCAGCCGGAGCTACGGAGTGCCATGCTGGTTGGTTGGCCTCCGCGCAAGGCACCCTCCGGCGGGGGGCCCAGGAGGCACGGGCTGTCAAGGGGAAAGCCTCCCAGGTCGACCTCCCTGTTGGAGCAGCCATCGCGCTAGGGGAGGCCGTTGACATGGCCGTAGCCTCGAGCCCGCCTGTCTCGTCGCCGGCGCCGATGTTGATTCCTGCCGGGGCCGCCGCTGGTGCACCCAAGGAGCTGCCCACCGCCGCCGATGTCGAGATGGCTGAGGTGCCTCTGCCCTGGCTCCTTTAGTCCTGCTCATCCCTGATTCCCCCGTTTTCGACCATGAGGAGGGGGCGACTGTTGTTGCCGAGGTTGGTGAGTGGAGGCCTGTCGCCTTGACCGAGGAGGGACCCGATGCGTCGGCTGCAGAGGGACCCGATGCCTCGGTCGCGGGGCGCGCAGATCCGTGGGCCGTCGTGGGGAGCAGCGGCCCTATCCCCACGCAGCTCAATCACAATGAGTGGGGAGGGCAGCCGCTCGTGTTCTGGGGCCACGATACCTCAGAGCCTCTCCTTGCCCTTAATGATGAGGGGGAGGAAAAGCTGCAGGATGCTTTCCATGAATATAGCGAGGCGGCGATGAGGTCGCTTTGGATGGCCACAGAAATCCTTTCTAAAGACGTTCCCAGGGTCTTCTAGGTAAGGATTTATACGCACACCTCGTGTGATTAGGGCATTCTTTGTGATATTCTATTTTCCTTTTTAGGAGCTTGCGGACATGAGCACTGCTAAGTCGCTGTTCCTCCACCGTGAAAGCAGCGTTTGGGAATCGCTGCGGCTCCAGTGGGTCGCGCTTATTGAGGCCAACGAGCGCCTCGCCCAACAGAGCACCGAGGCGGTGGACCTTCGGCTGCTCTGTGAGGAGCTAAAGTCGGTGGCAGCGGCGGCGCGAACAGAGGCGGCGTCGGCACAGACGGAGGCTTCATCGGCTCGGGAGCAGGCGGCTTCCCAGGCCAAGGAGATGCAGCAGCGGCAGCTGGAGCTGGTCAGGTCACCAGCGAGCGGGAGCAACTCCGGGGCCAAGCTGCCGAGGCCGTGATCTGGACTGAGAACCTTAAGGGACAGCTGGCTGAGGTCACGGAGCGGCTAGCCGAGGCGACTGCTTGGGCCGGGACCCTTTCGGAGGGCCTGGCCATAGCCGTCGGGTCAGCCTAGTCCGCCCAAGCTATGGCTTCACAGCAGCGTGCCCGGGCCAAAGGTATGTTTTGCCTGCTTTGTGATTTTGGTTTAGCTTAACTCTTCTCCTCGTGTCTGAATATTGTCTGGCTGTCTTCAGGGTTCGAGATGGCTCTTAACGAGTCCGTTAAGAAATGCAAGGCGCTTGCCCAAGCGGCCGAGCAGAAGGAGGTTGACCGCACGGCCATGTCTGAGGCCATTTTGGCCTTTTGCTGGACCTTTGGCCTCGACGACGTCCCCTTGGGCAGCTCCCCCTAGAGTCACCTGCGGGCCTTGGGCGGCCACGTGCGCAGCAGACTCCGCGGGGCGCTACATCACGGTGTTAGGCGGGCCTTCGCCATCCTCGCTTCCCACTACGACGTGGATTTGGAGCGGGTCAGCGAGGGCTACTGCCTACCTGATGACGAGGAGGCCACCTTGGCCGAGGCCCAAAGGCTTAATGCGGCTGCCGAGGGTCCAGGCGCGGCGCTGGCTTCCTTCTTTGAGGTGGAGATCCTTCCGCCTCAGTCGCCGTCCGAGGCCGGGCCACATTCTGCCGCAGGTGGAAACAACACCGAGGGTGCTGCTCCTCCTCCTGCCGACACCTGAGCCTGAGTGAACAGTTATTTTAATTATGTGTATGTTTTCTGCGGCTGTTGAGGCCTAAACATTTTGGGTGTCTGAGTATAAAGCTGTGTTTCTTTCCTCTCGTTTCGAGCGTTAGAACTTGTTCGGTAGCAGAATCACTTATCCGAGCGCGAGTTACGTTTCGCGGAAGGTGATGAGTGAGGTATCCGTATCTCGGAGGCGTAGGAGTCCCTTGGCTCGGTCGGCCTTGTCATTCGAGGTCTCTCTCGTTCGTTTTTAGGGTTCTGTTATCGATATAGTCGAAAGGCATGAAAGTCGTTTTGGTAGAAAACTTTTCCGAGGAAAATTTTGACGCAGAGGGGGTTCCCCCCTTCTAGCCCCCGAGGGAGGGTCGGTCTTTGCTGAGGCAAGGCCGATCCTTCCTTGACGGTTAGACTTTATTTATACATGTAAAGGGACCGAGATACATGAATGACTTGAAACATTTAAGGGTAAAAGCGATGTAGCTATTCAATGTTCCACGCGTTGCTGTAGATCTCGCCTTGATCATTGGCCAGCTTGTATGTCCTGGGCTTCAATACTTTGGTGATGATGAATGGCCCTTCCCAGGGAGGAGTAAGCTTGTGGCGTCCTCGGGGGTCTTGTCATAGCCGAAGCACCAAGTCTCCAACTTGGAAGCCTCAGGGCCGAATCCTTCGGGCGTGATAGCGTCACAGAGACTGCTGATACCGCGCTGAGTGCAGTAAGGCTACGTCTCGAGCCTCTTCTAGCTAGTCTAATGAATCCTCTCAGCTGGTTTGGTTGTTTTGGTCGTCGTATGCCTTTGCCCTCGGGGAACCGTATTCCAAGTTCGTGGGTAGGATGGCCTCGGCCCCATAGACCAGAAAAACGGCGAGAAACCCATGGCTTGGCTCGGTGTTGTCCTCGGACTCCAAACCACCGAGGTAGTTCTTTTATCCACCGCTTGCCAAACTTGTTGAGGTCGTTGTAGATCCTTGGTTTTAGTCCCTGCAAAATCATGCCATTGGCGCGCTCCACCTGTCCATTTGTCATTGGGTGAGCTACGGCGGCCCAGTCCACACGGATGTGGTGGTCCGCGCAGAAGTCTAGGAAATTTTTCCCAGTGAATTGCATGCCATTGTCAGTGATGATGGAGTTTGGGATCCCGAAGCGGTGGATGATATTTGTAAAGAACGCAACCGCCTGCTCAGACCTGATGCTGGTTAAGGGTCGGACCTCGATCCACTTGGAGAATTTGTCGATGGCGACTAGCAGGTGCGTGAAGCCCCCGGGTGCCTTCTGCAAGGGATCGACGAGGTCCAGACCCCACACAGCAAACGACCAAGTGATAGGTATCGTCTGTAGAGCCTGAGTAGGCAGGTGTGTCCGTCTCGCGTAGAATTGACACCCTTGGCAGGAGCGTACAATCCTACTGGCGTCGGCCACCATGGTCGGCCAGTAGAAGCCTTGTCGGAAGGCGTTTCCTACAAGAGTCTGAGGTGCTGCATGGTGACCGCAAGCCCCTGAGTGTATTTCATATAACAGCTCTTGTCCTTGGGTGATGGATATGCATCGTTGGAGAACGCCTGAGGGGCTGCGGTGGTACAACTCTTTTTCATCACCCAGTAAAACGAACGATTTGGGGCGCCGAGCTAGTCGCCGGGCTTCAGCCTTGTCGAGGGGCAGCTCTCCTCAGAGGAGATATTCCAGGTACGGGGTCTGCCAGTTTAGGTTTGGTGTGACCCCATTCCGCTCTATCTCGACGCGCAGGGCCTCACCCTTGGCAGCCGAAGGTACCTCGAGCTGGGCCGAGGTCCCTTCGGGTTCGGGTGTGTCGTTGAGTTTTACGGATGGTTGATATATGTTCCTGGAGAAGACATTCGGGGGAACCGTTGTCCGTCCCGAGGCTATCTTAGCCAGCTCATCTGTAGTCTCGTTGTACCATCGAGCAACATGGTTGAGTTCCAACCCATAGAACTTATCTTCCAAACGTCGAACTTCGTCACAGTAGGCCTCCATTTTTTATCGCGGCAGTGAGAGTTCTTCATGACTTGGTCAATAACGACCTGCGAGTCACCACGAGCGTCGAGGCGCCGAACCCCTAGCTCGATGGCGATGCGCAACCCATTCACCAAGGCCTCGTATTCGGCCACGTTGTTTGACGCCGGAAAATGGAGGCGTATTACATAACGCACATGTTTTCCGAGGGGTGAGATGAAGAGCAAGCCAGTGCCTACTCTGGTTTTCATAAGCGACCCATCGAAGTACATAGTACAAAGTTTGGCCTGGATTGGAGCTGTTGGCAATTGGGTGTCGGTCCATTCAGCCAGGAAGTCGGCCAAGACTTGGGATTTTATGGCCTTCCGAGGGGCAAATGAAAGTGTTTCCCCATGAGTTCCACTGCCCATTTTGCTATCCTACCCGAGGCCTCTCAGCACTGGATGATCTCCCCCAGGGGGAAGGATGACACCACAGTCACCGGATGAGACTCAAAGTAGTGTCGCAGCTTTCGCCTTGTTAGAATCACTGCATACAATAGCTTCTAGATTTGCGGGTAGCGGATTTTGGTCTCGGATAGCACCTCGCTGATGAAGTAGATGGGCCTCTGGGTGGGCAGCGCATGCCCTTCTTCTTGTCTCTCGACTAAGACCGCAGCGCTGACCACATGAGTGGTCGCGTCTACGTAAATCAAGAGGGCTTCTCCCGCAGCGGGGGGCACCAAGGTGGGTGCATTAGTAAGGAGTGCTTTAAGGTTTCCGAGGGCTTCTTCGGCCTCGGGAGTCCAAGTGAAGTGTTTGGTCTTCCTTAAGAGGCGGTACAAGGGTAACCCTTTCTCGCCGAGGCGCGAGATGAAGCGGCTCAGAGCCGCAAGGCATCCCATGACCCTTTGTACTCCCTTTAAATCTTTGATGGGCTCCATGTTGGTGATGGCTGCGATTTTCTCCGGGTTGGCCTCGATGCCTCGTTCGGAGACGATGAATCCTAGGAGCATGCCTCGGGGGACTCCAAAGACACACTTCTCGGGATTGAGTTTTACGCCCTTTGCTCTTAGGCACCTAAATGTTACTTCAAGGTCGGAGAGGAGGTCGGAGGCTTTCCTTGTTTTGACAACGATGTCATCGACATAAGCCTCGACCATTCTACCGATGTGCTCTCCGAACACATGGTTCATGCACCTTTGGTATGTTGCACCTGCATTCCTCAAGCCAAATGGCATAGTAGTATAACAATACATGCCGAAAGGTGTGATAAAAGAAGTCACGAGCTGGTCACATTCTTTCATCTTGATTTGGTGATAGCTTGAATAGGCATCGAGGAAAGATAGGATTTCGCACCCAGCAGTGGAGTCTACAATTTGATCGATGCGAGGCAGAGGGTAGGGAACTTTTGGACATGCTTTATTCAACCCAGTGTAGTCTACACACATCCTCCATTTCCCACCTTTTTTCTTTACAAGTACAGGGTTAGCTAACCATTCTAGATGAAATACTTCTTTGATGAACCCTGCTGCCATTAGCTTGTGGACCTCCTCGCCTATGGCCCTACGCTTTTCTTCATCAAAACGGCGTAGGTGCTGTTTCACGGGTCGGGCACTGGCTCGGATGTCCAGTGAGTGCTCGGCGACCTCCCTCAGTATGCCTGGCATGTCCGAGGGACTCCATGCAAAAATCTCGGCGTTTGCGTGAAGAAACTCGACGAGCACTGCTTCCTATTTGGGGTTGAGCTCGGAGCCGATCCTGACTTTCTTGCCGGTGTTGTCGCTGGGGTCGAGAGAGACAGACTTAACTACCTCGGCTAGCTCGAAGTTTCCAGCATGCCGCTTCGGGTCGGGTGCCTCCTTGGAGAGGCTATCCAGGTCAGCGATGAGGGCTTCGGACTCGGCGATGGCTTCGGCGTACTCAACGCATTCCACATCACACTCGTAAGCGTGGCGGTATGTGGATCCGACGGTGATGATTCTCCTGGGGCCTGGCATCTTGAGTTTGAGGTACGTGTAGTTGGGGACGGCCATGAACTTGGCGTAATAACACTGTCTTCCCAACACCGCGTGATAGGTCCCTCGGAACCCGACTACCTCGAAAGTGAGGGTTTCCTTTCAGAAGTTGGAGGGAGTTCCGAAGCAGATGGGCAGGTCAATATGTCCAAGGGGTAGGATACGCTTGCCGGGTGCAATCCCGTGAAAAGGTGCTGCACCGGCTCGGATCTTGGACCGATCGACCCCCAAGAGCTCTAGGGTCTCGGCATAGATGATGTTGAGGCTGCTTCCTCCGTCCATGAGGACCTTGGAGAGCCTAGTGTTGCCGATGACAGGGTCGACGACGAGTGGGTACCTTCCTGGGTTTGGTACGTAGTCGGGGTGGTCATCTTGGTCGAAGGTAATGGGCATGTCGGACTAGTCTAGGTAGACTGGTGTTGTTACCTTCACCGAGCAGACCTCCCGGCGCTCTAGCTTGCGGCGTCGAGCCAAGGTATTCGCCACTTGCCCACCGTAGATCATGAAGTAGTTGTGGACCTCCGGGAACTCTTCTTCCTTGTCGCCGCCCTTATCGTTGTTGCCTTGGTCCTTGCCATCTTCCGCCGAGGGCCCAGCCTTATTGAAGTAATGTCGGAGCATGTCGCACTCTTCAAGGGTGTGCTTGACGGGACCCTTGTGATAGGGGCATGACTCCTTGAGCATCTTGTCGAACACGTTGGCCCCTCTGGGAGGTCTCTAAGGATTCCTGCTCTCGGCAGCAGTGATGAGATCTACTTCGATGGCATTGCGTTTTGCTTGCGCCTTCTTCTTGCTCTTCTTCTTTGTTCCACGCTGGACGGACACCTCGGGGACGTCTTCCTTCTACCTTCCCTGAGGCTGCTTGTCTTTCCAGAAGATGGCTTCGACCGCCTCCTAACCAGAGGCGAACTTGGTGGCTATGTCCATCAATTCGCTTGCCTTGGTGGGAGTTTTGCGTCCTAGTTTGCTTACTAGGTCCCAGCAAGTGGTGCCGGCGAGGAATGCTCCGATGATGTCCGAGTCGATGATGTTAGGCAACTTAGTGCACTGCTTTGAGAACCGTCGGATGTATTCTCCCAGGGATTCCCCTGGCTGCTGGTGGCAGCTCTGGAGATCCCATGAGTTCCCAGGGCGCACGTACGTCCCTTGGAAATTTCCAGCGAAGGCCTTGACTAGGTCGTCCCAGTTGAAGATCTGCGCAGGAGGCAGTTGCTCTAGCCAGGCTCGGGCAGCGTCGGAGAGGAAGAGGGGGAGGTTGCAGATGATTAGGTTGTCGTCGTCCCTCCCTCCCAACTGGCATGCCAGCCGGTAATCCGCGAGCCATAACTCCGGCCTCGTCTCCCCTGAGTATTTGGTGATGGTAGTCGGAGCTCGGAACCGGGCCGGGAACGGTGCCCGTCGTATGGCCCGGCTGAAGACCCGCGGGCCTGGTGGTTTGAGTGAGGGGCTCTGATCCTCCTCACTGTCGTAGCATCCTCCATGCCTGGGGTGGTAGCCTCGGCGCACCCTTTCCTCGAGGCAGGCTCGACGGTCGCGGCAGTGTTGCTCGTTGTCGAGGCGGTCCAGGGCTGCAGGGGTCCTGTCTCCTATGTGCTCGGTATGGACCGAGGCTTCCCACATATGTCGGGAGGACGCGGCGTGATGCTCCGAGGGGCATCCCCGCCTTCGGGAGGTAGAGCTCTCGGCTTGTTGGACTGTGGCGTTTTCTAGGAGGCCCTTCAGATCGCCCTGGACACGTCGCCCCTCGGTGGTGGATGGCTGCAGCATTGTTCGGAGTAATATTGCTGCTGCAGCATTGTTCAGAGTAATATTGCTACTGCAACTAGGTTCTGGCTGGCCCCGTTGAAGGTCGGGGGCAGCCCTACCCTGGCGTCGTCAATAATACGGTGCTGGACGTCCCGGGATCGATGACGCGCTCCTCCGGCGAGTGCTCGGCCTACCCACTCTTGCTCGATGTTTTGTCGGAGCTGCATAAGTCGCCCCGTTTCTTCGTCGAGCTTGGCCTGCATCTCGTGGAGTTGCTCAAGCTGCATGCCCTGACCCCTCATATGGGCCCAGGCCTTAGCTAGCTCCCGTGGGATCTCGACGCGAGATGCAGGTGCAGGGGCGTCGTTGTTTCTTGGCATGTCGAGGTGGTTGTCTCCGTCGTGATCCTCCTGATCGATGTGGAAGCACTCGCGAGTTGGGTCATAACCCTCATCGTCAAGGCCGTGGCCATCGTCAGAGTCGCCGAAGAGGCAGTGGTCACATGCGAACGTGAAGTCTCGCATGGCCCTAGGATCACGGAGTTCGGAGAAATCCCAACTGAAGTCGGGGTCGTCCTCTTCCTCGGAACCCGCAGGTCCAGAGGTAGAGGCGACTGTCAGTAGGTCCCAAGTTGACCACATATGGTACCCCGGAAGGTCAGGATATGCCCTTGCGAAAGCGCTCGCCGAAGTGGGGTCGCCTGGCGGATCGAAGCTGAATCTAAAAGGAACAGGATGGAAAACCGATGGTACCTCCTAGTTGTTGGATGGTGGTGAAGTTGTAGTGGAGATGGAACGTGTCGCTATCTTAGGCGCGAGACTAATGCTCGATAAGTCCCTCGCAAGGGTGCTGGCGTTATCAGTCCGCCTGGGGCTGGCACGTTGCTGGGAAATGACACCCGTCGTTGTCCCAGGCACGAGGATAACGCCCGACATGTTCGCCGTAGGGGTGCTAGCGCTGTCAACTCGCCCTGGTCTGACAGCCGACGAGGTGCTGCCTCTTTCCTGGCCATGGTTGCCCCGACTCCCTCTCCTTTGGCGAGGAGGGTGGCAGGGTAGACCCGAGTTTCCCTCTTCCGCCCCAGGGAGATGACGTCGTCGGGTTCGCCTCCGTCGGGCGAGCCAACGATCGTCGTTGCTGTCGTGCTGCGGGGGGAGGAGTATCATGTCGTAGCTGCCGTCGGGGGACATGAACTCGAGACTCCCAAAGCGGAGCACCGTCTCAGGCTGAAGAGGCTGCTAAAGATTGTCCATCTAGAACTTAACGGGAAAGTATTGTCAACACGCAGCGCACCCCCTACCTGGCGCGCCAACTATCGGTGTTTTGGACCGGCGGGGACCCTCAACCGACTAGTGAATTTTATGCTGCGTGTCCCTGCCTGGATGGATTGATGCAAGATGAAACACAAGAGGGAGGATGAGGCTTATGTTATCTTGCACCAGGGTGCCTGTAGTAGGGGTTACAAGCTTCACGAGAGAGGGACGGATCCCAGGTCTCTTGAGAGGTCTAGTGCTGTGGAGAGAAGGTTTGCCTTGAAGTGAGCCGTCTGAGTTAGCCTTCAAAGCGTGCCGTGGGAAGGCCCTGGCCATCTCCTTTTATAGATACAAGGAGGTGACCTAGCTATACATATGGGGATGTAGCTATGGGCTAACGTGGCCGGGGAGAAGTGCTTGAGCCCTGTAGAAGCGTAGCTGGCGGTGCGGCCCCAGGTCCTGCTGACGTTTCTTTGCCTTCGTAGAGAGCTGAGGACAGTCGACGTCATGGGCGCATGCCGGGAATCATCATTACCTGCTACTGGAGTAATTTGATGTGACACCGGTCTTGTTCCTTCGTAGCCTGAGGTGGCTAGCTAGGGGAACGATAGTGTTGTTTTCCCGATTCGCGTAGTCGGTCCAAGGCCGTCTCAGGCTAGGTGCTGATCTCTCCCGAAGCCGAGGCCTAAGTTGGGCGAGGCGAAGACCTCCTCCTAAAGCCGAGGCTGAGGCCGAGACCTAGGTCGGACGAGGCGAAGACCTCCTCCCGAGGCCGAGGCTGAGGCCGAGGCTTGAGTCGGGCGTGGCGACGATTCCTTCCGGGGCCAAGGCTGGGGTCGGGCGAGGCGAAACTTCCTGCTGCTCCCGAGGCTGATCTCGGGAGAGGCGGTGACTTACTGTTGTCAGTCTTACCCCGGTGGTTGGCACAGTGGTCTGAACGGGGTGAATAGTGTCGTCATCATGTCAGAACAATCAGTAAAATGGTGAACTGACTGCGGTCATTTCGACCTTGCCAACTGAGGCGCGCGTGTCAGGATAAGGTGTCAGGTGATCCCTGCATTAAATGCACACGTGATACGGTCGGTGGCAAGGCGATTTGGCCGAGGTCGCTATACGATGAAGTTTGCCCGAGCTTCACCTCGGGCGAGCCGGGGGTGCGGCCACTGCCTGAGGGGACCCTCAGGCGAGCCGTGAATCCGTTCGGGACTACTGTTCTTGCCCGAGGCTGGGCTCGGGTGAGACGGGATCGTGTCCCTCGGTAGATGAGGCCTTAACTTTGAACCGTGCTTACCAGTCTTTATGGTTTATTTTAAAGATGTTCTCCAGCCACGCTTAGGAGTACTGGGGGTACCCCTAATTATGTGTGACGGAACCTCCCAAGTCATTAGGCCCACCTACAGTTGTCCTTGTCCAACAGACATCAGACAACCCTGTAGATGTTCCTGAATCACTTGACAAGCTCGGTATCTTTTCCTTACCTTTCCAGGAACGTTTCACCCGTCTGACAGACAGTATGTTCATCGGAGATGCGTAAATGCGGAAGTGATTACATAAACTTACATTTATTTTAAAAGTAAGAGTAAGTTATTTGTACAGGCCAGAGAGTGCTGAAATGTATTATTACAATACCTAGGAGGCAAAAACTCCTCCCATAAAGTTCTTTACATAAAGGTTTTTAAGGAGGACCCGGTCCTCCGGCAGCTTCATTCTTGATTATCTTCACTTTTCACCACCTTGGTACAAAAACAACAAAAGTTTGTTGTCTCCTCACCTAAAAACAACGGGGGAATAAACCCTGAGTATGGAATTACTCAGCAAGTCTTACCCGACTAAAGAAAAGACTCTCAAGGGTATGCTGGTTTAAGGGAGTCAAGGTAATGCTTCTCAATAATCAAAGACTCTGTTTTGCAGAAATGCTTACTAAAGTGGATCCTTAAAATCCAGTTTTATTGGTCAAGATAAGTAAACTTACTTATCTCTAGAGTTCTCTCTAACCTAGTTCAAACACTTATCCTGAACTAGCCAAGTTCTTAATTCATCCTTCATCTTCACTGGATTGCTACGTGTAGGGCAGTGACCAAGTCTTCATAACCGCGAAGGTACGGTGATCCGAATCGATTATACTCAGCTGAGGATCTCCGATCACACGACATATGTAGCACTTAACCCTTGCATATGTCAACCCGCCACCGGAGTTCTTAAGACCAAATCAGGTTCACGCAAACCGAGAGCACAGATACACCACCGTCCTGCCTCTTGCCACGGAGGGTACACGCTACTCTCGCCACCGCTCCACGCCCATTTCGTGTTATCTTATTCTGGCCTTAGTCTGCCCGAGGCAAGGCTTACCCATGACGAGGCATGTGACCAGTTAAAGGGTCCTCGATCATCAAGCCTACATCGACAAGGTCCTTAATCGACTCAGACGGAGACACTACACTGAGACTCTCTTCTTGTGCAAGTCAACCGCCCGGTCTCAGCTTAATCATTTCAACCCAAAGTTTGGTACCTGGCAGAGGTACATCTTTTCCGATGTTGAATCCATCAAGGCCTTTGACAGATTCACCATCAAGTTTTATTTTTGAAAACAACCCTCCCACTTTGCCAAACATCTTTTGTAAAACAAATCCTTTTGCTTTTCTAGAGCAATACTAAGCATAGTAAAACCTTTTTGTAAAAACAGGGTTTCAAGGAAGGTAATCAAATCCAAGGAAAGTAATGCAGGAATTGTTTAAGCAATCAACACCTATCCCTAGTGCATCAAGCAAGTGAGAAAGATTTTAAAACACAAGGGGGTGGCAAATGCACCGGGGTTTGCCTTTGTTTATGGGTGAGTCAGGCTCAGATCCACAAATATCGAAGTAGAAACATTTCTCAGCCTGTGTTTCCAAAGGTGGTGGTACTTGCTCTTCAGTGGCTTCCACTTCTTCCTCGTGTTCTAATCATAACCATACATATGTATAAGAATGAATGCCATGTAATGCTCATGAGGGTGCAAAGATAATACAAACTTATTATCTAAGTCTTGAATACAATTTTCCTTCACGGAACTCCGAGAACTTAGGGTTTCCGGAGTCAGTAAAGGAGTTCACAGGGCAGGGGTGGGGTTTTGGGGTTTGGTGATCAAACAAGGTCCAAATCAACCCAAACTCTACCCAAGGCTTCTAAATAATATGGGGAGTTCATATAAAAATTTTGAAAATTTTTGGCATTACTATTTATCTTTTAAAAATCCAGAACTAGTATTTTAAACTATTTTAAATGCCCTAAAATTCTTTATTTAACCTAAAAATCATGAAACTATTTTTATTAAATACTAGGGAAAATAAGGAGTCTAGGAAAATTGCCTTCATATTTTTAGTATTTTTCTACAATTTTTAATAGATTTCCAAAGTTCCTCTCAAAAAGAAAAAGGAAAAGAATCAACAGGACTGGACCGGTTTCAGCCCAGGCGGCCCAATCCAGAGAGAAAGCATGCCCGCGCCCGCGCGCTGGCCACTTTGCACAAAAGTGCCCGGGATTTTTGCTAATGGAAACTGGGTTCGGTTACTATGCTTACGAGTCACTGACAGTTTGCACTAAGGCCCTTAAACTTCTATTCCTTCGCAGACCAAGGTCCACGACGGTGTTCACGCACGGCCGAAGTCCGACGAGCCTCTGTACCGGCCGATTGGGGCAATGGCTAGGCTCTCCAAGCAACAGACATGAAATCGGGGCTACCTTGATCATTTTCCCCAACTTAATTGCGCTTATGATCAACTACGGAGCTCTGGCCACAGTGGCCGTGAACATCACGGCAATACCGTCGTGTTCCCGGCGACCAGAGGACCTCTAGCTTAATTAAATGGGTTGTCGAGCATCACAGAGCTATGAAAAGGCTTAAACGAGGGAGAGAAGAAGATGAGCTGACCGGAGTACGGCTGGTCGCGGTGAGGTTGAGTTTCGGTTGGCGGAGAATGGATTTGGGGCGAATTCAAAATTCGCGAGCTCGGGTGAACAATTGCTAGCAATACATGGTGGCTGGGTGCGCGATGATGTTGTGAAGCTCACTGCGGAGTCAATTTATAGATCCCCGGGGTGGTGGCGCTGAATTTGAGCGGACAGGGCAGGCGACCGGAGATGAGGAAGAACCCTGGGCGCGGTGAATACGTGTCCAGTGGCGTGGCAGTTGCTCCGGCGATCAACGGGGAGCCGCTAAGGCTTAAGGCGATGTGGTGGAAAGTGAGAGCCATGCGGCGGACAACGGCGACGGCACAACAGCGGTGAAATCCTTATCCCCGGGCGGTGAGCAAGGGGAGAAGTACCGTGGCTGGCCGGGGTGGCGTCCAGCCCACCGGCGGCAGGGATTTTTACCGAGCTATGTTTATCCGATGGCCATGACACACGAATCACGGTGAGCGGCAATCGACGGCGACGGGCCACCGGCGACGGGCAGGGGGGGTGAACTGTGATCTGTTTCAGTTTGGGGTGCTGTACCATGGTGAGACCTCATCAGAACACCTGACAGAGCACTTTGGAGCGCCTATTTCTCCCAATTTTGTGTGGTGACTAAGCTAGCTCTCTGTACTAAAATTATAGCCTGACAATCCATCTACAATTCTGTCATAACAATCTTGATCAAATTCTCAATAATTCAAGCTTGAATTCATGCTTAAAGTTTCAGTGATCACACTGTCTGTCTGAAATTCAGACATTGGCACCCTGACAGCCCAACTTCAACCTTAATTATCTCCAGATTTTTCTTAATAACATGGCTTGCACTCTTAAGCAAAGTTGTTCTCCTATAATTGGGCTACAATTTTGATGTGGTGACCTAGGGCAAAAACCCCATAATTTGAAAGTTACAAGGGCTTCAAGTTGAGTCAATCACACTGAAATGCAGACTTAACCAAAAAGGGTCAAGTATGGCTCTTTTGCACTTAAGTCCAAATCTCAAGTTTTGGATTGCAAATTCACATGTGAGTGACCCAAATGACTTAAGACACTTACTTAACTTGGTTTTTGCACTTTAGTCCAAAAGTGGACTAATTTTGCACATATGCCCCTAGGGTTTGGATTTAGGGTTTTCCAAGGTTCTAATTGAGATTTTTGGTATCCCATGGGTATAAATGTGATTCAACTTTGTTTTTGGGGACATTTTATGATTCTTTCCCTAAAGCCTTTAGGTTTTCTCATCTTGGGTTAAGTTTTACCCCTTTAATCCCTATTTAGGGTTAAGTTCCCTATCTAGGGTCCTATTTGCAAAACACTAAAAACAATACACTTGTTTGAAATTTTTACCTAGTGAATGCACTCTAGGTGTATCAAACATATGCAATGCCAATGTTTATGATGCCATGCTCAGGTTTTAGTTACAGTAACACCAGGGGTGTTACATTATGGTACCCGACAACCATGTATGTGCTAGGATCAGCAATTCACGTACACAGCAGTTACATAATCGGATGGCATCACACGGTGCTCTAATAATAACATAAATGAGAGTATAGTTTATTACATCATGATGCCTGAGACATCCACATAGTCAGCAACAATTATCAAAGTGCAGAAATGAAACGTAGATAAACACAGCCTTCACAGGCAGCCGACTGGCGGTTTGCCGCTAACCCACACGTAGAACTCATCGTACTCTTGGAACTCCTGGAAGTCCTCCTCCACGACTTCATCTTCTCTTGAGCAGTTGCTGCAACGTGGACATCCTTGGGGGGTGGGGTGTTGGTGTGTAAAGCAAGGGTGAGTACACATCAACATACTCAACAATTGTCCCGTTTGGCTGTAGTGGACTAGCATTATGTGGGGTTAAGTCAAGCAGTTGCTTTTAGTTGGTCAGATTATTATTACTAGTAGAGAGCCAGGTTTTAGCATTAACCCAAGTTGTTAACACAAAAGTACCCTTTCCAAACGGAAAGAATACCAGAAACCATAACCATAATCATAATCAAAACCATCATCGTCATTATCACCTGTGAACAAAACATCTCTGATCAATGTGTCTCTAATCAATGGAGCTCCCTTGGCCGCTCATAACCGCGAGCACGACTGATATATCAGTTTCATAACACTCTGCAAAGGTTGCACACTTTACCCACAAGCCGTGATTCCCTTTTGCCTCGGGCCGATCAAACCCTTAAACACTACCAAGGTGAATAGGCAAGGTTTCACTACGTAGTCTTTACAAAGATTCCCTAAGGCTGTAGCCGCCCGTTAGGTTTCCTAAATGTACCGCACTCCTCCCCAAGGGGCAAACCACCATCGGCAGAGCGAGCCGCATACACCAAGCACGTTAGATATAAATTGTGTAAATGCGGGGAATAAATTATAAAATGAGTAGGACATAGATGGGTCATGGGACACTTGGCTTCACCAACCAGCTGCTGCTCAGGATCTTCACTTGCAACTCCTTCAGACTCCGCCAACTAACCGTTATCTATACGAGGTCAAACATACATTCGACAAATTTAATATAAAACAAACAGTACACCACGCACTGAAATATAACAAATAAGCAGACGCTTGGCGCAGGGCTCGCACCCACGACTAAGCGAGAAAGAGAAAAACAACGGTCGAGGCTAAGGTCGAAAGGCGATTATGCTAAGCAGCTATGGATTAAAGCACTTGTCTAAACATAACCGTATTAATTTAACTATCTCGTTATGCATAAAATAAAGTTGCGCTACACGTTTAATTATTATACACAATTCAAGGTAAATTTAAGTGGATTGTCGCGCGGCGAAATGCACGACGGCACACGTGAACTAAACCGAAAATTGGGACAAGTTGCCGCGCATCGAAGCGCGCGACAGCACATGCAAACTACGCTGAAGAATAAAATAAGTCATCACGCGGCAAAGCGCGTGACACAACACTTAGACTAAACCGAAATTAACGAATCGTCGCACGACGAAGCACACAATGAAACACCTAAATTAAATATGAAAATGACGTAAAGCGTCGCGCGACGAAGCGCCCAACGGCGTACGTCACTTAAACTGAATTCAAAACAAAACGCCGCGCGACTAAACGTGTGACGTCACACATTAAATAATCTAAAATTAAAATGAATCGTCGCGCGACGAAGCGCGTGAATCAGCACACTAATAAATCTGAATTTTAACTAAATCACCGTGCGACGAAGCGCGCGACACAGCACGTTAATTAAACTAAATTTAAAATTAACCAAACTGAAATTTAAACATCGCGCGTGCTAGGGCTGTGCGCGCCAGGGGCCAAACCGGGGCCGCGCCGGGGGGCAGGGGCCAATGTGGAGGGGCCGCGGGGGAGAGGGGCCGCGCAGGGGGCCGCTGGGGAGGGACCGCCAGGGAGGGGCCGCGCAGGGGGCTGCTGAGATGGCGCAGGGCCGCGGGGGGGATGGGTCGCGTAGGGAGCCGCCGGGGAGGGTGTGAGGCCGCCGGGGAAGGGGCACGCGCGGCGGAGAGGGGCCGCCGGGGGAGGGCGCGTGGCCGTGCAGGGGAGAGGGGCACCGCCAGGGGAGGGTCGTGCGGCCGCGGGGGAGAGGGGCGCATGCGCAGGGAAGAGGGAAGGGGAGGGAGGGAGAGTGGAGAGGGGAGGGGAGCTCACCTTGGGATCCAACAATCGGCGATAACCGTCGACTGGATCACACCTAGGGCAAGGAGGTGGGAGAGAGGTGGAAGAGAGGGAGAGGTAGTTGCTGCGTGGGAAACAAAAATGAGATAGAGAGGGAGGTGGCGCGGCATGGGGGGTGTGGGGCGCTAGGGGCGCGCGGCCAGGGGCCGGGCCGGGCTGGGTTGGGTCGCGGGCCGGGCCAGACCGCGGGTCGGGCCGGAAACCCACTACACGCACGACCACTAATAGGAATCCAATTGCGAATAAAAACCCGAAACGAGGCGAGACGGACGCGCGGTTAAACACATCATCAGACAAATAAATATGCTTCGACATGATGCAACACCCATGTCAACTTAGGTTTTTGTTTACACGTGATACGGACACCGGTCACTATATTGCTTTGAAAATTGGAAGAAGGAGCAAAACTGGAAGAGAAAAGAGAGTAACGCTTGAATTTGGTTAGTATCGAAGAAAAAAAATTTTACCCCTCAAATTCAGGGCGTTACAAACCTACCCCCCTTAAAAGAATCTCGCCCTCAAGATTCAAGGTTGGCCAGCAAAGAGTTTGGGATACTTGGCCATCAGATCATCTTCACGCTCCCAAGTTGCTTCTTCCTCAGAGTGGTGACCCCATCTGACTTTGCACATTCTGATAGTGTTCCTCCGGGTAACCCTGTCTGCAGTCTCCAGAATCTGCGTTGGCTTCTCTATGTAAGTCAAGTCTTCTTGGACATCTAGACCTTCCACTGGCAACTGCTCTTCTGGCACATGCAGACACTTCTTTAACTAAGACACATGAAAGACATCATGCACTGCTGACAAATCTTCGGGCAAACTGAGCTGATAGGCCACTTATCCACACTTAGCGAGAATCTGATATAGACCAACATATCAGGGTGCTAGCTTGCCTTTGACTCCGAATCTTTAGACTCCTCTGATAGGCAATAACTTCAGGTAAACAAAATCTCCGACTTCAAAACTCAGTTCTCTCATTCTCGTGTCTGCATAACTTCGCTGCCTTGATTGCGCTATCTTTAGATTCTCCCGAACCATCTTGATGTTCTCTTCAACTTCGAGCAAAATGTCTGGCCCGAACATGCTTTTCTCCAGGCTGATCCCATTGCAACAGAGTTCTACAACTCGTCCCATAAAGCGCCTGAAATGGTAACATCTTCAAACTAGCCTGATAACTGTTGTTATAGGAGAATTCTGCATAAGATAACCTCTTGTCCCATCCGGACTGATCTTGTTGCGCATAGGCTCTCAACATATCTTTGAGCACTTCATTAGTTCTTTCAGTCTGACCGTTTATCTACAGATGATAAGATGAACTAAAGTTTAAATGTGTACCCAAAGTTTCGTGCAACTGCTGCCAGAAATGAGAGGTGAACTGCGTTCCTCTGTCTGACACTATCTTCTTTGGCACACCATGAAGACAAATGATCCGGGACATGTACAGCTCTGCCAACATTGCACTGTTGTAGCTAGTCTTGATAGGTAGTGGGCTGACTTGGTCAAGCGATCCACCACTACCCAAATGGAATCGTAGCTGGCTCGAGTGTGAGGCAATCCGACAATGAAATCTATCTTGATTTCATCCCATTTCCACTGAGAAATTCGCAACGGCTGCAACAACCCACCTGGCTTCTAATGCTCTGCCTTGATCCTCTGACAACTATCACATATAGCCATGTGCCTTGCAATTTCCCTTTTCATTCTGTACCACCAGAATTTCTTCTTTAGATCCTGATACATCTTCTCACTTCCAGGGTGTATGGAATAAGCTGTCTCATGAGCTTCCATAAGGATCAACTCTCGAATAGACTGGACATGGGAACACACAAACGGTTCTTGAACCATACCACACCTTCTGCATCTTCCCTAAAATCTTTGCCTCTTCCTTCTAGAATCAGTTGCCGGATTTCATTGATCTTCCAATCATTCTTCTGCGCTTCTTTGATCTCTCGCTCTAAGGTGGGTTCTAAATCAGCTGTTACTCCTCGCATGTTATTCAGAAATCCGAGACTCAACCTGTCAAATTCTTTGGCCAACTCGTAAGACATCGGGTGAGCAACCATCATATTGACTTGACTTTTCCTGCTTAAAGCATCTGCTACCACGTTCACTTTGCATGGATGGTAGTGAATTTCTAATTCATAATATTTGATCAACTCAAACCATCTTTGTTGTCTCATATTTAGCTCCGACTGGGTGAATATGTACTTCAGACTCTTGTGGCATTTATACACATCACACTTCTGCCCGTACAAATAATGCCTCCATGTCTTCAGTGCATGAACCACTACTGCCAACTCTAGGTCATGTATTGGATAATTCTTCTCATGAACCTTCAGCTGTCAGGACGAGTAAGCCAGAACTCTTCCCTCTTGCATCAATACACATCCCAAGCCAGTGTAGCAAGCATCGCAATACACCGAGAAGGGCTTGTGCACATCATGCAAGACTAAGATAGACGTTGTAGTCAACTTTTCTTTTAGCGCTTCAAAGGCCTCTTGGCACTTCTAGGTCCACTTGGACTCCACTTTGTTTGCTAGCAAAACTGTCATCGGTCTCGCAATCTTCGAGAATGTCACACCCGGATTTAAGGGACAAGGCCAGGTGCATCTCATACATGCGCTAATTTGGTGCACCCCCTGACCTAAACTGAAATCAACGGAAGCTATACTACTAGGGACAAAGGGCGAATGCGCAGAGGGGAGCCATACCTACAATAATGGCACGCAGGAGTTGGGTCGCGGCGAGATGCTATCGCCCTGTGCGACCCGGCTGCGGCGAGCAATTGACGGTTGCACGGAGATAGATTCCACCAACAACTGCCACATACGGCCCCCGGATGGCTCGCGCAAGCCCTCAACCCAGCCCAAAGTTTCGGCCAACGGCAGGGAACAGATCCCCGGTGGCGCGGGTTTACACGACGCAGTGCGCAGTTCTCTCTCTCTCAACTTCTCGGCTCGGGCCCTAACACGATCACGAGACAGAAATCCCAGGTGCGGCGCAAGAGCTTATATGCGGAGGGGGGTTGATTTCGCAACGGCCTCCCGAGATCGCGGCGGAAGGTGGCCGCGCGGAAGTCGGCACAACAGGTGGGTTTTCGTGTGCTCGCGACAGAGGATGACATGTGGGTCCCACGACGCAGCGACCGCGCGCGCCCACGGGGTTCTCAAATCGTCGTTTCACTCCCGGACCCACGTGTCAGTGAATATCCCTCACTCACCCGAATACGCGGAGCGCTGGTCAACCGGGTCCACCAACCAGCGTCCCATAGCGCACGCGGCACACCCGCCTGGGCTGATGCGGAGGGAGGTAAGGTTGGATGGGCCGAATTGGGGACCTGGGCCCAGGCGCCATTTTCTTTTTCTTTTATTTTTTATTTTATGTTTTTCTTTATTCATAGTTATTTTGAATCCAAATTTGAATTTGAATATGAGTTTCACCTTTTAATCAATTATACAAGTTCAAACCCTAATGTAGGAATATATTTTTCTTTACTTATTTTTATCCACATAATATTTGTTTGCTTCTCTTTTCTAAATTCTAGAATTTCTTTTAGGTTTTAAATTCCACTTTGGACTTTAATATATTTCTTGTCACATTATTATTTTATATTGTCACAATATGCACACAAAAGGAAATCTCAGCATGTTGCATGATTTAGTAGCATATCTTTTATTAATTATTTGTTTTTAAATATGGTGTTCACATGTGATGGTATGTAGATACAACACACACATATAAATAAAGGAAATAACTTTTCTCCTTTTATATTATCTCTTACAAATTGGGTATTACAAATCCTACCCACCTTAAAAAGAATCTCGTCCTCGAGATTTAGGAAGGACTAGGGAAAAGATGAGGAAAATCTATTCGAAGCTCTTCTTCTCTTTCCCATGTAGCTTCATCCTCTCCATGGTGACTCCATTGCACTTTGCACATCTTTATCACCTTATTTCTTGTAACTCGAGTCAAAGTGTCAAGAATATTGATTGGATATTCTGTATAAGTCAAATCTCCCTGAACACTTAACTCCTCCATTGGTAACTGTTCCTCAGGGACACGGAGACACTTCTTAAGTTGAGACACATGGAATACATTATGCACATCAGATAGGTTATCAGGTAGCTCAAGTTGGTATGCCATCTCCCCAACTCTCCTGAAGACTCTGAATGGTCCAATAAAGCGAGGGGATAATTTACCCTTAACTTTGAATCTCCTCATTCCATGAAGTGGTGATACCTTGAGGTACACATGATCTCCTTCCTCAAATTCCAGTGGTCTTCTTCTATTATCAGCGTAGCTCTTTTGCCTGGTTAGAGTTACCCTCAAGTTCTCCCAAATTATACGAACTTGTTCTTCTTCCTCTTGAATAAGTTTAGGCCCAAAGAACTGACTTTCTCCAGTTTGATCCCAGTATAGAGGAGTCCTGCACTTCCTACCATACAAAGCCTCGAATGGTGACATCTTCAGACTGGCCTGATAACTATTATTATATGAGAACTCAGCATATGGTAGACTTTTATCCCAACTACTTCCATGCTGAAGGGCACAAGCTCTCAACATATCTTCTAATACTTGATCATTCCTTTCAGTCTGGCCATCATTGTGAGGGTGATAGGCCATACTAAAGTTCAACTTTGTATTCATATTCTCATGAAAGCTTCTCCAGAATCTTGAGGTAAACTGTGAACCTCGATCAGACACGATCTTCTTCGGCACTCCGTGTAAACACACAATCCGAGCCATGTATAACTCTGCCTGTTGAGAACCTTTATAAGTAGTCTTGACCGGAATGAAGTGTGCCACTTTGGTCAGTCTATCCACAATCACCCATATGGCATCATGTCCCTTCGAGGTGCGAGGCAACCCGGTAATGAAATCCATGCCAATTTCTTCCCACTTCCATTCGGGTATCTTCAACGGGTGCAATAATCCAGCTGGTCTTTGATGTTCAGCCTTGACTCTTTGGCACACATCACACATAGCCACATGTGCAGCCACATCTCTCTTCAACCCATACCACCAGTACTTTTGCTTCAAATCCTGATACATCTTAGTGCTACCAGGGTGAATAGAGTAATCAGAATCGTGGGCTTCGTTCAGTATAGTCTCACGAAGGCTATCAATCTTAGGAACACATATCTGGTTCTTGAACCATATTGTGCCTTGCTCATCCTCCGTGAATTCCAGACCTCTACCTTCAGTAATAAGATCCTTGATCTCTTGTATTTTGGCATCACCAATCTGACCCTTGCGAATTCCTTGCTCCAAGGTAGGTTCCACATCAATAGTGACTCCTTCAGTATGTGCAACTATTCCCAGGTTAAGCCTCCTAAAATCCTCAACAATCTCATCGGGTAGCTGGGCAACAATAGCTGAATGGACATGCTCCTTCCGACTCAAGGCATCCACAACCAGATTCGCCTTGCCTAGATGATAATGAATCTCCAAATCATAGTCCTTAATGAGCTCCAACCAACAGCGTTGCCTAAGGTTTAGATCCTTCTGAGTGAATATATACTTCAAAATTTTATGATCAGTGTACACTTGGCACTTGGTTCCCATGATATAATGCCTCCATATCTTAAGCGCATGCACTACGACTGCCAGTTCTAAGTCATGAGTGGGATAGTTCAACTCATGTTTCCGCAACTGACGAGATGCGTAGGCAATCACGTGTCCTTATTGCATAAGCACACACTCCAAACCTTGGCTACAGGTATCATAATAAATGTCAAATCTCTTCTGTAGATCTGGCATAACCAACACTAGGGGTGATATCAATCTCAACTTCAGTTGATTAAAGCTAAGTTGATGTTGGGGGCCTTCATCCTCCGAAGGTCCTCAAAAACGTGATTTAACAATATTTTCCAAGTGTGACATGTAAACAGGTACGTTCGGACTCGGGTCAAAAGCATATATAACATGGAAAGCATGAACGAGACAAAGGTCGATCGGGACGAAGGTTGAATCAATCCCGAAGCTATGTGCAAGAAAGCTTCGGCTAAATGGCAGAAAAAGGAACCGACTAAAAGGGGAAAAGGCTATCTAGTCCTTATAGAATTGTATATAAGTTAATAATAAATGTAAAGGGCATGAATGTAATTTCTCACAGGCTGTGTCCTGTGCCTATAAATAGATGAACAGTACCCCTGTACTATTCACGCTGACTGGTACCTGCTTTTGCGTCATGCTTGTACTTTTTTGCCTTCTATCAAGCCGAAGGTACATTTGTAATTCAATATTATTTCTGTCTTTCCAGGATAATACAATGGATTAATAATATTATGTGATTGTTTATCTTCTCTTATATTTCACATACATCTTCTTTTATTAACATATATATCACATTGATAAAGTGTGTGTTTCATAACCTTCGTGCGAAGATCATTATATCCTAAGGGAAATAATGCTTTGAGGGACAAAGGACGTTAACATTTAACATTTTGTGTTGCCTTGTTCTTAACTCATAGCATTTGAGAACAAGTCCTCAACATTGGCGCCCACCTTTGGTGAACCCTTATCGACCACCTTCGGCAAGCACTGACCTTCGTCGTGCCGCCGAAGAAAGCTTCAGCGACAGGGCCTGCTGCACTGCAGCCACTGGACCCAAACCAGGAAACTCTTTCTCTCCGAGAAGCTCGGAGCCAGAAAAGAAAGGCCACCAATCCAACACTCCAAGAGGAGGAGTTGGACCAAGAGATCAGGGACATGGATATCATCCATCAGCAAGTACAAAGAAAGAAGGAGAAGATGGCGCGACTGGCTAATCTTCAGAGGAAGACCGATGAAGCCACTGAAGAAGTGCGTCATCTTGCTCAAGATGAACAAGAGCAAAGGCCCCAACACAGGGAGCTTCGTCAAGAAGGCTTATTCAACGAGGATGGATGGTATGATGATTTTAATCATGATGCCTTTACTTTTGATGATGCTTCTCCCTTTGCAGCAGAACTGTAGGCTACCCCATGGCCCTTGTCATACAAACCACCTCAGCTCTTCATGTATGATGGGCACTCAGATCCAAAGCAGTTTCTGATG
The DNA here is from genome assembly GCA_029449295.1 of Zea luxurians. NCBI lineage: Eukaryota > Viridiplantae > Streptophyta > Magnoliopsida > Poales > Poaceae > Zea > Zea luxurians. The sequence goes on from JAOPSE010000009.1 coordinate 120,789,726, forward strand.
AGCTACGAAGCAACTATATCTTTGTATGGGGGCAATACTGTAGTCATGGTGAAGTCCTTCGTCATGGCAGTCTGAAATGTAGCCCAAACATGGTATTCTTCTCTTCGGACAGGGACTATCACGTCGTGGCAGAAGCTTAAGGACATGTTGGTTACCAGCTTCCAAGACTTTCAAACGAAGCTGGTCACAGCTTAGGCTCTGTTCCAATGCACGCAAGACCACAAAGAATACCTTCAGGCATATGTACGAAGGTTCTTGCGATTGAGGGGCACAAGCGCCTATGGTGCCCAATGAGATTGTCATTGAGTCCATGATCAAGGGTCTTCGCCCAGGACCTACTGCCCAATATTTCGCCAGGAAGTCCCGACAAACTCTGGAGAAGCTGCTTCAGAAGATGGATGAGTACATCCGGGCTGACAATGATTTTCGCCAAAGAAGGGAGGAAGCTTTCAGATTCTTCGAAATGACCAGGAGCTTCAGAGGAAGAATCCATCTGAGGCACGTCGGGTCAATCCATAACTCCACACAGATTGATGACAAAGGAAGTCAGTCTCAGAGGTCACAATATACCTCACAATCTTCGGGGCAACAACAGAGCTCTTTTAGACCACCAGCTCCAAGGGGCAGAGGCGCCAAGGGCTTCGGAGGAAGATTTGGGGATTAGCCTAGAAAGATCTACTGCTTATTCTATGGTGAGGACAAGGGCCATACTACAAGAATGTGCCATGTCACCATTCAGAAGCAAAAAGAAATAGCAGAAGCCGAAGCTCGGCAGAATCAGCCGAAGCAGGTCTTGCACACTGCTTTGTGCCACTCTCCCTACATACTAGAGTATGTGGACAATCATCCCATAGCTTCTGTGGCTTCGGCTAGTAACTCACAGGCTTCCTGGCCACAACTTCCACCCCCGCCACCACTACCTACCTATTCTCGAGGCCAGCCAGAAGGGCGCTAGTACCCTCAGCAACAACATGAAGTCAGGGAGGAATCCGAAGCTCGCGCAGTCAATAGTACTATGCCAGAGTCAAAGCACATTTATTGAACGATATCCTACTCCTAAAGTACTTTTGTCTATGTTATTTTGTTTTTCAATAAGGAACACACAATGCAGAACTAGTTTTAATTTCTTGTAATAGTTTCACTTTTATCATAATGAAATATCTCTTCTTCAAATATTTACGAAGCTCAAAAATTGTTAAAGCTCAAAGGTCGTTCCTAAGGGAATGCAGAGCTAAAAATCACAGTATAAGTTTCGCCGAAGCTACAAAAAGTCATTCCTAAGGAGCGCAGTGTAAGTTTCGCCGAAGCTACAAAAAGTCATTCCTATGGAGCACAGCGTAAGTCTCGCCGAAGCTACAAAAAGTCATTCCTAATGGAGCATAGTGTAAGTTTTCTGCTCAAAAGTCGTTCCAAAGGGAATGCAGAGCCAAATACCGCCAAAATACAAGGCGAAGCGTGAAAAGTCAACGCGAAAAATACCGCCGAAATAGAAGGCGAAGAAGTTCAAAAGACGTTCCTAAGGGGATGCAGAACTTACACCGAAAAATAAGCGGTGAAGCCGAAAAATAAACGACAAAGAGATTTTGATCGTTCCTAAGGGGACACAGAGATTGTGTGTTTCAGCGTGGGTGTGTGTCTTCGGCATTAGCATCATTTTTTGCATCATATCATCGCATCATCTTGCGTAGCATCACATCATACATCATATCACACCAGTGACACGAATTGGAAACGAAGTCGATCTTCGGAGAATGCTTTACAAAAATGAAAAGGTGCTAAGGCACAAAGTAAGCTGAGAATTACAGCTTCATCAGCTCTGATGTGAAAAGAAGAGATCTATTATTTACGAAGCATTGATGTTTTTATGAAGCTTGGATGTTCTTACAAAGCGTGGATATTCTCACAAAGCATAAATATTCTTCTTTACGAAGCATGAAAAGAAGGGAAGGTGTTTTTTCACCAAAGGCTTAAAAACGTTATGTATATAAAAGTTTCATGCATCGCAAAGAACTGAATTACAAATAATTTACACATTAGATTCAAAAATATACACATCAAATATTACAGACTTAGTTCAGCAAATGTTACATTGATCGCCTAAAAATGTTTTTACAATAACTACTATTCTTCTTTCAGAACCTTCTCCGCAACTTCGTTAAGTAATTTGTTAACAACTTCGTCAACAATAGACTCGGCTATATTGATGATCTCTATTGCTTTCTTCATTTCTGGGTCGGCCAAGGGGTCAAACGGTTCTGGTGGTGGAGATAATTCAGCTACAATAAAAATTATTTTTAATCAGTCCGAGGCCACAAGAACAAATGCCGAAGTTAGATGCCGCGAAACAATACCTATGCGTTTTTCACACTCAACAGCTTCTTCAACTCGTTTTGCTTCAGCTCGAGCCTCATGGATGTCTTTTTCACTTTTCTTCATAATCTCATGAGCCATTTCTCGGCCACAATTCTCCCACACATCATTATAAAATTTTCCGCCCATTAAGGTTGCTTCAGCTGAAGGGTCCTTCGTGACGTCCGTGGAGAAGGCAGCTTCGACATGGGCCATGGTTTTGATGTGATCGCACCCCTCATTCTCTAAGATTGCCGAAATCCCACGTGCACCAGAAAATGCACATACATCCTCTTGGTGACTTAAGATTTCTTCAAAGGCTTCGGCCCCTCCGCTGATCCATTCAATAACACCCTCAGGGTCGCCTCGTATAAAGTTATCTTCATTGGAATAAGCGCCCACGTTGGCAAAGCTAGCCTTTATCTTCTCTATGCAGCTCAGGGATTTTTGAAGCATCTTTCTCTGGATGCGCGAAGTTCTGTAACTGTTTTTTCTAAATAATTTCTCCAATATTCGCTAATATCTGGGTTGGCCTCTGCGAGACCACACTTTTCCTTGGCTTCGGCCAATTGTTTTCGAAGGTCTTCAATCTCATTCTTTTGAATTTCAGCTTGAGCCTTGAAATTAGCTTCATCCCCCTTCACTTTGTCCACCAATGTAAGTAGAATTTTGTCTTTTTCCGTGGCTTCATTTCTCAGCCTGATAACCTCTGTTCGAAGGTTGTTGAGAGCAATAGTGCAGCTCTCGTCTTCAGCATTCTTTTGCGCTCTTAGAGCATTGCTAAGTATTAAGCCCTACAAGAAAGAATAAAAGGATTAACATGAGAATAAAAGGCTTCATTGCAGAGTTCATAAAGCTTCAAAAGTCACAATCTCTATACCTTCAGACTGTTGTATGCAAGACTATCTGCGAGATCGTCCTTCGTCATGGGACAAAGGACAGCTTCGAGCTTCGGAAAACCCATATTTCTGGCCATCTCCCGGCGGACGGATAATTCTTTGTTGTCCGGGAGACAATACAAGAAATCATCTTCATCCGTACCGTTAAACACTAAGGCCCCCTTCGGATACCTAAGTTCTCGGGCATAGTGTTTAGCTTCAAAATTTTCTTCTTTGGATAATCTCTTTCCTGAAGCATGTCGAATGATATAATCAAGATCTTCGGAGAGTGCTTCAGGGGCAAGGGGTTCGACCTCTTTGGCCACACTCTTCTCAAAAGCTTTATTAGTATCTGGAGTTATTCCTTCGGCCTTCTGCTCGGTGGCGGCAAGCTTCGTCTCAGTAGGCACTGTGGGCTCTGCCTCGGTTTCAGCCTGGGTTGTTGTTGTCTCGACTTCTATTTGCTTAGTATCAGTTGTGGGTTCCATTTTGTCAGCTTCGACAACCTTCCCTGTAGGAGCGGGACTTATTGAGTCGGTTGTTTCCAAAATATCCAATACATTTACCATCCTTCTTCTTTTAGGGGTTATGGCAGAACTCTTTTCTACCTTCAGCACTGTTACTTCTGCTAAAGGACTTAAAATCCCTGGCATCTTTGTTACTTCTTCGGCCTTTGACCTTTCAGCCTTATCTTTGCCAACCTTCATTTCAACTAGCTCAACCGAAGGTGCCTTCGGCATTATAGCCGGCTCTTCAGCCTTCTGCGCAGGAGGAGCAGGTTCTCTTGATTCAGCAGCTGAAGAAGCCTCCCCACCAAACTCAGGCACCACGACTAGTTCAATATAGCGTGGCCGGTGGGTAAGAACCTTTAACTTTTTTCCCTTCGGCACAGGCTCGTCTGGAGTGGCAGAAGTAGCAGCTTTTCTCTTCTTTCCCTGTCCTCGCAGCGGGTAGCAGTAGTCAGGGTAAACAAAGCCAATGGCATCAAAAACTCTATTCAATCTCTTCTTTCCCCGACCTCCGAAGGCTGTGGATAATGCATTATCTTCTGCCTTGGAATATGATCCAAGCAGTTCATCACTTGTAGCTTCAATACATTTCAGCCAGTCGTCGTTTGGTTCATCGAATTTATCCCCATACCTGAATGTATACTTCAGCCGGACCAGTTCACCTTCGCTAGACTTGGTGATGGTCTCCTTCGGCATTTCCCAGCTCTCTACAAGCGGCCATACTCTGAAGGCTATATGCTCTTGAATTAGATCTCTTGTACCAATGAAAAAACAGACAGTACCAAATGCCTTCTGACACGCTTCCGCAGCATCATCAATTTCAACCTTCGGCCTTCGGTGGCCTAAGCGGGACCAAATGGGGCGCATAATGACTTCCTTAATATCTTCTCTTGCCTTCAAATCATTCTTCACATAAAACCATTCCTCCATCCAAGCTCTAGGCCATCTTTTCCGGAATGTTGGCATCGGGTAGCTTGTGTTGGGGCGAGCGATAAATCCATAACAGCCAAAATTGTTATGATATTGTTCTTTGCCCATGGCCTTTGTTTCATATACAAGTTCGTGCATACTGCAAAAGCATTTCGCGCTTGGCTCCAGCCCCTGGCTTCTTACAGCCCAAACAAAAATCCCCATTCTAATAATAGCTTTAGGGGTTATCTGATGAACGTAAATCTGATAAATTTTTATCACTTCAACTACAAACCTGCTCAATGGAAACTGAAGCCCAGCTTTGAAGAAACTTCGGTAAATCAGAACTTCGTCTTCCTCGAAGGCAGGGACGTTGTTGTCTCCACCAGCTCTCACAATAGACATATCCCGAAAGTACCTTCCTCTCATATTGTCAAGATGACTCTGTTTAATTGTTGATTTCCCAAAAATTGTATGACTCGGCCTCCAGGGCCGATCCTCAGAATCTTCTCCCCTGCTTCCAGCATCATAATCTTCACTGTCACCAGTATCTTCAGACAGGCCCTCTAGTATCTCCTTAGTAATCTTCTTCGTATTTGTTTTTGCCATTGATTCGATAAATCCAGCAATGTAAGGATTCGCAGCCTTCTTCTCCTCAAAAAGCTTCTCTTCTTTAGTCAGCTTCGTCTCCGCAGCAGCCTTCTTGTCTTGAGACATTTCTCCTCTAGAAATGACGAAAATGCATTTTTTTAACCGAAGCTCAGAAAACTTCAGAAACTAGCAAGTGTTAGTGGGCAAGGGCTATGAAATTCAGAAAATAAAGCAAATGGCAAAAGCAGCGTACCAAATGAGGTTGGTGCGAGTTCTTATTTATACGCTCCGCACGCTCCAAAGTGGGGGGCCCCGTCCGTCATTGACTGTTGCTATTCTAGCAAAGAGAAGGTGTTTTTTCGGACCTTCGGCTTAAGACCTTTGTCCATGTCGTAGTCTGAATTTGTTATCCTAAACAAATTAGTATTGTGAGGGGCTACTGTTGGGGGCCTTCGTCCTCCGAAGGTCCTCAAAAACGTGATTTAACAATATTTTCCATGTGTGACATGTAAACAGGTACCTTCAGACTTGGGTCAAAAGCATATATAACATGGAAAGCATGATCGGGACGAAGGTCGATCGGGACGAAGGTCGAATCAATCCCGAAGCTATGTGCAAGAAAGCTTCGGCTAAATGGCAGAAAAAGGAACCGACTTAAAGGGGAAAAGGCTATCTAGTCCTCATAGAATTGTATATAAGTTAATAATAAATGTAAAGGGCATGAATGTAATTTCTCACAGGCTGCGTCCTGTGCCTATAAATAGATGAACAGTACCACCGTACTGTTCACGCTGACTGGTACCTGCTTTTGCGTCACGCTTGTACTTGTTTGTCTTCTATCAAGCCGAAGGTACATTTGTAATTCAATATTATTTCTGTTTTTCCAGGATAATACAATGAATTAATAATATTATGTGATTGTTTATTGTCTCTTATATTTCACATACTTCTTCTTTTATTAACATATATATCACGTTGATAAAGGTGTGTGTTTCAAAACCTTCGTCCGAAGATCATTATATCCTAAGGGAAATAATGCTTCGAGGGACGAAGGACGTTAACATTTAACATTTTGTGTTGCCTTGTTCTTAACTCATAGCATTTAAGAACAAGTCCTCAACACTTGACATTTCGAGTCCCACTTGAACTCTCTTCCCTTCTCCAGAAGTGAGGTCATGGGCTTAGCAATCTTAGAAAATCCTTCAATAAATCGTCGATAATATCCTGCAAGTCCCAAGAAACTCCGGACTTCAGTAACTGTACTGGGTATGCTCCATGCCACTATCTCCTTGACTTTAGCAGGATCCACTGATATCCCACCATTAGAAATGATATGTCCAAGGAATGGCACCTCATCAATCCAGAACTTGCATTTACTATACTTGGCATAGAGTTGGTTATCCCGTAGCTTCTGTAGCACCAATCTCAGATGTTCCTCAGGATCGCTATCACTCTTGGAATAAATAAGAATATTGTCGATGAATACTAGATGAATCTGTCCAGATACTCCATAAACACTTTATTCATCAGATTCATAAAATAGGCCGGTGCATTAGTTAGTCCAAATGACATAACCGTGAACTCATATAAACCATATCGGGTCGAGAAAACCGTCTTGGGAATATCCGATGGACTAATCTTCATTTGATGGTAACCCGATCAGAGATCAATCTTCGACAATACCCTATCACCTCTCATCTGATCAAATAAATCCTCAATGTGGTGTAACAGATACTTGTTCTTCACAGTAACATCATTGAGGGATCTATAATCCACACACATCCTTTGCGATCCATCTTTCTTCTGTGCAAACAGAACCGACGCTCCCCAAGGTGAGGAACTCGGACATATGTACCCAGCCTCCTGTAACTCCGTTAACTGCTTCTTAAGTTCTTTTAACTCTTTGCAGACATCCGGTATGGCTGTTTAGAAATAGGAGCAGTCCCAGGTAAGAGGTCAATGACAAACTCAACTTCCCTATCTAGTGCCATCCCTGGTAACTCCTCTGGATAGACATCTCGAAAGTCCCTAACCACACGGATGTTGTCACCAACAAACTCCTCATCTATAAAAAAATGCCACATGTTGGGTAGAAGTAGTTACTGCATTTTCAACTTGAAACCTTTCTGCTTTAGGGCTGGTGAGTTCTACAGTACCCCTACACATTGTATAATGGCCTTTGCCTTTCTTAGCCATGACATACCAAGGATTAGATCTATACTGCTTGCCTCTAATATTATAGTGGTAGCCCCGAATTCTCTTCCCATAACTGTCAATGTCAATTTATGTGTCATATAGTTTGCCTCAACAAGCCCTTTAGGTGTAATTACTATCATTGATGTTTTCATATTTTTAGTGGTAACTCATTTATGTTGGCATATCGAGCAGACATAAAGGAATGTGTAGCACTAGAATCAAATAATATTGTTGCAGGAATTGCATTAATGTAAAACATACCAAGTGCAATGTCAGCTCCTTCAGCAGTAGCATCAGCGCTGACTTGATTAACCCTAGCAATAGAGAATCCCTTGCTAGATCCTGGAGTCTGATGTTTGTTCTGAACTGGGGTAGTAGCAATCCTCTGTGGGCAAACATTTGCATAATGCCCAGTCTTCCCACACTTGTAGCAAGTAGTGCCTGCACTCTGTCCTGAAAATTTCGTCGGGGTGCCAGTTGGGGTAGCATGACGAGTCAGTGGAGTCCCCTGAGGTGAGTGATGAGCTGGGCGCTGGCCTCGTCCAGTGTGAACTGGTGTACCCTGGGGTGAACCATATGGAGGACGAACATTGCTGCTTCCCTGTCCCTGGGATATCACCTTCCTCTTCAAATGTCCTAGCTGAACATGCTTGTGTTCAATAGCTAGGGCCTTGTCAAGCAGCCTCTGGAATGATGGAAATGTGTGAGCCACTAGAGCATACTGCAGAGGTCCATTGAGTCCTTCAATAAAGTGCTCCTGTTTCCTCTCATCTTCAGCAGCTTCATACGGTGCGTATCTGGAGAGCTGAATGAACTTGTCGCGGTACTCACTGACTAACATGCTTCCCTGTTTCAGCGACAGAAATTCCTTCTTCTTAATCTTCATCAGTCCAGCGGGAATATGGTAGTTTCTGAAATGAGTAGAAAATTCCGCCCATGTGATAGTATCAGCAGCATCGTGGGCAGCAGTGTATGAATCCCACCAATCAGCAGTAGGACCTGTTAGACGACCAGAAGCATATAGAACCTTCTCCCGGTCAGAGCAATGGGCAATAATCAACATCTTTTCCACAGACTTCAGCCAATCATTAGCGTCCAATGAATCAGAAGAACTAGCGAACGTTGGTGGCTTATGGCTCATGAACTCCTGGTGCTTGTCCCTGGGTGGAACTGGTGGTGGAGGTGGTGGCAATGGTGCTTGTTGTTGTTGCTGTTGCACCCTTCGCTCCTAGCGCATCTCCTCTCGCTCTTGGCACATCTATTGGCGTTCTTGCCACATCTGTGTGTGCATATCTGCCATGGTGTCTGCCATCTGTTGCATTATCCGCATCTGGGCTGCAACTGCGGATCAGCTCCGGCTGGTGGAGGCTGTGGAGGATCCATCTCAGGTTGTTGTTGTGGTTGTCTAAATATCCTCCGAGTGTGTCGATTGGGAGGTAGATCAATTCAGCCACCCTTCCTGGTATTGACCATCTGAGTTAGAAACATATGGTAAGAAAGAATATTAGACAAGGCAGGTAATTACGAATCATGTTACATTGGGGGATTTATTAGCTAAGCAGATTGGTGTTTTACCTACTAAAGCTAATTCATTACCTTATGGTGGTACATGCTAAGATGTCCATCTATAATATTTCAATCAATCAAAGAAGCAAATCAAGCATTTATCATCAGAACAATCAACCAACATTTTTAATAGAGAAAATAATTTTAATTTTGTTTTGGGTCTCCTATCTCTTAAAAAGGTCATAGTTGTAGGACTCCAAGGTGTGAAATTCATCTTGTCTTAAGAGTAGAAAAGATAAGAGTAATCAGAGTATGACAACAAAAGGTGAGACAGGATCAAGATAAGATAAGTATAGAAAGAATCCAAGTAAGATAAGTAGGTAAGGGTTTTGTCCATTTCTATCTAGGTTTCGTCCTACAGTCAACATTCCTCTGATACCACTTCTGTCACACCCAGATTTAAGGGACAAAGCCAGGTGCATCTCATACATGCGCCAAAGAAGACAACATATATAATAACAGAGTGTATAGAGAATAATGTCACAATAACATCAGAGTACTTATTACAATGCGGAAGTCTTACAAAATAAAAGATAAATATATAACGAACTTAGGTCCATCCTTAGCGCCAATAAGTCAACTGGGAGACGCCACCTAGATCAGATCAAACTCCTCGTTGTGTGGCTCCTCCTGAACCACCTGTTCTTCTCCTGTGGGGAGTGTGAGACAGCAAGGGTGAGCTCACACAAGATCATAGCTCAACAAGTTGTGGGGAAACCAGTGTGCATGAACTCACCAAAGGTGGGAGTTCATGTGATGTGTAAGGCTGATCAACAATAGGGGTTAAAGCTAAGCATTGCTTTTAATAAGTTGGTCAAATTTTATTAGCAGTTTCTAAATGTAAGTGAATACCAAACCATAATAAGAATAATTGAACAAAATTAATAAATAATCCCATGCAATGCAAATGACAAATTGAATTTAAGTTCCATAAATTAATCATGCGAGAGTCCTGAGCTGCTCTTGACCGTGAGCTCGGCTAGTATACCAGTTTTACACTCTGTAGAGGTTGTACCCTGTACCCATAAGTCGTGAATCCCATGTCGCCAGGGTTTGCAAGGCCCTTAGACACTACCGAGGTGAATGGCTAGGGATCCACTATGAGGCCTTTACAAAGTTCCACTAGCTTCCGAAAACCCGCTACAGTTTATGGGAAGAGCACTTGCAAGAATCCCCCATCTGACCGCCATCACAGCAAAATCAACCCGAGAACCTCCCTGCATGCAACTCCCCTACTGCCCTTGCCCCTTTCGGGTAAGGTAGTCTTCCACTAGCTTTCCTAATTAGTCAGCCAATGGCGTCCCATTCCACCCTTGTGGTGGCATGTGTTTCTCAAGTCAAGCTCCATATTCCAATTAAAGATAATGATGATCTTGACATGAACATAAATAAAATAAAAGAATAATTGGAACATGGATATAATGAAATATTAACCCAAAACCATGTAAAGCAATAACATAACTACCGAAATGATTCAGGGATAAACATGGTAAAAGATAAACAGACTAGGGTTACCTATTGGGTCCCATCAAAATTAAACCTATGCATGAAATAAGTGATATTAAGGATAAATATTGGGTAAAAAGTGGTCAAGGGCACCAAGCAAGCAACTTCATGTGTTGGGCACCAGGATCCTCAGCCACTGGCTCTTCTACTCGCCACAATACAAACAAGCACAATATATAGAGAAAATTAGCATCACACCAAACATGTAAAAAAATACATAATAATAATCTACACATTAAAATAAGATCCTAGGAAGAGGAATCATTAATTTTGGAGTTATAGCTGTTAAGTTATGAATTTCCAAAGATTTTATGTGCTTGATATATGATTAATTGAGAAATAAATTTTATTACTGTTTTCATGACAAAATAGAGACTCTAGGTGACAAAAAATAATATTACAAAATTTTAGAAACTAGAATGGTTTAATTTGGACCTAATAAGAATTTTCTATGATTTATACAAATTCTAGCAATTATTCTTGCACTAAAAAGTATTTTCCAAAGGATTTTATCCATTTTCCTAGTTGCCTGGACTGCACCCCTAAATCTGAGAAGCGCAGGGGTCTCTGCTTAAAATATTCTAGGACTCATAGCACTGTCACGGTGGACGGCGGGTTGATTCTTAAATAACAGAAGGACTCATGTGCAAATCTAACCCGTGAAGGGGTATGTAGTGATCTGGTCCACATGATCAACAACCGACGCTCCAGATTAAACCAATGCGTCATAAAAACGTATAATCTACCCCTACCGTTAGATCCGATCTCAATGCACAAGGAACGACCATGCACCAATTTTGATCTAAGCTGTTATGTCCGCATCAACGATCCAGATCACAATTATGCGAGCCGGTATGCCACGATCTAATCTTGACCATTCGTGCTTGGATCCAACGGGGCACGCACTGTCGCCCAACGCTCCGGCAGGGCAAGGCACAGGGCCTCCTCGCGGCGGCGCATCACCGGCGACCACGCCAATTCGGTGCACCCCCTGCCCTAAATTGAAACCAACGGAAGCTATACTACTAGGGACAAACGGCGAATGCGCAGAGGGGAGCCATACCTGTAATAATGGCGCGTAGGCATTGGGTCGCGGCGAGATGCTGTCACGCGGTGCGACCCGGCTGCGGCGAGCAATTCACGGTTGCATGGAGATCGAATCCGCCAACAACTGCCACAGACGGCCCCCAAATGGCTCGCGCAAGCCCTTGACCCAGCCCAAAGTTCCGGCCAACGGCAGGGAACAGATCCGCGGCGGCGCGGGTTTACACGATGCAGTGCGTAGTTCTCTCTCTCTACTTCTTGTCTCGGGCCCTAACACGATAGCGAGACAGAAATCCCAGGTGTGGCGCAAGCGCTTATATGCGGAGGGGGGTTGATTTTGCAACGGCCTCCCGAGCTCGCGGCGGAAGGTGGCCACGTGGATGTCGGCGCAACAGGTGGGTTTCCGTGTGCTGGCGACAGAGGATGACTTGTGGGTCCCATGACACAGCGACCGCGCGCGCCCACAGGGTTCTCGGATCGTCGTTTCACTCCCGGACCCACGTGTCAGTGAATATCCCTCACTCACCCGAATACGCAGAGCGCTGGTCAACCGGGTCCACCAACCAGCGTCCAGTAGCGCATGCGGCACACCCGCCTGGGCCGGTGCGGAGGGAGGTAAGGTGGGATGGGCCGAATTGGGGACCTAGGCCCAGGCGCCATTTTCTTTTTCTTTTATGTTTTATTTTCTATTTTTCTCTATTCATAATTATTTTGAATCCAAATTTGAATTGGAATATGAGTTTCTCCTTTGAATCAATTATACAAGTTCAAACCCTAATGTAGGAATATATTTTTATTTACTTATTTTTATCCACAAAATATTTGTTTGCTTCTCTTTTCTAAATTCTAGAATTTCTTTTAGGTTTTAAATTCCACTTTAGACTTTAATATATTTCTTGTCACATTATTATTTTATATTGTCACAATATGCACCCAAAAGGAAATCTTAGCATGATGCATGATTTAGTAGCATATCTTTTATTAATTAGTTGTTTTTAAATATGGTGTTCACATGTGATGGTATGTAGATACAACACACATATATAAATAAAGGAAATAACTTTTCTCCTTTTATATTATCTCTTACAAATTTGATATTACAGAGAATTCTTCAATGAATCGTCGATAATATCCGGCCATTCCAATGAAGCTCTTGATTCCTCGAGCATCTGTTGGCACTTTCCAGTTCAGAATGTCTGCCACTTTCTTCGGAGCCACGACCAATCCATCTTTGTTGATAATGTGACCTAAGAACAGAACTTCATCAATCCAGAACTCGCACTTGCTCAACTTTGCATACAACTGGTGCTCTCGCAATCTCTGCAATACCATCTTCAAATGATCCACATGCTCCTCCTCACTTTGAGAATATATGAGAATGTCATCAATGAACACCACCACAAACTTGTCGAGATAATCCATGAATACAATGTTCATCAGATTCATGACGAAGGCTGGTGCATTTGTCAGGCCAAAAGACATAACGGTGAACTCATACAACCCATACATGGTAATAAATGCCATCTTCGGGATGTCCGAAGGTCGGATCCTGAGCTGGTGATAACCTGACCTCAGATCTATCTTGGAAAACACGCTAGCTCCTCTCAGTTGGTCGAACATATCTTCTATTCTGGGCAAGGGATACTTATTCTTGATTGTAACTTCGTTCAGAGCTCGATAATCGATGCACATCCTCCAAGTGCCATCCTTCTTCTCCATGAATAGGACAGGGGCAGCCCAAGGTGAGGTACTTGGTCTGATGTAACCTTTCTCTGATAGCTCATCTATTTGCTTCTTGATACCCTGTAGGCTCTTTTAGAAATGGGGGCAGTTCCAGGAAGAAGCTCTACTGCAAACTCAACTTTCCGCTCAGGTGGCATACCTGGTAAATCTTTCGGGAACACATCCGGAAATTCTGACACAACCTTGATAGTCTCGAGTGGATCTGTCTCCTTGCTATCAATAGCCATCTGGTGACAACCTCCTTTCCTTGGCTTGGGCGAGACTAACTCAGTCACCACTTCTTCTCCTAGTGGGGACATCAACTTCACTGTCCTCTTATCACAGCTGATAACTGCTTGGTACTTATCTAGCCAATTTATCCCTAGGATAACATATATTCCCTGAGTACCCATTACTATGAGGTTAGCGGGAAACTCTATCCCCTTATTTCCACACTTACATTCAAGCAAACACTATCGGCTCGAACTTTACCACCGGCTGAATCAATTTGAATGGGGGTTGACATGGTAGTTATTGGAAGATGATGTGCTTCTACCCATGATGCAGTAATGAATGAATGTGTTGCTCTAGTATCAAATAACACTTCTGCAATATGGGATTCGACTAGAAACATACCTACTATCATGCCTGGTGTTTCCTGGATTGCTTCAGCCTCCAAATGGTTCAACCTCCCATGGTTGTAACGTGTCTGGGCGCGATTGCCTGCTCCAGGCTGAGACACATTCTGCTTTACCAGGGCACTAGGGCCTGGCTGCTGCTAAGCTACCTTTTTTGGACAATGCATTACCCAATGGCCTTGCTCTCCATAATGGAAACATGCTCTAAATGGAAACATGCTCTACCTCTGCCTTGCACTGGGGCTACATGACTACTCTGGTTAGTTGTTGGGGCAGGAAGACGAGGTGCCTGCTGATTCTGCCTCTGGAACTGTCTGCTTCCTGACTGACTATTCTGGCGATTCTGCTGCTGATGCTAAGGGTATTGCCTTTGAAACTGCTGCTGAGGTGGGCGCTGATTCTGCTTGAACTGCTGAGGTGGGTTGCTTGAGAAATGGGGGCGATTGCTGCTCCCAGGCTGAGGTCGACCAATCTTGCGCTTGTGATCCTCCATCTCCTTGCGCTTCTTCTCTATCATAATTTCTCTGTCGATCAGGTGCTGAAATGTGGGGAAGGTATGGTTCATCAACTGATAGTGCAGGGGATCGACTAAGCCTATCAAGAAACGATACTGCCTCTTGGCATCTGTGTTGACATCTTTAGGAGCATAGCGGGACAGCTGCAGAAACCTGTCTTGGTACTCATTGACTGACATGGGCCCTTGCTTGAGCACCCGAAATTCCTCTTTTTTCACCGTCATTAGACCTGCTAGAACATGATACTGACCGAAATTATCTCTGAATTCCTCCCAAGTGATGTTGTCAGGGTTGGCATGGGTGGCAAGGTAGGACTCCCACCAAGACTGAGTTGCTCCCATCAAAAGACAGGGGCCATACAGAACCTTCTCTCTGTCGTCACACTGAGTGGTATGCAGCTCCTGCTCCACGGTACGCAGCCAATCTTCAGCATCCATGGGGTCAGCAGAGTGAGCGAACACTGGGGGATGACCTCTCACGAATTCAGCACGCTTGTCTCTAGGCATCTGAGGTTGAGGTGGGGGTTGTTGTTGCTGCATGGCGGCTAGAGTCTGACCAATAGCTTGGACTGCCTAAGTCTGCATCAGAAACATCTGCTCTATTGTCATCGGGGGCAGTGGTGGCAACTGCTACTGAGGTGCCTCATCTTGTGGTGCTTGCTGCTCCTGCTGAGCACGGCTTGCTCCTCTGCGCCTGTTGTCTGACATCTGTGGAATATAATCACACATCAGAACTAATCTGGCAAATCTTGCATCATAAGAAAAGAGTATAGAATTCTTCCACCATACTAAACAGATAAGCATCTTCACTGACTCCCAACATAGGCAAGCACAGCTTCTCAGATAACGAGGAAAGTAGAATAAAAGGCTTCCTAACTAAATAACTAATTTTATTAACATTAACGGGTAAACCAAAATGCAGGGGGTACCCACACTCTGGCGACAGTCATTACAAAGATCCAAATCCATCATAGTTCATCATGACAAACATAAAAACACAGGATAAGCCCTGCCTAACTAAGACTAACTGAGAGTAAGACTAAGGCTAAGACTTCTATTTTAAACATTAATTACAAGATCCAACACTGACGATCTATGGTCCTAAATTTATCTTGGTCCTGTAGTCGGGGTTGTCGTAGGCATGGTATCCACGCTGAGGTGAGCGGTACGGGTGCTGAGTCCTGACGGGGGCGGGGGAGCCATCCTCCAGGTGACAGCACTCCGCGCGCTCAGCCCGCAAATGGGCGATCTCAGCACAAGCCCTACTCAGCTCATCTAAAGCATGGTCCAGCTCCGTGTTTAGCAAGATGGCTAGGTTGACTGTGCTGCTCAACCTAGGATTGTCCTCACCAACAGGTGAGACAATCACGCCTCCTGTGCTGCTAGGTGGACGGCGGGGGTAATACCTCAGGTCAAGACCATCGGCCACATGTCACACCCGGATTTTAGGGGTCCAAAACCCGGGCGCGAACATAATCACCAGGTGTGCTGGGACCAAGTCTCACACATATGATGAATCATGGCACAGGATCGAATGTCACATCTTTATATATAACAGGAGTTCTATACAAAATAAATGATTACATTATAAGGAGACAACGGTCCAGCAACCCAAAGTTGACTGGGAGACGACGGCCTAGATCTCTCACGAACACATCACAGCATCCTCCATGCGCTTCATCCTGTGGTACCTGTTCTTGACCTGTGGGGGGTGTGAGACAGCAAGAGTGAGCTCACATACGTTCATCGCTCAACAAGTTGTGGGGAATAATGTGCATGAACTCACCAAAGGTGGGAGCTCACGTGAAGTGTAAGGCTTACCAAAGAGAATGGTTGAAGCTGAGCATTGCTTTTAATGTTGGTCAAAATTTTATTAGCAATTACTAAGTGTAAGTAAATACCAACCCAATTAAATAGAAGAACAAAAGTAACAACTTCACCTGCGATGCAATGCATATGACAAATTGAGTTTAAGTTCCATAATTTAATCATGTGAGGGTCCGAGCTGCTCTTGACCGTGAGCACGGCTAGTATACCAGTTTTACACTCTGCAGAGGTTGCGCATCTTTACCCACAAGTCGTGTATCCCATGTCGCCAGGGTTTGCAAGGCCCTTAGACACTACCGAGGTGAATGGCTAGGGATCCACTACGAGGCCTTTACAAAGTTCCACTAGCTTCCGAAAACCCGCTACAGTTTATAGGAAGTTCCAGTGCAGGAATCCCTTGCAGGACCGCCATCGCAGCAAAATCCTCCCGAGGGCCTCCCTACACTGACCACTCCCCTACTGCCCTTGCCCCTTTCGGGTAAGGTAGTCTTCCACTAGCTTTCCTAATTAATCAGCCAAGGGGTCCCATTCCTCCCTTGTGGTAGCACTGTTTTCCCGGGTGGTCGCTCCATGTTCCAATTAACATAATGATCTTATCATGAACAATAAATAACAGCTGATAACAAAAGTATAATCATGAATAATGTAATCTTCATACCCAAAACCACATATAGCACTAGCAAGTACTACCCAGAAAGTTCAGTGGTAAACAAGGTATAAAGATAGACAAACTAGGGTAACCTATTGGGTCCCATCAAGATTAACCTATGCAGATCATTATGATTAATCAGAACATGGCTGGGTAAAAAGAAGTGATCAAGGGCACAACTTGCCTGGGCCTTGAGAATCCAGGTACCAACTTGCTCTTCAGATGACTCGTGACCTCACTGCTAGTCGTAGCAATACAAACAAACATTGTATGGGCAAAATTAACATTACACCAAACATAAGTACAAACTGAATATTAATAATCTACGCGTTGCTACGAGATCGTAGGAACAAGAATCACTAAGTTTGGAGTTATAATTATTTAGTTATGAATTTCTGAAGTTATTAAGCACCTAGAACAGAGTAATTCAAATGAACAATTTTGCTTCAAGTTTCATGGCTAAACAAAGGTACTAGGTGATAAATAATATTAAAACAAAATTATTGCAACTGGAATGGGTCAAAAAGGAGCTAAAATGAATTAGTTATGAATTAATTAAGTTTCTGGATTATTTTAACACTAAAAATCATTTTCTAAATCATTTTCTAGGATTTTCCTATCCACTGGACTGCGCCTCAATTAAACAGAAGCGCAGGGGGCTCGGCGCAAGATTCCCGAGACACAGGGAATAGTGACTCAGGATGGCAGGTTGATTCATCAATAATACGAGGACTCTTTTGTAAGATGTGCTACGCGAAAGGGTACGGGGTGATATAGGCCGTCGGATTAGAAATCCAGGGCCCAGATCAGAACCTGACTTAAGTGAACCGGTACGCTCTGCTGACCCTACGATCCGAGATCTACGGTCCTTGTTTAATGAAGCCAAATCTCATCCTAGCCGAGGGATCGTAGATCTATGGTCACGATTCAATTGCACGAACGGGTGCGCGGCTGTCTGATCTCGACCGTTGCGCAGAAGATCAACGGCCACGAGCCCTTCTTCTCCCACGCGAACACCCGAGCACCCAGGAACACGCGCGCGGCGGCGACCCCGCCGGAGGGAACTCAATCCGGCGCTCCACCACCCCAAATTCAAATTAAACGGCGCTAGACGATGTCCGGGCCCTAACGAACAACAAGGAGTTGACGTACCAGTGATTGAAGCGATGACCGCGGCTGGCCACGGTGTCGCGCGGCCCACGGCGGAGAATCGAAGTGCGACGAGCGATTGCTCGAGTCTTGGCGGCGTTCAACCCAAATCGAGGGCACAGACGGCTTCCCCAGGTGAAGGCGACACTCCACGACCCGATTTCGAGAGCCGAGACCCCCCAACGACGGCTATCCTCGGCGGCGGCTTCCAAAACTAGAGGGCGAGCTCGCGAGTCGTGTTCAAGCGCGAGGACAGGGCGAACGAAACCGGGATTCGGTGCGGGTTTATATGCTGGCTGAGCACGGACTCACGAGTTGAGGTCGGGAACGGCCTCCCCGATCATCGCGGCGACTTGGGCGGCGCGAACGTGCCAACACCGGCGAGATCCGTTGAGAAGAACACGCTGACCACGCGGGACCACATGCCAGTGGAACGAGTGCGAGAGGGCGCGGGGAGGCGAGACCGGCCAGTGGGCCCCACATGTTAGTGATGGAGCGCGACTGACACAGGGGGTCCACACGTAAGCCAGAGCAAAGCGAGAAGAACCGGGCTTGGGTCGTGCGGCTGACAAGGCGGTCCCGCCTGTCGGCGCCGGTTGGAGACTTGGGCCGCACGGGGAAGAACAGTAGATGGGCCGAAATCCAGGTTGGCAGCCCAGGTAAGGTCTTAGTCTTTTTCTTTTTATTTTTCCTTTCTATTCTTTCACAAATTCAAATTTAAAATACCAATTCAATTCAAACTTGTAACTGGTTTATTTTGGTGCAATTAAAAGTATTTGGTTTGAGAATATTTGTTCAAATATATTACTCATGTTTTCATATTACTTCTCTTTTCTTCCCTTCCCATTTATTTTCTATTTTCTATTCCAAATTCAAATTTATACTTCTATTTGTTTTCAGATTTTTTTCAAATGTATCAATTGAAACCCAAAGGTGAATATGAACCATACTATTTTAATATTACTAATTTAAGTTTTATTCTCCTTGTGATTTATTTCATGGGATGTATAAATGGTTTCTTTTAAAAGAAAAATTCTTTTCCCATCTTTCTTTTTCCCTTATTTCCAAAGCATTATGATACTTTATTTATATTTTTTTTGTACTAATTTTGGGTGTTACAAATCCTACCCCCCTTAAAAATAATCTCGTCCTCGAGATTTGTAAGAAAAGGGATGTATACTCATATTGTTCTCGGAACATATGCACAAACAAAGAGATCTCGGCATGATGCATAATTCCTTAACAAAACATAGGGTTAATAGACCTTATTATTATCACTAGAATAGTAAAATACTAACTAATAGCTAAACTAATATTTAGGTCTTACAAATAGTAAAATATATATATATATATATGTATCTATATCTATGTTTATCTCTCTATTCTTGTTGCTCGTTAACTTCCTCACCGACTACTTCATCTCCAACTGGCTCTTCTTCTTGAATTTCAAGTTCACCGGGTTCAGCTTCTACTTCTGCATGATGGGCATATCCCCGGTTGATGGATAGGGGCTGACTCTTCCCTGCCGAGGCTTGTCCTTGCTTCATCGGAGCCGGTGTAGTGTAGGCAGCTTTGTTGGGACAGTAGTTGGCATAGTGTCCCGGTTGTCCACACTTGAAGCATGTCCTGATGGCGGTTGTGTTAGGAGCAACGGTTCCTACTGGAGTGCTTGCTTTTGGAGGAGCAGTTGGTGCCTGATGAGTTTGTTGTCCAGAACTGCCACTAGCTGGTGTACTTGGAGTGGTAGTATAGCGAGGACGGGAACTACTTCCAGCCTGCCCTTGGTTGACAGCCTTTCTTTTCTCTCCAAATATACTCCTCTTGTTTTCTACAGCAATAGCTTTGTCAAGTAGCCTTTGGAAGGATGGGAATGTGTGCGATACCAGTTGATATTGCAAGGGTCCAATCAATCCGTCCAGAAAGAGCTCCTGCTTTTGCTCATCATCCTCAACATCTCTGGGAGCATATCGAGATAACTGGATGAATTTGTCCCTATATTCACTCACGGACATACTTCCTTGCTTGAGGGATAGAAACTCCTTCCTCTTAATCTTCATGAGTCCAGCAGGAATATGGTAATTCCTGAATTGTGTGGAGAATTCTTCCCAGGTAATTGTATCGGCAGCAGCATGAGCTGCACAGTACGCATCCCACCAATCCGCAGCGGGACCAGCAAGACGACCCGATGCATAGAGTACTTTCTCTCGGTCCGAGCACTGGGCTATGTTGAGCATCTTCTCTATGGACTTTAACCAGTCATCTGCTTGCAGCGGATCTGCGGAGTTGGAGAAGGTTGGTGGTTTGTGGCTCATGAATTCCCGGTGCTTGTCCCGGGGTGGAACTGGTGGTGGAGGTGGAGGCAATGGCACTTGTTGTTGTTGCTGCTGTTGTTGAAGTTGTTGTTGCAGCTGCTGTTGTTGTACCCTTCTCTCCTGACGTATCTCTTCCCGCTCTTGGCGCATTTCCCGACGTGCATCCTCTCTTTCCTGGTGCATTTCTTGGCGTTCTTGCTGCATTTGGGTGCGCATATCTACCATAGTGTCCGCCATTTGCTGCATCATTCTCATTTGAGCTGCGACTAGTGGATCAACTCCGCCTGATGGAGGATTAGGAGGATTCATCTCTGCTGGCTGTGGTTGGGGTTGTCGATATATCCACCGAGTGTGTCGATTAGCAAGTAAATCAATTCCACCACCCCGCCTGGTATTGACCATCTAAGTTAGAAGCATATGGTAAGATAGCTTTGCAAGGGAATCATTTAGTAGACAGAATGAATAAGCTAATAGTTGGTTATGTACTAAAACTTTCTTTGGCAGGGCTTGACCAAATATTTTATGTCTAGACTAGGGCAATTGGTTGTACGAGGTGAACGTCCAAAGGTAAGATAGAATATATCAAGATGAGATAGATACGGAATACTATATATACATATATTTTCTAAGGGGATAATCTAGATTGTCTAGTTATTTTATAAATATATTTTTATACCTATGTGTATATGCAGATGCAATTGTGGACATTACTCCACAATTCATCACACTCAAACAAAGATCCAAATCAGACAGATATCATAAGAACAAACATTCAAATACATAGACACTTATAAAAATAGTTTTGTTTTTGTTCCTAGGAATAGGTCTCCTATTCCTAAAAGTCACTTTTAGGCACAGGATTTCAAAGTGTGAAATCCACATTTGTCTTTAGAAAGAAAAGATAAGAATAATCAGAGTAAAGCGGAAATAGATGAGAAAAGATTAAGAAGAGTTTAGAAAAGATCAGAGTAGCAAAGGTAAGTAGACAATGGTTGTCCAGTTCTATCTAGGTTTCGTCCTACAGTCAACATTCCTCTGATACCACTTCTGTCACACCCGGATTTTAGGGGTCCAAAACCCGGGCGCGAACATAATCACCAGGTGTGCTGGGACCAAGTCTCACACATATGATGAATCATGGCACAGGATCGAATGTCACATCTTTATATATAACAGGAGTTCTATACAAAATAAATGATTACATTATAAGGAGACAACGGTCCAGCAACCCAAAGTTGACTGGGAGACGACGGCCTAGATCTCTCACGAACACATCACAGCATCCTCCATGCGCTTCATCCTGTGGTACCTGTTCTTGACCTGTGGGGGGTGTGAGACAGCAAGAGTGAGCTCACATACGTTCATCGCTCAACAAGTTGTGGGGAATAATGTGCATGAACTCGCCAAAGGTGGGAGCTCACGTGAAGTGTAAGGCTTACCAAAGAGAATGGTTGAAGCTGAGCATTGCTTTTAATGTTGGTCAAAATTTTATTAGCAATTACTAAGTGTAAGTAAATACCAACCCAATTAAATAGAAGAACAAAAGTAACAACTTCACCTGCGATGCAATGCATATGACAAATTGAGTTTAAGTTCCATAATTTAATCATGTGAGGGTCCGAGCTGCTCTTGACCGTGAGCACGGCTAGTATACCAGTTTTACACTCTGCAGAGGTTGCGCATCTTTACCCACAAGTCGTGTATCCCATGTCGCCAGGGTTTGCAAGGCCCTTAGACACTACCGAGGTGAATGGCTAGGGATCCACTACGAGGCCTTTACAAAGTTCCACTAGCTTCCGAAAACCCGCTACAGTTTATAGGAAGTTCCAGTGCAGGAATCCCTTGCAGGACCGCCATCGCAGCAAAATCCTCCCGATGGCCTCCCTACACTGACCACTCCCCTACTGCCCTTGCCCCTTTCGGGTAAGGTAGTCTTCCACTAGCTTTCCTAATTAATCAGCCAAGGGGTCCCATTCCTCCCTTGTGGTAGCACTGTTTTCCCGGGTGGTCGCTCCATGTTCCAATTAACATAATGATCTTATCATGAACAATAAATAACAGCTGATAACAAAAGTATAATCATGAATAATGTAATCTTCATACCCAAAACCACATATAGCACTAGCAAGTACTACCCAGAAAGTTCAGTGGTAAACAAGGTATAAAGATAGACAAACTAGGGTAACCTATTGGGTCCCATCAAGATTAACCTATGTAGATCATTATGATTAATCAGAACATGGCTGGGTAAAAAGAAGTGATCAAGGGCACAACTTGCCTGGGCCTTGAGAATCCAGGTACCAACTTGCTCTTCAGATGACTCGTGACCTCACTGCTAGTCGTAGCAATACAAACAAACATTGTATGGGCAAAATTAACATTACACCAAACATAAGTACAAACTGAATATTAATAATCTACGCGTTGCTACGAGATAGTAGGAACAAGAATCACTAAGTTTTGAGTTATAGTTATTTAGTTATGAATTTCTGAAGTTATTAAGCACCTAGAACAGAGTAATTCAAATGAACAATTTTGCTTCAAGTTTCATGGCTAAACAAAGGTACTAGGTGATAAATAATATTAAAACAAAATTATTGCAACTGGAATGGGTCAAAAAGGAGCTAAAATGAATTAGTTATGAATTAATTAAGTTTCTGGATTATTTTAACACTAAAAATCATTTTCTAAATCATTTTCTAGTATTTTTCTATCCACTGGACTGCGCCTCAATTAAACAGAAGCGCAGGGGGCTCGGCGCAAGATTCCCGAGACACAGGGAATAGTGACTCAGGATGGCGGGTTGATTCATCAATAATACGAGGACTCTTTTGTAAGATGTGCTACGCGAAAGGGTACGGGGTGATATAGGCCGTCGGATTAGAAATCCAGGGCCCAGATCAGAACCCGACTTAAGTGAACCGGTACGCTCTGCTGACCCTACGATCCGAGATCTACGGTCCTTGTTTAATGAAGCCAAATCTCATCCTAGCCGAGGGATCGTAGATCTATGGTCACGATTCAATTGCACGAACGGGTGCGCGGCTGTCTGATCTCGACCGTTGCGTAGAAGATCAACGGCCACGAGCCCTTCTTCTCCCACGCGAACACCCGAGCACCCAGGAACACGCACGCGGCGGCGACCCCGCCGGAGGGAACTCAATCCGGCGCTCCACCACCCCAAATTCAAATTAAACGGCGCTAGACGATGTCCGGGCCCTAACGAACAACAAGGAGTTGACGTACCAGTGATTGAAGCGATGACCGCGGCTGGCCACGGTGTCGCGCGGCCCACGGCGGAGAATCGAAGTGCGACGAGCGATTGCTCGAGTCTTGGCGGCGTTCAACCCAAATCGAGGGCACAGACGGCTTCCCCAGGTGAAGGCGACACTCCACGACCCGATTTCGAGAGCCGAGACCCCCCAACGACGGCTATCCTCGGCGGCGGCTTCCAAAACTAGAGGGCGAGCTCGCGAGTCGTGTTCAAGCGCGAGGACAGGGCGAACGAAACCGGGATTCGGTGCGGGTTTATATGCTGGCTGAGCACGGACTCACGAGTTGAGGTCGGGAACGGCCTCCCCGATCATCGCGGCGACTTGGGCGGCGCGAACGTGCCAACACCGGCGAGATCCGTTGAGAAGAACACGCTGACCACGCGGGACCACATGCCAGTGGAACGAGTGCGAGAGGGCGCGGGGAGGCGAGACCAGCCAGTGGGCCCCACATGTTAGTGATGGAGCGCGACTGACACAGGGGGTCCACACGTAAGCCAGAGCAAAGCGAGAAGAACCGGGCTTGGGTCGTGCGGCTGACAAGGCGGTCCCGCCTGTCGGCGCCGGTTGGAGACTTGGGCCGCACGGGGAAGAACAGTAGATGGGCCGAAATCCAGGTTGGCAGCCCAGGTAAGGTCTTAGTCTTTTTCTTTTTATTTTTCCTTTCTATTCTTTCACAAATTCAAATTTAAAATACCAATTCAATTCAAACTTGTAACTGGTTTATTTTGGTGCAATTAAAAGTATTTGGTTTGAGAATATTTGTTCAAATATATTACTCATGTTTTCATATTACTTCTCTTTTCTTCCCTTCCCATTTATTTTCTATTTTCTATTCCAAATTCAAATTTATACTTCTATTTGTTTTCAGATTTTTTTCAAATGTATCAATTGAAACCCAAAGGTGAATATGAACCATACTATTTTAATATTACTAATTTAAGTTTTATTCTCCTTGTGATTTATTTCATGGGATGTATAAATGGTTTCTTTTAAAAGAAAAATTCTTTTCCCATCTTTCTTTTTCCCTTATTTCCAAAGCATTATGATACTTTATTTATATTTTTTTTTTCTACTAATTTTGGGTCTTACACCACACCACCGAACACTGAGTAGTAGTGCAAAAGCGCACGTCGTGCGACATCTTGTATGGCTGCCTCAGCTGAGTCCCGCTCACAGATAGAATAATGCTCTGAGCAGACATCCGCACCCCGGAGACTATCCTCTAGACGGCGAACCAAACAAGTCGCCTCCAAGCGGTCCGGGTAAGCCCCGCGACTGTGTTGGAAGACAACACAGCGATACCCGATGGACCAAGTGCGCTGGTCGAGTGCCTGGCCCAACAAGGTGTCGAGCGCATCGTGGAAGTGACACCCACGAGCAGCATCACGAGTGATGGGTCGAGCAACCCATCCCTCTAGTTCCTGCTCCTCTGAAAGGTCAGTGATGTGGCTTGAGCTACGGTCGTCACCTCCATCGTTGGTGTCTCCTCCAACAGCTACTCCAGCGGCCGGGACGCCCAGTGGTGCTGCACGGGGCGCCTCCAGCGAGGGCACAGGAGAGCAGCGCCTCACAGACTGTACCTCCTGCTGAGGCGAGGAAGAAGAGCCCTGCTACTCCAATTCCTATCGCCGATGCTCCTGCTCCTCGTGCAGGTGGTGGTGCAGCCTCTCCAAATGGCTAGACTGACCTGCCACCCGACGGCGAAGCGAGCGCTCCACGAGACGAGAAGGCAAGAAAGGAATGACTGACTTCTGTGCTGTGTGTCTAAGACGAGCCATCTACAAAAGATACCGTAAGCATAAGAGTGAGAACAGAACTAGTATGACCAGGAAGTAGACCATAAAGAATTAGAAAATAGAATAAAACAAAATTTTCAGCAAGGTATAATATATATAATAAAACATAGAATTGGTCTAAATGACCATCTTTTGAAGGGACACCAAGGTCAAGGTGAGAATAGGGGTCTATAGTCCTTAGAACAACCATTCTACTCTAGGTTAGCGGTCCTACAGTCAGCACGGCTTTGATACCACTTATGTCACACCCGGTTTTAGAAGGCAAATCGAATGCGAACCATGTACGTGCTAGGATCAGCAATTCATGTACACAGTAGTTACATAATCAGACATCATCACACAGTGCTCAAATAATAACATAAAGAGAGTAATAGTTGATTACATCATATGTCAGAGACAACCACATAGTCATTAACAATTATGAAAGTGCGGAAATGAAACATAGATAAACACGGCCTTCACAGGCAGCCGACTGGGGGTTTGCCGCTAACCCACACCTAGAACTCATCGTACTCTTGGAACTCCTGGAGGTCCTCCTCCATGACTTCATCTTCTCCTGAGCATTGGTTGCAACATGGACAACCTGGGGGGTTTTGTGTGTAAAGCAAGGGTGAGTACACATCAACATACTCAGCAATTGTCCCGTTTGGCTGTAGTGGACTAGCTTTATCTGGGGTTAAGTCAAGTAGTTGCTTTTAGTTGGTCATGTTATTATTACTAGTAGAGAGCTTGGTTTTAGCATTAACCCAAGTTGTTAACCCAAAAGTACCCTTTCCAAATCTAAAGAATACTAGAAACTATAACCATAATCATAATCAAAACCATCATCCTCATTATCATCTGTGAACCAAACATCTTTGATCAATGTGTCTCTAATCAATGGAGCTCCCTTGGCTGCTCATAACTGCGATTCCCTTTTGCCTCGAGCCGATCAAACCCTTAAACACTACCAAGGTGAATAGGCAAGGTTTCACTATGTAGCCTCTACAAAGATTCCTTGAGGCTGTAGCCGCCTGTTAGGTTTCCTAAATGTACCGCACTCCTCCCCAAGGGGCAAACCACCCTCGGCAGAGCGAGCCACATACACCGAGCCCCATTGACGCACGACGGCGAAGTGAACTACACCTCAGTTCCTCTAATTATTCAGCTAAGGGCGTCCCATACAACCCTCATGGTTGCACTGTCTTCCCGGGTGGTCATCCAACGAACCAGTCCTTACGGGGAGGCACTCGAGAAACCGCACGAGTCCCCTTAAATGTCACAATATCATCTGTTGGGGGCCTTTGTCTTCCGAAGGTCCTCAAAAACATGACTAACATATTCTCCAAGTATAATATATGTACAGGAACCTTCAGACATAGGATGGAGTTATACATGATATGGAAAAGCGCGGATCGGGAGAAGGTTGGACCAGTTCCGAAGCTACCCGTGGAAAGGCTTCGGCTTAGCAATGGAAAATGAAACTGGCTTAAAGGGGAAAAGGCTGTTTAGTCCTCGATAGGTTATCCTTAAGACAATAGTAAATGCCAAAGGTATGAATGTAATTTTACACAGGCTGCGTCGTCTGCCTATAAATAGATGAACAGTAGCATCGTACTGTTCACGCTGACTTGTATTCACTCACACGTCACACTCAGATTTTACCTTCTGTTGAGCCGGAGGTACAAATGTAATTGAATACTCTTTATGTTTATTCATGATAATATAATAAAAATTTTCTAATAATGTTATATGATTAATCATGTTGTGATTTATGTTTCATACTCTTATGCTTTCATTATTATGCGCTAAAATGATGAAGGTACGTCCTTCATAACCTTCGTCTGAAGATCATTATATCCTAAGGGAGATAATGCTTCGAAGGACGAAGGTCTTTATTCATTAACATTTTGTGTTACCTTGTTCTTAACTCATAGCATTTGAGAACAAGTCCCCAACATTGGCGCCCACCTCCGGTGAACTCATTTGACCACCTTTGGCAAGCTCTGACCTTCGTCCTGCCGCCGAAGAAGTCTTCAGGGCTAAGGGCTGCACTACAGCCACTGGACGTCAACCAAGACTCATTGCCGAAGCTAGAAGCCAGAAAAGGAAGGCTACTAGTCTGACACCTCAGGAGGAAGAGTTGGACCAAGAGATCAGGGATCACGAAGCCATTCATCAACAGGTCCAGAGGAAAAAAGAGAAGATGCTTCGTCTCGCCGATTTTCAGAAGAAGATCGATGAGGCCACTGAAGAAATGCATCATCTCACTCAAGATTACCAGGACTGAAGGCCTCAACACAGGGAGCTTCGTCAAGAGGACTCATTCAACGAAGATGAATGGTACGATGACATTCATTATGGTAACTTTACTTTTGATGATGCTTCTCCCCTGACAGCAGAATTGCAGGCTATTCCATGGCCACAATTCTTCAAGCCACCCCAGTTGCCCATGTACGATGGGCACTCGGACCCAAAGCAATTCTTGATGAGCTATGAGGCAACAATATCCTCATATGGAGGCAACGCCGCTGTCATGGCAAAGTCCTTCGTCATGGCAGTCCGAAGTGTGGCCCAGACATGGTACTCTTCTCTCCGGCCAGGGACAATCACGTCATGGCAGAAGCTTAAGGACATGTTGGTCACCAGTTTTCAAGGGTTTTAGATGAAGCCAGTCATAGCTCAGGCTTTGTTCCAGTGCACACAAGATCATGAGGAGTACCTTCAGGTGTATGTCCGAAGGTTCTTATGTCTGAGAGCACAATCGCCAACAATGCCCAATGAAATCATCATTGAGGCCATGATCAAGGGTCTTTGGCCAGGACCTACGGCTTAATACTTCACCAGGAAACACCCTCAGACCCTAGAGAAGCTGCTTCAGAAGATGGATGAGTACATCCGAGCAGATAATGATTTTCGCCAGAGAAGGGAGGAAGCTTATAGGTTTTCTGAGATGACTAGGGGCTTCGGAGGAAGAATACACCCTAGGCATGTCAGATCAATCCACATCTCCAGTCAGAGTGATGACAAAGGAAGCTAGTTTCAGAGGCCACAACACAGCTCACAGTCGTCAGGGCAACATCAAAGCTCCTTTAGGCCACCAGCTCCAAGGGGCAGAGGTGGTAGGAGCTTCAGAGGAAGATATGGGGATCAGCCTAGGAAAATCTATTGCTTATTCTGTGGTGAAGACAAGGGCCACACTACAAGAACGTGCCAGATTACCATTCAGAAGCAAAAGGAGATTGCCGAAGCAGAAGCCCGGCAGAATCAGCCGAAGCAGGTTTTACATATTTCTTCGTGCTACTCTCCCTACATACCAGAATATGTGGGCAACCAACATGCAGCTTCCGTTGCTTCGGCAAGTCATTCACAAGCTTCCTGGCCTCAGCTTCACTGCCACCACCATTGCCACCTACTCATATCCAAAGCGAGCAGCCAGAAGGGCGCCAGCACCCCCAACAGCAACGCGACTTCAGGGAGGAGTCCAAAGCTCGTACAGTCAACAGCACTGTACCAGAATCAAAGCACATATACAAAGGAATATCATACTTCTAAAGTACTTTTATCTTTTATTCCATTTTTACTTTCTGTTTGAGAAACAAGTAATGAAAAACTCAGTTTCAATTTCTTGTAATAATTCTTCCTACACAAGAATGAAATATATCTTCTTCATAGATTTACGAAGCTACAAAAGGTCGTTCCTAAGGGAGCGCAGCGTAAGTTTTCTACTCAAAAGTCGTTCCTAAGGGAATGCATAGCCAAAATTGATGAAGCTACAAAAAAGTCGTTCCTAAGGGAGCACAGTGTAAGTTTTCTGCTCAAAAGTTGTTCCAAAGGGAATGCAGAGCCAAATACCGCCGAAATATAAGGCGAAGAAGTTCAAAAGTCTTTCCTAAGGGGATGCAGAACTTATACCACCGAAATAGAAGGTGAAGAAGCTCAAAATTCGTTCCTAAGGGGATGCAGAGCTTAGACTCAAAAGACATTCCTAAGGGGATGCAGAGTCTTCCGTGTACCAGTGTGGGCGTATGTGTGGGTGATAAAGCATCATCATTTTGTATCGTATCATCGCATCATTTAGCGTAACATCACATCATACATCATCTCGCATCAATAGAAAGAATGAATACAAAGCAAATTATTTGGAAATACTTCAATTAAATAAAAATGTGCTAAGGCACGAAGCAAGCTTTGGATGACAATTCTATCAAATCTGCCCTAGAAGGGGTTTCCTTCTTTACGAAGCATGAAAAAAAGGGAAGGTGTTTTTTTTCGCCGAAGGCTCAAAAAGCGGTATGTATGTATGTTTCATGCATCGCAAAGAAATAAATTACAACAATTTACATATTTGATTCAATGTTACATACATCAAATGTTACATAGTTTTGTTACAATAGAAGTGTAATCTTCATTCAATTGTTCCATACATCAAGCATTTCAAAGTATTATTACAATAAAATCTATTCTTCTCTAAGGACTTTTTCTGTGACTTCATTCAATAGTTTATCGACGACTTCGTCGATAATAAAGTTTGTCATGCTTATGATATCCAATGCTTCCTTCATCTCTAGATCAGCTAGGGGATTGTACGGCTCCGATGGTGGGGATAGTTCAGCTGAAATAGGTAAACTGTTAGTTCGAAGCCACAAAGCAAGTACCAAAGCCAATAAATCAAAAACAATACCTATGCGCCTTTCGCGTTCAGCAGCCTCTTCAGCTCGCTTTGCTTCTTCCCGAGCGTCGTGGGTGTCTTTTTCATTCTTTCTTATAATTTCGTTGGCCAGCTCTCGGCCACCGTTCACCCAGACATCAGAATAAAATTTTCCGCCCACTAAAGTTGCTTCGGCTGAAGGATCCTTTGTATCGTCTATGGAGAAGGTAGCTTCGGCTTGGGCTATAGCCTTAACGTGATCACATCCAGCCTTCTCCAAAATAGATGCGACTCCCCGAGCACCGGAAAAAGCACAAATATCCTTGCGATCATTCAAGATTTCCTCGAAGGCTTCGGCTTCTCCACTTATCCATTCAATTACGCCCTCGGGGTCGCCTCGGATAAAATTTTCTTCAGAAGAGTAGGCGCCCACTTTGGAGAAGCTAGTTTTCAATTTCTTCACGCAATCTAAGGATTTTTCAAAACACTTTTCCTTGGATTCGCAAAGTTCTTCAACATTTTTCTCTAGTTTATTCTTCCAATATTCACTAATCTCTTGGTTAGCCTTCGCAAGCATGCATTTCTCTTTAGCTTCGGCCAGTTGTCTCCAAAGGTCTTCAACCTCGGCTTTTTGGGCTTCGGTCTGAGCATTGTACTTAGCTTCGTCTTCTTTTATTTTACTCACTAATGAAATCAAAATTTTGTCTTTCTTTAGACCTTCGTTTCTCAGTTCAATCACCTCTGAGCGAAGGTTGTTAAGTGCTATTGTGCAGCTTTCATCTTCGGTGTTCTTTTGAGCCCTCAAGGCATTGCTAAGAATTAAGTCCTGCAAGAAAAAGAGAGAATTAATCACGACAATAAAAATACTTCAATCTCAACTTTAAAGTTAACATAGCCTTTGTACCTTTATATTGTTGTATGCAAGGCTATCAGCAAGATCATCCTTTGACATGACTGAAAGGCCTTCCTCAAGCTTCAGAAAACCCATACTTTTAGCTATCTCCTAGCACACAGATATTTCTTTGTTGTCCGGGAGACAATATAGATAATCATCTTCGTCAGTACCATTAAACAATAAAGCCCCCTTCGGATATTTTAATTTCTGGGCGTAGTGTCTAGCCTCTGGGATTTCCTCG
Organism: Zea luxurians; assembly: GCA_029449295.1. Lineage (NCBI taxonomy): Eukaryota > Viridiplantae > Streptophyta > Magnoliopsida > Poales > Poaceae > Zea > Zea luxurians. The sequence goes on from JAOPSE010000009.1 coordinate 120,820,922, forward strand.
GTTGGAGCTTCGGGGGCAGAAGATTTTGCTTTTTCTGTCATACCTTGCCCCGTTGTCATACCAGTATCTAAAGTTTCTTGAAGAGCTTCATCTTTAGGCACGACAGCCTTTGTCTCAACGGGCGCCGAAGGCCCAGCTTCGGCTTTAGCCTGGTCTTTGATAGCTTCTACAGCTTTTTTGGTAGCAGCAGGGCTCAAGGCCTTTGTAGTCTCCATAACAGCGTCTAGCACGCTGGCCATCCTCCTCTTCTTGGGAGTTGCGGTAGGAGACTTTTGCACCTTCGGCAACTTTTCCTCCACTAGTGGGCTCAGAATTTCTGGCATTTTCACTGTTTTTTTCCACCTTTGGCTCTTCGGCCGTATCATCCTTAGCTTCGGCTGGCCCAACCGTAGGCACCGTCGGCATTACAATAGATTCTTCAGCACTTTGCATGACGGAAGCAGCATGTCTTGCTTCGGCAGTTGAAGAGGTCCCTTCGCCAAACTCAAGCACTACGACCGGTTCAATATATCGCAGCTGGTGGATCAGAACCTTTATTTTCTTACTTCTCGGCGCAGCCGGCACAGCAGTGGTGGCCTAAGCAGCAGTTTTTCTCTTCTTCCCTTGCCTTCGCAGCGGGTAGTGATAATCAGGGTATATGAAGCTGATTGCATCAAATACCCTGTTCAATCTTTTCTTCCCCCGGCCCCCGAAGGCTGTCGAAAATGCATCATTTTCAGCCTTGGAATATGTCCCAAGCAGCTCATCACTGGTAGCTTCAATACATTTTAACCATTCATCATTTGGCTCATCAAACTTCTCTCTAAATCTGAAGGTATACTTCAATCGAACTAAGCCACTTTCACTAGCTTCGGCAGCAGTTTCCTTTGGCATATCCCAGCTCTCCACAAGTGGCCACACCCTGAAGGATATGTGCTCTTGAATTAAATCCCTCGTGCCAATGAAGGCGCAAACAGTACTAAAAGCCTTCTGTCATGCTTCAACATCGTTATCAATATCCACCTTCGGCCTTCGGAGGCCGAAGAGAGACCAGATGGGGCACTAGATAATTTCCTTGATATCCTCTCTTTTAATCATATCATTTTAACATAAAACCACTCCTCCATCCAGGCCCTGGGCCATCTTTTCCGGTATGTTGGCACCGGGTAGCTTGGATTAGAGCGGGCAATGAACCCGTAGCAGCCGAAGTTGTTGCGGTATTGTTCTTTGCCAATAGCCTTCGTCTCGTACAAAAGCTCGTGCATACTGCAGAAGCACTTCGCACTCGGCTCTAGCCCCTGGCTTCTTACAGCCCAAACAAATATCCCCATCCTAATTATAGATTCGGGGGTAATCTGATGAAGAAAAATCTGAAAATCTTTAATACCTCAACCACAAATTTGCTCAGTGGGAACCGGAGACCTGCTTTCAGGAAGCTTCGATAAATAACAACTTCATTTTCCTCAGGAGCAGGGGCAGTGCTATCTCATCCAATCATGACAATAGACATGTCGCGAAAATACCTCCCCCTCATGGCATTAATATGACTCTGCTTGATAGTCGACTTCCCGAAGATAGTATGACTTGGCCGCCAGGGCCAATCCTCAGAATCTTCATCCCCACTCTCCACGTCATAACTGTCGCTGTCATCAGAATCTTCGGACAAACCCTCCATGATCTCCTTAGTAATTTTCTCTTTATTCGTTTTTGCCATGGACTCATAAAATCCAGCGATGAAAGGATCAGCAACTTTCTTCTCTTCATACAGCTTCTTCTCCTCGGTTATCTTCTTCTCTTCACTCATCTTCTCCTCAAATTTGGAGCAATCACGCCTTTAAACCGAAGCTCCAAAAGCTCGAAAATCAGGCGAGAACTATTGAGCAAGAGCTAGAAATTTGACAAAATAACACGAATAGCAGAAATAGCGTACCAAATGCTGCCGCTATGGGTTCATTTTTATACGCCTGGTGCTTTGCAACTTGGCGGGCCCCGTCTGTCATTGACTGTCGCTATTCTAGCGAAGGGAAGGTGTTTTTTCGGACCTTCGGCTTAATGCCTTCGTTCACGTCATAGTCTAAATTCGTTATTATAACAAATTAATACTGCAAGGGGCTACTGTTGGAGTTTTCGTCTTCCGAAGGTCCTCAAAAACACGACTAACATATTCTCCAAGTATAATATATGTACAGGAACCTTCGGACATAGGATGGAGTTATACATGATATGGAAAAGCGCGGATCGGGAGAAGGTTGGACCAGTTCCGAAGCTACCCGTGGAAAGGCTTCGGCTTAGCAGTGGAAAATGAAACCGACTTAAAGGGGAAAAGGTTGTTTAGTCCTCTATAGGTTATCCTATAAATAGATGAAAAGTAGCACCGTACTGTTCACGCTGACTTGTATTCACTCGCACGTCACACTCAGATTTTACCTTCTGTCGAGCCGAAGGTACAAATGTAATTGAATACTCTTTATGTTTATTCATGATAATATAATAAAAATTTTCTAATAATGTTATATGATTACTCATGTTGTGATTTATGTTTCATACTCTTATGCTTTCATTATTATGCGCTAAAATGATGAAGGTACGTCCTTCATAACCTTCGTCTGAAGATCATTATATCCTAAGGGAGATAATGCTTCGAAGAACGAAGGTATTTATTCATTAACATTTTGTGTTGCCTTGTTCTTATCTCATAGCATTTGAGAACAAGTCCCCAACATCATCATCATAATCAAAGGGAAAACAGCGTATCATAAATAATCTCATCATGTTCATTGATTAGGGTGAAGCACTAGCATAAAGCTAAACCAAAATAACTCAACCCACATAGGTAAACAAGGACAAGATAAAAAAGCTAGTCAATTCTTAGGTATAAATTGTGTAAATGCGGAGAGTGAATTATAAAATGAGTACGACATAGATGGGTCAAGGGACACTTGCCTTCACCAACCAGCTGCTGCTCAGGGTCTTCACCTGCAACTCCTTCGGAGTCCGCCAATTGACCGTTATCTATACGAGTTCAAACATACATTCCACAAATTTAATACAAAAAGAACAGTACACCGCACAGTGGAATATAACAAATAAGCAGACGCTTGGCGTAGGGCTCGCACCCACGACTAAGCGAGAAAGAGAAAAACAACGGTCGAAGCTACAGTCGAAAGGTGATTATGTTAAGCAGCTATGGATTAAAGCACTTGTCTAAACATAACCATATTAATTTAACAATCGCGCTATGCATAAAATAAAGTTACGCTACGTATTTAATTATTATACACAATTCGAGGTAAATTTAAGAGGATTGTCGCGCGGCGAAACGCACGACGGCACACGCAAACTAAACCGAAAATTGGGACAAGTTGCCGTGCGATGAAGCGTGCGACAACACGCTCAAACTAAGCTTAAGAATAAACTAAGTCGTCGCGCGGCGAAACACGCGACGCAACACTTAGACTAAACCGAAATTAAACAAATCGTCGCGCGACGAAGCGCGCAACGAAACACCTGAATTAAATATAAAAATGACGTAAAGTGTCGCGCGACGAAGCGCATGACGGTATACGTCACTTAAACTGAATTTAAAACAAAACGTTGCGCGACTAAACATGCGACGTCACACATTAAATAACCTGGAATTAAAATGAATCGTCGCGCGACGAAGCGCGCGACGCAGCATACTAATAAATCTGAATTTTAACTAAATCGTCGTGTGACGAAGCGAGCGACGTAGCACGTTAATTAAACTAAATTTAAAATTAATCAAACTTAAATTTAAACGTCGCCTGCTAGGGCTGCGCACGCGGGAAGGCGCTGCGCGCGCCGGGGGCCAGACCTGAGCCGCGCCGAGGCCACTCCAGGGGCGCGCGAGGCCGCGCCACGGGCCGCGAGCCATGCCGGGGGGCACAGGGGCCACCAGGAAGGAGCCGCGCAGGGGCCGCCTGGGAGGGGCCGCGCAGGGAGCCACCGGGGAGGGGGTGAGGCCGCCGGGGAGGGGGCGAGGCCGCCGGGAAAGGGGCGCGAGAGGGGGAGAGGGGCCGTCGGGGGTGTCGCCGAGGAAGGGGCGCGTGTGTAGGGGCACCGCCCGGGGACGGCGCGGGGCCGCGCAGGGGAGAGGGGTGCGCGTTGGGGCGCCGCCAGGGGAGGGCCGTGCGGCCGCGGGGGAGAGGGGCGTGTGCGTAGGGAAGAGCGAAGGGGAGGGAGGGAGAGAGGAGACGGGAGGGGAGCTCACCTTGGGATCCAACATTCGGCGATAACTGTCCACCGGATCACACCTAGGGCAAGGAGATGGGAGAGAGGTGGAAGAGAGGGAGAGGGAGTTACTGCGCGGGAAACATACAATGAGATAGGGAGGGGGCGCGCATGGGGGGTGTGGGACACCAGGGGCGCACGACCTGGGGCCGGGCCAGGCTAGGTTGGGTCGTGGGCCAGACCGGAAACACACTACACGCACGACCACTAATCAGAATCCAATTGCGAATCAAAACCCAAAACGAGGCGAGACGGACGCGCGATTAAACACAACATCAGACAAATAAATATGCTTCGAGCATGATGCAACACCCATGTAAACTTAGGTTTTTGTTTACACGTGATACGGACACCGGTCACTATACTGCTTTGAAAATTAGAAGGAGCAAAACGGAAGAGAAAAAAGAATAAGGCCTGAATTTGGTGAATATTGAAGAAGAAAAATTTTACCCCTCAAATTCAGGGCGTTACTATAACACAAGCTCCCTTTCTCCCTTTCTCTTGGGCGTTGGGCCACTAGCCGCCCCCGCCGACCCAGCCCCATGGCGCGCCCCGCCTCCCCGCGCGGTCCAAGTCAGAGCCGCTGCACGGCCCAAGCCACCGCCGCCAGGCCAATGAGCCCCGCTATGAGCCTGCATCTTCCCCAACCGACGCCCGCGCATACCTCACGCCTGGCCGCCGCCTCGGCGTGCGTGCAGCCTGCCCCACGATGTCCACCCAGTTTGTTGCCAAGGCTTCGGCTATTTGTGTAGAGCCTCTCCCCTCCCCCAAACTGCGTCCTTCTCTACCACGCTCCTCTCCCTATCCCACGCAAGAACCATCGTGCCTCGTGCCCACCCGGAGCGCCCTTTAGCTTCCACGTTCGTTGAATTGAGCTCGCCCCTCCCCCTCTCCTCCCTAGTCGATGACCGGCCGTGTGCGGCCATGGCCGTGGCAACGCCCTGTGTGGCAGCCCCGGCGCGGCCCGCATCCCTGCGTGGCGGTACGTACTCCTACACGGTCCAGCTTAAGGCGTTGGTGAGATCTTGGTCGACCCGACCCCAGCGCATCTCTATGGCGACCCGTAGCCAGCTTGCCCACGATGGCTCGCGGCCTGCCTGCATGGCGGCTCGTGGCCAGCCGGTGCGGCACTTTTACATGGCGGCTCACACCCGAGCTCACGCACGCACGCTACGCACTACAGCGCCACGCTCATCGCCATACCTGTGTCGCTGCCGCTCTCGCACTCTTGTGCGCACAGCGCGTCGCCGAGTCTCCGTCGATGTCCGTCTACCCTGTTCATGCCCGTGTACCCCTCGTCTACCGCCCTCATGCATGTTCCCATCGTTGTGTGTCGTTCGCATGCCGTCGCGCGCATCACGTGCACCATTTTCGTGTGGCATGTGCCTTACGCCTTATCGTGCATCGATAGTTTGTTTCACCTAGAATCGTTTGTGCTAATTAAATTACTTATTTAACTGATTATTATTTGAGTAGCAAGTTAATCAATAGTAAGTAACCATTTTATTTTGCGTCTGATAGATGTCGATCAATATAATTGTGTCAAACTAAATACTCTAGTTCATATTCGTTTAGCGTAAACATGATATCCCTTAACAGTAGCTATTGTCATCGCAATTCCCTTATCTTGTGTGATCGTAAATGCGAGTTCGTTATCGCGTTGCATATTAAATGATTTGTTCTGTTGTATGGTGTACTGTTTCCTTTTATTTTGAGAAAGTTGAATGTATGTTTGCACTCGCATAGATAACGGTTCGTTCGTGGAACCCAGGAAAGTTGCGGGAGATCTTGAGCAGCAGCTGTTTGGAGAAGGCAAGTGTCCTCTGCCCTATTTATGTCATACCCACTTTATAATTCATTTCCCTACATTATATAATTTGTAAGGAAAATGGACCCTGAGCCATTTGGCTTAACAGATTTTGGTGTTTGATGATCAACATAACCTGTGGACTAATGTGTTTGCTAGTGTTTGTGTTTTTAGTTCACAGGATGCTAAAGTTACTTGGACAAAGGCATTGAGGAAAGCAACACCTCAAAATAAGACATTAAGAAGATCAAGTAAAGTCCAAGAAGAGAAGAAATGTTGCCACAGTCGGACTGTTCAGACAGGAGCACCGGACTGTCCGGTGCACCAGGAACAGTAGCCCTAACGGCTAGTTCTAGGTGGCACCATGGAGGAAAGACCACCAGACTGTCTGGTGTGAAGTCCGGACTATCCGGTGCATAAAGCCTGCGCGCCAACGGTCACCTGCTCTGATAGACCTAACGCTTAGGCGCACCGGACAGGGGCACCGGACGGTCCGGTGACCCCACCGGACTGTCCGGTGCACCACAGAAAGCAGCATCTTTCCTCCAACGGCTAGTTTTGTGTTGGGGCTATAAATACACCCCAACTGGCTATTTCCATGTGTGGGAGCCCAAGAGACATACCCAGGCATATAGTAGATATTCCCAAGTGCTCTTACACCCAAGTGCTTAATAGAATCACTCGGTGATTAGCGTAGGTGCTTTGCAAAGTGCTTAGGTTAGTTAGACCGCTTTAGTGCTTGCTCTAGGTGAATCCTAGTTAGTTGAGTGAGTTTAGATAAACCACCAACCCCTCGGCTCTTGCGCGAGCCATTATTGTACCAAGTGGGGCGAGAGTCTTACGTGACCGTGACAACCGCATTTGTGTCACGGCCGCCACTGTGTAACGGAGGGAACGAGGCCCGCGGCGTTTTTAGCCGGAAGCTCGATAGTGGAGACGACGAGGAGCGTCCGAGAGGAGCCAGAAGTGGAGCACCACTTGCGCATGGAGAAGTCCCGTGGCTCTTTACGAAGTTACTCGACCGAGGTGCTTGGCCCTCGCGTGGGCTTCCCTTTGCGTAGGGGCACCAATGAGGATTAGTCGGGACCTTGCGTGGTTCCAGATACCTTGGTAAAAATACCGGCGACATCTACGAGAGTTTGCATCTCTACCTTGCTCTTTAAGTTTGCACATTTATATCAAGCATTTAAGTTTCAATCTTGTATTTATATTTACATAGTGTAGATTGAAACTTAGCCATTGCGGTAGAGATAACAACACTTAGACAAAACCTAGTTTGCACATTCTAGTTTGATTATATTCATAGGTTTTGCTCTAGGGATTTATTTGTGGCCTAGTTTAGTAAAAGTTTTAGAAGTCCTAATTCACCCCCCCCCCCCTCTTAGGTGTCATCCGTTTCCTATAAGTGGTATCAGATCCTGGTTTGGCTCATTTGAAACGCTTTAGCTTCACCGCTAAAAGAGCCGACGCTTTCTAGAGGAAGGGATGGATACCCATAGGCCACCACACTTCGACGTCACTAAACTTCCCCTATTATAGTGCTAGAATAGCTTGTTACCTAGAGGCCGTTGATCTAGGTGTTTGGAGAGTCACTCGTGACGGGATGAAACCACCCAAAAATCCAGAGAAACCCACCACGAGTGAGGAAAAAGAAATTCATTTAAATGCTAGAGCTAAAAATTGCTTGTATGAATCTCTTAGCATGGATATTTTTAATCAAGTATTTACATTGAAAACTGCTAATGAGATTTGGCTAAAATTGCATGAGCTCCATGACGGCACATCAAATGTTCGTGAGCAAAAACATTACCTAGTCTTAAATGAGTATAATTCTTTTGCTATGAAAGAAAATGAGCTTGTTAGAGATATGTATTCTCGTTTAAATCTAATCATCAATGAGTTCAATTCTATTGGCATTAACAAGCTAGGTGATGCAGACATTGTAAGGAAGATTATCTCCTTGCTACCACAACAAAGATATGGGAGCATCATCACTATTCTTCACAACATGGAGGACTTTGAGTAAAATGACCCCGACCATTGTGATTGGGAAAATCGGCCTTTGAGATGTCACGAAAAATGTGTCAGGGAGAGGAGCCAACTTCCTCAAGGCCATATTCTTTTGCATGTGATGAAAGGAAGGGTAAAAAGAAGGCTCTCACTCCAAGTTCCTCAAGTGAATAAGAGGAAGAAGAAGAAAGTGATGATGAAGGAGATAATCAACCATGAACATCATCATCCGAAGACGAAGAAACAATCTGACACATCGGAAAGGTAATGGGGATGATCCGCAAGATTAATCTAATGGGTGTGCCCCTGTAGGTAGAAGATCTTCTCTTTAACATTGACAGGAAAAAACAAAGAAATAGAGGACTATCCGGTGCACCACAGAAAGCAGCAGCTTTCCTCCAACGATTAGTTTTGTGTTGGGGGCTATAAATACACCCCCAACCGACCATTTCCATGTGTGGGAGCCCAAGAGACATACCAAGGCATATAGTAACATTCCCAAGTGCTCTTACACCCAAGTGCTTAATAGAATCACTCGGTGATTAGCGTAGGTGCTTTGCGAAGTGCTTAGGTTAATTAGACCGCTTTAGCGCTTGCTCTAGGTGAATCCTAGTTAGTTACTTGACCGAGGTTCTTGGCCCTCGTGTGGGCTTCTCTTTGCGTAGGGGCACCAACGAGGATTAGTTGGGACCTTGCGTGGTTTCAGATACCTCGGTAAAAATATCGGCGTCATCCACAAGAGTTTGCATCTCTACCTTGCTCTTTAAGTTTCCGCATTTATATTAAGCATTTAAGTTTCAATCTTGTATTTATATTTACATAGTGTAGATTGAAACTTAGCCATTGCAGTAGAGATAGCAACACTTAGACAAAACCTAGTTTGCACATTATAGTTTGATTATTTTCATAGGTTTTGCTCTAGGGATTTATTTGTGGCCTAGTTAAGTAAAAGTTTTAGAAGTCCTAATTCACCCCCCCTCTTAGGCATCACCCGTTTCCTACATAATTAATACCTAAGAATTGACTAGTCTTTTGTTCGTCCTATCCTTGATCATCTATTTGGGTTACACTGTCTATGATTAGCTTTATGCTAGCGCTCTACTCTAATCAATGAACATGATGAGATTTCCTTATGATACGTTGTTTATTTCTAGATATGATTATGGCATTATGACACTAAAGGAGGCTCGAGCTGTTTCCCAAGTACTTCTCCATAAGGACATGTTCGTTGGATGACCACCTTAGAGCACCTAGAGGGGGGTGAATAGGTGATCCCGTAGAACTTGAAACTTAAGCCACAAAAACTTGGTTAAGCGTTAGCACAATAATCGCTAAGTGGCTAAAGAGGAGTCGTCAACAAAACACAATAACCACAAGAGATCAATCACAGAGATGGCACGATGGTTATCCCGTGGTTCGGCCAAGACCAACGCTTGCCTACTCCACGTTGTGGCGTCCCAACGGACGAGGGTTGCAATCAACCCCTCTCAAGCGGTCCAAAGACCCACTTGAATACCACGTTGTTTTGCTTGCTTTTCTTAATCCCGTTTGCGAGGAATCTCCACAACTTGGAGCCTCTCGCCCTTACACTTGAAGTTCATAAAGAAGCACAGAGTAAGGGAGGGATTAGCAACTCACACAAGACACTAAGATCACAGCAAATGCACACACACAAGACCCAGACTTAAGCTCAAGAGACTAGCACACTAGAACGGAGCTCAAATCACTAGAATGTCGAACAAGTGCGCAAGGTTGAAGTGTGAGTGATCAAGGTTGCTCAAGGAATGCTTGGTGTACTCCTCCATGCACCTAGGGGTCCCTTTTATAGCCCCAAGGCAGCTAGGAACCGTTGAGAGCAATTCTGGAAGGCAGATCTTGCCTTCTGTCGACTGGCGCACCGGACAGTCCGGTGCACCACCGGACACTGTCCGGTGCGGATTTCTTTCCTTCCATGGCGCAGTCGACCGTTCCTGATTGAGAGTCGTTGCCACGCCGGACACTGTCCGGTGCACACCGGACAGTCTGGTGCCCCAATGTGACCGTTGGCTCGGCCATGCGTCACGCGCGGAATCCTTGGCCGACCGTTGCCCCGGCTGACCATTGACTCACTGGACAGTCTGGTGCACCACCGGACAGACCAGTGAATTTTAGCCGTACGCCGTTAATCATCTCCCGAGAGCAACGAGTTCGCCTGTGAACGGCTCACCGGACAGTCCGGTGCACCACCGGACAGACCGGTGAATTTTAGCCGTACACCGCCGTCGAAGTCCCGAGAGCAGCCTGTTCGCCAGAGCCAGCCTGGCGCACCGGACACTGTCCGGTGCACCACCGGACAGTCCGGTGCACCTAGACTGAGCAGACTTTGGCTGAACAAAGCCATCTCATTTCCAATTCAATCTTTCCTGTTTCCAGCACTTAGACACAACACATTAGTCCATAAAACAATGTACTAAGTCTAGAAACATACCTTTTGACTTGATTTGCACTTTGTTCACACATTGCATAGATCAACACAAAAGCACTTGCGTTGGCACTCAATCACCAAAATACTTAGAAATGGCCCAAGGGCACATTTCCCTTTCAATCTCCCCCTTTTTGGTGATTTATGCCAACATAACATAAAGCAACTAGAACAAGTGCAATATCAATACAAATGAAAACCAAAAGTTGTTTTGAATCAATTTTGGCATATATGGATCACTCTTTGCCACCACTTGGTTTGTTTTTGCAAATCAAACTCAAATTCCTATCTCTAAGTCAAATCCACTTGTAGAGACATAAAGAGAGGTATTCCAAAGGAAATTGATCAAGGATTTCAAAAACTCCCCCTTTTTCCCATAATCAACACTTCTCCCCACAAGAGGCCAACTTTTGACAAAAGAGACAATAAAAGAGTTTTGACAAACCAAAAGCTCTAATCTACTATTTTCAAAATTTCTCAAGTGGTAGCTGATCCATCTATTGCTTTGGCCTTTATTTTCTCCCCCTTTGGCATCAAGCACCAAAACGGGATCATTCTTGGCCCTTTAACCCCATTGCCTCACCAAAATCTTCAAATAAGAATACAAAGGCACTGAGATGAACTTGGAATAAGTTACCCTCTCATTGGAGTGCAGTGGAAGTCTTTTCATGGTCCAAGTCCACCTTTTCCCTTTCAAACCTCCTTTGAGACTAAAACAAGCAAAATCAAGCAAACGGTTAGTCTCAAAGGGTCAAGTTGTAGCACAACTCCCCCTAAATATGTGCATCACTTGCAAAAAGGACTTGTGAGGTCCAGGGAGTGTTTGTACAACTTGAGCACCATACATAAGCAACAAAATGCATAAGGAACATGATCAAAGGCATAAATACATGTATGCTATAAATCAATCCAAGTTCCGCGAATCTAGGACATTTAGCTCACTATGCAGCCTGCAAAAGGTCTTTTCATCTAAAGGCTTAGTGAAGATATCGGCTAGCTGGTTCTCGGTGCTAACATGAAACACTTTGATATCTCCCTTTTGCTGGTGGTCTCTCAAAAAGTGATGCCGGATGTCAATGTGCTTTGTGCGGCTGTGCTCAACAGGATTTTCCGCTATTCGGATAGCACTCTCATTGTCACATAGTGTAACACCCCTGGTGTTACTATAACTAAAACTTGAGCATGGCATCATAAGCATTGACATTGCATATGTTTGATACACCTAGAGTGCATTCACTAGGTAACAATTTCAAACAAGTGTATTGTTTTTGGTGTTTTGCAACTAGGACCCTAGATAGAAAACCTGACCCTAAATAAGGCTCAAAGGGGTAAAACATAACACAAATGAAGAGAATCTAAAAGCTTTAAGGGAAGGGTCACAAAATGATCCCAAAACTTAAGTGGAATCACACTTAGACCCCTGGGGTATCAGAAACCCTAATTGGAGCCCTGGAAAACCCTAAAACCAAACCCTAGGGACCTATGTGCAAAATTAGTCCACTTTTGGACTAAAGTGCAAAAACCAAGTCAAATAAGTATTTTAAGTCATTTGGTTCACAAATGTGTGGACTTGAAAGTCAAACATTGGATTTTGGACTTAAATGCAAAATGGACCTCACTTAAGCTCTATTCTAAGTCTGAAATTCAGTTTAGTAGGCTCAACTTTGGAGCCCTGTATCTTTTAAAATATAGGGTTTTTGCACAAAGTGACCACAACAAGTTTGTAGACCAATCAAAGGAGAACAATTTTGCTGAAGAGAGCAAGCCATGTTCTTGTGTGAAATTTGGAGATAATTAAGCCTGAAGTCAGGTTGTCAGGCTAATACTGTCTGAACTTCAGACCGACAGTGGTCTAGACCCAAGTTTGAGAGCCAGTTTGACCTTGATCCAGTGCTCAAATAAGTGTAATCCCAATAGTCGATTTGTAGCTGGTAAGTAGCACTACAACTTTGATGCAGAGGCTTGGGTGAGTTGCCAAGTAAAATTTGGAGAAAATCGACCCTCAACTCTGGCTGTCAGGTGCTCTGTTGGGAGTTCGCCATGGTACAGTAGCAAAGGGGATCAGATCGCCAGCTCAACGGTTCTCACCGCTGGTGACCTGCTGTCGCGATTCGTGCTGCTGTTGCCACGATTTGGGCTCGACTTGGTTGGATAGCACTTTGGGTCACATAAACATCCTCGCCGTGGATAACTCCAGCCATAAACAAGTCCGGCCTCCGTACATGCGTCACCGCGGCGGAGACCGATAATAACGCCGGTGACCGCCGCCTCCTAGCCTTGCGCCGCGTGGCTTTAACTTCCCATCGCGTCGTCGTGGCTTCTTACTACCGTCAAATCATTGCCGGCGAGCTCGCCACGACTGTGGACACGTACTCACGCGGCCAGTGCCTTCTTCTCCATTTCCGGCCGCCGCGCGTCCTTCCCGAATTCACTGGCCACCACTTTACCCTCCTATAAATTGATGGCCGGGGCTGTTGCGCCAAGTTACCCCGAAGCCAACGCACCCACACTTGCCTTCAATTATCCCCCAGCAACCGCGAATTGTTCACTTCCCCCAATTCGGTTTCCGCCCCACGAAGAACACCTCACTGCGGCCAGCCCTTTTTCCGGTCAGTCCACGCTCCCTGCTTCTTCATTGGAGCACTCTCATAGCTTTGTGATGCTTATGGTGTCACCAATTTGAACTAGGAGGCCGCCAATCGTCAGGAACGCGACGATCTAGCCGCCATGTTCTCGGCCACCATGGCTAGAGCTCCTTAGTTGATCGTTAGCCAAATTGAGTGAGGGGAAATGCTCCTTAGAGGTAGAATCTGGTGTAAACTAAAGATTAGTGTCGGTCTTCGCCCCCTCCGGCCGGTATAGCTCGCCGGATTTCAGCTATCGTGCGGAGCGCCGTCGTGGACCTGACCGTGTGAAGAAATAGAAACCCAAGGGGCTATTTGCAAATAGTCAGTGACTCGGTAAACAGTAACCAGACCTGTTTCCGGTTAGACAGAAACCCCGAGGGTGTCTTCGCAAAACGGCCAGCGCGCTTCTGCCTGGGTCTGGGCCGGCTGGGCTTGATTCAGCCCAATACTGTTGGGTATTTTCCTTTTTGTTTTTCAAGAGAACTTTAGAAATATGTAGAAAAATGTAGGAAAATGGTAAAATTTTGAAACTAATTTTCCTAGCCTTCTTATTTTCCCTAGAGTTTAATAAAAATAGTTTCATGATTTTTAAGGTAAATTAGGAATTTTAAGGTATTTAAAACAGTTTAAGATAGTAGTTCTGGATTTTTAAAAGATAAATGGTAATCCCAAAAATGCTCAAAATTTTTATATGAGCTCCTTATATTATTTAGAAGCCTTGGGTAGAAATTGGGTTGATTTGGACCTTGTTTGGTCACCAAACCCCAAAACACCCCCCTGCCCTATGAACTCCTTTACTGACTCCGGAAACCCTAAATTCTTGGAGTCCCGTGAAGGAAAGTTGTACTCAAGACTTAGATAATAAGTTTATATTATCTTTGCACCCTCAAGAGCATCCCATGGCATTCATTCTTATGCATATGTATGGTTATGAATAGAACACAAAGAAGAAGTGGAAGCCACTGAAGAGCAAATACCACCACCCTTGGAAACACAGGCTGAGAATTGTTTCTACTTCGATATTTGTGGATCTGAGCCTGACTCACCCATAAACAAAGGCAAGCCCCGGTGCATTTGCCACCCCCCTTGTATTTTAAAATCTTTCTCACTTGCTTGATGCACTAGGTGATAGGTGTTGATTGCTTAAACCAATTCCTGCATTACTTTCCTTGGAATTGAGTACTTTCCTTGATACCCTGTTTTACAAAAGGTTTTATTATGCTTAGTATTGCTCTAGCAAAACAAAAGGATTTGTTTTACAAAAGATGTTTGGCAAAGTGAGAGGGTTGTTTTCAAAATAAAACTTGATGGTGAATCAGTCAAAGGCCTTGATGGATACAACATCGGAAAAGATGTACCTCTGCCAGGTACCAACCTTTGGGGTGAACTGATTAAGCTGAGACCGGGCGGGTGACTTGCACGAGAAAGAGAGTCTCGGTGTAGTGTCTCCGTCTGAGTCGATTAAGGACCTTGTCGATGTAGGCTTGATGATCGAGGACGCTTTAACTGGTCACATGCCTCGTCATGGGTAAGCCTTGCCTCGGGCAGACTAAGGCCAGAATAAGATAACACGTAATGGGCGTGGAGCGGTGACGAGAGTAGTGTGTACCCTCCGTGGCAAGAGGCTGGACGATGGTGTATCTGTGCTCTCGGTTTGCGTGAACCTGATCTGGTCTTAAGAAACTCGGTGGCGGGTTGACATATGCAAGGGTTAAGTGCTACATATGTCATGTGATTGGAGATCCTCAGCTGAGTATAATCGATTCGGATCGCCGTACCTTCGCGGTTATGAAGACTTGGTCACTGCCCTACACGTAGCAATCCAGTGAAGATGAAGGGTTGATAAGAAATTGGCTAGTGCAGGTCAAGTGGGTTAACTAGGGTAGAAAGAACTCTAGCTACAGGTAATTTTACTTAACCTGACCATAAAATTGGATTTTAAGGATCCACTTTAGTAAGCAATTCTGCAAACAGAGTCTTTGATTATTGAAAGGCCTTACCTTGACTCCCATATAACCAGCATACCCTTAAGAGTCTTTTCCTTAGTCGGGTAAGACTTGCTGAGTAATTCCATACTCAGGGTTTATTCCCCCGTTGTTTTTAGGTGAGGAGACAACAAACTTTTGTTGTTTTTGTACCAAGGTGGTGAAAAGTGAAGATAATCAAGAATGAAGCTGCCGGAGGACCGGGTCCTCCTTAAAAACTTTTATGTAAAGAACTTAATGGGAGGAGTTTTTGCCTCCCAGGTATTGTAATAATACTTTTCAGCACTCTCTGGTCTGTACTAAATAACTTACTCCTACTTTATAAATAAATGTAAGTTTATGTAATCACTTCCGCATTTCCGCATCTCCGATGAACATATTGTCTGTCAGACGGGTGAAACGTTCCTGGAAAGGTAAGGATAAAGATACCGAACTTTGTCAAGTGATTCAGGAACATCTACAGGGTTGTCTGATGTCTGTTGGACAAGGACAACTGTAGGTGGGCCTAATGACTTGGGAGGTTCCATCACAGCTGGTATCGGAGCGTAGCCCTTCTTGGCAGATCTTATGTAGCATCTTCAAAAAGGTTTTCTTAGACTTATCTAGAAAATTTCTTCTCTTCTTACCTAAGTATTTCTGAAGAGTTTATTTCAAAGACCAGATAGGAAGAGTGCAATGTATAGAAGGTTGAATCAACTAAGGTTGATTCTGTAATTATTCATGCATCATGCTAAGAATTGTACTAATAAATTTCTCCCTTAGAAAATGCCGCCACGTACAAGGAAAACGGCGCGAAAACATACTGGACCTATCGGTGTACCTCGACACCAACTTGCCCCACCGGAGCAAGATAGCAGTAGCGGGAGCAACGATCCAATTGGTGATCTCGAAGCTCGCGTAAATCAACTTCAAGCATAGTTACAACGCAGGACTAATTTATGGGTTGCGGATGGTGACCGAATAAATGAGTTAAGAAGTTACATCCGTACCCTGCAAGATCAACTAGCTGATCGAGATTTGGCGCTTGATTGGGCAGTACAGTCTCGTTCAGTAGCTTGGGCTAAGGAAGCAAAGGCTCGAGCACGAGTCAACGAACTTAGCGCTGCTATTAACAACTTGCAGGTATATTGCAATACTTTACATGAGGAAGTTCATGTACTATATTCGCAATTACACCCACATGTCCCTACGAATCCCGTCAGGTCAAAAGCCGGACCCTCGCATAATGCGGGAGAAGCGCTTGGTGGCGAGTTAGACCTTTTTAGGCCCCCTCCTTCTTTGAGGCTGGTCGACGTATGGTCTCCCACACCTGACGATGAAGCTGCCAAGAGCAATCAGAAGCAGGAGTAGTAGTGTAGAAGTAGTATGTTGTATAATAGGCTGAGCAATTGTATAATGGGTAATGTATCCTGTTGTATAACATCGAGTCTGTATCATTACTTTTTATAGTAATGTAAAATGGAAGGTTTCTCTGGCATATTATGTTTACTTCAAATGTTCTTTGCCTCAGATGCCTACCAGGACTCGAGGACAGGATGCAGCAAGAACTTCTGGGGGAAGGGATGTTACCCCAAATCCACCTCCGGTTCCTCCCACATTGGCCGAGGCGATTGCCGCCTTGGTGAACACAACTGCAGACAATACCCGCTTTCTTAGGGAAATGGCGGGCCAACAATAACAGCAGCAGGGTGGAAGGGGTTATCAGCAAGGCCCCCGTGAAACCACATATCTGGATTTCTCTGAAACCCGTCCACCACTATTTGTCAAGGCTGAGGACCCGTTGGAAGCTGATGAGTGGATATGGGTTATTGAGCAAAAATTTGGTCTTCTCCGCTGTTCAGAGACACAGAAGCCGTTGTTCGCAGTGCAACAACTGCGCGGCCCTGCCAGTACCTGGTGGGGGAATTTTGTGGCTATTCAACCTGCAAATCATCAAGTGACATGGGAAGAGTTTAAAGTGGCCTTCCGTGAACACTACATCCCGAAGGGTGTTCTGCATATGAAGCAAGAAGAGTTCATGAAGCTAAAACAAGGAGGAGATACTGTCAATCAATATCTCAACAAGTTCAATCACCTGTCACAATACGCAATCGACCAGGTGAATACTGATTTAAAGAAAAAGAACTGCTTTATGAGGGGTCTGAATGATCGATTACAGAGAAAAATGGCCACCTGCATAGATCTCACGTATGGAAAGGCCGTCAGCACGGCCCTATCTGTTGAAGCAAAATATGCAGGTTCCGGGAAGAACAAGGGATTTGGTGGTGAGAAGCCTAATCAGGGCGAGGCAAAGAGGCAACGGTTTGTGATCCGGCCTTCTAGCCAAAATCGCTCTTTTTCTCGACCGCCCTCATTTCCCTTCAAGCAGCCAATCATTATACGCCCCAACAATGCCCCCACTACCCCAAATCAGCCGGGTGCCCCGGGCACTCGATTCCCTGCTTTGCCCAGCTCCTCAACCGGGTGTTTTAATTGTGGCAAGTCTGGACATTTCATCAAAGACTGCCTGTATCCCAAGCAGAATCAATCAAGTGCTCAGCAAGGATCTGGGAAATCAGCTCAGCCTAAGGGAAATAATGTGGGGAAGAATGCAAAGAAGACGGGGCGGGTATACTATACTCAAGTGGCCACTACACCGGAAGGAGAACCGGTGATGATGGGTACGTTTCTCGTGGCCAGTCACCCTGCAATTATTCTTTTTGATTCTGGTGCTTCACATACATTTATTAGCAAGACATTTGTGGAGCAACATCACATTTCATACCATGAATCAAAAGAAGGATTTAAAATTCATTCACCTGGTGGACACATTTTTACTAGAGAAGTGGCCTATGAAGTGCCAGTAACAATGGCCGGATGGAACTTTCCTGCTAACATGATTGTTCTGAAAGGCCAGGATATAGATGTGATTTTGGGTGTGAATTGGTTAACCCAACACAAGGCAATTCTCAACACTAAACTCAGAACCGTCAGGTTGAGCTATAATCAAGAAGAAATTCTTTTGTCTCTCCCCGTAACCAATCCAGCCAAAGCTTCTGGTAGAATATATGAAGCCATCGTACCGGAGATCAAGGATATTCCGGTAGTATGTGAGTTTCCAGATGTATTTCCGGAAGATTTGCCTGGACTGCCCCCTGAAAGAGATGTAGAATTTGTAATTGAGCTAAAGCCCGGTACGGCTCCCATCTCCCGAAGATCGTACCGTATGCCCCTAATGAGTTGGCGGAGTTAAAGATTCAATTACAAGATCTACTGAATAAGGGATTCATCCGGCCAAGCTCGTCTCCATGGGGTTGTCCCGCCATTTTTGTTAAGAAGAAGGACCAAACCTTATGAATGTGCGTGGATTATCGACCCCTGAATGAGGTCACCATCAAGAACAAGTACCCTCTTCCAAGGATCGACATCTTGTTTGATCAACTGACTGGGGCGAGGGTATTTTCCAAAATTGATCTCAGGTCGGGCTATCACCAAATCCATATTCGGCCCGAGGATATACCGAAGACCGCGTTTACTATGCGGTATGGTTTATTTGAATATTTGGTAATGTCCTTTGGGCTAACAAATGCTCCTGCCCATTTCACTTATTTGATGAACTCGGTGTTTATGCCCGAGTTGGACAAGTTCGTGGTGGTCTTCATCGATGATATCTTGATATATTCTAAAAATGAAGAGGAGCATGCTCAACATTTGCGGATTGTATTAACGCGCTTGAGGGAACATCAGTTGTATGCTAAGTTCAGCAAGTGCGCATTCTAGCTGGAGGAAATTCAATTTTTGGGGCACGTGTTATCTGCCAATGGAATTGCGGTAGATCCTAGTAAAGTCAAGGATATTCTGGAGTGGAAACCCCCAACCACTGTTCACCAAGTCCGGAGTTTTCTTGGACTAGCTGGATATTATCGCAGATTCATACCAGATTTTTCTAAGCTTGTGAAGCCAATCACAAGTTTATTGAAGAGTGACATTAAATTCAATTGGTCTTCTAAGTGTAATGAAGCCTTTGAACAATTGAAGACATTATTAACCACTGCTCCGGTATTGGCTCAACCGGACATCACTAAACCTTTTGATGTATATTGTGATGCATCAGGCAGTGGACTCGGCTGTGTATTAATGCAAGAGGGCCGAGTAATTGCATATGCTTCAAGGCAGTTGCGCCGACATGAGGAGCATTACCCAACTCATGATCTGGAGCTAGCTGCTGTGGTTCATGCCCTGAAAATTTGGCGTCACTATCTGCTGGGAAATATCTGTCACATATATACAGATCATAAAAGTTTGAAGTATATCTTCACCCAGTCAGAATTAAATATGAGACAAAGACGATGGCTTGAGCTTATTAAGGACTATGAACAGGAAATTCATTATCACCCAGGAAAAGCCAATGTTGTGGCAGATGCATTGAGCCGTAAGGCTTCCTGCCACTGTATTATGGTGACAACCTCTGACAACACTTTATGTCAAGAGATGGAAAAGCTAAACCTGGGGATGGTCCAACAAGGAACCCTGAATCAGCTAAAGCTTGAGTCTATCATCTTGCAAATAATAATTGATGCTCAAAAGGATAATTTGGGTATGAAGCACATACGGGAAAAGATAAGGGCTGGAACAGCCAAATGTTTCAAAGAAGACGATCAAGGTGTGATATGGTTCAATAACCGTATAGTAGTGCCGAAGAACGAAGAACTCCGCCAACAAATCTTAGATGAAGCGCATCTTAGTCGCTATTCTATTCATCCGGGAAGCACTAAGATGTATCATGATCTAAAGCATCACTACTGGTGGACGAAGATGAAAATTGAAATTGCACGCTATGTGGCTAAGTGTGACACTTGCAGACGTGTCAAAGCCATACACATGAAAACTGCTGGTCCATTACAATCTTTGCCGATCCCAACATGGAAATGGGAAGATATAAGTATGGACTTTATCGTGGGATTGCCCAGGACCGCAAAAGGGTATGACTCTATTTGGGTTATCATTGATCGACTTACCAAGATCGCCCACTTTCTCCCTGTCAAAGTAAAATATCCCGTCATTACCTATGCGGAGATATACATTGCTCGTATTCTTAGTCTGCATGGTGTTTCGAAGACCATTGTGTCGGATCGTGGATCCCAATTTGTGGCCAAGATTTGGGAAGCACTTCACAAATCCTTGGGTACTAAGTTGCTCCATAGTTCAGCATATCATCCACAAACTAGTGGACAAACTGAGAAAATTAATCAAATACTCGAAGATATGTTGCGAGCATGTGTCCTGGATTTCTCACCAAAATGGGATGAATGTTTACCTTTGGCGGAGTTTTCATACAATAATAGTTATCAAGAAAGTATCAAGATGGCACCTTTTGAAGCTTTATATGGGCGACGGTGTCGAACTCCGCTAAATTGGTCTAAACCTGGAGAAAGGTATTTCTTTAGGCCTGATATTGTGAAGGAGGCCGAGGAAAAGGTTCAGAGAATTATTCATAATATGAAGAAAGCACAAGCCCGTCAGAAGGGTTATGCAGACAAACGGCGAATGCCCTTATATTTTCATGAAGGGGACTATGTCTACCTGAAAGTTTCACCCATGAAGGGAGTATCGCGCTTCGGGGTTAAAGGGAAACTTGCACCCAGATACATTGGTCCATTCCCGGTACTTGAGCAATGTGGACCAGTGGCGTATCGACTACAGCTCCCGGAAATTCTATCTGCTGTCCATAATGTGTTCCATGTGTCGCAATTGAAGAAGTGTCTTCGGGTTCCCAATCGAACCATTGAAGTGACAGATGTTGTCCTGGAACTAGATTTAACATACTCGGAACATCCTATTCGAGTTCTGGATCAAAAGGACAGGGTTACCCGGAGAAAGACTCTCAAGTTCTATAAGATACAATGGAACCAACATTCTGAAGAAGAGGCTACATGGGAAACTCAAGACTTTTTAGATAAGAATTTCCCAGGCTTTCTAGCCTCATGTAATTTGTAAAGTGTATTTAGTTACTGTAATAAAGAGTGAACCCCCACACCACCCCCTGCCTTGTACCAGAAATAAGGGAATAAAAATGTGACACATTTCCTTTTCCATTACTCACCCTATGACATTTAATCTCGGGACGAGATTCTTTTATGGGGGGAAGGATGTAACACCCCTGGTGTTACTATAACTAAAACTTGAGCATGGCATCATAAGCATTGACATTGCATATGTTTGATACACCTAGAGTGCATTCACTAGGTAACAATTTCAAACAAGTGTATTGTTTTTGGTGTTTTGCAACTAGGACCCTGGATAGAAAACCTGACCCTAAATAAGGCTCAAAGGGGTAAAACATAACCCAAATGAAGAGAATCTAAAAGCTTTAAGGGAAGGGTCACAAAATGATCCCAAAACTTAAGTGGAATCACACTTAGACCCCTGGGGTATCAGAAACCCTAATTGGAGCCCTGGAAAACCCTAAAACCAAACCCTAGATTAGTACACTTTTGGACTAAAGTGCAAAAACCAAGTCAAATAAGTATTTTAAGTCATTTGGTTCACAAATGTGTGGACTTGAAAGTCAAACATTGGATTTTGGACTTAAATGCAAAATGGACCTCACTTAAGCTTTATTCTAAGTCTGAAATTCAGTTTAGTAGGCTCAACATTGGAGCCCTGTATCTTTTAAAATATAGGGTTTTTGCCCTAAGTGACCACAACAAGTTTGTAGACCAATCAAAGGAGAACAATTTTGCTGAAGAGAGCAAGCCATGTTCTTGTGAGAAATTTGGAGATAATTAAGCCTGAAGTCAGGCTATCAGGCTAATACTGTCTGAACTTCAGACCGACAGTGGTCTAGACCCAAGTTTGAGAGCCAGTTTGACCTTGATCCAGTGCTCAAATAAGTGTAATCCCTATAGTCGATTTGTAGCTGGTAAGTAGCACTACAACTTTGATGCAGAGGCTTGGGTGAGTTGCCAAGTAAAATTTGGAGAAAATCGACCCTCAACTCTGGCTGTCAGGTGCTCTGTTGGGAGTTCGCCATGGTACAATAGCAAAGGGGATCAGATCGCCAGCGCAACGGTTCTCACCGCCGGTGACCTGCCATCGCGATTCGTGCTGCTGTTGCCGCGATTTGGGCTCGACTTGGTTGGATATCACTTTGGGTCACATAAACATCCTCGTCGTGGATAACTCCGGCCATAAACAAGTCCGACCACCGTACATGCGTCACCGCGGCGGAGATCGATAAGAACGCCGGTGACCGCCGCCTCCTAGACTTGCGCCGCGTGGCTTTAACTTCCCATCACGTCGCCATGGCTTCTTACTACAGTCAAATCATTGCCGGCGAGCTCGCCACGACTGTGGACACGTACTCACGCGGCCGGTGCCTTCTTCTCCATTTCCGGCCGCCGCGCGTCCTTCCCGAATTCACTGGCCACTGCTTTACCCTCCTATAAATTGATGGCCGGGGCTGTTGCGCCAAGTTACCCCGAAGCCAACGCACCCACACTTGCCTTCAATTATCCCCCAGCAACCGTGAATTGTTCACTTCCCCCAATTCGGTTTCCGCCCCGCGAAGAACACCTCACTGCGGCCAGTCCTTTTTCCGGTCAGTCCATGCTCCCTGCTTCTTCGTTGGAGCACTCTCATAGCTTTGTGATGCTTATGGTGTCACCAATTTGAACTAGGAGGCCGCCAATCGTCGGGAACGCGACGATCCAGCCGCCATGTTCTCGGCCACCATGGCCAGAGCTCCTTAGTTGATCGTTAGCCAAATTGAGTGAGGGGAAATGCTCCTTAGAGGTAGAATCTGGTGTAAACTAAAGATTAGTGTCGGTCTTCGCCCCCTCCAGCCGGTATAGCTCGCCGGATTTCAGCTATCGTGCGGAGCGCCGTCGTGGACCTGACCGTGTGAAGAAATAGAAACCCAAGGGGCTATTTGCAAACAGTCAGTGACTCGGTAAACAGTAACCAGACCTGTTTCCGGTTAGACAGAAACCCCGAGGGTGTCTTCGCAAAACGGCCAGCGCGGGCGCGCGCGCGGGCGCGCTTCTGCCTGGGTCTGGGCCGGCTGGGCTTGATTCAGCCCAATACTGTTGGGTATTTTCCTTTTTCTTTTTCAAGAGAACTTTAGAAATATGTAGAAAAATGTAGGAAAATGGTAAAATTGTGAAACTAAATTTCCTAACCTTCTTATTTTCCCTATAGTTTAATAAAAATAGTTTCATGATTTTTAAGGTAAATTAGGAATTTTAAGGTATTTAAAACAGTTTAAGATAGTAGTTCTGGATTTTTAAAAGATAAATGGTAATCCCAAAAATGCTCAAAATTTTTATATGAGCTACTTATATTATTTAGAAGCCTTGGATAGAAATTGGGTTGATTTGGACCTTGTTTGATCACCAAACCCCAAAACACCCCCTGCCCTGTGAACTCCTTTACTGACTCCGGAAACCCTAAATTCTCGGAGTCCCGTGAAGGAAAGTTGTACTCAAGACTTTAATAATAAGTTTATATTATCTTTGCACCCTCAAGAGCATCTCATGGCATTCATTCTTATATTTATGTATGGTTATGAATAGAACACGAAGAAGAAGTGGAAGCCACTGAAGAGCAAATACCACCACCCTTGGAAACTCAGGCTGAGAATTGTTTCTACTTCGATATTTGTGGATCTGAGCCTGACTCACCCATAAACAAAGGCAAGCCCCGGTGCATTTGCCACCCCCTTGTATTTTAAAATCTTTCTCACTTGCTTGATGCACTAGGTGATAGGTGTTGATTGCTTAAACCAATTCCTGCATTACTTTCCTTGGAATTGAGTACTTTCCTTGATACCCTGTTTTACAAAAGGTTTTATTATGCTTAGTATTGCTCTAGCAAAACAAAAGGATTTGTTTTACAAAAGATGTTTGGCAAAGTGAGAGGGTTGTTTTCAAAATAAAACTTGATGGTGAATCTGTCAAAGGCCTTGATGGATTCCACATCGGAAAAGATGTACCTCTGCTAGGTACCAACCTTTGGGTTGAACTGATTAAGCTGAGACCGGGCGGGTGACTTGCACGAGAAAGAGAGTCTCGGTGTAGTGTCTCCGTCTGAGTCGATTAAGGACCTTGTCGATGTTGGCTTGATGATCGAGGACCCTTTAACTGGTCACATGCCTCGTCATGGGTAAGCGTTGCCTCGGGCAGACTAAGGCCAGAATAAGATAACACGAAATGGGCGTGGAGCGGTGGCGAGAGTAGCGTGTACCCTCCGTGGCAAGAGGCTGGACGGTGGTGTATCTGTGCTCTCGGTTTGCGTGAACCTGATCTGGTCTTAAGAAACTCGGTGGCGGGTTGACATATGCAAGGGTTAAGTGCTATATATGTCGTGTGATTGGAGATCCTCAGCTGAGTATAATCGATTCGGATCGCCGTACCTTCGCGGTTATGAAGACTTGGTCACTGCCCTACACGTAGCAATCCAGTGAAGATGAAGGGTTGATAAGAAATTGGCTAGTGCAGGTCAAGTGGTTGAACTAGGGTAGAAAGAACTCTAGCTGCAGGTAATTTTACTTAACCTGACCATAAAATTGGATTTTAAGGATCCACTTTAGTAAGCAATTCTGCAAACAGAGTCTTTGATTATTGAAAGGCCTTACCTTGACTCCCATATAACCAGCATACCCTTGAGAGTCTTTTCCTTAGTCGGGTAAGACTTGCTGAGTAATTCCATATTTAGGGTCTATTCCCCCGTTGTTTTTAGGTGAGGAGACAACAAACTTTTGTTGTTTTTGTACCAAGGTGGTGAAAAGTGAAGATAATCAAGAATGAAGCTGCTGGAGGACCGGGTCCTCCTTAAAAACTTTTATGTAAAGAACTTAATGGGAGGAGTTTTTGCCTCCCAGGTATTGTAATAATACTTTTCAGCACTCTCTGGTCTATACTAAATAACTTACTCCTACTTTATAAATAAATGTAAGTTTATGTAATCACTTCCGCATTTCCGCATCTCCGATGAACATATTGTCTGTCAGACGGGTGAAACGTTCCTGGAAAGGTAAGGATAAAGATACCGAACTTGTCAAGTGATTCAGGAACATCTACAGGGTTATCTGATGTCTGTTGGACAAGGACAACTGTAGGTGGGCCTAATGACTTGGGAGGTTCCGTCACACATAGGAGTGGGACTTTGCTCAGATTGTAGCCAAAGTCCCGGAGGGTTTGCCTCATCCAAAGTAGTTGCGCGCAATACTGTCCTGCGGCAACATACTCGGCCTCAGCGATGGATAGGGCAACGGAAGTTTGTTTCTTAGAGTTCCACGACACCAGGGACCTTCCTAAGAATTGGCACGTCCCCGATGTACTCTTCCTATCGACCTTACATCCAGCATAGTCGGAATCTGAATATCCAATCAAGTCAAAGTTAGACCCCTTTGGATACCAGATCCCGAAGCAAGGCGTAGCGACTAAATATCTAAGAATTCGCTTCACGGCCACTAAGTGACACTCCCTTGGATCGGATTGAAATCTAGCACACATGCATACGCTAAGCATAATATCCGGTCTACTAGCACACAAATAAAGTAAAGACCCTATCATAGACCGGTATGCCTTTTGATCAACAGACTTACCTCCTTTGTTGAGGTCGGTGTGTCCGTCGGTTCCCATCGGTGTCTTTGCGGGCTTGGCGTCCTTCATCCCAAACCGCTTTAGCAAGTCTTGCGTGTACTTCGTTTGAGAGATGAAGGTACCATCCTTGAGTTGCTTCAATTGGAACCCAAGGAAGTAGTTCAACTCGCCCATCATCGACATCTCAAATTTCTGCGTCATTACCCTGCTAAACTCTTCACAAGACTTTTGATTAGTAGAACCAAATATTATGTCATCGACATAAATTTGGCACACAAAAAGATCACCATCGCAAGTCTTAGTAAAAAGAGTTGGATCGGCTTTCCCAACCTTGAAAGCATTAGCAATTAGAAAGTCTCTAAGGCATTCATACCATGCTCTTGGGGCTTGCTTAAGTCCATAGAGCGCCTTAGAGAGCTTACACACGTGGTTGGGGTACCGTTCATCCTCGAAGCCAGGGGGTTGCTCCACGTACACCTCCTCCTTGATCGGCCCGTTGAGGAAAGCGCTCTTCACATCCATTTGGTACAACCTGAAAGAATGGTGAGCGGTATATGCTAGCAATATACGAATTGATTCTAGCCTAGCAACAGGAGAAAAAGTCTCCTCAAAGTCCAAACCTGCGACTTGGGCATAACCTTTTGCCACAAGTCGAGCCTTGTTCCTCGTCACCACCCCGTGCTCGTCCTGTTTGTTGCGGAACACCCACTTGGTTCCCACAACGTTTTGCTTGGGACGAGGCACCAGTGTCCAAACTTCATTGCGCTTGAAGTTGTTGAGTTCCTCCTGCATGGCCAACACCCAGTCCGGATCTAGCAAGGCCTCTTCCACCCTAAAAGGCTCAATAGAAGAGACAAAGGAGTAATGCTCACAAAAATTAACTAATCTTCAACGAGTAGTTACTCCCTTGCTAATATCACCCAAAATTTGGTCGACGGGATGATTCCTTTGAATCGTCGCTCGAACTTGGGTTGGAGGTGCCTGAGGTGCTTCTTCCTCTTCAACTTGAACATCCTGTGCTCCCCCTTGATCATGCGCCTCCACTTGAGGTACCTGTTCGTCATCTTGGGTTGAGGGATGCACCATAGTTGAGGAAGAAGGTTGATCTTGCTCCTTTTGTTCCAGTGGCCTCACATCTTCAATCGCCATGGTGCGCATTGCGGCCGTTGGAATGTCTTCTTCATCTACATCATCAAGATCAACAACTTGCTCTCTTGGAGAGCCATTAGTCTCATCAAATACAACGTCGCTAGAGACTTCAACCAAACCCGATGATTTGTTGAAGACCCTATACGCCTTTGTATTTGAATCATAACCTAATAAAAACCCTTCTACAGCTTTGGGAGCAAATTTAGAGTTTCTACCTTTCTTCACAAGAATATAACACTTACTCCCAAATACACGAAAATAAGACACGTTGGGTTTGTTACCAGTTAGCAGCTCATATGAAGTCTTCTTGAGGAGGCGGTGAAGATAGACCCTGTTGATGGCGTGGCAAGCCGTGTTCACGGCTTCCGACCAAAAACGCTCGGGGGTCTTGAACTCTCCAAGCATAGTCCTCGCCATATCGATGAGCGTCCTATTCTTCCTCTCTACCACACCATTTTGCTGAGGTATGTAGGGAGCAGAGAACTCATGCTTGATCCCCTCCTCCTCAAGGAACTCCTCCACTTGAAGATTCTTGAATTCGGACCCATTGTCGCTCCTTATCTTCTTCACCTTGAGCTCAAACTCATTTTGAGCTCTCCTGAGGAAGCGCTTGAGGGTCCCTTGGGTTTCAGATTTATCCTGCAAAAAGAATACCCAAGTGAAGCGGGAAAAATCATCAACTATAACAAGACCATACTTACTTCCTCCTATACTAAGATAGGCGACGGGTCCGAAGAGGTCCATATGAAGCATCTCCAAGGGTCTTGATGTGGTCATCACATTTTTGGTGTGATGAGAGCCTCCCACCTGTTTCCCTGCTTGACAAGCTGCACAAGGTCTATCTTTTTCGAAATGTACATTAGTTAGACCTATCACGTGTTCTCCCTTTAGAAGCTTGTGGAGGTTCTTCATCCCCACATGTGCTAAGCGGCGATGCCACAGCCAGCCCATGCAAGTCTTAGCAATTAAGCATGCATCTAGACCGGCTTCTTCTTTTGCAAAATCAACCAAATAAAGTTTGCCATCTAGTACACCCTTAAAAGCTAGTGAACCATCACATCTTCTAAAGATAGACACATCTACATTTGTGAAAAGGCAATTATATCCCATTTTGCATAATTGACTAACAGATAACAAATTATATCCAAGCGACTCAACTAAAAACACATTAGAAATAGAGTGCTCAGATGAAATAGCAATTTTACCTAACCCTTTTACCTTGCCTTGGTTCCCATCACCGAATATTATTGAATCTTGGGGATCCTTGTTCTTGACGTAGGAAGAGAACATCCTCTTTTCCCCTGTCATGTGGTTTGTGCATCCGCTGTCGATAATCCAGCTTGAACCCCCGGATGCATAAACCTGCAAGGCAAATTTAGGCTTGGGTCTTAGGTACCCAACTCTTGTTGGGTCCTACAAGGTTAGTCACAATTGTCTTAGGGACCCAAATGCAAGTTTTATCTCCCTTGCATCTTGCCCCTAACTTCCTAGCAATCACTTTCTTATTTTTCCTATAAATGGCAAAAGAAGCATTGCAAGCATGATATATTGTAGATGGTTCATTAACTTTCCTAGGAACATTAACAACATTTCTCCTAGGCATATTATGAACAACATTTCTCCTACCAACATTTCTATCATGCACATAGGAAGAACTAGAAGCAAACATGGCATGAGAATCAAAAGCATCATATGCATTACAACTCCTATAAGTATTTCTAGTCTGTCTCCTATCATGGTACATAAAAGCATGGTTCTTTTTAGTACTACTAGCCATAGGGGCCTTCCCTTTCTCCATGGTGGAGATGGGAGCCTTATGGCTTGTTAAGTCCTTGGCTTCCTTCTTGAAGCCAAGTCCATCCTTAATTGAGGGGTGTCTACCAATCGTGTAGGCATCCCTTGCAAATTTTAGCTTATCGAATTCACTTTTGCTAGTCTTAAGTTGGGCATTAAGACTAGCTACTTCATCATTTAATCTAGAAATGCAATCTAGGTGTTCACTACACGCATCAACATTAAAATCCTTACACTTAGTGCAAATCACAACATGTTCTACACAAGATGTTAATTTACTAGATTTTTCTAACTTAGCATTTAAATCATCATTTATGCTCTTTAAGCTAGAAATTGTCTCATGGCAAGTAGATATTTCGCAAGAAAGCATATCATTTCGTTTAACTTCTAAAGCAAGTGAATTTTGTGCACTAACAAATTTATCATGCTCTTCATACAACAAATCCTCTTGCTTTTCTAAAAGTATATCCTTTTCATTCAAGGCATCAATTAACTCATTAATTTTGCCAATTTTAATTCTATCCAAACCTTTAAATAAACTAGAATAGTCTATCTCATCGTCATCACTAGAATCATCACTTGAAGAAGCATAAGTGGTATCCCGAGTACATACCTTCTTCTCCTTCGCCATGAGGCATGTGTGATGCTCATTGGGGAAGAGGGATGACTTGTTGAAGGCAGTGGCGGCGAGTCCTTCATTGTCGGAGTCGGAGGAGGAGCAATCCGAATCCCACTCCTTTCCGATATGTGCCTCGCCCTTGGCCTTCTTGTAATTCTTCTTCTTTTCCCTCTTGTTTCCTTTTTCCTGGTCACTATCATTATCGGGACAGTTAGCAATAAAATGACCAAGCTTACCACATTTGAAGCATGAGCGCTTCCCCTTTGACTTGGTTTTGCTTGGCTGTCCCTTGCGACCTTTAAGCGCCGTCTTGAAGCGCTTGATGATGAGGGCCATCTCTTCATCATTTAGCCCTGCCGCCTCAACTTGCGCCACCTTGCTAGGTAACGCCTCCTTGCTTCTCGTTGCCTTGAGAGCAATGGGTTGAGGCTCATTGATTGGACCATTCAGTGCGTCGTCCACGTACCTCGCCTCCTTGATCATCATTCGCCCGCTTACGAATTTTCCAAGGACTTCTTCGGGCGACATTTTGGTGTACCTGGGATTCTCACGAATATTGTTCACCAAATGTGGATCAAGAACGGTAAAGGACCTTAGCATTAGTCGGACGACGTCGTGGTCCGTCCATCGTGTGCTTCCATAGCTCCTTATTTTGTTGATAAGGGTCTTGAGCCGGTTGTATGTTTGGGTTGGCTCCTCGCCCCTTATCATTGCGAATCGTCCAAGCTCGCACTCCACCAACTCCATCTTGGTGAGCAAGGTGATGTCGTTCCCCTCATGAGAGATCTTGAGGGTGTCCCAGATCTGCTTGGCATTGTCCAAGCCGCTCACTTTATGGTACTCGTCCCTGCACAAGGAGGCTAACAACACAGTAGTAGCTTGTGCATTTCTATGAATCTGTTCATTAATAAAAATAGGACTATCCGAGCTATCAAACTTCATTCCATTCTCAACAATCTCCCATATGCTTGGATGGAGAGAGAACAGGTGACTACGCATTTTGTGGCTCCAAAATCCGTAGTCCTCCCCATCAAAGTGTGGAGGCTTGCCGAGAGGAATGGAGAGCAAATGTGAATTTGAACTTTGAGGAATACGCGAATAATCGAAAGAAAAGTTTGAGTTAACCGTCTTTCGTTTGTCGTAGTCGTTGTCGTCGTTGTCCTTATGGGAAGAAGTGGACTCATCACTGTCGTCGTAGTAGACGATCTCCTTGATGCGTCTCGTCTTCTTCTTCTTTCGATCTTTGCATCTGTGGCCCGAGCCCGAGTCGGTAGGCTTGTCATCCTTAGGCTCGTTGACGAAGGACTCCTTCTCTTTATCGTTGATCACGATTCCCTTCCCCTTAGGATCCATCTCTTCGGGCGATTAGTCCCTTCGTGAAGAGAACGACTCTGATACCAATTGAGAGCACCTAGAGGGGGGGGTGAATAGGTGATCCTGTAGAACTTCAAACTTAAGCCACAAAAACTTGGTTAAGCGTTAGCACAATAATCGCTAAGTGGCTAAAGAGGAGTCGTCAACAAAACACAATAACCACAAGAGATCAATCATAGAGATGGCATGATGGTTATCCCGTGGTTCGGCCAAGACCAACGCTTGCCTACTCCACGTTGTGGCGTCCCAACGGATGAGGGTTGCAATCAACCCCTCTCAAGCGGTCCAAAGACCCACTTGAATACCACGTTGTTTTGCTTTCTTTTCTTAATCCCGTTTGCGAGGAATCTCCATAACTTGGAGCCTCTCGCCCTTACACTTGAAGTTCACAAAGAAGCACAACGTAAGGGAGGGATTAGCAACTCACACAAGACACTAAGATCACAGCAAATGCACACACACAAGACCCAGACTTAAGCTCAAGAGACTAGCACACTAGAACGGAGCTCAAATCACTAGAATGTCGAACAAGTGCGCAAGAATGAAGTGTGAGTGATCAAGATTGCTCAAGGAATGCTTGGTGTACTCCTCCATGCGCCTAGGGGTCCCTTTTATAGCCCCAAGGCAGCTAGGAACCATTGAGAGCAATTCTGGAAGGCAGATCTTGCCTTCTGTCGACTGGCGCACCGGACAGTCCGGTGCACCACCGGACACTGTCCGGTGCGGATTTCTTTCCTTCCATGGCGCAGTCGACCGTTGCTGATTGAGAGCCGTTGCCGCACCGGACACTGTCCGGTGCCCCAATGTGACCGTTGGCTCGGCCATGCGTCACGCGCGGAATCCTCGGCCGACTGTTGCCCCGGCTGACCATTGACTCACCGGACAGTCCGGTGCACCACCGGACAGACCGGTGAATTTTAGCCGTACGCCGTTAATCATCTCCCGAGAGCGACGAGTTCGCCTGTGAACGGCTCACCGGACAGTCCGGTGCACCACCGGACAGACCGGTGAATTTTAGTCGTACACCGCCGTCGAAGTCCCGAGAGCAGCCTGTTCGCCAGAGCCAGCCTGGCGCACCGGACACTGTCCGGTGCACCAACGGACAGTCCGGTGCACCCAGACTGAGCAGACTTTGGCTAAACAAAGCCATCTCATTTCCAATTCAATCTTTCCTGTTTCCAGCACTTAGAGACAACACATTAGTCCATAAGACAATGTACTAAGTCTAGAAACATACCTTTTGACTTGATTTGCACTTTGTCCACACATTGCATAGATCAACACAAAAGCACTTGCGTTGGCACTCAATCACCAAAATACTTAGAAATGGCCCAATGGCACATTTCCCTTTCACCACCTGGGAAAACAGTGCAACCATGAGGGTGGTATGGGACGTCCCATGCTAACTAATTAGAGGAACTGAGTCATAATTTTCTTCATCGTCGTGTCATCAATGGAGCTCGTTGTACATCACTAGCTCTGCCTAGGGTGGTCCATCCCTTGGGGAGGAGTACTGTACATTTAGGAAAATCTAATGGTCGGCTATACCTTTGGGGAATCATTGTAAAGGCTTTGTAGTTAATCCCTAGCCGCTCACCTCAGAAGTGAATAAGGGCCTTGCAAACCCAGGCTAGAGAGGGAATCACGGCTCATGGGTAAAGTGTGCGACCTCTACAGAGGAATGAAACTGATATATCAACTGTGCTCACGGTTAAGAGTGGACTTGTGAGCTCCTTTGATTAGAGATACTATGGTTACAGATGATGATGATGATGGCTTTAATGATGATAGTTCTAATTATGAATTCTGTTATTTTCTCTATGAGGAGGTACCTTTAGGATAATAACTTGGGCCTTTATCATAAAATCTGGCTTCTACTAGTAATAAATACCTAACAAACTAAAAGCCAACCACATTGAGCTTAACTCCACATAAAGCTAGTCCACCTCAGTCAAACGACACATTTGCTGAGTACGTTGATGTGTACTCACTCTTGGTTCAACACAACACACCAGGTTATCCTCATTGCATCCACTGCTCATGAGACTACGAAGGCACAACGGAGGATTTCCAGGAGTTTCAGGACTATGATGAGTTTTAGATCCTGGTTCATGGCAAACCCCCAGTCAGCTGCTTGTGAAGGCCTTATCTTACTACGTTTTGCCTTAGCACTTTGACTTACCTGTTAAATTGATGACTATGTGGATGTCTTCAACATCATGATGTAATAAGTTAATACCTCTCTATGTTATTACTCGAGCAGTGTGCAATGATGTTCATTTATGTAATCGTTGTGCACGTGAATTCTTATCCTAGCACGTACATGGTTCACAATTGGTTTGCATAATGAAATTGAGTGTGACATAATGTTACCTCTAAATTATGATCATGTATTATCACTATTGTTGGATTATTTATTGTTCATGATAAGATCATTTTTGTTAATTGGAACATGGAGCGACCACCCAGGAAAACAGTGCTACCACAAGGGTGGTATGGGACGCCTTTGGCTGACTAATTAGGAAATCTAGTGGAGAACTACCTTACCCGAAAGGGGCAAGGGCGGTAGAGGAGCTACCGATATAGGGAGGTTCTCGGGTCGATCATGATGAGATGGCTTTACGGACGACGTATTCCAATATCACTCCCTCAAGAAACCGTAGTGAGTTTTCTGAAGCTAGTGGAACTTTGAAAGGACTCGTAGTGCTACACTGCCTCATCTCATCGGTAAAGATGTGCAACCTCTGCAGAGTGTAAAACTGATATATCAGTCGTGCTCATGGTCATGAGCGGCTCAGACCCTCACATGAGTAACTTATGGAATTAAACTTAATATGTCATTTGCATTGCACTGTGGGATTTATTATCAATTGTGATCAATTATTTAATTGGTTTGGTATCTACTTACATTTAGTAATTGCTAATAAATTTTTGACCAACTTATTAAAAGCAATGCTCAGCCATAACCACTTTCTCTTTGGTAAGCCTTACACTTCACATGAGCCCCCACCGTAAGTGAGCTCATACACATTATTCCCCATAACTTGTTGAACGATGAACGTATGTGAGCTCACTCTTGCTGTACTCACCCCCTAGGTCAAGGACAGTGTGGGGGTGGATATCCCCTGAGTCCACTTAAGGACGAAAACTTTGCTCGGGGACAAATGGAAGTTGCCCCTCCGTGGCATCCTGTTAGGGGCCGGGCGAATGGAAACAATGGAAGCAGGCCGACCTAGGGGCGCGAGAGGCCCACGTCCGAGCTAATCACGGCCGAGCGAATGGATAACCTGGCATGGAGACGCCGGAATTTCCTCGGAACAGTAAAAGTTGTTTGCTACTAATTAGGAGATAAGTAGGAAGAGCGCGATCAGCATGTGTGCGGGAAGCACCCCATGGTCGTGTATATAAGGCTAAGGGGGATCCCCTCCGTTTTTTCATCTCATTAGCATCCCACAACTCGGTAGACACCACTTGTAATATCACCCACATAACAAACCGCCCTAGGAAATAGGGTATTACGCTCCTCAAAGCTGCCCGAACCTACTGAAATCTGCTTCTCTCTCTCATGCCCGAGCGCGAACCATCGAGTCACGATCCGTGACATCGTCCTACCCAAAAGCACCACATGGGTAACCCCGAGTGTGCAGTCGGACACAAAACACCGACAGCTGGCGCACCAAGTAGGGGGTATGTCGTTGATCAACGCTGACTCTATGGCCATCATCTTCAAAAGCAAGATCACATTTAGCCCGGGAGCAGTTTTTTGCTTCGGGACCATCTTCTGCGTGGCAGATATAGAGGGAACTCTGCACCGCATAGCAACTCCACCTGATAAGAAATCATCCTCGAGAGCACCAAGGAGAGCTACAGCGAAATCGTGAACCGTGCCCCCGCTAACAGCGACGGGGCATGGTCCCACATGAGTCTGGGCTCGGGAGTCCCCAGAGGGTAGAAGGCTAGTCAACCACGGCCTCCCCAACTTGACAAACTCTGTTGTCCACCTCCCCTACTAAGGAGTGGATGCGGATCACCCGATGAAAGGAGATGAATATTCTAGGTCGGGGTGGAAAAGCGCAACAAACGATCACCCCGATACCTCTGCCATCGAAGGGGGATGAGAAGAAGCACACCGCTGCACCTACTCCCTTCTTCCCTGACATCCTCTTCATTCAGGGGAGACTGGAGTCATCGCCCATCTCTGACGATGAACCCACCGTGCTGGGGGAGGAACCTCCCTAGCGCGACGCACGACGACGGAGAAAAGACGCCGAAACAGGCAACAACATCATGAAGCCGGAGAACGGGACCTAACTCAACTCGTCTCTCGGGACGAAGCCTTAGAGATGGGGGAGACCCCTGATGAAAGAACACACCAAGAATGGCGCAACTCCCGTCGCCACGACCGTCGTCAAGCTCAGGAACACGAGCGGGAGCTAGCTGAACAAGACGCTAGGCTCCGATGGGAGAATTCGCTCCTTGCCCGAGACTTGTACCCTGACTTCGCCCGAGCATTGAACACGCCGAGCGAAGTTGGAGGGGTCCTGGAGCAGATAGCCAACAGCCTCCCGAGAACCCCAGACGTGGAGGGCTATTGGCGGGTGCTCACTCAGGCGGCTAATCATCTTCTACCTCTCGCCCACCCACCGAACGATCTGCGCCTTGCCATCAACAGCCGGCGGGATGCACGGAGCAACATCAGTGCTTCGCACGATTGTCGACACGAAAATGAAATAAGGCGCTGGGAGGAATACGACCGAGATCATGGTGTACCGGCACACATCCGCGCAACCAGGATTGAGTCAGTAGTAGCCTCTACTAACAGTTCGATTCGGGGACGATTGAGGCGACCTAATACTCGCTCCCCTCCCTGGGACCGACGACATGACCATCGACAGGAGGATACATGTGGGGTCTCCGCGCTCACCCCTCGTCTCCGGGCCATCCAATGGCCTCCCAATTTCAAAGTCTCCAGTGTTGACAAATAAGAACCCAAGCAGGACCCAGGGGTTGGCTGGCCGTCTACGCAACCGCCCCCTGGGCTGCTAGGGCAACAGAGGACATCATGACAGCGTACTTGCCCATTGTTCTAGGACAGGAACCGCCACAATGGCTCCGACATCTGCCTCGATAGTGCATCGATGATTGGGGAGATTTCAGTCGTCAGTTTATCGCGAACTTCTAGTCCATCTCCGATAAACCGACGCATCCATGGGACCTCAAATCCATCGGGCGGTAGAATGATGAAACTCTTCATTCATTCCTCAGAAGATTCCAAACAATGAGGAACCGTATCCCTGAGGTTGCTGAGGCAGCTGTGATCGAAGACTTCTATCGGGGATCCAACGATCTGGTTTTCATTCGAGCCATACTTCAAAAAACATCTGCCACCTCTGAACAACTACTCAAGGAGGCGGACATCTACATCACCGTGAATGAATGGGCTCAAGACCTCGTTGGAGGCACAAAGCCCGTACCACCAGCACCGCGAAGGGACACGAACCAGCAACCAGATAAATGCTGGGAGAAGAGACCCTATGAGGAAGTACACACCGCTGGGCCACCTACAACTCGAGCCCGCGGCGCACCCCGCGGAGGGGTAAGGACACTGGATGAGTGTTGGGGCGAAGGCAAAGGCGCCACCCTTCGCTCGAAGCCTTCGCTGCAGCAGCTGAACTGACAGAAACAAAACAGGTGGGGACACCCTTCGCTTCTTCTGCTCTAGGCGAAGACTGGCGACGAAGGGCATCCCACAGCGCGGCCTCGTCTAGCTCGGAGGCCCACGTGCAATCCAGCCCGTCGTAACGGGCCCCGCTTGGCCGCCGCGCATTACGGGCCTATTTTGTAAAAGCATTCCTGTAATTACGGTCTGTAACCCTGCTTTATGGGAATATTCTTGGGATAACCTAGGTACCTGAGGGCACATGCGTCCTTAGCTCGAGGTGCTGCGCGCTCAGGTACCTATAAATACCCCTGCACAGTGCCCGTGAGAGGCCAGATGAACAGAGCTTTTGCCATCTAGCGCGAGTACCCTGTTGTCATCACTGTTCACCCTTGTTGGATCCCCTTGCAACTGAGAGCAAGTTCCAACATTTGGCGCCCACCGTTCGTGCTACGAGAAAACCACCCGCGATGGCACCCAAGAGAGCTAACCCGAAGGCTGACGAGGCTGCGAAGGCAGCACTGCTCGCCGCAAGAAAGGGCAAGGCCCTCGCCCTCACCCAATCCACCCACCAAGAGGCCACTGAAGACGATGTCCCTCGCGCATGCGAAGACGACACCCTCCGCACCTGCGACCCTGAGGGACAACCGCAGCCACCCTCAGGCTTCGCACCACCGGAGGGCGCGGACCTCGCCGAGGATGGTGAGGTCCTCGGTGTCTCAACAGAAGAACAGCTACAGCTGCGCGCCCTGCGCCTCAAGAACCGCAATCTCCAGAGGCAGAAGGAGATACTGGAGGCCAAGCGCCAATGTGTGTCCGCACTAGCCAAAGTGCGGCAAATGATACGTGACGAAGAGCACAAGGCCCAGGAACTCGAGTGGGAGATTGCGCTGATGCAGCGCGAAGGCCACCTCGGCCTGCAGCATGAGTCACCCCTCCAGCAGCGCGCACAAGACGAAGACACGCGCGAAGGCCACCCTGGCCTGCAGCATGGGACACCCCTGCAACACCGCGCGCAACCGGAGGACCCGCGTTTCCCTCAACGCGACCACACCTTCCCGCACGCCGCGCCATTCCAAGGGGTCAACTATCTCGATGAGCGAAGTCCCCTGGCGCCTCACCTGCAAGTGACGCCGTGGCCAGCTAACTTCCGGGCAAGGACCTATCCCAAGTACAACGGCAGCACCGACCCGGCTCAATACATAATGAGTTACCAGGTCGCCGTTGCATCGTCCGGGGGGGACGACACCACAATGGCGAAGTCTTTCATCATCGCCCTCGAGGGCCCCGCACTCACCTGGTTCACCAGGTTGCCTCCGCTATCCATTGATTCCTGGAGAAGTCTCCGGGACAAGTTCCTGCTCAACTTCCAAGGGTACCGCCCAGACATCGACGCCCTGGCCGAACTTTCGCTCTGCAAGCAGCTAGAAAAGGAGACCCTGAGGGAGTATTACCGCAAATTTCTAACACTCAAGTCACAGCTACCCTCAGTCGATGACCAGATTGCCATCCACTATGCTATCAGCGGTCTTCGCGCCGGCGTCCTTTACAGCCACTGCATCAGAGATCCGCCAAAGAACCTCCAAGAGTTATATCAGCTGTTTGAAAAGTACGCCAGATCCGAAGAGCTCCACCAGCGCAAGATTGAGTCCTAGAGGAAGCCAAAAGATGCTCCACAGTCCAGCCGCACGTGGACAAGGACTCCGCAGCCAGACTCCGGTCGAGACGGCCGCAATCAGCAGCAGGTGCACAACATCACCAACCAGCATCCCGCTGCCGACCCCCCTCGTCGCCAGGAATATCCCCCCTAGGGCCGCGGAAACGGCACTCGTGGTAGGGGCCAGGGGCGTGCGCAGCCGCCGCGCCGATTCTACTGCCTCTTCCATGGCGAAGACTGCGCCCACCAAACCAAAGACTTGCCCCGAAACGAAGGCTACCAGAGACAGAATGGCGCGGGCGCAGCCAGCCGACAACC
This sequence comes from Zea luxurians, assembly GCA_029449295.1. Classification (NCBI taxonomy): domain Eukaryota; kingdom Viridiplantae; phylum Streptophyta; class Magnoliopsida; order Poales; family Poaceae; genus Zea; species Zea luxurians. Next base: position 120,859,195 of record JAOPSE010000009.1, read on the forward strand.
CCAGAATTGTCGCGCACAATTACCAGCAACCCCCTCCGCCATATATCCACGCTCCTGCCCCGCATCCACCACACCACGCTTACCAACACCATCAGGAAGTACAAATCGTACCTCCTCCACCCCCACCACCACACCAGCAACATCAAAACATCCCCCATGCCCCAAAGCAGGAAGACTTCGCCGATCAACCATATCGCGGAGTCATCCACATGATAACTGGGGGGTCCAGCACCGACTTCGACACCAAGCGGCAGAAGCGGGACCACTACCGCAGCATCAACCATGTCGCCATCACGGGCCCAGTCGTGCAGACAAAGTGGTCCCACATACCGCTAACCTTCGACGCACGGGACGTCGACTTGCGCAGCGCCCCCACTGCGATGCCATGGTTATCAATTGCAGCGTGGCAGGCTGGGACCTGCACAAGGTCCTCGTTGACAACGGCAGCCAGGCGGACATCATCTTCCTCCACGCCTTCGATCGCATGGGCATAAGCCACAGCCTGCTTAAGCCTTCGGACAACCCATTGTATGGCTTCGGCGGCAAAGGCACCTTCCCCGTCGGCAAAATAGAGCTGCCTCTCTCCTTCGGTGTAGCACCCAATGCTCGAAGCGAACAAATAACCTTTGACATTGTGGATATGGTATACCCTTGCAATGCCATCATGGGCCGGGGCTCCATCAATAAGTTCGAAGCAGCCATTCACGGACTGTACCTATGTATGAAGATACCAGGTCCGTTAGGCGTTATCACAGTCTTCGGCAATCAACAGACTGCGCGTAACATAGAGCGGGACTTCGTGCCCGGTCAAAGAAACGTGCACTGCCTCACGGCCCAACGCGAAGCCCCCGCGCCTGCCAGCCCAACCAATAAGCAACATGACAAGGCGCAGCTGCAGAGTCACGACGGGACCAAGACCGTCCCCCTCGACCAGGCCACGCCCAGGCAGACATTCATTATCAACGAAGACCTCACTTCGCATGAAGAAGAAAAGCTCCTCTGCTGCCTGTCCAAGAACAAAGATGTCTTCGCCTGGTCGGCCCTCGATCTGGTCGGGGTCAGCCGTTCAATAATTGAGCACAGCCTGGGAATCGACCCTTCGGTACGGCCGAGAAAGCAGCGGCTTCGCAAGATGTCCGACGAAAAGACGGAGGCCGCCAAGGCAGAAGTGCACCGCCTCCTGGAGGCCAAATTCATCGAGCCGGTGGCTTACCCCACATGGCTCTCCAATGTCGTAATGGTGCAGAAAAAGAGCGGGAAGTGGTGAATGTGCATCGACTTCACCAGTCTCAATAAAGCCTGCCCAAAGGACAATTTCCCGTTGCCACGGATCGACAAAATAGTCGATAGCGCGGCCGGATGCGAGGTCATGTCCCTCCTCGATTGCTTCTCCGGTTACCACCAGATATACATGAAGGAAGAAGACAAGGCTAGCACCAGCTTCATAACACCCTTCGGCACATATTGCTTCATCAGAATGCCGGAGGGACTCAAGAACGCCGGGTCCACCTTCTCCAGGCTTACCAAAACAGTGCTTGAGGGGCAGGTTGGCAGAAACATATTCACATATGTAGACGACATTGTCGTCGCCAGCAAGAGCAAGGAGGACCACCTCGCCGACCTCGCCGAAACATTCGCGAACATGCGGGACGCACAACTCCGCCTAAACCCGGAAAAGTGCGTCTTCGGCGTTCGCCAGGGCAAAATATTGGGCTACCTGGTATCACACCGCGGCATCGAGGCCAACCCAACCAAGATTCAGGCTATCTTGGACATGACGCCTCCGCAGTCCGTCAGGGACGTCCAGCGCCTGACAGGCAGATTGGCCACTCTCAACAGATTCATCTCCAGGTCCGCCGAGCGAAGTCTCCCCTTCCTCAAGACACTCCGTGGTGCAAAAGACTTTGCCTGGGGACCAGAGCAGGCGGCGGCCTTCGCCTCATTAAAACAGTACCTGACAGAGTTGGCCGTCCTTACCAGCCCCGACCCCTTGCTCCCCCTGCTGCTCTATGTCGCGGCTTCGCCACATGCGGTCAGCGCGGCACTAGTGCAGGAGCAGACTGTCGAGGGCGTGGTCCGGCAGTGCCCCGTGTATTATGTCTCCGAAGTGCTGACACCGTCCAAGTGCAACATGACAGAGCTGGAGAAGATTGCCTACACAGTCGTCATGTCGTCGTGCAAACTGCGCCATTACTTCGAAGCATTCAAGGTCCGAGTCACCTCAAACAGGGGGCTCGGCGAATTATTCAGAAACCCGAAGGTGTCGGTGAGGATTGCCAAGTGGGCGGCCGAACTCTCCGGCTACCACATCTGCTTCGAGCCCAGGACAGCTATCAAGTCTCAAGTCCTGGCAGACTTCGTCGTCGACTGGACTGGGCCAACAACACAGCCAGATCCGTCCGCAGAGAAGACTTGGACGATCCATTGCGACGGCGCATGGTGCCATGCGGGGGCAGGCGTCGCTGCAGTCATAACCTCACCAGTCGGGGTCAAGCACAGATATGCAGCACGACTCAGCTTCAATCTGGAATCCGACAGATGCACAAATAATATAGCAGAATACGAAGCAGTCATCCTCGGCCTCCGCAAGCTAAGGGCCCTCTGAGTCACCACCTGCATCATCAAAACAGACTCCAAGGTAGTTGCCGGCCAAGTCGAGAAAGACTATGCAGCCAAGGACCCCGCGCTCATGCAGTACCTCGCGGCCATCCGAAGTCTCGAGAGGCAGTTCAAGGGGTTCACCTTGCAGCATGTGGATTGGGCCAAGAATGAGGAGGCCGACGCATTGGCCAAGGCCGCGGCCAGGGGCGAAACTCTGCCCTCCGACGTGTTCTTTCATGTCATCGGCACGCCAGCAGTCCGGAGCCCCGAATGGCTCCAAATAACCAATGACAGCGAGGGCCACCGCACAGTCAACCTTATCATGACCGAAGACTGGCGGGCACCCATAACCCTGTTCCTACAGGTGTATTATCATCCAGCCGACATCAGTGAGGCCAAGCGTCTCAGACATAGAAGCCGAGACTTCGCTCTGATTGAAGGCCAACTCTACAAAAAAGGGGTCAGTCAGCCAATGCTTAAGTGTGTCACCGAGGCCGAAGGCATGCAGATTCTACGTGAAGTCCACAGTGGCACGTGCGGCTCGCACGCAGGGCCGAGGGCCCTAGCTGCTAAGGTGATCCGCCAGGGCTTTTACTGGCCCGCAATGATCTGTGCCGCAAATCGGGTCACTCGGTCCTGCGAAGCCTGCCAGAAGTTTTCTCCTCGGTCAGGCAGCCCTTCGCAGTATACAAAGCTGATCGCCCATACATGGCCTCTCCAGCGCTGGGGTCTCGACATTGTCGGACCCCTGCCCACCGCTCAGGGGAACCTTAAGTTCGCCTTCGTCGCGGTCGAGTACTTCACCAAATGGATCGAGGCACGGGCTGTTTCTACAATAACATCAAAGACTGCCCAAAAATTCTTCTGGCAGAACATCGTTTGCCGCTTCGGAGTATCGTCCGAACTAACAGTCGACAACGGCAAGCAGTTTGACAACCAAGACTTCAAGGATTTTTGTTTCTCCATTGGCACCAAGCTTGCCTTCGCCTCAGTCTATCATCCGCAGTCCAACGGGGTCGTGGAGCGCGCCAACGGGAAAATCTTCACAACTATCAAGAAAATGCTCCTTGATGAAAAAAAGGGCAGATGGACCGATTTTTTACCTGAGACAGTCTAGGCACTAAACACGACTGAGTGCAGGGCGACCGGGTTTACTCCCTTCCGTCTTCTATACGGATCGGAGGCCATGACCCCGCAAGAAATAAGGCACGGGTCCCCGCGAACAGTTCCGTCAGCCGTCCCTGATGTGGACGAGCCAACTTCAAAGGATCTCATCGACGGAGACCGTGTCTTCGCCCTATAGGCCCTGAACAAATATCAAGCCCAGACCAAAGCATGGCGCGACCACTCAGTCATCCCGAGGGAGTTCAGCGAGGGGGACCTCGTACTCATTCGGACAGCTCGGACGGAGTCCAAGGGCAAGCTGGAGCCCAGGTGGGAGGGCCCTTTCATCGTCAAGACAAAAGCTTCCCCCAACGCTTACAGGCTCACAACGCCAAACGGCGAGGACCTGGAGCACTCCTGGAACATCGACAACCTCCGCAAATTTTTTGTTTGATCCCTCAGGGCTGTCTTCGCCCTTGTAATTCGCAAAAACAATTTTGTACCGGCCCGCACTCTTTTCCTCCCGGGGGTGAGTTTTTTAACGAGGCGGAGCCATGTAATATATGTGTGAAAAATCCCCCGCAAAGACATGCGTCGAAAAAGACCGCGATGACAGTCTTCGACATTCGACCAACACGAGGTCACCGCGAGGCTAAGCGCTAGCTACCCTCGCGTGCGACAAATCCGCGCAGAAGTCGCCTAAGGGTGCAGCCGGATTAGCACAACAAGTGCGGAAAAAAATCTAAGTCTATTGCGAAGACTATCCGCGCAGAAGTCGCCTAAGGGTGCAGCCGGATTAGCACAACAAGTGCGGAAAAAAATCTAAGTCTATCGCGAAGACTATCCTCGCAGAAGTCGCCTAAGGGTGCAGCCGGATTAGCACAACAAGTGCGGAAAAAAAATCTAAGTCTATCGCGAAGACTATCCGCGCAGAAGTCGCCTAAGGGTGTAGCCGGATTAGCACAACAAGTGCGGAAAAAAAATCTAACTCTATCGCGAAGACTATCCGCGCAGAAGTCGCCTAAGGGTGCAGCCGGATTAGCACAACAAGTGCGAAAAAGAACCTAAGTCTATCGCGAAGACTATCCGCGCAGAAGTCGCCTAAGGGTGCAGCCGGATTAGCACAACAAGTGCGAAAAAATCGAAGACTATCCGCGCAGAAGTCGCCTAAGGGTGCAGCCGGATTAGCACAACAAGTGCGAAAAAATCGAAGACTATCCGTGCACAAGACACCTAAGGGTGCAACCGGACTAGCACAACAAAGGCAGAAACGACAACATCAAACCGTCCACGCCAAGACCAACTTTAACCACGCCAACACAGCGCAGCAAAACAAACCAGACAAAGTACACAACGCCTTCGCACACACATATGCACGCGAGGGCACACAATTTCATCATACAAGCCTCTACATACACAAGCGAGGGCACCACACTCTACATCGGCTCAACCTTAGGAATAATTCCCATCTCCCTATAATTAAATAACATTATCCTGAGCTCCTCACCCGCAAAAAGACTTCGCAGTTCCCCTTCACCTATATTCTTGGCGGTCGGCAAAGACAACAGTTCCTGCCGACCAGCCCCACTCACACGAAGCCGAGCCCCCTCCGCCCCACTAACTCTACGTTTCGCAACTGCCCTTCGCCGCCGTCGCCCGGTGCTAAGACCTGGCGCATCTCCTGCATCCGAGGCATGCGGCGAGGCCTCCGTCGCAGCCACATCCAAGGCCGCGAAGTAGTCCAAGTCCTCCGACGACTCAGTCCACTCAATCGAGCTCCCAGAGTCAGCACAATCAAAAAACTCAGATGCAGAACCACCACATTCATTACCATCTTCCGCGGTCGTAGCCGCCAAAAAGTTAGTAGTAGTGGTTGCGTGCGCAGGCCCAAAATCTTGAACCTGCGCAGCAACCAAAATTCAGTAACATGTACAAACTTCCCCAACCCTCTACACCTACTACGCCACCTGCGACGGCCCTGACGTTGCGGGAGCCTCCGCTGTTGGCTCCGCCGTTGCTTTCGCTGTTATCTCCGCCGCTACCGCTGCGGGATCCTCAGCACTCGGCGCGGCAGCTGCAGAAGCATCAGGCGCGCCTTCGGCGACCTCTGGGGGCAGGCCTTCGCCGGCCGCAGCGGATGCGGCCGGGGTCGGCGCCAGGGCGACCCCGGACACAGCCTCCGCCGGGGTCGGCTCCGGGTCAGCCAACATGTTGTTCAGCGCCCCGAAGTTGTCGACCCTCTCGCCACGCGCCGCCTAAGCCAAAACACACAAAATTCATCAAACACACACACAGCCCACGTCCAACAAATACCAAATAAGCGAAAACGTTACCTGAGCCCTCGCCGTCTCGGCGCGCTCCCTGACCACCTCGCGCCCGTGTGGACCCCACAGCCGGTCGAAGATAGCTCCGGCAGAATCCTTCACTACGGGGTCCTCGACCTTGAAGATATCTTGCTCAAAGTCTTCTTCGACTTGGTCGAAGACCTCGAAGTGCCGACACCCTTCGCGGGAGAGCGCGTTCATCGCCCCCTCGCAGGTGACCAGGGAGGCATACGCCATAAACCCCTCCACGACAGAGGGGAGCGCCTGCAACTCCTCCTGCACCCACTCCAGGCACCGAAGTCTGGGCTCTTGGTCCGGCACTTCGAATTCACCGGTCCCCGCGCCCAGGCCACGGTATGTATCTACGAGCAGTTGGCGCGTCCGCTCTGCCTCCGCTCGTGCCGCGGCCTCGGCCCCCTTCACGCGGCTCTCCAGGGCGGTGAGCCGCTCCTGCAACTGCTCGGCGCGCTCCCTGGCAAGATTGCCCTCCGTCCGTGCCAGGTTGGCCTCCGCCTGCGCAGCCTGCGCCTTGACAAGGGCCTCGTTGGTCTCCCTCCTTTCCCCCGCCAGCTGGCGACGGAGGGCGGCCTTCTCGTCCTCCAGTGTGGCCACCTTGTCCGCCAGCTTGCGGCACTTGCTGTCAGCGGCCGATTTTTCACGGACGGCGTCAGCGTGTTGTGTCCGAAGTCTTTCGAATTCGGCAGCCACGACTGCCGTGAGGGCCCCCGATGCAGTGCGGCTAGCGAAGTCAGCCACCTGCAGAGCAATCGTAAGACTACGGTCCCAAAAAAAAAGGGGGGGGGGGACGAGGTCCAACTCAGCGGACCTGACGTAGCGCCTCGTCACCTCCGCCAGCCGGCGGGACGCAGCGCCCGCCTCATCCATGACAACCGCGAGGGCCGACGCCTCGCCTCCGGCGCTAAGAGCCCCGCCCTTCGCCTTCGGCGCTGCGGCAGCCGTCGTGGTCGCCGCGCCAGGCGCAACCACAGCAAGTTGGCCTTCGCCCAGCCCTGCAGCGTACCAATGAACCGATCAAAAAAAAAGAAAAAAGAAAAAAGAAAAAAAAAAGAAAAAAAGAAAGAAAAGCCAACGACCTACCACCGAGATAGTCGTCCACGCTAATATCGGTGATGAAGTCGGCGACACGTTTGCCCGCCAACGGCAACGCTCGGGCCACCTTCGCGACCTCCGCCACTCCGCTGGACGGCGGCACCGCCTTCGCCGACTTCGAGCCTTCGGCGCCTGCCGTTGCCTCCGGCGCGTTGCTAGATGCAGGGACGCTCGACTTCGCCGCCAGCGGCGGCCGGCCTCCGCCGGAGGCCGCAGCCTTCGCAGTCCCCCGCTGCCTCTTCGGCCTGGCTTCAACGAGCCTGATAGCCGCCTGGCGCTTTTGTGCAGCTCCCTGGCGATCCTTGTCCATCACTGCTGACACAACAGCAGCAATATTCCACCCGTAAGGAAATACCCTCCATTCACGAACCATGCGAGATGTAAAAAATTCCTCGCCAACCGCGCGGGGGACAGGAACATTCCTAGGCCAACAACCCCCGGTAACCCTCAGCATCCGAGCCGAAGACTCCCGGAGCTCGGGCGAAGACATCATTTCCCCCGGGGCCGCGCACGTCTTCGTCAACTCTCTAGCAAAACGATCAGAAACCCCAAGTCCTCCCATAGCAGTACCTAATTTTCTCTTTTTAGAGGACGGGGCGGCCGCCGGCGCAGGGTCGTCTCTGGTCTCCACCGCCGGTCTCTTCCCACGGCGGTCCACATCGTCTTGACCAGGGTAGCCGTCATATGGCAATTGATTTAATTCAAAAACCCTGTTCAAGCGGTCATTCGACCCGCGGATATCCCAGCTGTGCTGGCCCTCTGTCCTCGGCACGTAGCGTCCAACAAGCCGCACCGCCCCATCCTCCGCCTCACGCACAACGGCGGCCGGATCGCGACTTTGCAAATTCAGGGCGAAGGCGGGTCTCCGCACCACCCTTCCACCATGAAAAGGCATCTTGCGAGGGCATACTTCGCCCAACGCCCAGCCACGCGCCAATGGCCACACCCCGTACGCCACAAACTCTTCAACCAAGTCGCGCCCACTGCTCAGGCCGGCGGCGCACCGAAGAGCCCCTTCGTCCTCATCCTCCTCCGCCACTTCAAAGGGCGGATACGCTGAGTAAAAATGAGAACACATCGCGGACACGGGGAGTCCCTCATGGCCTTCGACGGTACCCTCAGCGACGTAAAACCAAAATTCATTCCAGTTGCCCCACTTGTAGCGGCCGCAAGGAACCAACTCGACTACCTGCATCGTGGTTTTGCTGGTCTTCGGCGTGAATGTGCAGGATCCAAACTGAGCGACTTTGCCTCAAATCATCCTCTTCTGCCAATGCAAACAATAATACTTCGCAAAAACTTCCACCGATGGTTGTCCGCCGTACGAAGTCGTCGCCCAGACATACTTCGACAGTGCCACTATGGCATTCGGTGTCAGCTGGTGTATTTGAACGTTGAACCTGCGCAGGACTTCGCCAACAAATCGGTGCGCAGGCAAGCGGAGTCCGGCGGCGAAGAACGCCTCGAAAACGACCAACTCGCCCTCTGGCTCGGGGACTTCCTCCGTCCCCGGGACTCGACCAACTCCGCCGCCGAAGTAACCCAACTGCTGCATATCTTGCACGCGGGCCGACGACATCCGCGATACGTCGAAATCAACAGAGTCGCCAGCGTGCAACTCCTCCGCCATTAAGCTACTCAGCGTCTCCTCAGACGAGGCGGCGGCCGGCGGCGAGGAAACGGCCGGCGGCGTAGCGGCAGCGGAAGAAGACGAGGACGGCATCGCAACGTACCGTCGGCGGCGGCGGGCGGTCTGCTTCACTCGAGCCAGATCTCCGGCGAACAAGACCGTGGCAGGCAGACGAGCAGCAAGACGGCGGAAAGGGCGGCTAGGGTTTTCGCGGAGCGCGGAAGGTGAAGTTCAAAAAGCGCCGACCCCCGCCCCCTTTTATAGACAGGGCGCGGCGCTTCGGGAAACCCGCAATCCAACAGTACGCCGTCAATCAACGGTCACATCAAAAACCCCCGTGGAACCACTTCGAGCGAGGGCAGCGTCTCCGCCATCTAACGACGTCTTCGGCACCAGGTGACTTTGTCAAACTGGTCCCTCGGAGGGCAAATGTTGGGGTGAAGGCAAAGGCGCCACCCTTCGCTCGAAGCCTTCGCTGCAGCAGCTGAACTGACAGAAACAAAACAAGTGGGGACACCCTTCGCTTCTTCCGCTCTAGGCGAAGACTGGCGACGAAGGGCATCCCACGGCGCGGCCTCGTCTAGCTCGGAGGCCCACGTGCAATCCGGCCCGTCGTAACGGGCCCCGCTTGGCCGCCGCGCATTACGGGCCTATTTTGTAAAAGCATTCCTGTAATTACGGTCTGTAACCCCGCTTTATGGGAATATTCTTGGGATAACCTAGGTACCTGAGGGCACATGCGTCCTTAGCTCGAGGTGCTGCGCGCTCAGGTACCTATAAATACCCCTGCACAGTGCCCGTGAGAGGCCAGATGAACAGAGCTTTTGCCATCTAGCGCGAGTACCCTGTTGTCATCACTGTTCACCCTTGTTGGATCCCCTTGCAACTGAGAGCAAGTTCCAACAATGAGATCCTCAACTCTCAGTGCCCGTACCACAAGGACATGCGGCACACCCTGTGGAACTGCAAGGATTTCAAAAACTCCATCGGGCATGATCGACCATTTGAAAGGGAAATAGGGTCAAACCTTTTCCTATATGAATTTTGGTGGTTGAATTGCCCAACACAAATAATTGGACTAACTAGTTTGCTCTAGATTATAAGTTTTACAGGTGCCAAAGGTTCAACACAAACCAATAAAAAGTCCAAGAAAGGGTTCAAAACAAAGGAGCAAAAGTATACCAAAGGCAGCCCTGGTCTGGCGCACCGGACTGTCCAGTGTAGCAGTGTTCGGGAATTCTAGAGGCCGCTCCGCTATAATTCACCGGACTGTCCAGTGTAGCAGCGGAATGTCCGGTGCGCCAGTGGAGCAACGGCTACTTCGAGCCAATGGTTGTCTGCAAAGGAATAGTGAAAGTGAACAGTATGCGCCTGCGAGCGCAGAAGTCCGAGCAGGCGCAGAAGGCGCACCGGACAGTGAATAGTGACTGTCCGATGCACCACCAGACTGTCCAGTGGCCCACTTGTCAGAAGCTCTAACGGTCGAACCCTAACGGCCTAGTGACGTGGCTGGCGCACCGGACTGTCCGGGGTGCCATACAACAGAAGCCTCCACCAACGGTCAACTTGGTGGTTGGGGCTGTAAATACCCCCCAACCACCACACTTCAAGACATCTAAGTTTTCAGCTTTCAAACCTCATACAAGAGCTCTAGACTTCATTCAAAGACACAAACAAGAGATCCAATCCTCTCTCAAGTCCAAAGATCATTCCAATAAATAGTGACTAGTGAGAGAGACAAATTGTGTTCATTTGAGTTCTTGCGCTTGGATTGCTTTTCTTCTTCCTTCTTTCTTGTTTCCAACTCAATTGTAATCAAGTCAAGAGACACCAATTGTGTGGTGGTCCTTGTGGGGACTTAGTGTCCCGATTGATTGAGAAGAGAAGCTCATTCGATCTAAGTGACCGTTTGAGAGAGGGAAAGGGTTGAAAGAGACCCGGTCTTTGTGACCACCTCAAAGGGGAGTAGGTTTGCAAGAACCGAACCTCGATAAAACAAATCACCGTGTCATTCTCTCTTATTCACTTGTGATTTGTTCTCGCCCTCTCTTTCGGACTCGTTTATAATTCTAACGCTAAACTCGTCTTGTAGTTGTGCTTAAGTATATAAATTTCAGATTTGCCTATTCACCCCCCTCTAGGCGACTTTCAATTGGTATTAGAGCTCGGTACTTCATTAGAGCTTAACCGCTCGAAGTGATGTCGGGAGCATCCGCTAAGAGGGAGATCGGGACCGGCAACAAGTCCGCAAGCTCGGGGAGAATGCACTCAAGGGAGTCCACCCACAAGCACAAGGAGGAATCCTCTTCCTCCATCAAGTCCCAACGGAAGGGTGACAAGAAGAAGAAGATGAAGAAGGTGGTCTACTACGAGACCGACTCTTCGTCACCTTCCACCTCCGGCTCGGAATCGACATCTGCCACTTATATGCGCCATGAGCGCAAGAAGTATAGTAAGATGCCCCTTCGCTATCCTCGTATTTCAAAACGCACTCCATTACTTTCCGTCCCATTAGGCAAACCACCTATGTTTGATGGTGAAGATTATTCTATGTGGAGTGATAAAATGAGGCATCACCTAACCTCACTCCACAAAAGCATATGGGATATTATTGAGTATGGAGCGCAGGTACCAAAGGAAGGGGACAAGGATTATGATTCGGAGGAGGTCGAACAAATCCAACACTTCAACTCCCAAGCCACCACTATACTCCTCGCCTCTCTAAGTCGAGAGGAGTATAATAAGGTGCAAGGGTTGAAGAGTGCAAAGGAGATTTGGGACGTGCTCAAGACAGCGCACGAAGGAGACGAGGTGACCAAGATCACCAAGAGGGAAACGATCGAGGGGGAGCTCGGTCGCTTCATGCTTCACCAAGGGGAAGAGCCACAAGCAATGTACAACAGACTCAAGACATTGGTGAACCAAGTGCGCAACCTCGGGAGCACCAAGTGGGATGACCATGAAATGGTCAAGGTTATTCTTAGATCACTCATTTTTCTTAATCCCACTCAAGTTCAATTAATTTGTGGTGATCCAAGATATAAACTAATGTCTCCCGAGGAAGTGATAGGAAAATTTGTGATCTTTGAATTGATGATCAAAGGCTCCAAGAAAATCATCGAGCAAGGCGCCTCCTCCACACCCGATGTGCAACCCGTTGCATTCAAGGCAACGGAGGAGAAGAAAGAAGACTCTACACCAAGTAGGGTCCCCATCGACGCTTCCAAGCTCAACAATGAGGAGATGGCGCTCATCATCAAGAGCTTCCGCCAAATCCTCAAGCAAAGGAGGGGGAAAGACTACAAGTCCCGCTCCAAGAAGGTTTGCTACAAATGTGGTAAGCCCGGTCATTTTATCACTAAATGTCCTTTGTCTAGTGATAGTGATAGGGGCAATGACAAGAAGGGAAAGAGAAGAGAAAAGAAGAGGTACTACAAGAAGAAGGGCGGCGATGCCCATGTTTGCCGGGAGTGGGACTCCGACGAGAGCTCCACCGACTCCTCCTCCGACGAGGACGCCGCAAACATCACCGTCACCAAAGGCCTTCTCTTCCCCAACGTCGGCCACAAGTGCCTCATGGCAAAGGACGGCAAGAAGAAGAAGGTAAAATCAAGATCCGCCACTAAGTATGCAACCTCTAGTGATGAGGAAAATTCTAGTGATGATGAGGATAACTTGCTTACTCTTTTTGCCAATCTTAACATGCAACAAAAGGAGAAATTGAATGAATTGATTATTCCTATTCATGAGAAGGATGAACTCTTGGATAGTCAAGAGGACTTCCTTATTAAGGAAAATAAAAAGCATGTTAAGACTAAAAATGCTTATACTCAGGAGGTAGAGAAAAATTAAAAATTAACTAGTGAGCTAAGTACTTGCCATGACACTATTTCCAACCTTAGAATTGAGAATGCTAATTTATTTGCTAAGGTTGAGAAATCAAATATTTGTGATGATTCAATTGCCAATCTTAGAAATGATAATGCTAGTTTAATTGCTAAGATTGAAAAATTGAATGCCTCTCTTTCTAGCCTTAAGTTTGAGAATGATAAATTAATTACTAAGGCTAAGGAATTAGATGTTTGCAATGTTTCTATTTCCAATCTTAGAGATGAGAATGCCATTTTACATGCTATGATTGTTGAATTAAATGATTGCAAACCCTCTACATCTACCGTTGAGCATGTTTCTATTTGCACTAGATGTAGAGATGTTAATATAGATGCTATTCATGATCACCTTGCTATGATTAAACAACAAAATGATCATATAGCAAAATTAGATGCTAAAATTGCCAAGCATTAATTAGAAAATGGAAAATTTAAATTTGCTCGTAGTATGCTTTATAGTGGGAGACGCCCTGGCATTAAGGATGGCATTGGCTTCCAACAGGGAGACAATGTCAAGCTTAATGCCCCTCCTAAAAGATTGTCTAATTTTATTAAGGGCAAAGCTCCCAAGCCTCAGGATAACGAGGGCTATATTTTATATCCTGCTGGTTATCCTGAGGATAAGATTAGGAGAATTCATGCTAAGAAGACTCATTCTGTTTCTCACCATGCTTTTATTTATAAGAATGAGGCTTCTAGCTCTAGGCGTTCTACACATGTTAAAATGCCTAAGAAGAAAACTCCTATTGCATCAAATGATCATAATGTTTCATTCAAAACTTTTGATGCTTCTTATGTGCTCACTAACAAATCAGGCAAGGTAGTTGCCAAATATGTTAGGGGCAAACACAAGGGGTCAAAGACTTGTGTTTGGGTACCCAAGGTGCTTGTTTCTAATGTCAAAGGACCCAAGACCGTTTGGGTACCTAAGAACAAGACCTAAATTTGTTTTGTAGGTTTATGCATCTGGGGGCTCAAGTTGGATCATCGATAGCGGGTGCACATACCACATGACAGGGGAGAAAAAGATGTTATCCTCCTATGAGAAAAACCAAGATCCCCAACGAGCTATCACATTTGGGGATGGAAATCAAGGTTTGGTCAAAGGATTGGGTAAAATTGCTATATCACTTGACCATTTTATTTCAAATGTTTTTCTTGTAGATTCATTAGATTACAATTTGCTTTCTGTTTCTCAATTATGCAAAATAGGCTACAACTGTCTTTTTACGGATATAGGTGTTACTGTCTTTAGAAGAAGTGATGATTCAGTAGCATTTAAGGGAGTGTTAGAGGGTCAGCTATACTTAGTTGATTTTAATAGAGCTGAACTTGACACTTGCTTAATTGCTAAGACTAACATGGGTTGGCTCTGGCATTGCCGACTAGCCCACGTTGGGATGAAGAATCTTCATAAGCTTCTAAAGGGAGAGCACATTTTGGGACTAACAAATGTTCATTTTGAGAAAGACAGGGTTTGTAGCGCATGTCAAACAGGGAAGCAAGTTGGTGTTCATCATCCACACAAGAACATCATGACGACTGACAGGCCACTCCAGCTACTCCACATGGACCTATTCGGCCCGATCGCTTACATAAGCATCGGTGGGAGTAAGTACTGTCTAGTTATTGTGGATGATTATTCTCACTTCACTTGGGTATTCTTTTTGCAGGAAAAATCTCAAACCCAAGAGACCTTAAAGGGATTCTTGAGACAGACTCAAAATGAGTTCGGCTTAAGGATCAAGAAGATTAGAAGCGACAACAGGACGGAGTTCAAGAACTCACAAATAGAAGGCTTTCTTGAGGAGGAGGGCATCAAGCATGAGTTCTCTTCTCCCTACAAGCCACAACAAAATGGTGTAGTGGAGAGGAAGAATAGAACTCTATTGGACATGGCAAGAACCATGCTTGATGAGTACAAGACTTCGGATCGGTTTTGGGCCGAGGCAGTAGACACCGCTTGCTACGCCATCAACCGGTTATATCTTCACCGAATCCTCAAGAAGACATCATACGAACTCCTCACCGGTAAAAAGCCAAATGTTTCATATTTTAGAGTCTTTGGTAGCAAATGCTTTATTCTTGTTAAAAGAGGTAGAAAATCTAAATTTGCTCCTAAGGCTGTAGAAGGCTTTTTACTTGGTTATGATTCAAACACAAGGGCATATAGAGTCTTTAACAAGTCCACTAGACTAGTTGAAGTTTCTTGTGACATTGTGTTTGATGAGACTAACGGCTCTCAAGTAGAGCAAGTTGATCTTGATGAGCTAGATGATGAAGAGGCTCCTTGCGTCGCGCTAAGGAACATGTCCATTGGGGATGTGTGTCCTAAGGAATCCGAAGAGCCTCCATAAGCACAAGATCAACCATCATCTTCCTCAATGCAAGTATCTCCACCAACCCAAAATGAGGATCAAGCTCAAGAGGATGAAGATGAAGATCAAGAAGATGAGCCACCTCAAGAGGAGGACAATGATCAAGGGGAAGATACCAATGATCAAGACAAGGAAGATGATGAGGGTCCAAGACCGCCACACCCAAGAGTCCACCAAGCAATCCAACGAGATCACCCCGTGAACACCATCCTCGGCGACATTCATAAGGGGGTAACCACTCGATCTCGTGTTGCTCTTTTTTGTGAACATTACTCTTTTGTTTCCTCTATTGAGCCACACAGGGTAGAGGAAGCACTTCAAGATTCGGATTGGGTGTTGGCGATGCAAGAGGAGCTCAACAACTTCACGAGGAATGAGATATGGCATTTAGTTCCACGTCCTAACCAAAATGTTGTAGGAACCAAGTGGGTCTTCCGCAACAAACAAGATGAGCATGGTGTGGTGATAAGGAACAAAGCCCGACTTGTGGCCAAGGGATATTCACAAGTTGAAGGTTTGGATTTCGGTGAAACCTATGCACCCGTAGCTAGGCTTGAGTCAATTTGCATTTTACTTGCCTATGCTACTTACCATGGCTTCAAGCTTTATCAAATGGATGTGAAGAGTGCCTTCCTCAATGGACCAATCAAGGAGGAGGTCTATGTTGAGCAACCTCCCGGCTTTGAAGATAGTGAGTACCCTAACCATGTTTCTAAACTCTCTAAGGCGCTTTATGGGCTCAAGCAAGCCCCAAGAGCATGGTATGAATGCCTAAGAGATTTTCTTATCGCTAATGACTTCAAAGTCGGAAAAGCTGATCCCACTCTCTTTACTAAAACAATTGCCAATGATTTGTTTGTATGCCAAATTTATGTTGATGATATTATATTTGGGTCTACTAACAAATCTACATGTGAAGAGTTTAGTAGGATCATGGTACAAAAATTCGAGATGTCAATGATGGGGGAGTTGAAGTATTTCCTAGGATTTCAAGTCAAGCAACTCCAGGAGGGCTCCTTCATTAGCCAAACAAAATACATTTAAGACATACTCACCAAGTTTGGGATGAAGGATGCCAAGCCCATCAAGACACCCATGGGAACCAATGGGCATCTCGACCTCGACACGGGAGGTAAATCCGTAGATCAAAAGGTATACCGATCGATGATAGGTTCTTTACTCTATTTATGTGCTTCACGACCGGATATTATGCTTTCCGTATGCATGTGTGCAAGGTTCCAAGCCGATCCTAAGGAAGTTCACCTTAGGGCGGTGAAACGAATCTTGAGATATTTAGTTTATACTCCTAAGTTTGGCCTTTGGTACCCCAGGGGATCCACTTTTGATTTAATTGGTTATTCAGATGCTGATTGGGCAGGGTGTAAGATTGAAAGAGCACATCAGGGACTTGCCAGTTCTTGGGAAGATCTCTAGTGTCTTGGGCTTCTAAGAAACAAAATTCTGTGGCTCTTTCTACCGCCGAAGCCGAGTATATTGCCGCAGGCCACTGTTGCGTGCAATTGCTTTGGATGAGGCAAAACCTTAGGGACTATGGTTACAAATTAACCAAAGTTCCTCTCCTATGTGACAATGAGAGTGCAATCCGCATGGTGGATAATCCCGTTGAGCACAGCCGCACTAAGCACATAGCCTTTCGGTATCACTTTTTGAGGGATCACCAACAACGGGGAGATATCGCGATTGCTTACATTAACACCAAAGATCAATTAGCCGATATCTTTACCAAGCCATTAGATGAGAAATCTTTTACCAAACTTAGGCATGAACTTAATATTCTTGATTCTAGGAATTTTGATTGATATTTTGCACACATAGCTCATTTATATATACCTTTGATAATATCTCTTTCATGTGCTATGACTAATGTGTTTTTAAGTGAATATTATGCTAAAGTCATAGATTGAAAGGGAAATGGAGTCCTCGGCAAAGACAAAAGGCTTCCACTCCACACCATCGAATTATTCATCCTTCGCCGTCGCTCTACAACGCTCTCCAATTTGGTATAATCTTCACTCATATATTATTTATTTACCAAAGGGGGAGAAAGTTTGAACAAGGGCTTATTTTTCACTCACAATTATCCATTTTTGCCGATTCATGCCAAAGGGGGAGAAAGTATTAGCCCAAAGCAAAAGGACCGCACCACCACCAATTTCAAAAATGTAGTCTTTCAATTTGTGTTAAGAGAAGATTTTTCAATTGGTATCTTATTTTTGATAAAATTTTCAAATTGGTATAACCCCTTTCAAAATTAATATCTAAAACCCTCTTGAACATTAAGAGGAGAATTTTATTGAGGGGGAGTTTTGTTTAGTCAAAGGAAAAACATTTGAAACAGGGGGAGAAAATTTCAAATCTTGAAAATGCTTCTCAAAATCTTATTTATATACCTTTGACTATTTCCAAAACATTTGCAAAACAAAACAAGTGGTGCAAGTGTGGTCCAAAATTTTAAATAAGAAGAAAACCATCCATGCATATCTTATGAAATGAATATTGGTTTAATTCCAAGCAACCTTTGCACTTACATTATGCAAACTAGTTCAATTCTGCACTTTTATATTTGCTTTGGTCTGTGTTGGCATCAATCACCAAAAAGGGGGAGATTGAAAGGGAAATAGGGTCAAACCTTTTCCTATATGAATTTTGGTGGTTGAATTGCCCAACACAAATAATTGGACTAACTAGTTTGCTCTAGATTATAAGTTTTACAGGTGCCAATGGTTCAACACAAACCAATAAAAAGTCCAAGAAAGGGTTCAAAACAAAGGAGCAAAAGTATACCGAAGGCAGCCCTGGTCTAGCACACCGGACTATCTGGTGCACCACCGGACAGTGTCCGGTGCACCAGGGTGAATTCTCTCCAACTCGCTAGCTTCGGGAATTCTGGAGGCCGCTCCGCTATAATTCACCGGACTATCTGGTGCGCCAGCGGAGCAACGGCTACTTCATGCCAACGGTCGTCTGCAGAGGCACAGTGAAATTGAACAGTGCGCGCCTGCACGCGCAGAAGTCAGAGCAGGCGCAGAAGGCACACCGGACAGTGAATAGTGACTGTCTAGTGCACCACCGGACTGTCCGGTGGCCCACTTGTCAGAAGCTCCAACGGTCGAACCCTAACGGCCTGGTGACGTGGCTGGCGCACCGGACTGTCCGGTGCCCCATACGATAGAAGCCTCCACCAACGGTCAACTTGGTGGTTGGGGCTATAAATACCCCCAACCACCACACTTCAAGACATCTAAGTTTTTAGCTTTCAAACCTCATACAAGAGCTCTAGACTTCATTCAAAGACACAAACAAGAGATCAAATCCTCTCTTAAGTCTAAAGATCATTCCAATCAAATAGTGACTAGTGAGAGAGACAAATTGTGTTCATTTGAGTTCTTGCGCTTGGATTGCTTTTCTTCTTCCTTCTTTCTTGTTTCCAACTCAATTGTAATCAAGTCAAGAGACACCAATTGTGTGGTGGTCCTTGTGGGGACTTAGTGTCCCGATTGATTGAGAAGAGAAGCTCACTCGGTCTAAGTGACCGTTTGAGAGAGGGAAAGGGTTGAAAGAGACTCGGTCTTTGTGACCACCTCAACGGGGAGTAGGTTTGCAAGAACCGAACCTTGGTAAAACAAGTCACCATGTCATTCTCTCTTATTAGCTTGTGATTTGTTCTCGCCCTCTCTTTCGCACTCGTTTATAATTCTAACGCTAACCCCGTCTTGTAGTTGTGCTTAAGTTTATAAATTTCAGATTTGCCTATTCACCCCCCTTCTAGGCGACTTTCACCATTCCAGTCGCTATCGCCTCCCCCACCTCGAGGAGAGCCTAATGAGCCTAGGCAGCCTCAGCAGCAGGAGGGGGTAGAGGTGGAGCTTTCCCGCGCATCGACAGGGAGGTCAATGTCGTATTCGGAGGCCACAGGGCACAAGAAAGAAAAGGCAACAGAAACTCAGTGATCGGCAAGTTCTAGTGGCCACGAATAGCTCTCTAGCCCTTTACCAGCGATCGAAGCACACGATATCCTTCAACCAAACCGATCAGTGGCTTAACTTCGATCACCCAGGTAAATACCCGCTACTCGTTGACCTTGTAATCCGAGAAAGATGGGTTAAAAAGGTACTAGTGCATGGTGGCAACAGTATCAATGTCACCTTTCCCCGAACACTTCAGGTTCTGGGGGTTGCCATCACCGACCTCACTGAGTCGGATACCTCTTTCTTCGGCATCGTGCCGATCGAAGGAGAATACCCACTAGGATACATCTACATGTCTGTCACCTTTGGAGCCCTAGAGAACTACCAAACTGAGTTCTTGAAGTTCAAGGTGGCACGTTTCGACTGCATGTACAACGCCATTATTGGGAGACCGAGGTTGGCAAAATTCATGGCCATCCTGCACTACCCATATATGATACTCAAAATGCAAGGTCCTCAAGGGATCATCATCGTGCGTGCTAACTTCCAATGCTTCACCGATTGCTTCCGGGGTGCCATCCAGACGGCTCTCACTGCTAGGCCCTCAGTAGCCCTTCCCGCACAGGTTGATGACAAAATGGTGGAAGAGAATTTTACAATCCCATCAAACGAAGCCCCGACTGTGACCTCTATGCGGCCGACTGAAGAAACTAAAAGAATCAACCGCGGATTCTCTGATGAATGCAAAACCGCGATCATCAGTTCCAGACTCGACAACAAATTGGAAAGCACACTCATTCAGTTTCTGTAAGACAATCGGGTTGTGTTTGCATGGCAACCTACGGACATGCCGAGAGTCCCAAGAGAGTTGGTCGAGCACAAACTCAAAGTGTACCCTCAGGCAAGATCGATCCGACAAGAGCTACATCATTTTACGCCTGACAAAAGATAGCCCATACGGGCAGAATTAGCTTGCCTGGTATTAGCAGAGTTCATTAGAGAAGTATTACACCCTGAATGGCTAGCAATCCTGTTCTTGTACTCAAAAAGCATAAAGTTGATTGTTGCATGTGCGTCGACTATACCGATCTCAACAAACACTGCTTGAAAGATCTTTTCGGACTCCTTAGGATAGATCAGGTAGTCGATTCCACCTCTGGCTGCTCTATGCTCTCTTTCCTAGATTGCTACTCCGGATATCACCAAATCAGTCTGGCAAAAGAAGATGAGGAAAATACTGCATTCATCGCACCTTTTGGGGCTTTCTGCTATACCTCCATGTCGTTCGGCCTCAAAAATGCTAGAGCAACTTACCAAAGGGCTATCCAAACATGCTTAGCCGACCACTGGGGCAAGCGAGTGGAAGCCTATGTTGATGATGTAGTAATCAAAACTAAATACCTGGAGAGCTTCATCGAGGATTTACAACAGGTCTTCAACAGCTTGAGGCGCTACCGATGAAAGCTGAATCCAGAGAAATGTGTGTTTAGAGTACCGGCCGGAAAGCTACTTGGGTTTATCGTCAGCCATCAAGGTATAGAGGCAAACCCACAAAAAATTGAAGCCATAATGAGGATGGAGCCACCACGGTCACAGAAGAAAGTATAGAGGCTCACTGGGTGCATGGCAGTGTTGAGTCGTTTCATTTCAAGGCTCGGCGAAAGAGGAATGCCATTCTATAAACTGCTCAAGAAGGTAGATAAATTTCAGTGGACCACAGAAGCTCAGGAAGCCCTAGAAGCACTAAAGAAGTTTCTGACCAAACCACTAGTACTCAAGCCGTCACACCGAGCTACAGCTGACCAGCTAGCTGAGGACCTACTGTTATATATCTCCTGGACGACTCACGTGGTAAGCACTGCGTTGGTAGTCGAGCAGATAGAAGAAGGGCGTGCATATCCAGTACAACATCATGTCTACTTTATCAGCGAGGTTCTCATTCCCTCGAAGATAAGGTGCCCTCAAATTCAGAAGCTATTATACGCAGTACTTCTAACTGGTTGTAAACTCCGGCACTATTTTGACGACCACAAAGTTATAGTAGTCACGAGATTCCCAATAGGAGATATACTCCACAACAAAGAAGCCATTGGAAGAATAGCCAAGTGGCATGTGAACTCAGAGCTCATGACATAGAATTCCGACCTTGCACCGCAATCAAAATTCAAGCACTAGTCGATTTTATATCAGAATTGACTGAACACTAGGTTCTAGAGAACCCAGAAGCTATCGAAGTCTGGAAAATGTACTTTGATGGCTCGTTGAGTCTGCAAGGGGCAAGAGCAGGGATCCTTTTCATTGCCCATGGAGGTGACCAACTTAAATATGCGCTTCACCTCCTGTTCCTAGCCTCCAACAATGCCGTAGAGTACGAGGCCTTAGTTCATGGGCTAAGCATTGCCATCTCGCTGGGTGTCAAAAGGCTAATGGTATATGGCGACTCGTTAGTGGTCATCAGCCAGGTAAAAAAGGACTGAGACTTCTCAACCAACTCAATGAACAAAACTGCACCGCGTGTGGAAACTAGAAGATAATATCGAGGGCTTTGAACTCCACCACGTGGAAAGGGATCACAATGCAGCAGCAGACGCATTATCAAAACTAGGGTCCAGTCGGGCCCAGGTTCCACCTTGGATTTTCATCCAAAAAGTACAGCAACCGAGCATCACCACAGGGCATGCTGAAGAATGCAACACTATATACCAGGCAAAAACATATCCTAATAACTGGAGGGAGCCAATTATCGGGTACATAAAAATGAGGAAGAATTGGACGACAAGGCCGCTGCAGAACGCATCACAAGGCAGTCGTCCCACTATACCATCATAGGGGGTTTGTTATACAGGAGAGGTGCGGAAGGGATCCTCATGAAGTGTATTCACACGGCTACAGGAAGACATCTACTCGATGAAATCCACACAGGGCAATGTGTCATACATGCAGCATCAAAAACCTTGGTAGGGAAAGTGATACAACCACGCCATTAAGCAGCATGTTACAACCCTAAAATCAAGCTACATCAACTCAAGTACAACCAACAACATCATCAGCCCAAGTCTTTGATGGACCAATTACACGTAGCCGAGCTAAGAAGCTACAGCAAGAGGTGCACTCGCTACTTTATGAATTTAAATTAAACACTAATGAGAACTTTATGCTACCTAAGTTGTGTATTTTGATATTTCTTAGGTTCACCAAAGAGGAAGGACAAAACATATAAAGGGCGAATCAAAAAGAAGAGCTATGTCTGAGTCAGTCTAGCGCAACAAAACCATCCAGAAGAAACAATCATATCTTTTGATTCCCAAAAGCTATGAAGGCCTATAAGTACTTTTTGGAAATCTCTTGAAGTCTAGTTTCCAATGCTTCTAAGTCCGACTTAATCAAATCTACCATAAAGGCGGCCGACCTACTTTAGTGCTGACTGGTCAGAAGGTCAATAGTCTGTTTGATGACCAAGTTTTCGTATTAAACTGCATCATTCTACGAAGTTTCATTAAGCATGCTATACATGGTGAGAAAGCTTATCAAGTCACTTTTCCAACGCATCCAACCCTACGTCATTTGGAGATTCCTAGGAGAAGTTATTATCAAAATACTGAAGGCTACGCAGAAGTCAAACAACCACACGGAATTCAGCTCTGCAGATCTCCCGAAGAGGCCCCTTCACATTAGCAAGTTAAAATACTTTTCTTTCGTGTTTATACCTCTTCTAAGGCTGGTTGTTACTAGTATAAATACCCCCCTATGTCTATGATGTAAGGCAGCTTTGGATAATCTAAAAACAGAACCCTTTTTGTTCAGTTGTGTGCTAACAAATATTGAGAATGATCTCTACCCCTTTGCTCTTTTGAATTCCTTCGCGGGATTGCAGAAGCGGCGGCTTCAACCGCTTCCAAGTGGTGCTCCTACTCCCTTCGAGGTCTCCTCGATTGATTGTAGACTGTGTTGGTTTGTTCATTAAGAGTGTGGTTGGGCGAATCGTCGATTGAGGTTGTCGGTTAAAGACGGTGGTTGGCTTTGAGTTTTATTTGTCAGGTTGCACTAGTTATCGTTGCGTGCAGCAAGTTATCTTGGCTTCTTCGAAGCTAGTTATCTGAAGATTGATCCTATGTCGTGAAGGTCGGGCATCGTGACACATCATCTGGTATGAAAGCCTCAGTTGCCATGGTAGGATTCTTTACCCTTAGCTACATCTATTTTGTGTTCGTCCTATCCACCAAAAAGCCGTAAAATATTTTTGCCATAGCCCTTTGTTTCAATATGTTGTTCATGTGAGTTTTGTAAGTTTCTATCCTTAGAGTCTTTGTTTAGTTGCTGGTCACTCTCTCCATTGTGTTTCCTTTGAGCCTCTTATATATGAGAATATACACAAAAAGAAAAATCTGAAAACCCTTACCATTTCCTTCGTGTTAACTTTGATCCTATCTAAGTTATAGCTGCTGGTTGAGTTCTTTGTTAATTATTATAAAGTGTGCAATATCATATCAGATCTCTGTGTTTAGTTCTATAAAAAAGAGTATCAAAAAAGAATAGAAAGAAAAGTACCCAAAAAGTGTTGAGCAAGATTGTGAAAGAAAAGTAGAACAATCAGGGCCTGTTTGGCACACCTTCAGCTCCTGATTCTAGGCAAGGATCCGGAGGAGCCATGCCAAACAAGTGTTTTGTGAACTGATTCTCACGTGGAGCAGGAAGGATTGGGAGTCGTTTTTGTATAGAAACGTGGGAGCTGAAAAAACCTGCTCCACTCTCCCTCAAAACAGCTCCTCAACCAACCAAATATGAACCATCCCTCAATGTTTGCCCAAAATTACCCACAATTGCCATTAAATAAACAATGACACCCCACGACGCCCAACCTGCACAGCGCCCGGCCCTCCTGTGACCTCCTACCCGCAATTGCCATTAAACAAGAATCAGTTTACTTGCCAAACGATTTTAAAAATGATTTTGATTCTCCAGGAAAATCAGAAGGATCAGCTCCTTAGAAGAATCAAGATCTAGAGCTAAAGAATCAGGAATTGGAGTTGTACCAAATGGGCCCTCAGTTTGCTTATGAGCACAAGTGCTGAAAGTTCATCAAGTTGTTCAACCAGTTTGCTATTGTCATTTGGTGCAAAATTTTGGTTGGGTCTGATTGCAACACTTGCATTCCAATCATACTCCTTGATTTGCATCAAATCTGAAATTTCTTTACGTGTGTGTTTGATCTACTTACATCACTCATATCTTGTGGTCAACACTAGGCAGGGAACTTCTAGTTGGATGGTTATTTAACTTTACAACAACTAGGATTTAGATTGCATTCTTTGTTTATAATTCCCCACCAAGCTCCACATATAAGCCATCGTAATCAGTACTCTGGTCTTTTATTCGCTTAACCATCACTTTCTTGTTACCACCACACATTTTTCTTGCAGCCCGCAAGGACCTCATAAGAGGTTTGGTTGGTAAGAGTGGTGAGGTTGTGAGATTCTATATAGCTTCATATTCCACCTATATTTGTTGCCTTGACGCCACTAATTTTGCAGGAAGATGGTTTCCAACACTGAGATTGAAGAATGTGTCACCATGATACAATTCAATGAGCTCAAACAAAGCATAGAAGACAAGCAAGATCGGTTGGCACAAGATCTTCAGGCACTTATGGCTGAAATCAGAGGTCATCGTCGACCCCCTGATGGTGCAAGAAACCATGATGAAGATGGGGAAGAAGGTGAAGGAAATTATTCTAGAAGAGCTAGTGAACATGGGAGGAGGAATCAAGGTGCTGCACGTGGTAGAGGAAGAGGGCAGAACCAAAGAAATGATGACAATGAAGAATCTGAATTTGGGGATGACGATGATCAGTCCCAACATCGCTATGGTCGTCGTCGTCATAGAGGAGTCAACCAAGAAGAAAGATTTGGGAAACTTAAGTTTACCATGCAAAATTGATGGTAGATCTGATCCTGAAGATTATTTCACATGGGAATTGAAAGTGGAGAAAATCTTTCGCCTACATAATTATTCAGAGGAGAAGAAACTTGCAATGGCATCTCTTGAGTTTGAAGGATATGCTCTGATTTGGTGGGAGCAACTTCTTCGTGATCCTGAAGAAGATGGAGAGGACCCTATTGTTACTTGGCAAGAGATGAAGCGAGAAATGAGAATTCATTTTGTGCCAAAGCATTATCGGCGTGATCTTTTTAATAAATTGCAGAATTTGAGGCAAGGAAGTTTCTCTGTTGAGGAGTATTATAAGGAGATGGAGAAGGCCACGATTAGAGCCAATGTGTATGAAGACGAAGAGCAAACCATTACACGTTTCATGGCTGGGTTACACCGCAGCATTCAGCATATTGTTAAGTTTCAGTCGTACCAATGTCTTATTGATTTGGTACATCAAGCCACCAAAGTTGAACGCCAGCTGCAACAAGATGCTTGGAGCAGCAAGCCCATGTCATATGGTGCACGAACCATGACTGGAGGAAGCAAATCAATCTCAAGGTTTACTGTTGCATCCTCAACAATAAAAGGTTCAACTGGAGGCTTGCGATCCAATATTCAAGGCAATTCTAGTGGAAAGAATGATGCTTCTCCAAGCACAGGTTATAAACCAGCAGCATCCACTTCAACATCAGTGGGTTCAATAGCCAAGAGTAGTGGTATTCAGTGCTTCAAGTGTAGAGGTCATGGTCATGTCATAAAGGAGTGTCCAAATAATCGTGTGATCCTTATGAATGATGATGGAGAATATACATCAGCTAGTGAAGAGGAAGTTGAAGCAGGAAATGTAGATGACACTCATAAAATTGAGGAACATACTAGATGTGAATTTGAGCATGGTACTGCTCATGTGGTTACACAAATCTTGAGTGTTCAAATGAAAGAACCTGAAATTGGACAGCAACATAATCTTTTTAAAACGCGAGCAAAAGTGCAAGACAAGGTAGTAAAGGTGATCATTGATGGAGGGAGCTGCCATAATCTTGTAAGCCATGAGATGGTTGAAATGCCTGGCTTGAAGTTGCAGTGACACCCTCATCCATATCATGTCCAATGGTTGAATGAATCGGGAGATATCAAGATTGATTATAAGGTGAAAGTTCCGTTCAAGAATGGAGAGTATGTTGACACAGTGGAGTGCGATGTTGCACCCATGTCTGTGTGTCACTTGCTGCTAGGAAGACCTTGGCAATATGACCGATATTCTCAGCATTGTGGAAGAACAAATCAGTACACGCTAGATCTGAAAGGGAGAATGTTTGTACTCAAGCCTATGACCCCTGAACAAATCATGGCTGAACACTTATAAAAGAAAACTGAAATTAGTGCAGCAAGTAGAGGAGGAGAAGAGCAAAAGAAATTGAGTGCCATCTACAATTCGGTGAGTGGGTGCTACATGCCAAATTCAAGAGATAAAAAGAAAGAAGAGGGAGAACATCTAGTTATGCTAGCCACAAAATTTGAGCTGAGAGAAGTGAGGAACAACCCTTATCAAGTGCTCTTTGTACTTGTGAGCAAAGATGTTTTGATTTCTCCTAACGACTTAACATCTCTTCCTAGTGTTGTGGCTGATCTTTTGCAGGACTTTGAAGATGTGTTTCCACAAGAAACACTGGCTGGACTACCTCCAATTCGTGGGATTGAGCATCAAATTGATCTTATTCCAGGGGCTGCACTTCCTAATCGTTCACCATATCGAACCAATCCTGAACAAACTAAGGAAATACAAAGGCAAGTGCAAGAACTTCTTGATAAAGGTTTTGTTCGTGAAAGCTTAATCCCTTGTGTTGTTCCTGTGATTTTAGTACCTAAGAAATATGGATCTTGGAGGATGTGTGTTGATTGTAGAGCTATAAATAATATTACCATTCGCAAACGTCATCCTATTCCACGGCTAGATGATATGCTTGATAAATTAAGTGGTTCCACAATTTTTACTAAAATTGATTTGAGAAGTGGATACCATCAAATAAGAATTAAAACTAGAGATGAATGCAAAACTGCATTTAGAACAAAATTTGGCTTGTATGAATGGTTAGTGATGCCATTTGGTTTGACAAATGCTCCTAGTAGTTTTATGAGATTAATGAACCATGTCTTAAGAACTTTCATTGGAAAATTTATTGTTGTCTACTTTGATGATGTTCTAATTTACAACAAATCTTTTAATGAACATGTGAAACACATTTGGAAAGTCTTAGATGAGCTTAGAAAGGAGAAATTATTTGCTAATCTTGAGAAGTGTAGTTTTTGCATAAACCATGTTGTGTTTCTTGGCTTTGTTGTTTCAGGAAAGGGAATAGAAGTGGATGAATCCAAGGTGAAAGCAATCAAGGATGGGCTAGCTCCAACGAATCAAAGAACCAATATGGAAGCCTCCAAGCGTGCTGCATATATAAAAAAGATACATGAGAAGGCCAATGAAGCAATTGAGCTCAAAGCAGTGTGCAAGGCTGCAAGTATGAACAAGCATAGGAAGAAAGTGTTATTTGAACCGGGGGACCTGGATTGGATTCACTTGTGCAAAGAGCGTTTTTCTGATCAACGCAAATCCAAATTGATACCACAAGGGGATGGTCCATTTCATGTTCTTGCCAAGATAAATGATAATGCATACAACATAGATCTTCCACCAAGCTATGGCGTGAGCAACACGTTTAATGTTGTTGACCTCTTACCATTTACAAGTGAAGACACTTCAGAGTCGAGGACGACTCCTTTTCAAAGGGAGGAGGATGATACGACCACACCATTAAGCAACATGTTACAACCCTCAAATCAAGCTACATCAACTCAAGTACAACCAACATCATCATCAGCCCAAGTCTTTGATGAACCAATTACACGTAGCCGAGCTAAGAAGCTACAACAAGAGGTGCATGCGCTACTTTATGAATTTAAATTAAACACTAATGAGAACTTTATGCTACCTAAGTCGTGTATGTTTATATTGCTTAGGTTCACCAAAGAGGAAGGAAAAAACATATCAAGGGCTAATCAGAAAGAAGAGCTATGTCCAAGTTAGTCCAGCGTAATAGAACCGTCGAGAAGAAGCAGCCATATCTTTTGATTCCTAAAAGCTATGAAGGCCCATAAGTACTTTTTGGAAAGCTCATGAAGTCTAGTTTCCAATGCTTCTAATGCTGACTTAATCAAATCTACTAGAAAGGAGGCCGGCCTACTTTAGTACTGACTGGTCAGAAGGTCAATAGTCTGTTTGATGACCAACTTTTCATATTAAACTACATAATTCTATGAAGTTTCATTAAACATTCTATACATGGTGAGAAAGGTTATCAAGTCAGCTTTCCAACGCATCCAGCCCCATGTCATTTGGAGATTCATAGGAGAAGTTATTATCAAAATACTGAAGGTTGCGCAGAAGTCAAACAACCACACGGAATTCAGCTATGCAGATCTCCCGAAGAGGCCCCTTCACATTAGCATGTTAAAATACTTTTCTTTCGTGTTTATACCTTTCTAAGGATGGTTGTTACTAGTATAAATACCCCCTATGTCTATGATGTAAGGCAGCTTTGGATAATCTAAAAATAGAACCCTTTTTGTTCAGCTGTGTGCTAACAAATATTGAGAGTGATCTCTACCCCTTTGCTCTTGTGAATTCCTTCGTGGGATTGCAGAAGCGGCGGCTTCATCCGCTCCCAAGTGGTGCTCCTACTCCCTTCGAGGTCTCCTCGATTGATTGTAGGCTATGTTGGTTGGTTCTTTGAGAGTGTGGTTGGACGAATCCTCAATTCAGGTTGCCGGTTAAAGACGGTGGTTGGCTTCGAGTTTTATTTTTCAGGTTGCACTAGTTTTGCTGCTTGCAGCAACTTATCTTGGCTTCTTCGAAGCTAGTTATCTGAAGATTGATCCTATGTCATGAAGATTGGGCATCGTGATGCATCAGAAACCCTTCAGGTCTGGTTTCTATTGGCCAACAACAAAGAAGGATGAGGCGGATTTGGTTCAGAAATGCAAAGCATGCCAGTTCCTATCGAAGCAACAACACTTACCCACCCAACATCTGCAAACTATCCCTATAACCTAGCCCTTTGTGTGTTGGGGGCTTGATATGATTGGACCATTCAAAAAAGCTCAAGGAGGGTATACTCACGTGCTCGTCGCCATCGACAAGTTCACAAAGTGGATAGAGTACAAACCAATTGCCTCTCTAACTTCAGCAAAAGCAGTGGAGTTTATAAAGGAAATAATATTTAGATTTGGGATACCCAACAGCATCATCACAGACTTGGGATCTAACTTCACTAGCTCAGAATTCTTCGACTTCTGCGAACAGCGGAGCATCCTGATCAGGTATGTGTCAGTAGCACACCTGAGGGCTAATGGACAGTTAGAAAGAGCCAACGGGATGATACTTGATGTGCTCAAGAAGAAAGTATTCGACAAGAGCGAAAAATTTGCAGGGAAATGGATCAAAGAGCTACTATATGTAGTCTGGAGCCTACGAACCCAACCAAGTCAGGCCCTACATGGAAACACCCTGTTCTTCATGGTACATAGATCAAAAGTCGTGTTGCCAGCAGACTTGATCTTTGGAGCACCTATGTTAACATTTGAAACTATAGCTGAAGCGGAAGCAACCAGACTAGAAGATGTTGACATATTGGAGGAAGAACGTTTGAATGTCGTCATCCAATAAGCTAGGTATCAGCAAACTCTGAGGCGCTACCACGACAAAGCAGTCTGACACTAATCTTTCGCAATAGGAGACCTAGTGCTTCTTCTCGTATTGGCAGGAGAGGGGCGACACAAATTGCCACCACTATGGGAAGGGCCATTCATCATTGTAGAAGTCACTTGACCAGGATCCTACCGACTTACCCAGATGGATGGAACTGAAGTGGGAAACTCGTGGAATATTGAGCACCTCAATAAATTCTACCCGTAGCAGTACATCAAACTCCAGTCGGCAAGCTGCACTTTGTAAACAAAATGTTTCGTTATCAATAAAGCTTTTGTGTTCGTCTGCATACAAACTCTCAACTAGCAAGCGGTTTAAGTCAGATACAACTTAAACCAGTGCAACATACTCGCGCATACATAACTTATGGTGATCACTATACCCTACTAACGGAGCAATCGGCTTAAGTCAGAAACGCCTTAAGCCGGTGCGACATGTTCACGCATACATAACTTAGGGTGACTACTATACCCTGCTAACGGACCAATCGGCTTAAAGTCAGAAATGCCTTAAGCGGATGCGACATGCTCACACATACATAACTTAGGGTGACTACTATACCCTGCTAACGGAGCAAGACTTAAGTCGAAAACACCTTAAGCCTGTGCAACATGCTCACACATACATAACTTAGAGTGACTACTATACCCTGCTAACGGAACAATCGGCTTAAGTCAGAAACGCCTTACGTCGGTACATGCTTATGCATACATAACCTAGGGTGATTACTATACCCTGCTAACAGAGCAATCGGCTTAAGTCGGAAACGCCTTAAGTCAGTGCGACATGCTCACGCATACATAACCTAGGGTGATTACTTTACCCTACTAACGGAGCAATCGACTTAAGTTGGAAACACCTTAAGTCGGTACGACATGCTCACGCATACATAACTTAGGGTGACTACTATACCCTACTAACAGAGCAATCAGCTTAAGTCGGAAACGCCTTAAGCCGGTGCGGCACGCTCATGCATACATAACTTTGGGTGACTACTATGCCCTGCGTAGCAGCCGATCTAAGTCATAAAGTGCCTTAGGTCGATGCTACATGATCGATTAAGCAGCAAAAACCTTAGGGCGCTTGCTATACCCTGCTTACACACAACCAAAAGAGAAGAGTAACTCAACGTTCAACCGCGGAAAAATACCACCTCAATGAAAAGTGTTTTCGGACAAATCAATATTTGTTTTCACTACACAATTATTGTGTAGGAGCATCCTCACAAGGGAACTTGTCTACAGGATCACCAGAAGGAGAAGGTTTACTCGTACCAGCAGACGCAGCAAGCACGTCAGCTACAATGTCATTAGGCACCACGACGGCAGGCCTCTTTATTAGGATCCGGCCGACGCCAACAACCTTGTCCATCGCTTTGTCGCACAATGCCTTCATAATATCACGGTCGTCCTCTAAGACCTTGATATTGTGACGAGCAATTTCCAACTCCTGCGAAACAAGCTTCTTCGAGGCACGCAACTCTCTGATGACAGAATCTCTTGAAGACAGAAACTTATTAAGCTGTGACACTTTGTTCTGAGAAACCTTCAACTTGTCTCTATGGTGGTCAAGCTCCGACATAGTAAAATGATGACTCCTCTCCAAAGTAGTAAGGGAGACGCTGGCATCGCGGTACAGTTTGTCTAGACTATCTCGGGAATCAAGAAGTTTCTGCATCTCCTCCTACAGACAAGAAGAATACCAAACATCCAAGCAAAAGCGCAACACATGGTACTATGAACAATCAAAAGAAGTTACCTCATGAGCTCTCTTCTCTGAATCAAGCTGGGCGTTCAAGGAAAAGTTCATGGCTCGAGCACCATCCAAGAATGCAGAAACCTAATTAAGATCGGCTTGACTCTGAACATACCTCTCCTCAGCATCGGAACACTGTCAAATTAGAGCTGGGAGGGCAAGAGAAAAGGATACAGGGGGTAAATGAAGGAGCAACAAACACCAAAGAAAGTTATCAACCCACTAACCGACGTTCAAAGCTTTCAGATCGTCTATCTATTTCTGAAGTAGGAGAGGGTTCCGCTGCAGCAAAGATAGAACCTGATCGGGAATAGGGGCACCGCTTGACCTCAGTTGAGCTAACACAGAGCTCAGAACATTATGCAAATCCAAGAATTAGCAAGGGAATCATCAATCGGTGAAGATAAAACAAGGTAAGGATCAACTCACCTAAAGGTTAGAAAGGAACAAAGGAAATCCCAAAGCCGAAGGTGTTGAGCTGCCATCAAACGGCGAAACACTGGTGGAGGCAATATCGAGAGCAGACTTGAGCCCTAGAAGAGGATTAAAACTCATGCCCAAGGCGACACCTAGTGGGACCTCAGCTCCAACAGCATGCAGCTGATCCTCAACACCTAGGTCACTGCCCTCTAAAGTAACCGGGCAACAAGAGCAGTAGGAAGTTCAAGGTTTGTCACCGCAGGTTCCTCAGACTGAACTGGTGGTGACCTGACATGAACATCCATAGAAGCAGCCAAAGAATAGCCAAGTTTGAGACCCTCAGGGGTTGGGTCACCCTCATCAACGCCCTCAGGGGCTGGGTTATCCTCAATCATACCCTCAACTGCTAGATAACCCTCGCATTTAATAGAAGGAACCGAAGTGTTCTCACAGATTAGGCCACCCTCAAAGGTCGAAGAAGCATGAGAAACTGCCCGGGTTATTTCTTGCCTAGTAAGAATGCTGGCTAAGGGAACGCCATCCGGGACCTCTACACGGATGCCAGCACCCCGAGCTTCAGGAAGTTCCAATAAAAGACCTTCTGGGATAATCTCCTCCAGTGCATGATCAATAGCAGACATCGTCATCCTATAGAGATTAACCAGCCCTGACAAAGCCTGAATTGGGACATCGTTGCTGGCTTTGCTACGACGATTTTTGCGAACCAAAGGGGGGACTTCTTCCTCATCCTCTTCCTCCTCCTCAGATACACGCCCACCAGCTCTGATGCCACCACATATGATCATCAAAATCGGCACACGCCCGGTCACCACCAAGGTCTGGAGCGATAGAGTCAGCCCCTAGCTCCAAGCCGGATGAGCGCCAAAGCTTTCTTTTTCTCTTCTTCTCCTCGACAGACACAATCGGATAACCTGCTCGGCATGTCCATTTGCGACGAACACCGCCGGGGCTACAAGCTCCCTCATCCCTGCCAAATGCACGCCCAGCTGCAGCACTCGCCGACTTAGTGCGAACAGATTCGAACGACTTGCTAGCCAGCAAACTAAGAATAGCATTTACTTCGGCCTTGTTAGCGATCGCTTGCATCCGGAGATGATTCTGGTTTTACTCTTTAGAGAGACCCCAGTATACAGCAATGAGAGCTTCAATATCTTCTGAAGAAGGTTGCGCTCTATGGCCTGGACTGTCGCCTTGAACAAGCGGGTTGGCTGCAAACTCTGAAAAAGACCTCTCCAGCGATAAAACGACACAGTAAGGACACTACGTATGACAAACACAGAAACTCATATGCAACAGCACTTACCACAGGGTGAAGGTTCTAGGCAGAATACGAAGGGGAGCACCAGCATTCGAAGCTTTGCCTCTCAGCATCGAGTCAACTCGACTCAGCACGTCCTCCTCAAATATTCACTTGTTGGTAATTCGAGAAGGGTCATTAACAGGTAAGCAGGGTGGACTCTATCCTTCAAAGGTTGAATGTTCTTGAAAACAAAGTCAGCAACAACAGCTTCAGCAGTCAATCCTCTGTTCTTCAACGCATATATCTCGGCAAGCAACACCTTGGACTCAGCAAGCTCTGAGTCTGTTGGGACCTCTGTCCAGCTAGGCGTTCGGACATCGGGTTGTCTCCCCGATCGAGCAGGAAGCGATTTGTTATTATTCTCCATGGTGAACCATTCGAAGCGCCATCCCTTAATACTATCTTTCAAAGGAATATCAAGATATTCAGTCTTCCTGCCTCGGCAAAGTTCCAAACTAGCACCTCAAACAAGCTGATGCTGCCCTCCGGCCACCCCGGACCGATAATGGTAAAGGTACTTCCAAAGCCCAAAATGTGGAAGAATTCCATGGAAAGCTTTGCAATGGTGGACAAACACAGCAACTTGAAGCACAGAATTGGGATTCAGATGCATAAGATTCAGAGAGTAAAAGTCAAGAAGACCACGAAAGAAGGGAGAAACTAGCAAGGCTAGTCCTCGGATGAGAAAAGGCACGAAAATAACAAGCAGGAACTAGGGTTCAAGGGTCAAGAAAACATCGACAAGAGTACAGGTTGGTACACTGAGTCGGGCGCAAGACGACAGACTGGTGGCTCGAGCGAGTTTTGGGCACAGTAGAGTAAAGGGGCTTGGTCAGTATCTCTAAAAAGCTAAAACTCGTCAAAAGAACAGAGGGCACAACAACAAAAAGCCATCAAATAAGCTTCATTCATTTATAGGTCAGGGATCATTACAAAAGGAAGAAGACCGACTCATTATGAGCCTGTCAATTACCTCCATGATTCAACACTACATTACCACTACTACTAAACTACATTACTGTAACACCCCTGGTGTTACTGCCACTAAAACATGAGCATAACATCATGAGCATTAGCATATCATGTGATTGTTACACTTAGAGTGCATTCACTAGTTAAAAATTTCAAAACAAGTTGTATTGATGTGACTTGTCATGGGTAAAACCCTAGGGTAGAGTATTTAACCCTAAATTGAGCTTAGGTGTCAATAAAGCCCAAATGAGTTAAATTCTCAAAACTTATTAGAAACAGTCATGAGACATCAACTCTAATAGGATTTGGTAGCATCCAAACCCTAGAAGTATAAAAAAACCCTAAATAGACCCTGGAAAACCCTGGATCAAAACCCTAGGGGTTATACGCAAATGTTGCACAATTTTGGACCTAAGTGCAAAAACCATGGATTTAGGGTACCTTAAATCATATAGTTCACATATTTGAAGATTTGCAAAAGAAACCATGAGATTTGGGCCAAATTGCAAAAAGTCCACTCTAGTGATCATATGGTTAAGTCTGAAATACAGTTGAACAAGGCTAACTTTGGAGCTTTGTAGATCTAGAAATACAAAGAATTTGCCTAGGGTCAACATATCAAACTTGTAGAGCTACTATAGGAGAACAACTTTGCTATAGGGATTAAGCCTTGGTACCATGAAAAATTCTGAGAAAACTGGATCCAAAGTCGGGCTGTCAGGCAACTTTAAGTCTGAAATTTCAGTGACAGTGAAGTTGGATGAACTTAGGGCTTGATTTTGAGTAAGATCTATTGCTCGATTGTGGGTAGTTGTTATGGCAGAATTGTAGTTTGTATATAGGGCTACAAGTTTGCTACAAACCGATTAACAAGTTGTCATGCAAAAATTCAAGAAAAATGCTTCTAAAGATCCTCTATCAGACCAATTGAATGACCCCGCGATCGTACAGTAACCGGATCAGAATGCCAGCGCAGAGAACCTCGTCGCCGGTGACCGTGCGCCTGAATTCACGCTCGCCACAGTGACTCGTGCTCGGCTCAGTTAGATAACGCCGTGGGGTAAGTAAATATCGCGCTATAGTTGAACTTTGGTCACTATTTTACTCCGGCCGCCGTATCTGAGCATGTCACGGCCACTTTGGATAGGTTCACCGAAGTTAGCCACCCCGCGGTCTTGCGCCACGTGCCTCAGCATTTACCACGTCGTGGTCGCTCGCGTTATGCATGTTCGGTGATCACCGGTGAGCCCGCCACGGTGAAAGCCACTAATCACTCGTGCCAGTGCAACTCTCCTTCTCCGGCCGCCACGGCGCCAACTCCAATTCACGCGCCACCACCCTCGGAGCCTATAAATTGAGCATGCCGTCGGGTCCGTAAGGTAGTCAAGCACCCAAGCCACCAAGCCGTGCCTCCAATTGCTCTCCAAAGCTCGCCAATTTCGGACTTCCCCCAAATTGGTCCGAAACACCGCGCCTTGTGACCTCGCCGTGGTCAGCGTGCTCCAGGTCCGCTCATGCCCCCTGCTCTTTCATTTTAGTGTCCTTGTGTGTCCCTAATACTCCCCGACCCAGCCGATTAAGCTAGGACCCCTTAGATCACCGGGAACATCTTGGATTATCCTCGGTTTGCGCCGTCACCATGGACAGAGTGATTGGGAGCTAGAATCTTGCAATTGAGTGAGGGGAAATGGTTGTTAGGGGTAGAATTAGGTATTGTGCAATGGGGAAGCATAGCCATTGCGTTTTTTCGGCCGGTATGGGCTCGCCGGAGTCGCTGCTCCGCCGCCCACGGTCGGGGATCTCGGGTTGTAAAGAAACAGAAAGGGGAGGGGCCTTTGTGCAGATGTCATTGAGATAGAGAAATAGTGGAGAGGATTCTTTACTGGTATTTCAAATGACCAGGGACCCCTGTGCAAAATGGACACTACGGGCGCGCGCGCGGGCGCGTTTCGCCTGTCATGGGCCGGCTTGGGCTTAGATTGAGCTTGTTACTATTCATACTTTCTCTTTTTCTTTTTCTTCTAGACTTACAGAATCTTTAGAAAATTACAGAAAAATGCTAAAAATACCAGACCAATTTTGCTAGGCTTCTGATTTTCTATAGTATTTAATAAAAATAGTTTCATGATTTTTAGTTCAAATAGAGAATTATGGGATATTTAAAATGGTCAAAACCCATACCCGTGGAATTTTAAGAATTAATTAATAATCCCAAATATCACCAAACTTTTTATATAAGCTTTAAATATTATTTAGAAGCTTTGGTAAATTTGGTATGTTTTGGACCATGTTTGGTACCTAGAACCCAAAACCCTAGTCTCCTGCCCTATGAACTTCACTACAAACTCCAAAAACCCTAGTTTCCTGGAGTCCCGTGAAAGAAAAAAATATTCAAGACCTTAAATAATATATCTTTATTATCTTTGCATCCTCATAAGCATTTCATGGGCATTCATGAATATATATGTGGTTTATAGAGAACGAAGAAGAAATCTATACTACTTATTAAGAAGGTAAGAGTAGTCGGCCGTTCTGCCGTTCTGCCCTCCCCCATTCCACGTGCAGAAAAAAAATCAAACCGTGGCTGCTCAGGGATCGAATCTTGGATCTATTGAGCAGAATGCCTAGCCTTCCACCCTCTAGCCAACGTGACTCATGTTGAATTGTGTACAACTTCAACTAAGACGTCTTTCTTGTTTAACCAGCCGTCCACTCTGTATGCTCACTGAGTCTAGAAAAACGTTTATAGCTTGGCCCCTAATCTTTCTGAAATTTGGGACGCAGTCCAGGAAATAAAGAAAATAGGGAAAAGGAGTTTAGAAATTGATTTTTAGTTTAAAAATAATTGTAGAAACCCATTTAATTCATGGAAATTTCATATTAAATCCAAATGAGTTCATTCCAATTTCTATAAATCTATAATATTACTTTTTATCACATAATACCTCTGTTTTGTCACGAAAACAACAATAAAATTGATTTCCTAATTGATTTCTATAATTCTATAAAATTGATTTCTATAATTCTATAATATTACTTTTTATCACATAAACGATGTACGAGGGAATTTCTTCCGGTATGTGTGAAACGTGCTCTCCAATAATGAGACCATGCAAATCGTGACATATATCGAAGTCTGCATGATACTGATGGTTGCAATGTAGTGGTGAAACAGATAAATTATAAATAACAAAATTTATGTATGGTCAGAATCACAAATTGATTATCTATACTACTTATCCCTACTACTAATTAAGCATGGAGAGTGGGCGCCTGGCGCGTCCGTGCCCCCGCCTCCCAATCTCTACCGTCCTGGTTCAACCAACCTCACAGGCCGCCCACACCGAGCAGGATAATCCCCTCCACCGCCATTACCGCTCGCCCGCGCAGATCCCGCTCTCAGCGCTCGCCCGCCATCCATGCTCCATGCTTAGGGTCCGCCATCAGTGCTCGCCTGGCTGCTCGACGCATTCGCCAGCGCCACCTTCGACCAGATCGACTCCGCCTACCGCGAGGCTGGAGGGGACCCTTTTTTGGCCGCCAGTATCCTGTCTTCCACATAGAACATGCACCCGCCGCAGCCCCCCACCGCCACTGGATCTCTCACCGCACAGTGGATCTGGTGGAAGAAAGGTTGGTCGGAGGCCCAAGCAGGTTGCGGTGGCCGCTACGGGCATGGTCGCGGACGTGATTGGCAAGGAGTACACACGATCCACGGCTAATTCTGTAGTAAGCATGCCAAATGCTTGGAAGGGTCGGGACGGGGAGAGCGATGGCGACGGGTCTGGTGGCCGCAAGGACAGTGTTGAAGAGGCAGAGCAGTTCCTGTGCTCCATGCTCGGGGATAACTCCGAGCTTGGCATGGGTGTTGTCAGAGACATGCCAGGTGAGCCTGTGAGGCATTTTTTCACTTGCTGGTCTATAGTTGTCCATTTAGAATTCTTCATTTTGACCAATCGGTGCCATGCCGCCGTTTTCATGACTCGACTGAATTCTGGAATCCAGACCTTTAATTTGTAAACCCTATGCCCTTAGATGCAGCGAATGTTCAAAAGATATATATGCAGATGTTCTATTAGGAGCAACATATTACAAGAACATGAAAATGGATCCTTTAGATTAAATATTCAGTGATTTTTTAGCAAAGATCTTATGAAAAGAATGAACTTCTGGCTTATTGTTGCCTACTATTTGCTCATGCTCCAGCCTCCAGCTAATTTCAGTGCCCGCCACAGAAGATGAAGCATGGGCTATTCAAGCTCTAGAGTCAAGGTGGAAAAGATTTTGACATATCCGTAGAAATGAAGTTCTACTAATTTCGCTTACATACATAGGCATATGACTGGTGCTTGTTTTCTACTTGAACTTAGGTAGCAGTCGTGGTTCGTTCTCGATAATACTGCTTGTTTTTTTACACAGCTGGCGTTAATGACACAGGTTGTATGGTCCTTGATGAACAAACAATACCTGGGGTCATAGATTGTCTGCATGCATGCTAGATGAGAAAAAAATAGCCAGCCGGGGGTGTTTGGATTCACAGCAGATGGTTGAGAAGTGCAATGCGCAAAAACTGACATAAAGGTAACCACTTTGTTAGCGGGTGATTTGTTGCAAAACTCTAGGAACTCCTCAGTTGGCCTAAAACAACGTGTTTCTGTACTGGTTGATCTGTTTTTGCAGGGTAGCTAAGCAGTTTCGCAACTAATCATTTGCCTTTGGACAACCGTGTTGAAACAAGGATCAGTCCCGCATCTATACATGTCATTAGCCACACAGCTCAGGAAAACCTTAGTCCCCCATTTGGTTCTCCTAAACATACATATTTTTTTCTTAGAAATATCTTAGAATCATAGTTTTGGGTGTATCAGCATGAGCATGAGCATGAGGTGTAAAATCATTGCAGATCCGTAAAAAGCTAGAATGATGCTTGGATCGAACTTATCCTTGATCATGATTTGTGGTGCTAAGGGAACAGTGATAGATTGATTTGAGGTTTGCAGGTGTAATCATGTGTATAATAACCTTTTTTATTTTTCCTCTGTCCGTGTGGTGTAGTACCTGAAATGCAAAATGATGCCTACATTTGTTGTGCTTATTGCTGTTAAATATTTTTCTAATTCTAACAGGTCAGTGCCTTGCTTCCTAGATGTAGCTAGAATGCATGGCCTTATACTTTTATCTGCTTTGCTTGGCCTCTACATCAGACAGAGCCTTGAGGGCATTCATTCATGTGGCCAAGTGTTGGTTTGTAATCTCCCTTGCTGGTGAATTCCTGGAGACAATTTGGGGATTTGTTGTGATGAGAAGGTTTTATTGGGCTTTTGGGCCCGGGGAGTCACGTCTTGTGATCTCATCACTCCTCAAGTGCCATCTTGGCGTTCTGCACTTGAATGGTGATGGTTCGTGAGATGTGATTAGGAGTGGTAATGGATTATGTCTTTTCACAATTTGTTTGAACCCTTTAATTAATTTTAGTTCAAAAGTGAATAA
This sequence comes from Zea luxurians, assembly GCA_029449295.1. Taxonomy (NCBI): domain Eukaryota; kingdom Viridiplantae; phylum Streptophyta; class Magnoliopsida; order Poales; family Poaceae; genus Zea; species Zea luxurians. Next base: position 120,898,812 of record JAOPSE010000009.1, read on the forward strand.
AAATAAAACATGATTCTGATCTGATCTGATCCTTAATTTTATAGTGTAAAATTTATAGCTCGTTACCACCCTATATGTGATTGAGAATTTAAGATTAGTGGATTTGACTTCTGACCGGTTGTTACCTGCTACTGTCCTGTTTACTGGAATCCTAAGAGAGGACTGAAGAACAAACCTAACAACATGGTACATACAATATTTGTAGCCTAGACGTCGCTCTCCATGCTCCCCACCTCGTGGCAACGCACGGGCACATACCTATTTATATATAAGTTATCATGGTATTATATGTCTCCGTTGCAACGCACGGGCACCCACCTAGTAGAAGTTGAAGAAGCAAGAGCTACATCACCACCACCACCTGAAGAACCTTAGGCAGGGAACTGCTTTTATTTTGACATCTGTGGAGCAGAGCCTGACTCACCTATAACACAAGGCAAGCCCTGGTGCATTTGCCACCTCCTTGCTATTTTAAAATCTTTCTCACTTGCTTAATGCATTAGGTGATACAAGTTGTGTGCTAAACAAATTGATGCATTTTCCTTCCTTGAGAATTTGATTACCTTTCCTTGATCCCTTGTTTTATAAAAAAAGGTTTTTCTTTTGCTTAGTCTTGCTCTAGAAAAACAAAATGTTTTGTTTTGACAAAAGATGATGCTTCAAGTGGGATGGGAAGTTTTCAAAATAAAATTTGATGTTGGATCCTTCATGGCCATGATGTGTTCAACATCAGAAAAGTTGTACCTCTGCCAGGTACCAAACTTTGGGTTTGAAATGATAAAGCTGAGACCGGGCAGGTGACTTGCACGAGAAGAGAGTCTCGGTGTAGTGTCTCCATCTGAGTCGATTAAGGACCGTCTCGATGTAGGCTTTATGATTGAGGACCTTTTAACTGTTCACATGCCTCATCATGGGTAAGCTTTGCCTCGGGCAGACTAATACCAGAATAAGATAACACGCAATGGGAGTGGAGAGATGGCGAGAGTAGCGTGTACCCTCCGTGGCAAGAGGCTGGGCGGTGGTGTATCTGTACTCTCCGTTAGCGTGAACCTGATCTGGTCTTAAGAACCCCGGTGGCGAGTTGACATATGCAAGGGTTAAGTGCTACATATGCCGTGTGATCGGAGATCCCCAGCTGGGTATTAATCGATTCGGATCGCCGTTACTTCTCGGATATGAAGACTTGGTCACTACCCTACACATAGCAATCTAGTGAAACAGAAGGGTTGATAAGAAATTGGCTAGTATAGGTCAAGTGCTTGAACTAGGGTAGAAAGAACTCTAGAAACAAGTAACTTTACTTAACCTGACAAGTAAAACTGGATTTTTAAGGATCCACTATTAGTAAGCATTTCTGCAAACAAAGTCTTTGATTCTTGATAAGCCATACCTTGACTCCGAAAGGCGAGGATATCCTTGAGAGTCTTTTTATTTTGACGGGTAAGACTTGCAAAAGTACACTTCGTATTCAGGGCCTTGTCCCATGTTGTTTTAGGAGAGGAAGCAGCAAATTTTTGTTGCTTTTGTTCCAAGGTGGTGCCTAAGGAAGAAAGTCAAGACTGAAGGCTCGGGAGAAAGTGTCCTTCTTTAAAACTTTTTACTGTTTATCAGGAGGGGTTTTTGCCTCCCAAGTTATGTAATAATATTACTCCAGCACTCTTATATTTGCTCTAGTCTGTAATAATACCACTCTTTCTATACTTTAATATAAAGTAAGTTGTTGTAACTGCTTCCGCATTCTCGTTCCTCCGATGTGTTGTAATATCTGCGTGACGGGTGAAACACTCTTGGGCAAGGTAAAGAATACAGATACCGAACTTGTCAATTGATCAGGTGCACCTGCAGGGTTGTCTGAGGTCCATTGGACAAGGACATCTGTAGGTGGGTCTAATGATTTGGGAGGTTCTGTCATAGCTGGTATCGAAGCGAAGCCCATCTCTGTAGATGTTATGAGGCATTTTCAAAAAGAATTTTCAAAGACTTATCTAAGAAAATTTCTTTCCTTCTTATGTAACCACCTTCTGAAGTACTTATTTTAAAGACCAGATAGTAGAGTGCAACATATAGAAGGTTGTGAATCAACTAAGGTTGATTCTGTAATTATGCATGCATCATGATAAAAACAATACTAATAAGATTTTCCCCCTTATGGAGATATGCCGCCGTGCACAAGGAAAACCGTGCGCAAATCCACTGGACCGATTGGCGTGCCTCGCCATCAACTGGCTCCAAGGCATGAGGATAGCAGCAGTGGCAACAATGATCCCATTGGAGATCTAGAAACTCAGGTGGAGCAGCTTCGAACGGAATTGCGTCACAGGAACAGTGTATGGGTCGAGGATGGTCAGCGCATAAATTAGTTAAGAACTGACATCCAGCATCTGCAAGACGAGCTTGCCGAACAAGATTTGGCACTCAATTGGGTCGTCAACTCGCGTTCCATCGCTTGGGACCGAGAGGCCAAAGCTTGAGCCCGTGTGGAGGAGCTTAGCACGGTCGTTGATAACTTGCAGGTGTACTGCAATACATTGCATGAGGAAGTTCATGAATTGTATTCATAACTGCACCCTGATGTACCTGCAGACCCTATCGGAATGGGAGCTGGACCTTCTAGAACAGCAGGTGAAGCTTTTGGTGGGGAACTGGATCTTTTCAAGCCCCCTCGTTCAATGAACCTGGCTGATGAATGGACTCCTACACCCAACAACAAATCTGCTAAGGATAACAAAGACTAGTAGTAGTATAGTTTAGAAATAGTGTTAAATGTAAAATAGGTAATGATGTCATGTTGTACATTGAGTTTGTAACATTACCTTTTAAGTAATGTAAAATGATGGTATGTATCAGCATGTGATATTTTCCCAATATTTCTTTGCTTTAGATGCCATCTCGAACTCGTGCACATGATGGCGTGAGAACATCCCGTGGCCAAGATGATACACCAAATCCACTGCCGGTTCCACCCACGCTGGCCGAGGCTATCGCCGTCTCGGTCACCGCGACCGCTGACAACACTCGCTTCCTTCGTGAAATGGCGGGACAGCAACTTCAGCAACAAGGCGGGAGGGCTTATCCACAAGGACCCCGCAAAACTTCGTATTTGGATTTCTCAGAAACTCGTCCCCCACTATTCGTCAAGGCTAAAGATCCCCTCGAAGCTGATGAATGGATTTGGGTTATTGAGCAGAAGTTTGGACTTATCTGATGCACAGAGACCCAGAAGCCATTTTTTGCGGCGCAACAGTTAAGAGGCCCTGCCATCACCTGGTGGGGAAATTATGTGGCCATTCAGCCTACCGGCCATCAAGTCACCTGGGACGAATTTAAATTGTCCTTTCGGGAGCACTACATTCCAGAAGGAGTGCTCCATATGAAGCAAGAAGAATTCATGAAGCTTAAGCAAGGTGGAGATACCGTTACACAGTATCTCAACAAGTTCAATCATTTGTCCCAGTACGCCATTGACCAGGTCAACACTGACCTGAAAAAGAGGAACTATTTTATGAGAGACCTTAATGACCGGCTACAACGAAAGATGGCCACCTTCCTGGACCTCTCCTATAGCAGCGCTGTCAGCACGGCGCTGGCAGTTGAAGCCAAGTATGCAGGCCCAGGCAAGTCAAAGGGCTATGGAGGTGACAGGTCCAACCAGGGTCCTGAAAAACGACAAAGGTTGGTCATCCGACCTTTTAATCAAAACCGTTCTTCACCTTGTCCACCCTCCTATCCCTTTAAACAACATGTATTCATCCTCCCTGCTACTGCCCCCACATCAACAACTCAGCCGAGTGCCCCTGGTGCTCGTTTCCCTGCACTCCCGAGTTCATCTACTGGTTGCTTCAATTGTGGGAAGTCTGGACATTTCATCAAAGACTACCCATATCCGAGGCGAAACAACTCCAATAATCAGCAGAACCCGGGAAGTTCTAGCCAAGGCAATGGAAACACGGCAAATAATGCAGCGGGCAAGAATATGAAGAAAACTGGGTGAATCTATTATACACAAGTGGCCACTACGCCGGAGGGAGAGCCGGTCATGATGGGTACGTTTCTCATGGCCAATCACCCTACAGTTATTCTCTTTGATTCTGGTGCTTCACATACATTCATAAGCAAGAAGTTTGTGGAGAAATATTGCATTCCATGCATTGAATCAAGGGAAGGGTTCATTATTCATTCGCCTGGGGGACAAATATTCACTAAAGAAGTGGCTTTCCATGTCCCGTAACATTGGCTGAATGGGACTTTCCCACAAATATGATTGTTCTGAAAGGCCAAGATATAGATGTAATCCTGGGCATGAATTAGTTAGCCCAGCATAAAGCTATCCTCAACACTGATCTAAGAACCATCAGTTTGAGCTATGGCTAGGAAGAGGTTCTCTTGTCCATTCCCGTAGCTACTACAGCTAAACGATTTGGCAAAGTATATGAAGTCGTCATACTAGAGATCCAAGATACTCCGGTAGTATGTGAATTCCCGGATGTCTTTCCGGAAGATCTGCTTCGATTGCCTCCAGAGAGAGATGTAGAATTTGTGATTGAGTTGAAGCCCGGTACAGCTCCTGTTTCTAGAAGGTCGTACCGAATGCCTCCGAATGAGTTGGCAGAGCTCAAGACATAATTATAAGATCTGCTAGAAAAAGGATTCATCCGACCAAGCTCGTTACCTTAGGGTTGTCCAGCCATCTTTGTCAAGAAGAAGGATCAAACGCTTGGGATGTGCGTGGATTACAGACCCTTAATGAGGTCACCATCAAGAATAAGTACCCTCTTCCCCGGATTGATATCTTATTTGATCAGCTTACCGGAGCTCGGGTATTTTTCCAAGATTGACCTCAGGTCGGGTTTCCATCAGATCCGGATCTGACCCGAAGATATACCCAAGATCGCATTCACTACGCGGTATGGATTATTTGAATATCTGGTTATGTCTTTCGGATTAACAAATGCTCCTGCCCACTTCACATATCTTATGAACTCGGTATTCATGCCCGAGTGGGATAAATTTGTGGTAGTATTGCATTGATGATATCTTGATATATTCCAAGAATGAAGAGGAGCATGCTCGGCATTTGTGGATCATATTAACGCGCTTAAGAGAGCATCAATTATATGCTAAATTCAGTAAGTGCGTGTTTTGGCTGGAAGAGATCCAATTTTTGGGACACATATTGTCTGCCAAGGGGATTGCGGTTGATCCCAACAAAGTCAAGGATATTTTGGAGTGGAAACCACCAACAACTGTATATCAAGTCCGAAGTTTCCTTGGACTGGCTGGTTATTACTGTCAATTTATTCCAGATTTTTCCAAGCTTGTGAAACCAATCACAAGTTTATTGAAGAACGATACCAAATTTAATTGGTCTTCAAGATGCAATGAAGCCTTCGAGCAGCTGAAGGTGTTATTGACCACTGCTCCGGTATTAGCTCAACCGGACATTGAAAAGCCATTTGATGTGTATTGTGACGCATCAGGCAGTGGTTTAGGTTGTGTCTTGATGCAAGAAGGCCGAGTTGTAGCATACGCCTCAAGACAGTTATGCCGGCATGAGGAACATTATCCAACTCATGACCTAGAATTAGCTGTTGTGGTTCATGCCCTGAAAATATGGCATCATTATCTGCTGGGGAATATCTGTCATATCTATACAGATCATAAAAGTTTGAAGTACATCTTTACCCAGTCAGAGTTAAATATGAGGCAAAGGAGATGGCTCGAGCTGATTAAGGATTATGAATTAGAAATTCACTATCACCCAGACAAGGCCAATGTAGTGGCAGATGCACTAAGTCGCAAGGCTTCTTGTCATTATCTTACGATGAAGTCTTCTGACATTACACTATGCCAAGAAATGGAAAACTTGAACCTGGGAATGATTCAACATGGAACTTTAAATCACTTGAAGCTTGAGTCGATCCTTCTACAAAGAATAATTGATGCACAAAGAAATGATGAGGGTATGAAACACATTCATGAGAAGATAAAGGCCGGTAAGGCAAACTGTTTTAGAGAAGATGATCAAGGCATTGTATGGTTTAACAACTGCATAGTTGTGCCCAAGAATAATGAGATCCGCCAGCAAATTTTAGATGAAGCACATCTTAGTCGCTATTCTATTCATCCCGGAATCACTAAGATGTATCATGATCTAAAGCAGCATTATTGGTGGACGAAGATGATGATTGAAATTGCACGCTATGTGGCGAGATGCGACACAGGCAGACGTGTCAAAGCCATACATATGAAAACTGCTGGTCCATTGCAATCATTACCGATCCCAACTTGGAAATGGGAGGATATAAGCATGGACTTTATTGTGGGATTACCCAAGACAGCAAAAGGGTTTGATTCCATTTGGGTTATCATTGATCAACTTACAAAGATCACCCACTTTCTCCTAGTCCAAATAGAGTATCCAGTAATCACATATGTGGAACTGTATATTGCTCGTATTCTCAGTTGGCACGGAGTTCCGAAGACAATAGTGTCGGATCGTGGACCTCAATTTGTATCCAAATTCTGGGAAGAACTTCACAAATCTTTGGGTACTAAGTTGCTCCACAGTTCGGCCTATCATCCACAAACTAGTGGGCAGACTGAGAGGGTAAATCAGAACTTGAAGACATGTTGCGATCATGTGTTCTGGAGTTTCCGCAAAAATGGGATGATTTCTTACCATTGGTGGAGTTCTCGTACAATAACAACTATCAAGAGACCATCAAAATGGCACCCTTTGAAGCTTTGTATGGACGATGGTGTCGTACTCCGTTAAACTGGTCTGAACTAGGAGAAAGATGGTTTTTCAGGCCTGATATGGTAAAAGAAACAAAAGAGAAGGTTCAACGAATAATACATAATTTGAAAGAAGCCCAAGCTCACCAAAAAAGTTACGCAGACAAACGACGCAAGCCCTTGTATTTTCAAGTTGAAGATTATGTCTATCTAAAAGTCTCACCAATGCAAGGTGTATCTCGTTTCGGGGTAAAAGGGAAGCTTGCACTGCGGTACATTGGTCCTTTTCCCATCCTTGAAAGATATGGACCAGTGGCATACCGACTCCAATTACCCGAAACATTGTCTGTAGTGCACAATGTGTTCCATGTATCCCAATTGAAGAAGTGTCTTCGGGTTCCAGATCGAACTGTTGAAGTGACAGATGTTGCCTTAGAAGTAGACTTGATGTATTCAGAACATCCTGTTCGAGTCTTGGATCAAAAGGACAGTATTACCCGAAGGAGGACTCTCAAGTTTTATAAGATACAATGGAACCAACACGCGGAAGATGAAGCTACTTGGGAAACTCAAGACTTTTTAGAAAAGAATTTCCGAGGCTTTTTAGCTTCATGTAAATTGTAAGATATGTACACTTGTTGTAATAAACGAATAAACCCCATACCACCCCTGCCTTGTACCAAAAAATAAGGAAATAAAGTTATGACGCGTTTCCTTTTCCATTACTTGCCCTAGACTTTTAATCTCGAGACGAGATTCTTTTATGGGGGGGAGGATGTAACACCCCTGGTGTCACTGCCACTAAAACTTGAGCATAACATCATGAGCATTAGCATATCATGTGATTGTTACACATAGAGTGCATTCACTAGGCAAAAATTTCAAAACAAGTTGTATTGATGTGACTTGTCATGGGTAAAACCTTAGGGTAGAGTATTTAACCCTGAATTGAGCTTAGGTGTCAATAAAGCCCAAATGAGTTAAATTCTCAAAACTTATTAGAAACGGTCATGAGACATCAACTCTAATAGGATTTGGTAGCATCCAAACCCTAGAAGTACTAAAAACCCTAAATAGACCCTGGAAAAACCTGGATCAAAACCGTAGGGGGTTATATGCAAATGTTGCACACTTTTGGGCCTAAGTGCAAAAACCATGGAGTTAGGGTACCTTAAGTCATATAGTTCACATATTTGAAGATTTGCAAAAGAAACCATGAGATTTGGGCCAAATTGCAAAAAGGCCACTCTAGTGATCATATGGTTAAGTCTGAAATACAGTTGAACAAGGCTAACTTTGGAGGTTTGTAGATCTAGAAATACAAAGAATTTGCCTAGGGTCTACATATCAAACTTGTAGAGCTACTACAGGAGAACAACTTTGCTATAGGGATTAAGCCTTGGTACCATGAAAAATTCTGAGAAAATTGGATCCAAAGTCGGGCTGTCAGGCAACTTTAAGTCTAAACTTTCAGTGACAGTGAAGTTGGATGAACTTAGGGCTTGATTTTGAGTAAGATCTATTGCTCGATTGCAGGTAGTTGTTACAGCAGAATTGTAGTTTGTATATAGAGGTACAAGTTTGCTACAAACCGATTAACAAGTTGTCATGCAAAAATTCAAGAAAAATGCTTCTAAAGATCCTCTGTCAGACCAACTGAATGACCCCGCGATGGTACAGTAACCGGATCAGAATGCCAGCACAGAGAACCTCGCCGCTGGCGACCGTGTGCCTGGATTCGTGCTCGCCTCGGTGATTCATGCTCGGCTCAGTTAGATAACGCCGTGGGGTAAGTAAATATCGCGCCGTAGTTGAACTCCGGTCACTATTTTACTCTGGCCGCCGTACACGAGCATGTCACGGCCGCTTTGGATAGGTTTGCCGGAGTTAGCCACCCCGCGGTCTTGCGCCACGTGCCTCGGCATTTACCACGTCGCGGTCGCTCGCGTTATGCATGTCTGGTGATCACCGGTGAGCCCGCCACGGTGAAAGCCACTAATCGCTCGCGCCAGTGCAACTCTCCTTCTCCGGCCGCCACTGCGCCAACTCCAATTCACGCGCCACCGCCCCGGGAGCCTATAAATTGAGCGTGTCGTCGGGTCCGTAAGGTACTCAAGCACCCAAGCCACCAAGCCGTGCCTCCAATTGCTCTCCAGAGCTCGCCAATTTCGGATTTCCCCCAAAATGGTCCGAAACACCGCGCCTTGTGACCTCACCGTGGTCAGCGAGCTCCAGGTCCGCTCATGCCCCCTGCTCTTTTGTTTCAGTGTCCTTGTGTGTCCCTGATGCTCCCTGACCCAACCGATTAAGCTAGGACCCGTTAGATCACTAGGAACATCTTGGATTATCCATGGTTTGCGTCGTCACCATGGACAGAGTGATTGGGAGCTAGAATCTTGCAATTGAGTGAGGGGAAATGGTTGGTAGGGGTAGAATTAGGTATTATGCACCGGGGAAGCATAGCCGTTGCGTTTTCCGGCCGGTATGGGCTCGCCGGAGTCGCTGCTCCGCCACCCACGGTCGGGGATCTCGGGTTGTAAAGAAACAGAAAGGGGAGGGGCCTTTGTGCAGAAGTCAGTGAGACAGAGAAACAGTGGAGAGGATTCTTTACTGGTATTTCAAATGACCAGGGACCCCTGTGCAAAATGGACACCGTGGGCGCGCGCGCAGGCGCATTTCGCCTGTCATGGGCCGGCTCGGGCTTAGATTGAGCCCGTTACTATTCATACTTTCTCTTTTTCTTTTTCTGCTAGACTTAGAGAATTTCTAGAAAATTACAAAAAAATGCTAAAATACCAGACCAATTTTGCTAGGCTCCTGATTTTCTATAGTATTTAATAAAAATAGTTTCATGATTTTTAGTTCAAATAGGGAATTATGGGATATTTAAAATGGCCAAAACCCATACCCATGGAATTTTAAGAATTAATTAATAATCCCAAAAATCACCAAACTTTTTATATAAGCTTTAAATATTATTTAGAAGCCTAGGGTAAAGTTTGGTATGTTTTGGACCATGTTTGGTACCTAGAACCCAAAACCCTAGTCTCCTGCCCTATGAACTTCACTACAAACTCCAAAAACCCTAGTTTCCTGGAGTCCCGTGAAGGAAAATTGTATTCAAGACCTTAAATAATATATCTTAATTATCTTTGCATCCTCATAAGCATTTCATGGGCATTCATGAATATTTATGTGGTTTATAGAGAACGAAGAAGAAATATAAGTTGAAGAAGCAAGAGCTACATCACCACCACCACCTAAAGAACCTCAGGCAGGGAACTGCTTTTATTTTGACATCTGTGGAGCAGAGCCTGACTCACCTATAACACAAGGCAAGCCCCGGTGCATTTGCCACCTCCTTGCTATTTTAAAATCTTTCTCACTTGCTTGATGCATTAGGTGATAGGAGTTGTGTGCTAAACAAATTGATGCATTTTCCTTCCTTGAGAATTTGATTACCTTTCCTTGATCCCCTGTTTTATAAAAAGGTTTTTCTCTTGCTTAGTCTTGCTCTAGAAAAACAAAATGTTTTGTTTTGACAAAAGATGATGCTTCAAGTGGGATGGGAAGTTTTCAAAATAAAACTTGATGTTGGATCCTTCATGGCCATGATGGGTTCAACATCGGAAAAGATGTACCTCTGCCAGGTACCAAACTTTGGGTTTGAAATGATAAAGCTGAGACCGGGCAGGTGACTTGCACGAGAAGAGAGTCTCGGTGTAGTGTCTCCGTCTGAGTTGATTAAGGACCGTCTCGATGTAGGCTTGATGATCGAGGACCTTTTAACTGGTCACATGCTTCATCATGGGTAAGCTTTGCCTCGGGCAGACTAATACCAGAATAAGATAACACGCAATGGGAGTGGAGAGATGGCGAGAGTAGCATGTACCCTCCGTGGCAAGAGGCTGGACGGTGGTGTATCTGTACTCTCGGTTGGCGTGAACCTGATCTGGTCTTAAGAACCCCGGTGGCGAGTTGATATATGCAAGGGTTAAGTGCTACATATGTCATGTGATCGAAGATCCCTAGCTGGGTATTAATCGATTCGGATCGTCGTTACTTCTTGGATATGAAGACTTGGTCACTGCCCTACACGTAGCAATCTAGTGAACCAGAAGGGTTGATAAGAAATTGGCTAGTATAGTTCAAGTGCTTGAACTAGGGTAGAAAGAACTCTAGAAACAGGTAACTTTACTTAACCTGACAAGTAAAACTGGATTTTTAAGGATCAACTATTAGTAAGCATTTCTGCAAACAGAGTCTTTGATTCTTGATAAGTCATACCTTGACTCCCAAAGGCTAGCATATCCTTGAGAGTCTTTTTATTTTGACGGGTAAGACTTGTGAAAGTACACTTCGTACTCAGGGCCTTGTCCCATGTTGTTTTAGGTGAGGAAGCAGCAAATTTTTGTTGCTTTTGTTCCAAGGTGGTGCCTAAGGAAGAAAGTCAAGACTGAAGCCTCGGGAGGGAGTGTCCTCCTTTAAAACTTTTTACTGTTTATCGGGAGGGGTTTTTGCCTCCCAAGTTATGTAATAATATTACTCCAGCACTCTTATATTTGCTCTGGTCTGTAATAATACTACTCTTTCTATACTTTAATATAAAGTAAGTTGTTGTAACTGCTTTCGCATTCTCGTTCCTTCGATGTGTTGTAATATCTGTATGACGGGTGAAATACTCTTGGGCAAGGTAAAGAATACAGATACCGAACTTGTCAAGTGATCAGGTGCACCTGTAGGGTTGTCTAAGGTCCGTTGGACAAGGACATTTGTAGGTGGGTCTAATGACTTGGGAGGTTCTGTCACAAATACCACTACTGCTAAACTACATTACTACTACAACAACAACTATACTATACTAATATGTAGGCCAGTGGCACATTGCCACCGGTGTCAACATCGTTGACTTCGCTACCTTTGTCGTCACCGCTGCCGTCACCGCCCTCGCCTCTGCCTTCGCCACCGTCATTGCTACCGCCGATGCCCTCGCCGTCGTCGACGTTGCCCTCGCCGTCACTGCCCTCCTTAGGAGTTCGAGGAGTCCTCCACCTCCTCCGAGGATACCTCCTCCTCCGAGTCATCTGACCTACTGAGCCTCGCACGCTCGACGGACCGGATGTACACTCGCTCCGTGGCGGACAGCCCCATGGAGTCGTCCGAGTTATCAGACGATGCCACGAGGGACACCGGAGCGGGGGAGCAATCATATTCAGAGGAAAACTCCGAAGAAGGGCTCGGGGGGGCGCTTGCGCTTCCCGTCGACTGGGCGACGCCCCTTCTTGCCTCTTTTTCCTCCAACCATCACTCTTTCGGAAGGAGAAGAAGCAAGGAAGAAGAAAGCGACTAAACGAGAACAGGTGGGGAGAGCAACAAAGGCGAGTGAGCTATTTAAAGGGGTCGACAGGAGACCATTCACTTCCTACCCGCTCACCGAACAGTCACAGGAATTCAATAGCGATTCAAGCCTCCAGGAAATGAGTCAGGCGCCTAGCGCCGTTTCGCATAACACGGCACGGGATGGAATCAAAGTCAACTTCTCAGACAGAGTATTACACCTCCCGTCGTATCAAGTTACTATTTTAGGACTACACGATGGACATCTTTTACTGGGCAGACACCCATTGGGCACACCCATTGCGTGTACCGCCCGGATTCTCTGAGATTTTCTGAAGCGGTGAGACCTGCAACATATACGCAATGAATATACCACGATAAGGGAGAAGATCGACTGAAACGGGAGGAAGTCTAGATTCCACAAAGCGCAAGTCTAATCTGTAGAGGCATTGAAGTCCACACCCGAGTGGCGTCCAGCCAGGACCTCTCTGTTCCAACTGGCTGGACTCCAGCTCATCGCCGATTGAATTAACTCCAGACCAAACAGGATATGGACAGACGTCGTCACCAAGCTACTCTGAAAGACTATTTTAAAAAAAAAATCATAAGATGAAGACCTTTTCATTGATTATTTCAAAATCAAATCAAAGCTCGGGGACTACACCAATTGGGTGCACCTTCGGTGCACCCAATGGACTCACAAAACTTCAAAGCCGAATGCTGAATTCTAAAGTATAAGATGAAGAACATTGAGTTGATTACTTCAAAATCAAATCAAAGCTCAGGGGCTACACCCAACGGATTCACAAAACTTCAAAGCCGAATGCTAAATTCTAAAGCATAAGATGAAGACCTTTGAGTTGATTACTTCAAAATCAAATCGAAGCTCGGGGGCTACATCCAATGGATGCACCTTTGGTGCACCCAACGAAATTATAATTGTCTCAAAGCCAGACGATAAGCTCATAAGCAAGTACCGAGAACCTTTGAATCGATTATTTCAAAATCAATTTAAAGATCGAGGGCTTGTGGGGGATGGATATCCCCCAGGTCCACTCAAGGACAAAAACTTCGCTCGAGGCCACATGGCAGTTGCCCCTCCGTGGCATCCTATCATCGGCGGGGCGAATGGAAACAATGGAAGCAGGCCAACCTAGGGCGTGAGAGGCCTACATCCGAGCTAGTCGAGCCTTTGGCGTGAGTGTGTCTAGCTCGTTCATTTTTCACGCGCCCGACATCCTAAAATGCAGGGGATAGCTCGATATGGAGGCGTCGGATTTTCCTCAGAACAGTGAAAGTTGTTTGCTTCTAATTAGGAGATAAGTAGGAAGAGTGCGATCAACATGTGGGTGGGACACACCCCATGGTCGTGTATATAAGGCCAAGGGGGTCCCCTCCATTTTCCATCTCATTAGCATCCCACAGCTCGGCAGACACCACTTGTAATATCACCCACATACAAAACCACCCAAGGAAGTAGGGTATTACGCTCCTCAAGGCGACCCAAACCTGCTGAAATCCACTTATCTCTCTCTCTCGTGCCCGAGCGTGAACCACGAGTCATGATCCGCGGCATCGTCCTACCCAAAAGCACCACGTGGGTAACCCCGGGTGTGCGGTCGAACACAAAACACCAATAGACAGGTACCATAAGATAAGGAGCATGAAGGATGTCGCGATGAGTTCGTGAGAGGTCTAGGCAGTCGTCTCCTAGTCAAATATGGTTGCGAAGGATCGTTGTCGTGATATGATGTAATTATTTAGCTATTTTGTAGAGAACCTCTATTATATAATAAAGATGTGACATTCATCTCGGTACCATGAGTCATCAAATGTGTGAGACTTTATCCTAGCACACATTTGATTCGCACCCGGGTTTGCCCTTAAATCCGGGTGTGACAGATCAATCCAGTGTCAATTGACTGCACCAAACTACTGGTAGAGAGCACCTTCAGAAAACTGCAGAAGATAGGAACCAAAATGCAAAACAAAGCGAGTAGTGGTTTCACTCTGAGGTCGGCAGTGCCGCGCACAAGAGCGGTAGTGTCGCACAGTAAAACTTGCATAGGATGATCTCAAATTTTCATAGGAGCAAGTGCAAAGGGAGAGAAGATGTTTCATGAAGTTTGAACTAGAAAAAATCAAAACTTCACGAACAGATTCAAAATCCCGACTTGAATGGGGTTTGGTTGGGGTTTTCTCAAATGTGATCAAAACAAAATGAGATTAGTTCACAACCAAAAACTGCTCAATCGAGATGTTTGATATTGTCCATAGAAAGTATCTCACCCCAAGGCAAACCCCAAATCAACTCACAACTTAATTGAGCAAAGATGATCACAAGAAGCAACAGAGAGAGAGGGATTGAGAGAGAATACAAACAAACCAAAAACTCGGCAAGGACAAGCTAGGCACAAATTTTAAAAGACCATAAACCAAGTGTGGTTACGGCCACAGTTCCTCACAAATCCAAAGTCATAGATGCCACAAATCAAAAGCGCTTGAGGACCTCAAAACTTAGGGCTAAAACTAAGAAATTACAATGCAAGTGTCTAATGCCTAGCCAAAGAGATGGTTGCACACAACATCCCTTGCACCTATTTATAGGGTTATTACACTGGACTAAACTACCCCTAGATACATAGAGCTCATCCACTTAGCCAGGGCTAAAATGGACCAACTCTAGGAATATGCATCTAACAACCACACGCTCTTCATGAAGTTGTTTGCCTCGATGCACCGATCGCGATGACACCATGTGACACCTCTGATTCATGCCGGAACCGTACCGCCAGGTTTTGAGGCCCAAACCCAGCCAAAACCGATGAATTGAAGCACTGGTCGTTTTGAGGCTCTACCGCCGAAACTGACACGAGTTGTGCACCACATGCGTATCCCCCACGTCCTAGACATGTGTCCTATCGGTCCATGACGGGTAGGTAACATGATCCACTCCTCCATATCATTGTACTGGAGCATGTCCCAAGTGTCAGCCACCACAACTAGTCACCTAACTTCTTCGATCCCTTGATCAAATCCCAGCGCTCCTCCTTCGTTCTCAACCCATCGGCACGAACCCGCGTGATCCTCACCTTCGTCATCGACCACTGTCCCTGAACTACACACCTACACACCACAACACATACTCACGCCTCAATTAGTCCACACAACTCAACCCAAGACGCTACTCGTTGATAATCATTCATCATCAACCCGAACACAAAGGACAAATCAACCTTGTGTTTGTAGCAAAAAAATGTTTTATACATTATTTGCCCCCTACAATAGAAAAGGTGAAAAACTATCTGTATCCGTAGTTGAATTGTATTCAAATTTTATATCTATCGTTTCAAAAGATATATGATAATTTTGAGGTTTACCTTTTATGAATCTTTGCAAGTTCAATGCTAAAAACAAGAACATAAATTTGCATAGCAGATTCTATATCATATTTATTAACAATAAAAAAAAGAGACCAAAAAATTAATATTTTAATAAGTATCCATTTTCATCCCTAGCCACGTCGTAGAGAAGAAGAAAGCATGCCACTGTTTTTATTTTTTATTTTAAATATATTTATTTTTTATCCAACAATAAGAAAACAGATTCAACATATATAATATATAGATATTTTGTTATTATTTTAAACTCAATATAATATAGTTTTTTAAAACTATATTTATTATGTATTTTTTGGTTTAACAAAAATGTTTCAGGCTTTTCATATATATTTTAAACATAATTTTAAATTATTTAAAAAAATATATGTAAAATCATTTTATTTGTACAAAATTCTTATGAATAAATCTTGAAATATTTTCAATATTGATAAAAATATTTTTGATTAATTATTGCAGTCACAACCTAAAATGGAGATTTTGGGGTGTGACAATTTTCTTCTTCTTTCCTTTTAAACAAAATATGTATATTTTATAACAATTTATGTGAAGATTTACCATGATATATAGATGATATAGGAGGTTATTTAAAGCTTTCTATACAAGAACTTAACATGGACATCATGTGCTACCACGGCTTCATCCTCCACGCTAACACTCATCCCACGCGCTCCGACTAGTTCTCCCACCTCACGCGCCCACCTCGACGCCATGCCCTATGGGCCCCACGGCCAGTGCTTGCCCTAAGGACCTCTGCACCCTCGCAACCAGCTTACTGCGCCTGCCCAGCACTCGACCCTATCTGCGCATGTGGCGGAACCACCCGAATTATTCCAGCTTAAGTGCCTACGTCACGCCTCAGGGGCCGTAACGCACTTAAATCGGAATAACCCGTCAGTCCCTCAGATCTAGTCTGATGGAGCCACTTAACCAGGATCAAATTCCACAATCTCACACGAAGGTGAGTCACAGAAGAAATACAATAAAACAGGAATCCACAAATTAAGTACTGAGTTATTACATAAATCGGAGTTTTTGAGTAGCCAATGGGAGTTCACAAAATAAAGTGCAGCGGATAATCGATGTCATCGGTATTGAGGAATTGGGCAAGGCCTAGCCCACTACTCCTCGTGCTCCTCTCCTGCCGGAGCAACATCCCACTCGACCGTCCAACCCGGTGGCAGGGTGGTAGGCCAAGTCACACCATCAACCATTTCCTGAATGGTACCTGCAAAAATTGTGCCACGAGCAAGGCTGAGTATACTAATACTCAGCTAGACTTACCCAGTGTGAGGAATCTACTCCTCTACCTCTAGACTATGCAGCTGTTTGGCTGAGGGGATTGGTTTGCCAAAAGCACTAGCTGTTTCTAAAATCAACTTTTAGCTTTTCAAATTCTATCATCATTACTTAGCTAGATTTACTTCTTCTAAGCATACATGGTAACAAGCATTTAGATCAATCAACAAGTTATCTCATGTAACCTCATTTCACTTCTTACTCAATGCAGTACAAGGAATCAAGCAGTCTCATTAGCTGTGAGAAGCAGACGATTCGAATCGAGTTTTAACCTTGCAAGGTAAACCTAAACACACGGCATGTCAGGGTACTCCGACCCCACACATGACAACCGTCCCCATCGATTCCCCGTTCGCGTCCAGGCCTCACCGCCTTGGCATACAATGCTCCACTGACCCCGGCTGCCGCCGTGCAGTGACCGCACTTGTACCCACCATAGCTAGCATGGGAGACCCAGTCTCAGGTCGCATGAGGGATAAAGTCCGCGCCCGGCTTCACTCAGGTACTAGGTTTACCGGTTACCATATTTCCCGGCATGTGCTTAGTACGTTCAAAAGCTTGACTCAGGTATCCACACATTAATCCTTAATTCTTTTTCCCGTCTCATGGACAAGACATCCTCCCTGGATCCAAGTCCATAGACCAACATATATATCCCGTTATCAAGATGAATACAATCAATTCCTGACCTCGCGCGAGTGCTAGAAAAATCACTCGACTTCTACCGAGATCCTGATTAGCAAAGCAGCTACTCGACCTAGCATACTAGTATTCATCTCAAAAAGGAATCCTAAGTTCATGCAACTAGAGGTTTCAAGCAACTCCTACACTTAAGTGCACATTACAAACCTACAAACATTAAGTGTAGTAAAATAGCATATATAAACGGTTATGCATAAAACCGGGGCTTGCCTTCAATTGCTGGGGCTGCAGGGAGATCCTCGATAGCAGCCTCTGAAGCCTGCTCCTGGTCCTCCTCTTGGACAGGTCCTTGCTCGGGGATAAGCACGTACTCTCCGTCGGCAAGATTACAATCTAATGAATGCAATGCATAAGATATATGCATGATATGATATGTCCTTTTAGAAATTACAACTTTTGACGGTGTATGATCCACTTGATTTAAACAAGGTTATCTTTACCTATGCAAGACCCTTGGGTGGTATACTTGGTAAATTAAGTTAAACTTTAGCTAAGGCAAGTGGTAGGTTTTACTTTTAGGGGTTCCACTGAATTCTTTTTAAGTCTTGGGGAGAATTGATAAGTATTCAGGATAGGCTTATTGGGGTGAGGTTTATTTCTTCTTTCCCTTTCTTTTATTCCCTTAAAAGTTTTGGAGTAGGTTTAAACTACAAGTTGCTTCTATAAAATTCTAAAAATTCTGCAAAAATTACAGTGGCTTGGCACTGGGGTATGTTTCTTTGTTTCAAAATTTGGGGATCAGGAAGTGAATAGTTTCCCCTGGACAAAATTATTAAATTCTAGGGCTGAAGGGGTGCTTTGAACTACAACTATTATTTAACAGTGGGTAATTCTCTAAAACTTATTTTTGCTGGCTTTTAGGTGTTATAACATGACTTGATACAATTTTCTAGCCATTAATACCTTTTAGTTATTTTACTATGGTTTTCTCAAGTTTCTAGCCAAATAGGTGCTTTCTACTACCACTATATTTGAAAAATATCAAACAACAGAGTTTTTATTTTTCTTAGCTATTGTTTTGTGCAAGAGCAATCATTCTGAAGTTTGGCATCTTTTTGCTTAAGGAGAGGGGTGGTATGCATTATTTGAATTTAGTGGCCTTTCTCATAAAGCAGTAGCAATAGATAAGAATTTGCTTCCTCTTCATGGGTTTGCATTTTTCTCTGATGGTTTATCTCATTATGGACTTAGCTAATTTTTGGTTGCCTATTATCATATTATTAGGGGTTGTTTATGATTTATTTGGAGAATGCCTCATTATCATTTTATATTTATTCTCCTTACTTAAAAAGTTGAACTGAGGTGTTCTTTATTTTTGTAGTGGGGCTCTGGTGGTTGTAAGTCCACTGGATTTTTACTACTTATTTTGGTTCTAGTTTTGCTACTCTAATAATTGATTTTCAGT
Organism: Zea luxurians; assembly: GCA_029449295.1. NCBI lineage: Eukaryota > Viridiplantae > Streptophyta > Magnoliopsida > Poales > Poaceae > Zea > Zea luxurians. The sequence goes on from JAOPSE010000009.1 coordinate 120,917,688, forward strand.
CCATATAAGGCCAAATAAAACATTTTAATTTAAAGCTGGTCCAAATTAATGGTCTCTGCATTTTTCCTAGCTTCTCTGTTACATAAGTAAACTAGGAAAAATAATCCTAATCACTGTTCATTAATTTCTAATGCTTTTCTGATTTTTCCTAAGTTTTGGGCAAAATAGTTTTAAATGAATATCTACATCATAATTTCTAATGCTGGGGTTCCTACTATTTTTAAACAGTGTCTAAATGAGGTTTGAATATCTACAAATTTTCTTAAGTTCAACACAGAAGAAAAACTAATTTTCCTTAATTAAACAAGGTTTGGTGGGTTTCTATTTTTAATTTTAAACTTTAAAATTTAGAACAGAAAGCATAGGGTTTATCATTTTTAAATGATAGTTCATAATATTCAGGAGCTAGCAAAATTGGTTTGACAACTTTTTATGAAAAAATCATCAAGTTATGGGTTTTCTAAGTTCTCTGGTCATTTTAAAAAGAATAACAGAATTGGTTTAATGGAAATCCACTTTGCACTGGGGTCCCTGGCGGGTTTTTAAGTTTTCCTCGCGAATCAGTCCTTAAGCTACTATTCACATGAGTCTCTGACATTACAGAAAACCCCCCGGGTTCTACAAATCCTAACCCGAGGTCCTTCTTCTAAGTTAAACAGTAACCGCGGCGGAAGAAAGGGCGGAGGGGCTCACCGGCGGTGAGATTGCTCCGGTGAAGTGGTCGAGGACGTAGGGGAGGTCTCGAGGATCACAACGAGGTGCGGGTCGCCGTCGGGGATGGCCGGAGTCGGTCGGTCCACGCGCGCAGGCGGGGATGCTCGTCGGCGGCGAGGAGTCCGGCCTGGTCACGGCGAGATAGAGCAATTGGATGGGTCAGAGAGATTCACGGGATGCCAGAGAAGATATGGGTGCAAGGAATCGGTCGGAGACTCACTGGATAGCTCGATCCACGCGCGGCGGCGGAAGACCGAAGTCCGGTGAGGTCGATCTCGGGCCTCCGGTGAAGTCGGGCCAGGTCCGAGGGCTTGGCAAGCTTCACGAGCTACTTGCGGAGCTAGCCGAAGCACTGGCTCGACTTGAGGATGGCTGGAGTGGGCTGGCCACGGTGGCCGAAGCTCTGGCAGCAATGGTGGGCGGAATTGAGCTCGCCGGAGCTAAGGAGAGGGGGCTGGCCGGTGAGGGTGAGTGCGGGGCGAAGTGAGGTGCGCCCGGGGAGGCTTTTAGGCGCGGGCGGGCACGGCCGAGGGCGTGGGCGCGCGGCGGACTTGACCGGACGCCGGGGCGAGCGCGCGGGTTGGGCGAGCTCTGGCGTGCCGACCAGGGTCGAACACGTGTGCCCGTGCATTCTGCCCAAGTTCTGGCGCGTGTGGTCGCTCATCTGAGCCTGCTCTCGCCTTGGTCAGTGCACAAAACCTCTTCTCCTCCCTACAAGCTACCATTCTTGTGTGGGGTCATAGGATTTTGCCTACTGGTTGCAGAGATATGGAGCCAGGAAATCCGGTCTGTCTCCCTGCCCAAACCCGAGGCAAATCCAAGGTTTTGTCGTGTCTAGGGCTCGCGTCCCAATGCCATCTTCTGGCACACGACAGAGGGGTTAGTTAGACACAATTTTGTCAATGGGGCCATTAGGATTCGAGTTAGGGATCAAGGTGAACATCCCTGATCTTTGGCTCAAGGTCTGAATTTCAGAATTCTGAAATTCAGAATTCCCATTAAGTCCCCACATGAGAAGCTTGATTTGGGGTTTTAATTGAGTTATTTTGGCTAAGCTTTCTCAACCTTTCTTGTTGTTTATTAAATATACTTCAATTTTTATAATTGGCTCAAGTCAAAATTTTAAATTTTTCATACCCTTTTCCTTATTTTCTTGAATTTTGCTCATGGGCTCACTTAGGGTTTATATTAGGGTTACAACATTAATATTTTTTTGAAAGACCCATTTGTTGTGATCATGATACTTTTAAGTATATGCTTGGTGAATTCTTTATTCTTAAGTTAATTTGATGCTCATGCTTACTTTGGTTCACATAAAATGATGGTTCTTGGTTTAGCATTTTAAGAGAAACCCTAGGTGACACTGGGGTGTCACAGCGCAGCTACTACACCGCATAAAAAATAGTGCAGATCAAGCACTCGGAACCCCTCTGCTCCAGAAATTTAAGGCTAACCACCAGATCACATGTACATTAGTGTTTAGAAATAAACAATAATTATATTTAAATAAATATCTCAATAATTATAACAACCATAGCAAAACATGTGTAGCTAGCTATTATGATTATTATAAGGTCCACGACAGAACAAGTATATTGTATATCTAATGCCCACGTGCCCACCTCATGGTCATATACATCTTGCACCTTTTTGAAATATGGAATATGCAGCAAGCCTCGTGCTCTCATTATCATAAATTGTAATGAGCTCACAACTCTAACCACCATCATAATTGGTTAGTTGTCTGCTGGTATAACTAAAAGACGTTTGGCAATATATAACGCTGAGCTGTCTGCTCAATCCGGATTGGAGCAGTAAAGTATAACAATCTAACCTGTAACTGTCTCCGATTTATCATAGAGATACAGAAACAACGTGATACTAAATGATTGATATCGTTTAAAAAACTTTCGGAACAACGTGCACATATATTTGTCTATATCTTTTATAAGGAGCCGTTTGTTTTGGTACTTGACATTCCCTTTATCGGCGTTTTGGACCCGCGAGGACCCCTCAACCGACCAGTGAATTTGATGTTGCGTGTCCCTGCCCAGATGTGTTGATGCAAGATGAAATATAAGGGGGAGGATGAGGCTTATATTATCTTGCACCGGGGTGCTCGTAGTAGGGGTTACAAGCATCGAGAGAGAGAGAGGGTTTGGCCTTGGAGTGAGCCGTCTGAGTTGGCCTCCTTCGCCTCCGCCCTCCTCCTTTTTTCCTCCTTGGGAAGGCTCTGGACATCCCCTTTTATAATTACAAGGAGATGATCCAGCTATACATATGGGAGTGTAGTTATGCGCTAACGTGGCAGATGGAGAAGTGCTTGAGCCCTGTAGAAGCATAGCTGACGGTGCGGCCCGGGGTCCTGCTGACGTTTCTTTGCCTTCATAGGGAGTTGAGAACAATCGACGTCATGGACACATGCAGGGAACCATCATTACCTGTTGCCGGAGTAATCTAGATGGGACACCGGTCTTGTTCGTTCGTAGCCTGAGGCAACTAGCTAGGGGTAGGGTAATGATGTATCCCCTGTGGCATAGTTGATCCGAGGCCGAGGTCGAGCGAGGCGGCGACTCCTCCGAGGCCGAGGCTGAAGCCGAGGCCCGAGGTCGGGCGAGGCGGTGATTCCTCCGAGGCCAAGGCTGAGGCCGAGGCCTAGGGTCGGGCGAGGCGGTGATTCCTCCGAGGCCGAGGCTGAGGCCGAGGCCTAGGGTCAGGCGAGGCGGAGCTCCCTGTTGCGCCCGAGGCTGAGGCTGAGGCCGAGGCATGAGGTCGGGCGAGGCGGAGCTCCCTATTGCGCCCGAGGCTGAACTCGGGGGAGGTCATGACTTACTGTCGTCAGTTTTACCCTGGGGGTTGGCACAGTAGTCGGAACGGGGTGAATAGTGTTGTTTCCCTGTCAGAACGATCAGTAAAGGGGGCGAAGTGACTGCGGTCAATTCAACCTTGCCGACTGAGGCGCGCGTGTCAGGATAAGATGTCAGGTGATCCCTGCATTAAATGCGCATGCGATACGGTCGGTGGTAAGGCAATATGGCCGAGGTCGGTGTACGACAAAGTTTGCCCGAGCTTGGCCTCAGGCGAGCCGGGGGTGCGCCCACTGCTTGAGGAGGCCCTCGAGCGAGGCGTGAATCCATCCGGGACTACTGTTCTTGCCCGAGGCCGGGCTCGGGCAAGACGAGATCGCGTCTCTTGGCAGACGAGGCCCTGACTTGAACCGTGCTTGTCAATCTTTACGGTTTGTTCTGAAGATGTTTTTCAGCCGTGTTTAGGAGTATTGGAGGTACCCCTAATTACGGTACCCGACAGTAGCCCCCGAGCCTCGAAGGGAGTGTAGGCACTCGCTTGGAGGTTCTGTCGGATTTTTTGCAAGGGGACCAGCCTTTCTCGGTTATATTTTGTTCCGATGGGTGCGCGCGAGCGCACCCGTCGGGTGTAGCCCCCGAGGCCTCGGAGGAGTGATTTGACTCATCTGAGGTCTTAATTCTTTTTTTGATTCCTCGGTTGGTCTTGTTGTTCCCTTATGTGGCCTGGCCGCAGCTCGGGTGCATGGTCAGGCTCCGAGTTTTTAAGCTGGTCCGTCGACGTGGTCAACAATATGGCCGTAGCCTGGTGCGAGAGCAGCCTCCGAGCCTCTGCACGGAGCGAGAGGACGATCGAGGGCCGTCTCGGCTTTTTATTGTATGCCCCTTCATCGCCTTTCCGCAAGGAGGAGGGGGGAACGCGCCATGTTACCCTCGGTGGGCACTGAACATGGTGTTTCCAGTGAGTTGCTAGCGGGTAATCCGAGTGGACGCCCGAGCCCCGTTCGATAAGGGTCGGCTAGTGGCCCAGAGACGCGCTCCAAAAGTACTTGCAGGTGATTCGCTAGACCCGGACCCATTTGATAGCGTCCGAGGGCTCGGTGCCTCCCTCCGGTGGGATTCCATTACAAATCATTTCCGCTGATCTCGGAAATGTCTTAGGGTACCTCGGGAGTGTAGCCCGAGCCTCGGCCATGTAACGGACGTACCCAGGGACATCCCTCACTCTGCATGCTCTAGGGCGGCTGTCGAACCCTTCCGAGGGGCCAGCCTTCGATCCCCTGATCAGTAAAGGGATCGGAGCTCGAGTGCTCTGGGGCGGTTGCCGAACCCCGCAGGGCGCAACCTTCGAACCCCTGATCAGTAGGAGGGCTCGAGGCCCGTTTCCTTCGCTGAGAAGGATCCTTTCGAAATATCCCTTTCCCGATCCCTGTGGCAAGAGAGAGAGAAGGAAAAGGAAAAAGGATATATAAATTTAAACAATGTGGCGCACCTTTTTTGAGGTGGTTGTCATGACGGAGACGAAACGGCGCCCGCTTCGCCTGCCAGAGGTGTCACGTGCCCTGCCAGGGAGTTAATGCGACGGGACGGGCGATTCACGGGGCATCTGTTGCGCGTGCGCGAGTCGTTCGAGGAATGGACACGGGTGCGTCGTCTTTATGCTGTAGATGTTGTAGAAGAGGGCTCCCCTGCCGCCTCAGAGGAGGATGCGAGCCTGTAGGCGTGACTAGGGCCTGGTTGGTGGTTGGACCGCTGCTTCCGTCCGTCGGTGGCTGCAATTACTGCCGGTCCGCCTATGGTCATATCAACTGTCGTGTCTATCCCCACAGCTGGCTGACCCGTGACCGTCGCACTTAATTGGCACTGTCGGGTCATGCGCAGGGTTGCCTCGAGTCGTTGCACTGGTTCTGTAGTCCCGAGAAGATGCGGTATTAGCGCAAGTGGCGGTGCGGTTTTTCTGCATGCGGTAACCGGTGCGCCAGTCACATGACATGTGGGCCCGGGCCTCCATGCAGGACCGTTGGTTGCAACGAAGCTGAAAGGGTGCACGACTGCGGTGTGGTTGCATGCTTCTTGCGTGGCGGTCCGCCTTTTCGACCGTTGGTTTCGGTGAGGATGAAAGGGCGTATAATCGTGGGGCGGTTACATGCTTCGTGTGCGGCGGTTTGCCCTCTTCGTGTTTCGGGTCAGCTCGTATGACATGTGGGACCTAGCTCCTGTGTCGTAGGGTGGGAACCCTGGAGCACGTCGGCGGAGACTTTGTCCATGACGCTTGGGGGTGCGAGTGAGGAGGTCTGCCTTTAAAAAGGGATCGATCCCCCGGGCAGTAGCCATGCCTTCGCACTCCTCGCATTCATCGCGTCTTCCCACCTTCCGGACCCCCAGATGGGGTGCACCTGTGCTGCCTTCTTCTTGCTGCTGTGGGAGGAGCGCGACCTCGTGGGGGTTGGCGCTCTTCAGTCATCGCTCAGCTTCAAGGATTTTCATCATGCAGCCCTGCTGCAGTCCCCCGCCGGCGGTCACCCAGAATGATGGCCGCCAGCCTTGTGGTGGGGAAGAGCGAGCCGGGCCGTGGCCTCTCCCTTGCCCTCAGCTTCAAGGATGTTCACCATCCGTGCTGGGGAGGAGGGCAAGTCAAGTCGGTGTCCTGCCTTCTGCATGGGCTGGCGACCCGCTTCTTCCTTCAGCATTCGAGGGAGAAGGGCTTCCACCAGCCTTACGGAGGAGGCAAACTGCCACCTGCTGCCTGGTCGGGGTATGGCTGTCCGTCCACCGCATGGGCGACGGTCGCGCCGTGCGTAGGTCGGCCACGTCCACAGCCCTTCCCGCGCCGCCGGCCGCACCAGGGGGTCGCACAACACGTCGTACGCCGTAGGGGCGGCGTTCGTGTTCTTGGATTGTCTTTTCCTCACTCTTGTGGTGAGGACGGGAGTGAGGACCTCCTTGTGCGCGCTGGGGCGGCCACCATTCGCTGGTGCAGCGTTGGTGCACAGGTGGCTGCTGTCGTCGGTGCTGAGGTGGTGGCCGCCACAGGTGAGGCCTCCCATTGCAAAGGGGGTTGCCTCCGCTGACGAGACCGTCAGTGCCACCTGCGGCCGGGCCTCTGGCTCTTTGGCTTTAATGGCTTGTTCTTGCCCCCCCCCCATGTGGGGGACGGGGGCCTTCTCACAGTAGCGTTTGCCCTGAAGCAATCGCTGCTGTTGTCTAGCCGCCCGAGGCGGAGGTCGTTGTCGCTGCTGGTGCAGTGGTCGCCCGTGAGCCTCTTGGAGTTCCTTGTCTCGCAGCCCCTCTGGTGTGGAGGTAGTTCATTCCTGCGGGAATGGAGCTGGGGTCTCGTTCGTAAGGGAATGTAATGGTGTTTGCCTGAGGGCAAGATGTAACTGCTTCAAGTACTAAGACATCTGTCGCAGGTCGGGAAAACCACCGAGCGTGCTGCCAATGTCTAAGTCTACGTAGCATACTTACCCTAAGCATGTGTGTTTGTTCTCTGTGGCTGCTGAGGCCTGAACATTTTGGTATTTGAGTATAAAGTCGTGCTTCTTTCCTCTTGTTTCGAGCATTAGGACTTGTTCGGTAGCAGAATCACTTATCCGAGCGTGAGTTACATTTCGCGGAAGGTTATGAGTGAGCTATCCATATCCCGGAGGCGTAGGAGTCCCTCGGCTCGGTCGACCTTGCCGTTCAAGGTTTCTCTAGCTCGTTTTTAGGATTCCGTTATCGATATAGTCGAAAGGCACGAAAGTCGTTTTGGTGGAAAACTTTTCCGAGGAAAAATTTGACGCAGAGGGGGTTCCCCCCTTCTAGACCCGAGGCGACCGCTCGGGCCAGGATCCTTGCGGAGGGCCTGGCTGTGGCCGCCAGGTCTGCCCGGTCTGCCCGAGTCGTGGCCTCACAGCAGCGTGCCTGGGCCGAGGGTATGTTTTTCCTGCTCTGCGACTTCGTTTTAGCTTCGTTCTTCTCCTCGCGTCTGAAGGATATTGTTTGGCTATCTTCAGGGTTCGAGACGGCTCTTAACGAGTCTGTCAAGAACTGCGAGGCGCTTTCCTAGGCGGCTGAGCAGAAGGAGGCCGACCGCATGACCATGTCTGAGGCCATCTCGGCCTTTTGCCGGACCTTCGGACTAGGTGACGTTCCCTCGAGCAACTCCCCCCAGAGTCGCCTGCGGGCCTTGGGTGGCCACGTGCGCAGCAGACTCCGCGGGGCGCTGCACCTCGGCGTTAGGCGGGCCTTCGCCATTCTTGCTTCCCACTACGACGTGGATTTGGAGCGGGTCAGCGAGGGGTATTGCTTACCCGACGAAGAGGAGGCCGCCCTATCCGAGGTCCAAAGGCTTGACGCAGCTGCTGAGGGCCCAGGCGCGGCGTTGGCTTCCTTTTTCGAGGTGGAGATTCTCCCGCCTACGTCGCCATCCGAGGCCAGGCCGGATTTTGCCGCGAGCGGGAACGATGCTCAGGGTGCTGCTCCTCCCTTGCCGACACCTTAGCCTGTGGGGGAAAGTTTGTTTTAAGTATGTGTACGTTTCTTGCGGCCACTGAGGCCTAAACTCTTTTAGTGTCAGAGTATAAAGCTGTGTTTTCTTTTCCTCTTGTTTCGAGCGTTAGGACTTGTTCGGTAGCAGAATCGCTTATCCGAGCGTGAGTTACTTTTTGTGGAAGGTGATGAGTGAGGTATCCGCATCCCGGAGGCGTAGGAGTCCCTCGGCTCGATCGGCCTTGCCGTTCAAGGTTTCTCTAGCTCGTCTTTAGGATTCCGTTATCGATATAGTCAAAAGCACGAAAGTTATTTTGGTGGAAAACTTTTCTGAGGAAAATTTTGACGCAGAGGGGGTTCCCCCCTTCTAGCGCCCGAGGGAGGTTCGGTTTTTGCTGAGGCAAGGCCGATCCTCCCTTGACGGTTAGACTTTTTATTTATGCATGTAAAGGGATCGAGGTACATGAACGACTTGAAACACTTTAAGGGTAAAAGAGACATAGTTGTTCGATGTTACAAGCGTTGCTGTAGACCTCGCCCTGATCGTTGGCTAGCTTGTATGTCCCGGGCTTCAGGACTTTGGCGATGATGAACGGCCCTTCCCAGGGAGGAGTAAGCTTGTGGTGCCCTCGGGCATCTTGTCATAGCTGAAGCACCAAATCTCCCACTTGGAAGCCTTGGGGCCGAATCCTTCGGGCATGGTAGCATGCAGAGACTGCTGATACCGCGCCGAGTGTAGTAAGGCTACGTCCCGAGCCTCTTCCAGCCGGTCCAGTGAATCCTCTCGGCTGGTCTGGTTGTTTTGGTCGTCGTATGCCTTTGTCCTCGGGGAACCATATTCTAAGTCCGTGGGTAGGACGGCCTTGGCCCCATAGACTAGAAAGAACGGTGAGAAACCCGTGGCCCGGCTCGGCGTCGTCCTTAGACTCCAAACCACCGAGGGTAGTTCTTTTATCCACCGCTTGCCAAACTTGTTGAGGTCGTTGTAGATCCTCGGTTTTAGTCCCTACAAAATCATACCATTGGCGCGCTCCACCTGCCTGTTTGGCATGGGGTGAGCTACGGCAGCCCAGTCCACACGGATGTGGTGGCCTTCGCAGAAGTCTAGGAACTTTTTCCCAGTGAATTGCGTGCCATTGTCGGTGATGATGGAGTTTGGGATCCCAAAGCGGTGGATGATATTTGTAAAGAACGCCACCGCCTGCTCGGACCCGATGCTGGTTAAGGGCCGGACTTCGATCCACTTGGAGAATTTGTCGATGGCGACCAGCAGGTGCGTGAAGCCCCCAGGTGCCTTCTACAAGGGACCGACAAGGTCCAGACCCCACACGGCGAACGGCCAAGTGATAGGTATTGTCTGGAGGGCCTGAGCGGGCATGTGTGTCTGTCTTGCGTAGAATTGACACCCTCGGCAGGAGCGTACAATCCTAGTGGCGTCGGCCACTGCGGTCGGCCAGTAGAAACCTTGTTAGAAAGCGTTTCCCACAAGGGCCCGAGGTGCTGCATGGTGACCGCAAGCCCCTGAGTGTATTTCTTGTAACAGCTCTTGTCCTTGGGCGACGGATATGCATCGTTGGAGAATGCCTGAGGGGCTGCGGTGGTACATCTCTTTTTCATCACCCAGTAAAACGAATGACTTGGCGCGCCGAGCCAGTCGCTGAGCTTCGGCCTTGTTGAAAGGGAATTAGGCTTACACCTATTTCCTAAATTGATTTTGGTGGTTGAATTGCCCAACACAAATAATTAGACTAACTAGTTTGCCCAAGTTTATAAGTTCTACAAGTACCAAAGGTTCACAATAAGCCAATAAAAAGATCAAGAGAAAGGGTTCAAACAAACGAGCAAAGGGACAACCGAAGGCACCCTGGTCGGGCGCACCGGACTGTCCGGTGTGCCACCGGACAGTGTCCGGTGCACCAGGGTACTTGAAGCCAAACTCATCACCTTCGGGAAAACTCAGAGGCGCTCCACTATAATTCACCGGACTGTCTGGTGTACACCGGACAGTGTCCAGTGCTCCAAGGGGACGCGACTCTGAACTCGCCAGCTTCGGGAATCCGCTCTGCTATAATTCACCGGACATGTCCGGTGTACACCGGACTGTCCGGTGTAACGGCGGAGCAACGGCTACTTCGGCGCCAACGGTCACCTGCAGGCGCATTAAATGCGCGCCAGAGCGCGTAGAAGTCAGGCACGCGCGAGTTGGCGCACCGGACACTCTACAGTACATGTCCGGTGTGCCACCGGACATCCAGGCGGGCCCAGCAGTCAGAGCTTGAACGGTCAGAACCCTAACGGTCGGGTGACGTGGCTGGCGCACCGGACATGTCCAGTGTGCACCGGACTGTCCGGTGCACCATGCGACAGACAGCCTCCACCAAACGGCTAGTTTGGTGGTTGGGGCTATAAATACCCCCAACCACCCCACATTCAAGGCATCCAAGTTTTCACACTTCTACACCTTACAAGAGCTCTAGCATTCAATTCTAGACACACCCAAGTGATCAAATCCTCTCCAATTCCACACAAGGCTTTAGTGATTAGCGAGAGAGATTTGTTTGTGTTCTTTTGAGCTCTTGCGCTTGGATTGCTTCTTTCTTTCTCATTCGTTCTTGTGATCAAAACTCAATTGTAATCGAGGCAAGAGACACCAATTGTGTGGTGGTCCTTGCGGGGAAGTTTTGTTCCTGGTTTGGTTTGAGAAGAGAAGCTCACTCGGTCCGAGGGACCGTTTGAGAGAGGGAAAGGGTTGAAAAAGACCCGGCCTTTGTGGCCTCCTCAACAGGGAGTAGCTTTGAGAGAACCGAACCTCAGTAAAACAAATCATCGTGTCTCACTCCTTATTTGCTCACGATTTGTTTTGCACCCTCTCTCTCGGACTCGTTTCTATTTCTAACGCTAACCCGGCTTGTAGTTGGGTTTAAGTTGTTAAATTTCAGATTCGCCCTATTCACCCCCCCTCTAGGCGACTTTCACTTGTCGAGGGGCAGCTCTCCTCGGAGGAGATATTCCAGGTACGGGGTCTGCCAGTTTAGGTTTGGTGTGACCCCGCTCTACTCTATCTCGACGCGTAGGGCCTCACCCTCGGCGGCCGAGGGTACCTCGGGCTGGACCGAGGCCTCCGCGGGCTCGGTTGCGTCGTTGAGCTTGACGGATGGCTGATATATATACCTGGAGAAGACATTCGGGGGAACCATCGTTCGCCCCGAGGCTATTTTCGCCAGCTCATCCACGGTCTCGTTGTACCGTCGAGCAACATGGTTGAGCTCCAGCCCATAGAACTTATCTTCCAAGCGCCGAACTTCATCGCAGTAGGCCTCCATTTTCCGATCACGATAGTGAGAGTTCTTCATGACTTGGTCAATAACGAGTTGCGAGTCGCCACGAGCATCGAGGCGCCAAATCCCTAGCTCGACGGCGATGCGCAATCCATTAACCAAGGCCTCGCACTCGGCCACGTTGTTTGACGCCGGAAAATGGAGGCGTAACCCGTAGCGCACATGTTTGCCGAGGGGTGAGATGAAGAGCAAGCCAGCACCTACTCCGGTTTTCATAAGCGACCCATCGAAGTACATGGTCCAAAGTTTGGCCTGGATTGGAGCAGTCGGCAATTGGGTGTCGACCCATTCAACCAGGAAGCCTGCCAAGACTTGGGATTTTATGGCCTTCCGAGGAGCAAATGAAAGTGTTTCCCCCATGAGTTCGAATGCCCATTTTGCTATCCTACCCGAGGCCTCTCAGCACTGGATGATCTCCCCTAGGGGGAAGGATGACACCACAGTCACCGGATGAGACTCGAAGTAGTGTCGCAGCTTTCGTCGTGTTAGAATCACCGCATACAGTAGCTTCTGGATTTGCGGGTAGCGGATTTTGGTCTCGGATAGCACCTCGCTGATGAAGTAGACTGGCCTCTGGATGAGTAGTGCATGCCCCTCTTCTTGTCTCTCGACTACGACCGCAGCGCTGACCACCTGAGTGGTTGCGGCTACGTAAATCAAGAGATTCTCTTCCGCAGCGGGGGCACCAAGATGGGCGCATTAGTAAGAAGTGCCTTTAAGTTTCCAAGGACTTCTTCGGCCTCGGGAGTCCAAGTGAAGCGCTCGGCCTTCCTTAAGAGGCGGTACAAGGGCAATCCTTTCTCGCCAAGGCGCGAGATGAAGAGGCTTAGAGCCGCAAGGCATCCCATGACCCTTTGTACTCCTTTTAAATCTTTGATGGGTCCCATGTTGGTGATGGTCGCGATTTTCTCCGGGTTGGCCTCGATGCCTCGTTCGGAGACGATGAACCCTAGGAGCATGCCTTGGGGGACTCTGAAGACACACTTCTCGGGATTGAGTTTCACGCTCTTCGCTTTTAGGCACCTGAATGTCACTTCAAGGTCAGAGAGGAGGTCGGAGGCTCTCCTTGTTTTGACAACGATGTCATCGACGTAAGCCTCGACCGTTCTGCCGATGTGTTCTCCGAACACATGGTTCATGCACCTTTGGTATGTTGCACCTGCATTCCTCAAGCCAAATGGCATAGTAGTATAACAATACATGCCAAAGGGTGTGATGAAAGAAGTCGTGAGCTGGTCGGATTCTTTCATCTTGATTTGGTGATAGCCTGAATAGGCATCGAGGAAAGATAGGGTTTCGCACCCAGCAGTGGAGTCCACAATTTGATCAATGCGGGGCAGAGGGTAGGGAACCTTTGGACATGCTTTGTTTAACCCAGTGTAGTCTACACACATCCTCCATTTCCCACCTTTTTTCCTTAAAAGTACAGGGTTAGCCAACCATTCTAGATGGAATACCTCTTTGATGAACCCTGCAGCCATTAGCTTGTGGACCTCCTCGCCTATGGCTCTGCGCTTTTCTTCATCAAAACGGCGTAGGTGCTGTTTCATGGGTCGGGCACCGGCTCGGATGTCTAGTGAGTGCTCGGCGACATCCCTCGGTATGCCTGGCATGTCCGAGGGACTCCATGCAAAAATTTCGGCGTTTGCGCGGAGAAAGTCGACGAGCACTACTTCCTATTTGGGGTCGAGCTCGGTGCCGATCCTGACTTTCTTGTTGGCGTCGTTGCTGGGGTCGAGGGAGATGGACTTAACCGCCTCGGCTGGTTCGAAGTTGCCGGCGTGCCGCTTTGCGTCGGGCGCCTCTTTGGAGAGGCAATCCAGGTCGGCGATGAGGGCTTCGGACTCAGCGAGGGCTTCGGCGTACTCCGCGCATTCCACAACGCACTCGTAAGTGTGGCGGTATGAGGATCCGACGGTGATGGTTCCCTTGGGGCCTGGCATCTTGAGCTTGAGGTACATGTAGTTGGGGACGGCCATGAACTTGGCGTATACACGTAGCACGGTCTTCCCAACACCGCGTGATAGGTCCCTCAGAACCTGACTACCTCGAAAGTGAGGGTTTCCTTTCAGAAATTGCAGGGAGTTCCGAAGCAGACGGGAAAATCAAGTTGCCCAAGGGGCAGGACACGCTTGCCTGGGACGATCCCGTGGAAAGGTGCTGCACCGGCCCAGATCATGGATAGATCGACCCCAAGAGCCCTAGGGTCTCGGTGTAGATGATGTTGAGGCTGCTGCCTCCATCCATGAGGACCTTGGAGAGCCTAGCGTTGCCGATGACAGGGTCGACGATGAGCGGGTACCTTCCTAGGCTCGGTACGTAGTCGGGGTGGTTGCCTTGGTCGAAGGTAATGGGCTTATCGGACCAGTCTAGGTAGACTGGCGTCGCTACCTTCACCGAGCAGACCTCCCGGCGCTCCTGCTTGCGGTGTCGAGCCGAGGCATTCGCTACTTGCCCACCATAGATCATGAAGCAGTTGTGGACCTCTGGGAACTCCTCTTCCTTGTCGCCCCCTTCTTGTTGTTGCCTTGGTCCTTGCCACCTTCTACCGAGGGTCCTGCCTTATTAAAGTAATGCCGGAGCATGTCGCACTCTTCAAGGGTGTGCTTGACGGGACCCCTGTGATAGGGGCACGACTCCTTGAGCATCTTGTCGAACATGTTGGCCCCTCCGAGAGGTTTCCGAGGATTCCGGTGCTCGGCAGCAGCGACGAGATCTGCATCAACAGCATCACGTTTTGCTTGCGCCTTCTTCCTAGTCTTCTTCTTCGTGCCACGCTGGACGGATGCCTCGGGGACACCTTCCTTCTGTCTTCCCTGAGGTTGCTTGTCCTTCCGGAAGATGGCTTCGACAGCCTCCTGGCCAGAGGCAAACTTGGTGGCTATGTCCATCAATTCACTCGCCTTGGTGGGCGTCTTATGCCCTAATTTGCTCACCAGGTCCCGACATGTGGTGCCGGCGAGGAAGGCCCTGATGACATCCGAGTCGGTGATGTTGGGCAACTCGGTGCACTGCATTGAAAAATGTCAGATGTACTCTCGCAGGGATTCCTTGGCTGCTGGCGGCAGCTCTGGAGATCCCATGAGTTCCCAGGGCGCACATACGTACCGTGGAAATTTCCAGCGAAGGCCTTGACTAGGTCGTCCCAGTCGAAGATCTGCGTAGGAGGCAGATGCTCCAGCCAGGCCCGGGCAGCGTCGGAGAGGAAAAGGGGGAGGTTGCGGATGATGAGGTTGTCGTCGTCCGTCCCTCCCAACTGGCATGCCAGCCGGTAGTCCGTGAGCCACAACTCTAGCATTGTCTCCCCTGAGTACTTGGTAATGGTAGTCGGGGCTCAGAACCGAGTCGGGAACGGTGCCCGTCGTATGGCCCGGCTGAAGACTCACGGACCTGGTGGTTCAGGCGAAGGACTCCGATCCTCCTCACTGTCGTAGCGTCCCCCGCGCCTGGGGTGGTAGCCTAGGCGCACCTTCTCCTCGAGGCGGGCTCGAAGGTCGCGACGGTGTTGCTCGTCGCCGAGGCGATCCCGGGCTGCAGGTGTCTTGTCTCCTGTGTGCTCGGTGTGGACAGAGGCATCACACTTGCGTCGGGAGGACGCTGCATGATGCTCCGAGGGGCCTCCTTGCCTTCGGGAGGCAGAGCTCTTGGCTCGTCAGATAGCGGCATTTTCCAGGAGGTCCTTGAGTTCTCCCTGGATACGTCACCCCTCGGTGGTGGATGGCTCCGGCATTGTTTGAAGTAACATTGTCGCTGCAGCTAGGTTCTGGCCGGCCCCGCTGAAGGCTGGGGGCAGCCCTGCCCTGGCATCATCAATGATGCGGCGCTAGACGTCCCGGGCCCGATGACGTGCTCCTCTGGCGAGTGCTCGGCCTGCCCACTCCTGCTCGATGTTTTGTCGGAGCTGCACAAGTCGCCCCGTTTCCTCGTCAAGCTTGGCCTGCATCTCGCGGAGTTGCTCGAGCTGTGTGCCCTGACCCCCCGCAGGGACTCGGACCACAGCTAGCTCCTGCGGGATCTCAATGCGAGATGCAGGCACAGGGGCATCATCATCTTCTGGCATGCCGAGGTGGTTGTCTTCGTCGTGATCCCCCTGATCGATGTGGAAACACTCGCGACTTGGGTCGTGACCATCGTCGTCAAGGCTGTGGCCATCGTCAGAGTAACCGGAGAGGCAGTGGTCACATGCGGACATGAGGTTTCGCATGGCAATGGGATCACGGAGTCCGGAGAAATCCCAACCGAAGTCGGGGTCGTCCTCTTCCTCGGAACCCGTGGGTAAGGAGGTTGAGGCAGCCGTCAGCAGGTCTCAGGTTGACCACATATGGTACCCCGGAAGGTCAGGATATGCCCTTGCGAAAGCGCTCGCCGAAGTGGGGTCGCTTGGTGGATCGAAGCTGAATCTAAAAGAAACAGGATGGGAAACGGATGATACCTCCTGGTTGATGGACGGTGGCGAAGTCGCGTCGGGGACGGAATGCGCCGTTATCTCAGGCGCGAGATTAATGCCCAACAAGTCCCTCGCAAGGGTGCTGGCATCATTAGTCCGCCTGGGGTTGGCACGTTGCTGGGAAGCGACACCCGTCGTTGTCTCAGGTGCGAGGATGATGCTCGACATGTCTCCCACAGGGGGGTCAGTGTCGTCGACTCGCTCTGGTCCGACAGCCAACGAGATGCTGCCTCTTGCCTGGCCATGGTTGCTTTGTCTCCTCCTCCTCTGGCGAGGAGGGTGGTAGGGCAAACCCGGGTGTTCCTCTTCTATCACGGGGGGAAGTCGTCGTCGAGTTCGCCCCTGCCGGGCGAGCCGGCGGCCGTCGTTGTTGTTGTTCTGCTGGGGGAGGAGTACCATGTCGTAGCTGCCGTCAGGGGACATGAACTCGAGATTCCCAAAGCGGAGCACCGTCCCGGGCCGAAGAGGCTGCTGAAGATTATCCATCTGGAACTCAACGGGAAAGTATTGCCAACACGCAGCAGCACCCCTACCCGGCGCGCCAACTGTCGGCGTTTTGGACCCGCGAGGACCCTCAACCGACCAGTGAATTTGATGCTGCGTGTCCCTGCCCAGATGGGTTGATGCAAGATGAAACACAAGGGGGAGGATGAGGCTTATATTATCTTGCACCGGGGTGCTCGTAGTAGGGGTTACAAGCGTCGAGAGACAGAGGGTTTGGCCTTGGAGTGAGCCGTCTGAGTTGGCCTCCTTCGCCTCCGCCCTCCTCCTTTTTTCCTCCTTGGGAAGGCCCTGGACATCCCTTTTTATAGATACAAGGAGATGATCCAGCTGTACATATGGGAGTGTAGCTATGCGCTAACGTGGCAGGCGGAGAAGTGCTTGAGCCCTGTAGAAGCGTAGCTGACGGTGCGGCCTGGGGTCCTGCTGACGTTTCTTTGCCTTCGTAGGGAGTTGAGAACAATCAATGTCATGGACGCATGCAGGGAACCATCATTACCTGTTGCCGGAGTAATCTAGATGGGACACCGGTCTTGTTCCTTCGTAGCCTGAGGTAGCTAGCTAGGGGTAGGGTAATGATGTATCCCCTGTGGCGTAGTCAATCCGAGGCCGAGGTCGGGCGAGGCGGCGACTCCTCCGAGGCCGAGGCTGAGGCTGAGGCCCGAGGTCGGGCGAGGCGGTGATTCCTCCGACACCGAGGCTGAGGCCGAGGCCTAGGGTCGGGCGAGGCGGTGATTCCTCCCAGGCTGAGGCCGAGGCCTGGGGTCGGGCGAGGTGGAGCTCCCTGTTGCGCCCAAGGCTGAGGTTGAGGCCGAGGCATGAGGTCGGGTGAGGCGGAGCTCCCTGTTGTGCCCGAGGCTGAACTCGGGGGAGGTCGTGACTTATTGTCGTCAGTTTTACCCTGGGGGTTGGCACAGTAGTCGGAACGGGGTGAATAGTGTTGTTTCCCTGTCAGAACGATCAGTAAAGGGGGCGAAGTGACTGCGGTCATTTCAACCTTGCCTACTGAGGCGCGCGTGTCAGGATAAGATGTCAGGTGATCCCTGCATTAAATGTGCATGCGATACGGTCGGTGGTAAGGCGATATGGCTGAGATCGGTGTACGACAAAGTTTGCCCGAGCTTGGCCTCGGGCGAGCCGGGGGTGTGCCCACTGCTTGAGGAGGCCCTCGGGCGAGGCGTGAATCCGTTCGGGACTACTGTTCTTGCCCGAGGCCGGGCTCGGGCGAGACGAGATCGCGTCTCATGGCAGACGAGGCCCTGACTTGAACAATGCTTGTCAGTCTTTACGGTTTGTTCTGAAGATGTTTTTCAGCCGTGTTTAGGAGTATTGAAGGTACCCCTAATTACGGTACCCGACACCGCTAGTTTCCAAAGTTCATATATATAAGCTATAGTGGATTAGAATTAATTTTATGTATCACCATATTATATTTGTATTCTATAATTTATACTATGTGTTGGAACTTGCTCTCAGCTGCAAGGGGATCCAACAAGGGTGAACAGTGATGACAACAGGGCACTCGCGCTAGATGGCAAAAGCTCTGTTAATCTGGCCTCTCACGGGCACTGTACAGGGGTATTTATAGGTACCTGAGCGCGCAGCACCTCGAGCTAAGGACGCATGTGCCCTCAGGTACCTAGGTTATCCCAAGAATATTCCCATAAAGCGGGGTTACAGACCGTAATTACAGGAATGCTTTTACAACATAGGCCCATAACACAGGGCGGCCAAGCGGGGCCCGTTACGACGGGCCGGATTGCACGTGGGCCTCCGAGCACGGCGAGGCCGCGCCGTGGGATGCCCTTCGTCGCCAGTCTTCGCTTGGAACGGAAGAAGCGAAGGGTGTCCCCGCCTGTTTTGTTTCTGTCAGTTCAGCTGCTGCAGCGAAGGCTTCGAGCGAAGGGTGGCGCCTTTGCCTTTGCCCCAACAATTGCCCTCCGAGGGACCAGTTCGACAAAGTCACCTGGTGCCGAAGACGTCGTTAGATGGCGGAGACGCTGCCCTCGCTCGAAGTGGTTCCGCGGGGGTTTTTGATGTGACCGTTGATTGACGGCGTACTGTTGGATTGCGGGTTTCCCGAAGCGCCGCGCCCTGTCTATAAAAGGGGGCGGGGGTCGGCGCTTTTTGAACTTCACCTTCCGCGCTCCGCGAAAACCCTAGCCGCCCTTTCCGCCGACTTGCTGCTCGTCTGCCTGCCACGGTCTTGTTCGCCGGAGATCTGGCTCGAGTGAAGCAGACCGCCCGCCGCCGCCGACGGTACGTTGCGATGCCGTCCTCGTCTTCTTCCGCTGCCGCTACGCCGCCGGCCGTTCCCTCGCCGCCGGCCGCCGCCTCGTCTGAGGAGACGCTGAGTAGCTTAATGGTGGAGGAGTTGCACGCCGGCGACTCTGTTGATTTCGGCGTATCGCGGATCTCGTCGGCCCGCGTGCAAGATATGCAGCGGTTGGGTTACTTCGGCGGCGGAGTTGGTCGAGTCCCGGGGGCGGAGGAAGTCCCCGAGCCAGAGGGCGAGTTGGTCGTTTTCGAGGCGTTCTTCGCCGCCGGGCTCCGCTTGCCTGCGCACCGGTTTGTTGGCGATGTCCTGCGCAGGTTCAACGTTCAAATACACCAGCTGACACCGAATGCCATAGTGGCACTGTCGAAGTATGTCTGGGCGACGACTTCGTACGGCGGACAGCCATCGGTGGAAGTTTTTGCGAAGTATTATTGTTTGCATTGGCAGAAGAGGATGATTGGAGGCGAAGTCGCTCAGTTTGGATCCTGCACATTCACGCCGAAGACCGGCAAAACCACGATGCAGGTGGTCGAGTTGGTTCCTTGCGCCCGCAACAAGTGGGGCAACTGGAATGAATTTTGGTTTTACGTCGCTGAGGGTACCGTCGAAGGCCATGAGGGACTCCCCGTGTCCGCGATGTGTTCTCATTTTTACTCAGCGTATCCGCCCTTTGAAGTGCCGGAGGAGGATGAGGACGGAGGGGCTCTTCGGTGCGCCGCCGGCCTGAGCAGTGGGCGCGACTTGGTTGAAGAGTTTGTGGCGTACGGGGTGTGGCCATTGGCGCGTGGCTGGGCGTTGGGCGAAGTATGCCCTCGCCAGATGCCTTTTCATGGTGGACGGGTGGTGCGGAGTCCCGCCTTCGCCCTGAATCTACAAAGTCACGATCCGGCCGTCGTTGTGCGTGAGGCGGAGGATGGGGCGGTGCGGCTTGTTGGACGCTACGTGCCGAGGACAGAGGGCCAGCGCAGCTGGGATATCCACGGGTCGAATGACCGCTTGAACAGGGTTTTTGAATTAAATCAATTGCCGTATGACGGCTACCCTGGTCAAGACGATGTGGACCGCCGTGGGAAGAGACCGGTGGTGGAGACCGGAGACGACCCTGCGCCGGCGGCCGCCCCGTCCTCTAAAAAGAGAAAATTAGGTACTGCTATGGGAGGACTTGGGGTTTCTGATCGTTTTGCTAGAGAGTTGACGAAGACGTGCGCGGCCCCGTGGGAAAGGATGTCTTCGCCCGAGCTCCGGGAGTCTTTGGCTCGGATGCTGAGGGTTACCGGGGGTTGTTGGCCTAGGAATGTTCCTGTCCCCTGTGCGGCTGGCGAGGACTTTTTTACATCTCGCATGGTTCGTGAATGGAGGGTTTTTCCTTACGGGCGGAATATTGCTGATGTTGTGTCAGCAGTGATGGACAAGGATCGCCAGGGAGCTGCACAAAAGCACCAGGTGGCTATCAGGCTCGTTGAAGCCAGGCCGAAGAGGCAGCGGGGGACTGCGAAGGCTGCGGCCTCCGGCGGAGGCCGGCCGCCGCTGGCGGCGAAGTCGAGCGTCCCTGCATCTAGCAAGGCGCCGGAGGCAACGGTAGGCGCCGAAGGCTCGAAGTCGGCGAAGGCGGTGCCGCCGTCCAGCGGAGTGGCGGAGGTCGCGAGGGCGGCCCGAGCGTTGCCGTTGGCGGGCAAACGTGTCGCCGACTTCGTCACCGATATTAGCGTGGACGACTATCTCGGTGGTAGGTCGTTGGATTTTTTTTTTAATCGGTTCATTGGTACGCTGCAGGGTTGGGCGAAGGCCAACTTGCTGTGGTTGCGCCTGGCGCGGCGACCACGACGGCTGCCGCAGCGCCGAAGGCGAAGGGCGGGGCTCTTAGCGCCGGTGGCGAGGCGTCGGCCCTCGCGGTTGTCATGGATGAGGCGGGCGCTGCGTCTCGCCGGCTGGCAGAGGCGACGGAGGCGCTATGTCAGGTCCGCTGAGTTGGACCTCGTCCCCCCCCCCTTTTTTTTAGGACCACAGTCTTACGATTGTTCTGCAGGTGGCTGACTTCGCTAGCCGCACTACGTCGGGGGCCCTCATGGCAGCCGTGGCTGCCGAATTCGAAAGACTTCGGACGCAACACGCTGACGCCGTCCGCGAAAAATCGGTCGCCGACAGCAAGTGCCGCAAGCTGGCGGAGAAGGTGGCCACACTTGAGGACGAGAAGGCCGCCCTCCGTCGCCAGCTGGCGGGGGAAAGGAGGGAGACCAACGAAGCCCTTGTCAAGGCGCAGGCTACGCAGGTGGAGGCCAACCTGGCACGGGCGGAGGGCAATCTTGCCAGGGAGCGCGCCGAGCAGTTGCAGGAGCGGCTCACCGCCCTGGAGAGCCGCGTGAAGGGGGCCGAGGCCGCGGCACGAGCGGAGGCAGAGCGGACGCGCCAACTGCTCGTAGATACATACCGTGGCCTGGGCACGGGGACTGGTGAATTCGAAGTACCGGATCGAGAGCCCGGACTTCGGTGCCTGGAGTGGGTGCAGGAGGAGCTACAGGCGCTCCCCACCGTCGTGGAGGGGTTTATGGCGTATGCCTCCCTGGTCACCTGCGAGGGGGCGATGAACGCGCTCTCCCGCGAAGGGTGCCAGCACTTCGAGGTCTTCGACCAAGTCGAAGAGGACTTTGAGCGAGATATCTTCAAGGTCGAGGACATCTTCAAGGTCGAGGACCCCATAGTGAAGGATTCTGCCGGGGCTATCTTCGACCGGCTGTGGGGCCCACACGGGCGCGAGGTGGTCAGGGAGCGCGCCGAGACGGCGAGGGCTCAGGTAACGTTTTCGCTTGTTTGGTATTTGTTGGACATGGGCTGTGTGCGTGTTTGATGAATTTTGTGTGTTTTGGCTTAGGCGGCGCGTGGCGAGAGGGTCGACGACTTCGGGGCGCTGAACAGCATGTTGGCTGACCCGGAGTCGGCCCCGGCGGAGGCTGTGTCCGAGGTCGCCCTGGCGCCGACCCCGGCCGCATCCGCTGCGGCCGGCGAAGGCCTGCCCCCAGAGGTCGCCGAAGGCGCGCCTGATGCTTCTGCAGCTGCCGCGCCGAGTGCTGAGGATCCCGCAGTGGTAGCGGCGGAGATAACAGCGGAAGCAGAGGCAGAGCCAACAGCGGAGGCTCCCGCAACGTCAGGGCCGTCGCAGGTGGCGTAGTAGGTGTAGAGGGTTGGGGAAGTTTGTACATGTTACTGAATTTTGGTTGCTGCGCAGGTTCAAGATTTTGGGCCCGCACACGCAACCGCTACTACTAAATTTTTGGCGGCTACGACCGCGGAAAATGGTAATGAATGTGGTGGTTCTTCATCTGAGTTTTTTGATTGTGCTGACTCTGGGAGCTCGATTGAGTGGACGGAGTCGTCGGAGGACTTGGACTACTTCGCGGCCTTGGATGTGGCTGCGACGGAGGCCTCGCCGCACGCCGCGGATGCAGGAGATGTGCCAGGTCCTTGCACCGGGCGACGGCGGCGAAGGGCAGTTGCGAAACGTATGGTTAGTGGGGCGGAGGGGGCTCGGCTTCGCGTAAGTGGGGCTGGTCGGCAGGAACTGTTGTCTTTGCCGACCGCCGAGAATATAGGTGAAGGGGAACTGCGAAGTCTTTTTACGGGTGAGGAGCTCAGGATAATGTTATTTAATTATAGGGAGATGGGAATTATTCCTAAGGTTGAGCCGATGTAGAGTGTGGTGCCCTTGCTTGTATATGTAGAGGCTTGTGTGATGAAATTGTGTGCCCTCGCGTGCATATGTGTGTGCGAAGGCGTTGTGTACTTTGTCTGGTTTGTTTTGTTGCGCTGTGTTGACGTGATTATAGTTGGTCTTGGCGTGGACGGTTTGATGTTGTCGTTTCAGCCTTTGTTGTGCTAGTCCGGTTGTACCCTTAGGTGTCTTCTGCACAGATAGTCTTCGGTTTTTTCGCACTTGTTGTGCTAACCCGGCTGCACCGTTAGGCGACTTCTGCGCGGATAGTCTTCGCGATAGACTTAGATTTTTTTCGGCACTTGTTGTGCTAATCCGGCTGCACCCTTAGGCGACTTCTGCGCGGGTAGTCTTCGCGATAGACTTAGATTTTTTTTTGCGCACTTGTGCTAATCCGGCTGCACCCTTAGGCGACTTCTGCGCGGATAGTCCTCGCGATAGACTTAGATTTTTTCCGCACTTGTTGTGCTAATCCGGCTGCACCCTTAGGCGACTTCTGCACGGATAGTCTTCGCGATAGACTCAGATTTTTTTCCGCACTTGTTGTGCTAATCCGGCTGCACCCTTAGGCAACTTCTGCGCGGATAGTCTTCGCGATAGACTCAGATTTTTTTCCGCACTTGCTGTGCTAAACCGGCTGCACCCTTAGGCGACTTCTGCGCGGATAGTCTTCGCGATAGACTTAGATTTTTTTTCCGCACTTGTTGTGCTAATCCGGCTGCACCCTTAGGCGACTTCTGCGCGGATAGTCTTCGCGATAGACTCAGATTTTTATCCGCACTTGTTGTGCTAAACCGGCTGCACCCTTAGGCGACTTCTGCGCGGATAGTCTTCGCGATAGACTTAGATTTTTTTCCGCACTTGTTGTGCTAATCCGGCTGCACCCTTAGGCGACTTCTGCGCGGATTTGTCGCACGCGAGGGTAGCTAGCGCTTAGCCTCGCGGTGACCTCGTGGTGGTCGAATGTCGAAGACCGTCATCGCGGTCTTTTTCGACGCATGTCTTTGCGGGGGATTTTTCACGCATATATTACATGGCTCCGCCTCGTTAAAAACCTCACCCCCCGGGAGGAAAAGAGTGCGGGCCGGTGCAAGATTGTTTTTGCGAATTACAAGGGCGAAGACAGCCCTGAGGAATCAAACAAAAAATTTGCGGAGGTTGTCGATGTTCCAGGAGTGCTCCAGGTCCTCGCCGTTTGGCGTTGTGAGCCTGTAAGCGTTGGGGGAAGCTTTTGTCTTGACGATGAAAGGGCCCTCCCACCTGGGCTCCAGCTTGCCCTTGGACTCCGTCCGAGCTGTTCGAATGAGTACGAGGTCCCCCTCGCTGAACTCCCTCGGGATGACTGAGAGGTCGCGCCATGCTTTGGTTTGGGCTTGATACTTGTTCAGGGCCTGTAGGGCGAAGACACGGTCTCCGTCGATGAGATCCTTTGAAGTTGGCTCGTCCACATCAGGGACGGCTGACGGAACTGTTCGCGGGGACCCGTGCTTTATTTCTTGCGGGGTCATGGCCTCCGATCCGTATAGAAGACGGAAGGGAGTAAACCCGGTCGCCCTGCACTCAGTCGTGTTTAGTGCCCAGACTGCCTCAGGTAAGAAATCGGTCCATCTGCCCTTTTTTCATCAAGGAGCATTTTTTTGATAGCTGTGAAGATTTTCCCGTTGGCGCGCTCCACGACCCCGTTGGACTGCGGATGATAGACTGAGGCGAAGGCAAGCTTGGTGCCAATGGAGAAACAAAAATCCTTGAAGTCTTGGTGTCAAACTGCTTGCCGTTGTCGACTGTTAGTTCGGACGGTACTCCGAAGCGGCAAACGATGTTCTGCCAGAAGAATTTTTGGGCAGTCTTTGATGTTATTGTAGAAACAGCCCGTGCCTCGATCCATTTGGTGAAGTACTCGACCGCGACGAAGGCGAACTTAAGGTTCCCCTGAGCGGTGGGCAGGGGTCCGACAATGTCGAGACCCCAGCACTGGAGAGGCCATGTATGGGCGATCAGCTTTGTATACTGCGAAGGGCCGCCTAACCGAGGGGAAAACTTCTGGCAGGCTTCGCAGGACCGAGTGACCTGATTTGCGGCGTAGATCATTGCGGGCCAGTAAAAGCCCTGGCGGATCACCTTAGCAGCTAGGGCCCTCGGCCCCGCGTGTGAGCCGCACGTGCCACTGTGGACTTCACGTAGAATCTGCATGCCTTCGGCCTCGATGACGCACTTAAGCATTGGCTGACTGACCCCTTTTTTGTAGAGTTGGCCTTCAATCAGAGCGAAGTCTCGGCTTCGATGTCTGAGACGCTTGGCCTCAATGATGTCGGCTGGATGATAATACCCCTGCAGGAACAGGGTTATGGGTGCCCGCCAGTCTTCGGTCATGATGAGGTTGACTGTGCGGTGGCCCTCGCTGTCATTGGTTATTTGGAGCCCTTCGGGGCTCCGGACTGCTGGCGTGCCGATGACATGAAAGAACACGTCGGAGGGCAGAGTTTCGCCCCTGGCCGCGGCCTTGGCCAATGCGTCGGCCTCCTCATTCTTGGCCCGATCCACATGCTGCAAGGTGAACCCCCTGAACTGCCTCTTGAGACTTCGGATGGCCGCGAGGTACTGCATGAGTGCGGGGTCCTTTGCTGCATAGTCTTTCTCGACTTGGCCGGCAACTACTTTGGAGTCTGTTTTGATGATGCAGGTGGTGACTTTGAGGGCCCTTAGCTTGCGGAGGCCGAGGATGACTGCTTCGTATTCTGCTATATTATTTGTGCATCTGTCGGATTCCAGATTGAAGCTGAGTCGTGCTGCATATCTGTGCTTGACCCCGACTGGTGAGGTTATGACTGCAGCGACGCCTGCCCCCGCATGGCACCATGCGCCGTCGCAATGGATCGTCCAAGTCTTCTCTGCGGACGGATCTGGCTGTGTTGTTGGCCCAGTCCAGTCGACGACGAAGTCTGCCAGGACTTGAGACTTGATAGCTGTCCTGGGCTCGAAGCAGATGTGGTAGCCGGAGAGTTCGGCCGCCCACTTGGCAATCCTCACCGACGCCTCCGGGTTTCTGAATAATTCGCCGAGCCCCCTGTTTGAGGTGACTCGGACCTTGAATGCTTCGAAGTAATGGCGCAGTTTGCGCGACGACATGACGACTGCGTAGGCAATCTTCTCCAGCTCTGTCATGTTGCACTTGGACGGTGTCAGCACTTCAGAGACATAATACACGGGGCACTGCCGGACCACGCCCTCGACAGTCTGCTCCTGCACTAGTGCCGCGCTGACCGCATGTGGCGAAGCCGCGACGTAGAGCAGCAAGGGGAGCGAGGGGTCGGGGCTGGTAAGGACGGCCAACTCTGTCAGGTACTGCTTTAATGAGGCGAAGGCCGCCGCCTGCTCTGGTCCCCAGGCGAAGTCTTTTGCACCACGGAGTGTCTTGAGGAAGGGGAGACTTCTCTCGGCGGACCTGGATATGAATCTGTTGAGAGCGGCCAATCTGCCTGTCAGGCGCTGGACGTCCCTGACGGACTGCGGAGGCGTCATGTCCAAGATAGCCTGAATCTTGGTTGGGTTGGCCTCGATGCCGCGGTGTGATACCAGGTAGCCCAATATTTTGCCCTGGCGAACGCCGAAGACACACTTTTCCGGGTTTAGGTGGAGTTGTGCGTCCCGCATGTTCGCGAATGTTTCGGCGAGGTCGGCGAGGTGGTCCTCCTTGCTCTTGCTGGCGACGACAATGTCGTCTACATATGTGAATATGTTTCTGCCAACCTACCCCTCGAGCACTGTTTTGGTAAGCCTGGAGAAGGTGGACCCGGCGTTCTTGAGTCCCTCCGGCATTCTGATGAAGCAATATGTGCCGAAGGGTGTTATGAAGCTGGTGCTAGCCTTGTCCTCTTCCTTCATGTATATCTGGTGGTAACCGGAGAAGCAATCGAGGAGGGACATGACCTCACATCCGGCCGCGCTATCGACTATTTTGTCGATCCGTGGCAACGGGAAATTGTCCTTTGGGCAGGCTTTATTGAGACTGGTGAAGTCGATGCACATTCGCCACTTCCCGCTCTTTTTCTGCACCATTACGACATTGGAGAGCCATGTGGGGTAAGCCACCGGCTCGATGAATTTGGCCTCCAGGAGGCGGTGCACCTCTGCCTTGGCGGCCTCCGTCTTTTCGTCGGACATCTTGCGAAGCCGCTGCTTTTTTGGTCGTACCGAAGGGTCGATTCCCAGACTATGCTCAATTATTGAACGGCTGACCCCGACCAGATCGAGGGCCGACCAGGCGAAGACATCTTTGTTCTTGGACAGGCAGCAGAGGAGCTTTTCTTCTTCATGCGAAGTAAGGTCTTCGCTGATAATGACTGTCTGCCTGGGCGTGGCCTGGTCGAGGGGGACAGTCTTGGTCCCGTCGTGGCTCTGCAGCTGCGCCTTGTCATGTTGCTTATTGGTTGGGCTGGCAGGCGCGGGGGCTTCGCGTTGGGCCGTGAGGCAGTGCACGTTTCTTTGACCGGGCACGAAGTCCCGCTCTATGTTACGCGCAGTCTGTTGATTGCCGAAGACTGTGATAACGCCTAACGGACCTGGTATCTTCATACATAGGTACAGTCCGTGAATGGCTGCTTCGAACTTATTGATGGAGCCCCGGCCCATGATGGCATTGTAAGGGTATACCATGTCCACAATGTCAAAGGTTATTTGCTCGCTTCGGGCATTGGGTGCTACACCGAAGGAGAGAGGCAGCTCTATTTTGCCGACGGGGAAGGTGCCTTTGCCGCCGAAGCCATACAATGGGTTGTCCGAAGGCTTAAGCAGGCTGTGGCTTATGCCCATGCGATCGAAGGCGTGGAGGAAGATGATGTCCGCCTGGCTGCCGTTGTCAACGAGGACCTTGTGCAGGTCCCAGCCTGCCACGCTGCAATTGATAACCATGGCATCGCAGTGGGGGCGCTGCGCAAGTCGACATCCCGTGCGTCGAAGGTTAGCGGTATGTGGGACCACTTTGTCTGCACGACTGGGCCCGTGACGGCGACATGGTTGATGCTGCGGTAGTGGTCCCGCTTCTGCCGCTTGGTGTCGAAGTCGGTGCTGGACCCCCCAGTTATCATGTGGATGACTCCGCGATGTTAGAACTTGCTCTCAGCTGCAAGGGGATCCAACAAGGGTGAACAGTGATGACAACAGGGCACTCACGCTAGATGGCAAAAGCTCTGTTAATCTGGCCTCTCACGGGCACTGTACAGGGGTATTTATAGGTACCTGAGCGCGCAGCACCTCGAGCTAAGGACGCATGTGCCCTCAGGTACCTAGGTTATCCCAAGAATATTCCCATAAAGCGGGGTTACAGACCGTAATTACAGGAATGCTTTTACAACATAGGCCCGTAACACAGGGCGGCCAAGCGGGGCCCGTTACGACGGGCCGGATTGCACGTGGGCCTCCGAGCACGGCGAGGCCGCGCCGTGGGATGCCCTTCATCGCCAGTCTTCGCCTGGAACGGAAGAAGCGAAGGGTGTCCCCGCCTGTTTTGTTTCTGTCAGTTCAGCTGCTGCAGCGAAGGCTTCGAGCGAAGGGTGGCGCCTTTGCCTTCGCCCCAACACTATGCTCTCCAACTTACTTTTCTATAATAGAAATATAACATATTAATATCTTTTTCATACTTCCAACAATAAAAATATATATTTCACATAAAACCATTAGTACAAAGAATCTCTATAGCGGTGGCCGTACAACTATTTGCACTGGCGTTTTTCAGTACCGTCAGTGTTAGCGGCCCGCATTTCCACTGACGGTTATTTTGGAACCGTTGGTGAAAATGTTATTTTCACTGGCGGTTTTCTTACAGAAACCGCCGGTTCTCTTAACCAACTGCTGCTAGAAATAAAATTTCACTGGTGGTTTGCTTAATAAAACCACTAGTGGAAATTCACTTTCAAGTGGCGGTTTTCTTTATTAAGACACCAATGGTAGTTTTCCCGCCTTTTTTTAAATTTTCGAACAAAACTGAATTTTGCATATATTTCCACACATAAACAAATATATATATATATCAATATATGTTGATATTCATGTTGAAAGCAACATGGAATTAAATTCTATCATACATTTATATACATCAAAGTCTTGTGTTTAATTACAACCATCACACATTCTATACATCAAGGTTTTCACCTAAGCTCTAATAACTATCTCGGCTAAGAGATAGTCTACTAATTTTTGTGAGTACTCCAAACTCTAGCCTAGCTAATGTACCGGTAGAATCGAGATATTTTCCTTTAACGGGAATGACGTTTTCATTATGAATGTGCATAGGTCCTCAATTATGCCATACAATGCACCTTTGGTCAAGTTCTCCAGCTTTCCTCGTTGAAATTCATGTGAAGGAAGTTTATAAACATCATCTATTTACACTCGATAACAGATTTTCATCTTTAATGACATAAATACATAGATGACTATTACTAATAATACCTGGCTAGGGTTCGTGATGTATTGTCCGTTCTGTCTCATGAACTATCACACATAGAACCCACATAGGACTGATCTGGATGGTTGCTTGTGGAACTACATAACGGGAGATTGGTTATTTAGTTGCAACTTTGTCCTATGTACGTACATGTATGATATGTAGTCATAAATTTACATAGTTACCGGCCATTTATAGTAGATGTCTAGTGGCACGCTTTTTTCGACATGTCATACTTTCCACCTCTCGTTTTATAGAATCTATAAGCCATGTGATCTCAAATAGAATTACCATGTTATTCTCAAAATTTCATCGATAAAAGTATGCATGCATAGAAAAGGCTTACCGCTCTAAGATGCTGAGGAATTTTGCATATGTCGAAGGGTCGTAATCCAAGGAGTCGAGCACCAGCACCTTTCCAACCTTGGGATAATAAAGTAAGCATATCCAGTGGTCCCTGTATGAATCAAATTTGTGATAAATGTGTATTGAAAATATTAATTTTATTTATACAAAATCATATAATACTTCGTATGCTAGAGCAGAATCCGGATGTGACTTTCAAGTTCTTGAGCCAAACACGCATCACATATTTCTCATCTACATTGAGATTGTAGCTTGCTGCTGGGAGATGGTACTTCCCCTTTTCTAGAAAAACAGGATGCAGTTCTTTTTTATACCTAAATTTACCAATGAATTGAGCCTTTCTTTTGTTTTGCCCTTTATGTTTAGCAAGGTGCCAATTATGCTTTCAAACACGTTCTTTTGAACATGCATACCATTGATCGTGTGCTGCACAAATAGTCGAAGAAAATAGACTTATTCTTGAATGTAGCCCCCGGAGCTGGTTTGGCATCCTTCCTTTTGTTTCCGTCTTTTGTCTTCTTTTTGAAAACAAATTTGATATTCCTAACTATTCCAAAAACTCTTTGACCTTTATTGTTACCCGATGGAGCAGTAGAATGTAGTTCATCATTATTGTCAAAGTACTTATCCATCTTTCGCATGCGGTACCTATGTCCTTCCAATAAAAAGTGTATGTGCCGCATGTATACTATCTTCTTAGATACATAAAGGGACATGTAAGTGGTTCCATCAATGCATACTGCACAACCAACCTTTCCCTTAAACTGGCCTGATAATGTGAAGAGAGCAGGGTAATCATTGATCGTAACAAAAAGAATTGCTCTCAACGCGAATGAATCTTTACGATACTCATCCAACATTTGAACACCTGTTTCCCACAATATTTTCATATCCACCATTAAGGGCCCCAAAAATACATCCATGTCAACTCCAGGTTGTGTAGGTCTAGAAATAAGGATGGTTAACAAAATGTACTTTTATTACTACATCAACCATGGAGGAAGGTTGTAGATGGTGAGGATCTCCGGCCATGTGCTATGCTTGCTGCTCCTCTTAGCCAATGGATTCATTCCATCAGTACTTAGTGTGAACCTAACATTTCTTGGTTCATCAAAAAGTCTCAGTGGTTGTCATTAAAATCTTACCACTTCTTCCCATCGACTGGATGTCAAAGCTTCCCATCGTTTTTGTGCTCATCAAAAGCATGCTAGCTCATAATTTTGGCATCCTCAGGCTTGGCGAACAAACTCCTCAATTGATCAATGATGGAGAGGTATCACATCACCAAAGCAGAAATCTTTTTGAGCGCATAATAGTCTACTTTTTCTTTGCTCGTGGATTTTGAAGTCCTTTTTGGGTTTACGGATGCAGCACACTCTTCCTCTCGATAGTCTTTATTCATCTTAAACTTACTTGCACCGTAATTTGGATAGCTCTTCAAGTTATTATAATCATCACCTCAATAAAGGATATAGTGATTTCTACATGCGTGGATCTTCTCCACACCCATAGTGAGCGGACTGATTAGTTTGTGTGCATAGTACGTGTTAGCAGGCACTTTGTTGTCCTTTAGAAGCATGTCTGTGATAATACTCAAGAACGCATCGAAGACAGCATCAGACAAACTATATCTTGCTTTTAACAGCAACAACTTTATCATAGACCTGAGCATCGTGAACTCTTTGGTACAACCCTTAGACTCGTCGTACAAAGGCTCTTCTGATGCCTTCTTCGGGGACTCCATACCTTTCATGAAGAATGTCGATGGATCTGTATGATGACACAATATTGGCTTTAACAACTCTATATCTTCCTCATCTATAACATTTGATAGAGCATGAGTTCTATCACGTTCATTTCCTCCATCGTAACCATGATCGGTAACATTTGGCACTACATGTTCGCTCTGTGGAAAAGGTTGTGTCTCGTGAACGAATTGAAATCTATCGTCAATGTTCTCAGGGCTTCCAGTTGTATAAGGCGAAGAGCTACCCTCTCCATGCTTTGTCCAAATTATGTAATCCTTCACAAATCCTCGGCATACCAGATGAAATATGATTTGTTATGTGTCATCAAATACAACAGTATTTTTGCAGTCCATGCATGGACAATATATGTGTTTTGTCTTTGTTGTCCAAGCATAGTTCGTAGCGACATCAATAAACCTATGGACCTCGAATATGTATGATGGATCTAGCCTTGATAAGTTATACATCCAGGATTGTCTTTCCATCATCACCTGCAAAAAAGTAACATAAACACAATACAAGAACACAAATTGGCAAGAGAAACATAAACCAACATTTCGTAACAACTATTTATATCATGGATAAACAAAAAATGGCAAAAGAAACATAAACCAACCTTTCTTAGCAACCCTCTTCCAAAAAGTAAAGATCAAAACATCCCCACTTGTATGTTGTGAAATACTAGAAGTCGGGCTGCACGCGAGCTACACAGTTCCTATCGGAAAGGATGAAGGGGTATTTATACAACAAAGGTCACAGGAGGTTGGATTAGACAACCTAGATACTTTATCTCTAATACATGGTGAAACTCTAGATCCAAAATGTGGCTACAATTGAGGAAAATGAACAAAAATATGCAAGAGAGAAATTCTTAATACTCAAACCTATCTCTAACACACATGGTGAAAGCCTAGTTCCAATATGTAGCTAAAATTGAGAAACAATTAACATTAATTGGTAATTAAAACATAATTAACCCTACCTTTCGTAGCAACTAGTAAAAACAATCTTAATTACCAAACCTATGTTCCTCTCTCTCCTTACAACAAATGCACCATTCATTAAACAACTAAATATGTCATGGATAAACTGATTTGAGAACTAACCATGAAAAAGGAGAGAGGGTGGACAAAATCTATCCATCTTAAGCAACATCATTTGAGGAAATAGAGAAAATAACCTAGTTATACTCCTCTCTCACATGGTGAAACCATATATCCAAAATGTGGCTAAAATTGAGCTAGAATGAACAAAAATTGACAAGAGAAAAATAAACCAACCTTTTAGCAACCTTCTTCCAAAAAATGAAGATCAACCCCACTTGTATTTTGTGAAATCTGGACTTCCAAAATCGCCTCCAATGGAAGTTGGTTGTGAGCTACAGCTACTGTCGGGGAGGAGAAGGCGTATTTATAACTCAAATTTCACTGGTGGTTGGCTGAAGAAACCGCCAGCGGAAACCTATTTCCACTGGCGGTTCTCTTAACACAACTGTCTGGGCAAACAGGCTATTTCCACTGGCGGTTGGCTTAAGGAACCACTAGTGGAAATTGTATTTTCACTGGCAGTTCTTTTATACCAACCGCGAGTAGAAATAGCATGTTTCCACTGGCAGTTTTATCAAAAGAACCGCCAGTGGAAATAGGTTTCCACTGGCGGTTCCTTAAGCCGGTCCCACCTGTTTATTTTCACTGGCGCGCGGTAACTAAAACCATTAGCTTATAGCTCTTTTCTACTAGTAAACTATATTATTAGCTTAACTAATTTATACATAAATTATTATTGTTAGAATGGAATTACCAACCTTATAAGAAAAATCAAAAGAAGCATCCCCGCACACATGAATATTAGACATATATAGTGTAAATCCACCACTCAGGAGAATGATAGACTAAAAACAGTAGTTAAAGAATAACCATACCCAAATATTTCTCCAACATCGTTAATAACCATGTTAGCATTTTTATTTGCTTAAATTTATGTTCTAGGAATGCACTTGCCTAGTCATCATCGTTCCCACAAACAAAGCAACCACCTTCTTTATTCTTTTTCTTCTTAAACACAATTGATTGCTTAAACTTCAAGTTGTTCTCTTTCTTATTTTTTATTACTACTACTACTACTACTACTACTACTACTACTACTACTACTACGACGACGACGACGATGACGATGAAATGCATTAGTTTCTTTTATACCACCTTGGCACTAGAAGACTCAACTCCTTTTCCATGAGTGTCTTTTGTTCTCACCCTTTATTCAACATCGAGACCCAATAAGCTAAGTCACATTAAATTTTTATCTCTTATGTTTTAGATGTTAGAAATATGCCCTAGAGATAATCATAGAGATGAGCATATTTCTTTGTATCCATGATATATATATTGCTTAATTGAATATCCATGGAAGGCACCTTGTATTGATTAGCAATTATGTGAATTGTTTGTGAGATTCTTTACTTATATGGTTATTCTAAATGATGTCCCTAGTCAGAGTCGACGACTAGCACATGTATTAGTTGATGACTACATTTCACAAGTCATGAACATAGAGATGTTAAACTAATAATGTGGGCGCATGTATGACATGAGGCTGGACCGACCCAACGTGAGATATTGTAATATAGTTCTCTTTTTGCAACATGAATACTGTATCCTTAGACCTGAGATTGTCGCATGTTCTCAAGATGTGAATTGACTTACTTAGTGACTATCAAACGCTATTCCGTAACTGGGTAGTTATAAAGGTAGTTTTGGGTTTGTCAGGAAGCATGCTATGAGGCATGGTTAGTCAAGATGGAATTTGTCCCTCTCTTTGTGAGAGAGATATCTCTAGGCCCCTCGAGTGATTGGATCAAGAAATGCATGGCCGTGCTAGGGTTAAGAGTTAACCATTGAAAGGATTCCAATTCACAGTATCGAGAAAGAGAGGTCAGCTTAGAGCCAGACCAAATATCATGAGACAAAGGGAACAACATGTACGTAATGTTGCAATGGTTCGTCTGATATGATCTTTACGTGCGCATAGGAGTTGACATGTCTTGCTAGAGGCCGCTGTCAATTATTGGGCCAAGTAAGAGTACTCGGGCTATGTCTATTTGTACGTGAACCTATAGGGTCACACACTTAAGGGGAAAGAAGCCTAACTCGGATTAGATCCGAAATTAGACTGGGCTTTAGGGTTACTGATGGGCCTCGGTGTCAGAAGCCCACTATAATGCCTATATAATGAGGGGCGGGGGCGCGGTTAGGCTAACCCTAATCGGCCACTAGCAAACGAGTAGCCGCTCGCCTCTCGCCCTCGCCAAGCCGTCGTCGCGAACCTAGCAGTTCGGTACGTGGCGCTTCCTCCCTGTACGTGTGGATACCTCGGAGGTGCTACATCTGGAGCACTAGGACGAACCGTGCGAGGACGTGAAGGACGCCGACGACTGCACGGCACTGCTCGACGCGTTCGTCTACATCGAGACGTCTTCCGCTGCTCTGCGCGTCTAGTGGTAATTCCATGACCTATAACCGCAGTAGTTCTTGGTTTTATGGGGTTGAAAATTTTGTTTTGCGCTAGCGTAGCCTCCCCGTAATCCTTCATTAGAGAGTTAGCAAAATCCCTCTGAGAAGGTGGTAGTTTTTGCGATAATACTGCTAGATACAAACTTATCGGGAAACACACATGGATATTGCTCGAGTTCTATAGCTAGTGTCTATATCTCATGACCTCGTTCCACTACTAAATAGTTATCAACCATTCTATAGTCATATAGCTTCTCCATGATGTATAACTCATTACTAGCATAAAAAATACAAAACTTTTTATCAAGTGTATCCCATATTTTTTTCTCAATTTTTCATGTTATGTAAGAATCTACATATTTATCAGCAAGAACAATGATCACGATGCCTAAAAATAGGTTATTAGCAACCTTAAACGCCTTTTTCTCTTCAGGAGTAAACTATTCGGATTTCTCCTATGAGGTGTGATAGCAATCCATTGCTATCAACCATAGGATCATCTTACCTTATCATCTTTTGTAAAAGCTCTCATCAAATTCACTTGGCTTTAACATAGTAGCAAAACCACTTACAAAAAATGTCTAATACTAGATTTTTGGATTATTAGAAATTTAGGCATTTTCATGTTTAATGTAATATACAAATAACCTAGAAAATTTATGGCAATATGTATGTGTATGTATGTAATACTGCTACTCGCAATAGTAGCTGATACATATATACAAATCTTACTGATCATAATTTAAATTATAGTAAATATAAAAAGTTCAGATAATGAATTATACCTAGTGTAGGGACTCGTGCTCAAGATATCGGTAGCTCCATTCACATGAGACAATATCATATGGTGCACGAAGTAGAGGACCACAATTGACGTAGATAGAGGTTCATAGCGTCATTCCTTTGACATCCACCAAGATGAAGAGGAAGAAAATGATCTAAGACGATACCTGAAAGAAGACAACGATTAGCGAGTAAACACGAAGATGCTTTCTAGAAACCAAATCAGTTGCATACTTCCCAAAGACCTACTCTCTTAACATTTCATGCTTGCAGAGGATTAAAATGAAGAGACTTGGATGCAATTGAACCACAAAGTGAAAAGTGACTGTGTTATTGTGTTGTGTCTCTGCTCGTGCCATGACAACAAGATATAGTACGAGTTGCTATAAGATGAAAATATGAAGTAATCACCATAATATATACCGATTACCTCGTATGTTACACATCTATTATGCCATCAATCTAGCCATTATTGCCTTCTACATTACCTGGCCTGAGTAGCAAAATAAGCCCATCCATACAGTACATTTACAATACAATACCACAACAAGCTATAACAACCTCAACAATCCCGAATAACCCCTGATGGCCTTGGATGTCCCGATGGCCTCGACGTCCTGATGTCTCCCGAGTGCCTTGGACATCGTGATGGTCTGACTCCCTCGAGAGACCTCGATGGCCCTGGACGTCTCGATGGCCATGACGGCTCCTAGAAGACCCTAAGAGCCCCCTCCCACGAAGGACCTCTATGCATTAAATATGTATATAAAATTTATTTGATTTAATTAAGTAAAATATAGATATGGCCATATCAAATCTAAGAGTTTGTATCACATGATCCTTGATATTGAGTCTGTAAACTATGTTAGCTCATTGTTTTTGGTTTAGGTGTTTGATCCAGATTCACTATCAAAAATCTGAAATCCCAACCTAACAGGTACAATAGCATAACATTCTAGATCTTCTAGAAAATTCTTTTAGGCCTAGTTTGGGAACCACAAAACCGGAGAGAATTGGAGGGGCTAAAATTCCCTCCTTATTTAAAATTGAATAAGAATGGGATTTTAGCCCCTCCAATTCCCTTCTCTTTTTGGACTCTCAAACTAGCCCTTAGTTTAATTCAGAATCAGCTTATACCCCATATTTTCTAGACTCTTACACATCTATATTACAAAGAGAATCAATCGATAGTTGTTTTAACCAAATATACTTTTTTTAGAAGATTCAGGAGGGAGAGCCCCTACTGAGATTTTATTAGAAATGAGAAAAGAAAATGTTACACCTAAGCCTAGTTACAAATCGTAGTTCAAAGGATCAAATTATACGGTTTACAGGCAAAGGAGCAAGAAGAACAACTCCTATGTCTGCCACGACCTCAGCCAATTTGGGATGGAAATGTCAAATTTCCCATGTGCTCTGAAAATGATCAACCTCAGCTCCTTACAGAATTCTTGCATACAGTGGTGAACCGAAGGATCTTTATTTGCAAACAGCCATTCATTTCGGCTTTTCCAGATGCTCCAAGTCATGAGAATGATAATCTCCATAGAGAAAGGGACGTTAAGTTGGTGTTTAAGGTTTGCTGAGGCCTCCTCTGGGTCAGAAATTCTGGGAGGGTTTATTCCAATTGAGTTCCAGCAGGCTTTTGCAAAATTGCATCTTAGGAACAGATGATAGAGTGTTTCCTCCCTCTGCCATAAACAATTCTCGCATGAGTAAGATTCCAGGGTCATGTTTTTCCTTCGAAGCATATCTCTGGTATTTAGTCTATTCTTAAGCCACAACCAATAGAAAACTCTATGCTTAGGCTGGCATTTGCTCTTCCATAAGTGTCTGTAGATAGGGTGAATCTGCGTCTGGCCCATAAAGTGTCTGTAGGCTTTTTGCGAGGAATAGTCGTCGGAGCCCCAGATGTACCGCCAGCGATCATGGGCATTATTGAGGGCAATTTGTTCCCAAGCCACCTACAACTCCAAATACTGCTCAAAGGCTTGCTCAGAAATAGGCAAATGGAAAAAACCAGCGAATTGATCCTGCTCTTTAGCCTCCTTGATAGACAGCTTTGTGTTTTTGACGAAAGAAAATAATTCTGGAAATTTTTGCCTTGGGATGTTCTGACTCCACTGATCTTCCTAGAATGAGATTGATCTACCATTGCCAATGACAGGGTGCGCCAGGCCCTTAAAGTTGGGGAGGAGCTTAATCATGCTCTTCCACCAGAAAGAACCAATGTTTCTATGACCTGGCAGTCCACGGGACAAATAGTAAGTATTCCAGATGAGATTCACCCATGGTAAGTCATTGTTATTGAAGAATTTGTGTAGAAATTTGATCAGAAGAGCCTCGTTTTGAGTTTCAAGGCGAAGCACCCCAAGCCCACCATTCACTTTTCTCTGAGTAACCGAAACCCAAGAGATCAGAGGCGATTTCTTGGAACTAATGTCATTCCCTCTCCACAAATAGTTTCTCCTGAAAATGTCTATTTGCTTAATGATGGTTTTGGGAATCTTGAGCGTGCACATAAAGAAGGTTGGCAGAGCTGAAAATACTGAATTTACCAACACCAAACGCCCAGCTTGAGATAAAAAATTTGAGGAGCAGGATAATCTCTTTTCAATCCTTTGGATAAGAGGCAGAAAGTGCTGCTTTCTCGGTTTCGCAAGGCCCAAAGGCAAACCAAGATAGGTGAAAGGCATTTCTCCAATCTGGCAGTTGAGGGTTCGAGAAAGGATCTCCATCTTCTCTGAAGGCACATTTATTGGGTACATGTTGGATTTGTTATAGTTTACCTTCAGGCCAGTAGAGTTTGCAAATGAGTTGAGAATTGTCTTAAGGAAGAAAAGTTGCTTTGGGCAAGCCTCCAGAATCAAGAGAGTATCATCTGCATACTGAACAATCGGGAAATCCTGGTCACCAATAGTAGGTAGAGGAAGCTTCAGAAGATTTAAAAGCTTGTCCTTGTTAATAATACTCTGAAGAAGGTCAGCCGCCAAGACGAACAGCAGTGGCGAAAGAGGGTCTCCTTGCCTAACACCTCGCTTGCAATGAAAGATTTACCAGGGACGCCATTGAGCAACACCGAAGAAGTGCCAGAAAGAAGGATGCTCCGAACCCAGTTAATCCATTTAGGACCAAAGCCTTTGTGGGTCAAAACTTGAAGAATCAGCTCATGCTCAACAGTGTCAAAAGCTTTTTCGAAGTCTAGCTTCAGCACAATGATTTCTTTCCTCGAGGAGT
Organism: Zea luxurians; assembly: GCA_029449295.1. NCBI lineage: Eukaryota > Viridiplantae > Streptophyta > Magnoliopsida > Poales > Poaceae > Zea > Zea luxurians. Next base: position 120,956,031 of record JAOPSE010000009.1, read on the forward strand.
GGCATAAGTGAATGTATTCATAAGCCCAAGCCAAACAATCCTGAATAGATCTGCCCTTGGTGAACCCATATTGGTTCCTATGAATTAAACGAGACATGAACGGCTGCAGACGATTCGCCAAAAGCTTCGTTAGGATTTTCATACTATTGTTTAATAAAGATATTGGCCTATAATCCCCCACCATCTGCGGATTCTCCTTCTTCGGGATCAAAACAATGAAGGACCCATTAATACTTCTTAGGCAAACTTCATCATGATAGAATTTTTCACAGAGATCATAGAAGTCCTGAGCAATGATATGCCAACATTTCTTGATGAAATTGGTATTGAAACCATCAGGACCAGGAGATTTATCCGAAGGTAAAGATTTTATAATGCTGTCAATCTCCAACTTAGTGAACGGGGCGTCTAACTCGTGAAGCTCCTCATTACGGATTAAAAGCTCTGGAAGATCAAAATCAATTCTAGAAAAATCGGACGATCCCAACCTGCATTTGAAAGCATCCCAAAGGAGGCCAGATTTATGCTCGTGTTCATAATGAATAGTCCCATTCTCGTCAGTCAAAGTGGCAATTGAGTTCTTCCTGTGCTTAATGGTGGCATGAGCATGGAAGAAACGAGATCCAATGTCACCATCAGTTACCCACTTAATAGCCGCCCGTTGCTTCCAATAAATTTTCTGGATGTTCAGCAGATCAGCCACTTTTAGTTGTAGAATATCTCTAAAATTCCATTCCTCAATAGAAAGATCCCGATGCTCTTCCATATTGTCTACAAACTCAATTATAAGCTTGATGTTTTGCACCAATTTATCAATTTTTGGCAACGATCTCTGCCAGTCCTTCAGAACCTTTCGAACACATTTAAACTTGGCAGTCAGATTTTTAGCCTTGTCAAGAAGGCAAGGAAGCCCAGCCCACGTGGATTGAAAGAGATTCAAGAAGCCGTCCAATTCAAGCCAGAAGTTTTCGAACTGAAAAATTTTAGGTTTAGGGATCTTGGACTTAAAAGAAACCAGGCAAGGAACGTGGTCAGAGATGTCTCTCGGCAACGTTTTGGTACAGGAATCCGGATAAACGATCGACCATTATTAAGAGATGAAAAACCCATCCAGCCTCTTAAGAAGGGGGTCCCTCTATCTGTTCGACCAGGTGTATGTTAAGCCGTGAAGGGGAATCTCAATCAAATCTAAATTGCTTATTGCTTCATTGAACTTCAGCATTAAGTTAATATCACCCCCAGGCTTATTTTTGTCTTCAGGCCAACGAATTAAGTTGAAATCCGCAACCAGGAGCCAAAGCTTGTCAGAAGGCATAGTAATATTTTGCAGCCAATTGAGGAAGTCGAGTTTTCCTTGCGGAGTACAAGGAGCATAAACGTTTGTGATAATCCAGGAGCAAGCCGATAAATTTGAAATAAATTCCACTAACTGAGCATAATCATTTTGGAAGATGATATTTCCTGAAAGTTTTGAGCTTTGCCAGATGATGACTGAACCTCCCGAGTTCCCCACCGAGGGAACAAAAGCAAATGAATCAAATTGAGAGGGGCAGAATTTTTTTAGGTAAGCCAAATCAAAGAAGTCCTTTTTTGTTTCTTGTAAACAGATAACATCACATCCAGAATCCCGAATAGAACAGCGGATGGCGTTCCATTTAACAGAGGAATTAATTCCTCTAACATTATGGCTCAGCACAGACCACTCCAAATAATTAACATCATTTAAGTTACTCATTGAGTAAACTAGAAGTTTTTGAGCCAGAACGATACCCAAACCAGTGGGTAAAATGAGAGTCAGCCTGCCAGCAAAAGAGGAATAAAAATGAAAAAAAAGCACCCACAGGTGTGTCCAGAAGCCCTAGCAAGACCCAACCCATAAACACGCGCACCCAAAAGTTAGAGGGGCAAAAACCACTCCCAGACCACCCGCCTTCCACCTAGCGCTCATCTTAGATATCTTCATCTGTTGAGTCATCAGTCTTCTCATCATCTGAACACTTTCTGCCTGCCCGCTGCTGGCCAACAACACCCACAGTCAATTTCTTCTTCTTCAAGCGGCGCTCAGAAAGGTCCTCATCTGACAGGTTGCAGAACCTGCTCCCTAGATTCCGAATCACCTTGGAGGACAGCAGGGGTGGGCCATCAAGGTTATGCTGGCACATAAGACAATTCCTTTTTGGGCAGGCCCCCTGTCTGAACCCAGCACGTGATTCCTTCAGGCGCTTACTCCTTCTGAGTTCTGACTCCACAATGATAGGTGCCGGGGCATCACAACTGCCCGAAACTTTGGAGCTCTCAGAAAGGACATCATCCAGAAGTTTGACATTCGGACATTTCTTAGGGATGGCAAAAGGTAAAGTTTTTAGTCCCGGCTCCAGCAGAGCTGAGGGAATCGCTGATAACAGAAAGGACTTCGACCAACTGAAGGCCTCGGGTTGAAGCAGTTTCGAAAGAAAAAAGGGAGCCCAGTCCTTTGCAATATCCACCGAGGGATCAGTTAATCCAGCTGGAGCAAAGTACATGGCCCAAAGCCTGGAGAACTGGGCAGCTCTTTCCCTCTCCTCAAACATCTGAAGCACAGGGTCAGGTTGCCATCCCTGATTGACCATGAAATTCATCTCTAAATTCTGAAAATGGTTATTGTTTGGATCCCCAACATGGGCCTGAAGCGGCAAGTCAGCAACACCAGGAACATGGTCCACCTGAAGCGCCGGTCCATCAACCTCCTGAGGCCCATTAAATGCAGCATTATTAACAGCAAGCCCATCCCCAAGCAAAACAGGTCCCTCCTCCACAACATGGCCATTCTGAAGAGGTGCAACTTGCCCAGCGCCAAAGGAACCATCCGATGACAAACCTGAGTGCTGATTACTGAGCTGAAGCTCATCCGGTTGATCAAGTTGCGGCCCAGGCGGAAAGGGCTGCGGAATCTGTTGATTGGGTTGGACATTTTCAATCCACTGGTCCCAATCCCCATGGGCGTTGTCATCCTGAGGAGCTGGCATATCACCACCCACAGGTCCCGGCGGGAAGTTTAGGTCAATCCCAGCCGGGGGCATTGGCTGACCCAGACTAAAGAAAACCAAGGGAAGCTGCTGACCATCTTCCGGGGCAGGAGGAATAGGGTCCTCATCCTGAGCCTGCCCCCCAAGCATGTTTTGCTGAATAATCTCAAACTGAACAGTCCAAGAATCACCAGAGAAGCCCTCAGCCTCCGAAAAAACAATAAATTGAGGGACTTCCTCAAGAGAAGTGACACGAACACGAAGCAGGGTTCTGGAAACATTACCCCGATCCTCCTCCCAAAGCATCAGCCTACCAAACGACCCAATGGCAGCTTGTAAGTACTCCGAAGAACGGTAATCCAGGGGGAAACCCAAAAGCATAAGCCAACATTCATGGTTGAACAAAAGAGCCCGATGGTTCCAGGCGTCATTGTGGCGAACAGCGGTGAAGGTAGCATCTAAATATTGCTGGGGACCAAGCAGAACCAAATTGTCTCGCTCTAAAACACTGCGAAACTGCACAAGCACCTGGCCCAAATGAGAGCGCTGGATGGCCCTAACCCCAATCCTTCGATGTTCCATAAGGTATTCTCTGACTACATCTCTGACCGCAGGGAACAAGACCTCATGCTTAGGTAAAGGATGGATATTGATAATCGCCCAATCTTCATGCATTGGCGGTAACCTTTGCGAGACTGACCTGACCATGATTGCGCGATGCTGCACCGCTGAAGCATGGAAGCCTGGCGGGAGGAAAGGCTCCGGGTCTACTCGCAGGTACGCCATGGCAAGAATTTCCGAAGATCGCCGGAGAGCCGAAGGCAAGGTAGCAGTTTGGGGTTTTGGCGAAGTGACACCCAGCGAGAGCTCCAAGGACGCTACGGGCGCCTGTTCGTATTTTTTAATAAGACCGCTCTGGCGAACTCCTCGAAGCAGGCAAATATGGGAGGGGCCCCAGCCTTCAGCGACCCTGGGGTAGGGTGGAACCAGGAGCCATAACCCGAGAAATGAGACGTCCCTTCCAAATGGCAATTGCTTTCAAAGGAAGGGAACGAAGCGAGGGGAAATCCAAAAACCGTTTTCTTGAGATTGCAAAATAATTCCAAATGCCCCTTAACATTACAATAGTGGCAGAGAAACGCTGAGGGGGTCGCACCAGACAAACCAGCCTTCATAGAGATTGAAGAGGCCGAAGGGTCAGGCCCAGACATGAAAGGCCCATTGCGCAGAATGGGCCGCCAATGAAGCTTACGGATCCCAGGGAGACCAGCATTTGAATTTGAAAAAGGGCGATCATCACGCCCCAGACGACCACGTCCAATCAAGCTTCCGTTGTGCCTGGGAAACCTTACCGAAGAAGAAAGCCTGAGAGAAGGATTGCTCATCGGGGTTCCCGAGGACTTAGCAAAGACTGGATTCTGTGAGCCCCGAGCCCCAGAAGAGGAACCCAATCTATTGAAGACAGAAATCCTCTGTTCCTCTAGCTTCTTTTTGAAGATTTTTGGTTCCCCCAAATAACCAGGGGGGCGAGGAGACAACCTACGCCGGAGAATTGGAACAGCGTTCGCACCAGTCAGTGGCGGAATCCGAACAATATTAGCAAACGAAATCCTTTTCTTGCCCTTAACAAACCACCAGCTAGCATTTTCCTCTTGAAGAAATAGCCTGTATTCATGGATCCAATTTGGTCCACCAAAGTTCCACAAGTTGAAGAAAGCCTTGAATTCCGGACGAACAATGCATTTAGAATTATAAATGTGAAAACCAACAGCCTTGGAGGAAACTGTGAAGCGGAACACCCGATCAGCAAGCTAAGAAACAATAAATCCCTTGGCAAAACCACCCAGAGCAGCTTGGAGAAGATGCCCAACTGAAACCGAGTCAAGCTTGAAGATGCAGCGACCAAACGAGACCACCAGCCAAAAGGCCGACGGACAAACCGGACCTCCAGGACACACAGGGGAGGCAAACCTGCGCCTGACATCATCCTCGAATAGCAAACCCGGTCGAAAGTCCAGCCTTGACAAATCCATAACGCAAGATGAAGAAGACCAAGAAGCGGGGAGAGGAGGATTACAGACGCGAGGCGAAACACGAGGCGAAACAAACCCGAGAGACAGCCGAAGACGGAGAGGGAGCAGCAGCTGCCGTCAATCGACCGCCGCCCACGACGAAGAGACCCTAGCGAGCCTCATCCTAACCAAATATACTTTAGCTTCTTCACAACAATAAGCTCGAAACAATTTTCTCACGATTCACCGCTAGAATCAGATTTACAGAAGAAAAAAAATAGCTAAACCAAAGAAACAAACAATCAAACAAAATCTCAGTTCATATATCTGCTCGATCGTGTTACCTCACCAAACACTACTTATTTTCTAAAGTATAGTTCCACGTCGTCTGCCTCCACTTGATCATGATAAACAATGTTAAGATATCAGCACACATTAGACACGTGCCCAGCACAGCGAATCACTCAAAGAAGATATCAAGGAAAGACCACGCCGGATCGGAGCTATATATAAAAGGCACCCGCGCGGAACTGACATGTCCAGTCCAGCCTTAGCCTTGTGTTTCCATCCTCCTTGAAGCGAAAACGATCGAGCTTACTGTATCGCAGGCATTTCGGTACACTACGTTCTCCTTCTCCGGCTGTGTAGAGCTTCTGCGGCGATGGGTGCCGAGTTGGGAGAAGCGGGTGTCCCTGCCCGGGACATGGTGGACGCGCTGGAAGGCGTGCGCTCCATCCTGCTGAAACCGTCGGAGCGCCTCGACGACAAGCGCTTCACGAGGATCGCCGGCGCCGACTTCGACGACGCGAGCCTCGGCCTCGCCGGGTTGCTCGGCTCGCTCGCGTCCACGGGGTTCCAGGCCTCCAACCTCGGCGACGCCATCGACATCGTCAACCAGATGGTACGCTTTGCATGGCAAACTCGCTCGCACGGACGAGAATCCCACAAAAACTGCAAAGTAACTGATATATTCATTTTCCCGAACGAAGTATACAATTCAAGATATTGTTGTTCCTTTTTACCTCATCGTCATGCTACAGAAAGGCACATGCTTCGTATCAGCATCGATACAGCTCAAAAAAAACGTAATCATATGCTACTACGAAAGAAACAGTTTGACCACCTTATATATATTCCAACAAAATATTCAGTGCAAGCTACCTCTACAGTGGAATTGTTGAAACGCCTTTGAAACTAACTTGTTGGAAGCTTTTTATTCAAAAATCTGAGGCCATACAAAGCCGTATATATATATATATATGTGCGTCGTGACAAAGGTTGACCTGCAAACTGGTTTTGTAAAAACTCATCCAGAGATGACAAGTTTAATATTTACAAGAACTAGGAGCACATCCGTGGTCCAGAAGAGTACTCTTGAGAACTGCTACTTCGATGCCATCTACTTAGTGGGTGTTTGTTTGTTATTATAATCTATCCAAATTATATAACCTAACTCACCTAATTCAAAACAAGTTATATTATATAAGTCCAAAACAAGTTATATTATTTAATCTAAATTGATTATAATCCCAAACAAACATATATATGGTCCCAACTTCTGATCTAAATAAAACAGCGGACAGAAAATGGCTTGGAAAGTATGTTTAGTTTAGGCTTTCTTTGGAACACAGAAACTTCATAAGCATTAGTTCAATTTCACACAGCAAAAAAAACATGCAGGAATAGGAAATTTCGCCACGTTCTAGATCGGGCCTTAATAATTGGGTGTTATTTTTTTTTCAGTTCTGCACTAGTGGGTACTCTCCTTTGCAAGGTTCCTAACTATGTTTTCGTGCTCACGCTTTCTCCTGTTGTGCGCTTCGCTGGAATGCTGGATGGAAGTTGGACTGGAGGTTGTCCCACGAGAAGCCAAGCGACGACTGCGCTGAAGCTGAACTCCATCCTGCGTACAGAGAATCCGTCAAGTGCAAGATATTCCTGGGGTTCACTTCGAACCTTGTGTCTTCCGGTGTTCGGGAGATCATCCGGTTCCTTGTTCAGCATCGCATGGTGAATTCTCCAACTTACTGCATCGAAACTGAATCAGAAAAAACAAGTTTAAATATCTTATTTCAACATTTTTATTTCCTCGCATGAAATGTTTCTCGATCTCTAGGTGGACGTTATTGTTACGACTGCTGGGGGTATAGAGGAGGACCTCATCAAATGCCTTGCGCCAACCTACAGAGGCGATTTCACTTTGCCCGGAGCGCTGCTGCGGTCCAGAGGACTTAACCGGATAGGAAACCTGCTGGTGCCCAATGGCAACTACTGCAAGTTCGAGCACTGGATCATGCCGATCCTCGACAAGATGCTGCTGGAACAGTCCACCCAAGTAAGCAATCAAGCACAAATGCGGCCTAAATTCCACACATTAATTGGTGCGTCCTGTTCTTCCAGAGACATTAGTATCCAAGTATGTTTTTCATGCCGTGGTTTTCTTTCTTGCCTGCAGAATGTTTGGACGCCGTCGAAGGTGATTGCTCGCCTTGGCAAGGAAATAAATGACGAAAGCTCCTACCTTTATTGGGCGTACAAGGTAATTAGCAAGCTAAACCAGTATGTATTGGCTTCAAAGTTCTGTACTACTATTGTTATTACAAAGCAGCAAACACATGGGAACATCTCAAAGACTGACTCGTCAAAACTTGAGCAGAACAACATCCCTGTGTTCTGCCCAGCGTTGACTGACGGATCAATTGGGGACATGCTGTTCTGTCACTCGGTTCACAGTCCAGGTCTTGTTGTCGACATTGTACAAGGTTGGTTTGACTTAATTTCTATGCTTTCTACCTTTTTTTACTTTTTCATTCTTCTTTTTTTCTTTCTCTCCATATAGATGATGATGCTTGAAATCTTTACTAGATGTACGGCTGATGAACGCGGAAACCATCCACGCAAGCCCAAGGAAGACAGGGATTATACTCCTTGGCGGAGGCCTTCCGAAGCATCATATATGCAATGCCAATATGCTGCGCGACGGAGCAGACTATGCGGTGTATGTCAACACAGCTCAGGAGTTCGATGGCAGTGATTCCGGGGCGCGGCCTGACGAAGCGGTTTCATGGGGAAAGATCAAGAGCTCAGCGAGGACTGTGAAGGTATTTATTTACACATATCCTTCAGCATACTGTTACTGTTCACCTCCCTTTTTGGCCATGTTCATGATCTGTAGTGGGATTCAGTTTGTTGATTTATTTGCAAAGGCACATGTTTTAAGTGGTAGAGACAGTTGATTGGATTATGTATCACTCTCTCCCATGTAGAGTTCAGTTTTGTTCACTTGATGACTATTTAAATAAGAAACTGTCATACAAGATAGGAAGGTAACTAAATGTTTCAAACACTTGAAAATGCTAAATGTTTCAAACACTTGAAAATGCAGGTGCATTGTGATGCGACGATTGCTTTTCCACTTCTTGTGGCTGCAACATTTGCACGCAAGGTTCACGGCACTAAATCAACAAACTGAATCGGAGGCAGTGAAATTAAAATATGGCGCTCTAACTAGCTGAAGCTTTCCTCATATGATGGTTGAGCTGGAAGCATGAACTTTTATTTGCTTGAAGGGTGTCTCTCTCTTAGCTCGTTTACTATTTATACATTACTGTAACATATGTATGATATATTCATTTGATACCATTGGGTTATTATCATACAATAAAATTTGTGTGTACGAGAACATTTGTGACCCTCTCTTCAAATTCTCAAAATTGTTTCTCTTAATGTTATAGATTCCTTTGAGTGTACGAGAACATTTGGTGATGCCATTTGGGCTCACTAACGCGTCGTCCACGTTCCAATCTTTGATGAATGACATACTCAAACCCTTCTGCTGGGGCCTTCGGCTTCCGAAGGTCCTAAAAACAAGATTTAACAATATTCCTGTAAGTATAATGCATGAACAAGTATCTTCGGACTTGAGTTGAAACCACAGCGTGAAGAAGCATAAGAAGGAGTACGAAGGATAGCGCGAAGCCGAAGCTGCGCGCAGGAGAGCTTCGGCGTGATAGCAGAAAAGGGAAACCGACTTAAAGATGAAAAGGCTATTTAGACCTCGATGGATTACTATAGAGTTATTAGCAAATGTAAAGGGCATGAGTGTAATTTTGCATGGGCTGCGTCCCGTGTCTATAAATAGATGAACAGTAACCCCGTACTGTTCACGCTGACTAGGCATTGGTCCTTGCGCCACGCTGGTACTTTTACCTTCTTTCAAGTTGAAGGTACACTTGTAATTTGATATCATTTCTATTTTTCTATAGTAATAAAATAGAAATGAGATAATAATAAGATATGATTGTTTATATTATCTTTTATGTTTTATGTGATTCTTTCTTCATCTATATATATTATGTTGATGAAGGTATGTCCTTCATTACCTTCGTCCGAAAGCCATTATATCCTAAGGGAAATAATGCTTCGAAGGACGAAGGGCTTTAATATTTAACGTTTTCTATGTTGCCTTGTTCTTAACTCATAGCATTTGAGAACAAGTCCCCAACATTGGCGCCCACCTCCAGTGAACCCTTTTTCGACCACCTTCGGCAAGCATCAACCTTCGTCATGCCGCCAAAGAAAGCTTCGGCAACAGGGGATGCCGCTCTGCAGCAGCTGGACCCGAACCAGGAGATCCTTTCTCTTCGGGAGGCCCGAAGCCAGAAGAGGAAGGCCACTAGTCCAACACCACAAGAGGATGAGTTGGACCAAGAAATCAGGAATATGGAGATGCTTCATCAGCAGGTACAGAAGAAGAAGGAGAAGATGGCTCGGTTAGCTGACTTGCAAAGGCAGATTGACGAAGCTACAGAAGAAGTGCGTCATCTTGCTCAAGATGAGCAGAACCGAAGGCCCCACCACAGAGAGCTGCACCAAGAGGGCTTCTTCAACGAGGATGACTGGTATGAGGATTTCCATCATAAAAATTTTGCTTTTGATGATGCTTCTCCTCTGTCAGCAGAACTGCAGGCTACGCCCTGGCCCCCGTCTTACAAGCCACCCAGCTCCCCCATGTATGACGGACACTCAGATCCGAAGCAGTTTCTAATGAGCTACGAAGCAACTATATCTTCGTATGGTGGCAACACTGCAGTCATGGCGAAATCCTTCGTCATGGCAGTCCAAAATGTTGCACAAACTTGGTACTCCTCTCTTCGGCCAGGAACAATCACATCATGGCAGAAGCTGAGGGACATGCTGGTCAACAGTTTTCAAGGGTTTCAGACAAAGTCGGTTACCGCTCAAGCCTTGTTCCAGTGCACGCAAGATCAAGAGGAATATCTCCAGGCGTATGTCCGAAGGTTCTTGCGTCTGAGGGCACAAGCGCCAACAGTGCCCAATGAAATTGTCATTGAGGCCATGATTAAGGGGCTTCGGCTAGGACCTTCAGCCCAATACTTCGCCACGAAACCCCCTCAAACCCTGGAGAAACTGCTTCAGAAGATGGATGAATACATCCGCGCTGACAATGATTTTCGACAGAGAAGGGAGGAAGCTTACAGGTTCTCCAAAATGGTCAGGGGCTTCGGAGGTAGAATCCACCCTAGGCACGTCAGATCAATTCATTCCACTCAGAATGACGACAGGGGAAGTCAACAACAGAGGCCGCAATATTCTTCCCAGGCTTCGGGGCAGCAACAGAGCTATCCTCGGCCACCAGCTCCAAGGGCAGAGGCGCCAGGGGCTTCGGAGGAAGGTTTGGGGATCAGCCCAGGAAAATTTATTGTCTATTCTGTGGTGAGGACAAGGGCCACACTACCAGGATGTGCCACGTCACCATCCAGAAACAGAAAGAGATAGCAGAAGCTGCAGCCCAACAGAGCCAGCCGAAGCAAGTCATGCATACTGCTTCGTACCATTCACCGTACATTCCAGAGTATGTGGGTAACCATCCTGCAGCCTCTGTTGCTTCGGCAAGCCAACCTCAGGCATCTTGGCAACAGCCTCCACCTTCACCACCATTGCAACGAGGCCAGCAGCCAGAAGGGAGCCAGCACACTCATCAGCAACGAGACTTCAGAGAGGAGTCTAAAGCTCGCACAGTCAACAGTACTGTGCCAGAATCGAAGCACATCTACTAGAAGATATCCTACTTCTGAAATAGTTCTGGCATCCATTATCATATTTTCTTTTTTGATAGAGAACAATCGTTAAAAGCCTAAGTTTTTCTTGTCATTTTCAATTCCTTGTAATAGCTTCATTTTGGCCATAGTGGAAATGTATCTCTTTTACAGACTCACGAAGTCCAAAAAGTTGGTGAAGCACGAAAGTTGCTCTTAAGAGAGCGTGGGGTTCACAATCACATTACAAGTTTTGCCGAAGCAATAGAAAGTCGTTCTAAGGAACACAGCGTAAGTTTCCCGAAGCAACAAAAAGTCGTTCATAAGGGAGCGTAGTGTAAGTTTTTTGCTCAAAAGTCGTTCCAAAGGGAATGCAGAGCTTACAGCAAAAAATAAACGCTGATTCCGCCGAAGTAAAAGGCGAAGCGCAAAAAGTCAACGCGAATACCGCTGAAGTAAAAGGCGAAGAAGCTCCTAAGGGAGGCTTACAGCGAAAAAGTCAGTGCTGATACACCAAAAAATAAGCGGTGAAGCCGAAAAATAAACGGCAAAAAGATTGTGTGCTTTACTGAGGGAATGTGTGTGTATCTTCGACACAAATACCATTTTGCATAGTATAACATCATTACATCATTTTGCATAGCATAACATCATACATCATATTGCATCAATGGCGCAAGAAGGGGATTCAATGTTGATCTTTGGTGTTTCGAAGAAGCAGTGCCAAGGCACAAAATAAGTATTGAAGAAGTATAGCTTCGTCAAACTCTAAAATAAAAAGGAGATCTATTGCTTACGAAGCATAATGATTTTACGAAGATTGGATGTTTTTACGAAATATGGATATTCTTCACAACGCATGAAAAGAAGGGAAGGTGTTTTTTCGCCGAAGGCTCAAAAACGGTATGTACGTAGAGTTTCATGCATCATAAAGAATTCAGTTACAAGCAGCTTAAATATTACATTCAAAATTATAAAAGTATTATGCACTTTGTTCAACAAATGTTACATTCCAAATGTTTTTACAATAAAAGCTATTATTCTTTTAAAATTGCTTCCGCAGCTTCGTTCAGCAATCGATTAATAGCTTCGTCCAGAATAACTTCGGCCACTTTAGTGACTTCATCTTCTTTCTCTACTTCTGGGTTGGCCATCGGCTCGAAGGGCTCTAGAGGAGGAGATAGTTCAGCTGCGATATAAAACGTAAATAAGTCCGAAGTCGCAAAATTAGTAAATAAATTAAAAAGTTATCAAGCAATACCTATCCGCCTCTCAAGTTCCGCCGCTTTCTCAGCTGCCTTCGTCGCTTCTTTTGAATCATGGGAATCTTTTTCGCTCTGTTTTATCATCTCGTGCGCCATCCCTCGGCCGCCATTCTCCCAGATGTCAGTAAAGAATTTTCCGCCAATTAAGCTTGCTTCGGCCGAGGGATCTTTTGTATCTTCAATGGATAAAGTAGCTTCGGCTTGAGCCAAAGTTTTCATATGGTCGCAGCCTGACTTCTCTAAAATAGTTGCGATTCCCCTGGCACCCGAGAAAGCGCAGATATCCCCGCGACCACTCAAAACTTCCTCAAAAGCTTCAGCTTCGTTGCTGATCCAATCAATTGGGCCTTCAGGATCACCCCTTACGAAGTTGTCTTCGTTAGAGAATGCACCAACATTGGCGAAGCTAGTTTTTATTTTCTTAACACACTCTATAGACTTTTCATAGCACTTCTCCTTGGATGCACGAAGTTCATCAACTGTTTTTTGTAAGTGGTTCCTCCAATATACACTAATATCTCGATCAGCCTCTGCAAGACCACATTTTTCTTTAGCTTCGAATAGCTGTTTCCGAAGATCTTCGATTTCGTATTTCTAAGCTTCAGCTTGAGCTTTGGAAGCAACTTCGTCTTCTTTTATTTTGTTCAACAATGAGTTTAATATTTTATCTTTTTCAAGACCTTCGTTCCTTAGTTCAATTACTTCGGAACGAAGGTTGTTTAAGGCTATGGTATACCCTTCATCTTCAGCACTTTTTTGCGCCCTGAGGGCGTTGCTAAGGATAAGGCCCTGCAAAAAATGCGGTATTAAGTGTAAGCAAATGGAAATTTTGTTTTTAAATACAAAAATCTCATTTTCTCACCTTTAAACTATTGTATGCTAAGCTGTCGGCCAACTCATCTTTTGATAACACTGAGAGCCCATCTTCTAGTGTCGGGAACCCGAAGCTCTTGCCCATCTCTCGGCAGACAGAAATCTCTTTGCTGTCTGGGAGACAATACAAGAAGTCTTCTTCCCCGCTGCCGTTGAACACCAGTGCCCCCTTTGGATATTTCAATCTTTGAGCATAGAATTGAGCCTCTCGCTTTTCTTTCTCAGATAATCTTTTTCCCGAAGCATGTCGTATAATATAATCAGGAGCTTCAGATGATGCTTCGGGAATAGGAATGACGGTTTTTCCAGTTAAAATTACTTCTGCAACTTCTTTCTCCGTCCTTTCTCCGATTTCTAAGGATTTCTCCTTGGTGGGCTCTGAAGGCCCAGCTTCGGTCTCGATTTGGATTTTGGCAGCTTCGGCCTCAATTTGTATTTTCGAGGCTTCGGCAGCTTTCTTCGGAGTAGAGCTTGAAGTTTTTATTGTTTCTAGCACATCTAATACGTTGACCATTCTCTTCCTCTTGGGAGTCATTGAAAGATCCTTTTGTGCCTTCGGCATTGCCACCTCTACCGAAGGACTTATTACTTCTAATATCCTCGTTTTCTCAACCTTCATCTCTTCAATGTTAATGGCCTTCGGCTCATCTGATTTGGCTGATGATGCCTTCGGCGATACAGACGGTTCTTCAATTTTCTGTGTAATCGCAGGTTTCTTGCCTTCGGTCACCGAAGAGGTCTCACCGCCAAATTCGGGCACTGTGGCTGGTTCAATATAACGCGGTCGATGAGTAAGGACCTTCACCCTTTTCCTCTTCGGCGTAGGCTCGCTCGGAGCGGCTGAAACATCATCTCTCCTGGAAACTCCACTTTTTCTTTTTTGCCCCCGGGGCGGGTAACGGTAGTCAGGATACATGAACCCAAGAGCATCAAAAACTCTGTTTAGTCTCTTCTTTTTCCGGTTCCTGAAGGTCGCAGATAGTGCGTTATCTTCTGCTCTGGAGTACAGCCCAAGCAGATCATCGCTTGTAGCTTCAACGCTTTTCAGCCAGTCGTCGTCTGGCTCGATAAACTGGTCTCTAAACCTGAAGGTATATTTTAGTCGAACCAAACCACCTTCATGGGGATTGCTGATGGATTCTTTTGGCATCTCCCAATTGGCTACGAATGGCCATATTCTGTAGGCCACGTGCTCTTGAATTAAGTCCCTTGTCCCGATGAAAGAGCAGACTAAGCCGAAGGCCTTGCGACATTCTTTGGCCGCTTCGTCAATTTCTACCTTCGGTTTCCGGAGCTCGAAGCGTTGCCAGATAGGGCACATGATTATCTCTTTAATGTCTTCTCGTGCCTTTAAATCATTTTTTACATAGAACCATTCGTTCGTCCAGTCTTCGGGCCATCTCTTCCGAAAAGTCGGTACTGGGGAGCTTGAGCCAGAACGGGCAACGAAGCTATAGCAGCCGAAATTGTTATGATACTGTTCTTTACCCCAGGGCTTCGTCTCATATAACAGTTCATGCATACTGTAGAAACTTTTTGCATTTGGCTCCAAGCCCTGACTCCTTACAGCCCATACGAAGATTCCCATTCTTATAATGGCTTTGGGGGTAATCTGGTGAAGGTAAATCTAGAATATCTTCAAAACCTTGACTACGAAGCTGCTCAGAGGGAGCCGAAGCCCAGCATTCAAAAAGCTTCGGAAGATCACGACTTAATTCTCCTCTGGAGTAGGACAAGTCTTCTCTCTGTCGTCAGCCCTCACAATAGACATATCTCGAAAGTATCTCCCCCTCATGTTGTCAAGATGACTTTGTTTAATAGTTGATTTTCCAAAAACTGCATGGCTCGGTCGCTAGGGTCGATCTTCGGAGTCTTCCCCGTCGCTTTCCACATCATAGCTGTCGTTATCATCAGTGTCTTTAGATAAACCCTCTAAAATCTCTCTAGTAATCTTCTCTGCATTTGTCTTTGCTATTGATTCAATAAAGCCAAGATTCATCTCCTCAGAAAGGCTCAGCTTCGATTCAGCGATAGCTTTTTTATCTTCAGACATCTTCGAAAATGCTGAGAAAGTGCTCTCAAAGCCGAAGCTTAAAAATTTAAAAAAGCCAAGCAAGTGTTGGTGCGCAAGAGCTAAAAATTGAGTAAGCAAGAGCAGATGGCAAGAAAGCGTGCCAAATGAGCTCGTGGTGTGCTCTTATTTATACGCCTGGTGTGTTGCATGCTAGAGGGCCCGCTTGTCAGTGGCTGTTGCTATTCTAGCAAAGGGAAGGTGTTTTTTCGGACCTTCGGCTCAAGGCCTTCGTCCTTGTCGCAATCTGAATTTATCATTCTAACAAATTAATATTGCGAGGGGCTACTGTTGGGGGGCCTTCGACTTCCGAAGGTCCTCAAAAACATGATTTAACAATATTCCTGGAAGTATAATGCATGAACAGGTACCTTTGGACTTGAGTTGAAACCACAGCGTGAAGAAGCATAAGAAGGAGTACGAAGGATAGCGTGAAGCCGAAGCTGCGCGTAGGAGAGCTTCGGCGTGATAGCAGAAAAGGGAAACCGACTTAAAGATGAAAAGGCTATTTAGACCTCGATGGATTACTATAGAGTTATTAGCAAATGTAAAGGGCATGAGTGTAATTTTGCATGGGCTGCGTCCCGTGCCTATAAATAGATGAACAGTAACCCCGTACTATTCACGCTGACTAGGCATTGGTCCTTGCGCCACGTTGGTACTTTTACCTTTTTTCAAGTCGAAGGCACACTTGTAATTTGATATCATTTCTATTTTTCCATAGTAATAAAATAGAAATGAGATAATAATAAGATATGATTGTTTATATTATCTTTTATGTTTTATGTGATTCTTTCTTCATCTATATATGTTATGTTGATGAAGGTATGTCCTTCATTACCTTCGTCTAAAAGCCATTATATCCTAAGGGAAATAATGTTTCGAAGGACGAAGGGCTTTAACATTTAACGTTTTCTGTGTTGCCTTGTTCTTAACTCATAGCATTTGAGAACAAGTCCCCAACACCTTCATTCGCAAAATTGTGCTTGTTTTCTTTGGCGATATCCTGGCTTTTGGCAATTCTTGGGCAACTCATCTTCAACATGTCAAGCAGGTTTTCCATGTACTCCGAGCTCATCCGCTAGTTTTAAAAAAAAGAAGTGCACATTTGGTGCTGCATCAGTCACCTATCTGGGCCATATAATTTTAGTCGGAGTTGCAGTGGACCCGTTTAAAATTGCAGGAGTGGAAGATTGGCCATGACCACATTCTCTCAAAGCCTTGTGGGGATTTCTTGGTCTTATAGGTTACTACCGGAAATTTATTGCTACTTATGGTGGGATTGTAGCACGCTTAACTCAACTCTTGTAACGTGAGGCTTTTATGATGGTGTGATGAGGCAGAAGAGGCCTTCTTATTGCATAAACAAGCACTGATACAGCACCTCTACTTCAACTATCAGACTTCAACAAAAGATTCATTGTGGACTGTGGGTCTGGGTTCGGTGCTATTTTGCATGCAAGCATGTTGATATTTCTAGGAGAGTACAGAGTACACTACTCCACACACACTTCACTGGTACAATAAGTATATATGTACATGTTAATGGGCCGGACACTAGGCACATGGCCCAACACTCCCCATCAAGATGGGCGATTCAATCAATCATCCCCATCTTGCTACACAACACATCACATTCTTTTACTCCTACACCCTTAGTCAAGCAATCTGCTATTTGACCTTTTGAGTTTACATGATTCAACTCTAAAGTACCATCATCTAACTTCTCTTTGATGAAGAATCAATCAATTTCCACATGTTTTGTTCTGTCATGTTGAACTGGATTGTTAGCTATATTCATGGCTGACTTATTATCACACCATAGCTTCAGGGAGTCTTTTCTTAATAGATTCAACTCTGATAAGAGACCCATTATCCATAGCATCTCACATATCACAAGGGCCATAGATTGGTATTCTACTTCGACGGTGGAACGTGATACCACAGATTGTTTCTTGCTTCTCCATGATACTAAATTTCCTCCAACAAACACACAATATCCTGAAGTTGACCTTCTATCATCAAGGCAACTACCCCAGTCTGCATCGGAGTAACCTTCCACCTTTAGATGACCATGACCTTTAAAGATTATTCCCTTTCCAGGACAAGTCTTCAAGTATCGCAGTATACGATACACTGCATCAAGATGTCCACTTCTGGGGTCATGTATATATCGACTCACCACACTGACTACATATGTTATATCAGGTCTTATATGGCACAAGTAGATGAACCATCCAACAAGTCTTTGATACCTTTCTTTATTCACAGGATCACCAGATTCAGCACAAAATTTATGATTCAAGTCGATGGGTGTTGCTACAGGTCGACACCCTAACATACCTGTTTCATCAAGTAAATCTAGAACATATTTCCTTTGGGAGAGAACTATTCCTTTTGGAGATCGAGAAATCTCAATACCAAGAAAGTAGTTGAGATGACCAAGATCTTTAACCTCAAATTCCTTACTTAGATTCTTCTTTAGACATGCAATGTTAAGCTCGGCGTCACCTATAATAATAATATCATCCACATACACAGCTAGAATTGCGACTCGTCGTCCAAAGTGTTGATAAAAAAAGTGTGATCTTCGTTGCGTTGTTTATATCCCATGCTACATATTGCACATCTAAATTTGTCAAACCATGCTCTTAGGGACTGCTTGAGACCATACAATGATTTTTTCAATCAACAAACTTTCCCAATTGTCTCGGACTTTGACAATCCATGAGGAATCTCCATATAGACCTCCTCTTGCAAATCACCATGTAAGAAAGCATTCTTAACATCTAGTTGATACAAGGGCCATCCAAAATTTGTAGCACAAGAGATCAATGTCCTTACAGTACTCATTTTTGCCACTAGTGCAAATGTTTCATCATAATCAATTCCATATGTTTGACTATACCCTCTTGCAACCAATCTTGCTTTATATCATTCTACCCTTCCTTCTAGGTTTTGCTTCACAGTGAATACCCATTTACAACTAACGTCCTTCTTTCCTTTAGGTAGTTTCTCAAATTCCAATGTTTGATTTTTTTCAAGAGCTTTAAGCTCCTCCAACTTGCCTCACGCCAGTTAGAATTATGTTGTGCTTCTTTCCAATCTCTTGGAATTGCTATGGAATGCAATGATGCAACAAATGCTCTATATGTTGGTGACAAAGACGCATATGAGACATAATTGATAGTGCCATGTTCATATCCATACCTTGTTGGGGGGACTCCAGCTTTAGCACGCACTCCTTTTCATATTGCAATGGGCAAATCATAAGTGCCATAATCTTCAGTTTCTCCATGAGATATCAAAGGTACATTTATAGTCACTAATGTGTTTGGAAAAAACTAATCAGTACTTGATGCTGAATTGGTTTCAGGAGCCTGAGGTTGCACATGGGACTTCCTTCTTTTATAAACTTCGCCCTTATATCGTAAGTCGTCTCCACAAGATTTATTATTCTCGTGACTAGGATGTGGCTCCAATTCACTTGGCATTACTTGCATTTTTTGAGAAGCACCAATCACCACTTCCATTTTATTTCGTTGTTGTTCCATTGAATCAACCATTATGTTCTCCCCCTCTCGACTAGCTTCATCTGTGCTAGTAGAGATAGAATCAAGAAAAAAATTTAGATCTGTCTTCTCACCATAGAAAGGCATAGTCTCTCTAAACGCAACATCCATGCTTGCAAACAAACATCGTTCACTAGTACTCCAACACTTGTATCCCTTTTGCCCTGCAGGATATCCAACAAAAATGCACTTCATAGCACGAGGATCCAACTTCCCCACCTGAGGTCTATGATCTCTGACAAAGCATGTACATCCAAAAAGTTCAGGTGGAACCAAAAACTTATTCTCATTGAGAAGAATCTCACATGGAGTCTTCATTGCAAGTATTTTTGAAGGAGTGTAATTAATAAGATATGTGGCAGTCAATACAGATTCACTCCATAGGAACTTCGGAACATTCATTCTAAACATCAACGAACGAGCAACTTCCAAAATGTGACGATTCTTCCTTTCAGCCACACCATTTTGTGGAGGTGTATCAGGACATGATGTCTCATGTAATATACCATTTCTTGACAAAAAGGCATTAAATTCCTTGTTTACATACTCGGTTCCATTATCTGTTCTTAGGATTTTGACTTGAATATTGAATTGATTCTCAACCAGTGCACAAAAATGTTGAAAACACTTCAATACTTCATCTTTATGCTTCATCACATAGACCCAAGTCATCCGAGAAAAACAATCGATAAAAGTAACAAAGTACTTCATCCCATTAATAGGTCACAGGACATGTCCAAACATCATAATGAACTAGCACAAAAGGAGATATACTCCTGATACCTTGACTAATATAAGATGTCCTTGTGTGTTTTGCAAACTCACATGCATCACACAAAAGCTTGCTTTTATCCACCCCACACAGTATATCAGGAAAAGCTTTGCATATCTTATCAAAAGAAAGATGCCCTAATCTACAATGCAAAAGCATCACTGCAACCTCCTTCTCTTCCATACTTGTTGCCAGCATAGTGCATATTGTACCATTAGTCCCCTCATGATCCATATACCACAATCCATTACGCCTGGTAGTTGTCCCAAGTCTCTTCCCTATTTCCATCTCTTGAATTAAACAATTATCTCAATCAAGAATAATACGACAATCTAATTTATCAACCAAGGCACTTAGTGATATCAAGTTGATAGGAAAGGTTGGCACATACAAAACTGATGACAACTTAATAGATGGAGTGCATTGCACTGTGCCAACACCCTTGATGAGTTATGGTGTACCATTAGCAGTTTGTATAATTTCTTTACGTGTGGGGGATATCTTATATATTATGTAAACTCACTAGATGTGCTTATGACATGCTTTGATGCTCCTGAGTCTAAATCCATTTTAACTGTGTGACATGTGTGGGTACAAAAGCATGAGCATAATTACCTTCATCAGTGCAGGCGAAGTGGACAAAATCCCTGGTGTGAGACTCCTGATCTTTATCTCAAGAGATTTGATGTTTCTTCCTCAACTTTGTTTCATCTTCATGTTCCATAAATGTTTCAAGTTCTTCTTGTGTAATTGCTGCATTCGCCCTTGCCCAACTCCTGCCTCCACGACCTCTGCCGCCTCTAGGAGCCCCTCTTCCTCTCCCACAATTAACTTTGGAAGGCTTAGAACAATTATGTACAATATGTCCAACATCACCACAATTGTAACATTCTCTAGTATCTTTGGTCCTCATAGCTGAAAACACGAGATGAGATGGCGTTTGAGAACTTTCTCTCATCACTTTGAGTCTTGACTCCTCTTGGGATATAGCAGCTATGGCTTCTTATAGGCTAGGAAGAGTTGATTAATGAAACATGGAGGCACGTCTTCCCTCGAACTCTAAGTTTAGCCCCCTTAGGAATTGAAGTACATGTCTTTTTTCCACCCATTTCTTCGCCCAAGCAACACACTCTGAGTGTGGTAGCTCAATAGGATCATAATGATCAACATCAGCCCATAAACATTGTAACTCATGAACATACTCCGCCACAGATCGCTCCCCCTGTTTGATATTATGGAGGCGATCTTCAGTCTCCGCCATCAACATAACATTTCCAGCTCCCAAGTACATTTCTTCAAGTGCTTTCCACATTTCTGCAGCACTTATGATTGTATCAATAGTGCTAGCAATTGTTGGAATCATAGAACTCAACATCCACGCTGCCACTAAAGAGTTTATAGCATCTCAGTCTTTCCATTCAGCACTTAACTTATCCTTGGGCTCAACAACATCTACTTTAACATAGCCCTTGAGTCTTTTTGCCTTCAATAATCGCAATGCTCTTCTAGACCATGCCAAATAATTTTTCACCCCTTCTAACTTAATCTCATTTGGCATTAGCTCTAACTTATACACTAGTTCTTTATGAGTAACATTGTCTTTACTTGAAGATGGAGCCTCATCCCTTTTTGCTGACAGTAATTCGACCAATTTGCCAAGAACCTGCTCAATTCCTTGATTTCCCCTATAATATATCTGTAATAATAACTAGAAAACTAAATTTTCTCTCAAAATAGTCACTTCCACTCAATGCACAATCTGAGTAATTTCTCCTCCCAACAGATGATTTCCTCTTCCTTTTTTTACCTCGGCAAGCCACCTAAGGACCCGTTCCCTTTCTTCTTGTAATGCCCAGAATTTGTATAAGTGAAAAATAATAAAATAAATATATAAAGCAAGAAAATAGTAAATTCAGATATCTCAAATTATACTGGAGCATAAGAGCATTGAATGTTGATGACTGAATTTTGAAACCAAGAATTATTTTAGAAAAGAAGTAATGGAAAGGTTTTCTGTTCAACAAAATAATTATTCATTTCATTAAATGTTACATTATAAGCATTCATCTGAATGGGTATTAAATTTAGATGACTTAAATCCTGACTAGACTTTTTAAATTTAACTTATAAAATTGAAGCTTGGGGAAAAAATAAATAATAGTGAGATACTCCATTGGTTTGTTCTCCTTATAAGTTATACCTACTCTTAAAACAATCAAGAAACCCTTAAATGAAAGTATAATATAACTTCTTTCAAAATAAATAGATAATGAATATTTATTTTTGAAGTAACTTTTAATTCTTATCCCACATTCAAAATGCTATTTTCCTAAAAAGAAAAAGAAACAATATAGATTTCTCTATTGGGGAATTTGTTTCTTAAAATACATAATCTTCTATGTCCATCTAAAATCATTTTTTAGGAGAAATAAATTAATAAATAAATTGGATGAATTATCCCTTCATGCTGGAATTTTTATATGTTTGTATTTGTACTCAAATTTATGAGGCAAGTTTAAGTTTGAAAAATAGAATTTGAAAATGGAAAGGGAAATAAGAAAAGGGAAGGAGATACAATACAATATATATATATATATGTTGGGGGCCTTCGGCTTCCGAAGGTCCTCAAAAACGTGATTTGACAATATTTCCCGAGTGAAACATGTGAACAGGTATCTTCGGAGTCAGGTTGCGGGTGTACAAGAGCATGGTTAAGACGAAGCTTGACTGGGGTGGAAAGCGACCACGACGAAGGATAAAATGATCACGAAGCTACGTACAAAAAAGCTTCGGCATGACGGCAGAAAAGAGGAACCGACTTAAGGATGAAAAGTCAAATTAAACCTCGAAGGATTGCTATAAAGTTATTGTCAAATGTAAAGGGCATCGATGTAATTTTACACGGGCTACGTCCCGTGATTATAAATAGATGAACAGTACTACCGTACTGTTCACGCTGACCTGGCATACGCTTTTCCGCATCACGACTGTACGTTTACTTTCCATCAATGTGAAGGTACATTTGTAATTTGTTTTTATGAATTTGGTAATAAAAATAAGTTGATAATAATACTTGTATCATTACTCGTGTTTTATATATGTGTGTTCTTTTTCACCATCTATCAACCTTACGAAGGTCTTTTCCTTTGTAACCTTTGTCCAAGATTCATTATATCCGAAGGGATATAAGGTTTTTAAGGACGAAGGAGTTTAACATTTAACACTTTCTATGTTGCCTTGTTCTTAATTCTTAGCATTTGAGAACAAGTCTCCAACATTGGCGCCCACCTCCGGTGAACTCACACCCATTTTCTGAAGTTTTGAACACCTTCGGCAAGCGTCACCTTTGTTATGCCGCCTAAAAAAGCTTCAGCGACAGGGGCTGCCACTCTGCAGTCGCTGGACCCCAATCAAGATGTCGTTTCTCTTAGGGAGGCCCGAAGCCAGAAGAGGAAAGTCACCAGTCCAACGCCTCCAGAGGACGACTTGGATCAAGAAATCCAAAATTTGGAGATGATCAATCAACAGGTCCAACGGAAGAAGGAGAAGATGGCTCGCCTAGCTGATCTTCAAAGGCAGATAGACGAAGCCTCTCAAGAGCTTCGACATCTTGCTCAAGATGTCCAGAACCAAAGGCCCCTGTGCAGAGAGCTTCATCAAGAGGGCTTCTACAACGAGGGCGACTGGTATGAAGATTTCCATCACGGAAATTTTGCTTTTGATGATACTTCTCCCCTGTCAACAAAACTGCAGGCTACTCCTTGGCCACAATCTTACAAGCCACCCCAGCTCCCCATGTACGACGGTCATTCAGATCCGAAACAATTCCTGATGAGCTATGAGGCAACCATATCTTCATATGGTGGCAACACAACGGTCATGGCAAAGTCTTTCGTCATGGCTATCAGGAGTGTGGCACAAACCTGGTACTCCTCTCTTAGGCCAGGGACAATCACTTCATGGCAAAAGCTGAAGGATATGTTGATAACCAGCTTCCAAGGGTTTCAGACGAAGCCAGTCACTGCTCAAGCTTTATTCCAGTGCACCCAGGATCACGAAGAATACCTTCAGGCATATGTCCAAAGGTTCCTACGTCTGAGGGCACAGGCACCAACAGTGCCCAATGAAATTGTCATTGAGGCCATGATCAAGGGGCTTCGACCAGGACCTTCAGCTCAGTACTTTGCCAGGAAGCCTCCTCAAACTTTGGAGAAGCTGCTCTAGAAGATGGACGAGTATATTCGAGCTGACAATGATTTTCGCCAAAGAAGGGAGGAAGCTTTCAGGTTCTCTGAAATGACCAGGGGCTTCGGAGGAAGATTTTATCCGAGGCACGTCAGGTCAATTCACAATTCTACTCAAAATGACGACAAAGGGAGTCAACAGCAAAGGTCATAGTGCTCCTCGCAAGCTTCGGGACAATAGCAAAGGTCTTTCCGGCCGCCAGCGCCAAGGGGCAGAGGCGCTAGGGGCTTCGGGGGAAGATTTGGAGATCAACCAAGAAAAATTTACTGCCTATTCCGTGGTGAAGGCAAGGGCCATACCACCAGGATGTGCCATATTACCATCCAGAAGCAAAAGGAGCTAGCAGAAGCTGCAGCGCAACAGAGCCAGCCGAAGCAGGTTATGCATACTACTTCGTACCATTGGCCTTACATTCCAGAATATGTAGGCAATCACCCTGCAGCCTCTGTTGCTTCGGCAAGCCAACCCCAAGCTTCCTGGCAACAACTTCCACCGCCACCACCAATACAACGAGCTCCGCAGCCAGAAGGGAGCCAGCACTCTCACCCCAGAGGGACTTCAGAGAGGAGTCCAAAGCTCGTACAGTCAATAGCACTGTGCCAGAGTCGAAGCACATTTACTGAAAATATCCTACCTCGACAGCAGCTTTTTGCATTTTCGCATTCAGTTTTACTTTCTTTGTAGTAAAGAACAACTATGGGGAGTTTAAATGTCTTTTATCGGTTTTTCAAATTCTTGTAACAGTTTAGCTTATTATCATAATGAAAATATATCTTCTACATAGGCTTGAGTTGCTGAAGCACAAGAATTTATGGTGGCACGGAGAACCTTCGAATTATCAAAAACTTGTTCTAAGGAACACACCGTAACTTCTTCGAAGTAGTAAAAAGTCGTTCCTAAGGGAGCGCAGAGTAAGTTCTCTGCTCAAAAGTCGTTCCGAAGGGAATACAGAGCTTACAGCGAAAAATAAACGCTGATTCCGCTTAAAGTAAAAGGCGAAGAAGCTCCTAAGGGAGGCTTACAGCAAAAAATAAACGCTGATTCCGCTGAAAGTAAAAGGCGAAGAAGCTCCTAAGGGAGGCTTACAGCGAAAAGTCAGCGCTGAGATAAAAAGATTGTGTGCTCTATTGCAGGGATGTGTGTATCTTCGGCATAAATATCATTTTGCATAGCATGACATCATTACATCATTTTGCATAACATAAGCATCATACATCATATCGCATGTGGAACAAGAAGGGGACACAGTATTGATCTTCGAAGAATGTTTTGAAAAAGAGAAAATCGTGCTGAGGCACAAGATAAATTGAGAAAAAGTGTAGCTTCATTAGAGAGACAACATAAAACTTTTTTATAACTTCGAAGAATGTTTTCACGAAGTATGGAAATTCTTGTGATACATAAAAGATTTTCTTCACGAAGCATGAAAAGAAGGGAAGGTGTTTTTTCGCCGAAGGCTCAAAAAACGGTATGTATGCAAAATTTCATGCATCGTAAAGAATTGAACCATAAATAGATTATATTTTACATTCAAGGTTACAAAGTTTTACACATGTCACATTCCAAATATTTTTACAATAGTATTTAATCTTCCCTAAGAACTACTTCTGCAGCTTCGTTCAGTAGCTGATTGACAACTTTGTCCATGATGGCTTCGGCCATTTTTCTAATTTCATCGTCTCCCTTTGGGTGGGGGCCCGGGGACGCCTCAGCAGGTTCTGAGGGAGGAGAGGATACGGCTATATTACTATTACAAACCGTGAATAAAGTTTGAAATCAAAAA
This sequence comes from Zea luxurians, assembly GCA_029449295.1. Lineage (NCBI taxonomy): Eukaryota > Viridiplantae > Streptophyta > Magnoliopsida > Poales > Poaceae > Zea > Zea luxurians. The sequence continues at coordinate 120,981,688 of JAOPSE010000009.1, forward strand.
TTACAACACAATAAAAACCACTAGTTAATACCTATTTGCCCTTCAGGCCCTGAGTTTTTCACAGCAGCCTCTGCTACCTTCCTAGCATCATGGATGCCTTTTTCGCTTCTTTGAATGATTTCTTGAGCCATTTCTCGGCCGCCATTGTCCCAAATGTCGGTGAAAAATTTTCCACCGACCTGGCTTGCTTCAGCTAAAGGGTCTTTAATATCTTCAGAGGATAAAGCAGCTTCAGATTGTGCTAAAGATTTCACATGCTCGCACCCTTTTTTCTCCAAAATAGTAACAATTCCCCTGGCGCCCGAAAAAGCACAAATGTCCCCACGACTATTCAAGATTTCCTCGAAGGCCTCAGCTTCGTGACTGATCCATTCAATCGGGCCTTCTGGATTCACCCTTGTGAAATTTTCTTCACTAGAGAATGCGCCAACGCTGGCGAAGCTGGATTTTATCTTCTTAACACACTCTATGGATTTATCATAGCACCTTTTCTTGGAAGCACGAAGCTCTTCAACATTTACTTCCAAATGATTTGCCCATTGATCACTTAGTTCTCGTTTTGTTTCTTCAAGAATGCGTTCTTCTTTAGCTCGGGCTAGTTTCCGAAGATCTTCGATTTCGCGCTTCTGAGCTTCGGCTTGAGTTTTATAATTAGCTTCGTTTTCCTTTATCTTATCCACTAATGTAAGCAGGATTTTGTCCTTTTCCAAGGCTTCGTTTCTTAGCCTGATAACCTCTGTCCGAAGGTTGTTAAGAGCAATAGTGCAGCTCTCATCTTCAGCATTCTTTTGTGCCCTTAAGGCATTGCTAAGTATTAAGCCCTATTCAAAAGAATGAATGGATTAACATAAGAACAAAAGACTAATTTAAAATTCATAAACATCAAAATTTACAATTTTTACCTTCAGACTATTGTATGCAAGGCTATCCACAAGATCATCCTTCGTCATGGCGCAAAGGCCAGCTTCAAGCTTCGAGAATCCCATGCTTCTAGCCATCTCCCTGCAGACAGATAATTCTTTATTGTTTGGGAGACAGTATAGGAAGTCATCTTCGTCTGTCCCATTGAACACTACGGCCCCCTTCGGATACTTCAGTTCTCGGGCATAGTGATTAGCTTCAAAAATCTCTTCTTCAGATAATTTCTTTCCCGAAGCATGCCGCACAATATAATCACGTATTTTGGAAGATGCTTCGGGGACGGCAGTGTCAATTTCCTCAATCAAAATCGGCTCTGTCATTTTTGTTTTTTTGGTTTCCAAAGTTGCCTCTGTCAATTTTGTTTCTTCAGCTTTCAAATGTTTTACCTTGGTGGGCTCTGAAGGCCCAGCTTTAGTTTCAAATTGTTGCTTCAAAGCTTCAGCAACAAAGGCTTCAGTAGACACTTCAGAAGTTTCAACAGTTTTCTTCGGAGTTATACTTGAAGATTTAATTGTTTCCAAAACATCCAGCACATTAACCATCCTTTTTCTTTTCGGGGTCGCTGCTGGACCCTTTTGGATTTTTGTTGAAGTACTTAAAATTTCTAATGTTTTTGCTTCTTCAGTCCTCGGTTCTTCTGTTTTCTCTGTCGCTGGTACTTCGGCCATTTCTTCGATTTTTGGCACTGGAGTTGGTTCTCTGGCTTCGGTGGCCGAAGAGGCCTCACCAATAAACTCAGGCACTGTGGCCGGCTCAATATAACGTGGCCGGTGTGTGAGCACCTTTACCTTTTTTCTCTTCAGTGATGGCTCGCTAGGAGCAGCTGAAGCAGTTTCCTTTGCAGGAGAAGTATTTTTCCTTTTTTGGCCTCGCACTAGGTAATGGTAGTCGGGGTAGACAAACCCAATTGCATCGAATACTCGGTTAAGTCTTTTCTTCTTTCGGCCTCCGAAGGCCGCTGATAATGCAGTATCTTCGGCTTTCGAGTATACTCCAAGCAATTCGTCGCTTATGGCCTCAATACTTTTTAACTAGTCATCATCTGGTTCAACAAATTTATCTCCGTATTTGAATGTGTATTTTAGTCTAACTAGGCCACCTTCGTTAGCTTCCTTGACGGTCTCCTTTGGCATTTCCCACTTTTCTACAAGTGGCCATACTCTGAAGGCAATATGCTCTTGAACCAAATCCCTTGTCCCAATAAAAGAGCAAACCACGCCGAAGGCTCTCTGGCATTCTTCGGCCGCTTCATCCATTTCCACCTTCGGCTTCCGGAGGCCGAAGCGTTGCCAGATAGGGCGCATAATGATACCCTTGATATCTTCACGTGATTTCAAGTCATTTTTCACGTAGAACCATTCTGTCATCCAGTCGCCGGGCCACCTCTTTCGAAAGGTTGGCACAGGGCAGCTTGACCCGGACCGAGCGCCGAAGCTGTAACAGCCAAAGTTGTTGTGATACTGCTCTTTGCCCCAGGGTTTTGTCTTGTACAATAGCTGGTGTATGTTACAGAAGCTTTTTGCGTTAGGTTCCAAACCTTGGCTTCTCACGGCCCACACAAAGATGTTCATCCTTATGATTGCTTCGGGGATAAGTTGGCGAAGGTAGATTTCGAATGTCTTCAGTACTTCCACGACCAAACTGCTCAAGGGAAATCGTAATCCAGCTTTTAGGAAGCTTCGGAATATCACGACCTCATTTTCTTCGGGAGTCGGACAAGTCTTCTCTCCTTCGTCAGCCCTCACAACAGACAAGTCCCGAAAGTATCTCCCTCTCATATTGACAAGATGATTTTCTTTAATACTGGACTTACCGAAAACTGCATGGCTTGGTCGCCAGGGACGATATTCGGAATATTCACCACCACTATCCACATCGTAACTTTCACTATCGCCAGTATCTTCAGATAAACCCTCCAAAGTCTCCCTGGTAATCTTCTCCGTATTAGTCTTTGACATTGATTCAAGAAAGCCTAGGTGCATCTCCTCAGAAAGGCTTAGCTTCGAAGCACCAACAACTTTCTTATCTTCTGGCATCTTCGCAAATGCTGACAAAACACACTCGAAACCGAAGCTTAAAAATTTAAAACCGAGCAAGTGCTGTTGCGCGCAGGCTGAAAAGTTGGGTGACTAAAAGCAGATGTCAAAAGAGCGTGCCAAATAAACTTGCGGTGGGCTCTTATTTATACACCCAGTGTGCCGAAAACTGGAGGGCCCCGTTTGTCAATGACTGTTGCTATTCTAGCAGAAGGAAGGTGTTTTTTTGGACCTTCGGCTTAAAGCCTTCGTCCATGTCGCAATATGAATTTATCATTACAGAAAATTAATATTGCGAGGGGCTACTGTTGGGGGCCTTCGGCTTCCGAAGGTCCTCAAAAACGTGATTTGACAATATTTCCCGAGTGAAACATGTGAACAGGTATCTTTGGAGTCAGGTTGCGGGTGTACAAGAGCATGGTTAAGACGAAGCTTGACTGGGGTGGAAAGCAACCACGACGAAGGATAAAATGATCACGAAGCTACGTACAGAAAAGCTTCGGCATGACGGCAGAAAAGAGGAACCGACTTAAGGATGAAAAGTCAAATTAAACCTCGAAGGATTGCTATAAAGTTATTGTCAAATGTAAAGGGCATCGATGTAATTTTACACGGGCTGCGTCCCGTGCCTATAAATAGATGAACAGTACTCCCGTACTGTTCACGCTGACCTGGCATACGCTTTTCCGCATCACGACTGTATGTTTACTTTCCATCAATGTGAAGGTACATTTGTAATTTGTTTTTATGAATTTGGTAATAAAAATATGTTGATAATAATACTTGTATCATTACTCGTGTTTTATATATGTGTGTTCTTTTTCACCATCTATCAACCTTACGAAGGTCTTTTCCTTTGTAACCTTCGTCCAAGATTCATTATATCCGAAGGGATATAAGGTATTTAAGGACGAAGGAGTTTAACATTTAACACTTTCTATGTTGCCTTGTTCTTAATTCTTAGCATTTGAGAACAAGTCTCCAACAATATATATATGTATATATAAATGATTGTAATTATTCATGCTTGTTCTTTATTTTTAATCCTAATCTGTGAAACTCACCAACAAATTTGAAATCAAAATACTAAATTTGGAAATTTACAAGAAAGACAAAACTGAAATAATAAAAGAAATGGAGATTTACTTGCGCATGGGCCGTTTCCTTCCCTAGCCGGCCCATTCACTTTCCCCCCAATTCACACGCGCGACCCATTTCTCCTGGTGGCCACACACACCTTGCAGCTTTCGCTAACGCGTGGACCTGGCGGTCAGTGCCACTACTGTGCCCTGACACCATAACCCCGTTCGTCAGTCTCTCCTGCGCGCGGGGCAGCCACTCCATCGCTACCGTGTGGGGCCTGGCGGTCAGCTCCTTCTTCTCCCCTTTTCTCGTAACCAAGCGTAGACTCCGAAATCGCAGGCTCGATCTCTCCCCCTTCCATAGGCCGTTACATGATCCTCTCGGGTATAAATATCAGGCGCCCGCTATCCCCTCGTGCATCCATCCCGTCTGGCCACGTCTTGATGTGCACCATGTCGAGCGCCTCGTCAAGAACAAACAATGGAGAGATGTGAGGACGGTCGCCACAAGGAAGGTCACAGTTCTTTGGCTTATGCCTCTATCGGCCGGCCAGGGTACTCTATGGGTATCGCGGATGAGGACTGCACGGCGAGGGACCGACTCAGTGGCCGGAGACTGGCCAAATGCTCGTAAGAGATCGCGGGTTCACCGTGGGCTGCGCCGCATGTGGTCGGGTGCTCTCCACGCCACGACAATCGGTGAGACTTCCTTCTTTGCGCTCGCAATCACCAATGCTTTGTGTAACGCCGTTCGATTTGGATTTGGGGCTCTAGAACGCTATAACAGGGAGCTCCGGTGAACTAGCCACTGGGGAAAACCGTGTCCACCGCCTTGACTAGTTGTTGGAGGTAGGAGACAATCTAGGACCGTTAAGCGTAGAACGGGTGCTCTAGATTTGATCCTGGCATACCGGTTTGGCCAGGCTACTGACAACCATCGATCCTTGATCGGATGAACGGAATTAGATTAGATTCGAGCAGAACTTGAGTCATTGATCTCTGATCCAACGGCTGTAATCGCGTACCTTTTCATTACAACGAGAATCTAATCCTGACCGTAGATCCAAAATCCATCGGCCGAGATCTAGTCATACCCCCTTCGGCTAGCAAGTTTTGCATAAGAGCCCCTTGGCTTATTGGAAATGAACCAGTCGTCCACCTCGGGTCAGGGATGAGTCTGGTAGATTTTGCGAATTAAACCTTGAGCTTTCTGGTTATTATGCGCACAGTCCAAGAAATAGAGAAAATAGGAAAAATGATTATAGGAATTTATTTTTAGTACAAAAATAAATCTAGAACCTTGTATAAATCATATTTAATCTATTTTAACTCCAAATTGATCCATTCCAGTTGAAATAATTTTTTTAATATTGTTCATCATCTAGTACCTTTGTTTAGCCATGAAACTTGAATTAAAATTATTCACTTGAATTACTCTATTCTAGGTACTAAATAACTTCGGAAAATCATAACTAATTCATTTTAACTCTATTTCAATCCGTTCAAGTTGCGTTAGCTTCGTATAAATATTTAATACGCAGTAGCAACATTGAATATATGATATCTCATACTTTTATAATTAGGTAACTAATTTGATTAATCTATGTTTTCTGAATTAGCTTTTCTAATATTAATATAGTATTCTGATCTTATAATTATAATTTGACTAAAAAATAATCTTTAATGAAGTAATAACTTAGATTAAAAGTTGAGTTAATTAATTATAGAATATTCTCTCATATGATGAATACTAATCAATTTATAATATATTTTAATATTTAAATCTCAATAGATCTTCCATAAATCACAACTCCTTAACCGTAACTCCGAATTTAGCGATTCTCAAACCCACGATCTCGTAGCGATGCATAGATTTTATTATGCAGTTTATTCTTATGTTTGGTGTGATGTTAATTTTGCCTATACCATGTTTGTTTGTATTGCTACGTTTAGCAGTGAGGACACGAGTCACTTGAATATCATCCTGGTGCCTGCAACCTCAAGTCTTAGGCAAGTTATGCCCTTGATCACTTTTATTTAACCAATAATGTTCTTTATAATCATTTATCATGCATAGGCTTAATTTTAATGGGACCCAATAGGTCACCCTAGTTTGATTATCTTTACACCTTGTTTACCCCTGAATTGTTTGGGTAGTTTTTGCTAGTGCTCTATATGGTTTTAAGATTATTATTACATTATATCCATGTTCCAATTATTCCGTTATTTTATTTATGTTCATGTCAAGATCATTAATGTTAATTGGAACATGGAGCTTAACTTGAGAAACACGTGCCACCACAAGGGTTGATTGGGACACCCTTGGCTGACTAACTAGGAAAGCTAGTGGAGGACTACCTTACCTGATAGGGGCAAGGGCAGTAGGGGAGTAGGCGTGTAGGGAGGTTCCCGAGTTGATTTTGCTACGATGGCGGTCAGACGGGGGATTCTTGCATTGCTCTTCCAAGAAACTGTAGTGGGTTTTCTGAAGCTAGTAGAACTACGTAAAGGCCTCGTAGTGTTACCCTGCCTCGCTTCCTTGGTAGAGGTGTATGGAATTCATGGCCCCTTGGCAGATGGGTAACATAACTTGTGGGTACAGGGTACAACTTCTGTAGAGTGTAAAACTGGTATACTAGCCGTGCTCACGGTCATGAGCAGCTCAGGACTCTCGCATGATTAAATTATGGAACTAAATTCAATTTGTCATTTGCATTGCATGGGATTTATTATTTATTTTGTTCTATTATTATTATTATGGTTTGGTATTTACTTACATTTAGTAACTGCTAATAAAAATTTGACCAACTTATTAAGAGCAATGCTCAGCTTCAACCCCTATTATTGTTCAGCCTTACACTTCACATGAAGTCCCACCTTTGGTGAGTTCATGCACATTATTCCCTACAACTTGTTGAGTGATGAACATATATGAGCTCACCGTTGCTATCTCACACCCCCACAGGTCAAGAACAGGTACCACTGGATGAGGCGCATGCAAGATGCTGCGATGTGTTCGTGAGAGGTCTAGGTCGTCGTCTCCTAGTCAACTTTAGGTTGCTGGATTTTTGTCTCCTTACGATGTAATTATTTATTTATTTTGTACATAAACTCCTATTATATAGTAAAGTTGTAACATTCGTTTCTGTACCATAATTCATTATATATGTGAGACTTGGTCCTAGCACACCTGGTGATTATGTTCGTGCCCGGGTCCCTAAACCCGGGTGTGACAGAAGTGGTATCAGAGGAATGTTGACTGTAGGACGAAACCTAGATAGAACTGGACAACCAATACTTACGTACCTTTGCTACTCTGATCCTTTCTAAACTTTTCTTAATCTTTTCTCATCTATTTCCGCTTTACTCTAATTATTCTTACCATTTTCCTTCTAAAGACAAATGTGGATTTTACACTTTGAAATCTGGTGCCTTAAGTGACTTTTAGGAATAGGAGACCTAATCTTAGGAACAAAAACAAAACTATTTTTATAAGTATCTATACGCTTGAGTGTTTGTTCTTATGATACTTGTCTGATTTGGATCTTTGATTGAGTGTGATGAGTTGTGGAGTAATGTCCACAATTACATCTGCATATACATATAGGCATAAATATAAATAAATAAAATTTATAAGATAACTAAACAACCTAGATTATCCTCCATTAAAGTGTATCTATTTTAAATAGATCCCTCCTAACTTAAAGGATTTATCTTATCCTCATAGGTTCATCTTATGTTAAAAAATCTTATTCTCATAAATTGTTTAAGAGATAAACTAGACCAACTAAGAATACCCCCACTAGAATATATCAAGCCTAATAGATCCATCTTATCTTAAAAAGACCCTCTCTTATCTTAATAGATCCATCTTATATTGAAAGATTCATCTTATCCTAACCACTTTACTTATCTCATCCTAAAGTAACAATCAAGATCTAATCAAAATAATGAGATCTTATCTAGTCTAATCTAGTCACACAAATATAACTTAGATCTGATCTAATGTGATAGATTAATCTAACCTAATGAAGGCTAACCGCAAGTTGAGCTAATCTAATGTAAGTTGCTTAACAGAAAGGATAATACTGATGAAATAAATGAGACTACTCCTATAAAATATGTTTTAAATTAATTCACTCTGCACTAAGTTAAGAATGACTGAGCAACTCGGTCCCATGCAACTACCTTACCCAACCGATGGTTGCATAACCCCTCTGTTTTAATCTGACAGAGATTCTAACCTACCTACACCATATAATCCATCCTATCTCAAAAGATTCTAACATATCCTAATAACATATATCCTACCCCGGTAGATCTATCTAACTTAAACTAGTCTACACTAGTAGAAAAGAGCTCAAAGCCTGAGGCACCCATAAATTATCACTGGCGGTTTCAGTTACCGCGCGCCAGTAAAAAAAACTAGGTGGGCCCGGCTTGGGAACCGCCAGTGGAAACCTATTTCCACTGGCGGTTCTCTTAACACAACTGCCAGTGGAAATAGGATATTTACACTGGCGGTTGGTGTAACAGAACCGCCAGTGAAAATATAATTTCCACTGGCGATTCTGTTACACCAACCGCCAGTGGAAATATCCTATTTCCTATTTCCACTGGCGGTTGTGTTAAGAGAACCGCCAGTGGAAATAGGTTTCCACTTGCGGTTTTTCAAGCCAACCGCCATGTGTTATAAATACCACTCTTCCTCCCCCCGACAGGAGCTGTACGCTCGCAGCCAACTTCCATTGGAGGCGATTTTGGAGGTCCAGATTTCACAAAATACAAGGGGGGAGGTTTTGGTCTTCATTTTTTGGAAGAAGGTGGATAAGAAAGGTTGGTTTATGTTTCTTTGTCAATTTTTGTTCATTCTTGCTCAATTTTAGCCACATTTTGGATCTAGGGTTTTACATGTGAGAGAGAAGAGTATAGCTAGGTTATTTTCTCTATTTCCTCAAATGAGGTTGCTTAAGATGGTTAGATTTTGTCTATTCCCTCTCCTTTTTCATGTTTAGTTCTCAAATCAGTTAATCCATGTCACATATTTAGTTGCTTAATGAATGGTGAATGTGTTGTATGGCGAGGGAGGATGATAGGTTTGGTAATTAAGATTGTTTTTATTAATTGTTATGAAAGGTTGGTTTAATTATGTTTCAATTGCCAATTATTGTTCATTTTTGCTCAATTTTAACTACATTTTGAAACTAGGCTTTCACCATGTGTTAGAGATAGGTTTGGGTATTAAGATTTTTTGTTTATTAGCTGCTAGGAAAGTTTGGCTTATGTTTCTTTTGCCAAATTTTGTTTATTTTTCCTCCATTTTAGCCACTTTTTGGATCTAGGGTTTCACCATGTGTTAGAGATAAAGTAGTTAGGTTGCCTAATCCAACCGCCTATGACCTTTGTTGTATAAATACCCCTTCATCCTTCCCGACAAAAACCGTGTAGCTCGCGCGCAGCCCAACTTTCATTGGAAGGCCAGATTTCACAAAATACAAAGGGGAGGTTTTGATCTTTATTTTTTGGAAGAAGGTCGCTAAGAAAGGTTGTTCATGTTTCTTTTGCCAATTTTCTTTATCCATGATATATTTAGTTGTTAGGAAATATTGGTATATGTTTCTCTTGCCAATTTGTGTTCTTATGTGTTTTATGTTACTTTTTTATAAGTGATGATGGAGAGGATATCCTGGATGTATAACTTATCAAGGCTAGATCCATCATACATATCTGAGGTCCATAGGTTTATTGTTGTTGCTACAAACCATGCTTGGAGAACAAAGACAAAGCACATATATTGTCCATGCATGGACTGCAAAAATGCTGTTGTATTTGATGACACAGAACAAATCATATCTCATCTGGTATGTCGAGGATTTGTGAAGGATTACATAATTTGGACAAAGCATGGAGAGGGTAGCTCTTCGCCTTATACAGCTAGAAACCCTGCGAACATCGACGACAGCTTTCAGTTCGTTCACGAGACACAACAACCTCTTCCATAGAGCGAACATGTAGTGCCAAATGTTACTGATCATGGTTACGCTGGAGGAAATGAACGTGAAAGAACCCATGTTCTGCCAAATGTTATGGACGAGGAAGATGCAGAGTTGTTAGAGGCAATGTTGCGTCGTCATACAGATCCATCGATGTTCTTCATGAAAGGTATGGAGTCCCTGAAGAAGGCAGCAGAAGAGCCTTTGTACGACGAGTCTAAGGGTTGTACCAAAGAGTTCACAATGCTCCGGTCTGTGTTAAAGCTGTTGATGTTAAAAGCTAGATACGGTCTGTCTGATGCTGGCTTTGATGCGTTCTTGAGTATTGTCGCAGACATGCTTCCAAAGGTGAACAAAGTGCCTGCTAACACGTACTATGCAAAGAAACTAATCAGTCCACTCACTATAGGTGTGGAGAAGATCCACGTGTGTAGAAATCACTGTATCCTTTATCGAGGTGATGATTATAAAGACTTAGAGAGCTGCCCAAATTGTGGTGCAAGTAGGTACAAGACGAATAAAGACTATCGAGAGGAAGAGTGTGTTGCATCTGTGTCTAAAGGGAATAAGCGAAAGAAAGCCAAAAAGAAGACTTCAAAATCCACGAGCAAAGAAAAAGAAGAAGTAGACTATTATGCGCTCAAAAGGATTCCTGCTTTGGTGATGTGGTACCTCCCCATCGTCGATCGATTGAGGTGTTTGTTCGCTAACCCTGAGGATGCCAAACTTATGAGCTGGCATGCTTCTGATGAGCACAAAAACGATGGGAAGCTTCGACATCCAGCCGATGGGAAGCAGTGGCAAGATTTCAATGAGAACCACCGAGACTTTGCCGATGAACCAAGAAATGTTAGGTTCGCACTGAGTACTGATGGAATGAATCCATTTGCTGAAAGGAGCAGCAAGCATAGCACATGGCCAGTGATCCTCACCATATACAACCTTCCTCCATGGTTGATGCAGAAACGGAAGTACATTTTGCTAACCATCCTTATTTCTGGACCTACACAACCTGGAGTTGATATGGATGTATTTTTAGAGCCCTTAATGGAGGATATGAAAATATTGTGGGTAACGGGTGTTCAAATGTTGGATGAGTATCGTAAAGATTCATTCTCGCTGAGAGCAATTATTTTTGTTACGATCAACGATTACCCTGCACTCTTTACATTATCATGCCAGTTTAAGGGAAAGGTTGGCTGCACAGTATGCATTGATGGAACTGCTTACGTGTCTCTTACTGCATCTAAGAAGATAGTGTACATGAGGCACAGACGCTTTTTATTGGAAGGACATAGGTACCGCATGCGAAAGATGGATAAGTACTTTGACAATAATGGTGAACTACATTCTACTGCTCCATCGGGTAACAATAGAGGTCATAGAGTTTTTGAAATAGTCAGGAATATCAAGTTTGTTTTCGGGAAGAAGACAAAAGACGGAAAAACAAGGAAGGATGCCAAACTAGCTCCGGGGGCTATATTCAAGAAAAAGTCTATTTTCTTCGAGTACTTGCCTTACTGGAAAGAGTTAGATGTGCGGCATGTGATCGATGGTATGCACGTTCAGAAGAACGTGTTTGAAAGCATAATTGGCACCTTGCTAGACATAAAGGGCAAAACAAAAGAAGGGCTCAATTCACGCATGGACTTGGTAAATTTAGGCATAAAAAAGGAACTACATCCTGTTCTTCAAGAAAATGGGAAGTACCATCTCCCAGCAGCAAGCTACAATCTCAATGTAGATGAGAAACATGCGATGTGTGTTTGGCTTAAGAATTTGAAAGTCCCATCCGGATTCTGCTCTAGCATACGGAGTATTGTGTCAATGAAAGACCTGATAGTCACCAACTACAACTCACATGATTGTCATGTCATGCTGACTACATTCCTACCTATTGCCATCAGGGCTATAAATCCTTTGTTTTTAAAGATGGCAATCACACGGTTGTGCTACTTTTTCAACAGAATTTCACAAAAGGTAATTGACCATGATGAGTTGGCATCTCTTCAGGAATTTGCAGTGGAGACAATATCACAGTTTGAGATGTGTTTCCATCCATCGTTCTTTGATATTATGGTGCACCTTGTGGTGCACTTGGTGCCACAAATAGAGGCATTGGGTCCTATGTACTTGCATGAAATGTGGACGTACGAGCGTTTCATGTCAATACTGAATGGCTAGGTATCAACCCGTGCTTGTCCTGAGGCATCCATGATAGAGGGGTACTGTACTGAAGAGGCCATTGAGTCCGGAGGTCCATTCTGCAATAGTATCCTAAAAGACTAGGTTGCAATAGGTTTGCCTCCGTCACGACACGAGGGTAGATTGTATGGAAGCGGGAGGATGGGACGAAAATCTTTCATCCCACCAGATTACAATACAGTACTTGAGGCACATCACAGCATCCTACATCAGCTAGCGATAATAGAGCCATTTATACTGGCGGTTCTCAATGACAATGACCAATAGAAATGGCCTCCACATTCTATGGAAATCATTTCTACTGGCGGTTGTCATTGTCAACCGCCAGTAGAAATATCTCCTATATAAAGGAGCGCGCGCGGGGCCGAAAATTTCTCTAAGTCTTTGGCGCCCAGTCTTTTACACTCCTGTCGTCAGGCTGCCGAAATTTTGCCCCGGCGATCTTCTCCGCCGTGCGCCGCCATCGTCCACGCCGTCGTCCCCGCCGTCATCCCCGCGCCGTAGGTACGTTCCCCTCTCTCTCTCTCTCTCCCTTCTTCGACTTCGATCGCGCTCGGGCACGCCGCCGCCGCCGTGCACGCGCCACCTGAGAGCACCTAGAGGGGGGTGGTGAATAGGTGATCCTGTAAAACTTGAAAACTTAAAGCCACAAAAACTTGATTAAGCGTTAGCACAATAAGGCCAAGTGGCTAGAGAGGAGTTCTTGCAAAACACAACAACCACAAGAGGATCAACACAGATAGACACAGTGGTTTATCCCGTGGTTCGGCCAAGTACAAAACTTGCCTACTCCACGTTGTGGCGTCCCAACGGATGAGGGTTGCAATCAACCCCACTCAAGCGGTCCTAAGACCCACTTGAATACCATGGTGTTTTGCTTTGTTTACTATATCCCGCTCGCGAGGAATCTCCACAACTTGGAGTCTCTCGCTCTTACACTTTGATGTTCACAAAGAAGCACGGAGTAAGGGAGGGATGAGAAACGCACACAAGACACAAAATCAGAGCGACAACACGCACACAAGTCGCAACAAGAGCTCACAACACAACCTGACGAGTTCACAACTCAAATAGAGCTCTAGTTGCTCTCACAAAGAATCAAATGCGCGGAATCGAAGTCTTGGTGCTTAGGAATGCTTAGAGAATGCTTGGTGTGCTCCTCTATGCGCCTAGGGGTCCCTTTTATAGCCCCAAGGCAGCTAGGAGCCGTTGAGAGCATTCCAAGAAGGCAATTCTTGCCTTCAGTCGCCTGGCGCACCGGACAGTCCGGTGCACCACCGGACACTGTCCGGTGCGGATTTCTTTCCTTATTTGGCGAAGCCGACCGTTGCAGATTCAGAGGCGTTGGCGCACCGAACAGTCCGGTGCCCCCTTGTGACCGTTGGCTCGGCCACGCGTCACTCGTGGAATCCTTGGCCGACTGTTGGCTCACCGGACAGTCCGTTGATTTATAGTCGTACGCCATTAATCATCTCTCGAGAGCGATGAGTTCGCCTGTGAATGGCTCACCGGACAGTCCGGTGCACCACCGGACAGTCCGGTGATTTATAGCCGTACACCGCCGTCTAAGTCCTGAGAGCAGCAAGTTCGCCAGAGCCAGCCTGGCGCACCAGACACTGTCCGGTGCACCACCGGACAGTCCGGGCACCCAGACTGAGCAGACTTTGGCTGAACAAAACCATCTCTTTTCCAATTTGATTTCTCCTATTTCCAGCACTTAAACACAATACATTAGTTCTCAAAACAATGTACTAAGTCTAGAAACATACCTTTAGACTTGATTTGCACTTTGTCCATCAATTGGCATAGATTTACACTTAAGCACTTGTGTTGGCACTCAATCACCAAAATACTTAGAAATGGCCCAAGGGCACATTTCCCTTTCACCGCCGCCGCCGCCGCGCGCGTGTAAAAACCCTAGGGCGCGCGTCTCTACAGAGAGTGAGAGAGAGGGAGAGGAGAGGAGAGAGGGAAAGGGAAGAGAGAGGAGGGAGAGGGAATAGAGAGGAGGGAGAGGAAAAGAGAGAGGAGAGGAGAGAGGGAAAGGGAAGAGAGAGGAAAGAGAGAGGAGGGAGGGAGAGAGAGAGAAGAGAGAGGAGGGAGAGGGAAGAGAGAGGAGGGAGAGGGAAAGAGAGAGGAGAGGAGAGAGGGAAAGGGAAGAGAGAGGAAAGAGAGAGGAGGGAGGGAGAGAGAGAGAGAAGAGAGAGGAGGGAGAGGGAAGAAAGAGGAGGGAGGAGAAGAGAGAGGAGAGGAGGGAAGGAAAGGGAAGAGAGGAGTAGATCACCAACATCTCCAACGATGAAGATGAGGAGATCGATTGGACGACATTGATAGACGACGAGGAGTAGAAAAGTAGAAATTACTATATATGTTCTAATCTTAGTATGATATTATATATAAGAACTTAGTATGATGGACGACGTATTATGTAAGAACTTAGTATGATATTATATATATGTTCTAATCTTTTGTTCCAATCTGATGAAAGGGGTACACAACTCGATAATATCCGTACGACTCTCCCTCTCTCCCTCTCTATACGTTCTATACGACTCTCCATCTCTCTCTACGTTCTATACGACTCTCCCTCTCTCCCTCCCTATACGTTCTATACGACTCTCCAACTCTCTCTACGTCCTATACGACTCTCCCTCTCTATATGTAACTCGATAATATCTGTATCACAATATTAGGGGTTAGGGTTAGGGCTTAGGGTTAGTGTTAGTGGTTAAGGGTTAGGGTATTTGTTAATATGAATTTAATTATTGCTTATGTTAATATGTGTTAATATGTATTTGTATATATATAGCTCAATGAGTTCTCCAATCAAGGACCAAGGATTAGGGCCCGACCACATGGACAAGAGTGTTGCTCAAGAACAATCCAGCAATGAAGGATATGAAACGCCTAGCGACCCTTTTCCTACCGCTAGCATTGATAGGGCCGCTGCGCGTGAGTTGCAACGTGACCCTAGTTATGATCTACAAGACCATGAGGTAAATTACACATCCTTAATTTCGTGTGTGTACCTAATTAATTAGCTGATTTCACAATGTCTATTACACATGCATGATTTCTTGTGCATTTTATTACATGAATAGGAGGTCTTGTCTCAATTTCGTGCGACACTCGAAAAAGTTGCGGCACGATACCAAGACGCACCGGAACCGACCCAAGACGCACCGAAACCGACCCAAGGCGCACCGGAATTGACCGAGACAACCATCGAGAGGTCAAGGAAAAGGAAGCAGAGCGATCGGAACAGAGGTGACAGGGGGCTAAACAAGTTTCCTGACAAGACATATAAAATCGCAGACGTGAGCCCGAATGGTCAGCCCCTAGCTCTAGATGAGGCACTGCCTAAGTTCCGGAATGCACTTGGGTTCTTAGTTAGAGATAATCTTGACATCACAATCCGACAGTGGAGAGATGTATCAGATGATGTCAAGAATCAAATGTGGAATAAGCTAATAACGAGGTTCGTTTTGCCTCGGGGTTCAGAAGAACTCGTGAAAAAATACACGATGAAGCAGTTTGCAATCAATTTCCAAAACTGGAGGTCTGAGATGAATACAAAGTTTGCAAAGAAAGACCTAGACCCGACAAAAAAATATAAAAGCTCAGCAGGTCAGTGGGCAGTATTTCTAGAGCAGAGGAGCAGCCCTGATTTCATATCGCTAAGTGAGGCAAATTCGGAACTATCTAAGAAGAACAAATACCACCACCTTGGCACAGGTGGTTACAAGCGTCAGATTCCTAAATGGAGACAAGAAGACGCCGAGAAGAAGGCTGCAGGGTTGCCAACGCTGTCCGAGCAACTTGGTGAAAGGACAGCTAATTGAATCCGTGCTAGAAAACCAAGAGAAACTGAGTCTGGTGTATCTTTTGATGATCCCATTGTCGAAGAAGCGGCAAAAAACATATATGCAATTACAGCTAAGCAGTGCTAAGGAACATTTAAGCCGCAAAGGGAGAAAGACATTCTAACAGCTGGTCTCGGTAACCCTGAGCATCCTGGTCGTGTACGAGGAATCTCATCTAAGGAAGGATGGAAGGAAGGATTTGGACCACAATGGGAAGGTCTGTACAAGAAACGTGATCGATACAATGAAGAGATGGTGAATTATTTTAAGGAGGAGGCCAAGAAAGAGTTCAAAGGCCTGATGTCTGAAATGCTATCGAATCCTCCTATAGAATTGATGCAGCAATTGGCGATGGCGAGTGTGATGTCTGTTCAACAGATGACCACTCCACAGATGCAAATAATTCCAGCAGCTCAAACGCCGGCTTCCACCGAGGGTACGACCATCCCAAGCTCTATCGCGTCAATGGGAAATAAGGTCCGCTATCCAGTTGATGACATCACAAGGCCTGTGGCATGCACACTAGTTATAAGATATGGTATTAACAATCAGCGTACAAAGAAAGTAGCCACAGGCCTTGCGATCCCAGGACGCAAGTTCCATGGAAATGACATTCCAGAAGAATATTGCAGGGTAGAAGGGACGACAGTCGTCCAAGGATCCGAGGACGACATGCTGGACATCCCTGGGCTCGAAGGTATCGAGACACTTGGACAAGCTATCAAGAATTTTATCCTTTGGCCTCGAAGGGATGTCGAATTGGTTGATCCACCACGACAGCTGTTGTTGCAGGCCCAACCATCTCCGCCTTCTCAAATTGCTGTTCCTATTGTACATCCATCATCACCTCCTCAAACTTCACATGCTGCTCCTCATCCTCTTTCTGACCCTCCTTCTCCTCATCCTCATGGTGGCCCACCGTCTCCGCCACATACATCGCCCTTCAGGGATCCACGTTCTCCACAGCCATCAAGGGATCCACGACCATCAAAGAAATCTAAAGTTTCTATACCAAAATTAGTGTCCACGTTCGAGAAGAAAAAGAAGAGTAAATCCACTGCTGGCATAGCTCGTTTTTTTGAAAGGGATTGGACGGAGCCTCACGTCAGACACTGTTGATTTGGCTGATCTCGAGGAGTCCACAAAAAAGGCTGAGGCAATGGTCGCAAAGATAAAGAAGCCAACTAAGGCAGATTATAAAAACGTGCCTAAAAAATATGTGCCGGGCAGACCACTACTCACTTTTGAGAAACTAAGGAAGGTCCCAGCTAATATTAAAAGGTTGCATGATTGGTACATGTGGGCATCTTCAGTTGGCATCGACACCATCAGTGTCAATATACCAGCCCATGCTTTTATTGGTTCAAATCAAAAAGCCTTTGTTACATTCGAGGACATGTGGTTAATGATGAACCTTCAGACACTCGACGTGCAACTTGTAACCATATTTGCATTGTAAGTGTCACTCATACTCCACATATATGTGTTATTATTAGTGAGTTGTATAGATTTTCAATATCTGACATGCACGTGTGCGTTGCAGAATGCAACATGATCAACAGGAGATCCTTTATGGTACCAATCCCAATGCTAGTGCCAGTAAAAGGGTTGGGTATCTCAACCCAATAAAGATATGCGAGAGTAGCCACACTTTTAGAATCGGAAAAGACAACGAAGCATTACAGGGACTAACGGACGAAGAAATTGAGGTGCGTATCCAGGATCTGAAGAAGGATTTTGAAGCAACATACGCCACCTACATAGGACACGCAATGCTTCAATTTGAAGACAGGGAATCCATAGTGGCCCCGTACAACTTTAAGTAAGTGTGATTTTGCATAAATAAAATTAATAATTTCAATACACATGTATCACAAGTTTGATTCGTACAGGTACCACTGGATATGCTTCTTCATTTATCCTAAGGCTGGAAAGGTGCTGGTGCTCGACTCCTTGCACACCGAGCCTTCGGCCTATTCAAAATTCCTCGGCATCTTAGAGCTGTAAGCCTTTTCTATGCATGCATACTTATATCGATGAGAATTGTAGAATAACATGGTGATTCTATTTGATATCATAGGGCATTTAGGTTTTATAAGCTACGAGGTGGAAAGTACGACACGTCCAAAAAAGGCGTGCCACTAGACATCCATTATAACTGGCCGGTAAGTATGTGAATTTATGAATACATATCATACATGTACGTACATAGGACAATGTTGAAACTAAATAACCAATCTCCCGTTATGTAGTGCCACAAGCAACCACCCGAATCGGTCCTATGTGGGTTCTACGTGTGCGAGTTCATGAGAATGAACAGACGATACATCACGAACCCTGGCAAGGTATTATTAGTAATAGTCACGTATGTATTTATGTCATTAAAGATGCAAATGTGTTATTATTGAGTATAAATAGATGATGTTTATAAACTTCCTTTACAGCAATTTCAACAAGGAAGCCTGGAGAACTTGACTGAAGGTGCATTGTATGGCATAGTTGAGGACCTGTGCACATTCATATTGAAAGAGGTCATTCCCGCATAAGGGAAATATCACGATGCTTCTGGAACATTAGCTTTGCCAGAGTTTAGAATACTAACAGAAATTAGTAGACTATCTCTTAGCCGAGATAGTTATTACAGCTTTCGTGAAAACTTTGATGTATATAATGTGTGATGCATACATGGTTCTAAACAAGACTTTGATGTATATAAATGTATGATAGAATTTAATTCCATGTTGCTTTTAATATCAATACTACATGATTATCAATATCAATATATATATATATATGTTTGTGTGTGTAAATATATATAAATTTCAGTATGAAAATTTAAAAAAAGGCGGGGAAAACTTCCACTGGCGGCTAAATAAAAAAACCGCCAGTGAAAATAGCATTTCCACTGGCGGTTTCTTAAGAAAACCGCCAGTGGTATTTCCACTGGCGGTTTTCTTAAGAAACCGCCAGTGGAAATAGCATTTCCACTGGCCCCTAGCACTGGCGGCACTGAAAAACTCCAGTGAAAACAACTCTACAACCGCCACTATAGAGCCTATGTACTAGTGCTAATCTAGCTATATCCAATCTAGTCTAGACCCTACCTAATCTAATATGATCCAATCTAAAGGGAGTTACTTAAACAAGTTAGTTAATACTGGTAACATAGATTAGACCATATTCCTACAAATGGACTTTAAATCTAAATTGGTGTCTTAGACCAACTCAACCATGAAATCACGACCTAGCCTATGTTGTAGGTTGCCCAACCCATTTATCGCAAAAGCAAAGTAAAACTCTATTCAATCTACCTACCCCATGTACCCACAATGGTTATCCCAACTCAGATAATGGCATCTAACACCACGACCGATGGTCCCTAAATCAGACCCAAGAACAAGGTTAACCTCGACAATGAAGGATATGAATAAAAACAGATCTTCAGATGAATCAAGATCCACCACCCGGAATAAAAGTCTCCCTTACCTAACTTTCTTTTACCCCCAAATCTTCTCTACACTCACCTAATAGCTAAAACCTGATGTGCCCTTGTTTTCTATGCCGCACCTGCTAATGGCATGAAAATTTTAAGTGTATAAAGAATTACTAATTGGAAGTTCTACTTAGATAAAAAGAAGGATACTAGAATTTCATAAAGATAAAGTCAGCGTGATATGCTAGACTAAATAATATTCTTAAATATGATTATAGAATCTAATATGATCTAATCTAGTGTGAGTTACTCAATGCTGGTACAAAGGATAAGGCCATACTCATAATTCACTTAAGCCTAAATTGGCGAGTTAGATCAACACGACCAAACTCGGCCATATACCACCGACCTACACATTCTTGATAAATTTCCTAATCTATCTATAAAAAAGAGAGAAAGATTCTAATCTACCAGCTTGACCTACATATTTCCAATGATATACATCATTGCTTTTATAAGTCCGACCTAAAACAAAGTCACCCAACTAAAATTTGACATAACACACTCAAGTTATACTAATCTGGAGGTTATTCAATCTAATGTGAGTCACTTAACAAGTTAACACTAGTGAAATGAACTAGATCCTACTCCTATAAACCTTGTTCTCCCCTCATGCACTTAAACCTAAATTAGTGTATTAAACCAACTCAACCGTGAGTAGAAGAGCTAACCCAACCAATAGAGTCATGATGGATTGCATAATCTGTCTATTCCCACCTAACATCAAACAAACTTTTGACCTATATCATATAGTCTATCTCATCCATATCTATCTTAACCATATTCCCCAACTCCGAACATATACACTAACCTCAAATCAATGAAACCAAGACCGGAGAAGAAAGGATCAACATCGACAAGGAAGGATATAACAGTCAAAGCGAATTAAGACTTAAACATTTCTGATGAAGTCTTTTCCATGCCATAAACTTTCTTACCCTTGGCTATTCTTACCCTAACCTATCCATCTCTTATATCCTACCTAATGAGTAGCTGGGTACCTATGCTCCCCTAATCACCCACTATTGACTATATATAAAAAAACGAGATTCCCGATTTTTGAACCAGTTATAGACTAAAAGCAGAATTACAAACCAATCCTTCGGTATCCCTTTCCTTACAAATCTCGAGGACGAGATTTCTATTAAGGGGGTAGGATTTGTAATGCCCAGAATTTGTATAAGTGAAAATAATAAAATAAATATATAAAGCAAGAAAATAGTAAATTCAGATATCTTAAATTATACTTGAGCATTGAATGTTGAGGACTGAATTTGAAACCAAGAATTATTTTAGAAAAGAAGTAATGGAAAGGCTTTCTGTTCAACTAAATAATTATTCATTTCATTAAATGATACATTATAAGCATTCATCTGAATGGGTATTAAATTTAGATGACTTAAATCCTGACTAGTCTTTTTAAATTTAACTCATAAAATTGATGCTTGGGAAAAAAATAGTGAGATACTCCATTGGTTTGTTCTCCTTATAAGTTATACCTACTCTTAAAAAAACCAGGAAACCCTTAAATGAAAGTATAATATAACTTCTTTCAAAATAAATAGATAATGAATATTTATTTTTGAAGTAACTTTTAATTCTTATCCCACATTCAAAATACTATTTTCCTAAAAAGAAAAAGAAACAATATAGATTTCTCTATTGGGGAAATACATCCATTACTAATGTACATCTAGAGGCATTTATTTAAATAAGAAACAAATGAATTTGTTTCTTAAAATACATAAACTTGTATGTCCATCTAAAATCATTTTTAGGAGAAATAAATCCATAAATAAATGGATGACTTGTCACTTCATGATGGAATTCTTATATGTTTGTATTTGTACTCAAATTTATGAGGCAAGTTTAAGTTTGAAAAATAGAATTTGAAAATGGAAAGGGAAATAAGAAAAGAGAAGGAGATACAATACAATATATATATATATGTATATATAAATGATTGTAATTCTTCATGCTTGTTCTTTATTTTTAATCCTAATCTGTGAAACTCACCAACAAATTTGAAATCAAAATACCAAATTTGGAATTTACAAGATATACAAAACTGAAATAATAAAAGAAAAAGAGATTTACCTACGCATGGGTCATTTCCTTCCCTAGCCAGCCCATTCACTTCCCCCCAATTCACACGTGTGTCCCATTTCTCCTGGTGGCCACACACACCCTGCAGCTTTCGCTGATGCGTGGACCCGGTGGTCAGTGCCACTGCTGTGCCCTGACACCATTACCCCGTTCGTCAGTCTCTCCTGCACGCGGGGTAGCCGCACCATCACTACCCTGTGGGGCCTGGCGGTCAGCTCCTTCTCCCCTTTTCTCGTAACCAAGCGCAGACTCTGAAATCGCAGGCTCGATCTCTCCCCCTTCCTCGAGTTGTTACATGATCCTCTCGGGTATAAATATCAAGCGCCTGCTATCCCCTCGTGCATCCATCCCGCCTGGCCGCGTCTCGATGTGCACCATGTCGAGCGCCTCGTCAAGGACAAACAATGGAGAGATGTGAGGATAGTCGCCGCAAGGAAGGTCACGGTTCCTCAGCTTATGCCTCTATGGGCCGGCTAGGGTACTCTATGGGTATCGCGGATGAGGACTGCTATGACGGAACCTCCCAAGTCATTAGGCCCACCTACAGTTGTCCTTGTCCAACAGACATCAGACAACCCTGTAGCTGTTCCTGAATCACTTGACAAGTTCGGTATCTTCTTTCTTACCTTTCCAGGAACCTTTCACCCGTCTTGCAGACATTACAGAACATCAGAGATATAGAAATGCGGAAGCGATTACATAAACTTACATTTATTTAGAAAGTAAGATCAAGTTACTTATTACAGACCAGAGTTATAACGCGAGTGCTGAGTAGTATTATTACAATACCAAGGGAGGCAAAAACTCCTCCCGATAAGTTCTTACATAAAAGTTTCTTATGGAGGACCATGTCCTCCCGCAGCTTCACTCTTATTTTTCCTCACGTGGAACCACCTTGGTACAAAAACAACAAAAATTTGCTGCTTCCTCACCTAAAAACGAGGGAATAAACCCTGAGTATGGAATTACTCAGCAAGTCTTACCCGACTAAAGAAAAGACTCTCAAGGGTATGCTGGTTTTAAGGGAGTCAAGGTAGGGTACCTCAAGATCAAAGACTCTGTTTTGCATAAATGCTTACTAAAAGTGGATCCTTAAAAATCCAGTTTTATTGTCAAGTTAGGTAAACTTACCTATATCTAGAGTTCTTTGCTAACCTAGTTCAATCACTTGTCCTACACTAGCCAGTTTCTTATCAATCCCTTCATCTTTAGTGGATTGCTACATATAAGTCAGTGACCAAGTCTCCATAACCGCAGAGGTACGGCGATCCGAATCGAGTATACTCAGCTGAGGATCTCCAATCACACGACATATGTAGCACTTAACCCTTGCATATGTCAACCCGCCACCGGGGTTCTTAAGACCAGATCAGGTTCACGCAAACCGAGAGCACAGATACACCACTGTCCAGCCTCTTTCTACAGAGGGTACACGCTACTCTCTCCACCGCTTCACGCTCATTTCGTGTTATCTTATTCTGGCCTTAGTCTGCCCGAGGCAAGGCTTACCCACGACGAGGCATGTGACCAGTTAAAGGGTCCTCGGTCATCAGGCCTACATCGACACGGTCCTTAATCGACTCAGACGGAGACACTACATCGAGACTCTCTTCTCGTGCAAGTCACCCGCCCGGTCTCAGCTTAATCATTTACCCAAAAACTTGGTACCTGGCAGAGGTACATCTTTTCCGATGTTGAACCCATCATGGCCATGATGGATCCACCATCAAGTTTTATTTCCAAAAACATCCCTCCCACTTTGCCAATCATCTTTTGTAAAACAAAACCTTTTGTTTTTGCTAAAGCAATACTAAGCATAGTAAATACCTTTTGTAAAACAGGGTATCAAGGAGAGTAATCAAGATCAAGGAAGGTGATGCAGGAATTGTTTAGCAATCAACTCCTATTACTTAATGCAGCAAGTAAGTGAAAAAGATTTAAAAACATCAAGAAAGGTGGCAAATGAACCGGGGCTTGCCTTCGTTAGTAGGTGAGTCAGCCTCAGGCCCGCACATGTCAAAGTAGAGACAAGTCCCTGCCTGAGATTCCAAAGGTGGTGGTGTCTTCTCTTGGGTCACTTCAATCTCTTCTTCGTTTTCTAAACATAACCATATATACATGTATAAGAATGAATGCCATGTAATGCTCATGAGATTGCAAAGATAATAAGTATTTATTATCTAAGGTCTTGAATACAATTTTCCTTCACGGAACTCCGAGAACTTAGGGTTTCCGGAGTCAGTAAAGGAGTTCAAAGGGCAGGGGGGTGTTTTGGGTTCTAGTTATCAAACAAGGTTCAAATCAAACCAAATTCTACCCAAGGCTTCTAAATAATGTATAGAACTCATATAAAAAGTTTGGACATTTTTGGAATTACCATTTATCTCCTAAAAATCCAGAACTAATGCTTTAAACTACTTTAAATGCCTTAAAATTCCTTATTTAATCTAAAAATCATGAAACTATTTTTATTAAATATTATGGAAAATAAGAAGTCTAGGAAAATTGGTCTGACAATTTTAGGATTTTTCTACAATTTTCTATAAATTTCTAAAGTTTCACAGAAAAAGAAAAAAGGAAAAGATTAAATAGTACTGGGCCGGTTCTAGTCCAGTCGGCCCAACCCAGAGGGAAAGCGCACGCACGCGTCCGCGGCAGCGCTGGCGGCTTTGCAGAAATGCCCTCGGGGTTCTTACTAACCGAAAACAGGTTCTTCCACTGTTTAACAGAGTCACTGACCGTTTACAAAAAGACCCCCGCACTCCTATCCATTCTCGGTTTGAAGCCCACGACGGCGTCGAGCGCGGGGAAGCTCCAGCGAGCACCTGTACCGGCCGAATGGGGCAATGACTAGGGTCTCCGAGCGACTAACACCCAATTGAACCCTCCTCGACCCATTCCCCCAACCTAATTTCATCAACGACTAACTAACAAGCTCTGGCCATGGCGACCGTGGGCAGAGCGGCTAGACAGTCGTGTTCCTGGCGACTAGAGGGCTCCTAGCATAATTGTGTGGATCGGCGAGCATCGTAGACATAAGAGAAAGCTTAAACGAGGGAGAGGTGAGGATGAACTGACCGGAATAGGGCTGGCCGCGGTGAGGTTAGTTTCGGGGTGGCGGAGAACTGATTTGGGTCGAATTCAAAATTCGCGAGCTCTGGCGAACGATTGCTAGTGATTCGCGGTGGCTGGGTGGGTGATGATGTTGCGAAGCTTGCTGCGGGCTCAATTTATAGGAGGCTTCGACGGTGGCGCTTAATTTGGCTAGGCAGCACTGGCGGCCGGAAACAAAGAAGGACCTTGGCGCCGTGGGTTCATGTCCTCAGTCGTGGCGAGCTCACCGACGATGATTTAACGGCTGCAAAGAGTCACGGCGACGCGACAGAGGTGTTCGGATACATGGCGCAAGATCGAGCGACGGCGATCACCGGCGTGCTTATCTGCTCAAGCCGCACGGCAGAGGGGAAGTACTGGGGGGTCACCGGAGTGGCGTCCATCGCATGACTTTTACCGACGGCCTTATCTGGTCACTGGCGACGTGAATCACAGCGGCTGTGGAACGAATCACGGCGAAGATTAGTTGTCGGCGGTGAGGGTCTCGCGCTGGCGATCTAATCTGATCCCGGTACTGTACCATGGAGAGCGGCATTCAGATAGCCTAACAGACAAACTTGGAGCTAAATTTTCTCTCAATTCCTAATGACAACTCATATCAAGCTCTGCAGCAAAATTGTAGAGCAATGTACCATCTACAATATTGCAATATGGTATTGCCACAAAAAGCCATTAGATCATGCTTGAAATTAGGCTTGAAGTTGATGTTAGTCCACTGTCAGTCTGATTTCAGACTGTAAGCAGTCTGACAGCCCAACTTTAGGCTTAATTATCTCCCAAATTTTTTTAACAACTATGCTCACAACCTTAAGCAAAGTTGTTCTCCTTTGTTTGGTCTACAACTTTGATGTGGTGCCCTAGGGTAAAAACCCTATAATTTGAAAGTTACAAGGCTCCAAAGTTGAGCCCTCAACTCTGAAATTCAAACTTAGAGTGAATTCTCAATTGGGGTCCTTTTTGCAAATTAATCCAAAACTTAGGGTTTGGCTTGCAAATCTTCCCAAATGTGAACCATGTGACTTTATATGCTTTAACATTGTAGTTTTTACACTTTAGTCCAAATGTGCACTGTTTTTGCACATAGGCCCCTAGGGTTTGGACTTAGGGTTTTCCAGGGTTCAAATGGGGTTTTTGGATATCTCAGGGGTATAAGTGTGATTCAAGTTCATTCTTGGGAACATTTTATGACTATTCCCCTAAAACTTTTAGGTTTTCTCAACTTGGGTTACGTTTTACCCCTTTAATCCCTATTTAGGGTTAAGTTCCCTATCCAGGGTTCTATTTGCGAAATGCTATAACAATACAACTTGTTTGAAATTTTTACCTAGTGAATGCACTCTAGGTGTGTCAAAAATATGTTGTGCCAATGTTTATGATGTCATGCTCAAGTTTTAGTTGCAGTAACACCAGGGGTGTTACATCTGCGCGGCGATGGACCAACTCTATGGCCGGAGACTAGCCAAATGCTCGTCAAATATCGCGGGTCCCCCGCGGGCCGTGCCGCATGTGGTCGGGTGCTCTCCACGCCACGAAAATCGGTGAGACTTCCTTCTTTGCGCTCGCAATCACCAATGCTTCATGTAGCGCCGTTCGATTTGGAGTTGGGGCTCTAGAACGCTATAATAGGGAGATCCGGTGAACTAGCCGCCAGGGAAAACCGTGTCTGCCGCCTTGACTAGTTGTCAGAGGTAGGAGACGGTCTAGGATCGTTGAGCGTAGAACGGGTGCTCTAGATTTGATCCTGGCATATCGGTTTGGCCAGGCTACTGACAACCATCGATCCTTGATCGGATGAACGGAATTAGATTAGATTTGAGCAGAACTTGAGTCGTTGATCTCTGATCCAACGGCTGTAATCGCGTACCGTTTCATTATAACGAGAATCTAATCCTGACCGCAGATCCAAAATCCATCGGCTGAGATCTAGTCATACCCCCTTCGGCCAGTGTTGGTCACTTGTTCTCAAATGCTATAAATCAAGAACAAGGCAACACAATTGTTAATGGTTAAAACCTTCGTCCTTCGAATCATTATTTCCTTTCAGATATAATGAACTTCAGACGAAGGTCATGAGGGACATACCTTCATCATTTCAATACTTAAACATAAACAAGAAAGTAAAGGAATCAAAGTAGAAATTATACATATAACGATGATCTATTTCTTTTTATATTGATCATTCTATGAACACAAACGAATAATATACGTATTACAATAGTACCTTTGGCTTGCCAAAAGGTGAAGATGCGAGAATGATTACAATCCAGCATGAACAGTACGGGGGTACTGTTCATCTATTTATAGGCACAGGACACAGCACAAGTAAAATTACATTTGTGCCCTTACACGTTTGCTTACAAGTGGCTAAAACCAATAAGGCCTAATCAGTCCTTTTTCTTTCTTCGCTTGGTCTGGGCTGAAGCTATCAACCTTCGGCATCTTGTACTATCGTCTCTTCATAGAGTCTTCGTCTTGAGGAGTTAAATTAAAGCTGAAGGTGGCTTTGGCAATCCTTTGTATCATTTTGCCGAAGGTGTTTTTTCCTTGAGGACCTTCAGCGGAGAAGAAGACCCCCAACATTAGGCCATTCGTGGTGCTAGATCATTTTTCCGTAATGAGCTCGATCCGTGAAAAACACAAAGGCTTCGGAATGCCAAAGGTCCGAAAAACACCTTCCCTGAGCTTGTTGCTGAAAAACGATTAAAATATTCTAGACGTCGGACGGTCCACCGCTCAGCCAGTGTAGGTGGTATGGCAGTTCGCCTTCTTCCCCTGCAGCACTATATAAACAGACAGGTTGGTGAGGAGTTACCACAACATTCATTGCCATTGCACTACTGTGCTGTTAAAAATTTTAACCATAGCCAAAGCTTTTTGAGGTTGTTCGTTGCAGAGACACGCTTCGTCATTCGAAAACACCTTCGGTTTTAAGGAATCACAAAACTCAAAATGGCTCGATTAAGATCCACCGCTAGGGTATCACACGAGGGAAATGATACTGAGACGACAGAGACAGCGCCGATATTGAAAATGATGAAGCGATCAGGCCTAGTGACATCAAAAAAAGCTATTTCCGAAGGTGAAGCTGCCGAAGCTGAACAGATTGCAGCAGAGGACGGAAGTGATGATGAGGCTGAGGAAGACTATAGTATTTTGAGCCCGTCGAAGCCAAGCCACATCGAATTTGGAAAATCTACTGTGACATCAGAAGACATGGTTATGATGAAAAAGCTAGGTTATTTTGGGGAAGTCGAGAGTAAACTTGTCCGCTTTGCTGGGGAGGAGGTGGTTCCTGAGCCAAAAGAGGACAAAGTTGTTGCTTTCAAGAGCTTCTTCAGGGCAGGGCTTCGGTTCCCTTTACATGAGATGATAGGAGAAGTTTTAAAGAATTTCGAGATACATCTTCATCAGTTAACTCCAAATGCCATCGTTAGACTCAATGTTTACATATGGGCTCTCCGAAGCCAGGGGATGAGTGCTAATGCTGAAGCTTTCTGTCGGGTGCATGAGCTGCAGTACGAGGCGAAGGCCAGAGAAGATGGCCTTCACAAGAATTTTGGTTGCTATAACTTTGCATATCGAAAAGATACCAAGGCCCCGGTAATCGGCTACCGCACCAAGTGGCCGACCGGGTGGACGAGTGAGTGGTTCTATATAAAAGCTGATGAAAAGAAGAGGGAAAAATTGATGACTATGGTCATGAGTCCGATGAGATTAAGCTTTAGAACGACAAGGGCCTTGTGCCATATGCAACTTGGCTCCCCGTGCCAGCTGGCCGAAGTTGAATTTAGAGTGGTAGCTACCGAGATTAGCACTAGGGACCTAGTGCAAGAATATTTGGTAAATAGAACATTTCCAACTTCAAGCGGCTGGGGGATGTTGAAGAAAAAGGAAGGGGAAAAAGTATGAGCTTGTCCGGCTCCCCTATCGCTTCAAATTTGAGAAACAGTTCAAGAAACCATGCAATGAATGGCTGGAAATGATTGAAACCATGTGCAATGAGATTCTTGGCAATTATAGGAAGAAAGAAGACCAGCTAATGACTGCTGTCTTCGGTACCCAGCCAAAACGAAGGCTGAACCGAGTAAAGGATGCATTGAACTTCGAATACCCAGATTATGAGAGGCTTGACGAAGGGGCTGGGGGTATGAAAAGAAAATGGGTTGTTAGCGTCCTAAGCAATCAAGCTGCCCGATTAGTAAAGGAAGATGAAAAGGCTTTGAAGAAAACAAAAACAGTGCCATAGCCAAAGGCAATAATTTCTAAGAAGCGAAAGCTTGACAAAAAACCTTCTACTGAACCGAAGATCGTCGAAGCAGCAGAAAAAACTCCTCCATCGCCGACTGCTGCCGAAGTGGTTGAAATTTTGAAGGTAATGACTGATTCTCCACCATTCAAGCTGCTAAGTCCTTTGGGATTGGAATTGACAAAATTTTTATAGAGGAAGGAAACACCCTCAGTTACAGAAGAGAAGATTGAAGGGCAAAAGAAGCGACGAATTGTGAATATAATGCAAGCGATTGAACAAACACCGCCTTCAACTTTGGCAACAAAGGCGGCAATCCCTGCGGATGCCGAAGATGCTGGCGAAGCCAAAGCTGAAGAACTAGCAGCAACAATGTCAGAAATTGATAGGCTCATATTAGATGTGGTTGGAGATGTGGTTGCAGAGGAGACAAGTGTAGCTATAGAGGAGAATGTGGCCGCAGTGCCAGATAAAGGAAAGGAAATTGACAATACTCCTTTGGGCGAGAAAGATTTTAATCTTTGGCACCTAGGGGGCCAAGAACTTTCTGAGGAGGACAAGTTGGAATTAAAAGAATTTGCTATTTCTTGCAGATACCAACCGAGGTCCTTGCTCTTCGGCGGGGTCGATGAGGAAATCTTAGGATGTATTCGCGACCGCGCCGGGGCAAAGATAATCGGCACTCTATCCAAGAGTGTTGGTTCCCGAAGTTGGAGACCGACATTAGCTGTTACCGACAGCAACACATTGTCAGTAGCCTACTTTATTCCAACTTCAAGGTGAGACCTTTGTCTAGATTTTTATTACCATCGTGGTGGATTGAGTGCTCTAACTTTAGCTTCTTTTGCAGAGCATGTTGTTAAGCAAGGCATTGAAAATGTAGCAGGATACTGAGGATAGAAAAAACAAAGTCATAATTAAAGGCTTAGAAGATAAAATAAAGGAACTTGAAGCTTCCCTAAAGGAAAAAGACATCCTGCTGCAAACAGCCGAAGGTTCCCTCGCGGAAGCGCGATCTCAAAATACTAAGTTGAGCGAGGAACTGGACGAAGCCCGAGCAGTTTTGGACGAGAGTTCACGGCGCTTTAACCACAAAACAAAATAGCTCGAAGCAAAGGTTAAAGCCGAAACTGAAAGAAATACGAAGCTACATGAAGCTTTTGAGAACCTTCGGAACAAGTGTGTTGACTTTGCCACTCGTTGCGTTAATCAGTTGAAGGGGATATTCAACTCGGTTCGAGCTGCTTCTGAAGGGATTAACCCTTTGGCCGGAGACATCCCCGGGGCCTTTGATTATATTGAAAATGAAGTTGAAGCCCTTGATGAAGTTATCACCGGGCACGGGGATTTCTGTGCCCTGGTGGCTTCACGTGGCACAGCTACAGCTTTTATGAAGGCCGGGTGCACTCATGCCAAAACTATTAATAAGCCAAATTTCAATCTTTTGACATAAGATCTAGTTGACATCGCAGCCGAAGTCTGAAGCATAAAGAACAGATTTACCACCAAAATCTGGGCAAAAGGCGGGTGTGAACTGGCCGAGGACGAAGCACAAAAACTACTTAACTCGGTATGAAACTTTTACATGTCTTCTTTACTTGGTTTTCCTTTATTATATTTCATGATTTCTTTATACTTTCTTCTCTCTGCAGGATGGTGGCGCCGAAGGTCGTTAAACCGAAGCTTGTTCCGAAGGGCTAAAGATTCTTAGAACTTTCTTTTGTAGCTATCTGTATAAAACTTAGGATCTCTTTGCATCATTTGACAAAAAAATTGTAACTGATAGTTGAACAAAACATTGTAATTATTTGTAAATACCCTGTAATATAATTTCACCTTTTCACTCTAGTATGAACTGCTTTGTTGTGGACGAAACCAACGCTTGCAATCTTTTGAGTCGAAGGCGAAAAACACATTCCCTTCTTTTCATTCTCATCAAAGCATTTTTCGCTAAAGGCGACACAACTTTGTATGTCACAAAGCTTTATCTGAGACGAAGCAGCTTTGTATTTGACAAAGCATTTTGTCATCGAAGACATTCGTTTTCTACCTTTCCTATAAATGCATGTGCTTTATGTCATGATGATGATCCTACGAATGTCTAATGAATGTTTGTATGAATGCAAAAGATGATGTGATGAAGTGTGCAAATGTATGCCACAAATAAAAAACACACCCAGACTCTGCATTCCCTTAGAAACGACTTTGGAGTCTCTTCACCCTTTATTTAGGTGGTATTTCAGCTCTGCATCCCCTTAGGAACGACTTTGGAGCTAAGCTCTGCATCCCCTTAGGAATGACTTTGGAGCTTCTTCACCTTTGACTTAGGTGGCATTTAAGCTCTGCATCCCCTTAAGAACGACTTTGGAGCTTCTTCACCTTTGACTTAGGTGGTATTTTAGCTCTACATCCCCTTAGGGACGACTTCGAAGCTTTTTCTTACTTTTTTTACACTCGGTGTAGACCTAGATTTTACATTTTACATATGGGGGAATTTGGCCCTTGTATTGTATAGGGCTAAACAAAAAATGAAAATTACAACCTATTGCCCCATCAAAAACCTTTCTCCCCTCTCGAAAGGAAAAGGGTGTCATAGGGAAAAAATAAGAAAATTACATTGTTTACACATAATACCGCCGAAGCTCGTCCGCATTCCAAGACCTGGGTACGTCATTGTCGTCCATGTCTTTCAGTCTGTATGACCCGGGTCTTGATGAAGATACCACCAAAAAGGGACCTTCCCACTTGAGCTGAAATTTTCCTACTGTGTCAGGGTTGGCCACCCTTCGAAGCACAAAGTGACCTGGCTTGATATTCTTCAATCTTACTTTTCTATCACGCCATTTGATTGTTTCGGCTTGGTATTTATTGATGTGCTCTATTGCTTGTAGTCTGGTCCCTTCTATGGTGTCTTTTGTTATTTGGCAATCACCTTCGTCCTTTACCGAAGTTAGAGTTCTTATTGAACCCGTTCTTGCTTCTTCCGGTGTTATTGCTTCGTCACCGAACAGAAGTTTGAACGGGGTAAATCATGTTGACCTTGATACAGCAGTGTTGTGATTCCACACTACTTGTATTAACTCGTCTGGCCACTTTCCTTTAGGCTGATTAAAGATTGACTTCATTATTCCTGTTATTATGATCCCATTTGCTCTTTCTACCAATCCATTTGACTCCTGATGCCTCACTATTGCGAAGTGTATTTTTGTGCCGATCTGGCTACAAAAGGTTTTGAATGTTTCAGCATCAAACTGAGTTCCGTTGTCAACAGTGATAGCCTTCGGTACGCCGAAGCGACAAATGATATTTTGCTAGATGAATTTATGGACCGTGGCCGAAGTTATTGTAGCTAAAGGCTTTGCCCCAATCCACTTGGAAAAATATTCTACTGCCACCATAACATATTTTAAGTTGCCTTGTGCTGGTGGGAGTGGGCCTAACAAATCCAGGCCCCATCTTTGCAATGGCCAGGTTGGCTGTATTAGCTAGGTTAGAGACAAAGGTTGCTTCTGATCTCTGGCACATCTTTGGCATTTTTTACATTTTTGAACTAAATCTACGGCATCCGAAGCCGCTTTTGGCCAGTAAAAACCTTGTCTGAAAACCTTCCCTAGCAAAGGCCTAGACCCAATGTGAGCTCCACATAACCCTGCATGGATTTCCTTCATCAATTCTTGACCTTCAGCTCTGGATAAGCACTTGAGCAATGGAGAACAAACTCCGTGCTTGTATAAATACCCTTCTATGATTACATAGGGTCTTGTTCTTGCTTCCATTCTTTTGTTGTAAACTTCGCCATCTGAAAGACAACTGCCTTGGAGGAAAGATACAATCTCAGTCCTCCAATCTTCGCTGTGTACCGGTGAAATTGTGAGCACTGCTCTTTCCATGAGTTCGACTGAAGTTGCTTTTATTGTTTCAAAAAATACTTTCAAAGGTAGTGGGAGCCCCTGTGCCGCTAATTTGGCTAACAAGTCTGCATGTTCATTTTCTCCCCTCAGGATATTCTTTACAGAGAAACCTTCAAAAGAGGCCTCCAACCTTCAGACTGCATCTAGGTACTTTTCAACCTTCGGGTCTCTTGCCTCACTGCTTTTGTCCACATCACCCGAGATAACTTCTAAATCAGTCTTGAGGATCGCCCTTCTTATACCCATTGCCTTAAGTTTTCAAAGCCCCAAGAGAAGGGCTTCATACTTGAAAGCTCTCTTGTGAGTTTTGGTGTTTGGATGACAACTCAATTAAAGGACTAACGAGTGTACTAAGTGTTGAACAGGTGCTTAAGGTAAAGCCTACAGGGTTCAACACAAGTGAACAAGTGTGATGGTCCAAGGACTAGATGATGATAGATGATGGACATCACAAGTAAGATGGACATTGCGAAAGTGATACTCAGGTGCATAGCTCGGAGACAACTGATCAAGCCAAGGACGGAGGCAAGAAGAGCTTCGAGGTACCAAGTGCACGGGAGAAGGTCAAGGAGGCTGAGGAACCCAAAGCCAAGGGTGAAGAAGAAGGCTTGCAAAGTCAAGGGTGATCGAGTTGAGAACAGCTACGGCACATCAAGGATCACTACATAAGGACGTGACTTACAGCCAATGAGGTAACAGCTACAGTTATGTGGTGTAAGTCATAAGGCTCAAGATCAAGCTCTAAGAAGGAGATCAAGGTCACTAGAAGGAGAACAAGTGTCAAAACCAGAACTGGAAGCAGCCCAAAAGAGATAAGTTCACCTTGATCTTTAGTTTGGGTTGTTCCTATGTTTGGAGATGTTCTATGTGACCTTTGCAGGATGTTGGAGCCAAGAAATGTCAATCTAGATCAAGTCAAGCTGACTTGATGATTTATAAGTCCAACATCAAAGCTCAAGCATGTGAAATGCTATAGATGTAATAATTAAGTGAAGGTATGTTTCTAGACTTAGTACATTGGTTTTAGTGTACTAATATACTTGTCTAAGTGTTAGAAACAGAAAGAAGAAGAAAAGGAAAGAGGTGCAAAAGGCTTGGCTGTGAACAGCCAAGACTCAGCTCAGTCTGGCACACCGGACTGTCCGGTGGTGCACCGGACAGTGTCTAGTGCGCCAGGCTGGCTCGAGCGAACTGGCTGCTCTCGGGAATTCACCGGCGACGTACGGCTATAATTCACCGGACTGTCCGGTGTGCACCGGACTGTCCGGTGAGCCAACGGTCAGCCGCGCGATCTGCGCGGGACACGTGGCCGAGCCAACGGCTAGATGGAGGCACCGGACTGTCCGGTGTGCACCAGACATGTCCGGTGCGCCAACGGCTCCAAGACTGCCAACGGTCGGTTTCGACATAGAAGGAAAGAAATCGGGCACCGGACAGTGTCCGGTGTGCACCGGACTGTCCAGTGCGCCACCCGACAGAAGGCAAGATTTGCCTTCCTGGATTGCTTCCAACGGCTCCTAGGCCCCTTGTGCCTATAAAAGGGACCCCTAGGCGCCTCAAGCAATGTACAAGCGCAGCCAACAAGTGTAGACTTCATTCGAATCAATTCTCACTCTCCCTCTTGTGTGTAACTCTATAGTTTGTGTAGAAGGCACAGCTATAAGCTTTTAGAGAGAGGAGAAGTGCTGCTAAGAGGTAGAGCAAGGTCTTGAGCGTATCGTTACTCTGCCGAGGTGCTGCCAAGAAGTTTGTAAGCAGCCACGGTGTTGTTGTAACCCAACTCAATAGTGAAAGGCTCTATCTGTCATACTGACAGATTTGAGCAAACGGAGGAAGGAGTTGAAATAGACTCCAAGCCCAGGTGTGGCTAACTCCAACGAGGACTAGGCAAGCATTTCAGGCTTGGCCGAACCTCGGGATAAATCCTTGCGTCTGTGTGCTCTATTCTGTATTGTATCCTGACTCTCTGTCTTACTCATCTTTATATCGGCACTTCAATACTTATCTGTGGTATAAGCTTTATTTGAAGTGCAGGACATTTTGAGACAGGATCTTCTATTCCGCTGCAACCTACTCGAAGAGTCTTCTCATTCCACTGCGTACGAAGTCTTTGAGTAGAGTAAGAATTTAAGTTTTAAAGTAATAAGTTTTATTCGCCTATTCACCCCCCCCCTCTAGGCGACATCCAGATCCTGTTCCCGGGTCAAAGGGAACTTTCAATTGGTATCAGAGCTAGGCCTCTCCAGTGTGGGCTTAGCCGTCCGGAGATGACGATGTCGTCACAAGATGTAACTGTAGAACTTCTTTTAGGCGATGGCTCAAATTACAAGTCTTGGTCTGTCTCTATTTATAGTGCTTTCATGAGTGTTGATCCTGATTTGAGACAGGTCTTTAGTAGTAGTATTTTTCCCTCTAATGTTAGTAAAAATCCTTCCAATGAAGAACTAAGATGTCTAACTCTAAATCACCATGCATGCAACATCTTAGTCGATTCTCTATCTAGAGGTGCCTATTTTGCCATCATGAGTAGTGATGGTGATCTATTTGTTGATGCTCATGATTTATGGAATAGGATTAAAGAAAAATATTTTGTGGCAAACTGTGATGCTCCTACTCCCTATATTACTTGTGAAACTAACCATTCAAAGGGAGAAGAATAAGAACGATGGCACCCAAACGATGAATCCACCTCGTCGACAGGTTCGTTCTCCACTAATGATAAATGTTTTATTGCTAACAATGACGGTGGAGACGAAAGCCACAATGAGGAGGAATATGAGGATGATAGCGAGGATGAATCTTCATTATCACAAGGTACATTTTCCTATATTGCTTCCACTCACATTAATGACAGGGAAAATGAGACCGATGATGTGGAAGAAGAGGAGATTCGTCGCTTCTACAACCATCTCAACAAAGCGGACAAAGCTCTCTTGGTTAAGTTGTTGAGAAGAAACAAGGAACAAGGCGAGACGCTTCTCAGGCTAGAGGAGACTCTCATCAAAACCAACGACAGCCTAGTAAAGATGACCAAAGAACATGAGGAGCTAAAGTACTCTCATGGGAATTTGGTCCAATGGTATGAATCGATTTTAATTGAGCAAAGAAATAATCATGATGTATTATCTAATGCTGCTCAACTTAAAATTGAAGATTCTATGCTTAGGAATCAAGTAAAATTATTAAGTCATGATAACCTTGCTCTTACTGAAAAATATGACTTATTGTCTTGTTATCATGATAATCTCTTGGATAGACATATCATGCTTGAAGTTGCTCATGAGGTCGTAATTACGAACTTAAATTCATGTGAACTTCATTCTTGCACAAGTACACATTTAGATAATTCATCACCATGTGCTAACCCCTGTTGTTCAAAAGAAAGCCAATGTTTGAATAAGCATCAAGCTGCAGGGTCACAAAAGAAAGTGTGTGGGAACAAGAAGCAAAGACAACTGAGGAGAAGACACATTACTCAACTCTCTCAAGATATCCACGGGCGCGTGGTGAAGAAGCTTGAGAAAGGAAAAACTGCAGCAAGTGTCAAGCTCAATAAGAAAAATGTTCCTAAAGATGAAGAAATCAACATGAGCTTGGAAAAAGGTAAAGATTCAATTAATCATGTTGTCTGCACTGACCTTCTCTCCATGTCATTCAAGTACAAAAAGGAAAAAGGAAAAAGGAGGTGTTTCAAGTGCAAGAAGTTAGGCCACCTCATCGCGTCTTGTCCGTACAAAGACAAGAATGAAGGGACAAGGAGTTGCTTTGGATGCAACAATAAGGACCACACGATCACTTCATGTCCGGTCATGAAGAATCAAGGATGTGCATCCTCCAAGGTGACCCTCACCAAAGAAAATGACACATAGCAAGCGTCATGTCAGGTTGAGGGACGTTTCTGCTACAAGTGTGGTGAGCAGGGTCATCTATCCAAGGTATGTTATAAAGGTAAGATTCCTAAGCAAGTGAATTTGTGTCAATCTTATTCGCGTAGGAGACCCAAATCATACACTTGTGCTAGATCTATAACGAGATCACCTAGAACTAGCACAAAGGCAATTTGGGTACCAAAGGCACATTTAGATGATCATTATGGACCCATCCCGAGATGGGTACCAAACTGTGCTAACTAGACCATGCAGGTGCCTTGAGATGGACTGGAGACCATGGGAGAGCTTAAGGCGGTTATCTAAAACTCTATGCTTAAGCTGTTAATTGTTTTGGTGTTTATTGACCCAAGGTTGAATTATTGTGAGACACTAATCCCATGTTCATCTCAAGTGAAATAAGGTGTATAGGTCCTTAATCATTATTGGTGAATCAAGTAAAGGACTTTGATGAGAATCTACAACTTGCTCTCCAAAGGACGGTACCCCGTGTATTTTAAGTACATAATTGCAATTTAGTATTGCTCTTAAGTTGGCTTGTTGTGCTACCTATCTTTGGAGGAGTTATGCTTTATGATTGCCTGTGTTAAATGAATCATAATGATGTTTGCTTAATCATGACTGGTGCTATATAGGATATATCTTTTGAATCATTCATGGGTAGCTCTTTCATTTGTTATATCCACAATGATTAACTCTCTTGGTGTATATGGATAAACCTGTAACTTTTTGTAAGTCATGCTATGTGCAATTATGACATTTTGTTTAGTCCATGTTCACATGATTACCCTAGTTTGGTACTGTGTGAATTTCAAATCCATGTCATACCCTTTTGAGCTATGAGGTGCATGAGCAAAAGGAGCCCTGAATTGGTGATAACAAGTGCTCTCAAAAAGGCAAAGGTATGGAAAATGGAACTGTGCAATTTTATTGAATATCTTGAAGTTCCATTGATAGTGATCATAGCTGTGTTCTTGCATTCCATTGGTAGCATCGTGGCTTAGGAGACTTATGCCTTAAAATGGTGTTTCTTTTGATGTACCTAAAGAATCTTCTTAACTATGATGTGCTTAGACATGATCATGTTGTTTTTCAATTAGTATATGTGATGCAATGATAGTTAAGTATGAAGCATGTCTAAGTTGCGTGTAAATGTTATACTTCCTGTAAGTATTCAATTGGCTTAGGTGCCACTGAGGCATGCTTTGTTATATTTAGTCAACCTTTTTAGCCTTCAATTGGTGTTAAGTGGCTATTCATTTGATATTCAAATTGGCATCTTTGTGTGATGAAAGTGATAGAGTATGCCTTGACCAAGGTATGTTGTGATCCCCTCTAGTTCTAAGGAAGCTAGAATGTGCAAAGTGCAAGTCATTCAAATACTTGAGGCACAACTTGAGGGGGAGCACACATAACTTGTGTCTTTGGAGACTAACTGTTTCTTGAGCAATCTTGTATAGTCTCTAGGTGGAAAAGAGAAGATGTGCAAGAAATGGAGCAATCAGGACTTGGGTACCTCTGTAAGTCAAGAAATTGGTATCTCAAGTCATGAGTAAGTGCATATTTTTAGATTGCTCATGCTCTATAATATCTAGTGATAATAGATGCTTATTCTTAAAAATCATGGAGCTATGATAATAAATGAACTTTGAAATTTGTATCTTTCAATTGGTAGCCGTGGTAGTCTGCTTCAATTGACATCTTTTGATAATCATTAGAATAGAAGTTTCTTCTTGTGCTCAATACTATAACTTGTTCTAAGTTTGGTGTCTTAGCAACAAGAAAAAGTTAGGAGAAAGAATCAGGCACAAGTGTGGAGAAGCTCTCGAGAGATTAAATACTTTCAAGATGGGTACAACATGGTAAAGGTACAAAAGGAAGTATTAATCTTTTTGCATATATGTATCTCACCTAAATGTTGATAGTGCATATGTTCAATAAGTAAGGGGGAGTTTTGATAGTCGTTTTTCCTCCTTAACACCCTGCTGTCCCTTGACATCATCCTACGTTCTTGCTTAAGTATGGTTTTTGGTGTTTGATGTCAAAGGGGGAGAATTTGTGTATTAAAGCTTATCTCAACCTGAGAGGGAAGCTTATCCTAAGGGGTGATGTGTTAGTTTGAGCTTTGCCAGTGTGATATTCATATACGTCTTCTTGCAGTATTATATGTGTTGCATCATATGGACTAGTGCTTGCGCTGCTATGAATTAATTGGCTTCTATAGTGTAATAGATAGTCATGTGGTTAATGGTGCTTTAAGACTAAAGGTGCTTTAAGATTGCTTTAAATTGGTATCTTAGTTTAAATTGGTATCTTAATGGTGAATAGTGGTAGGTTGATATTCCTGTGATATATCCACTAATTTGAATGGTGTTTAACTCTGATTATGTGCATTTGTGTGTTATAGCATCATGGTTTGATTCTTGACACAATGCATGCTAAGGTGTAGAAATGCTTCGAATTGCCTAAGTATGTGCAAATTGGCGTCTGAGGCCAAAATTATGTTTTTGAAGTAAGCACATATTTAGGGGGAGCATTCTGTAAACTTAGAATTCAAGTTTGTGCTTCAAATCTTATTCTTATGTAAGCTTTAATTGTGTTGCCATCAATCACCAAAAAGGGGGAGATTGAAAGCTCTCTTGTGAGTTTTGGTGTTTGGATGACAACTCAATTAAAGGACTAACGAGTGTACTAAGTGTTGAATAGGTGCTTAAGGTAAAGCCTACAGGGTTCAACACAAGTGAACAAGTGTGATGGTCCAAGGACTAGATGATGATAGATGATGGACATCACAAGTAAGATGGACATTGCAAAAGTGATACTCGGGTGCATAGCTCGGAGACAACTGATCAAGCCAAGGACGGAGGCAAGAAGAGCTTCGAGGTACCAAGTGCACGGGAGAAGGTCAAGGAGGCTGAGGAACCCAAAGCCAAGGGTGAAGAAGAAGGCTTGCAAAGTCAAGGGTGATCGAGTTGAGAACAGCTACGACACATCAAGGATCACTACATAAGGACGTGACTTACAGCCAATGAGGTAACAGCTACAGTTATGTGGTGTAAGTCATAAGGCTCAAGATCAAGCTCTAAGAAGGAGATCAAGGTCACTAGAAGGAGAACAAGTGTCAAAACCAGAACTAGAAGCAGCCCAAAAGAGCTAAGTTCACCTTGATCTTTAGTTTGGGTTGTTCCTATGTTTGGAGATGTTCTATGTGACCTTTGCAGGATGTTGGAGCCAAGAAATGTCAATCTAGATCAAGTCAAGCCGACTTGATGATTTATAAGTCCAACATCAAAGCTCAAGCATGTGAAATGCTATAGATGTAATAATTAAGTGAAGGTATGTTTCTAGACTTAGTACATTGGTTTTAGTGTACTAATATACTTGTCTAAGTGTTAGAAACAGAAAGAAGAAGAAAAGGAAAGAGGTGCAAAAGGCTTGGCTGTGAACAGCCAAGACTCAGCTCAATCTGGCACACCGGACTGTCCGGTGGTGCACCGGACAGTGTCCGGTGCGCCAAGCTGGCTCGAGCGAACTGGCCGCTCTCGGGAATTCACCGGCGACGTACGGCTATAATTCACCGGACGGTCCGGTGTGCACCGAACTGTCCGGTGAGCCAACGGTCGGCCGGGCCAACGGTCGGCCGCGCGATCTGCGTGGGACACGTGGCCGAGCCAACGGCTAGATGGAGGCACCGGACTGTCCGGTGTGCACCGGACATGTCCGGTGCGCCAACGGCTCCAAG
Source organism: Zea luxurians (assembly GCA_029449295.1). Classification (NCBI taxonomy): domain Eukaryota; kingdom Viridiplantae; phylum Streptophyta; class Magnoliopsida; order Poales; family Poaceae; genus Zea; species Zea luxurians. Next base: position 121,022,287 of record JAOPSE010000009.1, read on the forward strand.
ACTGCCAAGGTCGGTTTCGACATAGAAGGAAAGAAATCGGGCACCGGACAGTGTCCGGTGTGCACCGGACTGTCCGGTGCGCCACCCGACAGAAGGCAAGATTTGCCTTCCTGGAATGCTTCCAACGGCTCCTAGGCCCCTTGTGCCTATAAAAGGGACCCCTAGGCGCCTCAAGCAATGTACAAGCGCAGCCAACAAGTGTAGACTTCATTCGAATCAATTCTCACTCTCCCTCTTGTGTGTAACTCTATAGTTTGTGTAGAAGGCACAGCTATAAGCCTTTAGAGAGAGGAGAAGTGCTGCTAAGAGCTAGAGCAAGGTCTTGAGCGTATCGTTACTCTGCCGAGGTTCTGCCAAGAAGTTTGTAAGCAGCCACGGTGTTGTTGTAACCCAACTCAATAGTGAAAGGCTCTATCTGTCATACTGACAGATCTGAGCAAACGGAGGAAGGAGTTGAAATAGACTCCAAGCCCAGGTGTGGCTAACTCCAACGAGGACTAGGCAAGCATTTCAGGCTTGGCCGAACCTCGGGATAAATCCTTGCGTCTGTGTGCTCTGTTCTGTATTGTATCCTGACTCTCTGTCTTACTCATCTTTATATCGGCACTTCAATACTTATCTGTGGTATAAGCTTTATTTGAAGTGCAGGACATTTTGAGATAGGATCTTCTATTCCGCTGCAACCTACTCGAAGAGTCTTCTCATTCCACTGCGTACGAAGTCTTCGAGTAGAGTAAGAATTTAAGTTTTAAAGTAATAAGTTTTATTCACCTATTCACCCCCCCTCTAGGCGACATCCAGTTCCTGTTCCCGGGTCAAAGGGAACTTTCAGTACTCTGCAATATTATTTGTGCAGCCAAAGTCCAATTTCACTGCATAATAGGTTCTGACTTTAGATGGTGCGACTAGAACGGCAGCTGCACCTGCACCAAAGGTCCCCCAAGACACATCACAAAATACCGTCCAAGCATTGGCATCGTTTATTCTTTCTTCGTCCTGAACCCCTGGCGTCCAATCAGCAATGAAGTCTGCTGGTGCTTGAGACTGGATTGAAGATCTATGGACATAATCAATAGTGAACTCATTGAGTTCTGCATCCCATTTTCTGGTTCTTCCTGTAGCTTCTCTGTTTCTCATTATGTCCTTCAGGGGTTGTGATGAAGGCACTATTATGTGGTATGCTTGGAAGTAATGCCAAAGCTTTCTGGAGGCCATTAATACAGCATACAGTACCTTCTCCATCTCTATGTAATTCTTCTTTGATGGACTGAGTACCTCGGAGATGAAGTATACTAGTGCTTTCTTCTTTACTTGACCGTCTTGCTTCTCTTGTACAAGTGCCACACTAACCAAAGCGTGAGAAGCAGCCACATATAGAAGTAATGGAGTTCCTAACGAAGGTGGGGTTAGAGTTGTGAGGTCTATCAAGTATTGCTTCAACTCTTCGAAGGCTTTCTACTGAGCCGGTCCCCATTGAAAGACTTTGGCTGATTTCAATACTTCGAAGAAGGGTAGCTTCCTCTCTGCTGATCTTGAAATGAATCTATTCAATGATGCCAGCCTTCCTGCTAACCTCTGAGCCCCTTTTCTTGAATTTGGCAGTTCCATCCGAAGGATAGCTTCGATTTTGCTTGGATTAGCTTCAATACCCTTCGTTGATACCAAACAGCCAAGAAATTTGCCTTTCTTTACTCCGAAGACACACTTTTCTAGATTTATTTTAAGGCCAGCTCTTCTGAAGTTGGCAAATGTTTCTTGTAGATCAGCAACATGATTTTCCTGCTTTGTGCTTTTTACAATGATATCATCGACATATGTCGACATGTTTCTGCCAATTTGGGAGTGAAGAACTTTGGCAGTCATCCTGCTGAAGCTTCCTCCAGCATTCTTGAGCCCCTCGGGCATCCGAAGGTAACAATAGGTCCTACTAGGAGTTATAAAGCTTGTCTTCGGCTCATCGTCCTTTTTCATCCATATTTGATGATAGCCTGAGTAGCAATCCAATAATCTCATAAGTTCCGAAGTAGCTGCTGCATCCACAAGGTAGTCTATTCTTGGTAGTGGGAATTCATCCTTCGGACATGCCTTATTGAGATCTATAAAGCCAATACACATTCTCCACTTTCCATTAGCTTTCTTTACCATGACGGCAATGGCCAGCCACTCTGGGTATGTCACTTCTCTGATAACGCCGGCACTTAGAAGTCTTTTTACTTCGTTTCGTGCACCTTCGACTTTATCATCAGACATTTTCCGAAGCCTCTGCTTTCTTGGTCTGAAGGATGGGTCCATATTGAGTGAGTGCTCAATAATCTCTGTTGACCCCACAGAGATCATTGGCTGTCCACACAAAAACATCTTTGTTATTAAACAAAAATCTTAGGAAGGCCTTTTCTTGTTCATCAGATAGTTGAGATCCTAATAACACTTTTTGCTCAGCTATGTCTTTACACAAAATCATAGGCTTTGGTTGATCTGTCGAAGCAGCCTTTTCTCTTTTATGCTTATATTGCTGATGAGCTTCAGCCTCATCTATATTATGGATGGCCTTCGAATCCGCCCAACTTCCTTTGGCTCTCCTGGCAGCATCTTGACTCCCATGTACAGCAATGGGCCCTTATTCCGAAGGTATCTTCATGCAAAGGTATGCTGGATGGTCCTCGACCAATGATTGCATTGTACGGATACTCCACATCAACAATGTAATACCCCAGGTGTTTATCTCCCGTTAAACAGCGAGTATGGATTTAAGCATTGGATAATAATAGTCTCCGTCTTATTTTGTTTCGTCTGTCGCGAGTTCGACGTCATTTTTATCTTTATCTATCCAGGCTTTTTCTAAATTTTCGTGACGTTCGGAACACAATTGTTCCGAAAATTGGTGAGTCTGATGATTATTTAAAATTCATCGATTTGCTCAAATACGAATTTGGAAACTTAGTTCAGTCTTCCAATTTCGTCCCAAACAAAATTTATTAGAAGCTCGGCGACAAGAGTGTTGATGCAAAATTAAATTGGACTGAGATAATTAGAGCCGAAACCCGGTATTAATAATTAATCTATTTTCCCATTTGTAGTAGCAGAAAGTTAATATGTGAAGTCTGATTTTAGGATTATATTTACAATTATACCTTCGTTAAAAAAAGAGAAGAGAAAAATCTCATTTATCCTCATCCAATCACTGCCTACAGGCTTCAGTCCTTATCCCTATGCCTCCCTCTTCCATATCTTCAAGCTGATATTTTGCCTATTCTTATGTGGTGGCATACGATTCTCAGGGAGCCTCCCACACCTGCCAGCCACGTTTTGCCGCTCCCCACGCCAGCTCCCGCTCTGTTTGTGCCCGACACCGTCAAGTCCAAGTCCGAGTTCTGCTCGTGAGCTCCTCCCCAAGGTCGTTGTCTCTCTCACCTGCGCCCAACCGCCATCTTGCAGCTCTTTTACGACCTCGCCTTGGCTCCTTGCTGCGCTCGGCCCTGGTTTTGGACATCGCGGACGCGCAGGCCAGTGGCCATGGCCGCAACTCTCCATGGCATGCATGCTCGTCATCAGCCAGCGCCGATCCTCACCACTAATCACGCTCGGTCGGTTCCGTGACTCCCTGGTAACTGATAGCCATCCCTGCTCCTCCCTCCTCGCGCACGCAACTGGATGGTCGACGCTCGCCCGGTCTCGTGATACCACTGTTCACAGTGTGCTCTGTGTTCTGGAGCCGAGCTCCTCGTCGTTATGCCCCTTTCGCTGCGGCTTGGCCTAGCCGCGAGGTCGTGCTCCTCGTCTAAACTCGCCGTCAGCTGCTCACCCTTGTCACCGTGTAAGCTGCCAGGTTGTCGGGCACCGCTCTCAGCTCGCCATGGGGCTTGCTAGGCTCGCCATGTTTTAAAATATCAACGATCTACGTAGCTCCTGTTCGGCTATCGGTTCCATCAATGCCGACCTCTACCTCGCCTTGCTGGTTGCCGGACCTGTGCCTCTCTTGCACCTGCGCTCGCCTCACCTTGATGTCATCCGTAATGAATGCTTAGTTCGCCGGCGCGCTTTGTTGGCCATTTATAATTTCAGCAAGCTATGTCTATGACATCATCGTCCCGTGTTCTCGCCATCATGCCCCGGCGCGTCGTGTCGATTTCCCTCGCAGACTAGTGAAGAAGCGAGATCCTTGCGCATCATTCGCCAGGTGTTCGATCGAAGACTTCAATCAGAGATCGTCGTCGCTCTTACAAATATCGAGTCAACTTAAATCTAGTAAGCTGATTTATTATTTCTGGTAATTGGATTGGATAGTTATATAGCCACAATGATGTTTCTTGTCAATTAGCATAGATGCGTTTGTGATGACTTCTAGATCGGTAGTCGTGACTGTGGCTGATCCTCTGTAGTATGTATGGGATGATCTCTCTTACTTTTTTTATGTGATGTTATAATGGCGCATAAAATTCTTATAGAGACGCTATATCTCATGTAGTGTCAGATTATGTGCATAATTGGATAGTAGTCGTATTTGTGTAGTGAAGTATATATTTGAGCGGTAAATGATGTGAAGAAATATGCTGGTAGACTGGTATCCGTAGAGTGGTTGAGTTAATAATGCGAAAGTTAGTTTAATATTTTATCCAGCTAGTCAAAAGGATCTATCGAGAGTGTTGGGCCAAGTTAGTTTATTTAAAAAAATGCCTTGCTAGTTGTCGCTATATTCTATGATTGGTGGTCGATCAAATGCCGTGAGTACATATTACTGGCTACTATAAGAATTTAGAAGCGAGTAGCATCGCCATGTCGATCTTAAGTGAAACCCGAGAATTTCGTAGTGGCCAGTGTACATAAGTACTCTAGATATTTAAGTTGTTGAGAAATTAGTTTTACCGTACGGTATGTTATTTGTTAATGTTCTATCTGTTAGGGTAAATATTGTGATTTTGGATTTAGTTAAGTGTGTAATTTAAGTTAATTAAGACGCACAGTTTAAAGAGTTAATTAGATTGTTCCTATACTTGTTTTAAGTCGTTAGTATTCAATAATGACGAGTCCAAGTTTTATTAGACTTCCGATGAAATATTTTACTAAGGATGATAGTGCTGGTTAAATAATTTATTCTTGCTTGATTTCGGAATTAGATCCAATTAGAAAGATGGAACATGAGTGTTGTGCTTAGAGTGTATAGTTTGTTATTTCGTGATGTTTGCGTTAGATTCAGTTAATCTAGAGAAGCATGATTATTGCGCTTGGCCGTTTGTCGATAACTAGTGTTTGCTGATGAAGTGTTATAATGCCTCATCATTAAGTACTTAATTGTAACACCTCAGGTGTTACTTAGGGTTTTCACTCAAGGCTACACAAGTGAGCCCATCATCACACGAGACTTAAATTGAGTAAAGGACTCCAAACTTGGAACTCAAGATCCTAAGTAAGTGCAATCCATCTTAGATGTCATGACTTGGCTTTATCATGTACATATAATGGGGAGAATTGCCCAAACCCTAATGCAAACCCCTTGGACAATTGGAGCACTATGAGAGAGTATGACCAAAAGGCTATGAAAACCACATGATCATGACTTGGGCCAATTATAACATTTGTAGTACACTTAATACCCTACAAAAAATAGTAAGGAAGTGACCCCAAAAAGGTTTCAGAAAAACCCCAAAAGGTTCACCAAAGGGTTGAGCATAAAAGGAAAATCAGAATTTTTCTAAGTTCAAAACCAACCCTTTTCCAAAGATCAAACATGTTCACCCTCTTTCAAACTTCAAAACCACTTGGCCCAATTGACAAAGTGGCGCCAAAATACCTCTAGAACACCCTGGAAAAATTTGAACCCAACCCTAAGTCGTTTGACATGACTTGGCACAAGATTTGTCTTGGTGTGGACAGCTCTGACAGAGCCGACTTCCCACCCCCTTATCTCTCTAACCCGACCACATCTCCCCTTGGAACTCACATGAACTAGGTAGCCCTAGGTGCAGGGAAGAGATCTCTCAAAGGTCTTAGGGCAAGATTCGCACGTTTGGCTGCTCAGCAAGGGGTAGAAGAAGAGCAGAAGCAAAGAGCCACGTGTTCGACGCGCTCTGAGCTCGCCAGAGCACGCCCGACGCCCGCCCCCGCGTGCCCCCGCGTTGCGCCAAGCCAGGCCAGCGCCGTTGCCCGCGCCCGCGCCTATAAAGCCACCAGGGACTTCGACCGTACTCTCCCGCACGTGCTCGACCTCACCGGAGCACCAGATCACCGGCATTGCCCCGCGCACGGCGTGCCCGCGGCCACCCGATCCCCTGCCACCGTAGACCGGCCAGCAGAGCCTCTCCCAACCCCGTCTGACCCTTGGAGTAGACCGTGCATGCCTCAGTAAAGCTCCCCGAGCAAGGAATCGAACTTTGCCTCGCCGGAGAAGCCAGTCCACGGTCGCCGGACTTCACCCAACCGTCCGTGAACGTAGACCGAGCTCCACGGTGAGTTGTTCTTCAATTCCTTGCACGAGTCGACTCATTAACACCCCGTGAAGCTCCCCGTGCCCTTGGATTGACCGGTATCACCGTGGTTAGGCCGGAGCACTCGCCGCCGACATGTTCACCCGCCTGCGCACGTGGACCAGCCGATTCCGGCCACTCCCGTCGTCGAGCTGTACCTCGATGTGACCGCCAGAACCTCCCAGAGCCAACCCCGCCCCTCACCGGACCTCCCTCTCCACCGGTAAGCCGCGCCGCCCTGTTCTTTTCCGTGGTTACTATTTAAATAAGGGGAGGGACCTCGGGGGAGAAGAAGTAAAGGCCAGGGGGTTTTGTGCGCTGTCAGCGACTCAAGGGAATAGTGGCGCAGGGGTATAACTGAAGGGATTGGTTTAGAAAGAACCCAGGGTCTTCGATGCAAATGGGTTTTCCAGAAAACCTTTTAAATATTCTGATTTAAATACAAACAGAACTTGAAAAAAATCATAACTTCAGTTTTGTGTACCCAAATCAAGTCAAACCAATTTTTCCAGATTCTAAATAATGTAAACTACTTAGGAAAAATATAAAACCCCTAAGTGTTGCAGAAAACTTCAAAGTTTTGATTTAAATGATTAACTGGTCAAAAGCTAAATGAAATGGGGAAAATAGCTATACTATTAGACTGGGATTAAGAAAATTCAGAGAAGCACTTAATCACTTCCTAACCTGTTTAAAAATAATAAACCCCTTTGTACACCAAATTAAGTAAAGTTTGTCATTTAAATCATTTTTAGCCTAAAGCTAAAGAAAATATAATAGGTAGTTTAAATAAAAACCAGAGAGCACCCACATTTTTGTTAGCTTCCTTATTCAGTATATCTCACTAGAAAATTTTATTAGACCTTTGTTTAGTACAAAAGAAATGAGATACCCTTTATTTTAGGAAAACAAGGAAAGCTTAGAAAAACCCTAGAAAAATAACCGTGAGGAGAAAACACCCCAAACCTTGGGATGAGTTCTGTTGTTTGATATTTTTCAAATAACAAGATAGTTGTAAGTGTCTTTTTAGCATTAAACTTTAGAAAATCCTAACTAAATAACCACTAAGTAGCCCTCTGTGATTTTTTGCACAAAAGCATGTTATTACCTATAGATACCAGCAAAAATGACTCCTAGTACAAAACCAACACCTAGGTAAGAGTGGTAGTGCAAAGTGACCCCTTGCCCCAAGTTTTGTTATTTTTGTCCAGGGCATATTCTAATTTTTCTAGACCTCAAACTTATAGAATAGACTACAGTGACCAATAGTAAACCACAGTAATTTTTACAGAATTTTTGGAAAAATTTAAAACACTGTTATAGTTCAAACCCACCCTAAAATCATAAATAGAAAAAGAAAAAGGGGAATTTAATGGTGGAGACTAATGTTACCCTAACCAAACCAGCAAAACCCCTTGAGTGCCTACTAAAACATCTAAGGGGCAATCCAAGTCTTAATCCATTATGCTTATCCCTAGGCAAAGCCTCAAACCTGAAATGATAAGCATAAACGCCTAAGAGCCTCTTATGACAAGGAAACCCTAAGTTATTAACTAACTTGGTTTTTCTTCACTAGCCATAATTGTTAATAAATTTTACATATCATAGCATGCATATATCTTATTCATTGCATTCGATAGATTGTAACCTCACGGACGGAGAGTACATCCTCGTGCCAGAGCAAGGAGTTGCTCAGGAGGTAGCCCCGGATCCAGCACCAGAGCCTGCCCCGGAGGATCTGCCTACCTCAGCTTTGAAAGGCAAGCCCCGGTTTATGCATAACCAGTTCTATATATTATTTTACTGCACTTAATGATTGTAGGCTTGTATTGTGCACTTAAGTGTAGGAGTTGCCTGAAACCCTAGTTGCATTACCTCAGGATTTCCTTTGAGATGGATACTAGTATGATAGGTCGAGTAGCTACTTTGCTAATTAGGGATCTCGGTAGAAGTCGAGTGATTTTTCTAGCACTCGCGCGAGGTCAGGAAATTGGTTGTATCCACCTTCATATCATACTGATGTTGGTCTGTGGATACGGATCCATGGGGATGTGTAGTCTATGAGATGGAATTGGAATAAGGATTAACGTGCGGATACCTGTGTCAAGCGTTTGAACGTACTAAGCACATGCCGAGAAATATGGTAAATCAGTAAGCCTAGTACCTGATTGAACCTGGCAGCAGACTTTACTCCTCACGCGACCTGAGACGTGATCTCCCATTCCGATTATGGTGGGTACAAGTGCGGTCACTGCACGACGGCAGTCAGGGTCAGTGAGGCATTGTACGCCAAGGCGGTGAGCCCTGATCTGCTGACGGAGAATCGATGGGGATGGTTGATATGTGTGGGGACGGAGTGCCTCGCCATGTCGTGTGTTTAGGTTTACCTTGCAAGCATAAAAACTCGATTCGAATCGTCTGCTTCTCACAGCTAATGAGACTGCTTGATCCATTGTACTGCATTGAGTAACAAGTGGAATGTGATGATTTGGCAAAGAATGTTGATTGCTAAATTGCTTGATACCATGATTGAGTAGCTAGTACACATTCAGTCTTAAGAGAGTCACACTAAAACCTGCAAAAGCTAAAACTTGATTTTTAGACTCAGCTAGTGCTTTTGGCAACCAAAACCCTCAGCCAAACAGCTGCATGTCTAGAGGTAGAGGAGTAGACTCCTCGCATCGGGTAAGTCTAGCTGAGTATTAGTATACTCAGCCTTGCTTGTGGCATAATTTTACAGGTTCTCTGGAGGACATGGTTGCTGGAGTGACTTGGCCGTCCACCTTGCCATTGGGTTGGACAGTCGAGTGGGACCCTACCCCGGCCGAGGAGGAGCATGAGGAGTGATGGGCAGGCTTCCCCATCCCTCTGGTTACTTTTCGTTTGCTTCCCCATCCCTCTGGTTACTTTTCGTTAGTTGTATTCCGCTGCATTCCAAACAATGATTACTACTTTTGCTAAACTCTTATGATGATGTAATAATTAATACTCCTTAATGTATGGTTTTATGCTTTATTGTATTTGCTCTGTGCCTCACTATCGAGTGAGTACGTGGTACTTGATCCTATTAGTGGCCTCGTCGGACTAGATCCGAGGGACTGACGTTTTATTCCTATTTAAGTGTGGTCTAACCTTTAAGGTGGGACTTAGGCACTTAAGTTGGAATAATTCGGGCGGTTCCGCCACAGCTGGTATCGGAGCTCGTACCACCACAGAGGAATCAATAAACTATAAATACCATTTTTTTAGTAAAACTTGATAGAAACAAATGTTGGATAGATCGTAGGACGATCAGGCTAGACCTAGGACGTGAAGCCTTAGGATGATAGAGGGGTAGCTAGGTGGCTAATTGAGTAAGCCCTACATGCTACTATAAGGGATGGGAGTTTCTTCCTATTCCCTCTAAATTGAAATGAGGTCGTTGAGGACAAGCATGCATGCATCCTTATTAAACTACTTAATAATTGGGTAAGAACTTTAATACACAATGATGACAGATTAAGTACACCCAGTGCCATTGTCGTAGTGATAGTGAGGCTGAGTTGCGATCCCTTTTCATTTTATAGTTCTTTCTCGTTTACTTACGCTTAACCGTACACAGATGACTTCTTACGGATCCTCGGACGAAGGGAATGCATTGTCCCACACGGACGGGCTTGCACGAGAGGGTTTCCCCCGTATCTTGTGGGAGGTACTTCAGGGGGCTGGTTACACGATGCCTCCCCAGTACGCAGTGCAACTGTTCGAGAAGCACCGAGTGCCCCGCTGTAGGGTGAGGATGACCCTAGAGCCTCATCCCCTGTAGCCAGGCTGACGTTCGCTAGACTCTGAGTCTTTTGTGTATAGGGCTGAGGATACTATAGAGGCGATTGCTCTCCACGGGTTGACCACCTTCTGTGGTTTCCACCCCTTGGAGCTGTCCACTCACCCCATTGGTTTGTTCCCCACGGAGAAGGAGGAAGACCCAATGTGGAAGGACCGAGTGGAGCATGCCAAGGATATATGGGCTATTTACCCAGGTCAGACTGCTCACTTGACGGTGCGGTGCATGAATGCCCTATATCGTCTGCAAGTGATGCGAGGAGAGGCAATGTCTCATCTAATAGCATTGTTGGAGGCTACCAAAATCACCTTGGATAACAGGGAGGAACTTGTGGTAGACTTGTCCACTGAGATGGTGGAAAAAGACTTACAAGTGGAACAGTTGTCAAACGAGATCCAAGAGCTTGAGGAGCTAGTGGGAACCAGGGAGAACACCATCGAGGTTCTCAAGGATCAGCTTATCAACACTCAGCAGCAACTCGCGGAGGCTAACCAGCATCTGGATATGCACCACCAGGAGATCCAAGACATGGAGGCCAACGAGGATGTCGACATCGAGGGAGGAGAGGAGCCTGCCTCCAGCTTGGACACTGCTGGCTCAGGGAGACCACCTTCCCTGAGTCGAGCGTTGCCTCATTTGCTCACTAGGTCGCAGAGATAGAGTTGGAAGTCTGTGGTGGTAGAACTCCTTGAGGCTAGCTTAGCTTTTGCACCTTTGGGGTACTAGGCTAGATAGAGTTGAGTCTTTTGAGTTGTCGATGTAATCGTGACAAACTCTTTTGGGAAGTATGGATGATGAATGATGTCAGTTTAAATTTAAGAAGAAAAGTTTATGCCATGTGAAATCTTTTATAAATTATGCAAGGATGTATATGTTGGTTTTACCCCCTTTGACTCTTTCACCACGATTGAGTATTGAACCTCAGAGATATGATATTGAGAATATCCATGATTTTTCAGATGGTAGGAAGAGCGCGTCATGGACAGAATGAGTGCATTCCTCCACCCCCGCCACAGCCTCCTACCATGCAAGAGTTGATGGCTCAGCAGAATGAGATTCTGCGTCAGTTGGCTCAGCGTCAGCCACCACCGCAGCATTATGGTGGTGGTGATCACCATCAGCGTCCCCCGGCGGCAGCCACTTATCAGGAGTTCCTCAGTACCCAGCCACCGTTGTTCACTCGGGCAGAGGACCCACTTGATGCTGATGTATGGATCAGGGTAGTGGAATCCAAATTCCCATTACTTACCGGCAATTGTTCAGATGCGGCCAAAGTTTGTTTTGCCACTCAGTAGCTTCGCGGACCCGCATAGACGTGGTGGGATCACTTTCTCGCTATGCAGCCAGATGGCCACATGGTGGAATGGAGAGAATTCAAGGCAGCTTTTAGGGGGCATCATATACCAGTAGGCATTATGGACCGCAAGCTCAATGAGTTACTGGCACTCACTCAGGGGAACCGGACAGTGTTACAGTATGCTCAGGCCTTCAATGACCTGTGCCAGTACGCCGGATATCATGCAGACACTGATGAGAAGAAGAGGGATAGATTCAGGAGAGGGCTCAGCACTAAGCTCCGCGACCGTCTCAACACAGTCAGGGCCAACAGCTACAATGAGTTAGTCAACATGGCCATTTCTCAGGAGGACTGCATTACAGCCCATCAGGCATAAAAGAAGAGGAAGACCCCTGTGGCAGGACCTTTAGCTCAGCCATAGCGCTTCAGGATTGTATCTGACACCTAGAACAGGGGACCCCAGCAGCAGCAAGGAGCCAAGGACGTTGGGTGATCCGACCTCAACAGCAGCAGCAGGCACCCAACCGCTCTCAGCCCCCAGTGCAGAGGAACAATCAGCAGCAGCAGTACCATCAGGCCAATGACAACAGGTGTTTCACTTGTGGTAACACTGGACATTAAACCAGCAGAGGCAGGGACAAAATTCCAACCAGAATCAAGGCAAGAGGCAAAAGGTGCAAGTGAGGCAAGGCAGGCTGAACTTCACCACTATGGCTGACATTCCGGAACGAGCACCCGTCATGACTGGTATCTTTTCAGTTTTGAAATATCCTGCAATTATTCTTTTTGATTCTGATGCATCACATAGTTTTATCAGTACAAAATTTAGTGCCAAATGTCAGCTACCTTTCCATCACACCAATGGGGGTATCACAATTTCAACCCCAGGAGGCAGGGTTGCCACCTATCAAATCAACAAGAATGTGCCTATAAAGTTTGGTAGTTTGATAATCAAAACCAACCTCCTCATTTTGGGTTTGGATAGTGTGGATATCATATTGGGAACTGATTGGTTATCCAGGCATCAGGCAGTACTCGATATTGCAGCAAGGGCCATTGAGATTCATTCCCCTACTTGTCGCGAGACTACTTTATATTTGCCTGAGCAGGGTTGTACCCTCTCTTGTGCATTCACCATGATAGAGTCACCGGTTGAAAGAATTCCTGTGGTCTATGACTACCCAGATGTTTTTCCTGACGAATTGTTGGGAATGCCACCCGACAGACACATAGAGTTCGCGATTGAATTGCAACCCGGGACTGCTCCTATATCCAAGAGACCCTATAGGATGCCTCCACGGAATTGGCAGAATTGAAAAAGCAACTACAAGAGTTGTTGGACAGGGGGTTCATTCGCCCAAGTACTTCACCATGGGGATGCCCAGCCTTGTTTGTAAAGAAGAAGGATGAAAGTCTGAGAATGTGCGTCAATTACCGCCCTCTCAATGCGGTGACCATCAAGAACAAATACTCACTGCCCCACATTGATGTTTTGTTTGATCAGTTGGTAGGAGCCAAAGTGTTCTCCAAGATAGACCTTCGCTCGGGCTACCATCAGATCAAGATCCGTGCTAGCGATATTCCCAAGACGGCTTTCTCTACCAGATATGGGCTTTATGAGTTTTTGGTGATGTCTTTTGGGCTGACCAATGCCCTGGCTTATTTCATGTACCTGATGAACTCAGTATTCATGCTAGAGCTGGACAAATTTGTGGTGGTTTTCATTGATGATATTCTAGTCTATTCCAAGAATGAAGACGAGCATACTGAGCATCTACACATCGTGCTTCAGCGAATGCGCGATCTTCGTCTTTATGCTAAGTTGTCTAAATGTGATTTCTGGCTGAGAGAAATTAAATTTTTGGGTCACACAATTTCTCAGGATGGGATATCAGTTGATCCTGAAAAGGTACAAGAAGTAATGAATTGGAAACCTCCTACCACAATGCGGCAGATTCGGAGTTTTCTAGGATTGGCAGGGTATTATCGACGATTCATTCCGGATTTCTCCAGAATTGCCAAGCCAATGACTTAATTATTGAGAAAAGGAGTCAAGTATGAATGGAGCCAGAAGTGTGAGGATGTGTTTCATACACTAAGGCAGCATTTGACAACAGCACCAGTGCTAGCTCAGCCAGATAACACCCAACCATTTGAGATTTATTGCGATGCTTCCAGTACTGGATTGGGATGTGTCTTAATGCAAGACAATAGAGTCATTGCTTATGCCTCCCGAGCACTCAGACCCCATGAGCAGAACTACCCCACACATGATCTGGAGTTCGCAGCTGTGGTTCATGCTCTCAAGATTTGGAGACATTACTTGATGGGAGCTCACTGTAATATTTACACTGATCATAAGAGTCTCAAATATATCTTCACCCAGGCTAATCTTAATATGAGGCAGAGAAGATGGTTAGAGCTAATCAAGGACTATGATTTGGAGGTGCATTACCATCCTGGCAAGGCCAATGTTGTGGCAGATGCCTTGAGCAGGAAAAGCCCAGTGCAATTGTATGACTATGGATGCAAGAATCACCACCCTATGTGATGAGTTGTGCAAGTTAAAAATAGAAGTCGTTTCCTCTGGTGCTTTAAGTTATATTTCAGTGGAGCCCACATTACATGAGCAGATAGTCATGGCACAGATTGGTGACAAGGGTGTTCAAGTCATTGAGGAAATGATCAAACAGAAGGCGGAAAAATACAAATGCTTCCGTCAGGACAGCAAAGGGATCCTATGGTTTGGGGACCGATTGGTTGTTCCCAAAAACCCAGAGCTCAGAAAGAAAATATTGGATGAAGCTCACCTTTCAAAATTTTCCATGCACCCCAGCAGTAACAAGATGTATCATGATCTCAGATCCTTGTACTGGTGGACCAGAATGAAGAGGGAAATTGCTAAGTATATATCCGAATGCGACACCTGCCAGAGAGTCAAGGCAAGCCATCTAAAGGTAGCAGGCACCTTACAGCCCCTTCCCATACCATCTTGGAAATGGGAGGATATTTGTATGGATTTTATCGTGGGATTGCCCAATACCTCCCAGCACCATGATTCCATCTAGGTCATTGTGGATAGGTTGACCAAGACAGCTCATTTCTTGCCAGTGCATACCACCCACAAGACAGAGAAATATGCAGAAATCTATGTTGATCAAATATTGTGTTTGCATGGAATTCCGAAGACTATTGTATTTGACAGAGGAGCACTGTTTGTGCCACGCTTTTGGGAGTAGCTCCAAGAATCACTAGGGACCCGTGCAATAAGAAGCTCAGCATACCATCCGCAGACAGATGGTCAGACAGAAAGAGTGAACCAAATCCTCGAAGACATGTTGCGAGCCTGTGTGCTACACTATGGTAAAAATTGGGATAAGTGCCTTTCCTTGGCAGAATTTTCTTATAATAACAGCTACCAGTCCAGTTTGAAGATGGCACCTTTCGAGGCCTTGTATGGAAGAAGGTGTAGGACACCGCTAAATTGGTCTCAAGCAGGAGAGAGGGAAATATCTGAACCAGACTTGGTACTTGAAGCAGAGGAAAAGGTCAGAGTTATTTAGAGGAACCTAGAAGCTGGTCAGGCCAGGCAAAAGAGCTATCATGACAAGAGGAGGAAGCCTTTACAGTTTGAAGTGGGAGACCATGTTTATCTTAAGGTGTCACCCACCAAAGGTGTGCAGAGATTTGGAATCCAGGGCAAGTTAGCTCCTCGCTACATTGGACCCTATGAGATCAAAGCAAATTGTGGACCGGTAGCATATCAATTGAAGTTGCCACCCCACATGTCAGCAGTTCATGATGTGTTCCATGTATCTCAGCTACAGAAATGTGTCTGCTTTCCCATTGAAGTACTACCTGAACTAGAAATTGAGATAGAACCAGACTTGTCTTATTAAGAGCACCCCATCAAGGTATTGTATCAAAAGGAGAGATCAACGCGGGCAAAATCGATCAGAATGTATAAGGTTCAGTAGAAGAAGCTACATGGGAGACTGAGGATTTTCTACATTCTCGCTTCCCTGACTTTCTGCCCAAAGGAGTCGGTATGTAATCCAAAACCCCACCCCCACCTGCCCTTTGAATCTAAATATAAGAAAAACATAGATGTTAAAGGTATAGTGAGCTTTAAAAATGATTCAAAAAGGACTTCCTTCTGAAGTTGCAAAGAGGATGACATTCGAAGAGCAGTTAACTAGACAAACTTGGATAAAGGAAGGAGCAACACACCAGCACACCTTCATGGCACCCCTCCAAAGGACTCTACCTAAAATCTCAGGACGAGATTCCTCTAAGGGGGGAGGGCTGTAACACCCCAGGTGTTACTTAGGGTTTTCACTCAAGGCTACACAAGTGAGCCCATCATCACATGAGACTTAAATTGAGTAAAGGACTCCAAACTTGGAACTCAAGATCCTAAGTAAGTGCAATCCTTCTTAGATGTCATGACTTGGCTTTATCATGTACATATAATGGGGAGAATTGCCCAAACCCTAATGCAAACCCCTTGGACAATTGGAGCACTATGAGAGACTATGACCAAAAGGCTATGAAAACCACATGATCATGACTTGGGCCAATTATAACATTTGTAGTACACTTAATACCCTACAAAAAATAGTAAGGATGTGACCCCAAAAAGGTTTCAGAAAACCCCAAAAGGTTCACCAAAGGGTTGAGCATAAAAGGAAAATCAGAATTTTTCTAAGTTCAAAACTAACCCTTTTCCAAAGATCAAACATGTTCACCCTCTTTCAAACATCAAAACCACTTGGACCAATTAACAAAGTGGCGCCAAAATACCTCTAGAACACCCTGGAAAAATTTGAACCCAACCCTAAGTCGTTTGACACGACTTGGCACAAGATTTGTCTCGGTGTGGACAGCTCTGACAGAGCCGACTTCCCACCCCCATATCTCTCTAACCCGACCACATCTCCCCTTGGAACTCACATGAACTAGGTAGCCCTAGGTGCAGGGAAGAGATCTCTCAAAGGTCTTAGGGCAAGATTCGCACGTTTGGCTGCTCAGCAAGGGGTAGAAGAAGAGCAGAAGCAGAGAGCCACGTGTTCGACGCGCCCTGAGCTCGCCAGAGCACGCCCGACGCCCGCCCCCGTGTGCCCCCGCATCGCGCCAAGCCAGGCCAGCGTCGTTGCCCGCGCCCGCGCCTATAAAGCCACCAGGGACTTCGACCGTACTGTCCCGCACGCGCTCGACCTCACTGGAGCACTAGATCACCGGCATTGCCCCGCGCACGGCGTGCCCACGGCCACCCGATCCCCCGCCACCGTAGACCGGCCAGCAGAGCCTCTCTCAACCCCATCCGACCCTCGGAGTAGACCGTGCATGCTTCAGTGAAGCTCCCCGAGCAAGGAATCAAACTTTGCCTCGCCGGAGAAGCCAGTCCATGGTCGCCGGACTTCACCCAACCGCTGGTGAACATAGACCGAGCTCCACGGTGAGTTGTTCTTCAATTCCTTGCACGAGTCGACTCATTAACACCACGTGGAGCTCCCCATGCTCTTGGATTGATCGGTATCACCGTGGTTAGGCCGGAGCACTCACCGCCGACGAGTTCACCCGCCTGCGCACGTGGACCGGCCGATTCCGGCCACTCCCGCCGTCGAGCCATACCTCGCTGTGACCGCCAGAACCTCCCAGAGCCAACCCCGCCCCTCACCGGACCTCCCTCACCGCCGGTAAGCCGCGCCGCCCTGTTCTTTTCCGCAGTTACTGTTTAAATAAGGGGAGGGACCTCGGGGGAGAAGAAGTAAAGGCCAGGGGGTTTTGTGCACTGTCAGCGACTCAAGGGAATAGTGGCACAGGGGTATAACTGAAGGGATTGGTTTAGAAAGAACCAAGGGTCTTCGATGCAAATGGGCTTTCCAGAAAACCTTTTAAATATTCTGATTTAAATACAAACAGAACTTGAAAAATTCATAACTTCAGTTTTGTGTACCCAAATCAAGTCAAACCAATTTTGCTAGATTCTAAATAATGTAAACTACTTAGGAAAAATAAAAAAACCTAAATGTTGCAGAAAACTTCAAAGTTTTGATTCAAATGATTAACTGGTCAAAAGCTAAATGAAATGGGGAAAAATAGCTATACTATTAGATTGGGATTAAGAAAATTCAGAGAAGCACTTAATCACTTCCTAACTTGTTTAAAAATAATAAACCCCTCTGTACACCAAATTAAGGTAAAGTTTGTCATTTAAATCATTTTTAGCCTAAAGCTAAAGAAAATATAATAGGTAGTTTAAATAAAACCAGAGAGCACCCACATTTTTGTTAGCTTCTTTATTTAGTATAGCTCACTAGAAAATTTTATTAGACCTTTGTTTAGTACAAAAGAAATGAGATACCTTTTATTTTAGGAAAACAAGGAAAGCTTAGAAAAACCCTAGAAAAATAACCCTGAGGACAAAACACCCCAAACCTTGGGATAACTGATGTTTTGTTATTATAAGCATAGAAAAATTATGAGTTATGTTGTTTGATATTTTTCAAATAACAAGTTAGTTATAAGTGTCCTTTTAGCATTAAACTTTATAAAATCCTAACTAAATAACCACTAAGTAGCCCTCTGTGATTTTTTGCACAGAAGCATGTTATTACCTATAGATACGAGCAAAAATGACTCCTAGCACAAAACCAACCCCTACATAAGAGTGGTAGTGCAAAGTGACCCCTTGCCCCAACTTTTTTTATTTTTGTCCAGGGCATATTCTAATTTTTCTGGACCTCAAACTTATAGGATAGACTACAGTGACCAATAATAAACCATTGTAATTTTTACAGAATTTGTGGAAAAATTTAAAACACTGTTGTAGTTCAAACCCACCCTAAAATCATAAATAGAAAAAGAAAAAGGGGAATTTAATGGTGGAGACTAATGTTACTCTAACTAAACCAGCAAAACCCCTTGAGTGCCTACTAAAACATCTAAGGGGCAATCCAAGTCTTAATCCATTATGCTTATCCCTAGGCAAAACCTCAAACCTAAAATGATAAGCATAAACCCCTAAGAGCCTCTTATGACAAGGAAACCCTAAGTTATTAACTAACTTGGTTTTTCTTCACTAGGCATAATTGTTAATAAATTTTACATATCATAGCATGCATATATCTTATTCGTTGCATTCGATAGATTGTAACCTCGCGGACGGAGAGTACATCCTCGTGCCAGAGAAAGGAGTTGCTCAGGAGGTAGCCCCGGATCCAGCTCCAGAGCCTGCCCCGGAGGATCTGCCTGCCTCATCTTTGAAAGGCAAGCCCCGGTTTATGCATAACCAGTTCTATATATTATTTTACTGCATTGTGCACTTAAGTGTAGGAGTTGCCTGAAACCCTAGTTGCATTATCTCAGGATTTCCTTTGAGATGGATACTATTATGATAGGTCGAGTAGCTGCTTTGCTAATTAGGGATCTCGGTAGAAGTCGAGTGATTTTTCTAGCACTTGCACGAGGTCAGGAAATTGGTTGTATCCACCTTCATATCATACTAATGTTGGTCTGTGGATACAGGTCCATGCGGATGCGTAGTCTACGAGATGGAATTGGATTAAGGATTAACGTGCGGATACCTGTGTCAAGCGTTTGAACGTACTAAGCACTTGCCGAGAAATATGGTAAATCGGTAAGCCTAGTACCTGATCGAACCTGGCAGCAGACTTTACTCCTCATGCGACCTGAGATGTGATCTCCCATTCCGGTTATGGTGGGTACAAGTGTGGTTACTGCACGACGGCAGTCGGGGTCAGTGAGGCATTGTACTCCAAGGCGGTGAGCCCTGATCTGTTGTCGGGGAATCGATGGGGACGGTTGATATGTGTGGGGACGGAGTGCCTCGCCATGTCGTGTGTTTAGGTTTACGTTGCAAGGATAAAAACTCGATTCGAATCGTCTGCTTCTCGCAGCTAATGAGACTGCTTGATCCATTGTACTGCATTGAGTAACAAGTGGAATGTGATGATTTGGCAAAGAATGTTGATTGCTAAATTGCTTGATACCATGACTGAGTAGCTAGTACACATTCAGTCTTAAGAGAGTCACACTAAAACCTGCAAAAGCTAAAACTTGATTTTTAGACTCAGCTAGTGCTTTTGGCAACCAAAACCCTCAGCCAAACAGCTGCATGTCTAGAGGTAGAGGAGTAGACTCCTCGCACCAGGTAAGTCTAGCTGAGTATTAGTATACTCAGCCTTGCTTGTGGCAAAATTTTACAAGTTCTCTGGAGGACATGGTTGCTGGAGTGACTTGGCCGTCCACCTTGCCACCGGGTTGGACAGTCGAGTGGGACCCTACCCCGGCCGAGGAGGAGCATGAGGAGTGATGGGACAGGCTTCCCCATCCCTCGGGTTACTTATCGTTAGTTGTATTCCGCTGCATTCCAAACAATGATTACTACTTTTGCTGAACTCCAATGATGATGTAATAATTAATACTCCTTAATGTATGGTTTTATGCTTTATTGTATTTGCTCTGTGCCTCACCATCGAGTGAGTACGTGGTACTTGATCCTGTTAGTGGCCTCGTCGGACTAGATCCGTGGGACTGACGTTTTATTCCTATTTAAGTGTGGTCTAACCTTTAAGGTGGGACTTAGGCACTTAAGTTGGAATAATTCGGGCGGTTCCGCCACATTAATTCTATATTGCGTAGCATCATAATATCTTTTACTCTTCCTTGTTCTCATTCATGTGCATTATGCAAATCATTTAGGTACGTTAAGTGATCTCGTGATATGAAAGACCAGAGCTGAGTCGACCACAAGAAGCTATTAAGTGTGGGCTTCTTTGCAAGGCGATGCTGATGGACAAACTTAAGGATGGATGACCCGAACAAGTGTCAGACTAAAAGCTGGTCGCCAAGTGGACGTCGTCTAACAAACACTAACCTAGTGTTATTCCAGGCAAGCCATGGTGCATTATCCCTTTCCTTGTGTTTTAAATCTTTATCACCTTGTTTGATGCATTAGGTGATAGGAGTTATGTGCCAAACAATTGATGCATTTCCTTCCTTGGAAAATTGATTACCATCCCTTGATACCATTTTATGAAAAGGATTTTATGATGCTTAGCCTTGCTTTAGAAAAACAAAATATTTTGTTTTAAACAAAAAGTGATGCTTCACAGTGGATGGGAATTTTTACAAACAAAAGACTTATGATGGTGAATCCATCAAAGGCCTTGATGGGTTCAACATCTGAAAAGATGTACCTCTGCTAGGTACCAAACTTTGGGTTTAAATAATAAAGACGAGACCGGGCGGGTGACTTGCATGACAAGGGAGTCTCGCTGTAGTGTCTTGGTCTGAGTCGATTAAGGACAGTATTGTCGGTGTTTTGGGTCCGACCGCACACCCGGGGTTGCCCCTCAAGGTGTTTTTAGGAGTAGGATGGTGTCGACGACTGTAGCAAAATGGTTCGTGCCAATTGCACGAGGGACAGTGGACAATGTTTACAGGTTCGGGCCGCTTAGAGATGCGTAACACCCTATGTCCTGATGAGTATGCTTGGTGGATGAGGTTACAAAAGAGCTCTCTAAATTGAGAATGCAGAGAGTTGAAGTGGGTGGCTAGGTAATAGAGTCGATCGATCTGAAGGGGTGCCCCCTAGGCCTTATATATTCGACCGTGGGGCAATACATGTGGATATGATAACAACGTGCGCCTAAAAGATAGTGAACTGCTCGAGTCTATCTCCCTATGATTCTGCCGACCTATCCTCGCGTGGCTCCGTTGCATGAGAGCTCCAGCGCGGGAAAGTCGGATCTCTGTTGCGATCGCTCGCTCGACATTGTGGACCGTCCGGGTTTACACCGATCCAGCCTCGTGTCAACCTGCTCTGCTGATTATTCTTCCCTAGGCCCACGAAAGAATGGCCTCACGATTTATTGGGCCCTTGGGCCTTTCGTGAGGTCTTTTACTCTTTTAGTGGACCCGGGGGATATCTGTCCCCCACAAGCCCCCGATCTTTGGGTTAATTTAGACGTAATCAGCCCAAAGATCCCAGGTCCAGCTTGCAGGCAATTTGAAGAGAACGACTTCTTACTGTTTCCTCCTGCTTTTGATCCTTCACAAATCGAAGCTTTGTTTCATGCCCATGCCTTAGAGGTCGGCATTTCGCTTTGCAGGACCCTAAACTTCATTGGGTGCATCGGAGGTGCACCCAATGGGTGTAGCCCCCGAGCTTCGAGTAGATTTTTAGAAAATAATCTACTCGAAGGTCTTCACCAGAAATTATTCCCATTTTTACTCCTGCGTTTTGGTTGAGTGCCAGCTTTGTCTTTAATCTTGTCCCATGCATTAGAAGTCGGCACTATCTTGGCTCGGAATGATGATCCATGGGGTGCACCGAAGGTGCACCCAATGGGTGTAGCCCCCGACCTTCAAGTGGATTTTTGAGGATAATCCACTCGAAGGTCTTCCTTTTGTGTCTTTTTGCTGAAGATTATCCTTTCTGCTTGTAAAAATCGGCATGATGTCATCCGCATTATGTCATCAATATTATGCTTCAGAGGTCAGCATGTATTTTGTCTTTTGCAGCCGAATTCGCAATCCATCCATATCTTGCTAGGTAGTGTAATTTATTTGCTCTGTGACTGATTGGACATTTGATGGACGTTCTCTGTCTAGTCTTCAAGTCGCTTCTGTCGACCATATTTTGTACTTCACTGGCTATATTTGGCTTTCTTCTAATCCTCACTGATATCTCATTTTTGTCTTGAGGCATTCACTGCATGCCCTGCACAGATGTGACCGTTTTGAAAAATATGTTGGTAATTCCTGGGCGTCCCCCCCAATGGGTGTGGGCAAGGGACGACTTGGTACGCTGAGTGTTTTAGCCGGCTGCTTCTGAGTAGTAATGTGATGCGACGGCGAGTGTAATCATATCCTTCGCACTGTTGACTGGAGTCCCAATGGGTGTTGTGTTGCGTGAAACGGCGTCCGCCGCCTGACGTGTCTTAAGACGGGTTGGAGTGCTTATTGAATGCTTTGCGACTGTTCAGTGACCACTGTTGGAGGTGAGTGGTTGCCTTCTTTTCCTATAAATAGTGCCCTTGCCTGCCTGGTTTTTCACATCTCTCGCTGTTCTCCACTGCCTGCTTTCTTTCTTCTATCTGCATTTCCACCATGGGCAAGAAACGCAAGCGCGAACCAACCCCTCCGTCTGAGGATTTCGGTGACTCGGAGTATTCAGAGGAGTTCTCCTCTGAATCCGAGGGGTCTCCGGCTCCCGTCCCCCTGCGTGAGTCGTCTGACTACTCAGACGACTCCCAGGGGCTCACGGCGGAGGTCTGGACGTACATCCGGGTCGTCGAGCGCTCCGGGCTCGAGGGCTCGGATGAGTCGGAGTACTCCTCGGATGAGGAGGACTCGGACGGTGGCGGCAAGGACGAGGACGGCGACGACGACGACGACGACGACGAAGGCGGTGGCGGCGGTGACGGTGACGGCAGTGGCAGGGGCGGCAGCGAGGACGGCGACGGCGACGGCAGCAGGGGCGGCAGCGGCGGCAGCAACAACAAGGCCAGTGGCTAGATGCCACTGGTTCTTTTAGATGTTAGTATAGTATAGTTAGTATAATGTAGTAGTATTTAGTAGTGTAGAATAGTATAGTGCAGTGTAGTAGTAGTAGTAGTATAATGTAATGTAGCAGCAGTAGTAACAGGGAAGCATCAACTCATAATGAGTTGATTTGCTAGTATGATATCTTCCCTTTTAATGAAGAAATGATGTTGGCTTCCCTTTGTCGATGTTCATGACTCAAAGTTCTTGAATTATTCCTCTTCCCGCCTTTTTTCATGAAGTTGACTCCTTTGGAGTAGTAGGTGAATAACTCGGACATCATATTGACGCTTTTAGAAGTAGCCGCCGAGCGACTTGTAGATGATGTCAGAGTTTTAGGGGTAACCGCCGAGCGACTGAACGCGATGTCGGAGTTTTAGAGTTGACTGCCGAGCGATAGCGGGCTACGTCGGCGTTTTAGAAATAACTGTCGAGTAACTTGAGGGCGACGTCGGCGTTTTAGAGGTAACGCCGAGTAACTTGAAGGCGATGTCGGAGTTTTAGGGGTAACGCCGAGCGACTGAATACGACGTCGGAGTTTTAGAGTTAACTGCTGAGCGACCGAACACGACGTCGGAGTTTTAGAGTTAACTGCCGAGCGACTGAACGCAATGTTGGAGTTTTAGAGTTAACTGCCGAGCGACTAAATACGACGTCGGAGTTTTTTAGAGTTAACTGCCGAGCGACCGAACACGACGTCGGAGTTTTAGAGTTAACTACCGAGCGACCGAACACGACGTCGGAGTTTTAGAGTTAACTGCCGAGCGACTGAACGCAATGTCGGAGTTTTAGAGTTAACTGCCGAGCAATAGCGGGCTACGTGGGCCACTTTGAGGTTAATAGCCGAGTGATGATGTGGCGCGCCGGTGTTTTGGAACTAACTGTCGCGTGCTGACTGGGCGCTCTTTTGAAACGGTATCTGGCTCGGGAATATCCCATAAGTGCTGCACTTTTAGCCGCCTCTGCTTTCCGTGGCCTAGTTCTTGCCTTCTCGCTTCCAAATCCTCTCCGCATTCCGCCTCCTACTCTGCTCGCCGGTAGAATCGAGATGGCGCCCAAGAGGAAAACCTCGAGTTCGTCCACCGTGGTGATTCCTCCAATCGATCCCAACAGCCAGTTGCCTTTCGCAGGTAACCACATGTCCATCATCTCTGAGTCCGAACTTCTCCACCTCGTGTCCACCGGGGTTCTTCCTTCGAGGGAACTCTACTCTTGGCGGATTTGCCATGGGGTTACTGTCCCAACTGAGGATACCCATGAGTCCGTCATTTATGCCCCTTTCCTTCTCCGCGGCCTCGGCCTTCCCATTTCTCCCTTTTTCCGCGGCCTCCTTGATTTCTACCATATTAACTTGACCCATTTGAATCCCAATTCTATCCTGCAAATCTCCATTTTCGTTCATTTATGTGAGACCTTTCTTGGCGTGCTACCTCATTTCGGGTTGTGAAAGTATTTGTATCACTGTCGCCCCGGGATGGCCGGGGGACAACATCAATTGGTTGGAGGTGCCAGCCTGGAGATGCGCCGCGGGAGGAAGACGGAGTATCTCGAAATCCCTCTTAAAGACAGTATTAAAGGGTGGCGCTTGGAGTGGTTCATAGTTGAGAATTATGGAAACTCTCTCCCCCCCCCCGGTCGGGAAGACCGCCGGACATTCGCACCCCCAGCTGGACCGAGTCTCCCACAGATCAGGAGGTAACTGAGGCAGGTGCTTTGCTTGCTGAAGTTGGATTGCTGAAAGAGAGGGGTCTGACCGCTGAAGCCGTGGTTGCTGATTTTGTCTTCAAGAATATTCAGCCGTTAAAAGACAGGGCATACCCAGCTTATCTGTATCGAGGCCTAGCCGACTCAACTCGGGTTACTAACAGAAGAATTCCCTCTACGGACCTGGTAAGCCGACTTGAGATGATCCTTAGAGGCAAAGTGTCGAATGTTGGTGCCCCCGTGGCATTCTCAGCTTGGAACTTGCCTCCTCCCAAAGCCTTCACTCTTTTTGTGTCAAATCCTCCTGCTACTGACGGTAGTTTGGGCCTTAGAGTGCGGCCCTCTGCTAAAGAAGTTAGTGCCTTGGTTGCCACACTCGGGGGAATTCCTGATGATGAACTGCAGGTTTATTTTGAGGTGCCCCTGAACCCTAGTGATGCGGAGATAGGTGCCATGCTTGATTTGCTGGCTGAGGACTCTTCTGACGCTGCTCCTGCTGGGGCATTGGTGGTGGCGCCCCTCCCAGAGGCTGGTATGACCTTAGATACTCAGAAACCTGCTGGTACTCGCCCGAGGCGCCCTTGCCGAGCCAATCCATCTGATCCTTCTGCTGATGAACAGAAAAAGAAAAGGAGACGCCTCCGGCAGGTACCCAGTTTGTTTCGGGATGTTGGTACCTCGGTTCCTGATGCAGAAGAAGTGCGTGCGACCGAATTTACTGACGCTGATCCCAATGGGTGTACCCAGTCTGTTGCTGATCCCGATGGGTGTACCAAATCAGTTGCTGATCCCAATGGGGGTGCTGTCTGTGTTGCTAATGTGGATGATGAGGAGGGAGAAGATGAAGTTCCTTTGACTCGGAAAAACAGTCGGCAATTCATCGCTAGCGGTGAAAGTAGTGGAGTTCCCTCTCCTGCTTTGTCTGCTCTCATTGGTCTGCAAGAACTGTCCCTGGCCAATTTTGATCAGACTCTCGAGGATATGGTTCTGGAGGATTTGTTATCGGAGCCAGCAGATGATGGTGTGATGGAGGTTTGCGCTGATGTGCTTGATGCTGGGTTGAGGTCATCCCGTGCCTCGTCGACCTTAGAGCGCGATCTTGAGGATCGGGAGACTGACTTGGGTCGTCCTGGTCTCATGGAAGTAATTGAGGGCCCATCAGCCTTAGAGGTGGCTACCACGGAGAGCTTGGACCCCAAGGATGGTGTTGACATGTGCCCAGCCCCCGAGAATGTTGTCGGGGATGACTTGATTCGGGTGGGAAGTGCAAGCCACTGCCCAGCCCCCGAGGGTGCTGCCGGGAGTGATCCGGCTCAAGTGGGCAGTGCAAACTATGACCCAGCCCCCGAGGATGTCCGAGCGGGGTCTTTCTCTGGTACTTCCATGGATGTTCATGCGGGGTCGCCTCCATCACGCTCCAGCTGTATGGTGGTAACCCAAACCTTGGACCAGGGAGTCGCTTTAGAGGATAGCGCCCCCACTGACCGAGTGTTGGGTTCTGTTGATGGCACCGAATTGATTCCTGCTGGTTCGTTGCAAGCTACTTCGGGTGGTGGCCTTATGCCTGATTACCAATTGATCTCTCCTGATTTGGGGATCCGTTCGTTCTTTTCCAACCTCCAGGCACTATGATGTATTTTAGCTTGGCTTTTTACATTACACGAACTGCTGTCATTACATTCATCTGCTCTCCTCATCAGGCTTTGGTGGATGGGATGGCTGGCCAGCTAAGGCTACAGGGTGCTTCTATCCCAGAAGTAGCTTCGTCACTTGCATGTTGGAATCCAGTGTCACTTCAACATCGTGTCTCTGAATTGGAGGCAACCAACGCTGGTTAGTGCCCTTTTGCTTCTCTTTGCCTTCACTGTAGACTGCTTTACATTTTGACCATTATTTTGTTTGATTATCTCCTGCTAGGCATGACTCAGCAGATTTCCACTCTTGAAGAAAAACATTCCCGAGATCAGGCTGAATTGGCCCAGCGATGCACTGACTTTGAGGAAAAGTACTCTCAAAGTCAGATTGAGCTGGGTCAGGTTTCCGCTGCTTTAGATGACGCCAATGCACTGAGTTCTTCTCTTCATGCTCAGCTCGACTCTGAAAAGGTGATTTATGAAACTACGCTTTGCCTTGTTGTGCTGCCATTACTTGCTTGGTGTTTGAGGGAGTTGACTTTTGTTTGCAGGAAGAAAAACGCATCCTTGCTGCTTCTCGAGACAATCTTGAAAGATTGTATCATGATTCTAGCAACTCGCTGACTATCTTGGAGAGAAGTCATCGCTTCATCATGGAAGAGTTAGACCACCAACATTGTAAGCTGCAGGAATCCATGGATGAGGTAACCCGGCTCAAGCAGTTGATATCAGCAAAGGATGCTACTATCAAAGAGCTCCGAGTTTCCAAGAAATCCATCGCCCAAGAGTTAGAAACTGCTCAGCTAGCTGCCAAGGTTGCCGAAGAAACTTCTGTTACTCTCAGAGCCCAGCGTGATAGAGCCATGGACAAGGCTATTCGGGCGGGGCGAATCTTGATGAGGAGACCTAGCATGGTTGTTCCCGAAGATATAAGGGCTGATGTGAATGCTGCCCCTGATTCCTCGAGTCGTCCTTCCTCGTCGATTGCTCCTGAGAAAAATATCACGAAATAGAAAAACACTTTGCGTGCTTTGAGCGTGCGGTTAGCATGGTCAGACATTTGTTAGAGGACGTCATTTCAGTATTTGAACGATATTGTTATTTTCATATTGTTTCAGAATTCATCAGATCATAAATTTGTAGTAGTAAAATGATGTGCGGTGGTTTGAAATTTGTTTGCGGGATATAGAAGCCATCCTTATATGAGTAATTGTGATCTCGTCAAATCGCCTTAAGTCGCCACTGACTTAAGTCGATTGCTTCTGCTAATAGGGCGTAGTGGTCACCCTGAATTGTGTAGGCGCGAGCATGTTGCGCCGGTTTAAGTTGCTGCCGACTTAAGCAGATTGCTCTTGGCAGGGTTTAGTGGTCACCCCGAGTTAAGTTAGCGTGAGCATGTTGCACCGGCTTAAGTCGCTGCCGACTTAAGCCGATTGCTCCGTTAGCAGGGCATAGTGGTCACCCCGAGTCAAGTAAGCGTGAGCATGTTGCACCGCCTTAAGTTGTTGCCAACTTAAGCCGATTGCTCCGTTAGCGGGGCATAGTGGTCACCCCGAGTTAAGTAAGCGTGAGCATGTTGCACCGCCTGAAGTCGTTGCCAACTTAAGCCGATTGCTCCGTTAGCGGGGCATAGTGGTCACCCCGAGTCAAGTAAGCGTGAGCATGTTGCACCGCCTTAAGTCGTTGCCGACTTAAGCTGATTGCTCCGTTAGCGGGGCATAGTGGTCACCCCGAGTTAAATAAGAATGCAAGTCAACCGTGAACAAACTGAGTATCTTTGAAGCCTTTCTTTATTGATGACATATTTCCATTTTACAGAATACATCGTCGTCCCGATAGCTTTTGAAATACAGCTAGGGATAAAACTTCCTGAGGTGTTCTATGTTCCAGGAGTTCCCGACTTCTATGCCATCCATCTGAGTGAGACGATATGATCCCGGCCGAGTGGTTTCTGCTACTATGAATGGTCCTTCCCATAAGGGTGACAACTTATGTCGTCCTTCCCCCGTTAGAATTCGGCGGAGGACGAGATCTCCTACTGAGAAGGATCGTTGTCGCACGGCCTGGTCATGATAGCGTCTCAGAGTCTACTGATACCGCGCCGATTGAATTACTGCATTCAGCCGTTCTTCTTCGAGTACATCGATGTCCTCCATCCTAGTAGCTTCAGCTTCTGCTATGCTCTCGAAGACCAACCTTGGGGCTCCGAACTTGAGATCAGCGGGTAATACTGCCTCTGACCCATAGACCATGAAGAAAGGAGTATTTTCATGTAGAGCCCGGCTTGGTTGAGTTCTTAGGCTCCAAACGACGTAGGGTAATTCCCTTATCCATTTCCCTGCGAACTTCTCATTTTTTTCGAAGACCCTTTTCCTGAGTGCCTCTAGTATCATTCCGTTGGCTCGCTCAACCTGCCCGTTGGCCCTCGGGTGCGCTACCGAAGCGTACTTGATCTGAATGCCTTTTTGCTCGCAGAAATCGAAGAATTCCGAACTTGTGAAATTGGATCCCAGGTCAGTTATAATGTTGTTTGGTATTCCGAATCTGAATATTATGTCTTGTATGAATTCCACGGCCTTGGCTGAGGTTAAAGAGGCAATGGGCTTGAACTCTATCCATTTAGTGAACTTGTCGATTGCTACCAATACATGAGTGTATCCTCCTTGAGCCTTCTTGAAAGGTCCAATCATATCCAGTCCCCAGCATGCGAAAGGCCAAGTTACTGGTATGGTCTGCAGTTGCTGTGCTGGTAGATGTTGTTGCTTCGACAAGTACTGGCAAGCTTCGCACCTCTGAACTAACTCGGCTGCATCACTCTTCGCTGTTGGCCAATAGAATCCTGATCTGAAGACCTTCCTGACTAGTGTTCTGGATGCTGCATGTATTCCACATTGCCCAGCATGAACCTCCTCTAGAAGTTGCTTCCCAGTGGATGAGAGAATGCACTTCATGAAGGCGCCCGATGCACCCCTTCTATATAACGTTTCTCCAATGAGTGTGTAGTGGGCTGACTGTCTAGCGATGCGTTCGGCTGCGTTTTTGTCATCTGGCTCCTCTTCATTCTTTATATATCTGATGATCGGCCTTCTCCAGTCATCGGGGTCTGACCCGGGTTGATCCACGATATTACATTCTTCTGCTTGATCTGTTGAGATGCTCGGTCGTGGTATTTCTTGCTCGAAGACTCCGGGTGGAACCTGAGTTCGGCTGGATCCTAACTTTGACAATACATCAGCTGTCGTGTTTCGATCTCTCTCCACATGATGAAATTCTAGACCTTCAAACTTATCTTCTAATTTCCAGACGGCAGTGCAGTATTTTCCCATTGAATCCTTTGAACAGTCCCATTCCTTGTTTATCT
Organism: Zea luxurians; assembly: GCA_029449295.1. Lineage (NCBI taxonomy): Eukaryota > Viridiplantae > Streptophyta > Magnoliopsida > Poales > Poaceae > Zea > Zea luxurians. The sequence continues at coordinate 121,052,141 of JAOPSE010000009.1, forward strand.
GACTTATGACCACCAGAGAATCTCCGTATACCATTAATCTCTTGATGCCCAATGATATGGCGATGTTTAGTCCATGGATCAGAGCTTCATACTCGGCTGCATTGTTAGAGGCTGGAAACAGCAACTGGAGGGCATATTTGAGGTGCTCGCCTCCAGGTGCGGTGAAGAGAATTCCTGCTCCTGCTCCCTGCAGCTTCAGCGAGCCATCAAAATACATCTTCCATACTTCTGTCGTTTCCGGGTTCTCTGGTATTTGTTGTTCAATCCATTCTGAAACGAAGTCAACCAATGCTTGAGATTTTATGGCAGTACGAGGTCGAAATTCGATGTCATGAGACCCCAGTTCACAGGCCAATTGCTTCCTTGTTGTGGAGAATATCCCCTATCGGAAAGCCGGTGACTACTATGACTTTGTGGTCGTCAAAGTAGTGACGCAGCTTGCGGGCAGTCAGAAGTACTGCATATAATAGCTTCTGCACTTGAGGATATTTTTTCTTCGAGGGCCCCAGAACTTCGCTGATGAAATAAACAGGATGTTGCACGGGGTAGGCATGTCCTTCTTCTGCTCGCTCAACTACCAATGCGGTGCTTACCACGTGAGTCGTGCAAGAGATATATAGCAACAGATCTTCAGCCAGTTAGGTTGACGTGGCTCGTCGTGGTGGTTTCAGTACTGGTGGTGTTGTCAAGAATTTCTTCAGTGCATCTAGAGCTTCCTGTGCCTCTGAAGTCCACTGAAACTTATCCACCTTTTTGAGTAGCTTGTAAAACGGTAAACCTTTCTCCCCCAGCCTGGATATAAATCTGCTCAGAGCTGCCATACATCCAGTAAGTCGATGAACCTTCTTTTGTGATCGAGGTGCTTCCATCTTCATGATAGCTTCAATCTTATCTGGATTAGCCTCAATTCCCCGGTTGCTGACAATAAACCCGAGTAACTTTCCTGCCGGTACCCCGAAAACACATTTCTCGGGATTAAGCTTCCATCTATACCGCCTCAGACTGTTGAAAACCAGTTGTAAGTCTTCGATGAAGTTTTCTGAGTTCTCTGTTTTGATGACCACATCATCCACGTAGGCCTCCACACGCTTGCCCCAGTGATCGGCTAAGCATGTTTGAATGGCTCTCAGATAGGTTGCTCCAGCATTTTTGAGGCCAAACGGCATGGAGGTATAACAGAAAGCACCAAACGGAGTAATGAATGCTGTTTTTTCTTCATCTTCTTTTGCCAAACTAATCTGGTGGTATCCGGAATAGCAATCCAGGAAAGACAGCACAGAACATCCAGCGATGGAGTCCACCACCTAATCTATCCTCAGGAGCCCGAAGGGATCCTTCGGACAGTGTTTGTTGAGATCAGTATAATCGACGCACATGCGCCAATCCACTTTATTCTTTTTGAGTACAAGAACAGGGTTAGCCAACCACTCGGGATGTAATACTTCTCTAATGAACCCAGCCACGACCAAGCGGGCCAGCTCAGCGCGAATGGCCTCTCTCTTGTCGGGCGTGAAACGACATAGCTTCTGCCGGATCGGCCTTGCCTGTGGATAGACCTTCAGTTTGTGCTCGGCCAGCTCTCTCGGGACTCCCGGCATATCCGCAGGTTGCCATGCGAATACATCTCGGTTGTCTTGCAGAAACTGGACGAGCGCGCTTTCCTATTTATCATCCAGGCTAGAGCTGATGATAGCAGTTTTGCGTTCATCAGCAAACCCCAGATTGATCCTTTTAGTTTCTTCAGTCGGTCGCATAGAGGTTGCGGCTTGAGCTTCCTTCACCGGTGCCATGCGGTCTTCCTCAGGCTTAGAGTTCACCTGGGTCGAAGAAGTCGCCGATGGTTTGGCAATGAGGACCGCCTGGATGGCCACTCGGAAACATTCTGCGGCGCCTTGGAGGTCAGCACGCACAGTTATGATTCCTTGCGGTCCCGGCATCTTCAATATCATGTACTTGTAATGCGGAATGGCCATGAATTTTGCCAGTCCCGGCCTCCCGATGATTGCGTTGTACCCGCAGTCGAAGTTCGCCACTTCGAACCTCAGGAACTCGGTTCTATAGTTTTCCGGAGTCCCGAAGGTGACAGGCATGTAGATGTGGCCCAACAGGTATTCTCCCTCAGTTGGCACGATGCCAAAGAAGGGAGTGTCTGACTCGTGGAGTTCTTTGAGATGAACTCCCAAGCCTCAGAGTGTCCGGGGGAAGGTGACGTTGATGCTGCTCCCCCCGTCCACTAACACTTTCTTCACCCGGCTCTCTCGGATCACCGGATCGACGAGGAGCGGGTATTTGCCCGAATGGTCGAAGTTGAGCCATTGATCTGCCCGAGTGAAGGTGATCGGGTGCTCCGACCACCGGTATGGGGCAGGAGGGCCGGTGGTCGCCACCAGTATTTGGCGATCGTTGAGCTTTTGCTGTCTTTTGTTCTCCTGCGATCCGTGTCCGCCGAAGATGACGTTGACCTCCCTGTCAACGCGCGGGAAGGCTCCTCCTCCTCCCTCCTCCTGCTGCTGAGGTTGTCGTGGTTCTTCTGGTCCTCCTCGCGGCAGAGGAGGGGGTAGAGGTTGGAAGGGTCGGCCGTGCCCAACGGAATGCTTGAAGTCCCGGCAGTTCCGAAGAGTGTGGCGCATGTCCTTGTGGTACGGGCACTGGGCGTCGAGGATGTCGTCCAGCGTGCGCTCACCTCCGTGAGGTCCTCCTCGGGCGTGAGAGGCAGGTGGTCCGGCGGCGTGCACCTCTTCGCGCGGTCTCTTCTCCCAGCGTTTGTCAGGTTGCTGGTTTGTGTCGCGTCGTGGTGCTGCCGGTGCGGGCTTTGCTCCTCCGATGAGGTCCTGGGCTCGCTCGTCGGCAGTGATGTAGAGGTCAGCTTCCCGGAACAGCTCCTCGGAGGTAGTTGGTGCCTTCTGTAGTATGGCTCGGACGAAGGCCAAGTCATTTGATCCTTTGTAGAAGTCCTCGATCACGGCCGCCTCCGTGACCTCAGGGATATGATTTCTCATGGTCTGGAACCTTTTCAGGTACGATCGGAGAGTTTCATCCCCCCGACGCTTGATGGATTTGAGGTCCCATGGTTGCGCCGGTTTGTCGGAGAGGGACTAAAAATTGGCAGTGAAGCGCCGACTGAAGTCGCTCCAGTCATCGATGCAGTGTCGGGGTAGATGTCGCAGCCATTGCCGCGCGTCTTGCCCAAGGACAATGGGTAAGTACGCGGTCATCACGTCTTCGGATGCCCCGGCGGCTCGAGCGGCGGTAGTGTAGACGGTCAGCCAGCCTCCTGGGTCCTGCTTAGGTTCATATTTATCGACATTGGATACCTTGAAGTTTGGGGGCCATTGAATGGCCCTAAGGCGTGGAGTGAGGGCTGACACTCCACATGTGTCCTCCTGTCGTCGGGGATGATGTCTGTCCCGGGGAGGGGAGTAGTTGTTGCGGTTCCTCGACCGTCCCCGGGCAGTTCCGCCAGTCGAGGCCGTCGTTGATTCGGTTCTGGTGGCTTGACTCCGAGTGGGGATGCCATGATCCCTGTCGTATTCCTCCCGGCGGCGTATCTCGTTCTCATGCCGTCGTTCGCGCGAAGCGTTGATAGAACTCCGCGCGTCCCGGCGACTGTTGATGGCGTGCCGCAAGTCGTTCGGCAGGTGAGCGAGAGGTAGAAGATGGTTGGCTGCCTGGGTGAGCAGGCGTCGATAGCCCTCGGCGTCTGGAGTCCGAGGGAGTCCGTCAGCTATCCGAGCTAGCACTCCTCCGACTTCACTCAGCGTGTTCATGGCTCGGGCGAAGTCGGGGTTCAGGTTACGGCCGAGTAGTGGATTTTCTCGGCGTTGCCTCGCGTCTTGCTCGGCTTGTTCCTGAGCTCGTCGACGATCACGTCGTCGGGAGTTCCTTCGTTCCCTGAAGACGCGCTCTTCCGAAGTTTCTCCCATCTCCGAGACCTCGTCTCGCGAGATGGGCTGCTCCGGATCCCGTTCTCCGGCTTGGTGATGTCTCCGGATGTTTCGGCGCCGATTTCTTCGTCGCCGGGATTCCCGCTGGGGTGGTTCCTCCCCAGGCGCGGTCGGTTCGTCATCAGATACGGGAGGTGACTCTGCTCTTCCGATGAAGAGAATGTCGAGGTAGAATGGCGTAGCTGTCGTGGCGATCTTTTTTCGAAAAGCGGAGGGTAATGCTTCCTCGGTATTTTCGGAGTTCGTTGGAGGAGACTTCCTTCCCGGCGGATCTGCAATGCGGTGTAGAATTCCCTTTTCGTCGGCTATGGATAAGACTGTTCCAAAGCAGAACATGGATCCGGGACGGAAGGTGATCCTGCTGTGGATGGTGACGGCCATTGAGCTAGCTTAGATCGTTGACACCACCCCTACCTGGCGCGCCAGCTGTCGGTGTTTTGGGTCCGACCGCACACCCGGGGTTGCCCCTCAAGGTGTTTTTAGGAGTAGGACGGTGTCAACGACTGTAGCAAAATGGTTCGTGCCAATTGCACGAGGGACAGTGGACAATGTTTACAGGTTCGGGCCGCTTAGAGATGCGTAACACCCTACGTCCTGATGAGTATGCTTGGTGGATGAGGTTACAAAAGAGCTCTCTGAATTGAGAATGCAGAGAGTTGAAGTGGGTGGCTAGGTAATAGAGTCGATCGATCTGAAGGGGTGCCCCCTAGGCCTTATATATTCGACCGTGGGGCAATACATGTGGATATGATAACAACGTGCGCCTAAAAGATAGTGAACTGCTCGAGTCTATCTCCCTATGATTCTGCCGACCTATCCTCGCGTGGCTCCGTTGCATGAGAGCTCCAGCGCGGGAAAGTCGGATCTCTGTTGCGATCGCTCGCTCGACATTGTGGACCGTCTGGGTTTACACCGATCCGGCCTCGTGTCAACCTGCTCTGCTGATTATTCTTCCCCAGGCCCACGAAAGAATGGCCTCATGATTTAATGGGCCCTTGGGCCTTTCGTGAGGTCTTTTACTCTTTTAGTGGACCCGGGGGATATCTGTCCCCCACAAGTATCGATGTGGGCCTGCTGACTGAGGACCCTTTAACTGGCCACATGCCTCGTCATGGGTAAGCTTTGCCTCGATCGGACCAATACCAGAAAGGCCTCCACGCAATGGGAGTGGAGAGATGGCGAGAGTAGCATGCACCCTCTATGGCAAGAGGCTGGACGGTGGTGTATATGTGCTCTCGGTTGGCGTGAACCCGTTCTGGTCTTGAGAAACTCGGTGGCGAGTTGACATATGAAAGGGCTAAGTGCTACATATGTCGTGTGGTTGGAGATCCCCAACTGGGTATTAATCGATTCGGATCGCCATTACTTCTCGGACTTGAAGACTTGGTCACTAACTTACACGTAGCAATCCAGTGAACTGAAGGGTTGATAAAAAGATGGCTAGTGTAGGCCAAGTGTTTGAACTAGGATAGAAAGGACTCTAGATGCAGGTAACTTTACTTAAACTGTCAAGTAAAATGAATTCTTAAGGATCCACTCATAGTAAGCTTTTCTGCAAAAGAGTCTTTTGATCTTGATAAGCTTTACTTTGATTCCCAAAAGCTAGCATATCCTTGAGAGTCTTTTTTCTTAGACGGGTAAGACTTGCGAATGTACACTTTGTACTCAGGATTTTTGAACCCATGTTGTTGCAGGTACTAGATTTGTGCTGCAGTGGATGGTGTTAAGCGCCAGTGGGCACGACCTTCTTATAAGTTAAAGTAGCTCTTCTATACTTCTTATTAAGGATTGTCATTGTTGGGGACTTGTCCTCAAGTGCTATGAATAAAGAACAAGGCAACACAGAAAAAGTTAATGGTTAATGGCCTTCGTCCTTCGAAGCATTATCTCCCTCAGGATATAATGATCTTCAAACGAAGGTTATGAGGGACATGCCTTCATCATCATAACACATTTAATTTGTATAAAAGACGAAGCATATGAAACATGAGAAACAACATGAATAATTGTATGATATCATAATGTATATATTTCTCATTATATGATCACGAATGAATATGAACAATATTGAATTACATTTATACCTTCGGCTTGATAGAAAGTGATAATACAAGCGTGACGCGAAAGCAAATGCCAAGTCAGCGTGAATAGTACAGGGGTACTGTTCATCTATTTATAGGCACAGGGCGCAACCTGTGAGATATTACAATCATGCCCTTTACAAAAGATTACAATTATGACATAGACCCTCATGGACTAAACGGTCATTTCATCTTTAAGTCGGTTTCACCCTTCGTCTTGAGACATTTCATAATGTCGAAGCTTCATGAGTGGTAGCTTCGGCGTTGCTTTTAGGAGGATCTGCCGAAGGTGTTTCTTCTTTCAGGATCATCGGCGACGAAGCATGCCCCCAACAGTAGCCCCTTCATGGTGCTAGATCATTTTTCGTAACGAGCTTGATCCGTGAAAAAGTCTCTTAGGCTTCGGGAAGCCGAAGGTCCGAAAAACACCTTCCCTGAGCTCGTTGTTGAGAAACGATAAAAATTCTCCAAGCGCGAAACAATCCCACCATGTAGCGGGTTCGCGCGTCCTGGCAATTCACCTTCTCAGGTTCTGTGGCCCACCATTCAGTGGGTGCGGGCGACTGTTCGTTCGGTGCGGAAGACTTGTCGATTCACCTTCCCACCTGTGGCATTATATAAACAGACAGGTAGGTGTGAAGTTACCATAGCATTCATTGCTATTGCACTGTTTTGCTGCCAAAAATTAAACATAGCCGAAGCTTTTTCATCACACGCAAACGAAGCATCGCTTTTGCTTCTGCTTCATCACAAGAGGAAGAGCTTTGGGGAAACCAAAAAAGTCACCAATCTTCAAAAAAATGTAAGGAATTTATCATCAAATGGCGAGAGTACGCTCCACTGCCAGGGTTGGTCGTGAGGGAGATGAAGCCGAAGCTGCTGAGACCGCTCCCATTTCTGAAGTGATGAAGCGGTCAGGGCTGGTGGTACCGGAGGAAACTTCTGACGAAGGTGTACCTGCTGCCGAAGCTGAGCAGGCTGATGCTGGAGAGGATGAATATGAAGATGAATACGGTGCCACGCCATCTAAACCGAGCCACCTAGAGTTTGGGAAGTCTGCTATTACTGAAGGTGATGTGCCTAAGATGTTGAAGCTTGGCTATTTTAGTGAAGCCAAAAAGAAGCTGATTCGTTTCGGCGAAGAGGAAATTACCCCGAAGCCGGAAAAAGATGAGGTGGTGGTATTTAGAATCTTTTTTAAAGCGGGATTGAGATTTCCTTTACATGATATGATCGCAGATGTTTTGGAGAGATTTGGGATTTGTCTTCACCAGCTATCTCCTAACGCCATCGTTAGGCTTAGTATCTACATTTGGGCTCTCTGGAGCCAGGGGCAGAACTGCTTGCCGAAAGCTTTTGTCGGGCACACGAGCTTCATTATCAGACCAAAGCTAGAGAAGATGGGCTGCATGATAACTTCGGCTTCTATAATTTTGCTTATCGCAAAGATGCGAAATATCCAGTTATTAGCTATCGTACCAAATGGCCAGCTAGCTGGAAGACTGAATGGTTTTATGTTAAGTGGATGAGAAGAAGGAGAAGCTGGTTCAAAGCCCTTTGAGTTTAATCTTCGGAGAAACTAGGCCCCAATGTGACATGAAACTAGATAGTCCATGCCAAATTGCACTGGGCAAATTTCGGGTTATTGCAGAGCATATTGGCACTAGAGATCTGGTGCAAGAATTCTTAGCCTTCAGAGTATTTCCAACTTTGAAGGAATGGGACATGCCGAAACTAAAAGAGGAAAAGAAGAAGAAAGAGCTTGTTCGGCTTCCTTAATATTATAAATTCAAGAAGCATTTCAAAGAACCTTGCCAAGAGTGGTTGGACACGATCGAAGTTATGAGCAACGAGATCCTTGGCAACTACTCTAAAAAAGAAGATCAGTTAATGACTGTGGCCTTCGGCACTCGTCCGAAGCGAAGATTGAACCGGGTGATGGATGCCTTAAATTTTGATTATCCTGACTATGAACGACTGGACAGAGGTGCCGAAGGGCAAAAAAGAAAAAGAGTTGCTAGCGTCCTTGATAGGGAAACTGCTAAGTTGGTGAAAAAGGACGAAGAAATTTTGAAGAAAAGAAAATTAAGCCCTGAGCCGAAAGTAGCTGCTCCAAAGAAAAGGAGAGCTACGGCTCTGAAACAAAAAACAACTGATATAGGGGAAGAACCTTCTGCGACACCTCCTGCTGCCGATGTGGAAGAAATTTTAAAGGTAATGACTGAATCCTTGCCTATCAAGCTAAGTCCACTCGGGCCGCATCTGACAAAGCTTTTTCAAAAAGAAAAAGAGCCTTTGGCAGCAGAGAAGCCTGCTGAGCCGAAGAAACGTAGGATTATTCAAGTGGCCGAAGTCATCCTGCAGACACCGCCGCGGGCATCTGCGTCAAAGATACCACCTATTGAGAGCATTGGTGTTGCTAAAGCTGCCGCCACCGAAGCTGAAGGTGCCGAAGCTGAAACCGTTGAAAATGTGAATCTAGAAGCCATAGTTTGTGAAATTGATACCATGCTTCTAGATGCGGCCGTGAAAGAAGCTACCGTAGTCGCTGGAAAAGGAAAGGGTAAAGTCGAAGATACTTCGGAAGAAGAAGAATTCAATTTTCAAGATATACTTGGGCAAGAATTATCAGAAGCTGAAAAAGGAGAACTGAAGGAATATGCTATATCTTGCGGATACAAACCGGGGGCTTTACTTTTTGGCGGAGTTAACGAAGGGAGGTTAGGATGTCTTCGGGACCGGACCGGGGCAAAGGTCGTCAGCACTCTATCAAAGAGTGTTGGCCTTCCGAAGATCGAGGCGGACCTTTGCAGGTACTGGCGACAGCATATCGCCGGTAGTCTATTTTATGCTAACTTTAAGGTAAATTTTTTTATTTTTTATTTTATTTTTTTAAAGGTGTTTTCTGATGAAGGTTGTTTTTGGCAGAGTTTACTACTAAGCAAAGTTCTAAGGATGCAACAAGACCTCGAGGACAAGAATGAAGCTATAGTTGCAGATCTAGAGAAGAAAATTAAAGATTTTGAAGCTGCTTTAGAGAAAAAAGACTTCGTACTCCAAGCTATGGAAGGTTCACGGGCGGAAGCCCAGGCTGAAGTTGCTAAATTGAAGAATGAACTTTCCTTAGAAAAGAAAAATTGTGAAGCCAGACTCGAAGTTGAAGTTGAGAAGAGTTCAAATTTGCAAAAATCAATGAAGGACCTTCAGGAAAAATGCTTAAACTTCGGCAACCGATGCCTACAGCGGCTGAAGCAGGTGTTCAACTCGGTTGGAGCAAGCACTGAGAAATTCAGTCCTTCAGTTGAAAACCTACCAGAAACTTTGGAACACATTGAGGGTGAAGTTGATGCTCTCGACGAAGTTATAGGTGGACACGCTGATTTCTGCGCTCTGTTAGCTTCTCGAGGCATAGCTGTCGCCTTCATGAAATCTGGCTGTACACACGGAAAAATTGTCAACAGACCCAATTTTAGCTTGTCACCAGCGGATTTAATTGATATCCCTAGCCTAGCTCGAATTATAGGAAATAGGTTCATAACTCAAATTTGGATAGAGGGTGGGCGAAAAATGGCTGGCGACGAAGCTCGAAGCCATCTTAAACCGGTAAAAAACTAGTCTGTTACCTTACCTTCGCCTTGAACCTTGCACTTGCCTCATATCGTCTTAATATGTACAGGATGACGAGGCTGAGGAACAAAGAGCCGAAACTTGACCGATGATCTGAAGCTTAGATGATCTGAAGCTTAATGATATCAAAATTGAAGAATTTGCTGAAAAAATTCTATGGAAAATCTAGTAATATCGTTGTAAAAAAGTATTGTAATTTTAGGAATCAGATACTCTGTGAATTTGTGCATACCTTGTAATATAATTACCTCTTCGTTCATGTATGACTGCTTTGATGTGGACGAGACATATATTTTTTGAGCCGAAGGCGAAAAACACCTTCCCTTCTTTTCGTACACAGCGAAGCATGAAACTGCTTCTTTTTCTTTTTGCAAAAGCCTTATCTTTATAGCCGAAGCATCTGCCTGTGTATGTTATGATGATGATGATCCTATGTATGTCTAAGTGAATGTTTATGAATGCAAATGTATGATGTAATGTGTCGTGTAAATGAATGCCCAAACACACACGTCCGAAGCCACAACCATAGCCTTCATTCCCTTGGGAATGACCGAAGTCTCTTTGTCGTTTATTTTTCGGCTTCACCGCTTATTTTTCGGTGTATCAGCACTGACTTTTCGCTGTAAGTTCTGCATCCCCTTATGAACGTCTTTTGAACTTCTTCGCCTTCTATTTCGGCAGTATCGCGTTGACTTTTCGCGCTTTGCCTTATATTTCGGCGGTATCAGTGTTGACTTTTTGCTGTAAGCTCTGCATTCCCTTGGGAACAACTTTTGAGCAGAAAACTTACGCTGCGCTCCATTAGGAACGACTTTTTGTAGCTTCGTCGTGCTCTGCATCCCCTTAGGGACGACTTTTGAGCTTCTCCCTGTTTTTTCCTTTTTCCCTGCACTCGATGGTCCATGCTCAGTTTTTACATTTACATTTTTGGGGGATTTTGCTCTCGTAGAGCTGAATGAGAAAAGGAAAATTACATGCTATGGCCCCATTAAAAACCTTTCTCCCCCTTTGGAAAGGAAAAGGGTGCCATAGGAAAAATAAAAAAGATTACATCAAGTTAGACATAATATCGCCGAAGCTCATCCGCATTCCAAGATCTAGGAATGCCGTTGCCGTCCATGTCCTTCAATCTGTAAGAACCGGGTCTTGACGAAGATACTACCAGAAAAGGTCCTTCCCACTTCAGCTGTAGTTTGCCTACTGTGTCTGGGTTGGCCACTCTCCGAAGTACCAAATGCCCTGGCTTGATGTTCTTTAGTCGAACTTTTCTGTCCCGCCATTTTATTGTTTCGGCTTGGTATTTATTGATATTCTCCACAGCCTGAAGCCTGATCTCTTCTATAGCATCTTTTGCCACAGAAAAATCAGCTTCGTGCTCTGCCGAAGCCACTGTTCTTATTGACCCTGCCCTAGCTTCTTCTGGGGTTATTGCTTCGTCGCCAAATAATAGTTTGAATGGTGTAAAACCTGTTGACCTTGATATTGTTGTGTTGTGGCTCCACACTACTTTGATCAATTCATCTGGCCATTTTCCTCTAGGCTGATTGAATATTAACTTCATTATTCCCGTCATTATAATGTCATTAGCTCTTTCAACAAGTCCATTTGACTCCGGATGTCTGACCGATGCAAAATGAATCTTCATGCCAATCTGTTCACAGAATTCCTTGAAAGCTTCGACATCAAACTGTGTTCCGTTGTCTTCAGTAATAACCTTCGGCACTCCGAAGCGACAAACAATGTTTTGTCAGAAGAATTTCTGGATGGTAACTGAAGTTATTGTGGCCAAAGGCTTCGCCTCAATCCACTTGGAAAAATATTCTACCGCCACCACAACATATTTTAGATTTCCTTGGGCTGGTGGAAGTGGACCTAGCAAATCGAGGCCCCACCTTTGCAACGACCAAATGGGCTATATTAATTGAGTGAGAGATGAAGGTTGTTTCTGGTCTCTCGCACATTTTTGGCAGCCTTCGCATTTTTGAACTAATTCTGCTGCATCGGAAGCTGCCTTCGGCCAGTAGAATCCTTGTCGAAAAACTTTTCCCGACAGAGGTCTAGACCCAATGTGAGATCCACACAGACCAGCATGTATCTCCTTCTTAATTCAATACCTTCGGCTCTTGATAAACACTTGAGAAGTGAGGAACAAACCCCATATTTATACAATTCCCCTTCTATTATCACATATGGTCTTGTCCTTGCCTCCATTCTCTTGTTATAAACTTCTTCATCGGAGAGACAGTTGCCTTGGAGGAAGGATATGATTTCAGTTCTCCAGTCCTCACTGTGTACTGGAGAAATGGTAAGTATAGCTCTTTCCATAAGTTCAACCGAAGGTGCCTTTATTGTTTCAGAGAATACCTCTGAAGGTATAGGGAGCCCCTGGGCCACTGATTTGGCTAACAAATCTGCATGCTCATTTTCACCTCTTGGAATATTCTTGACAGAAAAACCTTCAAAGGAGGCTTCCAACCTTTGAACTGCATCCAGATATTTTTCAAGCTTCAGATCTCGTGCCTTGCTGCTTTTGTCCACGTGGCCAGCAATAACTTGAGAATCGGTCTTCAGAATAGCCCTTCTTATTCCCATTGCCCTTAGTTTCCAAAGCCCCAACAAAAGTTCTTCGTACTCAGCAATATTATTTGTACAACTGAAATTCAATTTGACCGCATAACATGTTTTAACTTTTGACGGTGCCACTAACACCGCAGCTGCTTCTGCACCAAAGGTTCCCCAAGAACCATCGCAGAACACCATCCAAGCTTCGGTATCCTTGCTTGTCCCTTCTTCGTGAGCCCCTGGCGTCCAGTCAGCGATGAAGTCTGCTAGCGCCTGGGATTGAATTGAAGATCTGTGTACATAGTCAATGGTGAATTCATTGAGCTCCACAGCCCACTTTCCAACCCTTCCAGTGGCTTCTCTGTTCCATATAATATCCTTCAGAGGCTGTGATGAGGGAACAATTATATGGTAAGCTTGAAAATAATGCCGAAGCTTCTTGGAGGCCATTAATATAGCATACAACACCTTCTCCAATTTTGTGTAATTTTTCTTTGATAAACTTAATACTTTGGAAACAAAGTATACTGGGACTTGCTTCTTAATTTGTCCTTCAAGCTTCTCCTGTACTAGTGCCGCACTCACTGCAGAGTGCGAAGCTGCCACATACAATAACAAAGGAGCCCCTGGCATAGGTGGGGTTAGTGTTGTTAGATCAATCAGGTATTGCTTCAGCTCTTCAAAGGCTTTCTGCTGAGCTGAACCCCACTGAAAGACTTCGGCCGACTTCAGCATTCAAAGAATGGTAAATTTCTTTCTGCTGATCTAGATATGAATCGATTCAAAGATGCCAATCTTCCTGTCAGCCGCTGAGCCCCCTTCTTTGTGCTTGGCGGTTCCATCCGAAGGATAGCTTCGATCCCCTTCGTTGAAACCAGACAACCGAGGAACTTGCCCTTCTTCACTCTGAAGACACATTTTTCTGGATTTAATTTCAGGCCAGCTTGCCTAAAATTAGCAAATGTTTCCTGCAGATCAGCAATGTGATTTTCCTGCTTTGTGCTCTTTACTATGATATCATCAACATATGTTAGCACATTTCTGCCTATCTGAGAGTGAAGGACTTTGGCTATCATTCTACTGAAGCTTCCTCCAGCATTCTTGAGCCCCTCAGGCATCCGAAGATAACAATATGTACCACTAGGGGTTATGAAGCTGGTTTTTGGCTCATCTTCCTTCTTCATCCAAATTTGGTGGTAGCCTGAATAACAATCTAGTAGACTCATGAGTTCTGACGAAGCTGCTGCATCTACTAGAGAATCTATTCTTGGTAATGGGAACTCATCCTTTGGACAAGCCTTGTTGAGATCAGTAAAATCAATGCACATTCTCCATTTGCCATTGGCCTTCTTCACCATAACAGCGTTGGCTAGCCATTCTGGGTATTTCACTTCTCTGATGACACCAGCACTGAGAAGTCTTTTTACTTCATTCCGAGCACCTTCGACTTTATCATCAGACATTTTCCGAAGCTTTTGTTTCCTGGGTCGAAAGGATGGATTGACATTGAGTGAATGTTCAATGACGTCCCTGTTGACACCACAGAGATCGTTGGCTGACCATGCAAAAACATCTTTATTGTTGAATAAAAGCCTTATCAAGGTTTTTTCCTGCTCTTCAGATAATTGAGACCCCAGCAGTACCTTCTGCTCTGCTATGTCTTCACACAGAAGCATAGGCTTCGGCTGATCAGCCGAGGCAGCCTTCTCTCTTCTGTACTTGTACTGTTCACAAGCCTCATTTCCATCTATGTTGTGGATTGCTTTTGAATCTGTCCAGTTTCCTTCAGCTTTTCTAGCAGCTTCCTGACTGCCATGAACAGCAATAGGTCCTTGTTCTGAAGGTATCTTCATGCATAGATATGCTGGATGAAGTATTGCTTCAAAAGCGTTGAGTGTCCCATGACCAATGATTGCATTGTAGGGGTATTCCATGTCAACAATATCAAAGACAACTTGTTCAGTCCTTGTGTTGTGGACAAATCCGAAGGTCACTGGCATTGTGACTAATGATTGCTACAATCTGTCTTCCTCCGAAGCCACAAAGAGGGTGTGTAGAATCATGAATCTTGTCCTCTGGCTCTTGCATCTGTCTGAAGGCCTTAGCAAATATGATGTCGGCTGCACTGCCTGTATCAACCAAAATATTGTGGACGAGAAATCCCTTGATGACGCAAGATATGACCATAGCATCATTATGATAATCCTTGAGCTGAAGGTCCTCCTGAGAGAAGGTAATTGGGATGTGGGACCATTTTGACTTGATGAAGGGTCCCTGCACCCCAACATGTTGCACCCTTCTCTGAGCCTCCTTCTTCTGCTTCTTGTTGGCTGGTTCTGAGCATGAACCGCCTGTTATTGGGAGCACCAGCTTCGTAGCTGAAGCAGCTTCAGCTTGGATGTTGGACGAAGCCATCAGCTCAATAGTGGAAGTGAGTTCACCGGTAGAGCACAAGGCTCTTAACCTTGTGGTCGTGGGTTCAAGCCCCACGGTGGGGCGCTAATGTTGGGGACTTGTCCTCAAGTGCTATGAATTAAGAACAAGGCAACACAGAAAAAGTTAATGGTTAATGGCCTTCATCCTTCGAAGCATTATCTCCCTCAGGATATAAAGATCTTCAGATGAAGGTTATGAGGGACATACCTTCATCATCATAACACATTTGTATAAAAGACGAAGCATATGAAACATGAGAAACAACATGAATAATTGTATGATATCATAATGTATACATTTCTCATTATATGATCACGAATGAATATGAACAATATTGAATTACATTTATACCTTCGGCTTGACAGAAAGTGATAATACAAGCGTGACGCGAAAGCAAATGCCAAGTCAGCGTGAACAGTACAGGGGTCATCTATTTATAGGCACAGGGCGCAACCTGTGAGATATTACAATCATGCCCTTTACAAAAGATTACAATTATGACATAGACCCTCATGGACTAAACGGTCATTTCATCTTTAAGTCGATTTCACCCTTCGTCTTGAGACATTTCATAATGCCGAAGCTTCATGAGTGGTAGCTTCGGCGTTGCTTTTAGGAGGATCTGCCGAAGGTGTTTCTTCTTTCAGGATCTTCGGCGACGAAGCATGCCCCCAACAATCATTAAGCTAGCATATATTTCAAACTTATAAATAATTTATAACATTTCAAAGTTTATTTCTTTGAACCACCTTTGTAATCACTCCGATAAATATAATGTAAATTTGTTGTAACTTGTAACTTTTTGTAATAAAGAAATTCCGCTGCAAAATGTTGGTGTGTGATTTGTGTTTACTTAATCTTGCGATCTTGGTTGTAAGTGGTTTATCCAGGGTCTTTGGGACACACGGACAGATCCTGTTAAGTTATCTGGTGCACATGCATAGTCGTCTGAGGTCTTTGAGACAAGGACAGGTGCATGTGGGCCCAATAACTTGGGAGGTTCTGCCACAGCTTGGTATCAGAGCAAGATTAAGTATATATGGTCACATACGTATTTTCAAAACAAAAGTTTTTGTTTCGAAAAAAGCTTATTTTCAACTAAATACATTGTTTGGTTTTGAAAACAGATTTGAAAACTATAATGCTAGCGACATCCTCTATTAAGCCCTAAAATTAAGGACTATCAGGTGGCTTAGAACAAAACACTAACCCACAACCGTGGGGATATTGCATACATGTTTATTGTTATTTTTGAGGCCATTCAGTTTTGAATGGATCGACGCTCAAGGTAAGGTGCGATGTGAGAGCATGACCGAACAAACGTCGGTCTAGGGGAGAGCATAAAAAGTGCTTGATTATATACATGTTCTACATATGTATATATGAAAGCTGTGATGTGGAGTAATTACTTTTCTGGGAATTCAGTACCCATGGATGTGTATGGGTATACAGATATGGGAATACTGAGAAGTGTAATGTACTTGTAACGACGCACCTACGCTCAGGTAAGAAGGTGAGTTACCATAATGAGCTGCCCTATGGTTAAAGTGTGGCAGCGGCACCTATGCGTGGCTCGGCGCTTAATGATGAGCTGGCCTCCATATAGAAATATATGGAGTATAGACTGTGGTAAACTGTCATGTGTGGATCTTGCATCATAGGAAATTGGGTTGTGATGGAATTTTCTGCAGGTACACTAACCTCGAAAACGTATGCGTAGCTGATGACTAGCAAAATATCGAGAGAGTCATAAGTATGCCACCGAGATAGAACGTTATTGTCACATTAGATTGGCAAAAATTTGTGAGGACACATAGGATGAGCATGCATCCTGATTGTTGCATCATGTTTGTCACCTATACATCCAAAATGCTTCTCTCATCCTTTTTCTAGTAACCAGTGATTGTAGATAATGTGATGTATTAGAGATACGTGTTTAGATGGCTTCCAGTTTTTCTTAATTGGACCATTAGTGCAAATGGTGTTTGTTTTTGTATTTGATGTGCCGATAAAATGTTTGTGACTTGTTTGCCTAAACCCTAAACTAGGCCATGTTCGTATTTAGTGAACTATGACCCAAAATTTGAATTCTCCGTTATCACTCCATGACCAAGCCCATGCAAAAGAATGCTTAAATAATCTCTTTATTGGACCAAAGATATACTCAGACTTCAAATAAGGATCTTGAGTCTGTGTTCTTGGCAATTAACTTGTAACTCCCTTAGTGGTCGTGTTTCCATCCTAGATCCTGCCTTTGCATAGTTGATACAGTTTGAGGTCTTTATTGTATTCGGCCTCTCCTTGTGGATTATCTTGTCGCTTTATCAACCCAACCTAGGAAAGTCCTGCCTGATCGTTTTCTTTAATTTGATGCCTTTGGATTACTCATTTCTATCAAAGGTGTACCAACTTAATCTTATGATTGTTTTCCCTCCATATCTAATAGATACTAATCCTTGACCTTATGATCTCTGTGATGGGCATAGAAATATGCTTGGGGCTAAATTAACAGTATCCCATCGTACTTCTTCCATCAAGTTTAAGTTATGGCCATGCATTGTTCACTTCATCGGGCCATGATCTATTTGGCTCTCTACTTGTAACCATTCTAACAGGTAGAGTCTCTTTGTATATTGTCACCCTCGCTCAATCCAGTTGTGTGGTGCGAGATTTCCTATTGGTCACGTCTGGTGATGGTGTTATGACTAAAATCGATGGTGCCGTGACGAAACCGGGGGCCTTCTGTATGTGCGCACAAACGATTGTGCTGCTTGGCACGCACTGGTACCACGGTTAGTAGTTGTAATCCATTATTAGACTATATAGATATGTTATCTCTGCACAAATTGTTCTTACCACGTGAGATTCATTATTGGTAAAGTTTAGTAATGGTGTCATGGTTAAGGACTTATGGTGCCGCAGCGAAACTGAGAGCCTCATGTGAATGCGCACACAGGATTTTGCTGCTTGGCGCATGCCGGTGTCGAGGTCTCTAGTCATGATCCATTACGGGACTACACTAATATGTTATCTTTCGTAGATCTCTTCCTTGAAACGATTTCGGTGTTGTTTGTCGAAGTGACCAAGCAACATCTATCATGACTGTTGGATCAAAAGAGCATACCACTTTGATGTGTTCTTTACTAAATTCGCTACCAATTCAGAAGTCTACTTCAAAAAATAGAACCCATCTATGTCAAATCGTGTGATAAGAATCACCTCTTTCATGTGTGGTCTCTTATCTCTTGACTTTGGTGGTGACTATACACATACAAGTTCCCTTTGCATCCTTTGTTGTAAAGGTGAAGCCTTGAAGCTTTTTAGTGTTAAGAGACAACTAATTAGTCCTTCTAAAAAATCGATTTCCCTGCTGCTGAGATGCAAGAGTTTGTTCATTCGCTCCCTTATTTAATCCATGTATTCCCAAACCAAGTCAGTTCATCTCGCATGAAGTAACGGATGAACAACATGACCAAATGGATTTCTACTCAAGTGCATGATCTCCTGTTAGAAAAAGTGAACTCTCAACCATTGGATTGTCGATGGATAATAGGAGGACTTGCTCAATGTCAAAAGTAGTTCAACAAGTTGGTTTTACTAACTTGTAACTGCCCAATGAACAAAGGTTGAGTTTAGAGATCGTTTTATCGAGTGTTCTAAACTCACTTTAGTTCAATCTATCCTGAAGAAACCCTTATCAAGATCAAGTGAAGGATATGAACATATGCGCAGATCTTGTGCCATATTGGATTAGATTATGAGCATATGTATCTTAACTCTACATTGTTGGCCGAGGTACTTTGCCATTCTCAGCTAACTGGTACACAGCCTAACCACAGTTCTAGTCGTGTCTTGATCGCCTCACATGTGATTTTCTAGCATGTGTGATTAAGTCGATCCATGTTTAGTGCTTGAAAAACTGGATTGATCGCAAAGTCAACATCTACAGATCCCTTCGCTGGTGATTTTTCGAGTCTCTATCATTTTTCTTGGACTTGGATTCTCTGGCTAACACGAGTTAACTGTGATGTTGTTTGACATCCACACTCGTCTTATGTGCTATGAATTTTCAATGACCACTTGTTGGTAAACCCCTTTCTGTGTGTTTTACCCAAGAGGTTGCATCTCACACGATTTGTGTGATTGCTATCCATTTGTCCACCGTTCTCAACAGACTCAGATAGTACAGTGTTATCCGAAAAAGCAAACTGCACACATGGAACCTTATGTGTTCTTCTGGCAGACATCGTCTCTATTGATGGACATCTCTAAATTAGCTTAAGGCGATACATGTTATGTCCACTAGAGAAATAATCTCCTGAGACACTTGCCTTTGCTTGGAACTACCTTATATTATCGCTGATATGGATAGGAGCACATGCTTCTCTACTCTTAAAAGTCTTTAGCTCCGAATCTCGGGACAAGATTCTTTTAAGGGGGGAGGGCTGTAACACCCCAGGTGTTTATTTCCCATTAAACAGCGAGTATGGATTTAAGCATGGGATAATAACAGTCTTCGTCTTAATCTGTTTCGTCTGTCGCGAGTTCGACGTCGTTTTTATCTTTATCTATTTAGGCTTTTCCTAAATTTTCGTGACGTTCGGAACATAATTGTTCCGAAAAATGGCGAGTCTGATGATTATTTAAAATTCATTGATTTGCGCAAATACGAATTTGAAAACTTAGTTCAGTCTTCCAATTGTGACCCAAACAAAATTTATTAGAAGCTCGGTGACAAGAGTGTTGATGCGAAATTAAATTGGACTGAGATAATTAGAGCCGAAACCCGATATTAATAATTAATCTATTTTCCTATTTGTAGTAGCAGAAAGTTAATATCTGAAGTCCGATTTTAGGATTATATTTATAATTATACCTTCGTTAAAAAAAGAGAAGAGAAAAATCTCATTTATCCTCGTCCAATCGCTGCCTACGGGCATCAGTCCTTATCCCTACGCCTCCCTCTTCCACATCTTCAAGCTGATATTTTGCCTATTCTTATCTGGTGGCATACGATTCTTAGGGAGCCTCCCATACCTACCAGCCACATTCTGCCGCTCCCCACACCAGCTCCCGCTCTGTTTGTGGCTGACACCCTCAAGTCCAAGTCCGAGTTCTGCTCGTGAGCTCCTCCCCAAGGTCGTCGTCTCTCTCACCTGCGCCCAGCCACCATCTTGCAGCTCTTCTACGACCTCGCCTTGGCTCCCTGCTGCGCTCGGCTCTGGTTTTGGACATCGCGGACGCGCAGGCTAGTGGCCATGGCCGCACCCCTCCATGGCATGCATGCTCGTCACCAGCCAGTGCCTATCCTCACCACTAATCGCGCTCGACTGGATCTGCGACTCCCTGGTAACTGACAGTCGTCCCTGCTCCTCCCTCCTCGCGCACGCAACTGGATGGTCGGCGCTCGCCCGGCCTCGTGATACCACTGTTCACAGTGTGCTCTATGTTCTGGAGCCGAGCTCCTCATCGTTACGCCCCTTTCGCTGCGGCTTGGCCTGGCCGCGAGGCCGTGCTCCTCGTCCGACCTCGCCGTCAGCTGCTCACCCTTGTCGCCGTGTAAGCTGCCAAGTTGTCGGGCGCTGCTCTCAGCTCACTATGGAGCTTGCTGGACTCGCCATGTTTTAAAATGTCGTCGATCTACACAGCTCCTGTTCGGCTATCGGTTCCGTCAACGCCGACCTCTACCTCGCCTTGCTGGTTGCCGGACATGTGCCTCTCTTGCGCCTGCACTCGCCTCACCTTGCTGTCATTCGTAGTGAATGCTCAGTTCGCCGGCGTTGCGCTTTGTTGGCCGTTTATAATTTCAGCAAGCTGCGTCTATGACATCATCGTCCCGTGTTCTTGCCATCATACCCCGGTGCATCGTGTCGATTTCCCTCGTAGACTAGTGAAGAAGCAAGATCCGTGCGCATCACTCGCCAGGTGTTCGATCGAAGACTTCAATCAGAGATCATCGTCGCTCTTACAAATATCGAGTCAACTTAACTCTGGTAAGCTGATTTATTATTTCTGTTAATTGGATTGGATAGTTATATAGCCACAATGATGTTTCTTGTCGACTAGCACAGATGCGTTTGTGACGACTTCTAGATCGGTAGTCGTGACTGTGGCTGATCCTCCGTAGTATGTATGGGATGATCTCTCTTACTTTTTTTATGTGATGTTATAATGGCGCATAAAATTCTTACAGAGACGCTATATCTCATGTAGTGTCGGGTTATGCGCATAATTAGACATTAATCGTATTTGTGTAGTTAAGTATATATTTGAGCGGTAAATGATGCGAAGAAATATGCTTGTAGACTGGTATAGTGGTATACGTAGTGTGGTTGAGTTAATAATGCGAAAGTAAATTTAGTATTTTATCCAGCTAGTCGATAGGATCTTTCTGTAGTGTTGGGCCAAGTTAGTTTATTTAAAAAAATGCCTTGCTAGTAGTCGTTATATTCTATGATTGGTGGTCGATCAAATGCCTTGAGTAAATGTTACTGGCTACTATAAGAATTTAGAAGCGAGTAGCATCGCCAAGTCGATCTTAAGTGAAACCCGAGAATTTCGTAGTGGCCAGTGTACATAAGTACCCTAGATATTTAAGTTGTTGAGAAATTAGTTTTACCATACGCTATGTTATTTGTTAATGTTCTATCTGTTAGGGTAAATATTGTGATGTTTGATTTAGTTAAATGTGTAATTTAAGTTAATTAAGATGCATAGTTTAAAGAGTTAATTAGATTGTTCCTATACTTATTTTAAGTCGTTAGTATTCAATAATGACTAGTCCAAGTTTTATTAGACTTTCGATGAAATATTTTACTAAGGATGATAGTGTGGGTTAAATAATTTATTCTTGCTTGATTTCGGAATTAGATCCAATTAGAAAGGAGGAACATGAGTGTTGTGCTTGGAGTGTATAGTTTGCTATTTCGTGATGTTTGCGTTAGATTCGGTTAATCTAGAGAAGCATGATTATTGCGCTTGGCCGTATGTCGATAACTAATGTTTGCTCATGAAGTGTTATAATGCCTCATCATTAAGTACTTAATTATATCTTGCGTTACTCTTCCTTGTTCTCATACATGTACATTATACATATCATTTAGGTACGTTAAGTGATCCCATGATATGAAAGACCAGAGCTGAGTCGACCACAAGATGTTGTTAAGCGTGGGCTTCTTCGCAAGGCGATGCTGATGGACGAACTTAAGGATGGATGACCCGAAGAAGTGTAAGACCAAAAGCTCGTCGCCAAGTGGACGTCGTCTAACAAACACTAACCTAGTGTTATTCCAGGCAAGCCACCGTGCATTATTCCTTTCCTTGTGTTTTAAATCTTTATCACCTTGTTTGATGCTTTAGGTGATAGGAGTTGTGTGCCAAACAATTGATGCATTTCCTTCCTTGAAAAATTGATTACCATCCCTTGATACCCGTTTATGAAAAGGATTTTATGATGCTTGGCCTTGCTTTAGAAAAACAAAATGTTTTGTTTTAAACAAAAAGTGATGCTTCACAATGGATGGGAATTTTTACAAACAAAAGACTTATGATGGTGAATCCATCAAAGGCCTTGATGGGTTCAACATCTGAAAAGATGTACCTCTGCCAGGTACCAAACTTTGGGTTTAAATAATAAAGATGAGACTAGGCGGGTGACTTGCACGAGAAGGGAGTCTTGGTGTAGTGTCTCCGTCTGAGTCGATTAAGGACCGTACCGATGTGGGCCTGCTAACCGAGGACCCTTTAACTGGCCACATGCCTCGTCATGGGCAAGCTTTGCCTCGGTCGGACCAATACTAGAAAGTCCACCACGTAATGGGAGTGGAGAGAAGGCGAGAGTAGCATATACCCTCCGTGGCAAGAGGCTGGACGGTGGTGTATCTGTGCTCTCGGTTGGCGTGAACCCGTTCTGGTCTTGAGAAACCCGGTGGCGAGTTGACATATGCAAGGGTTAAGTGCTACATATGTCGTGTGGTTGGAGATCCCTAGCTGGGTATTAATCGATTCGGATCGCCGTTACTTCTCGGACATGAAGACTTGGTCACTGACTTACACGTAGCAATCTAGTGAACTGAAGGGTTGATAAAAAGACAGCTAGTGTAGGCCAAGTGTTTGAACTAGGATAGAAAGAACTCTAGATGCAGGTAACTTTACTTAACCTGACAAGTAAAATGAATTCTTAAGGATCCACTCATAGTAAGCTTTTCTGCAAAAGAGGCTTTGAACCTTGATAAGCTTTACATTGATTCCCAAAAGCCAGCATATCCTTGAGATTCTTTTTCCTTAGATGGGTAAGACTTGCGAAAGTACACTTCATACTCAGGGTTTTCGAACCCATGTTGTTGCTGGTACTAGATTTGTGCTGCTGTGGATGGAGTTAAGCGTCGATGGGCACGGCCTTCTTATAGCTTAAAGTAGCTCTTCTATACTTCTTATTGAGGATTGTCATTAAGATAGCATATATGTCAAACTTATAAATAATTTATAATATTTCAAAGTTTATTTCTTTGAACCACCTTTGTAATCACTCTGATAAATATAATGTAAATTTGTTGTAACTTGTAACTTTTGGTAATAAAGAAATTCCGCTGCAAAATGTTGGTGTGTGATTTGTGTTTACTTAATCTTGCGATCCTAGTTGTAAGTGGTTTATCCGGGGTCTTTGGGACACTCGAACGGATCCTGTTAAGTTATCTGGTGCACATACATAGCCGTCTGAGGTCTTTGAGACAAGGACAGGTGCATGTGGGCCCAATAACTTGGGAGGTTCTGCCACAAACAATGTCGAAGACAACCTGTTCTTTCCTTGTGTTGTGGACATAGCCAAAGGTGATTGGCATGGTTATCTTGCTGAGTGCCACAATATGTCTTCCTCCAAAACCACAAAGGGGTGTGTTGCATCATGTATCTTGTCATCCAGTTCTTGCATTGTCTGAAAGCCTTCACGAAAATGATATCCGCTGCACTGCCTGTGTCCACCAAGATATTGTGGACCAGAAATCCCTTGATGACACAAGATATGACCATTGCATCGTTGTGGGGATAGTCCTTGAGCTGAAGGTCTTCTTAGGAGAAGGTGATTGGTATGTGAGACCACTTGGTCTTGATGAAGGGTCCTTGCACTCCAACATGTTGTACCCTTCTCTGTGCTTCTTTCTTCTGTCTCTTGTTGGCTGGTTCAGAGCTTGAGTCGCCTGTGATTGGGAGCATCAGCTTCGTGGCCGAAGGTGCCACAGCTTGATTGCTTTGCGAAGCCATCGTCGTAGGTGTGGAAGTGAGTTCACCGGAGGTGGGCGCCAATGTTGGTCACTTATTCTCAAATGCTAGAAATTAAGAATAAGGCAACACAATTGTTAATGGTTAAAACCTTTGTCCTTCGAAGCATTATTTCCTTTCGGATATAATGATCTTCAGACGAAGGTCATGAAGGACATACCTTCATCATTTCAATACATAAACATAAACAAGTAAGTAAAGGAATCAAAGTAGAAATTACACATATATCAATGATCTATTTCTATTTATATTGATCATTCTATGAACAAAAACGAATAATATACGTATTACAATAGTACCTTCGGCTTGCCAGAAGGTGAAGATGCGAGAATGATGTGAGAGTGATTACAATCCAGCATGAACAGTACGGGGCTACTATTCATCTATTTATAGGCACGGGACACAGCCCGGGTAAAATTACATTTGTGTCGTTACACGTTTGCTTACAAGTGGCTAAAACCAATAAGGCCTAATCAGTCCTTTTTCTTTCTTCGCTTGGTATGGGCTGAAGCTATCACCCTTCGGCATCTTGTACTATCGTCTCTTCACAGAGTATTTATCTTGAGGAGTTAAATTAAAGCTGAAGGTGGCTTCGGCAATCCTTTGTATCATTTTACCGAAGGTGTTTTTTCCTTGAGGACCTTCGGTGGAGAAGAAGACCCCCAACAGCCAGCATGTTTTGCATAAGAGCCCCTTGGCTTATTGGAATGAACCCGCCGTCCACCTCGGGTCAGGGCTGAGTCTGGTAGATTTTGCGAATTAAACCTTGAGCTTTCTGATTATTATGCGCACAGTCCAGGAAATAGAGAAAATAGGAAAAAGGATTATAGGAATTTATTTTTAGTACAAAAATAAATCCAGAACCTTGTATAAATCATATTTAATCCATTTTAACTCCAAATTGATCCATTCCAGTTGCAATAATTTTGTTTTAATATTTTTCATCATCTAGTACCTTTGTTTAGCCATGAAACTTGAATTAAAATTATTCACTTGAATTACTCTATTCCAGGTACTAAATAACTTTGGAAAATCATAACTAATTCATTTTAACTCTGTTTCAATCCATTCAAGTTGCGTTAGCTTCGTATAAATATTTAATACACAGTAGCAACATTGAGTATATGATATCCCATACTTTTATAATTAGGTAACTAATTTGATTAATCTATGTTTTCTGGATTAGCTTTTCTAATATTAATATAGTATTCTGATCTTATAATTTTAATTTGACTAAAAAATAATCTTTAATCAAGTAATAACTAAGATTAAAAGTTGGGTTAATTACTTATAGAATATTCTCTCATATGATGAATACTAATCAATTTATAATATATTTTAATATTTAAATCTCATAAATCGTCCATAAATCACAACTCCTTAATCGTAACTTCGAATTGAGCGATTCTCGAACCCACGATCTCGTAGCGATGCACAGATTATTATTATGCAGTTTATTCTTATGTTTGGTGTGATGTTAATTTTGCCTATACCATGTTTGTCTGTATTGCTATGTTTAGCAGTGAGGACACGAGTCACTTGAAGATCATCTCGGTACCTGGAACCTCAAGTCCCATGCAAGTTGTGCCCTTGATCACTTTTATTTACCCAATAATGTTCTTTATAGTCATTTATCATGCATAGGTTTAATTTTGATGGGACCCAATAGGTCACCCTAGTTTGGTTATCTTTACACCTTGTTTACCCCTGAACTATTTGGGTAGTTTTTGCTAGTGCTCTATATGGTTTTGAGAATATTATTACATTATATCCATGTTCCAATTATTCTGTTATTTTATTTATGTTCATGTCAAGATCATTAATGTTAATTGGAATATGGAGCTTAACTTGAGAAACACGTGCCACCACAAGGGTGGAATGGGATGCCCTTGGCTGACTAACTAGGAAAGCTAGTGGAGGACTACCTTACCTGATAGGGGCAAGGGCAGTAGGGGAGTAGGCGTGTAGGGAGGTTACCGTGTTGATTTTGCTGCGATGGCGGTCAGACGGGGCATTCCTGCATTGCTCTTCCTAGAAACTATAGCGGGTTTTCTGAAGTTAGTGGAACTAGGTAAAGGCCTCGTAGTGTTACCCTGCCTCGCTTCCTTGGTAGAGGTGTATGGGATTCATGACCCCTTGGCAGATGGGTAACATGACTTGTGGGTACAGGGTACAACCTCTGCAGAGTGTAAAACTGGTATACTAGCCGTGCTCGCGGTCATGAGCAGCTCAGGACTCTCGCATGATTAAATTTTGGAACTAAATTCAATTTGTCATTTGCATTGCATGGGATTTATTATTAATTTTGTTCTATTATTATTATGGTTTGGTATTTACTTATATTTAGTAACTGCTAATAAAAATTTGACCAACTTATTAAAAGCAATGCTCAGCTTTAACCCTTATTATTGATTAGCCTTACACTTCACATGAACTCCCACCTTTGGTGAGTTCATGCACATTATTCCCCACAACTTGTTGAGCGATGAACATATGTGAGCTCACCATTGCTGTCTCACACACCCCCACAAATCAAGAACAGGTACCACTAGATGAGGCGCATGGAGGATGATGCGATGTGTTCGTGAGAGGTCTAGGTCGTCGTCTTCCAGTCAACTTTGGGTTGCTGGATCATTGTCTCCTTACGATGTAATTATTTATTTATTTTGTACAGAAACTCCTATTATATAGTAAAGTTGTAACATTCGTTTCTGTACCATGATTCATCATATGTGTGAGACTTGGTCCCAGCACACATGGTGATTATGTTCGTGGCCGAGTCCCTAAAACCTGGGTGTGACACTTCTCCTTCACAGCCCAATCAACCACCGAAGCAATACATGTGTGCTATGCAGTACCTATTTGTCGGTGGCTTCCTCAAGGGTTGGACGAGCTGCGGTAGCTGGAGAGCCTCACCAAGCACCCCTATCTCTAGATCCTTATCGCCGACGAGATCCGCAAGTTTGCCCGCGTCCACGTCCTTCGGCAGCAGAATCTACTCACGCATGTACTGCAGCACCACGCTGTGCTACATGTTTCTTCTCCCTCCGACAAGTGTAGGCTCCTCGTGCATGACTGCGACAGCGCGTCACGCTCCTAGCTGGTCTTCTTCTCCGTCGGTGGCCGAAGGCACTCCTCACCTCCTCACCACTACATCATCGCCATTGGTCCCGGCTTTGGTACCATATTGATATTTCTGGAAGAGTACATAGTACACTACTCCACACACACTTCACTGGTACAATAAGTATATATGTACATGTTAATGGGCTAGACACTTGGCACATGGCCCAACAAAGGAGATGGTGCTCTTGCCTTTTTTAGCAGACTAGTTGCACCTCATCATATGAAGCTGCCAGCATATGAAAGGGGGTTAATAGGATTGGTCAAGGTGGTTCAGATTTGGCGGCCAAGTCAAAGATTTGTTTCCAAATGCTATGGTTATGGTTATAAAGAACTGATCCAAATAGACTAGGGTCTTAACCAACCTGTACAGCAGCATGTCAAAGATTTGTTTGCAAACGTTGTGATATCTATTGTTGGGAATGGGGCTAGTATGCTTTTTGGACTAATAATTGGTTGAATGGGGCTGCGGTCAGGAACATTGCCCTAGATGTGGTCACCAAGGTGGGTAAAAGAGCCCTATCTTCTACAACCTTAGCTTAGGCCTTTGATAACTTCTGGTGGGTTAGTGATATCAGGACCCCTCTTTCTCTGGTTGGTCTGCAGCAATATTTGCTGCTTTGGGATTCTTTAATGGAGGTTGAATTATCACAAGATCTCAATCAACATAGATGGAGGCATGAAGCTTCAAGAAAATTTTCCTCAAAATCATGTTATCGAATCTTGTTTACAGGATCTATTATTTTTTAACCATGGAAAAGACTTTGAAAACCTGGGCTCCACCAAAAATGTAAATTCTTTGTTTGGTTGGCTATGAAGAATAGGTGTTGGACTACTGATAGATTAGAAAAGAGAGGATTACCACACCCGGACGTTTGCCCCTTATAAGATCAAGAGCAAGAAACAATCCAACACCTTCTCATCACTTATATATTTGTCCGTCAGTTCTAGCACAATATGTTATCTCCATTTGGCTTGTGTCACCTCACTATGACAATCGATGTATCATCCTTTGTAGATTGGTGGAAACTGGTGGAGCATCATGTGCACAGAAGCAAAAAAAGGCTTGACAGTGTCATCATCTTAGGGGCGTGGTGTATATGGCTTCATCATAACAGGGTGGTCTTTGATGGAGATTCCCCTTCATTGGGAAGGCATCATAGGAGCTTCCTTGATGAATCAGTTTGTTGGTTATGACTGGTGCTAAGGGTCTGGGTTCCATAGACCTAGTTAGGGCCTTGAATGTGGCTGGTTCTATTGCTTTCTAGCTCTTTGGTCTTGTTTGTTGTTTTTTATAGCAGGTTTTCTGCTTTGTAATCCTTTTTTTCACTTTCCCTAATTTATAAAGATGTGTAGTTGTCCTACGCGTTCGATAAAATGAATTGGCGGCCATACCTATGGGGTCAGCCGGTTACAATACGCACAGATCATTACAGCTTGAAATTCCTTCTCGATCAAAAGCTTTCCACCATCACACTTAGGTGAGTATGTTGTTTGGTTATGACATGATGGTAGAATATAGGCCAGGTAAATTGAATGGAGCAGCAAATGCACTATCCCGATGGGACGAAGACTCGGCTGCAGTACACAATTTGTCCACACTAGTTTTTTAGCTATTTTATACTCTCTCAGAGGAATCTCTCTCTAATCCACAGGTAGTGGCCTTCAAGCAGCAACTGGACAATTACTACAATATTCGGGTGGCACAATGAACCTTAAACAATACTAGTCTCGTGGTGCACCACCCCTGTTAGACTTCTATATCAAGTAGCCATTCTGATGGGTGGTTGGCACAATGGCTGGTCCGGTGGGGCATAGTGACTAGTCCGGTGGGGCATCGAGCCCTGCCACATCAGCGCCATGTCGGAGATAGTCGTTGAAGTTTGAAACTGTCGTTGGAACAGTTCTTGGTTCACCAAGCCAGTCTGGGTAGCCATCTTCCGAAGTGTCCATTTTACACCCTCTCTACGTAGATGGTCTGGTGCTCACCGGGCCGGTCTGACACGCTACTTGGTAAAGTCCGACCTTGGCCTTCTCTACGTACATGGTCTGATGCACTACTAGACCGGTCTTGTGCACCAGACAACAGCCTAGTTTTTACAATCTTGTCTAATTCTTCTTCAAATGAATTTACCTGGACTCGAGGATGTTCCTATGACTTAGATAAACATAGTGGCGAATCTAGCTAAGAATATTGTCGGGTCAGCAAAATCAGCTTTTCTATATGATACAAATTTTCTTAAACTTTAACATTGTTTTTTCTAAAGGATCTATAAATTTTATCGGGGTCGGCTGACCCCGACAAACACCCCTAGATCCGCCCCTGCAAACATAGTGGCGAATCAAGCCAAGAAATTGTCGGGGTCAGCAAAATCAACTTTGCTATATGATACAAATTTTCTTAAACTTTAACATTATTTTTCTAAAGGATTTATAATTTTATCGGGGTCGGCTGACCCCAACAAACACCCCTAGATCCGCCCCTGGACAAACATATCTAGGGCGATCCAACTAGTTTAAGCCATGTAACTTGGATATTTTAATTTTACTAACTCATATTCCTATTTTGTCTCAAACTTGCTCCAAAAGAGTGAATTGTTGAAATTGAGCTATCCAACCTTCTAGATGTTTCAAATATGTTACTAGAGGTATTTAGAACTTATCCAAAGTATAGAACTATTGCTAATTCATCTATTCCAAGTTTTACACCTGATGAGACTAGGTTTGAGCTGTCTTTGACCTACAAACTTTGAAATTGATCTTATGAACCAGTGAATCAAAGACTTGGCAAATTAGTTAGTTCATATGGTTTTGATGGTCATCAAACACTAAAATCAATATAGAAAATGTTTTGAGGCCATTTCCCTTTAACTCTCTTGAGACTGGGCGATCCATCAGCTTGATGTCAAGAATGCCTTCCTACACGACAGTCTAACAGAGATGGTCTACTGCAACTAGCCCTCTGACTTTGTCAACTCCGCTCGCTCGAACCTGGTTTGCCGGCTGAATCGCTCCCTATACGACCTCAAGCAGGCACCGAGGGCTTCATACAGTCACTTCGCCTCCTACTTGGTCTCTCTCAGTTTCATTGAGGCCAAGTTGGACACGTCTCTGCTTATCTTTCGGCACGGTGACGACACCATCTTCCTCCTCTAAGTCGATGACGTCGTGCTCACGGCGTCTAGTGTGGCACTCCTTCAGCGCGAGTTCGCGATGAAGGACCTGGGTCCTCTTCACCACTTTCTCGGTATTATTGTGGAACAGCGGCCCTAGGGCCTCTTCCTTCACCAGCGTCAGTACGCCCTTGACATTCTGGATCGGGCTAGCATGTCAGACTACAAGTCCTGCTCCATGTTTATCGACACTCAGGCGAAACTCTCAGAGGATGACGGGCCCTCAATCATCGACGTGATAGCCTACCGAAGTCTGACCAGCACCCTCCAGTACCTGACTTTCTCTTGGCCCGATATCGCCTACACCATCCAGCAGGTGTGCCTCCACGTGCACACCCCGGGAGTCCCACCTCACCACTCTCAAGCGGATTCTACGATACCTCCACGGCTCCATCGACTACATTCTCCTACTTCGGCTCTCCCCCGACGCTGGAGCTCATGGTCTACATCGACATCAACTAGGATGGCTGCCCCGACACGTGCTGGTCCACATCCGGCTACGCCGTGTTCTTGGGCGCCAACCTTGTCTCCTGGGCCTTGAGGCAACAGCCCATCGTCTCCCATTACAGCACCAAGACCGAGTACCATGCTGTGGCCAATGGTGTGGCTGAGACCTCTTGGCTCTGTCAGCTACATCAGGAGCTCCACCATCGTCTACTGCGACAATGTTAGTGTGGTCTATCTCTACACCAATCCCATGCATCATCAAGGCACGAAGCACGTGGAAAATGACCTTCACTTTGTCCGCGAGCGTGTCGCTGTCGCGTTCTCAGCATCTCGACCACTTTGCAGTTCGTGGACATCTTCACCAAGGGACTATCGTCACGTGTATTCACTGAGTCACTACAGGAATCAGCTCCTTTGCCGTGTGTCTGAGACACACGGCAAAGGCTATTTTACACTCGGCAAAGCCTTTGCCGAGTGTAACACTCGGCAAAGAACGATCGGCGAACTGTACATCGGCAACAGCCTCTTTGCCGAGTACTTTTTGTCGGGCACTCGGCAAAGACTTTGCCGAGTGCCAAATGGCACTCAGCAAAGAAAAGTCACCGTCACTGCGCCAAGTGACGGTGACGGATCCTTTGCCGAGTGCCTTCTGCGGCACTCGGCAAAGAGGCCAATTTTGCCGAGTGTGAGGCCCTCGGCAAAGACTGGTCCAGTGGGCCCCACCGCCAGTCCCTGTGCCGAGAGCTTTAGTAGGCACTCGACAAAGAACCCTCCAGTGGGCCCCTTTGCCAGTATCTTTGCCGAGTGCCTTGGCACCAGCACTCGGCAAAGATGTCTTTGCCGGTTCCCAGGTTTCCTTCTTTGCCGAGTGCCATTGTCAGCACTCGGCAAAGATGGCTTTACTGGTTCCCAGGTTTTCTTCTTTGCCGAGTGCCATGGTCATAGCACTCGGCAAAGCGGCCCTTTGTCGAGTGTTACACTCGGCAAAGTGACCAGGATGTCCCTTTTTTATTTGCTTTTGTTGTTCCATCCAAACATACAAAAGATATGTATCATTCACATCACATTATATATCAATCACATCACAGAATGAACACATTTATCATCAACACCATATATATCACAAAGTCTCACTAAAGTCTCACAAATATAAGTCAGGATCATCACAAAACAGATATAAGTCTGCATCATCACTAACATCACCAAGTATCTCACAAGATAAAGTCTAACTAACATCACCAACACTCATAAAGGTAAGTCTGGATCATCACAAAACAGATCATCAACGAGGTGGGCATCTGGACTGGTTCGGCGAAGGGCTGGACGAAGCATGAGGGTTGTTCGACGCCGTCGATTGACCCTGCACAGAGAAGAGATTGTATGTGTGAGAACATATGAATATATATCATGCAGTACTAAAATTTTGATACTCACAGGAGTAGTGAACTCTGTAGGGTCAGCTGCAGGGAACAACGGAGGTGGTGGAGCATGACCCTGTGCGGCGCCAAGGCTCTGCATGTACGCGAACATCTCCGCCATCCTCTTCTCCAGCTCCTCACGTTGCCTCCTCTCATCATCTAGCTGAGTCTGTAATATTTCGCCCTAATGTTACGATAATGCAAAGAGAAGATATATAAAAATCAATGAATGATGAATAGATAAGGAATAACCTGGAGTTGCTGGATACGATGCTGTGAGGTGTCCTGCCGAGGTCGTATGGCTGGGCTCGCGCTCGTGCTCCTTGCTCGCACCTGAGAGAGAGTGGGAGTGGAGGACGAGTCGATTGCCCCGTCGGCAATCCAGTACCGCCCATGCCTCTTGCCTCCTCCGACCCTCATGAGGACATCTCCGTCGATGTCCTCGGTCCTCGGATCGTAATCTGGCCCATGGACCTCCTTGGCCATGGCGGTGTACTCACTGAGTCGGCTGTGGATGGCGGGGTTGGTGTACGCCTCGGGCCCGTCATCCGGGTTGTAGGTGACGTCGGACGTCGCCTTCCCCTTGTGGGCCATGGCATATGCCGAGAACGTGGAGCAAGGCGCGCCACCATGTGCCGCCGACTGCGAGAAAACCAACGAGATGGTTAGAAATCATGTCTAATCGAAAGTTATATACCTAAATAAAAAAGAGCGCATACCCATGCTTCCGCGTATTTGCCTAGGCTGCGGCTGCCTTGATGGTGGGAGGGACCTTGCATCAGCAAACGCCGTTCCCGGCTAGCGTTGTGCGCCTCATCCCACTCAGCCGAGCACCACCTCTGCACCATCTGCTCCCAGCACTCAGGATGCGCGGCACACCAATGAGGAATCATCTAAAAAATTATAAGTACACCGCATATCAGAAGATAAAAATAAGCATATTTAGTACCAATAATAAAGTTTTGTATTTACCTGCAAGTACTGGTCCGGAGTCAACGACATGGTTCGGGCGTCCTTCTTGGTCACCTTCTCTCCAAGGACGGAGCCGTGGTAAGTGACAATGGCCTGGATGCGCGCCTCGTAGTGCATGTCCACGACGAGCTTCTTACAGCACGTCGTAGACACCACATCCGCCCTGGCCTCGTATCCAGCATCGCACCTGAAGAAATCCTACATACAAAGACGATGTATCCATACATTATTTCAAGAATATGCAACAAATGTGACTTATTAAACAATATAGTGCGAGGAAGACTTACCCATAGCTCTTGCTTCACCCGCTCCGCCTTGTTGTTGAATTGTCTGCCGTCCCGATCTACTGCATCGGGGGCGACGGCGTAGTGGTCGAAGGTGTATGCTGGGCTCGTCACTCCGGCGTACTCGACAAGTCCAGGGAAGTGTTCCCGGCATAGAAGGCCGAGGATGCCATTGGGGTTGCGGCCGTGACCCCCTGCAGTCTCCAAAACCATCCAAGACCTGTCCAAGTGATTAAGATGAAGTATTAGTTTCTATTATTAATTTGAACATATAATATGAAAAAGCAGCAACAACATCTAAAGTTACCTACCTCTCTCCATCGGGTCGTATGAGCGGACGTCTGTCACGAAGTATGGGTCGCTTAGGTAGGCTCGCGGGACCTCGCAGGTAGATACTCCTCGAACCTGAGGAGCCAGAACCTGAGACGTCCTGCTGAGCGGCGGCGGCGTCGTCGTCGTCCTGCTGCGCCGCATCGTCGTCGTCCTGCTGTGCCGCATCGACAGCGGCTTGCTGCTCCACCTGCTGCTGTACGGCGTCGTCCTGCTGCGCCTCCTCCTCCATCCTACGGGTGCTCCTCCTCCCCCTCCCCCTCCCCCTCCTCGTCCTCGTCCCACCGCCCACCATCTTTGTCCAACAACCTGCAATTAAGAGTAAACAATTAAGCACAAATAAAAAATATGTATTTAGAAACATATGCAAAATAAATGAAATATAGCATTACATCAATTAAAAATAATCTTCATATGTGTCCGGGTTAGCCGGATCATAAGTGTCATCATCACTATCAACCATTTCATAGTCAACATTATCTGAAGGCGCAATTTCGTCATTGGCATTGCCTTCAAGTATTTCTAAGTCATTCTCATTTTGCACCTCATCATCCTCGTCATCAACAACCATTTCAATATCTACTTCCATTCCGATCGCTTCGGTTAAGTCTATCTCAAATCACCCTTCGAGCCCATCTTCTTGGAAGAACTCTCCGTCATATGTGTCCGGGTCTAAGTTATAATCTTCATCGTTTGGAACAGGCAATTTAGCGTGTGGTGATACCTTATACACAACTTCCCAACCCTTAAGATGTTGTTTCGTTTGGCACGCATATGGAAGATAATACACTTGTGTGGCCTGTTGGGCCACAATATAGACATCGTCTCCTAGTAAGGTGGAATCCTGTCGAATTTCGACTAGCCCAAGATTAGAATGTGTCCGTCTCGTAACTTCAGGGTCAAACCAATGACATTTGAATATCACTGGAGTAAGAGGTTTGGAACCATAAAAATTGAGTTCATATATTTCTTCAATTCTTCCATAATACTCGACCTCGTCAAGCCCGGGCGTAAAGACTCCAGAACACGTGGTTTTTCGATTGGGCCGACTTTGGTCGTAGCTTGTTGTGCGAAAACGGTATCCATTGACGTCATACCCAGAAAATTTCCTGACCCTATAGGCAAAGCCATTGGCTACTTGTCTCAACTCGGCACTCATAGACGGCTCTCTTTGGCCCTGCAAGTTCAAACACGCTAGATTGTTATATTATTCGCACGTAAGAGCAACTTCAAATGACAAACTAAGCACATACCTTACATTTAAACCAGGAAATGAAATCGGGCAATCCATTTCCCGCACCCTTTCGAAGAAGGGTATCATATTCATGTGGAGTTGGGTCCCTTGATCGACGCCAGAATTCATGAAGAAATTGCTCCATGTATGGCGTCAGCTCTTCAAGGTTGGTCAATACATATAGCATGATATGGTGCCACTCTTCATGTCTCAGGGTCTTGGTGGTCGAACCACTTGCGCTTCCGAGTTACCCTCGAAAAATGCTGAGGTTCGATTCATTGTCGCCATCATTGTAACGAGGGGGTGGATTATGCACGCTCGGCAGTTTGTCACCATAGTAAGTTGTTGTGAAGTTTGACACCTCCTCCAGTATGTATGCCTCTGCAATAGAAGCCTCAATTTTGCATTTATTTCTACATTTCTTTCGGATAGTCTTTAGACATCTCTCGATTGGATAGCACCAACGTCCTTGCACGGGCCCCCCCATTCGTGACTCATACGGGAGATGAATAATCAAATGTTGCATCGGATTGAAGAAGCCGGGTGGAAAGATCTTCTCCAGCTTACACAGTAACACGGGTGCCATCCTTTCCAAGTCTGCAATCATGGTCCGAGCTAACTCTTTTGCACAAAGCTGGCGGAAGAAATAGCTCAACTCTGCAAGCGCTAGCCAGACATGCTCAGGGATATAGCATCGAACCATCGCCGGAAGAATTCGTTCAATCCATATGTGGAAGTCATGACTCTTCATCCCTAAGACTCGCAGAGTAGATAAGTTCACCCCCCCCTACTAAGGTTAGCTGCATACCCATCAAGGAACATTAACATCTTGATCCATTGTAGTACTTCCTTCCTCTGGGCCCTGCTCAGGACGAAATCGGCCTTAGGCCTTATCCATGTCTTACCACCACTAGGCGGCTTCATCTCTTGGTTTGGTCTATCACATAACTCTGCCAGATCCACTCTTGCCTTTACGTTATCCTTTGACTTATCAGGAATCTCCATAATTGTTTCCCAAAGTGCCTTGGCGACATTCTTTTCAGTGTGCATCACGTCAATGTTGTGTGGAAGGAGCAGGTCATCATAATAGGGGAGCCGAGTCAAGCCCGACTTATGTGTCCACATATGTTGCTCACCATATCCCACAAAACCACCTTCTGGGTTGGCCACGAGACCATCTATCTGTTCGCGAACTTCGGCACCAGTCATCATTGCAGGTGGGCGGTCTATCACCACGACACCTTTCATAAAGTTCTTGATGTCTAGTCGGAATGCATGGTCAGGAGGGAGAAATTGTTGATGTTTATCGAATGACGAATATTTGCCACCCTTCTTCAACCAAATGAACCTAAGAGCTTCCTTGCAAACTGGGCATGGGAACTTACCGTGAACACACCAGGCGCAAAATAGCCCATACGCCGGAAAGTCATGCATGGAGTACTGGTACCAAACATGCATTTTGAAGTTTGTCTTCGTAGCTCGGTCGTACGTCCATACCCCTTCCTCCCAAGCACGGACCAATTCATCAATCAAAGGCTCCATGTACACGCCCATTTTATTCCCCGGGTGTCCAGGAATTATCAACGACACGAATATGTTCTGTCTTTGAAAGCATACGCCGGGGGGGAGATTGATGGGGATAACGAACACGGGCCAACATGTGTATGGGGCAGCGGTCATTCCATAGGGATTGAACCCATCTGTGGCCAGCGCAACACGAACATGTCGAGCCTCTTTGGCTTTCTCATGGTGAATGGCATCAAAGTGGGTCCATGCTTCACCATCAGATGCGTGAACCATCTTGTCAGGATTGTATCGTTTGCCTTTTTTGTGCCATGTCATCTGTTTCGCGGATTCCTCTGTCATGTATAGACGCTGGATCCTCGTTATGAACGGAAGGTGGCGTAGGATTGTCACGGGGATGTCGAGCTGCCTCTTCTGTCCATCACCAGAGTCTACCTCCATGAACCTAGATGATTTACACTTCGGACAGTACTTTGCCTCAGTGTGTTCTTTCCTAAATTGGACGCAGCCCTTCGGACAAGCATGTATCTGCTCATACGTCATCTTGAGTTTACGAAGGAGTTTCTGTGCCTCGTACATGCTCTTTGGCAGAACGTGATCCTCCGGAAGCAGGCTACCAATAACTGTCAACAAACCATCGAATGCGTCTCGACTCATGCTATACTGCGACTTGAACGCCATTATACGCCCAATGGCATCCAGTTGAGAAACCTTTGTCTTGCCGTGAAGGGGTTTCTGTGCCGCGTCAAACATGTCGTAGAATGCCTTTGCGGTCGCCTCTGGCTCGTCCTCCGAACGTCCTTCGGCGAACTGTGCCTCGTGATAGTCGTTCAACATGTCTCCTACCCTGGCATCAGCATCGTAATCCTCGACGCGTTGTCTCACCACCTCCTCTCTCGTGCGATGCGCTTCACCATGGAAGATCCACCGAGTATAGTCCGGCGTAAATCCATTCTTCCAAATATGTTCTACCATGGCCTTCTTTGGTTTTCTTTTCCGGTTGTCACATTTGTTGCACGGACAAGGGACTAGGCTAGCTCCTTAAGCAGCTTCGCCATATGCCCGTTCCACGAAAGCATCGGTCTTCCTAATCCATTCTGGGGTGACATCATTACGTCGAACGCGGCCCGTGTACATCCACTCACGGTCCTCCATCCTCTAACATATATAACCGAGTATAGTTTAATATAGACATGTAATGCATGTACACTACGTTCCTACCTTCTAATAGGTGAGGATAGGTCCTAATCCCACCCGCGGTTGCGTAGATGGAGTTAGTTTCCATGCTCTACTCAGATCCGAGATAGAATTTCGGCAGCACCTCCCCGCTGTTCTCCGGATACACGTCCTGGCAGGGAGAGTGTACTGTCTGGAGAACAACAGGGAGGTGACGCCGAAACTCTTTCTCGGACCGGAGTAGAGCATGGAAACTAACACCATCTACGCAACCGCGGGCTGTCCAAAAAACGTGGACAATTCGAAACTGATACATTTGTAGATATGCAAAGATATGCATATCTACACCGTATCTCTTTCGAACGGGAGACACCTAACTAGGTTACGTGATCTACGACCATGATGCGGAAATAGAGGTTATACCTAGGGTGGCGGTGGAGTCAGGCTAGCGGGGTTGTGGCGGGTTGGTGCAGTGGCGACGCGACGCGGTGCAGGCAGACCCACAGTGGCTAGGAAGACAAGTATCTTCTCTATAAAAAATAAACAAGCATGTCAAAAAAATCGGCAGCACTTCCCCTGTATGGGGAGGTTTCCAAAACCTGCAAATAGATCTAACAGCACGATGGCTGACACTCACATATACAAACGACACGATGAATGCAAGTCACATCTAAGTGAGAGAGAGTGAGCGGGTGAGTGAGTG
Source organism: Zea luxurians (assembly GCA_029449295.1). Taxonomy (NCBI): domain Eukaryota; kingdom Viridiplantae; phylum Streptophyta; class Magnoliopsida; order Poales; family Poaceae; genus Zea; species Zea luxurians. Next base: position 121,090,451 of record JAOPSE010000009.1, read on the forward strand.
AGAGTGAGACGACGGTAGGCGCGACGACGGCGAGCGAGCGGGTGAGTGAGTGAGAGTGAGACGACGGCGGCAACCAAACTCACTTAATATCAAACCTAACAATTTCATATAACCATAGCGAGAGATTTCATATAACAATTTCAAACCTAACAATTTCATATAACAATTTCAAACCTAACAATTTCATATAACAATTTCATAGATCGTATAACAATTTCATATAACAATTTCATAGATCGTATAACAATTTCATATAAAAATTTCATAGATCGTATACCTTAGCCGGAGTGACGGTGGTTGGCGGAGATGGCCGGAGCGGGGGATGGCGGAGATGGCCGGAGCGACGGGGAGGATGCGCAGGGGCGGCGGCGCGCGGCCCGACGGCGTGGGGGCGGCGCGCTTGGGCTAGCGGCGTGGCCGGCGGCGGAGGGCGCAGGGGCGGCGCGTGGGCTGGCGGGGCGCGCGGGCTGGCGGCGTGCGTGGCCGGCGGCGGGAGCGGCGCGCAGTGGATCGGAGAAATTAGATAGAGAGTGTGAGGAAGAGAAGAAGAGAGGAAGACGACCGGTTTATTATTCAATGGCTTTGCCGAGTGCCAGATCGCGGGCACTCGGCAAAGATTTTTTAAAAATATTAAAATATTCTTTGCCGAGTGCCAAATCGGGGGCACTCGGCAAAGAGTTTTTAAAAATATTAAAATATTCGTTGTCGAGTGCCAGATCGCGGGCACTCGGCAAAGTGTCCTTTGCCGAGTGCCAGCTGGATGACACTCGGCAAAGTGTCCTTTGCCGAGTGCCAGCTGGATGACACTCGGCAAAGAATCTTTTACAATCCTTTGCCGAGTGTCTCCCCGCTGACACTCGGCAAATTACTTTTTTATTTTTCCTACCAAATTTTTTGTGGTATGTTCCTACATTATGTAGACCTACATATACCATTTTGGGACAATTATAAATGTGTTTTCAATAGCTAGTAGATTTAGTTCGTTTATTTGAATTTTTTCGGAAAATTTAGATTTGAAATGCAGGTCACTCGAAACTTAGAAAACTGTGCATACAAAAATGATATTCATGTTACTTAGCATAGGTTACAACCGATTTCAGGAGCGGATCGGAAACTTTGAGCAACATGCTCACTAAACATGGCCGTGAACTTGTCATCCACATATTTAAAAATTTTATAAAACACAAACAAAGTCAGAAAATCATGAAACTTGTCCACGTGTCATGATATCATATGTAGAGTCTGTGATAAAAAATATAGAATGTTTGGAGAAAGTTGCGAGACATTATGTGTAGAAACCTAAGAGAACCACACATGAAATCATAGAGTTTCAATGTGGATCTCTTAGGTTTGTACACATAGTGCGTTACAACTTTCTCGAAACTTTTTCAAATTTTTATCACAGCCTCTACATATGATATCATGACACGTGGACAGGTTTCATGATTTTCTGACTTTGTTTCTGTTTTATACAATTTTTAAACACCTGGATGGCAAGTTTACGGTCATGTTGAGTGAGCATGGTGCTCGAAGTTTCCGGTCCGCTCCTGAAATCGGTCGTAACTTGTGCTAAGTAGCATGGATATCATTTTTGCATGCACGGTTTTCCAAGTTTCGAGTGACCTGCAGTTCAAATCTGAATTTTCCGAAGAAATTCAAATAAACAAACTAGATGTACTAGCTATAGAAAACACTGTTATAATTGTCCCAAAATGGTACATGTAGGTCTACATAGTATAGGAACATACCACAAAAAGTTTGGTGACCAAAATAAAAAAAATAAAAATATGCTTTGCCGAGTGTCTACATAGGGCACTCGGCAAAGACTCTCTTTGCCGAGTGCCAGATATTTGACACTCGGCAAAGACTGACGGCCGTCAGTTGTAGACGGCCGCTAACGGCCCTTTGCCGAGAGCCATGTTTGCCGAGTGCTTGACGCTCGGCAAAACAGTCTTTGCCGAGTGCCCTGCACTCGGTAAACAATCTCTTTACCGAGCGCAGGACTCTACCGAGGGCGGCACTCGGCAAAGTCGACTTTGCCGAGTGTCCGATAAAAAGCACTCGGCAAAGCCTCCGGCACTCGGCAAAGGGTAGGATTCCGGTAGTGAGTTTTGCTTCAGTCTCAACATTTGTACAAGATAGAGTTGACACGCTAATACACATGGGTCTACCCCAATCCCTTAGGTTGAAGAGGATTGGGGTGTACCTATGTCTATTGGTGTGGATACTAGAGTATCCAAACAACCTTTCTCTTGAAATTACCTGATTAACCCTCGTTTAATGGGCTCAGCTGACGTGACTCTTCTATGTAATATTCTCTCAACCCTGGCTGGTTAGGGTTTCACTCAATCCAACTATATTGAATATCCAAATGTACGTGCTCGGAAGTGCTTATATTTGCTGCTAAATCGTTCTTTTACCATCCCAACGTAAGTGCACATAACGCTCATCAAGGAGTCAAACTTCTTTTAAATTTGATGAAATATATAGAAAATAATATTAATATTTATGTCTTCAAAAAAATTATAAATACATTATAAATATTAATATTCTTATATGTGTATTCGATCAAATTTAGAAAAAAATTTATCTTAGGACAGAGGGAGTATGGGTTTATATATATTTGAATATTAGGGACACGTTGTTGTTTATGTTTGGTGAAGTCTTGGGGGTATTTTTGTCCTAATTAACGGCTCTGTCACCTCATTTTATTAAAATGATCCTTTCAGTTCATAGCCCAATCTTTCTGTGGTATTTACGGGGGCACAAATTTTTGGTGGTATTTTACAGAGATCGTGATCTTTCCATGCTACACAACCAATTTTCTAATCGAATAATTTAAACAGTTGTGGAGTCTAAAAAAAATCTTATTTTCCAATTGAATGAGGTAAATTACACTCACATAGTAGTAGAAGGTCATACCAATGTTTCCTTTTTGTGTTATATTTCCGGTCACGTTTTATAAACTATTTCCAGACACTTAAATGGACATTAACACACATACAAGACATCAGAATCATGAAACTTAACATGAACACACCAGCTCTGTAACCTAACCTTTCAAGAGCTCAAGATATTTACAAGGGGAAAGTAATCCACAGAGAACCATCACTATATATCCTTGAACAGTTGGATCTAGCATCAAGCAGCGATTCATACGGCACATTACTTTTAAATTTTCCTGTTCAGTTTATCTTACAAGCCACAATACTCTCTTTTAGCATTTTCTCTACCTTGTGACAGGATGAACCCCGACCCGGCCAACATCTGCTCTCTGAGATTCTTGATAGCCAGATACCTCTCCTCATCATGATCCAAGTTCAGCATTCCGTTGCTGCACCCTTCTGCCCAGTCTCCCTCCAGTTCTTCATCCATGTCCCGAAAACTTTGCTCTAAACGCCACGAGTTCGCGCCATCCATCCTTCTATCCGAAAACGGTTCATGCCTTGATGGGCTCCTCTGCCTGCCTTTTGAGGAAGGAGTGTAGCTCCAGGTGTAGGTCCTGTTGATGCCATCGACGTTCAGCTCAATGGAGTGTATATCACTGCCTTCTGAGGCGTCTTCGCTGAAGTTTCCACCATTTCTGTCAGGAACTAAATCAGCTGCAGTGGCGGCAATTTCAGATGCATGGGACAGTTCCATTGGATCATTCAACGGTTCCTGCTCTTTCTTAGTATCCAGATAAGCTTGGAGTTCATCGCGCAGCTGATTAACAGCTGCATTTTTCTCCTCAAATTGAACCCGTGCTTCTAAAAGCTTCATCTGAACCCTTTGTTCACGCCATTCATCTGCAAGTTGAAGCATTTCACGCTCTTTCTGGAGCTCTTCTTGTGCCTTCTCGGTTTCCCTCTTCAGTGCCTGCACCTCAGCTTTGTCCTCATCAATGCATCTGATAAGCTCGTTGCAGATCTTCTCAACTCTTCTTTTGTACTTCCTCTCCCTTTCAAGTTCTTTCGTCACTGCCTGCAAAGAGGCTTCAGTGTTTGCTAAGGCAATGCTCAACTTCTTATTTGTCTTCTCTGCTCTTTTCCTTGACTTCTTCTCAGTGTCTAGCTCTGAAACTACAAATCGGAGAGCATTTCCAACCTTCTCCTTTTGTTTGACCTTCCACGATTCCAATTCTTCTGCAAGTTGCTTCTTTAAGTCCTCAATTTCAAAGGTATCAGATTTCTGTTCTTTGATTAGCTTTCTAACATGAGAACGGGCAACATCAAGCTCTGAACGTAGAGCAGAAATGAGTGATGCACTTGACGGATTCAGCTCTCCAGGTCCCCATATGTGGGCAAGTACTTTTACCAGCTCCTTAGCTGCAATCAAGGTGTTCTGCAGATCATCTAGGTTCACTGTCTTTTCAGGACATCTTGAAACATCGTCTTGAGAAAAGGTACCAACCTGGAATGGATTAACAAAGCTTTAGTGACTTGAAGTGAGAAATGCTATTGGAAGAAACAAATGTACTAATAGGAAATGAAAAAAATCTGCAATATTTTATCCCGTAAGCAGCAACAAGTGACTGCCATTTCACTCTTTAGACAGTGTTCAGCAAGTATGAAATAAAATCTTACTGAATCAAATTATTGTACACAATATTGGTGTCTATTTTACATAATCTTACTGGAGCAATTTATTTTACATAATATTGGAGAAATAAAAACTTACTGCAAGCCACATAATCAAAGATCTCTGAAGTTATCTTGGTCCTTTAACCTTAAAGTAATTGTTTTCTAATTTAATATTAGCTTCAACTAACCTTGCAACCATCCAATTTGCCTTCTCAAGGTTCCAAGATTAACTCTTTAGTCTTAGCTAATGTGTTTGCAACTATACCTAAAAGGCAACTACTTCTCAATAGCTCATCTTCATAACAGCCTATACATGAAGAAAGTATCATTGAGCCATTTCATCAGTACAATAAACAATCAAGCTGGTACACGCTAGCTCATAGCCAGTTGCTGAAGTGGACAAGATGCATGTGCATGCCAAAATGTTTCAGTAGAGATGGGCCTCACAATTCCTCAGCTTTTATGCTTATAGAATCAACTTTCACTTAAAGGTGTCTTACATTGGATGAAACATCAAAAGTCTTCCCTTTTTCAAGCGAAACATTCCTTTTTACATGTAGCTAGCTGGGCGTTGTCTAAAGTAGCTTCAGAACTCAGCAGTCGGTACTGATGCAATGGACTATTAAGATAACAATTATCAGACGGTCATAGAAAACCATCCGTTGAGTTCTTGAGAAGCTGTTGACGCTTTTTTGGAGCGCCAATCACTCAACAAGAACCGTGGCGGTGCACTCTGCACAGGGGCGGACGGTCCGCGCGCAGGGCCGGACGGTCCGCGGCCTGGTGCGGGGCGCGGTGGTGCTCTCTGCGCAAGGGCGGACTGTCCGCGGCCTGGGGCCGGACGGTCCGCGACCTGATGCGCGGCTGGGGCTTCTGCCTGACGGCCGGACGGTCCGCGCCCTGGGGCCGGACGGTCCGCGCGTACGCAGGAACGGCGGGAGATCGCCGACGGCGCCTGGATCTCGCTCCCGGGAGGGACCCCGTCGGGGAGTAGAGATCCTAGGTTGTGTCTAGGCTCGGGCCGGCCGACCTAGACTCCTCTAATCGACGTAGAGCCGAAGAGAGACGAAGAATTTGGGGATCGAGAGGCTAAACCTAAACTAGACTAGAACTACTCCTAAGATAAATGCGGAATAAAAGTTGTATTGATTCGATTGTTGATGATTACAAATCGGCCGTAGACCTCTCTATTTATAGAGGAGGGGGCTGGACCCTTTACAAACTAATTTCCGAGCTTTTCCCGTGATTTTAGCTAACAACCGTAACACAAAACTCGGAACCCTAATCTGTTCTGCGCACGCGCGGACCGTCCGGCCCACAGGCGCGGACTGTCCGGACCGCGGACCGTCCGGCCTCAGGGCCGGACCGTCCGGCCGCTCATTGTTGGTTCGAACATATGCCCCCCTGCCTTTTGGTGGAGCTGGGCGAACCAAAAGCAACTAACTCGATGTGATCACATCGGTTTTCTTAGGCATCTTGCCACATACTAGGATGGTACTGTTTGAGGAAACGCTCATTCAAAGCCTTAGGTAAATCCTTGCCTTGTAATGTTTGTAGTAAATAAGCGTTACCAGACATCACCTGCTTCACTTTATAAGGACCCTCCCAGCTTGGCGACCATTTCCCGAACTTTCGATCTTTATTCCTTAGAGGTAGAATGGTCTTCCACACCAAGTCTCCTACTTGGAATGATTTTGCTTTGACCTTCTTGTTGTAGGCCCTGGCTACCATGATCTTGTCCCTTTCTATTGCTCCCAAAGCTATCATCCTCTTGTCGGTCACTTCATCAATATTATCCATCATTGAATTATAATAATCAGTAGCAGTTAGGTCATTTTGTCTGGCGAACCTGACAGCATTCAAACTTATTTCCACAGGCAACACTGCTTCCTGCCCATAGACAAGCTCAAAAGGAGATACTTTAGTAGCACTATGTTTAGATATTCTATGAGCCCATAAAGCTTCGGACAAAATCTTATGCCAACGTTTAGGACTATCAGATATCTTCTTTTTTATCAAATTAATCAATGTCCTATTACTAGACTCGGCCTGTCCATTGGCCTGAGCATAATATGGAGATGAATTAAGCAGCTTAATTCTGTATAATTCAGCAAATTCACGTACCTCCTTTGACATAAAAGAAGTCCCTTGATCTGTAGTCAAGGTCTGGGGAATGCCGAATCTATGAATAATATGCTCAGTTATGAACTCAATTACCTCCTTGTGCGTCATGTTTTTTAGAGCAACGGCTTCAGTCCATTTGGTGAAATAGTCAGTGGCAACTAACACAAACCGATGCCCCTTTGATGATGAAGGATGAATTTCTCCAATAAAGTCTAATCCCCATCCTCTGAACGGCCAAGGCTTGATGATAGGATGCAACTCGGCTGCAGGGACCAACTGTAGGTCGCCGAATTTTTGACACACTTGGCATCCCTTGTAGTACTTGAAACAATCAGCTATCATACTAGGCCAATAAAAACCAGACCTTCGCAACAACCACTTCATCTTTGGAGCCGATTGATGAGTACCACAAATTCCTTCATGTACTTCGGCCATGGCTAATATAGCATCATCTGGGCCCAAGCACTTCAGCAGGACATCACTGACTGTTCGGCGGTAAAGTTCATCACTCATCAAAACATACTTGAAAGCTGTTCGCCGAATGTTCTTATCTGTCCTAATATTGGGATTTCGTAAATAATTAAGTATAGGTGTCCTCCAATCATTTACATCGGCTTCATTGTCAGCCGAATCGATTGAGAAAACATTTCTGGAAACCCCGGACGGTCCGGCGTCGTCACGCGGACGGTCCGCGACCTGGGAATTTGGCTCTGCACTGGTTATCGGAATTTCAGTTTTGTGAAATTTCCCTCTCTTTATCCGATAACCTGATGCATCTTGTGCCAAATCGTTAGCTCTATGATTCTCAACTCTAGAGATATGTCGAATACTGAATTCGTCAAAAGAATGAATTATGCTCCAACATTTCTCAAGATAACTATTTAGAGTACCATCAAGACATTGATATTCTTCTAACACTTGTTGAATAACCAGCTGAGAATCACCAAATACCTTCACATGTTTTACTCCCATACTATTTAAAAGTTCTAAACCGAATAAGAGGGCCTCATATTCAGCTTGATTATTAGTGCAATAAGTTTTCAATCGGCTAGAGAAGTCAAAGGAGACATTACTTGGTGAAACAAGCACAATGCCAATTCCTTGCCCTTCACTGCAAACCGATCCATCAAAATATAAAGTCCAAGGAGTAACAGTGAGGTATGACATGTCTAGTTCATGAATATCATTAACCCGATGTTCTACGATAAAATCCGCTATGACTTGGCCTTTCATAGATTTCAATGGTTCATAGGCCAAGTCATATTCTATGAGTGCATAAGCCCACTTACCAATTCTACCACTCATAATTGGGTTATGCAACATGTATTTGATTACATCGGCTTGACCAGAAACAGTGCAATGACTAGACAGTAAATAACATCTACATTTGGTGCATGCATAAAACAAGCATAAACATAACTTTTCAATAAAAGTGTACCTTGTTTCAGCATCCACCAACCTTCGGCTTAGATATGTCACCACATGCTCCTTCCCCTCAGTTTCTTGTGTCAGAACAGCCCCAATAACCTTGTCTTCAGCTGCAATGTATAATCTGAATGGTGCTCCTACTTGTGGTGCTTTTAACACGGGAGCCGAAGACAAGTATTTTTTAATGAGATCAAATGCTTTCTGCTGCTCTGCCCCCCAAGTGAATTCAGCATCATTCTTAAGCCGAAGGATAGGGGTGAAGGCATCAATCTTCCCGGCTAGGTTAGAAATAAACCTTCGTAAATAATTCACCTTGCCGAGAAACCTCTGCACTTCGACCTTACAAGTCGGAGGCCCCACATTCCGAATAGACTTGATTCGGTCAGGGTCTATTTCTATACCATGTTCATGTATGACAAATCCTAAAAACTTACCAGCCGACACTCCAAAAGCACATTTACGTGGGTTCATTTTTAAACCATACCGACGCATTTTATCAAAGGCTTTGCGCAAATCAGCTATATGAGAACTAAACTTAGCCGATTTGACTACAATATCATCAATGTAGACTTCCACAGTGTTTCCTAACAACTCATGGAAGATCAGATTCATAGCCCTCTGATAAGTAGCACCAGCATTTTTAAGACCGAATGTCATGACAACCCATTCAAATAAATCAATGAAGCCTGGACATATAAAGGCCGTTTTAGACGCATCTTCTTCGGCCATGAAAATCTGATTATATCCGGCATTACCATCAAGAAAGCTAATAATTCTATTCCCTGATGCATTATTGATTAATGTGTCGGCTATGGGCATGGGATATTCGTCTTTAGGAGTTGCTTTATTTAAATTACGAAAATCAATGCATACTCTAAGTTTACCTGACTCCTTCTTCTCTACCGGCACAATATTGGAGACCCACTCTGCGTATCTGCAAGGTCTAATAAAATTAGCTTCTAGCAGCCGGTGGATTTCGTCCTTGATTCGTGGGAGAAGATCTGGACGAAACGTTCTGGCTTTCTGCTTGAAAGGTCTGAAACCAGACTTAATGGGCAGCCGATGTTCGACAATCTCTTGGCTTAGTCCAGGCATTTCAGTGTAATTCCAAGCAAAACAATCTGAATACTCCTTCAATAGACCGATCATCTCATCTCTAGGATCGGCCTCCAGGGTCTTGTTTACAAAAGTTGGCCTTGGAGTTTTACCATTTCCTATGTCAATCTCCTCCAAAGGATCAGCCGATGTAAACCCCTGTCCTAGTTTATCAAGATCTCTGAATTCCTCTATCATGTCCCCCATAGAGGAATCAGATGATCTTTGTGTGATGGAGGACTTTCCGGTCTCGGGGATCGGATCATCCGTAATACTGTCTTTTTGCTGTGATGGATGTTCGGTCTTAAAGTCCGAACTGTTTTGCGAAAGACCGGACCATCCGGCTTTGAGAGCCGAATTGTCCGTGATCAAAGACTCATGAACTTTGTGTGTATTCATCATTTAAACTCTATTTAGGATTCAGCCGATTCTCCATCGGCTCTAGCATTACAGGAATGAAACCCTTCCTATCTATACTTATGAACTGATAATCAGAAAAATCTACTCCTGTGAGACATGTAGCAGTCTCATAAGTCCAGAGTACAGGGGCATCGGCCACAGCGATGCAGGCCGATACATCAGCATGTACTTGTTCTACCTCATCGCCTACCCATTGTATCAGCATTTGATGTAATGTAGAAGGTATACATTGATTGGCATGAATCCAATCTCTGCCTAGAATTAAACTGTAATTCCCTTCTACATCAGCGACGAAGAATGCAGCAGCAAGGGTCTTAGTCCCGATGGTTAATTCAACGGACGTGACTCCCCTGGCTTTAATCGAACTATCCCCAACACCGCTGAGGGTCATGTTGGTTTTAACAAGTTCGTCATCTTGTTTACCTAATTTTCTGTATAATGAATAAGGCATTAGATTTACAGCCGCCCCTCCATCCACCAACATCTTAGCAATCGGTATTCCATCAATGTGACCGCGCACGAAGAGCGGCTTTAAATGGTTTACCAATTCCTTTGGTTTAGTAAAGGCGGCTTCTTTAGGACCAAAACCGAACTGGGCAGCAACAGGTTCATCGTCGCCAATGATAGTGCAATCAGACGAAAATGTAATAATATTTACATCCATACCTGGGCGTTCTGGAGAAGCCTCGTAGTCGACCAGGTCTTCTCCTAGCAGGTCGTCCTCTTCCATGGATGTTGTCGTGTTGTTGGAGGCTTCCTGATGAACGGCGGACAGTCCGCACGCGGGGGCCGGACGGTCCGCGCCTGGTGCAGGTTGTTCAGAGCCTTCCTGGTGAACGGCGGACGGTCTGCACGCGGGGGCCGGACGGTCCGCGCCTGGTGCAGGTTGACTTTCTACTTCTATGGCCGTTTGTTTTTTCTCAACGGCCTTCGGTCTCCATTTCTTTTGTGGTGGCGGGTATAGTGGATGTGTGTCATTAAATGTCTTTTCCGCCTCCTTCTCCTGGCTCTCCTTTGCTCTTAGGCGCTGTAATTTTCTCTTTTGGGATCGTGTCAATCCCGCTGGGCACCATCGAGGCATGGAGTATTTTGGATCGGCTGTTTTGATGGTAGCCGTATCCTTTTCGGTCGTGTTGGCCGATTCGCCGAAAATCATCGGCCCTTTATTGTCTCCCTGTATGACGACATCCGCAGTGCCTATTTTGATGATATCCTTTTTTGTTCTTTGAGTTGCTACAGGCATATGCCCCCCTGCCGGATTGGTCGGCCTAGGAGGCCGAGTAGTCCGGCAACCTTGTTGGGCCTGTGCCTGGTGACCGGATTCAGCAGTGCTCAATCGGTCTTGCACTGGCGGTGCCAACCTATCAAAAACGGATGTTTGGGGTGCCCCCCAGGCGGGGTACTGTGGCATCCCAAATGGATATGGTGGCATGCCCCACATTTGATTTGGGACATATGGTGGAGGTAAGTATGTGTATGGATATGGCATAGATGGATAAGGAGGTGGAGGAGTCCATGTCGGCATGTTAGGTCTCAATTGTACAATAGGACCTTTCATTTCTTCCGATTGGTGATGTGGTCCAATCGGCCTGACCTGACGTTGCTCATGAATGGGTGAGCGGGGTCGCTTTGGTGGCCGGTCACTGGGGCCGGCCTTCTTTTTCACATATTTAGACAACAATTGATCGAAAGTCGGGCCAGGCTTGATCAACCGACCAGCTGCTTTAAATGTATTTGTTTTCCACGTACCTATCTCTGGTCGTCGTGGTTTGAAGGTACGTGGTCGCTGCGAGTCCTGAGCATGGCCGGACCGTCCGCCAGAGCTCTCCGGACCGTCCGGTGGGGTACCGGACCGTCCGCGCCTACGTGCCGGACCGTCCGGGATACGCAGCACGGGTTCCTGTATCTGTCTCCCTGTCTGTGCTTGCCCCCCAGTACTGGAGGCTGTGATGGTCACCTTTAGAGTCTCCCCTCCATCGGGAGTCTTCTCAGCTACCACTTTCCTGCAAGAAACTTTATGATCCTCATTGGCCTTTTTTGCATTGCCGATGACTATTTCTTTGCCTTTGCCTTCATCAGCTGTGTTTGGCCGAGTCAGGACTTTCTTGCCCTCAAAGTCGATCATATTCATTGGAAAGGGCTCCGTGTCCACCTGCATTTCCTGAAATTTCAATCGTCCTTCGTTAATGGCCGATTGAATCTGTCGACGGAATACATTACAATCATTAGTGGCATGAGAAAATGAGTTATGCCACTTGCAATATGCACGACGTTTTAGCTCGTCGGCGGATGGAACAGTGTGATTTATTTTAATATTGCCATTTTTGAGTAGTTCGTCAAATATTTTATCACATTTACCAACATTAAATGTAAACTTAACCTCCTCTTGCCGTTTCTTTTGAACCGGCTGCAAGGAGGAACAAACTGAAGATTTGGCCTGTTTTGGCCAAACCATTTCAGCAGCATACACTTCTGCTGATTCATCATCTGAGCTACTTTGGTCGTATTCTACTATATGTACGTTGTGACGCATTGTTTTAGCAGTTTCTTTGCTCCGGCTTTCGCAAGCCGAAGCTCTCTGGTGTAATTGTGCTAGTGTAAAGAATTGGATGCCTTCTAATCTTTCTTTTAAATAATATCGCAGACCATTAAAAGCTAATCCTACTAGCTGTTTCTCTGCTAAATGAATTTGAAAGCATCGGTTTCTTGTATCTCGGAATCTCCGGATGTAATCATTAACCGATTCATCTTTTGTTTGTCGCAACGACGCTAAATCTACTAAATCCAATTCATAGTCACCGGAGAAAAAATGATCATGAAATTTTTGTTCTAAATCCCCCCATGATGAAATGGAATTAGGAGGTAAAGTGGCGTACCATGCAAACTGTTGGGGTCGTGCTTCGGTGCGCCGAAGGTCTCACACGAAGAAGCAGCTTCGGCTGGAGTCGTCTCCAAGAGATGGCCGAAGGTTCCTTTTCATGGAGCTTCGGCGTTTTAAACCGACATAGAGATAGAATGACCTTTTTATTCATATAGGTCTGAGTCAATGTTGTAAACATTTGTAAGGGGCATAATTGTAATTTGTCACAGGCTGCGACCTGTGCTTATAAATAGATGAACAGTACCTCTGTACTGTTCACGTGAACCTGTCATTTGCCTTCGCATCACACTTGTATTCCTGCCTTCCTCAGGACCGAAGGTACATTTGTCATTTATATTCGTTCGTATTAATAGAAATGGAAATGATTCTATGTTAACATTTGAATGTCCATTTTATATCTCATGGTTTATATGAATGCTTCACCCTATGTTATTATGCTTACGAAGGTGCGTCCTTCGTAACCTTCGTCCGAAATTCCTTATGTCCCGAAGGGATATAATGAAGTGGAGGACGAAGGACCTTAATATTTAACATTTTCTGTGTTGCCTTGTTCTTAACTCTTAGCATTTGAGAACAAGCCCCCAACATTGGCGCCCACCTCCGGTGAACTCACTTCCACTTTTCTGAGCTGATGGCTTCGTTCAACAATCAAGCTGGAGCTGCTTCGGCTTCGAAGCTGGTGCTCCCGATAACAGGCGGTTCTTGCTCAGAGCCGGCTAACAAGAAGCAGAAGAAAGAGGCTCAGAGAAGGGTGCAGCATGTTGGAGTACAGGGACCCTTCATCAAGTCAAAATGGTCTCATATTCCAATTACCTTCTCTCAGGAAGACCTTCAGCTTAAGGATTATCCTCACAATGATGCTATGGTTATTTCTTGCGTGATCAAAGGATTTCTGGTCCACAATGTCCTAGTTGATACAGGCAGTGCAGCTGACATTATATTTGCTAAAGCCTTCAGACAAATGCAGGAGCCCGAAGACAAGATTCATGATGCTACGCACCCTCTTTGTGGCTTCGGAGGGCGGCAGATTGTGGCACTTGGGAAGATTACCATGCCGGTAACCTTCGGATTTGTCAACAACACAAGAACTGAGCAAATTGTGTTTGATATTGTTGACATGGAGTATCCTTACAATGCTATCATCGGCCGTGGCACTCTTAATGCCTTCGAAGCAATTCTTCACCCAGCTTATCTCTGCATGAAGATACCTTCGGACCAAGGACCTATTGCTATTCATGGAAGTCAGGAAGCGGCTAGAAGGGCCGAAGGAAGCTGGACTGACTCCAAGGCAATCCATAACATAGATGGGGCTGAAGCTTGTGAACAGTATAAATTCAGGAGGGAGAAGGCAGCTTCAGCAGATCAGCCGAAGCCCATGTTATTGTGCGAAGATATAGCAGAGCAGAAGGTGTTGTTGGGCTCCCAATTATCTGAAGATCAGGAGAAAACCTTGATAAGGTTTTTATTCAACAACAAAGATGTCTTTGCATGGTCAGCTAATGATCTCTGTGGAGTAAATCGGGATGTTATTGAACATTCGCTTAATGTTGATCCATCCTTCAGACCCCGAAAGCAGAGGCTTCGGAAAATGTCTGATGATAAGGCCGAAGGGGCTCGTAATGAAGTAAAAAGACTCCTCAGTGCAGGAGTTATCAGAGAAGTGAAGTACCCAGAGTGGCTAGCTAACACTGTTATGGTGAAGAAGGCCAATGGCAAGTGGAGAATGTGTATTGATTTCACAGATCTCAACAAGGCTTGTCCGAAGGATGAATTTCCGCTGCCAAGGATAGATTCTTTAGTTGATGCAGCAGCTTCTTCGGAGCTCATGAGTCTCCTGGACTGCTACTCAGGCTATCATCAAATCTGGATGAAGAAGGAAGATGAGCCGAAGACTAGCTTCATAACTCCAAGTGGTATATATTGCTATCTTCGGATGCCTGAGGGGCTCAAGAATGCTGGAGGGAGTTTCAGCAGAATGACTGCGAAGGTTCTCCAATCTCAGATAGGCAGAAATGTGCTGACTTATGTCGATGACATCATTGTAAAAAGCACGAAGCAAGAAAATCATATTGCTGATTTGCAGGAGACCTTCGCCAGCTTCAGACAGGCTGGTCTGAAGCTAAATCCAGAGAAATGCGTCTTCGGAGTGAAGAAGGGCAAATTTCTTGGATGCTTGGTTTCAACAAAGGGAATCGAAGCTAATCCAAATAAAATCGAAGCTATACTTCGAATGGAGCCACCAACCACAAGAAAGGGGGCCCAAAGATTGACAGGAAGGCTGGCATCTCTCAACAGATTTATATCCAGATCAGCAGAAAGAAACTTACCATTCTTCGAGGTGCTGAAGTCAGCTGAAGTCTTTCAATGGGGCCCAAGTCAACAAAAAGCCTTCGAAGAGCTGAAGCAATATTTAATAGATCTCACAACATTAACTCCACCAACGCCAGGGGCTCCTCTGTTGTTGTATGTGGCAGCTTCGCACTCAGCGGTAAGTGCGGCACTTGTTCAGGAGAAGTTTGATGGACAAGTCAAGAAGCAGGTCCCAGTATATTTTGTGTCTGAGGTCCTCAGTGTCTCAAAGAAAAATTATACAGAGCTGGAGAAGGTGTTGTATGCCGTCTTAATGGCATCCAGGAAGCTTCGGCATTACTTTCAGGCATTCAACATTATTGTTCCTTCTTCGCAGCCGTTGAAGGACATCATGAGGAATAGAGAAGCTACCGGGCGTATTGGAAAATGGGCTGCGGAACTTAATGAATTTTACATTGATTATGTGCATAGATCCTCAATTCAGTCTCAAGCATTGGCAGATTTCATTGCCGACTGGACGCCAGGGGCTCAGGACGAAGAAGCAAATAAAGATGCCGAAGCATGGACAGTGTTTTGTGATGGCTCTTGGGGAACCTTCGGAGCAGGTGCAGCTGCTGTGTTGGTCTCTCCGTCCAAGGTTAAAACTTGCTATGCAGCAAGACTTGACTTCAGCTGCACAAATAATATCGCTGAGTACGAAGCTTTGCTCCTGGGTCTTCGGAAACTAAGGGCAATGGGGATCAGAAGGGCAATTCTTAAAACTGATTCCCATGTTGTTTCGGGTCATGTTGATAAAAGTTGCAAGGCTAAGGACCCGAAGCTTGAAAAATACCTAGACACGGTCCGAAGGATCGAAGCTTCCTTCGAAGGATTTTCTGTTAAGAATATCCCTCGAGGACAAAATGAGCATGCTGATTTATTAGCCAAGTCTGCAGCACAGGGGCTGCCGCTACCTTCGGACGTGTTCTTCGAAACAATAAAGGCACCTTCAGTGGAGCTACTTGAAAGAGCAGTCCTCAACATTTCTCCTGTGTACAGTGAAGATTGGAGAACTGAAATAATCTCTTACCTTCAGGGTAACTTCTTATCAGATGACGAAGCTTATAATAAAAGGATAGAGGCAAGAGCTCGTCCTTATGTCATGATAGAAGGGGAGTTATACAAGCATGGAGTTTGTGCCCCGCTGCTCAAGTGCTTGTCTAGGACCGAAGGTATAGAGTTGATGAAGGAGATACATGCAGGCCTGTGCGGATCCCACATCGGATCCAGGCCGTTACTTGGAAAAGTGTTCCGTCAAGGATTTTATTGGCCGAAGGCAGCTTCGGATGCAGCGGAGTTAGTTCAAAAGTGCGAAGGTTGTCAAAAATGTGCAAGAGATCAAAAGCAACCTTCGTCTTTGACACAGCTGATACAACCCATCTGGCCATTGCAAAGGTGGGGCCTCGATTTGCTGGGTCCATTACCACCGGCTCAAGGCAATTTGAAGTATGTTATAGTAGCTGTGGAGTATTTTTCCAAGTGGATTGAGGCGAAGCCATTAGCCACAATAACTTCGGCCACTGTCCAAAAGTTTTTCTGGCAGAATATTGTCTGTCGCTTCGGAGTGCCGAAGGCTATCACTGTAGATAATGGAACACAGTTCGACTCCAAAGATTTCAGAAATTTCTGTGATCAAATTGGCACGAAGATCCATTTTGCATCAGTCAGGCATCCGGAGTCGAATGGGCTTGTTGAAAGGGCCAACGGCATCATAATGACAGGGATAATGAAGCTAATTTTTAATCAACCAAGGGGAAAATGGCCAGATCAGTTGACCAAAGTGGTGTGGAGCCACAATACCACAACATCAAGGTCTACAGGCTTTACCCCATTCAAGTTATTATTTGGAGACGAAGCAATAACTCCAGAAGAAGCTAAAGCTGGATCAATAAGAGTGGTAGCTTCGGCAGAATCAGGTGCCGAAGATACTTGCCTTGTGGAAAAAGATGCCTTAGAAGGGATCAGGCTTCAGGCCGTGGAAAATATCAACAAATACCAGGCTGAAACAATCAAATGGCGAGATAGAAAAGTCCGGCTAAAAAATATTGAGCCAGGACATTTCGTGCTTCGAAGAGTGGCCAACCCGGATACAGTGGGCAAGTTGCAACTGAAATGGGAAGGGCCTTTCTTAGTAGCATCTTCGTCAAGGCCTGGTTCGTACAGACTAAAGGACATGGATGGCAATGAAATTCCAAGATCTTGGAATGCGGATGAGCTTCGGCGGTTCTATGTATAACTTGATGTAATTTTATCTTTTCTTTTCTTTTTTATGGCACCCTTTTCCTTTCTAAAGGGGGAGAAAGGTTTTTAATGGGGCCATCATATGTAATTTTCCTTTTTAGTTTTATAAGAGCAAAATCCCCCAAAAGATGTAAATGTAAAAGCTGAGAGCGCACCATCGAGTGCCGAAACTGAAAAAGAGAAAGAAAAAGCTCCGAAGACGTCCCTAAGGGGATGCAGAGCTTACAGCGAAAAGTCAACGCTGATTCCGCCGAAAGTAAAAGGCGAAGAAGCTCCAAAGACGTTCCCAAGGGAATGCAGAGCTTATACCGTCTAAGTAAAAGGCGAAGAAGCTCCAAAGTCGTCCCTAAGGGGATGCAGAGCTTACAGCGAAAAGTCAACGCTGATATTGCCTAAGTAAAAGGCGAAGAAGCTCCAAAGTCGTTCCTAAGGGAATGCAGAGCTAGTGTGTGGTTGTTTCCAAGTAATGGCTGACAATGTGGCTTCGGACATATGCTTCGGACATTCATTCGCGCATTGCATTACATCATAACATTTGCATGCATAAGCATTCATTCATAGCATCTGTGTACCAAAGTGGTTGCTTCGGCAGAAGGGAGAATTGGCTTTTTATGAATCGTTGTGTAAAAGAAAAGTTTTGGAGAAGAGGTTTTTATGACTCGTTATGCTATGTTATGTACGAAAGAGAAAAGCTTCGTTGCTCAGCTTCGTTGTATACAAAAGAGAATTGGTCTTTTATGCTTCGTTGTGTACGAAAAGAAGGGAAGGTGTTTTTTCGCCTTCGGCTCAAAATACTGATTTCGTCCACACCAAAGCGCCTCAAGCAAAGGGTAAGAATATATTACAAGGTATGTACAAGGTTCCTTGAAGACAGTCTAATTGTATTTACAAGAATTGTTACAAAAATATCCTGAGTTTTTCTATAGCATATTTCTACTGATCCTCATTAAGTTTCAGCTTCGGCAACAGCTTCGGCGACATAACTTAGGCGTCATCTTCACCTTCGTCATCCTACATAAATCAAGGAATTATAAGTAAAAATCAAGAGCAAAGGAAAAGGTAACTCCGAAGTATCATTTCTTACTGGTTCAAGATGACTTCGTGCTTCGTCTCCAGCTTTCTCCCGCCCGCCTTTTGTCCATATCATTTTTATAAATCTATTGGAGATACTTCGGGCGAGGTCAGGCATATCATCCAGGATTGATGGAGATAAGGTGAAGTTGGGCCTGTTGACAATTTTTCCGTGTTCGCAGCCGGCCTTCAGAAATGCAGCAGCGGTACCCCGAGAAGCCACCCAGGCACAGAAGTCACCATGCCCAGCTATGACTTCGTCGAGCTCGTCAATCTCCCCCTCAATATGTTCGAAGGTCTTCGGCAGATCTTCAGCTGAGGGGGTGAATTTTTCACTACTGGCTCCAACTGAGTAAAAAATCTTTCTTAGTCGTTCAATGCACTTGTTGCTAAATTTCAAGCAGTTTTCTTGAAGATTTGTCAGTAGTTTTCTCAAATCTGAATTTTGCTGAGCTTCGACTTCAAGTTTTGCAGTAAGATCTTGTTTTTCTCGTTCGAATTGCTCAGACTGGCGGAGAAGCTTCGTATTCAGTTCTGATATTTTTGCTTCAGCTTCCGCCAATAAACCTTCGGTTGCCTGGAGCTCAAAGTTCTTTTTCTCGAAAGCATCTGATTGCTCCTTTATTTTGTTTTCCAAATTTCCAATTATAACTTCATGCTTTTTATCTTCAAGATCTTGTTGCATTTGCAAGGCTTTGCTCAGCAGCATACTCTGTACGAACACAACCTTCGTCAGACATGTTTTTATTAGAAGCGACAAAAGTTAGGTGGCAAGTTGTTCACCTTGAAGTTGGAGTAAAATAAACTACCAACGACATGTTGTCGTCGGTAGCGGCTGATGTCTGACTCTAGCTTCGGAAAACCGATACTCTTTGATAGAGTACCGATTACCTTAGCACCAGTCTGGTCTCGAATGCAGCCTAGTTTTTCATCATCTACACCTCCAAATAGGAGGGCACCTGACTTGTAGCCGCAGGATTTGGCATATTCTTTAAGTTCTTCTATTTCGTCCTTTGTCAGTTTTTGCCCAATTAAATTCTGAAAGGAGTAAGCTTCGTCATCCGAAGTATCTTCGGCTATTTCTTTTCCTTTTTCAGGCACTGTGGCCATGGATTTTTCAGTAGCAGCACCGGCTTCTTCTGCATCTATGTCTTCCAAAATTTTGTTAATATCCTCAATGGTTGTTTCTAAATTAACCTCTTCGGCTGTAGCGGCTTCGCTAGCCGCGACCTCCGAAGGGGCAACTTCAATGTTCTTGGTGCCTTCGGCAGCTGCTGTTTTCTGAACTGAAGCTCTTGGAGGTGTCTTATCGATAACTTCAGTTACCGCAATGATTCTTTGCCGTTTGGGTTTGCTCATCTTCGCCTGATCTGGCTCATCCACCTTTTGAAAAAGCTTCGTCAGTTGGAGCCCTAATGGACTTAGCTTCGTGGGCATAGGTTCAGTCATTACCTTTAAAATTTCTTCCACGTCGCTGGTAGAAGGCGGTGTGGGGGTCCTCTCTTCTTCGGATATTTTCCGTTTCGGACTTGATATTTTCCTTTTCTTCGGGATTTTCTTCTCTGCTGCTGGTTGCTCTTCATCCTTTGTCAGAATTTCAGTTACTCTTTTCCTTTTGAGGCCCTCGGCACCCTTGTTCAACTGCTCGTAGTCTGGGTACTCGAAGCCCAGGGCATCAAATACTCGGTTCAGCCTTCGCTTCGGTCGGGTGCCGAAGGCCGCTGTCATTAATTGATCCTCTCTTTTGGAGTAATTTCCCAAGATTTCATTGCACATTGTCTCAACTGTATCTAACCACTCTTTGCAGGGTTTCTTAAAGTACTTCTTGAATTTAAAGTGATAGGGCAGACGGACCAGCTCCCCCTTCTTCTTTTCTCCCTTCAGCTTCGGCATTTCCCACTCTTTTAAAGTAGGGAAAACTCTGAATGCCAAAAATTCCTGAACTAGATCCCTGGTGCCAATATGTTTTGAAATGATTTCAAATTCACCCAGAGCGGCCCAGGTAGGACCCTTTAAATCGCCGATGCGGCAGCGTGGCCTCGTCTCTCCGAAGATTAATTCCAGAGGGCTTTGTACCAATTTTTCTCTGTCTTCGTCAACTTTTACGTAGAACCACTCAGACTTCCAGCCTGCTGGCCATTTGCTTCGGTAGCTGATGACAGGACACTTTGTTGTCTTTCGGTAGGCAAAGTTATAGCAGCCGAAATTATCATGTAGTCCATCTTTTCTGGCCTTTGTTTGGTAGTGTAATTCGTGAACTCGGCAGAAGCTGTCAGCAAACGGTTCCACGGCTTGGCTCCGAAGGGCCCAGATATAAACATTGAGCCTAACGATGGCGTTAGGAGTCAATTGATGAAAATAGATACCAAACCTCCTCAATATCTCTGCAATAATATTGTGTAGAGGAAATCTCAGCCCAGCCTTTAAAAAGCTTTTGAAAATAACAATCTCATCCTTCCCTGGCTTCGGGGTGGTTTCTTCTCCCCCGAAGCGAAGTAGCTTCTTCTGATCTTCATTGAAATAACCTGCTTTTACCATCTTCGAAAGGTCAGCCTTTGAGACAGTTGATTTCCCAAAATCCAGGTGACTGGGCTTGCTGGGCATGGCAATGTGGTAGTCATCCTCGGGGTCAGTCCCTTCAATGTTTTCTTCTTCTCCTTCGGCTGTTGTTCGGTTTGCTTCGGCAGCAGGCCTTTCTTCCGCAGTCACTAGACCGGAGCGCTGCATGGCTTCGGAGATGGGCACAGTGTCCGAACCTTCGGCTTCGTCTCCCTCACGTACAACTTTCGCAGTAGATCGCACTCGTGCCATGTGATTCTGAGTTTGGGGAAGTCAGAAACTTTTTTCTTTTTTCTTTTTTCTTTTCTCCGAAGCTCTCCTTTCTGACGAAGCAAGCGTCGAGACGGACCTTCGTTCGATTTTGAGAGTCAAGCTTCGGCTATCGTGGAAAATTTTGTCAGCAAAACAGTGCAAATAGCAATGAATGCTGTGGTAACTTCACACCTACCCGTTTGTTTATATAGTACTGCAGGTAAGAAGGCGAAGCGGCAAGATTTTTACACCAGACGGGCGGTCACTTGTACTCGCTGTGCAGTGGACCGCAAAGACCAAACAGTAACTCTGCAAGGTGGGCCTGGCACGTGCTCGGAAGCCGGATCGTTTCTCCGCAACGAGCTCAGGGAAGGTGTTTTTTGGACCTTCGGCTTCCCGAAGCTGAAGAGGTTTTTTTTCACGGGTCAAGCTCGTTACGAAAAACGATCTAGCACCGCGAAAGGGGCTACTGTTGGGGTCGTGCTTCGGTGCGCCGAAGGTCTCACACGAAGAAGCAGCTTCGGCTGGAGTCGTCTCCAAGAGATGGTCGAAGGTTCCTTTTCATGGAGCTTCGGCGTTTTAAACCGACATAGAGATAGAATGACCTTTTTATTCATATAGGTCTGAGTCAATGTTGTAAACATTTGTAAGGGGCATAATTGTAATTTGTCACAGGCTGCGACCTGTGCTTATAAATAGATGAACAGTACCTCTGTACTGTTCACGTGAACCTGTCATTTGCCTTCGCATCACACTTGTATTCCTGCCTTCCTCAGGACCGAAGGTACATTTGTCATTTATATTCGTTCGTATTAATAGAAATGGAAATGATTCTATGTTAACATTTGAATGTCCATTTTATATCTCATGGTTTATATGAATGCTTCACCCTATGTTATTATGCTTACGAAGGTGCGTCCTTCGTAACCTTCGTCCGAAATTCCTTATGTCCCGAAGGGATATAATGAAGTGGAGGACGAAGGACCTTAATATTTAACATTTTCTGTGTTGCCTTGTTCTTAACTCTTAGCATTTGAGAACAAGCCCCCAACACAAACGCAGTTCCTGTTAAAGATAATGAAAACAAACGTATGCGAAATGCCTCTATGTCGGCCAACTCTCCTAATTGTGCTAAAAATTGGCCTATGTGTTCACGTGTGTTTTTCCCTTGATCACCCGAAAACTTTGCGAATTCGGGTATCCTGGTTCCCTGTGGGTATGGGTGGTGATCAAATCGGCTGTCATAAGGTTTCCGATATGATTGCCCCCCAGGGACCATGCTTACTCCGAGCTTATCTCGGAACGCCCCGGCTATTTCTTCCCTTACTATATCAATGGCAGCCGGTGCGAGACCACCGGCTCTCTGGTCAAACATAGATGGGGTTGGCTGGATATTAGCATGCTGTCTTTCCCCCCATTGGTTTGAGTTACGTGGTGCATTTTCATTTGCCCTATATGGGTCATAGGTTTGATTGTTTCTTTCCGGCCTCCTGGATGGGGCCGGAAAGCTTTCCTGGGCTCTAGATCTTGAATTAATGGGTTGATGCATTGTATAGTGTGATGGGAAGTGTTGCTGGGACGGGCGAGGATTTATGTAATAATCTTCCTCAAAAGACTCCTGCACGGACTGTCCGGATACGTACCCGAACCGTCCGGCTGGGTAGTTTGGGTTCTGTGTCGTGTGTGGTGGCTCGGGCGCATACCTAGGTAACTCATTAAAAATAGGCCCGACTGTTGCTGGCCCGGACGGTCCGCGCTCACGTGCGGACGGTCCGGGCATGTGCAGATCGGCTGGTTTGCTGCCGATTTGCGGTTGCTTAGGGTATGTGTCCATCGGCATCCCATAAAGGGGTTGTGACTGGTCGTGACAACCTTTAGCCGATGTGTTACACGCGTTATTTCCTAACTCGACCTCGTGCGAAGGAAAATTTGCGGTACTAGATTTATCAAATGCACGTACTAGTCTCTTAAGATCGCTTTGCATACCCCCTATGATGCTCTGCATTTGTTCACGCTGATCTTCTACATAATTTCTAAGAGATTGCAGATCGTTGGTATTACTTACATTGGGGTTATCTGGCGTGGGTTGGAGCGAAGCCGGATCCGTCGCCCGATGTCGGACGACCTTGTTGTTCCTGTCCACCTTGAAGTTGGCCAAGAACTTTGCTTTCGCCTCCTGGATCATCCGCTCCTTGTGCTCCTCGAACTGGAGCTGCTCGTCAGCCGGCAAGGTTTCCCAAGTCGGCTCTATGATGTTGCTTGGAGAAATATCAGAGCTATCCCTTGAACCGGCCATTGAGGGCCGATTTGATGAGCTTAGATATGTCTTCCCCAGCGGAGTCGCCAAAAAGTATGTTGACGTTTTTTTGGAGCGCCAATCACTCAACAAGAACCGTGGCGGTGCACTCTGCACAGGGGCGGACGGTCCGCGCGCAGGGCCGGACGGTCCGCGGCCTGGTGCGGGGCGCGGTGGTGCTCTCTGCGCAAGGGCGGACTGTCCGCGGCCTGGGGCCGGACGGTCCGCGACCTGATGCGCGGCTGGGGCTTCTGCCTGACGGCCGGACGGTCCGCGCCCTGGGGCCGGACGGTCCGCGCGTACGCAGGAACGGCGGGAGATCGCCGACGGCGCCTGGATCTCGCTCCCGGGAGGGACCCCGTCGGGGAGTAGAGATCCTAGGTTGTGTCTAGGCTCGGGCCGGCCGACCTAGACTCCTCTAATCGACGTAGAGCCGAAGAGAGACGAAGAATTTGGGGATCGAGAGGCTAAACCTAAACTAGACTAGAACTACTCCTAAGATAAATGCGGAATAAAAGTTGTATTGATTCGATTGTTGATGATTACAAATCGGCCGTAGACCTCTCTATTTATAGAGGAGGGGGCTGGACCCTTTACAAACTAATTTCCGAGCTTTTCCCGTGATTTTAGCTAACAACCGTAACACAAAACTCGGAACCCTAATCTGTTCTGCGCACGCGCGGACCGTCCGGCCCACAGGCGCGGACTGTCCGGACCGCGGACCGTCCGGCCTCAGGGCCGGACCGTCCGGCGGCTCATTGTTGGTTCGAACAGAAGCATACCAGATTTTGCCAGACCAATTTGTGCGTTAATCTCGAGCAAAGTGTAAAAAGTTAATTATGCTTGCTTTAAGTTAAAGATTCCTTATTCTTACAACTAGCAAGGGTTTATATTTAATATCATGGGTGGCTTGGAAACTACTCTCTCGGTTCTAAATTATAAGACGTTTTGACATTTTTGGATTTGTAGCTTTAGCTACACATCTAGACAGTCATGCCCAGATTCATATGTATCTAGAAGCGTTAAAAATGTCTTATATTTTGGAAAGAGAGGAGTATATAAGAAAGCCTATTAAGACAAATTACCCTTTATGGCTTTATACGTTTTGTCAAATTAGTGCAAAACTGCAGCTAATCACTTCAATAGTGACTGAATCAAGAAACTATATAGCTCTAGGCGTTAGCTAAGCTTTCCTGTTTGCATGACTGCACTTAAAGGTGTACTTCATTGAAGGAGGAGGTCAAAAGTTTTCGCTTTTCAGAAGTATAAAGCATTCCCCTTTTTACATACAACTAGGACGGCATTGTTCAAATTTATAAGTAGCTTCTCAGCTCAACAGTTAGCACTATTCTCAAGTGGCTATAATAATGCTTCCTTGGAGGCACGGAATACCATAGCAAGCTCATGGAAACCACCTTGTCTACTACGTTGGCAAAAAGCGTTCAAAGTATCGCCATAGCTCGCAACGCACTGTATGCAGGCAGTTGATCCTCAGTTTTGGTTAATAAATTAATAAAAAAATATTTTATTCACTTTGAAACTCAGCTAAATTAACGAGTCATTAGTTTGCTGTTCAACATAAAGCAATCACACACGTCCATATCACAACATTGTACTGCACAGAAGTTTTCACATTTTAACTGTCAAGCATTTTCTGGACCTTTCGATTTCGTAAATCGTAAGAGGCTTTGTCAGACACAAACATGACCGAGTGCACAATCCAAACAGAATATTCAAGGAAGCAAACAAATACAACTACAAGCAAGAGATAGTAGTTCCTGGTTTGCTTTACCTCCATTGCACTGCCGTTACTCATCAGATCTGCCGAAAGCCACCGAGCATGGCCGTTGCGCCCACTTCCCTTACCATCAGCCTCCAAGATCTTGCTCTTACTTCTCGACCTCTTGGACACCTAAAAATCACAACACCAATTGATCAACCACGGAACAGAGAACCGCCAATTGGGACAACAGGACACCAGAGCACCCACCTTCGTGGAGGCGCCGCTCCACAGGACCAGGCTCCGGCGCGCCGCCGCCGCGTCCCCTTCAAGCAGACCACCGCTGTCCATGTTCTGCCAGAATGCGTCGACGAGCCTCCTCGCCGACGCGGACGGCAGCGTCCCTTCGGCGACACGGTTGCCGCTGCCACGGCAATGCCGGCTCCGGGACGACTCCGACATGTCCCCGCCCGCGCTGGTCCGGTGCCGCGGCAGCCGCACCGCGGGCCGCCTGGACCGCAGCCTCCTCCCCACCGCCAACGGGTCCGAGCCCCCCGACGACGACACCGCGCGGCGCTTCCGGATCTTGTTGGCCAGCCTCACTGCCGCGGCGGCGGTAGCCTCGTCAGCAGCTGCTCCTTCCTCCGAATACAGCCTCGGCATTGCAAGCTAAGCTCCCAAGATTCTTCTCGCCTCCTTCTGCTGCTGTTCGCCGACACCAGCCAGGAAGAAGCGCAGAGCAACGCGACTGCAGTCAGTGCTCAGTCCCACCGGTCACTGATGCGGTCAAGGAGTGGTGTGCCTATGATGACAAGACTGTCACATCAAACCGATCGAAAGGGAAAGAGAAACTAGGCGAAAGCAAAAGAGGTAAATGATGGAATCGATGCAGCTTTAAAAGAAGGCATAAGAAGCAGGGTCCGGCGAGTGGAGCAAGAACTGGCGAGCAGAAGAGGGTGGATGTGACCATGTCCATCACACACACAGACGCACACAGAGCGCCATTGGGATTTGGGAACCAAGATTCGTCCCCAGTCTCGCCTTTGAACAGACCAGAGTCCAGAGCAACGAACCAACGATGATCGTCTCGAAAATGCGCGAAAAAGGCGGCCCCGAAATTTGCAGTGGGGTTGTCCAAGATTTAAAATGTGCTTGATTTGCAAAGAGATACTCCGAAGAAGGAAACAGCTTTCGCAGAGACCAAGGAACACAGAGTTCTATGGACCACAGAGCTGCCCCAACGAACGTCGGCACCAGCGGGCAAGAGCCTCGAGGTCGCAGAGAAAAAGCATGGGCGGGGAGACCCAAAGGAAAAGGTAGTAGAAGAAGAAGAAGCAGCCAAGTGCTCGCTGGCATCGAAGAACAGAGTGGCGTACCCATTGATGTGCTGCCTGGCCTGCCTGTACGAGCTCGGTCGATCAGCTGCTGCGAGTGCTGGCTCCGGCCCGTGCTGCCATCATGAGGCTTTGGAGCTTCTGCTCAGGCGGCGCATCGCAAATTCGCAACTCGCACGAGTGGGGAGATGGATGGACGGGGGACAGGGATGATAGGGCGGGCGTGTGTCAGTGCTCCCCCGCGTACTGTTGTGTATCGTCTACGTCGTGCGTGCATGTGTCGATCTGCTTGAGGTCGGGCCGGGCAGGGCGCGTGAGCTTGTCCCTCCATGCCGAGGGTGGTCCGGTGGTGCGTATGATTGGAGCTTGTCGGAACGGCGGGCTGGTGGCGGTGGAGCATGGACGTACGCTAGCTACGCCCGCCGGTGAGGGGTCTGGGGAAGCGAGGGATAGGCGGGCGAGGTTGGGAGCACGAGGGAGTAGGACGTCGGCTTGCGGCGGGCTCCTGCGGCGCTGTACGCTGCCGGACCGGGGGCCCGGGAAGAAGATGAGGGTGGCTGTCAGACTCAGCACATGGGCCGTGCCGTTGTTGTACCTATGCCTTGTATTTGTTTGCCCCTATGCACGTGTAATTGTGTAAACATCATGTTGGGACATATCCGGAAACTTATACGGATATTAAATTTTTTATCTTCTTTTTCGATTACGAATAAATAGCTCATAGAATCTACCATATAAATTTGATTATTATTTTTAGTACTGATCTTATTATTCATAAAATGTAAACCTCAAATTTATTCAATCTTTTCTCAAATGGTAGATATAAAATCCAGATATGGATTCATAGGGATGAAAACGGTCGGAAACGGTCGGTAAACACTAAAACCATTACCGTTTTCATATTTTTTATCGGAAACAAAATTGAAAACGGTAACTCCGGAAACGGAAACGATATCGGTATTTCGGAAACATCGGAAACGAAAGTTCGGTGCGGAAAATACACCGGTAACGGTCGAAATCTAAAATACGATCGGTAAACATATCAAACTTCACAATAAAACAAAATTGACAAAACATCACAAATACCACAAGTTCACAATTCATGATATAACAAGTTCACAAGGATCACAAATTTATAATATAAAAAGTTTACAAAGATCACAAGTTCACAATATAACAAGTTCACAGTATAACAAGTTCATAAAGATCACAAGTTAACATACTCAAAGTTCACAATTCACAATATCCACTCGATTTAGTTGACGTGGCATGCTTACTCATGAAATATTTTTTCCTTACATAAAGGGTTTTTTCACAGCCTCACAGGAAAACCCTAAAATCTAGTGTGTGGAAAAGACAGACTGTCGGCTCTCTATCATTATATATTACTAATACATAACATGTGCATAGAAAATGGTGGATTCGTTCGAGAGACCAAATCGTTAATCTCAACTACCTTCCAACACCATCTAACCCCAAAAAAATTTTAAAGTGTCCAAAAAATACAAAAATAAGTAATCCTTATCCAGAGATGTACAGGCGATGCGAAAAAATCACATGCTGGAAAATTCCGAAAAAAATTCCGAAAAAATTCCGAGACACAATTTCGGAAATTTCCGAGACATAAATCCGGTAATTTCCGACAAAAACCGGTAACCGATGGAAACGGTCGGTAAAACACCACGCCGATTCCGATACCGATTCCGATAGAAAATTCCGAAAACCGATTCCGTTTTCGAAAAATACCGTTACCGATGAATCCGATCGAAAAATTTCGAAATCGGTTTCCGGAATTCCGAAAAATTCCGAAACCGTTTTCATCCCTATGGATTCAGATGATTTTTCATATTTTTTATTGTAGGGAGTAAATAATACAAAAAAACTATGCAAATTTTATTTTTATTTCTGTAATGTGCTTAACAACTTAACTAAAAATTAATATCCAATTTTATGCAAATATTTTTTAAAGTAAGTTTCTCCTATAATTAGGATGTTTAGAATCCATCCCTATAAATATGTTTTTACTTTGATATGTGTGAGAGAGTGAGAATATATTTTAACATGGTTTGTATACGTATTGATTTGCCACGATTCCACTGTGGGTGTGTTTTGTTCAGCTTTTTAAACCTGAATTTGCTTTGAAAAAAGCAGAAACTGAACCAAAGAGGTTTAACTTATCTGCAGCTACTTTAGAAAAGCAACTTTTATATAGTATAAATTTGAAAGCGACTTTAATTCTGCTTTTGTTGCTTGTCCATGTTCGCCATGTTAATAAATAGAGGTTGTAAATAGAAAAAAAAACATTAAAAATTAAGTGTTATAAAAATGAAAGTAATTTTTTAATTAAAACAATATTTAAAATTATGAATAAAAATATTTTTAATATAAAATGTTGATTAAGAGATATAGTTAAATAAAGTGCATTTAAACAATGTACACTTCCTTTCTATGGCAATCAACAATAGGGTCGTAAGGAAGATACAAAGGAGACATGTTCCCTTCCTTTCCATGGCAACACAAGCACAAGAGACGGAAGACAAAAGGTAGGGAGACTCTTTCCTTGTTATTTATTTTGAATGATACATATTTATTATATAGAAAAATTGTTGACACCTTTTTAGAGGCGCCAATTACTTCAAAAGAACCAGCGGCGGTGCTCTCTGGTCAGGCGCGGACGGTCCGCGGCATAGGGCCGGACGGTCCGCGACCTGGGGCGAGGCGGTGGTGCTCTCTGGTCAGGCGCGGACGGTTCGCGGCATAGGGCCGGACGGTCCGCGACCTGGCGCAGGAGCTCGGGTTCCCTGCCTGACGGCCGGACGGTCCGCACCCTAAGACCGGACGGTCCGCGCATGCGCAGGGACGGCGGAAGATCGCTGGCAGCGCCTGGATCTCGCTCCCGGGAGGGACCCCGTCGGGGAGGAAGATTCTAGGAGTTGTCTAGGCTCGGGCAGGCCGACCTAGACTCCTCTAATCGACGTAGAGTCGAGGAGAGGCCGAGAATTTGGGGATTGAGAGGCTAAACTAGAACTAGACTAGAACTACTACTAATTGTACAGGAAATAAATGCGAATAGAAGTTGTATTGATTCGATTGATGATGATTACAAATCGGCCGTATACCTCTCTATTTATAGAGGAGGGGGGCTGGACCCTTTACACAACTGAAATCCGAGCTAATTCTGCGGATCTAGCTAACAAACATAGCACAAAACTCGGAACCCTATTCTACTCTGCGCATGCGCGGACCGTCCGACCCACAGGCGCGGACCGTCCGGACCGTGGACTGTCCAGCCTCAGGGCTGGACCGTCCGCGTGCTCCTTTTGGTGCCAAACATATGCCCCCTGCCTTTTGGTGGAGCTAGGCAAACCAAAAGCACCTTAATCCGATGTGATCACAATGGCTTTCTTAAGCATCTTGCCACATACTAGGATGGTACTGCTTGAGGAAACGCCCATTCAAAGCTTTAGGCAAATCCTTGCCTTGTAATGTTTGTAGCAAATAGGCGTTACCAGACATTACCTGTTTTACTTTATAAGGACCCTCCCAGCTTGGCGACCATTTCCCAAACTTCCGGTCTTTATTCCTTAGAGGCAAGATGGTCTTCCACACCAGATCCCCTACTTGAAATGACTTTGCTTTGACCTTCTTGTTGTAGGCCCTGGCTACCATGATTTTGTCCTTCTCTATTGCTCCCAAAGCTATCACCCTCTTGTCGGTTACCTCATCAATATTATCCATCATTGAATCATAATAATCAGTGACGGTTAGATCATTTTGTCTGGCAAACCTGACAGCATTCAAACTTATTTCCACAGGCAACACTGCTTCCTGCCCATAGACAAGCTCAAAAGGAGATACTTTAGTAGCACTATGTTTAGATATTCTATGAGCCCATAAGGCTTCGGACAAAATCTTATGCCAATGCTTAGGATTATCAGATATCTTCTTTTTTATCAAATTAATCAACGTCCTATTACTAGACTCGGCCTGTCCATTGGCCTGAGCATAATATGGAGATGAATTAAGCAACTTAATCCTATATAGTTCAGCAAATTCACGTACCTCCTTTGACATAAAAGAAGTTCCTTGATCTGTAGTCAAGATCTGGGGAATGCCGAATCTATGAATGATATGCTCAGTTATGAACTCAATTACCTCCTTGTGTGTCATGTTCTTCAGAGCAACGGCTTCATTCCATTTGGTAAAGTAGTCAGTGGCAACTAACACGAACCGATGCCCCTTTGATGATGAAGGATGGATTTCTCCAATAAAGTCTAATCCCCATCCTCTGAAAGGCCAAGGCTTGATGATAGGATGTAATTCGGCTGCAGGGACCAACTGCAGGTCGCCAAATTTTTGGCACACTTGGCAACCCTTGTAGTATTTGAAACAATCAGCTATCATGTTAGGCCAATAAAAACCAGACCTTCGCAAGAACCACTTCATCTTTGGAGCCGATTGATGGGTACCACAAATTCCCTCATGTACTTCGGCCATGGCTAATATAGCATCATCTGGGCCCAAGCACTTAAGCAAGACGTCGTTGACTGTTCGGCGGTAGAGTTCATCACTCATCAAGACATACTTGAAAGATGTACGCCGAATGTTCTTATCTGTCTTGATATTGGGATTTCGTAAATAATTAAGTATAGGCATCCTCCAATCACTTGCATTGGCTTTATTATCAGCCGATTCAATTAAGAGAACATTTCTGGTAACCTCGGACGGTCCGGCGTCTCGACGCGGACGGTCCGCAACCTGGGGAATTGGCCCTACACCGGTTATCAAATTTTCAGTGTCGTGAAATCTCCCTCATTTTATCCGATAACCTAATGCATCTTGTGCCAAATTGTTAGCTCTATGATTCTCAACTCTAGAAATATGCCGAATACTGAATTCGTCAAAAGAATGGATTATGCTCCAACATTTTTCAAGGTAACTATTTAGAGTACCATCAAAGCATTGATATTCTTCTAACACTTGTTGGACAACCAGCTGAGAATCACCAAATGCCTTCACATGTTTTACTCCCATACAATTTAAAAGTTCCAAGCCGAATAAGAGGGCCTCATATTTGGCTTGATTATTAGTGCAATAAGTTTTCAATCGGCTAGAGAAGTCGAAGGAGACATTACTTGGTGAAACAAGTACGATGCCAATTCCTTGCCCTTCATTGCAAACCGATCCATCAAAATATAAAGTCCAAGGAGTAATAGTAAGGTATGGCATGTCTAGTTTATGAATATCATTAGTCCGATGTTCTACAATGAAATCCGCTACGACTTGGCCTTTCATAGATTTCAATGGTTCATAGGCCAAGTCATATTCTATGAGTGCATAAGCCCACTTACCAATTCTACCACTCATAATTCGGTTATGCCACATGTATTTGATCACATCGGCTTGACCAGAAATAGTGCAATGACTAGACAGTAAATAACATCTACATTTGGTGCATGCATAAAACAAGCATAAGCATAATTTCTCAATAAAAGTGTACCTTGTTTCAGCATCCACCAACCTTCGGCTTACATATTTCACCACATGCTCCTTCCCCTCAGTTTCTTGTGTTAGAACAGCCCCAATGACCTTATCTTCAGCTGCAATGTATAATCGGAATGGTACTCCTACTCGTGGCGCTTTTAATACGGGAGCCAAAGATAAGTATTTTTTGATGAGATCAAATGCTTCTTGCTGTTCTGCCCCCAAGCGAATTCGGCATCATTCTTAAGCCGAAGGATAGGGGTGAAGGCATCAATCTTCCTGGCTAGGTTAGAAATAAACCTTCGTAAATAATTCACCTTGCCGAGAAACTTCTGCACTTCGACCTTACAAGTCGGAGGTCCCACATTCCGAATAGACTTGATTCGGTCAGGGTCTATTTCTATACCATGTTCATGGATGACAAATCCTAAAAACTTACCAGCCGACACTCCAAAAGCACATTTACGTGGGTTCATTTTCAAACCATACCGACGCATTTTATCAAAGGCTTTGCGCAAATCAGCTATATGAGGACCAAACTCAGCCGATTTGACTACAATATCATCAATGTAGACTTCCACAGTGTTTCCTAACAACTCATGGAAGATCAGATTCATAGCCCTCTGATAAGTAGCACCAGCATTTTTAAGACCGAATGTCATGACAACCCATTTAAATAAACCAATGAAGCCTGGACATATAAAGGCTGTTTTAGACGCATCCTCTTCGGCCATGAAAATCTGGTTATATCCGGCATTACCATCAAGAAAGCTAATAATTTTATTTCCTGATGCATTATTGATTAATATGTCGGCTATGGGCATAGGATATTCATCTTTAGGAGTTGCTCTATTTAAATTGTGAAAATCAATGCATACCCTAAGCTTACCTGACTCCTTCTCTATCGGCACAATATTGGAGACCCACTCTGCGTATCTCCAAGGTCTAATAAAATTAGCTTCTAGCAGCCGGTGGATTTCGTCCTTGATTCGTGGGAGAAGATCTGGATGAAAGGTTCTAGCTTTCTGCTTGAAAGGTCTGAAACCGGACTTAATAGGCAGCCGATGTTCAACGATCTCTCGGCTTAGTCCAGGCATCTCAGTGTAATCCCAAGAAAAACAATTGAATATTCCTTCAATAGACCGATCATCTTATTTCTAGGATCGGTCTCCAGGGTCTTGTTTACAAAAGTCGGCCTTGGAGTGTTACCATCTCCTATGTCAATCTCCTCCAAAGGATCGGCCGATGTAAATCCCTGTCCTAGTTTATCAAGATCTCTGAATTCCTCTATCATGTCCCCTACAGAGGAATCAGATGGTCTTTGTGTGATGGCAGACTTTCCGGTCTCGGCGACCGGATCATCCATAATACTGTCTTTTCGCTGCGGTAGATGTTCGATCTTAAAGTCCGAACTGTTTTGGGAAAGACCAGACCATCTGGCTTTAGGATCCGAACTGTCCATGACCAAAGACTCATACACTTTGTGTGTATTCATCATTTAAACTCTATTTAGGATTTAGCCGATTCTCCATCGGCTCTAGCATTACAGGAATGAAACCTTTCTTATCTATACTTATGAACTGATAATCAGAAAAATCTACTCCTATGAGACATGTAGCAGTCTCATAAGTCCAGAGTATAGGGGCATCGACCACAGCGATGCAGGCCGATACATTAGCATGTACTTGTTCTACCTCATCGCCTACCCATTGTATTAGCATTTGATGTAATGTAGAAGGTATACATTGATTGGCATGAATCCAATCTCTGCCCAGAATTAAACTGTAATTTCCTTCTACATCAGCGACGAAGAATGCAGCAGCAAGGGTCTTAGTCCCGATGGTTAATTCAACGGACGTGACTCCCCTGGCCTTAATCGAACTATCCCCAACACCGCTGAGGGTCATGTTGGTCTTGACAAGTTCGTCATCTTGTTTACCTAATTTTCTGTATAATGAATAAGGCATTAGATTTACAGCCGCCCCTCCATCTACCAACATCTTAGCAATCGGTATTCCATCAATGTGACCGCGCACGAAGAGCGACTTTAAATGATTTACCGATTCCTTTGGTTTAGTAAAGGCGGCTTCTTTAGGACCGAAATCGAACTGGGCAACAACAGGTTCATCGTCGCCGATAATAGTACAATCGGCAGAAAATGCAATAATATTTACATCCATACTTGGGCGTTCTGGAGAAGCCTCGTAGTCAACCAAGTCTTCTCCCAGCAGGTCGTCTTCTTCCATTGATGTTGGTGTGTCGTTGGAGGCTTTCTGGTGCGGTGCGGACGGTCCGGACTCCGGGGGCGGACGGTCCGCGCCTGGTGCAGATTGCCCAGTCTTGCTGGCCAGGCTACCTGCCATACCTGCAGGGTGCTGTACAAGTGTTGTTTCATTTTCTATTTTTGTGGCCGTTTGATTTTCCTCAACGGCCTTTGGTCTACATTTCTTTTGCGGTGGCGGGTACTGTGGATGTGTGTCATTGAATATCTTTTTCGCCTCCTTTTCCTGGCTCTCCTTCGCTCTTAGGCGCTGTAATTTCCGCTTTTGCGATCGTGTCAATCCCGCTGGGCACCATCGAGGCATGGAGTATTTTGGATCGGCTGTTTTGATGGTAGCCGTATCTTCTTTTTTGGTTATGTTGGCCGATTCACCAAAAATCATCGGCCCTTTATTATCTTCCTGTATGACAATGTCTGCAGTACCTATTTTGACGACGTCCTTCTTTGTTGTCCTTTTGGTTGTTGTAGGTACATGCCCCCCTGCCGGATTGGTCGGCCTTGGAGGCCAAGTAGTCCGGCAATCCTGTTGGGTTTGTGCCTGGTGACCGGATTGAGCAGTGCTCAATCGGTCTTGTACTGGTGGCGTCAACCTGTCAAAAATAGATGTTTGGGGTGCCCCCCAGGCGGGGTACTGTGGCATCCCAAATGGACATGGTGGCATGCCCCACATTTGATTTGGAACATATGGTGGAGGTAAATATGTGTATGAATATGGCATAGGCGGATAAGGGGGTGGAGGTTCCCATGTCGGTATGTTAGGTCTCAATTGTACAGTAT
Source organism: Zea luxurians (assembly GCA_029449295.1). Classification (NCBI taxonomy): domain Eukaryota; kingdom Viridiplantae; phylum Streptophyta; class Magnoliopsida; order Poales; family Poaceae; genus Zea; species Zea luxurians. The sequence goes on from JAOPSE010000009.1 coordinate 121,125,325, forward strand.
AGGGCTGGGCAAAAAATCCGTAACCCGAAACCCGAACCCGGAATACCCGAACCTGAACCCGAAATACCCGAAACCCGAATTTTGTTCGGGAATTTCGGGTAACAACTTGCAAAACCCAAATTTAGTTCGGGTAATTCGGGTATCACAATCGGGTACCCGAAATACCCGAATTACCTGAACTTTAATGTGTCATGTACTCATGTCATGCTTAATTATTAATTTGTACATTTATAATTATGTGTATGTGTGCATAACTTGTGATTGTAGATTGCTTGTGTTTTATATGTCCATGTGTATCATTATTCAAACTATATTTTTATACTAATTTAATAGGGTGTATGTGTTTTTATGAAGGTGACACAATAGTTCGGGTAGTTCGGGAATACCCGAACCCGAACCCGAAATTTCGAGTACCCGAAATTTCGGGTATTGCAAAACCCGTTGTAATTTCGGGTATCGATTCTCAAAACCCGAAATTTTAAAAACCCGAATTACCCGACCCAAAATTTTCGGGTAACCCGAACGCCCACCCCTAGTACAGTATGACCTTTCATTTCTTCCGATTGGTGGGGTGGTCCAATCGGTCTGACCTGACGTTGCTCATGAATGGGTGAGCGGGGTCGCTTTGCTGGCCGGTCACTGGGGTCGGCCTTCTTTTTTACGTATTTAGACAATAATTGATCAAAAGTTGGGCCGGCTTTAACCAACCGACCAGCTGTCTTGACTGTATTTGTTTTCCACGTACCTATCTCTAGTCGTCGTGGTTTGAAAGTACGTGGCCGTTGTGAGTCCTGAGTACGGCCGGACCGTCCGCTGGAGTTCTCCGGACCGTCCGGCGGGGTCCCGGACCGTCCACGCCTATGTGCCGGACCGTCCGGGATGCGCAGCACGGGTTCCTGCATCTGTCTCCCTGTCTGCGCTTGCCCCCCAGTGCTATAGGCTGTGATGGTCACCTTCAGGGTCTCCCCTCCATCGGGACTCTTCTCGGCTACCACTTTCCTGCAAGAAACTTTACGATCCCCATCGGCCTCTTTAGCATTGCCGATGATTGTCTCTTTGCCTTTGCCTTTATCGGCTGTGTTTGGCCGAACCAGGACTTTCTTGCCCTCGAAGTCAATCATGTTCATCGGAAAGGGCTCTGTACCCACCTGCATTTCCTGAAATTTTAATCGTCCCTCGTTAATGGCCGATTGAATCTGTCGCCGAAACACATTACAATCATTAGTGGCATGAGAAAATGAGTTATGCCACTTGCAGTATGCACGACGTTTTAGCTCGTCGGTAGATGGAACAGTGTGATTTATTTTAATGTTGCCATTTTTTAGTAATTCATCAAATATTTTATCACACTTAGCAACATTAAACTTAAACTTAACCTCCTCTTGCCGTTTCTTTTGAACCGGTTGTAAGGAGGAACAAGCTGAAGATTTGGCCTGTTTTGGCCAAACCATTTCAGCAGCATACACTTCTGCTGATTCGTCATCTGAGCTACTTTGGTCGCATTCTACTATATGTACGTTGTGACGAATTGTTTTAGCAGTTTCTTTGCTTCGGCTTTCACAAGCCAAAGCTCTCTGGTGTAACTGTGCTAGTGTAAAAAATTGGATGCCTTCTAATCTTTCTTTTAAATAATATCGTAGACCATTAAAGGCTAATCCTGCTAGCTGTTTTTCTGCTAAATGAATTTGGAAGCATCGGTTTCTTGTATCTCGGAATCTCCGGATGTAATCATTAACCGATTCATCTTTTGCTTGTCGCAATGACACTAAATCTACCAAATCCAACTCATAGTCACCAGAGAAAAAATGATCATGAAATTTTTGTTCTAGATCCCCCCATGATGAAATGGAATTAGGAGGTAAAGTGGCGTACCATGCAAACACAGTTCTTGTTAAAGATAATGAAAATAAACGTACGCGAAATGCCTCTGTGTCTGCCAACTCTCCCAATTGTGCTAAAAATTGCCCTATGTGCTCACGTGTGTTCTTTCCTTGATCACCCAAAAATTTTGCGAATTCGGGTATCCTGGTTCCCTGTGGGTATGGGTGGTGATCAAATCGGTTGTCATAAGGTTTCCGATATGAATGCCCCCCAGGGACCATGCTTACTCCGAGCTTGTCTCGGAACGCCCCGGCTATTTCTTCCCTTACTATATCAATGGCAGCCGGTGCGAGACCACCGGCTCTCTGGTCAAACATAGGTGGGGTTGGCTGGATATTAGCATGTTGTCTTCCCCCCATTGGTTTGAGCTACGTGGTGCATTGCCACTTACCCTATATGGTTCATATGTTTGATCGTTCCTTTCCGGCCTTCTAGGTGGGGCCGAAAAGCTTTCCTGGGCTCTAGACCTTGAATTAATGGGTTGATGCATTGCATAGTGCGATGGGAAGTGTTGCTGGGACGGGTGAGGATTCAGGTAACAATCCTCCTCAAAAAGGTCATGCGCGGACTATCCGAACATTGGCCCGGACCGTCCGTGATTATATGCGGACCGTCCGTCGTTGTATGCGGACCGTCCAACTGGGTAGTTTAGATTTTGTGCCGTATGTGGTGGCTCAGGCGCATATCTAGGCAACTCATTAAAACTAGGCCCGACTGTTGCTGGCCCGGACTGTCCGCGCTCACGTGCGGACGGTCCGGGCATGTGCAGATCGGCTGATTTGCTGCCGATTTGCGGTTGCTCAGGGTACGTGTTCATCGGCATCCCATAAAGGGGTTGTGACTGGTCGTGGCAACCTCTAGCCGATGTATGACGTGTGTCATCCCCTAATTCAACCTCGTGCGAAGGAAAATTTGCGATATTAGATTTATCAAATGCACGTACTAGTCTCTTAAAATCGCTTTACATACCCCCTATGATGTTCTGCATTTGTTCACGTTGCTCTTCTACATAATTTCTAAGAGATTGTAGCTCGTTGGTATTACTTACATTGGGGATATCTGGTGTGGATTGGAGTGAAGCCGGATCCACTCGCCCGATGTCGGACGACCTTGTTGTTCCTGTCCACTTTGAAGTTGGCCAAGAATTTTGCTTTTGCTTCCTGGATCATGCGCTCCTTGTGCTCCTCAAACTGGAGCTGTTCGTCAGCCGACAAGGTTTCCCAAGTCGGCTCTATGATGTTGCTTGGGGAAATATCAGAGCTATCCCTTGAACCGGCCATTGAGGGCCGATTTGATGCGTCTATATTTGTCTTCCCCAGCGGAGTCGCCAAAAAGTATGTTGACACCTTTTTAGAGGCGTCAATTACTTCAAAAGAACCAGCGGCGGTGCTCTCTGGTCAGGCACGGACGGTCCGCGGCACAGGGCCGGACGGTCCGCGACCTGGCGCGAGGCGGTGGTGCTCTCTGGTCAGGCGCGGACGGTCAGCGGCACAGGGCTGGACGGTCCGCGACCTGGCGCAGGAGCTCGGGTTCCCTGCCTGACGGCCGAACGGTCCGCACCCTAGGGCCGAACGGTCCGCGCGTGCGCAGGGGCGGCGGAAGATCGCCGGCGGCGCCTGGATCTCGCTCCTGGGAGGGACCCCGTCGGGGAGGAGAGATCCTAGGAGTTGTCTAGGCTCGGGCAGGCTGACCTAGACTCCTCTAATCGACGTAGAGTCGAGGAGAGGCGGAGAATTTGGGTATCGAGAGGCTAAACTAGAACTACTCCTAATTGTATAGGAAATAAATGCGAATAGAAGTTGTATTGATTCGATTGATGATGATTACAAATTGGCCGTATACCTCTCTATTTATAGAGGAGGGGGGCTGGACCCTTTACACAACTGAATTCTGAGCTAATTCCGCGGATCTAGCTAACAAATATAGCACAAAACTCGGAACCCTATTCTACTCTGCGCACTCGCGGACCGTCCGGCCCACAGGCGCGGACTGTCCGGACTGCGGACTGTCCGGCCTCAGGGCCGGACCGTCCGCGTGTTCCTTTTGGTGCCAAACAAAAATAGAGTACCTTGGGGCTACCATTGGTATTAACCCACATAATCCTTCGTAAGGTTTCTTAACAATCCGTACTTCAGATTTGTCTGGTGCCAATTTAATGGTCCTGTGATCATCTTTGTTGATGAGACGGATGATGCTCTTTCAACGTGTCATATGCATCCTGGGAAAGTTCTTATTACATTAGGCCATACATCATTTTCAAGATTGGGAGTAGATCGGCGTGAATGATTTAAAGTGCCATTTTAATTCTTTTATTTTGGAAAAAATAGAGTCAACTTAATGGACTAGCTTATTTATCTTAAAATTTAATGTTCTATAACTTTTCAAGTTTATATATAAGTCTATCTCAAATTCATATGATTGTAAATGGACATTGAATCTAGAAATCACCATGCTAAATTTTTTAATCTATAAGACTATAACTTACAACATGGTATTTAACCCACTCTTTAATAGCAGAAATAGAGCACTAATATTAGCTTTCTTTTATTATACTAGGTGTATGCTCGTGCGTTGCTACGGAGTCAACATGTACTGGTAAGATGCAATGAGACGTAGAAGCACTATGATAAAATACATTGATATGCAAAATAATTATTGTTATTCTATACTTTTGTTAGTTACATACCTAAATAAAATATAGTACAATGACTGTCCGTTGCAATGACACACAAATTCGATAAAATGGTAATGTACAATAACTGCATAAAAAACGAATAACATACATTATTATAGATATAATTTTTTCACATCCTAGTTTTATATCAGACTCCCATCTTATTATTATTTTGTTAGACGAGAAACAGACATGTTAAGAAAATTGGTCCAAAACCTCTATAAAAGCCCCTCCAGCCATCTTTATCAAGCAACAGCCTGGTAGTTTTCATGACTGAAGATCTACTCTTACCATAGTTGTCCATAACCTGAAATCACATGAAAATAATAAAACACCCGGTGATGGAATTCTCACAATTACCATGCATGATAATAGATCCTTCTATGGCCGTAGTTAGCTACTTAGCTGTACTAACTTTAAGTTCGGGTACATAGCCTATGTAACAAAGGTGATATGATAAACAACCAACCTCTGCAAAGATCAAGAAAGCATAGATGTAATGCTCCAAGATGGATCACCTTTTTTCAAAGACCGGAAAAGGAAAAAAAACAAAGTATATTGGTGCAAAGAACATAATAAAGGTGCGCTAAGATACACATAATCGCACAGTATGTTCTAGGATCAATGCACTTCAATAGTCATGTTAACGATGGGGGAAGTCATGGAATGAGAAACATACCTTTATCAACAGGTTCAATACAAGTGGACCAACAAATTGAGAAGCATCATTGCCAATCTACAATGTTGAGAGAGAGAGAGAAAGATGATGAGCTACTGAGAATATCACAAAGTGTTTATATAATGGGGAAAATATTAAAACTGTAATTAAAAGGCACATCATCTAAATAGAATGTTCCATACTTCTTCTAGCACCTCGAGTAGGTAGTATATATAGGAGATGTGCATCAGTACAAATCATGGACATTTTTTCGCTCATCCGTGAATTGGTTGCTACAGGGTAAGGTGTGCGTAAAGAAACAAAAAACCGGTTTTGACAGACAGACATATACATACAATTGAGGTGAATTTGAATAACAAAGAAGACAAGAAAAAAAATTGATGATGGACATCTTTTTTGTGCACAAAGCAATAAATAAGCATATATGCAGTAGCACTAAAACCAAAGATAAACTAATAAACGAGTGAGATTTCATTTGAACCGGGGTAGAGCTTATCTAGTTAACCAGTTACCATATTACAAGACAACTATTAAAAACATAAGCAACTCCACTACTTAATGGTACCTAAAGAAGATATACCCCTAATTTAGAACCATTCTTATACTCAGACATTAGCATTTTATATAACTCGAGCAATCATACAAGAAGATGATGAGCTATCTCATCAATCCATTTTTTAATACCCAAGCCCAAATTGCTAGCCTCTTATAACATAAAAATAAATAGAACAGTGTTGTATTTTTTAACATATTTACATGCAAAAATTATTTAATGCCTTAAATCATGGGCAAAATGTTGTCAATAAACAAAAAACAAACATGTGCCAAAGTATATGTAACACCAGAAATGCCAAAAAGCTCTGCTCTCTTTAAAGCATGTCTGCCAAATGATTTACAACAAGCAGGCTACTAATAAATTAAGTTACATGACATTGCGATATAGATACCTTTGAATAAATCCATTGCATATGCTCTGCATCATCACCATCAAAAGGTTTTCCAGGATGAACCTAAAAAGTGAATATAACAGTTAGTAGTGTTGGGTCAATGTCTAGAGAGAAATAATGTGCAGAAAAGATAGTACCTCGTCCCATTTGATCAAGTGAGCATACTCAATGCAGTGAGCTGCAGTTCTTGGTGTCTTAGCGAGAGTACATAAGGGGAACTCAATTATTTAGAGAAAGAATACCTAACAAAAAATGGTATGGAAAAAGCATACCTAAGAAATCACAAGCCGCATAATTTATATTCCCATACCAATTGAATCCAGACCAAGGACAACTATGTGGAACTGACTGTAAAACTCTATCTCTTTATCTCCAATCCTGCAAAAAAGAGGAACAATGTTCACCCCATTAACCCACTCCATAACCCTCTTCGCTGCTACTTCAGCCTTGGACTTCCCAATATATTGAACTTTGTACAATAGACAGCCAGCTATAGTTGACACAATAAAGATGACAGGCAAATTTATATAAAAACAATATATATCTTACAAAGGCACAAAATAGTTGCAGGTCCAATGAAGTGAGGCTTCAGCTTGTGTGCTCACCATAAAAGACAATACAAATTTAGAGCTCTGTCCTGATGTTTGATTGTTTCGTTCCGCTTTCCAACCATTAGTAGCACATTGCTGCAGAAACAAAAAGCTCATAAGCAACAAGAAATGTTTGTGCTCAGACAAAAGATTACAACAGCATGCGCACCACTGTCGAAGACCACCAGAGCGGTAGAGTTGTCTGCCCGGACCTCCTTGACAGGCTCGAATCGGCTGAAGACCGTGGCCAGGTGACGCGCGGAAGGCACGACGTGTGTGCTACTGAAGTTGAGCACGAGCCCGACCCCGGCTTCGTTGTCACCACTGCCGTCCTTGCGCGCTGGAGGAAGCTGCTCGTGTGCTGCCGCTACCGCGCACCTCACCATGTGTGGTGCTGGCAGTATAGCCGCCGGAGGTGGAGGAGGAGCGCAGTTGCCGTTGTTGGCCGTCGTGGCCCTGAGGACCACCGGTGAGAGCGACATGTTCTGCGCGGTGCGGCTCATGAGCTTCCCGATCCTCGTGGGCGTGGGCGTCTGCTGGGCCGGTGTGCGCAGCGGGAGATCCTCCAGCTCCAGCGCTTCGTAGTCGCCGGTGCCACAAATAAAATTCACTCTCTAGCCTTCTGAAATTCAATGAAGCTGAAACCACAATGTTTACTGATTGTGTTAAATGCCTTATCACATTCACATATTATAGAAAGAGACATAAGCAGCATACCCGCGCAAAACCAGGCTGCCTAATGGGTTCATCTACAGGATCAAAATTCAATATGTCTTTTTTTGCCTCTCCATTTAGCCATTTGATCTACTCCTCGGCTTCTGCAATGATGAACCGTTATTAGTGCATGCTTAATGCTGATCAATGGATCAATGGAAATGCTAAGAGTGGCCTTCAAGCTGATCCAAGGTCATGAAGAATGTTGTTGGATCTAAAATATTCTATAACTTAGATTGATCGACAACAGGCACTGGTTTGTTGCAAAGAAAATGATATCAAGAAAAGTTAGTTTAACGACATTCAAGCTCACACTACTCCTGGAGATCCATAGGAAGGTTTTTGCCTAGCAAACAGTTTGCCTTCTAGTATCCTTCGTAGCGAACCGAGCCCGTTTGCAGTCCAGCGCTGGCCTTCTTCCCTGTTGCTCTTTGCTGCCATTTGTAGAGGGGCTATCTTTCACTCCATCATCATGGTAGAGAACCTGAATGTCCCTGTGCTCATTGTAAGAGGGTGTGAGGCCATGCAACAGTCAGCACAAGAATAAGTGGTTAGCTAGAATTATTTTTATTGGTACATCCAACAATTTATTTTTAGTTGGGGGCTATTTGAGCGTCAAAAGGGCATATATGAAGATTGCCAACAACAGTTAGGTATCTATAATATTGCATTATTTTATGATAAATCTGAGATATTGATATTGTCCTTATGTTATAAATCTAAATACTTTGGTATAGAAATTATCACTCAAGATCCCATATAACCCAAAACATAGCACATACTGGAAAATATCAGACACCCAAATCCAATTCATTTGGAGGCCTAATCAGAGCTAAAGCCAAGAAAAATGCACAAAGATGAGTGCGGCGAGAGCTTATGTGGGGCTATAGATGCGTAGCTTTTATTACATACTACCGATAGATTATATCTAAATTCGTATCAAACCATATAGATGTTAAGCATTCAGTTTTCTGAGGACCTGAATTTAAAGATTTAGATTTAGTTCTCATAATTGAAGTGCAACCTTTCAATTGTGTTTTGAAAATAAATAAATCGTGAGAAACATTTGTATGAGCATATATGCCAGGGTAATGATTATGACAAGGGAATGGATATGGCAAGGTCATGTAATTACCTGTGACTGGGAAAGACCAGAGAATGTAGCTAGTGATGCTCTTGACTGGGGAGACACATATACGATAAAAGATTTATCAGTGTTTATGCTTTGTCCCTTGGTGATAGCTAAGATCACACTCAGAATCTAGTTAGACTCAATGGGACAAACTTGAATTGAAAAATAAATAATTTGTTCAAAAATAACATGACCTGATGTGTCGAGTGGTATACTGCGCATGTGCATTCCCAATCCAGTAAGACCCAATGTGGATTGGGAATGCAGTGAGCCTGCAGTGACCATTCCATTAACATTTCATTTACACGTATATTAATTAAATGCTAATGAAACTGCCTTTTGAGTCTGAAGTGACCATAGCCTTCAAATTGTTGCTTTCAGATTCCGCTATTCTGAGCACGGCTCCGAGCATCATCATGAGCTTTGTTAAGAACCTAAACAGAAAAGGATTGTATTGAGGTTAAAACAACTCAACCAAAAAATTGAATACTCCCCTAAATGACATAAAAAAGTTATACATACATAATAATGGAAGCAAAAAAACAACACGTTTTAGTGGAATGCTAGTTTTCAAATTCAGATCTAGCATATTTGAAAAGCAAGGAAAATGAAGCACGTACACCCCTTGGTGGAGGTCTGGCAGTGGCGCTTGGCTTCTTGATGCCGTTCTTTTGTGCCTTGTATGACTGGTTATGCGCCAAGTAATTCTTCAACTTAGCCCTAAATCCCTCTTGCTCCTGCTCCTAGTCACCTGCGGTTCCGCCAAGAAATCAGGAGATGAAGAATCGAATCCAGAGAAGGCCTCAAGAGGAAGACGAGGAGTGGCGTAGTTGACAAGCAAGGAAAGGGAAGCACATTCAGATCTAGCATAGTTGAGATTTGAGAAGCAAGGAAAAGGAAGCACGTACCCCCTTAGTGGAGGTCTGGCAGCCGCACGTGGGTTTCTTGATGTTGTTCTTATGCGCCTTGTACGACCTAGATCTAAGCTCCTCCATCACGGCGCCTCACTGGCTCACTGCTGTCGCAGGTCGAGGAGATTAGACTATTTTAGCATACAACATAAGCAAATAAGTAACGTTTACTTATGTCATACTAAGCATTGATGCACATAAGGTTCAGATACACACCAAAAAAAGAGATAAAAATTACAAGATTCCAGAATTATCCATAAGCAATAACGAACCTTCTCTGCACCAAGTATTTAAATTATGCTACCAGGTTGTTTGGCCAAGTTTACCAAACTTCCACCATGCACAATATGGCACCAACTGATTCACCCACCAGTGTTGTTAGAATTGGGGTGATAATGTTCATCTTGCTTCTTAAATAGTCATATAGTAGGGCCAACACATGATCATATAGCTCTCTGATATTTAACAAGTCATGTTCAATAACTTCTGTTCCCATGGATATTACTGCAATCACCTTTAGATATGTTTCTAGCTCTTCATCAGACAATATCTGAAAACAATATAGTTCTCACTAAACAGTTCCCATAGTAGTCAAGGAGATCATACATAGATGTCAACAATTACATCTGAGAAGTCAAGGTTGATTGCATTAGCTCTGTTGCCCATCACCTTCACAACTTTGGCATACTAAATATTATCTAAAACTATTTTGATGAGCTTTGGAAAGTGCCAGCCATACCATTAGCGAACTCTAATGGCATAAGTGATGAGCTCCTTGTCAAGATCATCCAATAAGACAATGCCGTGAATAATCACGATATCAACCTGCAGAACAGAAGTAATAAAAAACACCTAAACATGTCAAAATGGATTCTTTAATAATAAAGACCAAGAAGAATCTTCAATAATCTATACCTGATGGGTATTTACCCATTGCCATCTCTAATCTAGACATAGTGTGTATCTAAGTGCATACCAAAAGCTATGTATCTAGAAAAGCCAAAATGTCTTATAATTTGGAAAGGAGGGAGTAGCAAGGTACAAAGCTTTAAGTAAACCTGAGACTACTGGTGACAAGGCTTAATGATTAGATTATCGACCCCAATGAAGCTGGCAGCACCTAGGTGCAATCCTTTTTTAATATCTAGGTCTTTTGTGGTTGCAGGTATTAGGGTTCAAGGTTTGGGGACAAGCACACTACATTCTCTTTTGAGTTTTGACCATGATGGTCAAATGTATCCTTCCTTTTCTTTTTTCCCTTTTAATTTGGGACTTGGTTCTGTATTCCTATCTTTTATTCCCTCTTAATATAATGATGATGGGCAGCTCTCCTGCCGGTTTGTGAAAAAAAAGAGAAGGGACAAGGCGACAAGCAGAAATGCCAACAAAAAATTGTGAAGTTCTGGGGTGGTAGACTAAATAAAGAGCCTACTTTGGATTGGCATGTCTCCTAATTTACTTATTAGAATGGTATTTTCCAGGTGGTAAAATTTTGAAGCATCAGAGATTCAACTTTGCATGATTAAAATGCAATTGTGCAAAACTGTACCCTTATCACATATGCACATTCAGTGCTGAGAAAACATCCTATTTGGTACTATCATGTGAACCTACTGAAAGAGGGCAGGGGCTTAAGAAGAAAATAGTTAAACTCAACTTATGTTGGGTGGGGCTGAGGGTTATTCAGTAATTCCAAGCTAGACATTGCCTGAAGTTACACAAAGTTTTCAATAATCAAAACTCATAAGATGTTACACATTATCAGTCTGCAACAGTGAAACTAACTTCAAAACTACAAAACTCAATTTTAACTTCAATTAGGAGTAATGAGTTCTCAGCTATAATGGATCAGCCTATAGCAGTAGTCTATAAATTCAATGATTCACACAAATTAGGCTAAAATAAATTACATTAGAATCAAGGTATGCCAATTCAAGAGTAGTATGGGTAAAGCACTGGTGATGCAAAGATGCTAATAAATAAACTGAAACCAGGCAGTCAAGTACGATACAAGCAGTCAAAACTTCAAGTGATTCACAAAATTATCTTCACAAATTGATAGAGTTCTCTTTCTATGCACAACGTGGTGAGTGGGGTACAGCGGCGGATCAGACGAGCTGAGAATCGAACACACGCAAAGCAGAGGAGGTAGGAAGGGGAACCCCAACACAGCTGGTAGTGGTAGGTACCTCGGGAGCAAGAGTAGGGGGCGTGGTCGTCCGTCGCCCGCTTACGCTAACTGGGAGGGGGAGGAGCGTGACCTGTGGCTGGGATTCAAACCACGGGAGCACAGAGTGGGGCGACACCCACCGTCACTCGCGGCGTGGCATCCACCGGTCACCATCGCCTGCGTCGAGCGGAGCAGGCGCACCGGAGGGCCGAGCAGGCTCCTTCTTTGCCACGGTGATGGCGGATCGGTGTCCACAGGAGCTCCACTTACAGTCACTCGCGATGTGGCATCCACTGTTTGCCGCCGCCGTCGCAGATCTGGCACCGTGCATCGAGCGAGGGGGCAAGGATTTTGGGGAGGGTCTTGTGGTGCCTCCCCTCGGCGGATGCGCGGGCGGGCAGATAGCGTTGAGGGAGGGATGCGCTGGGGCGGATGGCGAGGATGGCATCTGCCACAATCCACCGATGCCCGGATGCGGCAGCAGCGACCTATGGAGGCGGGGCGGGCTCAGCATCCGCGACATCGGCCTAGGAGGACGCCATGGCACCGGGTCTAGGAAGGGAGTGGGAGGGTTGATCTGCATAGTGGGGGCTGTGAAGGGAGCGGGATGCACGGCGATGGCGAAGTGCGATGCGGCGGTAGTCTCGAAAGGAGGGGGGCGTTGCAGCTCAAGCGCGGCTGTGACGGGAGACGGACGGGGGTGAAGGTCGTAGAGGTCACCGCTTCCGCCCTCGTCACAGAGGTCACCGCTTCCGCCCTCGTCGGCAACGCGGATCGTGGCATCACCGCCGTGGGCGTCCACTCGCCTCTGGGCATGGGCGGCGGCGGTTGGACGAGGGTCGAGCGGGGGAGGAGAGCGTTGCGATGGACGATTGCGCGATGGACGAGTGTTGGCAGATTCAGCCTCGGGAGAGGGACGGCCGAGCGGGCGGTGGACCTCGAATCGAGCGGCAGGGTTTGTGACGAACGATGGTGGAGGATGGACGGACGGTGTAGATTAGCGAACGGCAGAACGGCAGACTACTATTACTGTCTTAATAAGTAGTATAGATGATTAGCAGTACTACACAAATGTATTTTATATATAACCATATTAGCTTAATTAATCTATATTTAAATTATGATTATTATAATAGATTTAAATCCAAAGATCTACACAGACCTGGGGTAATGCCACCATAGTGGTTTTGCACGTTGTTGAACTCCACCGTATTTGAAGTACCAAATGTGAGTTACAAGGATTGGAGTTGAAAATAACATTGGAGGACTTTGAATTTACTCAAATGCTTCTTTTTTTATTAGCTTTAGATACTGGTACTGGATACGTTTTCTCTGTAAGATAAGGTTTGCAAAGGCGGACAACGCCTTGGCCTTTGGCTACATGCATGTTTAAAGCTGTCTCCAGCAACGTTCGCTAAATTTCATTCTTTAAATAAATATTATCTATCTTTTACAGCATACTTTAAAAGATTTTGTCATCTATATCTTCGCCATCTCCAACAATATCCTCTAAATTCGGTCCTTTAACTACATTTTTTTTGCCATTTCACATAAAATCGTTATTTTAATTTTGGAAATTGGATCACAGTGAGTTTGAAAAACTTACATTTTTTTTGGAAATACATTAATCATCGTCCAAACCATTTTTTAATGGAGCCATCCCTGTCTTCCAAAATCCTATCAGTAAATATATAAAGGTTTTTTCTAGTGTTTTGGACACTATGAGCAACAAGACAACAACATGGAGCGGTGGCGCCTGGCCTTGCCTCCTCCACACAGCCTCGTCGTCATCGAAGCCGACACAGAAAGGAGGTGTTGCGCGCGATGGGAAGCTTTTGAACTAGCGTGGGAGCGAACGGGAGGCAGCGACACGGTAGGGAACAGTGGATAGCGAGCGATCGCCTGTGCACCACATTTACCGAGTGAAACGTGTCCGCCAAAATTTAGCGTCCCCTTTACAGGACATTGTTGGACGCGTTGGGTAGGACTTCATTCCTTAGATTTATCGTAACGGATGCTTTAGTGTCTGTTGCTGGAGACAATCTAAATCAAGATTTTCAAAGGCAGCTATAATGGCCACATTTGGAAATCAATTTAAAAACAAAAAGATGAGCCCAATGACAAGCCCATTCTAGAGCCCACCGCCAAGCTCTTACATGAGCCCACAATCGAGCCCATTCAAAGTGCGCCCCATCGCTGGGCCTACTCTAGACGCATTGAGCCCACTTCATATGTATGGTCGTTAGCTGTCTTCGGTGTATCGATGATACCATTTGAAGAGTAAAATTTGAAATTTGGAAGGAGATAGAGGATAGGATAGGAGAGCTTTTGGCCAGTGAGCTTGCTCACCACCGTGGACACCACCTAGCCAGATCCAACTACAATGGAGCTCTACTCATCTCTGCATTGGATCTATTATAAGGAGTGAGAGGGTGAGGCGATCTCCATGTCCATAGCGCCATTGGTAGGGTTGGCCTTGGGGGTGGGTAGGGTGTGCGGCCGCTCAGGGCCCCTAGAAGGTATGGGGCCCCTAAATATAAGTATAAGTATATGATATGTGCTATGGATATTTAGTAATTGATCTTGATTGATACACTATTCGATAGTTCTTTCGCTAGCTATAGCTTGTTAGGAATCTGAGAAATCTGAGAAACGAATCGATGAGCCTACTACAGTCACAGAAAACAAATCGTCACAGAAGATGATTATTGTCGTAGTGTATAGTGTACTAGTTCTTATATTATATGTTATATGTGTGTATTTTTTCAATCTCATGAACTAATAATTGGTCATTAATATATTCTATATAGAATTTTAAATTCAAAATATTTATCCAAACTCTTATTTTATTTTGGCACCAAGCGAGTAAAATACTAAGATAAGAGATTTTTGAATGAAGTATTACCTGCTACATGATTTTTTAAGAATATTGTAGAGGTGGATTCTTATCCTAATGTCTCTATTGTATATTGAATCTAAGTGATTGTTCCATTTACCAAAAAATTTAAAACTAAAATTATCGGAAAAATATTTATGGTCAACAATTATGTTTTTTAAAAGTATATATAAATATATATTACATACATACACAAATAGCATGAGATGAGAGGGGCACCAAGTTAGTTTTCATTCAAGGCCTCTAAAATGTCAAGACCGGCCTTGGCCATTGGGGTAGCTCACTGCGTTTGAGTGCATCCCTGATGCCATCATGAAAGGGGCTCACCTAGCCGGTTGCTTCTTCATGGCTGGACTTGCACCGCCATCAGAGGGCTCAACTCGACACCATTGCACTGCTTCTCTCTGCTAGACTTGCACCGCTGCCAGGAAGGTGGTGTAACCGTTAGGACTCAATCTAATGTCACACCCAGATTTGAGGGGTCCAAAATTGGGCGCGAATTCAAATGTGTGATAGGATCAAGTCTCACACATACGATGATTCATGGTACAGAATCGAATGTCACATCTTTAATATATAATAGAGTTCTGTATAGAATAGTTAAATAATTACATCATACGAAGAGAACGATCCAGTAACCACAGTTGACTGGGAGATGACGGCCTAGACCACTCACGAACTAATTACATCATCCTTCATGCACCTCAACCTGTGGTACCTGTTCTTGACCTGGGGGATTCTGAGTACAGCAAGAGTGAGCTCACATACGTTCATCGCTCAACAAGTTGTGGGGAATAATGTGTATGAGCTCGCTAAAGGTGGGAGCTCATGTGAAGTGTAAGGCTTACCAAAGGAGATGGTTAAAGCTGAGCATTGTTTGTAAAGTTGGTCAACATTTTATTAGCAGTTACTAAGTATAAGTAGATACCAACCCAAATAAATTAGAGATCACAATTGATAATGAAAGTCGCCTAGAGAGGGTGAATAGGCGGAATCTGAAATTTATAACTTAAAAGACAAACTACAAGCTGGGGTTAGCGTTAGAATTAAAACCGAGTCTAAATGAGAGGGCAAAAACAAATCAACCAAGAAATAAGGCGGATGACACGGTGACTTGTTTTACCAAGGTTCGGTTCTTGAGAACCTAGTCCTCGTTAAGGTGGTCACAAAGATCAGGTCTCTTTTAACCCTTTCCCTCTCTCAAACGGTCACCTAGACCGAGTGAGCTTTCTCCTTAATCAAACGGGTCACTTAGACCCCACAAGGACCACCACACACTTGGTGTCTCTTGCTTTGATTACAAGTCACTTAGAGAACAAGAATGAGGAAGAAGAAAGCGATCCAAGAACAAGAGCTCAAAGAACACGAGCAAAACTCTCTCTCTAGTCACTAGTTGTTTAGAGTGGATTTTGGGACTTGGAGAGGCTTTGATCCTTTTGAATTGTATCTTGTATTGATTGCACTAGCTCTTGTATTGAATGAGATGTCTGAAAAACTTGGACGTTGGAGTGGTGGTGGTTGGGCGTATTTATAGCCCTCAACCACCACATAGCCGTTGGGGAGGCTATCTGTCGATGGGCGCACCGGACAGATCGGTGCGCCACCGGACACTGTCCGGTGCGCCAGCCACGTCACCCAACCATTAAGGTTCTCAAGATTCTGACCGTTGGAGCGCTGACTTCATGTCGCACCAGACAGTCCGGTGATGCACCGGACAGGTACTATTCACTGTCCGGTGTGCCTCTGATGCCTGCTCTGACTTCTACGCCACTGTTCACGCACTGTTCACACTTTTGCAAACGACCGTTGCGCTGTTAGCCGTTGCTCCGCTTGGTGCACCGGGCAGTCCGGTGAATTATAGCGGAGTGCGTCCTGAGAAACCCGAAGGTGAAGAGTTCAATCTATACGGCCCCTGGTGCACCGGACACTGTCCGGTAGCACAACGGACAGTCTGGTGCGCCAGACCAGGGTTCTCTTCGGTTTCTTTTGCTCCTTTCTTTTGAACCCTAACTTCGATCTTTTATTGGTTTGTGTTGAACCTTTATGCACCTGTAGAATACATAATCTAGAGCAAACTATTTAGTCCAATATTTGTGTTGGGCATTCAACCACCAAAATCATTTATAGGAAAAAGGTTTGACCCTATTCCCTTTCAATCTCCCCCTTTTTGGTGATTGATGCCAACACAAACCAAAGCAAATATATAAGTGCAGAATTGAACTAGTTTGCATAATGTAAGTGCATAGGTTACTTAGAATTAAACCAATTTATAATTTCACTAGACATGCATGGATTGCTTTCTTTTAATTAACATTTTGACCACCCTTGCACCACTTGTTTTGTTTTTTGCAAATTCTTTTGGAAAGTCCTTTCAAAAACCTTTTGCAAATAGTCAAAGGCATATGAGTAAGATTGCAAGAAGCATTTTCAAGATTTGAAATTTTCTCCCCCAGTTTCAAATGCTTTTCCTTTGACTAAACAAAACTCCCCCTGAATGAAATTCTCCTCTTGGCTTTCAAGAGGGTTTTGAGATATAATTTCTAGAGGAATACTAATTTGAAAGATACCAATTGAAAACTTTATTTCGAAAATTTTGAAATTGGTGGTGGTGCGGTCCTTTTGCTTTGGGCTTAATATCTTCTCCCTCTTTGGCATTAATCACCAAAAACGGAGACTGTGAGAGCCCTTTGTATTTTCTCCCCCTTTGGTAAACAAGATATGAGTGAAGGATTATACCAAAATTGGATAGTGTCGTGGAATATCAGCAAGAGTAAATAATACGGATGGAGTTGAGTGGAAGTGTCGTTTTTGCCGAGTACTCCATTTCCCTTTCAATCAAAGACTAATACAAGAGATACTCATGGAAACACATTAGTCTTAGCCTTGGCATGAGAAGAATAAGAAATATGAATATGTACCAAATGAAAGAGACATGATCAAAGGTATATAAATGAGCTATGTGTGGAATATTTTAATCAAAATTCCGAGAATCAAGTATATTTAGCTCATTCCTAAGTTTGGTAAAGGTTTTCTCATCTAAAGGCTTGGTGAAGATATCGGATAATTGTTCTTTGGTGTTAATATAGGCTATCTCGATATCCCCCCTTTGTTGGTGATCCCTCAAAAAGTCATACCGAATGTCTATGTGCTTAGTGTGGCTGTGTTCAACGGGATTCTCCGCCATACGGATAGCACTCTCATTGTCACATAGGAGAGGAACTTTGCTTAATTTGTAGCCATAATCCCTGAGGGTTTGCCTCATCGAAAGTAATTGTGCACAGCAGTGGCCTGTGGCAATGTACTCGGCTTCGGCGGTTGATAGGGCTACTGAATTTTGTTTCTTTGAAGCCCAAGACACCAGGGATCTCCCTAGAAACTGACAAGTTCCTGATGTGCTCTTCCTATCAATTTTACACCCTGCCAATCAGCATTTGAATATCCTTTTAAATCAAAAGTGGATCCCTTGGGGTACCAAAGACCAAACTTAAGTGTGTAAACTAAATATCTCATGATTCTTTTCACGGCCCTAAGGTGAATTTCCTTAGGATCGGCTTGAAACCTTGCACACATACATACGGAAAGCATAATATCCGGTCGAGATGCAAATAAATAGAGTAAAGATCCTATCATCGACCGGTATTCCTTTTGATCTATGGATTTACCTCCCGTGTCGAGGTCGAGATGCCCATTAGTTCCCATGGGTGTCTTGATGGGCTTGGCATCCTTCATTCCAAACTTGTTGAGTAGGTCTTGAGTGTACTTTGTTTGGCTAATGAAGGTGCCCTCTTGGAGTTGCTTGACTTGAAATCTTAGAAAATACTTCAACTCCCCTATCATAGACATCTCAAATTTTTGAATCATGATCCTACTAAACTCTTCACAAGTAGATTTGTTAGTAGACCCAAATATGATATCATCAACATAAATTGGGCATACAAACAAATCTCTTGCAATAGTTTTAGTAAAGAGAGTAGGATTGGCTTTGCTTACTTTGAAGCCATTAGTGATAAGGAAATCTCGTAGGCATTCATACCATGCTCTTGGGGTTTGCTTGAGGCCATAAAGCGCCTTTGAGAGTTTATAAACATGGTGAGGGTACTCACTATCTTCAAAGCTGGGAGGTTGCTCAACATAGACCTCTTCCTTGATTGGTCCATTGAGGAAGGCACTTTTCACGTCCATTTGATAGAGCTTAAAGCCATGGTAAGTAGCATAGGCAAGTAATATGCGAATTGACTCAAGCCTAGCTACGGGTGCATAAGTTTCATCAAAATCCAAACCTTCGACTTGTGAATAACCCTTGGCCACAAGTCGGGCTTTGTTCCTTATCACCACACCATGCTCATCTTGCTTGTTGCGGAATACCCATTTGGTACCTACAACATTTTGATTAGGACGTGGAACCAAATGCCATACCTCATTTCTCGTGAAGTTGTTGAGCTACTCTTGCATTGCCGTCACCCAATCCGAATCTCTTCTTGCATCCTTGTGATATCCTGGCCCCTAGGATGGGATGTCCTGGACCAAGGCTTAATAGAATTAATAGAGTAATCATATCAACAAGGTGCATCTTCTTTTTCGAAAGCCTATCTCGAAAGAACCTCCAAGTTAAGCGTGCTTGGCTTGGAGCAATTTGGGATGGCTGACTGACCGGGAAGTTTTCTCGGGTGCGCATGAGTGAGGACAAAGTGCGCACCAAAGACTCGTGTTGGTCTGTGGGGACAATATATGATCCTAGAGAGCTGCCAGGAGTAAGTACCGCTGGTCCAGGGATTGGACGGGGTGTTACAAGTGGTATTAGAGCTGACCCTCGAGGTTTCACGGGCGTGTGTGGGCTAGGGGGTTTGGGTATATGGTGCATGGCGCATGTGGGCCCAGAGTGGTCACATGGCATGGCATATGACGACACTAGACACACAGACGTGGCTAAGAGGGGAGGTTCCTAGATTGGGGTTGACTGACGAGGACATCGGTCTTCTAAGGGGGTGGATTGTGATATCCTAGCCCCTAGGATGGGATGTCCTGGCCCAAGGCTTAATAGAATTAATAGAGTAATCATATCAACAAGGTGCATCTTCTTTTTGGAAGCCTATCTCGAAAGAACCTCCAAGTTAAGCGTGCTTGGCTTGGAGCAATTTGGGATGGGTGACCGACCGAGAAGTTTTCTCGGGTGCGCATGAGTGAGGACAAGTGCGCACAAAAGACTCGTGTTGGTCTGTGGGAACGATATATGATCCTAGAGAGCTGCCAAGAGTAAGTACCGTCGATCTAGGGATTGGACGGGGTGTTACAATCCTCTACCCTATAAGGCTTAATAGAGGAAACAAAGGAGTAATGCTCACAAAAATGTGTGACTCGAGATCGAGTAGTTACCCCCTTATGAATGTCACCGATGATGGTTGATCTTGTGCTTGTGGGGGCTCTTCAGATTCCTTAGGACACACATCTCCAATGGACATGTTCCTTAGCACGATGCACGGAGCCTCTTCATCATCTAATTCATCAAGATCAACTTGCTCCACTTGGGAGCCATTAGTCTCATCAAACACAATGTCACAGAAACCTCAACCAATACAGTGGATTTGTTGAAGACTCTATATGCCCTTGTGTTTGAGTCATATCCTAGTAAAAAGCCTTCTACAGCCTTAGGAGCAAATTTAGATTTTCTACCTCTTTTAACTAGAATAAAACATTTGCTATCAAAGATTCTAAAATATGAAACATTTGGCTTTTTACCAGTGAGGAGTTCATATGATGTCTTCTTGAGGATTCGATGAAGATATAACCGGTTGATGGAGTAGCAGGCGGTGTTAATCGCCTCAGCCCAAAACCAGTCTGGTGTCTTGTACTCATCAAGCATAGTTCTTGCCATATCCAGTAGAGTTCTATTCTTCCTCTCCACTACGCCATTTTGTTGAGGTGTGTAGGGAGAAGAGAACTCATGCTTGATGCCCTCCTCCTCAAGGAAGCCTTCAATTTGAGAGTTCTTGAACTCTGTCCCATTGTCGCTTCTTATCTTTTTGATCCTTAAGCCGAACTCATTTTGAGCCCGTCTCAAGAATCCCTTTAAGGTCTCTTGAGTTTGAGATTTTTCCTGCAAAAAGAACACCCAAGTGAAGCGAGAGTAATCATCCACAATTACTAGACAGTACTTACTCCCGCCGATGCTTATGTAAGCGATCGGGCCGAATAAATCCATGTGGAGTAGCTCCAGTGGCCTGTCCGTTGTCATGATGTTCTTGTGTGGATGATGGGCGCCAACTTGCTAACCTGCTTGACATGCGCTACAAACCCTGTCTTTGTCAAAATGAATATTTGTTAGTCCCAAAATGTGTTCTCCCTTCAGAAGTTTGTGAAGATTCTTCATCCCAACATGGGCAAGTCAGCGATGCCAGAGCCAACCCATATTAGTCTTAGCAATTAAGCAAGTGTCAAGTTTAGCTCTATTAAAATCAACTAAGTATAGCTGACCCTCTAACACTCCCTTAAATGCTACAAAATCATCACTCCTTCTAAAGACAGTAACACCTACATCACTAAAAAGACAGTTGTAGCCTATATTGCATAATTGTGAAACAGAAAGCAAATTGTAATCTGAAGAATCTACAAGAAAAACATTGGAAATAGAATGGTTAGGAGATATAGCAATTTTACCCAAGCCTTTGACCAAACCTTGATTTCCATCCCCGAATGTGATAGCTCTTTGGGGATCTTCATTTTTCTCGTAGGAGAACATCGTTTACTCCCTTGTCATGTGGTTTGTGCATCCACTATCAATAATCCAACTTGAGCCCCCGGATGCATAAACCTGCAAAATAGTTTTAGGCCTTGTTCTTAGGTATCCAAACAGTCTTGGTTCCTTTCATGTTAGAAACAAGCACCTTGGGCACCCGAACACAAGTCTTTAAGCCCTTGTGTATGGCCCCAACATATTTGGCAACTACTTTGCCTGATTTGTTAGTTAAAACATATGAAGCATCAAAAGTCTTAAATGAAATAATAGGCTTGTTTGATGCAGTAGGAGATTTCTTTTTAGGCATTTTAACATGGGTAGAATGTCTAGAGCTAGATGCCTCATTCTTATACATAAAAGCATGGTGAGAGGCAGAATGAGACTTCTTAGCATGAATTCTCCTAATCTTATGCTCAGGATAACCAGCAGGATATAAAATGTAACCCTCGTTATCCTAAACCATAGGAGCCTTGCCTTTAACAAAGTTAGACAATTTATTAGGGGCATTAATTTTGACATTGCTTCCCTGTTGGAAACTAGTGCCATCCTTAATGCCAGGGCGTCTCCCACTATAGAGCATGCTCCTAGCAAATATAATTTCTCATTTTCAATTTCATGCTCATTGATTTTAGCAGTTAGTTGAGCTATGTGATCATTTTGTTGTTTAATTAAAGCAAGGTGATCATGAATAGCATCAACATTAACATCTACATCTAGTACAAATAGTGACATGATCAACAGTAGATGTAGAGGGTTTGCAAGCATTTAATTCATCAATCTTAGCATGTAAAATAACATTCTCATTTCTAAGATTGGAAATGGCATCATTGCAAACATTTAAATCTTTAGCCTTAGAAATTAAACTAGCATTTTTAGTTTTAAGACTAGAGATAGATTCATTCAATTTATCAATCTTAGCAATTAAACAAGCATTATCATTTCTAAGATTGGTAATTGAATCATCATAAACATTTAACTTCTCAACCTTAGCAAATAAGTTAGCATTCTCAGTTCTAAGGTTGGAAATAGTATCATGGCATATGCTAAGCTCACTGGTTAATTTTTCACATTTTTCTATCTCCTGAGCATAAGCGTTCTTTACCTTAACATGCTTCTTATTTTCTTTAATAAGAAAATCCTCTTGGCTATCCAAGAGTTCATCCTTCTCATGAATAGCTCCTATCAACTCATTTAATTTTTCCTTTTGTTGCATGTTAAGGTTGGCAAAAAGGGTAAGTAAATTATATTCATCATCACTAGAACTACCCTCATCACTAGATTTAGTATACTTGGGGGTGGTTCTAGCTTGTACCTTCTTTTTCTTGCCGTCTTTTGCCATGAAGCATTTGTGGCCGACGTTGGGGAAGAGAAGTCCCTTGTTGACGGCGATGTTGGCGGCGTCCTCGTCGGAGGAGGAGTTGGTGGAGCTCACATCGGAGTTCCATTCCCGACACACGTGGGCATCGTCGCCCTTCTTCTTGTAGTACTTCTTCTTTTTCCTTTTCCTCCCCTTCTTGTCGTTGTCCTTGTCACTATCACTAGTCATAGAACATTTTGCAATAAAATGACCGGGCTTACCATATTTGTAGCACACCCTTTTGGAACGGGGCTTGTAGTCCTTCCCTTTCCTTTGTTTGAGGATTTGACGGAAGCTCTTGATGATGAGCGCCATCTCCTCATTGTCAAGCTTGGAGGCGTCAATAGGGAGCCTACTTGATGTAGACTCTTCTTTCTTCTCCTGCGTCACCTTGAATGCGACGGGTTGCACCTCGGGTGTGGAGGTGTCGCCTTGCTCCAAGTTGATGATTTGTTTGGAGCCTTTGATCATCCATTCAAAGCTCACAAACTTCCCTATAACCTCCTCGGGAGACATTAGCTTGTATCTAGGATCACCACGTATTAATTGAACTTGAGTAGGATTACGAAATACAAGTGATCTAAGAATAACCTTTACCATTTCATGGTCATCCCATTTTGTGCTCCCAAAGTTGCGCACTTGGTTCACCAAGGTCTTGAGCCAGTTGTACATAGCTTGTGGCTCCTCTCCTTGGTTGAGGACGAATCGATCGAGCTCCCCCTCAATTGTCTCCCGCTTGGTGATCTTGATCACCTCGTCTCCTTCGTGCGCGGTCTTGAGCACGTCCCAAATCTCTTTGGCACTCTTCAACCCTTGCACCTTATTATACTCCTCTCGACATAGAGAGGCAAGGAGTATAGTAGTTGCTTGGGAATCAAAGTGCTTGATTTGGGCGACCTCATCCGAATCATAGCCTTCGTCCCCCACCTGTGGTACCTGCGCTCCAAACTCAACAATGTCCCATATGCTAGCGTGGAGTGAGGTTAGGTGATGCCTCATTTTATCACTCCACATACAATAATCTTCACCATAAAAAACCGGTGGTTTGCCTAGTGGGACGGAAAGTAAAGGAGTGTGTTTGGAAATGCGAGGATAGCGTAGGGGCATCTTACTAAACTTCTTGTGCTCATGGCGCTTAGAAGTGATGGACGGCGCGTCGGAGCCGGAGGTGGATGGCGACGAAGAGTCGGTCTCATAGTAGACCACCTTCTTCATCTTCTTTTTCTTGTCGCCATTCCGATGCGACATGTGCGGAGGTGATCCCTCCTTTAGCTTGTTGCCAGACTCCCTTGATGGAGCCTTCCCGTGGCTTGCGGGCTTGTCACCACCGGTCATGATCTCCCTCTTGGCGTGATCTCCCGACATCATTTCAAGTGGTTAGACTCTAATGAAGTACCGGGCTCTGATACCAATTGAAAGTCGCCTAGAGGGGGTGAATAGGCAGAATCTAAAATTTATAACTTAAAAGACAAACTACAAGCTAGGGTTAGCGTTAGAATTAAAACCGAGTCCGAAAGAGAGGGTGAAAACAAATCAACCAAGAAATAAGGTGGATGACACAATGACTTGTTTTATCGAGGTTTGGTTCTTGAGAACCTAGTCCCTATTGAGGTGGTCACAAAGACCGGGTCTCTTTTAACCCTTTCCCTCTCTCAAACGGTCACCTAGACCGAGTGAGCTTTCTCCTTAATCAAACGGGTCACTTAGACCCCACAAGGACCACCACACACTTGGTGTCTCTTGCTTTGATTACAAGTCACTTAGAGAACAAGAATGAGGAAGAAGAAAGCAATCTAAGAAAAAGAGCTCAAAGAACACGAGCAAAACTCTCTCTCTAGTCACTAGTTGTTTAGAGTGGATTTTGGGACTTGGAGAGGCTTTGATCCTTTTGAATTATGTCTTGTATTTGATTGCAGTAGCTCTTGCATTGAATGAGATGTCTAAAAAACTTGGATGCTTGGAATGGTGGTGGTTAGGGGGTATTTATAGCCCTCAACCACCACATAGCCGTTGGGGTGGCTGTCTGTCGATGGGCGCACCGGACAGTCCGGTGCGCCAGCCACGTCACCTAACCGTTAGGGTTTTGAAGATTATGACCGTTGGAGCGCTGACTTCATGTCGCACCGGACAGTCCGGTGATGCATCAGATAGGTACTATTCACTGTCCAGTGCGCCTCTGACGCCTGCTCTGACTTCTGCACGCACTGTTCACACACTATTCACACTTTTGCAGACGACCATTGCGTTGTTAGCTGTTGCTCCGCTTGGTACACCGGACAGTTCGGTGGTACACCGAACAGCCCGGTGAATTATAGCGGAGTGCGTCCTGAGAAACTCAAAGGTGAAGAGTTCAGTCTATACGGCCCCTGGTGCACCGGACACTGTCCGGTGGTGCACCAGACACTATTCGGTGGTGCACCAGATAGTTCGGTGCGCCAGACCAGGGTTCTCTTCGGTTTCTTTTGCTCCTTTCTTTTGAACCCTAACTTTGATCTTTTATTGGTTTGTGTTGAACCTTTATGCACCTGTAGAATACATAATCTAGAGCAGACTAGTTAGTCCAATATTTGTGTTTGGCATTCAACCACCAATATCATTTATAGGAAAAAGGTTTGACCCTATTTCCCTTTTAGATAATGTAACGCCCTGAATTTGGGGGTAGATTTTTTTCTTCTTTTCTCTCACCAAATTCAGGCGTTACTCTTTCCTTTTTCCCTTTTCTTCTCGCTAAGCCATGATCTTTTCCAAAGTCACAGCGGGTTTTGGCTTTAGACCTCGTGTAAAGCAAAACCTTAAAACACTTTATTTTGTGTGATGCACCATGCCGAACCATGCATACTTTTTGATTGATTAAAAATGTGAATGCTTTCATCTAGAGGAAATTAGAAATTAGAAAAAAGAAAAGCCTTTTCTTTTTTTCTTTTCTCTTCCCCCCCCCTTTTTCTCCCCTTTCGGCCCAACCGCCCCCCCTTCGGCCAGCCCAGCTGGCGGCCCAGCCGCCCCCCTCCCCCCCTTCCCGCGTGGGCCCCGCGCCGGCCTAGCCGCGCGCCCCCTTCCCCCCTTTGGGCCCAGTCGGCCCAACCGTTCCCCCCCTCTCTTTTTTTTCTTTTTCCAATAATCCCCTCCCTCTCTCTCTCTCTCCCTCACCCTCACCCTAACCCTAGCCGCCGCCGCCTCTCACCCCGCGCCGCCGCCGCCCCTTCCCGGCGCCGCCGCCGCCGCCCGCCCCCTCCGGTGAGGCCCTCCCCCCTCTCTCCCTCCTCTCTCCCTCCTCCCTCTCCTCCCTCCGGCGCTCTCCCCCGCGCCCCGCGCCGCTCGGCCCCGGCCCCGGCGAGCTCGGCCGCCCTCGGCGAGCTCGGCTCGGCCCCGGCCTCGGCCGCCTTCGGCTCGGCCGCGCCCGGCCGCCCGCTCGGCCACCCCGCCCGCGCCCGGCCATCCCGCGCCGCCCCCCCGGCCGCCCGCGCCGCCCCGCCCTCGGCCCAGCCGCCCCTCGCCGTGACCCCGCGCCGCCTCGGCCTCGCGCCGGCGTCCCCCTCCCTCGGCTCGGCCGCCTCGCCCGCTCGGCCCCGCCCCCGGCCGTTCGGCTCGGCCGCTCCGGCGAGCCCCGTCCCGCGCCCGCCCCCTCCGGCGAGCCCGCTCCCCTCGTCTGCCTCGCCTCCGGCTCGGCCGCCGCCTTCCGGCGAGCTCGGCCGCCCCCCCGGTTCAACCACCCCGGCCCCCTGCTCGGCCGCCCGCGCCGCCCCTCCCCCACGCTCGGCCCAACCGCCCCGCCCCGACCCCGGCTCGGCCGCTCCCGTCGCGCCCTGGCCCGGTCGCCCCGCGCCCGGCCTCGCCCGACCGTGTCCTCGCCCCGTCCGTGCCTTGCTCGCAGTGGTCCGCGGCATCCTCGCTCGCCCGTGCTCGCTTGCCCTAGCATGTTTGCCCGCTCGCCCCGTCGTGCCTTGCTCGCGTGGTGTCGGCCCTCGGCGTGGCCTCGAGCTCGGCCCAGCGTGCCTTCGGCGAGCGGCCTCGAGCTCGGCCAGCGCACGGCCCCAACGCGTGCGCGACTCGTTCGCAGCACGTTAAGTGTGGTTTTGCGCGTGCGCGTGCTCGCGCAGCGTTCTGGCGTAGCTCGTCGTGCTCGCGACACGACGCATAGCGCCCTGTCGCGCTAGCGACACGATCATCTACCCCCTAGCCCCGTCTACCCCCCCCCCCCGTATCCTATATGCGCTAATCACGTTGTTTATATTAATAAGATAGGAGTCTCAATTTGGAAATTGGTTACATTAGTTAATTTGTATAGCTAATCGTCTATCTTATTCAATGTTAATCTACTAAAAGTGGTCATGTTTACATTAGTGCATGTAGCTAATTCTTTTGTTAGAACCAATTGGAACTAGAACACGTGACGTCTAGTTATTCACCAACCCGTAGTGCGTCTCGGGCATAAGCTTTAACTCTCGCGAGACCTTTTCTCATTTCTTTCTAACCATGGTAAACTCATTATTGTATGTGATATTTTATGCATGTTTAGTCTACTCGTTCTCTTGTATGGTGTATTGTTGGTTTCCTAATTTCAATGGATGGATGTATGTATGCTTGCAATCGCTTAGAGAACGATCCGGTTGGAGAGCCCGAAGAACTCGCAGGAGAAGCCCCTGAGCAGCAGTCGGTTGGTGGAAGCAAGTGTCCTTTGACCTATCTCTGTCCTATTCATTCTTTAATTCACCTCCCGTATTACACATTTATACTTAAGGATTGACTAGTTTTGTTATCCATGTCCTTATTTACCTATTTGGGTCGGATTATTATTATTTAGCTCTATGCTATTGCTCAAACTCTAATCAATGAACATGATGAGATTGTATATGATACGCTGTTTTCCCTTCTCTTATTATGATGTTGTACTTGTGATCTTCAAGGGGGCTCGAGCGGTTTCTCGAGTGCCTCTCCGTAAGGACCTGTTCTATGGATGACCGCCCGGGAAAACAGTGCAACCATGAGGGTGGAGTGGGACGCTCTTAGCTGAATAATTAGAGGAACCGAGGTGTAGTTCGCTTAGTCGTTGTGCCGTCAATGGGGCTCGGTGTATGCGGCTCGCTCTGCCAAGGTTGATTTGTCCCTTGGGGAGGAGTGCAGTACATTTAGGAAACCTAACGGGCGGCTACAGCCCCGGGGAATCTTTGTAAAGGCTACGTAGTGATGCCCTGCTGGACCACCTAGGTAGTGGTCAATGGGGAGTAGCTCTCTCCGGGCAGAAAGGGAATCACGGCTTGTAGGTAAAGTGCACAACCTCTGCAGAGTGTTTGAAAACTGATATATCAGCCGTGCTCGCGGTTATGAGCGGCCAAGGGAGCTCCAATGATTAGTGGTACTTGATCAGAGACATTTTGGTTTACAGGTGGCTATGAGATCGATGGTTTTGGTTATGTCTATGGTGCTGGTAAGTGGTATTCTTTCCGTTTGGAAAGGGTACATCGGGCTAATAACTTGGGTTAATGCTAAAACCTGGCTTTCTATTAGTAAATAATAATCTGACCAACTAAAAGCAACTGCTTGACTTATCCCCACATAAAGCTAGTCCACTACAGCCAAACAGGATGCTTGCTGAGTATGTTGATGTGTACTCACCCTTGCTCTACACACCAAACCCCCCCATCCCCAGGTTGTCAGCATTGCAACCACTGCTCAGGCGAAGATGAAGCTGTGGAAGGAGACTTCCAGGAGTTCCAAGACTACGACGAGTTCTAGGTGTGGGTTAGCGGCAACCCCCAGTTGGCTGCCTGTGAAGGCCGCGGTTATCTACGTTTAGTTTTCGCACTTTGATTATTGTAAAGACTATATGAACGTCTCAGACGTATGATGTAATCGACTATTATTTCCCTTTTAATACTATTTTGAGCACTGTGTGATGATGTCCATGTTATGTAACTGCTGTGTACGTGAATAACTGATCCTGGCACGTACATGGTTCGCATTCGGTTTGCCTTCTAAAACCGGGTGTGACATAAGCTGGTATCAAAGCCGTGCTGACTGTAGGACCGCTAACCTAGAGTAGAATGGTCGTTCTAAGGATTATAGGCCTCTGTCCCTGCCTTGACTTTGGTACCCCTTCAAAAGTTGGTCATACTGACCAAACCTATGTTCTACTATATATTATACCTTGCTGAAAATTTTGTTTTATTCTAATCCTTCATTTATTTATGGTTCATTATTTGTTGGTCATATTAATTCTGTTCTCACTCTTTTGCTTGCGGTGTCTTTTGTAGATGGCTCGACTTAGACACACTGCACGAAAGTCCGTCATCCCCTTCTTACCCTCCCGCCTTGCTGAGCGTCTGCTTCGCCGTCCCGTGGCCGGACAGTCCAGCCACTTGGAGAGACTGCACCACCGCCTGCATGAGGAGCACGAACGTCGACGACAGGAGCAGCAGGGCTCTTCCTTCTCGCTCCAGCAGGAGATAGAGTCTGTGAGGAGCTGCTCCCCTGTGCTTCCCCTGGAGGCGCCCCCTGCACCACCACTGGGCGCCCCAGCCTCTGGAGTAGCTGCTGGAGGAGACCCAGATGACGGAGGTGGCGACGACAGCCCGAGCCACGACACCGACTTCCCTGCTGACCATGAGCCGGAAGGATGGGTTGCTCGACCCATCACTCGCGACGCTGCTCGCGGGTGTCACTTCCACGACGCGCTCGACACCCTGCTACGTTGGGCACTTGACCGACATACTTGGTCCATCGAGTATCGCTGTGTGGTCTACCAGCATAGTCACGGGGTTTACCCGGACCGCTGGGAGGCGACCTGCTTGGTGCGCCGTCCGGAGAACAGTCTCCAGGGTGCGGAGGCCTGCTCAGAGCACTATTCTATCTCTGAGCGGGACTCAGCTGAGGCAGCCATGCAGGATGCTGCACGGCGTGCGCTTTCGCACTACTGCTCAGTTCTCGGTGGGGTAGCTGACGGTCTCGACCTGAAGTATTACCCCCGCCGTCCATCTGGCAGCACAGGAGGCGTGATTGTTTCACCTGCTGGTGAGGACAATCCTAGGTTGAGCAGCACAGTCAACCTAGCCGCCGTGCTAAACACGGAGCTGGACCATGCACTAGACGAGCTGAGTAGGGCTCGTGTTGAGATCGCCCTGCTGCGGGCTGAGCGCGCGGAACGTCGTCACCTGGATGATGGTTCCCCCGCCCCCATTGGAACTCAGCACTCGTACCGCTCACCTCGGCGTGGACGCCAGTCTTATGGCAATCCCGACTGCAAGACCAAGATAAATCTAGAACCATAGATCGTTAGAGTTGGATCTTGTAATTAATACAAAATATATACGTAGAAGCTACAGTCTTAGCGTTAGTCTCGCTTTTAGTTAGTCTTAGTTAGACAGGGTAGTTTGCTATATCCTGTGCATTTATGTTTGTCATGATGAACTACGTTTGGTTTGGATCTTTGTAATGACTATCACCAGAGTGTGGGTATCCCCTGCATTATGGTTTACCTGTTATATGTTAATGGAGTTAGTTATATAGTTGGGAAACCTTTTATTCCACTTTCCTCTTCATCTGAGAAGATGTGTTGGTCTGTGTTGGAGATCAGTGAAGATGCTCATCTGTTCAGTGCTGTTGAAGAATTCTATACTCTTTTCTAATGCTGCAAGATTTGCAAGATCAGTTCTGATGTGTGGTTGCATTCTGCAGATGTCAGAGAACAGGCACAGAGGAGGAAGGCGTGCTCAGCAGGAGCGAGCCGCTCCGCAGGATGAGGTGCCCTAGCAGCAGCACCTGCCGCCCCCGCCCCCGATGTCGATCGAGTAGATGTTTCTGATGCAGACTCAGGCAGTTCAAGCCATCGGTTAGACTCTGGCCGCCATTCAGCAGCAGCAGCAGCAGGCCCCACCTCAACCTCAGATGCCTCAGATGCCCAGAGACAAGCGTGCTGAATTCATGAGAGGTCATCCTCCAACATTTGCTCACTCTTCTGACCCGATGGATGCTGAAGATTGGCTGCGCACTGTGGAGCGAGAGTTGCATACCGCTCAGTGCGATGACAGAGAGAAAGTTCTGTATGGTCCCCGCCTGTTGAGAGGAGCAGCCCAATCATGGTGGGAGTCTTATCTCGCCACCCATGCCAACCCCGACGCCATCACTTAGGAAGAGTTCAGAGGTAGCTTTTGTCAGTATCATGTGCCTGCAGGTCTGATGACAGTGAAGAAGGAGGAGTTCTTGGCCCTTAAGCAAGGGTCATCATCTGTCAGTGAGTACCGAGACAGGTTTCTGCAGTTGTCCCGCTATGCTCCTGAAGATGTCAACACCGACGCCAAGCGACAATACCGTTTCTTGAGAGGCTTGGTTGACCCTTTGCACTATCAGCTGATGAATCACACCTTCCCGACATTCCAGCACCTGATTGATAGAGCAATTATGACAGAAAGAAAGAGTAGGGAGATGGAGGATCGTAAGCGCAAGATCAGTGGACCCCAGCCTGGAAGCAGCAGTCGCCCTCGTTTCTCAGGCAATCAACCTCAGCAGTCCAGGCAGAACCAGCGTCCACCTCAGCAGCATCAGCAGTTCCAAAGGCAGTATCCTCAGCACCAGTACCAGAACCGTCAGAGCAATCAGTCAGGAGGTCAGATTCAGAGGCAGAATCAGTAGACACCTCGTCTTCCTGCCCCAGCAAGCCAGCAGAACAATCAGGCAGCACCAGCTCAGGATGGAAACAGGGCATGTTTCCACTGTGGAGAGCAAGGCCACTGGGTGATGCAATGTCCGAAGAAGGCAGCCCAGCAGCAGTCAGGCCCTAATGCCTCAGCAAAGCAGAATGTGTCTCAGCCTGGAGCAGGCAATCGCCCTCAACCGCGCTATAATCATGGAAGACTGAACCACTTGGAGGCTGAAGCAGTTCAGGAGACTCCCGGCATGATAGTAGGTATGTTCCCAGTCGACTCCCATATTGCAGAAGTGTTATTTGATACTGGAGCAAGCATTCTTTCATTACTGCATCATGGGTAGAAGCACATAATCTTCCAATTACTACCATGTCAACCCCCATTCAAATTGACTCAGCCGGTGGTAGAATTCGAGCTGATAGCATCTGTTTGAATGTAAGCGTGGAAATAAGGGGGATAGCGTTTCCCGCTAACCTCATAGTAATGGGTACTCAGGGAATAGATGTCATCCTAGGGATGAATTGGCTAGATAAGTATCAGGCAGTTATCAGTTGTGATAAAAGGACAATCAGGTTGATGTCCCCACTAGGAGAGGAAGTGGTGACCGAGTTAGTCCCGCCTGAGCCAAACAGAGGAAGTTGTTATCAGATGGCTGTCGATAGCAGTGAAGCAGACCCAATTGAGAGTATCAAGGTTGTGTCTGAGTTCCCAGATGTGTTTCCAAAGGACTTACCGGGTATGCCACCAGAGCGGAAAGTCGAGTTTGCCATAGAGCTTCTTCCTGGAACCGCCCCTATCTTTAAGAGAGCTTATAGAATATCTGGACCAGAGTTGGTTGAGCTTAAGAAGCAGATTAATGAGCTGTCAGAGAAAGGTTACATCCGGCCAAGCACCTCGCCTTGGGCCGCTCCTGTCTTGTTTGTGGAAAAGAAAGATGGCACCAAAAGGATGTGTATCGATTATCGAGCTTTGAATGAAGTCACGATCAAGAACAAGTACCCTTTGCCTAGAATAGAAGATCTGTTCGACCAGTTGAGAGGAGCCAGTGTGTTCTCCAAGATTGATCTGAGGTCAGGTTATCATCAGCTCAGGATCCGACCTTCGGACATTCCGAAGACGGCATTCACTACCAAGTATGGGTTGTATGAGTTCACTGTGATGTCTTTTGGATTGACCAATGCACCAGCCTTCTTTATGAATCTGATGAACAGCGTATTCATGGATTATCTTGATAAGTTTGTGGTGGTATTCATTGATGATATTCTGATTTATTCTCACAGCGAAGAGGAGCATGCAGATCATTTGAGGATGGTATTGCAGAGATTGCGAGAGCACCAGTTGTATGCAAAGTTGAGCAAATGTGAGTTCTGGATCAATGAGGTCCTGTTCTTGGGTCACATAATCAACAAAGAAGGATTGGCTGTGGATCCGAAGAAAGTGGCAGACATTCTGAACTAGAAAGCGCCAACGGATGCTCGAGGAATCAAGAGTTTCATTGGAATGGCCGGATATTATCGGCGATTCATTGAAGGGTTTTCGAAGATTGCGAAACCAATGACAGCGTTGCTAGGCAACAAGGTTGAGTTCAAGTGGACCCAGAAATGTCAAGAGGCCTTCGAAGCGCTGAAAGAGAAGTTGACAACAGCGCCTGTCTTAGTCTTGCCTGATGTGCACAAGCCCTTCTCTGTGTACTGTGATGCTTGTTACACAGGTTTGGGATGCGTGTTGATGCAAGAGGGAAGAGTTGTGGCTTACTCATCTCGACAGCTGAAGGTTCATGAGAAGAATTACCCAATCCATGACCTAGAGTTGGCAGCAGTGGTTCACGCACTGAAGACATGGAGGCACTACCTGTATGGACAGAAATGTGATGTTTACACAGACCACAAGAGTCTGAAGTACATATTCACTCAGTCAGAGCTGAATATGAGGCAGCGAAGATGGTTAGAGTTGATCAAAGACTATGAGTTGGAGATCCATTACCATCCAGGCAAAGCAAACGTAGTGGCAGATGCTTTGAGCAGGAAGAGTCAAGTCAATCTGATGGACGCTCGTCCGATGCCTTATGAGTTGGCCAAGGAGTTTGACAGGTTGAGTCTCGGGTTTCTGAATAATTCGCGAGGAGTCATAGTTGAGTTGGAACCTACCTTGGAGCGAGAAATCAAAGAAGCGCAGAAGAATGATGAGAAGATCAGTGAGATTCGGCGACTGATTCTAGATGGCAGAGGCAAAGATTTTCATAAAGATGCAGAAGGTGTGATATGGTTCAAAGACTGCTTGTGCGTTCCCAATGTCCAGTCCATTCGGGAGTTGATTCTCAAGGAAGCTCATGAGACTGCTTATTCGATTCACCCTGGTAGTGAGAAGATGTATCAGGATCTGAAGAAGAAATTCTGGTGGTACGGAATGAAGAGGGAAATCACAGAGTATGTGGCTATGTGTGATAGTTGTCGACGGATTAAGGCAGAGCACCAGAGACCAGCTGGATTGTTGCAACCGTTGCAAATTACTCAGTGGAAATGGGATGAAATCAGTATGGATTTCATAGTCGGATTGCCTCGCACTCGAGCCGGCTACGATTCCATTTGGGTAGTGGTGGACCGTTTGACCAAGTCAGCCCACTTCATACCTGTCAAGACCAACTACAGCAGTGCAGTGTTGGTAGAATTGTATATGTCTCGGATTGTTTGCCTTCATGGTGTGCCAAAGAAGATAGTGTCAGACAGAGGAACGCAGTTCACCTCTCATTTCTGGCAACAGTTGCATGAGGCCTTGGGCACACATCTGAATTTTAGTTCAGCTTATCATCCGCAGACAGATGGTCAGACTGAAAGGACCAATCAAATTCTTGAAGATATGTTGAGAGCCTGTGCGCTGCAAGATCAGTCCGGATGGGACAAGCGATTGCCTTATGCAGAGTTCTCCTATAACAACAGTTACCAGGCCAGTTTGAAGATGTCACCATTTCAAGCGCTCTATGGGAGGAGTTGTAGAACTCTGTTGCAATGGGATCAGCCTGGGGAAAAGCAAGTGTTCGGGCCAGTCATTTTGCTTGAAGCCGAAGAGAACATCAAGATGGTCCGAGAAAATCTGAAGATGGTGCAATCGAGGCAGCGAAGCTATGCAGATACAAGAAGAAGAGAGCTGAGTTTCGAAGTCGGAGACTTTGTCTATCTGAAAGTGTCACCGATCAGAGGAGTCAGAAGATTCGGAGTCAAAGGCAAGCTAGCACCCCGCTACATTGGTCCGTACCAAATTCTCGCAAAGCGTGGAGAAGTGGCCTATCAGCTCAGTCTGCCAGAGAATTTGTCTGCTGTGCATGATGTTTTTCATGTGTCTCAGTTGAAGAAGTGCTTGCGTGTGCCAGAAGAGCAGTTGCCAGTGGAAGGTCTTGAAGTTGAGAGCACCTAGAGGGGGGGGGGGTGAATAGGTGATCCTGTGAAAACTTAAAACTTAAGCCACAAAAACTTGTTAAGTGTTAGCACAATAATTGCCAAGTGGCTAAAGAGAAGTCTCAACAAAACACAATACCACAAGAGATCAAGCACAGAGGTGACACAGTGGTTTATCCCGTGGTTCGGCCAAGACCAACGCTTGCCTACTCCACGTTGTGGCGTCCCAACGGACGAGGGTTGCAATCAACCCCTCTCAAGCGGTCCAAAGACCCACTTGAATACCACGGTGTTTTGTTTTGCCTTTCACTATCCCGTTTGCAAGGAATCTCCACAAATTGGAGTCTCTTGCCCTTACAAGTATATGATCACAAAGAAACACAGAGTAAGGGAGGGAAGCAACACACACAAATCCACAGCGAAACGCGCACACACACGGCCAAGAATCGAGCTCACAAGACTATCTCAAAGTTCTCACTAGAACGAAGCTCGATTCACTTAGAATGACAAACGGATGCGCAAAGACTGAGTGTGGATGATCAAGAATGCTCAAAGGTTGCTTGTGTATCTCCTCCATGCGCCTAGGGGCTCCTTTTATAGCCCCAAGGCAGCTAGGAGCCGTTGAGAGCAAATCCGGAAGGCCATCCTTGCCTTCTGTCGTCGGGGGCACCGGACAGTCCGGTGCACACCGGACACTGTCCGGTGCCCGATTTGTTTCCTTAAACAGCAAAGCCGACCGTTGCAGACCGTTGGCAGATCTGGACCCGTTGGCGCACCGGACATGTCCGGTGCACACCGGACAGTCCGGTGCCGTCTTCCGACCGTTGGCTCCGCCACGTGTCCCGCGTAGATTGCGCGGCCGACCGTTGGCCCGGCCGACCGTTAGCTCACCGGACAGTCCGGTGCACACCGGACAGTCCGGTGAATTTTAGCCGTACGCCGTCGGCAAATTCCCGAGAGCGGCCACTTCGCGCCGAGTCGGCCTGGCGCACCGGACACTGTCCGGTGCACACCGGACAGTCCGGTGCTCCAGACCGAACTGAGTCTTGGCAGCACACAGCCAAGTCATTTTCTCCTCTTCTCTCTTCTTCTTCTTTCTGTTTCTAACACTTAGACAAATACATTAGTACACAAAACCAATGTACTAAGGCTTAGAAACATACCTTTACTTCATGATTTGCACCTTGTTCATCCATGTACATAAATTCACAATTAAGCACATGTGTTGGCACTTAATCACCAAAATACTTAGAAATGGCCCAAGGGCACATTTCCCTTTCAATCTCCCCCTTTTTGGTGATTTATGCCAACACAACATAAAGCAACTAGAACAAGTGCAAACTTACTTCAAATAAAACTTAAATTTATTTTGAATCAATTTTGGCATATATGGATCATCCTTTGCCACCACTTGGTTTGTTTTTGCAAATCAAACTCAAATCTCTATCTCTAAGTTAAACACACATGTTGAAGCATAAAGAGAGTCATTCCAAAAGAGATTGATCAAGGATTTCAAAAACTCCCCCTTTTTCCCATAATTACTACTTTTCCCAAAAGAAGCCAACTTTGATAAGAGAGACAACAAAAAGAGTTTTGACAAACCAAAAGCTCTACTCTACTATTTTCAAAATCTCTCAAGTGGTAGCTGATCCATTTATCGCTTTGGCCTTTATTTTCTCCCCCTTTGGCATCAAGCACCAAAACGGGATCAATCTTGGCCCTTTAACCCCATTGCCTCACCAAAATCTTCAATTTAGAGCAAATGGCAATAAGAGTTCATGAGATGGACTTGGAATAAGTTACCCTCTCATCGGAGTGCAGTGGAAGTCTTGCATGATCCAAGTCCACCTTTTCCCTTTCAATTCTCCTTTGAGACTAAATCAAACAAACTCAAGCATATGGTTAGTCTCAAGGGATCAAGTTGTAACACATCTCCCCCTAAACATGTGCATCACTTTGCAACGGACTTGTGAGGTCCAGGGAGTGTTTGTACAACTTGAGCACCATAATAAGCAACAAAATGCAGAATGAACATGATCAAAGGCATAAGCACATGTATGCTACAATTCAATCCAAGTTCCGCGAATCTAAGACATTTAGCTCACTACGCAGCCTGCAAAAGGTCTTCTCATCTAAAGGCTTGGTAAAGATATCGGCTAGCTGGTTCTCGGTGCTAACATAAAACACTTCGATATCTCCCTTTTGCTGGTGGTCTCTCAAAAAGTGATGCCGGATGTCAATGTGCTTTGTGCGGCTGTGCTCAACAGGATTTTCCGCTATTCGGATAGCACTCTCATTATCACATAGGAGTGGGACTTTGCTCAGATTGTAGCCAAAGTCCCGGAGGGTTTGCCTCATCCAAAGTAGTTGCGCGCAAC
This sequence comes from Zea luxurians, assembly GCA_029449295.1. NCBI lineage: Eukaryota > Viridiplantae > Streptophyta > Magnoliopsida > Poales > Poaceae > Zea > Zea luxurians. The sequence goes on from JAOPSE010000009.1 coordinate 121,162,418, forward strand.
ACTGTCCTGCGGCAACATACTCGGCCTCAGCGGTGGATAGGGCAACGGAGGTTTGTTTCTTAGAGTTCCATGACACCAGGGACCTTCCTAAGAATTGGCACGTCCCCGATGTACTCTTCCTATCGACCTTACATCCAGCATAGTCGGAATCTGAGTACCCAATCAAGTCAAAGTTAGACCCCTTTGGATACCAGATCCCGAAGCAAGGCGTAGCGACTAAATATCTAAGAATTCGCTTCACCGCCACCAAGTGACACTCCTTAGGATCGGATTGAAATCTAGCACACATGCATACGCTAAGCATAATATCCGGTCTACTAGCACATAAATAAAGCAAAGAACCTATCATGGACCGGTATGCTTTTTGATCAACGGACTTACCTCCTTTGTTGAGGTCGGTGTGTCCGTCGGTTCCCATCAGCGTCTTTGCGGGCTTGGCGTCCTTCATCCCAAACCTCTTTAGCAGATCTTGCGTGTACTTCGTTTGGGAGATGAAGGTGCCGTCCTTGAGTTGCTTCACTTGGAATCCAAGGAAGTAGTTCAACTCGCCCATCATCGACATCTCGAATTTCTGCGTCATCACCCTGCTAAACTCTTCACAAGACTTTTGATTAGTAGAACCAAATATTATGTCATCGACATAAATTTGGCACACAAACAAATCACCATCACAAGTCTTAGTGAAAAGAGTTGGATCGGCTTTCCCAACCTTGAAAGCATTAGCAATTAAGAAATCTCTAAGGCATTCATACCATGCTCTTGGGGCTTGTTTAAGTCCATAGAGCGCCTTAGAGAGCTTACACACGTGGTCGGGGTACCGCTCATCCTCGAAGCCAGGGGGTTGCTCCACGTACACCTCCTCCTTTATTGGCCCGTTGAGGAAAGCGCTCTTCACATCCATTTGGTACAACCTGAAAGAATGGTGAGCGGCATATGCTAGCAAGATACGAATGGACTCTAGCCTAGCCACAGGAGCAAAAGTCTCCTCAAAGTCCAAACCTGCGACTTGGGCATAACCTTTTGCCACAAGTCGAGCCTTGTTCCTTGTCACCACTCCGTGCTCGTCTTGTTTGTTGCGGAACACCCACTTGGTTCCCACAACATTTTGCTTGGGACGAGGCACCAGCGTCCAAACTTCATTGCGCTTGAAGTTGTTAAGTTCCTCCTGCATGGCCAACACCCAATCCGGATCTAGCAAGGCCTCCTCTACCCTGAAAGGCTCAATAGAGGAGACAAAAGAGTAATGTTCACAAAAATTAACTAGTCGAGACCGAGTAGTTACTCCCTTGCTAATGTCACCCAGAATTTGGTCGACGGGATGATCCCTTTGAATCATCGCTCGAACTTGAGTTGGAGGTGCCGGTTGCGCTTCTTCCTCCATCATGTGATCATCTTGTGCTCCCCCTTGATCACACGCCTCCTGTTGATGAACCTGTTCATCGTCTTGAGTTGGGGGATGCACCGTCGTTGAGGAAGAAGGTTGATCTCGTTCATCTTGTTCCTGTGGCCGAACGTCTCCAATCGCCATGGTTCGTATAGCGGCCGTTGGAACATCTTCTTCATCTACATCATCACAATCAACAACTTGCTCTCTTGGAGAGCCATTAGTCTCATCAAATACAACGTCGCTAGAGACTTCAACCAAACCCGATGATTTGTTGAAGACTCTATACGCCTTTGTATTTGAATCATAACCTAATAAAAACCCTTCTACAGCTTTGGGAGCAAACTTAGAATTTCTACCCTTCTTCACTAGAATGTAACACTTGCTCCCAAATACACGAAAGTACGATACATTGGGTTTGTTACCGGTTAGTAGCTCATACGAAGTCTTCTTGAGGAGTCGATGAAGATAGACCCTGTTGATGGCGTGGCAAGCCGTGTTCACAGCTTCCGACCAAAAGCACTCGGGGGTCTTGAACTCTCCAAGCATCGTCCTCGCCATATCGATTAGCGTCCTGTTCTTCCTCTCTACCACACCATTTTGCTGTGGTGTGTAGGGAGCGGAGAACTCGTGCTTGATCCCTTCCTCCTCAAGAAACTCCTCCACTTGAAGGTTCTTGAACTCGGACCCGTTGTCGCTCCTTATCTTCTTCACCTTGAGCTCAAACTCATTTTGAGCTCTCCTGAGGAAGCGCTTGAGGGTCCCTTGGGTTTCAGACTTATCCTGCAAAAAGAACACCCAAGTGAAGCGGGAAAAGTCATCAACAATAACTAGACCATACTTACTTCCTCCTATGCTTAGATAGGCGACGGGTCCGAAGAGGTCCATATGCAGCAGCTCCAGAGGTCTTGACGTGGTCATCACATTCTTGCTGTGATGTGCTCCTCCCACTTGTTTACCTGCCTGACAAGCTGCACAAGGTCTATCTTTTTCGAAATAAACATTTGTTAGACCTATCACGTGTTCTCCCTTTAGAAGCTTGTGGAGGTTCTTCATCCCCACATGTGCTAAGCGGCGATGCCACAGCCAGCCCATGCAAGTCTTAGCCATTAAGCATGCATCTAGACCGGCCTCTTCTTTTGCAAAATCAACTAAGTAAAGCTTGCCATCTAGTACACCCTTAAAAGCTAGTGAACCATCACATCTTCTAAAGACAGACACATCTACGTTTGTAAATAAACAGTTGTACCCCATATTGCATAATTGGCTAACAGATAGCAAATTGTAACCAAGAGACTCTACTAAAAACACATTAGAGATTGAGTGCTCATTAGAAATTGCAATTTTACCTAACCCTTTTACCTTGCCTTGATTCCCATTACCGAATATAATTGAATCTTGGGAATCCTTATTTTTGACGTAGGAGGTGAACATCTTCTTCTCCCCCGTCATATGGTTTGTGCATCCGCTGTCGATAATCCAGCTTGAACCCCCGGATGCATAAACCTGCAAGGCAAATTCAGGCTTGGGTCTTAGGTACCCAACTCATGTTGGGTCCTACAAGGTTAGCACAAATGTCCTTAGGGACCCAAATGCAAGTTTTATCTCCCTTGCATCTTGCCCCTAACTTCCTAGCAATTACCTTCTTACCCTTTCTACAAATAGCAAAGGGAGCATTGCAAGCATAATAAATGGTAGAAGGTTTGTTCACAACTTTTCTAGGTGCATGAGCAAAATTTCTCCTAGGCATATGCACAACATTTCTCCTACACATATCTCTATCATGCTTATAAGAAGAACTAGAAGCAAACATGGCATGAGAATCATAAACATGTGAATTAAAATCATTATAAGCATTTCTAGCATTTCTCCTATCATTATACATAAAAGCATGGTTCCTTTTAGCACTACTAGCCATAGGGGCCTTCCCTTTCTCCTTGACGAAGATGGGAGCCTTATGGCTTGTTAAGTTCTTGGCCTCTCTCTTGAAGCCAAGACCATCCTTAATTGAGGGGTGTCTACCAACCGTGTAGGCATCCCTTGCAAATTTTATTTTATCAACTTCACTCTTGCTAGTCTTAAGTTGGGCATTAAGACTAGCCAATTCCTCATTTAATTTTGAGATTAAAACTAGGTGTTCACTACAGGCATCAATATCGAAATCCTCACACCTAGTGCAAATCATAACATGTTCTACACAAGAATTAGATTTATTTGCTACTTCTAATTCAGCATTTAAATCATTATTAACACCTTTTAAAGTAGCAATGGTTTCATGACAGGAAGATAATTCACTAGAAAGCACTTCATTTCTTTTAATTTCTAGAGCAAGAGAATTTTGTGCACTAACAAATTTATCATGCTCCTCATATGAAAGATCCTCTTGTTTTTCCAGTAATCTATTTTTATCATTCAAAGCATCAATCAACTCATTAATTTTATCTATCTTAGATCTATCTAAGCCCTTGAACAAGCATGAATAATCTATGTCATCATCATCACTAGACTCACTATCACTAGAAGAAGCATAAGTGGAGTCTTGAGTACTTACCTTCTTCTCCCTTGCCATAAGACATGTGAGACGCTCGTTGGGGAAGAGAGCCGATTTGTTGAAGGCAGTGGCGGCGAGTCCTTCGTTGTCGGAGTCGGACGAAGAGCAATCCGAGTCCCACTCCTTTCCTAGATGTGCCTCGCCCTTTGCCTTCTTGTATTGCTTCTTCTTCTCTCTTTTGTTCCCCTTTTCCTGGTCACTTTCATTATCGGGACAGTTAGCGATAAAATGACCAAGCTTACCGCATTTGAAGCATGAGCGCTTCCCCTTTGTCTTGGTCTTGCTTGGCTGCCCCTTGCGACCATTTAGCGCCGTCTTGAATCTCTTGATGATGAGAGCCATCTCTTCATCATTGAGTCCGGCCGCCTCAATCTGTGCCACCTTGCTGGGTAGCGCCTCCTTGCTTCGTGTTGCCTTGAGAGCAAGGGGTTGCGGCTCGTTGATCGGACCATTCAAGGCGTCGTCCACATACCTCGCCTCCTTGATCATCATTCGCCCGCTAACAAATTTCCCAAGAACTTCTTCGGGCGACATCTTGGTGTACCTGGGATTTTCACGTATATTGTTCACCAAATGAGGATCAAGAACGGTAAATGACCTGAGCATTAGGCGGACGACGTCGTGGTCCGTCCATCGTGTGCTTCCGTAGCTCCTTATCTTGTTGATAAGGGTCTTGAGCCGGTTGTATGTTTGCGTCGGCTCCTCGCCCCTTATCATTGCGAACCGTCCAAGCTCACCCTCCACCAACTCCATCTTGGTGAGCAAGGTGACGTCGTTCCCCTCATGAGAAATCTTGAGGGTGTCCCAGATTTGCTTGGCGTTATCCAAGCCGCTCACTTTATGGTATTCATCCCTGCACAAGGAAGCTAGAAGAACAGTAGTAGCTTGTGCATTCTTATGAATTTGTTCATTAATGAACATGGGACTATCCGAACTATCAAAGTGCATTCCACTCTCTACAATCTCCCATATACTAGGATGGAGAGAGAATAGGTGACTACGCATTTTGTGGCTCCAAAATCCGTAGTCCTCTCCATCAAAGTGTGGGGGCTTGCCGAGTGGAATGGAGAGCAAATGTGAATGTGAACTTTGCGGAATACGAGAGTAATCAAAAGAAAAGTTCGAATTAACCGGTTTCCTTCTCTCGTAGTCGTTGTGGTCTTCGTCCTTTTGGGAAGAAGTAGACTCATCGCTGTCGTAGTAGACGATCTCCTTGATGCGCCTTGTCTTCTTCTTCTTCCCTTCCTTCCGTCTATGACCCGAGCCGGAGTCGGTAGGCTTGTCGTCCTTCGGCTCGTTGACGAAGGATTCCTTCTCTTTGTCGTTGATCACGATACCCTTCCCCTTAGGATCCATCTCTTCGGGCGGTTAGTCCCTTTGTGAAGAGAACGGCTCTGATACCAATTGAGAGCACCTAGAGGGGGGGGGTGAATAGGTGATCCTGTGAAAACTTAAAACTTAAGCCACAAAAACTTGTTAAGTGTTAGCACAATAATTGCCAAGTGGCTAAAGAGAAGTCTCAACAAAACACAATACCACAAGAGATCAAGCACAGAGGTGACACAGTGGTTTATCCCGTGGTTCGGCCAAGACCAACGCTTGCCTACTCCACGTTGTGGCGTCCCAACGGACGAGGGTTGCAATCAACCCCTCTCAAGCGGTCCAAAGACCCACTTGAATACCACGGTGTTTTGTTTTGCCTTTCACTATCCCGTTTGCAAGGAATCTCCACAAATTGGAGTCTCTTGCCCTTACAAGTATATGATCACAAAGAAACACAGAGTAAGGGAGGGAAGCAACACACACAAATCCACAGCGAAACGCGCACACACACGGCCAAGAATCGAGCTCACAAGACTATCTCAAAGTTCTCACTAGAACGAAGCTCGATTCACTTAGAATGACAAACGGATGCGCAAAGACTGAGTGTGGATGATCAAGAATGCTCAAAGGTTGCTTGTGTATCTCCTCCATGCGCCTAGGGGCTCCTTTTATAGCCCCAAGGCAGCTAGGAGCCGTTGAGAGCAAATCCGGAAGGCCATCCTTGCCTTCTGTCGTCGGGGGCACCGGACAGTCCGGTGCACACCGGACACTGTCCAGTGCACACCGGACACTGTCCGGTGCCCGATTTGTTTCCTTAAACAGCAAAGCCGACCGTTGCAGACCGTTGGCAGATCTGGACCCGTTGGCGCACCGGACATGTCCGGTGCACACCGGACAGTCCGGTGCCGTCTTCCGACCGTTGGCTCCGCCACGTGTCCCGCATAGATTGCGTGGCCGACCGTTGGCCCGGCCGACCGTTGGCTCACCGGACAGTTCGGTGCACACCGGACAGTCCGGTGAATTTTAGCCGTACGCCGTCGGCAAATTCCCGAGAGCGGCCACTTCGCGCCGAGTCGGCCTGGCGCACCGGACACTGTCCGGTGCACACCGGACAGTCCGGTGCTCCAGACCGAACTGAGTCTTGGCAGCACACAGCCAAGTCATTTTCTCCTCTTCTCTCTTCTTCTTCTTTCTGTTTCTAACACTTAGACAAATACATTAGTACACAAAACCAATGTACTAAGGCTTAGAAACATACCTTTACTTCATGATTTGCACCTTGTTCATCCATGTACATAAATTCACAATTAAGCACATGTGTTGGCACTTAATCACCAAAATACTTAGAAATGGCCCAAGGGCACATTTCCCTTTCAGAAGTCCAGGAGGACTTGACCTACGTTGAGAAGCCAGTGCAAATCCTTGAGGTTGCAGACAGAGTCACCCGAAGGAAGACCATCAGAATGTGCAAAGTCAGGTGGAATCACCATTCAGAGGAAGAAGCAACCTGGGAGCGTGAAGATGATCTGATGGCTAAATACCCAGAGCTCTTTGCTAGCCAACCCTGAATCTCGAGGGCGAGATTCTTTTAAGGGGGATAGGTTTGTAACGCCCTGAATTTGGGGGTAGATTTTTTTCTTCTTTTCTCTCACCAAATTCAGGCGTTACTCTTTCCTTTTTCCCTTTTCTTCTCGCTAAGCCTTGATCTTTTCCAAAGTCACAGCGGGTTTTGGCTTTAGACCTCGTGTAAAGCAAAACCTTAAAACACTTTATTTTGTGTGATGCACCATGCCGAACCATGCATACTTTTTGATTGATTAAAAATATGAATGCTTTCATCTAGAGGAAATTAGAAATTAGAAAAAAGAAAAGCCTTTTCTTTTTTCTTTTCTCTTTCCCCCCCCCCTTTTTCTCCCCTTTCGGCCCAACCGCCCCCCCTTCGGCCGGCCCAGCTGGCGGCCCAGCCGCCCCCCTCCCCCCATCCCGCGTGGGCCCCGCGCCGGCCCAGCCGCGCGCCCCCTTCCCCCTTTTGGGCCCAGTCGGCCCAACCGTTCCCCCCCCCCTCTCTTTTTTTCTTTTTCCAAAAATCCCCTCCCTCTCTCTCTCTCTCCCTCACCCTCACCCTAACCCTAGCCGTCGCCGCCTCTCACCCCGCACCGCCGCCGCCCCTCCCCGGCGCCGCCGCCGCCGCCCGCCCCCTCCGGTGAGGCCCTCCCCCCTCTCTCCCTCCTCTCTCCCTCCTCCCTCTCCTCCCTCCGGCGCTCTCCCCCGCGCCCCGCGCCGCTCGGCCCCGGCCCCGGCGAGCTCGGCCGCCATCGGCGAGCTCGGCTCGGCCCCGGCCCCAGCCGCCTTCGGCTCGGCCGCGCCCGGCCGCCCACTCGGCCACCCCGCCCGCGCCCGGCCATCCCGCGCCGCCCCCCGGCCGCCCGCGCGAGCCCCAGCCGCCCGCGCCGCCCCGCCCTCGGCCCGGCCGCCCCTCGCCGCGACCCTGCGCCGCCTCGGCCTCGCGCCGGCGTCCCCCTCCCCCGGCTCGGCCGCCTCGCCCGCTCGGCCCCGCCCCCGGCCGTTCGGCTCGGCCGCTCCGGCGAGCCCCGTCCCGTCCCGCGCCCGCCCCCTCCGGCGAGCCCGCCCCCCCTCGTCCGCCTCGCCTCCGGCTCGGCCCCGCGCCGCCTCAGCTCGGCCGCCCGCCTTCCGGCGAGCTCGGCCGCCCCCCCGGTTCGGCCGCCCCCCCCGGTTCAACCGCCCCCCCCGGTTCAACCGCCCCGGCCCCCTGCTCGGCCGCCCGCGCCGCCCCTCCCCCTCGCTCGGCCAAACCGCCTCGCCCCGACCCCGGCTCGGCCGCTCCCGTCTCGCCCCGGCCCGGTCGCCCCGCCCCCGCGCCCGGCCTCGCCCGACCGTGTCCTCGCCCCGTCCGTGCCTCGCTCGCAGTGGTCCACGGCGTCCTCGCTCGCCCGTGCTCGCTTGCCCTGGCATGTTTGCCCGCTCGCCCCGCCGTGCCTTGCTCGCGTCGTGTCGGCCCTCGGCGTGGCCTCGAGCTCGGCCCAGCGTGCCTTCGGCGCGCGGCCTCGAGCTCGGCCAGCGCACGGCCCCGACGCGTGCGCGACTCATTCGCGGCACGTTAAGTGTGGTTTTGCGCGTGTGCGTGCTCGCGCAGCGTTCTGGCGTAGCTCGTCATGCTCGCGACGCGATGCATAGCGCCCTGTCGCGCTCGCGACACGATCGTCTACCCCCTAGCCCCGTCTACCCCCCCCCCCCCCGTATCCTATATGCGCTAATCACGTTGTTTATATTAATAAGATAGGAGTCTCAATTTGGAAATTGGTTACGTTAGTTAATTTGTATAGCTAATCGTCTATCTTATTCAATGTTAATCTACTAAAAGTGGTCACGTTTACATTAGTGCATGTAGCTAATTCTTTTGTTAGAACCAATTGGAACTAGAACATGTGACGTCTAGTTATTCACCAACCCGTAGTGCGTCTCGGGCATAAGCTTTAACTCTCGCGAGACCTTTTCTCATTTCTTTCTAACCATGGTAAACTCATTATTGTATGTGATATTTTATGCATGTTTAATCTACTCGTTCTCTTGTATGGTGTATTGTTGGTTTCCTAATTTCAATGGATGGATGTATGTATGCTTGCAATCGCTTAGAGAACGATCCAGTTGGAGAGCCTGAAGAACTCGCAGGAGAAGCCCCTGAGCAGCAGTCGGTTGGTGGAGGCAAGTGTCCTTTGACCTATCTCTGTCCTATTCATTCTTTAATTCACCTCCCGCATTACACATTTATACTTAAGGATTGACTAGTTTTGTTATCCATGTCCTTGTTTACCTATTTGGGTCGGATTATTATTATTTAGCTCTTGTATGATACGCTGTTTTCCCTTCTCTTATTATGATGTTGTACTTGTGGTCTTCAAGGGGGCTCGAGCGGTTTCTCGAGTGCCTCTCCGTAAGGACCTGTTCTATGGATGATCGCCCGGGAAAACAGTGCAACCATGAGGGTGGAGTGGGACGCCCTTAGCTGAATAATTAGAGGAACCGGGGTGTAGTTCGCTTAGCCGTTGTGCCGTCAATGGGGCTCGGTGTATGCGGCTCGCTCTGCCAAGGTTGATTTGTCCCTTGGGGAGGAGTGCGGTACATTTAGGAAACCTAACGGGCGGCTACAGCCCCGGGGAATCTTTGTAAAGGCTACATAGTGATGCCTTGCTGGACCACCTAGGTAGTGGTCAATGGGGAGTAGCTCTCTCCGGGCAGAAAGGGAATCACGGCTTGTGGGTAAAGTGCACAACCTCTGCAGAGTGTTTGAAAACTGATATATCAGCCGTGCTCGCGGTTATGAGCGGCCAAGGGAGCTCCAATGATTAGTGGTACTTGATCAGAGACATTTTGGTTTACAGGTGGCTATGAGATCGATGGTTTTGGTTATGTCTATGGTGCTGGTAAGTGGTATTCTTTCCGTTTGGAAAGGGTACATCAGGCTAATAACTTGGGTTAATGCTAAAACCTGGCTTTCTATTAGTAAATAATAATCTGACCAACTAAAAGCAATTGCTTGACTTATCCCCACATAAAGCTAGTCCACTACAGCCAAACAGGATGCTTGCTGAGTATGTTGATGTGTACTCACCCTTGCTCTACACACCAAACCCCCCCCATCCCCAGGTTGTCAACATTGCAACCACTGCTCAGGCAAAGATGAAGCTGTGGAAGGAGACTTCCAGGAGTTCCAAGACTACGACGAGTTCTAGGTGTGGGTTAGCGGCAACCCCCAGTTGGCTGCCTGTGAAGGCCGCAGTTATCTACGTTTCGTTTTCGCACTTTGATTATTGTAAAGACTATATGGACGTCTCAGACGTATGATGTAATCGACTATTATTTCCCTTTTAATACTATTTTGAGCACTGTGTGATGATGTCCATGTTATGTAACTGCTGTGTACGTGAATAACTGATCCTGGCACGTACATGGTTCGCATTCGGTTTGCCTTCTAAAACCGGGTGTGACAGATAATAACACCCGCGATGCAATTCATATGATAGATTAAGTTTAGTTCCATAAATTAATCATGCGAGAATCCTGAGTCGCACTTGACCGTGAGCACGACTGATATACTAGTTTTACACTCTGCAGAGGTTGCACATCTTTATCCACAAGTTGTGTTACCCATTTGCCACAGGGTTGTACAGACCCCATACACCTCTACCGAGGAAGCGAGATAGGGTAGCACTATGAAACCTTTCTAAAGTTCCACTAGTTTGAGAATACCCACTACGGTTTCAGGATGAAGGAAGCATAGGAATCCCTCGTCCGAACTGCCATCGCAGCAGTTCGACCCGAGAACCTCCCTATACTCTATAGCGACGCCTCCCCACTTGCCCCTTTCGGGTAAGGTAATCTCTCCATAGCTTTCCTAATTACTTGGCCAAGGGCATCCCATTCCACCCTTGTGGTAGCACTGGTATCTCAAGTTAAGCTCAATGTTCCAATTAACACAATGATCTTGTCATGAAAAATATATAAAACAACAACATAATTCAAACATGATCATAATTTAAATGTAACATTAATCCCAAAACCAGGTAGAGCAATAGCACATACTACCCAAAAGTTCAGGGGTAAACAAGGTGTGGGATGAACAAATCTAGGGAAACCTATTAGGCCCCATCAAATTAACCTGAGCATGTCACCGTAATTAATAGGAACATTATTAGGTAGAGAAAGGTGATCAAGGGCACAACTTGCCTTAGACTCGAGATTCCCAGGTACCAACTTGGTCTTCAGGTGACCTATAACCTCGTTGCTAATCGTAGAAATACAAACGAACATGGTATAGGCAAATTAACATCACACCAAACATAAGAACAAACTGCATAATAATGTTCTACGCATCATAACGAGATTGTAGGTTCGAGAATCACTAAATTCGGAGTTACGGTTAAAGAGTAATGATTTTTCAAAGGTTTAAGTGTCTACTATTGTTGGGGACTTGTTCTCAAGTGCTATGAATTAAGAACAAGGCAACACAAAATGTTAAATGTTAAAGCCCTCCATTCTTCGAAGAATTATCTCCCTCAGGATATAATGATCTTCAGACGAAGGTTATGAAGGACATACCTTCATCATCATAACACATTTGTATAAAAGACAAAGCATATGAAACATGAGAAACAACATGAATAATTATATGATATCATAATATATATATATATTTCTTATTACATAATCATTAATAAATATGAACAATATTGAATTACATTTATACCTTCGGCTTGACAGAAGGTGATAATACAAGCGTGACGCAAAAGCAAATGCCAAGTCAACATGAACAGTACATGGGTACTGTTCATCTATTTATAGGCACAGGGCGCAACCTGTGAGATATTACAATCATGCCCTTCACAAAAGATTACAATTATGACATAGACCCTCATGGACAAAACAGTCATCTCATCTTTAAGTCGGTTTCACCCTTCGTCTTGAGACATTTCATAATGCCGAAGCTTCATAAGTGGTAGCTTCAGTGTTGCTTTTAGGGGGATCTGCCGAAGGTGTTTCTTCTTACAGGATCTTCGGCGATGAAGCATGCCCCCAACAGTAGCCCCTTCGCGGTGCTAGATCATTTTTTGTAACAAGCTTGATCCGTGAAAAAGTCTCTTAGGCTTCGGGAAGCCGAAGATCCAAAAAACACCTTCCCTGAGCTCGTTGCCGAGAAACGATAAAAATTCTTGAAGCACAAAACAATCCCACCATGCAGCGGGTTCACGCGTCCTGGCAATTCACCTTCTCAGGTTCTGTGGCCCACCATTTAGTGGGTGCGGGCGACTGTTCGTCCGGTGCGGAAGACTTGTCGACTCACCTTCCCACCTGCGGCATTATATAAATAGACAGGTAGGTGTGAAGTTACCACAACATTCATTGCTATTGCACTGTTTTGCTGCCAAAAAATTAAACATAACCGAAGCTTGTTCATCGTACGCAACCGAAGCATCGCTTTTGCTGCTGCTTCGTCACAAGAGGAAGAGTTTCGGGGAAACCAAAAAAGGCACCAACTTCAAAAAATTGTAAGGAATTCATCATCAAATGGCGAGAGTACGCTCCACTGCCAGGGTTGGTCGCGAGGGAGATGAAGCCGAAGCTGCTAAGACCACTCCCATTTCTGAAGTGATGAAGCGGTCAGGGCTGGTGGTACCGGAAGAAACTTCTGACGCAGGTGTACCTGCTGCCGAAGCTGAGCAGGTTGATGCTGGAGAGGATGAATATGAAGATGAATATGGTGCCACGCCATCTAAACTGAGCCACCTAGAGTTTGGGAAGTCTACTATTACTGAAGGTGATGTGCCCAAGATGTTGAAGCTTGGCTATTTTAGTGAAGCCAAAAAGAAGCTGATTTGTTTCGACAGAGAGGAAATTATCCCGAAGCCGGAAAAAGATGAGGTGGTGGTATTTAAAAGCTTTTTTAAAGCAAGATTGAGATTTCCTTTACATGATATGATTGCAGATGATTTGGAGAGATTTGGGATTTATCTTCACCAGCTAACTCCTAATGCCATTGTTAGACTTAGTATCTACATTTGGGCTCTCCGAAGCCAGGTGGCAGAACCGCTTGCCGAAGATTTTTGCCGGGCACACGAGCTTCATTATCAGACCAAAGCTAGAGAAGATGGGCTGCATGATAACTTCGGCTACTATAACTTTGCTTATCACAAAGATGCGAAATATCCAGTTATTAGCTATCCTACCAAGTGACCAGCTGGCTGGAAGACTGAATGGTTTTATGTTAAAGTGGATGAGAAGAAGGAGAAGCTAGTTCAAAGCCCTTTGAGTTTAACCTTCGGAGAAACTAGGCCCCAATGCGACATGAATCTAGATAGTCCATGCAAAATTGCACTGGGCGAATTTTGGGTTGTTGCAGAGCATATTGGCACTAGAGATCTGGTGCAAGAGTTCTTAGCCTTCAGAGTATTTCCAACTTTGAAGGAATGGGACATGCCGATGCTAGAAGAGGAAAAGAAGAAGAAAGAGCTTGTTCGGCTTCCTTATTATTATAAATTCAAGAAGCATTTCAAAGAATCTTGCCAGGAGTGGCTGGACACAATCGAAGTTATGTGCAACGAGATCCTTGGAAATTATTCTAAGAAAGAAGATCAGTTAATGACTGCGGCCTTCGGCACTCATCCAGAGCGAAGATTGAACCAGGTGCTGGATGCTTTAAATTTTGATTATCCTGACTATGAACGTCTGACAGAGGTGCCGAAGGGCAAAAAAGAAAAAGAGTTGCTAGTGTCCTTGATAGGGAAACTGCTAAGTTGGTGAAAAAGGATGAAGAAATTTTGAAGAAAAGAAAACTAAGCCCTGAGCCAAAGATAGCTGCTCCAAAGAAAAGAAAAGCTACGGCTCCGAAACAAAAAACTACTGATATAGAGGAAGAAGCTCCTGCGACACCTCCTGCGGCCGATGTGGAAGAAATTTTAAAGGTAATGACTGAATCCTTGCCTATCAAGCTAAGTCCACTAGGGCCGCGTCTGACAAAGCTTTTTCGGAAAGAGAAAGAGTCTTCGGCAGCGGAGAAGCCTGCTGAGCCAAAGAAACGTAGGATTATTCAAGTGGATGAAGTCATCCGGCAAACACCGCCGCGGGCATCGGCATCAAAGATACCACCTATTGAGAGCATTAGTGCTGCCAAAGCTGCCGCCACCGAAACTGAGGGTGCCGAAGCTGAAACCGTTGAAAATGTGAATCTAGAAGCCGCACTTGGTGAAATTGATACCATGCTTCTGGAAGCGGCCACGGAAGAAGCTACCGTAGTCGCTGGGAAAGGAAAGGGTAAAGCCGAAGATACTTCGAAAGAAGAAGAATTCAATTTCCAAGATATACTTGGGCAAGAATTATCAGAAGCTGAAAAAGGAGAGCTGAAGGAATATGCTATATCTTGTGGATACAAACCGGGGGCTCTGCTTTTTGGTGGAGTTAACGAAGGGAGGTTAGGATGTCTTCGGGACCGGACCGGGGCGAAAGTCGTCAGCACAATATCAAAGAGTGTTGGCCTTCCGAAGATCGAGGCGAACCTTTGCAGGTACCGGCGACAGCATATCGCCGGTAGCCTGTTTTATGCTAACTTTAAGGTAAAATTCTTAATTAATTTTTTTAATATGATTTCTGATGAAAGTTGTTTTTGGCAGAGTTTACTACTAAGCAAAGTCCTGAGGATACAACAAGACCTCGAGGACAAGAAGAACGAAGCTATAATTACAGATCTGGAAAAGAAAATTAAAGATTACGAAGCTGTTTTGGAGAAAAAAGACTTCGTAATCCAAGCTATGGAAGGTTCACTGGCAGAAGCCTAGGCTGAAATTGCTAAATTGAAGAATGAACTTTCCTCAAAAAAGAAAAATTTTGAAGCCAGACTCGAAGTTGAAGTTGAGAAGAGTTCAAATTTGCAAAAAACACTGAAGGACCTTCAAGAAAAATGCTTATACTTCGGCAACCGATGCCTACAGCGGCTGAAGCAGGTGTTTAACTCGGTTGGAGCAAGCACTGAAAAATTTAGTCCTTCGGTTGAAAACCTACCAGAAACTTTGGAACACATTGAGGGTGAAGTTGATGCTCTCGACGAAGTTATAGGTGGACACGCTGATTTCTGCGCTCTGTTAGCTTCTCGAGACACAGTTGTCGCCTTCATGAAATCTGGCTGTACACACGGAAAATTGTCAACAGACCCAATTTTAGCTTGTCACCGACAGATTTAATTGATATCCCTAGCCTAGCTCGAAGTATAGGAAACAGGTTCATAACTGAAATTTGGATAGAGGGCGGGCGAAAAAATGGCTGGCGACGAAGCTCGAAGCCATCTTAAACCGGTAAGAAACTAATCTGTTACCTTACCTTAGCCTTGAACCTTGCACTTGCCTCATATCATCTTAATATATACAGGATGACGAGGATGTGGAACAAAGAGCCGAAGCTTGACCAATGATCTGAAGCTTAGATGATCCGAAGCTTAATGATACGAAAATTGAAGAATTTGCTAAAAAAAATCTATGGAAAATCTAGTAATATCGTTGTAAAAAAGTATTGTAATTTTAGGAATCAGTACTATGTGAATTTGTGCATACCTTGTAATATAATTTTACCTCTTCGTTCATGTATAAACTGCTTTGATGTGGACGAGACTTATATTTTTTGAGCCGAAGGCAAAAAACACCTTCCCTTCTTTTCGTACGCAACAAAGCATGAAACTTCTTCTTTTTCTTTTTGCCAAAGCCTTATCTTTATAGGCGAAGCATCTGCCTGTGCATGTTATGATGATGTTGATCCTAGTATGTCTAAGTGAATGTTTATGAATGCAAATATATCATGTAATGTGTCGTGCAAATGAATGCCCAAACACACATGTCCGAAGCCACAACCATAGCCTTCATTCTCTTGGGAATGACCAAAGTCTCTTTAGCGTTTATTTTTCGGCTTCACCGCTTATTTTTCGGTGTATCAGCGCTGACTTTTCGCTGTAAGTTCTGCATCCCCTTAGGAACGTCTTTTGAACTTCTTCGCCTTCTATTTCGGCGGTATCGCATTGACTTTTCGCGCTTCGCCTTATATTTCGGCGGTATCAGCGTTGACTTTTCGTTGTAAGCTCTGCATTCCCTTGGGAACGACTTTTGAGCAAAAAACTTACGCTGCGCTCCCTTAGCAACGACTTTTTGTAGCTTCGTCATGCTCTGCATCCCCTTAGGGACGACTTTTGAGCTTCTCCCTGTTTTTTTCCTTTTTTCCTGCACTTGATGGTGCATGCTCAGTTTTTACATTTACATTTTTTTGGGGGATTTTGCTCTCGTAGAGCTGAATAAGACAAGGAAATTACATGCTATGGCCCTATTAAAAACCTTTCTCCCCCTTTGAAAAGGAAAAGGGTGCCATAGGAAAAGAAAAAATAAGAGATTACATCAGGTTAGACATAATATCGTCGAAGCTCATCCGCATTCCAAGATCTAGGAATGTCGTTGCCGTCCATGTCCTTCAATCTATAAGAACCGGGTCTTG
This sequence comes from Zea luxurians, assembly GCA_029449295.1. Classification (NCBI taxonomy): domain Eukaryota; kingdom Viridiplantae; phylum Streptophyta; class Magnoliopsida; order Poales; family Poaceae; genus Zea; species Zea luxurians. The sequence goes on from JAOPSE010000009.1 coordinate 121,178,716, forward strand.
ACGAAGATACTACCAGAAAAGGTCCTTCCCACTTCAGCTGTAGCTTGCCTACTGTGTCTAGGTTGGCCACTCTCCGAAGTACCAAATGCCCTGGCTTGATGTTCTTTAGCTGAACTTTTCTGTCCCGCCATTTTATTGTTTCGGCTTGGTATTTATTGATATTCTCCACAGCCTAAAGCCTAATCTCTTCTATAACATCTTTTGCCATGGAAGAATCAGCTTCGTGCTCTGCCGAAGCCACTGTTCTTATTGACCCTGCCCTAGCTTCTTCTGGGGTTATTGCTTCGTCACCAAATAACAGTTTGAATGGTGTAAAACCTGTTGACCTTGATATTGTTGTGTTGTGGCTCCACACCACTTTGATCAATTCATCTAGCCATTTTCCTCTGGGCTGATTGAAGATTAACTTCATTATTCCCGTCATTATAATGCCATTAGCTCTATCAACAAGTCCATTTGACTCCGGATGCCTGACCGATGCAAAATGAATCTTCGTGCCAATCTGTTCACAGAATTCCTTGAAAGCTTCGGCATCAAACTGTGTTCCATTGTCTACAGTAATAGCCTTCGGCACTCCGAAGTGACAAACAATGTTTTGCCAGAAGAATTTCTGGACGGTAACCGAAGTTATTGAGGCGAAAGGCTTCACCTCAATCCACTTAGAAAAATACTCTACCGCCACCACAACATATTTTAGATTTCCTTGTGCTGGTGGAAGTGGACCTAGTAAATCGAGGCCCCACCTTTGCAACAGCCAAATGGGTTGTATTAATTGAGTGAGGGACGAATGTTGTTTCTGGTCTCTCGCACATTTTTGGCAGCCTTCGCATTTTTGAACTAACTCTGCTGCATCTGAAGCTGCCTTCGGCCAGTACAATCCTTGTCAAAAAACTTTTCCCAACAGAGGTCTAGACCCAATGTGAGATCCACACAGACTCGCATGTATCTCCTTCATTAATTCAATACCTTCGGTTCTTGATAACACTTGAGGAGTGGGGAACAAACCCCGTATTTATACAATTCCCCTTCTATTATCACATATGGTCTTGTCCTTGCCTCCATTCTTTTGTTATAAACTTCGTCATCGGAGAGACAGTTGCCTTAGAGGAAGGATATGATTTCAGTTCTCCAGTCCTCACTGTGTACTGGAGAAATGTTAAGTATAGCTCTTTCCATAAGTTCAACCGAAGGTGCCTTTATTGTTTCGAAGAATACCTCCGAAGGTATAGGGAGCCCCTAGGCCGCTGATTTGGCTAACAAATCTGCATGCTCATTTTCACCTCTTGGAATATCCTTGACAGAAAAACCTTCGAAGGAAGCTTCCAACCTTCGAACTGCATCCAGATATTTTTCAAGCTTCGGATCTCGTGCCTTGCTGCTTTTGTCCACGTAGCCAACAATAACTTGAGAATCGGTCTTCAGAACAACCGTTCTTATTCCCATGGCCCTTAGTTTCCGAAGTCCCAACAAAAGTGCTTCGTACTCAGCAATATTATTTGTACAACTGAAATTCAATTTGACCGCATAGCATGTTTTTACTTTTGACGGTGCCACTAACACCGCAGCTGCTCCTGCACCAAAGGTTCCCCAAGAACCATCGTAGAACACCGTCCAAGCTTCGATATCCTTGCTTGTCCCTTCTTTGTGAGCCCCTGGCGTCCAGTCAGCGATGAAGTCTGCTAGCGCCTAGGATTGAATTGAAGATCTGTGTACATAATCAATGGTGAATTCATTGAGCTCCGCAGCCCACTTTCCAACCCTTCCAGTGGCTTCTCTGTTCCTTATAATATCCTTCAGAGGCTGTGATGAAGGAAAAATTATATGGTAAGCTTGAAAATAGTGCCGAAGCTTCCTGGAGGCCATTAATATAGCATACAACACTTTCTCCAATTCTGTGTAATTTTTCTTTGATAAAGTTAATACTTTAGAAACAAAGTATACTAGGACTTGCTTCTTATTTTGTCCTTCAAGCTTCTCCTGTACTAGTGCCACACTCACTGCAGAGTGCGAAGCTGCCACATACAATAGCAAAGGAGCCCCTGGCGTAGGTGGGGTTAGTGTTGTTAGATCAATCAGATATTGCTTCAGCTCTTCGAAGGCTTTCTGCTAAGCTAAACCCCATTGAAAGACTTCGGCCGACTTCAGTACTTCAAAGAATGGTAAATTTCTTTCTACTGACCTAGATATGAATCGATTCAAAGATGCCAATCTTCCTGTCAGCCGCTGAGCCCCCTTCTTTGTGCTTGGCGGTTCCATCCAAAGGATAGCTTCGATCTTGTTTGGGTTAGCTTCGATCCCCTTCGTTGAAACTAGACAACCAAGGAACTTGCCCTTCTTTACTCCGAAGACACATTTTTCTAGATTTAATTTTAGGCCGGCCTGCCTAAAGTTAGCAAATGTTTCCTGCAGATCAGCGATGTGATTTTCCTGCTTCGTGCTCTTTACTATGATATCATCAACATATGTTAGCACATTTCTGCCTATCTGAGAGTGAAGTACTTTGGCTGTCATTCTACTGAAGCTTCCTCCAGCATTCTTGAGCCCTCGGGCATCCGAAGATAACAATATGTACCACTGGGGGTTATGAAGCTGGTCTTCGGCTCATCTTCCTTCTTCATCCAGATTTGGTGGTAGCCTGAGTAACAGTCTAGTAATCTCATAAGCTCTGATGAAGCTGCTGCATCTACTAGAGAATCTATTCTTGGCAATGGGAACTCATCCTTTGGACAAGCCTTGTTAAGATCTATAAAATCGATGCACATTCTCCATTTACCATTTGCCTTCTTCACCATAACAGTGTTAGCTAGCCACTCTGAGTATTTGACCTCTCTGATAACACCAGCACTAAGAAGTCTCTTCACTTCGTTTCGAGCACCTTCAGCTTTGTCATCGGACATTTTCTGAAGCCTTTGTTTTCTTGGCCTGAAAGATGGATCCACATTGATTGAATGCTCAATGACATCTCTATTGACACCGCAAAGATAATTAGCTGACCAAGCAAACACATCCTTGTTGTTGAATAAAAGCCTTATCAAGGTTTTCTCCTGCTCTTCATATAACTGAGAACCCAGCAATACCTTCTGCTTTGCTATATCTTCACATAGAAGCATAGGCTTCGGCTGATCAGCCGAGGTAGCCTTCTCTCTTCTGTACTTGTACTGTTCACAAGCCTCATTTCCATCTATGTTGTGGATTGCTTTTGAATCTGTCTAGTTTCCTTCAGCTTTTCTAGCAGCTTCCTGACTGCCATGAATAGGAATAGGTCCTTGTTCCGAAGGTATCTTCATGCATAGATATGCTGGATGAAGTATTGCTTCGAAAGCGTTGAGTGTCCCACAACCAATGATTGCATTGTAGGGGTATTTCATGTCAACAATATCAAAGACAACCTGTTTAGTCCTTGTATTGTGGACAAATCCGAAGGTCACTGGCATTGTGATTTTGCCAAGTGCTACAATCTGCCTTCCTCCGAAGCCACAAAGAGGGTGTGTAGCGTCATGAATCTTGTCCTCTGGCTCTTGCATCTGTCTGAAGGCCTTAGCGAATATGATGTTGGTTGCGCTGCCTGTATCAACCAAAACATTATGGACGAGAAATCCCTTGATGATGCAAGATATGACTATAGCATCATTATGAGGATAATCCTTGAGCTGAAGGTCCTCCTGAGAGAAGGTAATTGGGATCTGGGACCATTTTGACTTGATGAAGGGTCCCTGCACCCCAACATGCTGCACCCTTCTCTGAGCCTCCTTCTTCTGCTTCTTGTTGGCTGGTTCTGAGCATGAATCGCCTGTTATTGGGAGCACCAGCTTTGTAGCCGAAGCAGCTTCAGCTTGGATGTTGGACGAAGCCATCAGCTCAATAGTGGAAGTGAGTTCACCAGAGGTGGGCGCCAATGTTGGGGACTTGTTCTCAAGTGCTTCGACATGACAGAAGGTGATAATACAAGCGTGACGCAAAAGCAAATGCCAAGTCAGCGTGAACAGTACATGGGTACTGTTCATCTATTTATAGGCACAGGGCGCAACCTGTGAGATATTACAATCATGCCCTTCACAAAAGATTACAATTATTGACATAGACCCTCATGGACAAAACAGTCATCTCATCTTTAAGTCGGTTTCACCCTTCGTCTTGAGACATTTCATAATGCCGAAGCTTCATAAGTGGTAGCTTCGGTGTTGCTTTTAGGGGGATTTGCCGAAGGTGTTTCTTCTTACAGGATCTTCGGCGACGAAGCATGTCCCCAACAACTATAAAGTAGAGCAGATACAAGAATTTAATCATAGGTTTCATGGTATTACAAGGTTACTAGATGATAGACAATATTAATGTGAGATTAATGCAACTGGAATGGACTAAATCGGAGTTAAAATGAGCAAGATATAAATTTTCCTAGGTTTTGTGCATTTTTCTATTAATTTTATGCCTAAAAATAAACTCCAGGGGCTAATACGCAAAGTATTCATTTAATTTTATTTTCTTTATACTAGAAAATGGACGACGGGTTGAATAAACAAAAGCACAAGGTTTTTTTAACAAAACTGCGTGGCCAAAGGGGTACTGTCCATCATGAGCCATTAGATCATGATCCGATGGCCCCGGGTTTAAAACGATGCGATCTGTTCTGGTGCGCACAATCACAATGCCAGGGCTGGGATCACCCATTGAACCGGCATGGTGTGGATCTAATCCAGATCATTTATTAGTCCATCAATGGCACACATGATCTTCCCCCAACCACCCCCCGATTGAGATCGAACGGTGGTAGCACGTCTTCCCAAACTTGCCGGGACACAGCAGCACCATCACCGGCAACATGCCAAACCGAGTTTTAGCGCTCCAATTCACACACCGCTAGACACTAAGCATAGAGGGAAGTAAGGCAAAGCGAATGGAGCAATCCTCACCAGTGTTGGGATGATGGCATGTCCCACCACGGCGCACGACCATCCGTGACAAAAGGGAAAACCCTCGGTGCACAATCCCGACCAGCGGCAACCGAGACATGGATTGATGATGCCGCCGGACTGAGTGGAGGAGCGTGGCCCAAAGCGACGTATGACGGAACCTCCAAAGTCATTAGGCCCACCTACAGTTGTCTTTGTCCAATAGACCTCAGACAACCCTGCAGGTGTTCCTGAATCACTTGACAAGTTCGGTATCTGCTTTTCTTACCTTTCCCAAGAGCGTTTTACCAGTCACGCAGACATTACAAATCATCGGAGGTACGAAAATGCGGAAGCGGTTACATAAACTTACCTTTATTTAAAAGTAGGTCAGAGTTATATTATTATAGACCAGGATATAACATACGAGTGCAGAGTAATATTATTACAAGCCAAGGGAGGCAAAAACCCCTCCCGATAAGTATCAAACAAAAAGTTTTTATGGAGGATCCTTTCCTCCCGCAGCTTTACTCTTGGTTTTCTTCTTTTGAGACCACCTTGGAATAGAAACAACAAAAGTTTGTCGCTTCTTCACCTAAAAACAATAGGGAATAAAACCCTGAGTATGGAATTACTCAGCAAGACTTACCCGACTAAAGAAAAGACTCTCAAGGGGATGCTGGCTTTAAAGGTGTCAAGGTAAGGCTTATCAATGATCAATGACTTTGTTTGCAGAAATGCCTACTAAAAGTGGATCCTTAAAAATCCAGTTTTATTTGTCAAGTTAAGTAAGATTACCTGCCACTAAAGCTCTTTCTACCCTAGTTCAATCACTTGACCTGCACTAGCCAATTTCTTATCAACCCTTCATTTTCACTGGATTTCTACGTATAGGTCAGTGACCAAGTCTTCATAACCGCGGAGGTACGGTGATTCGAATCGATTATACTCAGCTGAGGATCTCCAATCACACGACATTTGTAGCACTTAACCCTTGCATATGTCAACCCGCCACCGAGGTTCTTAAGACCAGATCAGGTTCACGCCAACCGAGAGCACAGATACACCACCGTCCAGCCCCTTGCCACAGAGGGTACACGCTACTCTCGCCATCTCTCCACTCCCATTGCGTGGTATCTTATTCTGGCCTTAGTCTGCCTGAGGCAAATCTTACCCATGACGAGGCATGTGACCAGTTAAAGGGTCCTCGGTCATTAAGCCTACATCGAGACGGTCCTTAATCGACTCAGATGGAGACACTACACCGAGACTCTCTTCTCGTGCAAGTCACCCGCCCGGTCTCAGCTTAATCATTTCAAACCCCAAAGTTTGGTACCTGATAGAGGTACATCTTTTCCGATGTTGAACCCATCATGGCCATGATGGATCCACCATCAAGTTTTATTTTCAACAACATCCCTCCCACTTTGCCACATCATCTTTTATAAAAACAAAACCTTTTGTTTTGCTAGAGCAAGAATAAGCATAGTAAAAACCTTTTGTAAAACAGAGATTCAAAGGAGGGTAATTAAATTCAAGGAAGGTAATGCAGGAATTGTTTTAGCATTCAACTCCTATCACCTAATGCAACAAGCAAGTGAGAAAGCTTTTAAAAGAATCAAGGAGGTGGCAAATGCACCGGGGCTTGCCTTGGTTTACAGGTGATTCAGGCTCAGTTCCATAGATGTCAAAATAAAAATAGCTGTCTGCCTGATGTTCCAGAGGTGGTGGTGGTGAAGTCTTCTCTCCTTCTACTTCAACTTCTTCTTCGTTTTCTAAAGATAACCATACATAATAATGAATGCCCATGTAATGCTCATGAGAGTGCAAAGATAATAAGAGTTTATTATCTAAAGTTTTGAATACAATTTTCCTTCGCGGTTCTCCGAGAACCTAGGGTTTCCGGAGTCAGTAAAGGAATTCAAAGGGCAGGGGGTAGGATTTTGGGCTCTAAGTATCAAACAAGGTCCAAATCATACCAAACTCTACCCAAGGCTTCTAAATGATGTATAAAGGTCATCTAAAAAGTTTGGGGAATTTTGGAATCATCTAAAAATCTAGAAATAATGTTTTAGGCTATTTTAAATGCTCCAAAATTCCCTATTTGACCTAAAAATCATAAAACTATTTTTATTAAATATTATGGAAAATAAGGAACCTAGGAAAATTGGTTTGACATTTTTACCATTTTTCTACAATTTTCTACGGATTTCCAAAGTTTTTACAGAAAAAGAAAAGAGAAAAGCGTGAACAATGCTGGGCTCAATTCGGCCGTAGCGGCCCAAGCCTAGGCGGAAAGCGCGCGCGACCGCGCCCGCGCTGGCAGCTTTGCGAAAAAGCCCTCGGCGTTCTAGATTACCCGAAGTGGGTGCTTTCACTGTTACTTTGAGTCACTGCCAGTTTGCAAAAAGAACCTCCACGTTCTATTCCTTTACACGTTGAGGTCCTCGACGGTGAACCGCACAGGGAGCCAAGCTCCGGCGAGCTAGACTGGCCGGAGGTAGTAAAGACCGATGCTCCCGAGTGACTGACACCGAATTGAACCCCTCCCGAGCATTTCCCCCAACTTAATTCCAAGAATGGCGACCTAATTTGCTCTGGCCACGGTGACAGCGCGGATGATCAAAGGAACAGCGTGTTCCCGATGATCCATGGCGGTCTAATTCAATCAGAGGAGTCGAGGAGCTTGAGGGGGACCTTAGAGCGCTAGAACAAACGATCAAGGCGCTAGGACTAACCTGGAATAGGCTGGCCGCGGTGAGGTCTCTCCTATGGTGTTCTTGAGCAGATTTGGGGGAAGTTCAAAATTCACGCTCCCTGGTGAACAATTGAGGCTGATTCTTGGTGGCTGGATGCTTGACTACCTTACGGAGCTCACGGTGGCTTCAATTTATACTGAGCGAGAGCGGTGGCCGGCAATTGCAAAGATGACGCGTGGTGGTCAGAGAAGGGGGAATTCACTGGCGCGCGTGATTGGTGGCAAACCTCGTGGCATCTACTCTGGTGATCAACGGAGAGCTAAAGCAGGACACGGTGATGCGGTGGAAATGCCTAGACACGCGGCACAAGGCCGGAAGGCGGCGGTCACCGGCGTGCTTATCAGGTTCCACCGCGGCGAGCTTTGTACAGTGGCCGGAATACTTTACTGGCCAGAACTTATCCACAGCGGCGTAACTCCGAGCATTATCTGATCATCCCGAGCACGAATCGAGACAACGACAGCATGAATCGCGGCGGAGATCGTCGGCAGTGATCTGAGTGTTTGATCTGATCTTATTTAGATACTGTACCATGGGAGCCATCATCAGAGTGCCTGACAGTCCATTTTTAGGTCCAGATTTCTCCAAATTTTCCATAGCAACTCACTTAAGGTTCTGCAACAAGTGGTAGACCAAGGATTCAGCTACAATTTTGCCACAGTATCTATAGCCAAATTTCCATTAGATCAAAGTTGAATCTTAGTCCAAAGATGGCTCGGTTACACTGTCAGACTGGTTTCAGACTGAAGGCAGCCTGACAGCCCGACTTTGGGTGCATTTTTCTTCATATTTTTCATGACAACCATGTTGAACCCCTTAAGCAAAGTTGTTCACCTTTGATAGGTCTATAATATTGATGTGGTGACCTAGGGTAAATTCTCAATAGTTTGGAAGATATAGAGCTCCAAAGGTGAGCCAATATCACTGAATTTCAGACTTAGGGTTAGAACTCAAATAGGGTCTTTTTGCAAATAGGTCCAAAATTCAGGGTTTAGCTTGCAAATCTCCATGATTGTGAACCATATGACTTAAAACACCTTACTTTACTAGTTTTTGCACTTTAGTCCAAAAGTGGACTAATTTTGCACTTAACCTCCGAGGGTTTAGGTTTAGGGTTTTCCAGGGTCCTTATTAGGGTTTTTGGTATTTCAGGGGCGTGAATGTAATTCAAGTCTATTCTTAGTAACATTTTATAACTATTTTACTCAAGCTTTAGGGTTTTCTCTATTTGGGTTTTGTTTTACCCTTCTAAATCTCATTTAGGGTTAAGTACCCTGCTCCAGGGTTTTATTTGCAAAATGCCATAGCAATACAACTTGTTTGAAACTTTTACCTAGTGAATGCATTCTAGGTGTGTCAATCACATGAAATGCTGATGCTTATGATGTTATGCTCAAGTTTTAGTGACAAGGGGTGTTACTCGACGCACCCATGGTGGTGGAGCAGGGGCGTCAGGCTTCCCCATCGAGGGAGACGATGAGCATTGGGAGGAGAGAGAGCACCCTGGGAGGAGATGAAGGGAGCACACGACGCTGTGGGGAGGAGACCGGGGCGTCGAGAGGGGATAAGGCGACTGTTTTATAGGACCAGGGCAATAGCTAATCCGGAAGGATCCCAACAACTCGTCGTATCCACCACAGCGAGCCACGTGGGGGAAGAAGATGCCGATCCAAAGGTTCCACCTGTCTGTCACACCAGTCCGAGAGCCGATCGTATGACCAGCAGGGTCCACACGTTGGTGTCACGCCCCGGGCCCATGCGCAAATGTGAGGCTATGAAATGGACCCCCCATGTCAGCGTGTGCGTTCACCAGCGAGGTCGTCCGATGTGTGGCCAGGTGAGAGGACTGGCTGAAGTGCGGGCCCCACATGGCGGTGAGCACGAGCGCAGATCCGACTGGTTGGGCCGCGCGGAAAAGGGCCAGTTCCTTTGATCGAGCCCAAGTTCAGGTTTGTGTTTTCCTTTTCTTTTCTTTTATATTTATCTATTTTCTCTAGTTTGTTTTTAAATCTATCTTTTGATTTCAATCTTGTTATATGTTTCCAACATAGTTTAAATGCACAATTGGAAACTTATCAGCATGTATGCAAAATTGTATTTTTATAATTACTTTACTAATTTGTTTATACCATGTGGCAAAAATGAAATACACACTCATTATTTACTTCAAGAAAATGATGTTTTGGATGACATTCAAGATATCTATATTGATTACTAAGTTATTTTAAGAAAAACAATTTCTATTGTATAACTCTTATTTAAAAGCTGCTCTAACTCCTATCCTTACATAGTATTTATAAAATTTAACTAGGGATAACTTAATGTATATAAGAATATTTTTATTAACTTTTTATTATAAAAACATATCTATTTTTGGGAGCAATAAAAAGAAATTTAGGAAATTCCTTACTAGAAGATATTATTTTGAGAAATATTTATAAATTCTAAAATAAAAATTTAGGGTGCTACATCTAAGTTGCACCATCGGCAAGGAGTCCTCAGCTAGAAGCCCGGACATAGGGAGGAGACTTCTCTCATTTGAAGGTGCGACTATGGACACAGGGAGGAGTCCTATTATGGGAGTAGAGCGGAAAGAGTAGAGGAAGGACAGGGAGGAGGAAAAGGGTGAATTATTCAAACAGACTATTCTTTGTTCAGGTTTCTCATATCCCCTTTACAAGACACACAAGTATTATAATTTATACCTCTCACTTAGACCATATTTATTTCCTTACATGCACAACATCAACAGTAAATATTTTTAGGCCCTGGGCACCAAAAATACCTGTAACTGCAGCCAAAAATAACCTAACTTTTGGCGACCACTGACACAGCCGCCGAAAATAACCACTATTTTTGGTGGCCAACCTATGACCACCGAAAATTAATGGTTTAAAATCTTTTTACCCCCTTCTCTCTCTGCTCGACCGTGTGCCCTTGCCTCTGTCCCGACCGCGCACCCCTTTCTCTCTCCGCACTGACCGCCGCCGCTGACCTCGCCTCGCCCGACAGCCCACCTCGCCTCGCTCTGCGTGCCCGCCTGGCCACCGCCCCACGCCCACTCGATCGTGAAGTCGCCTGTCGTTCGCCTGCTAGCTATACATCACCCGTCCGTGAGCTCGCCGTCACCGCTGACATACATTGTCGCCGATGGATTATGATGTATTTGTGATGGAATTGTGAGTTTGTGGTAGATTGTAATGGATTTGTAAGGTATTTTGGTGGACTGTGATGTATTTCTGAGGAATTATAGTGAATTGTGATATTTTGTGTTGAATGTGTGTAATTCTAGATTTTTTGTTGCTGTCATAATATTGTGATTATATTGTTGTTGAAACTGCTATGATTTTACAATTTTTATGTTTTTTCTCTAAAATTACTTATTTTCGGCAGACATGTCTAGGCCGCCGAAATTAAGCCTATATAGTTTTAGGCAACTCTATTTTTGGAGGCTGTAGTCAGACCGACGAAAACCACAAGTTATTTTGGGCGCACGAGTGAAACCGCTGAAAATAACTTATTTTCGGCGGCCTCAGTGTGGCCGGCGAAAATAGAAGCTAATTTTCAGTCATTTTTTTGGTGGCCAAAAGACCGCGAAAATAGACCATATACCACCGAAAATGATGTCTGTCCTATAGTTCATTAGGTGCTTATAGATTTTTTAAGCACCTAATGAACTAATTATGAATTATTATAATCTAGGCATCTAGATTATATACTCCACCTAATTCTAATATTCTATGATGTTTGTTTGATTTTTAACTTACTTAAGCTAGATTATATAATCTTGAGGTAGATAAACAAGCCTTTAGTCACAGACTACCCACACAGCCATACGTTGTTAACGCGAGTATTAACGCGACGCACGCGCTGGCATGCCCAAGATGCTACACCTCGTCCTGCAGGTGGGCTAACAATTCCGCTCGTGCTCGGAAGAGAGATGAGATATGGGCTGGGCTGACGATGCCTCGACAACGGCTCATGAAAAGTTTGGCTTTTCTTTTAGGTTATATGAACCTCGTTGTGTGCTCGGGTTTGACCTATCAAGTATTAACAGAGGCAGATCTTTTATGAGGCTAGTTTTTATATTAATCAACTTACATAAATGACATTTTTTGAACCGCCTCATAAAATAGATTGTGTACCTCTGAATTTCTTTTAAACGTCTAGAATTTTTGGGAGACACTTAGTTTTTTGTTCTCCTCAAAATAATAGTGTCATGTATTCTAAAATTACTTTTTAGTAGAGAGACTTAATGTAAGTAGGTACTAGTTAGTTGTCCCTGAGTTACTATGGTTTCTATATTCATAATATTTACAATATATATTCTTTGTATAGCACAAATGAACATGAGCTCGACTGGTTAGAAGCTCAGTCTTACCTTGGAAGGGAGAAGTGGCCTGGGCATGTGCGACCAGTTCGACCGTTAGGGGTCCATGAATTTGTGGAGGCCCCAAAAAAATTTCCCTAATACCTATACCTACCGCTATTGGTCTGCTCTGCTACTTGGCTTTTCCAGGCGGCGGGCGTGACAGCGTGAGTCCCTTGTTCCCTCCCGTCGTTCTCAATTCCTGTTGCACGACTGCAGACTGCTCCTCTTCTCCTCTCAAATCTCAATTTCCAGTTTTCTACTTACCTGACCTGTCGTGTCTAGATGTTGTTGGACGCTGGCTACTTGGCTCCTCCTCCCAAGTCCCAAGACGCTGAATCGCTGATCCAGTGATCCTCCAAATTTCCATTCGCCTGCAGGTAATTGCCTTAAGTCAATCTATTCATTTACTATGTCTAGGCGTATAGCAATTTGTTTTTGTTTTTGTTTACATGACATCCTACATATATTCCTGTGTTTATTGAACAGTGCATCAAAGTCATGTCTTCTAGTCGAATCCAATTAGAAAACATGATTCAGGTTATAAAAAACGTAAGAAGAAACAAAGAATTGAAAATTTAACTCAATCTATGAAAGGATCTATGGATAGGTTTGTTCTAAAAGAATCACAAGTGTCATCTGCCAATCAGACCCTTGAGCAAGATCCTATAATTGATATTGATAATGCTGTTGACATTAATGATGGCCCTAGAGATGATCAAACTGAGATAGAAAATAATTTTGACGTTGCAGATCTTTCGAATAATATCATATCACCTATTGCGGATGTGGGTGGTGATGATACTTTTTAGCCTAATATATTTGATCCAAGATATTGGGATCCTCTTAATCCTAGGCATATTGATATTTTAGCAGAAAAAGGCCCTAAAAGAGGCTTTTCATTTCAGAAAGGTCACAAGGATAAATATTCTAGATGGTTTTCTACATTATTTTATAGTAGAGTTCTATCAAATGCGGAGCATTGTGATAGAGATTGGCTTGTTTATTCAAAGGAACTTGATACAATTTTTTGGTTTGGTTGTAAGATATTTACAAAAGGGCATCGAAAAGGCCAGTTGGCAAATGAGGGGTATAATGATTGGATACATCTTTCCACTCGACTTAAAGAGCATGAAACAAGTGCTAATCATGTATTGAATATGACCACATGGTATGAGTTGCGTAATAGATTGCAAAAGGACCAAACTATTGATAAATCTGCTCAGTGACAATTTGAGAAAGAAAAGGATCATTGGAGAAAAGTTTGCATTGTAAAATTCCTTGCCAAGCATAAACTAGCCTTCCATGGTACTACTAGTAAATTGTATGAAGATAGCAATGGGAATTTCTTGGGTTTGATAGAGATGTTGGCTGAATTTGACCTAGTTATGCAAGAGCATGTTCATCGTATCACAAAAAATGAAACACACAATCATTATCTTGATAATAAGATTCAGAATGAGTTGATACATATGCTTGCTTCTGCTATTAAATCAGAAATTATTAAAAAAATAAAGAAGGCAAAGTATTTTTATATCATTCTTGATTGTACTCCTGATGCAAGTCATCAAGAACAAATGTCTTTGATTATAAGATATGTGGATTTATCTTCTGTTAATGTTTGCATTAATGAATCCTTTATGGGATTTTTGGAGGTAAATGATACTACAGGACAAGGACTTTTTGATGTTCTACAAGATGAATTAAAAAAGCTTGATCTTGATATTGATGATGTTAGAGGATAATGATATGTCAATGGGTCAAATATGAAAGGATGCAAAAAAGGGGTTCAAAAGAAGTTTTTGTTTATAAATCCTAGAGTTTTCTATTCTGCTTGCAGCTGCCATAGTCTTAATTTAACACTTTGTGATATGGCTCAGACTGGTGGTAAAAAAGACTTCTTTGGAATATTCGACGCATTTATACATTTTTTTGCTAAGTCTACTAAGAGATGGCAGATTTTGAATGATAATATATCAGGATTGACTCTTAAGTTAGTGTCAGCCACACGTTGGGAGAGTCGTATTGAAAGTGTTAAAGCTATCAGATTTCAATGTGCAGACATTCGAGAGGCTCTACTGCAGGTAGCTGATATTGTCATATTTTTCTAATATTGTAATTCCTTAAGTATTTTTATTCATAACATATTTTTGTTTTAATTTTAGGTATATGATAGCGATAATGATCCAAAGATAACTAACTATTCATTCATACTTGAAATTGTCATTTGGTATGAGGTATTGTATGCTGTTAATTTAGTAAGCAAACATTTGCAAGCAAAGGATATGCTTATTGATATTGCTCTCGAGAAAGTGCAAGGGTTGATTTCTTTCTTGAAGGAGTACATGGAAACCGGTTTTCAAAAAGCGTTGGAGGCAGCCAAAGATATTGCGCTTGATATGGATATTGATGCAACATTCCGCGAACCAAGAGAAATTAAAAGGAAGAAGTTTTTTTGATGAGAATCTTGATGATACAAATAGTAGAACACAATCTGCAGAAGAAGTATTTAGAATCAACAATTTTATAACCGTTGTTGATCAAGTAATTTCCTCACTTACGAGAAGGTTCGAACAATATCAAGGTTTTCAGAAATTATTTGGTTTCTTATTTACTTGAGAAGCACTACAATCATTAGACAATAAGGATTTAAAATCTTCTTGTGATAATCTAGAGACTGGCCTTAAAAGGGATGGAAAGTCTGATGTTGATGCCAATGAACTGTATATGGAATTGAAGTTTCTTCAGGAATTCATGCCAAAGGAAAATATAGGGCATGCTAAAATTCTAAAGTTTATCAAGCGACATGAATCTTTTCCCAATGTAAGTATTGGATGCAGAGTTCTATTAACAATTCTAGTGAATGTTGCATCAGTAGAACGAAGCTTTTCTAAATTGAAGCTATTGAAGTCCTATTTGAGCTCTACAATGACACAACAAAGACTTACTGATTTGGCTACAATTGCACTTGAGAGTGCAATTTTGGAGGAGATTGAATATGACAATATAATTGAGGATTTCATTTCAAGAAACACTAGAAGAATGATGTTGTTTGAATAAAGAGTTTAATAAACAGGTATGTTCCATGATATATCCATTATCCTATTGCAATGCGAAAGTATTACAATATTTCTTAAATAGTTATTGTAATATTAGTATTTAAAGTTATATTTTTTGTCTAAAGAGAGGCCTCATTTTAGGCACGGCCCTAGAGAAGTCCACATTCGAACTCGGCCAGTGTGCCGTGCAGACGGAGCGAGGGAGGGATGACACACAAAGAAGCTCTTTAAAGGTGTAGTGAAGTGATGTGTTAGAGGAATCTATTGTCGATTTGTCGTAATATAAATCAGCAAATCATGCACAAGAATTACGTGAGTAGTGCATGATACATAGATTTATTTTGGTCCAAGTATGGAGTACCCGACATTCGGTGGAGAATAGCTTTATCTCGTGTGTTTACAAAAGCGATTGTTGGAACCTGCCCTTCACGACAGGTAGATCCAACGGGAAATTAGGGAGAGAGTTCACAAAGCTTAACATGGGATGTCAAGAACCTTGTTGATCTCTCTGTGCCTGGGCACAGTACGGGGGTATTTATAGGTACTCGAGAGGCTGTTTGCCCCTGTCAAAGACATTTAGATCCTTGAGTACCTGGTTTATCTCCAGAATATTCCCACAAGGGGAGGTTAGAGACAGTCATTACGGTAAACTTTATTACAGACACGACCCTAATCACACATGTCCACGCGGGGCCCAACTCTATAGGCCGAATCACACATGGGCCTCTCTCGGTGGTGAGGGAGTGGGAGGTCCCGTAGACTTCGGCGGGGCCTTCATCTTGTCCCATGTGAGCGAAGGGGGTCGAACAGGCCTTCATCCAGTCAGCGCCCTTGGCCTATCCTGGCGGGTTCTGTGGATTCAGCCTTTGCCTATACAAGGCGAGGACGAAGTCGTCGAGCGAAGGGTGGCGTGTTCGCCTTCGCCCCAACATTTGTCCTCCGAGGGACCAGTTCGACTAAGTCAGCTGGTGCCGAAGACCACCTTGAGATGGTGAAGATGCTGCCCTCGCTCGAAGTGGTCCCGCGAGGGTTTTTGAAATGTGACCGTTGATGGACGTTTTACTGTTGGACTGCATGTTTCCCGAGGCATCGCGTCACGCCAATAAAAAGCCGACCGTGGTCGAGCCTGTTTCCAGCTTGCATTTGCGCAGTAGAAACCCTAGCTTTTTTAAACTGCTCGCCTGCCCTCCTTGCTCGCTTTGCTTCAGAAATCTGGCCCATATCAAGCAGACCGCGTGCCACCGCTGACGGTACGTTGCAATGTCTTCTTCGTCTGCTGCGAGCGCATAGCCGGCCGTGCCGTCGTCCGAAGAGATCTTGAGTGATTTGGCGGTGATGGAGTTGCATCCTGGCCATACCATGGAGGTTGGTACTTCGAGGATTTCCTCGGTCTGCGTGCTGGAGATGCAGCGGCTTGGTTACTTTGGTAACGGTGTCGGGCGGGCCCCGGGTGCAGAGGAGGTCCTCGGGCCTGAAGGCGAGTTAGTTGTTTTTGAGGCTTTTTTTTTGTTACCGGTCCTCGCCTCCTGACACATCGATTCCTGGTGAAGGTGCTGCGAAGGTTTGAAGTGCAGGTCCAGCAGTTAATGCCGAACACCATGGTGGCACTAGCGAAGTTTGTCTGGGCAGTTACTTCCTACGGCGGGCAGTCGTCTGTGGAGGTCTTCGCCAAAAATTATTGCCTGCATTGGCAGAAGAGGAAAATAGGAAATAAGATAGCACAATTCGGATCATGCACCTTCACGCTGAGGACTGGGAAGACTTCGACTGAGGTTGTAGAGATAGTCCCCTGTGCTAGGAACAAATGGGGCAACTAGTGGGACTTTTGGTTCTATGTGGCTCCTGGTGACGTCGAAGACCTATCGAGCCTACCTCCGGCCATTCTGTGCTCACACTTCTATGTGGCGTTTCCTCGATTCGAGGTGGCGGAGGAAAACGAAGACGAAGGGGCCCTTCATCATGCTGCCCGCCTGAGTAGCGAGCATGATTTGGTTGAGGAATTTATTGCATATGGAGTGTGGCCCTTGGCGCAGGACTGAGTATTGGGCGAAGTGACCCCCCCGTCGGATGCCAACCCTGGGCGACCAGCTGGTGCGAAGTCCTGCCTTTGTGGTGGACTTATGCGGTCGCAACCTGGCCGCGTTTGTGCGTGAAGTGGAGGTCGAGGCCGCGAAGATTGTAGGAAAATATGTGCCAGAGACGGAAACTCTGAGGAGTTGGGATATCCGCGGTTCAAATGTTAGGTTGAACCGTGTTTTTGAGTTGAACCGTCTGCCGTATGTTGACTACCTGGGGGACGACTATGGCGATGTTGCTATCCACCGGGGAAAAAGGCGATGACCACGGCCGACGAGGGCCCTTCACGTGGAACAGTGCCGGGCGTGGCCGCCAAGAGGAAATGTGGTACAACAGCTGAGGGGTCGAGGGCTTTCGATCATTTTGCTGCGGATTTGCTAGAGACGTGCGCAGTTCCAGGGGAGACGATGTCTTCGCCCGAGCTCTAGGAATCTTCCACTCGAATGCTGAAGGTTATCGGGGGTCGCTGGCCTAGGAATGTTTCGATTCCCTGGGCGGCCAGCGAGGACATGTTTACATCTCGATTAGCTCGTGAGATGAAAATTTTCCCTTACAGACGGAATGTTGGTGCTGTTGTATCGGCAGTGATGGAGAAGAATCGCCAAGACGCGCCATGGAAACGCTGGGCATTCGCCAGGGTGGGGGACCCGAGGCGCAAGGCAAAAATGGCGCGGGCGAGCGTGAAGCCTACCGCCCCCAGCGCTAGTATGCCTCCACCTGCCACACCCACACATGAGCATAGGCCTCCCTTGTCATCGCGTGCTGCTGAGGCAGTGGTGGCGGGCGCCAAAGTCTCCATGGATATTTCTGTGGATGACTACCTTATGGGCAGGGTCACGCTGTTCTACGCCCACATGGGATGGGATCCTACTGGTGAGTTTTTTTAACGCGAAGTCTACATTTCTGACGTGATCATGGTGTAGGAGCAGGGTCCAAGCAATTGGCTGTTGTCCCGGTGCCGGTGGCGGCTGGTCCGGTGGCTGTGCCGACTGTGGCAAAGGGGTCCTCACAGGACCTGTGGTCCAAGTTCTGCGCCAGTGGCGAAATTGCCTCGACCGCTGGAAGGACGTGGCCGCCTCAGTTGCGCAGCAGCTGAAACAGATGAGTAACCAGTGCTTCTGGAGTCTATTTTTCTTTCATGGCTCCAATTTTCTGACAGTATTTTGTGCCAGGCGGCTGCCTTCGCCGAGCACATTGCATTGGGGGCGCTGACCTTGGAGTTTTCTACCAAAAGGCGGTGACTCAAAGGGAGGATTGAGCGCCTCGAAATGCAGCATACAGAGGCTGTTCGAGACAAGTCGGTGGCGGAAAACAGGAGCCACAATATGCTTGAAAAGCTGTTGGGGTGGAGGCTGAGAAAGAGTACCTCGGTCGTCGGCTTGCGGCGAAAAGGGAGGACGCAGAAAAAGCCCGCGCCTAGGCCCAGCCGGCCCATGCCGAGGCCAGCCTCGCCCTCAAGCGTGCCACCAACGTGAAGTCAGGGCAGAGGAGTCTGCGCGGTTATGTGGACAAAACGGAGGCCTCCACCCGTACTGGGGTCGACCAAGCCCACGTGTTGCTCATGGACGCGTACCGTCAGCTTGATGCGTGAACCGCCCCCTTCGACACATCTGGCGAAGGGGTG
This sequence comes from Zea luxurians, assembly GCA_029449295.1. Taxonomy (NCBI): domain Eukaryota; kingdom Viridiplantae; phylum Streptophyta; class Magnoliopsida; order Poales; family Poaceae; genus Zea; species Zea luxurians. The sequence continues at coordinate 121,197,492 of JAOPSE010000009.1, forward strand.
GGCCTCCGCTTCCTCGGGTGGCTGTAGGAGGAATTGGAGTTGCTCCTGTCTATCGTGACGGGTCTCATGTCCTTTGCCGCGCTCATTACCTGCGAGGGGCTATGAATGCTTTGTCCTGTGAGGGATGCAGGCATTTCGAAGTCTTTGATCGGGCAACCGAGGACTTCACCCATGGAATCTTCCAGGTCGAAGACGAGGTGCTAAAGCGGTTCGCTGGGGCGCTTTACGACAAGATGTGGGGCCGTCACGGCCGTGACACTGTCCGGGATAGGTCTGACCAGGCGCTGGAGCAGGTGTGTACCCCTTCTTTTTTTTGAAATAACGTTTTTGCTATTTCTGTAAATGATGAACGATGAAGAAGTCGAAGACTTCGGTGGCCTGGAAAGCTCGGTGACCTGGGTGGAAGATGCGAGGACGGGGGCTGAAGAGCAACTGGCGCCACAAGCCGACCCTAGAGAAGACCCTGCAGCGACGGCTGTGCCGGCTGGCGGAGACCCTGCAGCGACGGCTATGCCAGCTAGCGAAGACCGTACAGCGGCAGCTACTCCTTCGCATGTGGCGGGGTCGTGTTAGGGGAGTTGGGTTTTACGGTTTTATTTTTGTGATACTGAAGGTCGGTTGCTGCGCAGGTTCTAACATCCGGGCCTGCGCAAGCAACCCCTACTGATGTTGATATTAATTTTGTGGCGGCTACGAGTGCAATGCCTGTTAATAGTAATTCACCTGGTTCTGAAACTGAGTCTTGGTTGTCGGACGGGGGTGATTTTGAGAGCCCATTTTCGTGGAATGAGGAGTCTTCTGATGAAGATTTAGATTATTTTGCTGCGTTGGATGTGGCCGCGGCGGAGTCCTTGCCGTAGCCTGAAGCGCGCAAAGTGTTGGCTCCCCCAGCTGGGCGATGGCCGAAGAGCACCGCCGGTGAAAGGTGGTGTCGAAGCACAATGTTGGTGAGATGTCGCGAAGTGGGAGGCGTCGACAGATGGGGATGGAACGATCCCGTCTTCGGCTAGACCGAGGTGGCCAACAAGATTTGTTGTGCTCGACGTTCGGGACGTGTATTGGGGAGGGGGATCTGCGAAATCTTTTTAAGGGCGAGGAGTTGAAGATGATGTTGTTTAACTTTCGAGAGGTAGGCCTTATTCCGAAGGCTGAGCCGATGTAGCGTGTTTGCTGCCCTCGCTCTCGTGTTGCGGTAGTGAGCAAAAACGCTGCCCTCGCCCGACACGCAATAGAGAGGGAGGGCAACAAGATGTGATCAGTATTATTTATGTCATGCAGCTAGCGGGCCCTCGCTGTGTGTATGTAAACTATGATGATACTACATGCTGCGCTTGTTGAGAGGTTTTCCCGACTTGTAATCGTGCTGGCGTGGTGCGTAAATATGATGTGGACCTCGCTTTCCATGGTGCTCGACCGTGTAAGATAGTAGCGACTTCCTTTAAGGTGATTGTAATAGAATTTGCACCATTAGGGTGTTGTTGCGCATTTATGCATGTCCGGCTCGGATTTGTTTTATGATAAAGACTTCGCACCCTTGGGGTGATGTCGAGCACTTATTGTGCATATCCGGCTGCACCCTTAGGTGGCTTTTGCTCGGATTTGTATTATAGTAAAGACTTTACACCCTTGGGGTGATGTCGAGCACTTATTGTGCGTATCTGGCTACGCCCTTAGGTGGTGTTGGGGCGAAGGCGAACACACCACCCTTCACTCTACGCCTTCGTCCACTCATCACTCCGACGAAGGCTACATCGAAAGAACGTCCAAACAAGTCGAAGGCGTCGACTGGACGGAAACCGGCGTGGTCCCCTTCGCTCCCGCTGTTGCAAGCTGAAGGCTTTGTCGAAGGCTTTGTTGAAGGCTACGGGTCTCCTGTGTCGTCACCAGTACGGAAGGCCCATGTGGAATCCGGCCCATGGGAACGGGCCCCGCGAGGATAAACGCATTACGGGCCGCATTTGTAATAGCCTTTACCGTAATGACTGTTTGTAACCTCCCCTCGTGGGAATATTCTGGGGATAAACCGGGCACTCGAGGGCATAAACGTCTTTGGCAAGGGATAGGCGGCCACTCGAGTGCCTATAAATACCCCTGTACAGTGCCCGTAACAGGAGAGAGAGTTTTTCGCATTCCACACTAAACCTCGTAAATGTTTCTTTCCACTCCCCCATTGGATCACCTTGCCTAGGAGAGCAAGTTCCAACAGGCAACTTTTGCTCGGATGTGTCTTATAGTAAAGACTTCGTGTCACGCACTTGTTGTGCATATCCGGCTGCACCCTTAGGCGGCTTTTGCTCAGATGTGTCTTATGGTAAAGACTTCATGTCGCGCACTTGTTGTGCATATCTGGCTGCACCCTTAGGCGACTTTTGCTCGGATTTGTCGCACGTGAGGGTAGTTTAGGCTGCCTCTTGCGGTGACTATTTATACGTCGAATGTCGAAGACCGTCGATGCAGTATTTTTCAACACATGACCATGATGCTTGCTAGATTTTTTGTGGGGGATTTTTGGCGGTATATTACATGGCTCCGCCTCGTTAAAAACCTCACCCCACGAGAGGAAAAGAGTGCGGGCCTGAATGACATTATTTGAGGAATTACAAAGGCACTTGGGCCTTGGGTCTTAAATAAAATTTTTTTGGAGGTTGTCGATGTTCCATGAGTGCTCTAAGTCTTTGTCGGATGAGGTTGTCAGCCTGTAATCACTTGGGGATGCCTTTGTCTTGACTATGTACGGCCCTTCCCACTTTGGCTCTAGTTTGCCTCGGGACTCTATCCTAGTGGTTCTCACGAGTACTAGATCCCCTTCGTTGAATTCTCTTGGGACGACAGTGTTGTCACACCATGCCTTAGTCTGGACCTAATACTTGTTTAGGGCCTGCAGGGCGAGGACACGGTCTCCATCGATGAGATCTTTGGGGGTTGTTTCGTCGACGTCGGGGACGACTGATTCGTTTGTTCGGGGGGACCCGTGCTTTAACTCTTGTGGTGTCATTGCTTCGGATCCATACATCAGGTGAAAGGGTGTGAACCCTGTTGCTCGGCACTATGTCGTATTCAGCGCCCATATGACTTCGGGTAATTGGTCTGCCCATTTGCCCTTTTTGTTGTCAAGGAGCCTTTTCTTAATGGCACTGAAAATCTTGCCGTTGGCGCGTTCGACGACGACGTTGGATTGTGGGTGGTAGACAGAGGCGAAGACTAGCTTTGTGCCGATGGAACTGCAGAATTCTCGGAAGTCTTGGCTGTCGAACTGTTTGCTGTTGTCGACTGTTAGCTCGGACGGGGCTCCGAACCGATAGACAATTCTTTGCCAGAAGAATTTTTGGGCAGTCTTTGCTATTATCGTGGAGACTGCTCTGGCCTCAATCCACTTGGTAAAATATTTGACGGCGACGAAGGTGAACTTTAGGTTCCCTTGAGCTGTAGGCAGTGGCCCGACGCTGTCCAGCCCCAACACTGAAGTGGCTAGGTGTGGGAGATGAGCTTGGTGAATTGCGAACGGGCGCCTGAGCGAGGGGAGAATTTTTGGTATGCTTTGCATGACCTAGTGACTCGGTTTGCCATGCATATTATCATGGGCCAGTAAAATCCCTGATGAATCACCTTGACTGCGAGGGCCCTGGGCCCTGAGTGTGACCCACAGGTTCCGCCGTGGACTTCACGAAGTATTTGAAGGCCTTCGGTTTCGGTTATGCATTTCAGCATAGGCTGGCTGATGCCCTATTTGTAGAGCTGACCCTTGACTATTGCGAAATCCCTGCTCCTATGTTTCAGTCGTTTGGCCTCATTTCGATCGGTTGGATGGTAATGGCCCTGGAGGTGATTCGGTGGCCCTCGACGTCTTGAGTTATTTGCAAGCCTTCGGGGTTGTGGACGGCTAGTGTGCCAATGACGTGGTAGAACACGTCAGAGGGCAGGGCCTCACCCTTGGCTTCTGCCATGGCCAACACATCGGCCTCTTCATCTTGTTGCGCTCGACATGCTGTAGGGTGAAACCCTTGAATTATTTTTCGAGGCTGCGGACGGCGATGAGGTATTGCATGAGCATAGGCTCCTTTGCTGAGTACTCCTTTTCGATCTGGCCAGCGATGACCTTGGAGTCTGTTTTGATGATGCATGTGGTGACGTCGAGGGCCCATAGTTTGCGAAGTCCTAGGATGACGGCTTTGTATTCTGCTATGTTGTTAGTGCACCTGTCTGACTCTAGAGCAAAGCTGAGGCGCATGGCGTATCTGTACTTGACGCCGACGGGTGATGTGATAATCACCGCGCTTGCCCCCGCATGGCACCATGCGCCATCACAGTGGATGGTCCAGACTTTTTCTGAGTGTTCTTGTTGTGGCCTCACAGGTCCTGTCCAGTCAACGATGAAGTCCGCCAAGACTTCTGGCTTGATTGCCGTTCTGGGCTCAAAGATGATGTGGTACCCGGACAGTTCAGCTGCCATTTTGCAATTCTAGCGGATGCCTCCGGGTTCCTAAACAATTCTCCCAGACCCCTGTCTGAAGTGACTCGTACTTTGAACGCCTCGAAATAGTACCGTAGCTTGCGTGAAGCCATGGCCACTACGTATGAAATTTTCTCGAGTTCGGTCATGTTGCACTTGGAAGCCGTGAGGACTTCGGAGACGTAGTACACTGGGCATTGCTGGCTTTTGCCATCTCTGTCCTGCTCTTCGGGTAATGCTATGCTGACTATGCAGTGTGAAGCCACAATGTAGAGAAGCAACGGCAGCAAAGGGTCAGGGCTTGTCAGAGTTGCTAAGTCAGACAGGTGTTGTTTGAGCGGTTGGAAGGCCGCTGCATGCTCTGGGCCCCAAACGAAGTCTTTTGCACCATGCAATGTTTTGAGGAAGGGTAGGTTTCACTCAGTGGACTTAGAGATGAATCTATTCAGGGCTGCCAATCTTCTTGTCAGTCGCTGGACATCTTTGGTGGACTGCGGAGGTGCCATGTTGATGATCGCTTGGATCTTGGTTGGGTTGGCCTCGATCCCTCGGTGCGATACTAGGTAACCAAGTATTTTCCTCTGGCTTACTCTGAAGACACACTTCTCAGGGTTGAGCCGGAGTCGTGCGTCGCGCATGTTGGCGAATGTCTCTGCGAGGTCGGCTAGGTGGTCCTCTTTGCTTTTGCTTGCGACGACAATGTCGTCTACATAAGTGAAGATGTTGTGGCCTACATGGTTTTTAAGGACCTTCTTAGTGAGGCGAGAAAAGGTTGAGCCGGCGTTCTTGAGTCCTTCAGGCATTCGTACGAAACAGTACGTGCTGAAGGGTGTAATGAAGCTTGTGCTTGCCTTGTCCTCCTCTTTCATGTAAATTTGGTGGTAGCCCGAGAAGCAATCTAGGAGGGACATGACTTTGCAGCCTGCTGCGCTGTTGACAATTTTATCAATTCGTGGCAGAGGGAAATTGTCCTTGGGGCAACCCTTATTGAGGCTTGTGAAGTCGATACACATACGCCATTTGCCGCCCTTTTTTTGCACCATGACCACGTCGACAAGCCATGTTGGATAGGAGATTGGCTCGATCAATCTGGCTTCCAACAAGCGATGCACTTCGGCCTTTGCTGCTTCCGTTTTCTTGTCGGAAATTTTCCGCAGCCGCTGCTTTTTTGGGCGCACCGAAGGGTCGATGCCCAGGCTGTGCTCGATAATGGAACGGCTGACCCCGACCAGATCGAGGGTGGACCAGGCAAAGACATCCTTGTTACGGGAGAGACAGGAAAGGAGTTTTCCTCGTCTCGCATTGTCAAGTCTTCGCTGATTATTACTGTTTGCTTCGGTGTTGCTGGGTCGAGGGGTACCGCCTTCGTCCCGTCGTTGCTTTGGAGCTAGGCCTTGACTTTTTTTGTCTTCGACTAGGCGATTGCTTCTGAAGCCTTCGCGCTCTATCGTGAGGCAGTGCACGTTTTGTTGCCCTAGAACAAAGTCTCTTTCAATGTTGTGCGCTGTCTGTTGGTTGCCGTAGATGGTGATCATGCCCGGTGGGCCTAGGATTTTTATACAGAGGTATAGTCCATGAATGGCCGCCTCAAATTTGTTGATCGAGCCTCGCCCCATGATGGCATTGTATGCGTAGACCATGTTGACAATGTCGAATGTGACTTGCTCACTCCACGCACTGGGTGCTACACCGAATGACAGGGGGAGCTCTATCTTGCCGATGGGGAAAGTGCCCTTGCTGCCGAATCCATAGAGGGGATTATCTGCGGGCTTGAGGAGGCTATGGCTGATTCCCATACGATCGAAGGCGTGCAGAAAAATGGTATCAGCCTGACTATCGTTGTCGACCAGCACTTTGTGTAGATCCTAGCCTACTACCCTGCAGTTGATCACCATGGTGTCTGCGTGTGGAGCGTTACGCAGGTCAACATCCCTAGCATCGAAAGTGGGCCAGTGAGAGCGACATGGTTCACACTTCGATAGTGGTCCCTTTTCTACCGCTTTGTGTTGAAGTCCATGCTTGATCCCCCAGTGATAATGTGGATGACTCCGCGATATGGTGGCTCAGTGAAGTCTTCTTGTTTGGGTGCTTGCGGTGGGTGGTTATGGTGCAGAGGATTTGGGTGATGCGGAGGCGGTGGTGGTAGAACCTGCACCTCTTGATGGTGCTGGTAGGCATGGTTGGGTGGGTGCTGGATTTGTTCGTTGTGGTAGGGCTGTTGGTGATGGTAAGTGTGCGCGACGACCCTTTGGTTGTTAGCTGGTTGAGCTTTGGACATTTTGTCCCTAGTGGCCTTGGTCTTCGGACAGTCCCTTGTTGAGTGCACGCAGTCTTCGCCGTGAAACAAGCAATAGAATCTTCGCTACTGTTGTGCCCGTCCGCGGCCTCTTCCTCTTGCGTCGTTGCCGCGGCCTTGGGGGGTATTCCTGATGACGGGTGGGCTCTCCAGCTGGGTGCTGATTGGCTATGGTGTGCACCTACTGATGATTGCGATTGTCCTAGCCGGAGTCTGGCTGCGTCGGCCTGGTCCAGGTTCTGCTGGACCGTGGAGGGTCCTTGGGCTTCCTCTGAGATTCAACCTTGCCTTGATGGAGCTCCTCAGACCTGGCATACTTCTCAAATAGTTAGTCTAGCTCCTATAGATTCTTGGGTGGGTCCCTGATGCAATGACTGTATAGGACGCGTGCCCGAAGACCACTGATGGCGTAGTGGATCACTATGTGGTCGTCAACTGATGGCAGTTGCGATTTGAGCGTCAAGAATTTCCTGTAGTATTCGCGAAGGGTTTCCTTTTCTTGTTGCTTGCAGAGGGATAGTTTGGCCAAGGCGTCTGTGTCGGGTCGGTACCCTTGGAAGTTGAACAGGAATTTGTCGCGAAGGCCTTTCCAGGACTCGATGGACAATGGCGGTAGCCTGGTGTACCAAGTCAAGGCAGGGCCCTCGAGGGTGATGATAAAGGACTTGGCCATAGTGGCATCGTCCCCTCAAGACGAGGCGACGACTGCTTGGTAGCTCATGATGTACTAAGCCGGGTTGGTGCTGCCATTGTATTTGGGGTAGGTGCCGGCCCTGAAGTTGGTGGGCCAGGGTGATGCCTGTAGTTGTGGATCCAGAGGACTTTGCTTGTCGAGATAGTTGATTCCCTGGAAAGCAGCGGCTGGTGGAATGAAGGGGTCGCGCTGAGGTTGGAATGGGTCTCCGGCTTGAATATACTACTGGAGAGGCGCTGGCGGTGCGAGGGGTCCACGCTACAGGTTGTATTGGCCTTCGCCTTGTATGAGCGCGATCTCTTGCTCTAGCTCTCGAGCTCTCTGCTCTTCATCTTGTATCATCTAACGCACCTTCGCTTGCATGGTGACTCGTTGGCACTTGGCTTCGAGGATTTCTTTCTGCTTCTACAGGTGGTTGTTTTTGATGCGTAGAGCTCGCAGCTTTAGCTGGTCTTCGGCTGAGATGCCGATGACTTCTCCGTCTTCTATGGTGTCTTTCCCTCAGGCGGAACGAAGCCTGGTGGTGGTGCTTGTGGTGCGCCCTCGGAACTGCAGGTGCGTACAGTGCCGTTGGGGGTGGGGTGATCCTAGCGCTGTCTCTTGCTATTGATGGCGTCGTCTTCGAAGGCCTCTTAGAGGGTGGTGTCCGCGAGGGCCTTTCCTTTCTTCTCCACCAGTAGTGCTGCCTTTGTTGCGTCGTCGATGGATGTGGTGGCCTTGGACGTTGCTCTCTTGGGGGGCCATCGTGTGTTGTTTCTCGTCGCACGAACGATGGGCGCCAAATGTTGGAACCTGCCCTTCACGACAGGTAGATCCAATGGGAAATTAGGGAGAGAGTTCACAAAGATTAACGCGGGATGTCAAAAACCTTGTTGATCTCTCTGTGCCTGAGCACAGTACGAGGGTATTTATAGGTACTCGAGGGGCCGTTTGCCCCTATCAAAGACATTTATACCCTCGAGTACCTTGTTTTCCCCTAGAATATTCCCACGAGGGGAGGTTACAGACAGTCATTATGGTAAACTTTATTACAGACATGGCCCTAATCACACATGTCCACGAGGGGCCCAACTCTATGGGCCGAATCACACATGGGCCTCTCTCAGTGGTGAGGGAGCGGGAGGTCCCATAGACTTCGGTGGGGCCTTCGTCTTGTCCCGTGTGAGCGAAGGGGGTCGAACAGGCCTCTGTCTGGTCAGCGCCGTTGCCCTGTCTTGTCAGGTTCTGTGGATTCAGCCTTCGCCTATACAAGGCGAGGACGAAGTCATCGAGCAAAGGGTGGCATGTTCGCCTTCGCCCTAACAGGGATGATGGTTATTTGAGCCTAATTGCTATGGTGTTGAGGTTGAGGTTAGGGGTGGTAACAGTTCTAGATGTTACATTATAAAATCTAAGGATCGAATCAGATTAGAATCGTATTCTATTCCTATTTATTTTTGTGCTAAAACTTATTAAGAGCCCTAACTCATTGTGAAAAACATTTGGATTGTGATCCATTACCACCTCTACTTTAGGTACAATGATACTAGATGAGGTATCGATCATCTCTCTTTATATAGTCCAGAGTGGGGTTGTACGTGGAGTCCCGATCCATTTATGTTAAGGATTCCTAATTTATTACAAGAAAATCTATCAAATAGAGTTGGTTTCTAAACATATTTATATTGGCACACCTTTTTTTAAGGAAAATGGACTCTAATGGGGTTCCTCTCCCGACGAAGCTCCTCAAAACATTAATACATCAATATTTTTCAAGTCTATTTTAGATCTTTCGAAGCAGTGATGAAGCTGACGTTCATCCAAAAGCCTTTGGTTAAACTGTATACACGTGAAGGCGAAGCTAGAAAGCTTTGCCTCTATGGTCTGAGCGTGCAACAACAAGTAAATGAGGGAGAAAACTTGGAGACTTGGACAACATGTCTGCAAAGGAAAAGACAATAGTGTCCCTGCAGGATCATGTAGTCTCTATGTATAGGGTCGGAGGACATATTATAATTTTATACAAAGTTGTACTTTGACTCACCACTATAAATAGAGCTACAGTACCATGCAGACGGATACCTTTTGGAGGGGGAGAAATCTAGACCGCTTAGCGTCCGAAGCTGTGAATCTCTTACTTTCGTATCACCATTCGAGCTTTCGAAGGTATACTTGTAACCATTTTATTCGATAGAAGATGATAAATGAAATATAGAATTTATGATCTCCCTTGAGCATTTTCTATTTCATGGTGTGAAGGTTTTTAATTTTGATAACCTTCTTTCTTTTATCTATCCATCAGATAGATCAAGGGAATGAAGGTCTCTTGTTTCTAATTGTGTCGCCCTATTTTGGCCTCCATTAGGAATCAAAGCAGGTGACCAACTGTCGGGGAAATGATCCTCAGGCCCACAGGGCCCACTAGTCAGTAGGAGAAAGAAGGAAAGGTTCACCCCAGAAGGACTCGCCCCCGGGTAAAGCCGAGGCACCGAGCCAAGGGTCGGACGAGATAGAGCTGCCAAGGGGGTCGGGCGCATCGAGGGGAACCCACTCGAGTGGATTCCGTGCTTGACAAGGACTGACTCACCACGCCATATTAATTGCACCTAGCGCCGAGCCGCAGAGGGCGAGTCAATCCACCTTCCACTCATAACCTATGGGCTCCTAGGCCTGAGTGTGCTGGCTGCGTATAGACTCCACAACATAACGAGTCGTGTCGAGACCTAGGCTACGATAGTGTAACACCTTGAATTTTGGGTTATAAAAAATTCTTTGCTCTGTACTTAAAATTCAGGTGTTACCCTTTCCTTTCTTCGCTTTTCTTTTCCCTTTATCAAAACAATAGAGAGTTATTTTGTTCTATGCTCGCATGAGCCCTAGAAGTTTCATGGTTGTTGCATTCATGTTGTTGCATAGTGTTTCTAAGTGCAAGAAGAGTTTGAAACATGTTAATATATCTTTTAGAAGTTTCCCGTAAATTTTTCTGAATATTTTTCTATTTTTTCAAATTCAAAATCCATTTATTTGAGGTACTTCAAAACATTTTCAAAAGTTCTAAATATATTTTTTGAGTTCATTAGGTGCCAAATCATGTGTAGGAAGTTTCCTAGAATTTTTAGAGCCTTTGAGATATTTTTCGGGCATTAAAAACGATTTCAACCTTTTTATAGAATTATCTTTAATTTTAAAATGGGATAATTATGAAAATAAAATATCCTCAAACCCTAGCAATATATATATGGCTTGAAACTTCTCGTCAAGCCCTTTCCGAATTTCGAAACCCCTTCCCCAGTTTAAGTCCGAAACTCCCGGAATTGTTCGCTGAAGTTTGGGACGATTCCAACTCCGGCGAGTAATTACTTTTGATCCGTGCATCGTCGGTGGAATCCGAGGGTAACACTGTGTTCGTCTCGTCGAGAGCTTCATCCTTGTGCCTTCGATTCATCAATCCGACCGACAGTTCATCCCAAACGGTGAAATTGTCCTTGGCTCCGGCGAGGTCGTCTTCTCCGATGAGCCCTCCACCATTGGTGTGCAATGAATTCTTCGTTTCTCTCTCCCCCGCGCAGCCCATCCCTCTCTTCTCCCTCCCCCCCACGCGGCCTGGCTGCGGCAGCGGCTCGGCGCCCCTTCCTCGCCCCCATGCGCGTGACACCCTCCCCTACTTTGCCATGGTGACAGAAGAGGATGGAGGAAGAAGATGGTGTTCTTGCGAAAAACCCCTAGGCCCCGTTTGTTTCGTTGGAATTGAATTCATTTTAATAATTATAATTTAGACAAAACTAATTAAGTTCATATATTATATATGTTATATATTTGTATATTATCTTAAATCATATGAGAGAGATAGTTATATACTACATTCATGTTATAACGAAGCAGTAGAAGAGTGTGCTATAAGTTGTACATCGGAAAAATAGCATGTAAATCTATAGAATCAATTTCCATATCTCACACCATGAATTTGAGATAGGCTTATATGATAACTTTGGAAAGTGGTGGAACGTCACATTCTAAAAAAATAGCCTATTCCAATAGTAAGATTCCAATTCCTCAAAATGAAAGGAAACAAACGAGGCCCTAGGGAATTTTCAAACTACGCGGAGAGAGGTGTTTCAATTTAAAATCACGATAACTTTTGTGTTTTAAATCCGATTCACTCCGTTCAAGTCGTTTTAGATTCGTATTAAAATTGTCTACATGTTAGAAGTATTATTCTCTGTTGTTACATATTTTATTTAATTTATTTAAATATTTTTTGACCGATGGTTATTAGAATAACGTTTCAATTTAAATCTAATTTAGGGTTTCGAATTACGTATTTATAAATAAACACCAACATGGTTAACCTTAATTGAAATATTCTTTATTAATAATTGTTTAGTTTAAACACGCTATCTAGTTATTAGTCCTCGCGTGTCGTGTTGGTCCGCGCACGGTGCACGTGCTGCCGTGTTGTTTCGTGCGTTGCGTATTTTGTCTCGCGCCATTAATTCATCTCGCTTAGAGTTGCTAATCTATACTATACTTAGAGCACCAGTTTCAACGGTCGTCACGCGTCATCTTTTTACAAATAACCTCTCACAGCTATTCCAAATTAATCTGTTGCACGCCTATAGATGGCCAAACGATAGCCCGGCACGGGCTAGACGCCCGCGGGCCACAACTCTGGCCTAGGCACGTCATGCCAGCCTGCTGACTGTGTCGGGCCAGCCCATTAGCCCGTCAACCCATTTGATTAAATCAGCATAAAATATTAAAAAACGGTGCAGGATGTGGGGTTTGAACCATGCCTTAATGAAAGAAGGGCGAGAGACAATATGTAAAGTTGTCTAACCAATAGAACATAATGCTCAGATGTTTTTAATATTGAATATATCTGTACTATACTTAAAACACCAGTTTCAACGGTCATCCCGCTACATATTTTTACAAATAACCCCTCACAACTATTTCAAATTAATCTGTTGCACGCCTATAGATGGCCAAACGGCGGCCCGGCACGGGCCAGATGCCCGCTGGCCACAACTCTAGCCCAAGCACGTCATGCCGGCCTGTTGATTGTGTCGGGTCAGCATGTTAGCCCGTCGGCCCATTTGATTAAATCAGCATAAAATGTTAAAAAACGGTGCAGAACTTAATGAAAGAAGGGCGGGAGAAAATCTGTAAAGTTGTCTAACCAGTAGAACATCATGCTCAGATGTTTTTAATATTGAATATAAATTATATATATATATATACTTTTTTTAAAATAAAAAATATAATCGTGTCGGGCCGGGCCAGCACTACGGGCCGAGGCTACAACCCAATCACGGCACGACATTCTTGGCTCTTGCAGGTATTAGGTCGTTTCTGAGACCACATTGGCGCAATGGACTCCATGATGTTTGAGGTTGCTGGAATTGGATGGAGCAACAATGATTTGTCACAAAGTAAAATGAAAGGTTATTTGTTGGTTTTAAATATTAGTAATTGCTATGAAGTAGCATAATTTATATGGAGCGCATCCAGTTTTTATTGATGCCTGACTTTAGCAACCACTCCATATTTTGATTTATCTTTTTTATAAGTTTATGTTCATGTGACTTATTTTAGAAACTTGAGCTCACAAACTCTCTTATTTGGTCTCTATATGGTGGAATTATGTCATTTATAATCTATATTCGTTCAGTCAGTCGTTGTGAACTCTCTTCTAATTGCTCACTTTATTGGCCGTGTTGTACCAAGATATATTGGATGGAGTAAATAATAATATCAGTTAGCCAAATAAAAAAATATTATACGGAGAGCGAAGACAATCAATAAAAAGTATTTCAATTTTTTTGGTGGATAGTTTACATAGGTATTGTTATAAGCCGTCGCAACGCACGAACAATCGACTAGTATTATTTAAATTACTCATCTAACTGAAAGATGTTAGCATAGTCGATTAATTAAAACTAGACGATAGCTCTAGTTGCATTTAAAAAATATCGAATAATGTGAGTATGTCGAATTAAATGTTCTATTTCATACTTGTATAATGTAGTCACGACACTAAAGAAAAATGACGCACATCCGACGGCCATTTAATTTTTGACAGCCTCTAACGGCCCTTGGAAATAACATCTTATATCCGACGGCTGTTAGAGAAGCTGTCGAACATATTGTTATGTCCGACGGTCGTACAGGTAGTCGTCAGACATAAAACTATGTCGGACGGCTTATCTGACAGCCGTCGGAAATAAAGTATTTTAACGTGCATGGCCGGAAGCCACCGTTTCATTTGCATCCGCTCGTCTCTATCGCTACCGCGCGCTGCTCCGCCGCCGTAACCGTGCCAGCCGCCCAGACGCCCACCGCCGCCCTGACACCTTTCCTGACGCCGGTGGCCCCGATTCGTCCCCCGCCCCGCCCACGCCGAGCACCATCCCGCCGTCAAACCGTTAAGCGAGTATTTTAATTTTGACAATGTATATATTATTTTCTAGTTGTCTTTTTTCAGTATTAAAATTTTTGTATGTTTAATATTGTTTAGCCTGTTATGTCCGATGGCCGAAATTCGATTATGAAATAAATTTAATTTGTTTTATTTTACTTAGTGATGTTTAGATAATTTAAACTTTTAATTTCCAAGGGTTTTTATTATGCCCTCGGAAATAAGGTTATTTTATATAATTTGGCACTCGTAACAATGTTATTTTGTATATATTATATGTTATTTTGTATATATTATTGTGGTAGTTTATTAGTTGAACTCGTGACACTGTTTTAGTTTACTTAGTGGTAGTTTATTAGTTGAACTACGTAAACTTATCCTTTCCTATAGATATAGGGGATGATTTACTTAACTAATCAAGTAAACGTAATCAAGTTACCTCATGGAGGAGGATCGTCGATGGATGTATGAAGGTTGGAAGAAAAGAGGTGTTCTATCAAGTGAGTGGGTTGCCAAGACTGACGCGTTTCTCGACCGTGCTTTTGCTCGGTCAGAGACTAGAACCAATGTTTGGTGCCCTTGTAGTAAGTGTCGGAACATTTATTTTCTTGACAGGAGGACTATGTCGATAGATCTTTGTAAGAACGATTACATGCCAGGCTATGAGGTATGGGTGCACCACGGTGAGGACCCATCTCCTCGTATTGTATCGGAAGTTCAGTCACATAAAGAGGGGGACTACGATAGGATAGAAGAGATGCTTGACGATGTACGCCATGAGCTTCTTCCCGTCGATTCGGAGAACCCCAGTCAACCCACCGATTATAAGGATCCAGCTACACCTGAGGTTCAGATGTTCTTCGAGCTCCTTAAAGCTGCCGAAGAGCCATTGCATGATCACACGAAAGTGACCGTCCTTGTATTTGTGACTTAACTTATGGCTATTAAGTCTAAGTTTGCATTCTGAAACAACTGCTACAAGGAGCTTTTGAACTTGATTAGTGATGTACTTCCGGAGAATCACAAGATGCCAAAGGACATGTATCAGTCCAAAAAGTTCCTTTCTGGTCTTGGTATGGTCTACGAAAAAATCGATGTGTGTGACAATAATTGTATGCTTTTCTAGAAGGAGACCACGAGTGAGAAGAAGTGTACTGTATGTGGTGAGCGTAGATTCGTAGAGGTTGAAAACGACGATGGTTTGACCGTGACGACAAAGATTACACGTAAGCAGCTTCGTTACATGCCTCTTATACCTCGGTTGAAACATTTTTTCATCTCCAAGAATACAGCTAGACACATGAGGTGGCACAAAGAAGGGGTACGTGAGAATCCAGATGTCATGGCGCACCCAGCTGATATAGATGCATGGAAGGCACTAGATGCCTTTGATTCCAGCTTTGCTGATGAAGTGCGAAATGTCCGCTTCGGTTTGGCAATAGATGGTTTCTCGCCTTTCAATCTAACTGTAATGTCCTACTCATGTTGGTCTGTCTTTGCTATTCCATACAACCTTCCACCAGCTCTTTGCATGAAATATAAATTTATTTTCTTGTGTCTTGTAATACATGGTCCAGATCATCCTGGAACAAAGATCAATGTGATGATGAGACCCCTGATTGAAGAATTGAAATTTTTGTGGGAAGGAGTCGAGGCGTACGATTATTACAAGAAACAAAATTTCAACCTCAGAGCTGTGTTTTTGTGGTCTATTCACGATTTTATGGCTTATGATATCTGTTGGTCCTTGTTCCCGGATGCTATGCACCAAGAACAAAGCAACACAATTGTTAACAATTAGAGACCTTCGTCCTTCGAAGCATTATTTCCCTTGGGATATAATGATCTTCAGACGAAGGTCATGGAGGGCATACCTTCATCATTTTATTGAATAAAGATATAAATAGAAACATATGAACATGAAAAGAATATAAACAACCGTTCCAAATCATTAGATTATTTATATTCTTATTCTATAAACATGAATAAACATCAGTAATATTTATGTTACATTTGTACCTTCAGCATGACAGAAAGTGGTAAAGCGGGAGTGGCGCAAGAGTGATTACAACTCAGCGCGAACAGTACAGTGTCACTGTTCATCTATTTATAGGCATAGAACACAGCCTGGACAAAATTACATTCATGTCCCTGACATTTAGTAATGGTCATAAAGTCAGCTATCGAGGGCTAAGCAGTCTTTTCTCCTTTAGGTCGGTTCCATCTTCCACCTTCTTTATTGTGCTAAGCCGAAGCTTCTTTGGTGTAAAGCCCAAAATCTGTATAGATAGAAATAAAATAAAATAATAATAGGATAAGCAAATAAGTACACTTAGGTGTTGGAGTTTTGAGGATTAGTTAATTTCCTTTTCCTTGTGCACACTCCATTAAGGGAATTAAAGTAGTCAAATAGTAAACAAATAGTACCGTAAAAAGGGGTATAGTTCAAAACCTAGATGTAAAGCTTGAAACAAAAAGATTAAGTTGAAATTGATAACTAGAAGAAAGATTCTCCATCTATTCATTATTTCCTTTGTAAACTATAACGCTCTTTAAATTTTTTTTAAGTAAAATGAATCCTAGTAAAAGTTATGTATTACTTTCCTCTAAATAAGTGAAATAATGGATATTCATTATTAGTTGAGGTTGGAATTTGATCACACACTAGTAATAATTTGGATGCATGACATACTTTGAGCTTTTAACTAAACAAAGGAACTGAATAATTAAAATAAATTTATAAGTTTATAGAAATATATACTTAGCATTCATGCCACTATATTGGATGTTGCATGTAGATTAAAAATTGAAACTCATATTTGGATATGAATTTTGAATGTGGAATTTAAAATAGAAAATATAAAAGAAAATAGAAAATAATAAAAGAGCTCCTAACCGCGCTTGGGCCGAATCCCATGGCCAGGCCCAAAACCCCAACCCCACCTCCATCACTTCTCCCGCTCAGCCCAACTTCATATCTCGCACGCGGCCCACGTTGCATTTCTCTCCCTCTGCGGCTGCGTGGCGGGGCCCATAACCCAGCCTCATCTCTCCGCGCTATGACATTGGCTGTGGGCCCGTGGCGTCGGGTGGATCATCTTCCCCGAATGGCTCACGCGAAATCCGTGGGCGGCGCCGCGTTCGTAGCTACATGTATGCCATATCCAGTTGGGAATTGATCCCAACAAAATCCTAACAAATCACTCTCCCCCTCACCACCTAAATGCCAGGACCCCCGTGGCGTATCCTCTTGCACTCTCCTTATCCCTGCGGGTCCGGCGTCTACGTTGCTGTGCATGCCGGGAATCTCGCTTCATCCTCGGGTTCTGTTGGTTTGTATACCAAGCTATAAAACTAGGCGAGGTGCTAAGCCAAAGCTTCATGGAACGCGTTGAGTCGACAACTCGGAAGGCGCTGGGTGGGGGCTGGTAAAGAAATTCCTCAACTGTAAGGAGATCCGCCGCTGATGCTCTGAAGCCTGGTGCCCTTCACGCCGGTGAGTGCTTCCCCCTCTGTCGATTGGCGGCGCTCTTGAAAATTGTGACACTCGATACCGGGCGCCATGGTGCGATCGACATTCCTCACCGTGTGGCATCTGTTGCTGGCTACGCATGGCCGCTGCCCTGGATGCCGGCGTCCAGGTAATACGTGGAAGGAAAAAGATGCATAAGGACCGTAGGATCTAGCAGGGGCGATGTGGATTGGATCGTGACTAGGTTCAACTCAGACCGTTGATGTTGAAGTGCACGGATAAGATTAAGTGGGCGCATACCCTTTTGTACATTAAATCGTGGTCGTAGACTTGTGATCGAGGGGATCAAATCGCTTGCTAGTTCGTTGTTTTAATCTGAGCTTTCCATCTCAGATCCGACGGCCAGTGATCACCAATACCCCTTCGCCGTGACTTTTAGCTAAAGAGACCCTACCTATTATTGGTATAAACCCGCCGTCCTCGGCCACATACACAGCTTTACCCTAGAATTCTAGAAATTACAAATTAGTCCCCGGGTATTCTCAAAAACACCCTAGAATAGAAGTTGACTTCAGAAATTAATAATTAATTTATTTTAACTCCGATTCAATCCATTCAAATTGTGTTAGCTTCATAAAAATATTATATACGCAATAACAGTATTAATTATACCATAACACATATTTTTATAATTAGATATTTATTTATCATTTGTCTCCTAGATTAACTCTGCTAATCTAGGTTAATCTCTCTATAAGTATAATCTGGGTAAAAGGTAATCCCTAATCAAATTATAATCTAGATTAAAGTTAGATTAGTTATTCATGATATATTTCCTCATACACTGTATACTAATCAATTTATAATATAGTTTACATCACATTTATCTTCAATATATCATAACCTCTTAACTGTAACTCCGAATTTATTGATTCTCGTTCCCACGATCTCGTAGCAATGCGTAGATTATTATTATTCAGTTTGTACTTATGATTGGTGTGATGTTAATTTTATCTATACCATGTTTGTTTGTATTGCTACGACTAGTAGTGAGGTCACGAGTCACCTAAGGATCATCCTGGTACCTGGAATCTCAAGTCCCAGGCAAGTTGTGCCTTAATCCACTTTTGTTACCCAATAATATTCTTTATTATCACTATTCAATGCATAGGTTTAATTCTGATGGGACCTAATAGGTCACCCTAGTCTGTTTATCCTGTTTACCTTGTTTACCCCTAAATCACTTGGGTAGTTCTGCTATTGCTTTATATGGTTTTGGGTTAATATTTCATTATGTCCTTGTTCCAATTATTCTGTTATTTTATTTATGTTCATGTCAAGATCATTATATTATGTTAATTGGAACATGGAGCCTAACTTGAGAAACACGTGCCACCACAAGGGAGGAATGGGACCCCTTGGCTAACTAATTAGGAAAGCTAGTGGAAGACTACCTTACCCGAAAGAGGCAAGGGCAGTAGGGGAGTTGCATGCAAGGAGGTTGTCGGGTTGATTTTGCTGCGATGGCGGTCAGACGAGGGATTCTTGCAAGTGCTCTTCCCATAAACTGTAGCGGGTTTTCAGAAGCTAGTGGACCTTTGTAAAGGCCTCGTAGTGTTACCCTGCCTCGCTTCCTTGGTAGAGGTGTATGGGATTCATGACCCCTTGGTAGATGGGTAACATGACTTGTGGGTATAGGGTACAATCTCTGCAGAGTGTAAAACTGGTATACTAGCCGAGCTCACGGTCAAGAGCATCTCAGGACTCTCGCATGATTAATTTATGGAACTAAACTCAATTTTTCATATGCATTGCATTGAGGGTGTTGTTAACTTTTGTTCTACTACTTAACTGGGTTGGTATTTACGTATACTTAGTAATTGCTAATAAAATTTTGACCAACTTTAAAAGCAATGCTCAGCTTCAACCATCCTCTTTGGTAAGCCTTACACTTCACATGAACTCCCACCTTTAGCGAGTTCATGCACATTATTCCCCACAACTTGTTGAGCTATGAACGTATGTGTCGGGGACCATAATTAGGGGTACCCTCAAGATCCCTAAATCTCAGCTGGTAACCCCCATCAGCACAAAGCTGCAAAGGCCTGATGGGTGCGATTAAGTCAAGGATCGGTCCATTCAAGGGACATGATCGTGCCTCGCCCGAGCCTAGCCTCGGGCAAGGGAAGCCGACCCCGGAGAACCTACGTCTCGCCCGAGGACCCCCCTCCAGCAAGGGGCACACTATCGGCTCGCTCGAGGCCCAGTCTTCACCAAGAAGCAACCTTGGCCACGTCACCACGCCGACCGACCAAATCGCAGGGGCATTCAATGCAAAGGTGGCCTGACACCTTTATCCTAACGCACGCCCTCCAGTCGACAGAGCCGAAGTGACCGCAGTCACTTCGCCGCTCTACTGACCGGTCTGACAAGAGTACAGCGCCGCCTGCGCCGCTCCGACTGCTGAGCCACCCGACAGAGTGAGGCTGACAGCAGCCAAGGCCGACCTCGGGCGTCATAGGAAACTCTGCTTCGCCCGACCCCAAGGCTCGGACTCGGGCTCAGCCCAGGAAGACGGCGAACTCCGCTCCGCCCGACCCGGGGCTCGGACATGGGCTCAGCTCAGGAAGACGGCTAACTCCGCTCCGCCCGACCCAGGTCTCGGACATGGGCTCAGCTCCGGAAGACGACGAACGCCGCTCCGCCCGACCCAGGGCTCGGACTCGGGCTCAGCCCCGGAAGACGGCGAACTCCGCTCTGCCCGACCCAGGGCTCGGACTCGGGCTCAGCCCCGGAAGACGACGAACTCCGCTCCGCCCGACCCAGGGCTCGGGCATGGGCTCAGCCCGAAGAGACGACAGACTCCGCTTCGCCCGACCCCAGGGCTCGGACTCAGCCCTGGCCTCAGCCGACGATCTCCGCCTCGCCCGACCCAGGGGCTCGGACTCGACCTCGACCTCGGAGGAGCCTCCACATCGCCCATCCTAGGGCGCGGACTGACCACGTCGACAGGAGGCGCCATCATTACCCTACCCCGAGCTGACTCAGGCTACGGGGAACAAGACCGGCGTCCCATCTGGCTCGCTCCGCCAGATAGGCAATGATGGCGCCCCGCACACTCCGTGACGACGGCGGCTCTCGGCCTCCTTACGGAAGCAAGAGGACGTCAGCAAGGACTCGACAGCCCCAACAGCTGTCCTTTCGCCAGGCTCCAGCGCTCCTCCGACGGCCACGACACCACACGAACCGGGTGCTTAAACCTCTCCGGCTACCACAACGACATGTACTTAGGGCACTAGCTCTCCTCCGCTAGACACGTAGCACTCTGCTACACCCCCCATTGTACACCTAGATCCTCTCCTTACGCTTATAAAAGGAAGGACCAGGGCCCTCTTACAGAGGGTTGGCCCACGCGGAGAAGGACGAGACGGCGCTCGCACAAGGCCACTCGCTCCCACTCCAGCGTGGACGCTTGTATCCCCCTACTACAAGCGCACCCGACTCAGGCGCGGGGCTAACACGAAGGCCGCGGGATCCACTCTCTCAAGCCTGCCTCCCTCCGGCTGCTTCCTTTCCCCCCTTCGCGTTCTGCCTTGCGTCGACCCATCTGGGCTGGGGCACGCGGCGACATTTTACTCATCGGTCCAGGGACCCCCTGGGTTTCGAAACACCGACAGTTGGCGCGCCAGGTAGGGGCCTGCTGCGTGTTGACGAACAGCTTCCCGTCAAGCTCCAGATGTGCAGTCTCCATCAACCTTTCCAGCCCGGGATGGTGCTCTATTTCGGGAATCTTGAGTTCATGTCCCTCGACGGCAGCTATGACATGATACTCCTTCCCCCGCCATGCGACAGCGACAATGGCGGTTGACAACCCGTTCGCCGGCGGGGAAATCGACGACCCCTTCCCCACGTGGTGGAAGGACGACATTCGAGCTTGTCCTGTCCCCTTCCCTGCCGACGGAGGAGGAGGCGGGGCAACCAAGGCCATGCGGGAAGCGGCACCTCGTCGGCTGTCGAGCGAGTCGACGGTGCCGGTGCCCCAACGGAGGGCGCGTCGGGCATCGATCTCGCGGCTGAGACGAAGACGAGCGCCACCTCCCTGCAACGCGCCAATCTCAAGCAAACGCACGACGCCAGCACGCTCGCGAAGGACTTGCTGGGCGTCACCCTCGTACCTGAGACGACGGTGCAGTTAGTCCCACACACGACCTCGACACCGACCGTCAACCGAAAGGTACCGACCGATTCCCATCTCGCACCTTTTGGATTCGGCCTCGACCCACCTAGCGACTCCGCTTTGGTGAGCACTTTCATAGAGGCGAGTCCAAACCCCTGGGGGTATCGTGTGCGGTCACCCTGGGACCGACTGACGGCCGACTCGACCTACGAGCCCTCGGGGTCCGAGGAAGATGGCGAACCCGACCTCTGTTGGGATTTCTTCGGACTCAATAACCCCAGTGCCGTGCGGGACTTCATGACCGCATGTGACTACTGCCTTTCCGACTGTTCCGACGGCAGTCGCGGCCTCGACGACGAGGACCGCGGCCCAAGTCGTGAATGTTTCCACGTCAATCTAGGGGGTCCCGGTGAAGGCAACCATCTTGGTATGCCGGAAAACGGTGATCCCCCTAGGCCCGCGCCTCGCGTTGACATCCTTCGGGAGCTAGCTGTGGTCCCCGTCCCGGCGGGGGGTCCTGACCCACAGCTCGAGCAAATCCGCGAGAGGCAGGCCACGCTCGACGAGGGAGCAGGAACGCTTATGCCGATCCACCGGGACATCGGGCAGGAATGGGCGATCCAACCCCCGGCCGGAGAAGCGCGTCATCTCCCCCAGGACATCCAGCACCGCATCGCCGACGACATCAGGGTGAGGCCGCCGCCGGATTCCAGCGGAGTCGGCCAAAACCTGGCTGCACCAGCAATGCTTCTCCGCGTGATGCCGGAGCCATCAACCACCGAAGGGCGGCGTATCCAAGGAGAGCTCAAGAACCTCCTGGAGGACGCCGTGGTCCGACGGGCCGAAAGCCCTGCCTCCCGAAGGTAGGGGTTCCACTCGGAACATCACGCCGCGACTTCCCGATTCATGCGGGAAGCCTCGGTCCACTCCGGGCGCACGCGCAACACGGCACCTGCGGCCCCGGGTTGCCTCGGCAACGAGCGCCATCATCACGGCCGTCAGGCCCACCTCGACGATAGGACGCGCCGAGGCTACCACCCTAGGCGTGGGGGACGCTACGACAGCGGGGAGGATCGGAGTCCTTCGCCCGAACCACCCGGTCCGCAGGCTTTCAGCCGTGCCATACGACGGGCACCGTTCCCGACCCGGTTCCGAACCCTGACTACTATCACAAAGTACTCGGGGGAGACGAGACCGGAACTGTGGCTCACGGACTATCGGCTCGCCTACCAACTGGGTGGAACGGACGATGACAACCTCATCATCCGCAACCTCCCCCTGTTCCTCTCCGACACCGCTCGAGCCTGGCTAGAGCACCTGCCCCCGGGGCAGATCTCCAACTGGGATGACCTGGTCCAAGCTTTCGCCGGCAATTTCCAGGGCACATACGTGCACCCTGGGAACTCCTGGGATCTTCGGAGCTGCCGCCAGCAGCCGGGAGAGTCTCTCTGGGACTACATCCGGCGATTCTCGAAGCAGCGCACGGAGCTGCCCAACGTCACCGATTCAGATGTCTTAGGCGCGTTCCTCGCCGGCACCACCTGCCGCGACCAGGTGAGCAAGCTGGGTCGCAAGACCCCCACCAGGGCGAGCGAGCTGATGGACATCGCCACCAAGTTCGCCTCTGGCCAGGAGGCGGTTGAGGCCATTTTCCGGAAGGACAAGCAGCCCAGGGCCGCCCACCGGAAGATGCTCCCGAGGCGTCAACTCAGCGCGGCGCCAAGAAGAAGGGCAAGAAGAAGTCGCAAGCGAAGCGCGACGCAGCCGACACGGACCTTGTCGCCGCCGCCGAGCACAAGAACCCTCGGAAACCTCCCGAAGGTGCCAACCTCTTCGACAAGATGCTCAAGGAGCCATGCCCCTATCATCAGGGGCCCGTCAAGCACACCCTCGAGGAGTGTGCCATGCTTCAACGACACTTCCACAAGGCCGGGCCACCCGCGAAGGGTGGCAAGGCCCTCGACGACGCAAAGGAGGAAGATCACAAGGCAGGGGGGTTCCCCGAGATCCGCGACTGCTTCATGATCTACAGCGGGCAAGTGGCGAACGCCTCGGCTCGGCACCGCAAGCAAGAGCGTCGGGAAGTCTGCTCGGTAAAGGTGGCGGCGCCAGTCTACCTAGACTGGTCCGACGAGCCCATCACCTTTGACTGGGCCGACCATCCAGACTACATGCCGAGCCCGGGGAGATACCCACTCGTCGTCGACCCCATGATCGGCAACGTCAGGCTCACCAAGGTCCTCACGGACGGAGGCAGCAGCCTCAACATCATTTACGCCGAGACCCTCGGGCTCCTGCAGATTGATCTGTCCTCGGTCCGGGCAGGCGCTGCGCCTTTCCACGGGATCGTCCCCGGGAAGCGCGTTCATCCCCTCGGACAACTCGACCTACCCGTCTGCTTCGGGACGCCCTCCAACTTTCAAAAGGAGACCCTCACGTTCGAAGTGGTCGGGTTTCGAGGAACCTACCACGTAGTGCTGGGAAGGCCATGCTACGCCAAGTTCATGGCCGTCCCCAACTACACCTACCTCAAGCTCAAGATGCCGGGCCCCAACGGGGTCATCACCGTCGGGCCCACGTATCGACACGCATACGAATGCGAGTGCGTGGAGTACGCCGAGGCCCTCGTCGAATCC
This sequence comes from Zea luxurians, assembly GCA_029449295.1. NCBI lineage: Eukaryota > Viridiplantae > Streptophyta > Magnoliopsida > Poales > Poaceae > Zea > Zea luxurians. The sequence goes on from JAOPSE010000009.1 coordinate 121,221,614, forward strand.
GAGGCCCTCATCGCTGACCTAGAGAGCCTCTCTAGGGAGGCGCCCGACGTGAAGCGCCACGCCGGCGACTTCGAAGCAGCGGAGACGGTCAAGTCTGTCCCTCTCGACCCCAGCAACGACGCCTCCAAGCAGATCCGGATCGGTTCCGAGCTCGACCCCAAATAGGAAGCAGTGCTCGTCGACTTTCTCCGCGCGAACGCCGACGTTTTCGCGTGGAGTCCCTCGGACATGCTCGGCATACCGAGGGAAGTCACCGAGCACTCTCTGAATATTCGAGCTGGGGCCCGACCCGTGAAGCAACCTCTGTGCCGATTCGACGAAGAAAAGCGCAGAGCCATAGGGGAGGAGATCCACAAGCTACTGGCGGCAGGGTTCATCAAAGAGGTATTCCATCCCGAATGGCTTGCCAACCCTGTGCTTGTGAGAAAGAAAGGGGGGAAATGGCGGATGTGTGTAGACTACACTGGTCTAAACAAAGCATGTCCGAAGGTTCCCTACCCTCTTCCTCGCATCGATGAGATCGTGGATTCCACTGCTGGGTGCGAAACCCTGTCTTTCCTCGATGCCTACTCCGGGTATCACCAGATCAAGATGAAAGAGTCTGACCAGCTCGCGACTTCATTCATCACACCCTTCGACATGTACTGCTATGTTGCAATGCCGTTTGGTTTGAGGAATGCGGGGGCGACGTACTAGCGATGCATGAACCATGTGTTCGGCGAACACATCGGCCGAACGGTCGAGGCCTACGTCGATGACATCGTAGTCAAGACGAGGAAGGCCTCCGACCTCCTTTTCGACCTTGAAGCGACATTCCGATGTCTCAAGGCAAAAGGCGTGAAGCTTAATCCCGAAAAGTGTGTCTTCGGGGTCCCTCGAGGCATGCTCTTGGGGTTCATCGTCTCCGAGCGGGGCATCGAAGCCAACCCGGAGAAGATTGCAGCCATCACCAGCATGGGGCCAATCAAGGACTTGAAAGGCGTACAGAGGGTCATGGGATGTCTCGCGGCTCTAAGCCGCTTCATCTCCCGCCTCGGCGAAAGAGGTCTGCCTCTGTACCGCCTCTTAAGGAAAGCTGAGTGCTTCACTTGGACTCCCGAGGCCGAGGAAGCCCTCGGGAACCTGAAGGCGCTCCTCACGAACGCGCCCATCTTGGTGCCCCCCGCTGCCGGAGAAGCCCTCTTGATCTACGTCGCCGCAACCACCCAGGTGGTTAGCGCCGCGATCGTGGTTGAGAGACGAGAAGAAGGGCATGCATTGCCCGTCCAGAGACCAGTCTACTTCATCAGTGAGGTACTGTCCGAGACCAAGATCCGCTACCCACAAATCCAGAAGCTGCTGTATGCGGTGATCCTGACACGGCGGAAGTTGCGACACTACTTCGAGTCTCATCCGGTGACTGTGGTGTCATCCTTCCCCCTGGGAGAGATCATCTAGTCCCGTGAGGCCTCGGGTAGGATTGCGAAGTGGGCGGTGGAGATCATGGGCGAGACGATCTCTTTCGCCCCTCGGAAGGCCATCAAGTCCCAGGTCCTGGCGAACTTCGTGGCTGAATGGGCCGACACCCAGCTCCCGACGGCTCCGATCCAACCAGAGCTCTGGACCATGTTTTTCGATGGGTCGCTGATGAAGACGGGGGCCGTCGCAGGCCTCCTCTTCGTCTTGCCCCTCGGAAAGCAACTACGCTACGTGCTATGCCTCCACTTCCCGGCGTCCAACAACGTGGCTGAGTACGAGGCTCTGGTAAACGGGTTGCGAATCGCCATCGAGCTAGGGGTACGACGCCTCGACGCTCGTGGTGACTCGCAGCTCGTCATCGACCAAGTCATGAAGAACTCCCACTGCCACGACCCGAAGATGGAAGCCTACTGCGATGAGGTTCGGTGCCTGGAAGACAAGTTCTACGGGCTCGAGCTCAACCACATCGCCCGACTCTACAACGAGACTGCGGACGAGCTGGCTAAAATAGCCTCGGGACGAACAATAGTTCCCCCGGACGTATTCTCCCGAGACCTGCATCAACCCTCCGTCAAGACCGAGGACACGCCCGAGCCCGAGGCACCTTCGGCTCCTCCTGAGGCACCTTCGGCTCCTCCCGAGGCACCTTCGACTCCACCCGAGGCACCCTCGGCCCAGTCCGAGCTACCCTCAGCATGGTCCGAGGTACCCTCGGCTCAGCCCGAGGTACCCTCAGCCCCTGAGGGTGAGGCACTGCGCATTGAGGGGGAGCCGAGCGAGGTCACGCCTAATCAAAACTGGCAGACCCCGTACCTGCAATATCTCCACCGAGGAGAGCTGCCCCTCGACCAAGCCGAGGCTCGGCGGTTGGCGTGGCGCGCCAAGTCTTTCGTCTTGCTGGGAGATAGGAAGGAGCTCTACCACCACAGCCCCCCAGGCATCCTCTAGCGATGCATTTCCATCGCCGAAGGCCAGTAGCTCTTGCAAGAGATACACTCGGGAGCTTGCGGCCATCACGCAGCACCTCGGACCCTCGTTGGAAACGCCTTCCGACAAGGATTCTACTGGCCGACGGTGGTGGCCGACGCTACTAGAATTGTCCGCACCTGCGAAGGGTGTCAATTCTACGCGAGGCAGACCCACCTGCCCGCTCAGGCTCTGCAGACCATACCCATCACCTGGCCGTTTGCTGTGTGGGGTCTGGACCTCGTTGGCCCCTTGCAGAAGGCACCCGGGGGCTACACGCACCTGTTGGTCACCATCGACAAATTCTCCAAGTGGATCGAGGTCCGACCCCTAAACAGCATCAGGTCCGAACAGGCGGTGGCGTTCTTCACCAACATCATCCATCGCTTCGTGGTCCCGAACACCATCATCACCGACAACGGTACCCAGTTCACCGACAGAAAGTTCCTGGACTTCTGCGAGGATCACCACATCCGGGTGGACTGGGCTGCCGTGGCACACCCCATGACGAATGGGCAAGTGGAGCGGGCCAACGGCATGATCCTGCAAGGACTCAAGCCCCGGATCTACAACGACCTCAACAAGTTCGGCAAGCGGTGGACGAAGGAACTCCCCTCGGTGGTCTGGAGTCTAAGGACAACGCCGAGCCGAGCCACGGGCTTCACACCGTTCTTTCTAGTCTATGGGGCCGAGGCCGTCTTGCCCACAGACTTGGAATACGGTTCCCCGAGGGCGAGGGCCTACAACGACCAAAGCAACCGAGCTAACCGAGAAGACTCACTGGACCAGCTGGAGGAGGCTCGGGACATGGCCTTACTACACTCGGCGCGGTACCAGCATTCCCTGCGACGCTACCACGCCTGAGGGGTTAGGTCCCGAGACCTCCAGGTGGGCGACCTGGTGCTTCGGCTACGACAAGACGCCCGAGGGCGGCACAAACTCACGCCTCCCTGGGAAGGGCCGTTCGTCATCGCCAAGGTCCTGAAGCCCGAAACGTACAAGCTGGCCAACAGCCAAGGCGAGGTCTACAGCAACACTTGGAACATCCAACAGCTACGTCGCTTCTACCCTTAAGATGTTTTCAAGTTGCTCGTATACTTCGTTCACACACCAAGTCTGGTCGTCAAGGAAGGGTCAGCCTTGCTTCGGCAAAGCCCGACCCTCCCTCGGGGGCTAGAAGGGGGCAACCCCCTCTGCGTCAAAATTTTCCTCGAAAAAAGAAAAAAAATCTTTTCTGCCAGAATGCCTTTCGTGCTCTTCGACTATTTCAAAAGTGGATCCTGAAAACGACGGAGTACACGTAAGCAGCCAAGGCTGACCGAGCCGAGGGACTCCTACGCCTCCGGGGTATGGATACCTCACTCATCACCTTCTGCGATAAGTAACTCGCGCTCGGATAAGTGACTCCGTGGACCGAACAAGTCTTCATGCTCGAGAAGCTCCTCTGCCGAAATGATTTTTCGGGCCTTCTCAACTGCGTCGGTAACAGAACCCTATGGACGAGTAAGAGCGCGCGTAAGCGGCAAGGCTGACCGAGCCGAGGGACTCCTACGCCTTCGGGATATGGATACCTCACTCATCACCTTCCGTGAAAAGCAACTCTCGCCCGCACAAACAATTCTGTTACCGACAAATGAGTCCGGACACTCGAAACAAGAGGAAAAGAGACGCAGCTTTACAACACGGCGACAGTGTGTTTAGGCCTCGGCGGCCGCAGAAAACATACACACACACACACTACAAGACGACCTAATCCTGCAGGCTCGGACGTCGACAGCCGAAGGGAGCAGCAGCACCCTCGACATCAACTACACCTTCGGCGGGGTCTGACCTAGCCTCGGACGGCGACGCGGTTGGAGGGCCCCTACTCTGAAGGACGACATCAGCACCATGCCCGGGTCATCGTCGCCAGGGTCTTCTTCGAGAATTCAGCCCGAGCAGGCGGCTCGGCCGACCACCCCGAGGCCTCGGCCAGCTGACCCCCAAAGACATCAGCTCGGCTTGTGGCCTCGGCAGCTCAACTCCGGCGTCGGCTCCGCCAGTGGACGACCCGGCCAGGCTCTGGCCAACCACACCTCCTTTTCGAAGCCAACTCTGCCTCCATCCGTGCTGACACCACTACCTCCGGCCTCGGCTCATCAAAGGGCGGCCGAGAGGTTCCCTTAAGTAAGCTAGAGGGGCCTCGGACTGCAAGGCCGACCGAGCCGAGGGATTCCTACGCCTCCAGGATACGGATACCTCACTCGTCACCTTTGCTCGAGGCAACCCACGCTCGATGAAGTGGTTCAGATAATCAACAAGGCGAGTCTTAGTGCTCGAAATGAAGAAAAAACACGGCTCCGCGCCGAAGATACATACACGTTCAGGCCTCGACATCCGCAATGAACAAGACACCGGCATTCAAGGTGCCAATACAAACAGAACTCCGGTTCCGTCCCCACGGCAGCAGTGATGGCCCCAGGGCGGAAGCCGCTGCAACCTCGCCCTCGCCCGCGTCGACGCTCGAGGGGCGAGGACAAGTACAAAGAGCCGGAGGCCCAGAGCACGGATGGTGGCAGTGATCCCGTCGGCGACGGGAACTTCTCGGGCCGCATCCACCTCGGCACCTTCGAGTGGAGCATCAGCCCATTGACAGATCCCCACTCGGATCCTCCCGGACGAGCGGAGCACCGACCTCTGCGCGGAGGCCCCGTACCGTTGCAAAGGCAGGAACGCCCCAGAACACGAACGCCGCTCTAGCGGCGTGCGATGTCTTGGGCGGTCCACCCGTGCGCACGGCGCGACAGCCGCCCTCATGGCGGGAGGGGGCACCGGGAGCCAAGCCGGCGAACCCAACGTGCTGGGGCTGGCGACACCCGTCATCGACCAGCCCTGCGTTGTCGAAGTCCGCGCCGCTTGCAGGGCCAGTGAGCGCCCTCTCCCTTGGATGCTGAAGGGGAGGCCGACCCACGAACCCGCGTGGGATGTAGAGCTCCGGCTCAGCCAGGCCTCCGCCCCAGCAAGGATGATGAACATCCTTGAAGCTGAGGGCGGAACCAAGATCGCAGCCCAGCTTGCTTCTCCCCGTCCGGAAGCTGGGGGTCACCATCTTGGGTGACCACCGGCAAGGGAATGCAGCTAGGCTGCCTGATGAAAATCCTTGAAGCCGAACGATGGCCAAAAGGTACCAACTTCCACGAAGTTGTGTTCCTCCGACGACAAGACGGAAGGATTCCGGGCGTCCCCCGCCCGGGGGCTCGGAAGGTGGGAAGACACGATGCATAAGGGGAGCGCGAAGACATGGTTGCCCTCCAAGGGGGTCGCCCCCCTTTTAAGGGCGACTCTCCCCACTTGCGTCCTCAACCTTTGTGGGTTAAGTCTTCTCCAACACGCTCCAAGATTCACCCCCCACGGTGCGGGGGCTGGGTCCCACACGTCGTGCAGGCCGGTCCAAGAGAGAAGAAGCCAAACCGCCGCGCGCGGTACATGCAACCGCCCAGCAGTTACAAGCAGTTCTCCACTTTTGCCTAGACCAGCGGGCGAAAGGGCAGGCAGCCATGCAGGCGGCATGCAGCCGCGCCAAGTGGGCGCACCTCTTCGACTCCAACAAGCCCAGCATGGAGGTCCAGGCCCACGCGTCATGCAACCGGCGCGCCGGTTGCTACGTGTGAGCAACTGCACCGCCACTCGCGCCACTACCGCGCCTCCTTGACTGCGGAGTCAATACCGCGACTCGAGGCAACCCTGCAGTGCCAAGCCAAGCGCGACGATCAAATGCGGTCAAAATTGGCCCGGCAGTAATGGCGGTGGCAGGCGGGCAGAAGCAGCGGTCACGTCGTCAGCCAAGCTCACGTCCCATCCAGGGGCAGCAGGGGAGCCCTCTCTCACGGCGTGAAGACGACGAGCCCGTGATCCGTTCCTCGAACGGCTCGCGCACGCGCAACGGCTGCCCCGCGGACCGCTCGCCCCGTCGCATTAACTCCGCGGCGGGGTAGGCGGCGTCCCTGGCGGGAGAAGCAAGCGACGCTTCGCCCTCTCCAAAATGACCGCGTCGAAAGAGGTACGCCACGACTTTCGACTTTGCATCCTTTTCCTTTTCCTCTTTCTCTCTCTTACAACAGGGACCGGGAAAGGGGGATACCCCGAAAAGGACCCTTCTCCGTGAAGGAAACAGGCTCCGAGCCTCCCTACTGATCAGAGGTTCGAAGGCTGGCCCCTCGGAGGGGTTCAACAGCCGCCTCAGAGCACGTGGGCTCCACACCCACTACTGGTCAGAGGTTCGATGGCCGGCCCCTCGAAGGGTTCAACGGCCGCCTCAGGCCACTCGGGCTCCGCGCCCACTACTGATCAGGGGTTCGTAGGCTGGCCCCTGAAGGGTTCACAGTCGCCTCAGACACAGAGTGAGGGATGACCATGGGTACGTTCGATACATAACCAAGGCTCGAGCTACGCTCCCGAGGTACCCTAGGACATTTCCGAGACCAGCGAGAACGATCTTGTAACAGAATCCCATCAGAGGGAGGCATCGAGCCCTCGGACCCCGTCGACAGGGGACCGGGTCCGGCAGATCACCCGCAGGTTCTTTTGGGCGCGCCTCTGGGCCTCTAGCCGACCCCTATCTAATGGCGCACGGACGTCCGCTCGGATTACCCGCCAGCAGCTCACCGGAGACACCATGTTCGGCGCCACCTGAGGGCAACATGGCGCTTTCCCCCCCTCCTCCTTGCGGAAAGGCGACGCAGGGGCGTATGTAAAAAAGTCGAGTCTGTCCCTGACCGTCCTCTTGCCCTGTGCAGAGGCTCGGGGGCTGCTCTCGCAAACCCGGCTCCGGCCAAACCGTTGACAGCGTCAACATACCAGCCCGAGAACTTGGGACCCGACCGTGCACTCGGGCTACGGCCAGCTCGCATGAGGGAACAACTAGACCAGCCGAAGTGTTGCGAAGCGCACTAAGACCTCGAAGGAGTAAAACTACTCCTCCGAGGCCTCGGGGGCTACACCCGGCGGGTGCGCTCGCGCGCACCCACCGGAACAAAATGCAACCAAAAAAGGCTGGTCCCCTTGCAAAAAAGTGCGGCAAAAGCCTCCAAGCGAGTATTAGTACTCCCTTGGAGGCTCGGGGGCTACTGTCGAGGACCATAATTAGAGGTACCCTCAAGATCCCTAAATCTCAGCTGGTAACCCCCATCAGCACAAAGCTGCAAAGGCCTGATGGGTGCGATTAAGTCAAGGATCGGTCCATTCAAGGGACATGATCGTGCCTCGCCTGAGCCTAGCCTCGGGCAAGGGAAGCCGACCCCAGAGAACCTACGTCTCGCCCGAGGACCCCCCTCCAGCAAGGGGCACACTATCGGCTCGCCCGAGGCCCAGTCTTCACCAAGAAGCAACCTTGGCCACGTCACCACGCCGACCGACCAAATTGCAGGGGCATTCAATGCAAAGGTGGCCTGACACCTTTATCCTGACGCACGCCCTCTAGTCGACAGAGCCAAAGTGACCGCAGTCACTTCGCCGCTCTACTGACCGGTCTGACAAGAGTACAGCGCCGCCTGCGCCACTCCGACTGCTGAGCCACCCGACAGAGTGAGGCTGACAGCAGCCAAGGCCGACCTCGAGCGTCATAGGAAACTCCACCTCGCCCGACCCCAGGGCTCGGACTCGGGCTCAGCCCAGGAAGACGGCGAACTCCGCTCCGCCCGACCCAGGGCTCGGACATGGGCTCAGCTCAGGAAGACAACAAACTCTGCTCCGCCCGACCCAGGGCTCGGACATGGGCTCAGCTCCGGAAGACGGCGAACTCCGCTCCGCCCGACCCAGGGCTCGGACTCGGGCTCAGCCCTGGAAGACGGTGAACCCCACTCCGCTTGACCCAGGGCTCGGACTCGGGCTCAGCCCCGGAAGACGACGAACTCCGCTCTGCCCGACCCAGGGCTCGGGCATGGGCTCGCCCGAAGAGACGACGGACTCCGCTTCGCCCGACCCCAGGGCTCGGACTCAGCCCTGGCCTCAGCTGATGATCTCCACCTCGCCCGACCCAGGGGCTCGGACTCGACCTCGACCTCGGAGGAGCCTCCACATCGCCCAACCTAGGGCGCGGACCGACCACGTCGACAGGAGGCGCCATCATTACCCTACCCCGAGCTGACTCAGGCTACGGGGAACAAGACCGGCGTCCCATCTGGCTCGCTCCGCTAGATAGGCAATGATGGCGCCCCGCACACTCCGTGACGACGGCGGCTCTCGGCCCCCTTACGGAAGCAAGAGGACGTTAGCAAGGACTCGACAGCCCCAACAGCTGTCCTCTCGCCAGGCTCCAGCGCTCCTCCGACGGCCACGACACCACACGAACCGGGTGCTTAAACCTCTCCGGCTGCCACGACGGCATGTACTTAGGGCACTAGCTCTCCTCCGCTAGACACGTAGCACTCTGCTACACCCCCATTGTACACCTGGATCCTCTCCTTACGCTTATAAAAGGAAGGACCAGGGCCCTCTTACAGAGGGTTGGCCCGCGCGGAGAAGGACGAGACGGCGCTCGCGCAAGGCCACTCGCTCCCACTCCTGCGTGGACGCTTGTATCCCCCTACTGCAAGCGCACCCGACTCAGGCGCGGGGCTAACACGAAGGCCGCGGGATCCACTCTCTCACGTCTGCCTCCCTCTGGCTGCTTCCTTTCCCCCCTTCGCGTTCCGCCTTGCGTCGACCCATCTGGGCTGGGGCACGCGGCGACATTTCACTCGTCGGTCCAGGGACCCCCCGGGTTTCGAAACACCGACAATATGTGAGCTCACTCTTGCTGTCTCACTCCCCCCACAGGTCAAGAACAGGTACCGCAGGATGAGGCGCATGGAGGATGCTATGACGATTTCGTGAGAGGTCTTGGGCGTCGTCTCCCAGTCAACTTTGGGATGCTGGACTGTTGTCTCCTTATAATGTAATTATTTATTTTGTATAGAACCCCTATTATATAGTAAAGATGTGACATTCAATCCTGTGCCATGATTCATCATATGTGTGAGACTTGGTCCCAGCACACCTGGTGATTATGTTCGCGCTCAGGTCTTGGTGCCCCTAAAACCCGGGTGTGACATTCAGCCACAGCTTCGGCGCCCGTTCATCCTGCTCCCGGGTTGTATCTCCATATCAAGCATGCTTTCATCCCAAATTCGAAGCCTCTTGTATCAGTTTATGTTACACTGAAAAACATGTTAGTCCCATTTTTGAGAACCTTCGGAGGAGGAAGGCCCCCAACAGTAGCCCCTCGTAGTATTAATTTGTTTCTACGTTAACAAATTCAGACTGCGACGTGAACAAAGGGCTTTAGCCGAAGGTCCGAAAAACACCTTCCCTTTGCTAGAATAGCGAAAGTCAATGACATGTAGGGCCCACCAAGCTATGATGCGTCGGGATATAAATAGGGACTCGCATTGATAGCGTTTGATGTGCCATTTCAACCCCTTGCGCTATTTTTGCCATTCTGAATTTTTTTGCTCTGCCGAATTTTGATTAGTTTGTGAGCTTCGACATTTGCCAAGCGTTGACTAAATGGCTGAGGAGAAGAAGGTTTTTGACCCTGCTCTAGCTGGGTTTTACAAAGCTATGGAGAGGACAAATGCAGAAAAGATTGCCCATGAAACTTTGGCTGGGATATCTGGGAGCTCCAGTGATGAAGGGAGTTTTGATGTAGAGAGTGAGGATGAAGATGCTAAAAATCGCCCATGGCGACCAAGCCACACTGTCTTCAGGAAATCAACCATCAAACGAAGTCATATTGATGCGATGAAGGGAAGATATTTCCGCGACATTTCTATTGTGAGGGCTGGAGGTGATAACACTGCCCCTACACCCGAAGCTGACGAAGTGGTTGTATACAAGAGCTTCATGAAGGCAGGACTCCGGTTCCCGTTGAGTAAATTTCTAGTTGAAGTGCTGAAGACTTTTGAAATCTTTCTTCATCAGATTACCCCTGAAGCCATCATCAGGATGGGGGTTTTTATTTGGGCTGTGAAAAGCCAAGGACTGGAGCCAAGTGTAAAGTGCTTCTGCAATATGCATGAGCTTTCTTATGAAACGAAAGCTACTGGAAAGGAACAGTATCACAATAATTTTGGTTGTTACGGCTTCGTGCCTCGCTCTGACGTGAGCTATCCAGTTCCGACATTTCAGAAGAGGTGGCCAGGTGCGTGGATGGAAGAATGGTTTTATGTGAAGAATAACTTGGTTGAGAGGGAAGATATAAAAGGGATTATCCAACGCCCTATTTGGTATCGCTTCGGCATCAGAAGGCCAGCCACTGCTCTTGGGAATGAAATAGAATCATGCCAGAGGAGTTTCAACACTGTGTGTACCTTTATTGGCACCAGAGACTTGGTTCAAGAGCACATTGCCTACAGAGTATGGCCACTTGTGAATGACTTGGAGATGCTGAAGGAAGCTGCTGCTGGGTCCAGTCAAGGCAGTTTGGTTTATTTGAAATACACCTTCAGATACAGAGATCGGTTTGATGAGCCAAACGATGACTGGCTGACCTGTGTTGAGGCAACTAGTGATGAGTTGCTTGGGGCGTACACGAGAGCCGAAGATGATGCCATGACCTTAGCCTTCAAAGGACGAGGCAAGAAAAGGTTAAACAGAGTTTTTTACGTTATCGGCTTCGTGTACCCAGACTATACTTATCCCTCACGAAAGCAAGGGAAGAAAAGGAAAACTGCTACTTTGGCCATTTCTGCTGCGCCGAAGGGTAAAAAGATCAAGGTTTTAACGCACCGGCCTAGATATATTGAAACGGCCATGGTGCTGAAGCTTGGTGAAGGAACAGTTTCTACTGCTGAGTCAGGGCGGCCTGCTCCTACCAACTCCAAAGAAGAATCAGCTGAAGTGCCAAAGATTCCGGCAACCGTGTCGGGCGAAGCGCCGAAACATACTGCCTAGGCCACAGAAAATGCGGCCGAAGAGCCAAAGCTAGGGGAAACGGCAAGACTGCCAAAAATCTTGAGCCCACCAGCGGAGCCAGAATTGCCGAAGGTATCGAAAGCTCCCACAATAACTCCCAAGAGGAGGATGGCTAGCATGCTGGACGCCATCCTGGAGCCACATTGGCAACTCCTGCTCCTGCAAAGGAGACTGCCGAAGCTACTGCAGCTCGTGCTGAACTCGAAGCAGGGCCCTCAGTGCCCACTGAAGCAGAGCCTGCTGGGACTGAGCAGAGAACTAAATGAAGATCTTCAGATGCTAGTTTGGCTCCGGAGAAAAAGGACACATTCGAGAAAGTTAAATCTCCTACTCCCAAAGCACCTTCTGAAGATCTTGACATTATTATTCGACATGCTTCGGGTAAAAGGTTGTCTGTAGAGGAATTTGCGGATGCCAAACACTGCGCCCGGGAACTAAAGTACTCGAAGGGGGCCCTGGTGTACAATGGCACCGATGAAGATGATTTTCTATACTGCCTCCGGAACAATAAGGAAATATCTGTTTGCCGGGAGATGGCAAAAAACATGGGATTTCCGAAGCTTGAAGTTGGCCATTCTGCCATGTGAAGGGATGATCTCGCAGACATCCTTGCATACAACAGTCTGAAGGTAGAGAAGTTATGAACTTATAAGCAGATTTTTTGTCTCTTATTCTTGCACTAATCTTTTGTCTCCTCCCCTTTTAGTGTAATGCTTAATTCTGAGCAACGCTTTGAGAGCATAGAAGAATGCTGAGGATGAAAGCTGCCAGATAGCTCTTGGTAACCTTCAGTCAGAGGTTATCAAATTAAGGAATGAAGCCCTGGAAAAAGATAAGATTATATTTTCCTTAGTAGATGGGCTGAAGAAAAACGAAGCAAAACTAACTGCACAATCCGAACTTGCGAAAGCAAATCAAGAAATAAGTGAATGGAAAAATACAAGATTGGAAAGGAACGTGGGAGAGCTTCATGAATCCAAAGAGAGATGTTACAAGAAATCCTTGGATTGCGCAGGAAAACAAAAAAACAGTTTTACGAAGGTGGGTGCATACTCATCTGAGCAACAGTTTATTCGAGGCGATCTCGAAGGAATTATTGAGTGGATTGGCGAAGAGAGTGAAGCTTTTGAAGAAGTCCTTAGCGACTGTAGGGATATTTGTGCCTTCGCCGGCGCTCGAGGGGTTGCAGCAATTTTGGAGAAGGCTGGCCGTGAACATGTTAAAGCTGCAGCCCAGGCCGAAGCCGTCTTCTCCACAGATGATACGAGGGACCCTTCGGCCGAAGCTACTTTAATGGGCAGGAAATTCTATTCCGATGTCTGGATGAAAGGCAGCTGAGAAATGGCCGATGAAATTATAAAGAAAAATGAAAAAGAATCCCATGAAGCCCAAGAAGAAGCTAAGCGGGCTGAAGAGGCTACTGAGCGCGCAAAGCGTATAGGTATTATTACTGAATTGTAGCTTCGGTGTTTGTTTTTTGGCTTCAGACTAACAATTTGTTTACTACAGCTGAACTTTCACTGCTACCTGAGCCATACGACACCCAGGCCGATCCCGTTATGAAAGAGGCTCTGGATGTAATGAGTGTCACCAATGCCATCGTCGACGAAGTCGTCGACAGACTCCTGAATGAGGCCACCGAGAAAATTCTTAAAGAAGACTAGGCTTTTGTGTGGCTAGGAAATCCAACATTTATGTGATGTAATATTCGTACAAGTTAAACATTGTATATCTATGTACACATTAATGTAATAAATTTCTTTGCGATGCATGAAATTGCGTACATACCATTTTTGAGCCTTTGGTGAAAAAACATCTTCCCTTCGTTTCATGCTTCATAAAGAAAAAAACCCTTCTATAACAAAGCTGTTGTGTGATGTCAAAAATAATTTTCCTGGTAAGATTGTAATTGTCGAAGGTCTGCTTCGTGCTCCGGCACACTTTCATTCATCATGTAATTGTTGAAGGTTTGCTTTGTGCTCAATTCTTGCTATTGATGCGACATGATGTATGATGTAATGCTATGTGAAATGATGCAATGATATGATGCAGCATGATGTTTATGCCAAAGACACATATCCACACGGAAAACACTCTCAGACTCTGCATCCCCTTAGGAACGTCTTTTGAGTCTCTTCACCTTATATTTCAGTGGTATTTAAGCTCTGCATCCCCTTAGGAACGACTTTGGAGCTTCTTCACCTTCTATTTCGGTGGCATTTAAGCTCTGCATCCTCTTAGGGACGACTTTAGAGCTTCTTCACCTTATATTTCAGTGGTATTTTGGCTCTGCATGCCCTTAGGAACGACTTTTGAGCTTCGGAACTTACTATGCGCTCCCTTAGGAATGACTTTGGTAGCTTCGGGACTTACTCTGTGCTCCCCTAGGAACGACTTTTGTAGCTTCGGAACTTACTCCGCTCCCTAAAGAACGACTTTTGTAACTTAAGAATCTTATTAAGAGGAAGCATTCAACTCGACGTTACGAGCACAATATTATTACATGAAATTAGAATTCAATCCTTCGTTAATTGTTTTTCATACAAGGAAAATAAAACGACAAAAAAGATAAAGATGCACGAGAGGTAGGATATTTTTCAGTAGATGTGCTTGGACTCAGGCACAATGCTATTGACTATGCGAGCTTCGGACTCCTCCCAAAAATCATGCTGCTGTTGAACGTGCTGGTGCCCTTCTAGCTACTGGCTTCGGGCTAGAGTAGGTGGGAGCGACGGTGGTGGTGGAAGCTGGGCCCATGAAGCTTGAGAATGGCTTGCCGAAGTGACAGAGGCCGTAGGCTACTGATTGCCTACGTACTCTGGGACGTAGGGAGAATAGCATGAAGCGGTGTGCAAAACCTGCTTCGGCTGATTCTGCTGTGCTTCAGCTTCGGTAATCTCTTTCTGCTTCTAAATCGTGAATTGGCATGTTCTTGTGGTGTTGCCTTTGTCTTCGCCGTAGAAAAGGCAGTATAGTTTTCTAGGTTCGCTTCCAAACCTTCCTCCACTGAAACTTCTTCCTCCTCTGCCCCTCGGAGCTAGTGGTCTGAATGAAGTCATACTTGACTAAGAATTTTGGTGACTATGCTAAGCATTATTGGCCCTTTCATCATTGGAATTGGAGTTATGGATTGCGGACATGCCTAGGATGAAGCCTCCCTCCGAAGCCCCTGGTCATCTCAAAAAACCTGTAGGCCTCCTCCCTTCTTTGGCGAAAATCGTTGTTAGCCTGGATGTACTCATCCATCTTTTGAAACAGCTTCTCTAAAGTTTGCGGAGGCTTCCTAGCAAAATACTGAGCTGTGGGTCCTAGCCTGAGTCCCTTGATCATGGCCTCAATGACGATTTCGTTAGGCACTGTGGGTGTTTGTGCTCTTAGTCGCAGGAACCTTCGGACATACGCCTAAAGGTATTCATCCTGGTCTTGAGTGAATTGGAACAATGCCTGAGCAGTGACCGGCTTCGTCTGGAATCCTTGGAAGCTGGTGATCAACATGTCCTTAAGCTTCTGCCATGATGTAATGGTTCCCGACCGAAGGGAGGAGTACCATGTCTGGGCCACACTTCAGACTGCCATGACAAAAGACTTTGCCATGATAGTGGCGTTGCCTCCATATGAGGATATTGTTGCCTCATAACTCAATAAGAATTGCTTTGGGTCCAAGTGTCCATCGTACATGGGCAACTGCGGTGGCTTGTAGGATTGTGGCCATGGAATAACCTATAGTTCTGCTGCCAGAGGAGAAGCATCATCAAAAGTAAAGTTGACATGATGAAGGTCATCGTACCATTCATCGTCGTTGAATGAACTCTCTTGACAAAGCTCCCTGTGCTGGGGCCTTCTGTCCTGGTCATCTTGAGTAAGATGACGCATCTCTTCGGCAGCTTCATCAATCTTCTTCTGTAAATCGGCCAGACGGGCCACCTTCTCCTTCTTCCTTTGTACCTGTTGGTGAATGATTTCTAGGTCCCTGATCTCCTGGTCTAGCTCCTCCTTCTGAAATTTTGGGCTAGTAGCCTTCCTCTTCTGGCTCCTAGCTTCGCGTAGCCCCTCTTGATTAATGTCCAGTGGCTGCAATGCAGCCCCTGGCGATGCTGTCTTCTTCGTCGGCATGACGAAGGTCGATGCTTGCCAAAGGTGGTCAAATGAGTTCACCGGAGGTGGGCGCCAATGTTGGTCCTTGTTCCCGGATGCTATGCACCAAGAACAAAGCCACACAATTGTTAACAATTGGAGACCTTCGTCCTTCGAAGCATTATTTCCCTTGGGATATAATGATATTCAGACGAAGGTCATGGAGGGCATACCTTCATCATTTTATTGAATAAAGATATAACTAGAAACATATGAACATGAAAAGAATATAAACAACTGTTCAAAATCATTAGATTATTTATATTCTTATTCTATAAACATGAATAAACATTAGTAATATTTATGTTACATTTGTACCTTTGGCTTGATAGAACGTGGTAAAGTGGAAGTGACACAAGAGTGATTACAATTCAGCGTGAACAGTACGATGTTACTATTCATCTATTTATAGGCACAGGACACAGCCTGGACAAAATTACATTCATGTCCCTGACATTTAGTAATGGTCATAAAGTCAGCTGTCGAGGGCTAAGCAGTCTTTTCTCCTTTAGGTTGGTTCCATCTTCCACCTTCGTCATTGTGCTAAGCCTAAGCTTCTGCGGCCACAGCTTCGGCGCCCGTTCATCCTGCTCCCGGGTTGTATCTCCATATCAAGCATGCTTTCATCCCAAAGTCGAAGCCTCCTGTACCAGTTTATGTTACACTGAAAAACATGTTAGTCCCGTTTTTGAGGACCTTTGGAGGAGGAAGGCCCCCAACAGTATCTTTGCTGGATGGAGTTGTCATGGGATTTTGACATGTCCGATATGCGTTGAACACACTTTATGCTTCCGACTAAAGTTTGGTGGAAAAATATGTTACTTCGATTGCCATAGATGTTTTCTACCAGAGGATCACCCGTTCAGGTTCGATAGGAATGCTTTTAAAAAGGACACGATTGTGACGAGGGGACCACCCAAGCGTCTTAGTGCTCTAGAGATTCTAGCGAGACTTAATGATTTGAATCTAAACGAACATGGAAATCGTTTTGAAGGTTATGGAACCGAGCATAATTGGACTCACAAATGTGGTCTATGAGAACTCCCTTATATGAAAGCCTTGATTCAAATGCATAACATTGATGTGATGCACCAGGAACGAAATATGGGTGAAAGCATTATCAGCACTTGCATGAATATCACTGACAAAACAAAAGACAACCCTAAGGCTAGAAAAGACTTGGCCTTAATCTGTAGAAGACCAACTATGGAGATAGCAGAGAACCAGAAGAAGCCACGTGCTCCTTTCAGTCTTAAACCTAAAAGAAAGAAACAATTGATGAAATGGTTGAAAAACTTAAAGTTCCTAGATGGTTACGCCGCGGGCTTTAGAAGGTCTGTGGATTTGAAGATGAGCAAGTTTTTCGAGTTGAAGAGTCATGACTACCACATAATAATGGAAAGACTCCTTCCTGTTATGTTTCGTGGTTTTATAAAAAATGATGTCTGGAAAGCATTAGCGGAGCTAAGCTACTTTTATTGACATCTTTGTGCTAAAGAAATAAAGAAATAGATGATGGAGAATCTTGAGCAACAAATACCGATTTTGGTATGCAAACTTGAAAAAATATTTCCACCAGGTTTCTTCAATTCGATGCAACATCTACCTGTTCACCTACCATACGAAGCTAAGGTAGGAGGTCCTGTGCAGTATAGATGGATGTATCACATCGAAAGGACACTAAAGAACCATACGAATTACATAGAAATGTGTCATTCTAACTTGTATGTACAGGAAGTCAAATCCGGTTGTATGCCCATGGATGTGGAGGTGTATATGCAAGGGCATAGGGGTTCTGATAATCAGAATCCTGATGTTTTATGCACTCAGACGGCCACCGACCGTCTAGTGAGTTTTTGGTACTCTATTATGTGTTTGTCCATCTATTTTGTGATGCACTTATATTTGGTATGTTTGCCTCGAGGCTTCGTGTCACACCCGGTTTTAGAAGGCAAACCGAATGCGAACCATGTACATGCCAGGATCAGCAATTCACGTACACAGCAGTTACATAACATGGACATCATCACACAGTGCTCAAATAGTATTTAAAAGGGAAATAATAGTCGATTACATCATATGTCTGAGACATCCACGTAGTCTTTACAATAAATCAAAGTGCGGAAAAGAAACGTAGATAAACGCGGCCATCACAGGCAGCCGACTGGGGGTTGCCGCTAACCCACGCCTAGAACTCGTCGTAGTCTTGGAACTCCTGGAAGTCTCCTTCCACGGCTTCATCTTCTCCTGAGCAGTGGTTGCAATGCGGACAACCTGGGGAAGGGGGGGGGGTTTGGTGTGTAGAGCAAGGGTGAGTACACATCAACAGACTCAACAAGTGTCCTGTTTGGCTGTAGTGGACTAGCTTTATGTGGGGATAAGTCAAGCAGTTGCTTTTAGTTGGTCAGATTATTATTACTAGTAGAGAAAGCCAAGTTTTAGAGTTAACCCACGTCATTAACCCAAACGTACTCTTTCCAAATGGAAAGAATACCACTTACCATTACCATAGACAATACCAGAAACCATCGATCTCATTGCCACCTGCAAATCTGAACATCTCTGATCAAGTACCACTAATCACTGGAGCTTCCTTGGCCGCTCATAACCGCGAGCACGGCTGATATATCAGTTGTCATAACACTCTGCAGAGGTTGTGCACTTTACCCACAAGCCGTGATTTCGTTTCTGCCCGGGGAGAGCTACTCCCCATTGACCACTACCTAGGTGGTCCAGCAGGGCATCACTACGTAGCCTTTACAAAGATTCCCTGAGGCTGTAGTCGCCCGTTAGGTTTCCTAAATGTACCGCACTCCTCCCCAAGGGACAAATCAACCTTGGCAGAGCGAGTCGCATACACCGAGCCCCATTGACGGCACGACGGCTAAGCGAACTACACCCCGGTTCCTCTAATTACTCAGCTAAGGGCATCCCACTCCACCCTCATGGTTGCACTGTTTTCCCGGGCGGTCATCCAACGAACAGGTCCTTACGGAGAGGCACTCGAGAAACCGCTCGAGCCCCCTTGAAGGTCACAAGTATAACATCATAATAAAAGAGGGAAAAACAGCGTATCATTGATAAATCTCATCATGTTCATTGATTAGAGTTGAGCAATAGCATAAGACTAAGCAATAATAATCCAACCCAAATAGGTAAACAAGGACATGGATAACAAAAGCTAGTAAATCCTTAGGTATAAATGTGTAATGCGGGAGGTGAATTAAAGAATGAATAGGACAGAGATAGGTCAAGGGACACTTGCCTCCACCAACCGACTGCTGCTCAGGGACTTCTCCTGCGAGTTCTTTGGACTCCTCAACCGGATTGTTCTCTATGCGAGTGCAAACATACATACATCCATCCATTCGAATTAGGAAACAAACAGTACACCATACAAGAGAACAAATAGATTAAATATGCATAGAGTATGACATACGATATTGCATTTACCATGATTAGAAAGAAATGGGGAAAGGTCTCGCAGGGGTTAAAGCTTATGCTCGAGGCGCACTACGGGTAGACGAATAACTAAACGTTACGGGATTAGCTACATGCACTAATGGAAACGTGACCACTTTTAGTAGATTAACGTTAAATGAGATAGACAATTAGCTATACAAATTAACTAACGTAACCAATTTCTAAATTGAGGCTCCTATCTTATTAACATGAACAATGTGATTAGCACGCATAAAATAAAAAAGGGGGGGGGGGGGGTAGACGGGCACGACGGACCGTGCCAAGGCACTGCGCACTACGCGAGCACGCGCGCAAAGCCGCACGCACGCGCCACGAACTAGCCGTGCGCACGTCGGGGCCGCGCGCTAGCCGAGCTCAAGGCCGCGCGCCATAGGCACGCTGGGCCGAGCTCGAGGCCGCGCCGGGGCCGTCATGACGCGAGTAGGGCACGCCGGGGTGGGGCGGGGCACGGCCGGGGCCGGGACGAGGGCGGTCGGGGCCGAGACGGCGCGGGGCCGAGCCGGCGCAGCCAGGGGCCGACGGGGCTAGGGGCGGCGCGGCCGGGGCGACGCCGGGGTGGCGCGGCCGGGGCCGTGCCGGGCGCGGGGCGGCACGAGGGCGGGGCGGGGGCGGTGGCAGGGCGGCTCGCCGGGGGCGGCGCGAGGGCGGGGCTCGCCGGGGTGGCCGGGCGCGGGGCGGGGGCGGCTCGCCGGGGCGGCCGGGCGTGGGGAGGGGCGGCTCGCCGGGGCGGCCGGGCGCGGGGAGGGGCGGGGCCGGGCGGGGGCGGCTCGTCGGGGTGACCGAGCGCGAGGAGGGGCGGCTCGTTGGGGCAGCCGGGCGCGGGGAGGGGCGGGGCCGGGCGGGGGCGGCTAGCTGGGGCGGGGCGGGGGAAGGGGAGGGAGGGGAGGGGGCCTTACCGCGGCGAGGGAGGGCAGCGCCGCGGCGGCGGCGGCGGCGGCGGTTAGGGCAGGGGAGACGGAGAGAGAATGACGGGCGGGGCCCGCGGGGAGGGGAATTTTTTTGGGGAGAGGGGGGAGGGGCGGCTGGGCCGCTTTGGGCCCACAGGGGGCGAGCGTGGGGGGGGGCGGCTGGGCCGGCCGGGGCGGCCCACGGCAGGGGGGGGGAGAGGGCGCGGCTGGGCCGGCTGGGCCGGGCGCGAGGGGGAGGGGGGCGGCTGGGCCAAAAATGGGAGGGGAGGGGGAAAGAGAGAAGAAAAAGGTTTTTCCTTTTTCTAAAATCTACTTTTCTCTAGATGAATGCATTCACATTTTCAAACAATCAAAAAGTATGCATGGTTCGGCATGGTGCATCACACAAAATAAAGTATTTTAGGGTTTTGCTTTACATGGGATCTCAAGCCGAATCCCGCTATACTTTGGAAAAGATCAAGGTTTAGTGAGGAGAAAAGGGAAAAGGAAAGGGTAACACCTGAATTTGGTGAGGGAAAAGAAGAAAAATTTCTACCCCCGAATTCAGGGCGTTACAAACCTATCCCCCTTAAAAGAATCTCGCCCTCGAGATTCAGGGTTGGCTAGCAAAGAGCTCAGGGTATTTGGCCATCAGATCATCTTCGCGCTCCCAGTTTGCTTCTTCCTCAGAGTTGATGATTCCATCTGACTTTGCACATTCTGATGGTCTTCCTTCGGGTGACTCTGTCTGCAGTCTCAAGGATTTGCGTTGGCTTCTCAACATAGGTCAGGTCCTCCTGGACTTCAAGACCTTCAACTGGCAATTGCTCTTCCGGCACACGCAGGCACTTCTTCAACTGAGACACATGAAAGACATCATGCATAGCAGACAAATTCTCTGGCAGGCTGAGCTAATAGGCCACTTCTCCACGCCTTGCGAGAATTTGATACGGACCAATGAAGCGAGGTGCTAGCTTGCCTTTGACTCCGAACCTTCTGACTCCTCTGATCGGTGACACTTTCAGATAGACGAAGTCTCCGACTTCGAAACTCAGCTCTCTTCTTCTTGTGTCTGCATAGCTTCGCTGCCTTGATTGCGCTATCTTCAGATTCTCTCGGACCATCTTGATGTTCTCTTCGGCTTCAAGCAAAATGTCTGGCCCAAACACTTGCTTTTCTCCAGGCTGATCCCATTGCAACGGAGTTCTACAGCTCCTTCCATAGAGCGCTTGAAATGGTGACATCTTCAAACTGGCCTGGTAACTGTTGTTATAGGAAAACTCTGCATAAGGCAATCTCTTGTCCCACCCGGACTGATCTTGCAACGCACAGGCTCTCAACATGTCTTCGAGGATTTGACTGGTTCTTTCAGTCTGACCATCTGTCTGCGGATGATAAGCTAAACTGAAATTCAGATGTGTGCCCAAGGCTTCATGCAACTGCTGCCAGAAATGAGAGGTGAACTGTGTTCCTCTGTCTGACACTATCTTCTTTGGCACACCATGAAGACAAACGATCCGAGACATGTACAATTCTGCCAATACTGCACTGCTGTAGTTGGTCTTGATAGGTATGAAGTGGGCTGACTTGGTTAAGCGGTCCACCACTACCCAGATAGAATCGTAGCCGGCTCGAGTGTGAGGCAATCTGACTATGAAATCCATGCTGATTTCATCCCATTTCCACTGAGGGATTTGCAACGGTTGCAACAATTCAGCTGGTCTCTGGTGCTCTGCCTTGATCCGCCGACAACTATCACACATAGCCACATGCTCTGCGATTTCCCTCTTCATTCCGCACCACCAGAATTTCTTCTTCAGATCCTGATACATCTTCTCACTGCCAGGGTGAATGGAATAAGCTGTCTCATGAGCTTTCTTGAGGATCAACTCTCGAATAGATTGGACATTGGGAACACACAAGCGGTCTTTGAACCATATCACACCTTCTGCATCTTCTCTAAAATCTTTGCCTTTGCCAACTAGAATCAGTCGCTGAATCTCACTGATCTTCTCATCATTCTTCTGTGCTTCTTTGATTTCTCGCTCCAAGGTAGGTTCCAACTCAACTGTGACTCCTCGCATGTTGTTCAGAAATCCGAGACTCAACCTGTCGAACTCCTTGGCCAACTCATAGGGCATCGGATGAGCGACCATCAGATTGACTTGACTCTTCCTGCTCAAAGCATATGCCACTATGTTCGCTTTGCCTGGATGGTAATGGATCTCCAACTCATAGTCTTTGATCAACTCTAACCATCTTTGCTGCCTCATATTCAGCTCTGACTGAGTGAATATGTACTTCAGACTCTTATGATCTGTGTAAACAACACATTTCTGTCCATACAGATAGTACCTCCATGTCTTCAGTGCGTAAACCACTGCTGCCAACTCTAGATCATGGATTGGGTAATTCTTCTCATGAACTTTCAGCTGTCTGGACAAGTAAGCCACAACTCTTCCCTCTTGCATCAACACACATCCCAAACCTGTGTAACAAGCATCACAATACACCGAGAAGGGCTTGTGCACATCAGGCAAGACTAAGACAGGCGCGGTAGTCAACTTCTCTTTCAGCGCTTCAAAGGCCTCTTGACATTTCTGGGTCCACTCGAACTCAACCTTGTTGCCTAGCAACGCTGTCATTGGTTTCGCAATCTTCGAAAACCCTTCAATGAATCGCCGATAATATCCGGCCATTCCAATGAAGCTCTTGATTCCTCGAGCATCTGTTGGCGCCTTCCAGTTCAGAATGTCTGCCACTTTCTTCGGATCCACAGCCAATCCTTCTTTGTTGATTATATGACCCAAGAACATGACTTCACTGATCCAGAACTCACACTTGCTCAACTTTGCATACAACTGGTGCTCTCGCAATCTCTGCAATACCATCCTCAAATGATCTGCATGCTCTTCTTCGCTTTGAGAATAAATCAGAATATCATCAATGAATACCACCACAAACTTATCAAGGTAATCCATGAATACACTGTTCATCAGATTCATAAAAAAGGTTGGTGCATTTGTTAGACCGAAAGACATCACAGTGAACTCATACAACCCATACTTGGTAATGAATGCCGTCTTCGGAATGTCTGAAGGTCGAATCTTGAGCTGATGATAACATGACCTCAGATCTATTTTGGAGAACACACTGGCTCCTCTCAACTGGTCGAACAGATCTTCTATTCTGGGCAAAGGGTACTTGTTCTTAATTGTGACTTCATTCAGGGCCCGATAATCGATACACATCCTTTTGGTGCCATCTTTCTTTTCCACAAATAGGACAGGGGCGGCCCAAGGCGAGGTGCTTGGCCGGATGTAACCTTTCTCTGACAGCTCATCAATCTGCTTCTTGAGTTCAACCAACTCTGGTCCGGATATTCTGTAAGCTCTCTTAAAGATAGGGGCAGTTCCAGGAAGAAGCTCTATGGCAAATTCAACTTTCCGCTCCGGTGGCATACCCGGTAAGTCCTTTGGAAACACATCTGGAAACTCGGACACAATCTTGATGCTCTCAATTGGGTCTGCTTCACTGCTATCGACAGCCATCTGATAACAACTTCCTTTCTTCGGCTCAGACGAGACTAACTTGGTCACCACTTCCTCTCCTAGTGGGGACACCAATTTGATTGTCCTCTTATCACAACTGATAACTACCTGATACCTATCTAGCTAATTCATCCCTAGGATGACATCTATTCCCTGAGTACCCATTACTATGAGATTAGCGGGAAACGCTATCCCCCTTATTTCCACACTTACATTCAAACAAATGCTACCAGTTCAAATTCTACCACCGGCTGAGTCAATTCGAATGGGGGTTGACATGGTAGTAATTGGAAGATTATGTGCTTCTACCCATAATGCACTAATGAAAGAATGTGTTGCTCCAATATCAAATAACACTTCTGCAATATGGGAGTCGACTGGGAACATACCTACTATCATGCCGGGGGTCTCCTGAACTGCTTCAGCCTCCAAGTGGTTCAGTCTCCCATGATTATAGCGCGGCTGAGAGCGGTTGCCTGCTCCAGGCTGAGACACATTCTGCTTTGCTGGGGCATTGGGGCCTGATTGCTGCTGGGCTGCCTTCTTCGGACATTGCATCACCCAAAGGCCTTGCTCTCCATAGTGGAAACATGCTCTATTTCCGACCTGAGCTGGTGCTGCCTGATTGTTCTGCTGGTTCGCCGGGGCAGGAAGACGAGGCGCCTGCTGATTCTGCCTCTGGAACTGACCTCCTCCTGACTGATTGTTCTAGCGATTCTAATACTGGTGCTGAGGATACTGCCTTTGGAACTGCTGCTGCTGCTGAGGTGGACGCTGGTTCTGCCTGAACTGCTGAGGTTGATTGCCTGAGAACGAGGACGACTGCTGCTTCCAGGCTGGGGTCCACTGATCTTGCGCTTACGATCCTCCATCTCCTTACGCTTCCTCTCTGTCATGATTGCTCTGTCAATCAAGTGCTGGAATGTCGGGAAAGTATGATTCATCAGTTGGTACTACAGAGGGTCAACCAAGCCTCTCAGGAAACAGTACTGTTGCTTGGCGTCGGTGTTGACATCTTCAGGTGCATAGTGGGACAACTGTAGAAACCTGTCCTGGTACTCACTGACCGACGACAACCCTTGCTTAAGAGCCAGGAATTCCACCTTCTTCACTGTCATCAGACCTGCAGGAACATGATACTGACGAAAGCTTCCTCTGAACTCCTCCCAAGTGATAGTGTCGGGGTGGGCATGGGTGGCAAGATAAGACTCCCACCATGACTGAGCTGCTCCTCTCAATAGACGGGGACCATATAGGACTTTCTCCCTGTCATCACACTGAGCGGTATGCAACTCCCGCTCCACAGTGCGCAGCCAGTCTTCAGCGTCCATGGGGTCAGAAGAGTGAGCAAATGTTGGGGGATGACCTCTCATGAATTCAGCACGCTTGTCCCTGGGCATCTAAGGCTGAGGTGGGGCCTGCTGCTGCTGCTGCTGCTGAATGGCGGCCAGAGTCTGACCAATGGCTTGAACTACCTGAGTCTACATCAGAAACATCTGCTCGATGGACATCGGGGGCGGGGGCGGTAGATGCTGCTGCTGGGGCACCTCATCTTGCGGAGCTGCCTGCTCCGGCTGAGCGCGCCTTCCTCCTCTGCGCCTATTTTCTGACATATGCAGAACGCAACCACACATCAGAACTGATCTTGCAAATCTTGCAGCATAAGAAAAGAGTATAGAATTCTCCACAACGCTAAACAGATGAGCATCTTCACTGATCTCCAACACAGACCAACACAGCTTCTCAGATAAAGTGGAAAGTGGAATAAAAGGTTTCCCAACTAAATAGCTAACTCCATTAACATAACAGGTAAACCAAAATGCAGGGGATACCCACACTCTGGTGACAGTCATTACAAAGATCCAAATCACAAATAGTTCATCATGACAAACATAAATGCACAGGATATAGCAAACTACCCTGTCTAACTAAGACTAACTAAAAACGAGACTAACGCTAAGACTGTAACTTCTATGCATAAATCTTCGTATTAATTACAAGATCCGACTCTGACGATCTATGGTTCTAAATTTATATTGGTCTTGCAGTCGGGATTGCCATAAGGCTAGTGTCCACGCTGAGGTGAGCGGTACAGGTGCTGAGTCCCGACGGGAGCGGGGGAACCATCATCCAGGTGACGACGCTCCGCGCGCTCAGCCCGCAGCAGGGCGATCTCAGCATGAGCCCTACTCAGCTCGTCCAGTGCATGGTCCAGCTCCGTGTTTAGCACGGCGGCTAGGTTGACTGTACTGCTCAACCTAGCATTGTCCTCACCAATAGGTGAGATAATCACGCCTCCTGTGCTGCCAGATGGACGGTGGGGGTAATACTTCAGGTCGAGACCGTCAGCTACCCCACCGAGAACCGAGCAGTAGTGCGAAAAGCGCACGCCGTGCGGCATCTTGCTTGGCCGCCTCAGCTGAGTCCCACTCAGAGATAGAATAGTGCTCTGAGCAGGCCTCCGCGCCCTAGAGACTGTTCTCCGAACGGCGCACCAAGCAGGTCGCCTCCCAGCGGTCCGGGTAGACCTCGCGACTATGCTGATAGACCACACAGCGATACTCGATAGACCAAGTACGCCGGTTAAGTGCCCGACGTAGCAGGGCGTCGAGCGCATCGTGGAAGTGACACCCACGAGCAGTGTCGCGAGTGATGGGTCGAGCAACCCATCCTTCCGGCTCCTGGTCAGCAGGGAAGTCGGTGTCGTGGCTCGAGCTGTCGTCGCCACCTCCGTCGTCTGGGACTCCTCCAGCAACTACTCCAGGGGCTGGGGCGCCCAGTGGTGGTGCAGGGGGTGCCTCCAGAGGAAGCACGGGGGAGCAGCTCCTCACCGACTCTATCTCCTGCTGGAGCGAGAAAGAGGAGCCCTGCTGCTCCTGCTCCTGTCGTCGACGTTCCTGCTCCTCATGCAGGCGGTGGTGCAGCCTCTCCATGTGGCTGGACTGTCCGGCCACGGGACGGCGAAGCGGACGCTCAGCAAGGCGGGAGGGTATGAAGGGGATGACGGACTTTCGTGCAGTGTGTCTAAGACGAGCCATCTACGGAAGACACCGCAAGCAAAAGAGTGAGAACAGAATTAATATGACCAGCAAGTAATGAATCATAAATAAATGAAGGATTAGAATAAAAACATAATTTTTAGCAAGGTATAATATATAGTAGAACATAGGTTTGGTCAGTATGACCAACTTTTGAAGGGGTACCAAAGTCAAGGTAGGGACAGAGGTCTATAATCCTTAGAACGACCATTCTACTCTAGGTTAGCGGTCCTACAGTCAGCACGGCTTTGATACCACCTCACCTTATGTCACACCCGGTTTTAGAAGGCAAACCGAATGCGAACCATGTACGTGCCAGGATCAGCAATTCACGTACACAACAGTTACATAACATGGACATCATCACACAGTGCTCAAATAGTATTAAAAAGGGAAATAATAGTCGATTACATCATATGTCTGAGACATCCACGTAGTCTTTACAATAAATCAAAGTGCGGAAAAGAAACATAGATAAACGTGGCCATCACAGGCAGCTGACTGGGGGTTGCCGCTAACCCACACCTAGAACTCATCGCAGTCTAGGAACTCCTGGAAGTCTCCTTCCACGGCTTCATCTTCTCCTGAGCAGTGGTTGCAATGCAGACAACCTGGGGAAGGGGGGGGGTTTGGTGTGTAGAGCAAGGGTGAGTACACATCAACATACTCAATAAGTGTCCTGTTTGGCTGTAATGGACTAGCTTTATGTGGGGATAAGTCAAGCAGTTGCTTTTAGTTGGTCAAATTATTATTACTAGTAGAGAAAGCCAAGTTTTAGAGTTAACCCACGTCATTAACCCAAACGTACTCTTTCCAAATGGAAAGAATACCACTTACCATTACCATAGACAATACCAGAAACCATCGATCTCATTGCCACCTGCAAATCTGAACATCTCTGATCAAGTACCACTAATCACTGGAGCTCCCTTGGCCACTCATAACCACGAGCACGGCTGATATATCAGTTGTCATAACACTCTGCAGAGGTTGTGCACTTTACCCACAAGCCGTGATTCCGTTTCTGCCCGGAGAGAGCTACTCCCCATTGACCACTACCTAGGTGGTCCAGCAGGGCATCACTACATAGCCTTTACAAAGATTCCCCGAGGCTGTAGCCGCCCGTTAGGTTTCCTAAATGTACCGCACTCCTCCCCAAGGGACAAATCAACCTTGGCAGAGCGAGTCTCATACACCGAGCCCCATTGACGGCACGACGGCTAAGCGAACTACACCCTGGTTCCTCTAATTACTCAGCTAAGGGCGTCCCACTCCACCCTCATGGTTGCACTGTTTTCCCGGGTGGTCATCCAACGAACAGGTCCTTACGGAGAGGCACTCGAGAAACCGCTCGAGCCCCCTTGAAGGTCACAAGTATAACATCATAATAAAAGAGGGGAAAACAGCGTATCATTGATAAATCTCATCATGTTCATTGATTAGAGTTGAGCAATAGCATAAGACTAAGCAATAATAATCCAACCCAAATAGGTAAACAAGGACATGGATAACAAAAGCTAGTAAATCCTTAGGTATAAATGTGTAATGCGGGAGGTGAATTAAAGAATGAATAGGACAGAGATAGGTCAAGGGACACTTGCCTCCACCAACCGACTGCTGCCTAGGGACTTCTCCTGCGAGTTCTTCGGACTCCTCAACCGGATTGTTCTCTATGCGAGTGCAAACATACATACATCCATCTATTCGAATTAGGAAACAAATAGTACACCATACAAGAGAACAAATAGATTAAATATGCATAGAGTATGACATACGATATTGCATTTACCATGATTAGAAAGAAACGAAGAAAGGTCTCGCAGGGGTTAAAGCTTATGCTCGAGGCGCACTACGGGTAGACGAATAACTAAATGTTACGTGCTCTAGTTCTACTTAGCTCCAATAATAAGGATTAGCTACATGCACTAATGGAAACGTGACCACTTTTAGTAGATTAACGTTAAATGAGATAGACAACTAGCTATACAAATTAACTAACGTAACCAATTTCTAAATTGAGGCTCCTATCTTATTAACATGAACAATGTGATTAGCACGCATAAAATAAAAAAGGGGGGGGGGGGTAGACGGGCACGACGGACCGTGCCAAGGCACTGCGCACTATGCGAGCACGTGCGCAAAGCCGCACGCACGCGCCTCGAACTAGCCGTGCGCACGTCGGGGCCGCGCGCTAGCCGAGCTCAAGGCCGCGCGCCATAGGCACGCTGGGCCAAGCTCGAGGCCGCGCCGGGGCCGTCACGACGCGAGTAGGGCACGCCGAGGAGGGCGGGCGAGCACGGAGCACGGGCGGGGCGAGGCACGGGCGGGACGGGGCACGGCCGGAGCCGGGACGAGGGGGGCCGGGGCCGAGACGGCACGGGGCTGAGGCGGCGCAGCCAGGGGCCGGCGGGGCTAGGGGCGGCACGGACGGGGCGGCGCGGCCGGGCCGGGGCGTCGCCGGGGTGGTGCGGCCGGGCGGGGCCGGGCGTGGGGCGGCGCGAGGGCGGGGCGGGGGCCATGGCGGGGCGGCTCGCCGGGGGCGGCGCGAGGGCGGGGTGGGGCGGCTCGCCAGGGGCGGCGCGAGTGTGGGGCGGGGCTCGCCGGGGCGGCTGGGTGCGAGGAGGGGCGGGGGCGGCTCGCCGGGGTGGCCAGGCGTGGGGAGGGGTGGGGCCGGGCGGGGGCGGCTTGCCGGGGCGACCGGGCGCGGGGCGGGGCGACTGAGCGTGGGCGGGGCGGGGCTCGCCGGGGCGGCTGCGCCGCGGGAGGACGCCGGCGGGCGGGGGAAGGGGGAGGGAGGGGAGGGAGAAGAGGGGAGGGGGCCTTACCGCGGCGAGAGAGGGCGGTGCGGCGCGGCGACGGCGCAGGGAGAGGGCGGCGGCGGCGGTTAGGGCAGGGGAGAGGGAGAGAGGGAGAGAGAATGACGGGCAGGGCCCACGGGGAGGGGAATTTTTTTGGGGAGAGGGGGGAGGGGAGGGGCGGCTGGGCCGCTTTGGGCCCACAGGGGGCGCGCGCGAGGGGGGGCGGCTGAGCCGGCCGGGGCGGCCCACGGCGGGGGGGAGGGAAAGGGGAGGGGGGGGCGCGGCTGGGCCGGCCGGCTGGGCCGGGCGTGAGGGGGAGGGGGGCGGCTGGGCCAAAAATGGGAGGGGAGGGAGAAAGAGAGAAGAAAAGGTTTTTCCTTTTTCTAAAATCTACTTTTCAATAGATGAATGCATTCACATTTTCAAACAATCAAAAAATATGCATGGTTCGGCATGGTGCATCACACAAAATAAAGTATTTTAGGGTTTTGCTTTACATGGGATCTCAAGCCGAATCCCGCTATACTTTGGAAAAGATCAAGGTTTAGTGAGGAGAAAAGGGAAAAAGAAAGGGTAACGCCTGAATTTGGTGAGGAAAAATAAGAAAAATTTCTACCCCCGAATTCAGGGCGTTACACTTCGTATGGGTAGGAGATGGTTCAACGCCATGGACAGGAGTACGATTGGAGGAGCCAGCCAATCGACCCTCAGGCAACATATGCTAGCGCAGGAGGACAAGCCTATGGATGGTGGGATTATTTGATTTGGATTTCAAAATTATCCTCATATGCTTGCGATTGAACTGAGTCCATGATTTACTATACTAAGTGCATGGTTCACGATTGTATGTTGGGTATCTTTGTAGTCGTCCCATTCACGATCATCTGCCCAAGAGATCGAGCTTGCAGTGTTGCGTCAATAGGCAGAGTACATCAATCGGTTTTGAGGGAACAAATGGAGTACCAGAGACAAAAAGCTGAGTTCCAAAAGAAGGATGAGTATTATGCAAACCTTTAGGCCCATAATCAAGCTCTTCTCTCAGTAAGTTGAAGTAACATTTTGTTCATAACAACTAAAAACACATGATGTGTACCTTATTTGCTCAACAATGGCTTGTATATAATTTTTAGCAAATGGCACAACAAGCGGGCATCCTGATGCCGACATATGGGATGTCGCCTCCAGACTTTGCACTACTGATGCCAATGCTGTTGCCTCCACCTCCGACTCCATCACAATTCCCTATGGTATGTACACATATGCATATGTGACATGTTCATAGATGCCTTATGTGTTAAAATGAAAAACTTAGTGGTTACTATTTCATGTGCATGTGTTATAGGGATTTCAGACACCACCCGCTTCACTTGCCGCACCTGGAGATGGGTCTGGTCAAGACGACACATCGCATTCTTGGGTGAACAATCTTTTCAACACCTAGAGTCTAGCCGGATGAAGTGGTTATAACTCGAACCAACCAGGTGATGGATATGAGTGATAGTTCATCAAATGTGTTTGATTTGGAACTGTCACTGTTCATGTCAAAGACTATCCGTCGAACTATGTCAGTTTTTAATTTGGAACTATATGTTGATGTAAAAGACTTGTTGCAACTATTTGGGACTATATGTTTGTGAATGTGAGGTGATGTTAAATTTGTGAATGTGAATACTTATGTGAATTGATGTTTGTGAATGTAATTGTGATTGTGAATATGTGGTTGTATATGAAATCTGTGTATATGTGTATGCAATCTGTGATTTTTCTGTAAATGTTAGAAATTTATAAAAATAGTATCTTTTTGCAATTGCTGAAATTCGTTATGTCCGACGGCTTACGCTAGACCGTCGGACATAAGACCCTATTATGTTCGACGGCTTGCGCTAGACCATCGGACATAAGACCCTATTATGTCTGACAGCTTACGCTAGGTCGTTGGACATAAGGGCTATGGGCCCCGCAAGTGGCCGTTAAAACGGTTGACAAGAGTTACCTCCGACAGACTGACGTGGCCGTCGGAGGTAGCTTATGTCCGACGACCGCTGTCGGAAATACTGCTATTTCCGACCTATTATGTCCAACGGCTAGGTACCGTCGGAGATAAGCGATTGGCCGTCGGAAATAGATTATTTCCGATGGTTTGAAGCTTATGTCCGACGGCTTTGGCCGTCGGACATTCTGTATTTTATCGTAGTGTCTAGTTATTAGTCCTCGCGTGCCGTGTTGGCCCTCGCACTGTGCGCGTGCTGCCGTGTTGTTTCGTGTGTTGTGTATTTTGTCTCGCGTCGTTAATTCATCTTGCTTAGAGTTGCTAGTATTATTTAAATTACTCATCTAACTGAAAGCTGTTAGCGTAGTCGATTAATTAAAACTAGATGATAGCTCTAGTTGCATTTAAAAAATGACGAATAACGCGAGTATGTCGAATTAAATGTTCTATTTCATACTTGTATAACATAGACGCGATAACTTCTCAATCGTAGCTTCGATCTCGGTGTTTCTTTTTATCGTGTGATCGTTGCTTTGATAGATTGAGATTCGAGCACGTGTTTTGAGTTGTAACTCCGCTGTGTTGTCACTTGTGCTCTTCTCTTGACTTGTGTGCATGTGTTATTGTAATTTTGTCTCTTGTGTGTGTCTACTCCCCCTTACTCTTGTGGTTTATTTGAGATCAATTGTGTAAGGCATGAGAGACTCCAAATTATGGAGATTCCTCACAACGGGAAAAACATGAGATAAGAAAGAGAACTGTGGTATTCAAGTAGATCAGTGGATCACTTGAGAGGGGTTGAGTGCAATCCTCGTCCATTGGGACGCCACAACGTGGAGTAGGCAAGCATTTTATACTTCACCGAACTACGGGATAAAAATCATCATGTCACTTGTTTACTTTACCTTACTGTGATTCTATTCTTTCTAGCACTTCACTTCACTTACAATATTGCTTTAAGTTTAATACTCATCTTATGAGAGCAATTAAGTGAAGAAGTCATCACCTCTCACACTCTTCATTCGAACTTGATTTCAATATCGCTAATCCATTTTATACTAAGTTTGTTTTGTTGAGCTGTTTTTATAGGATCACCTATTCACCCCCCTCTAGGTGCTCCCAATTTGTATTTGAGCCATTCTCTTCATCAAGGGACTAACCGCCTGAAGAGATGGATCCAAAGGGCAAGGGGATCGTGATCAACAATAAGGAGAAGAAAACCCTCAACATCGAAGAGCCTAAAGGTGACAAGATCACCGACTCAGGCTCTAACAACTAGAGGAAGGATGGGAAGAATAAAAGGCGCATCAAGAAAATCATCTACTATGACAGCGACACCTCCTCTTCTTCACCAAGGGACGACGACAACGAAGATCCGTCTACGAAAAAGAAAATAGTTAATCAAAAATATTCTTTTGATTATTTTCGCATTCCATATAATTCAAATGCTCATTTATTGTCTATTTCACTTGGCAAACCCCTCACTTTGATGGGGAAGACTATTCATTTTGGAGTCATAAAATGCTTAGCCATTTATTCTCTCTTCATCCTAGCATTTGAGAAATAGTGGAAAACAGAATGCACTTTGATAGTACTAACATTCCTGTATTTAATAATGAGCAAATTCATAAGAATGCCTAGGCCACTACTGTTTTGTTAGCATCTCTATGTATGGATGAGTACAACAAAGTTAGCGGCTTGGACAATACCAAGCAAATATAGGACACCCTCAAGATTTCTCATGAGGAAACAACATCACCATGATCACCAAGATGGAATTGGTGGAAGGCGAGCTAGGAAGGTTCGCCATGAAAAGGGGAGAGGAGCCAACTGAAACATACAACAGGCTCAAGACCCTTGTGAACAAAATCTGAAGCTACGAGAGTACAAGGTGGACGGATCATGTTGTCGTTCGACTCATGCTAAGGTTATTACCATTATTGATCCTCATCTTGTAAATCTTATTCGTGAAAACCCCAGGTACACCAAGATGTCACTCGAGGAGATTCTCGGAAAATTCGTAAGCGGTGCATGATGGTGAAGGAGGCAAGATACGTTGATAACATTGCCAACGGACCACTTCTGAGTCACAACCCGTTGCACTCAAGGCAACAAACAATAAGGAAGCGCTACCAAACAAGGTGGCACAAGTGGAGGTTGCCGAGCTCAATGAGGAAGAGATGGCGCTTGTAATTAAGCGCTTCAAGACCACATTAAAGGGACACAAGGAGTCCCCCAACAAGAACAAATCATGGGGAAAGCGTTTTTGCTTCAAATGTGGTAAGTCTTGTCATTTGATTGCACAATGTCCCGATAATAAGAATGACCAGGTATAAGAAAAGAAAGGGAAGAAGGAGAATAAAAAGAACTACTGAAAGGCAAAGGGTGAGACTCACATTGGCAAGGAGTGGGATTCAGACTGCTCTTCATCCGACTCCGACGATGAGGGACTTGTTGCCTCCGCCTTTGACAAGTCCTCCCTCTTTCCCAACGAGCAACGTACTTGCCTCATGGCTAAGGAGAAAAGGTACGTACATGAGATACTCCTAAGTACACTTCTTCTAGTAATGAGGATTCTGATGATGATGTAGACTATAGTGTTGGGGGCCTTGCTCTTCCGAAGGTCCTCAAAAACTTGATTAACCATTTGTTTTTAGCATGATATGGATTATTACAGGGAGCTTTGGGCTCAGGATGGAATTTTCTCCCCATAATAAAGGCATACGAGGTGAAGATATGATCCGAAGGTGATAAGAATGAACGCCGAAGCTATGACTAGAGAATAACAGCTTCGGCTTCTAATGGTGATGAAGACTGAACATGATGCCGACCGAAAGGGAAAAAGACTAGCTAGTCCTTAATGATTTATGTTATGATCATAAGTAAATGTCAGGGACATAAATATACTTTTACCCGGGCTGTGTCCCGTGCCTATAAATAGATGAAAAGTAGCACCGTACTGTTCAGCTGGATTGTAATTACTCTTACGTCAACACCTTCGAGCAAGCCGAAGGTATCAATGTAATATAGATTCTGTTAATACTCTTGCATATTTTATGGAATGCAAATATGAATGAATCAACGAGTGATATTTGCTATTTTTTCATCTCTTTGTATTCTTGTTTACTTATAAGATGATGAAGGCATGTCCTTCATGACCTTCGTCCGATGACCATTATGTCCATGGGGAGATAATTCTTCGGAAGACAAAGGTCTTTAATACTTAACAATTGTGTTGCCTTGTTCTTGACTCACAACATTTGGGAACAAGTGATCAACATTGGTGCCCACCTCCGGTGAACTCACTTCCACAACCTTCGGCAAGCATTCGCCTTCGTCATGCTACGGAAGAAGGCAACTGTGCTAGGGGCTGCCCTACAGCCACTGGACACCAACCAAGAGACACTCTCACTGAGAGAAGCTCAGAGCTAGAAAAGGAAGGCTACCAGCCCAACACAATAGAAAGAGGAGTTGGACCAGGAAATCAGAGACCTAAAAGCTATACATCAACAAGTACAAAGGAAGAGAGAGAAGATGCTTTGGCTAGCCGAACTTCAGAGGAAGATTGATGAAGCTGCTGAAGAAATGCGCCATATCACCCAAGATGACCAAGGGCAAAGGCCTCAACACAGAGAGCTTCATCAAGAAAGTCCAACCAACGATGATGGATGGTATGATGACTTTTACCATGGTAACTTTGCTTTCGATGATGCTTCTCCTCTAGCAACAGAGTTGCAGGCTACCCCATGGCCTCTATCTTACAAGCCATCACAGCTTCCCATGTATGATGGGCACTTAGATCTGAAGTAGTTTCTAATGAGCTACGAAGCAACCATATCCTCATATGGGGGCAACGTGGCTGTCATGGCGAAATCCTTCGTCATGGCGGTCAGGAGTGTAGCTCATATGTGGTATTCTTCCCTCCGCCCGGGAACGATCACGTCATGGCAAAAGCTGAAGGACATGCTGATAACCAGCTTCCAAGGTTTCTAGATGAAGCCAGTGACTGTCCAAGCATTGTTCCAATGTACGCAAGACCATGAAGAGTACTTGAAGGCATACATCCGAAGATTCTTGCGACTTAGAGCCCAGGCGCCAACGGTGCCTAATGAGATCATCATCGAAGCTATGATTAAGGGGCTCCGGCTAGGACCGACAGCGCAATATTTTGCCAGGAAGCCACCACAAACCCTAGAGAAGCTCCTCCAGAAGATGGATGAGTATATCTGAGCTGACAATGATTTTCGCCAGAGAAGAGAGGAAGCTTACAGGTATTCTGATATGACTAGGGGCTTTTGAGGAAGACTCCATTCCAGGCATGTCAGAACAATCCATAATCCCAACACAAACAATGACATGGCAAATCACGCCCAGAGCAGCCAGCAAAGCTCAAAATCTTTGGGAATGCAGCAAACCTCTTACAGGCCACTAGCCCCAAGAGGCAGAGGGGAAGACGCTTCGGAGGAAGGTTTGGCACTCAGCCTAGGAGATTGTTCTGCTTATTCTATGGGGAGGATAAGGGACACACAACAAGGACGTGCCAAGTCATGATCCAAAAGCAGAAGGAGATCGCTGAAGCCAAAGCACGACAAAATTAGTCAAAACAGGTCTTGCATACTGCCTCATGCTATTTGCCATATATCCCTGAATATGTGGGCAACTAGCAACCCACAACATCAGTTGCTTTGGCAAGTCATTCTCAAGCTGCTTGGGCTTAGATACCACCACTGGCGCCTACCTTGGTTCATAATCAGCAGCTAGAAAGGCATCGCCAGGCGCAACAACAGCGTGACACTCGGGAGGAGTCTGCAGCTCGCACAGTCAAAAGCACTGTGCCCGAATCAAGACACATTTACTATAGCAACACAGGGGCTCGGCTTCAATGTAGTTTTATTTTTTCCGTCTTTATATTTCTTTCCCAAAAGACAAATATAAGGAGGTTTAACCTTTGGCCTGTTGTAATAAATCTGTGGTTACACCATCGAGTGTAACAAGAAAGGTGAAGAAGCTCCAAAGTCATTCCTGTTGGGGACTTGTTCTCAAATGCTATGAATTAAGAACAAGGCAACACAAATGTTAACAATTAAAGACCTTTGTCCCTTGAAGCATTATCTCTTTTGGGATATAATGATCTTCAGACGAAGGTTATGAACGATATACCTTCATCATCTTAATATGTAATAATGGAATCATAAGTATATGGAACACGGAAAAGAACATGAATAATCATATTAAAATCTTATTTATATTCTCATTGTGTAATCATAAACAAACATCAATGATATTGAATTAAATTTGTACCTTCGTCTTGACAGAAAGTGAAAAATCCGAGAGTGACGTGCAAGTGATTACAAGTCAGCGTGGACTGTACGGTGATACTGTTCCTCTATTTATAGGCACGTGACGCAGCCTGTGTAAAATTACATCCATGCCCTTGACATTTACTATTGACTAAGGGATAATCCATCAAGGCCTAGACAGCCTTTTCCCCTTTAAGGCGGGTTCATTTTCCACTGCCAAGCCGGAGCTTCTCCATTTGTAGCTTTAGAACTAGATCATCCTTCTCCCAGACCGCACTTTTTGTATCGTGTACACCTTCATCTCAAGGCCGAAGGTCCCTGTGAATATATTATACTTGGAAAACATGTTAGTTGTGTTTTTGAGGACCTTCGGAAGATGAAGGCCCCCAACGGTAACCCCTTGCAGTATTAATTTGTTCCTGTAATAACAAAATATTCAGACTGCGATGTGAACGAAGGCCTTAAGCCGAAGGTCCGAAAAAACACCTTCCCTTCGCTAGAATAGCAAAACCCAATGACAGATGGGGCCCGCCAAATTGTAATGCGCTAGGCATATAAATAGAAGCCCACCGCGGTGGCATTTACTGCGCCATTTCTATTTCTCACGCTATTTGCACAAA
The DNA here is from genome assembly GCA_029449295.1 of Zea luxurians. Lineage (NCBI taxonomy): Eukaryota > Viridiplantae > Streptophyta > Magnoliopsida > Poales > Poaceae > Zea > Zea luxurians. The sequence goes on from JAOPSE010000009.1 coordinate 121,258,770, forward strand.
TTTTTAATTTCATTGCCCTCAGCTTTTGCTTAATTTTCAATTTTTTATATACTGGAATTTTGAAGAAATGTCTGAGGAGAAGGTGCCTGAGTTGCCGAAAGTGACTGAAATGCCGAAGGTGTTTGAAATGACGAAGGCGGCCGAGGAGAAGAAAGCTGTGGACCCTTTCATTGCTAGGTTTTACGAATCCATGGCAAAAACCAATACAGAGAAAATCACAAAAGAGATAATGGTAGATTTATCTGAAGATTCTGATGATAGTGATGAGTTTGATGTGGAAAGTGGAGATGAAGATTCTGAGGACCGGCCATGGCAACCAAGCCATACCATCTTCGGAAAATCAACTATTAAGCAAAGCCAGGTTGACGCCATGAGAGGAAGGTACTTCCATGATATGTCTATTGTGAGGATTGGAGGAGACAGCACCGCCCCTGCTCCTGAAGAAAATGAGGTTGTTGTTCACCGAAGCTTTATGAAGGCAGGCCTTCGGTTCCCATTGATTAAATTTGTGGTTGAAGTGTTGAAGATATTCTAGATCTTTCTTCATCAACTTACCCCCGAGGCTATAATCAGAATGGGCTTATTTGTTTGGGCTGTGAGAAGCCAGGGGTTGGAACCTAGCGTGAAGTGTTTTTGCAATATGCATGAACTGTTATATGAGACGAAGGCCACCGACAAAGAGCAGTATCACAACAACTTCGGTTATTATGGATTTGTTGATCACTCCAATGCAAGCTACCCAGTTCCAACATACCGGAAAAGATGGCCCGGGGCTTGGATGGAGGAATGGTTTTACATTAAAAATGATTTGATTAAGAGGGAAGACATTAAGGAAATTATCTTGCGCCCCATCTGGTCTCGCTTTGGCCTTCGAAGGCCGAAGGTAACTATTGAAAGTGATGATGAAGCATGCCAAAAGGCCTTTAGCAATGTCTGTGCTTTCATTGGCACGAGGGACATAATTCAAGAGCACATAGCCTACAGGGTGTGGCCACTTGTGGACAGCTAGGAGATGCCGAAGGAGACTACTGCTGAATCCTGCGAAGGTGGATTAATTCGATTGAAATATACCTTCAGATACAGAGAGAAGTTTGACGAGCCAAATGATGAATGGTTGAAATGCATTGAAGCTACCAGTGACGAGTTGCTTGGGACATATACAAAGGCCAAAGATGATTGCCCTGTCCTCAGCCTTCGGGGGTCGAGGCAAAAAAAGATTGAACAGAGTTTTTGATGCAATTGGCTTCATGTATCCTGACTACCGCTACCCCTTGAAAAGGCAAGGAAAAAAGAGAAAAACTGCTGCTTTGGCCACCCCAGTTGTGCCGAAGGGCAAGAAAATAAAGGTTTTGACCCACCGGCCTCGATATATTGAAACGGCTGTAGTGCCTGAATTTGTTGAAGGGACCTCCTCCACTGCTGAAGTAGAACAAGTTGCTCCCACCACCTAGAGCGCTAAAGGACCGATTGTGATGCCGATGGTGCCTATAGTCGGGCCAACCGAAGTCAAAGATGACACAGCCAGAGAGCCATAATTGGAAAAAATAGTGATGATTTTAGAAATTCTGAGTTCACCGTCAGAGGCAGAATTGCCGAAGGTGCCAAAGGCTCCTTCCACAACTCCCAAGAGAAGGAGGATGGCCAGCGTTCTAGACGCTGTCATGGAGACTACAAAAGCCTTGACCCCTGCTCCTACTAAAAAAGTTGCCAAAGCTGTCACAGTCCAGGCCGAAGCCGAAGCTGGGCCTTCAGTGCCCATTGAGACGAAGCCTGCCGCGCCTGAGGATAAAGCTGAGCAAGAAACTCCGGATACTGGCAGGACAGTGGGGCCGGATATGTCAGAAAAAGCTAAATCTCTTGCCCCCGAAGGTAAAGCTGAAGCTGTTAATTACATTATTCGACATGCTTCGAGGAAAACATTATCCAAAGAAGAAATCTTAGAAGCAAGACACTACGCCCAGAAACTAAAATATCCGAAGGGGGCCTTAGTGTTCAATGGCACTGACAAAGATGATTTCCTATACTGTCTCCCGGACAACAAAGAAATATCCGTGTGCCGGGAGATAGCCAAAAGTATGGGATTTCCGAAGCTTGAAGCTGGCCTCGCCGCCATGTCAAAGGATGACTTTGCGGATAGCCTTGCATACAATAGTATAAAGGTACAAAAGATGTTAACTTTAAAGTTGGAAATGAAGTATTTCATTGTCATGCTTAATTCTTTCTTTTTCTTGCAGGGCTTGATTCTTAGCAATGCCTTGAGGGCGCCAAAGAACACCAAAGACGAGATCTACATAATAGCTTTCAGCAACCTTCATTCAGAGGTAATTGAGCTGAGAAACGAAGCTTTGGAGAAAGACAAGATTTTAATTTCATTGGTAAATAAAGTGAAAGAAGATGAAGCTAAATACCATGCTTAGTCTGAAGCTCAAAAAGTCGAGATCGAAGATCTTCGTAAAAAACTTGCCGAAGCCAATGAGAACTGCGCACTCGCACAGGCTAGCCAAGAGATTAGTGAATATTGGAGGAATAAGCTAGAGAAAAATGTTGAAGAGCTTCACAAATCCAAAGAAAGATGTTTTGAAAAATCCTTGGACTGTGTGAAGAAATTAAAAACTAGCTTTTCCAAAGTGGGTGCTTATTCTTCCGAGGAAAATTTTATTCGAGGCGACCCTGAAGGCGTTATCGAGTGGATAAGCGGAGAAGCCGAAGCTTTTGAGGAAATCCTGAGCGACCGCGGGGACATTTGTGCTTTCTCCGGTGCTCGAGGGATCGCAGCTATCCTAGAGAAGGCTGGCTGTGATCATGTTAAAGCTGCTGCCGATGCTGAAGCTGCCTTCTCTATAGACAACATAAAGGACCCCTCGGCCGATGCTACTTCAGTGGGCGGAAAATTTTATTCTGATATCTGGGTGAACGGTGGCCGAGAATTGGCCAACGAAATTATAAGGAAGAATGAAAAGGACACCCATGATGCCCGAGAAGAAGCTAGGCGAGCTAAAGAAGTTGCTGAGCGTGAAAGGCATATAGGTTCTGTTTTTGAGTTTCAGCTTCGGTACTTACTTTATGACTTCGAACTAATAGTTTACCTACTACAGCTGAGCTATCACCGCTGCTGGAGCTATACAATCCCCTGGCTGATCTAGAGATGAAGGAAGCATTGGATATAATAGGCATTGCTAACTCCATTATCGATGAAGTCGTAGATAAACTATTGAACGAAGTCGCAGAAAAAGTCCTTAGAGAAGAGTAGACTTTATTGTAATAATATTTTGTAATGTTTGATGTATGGAACAATTGAAAGAAGATTAGGTTTCTATTGTAATAAAATTATGTATCATCTGATGTATGGAACAATGAATTGAACATGTAAGCTATTGTAATTTATTTATTTGCGATGCATGAAATTTACGCACAAACCATTTTTTGAGCCTTCAGCGAAAAAACACCTTCTCTTCTTTTCATGCTTTGTGAAGAAATAAACCCCTTCTAGGGCAGATCTGATAGAATTGTCACCCGAAGTTTGCTTCGTGCCTTAGCATCTTTTCATTCAACGAAGTATTGCCGAAGATTTGCTTTGTGGCTTAGCATATTTTCATTCAACAAAGTATTATCAAAGATTTTTTCCGTATTCAATCTTTCTACTGATGCAATATGATGTATGATATGATGATATGCTAAATGATGCAATGATATAATGCAATGTGATGGTGATGTTTGAACACCCACACGTATGCCCACACTGCAACACGGAAGACTCTGCATCCCCTTAGGAACGTCTTTTGAGTCTTTAAGCTCTGCATCCCCTTAGGGATGACTTTTGAGCTTCTTCACCTTCTATTTTGGTGGTATAAGTTCTGCATCCCCTTTGGAACGTCTTTTGAACTTCTTTGCTTTATATTTCGGCGGTATTTGGCTCTGCATTCCCTTTGGAATCACTTTTGAGTAGAAAACTTACTTTGCGCTCCCTTAGGAATGACTTTTTGCAGCTTCGTCGATTTTTGGCTCTGCATTCCCTTAGGAACGACTTTTTGAGCAGAAAGCTTACTCTGCGCTCCCTTAGGAACGACTTTTGTAGCTTCGGAGCTTTGCTTTCTTAAGAACAATTTTTGTAGCTTCGTAACTTTTCTCTGCTTTCTTAAAAGCAATCTTTCGTGCTTCGGAGATCTATGAGGAAGGCATATTTCTCTCATTTATGTCGGTATAATTATTACAAGCAACCGAAATTAAGTCCATAACTAGTTTCTCATTCAAAGAATAAAATGCATAAAGGGTAAAAATACATCAAAAGTAGGATATTCCTCAGTATATATGCTTCGATTCTGGCACAGTGCTGTTAACTGTACGAGCTTCAATCTCCTCCTAGAAGTCACACTGTTGCTGAGCGTGCTGGTGCCCTTCTAGCTGCTGGCTTCGGGTGTGGGTAGGTGGCAATGGTGGTGGTAATGGGAGCTGAGGCCAGGAAGCTTGTGAATGACTTGCCGAAGCAACAGAAGTTGCAGGTTGATTACCCACGTATTCTGGTATATAGGGAGAGTAGCACGAAGCAGTGTGTAAGACCTACTTCGGTTGATTCTACTGTGCCTCTGCTTCGGCAATCTCCTTCTGCTTCTGAATGGTGATCTGGCATGTTCTTGTAGTGTGGCCCTTGTCTTCACCATAGAATAAACAATAGAGCTTTCTGGGCTGATCCCCATACCTTCCTCCGAAGCCCCTGCCGCCTCTGCCCCTTGGGGCTGGTGGCCTAAAAGAGCTTTGCTGTTGCCCTGAAGATTGTGAGTTATGTTGTGGCCTTTGAAGCTGGCTTCTTCTGTCATCACTTTGGCTAGAGTTGTGGATTGATCTGACATGCCTAGGGTGGATTCTTCCTTCGAAGCCCCTAGTCATCTCAGAAAATCTATAAGCTTCTTCCATTCTCTGGCGGAAATCATTATCAGCCCGGATGTACTCATCCATCTTCTGAAGAAGCTTCTCCAGGGTCTGGAGGGTTTCCTGGCAAAGTACTAAGTCGTAGGTCCTGGCCGAAGCCCTTTGATCATGGCCTCAATGACAATTTCATTGGGCATTGTGGGTGCTTGTGCTCTGAGACGCAAGAACCTTCGGACATACGCCTGAAGGTATTCCTCATGGTCTTGCATGCACTGGAACAGAGCCTGGGCAGTAACTGGCTTCGTCTGAAACTCTTGAAAGCTAGTGATCAGCATGTCCTCCAGCTTCTGCCATGATGTGATTGTTCTGTGCCGGAGGGAAGAGTACCAAGTTTGTGCAACGTTTCTGACTGCCATGATGAAGGATTTCGCCATGACTGCAGTGTTGCCCCATATGAGGATATGGTTGCTTTGTAGCTCATTAAAAACTGCTTTGGGTCTGAGTGCCCATCATACATAGGGAGCTGAGGTGGCTTATATGATGGGGGCCATGGTGTAGCCTGTAGTTCTGTTGACAGAGGAGAAGCATCATCAAAAGCAAAATTTCCATGATGGAAATCATCATACCATTCATCATCGTTTTAGGAATTATCTTGACAAAGCTCTCTGTGTGTTGAGGTCTTCGGTCCAGGTCATCTTGGGTGAGATGACGCATTTCCTCAGCGGCCTCATCAATCTTCTTCTGAAGATCGGCAAGACAAAGCATCTTCTCCTTCTTCCTTTGGACCTGTTTATGAATGGCTTAAGGTCCCTGATTTCTTGGTCTAGCTCCTCTTCCTAAGGTGTTGGACTTGTAGCCTTCCTTTTTTGGCTTCTGGCTTCGCGTAGTGTTTCTTGGTTGACGTCTAGTGGCTGCACTGCAGCCCCTAGCGCTGAAGACTTCTTCGGCGGCTTGTCGAAGGTCAGAGCTTGCCGAAGGTGGTCAAGTGAGTTCACCGGAGGTGGGCGCCAATGTTGGGGACTTGTTCTCAAACGCTATGAATTAAGAACAAGGCAACACAAATGTTAACAATTAAAGACCTTCGTCATTTGAAGCATTATCTCCCTTGGGATATAATGATCTTCAGACGAAGGTTATGAAGGACATACCTTCATCATCTCAATTGTAATAATGGAATCATAAGTATATGGAACACGAAAAAGAACATGAATAATCATATTAAAATCTTTTTTATATTCTCATTGTGTAATCATAAACAAACATCAATGATATTGAATTACATTTGTACCTTCGCCTTGATAGAAGGTGAAAAATCCAAGAGTGACGTGCAAGTGATTACAAGTCAGCGTGGACTGTACGGTGATACAGTTCATCTATTTATAGGCACAGGACGCAGCCTATGTAAAATTACATCCATGCCCTTGACATTTACTATTGACAAAGGGATAATCCATCAAGGTCTAGACAACCTTTTCCCCTTTAAGTCGGTTTCATTTTCCACCACCAAGCCAAAGCTTCTCCATTTGTAGCTTCGGAACTAGATCATCCTTCTCCCAGACCGCACCTTTCGTATCGTGTACACCTTCATCTCAAGGCCGAATGTCCTTATGAATATATTATACATGGAAAACATGTTAGTTGTGTTTTTGAGGACCTTCGGGAGATGAAGGCCCCCAACAGTTCCTAAGGGGATGCAGAGTTAAAAGACCACCTAAGTAAAAGGTGAAGAAGCTCCAAAGTCAATCCTAAGGGGATGCAGAGCTAAAATACCACCTAAGTAAAAGGTGAAGAAGCTATAAAGTCGTTCCTAAGGGGATGCAGAGCTTAGCTCCAAAGTCGTTCCTAAGGGAATGCAGAGCTGAAATACCACCTAAGTAAAAGGTGAAGAGACTCTAAAGTCGTTCCTAAGGGGATGTAGAGTCTTATTTTTTTATGTTTTGTGCATCAACATCATTTGCATCATACCATCGCATCATATTGCATGACATCGCATCATGCATCACTTTGCACTGGTACATACAGTGAAAAAACAAGGAAAATTGCTCCTTTAGCTTCGGTAAAGACTCATGAGAGAGTGTATTAATAAGGTATGATCCATGCTTGTGGCATAGATACTGTCATACGGAGTTTATGCCTTCGACAAGGGTAATCTTATGCAACGTCTACGGCGAGAACTACACAGTCGCTTCGGCAAAGAAGGGGGAGTTCTTTCTGTAGCGTGAAAAGAAGGGAAGTTGTTTTTTTGCCGCCGGCTCAATAACGGTATGTACGAAGGTTCCACGCATCACAAAGAAATATATTACATCAACATTCATGCAAGTTGTTGATAATTGTTTCTTGCAAAAACAAAAGCTACATACAAGGACACTAAACTATCAAATATACACAACTTCAATCTTCTTTTAGAACTTTATCAGTAGCTTCGTTCAATAGCTTGTCGACAGCTTCATCAATAGCCTCATTAGTAATCTTAATCATATCAAGCGCCTCCTTCACAGATGGATCAGTTTCAAGATCATATGGCTCGGGAGGGGGAGAAAGTTCAGTTGCATTAAAACACAAATATCTGTTAGTACCAAAGCTGCAAAATTTAAGAAGCTAAGCTATAAAGATATACCTATAAGCCTAGCTTGTTCGGCAGCTTCTTCAACTCTTTTAGCCTCTTCTAAGGCGTCATGAGACTCTTTCTCATTTTTCCTAGTGGCCTCATCAGCTATTTCTCGGCCACCCTTCAGCCATACTTCAGAATAAAACTTCCGACCTAGGCTAGTAGCTTCAGCTGAAGGGTTTTTAACATCATCAGCTGAAAAGGCAAAATCTGGCTGAGCTACAGCCTTTGCATGATCACAGCTAGCCTTTTCCAAAATGGACACGACTCCATGGGCACCAGCAAAAGCACAGAAATCCCCTCTGTCACTAAGAATCTCCTCGAAGGCTTCAGCCTCGCTGTTAATCCATTGGATAACTCCATCAGGGTCACCACGGATGAATTTCTGCTCTGAAGAAAATGCATCAACTTTAGAAAAGCTGTTCTTCAGATTTTTAGCGCATTCCATAGCCATACCATAGCATTTTTCCTTAGCGGCATGAAGCTCGTCAACATTTCTCTGTGCCCTTGATCTTTCGATTTTAAATATTTCATGTTTTGTTAGTTCCACATTAAAATTTTCACTTGCTTCGGCAACTTTCTTCTCTAGCTCTTGCATTTTGGCTTTTTGGGCTTCCGCTTGAGCAGACAGCTTGGCTTCACTGGATTTTAGTTTCTCGACCAATGATAGCAAAATCTTGTCTTTTGCGAGAGCTTAGTTTCTCAAGGTTATAACCTTCGATCGGAGGTTTCCAAGTGCTATTTGACAGCTCTCGTCTTCGGCATCCTTTTGAGTCTTCAGAGCTTTACTCAGGATTAGACCTTGCCAAACAAAAGGATGAACAAACAACAAAAGTAAGAATTACGGAAAAATAGCTCGAAAAGCACTAAAATACGAAGCCAAAATCTGCAAACCTTCAAGCTATTGTAAGCAAGGCTGTCCGCAAGCTGATCCTTTGACATAGCAGATAAACCGAGCTCGAGCTTTGGAAATCCCATGTTGTTCATCATTTTGTGGCACATGTTAACTTCCTTATTATTGGGAAGATAGTAGAGGAAGTCGTCTTCGTCATCCCCTCCATATATCAAGGACCCTGGGGGTATTTTAGGTTCTAGCATAGTGCTCTACTTCGGCAATTTGTTCTGATGATAGGTGCTTTCTCGAAGCATGTCGAACAATGAATTCCAACTCACCATGAGAAGGCGCTTCGGGAGCAGGAGATTTAGATTTTTCAGGAGCACTTTCTTCCACCAGTCCTATCGGCGTAACTTCCGAAGGTTCGGCTTCAGCAAGAACATTAGTCGTGCATGCAGTAGTTGCTTCTTTGGCATCTCCAAATGTTTCACCAGATGTTATGGCAGAAGTAGAAACTGGTTCCTTTATGGATTCTAAAACAACATCTAAGATGCTAGCCATTCTTCTTTTCCTTGGAGTCGCTGTTGTAGTACTTGATGGCTTCGACAGACTTGTCACAGCTACTGGGCTCATCATCTTTAGTTGTTTTGCTGCCTTCTCTGATTCCGGCTCTTTGACCAGGTCTGCACTAGCTTCGATCGACATCATAGGAGCTGTTTCTATGGCTAAGGTGGCAGCTTTTGCCCTTTCAATTAGCTTCGGCACATCGGCCATCCCAATGGGCTTCGGTCTACATGTCAAGACCTTAACTCTCTTCACCTTTGGCGCACTAGAAGATGTTGAAGCAGCAACTTTGTAATACCCAAAAACGTAAAATGAAAACATAGTTGATTTAATACATGTTTTTGCCTCTGTTTATTATAACATGTGATCCAACACTTCAAAAGTCATTAATCAACTAATGACACCTAAAACAATATGTGCATCATGCTGATGACTTTATTTGTGTGTGCATATGTTAGTAATAAAATTTTATAGAAAGACATTAATGTTCAAAATAGAATTTAGATTTAAATTGGAATTTTAGAATTTGAGAAAGAGATGGAAGAACCATACAAAATAAAGGATATAGAGGTATAAGTAAATATAAAATTGTTTATACTAATATTTGAGATTGTACATTTAACCCAAGTGTGAACTTCACAAATAAAATTCAAATTTGAAATCTAAATTTGAAAAGGAAGAAAAGAGAAAGAAAAAAGAAAATGCAAAAGAAAAAGGAAAAGAACCCAACTAGGCTCGCTGTACCACTTCCGGCCCATTAGGCTTCGCATACACGTGGCCCAGGGCAGATGGACGACGCCGACATGTGGACCACCTCTATAAGATGCACGTGCGCCCAACTACACTGACGGAAGGGTCCGACTAGTCCGTCGACCGATCATGCTTCCGCCGTCGTGCGCTCACGGACTCCGTGACCCCACCTGTCAGTTTCTACCGGTGTGCGCGCTTTCCCCGTATTCCAATCGTGTGGATTGTGTTGCTGACTCCGCGGCCCGCTCATCAGATGGCTTCGCTCCTTCATGCGCCGTTTATCGCCGACTGGTGGGCCCAAGGACTACCACGACTCTGTCTGCCCCGCGCAGTCGGGCACAACAACTTGGACGAGCTCGGCGGATCTCGCCCACCATAACCGGACCGCATTGACCACATAGGGGGGATAAAACCCGGGCCGCGATCGTTCTTCGCTGAGACCAGCTCTGAAACCTCTCACGTCGCTAAACCCTCAAACCACCATAGCGGCCGTGGGTGAGTGAAGGAAGGAAACAGATTGCCACTGGTGACTATCGTCCCTGTTGCCGCATCGCCTCTAAAATTTGGAGCCAAGGCTTCGCCTTTCCGCGGGCAGTACTTTTGCGGCGTCGCGGTGATCGTAGTGCCATCAGGGCGCAAGCAATTTCTCGCCAGAGGTCGTCTCCGCCGCGGCTCCGTGAATGGCCCGTGCGCAACCTCGTCCTCGGAGAGTTCCGAACCCGTGAAGTTCACCTCGTTGTCCTTCATGCGTAGCACCACTTTATTTGAAGTCTAGGTCGTAGTTCGCCGGTTTAGCCATGGCCACACATGGTCGCTGCCGCGGGTCTGGGCACCGCCGCCGTGTTCCGGTGTCTGGTGGGGCGGGGGGCTCTCTAGCCATGGATTTCACGGTGAATGGTCGCAATTAGAAGATAGTGTATTGTTTCGTTTGATAGGATCGGGCCATGGATCGAAGATCCGATTGACGCAAAAGAATCGTATTAATATAGAATCTGGACTGTTGGATTCAGATCCAATGGCTCCTGTAGAATACCGGTTCACTGAAAGTTCCCTATGCCCGGGAACAGGATCTGGATGTCGCCTAGAGGGGGGTGAATAGGCGAATAATAAAATTCACTTTAAAACTGGAAATTTTTACTCTACTCAAAGGCAGGATCGCAGTGGAATGAAAGACCCTTCGAGTAGGTTGCAGCGGAATTGAAGTTCCTGTCTTAAAATACCCTGCATTTCGAAGACAGCTTGTACCACATATAAATATAGAAGTGCAAGTATAAACAACAAATAAGATAGAGAAACAACACACAACACAGAGCAGAGCACACAGACACAGGGATTTATCCCGAGGTTCGGCCAAGCCTAAAATGCTTGCCTAGTCCTCGTTGGAGTTAGCCACACCTTGGCTTGGAGTCTATTTCAACTCCTTCCTCCATTTGCTTAGATCTGTCAGTGCGACAGATAAAGCCTTCCACTGTGTTAATATCATTTACAACGATGCTGTGGCTACTTACAATACTCTCGATAGCACTCCGGCAGAGTAACAATGCTCTCAAGATTTTGCTCTAGCTCTCAGCAGCACTTCCCCTTTCTCTAAAGGCTTATAACTTTGCCTCTACACAAACTAGAGAGATACATGAGAGAGGGAGAGAAATAATTGATCCAAAAGATGTATGAACTTGTTGGCTACTCTTGTGTCCTTGTTGGAGGCGCCTAGAGGTCTCTTTTATAGTCCCAAAGGGCCTAGGAGCTGTTGGAGCTTCATTTGGTAGGCAATTATTGCCTTCTGTCGGCTGACGCACCGGACAGTCCCGTGCACCACCTGACATGAATAGTGCTTGTCCGGTGCCCGATCTCCTTCCTTTTCTGGAGAAGCCGATCATTGCCCCTCAGACCTCTTGGCGCACTGGACACTGTCCGGTGCATACTGGACAGTCCGGTGCGCCAACTGACTATTGGCCCAGGCCACGCATCGCCCGCTGATTGCGCTGCCGACCGTTGGCGTGGGCGCTGTTGGCTCATCGGACTGTCTGGCGCACACCAGATAGTCCGATGAATTTTAGCCGCAGCGCCCAATCGATTCCCGAGAGCGGCGAGTTCGCCAGCCGAGCAGCTGGGGCACCAGACACTGTCCGGTGCACACTGGACAGTCCGATGCACCCGCAGCAAGTACTCTACTGGCTTTTCAGCTGGACTTCCTTTGCTCTTTTGGATTTGACTCAAATTGGTCCTCAGCACTTAGAGAAATGTGTTAGCTCCATAAACAATTCACTAGGGCCAGAGACATACCTTGATTCTTTGACTTGCATGTCTTAACCACTTAGCACATATTACAATGACATGTGTTGGACATCTAAACTATCAAGTCAACTTGATTTGATCTAGTTTGACATATCTGAGCTCCAACACCCTGCAAAGGTCACATAGAATATATCCAAACATAGAAACAACCCAACTAAAGATCAAGGTGAACTTAGCTCTTTTGGGCTACTTCCAGTTCTGGCTTTGACACTGCTCCTCCTTCTAGTGACCTTATTCACTTCTTTGAGCTTGATCTTGTGCCTTATGACTTATACCACATAATTGTAGATGTTATCTCATTGGTTGTAAGTCGTGTCCTTATGTAGTGATCCCTGATGTGCCATAACTCTTCTTAACTCGATCAACCTTGACTTTGCAAGTCATCTTCTTCACCCTTGGCTTTGGGTTCCTGGTTTCCTTGACCTTCTCCCGTGCACTCTGTACCTCGAAGCTCTTCTTGCCTCCATCCTTGGCTTGATCGATTGTCTCTGAGTTACGCATACCGAGTCTCACTTAAGCAATGTCCATCTTACTTGTGATGTCCATTATCTATGATAATCCAGTCTTTGGACCATCACACTTGTTCACTTGTGTTGAACCCTATTAGCTTTGCATTAAGCACCTGTTCAACACTTAGCACACTTGTTAATCTTTTAATTAGGTTGTCATCCAAACCACCAAAACCCACAAGAGAGCTTTCAATCTCCCCCTTTTTGGTGATTGATGGCAACACAATTAAAGCTTACACAATAATAAGATTTAAAGCACAAATTTTGAATTCTAAGTTTATAGAATGCTCCCCCTAAATATGTGCTTACATTAAAATCTTAACTTTGGCCTTAAATGCCAAAATGCACATACTTAGGCTAATTTGAAGCATTGCTACACCTTAGCACCTGTGGGATGCATTGTGTCAAGAATCAAATTGTGATGCGTATAACACACAAATGCACAGAATCAAAGTTAAACACCAATTAAATGGATATACCACAGGAATATCAACCTACCACTATTCACCATTAAGATACCGATTTAAAGCACTAGAACCACATGAATATCTATCACAGGGTAAACACAGTAGATACCAATTGATTCATATCAATGGAAGCACTAATTTTGCATTATCACCATATAATACAACAAGAAGCATATGATAAGTATTATCAACAAACTAACACATTTTTCCTTAAGATCAAAGGAACTCAAGGAAACCCCTTTGGTCCTTTAGCACACAAAAAATTAATCTTCACCCTTAAGATAAGCTTTCCTCTCAGGTCGAGGTAAGCTTTAATGCACAAATTCTCCCCCTTTGACATCAAACACCAAAACCGTATTCAAGCAAGAGCATAGGATGATGTCAAGGGACAGCAGGATATTAAGCAGGGAGAATGCAACACACTAACATTACTCCCCCTTACACATTAAACATATGCAACACAAGCATTGGACGTAAATTAAGGTACAAATACGCAAAAAGGTCAAAACCTCCTTTTGTACCTTTACTATGTTATGGTGTACTTTCCATCTAAGTAGGCGGAGTTCCTTTTGTCATCAATTTAGGATTTCCATCTTGAAAGTTTTATCTCTAGGGAGCTCCTTTACACTTATGTCTGGTCCTTTATCCTGACCTTTTCTTGTTGAACTTTAGATACCAATTACTCGACTTGTGGAGGTACCCAAGTCCTGATTGCTCCATTTCTTGCTCATCTTCCCTTTTCCACCTTGAGACTATACAGGATCACTCAAGAAACAATTAGTCTCAAAAGACACAAGTCATGTTTGCTCCCCCTAAAGTTGTGCATCAAGTATTTGAATGACTTGCACCTTGCACATTCTAGCATCCTCAGAACTAGAGGGGATCACAACATACCTTGGTCTAGGCATAATATATCAATTGCATCACAAAAAGATACCAATTGGATAGATGACATAATACAACTTATGACTAGTGGAAACAATGCATGCCTCAAGATATATAACATTTTAAAAGCAACCTAGGCACGCTTCACAAATGATGATCATTGCAACACATATACCAATTGAAAAACGACAAGATCATGCATATAAAGCACAATGTCTAAGCACACCATGATTAAGAAGTATTTTCTTAGGTACACAAAAGGAAACAACATTTTAAAGCATAAAGCACCTAAGCCAAGATACTACCAATTGAAAGGCAAGAACGTAGCTATGATCACAATCAACGGGACTTCAAGATTTCAAAGAAATTGCATAGTTCCATTCTCCATACCTTTGCCTTTTACCTGAATGCCATGAGATTCATTCTTTTAGGTAGTGTGGAGTGAGAGCACCTGTTGTGACCAATTGAGGGCTCCTGTTGCTCATGCACCTCATAGCTCGAGAGAGTGCATTAGAGACACATCATGGATTTCTTGTTTTGGTATACACAGAGTACCAAGACAAAGTAATCATGTGAACATGGACTAAACAAAACTATCATGCTTGCACATAGGTTAATACATAATCATTAAAAACAACACAACATGATTTACAAAAAGATACATGTTTAGCCACATACACCAAGAGAGTTAATCATGGTAGATATATCAAATGAAAAGCTACCCATTGAATGATTCAAGAGATATAACCTATAAAGCACATAGTCACGGTTGAGCAAGCATGATTATGATCTTGGAAATCACGGATCATTAATTGAGAGATATTCAACACAAGGAATCTCAAAAGCATAACTACTCCAAGGATAGGTATAGCATGATGATCCAACTTAAGAGCAATACTAATTGGAAATAATGCACTTAAGATACACGGGTACTGTCCTTTGGAGAGCGAGTTGCAGATTCTCATCAAAGTCCTTTGCGATTCACCAATAATGATTAAGGACCTCTACAACTTTTTTAACTTGAGATGAACATGGAATTAGTATTGCACAATAATTCAACCTTGGGTCAATAAATAGACAATAAAATTGACAACTTAAGCATAGAGTTTGAATTAAGCATCTTAAGCTCTCCCAAGGTCTCCAGTCCATCTCGAGGCACCTGCATGGTCTAGTTGGCATAGTTTGGTACCCATCTCGGGATGGATCCATAACGTTCATTTAAAATAGTCTTTGGTACCCAAATAGCATTTGTGCTAGTTCTAGGTGATCTCATTACTGATCTACCACAAGTGTATGATTTGGGTCTCCTAAGTGAATAAGATTGAGATAAATTTACTTGTTTAGGAACCTTACCCTTCTTACATACCTTAGGTGGATGACCATGCTCACCACACATGTAGCAGAACCGTCGCTCTACCTGACATGACACTCGCTATTTGTCTTTTTTCTTAGTGAGGGTCATCATGGAGGGTTCACGTCTTTGATTCTTCATGAGCGGACATGAAGTGATCATATGGTCCTTATCATTGCATCCAAAACATCTCCTCATCCCTTCATCCTTGTCTTTGTACGGACAAGACGCAGTGAAGTGGCCTAATTCCTTGCACTTGAAGCACCTCCTTTTTCCTCTTCCCTTTTTGCTCTTGGATGACATAGAGAGATGATCAGCGCAAACAACATGACTAATTGAATATTTACCTTTTTCTTGTTTTATGTTGATTGCTTCACTTATTGCCTTAGGAACTTCTTTCTCGTGGAGTTTGACCCTTGCTGCGGTTTCTCCTTCCTCAAGCTTCTTCACCACGTGTTCGTAGATATCTTGAGGAAGTCGAGCATGGCATCTTCTCCTCAATTGTCTTTGTTTCTTGTTCCCAAGCAATTTTCTTTTTGACCCTACTACTTGTTGCTCAATCAAAGATTACCCTTCCTTGGGGCAGTAGAGGTTAGCACATGATAATATTTTAACTAATTGATCACTTATGCAAGAATGTAGTTCACATGAGTTTAAACTAGTAATTACTACCTCATGAGCAATATCGAGCATGACATGGTCATCAACTAATTCATTATGAGAATAAGATGGCATATCATATTTTTCACTTAGAGCAAGTTTTTTCTAAATTTATCATTTCTACTTGACTCTTAAGCATAGAATTCTCAGTTTTAAGTTGAGCAACATCAGATAATACATCATGATTATTTCTTTGCTCAAATAAAATAGATCCATACCTTGGACCAAATTATCATGAGAGCACTTTAGCTCCTCATGTTCTTTGGTCATCTTCTCCAGGCTACTGTTGGTTTTAATGAGGGTCTCCTCTAGCTTGAGAAGTGTCTCGCCTTGTTCCTTATCAACAGCTTAACCAAGAGCACTTTGTCTTCTTTATTGAGATGGGTGTAGAATTGGCGAATCTCCTCTTCTTCCACATCGTCGGTGCGACAGAACCTCCCAAGTTATTAAGCCCACCTACAGTTGTCCTTGTCCATCGAACCTCGAACAACCCTATAGGTGCACCAGATCACTTGACAAGTTCGGTATCTGTATTCTTTACCTTGCCGAAGAGCGTTTCACCCGTCACGCGGATATTACAACTCATCGGAGGAACAAGTATGCCAAAGCAGTTACAATAACTCTATTTTATTTTAAAGTAGAGAAAGAGTAGTATTATTACAGACCAGAGCAAATATAAAAGTGCTGGAGTAATATTATTACATAACTTGGGAGGCAAAAACCCCTCCCGATAAACAGTAACAAGTTTTTCTTAAAGGAGGACACTTCCTCCCGAGGCTTCAGTCTTGGTTTTCTTTCTTTGGCACCACCTTGGAACAAAAGCAACAAAAATTTGTTGCTTCCTCACCTAAAACAACATGGGACAAAGCCTTGAGTACGAAGTGTACTTTCGCAAGTCTTAACCATCAAAATAAAAAGACTCTCAAGGATATGCTGGCCTTTGGGAATCAAGGTATGGCTTATCAATAATCAAGACTCTGTTTGCAGAAATGCTTACTAATAGTGGATCCTTAAAAGTCCAGTTTTATTAGCAAGTTAAGTCATTACCTGAGTTCTAGAGTTCTTTCTACCCTAGTTCAAGCACTTGACCTATACTACCTAATTTCTTATCAACCCTTCTTGTTCACTGGATTGCTATGTGTAGGGCAGTGACCAAGTCTTCATGTCGGAGAAGTAATGGCGATCCAAATCGATTAATACTCAGCTGAGGATCTCCAATCACATGACATATGTAGCACTTAACCCTTGCATATGTCAACTCGCCACCGGGATTCTTAAGACTAGATCAGGTTCACGCCAACCGAGTGCACAGATACACCACCGTCCAGCCTCTTGCCATGGAGTGTACACGCTACTCTAGCCATCTCTCCACTCCCATTGTGTGTCATCTTATTCTGGTATTAGTCTGCCCGAGGCAAAGCTTACCCATGCTGAGGCATGTGACCAGTTAAAAGGTCCTCGATCATCAAGCCTACATCGAGATGGTCCTTAATCGACTCAGACAGAGACACTATATCGACTCGTGCAAGTCACCCACCCGGTCTCAGCTTTATCATTTCAAACCCGAAGTTTGGTACTTGGCAGAGGTACATCTTTTCCGATGTTGAAAGCATCATGGCCATGATGGATCCACCATCAAGTTTTATTTTGAAAACACCCCACCCACTTGAAGCATCATCTTTTGTCAAAACAAAACATTTTGTTTTTCTAGAGCAAAGTTAAGCATAAGAAAAACCTTTTTGTAAAACAGGGGATTAAGGAAAAGTAATCAAATCCTTAAGGAAGGGAATGCAACAACTGGTTTAGCACACAACTCCTATCACCTAATGCATCAAGCAAGTGAGAAAGATTTTAAAATAGCAAGGAGGTGGCAAATGCATCGGGGCTTGCCTTGTGTTATAGGTGAGTCAAGTTCTGCTCCACAGATGTCAACATAAAAGCAGTTCCCGGCCTTGGGTTCTTCAGGTGGTGGTGGTGTAGTCCTTGCTTCTTCAACTTCTATCTCTTCCTCGTTTTCTATATATAGCATATATAATCATGAATGCTCATGAAAATGCAGAGACAATAAAATTATATTATCTAGGTCTTGAATATACTTTTCCTTCACGGATCTCCGGGAAACTAGGGTTTTTGGAGTCTATAGTGAAGTTCATAGGGCAGGAGACTAGGGTTTTGGGTTCTAGGTACCAAACATAGTCCAATTCATGCCAAAATTTACCCAAGGCTTCTAAATAACATCTAAAGCTTGTCTAAAAAGTTTGGTGATTTTTGGAATTATTAATTAGTTTCTAAAATTCCAGAAGTATAAGTTTTGGCTATTTTAAATACCCCAAAATTCCCTATTTGGAACAAAATTTTAAAACTATTTTTAGTAAATACTATGGAAAATTAGGAACCTAGGAAAATTGGTCTTGTATTTTTAACATTTTTCTATAATTTTCTAGGAATTCTCTAAGTCCAGAAGAAAAAGAAAAAGAGAAAGATTCAACAGTATTGGGTTGAAACTGGCCCAATCTGGCCCATGTCCAGGTAAAGACACGTGCGCCCGCGCCCGCGCTGCCGGCTTTGCGAATAGGTCCCTACTGATTTGAATAACTGGAAAAGGGGTCGCGGCGCTATTCCCATGTCTCACTGACAGTTACAAAAATCCCACCGGACTTCTATTTCTCTACAATGCTAGGTCCACGACGGCGAGTGGCGCTAGACCGAACTCCGGTGAACCTGTACTGGCCAAACTACGCAACGGCTGCCCTCCCCTTTGCTGGACATTGAATTCAACCCTACCCGACTATTTCCCCTCACTTAATTGCTGGATTCGAGCTCTACATCACCCTGTTCATGGTGACAGCGCGAGGAATGGACCGACTGAGATGTTCCCGATGATCCAATGGATTCTAGCTCAATTGGATGGGTCAGAGACTATCAAGAGCACCTAAGGATACTGAAACAAGGAGTCAGAGGACATGAGCGGACCTAGAGCATGCTGACCACGGCGAGGTCACAAGGCGCGGTGTTTCGGACCAATTTGGGGGAAATCCGAAATTGGGGAGCTCTGGTGAGCAATTGGAGGCACGGCTTGGTGGATTGGGTGCTTGACTACCTTACGGACCCAACGGCACGCTCAATTTATAGGCTCTAGGGGCGGTGGCACGTGAATTGGAGTTGGTGCGGTGGCGGTCAGAGAGAAGGAGATGGACTGTCACGAGAGCTTGGTGGCTTTCATCATGGCGGACTCACCAGCGATGAACGGGTGGGTTACGGTGACTCACTGCAACGTGGTAAGGCTTTGAGGCACACAGCCAGGCCGGATAACGGTGAACTCCGGTGATGCCAGCGCGATCAACCGTGGCGGGACATGACGGCCGATGAGAACAGTGGCCGGAGGTTATCCACGACGCGATATTTCTTACCCCTTCTTCGTTATCCACCAGCGCCGGGCACGAATCACCACGGTGGCACGAATCCGAGCGCACGGCTCGTCAGCGGCGAGGGGATCTGAACCCAAGATCTTTTTCAGTTACTGTACTATGAGCACTTGTTTAGAGCGCCTGACAGACCAAATTACAGCACCAAGATCTCAGATTTTTGTGCAAGAACTTGTCAATCTATCCGTAGCAAACTTGTAGCCTTGTGATCCAGCTACAAATCGACTATGGCGACTATCCTCAATCGAGCAACAGATCTTACTCAAAATCAAGCCCTAAGTTCATCCAACTTCACTGTCACTGAAAGTTCAGATCCAAGGCTGACTGACAGCACAACTTTGGGCTCATTTTTCTCCAATTTTTGTATGTAAACAAAGTTTAGTTACTTAAGCAAAGTTGTTTTCCTATTATAGCTCTATAACCTTGATGTATTGACCTAGGGCAAATAATTCATGGATTAAAAGATATAAGGTTCCAAAGATGCCCTAAGTTCACTGAATTTCAGACTTAACCCAATAGGGTTTAAGTGGTGCCTTTTGCAAATAAGTCAAAATCTCATGGTTTAATTTGCAAATCCTCATACATGTGAACCATGTGATTTGAGGTGCCCAAATACCTTGTTTTTTGCACTTAGGTCCAAAAGTGGGCAACATTTGCATATAACCCCCTAGGGATTCTATTTGGGGTTTCTAGTGGTACTTTTTAGGGTTTTTGGAACTTCTAGGGTTTGGATGCTATCAAATCATATTAGAGTTGATATCTCATGACCATTTCTAATAAGTTTTGAAAATTTAACTCATTTGGGCTTTACTGACACCCTAAGCTCTGTTTAGGTTTAAGTACCCTACCCTAGGGTTTCACCCATGACATGTCACATCAGTACAACTTGTTTGAACTTTTTGCCTAGTGAATGCATTCTAAGTGTAACAAGCACATGATATGCTAATGCTCATGATGTTATGCTCAAGTTTTAGTGGCAGTAACACCAGGGGTGTTACATCCTTCCCCCCATCAAAGAATCTCGTCCCGAGATTAAAAGTCCTAGGGCAAGTAATGGAAAAGGAAACATGTCTTATTTTTATTTCCTTATTTTTGGTACAAGGTAGGGGTGGTATAGGGTTTATTCCTTTATTACAACAAGTGTACATATCTTACAATTTACATGAAGCTAAAAAGCCTGGGAAATTTTTGTCTAAAAAGTCTTGAGTTTCTCAAGTAGCTTCATCTTCCATGTGTTGGTTCCGTTGTATCTTATAAAACTTGAAAGTTCTCCTTCGGGTAACCCTGTCCTTTTGATCCAAGACTCGAATAGGATGTTCTGAATATGTCAAGTCTGGTTCTAAGGCAACATCTGTCACTTCAACAGTTCGATCTGGAACCCAAGACACTTCTTCAATTGAGATATGTGGAACACATTGTGCACAGCAGACAATGTTTCGGGTAATTGGAGTCGGTATGCCACTGGTCCATATCTTTCAAGGATGGGAAAAGGACCAATGTACCAAGGTGCAAGCTTCCCTTTTACCCCGAAACGAGATACACCCTTCATTGGTAAGACTTTCAGGTTGACATAATCTTCAACTTGAAAGTACAAGGGCTTGCGTCGTTTGTCTGCGTAACTCTTTTGACGAGCTTGGGCTTCTTTCAAATTATGTATTATTCGTTGAACCTTCTCTTCCATTTCTTTTACCTTATCAGGCCTGAAAAACCATCTCTCTCCTGGTTCAGACCAGTTTAACGGAGTACGACATCGTCGTCCATACAAAGCTTCAAAGGGTGCCATTTTGATGCTCTCTTGATAGTTGTTATTGTATGAGAACTCCGCCAATGGTAAGCAATCATCCCATTTCTATGGGAATTCCAGAGCACATGCTCGCAACATATCCTCAAGTATCTGATTTACTCTCTCAGTTTGTCCACTAGTTTGAGGATGATAGGCCAAACTGTGGAGCAATTTAGTACCCAAGGATTTGTGAAGTTCTTCCTAGAATTTGGATACGAATTGAGGTCCACGATCCGACACTATTGTCTTCGAAACATCGTGCAAACTGAGAATGCGAGGGATATACAGTTCCGCATATGCGATTACTGGATACTTTACTTTGACTGGGAGAAAGTGGGTGATCTTTGTAAGTCGATCAATGATAACCCAAATAGAATCATAGCCTTTTGCTGTTCTGGGCAGTCCCGCAATAAAGTCCATGCTTATATCCTCCCATTTCCAAGTTGGGATAGGTAACGATTGCAATGGACCAGCAGTTTTCATATTTTTGGCCTTGACACATCTGCAAGTGTCACATCTCGCCACATAGCGTGCAATTTCAATCTTCATCTTCGTCCACCAATAATGCTGCTTTAGATCATGATACATCTTAGTGCTCCCGGTATGAATAGAGTAGCGACTAAGATGTGCTTCATCTAAAATTTGCTGGCGGATCTCATCATTCTTGGGCACAACTATGTGGTTATTAAACCATGCAACGCCTTGATCATCTTTTCTAAAGCAGTTGGATTTATCGGCCTCCATTTTCTCATGAATGTGTTTCATACCCTCATCATTTCTTTGTGCATCAATTATTCTTTGCAGAAGAACCGACTCAAGCTTCATGTGATTTGAAGTTTCATGTTGAATCATTCCCAGGTTCAACTTCTCCATTTCTTGGCATAATGTAATGTCAGAAGTCTTCATTGTAAGACAATGGCAGGAAGCCTTGCGACTTAGCGCATCTGCCACTACATTGGCCTTGCCTGGGTGATAGTGAATTTCCAATTCATAATCCTTAATCAGCTCAAGCCATCTCCTCTGCCTCATATTCAGCTCTGACTGGGTAAAGATGTATTTCAAGCTTTTATGATTTGTATAGATATGACAGATATTCCTCAGCAGATAATGATGCCATATTTTCAGGGCATGAACCACAGCAGCTAATTCCAGGTCATGAGTTGGATAATGTTCCTCATGCCGACGTAACTGTCTTGAGGCATATGCCACAACTCGGCCTTCTTGCATCAAGACACAACCTAAACCACTGCCTGACGCATCACAATACACATCAAATGGCTTTTCAATGTCTAGTTGAGCTAATACCGGAGCAGTGGTCAATAACACCTTCAGTTGTTCGAAGGCTTCATTACATCTTGAAGACCAATTAAATTTGGTATCATTCTTCAATAAACTTGTGATGGGCTTCACAAGCTTGGAAAAATCTGGAATAAATCAGCGGTAATAACCAGCCAGCCCAACGAAACTTCGAACTTGATGTACAGTGGTTGGTGGTTTCCACTCCAAAATATCCTTGACTTTGCTGGGATCCACCGCAATCCCCTTGGCAGACAATACGTGTCCCAAAAATTGGATCTCCTCCAGCCAAAACGCGCATTTACTGAATTTAGCATATAATTGATGCTCCCTTAGGCGCGTTAATACGATCCGCAAATGCCGAGCATGCTCCTCTTCATTCTTGGAATATACCAAAATATCATCAATGAAGACTACCACGAATTTATCCAACTTGGGCATGAATACCGAGATCATAAGATATGTGAAGTAGGCAGGAGCATTTGTTAATCCGAACGACATAACCAGATATTCAAATAATCCATACTGTGTAGTGAATGCGGTCTTAGGTATATCTTCGGGTCAGATACGAATCTGATGGTAACTCGACCTGTGGTCAATCTTGGAAAATACCCGAGCTCCGGTAAGCTGATCAAATAAGATATCAATCCGGGGAAGAGGTGTTAGCAGAGGCAGGGGAGAGAGAGATTTCGTGGAGCAGAAGAAGAAGAAGGATAGCGGGGAAGCAGGTGGTGGTATTGTGATATCTGATAAATCCTGACGATAGTGTTCTGCTTATTACATATATATATTTCTCACTACTGCCTCAGCCATTCCGGCCCACACACACACACATTGGGCTTGTGAACTCGACTTGCCACTCGCGGCCCATTCACAGAAGGTGTCTTCCCAGCAGCGCCTTCATCAGCCACCGACGTCGCGTCTTCTTCAGCTACACCTTCCACTGGAGAGTCCGTGGGTGGAGTCCTCACATTCCCCCCTTGTAAAGAACCTGCTTGTCCCCAAGCAAGCGAGCGAGGAAAGGCTTGCCGCAGAGCAGTAGCATCCTCCCATGTAGCCAGAGATGCCGGCAAAACGGACCACTGAACCAACACTTGAGTTTGACCATCAGATGCCAGGTGACGTCGCAACACACGCTGGGGTATCTAAAAACTGTCCAAAGAATCAGGTAACCGAGCAACAGAAGTAGCATCCGGCACCGCGCGCTTCAACTAGGACACGTGAAAGACAGGATGAATAGTGGAGGACGCCGGCAATTCCAATTTGTAGGCCACAGATCCCACTGTTGACAACACCTTGAAGGGCCCAAAGAAACGGAAGGCCAGCTTCTGGTTAGCACGATGGGCGAACGAAGATTGAACATAAGGTTGAAGCTGGACATAGACCATATCACCAATTTGAAAGGAACGCTCGGACCTCTTCTTATCAGCTTGCACCTTCATGCGAAGTTGGGCATGAGCCAAATGCTATTTGACTAAATCCATCATGACTTTCTTATCCTCTATCCATTCCTGCAGTGAGGGAATCGGACAAACAGCAGAAGACTCTACTCCAAAGTGACGGGGAGCGTAACCATACAAGACCTCAAAGGGAGAAAAACCCAAGGCTGAGTGCCAACTGGAATTATACCAAAACTCAGCTAAATAGAGCCAATCCACCCATTTGCTGGGGCAAGCATTCACAAAGCACCTCAAATATGTTTCCATGCACTGATTCACATGTTCAGTCTGCCCGTCTGATTGTGGATGATACGCAGAACTCATGTTGAGAGAAACCCCTGCCAATGAAAAGAGTGTCTTCCACAACTGACTGGTGAAAATACGATCCCTGTCAGATATAATTGCCGTAGGCAAACCATGAAACTTGTAAATGATCTGCATGAAGACATGAGCAACTGAAGCTGTTGTGAATGGATGTCGTAAGGGAATAAAGTGGCTAAACTTGGAAAATTTATCCACCACCACTAAGACACAATTCTTGCCATGAGACAGAGGAAGGCCTTCCACAAAATCCAGGCTCACTGTTCGCCAGGCGCCGTCGGGTATAGCCAAAGGCTGGAGCAGTCCTGGGTACCTGCTCCTGTCGGGCTTGGCCTGTAAACAAATAGAGCATGCCGAAACAAAGTCTTGTACACTCTTCTTGAGACCTGACCAGGCAAATAGCTGCTTGATGCGCCTGTAAGTGACTGGAATACCAGAATGACCATCGAGAGGAGAACTATGCATAGCAGCCAAAATGGAACGCTGAAGAGAATCATTCCGGCCAACCCAGAGCCGACCTTTAAAGCGAAGCAGACCATTAGAAAGGGAAAAATTGGGAACAGCAGTGTTGTCAACAGCCAGCTTGGTGAGAATGTCTTTAGATTCTGGATCACTCAAATATCCATCCTATAACGCCTGACCATTGTGGAGTGGATACTGAAACAGCAAACAAGGAAACCGGTGGGTGAGCTCTTCTAGACAACGCATCAGCTACACCATTTTCAGGACCCTACTTGTACACAATACGGTATTGCAAACCCATCAACTTTGTGAAGACTTTTTGTTGCCAGGGAGTGTTCAAACACTGTTCATTGAGATGCACCAGACTTTTTTGATTAGTGAAGATAGTAAATTCTCCTTGCAACAGATAGGATCTCCACTGTTCCATGGCTACCAAAATTGCCAAATATTCTTTTTCATATGTTGAGAGACCCTGTGTCTTGATTCCCAAAGGTTTACTAATAAACGCCAATTGGTTACCGTCCTGAAGTAACACAGCCCCTACTCCTGTCTGGCAAGCATCTGTTTCAATACAGAAGGGCTTAGAAAAATCAGGCAAGCTTAACACTGGAGCTGAACTAAGCAGTTGTTTGAGTGTTGAAAATGCCAGCTCATGATCAGATGTCCATACATATAATGTCCCTTTTTTGAGTAAGTCAGTCAAGGGCTTGGCAATGACTACAAAATGGCGCACAAATCTCCTATAGTAACCAGCAAGACCGAGGAAACTCCTTAATTCCTTAACATTAGTTGGACTCGGCCAGTGCAGAATGGCGTCAACCTTGGAAGGGTCAGTGGCCACCCCTTCTTCACTAATGACATGCCCCAAGTATGATTTAGATCGAGCAGCAAAGGTGCATTTGGAACGTTTGACAAACCATGAGTCTTTTTTTAACAGAGCAAATACTTGTTCCAAATGAGTCAGGTGCTCCTCGAATGTGGAACTGAACACCAAAATGTCATCAAAGAGGACAATAACACATTTGCGTAAGAGAGGACACAATGTGGTGTTCATAGCACCCTGAAATGTAGCAGGAGCTCCAGATAATCCAAAAGCCATTACCAGGAATTCAAACTGTCCATGATGAGTCTGGAATGCTGTTTTATATTCCTCACCAGCTTTCAATCGCACCTGATGATATCCTGACAACAAGTCCAACATGGAAAACCAACTGGCACCAGCTAATTCATCAATGAGCTGCTCAAAAATAGGTATAGGAAACCTGGTTTTGACTATCAAGGCATTTAAGTACCGATAATCCACGCAAAAACGAAATGACCCATCCTTTTTGCGAACCAACAGCACTTGGGAGGAAAATGAAGATGAACTGGGCTGTATTATACCCTTCTTTAACATGTCGCCCACTTGAACCTCAATCTCATCTTTTAGAGCAGGAGGATAACGATAGGGACGAACACACACAGGTCAGGCTCCAGTGACCAAGGGAATAGAGTGATCACACTGCCGGACAGAAGGTAATGAATCTGACACAGTGAACAATTGTGAGTAGGTGTCGAGCAGGGTGGCTACTGCCGGATGCACCACCGTATCCTGGGACTGTTTAACCACTACAACATGAAGGAACAAATCATCAGGCATACCCTGTCTGCATCCTTGCAAAAGCACCGGAGTCCCCTGAAACTGAATGAGCAGCCATTTAGCTTTCCAATCCACTCTCATCGGGCTAAATTGCTCCAGGTAGTCCATTCCAAGAATTAAATCATAAGAAGGCAGAGACAACACCTTAAGATCTTGAATGAAAGTGCACTGTTGAATTGTCCATTCAGCTTGAGGTAAGATAGCCATACACTGTAACACATTACCATCAGCAACCTTAACCTGAACATTGGTAGGCACCAACTGAAGAGAACCTATTTTGTCCACCATGTGCTGGCTCAGAAATGAGTGGGTACTGCCAGAATCTACCAAAATATGGAGAGGATACTGATGCATTGTCCCCTTAAATTGTAAGGCTCTCTTAGCTGACTGTCCCGACAAAGGTGCAGGTGAAAGAGCCAAAAAAATTTATTCATTACCCAACACGTCCACTGCAATTTCTTGGTCATCTGAATCTGCCACCTGAAATAATTCAAGGACTTCTTGCATGGCATGAAGTTGAACTGATGTAACGCAGGTATGACCCTTAGACCACTTCTCAGCACAGCGGTCACACAGCCCTTTAGCACGCCTATACGCTCTGAGAGCCTTGAACTTGTCATCAGTGGAGGGAACATGTGTGTTGGATGGTTTGCTCAGTCCTTGCGGCTCTTGGCTTGTCATGCCCGAATGAGACGAAACAGCCATAGAAGGGCCTCGGTATCCCGGTTTGGACCAGAAACCAGGATCACGCTTCTGGAACTCGCGACGATGCCCCAGATCCATCACTTGCTCCTTCAAAAGGGCCAAACAACAAGCAGTATCCAGGTTGCCAGGTCTTTGCAGAAGAACAACAGCACGTAGATTAGGCCTTAGCCCTTCGACAAAACGTGTAGTGAAGTACAGTGGGTCAGCTGTGTTTTGATATGCTAATAATTGGTCCACCAGAGTAGAAAAATTCACAATAAACTCTGAAACTAAACCAGTTTGCCTAATACGAAACAACTGACGCAATAGTGACTGGTGTTGATCACGGCCGTAACGACCATGAAGAAGGGTGCAAAACAACAGCCAACTTATATGATGATACTGACGTTCTAAGGACTAAAACCAGCAAGCAATGGATGGTGTCAAATGCATAGTAGCGATTTTCACCCATGCCTCAGGTTCAACAGAATACATGTCTAAATAAGTTTCACAGCGTTTAATCCAAAGGCGCGGATTATCGCCATCAAACATGTGAAAAGGCAACTGAGGCATTCTGCTTGCCGCACGCGGACCAGCTTCCAGAAAATGCTGACGAGCTAAGCACTCATCGTATAAGGAACCATGGAAACGCGGTGGGGAGGAAGGGGAAGGTCCCGTACCCTTGACCGGGCCAGGGAGGAGGATCGGTTCCGATCCAAAACCCTGATCCCGGTGGAAGTGATCGTCACGGTGGCCGATCGGGCCGATTGGTTTGTTGAAGCCCGAATTGCTGCTCGCGAAATCTAGCTTAGACAGGATCCCGGGTTGCAGCGGCGCCTACTCGAGGATGGATCGGTCGACTTGTTTGCCGAGCTTGCGCAATTCCAGCTTCAAATCGTCCATGGCGGCGTCGACCTTGGGCCGCCACTGGTCGAAATCGGATGTCGCCGACTCCAGAGCGCCCAAGCGTCCTTCCATGCGACGATCGGCCTCCATGAACTGACTTTCGAGCACAGCAAACTTCTTCGTCATCTCATCAAGGATCAACTTCGTGTTGGCATCCATGGTTTGGCGACGTTGCTGCGATCGAGTGTTGTAATGGGGAACAACAGACTGCGCCAGAATTACGACTCCAGGGATCGACGAATCCGATACCAGAATGTTAGCAGAGGTAGGGGAGAGAGAGATTTCGTGGAGCAGAAGGAGAAGAAGGGTAGCGGGGAAGCAGGTAGTGTTATTGTGATATCTAATAAATCCTGACGATAGTGTTCTACTTATTACATATATATATTTCTCACTACTGCCTCAGCCATTCCGGCCCACACACACGCACATTGGGCTTGCGAACTCGACTTGCCACTCGCGGCCCATTCATAGAAGGTGTCTTCCAACAGCGCCTTCATCAGCCACCGGCGTCGCGTCTTCTTCAGCTACACCTTCCACTGGAGAGTCCGTGGGTGGAGTCCTGATAAGAGGGTACTTATTCTTGATTGTGACCTCATTAAGGGGTTTGTAATCAACGCACATCCGAAGCGTTTGGTCCTTCTTCTTGACAAAGATGGCTAGACAACACCATGGCGACGAGCTTGGTCGGATGAATCCCTTTTCTAGCAGATCTTGTAATTGTGTTTTGAGCTCTGCCAACTCATTCGGAGGCATTCGGTACGACCTTCTAGAAATAGGAGCCATACCGGGCTTCAATTCAATCACAAATTCTACATCTCTCTCTGGAGGCAATCCAGGCAGATCTTTCGGAAAGACGTCTGGGAATTCACATACTACCGGAATATCTTGGATCTCTGGTATGATGGCTTCATATACTCTGCCAAATGGTTTAGCTGTAGTAGCTACGGGAATGGACAAGAGAACCTCTTCCTGGCCATAGCTCAACCTGATGGTTCTCAGATCATTGTTGAAGATAGCTTTATGCTGGGCTAACCAATTCATGCCCAAAATTACATCTATATCTTGGCCTTTTAGAACAATCATATTTGTAGGAAAGTCCCATTTAGCCAATGTTACGGGCACATGGAAAGCCACTTCTTTAGTGAATATTTGTCCCTCAAGCGAATGAATTATAAACCCTTCCCTTGATTCAATGTATGGAATGCAATATTTCTCCACAAACTTCTTGCTTATGAATGTATGTGAAGCACCAGAATCAAAGAGAATGACTGCAGGGTGATTGGCCACGAGAAACATACCCATCATGACCGGCTCTCCCTCAGGTGTCGTGGCCACTTGTGTATAATAGATTCGCCCAGTTTTCTTCATATTCTTGCCTGCTGCATTATTTGTCATGTTTCCCTTGCCTTGGCTGGAACTCCTCGGGTTCTGCTGATTATTGGAGTTGTTCTGCCTCAGATATGGGCAGTCTTTGATGAAATGTTCAGACTTCCCACAATTGAAGCAACCGGTAGATGAACTTGGGTGTGCAGGGAAACGAGTACTGGGGGCACTCGGCTGAGTTGTTGAAGTGGGAGCAGTAGCAGGGCGGATGAAGACAAGCTGTTTAAAGGGGTAGGAGGGTGGACGAGGTGAAGAACGGTTTTGATTGAAAGGTCAGATCACCAACCTTTGTCGCTTTTCAGGCCCCTGGATGGACCTGTCACCTCCATAGCCCTTTGACTTGCCTGGGCCTGCATACTTGGCTTCAACTACCAGCGTCGTGCTAACAGCCCTACTGTAGGAGAGGTCGAGGCAGGTGGCCATCTTCTGTTGTAGCCGGTCATTAAGGCCCCTCATAAAACAGTTCTTCCTTTTCAGGTCAGTGTTGACCTGGTCAATGGCGTACTAGGACAAATGATTGAACTTGTTGAGATACTGTGTAACAGTATCTCCACCTTGCTTAAGCTTCATGAATTCTTCTTGCTTCATATGGAGCACTCCTTCAGAATGTAGTGCTCCCGAAATACCAACTTAAATTCGTCCCAGGTGACTTGATGGCCGGCAGGCTGAATGGCCACATAATTCCCCCACCAGGTGCTAGCAGGGCCTCTTAACTGCTGAGCCGCAAACAAGGGCTTCTAGGTCTCCGTGCATCGAAGGAGTCCAAATTTCTGCTCAATGACCCGAATCCATTCGTCAGCTTCAAGGGGATCTTCAGCCTTGGCGAATAGTGGGGGACGTGTTTCCGAGAAATCCAAATATGAAGTTTTGCGGGGTCCTTGCGGATAAGCTCTCTCGCCTTGCTGCTGATATTGCTGTCCTGCCATTTCGCGAAGGAAGCGGGTGTTGTCAGCATACGCGGTGACCAAGGCAGCGATAGCCTCGGCCAGCGTGGGTGGAACTGGCGGTGGATTTGGTGTATCTTCTTGGCCACGGGATGTTACTATGCCATCATGTGCACGAGTTCGGGGTGGCATCTGAAGCAAAGAAATATTTGGAAAAATATCACATGCGACCATCATTTCACATTACTTAAGATGTAATGTTACAAACTCATAGTACAACATGACTACATTACCTATTCTACATCAACACTATTTCTACATTATACTACTGCTAGCATTTATTATCCTTAGCAGCTTCGTTGTCGGGTGTAGGGGTCCATTCATCAGCCAGGTTCATTGAAGGAGGCGGCTTGAAAAGATCAAGTTCCTCGCTAAATGCTTCACCTGCTATTCCAGAAGGTCCAGCTCCCACTCCAACAGGGTCTACAGGTACATCAGGGTGCAGTTGCGAATATAATTCATGAACCTCCTCATGCAATGTATTGCAGTACACCTGCAAGTTATCCATGGCCATGCTAAGCTCCTCCACACGGGCTCGAGCTTTAGCCTCTCGGTCCCAAGCAATGGAACGTGAGTTGACGGCCCAATCGAGTGCCAAATCTCGTTCGGCAAGCTCGTCTTGCAGATGCCGGATCTCAGTTCTTAACTCATTTATGTGCTGACCATCCTCGACCCACACACTGTTTCTATGATGCAATTCTGTTCGAAGCTGCTCCACCTGAGCTTCTAGATCTCCAATGGGATCATTGTTGTCGCTGCTACTATCCTCATGCCTTGGAGCCAGCTGATGGCGAGGCACGCCAATCGGTCCAGTGGACTTGCGCGCGGCGGCATATCTCCATAAGGGGAAAATCTTTTTAGTATAGTTTTTAACATGATGCATACATAATTACAGAATAAACCTTAGTTGATTCACAACCTTTTATACATTGCACTCTACTATCTAGTCTTAATATAAATATTTCAGAAGGTAGTTAGATAATAAGGAAAGAAAATTTCTTAGATAAGTCTTTGAAAATTCTTTTTGAAAATGCATCACAACATCTGCAGAGATGGGCTTCGCTCTGATACCAGCTGCGACGGAACCTCCCAAGTTATTAGGCCCACCTACAGTTGTCCTTGCCATCGGACCTCGGACAACCCTGCAGGTGCACCTAATCTCTTGACATGTTCGGTATCTGTATTCTTTACCTTGCCCAAGAGCATTTCACCGGTCACGTAGATATTACAACACATCGGAGGAACGAGTATGTGGAAGCAGTTACAATAACTCTATTTTATTTTAAAGTAGAGAAAGAGTAGTATTATTACAGACCAGAGCAAATATAAGAGTGTTGTATTAATATTATTACATAACTTGGGAGGCAAAAACCCCTCCCAATAAACAGTAACAAGTTTTTCTTAAAGGAAAACACTTCCTCTCGAGGCTTCAGTCTTGGTTTTCTTCCTTTGGCACCACCATGGAACAAAAGCAACAAAAATTTGTTGCTTCCTCACCTAAAACAACATGGGACAAAGCCCTGAATACAAAGTGTACTTTCGCAAGTCTTACCCGTCAAAATAAAAAGACTCTCAAGGATATGCTGGCCTTTGGGAATCAAGGTATGGCTTATCAATAATCAAGACTCTGTTTGCAGAAATGCTTACTAATAGTGGATCCTTTAAAGTCCAGTTTTATTAGCAAGTTAAGTCATTACCTGAGTTCTAGAGTTCTTTCTACCCTAGTTCAAGCACTTGACCTATACTAGCCAATTTCTTATCAACCCTTCTTGTTCACTGGATTGCTACGTGTAGGGCAGTGACCAAGTCTTCATGTCCGAGAAGTAATGGCGATTAGAATCGATTAATACTCAGCTGAGGATCTCCAATCACACGACATATGTAGCACTTAACCCTTGCATATGTCAACTCGCCACCGGGGTTCTTAAGACCATATCAGGTTCACGCCAACCAAGAGCACAGATACACCACTGTCCAGCCTCTTGCCACGGAGGGTACACGCTACTCTCGCCATCTCTCAACTCCCATTGCGTGTTATCTTATTCTGGTATTAGTCTGCCCGAGGCAAAGCTTACCCATGCTGAGGCATGTGACCAGTTAAAAGGTCCTCGATCATCAAGCCTACATCGAGACAGTCCTTAATCGACTCAGACAGAGACACTACACCGAGACTCTTTTCTCGTGCAAGTCACCCGCCTGGTCTCAGCTTTATCATTTCAAACCCAAAGTTTGGTACCTGGTAGAGGTACATCTTTTCTGACCTTGAACACATCATGGTCATGATGGATACACCATCAAGTTTTATTTTGAAAACACCCCACCCACTTGAAGCATCATCTTTTGTCAAAACAAAATATTTTGTTTTTCTAGAGCAAAGCTAAGCATAAGAAAAACCTTTTTTGTAAAATAGGGGATTAAGGAAAAGTAATCAAATCCTCAAGGAAGGGAATGCAGCAACTGGTTTAGCACACAACTCATATCACCTAATGCATCAAGCAAGTGAGAAAGATTTTAAAATAGCAAGGAGGTGGCAAATGCACCAGGGCTTGCCTTGTAATATAGGTGAGTCAGGTTCTGCTCCACAGATGTCAAAATAAAAGCTGTTCCCGGACTAGGGTTCTTCAGGTGGTGGTGGTGTAGTCCTTGCTTCTTCAACTTCTATCTCTTCCTCATTTTCTGTATATAGCACATATAATCATGAATGCTCATGTAATGCTCATGAAAATGCAAAGACAATAAAAGTATATTATCTAGGTCTTGAATATACTTTTCCTTCACGGATCTCCGGGAAACTAGGGTTTTTGGAGTCTATAGTGGAGTTCATAAGGCAGGAGACTAGGGTTTTGGGTTCTAGGTACAAAACATAGTCCAATTCATGCCAAAATTTACCCAAGGCTTCTAAATAACATCTAAAGCTTGTCTAAAAAGTTTGGTGATTTTTGGAATTATTAATTAGTTTCTAAAATTCCATAAGTATAAGTTTTGGCTATTTTAAATACCCCACAATTCCCTATTTGGAATAAAAATTATAAAATACTATAAAAAATTAGGAACCCAGGAAAATTGGTCTTGTATTTTTAGCATTTTTCTATAATTTTCTAGGAATTCTCTAAGTCCAAAAGAAAAAGAAAAAGAGAAAGATTCTACAGTATTGGGTTGAAACCGGCCCAATCTGGCCCATGTCCAGGTAAAGACGCGTGCGCCCATGCCCGCGCTGCCGGCTTTGCGAATAGGTCCCTGCTGATTTGAATAACTGGAAAAGGGGTCGCGGTGCTATTCCCATGTCTCACTGACAGTTACAAAAATCCCCCCGGACTTCTGTTTCTCTACAATGCCAGGTCCACGACTGCAAGCGGCGTTAGACCAAACTCCAGCGAACCTGTACTGCCCAAACTACGCAACGGCTAGCCCTCCCCTTTGCTGGACACCGAATTCAACCCTACGCGACTATTTACCCTCACTTAATTGCTAGATTCGAGGTCTACATCACCCTGTTCACGGTGACAGTGTGAGGAATGGACCGACCGAGATGTTCCCGATGATCCAATGGATTCTACCTCAATTGGATGGGTCAGAGAGTATCAAGAGCACCTAAGGATACTGAAACGAGGAGTCAGAGGACATGAGCGGACCTAGAGCATGCTGACCACGGCGAGGTCACAAGGCGCGGTGTTTTGGACCAATTTGGGGAAATCCGAAATTGGGGAGCTCTGGTGAGCAATTGGAGGCACGGCTTGGTGGACTGGGTGCTTGACTACCTTACGGACCCGATGGCACGCTCAATTTATAGGCTTCGGGGGCGGTGGCGCGTGAATTGGAGTTGACACGGTGGCGGTCGGAGAGAAGGAGATGTACTATCGCGAGAGCTTGGTGGATTTCATCATGGTGGACTCACCGGCGATGAACGGGTGGGTTACGGTGACTCACTGTGACGTGGTAAGGCTTTGAGGCACGCAGCTGGGCTGGATAACGGTGAACTCCGGTGATGCCAGCGCGATCAACCGCGACGGGACACGACGACCGGTGAGAACAATGGTCGGAGGTTATCTACGGTGTGATATTTCTTACCCCTTCTTCGTTATCCACTAGCGTCGGACACGAATCACCACGACGGCACGAATCCGAGCTCACGGCTCGTCGGCGGTGAGGGGATCTAAACCCAGGATCTTTTTCAGTTACTGTACTATGAGCACTTGTTCAGAGCGCCTGACAGACCAAATTATAGCGCCAAGATCTCGGATTTTTGTGCAAGAACTTGTCAATCTATCCGTAGTAAACTTGTAGCCCTATGATCCAGCTACAAATTGACTATGGCGACTATCCTCAATCGAGCAACAGATCTTACTCAAAATCAAGCCCTAAGTTCATCCAACTTCAGTCACTGAAAGTTCAGATCCAAGGCTGACTGACATCACAACTTTGGGCTCATTTTTCTCCAATTTTTGTATGTAAACAAAGTTTAGTTACTTAAGCAAAGTTGTTTTCCTATTATAGCTCTATAACCTTGATGTATTGACCTAGGGCAAATAATTCATGGATTAAAAGATATAAGGTTCCAAAGATGCCCTAAGTTCACTGAATTTCAGACATAACCCAATAGGGTTTAAGTGCTGCTTTTTGCAAATAAGTCCAAATCTCATGGTTTAATTTGCAAATCCTCATACATGTGAACCATGTGATTTGAGGTGCCCAAATACCTTGGTTTTGCACTTAGGTCCAAAAGTGGGCAACATTTGCATATAACCCCTTAAGATTCTATTTGGGGTTTCTGGTGGTACTTTTTAGGGTTTTTGGAACTTCTAGGGTTTGGATGCTATCAAATCATATTAGAGTTGATATCTCATGACCATTTCTAATAAGTTTTGAAAATTTAACTCATTTGGGCTTTATTGACACCCTAAGCTCAGTTTAGGTTTAAGTACCCTACCCTAGGGTTTCACCCATGACATGTCACATCAGTACAACTTGTTTGAACTTTTTGCCTAGTGAATGCATTCTAAGTGTAACAAGCACATGATATGCTAATGCTCATGATGTTATGCTCAAGTTTTAGTGGCAGTAACACCAGGGGTGTTACAGTCCGTCTCATTTTCCCTGTCATTATTATCAGTGGAAGCAATACAAGAACATGTACCTTGTAGTGATGAAGACTCATCCTTGTTATTGTCCTCATATTCCTCCTCATCGTCACTTTCGTTTCCACTATCATCGTTAGCAACAAGACATGTATAACTAGTGGAAGACAAACCTGTTGGTGAGGTGGATTCATCGTTTGGTTACCATCGTTTTTCTTCTCCCTTTGAAAGATTATTACCACAAGCAACATAGGGAGTAGAAGTAGTACATTTGGACTTAGAATATTTTATTTTAATTCTACTCCATAGATCATGAGCATCAACAAATAAATCACTATCACTACTCATGATGGCAAAATAAGCACCTCTAGAAAGAGAGTCAACTAAGATGTTGTCAGCATGGTGATTGAGAGATAGACATCTTAGTTCAGCATTAGAAGGTTTTTTACTAATATCAGAGGGAAAAATACTTCTACTAAAGATCTGTCTCAAATCAGGATCAAATATGCATGAAAGCATTATAAATAGAGACAAACCAAGATTTATAATTAGAACCATCGCCTAGAAAAAGTTCTAGAGTTACCTCTTGTGACGACATCGTCATCTCCAGACGGCTAATCCCACACTGGAGAGGCCTAGCTCCGATACCAATTGAAAGTTCCCTATGCCCGGGAACAGGATCTAGATGTTGCCTAGAGGGGGTGAATAGGCGAATAATAATTATCACTTTAAAACTAGAAATTCTTACTATACTCGAAGGCTGGATCGCAGTGGAATCAAAGACCCTTCGAGTAGGTTGCAGCGGAATTGAAGTTCCTGTCTTAAAATACCATACACTTCAAAGACAGCTTGTACCACATATAAATATAGAAGTGCAAGTATAAACAGCAAATAAGACAGAGAAACAGCACACAACATAGAGCAGAGCACACAGACACAGGGATTTATCCCGAGGTTCGGCCGAGCCTAAAATGCTTGCCTACTCCTCGTTGGAGTTAGCCACACCATGGCTTGGAGTCTATTTCAACTCCTTCCTCCGTTTGCTCAGATCTATCAGTGCGACAGATAGAGCCTTCTACTATGTTGATATAAGTTACAACGATGCCATGGCTGCTTACAATATTCTCAATAGCACCTCGGCAGAGTAACAATATGCTCAAGATTTTGCTCTAGCTCTCAGCAGCACTTCCCCTCTCTCTAAAGGCTTATAACTTCGCCTCTACACAAACTAGAGACATACACAAGAGAGGGAGAGAAAGAATTGATCCAAATGATGTATGAACTTGTTGGTTGCTCTTGTGTCCTTGTTGGAGGCGCCTAGGGGTCTCTTTTATAGTCCCAAAGGGCCTAGGAGCCGTTGGAGCTTCATTTGGTAGGCATTTTTTGCCTTCTGTCGGGTGGCACACCGGACAGTCCGGTGCACCACCGAACATGAACAGTGCTTGTCCGGTGCCCGATCTCCTTCCTTTTCTAGCAAAGCCGACCGTTGCCCCTCGGACCTCTTGGCGCACCGGACATTGTCCAGTGCACACCGGATAGTCCGGTACGCCAACTGATTGTTGAACCAGGCCACACATTGCCTGCTGATTGCGCTGCCGACCGTTGGCGCGGGCGCTGTTGGCTCATCGGACAGTCTGGTGCACACCGGATAGTCTGGTGAATTTTAGCCACAGCGCCCAATCGATTCCCGAGAGCGGCGAGTCCGCCAGCCGAGCACCTGGGGCACCGGACACTGTCTGGTGCACACCGAACAGTCCGGTGCACCCGCAGCAAGTACTCTACTGGCTTTTCAGCTGGACTTCCTTTGCTCTTTTGGATTTGACTCAAATTGGTCCCCGACACTTAGAGAAATATGTTAGCTCCAAAAACAATTCACTAGGGCCAGAGACATACCTTGATTCTTTGACTTGCATGTCTTAACCACTTAGCACATATTACAATGACATGTGTTGGACATCTAAACTATCAAGTCAACTTGACATGATCTAGATTGACATATCTAAGCTCCAACACCCTACAAAGGTCACATAGAATATATCAAACATAGGAACAACCCAAACTAAAGATCAAGGTGAACTTAGCTCTTTTGGGCTGCTTCCAGTTCTGGCTTTGACACTGCTCCTCCTTCTAGTGACTTTGTTCACTTCTTTGAGCCTGATCTTGAGCCTTATGACTTATACCACATAATTGTAGATGTTATCTCATTGGTTGTAAGTCATGTCCTTATGTAGTGATCCTTGATGTGCCATAACTCTTCTTAACTCGATCAACCTTGACTTTGCAATTCTTCTTCTTCACCATTGGCTTTGGGTTCCTGGTCTCCTTGACCTTCTCCTGTGCACTCGGTACCTCGAAGCTCTTCTTGCCTCCATCCTTGGCTTGATCGGTTGTCTCTGAGTTACGCATACCGAGTCTCACTTAAGAAATGTCCATCTTACTTGTGATGACCATTATCTATAGATAATCCAGTCTTTGGACCATCACACTTGTTCACTTGTGTTGAACCCTGTTAGCTTTGCATTAAGCACCTGTTCAACACTTAGCACACTTGTTAGTCTTTTAATTGGGTTGTCATCCAAACCACCAAAACCCACAAGAGAGCTTTCAATCGCATGATTTGTGATTTAATTCGAGCGCTCGGTTTCTAATCTGACGGTCCGGAACCATTGGTACCCTTTCGGTCGGTTAGTTTTGCATCTAGGTCCTTAAATTATTTTAGAATCAACCCGCAGTCCTTGGGCGGTGTTCACTGAGTCTTAGGAAGATTTACACCGAGACCCCTGTACTACCTTAATTTTATGCGCGCAGTACTGGGAGTTAGAAAATCAGGGAAATTCATTTAGAAAATGAATTTTTAATATAAAAACAATTCCTAGAACTTGTTTAATTCATAGAAAATTCATATTTAGTCCAAATTGATCCATTCTAGTTTCTATAATTTTGTAATATTATTGTTTATAAACTAGTGTCACTGTTTTGACATGAAAACTATATTAAAATTAGTCTCCTAATTAATCTTGTAACTAGCACATGGAACCTTTGGAAATTCATAACTTAAAATCCATAACTCCAAATTTAATGATTCTTTTCCTATGATCTCATTTTAATATGTAGATTATTAATATGTATTTTGTATACATGTTTGGTGTGGTGTTAATTTATCCTTTATACTATGCTTGTTT
Organism: Zea luxurians; assembly: GCA_029449295.1. Lineage (NCBI taxonomy): Eukaryota > Viridiplantae > Streptophyta > Magnoliopsida > Poales > Poaceae > Zea > Zea luxurians. Next base: position 121,297,099 of record JAOPSE010000009.1, read on the forward strand.
GTATTGTGGTGAGTAGAAGAGCCAGTGGACGAGGATCCGGGTGTTCAGCTGGTAGAAGTTGCTGAGTAGGAGCTCATTGAAGGCAAGTTGTGCCCTTGACCACTTTTATTACCCAATAATGTTCTTTGTTATCACTTATCTATGCATAGGCTTAATTTTGATGGGACCCAATAGGTCACCCTAGTCTCGTTATCTTTTTACCTTGTTCAGCCCTGAATTATTTGGGTAGTTTTGCTATTGCTCTATATGGTTTTGGGTTTAATATTACATCATGTTCATGTTCCAATTATACTCTTATTTTATTTATTATTCATGTCAAGATCATTATTTTTAATTGGAACATGGAGCTTTACATGAGAAACACGTGCCACCACAAGGGTGGAATGGGACGCCCTTGGCTGACTAACTAGGAAAGCTAGTCGAGGACTACCTTACTCGGTAGGGGCAAGGGTAGTAGGGGAGTAGGCGTGTAGGGAGGTTCCCGGGTTGATTTTGCTGCGATGGCGGTCAAACGGAGGATTCCTGCATTGCTCTTCCTAGAAACTTTAGGGCTTGTTCGGTTATTTTCAATCCATATGGATAGGAGGGGATTGATACGGATTGGAGGGGATTTTGACTTACTAGGGATTGAAACCCCCTCAATCCCCCTCAATCCATATGGATTGGGGTACAACCGAACACGCCCTTAGCGGATTTTCTGAAGCTAGTGGAACTTTGTAAAGGCCTTGTAGTGTTATCCTACCTCGCTTCCTTGGTAGAGGTGTATGGGGTTCATGACCCCTTGGTAGATGGGTAACATGTCTTATGGGTATAGTGTACAACCTCTGCAGAGTGTAAAACTGGTATACTAATCGTGCTCACGATCATGAGAAGCTCACGACTCTCACATGATTAAATTATGGAACTAAATTTAATTTGTCATATGCCTTGCATGGGATTTATTATTATTTTTGTTCTATTATTATTATGGTTTGGTATTTACTTACATCTAGTAATGGCTAATAAAATTTGACCAACTTATTAAAAGCAATGCTCAGCTTTAACCCCTATTATTGATCAACCTTACACTTCACATGAACTCCCACCTTTGGTGACTTCATGCACATTATTCCCCACGACTTGTTGAGCTATGATCTTTTGTGAGCTCACAATTGCGATATATTAATCCCCCCACAGGAGAAGAACAGGTGGCCCAGGAGGAGCCGCACAACGAGGAGTATGACTTGATCTAGGTGGCGTCTCCCAGTCAACTTTATGGCGCCATAGATGGACTCTTAGTTCGTTTTATGTTAATCATTTATTTCTGTAAGACTTCCGCTATGTAATAAGTACTTTCATGATATTATGACATTTATCTCTATACACTCTGTTATTATATATGTTGTTCTTCCTTGGCGCACATATGAGACGCACCCGGCTTTATCCCTTAAATCCGAGTGTGACAGAAGTGGCACTACAAGAGAAAAGTGTATCAACGACTAGAAAATGACGACCACCTGTAATATGTGGTTGTTATGAGTCTCGACGACATAGTGCAAGCTCTGTCCAACCCAGCCGACAACCAAAAAAAATTGTCGTCGTTAGCGAGCTGACCTATGTGGTCGTTAATCATTGAATCCAGCTTTCCCCGTGCACAAAACTGAGTTTGGCGCGAATAGGTGCCTCTGCCCGCGCACAAAACTGATTGTGGCCCAACCAACTGAGGCCCATCCAGCTGCCTGCCTGCCTCTGAAACGAAACCCACGCATGGCACGAGGCCGCAAGTTCCTCTTCCGCGGGCGACGGCGCGACCTTCAGGATTCTCTCCCACGGGATGGCACGAGGCTTGTTCGGTTATTTTCAATCCATATGGATTGGAGGGGATTGATACGGATTGGAGGGGATTTTGACTTACTAGGGATTGAAACCCCCTCAATCCCCCTCAATCCATATGGATTGGGGTACAACCGAACAAGCCTTTAGCGGGTTTTCTGAAGCTAGTGGAACTTTGTAAAGGCCTTGTAGTGTTACCCTACCTCGCTTCCTTGGTAGAGGTGTATGGGGTTCATGACCCCTTGGTAGATGGGTAACATGTCCTATGGGTATAGCGTACAACCTCTGCAGAGTGTAAAACTGGTATACTAATCGTGCTCGCGATCATGAGAAGCTCATGACTCTCGCATGATTAAATTATGGAACTAAATTCAATTTGTCATATGCATTGCATGAGATTTATTATTATTTCTGTTCTATTATTATTATGGTTTGGTATTTACTTACATCTAGTAATGGCTAATAAAATTTGACCAACTTATTAAAAGCAATGCTCAGCTTTAACCCCTATTATTGATCAGCCTTACACTTCACATGAACTCCCACCTTTGGTGACTTCATGCACATTATTTCCCATGACTTGTTGAGCTATGATCTTTTGTGAGCTCACACTTGCGATATATGAATCCTCCCACAGGAGAAGAACAGGTGGCCCAGGAGGAGCCGCACAACGAGGAGTATGACTTGATCTAGGTGTCATCTCCTAGTCAACTTTATGGCGCCATAGATGGACTCCTAGTTCGTTTTATGTTTATCATTTATTTCTGTAAGACTTCCGCTATGTAATAAGTACTTTCATGATATTGTGACATTTATCTCTATACACTCTGTTATTATATGTGTTGTTCTTCCTTGGCGCACATATGAGACGCACCCGGCTTTATCCCTTAAATCCGAGTGTGACAGAAGTGGCACTACAAGAGAAAAGCATATCAACGACTAGAAAATGACGACCACCTGTAATATGTGGTTGTTATGAGTCTCGACGGCATAGTGCAAGCTCTGTCCAACCCAGCCGACAACCAAAAAAATTGTTGTCGTTAGCGAGCTGACCTATGTGGTCGTTAAACATTGAATCCAGCTTTCCCCGCGCACAAAACTGAGTTTGGCACGAATAGGTGCCTCTGCCCATGCACAAAACTGATTGTGGCCCAACCCCCTGAGGCCCATCCAGCTGCCTGCCTGCCTCTGAAACGAAACCCACGCATGGCACGAGGCCGCACGTTCCTCTTCCGCGGGCGACAGCGCGACCTTAAGGCTTCTCTCCTGCGGGCGACGGCACGACAGGCTTCTCTTCCGCGGGCGACAGCGCGACAGGCTTCTCTCCCGCGGGCGACGGCGCGACCTTCAGGCTTCTCTCTCGCAGGTGACGACGCGACCTTCAGGCTTTTCTCTTGCGGGCGACGACGCGACCTTGAACATGCGACGGCGCGACCTTGAACACGCGACGGCGCGACCCTCACAACGCGACGGCGACGACATGGTGGCAGCCGTCGAATCTCTGGTAAGGAATCCTTACCACCTTCTCGACGGATTGCAAATTTTCTGTACCCCATCCCCATCGGCGCTGGCTACCATGTGAAATTGTAGAGGACGAAACGATCTCGTGCGCTTGCCTGATTTAATCCCGACGGTTCTGATTTAATCCCCGGCGGGTAATTTTGATGTGCAGAGCAATCTCGTATGCAGTAGCTATCTGACTCGTATGTAGAGCAATTTCGTGTGCAGAGCGATCTCGTATGCAGTAGCTATCTGACTTGTATGCAGAGAAATCTCGTATGCAGAGCAATTTCGTGGGAGAGCAAATTTGATGTCTGCTCGTGCAGTAGCTATCCTCTGCAATTTCCATGCGTGCAGTAGTTAGAGAACAACCTGCTACTTCTTAATTAGTTTGGTGCTACATTATGCGTGCAACAAATTAGTTTATTTCGAAGTTCATTTGTGTGATGTGTAGCAGCCGATAATTATTTGATTTAGAAACTGTCAAGTTTCTTATGTCCCATCAGTTTGTGCCTTTTATTTTGCTTTAGAAACTAGCTACGCTCTTGAATAGTTGGAACTAACATATCATTGCCCTGCATATTGTGGCATCAATTGTGCCATTATTGCGATTATTGTCTTCAAAACCATGTAGTTATGCATTTGCACAATTTATTTGATGGGGGCCCTTCCTGACTATCAGTGGCGGAGCCAGGCGACAATTAGAGTCTAGGCACTATCGGTCCATCATCGGTTGCCTTGGCTTTGTCGTTTGTTATGTCCATGGATAGCCCAATGGTGGCCTGATATGTATACTAGTAGGTTGTCGTGTCTTGGGCCATTTGCTTGCTTGCTAATCATCATCAGTCAAATGATCATCAGTTATGTCTTTGCATATATGCTTATTTTTTTATGAAACTGTTTTGAGTTATGGATTAAACAAACAACATGTTTGGATTAGAGTCATGGACGACGAACTATTTGTTTCATTTATCAAAACAGTTGTGAGACACCTTATGTTTGTATTGTTTCTCCAAATTTTTCTTATAAACCATTGATTTGTGGTTCTTTCCTTTTTCAGGCTACTACCTATTTTCACATCCTTTTTACAACATTTGAAATTGTATATCCAGTGCTCGTGATTCTTAAGTAAGTATATGTAATAACCTTTATTTCCTGCATTGTTTGGCTGACCCACTAGCAATTTTTATGGTGAATAACTAAATATTTTTCACTCAACTACTTTGGTCACATATAAACATGCAATTTTAGTAGATGTAAATTAGAGTAATCGTTTAAGAGTTAATGATATATGAATCTGTTTTGACAACAATTATATTGCCACAGGTTTTATATTTAATATTGACCATATTTATGGCACCGAGTAAGGCATGGATGAATCTAGTTGATGAGCGTCTTAGTACTGAATGTTTGGATGGCCTGACTTCAAAAAAATCTTTATTTAGACGGAGTTGCCAAGTTCTTGGATTATGCATTCAGTAGGTCAGGTGATTGGGTTAAAATTAGGTGTCCATGCATCAAGTGTTGTAATACATACAACATGTCCCGTGATGTAGTCTATTCGCATCTGACAGCCTATGGAATAATAAGAAGCTATACCTTTTGGTATCATCATGGAGAAGTTCTTGGAGAAACTGAGAATGATTTGGAAATGGAAGATGATGATGATTCACATGATGGAATGCAGGAGCTAATGGAGGATTTGTTCCCTTCGACTAACCATCTTGGCAACGATACAATGACAGAACCAACCCCTAGTAATTTTAATGAAGATCAACCAATTGGTGAAGTTGTGAAGTTCTACAACTTGCTTAATGAATTGAACCTACCTCTTTATCATGGCTCCAATAGTACTAAGTTATCTGCACTAGTTAAATTGCTCAATGTTAAGAATATGGGAAAGTGGAGTAACAAGTCCTTTACAGATTTACAAGATATACTCCTGAAGGACTTCCTACCTCATAACAGTAATTTACCAAGTTCTTACTATGAGGCAAAAAAGACTATTAATGAACTAGGACTAAGTTATAGAAAAATTGAAGCTTGTAGAAATGATTGCATGTTGTATTGGAAAGAAGAAGCAAATGCAGATTTTTGCAAGATTTGTCAAAGATCAAGATAGAAGCAGGACAAGCACTCAGGTGAAAACAAACAATCGACAAAAGGAAAAAAATCCCTGAAAAAAACTTTACGTTATTTTCCTCTCAAAGAATAGCTACTTTCTTGACATGGCATAATGATGGTAGAGTGGACGACGGACTTATGCGGCACCTAGTTGATTCCAAAGCGTGGAAGAATTTTTATGAGCTCCACCCTGCTTTTGCATCTGAGCCTCGCAATATAAGGTTATGCCTTGCTGGTGATGGCTTCCAACCATTTTCTAGCATCCGAGTCTCTCATACCATTTGGCCTATATTCCTTATTTCCTTGAACTAACCTCCTTGGATGTGCATGAAGCAACATAATGTAATACTTTCCATGTTGATTCCTGGAAAGGAAGGTCCTGGAGATGCAATTGATATTTACTTGCAACCATTAATAGAGGAACTGATTGAGCTTTGGGAGGAGGGTGTCGACACACATGATGCATCAACCAAGACTAATTTTAATCTCAAAGCAGCCATGCTTTGGATTGTCCATGACTTTCCAGCATATGCAAATCTATCAGGCTATAGCACCATGGGAAGACTTGCATGCCCAGTTTGCCATAAAGAAACTTGTTCTTTTTGGTTAACAAAGGGCCAGAAATTCTGCTACATGGGTCATCGATGCTTTCTACCTAAAGATCATAGATGGAGAAACGATAAAGCTTCTTTTGATGGAACAAGAGAGGTCTGAGGCCCAACTAAGCCATTAACTGGAGATGAGGTGCTTCAACAAGTAGATGATCTAGAGGGGATAATCTTGTCCAAGGATCAGAGTAAAAAGAGTAAGATTTTACACAGTGAGAGGGGAGATAATTGGACTAAGAAGAGCATCTTTTTTAAATTACCATATTTCAAAACACTTCTGCTGAGGCATAATCTAGATGTGATGCATATAGAGAAAAATGTATGTGACTGTATAATTGAAACAATTTTAGATGTCAAAGGAAAAACAAAGGACAACAATAATTCACGTCTTGATTTGAAAGAAATGAATCTAAAGCCACATCTGCATCCAGTTGAAGATGGGGACAAGTTAGTTATGCCACAAGCACCTTATGTTTTGCCTCCAGAAGCTAAGAGGTCAGTTTTGCAATTCTTGAAGGATTTGAAAGTTCAAGATGGTTTCTCTTCTAATATTAGCAGTCATGTTAATTTGAAGGAAGGAAAGCTATCTGGAATGAAGACTCATGATTGTCATGTCATGTTAAATCATTTACTTCCTTATGTTCTACAAGGATATTTACCAAACCGTATATATGAGCCTTTATTAGAGCTTTCATATTTTTTCTGAGAACTAAACTCAAAGGCATTATCAACTGAACAGTTAGAGCAATTGCAGCCACTTATAACAACCACTTTGTGTAAACTGGAAAAGGAATTTACACCCTCATTTTTCGTTAGCATGATGCACTTGCCTATTCATTTAGCTACCGAAGCTTTAATTGGTGGACCCACCATGTATCGATGGATGTACCAATTTGAGAGATATATAAAACTTCTTAAATCTCTCATTCGCAATATGGCTCATCCAGAGGCCTCAATAGCAAAGGGTTATCTTGCATATGAATTTATAACATTGTGCTCCAGGTACTTAGATGATGTGCAGACAGTGCACAATCGTCCTGGACGAATCAATGATGAGTCTGATTATGGAAAGTTTTCTTTACCAATATTTTCTTGTGTTGGAAGATCACTTGGTGCTCGCAAGACTCGAGGCCTTGAATTGCTTGAGTTAGAACAGGCTCATATGTATGTTCTAAGGAATTGTGATGAGGTGCAACCATTTATTAGGTAATTCTTGCGGGTACCTTCAATTTTTACTTATGTAATATCGATTTCCTGTTCTGATATAGTACTACTATTTTGTATTACAGTGAGTATAGCAATGGCGAGGAAGTGTCTTCATTGCCACAATATACATTCACCTGGGCCAAAAATTTCATTTCGTGGTTCAGGAATAAGGTATAAGTATTGTCAGTTAACTCATATATTGATATTTTCATATCTTATTGTTTTGTTCCTATAGCTAATTAAGTAATTTATGTGCCTTCTTTGCAGATACATAATTTGTATGACCATGATAAAAGTGAGCAAATGGAAGACCTTCTATCCTTATCTAGGGGCCCTTTGCAAAACAGTACATGTTTTGCAGGTTATGATATTAATAGATTCAGATTTCGCATAGAGAGTCGTGACAAAAATCGGTGCACATAGAACAGCGGAGTTGTTGTTTCGGCAGAGGGAAGTACAATTAGTGAGAATATAGAATATTATCGCATATTAACAGAGATAATAGAGCTTCAATTTCTTGGGGGAAGACGTGTGCCATTATTTCGTTGCAAGTGGGTTGACGTATTCAATAAAAAAAGTGGGATAAAGAAGGATGTTTATGGACTTGTTAGTGTCAACTTTAAATGTCTACTTCGGACAAATGAGCCATTTGTATTAGCTAGACAAGCTTCTCAAGTCTTTTTTGTCAAAGACAATCTGATCAAAGGTTGGCACTTGGTTGTCAAAATGCAGGCACGTGACACCTATAATGTACCTCCTGGAAATTCAGACGATGAAGATAATGAAGATGAGGATTATGATGACGAGGAAGATATAGCTGTTGATGATCCTCCAACTACATCATTTGGTGGAAAGAGGAAATAATGATTCTAGAATATTAATCATTCCCAAGGATACAGAACCTGTCACCATTGATTTATAGTATTCTGAGTGTGCTTAAACCATTCTATGTGCTTATATTTTTTCCTGTATTAAACATAAATATTTTATGCTATTGCTATGCTATCTATGTAGGTTCTAACAATGCAGGGAAGGTATGGAAATGTAACAGCCTCTGCCCAGTCAAGGTTCATCAGCCTAGGATTGCTTCGTCAGCAACATGCGAGGAGGTCCTATCCAAACCCAATTACTGACATACTGATCAACAATGAGAGTATTGCTAAAAAACCAGCGAGAAGGTACTATTCACAACACAATACTACCACAACAATCAACAATGACAGCTCTATTATAAAGGAAGCCATGAATCAACATAAGAAGAGGCCTTATAGAAAACCAAATACTGCAGCAAATGGTAATTGATATTGCATTCATGTATTCCTTTACAGTAATTTATTGCATGCCAATTTCAATTTACTAACAATCTAGGTATTGTAGATGACTTAGAAGATGAGCATTTCAATGAAGTATTGAAAAAAATGGCAGCAAAGGTCAATGGGACTGGGACTGGTAACAATATGTTTGATTCTGATAATGACAGTGAGAATTATCGTAATGAAAGTGAGTCTGATTATGACCATGAAAGTGAATACAATTCTGAACATGAGAATGAGAACTCTGAAGGTGCTTCTGAAGATATATTATTCAAGAAAAAGCATGCATCTTTTAAAGGAGATAGACAGTCGCATCGAGTCAGGCCACAAAAGAAGCTAAAATGTGCGTATTTCCTACATTCAGTACAAGAGTAATAAAATGCTAGTATTTATTTCTTTTGAGTTTTATGAGGAGTTTTTCCATATGTCTTGCAGCCATGAACCATGAAGTTGACACCTTAACCAGATCTAATAATGAAGAGGGGAGGGAGAATTCTGAAGGTGCTTTTGAAGAAGAAAACACAAGAGAAAATATGGTATTGAAGAAAAAGCATGCATCGTTTAAAGGAGATAGATAGTCGCATCGAGTCAGGCCACGAAAGAAGCTGAAATGTGAGTATTTCCTACCTTCAGTACAACACTAAAATGCCTATATTTATTTCTTTCGAGTATTATGTGTTATTCCATATGTCTTGCAGCCATGAACCATGAAGTTGGTACCTTAAATGGAGCTGATAATGAAGAGGGGAGGGACACTTGCAGGGCACATATTCAGAACAATAATATGGACACCTTAACTAGAGCTGATAATGAAGAGGAGAGGGACACTTGGAGGGCACATATTCAGAATAATAATATGGATACCTACACAAGTGCTGATAATGAAGAGCGGAGGGACTCTTGCAGGGCACATATTCAGAACAATAATATGAATGCTGCAAAAACTGGTATGATACAAATATAATTTCACACGTTCTACATTTTTTCTCTTTTTTGTATGGGACACAACTTATTGATGAAAGTATATATAAATGTTCCAGCTGATATAACTAAAGAGAAAAGGGGTCGTGGCAAAAACAAATGTAAGAATCTTGCTAAACTTAAACCAGGACAAAAGATTAAAGTGATGTTCTACAACAACCGTGCTCTTGGCACATCATTTGCACGACACATTGGTAGAATCGTCCGTGATCCTACTATTACCCCGATGAGAGTGAAGAAATGGACAGACATTAGTGAGACATCTATGAAGCATATTTTTGCTGCAGAAAAGGTATACTTTCATTATATTGTTGTGTTATCTTTTATATATGGTATACTTTCAATATATTGTTGTGTTATCTTTTATATATGTATATATCCTTTAAGATGGTACATTTATATGGGGCATCTGTTTAACAATTTTTTAGGACAAGTTTGAAAACAAAGACGAAAACATTAAAATTGGTGTCTATGAAAATGATATCATGGAGCATGCTAGGGATCTATGGAACAATTGGCGTGGTGACTTGTGTCGGCATTATGTTAAGCCAGCAAAGAATATGCAACAAGCTATTAAGAACTACCCTGAAGATTTTCCACAAGCTGACTGGGAGTGGTTGGTTAAAGAACATTTCTATAGTAAGGAGTTCATTGTAAGTGCTATATTGCTGCCCATTACTGTTCTTAATTGTTTACTGCTGAGATGGTGTTGTCAACATGTATAGTAATCTAATTATTCATTGCATTCTAGGCAAGGAGCAAGAGAAATTCAAAAAATAGATCTAACTTGACAATCCTCCATCACAGTGGCAGCAAACCATTTAGAAAAGTAATTTATGACAATGTAAGTATTTGACATTTTATCTAAACATGTTGACTAGTTTTCTTGTATATTACTTGTTAGTTTTGATTACATATATTCCATGCATATACTAGGGCGGAAAGGATAACAACCCTCCAAGTTTGGATGCCTTATTTTTTCATGACTCACACAAAGGGTGGCAGTTTTCTAGATTCTGAATCCTCCAGCAAGCATGTGAGCTTATGAAGTCATATATATTTCTGTTTATTGGTGATATATCATAATACAAATCTCTAAAATTAAGGTATCTTTGAATGCAGGCACAACTTGAGGAACAAATATCATTAGATCCTTCTCTTTCTAATGCAGAACTTATGGATAAGTGCTTCCCTTCAAAGAGACAGGATCACATTGTGGATATGGTGGTGGCGTGAAAGCAAGACATCTTAGAAGTCCATGCATTAGTAAGGCTGAATTGATAGAAAAGTTGAAACAGTCCGAGGATGAGAAAAGAGCAATGCAAGAAGAAAATAGAGAGCTACGAGAAGAAAATAAAGCTACAAATAGTCGTATGAGCCGTATGGAACAGGAGTGGCAAGAACTAAAGAACAAATTAAGTAGTAGTTAGACAAAAAGTTCTAGTATACGATCATCTAGCAGATTTAAACGATGGTATTCATCATAAATCTTCAGATGGTTTAGTAGATGTAAATTAGAGTAAATGTTTAAGAGTGAATGATATATGAATCTGTTTTGACAACAAATATATTGCCACAGGTTTTATAATTAATATTTACCATTACATGGACAACAATGATATCTGGTTTTGCTTATAATGGACAGTTTAAAGAAGCCCTATTGGTCTACAATGATATGTGCAGAGAAGGAGTCACACTGGATGATATAGTCTTTGTTACTGCACTTGGTGCTTGTGCTCATGGAGGTTTGTTGCAAGAAGGTTGGAGCATCTTTAATCAAATGGTTGAGTACTGTCGCATTGTTCCAAGAATGGAGCACTATGGATGCATAGTGGACCTACTTGGTCAAGCTGGTAAGTTACAAGAGGCGGTTCGATTTATTGAAAGCATGCCTCTTAAGCCTGGGGTTGTCATTTGGGTAACTTTGCTTAGTTCTTGCATTACACATGGTTTAATGGCATCCATGGCCAGTAGAGGATACTCTAGGACAGGTTGAGTTATTCACTATCTTGCGAGGTTGGTTGTGTATGTAGAAACCCAGTCTCAAGCTTTTCTAATTACCAACAGAAAAAATGTTGATGATTATTTTTCACTGATAGATATCTGGCTCATTGCATCTTGTTAAATATCGTATTCTGGTTCCATCAAATTGATGAGATGTCTTGCTTTCAACATCTTCATACATTTTAAAACAGAAATGCTAAAACATAATAACATTCAAAGAGTTCACTGATGATGGAATTATTGTAATTTAGTGCTAACACAAATTACCATCTTCACATTCAAATGGAGTTCTATCCTATTGCTTCTACACCTGCATTACTATGTAGAGTAAAACTTTATCATGTTAGGTATATTCACATGGTTTTGATCTCAAGGTTTACAAGGAATTTGCATTTTATTGTCAGTATTGCTCCAGTTTATATTGGTTTCACATGGTATGTGCTGTTTCTCGTTCTGCGCCTTAAGGGCAATTGTCGTTTGTTGGGCCTTGATAATTTGCTCTTTTTTACTCCCAGTTCCTTATTTGATGTCCTAGACTTAGTGTCAAACTTTATAAAATTTGACCATTGATAGGTGATAGGTCTGAAAATATCAATATGCATAATATGAGAATGATATGGCTTATGGTTAGGTTTGTCTTCAATAATACTTTCAAAAGTTTAGATTTATTTGCGTATATAATAATATAGTGATCAAAAGTAAGTAGTCAAAGTGATGTCTCAAAAAACAATAAAAACAACAGGATGGTGATAAAGGTCAAATAAGAAACCAAAAAGTATTTTGTGAACTTGAATTCTCCCTCTAGTGAAAATGCATTTTATGAGTAAAAGGTTGGTCTAGTGTAGAAATCTTCATTTTGGCCTAGGCTCCCCTGTCTTTCCTATTTTTTGCTACCAAACTTTGATACATCAACCTCAACTCATCATTTGTATGCTGATGTGGTTCCAGAAGGTTCAGACTGCTTCGGTGTCACATTTTTTTAATCTTTAGAGGAACGGAAACCATCCATACTGGGTCATCCTGTTTCGTCACTTTCTGACCCTCCAGCCTTTTTCATTTTGCTCCTCTGTTGCCTCAATTTTTTTTATATTTTATACTCCAGTCATTGCAACTGGTTATACTTGAATTTGTTTCACAATAATACCATATTACATTTACATGTACTTGATTACTTTTGAGCAAAGCATTCATTGGATCCTCCTTTTTGTGCAGGCTGGGGAATTGCATTCGTCTCTTAGGACTCGTGTTTGCAATTTTGATATATATAACATGCTTCCCTCAAAAAATTGTAGCAACTTCGATAGAATTGAGTCCCTTATGCTGCAGCTGTTGAGCATATCTTATTTTGGTGAAGTTAAACGAGTTTGTTTGCAACGTGCTTTGATCTTTAAAGTCTAGAATTTATCCGGAACAAACTTATAAATCCTCCATGTGCCCAGTTCTTCAGTTGACATGCTAGATTTCTGAATGCAGTTGCTATCTTCTGGTCCCATAAATAATAGTACTCACATCACATATGCTGGAACCCAGAAGCATCACATATGCCCCAACCACCCAAGAGTACTACAGTGCTGGGTGCTCCTCAACTAATTGCGGTGGTACTTCTTCTGTTTCTCATGTGCGCCTAGGACCAAGCATGGACAGCCTTCAGAGCAACTGGCGGTGACCACAAGAGGTAATCTTGTATAGTCCATCTCTGCAGAAATGGTTAATTCATAGCATTCTAGGCAAGGAGCAAGAGAAATTCAAAAAATAGATCTAACTTATTGACAATCCTCCATCACAGTGGCAGCAAACCATTTAGAAAAGTAATTTATGACAATGTAAGTATTTGACATTTTATCTAAACATGTTGATTATTAGTTTTCTTGTATTACTTATTAGTTTTGATTACATATATTCCATGCATATATTAGGGCGGAAAGGATAACAACCCTCCAAGTTTGGATGCCTTATTTTTCATGACTCACACAAAGGGTGGTAGTTTTCTAGATTCTATATCCTCCAGCAAGCATGTGAGCTTATGAAGTCATATATATTTCTGTTTATTGGTGATATATCATAATACAAATCTCTGAAATTAAGGTATCTTTGAATGCAGGCACAACTTGAGGAACAAATATCATTAGATCCTTCTCTTTCTAATGCAGAACTTATGGATAAGTGCTTCCCTTCAAAGAGACAAGATCACATTGTTGGATATGGTGATGGCGTGAAAGCAAGACACCTTAGAAGTCCATGCAATAGTAAGGCTAAATTGATAGAAAAGTTGAAACAGTCCGAGGATGAGAAAAGAGCAATGCAAGAAGAAAATAGAGAGCTACGAGAAGAAAATAAAGCTACAAACAGTCGTATGAGCCGTATGGAACAGGAGTGGGAAGAACTAAAGAACAGATTAAGTAGTAGTTAGACAAAAAGTCCTAGTGTGATCATTGCTGTAAAGATTTTTTAGATTTTATACTATATGGAAATACATCTCATATGTAATAATCAGATTTGTTTTGGTTAATACAATTTATACTTGTTTCAAATGAGGTTCATATATGAGCTATGAAGTGTTTGTTGGTGCATGCTGAAATGAAATTTAGTTTCCTGTCTTTGATATACTATTAATGTAATATGATTACAGATGCAGTTTTCAATGCTATTGTAAGTGGACGTTTATGTTGACATGTGGTTGTTAATAGTCATGTCTGTTATAGCTAAAACCAAGGTTGTTGATGCCTCATATGTGGTCACTGTTGGGGGCCTTCGGCTTCCAAAGGTCCTCAAAAACGTAAGTTAACAATGTTTCTAGAGTATAATACATGAGCAGGTACCTTCGGACATGGACCTTTCTGACTTAAGTCAAAATCACTGCATGAAGAAACACAAGGGGGAACGAAGGATGGAACAGAGCCAAAGCTGTACGAAAGGGAACTTCGGCATGATGACAGGAAAAAGGAAACCGACTTAAAGAGGAAAAGGCTATCTAGACCCCGGTGAATTGCTATAGAGTTATTATCAAATGCAAAGGGCCTAAATGTAATTTTACATGGGCTGCGACCCGTGCCTATAAATAGATGAACAGTACTCCCGTAGTGTTCACACTGACTGGACATTTGCTTTTGTGTCACGCTTGTATTTTTACTTCCTTCAAGCCGAAGGTACACTTGTAATAAATTATTATCTTTACTTGTTCATGATAATAGCACAAAAATAATACAATAATGATAATATATTTGATTGTTCGCACTGTTCATGTTTTGTGTAAACTCTTCTTCATTTTTATATACGTCGTACTTACGAAGGTATGCTTTCTGTAACCTTCGTCCGAGAGTCGTTATACCCTAAGGGTAATAATGCTTCGAAGGACGAAGGACTTTAACATTTAACATTCTTTATGTTGCCTTGTTCTTATCTCATAGCATTTGAGAACAAGTCACCAACATAGTCGCTAAAAGCTGCAAATTTGGTTGTTGATGCTTTTTATGCGGTTGTTAATACCCCACAACTAACGACCATTATATATCTGGCCGTTAATCGAATAACGACCAGAATCTACATGTGGTCGTTACTACAATTAATGACGGAACATTTAACGACCATCGACGACCACATTTTTGTGGTCGTTGTTTACGTTTGACAACCACATTTTGGCTATTAACGACCACATATCCTATCGTTAATACTCATTTCTCTTGTAGTGTGGTATCAGAGGAAATGTTGACTGTAGGACGAAACCTAGATAGAAATGGACTAAACCCTTACCTACTTACCTTACTCTGATTCGTTCTATACTTATCTTGATCCTGTCTCACCTTTTTCTGTTCTACTCTGATTATTCTTATCTTTTCTACTCTAAGACAAGATGGATTTCACACCTTGGAATCCTACATTTATGAACCTTTTAAACAGATAGGAAACCTAAGACAAAAATTAAAATTATTTTCTCTATTTAAAATGATTGGTTGATTGTTCTGATGATAAATGCCTGATTTGCTTCTTTGATTGATTGAAATAGTATAGTCGGACATCTTAGCATGTACCACATAAGGTAATGTATTAGCTTTAATAGGTGACACACTAATCTACTTAGCTAATAAAACCCCCAAAGTAACATTTCTCGTGACTACTCGTCTTGTCTACAATTCTTTCTTACCATGTGTTTCTAACTCAGATGGTCAATACCAGGAAGGGAGGCGGAATTGATCTACCCACCAACCCATTCAACTGGAGGGTGCTTAGACAACAGCAAGTCGAGATGAATCCGCTGAATCCTCCATCGGCTGGGACTAATCCAGTGGTTGCAGCTCAGATGCAGATGCTGCAATAGATGGCGAACAAGATGCAAGACATGCAGGCGCAGATGCGACAGGAGCGTCAGGAGATGCGCCAAGAAAGGCAGGAGATGAGGGAGGAAATGCGCCAAGAGCGAATGGTGTGACAGCAGCAAGCACCATTGCCTCCTCCACCCCCACCAGTTCCACCCCGGGACAAGCACCAGGAGTTCATGAGCCACAAGCCACCGACGTTCGCCAGCTCTCCAGATCCTCTACACGCCGATGATTGGCTCAATGGAGAAGATGTTGGTTATTGCACAGTGCTCTGACCAGGAGAACGTTCTCTATGCTTCTGGTCGACTTACTGGTCCTGCTGCTGATTGGTGGGATTCTTACACCGCTGCCCACGATGCTGCTGATACTATTACCTGGGCAGAGTTCACTACACAGTTCAGAAACTACCACATTCTTGCTGGACTGATGAAGATCAAAAAGAAGGAATTTCTGTCACTGAAGCAGGGGAGTATGTCAGCTAGCGAGTACCACGACAGATTCATTCAGCTCTCAAGATATGCACCGGATGAAGTGGCTGCAGATGAGAGGAAGCAAGAACACTTCATCGAAGAACTTAATGGACCTCTGCAATATGCACTAGTGGCTCACTCCTTTCTGTCATTCTAGAGGCTGCTTGACAAGGCCCTAGCCATTGAACACAAGTGTGTTCAGCTGAGGGACATGAAGAGGAAGGCGATCACACAAGGTCAGGGGAGCAGCAGCATTCACCCTCGCTATGTTCCACTCCAGGGTGCATCGGCTCGCACTGGAGGAGGCCAGCGCCCAGCACAGTTCACACCACAAGGGACTCCACCGACTCGTCAGGCTGCCCCCACTGGCACCTTGATGAAATTCTCACGACAGAGTGCAGGCACCACAAGCTACAAGTGTGGTAAGAGTGGGCATTATGCTAATGTTTGTCCATAGAGGATTGCTACTACCCCCATTCAGAACAAACAGCAGACTCCAGGATTTGGCAAGGGATTCAGTATTGCCACGGTTAACCAAGTTAGTGCTAAGGCTATCACTGATGGAGCGGACATCGCAATTGGTATGTTTTATATTAATGCAATTCCTGTAGAAATATTATTTGATTCTGGTGCTACACATTCCTTTATTTTTACTCGGTATACCAATACAAATGAATTACCACTTCAAGCTATGAAAACACCAATGGTAGTAATCACACCTAAAGGGCCTGTTGAGGCAAACTATATGACACACAGATTAACTTTGACAATTATGGGAAGAGAATTCTGGGCTACCCCTATAGTGTTAGAAGAAAGCAGTATAGACCTGATTCTTGGTATGTCATGGCTAAGAAAAGCAAAGACAGTTATACACTGTGCTAGGGGAATTGTAGAACTTACCAGCTCTAAAGGGGAAAGGTTTGAAGTGGAAATTACAGTAACTGCCTCTACTAGACCCATTGTATTTCTAGTGGACGGGAAGTTTGTAGGCAACAACATCCATGTGGTTAGAGATTTCCCTGTTGTCTTTCCAGAGGAATTGCCCGGGATGCCACCAGATAGGGAAGTTGAGTTTGTCATTGATCTCTTACCTGGGACTGCTCCTATTTCTAAACGGCCATACATGATGTCCATAGAAGAGTTAAAAGAATTTAAGAAGCAGTTAACGGAGTTGCAAGAGGCTGGGTACATTTTTCTGAGTTCCTCACCTTGGGGAGCACCGGTATTGTTTGTACAGAAGAAGGATGGTTCGCAACGGATGTGTGTGGACTATAGATCACTTAATGATGTCACCATTAAGAACAAGTACCCTTTACCTCGTATTGAAGACTTATTTGACCAGATGAGAGGTGCTAGGGTGTTCTCCAAGATTGACCTCAGGTCGGGCTACCACCAAATGAAGATTAGACCATCTGATATTCCCAAGACAGATTTCGCTACCCGATATGGTCTATATGAATTCACAGTCATGTCGTTTGGCCTAACTGATGCACTAGCCTATTTTATGAATCTGATGAATAAGGTGTTCATGGATTATCTGGACAGATTCGTCGTGCTATTCATCGACGACATTTTTATTTATTCCAAGAATGATAGTGATCAAGAGGAACATCTGAGTATGGTGCTATAGAAGTTACAGGATAATCAGCTCTATGCCAAATTTACCAAGTGTGATTTCTAGCTTCATGAAGTACCATTCCTCGGGCACATCATCTTCAAAGGAGGAATTTTAGTAGATCCGGCTAAAGTAACAGCGATAGTGGGTTGGAAGATACCAAGTTCAGTTACGGAGGTCCGGAGATTCTTGGGACTTGCAGGATATTATCGACGATTTATTGTGTAACACCTCTAGTGTTACTAGCACTAAAACTTGAGCATAACATCATGTGCATTGACATTTTATATGTTTGTTACACCTAGAGTGCATTCACTAGGTAAAAATTTCAAACAAGTTGTAATGATGTGACCTGATGTGTGGTTAACCCTAGAGTAAGGTACTTAACCCTGAATTAGGGCTTATGGATGTAAGAGAAGCCTAAATGAGTAAATACCTCATAAGACATGAGAAATGATCATAAGATATCACCTTTGATGGACTTTAGTAGTAGAACAACCCTAAAGTACTCAAATCCATAAAAAGAACCCTGGAAAACCCTAAATTGGAACCCTATGGGGGTAACTGTAAATTCTAGGCATTTTTGGACCAAAGTGCAAATATCAAAGTAAAATAGCACCTCAAACCTACTATCTTTCATATTGAAGAATTTGCAAGTTGAATAGTGGAATTTGGACCTATTTGCAAAAAGCACCCCATGAACCATATATGCCTAAGTCTGAAATTCAGTAAATAGGGTTAACTTTGGAGCTCTATATATCTTAGTTCATAAGAAATTTTCCCTAGGTCAACACATCAAATTTATAGAGCTATGATAGGAGTACAACTTTTCTTAAGTGATTAAGCCTTGGTGTTGTACATAAATGGGAGATAAATAGGTTTAATGTCTGGCTGTCAGACCACCCTAAGACTGAATATTGACTGACAATGAGTTCTAATGAACTTTGGACTCGATTCAAGCTTGAGGGAGTAAACAAATTAGCAAGGTCTCTGTAGTAGAATTGTAGCAGATATATAGAGCTACAACTTTGATACAGATGGATTAAGTAGTTACTACATGAAAATCAAAGATCCTGGCTCTTGAAATTGCTCTGTCCGACGCTCTGATGGTGATCGCCATGGTACAGTACTGAAAAAGATCCCCAGGTTCATCGCCCCTCGCCGCCAGTGATCTTGTGCCTGGATTTGCACCGGCTGCTGTGATTCGTGCCCAGCGCAAGTGGAAAATTGAGGGGAGTAAAGATCTTAGCGCTCGGATTGGCTCGGACCCGGTCGACGATGAGCTCGTCGTACCCACTTTGGACTGCGGCTGGCCAAGATGATCCTCACCGGCGTTAGCCGCTTAACAATCACGCGCCACGCGTCTAGAAAGCTTAGCACATTGCAATGAACCTGTGTAGCAAGCCTGTCCATCGCCCGAGAACTTGCCACGGTGAAAACCACGAGTCCCTTGCGCCAGTAACCTCCCCTCTCTCTGGCCGCCAGCGCTTCTCTTCCAAATTGGGCACCACCACAGTTGAGTTATATAAATTGAAGCCTCAGAGAACTCGCTAGGTAATTACGCATCCAACGCACCAGCGCTTGCCTCCAATTGTTCACCAGAGCCACCCAATTTCCCATTTCCCCCAAATCACTCAAAACACCGCCGCGTGAACACCTCGCCGTGGCCAGCCTTTTGCAGGTCAGTTCAAGCTTCCTTAATTGGTGTTCTAGTCTTCCCCATGTTCCCTGTAGCTCATCGACCCATTTGATTGAACTAGACCACACTGGATTGCCCTGAACACCATAGTTTCCTCTCGGTTTCCACCGTCGTCGTGGGCAGACGTGCTCCGGTCCGGATTAGTGAAATTGGTTGTGGGATTCGTGTCGCCGAGGGTAGAATTCGGTGTCGGCCAAGTTAGGGCTCTGGTCATTGAGTATTCTAGCCGGTACAAGTTCGCCGGAGGTGTGTCGTCGCTGTCCACCGTCGTGGACTTGGCGCGGTGAAGAAATAGAAATAGAAGGGGTTTTCTGCAAATGTTAGTGAAACACAGGAATAGTGTCGCGACCCCTTTTCAAGTTGTTCAAATCGCTAGGGACCTTTGTGCAAAATGACAATGCGGGTGCGGGCGCTAGCGTGTTCTCCCTTCCATAGGCCGACTTGGGCTGAATTAAGCCCAACACTATTCATTGTTTCTCTTTTTCTTTTTGCTGACAGATTAGGAAAATTGTAGAAAAATGATCAAATTATGAGACCAATTTTACTGGACTTCTAAATTCACATAGTATTTAATAAAAATAGTTATAAGATTTTTAGACCTAACCAAGAGTTATGTAGTATTTAAGAAAGCCCAAACCTAGACTTTTGGAATTTTAGAAATTATTTAATAACTAGGTGAGTACCTGTGCGTTGCAACGGGAACATATAATACCATGATAACTTATATACAAAATGTGTCTTATATTGTTATAAGAAAATGTTTCATAATCCATTTGTGACCCTAGCCATACATAAATTTTGTTATTTTAATTTAGCTATTTTACTACTACATTGCAACCATCAGTATCATGCAGACTTCGATACATGTCATGATTTGCATGGTCTCATCATTGGAGAGCACGTGCCACACCTGCCTGTAGAAGTTCCGTCGTACATCGTTAGTCATCAGGCATGCACCACCATACACGCTTGCTTAAACAAAAAGGCAAGTGTGTGTTTGCAAAGAGAATTAAAGGCAGACCGGCACAAAAGCTACCCCGACGATGGCGAGTGGTCATTGTTGTCGGTCCTCCTCTGCGTCACCTCCGGCGCCGAGATGATGCCACAATCCTTGATATAGTAGTCGTCGACACGCGCGACATGGTGAGTACAGATGACTCTTGGTTGGGCTGCCAAATGAAGTGCACCCCGGGCTCATCAGTGAGGTAGTACACCTGGTCATTGCACCACCGGATGTGCTACTCCTCTACATACATCTTGTTCGAGGACACTCGCACAACTGCAGCAATGGCCGTCATCCCAGTGCAGAAGAATTCATGACCGGTCAGTGGAGACTTACATGGTAGGTTGGGCTTCAGGTGGATGATGAGCTGGACGGCGTGATGGCGTCGTCGTTGGTTACGGTGCCCAGAACAACCCGAGAGTCGTCGGCATTGGCGACGACCATGAGGTCCCCTTGTTTGACGATGGACAGCGCGGTGCAGCTGCTCTGGACCGCGTCCAAGCGGCGGCTGCGCCGAAGCTTGCCGTACATAGCAGCGCATGCGACCACATAGGACTGCTTCTAGAGGTCGAACTGGCAGTCACCAAGCTTCTTCTCGTCGTCGATGAGCGATGCCAACGCGAGCGTCTCGTGCTAGCGGTGTTTGTTCGAGGTTTCCAAGTAAGAAACATGGATTCATCTTTGGCATTGGTTTATGAAAATGACTCATAAGTCAGATCCATGCAAAAATATTACGGAGAATAAATGTCACACATGCAAAAAAAGGAATTTAAGTTGAAAACATTATTCAAACAAAAGAAATTGCATGCAAGTCTCTTCTTTAAATACTACTCTCTCAATCCAAAAAAATAATTTAATAATCTCGGTGATACTTATCTACTACTACACATTGTGCAAGGGTAGCAGGTGGGCTTTGGGAGAGATGTAGTATATGTTTTTACTATAACAAATGTAGACATAAACACACATGTGGTGAAGTGGTAGCTACGAGCACATTTGCTTGAGGGATCGCGGGTTCGAATCCCCTTGATGCCATTTGTGTTTTTTTAATTTAATTTTAGCTAGGCGTGGCATGTACGTGGGAATAAGAATGGGCTTTGTGGGGAGGGGGAAATGAGAAAGAAAATAGTGCGGGGGGGGGGGGATCGGAAAGACAGAACAGGGAATGGTGAGAATGGACTGTATGGGGAGGGGGGAATCGGAAAGCCAGAACAGGGAATGGGAATGGCAGAACACGGAATGGTAGCCTACCCCTTACCACCTTAATAAGTAGTAGAGACTCCAAAAATCACAAAACTTTTTGGGTAGACCTAGAATGGTATTTAGCGGCCATGGGTGAAGTTTGACATGTGTTGGACATTGTTTGATTCCAAAACCTAAAAACCCTAGCTCCTTAAGAAAAACTGTATAACCCTACTAATGTATTGAACTAGAAAACCCTAGTTTCCCTGGTGCACCGTGAAAAAAAATTGTATTCAAGACAACACTTGATGTACCTTTATTATCATTGCATTTTCATAAGCATCACATGAGCATTCATGGTTATAAATGGTTATGTATAGAAAATGAAGAAGAGATAATTGTTGAAGAAAAAGAGACTACACCTGCACCACTGACTGAAGCTCCACCTGCCAGGAACTATTTTTACTTTGATATTTGTGGAACAGAGCCCGACTCCCCTACAACACAAGGCAAGCCCTGGTGCATTTGCCACCTCCTTGCTGTTTTAAACTTTTATCACCTGAATGATGCATTAGGTGATAGGAGTTGTGTGCTAAACCAATTGCTGCATTTCCTTCCTTGGAACTGTTTACCATTCCTTGATTCATTGTTTTATTAAAAGGTTTTCTAATGCTTAGTCCTGCTTTAGAAAAACAAATGTTTTGTTTTAAAAAAAAGATGATGCTTCAAGTGGAATGGGATATTTTCAAAAATAAAATTTGATCATGGATCCATTATGGCCATGATGGGTTCAACATCAGACAAGATGTACCTCTGCCAGGTACCAAAATTTGGGTTAAAATGATAAAGCTGAGACCGGGCGAGTGACTTGCACGAGAAAGGAAGTCTCGATATAGTGTCTCTGTCTGATTCAATTAAGGATCGTGTTGATGTAGGCTTGCTGATTGAGGACCTTTTAACTGGTCACATGCCTCATCATGGTTAAACTTTGCCTCGAGCAGACTAATACCAGAAAGGCCAACAGGCAATGGGAGTGGAGAGATGGCGAGAGTAGCGTGTACCCTCTCTGGCAAGAGGCTGGAGAGTGGTGTATCTGTGCTCTCGGTTGGCGTGAACTCGGTCTGGTCTTAAGAAACCCGGTGGCAAGTTGACATATGCAAGGGTTAAGTGCTACATATGTCGTGTGATTAGAGATCCCCGTCTGGGTATTAATCGATTCAGATCGTCGTTACTTCTAGGACATGAAGACTTGGTCACTGCCCTATACGTAGCATCCAATAAATTAAAAGGGTTGATAAAAGATGGCTAGTATAGGCCAAGTGCTTGAATTAGGGTAGAAGGAACTCTAGATTCAGGTAATGACTTAACTTGCTATTAAAACTGGATTTTAAGGATCCACTATTAGTAAGCATTTTTGCAAACACAGTCTTGATATTTGAGCAGCCTTACCTTGACTCCCTCAGGCCAGCATATCCTTGAGAGTCTTTTCTTTTGACGGGTAAGACTTGCGAAAGTACACTTTGTACTCAGGGTTTTCAAACCCATGTTGTTGTAGGTGAGGAAACAACAGACTTTTACTGTTTTTGTTCTAAGGTGGTGCCCAAGGAAGAACCCCAACAGTGAAGTGGTGACAGGAGGATGTTGGCCTCCCTCCTGAAAAACGATATACTTTTGTGCGGGAGGGGTTTTTGCCTCCCAAGGTCTGTAATAATTAATACTCTATGCACTCATATACCCTAGTTTTGTAATAACTATAATACCCTTTCTCTATATTTGAATAAATGTAAATTAAGCTATTGTAATTGCTTCCGCTAATCTTTCCTCCGATGTGATGTAATATCTGCGTGACGGGTGAAGCGCTCTTGGGCAAGGATTTGAGGATACAGGTACCAAACTTGTCGAGTGATTATGTGCATCTACAGGGTTGTCCAAAGTCCGTTGGACAAGGACAACTATAGGTGGGCCTAATAACTTGGGAGGTTCCGTCACAGCTGGTATCGGAGCGAAGCCCATCTTTTTAGATGGTACGAAGCATTTTCAAATACTTATCCAAGAAATATTCTTTCATTCTTACCTTGCCTCTTTCTAGAGGTTCTCATCTTGTAAGACCAGATAATGGAGTGCAATATAGAGGAAGTCGGGGATCAATGGTGGTTGATTCAGTAATTATCGGGTTACGCATGCATCATGTTTAAAAATTATACTAATAAATCTTCCCCTCTTATGGAGATATGGCACGTACAAGGAAAACTACACGCAAATCTACTGGACCTTTGGGCGTGCCTCATCATCAGTTAGCCCCCAGACATGAAGGGAGCAACAGTGGCTCCAACGACCCCATTGGAGACCTGGAAGCTAAAGTGCAGCAACTTCGATTCGAGCTACGCATCAGAATAGGGCACGGGAGCAGGACAGTCAGCGTATAGCTGAATTGTCAGCCGAAGTCAGCCGCTTGCGGTTTGAGATCTCAGAACAAGACTCAACCATTGATTGAGCCATCAACTCACACTCGATCGCTTGGCATAGCGAAGCAAAAGCTCGAGCTCGTGTGGATGAGCTTAGCGCGACCCTTGATAACCTGCAAGTATACTGTAATACTCTACATGAGGAAGTACATGTACTGTATGGTCGACTGCACCCGAACGTGCCCTCTGACACTGCTGCAATGGAAGTCGGACCCTCAAGAATAGCAAACATAGGACCTGAGGGGGAGTTGGATCTTTTTAAGCCCCCTCCTTCTATGAACCTGGCTGACGAGCGGTCTCCTCTAGCAGACAATGAAGCCACAAAAGACGATGTAGACTAGAATAGTATAGTTTAGATATTATACTAATGTAAAATAAGTATTGTGGGCATGTTGTACGCTAGAGTCTGTAAAATTACATTTTGGTAATGTAATATGATGGTATATGTTGGGATGTTATATTTTTCCCAAATGTTTCTTTGCCTCAGATGCCATCCCGGACTCGCGCAAACGATGGTGCAGGAACTTCCCGCGGTCGGGAAGCTACTCCTAACCCGCCACATGTACCCCTGACACTGGCCGAGGCTATCACTATCTTGGTCAATGCTACTGTAGATAATACCCGCTTCTTGCGTGAAATGGCGGGTAACCAGTTCCAGCAGCAGTATGGCGGCAGAGCTCCTCCACAAGGACCCCGTGAAACTACATATCTGGACTTCTTGGAAACTCGTCCCCCACTCTTTATTAAAGCAGAAGAACCTCTAGAAGCTGATGAGTGGGTAAGAATGATCGAGCAGAAGTTCGGTTTGATTTGTTGCATGGAAATCCAGAAGCCATTGTTTGCTGCTCAACAACTGAGAGGGTCTGCCAACAATTGGTGGGTGAATTTTGTAGCAGTTCAACCAGCTAGACATC
This sequence comes from Zea luxurians, assembly GCA_029449295.1. Classification (NCBI taxonomy): domain Eukaryota; kingdom Viridiplantae; phylum Streptophyta; class Magnoliopsida; order Poales; family Poaceae; genus Zea; species Zea luxurians. The sequence goes on from JAOPSE010000009.1 coordinate 121,322,311, forward strand.
AAATCACTGGGAGGAGTTCAAGATAGCATTCCGTGAGCACTATATTCTAGAAGGAGTGCTCCACATGAAACAAGAAGAATTCATCCGGTTAAAGCAAGGGGGAGATACTGTAATGCAGTATCTCAACAAATTTAATCATCTATCCCAGTATGCCATCGATCAAGTAAATACATATCTGAAGAAAAAGAATTGTTTTATGAGAGGACTCAACGATAGGCTTCAAAGGAAAATGGTCACCTGTCTGGACCTTACTTATAGCAGAGCTGTCAGCACAGTGTTGGAAGTAGAAGCCAAGAATGCAGGCCATGGGAAAACAAAGGGATTTGGAGGTGATAGGTCTAATCAGGGACATGAGAAGCGAACCAGAATGGTGATCCGACCTTTTAATCAGAATCGTTCTTCGCCTCGCCCACCCTCCTATCCATTTAAACAACCTGTTTTCATTCATCCTAACACTGCCCCTACTTTCACAAATCAGCCGAGTGTCTCGGGTACTCGTTTCCCTGCCCTCCCTAGTTCTTCAACTGGCTGCTTCAATTGTTGAAAGTCTGGTCATTTTATAAAGGACTATCCATACCCGAAGCATAATAAATTCAACACTAAGCAGAACTCTGGGAGCTCCAATCAAGGTAAAGGGAACGTGGCTAATAATTCAACGGGCAAAAATGTCAAGAAGACAAGACGAATTTATTATACTTAAGTGGCCACTACACCGAAAGGCGAGCCGGTAATGATGGGTATGTTCCTTGTGGCCAATTACCCAGCAGTCCTTCTCTTTGATTCTGGTGCCTCACATACTTTCATAAGCAAGAATTTCGTGGAAAAGCATTGCATTCCTTGCACTGAATCAAGGGAAGAATTTATTATCCATTCACCTAGGGGGCAAATATTTACTAAGGAAGCAGCCTTCCATGTGCCAATAACATTGGCTGAACAGGAATTTCCCACCAAAATGATTGTGTTAAAAGGGCAAGACATAGATGTAATTCTAGGCATGAATTGGTTAGCCCAGCATAAAGCTATCCTCAACACTGACTTAAGGACCATCAGGTTGAGTCATGGCCATGAAGAAGTTCTCTTATCCATCCCCGTAGCTATCCCAGCAAAACCATTTGGGCGGGTCTACGAAGCCATCGTGCTGGAAATCCAGGATATTCCAGTAGTGTGTGAATTCCCGGATGTCTTTCCTAAAGATCTGCCTAGATTACCTCCAGAAAGGGATGTAGAATTTGTGATTGAACTAAAGCCTGGTACGACTCCTATTTCTAGATGGTCGTACCGAATGCCACCTAATGAATTGGCGGAACACAAGATTCAATTACAAGACTTGCTAGAAAAGGGATTCATTAGGCCCAGTTCATCACTTTGGGGATGTCCCGAAATTTTTGTCAAGAAGAAGGATCAAACGCTTCGAATGTGCGTGGTCTACAGACCCCTTAATGAGGTCACTATCAAAAACAAGTACCCTCTTCCCCGGATCAATATTATATTTGATCAACTTACTGGAGCTCGGGTATTCTCCAATATTGACCTCAGATCAGGGTATCATCAGATCCGTTTTCGACCCGAAGATATACCCAAAACTGCATTCACCTCACGGTATGGATTGTTTGAATATTTGGTTATGTCCTTCAGATTGACAAATGCTCCAGCCCACTAGACGTATTTACAGATCGTATTAACGCGCTTAAGGGAACACCAATTATAAGCTAAATTCAGCAAATGCGCATTTTGGTTGGAGGAAATCCAATTTTTGGGACATGTATTGTCTGCAAATGGGATTGCGGTTGATCCCAGCAAGGTCAAGGATATTCTAGAGTGGAAACCACCAACAACAGTACATTAAGTCCGAAGTTTCCTTAGACTAGCTGGTTATTACTGTTCATTCTGGATTTCTCCAAGATTGTGAAACCAATCACAAGTTTGTTGAAGAATCATATGAAGTTTGACTGGTCCTCAAAATGCAATGAAGCCTTCGAGCAGCTAAAGATATTATTAACCACTGCTCCAATATTGGCTCAACCGGATATAGAAAAGCCTTTTGATGTGTATTGTGACACATCAGGCAGTGGGCTCGGGTGCGGTCTTAATGCAAGAGGGCCGAGTCATCGCCTATGCTTGAAGACAGCTACGCCGGCATGAGGAGCACTACCCAACTCATGATTTGGAGTTAGCCACAGTTGTTCATGTCCTCAACATATGGCGTCATTATCTACTAGGAAATACCTGCCAATTATATACCGATCATAAAAGTCTGAAGTATAATTTTACCCAGTTAGAACTAAACATAAGGCAGAGGAGATGGCTTGAGCTAATTAAGGATTATGATTTAGAAATCCACTATCACCTAGGAAAAGCCAATGTGGTGGCAGATGCACTAAGTCGCAAGGCTTCCTGCCATTGTCTTACGGTAAGGACCTCTGACACCACACTATGTCAAGAAATAGAAAAGTTAAACATGGGAATGATACAACATGGAACTTTGACCCAATTGAAGCTTGAATCAGTTCTTCTGCAAAAGATTATTGATGCCTAAAGAAGTGATAAGAGTATGAAACATATTCGGGAGAAAACAGAAGCCGACAGAGCTAATTGCTTCAAAAAGGATGATCAAGGCATAGTATGGTATTTTGGATAAAGCTCATCTTAGTCGATATTCGATTCATCCCGGAAGTACTAAGATGTATCAAAATTTAAAGCAACACTATTGGTGGACGAAAATGAAGATTAAGATTGCATGCTATGTGTCAAGATGTGACAAATGTAGGCGTGTCAAGGTAGTACATATGAAGACAGCTGGACCACTGCAATCTTTGTCTATCCCAACGTGGAAATGGGAGGACATTAGCATGGACTTCATTATGGGATTACCCAGGACAGCAAAAGGATTTGCTTCTGTATGGGTTATAATTGATCGAATTACGAAGATCGCCCACTTTCTTCCCATCAAAGTGAAGTATACAGTGGCCACGTATGCGGAACTTTACATTGCTCGTATTCTCAGCTTGCATGGGGTTCCAAAAACAATTGTGTCGGATCGCGGATCACAATTTGTATCCAAATTTTGGGAAGAACTCCACAAATCTCTAGGTACTAAGCTACTCCATAGTTCGGCATATCATCCTCAAACAAGTGGACAAACTGAGAGGGTAAACCAAATACTCGAAGATATGTTGCGAGCATGTGTCCTGGAGTTTCCGCAGAAATGGGATGAATGTCTGCCATTGGCAGAATTTTCTTATAATAACAGCTATCAAGAGAGCATTAAGATGGCACCATTCGAGGCACTGTATGGACGACGGTGTCGGACACCCTTAAATTGGTCAGAACCATGAGAACAGTGGTATTTTAGGCCTGATTTAGTCAAAGAAACAGAAGCAAAGGTTCAACGGATAAGGTATCACTTGAAAGAAGCTCAAGCTCAGCAGAAAAGTTATGTAGACAAACGACGTTGACCCTTGTTCCTTCAAGTCAATGATTATGTGTACCTGAAAGTATCACCAATGAAGGGTGTGAACCGCTTCGGGGTAAAAGGGAAGTTGGCACCCCAATACATTGGTCTGTTTCTCATTCTTGAACAATGTGGACCAGTGGCATATCGACTCCAACTACCTGAAGCATTGTCCGTAGTACATAATGTGTTCCATGTATCTCAATTGAAGAAGTGCCTTCGGTTTCTGGATCGAAACATTGATATTGAGGATGTTGTCTTAGAACCAGACTTGACCTATTCTGAACATCCTATTTGAGTCTTGGATCAAAAGGACAGGATCACCCAAAAAAGGACTCTTAAGTTCTATAAGATACAGTGGAACCAACATAGTGAAGATGAAGCACATGGGAGACTCAAGACTTCTTAGAAAAGAATTTCCCTAGCTTTTTAGCTTCATATGGCTTGTAAGATATGTACATTGGGTTGTAAAGGAAAAGTAAACCCCATACAACCCCTGCTTTGTAAGACAAATAAGGAAATAAAGATGTGACGTGTTTCCTTTTCCATTACTTACCCTAGGACCTTAAATCTCGGGACGAGATTCTTTTATGGGGGGAAGGATGTAACACCTCTGGTGTTACTAGCACTAAAACTTGAGCTAAACATCATGTGCATTGACATTTTATATGTTTGTTACACCTAGAGTGCATTCACTATGTAAAAATTTCAAACAAGTTGTAATGATGTGACCTGATGTGTGGTTAACCCTAGAGTAAGGTACTTAATCCGGAATTAGGGCTTATGGATGTAAGAGAAGCCTAAATGAGTAAAAACCTCATAAGGCATGAGAATTGATCATAAGATATCACCTTTGATGGACTTTAGTAGTACAACAACCCTAAAGTACTCAAAACCCTAAAAAGAACCCTGAAAACCCTAAATTGGAACCCTATAGGGGGTAACTGTAAATTCTAGGCACTTTTGGACCAAAGTACAAATATCAAAGTAAAAGAGCACCTCAAACCTACTATCTTTCATATTGGAGAATTTGCAAGTTGAATAGTGGAATTTGGACCTATTTGCAAAAAGCACCCCATGAACCATATATGCCTAAGTCTGAAATTCAATGAATAGGGTCAACTTTGGAGCTCTATATCTCCCAATTCATAAGAAATTTGCCCTAGGTCAACACATCAAATTTGTAGAGCTATGATAGGAGTACAACTTTGTTTAAGTGATTAAGCCTTGGTGTTGTACATAAATGGGAGATAAATAGGTTTGAAGTCTGGCTGTCAGACCACCCTAAGACTGAATATTGACTGACAGTGAGTTCTGATGAACTTTGGACTCGATTCAAGCTCGAGGGAGTAAACAAATGAGCAAGGTCTCTATAGTTGAAATGTAGCTGATATATAAAGCTACAACTTTGATACAGATGGATAAGTAGTTACTACATGAAAATCAAAGATCCTGGCTCTTGAAATTGCTCTGTCAGACGCTCTGATGGTGATCGCCATGGTACAGTACTAAAAAAGATCCCCAGGTTCATCGCCCCTCGCCGCCAGTGATCTTGTGCCCGGATTCGCACCGGCCGCTACGATTCGTGCCCAGCACGAGTGGAAAACTGAGGGGAGTAAAGATCTTAGCGCTCAGATTGGCTCGGACCCGGTCGACGATGAGCTCACCATACCCACTTAGACTGCGGCTGGCCGAGATGATCCTCACCGACGTTAGCCGCTTAACGATCATGCGCCACATGTCTAGGAAGCTTAGCACATCGCAATGAACCTATGTAGCAAGCCTGTCCATCGCCCAAGAACTTGCCACGGTGAAAGCCACGAGTCCCTTGCGCCAGTAACCTCCCTCTCTCCGGCCGCCAGCGCTTCTCTTCCAAATTGGGTGCCACAGCCATTGAGTTCTATAAATTGAAACCTCAGAGAACTCCGCTAGGTAATTACGCATCCAACGCACCAGCGCTTGCCTCCAATTGTTCACCAAAGCCGTCCAATTTCCCATTTCCCCCAAATCAGTCAAAACACCGCCGTGTGAACACCTCGCCATGGCCAGCCTTCTGTAGGTCAGTTCAAGCTTCCTTAATTGGTGTTCTAGCCTTCCTCGTATTCCCTGTAGCTCGCCGACCCATTTGATTGAACTAGACCACACTGGATTGCCCTGAACACCATAGTTTCCTCTCGGTTTCCGCCGTCGTCGTGGGCAGACGTGCTCCGGTCCAGATTAGTGAAATTGGTTAAGGGATTCGTGTTGCCGAGGGTAGAATTCAGTGTCGGCCAAGTTAGGGCTCTGGTCATTGAGTATTCTAGTCGGTACAAGTTCGCCGGAGGTGTGTCGTCGCCGTCCACCGTCGTGGACTTGGCGCGGTGAAGAAATAGAAATAGAAGGGGTTTTCGGCAAACGTCAGTGAAACACAGGAATAGTGATGCGACCCCTTTTCAAGTTGTTCAAATCGCCAGGGACCTTTGCGCAAAACAACAACGCGGGCGCGGGCGCGCGCGTGTTCTACCTTCTGTAGGCCGACATTGGCTGAATTAAGCCCAACACTATTCATTGTTTCTCTTTTTCTTTTTGCTGACAGATTAGGAAATGTGTAGAAAATTGTAGAAATGGTAAAATTATGAGACCAATTTTACTGGACTTCTAAATTCACATAGTATTTAATAAAAATAGTTATAAGATTTTTAGACCTAACCAGGAATTATGTAGTATTTAAGAAAGCCCAAACCTAAACTTTTGGAATTTTAGAAATTATTTAATAACTCCAAAAATCACAAAACTTTTTGGGTAGACCTAGTATGGTATTTAGAGCCCATGGGTGAAGTTTGACATGTGTTGGACATTGTTTGATTCCAAAACCTAAAAACCCTAGCTCCTTACGGAAAAACTGTCTAACCCTACTAAGGTATTATCCTAGAAAACCGTAGCTTCCCTGGTGCACCATGAAGGAAAATCGTATTCAAGACACCACTTGATGTACCTTTATTATCATTGCATTTTCATAAGCATCACATGAGCATTCATGGTTATAAATGGTTATGTATAGAAAACAAAGAAGAGATAACTGTTGAAGAAGAAGAGACTACACCTGCACCACCGACTGAAGCTCCACCTGCCGGGAACTGTTTTTACTTTGATATTTGTGGAACAGAGCCCGACTCCCCTACAACACAAGGCAAGCCCTGGTGCATTTGCCACCTCCTTTTTGTTTTAAACTTTTATCACTTGAATGATGCATTAGGTGATAGGAGTTGTGTGCTAAACCAATTGCTGCATTTCCTTCCTTGGAACTGTTTACCATTCCTTGATTCCCTGTTTTATTAAAAGGTTTTCTAATGCTTAGTCCTACTTTAGAAAAACAAATGTTTTGTTTTAAATAAAAGATGATGCTTCAAGTGGAATGGGATATTTTCGAAAATAAAATTTGATCGTGGATCCATCATGGCCATGATGGGTTCAACATCGGACAAGATGTACCTCTGCTAGGTACCAAAATTTGGGTTAAAATGATAAAGCTGAGACCGGGCGGGTGACTTGCACGAGAAAGGAAGTCTCAGTGTAGTGTCTCTGTCTGAGTTGATTAAGGACCGTGTCGATGTAGGCTTGCTGATTGAGGACCTTTTAACTGGTCACATGCCTCATCATGTGTAAGCTTTGCCTCGGGCAGACTAATACCAGAAAGGCCAACATGCAATGGGAGTGGAGAGATGGCGAGAGTAGCGTGTACCCTCCGTGGCAAGACGCTGGACGGTGGTGCATCTGTGCTCTCGATTGGTGTGAACCCGGTCTGGTCTTAAGAAACCCGGTGGCGAGTTGACATATGCAAGGGTTAAGTGCTACATATGTCATGTGATTGGAGATCCCCAGCTGGGTATTAATCGATTCGGATCGCCGTTACTTCTCAGACATGAAGACTTGGTCACTGCCGTACACGTAGCATGCAGTAAATTAAAAGGGTTGATAAAAGATGGCTAGTATAGGCCAAGTGCTTGAATTAGGGTAGAAGGATCTCTAGATTCAGGTAATGACTTAACTTGCTAATAAAACTAGATTTTTAAGGATCCACTATTAGTAAGCATTTTTGCAAACAGAGTCTCAATATTTGAGCAGCCCTACCTTGACTCCCTCATGCCAGCATATCCTTGAGAGTCTTTTCTTTTGACGGGTAAGACTTGCGGAAGTACACTTCGTATCAGGTTTTTCAAACCCATGTTGTTGTAGGTGAGGAAACAGCAGACTTTTGTTGTTTTTGTTCTAAGGTGGTGCCCAAGGAAGAACCCCAACAGTGAAGTGGTGACGGGAGGATGTTGGCCTCCCTCTTGAAAAACAATATACTTTTGTGCGGGAGGGGTTTTTGCCTCCCAAGGTCTGTAATAATTAATACTCTATGCACTCATATACCTTGGTTTTGTAATAACTATAATACTCTTTCTCTATATTTGAATAAATGTAAATTAAGCTATTGTAATTGCTTCCGCTATTCTTTCCTCCGATGTGATGTAATATCTGTGTGACGGGTGAAGCGCTCTTGGGCAAGGATTTGACGATACAGGTACCAAACTTGTCGAGAGATTATGTGCATCTACAGGGTTGTCCAAAGTCCGTTGGACAAGGACAACTGTAGGTGGGCCTAATTACTTGGGAGGTTCTGTCACATATTGAAGGAGTTTCTAAGATAGCGAAGCCTATGACCTCATTGTTAGAGAAGGGAAAGGAGTTCAAATGGACCTAGGAATGCCAAGAGAGTTTCAACCAGTTGAGGTTTAAGTTAATGTCAGCCCTAGTGTTGGTTATGCCAGATCTACAGAAGAATTTTGATATATATTGTGATGCAAGTCGCCAGGGCTTAGGATGTGTGCTTATGCAAGAAGGACACGTCATCGCCTACGCGTCTCACCAGTTGCAGAAACATGAGTTGAACTACCCCACTCATGACTTAGAATTGGCAACCGTAGTGCATGCACTCAAGATATGGAGACACTATATTATGGGGACTAAGTGCAAAGTCTACACCGATCACAAGAGCTTAAAATACATCTTCACTCAGAAGGATCTCAACATTAGCAACGCCAATGGTTGGAGCTCATCAAGGACTATGACTTGGAAATTCACTATCATCCGGGCAAGGCGAATCTGGTTGCAGATGCCTTGAGTCGGAAGGAGCATGTCCATGTAGCTATTGTAACCCAGTTACCCGATTAGTTAGCAGAAGATTTTGAGAAGCTCAATCTAGGGATAGTTTCTCATACTGAAGGAATCACTATTGAAGTGGAACCTACCTTGGAGCACGAAATCCGTAAGGGTCAGTTTGGTGATGCTAAAATACAAGAAATCAAAGATCTGATTACTGAAGGTAGAGGTCCAGAATTCATGGAGGATGAGCAAGGCACAATATGGTTCAAGAATCGGATATGTGTTCCTAAGATTGATAGCCTTTGTGAGACTATACTGAAGGAAGCCCATGACTCTGATTATTCTATTCATCCTGGGAGCACTAAGATGTATCAAGATTTGAAGCAGAAGTACTGGTGGTATGGGCTGAAAAGAGATGTGGCTGCACATGTGGCTATGTGTGATGTGTTTCAAAGAGTCAAAGCTGAACACCAAAGACCAGCTGGATTACTGCACCCGCTAAAGGTACCCGAATGGAAGTGGGAAGAAATCGGTATGGATTTCATTATCGGGTTGCCTCGCACCTCAATGGGTTATGATTTCATATGGGTGATTGTGGATAGACTGACCAAAGTGGCTCACTTCATTCCGGTCAAGACCACTTATAAAGGATCTCAGTTGGCAGAGTTATACATGGCTCGGATTATGTGTTTACATGGGGTACCAAAGAAGATCGTTTCTGATAGAGGATCATAGTTTACCTCTAGATTTTGGAAAAGCTTCCATGAGAAAAAGGATACAAAGTTGAGCTTCAGTTCGGCCTATCATCCTCAAATGGATGGCCAAACTGAAAGGACCAATCAAGTACTAGAGGATATGTTGAGAGCATATGCCCTTCAGCATGGAGGCAATTGGGACAAGAGTCTACCATATGCTGAGTTCTCATATAATAATAGTTATTAGGCCAGTCTAAAGATGTCACCATTTGAGGCTTTATATGGCAGGAAGTGTAGGACTCCTCTATATTGGGATCGGACTGGAGAAAGATAGTTCTTTGGGCCTAAACTTGTCCGAGAGGCAGAAGAACAAGTCCGTATAATCTGGGAGAACTTGAGGGTAGCACAGACCAGGCAAAAGCGCTATGCTGATAATCGAAGAAGACCACTGGAGTTTGAAGAAGGTGATCATGTGTACCTCAAGGTGTCACCACTTCGTGGAATGAGGAGATTCAAAGTTAAGGGCAAATTATCCCCTCGTTTTATTGGACCCTTCAGAATCTTTAGACGAGTTGGGGAGATGGCCTACTAGCTTGAGTTACCTGATCATTTATCTGATGTGCATGATGTATTCCACGTGTCTCAACTTAAGAAGTATCTCCATGTTCCTGAGGAACAGCTACCAATGGAAGAACTCAGTGTTCAGGGTGATTTAACTTACATAGAATATCCTATCAAGATTCTTGATACTTTGACTCGAGTTACAAGAAATAAAGTGATAAAGATGTGCAAAGTACAATGGAGTCACCATGGAGAAGATAAAGCTACTTGGGAGAGAAGAAGAGCTTTGGATAGAATTTCCCCATCTTTTCACTAGTCCTTCCTAAATCTCGAGGACGAGATTCTTGTTAAGGGGGGTAGGATTTGTAATACCCAAAAATGTAAAATGAAAACATAGTTGATTTACATACATGTTTTTGCCTCTGTTTATTATAACATGTGAACCAACACTTCAAAAGTCATTAATCAACTAATGACACCTAAAACAATATGTGCATCATGCTGATGACTTTATTTGTGTGTGCATATGTTAGTAATAAAATTTTATAGAAAGACATTAATGTTCAAAATAGAATTTAGATTTAGATTGGCATTTTAGAATTTGAGAAAGAGAAGGAAGAACCATACAAAATAAAGGATATAGAGGTATAAGTAAATATAAAATTGTTTATACTAATATTTGAGATTGTACATTTAACCTAAGTATGAACTTCACAAATATAAATTCAAATTTGAAATCTAAATTTGAAAAGGAAGAAAAGAAAAAGGAAATGCAAAAGAAAAAGGAAAAGAACCCAACTGGGCTCGCTGTACCACTTTCGATCCATTAGGCTTCGCATCCACGTGGCCCAGGGCAGATGGATGGCGCCGACATGTGGACCACCTCTGTAAGATGCACGCGTGCCCAGCTACACTGATGGAAGGGTCCCACTGGTCAGTCGACCGATCACGCGTCTGCCGTCATGCGCTCATGGATTCTGTGACCCTTACTCCTGAACCTCTCGCGTCGCTAAACCCTCAAACCACCATAGCCGCCGCGGGTGAGTGAAGGAAGGAAATGGATTACCACCGGTGACTATCGTCCCCGTTGCCGCACTACCTTCGGAATTCAGAGCCGAGGCTTCGCCTTTCCGCGAGGAGTACTTTTGCGGTGTCACGGTGATTGTAGGACCATCGGGGCGCAAGCAATTTCTCGCCGGAGGTCGTCTCCACCACGGCTCCGTGAACTGCCCGTGCGCAACCTCGTCCTCGGTGAGTTCCGAACTCGTGAAGTTCGCCTCATCGTCCTTCATGCGTAGCACCACTTTATTCAAAGTCTAGGCAATAGTTCACCGGTTTAGCCATGGCCGGACATGGTCACCGCCGCGGGTCTGGGCAGTGCCGCTGTGTTCCGGTGTCTGGTGGGGCGGGGGCTCTCTGGTCGTGGATTTCATGGTGAACGGCTGTGATTAGAAGATAGCGTATCATTTCGTTTGATAGGATCCGGGCCGTGGATCAAAGATCCGATGGACGCAAAAGAATCGTATTAATATAGATTCCGAGCCGTTGGATTCAGCTCCAATGGCTCCTGTAGAATACCGGTTCGCGCGATTTGTGATTTAATCCGGGCGCTCGGTTTTTAATCTGACGGTCAGGAACCATTGGTACCCTTTTGGTCAGTTAGTTTTGCGTCTAGGTCCTTAAATTATTTTAGAATCAACCCGCAGTCCTCGGGCGGTGTTCACTGAGTCTTAGGAAGATTTACACCGAGACACCTGTACCATCCTAATTTTATGCACGTAGTATTGGGAGTTAGAAAATCAGGGAAATTCATTTAGAAAATGAATTTTTAATATAAAAACAATTCCTAGAACTTGTTTAATTCATAGAAAACTCATATTTAGTCCAAATTGATCCATTCCTGTTTCTATAATTTTGTAATATTATTGTTTATCAACTAGTGTCACTGTTTTGACATAAAAACTATATTAATATTTAGTCTCCTAATTAATCTTGTAACTATCACATGGAACCTTTGGAAATTCATATCTTAGAATCCATAACTCCAAATTTAATGATTCTTTTTCCTATGATCTCATTTTAATATGTAGATTATTAATATGTATTTTGTATCATGTTTGGAGTGATGTTAATTTATCCTTTATACTATGCTTGTTTGTATTGTGGCGAGTAGAAGAGCCAGTGGGCGAGGATCTGGGTGTTCAGCAAGTAGAAGTTGCTGAGCAGTAGCTCATTGAAGGCAATTTGAGCTCTTGATCACTTTTATTACCCAATAATGTTCTTTATTATCACTTATCCATGCATAGGCTTAATTTTGATGGGACCCAATAGGTCACCCTAGTCTTGTTATCTTTTTACCTTGTTCACCACTGAATTATTTGGGTAGTTTTGCTATTGCTCTATATGGTTTTGGGTTTAATATTACATTATGTTCATCTTCCAATTATACTGTTATTTTATTTATTATTCATGTTAAGATCATTATTTTTAATTAGAACATGGAGCTTAACTTGAGAAACACGTGCCACCACAAGGGTGGAATGGGACGCCCTTGGCTGACTAACTAGGAAAGATAGTGGAGGACTACCTTATCCAGTAGGGGCAAGGGCAGTAGGGGAGTAGGCATGTAGGGAGATTTCCGGGTTGATTTTGCTGCGATGGCGGTCAGACGAGGGATTCCTGCATTGCTCTTCCTAGAAACTATAGTGGGTTTTCTGAAGCTAGTGGAACTTTGTAAAGGCCTTGTAGTGTTACCCTGCCTTGCTTCCTTGGTAGAGGTGTATGGGATTCATGACCCCTTGGCAGATGGGTAACATGACTTGTGGGTACAGGGTACACCCTCTGCAGAGTGTAAAACTGGTATACTAGATGTGCTCGCGATCATGAGCAGCTCAGGACTCTCGCATGATTAAATTATGGAACTAAATTCAATTTGTCATTTGCATTTCATGGGATTTATTAATAATTTTGTTATATTATTATTATGGTTTGGTATTTACTTACATCTAGTAATGGCTAATAAAATTTGACCAACTTATTAAAAGCAATGCTCAGCTTTAACCCCTATTATTGATCAGCCTTATACTTCACATGAACTCCCACCTTTGGTGAGTTCATGCACATTATTCCCCACGACTTGTTGAGCTATGATCTTTTGTGAGCTCACACTTGCGATATATTAATCTCCCAGTCAACTTTATGACGCCATGGATGGACTCTTAGTTCGTTTTATATTAATCATTTATTTCTGATATTGTGACATTTATCTCTATACACTCTGTTATTATATGTGTCGTTCTTCCTTGGCGCACATATGAGACGCACCCAGCTTTATCCCTTAAATCTGGGTGTGACAAACTTTCCTTTCCCCCTTGCTTTCGGACAAGAAAGCAGTAATCAGGGTAAACAAGCCCGATAAGATCGAAAACCCTGTTCAGCCTATTTTTCGCTCGAGCGCCAAAGGCAACTGTCATGGCTTCGTCTTCTGTCCTCGAGTAGGCTCCAAGTGGCTCATCACTCGTTGCCTCTATAGCGTCTAGCCAGTCATCATTTGGCTCATCAAATTGGCTTCTGTACCGGAAGGTGTACTTTAGATAAACCAAGCCACTTTGGCTGGAGCCAACGACAACTTCCTTTGGCATTTCCCATTCATTTGCAAGAGCCCATACTTTGCAAGCAATGTGCTCTTGAACTAAATCTCTCGTGCCAATGTAGGTGCATATGGTGTTGAAGGCCATTTGGCACGCTTATACTTCATTCCCAAGTGTGATTGATGGCCTTCTAATGCCAAAGCGTGACCATATAGGACATTGAATGACGCCCCTCACATCCTCCCTCTGATATAGGTCATTCTTCATGTAAAACCATTGCTTCATCCAAGAGCCCGGCCACTTCCTTCGAAATGTAGGCACAGGGTAATTTGCCTCAGAGCGGGGCACGAAGCTGTAACAGCCGAAGTTATTATGATATTGTTCTTTTCCTGTCGCCTTCGTCTCGTAAGATAACTCGTGAATGTTGTAGAAGCACTTAGCATCCAGCTCCAGTCCCTAACTCCTCATGGCCCATATAAAACCCCCACTTTGATAAGAGCTTCGGGGGTAAGTTGATGAAGGAATATCTCAAATGTCTTCAAAACCTCAACCAATATCTTGTGGAGCAGAAAGCGAAGCCCAGCTTTCATGAAGCTCTTGAAAAGTACTACCTCATTAGATTCAGGAAGGGGAACGGTGCTTTCTCCCCGAGCCCTCACTATGGAAACATCATGAAAATATTTGACTTTCATCGTTTCAATTTGCCCTTGTTTGACAGTTGATTTCCCAAAAACAACATGGCTCAGCCTCCACGATCGATCTTCGACATCTTCATTCCCACTCTTCATGTCAAAACTGTAGCTATCGTTGGAGTCCTCAGACAACCAAGCCAACATCTCAATGGTGATTTTCTCTGTGTTGGTCTTCTCCATAGCTTCATAAAACCCAGACAGTGCAGGGTCTATGATCTTCTTCTCCTCATCCATTCAGGTGATGGTTGAGCAGATGTCGAAGCTCAAAAGACAATCGAGCTTGCAAAAGAGAAGAAGGCTAGAATGGCAAACACGGCGCAAACAGCTAGATCGCACGAAAAATATTTACGACTCGGCCTTCTATATATATACTCAGAGCCCCACAGCTCGGTGGGTCCTACGGTTTAGAATGATTCGCTATTCTAGCAAAGGGAAGGTGTTTTTTCGGACCTTTGGCTAAAGGCCTTCGTTCACATCGTAGTCTGAATTTGTTACAAAGGAACAAATCAATACTGCGAGGGACTACTGTTGGGGGCCTTCCTCTTCCGAAGGTCCTCAAAAACTTGATTAACCATTTGTTTTCAGCATGATATAGATTATTATAGGGAGCTTCAGATTCAGGATGGAAGTTTCTCCCCATAATAAAGGCAAACGAGGTGAAGATATGACCCGAAGGTGATAAGAATGAACACCGAAGCTATGACCAGAGAATAACAGCTTCGGCTTATAGTGGTGATGAAGACTGAACATGATGTCGACCGAAAGGGAAAAAGACTAGCTAGTCCTTAATGATTTATGTTATGATCATAAGTAAATGTCAGGGACATAATTGCACTTTTACCCGGGCTGCGTCCCGTACCTATAAATAGGTGAACAGTAGCACCGTACTGTTCACGCTAGATTGTAATAACTCTTATGTCAACACCTTCGAGCAAGCCGAATGTATCAATGTAATACAGATTCTGTTAATACTCATGCATATTTTACGGAATTCAAATATGAATGAATCAATGAGTGATATTCGCTATTTTTTCATCTCTTTGTATTCTTGTTTACTTATAAGATGATGAAGGCATGTCCTTCATGAGCTTCGTCCGATGATCATTATGTCCATGGGGAGATAATGCTTCGGAAGACGAAGGTCTTTAATACTTAACAATTGTGTTGCCTTGTTCTTGACTCACAGCATTTGGGAACAAGTGACCAACATATAGCGATCTCTTTAAGGGTTTAGATAGATCAAAAGTAGACAAAATTAATGAATTAATTGATGCCCTTAATGAGAAGGATAGGTTGTTAGAAAAACAAGAGGATATCCTTTATGAAGAACATGATAAATTTGTTAATGTTATCTCTTGGTTTAGAGGTAAAGAAAAATGAAAAACTTTCTTCTGAATTGTCTTCTTGCAATGAGTGTATTTCTAGCCTTAATAGGTTAAATGCTGATTTGAATGCTAGCATAGAAAAACTGAATGTTGCTAGTCCATCTGTGGAGCATGTTTCCATTTGCAATAGATGTAAAGCTTTTGACATTGATGTGTAGGATGATGCTTCTATTATTTCTAAGTTGAATGCTGAAGTTGCCAATCTTAATGCTCAACTTAAAATTTGCAAAAATGATTGTGAGAAGATAAAATTTGTCAGGGATGCCTACACCATTGATAGACATCCCTCCATTAAGGATGGACTTGGTTTCCAAAAGGGAACCAAGAACTTAACAAACCAAAGGGCCTCCAATCCCATCAAGGAGAAATGGAAGGCACCCTTGGCTAGTAGTTCACATTCTTTTTATGACAAAAGAACCATGCTTATTTGTATGCTCATGTTAGGAATGCCTCTAATGTTTCTTATGTTGCTCATCATGATGGTTGTTATGATCGTACTATTTTACCTATGCGTCATGATGCTATTTTTGATCCTCATGCCATGTTTGCATCTTCTAGCTCTTCATATGTTCATGGTAGGAGTAGACCTAGGTGCCATATTCATCATGTTGTTTCTCATGTGCCTAGAAATGCATCTAAAAAGCCCAACTATGCTTTATCATACTTATGATGCCTCATATGTACTACATTATAAAAATGATAAAGTTGTTGCTAGAAATGTGGGGTCTAAATGCAAGGGAGGTAAGACTTGCATTTAGGTTCCTAAATCCTATGTGACTAACCTTGTAGGACCCAACAAAACTTGGGTACCTAAATCCCAAGCTCAAATTACCTTGTAGGTTTATGCATCCGGGGGCACAAGTTGGATTATTGATAGCGGATGCACAAACTACATGATGGGGGAGAAGAAGACGTTCACCTCCTAAGGATTCCCATGACATAATCATCTTTGGAGATGGGAATCAAGGCAAGGTCAAAGGTTTGGGTAAAATAGCCATCACTACCAAGCATTCAATTTCTAATGTATTCCTAGTGGAATTGCTTGGTTACAATTTGCTTTTCGTAAGTCAATTATGCCATATGGGTTATAATTACTTATTTACAAATACTGATGTACCTATCTTTAGGAGAAATGATGGTTCATTAGCTTTTAAATGTGTATTAGACAACAAGCTTTATTTGGTTGATTTTACTAAAGAGAATGCCGATCTAGATGCATTTTAATTGCTAAGACTAACTTCGGCTGGCTCTAGCACCACCGTCTAGCACATGTTGGAATGAATAATTATCATAAGCTTCTAAAGGGAGAACATGTGTTAGGACTAACAGATGTCTGTTTTTCAGAAAGACAGACCTTGTGCGGCATGTCAGGCGGGGAAGCAGGTGGAAACAAATCATCCAAGTAAAAACGTAATGACGACATCAAGACTACTGAAACTTCTTCATATGGATCTTTTCGAACCCCTTTCTTTTCTTAGTATCGGGGGAAGTAAGTATGGTCTTATAATTGTTGATGATTTTTCTCACTTCACTTGGGTATTCCTTTTGCAGGATAAATCAGAAACTCAAGGTACATTAAAGCGCTTCCTAAGGAGAGCTCAAAATGAATTTGTGCTCAAGGTGAAAAAGATCAGGAGCGACAATGGATCAGAATTCAAGAATCTTCAAGTGGAAGAGTATCTTGAGGAGGAAGGCATCAAGCATGAGTTTTCCGCTCCCTACACGCCATAACAAAATGGTGTAGTGGAGAGAAAGAACAGGATGCTCATTGACATGGCAAGGATGATGCTTGGAGAGTACAAGACGCCAGTACGGTTTTGGTTGGAAGTCGTGAATACGACTTGCCATGCCATAAACTGTCTCTACCTTCATCGCCTCCTTAAGAAAACGACCTATGAACTTCTTACCGATAACAAACCTAATGTTTCTTATTTTCGTGTAATTGGAAGTAAATGCTACATCTTGGTGAAAAAAGGTAGGCATTCGAAGTTTGCTCCCAAAGCCGTTGAAGAGTTCTTACTTGGTTATGAAACAAATACAAAAGCATATAGAGTATTCAACAAATCTTCGGGTTTAGTTGAAGTCTCTAGTGATGTTGTATTTGATGAGACTAATGGCTCTCCAAGAGAGCAAGTTGATCTTGATGATGTAGATGAAGATGATGTTCCAACAGCCGCAATATGAACTATGGCGATAGGTGATGTGCGACCATAGGAACAATAAGAACAAGATCAACCTTCCTCAACAATAGTGCAACCCCTATCTCAAGTTGGAGACATGAATCAAGGGGATCACATGAAGAAAAGGGCAAAGAGGAAGAAGTACCATAGGCACCTCAAACTCAAGTTCGGGCCACCATTCTAAGGAATCATCCAGTGGATCAAATCCCTGGTGACATCAGCAAGGGAGTAACTACTCGTTCACTATTGGCTAATTTTTGTGAGAATTACTCCTTTGTTTCTTCTATTGAGCCTTTCAGGGTAAAAGAAGCCTTGTAGGATCCGAACTGAATGTTGGCCATGTAGGAGGAGCTCAACAACTTCAAGAGAAATGAAGTGTGGAGCTTGGTGCCATGTTCGAAGCAAAATGTTGTGGGAACCAAGTGGGTGTTTCGCAACAAACAAGACGAGTATGGGGTGGTGACAAGAAATAAGGCTCGACGTGTGGCAAAAGGATAATCCCAAGTCATAGGTTTGGATTTTGAGGAGACTTTTGCTCCTGTAGCTAGGCTCGAGTCGATTCGCATTTTATTGGCCTATGCTGCTCACCATTCCTATAAGTTGTTTCAAATGGATGTGAAGAGCACCTTCCTCAATGGGCTAATCAAGGAGGATGTGCATGTGGAGCAACCCCCTGGCTTCGAGGATGACAGGTACAATGACCATGTCTATAAGCTCTCTAAGGCGCTCTATGGGCTTAAGCAAGCCCCAAGAGCATGGTATGAATGCCTTAGAGATTTTCTTATTTCTAATGCTTTCAAGGTCGGAAAAGTTGATCCTACTTTCTTTACTAAGATTTACAAAGGTGATTTGTTCATATGCCAAATATATGTCGCTGACATAATATTTGGTTCTACTAATCAAAAGTCATGTGAGGAGTTTAACAAGGTAATGATGCAGAAATTCGAGATGTCAATGATGGGCGAGTTGACTTATTTTCTTGGATTTCAAGTAAAACAACTCAAGGAAGGGACGTTCATCTCCCAAACAAAGTACACACAAGACTTGCTCAAGAAGTTTGGGATGAAGGATGCAAAGCCCGCTAAGACGCCAATGGAAACCGACGGACACTTGGATCTTGACAAAGGAGGTAAGTCTATTGATGAAAAGGCATACCGGTCTATGATAGGTTTATTACTTTCTCTTCATGCTAGTAGACAGTATATAATGCTTAGCATAATCATGTGTGCTAGATTTCAATCTGACCCCAAGGAATGTTACCTTGTGGTCGTTAAGTGAATTCTTCGATACTTAGTTCATACGCCTTGCTTCGGGATCTAGTATCCAAAGGGGTCTACCTTTGACTTAATTGGATATTCAGATTCCGACTATGCCGGGTGCAAGGTTGATAGGAGCACATCAGGGACTTGTATGTTTCTGGGAAGTCCCTGGTGTCTTGGAGCTCGAAGAAACAAACATCTGTTGCCCTATCCACCGCTGAGGATGAGTACATTGCCGCAGGTTAGTGTTGTGCGCAACTACTTTGGATGAGGCAAACCCTTTGGTACTTTGGCTACAATCTGAGCAAAGTCCCACTCCTATGTGACAATGAGTGTGCAATTCTCTTGGCGGATAATCCTGTTGAACACAGTCGCACTAAGCATATAGACATCCGACATCACTTTTTGAGAGACCATCAGCAAAGGGGAGATATCGATGTTTGCCATATTAGCACCGAGAACCAGCAAGCCGATATCTTCAGCAAGCCTTTAGATCAGAAAAGGGTTTGCAGGCTACATAGTGAGCTGAATACTTAGATTCATTGAACTTAGATTGATCCATAGCATACATGTGTCTTTATGCCTTTGATCATGTTCCTTTAAGCATTATTGTCTTTACTTGCTTAGTTTGGTGCTCAAGTTGTAAAATGTCATCCCTAGACCTCACAAGTCATTGTGTAAATGATGCATATATTTAGGAGGAGGATATGCTACAACTTGACCTATTGGGACGAATATGTTTGCTTGAGTGATTTTGATATAGTCTCAAAGATGGATTGAAAGGGAAAAGATAGAATTGGACAAACAAAAGGCTTCCACTGCATTATGGTATCAATAAATTATTGCTCCAAGTCAATATTGTGTGTTTTCTCATTGCTCATGGTTTCTATTTGCAATTTTTGTAAGGCAATGGGGTTAAAATGCCATTAGTACTTCCATTTTGGTGCTTAATGCCAAAGGGGGAGAAATTAAGGCCAAAGCAACTGGATCAGCTACCACTTGTGAATTTTAACAAAAATTTTAGTGTGAGAATACTTGGTTTTTTATCAAAACCCTCCTATTGCAAAAACTACTCACTTATGGGGGAGAAACTTGATTATGGGAAAAAAAGGGAGTTTTGTGACTCTTATTCAAAACTTGTCTTTGAAAATATTTTGGTTTGCCAAAACAAGTGTTTTTGACATAAAAGTTACAAAATGAATTTGCTTTGCGAAAACAAACCAAGTGGTGGTAAAATGATCCAAATATGCCAAATCATGTGGTAATTCAATTGGTTTTTAGTTTGACTTCAATTTGCACATTTTGGCTCACATTTGGTTATGTTAGTGCATATTGAGTTTGTCACACCTGGTTTTAGAAGGCAAACCGAATGCGAACCATGTACGTGCCACGATCAGCAATTCACGTACACAACAGTTACATAACTGGACATCATCACATAGTGCTCAAATAATAACATAAAAGGGGAATAATAGTCGATTACATCATATGTCTGAGACATCCACATAGTCTTTACAATAATCAAAGTGCGGAAAAGAAATGTAGATACACGCGTCCTTCACAGGCAGCCAACTGGGGGTTGCCGCTAACCCACGCCTAGAACTCGTCGTAATATTGGAACTCTTGGAAGTATCCTTCCACGGCTTCATCTTCTCCTGAGCAGTGGTTGCAATGCAGACAACCTGGGGATGGGGGGGAGTTCGGTGTGTAGAGTAAGGGTGAGTACACATCAACATACAAAGCAAGTATCCTGTTTGGCTGTAGTGGACTAGCTTTACGTGGGGTTAAGTCAAGCAGTTGCTTTTAGTTGGTCAGATTATTATTACTAGTAGAGAAAGCCAAGTTTTAGAATTAACCCACGTTATTAACCCCAAATGTACCCTTTCCAAACATGAAGGAATACCACTTACCATCATCAGAGTCAATGCCAAAACCAACATCCTCATCACCACCTGTAATCCGAACATCTCTGATCAAATATCACTAATCAATGGAGCTCCCTTGTCCGCTCATAACCGCGAGCACGGCTGATATATCAGTTTCAAACATTTTGTAGAGGTGGCGCACTTTACCCACAAGCTGTGATTCCCTTTCTGCCCGGAGATCATGACTCTCCATTGATCACTACCAAGGTGACCCAGCAGGGTATCACTACGTAGCCTTTACAAAGACTCCCCGGGGTTGTAGCCGCCCGTTAGGTTTCCTAAATGCACCGCACTCCTCCCCAAGAGGCGAACCAAACAGGTCCTTACGGAGAGGTACTCGAGAAACCGCTCGAGCCCCCTTAAATGCCACAAGTATATCATCATAATAAAGAAGGGAAACAGCGTGTCATAAATAGATCTCATCATGTTCATTAATTAATGCAAAGCACTAGCATGAAGCTAAACCAAAATAATCCAACCCAAATAGGTAAGCAAGGACATGGATAACAAAAGCTAGTCAATCCTTAGGTATAAACTGTGTAAATGCGGAAAGTGAATTAAGGAATGTGTAGGACATAAGTGGGTCAGGGGACACTTGCCTCCACCAACCAGCTGCTACTCAGGTGCTTCTCCAGCGAGTTCTTCGGACTCCTCAACCAGACCGTTCTCTATGCGAGCGCAAACATACATCCATCAATTTGAATTAGGAAACAAACAGTACACCATACAAGAGAGGAGATAAATTGAATATACATAAGGTATGACATACAATGTTGCATTCGCCATGGCTAGAAAGAGAAGAAGGAAGGTCACGCAGTGGTTAAAGCTATAGTCGAAGCGTATTACGGGTAGATGCATAATTAATCATTACGTGATCTAGTTCCACCTAGTTACACTAACAAGTGTTAATCACATGCACTGATAAAATTATAACTATTTCCAATTGGTTGACATTAAACTAAGTCGATAATTAACTACATGAAATAACTAACGTAATCAATTCCTGAGTTGAGTTTCCATTTCATTGATATAAATAACGTGATCACTATGCGTAGAATACACGGGGGGGTAGACAGGTGGCTAGGGGTAGACGGGTACGTCTAGGGGTAGACGAGCACGTCACCCGCGACAGAACGCTACGCGTCGCGCCGAGGACACGGCGAGCCACGCTAAAGCACTGCGTGCACCATGTGAGCACGTGCGTGTGCAAGGCCACGCTGACGCGTCGCGAACGAGCCGCGCGCACACGGGGGACGAGCTGCGCATGCGTCGCGCTGCACGCCGCGAGCAGGCAGCGGGGCCGCGCCGGGGCCAAACACGCGGGGCCGCGCGCTGGCCGAGCTCAAGGCCGCGCGCCATAGGCACGCCGGGCCGAGCTCAAGACCGCGCAGGGGTAGGGCCAGGGCACGCCGAGGCGAAGGCGCGCACGCCGGGTGTCACGAGCAGGGGCGGGCGCGCCACGCCACGCTGCCGCGGGCTGCACAGGGAGGGGCCGTGCGCTAGGCCACGCCGAGGCAGGCCGGGGGCAAGCGCGTGCGTGGGGGAGGGGGCCGCGCCGTGCCACCACACCTTGGCCGCGCCGGGGGAGCCGCGCCGCGGGGACACGGAGGGCGAGCGCGCCGGGGACAGGGAGCACGCCGGGGCGGGGAACACGCGCCGGGCTGCGCCGATGAGCGTGCCGCGCCGGGACAGGGGAGCGCGCTGGGGGCGGGGCAGGGGAGCGCGCCGAGGCAGGGAACGCCGCGCTGAGCAGGGGGCCCACGCCGCCGCCGGGCACGAGGCCGAGCCGTGCACCGGGGACGGGGCAGGGGAGCGCGTCAGGGAGGCGGGGACGCCGTGCCAGGCGGGGCCGAGGCCGCGCCACGCTCCACGGCCGCGCGCCATGGCCGGGGAAGGGGAGGGGAGAGAAGGGGGAGGGGCTTACCGTGCGGGGAGGGGGGCAGGGCGAGCGGCGGTTTGGCAGCGGGGCAGGGGATACGAGGGCGAGTGGGCGCGGGGAGAGACAAAGAGAATTTGGGGGAGGGGAGGGGATGACGGGTGGGGCCCACGGGGAGGGGTGGCGGCGGCAGCTAACTGCCGCGCGCGCACCATGCTCGAGGGGAGCGGGGGAGGAGGCGGCTGGGCCACTGAGCCGGCCCAAGAAGGAGAGGGGAGAATTGCCGCGGCTGGGCCACGCGCCTGGATGGGCCGCAAGGGGAGGAGGGGGAGGGGAGAGAAAGAAAAGGTTTTTCCTTTTTTTAATCTAATTTCTAGATGAATGATTTTATAAATTCACTCAATCAAAACAAATGCATGGTCTGGCATGGTGCAACAAACAAAAGAAAGTATTTCTAGGGTTTACTCACACAAGATATCGAGCTAGATCTTGCTAGAACTTTGAAAAAGAACAAGGCATCGCGAGAAGAAACAGAAATAGGAAAGGGTAACGCCCGAATTTGGCGAGTGAAGAAAAAGAAAAAATTTAACTCTCAAATTCGAGACGTTACAAACCTATCCCCCTTAAAAGAATCTCGCCCTCGAGATTCAAGGTTGGCTAGCAAAGAGCTCGGGGTATTTAGCCATCAGATCATCTTCACGCTCCCAAGTTGCCTCTTCCTCGGAGTGATGACCCCATCTGACTTTGCACATTCTGATAGTCTTCCTTCGGGTGACTCTGTCTGCAGTCTCAATGATTTGCGTTGGCTTCTCAATATAGGTCAAGTCTTCTTGGACTTCGAGACCCTCCACTGGCAACTGCTCTTCTGGCACACGCAGACATTTCTTCAACTGAGACACATGAAAGACATCATGCACGACAGACAAATTTTCTAGCAGACTGAGCTGATAGGCCACTTCTCCGCGCCTTACGAGAATCGGATACGGGCCGCTATAGCGGGGTGCTAGCTTGCCTTTGACTCCGAATCTTCTGACTCCTCTGATAGGTGACAGTTTCAGATAAACAAAATCTCCAACTTCAAAACTCAGATCTCTTCTTCTTGTGTCTGCATAACTTCGCTGCCTTGATTGCACTATCTTCAGATTCTCTCGAACCATCTTGATATTCTCTTCAGCTTCAAGCAGAATGTCTGGCCCAAACACTTGCTTCTCTCTAGGCTAATCCCCTTGCAATGGAGTTCTACAACTCCTCCCATAAAGCGCCTAAAATGGTGACATCTTCAAGCTGGCCTGGTAACTGTTGTTATAGGAGAACTCTGCATAAGGCAACCTCTTGTCCCATCCGGACTGATCTTGCAACGCACAAGCTCTCAACATGTCTTCAAGGATTTGATTAGTTCTTTCGATCTGACCGTCTGTCTGCGCATGATAAGCTGAACTGAAATTCAGATGTGTACCCAAGGCTTCATGCAACTGCTGCCAGAAATGAGAGGTGAACTGCGTTCCTCTGTCTGACACTATCTTCTTTGGCACACCATGGAGACAAACGATCCGAGACATGTACAACTCTGCCAATACTGCACTACTGTAGTTGGCCTTGATAGGTATGAACTGGGCTGACTTGGTTAAGTGGTCCACGACTACCCAAATGAAATCGTAGCCGGCTCGAGTGCGAGGCAATCCGACTATGAAGTCCATACCGATTTCATCCCATTTCCACTAAGGAATTCGCAACAGTTGCAACAATCCAGCTGGTCTCTGGTGCTCTGCCTTGATCCGTCGACAACTATCACACATAGCCGCGTGCTCTACGATTTCTCTCTTCATTCCGTACCACCAGAATTTCTTCTTCAGGTCCTGATACATCTTCTCACTTCTAGGATGTATCGAATAAGCGGTCTCATGAGCTTCCTTGAGGATCAACTCCTGAATAGACTGGACATTGGGAACACACAAGCGGTCCTTGAACCATATCACACCTTCTACATCTTCCCGAAAATCTTTGCCTCTACCGTCTAGAATCAGTCGCCGGATTTCAGTGATCTTCTCATCATTCTTCTGTGCTTCTTTGATTTCCCGCTCTAGGGTTGGCTCCAACTCAACTGTTACTCCTCGCATATTGTTCAAAAACCCGAGACTCAACCTGTCAAACTCTTTGGCCAACTCATAAGGCATCGGATGAGCGACCATCAGATTGACCTGACTCTTCCTGCTCAAAGCATCTGCCACTATGTTCGCTTTGCCTAGATGGTAACGAATCTCCAATTTATAGTCTTTGATCAACTCTAACCATCTTTGTTGCCTCATATTCAGCTCCGACTGAGTGAATATGTACTTCAGACTCTTGTGGTCTGTGTAAACATCACATTTCTGCCCATAAAGATAGTGCCTCCATGTCTTCAGTGCGTGAACCACTGCTGCCAACTCTAGGTCATGGATTGGATAATTTTTCTCATGAACCTTCAGCTGTCGGGACGAGTAAGCCACAACTCTTCCCCCTTGCATCAACACACATCCCAAACCAGTGTAACAAGCATCGCAATACACCGAGAAGGGCTTGTGCACATCAGGCAAGACTAAGACAGGCGTTATTGTCAACTTCTCTTTCAGCGCTTCAAAGGCTTCTTGGTATTTCTGGGTCCACTTGAACTCAACCTTGTTGCCTAGCAAAGCTGTCGTTGGTTTTGCAATCTTTGAGAACCCTTCAATGAATCGCCGATAATATCCGGCCATTCCAATGAAGCTCTTAATTCCTCGGGCATCTGTTGGCGCTTTCCAGTTCAGAATGTCTGCCACTTTCTTCGGATCCACAGCCAATCCTTCTTTGTTGATTATGTGACCCAAGAACAGGACTTCATCAATCTAGAACTCACACTTGCTCAACTTTGCATACAGCTGGTGTTCTCGCAATCTCTGCAAAACCATCCTCAAATGATCTGCATGCTCTTCTTCGCTTTGAGAATAAATCAGAATGTCATCAATAAATACCACCACAAACTTGTCAAGATAATCCATGAATACACTGTTCATCAGATTCATGAAGAAGGCCGGTGCATTTGTTAGACCAAAAGACATCACAGTGAACTCATACAACCCATACTTGGTAATGAATGCCATCTTCGGAATGTCTGAAGGTTGAATCCTGAGCTGATGATAACCTGACCTTAGATCTATCTTTGAAAACACGCGGGCTCCTCTCAACTGGTCGAACAGATCTTCTATTCTGGGCAAGGGGTACTTGTTCTTGATTGTGACCTCATTCAAAGCTCGATAATCAATACACATCCTTCTAGTGCCATCTTTCTTCTCCACAAATAGGACAGGGGCGGCCCAAGGCAAGGCGCTTGGCCGGATGTAGCCTTTCTCTGACAGCTCATCGATCTGCTTCTTAAGCTCAACCAACTCTGGCCTAGATACTCTGTAAGCTCTCTTAAAGATGTTGGCGGTTCTAGGAAGAAGCTCTATAGCAAACTCAACTTTTCGCTCTGGTGGCATACCTGGTAAGTCCTTTGGAAACACATCTGGGAACTCGGACACAGCCTTGATAATCTCAAGTGGATCTGCTTCACTGCTATCAACAGCCATCTAATAACAACTTCCTTTCTTTAACTCAGGCGGGACTAACTCGGTCACCACTTCCTCTCCTAGTGGGGACATCAACTTGATTGTCCTCTTATCACAACTGATAACTGCCTGATACTTATCTAGCCAATTCATCCATAGGATGACATCTATTCCATGAGTACCCATTACTATGAGAGTAGCGAGAAACGCTATCCCCCTTATTTCCACATTTACATTCAAGAAAATGCTATCGGCTCAAATTCTACCACCGACTGAGTCAATTTGGATGGGGGTTGACATGGTAGTTATTGGAAGATTATGTGCTTCTATCCATGATGCGGTTATAAAAGAATGTGTTGCTCTAGTATCAAATAACACTTCTACAATATGGGAGTCGACTGGAAACATACCTACTATCATGCCGGGGGTTTCCTGAACTGCTTCAGCCTCCAAGTGGTTCAGTCTCCCATGGTTGTAGCGTGGCTGAGAGTGGTTTCCTGCTCCAAGCTACGACACATTCTGTTTTGCTGGGGCACTGGGGCCTGACTGCTGCTGGGCTGCCTTCTTCGGACATTGTATCACCCAATGGCATTGCTCTCCACAATGGAAACATGCTCTGCTTCCACCTTGAACTGGTGCTGCTTGACTGCTCTGCTGGGTGGCTGGGGCAGGAAGGCGAGGGGCCTGCTGATTCTGCCTCTGGAACTGGCCTCCTCCTGACTGATTGTTCTGACGATTCTGCTGCTGGTGCTGAGGATACTGCCTTTGGAACTGCTGCTGCTGAGGTGGACACTGGTTCTGCCTGAACTGCTGAGGTGGATTGCCTGAGAAACGAGGGCGATTGCTACTCCCAGACTGAGGTCCATTAATCTTACGCTTGTGATCCTCCATCTCTTTACGCTTCCTCTCTATAATGATTGCTCTGTCAATCAGGTGCTAGAATGTCGGGAAGGTATGATCCATCAGCTGATACTGCAGAGGGTCAACCAAGCCTCTCAGGAAACGATACTACCTCTTGGCATCGGTGTTGACATCTTCAGGAGCATAGCGAGATAGCTGTAGAAACCTGTCTCGATACTCACTAACATACATTGACCCTTGCTTGAGTGCCAGGAACTCCTCCTTCTTCACTGTCATCAGACCTACAGGAACATGGTACTGATAGAATCTATCTTTGAATTCTTCCCAGGTGATGGCGTCGGGGTTGGCATGGGTGGCAAGATAGGACTCCCACCAAGACTAAGCTGCTCCTCTCAACAAACGGTGACAACACAGAACTTTCTCCCTGTCATCACACTGAGCGGTGTGCAACTCCCACTCCACTGTGCGCAGCCAGTCTTCCGCATCCATGGGGTTAGAAGAGTGAGCAAACACCGGGAGATGACCTCTCATGAATTCAGCACGCTTGTCCCTAGGCATCTAAGGCGTCTGAGGCTGAGGTGGTGGCTACTGCTGCTGCTACTGAATGGCGGCCAGAGTCTGACCGATGGCTTGAACTGCCTGAGTCTGCATCAAAAACATTTGCTCGATGGACATCGGGGGCAGGGGTGGCAGCTGTTGTTGCTGGGGTGCCTCATCATGCGGTGCTGCCTGCTCCTGCTGAGCACGCCTTCCTCCTTTGCGTCTGTTTTCTGACATCTGCAGAATGCAACCACACATCAGAACTGATCTTGCAACTTGCAGCATAAGAAGAGAGTATAGAATCCTTCAACAACACTGAACAGATGAACATCTTCACTGATCTCCAACACAGACCAACACAGCTTCTCAGATAAAGAGGAAAGTGGAGTAAAAGGCTTCCCAACTAGACAGCTAACTTCATTAATATATAACAGGTAAACCAAAATGCAGGGGATACCCACACTCTGGTGACAGTCATTACAAAGATCCAACTCCAACATTGTTCATCATAACAAGCATAAAAGCAGAGGATAAGCAAACTACCCTATCTAACTGAGACTAACTAAGAGCAAGACTGAGACTAAGACTATGACTAAGACTAAGACTATACTTCTATATTAAGCATTTATTACAGGACCCGACACTGACAATCTATGGTTCTAAATTTATCTTGGTCCTGCAGTCGGGGTTGCCATAAGACCGGTGTCCACGCCGAGGTGAGATGTACGGGTGCTGAGTCCCGACGACAGCGGGGGAGCCATCCTCCAGGTGACAATGCTCCGCGCGCTCAGCCTGCAGTTGGGCGATCTCAGCATGAGCCCTACTCAACTCGTCTAGTGCATGGTCCAGCTCCGTGTTTAGCACGGCGGCTAGGTTGACTGTGTTGCTCGACCTAGGATTGTCCTCACCAACAGGTGAGACAATCACGCCTCCTGTGCTGCCAGATGGACGGCGGGGGTAGTACTTCAGGTTGAGACCATCGGCTATCCTGCCGAGCACTGAGCAGTAGTGCGAAAGCGCACGCCGTGCGTCATCTTGCATGGCCGCCTCAGCTGAGTCCCACTCAGAGATGGAATAGTTCTATGAGCAGATCTCCGCACCCTGAAGACCATTCTCTGGATGGCGCACCAAGCAGGTCGCCTCCCAACAGTCCGGGTAGACCCCGCGACTGTGCTGGAAGACCACACAGCGATACTCAATGGACCAAGTACATCGGTCGAGTGCCTGACGTAGCAGGGTGTCGAGCGCATCGTGGAAGTGACACCCGCGAGCAGCGTCGCAAGTGATGGGTCGAGCAACCCATCCTTCCGTCTCCTGGTTGGCGGAAAGATCGGTGCTAAAGCTTGAGCTGTCATCACCACCTCCGTCGTCTAGGTCTCCTCCAGCAGCTACTCCAGGGGCTGGGGCGCTCAGTGGTGGTGCAGGGGGCGCCTCCAGCGGAAGCACGGGGATTAGCTCCTCACAGACTCTATCTCTTGCTGGAGCGAGAAAGAAGAGCCCTGCTGCTCTTGCTCCTGTCGTCGATGCTCCTGCTCCTCGTGCAGGCGGTGGTGTAGCCTCTCCAAGTGGCTAGACTGAACAGTCACTGGACGGCGAAGCGGAGGCTCCGCGAGACGAGAGGGTAAGAAGGGGATGATAGACTTCCGTGCAGTGTGTCTAAGACGAGCCATCTACAAAAGACACCGTAAGCATAAGAGTGAGAACCGAACTAATATGACCAGCAAATAAACCATGTATAAATGAGGAATTAGAATAAACAAAATGATTTTTAGCAAGGTATAATATATAGTAGAACATAGGTTTGGTCGATATGACCAACTTTTGAAGGGATACCAAGGTCAAGGTGAGAATAGGGGTCTATAATCCTTAGAACGACCATTCTACTCTAGGTTAGCGGTCCTACAGTCATCACGGCTTTGATACCACCTATGTCACACCCGGTTTTATAAGGCAAACCAAATGCGAACCATATACGTGCCAGGATCAGCAATTCATGTACACAGCAGTTACATAACTGGACATCATCACACAGTGCTCAAATAATAACATAAAAGGGGAATAATAGTCTATTACATCATATGTCTGAGACATCCACATAGTCTTTACAATAATCAAAGTGCGGAAAAGAAACGTAGATACACGCGGCCTTCACAGGCAGCCGAATGGGGGTTGCCGCTAACCCACGCCTAGAACTCGTCGTAATCTTGGAACTCCTGGAAGTCTCCTTCCACGGCTTCATCTTCTCCTGAGCAGTGGTTGCAATGCAGACAACCTGGGGATGGGGGGAGTTCGGTGCGTAGAGCAAGGGTGAGTACACATCAACATACTCAGCAAGTATCCTGTTTGGCTGTAGTGGACTAGCTTTATGTGGGGGTAAGTCAAGTAGTTGCTTTTAGTTGGTCAGATTATTATTAGTAGAGAAAGCCAAGTTTTAGAATTAACCCACGTTATTAACCCCAAATATACCCTTTCCAAACAGAAAGAATACCACTTACCATCATTAGAGTCAATGCCAAAACCAACATCCTCATCACCACCTGAAATCCGAACATCTCTGATCAAATATCACTAATCAATGGAGCTCCCTTGGCCGCTCATAACCACGAGCACGGCTGATATATCAGTTTCAAACACTCTGCAGAGGTTGCACACTTTACCCACAAGCCGTGATTCCCTTTCTGCCGGAGATCATGACTCTCCATTGATCACTACCAAGGTGACCCAGCAGGGTATCACTACGTAGACTTTACAAAGACTCCCTAGGGCTGTAGCTGCCCGTTAGGTTTCCTAAATGCACCGCACTCCTCCCTAAGAGGCGAACCAAACTTGGCAGAGCGAGCCGCATACACCGAGCCCCATTAACAACACGACGGCTATGCGAACTACACCCCAGTTCCTCTAATTATTCAGCTAAGGGCGTCTCACTCCACCCTCATGGTTGCACTATTTTCCCGGGCGGTCATCCAACGAACAGGTCCTTGCGGAGAGGTACTCGAGAAACCGCTCGAGCCCCCTTAAATGCCACAGGTATATCATCATAATAAAGAAGGGAAACAGCGTGTCATAAATAGATCTCATCATGTTTATAAACTAATGCAAAGCACTAGCATGAAGCTAAACCAAAATAATCCAAACCAAATAGGTAAGCAAGGACATGGATAACAAAAGCTAGTCAATCCTTAGGTATAAACTGTGTAAATGCGGAAAGTGAATTAAGGAATGTATAGGACATAAGTGGGTCAGGGGACACTTGCCTCCACCAACCAGCTGCTGCTTAGGGGCTTCTCCTGCGAGTTCTTCGGACTCCTCAACCAGACTATTCTCTATGTGAGCGCAAACATACATCCATCCATTTGAATTAGGAAACAAACAGTACACCATACAAGAGAGCAGATAAACTGAATATACATAAGATATGACATACAATGTTGCATTCGCCATGGCTAGAAAGAGAAGAAGGAAGATCTCGCAGTGGTTAAAGCTATAGTCGAAGCGTATTACGGGTAGATGCATAATTAATCATTACGTGATCTAGTTCCACCTAGTTACACTAATAAGTGTTAATCACATGCACTGATAGAATTATAATTATTTCCAATTGGTTGACATTAAACTAAGTCGATAATTAACTACATGAAATAACTAACGTAATCAATTTCTGAGTTGAGTTTCCATTTCATTGATATAAATAATGTGATCACTATGCATAGAATACACGGGGGGTAGACAGGTGGCTAGGGGTAGACGGGTACGTCTAGGGTAGACGAGAACGTCACCCGCGACAGAACGCTACGCGTCACGCTGAGGACACGGCGAGCCGCACCAAAGCACTGCGTGCACCACGCGAGCACATGCGCGCGCAAGGCCACGCTGACGCGCCGCGAACGAGCCGCGTGCACGCCGGGGCCGAGCTGCGCGCCGCGAGCGGGCAGCGGGGCCACGCCGGGGCCAAACACGCGGGGCCGCGCGCTGGCCGAGCTCAAGGCCGCGTGCCATAGGCACGCCGGGCCGAGCTCAAGGCCGCATAGGGGTAGGGGCAGGGAACGCCGTGGCGGGGCCACGCACGTCGGGCGCCGCGAGCAGGGGCGAGCACGCCGGGCGCCGCGAGCAGGGGCGAGCGCGCCACGCCACGCCGTCGCGGGCTGCGCAGGGAGCGGCCATGCGCCAGGCCGCGCCGAGGCAGGCCGGGGGCGAGCGCGCGCGTGGCGGGAGGGGGCTACGCCGCGCCACCACGCTGTGGCCGCGCCAGGGGCGCCGTGCCGTGGGGACAGGGAGGGCAAGCGCGCCAGGGACAGGGAGCGCGCCGGGGCGGGGAATGCGCACCGGGCTGCGCCGACGAGCGTGCCGCGCCAGGACAGGGGAGCACGCCGAGCCGTGCCAGCGAGCGCACCGGGGGCGAGGCAGGGGAGCACGCCGGGGCGGGGAACGCCGCGCCGAGCAGGGGGCCCGCGCCGTGGCCGGGCACGGGGCCGAGCCGCGTGCCAGGGATAGGGCAGGGGAGCGCGTCGGGGCGGGGCGGGGATGCCGCGTCGCGGGGAGGGCGCCGCGCCGGGCGGGGCCGAGGCCGGGCCGCGCGCCATGGCCGCGCGCCATGGTCGGGGAAGGGGAGGGAGGGGAGAGGATTGAGGAGGGGGGAGGGGCTTACCACGCGGGGAGGGGGCCAGGGCGAGCGGCGGTTCGGCAGCGTGGTAGGGGAGACGATGGCTAGTGGGCGCGGGGAGAGAGAAAAAGAATTTGGGGGAGGGGAGGGGAGGGGATGACGGGTGGGGCCCACGGGGAGGGGTGGCGGCGGCGGCTAACTGTCGCGAGCGCACCACGCGCGAGGGGGCGGGGGAGGGGGCGGCCCTTTCTAGATGAATGATTTCATAAATTCACTCAATCAAAACAAATGCATGGTCCGGCATGGTGCAACAAACAAAAGAAAGTATTTCTAGGGTTTACTCACACAAGATATTGAGCTAGATCTCGCTAGAACTTTGAAAAAGAACAAGGCATCGCAAGAAGAAACAGAAAGAGGAAAGGGTAACGCCTGAATTTGGCGAGTGAAGAAAAAGAAAAAAATTTAACTCTCAAATTCGGGACGTTACAGAGTTGCTTTTGATGTGTTGGCATAAATCACCAAAAAGGGGGAGATTGAAAGGGAAATGTGCCCTTGGGCTATTTCTAAGTGTTTTGGTGATTAAATGCCAAACCCATCACTTTGAACTAACATGCTACTGTGAGAATGAGCACAAGGTCAAAGGGAAGCAAATTGAGAGTGATGGGAGTAAGTTGAACTTCCTATTCTAGAGAAGAAACAAAGGTAAGTGCTAGGGAACTTCTCAAATCAAGAGAAATTCAAATGGAGAAGTCTGGCTGAAGTTAGACAAACTTGCACCAGCCTGCGGTACACCGTGTTGGTTACTTGTTTTTTATTGCTGTGAACCATAAAACAAGGCAACATTACATTTATACCTTCGGCTTGCTCGAAGGTAAAAGCGTGAATGCAATTATAATCCAGTGTGAATAGTACAGGGGCACTGTTCATCTATTTATAGGCATGTGACGCAGCCTAAGTAAAAGTACATTTATGACGTTGATACATACACATTAACCTAATACAAGCATCAGGGGCCAACAGGTCTTTTCGTCTCTAGCTCGATATCATGTCTAATCTTCGTAACCATCTTGGGCCAAAGCTATAAACCTTCGACATTTTATGCATGTCTGTTGCAGCTTCGGCACTCAGTCCTTTTGGCTGTAGATGATTTCTTTGTCCAGAGGACCTTAAGCAGAGAAGGAGACCCCCAACAGTAGCCCCTTCGCGGTGCTAGGTCGTTTTTCGTAACGAGCTCGATCCACGAAACACACGAAGGCTTCTAAATGCTGAAGGTCCGAAAAACACCTTCCCTGAACTTGTTATTAAAAAACGAATAAGAAGTTACGGCCTCTGTCGGTCCACCGATTAGTCAGTATGAGGAATGCGGCAGTTCACCTTCTTCACCTGCAGGACTATATAAACAGATGAGTTGGTAACAAGTTACCACAGCATTCATTGCTATTGCATCGTTGTGCTATTGAAATTTTTTACTGAAGCCGAAGCTTCTGTGCTGTTGAAAACTTTTACTGAAACCGAAGCTGTCTAGGCTTTGAACAATCGTCAAGTTAGTTGAAAGTTAGCTTCGTGAAGGCAGAGGATTTAGTTTACTGCTAGGCTGACAAACGAAGGTGAAGTAACTGAGGCAAATGAGACAACCCCAATCTCAGAAGTAATGAGGTGTTCTGGGTTGGTTATTCAAGAGGGAGAAGGGTCTATTCCCGAGAAGGATGATGTTATTGCTGAAGCTGAACATACTATTGCCGAAGTTGCTAGTGATGATGAAGAGGATGATGGCATCTTGAGTTCGAGCAAGCCTAGCCATACTGAATTTGGAAATTTCACTATGAAGGAAGAGGATTTAGTTTAAATGAAAAAGCTTGGATATTTTGGAAAAAATGATGATGAGTTGATAAGGTTCGCCGGAGACAAAGTGGTTCTAGAGCCAAGAGATGATGAAGTTGTTTTTAAGAGCTTCTTCAGAGCAGGGCTTTGGTTCCCTCTATATGAAATGATCAGTGAAGTTTTGAATAAATTTGAAATTTATCTTCATCAATTGACTCCAAACGCTATAGTCAGGCTTAGTGTGTACATATGGGCTCTTCGAAGCTAGGGAAAGAGTGCTAATGCTGAAGGATTCTACATAGTCCATGAACTCCATTACCAGACCAAGGCGAGAGAAGATGGTCTGCACAAGAACTTCGGATGATACAATTTTGCATACCAAAATGATACGAAGGCCCTTATGATTGGATACCACACCAAGTGGCCCACCGGCTGGACAAATGAATGGTTTTATGTGAAAGCTGATGAGAAGAGAAGGGAGAAAGTTATGAGTAAGGTGATGAGTCCCTTGAAATTGAGCTTTAGCATGACGAGGCCATTATGCAACATGCAACTCGGCTCCCCATGCCAACTAGCTGAAGTAGAATTCCGGGTTGTGGCCGAGCATATCAGTACTCGGGACCTAGTTCAAGGATACTTGGCCTACAAAACTTTTCCCACATCAGGTGGGTGGGGAATGTTGAAGAAGAAAGACGAAGGAAAGAAATTTGAGCTTGTTAGACTTCCATATTGCTTCAATCCCCTTTGTTGATACTAGACAGCCAAGGAATTTTCCTTTCTTCACCCCGAAGACACGTTTTTCCGGGTTTAACTTGAGGCCAGCCTTTCTGAAGTTGGCAATTGTTTCTTGCAAATCAGCAATGTGGTTTTCTTGCTTCGTACTCTTGACTATGATATCATCAACATATGTCAAAACATTCCTACCAATCTGAGTGCAGAGAACCTTGGAGGTCATTATGTTGAAGCTTCCCCCAGCATTCTTGAGCCCCTCAGGCATCCGAAGATAGCAATAAGTTCCACTGGGGGTTATGAAGCTTGTTTTGGGCTCATCTTCTTTTTTTCATCTAGATCTGATGGTAGCCTAAGTAACAGTCCAACAGGCCCATGAGCTCCAAAGTGGCTGCTACATGTATGAGAGAATCTATTCTTAGCAAAGGAAATTCATCCTTCGGGCATGCCTTGTTGAGATCTGTGAAATCGATGCATATTTTCCACTTTCTATTGGCCTTTTTCACCATCACAGTATTGGCTAGCCATTCTGGATATGTCACTTCTCTGATTACTTCGGCACTCAGGAGTATTTTGACTTCGTTTCTTCCCCCTTCGGCCTTGTCATCTAACATCTTCGAAGCTTCTACTTCCTTGGTCTGATGGTTGGGTCCACATTGAGAGAGTGCTCGATGACATCTCTGTTGATGCCACGAAGATTATTGGCTGACCAAGCAAAGACATCCCTGTTGTTGAATAAAAACTTTAATAAAGCCTTTTCTTGTTCCCCAGATAATTGGGATCCAAACAACACTTTCTGTTCAGCTACGTATTCACACAAAAGCATAGACTTTGGTTGATCCACCAAAGCAACTTTATCTCTTATGTATTTATGCTGCTAGTGAGCTTCAGCTACGTCTATGTTGTGAATGGCCTTAGAATCTGTCCAATTCCCTTCGGCCCTTCTAGCAGCCTCCTGGCTTCCGTGCACAACAATAGGGCCCTGGTCTGATGGTATTTTCATACACAAATATGATGGATGAAGTACTGATTCAAAAGCATTCAATGTTCCTCGTCCAATGATTGCATTGTAAGGATAATCCATGTCTACAATGTCAAATACAACTTGCTCCATTCTGGTGTTGTGCACGTAAACGAAGGTGATTGGCATTGTTATTTTTTCAAGTTCCACTATCTGCTTTCCTTCGAAGCCACACAGGGGTGTGTTGCATCGTGTATCTTGTTGTCCTGCTCTTGCATCTGTCTGAAGGCTTTTGCAAAGATGATGTCTGCTACACTCTTTAATGACACAGGATATGACCATGGCATCATTGTGGATATAATCCTTAAGCAAAAGGTCCTCTTGAGAGAATGTAATCGACACATAAGACCATTTGGACTTGATGAAGGGTCCTTGTACTCCAACATGTTGTACCCTTCTTTGTGCTTCTTTTAGCTTCTTGTTGGCTGGTTCGAAGCTTGAACCACCTGTGACCGGAAGCACGAGCTTCGTCGCCGAAGGTGATGCAGCTTGATGACTTTGCGAAGCCATTGTCGTAGTTGTGGAAGTGAGTTCACTGGAGGTGGACGCCAATGTTGGTTACTTGTTTTTGATTGTTGTGAACCATAAAACAAGGCAACACGATTGTTGAACATTAAGGACCTTCGTCCCTCAAAGCATTATCTCCCTTCGGGTATAATGAATCTCGGACGAAGGTCATGAAGAACACGTCTTCATCATTCACGAATATAAATATATAGTTACAGAGGTAACATTATATCATTCATTCACTTCATACCAAATATTTAAACAATATTAAGATCCATATTATGCGTTAACAAACTGATATATAATGTACATTACATTATACCTTCGGCTTGCTCGAAGGTAAAAACGTGAATGCAATTCCAATCCAGTGTGAACAGTATGGGGCACTGTTCATCTATTTATAGGCATGGGACGTAGCCCAAGCAAAAGTACATTTATGACCTTGATACATACACATTAACCTAATACAAGCATCGGGGACCAACGAATCTTTTCATCTCTGGCTCGATTTCACGTCTGATCTTTGTAACCATCTTGGGCCAAAGCTATAAACCTTCAACATTTTACTCATGTCTATTGCAGCTTCGTCGCTCAGTCATTTTGGCTGTAGCCGATTTTTTCGTCCTGAGGACCTTCGGCAGAGAAGGAGACCCCCAACACACCGGACTAGACCCCCAACACACCGGCTGTTCAGTGTGCACCGGACCATCCGGTGTGCCAGCCGCGCGCCTGGGCAACGGTTGGCCACACGATCAGTGGGTGCCACGTGTGCCCGACCAACGGTCACCAGGTTGCACTGGACTGTCTGGTGTGCCACTATACTGTCCGGTGTGCCTTGGAGCTAGAGGTTGGCAACGATCGGCTTCACCAAATAAGGAAAGGGATCGCACACTGTTCACTGTTCGGTATCCACCGGACAGTCTGGTGCGCCCTCGGATAGAAGGCAATCAGAGCCTTCCAAATGGAGGAGCAACGGCTCCTTTGGCCCTTGGGGCTATAAAGTCCCACTAGGCGCCTCTACTAGTATACCAAGCATCTTTGAACATCCTACAACACAAAGACACTTCGACCATGCTTTTGCTTTGACAGATTGAGATTCAAGCACGTGTTTTGAGTTGTAACTCCGTTGCGTTGTCTCTTGTGCTCTTCTCTTGACTTGTGTGTGTGTTGCTGTAACTTTGTCTCTTGTGTGTGTTTCTAATCCCCCTTACTCTTTTGGTTTATTTGAGATCAATTGTGTAAGGCGTGAGAGACTCCAAATTGTGGAGATTCCTCACAACGGGAAAAACTTGAGATAAGAAAGAGAACTGTGGTACTCAAGTAGATCAGTGGATCACTTGAGAGGGGTTGAGTGCAACCCTCGTCCATTGGGACGGCACAACGTGGAGTAGGTAAGCATTTTATACTTGACCGAACCACTAGATAAAATCGTCGTGTCACTTGTTTACTTTACCTTACTGCGACTCTATTCTTTCTAGCACTTCACTTCACTTACAATATTGCTCTAAGTTTAATACTCATCTTGTGAGAGAAATTAAGTGAAGAAGCCGTCACCTCTCACACTCTTCATTCGAACTTGTTCTTCAATCTCACTAATCCATTTTAGACCAAGTTTGTTTTGTTGATCTATTTTTTATAGGATCACCTATTCACCCCCCCCTCTAGGTGCTCTCAGTACCGTCAGAATAGCCAGCTAGGAGGAAATCAGTACTAGAGGTAGAACAACCAGGCACCTCGCTTCCTGCCCCAGCAGCTAATCAGACCAACTAGGCAGCCCTAGTGCAAGAAGGAGGAAGGGGATGTTTACATTGTGGAGAGCAAGGCCACTGGGCGATGCAGTGGCCGAAGAAGATGGCTCAATAGCAGTCAGCTCCTAATGCCCCAGCAAGACAGAATGTGCCTCAGTAGGGAGCAAGCAACCGTGGCCAGCCACGTACTCAGTATGGAAAGGTAAACCACCTGGAGGCCGACACAGTTCAGGAGACCCCAGGAGTGGCACTAGGTACGTTCTCAGTCGAATCTCATCCTGCAAATGTGTTGTTCGATACTGAAGCCACACATTCTTTTGTGACTGCATCATGAGTAGAAACACACAACATACTAGTAGCACCCATGTTTCCACCTATGAGGGTTAGTTCAGTTGGTCGGAGGACCCAAACGGATAAATTTTGTCCAAATGCAAGAGTCGAAATAAGGGGATGGAGTTCCCCATTGATCTGGTAGTAATGGGTACCCGGTGTAACACCTCAAATCCATCAATTAAAAACAATCTAATTTGATTTACTTTCATTAGGAAGAAAAATATTTTTTGAATAATTAAAGTAGTGATATACCTAGGTTTAACAAATTTTGTGAATAATTAAAATCTACCAAATGTGTACTATTTTTGTTAATCTGATGATTAAACAAGATCATATTGTATTAAATGGAACTGGAGTGACTACCCAGGAAAACAGTGCAACCATGAGTGCTATCACGGCTTTGGCTTTGGTAATTAACTTAATGCGCTTAGTACTTAGCAACCTTTCCTGAAAGATGGGCAAGAGGGGTGCAGTGGTGGCAGCTCACGTTAACATGGGGATGTAATCTTGGCTAAGGTGCCTCGCCTAGAGGGCCTCCACACTGACCTAGAAACCTTAGCAGGTTGTTTCATATTAAGTGTGTTTTGTGAAAGCCTCATAGTGGATCCCTAGCCATTAACCTCGGTAGTGTTTAAGGATCTGTACAACCCAGGCTAGAGGGGATATATGGCTTGTGGGGAAGTTGTACCACCTCTGCAGATTGTAAAACTGATATGTCAGTCGTGCTCATGGTTAAGAGCAGCCTAGACCCTCACATGATAATTGAACTTAAAGATGGAGAATAAATCATGATCACTTGGTTTAAAATGGTTTGCTTAAGTGGTTTCACTTAAGTATTTTTGAGATATAATCATTTTTCTCATAATTAATCGGGTTTTGGCGATACACTTGTAATTAGCAAATAGGATGTCGTTAATAAAATATTGACCAACTAAAATGCTTACCGCATAACTATAGCCTACCTTGTTAA
Source organism: Zea luxurians (assembly GCA_029449295.1). Taxonomy (NCBI): domain Eukaryota; kingdom Viridiplantae; phylum Streptophyta; class Magnoliopsida; order Poales; family Poaceae; genus Zea; species Zea luxurians. The sequence goes on from JAOPSE010000009.1 coordinate 121,361,745, forward strand.
CCTTGCATAGTTCCTCCCATTTGCTAAGCCCCACCGTAAGTGAGCTTACCCCTTGCTAAATTTTTTATTAGAAATTGATGAGGAAGACTTTGACGAAGATGTTGACAAGTACTAAGTCTAGCGATGCTCTAGTCTTCTTCCTATGGGAGATCGTCCATATTATTTCTGTTGTACTTTGATTTTGGCACTGTTTAAGACTCTTAAGTTTGGATGATGTAATAAAGTTATTATACTCTCTTTTACGCCTTTATTGCATTGTCTTTTGATATATTACACTTGTGACGTCAACATATGTGTGGAAAATAGATCCTGGCACACATATGATATTGTTGGGGGCCTTCGTCCTCCGAAGGTCCTCAAAAACGTAATTTAACAATGTCTTCCAAGTATGGTTTATAAACAGGTACCTTCGGACTTGAGCTAAAAGCATCATCGCGACGAAGGCTGGAGTCTCTCTGAAGCTATGCACGGGGGGAGCTTCGGCTAAATGATAGAGAAAGGAACCGACTTAAAAGGGAAAAGGCTATTTAGTCCTCATAGAGTTGACTATTAGTTAACAGTGAATGTAAAGGGCATGAATGTAATTTTTCACAGGCTGCGTCCTGTGCCTATAAATAGATGAACAGTTCCCCCGTACTGTTCACGCTGACTTGTATTCACTCGTGCGTCACGCTTGGACTTTTACCTTCTGTCAAGCCGAAGGTACAAATGTAATATAATATTGTTTCTGTGTATTCACCATAATAATAAATATGTTAGCTATGTCGTATCATGATTCATGTTGTCTTTTATGTTTCATATACTTCTTCTTTCATTAACATATGCTGTGATGATGAAGGTATGTCCTTCATCACCTTCGTCTGAAGATCATTATATCCTATGGGAAATAATGCTTTGTAAGACGAAGGGCATTAACTTTTAACATTTTATGTTGCCTTGTTCTTAATTCATAGCACTTGAGAACAAGTCTCCAACATTGGCGCCCACCTCCAGTGAACCCTTTTCGACCACCTTCGGCAAGCACTAACCTTCGACATGCCGCCAAAGAAAGCTCCAGCACCAGGAACTGCTGCACTACAGCCGCTGGATCCAAACCAAGAAACTCTTTCTCTTCGAGAGGCTCGAAGCCAGAAGAGGAAAGCCACCAGTCCAACACTCCAGGAGGAAGAGTTGGACCAAGAGATCAGGGATATGGAGATCATCCATCAGCAAGTTCAAAGGAAGAAGGAAAAGATGGCACGATTAGCTGACCTTCAAAGGCAGATCGATGAAGCTACTGAAGAAGTGCGCCATCTCGTTCAAGACGAACAAAACCGAAGGCCCCAGCATAGGGAGCTTCGTGAGGAAGGCCTATTCAACGAAGATGGATGGTATGACGATTTTAATCATGATACCTTTACCTTTGATGATGCCTCTCCCTTGGCACCAAAATTGCAGGCTACTCCATGGCCCCCATCGTACAAGCCACCTCAGCTTCCCATGTATGATGGGCATTCAGATCCAAAGCAGTTCCTCATGAGCTACGAAGCAACTATATCTTCGTATGGAGGCAATACTGCAGTTATGTTGAAGTCCTTCGTCATGGCAGTCCGGAATGTAGCTCAAACATGGTATTCTTCTCTTCGGCTAGGGACAATCACATCATGGCAGAAGTAGCAACCTTTTCAGGCAAAATTTGCTCTGTGGTTTTTTCTTCTGTTGCTTTTTCTTCAATTTTTGCAGACTTTACCTGACCGGGCTCTGAAGGCCCAGCTTCAGCACCAGCTTGAGCTACTGCAAATTCAATTTTGGCCTGCTCTATTTCAACTTCAGTTTGCGCTTTCGAAGCTTCGACAATTCTCCTCAAAGGAGTTGAGGTCAAAGTCTTCACTGTTTCTAGCACATCTAGTACGTTTGCCATCCTTCTCCTTTTGGGAGTTGCGGCAGAACTTTTTTGTGCCTTTGGCACAGTTACTTCTCACGAAGGGCTCAAAGTTTTTAACACTTTTGTTTCTCCAATATTTGTTTCTTCAGCTTTACCTTTATCAGTCTTCGTCTCAGCTAGTTCAGCTGAGGGTAGCTTCGGCATTGCAGTTGGTTCTTCAGTCCTTTGCGCAGGGGGAGCAGCTTTTTCTGGTTCAGCAGCTGAAGAAGCCTCCCCGCCAAACTCAGGCACCACGGCGGCTCAATATAGCATGGCCAGTGGGTAAGGACCTTCAATTTTTTGCCCTTCGGTGCAGGCTCGTCTAGAGTGGCCGAAGCAGCAGATTTCCTCTTCTTTCCCTGGCCTCGCAGTGAATATCGGTAATCCGGGTAAACAAAGCCAATAGCGTCAAAAACCATGTTCAATCACTTCTTTCCCCAGCCTCCAAAGGTTGTGGATAATGCATTATCCTCCGCCTTGGAATATGACCCAAGCAGCTCATCACTGGTAACTTCAATGCATTTTAGCCAGTCATCGTTCGGTTCATCGAATTTATCCCCGTATCTGAATGTGTACTTCAGCCGGACCAGATCACCTTCACTAGATTTGGTGATGGTTTCCTTCGGCATTTCCCAGCCCTCTATAAGCGGCCATACTCTGTATGCTATGTGCTCTTGAACCAAATCTCTCGAACCAATAAAGAAGCAAACAGTACCAAATGCCTTTTGACATGCCTCAGCAGCTTCGTCAATTTCAACCTTCGGCCTTCGGAGGCCGAAGCGGGACCAAATAGGGCACATAATAACTTCCTTGATATCTTCTCTTGCCTTCAAGTCATTTTTTACTTTAAGCCATTCCTCCATCCAGGCCTCGGGCCACCTTTTTCGGTATGTTGGCACCGGGTAGCTTGCATTGGGGCGGGCGGCAAATTCGTAGCAGCCAAAATTGTTATGATATTGTTCTTTGCCCATGGCCTTCGTCTCGTACACAAGCTCGTGCATACTGCAAAAGCATTTTGCGCTAGGCTCTAGTCCCTGGCTTCTCACCGCCCAAACAAAAATCCCCATTCTAATAACAGCCTCGGGGGTTATCTGATGAAGGTAAATCTGATTAATTTTCAACACTTCGGCCACAAAACCTGCTCAGTGGAAACCGAAGCCCAGCCTTGAAGAAGCTTCGGTAAATCACTACTTCGTCTTCCCCAGGGGCAAGGACTTTGTTGTCTCCACCAACTCCCACAATAGACATATCTCGAAAGTATCTTCCCCTCATGTTTTTGAGGTGACTTTGGTTGATGGAAGATTTTCCGAAAATTGTATGGCTAGGCCTCCAGGGTCGATCCTTAGAATCTTCACCACCACTTTCTGCATAACAGCTATCACTGTCACCAGTATCCTCAGACAGGCCCTCCAATATTTCCTTAGTAATCTTTTCTGTGTTTGTTTTTGCCATTGATTCGACAAATCCAGCAATGTATGGATTCACAGCCTTCTTCTCCTCGAAAAGCTTCTCCTCTTCAGCAAGCTTCGTCTCAGCGGCAATCTTCTTGTCCTGAGACATTCCTTCCATCAGAGATGACGAAAATGTGTCTTTCAAGCCGAAGCACAAAAAGCTTTAAAAAAACTAGCAAGTGTTAGTGAGCAGCAGCTATGAAATTGAGAAAATAAAGCAAATAGCACAAGCAGTGTACCAAAGAGGTCGGTGCGAGCTCTTATTTATACGCTCGGTGCGCTCCAAAACAAGGGGCCCCGCCTGTCATTGACTTTGCTATTCTAGCAAAGGGAAGGTGTTTTTTCGAACCTTTGGCTTGAGGCCTTCGTCCATGTCGCAGTCTGAATTTGTTGCTTTAAACAAATTAATACTGCGAAGGGCTACCGTTGGGGGCCTTTGTCCTCCGAAGGTCCTCAAAAACGTAATTTAACAATGTCTTCCAAGTATGGTTTATAAACAGGTACCTTCGGACTTGAGTTAAAAGCATCATCGCGACGAAGGCTGGAGTCGCTCCGAAGCTATGCACAGGGGGGGAGCTTCGGCTAAATGACAGAGAAAGGAACCGACTTAAAAGGGAAAAGGCTATTTAGTCCTCAGAGTTGACTATTAGTTAACAGTGAATGTAAAGGGCATGAATGTAATTTTTCACAGGCTGCGTCCTGTGCCTATAAATAGATGAACAGTTCCCCCATACTGTTCACGCTGACTTGTATTCACTCGTGCGTCATGCTTGGACTTTTATCTTCTGTCAAGCTAAAGGTACAAATGTAATATAATATTGTTTCTGCGTATTCACGATAATAATAAATATGTTAGCAATGTTGTATCATTATTCATGTTGTCTTTTATGTTTCATATACTTCTTCTTTCATTAACATATGCTGTGATGATGAAGGTATGTCCTTCATCACCTTCGTCTGAAGATCATTATATCCTATGGGAAATAATGCTTCGGAAGATGAAGGGCATTAACTTTTAACATTTTATGTTGCCTTGTTCTTAATTCATAGCACTTGAGAATAAGTCTCCAACAGATATGCATTTGGTTTTGCCCCTAAAACCAGGTGTGATAGAAGTGGTATCAAACCTATGCTGACTCTAGGTTGTTCGACTAGTTAGAAATGGAAAGCCCATTCTGTTCAAAATATGCTTATTTTGCTCTTACAAATTTATTTTATTAATCTTGTCTCTTTAAAATTCAACTAAGGTGACACTTTCTTCTTGTAGATGGTGCGCACTCTCCAGACTACCCGTGTGAACACCAACCGCATTCCTCCACCTCAACAGGCTCCTTTCTACCCAGTTGTGGTGGAAGAAGTCCCTATGGAGCTGCACCACCTTCATGTGAGGAATAGTGTGATCTTGGAGGACAACTCTGAGGAGATTTTGGTGACACCCACCCCGTTATCAGAGTCTCATGCCTTTGATGTTGGAGCTTAATCTTTAGCGCCACCGGTGCCAGTAGCTCAAGTCCATGCTCCTGGAGGTGATGACCCTGATGATTCTGGTGATGGTGGAGACAATGAAGATGATGCAGAAGAAGAAGAAAACAATGATGAAGATGCCAATGATGAACAAGAGGACAACTTTGTTGGAATGTGGCCTGTCACAGAGCATTACACCTCAATGTTCAAGACGGGACACTTCCCAAACTTGTTGCAGGATGTGCTGCATGCGCTAGGAACCTACGTTCGACCTCTTTATGACACCAGGCGGGTATCTGAGCCCCCTCGGGCTTGTTACTACATCACTCGCATAGAGTGTTAGATGCAGGAGATAGAGGCTTTAGGACTCTATCATCTCATGAGTCTCTGACGCCGCTATCCACCTACGCCGCTTCGGTCAGCAATGCTTCTTGGAGAGCTTTGTGGTCCCTCAGCCACACCCATCGGTAGCAGTTGCATGACATGGCATACATGCACCTTCCCTTATGTCCTCGTGGTGAGAGCCAGACAAGCGTGGTTCTAGGTGAAGCTAGAGAAGATCACCTCAACACCCTTGTAGGTGTGGTGGCAGGTCTTAACAATGACCTAGACAGTGCGACCATTGATCTCTCAAGGGTACACAAGGAGCTTGAAGATGCTCATGCAAGGATTGCAGCAGCCGAGGCTCAACTTGAAGGAATAGATCCACCAGAAGCTCAAGTCCCTGCCATAGCTGTGTCCCCGCCCCACAAGAGGATTCACTATGGAGCCCCCGGATCTATTACTAGGCCACTCTAGAGTTTTACAAGTCATAATGTAATAAGTTCGATTTCGCGTTAGACGATGAAAATCTTTATGATGGTGTTATTATAATAATAACAATGTGATGGTGATGCTTGCATAATGTTTGATTTTGATTTTTGTTTAAGTGCAATGATCTTATGGAATGATGGCCATAAGAACATTAAAATCAATAAATAAGTTTAACTTGAGTTCCAAAGCTAAACCCCTAGATTTTCTCTATTCTTCACTTATCTAAAAGGAGGCACTTTCTAACCAACCAAATGGTGAACACTCGCTCAGGTCCTAGACAGACTCAAGATCAACGAACTGGTCAACAGTTGCCACCACCACCACCCAACCCAACAATGGAACAGTTCATCGCCGCACAGATGCAACTTCTCCAAGGCATTACTGCCTCGGTACAGCAGATTCAGCAAAATCAACAAAATCAGCAGAATCCATAGCATCAAAACGCACCCCAAGCTCAGGATAAACATAGAGATTTCATGAGCCATCATTCGCCTGCTTTCTCTCACTCGGTTCATCCTTTGGACACCGATGATTGGCTTAAGGTTATAGGCAATAAGTTGGATATCACTCAGTATAATGACAGGTAAAAAGTCTTATATGCTTCCGAAAGATTGGAAGGCGCTACGTCCGACTGGTGGGATGCCTACACTGCGGCCCATGCAAATGCTAACACCATTACTTGGTAGGAATTTCAGGAGAACTTTCATGCTCATCACATTCCCTCGGGAATAATGAAACTTAAGAAGAAGGAATTTTTATCTCTTACCTAGGGAAACACGTCTGTTAGCGAGTACTGTGATCGCTTCACTCATCTTTCACGCTATGCACCAGAAGAGGTAGACACTAATGATAAGCACCAAGAGTGTTTCTTAGAAGGTTTGATTGGACCTTTGAACTATCAGTTGTAAATCCACAGTTTTCCGAATTTCCAAACTCTACACAATAAAGCAATTGGTTTAGAAAGCAAAAGGAAGGAATTGGTAGATCATAAGAGGAAATTTCAAGGACAATACAGTAGGAACACCCGTCATCATAACAACTCACAAGGTTCTCAATATCGCTATGGAAATCAAGGTGGGAACAATCAACAGCAGATGCAACATTCAGGGCAACAAGTCCAGAGGAATAATTAGCAGAGAAGCAATCTCAGACAGGTCAAAGGTCTGGTGGATATCCACAGAATCGCTAGGGAAGCGCCATGAACACACTGGCCAAAAACCAAAATCAAGTTACCCTAGTTCAGCCCAACGGATGTTTCAAGTGTGGCAAAATTGGTCACTATGCCAATAACTGCTCAAAGCGCAATCCCTAGATGCCACAAAAAACATCAGTCAAAGGTTTGACCAGAACACGTCTACTCACAACACCGAAGGAAAAGGCTAGCAAAATAAGAGCAAAGTCAAGGTCAACCACATCACGACTGAGACAACTCAGGAGAAACCAGAACTTGTACTTGGTACGTTCATTATCAACTCAATACCCGCTTCAGTTTTATTCGATACAGGAGCATCACATTCTTTCATAACTAAAATATTTGTGAAAAAACATAACGTTCCTAAACAACCTATGAGAAAGAAGCTCCTTGTTAGTTCACCAGGAGGTGAAATGGAAGCCACATATCAATGTTCCAATGTTAACCTTAAGATCATGGGGATAGACTTTATAGTTGACTTAGTAGTCTTGAAATCATGCGACATTGATGTGATATTGGGAATGAATTGTCTAGTCAAGTATGATGGAATGATATCATGTGCAAGGAGAGTAGTTGTCTTAACAAGTTCACATGGAGATAGTGTTGTGGTCAGTCTCAGCATGCCAGCAGAAGCAGAGACCGTGGTAAATCATTTGAAAGAAAAGTCTAGAAAATATCCAGGTGGTCTGTGAATACCCAGATGTATTTCTAGAGGAATTACCAGGCATGCCTCCCGATCATGACGTAGAATTCTCTATTAAGTTATTACCTGGAACTGCACTTATATCAAAAAGACCCTATAGCATGGATGTCAAGGATCTAGGTGATCTTACAAAACAGATAGAAGAATTGTTAGAAAAAGTTTTTATTCGTCCAAGCTCATCTCCTTGGGGAGCCCTAGTTCTATTTGTGAACAAGAAAGATGGTCCGAGAAGAATGTGTGTCGATTATAGAAGCTTAAATGAAGTGACAATTAAGAACAAATACCCTTTACCTCGAATTGAAGATTTGTTTGATCAAATGTGAGGAGCTAAAATATTCTCGAAAATAGATCTAAGATTAGGATATCATCAGCTGAAGATTTGAACTGAAGATGTACCTAAGACAACCTTTACAATAAGATATGGACTATATTAGTTTTTGGTCATATGTCGTTTGGACTAACTAATGCACTGGCATACTTTATGAACTTGATGAATAAAGTATTCATGGAGTTCCTCGACTAGTTTGTGGTTGTATTCATCGATGATATACTAGTATACTCTCAGAATGAAGAAACATATGAAGATCATCTAAGACTAGTTCTGCAGAAGCTTCGTGAAAACCAATTGTATGCAAAGTTCTCAAAGTGTGATTTTGGCTAAGGAAGTGGCTTTCCTAGGACATATCATCATAGATGGAGGAATCAAGGTAGATCCCAGTAGAATAAGTTAAATGCTAAATTAGAAGCAACCAAAAGATGTGTCAAAGATCAGGAGTTTCCTTGGATTAGCAGGATATTATAGAAGATTCATCGAAGGCTTTGCTTCTTCAAGCGGAACCCCAAGCTGAGGAGTTACTCGGAATGCTGCCAAGATATCAGTATCCTTGGTTTCGTAATTCGGGGTGTAGTAAGTCAATTTATAATCCTTAACACCAGCTTTAAATCGAACACTTGCTTTAGTTTCTGTTTATGGTGACATAAGTCCCTCCCTACAACTCATGAATTAAGAATTCTCACAACGACAGGGTCTACTCGATATGGATTAGGCGTAAATGAAACCTTTGCAAAAATCTAAAAAAAGATATTTAATTAATATTAACTCATTAAATAAAAAAGGAGTATGCTTAAGTTAAGTTAGTAAAACCTCTTACTTCATTGCTGGAGAATGGTAAAGAGCTTAAATGGGATGAAGCTTGCCAGAAATGTTTTGAAGAACTTAAGGAAAAGCTAACCACTTCATCAGTCTTAGTAATGCCTGATATTCACAAAGGATTTGATGTATACTGTGATACATCGCATCTAGGACTTGGATGCGTGTTAATGTAGGAAGGAAAAGTAATAGTTATGCTTCAAGGCAGTTGAGAAAACATGAAAAGAATTACCCGACACATGACTTGGAATTAGTTGTCGTAGTACACGCTTTGAAGATTTGGAGACATTACATGATTGGAAATAAGTGCAAAATCTTCACTAATCACAAAAGTTTGAAATACATATTCACTCAGAAGGAACTCAATCTAAGACAGCGAAGATGGCTTGAGTTAACAAAAGATTATGATTTAGATATACAGTATCATCTAGGAAATGTGAATGTAGTGGCAGATGCTTTAAGCCATAAAGGTCAAGTGAACAATGTTGCTTCTTATTTGATACCGCAAGAATTATGTTGGGAAATGGAACAACTTAATCTTGGTATGCTTAATTGTAAGGAAAATGGACCCCGAGCCATTTGGCTAAATGAGTTTTGGTGTTTGATGATTAACACAACATGTGAACTAATGTGTTTGTTAGTGTTTGTGTTTGTAGTTCACAGGATGCTAAAGTAACTTGGACCAAGACATTGAGGAAAGCAACACCTCAAAAGAAGAAATTATGAAGATCAAATGAAGTCCAAGAGAAGAAAGAAGTGTTGCCTACGGACTGTCTGTGCGAGGAGCACCGGACTGTCCAGTGCACCAGGAACAGGAACCCTAATGGCTAGTTCCAGGTGGCATTATGGAGAGAAGACCACCGGACTGTCCGGTGTGGAGTCCAGACTGTCCGGTGTGAAAAGCTTGCAACGCCAACGGTCACCTGCGGTGTCAGGCCAACGGCTAGGCGCACCGAACAAGGGGCACCAGACTATCCTGTGCACCACTAGACTATCTGGTGTGCCGTAGAGAGCACAACTTTTCTCCAATGGCTAGTTTTGTGTTGGGGGCTATAAATACACCCCCAACCGGCCATTTCCATGTGTGGGAGCCCAAGAGACATACCAAGGCATATAGTAGACATTCCCAAGTGCTCTTACACCCAAGTGCTTAATAGAATCACTCGGTGATTAGCGTAGGTGCTTTGAGAAGTGCTTAGGTTAGTTAGACCGCTTTAGCGCTTGCTCTAGGTGAACCCTAGTTAATTGAGTGAGTTTAGATAAACCACACAACCCCTCGGCTCTTGCGTGAGCCATTGTAATTGTACCAAGTGGAGCGAGAGTCTTGCGAGACCGTGACAACCGTGTTTGTGTCATGGCCGCCACCGTGTACCGGAGGGAACAAGGCCTGTGGCGTTTCGACCGGAAGCTCGATAGTGGAGATGGTAGGGAGCATCCGAGAGGAGCCGGAAGCGGAGCACCACTTGCGCGTGGAGAAGGCCCACGGCTCTCTATGGAGTTACTCAACCGAGGTGCTTGGCCCTCGTGTGGGCTTCCCTTTGCATAGGGGCACCAACGAGGATTAGTCGGGACCTTGCGCAGTTCCAGATACCTCGGTAAAATACCAGCGTCATCCACGAAAGTTTGCATATCTACCTCGCTCTTTAACTTCCGCATTTATATTAACCATTTAAGTTTCAATCTTGTCTTTGTGCTTATATTGTGTAGATTGAAACTTAGCCATTGCGGTAGAGATAGCAACACTTAGACAAAACCTAGTTTGCACATTCTAATTTGATTATTATCATAGGTTTTGCTCTAGGGATTTATTTGTGTCCTAGTTTAGTAAAAGTTTTAGAAGTCCTAATTCACCCCACCCCCTCTTAGGCGTCACCTGTTTCTTACAAGTGGTATCAGAGCCTAGTTTGGCTCATTTGAAACGCTTTAGCTTCACCGCTAAAAGAGTCGATGCTTTTTAGAGGAAGGGATGGATACCCATTGGCCACCACACTTCGACGGCACTAACTTCTCATATTACAGTGCTAGAATGACTTGTTACCTAGAGGCTGTTGATCTAGGTGTTTGGAGAGTCACTCGTAACGGGATGAAACCACCCAAGAATCCCGAGAAACCCACCACGAGTGAGGAAAAAGAAATTCAATTAAATGCTAGATCCAAAAATTGCGTGTATGAATCTCTTAGCATGGATATTTTTAATCAAATGTTTACATTGAAAACTTCTAATGAGATTTGGCTTAAATTGCATGAGCTCCATGACGGCACATCCAATGTATGTGAGCAAAAACATTACCTAGTCATAACTGAGTATAATTCTTTTGCTATGAAAGATAATGAGCTTGTTAGAGATATGTATTCTCGTTTGAATCTAATCATCAATGAGCTCAATTCTATTGGCATTAATAAGCTAGGTTATGCGGACATTGTGAGGAAGATTATCTCCCTGCTACCACAACAAAGATATGGGAGCATCATCACCATTCTTCACAACATGGAGGACTTGAGTACAATGACCCCAACCATCGTGATTCGGAAAATCGTGGCCTTTGAGATGTCACGAAAGATGTGTCGGGGAGAGGAACCAACTTCATCAAGGCCATATGCTTTTGCATGTGATGAAAGGAAGGGTAAAAAGAAGGCTTCCGCTCCAAGTTTCTCAAGTGAAGAAGAGGAGGAAGAAGAAAGTGATGATGAAGAAGATAATCAACCATCAACATCATCCTTCAAGGATGAAGAAATAATCTGACGCGTCAGAAAGGTAATGGGGATGATCCACAAGATTAATCTAATAGGTGTGCCCCTGCAGGTAGAGGATCTTCTCTTTAATATTGACAGGAAAAAGCAAAGAAAGAGAGGATGCTTCGCATGCGGGGAGAAGGGCCACTTCAGGGACAACTGTCCAACTACGGTCGAACCCAAAAAGGGGAGGAGCAAAGGCAAGGCGCTAACAAGTGTCAAAACATGGGACGATTCTTCAAGCGAAGATGAACCTCCAAGGATGCGCAGCCACCGATCCTCATCACGCTCATCACGGTCATCATGCAAGTGCCTTATGGCAAGAGGTAAAATGAGTATCCATCCTCTAGTGATGAAAGTAGTAGTGATGATGAAGGTGAGGGAAAGCCCTCTGTAGATGAGCTTGCGAAAGCCATTAAATTTTTTTAGGATGTTTGCACTAAGAAAAAGGCTCAACTTAAAACTTTGAAAAATAAGTTGATTAGCTCTCAAAATGACTATAAAGGTTTCCTAGAAAAATTTGAAGCTTTTGCAAATTTGAATTGTGAGCTATCAACTAAAATTGAGCAATTAGAGTCTAGTGTTACATCCACAGCTATCGATGATGGCCTTATTAAAAAAATGAAAAACTTAAGGCTAAGTTAGCTAGCTCCCAAGAAGCTATTGAAAATTTACTAGGGAAAATGAAAATTCTTAGCATACACAATAATGAGCTAACTACTAAGCTAGAAAACATTGGTAGCACCGCAGGGGCATCTTTAATTGAGATTCCTAAAATTATTAAAAAAGATGCTTCTACTTCTTGCTTTGATTTAATTAATGATTCTAACCCCTGCAACCAAGTTCTTGCTGAGAATATTATTGTAGAAACATGTACGGATGAGGTTGCAAAGGAAAATGAGCAATTAAGGCAAGAAGTGGCTCGCCTTGGCAAGGTTTTGTATGACAAGAAAGGCAAAGCCAAATAAATCCAACCTCCACAAGATAACACCACTACGGGAGTGAACAAGCCTATGGAGGGTGAAACCATGATTTGTAGGTTATGCCACAAAGAAAGGCCATAAGTCTTTCCAATGCAAGGCGATGACCAAGGATAAGCAAAGGCAAAAGCTCAAGCAAAAGCGAACAAGCAAAATCTCCAACACCTACATCAAAAAGGTGGATAAAAAAGCTGCTACACCATATTTGATCAAAAAGAAAAAGAATGGAAAGGTGATAGCAATCAAGGCCAACAAGCAAGTCAACAAAGGAAAGGGGGACAAACGCATCTAGGTGCCAAAGGAAATAATTTCAAACATGAAAAGCACCAAGAAGGTTTGGATCCCGAAAGGGAAGTGAGTAGTCCGAAGGACGGCGGGAAATTTGGAGACTTGGCAAAGTTGGGATGTATATCATGGGATACATCATATTGGATCAAGTTTATTGCCAAGTGGATTAGTGAATATTTTGAACCCAAAGTTCTCACCCATGACTAAGGTAACTAGATTTATTGTATTCCTTATTTTTAGATATGCGTATCTATTTTCTTGTATCTAGTCTTACCTTTCATGTCTAGTATTTCATTTTGTACTTACTTTAGATTAACAATGCATGCATACTAGGTAAATCACATGGTAGGATTGCTCATTCTCAATTCATATTCTTGAGCAAACCTACATGGTTTAAAATGTTTAATTAAGCATGGCACATAGCTTATTCAACATCCATAAGTAAATGACACTAATGCTTCAAAAGCTTATATTCTACAATTGGTATCATTTAACTTATATGTGCCAAAGCTCGGATTATGGATAATCTGCCCCTCTTGATATCAAATCAAAGTGCATGTCTCCTACAAGTATTCAAAACTTGTATGCACACTTTCAGGGGGAGGTTACTCTATAATCTAAGTCTTTGAGACTAATGCCTGTTTTTAAGTCTATTTGATGTAGTAGTCTCATTGTAAGGAAAATGAAGTCCCCGGAGAAAGACAACAAGCTTCCACTGGAAATCTACAATAACTCTTACGTCTCACAAGTCTACCACTTGTCTTCAAATGGTCCGCCATTGGTTTCAATTGGTAACTTTGAGACTACATTTAGCATTACTTACATGTCTTCTCCAGCATTTGGTTAGGCTATATTTCATATCTTATACTTCCATGTTGCTATACATGCATAAGTGGTTAAATCATATTCTATTACCTATGCATAAGGAAGCTAATCTAATCAAATCATGTCTTGCACCTCTATTTTCACATGCTTTTCCTAAGTAGAAGACCTCTAATAGGGGGAGTATTTCTTCGTCTCTAAAAAGGGGGAGAAATTTCTTTCTAAAGAGAACACTCATTTAGGGGGAGTAACAATTTGGTGTTTCAATTGGTATCCTACAATTGGTATCAATTAACAAATACATTATGAGGGCAAGTCTTATTTGCTTCCTACATGCTTTTAATATCTTCCTTTTCGGTGGTTGATGCTAAAGGGGGAGAAGTTTAGGGACCAAAGCAATGAAAACTGTATCAAACACCAAACACCACATTTTAAAAACTTTATTTCTTCAAGTGGTTTTGATTCTTTGGTCTAAAATAGGAAGTAAGTGAATTATGGAGTTAGGGGGAGGTTTAAGTCCATAATATCACATTGTGGGGACAAACATGCATCCTAGCAAGAAGATTGCATATTTTCATTCAAATGTTTGTTATATTAGCTTGCTTCGGTTGTGTTGTCATCAATCACCAAAAATGGGGAGATTGTAAGGAAAATGGACCCGGGCCATTCGGCTAAATGAGTTTTGGTGTTTGATGATTAACACAACCTGTGAACTAATGTGTTTGCTAGTGTTTGTGTTTGTAGTTCACGGGATGCTAAAGTAACTTGGACCAAGACATGGAGGAAAGCAACACCTCAAAAGAAGATATTATGAAGATCAAGTGAAGTCTAAGAGAAGAAAGAAGTGTTGCTTGTGGACTGTCTGTGCGAAGAGCACCGGACTGTCCGGTGCCACACGCCGGACTGTCTAGTGCACTAGGAATAGGAACCCTAACGGCTAGTTCTAGGTGGCACTATGGAGAGAAGACCACCGAACTGTCCGGTGTGGAGTCCGGACTGTCTGGTGTGAAAAGCCTGCAGCATCAACGGTCACTTGCAGTGTCAGGCCAACGGCTAGGCGCACCGGACAAGGGGCACCGGACTGTCCAGTGCACCACTGGACTGTCCGGTGTGCCGCAGAGAGTACAACTTTTCTCCAACGGCTAGTTTTGTGTTGGGGGCTATAAATACACCCCAACCGGCCATTTCCATGTGTGGGAGCCCAAGAGAAATACCAAGGCATATAGTAGACATTCCCAAGTGCTCTTACACCCAAGTGCTTAATAGAATCACTCGGTGATTAGCATAGGTGATTTGCAAAGTGCTTAGGTTAGTTAGACCGCTTTAGCGCTTTCTCTAGGTGAACCCTAGTTAATTGAGTGAGTTTAGATAAACCACACACCCCTTGGCTCTTGCGCGAGCCGTTGTAATTGTACCGAGTGGGGCAAGAGTCTTGCGAGACCGTGACAACTGCGTTTGTGTCACGACCGTCACCGTGTACCGGAGAGAACGAGGCCTGTGGTGTTTTGGCTGGAAGCTCGATAGTGGAGACGGTGGGGAGCGTCCGAGAGGAGCCAGAAGTGGAGCACTACTTGCACGTGGAGAAGGCCAGCGGCTCTCTACGGAGTTACTCGACCGAGGTGCTTGGCCCTCGCGTGGGCTTCCCTTTGCGTAAGGGCACCAACAAGGATTAGTCGGGACCTTGCGCGGTTCTGGATACCTCGGTAAAATACCGGCGTCATCCATGAGAGTTTGCACCTCTACCTCTGTATTTAACTTCCGCATTTATATTAATCATTTAAGTTTCAATCTTGTCTTTGTGCTTATATAGTGTAGATTGAAACTTAGCCATTGTGGTAGAGATAGCAACACTTAGACAAAACCTAGTTTGCACATTCTAATTTGATTATTAGCATAGGTTTTGCTCTAGGGATTTATTTGTGGCCTAGTTTAGTAAAAGTTTTAGAAGTCCTAATTCACTCCCCCTCTTAGGCGTCACTTGTTTCCTACATTAATAATACAAAGGCAACAGTTATGGAAGTGGAATCTACTTTGGAACAAGAAATTCATAAAGGACAAAAATCAGATGATAGGTTAAAGAAATTAAGACTCACATTAGTTTGTGTAAAGCCCCAATTTCAAAGAAGATGAACAAGGCACAACTTATTTTAAAAAGAGGATATGTGTACCAGAAATAGAACACCTTCGTCAGCTTATACTCAGAGAAGCTCATGATTCGGCATACTCCATACATCCTAGAAGTACTAAGATGAACCAGGATTTAAAAGAAAAATATTGGTGGTATGGTTTGAAAAGAGACGTTGCTACTCACGTTGTATTATGTGATGTGTGTCAGCGAGTAAAGGCAGAACATCAAAGACCAGTAGGTTTGCTACAACCTCTTAAAGTGCCTGAATGGAAATAAAAAGAAATTGGTATGGATTTCATAGTTGGGTTACCCTGTACCCATGATGGTTATGATTCTATATGGGTTATTGTAGACAGCTTAATGAAGGTTGCACATTTCATACCTGTAAACACCACATACTCAGGAGCTCAGTTAGCAGAACTGTATATGTCAAGGATTGTTTGCCTACATGGTGTACCAAAGAAAATTGTGTTAGATAGAGGAACCCAATTCACCTCACAGTTTTGGAAAAGATTGCATGAATCTATGGATATTAAGCTAAATTTCAGCTCAGCGCATCATCCGTAGATAGATGGCCAAACAGAAAGAAAAATCAAGTGTTAGAGGATATGTTAATAGCTTGTGCTTTAAAGTATGGTAAAAGTTGGGATAAGAGTTTGCCCTATGCAAAATTTTCCTATAATAATAGTTACCAGACAAGTCTAAAGATAGCATCATTTGAAGCACTCTATGGAAGAAAATGTAGAACACCGCTATATTGGAACCAAACTAGAGAAAGTCAAGTGTTTGGTCCAGAAATTTTTCAGGAAGTAAAAAAGCAAGTGTAGATTGTTAGAGAGAATCTGAAAATAGTACAGTCAAGGCAGAAAAGCTATTCTGATAATAGATGAAGAGAATTAACCTTTGAAGTTAGAGACTTTTGTGTATCTTAAGGTTTCCCCAATGAGATGAATGAGAAGATTTAAGGTTAAAGGCAAATTATCTTCCCGTTATATTGGTCCATTCAAGATCTTGGAAAGGAAAGGAGAAGTAGCATATCAGTTGGAACTACCCGACCATTTATGAGATGTGCATGACATATTCCACGTATCACAGCTCAAGAAGTGTTTAGGAGTACCTGAGGAACAGTTACCCATGGAAGAACTTAATGTTAATGAGAAATTAACATATTCTGAGTATCCGGTTAGAATTTTAGAAACATCACGTAGAATTACTCGGAGTAAAGTTATCAATATGTGCAAAGTTCAGTGGAGTTATCATTCAGAATATGAGGCAACTTAGGAAAGAGAAGATGAACTTAGAGCAAAATTTTCTCAGCTATTCTCAAAAGTTTCTTGATCTCGAGGACGAGATTCTTTTTAGGGCTTGTTCGGTTCTACCCCAATCCATATGGATTGAGGGGGATTGAAGGGGTTTCAATCCCTAGTAAGTCAAAATCCCCTCCAATCCGTATCAATCCCCTCCAATCCATATGGATTGGAAATAACCGAACAAGCCCTTAGGGGGTAGATTTTGTAACACCTCAAATCTATCAATTAAAAACAATCTAAGTTAATTTACTTTCATTAAGAAGAAAAATATTTTTGAATAATTAAAGTAGTGATATAATTGGGTTTAACAAATTTTGTGAATAATTAAAATCTACCAAATGTTTGATGCATCGATTATTGACGCATTGATTATTGACGCATGATATTTTTGTTTGTTAATGAAGTGCAAAGAATTTTTTATTCTCTATTTATGATAGACTTTCGTCTAAAAACGAAAATTTGGTATTTCATTTATATAAATATTATTTTTTAAAATGATTATATTTTTTAGAATATTTATATCTATTATATATATATTCAGTTTTTTAAAAAAAAGAAAAGAAAAACCAAACTCACGCACTCACGCATGCATCAAATAATAAAACAAAATCAACGAATCGCTTGGCATGCTGTGCTCAGCCACTTTGGTCCAAATGCAAGCCCACGCCGAACCCCTTTCTTTTTTTTACTTATATGTGGCCCCTCGGTTTTCATCTTCTCCAACATTTAGCTCTGGCCTCTGGCCGTCGGAACCTGTACCCGCAGATTTATTTTTCGCCGCCGACCCAGCTCCGTGATCCGTATCGTCCCTGCGCCTTCTTGCATTCGCTGGTGGTGGACGCATCAACTATTGCAACATGCGCCGTTCGACCCTTCTCCCCTCCCGGCTCCCACTCCCACTACCGGGACCGGCATCTTCCCTCTTGAATTTGGCGGATGGGTTCGGTAACTAGCCAATCCAAAGTGGGGCAAAGTAGGTCATGGTCTCCTCAATTTTGTACATCATTTTATACCTATTGATTATTTAGTATTAAGTATAGAAAAATCAAAGTTTTAGATAGTATAAAGTCTTGTTCTAAATCTCTAAAACTAATACCTAGTTGCTAAAATTAGCCGAGAGGTTTAGAATGGATCAACTAATTGTTATCTATACCCCTCAAATAAGTATTAGTTGTTAGATGCTCCAATCTAGCTAAAACCAGTTAATAGTTACCCCTAAAGGTTTAGAACATGGCCTAAAACAACCATATTATGAGCCTGCTCATCGGATCCTCTCGGTCGAGTCCTTGAAACTACCGGTCTGACCCTAATCTTCCCGACACCACCTAAACCAGTCTGCTTGCTGTCCTGATTCCGCCACCCATTCACGATGCGACGCCACCCGACTTCGTCCCTTCCTGGCGCCTCCGTCCCCTGTCCTGTTTTTATCATGACATCGATTCACTCGACAAGCTAGATCTCCCTAGTTGCAACGATATGACTTGTCCCCTGCGGTCGGCAGGCTTGACGATCTAAAAAAACCATAGCTCTTATGTGGTCTTTTTAGCCCCCTATGAATTTTCGTCTTGCGTCCGCCACTGCAAGGACTCGACGATAGACTGAAAGGGAGCCCATAGCTAGAAGGATTATAAAAGCTTAGATATGATAAAGGCCTCAACAGAATCTCTACTACTTATTAAGTTAGCAACAGTAGCCTGCCTTTTTGTGTTCTGCCATTCTGCGATCTCAGCCGTCCATCCGCGCGCAGAAAAAAAAAATCAAACCGTGGCTACCTAGGGATCGAACCTTGGATCTATTGAGCAGAATGCCTAGCCTTCCACCCTCTAGCCAACATGACTCATATTGAATTGTGTACAACTTCAACTAAAATGTCTTTTGTGTTTAACCAACCGTCCACTCTGTATGCTCACTGAGTCTAGAAAAACATTTATAGCTTGGCCCCTGATCTTTCTGGAATTTGGGACGCAGTCCAGGAAATAAAGAAAATAGGGAAAAAGAGTTTAGAAATCGATTTTTAGTTTAAAAATAATTGCAGAAACTCATTTAATTCATGGAAATTTCATATTAAATCCAAATGAGTTCATTCCAATTTCTATAATTCTATAATATTATTTTATCACATAATACCTCTGTTTTGTCATGAAAACAACAATAAAATTGATTTCCTAATTAATCCTATATCAAATACATAGAAACTTTGGAAATTCGTAACTTCCCCATTTTAATTCCAAATTGAATCGTTCCAGTTGTGTTAGTCTCGTATGAATATTTACTACGCAGTAACAACATTGATTATACCATGTTTCATACTTTTATAATTAGATATTTATTTATCCTATGTTAATTGGGTTAATCTATGTCTATTGGATTAATTTATTTAATATATTAATATAGTATTCTAACTTTGTGGTTATACGATGTTTGGCCATTAGTCTTGCAAACACACACTTACCTTTTTGTTTAAGCAAAAGCGTATGGTGGTACGTGTCCAATGACTAACGATGTACGAGAGAATTTCTTCCGGTATGTGTGAAACGTGCTCTCCAATAATGAGACCATACAAATCGTGATATATATCAAAGTCTGCATGATACCGATGATTGCAATGTAGTGGTGAAACAGATAGATTACAAATAACAAAATTTATGTATGGCCAGAATCACAAATTGATTATGAAACATTTTCTCATAACGGTATAACACACATTTGGTATATAAGTTATCGTAGTATACTGGTATTATATATTCCCGTTGCAACGCACGGACATTCAGCTATCATGTATAGAAGTCTGCACGGTACTGTTGGTTGCAATGTAGTGATGAAATAGTTAGATTGAAATAACAAAATTTATGTATGGCTAGGATCACAAATTAATTACGAAACATTTTCACATAGCAGTATAACACACATTTGTTCATAAGTTATCATGATATTAAATGTTTCCGTTGCAACGCACGGGCACCCACCTATATGTGTTTATGTCTACATCTATGACAAGAAACACATCTACTACATCTCTCTCCAAGCTCACTTGCTACCATTGCGCAATGCGTAGTAGTAGATAAGTATCACCGATATTCTTGAATTATATTTTTGGATGGAGGTAATATTATTTAAAGAAGAGCTTTGCATGCTATTTCTTTTGTTTGAATAATGCATTATACTTAAATTCCCTTTTTTGCATGTGTGAAATTTTTTCTTCGTAATATTTTTTTTCCATGGATCAGACTTGTGAGTCATTTTCATAAACCAACGCCAAGCATGAATCCATGTTTCCTACTTCAACCCCCGAACAAACTCCATGAGCAGGAGGCATTCGCGTTGTCGTCGCTCATCGATGACGAGAAGAAGCTTGGCGACTGTCAGTTCGACCTCTAAAAGCAGTCTTACGTGGTCGCATGCGCCGCTGTGTACGACAAGCTCCCGCGAAGCCGCCGCTTGGACGCGGTCCAGAGCAGCTGCACCGCGCTGTCCATCGTTAAGCAGGGGAGCCTCATGGTTGTCGCCAACGTCGACGACTCTCGGGTTGTTCTGGACATCGCATCCGACGACGATGCCATCACGCCGTCCAGCTCATCGTCTACCTGAAGCCCAACCTGCCACGTAAGTCGCTATTGACCGGACATGAATTCTTGTGCGCTGGGACGATGGACGTTGCTGACGTTGTGTGAGTGTCCTCGAACATGATGTATATAGTGGAATAGCGCATTCGGTGGTGCAACGACCAGGGGTACTACCTCGCTGATGAGCCCGGGGTGCACTTCGTTTGGCAGCCCAACCAAGAGTCATTGGTACTCGTCATATTGTGTGCGTTCGACGACTACTATATCGAGGATTGTGGCATCATCTTGGTGCCGAAGGTGACACAGAGGAGGATCGACAACAGTGACCAGTTCGTCATCCTCGCCACCGTCAGGGTAGCTTTTGTGCCGGCCTGCCTTTAATTCTCTTCGCAAACACACAGGGCCGGCTCTGGGGGGGTGCAGCCGGTGCCACCGCACCGGGCCCCCAACAGGTAGTGGGCCCCCACCCCATTAATCAACCTACAGGCCACATCTCTAATTGAGGCAGGCGGACGGACGGATTCTCCTGCAGCCGCCAGACGCCACGCCCTGACGCCCAGCCTCCTGCCCGCCTTCCGCCAATCCGCCGTTCCGGCTTCCGCGATCAGGATCGTCGCTGGCGCTGTTCAGCCTGTTCTGTCCGCTGTTCAGTTCTGCCTAGCCCAGCGCCCAGCGGCCACATCGCTGTTCTTCCTGTTCTTTCTGTCCGCTCCTGTTCGGCTCATCGGCTGACGGCTGTTGTGTCCGCTGTCCTCTGCCTCATTGCCTCCTGCCGTCCTGCGCGGTATTGCTGGCTTCTGCTGCGCTTGCGCGGCGATCGCCTGTCGCCTGCCAGGGCGCTCTGCACCTGCACGACAGCACGAGTTTAAGGTAATCTAATTGATTAATTTAAGGTAACTGATACTGATTAATAATAATCGTACTATTTAGATATGTATAATCATTCTTATATTATCATTCAATTTGTGATATATATCTTTTTTATTTTCAGTGCTTTGTGTAATCATGTCATCGAGAAGATATCCATCTGGAAGTGAAAAAAGGAAAAGGAAAAAACGTGTGGATGATCTCATAGACTCACAGAGAGGAGCTATTGATAAGTTTTTTAAGAGCAATGCTAGTGCTTCGACGAATCCAAATGATGCGTTTGCGTTGGCAATAGTTCCTGTGGGGACAGAGGAACCAACCAATGAAAATTCTAGAGAAGAAGAACATGTTGATATCAACGCCGATGATAACAATGTAAGTGACCATGAGAATATGTCTAATTCATCAGATGCACATGCACAGTTTGGTAGTGTTGATGAACAACCTGACATTTATGATCCAAGAAATTGGGATAATCTTGATAATAAAGCAAGAGACATATTAATTGAGAAAGGACCTATAAGAGAGGAAGGTATCGAGTTCCCTTTAGATGATGCCTCAAGACATTTTTCATATGCTCATTATTATAGAAAGTTAAGCAATGGAGAGTTATATGATAGAAAATGGTTGGTTTATTCAAAGCACGTTGATAAAGTTTTTTGCTTTTGTTGTAAGATCTTAAAGTCTAGCACTAGCAACAGTCTGAGTTCTCTAGCACATAATGGATGTAGAAATTGGAGGAATATTAGTACAAAGCTTAGAGAACATGAAAATAGTGTTGAGCATTTTCAGAACATGAACAAGTGGAATGAATTGAGGACAAGAATGCAGAAAGAGGAAACTATTGATAAAGACTTGCAAAAGCAAATCAATAAAGAGAAAGAACGTTTGAGACAAGTTTTGCTAAGAATAATAGCAATTGTGAAATTTCTTGGTAAACGCAACTTGGCTTTTAGAGGAAGCATTGAGCAGCTTTATAGTGATAGTAATGGAAATTTCTTAGCATGTGTTGAGATGATTGCAGAATTTGATTTGGTAATGCAAGACCATCTTAGGCGTATTCAGAACAAAGAAATTCATTACCATTATCTCAGTCCTAAGATTCAGAATGAGTTGATAGTTCTATTGTCTTCTAATATTACAAGATCTATCATAAAGATTGTTAAAGAGGCCAAGTATTTCTCTGTTATCCTAGATTGTACCCCTGATATTAGTCATCAAGAACAAATGACTTTGTTAGTTCGTTGTATTAATTTGTCTAATGGGAAAATAAATATTGAGGAATACTTTTTGGGGTTCTTGAATGTCGATGACACATCTGGTTTGGGGCTTTTTAGTGTGTTGCTTGATTCTATGAAGTCATTTGGCCTAAATATTAATGATATAAGGGGTCAAGGCTATGATAATGGTTCCAATATGAAAGGAAAACATCAAGGGGTACAAAAGCGGTTGCTTGATATTAATCCAAGAGCATTGTATATGCCATGTGCTTGCCATAGTCTTAATCTTACTCTTTGTGATATGGCAAAATCTTGTGGGAAAGCTGTTTCATTTTTTGGGATTGTTCAACGCATATATGTGTTATTTGCTGGTTCAACCAAAAGGTGGAATGTTTTGTGTAAACATGTTCCTATTTTTACTCTAAAATCATTGTCAAATACTCGTTGGGAGAGTCGTATCTCAAGTATTCTAGCAATAAGATATCAAGCAAAGGAGTTGAGGTCAGCTTTGTTTGAGTTAAGTCATGCTTCTGATGTTGAACCTAAGGACAAAAGTGATGCAAAAAGTTTATTTGATGCACTTGGCAACTTTGAGTTTTTGCTTGGTATGGTTATCTGGCATGATATTTTATATTCTGTAAACAAAGTGAGTAAGAAATTGCAATCGCCAGACATGTGCATTGACTCTGCTTTGAATCAAATACAAGGTATGGTGCAATACTTTGAGGCATACAGAAATGAGGGGTTTCCTTCTAGTCTGATCATCTCCAAAGGCATTGCAAATGAAATGGGTCTAGAGGCATCGTTTCCAGTAAAACGTCGTGCCTTGAGGAAGAAACAATTTGATGAAAGTAATGATCAAGAAGAAATTCTAGAGGCCGAAAGGGGTTTTAAAGTGAAATATTTTTTTGTTGTAGTTGATATGGCAATCACTTCTTTGAAAACCAGATTTGAAGAACTCATGGTGTTCAAAGATATATTTGGTTTTTTATTGAGATCAACTATCTTGAAGTCATTGAATGATACTGAACTAGAAGAGTCTTGCACCAAACTTGCAGACACTTTCTCTCATAATGGTTCATCTGATGTTGAGGTACATGATCTTATTTCTGAATTGAAGATTTTGAAATTTACTCTTCCAGATGGTATATTGTCTGCTATGGAGATATTCGAGCATGTCAGAGATTTAGATTGCTATCCTAATGTCTCAATCGCTTATCGAATATTATTTACTATGCCTGTGACGGTTGCATCAGCTGAGAGAAGCTTTTCAAAATTGAAATTATTGAAGAACTATTTGAGATCAACAATGACTCAAGATAGATTAAATGGTTTGGCAATTCTGTGCATTGAGAAGAAGATGTTGGATGATATTGATCTTAATGGTATAATCGACGACTTTGTATCACAAAATGTTAGAAGAAATTTTTAGCATGATATCATGTGACATGTGACAAGTAAGTGTTATGGCTCTAATTTATATTTGTCATTTTATAAAATTTAAGGCGTGTCATAGAAGTTTTTTCATTGAATGTTTAATAATTTGTGTTTATAATTATATATATAGACATATAGTATATATACATAGTGGATGGGGCCTCCATATTAGATTTCGCCCCAGGCCCCCAAAAAGTCAGGAACGGCCCTGCAAACACATACACACTTACCTTTTTGTTTAAGCAAGAGCATATGGTAGTGCGTGTCTGATGACTAACGATGTACGAGGGAATTTTTCCGGCATGTGTGGAACGTGCTCGTGCTCTCCAATGATGAGACCATACAAATCGTGGCATATATCGAAGTCTGCATGATACTGATGGTTGCAATGTAGTGGTGAAATAACTAGATTAAAATAACAAAATTTATGTATGACTAGGATCACAAATTGATTATGAAACATTTTCTCATAACAATATAACACAGATTTTGTATATAAGTTATCGTAGTATACTGGTATTATATATTCCCGTTGCAACGCACGGACATCCAGCTAGTAAGTGATAAGCTTGTAAACATAGAATTAGATTCATATACAACTCGGTAACCGACTCGGTTCCGTCATAAACTTGGTACCCGATTCGGTACGTACCATGTAACCATAGTTCCTCCTTAGAATATAAAATAAGGCATGGGAGAACACCTGATAATTAGAAAAAGATGAAACAGATCCACCACAACCAAGATACATGGTATTACATCGCATTTAGAGCTAGAACCTATATAATTAACGTGCCTTTCATGCCCTAACCTTTGGAGTAATTACCAATCTCGTGACAAACCCGTACATTCACTATCCAACAATCTTCGATAACTATAACACATATTTCAATTTTTTGAATACGAATGTGAAATTCAACAGAAAAGAATCATAAGAAAACCGAATTCAAATATATTCATTAGCGTGCATGCTAAAATCAGATACGGATACAAATATTATATTAACGCTGGAATGAATATAAATATTGGATATTTAGACATATGGATCCATCCTCTCTAATTAAATCTATTTCGATGTCACCCGCTTTGTAGTAACTCCAGTCTTAAACCCAGATGTTGCATCATATGTACTTCTCCGTACATAAAATAATAATAATAATAATAATAATAATAATAATAATAATAATAATAATAATAATAATAATAATAATAATAATAATAATAATAATAATAATAGTGCGGCCTTTTTCCTGCTGTGCTGGGTGGGATGCTCCCAAATGGCCAACGGCACTGGATGCCATTTGCCGCAGCGCAGTGTGAAAAGCCGTGCGCCGCTGCGTGCGTGACCAGCACAGCACGGAGGCCGGCGGCTGCGCTGCGCGCGGCCTTCTGACTTCTGAGGAGCGCGTCGCACAGGCACAGAAGCCTTAGCGGCGAAGGCATTCCCTGTGCGTGCAGTGCAGTGCAGTGCGCAGGCAGCCAGTGGCTGACAGCGTGGCACTGGCACTAATCGTTGGGCAGGATGTGCAGACCACTACCTCTGCGCTGCGTGCTACCTTTATTTTGTTAACCGCCAGATCAAAATAAAAAGCCTGCAGCCTGGCAAGTGAAAAGAGTAACCGGCGGCGGTAGTGTGCGTGAGCGATTCGGTTCTAGCCGGCCTCCATCGATCAGAACGTACAGGTAAAGAGATTGCTTCATCCACTGCATCACAACAGCTAGTCACTGCCGAGTTTATTAAAAAAACCGGCGATAATTAGGGGGTGTTTGGTTGCCCCTGCTAAAGTTTAGCCCGGGTCACATCAAGTGTTTGACTTTCAAATAGGAGTATGAAATATAGACCCAACCAACTGGACTAGATTCGTCTCGTCTTTTAATCTTCGGCTGACAAATTAGTTTTATAATCCGACTACATTTAATACCCGGAACGGAGGTTCAAACATTCGATGTGATAGGGGCTAAAGTTTAGTTTGGGGTAACCAAACACCCCCTTAATAGATCCATAACGAATATCTCAGTTATTATATGACCGATTATGTTAATTTGCAGAGCTCCCTGCTTCAGCTGAGGTATAGTATTATTTTATATCGCCGAAATCTGGCTAATTAGCAACAAAGCTATGCGCCTGCGGGCGGGTTTCATGTGTCGTACGTGTTCGTGCACATGTTTTCTTCTTCTTCTTCTATTTGTGCGCGTAGAAGAAATTGACAGCATGCCATCGTGCATGTAAAGTCGTAGCAACGTGACAAACCTCGCTTGCTCCGCGACTTCTTCGTTTTGCAACAAATTAAACATGCGACCATATTAGTGTTTTTTTTCTTCTTTTGAAAAGGAACCCCCAATATAAAATACACGATGAACGCCGCGCCCTCGCGCGCGCGTAATTGCCAAGAACGAACCAAACAAGCAAGGACACCGGTATCGAAAAGAAAGAAAGATGTGTTCAGTGCCAACTGTTGCGCACGAGCTGGGACGAAACCGGAGCGTCGGCAACCACGGTTAACGTATGCCAAACCGTTTAGACGCTAAAAACCGGAGGTTGGCGGTCACGAACAAACGCTCGCAAAACTACCAATAACGAGCGATTTCCTTTTCAAATTCATTTCTTGGCCTTCGACCCCTTAGATCGGTTTTATCAGTTCAGTCACATAGTCATTCAAAACACTTTTTTATACTGTAGACTGCGTTGTACACAGATTTCCTTTTTTCTTTAATGCAATAGATATACTTTGATACAAAATCTATTTTCAAAGTAAGGCAAACCCTTCTCTTATAGGAAATGGTTCGAAAAATCGTTATTCCACCTTTTAGGTTTAGGTATCATGAAAAGTAATACCTATAAAGTTCATGCATTTCGGTCATATTCAGATCCGTTTTTAGAGTATATGATATAACTAAATTGGATGGATCTTTCGCTCGTAACAGATGCATAGGTGGATAATATATCAATACGAGGATCATGAGCTGCCCCATGATGAAACCTCCAGTAGTCGTGAATATCTCCTCCTTCCCTAACCAAAGATTGGAGAAAGAAGATCTAAGAGGTGCATATGGAGAATGTGGTCAGAAATCCATAATAGAGTCCGACCACAACGACCGAGTTAATCATCCTCACTGAGAAACTTAGACTACTTTAAACTACTTAAGTAGAAAAGATTTGAAAATCATGGCATGAATCTCCGATCGTACCATTTGAGCCTTGCTTTTTCCGGCGGTATGGAGAAATCAGTAATCAATAGGGCTTCCTAATCCTCTCTTACTTTTTAAAGAACGTGAAATTCTTTTTTTTTCCTTCCTGCAGGCACCAGGATATTGGATCTAGTCATAATAAGAATGCTTTAAAAAAATGGTAACCCACCGGTAAACTACTAAAACCCACTGAGAAACCAGTTTTCCTGATTGAGAAACCGATTTTCAAATTTCTCGACCCGTTTGCATTTCAAATGTAAGTAAAACGGTTTATCGGATTTCTCAGCGACAAACCGTTGCTTTTTACCGGTTTTCATTGTGTTTTTACCGGCTTCATTTTTTATATTTTTTTCAAACTTTTTCAATTTTGGATGAGTTTAAAAAAACACATCACTGGAAAACTATTACCGGTCCGGTCGAATAGCGGGAAACCGGACTGGTTTTCGCCAGTTTTGGAGCGGATTTGTAATCCTTGACGGCGACCCCATATGGCTGGGGGGTTTGGCTACAGCGTAGCTGGACCATGCATGCATGATGCCACCCCCCACCCCCCAATCTCCTTTTTATTTTTCTGAGAGCGCAAAGCGCAGACACGACGCATCCATCAACTTTTACTCTCCGTACTAGCCAGCTTAATTTGCATGCATGCATGCGTGCGTGCCCACCGCCTCTTTGATCACCTGTTGTTACGGCTGCTTTCGCTTTCTCGCTAACCTTTGGCGCGCCCGGCATCACATATTTTCCTCTGTTCTCGCGCCCATTCCTTAACCCGGGGGATATCCACCCAGTGTCGTTCGGTGTTAAACCGGTTGCTTTTGGTTCCAGAGTAACCCTGAAGCTTCTAGCAGCACATGCATGCAACACACAAAGCCCACCACTTGCTGAGTGCTGACCTCCTCCTCCTGGCTCCAGATATCCTCCTCCTCGACCCTGCTCCCGTGCCCGGCCCACCTCTATATATACCCACGGCGTCCCACAGGCCAAACTCCATGTCCAACCATCCAACAACACACTCAAATCGTCGCTAGCCGGCCAGTACTGTCCGTCACATACACACACACTGACACCACCATCCACAAGAATCTCTCCACGCTACAGCCGCTACATACTGCAGCTGCAAGCTAGCGAGGCAAGTGTGTAACAACTAAGATGAAGGGCAAGGCGTCGAGGTTCCTGAAGCAGATGGTGTCGACCATCGTGGCGGTAGTCAAGGCCAAGTCCACGGCGGTGCGCGTCAAGACCAGCGCCCTCAAGACGCGCCTCCTCATCTTCGGCATCCTCCGCAACAAGAAGCTGCTCGTCACCGCCATCAACCACAAGATCCACGCCATCATGGGGCAGCAGCAGGAAGCAGCAGACGACGGCGCCGGCCAGCAGCAGCGCGACAGCAGCGACGAAGACGGCGGCGGCGGCGGCAGGAATAAGGCCATCGTGCTCTACAAGCCCCCCAGCTACAGCTTCTCCGCGGAGCTGGGCGCCCACGAGGCGGAGCCGCCGCCGCAGGAGGAGGAGGAGGAGGACAGCGACGACTACCTCACCCACTCGCTGTTCGCCGACGAGGACGACGAGCTGGTCAACGCGCCGGGCTCGGTCATCGACGTCATGCGCGACGCCAGGGCGCGGGAGGCCGGCGACGGCAACGCCGCCGAGTTCAGCCTCGAGGACGAGATCGACCACGTCGCCGACGTCTTCATCCGCCGCATCCACCGCCAGCTCAAGCTGCAGAAGCTCGACTCCTTCAAGCGCTTCTGCGAGATGCTCGAGAGGAGCACCGCCTGACGCGTCTGACCATGCATGCATCCTCATTCACATCCATCGTCCATCCGTGCTGCCAAGTGCCAATTAATGAATTAACCAGCAACACTTAATTAAGCGGTAGTGTGCATGGTGAAACAAAAATTATTAACATGGCTGCTAGCTGCTACTAGCTATTTTTGCCGCTCTGGTGTCTGGTCTGGTCTGCCAAGGCTACCGCTGCTGTATGAATAATTACTTGGAGGTCGACCGAAAAATTACATGCATGTAAGTAGAAGGGGTTAATAAAGGTGGCATGCAGACGAAAGATGCTTTTCTTGAACTAGGGTTTAAGTAGCTAGGAATGGATGGGAACTGTACTTTAAGTAATTATGTTATTTTGTTCTTTGGGGAACATTGTTCTTGTGCTCAACCTTCAATAAAGTGGTAAAGGAAAAACGAGTACGTGGACACCTTCGCTTCGTCTCGCTTTAGTTTATATTGACTTCTACTATTTTTATAGCGTTTTGTCTCAATAGATTACAGTTACAACAGTCTAAATAGTTGACTTTAAACTCAAGCTAACAGCTCGATTTTTAAGATACATTATGTGCGTGTCTTGTCACATATATGGATTTCTTCCGGAAAGGCCAGCTAAATATCTAGGCTTTTTAGGCAACGAAGATTCTTATTACATCATAATAAAATTGAATTTATTTTTTTCTTTTTATACTAAAAATGATTTTCAGAACACAAAGACGATCTATTACCCCCGGTAAGATAAACCGTCTTTAAAGATAAGTTATAGAGGTAGCTCTAACCCCGGCCGTCTCTATAAATCTATCTCTACTAGGTCAGTACCCGTGCGTTGCAACGGGAACATATAATACCATGATAACTTATATACAAAATGTGTCTTATATTGTTATAAGAAAATATTTCATAATCCATTTGTGATCCTAGCCATACATAAATTTTGTTATTTTAATTTAGTTGTTTCACTACTACATTGCAACCATCAGTATCATGCAGACTTCGATATATGTCATGATTTGCATGGTCTCATTATTGGAGAGCACGTGCCACACCTGCCGGTAGAAGTTCCGTCGTACATCGTTAGTCATCAGGCACGCACCACCATATACGCTTGCTTAAACAAAAAATGCAAGTGTGTGTTTGCGAAGAGAATTAAAGGCAGGCCGGCACAAAAGGTACCCCGACGATGGCGAGTGGTCATTGTTGTCGGTCCACCTCTGCTCACCTCCGGTGTCGAGATGACGCCACAATCCTTGATATAATAGTCGTCGAACGCGCGCGATATGGTGAGTACCGATCACTCTTGGCTGGGCTGCCAAATGAAGTGCACCCCGAGCTCATCAGCGAGGTAGTACACCTGGTCGTTGCACCACCGGATGTGCTACTCCTCTACATACATCTTGTTCGAGGACACTCACACAACAACAACAATGGTCATCATTCCAGCGCACAAGAATTCATGGTCGGTCAGTAGCGACTTACGTGGCAGGTTAGGCTTCAGGTGGATGATGAGCTAGACGGCGTGATGGCGTCGTCGTAGGTTGCGATGCCCAGAACAACCCGAGAGTTGTCGACATTGGCGACGACCATGAGATCCCCATGTTTGACGATGGACAGCGCGGTGCAGCCGCTCTGGACCACGTCCAAGCGGCGGCTGCGCCAGAGCTTGCCGTACACAGCGGCGCATGGGCCATGTAGGACTGCTTCCAGAGTTCGAACTGACAGTCGCCAAGTTTCTTCTCGTCGTCGGTGAGCGACGCCAACGCGAGCGCCTCGTGCTAGTGGTGTTTGTTCTGGGTTTCCAAGTAAGAAACATGGATTCATCTTTGACATTGGTTTATGAAAATGATTTATAAGTTAGATCCATGGAAAAATATTATGGAGAATAAATGTTACACATGCAAAAAAAAGTATTTAAGATGAAAACATTATTCAAACAAAAGAAATTGCATGCAAGGCTCTTCTTTAAATACTACTCCCTCAATCCAAAAATATAATTTAATAATCTCAGTGATACTTATCTACTACTACACATTGTGCAAGGGTAGCAGGTGGAAAATGGAGTAAGATGGCTTCATGCCACACAATGGCGGTTCCGCTCCCCTCCCCTGCTCCCGCCCCCTCCGCTCCCGCCCCCTCCACTCCCCCCGACGCTTCGTTTCTCCCACAAACCACGCCGGCGTCCACTCCGGGCCCGGCGGCCACCGTGCACCTGCCGGCGTCGAGGCAGGCATCACCTTCTGGGTCGGGCGGGCGCTCCCGTTTTGAGCGGTGGCGGGATGCCTCCCCACGATCGGCAGAGTCGTCCAAATCGTTCTGTGAAGTGGTTGCGGCTGGCCGGATGGATACGGCTCCTGCTCCGGTGGCGCGACCTGCCTGCAACCGGGAGAAATGCGATTCCGGCATCCGGAAAAGGTTTGTGTCGTCGACGGGCGTTGCTCAGGCTGTTCGGAACACAGAGAAAACAGAGCAGCTAGTCGATGGATGGCAGTTGGTGGAATCCAAGCAGTCAAAGCGACGCCGATTGAAGATGGAGCGGCAACATCAGAGACGGCCCGTCCCAGAGGACCTGGCTGGCAGGTGCTTTAACTGCCTCTCTCATGATCACTTTGCCTTCCAGTGTACGCAGAAGACGAGGTGTTTTCGGTGCCGGAAGCAGGGGCATCGCTCCTTTGATTGCAATCTACTTAAAAGGCCGGTGAGGCTTGAGGCTGTGAAGGTGGCGGTGAACAACAGTGCTGCCTCTCGACCTGAGACTAAGATCTCGGTTTGGAAGAGGATCAATCTTCCGGAGCCAAGTACGACCAGTGGAGACAGACTAAGGGAGCAACCTCGACCTGAGACACGGCTCTCGGTCTGGAGGAGGCTCTCTTCGTCTTCAGCAACCTCTGTGATCAAGGTGAAGAAGAAGAGACTGGTGTGGAGAAGGAAAGACAATCAACATCCTCCTAGAGATTCAGGTATTGCTGTTCGACACCAGGAACCATCAACAATGGAGGGCGACGGCGGAGCCTTGATTTCACTTGATGCTGTCGGTGTCCAATAAAAAAGACAGCGGATTCGCAAGAGACGGCGTAGAACCAAACCGATTTCTGATTTGGATAAGCGCCCCGCTGGACCGGTGTCGCCTGCTGAAGATGAGAAACCTTGCATCTTGAGATGGAGTCAGCAGATGACCAGAGCTGAGGATGATCTTCAGAAGGCAGTGGTGATTACTGTTATCAGTGATCGTGAGAAAGTACCGGTTGAAGAGATTGCTGAGTTAATTGCTCCTAGGCTGGAGCTGGAAGAGGGGACACTGATAATTCGGCAATATTCCCAGTCAAGTTTCATTCTCTTTCTACCTGGCTGTGACATGGTGGAGATGCTGGTGGGCAATTGGCCTTTTCTCAGGGCAGCCACGTTCACAATCACCTGCAGGAAATGGTCCCGGTTTCTGAACTCCAGGGGTGCTGTGTTACCTGTCTTGTTGGACTTCGAGCTTCAGGGTATCCCCATCCATGCATGGGAAACCATAACTGTGGAACAATTGCTTAATCCCTTTGCTAGTGTTCATCAGGTTCATCCTGGCACCCTGGAGCTAAAGGATGTGGCTGTTTACCGATGTTCTGCTTGGTGTTTAGACCCGTCCTTGGTGCCTGCTTCAAGGGAGCTTTGGATCGTCGAACCTCCCTTTGCCGTTGATGGGATGTCTTCTGGCAGGAGAACGCTGATGTATCCAATCCGCATCACATTCTCATCTGCACCACGGAGGGATGGATCCGATCCTAAGCTTCATGCTATTACTTCGGGCGGGGATGGTTCTGGTCACGTGCAGCAGGGATCCCCTCCTTTTTCAAGACCTCCCCATTCGAGTGGGAGAAGGGGGGAACATGGTCATTCGGGACGTCTCCCAGTTCATGAGCGTTTGGGCCCAAGAGATGAGAGCATGCAGCAGCGGAGCATTAGCTCCGGGGTGGCAGTTTCAGATTTGAAGAGAACTTTGGAATCTGATGGGGGGAACTTGTCTCCTAGGCTGGTAGAGATGACTGATGACATGGTTATTGTTTCACCGGTGAAGGCGAAGCAGCTGAAAGTTTATTTTCGTCAAAGACTCAAGAATGTCCTGAACCTGGAGGAAGCTGGAACTCCCAATTCTGTCACTGTGCTTCCTCCATCACCCACAGACGTGGCAGCTGCTGACACAGATCCATCTGAGTATCCTGTTTCAGATGTTGACGCTGTGTTGGCAACTCCGTCTAGAACATTAACTTCCTCCCTGTCTGATGTGGCAGCAGCACACGCGGCTCCGTCGGAGGCTAATGCCTTAGACGTTGATGCTGAGTTGGCTGCTCCATCTGAGGAGGACATTTCAGCAACAACAAATGCTGCGTTGGCTGCTCCATCTGAGGACCCTTCAGCAACAACACAAGATTCTGTGGAGATTTGTGCTCAAGAGCAATTCATCAGCAAATTGTCAAACCAGATCACACGCATATTACCAATCCCAAAATCTGTCAGACGTCAGTCCTCTATCCCCCTGGCAGTTCCAAGACGCAGCCGACGTGTGGCGGGGGTTGGAGTTGAATTTAAAATTCAGGACTAGGGAAAAAGATCTAAGAAACAAGCTATGGTGGCTCTAAATATTATTGAGGACGATGAAGGATTCAGCCGTCAAGCTTTAGATGACTACGCCAAGCTCTTCAAGAATACTCTTTCTCGTAGTCATGTGCAGGCTCTTGCTGCCCTTTTTGGGTGGTCTGTCCCAGATAATTTAGAATATATAGCTGGGACTGGGGATATTACCGCAGCAAGCTTATTTTAGCTGGCGATGTTGTTGATATTGTTTGTCGATTTACCTCTCACTGTTTCTACATGGATCCGGAAAAAATAATTGTTTGGAATGTTAGAGGTCTTAATTCTCTAACTCGACAGAATTCTGTCCGTGAGCTCCTCAATTGTTATGGAGCGGATATAATCTGTCTTCAAGAAACTAAGATGGCACAACCTTCTTCGCGTGTTCTCCTCTCTATGTTGGGGTCTGATTTTACCGGTTCTTTGGCCCTGCCTTCTAATGGTTCGAGGGGTGGAATCCTGATTGCTTGGAGACGACACTTGGGGATAACTGGAGCTACCAGGACAGACATCCATAGTATTTCTGTGCAGTTTTGTTCAGTGGAGGGACACCAGTGGTGGCTTACTTGTGTGTATGGACCTCAATCTAATGAAGCCAAGATTGAATTTCTGCAAGAGCTGAGACATATTAGAGCAGCTTGTCAGGGCCCTTGGATGATTACTGGGGATTTCAATCTCATTTTGCATGCCGAGGATAAAAACAACTCGCATATTAATCAGGCTATGATGGGTCGATTCAAAAAATTGGTAGATGATCTCGCTCTTAAAGAAATTCCACTCCATGGGCGCAAGTTTACTTGGTCTAATCTGCAGAACCAGCCTACTCTTGTCAAACTTGATAGAGTCCTGTGCTCTATTGATTGGGAGGAGCTGTTTCCTGGTGCAGTGTTACAAAGTGCGGCTTCTGAAGATTCTGATCACTGTCCTTTATTATTGGGTTTCAAAGATTGCAAAGGTGTTAAAAGGCGCTTCCACTTTGAATCATTCTGGACGAAAATTGAAGGGTTCCACGATGTGGTGCACAGTGCCTGGAATTCGGTTCTTGTTGGCCACTGCCCCTTCTCCACTTTTGATTTAAAACTCAAAGGGACAGCCAAAGCCCTTCAAGGATGGAGCAGCAAGAAGGTGGGGCACATTGAGACTCACCTGCATCTTGCTAGAGATTTGATCCATCAGCTTGAGATTGCGCAGGATGGTCGTATTCTGTCTGTGTTGGAAAGGTGGCTGCTAAATAAATTGAAGAAGCTTGCTCTGGCTTTGGCCTCAACCAAACGTACCATTGCCCGCCTTAGATCAAGAATTTCTTGGCTCAAGGAAGGAGATGCAAATTCTAAGTTGTTCCATTCCTTTGCAAGGTACAGAAAGAAGAAAAACAGTGTTTCCAAGCTTACTGTTGGAAATCATGTCCTTACTGCTCATAGCGACATTGCTGCAGCAGTGGACCAGTTTTACTTTGATTTAATTGGGGCTAGTAAAGACAGAAATATTTCGATTAACCTTGAGGCTCTGGAAACTGCTGGCACTCCATTTCCAAATTTGATCGAGTTGGACAGCCCCATTACTGAGCAAGAAGTGTGCAATGCTATAAATTCTCTGCCCTCTGATAAATCTCCTGGACCGGATGGATTTACTGGTAGATTTTACAAAATTTGCTGGTCCATTATTAAAGAGGATCTTATGGCTGCGGTGATTGCGATTTGGAACAGAAAATTTGATAATTTTCATAAGCTGAATTATGCTTTTATCACTCTAATCCCAAAGAAAGATAATGCTGATCAAGTCAAAGATTTTAGACCTATCAGCCTTGTTCACAGCTTTGCAAAACTAATCACAAAGATATTGGCTTCTCGATTGGCTTCAAGGCTCAACGATTTGGTCTCTCCAAACCAAAATGCCTTCATTAAGGGTCGCTTTATCCAGGATAATTTCATGTTGGTTCAGCAGATGGCTAAATTACTTCATCAACAAAGGCATCCTTGCCTGATGCTCAAGCTGGATATTACTAAAGCTTTTGATTCGGTTTCCTGGCCCTTCCTTATTGAGGTCATGCAGAATCTAGGGTTTGGGCAGATCTGGAGAGATATCATTTCAGGGCTGCTTCTCACTTCCTCTACTCGAGTGTTAGTTAATGGTCATCCGGGAAGCATAATTTCTCATAGAAGAGGGCTGCGACAGGGGGATCCTCTTTCTCCGATGTTGTTTGTGCTTGTCATGGATGTGCTTGGTCAACTTGTCTCTAAAGCAGATGAGGAAGGTTTATTACAACCTCTTTCTACTAGGCAGCTTCAACACCGGGTTTCTCTTTATGCTGATGATGTGGTTCTTTTTATTAATCCTGTGGCAGAGGACATGACTATGATTTCAGACATCCTTCAGCTTTTTGGTGAGGCTTCTGGTTTATATAATAATAATCAGAAATCTAGTGTCTACCCCATCAGATGCCATGAAGACAATTTAGAGATTATTCAACAGTTTTGGCCCTGCGAGATATCTAGCTTTCCTTGCAAGTACCTTGGGCTGCCCCTGTCGTTACATAAATTAAGAAGGGAGCAGGTGCAGCCCATTGTGGATAAAATAGCTAATCAACTACCTGGATGGAAAGCTGATTTGTTGACTAAAGCAGGAAGAAGCGTATTGGTGCAATCTGTTTTGACAGGGGTGCTGATTTATAGTGTTATGGCTGTAGACTTGCCTTCTACTACTTTGAAGGACATTGATAAAATTCGAAGAGGGTTCCTTTGGCGTGGTTGTAAAAATGCCATGGGTGGCCATTGTGCAGTGGCCTGGGGCAGTGTGTGCAGACCTCGAGAGCTTGGTGGACTGGGTATTTTCAGCATCACTGAACTGAGTTGGGCCCTTAAAATGCGTTGGGCTTGGCTGCAAAAAACTGAGCCAGGTCGGCCCTGGGCATCCCTGCCTTTGCATACCCCGAAAAAAATTCGAGAGTTTCTACAAGTAGCCTTGTATACTGAGATTGGAAATGGAGCTTCTACCCTTTTTTGGAGTGATCGATGGTTGGATGGGCAGCGGATTGGAGATATCGCTCCCCGACTTATTGAGACCATTCCTATGAAGCTGATTAACAAAAGGACAGTTCAAGAGGCGATTGAGGATAATGGCTGGATTACTGATATTCCTGGGAGTTTATCTGTTGGTGCACTTGCAGATTTCCTGCGTATTTGGGATTTGGTGGCACATGTTGATCTGGACCCCCATAAGGAGGACAAACATATTTTTCGGTTGGCTGCTAATGGCAAATATTCGACTAAAGCCGCTTATGAGGGGCTCTTCATTGGATCTGTGGAGTTTGAACCTTTTGAGCGGATTTAGAAAACTTGGGCTCCGCCCAAATGTCGATTCTTCTTGTGGCTGGTGGCTCACAAGAAATGTTGGACAGCAGATAGACTTGAGACGCGGGGGCTGGATCATCCGGAAAAATGTCCTTTATGTGAGCAGGAAAGGGAGACAATTGACCATCTGCTTGTGAATTGTGTTTTCTCAAGAGAATGTTGGTTCCTCCTTCTAAGGCAATTCAGGCTGCAGGGTTTGGCCCCCCAACCAACGGATATTAATTTTATGGAGTGGTGGCATCAAACAAATGAAGCTATTCAGGGGTCCTTCAGAGAAGGCCTAAACTCCCTCATTATGCTGGGCGCTTGGATTTTGTGGAATCTCCGGAACAGATGCATCTTTGATGGCCTTTCCCCTAATGTTGCTAATTTCCTAATTCATGTGGGGGATGAGCGCCGTCTGTGGGAGACTGCCGGGGCCAAGGGGTTGACATCCCTTGTTGCCTCCCTATCTCATGTAGCCTAGAGTTTTTATAGATGAGTCAGTCTATGCTAGTTTCGTTCAGGCCGCCGTAAGGCGTCAGTTGTACCCCGGTCTATTTTAGACCTTGTTTATTTCTTCCTTTAATATAATGATACGTAGCTCTCCTGCGTGTTCGAGAAAAAAAAGGGTAGCAGGTGGGCTTCGGGAGAGATGTATTATATGTTTTTACTATAATAGATGTAGACATAAACACATATGTGGTGTAGTGGTAGCTACAAACACATTTATTTGAGAGGTCGCAGGTTCGAATCCCCTTGGAGCCTGTTTTTTTAATTTAATTTTAGCTAGACGTGGGATGCACGTGGGAATGAGAATAGGCTTTGTGGGAGGGGGAATGAAAAAGACACGTGATAGCTGGGAATGGGCTTTGCAGTGAGGACGGAATGGGAATGGCAGAACACGGAATGGGGCAGCCTACCCCTTACCGTCTTAATAGGTAGTAGAGATAGGCGACTATTATCAATACCCGAATTTGGCTCTTTGCCGAATGCCAAATGATTTATCGAGTGTTTTTTTGACATTCGGCAAAGAAGCTCTTTGTCGAGTGCCAAGCAAAAAAAACCCTCGGTACAAAACATTCGGCAAAGAAACTCTTTGCTGAGTGTTTTATTTTTGAAACTATAAGATTTTGAAGAGTTATACAAATTTGTAGTTGAAAACATTTTCATTTGAATTAATTAACTACTTTAAAATGTGATTTTTAAATTGTCTTTGCCTAGTGTTAAAAAACACTCGACAAAGAAACTTTTTGCTAGGTGTCCAAAAAAGTAAATTTGTTCATAAAACATATATCTCTCTTGTAGTCTATAAAACTATAAGAGGGATGTACAAGATTTGTGAATAATGTTAAAGCCATCATGTGGGATGAACAAATGACCAAACAAATAAAATAAACTTTGTAGATCTCGAGAAGGTATAGAATTTTATTGTTGGCAACTTTTTCGTTTGAAGTCATCTTGTCAACGAAAACTATGTCTGAATTTAAAAAAATTTAAATTTTGAAAACGACCTCAAATGTAAAAACTACCAACATGAAAGTTGTAAGTCTTTAAAAGATATGAAACTTTGTAGTTGACAGTGTTTTGGTTTGAAATCATCTTGTCATGCAAAACTATGTTTGAATTTTAAAATTTGAAATTTTCAAACTACATCGGATGGAAAAACCACCAAAATAAAAGTTGTAGGTCTTGAAATGTGAAAGGAAAATGTGCCCTTGGACCATTTCTATAAATGTTTTGGTGATTAGATGCCCAACACAAATTACTTTGGTTCAAATGTACTAAGTGTGGAAGAGATGCAAATCAAAGAATCAAGATATGACTCTGGCCTTAGTAAATTGTTTTTGTGTACTAACATATTTCTCTAAGTGCTAGGAACTTTGGTTAATCAACTAAGATTGGATTGGAGAAAGTTGGCTAAGTGCAGCCAAACTTGAACCAGCCTGAGGTGCACCGGACTGTCCGGTGACCAGGCTGGCTCGGCGACGAACTCGTAGCTCTCGGGAATTCGTCGAGGGCGCTGCGGATATAATTCACCAAACTGTCCGGAGTCAACGACGCCTGCACCAACGGTCGACTGCGCAATCAGCGGGCGACGCGTGGCCTGGGCCAACGGTAACTTGGTTGCACCGGTCCCATGCGCCAAGGGGACCGACGGCTTAACGGTCGGCTTCGCTAGAAAAGGAAGGAGATTGGGCACTGGACAAGGACTGTTCATGTCCGGTGGTGCACCAGACTGTCCGTTGCGCCACCCGACACAAGGCAAGAATTTCCTTCCAAATGGAATTCCAACAGCTTCTATCTGCCTTGGGCTATAAAAGGGACCCCTAGGCGCATGGAGCACTACACCAAGCATTCACCAAACATCCTAAGACGATTAGACTCCGCAAATACACATTTGGATCATCGTGACTGAGATTTGAGCACTAAGTGTGCTGTGAACTTGTGGCGTTGTTCTTGTGCGCTCTCTTCTTGACTTGTGTGTGTATTGTTGCTGCGATTCTAGTCTTGTGTGTGTTTTTTCCCTTCCTTACTCTTGTGCTTTTCTTGTGATCAACATTTATGGGTGAGAGGCTCCAACTTGTGGAGATTCCTCACAAACGGGAAACATCACTAAGGATGAAAACCATGGTACTCAAGTTTGATCGTTGGATCACTTGAGAGGGATTGAGTGCAATCCTTGACCGAAGAAGGTCACCACAACATGGAGTAGGCATTGGCCGAACCACGGGATAAAATCACCGTGTCTCTTGTGTCATCTTTTATTGTGATT
This sequence comes from Zea luxurians, assembly GCA_029449295.1. Classification (NCBI taxonomy): domain Eukaryota; kingdom Viridiplantae; phylum Streptophyta; class Magnoliopsida; order Poales; family Poaceae; genus Zea; species Zea luxurians. The sequence continues at coordinate 121,401,447 of JAOPSE010000009.1, forward strand.
GGTTTTTCTTCTTGAGTTCTCACTTAATCACTTGTGCTTTTGTTCCTAAGTTTAATACTCATTCTAAAGGAACAATCAAATGAAGAGTTCTCGCTATAGCATCTTGATTTTGATCTAACTAACATTTCGTAACCAAGTTTGGACTATTTAGTATTTGATTGTACAGGATCACCTATTCACCCCCTCTAGGTGCTCTCAATTGGTATTAGAGTCGTACTCTTCATTTAGGGACTAACCGTCTGAAGAGATGGATCCTAAGGGTAAGGGGATGGTGATTAACGACAAGGAGAAGGAGTCCCTCTTCAACGAGCCAAGAGATGACAAGCCCACTGACTTAGGCTCAAGTCACAAGAAGAAGGACAGGAAGAAGAAGAGGCACATCAAGAAGATCATCTCTACGACAGTGACGCCTCCTCTTCACCAAGGGATGACGACGACGAAGATTCTTCGTCAAAAAAGAAGACGGTTAATCAAAACTATTCTTTTGATTATTATCGCATCCCTTATAATTCGAATGCCCATTTACTTTCTATTCCACTCAGAAAACCCCCACACTTTGATGGAGAGGACTATTCATTTTGGAGTCATAAAATGCGTAGTCACCTATTTTCCCTCCATCCCAGCATTTGGGAAATTGTTGAAAATGGAATGCATTTCGATAGTACTGATAATCCTGTATTTAACAATGAGAAAATACATAAAAATGCCCAAGCCACTACTGTTTTGCTAGCATCTCTATGCAGGGATGAATATAACAAAGTCAGTGGCTTGGACAATGCCAAGCAAATATGGGATACACTCAAGATCTCTCACGAGGGTAATGATGCCACCATGATTACCAAAATGGAACTGGTGGAAGGCGAGCTGGGGAGAAGAGCCATGATAAGGGGAGAAGAGCCAACTCAAACGTACAACCGGCTCAAGACCCTTGTCAACAAAATACGAAGCTACAGAAGCACAAGATGGACGGATCATGACGTCGTCCGACTCATGCTAAGGTTATTTACTATTATTGACCCCCCATCTTGTAAATCTTATTCGTGAGAACCCTAGGTACACCAAGATGACGCCCGAGAAAATTCTCAGAAAATCCGTGAGCGGGCGCATGATGGTAAAGGAAGCAAGATATGTGGACGACGCATTAAACGGACCGCTTCCTCTACACGAACCGTAGCCCATTGCTCTCAAAGCAACCAGCAGCAAGGAGGTACTACCTAGCAAGGTAGCACAAGTGGAGCTTGCGGGGCTCAACGAGGATGAGCTGGCGCTCATCATCAAGCGCTTCAAGACCGCCTTAAAAGGATGCAAGGAGTACCCTGACAAGAACAAATCAAGGGGAAAACGCTACTGCTTCAAATGCGGTAAGTCTGGTCATTTTATAGCACAATGCCCCGATAACGATAATGACCAGGCACAAGAGAAGCATGGGAAGAAGGAAAGGAAGAAGAACTACAGGAAGGCAAAGGGCGAGGCGCACATCGAAAAAGAGTGGGACTCCGACTGTTCCTCATCCGACTCCGATGATGAAGAACTAGCTGCCTCAGCCTTCAACAAGTCTTCCCTCTTCCCCAACGAACGACACATGTGTCTCATGGCTAAGGAGAAAAAGGTACGTATTCGAGATACCCCCAAGTATTCTTCTTCTAGTGATGAGGAATCGTCTGATGATGAAGTGGATTATACTGATTTGTTTAAAGGATTAGATAGAACTAAAGTAGACAAAATAAATGAATTATTTGATGCTCTTAATGAAAAGGATAGGCTTCTAGAAAAGAAAGGATATTCTTTATGAAGAACATGATAAATTCATTAATGTTCGAAAAGCCCTTGCTCTAGAAACTAAGAAGAATGAACTATTGACTTCTACATTATCTGCTTGTAATGAATCTATCTCTAGCCTAAAGATTTAAATGATGATTTAAATGCTAAGTTAGAAGAAGCAAATTCTGCCAGTTCATCCATAGAGCATGTTGTTATTTGCAAAAGATGCAAAGATTTTAACGTTGATGCTTGTAATGAACATGCTTCTACCATTATTAAGTTAAACAATGATGTTGCAAGTCTTAATGATCAACTTAAGACTTGCAAAGATAATTATGAGAAACTCAAATTTGCTAGGTATGCCTACACCATTGGTAGACACCCCTCAATTAAGGATGGACTTGGTTTCCAAAAAGAAACCAAGAACATAACAAGCTAAAGGACTTCCAGTCTCAATAAGGAGAAAGAGAAGGCTCCTATGGCTAGTAGCTCGTATTCTTCACATGATCAAAAGAATCATGCTTATCTTTATGCTCATATCAAAAAAATTTCCAATGTTGCCCATCATGATAAGTGTTATAATCATGCTGCTTTACCTACTTATCATAATTCTCATGCTATGTTTGCATCTAGCTCCACATATGTTCATGGTAGAAGTAGGCCTAGGTGTAATCATACTGTTTCTCATGCACCTAGGAAAGTATACACTGGTCCAACTACTATGTATCAAACATGTAATGCTTCTTTTGGTTTTGTCATGTAAAAATGCCAAAGTAGTTGCTAGAAAATTGGGATCTAAATGCAAGGGAGACAAAACTTGTATTTGGGTTCCAAAATCTGTTGTAACTAACCTTGTAGGACCCAACAAGAGTTGGGTACCTAAAGCCCAAGCTTAATTACCTTGCTGGTTTATGCATCCGAGGGCTCAAGCTGGATTATTGATAGCGGATGCACAAACCACATGACGGGGGAAAAGAAATTATTTACCTCCTACGTCAAGAACAGGGATTCCTAAGACACCATCATCTTTGGAGATGGGAACCAAGGCAAGGTCAAAGGTTTAAGCAAGATAGCCATCACAACTGAGCATTCATCTCTAATGTGTTTTTAGTAGAATCGCTCGGGTATAATTTATTGTCTGTAAACCAATTATGTCATATGGGCTATATTGATGTATCTGTCTATAGAAGAAGTGATGGTTCATTAGCCTTTAAGGGTGTATTAGATGGCAAGCTCTACTTAGTTGATTTCTCAAAAGAGAATGCCGATCTAGATTGCTTAATTGCTAAGACTAATATGGGCCGACTCTGGCATCACCGTCTAGCACATGTTGGAATGAAGAACCTTCATAAGCTTCTAAAGGGAGAACATGTGTTAGGACTAACCGATGTTTGTTTTGAGAAAGACAGACCTTGTGCAGCATGCCAGGCAGGAAAGCAGGTGGGAAACACTCATCAAAGCAAGAATGTGATGACAACAACAAGACCCCTGGAACTCCTACACATGGATCTCTTTGGGCCCGTTGCTTATCTCAGCATCGGGGGAAGTTAGTATGGTCTTGTTATAGTTGATGATTTTTCCCGCTTCACTTGGGTGTTTTTTTTGCAGGATAAATCTAAAACCCAAGGAACCTTAAAGCGCTTTCTAAGGAGAGCTCAAAATGAATTTGAGCTAAAGGTGAAAAAGATAAGGAGCGACAATGGATCGGAATTCAAGAACCTTCAAGTCGAGGATTATCTTGAGGAGGAAGGCATCAAGCACGAGTTCTCTGCTCCCTACACACCATAACAAAATGGTGTAGTAGAGAGGAAGAACAAGTCACTAATTGATATGGCAAGGACGATGCTTGGAGAATACAAGACGCCTGAGCGGTTTTGGTCGGAAGCTGTGAACATAGCTTGCCATGCTATAAACTGGCTCTATTTGCATCGCCTCCTCAAGAAGACCCCTTACGAACTCCTAACTGGTAACAAACCCAATGTTTTCTATTTTTGTGTATTTGGGAGCAAATGCTACATTTTGGTAAAGAAAGGTAGGCATTCAAAGTTTGCTCCCAAAGCTGTAGAAGGGTTTTTACTAGGTTATGACTTAAATACAAAGGCGTACAGAGTCTTCAACAATTCATCATGATTAGTTGAAGTCTCTAGCGATGTTGTATTTGATGAGACTAATGGCTCTCCAAGAGAGCAAGTTGATCTTGACGATATAGATGAAGATGAGGTTCCGACGGTCGCAATGCGAACAATGATGATAGGTGATGTGCGACCACAGGAACCACAAGAGCAAGATCAACCTTCCTCCTCTACACTGGTGAAACCCCCAACTCAAGATGTTGAACAGGTACCTCAAGAAAAAGGGCAGGATCAAGGGGGAGCACATGAAGAACAGGATAAGGAGGAAGGAGCATCACAAATTCCTCCAACTCAAGTTTGGTCCACAATCCAAAGGAATCACCCAGTGGATCAAATTCTAGGTGATATCAGCAAGGGAGTAAAAACTCGCTCACGTTTAACAAATTTTTGTGAGCATTACTCGTTTGTTTCTTCTATTGAGCCTTTCAGGGTAGAAGAAGCCTTGCAGGATCCGGACTGGGTGTTGGCCATGCAGGAAGAGCTCAACAACTTCAAGAGAAATGAAGTCTGGAGCCTGGTGCCACGTCCAAAGCAAAATATTGTGGGAACCAAGTGGGTCTTCCGCAACAAGCAAGACGAACACGGAGTGATGACAAGAAACAAGGCTCAACTTGTGGCAAAAGGTTATGCCCAAGTCGCAGGTTTGGATTTTGAGGAGACTTTTTCTCCTGTGGCTAGGTTAGAATCAATTCGGATTTTATTAGCCTATGCTGCTCACCATTCCTTTAAGCTATTCCAAATGGACGTGAAGAGCGCCTTTCTCAATGGACCAATCAAGGAGGAAGTATACGTAGAACAACCCCTGGCTTTGAGGATGACAGGTATCGCAAACACGTCTACAAGCTCTCTAAGGCGCTCTATAGACTTAAGCAAGCCCCAAGAGCGTGGTATGAATGCTGTTGGGGGCCTTCGGCTTCCGAAGGTCCTCAAAAACATGATTTAAAAAAGTTTCTGGAGTATAATGCATGAACAGGTATCTTCGAACTTGAGTTAAAACCACAGTGTGAAGAAGCACAAAAGGAATACGAAGGATGGCGCGAAGCCGAAGCTGTGCGCAGAAGAGCTTCGGCATGATAGCAGAAAAGGAAACCGATTTAAAGATGAAAAGGCTATTTAGACCTCGACGGGTTACTATAGAGTTATTAGCAAATGTAAAGGGCATGGGTGTAATTTTACATGGGCTGCGTCCCATGCCTATAAATAGATGAACAGTGCTCTCGTACTGTTCACGCTGACTTGGTATTTACTTTTGTGTCACACTTGTATTTTTACCTTCTTTCAAGCCGAAGGTACACTTGTAATTTGTTATCATTTCTATTTTTCCATAGTAATAAAATAGAAATGAGCTGATAATGATATATGACTGTTTATATTATCTTTTATGTTTTATATGATTCTTTCTTCATCATTATATGTTGTGTCGATAAAGGTATGCCCTTCACAACCTTCGTCCGAAGATCATTATATCCCAAGGGAAATAATGCTTTGAAGGACGAAGGACTGTAACGTTTGACATTTTCTATGTTGCCTTGTTCTTAACTCATAGCATTTGAGAACAAGTCCCCAACAAATGCCTTAGAGATTTTCTCATTTCTAACGCTTTCAAGGTTGGGAAAGCTGATCCTACTCTCTTTACTAAGACTTGCAATGGTGATCTTTCTGTATGCCAAATATATGTCGATGACATTATATTTGGTTCTACTAATCAAAAGTCTTGTGAGGAGTTTAGCAGGGTAATGATGCAAAAGTTTGAGATGTCTATGATGGGCGAGTTGAACTACTTCCTTGGATTTCAAGTGAAGCAACTCAAGGAAGGCACCTTCATCTTCCAAACGAAGTACACTCATGATCTACTCAAGAGGTTTGGGATGAAGGATGCAAACCCCGCGAAGACACCAATGGGAACGGACGGACATTTGGACCTCAACAAAGGAGGTAAGTCCGTTGATCAAAAGGCATACCAGTCTATGATAGGATCCTTGCTTTATCTTTGCGCTAGTAGACCAGATATTATGCTAAGTGTATGCATGTGTGCTAGATTTCAATCCGACCCCAAGGAGTGTCATCTTGTGGTTGTTAAGCGAATTCTTAGATATTTAGTTTCTACGCCTTGCTTCGGGATCTGGTATCCAAAGGGGTCTACCTTTGACATAAACGGATATTCAGATTTCGATTATGCCGGGTGCAAGGTTGATAGGAAGAGCACATCAGGGACTTGTCAGTTTCTAAGAAGGTCCCTAGTGTCTTGGAGCTCTAAGAAACAAACATCTGTTGCCCTATCCACCGCTGAGGCCGAGTACGTTGTCGCAGGACCGTGTTGCGCGCAACTGCTTTGGATGTGGCAAACTCTCCGGGACTTTGGCTACAATCTAAGCAAAGTCCCACTCCTATGTGACAATGAGAGTGCAATCCGCTTGGTGGATAATTCTGTTGAACATAGCCGCACTAAGCACATAGACATCCGGCATCACTTTTTGAGAGACCACCAGCAAAGGGGAGATATCGATATTTATCATATTAGCACTGAGAACCAGCTACACTACACGACGGTTCACTTACCGCGACCTACGGTTGGTTGCTAAAACGGCCTTCAGCGACCTACGGTTGGTCGCTAAAAACTTTTAGCGACCCATAAGGATGGTCGCTGTAAGTGCCGTCGCTAAAGGCTTTAGCGACCGACATCTTTTTACCGACCGACCGTCCGTTGCTAATATTGTATATTTAGCGACCAACCGTGGGTTGCTGTACTATAGATTTAGCAACCAACCATAAGTTGTCATACTATACATTTAGCAACCAACAGAAAGTCGTCCTTTTTACAGTTGTTATTAATAATAATATACATTTAATTAAGCACCACAAATCACAGATTTTTATACACAAATCATAAAGATATACATAATTAATCAGTATACCACAGTAATAGATCCATCACATAAACACAAAAGCACCACAATTATATATTCACAAAAGCATCACAATTATAATATCATTCACAACTAGATCATTTACAGATAGCTAGCTAGATCATTCACAAAAGCTCCAGAGATGATCAATCACAAAAGCACCACAGCGACATCACTCCAGCTTGAAGCAGTTCAAAAGCCCACAACTACATCACTAATGTTTCATATCACTCCAACTATTGTTCAAAAGCCCACAACTACACTCTAGTTGCTCCAGAGTTGATCAGTCACAAAAGCACCAAAGCTACACTAATGCTTCACGCAGTTCAAAAGCCTTCAGACAACCACTCCAGCTTCTTGTATCCTCCTGTTTTAAGGTACAAGCTTTCTTTGTCGAGAATACCCTAGAAAAAAGTACATCAAATTAGTATATTGTTGCTACATTTGCAAATAAAAATACAGTTATGATGTGAAATAAATCATAGACGTAAAAAGTACTATTCTTTGCATTTAGTTTTTCATGCTCCATATCCATAAAAAACGCCAAATAATGCCTCAGAGTAACACATGTATGTATGATTAAATGCTGATATCAATTTAAGATGAGAATCTTAACCAGTGCCTCAGAGTAACAAATATCCAAATGTCTATCCTAAACAGTTAGACACTTAAGCCTAGTTGTAAAAGCTACTCTCAAAATCTCACAAGTTACCAAGGAGTATATCTCTCTGTCTATTCGTCAGTAACATTTATAAGTTGTTGATAAAGGAGAATCACCCCTCATTTATATATTAGTGAATCTCCTATATTACATTTTTCTCATATGAACAAAAGATGATTCATGATTGTATTCCAGCATTAATTCACTGTTTTCTTAAAGCATTTCTGAGTGCAAACATACAGTTTAGGCCTGGAATACCTGTAACTCGAAACAGACAACTGCTAGAGCCAAAATGAGTTTTTGTCAGATATGATTTTTTCCAACAAATCAAATCCATCTCACCTGGACACAAAATCACAGACTCTTCTTTTGCCAGCTTGCAGCAAAAATCAATATCGTCATGAATCCCCTCCAAAAGATACAAATTTAATTTCACCTGTTTGTGACTTCTCCAAGTTAGAAAACTGACCAACAAGTTCTAAGAGTATCTATATGTTTCATTCAGTGTGGTTGTGTGTAACAGATAATATATAGAGAGATAATGTTTATATAACATGACTACTTTTTTATGAAAAAATAAATAATTTCTAAATAGACAAGAGCTATTGTAGTAAATTGAAAGATTTATATTACCATTTCAGATGCTGATTGTTCTAACATAGTGCTCAACTGTTTCATTTGTATTACTATTTTTTTCCTGTTCAACCACTATAACAACATATAATTTAGTAAATTGATTACCATGACAAACATGGAACCTTCTGGCTTATGAGGGCAGGTGATGCACTTGATGTCCTTTATTTCTCTGTAACATATCTCTGAGGTTTCTGCTAGCAGACCAATGATCCTCCTGAAAAAATCTTCCTTTGTGTTCTCAAGAATATGGGGAAGTGCTCCCTAATCAAAATTTCCACAGTAAGTCTTAGTTATGAGACAAAATATGTAAGGAAAGTGCTTCTGAAAATAAAAATGAATACTAGTTAGAAACTGGGATCCTGAAAGCATGTTTACAGATGAGACAACTTCCCATTTTCAGGTCTCGTACTTACAAAACTCATGTTGTCTAAAATAACATCACACTTTTCTTTCCACAGATCACAGGGCAAAATGAAGTAGCACGACTCAAAATCACCATTATTTTAAACACATTTGAATTGACGAGACAATTATATATCATTAAAAGAATATATGGCATGTTTGCGTGTAAGCACTTTTAATTATTAGAAACGGAGGTCTCTTATAATAATTATATAAAAGATATGCAGGTCTCCTACGTTGAATTTTTTTTGAAATGAATGGATACTGAAAGGGAATTAGGCTTACACCTAGTCCCTAATTAATTTTGGTGGTTGAATTGCCCAACACAAATAATTGGACTAACTAGTTTGCTCTAGTGTATAAGTTATACAGGTGCCAAAGGTTCACACTTAGCCAATAAAAAGACCAAGTATTGGGTTCAACAAAAGAGCAAAGGGATAACCGAAAGCACCTCTAGTCTGGCGCACCGGACTGTCCGGTGTGCCACCGGACATGTCCGGTGTGCCAGAGGACTCCAGTGCAAACTCGTCGTCTTCGGGAAAATCCAGAGGCAACTCCACTATAATTCACCGGACTGTCCGGTGTACACCGGACAGTGTCCGGTGCTCCAAGGAAGAGCGGCCTCAGGAACTCGCCAGCTTCGGGAAACTACAACGGCTGCTCCGCTATAATTCACCGGACATGTCCGGTGTACACCGGACTGTCCGGTGTAACTGCGGGGCAACGGCTACGACAGCGCCAACGGCTACCTGCAGCGCATTTATTGCGCGCCAGCGGGCGCAGAAGTCAGGAACGCCCATACTGGCGCACCGGACACTCTACAGTACATGTCTGGTGCGCCACCGGACATCCAGGCGGGCCCAGAAGACAGAGCTCCAACGGTCGGAACCCAACGGCTTTGGTGACATGGCTGGCGCACCGGACCGGACTGTCCGATGCACCATACGACAGACAGCTTCCACCAAACGGCTAGTTTGGTGGTTGGGGCTATAAATACCCCCAACCACCCCACATTCAAGTTATCCAAGTTTTCCACTTCTCAACCACTTACAAGAGCTAGGCATTCAATTCTAGACACACTCAAGTGATCAAATCCTCTCCAATTCCACACAAGGCTTTAGTGATTAGCGAGAGAGATTTGACGTGTTCTTTTAAGCTCTTGCGCTTGGATTGCTTCTTTCTTTCTCACTTGTTCTTGAGATCAAAACTCATTTGTAACCGAGGCAAGAGACACCAATTGTGTGGTGGTCCTTGCGGGGAAGTTTTATTCCTGGGTTGATTTGAGAAGAGAAGCTCACTCGGTCCGAGGGACCGTTTGAGGGAGGGAAAGGGTTGAAAAAGACCCGGCCTTCGTGGCCTCCTCAACGGGGAGTAGGTTTGCGAGAACCGAACCTCGGTAAAACAAATCCGCGTGTCACACACTTCATTCGCTTGTGATTTGTTTTGCGCCCTCTCTCTCGGACTCATTATTATTTCTAACGCTAACCCGTCTCGTAGTTGTGTTTATATTTGTAAATTTCAGTTTCGCCCTATTCACCCCCCTCTAGGCGACTTTCAATTGGTATCAAAGCCCGGTGCTTCATTAGAGCCTAACCGCTCGAAGTGATGTCGGGAGATCACACCAAGAGGGAGATGGAGACCAGCGACAAGCCCACTACGAGTCACGGGAGCACCTCATCGGAAGAGTCCCGCACCAAGAGGAAGGAGAAGAAGAAGGACTCCTCCAAAGGGAAGAAGTCTTCTTCACACCACAAAGAGAAGAAGGAGAAATCTTCTTCCCACAAGTCGCATCGGAAAGGCGACAAGCACAAGAGGATGAGAAAGGTGGTCTACTACGAGACCGATACTTCATCAACGTCGACCTCCGGCTCCGATGCGCCGTCCGTAACTTCTAAGCGCCAAGAGCGCAAGAAGTATAGTAAGATTCCCCTACGCTACCCCCGCATTTCTAAACATACACCTTTACTTTCCGTCCCTTTAGGCAAACCACCAACATTTGATGGTGAAGATTATGCTAGGTGGAGTGATATGATGCGATATCACCTAACCTCACTCCACAAAAGTATATGGGATGTTGTTGAGTTTGGTGTACAGGTACCATTCGTGAGGACGTAGACACCGCGCCATCATCTGTTTTCTGTTTATAATATATGTCATCGTGCTTGTCATTGTCCCTAGTGTGATTCCTTGTGTGGTTAATGCTAGGAGAGATTCTAGAAGGTTTTTGTGGAGAGGAGAAGAAACCCCGTGTCGGTCGCTCCTTTGGTGTTCAGTCGAATACTCGAACTAGGATCCGTCGTTGATTTCACGGATTCAAGTCAAGGTTGGTTTGGTGAGCTATTCGCTACTCGTGCTAGTTGACTTGTGTGATGGATTGAGTTAGTATGTTGGCCACGATGAATCTTCTGTTAGTTTCACATGTGCATTGTGGTTATATTAAATGTTTATTAAAATAACTCCTCACATGTAGTGTGTGGTTCATAGTTTACAAAACCGGTGGAAACCGGTGGTAAACCAGTCGGTTTACCGAAACCCCCGGGGTGCGGTTTCGGTTAACCACTGCTTTTTTTTTCAAAATTCGCTCCAAATTCAAAAAATTGAAAAAAATCATAAAACTGAAAACTGCCGGTAAACCGTTTTTGGACCGGTAAACTGTCATTTTAGGCCAGTAAACCGCCAATTTAGACTGGATTTAATGCCAAGATTGAGTTCCAGTTTAGGCATTTAGTGGTCAATTTAGGCATATTAGTCTTATTTACTGTTATATGCTATATGTGAAGATGGTATATGCTATATGTGATGATGAAATCCGTAACTCAAGTCCAGTTTAGGCATTTAGTGGTTAATTTTGGTTTCATTTCCTGTCCAAGATGGAATCCGTAGCTCAAGTAGCTCTAGTTCTTCTAACTACCCATCTGGACAAGACCCAATCTAGAACCCTTAGCTCCAGTTCTTCTGTATGTGTTTCTAAGATTTGCTGATTAGAAGAAAAGTTCAACACTTGGTGAGGTTAACATGCAATACACAAACATCAAAGACGCATACCGATATGTTTTTTGCTTTGTGGATAAGTATTTATTTGTCGTTCTTGTTTTCTCGCTAATGTATCTCATACCTTTTGTATATATCTATCACTATCACTATGATGGATTGGAACAATATCACGATCCTTCCAACATGCATGAGTACTATCACTATGACTCGAGCTGAACATGTGAGTATTGTGAAATAAGTCTACCTATGTGTCATTGCCTCGTTGGAGAGTTTTAAAAGAACTTGTAATTGAGTATTGCGAAGTTCACTGGTTGTTTGTTGCATGAGAACTGTAGTTTGTGGTTGCATATGTATGTTGTATGTTATTTTGGTGAACATATGTCATGTGGATCAATTAATATTTTCTGTCCAATGTGAATCGAGCAAATTACAAATAAATCCTATCAAAATTTTCTATTTTTCTGTAAAAAACAGCAAAAACCGGTCCATTTCGTGGTAAACTAGCGGTTTTTTGCCGGTTTTTCACCGGTAAACCAGTTCGAATTCAAATTGATTTGGATTGGTCAAATCGGCCGGTTTTTATCGGTTTACCGACGGTAAACCATTACTGGTGGGTAACAGTTTTCCCACCCGAAATGGTTTGTAAACTGTGGTGTGGTTATGCTCATAAATGTGGAGTAGACACATCGTCTTTGTTGGGTGATGCTTAGGTTGTAATGTGAATTATGCGCAGTGGGACGAGTTTAGTTCTTCAAGCATTTGTGGATATGTGTTGTTGGGGTTGCGATAATTATTTAATTGTATTGATGAATATGTATGTGATTATGTTAGGGTTGTGATAGAGGTGTTTAGTAGTATCTGTCAGTATCACTAGTGATATGTTGATTTTGTTTGGGTAGTGGAATCAATGATCTACTGTTAGCTCAAAAGTGTGATTAGGTTGAGTCAATGTTTGCGATGTGCTTGTGTTCACGATCATGGAGTAGACGTAGTCTATATATGTGATTAAGTAGTTTCTATGTATGCGAAGGATGGTGTTTGCTTAGGCAAAGAGTGCTTTGGGAAACGAGTTTGTGAGGCATGGTTAAGTTAATAATGCAAAGAAATGTTTAGTACTTCTAGTGCTTCGTCGCTAAGAATTATTAGTGTTGCTTATGATGAGGTGTCGTTTGTTTGTATGGACTCGATGCCTTGCCTAGAGTTTGTGCTAACTACTCACTATTCCTACACTTGGAGCCTAGGGTAGGCATTCTAGTGATTATTAACCTACATGTCAGGTTTTGGCACGTCCTCTATTTGTTCAACTATTTGTGCTGATTTCTAGCCAGAGATCTTGTTTGGCATGCATGGCCAAATTGTTTTGTTACTGAAGTTCCTAGTATGATGGTCTCCTTGAGCATGTGTCTCCATCCTGTTCTCATAGTCCTAAATACCAAATCTCTTTGTTAGGCCCTTTAATGCTTAGTCTAGTTTTTGGTTGCTTCTGATTTTACTTTGGTATAACCCGCTATGGTCATTCATTCATCTTATTGTACAGTTCCCTTAATTAATGATTAGGTATTATGGGTTATTATGAACAAATGCAAGTCATAATGGTCTCGTGGTGTCATTAATTTTGTTAGTTATCATCAATTGATTGCCTAGATCAATTGGAGCACTTCCTCTATTACATCTTTTATGCTTTAGATCTTTAGTTGTTGAGAATGCAATTTCATGAAGCTCTATGCTGTGTGATGATGCTCTACTTGTTAAATTATGAAAACGTGTGATGTTTTAGTAGTGGTGTGTTATGCAATTTAGTCCAAAGAAAGGAAGTTTACAAAACTAATTAAAATGCTCCTATCCTTATTCTAAGTCTTAGATGTCCGATACTAGTGAGTATAAGTTTGGTAATTAGTTGGTGTATGCTTTAGCTTAGAAAAAAAATATAATCCTCATGCATGGTTTATTATTCTTGATGTTTGTGTTAGATCCAGTTAAGCTGGAGAAACGTGTTGGTTGTGCTTAGTGATATGTCAACATCTGGTATTTTTTTAAGTGTTGCAATCCATCGATGTCATACTCTAACTGAGGATGTTAGGACTTCTAGATAGTTTCTGTTATTTGATGTTTGAATTAGGTGCGATTACCTGGAAGATCAAGATTGTTGTGTTAGAGAGTTAAAAGTATCTAGTGTTTTCGTATTAGAATTGTGATGTCTTGCTATAAATGTTTATTCTACTTTGGATAGTATTCTCTATCTTGTGCTATTTATACTTGTACTCATTCATGTGCATTTCACATATCATTTAGGTACGTTAATTGATCACGTAATGTGAAGGACAAAATCCGGATGGATCTCAAGGTGATGCTAATGGATGAACCTAAGAATGGATGATCTGATCAAGTGCCAGGATGGGAGATGCTCGCCAAGCGAGTATCATCTAACAACACTAACCTAGTGTCTTATCCCAGGCAAGCACGTCTGTGTCGCTTAAGGACCATTCGATGTAGGCTTGTTGTGGTCGAGACTTAGCAACTAGCCACATGCTCCGGTAAGCCTAAATTCGGCTATTTCATACATGAAAAGACAACCGCGCACTAGGCATGGGAGATGGGGGAGTACTGTGCTCCCGGGTAGCGTGGACAGGTTCACGTTTTGGAGGATCAGTGGGAATGGTTGACATATGCAAGGGTTAAATGCTAGGTTCACGTTTTGGAGGATCAGTGGGAATGGTTGACATATGCAAGGGTTAAATGCTACATATGTCATGTGATTAGGGATCCCCATCTAAGTATGATCGGTTCGAATCGTTGTTGCTCCTCGGTCATGGAGACTCTACCCTCCGACCACTCATTGACTCATCATAGTTAAAAAGTGAAATAATGGTTAATAAAAGAAAGCTAGATTAGAACAAGTGATTAATCTAGATTAGGAAAATCTAGAATCAGACAAGAACTTAACTTGATAATTAAAAGATGGCTTAAGGATCCACTATTAGTAAGCTTTTCTGCAAAAAAAACGTCCTTGATTATTACTTAGCATTACCTTGATTCCTAAAAGCCACCATACCCTTGGAGTATTTTTCTTTAGTCGGATAAGTCTTGCTGAGTAATTGCCTACTCAGAGTTTTATTGCCTATGTTTTTCTGGTAATAGTTTTGTTCTGTTGTGGATAGTGCTAAGTACCGGTGGACTCGGCTTCGATCTTCTTATATAAGTATATCCCATCTATCTTCTTTCGGAGGATTATCATATGAGCTAGCATATATTACAAATGTTTAATTGTTTTATATTTCAAAAGTTGTAACTCGGACTCTTTCAAAGTTGTACTACTTTTGAATCACAGATGTAACCACTCCGGTTTATGTATATTGTAAACTTAATTTGTTGTAACATGTAAAATTTTGTGATAAGAATTCCGTTGCAAAAATATTGGTGTGTGAATTGTGTTTACTTAACCTTGTGATCTTGGTTATAAATGGCTTATTTGGGTTCTTGAAACTCTCGAACAGATCCTATAAATTTATCTAGTGCAGATACATAGCAGTTCGAGGTCTTTAAAACAAAGACAGATACATATATGCTCAATAACTTAGAAGGTTCTAACCTAGCGCTGCACCATCCGCCTCTCATTTATTGTGCTTAACAGAATGCAAATTAACGATCTAGTCAGTTTCATCACAGACGACTAACGCTAGGGATGAAAACGGTTTTGGAATTTTTTGGTATTCCGGAAACCGATTTCGAAATTTTTCGATCGGATTCACCGGTAACGGTATTTTTCGAAAACGAAATCGGTTTTCGGAATTATCTATCGGAATCGGCGTGGTGTTTTACGGACCGTTTCCTTCGGTTACCGGTTTTTGTCGGAAATTACCGGATTTGTGTCTCAGAATTTTTCGGAATTGTGTCTCGGAATTTTTTTCAGAATTTTCCAGCATGTGATTTTTTTGCATCGCTTGTACGTCTCTGGACAAGGATTACTTATTTTTATATTTTTTGAACGTCTTAAGATTTTTTTTGGGATAGATGGTGTTGGAAGGCAGTTGAGATTAACATCTCTGTGAACTTGTGATCTTTATGAACTTGTTATATTGTGAACTTGTGATCTTTGTAAACTTTTTATATTATAAATTTGTGATCCTTGTGAACTTGTTATATCATGAATTGTGAACTTATGGTCTTTGTGACCTTTTGTCAACTTTGTTGTATTGTGAAATTTGATATGTTTACCGATCGTATTTTAGATTTTGACCACTACCGGTGTATTTTCCGCACCGAACTTTCTTTTCCGATGTTTCCGAAATACCGATATTGTTTCTGTTTCTGGAGTTACTGTTTTCGATTTTGTTTCCGATAAAAAATGAAAACGATAATAGTTTTAGTGTTGACCGATCGTTTCCGACCGTTTTCATCCCTAACTAACGCAACACGTATGTGACTGTTCCAATAGGCCTCCCACAAGCGTGCACGGAAGATAGGGACTGGTGACTGCCCTACACATGCATGCATGACAAACAAAAGTGCTCTGTTTGCCGCACTGCTTTTGGTCCAAACTCCAAAGCAGTAAATCACATCATAGCTGTACTACGCCCAAAGCACATCACCGCCACGCTTCCCGCCGCCGTGAAGCCTGAGAATGTTTAGCACATGGGCGAATCTTGCTGGAACGACTCCGCGTCAGCTTCATTAAACGACATGGTCAAGTTTCAATAACAACATATTTCTTTTAATAATAAAACAAAGTCTAAGACTCTGCCGCCCGAGGATGATACTAGTCACGGTTTAAACTAACTAATAATGCTATAAGGTTGACACACTCACAGTCACAGCAAAATAAAAATTGGTTCAGTCCAGCAAGGGAGCGCAGCAAACAAAGAAAATCAATAGGCCTCGATACGACTCTGAAGTTCCAGTCAAATTTCGCGAAGACAGCCATGATCGAAGACTCCTGCTCGCTCAGTCCCAATTTATAATTTATTTAACTTTTTTTTACTAAATTTGACTGACTCGTTTTATTAAAAAAATTATGAAAAATAAAAAATT
Source organism: Zea luxurians (assembly GCA_029449295.1). NCBI lineage: Eukaryota > Viridiplantae > Streptophyta > Magnoliopsida > Poales > Poaceae > Zea > Zea luxurians. The sequence continues at coordinate 121,417,967 of JAOPSE010000009.1, forward strand.
TAAAGACATACTTTTTTTACTAAATTTGACTGACTCCTAAATGATATCACAGTAAAAATTAATAATTATTATAAATTTTTTGTATAAGATGAGACAATCAAAGTTAGAATAAAAAAGTAAAACAAATTATAAATTAGGACGGAGGGAGTATCTTCTACGACCGTCCATTTGACTTATATTGCAATCACCTAACAACAACCTAGTTGCATGGGTTCTGTGATTAGGGGTGGTAATGGATTACGATTCAAATGTTTCTTCATAATTTGCTAGGGCCCTAAACTAATTCTAGTTAAAAAATAATAGAAATAGAGACTGATCCTAATTCGATCTGATGCTTAAATTTTTATAGTGTAAAAATTAGAGCCCATTGTCGCCTCTATCTGTGATACCACTATAACATAAGGTGTCCTTATGTTGACTATTTAAGAAACAAGCAACAGAATGCCACACAAACAATATCTCTCCTATCAAACATTTGTACATCTGTTGAACCTTTGTGTCCCTGCTCTGCTATGGTGTGTTCACCACACCATTTTGGAATTTATTCCCCTCACAACATAAAATTCATGACCTGGACATGCATCAAGCAAGTTAACGGTCAAGTGGAAACCTGCAAGTTACACAACCACAATAATGCACACATGTCACGCCATATGTGAAAATTGCAGAAGCTTATAGTATGTAATGGCAAGCCAGGAGCAAAGACAAATAAGCAAGAGATAAACAAGGTTGACATGGAAAACAAGAAGCTATATGTTTCGTCATTGTCTAGAAGCTGGATAGTTGGAAATATATAGAGATGATTGGAGCTATCTTGGCAGCAACAAATGCATATCAATCTATGTTACTAAACATGAATTCAAAATTACAAATGGTGACCCTCAATTATGTTACCTGAAATCTGACCCTAATTGGGAGGTCTTCTTTGATCATTTTCCATCCTTTTGGGCATGTGGCTTCATCCATTGTGAGTTCTGGTCAGCTTGTGCAGTACTATCAGCAAAGCTCTTCTTGCCAACACTCTAACAATGCAATACTTTTTTCAGCAAAACAGGTAAAAGAGTGTCATACAAAATAACCGCTTTTTTGGTCTGAACGATAGAAGCTTTGTGGAACCTTGTGCATACAAGCAGCATATAAAACATCATCTTCTATGGTTTCAATCTAATACCAGCATAGAAGCTGTTGTATACAAAACAGATTTTAGGTTTCCACAAAGCAGTATGCACATTATACACAACAGATTTTAGGTTACCAAAATCTCAAAAAGCAACATACACATCATAGAAAACAATTTTCGGATTTTAGGCTACCAAAAATACTACAAACAGGTCTCATACTAGCTTACACAGGTGTAGCACCTCAAAATCTCATTCTAAGATTTGGTAGGATTCTCCAAAAGTTAGCATTAGAATATCATTTTAATAAGAATTTCTCTTACCTTTAAGGATACATCTCCTAGAATAAATATGTTTGCTAACAAATAAATAAATAAATGAAAGAATCACTATATGAATTTAGCCACCCCTTTTGTTTAACTATATATTTAAGTTAAAAACATCTCTTAATAAAAGTTATACTCTAGGATTTATTATTCTCAAAGTAACTATTTTTTGTATGACTTGCACATTTAAAAACCTTTGCTTATCTAAGGTAATAAATAAATGAAACTAAATTTTGCATCCATGCCAAGATTTTGGTTTATGCATTTAAATAGGCTTTAAGTTTGAACTCCATTTAAATACAATTCAAAATTTAAATTTAAACTTGAATTAGAATTAGGAAAATGAAAACATAAAAAGAAAAAAGGGAAATAGGCACTTGGGCCGGTTTCCCCCGTCTTCGGTCCATTCCTCACTTCCCTTCCGCCACCCAGGCCCATCTAACAGCATCCACTGCGCCGGCCCACGCTCGCGCGACGCCGACCTAGGGGCCCCCGGTGGTCAGCCTCTCTTCCTTGTGTTCACACGTGACCGTGTCCCTGACAGGTGGGGCCGCCTCGTCAGCTCCATCTCTATCGCAACAAACCCAGCCGAGTAGTTGCAATCCGAACACAGAGATCGTGAAGGGGAAGATTCGATCCGTGTGCCATAGTCCGATGTTGTTTGCTGCCGGGCCGAGGCGTGAGGATATAAATTCATGGTCGTCGCACCCCCTTTGGGCATTCTAGAGCCAACCCCCTTGCTTCCACGACGAACCGTAGAGAGGGCGCTGCCGCAAATGGGAACTAGGGAGCACCGTTATCCGAGGTTGAGCAAGTAGGTTTGGGAGATTCTTCAAGAGCCGTGGATCATGGCTATGGGCCTGCGGAGCCAGAGGAGCGTGCAGCTATCGAGAAATTGCTCACCGGAGTTAGGAGATCGTCGCCTGCCCGCCTGCGCCGTGGGTGAGGGTGCTATGACGCAATTCGCCGGTAAGAACCTCTCCTCTGAGTCTATCGTGTGCCTAGCTACGTATAGAGCTGGGAAAGGTTCACTAGAGGGCCGAACCACCGTTCTTTGGCGTGGTCGCTGCTGCGCCTGTTAAGCGCCACCGCTTGGGCCGCCGCGCCTGAGGAGGGAATGCTACGGGCCGTTGATTCTGGAGCAAACGACCCAAATTAGGTCCATCTCATACCCCTTCACGTATTAAATCGTGTCCCCAGATCTGTGATCGGATGGTTCAGTGGGATCCTTGTCGCTGACCATGGATCTCGTGATGTGTTGCTAGGGTTAGGAGCAGCATATCTCTTTGGCTTGATCTAATCTTGGCCGCAGAGTTTAGAACTTTAGATCTAGCGGCCCAAAAGTAACCATACCCCTTTGTCGTGGCATTTTTAATTAAGAGCTCCTGAGGTTTCGAGTAATAAACCCGCAGTCCTGCAATGTGTAAAGAATCTCACCGGTAGGTCCTGTGTTTAGCGTTTTGACCTTGAACTTCTAGCTATTAATGGTCGTCGTCCTTTCTAGGTAAAATAAATTAAGGAAAATCATGGAAAATATCTGATAACCATTTTAGGTATAAAAAAATAATATCCAAATGACTGTTGGGGTGAAGGCGCAATGTCCCCTCGCTCGATCGTCTCCATAGCAGAAGCAGAACGTGTCGGAGGGAAAGCAAAAGCAAGAGAAGACGGAAGAGCGAGAGCCTCATGACGGAGGGAGCGTACGAAACGGGCGAAGGCTTAGGCGTTCTCCATCGTAGCCGGGAATGGCGAAGGCCTCCATGACTACCTAAGGCTGGGCGCTTGGAACACGAAGACTACATGTCGTTACGTGCACGTTATTGTAATAGACGGTCCGTGTATAACCGCCCCGTGCCGTAGGGTCCCATTTGTAAGCCACTGTTTGGGCAGAGTTGGTAGTGTGTCTGCCCATGTATGTACTTAATCACACTGTAATGACCCCGCGATAACCCCTGGAAGGGGAATATTCCAGGGATAACGTAGGTAACTAGGGGCATAACTGTATTTGATAGTGTGGAACCGTCCCCTGGTTACCTATAAATACCTCCGTACAACACCATTGCGGGAGATGGAAAAACACTGTTGCTCTAATACATTGTGTTAGCTGGCATCAAACTGTTTTCGTTCTCCTATTGTTTGAGCTAGCCTGACCACATGTTGGCAAGTTCCAACATTTGGCGCCCACCATTCGTGCAACGAAAAAATATTCCCACGATAGCCCCCAAGAGAGCGACTTCGAAGGCTGCTACTTCCATCAACGATGCAGCGAAGGCGGCCCTTCTAGCTGAAAAGAAGGGCAAGGCTCCCCTCTTGGACATCCCTCAAGAGGCTTTCGACGATGAGGCAGTCAATAGCAAAAGACAATGCCAAGACAATTCGCCTACCCCAGAGGGCACCGTGCACACATGCAGCTCTGAGGGAGTACCTCAGGCACCCCCTCCAGGCTTCACCCCTTAGAGCATCTCCAACAATGCCTCAAACTAGTGCCTCAAATTGAAATATGGGGCTCTACACAGGGAAAACTACTCCAACAGTGACCTATTTCATAAATTTTTGTCAAAAAACTATAGGGCACCCTCTCAAGTGACTCAAATATACTACACCGTAGTGGGCTGCCCTATAATCTAGATTTGGGGCTTTACTGTTGGAGCGAGGTGTTTGTTGGTGCCCTAAATTCTATAAAATATACTTATTTTTAAATTATAGGACATTTTTATAGGTCACGTTGTTGGAGATGCTCTTAGAGGTAGAGGACATCGTCGAAGACAACGAAATCTTAGGCATTTCAGCCGAAGACCAACTCAAGCTGCGAGCCCTTCGCATAAAGAATAATCATTTACAGTAACAGAAAGAAATACTTGTAGCCAAGCGCATCACCATGCAGGCCAAGGTCAGGCAGACGATATTAGATGAGGAGCAGAAGGCCAGAGAGCTAGAACAACAAATGGCAGATATACAAGGCGAAGGCTGTCACCAAATGCAGAAGAATTCTCCCTATATACCAGTCACGCCTCCAACCACTTTTCAAGGGATAAATTACCTTGATGAGCAAAGCCCACTTGCACCACAACTCCAGGCTTCACCTTGGCCTAACAACTTCAGAGTAGGTACTTATCCCATGTACAACGGTAGCACCGACCTAGCACAGTACATCATGAGTTACCAGGTTGCGGTCGCATCCTCCGGACGGGACAACACCACCATGGCCAAATCTTTCATTATAGCATTCGAAGGCCAAGCCCTGATATGGTACACCAGACTGCCGCCACTATCAATCAATTCATGGAAAACCCTTTGCGACAAGTTCTTGTTAAACTTCCAAGGGTACAGGCCAAACATAGATGCCCTGGCAGAATTATCACTCTGCAGACAACAGGAAAAAGAAACCCTTTGGTAGTACTATAAAAAGTTCCTTCTACTAAAGTCACAACTGCCATCTATCGATGACCACATAGCCATCCACTACGCAATCAGTGTTCTTCGTGTCGATGTCTTATACAGTCACTGCATAAGAGACCCACCCAAAACCTTGCAAGAGTTATATCAGCTATTCAAAAAATATGACCGGTATGAAGAGCTCCACCAATGAAAAGTCGAGTCACAACGGAAACCCAAGGACACTCCACAGTCCAGTAGGACATGTGTAATACCCAAAAAGTGTAAATAATAAGAATAGAGTTGATCTCTTTATATGAATTGCCTCTATTTATTAGCACATGTGAACACCCACAATTAAAAGTGAATAATTAATAAATGTCATGTAAGTAACCTATGCATCATGCTGGACTTCTTTTGTTTGTTTGTGTATCAAACACAATATTTATAATGGAGGTGAGTCTAGTTTCGAATTCAAATTAGGGCATCAAATAAAATGGGAATAATAGAGTAAAGAATGGAAGATATCTAATAATTATGCCAATAAATAAGTGATAATTATTTCAAAAGGAGGTAGTATTATTCATAATAAGGTTTTATTAGCCACATGAAGGTGTGAAGTTCAAATCCCAAATTCAAATTTATTGGAACACTTGAATTTGGAAAAATAGAAAGAAATAAGAAAAAGAAAAATCTCACATCGCTCGTTGGGCCGTTTTTCCCTGGCTCGGTCCATTCCACGGAGACCATCTACCCCGTGCGGCCCATCTCTCCGGTGCGCACCAGCCGATTAACAGACGGGGCCCGTCCGTAGTCTCCTGCGTACGTGCAGTCACCCATTGCCCTCTCTGGCGTGCGGGTCCCGCATCGCCCCTGTTCCTCTTCCCAGCCGGGGAACCTGCGCGTGCTGTTGCGCCCGCGCGATAACCCTGCTCCCCACGACTCTGTTGCCCAAGGCTTCAAAAGCGGACCCGAGACCACTTGTGCTCTTCCCTTTGCCCTTCTTTTCGTCGCCACCAGAGAAAGGAAGCGGGAGCGCCATTGCCGCCAGAGAAATCTTCGATTGGGCTATTATTTGTGCCGACGGTGGTGCTGGTGTCTTCCTCAAGCGCGGGGAAGGACGGTCGTGGCTGCGCTACTCCAGATTTGCCGCGGACATGCCACAATTTCTCGTCGTGGACAAGCTTCGCTGCGGCTCAGCCTTACACCGTGACCAGCACCGTCGAGTCGCCAATACCTGGTATGGAGTGTTCGATTGGGATCACCGTATCCTCTTCTCTGTAAATACCTAGCCACGTTGGGTGAAATGGGTTAGGGCGTCGGATTGGCCGTCACCGTCGATGGCGTTCGCCGCGGACCCGCGCGTGTTGCCACGCTCTTCCGTCGGAGTTGGGGAAGGGGTTCTGCACCGTCAGATCGTGTAGGCGCGGCTGAGATCTAATCCAGGGGTACCCGTTCGGCTGTGTACGCCATGACCATGTGGACAGGATTGATAGCAGCGTTTTAAATCTGGTGCATTGGTTTCCGATCGGTCGGTTGCCAGTGCATACTGGTTCATGGTGGAGTTGATCTAATCCGCACCGTCCATTTTTAATCGCACGACCAAGAAACCATCATACCCCTTCGGCCATGTAAATATGCAAAATAACCCATGCTCTTATAGTGAATCAACCCGCAGTCCACAACAACTATGCTCTGAGTCTTAGAATATTTTGCGTAGAACCCCCGAGCTTCTCAGTATTATAAGCGCAGTCCAGGTAGTTAATAAAACCAGAAAAATTCATTTCGAAAATGATTTTTAGCACAAAATTAATCGCAGAAACTTGTTTAATTCATAGAAAATACATTTTAACTCTTTTTGACCCATTTCAATTTCTATAATTTTGTATTTATATTATGTATCATGTACTACCACTGTTTTAGCATGAAACCCATATTAAAATTAACCACTTTGATAATTTTGTGCCAAACACATAAATACTTCTGAAATTCATAACTCGCAATCCGTAACTCCGGATTTAGTGATTCCTGTTCCTACGATCTCGTTACAATGCGTAGATTATTATTATGTATTTTATATTCATGTTTGGTGTGATGTTAATTTCTACTATACCATGTTTGTTTGTATTGTTGCGAGTTGACAAGCAAGCCACAGAGGTTCCGGGTGTTCAACAGGTAGAAGTTACTGAGTAGGAACTCATTGAAGGCAAGTTGTGCCCTTGACCACTTTGATTTACCCAATAATGTTCTCTATAATCATTTTATGATGCATAGGCTTAATTTTGATGGACCCAATAGACCATCCTAGTCTTGTTATCTTTTCGCCTTGTTTACCCCTAAATTTTTGGGTAGTCTTTGCTATTGCGATATATGTTTTTAGGTGTTGAGATAACTATTACACATGATCGTTCTTTATTACTGTTCTATTTCTGTTCATGACAAGGCAACTACGTTAATTGGAACATTGAGCTTAACTTGAGAAACACGTGCCACCATAATGGTGGTATGGGACGCCCTTGGCTGACTAACTTGGAAAGCTAGTGGAGGACTACCTTACCCGAAAGGGGCAAGGGCAGTAGGAGAGTAGGCGTGTAGGGAGGCTCTCGGGTTGATTTTGCTGCGATGACGGTCAGACGGGGGATTCCTGTGTTGCTCTTCCTAGAACTGTAGCGGGTTTTCTGAAGCTAGTGGAACTTTATAAAGGCCTCGTAGTGGATCCCTAGCCATTCACCTCGGCAGTGTCTAAGGGCCTTGCAAACCCAGGCTACATGGGGTACACGACTTGTGGGTACATGGTACAACCTCTAAGAGTAAAACTGGTATACTAGCCGTGCTCGTGGTCATGAGCAGCTCAAGACTCTTGCATGATTAATTTATGGAATTAAATTCAATTTGTCATTTGCATCGCATTGGGATTTACTATTAATTGTGATCTATTATTACTCTGGTTTGGTATCTACTTACACTACACCAAAATCATACACTTCCTACGGTTTTTTAACTTTCTACAGCTTTTATAACAAACCGTTGGAAATAAATAACTTCCGAGAGGCAACTGGTACCTCTAGGAAATAAACATAACTTCCTACGGTTTTTATAAAAGCTGTCGGAAGTTAAAAGACCGTAGGAAGTTAACTAACTTCATACAGCCTCCTCTAGGATGTTAGGTTTCATCTGTTCACAAGTCAAATGAAAATCGAACTTCCTACGGATGGCTCTAGGAAGTTAGCTAGGCAGCTAACTTCCTACGACCTCCTCTAGGAAGTTAGGTTTCAGCTGTTGACCAGTCAAACAAAAATCTAACTTCCTACGGTCGGCTGTAGGAAGTTACTTAACTTCCTAGAGGCAAAGTACAAACTCTAGGAAGTTACCTAACTTCCTACGGCTTTACTCTAGGAAGTTATGTTTTTTATTTTTAACCTCCCTCAACCTTATCTCTTCTCTCAACATCTCTCTGTCTCACGCCCGACTGGCGGCCTCTCCTGTGCGCCCTTCTCTCCCACACCTGGCCGGCTCCGCCCTCGGCCCCGCCGCGCCCCCCTCTCCCCCCCCCGACGCGCCCTGCCTCGGTCGCCGCCCCGGCCGCCTCTGCCGCCCTCGACCGCCCCCGCCCCCGAGGAGCCCTCCCTGGCCGCCGCCGCGGCTGCCTCTCCCGCCCCCGGCGTGCCCCGCCGCCTTGCTCCCCGAGCGAACCCACCTCTACTTCGCTGTGTGCGGCCTCCACGCCACCCAAATGTCGTACCCCCGTCCTCCCCCTCGGCCCTCGATGTGCCGCTGCATGCCCTCCGCCGCTGCCGCTGCGACAAGTTTGGCCTCCTCTGGAAGCTCCCTTTCGCCCGCGCGTCGTCCCGTGTAGCCCTGATGGATGCGGCCTCGCCTTCGCAGCCCCATTCGCCATGCGCTCTGTTGCCGCAGCCCTCGCCCACGCCGTCCAAGAGGTACTGCATGCACTTCTCGGCGTCCAGCTTAATCTAGGCGTAACTTACCGCTTAACTTTTGGCTTGCTTCTTTATTGTCTAATTCTAGGTAGCTGCTGGAGGGTCAGGTTCGGTGGTTTGGCTCGAGAATGTCACGTCTAGACATGGGGACTGGATTTACCCAACCAAGATGATAGCCTATAAGCATTGAAGGACTATCTAATTTCTCACTTGTGAGTCAGATTGATTTCTTTTATTTGGACATATTGTCTCGCCTTGGCCATATTTCTGTAAAATACAACTATCTGAGCTAGAGTTACATCTGTGTGGACATATTGTTTTCTTACAGCTATCTGAAGTTTAGTAGCTGTCTGAAGTTTAGTAGCTGTCTATCTTGTTTTTCAGGGATCTGGAATTACAGGAGCCTGATGGAAGCATGAAGATTTTTTAGGCTCCTCTGCTCCTAGAGCTGGACAAGATGGGCCAAGTCATTTATATTGGGGCTAACGACAAAGGTGATTCCTGACCTTGCCATCTCTTAACTACTTTGCTGCTACTGAGCACATATACGAACTGCATAGCCAGGTTCATTTATGTTAGGAATAACTACATGAGTTATTTCTGCCCAGGTTCATTTCTTACGAGACTAAATATGCACTGAACCTTGTGTGCCTTGTAGTATCTGTAGTATCTCTCTTTTAAAGATCAATATGATTCCAAGATCGACTATAGTAGCACCAGGCCTCCACTGGCCTAATTAGTCTCTGACTTAGCTTGTATTTTACCTCACATTTCATTGCATGTCTCTACACCCTAAGGTCCTAACCACTATTTTTCCACTTGCAGGTATGTTCCAATGTTTGTGGAGATAGAGTACGATCCGAACTGCCAGTACACATCTATTCTAATGGAAGAGCAACTAGAGGCTCTTGGAAGAGCAATAGTTGCTGGCAAGGTATGTCTTGGTGTTGTTGTTTTTAACTTTCCAATTTTGATGAAAATGTTCAGGCTTCATATTTATTAGTCAGAAACATACACTGGAGAACCTTTTGCATAAGTTGTTTTATATACCAAAGATCTACTGTTTGAAATAGAAGTCCCTTCCTTTTTTCCTTTTTCTGAAGAAAGAAATCCTTGTATGGTGTCTGCCACCATTTGTAAGAAATAAACACTGTTTTGCATTAGGTTTGGGTCAAGCAGTACTTAGATCAGCTAACTCTCCTTGCTTGGATCATCTGTAAAAGCATATGACTACATTTAAGCCTACAATCACTATAACATTTTCATTGAACAGTCTGGCCGTTTGATGTTCTGTTTCTGTCATTTGCTCTAACAATACCACACATTTTCAGACCCATTGATAGACCTTGCTTAACCCCAACTTTGAGACTTTTGTGTCTTATGACTATGTATGAGATGTTGTAATATTGTCTCTTATTATGACTGGATGAGAAGTTGTGTCTTATGACTATGGATGAGACTTTTGTGATATAATTAATGAGACTATGGATTTAATTGTTGTTATGTGATTGTGTGTGAGATGTTTTATGTGAAAATATGTTGTGCTATAGCTGTTAATATATTTGTTATGTTGTGGAATGTGGTGTAAAATGAAAATAAACAATATTTGTAATGCTGGTCAAATTAACTTCCTAGAGGCTAACTGGGCCTCTAGAAAGTTAGCCAGCTAACTTCCTACGGCTTACTATAGCCCTAGGAAGTTAGCCAGCTAACGGCGCTGACAGCGTGAATCTACTAACTTCCGAGAGGCTTCGCTGGCTGTAGGAAGTTAGCTAACTTCCTAGAGGGCTCTAGGAAGTTAAGCTAACTTCCGACAAAAATATTTCGAGAGCCAAACTTCCGACGGGATGGCTTAACTTCCGAGAGTTTCGCTAACTTCCTAGAGGTTAGGCCTAACTTCCTAGGGTTTAGGCTCTAGGAAGTTTACTATTTTGGTGTAGTGTTACATTTAGTAACTACTAATAAAATTTGACCAACTTATTAAAAGCAATGCTCAGCTTTAACCCTTATTTGTTGGTCAGCCTTACACTTCACATGAACTCTCATCTTTGATGAGTTCAGGCACATTGTTCCCCACAACTTGTTGTGCTATGATATTTTGTGAGCTCATCCTTGCGATATATAAACCCCCCTAGGAGAAGAATAGGTGGTCTAGGAGGAGCCATATAATGAGGAGTACGAGTTGATCTAGGTGGTGTCTCCTAGTCAGCTTTGTGGTGCCAAGGAATAATACTTAGTTCGCTTCATTATTATCATTTATTTTTGTAAGACTTCCGCTATGTAATAATGACATTTATGATATTTGTGACATTTATCTCTATACACTTTATCATTATATGTGATCTTCTTTGGCGCACATATGAGACGCACCCGGCTTTATCCCTTAAATTCGAGTGTGACAACATGGGTCAGGCTTACACAGTCAAACTCAGGCCAGCCAAACCATAACCAGTCCCAAGTGAACACCATCACCAATCACCAGCAGACTAGAGACATCGTTCATCACCATGAGTAGCCACGCAACAGGGCCACGATAGCAACACCAGAAGCAGAGGCAAAGGCTGAGTCCCACAATAGTGAAGGTTTTACTGCCTTTTCCATAGTGAAGACTCGGCAAATCCCACCAGGGATTGCCCTAAAACCAAGGCCACCAAAGATAGGATGGCCAGAAATCAACCGGTTGACAACCAAAGATTTGTCGCCCACACCTACCACCCCCAACAATATCACCACCATCAATTCCACAATGAACATTACCATCCCCACCAATAAAACCATATGTACCAGCAACACCAAGAAATCCTACCCCTACCTCCACCACCACCACCATCACCAGCACCCAAACAAGAAGACTTCACCGACCAACCCTTCTGAGGGGTCATCCATATGATTACCAGTGGATCGAGCGTAGACTTTGACACAAAAAGGTAGAAGAAAGACCACTACCGAAGAGTCGATCATGTAGCCCTCACCGGGTCGGTCGTTCAGACAAAGTGGTCTCATATACCACTCACCTTCGACGGAAGAGACGTCGACCTACGCAGTGCACCACATGCAGATACCATGGTGATCAACTACCAGGTGGTAGGATGGAAACTGCACAAAGTACTTGTCCACAATGGCAGTCAGGCTGACATCATCTTCTTGCATGCATTCGATCGCATGGGCATCAACCATAACCTACTCAAGCCTACAGATAACCCTTTATATGGCTTTGGAGGAAAAGGAACATTTCCAATCAGTAAAATAGAGCTACCACTGTACTTCGACAATGAGCCCGATGCGCGAAGTGAGCAAGTCACATTCGACATAATCGATATGGATTATCCTTACAACACCATCATGGGGCGAGGATCCATCAATAAGTTCGAGGCAATAATAAACAGACTCTACCTATGCATGAAAATCCCAGGCCCTCAATGTGCAATCACAATATATGGAGATCAACAGGTAGCCAGAAACATAGAAAGAGACTTCGTCCCCGACCAGCGTAATGTGCATTGCCTCACGACAGAATGCGAAGACACCAATAGTTCTCACACAACCAAAAGTAAAAAAGTTAACGCACAACTACAGAACAACGAGGGAACCAAGATAGTCCCTCTCGACCCCGCGACCCCCAAGTAAACAATTTTAGTCAGCGAAGACCTCCTGCCCAACGAAGAAGCAAGACTTCTTTCTTGTCTTAACTGCAACAAGGATGTCTTCGCATGGTCTTCTTTAGACCTCGTTGGGGTCAGCCGCACAATCATTTACATAGCCTAGGCATCGACTCCTCTGTGCGCCCAAGGAAACAAAAGTTGCGAAAAATGTCCGATGAAAAATAGAAGCTGCGAAGGCCGAAGTACACTGTCTGTTAGAAGCAAAATTCATCGAACCAATTGCTTACCCCACTTGGCTCGCCAATGTCATCATGGTGCAAAAGAAAAATGGGAAATGGAGAATGTGCATTGACTTCACCAACCTCAACAAAGCCTACCCAAAGGACAATTTTCCTTTGCCATGGATCGACAAAATCGTTGATTCTATAGCTGGCTGCGAAGTCATGTCTCTCCTAGATTGCATTGACTTCGGCATATATTGTTTCATGCGAATGACCAAAGGACTCAAGAACGCCGAATCAACTTTTTCCCGGCTCACCAAAAGAATCCTCGAAGACTAGATGGACCGCAACGTTTTCACATATGTTGATGACATAGTTGTTGCGAGCAAAAACAAAGAAGACCACTTATTTGACCTCACAGAAACATTCGCCAACATGCACGAAGCCCGACTCCGTCTAAACCTAGAAAAGTGCATAATTGGAGTCCACCAAGGCAAGGTACTTGGCTATCTTGTATCGCACAGAGGGATCGAAGCCAAACCTAGCAAAATCTAGGCTATCATGGACATGGCACCGCCACAGTCAACAAAAGACATCCAACGACTGACATGAAGATTGGCCGCACTGAACAGATTCATCTCACGATTTGCTGAGCGAAGCCTTCCTTTCCTCAAAATGTTGCGTGCCAAGGACTTTTCCTGGGGCCCAGAGCAAGCCGCAACCTTCGAGTCTTTGAAACAATATCTATCTGACCTGGCAACATTAACCAGCCTAGACCCAGTTTTACCCCTACTACTCTACATTGCAGCATCACCCAGCCAGCCTTAGTACAAGAAAGGTGCAGAGAGGGCAAGACCCACCAATGCCCAGTATATTTTGTCTCTGAAGTGCTCACCGCCTCCAAATGCAACAAGACTGAGTTAGAAAAGATAGCATACGCCGTCGTCATGGCTTCACTCAAGCTAAGACACTATTTTGAGGCACACAAAGTATGAGTCACTTCAGATCGGGGTCTGGGAGACTTATTTAGAAATCTGGAGGCATTCGCCAGAATAGCTAAATGGATAACTGAACTCTCCAGTTACAACATCACCTTCGAGCCCAGAACAGCAATCAAATCCCGGGTTTTGGCAGACTTCATAGTAGACTAGACAGGGCCTTCGGAGCCACAACAGCTTTGCATAGAGACTATCTGGACCATTCACTGCGATAGGGTGTGGTGTCACACGGGCACCTGCACTGCAGCAATCATTACATCGCCCACAGGACTCAAACACAGATATGTCACGCGTCTCCATTTCTCACTGGACTCAGACAAATGCACAAATAACATCATAGAATATGAAGCCATCATCCTAGGCCTTCACAAACTATGAGCCCTCAGAGTGAAAACGTGCATAGTCAATAGTGATTCTAAGGTAGTCACCGGCCAAATCGAAAAGGACTACTTTGCCAAAGAACTAGTCCTCATGCAATATCTCTATGGCGTACGAAGTCTAGAGAAGCAATTCAAATGATTCACCTTGCAACACGTAGAGCGGAACAAGAATGAAGAAGCTGACATGTTAGCCAAAGCAGCAGCAAAGGGTGAACCCTTGCCATCCGACGTGTTTTTCCACACGATCGGCACACCAGCCATAAGAAACTTTGAAGGTCTATAGATAACATAAGACCTTGACAGGCGCCGAATAGTAAATCTAATAATGACCGAAGACTGGCGGACACCCATCACCTTATACCATCAAGGCCACTATCATCCTTCCAACCAAAGTGAAGCTAAAAGGTTAAAACACAGAAGTAGAGACTTCACTGTGATCGACGGACAACTATACAAAAAGGGGATAAGTCAACCCATGTTAAAATGCATAGCTGAAGTCAAAGGCATAGAACTTCTCCGAGAAGTCCATAGAGGAACATGCAGATCACATTCAGGACCTAGAGCTCTCGCTGCTAAGGTCATATGCCAAGGTTTCTACTCGCCAGCCATCGTGTGCGCAGCCAACGGAGTGACCCATTCATGCGAAGCATGCCAAAAATTCTCACCTTCAACGGGTGCCCCTTCGCAGTTCATAAAGCTCATTGCACACACCTGGCCACTACAGCGTTGGTGACTCGACATTGTTGCACCACTGCTAGCAACGCAAGGCAATTTAAAATTCACCTTCATCGCAGCACTAAGTGGATCGAAGCCAGAGCTATGTCAACAATAACGTCGAACACAACACAAAAGTTCTTCTGGCAGAATATTGTCTGTCAATTCGGAGTCCCCTCTGAGTTAACAATCGACAATGGCAAACAATTCGACAATCAAAATTTTAGGGAATTTTGCATCTCCATCGGCACGAAGGCAATGTTCGCATCAGTCTACCACCCACAATCCAACGAAGTAGTAGAACGCGCCAACGACAAGATTTTCAGCGCTATAAAGAATAGACTTCTTGACGACAAAAAGGGCAAATAGGTTGACCAACTTCTTGAAGTCATTTGGGCACTAAACACAACAGAATCTACGGATCCAAAGCAATGACTCCACAAGAGATGAAGCATGGATCACCATGAACAAATGCCAAGGCTACACCAGATGTCGACGACTCAACTACCAAGGACCTTCTTGATGGAGATTGAGTCTTTGCCCTCGAAACATTGAACAAATACCAAGCGCAAACAAAGGCATGGAGAGACAACAACATCACCCCTAAAGAGTTCAACAAAGGGGACCTCGTCCTAATCAGAACCAGTAAAACAGAATCCCTTGGCAAACTCGAGCCAAAATGGGAAGGGCCCTTCATCATCAAGAAGAAAACGTCCCCAAATAGCTACAGGCTCATAACACAATCCGGCGAAGACCTCAAGCGTTCGTGGAATATAGACAACTTGAGAAAATTTATGTATAAGGCAACAAATACCAAGGTCTTCGCGCCTTTGTAACACCTACAGACATTATTTCAGTCGGGCTCGCACTCTTTTCCTTGCAGGGGGTGAGGTTTTTAATGGGGTGGCGCCATGTAATATATCGCCACAAAAATCCCCATATAAAAAAGGAGACACCATGATAGCAGGATGTCAAAAAAGATTGCGGAGTTAGTCTTTCGCATTTGACGCTAAAACGGTCACCCCAATGGTAAGTTTAAACAGCCATTACGTGCGACAGGCATTATCCAAGCAAAAGGCACCTAAGGGTGCAGCTGGATCAGCACAACAAGTGCGTAACAGCACCCAAGGGTGCGAAGTCATCCTAGAGGTATATATTCTTGATCCATGTAAAAGTCGCCTAAGGGTGCAGCTAGATCAGCACAACAAGTGCATAAAAGCATCCAAGAGTGCGAAGTCGTCCAATAGACACATATTTCTATCCAAGCAAAAGTCGTCTAAGGGTGTAGTTGGATTAACACAACATACACATCACAACAGCACGAAGTCCTCACCAGACACACAGTTATATCCTAGCGCAAGTCGCCTAAGGGTACAACCGAATCAAATACAAACGTGCTAACGACACCTAACAATGTGAAGTCATCATAGGATGCAGCTGAAATAGCGCAACCACATATTAATGATACCACAACGAGAGGCACATCATATTTCAAGTCCAAGATACACAATACACACAAAAAATTATACAAGTACAAGTGTCCCCAAAGCTGTCCTTTGGCAAAGGGGGTGAGGGGCATCATTTTTGCTTAAATTCACCGAAGAATGGCAATTGCAACACGCATTTTACATTGGCTCTTGTTTCAGGATAAGGTCGGCTTCACGGAAATTGAACAGCATCAATCTCAACTCTTCGCCATAAAAAAGAGCCCACAGACCCCCCTCCCTGAAACATGACCCAGCCATCCGTGCCAGTATGATCCGACAGGTCCCCTGCTCCAACCACGTTCCACGTCGGAGACGAGACCTCTCCATTCCCATTCGACGACGTCTTCGGGGGACTCCAATACCTTGCAAAGACTCACCTACCATTCCCACACTTTGTTTTGACACCCTAATCTTTTTCTGACCCCGCAGTTCACCTGGGGAAACCCTGGTTGAAGTCCCCGCTGCCATAGGGGGGCCACCCTTGATGGAGACTCCGCGATAGACAAATCTAGCGCCACAAAATAATCTAGATCATCTTCCGAAGACTCATCGTCCATCCCAGCAAATGGGCTCACCAACCCCTCACCCTCCGAAGACCATGACTCAACATCAGATTCATCAGATGTATCACTACTAAGAATTATTACACTTCGACACATTAATGATTCATCATTCTCATTATCATCAAAGTTTGCTTGCGTAGGCCCAGACGCTAGAACCTATGTAGCAGCCGATCTTAAGTATCATAAACAAAGTGAACACCGTCAATTCACTCCTACTATATTCTTTAAACCTGCGCAGAAGTCCCTGCCACCGCAGGGCCCTCAGCGCTGCCTTCCTTGAGCGAGGATTGCTCTTCCGCTCCCGTCTCCACCATGGTGTCCTTTTGGGCCTTCGAGCTCTCAAGGCCAGCAAGGTCCTCCACCTCTTCATCCCTCATCGCCTGTGAAGACAGCATAACAACGTTTTAGACAACGAGCACACACAAACCACCCTAGTCAAAGGCAAACATACCTATGTAAGTGCTCGGTCGGCCCTCTCTCGAACGACGCCGCGACCGTGAGGATCCCACATCCTATCGTAAGGTGCCCCAGCAGAGCACTTTAGCACATCGTGTTCGATATAGAATACACCAGCATCGAAGTCCTTGTTGCCCCGATCGAAGGCCTTGAAGTGCCTACATCCCTCACGGGACAAGGCATTCGTAGCCCCCCTCAAAAGTCATAAGCGATGCATAGGACATAAGGCCCGTCATAATGGATGAGAGTGACTCTAACTCCTCCTGCAGCCACCCCAAGAAACGGGTCCCCACCTCCTCCCTAGACTTGTCAAAGGGAGCAATCTACGTACCGAGGTCACGGTACACATCCACAAAAAGTGTGTGCGCCTTGTCCACCCCGGCACGGTGGCCGACTCCGTCTTCTCGCAGTAGCCACGCATGTTGCTCACCTCAAGCTCCAGGTCAGCGACACGCTTGCAGGCATCTTATGCCTCTGTGCAGGCATTCTCCGCATCTTCCTTCTCATCATAGAGTTGGTGGCCAAGGTCCTCTTTTTTCTTCTCAAGCACCATCACCTTGGCGAGAAGCTTTCGGTTCTTATTTTCGGTCGCCGACTTGTCCCTGATTAACTCGGTATGATGCGTCTGAAGGCGCTCAATCCTGCCCTCGAGCCATTTCCTCTCAGAAGCAGCTACAAGGTCAGCGCCCCCGAAGTAACCTGGTCAACGAAGACCGCCGACTGACATCACAATTTACCAAAATCAGCAAAAAACTTACATATTGCAGCTACTACACGATAAACGCTGCTACGCCAACGGTGGCAGCATCTGAGGCGACTTCGCCTCCGCCATCAGCGACGGCGCAAAATTTCAACCATGGGTCCAGCGAAGTCCCTGTGTCACCCTTCGTTGTACTCCCAGGCTGGTAGGCACCTTAGACGGCACCACTACCAGTTGCCCAGCCTCCTCCCCTACACCACAAACAAGTTAGCAAAAATAGAATCACCCTGCCTAGAAGCATAAGTCATTCCATTTACCAGTAGGCGATAGGCCGGTCTGGGCGTCGAACATGGTGACTCCACCCACCAGGTAGTCATCCATAGACAACTCCTGGCCCATCCCTCCGGTCCCTGACACTGCCGTTTCAGAAACATGCGGCGGTGAAGACGGCTTCGTAGCTAAAGCTGGTGCCGCGAGGGGGGCATCGTCGCAGATAGAGCGGCCCCTTCGCACTGGGTCATGCCGCCTTGGCATCGTGGCGTGGGTCCACCAGCCGTAGCGGGGCTTTCCGCTTCTTCCGCTGGATCTCTTAGCAATCTTTATCCATCACTGCTGACACAATAGCACCAATATTTCTCTCGTAAGGAAAGATTTTCAGCTCACGAGCCAAATAGGACGTAAAATAGTCATCACCGGCGGCCCGGGGTATAGGGTCCTTCCTATGCCATTGACCCCCGGTAACCTTCAGCATGCGTGAAGATGTTTCTCAGAGCTCGAGCGAAGTCATAACCTCCCCGGGACCCGCGCACGTCCCCATCAACTCCTCAACAAAAGCCTAGAGGCCTTCGGCCCCATCTTTTCATCTTCCGTACCTTGCAAATCTATTTTTCTTTTTCGAGTAGCTGCAATCACAACCTTTCCCTTCGAGGTGTCCTCTTCAGACCGGGTCTTCACCTGCTTTCCTCGATCGTCACCAACATCAACAGAGTCCCCCTACGGATAAGGACTATATGACAAACTATTCAGTTCAAAAACCTGGTTCA
The DNA here is from genome assembly GCA_029449295.1 of Zea luxurians. Classification (NCBI taxonomy): domain Eukaryota; kingdom Viridiplantae; phylum Streptophyta; class Magnoliopsida; order Poales; family Poaceae; genus Zea; species Zea luxurians. Next base: position 121,436,888 of record JAOPSE010000009.1, read on the forward strand.
ACCTGACGTTGGAACCACGGATATCCCAACTCCTCAACATCTCAGTCTTTGGCACATATTTTCCAACAATTTTAATGTCCTCTGACTCCACCTCCCGCACAAAGGCGACCGCATCTCATCCCCGCAAATCAATTGCGAAGGATGGGCAATGCACCATCTGATCCCCTAACGTCGGCATCGGGCGAGGTCTAACATCGCCTAGATCCCACTCGTGCGCCAGCAGCCACACTCCGCAGGCAACAAATTCTTCCACTAGATCCCGGCCACTGCTCAGCTAGGCTGCATAGCGAAGGGCCTCCTCGTTCCGATCCCCCTTCTTCACTTTAAATTGTGGGATGGCCACATAGCAATGCGAGCACAAAATTGCTGGGGGCAAGGCAGGCAATCCTTCGACATCCCTAGGCACCACATAAAACCAAAAGTCCCACCACTTTCCCCACTTATTCATTGCACTAGGAACAATTTCAATCACTTCAGCCGAAGTCTTCTCAGTTCTCGGCGTGAACGTACAGGGCACAAATTGCACAATCAAACCACTTATCTTCCTTTTCTGCCAATGCAAGCAATAATTCTTGGTGAAGACCTTAGTATACAGTTCTCTGCCATACGATGACACAACCTAGACATACTTCGCTAATGCAACCATAGCATTCGGTGTCAACTGATGAATTTGAATTTCAAACTTCCGCAGAACTTCCAACGAATCGGTGCGCCGGTAAGTGAAGGCCAGCAGCGAAAAACGCATCAAACACAACCAACTGCCCCTCCAGCTCTAGGACATCTTTATCCCCTAGAGCCCTCCCGACACCATTCCCAAAATAATCCAGATGCTGCATCTCGAGCATGTGGCCCGAGTAAATCCTCGATGTACCAAACTCAACCGTATGCCCATGCTGTAACTCCACAACTACCGCTGGATGACTGATTGTCTTCTCCGATGACGACGCATTCGAGGACGCAGTCGTGATAGATGACAACGAGGAAGAAGATGGTATGATCACGTACCGTCGACGGCGTCAAGCAGTTTGCTTGACGCGGGCTAGATCACCAGTGGCACGAGAGCGAAAGAGGGCAAGCAAGCAGAGAGCAAGGAAACTAGGGTTTTTTCCGTGCATAGATGGCTAAAAGACCACAACCCAGGTGTGGCTTTTTATAGGCCAGGGACAGCGCCTCGGTAACTCAATAGTCCCACAGTAAAATGTCTCTTTTCAATGGTCACATTTCAAAAACCCCAACAGGACCACTTCGAGCGAGGGCAACATTTCAGCCATCTCTCGACAGACTTTGACATCAGCTCACTTAGTTGAAGTGGCCCCTCAGAGGGCAAGTGTATGGGGCGAAGGCGCAATGCCCCCTCGCTCAATCGTCTCCACAACAGAGGCGGAACGTGTCAGAGGGAAAGCAAAAGCAAGCAAAGACTGAAGAGCGAGAGCCTTATGACGGAGGGAGCGTACGGAACGAGTGAAGGCTTAGGCGTTCTCTGTCCTAGCCGGGTATGGTGAAGGCCTCCAATACTAACTAAGGCTGGGCGCGTGGAACGCAAAGACTACATGTCATTACCCGCACATTATTGTAATGGGGAGCCCGTGTATAACCGCCCTGTGCCGCAGGGTCCCACTTGTAAGCTACTGTGTGGGCAGAGTTGGTAGTGTGTCTGTCCATGTATGTACTTAATCACGCTGTAATGACCTGCGATAACCCCTAGGAGGGGAATATTCCAAGAATAACGTAGGAAACCAGGGACATAACCGTATTTGACAGGGTGGAACCGTCCTCTAGTTATCTATAAATACCCCCGTACAACACAATTGCAGGGGATGGAAAAAACACTGTTGCTCTAATACATTGTGTTAGCTGGCATCAAACTATTTTCGTTCTCCCACTGTTTGAGCTAGCCTGACCACGTGTCGACAAGTTCCAACAATGACCCATGACTTAGAAAATCCATAACTAATTCATTTTAACTCTGATTTTAGTGGTTTTTGAACCTACGATCTTATAGCGACGCATAGAATATTCCTATACAGTTTGTTCCATGTTTGGTATAATGTTATTTGTATCCATTATTTTCTTATTTCAATGTATTGCTATGAGTAAAAGCGATGTCATGAGGAACCTGAATCCCAACTTTGGGGAAGCACCTGAAATCGCAAAGCCAAGTTGTGTTCTTAATCACAATCTTTGACCTAATAATATTTATGATTCTGTAATCACCGTGGCACAGTTAAGTTAATTTGATGGGATCTAATAGGTTACCTAGTTTTATTTACCCTACACCTTGCACACAAATGAATTATTGGGTAGCCTTGTTATTGCTCTACATGGTTTTTGGATTTATATTATATACGAATCATGGTCATGCCTTATTACTAATGTTGACTGCTTATGAATTATTTGTTGTTCATGATAAGATCATTTTTTCAATTAGAATATGGAGCTTAACCCGGAAAAACAGTGCTACCACAAGGGTGGAATGAGACACCCTTGGTCAATTAATTAGAAAAGCTAATGTGCGATTACCTTACCCGAAAGAGGCAAGAGAGGAGGCATCACTACAGAGTATAGGAAGGTTCTCGAGTCAATCATGTTATGATGGCTTTTCGAACAAGGGATTTCTATGCTCCCTTCTTTTTAAACCGTAGCATGTTTTCTCAAACTAGTGGAACTTTGGAAAGGCCTCGTAGTGCTACCCTGCCTCGGGTCCTTGGAAGAGGTGTATGAGATTCATGACCCCATGGCAGATAAGTATCATGACTTATTGGTAAAAATACACAACCTCTATAGAGAGTAAAACCGGTATATCAGTCGTGCTCACAGTCTTGAGCGGCTCAGGACTCTCGCATGATTAAATGATGGAACTAAACTTAACTTGTCATGCATTGCATTGTGGGAATATCCATTTATGATCTCTTATTTAATTGGTTTGGTATTCACTTATACTTAGTAATGCTAATAAAATTTTGATCAACTTAATTAAAAGCAATGCTCAGTCTTAACCATTTTTTTGGTAAGCCTTACACTATACACTAGACAGTTACTCGTGCTTTGCTACGGTTTTTATATATCATATAAATATGTATTAAGATATTTTTTCAAATATAATTATTGTTTATTTTTAAACACTAAGGTATGTGTGGTCTGGTGGTTACCCCCAATGTTTGGAGTTAAGGGTTGTGGGTTCGAGTGCTCGTTTTGCACTATTTTTTGTACGGTGTGGTAGCGCAGAGGGTGGTAGCACTAGGTGCTCATGTTAGATATATGTGCCCGTGCGTTGCCACGAGATGTGGAGCATGAGAGCGGCGTCTAGGTTACAAATATATTTTTTGTTTATTTTTAAACACTAAAATATATGTGGTCTGTTGGTTATTCCCAAATTTCTACAACATAGGATGTGAGTTCAAGTACTTGTTTTGTACTATTTTTTGCGGACGCTGGATGTGAGGAGGGTGATGAATTAGCCAGCTTGTTTACGGATCCAACAGGAACAGGCAGAATTAGCTGCATATTAGGAGTACCAGTGTTTTTTCCCTGTGGCTATGCTGCTGCATTGTCGTTTGTGACACTTTTGTAAAATTTGAAAGCTATGTATCCATCTATGAGTGTTGCTGCCACAGGAAACAACAGTGCAACGGGAAAACAGAATTTGGCTCCACGCGACGAGGGTCTGCTCCGGTGGCAACGCAACGCGCGCATGGCATGGAGGCCGGAGTCAGACCTGGTGGTGACATGTTTCAGGCTCATGCACACCTGTCCCGTGCAACCAGCCTGGACGACAGTCCCTCTCACGCAGACATCAGATAACGCTGCCCAGGCCAGCTGCTGCAGGCAGAGACAAAAAGACGGCAACCCACGGCTGCGCGCTTTCTCTGCGTTGGTGTGCGGCTGTTGGGGCATCGCGCGGGGGAGGCGGAGGCGGAGGCGGGGGCATGGCCACGCCAGGCGCCCACACTGCATTCTTAATTAGTAGTAGAGATTAGATTGTATAGATATAGATGAGCCCCAACCGTTAGTGAGCTCATACACATTTTTTCCACACTTGCTGAGCGCTGACCGTATGGGAGATCATTCTTGCAATAATCACACAAGGTCAAAAACATGTACCACTAGAGCAGTATGAAGAATGCTACGATAAGTTCGAAGATGTCTAGGTCATTGTCTTCCAGTCAACTATGGTTGTGGAGGATCGTTGTCGTCATATGATATAATTTATTTAGTTATTTTATACTGAAATTGTATTAAGTAATAAAGATGTGACATTGTTTTTCTGTATCCTGATTCATCATATGTGTGAGACTTGATATTAACACACATCTAAAATACATCTGTATTTAATTTGTCCTTAAATTTAGGTGTGGCAACAGCTTTCAGCATACATAGGTTTCAGGTTCATATATACAAACAAGCATAGAACCTATGTAACCATACATAGATATAATTCATAGAATTCCTAAATCACATATTACGAACAACTGCTTCTTTGGGTGACACTGCCGTCTCTTTGATACGGTGGCTTGGGAAATGATTGCAAGGCCTTGAGGGGGTCAAAATAAAACACAACATGGCAAAAAATCCTTTTAGAATCAACAACAGATTTACCTCGTGCCTTTGAAAAGGCAACCTCGATCTCCTTGATGTATTCAAGTCTGTGGAAGAGAAGCTATATATTTTGTAGGTGTTGGGCTTTCCTACAATTTTAGTTCTCTATCAAATTAATGCTTTTTTACAAGATCTAGACAAGTGCAGTTACCCAAGCTGAAAGAAAATAAAAGCTTACATATATGCTTTGGCTCACTGTTGGGAAGCCCAATTGATGCAGAAAATTTCTGCAATCAGAAATCAAGTCAACAGATTAAAATATTGATCAGTACAAACAATTAGACAATACTAGAAAGCATGGCGCGCCGTTGGCGCTCTCGCGCCGCGCTCTCTCTAAGAGACCACGCGCTAGTTATGGGCTTGGGTCTTCTTGGCTTTCTGGCTTAATTAAATTGTAATATTTATTCTTACGTATCATTATAACACATGTACATGTACATTTTACTAGTGTACTCCTATAATCCTCATGTATCGTTCTTGGTGTTTATATTGATTCAAGTTTTTTAATCTAATACCCCTATTAACTCATTTTATGGTTGATTCTCTGTGTGGTTGAACATTTCTTGAATCGAATTCGTTTTTATCTTTTCTTGTTAGCTTTAATTGAGACCGCTAAGTGGAATGTGCGAAAGATAATTAATGTAGTGGGATAAGGTGGGTAAAAAATGTTAAAGCTCAGATTATTCTTCTCAGAGCTCTCCAGAAGAAGTGGCACGTTGGTGCACTCTCTTAAAGTTGTTCGCTATATAGCTTATATAAGTCTCTAATGAAATAAGAGCCTATAATCTTTTACACTACTTGAACCAGAAGACCAGTTGTGTATCTCCTCTCTAGAAGAAAACAACTAAGTCTATACTACTCTATTAAAAATTTAATGTGGTTATCTGGTGCTACCACGACTTCCCTCTTCACGTCCAGCGTGTGCTCAATACGTAAAAAATAGTGCAGAGCGAGCACTCAAACTCATGCCCCCTACTCTAGAAATTTAGGACTAACCACAAAACCAAATATACTTTAGTGTTTACAAATAAACAATAATTATATCTGTAGCCTAGACGCCGCCCTCCTGCTCCCCTACCTCGTGGCAACACACGGATACATGGCTAGTCTAATACAAAGAGCACAAGAAAAATGCACCAAAACAATAATAAAAAGAGGCAGAGCTATACACATTTAAAAAAAATAAAAAACATTAAGTGTATACATATGGAATACACCACGTCAAGAACAAAATGGCCCCAACCATACCCTGGCAGCATAACGGCATATAAAGCCTGAATAAACGGCAGAAAACATGGAGGCGTAAAGGAAAATAAAAGAGGGTAAAAAAAGTTACCATCTTTGCACCGCATGAGACCGTCTTCAACGGTTCCCGCTGCCGCTGCCGCTCCCACACGCCACATTTAACGGCTACAGTACACACGCCAGCCGCTCAACGGATCACTCTACCAGGCACCCTACGCTGCCGTTCCCCCTAGCAAGCTTCTCTCTCCCCCTCATTCTGTCGTGCATCTCTCACCCCCTCTAACACTGTTCACGTAGACCCACTTCCAATTATTAATAGATGAAAAATTGATAGAAGGTAAAAAGTAGGTATAGAAAATGATATTTTATGGTTGTAGTGGGGTGTAGGGAAAGGATTTAGGGGGAACCGCTGTACAGGATGGAGATATAGGGGGAAGAGAACGCTGATGTGGCACGTGAGTGAGATATAGGGGGCCAAATTTAGGGATAACCGCTGAAGACAGTCTGATCTCTCTCCAATCTCCCTTTCAATTCACCTCCCCCTCTCTTTCATATCTCTCAGGCTGTGCGCAGCGGTTGACGCTACGCTTCCCCCTCCCCTTGCATGCGGCGCGTAGGGGGCACCCTATCGCCGCAGCGGTGCCCCCTACAACGCCCCCTACGTGTCGGTCCCCTTCTCTCTCCCCCCAGATATAGCGTGTTACTGTTCATCACCCTAAACACTGTGCTGTGGATCCACGAGTAATTGTTAGTAGATAAAAAATTGATAGTTGGTATAGAAAATTATATTTTATAGTGGTAGTGGGGTATAGTGGGAGTATTTAGGGGGAACCGTTGCGGGAGATGAAAAAATAGGGGGGAAAATAGGGGGAAAAAGTGATATAGGGGGGAAAATTTAGAGGTAACGGTTGCAGATAGCCTCATTCTTTCACCTCCATGTTCTTATTATTGGGTTCTTCACTGTACCTCACACACACCCTTCTCTCCTCTCTCTTTCTCTCCCTACTTGTGTGCTCCTGGTGCTGCTCTCCCTCTCCTCCCCACCTCGTTGCCTTTCCCCGCCGTTTCTTGGATTTCTAGGATCTAGAGAACCTCCCTTGTGAGCCTACCTGCGTGCCTACCTGCATACAGCAACATGAGGGATCTTGGGTGATCTTGGTGCCTGGTTTCTTGGTTCCGCGGCTTTGTTTCTCTTGGATTCGCGGAGTCGGAGGAGATGACCGCCAAGGAGCTAAAGCTACACGCGAGGGCCAACGGCGGTCACGGGGCTGAGGACCAGTTCCCCGTCGGCATGCGCGTGCTCTCAGTTTCATCTTCTTTCTTCTGCAAATAATCGGGTTTGACTCTGTTTATCTGCTCTAAGGATTTTGTTTGCCTTTTTTTTATCATGCGCTGGCACACAACTATTTTTAGAACAATCTTATCTTCTAAAGCTTTTCCAACTTTTAGATCTGTGATTTAAGCAATCTTGTGTGTCTTGCAATTTTTGGATGTCCATTTCCGATCTTCGTGGTCTGGTTTTGTTCAATGGATGGCAGTGACTCCAGCGAAGGTGGAAGAGCCTCGGGAGACTCACAAAATGCTCCAGGTTTGGGCAGAAACTGTTCCTTTGTTTTGGGTCGTGCACTGTCAGCAATTGTATCAATCAGTACTTCAGAATCATACAAGAATATGATTCAATATGTCGAACTGTGTGCTAAGTTGGACTTGCATTTCTGCCGCAACCATTTGCATGCAGCATCCGTTGATTCATTAACGTGCAAGGGGCTTCGCTTTTAGACCCAAAACTGAAGCTCAGTGCGTAGAGCATGTAGTTTTGAGTCCCCTATTTGTTTAAATAGTACTAGTAGATTAAGATAGTTCGAGAAAGAGCTAGACAGGACAAAAGTCTGTAGGCATAATGAACGCCAATTAGTTTCCTACAGGAAGTTCAATTATTTCTGCTGGTTCAGTGTAAAATGCTAATATCAGGCAATTATATGATAACTGATACTCCCTCCGTTCTTTTTTATTTATCATGTTTTAGTTTAAAAATAAATTAACAGGTGACAAATATTTGAGATACATTTTCTGACAACTTTAACCTGCAGGTTAATTCCCAATAACAATCACCTGGTTGTAAACAACATGAAAGTCTCTATCTCTATTAACTATAATTTTTAGGAGTGTTTGCTGCACCTGGCACTGCAACTTCTAAACTGAAGATACATTTTAGAAGCCTGATATATCAGCTCCGGCTGTGCTTCTAGCTGCAGTAAAAGGCCCTTTAGTTTTCTCTCCTGCAACTATACATAGCAAACCAAATAGCACTGTGGAGAGATAAAGACAACTGTTTGCTTGTTGCACAAGGGTATTTCTTTTGGTGTAGGCCTTGTATATTATATTATCTGCCCGACAAAGTGTATTTTCTATCAAAAGTTTGCCCAATAAGAACCATAGAAATAAAATGCTAATATTAAACAATATTATATGATTATATAGAGCTGACAGTGAGTGTTATTTTGATCAAAAGCAGCATGTTTAAAGATATATCACTACAAAAGATGAACTTAGCAGAACTGCTGGTACGTTGCTTGCAAACAGTCATATGTTTAATTGTTTATACATACTGCAAAAGAGTTTTGGTTGCAAGAAGCCAAATCTTGTTGTTCTCATAAGTAGAACCACAACTGATCTATTTCCATTGAATAACAGATGCAAGGTCTCAAAAGAGTAGCTATGTAGAAGGTATCTAATTGTTCTTCATCTTTGTCCTTTTTGCAAAGACTGAAAGTTGGTCAGCACCACGTGTTTCTTCCTGTATAAGAAAGAGTGATATAGGTTAATTAAAAATATTAAGTACATATACTGATATCTATATGGGTGTTATTGGATGTGTTGAAAAGTAGTTACCTTGTCGGAGTCATCAATTGCATTGAAATTTCTCTTGTATGATACTCTGAGGTTGTCAAAGCAACTGTAACATATCAGATTAAAAGATGTTATAACAAAACATTGTATATTTTCTGGATGATATGAAAAGAAAGACATAAAAAAGTAGACCCACTCACCTAGTCTGATCAATCTCCATAAGTTGTAAATCATGTGGTGATGTTGCTTCTGAACCAGAGGTCTACATAGCAATTAGAAATGGCAATGGGTACCCGAAACCCGAATACCCGACGGGTTTTACCCGATATGAAGGTAGGTGTGGGATGATTTCTCTACCCGCGGGTATGTTAATGGGTAAAAACCTCTACCCGTTGGGTAGATGGGTACGGGTACGGGTTGGAACTACCCATACCCATCTACCCATGGGTAAAATATACCCGCATCAATACAACTATAACCATCTAATAGAGCCCATCTTAGCTAAAATAAAACCCTTCTCTAGCTATCATTTGTCTAGATACCAAGTTATGTAATCATATGATTTGTTATATGTGAAGTTGAAGTTGTTTTTATATGTTTATTTAATATTTTGAGTGATTGGTATATTGGAATTTAAGACTTTCCTAGTAGGTACGGGTTACCCGACGGGTAAAAATACCCGCACGGGTACAGGTATGGGTAAGGTTTTATACCCGCGAGTCTATATGGGTAACCCGATGGGTATAATTGTTTTTGATGGGTACGGGTATGGAATGGTACTACCCGATGGGTATGTACCCGTTGCCATCGTACATGTTAGTTTTGTTTTTGCAGATTAAGATTTATAGTTGAGATGTTTTGAGAGAAAGCAGTACCTGTAAATCTTGCCTTTTTGGCTCTATTGGTACTAGGGGTGGTAGCTTTGGAAGTTGAGATGAGCCGCCACTGTGGGGAACAACAGGCTCTTCTTTTTTGAACACCGAAAGGAGTAGGTCTTTTCCATGCCTCTTTTTGATACTAAGAATATCAAATGTTGGATCTTTGTTGTCCTTGTTAGGTCCTGTATTTTTAATACTTTTTCCTGGAAACAACTTGGCCACAACAGTCAATTTCTCGCCCACAATTGCTTTTATCTCTTCCGGCAATTCAGATTTGTTGCTGTGTCTCAGTAATTTCTCCGCAGTTTTCCCAATAAGTGATGTAGCTCTCTCATCAAAGAGCACGAATTCTAGCTCACATGTGCCATCAGTGGCATATAGAGATATTTTATACCTATTTAGAGTATAGGTTATAGTCATTGATAAAATACAAGAAGTTTTGTGTATAAAAATGATTGTACAGAGGGTATACCTGTGGACAATCTGAGAGGAGGTGTGGCCTTGTTTACAAATGTATGTTTTTCCTTCATATTTTGTTGATGTATTGCATTTTGTGCATCCTTGATAGAACCAGGGCTCATTGTCAGCAATTCTTGTTACAATCATGGTGCATTCGAAACGTTTGCTCTGTAAATGTAACGATTGTTAAGTAACTATATAAGTTTTGTAACAATAATTTTAAATATACATTTTATTGTTGTAGTGTATCTTACCATGTCATCAAATGGGTCGACTAATTTCATTTCTAAAAATGTCTTTTGCTCAATCTTGTTCTGCATCTCGTTCATTGTCTTAATATGAAGCTTTTGGATTGGTTGGTATTGTTCACTGATACTATAAATATGAAAGTATTGTAATTAGTCTTCAGCGGTTTATTAAATGAATTGCGAATTTAGACTGTACTATAAAATGAGTATATTCTTATATAAAGTATGATAGAAATATTTATTATATTAGAATATATTCAAGCTTAACAGTGATTGAATGTTTTATAATTAGATTTCATCTTCATATTAAACCTTAGTATGTACAACTCAATTTCCCCATGCCATTATATCAAACACTTTTGTTGCTGTTGCTATATATATATTCTATAAATAAATCCCAAACTAACTCATTGTAACGTTGAATTTTAAATAATCTGTAAGGAAATATAATAAAGGAGGCCAAAAATGTACATGTACTATCCAAATATTTATATTTCCATCAATCTAATTTACAATAAATGGAGATCAGAAAACATTATATTTAAAAAATGAAAGGGAGGTTATAGAAAGGAATATAATTTACCTTGCATAGAAAGTATTGATTTCATAGACATCTGGAAGATTTATATACCAGCGGCATGCAGCTGTGCCACTTAGAAAAGGTGGTGATCCACGATAGGATTTGACTGATGTTCCAACAAATATAACAATTACATGATTCATTTCACTGGCTTTAAAGACTTCTTGTCCTGGGAATTCCTCTGCTCTTGGTCCCCATAGTGATACCTCAATTTTATTTTCCCTTCATTAAATTAGAATTTTGTTAGAACAGTTTACATAACAGTTTATACATATGTTTCAATGGAGCAACGAGCATTTACCTTAGATCCACAAGGTGGATCAGCCTTTTCATGCGAACTAATCCACTGCTAGTCTGAAATGGTGTTGCATCAGAAAGAGCTGTAATGCGTCCAATGACATCTGCGTGTTGTTGTTACAACAATATTAATTTGGCAAAGTGTTTATTGTCCTTTTAAAAATAGGAAAAATGAATTGAAACTAACAGTACCGATGAAATACTCATTGTTTCCTTCAAGTTGGGGTAGTTCTGGGAATGGTGTTAGATGGAATGTATATTTTGGAAAATCTTGTGGATCCTCATTTACTTTCTCAAGCAAAGTCTTTGGATGTAGCCTGATCATATACTTTCCATGCACAGGTTTGTAGGACAGCTTTGCGTTGTCAACATAAATTTTTCTCATGATTAAAATCTTGCTTTCCTGTAGTTGTGGTTGAAGTGTAGATATAGCTTCTTGAGGAACTTCAGCGTACATCGCAGTCCCCTGTAAAGTTAAATTGTTTAGATTTAAGTTGTGCTAAATGATAAGACAATTTTATGCATATATTAGGACTGTTAGACAAGTTAAGTGGGGCTTGCAGCCCCTGATAGCTATACTAAAGTAGCTGATCCTAGATGCTATATAGGATTGCACTACCTGCTATACCTGACAGAGCTTCGTTACCTGTCCTCTTGTAGAAGGATGGAAAGCAACCTATAGATTATAGTAATTACAAATTATAGTAATAATTTGACAAGGACCAAGAAGAATACATATACCTGTTGATCAATAATCACAAGATCCAAATGTTTGATTGGATCATCATCATTTTAGCCATGAAATTCCCAAATTCTTGATATCCGAACACAAATGATATAGTGGTAGACCCCTGGTCGAACTTGTGATAGTGGTGTAATGTCCATCTGCGAATACAATTTGTTCAAAATAGTATCAATGTATGTTGCCATGGCTCTCAATAGATTGTAGTACTTCTTTATACACAATATTTTCTGTCATTGTTCCACATGAACCGTCATCATTTTCTATCAATATTTTGAGCCCTTTCTTTTCTGTAACTCGTGACACAGCTACATATAGTTGACCATGTGTAAACACTTTTTTCTTTAAATATAACCCTACATTTGATAGTGTTTGTCCTTGACTTTTATTTATAGTCATAGAGTAGCAAACCTTGACTGGAAATTGACGTCGACATAATGTAAAAGGCCATTTATTGCCCTTAGTAGTTAGATTAATACGGGGTATATGTATTTTTTCACCAACATGTGTACCTGTTATTATTGTTCCTTCTATAATTATGTCTCCTAGTTGGGTTATAATAATTCTGGTTCCATTGCATAGTCCTAAACTTTGATTTAAAGTTCGTAGAAGCATTACAGGAGTGCCAATTTTAAGTTTTAGTCTATGAGAAGGAAAATTGTTTGCGTTTAAAGTGTTTAGATACTCAATAGGGTATAAAATATTGGCATCATTTGGAGCATCTGTGCATTTAGATATGCTATCTGCACTATAGTATTCTCTCTCTACTGTTGGCAAAAGAGAGATGATATAATCGTTTATTTCATCTACAACATCATTAGTTGTTGCTAATATAGCTCTTTTTTTGATATAATCTGGATCATTATATTTTGTTTGTAGGTCTGGATAAGTAAATTGAACTAATGCTTGAACTTTATCCTCTGTTGTTTCTATTAAAAATTCTTTTGGTATTTCAATGAGTGTTGAGTCCGAGGAAAAATTATCGCTGCTGTTATATAGCCCATTTCCAATGGCAAGGATCCAATTATTGAATGATAACAAGTCTTCATATTCTTCATTTGATATATTACTTTGTCGTAGTCGCATGTTTTCAGAAAGGAATATAATGTTAACATAGTTCCAAAGGTATGAAGAAATGATACAAGCATTTATTATTTGTTCTTTTGTTCCATTTTCTATAACAGGTAATATTTGTTTTGGATCGCCACCTAGCACAACCACTTTACCACCAAAAGGAATGTTAAGAGCTTTTTCATATGTTTCTCCTATTATATCTCTAAGGGATCTATCAAATGATTCAAAGCATCGTTTATTTGTCATTAGAGCTTCATCCCATATAATAAGATCTGTGTCAATAAGAAGTTTTGCAAGATTTGTTCCTCTTTTTATATCACACATTGATAATTGATCTAAATCTATTGGTATACGGAATCTTGAGTGAGCTGTACGTCCATTTGGAAGTAGCAAAGAAGCAACTCCTGATGATGCAACTGTAAGGACAATCTTTCTTATAGCTCTAAGGTATGATACAATGGCATTCCATAGAAATATTTTCCCAGTTCCTCCATGTCCTGAGACAAAATAGAAGTTTGGGTCGTTGCTGAGCACAGAACTAACTATGGTATGAAAAGCATTCTTTTGATCTTTGTTTAGTTGTATATATAATTTGTTTGCTTCTTCTTCTAAGTAATTTATATCGTAACTCATTTCTTCTTGGATTAGTCTGTTTACATTATCAACTTGTTTTGTGTGTTGTCGCCTGGGTAAATTGTAGTTATTTATCTCCTGTCCATTCTTAGAGAATAGCTCTTCGAGTTCTTCAAGTAAACAATGTTGCAACTCTAATTCAGAGGGTGTATATTTGATAGGGGTGGTATTTTTGGATAAGATGTTTGTGAATGTCATCGACCATTGTGTGCCATGTGGTGTTGAAAAATTCTTTTTCATCTTTTATTTGGCAATATGTTAGCATTATGACAAATAGATTGCGTAGTTGAAATGATGTTGCCCAATTAGTTGCTTCTTGATATGTGCGATACCACTCAGTGTCATCGTCTAGTAATCCTCTAGCTGCGCAAGCCTCTTTAAAGGTTTGGTACAAAATACCATTATATGTCCGTATATTTTCATAGTTTTTAGCACCTTTAACAATCATTAGAAGCATTCTTAAATAGAATCTTTCACCTTCAGCAGGGTTTACATAATAGAGCCTTCCAATTTTGAAACCATGTTGTCTTTTCTTCCACTCTCGTTTTTCTCCATCCCAGCGCCTTGTTTGGGGAACTCATAGTATGTTAATTCTTTTGCATCTTCATATTGCTTATTTGCATTAAACCATTTAGTTAGCATTGTTTTTCTATACTTTGGATCTTTAGCTATGTCTACCAATTTATCATTTGATTTCATCTTAATGATATTCATCAATGGTAGATGAACTGGTAGTCTTTCCACAGGTGGCCAATGGTAATGTATCTCGTATCCTAATAATCTCCAAAGAGCATCTTGCTCGCATATATATCTGCAGTCTAGATATTCTTGTATCTCATCTATAGTTTCTGCGTCTTTGTTTACATGCGATTCTTCTCCTTTTTGGATTTTTTTGAATATAACCTTTGCTCTATCAGGTCCTTTGTTTACATATTTGCATAAATATTTCAAGACTGTACTTTTGTTTACATATTCAACATTTATATGAGCCTGGTATCTTTTTAATAGTTTTAAATTATGTGGCACAACCCATTTGTTGTCCAAGTTGTGTTGTTCTCTTCTGATGAAAATCCCAGTGTTCCTTCTTCGATATACTGTAAAACCATTTTCAGAGAATGTAGTGTTTTCTTCAAAATCTTTGGGGTAAAATTTGGAGCATTTGCCTTTTTTCATGCATGGACAATTCCAGTTTTTATCTCCGCACGGTCCATGCATCATATGTTCAGCAACAAGAGCATATCCCAAAGGATCTAACTCAGCAGATATCCACGAATCTATTGTTTCTGTAGTTATTTCACAGCCTTTCTTGTCTAACCAAATTAACATATGCACATGTGGTAGACCTCTTTTTTTTTGGAATTCTATAGAATATAGCAGTGCCAGTACGAGGCCAAATACCATTCCTGATTGTAAGTCATCCAAAAGTTGTAGTTTCATATGGAAAACACGAACAATAATATCAGGTCTATCATTTGGATGCTCACCTAGTAATAAACATGTTGTTATCTTAGGCCATTTAGGGTTACAAGTGCATGTAATAAAAAGATCTGTAGGCACAACAAATAGCAATGCCATCATGGTAATTTTGTATCCTATACCGTTTTGATCCAACATGGCTAGATGGTAATAACACCTTTTTGCCTATTCGACTGGCGTCATATATTCCTTTTTCTACTGTATCAAAAATACCTTGTACATATTCAGATCGTAATTTTGATTGATTTCTAACAATATAATCAAGCCTGTCTGAAAGGGAAATGTGCCCTTGGACCATTTCTAAGTATTTTGGTGATTGGGTGCCAACACAAATGCCTAAGTCAGAAACTATGCCAACTAATGGTCAAGGTGCAAATCAATACAAAGGTATGATTCGATACTTAGTACATTGGTTTCTGTGTACTAACATGTTTGTCTAAAGTGTTAGAATCAGAGAAAATTCAATTTAAAAAGAGTGGTATTCAAGTGGGTCTTTGGACCGCTTGAGAGGGGTTGATTGCAACCCTCGTTCGTAGGGACGCCACAACGTGGAGTAGGCAAGCGTTGGTCTTGGCCGAACCACGGGATAAACCACTGTGCCATCTCTATGATTGATCTCTTGTGGTTATTGTGTTTTGTTGAGACTTCTCTCTCGCCACTTGGCAATTATTGTGCTAACGCCTAACCAAGTTTTGTGGTATTAAGTTTTTAAGTTTCACAGGATCATCTATTTACCCCCCCTCTAGGTGCTCTCAATTGGTATCAGAGCCGTTCTCTTCACGAAGAGACTAATCGTCCGAAGAGATGGATCCTAAGGGAAAGGGAATTGTGATCAACGACAAGAAGTTGTCCTTCGTCAACGAGCCGAAGGATGACAAGCCTATCGATTCAGGCTCAGGCTACAAGCGGAAGGAAGGGAAGAAGAAGACAAGGCGCATCAAGGAGATCGTCTACTACGACGACAGCGATGAGTCCACTTCTTCCCAAAAGGACGACGACAACGACTACAGGAAGACAGTCAATTCGAACTTTTCTTTTGACTATTCTCGTATTCCTCATGGCTCAAATACACATTTGCTTTCCATTCCTCTTGGCAAACCTCCACACTTCGATGGGGAGGACTACGGATTTTGGAGTCACAAAATGCGTAGTCACTTGTTCTCTCTCCATCCAAGCATATGAGAGATTGTAGAAAATGGAATAAAATTTGATAGCTTGGATAGTCCTATGCTTATAAATGAACAAATCCATAGAAATGCACAAGCTACTACTGTTCTCTTAGCGTCTTTGTGCAAGGAAGAGTACAATAAGGTGAGCGGCTTCGACAATGCCAAGCAGATATGGGACACCCTCAAGATCTCACATGAGGGGAATGACATCACCATGCTCATCAAGATGGAGTTGGTGGAGGGAGAGCTTGGAAGATTTGCGATGATTAGGGGCGAGGAGCCAACCCAAACATACAATCGGCTCAAGACCCTCATCAACAAGATAAGGAGCTACGGAAGCACGCGATGGACGGACCACGACGTCGTCCGCCTAATGCTAAGGTCCTTTACCGTTCTTGATCCTCATCTCGTGAACAATATTCGTGAGAATCCCAGGTACACGAAGATGACGCCCGAGTAGGTACTTGGAAAGTTCATAAGCGGGCGGATGATGATCAAGGAGGCGAGATACGTCGACGACGCGTTGAACGGTCCAATCCACGAGCCTCAACCCATTGCTCTCAAGGCAACGAGGAGCAAGGAAACGCTACCTAACAAGGTGGCACAAGTTGAGGCGGCAGGGCTAAATGATGAAGAGATGACCCTAATCATCAAGCGCTTGAAGACGGCGCTAAAGGGTCGCAAGGGGCAGCCAAGCAAGACTAAGACAAAGGGGAAGTGCTCATGCTTCAAATGTGTTAAGGTTGGTCATTTTATTGCTAACTGTTCTGATAATGATAGTGACCAGGAGCAAGGGAACAAGAGGGAAAAGGAGAAGAACTACAAGAAGACGAAGGGCGAGGCACATATTGAAAAGGAATGAGATTCGGATTGCTCTTCGTTCGACTCCGACAATGAAGGACTCGCCGCCACCGCCTTCAACAAGTCATCCCTCTTCCCCAACGAGCATCACACTTGCCTCATGGCAAGGGAAAAGAAGGTAATTACTCGTAATGCTAGTACTTATGCTTCTTCAAGTGAGGATGAGTCTAGTGATGAGGATGAAATAGATTATTCATGTTTATTCAAGGGCCTAGATAGAACCAAGGTTGATAAAATTAATGAATTAATTGATGCCTTGAATGATAAGAATAGGTTATTAGAAAAGCAAGAGGATCTTTTGTATGAAGAGCATGATAAATTTGTTAGTGCACAAAATTCTCTTGCTCTAAAAGTTAAAAGGAATGAAATGCTTTCTTGTGAACTATCTACTTGTCATGAAACCATTTCTACTTTAAAAGGTGTTAATGATGATTTAAATGCTAAACTAGTAGAAGCAAACTCTTGTGTTGAACATGTTGCAATTTGCACTAGGTGTAAGGATTTTGATATTGATGCTTGTAGTGAACACTTAGTTTTAATTTTAAAAATAAATGATGAAGTGGCTAGTCTTAATGCCCAACTTAAGACTAGCAAGAGTGAAGTTGATAAAATAAAATTTGCAAGGGATGCCTACATGGTTGGTAGACACCCCTCAATTAAGGATGGACTTGGCTTCAAGAGGGAAGCCAAGAACTTGACATGTCATAAGGCTCCCATATCCGTCAAGGAGAAAGGGAAGGCCCCTATGGCAAATAGTATTCAAAAGAACCATGCTTTCTTATACCATGATAGGAAATATTCTAGGAATGTCCATTATGATAGAAATTGCAATAATGTTGTTTCACATGCTTATAATTCATATGCTATGACTGCTTCTAGTTCCCATGTTGTGCATGATAGAAATGTTGCTAAGAAAAATGCTATGTCTAGAAAAAATGTTGTTCATGTTCCTAGAAAAGTAGTGAATGAACCTTCTACCATTTATTATGCTTGCAATGCTTTGCTATATGTAGAAAGGGTAAGAAGCTTTGCTATATGTAGAAAGGGTAAGAAGGTAATTGCTAGGAAATTAGGGCCAAATGTAAGGGATACAAGACTTGCATTTGGATCCCTAAAACTATTGTGACTAACCTTGTAGGACCCAACAAGAGTTGGATACCTAAAACCCAAGCCTGAATTTGCCTTGCAGGTTTATGCATCCGGGGGTTCAAGCTGGATTATCGACAGCGGATGCACAAACCATATGACGGGGGAGAAGAAGATGTTCACCTCCTACGTCAAGAATAAGGATTCCTAAGATTCAATCATATTTGGTGATGGGAACCAAGGCAAGGTAAAAGGGTTAGGGAAGATCGCTATTTCATCTGAGCACTCTATTTCTAATGTGTTTTTAGTTGAGTCGCTTGGATATAACTTGTTGTCTGTGAGTCAACTTTGCAATATGGGATATATTTGTTTATTTACAAATGTAGATGTGTCTGTCTTTAGAAGATGTGATGGTTCACTAGCTTTTAAGGGTGTACTAGACGACAAACTTTATTTAGTTGATTTTGCAAAAGAGGAGGCCAATCTAGATGCATGCTTAATGGCTAAGATTTGTATGGGCTGGCTGTGGCATCGCCGTTTAGCACATGTGGGGATGAAGAAGCTTCACAAGCTTCTAAAGGGAGAACACGTGATAGGTTTAACTAATGTGCACTTCGAAAAAGATAGACCTTGTGTAGCATGTCAAGCAGGCAAACAGGTGGGAAGCTCTCATCACACCAAAAATGTGATGACCACATCAAGACCCTTGGTGATGCTTCATATGGACCTCTTCGGACCCGTCGCCTATCTAAGTATAGGAGGAAGTAAGTATGGTTTGGTTATAGTTGATGATTTTTCCCGCTTCACTTGGGTATTCTTTTTGCAGGATAAATCTGAAACCCAAGGGACCCTAAAGCGCTTCCTTAGGAGAGCTCAAAATGAGTTTGAGCTCAAGGTGAAGAAGGTAAGGAGCGACAACGGGTCCGAGTTCAAGAACCTTCAAGTGGAGGAGTACCTTGAGGAGGAAGGGATCAAGCACGAGTTCTTCGCTCCCTACACGCCACAGCAAAATGGTGTGGTAGAGAGGAAGAACAGGACGCTAATCGATATGGCGAGGACGATGCTTGGAGAGTTCAAGACCCCCGAGCGCTTTTGGTCGGAAGCCATGAACACGGCTTGCCATGCCATCAACCGGGTCTACCTTCACCGCCTCTTCAAGAAGACTTCGTATGAGCTGCTCACCGGTAACAAACCCAATGTGTCTTATTTTCGTGTATTTGGGAGCAAATGCTATATTCTTGTGAAGAAAGGTAGAAATTCTAAGTTTGCTCCCAAAGCTGTAGAAGGGTTTTTGTTAGGTTATGAATCAAATACAAAGGCGTATAGAGTTTTCAACAAATCATCAGGTTTGGTTGAAGTCTCTAGCGACGTTGTATTTAATGAGACTAATGGCTCTCCAAGAGAGCAAGTTGTTGATCTTGATGATGTAGATGAAGAAGATGTTCCGACGGTCGCAATACGAACCATGGCGATTGGTGATATACGACCACAGGAACAAAAGGAGCAAGATCAACCTTCTTCGTCAACAATGGTGCATCCCCCAACTCAAGTCGATGAACAGGTTCATCAAGAGGAGACGTGTGATCAAGAGGGAGCACAAGATGATCATGTGATGGAGGAAGAAGCACATCCGGCACCTCCAACCCAAGTTCGAGCAACAATTCAAAGGGATCATCCCGTCGACCAGATTTTGGGTGACATTAGCAAGGGAGTAACTACTCGGTCTCGATTAGTTAATTTTTGTGAGCATTACTCTTTTATCTCTTCTATTGAGCCTTTCAGGGTAGAAGAGGCTTTGCTAGATCCGGACTGGGTGTTGGCCATGCAGAAAGAGCTCAACAACTTCAAGCGTAATGAAGTTTGAACACTGGTGCCTCGTCTTAAGCAAAATGTTGTGGGAACCAAGTGGGTGTTCAACAACAAACAAGACGAGCACGGGGTGGTGACAAGGAACAAGGCTCGACTTGTGACAAAAGGTTATGCCCAAGTCGCAGGTTTAGACTTTGAGGAGACTTTTGCTCCTGTGGCTAGGCTAGAGTCTATTCGTATTTTGCTAGCATATGCCACTCACCATTCTTTCAGGTTGTTCCAAATGGATGTGAAGAGCGCTTTCCTCAACGGGCCAATCAAGGAGGAGGTGTACGTAGAGCAACCCCCTGGCTTCGAGGATGAACGGTACCCCGACCACGTATGTAAGCTCTTTAAGGTGCTCTATGGACTTAAGCAAGCCACAAGAGCATGGTATGAATGCCTTAGAGACTTTTTAATTGTTAATGCTTTCAAGGTCGGGAAAGCCGATCCGACTTTATTCACTAAGACTTGTGATGGTGATTTATTTGTGTGCCAAATTTATGTCGATGACATAATATTTGGTTCTACTAACCAAAAGTCTTGTGAAGAGTTTAGCAGGGTGATGACTCAGAAGTTTGAGATGTCGATGATGGGCGAGTTGAACTACTTCCTTGGGTTCCAAGTGAAGCAACTCAAGGACGGCACCTTCATCTCCCAAACGAAGTACACACAAGATTTGCTAAAACGGTTTGGAACGAAGGAAGCCAAGCCCGCAAAGACTTAGATGGGAACCGAAGGACACACTAACCTCAACAAAGTAGGTAAGTCCGTTGATCAAAAAGCATACCGGTCAATGATAGGGTCTTTACTTTATTTATGTGCTAGTAGACCGGATATTATGCTTAGCGTATGCATGTGTGCTAGATTTCAATCCGATCTAAGGGAGTGTCACTTGGTGGCCGTGAAGAGAATCCTTAGATATTTAGTCGCTACGCCTTGCTTCGGGATCTGGTATCCAAAGGGGTCTAACTTTGACTTGATTGGATATTCAGATTCCGACTATGCTGGATGTAAGGTTGATAGGAAGAGTACATCGGGGACGTGCCAATTCTTAGGAAGGTCCCTGGTGTCATGGAATTCTAAGAAACAAACTTCCGTTGCCCTATCCACCGCTGAGGCGGAGTACGTTGCTGCAGGACAGTGTTGCGCGCAACTACTTTGGATGAGGCAAACCCTCCGGGACTTTGGCTACAATCTGAGCAAAGTCCCACTCCTATGTGATAATGAGAGTGCTATCCGCATGGCGGAAAATCCTGTTGAACACAGCCGCACAAAGCACATAGACATCCGGCATCACTTCTTGAGAGACCACCAGCAAAAGGGAGATATCGAAGTGTTTCATGTTAGCACCGAGAACCAGCTAGCCGATATCTTTACCAAGCCTCTATATGAGAAGACCTTTTGCAGGCTGCACAGTGAGCTAAATGTCTTAGATTCGCGGAATTTGGATTGATTTATAGCATACATGTGTCTATGCCTTGATCATGTTCCCTATGCATTTTGATGTTTAAATTATGGTGCTCAAGTTGTACAAGCACTCCTCGGACCTCGCAAGTCCATTTGCAAGTGATGCACATGTTTAGGGGAGACGTGCTACAACTTGACCCTTTGAAACTAACCATGTGTTTGAGTTTTCTTAATTTAGTTTCAAAGGAGGTTTGAAAGGGAAAAGGTGGATTTGGACCATGAAAGACTTCCACTGCACTCCGATGAGAGGGTAACTTATTCCAAGTTCATCTCATGTACTCTTATTGCCTTTGTATTCTTATTTGAAGATTTTGGTGAGGCAATGGGGTTAAAAGGGCCAAGATTGATCCCGTTTTGGTGCTTGATGCCAAAGGGGAGAAAATAAGGCTAAAGCAATAAATGGATCAGCTACCACTTGAGAAATTTTGAAAATAGTAGAATAAAGCTTTTTGTTTTGTCAGAACTCTCTTATTGGTTCTCTTGTCAAAAGTTGGCTTTTTATGGGGAGAATGTTGATTATGTGAAAAAGGGGGAGTTTTTGAATCTTTAATCAATTTCTCTTGGAACAGCTCTCCTTTTGTCTCTACAATTGTGTTTGAACTAGAGATAAGAGTTTGAAGTTGATTTGCAAAAAAACAAAACCAAGTGGTGGCAAAGAGTGATCCATATATGTCAAATTTGAATCAAAACAATTTTGAGTTCTCATTTGTATTGATATTGCACTTCTTTAGTTGCTTTTAGTTGTGTTGGCATAAATCACCAAAAAGGGGGAGATTGAAAGGGAAATGTGCCCTTGGGCCATTTCTAAGTATTTTGGTAATTAGGTGCCAACACAAATGCCTAAGTCAGAAACTATGCCAACTAATGGTCAAGGTGCAAATCAATACAAAGGTATGATCCGAGACTTATTACATTGATTTCTGTGTACTAACATGTTTGTCTAAAGTGTTAGAATCAGAGAAAATTCAATTTAAAAAGAGTGGCTCGAAGCAGCAAAGAGTCTGCTCAGTCTGGGTGCACCAGGCTGGCATCCATCAACTTGCCGCTCTCGGGACTTTATCGGCGGCGTACGACTAAAATTCACCGGACTGTCCGGTGGTGCACCGGACTGTCCGGTGAGCCAACGGTCGACTGGACCAACGGTCGGCCGCGCGATCCGTGCGGGACACGTGGCCGAGCCAACGGCTAGAAGGGAGCACCGGACTGTCCGGTGCGCCAACGGCTCCAAGGCTGCCAACGGTCGGCTTCGCCAAATAAGGAAGGAAATCCGCACCGGACAGTGTCCGGTGGTGCACCGGACTATCCAGTGCACCAGTCGACAGAAGGCAAGAATTGCCTTCCCGGATTGCTCTCAACGGCTCCTAGCTGCCTTGGGGCTATAAAAGGGACCCCTAGGCGCATGGAGGAGACACCCAAGCAACCTTAGAGCATTCCTGATCATCCACACTCAGTCTTTACGCATTCGTTTGTCATTCTCAATGATTCGAGCTCCGTTCTAGTGAGAACTTTGAGATATTCATTTGAGCTCGTGTCTTGGCCGTATGTGTGCGTATTTGCTATTGATTTGTGTGTGTTGCTTCCCTCCCTTACTCCGTGCTTCTGTGTGATTCTCATTGTAAGGGCGAGAGACTCCAATTTGTGGAGATTCCTCGCAAACGGGATAAAGATAAGCAAAGCAAAACACCGTGGTATTCAAGTGGGTCTTTGGACCGCTTGAGAGGGGTTGATTGCAACCCTCGTCCGTTGGGACGCCACAACGTGGAGTAGGCAAGTGTTGGTCTTGGCAGAACCACGGGATAAACCACTGTGCCATCTCTGTGATTGATCTCTTGTGGTTATTGTGTTTTGTTGAGACTCCTCTCTAGCCACTTGGCAATTATTGTGCTAACGCCTAACTAAGTTTTGTGGTATTAAGTTTTCAAGTTTCACAGGATCACCTATTCACCCCCTCTAGGTGC
The DNA here is from genome assembly GCA_029449295.1 of Zea luxurians. NCBI lineage: Eukaryota > Viridiplantae > Streptophyta > Magnoliopsida > Poales > Poaceae > Zea > Zea luxurians. The sequence continues at coordinate 121,460,358 of JAOPSE010000009.1, forward strand.
TCTCACTGTCTTCATCCTCCATTGCTCGACCATCTACTACTACTTGTTTTGATAACCGGCCATAACATAACCAGGGATTAGGCTGATTAGGTCTATAGTGCACATGATGTTTCAAAAATTCATGCAAAGTTACTCTATCTCTCTTGGAGTCATCTATGTTTTGATTAATGTTTTGTCCATGGTATTTAATACCTAGTTGAAAACCTCGTTCGCCATATGGAAATAGGAGCGGGTATTGTAGAGGCATATATGCTGGGTGAAAAATAGATATCCTTTGAAGGCTATTTTGGTGTGTGCTAACAACGATATCTCGTTTGTAGTTCTCAAGGGATAAGTCACCTACAATCAACATAGCTAATTCTTCCTGATGTGGCATCTCATATTGAATTCTATCAGCTTTGTCAGTGCCTACAATTCTAATGCTTATATCTATGCCTTTGTGTTCTTCAAGAAAATCACGAGCTTGGCAGAATATTTTTACTAATGGATTATATTCGTCGAGCATTTTTTAGCCCTCTCACTATTTCTGGATCTATGTCTTGCTCACCTGGTTCTTCATTTGTTAGAGCCCTAATTCTATTACTAATTTCATTCTTTGTATCAAAAATATATAGTTCTGCAAATTTAGGGCAATTGTCTGGTAAAGGTAGTAATGATCCTATTCGATGATGTATTTGGCCATTGACACGAAACACATATGGTCCCTCACCATCATTTATTTTTTTTATCAATATTACCCCCCATGTTAGTAAATGCAAACATGCTATTATATTGTCTTATCTTTTGTAGAAAATGTTTACATCTTGTATCCATTTTCTGGTGTATTAATTCATTAAGAAAAGTTGGGGGTTCTTTATATTTTGGTATTCTGATTTTGCCATTTTTGCAGCAGTTTGAATATATTGGTTCCTGATTATTGTGCCTCATCATGGATTTATTGCGTTCATTGAACCAGAAAATTGCATCGCAGTGTTTACATTTGTATTCTGGTTTACTAAGGTATAATCTGTCCGTGTATGATTCTTTAAGTTGCTGGATATACTCTGTTGGGAAATCAACCATTCCATTATGGGGGTTCAAAAATCTTTGTATGCATATCTTTTTGTTGGAGGGTTCACAGTTATTAGATATCTTCCTCTTTTTAATCCTTTCACCGCGTCATATTTTGCTGTCTTCTCCAAAAAAAGTTACTGCTCTGTATGACTTGCTCACTTCTTTTCCTTTTCGTAGGGTGGTCAATATCAATGTCATGCTTATGATTTCTTATTATTTTCCTCATGTTTACATCCTATGTGATGGATACATACGTCCAAAAAGATAAAATTAAAAATATAATGTTAGTAACCAATGAATTGTATAAAAATATTATATTCAAAGAGTATATATTGAAATGCACACAGCTAAATTAAAGCTATAGTTACATGCATAGTGCAATTAAATGTTATAAATATTGCAACCCTTATAGTGCATGATTAACCAAATATTTCGTTATGACAAACTATTTTGAACTACTACCTATCTCAGTTAGAATTTCTTTTTGTTTATTATCAAAATTGTTTCGTCTGTGCGTCAGTTGCGATTGCTAGGGAAGATCAAGTTTTTTTTGTTGAAATATTATTTTATGGTTATTGAGTTAAGAAAATTTTATTACATACATATTTTTAATTTTTTTAATTGGTTAAAGATAGAATGTCTGCTATTATTTATTTAAGTTAGATTGAATCAGTTATTGTGCATATTAGAATGTAGGAGTTTGGGTTTGTAGCGCTTATAGGCATTGTAGCATATAGCTTACATATCAAATTTTCTTCTATTGAATCAATATATACTTTCTTGAATCCATCTATTTTTAAAAGAGAGAGACTAAACAAGACCAACAACTAAAGGATCATCTTGTTTGCAAAGCACACTATATTTTTTTGGACATTTCAATTAAAATTAATAGGATGCAGAGGGAAAAAGTTATTTTTTTTTTCAAACTACATATCATTTATGCGATAAATATGGCTTCCTTGTGGTGTGTTGTCCATCAAAGGTGCTTTCTTGAGTCTTTGTCTGTTAAGCCGTAATTATGTACTGTAGATATCTTCAATGGGTGATATTGATGACGAGAGAGATCTCACTCCTGAGGCACACAAGATCGATGGAGAGATTGTTGAGTTGAATCTTCAGCTTAAAGGAGATGTACTGTAGAGATCTTCAATGGGTGATATTGATGACAAGAGAGATATTACTCGTGAGGCACACAAGATCGATGGAGAGATTGTTGAGTTGAATATTGAGCTTAAAGGAGACTTCGTACAGTCTAACCATGATTACCGACCACAAAAGGTAGCATCTAATCCATTCTCTTTCCACTAACATGTTCTATTTCATTTATATGTGAGGATCATAGTGATAAGGGAGATGTGCTGCTAAGTCTGTTATAAGGGATATGTGTTGCTAAGTCTATTGTTGATATGACAGATGGGAAATTGACAGAAACAGTGAAAAAGTACTAGTAGGAGGAAGAAGGGTACGTAGATGGAAAATAGGTCAAGCTGATGGATTAAGAAGAACAACCTCTTATCCACTCCAAATCCACCCATGAAATGGAGAAGATTAATGCTAAGCCACTCCAACATTGGCTTGTGTCAAGTCGTTGATTCTATATTTTTTATGTACTGGTAAAGGGAATACGGAGATACATTTCGAGAAGAAAAAGGCAAGGAGCTAAGCCACTGGCTTGTGCCAAGTCGTTGATTCTATATACTTTTTTTGTACTGGTAAAGGGAATACGGAGATACATTTTGAGAAGAAAAGGCAAGGATATGAAATTCGGTGTTTTGGCTTTCGTGACAAAAAAATAGAACTGAGCGAATGATGAATGTCACATGATTATATTTAGCTATTTCAAATGGAAACTATCCTTGTTATTGTACTGACTTTTGTTCATAATTAAAACACAGGGTAATGGAAAATCTACATGCAAATATATTAAATTCGTACCATTTTTTTGTCACATGATCCGGGCTATAGGTGCGCAGAGCTTGTGTGACTCTTCCTATTCCTTTGTTTCTTACTTTTGGGTTCTCACTTTTTGGTATTTGATGTATTTATATAATAGATGTGAGCTGGCACCTTTTTTATATACAGAAGCAGACCCTTTAGAATGCGCCACGTAACCGCTTTCTAGAGATTTCACATATTCTGTAGTGGGACCAGAGATTTCGCATATTCTATAGTGGGACCAACCGACCAACCCAGGACAAAAGCAGGAGAGATTCGATGGAAGACAAACCGACTCTAGGGGCAAAAGTGAAAGATCCGACGGATGACACTGTATAGGAAGACAAATCGACGGCTACAGAAGGTCATGGTGACGTGGATGCTTTACTTGAAGGTAAAGTGCGCAGGTTTCGTTATAACAGATAATTTGCAAGTGAGCACAAGGCTTACTGGAGCACGTTGCTGCATTATAGGTGTACCACCAGGCGCCTTTGGGTCACTGCATTCGAGACAAAATTTCTCATAATCATCTTGCAATTTTTAAACCTAGCTAGCTTAATAACTAAAAGAATGGGATTGCAGAAACATACTTCATATAGTTCTCAAAGTAAATATCCTCTCTCGCTTATATGCTTGATCTCCAATATAATCACACACACATAATAAGCGCACTTGAAAGAACTGAGAAGTGCACTGTGGTTCATTATGCTTGATATCTCAGTAGTCAAAACATGCTATAGGCACTCGATGATTGAAAGGCTGTGTTACTATAAATTGGTTCATAAAACATGGTGCAGATGCAATAATCATGCTAAAACTGCAAACCATGCAAATTTATATAGTTATATGATGATAATTCCAAAATGGATAGTTTTCTGATAATTTTGAGAACCCAAGTATAGATCTTTGAAATTTCTTCTGCTACTATTTATCAAACAAGTTTACAATTTGACATAAATCTGCAACCGCTGGTAGTCCCATAAAAACCAGGTGTGTTTTCAGTATTTTTGCATCAAGAGGTGTGAGTTCACGAGATGATTTGTAATTACTATGCTCTAAACCAGTAGTTCGAACTTGTAATCTGGACATAGATAAGAGGGCTGCAATATTGTTGCCGGCCAGAATCTCCACACCTAGAACAGTTGGGTGAGATCCTTCAAGCTGCTCGGAAGTCATCCTTGCTCGGTTGGTCCACTATTTCATGTTGAATTAATGTGGGTTTGACCCATATTAATATTCAATAATAATCAATGCTAGAGACACATTTTAATGCTATGGTGTACTATTACTTTAGTACCATATTGGAAGTTTAAGGGACAATTCACTCAACTTAAATAGGTGGACCATTAGTGCATCTATTGAGAAGCTGAGAAAAGGATGAAGAACTGCCATACGCGTGCACACCGCTGGCCGGGCCGGGCCGTGCCATGGTAGATCGGACCTTGGTCCAAATATTCTTTTCTAACGGTTGCGCATTTTACCTAGAGTAATAACCGTCCATTACTGTCGTACATTACTAGCCGTTTCCTGTGTTATAGCCATTAACGGACGTCATTCATGGCATCAGTTTCTAGCTAGCTGTAACGGTAGCTCTGATGGTGACCGTTACTGTCCGTTGGCCTACGAGGAGGGGAGGCTGCTTCTGGTTACGAGAGAACGCACGTACAATTCTTAGACGCGTTGCGTACAACCCATCCCCGTCCTACCTTCTACGAGCATAGAGAGTGTGGGAGACAGCCTCCGAAATCGCCGTCCGTAGAGAGACACTTGTGCGGGTGCGCGGGCGATCAGGTTTTTGGGGAGTGTACTCGCGACTGCTCGCTTCGTCCGCTCAACCAGCGCTGATCAAGGTCCCCGTCATCGACGCCATTTGTGGCATTGCACTGCGTACATCGGCTTGCGTCGACTGCGTACGACTACATCGAACATACACACGAGATGTCTTGTTTGAATGGAGCCACTAATGCCTTTAGCATCAGTCCCTCCGCAGGGTACACTCTGTTCTTAGTATTTATGCATATTTTAATGTTGTTTACTGCTTATGTGAGTAGTGATACACGTATGCACATATATATCGTCACAAACATCACTGTGATTTCTGGATTAAATTAAAACTGAAAATGTCTATTTTTACAACAATCCAAAACCTGATATTAGGCATTTTTCTGTTAGTGGTTTTGCTGCTGTGTTAAAACCAAGTGAACTTTTTGATGGGACATTTTACAAGAGGTGGCGTAGTAAGATTATACTGTGGTTGACCGCAATAAACTGCTATCACGCCACAGGGGAAACCGAAACAGTTCACTCCTGAGGAGGAGAGAATGTTCGACGTTGCCGATAACCTATTTCGAGGCGCCGTGATTGACGCTCTTGCCAACAAGTATGTTGATTCTTATCTAACGTGCACATTTGCAAAAGAGTTATGGGGTGCATTAGATGAGAAGTTCGGTGTTTCTGATGCTGGTAGCGACCTGTACATCATGGAGCAGCTGTTTGACTACAAGATGGTTGAGAACCGTCCTGTAGTCGAACAGGCTCATGAAATACAAGCACTAGCTAAGGAACTCGAACAATTCCCATGTGTATTGCCTGACAAGTTCGTGGCTGGTGTTATTATCTTTAAGTTGCCACCTTCTTGGACTGATTTTGCTACCACTCTAAAACATAAGAGACAAGAGTTTAGCGTGGCTGAGCTTATTGGGTCTCTTGATGTTGAGGAGAGGGCGAGAGCAAAAGACACTCATGGAAAATGAGTGGAGACTTCTAGTGCCAATATTGATCGTTACTGTCCGTTGGCCTACGAGGAGGGGAGGCTGCTTCTGGTTACGAGAGAACGCACGTACAATTCTTAGACGCGTTGCGTACAACCCATCCTCGTCCTACCTTCTACGAGCACAGAGAGTGTGGGAGATGGCCTCCGAAATCGCAGTCCGTAGAGAGACACTTGCGCGGGTGTGCGGGCGATCAGGTTTTTGGGGAGCGTACTCGCGACTGCTCGCTTCGTTCGCTCAACGAGCCCAGATCAAGGTCCCCATCATCGACGCCATTTGTGGCATTGCACTGCGTACATCGGCCTGCGTCGACTGCATACGACTACATCGAACATACACACGAGATTAGGGATGGCAACGGGTCGGGTTCGGATCGGGTATGGTAAATATCCTCCTGCCACAATACCCGTGGGCATTACTTATACCCGCCCGTGACTATACCCACGGGTAGGATTTTGTACCCGTGCCCGTACCTATCGGGTATCGGGCGGGTATCGGATACCCGCGGGTATAATTACACTTTACACAAATAAATCAAACTACTACATAGGGACACATAACTCTCTGTTGACACTCATATATAGCTACATAAAATCATATTTGACATAGAGTTTATACTTTACACAAATATATCATATACAAATAAATCAAACTACTACACAAGTGTTGTGGGCTGCCTGTCCTTGCGACTGTTGTGGGCTGCTGCCGTCTGGCTGGCTGGGTGTCGTCTGGCTGCTGCCGTGCGGGCATGCTCGTGCTCCTGACCATGCGGGCCAGCAAGTGCGAACTGGAGCCAAGGCGACTGGGTGAGTCAGCCGCTCCAGGCTCAGCGAGACCGTTCCAGGTTGGCGGCAGTGGGTGCCTGGGTGGGCAGGTCACAGGTCGAGACGGAGTGCGGCTGACCGACTGTGCCTATGCGGGCTAGGCTAGTTGAAGTTGGGCCTACAGTTAGGCCATAATTGGCTCATATTTATATATTTTCGGATATCCACGGGGACCCGCGGGTAAAGTACAGTATCCGAACCCGACCCGATATTACCTCGGGTCGGGTACGGGTAAGACCCACGGGTGAAATATTGTACCCGAAACCGACCCCGACGGGTTGGATATCCGGTGGATATCCGAACCCACGGGTAAAATTGCCATCCCTACACGAGATGTCTCGTGTGAATGGAGCCACTGATGCCTTTAGCATCGGTCCCTCCGCAGGGTACACTCTGTTCTTAGTATTTGTGCATATTTTAATGTTGTTTACTGCTTATGTGAGTAATGATACACGTATGCACATATATATCGTCACAAACATCACTGTGATTTCTGGATTAAATTAAAACTGAAAATGTCTATTTTTACAACAATCCAAAACATGATATTAGACATTTTTCTGTTAGTGGTTTTGCTGCTGCGTTAAAACCAAGTGAACTTTTTGATGGGACATTTTACAAGAGGTGGCGTAGTAAGATTATACTGTGGTTGACCACAATAAACTGCTATCACACCACACAGGGGAAACCGAAACAGTTCACTCCTGAGGAGGAGAGAATGTTCGACGTTGCCGATAACCTATTTCGAGGCGCCGTGATTGACGCTCTTGCCAACAAGTATGTTGATTCTTATCTAACGTGCACATTTGAAAAAGAGTTATGGGGTGCATTAGATGAGAAGTTCGGTGTTTCTGATGCTGGTAGCGAGCTGTACATCATGGAGCAGCTATTTGACTACAAGATGGTTGAGAACCGTCCTGTAGTCGAACAGGCTCATGAAATACAAGCACTAGCTAAGGAACTCGAACAATTCCCATGTGTCTTGCCTGATAAATTCGTGGCTGGTGGTATTATCGCTAAGTTGCCACCTTTTTGGACTGATTTTGCTACCACTCTAAAACATAGGAGATAAGAGCTTAGCGTGGCTGAGCTTATTGGTTCTCTTGATGTTGAGGAGAGGGCTGAGAGCAAAAGACACTCATGGAAAATGAGTGGAGACTTCTAGTGCCAATATGGTATAAAAGAAGAACTCCAATGCGTCACATAATAATAAAAAGAAGAACAAGCAATATAATGCCACGAAGCCCAAGCAGACAGCCTCGTTTAAAACAAAGAACAAAAGAGCTAGTTGCTTTGTTTGCGAGAGTCCTGATCACCGGGAAAGCGTGTGATCAGACCGCAAATTTAAGTAAGAGAAAAAACCAGCTCATGAGAACAAATCAGTAAGCATGGTTGTTAAGACCGCAGAAGGAACATTGGGGTATCGTAATCTTTTACCTAATGTTCTTTCAGTGTGTCAATCCCCTGAGTGATGGGCTGACACTGATGCTAATATTCATGTGTGTGCTGATAATTCTTTGTTTTCTTCTTATCAGTGCAAAAAGGCTGGAGCCTTGCTGTTGGGGAACGGATCACATGCACGTGTTCTTGGTGTGGGTACAATCATTCTGTAGTTTACATCGGGAAAGACAGTGCTATTGAAGAACGTGTAGCATGTCCCCTCCATCAAATAGAATCTTGTTAGTGGCTCGTTGCTATATCGAGATGGCTATAAACTTGTGTTTGAGTCCAATAAATGTATACTGTCAAAGTATGTGACATTTGTTGGAAAAGCTTATGACAGTGGAGGCTTGTTCCGCTTGTCTTTGCATGATGTTTGTAATAAGTCTGTAAATAATGTGATTTTGAACGAGTCCTATATTTGGCATTCACGACTTTGTGACATCAATTTTTGTTGTGTGTTGCAATTAGCAAATTTAAATTTAATCCCAAAATTTGATTTAGTCAAAGGTTCTAAGTGCCAGGTGTGCGTGCAATCTAAGCAACCTCGCAAGCCTCATAAGGCTGCAGAGGTGAGGAACTTGGCACCACTAGACTTAATACAATCCGATTTATGTGAGATGAACGGAATATTGACTAAGGGAGGCAAACAATATTTTATTACTTTTATCGATGATTCTACTATATTTTGTTATGTATATCTCTTAAAGTCAAAAGACGAAGCTTTGTATTATTTTAAGACCTACAAAGCTGAAGTGGAAAATCAACCCGAGAGGAAAATTAAACGGTTAAGGTCTGATCATGGTGTAGAATATTTTTCGAGTGATTTTTCTGATTTTTGTGTGGAACATGGTATTATTCATGAGAGGACACCGTCATACTCACCACAATCCAATGAGGTTGCTGAGAGAAAGAACAACACTCTAACTGATTTGGTTAACACCATGTTAGAGACTTCGGGACTATCTAAGGAATGGTTGGGTGAGGCGATCTTGACAGTGTGTCATGTCCTGAATAAAGTTCCCACAAAGAACAAAGAAATCACACCATTCAAGGAATGGAAAAAGAGAAAATTAAATATCTCCTATTTGCGCACCTAGGGTTGTCTGGCCAAAGTGAATGTGCCAATTAACAAGAAGCGCAAATTAGGACCGAAAACTGTTGATTGTGTTTTCCTTGGCTATGCTTTTCACAGTATTGGATATAGGTTCTTAATTATAAACTCTGGAGTATCAGACATGTTGGTTGGTACTATTATGGAGTCCAGAGTTGTTATGTTTTTAGGACGAATTTCCCATGAAAGCTACACATGATATATCAAGTGATGAACCAACGATACCCCATGAGCATTTTATTCCGGTAGAACACACTAAGGAATCCCATATACATAATCCTGTGCAAGATGACAATGTATCAACTCGAAAGAGTAAGAGACCAAGGATTGCAAAGTCCTTTGGTGATGATTACATTGTTATCTTGTGGATGACACCCCAAATACCATTGAAGAGGCATATTCCTCTCCTGATGCTAACTTTTGGAAGGAAGAAATAAAGAGTGAGATGGATTCTATTATGTCTAATGCAACTTGGGAGGTCGTTGAGTGTCCTTATGGGTGTAAGCCAATTGGGAGTAAATGGATGTTCAAGAAAAAGCTTAGGCCTGATGGTACTATTAAAAGGTATAAGGCGAGGCTTGTAATTAAAGGCTATTCACAGAAAGAAGGTGAAGATTTCTTTGGTACTTATTCACCCGTGGCTCGATTGACCACAATTCGTGTGCTACTTTCTCTGGCTGCCTCTCATGGTCTTCTCGTCCATCAAATGGATGTTAAGACAACATTCCTAAATGGAGAGCTAGATAAGAAAATCTACATGGAGCAGCCAGCTGGGTTTGTAGCAAACGATCAAGAAGGCATGGTGTGTAAATTATTGAAATATTTATATGGCCTAAAACAAGCACCTAAGCAATGGCATGAAAAGTTCGATAGAACTTTGACATCTATCGGCTTTGTTGTGAATGAAGCAGATATATGTGTATATTATTGGTATGGTGGAGGCGAGGGAGTAATTTCATGCCTGTATGTTGATGACATTCTAATCTTGGGGACGAGTCTTGATGTGATTAAAGAGACAAAAGACTTTTTGTCCAATAATTTTTAAATGGAAGTTTTGGGAGAAGCTGATGTTATTCTTAACATCAAGCTACTGAGAGAAGGCAATGGTGGGATCGCACTGGTGCAATCCCATTATGCGGAAAAGGTTTTGTGTCGCTCTGGTTATAGTGAATGTGAACCTGCTCCAACACCTTATGATCCTAGTAAGTTATTGAAGAAAAATCAAAGGATAGCTAGGGACCAATCGAGATATTCCCAAATAATTGGTTCACTCATGTACTTAGCTAGCGCTACGATTCCTGACATCTCGTTTGCTGTGAGCAAACATAGCCGGTTTGTTTCAAATCCAGGAGATGATCACTGGTGTCGGGGGCCGTAATTAGGGGTACCCCCAAGACTTCTAATCTCAGCTGGTAACCCTCATCAGCACAAAGCTGCAAAGGCCTGATGGGCGCAATTCCGGTCAAGGCTCCGTCCACTCAAGGGACACGATCTCGTCTCGCCCGAGCCCAGCCTCGGGCAGGAACGGTAGACCAAGGCAGAATCGCGCCTCACCCGAGGGCCTCCTCAAGCAACGGGCGCACCTTCGACTCGCCCGAGGCCCAGCTCGGGCAGACTTCGCGGAGAAGCAACCTTGGCCAGGTCGCCACGACAACCGACCATATCGCAGGAGCATTCAATGCAAGGATCGCCTGACACCTTATCTTGACACGCGCTCTCCAGTCGACAAGGCCGAAGTGACCGCAGTCACTTCGCCCCTCCACTGACTGACCTGACAGGAAAACAGCGCCGTCTGCACTACTCCGACTGCTGTGCCACCTGCCAGGGTGAGGCTGACAGCAGCCAAGTCCAGCCTCGGGCACCATAAGAATCTCCGCCTCGCCCGACCCCAGGGCTCGGACTCAACCTCGACTCCAGAAGACGGTCTCCACCTCGCCCGACCCCCGGGCTCGGACTCAACCTCGACCTCGGACGACGGTCTCCGCCTCACCTGACCCCAGGGCTTGGACTCTACCTCGAGCTTGGACGACGATCTCCGCCTCGTCCGACCCCCGGGCTCGGACTCAGCCTCGACCTCGGAGGAATCACCGCCTCGCCCGACCTTGGGCTTGGAACGACCACACCACAAGGGGGGCCATCATTACCCTACCCCTAGCTAGCCCAGGCTACGGGGAACAAGACCGACGTCCCATCTGGCTCGCCCCGGTAAAACAAGTAATGATGGCACCCCGCGTGCTCCATGACGACGGCGGTTCTCAGCCCCCTACGGAAGCAAGAATACGTCAGCAAGGATCCGACAGCCCCGACAGCTGTGCTTCTACGGGGCTCAAGCGCTCCTTCAACGGCCACGATGCCACATGAACAGGGCTCCAACACCTCTCCGACTGTCACGACGGCATGTACATAGGGCTCTGGCTCCCCTCTGCTAGACACGTTAGCACACTGCTACACCCCTCGTTGTACACCTGGACCCTCTCCTTACGTCTATAAAAGGAAGGTCCAGGGCCCTCGTACGAAAAGGCGGCCGCGCAGGAGAACGGGCTGACGCGCAGTCTCATGCCCTCTCTCTCTCTCTCTCCCTCGCGAACGCTTGTAACCCCCTACTGCAAGCACATCCGCCTTAGGCGCAGGACAACACGAGGCCGCGGTTCCCCTTACTGTTTTCCCCCTTGTGTCTCCGTCTCGCGCCGACCCATCTGGGCTGGGACACGCAGCGACAATTTACTCGTCGGTCCAGGGACCCCCCGGGGTCAAAACGCCGACAGTTGGCGCGCCAGGTAGGGGCCTGCTGCGTGTTGATGAACAGCTTCCCGTCAAGCTCCAGATGGGTAGCCTCCAGCAACCTCTCCAACCCGGGACGATTCTCCGTTTCGGGAGTCTTGAGTTCATGTCCCTCGACGGCAGCTACGACATGATACTCCTTCCTTCGCCGCGCGATAACGACAATGGCGACCGTCAGCCCGCCCGCCGGCGGCGGAATCGACGACGTCTTTCCCGCGTGATGGAAGAACAACATTCGGGTCTGTCCCATCACCTTCCCCGTCGACGGAGGAGGAGGCGGGGCAACCATGGCCAAGCAGGAGGCGGCGCCTCATCGGCTGTCGAGCGAGTCGACGGTGCCGGTGCCCCAGCGGGGGACACGTTGGGCATTGACCTCGCGTCTGAGATGAAGACGAGTGTCGTTTCCCCACAACACGCCAACCCCAAGTAGACGGACGACGCCAGCATGCTCGTGAAGGACTTGCTGGGCATTAGCCTCGTACCTAAGATAACGGTGCAGTCCGTCCCCGACGCGACTTTGTCACCATCCGTCGATCAAGAGGTACCGTCCGTTACCCATCATGTGCCTTTTAGATTCAGCTTCGACCCACCAAGCGACCCCGCTTCGGTGGACGCTTTCATAAAGGCATATCCAAACCTTCCGGGGTACCATATGTGGTCAACCTAGGACAGATTGACGGCCGTCTCGACCTACGGGCCCCCAGGTTCCGAGGAAGACGACGAGCCCGACTCTGGTTGGGATTTCTCCGGGCTCGATAACCCTAGTGCCATGCGGAACATCATGACCGCATGTGACTACTGCCTCTCCAATTGCTCCGATGGTAGCCACAGCCTCGGCAGCGAGGACTGTGGCCTAAGTCGTGATTGTTTCCACATCGATCTAGGGGGTCTCGACGAAGGCAACCACCTTGGTATGCCAGAGAACGGCGATCCCCCTAGGCCTGCGCCTCACGTTGACATCCTTCGGGAGCTAGCTGTGGTCCCAGTCCCTGCGGGGGGTTAGGACGCACAGCTCGAGCAAATCCGCGAGATGTAGGCCAGGCTCGACGGGGAAGCAGGACAACTTGTGCAGCTCCAGCAACATATCGGGCAGGAGTGGGCAGGCCGAGCACCGGCCGGAGAAGCGCGTCATCTGGCCCAAGACGTTCAGCACCGCATCGCTGACAACGCCAGGGCAAGGCTGCCCCCGGCTTCCAGTGGGGTCGGCCAGAACCTGGCTACAGCAGCAATACTACTCCGAGCGATGCCGGAACCATCCACCACTGAGGGGCGGCGTATCCAGGGAGAGCTCAAGAATCTCCTGGAAGATGCCGCGGTCCGACGGGCCGAAAGCTCTGCCTCCCAAAGGCAAGGATACCCCCCGGAGCATCACGCCGCGACTTCCCGATTCATGCGGGAAGCCTCGGTCCACACCGGGCGCACGCGAGACACAGCACCTGTGGCCCCGGGTCGCCTCGACAACGAGCACCACCACCGCGACCGTCGAGCCCGCCTCGATGAGAAGGTGCACCGAGGCTACCACCCCAGGCATGGGGGACGCTACGGCAGCGAGGAGGATCGGAGCCCTTCGCTCGAACCCCCCGGTCCGCAAGCTTTCAGCCGGGCCATACGATGGGCGCCGTTCCCGACCCAGTTCCGAATCCCGACTACCATCACCAAGTACTCGGGGGAGACAAGGCCTGAACTGTGGCTCGCGGACTACCGGCTGGCCTGCCAGCTGGGTGGAACGGACAATGATAACCTCATCATCCGTCCCCCTGTTCCTCTCCGACGCCGCCTGAGCCTGGCTGGAGCAACTGCCTCTTGCATAGATCTCCAACTGGGACGACCTGGTCAAAGCCTTCGTCGGCAACTTCCAGGGCACATACGTGCGCCCTGGGAACTCCTGGGATCTCCGAAGCTGCCGCCAGCAGCCGGGAGAATCCCTGCGGGATTACATCCGGCGATTCTCGAAGCAGCGCACCGAGCTGCCCAACATCACCAACTCAGATGTCATCGGCGCGTTCCTCGCCGGCACCACTTGCCGCGACCTGGTGAGAAAGCTGGGTCGCAAGACTCCCACTAGGGTGAGCGAGCTGATGAACATCGCCACCAAGTTCTCCTCTGGTCAGGAGGCAGTCGAAGCCATCTTCCAGAAGGACAAGCAGCCTCAGGGGCGCCAGCCGGAAGACGTCCCCGAGGCGTCCGCTCAGCACGGCACGAAGAAGAAGGGCAAGAAGAAGTCGCAAGCGAAACGCGACGCCAACGACGCAGACCTTGTCGCTGCCGCCGAGCACAAGAACCCTCGAAAGCCTCCCGGAGGCGCCAACCTGTTCGACAAGATGCTCAAGGAGTCGTGCCCCTATCATCAGGGTCCCGTCAAACACACTGAAAGGAAAATGGACCCCAACCATTTGGCTAATTGAGTTTTGGTGTTTGATGATTAACACAACCTGTGGACTAACACATTTGCTAGTGTTTATAATTATAGTTCACAGGATGCGATGAGGATTGGACCTAGGCGATGAGGATGCAACACCTCAAAAGAAGACATAAAAAGATGCATAGAAGTCCAAGACTCAAGAACAAAAGAAGCCCGAAGAAATCAGTGAAGAAATCTAAGAAGAGTGCTGTCAGCCAGCGCCTGGTGGCGCACCGGACACTGCTGCCCGGTGTGCACCGGACTGTCCGGTGTGGCACCGAATAGTCTGCGCAGAGAGGCCCATAGACAGGCGCTCTCTGGCTGTAGCACCGGTCTGTCCGGTGGGGCACCGGACAGTCGGCACCGGACTGTCCGGTGTGCACCGGACAGACGGTAACGGTCGGATCCAACGGTCGACTGCTACAGGCGCCAACGGTCGGCTGACGTGGCGTGCACCGGACACTGCACAGTGGATGTCCGGTGGTGAACCGGACTGTCCGGTGCACCCGACGACAGAAAGCTGCTGCTTTCTATCCAACGGCTAGTTTGGGGATTGGAGGCTATAAATACCACCCCAACCGGCCATTCTCAAGTGTGAGAGCCCAAGCAACATTCCAAGGCACATAGTGCATATTTCCAAGAGCTCAAACACCCAAGTGCTTAATAGAATCACTCGGTGATTAGCGTAGGTGCTTTGTGAAGTGCTTAGGTTAGTTAGACCGCTTTAGCGCTTGCTCTAGGTGAATCCTAGTTAGTTGAGTGAGTTTAGAAAAACCACACAACCCCTCGGCTCTTGCGCGAGCCGTTGTAATTGTACCGAGTGGGGCGAGAGTCTTGCGAGACCGTGACAACTGCGTTTGTGTCACGGCCGCCACAGTGTACCGGAGGGAACAAAGCCCGCGGCGTTTCGGGCGGAAGCTCGATAGTGGAGACGGCGGGGAGCGTCCGAGAGGAGCCGGAAGCGGAGCACCACTTGCGTGTGGAGAAGGCCCGCGGCTCTCTACGGAGTTACTCGACCATGGTGCTTGGCCCTCGCGTGGGCTTCCCTTTGCGTAGGGGCACCAACGAGGATTAGTCCGGACCTTGCGCGGTTCCGGATACCTC
This sequence comes from Zea luxurians, assembly GCA_029449295.1. NCBI lineage: Eukaryota > Viridiplantae > Streptophyta > Magnoliopsida > Poales > Poaceae > Zea > Zea luxurians. The sequence goes on from JAOPSE010000009.1 coordinate 121,475,781, forward strand.
GGTAAAAATACCGGCATCATCCACGAGTGTTTGCTTCTCTACTTTGCTCTTTAAGCTTCCGCATTTATATTAAGCATTTAAGTTTCAATCTTGCATTCATACTTATCTAGTGTAGATTGAAACTTAGCCTTTGCGGTAGAGATAGGAACACTTAGATAAAACCTAGATTGCACTCTCTAGTTTGATTATTTGCATAGGTTTTGCTCTAGGGATTTAATAATGGCCTAGTTTAGTAAAAGTTTTAGAAGTCCTAATTCACCCCTCCTCTTAGGCGTCACCCGTTTCCTACAAGTGGTATCAGAGCCTGGTTTGGCTCATTTGAAACGCTTTAGCTTCACCACTAAAAGAGCCGACACTTTTTAGAGGAAGGGATGGATACCCATAGGCCACCACACTTTGATGGCACTAACTTTCCCTATTATAGTGCTAGAATGGCTTGTTACCTAGAGGCCGTTGATCTAGGTGTTTGGAGAGCCACTCGTGACGGGATGAAACCCCTCAAGAATCCCGAGAAACCCACCACGAGTGAGGAAAAAGAAATTTATTTAAATGCTAGAGCCAAAAATTGCTTGTATGAATCTCTTAGCATGGATATTTTTAATCAAGTATTTACCTTGAAAACTGCTAATGAGATTTGGCTAAAATTGCATGAGCTCCATGACGGCACATCCAATGTCCGTGAGCAAAAACATTTCCTAGTCTTAAATGAGTATAATTCTTTTGCTATGAAAGATGATGAGCTTGTTAGAGACATGTATTCTCGTTTGAATCTAATTATCAATGAGCTCAATTCGATTGGCATTAATAAGCTAGGTGATGCGGACATTGTGAGGAAGATTATCTCCCTGCTATCACAACAAAGATATGGGAGCATCATCACCATCCTTCACAACATGGAGGACTTGAGCAATATGACCCCGACCATTGTAATTGGGAAAATCACGACCTTTGAGATGTCGCGAAAAATGAGTCGGGGAGAGGAGCCAACTTCCTCAAGGCCATATGCTTTTGCATGTGATGAAAGGAAGGGCAAAAAGAAGGCTCCCACTCCAAGTTCCTCAAGTGAAGAAGAGGAAGAAGAAAGTGATGATGATGAAAATAATCAACCATGCACATCATCCTCCGAGGACGAAGAAACAATCTGACGCGTCGGAAAGGTAATGAGGATGATCCGCAAGATTAATCTAATGAGTGTGCCCCTGCAGGTCGAGGATCTTCTCTTTAACATTGACAGGAAAAAGCAAAGGAAGAGAGGATGCTTCGCATGTGGGGAGAAGGGCCACTTCAGGGACAACTGTCCAAATATGGCCAAACCCAAAAAGGAGAGGAGCAAAGGCAAGGCGCTAACAAGTGTTAAAACTTGGGATGATTCTTCAAGTGAAGATGAACCTCCAAGGACGCGCAACCACCGATCCTCGTCACGATCATCACGGTCATCACACAAATGCCTTATGGCAAGAGGTAACAATAGCATTCCATCCTCTAGTGATGAAAGTAGTAGTGATGATGAAGGTGAGGGAAAGGCCTCTCTAGATGAGCTTGCGGAAGCCATTAATTTTTTCCAGGATGTTTGCACTAAGAAAAAAGCTCAACTTAAAACTTTAAAAAATAAGTTGATTAGCTCTCAAAATGATTACAAAGGTTTGCTAGAATAATTTGAAACTTTTGCAAACTTAAATAGTGAGCTATCAACTAAAATTGAGCTATTAGAGTCTAGTGCTTCATCCACTGCTACCAATGATGGTCTTATTAAGAAGAATGAAAAACTTAAGGCTAAGTTAGCTAGCTCCCAAGAAGCTATTGAAAATTTGCTAGAGAAAATGAAAATTCTTAGCATACACAATAATGAGCTAACTACTAAGCTAGAAAACATTGGTAGCACCCCAGCAGCATCTTTAGCTGAAATACCTGAAATAATTAAGAAAGATGCTTCTACTTCCTGCTTTGATTTAATTGATGATTCTAACCCCTGCAACCAAGTCGTTGTTGAGAATATTGTTGTAGAGACATGTTCGGATGAGGTTGCAAAGGAAAATGAACAATTAAAGCAAGAAGTGGCTTGCCTTGGCAAGGCTTTGTATGACAAGAAAGGCAAAGCCAAACAAAATCCGACCTCCACAGGATAACACCACTACGGGAGTGAACAAGCCTGTAGAGGGAGAAACTGTGATTTGTAGGCTATGCCACATGGAAGGCCAAAAGTCTTTCCAATGCAAGGCGATGACCGGGGATAAAAGGCAAAAGCTCAAGCAAAAGCCAACAAGCAAAATCTCCAACACCTACATCAAAAAGGTGAACAAAAAGGATGCTACACCCTATTTGATCAAGAAGAAAAAGAATGGAAAGGTGATAGCAATCAAGGCCAACAAGCAAGCCAACAAAGGAAAGGGGGCCAAACGCATCTGGGTGCCAAAGGAAATAATTTCAACCATGAAAGGCACCAAGAAGGTTTGGATCCCAAAAGGGAAGTGAGTGGACCGAAGGTCTTCAGGAAATTTAGAGACTTGGCAAATTTGGGATGTATATCATGGGATACATCATATTGGATCAAGTTAATTGCCAAGTGGGTTAGTGAAAATTTTGGACCCAAATTTCCCACCCATGACTAAGGTAACTAGATTTATTGTATTTCTTGTTTTTAGATATGCGTATCTATTTACTTTGTATCTAGTTTACCTTTCTTGCCTAGTATTAAACTTGTTATTTACTCTTAAAATCATGCATACTAGGTAAATCATATGGTAGGACTGCTTGCTTTCAATTCACATACTTAAGCAAACCTACATGGCTTAAAATGTTTATTTAAGCACGGCACATAGCTTCTATATCACTCTATAGTAAATGATGCATCAATTGAAAATTTTGATTTCTACAAGTTGTATCATTTAACTTATATGTGCCAAAGTTTGGATTATGGATAATTTGCCTCTCTTGATATCAAATCAAAGTGCATGTCTCCTACAAGTATTCAAAACTTGTATGCACACCTTTAGGGGGATGTTACTCTATAATCTAACACTGAGACTAACACATTTTCAAGTCTATTTCATGTGATAGTCTCATTGTAAGGAAAATAAGGTCCCCGGAGAAAGACAATAATCTTCTGCTGCAAAATCTCCAAGAACTCTCATGTCTCTCAAAGCTCGCCATTGACTTTCAATTGGTATCTTTTGAGACTATATCTAGTATCATTTACATGTCTTCTCCATAATTTGATTAGACTATATTTCATATCATATGCTTCCATGTTGCTAAAAATGCATAAGTACTTAACTCATATTCTGTTACCTATGCATAAGGGAAGTTAGTCTAGTCAAATCATGTCTTGCACCTTTAATTTTCACATGCTTTTTCCTAAGTAGAGGATCTCTGTCAGGGGGAGTATTTTTTCATCTCTAAAAAGGGGGAGAAAATTCTTTCAAAAGAGAACACTCATTTAGGGGGAGTAATCCTTTCAACTGATATCATTCATGTGGTTTAATTTAATATCCTTCTAGTGGTATCATTTGATAAAATTCTTGATGAGGGCAAGCTTTTATTTACTTCCTACATACTTTTAATGTCTTCCTTTTCGGTGGTTGATGCCAAAGGGGGAGAAGTTTAGGGACCAAAGCAATGAAAACTATATCAAACACCAAACACCACCAATTTAAAATTTTATATCTACAAATGGTTTTTTCAGTGGTTTTGGTTATTTGGTCCAAAAATAGGAAGTAAGTGAATTATGGAGTTAGGGGGAGGCTTAAGTCCATAATATCACATTGTGGGGACAATCATGCATCTTAGCAAGTAGATTGCATACTTTAATTCAAATACTTGTATTATTTGCTTGCTTTGGTTGTGTTGTCATCAATCACCAAAAAGGGGGAGATTGTAAGGAAAATGGACCCCGGCCATTTGGCTAATTGAGTTTTGGTGTTTGATGATTAACACAACCTGTGGACTAACGCATTTGCTAGTGTTTATAATTATAGTTCACAGGATGCGATGAGGATTGGACCTAGGCGATGAGGATGCAACACCTCAAAAGAAGACATAAAAAGATGCATAGAAGTCCAAGACTCAAGAACAAAAGAAGCCCGAAGAAATCAGTGAAGAAATCTGAGAAGAGGGCTGTCAGCCAGCGCCTGGTGGCGCACCGGACACTGCTGTCCGGTGTGCACCGGACTGTCCGGTGTGGCACCAGACAGTCTGCGCAGAGAGGCCCACAGACAGGCGCTCTCTAGCTGTAGCACCGGTCTGTCCAGTGGGGCACCGGACAGTCGGCACCGGACTGTCCGGTGTGCACCGGACAGACGGTAACGGTCGGATCCAACGATCGACTGCTACAGGCGCCAACGGTCGGCTGACGTGGCTTGCTCCGGACACTGCACAGTGGCTGTCCGGTGGTGCACCGGACTGTCCGGTGCACCCGACGACAGAAAGCTGCTGCTTTCTATCCAACGGCGAGTTTGGGGATTGGAGGCTATAAATACCACCCCAACCGGCCATTCTCAAGTGTGAGAGCCCAAGCAACATACCAAGGCACATAGTGCATATTTCCAAGAGCTCAAACACCCAAGTGCTTAATAGAATCACTCGGTGATTAGCGTAGGTGCTTTGCGAAGTGCTTAGGTTAGTTAGACCGCTTTAGCGCTTGCTCTAGGTGAATCCTAGTTAGTTGAGTGAGTTTAGAAAACCACACAACCCCTCGGCTCTTGCGCGAGCCGTTGTAATTGTACCGAGTGGGGCGAGAGTCTTGCGAGACCGTGACAACCGCGTTTGTGTCACGGCCGCCACCGTGTACCGGAGGGAACGAAGCCCGCGGCATATCGGGCGGAAGCTCGATACTGGAGACGGCGGGGAGCGTCCGAGAGGAGCCGGAAGCGGAGCACCACTTGCGCGTGGAGAAGGCCCGCGGCTCTCTACGGGGTTACTCGACCGTGGTGCTTGGCCCTCGTGTGGGCTTCCCTTTGCGTAGGGGCGCCAACGAGGATTAGTCGGGACCTTGCGCGGTTCCGAATACCTCGGTAAAAATACCGGCGTCATCCACGAGAGTTTGCTTCTCTACTTTGCTCTTTAAGCTTCCGCATTTATATTAAGCATTTAAGTTTCAATCTTGTATTCATACTTATCTAGTGTAGATTGAAACTTAGCCTTTGCGGTAGAGATAGCAACACTTAGACAAAACCTAGATTGCACTCTCTAGTTTGATTATTTGCATAGGTTTTGCTCTAGGGATTTAATTGTGGCCTAGTTTAGTAAAAGTTTTAGAAGTCCTAATTCACCCCCCTCTTAGGCGTCACCCTTCCTACACACACCCTTGAGGAGTGCGTCATGCTTCGGCGCTACTTCCACAAGGCCGAGCCCCCGGCGGAAGGTGGTAGAGCCCCCGACAACGACAAGAAGGAGGGTCACAAGGCAGAGGAGTTCCTCGAGGTCCACGACTGCTTCATGATCTACGGTGGGCAAGTGGCGAACGCCTCGGCTCGGCACCGCAAGCAAGAGCGCCGGGAGGTCTGCTCGGTGAAGGTGGTGGCGCCAGTCTACCTAGACTGGTCCGACAAGCCCATCACCTTCGACCAAGGCGACCACCCCGACCACGTGCTGAGCCCGGGGAAGTACCCGCTCGTTGTTGATCCTGTCATCGGCAACGTCAGGCTTACCTAGGTCCTCATGGACGGAGGCAGCAGCCTCAACATCATCTACGCCGACACCCTCGGGCTCCTGCAGATTGATCTGTCCTCGATCCGGGCCGGTGCGACGCCCTTTCACGGGATCATTCCCGGGAAGCGCATCCAGCCCCTTGGACAACTCGATCTGTCCGTCTACTTCAGGACTCCCTCCAACTTCCGAAAGGAAACCCTCACGTTCGAGGTGGTCGGGTTCCGAGGAACCTACCACGCAGTGCTAGGGAGACCATGCTATGCCAAGTTCATGGCTGTCCCTAACTACACCTACCTCAAGCTCAAGATGTTGTGCCCCAACAGGGTCATCACCGTCGGCCCCACGTATCGACACGCGTACGAATGCGACGTGGAGTGCATGGAGTACGCCGAGGCCCTCGCCAAATCCGAGGCCCTCATCGCCGACTTGGAGAACCTCCCCAAGGAACAACACCTCCAAGAAGATCCGACAACTTCGAACCAGCAGAGGCGGTTAAGTCCGTCCCTCTCGACCCCAGCAACAACACCTCCAAGAAGATCCGGATCGGCTCCGAGCTCGACCCCAAATAGGAAGCAGTGCTCATCAACTTTCTCCGCGCAAACGCCGAGGTTTTTGTGTGGAGTCCCTCAGACATGCCTGGCATACCGAGGGATGTCGCCGAGCACTCGCTGGATATCCGAGCTGGAGCCCGACCCGTGAAGCAGCCTCTGCGCCGATTCGACGAAGAAAAGCGCAGAGCCATAGGCGAGGAGATCCACAAGCTGATGGCTGCCGGGTTCATCAAAGAGGTATTCCGTCCCGAATGGCTAGCCAACCCTGTGCTTGTGAAAAAGAAAGGTGGGAAATGGCGGATGTGTGTAGACTACACTGGTCTAAACAAAGCATGTTCGAAAGTTCCCTACCCCTACCTCGCATCGATAAAATCATGGATTCCACTGCTGGGTGCGAAACCCTGTCATTCCTCGATGCCTACTCAGGGTATCACCAAATCAGGATCAAAGAGTCCAACCAGCTCGCGACTTCTTTCATCACACCTTTTGGCATGTACTGCTACATTACTATGCCATTTGGTTTGAGGAATGCGGGTGCGACATACCAAAGGTGCATGAACCACATGTTTGGACAGCACATTGGTCGAACGATCGAGGCTTACGTCGACGACATCGTAGTCAAGACGAGGAAAGCCTCCGACCTCCTCTCCGACCTTGAAACGACATTCAAGTGTCTCAAAGCAAAAGGCGTAAAACTCAATCCCGAGAAGTGTGTCTTTGGAGTCCCCCGAGGCATGCTCCTAGGGTTCATCGTCTCCGAGCGGGGCATCGAGGCCAACCCAGAGAAAATCGCGGCCATCACCAACATGGGGCCTATCAAGGACTTGAAAGGAGTACGGAGGGTCATGGGATGCCTTGCGGCTCTGAGCCGCTTCATCTCGTGCCTCGGCGAAAGAGGCCTGCCCCTGTATCGCCTCTTAAGGAAGACAAAGCGCTTCACTTGGACCCCCGAGGCTGAGGAAGCCCTCGGGAACTTGAAGGCGCTCCTTACAAGTGCGCCCATCCTGGTGCCCCCCGCTGCTGGAGAAGCCCTCTTGATCTACGTCGCCGCTACCACTCAGGTGGTCAGCGCCGCGATCGTGGTCGAGAGACGAGAAGAAGGGCACGGATTGCCCATCCAGAGGCCGGTCTACTTCATCAGTGAGGTACTGTCCGAGACCAAAATCCGCTACCTGCAAATTCAGAAGCTACTGTACGCGGTAATTCTGACACGACGAAAGTTGCGACACTACTTCGAGTCTCATCCGGTGACTGTGGTGTCATCCTTCCCCCTAGGGGAGATCATCCAGTGCCGAGAGGCCTCGGGTAGGATTGCAAAGTGGGCGGTGGAGATCATGGGCGAGACAATCTCGTTCGCCCCTCGGAAGGCCATCAAGTCTCAAGTCTTGGCGGACTTTGTGGCTGAATGGGTCGACACCCAGCTTCCAGCAGCTCCGATCCAACCGGATCTCTGGACCATGTATTTCGACGGGTCGCTGATGAAAACAGGAGCGGGCGTGGGCCTGCTCTTCATCTCACCCCTCGGGAAGCACCTCCGCTACGTGCTGCGCCTCCATTTCCCGGCGTCCAACAACGTGGCCGAGTATGAGGCTCTGGTTAACGGGTTGCGCATCGCCATCGAGCTAGGGGTCTGGCGCCTCGACGCTCGTGGCGACTCGCAGCTTGTCATCGACCAAGTCATGAAGAACTCCCATTGCCGCCACCCGAAGATGGAAGCCTACTGCGACGAGGTTCGGCGCCTGGAGGACAAGTTCTATGGGCTCGAGCTCAACCACGTCGCTCGACGATACAACGATACTGCAGACGAGCTGGCTAAGATAGCCTCGGGGCGGACAATGGTTCCTCCGGACGTCTTCTCCCGAGACCTACATCAACCCTCCGTCAATACCAACGACACGTCCGAGCCCGAGAAGGCCTCAGCTCTGCCCGAGGCACCCTCGGCTCAGCCCGAGGCGCCCTCAGCTCAGCCCGAGGCAGCCTCGGCCCCGCCTGAGGCACCCTCGGCCCCCGAGGGTAAGCACTGCGCGTCGAGGAAGAGCGGAATGGGGTCATGCCCAATCGAAACTGGCAGACCCCATACCTGCAATATCTCCATCGAGGAGAGCTACCCCTCGACAGAGCCGAAGCTTGGCGACTGGCGCGGCGCACCAAGTCGTTCGTCTTGCTAGGTGACGGAAAGGAGCTCTACCACCGTAGCCCCTCAGGCATCCTCCAGCGATGCATATCAATCGCCGAAGGACAGAAGCTATTGCAAGAAATACACTCGGGGGCTTGCGGTCACCGCGCAGCACCTCGGGCCCTCGTTGGAAACGCCTTCCGACAGGGTTTCTACTGGCCAACCGCGGTGTCCGACGCCACTAGGATTGTCCGCACCTGCCAAGTGTGTCAATTCTATGCAAGGCAGACCCACCTGCCCGCTCAGGCTTTGCAAACAATACCCATCACCCGGCCGTTTGCTGTGTGGAGTCTGGACCTCGTCGGTCCCTTGCAGAAGGCACCCGGGGGCTTCGCGCACCTGCTGGTCGCCATCGACAAATTCTCCAAGTGGATCGAGGTCCGACCCCTGAACAGCATCAGGTCCGAACAGGCGGTGGCGTTCTTCACCAACATCATCCATCGCTTCGGGGTCCCGAACTCCATCATCACCGACAACGGCACCTAGTTCACCGACAGGAAGTTTCTGGACTTCTGCGAGGACCACCACATCTGGGTGGACTGGGTCGCCGTAGCTCACCCCATGATGAATGGGCAGGTAGAGCGTGCCAATGACATGATTCTACAGGGACTCAAGCCGAGGATCTACAACGACCTCAACAAGTTCGAGAGGCGGTGGATGAAGGAACTCCCCTCGGTGGTCTGGAGTCTGAGGACGACGCGAAGTCGAGCCACGGGCTTCACGCCGTTTTTTCTAGTCTATGGGGCCGAGGCCATCTTGCCCACAAACTTAAAATACGGCTCCCTGAGGACAAGAGCGTACGACGACCGGAGCAACCGGACCAGCCGAGAAGACTCATTGGACCAGCTGGAGGTGGCTTGCGACATGGCCTTACTACACTCGGCAAGGTATCAGCAGTCTCTGCGACGCTACCACGCCCGAGGGGTTCGGTCTCGAGACCTCCAGGTGGGCGACTTGGTGCTTCGGCTATGACAAGATGCCCAAGGGCGCCATAAGCTCACGCCTCCCTGGGAAGGGCCGTTCATCATCGCCAAGATTCTGAAGCCCGGGACATACAAGCTGGCCAACAGTCAAGGCGAGGTCTACAACAACGCTTGGAACATCCGACAGCTACGTTGCTTCTACCCTTAAGATGTTTTGAAGTCGTTCATATACCTCGTTCACATACACAAATAAAGTCTAACCATCAAGGAAGGGTCAACTTTGCCTCGGCAAAGCCTGACCCTCCCTCGGGGGCTAGAAGGGGGGAACCCCCTCTGCGTCAAAATTTTCCTCGGAAAAAGTCTTCCTGCCAGAACATCTTTCGTGCTTTTCGACTACTTCGATAGTGGAATCCTGAAAACGACGAAGTACACGTAAGCAGGCAAGGCCGACCGAGCCGAGGGTCTCCTATGCCTCCAGGGTACGGATACCTCACTCATCACCTTCTGCGATAAGTAACTCACGCTCGGATAAGTGATTCTGCTGTCCGAACAAGTCTTAGCGCTCGAAAATTTTTCGGCCGAAACGATTTTTCGTGCCATCTCGACTATATCGATAATAGAATCCTACGGACGAGTAAGAGTACACGTAAGAGGCAAGGCCGACTGAGCCGAGGGACTCCTACGCCTCTGGGATACGGATACCTCACTCATCACCTTCTGCGATAAGTAACTCTCGCTCGGATAAATGATTCTGTTACCGACGAACAAGTCCTGATACTCGAAACAAGGGGAAAAGAAATGCAGCTTTACAACACGACGATGATATGTTTGAGCCTCGGCGGCCGCAAAAAACATACGCACGCTACAGACAAACTGTTCCTGCAGGTTCAGACGTCAGTAGGGGGAGCAGCAGCACCCTCGGCATCGACTCCACCTTCGGCGGAATCTGACCCGGCCTCGGACAGCAACATGGTCGGAGGATCTCCACCTCGAAGGAAGATGTCAGCACCGCGCCTGGGCCATCATCGCCAGGGTCTTCTCTGGGAACCCGGCCCAAGCAGACGGCCGGACCAGCCGCTCCGTAGCCTCAGCTAGCTGTCCCCCGAGGACACCAGCCCGGCTCATGGCCTCGGCAGCCTGACTCCAGGGTTGGTCCCGCCAGTGGACAACCTGGCCAGGTTCCAGCCGCCGCTGCTACGCCTCCTCGGCCTGGGAAGTCCCCTACTCCTGGGCCGATGAAGTTTCTTCTCCAGCCGACTCTGCCTCTGTCCATGCTGACACCGCTGCCTTCGGCTTCGGCTCATCGCAGAGCAGCCGAGGGTTCCTTCACTAAGCAAGAGAAGCCTTGAGCGGCAAGGTCGACCGAGCCGAGGGACTCCTATGCCTCCGGGATACGGATACCTCACTCGTCACCTTCCGCACAAGGCAACTCACACTTGGTTAAGCGGTCCAGCTAGCCGACAGAAGAGTCCTAGTGCTCGAAATAAGGAAGAAACACGACTTTATGCCCAAATACACAGATGTTTAGGCCCCGACAGCCGCAATGAACATACACGGGCACTCAAAATGCCATTACAAACGGGACTCTGGTTCCGTTCCCACGGGTATGAACAACCTCCATACCAGGAGGCCTGTGGGACGACGAACTCCAAGCGGCTCACCGACGCCCACTCCTGCAGCAGCGACAACGACCTCTGTCCTGGGCGGCAAGACAGCTGCAGCAACGGCTTCAGGGCAAACACTGTGTCGGAAAAGCTCTCGCCCACAAAGGACGAGAACCAGCCATTCAAGCCAGGGAGACGGAGGTCCAGGGGTGCGGGCAGAGTTGGCGATCTCGTCAGTAGAGAAACCTTCTCCGGCTGCTGCCACCACAGCACCAGCGGGTGCTGGCCGCCCCAAAGCGCACCGGCAGGTCCTCACTCCCGCCCTCGCCGAGGCCGCCTCAGAACATGAGCACCGCCCTCGCGGCGTGCGACGTGCTGTGCAACCCTCTAGCACGGCTGTCGGCGCGAGGAAGACCTGGACATGGCCGGCCCGTACGCGGCGCGACCGCTGCCCGGACGAAGGACGGAACGCTGCACCCTGTCCAGGGCGCAGCAGTTCGCCTTCCCCCGCATGGATGAAGGAAGCCTCCGCGGGGCTGGAGGATGCCTTTCTCCCCCAAACACTAGGGGAAGAAAAGGGTTACCGACCCATGCGAAGGCAACCCCCACTCGGTGCGCTCCTCCGCCTCAGCCCGGATGACGAAAATCCTTGAAGCTGAGGGCGGGGCTTAGGCCGCAGCCCGGCTTGCTTCTCTCCACCAAACTGACCATTGGTGGGGGTAGGCAGCCGGGCTACACGATGAAAATCCTTGAAGCTGAGCAATGGCTGAAAGGTACCAACCTCCACAAGGTTGCGCTCCTTCCACAACGAGACGAAGACAACGCGGGTGCTCCCCATCTGGGGGCTCGGAAGGCAGAGGGACGCGACGCATGAGGAAAATGCGAAGGCATGGCTACCACCCAGGAGGTCGATCCCTTTTTAAAGGCGACTCTCCCCGCTCGCGTCCTTAGCCGTCGTGGACTGAGTCTTCACCAACACGCTCCAAGGTCTTCCCCCTACGACACGGGGGCTAGGTCCCACGCGTCATGCGAGCTGGCCTAGGACAGAAGAAGCCAAACCGCCACGCACGGAGCACGCAACTGCCCAGCGGTTACAAGCACTCCTCCGTCTTTGCCCAAACCAGCGGGTGAAAGGGCGGACCGCCATGCAGACGGCATACAACTGCAAGGGGGCGCACCCTTTCGACTTCGACGTGTCCAGCATTGAGGCCCAGGCCCAAACATCATGTAACCGGCGTGCCGGTTACTACGTGCGAGAAACTGCACCGCCACTTGCGCCAGTGCCGCGCATCCTCGACCGTGGAATCGGTGCCGCGCCTCGAGGCAACCCTGCGTGTGGCTCAACAGTGCCAACCAGGCACGCTGGTCACGGGTCAGTCAGCCGCGGGAGAAGGTGTGACGGTCAATACGGCCAGAAGTGGGCCGGCAGTAATGGCGGCGGCAGGCGGGCGGAAGCAGCAGTCAAATCGACAACAGACTCACGTCCCCTCCTGGAACAGCAAGAGAGCCCTCTCCCACGGCGTGAAGACGACACGCCCGTGTTCCGTTCCTCGAACGGCTCACGTATGCACAACGACTGCCCCACGAACCACTCGTCCTGTCGCATTAACTCTACGGCAGGGCAGGCGACACCTTTGGCAGGCGAAGCGGGCGACGCTTCACCTCCACCGTAATGACCGCGTCAAAAAAGGTGCGCCACGTCGTTCAATTTCGTATCCTTTTCTGCTTCCCCTTTCTCTCTCTTGCTACAGGGACCGGGAAAGGGGACACTCCGAAAGGGATCCTTCTCCGCGAAGGAAGCGGGCCCCGAGCCCTCCTACTGATCAAAGGTTCGAAGGCTGGCCCCCCGGAAGGGTTCGACAGCCACCTCAGAGCACTCGGGCTCCGCGCCCACTACTGATCAGAGGTTCGAAGGCTGGCCCCTCGGAAGGGTTCAACAGCCGCCTCAGGCCACTCGGGCTCCGCGCCCACTACTGATCAGGGGTTCGCAGGCTGGCCTCTCGAAGGGTTTGACAGCCGCCCCAGAACACGCAGAGTGAGGGATGACTCTGGGTATGTTCGATACATAACCAAGGCTCGGGCTACGCTCCCGAGGTATCCTAGGACATTTCTGAGACCAGCAGGAGCGATTCTGTAACGAAATCCCATCAGAGGGAGGCATCGAGCCCTCGGACCCTATCGAACGGGACCGGGTCCGGCAAATCGCCTGCAGGTACTTTTGGAGCGTGCCTCTGGGCCACTAGCCGACCCTTATTGAACGGGGCACGGGCGTCCACTCAGATCACCCGTTAGCAACTCACCGGAGACACCATGTTCGGCGCCCTACGAAGGAAACATGGCGCTCTCCCCCCTCCTCCTTGTGGAAAGGCGACGAAGGGGCGTATGAAAAAAGCCGAGTCAGTCCTTGACCGTCCTCTCGCCCTGTGCAGAGGCTCGAGGGCTGCTCTCGCAAACCGGGCTTTGGCCAAACCGTTGACAGCGTCAACATACCAGCCCGAGAACTCGGAACCTGACTATGCACCTGGGCAACGAACAGTTCGCATGAGGGAACAACCAGACCGGCCGAGGCATCACGAAAGGCATTAAGACCTCGAAGGAGTTAAACCACTCCTACGAGGCCTCAGGGGCTACACCCGGCGGGTGCGCTCGCGCGCACCCCCCGGAACAAAATGCAATCGAGAAAGGCCGGTCCCCTTGCAAAAAAGTGCGACAAAGCCTCAAAGCGAGTACCCACACTACCTTTGAGGCTCGGGGGCTACTGTTGGGGACTGTAATTAGGGGTACCCCCAAGACTCCTAATCTCAGCTGGTAACCCCCATCAGCACAAAGCTGCAAAGGCCTGATGGGCGCAATTCTAGTCAAGGCTCCGTCTACTCAAGGGACACGATCTCGCCTCGCCCGAGCCCAGCCTCGGGTAGGAACGGTAGACCAAGGCAGAATCGCGCCTCACCCGAGGGCCTCCTCAAGCAACGGGCGCACCTTCGACTCACCCGAGGCCCAGCTCGGGCAGACTTCGCGGAGAAGCAACCTTGGTCAGGTCGCCATGCCAACCGATCGTATCGCAGGAGCATTCAATGCAAGGATCGCCTGACACCTTATCCTGACGCACGCTCTCCAGTCGACAAGGCCGAAGTGACCGCAGTCACTTTGCCCCTCCACTGACTGACCTGATAGGAAAATAGCGCCGCCTGCACTGCTCCGACTGCTGTGCCACCTGCCAGGGTGAGGCTGACAGCAGCCAAGTCCAGCCTCGGGCGCCATAGGAATCTTCGCCTCGCCCGACCCCAGGGCTCGGACTCAACCTCGACTCCAGAAGACGGTCTCCGCCTCGCCTGACCCCCGGGCTCGGACTCAACCTCGACCTCGGACGACGGTCTCCGCCTCGCCCAACCCTAGGGCTTGGAATCTACCTCGACCTCGAACGACGATCTCCGCCTCGTCCGACCCCCGGGCTCGGACTCAGCCTCGACCTCGGAGGAATCACCGCCTCGCCCGACCTTCGGCTCGGACCGACCACGCCACAAGGGGGGCATCATTACCCTACCCCTAGCTAGCCTAGGCTACGGGGAACAAGACCGGCGTCCCATCTGGCTCGCCCCGGTAAAACAAGTAATGATGGCACCCCACGTGCTCCATGACGACGGTGGTTCTCAGCCCCCTACGGAAGCAAGGATACGTCAGCAAGGATCCGACAGCCCCGACAGCTGTGCTTCTATAGGGCTCAAGTGCTCCTCCGACGGCCACGACGCCACATGAACAGGGCTCCAACACCTCTCCGATAGCCACGACGGCATGTACATAGGGCTCTGGCTCCCCTCTGCTAGACACGTTAGCACACTGCTACACCCCCCGTTGTACACCTGGACCCTCTCCTTACTTCTATAAAAGGAAGGTCTAGGACCCTCGTACGAAAAGGTGGCTGCGCGGGAGAACGGGCTGACGCGCAGTCTCACGCCCTCTCTCTCTCTCCCTCACGAACGCTTGTAACCCCCTACTGCAAGCGCATCCGCCCTGGGCGCAGGACAACACGAGGCCATGGTTCCCTGTACTATTTTCCCCCCTTGTGTCTCCGTCTCACGCCGACCCATCTGGGCTGGGACACGCAACGACAATTTACTCGTCGGTCTAGGGACCCCCCGGGGTCGAAACGCCGACAACTGGCGAGCTCTTGGGAGAGTTCTGCGCTATCTAAAAGGTACTATGACTTTAGGCATCCATTATACTAGGTACCCAACAATACTAGAGGGTTATTGTGATGCAAATTGGATACCTGATGCTGATGAGATATATGCCACAAGTGGATATGTGTTTTCACTTGGAGGTGGCGCTGTTTCATGGAAGTCTTGCAAGCAGACCATCTTAACGAGGTCGACTATGGAAGTAGAATTCACAGCATTAGATACCGCTTCAATTGAGGCTGAGTGGTTTCATCATCTCCTTATGGATTTACTGGTTGTTGAAAAACCTGCGCCGGCTATTTTTATGAACTGTGATAATCAGACTGTGATAATCAAGATAAACTGTTCTAAGGATAATATGAAGTCGACAAGGCACATAAAGAGGCGTTTAAAATCTATTAGGAAATTGAGAAACTTTGGAGTAATAGCGTTGGACTATGTCCATACATCTAAAAATATGGCAGATCAATTTACTAAGGGGCTATCACGTAGTGTGATAGATAGTGCATCGAGTGAGATGGGCCTGAGACCCACCTAAAGTTTATGATAGTGGTAACCTGTTCTACGTGATCGGAGATCCTGCATATTAGAATGGTGAAACAAGCTAGTGGTAGACTGAGAGGAAAGACCCTTAATAAGGTTCATTTCAGATGCACATCTTTCCTTACTGTAAGGTAGGTTGGTGTTTACACCTTAATATATTCCAAGTGGCTTTGTGAAGCAAAGATGTTGTCCTACAGAACATCTTTAGAGGAACATACCTATATGGGTTAACTGCTGTTGGGGGCCTTCATCTTCCGAAGGTCCTCAAAAACATGATTAACAATGTTTCGCAAGCATAATATATGTACAGGAACCTTCAGACTCGGGATGAAGCTGTACACAATATGAAAAGTAGGATCAGAACGAAGGTTGAACCAGCGCCGAAGCTGCGCGCAAGGAAGCTTCGGCTCAGTAGCAGAAAGAGAAACCGACTTAAGGAGGAAAAGGTTATCTGGTCCTCAATAGATTGTTATTAAGTCAATAGTGAATATGAAGGGCATGAATGTAATTTTACACAGGCTGCGTTCTGTTCCTATAAATAGATGAACAATACCCCTGTACTGTTCACGCTGACTTGTATTCGCTCGTGCGTCACATTTGTACTCTTGTCTTCTGTGAAGCCGAAGGTACAAATGTAATTCGATATTGTTCTTATTCATTTATGATTATATAATAAGGATATATAAATAAAGTCATATAATTATTCATGTTATTTCTTATGTTTCATATGCTTCTTCTCTCATCAATATGAACTGTGATGATGAAGGTATGTCCTTCATGACCTTCGTCCGAAGATCGTTATATTCTAAGGGAAATAATGTTTGGAAGGACGAAGGTCATTAACCATTAATTTTCTTTTTGTGTTTCCTTGTTCTTAATTCATAGCATTTGAGAACAAGTCCATAACATTGGCGCCCACCTCTGGTGAACTCATTCGACCACCTTCGGCAAGCTATGACCTTAGTCATGCCACCGAAGAAAGCTTCAGGGCTAGGGGCTGCACTGCAGCCACTAGACGTCAACCAGGACACGTTGCGCGAAGCCCGAACTCAAAATAGGAAAGCTACAAGTCCAATCCCCTAAGAGGACGAGCTGGATCAGGAGATAAGAGACCTCGAAGCTATTCATCAATAGGTCCAGAGAAAGAAGGAGAAGATGCTTCGCCTCTCCAAATTATAGAGGAAGATTGATGAAGCTGTTGAGGAAATGCGTCATCTCACTCAAGATGACCAGGACCGAAGACCTCCACAGAGAGAGCTTCGTCAAGACAATTGCTACAGTTATGATGATTGGTATGAAGATTTCCATCATGTAAATTTTGCTTTTGATGATGCTTCTCCCCTATCAGCAGAACTGTAGGTTACAGCATAGCCCCCATCATACAAGCCACCTCAGCTCCCCATGTATGATGGGCACTCAAATCCGAAGCAGTTTCTGATGAGCTACGAAGCAACTATATCTTCGTACGGAGGCAACACTGCAGTCATGGCAAAATCTTTCGTCATGGCAGTCCGAAGCGTGGCCCAGACATGGTACTCTTCTCTTCGGCCAGGGATGATCACGTCATGGCAAAAGCTAAAGGACATGCTGGTCACCAGTTTTCAAGGCTTTCAAACAAAGCCAGTCACAGCTCAGGCCTTGTTCCAGTGCACACAAGACCATGAGGAATACCTTCAGGCGTATGTCCGAAGGTTTTTTCGACTCAGAGCACAAGCACCCACAGTACCCAATTAGATTGTCATTGAGGAAATGATCAAGGGTCTTCGGCTAGGGCCTATGGCCCAATACTTCGCTAGGAAACCCTCTCAGACCCTAGAGAAGTTGCTTCAGAAAATGGATGAGTACATTTGGGTGGACAACGACTTCTGCCAAAGAAGGGAAGAAGCTTACAGATTCTCTGAGATGACTAGAGGCTTCGGAGGAAGAATCCACCCTAGGCATGTCAGATCAATCCACAGCTCCAGTCAGAATGATGACAAAGGAAGCTAGCTTCAGAGGCCACAACACACCTCACAGTCTTCGGGACATCAGCAAAGCTCCTTCAGGCCACCAGCTCCAAGGGGCAGAGGTGGCAGGGGCTTTGGAGGAAGATATGGGGATCAGCCTAGGAAAATCTATTGCTTATTCTGTGGTGAGGACATGGGCCATACTACAAGAATGTGCCAAATTACTATTCTGAAGCAAAAGGAGATCGCTGAAGCCGAAGCTCGGCAGAATCAGCCGAAGCAGGTCTTGCACACTGCTTCGTGCCACTCTCCCTACATACCAGAATATGTGGGCAATCATTCTGTAGCTTCTGTTGCTTCGCCAAGCCATTCACAGGCTTCTTGACCTCAGCTCCCACCGCCACCACCACTGCAACCTACTTATTCCCGAAGCCAGAAGCTAGAAGGGAGCCAACACTCCCAACAACAACGTGAATTCAGAGAGAAATCCAAAGCTCGTACAGTCAATAGTATTGTGCCAGAATCAAAGCACATATACTGAGTGATATCCTGCCTCTGAAATCCTTTTATGTTCTATGCCAATTTTCTTTTTAATAAGGAACAAGCAATGTAGATTTGGTTTTTAATTTCTTGTAATGATTTTGCTTCTATCAGAATGAAATATATTTTCTTCACAGATTTACGAAGTTCAAAAGTTATGAAGCTACAAAAAGTCGTTCCTAAGGGAGCAGCGTAAGTTTTATGCTCAAAAGACGTTCCTAAGGGAATGTAGAGCTAAAATTGCCAAAGCTACAAAATGTCGTTCCTAAGGGAGCGCAGCGTAAGTTTTCTGCTCAAAAGTCGTTCCAAAGGGAATGCAGAGCCAAATATCGCTGAAATATAAGGCAAAGAAGTTCAAAAGTAGTTCCTAAGGGGATGCAAAACTTATACTGCCGAAATAGAAGGCGAAGAAGTTCAAAAGACGTTCCTAAGGGGATGCAGAACTTATACCGAAAAATAAACGGTAAAGCCAAAAAATAAACGATAGAGACTCTAAAGTCATTCCTAAGGGGATGCAGAGTTTTGTGTATGGGCGTGTGGCTATGTGTCTTCGGCATTCCCATCATTTTCGCATCATGTCATCATGTCATATCATACATCATGCATCATATCGCATCAACAGACAAGAATCGAATACGGAGCCAATCTTCGAAAAATGCTTCGTTCAAATGAAAATGTGTTAAGGCACGAAGTAAGCTTTGGAAAATACAATTTTATCAGTCTTGTTACAAAAAGGGATCTCTCTTTACAAAGCAAGGATATCTCTCTCTACGAAGCATGGATCTTTCTCTTTACAAAGCATGAAAAGAAGGGAAGGTGTTTTTTCGCCAAAGGCTCAAAAATGGTATGTGCGTAAGTTTCATGCACCGCAAAGAAATAAATTACAATAATTTACATATTTTGTTTCAATATTACATGTCTCAGACATTACATAGATTTGTTACCAAAGAAATCTAGTCTTCCTTTAGTTATTTTACACAGCAGGCCTCTCAAAGTGAATATTACAATAAAATATATTCCTCTTTAAGGACTTTTTCAGCAATTTCGTTCAGCAATTTATTGACGACTTCATCAATAATGGATTCAGCCATGCTTATGATATTCAATGATTTCTTCATCTCTGGATCAGCAAGGGGATCATACGACTCTGGTGGCGGGGATAGTTCAGCTAAAATAGATAAACACATAAGTTCGAAGCCTTAAAGAAAATAACGAAGCTAGGTAATCAAGATATAATACTTATACGCCTTTCGTGTTCTGCAGCTTCTTCAGCTCGCTTTACTTCTGCCTGGGCGTCGTGGGTGCCTTTTTCACTCTTCTTTATAATTTCATGGGCCATCTCTCGGCCACCATTCACCCAGATATCATTATAGAATTTCCCGCCTATCAAGGTTGCTTCAGCTAAAGGATCCTTCGTATCATTTATGGAGAAGGCAGCTTCGGCCTGGGCCATGGTCTTAACATGGTCGCATCTCGCCTTCTCCAAGATGGCTGAAATCCCCGCGCACCGGAAAACACGCGTACATCCCCGCGATCACTTAAAATTTCTTTGAAGGTCTTAGCCTCTCCACTTATCCATTCAATAACGCCTTCGCGGTCGCCTCGTATGAAGTTTTCTTCGGCAGAATAGGCACCCACTTTGGCGAAACTAGCTTTTATTTTCTTCACACAGTCCAAGGATTTTTCAAAGCACCTTTCCTTGGATGTGCGAAGTTCTTCAACATTTTTCTCTAAATGATTTTTCCAATATTCGCTGATTTCTTAGTTAGCTTCTACGAGTGCGAATTTTTCCTTAGCTTCGGCCAGTTGCCTCCGAAGGTCTTCAATTTCAATCTTTTGGGCTTCGGCTTGAGCTTTGAAACTAGCTTCATCTTCTTTCACTTTGTTAACCAGAGAAATCAAGATTTTGTCTTTTTCAAGACCTTCGTTTCTCAATTCAATCACCTCCGAACGAAGATTGTTTAGAGCCATTGTATACCCTTCATCTTCAATATCATTCTACGCCCTAAGGGCGTTACTTAGAATTAAACCCTGCAATAGAAAAGGAGAGAATTGACTATGACAAATAAAATACTTCATTCTCAGATTCAAAGTCAATTCTATACCTCCATACTGTTGTACGCTAGGCTGTCAGCAAGTTCATCCTTCGACAAAAGTGAAAGGCCGTCTTCTAGCTTCGGGAATCCAATGCTTCTACCTATCTCCCGGCAAACGGATAATTCTTTGTTGTCCGGGAGACAGTATAAGAAATCATCTTCATTAGTACCATTAAAAACTAAGGCTCCTTTTGGATATTTCAGTCTTTGGGCATAATGCCTGGCCTCCGCGATTTCATCTTCGGACAATTTCTTCCCCGAAGCATGTAGAAAGATGTAGTCAATAGTTTCGATTGGAGCTTCGGGAGTGGGAGTTTCAGGTGCAATATGTCCTACTGATCTTTCCTCGAACGCGGCAGGTTTCGCTGCAACAGGCACCGAAGGCCCAGCTTCGGCTTCAGCTTGAGATTGTGTAGCTTCGGCTTCTGCTTGCCCAGTTCCAGCTTCGGCCTGCGATTTGGCTTTAGCTTGAACAATTTTCTTTGCAGGAGCAGGGCTCAATGCCTTTGTAGATTCCAGTACAGCATCTAGCACATTGACCATCCTTCTCTTCGGGATCATGGCAGAAGTTTTTTGCGCCTTCGACAGATTTGCCTCTGTCGGAGGACTCAGAATTTTTGGCATTTTTTCTTCAACTTTTGGCTCTTTAGCCTTTTCAACCTTATCTTTGACTGGTTCAAGTGTATGCATCTTCGGCATTACAGTTGGTTCTACGGTGCTTTGTGCAATCGGAGCAGTTTGAGTTGCTTCGACTGCTGAAGAAGACCCTGCACCAAAGTCAGGGACCACGGCCGGTTCGATATACCGCGGCGGGTGGGTCAAAACCTTCATCTTCTTGCCCTTCGGTACACCAGCGATGGCCGAAGCTACGAGGGCCAAAGCAATAGTTTTTCTTTTCTTCCCTTGACTTTGCAGCGGGTAGTGATAATCAAGGTATATAAAACCTATGGCATCAAATACCCTGTTTATTCTTTTCTTCCCTTGGCCCCTGAAGGCTGTGGACAAAGCATTATCTTCGGCCTTGCTATATGTCCCAAGTAGTTCGTCGCTGATAGCCTCAATACTTTTTAGCCAATCATCATTTGGCTCATCAAACCGATCTCTGAACCTGAAAGTATATTTTAGTCGAATCAACCCACCTTCAGTTGATTCAGCAGTAGTTTCCTTCGGCATATCCTAGTTTTCCACAAGTGGCCATACTCTGTACGCTATGTGCTCTTGAACAATATCCCTTGTACCAATGAAGGCGCAGACCTTGCTAAAAGCCTTCTGGCAAGCTTCGTCATTTTGATCGATTACCACCTTCGGCCTCCGAAGGCCGAAGCGAGACCAGATAGGACGTTGAATGATTTCCTTAATATCTTCCCTTTCAATTAAATCACTCTTAACATAAAACCACTCTTCCATCTAGGCTCCAGGCCATCTCTTTCGAAATGTGGGAACTAGATGGCTTGCAATGGATCGAGCAACGAATCCGTAACAACCGAAGTTGTTGTGATA
Source organism: Zea luxurians (assembly GCA_029449295.1). Classification (NCBI taxonomy): domain Eukaryota; kingdom Viridiplantae; phylum Streptophyta; class Magnoliopsida; order Poales; family Poaceae; genus Zea; species Zea luxurians. The sequence continues at coordinate 121,497,484 of JAOPSE010000009.1, forward strand.
CTGCTCCTTCCCAGTGGCCTTCGTCTTGTACAGGAGCTCGTGCATGCTGCAAAAAAGTTTTTGCACTGGGTTCCAACCCTTGGCTTCTCACAGCCCAAACAAACAAACCCATCCTAATTATAGCTTCAGGCGTAAGTTGATGAAGAAAAATTTGAAATGTCTTCAGCACTTCAACTAAGAACCTGCTCAATGGAAACCGAAGCCCTGCTTTCAAAAAGCTTTGGTAGATAACCACCTCATTCGCTTCAGGAACAGGAGCAGTGCTGTCCCCTCCAACCCTCATAATAGTCATGTCGCGGAAGTATCTTCCTCTCATAGTATCAATATGACTCAGTTTGATAGTCAATTTCCCGAAGATGGTATGGCTCGGTCGCCACGGACGATCTTCAGAATCTTTGTCTCCACTTTCTGCATCATAGCTATCGCTGTCACCAGTATCTTCAGAAAAACCTTCCAACATCTCTTTAGTAATCTTCTCTGTGTTTGTCTTTGCCATTGATTCAATAAATCTAGCAATATAAGGATCCACAGCCTTCTTCTCCTCAAACAGCTTCGTCTCTTCAGTTAGCTTCGTCTCCGCAACAACCTTCTTTTCCTTGGACATTTTTCCTTAGATATGGTGAAAACGTGACTTTAAACCGAAGCTCAAGAAGCTTGAAAATCTAGCAAGAGCTAGTAAGCAAGAGCTAAAAGTTTGAGAAAAATAATGCAAATGGCAGAAACAGTGTATCAAATGATGCTGGTGTGAGTTCATATTTATACGCCTAGTACGCTGCAACTTGGAGGGCCCCGTCTATCATTGATTGTTGCTATTCTAGCAAAGGGAAGGTGTTTTTTTGGACCTTCAGCTTAAGGCCTTCGTTCACGTCGCAGTCTGAATTCATTATTATAACAAATTAATACTGCAAGGGGCTACTGTTGGGGGCCTTCGTCTTTCAAAGGTCCTCAAAAACATGATTAACAATGTTTTCCAAGCATAATATATGTACTGGAACCTTCGGACTCGGGATGAAGTTGTACACAATATAGAAAGTAGGATCGGAACGAAGGTTGAACCAGCGCCGAAGCTGCGCGCAAGGAAGCTTTGGCTCAGTAGCAGAAAGAGAAACCAACTTAAGGAGGAAAAGGCTATCTGGTCCTCGACAGATTGTTATTAAGTCAATAGTAAATATGAAGGGCATGAATGTAATTTTACGCAGGCTGCGTCCTGTGCCTATAAATAGATGAACAATACCCCTATACTGTTCATGCTGACTTGTATTCGCTCGTGCATCACATTTGTACTCTTGTCTTCTGTGAAGCCGAAAGTACAAATATAATTCGATATTGTTCTTATTCATTTATGATTATATAATAAGGATATATAGATAAAGTCATATAATTATTCATGTTATTTCTCATGTTTCGTATGCTTCTTCTCTCATTAATATGAAATGTGATGATGAAGGTATGTCCTTCATGACCTTCATCCGAAGATCGTTATATCCTAAGGGAAATAATATTTTGAAGGACGAAGGTCATTAACCATTAACTTTCTTTTTGTGTTGCCTTGTTCTTAATTCATAGCATTTGAGAACAAGTCCACAACAACTGCTAGTCACAGTTTATGAGATCTGGGTGGTCTCTAGATACCCATGAAACGCTATGGAGTTTGACTTGTATGCTCCAACCAGAGGGTAAAGAGTTTAGATGAAACTTATTCCACGCAAAACTGCCAATTCAAGGCCTAGTCCATTGTGCAGTTGTGGTCAAGTGTAGTCTAGATACTAGGTGGATGTTCAACTTAACCGTCTCCATCGAAACACCACTATATCAAAAGTTTGAGATAATGAGAGCATTTTAGTGTGACTTAGCATTTGGTGGGGATTGTTGAATTAATATAGACCTGGCCCATATTAATATTCAATAATAGTCAATGCTAGAGGCCCAATTTAATGCTATGGTGTACTAGTACTTTAGTACCATACTAAAAGTTCAAGTGACAATTCACTCAACTTAAATAGATGGACCATTGGTGCATCTATTGAGAAGCTGAGAAAAGGATGAAGGACTGCCACGCGCGCGCCGCCCGCCGGGCCTGGCCATGGTCGTGGTAGATCAGACCTTGGTCCGTATATTCCTTCCTAACGGTTGCGCATTTTGCTTAGAGTAATGACCGTCCATTACTGTCGTACGTTACTGGTTGTTTCCTGTGTTATGGATAGTAACGGACGAGCTGTAATGACTGTCACCTATTAACGGACGTCACTGATTGCGTTAGTTTCGGGCTGGCTGTAACGGTAGCTCTGATGATAACCGTTATTGTCCGTTGGCCTCTCTCTGCGCGTGTATATATATACGAGGAGGGGAGGCTGCTTCTAGTTACGAGAGAACACACATACAATTCTTAGACGCGTTGCGTACAGCCCATCCCCGTCCCACCTTCTGTGAGCACAGAGAGTGTGGGAGAGCTAGCCTTCGAAATTGTCGTCCGCAGAGAGACACTTGTGCGAGTGTGTGGACGATCAGGTTTTTGGGGAGCGTACTCGCGACTGCTCACTTCGTTCGCTCGACCAGCGCTGATCAAGTTCCTCTTCACCGGCGCCGTTCATGGGACTGCACTACGTACAGCTGCCTACGTCGATTGCGTACGACGAACATACACACGAGATGTCTCGTGTGAATGGAGCCACTCATGCCTTAAACATCGGTCCCTCCACAGGGTACACTCTGTTATTAGTATTTGTGCATATTTTACTATTGTTTACTGCTTATGTGAGTAGTGATACATATATATATATATATATATATATCATCACATTGATTTTCTGAATTAAATTATAACTAAAAATACCTATTTTTCCAACATTTCATCGCCCCGGTCATCTAATGATTGTCCTGCTCCATGTGTCTTCTAACACGGCTGCTAGTCCCCAGTGCGGCTCTGCCCGCGCCCACATCATCTTGTACCGGGAGGATCCCTGCAGTTTCAAAAGGAGCAGTGTGGTCCGACTTGGAAGAACAAATGTGTGAGATGTCAAAGCTTGGGAATTCAGAGGACCATTCAGAGTTGGTCACTCCTCGGTCTAGCCGAACTCACACGCCATCCTGGCTGTTATTTTTAGTTTAGGATTTAGACCATCAGAAATTACAGTAAGAAAGAAATAAAGAGAACTTTGGTGCATCATCATCCTTCTGAACATGGATCAGCGAGGAGCATGTTTTCCTTAGCTTCTAACTCCCAATATAAATGCAAAAGTACACACCAGACAGTCTGGTGCACACCGGACATATACTATTCACTGTCCGGTGCGCCACTAGAGCGCTGGCTGACTGCATTCTTCTTAGATTTCTTCGCTATTTTCTTGGGCTTCTTTTGATCTTAAGTCTTGGACTTCTACGTATTTTTAGGTCTTTTTAATGTGTTGCATCCTCAGAGCTCAGTCCAATCTTCATCGCATCCTGGAAATTACAAACAAAAATATTAGCAAACACATTAGTCCACAGGTTATATTGATCATCAAACACCAAAATCATTTAAACAAATGGGTCGGTTCATTTTCCTTACAATCTCCCCTTTTTGGTGATTGATGACAACACAACCAAAGCAAGCAAATATAAAAAACACTTTGATGAAAATATGCAATATACTTGCTAGGATGCATAAATATTCCCACAAGGTGAGATTATGGACTTAAGCCTTCTCCTAACTCCATAATCCACATACTTCCTATTTTAGACAAAAAAACACTTGTAGAACCAAAACCACTTGTAAGATCAAGATTTTAAAATTTTAAATTGGGTAGTGTTTGGTGTTTGATATATTTTGAATTGCTTTGGTCTCTAAAACTTCTCCCCCTTTGGAATCAAACGCCGAAAAGGAAGACATTAAAAGCATATAGGAAGCAAATAAGACTTGCCCTATAAAGATTACTTTCCCTAAAAGAGTATTCTCCCCCTTTGAAATAATATTTCCCCCCTTTGTCATAGACGAAGATATACGCCCCCTGTCGGAGATCCTCTATTTAGGAAAAACATATGAAAACGAGAGGAAACAAGACATGATTGAGTAGACTAACTCCCCCTATGCATAGGTAATAGATATATTTTAACAACATATGCATTTATAGCAACATGGGAAGTATAAGACATAAAATATAGTCCAATCAAAATCTGGAGAAGACATGCAAATGATACCGATTGAAGAATGGAACCACTTGTGGAACATGAAAACACTTGTAGATTTGCAGTGGAAGCTTATTGTCTTTCTCCGGGGACTCCATTTTCCTTCAATGAGACTACTACATATAATAAACTTGAAACAAGTATTAGTCTCAAAGACTTAGATTATAGAGTAACCTTCCCTTGAAAGTGTGCATACAAGTTTTGAATACTTGTAGGAGACATGCACTTTAATTTTGATATCAAGAGGGGCAAATTATCTATAATCCGAGCTTTAGCACATATATGTTAAATGATACAAATTGTACAATATACCATATCAAGTATATAAACTATATGCCAAGAAGTATGAGTATCATTTATTTAGAAATGTCGAATAAGCTTTGTGTCGTGCTTAACTAAACATTTTAAACCATGTAGGTTTGCTTAAGAATATGAATTGAAAATGAGCATTCCTATCATATGATTGACCTAGTATGCATGTAATTATAATCAAAAGTAAATACCACTTGTAAAACTAGGCATGTAAGGTAAAAACTAGATACAATAAAATAGATACGCATATCTAAAAACAGGGAATAGAATAAATCTAGTTACCTTAGTCATGGATGGGGAATTTGGGTCCAAAGTATTCACTAACCCACTTGGCAATAGAATTGATCCAATATGATGCATCTCATGATATACATCCCAATTTTGCCCAATCTCCTAATTCCCCGATGTCCTTCGGATTTCTCACTTCTCTCTTGGGATCTAAACCTTCTTGGTGCTTTTCATGGTTGAGATAATCTCCTTTGGCACCTAGATGCGTTTAGCCCCCTTTCCTTTGTTGGTTTGCTTGTTAGCCTTGATTGCTATCACCTTTCCATTCTTTTTCTTCTTGATCAAATATGGTGTAGTGACCTTTTTGTCCACCTTGTTGATGTAGGTGTTGAAAATTTTTGCTTGTTGGCTTTTGCTTGAACTTTTGCTTTTTCTTATCCCCGGTCTTCGCCTTACATTGGCAAGACTTGTGGCCTTCCTTATGGCATAGCCTACAAATCACAGTTTCACCCTCCACAGGCTTGTTCACTCCCGCAGTGGTGTTATCCTGAGGATGTTGGATTTGTTTGGCTTTGCCTTTCTTGTCATACAAAGCCTTGCCTAGGCGAGCCATCTCTTGCCTTAATTGCTCAGTCTCCATTGCAATCTCATCCGAACATGTTTCTATAACAACATTCTTAACAAGAGCTTGATTGAAGGGATTGAAATTATCAATTAAATCAAAGCAAGAAGTAGAAGCATCTTTCTTAATAATTTTAGGAATTTCAACTAAAGATGCTCCTAGGGTGCTACCGATGTTCTCTAGTTTACTAGTTAGCTCATTATTATGTATGCTAAGAATTTCTATTTTCCCTAGCAAGTTTTTAATGGCTTCTTGAGAGATAGTTAACTTAGCCTTAAGTTTTTCATTCTTTTTAACAAGGCTATCATCGGTAGTTGAGGATAGAGCATTAGACTCTAATTGCTCAATTTTAGTTGTCAGCTCATAATTCAAATTTGTAAATGTTTCAAATTTTTCTAGCAAACATTTATAATCATTTTGAGAGCTAATCAACCTATTTTTCAATGTTTTAAGTTGAGCCTTTTGTAGTGCAAACATCCTCAAAAAACTTAACAGCTTCCGTAAGTTCATCTAAGGAGGGCTTTCCCTTACCTTCACCATCATCACTACTACAATCATCACTAGAGGATGGGATGCTCGTTTTACCTCTTTCCATAAGGCACTTGTGTGATGACTGTGATGAGCATGATGAGGATTGGTGGCTACGTGTCCTTGGAGGTTCATCTTCGCTTGAAGAGTCATCCCAAGTCTTTACACTTGTAAGCGCCTTGCCTTTGCTCCTCCGCTTTGTGAGTTCGGACATATTTGGACAGTTGTCCCTGAAGTGGCCATTCTCCCTGCATGCGAAGCATCCTCTCTTTCTTTGCTTTTTCCTGTTAATGTCAAAGAGAAGATCCTCGACCTGCAGAAGCACACCCATTAGATTAATCTTGCGAATCATCCCCATTATATCATTTAGGCTAATATTCATTATCAATTCCTTTTCAATATAAATGATTATGTAATTTTGCAGAAAAAGAAAATCATCTTCCACTTTATTTCATATATGTGTTTTGATAAGTTGTATAGCTAAAATGGCTCTCTCACTAGCTGCATTTGGGATTGGAAGGGTGTAAAGCCCCAAATTTGTATGGCAAAAAAACGAATAGAAATATTATTATGTAAGGTTTTAGAATTATGGAACCATTGGAGAGTACTTGATTTTTGTGCATATTCAATCAAAGGAATTATATTGGTCAATTAAATAAAAAAATAAAACAGAAATATGCCTCTCATGCTAAAGTTTTCTTGTATGTTGCATTTGTATTCAAATGTATGAGACAAGTTTAAGATTGAAAAAAATAGAATATAAAAATAGAAAAGGAATTAAGAAAATGAGAGAGGGAATTTTATCAAAAAGATTTATTCCTCCCATAAATAAATAATGAGGAAAATAATAAATAATAATATTGAAAATAGTATAGTTCATATTTATATTAGTATTAATTCTAAGACTTGGGAGATTTGAAATAGGAATTTTGAATTTGAATTAAATTTGGAGGAAGAACTCTGAAATAAAAAAAGAAAAGATCAAACTTATCAGCCTCGTGGGCCGAATCTACACCCCTCAGCCCATCTCACTCGTGTAGCCAGCCCAGCTAAACCCCCACTGCGCCGACACCTATGGCCGCGATGTCAGTCACCTTTGCGTCATTGCCAGTTGGGCCCGCAATGCCAACCTCTGTCTTGCGCCCCTCAGTCTCTGCCATGTGGGCCCTCTCGGCTGACAGCCCTTCTTCCCCGTGAGGATCGAATAGCGCTGACCGGATCGGCCGTGATCTCAGGAGCGCGCCTACTTGCTTGGACTCTGCGGGCTGCTTCCGTCTCGGTGTATAAGTGAGACCATGCCCTTTCTCCGTCACCGATATTTCTCTGGAACCCAAATCCCGTGCTCTCCCTCTCTGCCCTACCCTACCTCACTAGCAGCAGCGCGTAGATCGTGGTCCTCGTCGCACCGATTCGCCCCTACCCCCTTCTCGTCACGTGCAGCGGACCTCGTGTGCGTGCAAATGAAGCTCCCGTGCATGTCGTCCCCTTCCACTAGGACGCTCCCCCCTCCTGTGCTCGGTACTTGGCCGTCGGGACCGCTGGGTGCCGCTACGGCCGGGTTTCGCATCCACCACTGTCGGCGCCTCACTGGCAAGCTAAGAATTTTCGCCCCGCCGTCAGGAACGTTCTTGTAACCTTCTCGAGTGGGGAGGATCACCGGACCGCTGGCGATTCCTCACCGGAGACACCAAGACACCGTCGCCCATGGACAGCCCGAGCCAACCAATTGTGTGATATGTAAGTTGCCCCTACGAGTCCGCATACCATTTCCCTTCGCGTTAGGCCGTTCAGATTGTGGGGTAGTACCATGGCATGCAGGTTGGCGCTACTCCAGCGGTAGACCCACCATGGGGTGCACAGCACCGTCGTGGCGCAGATCTGGGAGGAAGACGCCCTCTGGGCCGTCCATCCCGGGTTGGGTGGCTGCGATTAGATCCAGGGTTGGTGCAACCTTGGCCGTTGATCCCAGAACAGACGGACCTGATGCAATAGTCCCTGGCCTATTATGCATTTAATCTGGACCATCCGTGCAGATCCAAGGGCTGCAAACACAAGATACCGCTTTGGTCGGGTCTTTTACAAAAGAAACCCTGTATAATATGGTTATCAACCCACAGTACACCTCTGGATGTTCACTGAGTCTTAGAAAATTTACGTGTTAGCCCCTGGGCTTCTCTGAATTTGACGCGCAGTCCAGTCAGCGAATAAAATCAGAGAAATTCATTTTTAATATCATTTTTAATACGAAAATAATGGTAGAAACTTGTATAAATCATAGAAAATTCATATGGAGTCCAAATTTATCCATTCCAAATCCTATAATTTTGTAACATTATTGTTTATCATTTAGTACCATAAAATTTATGTCCTATTTAATCTTGTACAAAACACATAGGATCTTTAGAAAATCATAACTCTTTCATTTTATTTCCGATTTGACTCACTCCAGTTGCGTTAGTTTTGTATAAGTATTTACTACGCAATAACAACATTGAATATATCATGTCTCATTTTTTATAATTAGAGTTGTATTTAACTGATGTTGGATAGTCTTGTTAATATGCTTATCATTATAATCTACTAGAATATGATTTATGGTCAATTCACAACTTAGATTAAAGTTGAGATAATTATTTATAGAATAACCTCTCATATGATTTATACTAACCAATTTATAATATACTTTAATATTTTCATGCCATAGATCTTTTATAGAATCACAACTCCTTAACCATAACTCCGATTTTAGTGGTTCTCGATCCCGCGATCACGTAGCAACGTGTAGATCGTTATTATACAGTTTGTTCTTATGTTTGGTGTGATGTTAATTTTTTCTGTACACTGTTTGTTTGTATTGCTATGACTAGCGGTGAGGTCACGAGGATCTGAAGAATCATCCTGGTAACTAGAATCTCAAGTGCCAGGCAAGTTGTGCCCTTGATCCACTTTTGTTACCCAATAATGTTCTTTGTTATCACTTATTCAATGCATAAGTTTAATTTTGATGGGACCCAATAGGTCACCCTAGACTGTTTATCTTTTTACCTTGTTTATCCCTAAATCAATTAGGTAGTTATGCTATTGCTTTATATGGTTTTGGGATAATATTTCATTATATCCATGTTCCAATTATTATGTTATGTTATTTATGTTCATGATAAGATCATTATGTTAATTGGAACATGGAGCGACCACCCGAGAAAACAGTGCTACCACAAGGGTTTAATGGGACGCCCTTGGCTGATTAAATAGGAAAGCTAGTGGATGACTACCTAACCCGAAAGGGGCAAGGGCAGTAGGGGAGTGGTCAGTGTAGGGAGGTCCTTGGGTTGATTTTGCTGCAATGGCGGTCAGGCGAGGGATTCCTGCACTAGAGCTTCCTATAAACTGTAGCAGGTTTTCCTGAAGCTAGTGGAACTTTGTAAAGGCCTCGTAGTGTTACCCTGCCTCGCTTCCTTGGTAGAGGTGTATGGGATTCATGACCCCTTGGCAGATGGATAACACGACTTGTTGGTAAAGATGCGCAACCTCTGTAGAGTGTATAACTGGTATTCTAGCCGTGCTCACGGTCATGAGCAGCTAGGACCCTCACATGATTAATTTATGGAACCTAAATTCAATTTGTCATTTGCATTTGCATGGGATTATTTATTAATTTTGTTCTATTATTTATTATGGTTTGGTATTGACTTACATTTAGTAACTGCTAATAAAACTTTGACCAACTTATAAAAGCAATGCTCAGCTTCAACCTTTATTTTGTTGATCAGTCTTATATTTCACATGAACTCCCACCTTTGGTGAGTTCATGCCACATTATTCCTCACAACTTGTTGAGCGATGAACATGTGTGAGCTCACTCTTGCTGTCTCACACCCCCCATAGGAGAAGTTCAGGTGGTTCAAGAGGAGCCACACCGCGAGGAGTTTGATCCGATCTAGGTGGCATCTCCCAGTTGACTTTCTGGCGCCAAGGATATATTTTAGATCCTGTTATATTTATCTTTTATTTTTGTAAGTTTTCCACTATGTAATAAGTACTCTGATTGTTGTGATATTTATCTCTATACACTCTGTTATTATATATGTTGTCTTCTTTGGCGCATGTATGAGATGCATCCGGCTTTATCCCTTAAACTCAGGGTGTTACAGAAGTGGTATCAGAGGAATGTTGACTGTAAGACGAAACCTAGATAGAAATGGACAAACCCTTACCTACTTACCTTACTCTAATTCTTTCTATACTTTTCTTGATCCTGTCTCACCTTCTACTGTTCTACTCTGATTAACCTTACCTCTACTACTCTGATTCTTTCTAAACTTTCTTAATCTGTTCTCATCTATTTCCGCTTCACTCTGATTATCCTTACCTTTTCCTTCTAAAGACAAATGTGGATTTCATACTTTAAAATCATGTGCCTAAAGTGACTTTAAGAATAGGAGACCTATTCTTAGGAACAAAAAAAGAAAACTATTTTTATAGGTATCTATACGATTGAGTGTTTGTTCTTATGATATTTGTCTAATTTGGATCTTTGATTGAGTGTGATGAGTTGTGGAGTAACGCCCACAATTACATCTGCATATACATATAGGCATAAATAGAATTCATAAGATAACTAAACAACTTAGATTATCCTTCATTAAATCCCTCTTATCTTAAATAGATCCATCCTATCTTAAAAGATACTCTCTTACCTTAATAGATTCGTCTCATCTCAAAAAGATTTCCATCTCATCCTAATAGATCTAACTAACCTCCAAAGATTCTATCTTATCCTAATAAGCATACTTATCCCCACCACTTTGCTTATCTCATTATAGTGTAACAAACATGGTCTACTCCAAAATAAATTAAGTAGATCTTATCTGATTACACCAATTTAATTCTGATCCCATCTAATTTGATCAGATCTAACCTAATGGACAAACATGTTAGATAATACTGGTAAAATAAGATTGGATCCTACTCTTATAAATATGTTTTAATCCAAGTTGGACTAATATTCCAATTTAGACTAGACCACATACAACAACTTGGCCTTACGTCACTACCTTAACCACCCAATAGCCGCATAACCCCTCTGTTTTAACTGACAGAGATTCTGATCTACCTATACCATATTATCCATCTTATCTCAAAGAAATCTAACATACCCTAATGATATATATCCTACCCTGGTAAATCTATCTAACTTAAACTAAGTTTAATCCAGTTATATCCAATCTAATCTAGACCCTACCTAATCTAATATGGTCTAATCTATGTTACAAGTATTAACTAAACCATATTCTGATAAATGAGTTTTAAATCTAAACTGGTATCTTTGATCCACTCGTCCGTAAAACCACAACCTAGCCTATATTATAGGTTGTTCAACCCATTTATCCCAAAAGCAAAATAAAACTCTATTTAACCTACCTATCGCATGTAACCGTAATTGTTATCTCAAGTCAGATTATGCATCCAACACCACAACTGATGGTCCCTAAATCAGACCCAAGAAGAAGGTTAACCATGACGATGAAGGATATGAGTAGGAACAGATCTTCAGATGAATCAAGATTCACCACCCAGAATAACAGTCTTCCTTACCTAACTTTCTTCCACCCCAAATCTGCTCTACACTCACCAAATAGCTAAAACATGATGTACCCTTGTTTCTATACCACACCTGCTAATGGCATGAAAATTTTAAGAGTATAAAAAATATACTAATTGGAAGTTCCACTTAAAAAAAGAGAGATACTAGAACTTCGTAAAGATAAAGTCAGCTTGATATGCTTAACAAAATGATATTCCTAAATAGAATTATAGAATCTAATATGATCTAATCCAATGTGGTCTATTTAGACATATAAGTGATACTGGTAGAAGAAAGTAGACCTAACTAGTGTGAGTCACTTAACAAGTTAACACTAGTGAAATAAACTAGATCCTACTTCTATAAACCTTGTTCTCCCCTCATGCACTTAAACCTAAAATTAGTGCATTAAACCAACTCAACCATGAGCAGAAGATTTAACCCAACCAGTAGAGTCATGATGGATTGCATGATCCATCTGTCCCCACCAAATGTCAAACAAGATTTTGACCTACAGTCTGTAGTCTATCTCATCCATATCTATTTTAACCATATTCCCTGACCCAGGGCCGGACCTGGGGGGTTGTGGAGGTGCCACGGCACCGGGCCGCCCAAAGATATGGGCCCCCACCCTCTAAAAAAACATAAACACCTGCTTTGCTCGTCAGCCTGTTTTCCACTGGATGACTGCGTCTGCATATCGAACACAATTACACAAACATCGTGTTGCTCTCTTGGACTGGAAGTTGGATCGCGGTCATGCCGCCTCCGCCTAGCACCTGCCCGGCCCCGCATTGGCCTGATCGGCTTGCTCCTGCCACTGTGCCGACATGTCCGGCCACGCGCCATAGCCATTTGCGTGTCGTGTTGCCTGACGCTGCCCGCCTAGAAGGTAAATTCCTGCTTACCTAAAAGATATTCGTGGTACCTTTATTTGTTTTTAATTAGTTTAATTTGCTTTTATTTTTGATCAGCCCATTAAGATAGTGATAAATAATACTCCACTGTCCTAATTTATAATTCGTTTGACATTTTTGTGGCAAGTTTGATTGACTCGTCTTATTCAGAGTTTTTGCGAAAAATGAAAAATTCGAAGCCATACTTAAAGTATATTATATGCTAAACGATATTACAGTAAAAATTAATGATAAATATTTTTTGAATAAGACGAGCCGATCAAACTTATGGTAAAAAAGTTAAACAAATTTTAAATTAGAATGGAGGAAGTATGTGTTTATAATTATATATACATGGGTAGATAGGGCCTCCTTATTGGGTTTCGCCTTAGGCCCCCAAACAGTCAGGAACGGCCCTGTCCTGACCTCGATGACATACACTAATTCTGAATCAATGAGACCAAGACCGGAGAAGAAATGATCAACACCAACAAGGAAGGATATAACAGTCAAAGCAAATCTCGAGATGAATCAAGACTTAAACCTTTAAGATAAAGTCTTTTTCTCACCATAATCTTTCTTACCTCAACCTGTCCAGCTTATATCCTACATAATAAGTGGCTGAATACCTATACTCTCCTAATCACCCACTATTGACTATAAAAAATTTTTGAGACTCTGGATTTTTGAACCAATTGTAGACTAAAAGTTGTATTACAAATCAATCCTTCTGTATCCTTTTTCTTACAAATCTCGAGGACGAGATTTCAGTTAAGAGGGATAGGATTTGTAAAGCCCCAAATTTGTATGGCAAAAAAATGAATAGAAATATTATTATGTAAGGTTTTAGAATTATGGAACCATTGGAGAGTACTTGATTTTTGTGCATATTCAATCAAAGGAATTATATTAGTCAAATAAATAAAACAGAATGCATCTCATGCTAAAGTTTTCTTGTATGTTGCAATTGTATTCAAATGTATGAGACAAGTTTAAGATTTAAAAAAAAATTAAAAATAGAAAACGAATTAAGAAAATGAGAGAGGGAATTTTATCAAAAACATTTATTCCTCCCATAAATAAATAATGAGGAAAATAATAAATAATAATATTGAAAATAGTAGAGTTCGTATTTATATTAGTATTAATTCTAAAACTTGGGAGATTTGAAATAGGAATTTTGAATTTGAATTAAATTTGGAGGAAGAACTCTGAAATAAAAAAAGAAAAGATCAAACCTATCACCCTCATGGGCCGAATCTACACCCCTCGGCCCATCTCACTCGCGTAGCCAGCCCAGCTAAACCCCCACTGCCGACACCTATGGCCGCGATGTCAGTCGCCTTGTGCGTCACTGCCAATCGGGCCCGCAATGCTAGCCTTAGTGTTCCGCTTCCGTCTTGCGCCCCGTAGTCTCCACCATGTGGGCCCCCTCAACTGACAGCCCTTCTTCCCCGCGAGGATCGGATCGCGCTGACCGGATCGGTCGTGATCTCAGGAGCGCACCTACTTGCTTGGACTCTGCGGGTTGCTTCCGTCTCGGCGTATAAGTGAGACCATGCCCTTTCTCCGTCACTGATATTTCTCTGGAACCCAAATCCCGAGCTCTCCCTCTCTGCCCTACCCTACCTCGCTGGCGGTGGCGCGTAGATCGCGGTCCTCATCGCACCGGTTCACCCCTACCCCCTTCTCCTTGTCACGTGCAGCGGACCTCGTGTGCGTGCAAACGAAGCTCTCGTGCATGTCGTCCCCTTCCACTGGGACGCTCGCCCCTCCTGTGCTCGGTACTCGGCCGTAGGGACCGCTGGGTGCCGCTACGGCCCGGTTTCGCATCCACCACTATCGGCGCCTCACTGGCAGGCCAAGAAGCTTCGCCCCACTGTCAGGAACGTTCCTGTAACCTTCTCGAGTGGGGAGGATCATCGGACCGCCGGCGATTCCTCACCGGAGACACCAAGAGACGCCGCCGCCCGTGGATAGCCCGAGCCAACCAATTGTGTGACATGTAAGTTGCCCCTACGAGTCCACATACCATTTCCCTTCGCATTAGGCCGTTCAGATTGTGGGGTAGTACCATGGCGCGCGGGTTGGCGCTACTCCGGCGGCAGACCCACCGTGGGGTGCACAGCACCGTCGTGGCGCGGATCTGGGGAGGAAGACGTCCTCTGGGCCGTTCATCCTGGGTTGGGTGGCTGTGATTAGATCCAGGGTTGGTGCAACCTTGGCCGTTGATCCCAGAACAGACAGACCTGATGCAATAGTCCCTGGCCTGTTTTGCATTTAATCTGGACCATCCGCGCAGATCTAAGGGCTGCAAACACAAGATACCGCTTTGGTCGGGTCTTTTACAAAAGAAACCCTGTATAATACGGTTATCAACCCGCAGTACACCTCTGGATGTTCACTGAGTCTTAGAAAATTTACGTGTTAGCCCCTAGGCTTCTCTGAATTTGATGCGCAGTCCAGTCAGCGAATAAAATTAGAGAAATTCATTTTTAATATCATTTTTAATACGAAAATAATGTTAGAAACTTGTATAAATCATAGAAAATTCATATGGAGTCCAAATTTATCCATTCCAATTCCTATAATTTTGTAACATTATTGTTTATCATTTAGTACCATTGTTTCGACATGAATGTCACCATAAAATTTATATCCTATTTAATCTTGTACAAAACACATAGGATCTTCAGAAAATCATAACTCTTTTATTTTAATTCTGATTTGACTTATTCCGGTTGCGTTAGTTTCGTATAAGTATTTACTATGCAATAACAACATTGAATATATCATGTCTCATTTTTATAATTAGAGTTGTATTTAACTGATGTTGGATAGTCTTGTTAATATGCTTATCATTATAATCTACTAGAATATGATTTATGGTCAATTCACAACTTAGATTAAAGTTGAGATAATTATTTATAGAATAACCTCTCATATGATTTATACTAACAAATTTATAATATACTTTAATATTTTAATCCCATAGATCTTTTATGGAATCACAACTCCTTAACCGTAACTCCGATTTTAGTGGTTCTCGATCCCGCGATCACGTAGCAACGTGTAGATCGTTATTATACAGTTTGTTCTTATGTTTGGTGTGATGTTAATTTTGTATGTACACTGTTTGTTTGTATTGCTACGACTAGCGGTGAGGTCACGAGGATCTGAAGAATCATCCTGGTAACTGGAATCTCAAGTGCCAGGCAAGTTGTGCCCTTGATCCACTTTTGTTACCCAATAATGTTCTTTATTATCACTTATTCAATGCATAAGTTTAATTTTGATGGGACCCAATGGGTCACCCTAGACTGTTTATCTTTTTACCTTGTTTATCCCTGAATCAATTGGGTAGTTATGTTATTGCTTTATATGGTTTTAGGATAATATTTCATTATATCTATGTTCCAATTATTCTGTTATGTTATTTATGTTCATGATAAGATCATTATGTTAATTGGAACATGGAGCGACCACCCGGGAAAATAGTGCTACCACAAGGGTTTAATGGGACGCCTGTTGGGGCGAAGGCGAACACGCCACCCTTCGCTCCACGCCTTCGCCGCAGTCATCGGACCAGCGAAGGCAAGACAACAGGCGAGCCCACCCTTCGTCCCACTAATCATCAGGCGAAGACCTGTGACGAGGTCGTCCCAACATTGTGATTTCGTCCAGGACAGAGGCCCACGTGTAATCCGGCCCATTGTAACAGGCCCTGCGTGGCCGCTGCGCATTACGGACCTAATTTATAAAGGCATCCCTGTAATTATAGTCTGTAACCCCGCTTTATGGGAATATTCCGGGGATAACCTAGATGCTTGAGGGCACATGCGTCCTTAACATAGCACGCTGGGCGCTCAGGTACCTATAAATACCCCCGCACAGTGCCCTTACGTGGCCGGATGAACAGAGCTTTTGCCATCACGTACTAAAACCCTGTTTGCGCTATCACACCCCCAGTTGGATCACCTTGCGCCTGAGAGCGAGTTCCAACATTTGGCGTCCACCGTTCGTGCTACGAAAAAATCACCTGCGATGGCACCCAAGAAAGCTAGCTCGAAGGCTGACGAGGCTGCGAAGGCAGCAGCACTGCTGGCCGCAAAAAAGGGCAAGGCCCTCGCACTCGCCCACTCCACCCACCAAGCGGCTACTGAAAACGACATTCCCCGCACCAGCGAAGACGACGCTCTCCGCACCTGCGGCCTTAAAGGACAACAGCAACCTCCACCAGGCTTCGCCCCGCCGGAGGACACGGATCTCGCCGAGGACGGTGAAGTCTTCGGCTTCGCCCCACTGGAGGGCGCGGACCTCACCGAGGACGGTGAAGTCCTCGGCGTCTCAGCGGAAGAATAGCTACAGCTGCGCGCCCTGCGCCTCAAGAACCGCAATCTCCAACGGCAAAAGGAGATACTGGAGGCCAAGCGCCAGCGCGTGTCTGCACTAGCCAAGGTGCGACAAATGATACGCGACGAAGAGCAGAAGGCCCAAGACCTCGAACGGGAAATCACGCTGATGCAGCGCGAAGGCCACCTCGGCCTGCAACGCGGGCCACCCCTGCAACAGCACGCGCAAGTGGAAGACCCGCACTTCCCCCAACGCGACTACGCCTTCCTGCACGCCGCGCCATTCCAAGGGGTCAACTACCTCGACGAGCGAAGTCCCCTGGCGCCACATCTGCAAGTGACACCCTGGCCTGCCAACTTCCGGGCTAGGACCTATCCCAAGTACAACGGCAACACGGACCCGGCACAATACATCATGAGTTACCAGGTCGCCATTGCATCTTCCGGAGGGGACAACGCCACAATGGCCAAGTCTTTCATCATCGCCCTCGAAGGCCCAGCTCTCACCTGGTTCACCAGGTTGCCCCCGCTCTCCATTGACTCCTGGAGAAGCCTAAGGGACAAATTCCTGCTCAACTTCCAAGGGTACCGCCCGGACACCGACGCCTTGGCCGAGCTCTCACTCTGCAAGCAGCTGGAAAAAGAGACTCTGCGTGAGTACTACCGCAAGTTTCTAACGCTCAAGTCACAGCTGCCCTCAGTTGACGACCAGATCGCTATTCACTACGCCATCAGCGGCCTTCGCGCCGGCGTCCTATACAGCCACTGCATCAGGGACCCGCCCAAGAACCTCCAAGAATTATATCAGGTATTCGAAAAATATGCCAAATCCGAAGAGCTCCACCAGTGCAAGGTTGAGTCTCAGAGGAAACCCAAAGATGCTCCACAGTCCAGCCACACGTGGACGAGGACTCCACAGCCAGACTCCGGCCGAGACGGCCGTAGTCAGCAGCAGGTGCACAACATTGCCAACCAGCACCCCGCTGGTGACGCCCCTCGCCACCAGGAATATCCCCCCCAGGGCCGCGGAGGTGGAACTCGTGGTAGAGGCCGAGGACGCGCGCCGCCGCCGTGCCGTTTCTACTGCCTCTTCCACGGCGAAGACTGTGCCCACCAAACCAAAGATTGCCCCGAGACGAAGGCCACCAGAGACAGGATGGCACGGGCGCAACCGGCCGACAACCCAAGAGTCGTCGCGCACACTTATCAGCAACACCCTCCACCATACATCCACGCCCCCGCCCCGCATCCACCGCACCACGCTTACCAACACCATCAGGAAGTACAAATCGTACCTCCTCCACCCCCACCTCCCCACCAGCAACAACAAAACATCCCCCACCCCCACGCCCCCAAACAAGAAGACTTCGCCGATCAACCGTATCGCGGAGTCATTCGTATGATTACTGGGGGGGTCCAGTGTCGACTTCGACACCAAGCGACAGAAGCGGGACCACTACTGTAGCATTAACCACGTCGCCATCACCGGCCCAGTCGTGCAGACGAAGTGGTCCCATGTACCGCTAACTTTCGACGCCCGAGACATCGACCTGCGCAGCGCCCCCCATATCGACGCCATGGTCATCAACTGCAGCGTCGCAGGCTGGGACTTGCACAAAGTCCTCGTCGACAACGGCAGTCAGGCGGACATCATTTTTCTCCATGCCTTTGACCGCATGGGCATAAGCCACAGCTTGCTCAAGCCTTTGGACAATCCGTTGTATGGCTTCGGCGGCAAGGGCACTTTTCCTATTAGCAAAATTGAGTTGCCTCTCTCCTTTGGTGTAGCGCCCAATGCCCGAAGCGAGCAAATAACCTTCGACATCGTCGACATGGTCTACCCATACAACGCCATCATGGGCCGGGGCTCCATCAACAAGTTTGAAGCAGCCATTCACAGATTGTACATGTGCATGAAAATACCAGGTCCGTTAGGCGCCATCTCGGTCTTCGACAATCAGCAGACCGCGCGCAATATAGAGCGGGACTTCGTCCCCGGGCAAAGAAATGTGCACTGCCTTTCGGCCCAGCGCGAGGTCCCGGCGCCCGCCAGCCCAATTGAAAAACAACACAAGGCGCAGCTGCAAAGCAACGATGGGACCAAGGCTGTCCCCCTCGACCAGGCCACGCCCAACCAAACAGTCATGATCAGCAAAGACCTCCCCTCGCATGACAAGGAGAAACTCCTGTCCTACTTGTCCAAGAACAAGGACGTCTTCGCTTGGTCAGCCCTCGACCTGGTCGGGGTCAGCCGCTCTATAATCGAGCACAGCTTGGGAATCGACCCCTCGGTGAGACCAAAGAAGCAGCGACTTCGCAAAATGTCCGACAAGAAGACAGAGGCCGCCAAGGCAGAGGTACACCGCCTCCTGTAGGCCAAATTTATCGAGCCAGTGGCCTACCCCACGTGGCTCTCCAACGTGGTAATGGTGCACAAGAAGAGCGACAAGTGGCGAATGTGCATAGACTTCACCAGCCTCAACAAGGCCTGCCCAAAGGACAACTTCCCGTTGCCCCGGATCGACAAAATAGTCGATAGCGCGGCTGGGTGCGAGGTCATGTCACTCCTCGACTGCTTCTCCGGTTATCATCAAATATACATGAAGGAAGAGGACAAGGCCAGCACCAGCTTCATAACACCCTTCGGCACATATTGCTTCATCAGAATGCCGGAGGGACTCAAGAACGCCGGGTCCACTTTCTCCCGGCTCACTAAAACAGTGCTCGAGGGGCAAGTAGGCAGAAACGTGTTCACATACGTGGATGACATCGTCGTCGCCAGCAGGAATAAAGAGGACCACCTCGCAGACCTCGCCGAGACATTTGCGAACATGCGGGACGCACGACTTCGCCTGAACCCCGACAAGTGCGTCTTCGGTGTTCGCCATGGGAAAATTCTGGGTTATCTGGTATCACACCGCGGCATCAAGGCCAACCCAACAAAAATCCAGGCCATTATCAACATGACACCCCCGCAGTCAGCCAGAGAGGTCCAGCGCCTAACGGGCAGATTGGCCGCCCTCAACAGGTTCATTTCCAAATCCGCCGAGCGAAGTCTTCCCTTCCTTAAAACACATTGCGGCGCAAAAGACTTCGCTTGGGGTCCAGAGCAGGCGGCGGCCTTCGCCTCACTAAAACAGTACCTGATGGAATTGGCCGTTCTTACGAGCCCCGAATCTTCGCTGCCACTATTGCTTTACGTCGCGGCTTCGTCGCACGCAGTCAGTGCGGCACTGGTTTAGGAGCAGACAGTAGAGGGCGTGATCAGGCAGTGCCCAGTATACTATGTCTCCGAAGTGCTCACACCATCAAAATGCAACATGATGGAGCTCGAAAAGATTGCAGATGCAGTTGTTATGTCTTCGTGCAAGCTGCGCCACTACTTTGAAGCATTCAAGGTCCGCGTCACCTCAGATAGGGGACTCGGCGAATTATTTAGAAACCCGGAGGCATCGGCACAGATCGCCAAATGGGCGGCCGAACTCTCCGGCTACCATATTACTTTCGAGCCCAGGACAGTGATCAAGTCACAAGTCCTAGCAGACTTCGTCGTCGACTGGACTGGGCCAATAACACAATCGGATCCGTCCGCAGAGAAGGCTTGGACAATCCACTGCGACGGCGCCTGGTGCCATGCAGGGGCAGGCGCTGCGGCAGCATCACCTCACCCGCCGGGGTCAAGCACAGATACGCGGCACGCTTAAGCTTCGCTCTAGAATCTGACAGATGCACAAATAACATAGCAGAATACGAAGCTATCATCCTCGGCCACCGCAAATTAAGAGCCCTCGGCGTCACCACCTGTATAGTCTGAACAGATTCTAAGGTAGTCGCCGGCCAAGTCGAGAAAGACTATGCGGCAAAGGACCCCGCGCTCATGCAGTACCTCGCGGCCATCCGAAGTCTCGAGAAACAATTTAAGGGATTCACATTGCAGCATGTGGACCGGGCCAAGAATGAAGAAGCTGACGCATTGGCCAAGGCAGCCGCCAAAGGTGAAGCCCTACCCTCCGACGTGTTCTACCACGTCATCGGCACGCCAGCCGTCCGCAGCCCTGAAGGGCTCCAAATAACCAACGACAGCGAGGGCCACCGTATGATCAACCTTATCATGACCGAAGACTAGCGGGCGCCAATAACCCTGTACCTATAGGGGTACTATCACCCAATCGACAGCAACGAGGCCAATCGCCTCCACCACCGAAGCCGGGACTTCACACTGGTCGAGGGCCAACTCTATAAAAAGGGGATCAGTCAGCCGATGCTTAAGTGCGTCACCGAGACCGAAGGCGTTCAAATTTTGCGCGAAGTCCACAAGGGGACCTACGGCTCCCACGCAGGCCCCAGGGCCCTAGCGGCAAAGGTGATACGTCAAGGTTTCTACTGGCCCGCCATTATCTGCGCCGCAAATCGAGTTGTCAGATCCTGCGAGGCCTGCCAGAAATTTTCTCCGCACATGGGACGCCCCTCGCAGTTCACGAAGCTGATCGCCCACACGTGGCCCCTTCAGCGCTGGGGCCTAGACATTGTCGGGCCCCTGCCCATGGCTCAGGGGAACCTCAAGTTCACCTTTGTAGCCGTTGAATACTTCACCAAATGGATTGAAGCGAGGGCAGTGTCCACCATCACATCAAAGACAGCCCAGAAATTCTTCTGGCAAAATATTGTTTGCCGCTTCGGAGTACCATCCGAACTCACGGTCGACAACGGCAAGCAGTTCGACAATCAAGATTTGAAAGACTTTTGCTTCTCCATCGGCACCAAGCTTGCCTTCGCCTCCGTGTACCACCCCCAGTCGAACGGAGTCGTGGAGCGCGCCAACAGCAAAATTTTCACAGCTGTTAAGAAAATGCTCCTCGACGACAAGAAAGGCAAATGGCCCGACCTGTTACCCGAAGTGGTCTAGGCACTGAATACAACAGAGTGCAGGGCGACTGGATTTACCCCCTTCCGCCTATTATACGGATCGGAGGCCATGACTCCGCAAGAAATAAAGCATGGGTCGCCTCGGACAGCCGCGTCGGCCGTCCCTGACGTAGACGAGCCGACTTCGAAGGATCTCATCGACGGAGACCGCGTCTTCGCTCTACAGGCTCTGGACAAATACCAAGTCCAGACAAAAGCATGGCGCAACCAGGCAGTCATCCCAAGGGAATTCAGCGAAGGGGACCTCGTACTCGTCCGTACGGCTCGCACGGAATCCAGAGGCAAGTTGGAGCCCCTGTGGGAGGGTCCTTACATTGTCAAGTCGAAGGCCTCCCCCAGCGCATACAGGCTCGCAACGCCAAGCGGCGAAGATTTAGAGCATTCCTGGAACATTGATAACCTGCACAAGTTTTTTGTTTGACTCATCAGGGCCAGCTCGCCCTTGTAATTTGCAAAACAATTTTGTTCTGGCCCGCACTCTTTTCCTCCCGGGGGGTGAGGTTTTTAACGAGGCGGAGTCATGTAATATACAAGAGGAAAATCCCCCACAAAATCCACGTCAAAAAAAGACCACACCGACGGTCTTCGATATTCGATAATACAAAGTCACCGCGAGGGCCAGCGGCAGCCGCCCTCGCGTGCGACAAATCCGCGCAGAAGTCGCCTAAGGGTGCAGCCGGATTCGCACAATAAGTGCAAAAAATTCGTAGTCTTCCGCGAAGACTATCCACGCAGAAGTCGCCTAAGGGTGCAGCCGGATTAGCACAATAAGTGCGAAAAAATCGTAGTCTTCCGCGAAGACTATCTGCGCAGAAGTCGCCTAAGGGTGCAGCCGGATTAGCACAATATGTGCGAAAAAATCGTAGTCTTCCGCGAAGACTATCCACGCAGAAGTCGCCTAAGGGTGCAGCCGGATTAGCACAATAAGTGCGAAAAAATCGTAGTCTTCCGCGAAGACTATCCGCGCAGAAGTCGCCTAAGGGTGCAGCCGGATTAGCACAATGTGCAAAAAAATCGTAGTCTTCCGCGAAGACTATCCGCGCAGAAGTCGCCTAAGGGTGCAGCCGGACTAGCACAACACGTGCAGAAAATCGAACGAAGACTATCCACGCACAAGTCGCCTAAGGGTGTAGCCAGACTAGCACAATAAGTACGACGAGTCGACTACAACGATACAGCCGGACGAAGTCCGTGAAAAGACTGACTACATGCGCACCAAACCAACAAACAAAATACACCAAACCAAGTACATAACGCCCTCATGAACATAGCCGAGTGTGCGAAGGCACACAACCTCATCATATAAGCCTTACACATGTACAAGCGAGGGCATCACACTCTACATCGGCTCAACCTTCGGAATAATCCCCATCTCCCTATAGTTAAATAACATTATCCTAAGCTCCTCACCCGCAAAAAGACTTCGCAACTCCCCCTCACCTGTACTCATAGCGGCCGGCAAGGACAACAGTTCCTGCTTGCCAGCCCCACTCACGCGAAGCCGACCGCCCTCCGCCCCGCTCACCCTACGCTTCGCAGCCGCCCTTCGCCGCCTATGCCCAGCACTCGAACCAGGAACAACTTCAGCGTCCGTGGCATGCGGCGAGGCCTCCGCCGCTGCCACGTCCAAGGCCACAAAATAGTCCAAGTCCTCGTCCGACGACTCTTCGGTCCACTCAACAGAGCTCCCAGAGTCACCAAACTCAGAAAATTTAGATGCAGACTCATCAGATTTATTCCCATCATCCACGGTCGAAGCCGCCATATATTTAGCAGTAGCGGTTGCGTGCGCAGGCCCAAAATCTTGAACCTGCGCAGCAACCAAGGTTCAGCAACAAGCATCCAAAAATTCCTAACTACCTACACCCACTAGGCCACCTGCAAAGACCCAGCCGTCGCGGGAGCCCCCGCTGTCGCCTCCGCAGCCACCGACATAGGATCCTCAGTCTCCGGCGCAGCAGTTGGCGACGGGCCTCCGCCGGCCGCAGCGGCTACGGGGGCGTCAGGAACGCCTTCGGCGGTTTCCGGGGGCGGCTCCAGGACGGCCTCGGGCACAGCCGCAGCCGGGCTCGGCTCCGGGCCAGGCAGCGCGCTATTCAAGGCCCCGAAGTCTTCCACCACCTCGCCACGCGCCGCCTGAGACACAGCACACAGATTCAGCAAACCCACATGTAACCCACACGCAACAAACACTAAGCAAACGCCGAACATTACCTGACTCCTCGCCTTCTCGGCCCGCTCCCTGACCACCTCCCGACCGTGGGGGCCCCACATATGGTCATAGAGGGCTCCGGCGGATTCCTTCACTATAGCGTCCTCAACCTTGTAGACATCACGATCGAAATCTTCATCCACATGGTCAAAGACCTCATAATGCCGGCACCCTTCGCGGGATAGCACGTTCATCGCCCCCTCGCAGGTGACCAGGGAGGCGTAGGACATAAACCCCTCCATAATAGTGGGGAGAGCCAGCAGCTCCTCTTGTATCCACTCGAAGCAGCAAAGTCCGGGCTCGCGATCCGGCACTTCGAAGTCAGCAGTCCGCGCGCCCAGATCATGGTATGAGTCCACAAGCTACTTGCGCGTCCGCTCAGCCTCCGAGCGCGTCGAAGCCTCGGCCCTCTCCACTTGAGCCTGCAGTGCGGTGAGCCGCCCCTCCAACTCCTCGGCACGCTGCCTGGAAAGACTCCCCTCCGCCCGCGCCAAGTTGACCTCCACCTGCGCAGCTTGCGCCTTGGCAAGGGCCTCATTAGCCTCCCTCCTTTCTTTCGCCAGTTAGCGCCGGAGGTCTGTCCTTTCACCCTCCAGCGCGGCCACCTTATCCGCCAGCTTGCGGCATCTGCTGTCGGTGGCCGATTTATCCCGGACGGCGTCAGCATGTTGCGTCCGAAGTCCCTCGGCTTCGGCAGACACAACCGCCGTCAGGGCGCCCGACGCCGTGCGGTCAGCGAATTCAACCGCTTGCAAAAACACATAAGACCACAGCCCCAGCAAAGCTGGTAAAAAACAGAAGTCTAGCTCAACGTACCTGACTTAGCGCCTCCTTCAGCTCCTTCAACCGGTGGGACACGGCACCCGCCTCTTCCATGACGGCAGTGAGTGCCGGTATCTCGCCGCCGGCACCAACAGCACCGCCCTTCGCCCTTGGCGCTTCGGCGGCCGCCGTAGTCGCCACAGCAGACGGAACAAGGAGAAGTCGGCCTTCGTCCGACCCTGCGACGTATCAACAACGTTAAAAAAAACTCGCGCCAACGGCCTACCAACAAGGTAATCGTCCACACTGATGTCGGTGGCGAAGTCGGCGACACGCTTGCCCGGCGGCGGCAACCCTCGGGCCGCCTTCACGATATCCGGCACCCTGCCGAGCGCAGGGGCAGCCTTCGCCGACTTGGAGCCGCCGGCGGTAGCCACCTTCGCAGCCTCCGGCGCCCTGCTGGATGCAGGGACGGCCGACTTCGCCGCCAGCGGCGGCTGGCCTCCGCCAGGGGCAGTAGCCTTCACAGCACCCCGCTGCCGCTTCGTCCTGGCCTCATGAAGCCTGACGACCGCCTGGCACTTCTGTGCAGCTCCTTGGCGAGCCTTGTCCATCACTGCCGACACAACAACAACAATATTCCGCCCGTAAGGAAACACTTTCCAATGACGATCCATGCGAGATGTAAAAAAGTCTTCGCCGGCCGCGCGGGAGACAGGAACATCCTTAGGCCACCAACCCCCGGTAACCCTCAGCATTCGCGCCGAAGACTACCGGAGCTCGGGCGAAGACATCCTTTCCCCCGGGGCCGCGCATGTCCTCATCAATTCTCTAGCAAAACCTTCGGAAACCCCAAATCCTCCCATAGCAGTACCTAATTTCCTCTTCTTAGAGGACGGGGCGGCCGCCGGCGCGGGGTCGTCTCCAGTCTCTACCGCCGGCTTCTTCCCGCGATGATCCACATCGTCTTGGCCGGGATAACCGCCATACGGCAGACGATTCAGCTCAAAAACCCTGTTCAAGCGGTCATTCGACCCGCGGATATCCCAGCTACGCTGCCCCTCCTTCTTCGGCACGTAACGACCAACGATCCGCACCGCCCCATTCTCTGCCTCACGCACAAAGGCGGCCGGGGCACGGCCATGCAAATCCAACGCGAAGGCAGGACTTCGCACCAGCTTCCCACCATGGGAAGGCATCTGGCGAGGGCATACTTCGCCCAACGCCCAGCCATGAGCCAAAGGCCATACCCCATAAGCCACGAACTCCTCAACCAAATCACGCCCGCTACTCAAGCCGACGGCGCACCGAAGGGCCCCTTCGTTCGCGTCCTCCTCCGCCACTTCAAACGACGGGTAGGCTAAATAGAAATGTGAGCACATCTCGGACACGGGGAGCCCCGGATGGTCTTCGACGGTACCCTCTGCGACATAGAACCAAAACTCTTGCCAATTGCCCCACTTGTTGCGGGCGCAAGGGACCAACTCTACTACCTCCATCGTGGTCTTGTCGGTCTTCGGCGTAAATGTACAAGACCCAAACTGGGCAACTTCATTCCCAATCATCCTCTTCTGCTAGTGCAGGCAATAGTTCTTTGCGAAGACTTCGACTGATGGTTGTCCGCCGTATGAAGTCGTCGCCCAGACATACTTCGACAGAGCCACCATGGCGTTTGGAGTAAGTTGATGGATCTGAACGTTAAATTTGCGCAATACTTCACCCACAAATCGGTGCGCAGGCAGGCGAAGACCAGCGGCAAAGAACGCCTCGAACACAACCAACTCGCCCTCTGGCTCGGGGACCTCCTCCATCCTCGGGACACGAGCGACTCCCCCGCCAAAGTATCCAAGCTGCTGCATCTCGTGCACGCGAACCGAGGACATCCGCGACACACCAAAATCCACCGTTTCGCCGGCGCGCAACTCCTCCGCCGCAACTGCACTCAGCGTCTCCTCAGACGACGCGTCGACCGGCGGCATAGCGGCAGCAGAAGAAGAAGAGGTCGGCATCGCTACGTACCGGCGGCGGCGGCGGGCGGTCTACTTCACTCGGGCCAGATCTCCGGCGAACAGAGGCAAGGAGGGCAAACGATCAGCAGAACGGCAGGAAAAGGCGGCTAGGGTTTTCACGAAGCGCGGAAAGACAGAGTTCAAACCGCGCCGCCGCCCGTCCCCTTTTATACACAGAGCGTGGCGCTTCGAAAAACCCGTAGTCCAACAGTACGACGTCAACTCAACGGTCATGTCAAAAACCCCCGCGGAACCACTTCGAGCGAGGGCAGCGTCTCCGCCATCTAGCGACGTCTTCGGCACCAGATGACTTAGTCGAACTGGTCCCTCGGAGGGCAAATATTGGGGCGAAGGCGAACACGCCACCCTTCGCTCCACGCCTTCGCCGCAGTCGTCGGACCAGCGAAGGCAAGACAACAGGCGAGCCCACCCTTCGTCCCACTAATCATCAGGCGAAGACCTGTGACGAGGTCGTCCCAACATTGTGATTTCGTCCAGGACAGAGGCCCACGTGTAATCCGGCCCATTGTAACAGGCCCTGCGTGGCCGCTGCGCATTACGGGCCTAATTTATAAAGGCATCCCTGTAATTACAGTCTGTAACCCCGCTTTATGGGAATATTCCGGGGATAACCTAGATGCTTGAGGGCACATGCGTCCTTAACACAGGACGCTGGGCGCTCAGGTACTTATAAATACCCCCGCACAGTGCCCTTACGCGGCCGGATGAACAGAGCTTTTGCCATCACGTACTAAAACCCTGTTTGCGCTATCACACCCCCCCAGTTGGATCACCTTGCGCCTGAGAGCGAGTTCCAACAACGCCCTTGGCTGATTAACTAGGAAAGCTAGTGGATGACTACCTTACTCGAAAGGGGCAAGGGCAGTAGGGGAGTGGTCAGTGTAGGGAGGTCCTTGGGTTGATTTTGCTGCGATGGCGGTCAGGCGAGGGATTCCTGCACTGGAGCTTTCTATAAACTGTAGCAGGTTTTCCTGAAGGTAGTGAAACTTTGTAAAGGCCTCGTAGTGTTACCCAGCCTCGCTTCCTTGGTAGAGGTGTATGGGATTCATGACCCCTTGGCAGATGGGTAACACGGCTTGTGGGTAAAGATGCGCAACCTCTGCAGAGTGTAAAACTGGTAAACTAGTCGTGCTCACGGTCATGAGCAGCTCGGACCCTCACATGATTAATTTATGGAACCTAAATTCAATTTGTCATTTGCATTTGCATGGGATTATTCATTAATTTTTTCTATTATTTATTATGGTTTGGTATTGACTTACAATTAGTAACTGTTAATAAAACTTTGACCAACTTATAAAAGCAATGCTCAGCTTCAACCTTTATTTTGTTGTTCAGCCTTACATGTCACATGAACTCCCACCTTTGGTGAGTTCATACCATATTATTTCCCACAACTTGTTGAGCGATGAACATGTGTGAGCTCACTCTTGCTGTCTCACATCCCCCACAAGAGAAGTTTAGGTGGTTCAAGAGGAGCCACACCGCGAGGAGTTCGATTCGATCTAGGTGGCGTCTCCTAGTTGACTTTCTGGCGCCAAGGATATATTTTAGATCCCGTTATATTTATCTTTTATTTTTGTAAGTCTTCCGCTATGTAATAAGTACTCTGATTGTTGTGACATTTATCTCTATACACTCTGTTATTATATATGTTGTCTTTTTTGGCGCATGTATGAGATGCACCCAACTTTGTCCCTTAAACCCAGGATGTTACAAAGGGCAGCCACTACTCTTATTAATCTATCAACTATTGGATACATGGAACTATTACATAGTTTAACAAGGTATTTCATTAAATTATCAAGTGATGGTAATGTATTTAGCTTTCGATGATATACATCAAGCTGATAATGTGAAAGTTGGCGCACCAGTTAGGACCTTTATTGATTGGAAAATCAATATGATAGTATTTTTTACTAACTG
Organism: Zea luxurians; assembly: GCA_029449295.1. Taxonomy (NCBI): domain Eukaryota; kingdom Viridiplantae; phylum Streptophyta; class Magnoliopsida; order Poales; family Poaceae; genus Zea; species Zea luxurians. Next base: position 121,526,026 of record JAOPSE010000009.1, read on the forward strand.
TATATCTTTAATGTACCAAAAGTGTCACTTCTTGGATCCAAAGAAGCACAAAGCGACAAAAGCTCTGTCGCTTGGGAGTTGAAGAGTTATTGTGTTAGCATGCTTGTTTCTAGATTTGGTGACATCAGGCTCTCAACATGGAATAGAATAAGAATTCTAGTTCTTTACAATTTGTCCTGGTCCACGATTTTATTTTCTAGATAATTGATTTGTTGAACTAAGTTGTGGTGTAGTAGCAATACCAAAATAATAAATAATGTGTCTTAATGAATGGCCGCCTGACGAGATTCAACTTTTGTAAAAAAACTTTATTATCCATGAGGCCGCTGACGTATTTTTAAGAGAATTCAAAATTCAACTAGCCCTGAAAATCCACGAAAATTCCTCAACTTGCATAAGTACATGACAAATTTATCGCGCACACAACAACTATCAGGTGATAATTTTGACTGATTTTCATCGATTTTGTTAGTAACGAGGATTTTGATGCTTTAAAAAATATTCCATCTTTTATTTGGATAGACAGATTTATTTGACCAACGAAAAACTCTATGATCAATACGGTGTGTATATATATTTATATATAGCTGAGGGTTTGAGGCACGTACATGCATTCCCTCGTACTAACACTATGTCCTTTAGTTAGTCATCAATTGATAAACACAGATATAAATAAATAAGATTACACACTTATAACTTAACTGGTATTATGACCTTCTAACTTATCTTCACTTGTTATGGGAGAGTTATGGTCTTGTCTAGTCCACATTTATTAAATATTAACTAGCATACTAACACTGATCTCGGAGAGGGGATGAGTCGATGGCGGTGGAGGTATGAATGAGGGAGAGAACGAGGTCAGAGAGAGGGGAAGACTTAGGGCAGCAGGGTTGTGGAAGGAGTGGGAAGGATGGAGGATAATTAAAATAATATTGTTGTCGGGGACCATAATTAGGGGTACCCACAAGACTCCTAATCTCAGCTGGTAACCCCCATCAGCACAAAGCTGCAAAGGCCTGATGGGCGCGATTAAGGTCAAGGCTCAGTCCACTCAAGGGACACGATCTCGCCTCGCCCGAGCCCAGCCTCGGGCAGCCGACCCCGGAGGATTCACGTCTCGCCCGAGGGCCCCCTCAAGCAACGGACACACCTTTGGCTCGCCCGAGGCCCAGTCTTCGCAGAGAAGCAACCTTGGCCAGATCGCCACGCCAACCGACCGTATCGCAGGAGCATTTAATGCAAGGATCGCCTGACACCTTATCCTGACGCGTGCTCTTCAGTCGACAGAGCCGAATTGACCGCAGTCACTTCGCCGCTCCACTGGCCGACCTGACAAGAAAACAGCGTCGCCTGCCCCACTCCGACTGTCGTGCCACTCGCTAGAGTGAGGTCGACGGCGGCCAAGTCCAGCCTCGGGCAACATAGGAAGCTCCGCCTTGCCCGACCCCAGGGTTCGGCCCCCGTCTCGGCCTCGGACGATGGACTCCGCCTCGCCCGACCCCAGGGTTTGGACTCAACCACGACTTAGAAGACGATGAACTCCGCCTCGCCCAACCCCAGGGCTCGGACTCAGCCTCGGCTCCGGAAGACGACGGACTCCGCCTCGCCCGACCCCAGGGCTCGGACTCAGCCTCGGCTCCGAAAGACGACAGACTCCGCCTCGCCCGACCCCAGGGCTCGGACTCAACCTCGACCTCGAAGGAATCGCCACCTCGCCCAAACTCGGGTCTGGACCAGCCACGTCGCCAGGGGGCCATCATTACCCTGCCCCTAGCTAGCTCAGGCTACGGGGAACAAGACCGGGTCCCATCTGGCTCGCCCAGTAAACAAGTAATGATGACACCCCGCACGCTCCATGACGACGGCAGCTCCCAGCCCCTTACGACAGCAAGGAGACATCAGCAAGGATCCGACAGCCCCGACAGCTGTACTTCCGTAGGGCTCTAGTGCTCCTCCGACGGCCACGACATCACATGAACAGGGTGCCAAAACCTCTCCGACTGCCACGACGACATGTACTTAGGGCTCTAGCTCCTCTCTGCTAGACACGTTAGCACACTGCTACACCCCCCATTGTACACCTGGACCCTCTCCTTACGCCTATAAAAGGGAGGTCCAGGGCTCCCGTACGAGAAGGTTGGCCGCGCGGGATAACGGGCCGACGCATAAGGCTCTCGCTCTCACTCTCTCTCCCACGTGAACGCTTGTAACCCCCTACTGCAAGCGCATCCATCCGCCCTAGGCGCAGGACAACACGAAGGCCGCGGTTTCCCCTTACTGTTCTCCCCCCTTTGTGTCCCGTCTCGCGCCAACCCATCTGGGCTGGGACACGCAGCAACAATTTACTCGTCAGTCTAGGGACCCCCGGGGTCGAAACGCCGACAGTTGGCGCGCCAGGTAGGGGTCTGCTGTGTGTTGACGAACAGCTTCCCGTCAAGCTCTAGATGGGTAGTCTCCAGCAACCTTTCCAACCCGGGATGATGCTTCGTTTCGGAAGTCTTGAGTTCATGTCCCTCGACGGCAGCTACGACATGATACTCCTTCCTCTGCCGCACGACAGCGACAATGGCGGCCATCAGCCCGCCCGTCGGCGGCGGAATCAACGACGTCTTCGCCACATGGTGGAAGAACAACATCCAGGTTTGTCCCGTCACCTCCCCCATCGACGGGGCAACCATGGCCAAGCAGGAGGCGGCACCTCGTCGGCTGTCGAGCAAGTCGACGACGCCGGCGCCCCAGCGGGGGACACGGCGGGCTTCGACCTTGCGTCTAAGACAAAGACGAGCGTCGTTTCTCCGCAACACGCCAACACCAAGCAGACGGACGACGCCAGCACGCTCGCGAAGGACTTGCTAGACGTCGCCCTCGTACCTGAGACAACGGTGCAGTCCGCCCCTGACGCGACTTCGTCATGGCCCGTCAACCAAGAGGTACCGACCGATTCCCATCTCGTGCCTTTTGGATTTAGCTTCGACCCACCAAGCGACTTCGCTTCGGTGGAAGCCTCCATAGAGGCATGTACCAACCCTCCGGGGTACCATATGCGGTCGCCCTAGGACAGACTGATGGCCGTCTCGACCTACGGACCCTCGGGTTCCGAGGAAGATTACGAGCCCGACTTTTGTTAGGATTTCTCCGGGCTCGGTAACCCCAGTGCCATGCGAGACTTCATGACCGCATGCGACTACTGCCTCTCCGATTGTTCCGATGGTAGCCGCAGCTTCGGCGATGAGGACTGCGGCCCGAGTCGTGAATGTTTCCACGTCGATCTAGGGGGTCCCGACGAAGGCAACCATCTTGGTATGCCGGAAAACGGTGATCCCCCTAGGCCTGCGCCTCGCGTTGACATCCTTCGGGAGCTAGCTGTGGTCTCAGTCCCAGCGGGGGGTCAGGACGCACAGCTCGAGCAAATCCGCGAGATGCAGGCCAGGCTCGATGAGGGAGCAGGAACACTTGAGCAGTTCCGGCGAAACATCGGGCAGGAATGGGCAGGCCAAGCTCTGGCCGAAGAAGCACATCATCTACCCTAGGGCATCTAGCACCGCATTGCCGACGACGTCAGGGCAAGGCCGCCACCGGCTTCCAGTGGGGTCGGCTAGAACCTGGCTGCAGCAGCAATACAACTCCGCGCGATGCCGGAACCATCGACCATCGAAGGGCGGCGTATCCAGGGAGAGCTCAAGAATCTCCTAGAGGATGTCGCGGTCCGACAGGCCAAAAGCTCTGCCTCCCGAAGGCAGGGGTACCCCTCAGAGCATCGCGCCGTAACTTCCCGATTCGTGCGAGAAGCCTCGGTCCACATCGGGCGCACATGCAACACGGCGCCTGCGGCCCCGGGTCGCCTCGGCAACGAGCACCACCACCGCGACCGTCGAGCCCACCTCGATGAGAGGGTGCGCCGAGGCTACCACCCCAGGCATGGAGGACGCTACGACAGCGGGGAGGATCGGAGCCCCTCGCCCGAACCACCCGGTCCGCAGGCTTTCAGCCGGGCCATACGACGGGCGCCGTTCCCGACCCGGTTCCGAACCCCGACTACCATCACAAAGTACTCGGGGGAGACGAGGCCGGAACTGTGGCTCGCGGACTACCGACTGGCCTACCAGCTGGGTGGAACGGACGATGACAACCTCATTATCTGCAACCTCCCCCTGTTCCTCTCCGACACCGCTCGAGCCTGGCTGGAGCATCTGCCTCTGGGGCAGATCTCCAACTAGGACGACCTGGTCCAAGCCTTCGCCGGCAACTTCCAGGGCACGTACGTGCGCCCTGGGAACTCCTGGGATCTCCGAAGCTGCTGCCAGTAGCCGGGAGAGTCTCTCCGGGACTACATCCGGCGATTCTCGAAGCAGCGCACCGAGCTGCCCAACATCACCGACTCGGACGTCATCGGCGCGTTCCTCGCCGGCACCACCTGCCGCGACCTGGTGAGCAAGCTGGGTCGCAAGACCCCCACCAGGGCGAGCGAGCTGATGGACATCACCACCAAGTTCGCCTCTGGCCAGGAGGCGGTTGAGGCCATCTTCCGGAAGGACAAGCAGCCCCAGGGCCGCCAGCCGGAAGACATCCCTGAGGCGTCCGCTCAGCGCGGCACCAAGAAGAAGAACAAGAAGTCGCAAGCGAAACGCGACGCCACCGACGCAGACCTTGTCGCCGCTGCTGAGTTTAAGAACCCTCGGAAACCTCCTGGAGGTGCCAATCTCTTTGATAAGATGCTCAAGGAGCCGTGCCCCTATCATCAGGGGCCCGTCAAGCACACCCTTGAGGAGTGCGTCATGCTTCGGCGCCACTTTCACAAGGTCAGGCCACCTGCGGAAGGTGTTAGGGCCCACAACAACGACAAGAAGGAGGATCACAAGGCAGAGGAGTTCCCCGAGGCCCACGACTGCTTCATGATCTACGGTGGGCAAGTGGCCAACGCCTCGGCTCGGCACCGCAAGTGAGAGCGTCGGGAGGTCTGCTCGGTAAAGGTGGTGGCGCCAGTCTACCTAGACTGGTCCGACAAGCCCATCACCTTCGACCAGGCTGATCACCCCGACCGCGTGCCGAGCTCGGGGAAATATCCGCTCGTCGTCGACCCCGTCATCGGCAACGTCAGGCTCACCAAGGTCCTCATGGACGGAGGCAGCAGCCTCAACATCATCTACGCTGAGACCCTCGGGCTCCTCCAAATCGATCTGTCCTCGATTCGGACAGGCGCGATGCCTTTTCACGGGATCATCCCCAGGAAACGCGTTCAACCCCTCAGACAACTCGATCTGCCTGTCTGCTTCGGGACTCCCTCCAACTTCTGAAGGGAAACCCTCATGTTCGAGGTGGTCGGGTTCCGAGGAACCTACCACGCAGTACTGGGGAGGCCATGCTACGCCAAGTTCATGGCCGTCCCCAACTACACCTACCTCAAGCTCAAGATGTCGGGCCCCAACGGGGTCATCACCATCAGCCCCACGTACCGACACGCGTACGAATGCGACGTGGAGTGCGTGGAGTACGCCGAGGCCCTCGCCGAATCTGAGGCCCTCATCGCCGACCTTGAGAGCCTCTCCAAGGAGGCGCCAGATGCGAAGCGCCACACCGGCAACTTCGAGCCAGCAGAGACGGTTAAGTCCGTCCCTCTCGACCCCAGCAACGACGCCTCCAAGCAGATCCGGATCGGCTCTAAGCTCGACCTCAAATAGGAAGCTGTGCTCGTCGACTTTCTCTGCGTGAACGCCGAAGTCTTTGTGCGAAGTCCCTCGGACATGCCTGGCATACCGAGGGATGTCGCCGAGCACTCGCTGGATATTCGAGCTGGAACCCGACCCGTGAAGCAACCTCTGCGCCAATTCGACGAAGAAAAGCACAGAGCCATAGGCGAGGAGATCCACAAGCTGATGGCCACAGGGTTCATCAAAGAGGTATTCCATCTCGAATGGCTTGCCAATCCTGTGCTTGTGAGAAAGAAAGGAGGGAAATGGCGGATGTGTGTAGACTACACCGGTCTAAACAAAGCATGTCCGAAGGTTCCCTACCCTCTGCCTCGCATCGATCAAATCGTGGATTCCACTGCTGGATGCGAAACCCTGTCTTTCCTCGATGCCTACTCAGGGTGTCACCAAATTAGGATGAAAGAGTCCGACCAGCTCGCGACTTCTTCCATCACACCTTTTGGCATGTACTGCTACATTACTATGCCATTTGGTTTGAGGAATGCGGGTGCGACGTACCAAAGGTGCATGAACCACGTGTTCGGAAAGCACATTGGTCGAACGGTCGAGGCTTACGTCGATGACATCGTAGTCAAGACGAGGAAAGCCTCTCCGACCTTGAAACGACATTCAAGTGTCTCAAGGCGAAAGGCGTAAAACTCAATCCCGAGAAGTGCGTCTTTGGGGTCCCCCGAGGCATGCTCTTGGGGTTCATCGTCTCCGAGCGGGGCATCGAGGCCAACCCAGAGAAAATCGCGGCCATCACCAACATGGGGCCCACTAAGGACTTGAAAGGCATACATAGGGTCATGGGATGTCTTGCGGCTCTGAGCCGCTTCATCTCGCGCCTCGGCGAAAGAGGCCTACCTCTGTACCGCCTCTTAAGAAAGACTGAGTGCTTCACTTGGACCCCCGAGGCCGAGTGAAAGTCGCCTAGGGGGGTGAATAGGGCGAATCTGAAATTTACAACTTAATCACAAACTACAAGCTGGGTTAGCGTTAGGAATATAAACGAATCCACAAGAGAGGGCGCAAAACAAATCGTAAGCGAATAAGAAGTGTGACACGTGGATTTGTTTTACCGAGGTTCGGTTCTTGCAAACCTACTCCCCGTTGAGGAGGCCACAAAGGCCGGGTCTTTTTCAACCCCTTCCCTCTCTCTCAAACGGTCCCTCAGACCGAGTGAGCTTCTCTTCTCAAATTAACCGGGAACAAAACTTCCCCGCAAGGACCACCACACAATTGGTGTCTCTTGCCTTGGTTAAAATTGAGTTTTGATCACAAGAACAAATGAGAAAGAAAAGCAAGCGATCCAAGCGCAAGAGCTCAAATGAACACGACAAATCACTCTCACTAATCACTAAAGCTTTTGTGGAGTTGGGAGAGGACTTGATCACTTGGGTGTGCTTTGGAATGAATGCTAGAGCTCTTGTAAGGTGTAGAAGTGTAGAAACTTGGATGCATTGAATGTGAGGTGGTTGGGGTATTTATAGCCCCAACCACCACAAAGTGGCCGTTGGAAGTGTGCTGTCGTATGGCGCACCGGACAGTCCGGTGCGCCACCAGACACTGTCCGGTGCGCCAGCCACGTCAGCAGACCGTTGGGGTTCGACCATTGAGCTCTGACTTGTGGGCCCACCAGGATGTCCGGTGGTGCACCGGACAGGCACTGTAGGCTGTCCGGTGTGCCACCCGCGCGTGCTCTGCTCCTCTGCACGCGCTGGCGCGCATTTAATGCTCTGCAGGTGACCGTTGGCGCGTGAACTAGCCGTTGCCCGCTGTCACACCGGACAGTCCGGTGTGCACCGGACATGTCCGGTGAATTATTGCGGACGAAATCCCGAAGCTGGCGAGTTCCAGAGCCGCTCTCCTCTAGGGCATCGGACACTGTCCAGTGTACACCGGACAGTCCGGTGAATTATAGCGGAGTGCCTCTGGATTTTCCCGAAGGTAAGGAGTTCAGCTTGGAGTACCCTGGTGCACCGGACACTGTCCGGTGGCACACCTGACAGTCCGGTGCGCCAGACCAGGGTGCCTTCGGTTATCCCTTGCTCCTTTTTGTTGAACCCTTTTCTTGGTCCTTTTATTGGCCTTTTGTGAACCTTTGGCACCTGTATAACTTATAGACTAGAGCAAACTAGTTAGTCCAATTATTTGTGTTGGGCAATTCAACCACCAAAATCACTTAGGAAAATAGGTGTAAGCCTAATTCCCTTTCAATCTCCCCCTTTTTGGTGATTGATGCCAACACAAACCAAAGCAAGTATAGAAGTACATAATTGAACTAGTTTGCATAATGTAAGTGCAAAGGTTGCTTTGAATTTGAGCCAATATTAATAATTATAAAATGCACATGGATTGTTTCTTTCTTATTTAACATTTTGGACCACGCTTGCACCACATGTTTTGTTTTGCAAATTCTTTTGTAAATTCTTTTCAAAGTTCTTTTGCAAATAGTCAAAGGTAAAGGAATAAGATTTTGCGAAGCATTTTTCAAGATTTGAAATTTTCTCCCCCTGTTTCAAATGCTTTTCCTTTGACTTAAACAAAACTCCCCCTCAATAGATTCTCCTCTTAGTGTTCAAGAGGGTTTGAAGATACCAATTTTTGAAATCCCCTCTTTTAAACACAATAAGATACCAATTTGAAAATTATCAATCGAAAAATTTTAAAATTAGGGTGGTGGTGCGGTCCTTTTGCTTTGGGCTATACTTTCTCCCCCTTTGGCATGAATCGCTAAAAACGGATACTTAGAGTGAAATATAAGCCCTTGTTAAGCTACTTACTCCCCTTTGGCAAATAAAATATGAGTGAAGATTATACCAAAGTCGGAGTCCTTTTGCTTCATGCTCTCTCCCCCAAAGATGAAGAGTGGCACAGAGTGACGGCGAAGGATGAGTTACGGAGTGGAAGCCTTTGTCCTTGCCGAAGACTCAAATTCCCTTTCAATACACCTATGACTTGGTTTGAAATTCACTTGAAAACATATTAGTCATAGCATATATAAAAGAGACATGATCAAAGGTATATTCATGATCTATGTGTGCAAGATATCAAAAGAAATTTCTAGAAACAAGAATATTGAGCTCATGCCTAAGTTTGGTAAAAGTTTGTTCATCTAGTGGCTTGGTAAAGATATCGGCTAATTGATCTTTAGTGTTAATATAAGCAATCTCGATATCCCCCTTTTGTTGGTGATCCCTAAGAAAATGATATCGAATGGTTATGTGTTTAGTGCGGCTATGCTCAACAGGATTATCCGCCATGCGGATTGCACTCTCATTATCACATAAAAGAGGAACTTTGGTTAATTTGTAACCATAGTCCTGCAGGGTTTGCCTCATCCAAAGCAATTGCGCGCAACAATGACCTGCGGCAATGTACTCGGCTTCGACGGTTGAAAGAGCGACCGAATTTTGCTTCTTTGAAGCCCAAGACACCAAGGACCTTCCCAAGAACTGGCAAGTCCCCGATGTGCTCTTTCTATTAATCTTACACCCTGCCCAATCGGCATCCGAATAACCAATTAAATCAAATGTGGATCCCCAAGGGTACCAAAGCCCAAACTTAGGAGTATAAGCCAAATATCTCAAGATTCGTTTTATGGCCGTAAGGTGAGATTCCTTAGGGTCGGATTGGAATCTTGCACACATGCATACAGAAAGCATAATATCCGGTCGAGATGCACATAAATAGAGTAGTGAACCTATCATCGACCGGTATACCTTTTGATCGACGGATTTACCTCCCGTGTCGAGGTCGAGATGCCCATTGGTTCCCATGGGAGTCTTGATGGGCTTGGCATCCTTCATTCCAAACTTGTTTAGAATGTCTTGAGTATACTTCGTTTGGCAAATGAAGGTGCCCTCTTGGAGTTGCTTGACTTGGAATCCTAGAAAATACTTCAACTCCCCCATCATCGACATCTCAAATTTTTGTGTCATGATCCTACTAAATTCCTCAAATGTAGATTCGTTAGTAGACCCAAATATGATATCATCAACATATATTTGGCATACGAACAAATCATTTGCAAGAGTCTTAGTAAATAAAGTAGGATCGGCTTTCCGACTTTGAAGCCATTAGCAATAAGGAAATCTCTAAGGCATTCATACCATGCTCTTGGGGCTTGCTTGAGCCCATAAAGCGCCTTAGAGAGCCTATAGACATGGTTAGGGTACTCACTGTCTTCAAAGCCGGGAGGTTGCTCAACGTAGACCTCTTCCTTGATTGGTCCGTTGAGGAAGGCACTCTTCACGTCCATTTGATAAAGCTTGAAGCCATGGTAAGTAGCATAGGCTAATAATATGCGAATTGACTCAAGCCTAGCTACGGGTGCATAGGTTTCACCGAAATCTAAACCTTCGACTTGTGAATACCCCTTGGCCACGAGTCGAGCTTTGTTCCTTGTCACCACACCATGCTCGTCTTGCTTGTTGCGGAAGACCCATTTGGTTCCTACAACAGTTTGATTAGGACGTGGAACTAAGTGCCATACCTCGTTTCTAGTGAAGTTGTTGAGCTCCTCTTGCATCGCCATCACCCAATCCGAATCTTGGAGTGCATCCTCTACCCTGTGTGGCTCAATAGAGGAAACAAACGAATAATGCTCACAAAAATGTGCAACACGAGATCTAGTGGTTACCCCCTTATGAATGTCGCCGAGGATGGTGTCGACGGGGTGATCTTGTTGTATTGCTTGGTGGACTCTTGGGTGTGGCGGCCTTGTAACTTCCTCATCCTCCTTGTCTTGATTAATTGCATCTCCCCCTTGATCATTGCCGTCATCTTGAGGTGGCTCATCTTTTTTATTTTCTCCTTCATCAACTTGAGCCTCGTCCTCATTTTGAGTTGGTGGAGATGCTTGCATGGAGGAGGATGGTTGATCTTGTGCATTTGGAGGCTCTTCGGATTCCTTAGGACACACATCCCCAATGGACATGTTCCTTAGCGCGATGCACGGAGCCTCTTCTTCACCTATCTCATCAAGATCAACTTGCTCTACTTGAGAGCCGTTAGTCTCATCAAACACAACGTCACAAGAAACTTCAACTAGTCCTGAGGACTTGTTAAAGACTCTATATGCCCTTGTGTTTGAGTCATATCCTAGTAAAAAGCCTTCTACAGTCTTAGGAGCAAATTTAGATTTTCTACCTCTTTTAACAAGAATGAAGCATTTGCTACCAAAGACTCTAAAATATGAAATATTTGGCTTTTTACCGGTTAGGAGTTTATAGGATGTCTTCTTAAGGATTCGGTGAAGATATAGCCGGTTGATGGCGTAGCAAGCGGTGTTGACCGCCTCAGCCCAAAATCGATCCGGCGTCTTATACTCATCAAGCATGGTCCTTGCCATGTCCAATAGAGTTCTATTCTTTCTCTCCACTACACCATTTTGTTGTGGCATGTAGGGAGAGGAGAACTCATGCTTGATGCCCTCCTCCTCAAGGAAGCCTTCAATTTGAGAGTTCTTGAACTCCGTCCCATTGTCGCTTCTAATTTTCTTGATCCTCAAGCCGAACTCATTTTGAGCCCATCTCAAGAATCCCTTTAAAGTCCCTTGGGTTTGTGATTTTTCCTGCAAAAAGAACACCCAAGTGAAACGAGAATAATCATCCACAATAACTAGACAGTACTTACTCCTGCCGATGCTTATGTAAGCGATCGGGCCGAATAAATCCATGTGTAGGAGCTCCAGTGGCCTGTCAGTCGTCATAATGTTCTTGTGTGGATGATGAACACCAGCTTGCTTCCCGGCTTGGCATGCGCTACAAATCCTGTCTTTCTCAAAATAAACATTTGTGTTGGGGGCCTTCGTCCTCCGAAGGTCCTCAAAAACATGATTTGACAATGTTTTCCAAGTGGACTATGTGAACAGGTATTTTCGGACTCAGAACTATGAATATGAAGCACGGCCAGGACGAAGCCTGAACCAGACGAAGGACGAGCGCAGCCGAAGCTGTGCGCAGGGAAGCTTCGTCGTGATAGCAGAGGGGGGAACCGACTTAAAGATGAAAAGACTGCGTGGGCCTTGACAAATTTCCATAAGCCATTAACAAATGTAATGGACATGGATGTAATTTTACGTGGGCTGCGTCCCGCGCCTATAAATAGATGAACAGTACTCCCGTACTGTTCACGCTGACTTGGCATTGGCTTTTGCGTCACGCTTGTACTTTTTACCTTCTCTCAGGACCGAAGGTACATTTGTAATTTGAAATCATTTCTATTTCTCCATGTTAATAAAATAGAAATGATTCTATGTTGATGTTTATATTTCACGCTTTATATGAATCCTTCGGCATTTCTTATTATATTTACGAAGGTATGTCTCTTATGACCTTCGTCCTAAAATCATTATTTCCCGAAGGGGCATAATGTTTCGAAGGACGAAGGACCTTAGTGTTTAACACTTTTTATGTTGCCTTGTTCTTAACTCTTAGCATTTGAGAACAAGTCCCCAACATTGGCGCCCACCTCCGGTGAACTCACTTCCACTTCGAGCTTTTTTGAACACCTTCGGAAGCTATAGACCTTCGCTATGGCGCCGAAGAAAGCTTCAGCGACTGGGGCTTCAGCACTGCAACCGCTGGACCACAACCAGGAGACCGTCTCTCTTCGGGAGGCCCGAAGCCAGAAGAGAAAGGCTGTCAGCCCGACGCTTCAGGAGGAAGAGCTAGACCAAGAAATCAGGGATATGGAGATCCTACATCAACAGGTGCAAAGGAAGAAGGAGAAGATGGCCCGGCTAGCTGAGTTGCAACGGCAGATAGACGAAGCCTCTGAGGAAGTCCGCCACCTCACCCATGATGAGCAAAACAGAAGGCCTCAGCAGAAAGACCTTCATCAGGAGGGCTTCGTCAACGAAGATGACTGGTATGACAATTTCCATCAGGGAAATTTTGTTTTCGATGATGCTTCTCCTTTGTCCGCTGAGCTGCAGGCTACACCTTGGCCTCCATCTTATAAGCCACCTCAGCTTCCCATGTTCGACGGCCACTCAGACCCGAAGCAGTTCCTGATGAGCTACGAAGCAACAGTGTCTTCGTATGGGGGCAATGCTGCAGTCATGGCGAAGTCTTTCGTCATGGCCGTCAGGAATGTTGCTCAGACCTGGTATTCCTCCCTTCGACCAGGGACAATCACCTCATGGCAGAAGCTGAAGGATATGTTGTTAACCAGCTTTCAAGGATTTCAGACGAAGCCGGTCACTGCACAAGCTTTGTTTCAGTGCACTCAGGATCATGAAGAATACCTTCAGGCATATGTCAGAAGGTTCTTGCGTTTGAGGGCACAGGCACCAACGGTGCCCAATGAAATTGTTATCGAAGCTATGATCAAGGGGCTTCGTCCTGGACCTGCAGCCCAATACTTTGCTAGGAAGCCTCCTCAGACTCTGGAGAAGCTACTCCAGAAGATGGACGAGTACATTCGTGCAGATAACGACTTTCGCCAAAGAAGGGAGGAGGCCTTCAGATTTTCTGAGATGACCAGGGGCTTCGGGGGACGATTCTATCCGAGGCATGTCAGGTCCATCCACAACGCTCAAAATGATGATAAGGGGAGTCAACAGAACAGGCCGCAGTGCTCCTCACAGGCTTCGGGGCAGCAGCAGACTTTCTTTCGGCCACCAGCTCCAAGAGGCAGAGGCGCCAGGGGCTTCGGCGGGAGATTTGGGGATCAACCAAGGAGGACATTTTGCTTATTCTGCGGTGAGAACAATGGCCACACCACCAGGATGTGCCATGTTACCATCCAGAAACAAAAGGAGCTAGCAGAAGCTGCAGCGCAACAGGGACAGCCGAAGCAGGTCATGCATACCGCTTCGTACCATCAGCCTTACATCCCGGAGTACGTGGGCAACCACCCTGCAGCCTCCGTAGCTTCGGCAAGTCAACCTCAAGCTTCATGGCAACAGCCCCCGCCTCCACCTCCGCTGCAACAAGGCCAGCAGCCAGAAGGGAGCCAATATGTTCCGCACCAAAGGGATCTCAGAGAGCAATCCGAAGCTCGCACAGTCAACAGCACTGTGCCAGAGTCGAAGCACATTTATTGACACATATCCTACCTTTGATAGCAGTCTTTTCCATTCAGTTCTATTCTCTGTAGCAAAAAACATTGATAGTTTCCATGTAATAATTTCGCTGTTTCCCACGAGGAAAATCTATTTTCTCCACAGGCTTAAGTTGATGAAGTTTTTGTGTTAACAAGGAGGACCTTCGAAGTATTAAAAATCCTTCGGAGTAACAGAAAGTCGTTCTAAGGAACGCAGAGTAAGTTCATGAAGTCACAAAAAGCCGTTCCAAAGGGAGCGCAGTGTAAGTTTTCTGCTCAAAAGTCGTTCCTAAAGGAATGCAGAGCATACAGCGAAAAGTCAACGCTGATACCGCCTAAGTAAAAGGCGAAGAAGCTCCAAAGACGTTCCTAAGGGAATGCAGAGCTTATACCGCCTAAGTAAAAGGCGAAGAAGCTCCAAAGACGTTCCTAACGGAATGCAGAGCTTATACCGTCTAAGTAAAAGGCGAAGAAGCTCCAAAGACGTTCCTAAGGGAATGCAGAGCTTACGAATGTATTTTGTGTGTATCTTCGGAACAGACGTCATTTGCATAACATAACATCATCACATCATTTCGCATAGCATGAGCATCATACATCATGTTGCATACGGCAAAAGAAGGGCACACAGTATTAACCTTCGAAAGAATGATTTGAGAAAGTGCAAATTGTGCAAAGTCACGAGGGAATATAATGATAATCTTCGGAAAATAGCTTCGGAGGCTGTTTTTACGAAGCATGGATGAGCTTCATCAGAGCAATATCAAAATTGTTTGGCTTCGGAGAATGCTTTCACGAAGCATGGATGTGTCTTATCAGAACAGTTTTAACGGAGAATATTTTCTTCACGAAGCATGAAAAGAAGGGAAGGTGTTTTTTCGCCGAAGGCTCAAAAATGGTATGTATGTAGAGTTTCATGCATCGTAAAGAATTGAATAATGAAAAGAAACTTGTACATTACATTCAAATGTGCAAAATGTTACATAGATTACAATTTAAATGTTTTTTCTAATAGCATCTAGTCTTCTCTTAAAACTGCTTCGGCGGCTTCATTTAGAAGTTGATCAACAACTTTGTCCATGACAGCTTCGGCCATTTGTTTAATTTCGTCATCCCCTTTTGTGTGGGGATCGACAGTCGATCCAGCAGCTTCTGAGGCAAGAGAACATTTCTTCATTATTATTACAAATCGCGAGCAAAGTTTAAAATGAAAATTACAACACAATAAGAGCGACTAATTAATACCTAATTGCCTTTCGGGCTCTGTACTTCTTTCGGCAGCTTCTGCCACTTTCCTAGCATCATGGATGCCTTTTTCGCTCCTTTGGATGATTTCTTGCACCATTCCTCGGCCGCCGTCGTTCCAGATATCAGTAAAAAATTTGCCACCAACCACGCTTGCTTCGGCCGAGGGGTCCTTCATGTCTTCGGAAGATAAGGCAGCTTCGGACTGAGCTAAAAATTTTACATGCCCGCAACCTTTCTTCTCTAAGACAGAAGCAATTCCTCTGGCGCCCGAAAAAGCGCAGATGTCGCCACGACTGTTCAGGATCTCCTCGAAGGCCTCTGCTTCGTGGCTAATCCATTCCAGTGGACCTTCGGGATTGCCTCGAGAGAAATTCTCTTCGCTGGAAAAGGCGCCCACGCTGGCGAAGCTGGTTTTAATTTTATTCACGCATTCTATAGATTTAACATAACATTTCCTCTGAGATGCACGAAGCTCTTTAACTCTTAACTCCAATTTGTTGACCATATGATCACTGAGTTCTCGTTTTGTTTCCTCAAGCACGCGCTCCTCTCTAGCTCTAGCCAGCTGTTTCTGAAGATCTTTAATTTCACGCTTTTGGGCTTCGGCCTGGGTTTTTGAAGCAGCTTCGTCCTTCTTTACTTTGTCTACCAGCGTAAGCAGAATTTTATCCTTTTCCAGAGCTTCGTTTCTCAGTTTGATAACTTCGGAGCGCAAATTGTTGAACGCAATCTCATAGCTTTCATCTTCGGCGCTTTTTTGGGCTCTTAATGCGTTGCTTAGAATTAAGCCCTGTACGAAAAAGAATCCATATAAGAATATAGGAATGAATTACGTATTAAAAAAGTTTTTTCAAACGCTTAATTCCTAAACCTTTAGGCTATTGTATGCAAGACTGTCTGCGAGATCCTCTTTCGTCATGGCGCTTAATCCAGCTTCGAGCTTCGGGAAGCCTATACTCCTGGCCATCTCTCGGCAGACAGATAGTTCTTTATTATCAGGTAGGCAGTATAGGAAGTCATCTTCATTTGTCCCATTAAATATTACTGCCCCCTTCGGATATTTTAGCTCTTTCGCATAATGGTTGGCTTCATAAGTTTCTTCTGCAGATAGTTTTTTCCCCGAAGCGTGTCGTATAATGTAATCGCATGTGCTGGCAGGAGCTTCGGGGATGGCAGTGTCAATTTCTTCAACTAAAACTGGTTCTGGTATTTTTATTGCTTCGGCTTCCAAAGGTTGCTCCTTGTAGGGCTCTGAAGGCCCAGCTTCAGCTTCAGCTTGTTGCGTCGAAGCTTCAGTAGAAGCTTCAGCAACATCAACACTCTTTTTTGGAGTTGTGCTTGAAGACTTAATTGTCTCCAAGACATCTAGTACGTTTACCATTCTTTTCCTTTTTGGGGTCACCGATGGCCCCTTTTGGTTTTTTATTGCTTCGACATTTACCGAAGGACTTAAGATTTCAGACATTTTTGGCTCGTCAACCTTCGGTTTCTCTGATTCTTCCGCTGAAGGCGCTTCAATCTTTTCTTCCATCTTCGGAACTGAAGCTGGTTCGGTAGCTTCAGATGCCAAAGAAATTTCACCAATAAATTCGGGCACTGTGGCCGGCTCAATAAAACGTGTCCGATGGGTGAGCACCTTCATCTTTTTTCTTTGAGGTGCTGGTTCACTAGTGGCACTTGTGGTAGCCTCTGTTGCAGGAGAAGCATTTTTCCTTTTGCGACCCAGTACCGGATAATGATAGTCAGGGTAGATGAACCCGACCGCGTCAAACACACGGTTGAGCCTTTTCTTCTTTCGGCCTCCGAAGGCTGCTGATAATGCAGTGTTCTCAGCCTTCGAATATGTGCCAAGCAGTTCGTCACTTAATGTCTCAATACTTTTCAACCAGTCATCATCAGGTTCAACAAATTTATCTGCATACTTGAATGTGTATTTTAGTCTAACTAGTCCGCCTTCGTCGGACTCTTTAATGGTTTCCTTCGGCATTTCCCACTTTTCTGCAAGTGGCCATATCCTGAAGGCAATGTGCTCTTGGACCAAGTCCCTTGTTCCAATGAAGGAGCAGACTACGCCGAAGGCTCTTTGGCACTCCTCGGCTGCTTCGTCCATTTCAACCTTCGGCCTTCGTAGTCCGAAGCGTTGCCAGATGGGGCGCATAATAATACTTTTAACATTTTCTTGCGCTGTTAAGTCATTCTTCACATAAAACCACTCTGTCATCCAGGCTCCGGGCCACCTCTTCCGAAAGGTCGGCACAGGGCAGCTTGACCCGGAGCAGGCACCGAAGCTGTAACACCCAAAATTGTTGTGATATTGTTCTTTTCCCCAGGGCTTTGTCTCGTATAATAATTCATGAATGTTGCAAAAACTCTTAGCATTTGGTTCTAAACCTTGGCTTCTTGCAGCCCAGACAAATATCCCCATCCTTATGATAGCTTCGGGAGTAAGTTGATGAAGGTAGATTTGAAATGTTTTCAGTACCTCAACAACAAAGTTGCTCAGGGGAAATCGAAGCCCAGCCTTGAGAAAGCTTCGGAAGATTACAACTTCATCTTCTTCGGGAGTGGGAGAAGTCTTTTCTCCAGCGTCAGCCCTCACAATAGATATATCTCGAAAATACCGCCCCCTCATATAATCAATATGGCTCTGCTTGATAGTGGTTTTCTCGAAAACCGTGTGACTTGGCCGCCATGGACGATCTTCGGCCTCTTCCCCACCACTCTCTACATCATAGCTGTCGCTGTCACCAGTATCTTCGGACAAACCTTCGAGAATCTCCTTGGTGATTTTCTCTGTATTGGTCTCTGCCATCGCTATCAGGAACCCCAGATTCTTCTCCTCCTCGAGACTCAGCTTCGTCTCAGCAGGGATCTTCTTGCCTTCAGACATCTTCGGAAACGCTAAAAAATTGTTCCCGAGGCCGAAGCTCAAAAATCAAAAAGACCAGCAAATCTTAGTGCACAAGAGCTAAAAATTTTAGTGGGTCGAAGCAGATGGCAAGTGTGCGTACCAAATGAGATAGCGGTATGATCTTATTTATACGCCCGAGGCGTTGAAAATTGAAAGACCCCGCTTGTCAGTGAATGTTGCTATTCTAGCAAAGGGAAGGTGTTTTTTCGGACCTTCGGCTCAAGGCCTTCGTCCATATCGCAATCTGAATTTATTATTAACAAATTAATATTGCGAGGGGCTACTGTTGGGGGCCTTCGTCCTCCGAAGGTCCTCAAAAACATGATTTGACAATGTTTTCCAAGTGGACTATGTGAACAGGTATTTTCGGACTCAGAACTATGAATATGAAGCACGGCCAGGACGAAGCCTGAACCAGACGAAGGACGAGCGCAGCCGAAGCTGTGCGCAGGGAAGCTTCGTCGTGATAGCAGAGGGGGGAACCGACTTAAAGATGAAAAGACTGCGTGGGCCTTGACAAATTTCCATAAGCCATTAACAAATGTAATGGACATGGATGTAATTTTACGTGGGCTGCGTCCCGCGCCTATAAATAGATGAACAGTACTCCCGTACTGTTCACGCTGACTTGGCATTGGCTTTTGCGTCACGCTTGTACTTTTTACCTTCTCTCAGGACCGAAGGTACATTTGTAATTTGAAATCATTTCTATTTCTCCATGTTAATAAAATAGAAATGATTCTATGTTGATGTTTATATTTCACGCTTTATATGAATCCTTCGGCATTTCTTATTATATTTACGAAGGTATGTCTCTTATGACCTTTGTCCTAAAATCATTATTTCCCGAAGGGGCATAATGTTTCGAAGGACGAAGGACCTTAGTGTTTAACACTTTTTATGTTGCCTTGTTCTTAACTCTTAGCATTTGAGAACAAGTCCCCAACAATTTGTTAATCCTAAAATGTGTTCTCCCTTTAGAAGCTTATGAAGATTCTTCATTCCAACATGGGCTAGTCGGCGGTGCCAGAGCCAACCCATGTTAGTCTTAGCAATTAAGCAAGTGTCGAGTTCAGCTCTATCAAAATCTACCAAGTATAGCTGACCCTCTAACACTCCCTTAAATGCTATTGAATCATTACTTCTTCTAAAGACAGTGACACCTACATCAGTAAATAGACAGTTGTAGCCCATTTGACATAATTGGGATACGGAAAGCAAATTGTAATCTAATGAATCAACAAGAAAAACATTGGAAATGGAATGGTCAGGAGATATAGCAATTTTACCGAAACCTTTGACCAAACCTTGGTTTCCATCCCCGAATGTGATCGCTCGTTGGGGATCTTGGTTTTTCTCGTATGAGGAGAAAATTTTCTTCTCCCCTGTCATGTGGTTTGTGCACCCGCTATCGATGATCCAACTTGTGCCCCCGGATGCATAAACCTACAAAACAATTTTAGTTCTTGACTTTAGGTACCTAAACGGTTTTGGGTCCTTTGGCATTAGACACAAGAACTTTGGGTACCCAAACACAAGTCTTGAAGCCCTTGTGTTTGCCCCCAACAAACTTGGCAACTACCTTGCCCGATTTGTTAGTAAGCACATAAGATGCATCAAAGGTTTTAAATGAAATGGCATGATCATTTGATGCACTAGGAGTTTTCCTTTTAGGCAACTTAGCATGGGTTGGTTGCCTAGAGCTAGATGTCTCACCCTTATACATAAAAGCATGATTAGGGCCAGGGTGAGACTACCTAGAATGAATTCTCCTAATTTTGCTCTCAGGATAACCGGCAGGGTATAAAACGTAACCCTCATTGTCCTGAGGCATGGGAGCCTTGCCCTTAACAAAGTTAGACAATTTCTTAGGAGGGGCATTAAGTTTGACATTGTCTCCCCTTTGGAAGCCAATGCCATCCTTGATGCCAGGGCGTCTCCCATTATAGAGCATACTTCTAGCAAATTTAAACTTTTCATTTTCTAAGTTATGCTCGGCAATTTTAGCATCTAATTTTGCTATATGATTATTTTGTTGTTTGATTAAAGTCATATGATCATTAATAGCATTAATATCAACATCTCTACATCTAGTACAAATGGAAACATGCTCAATAGTAGATGTAGAGGGTTTGCAAGAATTAAGTTCAACAATCTTAGCACGCAAGATACCATTGTTATCTCTAAGATTGGACATTGTAACATTGCAAACATCTAATTCTTTAGCCTTAGCAAGCAATTTTTCATTTTCATTCATAAGGCTAGCAAGAGAAATGTTTAATTCTTCAATCTTAGCAAGCAAGTCATCATTATTATTTCTAAGGTTGGGAATAGAAACATTACAAACATTTGAATCAACCTTAGCTAACAAATTAGCATTCTCATTTCTAAGGTTGTCAATAGTCTCATGGCAAGTCTTAGCTCACTAGATAGTTTTTCACATTTTTCTACTTCTAGAGCGTAAGCATTCTTAACCTTAACATGCTTCTTATTTTCTTTAATAAGGAAGTCCTCTTGAGAATCCAAGAGATCATCCTTCTCATGAATAGCACTAATCAATTCATTTAATTTTTCTTTTTGTTGCATGTTTAGGTTGGCAAAAAGAGTGCGCAAGTTATCCTCCTCATTTCTAGCATCATCCTCATCACTAGAGGTTTCATATTTAGTGGAGGATCTTGATTTTACCTTCTTCTTTTTGCCGTCCTTTGCCATGAGGCACTTGTGGCCGACGTTGGGGAAGAGAAGTCCCTTGGTGACGGCGATGTTTGCGGCGTCCTCGTCGGAGGAGGAGTCTGTGGAGCTCTCGTCGGAGTCCCACTCGCGGCATACATGAGCATCGCCGCCCTTCCTCTTGTGGTACTTCTTCTTTTCCTTTCTTCTTCCCTTCTTGTCGTCGCCCCTGTCACTGTCACTAGAAGTAGGACATTTGGCAATAAAGTGACCGGGCTTACCACACTTGTAGCAAACCTTCTTGGAGCGGGACTTGTAATCCTTCCCCCTCCTTTGCTTGAGGATTTGGCGAAAGCTCTTGATGATGAGTGCCATTTCCTCATTGTCGAGCTTAGAGGTGTCGATTGGTTGTCTACTTGATGTAGACTCTTCCTTCTTTTCCTCCGTCGCCTTGAATGCGACCGGTTGTTCTTCGAGTGTGGAGGAGCCATCTAGCTCGATGATCTTCTTTGAGCCTTTGATCATCAACTCAAAGCTCACAAAATTACCTATCACTTCCTCGGGGGTCATTTGAGTATATCTAGGATTTCCTCAAATTAATTGAACTTGTGTAGGATTAAGAAATACGAGGGATCTTAGAATAACCTTGACCATCTCATGGTCATCCCATTTTGTGCTCCCGAGGTTGCGCACTTGGTTCACCAAGGTCTTCAAGCGGTTGTACATGGTTTGAGGGTCCTCGCCTTGGTTGAGTCGGAACCGACCGAGCTCCCCCTCGATCGTTTCCTGCTTGGTGATCTTGGTCACCTCGTCCCCTTCGTGCGCGGTCTTGAGTACGTCCCAAATCTCCTTCGCACTCTTTAGCCCTTGCACCTTATTATACTCCTCTCGACTTAGAGAGGCGAGGAGTATAGTGGTGACTTGGGAGTTAAAGTGGTGGATTTGGGCCACCTCGTCCGAGTCGTAGTCTTCATTCCCTATGGATGGTACCTGTACACCAAACTCAACAACATTCCATATGCTTGTGTGGAGTGAGGTTAGATGATGCCTCATTTTATCACTCCACATATTATAATCTTCACCTTCAAAAACCGGTGGTTTGCCTAATGGAACGGAGAGCAAAGGAGTACGCCTTGAAATATGGGGATAGCGTAGGGGGATCTTACTATACTTCTTGCGCTCATGGCGCTTAGAAGTGACGGACGGCGCGTCGGAGCCGGAAGTGGAAGGTGATGAAGTATCGGTCTCGTAGTAGACCACCTTCCTCATCTTTTTGTGCTTGCCGCCACTCCGATGCGACTTATGGGAAGAAGACTTCTTCTCCTTCCCCTTCCCCTTGTTGCGGGACTCTTCCGATGAAGTCTTCCCCTGACTTGTAGTGGGCTTGTCGCCGGTCTCCATCTCCCTCTTGGCATGATCTCCCGACATCACTTCGAGCGGTTAGGCTCTAATGAAGCACCGGGCTCTGATACCAATTGAAAGTCGCCTAGAGGGGGGAGTGAATAGGGCGAATCTGAAATTTACAACTTAATCACAAACTACAAGTCGGGTTAGCGTTAGGAATATAAACGAATCCGCAAGAGAGGGCGCAAAACAAATCGTAAGCAAATAAGAAGTGTGACACGTGGATTTGTTTTACCGAGGTTTGGTTCTTGCAAACCTACTCCCCGTTGAGGAGGCCACAAAGGTCGGGTCTTTTTCAACCCCTTCCCTCTCTCTCAAACGGTCCCTCGGACCGAGTGAGCTTCTCTTCTCAAATCTACCGGGAACAAAACTTCCCCGCAAGGACCACCACACAATTGGTGTCTCTTGCCTCGGTTACAATTGAGTTTTGATCACAAGAACAAATGAGAAAGAAAAGCAAGCGATCCAAGCGCAAGAGCTCAAATGAACACGACAAATCACTCTCACTAATCACTAAAGCTTTTGTGGAGTTGGGAGAGGACTTGATCACTTGGGTGTGCTTTGGAATGAATGCTAGAGCTCTTGTAAGGTGTAGAAGTGTAGAAACTTGGATGCAATTGAATGTGGGGTGGTTGGGGTACTTATAGCCCCAACCACCACAAAGTGGTCGTTGGAAGTGTGCTGTCATATGGCGCACCGGACACTGTCCGGTGCGCCAGCCACGTCAGCAGACCGTTGGGGTTCGACTGTTGAGCTCTGACTTGTGGGCCCGCCAGGATGTCCGGTGGTGCACCGGACAGGCACTGTAGGCTGTCCGGTGTGCCACCCGCGCGTGCTCTGCTCCTCTGCGCGCGCTGGCGCGCATTTAATGCTCTGCAGGTGACCGTTGGCGCGTGAACTAGCCATTGCCCGCTGTCACACCGGACAGTCCGGTGTGCACCGGACATGTCCAGTGAATTATTGCGAACGAAATCCCGAAGCTGGAGAGTTCCAGAGCCGCTCTCCTCTGGGGCACCGGACACTGTCCGGTGTACACCGGACAGTCCGGTGAATTATAGTGGAGTGCCTCTGGATTTTCCTGAAGGTAAGGAGTTCAGCTTGGAGTACCCTGGTGCACCGGACACTGTCCGGTGGTGCACCGGACACTGTCCGGTGGCACATCGGACAGTCCGGTACGCCAGACCAGGGTGCCTTCGGTTATCCCTTGCTCCTTTTTGTTGAACCCTTTTCTTGGTCCTTTTATTGGCCTTTTGTGAACCTTTGGCACCTATATAACTTATAGACTAGAGCAAACTAGTTAGTCCAATTATTTGTGTTGGGCAATTCAACCACCAAAATCACTTAGGAAAATAGGTGTAAGCCTAATTCCCTTTCACTGAGGAAGCCCTCGGGAACCTGAAGGCGCTCCTCACGAGCGCACCCATCCTGGTGCCTCCCGCTGCCAGAGAAGCCCTTTTGATCTACATCGCCGCTACCACTCAGGTGGTCAGCGCCGCGATCGTGGTCGAAAGACGAGAAGAAGGGCATGCATTGCCCGTGCAGAGGCCGGTCTACTTCATCAGTGAGGTACTGTCCGAGACCAAGATCCGCTACCCACAAATTCAGAAGCTACTGTACGCGGTGATTCTGACGCGGCGGAAGTTGCGACACTACTTCGAGTCTCATCCGGTGACTGTGGTGTCATCCTTCCCCCAGGGGGAGATCATCCAGTGCCGAGATGCCTCGGGTAGGATTGCAAAGTGGGCAGTGGGAATCATGGGCGAGACCATCTCTTTCGCCCCTCGGAAGGCCATCAAGTCCCAAGTCTTGGCGCACTTTGTGGCTGAATGGGTCGACACCCAGCTCCCGGCAGCTCCGATCCAACCGGAACTCTAGACCATGTTTTTCGACGGGTCGCTGATGAAAACGGGGGCAGGCGCGGGCCTGCTCTTCATCTCACCCCTCGGGAAGCACCTCCGCTACGTGCTACGCCTCCATTTCCCGGCGTCCAACAATGTGGCCGAGTATGAGGCTCTGGTTAACGGGTTGCGCATCACCATCAAGCTAGGGGTCCGACGCCTCGACGCTCGTGGTGACTCACAGCTTGTCATCGACCAAGTCATGAAGAACTCCCATTGCCACGAGCCGAAGATGGAAGCCTACTGCGATGAAGTCCGGCGCCTGGAGGACAAGTTCTACGGGCTCGAGGTTAACCACGTCGCCCGACGGTACAACAAGACTATGGACGAGCTGGCAAGGATAGCTTCGGCGCGAACAACGGTTCCCCCGAACGTCTTCTCCTGGGACCTACATCAACCCTCAATCAAGACCGACGACATGCCCGAGCCCGAGAAGGTCTCGGCCCTGCCCGAGGCGCCCTCGGCTCAGCCCGAGGCACCCTCGGCCCCCGAGGGTGAGGCACTGCACGTCGAGGGAGAGCAAAATGGAGTCCCGCCTGATCAAGACTGGCAGACCCCGTACCTGCAATATCTCCACCGAGGAGAGCTGCCCCTCGACCGATCCGAAGCTCGGCAACTGGCGCGGCGTGCCAAGTCATTCGTCTTGTTGGGTGACAGGAAGGAGCTCTACCACTGTAGCCCCTCCGGCATCCTCCAGTGATGCATATCCATCGCCGAAGGCCAGGAGCTCTTACAAGAAATACACTCGGGGGCTTGCGGTCACCATGCAGTGCCTCGAGCCCTTGTTGGGAACCCTTTCCGACAAGGTTTCTACTGGCCGACCACGGTGGCCGACGTCACTAGAATTGTCCGCACCTGCCAAGGGTGTCAATTCTACGCAAGGCAGACGCACCTACCTGCTCAGGCTCTGCAAACAATACCCATCACCTGGTCGTTTGCTGTGTGGGGTCTGGACCTCGTCGGTCCCTTGCAGAAGGCACCCGGGGGCTACACGCACCTACTGGTCGCCATCGACAAATTCTCCAAGTGGATCGAGGTCCGACCCCTAAACAGCATCAGGTCCGAACAGGCGGTGACATTCTTCACCAACATCATCCATCGCTTCAGGGTCCCGAACTCCATCATCACCGACAACGACACCCAGTTCACCGGCAGAAAGTTCCTGGAGTTCTGCGAGGATCACCACATCCGGGTGGACTGGGCCGCCGTGGCACACCCCATGATGAATGGGCAGGTAGAACGTGTCAACGGCATGATTCTGCAAGGACTCAAGCCGAGGATCTACAACGACCTCCACAAGTTCGGCAGGCGATGGATGAAGGAACTCCCCTTGGTGGTCTAGAGCCTGAGGACGACGCCAAGTCGAGCCATGGGCTTCACACCATTCTTTCTAGTCTATGGGGCCGAGGCCATCTTGCCCATAGACTTAGAATACGGTTCCCCAAGGACAAGGGCCTACGACAACCGACGCAACCAGACTAACCGAGAAAACTCACTGGACCAGCTGGAAGAGGCTTGGGACGTGGCCCTACTACACTCGGCGCGGTATCAGCAGTCCCTGCAACGCTACCACGCCCGAGGGGTTTGGTCCCGAGACCTCCAGGTGGGTGACTTAGTGCTTCGACTACGACAAGATGCCCGAGGGCGACACAAGCTCATGCCTCCCTGGGAAGGGCCATTCATCATCGCCAAGATTTTGAAGCCCAGAACATACAAGCTGGCCAACAGTCAAGGTGAGGTCTACAGCAACGCTTGAAACATCCGACAGCTACGTCGCTTCTACCCTTAAGATGTTTTCGAGCCGTTCATATACCTTGTTTCATGCAAAGTCTAACCATCAAGGAAGGGTCAGCCTTGCCTCGGCAAAGCCCGACCCTCCCTTGTGGGCTAGAAGGGGGGAACCCCCTCCGCGTCAAAATTTTCCTCGAAAAAAGTCTTCCATCAAAACGACTTTCACATCTCCTGGCTATATCAGTAACAGGAACCTAAGAAACGAATAAGAGTGCATGTAAGTGGCAAGGCCGACCGAGCCGAGGGACTCCTACGCCTCTGGGATACGGATACCTCACTCGTCGCCTGTCGCGAAAAATAACTCTTACTTGGGTAAGCTGTAAGGAAAATGGACCCCGGCCATTTGGCTAATTGAGTTTTGGTGTTTGATGATTAACACAACCTGTGGACTAACGCATTTGCTAGTGTTTATAATTGTAGTTCACAGGATGCGATGAGGATTGGACCTAGGCGATGAGGATGCAACACCTCAAAAGAAGACATAAAAAGATGCATAGAAGTCCAAGACAAGAACAAAAGTAGCCCGAAGAAATCAGTGAAGAAATCTGAGAAGAGGGCTGTCAGCCAGCGCCTGGTGACGCACCGGACACTACTGTCCGGTGTGGCACCGGATTGTCTGTGCATAGAGGCCCACAGACAGGTGCTCTCTGGCTGTAGCACCAGTCTGTCCGGTGGGGCACCGGACAGTCGGCACCGGTCTGTCCGGTGTGCACCGGACAGACGACAACGGTCGGATCCAACGGTCGACTGCTACAGGCGCCAACGATCGGCTGATGTGGTGTGCACCGGACACTGCACAGTGGCTGTCCGGTGGTGCACCGGACTGTCCGGTGCACCCGACGACAGAAAGTTACTGCTTTCTGTCCAACGGCTAGTTTGGGGATTGGAGGCTATAAATACCACACCAACCGGCCATTCTCAAGTGTGAGAGCCCAAGCAACATACCAAGGTACATAGTGCACATTTCCAAGAGCTCAAACACCCAAGTGCTTAATAGAATCACTCGGTGATTAGCGTAGGTGCTTTGCGAAGTGCTTAGGTTAGTTAGACCGCTTTAGTGCTTGCTCTAGGTGAACCCTAGTTAGTTGAGTGAGTTTTGTAAAACCACACAACCCCTCGGCTCTTGTGCGAGCTGTTGTAATTGTACCGAGTGGGGCGAGAGTCTAGCGAGACCGTGACAACCGCGTTTGTGTCACGGCCGCCACCGTGTACCGGAGGGAACGAGGCCCGCGGCGTTTCGGCCGGAAGCTCGATAGTGGAGACGGCGGGGAGCGTCCGAGAGGAGCCGAAAGCGGAGCACCACTTGCGCATGGAGAAGGCTCGCGGCTCTCTACGGAGTTACTCGACCGAGGTGCTTGGCCCTCGCATGGGCTTCCCTTTGCGTAGGGGCACCAACGAGGATTAGTCGGGACCTTGCGCGGTTCCGGATACCTCGGTAAAAATACCGGCGCCATCCATGAGAGTTTGCTTCTCTACTTTGCTCTTTAAGCTTCCGCATTTATATTAAGCATTTAAGTTTCAATCTTGTATTCATACTTATCTAGTGTAGATTGAAACTTAGCCTTTGCGGTAGAGATAGCAACACTTAGACAAAACCTAGATTGCACTCTCTAGTTTGATTATTTGCATAGGTTTTGCTCTAGGGATTTTATTGTGGCCTAGTTTAGTAAAAGTTTTAGAAGTCCTAATTCACCCCCCCTCTTAGGCGTCACCTGTTTCCTACAATTGGTATCAGAGCCCGGTTTGGCTCATTTGAAACGCTTTAGCTTCACCGCTAAAAGAGCCGACGCTTTTTAGAGGAAGGGATGGATACCCATAGGCCACCACACTTCGACGACACTAACTTTCCCTATTATAGTGCTAGAATGGCTTGTTACCTATAGGTCGTTGATCTAGGTGTTTGGAGAGTCACTCGTGACGGGATGAAACCCCTCAAGAATCCCGAGAAACCCACCACGAGTGAGGAAAAGGAAATTCATTTAAATGCTAGAGCCAAAAATTGCTTGTATGAATCTCTTAGCATGGATATTTTTAATCAAGTATTCACTTTGAAAACTGCTAATGAGATTTGGCTAAAATTGCATGAGCTCCATGACGGCACATCCAATGTCCGTGAGCAAAAACATTGCCTAGTCTTAAATGAGTATAATTCTTTTGCTATGAAAGATGACGAGCTTGTTAGAGACATGTATTCACGTTTGAATCTAATTATCAATGAGCTCAACTCTATTAGCATTAATAAGCTAGGTGATGCGGACATTGTGAGGAAGATTATCTCCCTGTTACCACAACAAAGATATGGGAGCATCATCACCATCCTTCACAACATGGAGGACTTGAGCAACATGACCCCGACCATTGTGATTGGGAAAATCGCGGCATTTGAGATGTCGCGAAAAATGAGTCGGGGAGAGGAGCCAACTTCCTCAAGGCCATATGCTTTTGCATGTGATGAAAGGAAGGGCAAAAAGAAGGCTCCCACTCCAAGTTCCTCAAGTGAAGAAGAGGAAGAAGAAGAAAGTGATGATGAAGATAATCAACCAT
The DNA here is from genome assembly GCA_029449295.1 of Zea luxurians. Taxonomy (NCBI): domain Eukaryota; kingdom Viridiplantae; phylum Streptophyta; class Magnoliopsida; order Poales; family Poaceae; genus Zea; species Zea luxurians. The sequence goes on from JAOPSE010000009.1 coordinate 121,554,234, forward strand.
GCACATCATCCTCCAAGGACGAAGAAACAATCCGACGCGTCGGAAAGGTAATGAGGATGATCCGCAAGATTAATCTAATGGGTGTGCCCCTGCAGGTCGAGGATCTTCTCTTTAACATTGACAGGAAAAAGCAAAGGAAGAGAGGATGCTTCGCATGTGGGAAAAAGGGCCACTTCAGGGACAACTGTCCAAATATGGCCAAACCCAAAAAGGAGAGGAGCAAAGGCAAGGCGCTAACAAGTGTTAGAACTTGGGATGATTCTTCAAGTGAAGATGAACCTCCAAGGACGCGCAGCCACTGGTCCTCGTCACGATCATCACGGTCATCACACAAATGCCTTATGGAAAAAGGTAACAAAAGCATTCCATCCTCTAGTGATGAAAGTAGTAGTGATGATGAAGGTGAGGGAAAGGCCTCTCTAAATGAGCTTGCGGAAGCCGTAGAATTTTTTCAGGATGTTTGCATTAAGCAAAAAGCTCAACTTAAAACTTTGAAAAATAAGTTGGTTAGCTCTCAAAATGATTACAAAGGTTTGCTAGAAAAAATTGAAACTTTTGCAAACTTAAATAGTGAGCTATCAACTAAAATTGAGCTATTAGAATCTAGTGCTCCATCCAATGCTACCGATGATAGCCTTATTAAAAAGAATGAAAAACTTAAGGCGAAGTTAGCTAGCTCCCAAGAAGCTATTGAAAATTTGCTAGAGAAATTGGAAATTCTTAGCATACACAATAATGAGCTAACTACTAAGCTAGAAAACATTGGTAGCACCCCAGCAGCATCTTTAGCTGAAATACCTGAAATAATTAAGAAAGATGCTTCTACTTCCTGCTTTGATTTAATTGATGATTCTAACCCCTGCAACCAAGTCGTTGTTGAGAATATTGTTGTAGAGACATGTTCGGATGAGGTGGCTAAGGAAAATGAACAATTAAAGCAAGAAGTGGCTCGCCTTGGCAAGGCTTTGTATGACAAGAAAGGCAAAGCCAAACAAATCCGACCTCCACAGGATAACACCACTGCGGGAGTGAACAAGCCTATGGAGGGAGAAACTATGATTTGTAGGCTATGCCATAAGGAAGGCCACAAGTCTTTCCAATGAAGGCGATGACCGGGGATAAACAAAGGCAAAAGCTCAAGCAAAAGCCATCAAGCAAAATCTCCAGCACCTACATCAAAAAGGTGAACAAAAAGGATGCTACACCATATTTGATCAAGAAGAAAAAGAATGGAAAGGTGATAGCAATCAAGGCCAACAAGCAAGCCAATAAAGGAAAGGGGGCCAAACGCATCTGGGTGCCAAAGGAAATAATTTCAACCATGAAGAGCACCAAGAAGGTTTGGATCCCGAAAGGGAAGTGAGTGTACCGAAGGTCCCTGGGAAATTTGGAGACTTGGCAAAGTTGGGATGTATATCATGGGATACATCATATTGGATCAAGTTTATTGCCAAGTGGGTTAGTGAAAACTTTGGACCCAAATTTCCCACCCATGACTAAGGTAACTAGATTTATTGTATCTCTTATTTTTAGATATGCGTATCTATTTACTTTGCATCTAGTTTACCCTTCTTGCCTAGTATTACATTTGTTATTTACTCTTGTTTAAAATCATGCATACTAGGTAAATCATATGGTAGGATTGCTTGTTTTTAATTCATATACTTAAGAAAACCTACATGGCTTAAAATGTTTATTTAAGCACGGCACATAGCTTCTATATCACTCCATAGTAAATGATGCATCAATTGAAATTTTTGATTTCTACAAAGTGTATCATTTAACTTATATGTGCCAAAGTTAGGATTATAGATAATTTGCCCCTCTTAATATCAAATCAAAGTGCATGTCTCCTACAAGTATTCAAAACTTGTATGCACACCTTTAGGGGGAGGTTACTCTATAATCTAACACTTTGAGACTAACACCTTTTCAAGTCTATTTCATGTGATAGTCTCAATCTTCCACTGCAAAATCTCCAAGAACTCTCATGTCTCTCAAGCTCGCCATTGACTTTCAATTGGTATCTTTTGAGAATATATCAAGTATCATTTACATGTCTTCTCCAACATTTGATTAGACTATATTTCATATCATATGCTTCCATGTTGCTAAAAATGCATAAGTACTTAACTCATATTCTGTTACCTATGCATAAGGGAAGTTAGTCTATTCAAATCATGTCTTGCTCCTCTAAATTTTCACATGCTTTTTCCTAAGTAGAGGATCTCTGTCAGGGGGAGTATTTCTTCATCTCTAAAAAGGGGGAGAAACTTCCTTCTAAAGAGAACACTCGTTTAGGGGGAGTAATCCTTTCAACTGGTATCATTCATGTGGTTTAATTTAGTATCCTTCAAATGGTATCATCTGATTTGAGGTCAAGCTTTTATTTACTTCCTACATGCTTTTAATGTCTTCCTTTTCGGTGGTTGATGCCAAAGGGGGAGAAGTTTTAGGGACCAAAGCAATGAAATCTATATCAAACACCAAACACCACCAATTTAAAATTTTATATCTACAAATGGTTTTTAAGTGGTTTTGGTTATTTGGTCCATAAATAGGAAGTAAGTGAATTATGGAGTTAGGGGGAGGCTTAAGTCCATAATATCACATTGTGGGGACAATCATGCATCCTAGCAAGTAGATTGCATATTTTAATTCAAATACTTGTATTGTTTGCTTGCTTTGGTTGTGTTGTCATCAATCACCAAAAAGGGGGAGATTGTAAGGAAAATGGACCCCGACCATTTGGCTAATTGAGTTTTGGTGTTTGATGATTAACACAACCTGTGGACTAACGCATTTGCTAGTGTTTATAATTGTAGTTCACAGGATGCGATGAGGATTGGACCTAGGCGATGAGGATGCAACACCTCAAAAGAAGACATAAAAAGATACATAGAAGTCCAAGACTCAAGAACAAAAGTAGCCCAAAGAAATCAGTGAAGAAATCTGAGAAGAGGGCTGTCAGCCAGCGCTTGGTAGCGCACCGGACACTGCTGTCTGGTGTGCACCGGACTGTCCGGTGTGGCACCGGACTGTTTGCGCAGAGAGGCCCACAGACAGGCGCTCTCTGGCAAAACACTTAGACAAAACCTAGATTGCACTCTCTAGTTTGATTATTTGCATAGGTTCTGCTCTAGGGATTTTATTGTGGCCTAGTTTAGTAAAAGTTTTAGAAGTCCTAATTCACCCCCCCTCTTAGGCGTCACCCGTTTCCTACATAAGCAATCCTGCTACTGACGAACGAGTCCGGATACGCAAAACAGGAGGAAAAGAGACACAACCTTATATTACGATGATAAAGTGTTCGGGCCTCGGCGGCCGCAAAAGACACGTATGCATTCAAAATAAACTGCTCCGGCAGAATCAGGCATCACCCAGAGAAGGAGCCGCGCCCTCGGCTTCGTCTCCACCCTCGGCGAGATCCGCCCCAGCCTCGGATGACGGCGCAAGCGGGAGGATCTCTGCCTCGAAGGTGGTCGCCAGCACCGCGCTTGGGCCCGTGGCGGCCGCGTCAAGCCTCTGGACTTCGGCCAGGGCAGCTTCATCTTCCTCGGGAAGGCAATACCCCTCGCTGACCCGCTACAGATCCACGTCGTAGTGGGAAGCGAGCACGGCGAAGGCCCGCCTGACGCCGTGATGCAGCGCCTCGCGGAGTCTGTCGCGCGTGTGGTCACCCAAAGCCTGCAGGCGACTCTGAGGGGAGCTTCCTGAGGGGACGTCGTCGAAACCAAAGACCCGGCAGAAGGCCGAGATGGCCTCGGACATGGCCGCGTGGTCGGCCTCCCTCTGCTCGGCCGCCTGGGCAAGTGCCTTGGTGGACTCATCGAGGGCAGACTCGAGCTCTGAAAACAGCCAAAATAGAAGACTTCAAACACGAGTTTAGGAATGAAGCTGAATCAAAATCTTAAAACAGCCAATACATACCTTCGACTCGGGCACGCTGCTCCGAGGATGCGGCTTGGGCCACGGTTAGGCCTGCCGCAAGGGCTCTGGCCCGAGCAGACGCCTCGGCTAACTAGACTCCAAGAGCCTCAGCCCGGCTTTCAGCCTCGGCGGCCCGGCCCCGAGATTGGTCCCGCTCGCCGATGACCTGGCCAAGCTCCAACTGTTGCCGCTGCGCCTCTGCGCGTGCCGTCGCTGCCTCTGCTCCAAGGTCGACACAGAGCAACCGAATGTCTGCCACCTCGGCGCTCCGTTGGGAGAGGCGCTCGGTAGCCCCAGCAAGCGTGGTCCTCAGGGACCACAGCGAACCCCAGACAACGGCCTCGCGGCGGATGAACGACAACTTGGCGGCGCTCAGATCCGTCAGATCCTGAGGAAAGGAAGCGGGGCGTCACGAAGAATGCCTTGGTCATGTGGAAGGTATGCTTGAAATCATTACCTGGAGGATCTTGGGAACGTCCCTGCAAAGGACCTCCAAGGTCGACCGAAGCGACCCCACCGTTGCCTCGGCACACTCACGAAGCCCGTCCCAAGACTGCTCCTCTCGCTCATCGTCAAGAACGAAGAGGGGATCCAAAGCCCCACTGGTCCAGAACCGGAGCGACTGACGCCGCCCGTCGGGACTGCGCCGCGCGGGGACGAGGTTGACGCTCCCCAGGATGGGTCGCGGTTCTGCGCCCCCCTCCTCCGAGGCATCAAGTAGCGACGCCTCGGCCATCTCAGTGTCGGCGGCGACGGGTGGCTCCACGGCCAGAACGGCAACCACATCGGCAGAAGCCGGTGCCAGCGCCGGCAACGCTTCTGGTGGGCTCGAGGCCGCAGACGCGCCAGCAGTCTCCCTCGGCACGATGGCTGCCTCGACGGAGGAGTCGGCCTCGGGAGCTCGCCCCACGGCAACTTGTGCCGACTGAACCCCCTGCTTGGGGGTGCCTTGTGTAGAGACCAGCCGGCCGCCGAGGCCTGGTGCGGCACCAGCTGTAGAAGCTGGCGCCGTCTTAAGGGCTTTTTGGGGAGCCAGACCGGTCGAACCGTGCCTCCGTTTGCTGGGAAGAAAGGGAAAAGGCAGGATCAGGACACACGAAGAAGGCGCCGGGACAGAAGTATCCTCAGATACTTACCCACTCCGGGCCACGACCAATCGTGCCTGCGGGGAGGCCCCTCGAGCCTCGGCCCCCGCGGGTACCGCCGAGGTTTGCCCCGCTGCCGGCTTCGGTGCCATCCCTGCCTCGGGCGCCCGGGGCGCCGAAGGGACGGTTCGCCTAGGAGCGAACACAGCGACCCGATGATTGGCCTCCTCTGCTGCCGTCACGGACAATGACTCTGGGGGTACAGGTGGGACGACCTGACTCCCCGGGGTCACCTCAGCTACCTGGGCCAAGGGGTCAAAAACCCCCTCGGCCTGCCCCTGTTCTTCGGGTCGGGACCCTGATGCCCCCGCCTCGGATACCGATAGCACCAGCCCACTCGGGGGCTGGCTCGATGACCCCTGGCCGAGCCTCAGATCCGAGCTGAGGCCAATGTGGACGGCCATGTCGTCGTCTTCATCATCATCGTCGTCGTCGTCATCAGGCGTCTCCGGCGACGACTCCCTCGGGAGCCCGTCCCTCTCCTGCCGTCGACGACGCTTCTCCAAGGCGTCTCGAGCCCGCATCCGCTCGTGGACCCGAGCCTTCTTCGCATCCTTCTTCTCCTTCTTCCTCTCCACAATGACCCTCCGCACGGCTCGGTCCACCGCGTCCTCCGAGACCGGTGGCAGGGAAGGCTTGTGAGACCCTAGCTCCTGGAGACGAACGAAAGGTCTCGGCTGAGAGGACCAGGGGCAATCCGACACAAGAAAGAAGGAGGGGCGGACACTCACCAGGGACACGCACCCGCACTCGGGACGCATCGGAAGCTCGGTGAGGGCGCCAGCGTCTAGCCTCCCTACCGTACTGGCCACCCACTTGTGGAGGTCATCGGCGGAGAGGGGGACCAAGGACATCTGCGAACCCTCCAAGCCGACCCCCGGCGTCATCTCCGAAAGTAGCAGCCGTTGCTCCGTTAAGGGGAGCACCCTCTGGCGATGGATGGCGGCAACCACCCCCGTGGTGGTGAGCCCTCCCTTTCGCAACTTCTCCAAGGCCTCCAGAAGGGGCTGAAGATTCTTCTGCCTCTCGCGCGGGGCCTCATAGCGCCAATGGCTGCCGACGGTGGTCACCACTCGTTGAGAAAACAACGGGAGCCTCCCATCATCATTCCGGAGGTAAAACCACCTGCGCTGCCACCCCTTGTTCGAAGACGCAAGGATGGTGGGGATGTACTGCTGCGCACGTGCTTGCCTCAACTGGAGGATGCAACCACCAGCCCGCACCGCCATGCGGACCCTCTTCTCCCCCGTCGCCGAGGCAAAAGGCTCCGCGAAGAAGAGATGAGTCCACAGATCCCAATGGGGGGCAACCCCCAAAAATCCTTCGCAAACCGCCATGAAGATGGCCGCTTGCGCGATGGAGTTGGGGCTAAGGTTGTGCAGCTCCACCCCATAGTGATGCAGGAGCGCCCGCATAAAGCGGCTTGCTGGCACACCAAACCCCCGCTCATGGAAGGAGACGAAACTCAGCACATACCCCGGCAGCGGGTTCGGGTCAGCCCCGCTCGGAGGGACCATCCACTCCGGCCACAGGACATCAGAGAGGGGGCGGAGCAAGCCATCGGCAACAAGGGCCTCCAGGTCGTCCACCGTGACAGTGGAAGAAGGCCATGGGTCGCGCGGCGGAACAATGGTTACCCGGTCGGCCATCGCCAAGCGAAGGAGGTGGCGGCGGGGCAGACAAGGTACGAGGGTTTCTTTCTCTGGCTATTCCCTCAGGTTGCGGAAACCTAAGCAGAGGCGAGCAGCAGAGTAAATAACCACCACCAGACCCTCCTCCAAATATATAAAGACCCGGGCAAGACCTGTTCAACGCTCTGCCCGAACCCGCCGCGAAACCCAAAACTCGAAGGCGAAACGCCCGTTCCTCGAATGGCTCGTGTGTGCACAACGGCTGCCCCGCGAACCACTCGTCCCGTCGCATTAACTCTGCGGCAGGGCAGGTGGCACCTTTGGCAGGCGAAGTAGGCGACGCTTCACCTCCGCCATAATAACCGCGTCAAAAAAGGTGCGCCACGTCGCTCAATTTCGTATCCTTTTCTTCTTCCCCTTTCTCTCTCTTGCCGCAGGGACCGAGAAAGGGGATACTCCGAAAGGGATCCTTCTCTGCGAAGGAAGCGGGCCCCGAGCCCCCCTACTGATCAGAGGTTTGAAGGCTGGCCCCTCGGAAGGGTTCAACAGCCGCCTCAGAGCACTCAGGCTCCGTGCCCACTACTGGTCAGAGGTTCGAAGGCTGGCCCCTCGGAAGGGTTCAACGGCCGCCTCAGGCCACTCGGGCTTCGCGCCCACTACTGATCAGGGGTTCGTAGGCTGGCCCCCGAAGGGTTCGACAGCCGCCTCAGAGCACGCAGAGCGAGGGATGACTCTGGCTACGTTCGATACACAACCAAGGCTCGGGCTATGCTCCCGAGGTACCCTAAAACATTTTCGAGACCAGCGGGAGCGATTTCGTAACGGAATCCCATCAGAGGGAGGCATCGAGCCCTCAGACCCCGTCAAAAGGGGACCGGGTCCGGTGAATCACCCGCAGGTACTTTTGGAGCGCGCCTCTGGGCCACTAGCCGACCCCTAACGAATGGGGCACGGGTGTCCACTCGGATTACCCGTTACCAACTCACTGGAGACACGGGGGCAACATGGCGCTTTCCCCACCTCCTCCTTACGGAAAGGCGACGTAGGGGCGTATGGAAAAAGCCGAGTCTGTCCTTGATCGTCCTCTCGCTCTGTGCGAAGGCTCGGGGGCTGCTCTCGCAAACCCGACTCCGGCCAAACCGTTGACAGCGTCAACATACCAGCCCGAGAACTTGGGACTCGACTATGCACCCGGGCTACGGCCAGTTCGCATGAGGTAACCACCAGACCGGCCGAAGCATCACGAAACGCGCTAAGACCTTGAAGGAGTCAAACCACTCCTCCGAGGCCTCGGGGGCTACACCTGGCGGGTGCGCTCGCGCGCACCCACCGGAACGAAACGCAACCGAGAAAGGCCAGTCCCCTTGCAAAAAAGTGCGACAAAAGCCTCCAAGCGAGTGCCAACACTCCCTTCGAGGCTCGGGGGCTACTGTCGGGGACCATAATTAGGGGTACCCCCAAGACTCCTAATCTCAGCTGGTAACCCCCATCAGCACAAAGCTGCAAAGGCCTGATGGGCGCGATTAAGGTCAAGGCTCAGTCCACTCAAGGGACACAATCTCGCCTCGCCCGAGCCCAGCCTCGGGCAGCCGACCCCGGAGGATTCACGTCTCGCCCGAGGGCCCCCTCAAGCAACGGACACACCTTCGGCTCGCCCGAGGCCCAGTCTTCGCAGAGACGCAACCTTGGCCAGATCGCCACGCCAACCGACCGTATCGCAGGAGCATTTAATACACGGATCGCCTGACACCTTATCCTGACGCGCGCTCTTCAGTCGACAGAGCCGAAGTGACCGCAGTCACTTTGCCGCTCCACTGGCCGACCTGACAAGAAAACAGCACCGCCTGCCCCGCTCCGACTGTCGTGCCACTCGCCAGAGTGAGGTCGACAGCGACCAAGTCCAGCCTTGGGCGACATAGGAAGCTCCGCCTTGCCCGACCCCAAGGTTCGGCCCCTGTCTCGGGCTCGGACGATGGACTCCGCCTCGCCCGACCCTAGGGCTCGGACTCAACCACGACTTAGAAGACGACGAACTCCGCCTCGCCCGACCCCAGGGCTCGGACTCAGCCTCGGCTCCGGAAGACGACGGACTCCGCCTCGCCCGACCCCAGGGCTCGGACTCAGCCTTGGCTCCGGAAGACGACGAACTCCGCCTCGCCCGACCCCAGGGCTCGGACTCAGCCTCGGCTCCGAAAGACGACGGACTCCGCCTCGCCCGACCCCTGGGCTCGGACTCAACCTCGACCTCGGAGGAATCGCCACCTCGCCCAAACTCGGGTCCGGACCAGCCACGTCGCCAGGGGGGCCATCATTACCCTGCCCCTAGCTAGCTCAGGCTACGGGGAACAAGACCGGCGTCCCATCTGGCTCGCCCCAGTAAACAAGTAATGATGATACCCCGCACGCTCCATGACGACGACAGCTCCCAGCCCCTTACGACACCAAGGAGACGTCAGCAAGGATCCGACAGCCCCGACAGCTGTACTTCCGCAGGGCTCCAGTGCTCCTCCGACGGCCACGACATCACATGAACAGGGTGCCAAAACCTCTCCGACTGCCACGACGGCATGTACTTAGGGCTCTAGCTCCTCTCTGCTAGACACGTTAGCACACTGCTACACCCCCCATTGTACACCTGGACCCTCTCCTTACGCCTATAAAAGGGAGGTCCAGGGCTCTCGTACGAGAAGGTTGGCCGCGCGGGAGAACGGGCCGACGCATAAGGCTCTCGCTCTCACTCTCTCTCCCATGCGAACGCTTGTAACCCCCTACTGCAAGCGCATCCATCCGCCCTGGGCGCATGACAACACGAAGGCCGCGGTTTCCCCTTACTGTTCTCCCCCTTTGTGTCCCGTCTCGCGCCGACCCATCTAGGCTGGGACACGCAGCGACAATTTACTCGTCGGTCCAGAGACTCCCGGGTCAAAACGCCGACAATTGTCTATTAGATTTGAGTGATTAAAGAAGATAAGGTTGTCTAGCGATCTGGAATGTTAATTTTGATGATATGTTAATTTGTTTAGTGGATTTAATAGAGTTTATGGATATCGTGGTGATTTAGTTAGATGGGTTTTGTAAAATTTAAATATGTAATTATATAGTGGTATAGATTAATGCTGAATTTAGTAAAAGTTGTAGATTTTGAGGCTAGAATTACTAAGTACGAGGTGGAGCTCGAGAACAGAAAAAGACATTGCCAAGAACGAGGTGGAGCTCGAGAACAGAAAACAAAAGAAATGAGCTGATGGGACGTGTCGGATCTATCATCATCTCATTCATGCGCACCCGCCAACTCAAGCGAAGCTGCCGACCTGCCGGTCTTCTAGGGGTCCATTGCATCAACGATATCTTGATGGGGGACACGGTTGCAGGAGAGACGAGAGATATTTTAACCGGACGAAGAGAAAACGGATAAGCATTAAGCAGCCACGGACCCACGGTGACGCTGCATATGGCCCACGTGCAATCAGCCTGGCCGATCTCACCACCTCTGCCTCAGATTGTTCTTGGCGCACACCACACCTTACACGGGGTTAAAACATCTCCCCCACCATGTCACCGTCTCCCTTAAAATCTGCTATAGCTGATTGAAAAAAAAAACTGAATTGTAGAAAATAGGAAAGAGCTGCTCAAGCAGATTGAGGAAACTCTACTCCGATAGGAGCACGTGAGGGCCATTTCCAGCGGAGCATGTAAATTTAGCTGTATAAAGTATTGTTTTTATATTGTAGAATTTAAAATAATGAGTAAAATAAAAATTATGATAGTCAAACAGTGGTTCTAATGCGCCGCGTGCGTTGCAATTGCAACATGTAAGCGAGAGCCCAGACAGCCCTCACAGACAGCCCTCACGCTGAGTCATGTTCGATTCACGAGTGACATATGAGCACAATTAATAATTGCTAATGCACAGTTACAAGTAGATGTGGATCATTTATTCTATTAAACTTTGGTCCATCAGGTGTCAACCACAAATCAACATAAAAACATTTGGACCAAACTAGGGCCGCACAAAATACTCGTGGCCTTCAGCTCACTCGGCTTAATTCGACTCGACTCGTTTTAAATTTATCACGAGCTAAGATAACATCTCAACTCAGTTTGTTGATGAGTCAACTTAAGCCAGCTCGATAGCTTAAATGAGCTCGTATTTTTCAGCAAAACAAAGCCTTCACTTGTTTTGGATGTACTAATAAGTGATGAACTATTTTAGTTTGGTGTTTATTTGATGTGGTATGTGAAATTGTGAGTGTTATTACACTTTTCTAGTGTTAAATTGGTCTAGAATTAATTATCAATTGATTATATTGTTGCATATATATTGTTTTTGTCATGCCTCGCGAGTTAAATAAGCCATCTCAAGCTCACAAACGAGTGAAGCCGAGCTAATTCTCTGACTCGATTTCTTAACAAGTCGAACCAAACTGAATCGATTTGGCTCAGTATCCCGTCCTAGATAGAACCGGAGCCGTTTCCGTTTATCACCGGTCCCTTAAGAGGTGACCAGTTCATATACTATAGAGTCTGGCTCGTACTTATTGGACAGCCCGAGGCTATATTCAGTTTATATTTTTTGTTAATTGTATATATTTAGATTATATTTATAACCTTGAGAACTAATAATTAGCTGCTAAAATTAGCAGTTTTCTAAACACTCTTAGCTAATGCTCTACTAATTATTAATTAGTTCACAACTAACAGTTAATTTATTAGTTGGCTCGATCCAGCTAAAAATTTATGAGCTTGCTAACACTAATCCGGCTAACAATTCGTTAGCTAGTTAACCATTAGTTCTACATATTCTAAACAGGACCTTAGTGTGGCTGAGATAAAAAATAATACAAGATTCTAATTATGATTTTTATTTTGTACAAGTACACTCTTAAAGTCCTTATTTTATCTAGATATTATGTTTTAGATCTTTAAAATGTTAATATCACATGATATTTACTAACAAAACTGTCTTTTACAATGGCGTGCATTGGTGCATTATTTAACATTTGTGGAACGTTGTAGATGCCACGTCGTCGTATCCAGCCGATCCCCGGGATCGTAGTCGGTGCCGCAGCGGTTTTTCTTCAGCACCAGCAGTACTAGGCGAAACCAGCAGTACAACCTGCCCAGCGTGTCCACCCCCCCGTTCAGTGACATGTGGACCACACCTTCCGTGGCGGGCCCCGAGGGCCATCAGACCGGCGGCACTGGGTCGCCTTCGTGAGTTCGTCCCTCCTTCCGTTGACGGGACACAAGCGCAGCCGCAGAGCACACTCCACTGCGGCCGAAGCAAAGCAAGGCGGCGGTATTAGTAGGCACCAGCGGCTTGCTCCGCGTCGTCATCGGTAGCGCGTGGTCGCGACTGGCTTCTCGTAGCAGCTTATCTACAGAAATAATCACAAGAGCCTACTAGGTGGTGGGAGCAGAGCAGCACTTGCAATTGCAACCAGCAAGCGCAAGAGAGGAGGGGGCTCAAGAGTCTTGACGCGTCTAGCCTTCGCAGAAGAGAGGGTTCAAGCGAGAAGAGGGGGAGAGGGCACGGGTTCAGAGCTGGAGGAGATGGAGAGCCCGCGCAGCCCCGAGGCGGAGATCGGCCACCGCGTGGAGGACCTCTGGGAGGTGGCGGAGCCGCAGCTCTCGCCGTCGGAGAAGCTCAACTCCTGCTTCGAGGACATCCCCGTCGCGTCCTTCCCGCGCACGCACCCGTCCCAAGGTGATATCCTGTTTATCAATTACTTTTGCGGTTGCCTCGCCCCCTCCTCCTTCCTGCCTTGCTTACTGTACTGGTACTGCTCGCTAATTTGTATCCGGTCCCTCGTGCGTGTTCAATCGAAATAAATTATTTTTTCTTCAAAAAATCGTCTTGATGTGGCGAAACGTAAACCTCTGTATCCATCCAGCGTCACATCTGAGTTCGCGTGCTGTGTGATCCAGTCGAACAGCTCTCTTGTTTCGGTGTCAGTTGCATCTGTGTCTGTATCGTAGTTTTGTTGGCGTTGGCAGGAGCCCCTTCTTGCTCATATGTCACTGTGGTGCTGATCTGCTCCAGTAGAGCCAGTCCGTGCCAGGTTGCCGTTCTTGTCATTTCAGGGTTGCAGACATGGAATTTTTAAGGTCTCTCATCATCTTCTCTTATTTCAAAGGACGATCCAGTGGATGTTCTCTATAGCCCTTGCCTCCTATGGTCAGCTCAGTGGGCATGTCTTCTCTGAACCAAATGCATGGACGTTGAACTGTTCTTAATACAGTGATAGTGTCACACGATTTCTCTGATATCAGATTACACGTATATCTCGTTCTTTTCCTTCCTAGGTCCAGTGATGCGGTAGAGGTCTAATAGTACATAAGACAAGTATATGTATGTTGGTTGGGGTGTCGTTTTCATCTCTTGACCAACTCTGCAAGAGCCGTGGAGCACTTTCTTTGTCGGCATGATGTGTGTCACTGTGCGGGTTGATGTGGATAATTCATAATTATCAGCTTGCTCAGAAATCATCGAGCTGCCATGATTGCAAGAGGCATCTTCTCGAACAGTGAGGCTCCCATTACCATATTTTGTCTTAGTTGTGAACCTGCTATCTCCAAGAGTTTCCAAAACTCTCACTTCTTATCTAGATTTTTTTTAGCAAGATAAAATGAACTGCTCTCCAACAACTCTCTATCTTAACTCCGAATCTTTCCGTGCTTAGGTAAGACAATCCACTCGCGCAGATAAATACGCGCGGAAAGAATAAAAAGGCAGGGCAAGGTTCCTGATGCAAATATACAAAGAAAATATAAAATTGGTTAGTATGATTTAGAAACAGTGCATGAGTCTAGATGTAAAATTATCTTCTATATTTTAGGATCAAGATTTTAAGAACTGTTGGAAAATATACTCCCAACATTTTTTAGCCACTTGTAAAACTTATTGATTGGGAACTATTGGAGATGCTCTTATCTGGGGAATTGGATACACATAGAAGATAAATCATCATGATCTATTGCTGGGTTCAAACCGAAGACTAAGCAAAATTAAACGGCCAGTACATATGCAATCTATGTTACTTCCAAGAGTGTGTGATTAGTTGCCGTAGAGGAAAATTCTTTTTTAGGGAAACAAGAGGAGTGCACCCCCTATTGTGCTTTTATTAAACAAAGGAACAAAGCTCACGCAGTCACGCAGTTCATCAAGAGATGTAGAAAGAGACAAAAAAAATCAACAAGATTACACATAGGCTTCTAGGCATTGGCTAAACAAAGGTGCAAGATCTTCTTTTGCTCTAAGTATAATTTGAACAAATTCTTAGCAAAAGACTGCTTGCATAGAGAAGCCAAGGGCATAGCTTGCTGAAAGATAGTAACATTACGAACATCCAAATGGACCAACACATTGTAACAATGAGCTCCATGAATCTTTCATTTAAAAAATCCATTCTTCCTTGTGCCTGCTGTTATAACTTTCATCTTCCTCTGTATATTTTGAGACATAGTTTTCATTCTCTGAGAAGGGTGGGACTGGTTCCAGTGGTGAGTGCTACTCCACCGAGTCACCAGGTCTGGGGTTCGATGCATCCTCTCCCCGCCGTGCGGGGGTAAGGCTTGCCTCGGTTAATCCCTTCCCCATTACCCCACACAAAGTGGGAGCCTCCGGGCACTAGGACCGTCCTTTTTTTTATAGTTTTCATTCTCTGAGTGAAAACCATCAAAACTAAAAGATTAGAACTATTGAATTTAAATTTCCATCTTGTGCTAGAAGTGGATATCTAAGTAGGGTACTGGAATAACTAAGTATCTTGTCCAGAAGTTCCTCATAGTCCGTGTTATTTGCTTACATCAATGATTTAATTTCCAGTTCTAAAAGTAAAATGTGATTATTGCCATGCAGTCATTGAGATTCCTTCAGATGCAAGTCTTGCTGAAACTGTAGAAATATTATCCAAAAACAAAATCTTGAGTGCACCCATAAGAAATGTTGAGGCTCCAGAAGATGCTAGTTGGATGGACAAATACATCGGCATTGTGGAATTTGCTGGTATTGCCATGTGGTTGCTCAGTCAGGTTCGTAACCTTGATTATATTGAAGTGCTCCCTCCCTCCCTCCCATTTTGTAAGGAGGGCAGATATAAATGATTAATGTGATAGTCAGCATATGTTGTTCAACTGCAGGTTTTCCAAATCAGGATTGTTATGATTTCATATATTTCTGTTCTGTTTGATACCATCATTTTTAAATAAATGACATGTGCACTAAACTTTAACAAACTGAATTCAATGCTATACTGCATGCAAGCTTCTGAATGTAAGCACAGTGAACTTCCAACTAGTCTTTTGGTGCAGCTTAACCTTCTATAGTCTGTTAAAATACTCCCTCCAGTTAAAACATGTTAGGACTCCATAAGGTCTTTGACGCATATATTTTTATTTTCGTCACTGTTTTTTTCTATTAAATATTAATAAACATCCTTCTTATTTATAAGTTTTTTGCAAGTATTTTTCAATACAACCCACATGTAATTACATGTTTTGAAACTAAATAATTTAAAAGTTATTGATGCTCGTAGTTTTAGGTTGGACTAAACTTGTCCTAAACAACATGATTTTATGACCGGAGTAAATTTTCATGTCTGTTGTAAATCTTGCCCGCCTTTTCTTCTTTATTATGGTATAATAGTAAGGGATGCCCCTACTATGTATGATTCAGACCATTAAACATTGACCTATAATATGGAAGAAACTTTCTTTTTTTATAGTATCGACTATATATTTGATATTTTTCACCCCACTCATCCTTCTGAAATGGATTGCTTCTTCTGCCATGGAACAGTCTGATGCTGCAGTTAATGGGACGGTTGGTTCTGGACCAGGATCGCCTGTCTCCAGTTTAGTTTCTAGGTTGGGTTCTTTCACATTCAGAAGGACATCATCTGGAAGGGTAGAAACTGCTACTGATTCTGAATCGGATGAAGCAGCATCGGTTGGTGGGAGCTTTTTTGAAACCCTGACTTCCTCTGAATTCTATAAGAATACAAAGGTGAACCTCTTTTGCTCCATATTTAAAACAGTTATATGGACTTGTTAGTGAGGACCAATCCTTGACATAAGTTGTGCCTTTGTAGGTTGGTGATATCTCAGGGAGCTTCCGCTGGGCACCATTTCTTGCACTGCAGACATCTGACACATTCCTTACCATGTTGCTGCTTCTATCCAAGTACAGAATGAAGAGCCTTCCAGTTGTAGAAGTGGGAGGAGATAAGATTGAGAACATTATCACACAATCCTCTGTCGTACACATGCTTGCAGAGTGTGTTGGGCTCTCCTGGTTTGAGAACTGGGGAACTAAGAAACTCTCTGAACTGGGGCTTCCTATCATGAAACCATCGAAACTTGTCAAGGTACTCTGAATGATCACTGCTTGTCCTCATTGGAAATCTAGTTAGAACATTTCACTTTCAGTTTTTTCATTTCTAATAAACTCATAACAGACTCAAGTTCAAGTTATCAATACCTAAAGAAAGATCAATTTCATCAAAGCCATGCTAACACGTCACTGTGGCCTACTCTTTTCAAGGTAAGCGAAGATCAGCCAGTTCTGAAAGCTTTCCAACTGATGAGGGAAAAGGGAGTTGGTGGCCTGCCAGTCATGGACACAAGTGGAGCAAAAGCCATTGGTAATATTAGCATCAGAGATGTCCAGTATCTTTTAACTGCTCCCAAGATATACAAAGAGCGCAGGTTTGTAATCCTAGTACATCTTTGTCGATAGGCTTTCTTGTGATTGCCAAACAATAGAAATAGATTTCTGCTGTTGTTATTGCACATCATGCCAAAAGAACTTTTAAACTGCATAGTAGGAACTCGGAAGAGAGAACTGCAGCTAGTATTCTATATACGAACCCTTTTGAGCTGTTGAATGTAACACAGGTCAATCACGACAAAGGATTTCCTTAGTGCTGTTCGACACCACCTCCAGGAGCAGCGTGAGGCCTCACCATTGCTGCATGATGTCATCACTTGCAAAAAGGATGATACAATCAAGGACATCATACTGAAGCTGGACTCTGAGAAGATCCACCGGATCTACGTTGTGGATGACAAAGGGAGCACCGAGGGAGTCATCACCTTGAGGGACATAATCTCCAAGCTGGTGCATGAGCCGCGCCATTACTTCGGGGATTTCTTTGATGGTGTTGTTCCCCTGCCTGCAAACAGCACCGTATGACACGACTTCACGGTCCAATCACACTGATGTATCTGTGCAAATGTACATTTTGAGCTATTCTCTTCTGAAGTTGCTTCTAGTATATTCCTTTTCTCGGCCTTCTCGGTTCTCAGGTAAACAGACCATTGCCTACATGGAGAAAAAGACTAATGCTCTAATGGATGGATGGCAATGTTGTACATTGAATAATCTGTGAACTTACCTGAGTTTCTTTTTCATGTTCTCATGATGGCAATTGTTGTCTGTCTTCCTTCTTGCTGAAGATGCTGTTCACTAGATTCAGCTTTGTCATGCTGCAAAGCAAAATTCTGCGGGAGAAGATGTATTTTATCTTGTTTTTAACCTTGGAGTCAGACTCTTTCGTTGTCATATACCTGGGTAACTTCATCATTCACCTGGTGGAGTCTACTACATGTCTACATGTCGTAGGGTCAACCAAAATATCCTCGTGCTGCAGTGCATCCATATATTTTTTTCCGCAGCATACCGAGGTACTACCTGTCGAAGTGTATAAGTGGATTGATTATATTTTTTCATAAGTGGATTGATTATATTTTTTTATCAGCTTAAACTTTTAGGTTGAACTGGTTAGTGTATTCGCTCTAACACTAACTGTGGCTGCTGAAAAGTTTCAGTCCGATGTCAGTGTACAATGTACAGCTACAGGATTCGGTTGCAGTCAGTTTATCATCTCAGTTGTCAATAGAACTCTTGAAATATCCAAATCCTTAAGGCCCTGTTTGTTTGGTTAGAATTTAATTCCATTTTAATAATTATAATTTAGATAAAACTAATTAAATTTATATATTTATATATGTAATATATTTATGAGAGATAGTTATATACTACATTTATGTTATAGCAAAGCAAGTAGAAGAGTGTGCTATAAGTTGTGCATTGGAAAAACAATATGTAAATCTGTAGAATCAATTTTCATCTCTCACCCCATGAATTTGAGATAGACTTATATGATAACTTTGGAAAGTGGTGAAATGTCACGTTCTAAAAAATAGCATATTCTATTAGTAAGATTTCAATTTCTCAAAATGAAAGAAAACAAATGAGACCTAATAGTAATGAGAATCAATAAGCTGACCAAGTGTCCACCAAGTGTCCTTGGGTTTAGTGAACTTGACGAACTTGTGTGATCAGGTCACAGACCGTACACATTCAACTCTTAGCCAAATAGTGAAGATTAAATCTTCATTGTTGGTGCTCAAACTACCTGCTTCAAACAAGATGTGGAATGCGAGACAACTCAAGGCCCTGTTTGGGAACAAAGTTTTTGAAAACCACAGTTTTTGAAATACTATACTATACTTTAGTTATGACAATACTGTAGTTTATAATACCGCAGTTTTGAAAACTGAGGTCCAGAGCTAAGTTTAGAATGCCTTAAAACAACTATAGTATTTGCAATACTTCAGTTTTGAAGACAGAGATTTTACCAAGCTTGCCAAACACCATTATGTATATAATACTGCAGTATTTGAGAATACTGCAGTATTCTTCCAAAACTGCAGAAAAACTTTGTTCCCAAACACCCCCTCAAGTCTCTGGCTGTTCTCTTGGAAGCATAATACACCAGTTTGATTTGTAGCAAATTTTACCTTACTATAAAGATTTAGTAAGTAGGATAAATTTTTGTCAAATATCTGGTATCTTATTATGAGAGTTATCGAACATCGTCTGAGAGGAATAACACGGAAAACTATAATAAGATAAGTGATAGATCAATGTAGGAAGCAGAAGGACATATATAGTTTTCATCAACCTATAGAAGGCTTATAATAAAATACTAAAAAATGATACGTGATAGTCTTTACACAAACATAAAGTTTTGACGAACTTAAATTTCATGTACAACAATATTATCATGAACAAATGATGGGGATACGAATGACTTCTCAATTAGAATAGAAATGCATCAAATGTTAACTTTAGGCTTTTACCTTTTGCCTTGGTGATGAATAAGGTCATAAGGAACATACAAATATCACTTAGTGTATGCATTTTACGAACGATGTGATGTGGATGTGATGCTAGTCAATAAAAGTTAGATATGAGTAAATAGAAAACTAGAGCTATGGAAAGAAACTCTACAGTCTAAACATTTTAGATTCAGTAGAACTAAAATCAGATACATGAGACATAACTTCGATATTACTACACAAGAGGAAGGTTATGCTACTTTGGAAGATCAAGTAGTGCAAAAAGAAGAATACCTTTTGGTAATTTAGGATCAATGCTACAACTGTTGGGAGAATAAAACCCTAACCCTAATTAAGGTAGGCTTATGCATATAAATAGTAACAGTATATGGGTTGGGCCAAGGCCCATTATATGAGTAACACATATAATAATCTAACACCCTCGAGAGTCACAACTATCCAGTATGTATGTAGATGAAACTAGTCCTACATAGAGCGAGATATGATCAAGTTGATGAGGGTAACACTTCGCTCATTTGTACTTGGCTATGTGTCGTGTGGCATAGGTTATGCTAGATATGTTTGTTTTTCGTAAGTTTTTGAGAGTTAGTATATCTTGCTAGAGGCCAATGCTAATTGTTGATTAGAAATGCTTTCTAGGTAACGGTTGTTGGTTGCATGAATCTATAGGGTTACACACTTAAGGGATTAGAACATAATGATACTTGCATAGTTAACTCTAGTGCAAGTGGGAGACTTGGATATATACCGTAGAGATAACCGATTTGACTCGTTATTAAACTCAGATTGGATATGATGCACAAGATTTTTAGATTTCTAACACGACATAATTGTTGGTAGTCCATTAGTAATGTCTACATAATAGAAAGAGGTGCAAAACCCACACCAGTACTATTCATCGCATGAATAGTAATTCGTGACATTGCTATTCATCATGTGAATAATACCTCCTCCTCCCTCCACCTCCAGATCATGTTCATACATGAGGTGCTAGCACATCTTCATGTGATGTTCATGTCTTAAACATATGGACTATTTTGAAGGTGGATCTAATTTGCATCCTACATTATGTCGTACATTTACTTTTCAGCACCGATACATCAGTTACATGTGCTTCGCCAAGTCTTCCACTCTGTTGCTTGACGAGAAGGTATAATATATGGTCATATACTTGCAAGTGATCATGTTTTATATGGTTAATCTTGTTCGACGATAACTGATAATGTGTAGCAAATCGCATTACCAAGAGCCTTGAACCCACCAAGTGTAACTAACTCACCTCTTAAGGGCGTCATTTTGATTCTTTCCAACAATAAATAACTCACCTCTTAAGGGCGTCATTTTGATTCTTTCCAACTAAAACTAACTCACCACTTAATGGCTACATTTGGACTCTTTCCAATGATAACTAAATCACCTATTAACTAAATCACCTATTAACTGTGACATTTTGACTCTTTCCGATAATGCCCAATCCCAACCTATGCTACATATAAGGTGTTTTGTCATTACTTAAAGTGTGTGAGCCAGGAGCAGAACTAATCCTTGGGTCACCCGAGCCATGGCTCGCGGCGTGGCCCATCCAAATAACTAGTACAATGCCTGCATGTTGTGACAGTATATAAATTATTTGATAATATGTTATGTCGATACATAAATTATTTGATAAAATGATAAGATCACCTGGTAGGTCTGGATGTGTGGCATCCCTTTGTGAGTCTGTCCTTTCTTTTAGACCTCTTCCTCCATCAGCATCTGATCAAAGTGTCACACCCCTGCCACTCAAGACGCGTCTAAACAATATTAATTGGAGGTAAATTTAGGTACAACAGATGAAACCAAGTTCAACGATAGGTTTGGCATCTGAGCTAGATATCCCTAAGACTGTCTCCAGCAACGTCCTCTATATACATCCTCTATATTCGTCCTTTACAGTCTTCTCTAAAAGATTCTACCCCCTATATCTATTTCCTCTCCAACAACGTCCTCTAAATCACGTCCCCTATATGTAAATACCTATATTAAAGACATTTTTATTTTTAAATTTTTGTACATACGTGTTTGTCATACTCTCAAATGTATTGTACATATTTTAGTTTTACTAAAACGGTTGTTTAAAGTATTCAAATAGATAGAGAATCGTTTAGAGGAACTCTATACATAGAGGATCCAGCAGCGTCCTCTAAATTTAGAGGACCGTTTAGAGGACGCTGCTGGAGGGGTAGATGATGTCCTCATCCTCTAAATTTAGGGTACAGGACCCTTTAGAGCTCCTCGTTGGAGCTAGTCTAATCTCCCCATCAGAAAAGTGTAGTACATAAAACAACCAATATATCCAAATATAGTTTTGCGAGGTATACCTAAACACTTGTCTGTATATAACTTATCAGTATTACTCTTTTTGTAGGCAGCAAAAACTTAAGCAGTGATAGGATGTCAACCACAAATCGACAAGGGACAAAAATTATGTCAACCGTCTATGGCGTACATGAACATCAAAGGCAACACTGTGAATCTGCGATTTAATCCGGTTTGCTCTATACAACTGTAAGGAAAATGGACCCCGGGCCATTTGGCTCAAAAGGTTTTGGTGTTTGATGATCAATATAGTCTATGAACTAATGTGTTTGCTAGTGTTTATAATTGTAGTTCACAGGATATTAAAGTGACTTGGAGTAATGCATTAAGGAAAGCAACACCTCAAAAGAAGACATTATGAAGATCGCAAGTGAAGATCAACAAGTATCAACCAAAGTCCAAGAAACGAAAGAAAAGTGTTGTCACTGGCGGACTGTCCGGTCAAGGGCACCGGACTATACGGCGGCACACTGGACTGTGGAGGAGAGCCCAGACTGTCCGGTGCAAAGGCTAACAGCGCTAATAGTCGACTGACAGATCCAACGACTAGTGGCGCACCGGATAGGGACAGGGCACCGGACTGTCCGGTGCCCACCACCAACTGCCTGGTGTGCCGCAGAGGCTCCAACTTTTCCTCCAACGGCTATAATTGAGTTGGGGCATATATATACTTCACCCAACCGGCCATTTCAAGGTGTGGGAGCCCAAGCAACATACCAAGGCATAGTATAGACATTTCCAAGTGCTTAATAGAATCACTCAGTGATTAGCGTAGGTGCTTTGTCAAGTGCTTAGGTTAGTTAGACTGCATTAGCCCTAGTTAGTTGAGTGAGTTTAGAAAAACCACACAATCTCTCGGCTCTTGCGTGAGCCGTTGTATTGGTAACGAGTGGGGCGAGAGTCTTGCAAGATCGTGACAACCGAGTTTGTGTCACGGCCGCCACCGTGTATCGGAGGGAACAAGGCCTGCGATGTTTCGACTGGAAGCTTGATAGTGGACGGCGGAGAGCGTCCGAGAGGAGCCGAAAGCGGAGCACCACTTGCGCGTGGAGAAGGCCCGTGGCTTTCTACGGAGTTACTCAACCGTGGTGCTTAGCTCTCGCGTGGGCTACCCTTTGCGTAGGGGCACCAATGAGGATTAGTCGAAACCTTGCGTGGTTCCGGATACCTCGGTAAAAATACCGGCGTCACCCATGAGAGTTTGCATCTCTACCTTGCTCTTTACCTTCCGCATTTATATTAATTATTTAAGTTTCAATCTTGTCTTTATAGTTAGATTATTTAGGATTGAAACTTAGCCATTGCGGTAGAGATAGCAACACTTAGACAAAACCTAGTTTGCACATTCTAGATTGTTTATTTGTATAGGTTTTTCTCTAGGGATTTATTTGTGGCCTAGTTTAGAGAAAGTTTTATAAGCCCTAATTCACCCCCTCTTAGGTGTCACTGTTTCCTACAATTGGTATCATAACCTGGTTTGGCTCATTTGAAACGCTTTAGCTTCACCGCTAAACGTGCCGATGCTTTTTTGAGAAAGGGGGTGGATACCCATAGGCCACCACACTTCGACGGCACTAACTTCCCATATTATAGTGCTAGAATGACTTGTTATCTAGAGGCCGCTGATCTAGGTGTTTGGAGAGTTACTCGTGACGGGATGAAACCACCCAAGGATTCCGAGAAACCCACCACGAGTGAGGAAAAAGAAATTCATTTAAATGCTAGAGCCAAAAATTGCTTGTATGAATCTCTTAGCATGGATATTTTTAATCAAGTTTTTACATTAAAAACTGCTAATGAGATTTGGCTAAAATTGCATGAGCTCCATGATGGCACATCCAATGTCTGTGAGCAAAAACATTGCCTAGTCTTAAATGAGTATGATTCTTTTGCTATGAAGGATAATGAGCTTGTTAGAGATATGTATTCTCGTTTGAATCTAATCATCAATGAGCTCAATTATATTGGCATTAATAAGCTAGGTGATGCGGACATTGTGAGGAAGATTATCTCCCTACTACCACAACAAAGATATGGGAGCATCATCACTATTCTTCACAAAATGGAGGACATGAGTACAATGACCCCGACCATTGTGATCGGAAAAATTGCGGCATTTGAGATGTCGAGAAAAATGGGTCTACAAGAGGAGCCAACTACTTCAAGACCATATACTTTTGCCTGTGATGAAAGAAAAGACAAGAAGAAGGCTCCTACTCCAAGTTCCTCAAGTGAAGAAGAGGAGGAAGAAGAAAGTGATGATGATGAAGATAATCAACCATCAACATCATCCTCCGAGGACGAAGAAACAATCCGACGTGTCAGAAAGGTAATGGGGATGATTCGCAAGATTAATCTAATGGGTGTACCTCTGCAGGTCGAGGATCTTCTCTTTAACATTGATAGGAAAAAGCAAAGAAAGAGAGGATTTTTCGCATGCGGCGAGAAGGGCCACTTCAGGGACAGCTATCCAAATATGGCCGAAGCCACAAAGGGGAGGAGCAAAGGCAAGGCGCTTACAAGCGTTAAAACTTGGGATAACTCTTCAAGCGAAGATGAACCTCCAAGGACGTGGAGCCACCGATCCTCATCACGGTCATCACGCAAGTGCCTTATGGCAAGAGGTAAAATGAGTATTCCATCCTCTAGTGATGATAGCAGTAGTAATGATGAAGGTGAGGGAAAGCCCTCCTTAGATGAGCTTGCGGAAGCCGTTAAATTTTTTCAGGATGTATTCACTAAAAAAGGCTCAACTTAAAACTTTGAAAAATAAGATGATTAGCTCTCAAAATGATTATAAATGTTGTCTAGAAAAATTTGAAACATTTGCAAATTTGAATTGTGTGCTATCAACTAATATTGAGCAATTAGAGTCTAGTGCTCCATCCTCATCTACCGATGATGGCCTTATTAAAAAGAATGAAAAACTTAATGCTAAGTTAGCGAGCTCTCAAGAATCCATTGAAAATTTGCTAGGGAAAATGAAAATTCTTAGCATACATAATAATGAGCTATCTACTAAGCTAGAAAACATTGGTAGCACCCCAGAAGTATCTTTGGTTGAAATACCTAAAATTATTAAGAAAGATGCTTCTACTTCTTGTTTTGACTTAATTGATAATTCTAACCCCTATAACCAAGTTCTTATTAAGAATATTGTTGTAGAAACATGTTCAAATGAGGTTGCAAAGGAGAATGGGCAATTAAGACAAGAAGTGGCTCGCCTTGGCAAGGCTTCATATGACAAGAAAGACAACGCCAAACAAATCCAACCTCCTTAGGATAACACCACTGCGGGAGTGACCAAACCTGTGGAGGGAGAAACTGTGATTTGTAGGCTATGCCACAAGGAAGGCCACAAGTCTTACCAATGCAAGGCGAAGACCGGGGATAAGCAAAAGCTCAAGCAAAAGCCAACAAGCAAAATCTCCAACACCTACATCAATAAGGTGGATAAAAAGGCTGGTACACAATACTTAATTAAGAAGAAAAAGAATGGAAAGGTGATAGCAATCAAGGCCAACAAGCAAGCCAACAAAGGGAAAGGGGCCAAACGCATCTGGGTGGCAAAGGAAATTATTTCAACCATGAAAAGCACCAAGAAGGTTTGGATCCCAAGAGGGAAGTGAGGAGTTCGAAGGACGTTGGGGAATTTGGAGACTTGGCAAAATTGAGATATATATCATGGGATGCTGAAAGTTGCCTAGAGGGGGGGGGTGAATAGGCAAGTTTAAATCTTTTTCAACAAAAACTAGAAACGAACTAGGCAAAACCGGTTCAGCCGGTGTCAAAACTGGTTCAACCAGTTTGCACGAGCTCAACTAAAGAATGAGATATAAAACTGAATTGATCTCGAAATCCACCCAGTTATCTTTGGAAATAAGATGTTCTAGTTGATCCACAGGGTTCAAAGTAGTAGATCTAAGAAGGGCACTTCTCAAAATCCACACACCAAAAAGATATAAACAAATCTTCCACGCAATGGTGCGAGAACGAAGAACACAAACAAATACAATGAGCAAGAACACAAGAGACACAAGATTTATCCCGAGGTTCGGTCACACCACCAAGGTGCCCTACTTCCTCGTTGAGGCGCCCACAAAGAGCCGAGTCTCTTTCAACCCTAATCCTCCCTTTGCCGACCACAAAGGTCAAGCCCACACAATAATCTTTGCTCAAACGAGTGGGTAATACAAACTTTCTTGTGGTCTTCCACAAGATTTGGAGACTCACAAGAGACACCTAGTCGTCTAGGAGCTAGAAGCTCCAAGAGTAATGAATCCACAAAGAACTCGATATAGTACCAAAGCTTGAATCAAGAAGAACAAGAAGGATTTAGAGATGAAGCACAAAAACCGCAGCTCTTCAATCTCACTCAAAGATTTCTCTCCAAAGATTTGAAATGGGAGAGGCAAGAGGTGTGTGAGAGAGGGTGGGAGGTGTTTCTCAGGTTAGGAATGAAGTTTTGTGTGTGCTCTTGTGTGGGGGAGAGAGGTAGGAATGAGTATATATAGGTGGGGCTCTAAAACTAGCCGTTTTTGACTTTTCTGCACAAAAACCAGTTGAACCGGTCCCAAAACCGGCTGAACCGGTATTTTCTAGAGAGCAATTTTGGCCAAGATAGACTTAAAAAGGTTGTACTACATACTTTCACTAAGGATTAACAAGGGTAAAATAGAAGTTTTGGATCAAGGATTTTGAGCTTTAGTACCAACACCAACCTTCTTTATGGATCCCCCTGATAGTACGACAATTCCTATACTCAAGTTAAATAAAATATAATTAAGTAAACTCTTTGAGTCATTGGTGTCTCATGTGTGATTTCTCCATGGCATTGCTTCATAAGGATCACAAACATCTTTATCTCACCTTTTGAAGCAAACACAAATCAAACCCTATGACTTGTACCAATTCACCATATATGAGTTCAAATCATGGCTTCAAGTCACCTTACTGATGCATCAACATATTATAACTCTTCATAGCTGATTAGTTCATCGACTTAGTGCAAGTACTCTCTTCTTCATCTTAGCCATGGTACCTCGGTCCATAAGCCGTCGCTTGGCCTTCACCTTCGCTTAGTTCCTCGAAGCCCTTTTCTTGCTATCTTCACCCTATCAAGCCATTCTTGAGTCACATCACATTGAGCGTCCATTGAGAGAATCATTTCTTTGATATTGTGAACCTTGCTTGAATGTCATCTAGATATAAATGCTAAGATCAATCAAGCTCTAGTTTAATTCTCATAGATTCATATATGGACTAATAGTAATATGATCAAGCCAATTCATGATTCCTCATCTCATTCACTTTGGCTTGACCAATCCTCTTAATCACTTCAACCTCTATTCTGATCATATTTATGCATAGTGATTTCTCAGGTCTTGTCCATATATTCAAACCAATATAGAGACCAGATTATATCCATTTGCATTGTCTCATTGGTTATTTAACCTTGTGTTGAACATTTGTTCACTGATCATTATACACTATTCAAGTATGTTCTTCATACCGAATTTCCTGTTCAACACTTAGCAAACTTGTTAGACCTTTAAATGTGTTGTTATCCAAATCACCAAAACTCACAAAAGGGATGAATGCACTTTCTGATGCATCTTATTGGATCAAGTCTATTGCCAAGTGGGTTAGTGAATACTTTGGACCTAAATTCCCCACCCATGACTAAGGTAACTAGATTTATTGTATTTCCTTTTTAGATATGCGTATCTATTTTCTTGTATCTAGATTTTACCTTACATGCCTAGTTTTACATGTGATATTTACTTTTGATGTTAACTACATGCATAGTAGGACAATCAAATGGTAGGATTGCTCATTTTCAATTCATATTCTTGAGCAAGCCTACATGGTTTAAAAGGTTTAAGTTAAGCACGACACATAGCTTATTCAACATTCCTAAGAAAATGATACATCAATTGGTATTTTCATATGACATACACTATAATCAATATACTACAAGTGGTAAAATACTTCCATTGGTATCATTTAAAGTATATGTGCCGAAGGTCGGATTATAGATAATTTGCCCCTCTTGATATCAAAATCAAAATGCATGTCTCCTACAAGTATTCAAAACTTATATGCACACTTTTAGAGGGAGGTTACTCTATAATCTAAGTCTTTGGGACTAATACCTGTTTTCATGTCTATTATATGTAGTAGTCCCATTGAAGGAAAATGGAGTCCCCGGAGAAAGACAATAAGCTTCCACTGCAAATCTACAAGTAGTTTCATGCCTCACATGACTACATTTGGTATCATTTACATGTCTTCTTTAGTTTTTTATTAGACTACATTTCATATCTTATACTTCTCATGTTGTTAAATGCATATGTTGTCAAAATATATCTATTACCTATGCATAGGGGGAGTTAGTCTAATCAAATCATGTCTTGTACCTCTATTTCTCATATGCTTTTTTCTAAGTAGAGGATCTCTATCAGGGGAAGTATTTCTTTGTCACTAAAGGGGGAGAAGATTCTTTCAAAAGGAGAACACTCGTTTAGGGGGAGTAACCTTTTAGTGCTTCAATTGATAAATCTTTTAAGAGGGCAAGTCTTATTTGTTTCCTACATGCTTTTAATGTCTTCCTTTTCGGTGGTTGATGCCAAAGGGGGAGAAGTTTTAGGGACTGTTGGAACTTGCTCTCAGTTGCAAGGGGATCCAACAAGGGTGAACAGTGACGTCAACAAGGCACTCGCGCTAGATGGCAAAAGCTCTGTTAATCTGGCCTCTCACGGGCACTGTGCAGGGGTATTTATAGGTACCTGAGTGCGCAGCGCCTTAAGCTAAGGACGCATGTGCCCTCAGCTACCTAGGTTATCCCTAGAATATTCCCATAAAGCGGGGTTACAGATCGTAATTGTGGGGGATAGATATCCCCCGGGTCCACTAAAAGAGTAAAGGACCTCACGAAAGGCCCAAGGGCCCAATAAATCGTAAGGTTATTCTTTCGTGGGCCTGGGGAAAAACGACCAGCAACACAGGGCGACATGAGGCCGGATTGGTGCAAACCCGGACGGCCCATAGCGTCGAGCCGTTGGCCGCAACAGAGATCCGACTTTCCCGCGTCGGGGCCTCCATGCAACGAAGCCACGTGAGGATAAGTCGGCGAGGGTTACGTAAAAGATAATCTCGAGAGGTTCACTATCTTTTAGCCACTTGTTGTTATCTTATCCATGTGTACTGCCCCACGGTCGAGTATATAAGGCCTAGGGGGCACCCCTTCAGAACGAGGGACCCAATTACTTAGCCACCCACATCAACTCTCTGTATTCTCGATCCAGAGAGCTCTCTTGTAACCATATCCACCAAGCATACTCATCAGGACGTAGGGTGTTACGCATCACTAAGCGGCCCGAACCTGTAAATCTTGTCCACCGTCCCTCGTGCGATCGGCACGAACCATTCTGCTACAGTTGTCGACACCTTCCTACTCCTAAAACACCTTGAGGGGCAACCCCGGGTGTGCGGTCGGACCCTAAACACCGACAGCTGGCGCGCCAGGTAGGGGGTGTGTCGACAATCCAAGCTAGCTCAATGGCCATCTCCTTCCACAGCAAGATCGCCCTACGCCCTGGATCTACGTTCTGCTTCGGAACAATCTCATTCATAGCAGACGAAGAAGGAATTCTGCACCGTATCGCGGATCCGCCGGAAAAGGAGTCTTCCTCAACGAACTCCGAAAATACCGGGGAAGTGCAGCACCGCTCTCCGGTTCCTCGAAAGAAGATCACCACGACGGCAGCACCGTTCTACCCCGACGTCCTCTTCATCGGAAGGGCGGAATCGCCCACCATCTCCGACGACGAGCCGACTGTACCCGGGGAGGAACCGCCTCAGCGAGAGTCCCGTCGACGAAGGAACCGGCGCAGGAATGTTCGACGACATCACGCAGCCGGAGAGCGGAATCCGGAACAACCTGTCTCACGAGACGAGGTCTCGGAGGTGGGAGAAACCCCGGAAGAACGCGTCTTCAGAGAGCGAAGGAACTCCCGACGACGTGATCGCCGACGAGCTCAGGAACAGGCTGAGCAGGATGCAAGGCAACGTCGAGAGAATCCACTCTTCGGGCGCAATCTGAACCCCGACTTCGCCCGAGCCATGAACACGCCGAGCGAAGTCGGAGGGGTGCTGGCTCGGATAGCGGAAGGACTTCCTCGGACTCCTGACGCCGACGGCTACCGACGACTGTTCACCCAGGCGGCCAACCATCTTCTACCGCTTGCTCACCCGCCGAACGATCTACGACACGCCATCAACAGTCGCCGGGACGCGCGGAGCTCCATCAACGCTTCGCGGGAACGGCGGCATGAGAACGAAATTCGTCGTCGAGAGGAGTACGACAGGGACCATGGTGCCCCGACTCAGAGCCAAGCTACCAGGACTGAGTCGGCAACGGCTTCAACTGGCGGAACCTCCCGGGGACGGTCGAGGAATCACAACCACAACTCCCCTCCCCGGGACAGGCATCGACCTCGACGACAGGAGGACACGTGCGGAGTGTCCGCCCTTACTCCGCGCCTCAGGGCCATCCAATGGCCTCCCAACTTCAAGGTATCCAATGTTGACAAGTATGAACCTAAGCAGGATCCATGGGGTTGGCTAGCCGTCTACACCACCGCTGCTCGAGCTGCCGGAGCATCCGAAGACGTGATGACCGCGTACTTGCCCATTGTCCTTGGACAAGACGCGCTGCAATGGCTACGACATCTACCCCGACACTGCATCGACGCCTGGGGAGACTTCAGTCGGCGTTTCACCGCCAACTTCCAGTCCCTCTCCGACAAGCCGGCGCAGCCGTGGGACCTTAAATCTATCAAGCGCCGGGGGGACGAAACTCTCCGATCGTACCTCAAGAGGTTTCAAACCATGAGGAATCGAATCCCCGATGTCACGGAGGCGGCCGTGATCGAGGACTTCTACCGAGGATCTAATGATTCGGCTTTCGTCCGAGCCATACTACAAAGGGCGCCGACCACCTTGGAGGAGCTGTTCCGGGAAGCCGACCTCTACATCACCGCCGACGAGCGAGCCCAGGATCTCATCGGAGGAGCAAAGCCCGCACCGGCAGCACCACGACGCGACACGAACCAGCAACCCGACAAGCGGTGGGAGAAGAGGCCACGCGAAGAAGTGCACGCCGCCGGCGGACCACCTGCTTCTCGCGCTCGAGGAGGACCTCGTGGAGGCGAGCGCACGCTGGACGACATCCTCGACGCCCAGTGCCCGTACCACAAGGACATGCGCCACACTCTTCGTAACTGCCGAGACTTCAAGCACTCCGTCGGACACGGCCGACCTTTCCAACCTCTACCTCCTCCTCCGCCGAGGGGAGGACCAGATGAACCACGACAACCCCATCGGCAGGAGGAGGGAGGAGGAGGAGGAGGAGCTTTTCCGCGCGTTGACAGGGAGGTCAACGTCATCTTCGGCGGACACGGATCGCAGGAGAGCAGAAGACAGCAAAAGCTCAATGATCGCCAGATACTGGTGGCGACCATCGGCCCTCCCGCCCCATACCGATGGTCGGAGCACCCGATCACCTTCACTCGGGCGGATCAATGGCTCAACTTCGACCACCCGGGCAAGTACCCGCTTCTCGTCGATCCGGTGATCCGAGAGAGCCGGGTGAAAAAAGTGTTAGTGGACGGGGGGAGCAGCATCAACATCACCTTCCCCCGGACACTCCAGAGCTTGGGAGTTCATCTCAAAGAGCTCCACGAGTCGGACACTCCTTTCTTCGGCATCGTGCCGACGGAAGGGGAATACCCGCTGGGCCACATCTACATGCCGGTCACCTTTGGAACTCCGGAGAACTACAGAACCGAGTTCCTGAGGTTTGAAGTGGCGAACTTCGACTGTGGGTACAACGCCATCATCGGGAGGCCAGGATTGGCCAAGTTCATGGCCATTCCGCATTATACATACATGATACTGAAGATGCCAGGGCCACAAGGGATCATAACTGTGCGCGCCGACCTCCAAGGCGCCGCAGAATGTTTCCGAGTGGCTATTCAAGCAGCCCTCACCGCCAAGCCATCGACAGCTCCCTCCGCAATGGCGAACTCTAAGCCTGAGGAGGACCTCGCAATACCAG
Organism: Zea luxurians; assembly: GCA_029449295.1. Taxonomy (NCBI): domain Eukaryota; kingdom Viridiplantae; phylum Streptophyta; class Magnoliopsida; order Poales; family Poaceae; genus Zea; species Zea luxurians. The sequence goes on from JAOPSE010000009.1 coordinate 121,585,565, forward strand.
CAAATGAAGCTCAGACCGCGACCTCCATGCGGCCGACTGAAGAAACCAAGAGAATCAACCTGGGGTTTGCTGATGAGCGCAAGACGGCCATCATCAGCTCCAGTTTGGATGACAAATAGGAAAGCGCGCTCATCCGGTTTCTGCAAGATAACCGAGATGTATTCGCATGGCAACCTGCGGATATGCCGGGAGTCCCGAGAGAACTGGCCGAGCACAAACTGAAGGTTTTTCCCCAGGCGAGGCCGATTCGGCAGAAATTACGTCGTTTCACGCCTGATAAGAGGGAAGCCATTCGCGCCGAGTTAGCTCGCTTGGTCGCGGCTGGATTCATTAGAGAAGTATTACATCCTGAGTGGTTAGCCAATCCTGTTCTTGTACTCAAAAAGAATAAAGTGGACTGGCGCATGTGTGTTGATTATACCGATCTCAACAAACACTGTCCGAAGGATCCCTTCGGGCTCCCGAGGATAGATCAGGTGGTGGACTCCACCGCTGGGTGTTCTATGCTGTCTTTCTTGGATTGCTATTCCGGGTATCATCAGATCAGTCTGGCAAAGGAAGATGAAGAAAAAACGGCATTCATTACTCCGTTTGGCGCTTTCTGTTATACCTCCATGCCGTTCGGCCTCAAAAACGCTGGAGCGACTTACCAGAGAGCTATTCAAACATGCTTAGCCGATCACTGGGGCAAGCGTGTGGAGGCTTATGTGGATGACGTGGTGATCAAAACACAGGACTCAAAAGACTTCATTGAAGATTTGCAACTGGTTTTCAACAGCCTGAGGCGGTATAGATGGAAGCTTAATCCCGAGAAATGTGTTTTTGGAGTACCAGCCGGAAAGTTGCTCGGATTTATTGTCAGCCACCGGGGAATTGAAGCTAATCCGGATAAAATTGAGGCTATCATGAAGATGGAAGCACCTCGATCGCAGAAGAAGGTTCAGCGACTTACTGGATGCATGGCAGCTTTAAGCAGATTTATATCCAGACTGGGAGAAAAAGGTTTGCCGTTTTACAAGTTACTCAAGAAGGTGGATAAATTCCAGTGGACTTCAGAAGCACAAGAAGCTCTGGATACTCTGAAAAAATTCTTGACAACACCACCAGTGCTGAAACCACCTCGGCGAGCTACATCAACTCAACCAGCTGAAGATTTGCTATTGTACATCTCTTGCACGACTCACGTGGTAAGCACCGCGTTGGTAGTCGAGCGAGTAGAAGAAGGGCATGCCTACCCAATGCAACATCCTGTTTACTTCGTCAGTGAGGTCCTCGGCCCCTCAAAGAAAAAGTATCCTCAAGTTCAGAAATTATTGTATGCAGTACTTCTAACTGCCCGCAAGCTGCGTCACTACTTTGACGACCACAAAGTCATAGTAATCACAAGTTTTCCAATAGGGGATATTCTTCACAACAAGGAAGCCATCGGTCGAATAGCCAAGTGGGCCTGTGAGCTGGGATCTCATGATATCGAGTTTCGGCCTCGCACTGCCATTAAAACCCAAGCACTGGTTGACTTCGTATCAGAAAGGACTGAACAACAAGTACCAGACAACCCGGAGACTGCAGAAGTATGGCGAATGTATTTTGATGGCTCGCTCAAGCTGCAGGGAGCAGGAGCGGGGATTCTTTTCACTGCACCAGGAGGCGAACACCTCAAGTACGCCCTCCAGCTGCTATTCCCGGCCTCCAACAATGCAGCCGAGTATGAAGCTTTGATCCATGGATTGAACATTGCCATATCACTGGGCGTCAAAAGATTGATGGTATATGGGGATTCTCTGGTAGTCATCAGCCAGATAAATAAGGAGTGGGATTGCTCAAACGATTCGATGGGAAGATACTGCACTGCCGTCCGAAAACTGGAGGATAAGTTCGAGGGTCTGGAATTTCATCATGTGGAGAGAGATCGGAATGCAGCAGCCGATGTACTGTCCAAGCTGGGATCCAGTCGAGCTCAGGTTCCACCCGGGGTTTTTGTGCAAGAAATTCTGCAGCCAAGTATCTCATGGGGTCAAATGGAAGAATGCAACATCATAGATCAACCCGAGTCAGATCCCGATGACTGGAGAAAGCCAATCATTAAGTACATAAGGAATGAAGAAGAACCAGATGATAAGAACTCGGCAGAGCGCATTGCAAGACAATCAGCTCATTATACACTTATTGGGGAAACATTATACAGAAGGGGTGCATCAGGTGTCTTCATGAAGTGCATTCTCCCATCCACTGGAAAGCAACTCTTAGAAGAGGTCCACGCTGGACAATGTGGGATACATGCAGCCTCCAGAACACTAGTTGGGAAGGTCTTCAGGTCAGGATTCTATTGGCCAACAGCAAAGAATGATGCAGCCGAATTAGTTCAGAGGTGCGAAGCCTGCCAATACTTGTCAAAGCAACAACACCTGCCAGCACAGCAGCTGCAGACCATACCAGTGACCTGGCCTTTTGCATGCTGGGGGCTGGATATGATTGGACCTTTCAAGAAAGCTCAAGGGGGATATACTCATGTGTTGGTAGCAATTGACAAGTTCACTAAATGGATAGAATTCAAGCCCATTGCCTCCTTAACTTCTGCTAAGGCCGTGGAATTCATACAAGACATAATATTCAGATTCGGGATACCAAATAGCATCATAACTGATTTAGGATCCAATTTCACGAGTTCAGAATTCTTTGACTTCTGCGAGAAAAAAAGCATTCAGATCAAGTATGCATCTGTAGCCCATCCAAGAGCCAACGGGCAAGTTGAGCGAGCCAACGGGATGATATTGGATGCACTCAGGAAAAAGATTTTCGATAAGAATGAAAAATTCGCAGGAAAGTGGATAAGGGAATTACCCTATGTTGTTTGGAGCCTAAGAACCCAACCTAGCCGAGCTTTGCATGGAAACACTCCTTTCTTCATGGTCTATGGGTCGGAGGCAGTGCTGCCTGCTGATCTCAAGTTTGGGGCGCCAAGGCTGATTTTTGAAAGCATAGCAGAAGCTGAGACCACCAGGCTGGAGGACATAGACGTACTCGAGGAAGAACGGCTAAGCGCAGTAATCCAGTCAGCAAGATACTAGCAGACTCTAAGGCGCTATCACGACAAGGCTGTGCGGCAACGATCCTTTTCAGTTGGGGAGTTCGTCCTTCGCCGAATTCTAACGGGAGAAGGACGACACAAGTTATCACCCTTATGGGAAGGACCCTTCATAGTAGCAGAAGTCACTCGGCCCGGATCATATCGCCTCACTCAGATGGATGGCATGGAAGTTGGGAACTCCTGGAACATAGAACACCTGAGAAAGTTTTATCCTTAGCCGTACCTCAAAGCTGCTGGGATAACTATGATGTACTCTGTAAAGTGGAAATATGTCATCAATAAAGAAAAGGTTTCAAGGATACTCAATTTATTTACGGTTGACTCGCATTCTTACTTAACTCGGGGTGACCACTATGCCCTGCTAACGGAGCAATCGACTTAAGTCGGCAACGACTTAAGGCGGTGTGACATGCTCACGCTTACTTAACTCGGGGTGACCACTATGCCCTGCTAACGGAGCAATCGACTTCAGTCAGCAACGACTTAAGGCGGTGCGACATGCTCATGCTTACTTAACTCGGGGTGACCACTATGCCCTGCTAACGGAGCAATCGACTTAAGTCGACAACGACTTAAAGCGGTGCGACATGCTCACGCTTTACTTGACTCAGGGCGACCACTATGCCCTGCTAACGAAACAATCAACTCAAGTCGGCGACCACTTAAGGCCAATGCAACATGCTCTCGCCTATTTAATTCAGGGGATGATTTCCATATCCCACCGACAAAATTCATAGTCATCATGCGTCATAACTACCTAACTCATTAACTAAAAAATTCTGATACAATGAGTGAATAACTATGTTGTTTAAATAAACCGGTGTCCTCTAACAAATGTTCAATCATGCAAGCTGCGCGCTTGGAGCACGCGAAATGTTTTCTCTATTTTGCAATGTCTTTTCCAGGAGCAGTTGACGAAGAAGGACGACTCGAGGAATCGGGGGCAGCGTTCACGTCAGCCCTTATATCTTCAGGAACGACTACGCCAGGTCTCCTCATCAGAATTCGTCCCGCTCGAATGGCCTTATCCATGGCCTTATCGCGCTGGGCTCTCAGAGTATTGGAAGTCTCTTCAGCCACCTTGACAGCCAACTGGGCAGCCTCTAGCTCCTGGGTAACAGATTTCTTGGAAGCACGCAGATTCTTGATGACAACGTCTTTAGCCGATATCAACTCCCGAAGGCGAATCACATCATCCAAGGACTCCTGCAGCGTATAGCGAAGATTGTTCAACTCCTCCATGGAAAAGCGATGACTCCTCTCCAGAATAGTCAACGAGTTGCTAGAATCTCGATACAACCTATCAAGATTGTCGCGAGAAACGGCAAGGATGCGTTTTTCTTCCTGCAAGCGCAAATCGGTTACTTCAGAAAACCAGGCAAATAACAGGAGCACAGCAAGACAAAAGCACAGTTTCGTATTTCACCTTTTTAGAGTCGAGCTGAGCATGCAGGGAAGAACTCAACGCGTTGGCATCATCTAGGGCGGCAGAGACTTGACTCAGCTCAATCTGACCTTGAGAATACTTTTCCTCAAGATCAGTGCATCGCTGAGACAATTCAGCCCGTTCTTGAGAATGTTTCTCCTCAAGCAGTGTAATCTGTCGAGTCATTCCTAGCGAAGGATAACCAAACAAAGCGAGGTCAGAAGGTAAAACAGTCCACAACAAGCACGAAGGAAAGAAAAAAAAGGGGCACTAACCAGCGTTAGTCGCCTCCAATTCGGATACACGGCGATGAAGAGACACCGGATTCCAACACGAAAGGGATGAAGCTACTTCCGGGATAGGAGCACCATGCAATTTCAGCTGGCTGGTCATCCCATCCACCAAAACCTGATGAGAAGAGCAGATGAGCATAATGGCAAGAGTTCATGTAAAAGTCAAGCTAAGAAACATCACAGTACCTGGAGGTTGGAGAAGAACGAAGGGATCCCCAAGTCAGGAGAAATCAGATGATAACCCGGCGCGAGGTCATCACCCGAAGCAGCATGCAATGGAACAGTGGGAATCAGCTCATCTCCTTCAACAGAGCCGGATACTCGATCAACGGGGACGCTGCCCTCCAAAGCGACGCCCCGGTCTGAAGTTTGGGCCACCACCATGCAGCCAGAGTGTGGAGGTGACCCAGCGTGAACGTCCATGGAAGTGCCGGAAGGAGACCCTGTTTGGGCACCCTCGGGGACTGGGCCATAGTTGGCACTGCCCACTTGAGCCGGGTTATCCCCGGCAGCACCCTCGGGGGCTGGGCAGTAGCTTGCACTCTTCGCTCGGGCTAAGTCGTCCCCGACGACACCCTCGGGGGCTGGACATGTATCAACACCATCCCTAGGGTCCAAACTTTCAGCAATAACCATCTCCAAGGTTGATGGGCCCTCGGCTACTTCCATGGAATCAGGACAATCCAGGCTAACATCCCGTCCCTCAAGATCGCGCTCTAAGGTTGATGAGGCACGGGATGACCTCAACCCAGCGTCCGGCATGGCATCACAAGCTTCTGTCACATCATCATCCACTGGCCCTGATAACAAGTCTTCTGGGACCATATCCTCCAGAGTTTGATCAAAGTCGGCCAGGGATATGTTTTGCAGACCAACAAGAGCAGACAAGGCCGGAGAAGGAACCCCACTACTTTCCCCACTGGCGAGGAATTGCCGACTGTTCTTCCGAGTCAGAGGAACCTCATCCTCTTCCTCTTCGTCGTCTTCACCAGCAACACTGGCAACACACCCAATGGGTTCAGCAACAGATGGACCACACCCATTGGGATCAGCAACAGATGGACCACACCCATTGGGTTCAGCATCAGCAAATTCAGGCGCAGTAACCTCCTCATCAGCAGGAACCGAGGGACCAGCACCCTGATCCAAACTAGATACTCGCCGAATACGTCTCTTCTTCTTTTTCTGCTCATCAACAGAAAGATCAGTCTGATTGGTTCGGCGGGGACGCCTCGAGCGAGCACGGACAGGTCTCTGAACATCCAAGATTATACCGACCTCTGGGAGAGGTGCCACCGCCAATGACTCAGCAGGAATAGCGTCAGAAGAATCTTCAGCCAACATGTCAAGCACGGCATTTATTTCAGCATCAGTAGGATCCAAAGGCACCTCGAAATGGATTTGTCGTTCATCATCAGGGATTTTCCCAAGTGAGGCAACCAAAGCACTAACCTCCTCATCAGAGGGCCGCGTTCTAAGGCCCAAATTGCCATCAGTTGAAGGTGGGTTTGACACGAAACGAGTGAAGGCCTTGGCAGGAGGCAGATTCCAGGCTGAATACGCCACCGGAGCACCAACATTGGATACCTTGCCTCTGAGAATCATCTCCAGTCGGCTCACCAAATCTGCAGAAGGAATCCTTCTATTGGTAACTCGAGTTGGGTCGGCTAGCCCTTGATACAGATAAGCCGGGTGGACCCTGTCTTTCAGTGGCTGAATGTTTTTGAAAACGAAGTCAGCAACTATAGCTTCAGCAGTTAAACCCCTCTCTTTCAATAGCCCAACTTCAGCTAGCAGCGCACTGGCCTCAGCCACCTCTTCGTCTGTAGGAGACTCGGTCCAGCTCGGGGTGCGAACATCTGGCTGTCTTCCTGACCGGGGGGGGGGAGAGAATTTCCATAGTTATCAACTATAAACCATTCCAGGCGCCATCCCTTAATGCTGTCTTTAAGGGGGATCTCAAGATACTCGGTTTTCCGTCCCCGGCGCATCTCCAAGCTGGCACCTCCAACCAACTGATGCTGTCCTCCGGCCATCCCAGGGCGACAATGATACAGGTGTTTCCACAAGCCAAAATGCGGCAGCACGCCAAGAAAGGCCTCACATAAGTGGACGAAGATAGAAATTTGCAGAATTGAATTAGGGTTCAGATGGGTTAAGTTGATGTGGTAGAAATCAAGTAGACCGCGGAAAAAAGGAGAAATAGGAAGGCCAAGGCCGCGGAGAAGAAAGGGAGCGTAAACCACGGACTCGTGGGTATCCTCCGTCGGGACCGTAGTTCCGTGGCAAATCCGCCAAGAACAGAGTTCCCGTGGAGGAAGAACCCCGATGGACACGAGGTGAAGGAGTTCGGTTTCAGAGATGATTGACATGTGGTTACCTGCGAAAGGCAACTGGCTGTTGGGATCAATTGGGGGAATCACCACAGCGGAAGAACTCGCGACTTTCCTCTTGGGAGCCATCTCGATTCCACCAGCGAGCAAATTGAAGGCAAGCGCAGAGAGGATTTGGAAGCAGGAATGCAAGAACTAGGGCGCGGAAAGCAAAGGCGGCTAAAAGTGCAACTCTTATGGGATATTCTCGGACCAGATACCGTTTCAAAAAGTGCCCAGTCATCACTCGGCAGTTATTTCAGAAATCCCAGCATGCCACGTGGTCATTCGGCAGTTATTTCCCAAAAAACTAGTAGGCCCTCTCCTTACTCGGATGCTAATCCTCGAAGTAACTCGGTGTTGCCTCTAAAATGCCGACGTCACTATTCAGTCACTCGGCGTTGCCTCTAAAACGCTGATTTTGAGTTCAATCGTTCGGCATTACTTCTAAAATGCCAACGTTGACCCTCAATCACTCGGCGTTGCCTCTAAAACGCTGATCTCGAGTTCAATAACTCGGCGCTGCCTCTAAAATGCCGACGTCACTATTCAGTCACTCGGTGTTGCCTCTAAAACACTGACCTCGGGCTCAACCGCTCGGTGTTACTTCTAGAAATGCCAACGTTGACCCTCAATCACTCGGCGTTGCCTCTAAAACGCTGACCTTGAGTTAAATTGTTCGGCATTGCCTCTAAAATGCCGAAGTCACTAATTAATCACTCGGCGTTGCCTCTAAAACGCTTACCTCGAGTCTAATTGCTCGGCATTGCCTCTAAAGTGCCGAAGTCACTACTTAGTCACTCGGCGTGGCCTCTAAAACGATGATCTGGAGTTCAACTACTCGGCATTGCTTCTAAAATGTCGACGGCGACTTCCGATCACTCGGCATTACTTCTAAAATGTTGACGGCAACTTCCGATCACTCGGCATTACTTCTAAAATGTCGACGGCAACTTCCGATCACTCGGCATTACTTCTAAAAACATTGATACAGACTGCAAAATTGCTCAGAAGCATCAGTATAATGATCAAGCTGTTCGTCTATGGCCTCAAAAGACTCAAGTTCATAGTCAAACGAAACGATTCATCAAAAGGAAACCAAACTCGTTCTTCATTCAAGGGAAGTGACAACATTTACAAATCAACTCATTATGAGTTGATACTTCCCTATTTCTACTACTATACTACACTCTACTGCTACTACTACTACTACGCTACACTATACTACTCTACATTACTAATACTACTACATTACCTAACTATACTACTTCTAATCTATACTAATATTTAGAAGGACCAGTGGCATCTAGCCACTGGCCCTGCCCCTCCCGCCGCCGCCGCTTTTGGTGCCGCCCCCGCCGCCGCCGCTCTTGGTGCCGCCCCTGCCGCCGCCGCTCTTGGTGCCGCCCCTGTCGCCGCCGCCCCTGGTGCAGCCCCCGCCACCGCCGCTGTCGTCGTCGTCGTCGTCGTCGTCGTCATCGTCGTCGTCGTCGTCGTCGTCCCCGCCCTCGCCGCCGTCGTCCTCCTCCTCCTCCTCCGAGGAGTACTCGGACTCATCCGAGCCCTCGAGCCCGGAGCGCTCGACGGCCCGGATGTACGCCCAGACCTCCGCGGCTAACCCCTGGGAGTCGTCCGAGTCATCGGACGACGCCGGGGGAGAGACGGGGGCCGGGGACCTCTCGGACTCGGAGGAGAACTCCTCCTCCGAGTACTCCGAGTCGCCGAAGTCCTCCGATGGAGGAGTCGGCTCACGCTTGCGTTTCTTTCCCATGGAGGCAAGCAGAAAAGAAGAGAAGGAAGCAGTAAGGAATAGCGAAGGTGTGTGAAGAAACCAGAGGAACAACAGCGTTATTTATAGAAGAGAAAGGCAACCGCTCACCTCCAACCGCGGTCACTGAACAGTCGCTAAGCATTCAATACACAACTCCACCCGTCCAAAGACACGTCAGGCGGCGGACGCCGTTTCATGCAGCACTACACCCATTGGGACTCCAGTCAACAGCGCAAAGGATATGATTACACTCACCGTCCCATCACATTACAACTCAGAAGCAGCCGGTTAAAACGCTCAGCGTACCAAGCCGTCCCTTGCCCACACCCATTGGGGGGGGGGGACGCCCAGGAATTGTCAGTATATTTTTCAAAATGGTCACATCTGTGCAGAGCATGCAGTGAATGCCTCAAGACAAAAATGAGATATCAACAAGAGTTAAAGGGAAGCCAAGTATAGCCAGCAGAGTGCAAAATATGGTCGACAGACATGACTTGAAGACTAGACAGGGAACGTCCATCGAATGTCCAATCGAGTGCAGAGCAAATACACTATGCTACCCAGCGAGATACGGAAGGATTGCAAATTCAGCTGCAAAAGACAAAACATATGCTGACCTCTGAAGCATAATATTGATGACATAGCACGGATGACATCATGCCAACTTTTTTATAAGCAGAAAGAGTAATTTTCAGCAAGAGGACACAAAAAGAAGACCTTCAAGCGAATTATCCTCAAAAAATCCACTTGAAGGTCGGGGGCTACACCCATTGGGTGCACCTTCGGTGCACCCCATGGATTGTCATTCTAAGCCAGGATAACACCAATTCCTAAAGGCATGGGACAAGATTAAGAAGCCAATCTTCAACCGGAATAAAGGAACACAAATGGAAGTGATCTCTGCTGAAGACCTTCGAGTAGATTGTTTTCTAAAATCTACTCGAAGCTCGGGGGCTACACCCATTGGGTGCACCTCCGGTGCACCCAATGAAGTCCAGAATCCTACAAACAGGAATGCCGATCTCTAAGGCACAGGCACCGAGCTAGGTTCTGGTCAACAAGTGATCGAAGCAGGAGAGAACAGCAAGGAGTCATCTTTCTTCAAATCACCTACAAGCTGGACCTGGGATCTTCGGGTTGATTACCTCTAAATTAACCCAAAGATCGGGGGCTTGTGGGGGATAGATATTCCCCGGGTCCACTAAAAGAGTAAAGGACCTCACGAAAGGCCCAAGGGCCCAATAAATCGTAAGGTTATTCTTTCGTGGGCCTGGGGAAAAACGACCAGCAACACAGGGCGACATGAGGCCGGATTGGTGCAAACCCGGACGGCCCATAGCGTCGAGCCGTTGGCCGCAACAGAGATCCGACTTTCCCGCGTCGGGGCCTCCATGCAACGAAGCCACGTGAGGATAAGTCGGCGAGGGTTACGTAAAAGATAATCTCGAGAGGTTCACTATCTTTTAGCCACTTGTTGTTATCTTATCCATGTGTACTGCCCCACGGTCGAGTATATAAGGCCTAGGGGGCACCCCTTCAGAACGAGGGACCCAATTACTTAGCCACCCACATCAACTCTCTGTATTCTCGATCCAGAGAGCTCTCTTGTAACCATATCCACCAAGCATACTCATCAGGACGTAGGGTGTTACGCATCACTAAGCGGCCCGAACCTGTAAATCTTGTCCACCGTCCCTCGTGCGATCGGCACGAACCATTCTGCTACAGTTGTCGACACCTTCCTACTCCTAAAACACCTTGAGGGGCAACCCCGGGTGTGCGGTCGGACCCTAAACACCGACAGTAATTACAGGAAAGCTTTTACAAATTAGGCCCGTAACGCACGGCGGCCACGCGGGGCCCGTTACAATGGGCCGGATTGCACGTGGGCCTCCGAGTTGGACGAGGCCGCACTGTGGGATGCCCTTCGTCGCCAGTCTTCGTCTGGTGCGGAAGAAGCGAAGGGTGTCCCTGCCTATTTTGTTTCTGTTAGCTCAGCTGCTGCAGCGAAGGCTTCGAGCGAAGGGTGGCGCCTTTGCCTTCGCCCCAACAGGGACCAAAGCAATGAAAATTGTATCAAACACCAAACACCACCAAATTAAAATTTTTAAATCTTTGATCCTTCAAGTGGTTTTGGTTCTTTGGTCTAAAATACGAAGTGAATTATGAAGTTAGGGGAGGCTTAAGTCCATAATATCACTTTGTGGGGACACTCATGCATCCTAGCAAGTAGATTGCATATTTTCATTCAAAAGTTTGTTATATTTGCTTGCTTTTTTGTGTTGTCATCAATCACCAAAAAGGGGGAGATTGTAAGGAAAATGGACCCTGGGCCATTTGGCTCAAAAGGTTTTGGTGTTGGATGACCAACATAGCTTATGGACTAATGTGTTTGCTAGTGTTTATGATTGTAGTTCATAGGATGCTAAAGTGACTTGGACTAAGGCATTGAGGAAAGCAACACCTCAAAAGAAGACATTATGAAGATCACAAGTGAAGATCAACAACTCTCAAGAAAAGTCCAAGAAACGAAGAAAAGTGTTGTCACTGGCGGACTGTCTGGTTGAGGGCACCAGACTGTCCGGTGCAATAGGGAGCAGTAGCCCAATGGCTAGTTCTTGGTGGCACTATGGAGGAGAGCCCAGAATGTCCGGTGCGACACCGGACTGTCCAGTGTAAATGTTGACAGCGCCAATGGTCGACTGACAGATCCAATGGCTATTGGTGCACCGGACAGGCCACCGGACTGTCCGGTGCCCACCACTAGACTGTCTGGTGTGCCGCAGAGGCTGCGGCTTTTCCTCCAACAGCTATAATTGAGTTGGGGCCTATATATATGTCACCCAACCGGCCATTTCAAGATGTGGGAGCCCAAGCAACATACCAAGGCATAGTATAGACATTTCTAAGTGCTCATACACCCAAGTGCTTAATAGAATCACTTGGTGATTAGAGTAGGTGCTTTACGAAGTGCTTAGCTTAGTTAGACCGCATTAGCGCTTGCTCTAGCTGAATCCTAGTTAGTTGAGTGAGTTTAGAAAAACCACACAACCCCATGGCTCTTGTGTGAGCCGTTGTAATTGTACCGAGTGGGACGAGAGTCTTGTGAGATTGTGACAACCAAGTTTGTGTAACAGTCGCCACCGTGTACCAGAGGGAACGAGGCCCGCGGCGTTTTAGCCGGAAGCTTGATAGTAGAGACAGTGGGGAGCGTCCGAGAGGAGCCGAAAGCGAGGCTGAAAGGGAAATGTGCCCTTGGGCCATTTCTATAATGTTTTGGTGATTAAATGTCCAACACGTTTGATTAAGTTCTTATGTGTTAAATAAAGTGAGAAGTACAAATCAAGGCATAAGGTATGTTTCTAGACTTAGTATATTGTTTTTTAATGCTAATGTGTTTGTCTAAGTGCTAGAAACAGTGACAAAAGAAGGAGAAAAGAAAAGGAAAGGACTTGCTCTGTGCAGCCAAACTTCAGCTCGGTCTGGCACACCGGACTGTCCAGTGGTGCACCGGACAGTGTCCGGTGCGCTAGGCTGGTCTCCGGTGAAAGGGCTGCTCTCGAGAATCGAAGGTGGTGTACGGCTATAATTCACCGGACTGTCCGGTGAGTCATCAACGGCGAACTCGTCGCTCTCGGGAAACGGACAAAGGCGACGTGGCTGTAATTCACCGGACTGTCCGGTGGTGCACCAGACCGTCTAGTGAGCCAACGGTCGCCAGCGCCAACGGTCGCCAGCGCCAACGGTCGGCCGCGAAATCTGCGGGCGACACGTGGCAGCTCCAACGGTCAGCAGGGTGCACCGGACAGTGTCCGGTGCGCCATCGGGCCCGGAGGTGCAACGGTCGACTTTGCTCGATTTGGAAGGAAATCGAGCACCGGACATGCTACAGTAGCTGTCCGGTGGCGCACCGGACTGTCTGGTGCGCCACTCGACAGAAGGTAAGAATTGCCTTCCAAGATTGTCTCCAACAGCTCCTAGCTGCCTTGGGGCTATAAAAGGAGTCCCTAGGCGCATGGAGGATCCACTCAAGCATTCTCTAAGTATTCTAAGGCATCCAGACTCTACTCTCGCGCATTCGCTTCGTTGTGTTAGAGATTTGAGCTCTATTCGAGTCGCAAACTCCCTGTGTTGTCATTTGAGCTCGAATCTTCACTTGTGTGCGTGGCTGTGCTGCGTATTTGAGTCTTGTGTGTGTTGCTCTTCCCAACCTTACTCTGTGCCTTCTTTGTGATCTCTATTGTAAGGGCGAGAGTCTCCAAGTTGTGGAGATTCCTCGCAACGGGAAAATACACTAAAGGAAAAGACCATGGTATTCAAGTTGATCATTGGATCACTTGAAAGGGGTTGAGTGCAACCCTTGTTTATTGGGACGCCAAAACGTGGAAGTAGGCAAGTGTTACTTGGCCGAACCATGGGATAGAATCGCGTGTCTCTTGTGTTGCTTTCTCTGTGATTGTTTTGTCCCCAAGCCCAAGAACTCGCCTCAAAACTACTTAGTCGCACTAACACTTCTATAACTAAGTTTTGTGTCTATTTAGTGTTTGATTTTACAGGATCACCTATTCACCCCCCTCTAGGTGCTCTCAATTGGTATCAGAGCCGTACTCTTCATCTAAGGGACTAACCGCCCGAAGAGATGGATCCCAAGGGAAAGGGGATGGTGGTCAACGACAAGGAGAAGGAGTCCCTCTTCAACGAGCCAAGGGACGACAAGCCCACTAACTCAGGATCGAGTCACAAGAAGAGGGACGAGAAGAAGAAGAGGCGCATCAAGAAGATTATCTCCTATGACAGCGATGCCTCCTCTTCTTCACCAAGAGACGACGACGACTACTCTTCATCTAAAAAGAAAATGGTTAATCAGAACTATTCTTTTGATTACTCTCGCATTCCCTACAACTCAAATGCTCATTTGCTATCAATTCCACTTGGAAAACCCCCACACTTTGATGGAGAAGATTATTCTTTTTGGAGTCATAAAATGTGTAGTCATTTATTTTCTCTCCATCCTAGTATCTGGGAGATTGTTGAAAACGGAATGCATTTTGATAATACTGACAATGCTGTATTCATTAATGAGCAAATTCATAAAAATGCCCAAGCCACTACTGTTTTGCTAGCATCTCTGTGCAGGGATGAATACAACAAGGTTAGCGGCTTGGACAATGCGAAGCAGATCTGGGACACCCTCAAGATATCTCATGAGGGAAACAACGCCACCATGATCACTAAAATGGAGTTGGTGGAAGGCGAGCTGGGGAGATTTGCGATGATTAGGGGAGAGGAGCCAACATAAACCTACAACAGGCTCAAAACCCTGGTCAACAAGATACGAAGCTACGGAAGCACAAGATGGATGGATCATGATGTTGTCCAACTCATGCTAAGGTCATTCACTGTAATTGACCCCCATCTTGTCAATCTTATTCGTAAAAATACTAGGTACACCAAGATGACGTCCGAGGAGATCCTTGGAAAATTTGTGAGCGGGCGCATGATGGTGAAGGAGGCTCAATACGTGGACGATGCTCTAAACGGTCCACTACCCGTCTACGAGCCTCAACCCGTTGCTCTTAAGGCAACTAGTAGCAGGGAGGCGCTACCAAGCAAGGTGGCTCAAGTGGAGGCTGCTGGCCTCAACGAAGATGAGATGGCACTCATCATCAAACAGTTCAAGACCGCACTCAAGGGATGCAAAGAGCACCCCAACAAGAATAAAACAAAGGGAAAGCGCTCCTGCTTCAAATGCGGTAAGACTGGTCACTTTATTGCTCAATGTCCCGAAAATGAAAATGACTAGGGACAAGAAAAGAGTGGGAAGAGGGAGAAAAAGAAGAACTACAGGAAGGCAAAGGGTGAGGCGCACCTTGGAAAGGAATGGGATTTGGACTGCTCCTCATCCGACTCTGACGACGAAGGTCTAGCTGCCTCGGCCTTCAACAAATCATCACTCTTCCCCAACGAACGCCATACTTGTCTCATGGCTAAGGAGAAAAAGGTACGTATTCGGGACACTCCCAAGTACACTTCATCTAGTGATGAATCTTCGGATGATGAAGTGGATTACTCTAGTCTATTTAAAGGTTTATATAGAGCCAAAGTAGAGAAAATTAATGAATTAATTGATGCTCTAAATGAAAAAGATAGACTACTAGAAAAGCAAGAGGACATATTGTATGAGGAACATGATAAATTTGTTAGTGTGCAAAAATCTCTTGCTTTAGAAAGTAAGAGAAATGAAATGTTATCTTCTGAGTTATCTGCTTGCCATGAACCTATCTCTAGTTTAAAGAGTTTAAATGATGAATTAAATGCTAATCTAGAGGAAGTAAATAAAACTAGTTCATGTGTAGAGCATGTTAGTATTTGTAATAGATGTAAAGACTTTAATGTTGATGCATGTAATGAACATCTTATTTCTATTACTAAATTAACCGATGAGGTGGCAAGTCTTAATGCTCAACTTAAGACTTGCAAAATTGAGTTTGATAAATTAAAATTTGCTAGGGATGTCTATACTGTTGGTAGATACCCCTCAATTAAGGATGGACTTGGTTTTCAAAAGGAAGCCAAGAACTTAACGAGCCAAAAGACCTCCGTTCTCAACAAGGAGAAAGGGAAGGCCCCTATGGCTAGTAGTTTTCAAAGGAACCATGCTTTTATTTATAATAGGAAAATTGCTAGTCATTCTCGTTATAATAAAAGTTATGTTCATGCTGCTTATAATGATTCACATGCTATGTTTGTATCTAGTTCTACTTTTGTTCATCTTAGGCCTAGGAAAGATCATGTTGTGCCTAGGAAAATGCACAATGGACCTTCTACCATTTACCATGCTTGTAATGATTTGTTTGTTCTTTCATGTAAGAATGCAAAAGTAGTTGCCAAGAAGTTGGGATCCAAATGCAAGGGAGATAAAACTTGCATATGGGTTCCAAAAACTATTGTGACTAACCTGGTAGGACCCAACAAGAGTTGGGTACCTAAAACCCAAGCTTAAATTGCCTTGCAGGTGTATGCATCCGGGGGCTCAAGCTGGATTATCGACAGCGGATGCACAAACCACATGGCGGGGGAGAAGAAGATGTTCACCTCCTATGTCAAGAACAAGGATTCCCATGATACAATCATATTTGGAGATGGGAATCAAGGCAAGGTCAAAGGTTTGGGAAAGATAGCCATCACAAGCGAGCACTCTATTTCAAATGTATTTTTAGTAGAGTCATTAGGATACAACCTCCTGTCTGTAAGTCAATTGTGCCACATGGGCTACAATTGTTTGTTTACAAATGTTGATGTATCCGTCTTTAGAAGGAGTGATGGTTCATTAGCATTTAAGGGTGTATTAGACGTCAAGCTCTATTTAGTTGATTTTTCGAAAGAGAATACCGATCTAGATGCATGCTTAATGGCTAAGACTAGTATGGGCTGACTCTGGCATCACCGTCTAGCACATGTTAGGATGAAGAACCTTCATAAACTTTTAAAGGGAGAGCATGTGTTAGGACTAACTGATGTCTTCTTTGAAAAAGACAGACCTTGTGCAGCATGTCAGGCAGGGAAACAGGTGGAAAGCACTCATCACAACAAGAATGTGATGACAACATCAAGACCACTGGAGCTTCTTCACATGGATCTCTTTAGACCCGTTGCCTACCTTAGCATCGGGGGAAGTAAGTATGGTCTTGTTATTGTTGATGATTTTTCCCGCTTCACTTGGGTGTTCTTTTTGCAGGACAAATCAAAAACCCAAGGGACCCTTAAGCGCTTTCTAAGAAGGGCTCAAAATGAATTTGAGCTCAAGGTGAAAAAGATAAGAAGCGACAATGGGTCCGAGTTCAAGAATCTGCAAGTGGAGGAGTATCTTGAGAAGGAAGGCATCAAGCACGAGTTCTCCGCTCCCTATACACCACAGCAAAACGGTGTAGTAGAGAGTAAGAACAGGACGCTAATCGACATGGCAAGAACGATGCTTGGAGAGTTCAAGACGCCTGAGCAGTTTTGGTCGGAAGCTGTGAACACAACTTGCCACGCCATAAACCAGCTCTATCTGCATCGCCTCCTCAAAAAGACCTCCTACGAACTTCTTACCGGTAACAAACCCAATGTTTCCTACTTTCGCGTATTTGGGAGCAAATGCTACATTCTAGTGAAGAAAGGTAGACATTCAAAATTTGCTCCCAAGGCAGTAGAAGGGTTTTAACTAGGGTGTGACTCAAATACAATGGCGTATAGGGTCTTCAACAAATCATCAGGATTAGTTGAAGTCTCTAGCGATGTTGTATTTCATGAGACTAATGGCTCTCCAAGAGAGCAAGTTGATCTTGATGACATAGAGGAAGATGAAATTCCGACGGCCGCAATGCGCATAATGGCGATAGGTGATGTGCGACCGCAGGAACAACAGGAGCAAGATCAGCCATCATCCTCCACAGTGGTGCGTCCCCTAACTCAAGATGATGAACAGGTACCTCAAGAAGAAGGACATGATCAAGGGGGAGCACAAGAAGCTCAAGTGATGGAGGAAGAAGCACCACGGGTCCCTCCAACTCAAGTCCGAGCAACGATCCAACGACATCACCCTGTCGACCAGATTCTGGGTGACATAAGCAAGGGAGTAACTACTCGCTCAAGATTAGCTAACTTTTGTGAGCATTACTCGTTTGTCTCTTCTATTGAGCCTTTCAGGGTAGAAGAGGCCTTGCAGGATCCGGATTGGGTGTTGGCCATGTAGGAAGAGCTCAACAACTTCAAGAGAAATGAAGTTTGGAGCCTGGTGCCACGTCCAAAGCAAAATGTTGTGGGAACCAAGTGGGTGTTCCGCAACAAGCAAGACGAGTACGGGGTGGTGACAAGAAACAAGGCTCGACTTGTGGCAAAAGGTTATGCCCAAGTCACAAGTTTGGATTTCAAGGAGACTTTTGCTCCTGTGGCTAGGCTAGAGTCTATTCAAATTTTATTAGCCTATGCCACTCACCACTCTTTCAGGTTGTTTCAAATGGACGTAAAGAGCGCTTTCCTCAACGGGCCAATCAAGGAGGAGGTATACGTGGAACAACCCCCTAGCTTTGAGGATGACAGGTATCCCAACCACGTGTATAAGCTCTCTAAGGCGCTCTATGGACTTAAGCAAGCCCCAAGAGCATGGTATGAATGCCTTAGAGATTTCTTAATTTCTAATGCTTTCAAGGTTGGGAAAGCCGATCCCACTCTTTTCACAAAGACATGCAATGGTGATCTCTTCGTGTGCCAAATTTATGTCGACGACATAATATTTGGTTCTACTAATCAAAAGTCTTGTGAGGAGTTTAGTAGGGTGATGACACAAAAGTTCGAGATGTCAATGATGGTCGAGTTGACCTACTTCCTTGGGTTCCAAGTGAAGCAACTCAAGGACGGCACCTTCATCTCCCAAACAAAGTACACACAAGATCTTCTCAAGTGGTTTGGGATGAAGGATGCCAAGCCCACAAAGACACCGATGGGAACCGACGGGCATGTTGACCTCAACAAAGGAGGCAAGTCCGTTGATCAAAAGGCATACCGGTCCATGATAGGTTCATTGCTTTATTTATGTGCTAGTAGATCGGACATTATGCTTAGTGTATGCATGTGTGCTAGATATCAATTCGACCCCAAGGAATGTCACCTTGTGGCTGTTAAGCGAATTCTTAGATACTTAGTTTCTACGCCTTGCTTCGGGATCTGGTATCCAAAGGGGTCTACCTTTGACTTGATTGGATACTCAGACTCCGATTATGCCGAGTGCAAGGTTGATAGGAAGAGCACATCGGGGATGTGCCAATTTCTAGGAAGGTCTCGAGTGTCCTGGAGTTCAAAGAAACAGACATCCATTGCCCTATCCACCGCTGAGGCCGAGTATGTTGCCGCAGGACAGTGTTGCATGCAACTACTTTGGATGAGGCAAACCCTCTAGGACTTTGGCTATAATTTGAGCAAAGTCCCACTCCTATGTGACAATGAGAGTGCAATCCGCATGGCGGATAATCCTATTGAACACAGTCGCACTAAGCACATAGACATCCGTCATCACTTCCTGAGAGACCACCAGCAAAAGGGAGATATCGAGGTGTATCATATTAACACCGAGAATCAACTAGCCGATATCTTAACTAAGCCTTTAGATGAGAAAAGGTTTTGCAGGTTTTATAGTGAGCTGAATGTCTTAGATTCGTGTAACTTGGATTGATCTATAGCATACATGTGTTCTATGCCTTTGATCATGTTACTTTATGCATTTCAATCAGTTATTGTTATTTATGGTGCTCAAGTTGTACAAGTGATCCCTGGACCTCACAAGTCCATATGCAAATGATGCACATATTAAGGGGGAGATGTGCCACAACTTGACCCTTTGAGACTAACCTGTTTGTTTGAGTACATTTGATGTAGTCTCAAAGGTGCATTGAAAGGGAAAAATGAACTTGGACGATGAAAAGACTTCCACTGCACTCCGGTATTAGTGTACTTACTTCCAAGTTCATACTTGCAATCTCACTGCCTTCTGCTCTTAGTTGACATTTTTGGTGAGGCAATGGGGCTAAAGGGCCAAAAATGATCCTGTTTTGGTGCTTAATGCCAAAGGGGGAGAAATTAAGGCCAAAGCAAATGGATCAGCTACCACTTATGAATTTTGAAAACAATAGAGTTAGAACTTTTGATTTGTCCAAAAATCCTCTTATTGCAAAATTTGGTCTCTTATGGGGGAGAATTTTGATTATGGGAAAAGGGGGGAGTTTTTGGCACTTGATCAATTTTTCTCTTGGAATATATATCGATTTGCCCAAATAAGTGTGTTTGACTTAGAGATAGGAAAAAGAATTTGATTTGTAAAAACAAACCAAGTGGTGGCAAAGAGTAATCCAAATATGCCAAATCATAAGAAAAACAATTTGGTCTTCAATTGCATTTGATGTTGCCCTTCTTTTGTTGCTTTTAGATGTGTTGGCATAAATCACCAAAAAGGGGGAGATTGAAAGGGAAATGTGCCCTTGGGCCATTTCTATAATGTTTTGGTGATTAAATGTCCAACACGTTTGATTAAGTTCTTATGTGTCAAATAAAGTGAGAAGTACAAATCAAGGCACAAGGTATGTTTCTAGACTTAGTACATTGTTTTTTTTTGAACGCTAATGTGTTTGTTTAAGTGCTAGAAACAGTGACAAAAGAAGGAGAAAAGAAAAGGAAAGGACTTGGCTCTGTGCAGCCAAACTTTAGCTCAGTCTAGCACACTGGACTGTCCGGTGGTGCACCGGACAGTGTCCGGTGCGCCAGGCTGGTCTCCGGTGAAAGTGCTGCTCTCAGGAATCAACAGCGGTGTACGGCTATAATTCACCGGACTGTCCGGTGAGTCATCCGCGGTGAACTCGTCGCTCTCGGGAAACGAACAAAGGCGACATGGCTATATTTCACCGGACTGTCCGGTCAGCCAACAGTCGCTAGCGCTAATGGTCGACCGTGAAATCTGCGGGCGGCACATGGCAGCTCCAACGATCGGCAGGGTGCACCGGACAGTGTCCGGTGTGCCAACGGGCCCGGAGGTGCAACGGTCGACTGTGCCCGATTTGGAAGGAAATCGAGCACCGGACAGGCTACAGTAGCTGTCCTGTGCGCCACTCGACAGAAGGCAGGAATTGCCTTCCAAGATTGTCTCCAACGGCTCCTAGCTGCCTTGGGGCTATAAAAGGAGTCCCTAGGCGCATGGAGGAGCCACTCAAGCATTCTCTAAGTATTCTAAGGCATCCAGACTTTGCTCTCGCGCATTCGCTTCGTTGTGTTAGAGATTTGAGCTCCATTCGAGTCATGAACTCCCTGTGTTGTCATTTGAGCTCGAGTCTTCACTTGTGTGCGTGGGTGTGCTGCGTATTTGAGTCTTGTGTGTGTTGCTCTTCCCAACCTTACTCTGTGCCTTCTTTGTGATCTCTATTGTAAGGACGAGAGACTCCAAGTTGTGGAGATTCCTCGCAAACGAGAAAATACACTAAAGGAAATGACCATGGTATTCAAGTTGATCATTGGATCACTTGAAAGGGGTTGAGTGCAACCCTCGTCCATTGGGACGCCACAATGTGGAAGTAGGCAAGTGTTACTTGGCCAAACCACGGGATAAAAGCACGTGTCTCTTGTGTTGCTTTCTCTGTGATTGTTTTGTCCACAAGAACTCGCCTCAAAACTACTTAGTCGCACTAACACTTCTATAACTAAGTTTTGTGGCTATTTAGTGTTTGATTTTATAGGATCACCTATTCATCTCCCCCTCTAGGTGCTCTCAGAGGCACCACTTGCATGTGGAGAAGGTCTGTGGCTCTCTATGGAGTTACTCGATCGTGTTGCTTGGCCCTCGCGTGGGCTACCCTTT
Source organism: Zea luxurians (assembly GCA_029449295.1). Taxonomy (NCBI): domain Eukaryota; kingdom Viridiplantae; phylum Streptophyta; class Magnoliopsida; order Poales; family Poaceae; genus Zea; species Zea luxurians. The sequence goes on from JAOPSE010000009.1 coordinate 121,606,897, forward strand.
TGCGTAGGGGCACCAATGAGGATTAATCGGAACCTTGTGTGGTTCCGGATACCTCGGTAAAAATATCGGCATCATCCACGAGAGTTTGCATCTCTACCTTGCTCTTTACCTTCCACATTTATATTAAGTATTTAAGTTGCAATCTTGTCTTTATAGTTATATTATTTAGGATTGAATCTTAACCATTGCGGTAGAGATAGCAACACTTAGACAAAACCTAGTTTGTACATTCTAGATTGTTTATTTGCATAGGTTTTGCTCTAGAGATTTATTTGTGGCCTAGTTTAGAGAAAGTTTTAGACCGCCCTCTTAGGTGTCACCATTTCCTACAACAACCAATCACCAAACAAAAAGTCAACACATGTTGCCTACAAAACAAAATAGGATCCATAACTTGGATGGACCTTTTAGTAGTTAGCTATATAGAACTTTAATTCCTTTAAGATGCTAAGCTTTTGAACATCTGGTGAGAGGAGTGGTGTCTCTATATCTTCCAGAAAGACATTAAATCAACAAAAACTTCATTTAAGTCTTGTAACACACGCACTTGAGATAGTAACCACTAAGTTCTTCATTTGAAACACATAAGGGAATATATGTACTTACCATGGGGAATTATGGTGGAGGTTGAGGCGACAGCATTGGTGGCGACATTGCAAGGTCTGGAGTCAACATCCCATATGTTGGCATTGGAACGCCCGCTTGTTGTGCGAGTTGCTAGAAATTAGATGCAAGTAATCGTTGAGAAAATAAGGTACACATCATGTGTTTGTAGTTGTTACAAACAAGATGTTACTTCAACTTACTGAGAGGAGAGCTTGATTCTAGGCCAAGAGGTTCAAATAGTACTCGTCCTTCTTCTTCTGGTACTTAACTTGCTGCCTCTGGTGCTCCATCTGTTGCCCCAAAACTGCTTGATGATAATCTGCATGCTGCCACAACACTACAATATCTATGTCCTGGGTGAAGGATTGATTGTAGGATGGGGATGGGGACTATCGTCCACAGCGTCTCAGCTCCCTAGAATCAATCGTAGAATCAAAAAATACCCAACCTACAAGAGTGAACCATGGACTTAGTAGATAACATCTTTTTGCAAATAACCTCATTTGCACTTATTACTCAATATAGTACAATGGATTAAGCAGTCTCATTAGTTGCGAGAAGCAGACATTTCGAATCAAGTTTTAACCTTGCAAGGTAAACATAAACACACGATATGTAGGGGCACTATGTCCCCATACACATCAACCGTCCCCATCGATTCCCTAGCAATGGATCAGGGCCCACTGCCTTGGATACAATGTCCTACTGCCCCGGTCGCCGCCACGTAGTGACTTCCCTTGTACCCACCATAATATGGCATGGGAGACCAAGTCTCAGGACCAGTGAGGGATAAAGTCCGCGAGCTGGTTCAACCAAGTACCAGGCTTACCGATTTACCATATTTCTCGGCATGTGTTTAGTATGTTCAAACGCTTGACACAAGATTCCACACGTTATTCCTTCTTACAATTCTGTTCCATAGACAGGGCATCCTCCTAGGATCCATGTCCACAGACAGTCATAATCCCATTATAAAAAATGAATATTGCCAATTTCTGACCTCGCGCGAGTGCTAGAAAAATCACTTCGACTTCTACCGAGATCCCTAATTAGTATAGCAGCTACTCGACCTAACGTACTAGTATCCATTTCATAAAGGAACCTGAGTTCATGCATCTAGAGTTTCAAGCAACTCCTACACTTAAGTGCACAATACAATCCTACAAATAGACTTGTAGTAAAATAGCATATATAACAGTTATGTGTAAAACTGGGCTTGCCTGGAATCCAACACTAGTTAGTGTTTACTAGAGGGTACTCGCTTGGCAAGCATCTCCTATCTTGGCCTTTGTTTCATCCATCCATCTTCAGGTTTGTCCATCAACATCTTGTAGTCTGCTCCGACTCACGTCCTTCATTTTGCACAATCCTCATCTCTCGGATCTAAATGAGATGCATGAGGCATATGTATGAACATGACGGAAAACAACACAAGACACTCCAAAGACACACAATAGAGAACTAAACACTAGATAGTACGTCATCATAAATGATCATATGCAAGTGCTAGCTATCTATACATCATCGGGTACATGAATCTGACATCACTGGGAGAGACGACGAATACTACCTATAATTATCCAACGCAAACACGACATCACAAGTACAAGCATTTACCACATTCACTTTAAATCTTTTATTAGTTACTTTATTATTATACTAGTTAAGTACACATACATTCGCTATGACTTCTAGCCTAAATATTCCATAATTGGATGGACGCCCGAGCATATAGACAAACTTAGTTAAAAAAGTATAATCATTTAATCGGGTTCTACAATCATTCACAATATTCTAATGCAAGCACACACCAAAGAGAACACACAGGAAGTGATAGTCTAATAACAATTACATATTATACTATTTTAATGACATTGGTTATTTAGTAATATCCAGGACTAGCAGAACAAATTATAGAGAGGAATATTTATTATCCGATTCGTTTCTTTGTTCATGTAACTGCACTTGGTAAACTAATGTTGATTTAAGCTAAAATTACTTAATAGGCTTCAATAAATTAATCCACTAACTTAGGGAGACGTGACTAGTTACTTTATATCATCAATTATATAATATACTATCACGGGGATCCTGAGATAACACTATCAATCATGCTCAATCAAGACCACGATATGTAAGGCAATTGACTCAAAACAAGACGCTTGGACAACAGTACAACAACTACATGTTCTAATCATAACTCTAGATATATTCATTCATAAAGATTGACCTAATAATTTCTAGAAATCATAAAAACATCTAAAATTTTGGTATTATCACCCAAAGTGAATTCAAAAGCTATCAAAGCAAAAACACACCAATCATCACACTTGTGTCGACCATGGACAACAGTCTCATACGGACTTTAGAGAAACATACCTCAGCTTCTAGACATCAAATAAAATGATTCTTATCCTTTTAGAAATCTTATTAAATTGTCTATAATCTTTTTATTATCATCTTAAGAGGGTTCAATAAGTAACAAGGTCAAACAATGCAAATTAGACATCTCTATCTAGAATTGGACAGATTCTGTCTTCTTACTTCAAATGCTCATAACTAGAGATGTAGACCACCAAAAGCATTGATTTTATATAATTTGGTAATATTAACAAAAATACTACACAACTTCTAACGTCGCAAGGCATGATTCTAATTTTAACTAAACCAAACATCACAAACATCTAGATCTGTGCGGAGAGCAGACACAATCTAACAATCAATTTGTAAATCTTTAACTCCTAAACTATCAGGCCTAAGGTCATAAATTTTTGACACAAGCAAGATAAGGAAGTTATCTATAACTTTTGTATGATCACCTTAAGATTATTTGGGAATTAACTGGTTCAAATGTTACCAATAAGCATTGTTGTTCAGGTTTGGACAGATTTCAATGTGCAACGTTAAACAGTCATAAATGGAGTTCTATATATCCGATAAATGTGGTTCTAGATAGTAGGCTCTCTGTGTGAAAAGTTCTACAACTCTCTTAACATTATCACAAGGCAACTCAAAACATAAACTAGTCAAGCAATGCATTCATTCAGATCTATACACAAAAAAGCAAACACCTGACATGATCTTACTACAAGCATAACTCATAAATCATTAAGCATAAACTCATAAAATTTTAGGGAAAGTTAGATGTAGAGGTTAACTACAACTTTTTTTATAGAACACATCTACAGAAAACATAATTTACTCCATTAAATTAATTGCATAGCCGAAACTACATATGCAGTCCCAAAAGCAAGGGTATTCCACTTTATCTGTATTTAGGTGTTACAACTATTAGGTTCTTGACATATAAGTTTCTCAATCAACTTGTAATAACAAGCCTCATCCTTTACTTATATATATTTGTCTATTTAGCATCATATAAGGGTACTTAGTTTGGGGCTTAAATTTTAATGAGTAGTAGGTGATAATTAATCATGAGTAAGTAACAATTTCACATGCACAAGGTTTCTATATTAATTACTATAAAAGGACAAATTGTTAATGCATTAAAGCATGTGAGAACAAGTTAAACCTAAAACTAATTATTTTCTATAAATGGATACCATATCTAGTTTCTTAAGACTACTACAACATCACGCAAATACAGTGGAACACCATTTCCTATTTTTCATCCATATATTATTTATAAACCATTTAAAACTACTTAATATGCATCAAACAAGTTAAATCACTAACTCAGTGATACACTTACCATAAATCTTGCAATTTTCACCAGTCACCATGAATCATACAGAGAGCCTACTATAAAATTTTGAAACCATTTGAGACCCTAGAGCTACCGATCCAAAAATAACAAGCAAAACACTCATCTTTTTCCTATTTAACAAGATTTAACTAATACACCAAGAAAACAATTAATAACATTTGGCTTTTATATTTTTATTTGTTGGAGAATAACACCAGAAAACCAATAAAACAAGTCTCATCATTTTTTGACATCTAAAACTAAAACTACGGAGAGAAGCAAGTTAATTTATTTTCTAAACCTCTTTTCAAGATTAATTTGCACCGCAGAAAACTTCTACTAAAATATGCCAATTTATAGATCAACTAGGTATAGAATTTTAGAACAAAGCCAACACAACAAGTTTCATGATTTTTAGAGCTACCAAACATGAGAAATGGATTTTAGAACATAACATAAAACCTGCAAGTTTCAGTACAAAAAACAACATGTCACATGGGGCCCACATGTCATAGACTCAAGGGGCATCTTCTACCTTGGTCTCCCACGTACAAGGGCATGGCGCAAGTAGCCAGTGAGCACTCCCCTCCCCTACTCCATCACACGCGGGTTACTTCGCCAAGGACAGCTGCCACCGCCGCTAGTCGGCCCTCCTCCTTCAGCAAGGCACGACGAGCAGACCCCTACATAGCCACATTTAATGGCTAGAGGCGAGTAGCATGACCATGGTCGGCCAGCCACTCTGCCGGTGAGAACGGGGGCTACGGAGAGGCGGTTGCACGCTATTGGAGGAGCTCGGCCATGCGAAAGAGGCTAGCACGGCGAGGCCATATGAGCAGGAACGACGCGGCCATGGCGCAGGTCCGGCGCAACGTGAGCAGGAGGTGGAGATGGCGTGGCTCTGTAGTGAGGCAAGCATAGAGAAGAAGGAGGGGCAGGGGAGGGAGAGGAGGAGGTCACGGACGCTCATTTATAGGCGAGGGGGAACCAAGAGCGTGGACATTTGGTAGTAATGGAGGTAGCAATCTCTATGCCATTGGTGAGCGTGGGCATCTCTGGTTTCCTTAAGGTGAAGCATCAAACACATGGCTGGTTGACAGGTGACACTGGGACGACGGTTTCAAACGACTGTGGAGGAGAGTGGCGTGCTCAAATGACCAAAATCCCTACATAAAATTTAATCCCGGATCCTCTCAGTAAATAGATTTGTTCCATCAGTACTTAGTGCGAACCTAATATTTCTTGGTTCATCGACAAAGTCGGAACCTAATATTTCTTGGTTCAATGACAAAGTCTCGGTGGTTGTCATTAAAATCTTGCCACTGCTTCCACCAGATGTCGAAGCTTCCCATCATTTTTGTGCTCATCAGAAGCATGCCAGCTCATAAGTTTGGCATCCTCTAGGTTACCAAACAAACACCTCAATCGATCGACGACGGGGAGGTCCCACATCACCAAAGCAGGAATCTTTTTGAGCGCATAATAGTCTACATCCTTTTTCTTTGCTCGTAGATTTTAAAGTCTTCTCTTGGACTTTCTTTCACTTCTTTCCTTTAGACACAGATGCAACACACTCTTCCTCTCGATAGTCTTTATTCGTCTTGTATCTACTTGCACCGCACTTTGTACAGCTCTCCAAGTCTTTATAACCATCACATCGATAAAGGATACAATGATTTCTACACGTGTGGATCTTCTCCACACCTATAGTGAGTGGACTGGTTAGTTTCTTTGCATAGTACTTGTTAGTAGGCACTTTGTTCTCCTTTGGTAGCATGTCAGCGATAATACTCAAGAGCGCATCGAAGCCAGCATCAAGCAGACCATATCTAGCTTTTAACATCAACAACTTTAGCATAGACCGTAGTGTCGTGAACTCTTTGGTACAACCCTTAGACTCGTCATACAAAGGCTCTTCTGCTACATTCATTAGGGACTCTATACCTCTCATGAAGAACATCGAAGAATCAGTATGACGACGCAATATTGCCTCTAACAACTCCGTATCTTCGTCGTCTATATCACTTGGTAGAACATGAGTTCTATCACATTCATTTCCTATAGTGTAATCATGATCAGTAATATTTGGCACTACATGTTCGCTCTGTGGAATAGGTTGTTGTGTCTCGTGAATGAACTGAAATCTATCATCGATGTTCGCAGGGTTTCTAGTTGTATAAGGCGAAGAGCTACCCTCTCCATGCTTTGTCCAAATTATGCAATCTTTCGTAAATCCTCGTCATATCAAATGAGAATTGATTTGTTCTGTGTCATCAAATACAATAGTTATTGCAGTCCATGCATGGACAATATATGTGCTTTGTCTTTGTTCTCCATGCATGGTTCGTAGCGACATCAATAAACCTATGGACCTCGGATATGTATGATGGATCTAATCTTGATAAGTTATACATCCAGAATGTCCTCTTCATCATCACCTGTAAAAAAAGTGACATAAACACTAAATATATCATGGATAAATTGATTTGAGAACTAAACATGAAAAAGAGACAGAGGAGAGACAACATATAATCATCTTAAGCAACCTCATTTGAGGAGATAGAGAAAAAATCTAGCTACTTTCTCTCTAGCACATAGTGAAACCCTAGATAAAAAATGTGGCTACAATTGAAGAAATATGAATAAAAATTGGCAAGAGAAACATAAACCAAACTTTCCTAACAATAATAAACAAACAATCTTAACAAACACATTCACTATTCATTAAACAACTAAATATATATTGGATAAACTAGATTGAGAAGTAAACATGAAAATGAGAGAGAGGACAAACAATATATAACCATATTAAGCAACCACATTTGAATAAATAGGTAAAAAAAACTAGCTATACTCTTCTCTTTAACACATGGTGAAAGCCTAGTTCCAAAAATGTGGCTAAAATTGAGCAAAAATGAACAATAATTGGCAATTGAAACATAATTTAAAAAATGTCCATAGCAACTAACAAAAAAATCTTAATTACCAAACCTATATCTTCCTCTCTCTCGATACAAACATATGCGCCATTCATTAAACAACTAAATATGTCATGGATAAACTAATTTGAGAACTAAACATGAAAAAGGAGAGAGGATAGATAAAATCTAACTATCTTAAGCAACCTCATTTGAGGAAATAGAGAAAATAACATAGATATACTCTTCTCTCACGTGGTGAAACATTAGATCTAAAATGTGGCTAAAATTGAGAAAGAATGAAAAAAATTGGCAAGAAAAACATAAACCAACCTTTCTTAGCAACCTTCTTCCAAAAAATAAAGATCAAAACCTACTCCTTGTATTTTATGAAATATGGACCTCCAAATCGGCTCCAATGAAAGTTGGTTGTGAGCTACATCTCTTGTCGGGGAGGACGAAAAGGTATTTATACCAAAGATCACATGCGGTTGGCTTAATGAACCACCAGTGGAAACCAATTTCCACTAGCGGTTTTCTTAACACAACCGTCGGAACCGCCAGCGAAAATGAGATTATCATTGGCCGTTCCATTACACCAACCACCAGTTGAAATGCATGGTTTCCACTGGCGGTTGTGTTAAAAAAATCGGCAGTGGAAATGTGTTTCCACTGGCGGTTCTTCACTAGTAGAAAAAGGCTCAAAGCCTGCGGTGCGATACATTTTTTCAGGCAGATTCGATTATCAACCGCCTGTGCTATTTTTAGTGGCGGTTTCTTAAGAAAACCGCCACTAAAAATCGTATTTCTAGAGGCGGTTCCTTATGAAAACCGCCAGTAGAAATCCATGATTTTTAGTGGCGGTTTTCTTAAGGAACCGCCACTAGAAATCATTTTTATCCTTAATTTTTTGAGTTTTTCAAACGACCTCGTATGATGAAACCACAAAATATAAGTTGTAGATCTTTGAAAGTTATAAAACTTTATAGTTGACAATTTTTTTATTTGAAATCATTTTGGCTCTCAAAATTGTATCTAAATTTGTCAAATTTAAAATTCAAAATTTGCAAACGACCTCGGATGAAAAAAGTGTCAAAATGAAAGTTGTAGAACTTCAAAAATTATTCAACTTTGTAGTTGACAATTTTTTTATTTGAATTTGTTTAAGGTCTCAAACAAGCAATTTACACTCATTTGGTTGTAATATGTGGGCAACAAAACTACAAACTATACACAAAGTATGCCATAGGCGGAGTGGTAGAGGAGGGTACGCGTGAAGGTGAGGTCAGGAGTTCGATTTCTAGCAACCACGTAGTGCACGAAAAATGCTGCGACTTCGACTGAGACGGGCATCTGGGATAAGTGGGCTGAGGCCTCCCCTAATAAAAATATTTTTTTTGCTATTTTTAAAATCTGTTTTATGTTTTCTGGAAACGATTTGCACTGGCGGTTTTATTACGCCGACCGCCAGTGAAAATCGATTTTCACTGGCGGTCCTCAGTTACCCGTCTGTAAAAATGATGATTTCTACTAGCCCCTAGCACTGGCGGTTACGAAAAACACCACTGTAAATAGGTTTACGACCGCCACTATAGAGATTCTCTGTACTAGTGCTTGAATCGGGTCCACCTGTTTATTTTTAGTGGCGCGCGATAACTGAAACCACCAGCGAAAATTTGTGTGCATCGCAGGCTTATATCTCTTTTCTACTAGTACCACATGCTTAGAGCTCTTTTTTACTAGTGTAATGAAGCCAACATCATAGAAGCACAGGTGGTCAAGGAGTTTTTATCTAGGCACACGACACATGGGTTACAGTTTTGTAAGGCTATATGTATCTTAGTTATGCAGATGTTGAGAGTGTTTCAAGATTCATGAATCAATTCAACATAAAAAAACTTGAATATAATAAACCCCGTTTGGTTAGAGGGACGAATCTTTAGTGCCTGATTTTTAGTCTCGTTTAGTTCCTATTTTGCTAAATGGGAGAATTAAAGTAGGGACTAATTGACTTTAGTCTCAATCCCTCGCATGGGTGTTAAAAGAGACTAAAGAATAATATTTACCCCAATTGTCCTTGCCTAAAAAACTGGCGTCATACACAGCAAACAAGAAAGAGATATTTTAGTTTTTCTTTGTTGTATTAAATGTATTTAAAATCTGTTTAGTCACTACAACTAATTGGGGTAGGGAGTAAAGTTTAGTCCCTATACTAAATTTTAGTCCTAAGACTAATGGAACCAAACGGCGCCTAAAGCAAGATAAGGGACAAAAAAATCAAAGCATAATACAATTTAAATTAGAAAGTAGTAGTTTAATGTTAGGGCGTGTTTGTTCGCTCCCTTTGAGAATCTGGAATGACACAATCAATGTTCCCAGACGTTGAATTCTGATTGAGCCAAGGGTATTAAGAAAAAAATTATGGGGCGTTTGCATCCCTTTATTTTAGAGGAATTGGAATTCACTCAATAAAGTAACTTATTTAATTTAGAATTTAACATTCCACCATTTTCCAAAGTTCAGATACAAGCCTATCTTAAATTCATGGGGTGGAAGATGAGAAATGATTTTATACATTAGTAGAATTTGTTTCTACTATGTAACTTACATGACGCTCTTCGTCTCATTCCTCTATAGTAAAAATGTGACACATAAATGTCGGTGTTTCGAAACCCGGGGGGTCCCTGGACCGACGAGTGAATTGTCGCCGCGTGCCCCAGCCCAGATGGGTCGACGCGAGGCAGAACGCGAAGGGGGGAAAGGAAGCAGCTGGAGGGAGGCAGGCGTGAGAGAGTGGATCCCGCGGCCTTCGTGTTAGCCCCGCGCCTGAGTCGGGTGCGCTTGCAGTAGGGGGATACAAGCGTCCACGCGAGAGTGGGAGCGAGCGGCCTTGCGCGAGCGTCGTCCCGTCCTTCTCCGCGCGGGCCAACCCTCTGTAAGAGGGCCCTGGTCCTCCCTTTTATAGGCGTAAGGAGAGGATCCAGGTGTACAATGGGGAGTGTAGCAATGTGCTAACGTGTCTAGCGGTGGAGAGCTAGCGCCCTAAGTACATGCCATCGTGGCAGCCGGAGAGGTCTTGGCGCCCAGTTCGCGTGGTGTCGTGTCCGTCAGAGGAGCGCTGGAGCCTGGCAGAAGGACAGCTGTTGGGGCTGTCGAGTCCTTGCTGACGTCCTCTTGCTTCCGTAAGGGGGCTGAGAGCCGCCGTCGTCACAGGGCATGCGGGGCGCCATCATTACTCGCATGGTGGAGCGAGCCAGATGGGACGCCGGTCTGGTTCCCCGTAGCCCGAGTCAGCTCGGGGTAGGGTAATGATGGCGCTTCCTGTTGACGTGGTCGGTCCGTGCCCTAGGCTGGGCGAGGTGGAGGCTCCTCCGAGGTCGAGGTCGAGGTCGAGCCCCTGGGTCGGGCGAGGCGGAGTTCGTCGTCTTCCGGGGTTGAGCCCATGTCCGAGCCCTGGGGTCGGGTGAGGCGGAGTTCGTCGTCTTCCGGGGTTGAGCCCATGTCCGAGCCCTGGGGTCGGGCGAGGCGGAGTTCGTCGTCTTACGGGGCTGAGCCCGAGTCCGAGCCCTGGGTCGGGCGGAGCGGAGTTTGCCGTCTTCCAGGGCTGAGCCCGAGTCCGAGCCCTGGGTCGGGCGGAGCGGAGTTCGCCGTCTTCCGGGGCTGAGCCCGAGTCCGAGCCCTGGGTCGGGCGGAGCGGAGTTCGCCGTCTTCCGGGGCTGAGCCCGAGTCCGAGCCCTGGGGTCGGGTGAGGCAGAGTTTCCTATGACGCCCGAGGCCGGCCTTGGCTGCTGTCAGCCTCACTCTGTCGGGTGGCTCAGCAGTCAGAGCGGCGCAGTCCTCTTGTCAGACCGGTCAGTAGAGCGGCGAAGTGACTGCGGTCACTTCGGCTCTGTCGACTGGAGGGCGTGCGTCAGGATAAAGGTGTCAGGCCACCTTTGCATTAAATGCCCCTGCGATTTGGTCGGTCAGCGTGGCGATGTGGCCAAGGTTGCTTCTCGGTTAAGACTGGGCCTCGGCGAGCCGATAGTGTGCCCGTTGCTGGAGGGGGGTCCTCGGGCGAGACGTAGGTTCTCCGGGGTCGGCTTCCTTTGCTCGAGGTTAGGCTCGGGCGAGGCACGATCGTGTCCCTTGAATGGACCGATCCTTGTCTTAATCGCACCCATCAGGCCTTTGCAGCTTTGTGATGATGGGGGTTACCAGCTGAGATTTAGGGGTCTTGAGGGTACCCCTAATTATGGTCCCCGACAGTAGCCCCCAAGCCTCCAAGGGAGTACTAATACTCGCTTGGAGGCTTTTGCCGCACTTTTTTGCAAGGGGACCAGCCTTTTTTGGTTGCATTCTGTTCCGGTGGGTGCGCGCGAGCCCACCCGCCGGGTGTAGCCCCCGAGGCCTCGGAGGAGTAGTTTTACTCCTTCGAGGTCTTAGTGCGTTTCGCAACACTTCGGCTGGTCTAGTTGTTCCCTCATGCGAGCTGGCCGTAGCCCGAGTGCACGGTCGGGTCCCAAGTTCTCGGGCTGGTATGTTGACGTTGTCAACGGTTTGGCTGGAGCCGGGTTTGCGAGAGCAGCCCCCGAGCCTCTGCACAGGGCGAGAGGACGGTCAAGGACAGACTCGTCTTTTTTACATACGCCCCTGCGTCGCCTTTTCGCAAGGAGGAGGGGGGGAAAGCGCCATGTTGCCCTCAGAGGGCGCCGAACATGGTGTTTCCAGTGAGCTGCTGGCGGGTAATCCGAGCGGACGCCCGTGCCCCATTTGCTAGGGGTCGGCTAGAGGCCCGGAGGCGCGCTCCAAAAGTACCTGCGGGTGATCTGCCGGACCCGGTCCCCTTTGACGGGGTCCGAGGGCTCGATGCCTCCCTCTGATGGGATTCCATTACAAGATCGCTCCCGCTGGTCTCGGAAATGTCCTAGGGTACCTCGGGAGCGCAACCCGAGCCTTGGTTATGTATCGAACGTACCCGGGGTCATCCCTCGCTCTGTGTCTGAGGCGGCTGTGAACCCTTCGAGGGCCAGCCTACGAACCCCTGATCAGTGATGGGCGTGGAGCCCGAGTGGCCTGAGGCAGCCGTTGAACCCTTCGAGGGGCCAGCCATCGAACCTCTGACCAGTAGTGGGCGCAGAACCCAATCGATCTGAGGCGGCCGCTGAACCCCTCCGAGGGGCCAGCCTTCGAACCTCTGATCAGTAGGGAGGCTCGGAGCCTGTTTCCTTCACGGAGAAGGGTCCTTTTCGGGGTATCCCCCTTTCCCAGTCCCTGTTGTAAGAGAGAGAAAGAGGAAAAGGAAAAGGATACGAAGTCGAATGGCGTGGCGTACCTTTTTTATCGACGCGGTTATTATGGCGAAGGCGAAGCGTCGCTTGCTTCTCCCGCCTGAGGTGCCGCCTATCCTGCCGCGGAGTTAATGCGACGGGGTGAGTGGTTCGCGAGGCGGTCGTTGCGCGTGTGCGCGCCGTTCGAGGAACGGATCACGGGCGCACCGTCTTCACGCCATGAGAGAGGGCTCCCTCGCTGCCCCTGGATGGGACGTAAGCTTGGCTAACGACGTGACCGCTGCTCCCGCCCGCCTGTCACCGCCATTACTGCCGACCCATTTTTGACCGCTTTTGACCGTCGCGCTTGGCTAGCATTGCAGGGTTGCCTCGAGTCGTGGTATTGACTCCGCAGTCGAGGAGGCGCGAGTGGCGGTGCAGTTGCTCGCACGTAGCAACCGGCGTGCCGGTTGCATGACGCGTGGGCCTGGACCTCCATGCTGGGCGCGTTGGAGTCGAAGGGGCGTGCCCACTTGGCACGGTTGCATGCCGCCTGCATGGCTGTCCGCCCTTTCACCCGCTGGTCTGGGCGAAAGTGGAGGAGTGCTTGTAACCGCCGGGTGGTTGCATGCACCACGCGCGTGGCGGTTTGGCTTCTTCTCCCCCTGACCGGCTTGCATAATGTGTGGGACCCAGCCCCCGCGCCGTGGGGGGGGGGGGGAGAATCTTGGAGCGTGTTTGAGAGCACCTAGAGGGGGGGTGAATAGGTGATCCTGTAAATCTTGAAAACTTAAGCCACAAAAACTTGGTTAAGCGTTAGCACAGTAAATGCCAAGTGGCTACAGAGAAGTCTCAACAAAACACAATAACCACAAGAAATCAATCACAGAGATGGCACAGTGGTTATCCCGTGGTTCGGCCAAGACCAACGCTTGCCTACTCCACGTTGTGGCGTCCCAACGGACGAGGGTTGCAATCAACCCCTCTCAAGCGGTCCAAAGACCCACTTGAATACCACCGTGTTTTGCTTGCTTTACTCAATCCTGTTTGCGAGGAATCTCCACAACTTGGAGCCTCTCGCCCTTACACTTGAAGTTCACAAAGAAGCACGGAGCAAGGGAGGGATTAGCAACGCACTCAAGACAAGAAATCACAGCAACACCACGCACACAAGTCGCAACGAGAGCTCACAACACAACTCAATGAGTTCACCACTCAACTAGAGCTCTAATTGCTATCGCAAAGAATCAAAGGCGCGGAATCGATGTCTTGGTGCTTAGGAATGTTGTAGGAATGCTTGGTGTACGCCTCCATGCGCCTAGGGGTCCCTTTTATAGCCCCAAGGCAGCTAGAAGCCATTGAGAGCAATCTAGGAAGGCTGATCTTGCCTTCTGTCGACTGGCGCACCGGACAGTCCGGTGCACACCGGACATTGTCCGGTGCACACCGGACATTGTCCGGTGCCCGATTTCCTTCCAAAAATGGCGTAGTCGACCGTTGGCAGCCTGAGAGCCGTTGGCGCACCGGACATGTCCGGTGCACACCGTACAGTCCGGTGCCTTCTTCTAGCCGTTGGCTCGGCCACGTGTCCCGCGCAGATTGCGCGGCCGACCGTTGGCCCGGCCGACCGTTGGCTCACCGGACAGTCCGGTGCACACCGGACAGTCCGGTGAATTATAGCTGTACGTCGCCGATGAATTCCCGAGAGCGACGAGTTCGCCTGTGAACGGCCCACCGGACAGTCCGGTGCACCACCGGACAGTCCGGTGAATTATAGCCGTACACCGCCGTCGAAGTCCCGAGAGCAGCCTGTTCGCCAGAGCCAGCCTGGCGCACCGGACACTGTCCGGTGCACCACCGGACAGTCCGGTGCTCCAGACTGAGCAAAGTCTTGGCTGCTCGAGCCAAGGCATTTTCAATTGGATTTTTCCTATTTCCAGCACTTAGACACAATACATTAGTCCATAAAACAATGTACTAAGTCTGAGAAACATACCTTTATCCTTGATTTGTACTTTGTCCACCTTTTTACACTTAGGCACTTGTGTTGGACACTAAATCACCAAAATACTTAGAAATGGCCCAAGGGCACATTTCCCTTTCAATCTCCCCCTTTTTGGTGATTTATGCCAACACAACATAAAGCAAGTAGAACAAGTACAAAATCAATTCAACTAAGAACTCAAAATTGTTTTGATTCAAATTTGACATATATGGATCACTCTATGCCACCACTTGGTTTGTTTTTGCAAATCAAACTCAAATTCCTATCTCTAAGTCAAATCCACTTGTAGAGACATAAAGAGAGGTTTTCCAAAGAAATTTGATCAAGGATTTCAAAAACTCCCCCTTTTTCCCATAATCAACACTTCTCCCCACAAAGAGGCCAACTTTTGACATAAGAGACAATAAAAGAGTTTTGACAAACCAAAAGCTCTAATCTACTATTTTCAAAATTTCTCAAGTGGTAGCTGATCCATTTATTACTTTGGCCTTTATTTTCTCCCCCTTTGGCATCAAGCACCAAAACGGGATCAATCTTGGCCCTTTAACCCCATTGCCTCACCAAAATCTTCAAATGAGAACACAAAGGCAATAAGAGGACATGAGATGAACTTGGAATAAGTTACCTTCTCATCGGAGTGCAGTGGAAGTCTTTCATGGTCCAAGTCCACCATTTCCCTTTCAAAACTCCTTTGAGACTAAAACAAGCAAACTCAAGCATATGGTTAGTCTCAAAGGGTCAAGTTGTAGCACAGCTCCCCCTAAATATGTGCATCACTTGCAAAAGGACTTGTGAGGTCCAGGGAGTGTTTGTACGACTTGAGCACCATAATAAGCAACAAAATGCATAAGGAACATGATCAAAGGCATAAATACATGTATGCTATAAATCAATCCAAGTTCCGCGAATCTAGGACATTTAGCTCACTACGCAACCTGCAAAAGGTCTTTTCATCTAAAGGCTTAGTGAAGATATCGGCTAGCTGGTTCTCGGTGCTAACATGAAACACTTCGATATCTCCCTTTTGCTGGTGGTCTCTCAAAAAGTGATGCCGGATGTCAATGTGCTTTGTGCGGCTGTGCTCAACAGGATTTTCCGCTATTCGGATAGCACTCTCATTATCACATAGGAGTGGGACTTTGCTCAGATTGTAGCCAAAGTCCCGGAGGGTTTGCCTCATCCAAAGTAGTTGCGTGCAACACTGTCCTGCGGCAACATACTCGGCCTCAGCGGTGGAGAGGGCAACGGAAGTTTGTTTCTTAGAGTTCCACGACACCAGGGACCTTCCTAAGAATTGGCACGTCCCTGATGTACTCTTCCTATCGACCTTACATCCAGCATAGTCGGAATCTGAATATCCAATCAAGTCAAAGTTAGACCCCTTTGGATACCAGATCCCGAAGCAAGGCGTAGCGACTAAATATCTTAGAATTCGCTTCACAGCCACTAAGTGACACTCCTTAGGATCGGATTGAAATCTAGCACACATGCATACGCTAAGCATAATATCCGGTCTACTAGCACACAAATAAAGTAAAGACCCTATCATAGACCGATATGCCTTTTGATCAACGGACTTACCTCCTTTGTTGAGGTCGGTGTGTGTAACACCCGGTTTTAAAGAACAAAGCCGGGTGCATCTCATACATGCGCCAAGAAGACAACATATATAATAACAGAGTGTATAGAGATAAATGTCATAAAACATCAGAGTATTTATTTCATAGCGGAAGACTTATTACAAAATAAAGATAAATATAAAACGAACTAAGGATCGATGGCGCCAATGTCGACTGAGAAACGCCACCTAGATCAGATCGAACTCCTCAGTGTTAGGCAGCTCCTCTTCATCAACCTGTTCTTCTCCTGTGGGGGGGTGTGAGACAGCAAGAGTGAGCTCACATACGTTCATAGCTCAACAAGTCGTGGGGAATAATGTGGCATGAACTCACCAAAGGTGGGAGTTCATGAAGTGTAAGGCTGATCAATGAGATAAAGGCTAAGGCTGAGCATTGCTTTTATAAGTTGGTCAAAATTTTATTAGCAATTACTAAGTGTAAGTAAATACCAAACCTTAATAATAATAAAGAACAGTAATAGTAAGATAATCCCAAATGCAATGAAATGACAGATTAAGTTTAAGTTCCATAGTTAATCATGTGAGGGTCCGAGCCGCTCTTGACCGTGAGCACGGCTAGTATACTAGTTTTACACTCTGCAGAGGTTGCGCATCTTTACCCACAAGTCGTGTATCCCATGTCGCCTGGGTTTGCAAGGCCCTTAGACACTACCGAGGTGAATGGCTAGGGATCCACTACGAGGCCTTTACAAAGTTCCACTAGCTTCCGAAAACCCGCTACAGTTTATGGGAAGATCCAGTAAAGGGTTCCTAGCTGATAGCCATCGCAGCAAAATCAACTAGGGACCTCCCCGCACTGACCTCTCCCCTACTGCCCTTGCCCCTTTCGGGTAAGGTAGTCTTCCACTAGCTTTCCTAATTAATCAGCCAAGGGCATCCCATACTACCCTTGTGGTAGCACTGTTTTCCCGGGTGGTCGCTCCATGTTCCCATTAATTTAATGATCTTAACATGAACAACAATAATAACAAAATAATAACAGAATAATCATGAATAATGAATCTCCATACCCAATCCACATAAAGCAATAGCAAGTACTACCCAAAAATATTCCAGGGGTGAACAAGGTATAGAGGTAATCAAAACTGGGGTACATAAAGGTTCCCATCAAAATTAACCTATGCAGATCATTAAAATTAATAAGAACATGGCTGGGAAAAGTAAGTGATCAAGGGCACAACTTGCCTGTGATGAGCTCCTGCTCAGCTATCTCTACTTGCTGAACCTCAGTTTCCACAGTAGCTTGCTCGTCTACTCGCATCAATACAAAACATACATAGTATAGCCAAAATCAACATCACACCAAACAGATGAATGAAATATACAGTAAAAATCTACACATTAAAATGAAACCATAGGAACTGGAATCACTAAATTTGGAGTTATAGAATTTAAGTTATGAATTTTCTAAGATTTAAGGTGTTTGAGATAGGATTAAATGATAAATTAATTTTCTTACTGTTTTCATGACATAACAGAGGCTCTAGGTGATAGAGGATAAAATTACAAAATTTCAGGAAGTGGAATGGCTCAATTTGGAGCTAGTATGAATTTTCTATGAATTTATGAAGTTCTAGCAATTATTTTTCTATTAAAAATCTATTTAATAATCATTTTCTCTGGTTTTACTATGTTCTGGACTGGGCGCACTATTTCCAGAGAACTCAGGGGGCTCGGGGTAAATCTACAGAGACACAGAGAACAGTCCACAACGGACGGCGGGTTCTATTTCCAAAAGGTCCAGGGTCTCTTATGCAATTGTGGCACGGTGAAGGGTATCGCAGAACATGGGCCGTTCGATTCACATTCAAGGGCTCAGATTAGATTTAATATATACCGAACCGGTACGTGCCCAGAGCCGTCCGATCGGATATCAAGTGCCCAGATGAATTCCCCCCTTACTGAACTGCTATGCGCTCAGATCCGTACGATCTACATCCGATGGCTCAGAGTATAATGTGACGTGATCTAATCTAACGCGTGAGATCACGATCTAACGGTCCAAGATTCATGGCACTAGGGCTTTGGCTTCATCTAATCCGAGCCGTCGCCCACAGATCCGACGGTGAAAAGGACTCTGCCCCAACCCCGACGGGAGAGTGCGGCGGCGCCCCAGCCCGCGGCGGACGCCATGGCCACAACGCCCCAAAGCTCCACCCCGAGCGCAAAACTCAGATCCGAATCGCTCTGCATGATGCCCTAAACATGGTAAATTCAATGGACGAGTACGTACCCCACAATGCGCCGCAGAGAGGTCCGGCCACGGTGAGTGGTGGATTCCCAACTCCGGCGAGAGATTCCCGTGGCCGCCAATCACCCTTCTCCGATTGCGCCCTCGCAAAGCTTCCGCGTGGTCAGCACGAGCCTCGGTTGGCCAAACTAGAGCCTAATTTGCTTTGCTCGCGGCTGTCTGCGACGGCGGCTGTGAGGTCACCCAACGGCGTGCGGCGGTGGTGTTTTATACCCTGGAGAGAGTCCAAATAGGAGAAGAGAGAGTCGCCAGGGACCCCGAGAAGCCCGCACGGAGACCCGCACGATCTGGCCGGGACGCGGTGTTTGTTTCAACGAACTCCGAGATCGGCGGCGACCACGGTCCACGGCTGAGTCTTGCGCCCGCAACAGAGGGAGAAGGTGGTTCTGACGTGCGGGGGCCACAAGCCAGTGAGAAGCCGAGCGCGCGCTGAAGACTTACATGCGGGCCCCGGCTGGCAGTCACGGAAAGCGTGCACGCGTGAGGGAGTCCGGCCAGATGGGCCGCGCGGGTCAATTCCCCGGTGGGCCGAAATGGTGCTAGCCGGCCCAGGTAGGTTCCCTTTACCCTTTTCTTTTATTTTTTCTGTTTTCTTTCTTTCTATTTTCATACCCAAATTTGAATTCAAATTTTTAAATTCAAACCTTGTGCAGAGTTTGTCCTCGAATTTTATTGTGAACTTAGGAGGTACTAATTTGGAACATTTATGAAATTTGTTTTATATTTTATATCCTTTCTCCTTCTCATTTTCAAAACCCTCATTTTTTTATTTTAGGATTTGATTTAACTTCTAGCATTTATTATCTTATTATTCCTATTATTATTATTTTATTTAATGCACAACACATAAACTCCAACAAATGCACTTTTCTTTATTTTAGCATAATTGTTTTATTTAGTCACTCTCAATTACATAAGTGCTCTTTTTATGATGCAAATAAGACACAACAAATGAGAAGCTTTCTCTCTATTACTCTTGGTATACAACTTGGGTATTACAAATCCTACCCCCCTTAAAAATAATCTCGTCCTCGAGATTTAAGAAGAACTAGAGAAAAGGTGGGGAAAATCTATACGAAGCTCTTCTTCTCTTTCCCAAGTTGCTTCATCTTCACCATGGTGGCTCCATTGAACTTTGCACATCTTTATAACCTTATTCCTCGTAACTCGAGTCAAAGTATCCAAAATCTTGATGGGGTACTCAGCATAAGTCAAATCCTCTTGAACACTAAGGTCTTCCATTGGCAATTGTTCCTCAGGTACCCTGAGACATTTCTTTAGCTGAGATACATGAAAGACATCATGTACATCTGACAGATGATCGGGTAACTCCAATTGATATGCAACCTCTCCCACTCGCTTTAAGATTAAGAAGGGTCCAATAAAGCGAGGGGACAACTTTCCTTTGACTTTGAACCTTCTCATGCCCCGGAGTGGCGACACCTTCAAATAGACATAATCTCCCTCCTTAAACTCAAGCAGTCTTCTCCGGGTATCAGCATAACTTTTCTGCCTGGACTGTGCAGTTCTCAAATTCTCCCTTATTTGCTGAACTTGTTCCTCTGCTTCTTGTATAATCTCAGGCCCAAACAATTGCCTTTCTCCAGTTTGATTCCAATACAAGGGAGTCCTGCACTTTCTGCCATACAAAGCCTCAAACGGTGACATCTTCAAGCTGGCCTGATAGCTATTATTATAAGAGAACTCCGCATACGGTAGACTCTTATCCCAACTTCCACCATGCTTAAGAGCACAAGCTCTTAACATATCTTCCAGTACTTGGTTAGTCCTCTCAGTTTGCCCATCAGTCTGGGGATGGTAAGCCGAACTAAAATTCAATCTCGTATCCAATGACTCGTGCAACTGCTTCCAATATCGAGAGGTAAACTGTGATCCTCGATCTGACACAATCTTCTTTGGCACACCATGCAGGCATACAATCCGTGCCATGTACAATTCTGCCAACTTAGCTCCTGAATAAGTGGTCTTCACTGGAATAAAGTGGGCTACCTTGGTTAGTCTGTCCACAATCACCCATATAGAATCATACCCAGCAGACGTGCGGGGTAATCCAACAATGAAGTCCATGCCAATCTCTTCCCATTTCCACTCAGGTATCTTTAGTGGGTGCAATAGTCCGGCTGGCCTCTGGTGTTCAGCTTTAACTCTTTGGCATACATCGCACATAGCCACATGTGCAGCCACATCTCTCTTTAGTCCATACCACCAATACTTTTGCTTCAAGTCTTGATACATCTTAGTGCTCCCGGGGTGTATAGAATAAACTGAATCATGTGCCTCCTTCAATATGGTTTCCCGAAGACTATCTATATCGGGAACACAGATCCGATTCTTGAACCATATCGTGCCTTGCTCATCCTCCGTGAACTCTGGACCTCTTCCTTCAGTAATAAGATCCTTAATCTCCTGAATCTTAGCATCACCAATTTGACCCTTCCGAATCTCTTGTTCCAAGGTAGGTTCCAATTCAATAGTGACTCCTTCCGTATGTGTAACAATTCCCAGGTTGAGTCTCTCAAAATCCTTTGCTAATTCATCAGGTAGCTGAACAACGAAAGCGGAGTGAACATTCTCCTTCCGACTCAAGGCATCTGCAACCAAATTCGCCTTGCCTGGGTGATAGTGAATCTCCAAGTCATAATCCTTGATGAGCTCCAACCAACGACGTTGCCTAAGATTGAGATCCTTCTGAGTGAATATATACTTCAAACTCTTATGATCCGTATATACTTGGCACTTAGTCCCCATAATGTAGTGTCTCCAAATCTTAAGTGCATGCACAACGGCAGCCAGTTCTAAATCATGAGTGGGGTAGTTCAATTCATGCTTCCTCAACTGACGAGATGCATAGGCAATCACATGACCATCTTGCATAAGCACACATCCAAGTCCTTGGCCACATGCATCACAATAAATGTCAAATCCCTTCTGCAGATCTGGCATAATCAATACTGGAGGTGACATCAACCTTTCCTTCAGCTGATCAAAGCTTTCTTGACACTTCTCGTCCCACTTGAATTCTCTCCCTTTCTCCAAAAGCGTTGTCATCGGCTTAGCAATCTTAGAAAATCCTTCAATAAATCTCCGATAATATCCTGCGAGTCCCAAGAAACTCCGAATCTCCGTAACTGTAGTGGGCACTCTCCACTCCATAATCTCCTTGACTTTAGCAGGATCCACTGCTATTCCTCCATTAGAAATAATATGTCCAAGAAATGGCACCTCGCCAATCCAAAACTCGCACTTGCTGAACTTAGCATAGAGTTGATTATCTCGTAGCTTCTGTAGCACCAACCTTAGATGTTCTTCATGGTCACTCTCATTCTTAGAATAGATAAGAATATCGTCGATGAATACCACGACGAATCTGTCCAAATACTCCATAAACACCTTATTCATCAAATTCATGAAATAAGCTGGTGCATTGGTTAGTCCAAATGACATAACAGTAAACTCATATAATCCATATCGAGTCGAGAAGGCCGTCTTGGGAATATCCGATGGTCTAATCCTCATCTGATGGTAACCGGATCGGAGATCAATCTTCGAAAATACTCTTGCTCCTCGCATCTGATCAAATAAATCCTCAATACGGGGCAACGGATACTTGTTCTTCACCGTAACATCATTAAGAGATCTATAATCCACACACATCCGTTGCGATCCATCCTTCTTCTGCACAAATAACACCGGTGCTCCCCAAGGTGAGGAACTTGGACGAATATAACCAGCCTCTTGTAACTCCGTTAACTGCTTCTTCAGTTCCTTCAACTCTTCTACGGACATTCTATATGGCCGTTTAGAAATAGGGGCGGTTCCAGGTAAGAGATCAATAACAAACTCAACTTCTCTATCAGGTGGCATCCCTGGTAACTCCTCTGGAAAGACGTCCGGAAAATCTCTAACCACCCGGATGTTGTCACCAACAAACTCCTCAGGCATAAAGAACATTGCACGCATGGATGAGGAGGTTACTGCAATATTAACTTGAAACCTTTCTCCTTTAGTGGTAGTGAGTTCTATGGTACCTCTACCACATGCTATAACGGCCTTTGCCTTCCTTAGCCATGACATACCAAGTATCAAATCTATACTGCTTGAATCCAATACTATAGCAGTAGCTCCAAACTCTCTACCCATAATGGTTAATGTCAATCTACGTGTCATTTGATTCGCCTCAACAGGCCCTTTAGGTGTAATTACTATCAGGGGTTTTCTCATATTTAGCAGTGGTATTTCATTTGTGTTGGCATATCTAGCAGACATGAATGAATGTGTAGCACCAGAATCGAATAATATTGTTGCAGGAATTGCATTAACATAAAACATACCAATCACGAGGTCCCCTCCGTCCGGAGTATCATCAACACTGACTTGATTCACCCTGGCTATAGAATATCCCTTGCCAGGGGTCTGTTGCTTGTTCTGGGCTGGAGTAGTGGCAATCCTCTGTGGGCAGACATTTGCATAATGACCAATCTTCCCACACTTGAAACATTGAGTGCCCTGACTCTGTCCTGCAAACTTCGTCGGGGTGCCAGTGGGCGTAGCCTGTCGAGTAGGTGTCCTCAGTGGTGATTGCGGAACTGGGCGTGGTCCTCCGGGTCGAGTCGGTGTACCCTGTGGTGAACTGTAGCGAGGACGAACACTGCTGCTACCCTGTCCTTGTGATATGGCCTTCCTCTTCAAATCTCCCAGTTGAACACGCTTGTGTTCAATAGCCAGTGCCTTATCAAGCAGCCTCTGAAATGATGGAAATGTGTGTGCCACTAGAGCATACTGCAAGGGTCCATTAAGTCCTTCAATGAAATGCTCCTGCTTCCTCTCATCTTCAGCAACTTCTTCAGGGGCATATCTGGATAGCTGAATAAACTTGTCGCGGTACTCGCTGACTGACATACTTCCTTGCTTCAGCGACAGAAATTCCTTCTTCTTGATCTTTATCATCCCAGCTGGAATATGGTAGTTCCTGAACTGCGTACTGAACTCTGCCCAAGTAATAGTGTCTGCAGCATCATGGGCAGCAGTATAAGAATCCCACCAGTCAGCAGCAGGACCAGTCAGACGTCCAGAAGCATATAACACCTTCTCCCGGTCAGTGCATTGGGCAATATTCAGCATCTTCTCAATTGACTTCAACCAATCATCCGCGTCAAGTGGATCTGGTGAGCTGGCGAAGGTTGGTGGCTTGTGACTCATAAACTCCCGGTGCTTATCACGAGGTGGAACTGGTGGTGGTGGTGGAGGCAGTGGCACTTGTTGCTGCTGTTGCTGTTGTTGCGCCCTCCTTTCTTGGCGTATCTCATCTCTCTCCTGGCGCAACTCCTGGCGTATATTCTCTCTTTCTTGACGCATCTCCTGGCGCTCCTGTTGCATCTGAGCACGCATATCAGCCATGGTGTCTGCCATCTGCTGCATCACCGCCATCTGAGCAGCAACCAATGGGTCGACTCCGCCTGGTGGAGGATTAGGAGGATTCATCCCGGCAGGTTGTGGCTGAGGTTGTCTTCGAGTGTGTTGGTTAGGAGGCAAATCAATTCCACCACCCCTCCTGGTATTGACCATCTGAGTTAGGTACATATGGTAAGAAAGAGCAGTAGACAAGGCAGTAATTACAATCATGTTACTTTGGGGGATTTATTAGCTAGGCAGATTAATATTTTACATATCCTAGCTAATTCAATACCTTATGGTGGTACATGCTAAGATGTCCATCTATAATAATCCAATCAATCAAAGAAGCAAATCAGGCATTTAGCATCAGCACAATCAACCAATATTTTTAATAGAGAAAATAGTTTTAATTTTGTCTTAGGCTTCCTATCTCTTAAAAATGTCATAGGGGTAAGGATTCCAAGGTTTGAAATCCATCTTGTCTCAGAGTAGAAAAGGTAAGGATAATCAGAGTAGAACAGTAGAAGGTGAGACAGGATCAAGATAAGTGTAGGAAGAATCAGAGTAAGGTGAGTGTAGAATGAATCAGAATGAGATAAGTAGGTAAGGGTCTGTCCAGTCTATCTAGGTCTCGTCCTACAGTCAACATTTGCTCTGATACCACTTCTGTAACACCCGGTTTTAAAGAACAAAGCCGGGTGCATCTCATACATGCGCCAAGAAGACAACATATATAATAACAGAGTGTATAGAGATAAATGTCATAAAACATCAGAGTATTTATTTCATAGCGGAAGACTTATTACAAAATAAAGATAAATATAAAACGAACTAAGGATCGATGGCGCCAATGTCGACTGAGAAACGCCACCTAGATCAGATCGAACTCCTCAGTGTTAGGCAGCTCCTCTTCATCAACCTGTTCTTCTCCTGTGGGGGGGTGTGAGACAGCAAGAGTGAGCTCACATACGTTCATAGCTCAACAAGTCGTGGGGAATAATGTGGCATGAACTCACCAAAGGTGGGAGTTCATGAAGTGTAAGGCTGATCAATGAGATAAAGGCTAAGGCTGAGCATTGCTTTTATAAGTTGGTCAAAATTTTATTAGCAATTACTAAGTGTAAGTAAATACCAAACCTTAATAATAATAAAGAACAGTAATAGTAAGATAATCCCAAATGCAATGAAATGACAGATTAAGTTTAAGTTCCATAGTTAATCATGTGAGGGTCCGAGCCGCTCTTGACCGTGAGCACGGCTAGTATACTAGTTTTACACTCTGCAGAGGTTGCGCATCTTTACCCACAAGTCGTGTATCCCATGTCGCCTGGGTTTGCAAGGCCCTTAGACACTACCGAGGTGAATGGCTAGGGATCCACTACGAGGCCTTTACAAAGTTCCACTAGCTTCCGAAAACCCGCTACAGTTTATGGGAAGATCCAGTAAAGGGTTCCTAGCTGATAGCCATCGCAGCAAAATCAACTAGGGACCTCCCCGCACTGACCTCTCCCCTACTGCCCTTGCCCCTTTCGGGTAAGGTAGTCTTCCACTAGCTTTCCTAATTAATCAGCCAAGGGCATCCCATACTACCCTTGTGGTAGCACTGTTTTCCCGGGTGGTCGCTCCATGTTCCCATTAATTTAATGATCTTAACATGAACAACAATAATAACAAAATAATAACAGAATAATCATGAATAATGAATCTCCATACCCAATCCACATAAAGCAATAGCAAGTACTACCCAAAAATATTCCAGGGGTGAACAAGGTATAGAGGTAATCAAAACTGGGGTACATAAAGGTTCCCATCAAAATTAACCTATGCAGATCATTAAAATTAATAAGAACATGGCTGGGAAAAGTAAGTGATCAAGGGCACAACTTGCCTGTGATGAGCTCCTGCTCAGCTATCTCTACTTGCTGAACCTCAGTTTCCACAGTAGCTTGCTCGTCTACTCGCATCAATACAAAACATACATAGTATAGCCAAAATCAACATCACACCAAACAGATGAATGAAATATACAGTAAAAATCTACACATTAAAATGAAACCATAGGAACTGGAATCACTAAATTTGGAGTTATAGAATTTAAGTTATGAATTTTCTAAGATTTAAGGTGTTTGAGATAGGATTAAATGATAAATTAATTTTCTTACTGTTTTCATGACATAACAGAGGCTCTAGGTGATAGAGGATAAAATTACAAAATTTCAGGAAGTGGAATGGCTCAATTTGGAGCTAGTATGAATTTTCTATGAATTTATGAAGTTCTAGCAATTATTTTTCTATTAAAAATCTATTTAATAATCATTTTCTCTGGTTTTACTATGTTCTGGACTGGGCGCACTATTTCCAGAGAACTCAGGGGGCTCGGGGTAAATCTACAGAGACACAGAGAACAGTCCACAACGGACGGCGGGTTCTATTTCCAAAAGGTCCAGGGTCTCTTATGCAATTGTGGCACGGTGAAGGGTATCGCAGAACATGGGCCGTTCGATTCACATTCAAGGGCTCAGATTAGATTTAATATATACCGAACCGGTACGTGCCCAGAGCCATCCGATCGGATATCAAGTGCCCAGATGAATTCCCCCCTTACTGAACTGCTATGCGCTCAGATCCGTACGATCTACATCCGATGGCTCAGAGTATAATGTGACGTGATCTAATCTAACGCGTGAGATCACGATCTAACGGTCCAAGATTCATGGCACTAGGGCTTTGGCTTCATCTAATCCGAGCCGTCGCCCACAGATCCGACGGTGAAAAGGATTCTGCCCCAACCCCGACGGGAGAGTGCGGCGGCGCCCCAGCCCGCGGCGGACGCCATGGCCACAACGCCCCAAAGCTCCACCCCGAGCGCAAAACTCAGATCCGAATCGCTCTGCATGATGCCCTAAACATGGTAAATTCAATGGACGAGTACGTACCCCACAATGCGCCGCAGAGAGGTCCGGCCACGGTGAGTGGTGGATTCCCAACTCCGGCGAGAGATTCCCGTGGCCGCCAATCACCCTTCTCCGATTGCGCCCTCGCAAAGCTTCCGCGTGGTCAGCACGAGCCTCGGTTGGCCAAACTAGAGCCTAATTTGCTTTGCTCGCGGCTGTCTGCGACGGCGGCTGTGAGGTCACCCAACGGCGTGCGGCGGTGGTGTTTTATACCCTGGAGAGAGTCCAAATAGGAGAAGAGAGAGTCGCCAGGGACCCCGAGAAGCCCGCACGGAGACCCGCACGATCTGGCCGGGACGCGGTGTTTGTTTCAACGAACTCCGAGATCGGCGGCGACCACGGTCCACGGCTGAGTCTTGCGCCCGCAACAGAGGGAGAAGGTGGTTCTGACGTGCGGGGGCCACAAGCCAGTGAGAAGCCGAGCGCGCGCTGAAGACTTACATGCGGGCCCCGGCTGGCAGTCACGGAAAGCGTGCACGCGTGAGGGAGTCCGGCCAGATGGGCCGCGCGGGTCAATTCCCCGG
Source organism: Zea luxurians (assembly GCA_029449295.1). Lineage (NCBI taxonomy): Eukaryota > Viridiplantae > Streptophyta > Magnoliopsida > Poales > Poaceae > Zea > Zea luxurians. The sequence continues at coordinate 121,634,164 of JAOPSE010000009.1, forward strand.
TGGGCCGAAATGGTGCTAGCCGGCCCAGGTAGGTTCCCTTTACCCTTTTCTTTTATTTTTTTCTGTTTTCTTTCTTTCTATTTTCATACCCAAATTTGAATTCAAATTTTTAAATTCAAACCTTGTGCAGAGTTTGTCCTCGAATTTTATTGTGAACTTAGGAGGTACTAATTTGGAACATTTATGAAATTTGTTTTATATTTTATATCCTTTCTCCTTCTCATTTTCAAAACCCTCATTTTTTTATTTTAGGATTTGATTTAACTTCTAGCATTTATTATCTTATTATTCCTATTATTATTATTTTATTTAATGCACAACACATAAACTCCAACAAATGCACTTTTCTTTATTTTAGCATAATTGTTTTATTTAGTCACTCTCAATTACATAAGTGCTCTTTTTATGATGCAAATAAGACACAACAAATGAGAAGCTTTCTCTCTATTACTCTTGGTATACAACTTGGGTATTACAGTGTGTCCGTCGGTTCCCATCGGCGTCTTTGCGGGCTTGGCGTCCTTCATCCCAAACCGCTTTAGCAAATCTTGCGTGTACTTCGTTTGGGAGATGAAGGTGCCGTCCTTGAGTTGCTTCACTTGGAACCCAAGGAAGTAGTTCAACTCGCCCATCATCGACATCTCGAATTTCTGCGTCATCACCCTGCTAAACTCTTCACAAGACTTTTGGTTAGTAGAACCAAATATTATGTCATCGACATAAATTTGGCACACAAAAAGATCACCATCGCAAGTCTTAGTGAAAAGAGTTGGATCGGCTTTCCCAACCTTGAAAGCATTAGCAATTAAAAAGTCTCTAAGGCATTCATACCATGCTCTTGGGGCTTGCTTAAGTCCATAGAGCGCCTTAGAGAGCTTACACACGTGGTCGGGGTACCGTTCATCCTCGAAGCCAGGGGGTTGCTCCACGTACACTTCCTCCTTGATCGGCCCGTTGAGGAAAGCCTTCTTCACATCCATTTGGTACAACCTGAAAGAATGGTGAGCGGCATATGCTAGCAAAATACAAATTGATTCTAGCCTAGCCACAGGAGCAAACGTCTCCTCAAATTCCAAACCTGCGACTTGGGCATAACCTTTTGCCACAAGTCGAGCCTTGTTCCTCGTCACCACCCCGTGCTCGTCCTGTTTGTTGCGGAACACCCACTTGGTTCCCACAACATTTTGCTTGGGACGAGGCACCAGTGTCCAAACTTCATTGCGCTTGAAGTTGTTGAGTTCCTCCTGCATGGCCAACACCCAGTCCGGATCTAGCAAGGCCTCTTCTACCATGAAAGGCTCAATAGAAGAGACAAAGGAGTAATGCTCACAAAAATTAACTAATCTCGAGCAAGTAGTTACTCCCTTGCTAATATCACCCAATATTTGGTCGACGGGATGATCCCTTTGGATCGTCGTTCGAACTTGGGTTGGAGGTGCCTAAGGTGCTTCTTCCTCCTCAACTTGAACATCCTGTGCTCCCCCTTGATCATGCGCCTCCACTTGAGGTACCTGTTCGTCATCTTGGGTTGGGGGATGCACCATAGTTGAGGAAGACGGTTGATCTTGCTCCAATTGTTCCTGAGGCCGTACATCTCCAATCGCCATGGTGCGTATCGCGGCCATTGGAACGTCTTCTTCATCTACATCATCAAGATCAACAACTTGCTCTCTTGGAGAGCCATTAGTCTCATCAAATACAACATTGCTAGAGACTTCAACCAAACCCGATGATTTGTTGAAGACCCTATACGCCTTTGTATTTGAATCATAACCTAATAAAAACCCTTCTACAGCTTTGGGAGCAAATTTGGAATTCCTACCCTTCTTCACTAGAATGTAGCATTTACTCCCAAATACACGAAAGTACGATACATTGGGTTTGTTACCAGTTAGCAGCTCGTATAAAGTCTTCTTGAGGAGGCGGTGAAGATAGACCCTGTTGATGGCGTGGCAAGCCGTGTTCACGGCTTCCGACCAAAAACACTCGGGGGTCTTGAACTCTCCAAGCATAGTCCTCGCCATATCAATGAGCGTCCTGTTCTTCCTCTCTACCACACCATTTTGCTGAGGTGTGTAGGGAGCGGAGAACTCGTGCTTGATCCCCTCCTCCTCAAGGAACTCCTCCACTTGAAGATTCTTGAATTCGGACCCGTTGTCGCTTCTTATCTTCTTCACCTTGAGCTCAAACTCATTTTGAGCTCTCCTTAGGAAGCGCTTGAGGGTCCCTTGGGTTTCAGACTTATCCTGCAAAAAGAACACCCAAGTGAAGCGGGAAAAGTCATCAACAATAACTAGACCATACTTACTTCCTCCTATGCTCAGATAGGCGATGGGTCTGAAGAGGTCCATATGCAGCAGCTCCAGAGGTCTTGAAGTGGTCATCACATTCTTGCTGTGATGTGCTCCTTCCACTTGTTTACCTGCTTGACAAGCTGCATAAGGTCTATCTTTTTCGAATTGCACGTTAGTCAAACCTATCACGTGTTCTCCCTTTAGAAGCTTGTGAAGGTTCTTCATCCCCACATGTGCTAAGCGGCGATGCCACAGCCAGCCCATGCTAGTCTTAGCAATTAAGCATGCATCTAGACCGGCCTCTTCTTTTGCAAAATCAACCAAATAAAGTTTGTCGTCTAGTACACCCTTAAAAGCTAGTGAACCATCACATTTTCTAAAGACAGACACATCTACATTTGTAAATAGACAATTATATCCCATTTTGCATAATTGACTAACAGATAACAAATTATATCCAAGCGACTCAACTAAAAACACATTAGAAATAGAGTGCTCAGATGAAATAGCAATTTTACCTAACCCTTTTACCTTGCCTTGGTTCCCATCACCGAATATAATTGAATCATGGGGATCCTCATTTTTGACGTAGGAGGTGAACATCTTCTTCTCCCAACCACTCCGACAGCTGTCCCCCCCGCCAGGCTCCATTGCTTCTCCGACGGCCATGACGCCACACCAGCTGGGTGCCAAGATCTCTCCGGCTGCCACCTTGGCATGTACTTAGGGCACTAGCTCTCCCCCGCTAGACACGTAGCACCTTGCTACACCCCCATTTGTACACCTGGATCCTCTCATTACGCCTATAAAAGGAAGGACCAGGGCCTTCTTAGAGAAGGTTGGCCTCGCGGGAACGAGGGCAGGGGCAGGCGCTCTCTTGGGGCCGCTCGCTCCCCTCACCCCCGCGGACGCTTGTAACCCCCTACTGCAAGCGCACCCGACCTGGGCGCGGGACGAACACGAAGGCCGCGGGATCTCCGACTCCCTCACGACCCGGCTCCGGCCACCTCGCCCTTTTCCCCCCTTCGCGCTCGCCCACGCGCTCGACCCATCTGGGCTGGGGCACGCGGCACACTCACTCGTCGGCTCGGGGACCCCCCGGTCTCGAAACGCCGACAGTTGGCGCGCCAGGTAGGGGCCTGCTGCGTGTTGACGAGCAGTTTCCCGTCAAGCTCCAGATGGGCAGTCTCCAACGACCTCTTCAACCCGGGACGGTGCTCCGTTTCGGGAGCCTCGAGTTCATGTCTTTCGACGGCAGCTACGACATGATACTCCTTCCACCGCCGCGCGACAGCGACAATGGTGGTGGACAGCCCGCCCGCCGGCGGCGGAATCGACGACGTCTTTCCCGCGTGGGGGAAGGACAACTTTCGAGCTCGCCCCATCCTCTCCCTCGCCATCGGAGGAGAAGGCGGGGCAACCAGGGCCGAGCGGGAGGCTGCGCTCAGTCGACTGTCGAGCAAATCGACATCCCCAGCGCCCCAACGGAGGACGCGTCAGGCATCACCCTCGCGTTTGAGGCGAAGGCGAGCGCCGTCCCCCCGCGACACACCGACCCCGAGCAAGTGGACGACGCCAGCGCGCTCACGGAGGGCCTGCAGGACGTCGCCCTCGCACCCAGGATGACGGCGCAATCAGCCCCCGATGTGACTTCGTCGCTCCTCGTCGACCAAAAGGTACCGGCTGATTCCCATCCTTTGTCATTTCGACTCGGCCTCAATCCGCCTAGCGACCTCGCTTTGGCGGGCGCTCACGTTGAGGCGAGTGCAACCCCTCTGGGGTTTCGTGTGCGGTCGCCTTGGGACCGACTGACGGGCGTCTCGACCTACGGACCCTCTGGGTCCGAGGAAGATGACGACCCCAGCACCTGCTGGGATTTCTCTGGATCTGGCAACCCCAGTGCCATGCGGGACTTCATGACCGCATGCAACTACTGCCTCTCCGACTGTTCCGACGGCAGCCACAGCCTTGACGACAAGGACTACGGCCCGAGCCGCGAATGTTTCCACGTCGAGCTAGGGGATCCCTCCGGAGGCAGCTGTCTCGGCATGCCGGAGGATGGTGATCCCCCTAGGCCAGCGCCTCGCGCCGACATCCCGCGGGAGCTAGCTGTGGTCCCCGTTCCGGCGGGGGGTCACGACCCACAGCTCGAGCAAGTCCGCGGGGCGCGGGCCGGGCTCGATGAGGGAGCAGGAGCGCTCGAGGCAATCCGCCGGGACGTCGGGCAGGTATGGGCGGGCCAGCCCCCGGCCGGAGAAATACGTCACCTGCCCCAGGGTCTCCAGCACCGCATCGCCAACGATGCCAGGGACAGACCGCCACCCGCATCCGGCGGAACCGGTCAGGACCTGGCAGCCGCAGCGATGCTCCTCCGCGCGATGCCGGAGTCATCAACCACCGAGGGTCGGCGAATCCAGGGAGAGCTCAAGCATCTCCTGGAAGGCGCTGCGGCCCGGCGGGCCGAGAGCTCTGCCTCCCGAAGGTAGGGGTACCCCTCGGAACCTCGTGCCGCGACTTCCCGACTCATGCGGGAAGCCTCGGTCTACACCGGGCGCACGCGCAACACCGCGCCTGCGGCCCCGGGCCACCTCGGCGACGAGCACCCTCATCGCGACCGTCGGGCCCGCCTCGATGAAAGGGTGCACCGAGGTTATCACCCCAGGCGTGGGGGACGCTACGACAGCGGGGAGGATCGGAGTCCCTTGCCCGAACCACCCGGTCCACAGGTCTTCAGCCGGGCCATTCGGCGGGCGCCGTTTCTGCCCCGATTCCGACCCCCGACTACTATCACAAAGTACTCGGGGGAAACGAGACCGGAATTGTGGCTCACGGACTACCGCCTGGCCTGTCAACTGGGTGGGACGGACGACGACAACCTCATCATCTGCAACCTCCCCCTGTTCCTCTCCGACACTGCTCGCGCTTGGTTGGAGCACCTGCCTCCGGGGCAGATTTCCAACTGGGAGGATCTGGTCCAAGCTTTCGCCGGCAACTTCCAGGGCACATACGTGCGCCCCGGGAATTCCTGGGACCTCCGAAGCTGCCGGCAACAGCCGGGAGAGTCTCTTCAGGACTACATCCGGCGATTCTCGAAGCAGCGCACCGAGGTGCCCAACATCACCGACTCCGATGTCATCGGCGCGTTCCTTGCCGGCACCACCTGCCGTGACCTGGTGAGCAAGTTGGGTCGCAAGACCCCCACCAGGGCGAGCGAGCTGATGGACATCGCCACCAAGTTCGCCTCTGGTCAGGAGGCGGTCGAGGCCATCTTCCGAAAGGACAAGCAGCCCCAGGGCCGCCCGTCGGAAGATGCTCCCGAGGCGTCTACTCCGCTCGGCGCCAAGAAGAAGGGCAGGAGGAAGTCGCAAGCGAAACGCGACACCGCCAGCATGGACCTTGTCGCCGCTGCCGAATACAAGAGCCCTCGGAAGCCCCCCGGAGGCGCCAACCTCTTCGACAAGGCACTCAAGGAGACGTGCCCCTACCATCAGGGGCCCGTCAAGCACACCCTCGAGGAGTGCGTCATGCTTCGGCGCCACTTCCACCGGGTCGGGCCACCCGCAGAGGGTGGCAGGGCCCGCGACGACGACAAAAAGGAAGATCGCCAAGCAGGAGAGTTCCCTGAGGTCCGCGACTGCTTCATGATCTACGGAGGGCATGCGGCGAATGCCTCGGCTCGGCATCGTAAACAAGAGCGTCGGGAGGTCTGCTCGGTGAAGGTGGCGGCGCCAGTCTACCTAGACTGGTCCGACAAGCCCATCACCTTCGACCAAGATGACCACCCCGACCACGTGCCGAGCCCGGGGAAGTACCCGCTCGTCGTCGATCCCGTCATCGTTGACGTCAGGCTCACCAAGGTCCTGATGGATGGGGGCAGCTGCCTCAATATCATCTACGCCGAGACCCTCAGGCTCCTGCGCGTCGATCTGTCATCCGTCCGAGCAGGCGCTGCGCCCTTCCACGGGATCATTCCTGGGAAGCACGTCCAGCCCCTCGGACAGCTCGACCTTCCTGTCTGCTTCGGAACACCCTCCAACTTCCGAAGGGAGACTTTGACGTTCGAGGTGGTCGGGTTCCGAGGAACCTACCACGCAGTGTTGGGAAGGCCATGCTACGTGAAGTTCATGGCCATCCCCAACTACACCTACCTGAAGCTCAAGATGCCAGGCCCCAATGGGGTCATCACCGTCGGTCCCACGTACAAACACGCGTTCGAATGCGATGTGGAGTGCGTGGAGTACGCTGAGGCCCTCGCCGAGTCCGAGGCCCTCATCGCCGACCTGGAAAACCTCTCCCGGGAGGTGCCGAACGTGAAGCGACATGCCGGCAACTTCGAGCCAGCGGAGACGGTTAAGGCCGTCCCTCTCGACCCCAGTGGCGACACCTCCAAGCAGATCCGGATCAGTTCCGGGCTCGACCCCAAATAGGAAGCAGTGCTCGTCGACTTTCTCCGCGCAAACGCCGACGTCTTTGCGTGGAGTCCCTCGGACATGCCCGGCATACCGAGGGATGTCGCCGAGCACTCGCTGGATATTCGGGCCGGAGCCCGACCGGTCAGACAGCCTCTGCGCCGATTCGACGAGGAAAGGCGCAGGGTGATAGGCGAGGAGATCCACAAGCTGATGGCAGCAGGGTTCATCAAAGAGGTATTCCATCCCGAATGGCTTGCCAACCCTGTGCTTGTGAGGAAGAAAGGGGGGAAATGGCGGATGTGTGTAGACTACACTGGTCTCAACAAAGCATGTCCGAAGGTCCCCTACCCTCTACCTCGCATCGATCAAATCGTGGACTCCACTGCAGGGTGCGAAACCCTGTCTTTCCTCGATGCCTACTCAGGGTATCATCAAATCAAGATGAAAGAGTCCGACCAGCTCGCGACTTCTTTCATCACGCCCTTCGGCATGTACTGTTATGTCACCATGCCGTTCGGTTTGAGGAACGCGGGTGCGACGTACCAGCGGTGCATGAACCATGTGTTCGGCGAACACATTGGTCGCACGGTCGAGGCCTACGTCGATGACATCGTAGTCAAGACGAGGAAAGCCTCCGACCTTCTCTCTGACCTTGAAGTGACGTTCCGGTGTCTCAAGGCGAAGGGCGTCAAGCTCAATCCCGAGAAGTGCGTCTTCGGGGTGCCCCGAGGCATGCTCTTGGGATTCATCGTCTCCGAGCGGGGCATCGAAGCCAACCCGGAGAAGATCGCAGCCATCACAAACATGGGGCCCATCAAGGACTTAAAAGGCGTACAGAGGGTCATGGGATGTCTCGCGGCCTTGAGCCGTTTCATCTCGCGCCTCGGCGAAAGAGGCCTGCCCCTGTACCGTCTCTTAAGGAAGGCCGAGTGCTTCACTTGGACTCCCGAGGCCGAGGAAGCTCTCGGGAACCTGAAGGCGCTCCTCACCCAGGCGCCCGTCTTGGTACCCCCAGCTGATGGAGAAGCCCTCTTGGTCTACGTCGCCGCTACCACTCAGGTGGTCAGCGCCGCGATCGTGGTCGAAAGGCAGGAAGAGGGGCATGCTCTGCCCATACAGAGGCCAGTTTACTTCGTCAGCGAGGTGCTGTCCGAGACCAAGATCCGCTACCCACAAGTGCAGAAGCTACTGTATGCAGTGATCCTGACGAGGCGAAAGCTGCGACATTACTTCGAGTCTCATCCGGTGACTGTGGTGTCATCCTTCCCCCTGGGGGAGATCATCCAGTGCCGAGAAGCCTCGGGACGGATCGCAAAGTGGGCGGTGGAAATCATGGGCGAGACAATCTCGTTCACCCCTCGGAAGGCCATCAAGTCCCAGGTACTGGCGGACTTCGTAGCCGAATGGGTCGACACCCAGTTGCCGACGGCTCCGATCCAACCGGAGCTCTGGACCATGTTTTTCGACGGGTCGCTGATGAAGACGGGGGCCGGCGCGGGCCTGCTCTTCGTCTCGCCCCTCGGGAAACACCTGCGCTTCGTGCTCCGCCTCCATTTCCCGGCATCCAACAATGTGGCTGAGTACGAGGCCCTGATCAACGGATTGCGAATCGCCATCGAGCTAGGGGTCCGATGCCTCGATGCACGCGGCGACTCGCAGCTCGTCATCGACCAAGTCATGAAGAACTCCCACTGCCGCGACCCGAAGATGGAGGCCTATTGTGATGAGGTTCGACGCCTAGAAGACAAGTTCTACGGGCTCGAGCTTAACCACATCGCCCGGCGCTACAACGAGACTGCGGACGAGCTAGCAAAGATAGCCTCGGGGCGAACGACGGTTCCCCCGGACGTCTTCTCCCGGGATCTGCACCAACCCTCCGTCAAGATCGGCGACACGCCCGAGCCCGAGGCGTCCTCGGCCCCGCTCGAGGTGACCTCGGCCCAGCCCGAGCCATCCTCGGTTCAGCCCGAGGAACCCTCGGCCCCCGAGGGCGAAGCACTGCGCATCGAGGAAGAGCGGAGCGGGGTCACGCCAGATCAAGATTGGCAGACCTCGTACCTGCAATATCTCCGCCAAGGAGAACTGCCCCTCGACCGAGCCGAGGCTCGGCGGGTAGCGCGACGCGCCAAGTCGTTCGTCTTGCTAGGCGATGAGAAGGAGCTCTACCACCGTAGCCCCTCGGGCATCCTCCAGCGATGCATCTCCATCGCCGAAGGTCAGGAACTCCTGCAGGAAATACACTCGGGGGCTTGCGGCCATCATGCAGCACCTCGAACCCTCGTCGGGAACGCTTTCCGCCAAGGCTTCTACTGGCCGACGGCGGTGGCTGACGCCACTAGAATTGTCCGCGCTTGCGAAGGGTGCCAATTCTATGCGAAGCAGACCCACCTGCCCGCTTAGGCTCTGCAGACGATACCCATCACCTGGCCCTTCGCTGTGTGGGGTCTGGACCTCGTCGGCCCTCTGCAGAAGGCGCCCGGGGGCTACACGCACCTGCTGGTCGCCGTCGACAAATTCTCCAAGTGGATCGAGGTCCGACCCCTGAACAGCATCAGATCCGAGCAGGCGGTGGCGTTCTTCACCAACATCATCCATCGCTTCGGGGTCCCGAACTCCATCATCACCGACAACGGCACCCAGTTCACCGGCAAAAAATTCTTGGATTTTTGCGAGGATCACAACATCCGGGTAGACTGGGCCGCCGTAGCTCATCCCATGTCGAATGGGCAAGTAGAACGTGCCAATGGCATGATTCTACAAGGGCTCAAGCCTCGGATTTACAATGATCTCAACAAGTTCGGCAAGCGATGGATGAAGGAACTCCCCTCGGTGGTCTGGAGCCTGAGGACGACGCCGAGCCGAGCCACGGGTTTCACGCCGTTCTTCCTGGTCTACGGGGCCGAGGCCGTCTTGCCCACTGACCTGGAATACGGCTCCCCGAGGACGAGGGCCTACAACGATGAAAGCAACCAAGCTAGCCGAGAAGACTCGCTGGACCAGCTGGACGAGGCTCGGGACAGGGCCTTACTACACTCGGCGCGGTATCAGCAGTCCCTGCGACGCTACCACGCCCGAGGGGTCCGACCCCGAGACCTCCAGGAGGGCGACCTGGTGCTTCGGCTGCGGCAAGACGCCCGAGGGAGGCACAAGCTCACGCCCCCCTGGGAGGGGCCATTCGTCATCGCCAAAGTTCTGAAGCCCGGAACGTACAAGCTGGCCAACAGTCAAGGCGAGGTCTACGGCAACGCTTGGAACATCCAACAGCTATGTCGCTTCTACCCTTAAGATGTTTTCAAGTTGATTCATATACCTCGCACCCACGCAAAGTTTAGTCAACAAGGAAGGGTCGGCCTCGCCTCGGCAAAGCCCGACCCTCCCTCGGGGGCTAAAAGGGGGGAAACCCCCTCTGCATCAAAATTTTCCTCGAACAGAAAATCTCTTTTACCAGAATACCTTTCGTGCTTTTTGACTACTTCGAAAAGTGGGTCCTGAAAACGACGGGGTACACGTAAGCAGTCAAGGCTGACCGAGCCGAGGGACTCCTACGCCTCCGGGATACGGATACCTCACTCATCACCTTCTGCGATAAGTAACTCGCGTTCGGATAAGGTGACTCCGCGGATCGAACAAGTCTCTACGTTCGGAAGCCCTTCTGTCGAAGCGATTCTTCGAGTTTTCTCGACCAAGTCGGTGATAGGGCCTCATGGATGAGTAGAAGTGCGCGTAAGCGGCAAGGCCGACCGAGCCGAGGGACTCCCACGCCTCCGGGATACGGATACCTCACTCATCACCTTCCGCGAGAAGCAACTCTCGCTCGCACTAACATCCCTGTTACCGACAAAAAGTCCAGATGCTCAAAACAAGAGGAAAAGAGACGCGGCTTTACGACACAGCAAGGGTGTGTGTTCTGGCCTCGACGGTCGCACAAAGCACACACTACAAGACAAGCTGATCCTGTAGGCTCGGGTCTTGACGCTGGAAGGGGGCAGCGACACCCTCGGCATCGACGGCACCTTCGGCGAGGCCCGACCTAGCCGCGGACGGCGACGCGGTCCGAGGGCCTCCGCTCCGAAGGACGACGTCATCACCACGCCTGAGCAATCGCCGTCAGGGACTTCTCCGGGATCCGGCCCGAGCGGGCGGCTCGGCCGGCCACCTCCGGGGCCTCGGCCAACCACCTTCCGAAGGCACCAGCCCGGTCCGAAGCCTCGGCTGACCAACTCCGGCGTCGATCCTGCCAACGGACAACTCGGCTAGGCTCCGGCCAACCAGGTTTCATTTTCGAGCCAACTCCGCCTCTGCTCATGCTGATATCGCTACCCCTGGCCTCGGCTCGTCGAAGAGCGGCCGAGGGGTCTCTTTAACTAAGCTAGAGGAGCCTCGGACAACAGGGCCGACCGAGCCGAGGGACTCCTACGCCTCCGGGATACGGATACCTCACTCGTCACCTTGACACGGGGCGACTCATGCTTGGTGAAGCGGTTCAGACAATCGGCAGACGAGTCTTAGTGCTCGGAAATGAGGAAAAAACACGGCTCCGTGCCGACACACATGTTCAGGCCCCGAAAGCCGAAATAAACAAAAAACCCGGCACTCGAAGTGCCATTACAAACGGAACTCCGGTTCCGCCCCCGCGGGTACGGACAACCTCCCCGCCAGGGAAGCCCGTGGAGCGACGAGCTATGGGTGAGTCACCAGCAAACGCGGGACGCCCCTAAGCACCTCGGCAGATCCTCGCAGCCGTCCTCGCCGCGAATGCGAGGAGGAAGACGGAATGTTGCATCCTAGCTGGGCAGCAACAGTTCGCCTTCCCCGGCATGGCTGGAGGATGTCTCCGCCGTGGGGCTAAAGGGCGATTGCCACCACTAGAAGCTGGAAAATGAGGTGGTCCACCGACCCGCGTAGGAGGTAGAGCCCCGGCTCGCCTCGCTCCCCGCCCCGGCGAGGATGACGAACACCCTCAACACTGAGGGCGGGGCCGGGACCACAGCCCGGTTTGCCCCTCCTCATCCGGGAGCTGGAGGCCACCGTCTTGGGTGATCACCAGCGGAGGGGAGCCGCGGGGCTGTGTGATGAAAATCCTTGAAGCCGAACGATGGCTGAAGGGTACCCACTCCCACGGGGTAGTGTCCTCCGACGATGAGGCATGGAGACGGCGGTTTCCCCCATCCGGGGGCTTGAAAGGTGGAAAGACACGATGCATAAGGGAGGAAGAAGACATGGTTGCCTTACGGAAGGGGTCGCCCTCCTTTTAAAGGCAACTCTCCCTGCTTGCGCCCCCAACCGTCATGGGCTGAGTCTTCTCCAACACGCCTCCAAAGCCCTCCCATGCGGCGCGGGGGCTGGGACCCACATGTCATGCAGACCGGCTCCAAGCAGAAGAAGCCGAACCGCCGCGCACGGCGCGCGCAACCACCCAGCGGTTGCAAGTGACCCTCCACTTTTGCCCAGACCAACGGGCGAAAGGAGCGGGCAGCCATGCGGGCGGCATGCAACCGCGCCAAGTGGACGCGCCTCTCCGACTCCTGACAGGCCGGCACGGAGGCTCAAGCCCACGCGTCGCGCAACCGGCGCGCCGGATGCTGCATGCAAGCCACTGTACCACTTGCGCCACCACCACACCTCCTCGATTGCGGAACCGATACCGCGACCCAAGGCGACCCAGCGGCACCAGCCTGACGCAGCGGTCAAACGCGGTCAAAAGTGGGCCGGCAGTAATGACGGTGGCAGGCGCGCGGGAGCAGCGGTCACGCCGTCAGCTGAGCTCATGTCCCATCCGGAGGCAGCGAGAGAACCCCCTCTCACGGTGTGAAGACGACACGCCCGTGACCCGTTCCTCGAACGGCTCGCGCACGCAACGGCAGCCTCGCCGACCGCTCGCCCCGGCGCATTAACTCCGCGGCTCGACGGGCAGCGCTTCTGGCGGAAGCAGCTGGCGACGTTTCGCCTTCGCCAAAACGACCACACCAAAAAAGGTACGCCACGTCGTTCAATTTCGTATCCTTTTTCCCTTTTCCTTCTTTCTCTATCTCTTGCAACAGGGACCGGGAAAGGGGATACCCCCAAAGGGATCCTTCCCCGTGAAGGAACTAGGCTCCGAGCCTCCTTACTGATCAGGGGTTCGAAGGCTGGCCCCCCGAAGGGTTCAACAGCCGCCTCAGATCGCGTGGGCCCGACACCCACTACTGGTCAGAGGTTCGAAGGTCGGCCCCCCGAGAGGTTCCACGACCGCCTCAGGCTACTCGGGCTCCGCGCCCATTACTGATCAGGGGTTCGAAGGCTGGCCCTCTGAAGGGTTCACAGTCGCCTCAGACACCGAACGAGGGATGACCAGGGGTACGTTCGATACATAACCAAGGCTCGGGCTGCGCTCCCGAGGTACCCTAGGACATTTCCGAGACCAGCGGGAACGACCCTATAACGGAATCCCATCGGAGGGAGGCAACGAGCCCTCGGACCCCGTCGCCAGGGGACCGGGTCCGGCAGATCACCCGCAGGTACTTTTGGGCGTGCCTCCGGGCCCCTAGCCGACCCCCAACGAACGGGGCACGGATGTCCACTCGGATTACCCGATTGCAGCTCACCGGAGACACCATGTTCGGTGCCCATCGAGGGTAACATGGCGCTCTCCCCCCTCCTCCTTGCGGAAAGGCGACGTAGGGGCGTATGTAAAAAAGCCGAGTCTGTCCCTGATCGTCCTCTCGCCCTGTGCGGAGGCTCGGGGGCTGCTCTCGCAAACCCGGCTCCGGCCGAACCGTTGACAGCGTCAACATACCAGCCCGAGAACTTGGGCCCCGACAGTGCACCCGGGCTACGGCCTGTTCGCATGAGGGAACCGCCAGACCAGCCAAAGCATTACGCAAGGCATTAAGACCTCGAAGGAGTGAAACCACTCCTCCGAGGCCTCGGGGGCTACACCCGGCGGGTGCGCTCGCGCGCACCCACCGGAACAAAGTGCAACCGAGAAAGGCTGGTCCCCTTGCAAAAAAGTGCGACGAAAGCCTCCAAGCGAGTGTTAACACTCCCTTCGAGGCTCGGGGGCTACTGTCGGGGACCATAATTAGGGGTACCCTCAAGACGCCTAATTCTCAGCTGGTAACCCCCATCAGCATAAAGCTGCAGAGGCCTGATGGGTTTGATTAAGTCAGGGATCAGTCCATACGAGCGACTCGATCACGCCACGCCCGAGCCTAGCCTCGGGCGAGGGCAGCCGACCCTGAGGTGTTCCCGTCTCGCCCGAGGCCCCCTTTTTTATGGCAGACGCATCTCCGGCTCGCCCGAGGCCTTGCCTTCGTTGAGAAGCAACCCTGACTAAATCACCGCACCGACCGACCAAGTCACTGGGGCATTTAACGCAAAGAGTGAGACTGACGGGCGGCCAGGCTTGGCCAAAAGCGCCATAGGAAGCTCCGCCCGACCCAGGGCTCGGACTCGGGCTAAGGCCTCGGAAGACGGCGAACTCCGCTCCGCCCGACCCAGGGCTCGGACTCGGGCTAAGGCCTCGGAAAACGGCGAACTCCGCTCCGCCCGACCCAGGGCTCGGACTCGGGCTAAGGCCCCGGAAGACGGCGAACTCCGCTCCGCCCGACCCAGGGCTCGGACTCGGGCTAAGGCCCAGGAAGACGGCGAACTCCGCTCCGCCCGACCCAGGGCTCGGACTCGGGCTAAGGCCCCGGAAGACGACGAACTCCGCTTCGCCCGACCCAGGGCTCGGACTCCGCCCTGGCCTCTGCCGAACGACCTCCGCCTCGCCCGACCCAGGAGCTCGGACTCGGCCTCGGCCATGCAGGACAGACCCGACCTCGGCTTCGGAGGAGCCTCCACGTCGCCCAACCTAGGGCACGAGTCCGCCACGTCGACAGGAAGCGCCATCATCACCCTACCCCGAGCCGACTCGGGCCGCAGAAAACAGGACCGACGTCCCATCTGGCTAGCTCCGCCAGATAGGCAATGATGGCGCCCCGCTGGATCCATGACGACGGCGGTTCTCAGCTCCCTTACGAAAGCAGGGGGACGTCAGCAAGGGCCCAACCACTCCGACAGCTGTCCCCCCCGCCAGGCTCCATTGCTTCTCCGACGGCCACGACGCCACACCAGCTGGGTGCCAAGATCTCTCCGGCTGCCACCTTGGCATGTACTTAGGGCACTAGCTCTCCCCCGCTAGACACGTAGCACCTTGCTACACCCCCATTTGTACACCTGGATCCTCTCCTTACGCCTATAAAAGGAAGGACCAGGGCCTTCTTAGAGAAGGTTGGCCTCGCGGGAACGAGGGCAGGGGCAGGCGTTCTCTTGGGGCCGCTCGCTCCCCTCACCCGCGCGGACGCTTGTAACCCCCTACTGCAAGCGCACCCGACCTGGGCGCGGGACGAACACGAAGGCCGCGGGATCTCCGACTCCCTCACGACCCGGCTCCGGCCACCTCGCTCTTTTCCCCCCTTCGCGCTCGCCCACGCGCTCGACCCATCTGGGCTGGGGCACGCGGCACACTCACTCGTCGGCTCGGGGACCCCCCGGTCTCGAAACGCCGACAGGGGTCCTCGGGCGAGACGTAGGTTCTCCGGGGTCGGCTTCCTTTGCCCGAGGCTAGGCTCGGGCGAGGCACGATCGTGTCCCTTGAATGGACCGATCCTTGTCTTAATCGCACCCATCAGGCCTTTACAGCTTTGTGCTGATGGGGGTTACCAGCTGAGATTTAGGGGTCTTGAGGGTACCCCTAATTATGGTCCCCGACAATAAATATCTCCAGCATCTTATTAATAATAGTATATAATTATATTTTGCATAAAACTAAACTAGCTTAATTGATATATACCTAAATTATTATTATTAGAATAAAATTCAATTTTAATGATCTAAACGGGGCGTTAGTTTATTTAGCCCTCTACCGCCATCCCATTCTGACTAAACAAGTATACCATCGTCACCCACACCCAAGCAGGACTGAAAAGATTCCTTGTTATCCTGGGGGTCCTAGTTTAAGCGCTAACCATGTTCCGATCGAACGACGCTGCATGTTGCTGTCCAGAAAGCGAGAAAACAGCTAGCTAGTGTGCCCATTGTATCCAACAGGTAACATTGCTCACTGCAGCCATCGGATAAGTCGGATGTACTAGATCACAACAGCACGACGGCTTGTCATTAGGATTGCCCCAGGTATACAGGGTCTGTTTGGTTGGTTTCTCTCGCCAACCTGGCTTTGTGAGCCAGGATCATTGAAGCCTGGCTCTAGAGATGCGACCAATCTGCTCGTATCTGGTGAGCCTGGCCCAGCGTGCTTTAAGGATCGTGCGAGTCTGGATCCAAATCTACATGCAGGCAACCAAACACAGAGCTCGCACGCGCATAGCCTGGCTCACAGCAACCAAACAGCAGCTACCCGCATCCTGTGATCCAAGCACGCACAGATACAGGCAACCAAACACACCCATAGGAAACAAATAGGTAACTCGGATCAAACAAAAAATCAGTTGAGATAGGCTTTTTTTTTTTGCCAGTACTGCAGCAGCTGAAAATACTGTAGCTATGTCTCTGCTAAGCTAGCTAGCAGCATCCGCAGCCCAAACAGCTGGTTTAATCCAGCCGAACAGCTTCCCCTCGAAACACTCAGCAGCTGCTGGACCGCCACGTGGATCGGATCATGAGATCTGGACCGTCGCTGCGGGCCGGAAGCCTTCCTTGACAAGAGCCGCCATCATCCAAAGCTTCACCGAGGCCTCGCCGATGGCTGCTGCATCTCCTAATTGTCCGCTCACCTGCACAATCAGCCGCAACATTCCACACAAATGCCTGGCCAATCCATGCATGGTTAAGCAAAGTCAAACGCACTCGCAAGCAAAGCAATACCTTGAGCGTAAGCGTTGACATTGACACGACGCGGTCCGGTCCCGACCGGCCGCCGACGCTGGAGTTCTCCACCCGGAAGCACGCCAGCGACTCCACGGCCGCGCACAGCGGCGCCGCCAAGCCGTCCCGCCGCTCGCACTCCACCGTTACGAAGAACCTGCCCTCGCCGACCTGCGCCGCGCCCACGTGCGTCACCCGGGCGCCGAAGCCCGCGCTCCTGCCCGCGTCGCGGCGGCGTTCCTGCTGCTGCTGCTGGTGGCGTCGTCGACCAGCCCCGGTCCGCCCGCTGTGCTGTCCGGTAGGCGACCTCGGCCGCGCCTCCAGCGCCGCGACCTCCTCCTTGAGCTTCCTCGCGTGCGCCTGGAGGTTCTTCACGTACACCACCGCGTCGGCGATGATGGACGCCTTGTCCATCTGCACGGCGCGCGCGGGGACCATGAGCCGAATGCATGTAAACCAGCTATGTCGATCGAGCTCCCCAGCGAACAAAGGTCCAAATAAACTAGCTCCTCTAAACCGATCGGTCGGAGCCTAACCTTTGTGATGTTGGGGACGAGCGCCCTGAGCTCGTAGAGCTTCTCCTTCATCCGAACCCTCCGCTTCCGCTCCGACACGATCGTCTTGGACCGGTCCCTCCTCTTGCGCGTCGCGCCCAACACGTCGTCGTCGCCGTCCTCGGCCTCGCGGTGCGGGTGCGGCTCGTAGGCGAGCTCCACGGCACCTTGCTCTTGCTCCCCAGAAGGGGGGCTCGCGTCGCCGTCCAAGGATACGCTCGATGGCGGACCGCCGTCTGGGGAGCCAAAGCCACCGTCGTCGCACTGCCACTGCTGGTAGTAGTGATCGTCGCCCATGCCGTCGTTGGTGCCATTGGCATCGCCCCGACCACCGAACAGCTCCTCGCCGAGCTGCATGAGGTCCTCCATCCACCCGCCGTCGTCGCCGCCGACGCCACCCGTGGCGCCGACCTGCTCCACGAACAACCCGCCGTTGGGAAAATGGGCGGGGTCTTGGCCGCTGTCGACGGTAAAGAAGCCCGGGCTGCTGGCCATGAAGCGCTCCAAGTGCAGCAGCTGGTGCTCCATGTCCATGGTTCAAGACTTTCAAGTGCTGGTCCTGATCTTCTTTTGCGTTGGAAACAGAACTGCTGAGTGCTGATGACCTTGCAGGCCAAGACCGCTAATGGCGGGCTCGTTATATATATAAGCTCTAGTAGTCTAGTCTGAAACGGATTAGGACAGTAAGATTCTAGATAAGCGCAGTAAATACAGGTTGTCACGAAACAAGCCGTCAGCCTATTAGATATTCAAAATAAAAGATCCTTGGCGAATTAGATATTCATCAGCCGGAATGTTCTAGAAATGGTTCCTCTCTCTAAGGCATCAGTGTTCGATCAGAAGCTGCTGAAAACTGGAAACAAAACAGCTGTCCTCAATACTCCCTCGGCAGCAAATTAGTGTTTGTTTCATATCTTCAGTTTTATGTCTATATTTAAATAAATGGTAATAAATATATCAATTATTAAATAAATTTTGTAAAAGACTAAAACGACTTCTATTTTAAACCAGAGAAAGTAATAAACAACAACTCAAAACGGTTAAGTTCATCACACATAACAGCTTTTAGCTTTTGCATAGACGTTCCCTGAATATTTATGAAAAGCATCCAAATATTATCTTCACTAAATCCTCTATATAATTCATCGATTTAAACTTTACAAAACTCACTCAATCAAGTCACCCCCACCCACGTAAAAATTCACTAAATCCACTAAACAAATTACACATAGACTAAAAACATAATCAAAACCAATAGTTCAGATCGTTGGATAACCTCTATCATTTACTCAAATATAATGAACAATATTATTTGAATCATCTCTCATCCCTCTCCCTCCACTGTGAACCCACCGCTCCCAGCCTCTCCTGCTCCCGCCGCCTCTCCACTCACTCGCGTCATTGCTACCTTTAACCCCTCCTCTCGCGTAGCCACCGCCGTCGTCCCTTCTTTTCCATTGGATTGTAGCATTAGCACGGATTATATAGTAGTTTTTAGTAATATATTACTCAAAATGTACGGTTTACTTTATTTTTTGTAAAGTCAAAGTTTTCTAATTTCAATCCTATTTGTAAGAGAAGGCATCAACATCAATATTAAACTAGTTTGCTAAAATTTCACAAAAATATGATAAAATTAACTATTGGAACGGAAGGAGTAAATATTAGGCACCCAAAGTGATTGACAGGATCTCCTTGTGCTTAATAATTAAACTGAGGTCTATGAATAGATTTCAATGGTTTTGAACACATGATAGGCACAATCAATTAATATCCCCTTGTCCTTAAGCTCAGTTCTACTCCATATCTAGTGGAGTTCTCTTCTTAATTTATACAAGCACGGTTAAGGTGGTGTTTGGTTCCCCTAAATAAAGTTTAGATTGTGTGACATCAAATGTTGAATATCAATTACGAGTATTGAGTATTGTATATGGCTTAATGAGGTTTAATAAATTTATCTCGTCTTTTAGTCTTAATGTGTAATTAGTTTTATAATAAAACTATATTTAATATATGTAATTACCAATTAAACACCCCTTAATTCTAGTAGACTTGGTTTCCCACTTGTCACGTTTGACGTGTAAGATGCTTAGGGCATGTATAACCTCATTAATTAGGGGGTTTATTGACTCTAGGGAGATATGTGAAAAAATAGGAGACAAACTCTTCATTCACGATTCTCCATACATATTGTCTTTTAGTTGTATTTATAATTTAAAGGTTTAGGGTTGTATCATATAGTCTCTTATGTGTCTTTTGTACTTGAAAAACTGATCTGGAGTCTCTGGGTTGTACATGCCCTACCATAACAATTCCCTACCTAGTAATAATATTATAAATTAGTGTCCAACATTAGCAAAGCGAAGTTTACTCAAAAGGGCATGTCCCAATAATCTACCACAGAGAAATAACAACAGAATTACCTCAAAAGGAATCATATGCCACGTAGCGATGATAACCTTTTCTTAATGAAGGCAAAGTGATAAAATGGTCAAATAAAATCCCAGAGATGAATGTCACTCCTCATGTTAATGGTAAAGACCAGTGATTATGATTTGGTAGGTAATCAGTGTAGGGTTCTTTTTGTGTGGCCACTCCCACCTAGCTTACATCAGTATATGCCAGGATGACTCACTGAAACCAGCACTGATGCTTCCAGAGCAGCACTATATGCACCAATTTGGAGTTGGTAGAGCTGCAGCTAAACGAAGCCATATCATTGTCAGCCTGGCCTTTTTTTTTTGTCTAAACGGGACCAAGCTAATTAAATGGAGGGGAAAACCTGCTTGCTTTTCTATTGAATCGATATACAATCATTTGTGTCAACATGAGCTGCCTGGGGTCACACCGTCGCAGCAGGACAAAACGGTGCGGAAAGCTAAGATCTCTTTGAAGATCAAAATTTTCATCAGGCTGGTTTTACTATACTTACTACATGCAGATCTTGTCAAAAGAAATTGGCATTTGTAATTGTTGACACCTTTTTCGGGCGTCAATCACTCAACACGAACCAGCGGCGGTGCTCTCTGCACAGGCGCGGACGGTCCGCAGCCAGGGGCCGGACGGTCCGCGGCCTGGTGCGAGGCTAGTGTTTCCTGCCTGACGGCCAGACGGTCCGCGCGTGCGCAGGGGTGGCGGAAGATCGCCGGTGGCGCCTGAATCTCGCTCCCAGAAGGGACCCCGTCGGGGAGGAGAGATCCTAGGTGATGTCTAGGCTCGGCAGGCCGACCTAGACCCCGTCGGGGAGGAGAGATCCTAGGTGATGTCTAGGCTCGGCAGGCCGACCTAGACTACTCTAATCGACATAGAGTCGAAGAAAAGCAAAAAATTTGGGGATTGGAAGACTAACCTAGAACTAGACTAGAACTACTCCTAAGAATAAATGTAAATTATATTAATTGAGGGTTCGATTGATTGATTAAATCAGTCGTATTCCTCTGCTTTTATAGAGGAGAGGGCTGGACCCGTTACCAACAAAACTCCGAGCAAATCCCGTGATTCTTGCCAACAAACACAGCGAGAAACTCGGAAACCTAATCTGTTCTACGCGCGCGGACCGTCCGGTCGGCTCAAACTGGTGCTCAACATATGTCCCATACCTTTTGGCGGAGCTTGTAGGAAACGGGTGACGCCTAAGAGGGGGGGGGGGGTGAATTAGGACTTCTAAAACTTTTACTAAACTAGGCCACAATTAAATCCCTATAGCAAAACCTATGCAAATAATCAAAACTAGAATGTACAAACTAGGTTTTGTCTAAGTGTTGCTATCTCTACCGCAAAAGGCTAAGTTCCAATCTATACTAAATAAGTATGACTACAAGATTGAAACTTAAATGCTTAATATAAATGCGGAATGTAAAGAGCTAAGTAGAGAAGCAAACTCTCGTGGATGACGCCGGTATTTTTACCGAGGTATCCGGAACCACGCAAGGTCCCGACTAATCCTCGTTGGTGCCCCTACGCAAAGGGAAGCCCACGCGAGGGCCAAGCACCACGGTCGAGTAACTCCGTAGAGAGCCACGGGCCTTCTCCACGCGCAAGTGGTGCTCCGCTTCCGGCTCCTCTCGGACGCTCCCCGCCGTCTCCACTATCGAGCTTTCGGCCGAAACGCCGCGGGCCTCGTTCCCTCCGGTACACGGTGGCGGCCGTGACACAAACGCGGTTGTCACGGTCTCGCAAGACTCTCGCCCCACTCGGTACAATTACAATGACTCACGCAAGAGCCGAGGGGTTGTGTGGTTTTACAAAACTCACTCAACTAACTAGGATTCACCTAGAGCAAGCGCTAAAGCGGTCTAACTAACCTAAGCACTTCGCAAAGCACCTACGCTAATCACCGAGTGATTCTATTAAGCACTTGGGTGTTTGAGCTCTTGGAAATGTGCACTATATGCCTTGGTATGTTGCTTGGGCTCTCACACTTGAGAATGGCCGGTTGGGGTGGTATTTATAGGCTCCACACCCCCAACTAGCCGTTGGACAGAAAGCAGCAGCTTTCTGTCGTCGGGTGCACCGGACAGTCCGGTGCACCACCGGACACTGCACTGTAGCATGTCCGGTGCACGCCACGTCAGCCGACCGTTGGCGCCTGTAGCAGTCGACCGTTGGATCCGACCGTTGCCTTCTGCCCGTTGGCACACCGGACAGTCCGGTGCACACCGGACAGTCCGGTGCTACAGCCAGAGAGCGCCTGTCTGCGGCCTCTCTGCGCAGACTGTCCGGTACCTCACCGGACAGTCCGGTGCACACCGGACACCGATGTCCGGTGCGCCACCAGGCGCTGGCTGACAGCCCTCATCTTGGATTTCTTCGCTGATTTCTTCGGGCTTCTTTGTTCTTGAGTATTGGACTCCTATGCATCTTTTTATGTCTTCTTTTGAGGTGTTGCATCCTCATTGCCTTGGTCCAATTCTCTTCGCATCCTGTGAACTACAAACACAAACACTAGAAAACTTATTAGTTCACGGATTGTGTTGTTCATCAAACACCAAAACTCAATTAGCCAAAAGGCCCGGGGTCCATTTTCCTTACAGAGCTGAGCAAACCAAAAGCAACTAACTCGATGCGATTACATTGGTTTTCTTAGGCATCTTGCCACATACTAAGATGGTACTGTTTGAGAAAACGCCCATTCAGAGCCTTGGATAAATCTTTGCCTTGTAATGTTTGTAATAAATAGACGTTACCAGACATTACCTATTTTACTTTATAAGGACCCTCCCAGCTTGGCGACCATTTCCCAAACTTTCGGTCTTTGTTCCTTAGTGGCAGGATGGTCTTTCATACCATGTCCCCTACTTGAAATAACTTTGCCTTGACCTTCTTGTTGTAGGCCCTGGCTACCATGATCTTGTCCTTTTCTATTGCTCCCAAAGCTATCACCCTCTTGTCAGTCACATCATCAATATTATCTATCATTGAATTATAATAATCAATGACAATTAGATCATTTTGTCTGACGAACCTGACAACATTTAAACTTATTTCCACAGGCAACACTGCTTTCTGCCCATAGATAAACTCAAAAGGAGATACTTTAGTAGCACTATGTTTAGATATTCTGTGAGCCCATAAAGCTTCGGACAAAATCTTATGCCAATGCTTAGGATAATCGGATATCTTCTTTTTTATCAAGTTGATCAATGTCCTATTACTAGACTCGGCCTGTCCATTGGCCTGAGCATAATATGGAGATAAATTGAGCAACTTAATTCTATATAATTCTGCAAATTCACGTACCTCCTTTGACATAAAAGAAGTTCCTTGATCTGTAGTCAAAGTCTGGGGAATGCCGAATCTATGAATAATATGCTCATTTATGAACTCAATTAACTCCTTTTGTGTCATGTTCTTCAAAGCAACGGCTTTAGTCCATTTGGTAAAGTAGTCAGTGGCAACTAACACGAACCGATGCCCCTTTGATGATGAAGGATGAATTTCTCCTATAAAGTCTAATCCCCATCCTCTGAAAGGCCAAGGCTTGATGATATGATGTAATTCGGCTGAAGGGACCAACTGTAGGTCGCCAAATTTTTGACACACTTGGCATCCTTTGTAGTACTTGAAACAATCAGCTATCATGTTAGGCCAATAAAAACCAGACCTTTGCAACAACCACTTCATCTTTGGAGCCGATTGATAGGTACCACAAATTCCTTCATGTACTTCGGCCATGGCTAATATAGCATCATCTGGGCCCAAGCACTTAAGCATGACGTCGTTGACTGTTCAGCGGTAGAGTTCATCACTCATCAAAACATACTTGAAAGTTGTACGCCGAATGTTCTTATCTGTCCTGATATTGGGATTTCGTAAATAATTAGTTATGGGCGGCCTCCAATCATTTGCATCGGCTTCATTATTAGCCGAATCGATTAGGAGAACTTTCCTGGTAACCCCGGATAGTCCGGAGTCTCTACTCGGACGGTCCACGACCTGGGGAATTGACCCTGCACCGGTTATCAGATTTTCAGTGTTGTGAAATCTCCCTCACTTTATCCGATAACCCGATGCATCTTGTGCCAAATTGTTAGCTCTATGATTCTCAACTCTAGAGGTATGTCGAATACTGAATTCGTCAAAAGAATGAATTATGCCCCAACATTTTTCAAGATAACTATTTAGAGTACCATCAAAACATTGATATTCTTCTAACACCTGTTGGACGACCAGCTGAGAATCACCAAATGCCTTCACATGTTTTACTCCCATACAATTTAAAAGTTCCAAGCCGAATAGAAGGGCCTCATATTCGGTTTGATTGTTAGTGCAATAAGTTTTCAATTGGCTAGAAAAGTCGAAGGAGACATCACTTGGTGAAACAAGTACAATGTCAATTCCTTGCCCTTCATTGCAAACCAATCCATCAAAATATAAAGTCCAAGGAGTAATAGTGAGGTATGACATGTCTAGTTTATGAGTATCATTAATCCGATGTTCTACAATAAAATCTTCTACGATCTGGCCTTTCATAGATTTCAATGGTTTATAGGCCAAGTCATACTCTATGAGTGTATAAGCCCACATACCAATTCTACCACTTATAATTGGGTTATACAACATGTATTTGATCACATCGGCTTGACCAAATACTGTGCAATGACTGGACAGTAAATAACATCTACACTTGGTGCATGCATAAAACAAGCATAAGCATAACTTCTCAATAAAAGTGTACCTCGTTTCAGCATCCACCAACCTCCGACTTAGATATGTCACCACATGCTCCTTTCCTTCAGTTTCTTATGTCAGAACAGCCCCAATGACCTTATCTTCAGCTGCAATGTATAATCTGAATGGTACTCCTACTTGTGGTGCTTTTAATACGGGAGCCGAAGACAAGTATTTTCTAATGATATCAAATGCTTCCTGCTGCTCTGCCCCCAAGTGAATTCGGCATCATTCTTAAGCCGAAGGATAGGGGTGAAGGCATCAATCTTCCCGGCTAGGTTAGAAATAAACCTTCATAAATAATTCACCTTGCCGAGAAACTTCTGCACTTCGACCTTACAGGCCGGAGGTCCCACATTCCGAATAGACTTGATTCGGTCAGGGTCTATCTCTATACCATGTTCATGGATGACAAATCCTAAAAACTTACCAGCCGACACTCCAAAAGCACATTTTCGTGGGTTTATTTTCAAACCATACTGACGCATATTATCAAAGGCTTTGCGCAAATTAGCTATACGAGAACTAAACTCAGCCGATTTTACTACAATATCATCAATGTAGACTTCCACAGTGTTTCCCAACAGCTCGTGAAAGATCAAATTCATAGCCCTCTGATAAGTAGCACCGGCATTTTTCAGACCAAATGTCATGACAACCCACTCGAATAAACCAATGAAGCCTGGACATATAAAGGCTGTTTTAGATGCATCTTCTTCGGCCATGAAAATCTGATTATATCCAGCATTACCATCAAGAAAGCTAATAATTCTATTTCCTAATGCATTATTGATTAATGTGTCGGCTATGGGCATGGGTACTCATCTTTAGGAGTTGCTCTATTTAAATTGTGAAAATCAATGCATATTCTAAGCTTACCTGACTCCTTCTTTTCCACCAGCACAATATTGGAGACCCACTCTGCGTATCTGCAAGGTCTAATAAAATTAGTCTCTAGCAGCTGGTGGATTTCGTCCTTGATTCGTGGGAGAAGATCTAGACGAAATATTCTAGCTCTCTGCTTGAAAGGTCTAAAACCGGACTTAATGGGCAGTCGATGCTCTACAATCTCTTGGCTTAATCCCAGCATCTCAGTGTAATTCCAAGCAAAGCAATCTGAATATTCCTTCAATAGACCGATCATTTCATTTCTAGGATCAGCCTCCAGGGTCTTGTTTACAAAAGTCGGCCTTGGAGTTTTACCGTCTCCTATGTCGATCTCCTCCAAAGGATCGGCCGATGTAAACCCCTGTCCTAGTTTATCGAGATCTCTGAATTCCTCTACTATGTCTTCCACAAAGGAATCAGATGATCTTTGTGTGATGGCGAACTCTCCGGTCTCGAGGGCCGGATCATCCGTAATACTGTCTTTACGCTGTGGTAGATGTTCGGTCTTAAAGACCGAACTGTTTTGTGAAAGACCGGACCATCCGGCCTCATAAGCCGAACTGTCCGTGACCAAGGACTCATGAATTTTGTGTCTACTCATCATTTAAACTTTATTTAGGATTTAGCCGATTCTCCATCGGCTCTAGCATTATAGGAATGAAACCCTTCTTATCTATACTTATGAACTGGTAATCAGAAAAATCTACTCCTATGAGACATGTAGCAGTCTCATAAGTCTAGAGTACAGGGGCATCGGCCACAGCGATACAGGCTGATACATCAGCATGTACTTGTTCTACATCATCGCCTACCCATTATATTAACATTTGATGTAATGTAGAAGGTATACATTGATTGGCATGAATCCAATCTCTGCTTAGGATTAGACTATAATTTCTTTCTACATCAGCGACAAAGAATGCAGCAGCAAGGGTCTTAGTCCCGATGGTTAATTCAACGGACGTGACTCCCCTGGCTTTAATCGAACTATCAGTTCCAACACTGCTGAGGGTCATGTTGGTCTTGACAAGTTCGTCATCTTGTTTACCTAATTTTCTGCACAATGAATAAGGCATTAAATTTACAGCCGCCCCTCCATCTGCCAACATTTTAGCAATCGATATCCCATCAATGTGACCGCGCACGAAGAATGGCTTTAAATGATTTACCGATTCTTTTGGTTTAGTAAAGGTGGCCTCTTTAGGACCAAAATCAAACTGGGAAACAACAGGTTCATCGTCGCCGACAATAGTACAATCGGCGGAAAATGTAATAACATTTACATCCATACCTGGGCGTTCTGGAGAAGCTTCGTAGTCGACCATGTCTTCTCCCAGTAGGTCGTCCTCCTCCATCGGTGTTGACATATCGTCAGAGGCGTCCTGGTGTGGTGCGAACGGTCCGGACTCAGGGGTCAGACGGTCCACGCCTGGTGCAGCTAGTCCGGTTTTGTTAGCCAGGATGTCTGCCATACCTGCAGGGTGCTGCACAAGTGTTGTTTTATTTTCTATTTTTATGGCCATTTGTTTTTCCTCAACGGCCTTTGGTCTCCATTTCTTTTGCGGTGGCGGGTACTGTGGATGTGTGTCATTGAATATCTTTTCTGCCTCCTTCTCCTGGCTCTCCTTCGCTCTTAGGCGCTGTAATTTCCGCTTTTGGGATCGTGTCAATCCCGACGGGCACCATCGAGGCATGGAGTACTTTGGATCGGCTGTTTTGATGGCAGTCGTATCCTCTTTTTTGGTTGTCTTGGCCGATTCACCAAAAATCATCGGCCCTTCATTATTTTCCTGTATGATAACATCTGCAGTACCTATTTTGATGATATTCTTCTTCGTTGTTCTTTCGGTTGCTGCAGGTATATGCCCCCCTATCGGATTGGTCGGCCTTTAAGGCCGAGTAGTCCAGCAATCTTGTTGGGCTTGTGCCTGGTGACCGGATTGAACGGCACTCGATCGGTCTTGTACTGGTGGTGCCAACCTGTTGAATATAGATGTTTGGGGTGCCCCCCAGGCGGGGTACTGTGGCATCCCAAATGGATATGATGGCATGCCCCACATTTGATTTGGCACGTATGGTGGGGGTATGTATGTGTATGGATATGGCATAGGTGGATATGGGGGTTGAGGTGTCCATGTAGGTATGTTAGGTCTCAATTGTACAGTATGACCTTTCATTTCTTCCGATTGGTGGGGTGGTCCAATCGGCCTTACCTGACGTTGCTCATGAATGGGTGAGCGGGGTCGCTTTGCTGGCCGGTCACTGGGGCCAGCTTTCTTTGTCACGTATTTAGACAATAATTGATCAAAAGTCGGGCTGGTTTTGACCAACCGACCAGCTGCCTTGAATGTATTTGTTTTCCATGTACCTATCTCTGGTCGTCGTGGTTTGAAGGTACGTGGCCGTTGCGAGTCTTGAGTATGGCCGGACCATCTGTTGGGATTCTTCAGACCATCCGGCGTGGTCCCGGACCATCTGCGCCTGTGTGTCGGACCGTCCGAGATGCGCAGCATGGGTTCCTACTCCTTGGTCTGTGCTTGCCCCCCGCGCCGGGGGTCGTGATGGTCACCTTAAGAGTCTCCCCTCCATCGGAAGTCTTCTCGGCCACCACTTTCCTGCAAGAAATTTTTTTATTCCCATCGGCCTCTCTTGCGTTGCCGATGATTATCTCTTTGTCTTTGCCTTTATCGGCTGTGTTTGGTCGAACTAGGACTTTCTTGCCCTTAAAATCGATCATGTTCATCGGAAAGGGCTCCGTGTCCACCTGCATTTCCTGAAATTCAATCGTCCTTCATTAATGTCCGATTGAATCTGTTGACGGAATACATTACAATCATTAGTGGCATGAGAAAATGAGTTATGCCACTTGCAGTATGCACGACGTTTTAGCTCGTCGACGGATGGAACAGTGTAATTTATTTTAATGTTGCCATTTTTGAGTAATTCATCAAATATTTTATCACACTTACCAACATTAAATGTAAACTTAACTTCCTCTTGCCGTCTCTTTTGAACCGGCTGCAAGGAAGAACAAGCCGAAGATTTGGCCTGCTTTGGCAAACCATTTCAGCGGCATATACCTCTGTTGATTCGTCGTTCGAGCTACTTTGGTCGCACTCTACTATATGGACATTGTGATGAATGGTTTTGGCAGTCTCTTTGCTTTGGCTTTCACAAGCTAAAGCTCTCTGGTGTAATTGTGCTAGCATGAGAAATTGGATGCCTTCTAGTCTTTCTTTTAAATAATATCGCAATCCATTAAAGGCTAATCCTGCTAGCTGTTTTCTGCTAAGTGTATTTGGAAGCATCAGTTTCTTGTATCCTGGAACCTCCGGATGTATTCATTAATCGATTCGTCCTTCCCCTGTCGTAGGGCCACTAGGTCTACCAGATCTAATTTATAATCACCGAAAAAGAAGTGATCATGAAATTTTTGCTCTAACTCCCCCTATGACAAAATAGAATTAGGAGGTAAAGTGGCATACCACGCGAACACGGTTCCTGTTAAAGACAATGAAAATAAACGCACGCGAAATGCTTCTGTGTCGGCCAATTCTCCTAATTATGCTAAGAACTGGCCTATGTGTTCGCGCGTGTTTTTTCCTTGGTCACCCAAAAATTTTGTGAATTCGGGTATCCTGGTTCCCTGTGGGTATGGGTGGTGATCAAATCGGCTGTCATAAGGTTTCCGATATGATTGCCCCCCAGGCACCATGCTTACTCCGAGCTTATCTCGGAACGCCCTGGCTATTTCCTCCCTCACTATATCGATGGCAGCCGGTGCAAGACCACCGGCTCTCTGGTTAAACATAGGTGGGATTGGCTGGATATTAGCATGTTGTCTTTCCCCCCACTGGTTTGAGCTATGTGGTGCATTGCCATTTACCCTATATGGCTCATGGGATTGATCGTTCCTTTTCGGCCTTCTCGGTGAGGCCGGAAAGCTTTCCTGGGCTCGTAATTTTGTATTAATGGGCTGATGTATTGCATAGTGTGATGGGAAGTGTTGTTGGGTCGGGTGAGGATTCAGGTAACAATCCTCCTGAAAAAACTCATGCGTGGACTGTCCGGACATGTACCCGGACCGTCCGTGATTATATGCGGACCGTCCGTAGCTGTATGCGGACGGTCCAACTAGATAGTTTAAATTCTACGCAATACGTGTGGCTCGGGCACATGTTTTGGTAATTCATTAAAAATAGGCCCGACCGTTGCTGGCCCGGACGGTCCATGCTCACATGCGGACGGTCCAGGCATGTGCAGATCGGTTGATTTACTGTCGATTTGTGGTTGCTCAGGGTATGTGTCCATCGGCATCCCATAAAGGGGTTGTGACTGGTCGTGACAACCTATAGCCGATGTGTTACGTGTGTTTCCCCCTAATTCAACCTCGTGTGAAGGAAAATTTGCAATGGTAGATTTATCAAATGCACGTACTAGTATCCTATAATCATTTTGCATACCCCTATGATATTTTGCATTTGTTCTCGCTGTTCATCTACATAATTCTTAAGAGATTGTAGCTCGTTTGTATTACTTACATTGGGGATATCTGGTGTCGGTCGGAGCAAAGCCAGATCCGTCGCCTGTTGTCGGACGACTTTATTGTTCCTGTCCACCTTGAAGTTGGCTAGGAACTTCGCCCTCGCCTCTTGAATCAGCTGCTCCTTATGCTCCTCGAACTGGAGCTGTTCGTCAGCCGGCAAGGTTTCCCAAGTCAGCTCTATAATGTTGCTGAGGGATACTTCAGAACTATCCCTTGAACCGGCCATTGAGGGCCGATTTGATGGGTCTAGACGTGTTTTCCCAAGCGGAGTCACCAAAAAGGTATGTTGGCACCTTTTTCGGGCGCCAATCACTCAACACGAACCAGCGGCGGTGCTCTCTGCACAGGGGCGGACGGTCCGCGGCCTGGTGCGAGGCTAGGGCTTCTTGCCTGACGGCCAGACGGTCCGTGCCCTGGGGCCGGACGGTCCACGCGTGCGCAGGGGCGGCAGAAGATCGCCAGCGGCGCCTGGATCTCGCTCCCGGTAGGGACCCCGTTGGGGAGGAGAGATCCTAGGTGATATCTAGGCTCGGCAGGCCGACCTAGACTCCTCTAATCGACGTAGAGTCAAAGAGAAACGAAGAATTTGGGGATTGGAAGACTAACCTAGAACTAGACTAGAACTACTCCTAAGAATAAATGTAAATTGTATTGATTGAGGGTTCGATTGATTGATTAAATCAGACGTATTCCTCTGCTTTTATAGAGGAGGGGGGCTGGACCCATTACCAACAAAACTCCGAGTAAATCCCGTGATTCTTACCAACAAACACAGCGAGAAACTCAGAACCCTAATCTGTTCTGCGCGAGCGTGGACCGTCCGGCCCACAGGCACGGACCGTCCGGACCGCGGACCGTCCGGCCATAGGGCCGGACCGTCCAGTCGGCTCAAACTGGTGCTCAACAGTAATCAAAGTTGTTCTTTCTATAAAGAGGAAGAATCGACCAATCATTTATTCTTTGCTTGCAAATTGATTAAGGGTCCATTTGGCTAAAAAGTTTATTCTAGCTGTGAGCTATGATGACAAAGCTACCAATGAGCTAACGGTCGTGAAAAACTAAAATATGTTTGGATAAAACATTGTCAATTATTAATTCTAGAAGAACATGACAACTTAGTAACATGAATGACACGAATCTGAAAAATTTAAGCTAGAAAGTGATTCTGAATTTAACTAAAGGAATATATAGATTTTCATAATCAAATTCTTCTCCCATACATGTTTGGTTGAGATTCTAAATTTTTTGTAGCGAATCTCGTTACGTATTTTGAATTAGCCCTTGAGCAGTTCTGGACATGAGGTAACAAAGATTCATCACTTTGGTAAATGGTTTCACACTGTTAAAACAACGGGAAGCAATTTGTTGGTGTTGGGTTTAATGATGGACTTGACCTAAATTGGTTCAATTAAATCAAATAAGTACTACAGCAATATAGTCCCGTATATGATTTTCACACGATGTTGACTCAACTTATTTTAGTGTACTTATTATAGGAAACGACTCAATTTTCGGTGGACATGGACCATTGAAAATAAGCTTTTTTATGGTAAGTTACTATAGGGCGTGCCTACAGTATTTTTATTGCTTCTGGGATAAGTATGTGCGATTTACAAGAGAGGGGTAGCGAACCACTATGTTACATAGTGTTGTATCCAACTTCTAATTCTATCGCCTACCCCTGACTTAACCCTGTGGCAGATGAGTCTTATTTCACCCTTGAACATCTCCCAGCATGCTTCCATCGTGGGCGGGATCTCGTTGAATATCCAGTTATTCCTAGTCCTCCAAATGCACCAGGACACGATTATGATAATTTTCATTCTCCATGTTACTTTCAGTCTCACTCTGATCCTCAATAAAGCATGTACTAGATGCGCTGTGCTCGACAGGGTGATACCCATCATAAACCAACATCTTCTAGCAAAGTTGCATCTAAAGGAAAGATGGAGTATCGTCTCTTCATGTTGAAGTATGCAATTATCACAAGTGTAGGAGTCCAGATGCATTGATCGAGGAATGAATGAGTGTTTAATTTGTCCTTAATTAGTAACCAAAAGAAAACCTTGTGTTTTGGTTGGCATTTTGTTTTCCATAACCAAGAATATATTGGGTGGGTCCACTCATCGCCAGCCATGTGAACATATGCCTTATGTGACATAAAAAGGCTTGAGGTACCAGTGCAGAGCCATCTATCCCTTTGGTCTTCCTGGGGAAGATTTGCAATCTAATCTTGTAGGTTATGGAGCTGCTGCAAAGCTTCTACTGACAAAGGAGTGTGAAACATCTCATGTATGCCCGTCGTTCTCGTCTGGTGTATAGTGATGTCTCTGTTGGAAGCAAACGACCAAAGTTTCGGGTAGCTTTCAGATTTACATATGTCGTCCCAGTTGTCATGCCATAATAAAGTAGTCCTTCCATCCCCTATCTCCACTTGAGCGAGCTCTTTGTAAGTGCTTTGGATTTTTAAAATGTCCCTTCATCAGAACGAACCTACTGGTCTCTCTAACGGTACTGTGTTGTTGTGGTAGTGATTGGCCTAGATTATGTTGATCCAAGGAGTGTCAGCTCTGTTATAAAATTTGTGTAGGTTTTTCATCAGGAGAGCTTTGTTTTGCATTTCTAGATTGATTACTCCAAGTCCATCTTGAGCTTTTGGTTTACAAACTGATTTCCATGCAACTTGTGGAGGTTTCTTTGCATTGATGTCTGCTCCTCTCCAAAGACAGTGCCTTCTAATTTTGTCAATATATTTAATCACCGATTTCGGGAGTTTGAGAGTGCACATATAATGCGTTGGGAGGGAGGAAAAAACAACATTGACCATTTGCAGTTTGCCAGCCTGAGATAGAAAAATGGAAGTTGTCGCAAGTCGTTTCTCTATCTTCTAAATGAGTGGAAGGAAAGCTCTAAGGTTGGGCTTTTTATCTCCAAAGGTAGCCCCAAGTAGGTGAAAGGCATTGACCCAATCTTGCAATGAAACGTGTTCGCTAGAATTTCCATCTTCTGGTTCGACACATTGATGGGATAGATGTTGGATTTGTGATAGTTAACATGTAGACCAGTTGATTCAGCAAAGGAGTTTAACATAGCCTTTAGGAAGAAAAGTTGTTTGGGACAAGCCTCCATTACTAAAATAGTGTCATCAACATATTGAATTATAGGGAAGTCATGTCCACATGTTCTCAGGAGAGGAAGCTTGAGAATACCACAGTCTATAGCTTTGTTAATGATCGACGGTAGAAGATCCACAACAAGGACAAAAAGAAGGGGCGACAGGGGGTCCCCTTGTCTGACTCCACGCTTACAGTGAAAGCGTTGTCCTAGGACTCCATTTAGAAGCACCTCAGATGTTCCTTAGCTCATAATCTTTGATACCCAGTGAATCCATTTGTCACCAAACCCTTTGTGTTTTAGTATATCGATAATAGCCTCATGTTCCAGTTTATCGAAAGATTTTTCGAAATCCAGTTTTAATATGACCATTTCTTTCCCTGACTTGTGACAAAGAGAAAGATATTCGAACATCCAAGCTAAGCAATCCTAGATAGACCTTGCCTTAATGAAACCATATTGATTCTGGTGAACTAGGTTGGTGATAACATGTTGCAGTCGGTTGGCAAGAAGTTTCGTCAGCACTTTAACACTTGTGTTGAGTAGGGAAATCGGCCTATAATCCCCAACTGAGGATGGCGAGCTGTTTTTGGGGATGAGGGTCACGTAGGAGCCATTGATGCTTTGCATGCAAATTGACCCCTCATAAAACTTTCCACAGAGTTCATAGTAGCCTGGTGCAATCATTGACCAACATTTCTTGACAAAATCTGTGTTGAATCTGTCAGGGCCTGCCGATTTATTTGTTGGTAGATTCTTGATGATCAAATCAATTTCTTGATGGGAGAAAGGCACCTCTAACACTGATAGGTTGTCCACCGGCTGGATCAGAGTAGATAAGTTAAAAACCATAGTCATTTGCTGGGTTGAACCTAGTCTTTCCTTGAAGGCTTTGAATAATGCAGCTGCTTTTTCCTCATGAGTGATGGCTGCATTGCCGTCACTATCTTTTAATATCAAAATGAGGTTAAGGCGATCTTTGACAGTGGCATTTGCATGAAAAAATTTCGTCCCAGCATCACCTAGGGTGGCCCATTTGATTTGTCCTCTTTATTTCTAGTAGGTTAGCTGTTTGGATAGCAGGTCTTGCAAATGCTAGACAAAGGATGTCTTTAAAGTTCCATTATTGGATCGTCAAATCCTTGTTCTCCTCTATGAAGTATAGGAGTTGGATAACCATTTTCACTTTGTCAATCAACTTTGCTAGGTTTGGGAGACTTTTGTGTCAAGCTTGGATGGCTTTCCTTGCCCGCTTGAGCTTGGCTGTGAGTCTTTTCGCTGGGTCTGGCTGAAAAAGAGGCTGAGCCCAAGTGTCTTGGAAGACTATATGAAATTCTTCATGCTGAAGCCAAAAATTCTCAAATCTAAAAATGGGCGGTTTTGGAACGTTAGTTTGAACATTGATAATCCATGGGACATGGTCAGAGGTGCCTCTTGCTAGGGAGTGAGCAGTAGTTGCTAGGAATTGAGTAGACCAAGCCTGCAAAGAAAAACACCAATCAAGCTTTTCCAATAAAGGGTGTCGTTGCATATTTGACCATGTGTAAGCCTGCCCTTTAAGAGGAATTTCTTGAACGCCCAGTTGACTGATTGCCAAATTGAAATTAAGCATTCTTTGAGTGCATCCTCCTAGTTTGTTGCCGTTCTCAGGGGCTCTAATCATGTTGAAGTCACCAAGGAATATCCAAAGTTTATCTCCAGTTATCTCAAGGTTAGAGAACCAAAAAAGGAAGGCTTCCCTACCATGAGGAGTACAGGGAGCATAAATATTCGTGAGCCGCTAGACTTAGTTTGTCAATTTTGAGTGGAATGAAATCGTATGACCAAACTCTTTTTGCTGTATCACCTCAGCATCAAAATGAGAACTTTTCCAAATTGTTATAAATCCCCCAGATGCACCAATAGAAGGTCCAAAAGCAAATTTGTCCAAGGATCTATTACAGAAATTACGAATGTAGGAGTCCTCAAAAGAATCTTTTTTTGTCTTCTGGATACACAGGATGTCACAGTTGGTCTCCATAATACTATTCCTCAAAGAATTCCATTTGTTGTCGGAATTAATTCCCCGGATATTATGCGACAGAATTTTCAAATCACGATGCAAGTTCTAATGTGAATTATCCATTAAATGCAATAATCATTATATTGAAGTTCTTGAATATGCATAACATATTCCAATAAATATCCATAAAAGAAGGATTCCATAAAAAGGGAATTCTAGAAGACCATATAAGCTTTTATAGATGCGTGATATAATTCAACATTATATCCATAAAAGAAGGATTCCAAAAAGACCATAATAATATCAAGTAGTATATTATCCAAGCATCAGAAGTTTTCATGCCATTAACCAAAGAGTCATAGACTCGCCCGAAGTTCATTAGGAAAAACAAAAGTTGTGCAACATGCGCACCATCAAAAACAACTATCTTGAGCTTATACATAGGTAACATCCAAAAGATCACAGCAAAGGGGCACAGATAAAACTGTACATCCCAAGGGGAGAGCATATTGCCTTACTCCCTAGCAGGGGCGCTAGGCCCCTCTTCATCATCATTATTAATGTCTTCCAGCTGTTCCTCTGACGACCTGGATTCATCATCTCTGCTACTGCTAGAAGCACTTGGCCTCTGGATAATGTTGCTTGTAGTCTTGGAACTATTCAGAGAGCCCAAGTTAAGGGACGTTGGAGCCACTTTGCAAAACTCTTCGCCAAGCTTCTTAATAACTTTGTGTGAGATTGAAGGTGGGGAGATGCGTGCACAACAAGAGCATTTCCTCCTAGCCCTTGAATAGTTCTTGAAGCCCCTTGCCTTTTTCCTGAAGCCTGGCGCTTCTTCTAACTTCCGTTTCAACTACAATTAGCTGCTTTTGCTTGGAGACGGCTTTCGATGCAGGGGGTGACTGTTGTTCCACATGCGGCTCTTGGTTGGGTGGTGGCAGACACATTGGGGGAATTAGAAGCGAAACAGTTTCCATGCTGGGCTCCACAAGAGCAGAGATAGCACCTAACGTTAAGAATTTTTTTGCCCATTTGAAGGAATCCAACCTCAATAACAGGCCCATGAAAAAAGCAGCCCACACCTTTGGAATAGTGATAGGGACTGAGTTGCTTGGAAGAATACCAGCCCAGGAGTTGAAACACTTTCTAGCCAGGAAATCCTCATATGTTGGGTCAGGGGTCGAGTGCTCCAGGTGCTGCATAAGGCCCACATTGACATTTTCTTCAATTTGCATGTTTAGATCCCCCTGGTCTTGGTTTCCCTCCATTTGCATGCCATCTAGAGGGAAAGCTAGAATGGCCAGCACTGCTTCAACTGGTTCAGGAGCTTCCACCTGAGGGAAGTGAATCCCTTGGGAGATTATGATGTCATTGAAGAATCCCACCGACTCATCTGAAGAAGGCAAATCTTCAAGGCCAGAGAGCTGATAGCTAAATTGCTCCTCAGCATTGTTAACATTCACCACTGGTTTAGGAGGCTGAACCTGCTGAACTGGCCAAGCATCCCACCCAGCATCATCATTATTATCAAGGTTTTCTTCCTCATCATTCCCCCCATGGGAGGTGGAATATTAAGATCAAACTGTAGATTAACAACTAGATGTCCCATCCCAAAAAACTCTGCTGGTAATTGCTGCCCATCATTCGGGTAAGGTGGAACATGGTCTTCGTCTTGAGGGAGAGCTCCAAGCATGAATTGTTGCACAACATCACATTGAACAGTCCAAGAAACTCCTTGGAAACCCTCAGCAACCAAAAAAACTATAAATTGGGGAACTTCTTGGAGGGACATGACTCTAGCACGAACAAGTAGCCTAGTCACATTTGAAGGGTCAGGATCCCACATGAGAACCCTTCCAAAGGAGCTGACAGCATTTTGAATATGTTCATGAGTCTAGAAATCCAGAGGAAAACCAATGAGAAGGAGCCAACATTCATGGTTAAAAGACAGGGCACGCCGATTCTAGGCTACATTATGCCTAATAACAGTAAAAGTAAACCCAAGAGCTTGTTGTGGACCCATTGCCACCAAATTATCTCTATCAAACGCAGATCTAAACCGCACTAAAGCTTGGCCCAAATGGGAGCGCTGGATGCTCCTGACTTGAACATTTCTAAACCCCACTAAATATTCCCGGATGATATCATCAAATATATGAAAGTTAACCTCATGCTCCGGCAGTGGTTGCACTAGGACGATACCCCAATCTTCATGAGTGGTAGGTTGAGGGCGGGTCACTGTACGTACCATGATTTCTCGATGATCAACCTGATGCGCCGCGAAGCCTTGCGGAAGAAAAGGCGCATGATCAACTCTATGTAACGGCATTTCCGCACAAACTTCTTGGCGAGCAACCAGCTTAGTCGATGATCGCTCCGCACGCAAGTGCGGACGAGGGCGCGACGAGCTCTTCCTTGGGATCGAAATGGAAGAGGGTTTTGTGAAAGTGAGAGCTCCGTGGAAGAAAGGACACTTCTCGAGGAAACCGCTCGTGCAAGCTCACCAAAACTATTATATCGAGGCGGGGACGAAGGCCCACCAGTAAGAGAGAGAGAGAGAAGAAGACCTAAACTAAATACGTGGGGAAGAGTTCCATTTTGCATTCTCAAACTTACTAAGGAAGGAATCAAAAGACCATCTACAATTTTGTCCTGAAATCCCGAAAATTTGCTGATTACCGATAGAATTAGAAGGTCCCAAACTATTACAAAAATCACGCATCCCTGAATTGAGGGGCATTATTTTGGGTGAACTGGATGCCTGCCCAATAACCTCCTGAGAATGAGGATGCAAGCCCAATAATTTCTTGGGCCGCCAAAAGAGCTTCTGGGGGCCCAAGGATGAGAGCTAGAATCTCGTAAGGTTGGCAGATTAAATTGACTCTTAATGCCCGTTACTTATTCTTGAATAATTTTGAATTTGAAAATATCTAGAAACCCCTGCCACCGCAGCGTGGGTTCTTCGCCGTGTTCTTCGATGACCGAGAAGAATAATTAAACAGAAAACTAGTCCAAACATTGGAGGGTTGCTTCATATACAAAATCCTGTTGAAAACTGAAGATCTTGACCTTGCAGCTGAGTTCGAGAGCCCATAAATATCCGAACGCCCCAGAGGCATAGTATTGCACCCGACAGGGCGGGTTTACGAACAATATCAGCAAAGGAAACAAACTTTTTACGATGCCGGGAAACCATCTTCCAAGACTTTGATTCTTCCTCAGCGAATAATTGCCACTCTCTACCTAGTCTAGACCGCCAAAGTTCCACAAGTGCAAATACGCTTTGAACGACAAACATTCATATGATCTTAACCAATAAAATGCAAATCCCACATCTTTACAAGAAAGCGAGAAACGAATGACCCGATCTGATAGAAGAGAAACTCTGAAATAATCCGCTGCTCCACCAATAAAGGATTGAAGGAGAAACCCAACTGACTCTGAATTTAGGCATAGGGTGCACCTACCGAAGGAGATAACTAGAAAAAACTAAGAGAGATCAATGTTACCCGGGAGAAAGTTGATCGGACGATTGAACTTGTTGAAGTTCCATTCCTGAAATCTAAGCCCTTCGGAGAAATCCAAGGCAGAGACACCAGTCCCACCCGGGAGCATCATTCTCTTCGATCCAGTATTATGTTATAATTGTTTTTCCCTTGAAAATAAGCTTTTACCGTTGAAAATAGTTTGTTTTGCGACAAAAACTTATTTTCGACAACTTCATCATGTCGATTGTAATTAGCGAAAATAAGGCTTATTTTAGACGATCTAGAGGCGGCAACCAAAAATGAATCTGGTATCGATATTTTTTGACGGCTACAAAAGGATACGAAAAATAACTTTCATTATTTTCGATGGTTGCTTAGTTTTGGCAGTTTTTGTAGCCACCGAAATTACTCTGGCACTGTAATTTTTGGCGGTCACCTTAATGCCGTCGAAAGTAAGCTATCCGTCGAAAATTATTCTGTGCAGGAAATTAAAATTTGCTCTAATTTTACATTCTTTCACATATACATCATATACATACAAACAATATATCACATTCAATCACATCACAGATATTACCATAATCAAGGCACATGACTTCTACAAATTTCATCCATTCAACAAGTTTTATTCAACAAGTTCATCTATTCCATCAAGTTTCATACATTCATCAATAATCCATACGATACAAAACAAATAGATATAAGTATTAAACAGATAAAACAAGCTTTTCTATGGTCACTAAGAGTTGTTGGAGTTGTGTTCGCTACTGCTAGAAGCGAATATATTGTCAATAAATTTCGTAGCCTGATCATCCTGCAATAAAGACCAAAGTCCACATTTAAAGGACAAAATAAATTTATAGCATTATATGTAACCAAATGGATATAGTTATTGAATTCTAACAAAATAATCTCACCCCTAGTTACTGGTGCCACTAATGGAGGAGTAGGATATCGATTTGGCATATTAACTCCAGATCAATAAAATATACAATTTGAAATAGAATAAATAGGTTCGATTGAATATATTCAACTATAACAGAATAAGTATGGTTTAACTAACTAAATTTGTAAAACCAAAGGTATAATTTACTAAGATTGACTAAATGTAGCTAGAATTTGATAAGTTCACCTAGATCGGCTAAATATAACTAGAATTTGCTAAATTTACCTAGATTGGATACCTATATGTAGAATCTGCTAAGTTCGCCTAAATTGACTAAATGTGTTTATAATCGAATAAGTTAAACATAGTTTAAGAAAGTACAACGAACTAGAGCTCCAGAAGGTAACGAAGGATGAAACTAAGGAAATATCAGTGGCGATGACGGGGGCATTGGCGGCAAAAGCCATTGTGGCAAGGCTTGGGGCGCAACAAGCTGCTTTTGCTAAAACATTGACTACAAATACAACATGTTAGTGTTGTTAAATACAACAAATGCTAACTATTATAAAATTAGACTTAAGACGATCCAGAGTAACTACAACGTCAAACAATAACAACATATTGCTTTGTGCGGTGCTATTGGCTACTAGTGCTATCAAAACTCTGAGAGGAAGATCCTCTCTATGATTGGACATCACTCAAGTCAATCACCCCAGTGAGCATAGAGTAGCTTCAAAATTTAAAACATATGAATTTTAGTTATAAATACTAACAAAAACTAAGAAATTATCAGGTTACCATCCATGCGCCTTTCCACCACCATTGGCATGCCCCACCGATGGATCAATCGGTCTATGTCGTCAATCGATGTTGTCGCCATGGCGTCGAACCATCTCCTGTCCATATTGCTCCTACTATTAAAAAACTTAGAATTAAATTTGAATGTTTCAAGACTAATTCTAAATTGTGAACAACTCATAGTCGTTTAGACATCTACTAGCTGCAAAGGACCTTAGGTCGTGTCGGGTCCGATCCCCTATGACCCAAAATGTACACGTCAATAGGACATGGCTCAACACTAGTTTCAGCTTCTTGCATATAGCAATTAGTAACAGGAAACAAAAAACATGTTCTTGAAATAGTATTTTACATATCTTATCATCCATTGAGTTGTATGTATGCTTCAAACCATTAATAAGGAGTTACTCTTCTTCACGGGCTTCTCTTCTGGAGAAGCCCATAACTGCCGAAAGGCCCAATAAGCATTTGGTCGATCTTCCAACCGCAGGAGTTAGGCCTACACACATGTCAATGTATCAAAATAATAGTAATACATTAAATTAGTAAACCTAGAACCTATTTACCTATAGATACTCCTCGGTCAAGTATGTATCTGAATACTCCAAAAAAATTGTGACTGTCAAATTCTTGATGTTCTTCATAAATGCATTCGTAGAGTTTGAGGATTTCTAAGGCTCACGTTCATGACTCAAGTTTCTATGGGAGTTTTGACGCTGAGGTTTTCATTTAATTATGTTGAACAGTTAAAGACCTTTGTGTCTATTTATCAGAGTGTAATAATGGTTATGTAATTTTATGTTTACATTTTAAACATTCTCTTTTCATATATACACGGATGATGTTGACATATGTGTGAAAATGGATTTTGGCACACATATGTTATGCATTTGGTTTTGTCCTCAAAATCAGGTGTGACAAGGCACCATGAACAATAGACCATGTGGAAGTTGTTAGGAATAAGAGCAGACTATAGTGACTAAAACGAAAAATTAAAATATTTTATGAAGCCTCATCTACACCCCTCTATCTATCTCAAGTGCCTTGTAAAATATATTATAAAATATGTCAAAGGTACCAAGATATAGG
Source organism: Zea luxurians (assembly GCA_029449295.1). Lineage (NCBI taxonomy): Eukaryota > Viridiplantae > Streptophyta > Magnoliopsida > Poales > Poaceae > Zea > Zea luxurians. The sequence goes on from JAOPSE010000009.1 coordinate 121,675,251, forward strand.
GAGCTCACCTAATCAAGTCTAGTTAGAAACGTCACAGAAACCTATGCAATTAGTAAACTAAACACAAGCACCTCCTACCCATACTAGTGAGAAAAGCACAAGCTACACTAGCACACTCAAGTAGTTACACTGCACATGCTCAACTAGAGAGCTACAACTACTTAGCCACAGAAGCTAAGCTAAGTTACTTCGCTTCACAATCTAACTAGCATAAAGAGCATGTAATTAACTACACAAGCTAATTAGCAACACAAGGGAAACAACTACACACTAGCACAAGTAATAAACAAATAAATACAAGCTCGTGATCAAATAGTGCAAACCAATGGAAATGCAAAGGTGGCACAATGATTTTTATTCTGAGATTCAATGGTTTGCAAACCACTAAATCTTTGTTGATGCAAGTATAACATTGTTTCCATTCATCTTGCTAGTGGTGAGCACCAAAAACTTCCTCTCTCCTCCACGAGGAGTGCTCCCAACTAGTGCTCTAGCTAGGGGTGAAAATGATCGAAAATAGTCGGAAATGATATCGTCTATACGGAATGATTGCCGATCGGTCAGAAATTGACTCGGTTTCATAATTAATCTACTTATTTACGACTATAATACAATGTTGATATATATTTGAAATTTAATTTTTCAATACGGTAATTTTCGGAAACGATATTGTGTTTACGGAAACAATGTAGTTACGAGGCCCCAATTATGGGATTTTCGATTACAGTTTTCAGTCCTAGCTCTACCATTTGATCTGTCTGGACCACTTGTTGTTGTACATGCTTTATTTCTACAAGAGTTCGTCTTCATGATCATCCATGAGGCATAGCACAACACCCCCTCACAATGCGGTCTCTACATAGCACCGCACATCCTATGTGCATGCTATGATAGAGCACATAGGCCATCAAGCTATCTAAGATGTGACAATCTCAAGAGTAATAAGAGCATGGCCTTGCAACATGCCACCTAGTGCCACTTAAAGCTAATCACTCAATGCAACACACTAGAAATTTCTCACTCATAATTGGATGAAATCACCACTAAGCATATGTGAGTTATATTGCTAAAACACACCTCCAAGCATGGACACTAAGTCCCAATTGTGTTGACCTTCTCTTCATGACCGATCACCCTCTATTTTTAGAAAGGGATAGCTCAAATGGCCATTGGAGCATTTGCCCTGCACCACAATATGTCTCTAGCGGTCTAACCGCCCCTACTAGCTATTAGACCACAAGTCTCCCAATGGCTAGTCCAGCGCGCCGACCAACATCTCTCTTTTCTCCTAGTAGTAAAATCCCCTTTTAACTAGTTCTTTATGTCTAACGATAATCAGACAAATCATGTGTCAACCAGAGAATACCATGCCCTAACTTGTACCCGCATATCAAAGTACCCCCATGCCTTCGTCCTTCTTCCCATGCAGGATAGGGCATCGTCAGTCCAACCGCCACCCAAAGGGCATGTATAACTCTAAGCCCTTAGGTAGGTTTTTCAAATACAAGAGACATCTAAGAGACTACATGCATGTTTGGTTTGCTGCCTAACTTGTCACACTTTGACAAACTTTTTCTGTCTAAGGTTAGTTCTTCAATTCGGTTGACTAACCTTAGGCAAAGTGTGGCACAGTTAGACGCGAACCAAACATGCCCTACATGATATAACTCTAAGTCTCTAGATAATAAATACATTCAAGACACAATACGTATAGAGAGTCATGTAGAGATGGGCTCTTAGCGAAGAGTCCACCTCTTGATTTTTTTCACTTAGACCCTTAGAGACGCCTCAAAAAACCTTGGGTTGTACATGCCCTTAGACCAATAGGAGCCTGTAATTGTGCTATTTGGTGTAACCATGAGAGCAAGTATAATAAGTTGATATGGATGGGCTACAAGGGATGCCACATTAGATTTATGATGATGCGGAAGAAAAAGAAGTGGAGAGAGAAAAGACAGGTTGCTCATTAGTAGCCAACTAAGTATGGGCTGCTCACGGACTCTAAGACTCTATGTGTGAGAGAGAGATGGACCAAGAATTAAATGTACAGCTTGTATCATGAGAATTATGATATAAATAGGGTTTTAGTTGACCATACGTAACATGACAACATTATAAAATCTACTATAAACTATATTATTAAATCTGCTCTGACCGGTTTCTCCTTGAGGTCAAGATCAGAACAAGCACCACAGGTTGCTGAATTGCTAGGTGCGTCGGTTGGAATGCCAGGCTCACCAGCCATATGGCCCAATAGTTGTACTCGCCACCTTCTTCTCCACCCCTATTTATTGGTGCAAACAACCCAACAAGCATGTCTCATATTCATAATGAACCTCGAATTAAATGGCTTTTAAAAATTCGCTAACTTCAAGTCTTGTCACTTGCTGGTGTTACCATTTTCGATTCATTTCATAAAGATTTTTAAACTCATTTCTACCATCATTTAGTTTTAGCAATGTATGTAAAGTTATATCACACAAGTGATGTACTAGATGATCATGAAATAGAATACTCTACAAATAGGCCAAGCTAAAGTTGAATCGAAACAGACCATATGGTAGAGGCTTAGGAGAGGGATGCTGGTGTTGTGTTTTGGGGTCGTGAGCTTTAAAACGAATGGCATACTTCTCCTTCACAATTACAGATTTTATATATGGACTATATTATTCTCCATAAGGTTATCATGTAGAAATTGGTTGTAGTGTGGCGCACTATGGACTGTACACTATTTTCGTCGGCCAAAGACTATTTCTGGCGTTGTAATGGTGTACATGGCTTTGGTGTTTTTCATTAAAATAATGCAAGTTTCATTTTCCTTGCTTTAAGCATGTGCTTTTGCAGAGGCTAAAAGTAGGTTCGAAACTAGTATATCGATTCGATGAGATAATCATCTTAAATTAATGCACTCTTTCTTTTGCAAAAGATAGTGAGTTTTGTTGTTTTTGCTCTCGAAAGGAACTGCAGGAGAGGGCTTGTTGGGATAACAAGGCTAGCATGGAACTTAACAGCAGATTCCACTAACACCCCGTTTGGATCACTGGAATTAAATTCCATTCTAATAATAGTAATTTAGGCATATATCAATTAAGTTAATTCGGTTTTATGCAAAATATATTTGTATACTATTATTAGCAAGATGTCGGAGATATTTATGTGCTACATTTTTACTATAGAAGAGTGAGACGAAGAATGTCATGTAAGTTATAGATTAGAAACTAATTCTAGTAATGCATAAAATCATTTCCCATCCTCCACCCCATGAATTTGAGATAGACTTATATCTGAACTTTAGAAAGTGGTGGAATGTCAAATTCCAAACTAAATAAGTTACTTTATTTAGTGAATTACAATTCCTTTAAAATGAAGGGATCCAAACGCCCTGAGCAACTGCGCGCGACTAGTGCTTATTTCCATGTCAATAGTGTTTGTTAGTGTTTACGAAAAAGGTTATGGATTACAGGTCTAAGAAAAGGCTATGGATTATACTAGCAAATGATAATAATACCGTGTCACGGTTAATTCTTCTAGCGGCTCCGCGTTGTGCTTTAACAGAAAATGGTGAGATTCTGGACATGAAGCATTGCTGATGAGTCACTAGTCACTACTGTCCAATCGTGTGGCTCTGCACTTTTGGGACTTGTGCAGATTGTCGGATCAAGATGCATGGACGCTATCATTCACGCCGCATCAGCGGCGACACATTATTTTATAGGGCAGGTGATCATCACCACGCACTCGATTCTGATCGCACAGTACCTAAGCATAAGAATGCATGCATCTCTGACCGAGTCGAACTAAAAACTATACACCTGAAGTACTGTTCCACAACTACTTGTATATAACAATCAAAAGGCATAGAAGCGATGCATCTTTATTGTACTTGCGTTACTTGTTTATATGTATAAAATCGCTAACTGATTTATAATCGATTAAAATAAGTTAAATTATATAATCTCAACAAATTATAATTCCAAACAACCATATTCTCAATAAATCATACATACATAACACAAAAAGAGGAAACATTCGATGGCCTTCTTATTTCAGACGGTCTCAGGACCAGCCGTCGCATATTAAATTTACGTACAATGGCTTTGAGTGACCCTCGAATATAATCTTACATCCGACGGCTAATTTGCTAGTCGTCTGACATAAGCAATTTTAAAGAAACGGCACTAGACCGCATTATTTCACTTTTCACACACGCCCCCACCCAACTCTCTGCCCGACATCGTCGCCACCACTCAACCTCGCTAGCGCCCTGTCCCCTTGCTCGCCGGCGCCCACGTCTGCTCGGCCCCGTCTGCCTCTACGCCGCCACCCCGACCCCGCCATCGGCCAAGCCCACACCCGCACCTAGTGCCTCCGTCGATTGTGCCTGCGTCGCCTCGCCGCTATGTGAGTATTCTTGATTTTGTACAATTTCATAGATGCATGTGTTGTATGCTTTTAGTTATTTTATGTAGAATTAAATGACTTGTATGTTAAATATTGTTTAGTTTGTTATGTCCGATTACCAAATTTGATTATCTAATTAAATTAGCTTGTTTTATTTATTTTAGGTGTGTGTAGATAATTTAAATTTTTAATTTCTGAGGATAATTATTATGCCCTCGAAAATAAGGTCATTTTATATTATTTGTCACACATAACAATTTTATTTTGTATATAATATTGTATTGGTGGTTCATTAGTTGAATTATGTAATAATGCACGATGATTCTAGTTATTCATAGTGTATCGTCGTGTCAACAAACGAAACGTAGGCGTCACCTATTTCGACCCAACACACCTAACATGCGACGTATATGAGGTGTGTTGGGCTAGAATTGTCCCTTTATTGGACAGCTTTGGAGTGACCGACGAAGTTCATGTTTATGACAAAGGCATTTGCTCCTAAGTAGTTTCAACAACATAACCCCTCTGTTCTAAATTTGTGCCATTTTCGGGCATGGAATTAGAGAACAGTGGGGTTATGCTGCCAAAATTTCGCTCGAGCTCATGCCTTGTCATAAATACGGGCTATGTTGATCAATCCTAGGTGGATTTAGGATCTATCCTTTCCAATAGATGTAGGTGCATGATGTCTTTATAATAACTGATGGTTCGTGTATTACTTAACTAATTAAGTTAACATCTCGTATCTAGTATGGCGGAGGATTGTCGATGGATGTATGAAGGTTAGAAGAAGAGAGGTGCTCTATCAAGTGAGTGAGTTTCCAAGACCGACGCTTTTCTTGACCATGCTTTCACTCGGTTAGAGATCGGAACTGACGTTAACTGTGAGAGCACCTAGAGGGGGTGGTGAATAGGTGATCTTGTAAAATTAAACACTAAATAGCCACAAACTTGATTATTAAGGAGTTAGAGTAATCAAGTGGCTGAGGAACACGCTCGTGCGAACAAAGCAATCACAAGAAGCAACACACGAGACACGCAAATTTTATCCCGTGGTTAGGCCAAGTAACACTCGCCTACTTCCACGTTGTGGCGTCCCAATGGACGAGGGTTGCACTCAACCCCTTTCAAGCGATCCAATGATCAACTTGAATACCACGGCTTTCTTCCTTATAGTCTTTCTCCCGTTTGCGAGGAATCTCCACAGATTGGAGTCTCTCATCCTTACAATTTTGTCACAAGAGAATCACAGTAGTAAGAGAGGGAGATGTAACACCCTAAAGTTCGATCTTGTGAAATTAAGGAAAAATTTCCCAAGGGTTTTTAATCAAAACACCTTTCTTTAAAATAATATTCATAATTTCAAAAGTTACTACTCCAATATTTTATATAAATTAAAGTATTCTTGGATTGCAATTATATATAAGAATTATGATTAAACTATTCCTTAATATATAATCTACAATATAATTTATATGTCACTAAAATGTGAACTAGTCCCTATTTTATGATTGGAATCATGTATAAAATAACTAAAACAACTGTATATAAATAATAATAACAATATAAAGTTTTTCACTCATGCTGATGTTTTATTTGTGCAACTAAAAGTAAAAATAAAATGTGGAATGTAAACTTGAGTTTGGATTTTGAAAATAGAAATTAGAAAAGTGAAAGAAATAAATATTATGTAGAGAAAAATAAGTAAACAAAGATATATGATTCCTACACTAGGGTTTGAATTGGTATAATTTACTCAAAGGTGAAGCTCATAACAAACTTTGAATTTAAATTTGAATTCAAACTGAATTTGGGAATAAGGAAAAATAAGAAAATAAAAAGGAAAAGGTTAGAACGCTTACCTGGGCCCTGAACCTCAATTCGGCCCACCTTTCCTTCCCCTCCGCGCCAGCCCATCTCTACTTGCTTCCCTCCACTGGCTGCAACAATGACATGTGGGCCCCGATGGCAGCCAGCTCCCTCCCGCGCGACATCTATTGACGATCTCTGCGATGTGGGCCGCATCGTCAGCCACCGTTTCCCCGTCACACGCGCTTGGTCACTGACCGGTGGGTCCACCTTGTCAGCCGTCTTCCTCCCGGACTCCACGGCCGAGCTCAACAGAAGTGCATGCGATATACCCGCCGACCAACCAACGGAGTCCGTGAAATCGACCTTCTAACCAACTGGCCGAGAACCTCGTGCCTGCCTGCCCCTATTTAAGCACCGGTCGAGGCGTTGCCCTCGCTCCATCTTCAGCTGACCGTGAGCCCCCATTGCCGCCGCGGTGACGGAACTCAGTCCGCCGCGTACTAAGTGCCTCCCGCCGTCGATTTGCCCTCCGTTGAGCGTGCGGGTTCACCCCCCGTGATCCCTTGAAGCTGTTGCGGGGACCTCCCGGGCTTGTCTTCGTCCCTTGAGCCCTGAATTGCTCATCGACGTTAGTGTCGTCGCCGCAGACCCGCTCTCCTCCGTGGACAGCCCCCTTCGCCGCATAATACTCGGTATGGATCCCTACACCATGCTCGCCAAGTCCTCCTTTACGTGTAGCTCGGTCCAATTCGTATTTGGCGTTCGGATACCGCCGATTGACCACCTCGCCGGCGTGCTCCGCCGCAACTAGGGGGCGGCGCCACCGTGCGCGACGACGGATTGGGGGAAAAGGTTTGGACCGTAGGATTTGGCGTCAGCGGCTGCGATTAGAACTAGGACACCGGTTCGACCTGATTCGTTCCGGATCGTTTGATCAGGATCGGACGGTTGCGGAACGATCTGGGTATTTTAAAATCCTGGGCGTCCATTAAAGATCCAGTGGCCCCTATTCCATACCGGTTCAAGTGATAGATCTTTTAATCCTAGCCGTCGGTTTCAGATCGGGCGGCTGCAGTGCAAGGATACCCCTTCGGCCCAACATTTTGCTAAAGAGCCCCTGCGTTTAGTTGAAATAGAACCCGCCGTCCCTCGCTACTGTACTCTGAGTCTCGGGTTTCTTGTGCTGTGGCCCCTGACTTTTCCAGGATTTGGCGCCCAGTCCAGATAACAGAGAAAATTAGATAATCAATATTAGAAATTGATTTTTAGTATAAAAATAAATCTTAAAACTTGTATAATTCATATTTAATTCATTTTAACTCCAAATTAAGTCATTCCAGTTGCAATAATTTTGTTATAATATTGTCTATCACCTAGTGCCTCTATTTAGCCATGAAACTTGAACTAAAAATGTTCATTTGAGATTAATCTATTCTAAATACCTAATAACTTCAGAAATCCATAACTTAAAATCTATAACTCCAAAATTAAAGATTCCTATTCCTGTGATCTTATTTCAATATGTAGTTTATTATTATGTATTTTACATATATGTTTGGTGTAATGTTAATTTTGCCTATACCATATTTGTTTGTATTGCTACGACTAGCGTGAGGACACGTGTCATCTGAAGAGCAAGTTGGTACCTGGAATCTCAAGTGCCAGGCAAGTTGTGCCCTTGATCACTTCTTTTACCCACTCATGTTCTAATTAATCATAATGATCTGCATAGGTTAATTTGATGGGACCTAATAGGTTACCCTAGTTTGTCTATCTTTATGCCTTGTTTACCACTAAACTTTCTGGGTAGTACTTGCTAGTGCTATATGTGGATTTGGGCATTGAGATACATATTATTTATACTTTTGTTATCAGTTGTTATTTACTGTTCATGATAAGATCATTATGTTAATTGGAACATGGAGCGACCACCCGGGAAAACAGTGCTACCACAAGGGTTTAATGGGACGCCCTTGGCTGATTAATTAGGAAAGCTAGTGGAAGACTACCTTACCCGAAAGGGGCAAGGGCAGTAGGGGAGTGGTCAGTGTAGGGAGGCCCTCGGGAGGATTTTGCTGCGATGGCGGTCCTGCAAGGGATTCCTGCATTGGAACTTCCTATAAACTGTAGCGGGTTTTCTGAAGCTAGTGGAACTTTGTAAAGGCCTCGTAGTGTTACCCTGCCTCGCCTCCTCGGTAGAGGTGTATGGGATTGGCCGTCTCTTGGCAGATGGGTAACACGACTTGTGGGTAAAGATGTACAACCTCTGCAGAGTGTAAAACTGGTATACTAGCCGTGCTCACGGTCATGAGCAGCTCGGACACTCACATGATTAAATTATGGAACTTAAACTCAAATTGTCATATGCATTGCATCGCAGGTGAAGTTGTTACTTTTGTTCTACTATTTAACTGGGTTGGTATTTACTTATACTTAGTAACTGCTAATAAAATTTTGACTAACTTTAAAAGCAATGCTCAGCTCTAACCATCTTCTTTGGTAAGCCTTACACTTCACGTGAGCTCCCACCTTTGGCGAGTTCATGCACATTATTCCCCACAACTTGTTGAGCGATGAACGTATGTGAGCTCACTCTTGCTGTCTCACACACACCACAGGTCAAGAGCAGGTACCACAGGATGAGGCGCATGGAGGATGCTGCGATGTGTCGTGAGAGGTCTAGGTCGTCGTCTCCCAGTCAACTTTGGGTTGCTGGACCGTTGTCTCCTTATAATGTAATTATTTATTTTGTATAGAACTCCTGTTATATAGTAAAGATGTGACATTCAATCCTGTGCCATGATTCATCATATGTGTGAGACTTGGTCCCAGCACACCTGGTGATTATGTTTACGCCCGGGTTTTGGACCCCTAAAATCCGGGTGTTACAGAAGTGGTATCAGAGGAATGTTGACTGTAGGACGAAACCTAGATAGAACTGGACAACCATTCTCTACTTACCTTTGCTACTCTGATTCTTTTCTAAACTTATCTTAATCTTTTCTCATCTATTTCCGCTTTACTCTGATTATTCTTACCTTTTCACTTCTAAAGACAAACTTGGATTTCACACCTTGAAATCCTGTGACTGAAGTGACCTTTAGGAATAGGAGACCTAATTCTAGGAACAAAAACAAAACTATTTTTATAAGTGTCTATGTATTTGAATGTTTGCTCTTATGAAATATGTCTGATTTGGATCTTTGTTTGAGTGTGATGGGTTGTGGATCAATGTCCACAACTACATCTGCATATACAACTAGGCATAAAGGATAGCATTTGTAAAATAACTAGACAAACTAAATTATCCCTCAATAAAGTATCTAGCCTAACAATACCCATCTTATCTTAAAGATTCTCCCTTATCTTAAATAGATCCATCTCATCTTAAAAGATACTCATCCTATCTTGAAAAGATTGTATCTCATCCTAATAGATCTAACTGGTCTCAAAAGATTCTATCTTATCTTTATGGATCCATCTTATCCTAATAAGCATACTTATTCACCCTCGTTTAAACAACCATGATCTAATGCAAATTAATTATATCTTATCTAGTCAAACTAGTCATACCGGTCTAATCTAGATCCCATCTAATCTAATATGATCTAATCTAATGTGGTCTACTTAAACATATTAGTGATACTGGTAGAAGTGATTAAACCCTACTAGCCATGTATTAACCTAACCTAGAACCATGATGAATGGTATAACCTTTCTATTCCCACCTAACAACAAACAAACTTTTAAACCTACATCTTGTAGTCTATCTCCCCCATATATATATCTCTCATCTTGACAGATACTATCTTACCCTTGGATATTCACCTTATACGACTGGTTACCCCAATCTGGACATAAAACAAAGATTAAGCCCTACTAAAGAATCTTCAGATTATAACCAGCTACTAGCTTATTCATTCCGCTTATTGAATAATTTCCTTTGCAAAGCTATTACCATATGCTTCTAACTTTCATGGTCAATACCAGGAAAGGAAAGATTATCACGTAACAGCAAACAGAAATGAATCCTTCAAATCCTCCACCTGTTGAAATCGATCAAGTGGTTGCTGCCCAAAGACTGGTAATACAACAATTAACAGACCTGGTGACCGAGATGCAAAATCAGATAAGACAAGAACGCGAGGAAATACGTCAGGTCCGCCAAGAAATAAGGCAAGCACGGTTGGAGAGACAACAACAACCTCCACCACCACCACCAGCTCCACCAAGTTACATAGATATAAATTATGATGATTTGTAAGATCTAGATGCTGCTATAGTTAGTAGATGATATGATATTGTTTTAGAGGGAATAATAAGGTCTATTGACCCTATGTTTTGTTAAAGAATTATACCTCATGCTGAGATTTCTTTGTTTGTGCATATGTTCCGAGAACAATATGAGTATACATCCCTTTTCTTACAAATCTCGAGGACGAGATTTCTGTTAAGGGGGGTAGGATTTGTAACACCCTAAAGTTCGATCTTGTGAAATTAAGGAAAAATTTCCCAAGGGTTTTTAATCAAAACACCTTTCTTTAAAATAATATTCATAATTTCAAAAGTTACTACTCCAATATTTTATATAAATTAAAGTATTCTTGGATTGCAATTATATATAAGAATTATGATTAAACTATTCCTTAATATATAATCTACAATATAATTTATATGTCACTAAAATGTGAACTAGTCCCTATTTTATGATTGGAATCATGTATAAAATAACTAAAACAACTGTATATAAATAATAATAACAATATAAAGTTTTTCACTCATGCTGATGTTTTATTTGTGCAACTAAAAGTAAAAATAAAATGTGGAATGTAAACTTGAGTTTGGATTTTGAAAATAGAAATTAGAAAAGTGAAAGAAATAAATATTATGTAGAGAAAAATAAGTAAACAAAGATATATGATTCCTACACTAGGGTTTGAATTGGTATAATTTACTCAAAGGTGAAGCTCATAACAAACTTTGAATTTAAATTTGAATTCAAACTGAATTTGGGAATAAGGAAAAATAAGAAAATAAAAAGGAAAAGGTTAGAACGCTTACCTGGGCCCTGAACCTCAATTCGGCCCACCTTTCCTTCCCCTCCGCGCCAGCCCATCTCTACTTGCTTCCCTCCACTGGCTGCAACAATGACATGTGGGCCCCGATGGCAGCCAGCTCCCTCCCGCGCGGCATCTATTGACGATCTCTGCGATGTGGGCCGCATCGTCAGCCACCGTTTCCCCGTCACACGCGCTTGGTCACTGACCGGTGGGTCCACCTCGTCAGCCGTCTTCCTCCCGGACTCCACGGCCGAGCTCAACAGAAGTGCATGCGATATACCCGCCGACCAACCAACGGAGTCCGTGAAATCGACCTTCTAACCAACCGGCCGAGATCCTCGTGCCTGCCTGCCCCTATTTAAGCACCGGTCGAGGCGTTGCCCTCGCTCCATCTTCAGCCGACCGTGAGCCCCCATTGCCGCCGCGGTGACGGAACTCAGTCCGCCGCGTACTAAGTGCCTCCCGCCGTCGATTTGCCCTCCGTTGAGCGTGGGGGTTCACCCCCCGTGATCCCTTGAAGCTGTTGCGGGGACCTCCCGGGCTTGTCTTCGTCCCTTGAGCCCTGAATTGCTCATCGACGTTAGTGTCGTCGCCGCAGACCCGCTCTCCTCCGTGGACAGCCCCCTTCGCCGCATAATACTCGGTATGGATCCCTACACCATGCTCGCCAAGTCCTCCTTTACGTGTAGCTCGGTCCAATTCGTATTTGGCGTTCGGATACCGCCGATTGACCACCTCGCCGGCGTGCTCCGCCGCAACTAGGGGGCGGCGCCACCGTGCGCGACGACGGATTGGGGGAAAAGGTTTGGACCGTAGGATTTGGCGTCAGCGGCTGCGATTAGAACTAGGACACCGGTTCGACCTGATTCGTTCCGGATCGTTTGATCAGGATCGGACGGTTGCGGAACGATCTGGGTATTTTAAAATCCTGGGCGTCCATTAAAGATCCAGTGGCCCCTATTCCATACCGGTTCAAGTGATAGATCTTTTAATCCTAGCCGTCGGTTTCAGATCGGGCGGCTGCAGTGCAAGGATACCCCTTCGGCCCAACATTTTGCTAAAGAGCCCCTGCGTTTAGTTGAAATAGAACCCGCCGTCCCTCGCTACTGTACTCTGAGTCTCGGGTTTCTTGTGCTGTGGCCCCTGACTTTTCCAGGATTTGGCGCCCAGTCCAGATAACAGAGAAAATTAGATAATCAATATTAGAAATTGATTTTTAGTATAAAAATAAATCTTAAAACTTGTATAATTCATATTTAATTCATTTTAACTCCAAATTAAGTCATTCCAGTTGCAATAATTTTGTTATAATATTGTCTATCACCTAGTGCCTCTATTTAGCCATGAAACTTGAACTAAAAATGTTCATTTGAGATTAATCTATTCTAAATACCTAATAACTTCAGAAATCCATAACTTAAAATCTATAACTCCAAAATTAAAGATTCCTATTCCTGTGATCTTATTTCAATATGTAGTTTATTATTATGTATTTTACATATATGTTTGGTGTAATGTTAATTTTGCCTATACCATATTTGTTTGTATTGCTACGACTAGCGTGAGGACACGTGTCATCTGAAGAGCAAGTTGGTACCTGGAATCTCAAGTGCCAGGCAAGTTGTGCCCTTGATCACTTCTTTTACCCACTCATGTTCTAATTAATCATAATGATCTGCATAGGTTAATTTGATGGGACCTAATAGGTTACCCTAGTTTGTCTATCTTTATGCCTTGTTTACCACTAAACTTTCTGGGTAGTACTTGCTAGTGCTATATGTGGATTTGGGCATTGAGATACATATTATTTATACTTTTGTTATCAGTTGTTATTTACTGTTCATGATAAGATCATTATGTTAATTGGAACATGGAGCGACCACCCGGGAAAACAGTGCTACCACAAGGGTTTAATGGGACGCCCTTGGCTGATTAATTAGGAAAGCTAGTGGAAGACTACCTTACCCGAAAGGGGCAAGGGCAGTAGGGGAGTGGTCAGTGTAGGGAGGCCCTCGGGAGGATTTTGCTGCGATGGCGGTCCTGCAAGGGATTCCTGCATTGGAACTTCCTATAAACTGTAGCGGGTTTTCTGAAGCTAGTGGAACTTTGTAAAGGCCTCGTAGTGTTACCCTGCCTCGCCTCCTCGGTAGAGGTGTATGGGATTGGCCGTCTCTTGGCAGATGGGTAACACGACTTGTGGGTAAAGATGTGCAACCTCTGCAGAGTGTAAAACTGGTATACTAGCCGTGCTCACGGTCATGAGCAGCTCGGACACTCACATGATTAAATTATGGAACTTAAACTCAAATTGTCATATGCATTGCATCGCAGGTGAAGTTGTTACTTTTGTTCTACTATTTAACTGGGTTGGTATTTACTTATACTTAGTAACTGCTAATAAAATTTTGACCAACTTTAAAAGCAATGCTCAGCTCTAACCATCTTCTTTGGTAAGCCTTACACTTCACGTGAGCTCCCACCTTTGGCGAGTTCATGCACATTATTCCCCACAACTTGTTGAGCGATGAACGTATGTGAGCTCAATCTTGCTGTCTCACACACACCACAGGTCAAGAGCAGGTACCACAGGATGAGGCGCATGGAGGATGCTGCGATGTGTCGTGAGAGGTCTAGGTCGTCGTCTCCCAGTCAACTTTGGGTTGCTGGACCGTTGTCTCCTTATAATGTAATTATTTATTTTGTATAGAACTCCTGTTATATAGTAAAGATGTGACATTCGATCCTGTGCCATGATTCATCATATGTGTGAGACTTGGTCCCAGCACACCTGGTGATTATGTTTACGCCCGGGTTTTGGACCCCTAAAATCCGGGTGTTACAGGAGAGCAACACACGCAAGACTTAAATCCGCAGCACACACGCACACAAGCCAAGACTTGAGCTAAAAACACAGCACAGGGAGTACGCAACTCAAACGGAGCTCAAATCACTAACACAATCGATCAAATGCATGGAGGCAAAGTCTGGGAGTCTTAGAATGTTTTGCGCAAGCTTGGTGTACTGCTCCATGTGCCTAGGGGTCCCTTCTATAGCCCCAAGGCAGCTAGGAGCCATTGGAGATCATCATGGAAGGTTATCCTTGCCTTCTGTCGAGTGGCGCATCGGACAGTCCGGTGTGCCACCAGACAGGTCCTCTAGACTGTCCGGTATGCAATATCCTTCCAAATTTGGCATATCCGACCGTTGCTCCTCTGGGCTAATTAGCGCACCGGACACTGTCTGGTGCACACCGGATAGTCCGGTGCACCAGCTCACTGTTGGAGCAGTCCATGTGTCACCCGTAGATTGCGTGGCCGACCGTTGGCGATGGCGACCGTTGGCTAACCGGACCGTCCGGTGCAGCACCGGACAGTCTGGTGCACCACCGAACAGTCCAGTGAATTATAGCCACGTCGCCTCCTTGCTTTTCCCGAGAGCGACGAGTTCGCCGCGGATGACTCACCGGACAGTACGGTGCACCATCGGATAGTCCGGTGAATTATAGCTGTACGCCTGCGTCGCTTCCCGAGACCGGCTACTTCACCGGAGGCTTGCCTGGGGCACCGGACACTGTCCGGTGCACCACCGGACAGTCCGGCGTGCCAGGCCGAGCTGGAGTTTGTTGTACACAGCCAACTCATTTCCAGTTTACTTCTCTCCTCGGCACTGTTTCTAGCACTTGGATAACTATGTTAGTACTCAAAAACAATTCACTAAGTCTAGAAACATACCTTGTCTTTGATTTGCACCTTTTGCTTGTTTAGCTCATAAGAGTTCAAACCATTTGTGTTGGACACTTAATCACCAAAACAATTATAGAAATGGCCCAAGGGCACATTTCTCTTTCAATCTCCCCCTTTTTGATGATTTATGCCAACACATCAAAAAGCAACAAAAAGAGTGCAACATCAATTGCAATTGAAGATCAAATTATTTTTGCTTATGCTTTAGCATATTTGGATCACTCTTTGCCACCACTTAGTTTGTTTTTGCAAATCAAATTATTTTTTCTATCTCTAAGTCAAACACACTTGTTTGGGCAAATCGAGAGATATTCCAAGAAAATTCGATCAAGTGCCAAAAACTCCCCCTTTTCCCATAATCAAAATTTTCCCCCATAAGAGACCAAATTTTGCAATAAGAGTGTTTTGGAAAAATCAAAAAAATTTCTAACTCTATTATTTTTGAAGTTCACAAGTGGTAGCTGATCCATTTGCTTTGACCTTAATTTCTCCCCCTTTGGCATTAAGCACCAAAACGAGATCATTTTTTGACCTTTAACCCCATTGCCTCACCAAAAATGCAAATTAAAAGCAAAAAGGCAATGAGATTGCAAGTATGAACCTGGAAGTAAGTACACTAATACCGGAGTGCAGTGGAAGTCTTTTCATCGTCCAAGTTCACTTTTCCCTTTCAATGCACCTTTGAGACTATCTCAAGTGGACTCAAACAAACATGTTAGTCTCAAAGGGTCAAGTTGTAGCACATCTCCCCCGTAATATGTGCATCATTCGCATATGGACTTGTGAGGTCCAGGGATCACTTGTACAACTTGAGCACCATAAATAACAATAATTGATTGAAATGCACAAAGGAACATGATTAAAGGCATATAACACATGTATGTTGTCTATCAATCCAAGTTACGTGAATCTAAGACATTTAGCTCACTACGCAACCTGCAAAACCTTTTCTCTTCTAAAGGCTTAGTGAAGATATCGACTAGCTGGTTCTCGGTGTTAATATGGTACACCTTGATATCTCCCTTTTGCTGGTGGTCTCTTAGGAAGTGATGCCGGATGTCTATGTGCTTAGTGCGGCTATGTTCAACCGGATTATCCGCCATGCGGATAGCACTCTCATTGTCACATAGAAGTGGGACTTTGCTCAGATTGTAGCCGAAGTCCCGGAGGGTTTGCCTCATCCAAAGTAGTTGCGCACAACACTGTCCTGTGGCAACATACTCGGCCTTAGTGGTGGATAGGGCAACAGATGTCTGTTTCTTTGAACTCCAGGACACCAGGGACCTTCCTAAGAATTGGCACATCCCCGATGTGCTCTTCCTATCAACCTTGCACCCAGCATAATCAGAGTCTGAATATCCGATCAAGTCAAAGGTAGACCCCTTTGGATACCAGATCCCGAAGCAAGGCGTAGAAACTAAATATATAAGAATTCGCTTAACGACCACAAGGTGACATTCCTTGGGGTCGGATTGATATCTAGCACACATGCATACACTAAGCATAATGTCCGGTCTACTAGCACATAAATAAAGTAATGAACCTATCATAGACCGGTATGCCTTTTGATCAACGGACTTACCTCCTTTGTTGAGGTCAACATGCCCGTCGGTTCCCATCGGTGTCTTCGCGGGCTTGGCGTCCTTCATCCCAAACCTCTTGAGAAGATCTTGAGTGTACTTCGTTTGAGAGATGAAGGTGCCGTCCTTGAGTTGCTTCACTTGGAACCCAAGGAAGTAGGTCAACTTGCCCATCATCGACATCTCGAATTTTTGTGTCATCACCCTGCTAAACTCCACACAAGACTTTTAATTAGTAGAACCAAATATTATATCGTCAACATAAATTTGGCACACGAAGAGATCACCATCACAAGTCTTTGTAAAAAGAGTGGGATCAACTTTCCCAACCTTGAAAGCATTAGCAATTAAGAAATCTCTAAGGCATTCATACCATGCTCTTGGGGCTTGCTTAAGTCCATAGAGCGCCTTAGAGAGCTTATATACTTGGTTGGGGTACCTATCATCCTCAAAGCTAGGGGGTTGTTCCACGTATATCTCCTCCTTGATTGGCCCGATGAGGAAAGCGCTCTTCACATCCATTTGGAACAGCCTTAAAAGAGTGGTGAGCAGCATAGGCTAATAGTATTCTAGCCTAGCCACAGGAGCAAAAGTCTCCTCGAAATCCAAACCTGTGACTTGGGCATAACCTTTTGCCACAAGTCAAGCCTTGTTTCTTGTCACCACTCCATGCTCGTTCTGCTTGTTGCGGAACACCCACTTGGTTCCCACAACGTTTCTCTTTAGACATAGCACCAGGCTCCAAACTTCATTTCTTTTGAAGTTGTTGAGCTCTTTCTGCATGGCCAACACCCAGTCCGGATCCTGCAAGGCCTCTTCTACCCTGAAAGGCTCAATAGAAGAGACAAACGAGTAATGCTCACAAAAATTAGCTAAGCGTGAGCGAGTAGTTACTCCCTTGCTAATGTCACCCAGAATCTGATCGACAGGGTGATTTCTTTGGATCGTAGCTCAGACTTGGGTTGGAGGGGCCATGTGGTGCTTCTTCCTCCATCACTTGATCTTCTTGTGCTCCCCCTTGATCATGCCCTTCTTCTTGCGATACCTGTTCATTGCCTTGAGTTGGGGGATGCACCATTGGGAGGAAGATGGCTGATCTTGCTCCTGTTGTTCATGTGGTCGCACATCACCGATTGCCATCGTGCGCATTGCGGCCGTCGGAACTTCATCTTCATCTATGTCATCAAGATCAACTCGCTCTCTTGGAGAGCCATTAGTCTCATCAAATACAACGTTGCTAGAGACATCAACCAAACCAGATGATTTGTTGAAGACTCTATATGCCTTTGTATTTGAGTCATAACCTAGTAAAAACTCTTATACTGCCTTGGGAGCAAATTTAGAATGTCTACCTTTCTTCACCAGAATGTAACATTTGCTCCCAAATACATGAAAGTAAGAGACGTTGGGTTTGTTACCGGTAAGGAGTTCGTAGGAGGTCTTCTTGAGAAGGCGATGCAGGTAGAGCCGGTTTATGGCGTGACAGGTTGTGTTCACAGCTTCCAACCAAAACCGCTCGGGCGTCTTGAACTCTCCAAGCATCATTCTTGCCATGTCGATTAGCTGCTTTTGCTTGGAGACGGCTTTCGATGCAGGGGGTGACTGTTGTTCCACATGCGGCTCTTGGTTGGGTGGTGGCAGGCACATTGGGGGAATTAGAAGCGAAACAGTTTCCATGCTGGGCTCCACAAGAGCAGAGATAGCACCTAACGTTAAGAATTTTTTTGCCCATTTGAAGGAATCCAACCTCAATAACAGGCCCATGAAAAAAGCAGCCCACACCTTTGGAATAGTGATAGGGACTGAGTTGCTTGGAAGAATACCAGCCCAGGAGTTGAAACACTTTCTAGCCAGGAAATCCTCATATGTTGGGTCAGGGGTCGAGTGCTCCAGGTGCTGCATAAGGCCCACATTGACATTTTCTTCAATTTGCATGTTTAGATCCCCCTGGTCTTGGTTTCCCTCCATTTGCATGCCATCTAGAGGGAAAGCTAGAATGGCCAGCACTGCTTCAACTGGTTCAGGAGCTTCCACCTGAGGGAAGTGAATCCCTTGGGAGATTATGATGTCATTGAAGAATCCCACCGACTCATCTGAAGAAGGCAAATCTTCAAGGCCAGAGAGCTGATAGCTAAATTGCTCCTCAGCATTGTTAACATTCACCACTGGTTTAGGAGGCTGAACCTGCTGAACTGGCCAAGCATCCCACCCAGCATCATCATTATTATCAAGGTTTTCTTCCTCATCATTCCCCCCATGGGAGGTGGAATATTAAGATCAAACTGTAGATTAACAACTAGATGTCCCATCCCAAAAAACTCTGCTGGTAATTGCTGCCCATCATTCGGGTAAGGTGGAACATGGTCTTCATCTTGAGGGAGAGCTCCAAGCATGAATTGTTGCACAACATCACATTGAACAGTCCAAGAAACTCCTTGGAAACCCTCAGCAACCAAAAAAACTATAAATTGGGGAACTTCTTGGAGGGACGTGACTCTAGCACGAACAAGTAGCCTAGTCACATTTGAAGGGTCAGGATCCCACATGAGAACCCTTCCAAAGGAGCTGACAGCATTTTGAATATGTTCATGAGTCTAGAAATCCAGAGGAAAACCAATGAGAAGGAGCCAACATTCATGGTTAAAAGACAGGGCACGCCGATTCTAGGCTACATTATGCCTAATAACAGTAAAAGTAAACCCAAGAGCTTGTTGTGGACCCATTGCCACCAAATTATCTCTATCAAACGCAGATCTAAACCGCACTAAAGCTTGGCCCAAATGGGAGCGCTGGATGCTCCTGACTTGAACATTTCTAAACCCCACTAAATATTCCCGGATGATATCATCAAATATATGAAAGTTAACCTCATGCTCCGGCAGTGGTTGCACTAGGACGATACCCCAATCTTCATGAGTGGTAGGTTGAGGGCGGGTCACTGTACGTACCATGATTTCTCGATGATCAACCTGATGCGCCGTGAAGCCTTGCGGAAGAAAAGGCGCATGATCAACTCTATGTAACGGCATTTCCGCACAAACTTCTTGGCGAGCAACCAGCTTAGTCGATGATCGCTCCGCACGCAAGTGCGGACGAGGGCGCGACGAGCTCTTCCTTGGGATCGAAATGGAAGAGGGTTTTGTGAAAGTGAGAGCTCCGTGGAAGAAAGGACACTTCTCGAGGAAACCGCTCGTGCAAGCTCACCAAAACTATTATATCGAGGCGGGGACGAAGGCCCACCAGTAAGAGAGAGAGAGAAGAAGACCTAAACTAAATACGTGGGGAAGAGTTCCATTTTGCATTCTCAAACTTACTAAGGAAGGAATCAAAAGACCATCTACAATTTTGTCCTGAAATCCCGAAAATTTGCTGATTACCGATAGAATTAGAAGGTCCCAAACTATTACAAAAATCACGCATCCCTGAATTGAGGGGCATTATTTTGGGTGAACTGGATGCCTGCCCAATAACCTCCTGAGAATGAGGATGCAAGCCCAATAATTTCTTGGGCCGCCAAAAGAGCTTCTGGGGGGCCCAAGGATGAGAGCTAGAATCTCGTAAGGTTGGCAGATTAAATTGACTCTTAATGCCCGTTACTTATTCTTGAATAATTTTGAATTTGAAAATATCTAGAAACCCCTGCCACCGCAGCGTGGGTTCTTCGCCGTGTTCTTCGATGACCGAGAAGAATAATTAAACAGAAAACTAGTCCAAACATTGGAGGGTTGCTTCATATACAAAATCCTGTTGAAAACTGAAGATCTTGACCTTGCAGCTGAGTTCGAGAGCCCATAAATATCCGAACGCCCCAGAGGCATAGTATTGCACCCGACAGGGCGGGTTTACGAACAATATCAGCAAAGGAAACAAACTTTTTACGATGCCGGGAAACCATCTTCCAAGACTTTGATTCTTCCTCAGCGAATAATTGCCACTCTCTACCTAGTCTAGACCGCCAAAGTTCCACAAGTGCAAATACGCTTTGAACGACAAACATTCATATGATCTTAACCAATAAAATGCAAATCCCACATCTTTACAAGAAAGCGAGAAACGAATGACCCGATCTGATAGAAGAGAAACTCTGAAATAATCCGCTGCTCCACCAATAAAGGATTGAAGGAGAAACCCAACTGACTCTGAATTTAGGCATAAGGTGCACCTACCGAAGGAGATAACTAGAAAAAACTAAGAGAGATCAATGTTACCCGGGAGAAAGTTGATCGGACGATTGAACTTGTTGAAGTTCCATTCCTGAAATCTAAGCCCTTCGGAGAAATCCAAGGCAGAGACACCAGTCCCACCCGGGAGCATCATTCTCTTCGATCCAGTATTATGTTATAATTGTTTTTCCCTTGAAAATAAGCTTTTACCGTTGAAAATAGTTTGTTTTGCGACAAAAACTTATTTTCGACAACTTCATCATGTCGATTGTAATTAGCGAAAATAAGGCTTATTTTAGACGATCTAGAGGCGGCAACCAAAAATGAATCTGGTATCGATATTTTTTGACGGCTACAAAAGGATACGAAAAATAACTTTCATTATTTTCGATGGTTGCTTAGTTTTGGCAGTTTTTGTAGCCACCGAAATTACTCTGGCACTGTAATTTTTGGCGGTCACCTTAATGCCGTCGAAAGTAAGCTATCCGTCGAAAATTATTCTGTGCAGGAAATTAAAATTTGCTCTAATTTTACATTCTTTCACAGATACATCATATACATACAAACAATATATCACATTCAATCACATCACAGATATTACCATAATCAAGGCACATGACTTCTACAAATTTCATCCATTCAACAAGTTTTATTCAACAAGTTCATCTATTCCATCAAGTTTCATACATTCATCAATAATCCATACGATACAAAACAAATAGATATAAGTATTAAACAGATAAAACAAGCTTTTCTATGGTCACTAAGAGTTGTTGGAGTTGTGTTCGCTACTGCTAGAAGCGAATATATTGTCAATAAATTTCGTAGCCTGATCATCCTGCAATAAAGACCAAAGTCCACATTTAAAGGACAAAATAAATTTATAGCATTATATGTAACCAAATGGATATAGTTATTGAATTCTAACAAAATAATCTCACCCCTAGTTACTGGTGCCACTAATGGAGGAGTAGGATATCGATTTGGCATATTAACTCCAGATCAATAAAATATACAATTTGAAATAGAATAAATAGGTTCGATTGAATATATTCAACTATAACAGAATAAGTATGGTTTAACTAACTAAATTTGTAAAACCAAAGGTATAATTTACTAAGATTGACTAAATGTAGCTAGAATTTGATAAGTTCACCTAGATCGGCTAAATATAACTAGAATTTGCTAAATTTACCTAGATTGGATACCTATATGTAGAATCTGCTAAGTTCGCCTAAATTGACTAAATGTGTTTATAATCGAATAAGTTAAACATAGTTTAAGAAAGTACAACGAACTAGAGCTCCAGAAGGTAACGAAGGATGAAACTAAGGAAACATCAGTGGCGATGACGGGGGCATTGGCGGCAAAAGCCATTGTGGCAAGGCTTGGGGCGCAACAAGCTGCTTTTGCTAAAACATTGACTACAAATACAACATGTTAGTGTTGTTAAATACAACAAATGCTAACTATTATAAAATTAGACTTAAGACGATCCAGAGTAACTACAACGTCAAACAATAACAACATATTGCTTTGTGCGGTGCTATTGGCTACTAGTGCTATCAAAACTCTGAGAGGAAGATCCTCTCTATGATTGGACATCACTCAAGTCAATCACCCCAGTGAGCATAGAGTAGCTTCAAAATTTAAAACATATGAATTTTAGTTATAAATACTAACAAAAACTAAGAAATTATCAGGTTACCATCCATGCGCCTTTCCACCACCATTGGCATGCCCCACCGATGGATCAATCGGTCTATGTCGTCAATCGATGTTGTCGCCATGGCGTCGAACCATCTCCTGTCCATATTGCTCCTACTATTAAAAAACTTAGAATTAAATTTGAATGTTTCAAGACTAATTCTAGACATCTACTAGCTGCAAAGGACCTTAGGTCGTGTCGGGTCCGATCCCCTATGACCCAAAATGTACACGTCAATAGGACATGGCTCAACACTAGTTTCAGCTTCTTGCATATAGCAATTAGTAACAGGAAACACAAAACATGTTCTTGAAATAGTATTTTACATATCTTATCATCCATTGAGTTGTATGTATGCTTCAAACCATTAATAAGGAGTTACTCTTCTTCACGGGCTTCTCTTCTGGAGAAGCCCATAACTGCCGAAAGGCCCAATAAGCATTTGGTCGATCTTCCAACCGCAGGAGTTAGGCCTACACACATGTCAATGTATCAAAATAATAGTAATACATTAAATTAGTAAACCTAGAACCTATTTACCTATAGATACTCCTCGGTCAAGTATGTATCTGAATACTCCAAAAAAATTGTGACTGTCAAATTCTTGATGTTCTTCATAAATGCATTCGTAGAGTTTGAGGATTTCTAAGGCTCACGTTCATGACTCAAGTTTCTATGGGAGTTTTGACGCTGAGGTTTTCATTTAATTATGTTGAACAGTTAAAGACCTTTGTGTCTATTTATCAGAGTGTAATAATGGTTATGTAATTTTATGTTTACATTTTAAACATTCTCTTTTCATATATACACGGATGATGTTGACATATGTGTGAAAATGGATTTTGGCACACATATGTTATGCATTTGGTTTTGTCCTCAAAATCAGGTGTGACAAGGCACCATGAACAATAGACCATGTGGAAGTTGTTAGGAATAAGAGCAGACTATAGTGACTAAAACAAAAAATTAAAATATTTTATGAAGCCTCATCTACACCCCTCTATCTATCTCAAGTGCCTTGTAAAATATATTATAAAATATGTCAAAGGTACCAAGATATAGGGAGCTCACCTAATCAAGTCTAGTTAGAAACGTCACAGAAACCTATGCAATTAGTAAACTAAACACAAGCACCTCCTACCCATACTAGTGAGAAAAGCACAAGCTACACTAGCACACTCAAGTAGTTACACTGCACATGCTCAACTAGAGAGCTACAACTACTTAGCCACAGAAGCTAAGCTAAGTTACTTCGCTTCACAATCTAACTAGCATAAAGAGCATGTAATTAACTACACAAGCTAATTAGCAACACAAGGGAAACAACTACACACTAGCACAAGTAATAAACAAATAAATACAAGCTCGTGATCAAATAGTGCAAACCAATGGAAATGCAAAGGTGGCACAATGATTTTTATTCTGAGATTCAATGGTTTGCAAACCACTAAATCTTTGTTGATGCAAGTATAACATTGTTTCCATTCATCTTGCTAGTGGTGAGCACCAAAAACTTCCTCTCTCCTCCACGAGGAGTGCTCCCAACTAGTGCTCTAGCTAGGGGTGAAAATGATCGAAAATAGTCGGAAATGATATCGTCTATACGGAATGATTGCCGATCGGTCAGAAATTGACTCGGTTTCATAATTAATCTACTTATTTACGACTATAATACAATGTTGATATATATTTGAAATTTAATTTTTCAATACGGTAATTTTCGGAAACGATATTGTGTTTACGGAAACAATGTAGTTACGAGGCCCCAATTATGGGATTTTCGATTACAGTTTTCAGTCCTAGCTCTACCATTTGATCTGTCTGGACCACTTGTTGTTGTACATGCTTTATTTCTACAAGAGTTCGTCTTCATGATCATCCATGAGGCATAGCACAACACCCCCTCACAATGCGGTCTCTACATAGCACCGCACATCCTATGTGCATGCTATGATAGAGCACATAGGCCATCAAGCTATCTAAGATGTGACAATCTCAAGAGTAATAAGAGCATGGCCTTGCAACATGCCACCTAGTGCCACTTAAAGCTAATCACTCAATGCAACACACTAGAAATTTCTCACTCATAATTGGATGAAATCACCACTAAGCATATGTGAGTTATATTGCTAAAACACACCTCCAAGCATGGACACTAAGTCCCAATTGTGTTGACCTTCTCTTCATGACCGATCACCCTCTATTTTTAGAAAGGGATAGCTCAAATGGCCATTGGAGCATTTGCCCTGCACCACAATATGTCTCTAGCGGTCTAACCGCCCCTACTAGCTATTAGACCACAAGTCTCCCAATGGCTAGTCCAGCGCGCCGACCAACATCTCTCTTTTCTCCTAGTAGTAAAATCCCCTTTTAACTAGTTCTTTATGTCTAACGATAATCAGACAAATCATGTGTCAACCAGAGAATACCATGCCCTAACTTGTACCCGCATATCAAAGTACCCCCATGCCTTCGTCCTTCTTCCCATGCAGGATAGGGCATCGTCAGTCCAACCGCCACCCAAAGGGCATGTATAACTCTAAGCCCTTAGGTAGGTTTTTCAAATACAAGAGACATCTAAGAGACTACATGCATGTTTGGTTTGCTGCCTAACTTGTCACACTTTGACAAACTTTTTCTGTCTAAGGTTAGTTCTTCAATTCGGTTGACTAACCTTAGGCAAAGTGTGGCACAGTTAGACGCGAACCAAACATGCCCTACATGATATAACTCTAAGTCTCTAGATAATAAATACATTCAAGACACAATACGTATAGAGAGTCATGTAGAGATGGGCTCTTAGCGAAGAGTCCACCTCTTGATTTTTTTCACTTAGACCCTTAGAGACGCCTCAAAAAACCTTGGGTTGTACATGCCCTTAGACCAATAGGAGCCTGTAATTGTGCTATTTGGTGTAACCATGAGAGCAAGTATAATAAGTTGATATGGATGGGCTACAAGGGATGCCACATTAGATTTATGATGATGCGGAAGAAAAAGAAGTGGAGAGAGAAAAGACAGGTTGCTCATTAGTAGCCAACTAAGTATGGGCTGCTCACGGACTCTAAGACTCTATGTGTGAGAGAGAGATGGACCAAGAATTAAATGTACAGCTTGTATCATGAGAATTATGATATAAATAGGGTTTTAGTTGACCATACGTAACATGACAACATTATAAAATCTACTATAAACTATATTATTAAATCTGCTCTGACCGGTTTCTCCTTGAGGTCAAGATCAGAACAAGCACCACAGGTTGCTGAATTGCTAGGTGCGTCGGTTGGAATGCCAGGCTCACCAGCCATATGGCCCAATAGTTGTACTCGCCACCTTCTTCTCCACCCCTATTTATTGGTGCAAACAACCCAACAAGCATGTCTCATATTCATAATGAACCTCGAATTAAATGGCTTTTAAAAATTCGCTAACTTCAAGTCTTGTCACTTGCTGGTGTTACCATTTTCGATTCATTTCATAAAG
This sequence comes from Zea luxurians, assembly GCA_029449295.1. NCBI lineage: Eukaryota > Viridiplantae > Streptophyta > Magnoliopsida > Poales > Poaceae > Zea > Zea luxurians. The sequence goes on from JAOPSE010000009.1 coordinate 121,701,201, forward strand.
ATTTTTAAACTCATTTCTACCATCATTTAGTTTTAGCAATGTATGTAAAGTTATATCACACAAGTGATGTACTAGATGATCATGAAATAGAATACTCTACAAATAGGCCAAGCTAAAGTTGAATCGAAACAGACCATATGGTAGAGGCTTAGGAGAGGGATGCTGGTGTTGTGTTTTGGGGTCGTGAGCTTTAAAACGAATGGCATACTTCTCCTTCACAATTACAGATTTTATATATGGACTATATTATTCTCCATAAGGTTATCATGTAGAAATTGGTTGTAGTGTGGCGCACTATGGACTGTACACTATTTTCGTCGGCCAAAGACTATTTCTGGCGTTGTAATGGTGTACATGGCTTTGGTGTTTTTCATTAAAATAATGCAAGTTTCATTTTCCTTGCTTTAAGCATGTGCTTTTGCAGAGGCTAAAAGTAGGTTCGAAACTAGTATATCGATTCGATGAGATAATCATCTTAAATTAATGCACTCTTTCTTTTGCAAAAGATAGTGAGTTTTGTTGTTTTTGCTCTCGAAAGGAACTGCAGGAGAGGGCTTGTTGGGATAACAAGGCTAGCATGGAACTTAACAGCAGATTCCACTAACACCCCGTTTGGATCACTGGAATTAAATTCCATTCTAATAATAGTAATTTAGGCATATATCAATTAAGTTAATTCGGTTTTATGCAAAATATATTTGTATACTATTATTAGCAAGATGTCGGAGATATTTATGTGCTACATTTTTACTATAGAAGAGTGAGACGAAGAATGTCATGTAAGTTATAGATTAGAAACTAATTCTAGTAATGCATAAAATCATTTCCCATCCTCCACCCCATGAATTTGAGATAGACTTATATCTGAACTTTAGAAAGTGGTGGAATGTCAAATTCCAAACTAAATAAGTTACTTTATTTAGTGAATTACAATTCCTTTAAAATGAAGGGATCCAAACGCCCTGAGCAACTGCGCGCGACTAGTGCTTATTTCCATGTCAATAGTGTTTGTTAGTGTTTACGAAAAAGGTTATGGATTACAGGTCTAAGAAAAGGCTATGGATTATACTAGCAAATGATAATAATACCGTGTCACGGTTAATTCTTCTAGCGGCTCCGCGTTGTGCTTTAACAGAAAATGGTGAGATTCTGGACATGAAGCATTGCTGATGAGTCACTAGTCACTACTGTCCAATCGTGTGGCTCTGCACTTTTGGGACTTGTGCAGATTGTCGGATCATGATGCATGGACGCTATCATTCACGCCGCATCAGCGGCGACACATTATTTTATAGGGCAGGTGATCATCACCACGCACTCGATTCTGATCGCACAGTACCTAAGCATAAGAATGCATGCATCTCTGACCGAGTCGAACTAAAAACTATACACCTGAAGTACTGTTCCACAACTACTTGTATATAACAATCAAAAGGCATAGAAGCGATGCATCTTTATTGTACTTGCGTTACTTGTTTATATGTATAAAATCGCTAACTGATTTATAATCGATTAAAATAAGTTAAATTATATAATCTCAACAAATTATAATTCCAAACAACCATATTCTCAATAAATCATACATACATAACACAAAAAGAGGAAACATTCGATGGCCTTCTTATTTCAGACGGTCTCAGGACCAGCCGTCGCATATTAAATTTACGTACAATGGCTTTGAGTGACCCTCGAATATAATCTTACATCCGACGGCTAATTTGCTAGTCGTCTGACATAAGCAATTTTAAAGAAACGGCACTAGACCGCATTATTTCACTTTTCACACACGCCCCCACCCAACTCTCTGCCCGACATCGTCGCCACCACTCAACCTCGCTAGCGCCCTGTCCCCTTGCTCGCCGGCGCCCACGTCTGCTCGGCCCCGTCTGCCTCTACGCCGCCACCCCGACCCCGCCATCGGCCAAGCCCACACCCGCACCTAGTGCCTCCGTCGATTGTGCCTGCGTCGCCTCGCCGCTATGTGAGTATTCTTGATTTTGTACAATTTCATAGATGCATGTGTTGTATGCTTTTAGTTATTTTATGTAGAATTAAATGACTTGTATGTTAAATATTGTTTAGTTTGTTATGTCCGATTACCAAATTTGATTATCTAATTAAATTAGCTTGTTTTATTTATTTTAGGTGTGTGTAGATAATTTAAATTTTTAATTTCTGAGGATAATTATTATGCCCTCGAAAATAAGGTCATTTTATATTATTTGTCACACATAACAATTTTATTTTGTATATAATATTGTATTGGTGGTTCATTAGTTGAATTATGTAATAATGCACGATGATTCTAGTTATTCATAGTGTATCGTCGTGTCAACAAACGAAACGTAGGCGTCACCTATTTCGACCCAACACACCTAACATGCAACGTATATGAGGTGTGTTGGGCTAGAATTGTCCCTTTATTGGACAGCTTTGGAGTGACCGACGAAGTTCGTGTTTATGACAAAGGCATTTGCTCCTACGTAGTTTCAACAACATAACCCCTCTGTTCTAAATTTGTGCCATTTTCGGGCATGGAATTAGAGAACAGTGGGGTTATGCTGCCAAAATTTCGCTCGAGCTCATGCCTTGTCATAAATACGGGCTATGTTGATCAATCCTAGGTGGATTTAGGATCTATCCTTTCCAATAGATGTAGGTGCATGATGTCTTTATAATAACTGATGGTTCGTGTATTACTTAACTAATTAAGTTAACATCTCGTATCTAGTATGGCGGAGGATTGTCGATGGATGTATGAAGGTTAGAAGAAGAGAGGTGCTCTATCAAGTGAGTGAGTTTCCAAGACCGACGCTTTTCTTGACCATGCTTTCACTCGGTTAGAGATCGGAACTGACGTTAACTGTGAGAGCACCTAGAGGGGGTGGTGAATAGGTGATCTTGTAAAATTAAACACTAAATAGCCACAAACTTGATTATTAAGGAGTTAGAGTAATCAAGTGGCTGAGGAACACGCTCGTGCGAACAAAGCAATCACAAGAAGCAACACACGAGACACGCAAATTTTATCCCGTGGTTAGGCCAAGTAACACTCGCCTACTTCCACGTTGTGGCGTCCCAATGGACGAGGGTTGCACTCAACCCCTTTCAAGCGATCCAATGATCAACTTGAATACCACGGCTTTCTTCCTTATAGTCTTTCTCCCGTTTGCGAGGAATCTCCACAGATTGGAGTCTCTCATCCTTACAATTTTGTCACAAGAGAATCACAGTAGTAAGAGAGGGAGATGTAACACCCTAAAGTTCGATCTTGTGAAATTAAGGAAAAATTTCCCAAGGGTTTTTAATCAAAACACCTTTCTTTAAAATAATATTCATAATTTCAAAAGTTACTACTCCAATATTTTATATAAATTAAAGTATTCTTGGATTGCAATTATATATAAGAATTATGATTAAACTATTCCTTAATATATAATCTACAATATAATTTATATGTCACTAAAATGTGAACTAGTCCCTATTTTATGATTGGAATCATGTATAAAATAACTAAAACAACTGTATATAAATAATAATAACAATATAAAGTTTTTCACTCATGCTGATGTTTTATTTGTGCAACTAAAAGTAAAAATAAAATGTGGAATGTAAACTTGAGTTTGGATTTTGAAAATAGAAATTAGAAAAGTGAAAGAAATAAATATTATGTAGAGAAAAATAAGTAAACAAAGATATATGATTCCTACACTAGGGTTTGAATTGGTATAATTTACTCAAAGGTGAAGCTCATAACAAACTTTGAATTTAAATTTGAATTCAAACTGAATTTGGGAATAAGGAAAAATAAGAAAATAAAAAGGAAAAGGTTAGAACGCTTACCTGGGCCCTGAACCTCAATTCGGCCCACCTTTCCTTCCCCTCCGCGCCAGCCCATCTCTACTTGCTTCCCTCCACTGGCTGCAACAATGACATGTGGGCCCCGATGGCAGCCAGCTCCCTCCCGCGCGACATCTATTGACGATCTCTGCGATGTGGGCCGCATCATCAGCCATCGTTTCCCCGTCACACGCGCTTGGTCACTGACCGGTGGGTCCACCTTGTCAGCCGTCTTCCTCCCGGACTCCACGGCCGAGCTCAACAGAAGTGCATGCGATATACCCGCCGACCAACCAACGGAGTCCGTGAAATCGACCTTCTAACCAACCGGCCGAGATCCTCGTGCCTGCCTGCCCCTATTTAAGCACCGATCGAGGCGTTGCCCTCGCTCCATCTTCAGCCGACCGTGAGCCCCCATTGCCGCCGCGGTGACGGAACTCAGTCCGCCGCGTACTAAGTGCCTCCCGCCGTCGATTTGCCCTCCGTTGAGCGTGCGGGTTCACCCCCCGTGATCCCTTGAAGCTGTTGCGGGGACCTCACGGGCTTGTCTTCGTCCCTTGAGCCCTGAATTGCTCATCGACGTTAGTGTCGTCGCCGCAGACCCGCTCTCCTCCGTGGACAGCCCCCTTCGCCGCATAATACTCGGTATGGATCCCTACACCATGCTCGCCAAGTCCTCCTTTACGTGTAGCTCGGTCCAATTCGTATTTGGCGTTCGGATACCGCCGATTGACCACCTCGCCGGCGTGCTCCGCCGCAACTAGGGGGCGGCGCCACCGTGCGCGACGACGGATTGGGGGAAAAGGTTTGGACCGTAGGATTTGGCGTCAGCGGCTGCGATTAGAACTAGGACACCGGTTCGACCTGATTCGTTCCGGATCGTTTGATCAGGATCGGACGGTTGCGGAACGATCTGGGTATTTTAAAATCCTGGGCGTCCATTAAAGATCCAGTGGCCCCTATTCCATACCGGTTCAAGTGATAGATCTTTTAATCCTAGCCGTCGGTTTCAGATCGGGCGGCTGCAGTGCAAGGATACCCCTTCGGCCCAACATTTTGCTAAAGAGCCCCTGCGTTTAGTTGAAATAGAACCCGCCGTCCCTCGCTACTGTACTCTGAGTCTCGGGTTTCTTGTGCTGTGGCCCCTGACTTTTCCAGGATTTGGCGCCCAGTCCAGATAACAGAGAAAATTAGATAATCAATATTAGAAATTGATTTTTAGTATAAAAATAAATCTTAAAACTTGTATAATTCATATTTAATTCATTTTAACTCCAAATTAAGTCATTCCAGTTGCAATAATTTTGTTATAATATTGTCTATCACCTAGTGCCTCTATTTAGCCATGAAACTTGAACTAAAAATGTTCATTTGAGATTAATCTATTCTAAATACCTAATAACTTCAGAAATCCATAACTTAAAATCTATAACTCCAAAATTAAAGATTCCTATTCCTGTGATCTTATTTCAATATGTAGTTTATTATTATGTATTTTACATATATGTTTGGTGTAATGTTAATTTTGCCTATACCATATTTGTTTGTATTGCTACGACTAGCGTGAGGACACGTGTCATCTGAAGAGCAAGTTGGTACCTGGAATCTCAAGTGCTAGGCAAGTTGTGCCCTTGATCACTTCTTTTACCCACTCATGTTCTAATTAATCATAATGATCTGCATAGGTTAATTTGATGGGACCTAATAGGTTACCCTAGTTTGTCTATCTTTATGCCTTGTTTACCACTAAACTTTCTGGGTAGTACTTGCTAGTGCTATATGTGGATTTGGGCATTGAGATACATATTATTTATACTTTTGTTATCAGTTGTTATTTACTGTTCATGATAAGATCATTATGTTAATTGGAACATGGAGCGACCACCCGGGAAAACAGTGCTACCACAAGGGTTTAATGGGACGCCCTTGGCTGATTAATTAGGAAAGCTAGTGGAAGACTACCTTACCCGAAAGGGGCAAGGGCAGTAGGGGAGTGGTCAGTGTAGGGAGGCCCTCGGGAGGATTTTGCTGCGATGGCGGTCCTGCAAGGGATTCCTGCATTGGAACTTCCTATAAACTGTAGCGGGTTTTCTGAAGCTAGTGGAACTTTGTAAAGGCCTCGTAGTGTTACCCTGCCTCGCCTCCTCGGTAGAGGTGTATGGGATTGGCCGTCTCTTGGCAGATGGGTAACACGACTTGTGGGTAAAGATGTGCAACCTCTGCAGAGTGTAAAACTGGTATACTAGCCGTGCTCACGGTCATGAGCAGCTCGGACACTCACATGATTAAATTATGGAACTTAAACTCAAATTGTCATATGCATTGCATCGCAGGTGAAGTTGTTACTTTTGTTCTACTATTTAACTGGGTTGGTATTTACTTATACTTAGTAACTGCTAATAAAATTTTGACCAACTTTAAAAGCAATGCTCAGCTCTAACCATCTTCTTTGGTAAGCCTTACACTTCACGTGAGCTCCCACCTTTGGCGAGTTCATGCACATTATTCCCCACAACTTGTTGAGCGATGAACGTATGTGAGCTCACTCTTGCTGTCTCACACACACCACAGGTCAAGAGCAGGTACCACAGGATGAGGCGCATGGAGGATGCTGCGATGTGTCGTGAGAGGTCTAGGTCGTCGTCTCCCAGTCAACTTTGGGTTGCTGGACCGTTGTCTCCTTATAATGTAATTATTTATTTTGTATAGAACTCCTGTTATATAGTAAAGATGTGACATTCAATCCTGTGCCATGATTCATCATATGTGTGAGACTTGGTCCCAGCACACCTGGTGATTATGTTTACGCCCGGGTTTTGGACCCCTAAAATCCGGGTGTTACAGAAGTGGTATCAGAGGAATGTTGACTCTAGGACGAAACCTAGATAGAACTGGACAACCATTCTCTACTTACCTTTGCTACTCTGATTCTTTTCTAAACTTATCTTAATCTTTTCTCATCTATTTCCGCTTTACTCTGATTATTCTTACCTTTTCACTTCTAAAGACAAACTTGGATTTCACACCTTGAAATCCTGTGACTGAAGTGACCTTTAGGAATAGGAGACCTAATTCTAGGAACAAAAACAAAACTATTTTTATAAGTGTCTATGTATTTGAATGTTTGCTCTTATGAAACATGTCTGATTTGGATCTTTGTTTGAGTGTGATGGGTTGTGGATCAATGTCCACAACTACATCTGCATATACAACTAGGCATAAAGGATAGCATTTGTAAAATAACTAGACAAACTAAATTATCCCTCAATAAAGTATCTAGCCTAACAATACCCATCTTATCTTAAAGATTCTCCCTTATCTTAAATAGATCCATCTCATCTTAAAAGATACTCATCCTATCTTGAAAAGATTGTATCTCATCCTAATAAATCTAACTGGTCTCAAAAGATTCTATCTTATCTTTATGGATCCATCTTATCCTAATAAGCATACTTATTCACCCTCGTTTAAACAACCATGATCTAATGCAAATTAATTATATCTTATCTAGTCAAACTAGTCATACCGGTCTAATCTAGATCCCATCTAATCTAATATGATCTAATCTAATGTGGTCTACTTAAACATATTAGTGATACTGGTAGAAGTGATTAAACCCTACTAGCCATGTATTAACCTAACCTAGAACCATGATGAATGGTATAACCTTTCTATTCCCACCTAACAACAAACAAACTTTTAAACCTACATCTTGTAGTCTATCTCCCCCATATATATATCTCTCATCTTGACAGATACTATCTTACCCTTGGATATTCACCTTATACGACTGGTTACCCCAATCTGGACATAAAACAAAGATTAAGCCCTACTAAAGAATCTTCAGATTATAACCAGCTACTAGCTTATTCATTCCGCTTATTGAATAATTTCCTTTGCAAAGCTATTACCATATGCTTCTAACTTTCATGGTCAATACCAGGAAAGGAAAGATTATCACGTAACAGCAAACAGAAATGAATCCTTCAAATCCTCCACCTGTTGAAATCGATCAAGTGGTTGCTGCCCAAAGACTGGTAATACAACAATTAACAGACCTGGTGACCGAGATGCAAAATCAGATAAGACAAGAACGCGAGGAAATACGTCAGGTCCGCCAAGAAATAAGGCAAGCACGGTTGGAGAGACAACAACAACCTCCACCACCACCACCAGCTCCACCAAGTTACATAGATATAAATTATGATGATTTGTAAGATCTAGATGTTGCTATAGTTAGTAGATGATATGATATTGTTTTAGAGGGAATAATAAGGTCTATTGACCCTATGTTTTGTTAAAGAATTATACCTCATGCTGAGATTTCTTTGTTTGTGCATATGTTCCGAGAACAATATGAGTATACATCCCTTTTCTTACAAATCTCGAGGACGAGATTTCTGTTAAGGGGGGTAGGATTTGTAACACCCTAAAGTTCGATCTTGTGAAATTAAGGAAAAATTTCCCAAGGGTTTTTAATCAAAACACCTTTCTTTAAAATAATATTCATAATTTCAAAAGTTACTACTCCAATATTTTATATAAATTAAAGTATTCTTGGATTGCAATTATATATAAGAATTATGATTAAACTATTCCTTAATATATAATCTACAATATAATTTATATGTCACTAAAATGTGAACTAGTCCCTATTTTATGATTGGAATCATGTATAAAATAACTAAAACAACTGTATATAAATAATAATAACAATATAAAGTTTTTCACTCATGCTGATGTTTTATTTGTGCAACTAAAAGTAAAAATAAAATGTGGAATGTAAACTTGAGTTTGGATTTTGAAAATAGAAATTAGAAAAGTGAAAGAAATAAATATTATGTAGAGAAAAATAAGTAAACAAAGATATATGATTCCTACACTAGGGTTTGAATTGGTATAATTTACTCAAAGGTGAAGCTCATAACAAACTTTGAATTTAAATTTGAATTCAAACTGAATTTGGGAATAAGGAAAAATAAGAAAATAAAAAGGAAAAGGTTAGAACGCTTACCTGGGCCCTGAACCTCAATTCGGCCCACCTTTCCTTCCCCTCCGCGCCAGCCCATCTCTACTTGCTTCCCTCCACTGGCTGCAACAATGACATGTGGGCCCTGATGGCAGCCAGCTCCCTCCCGCGCGGCATCTATTGACGATCTCTGCGATGTGGGCCGCATCGTCAGCCACCGTTTCCCTGTCACACGCGCTTGGTCACTGACCGGTGGGTCCACCTCGTCAGCCGTCTTCCTCCCGGACTCCACGGCCGAGCTCAACAGAAGTGCATGCGATATACCCGCCGACCAACCAACGGAGTCCGTGAAATCAACCTTCTAACCAACCGGCCGAGATCCTCGTGCCTGCCTGCCCCTATTTAAGCACCGGTCGAGGCGTTGCCCTCGCTCCATCTTCAGCCGACCGTGAGCCCCCATTGCCGCCGCGGTGACGGAACTCAGTCCGCCGCGTACTAAGTGCCTCCCGCCGTCGATTTGCCCTCCGTTGAGCGTGCGGGTTCACCCCCCGTGATCCCTTGAAGCTGTTGCGGGGACCTCCCGGGCTTGTCTTCGTCCCTTGAGCCCTGAATTGCTCATCGACGTTAGTGTCGTCGCCGCAGACCCGCTCTCCTCCGTGGACAGCCCCCTTCGCCGCATAATACTCGGTATGGATCCCTACACCATGCTCGCCAAGTCCTCCTTTACGTGTAGCTCGGTCCAATTCGTATTTGGCGTTCGGATACCGCCGATTGACCACCTCGCCGGCGTGCTCCGCCGCAACTAGGGGGCGGCGCCACCGTGCGCGACGACGGATTGGGGGAAAAGGTTTGGACCGTAGGATTTGGCGTCAGCGGCTGCGATTAGAACTAGGACACCGGTTCGACCTGATTCGTTCCGGATCGTTTGATCAGGATCGGACGGTTGCGGAGCGATCTGGGTATTTTAAAATCCTGGGCGTCCATTAAAGATCCAGTGGCCCCTATTCCATACCGGTTCAAGTGATAGATCTTTTAATCCTAGCCGTCGGTTTCAGATCGGGCGGCTGCAGTGCAAGGATACCCCTTCGGCCCAACATTTTGCTAAAGAGCCCCTGCGTTTAGTTGAAATAGAACCCGCCGTCCCTCGCTACTGTACTCTGAGTCTCGGGTTTCTTGTGCTGTGGCCCCTGACTTTTCCAGGATTTGGCGCCCAGTCCAGATAACAGAGAAAATTAGATAATCAATATTAGAAATTGATTTTTAGTATAAAAATAAATCTTAAAACTTGTATAATTCATATTTAATTCATTTTAACTCCAAATTAAGTCATTCCAGTTGCAATAATTTTGTTATAATATTGTCTATCACCTAGTGCCTCTATTTAGCCATGAAACTTGAACTAAAAATGTTCATTTGAGATTAATCTATTCTAAATACCTAATAACTTCAGAAATCCATAACTTAAAATCTATAACTCCAAAATTAAAGATTCCTATTCCTGTGATCTTATTTCAATATGTAGTTTATTATTATGTATTTTACATATATGTTTGGTGTAATGTTAATTTTGCCTATACCATATTTGTTTGTATTGCTACGACTAGCGTGAGGACACGTGTCATCTGAAGAGCAAGTTGGTACCTGGAATCTCAAGTGCCAGGCAAGTTGTGCCCTTGATCACTTCTTTTACCCACTCATGTTCTAATTAATCATAATGATCTGCATAGGTTAATTTGATGGGACCTAATAGGTTACCCTAGTTTGTCTATCTTTATGCCTTGTTTACCACTAAACTTTCTGGGTAGTACTTGCTAGTGCTATATGTGGATTTGGGCATTGAGATACATATTATTTATACTTTTGTTATCAGTTGTTATTTACTGTTCATGATAAGATCATTATGTTAATTGGAACATGGAGCGACCACCCGGGAAAACAGTGCTACCACAAGGGTTTAATGGGACGCCCTTGGCTGATTAATTAGGAAAGCTAGTGGAAGACTACCTTACCCGAAAGGGGCAAGGGCAGTAGGGGAGTGGTCAGTGTAGGGAGGCCCTCGGGAGGATTTTGCTGCGATGGCGGTCCTGCAAGGGATTCCTGCATTGGAACTTCCTATAAACTGTAGCGGGTTTTCTGAAGCTAGTGGAACTTTGTAAAGGCCTCGTAGTGTTACCCTGCCTCGCCTCCTCGGTAGAGGTGTATGGGATTGGCCGTCTCTTGGCAGATGGGTAACACGACTTGTGGGTAAAGATGTGCAACCTCTGCAGAGTGTAAAACTGGTATACTAGCCGTGCTCACGGTCATGAGCAGCTCGGACACTCACATGATTAAATTATGGAACTTAAACTCAAATTGTCATATGCATTGCATCGCAGGTGAAGTTGTTACTTTTGTTCTACTATTTAACTGGGTTGGTATTTACTTATACTTAGTAACTGCTAATAAAATTTTGACCAACTTTAAAAGCAATGCTCAGCTCTAACCATCTTCTTTGGTAAGCCTTACACTTCACGTGAGCTCCCACCTTTGGCGAGTTCATGCACATTATTCCCCACAACTTGTTGAGCGATGAACGTATGTGAGCTCAATCTTGCTGTCTCACACACACCACAGGTCAAGAGCAGGTACCACAGGATGAGGCGCATGGAGGATGCTGCGATGTGTCGTGAGAGGTCTAGGTCGTCGTCTCCTAGTCAACTTTGGGTTGCTGGACCGTTGTCTCCTTATAATGTAATTATTTATTTTGTATAGAACTCCTATTATATAGTAAAGATGTGACATTCGATCCTGTGCCATGATTCATCATATGTGTGAGACTTGGTCCCAGCACACCTGGTGATTATGTTTACGCCCGGGTTTTGGACCCCTAAAATCCGGGTGTTACAGGAGAGCAACACACGCAAGACTTAAATCCGCAGCACACACGCACACAAGCCAAGACTTGAGCTAAAAACACAGCACAGGGAGTACGCAACTCAAACGGAGCTCAAATCACTAACACAATCGATCAAATGCATGGAGGCAAAGTCTGGGAGTCTTAGAATGTTTTGCGCAAGCTTGGTGTACTGCTCCATGTGCCTAGGGGTCCCTTCTATAGCCCCAAGGCAGCTAGGAGCCGTTGGAGATCATCATGGAAGGTTATCCTTGCCTTCTGTCGAGTGGCGCATCGGACAGTCCGGTGTGCCACCAGACAGGTCCTCTAGACTGTCCGGTATGCAATATCCTTCCAAATTTGGCATATCCGACCGTTGCTCCTCTGGGCTAATTAGCGCACCGGACACTGTCTGGTGCACACCGGATAGTCCGGTGCACCAGCTCACTGTTGGAGCAGTCCATGTGTCACCCGTAGATTGCGTGGCCGACCGTTGGCGATGGCGACCGTTGGCTCACCGGACCGTCCGGTGCACCACCGGACAGTCTGGTGCACCACCGAACAGTCCAGTGAATTATAGCCACGTCGCCTCCTTGCTTTTCCCGAGAGCGACGAGTTCGCCGCGGATGACTCACCGGACAGTACGGTGCACCATCGGATAGTCCGGTGAATTATAGTTGTACGCCTGCGTCGCTTCCCGAGACCGGCTACTTCACCGGAGGCTTGCCTGGGGCACCGGACACTGTCCGGTGCACCACCGGACAGTCCGGCGTGCCAGGCCGAGCTGGAGTTTGTTGTACACAGCCAACTCATTTCCAGTTTACTTCTCTCCTCGGCACTGTTTCTAGCACTTGGATAACTATGTTAGTACTCAAAAACAATTCACTAAGTCTAGAAACATACCTTGTCTTTGATTTGCACCTTTTGCTTGTTTAGCTCATAAGAGTTCAAACCATTTGTGTTGGACACTTAATCACCAAAACAATTATAGAAATGGCCCAAGGGCACATTTCTCTTTCAATCTCCTCCTTTTTGGTGATTTATGCCAACACATCAAAAAGCAACAAAAAGAGTGCAACATCAATTGCAATTGAAGATCAAATTATTTTTGCTTATGCTTTAGCATATTTGGATCACTCTTTGCCACCACTTAGTTTGTTTTTGCAAATCAAATTATTTTTCCTATCTCTAAGTCAAACACACTTGTTTGGGCAAACCGAGAGATATTCCAAGAAAATTCGATCAAGTGCCAAAAACTCCCCCTTTTCCCATAATCAAAATTTTCCCCCATAAGAGACCAAATTTTGCAATAAGAGTGTTTTGGAAAAATCAAAAAAATTTCTAACTCTATTATTTTTGAAGTTCACAAGTGGTAGCTGATCCATTTGCTTTGACCTTAATTTCTCCCCCTTTGGCATTAAGCACCAAAACGAGATCATTTTTTGACCTTTAACCCCATTGCCTCACCAAAAATGCAAATTAAAAGCAAAAAGGCAATGAGATTGCAAGTATGAACCTGGAAGTAAGTACACTAATACCGGAGTGCAGTGGAAGTCTTTTCATCGTCCAAGTTCACTTTTCCCTTTCAATGCACCTTTGAGACTATCTCAAGTGGACTCAAACAAACATGTTAGTCTCAAAGGGTCAAGTTGTAGCACATCTCCCCCGTAATATGTGCATCATTCGCATATGGACTTGTGAGGTCCAGGGATCACTTGTACAACTTGAGCACCATAAATAACAATAATTGATTGAAATGCACAAAGGAACATGATTAAAGGCATATAACACATGTATGTTGTCTATCAATCCAAGTTACGTGAATCTAAGACATTTAGCTCACTACGCAACCTGCAAAACCTTTTCTCTTCTAAAGGCTTAGTGAAGATATCGACTAGCTGGTTCTCGGTGTTAATATGGTACACCTTGATATCTCCCTTTTGCTGGTGGTCTCTTAGGAAGTGATGCTGGATGTCTATGTGCTTAGTGCGGCTATGTTCAACCGGATTATCCGCCATGCGGATAGCACTCTCATTGTCACATAGAAGTGGGACTTTGCTCAGATTGTAGCTGAAGTCCCGGAGGGTTTGCCTCATCCAAAGTAGTTGCGCACAACACTGTCCTGTGGCAACATACTCGGCCTTAGCGGTGGATAGGGCAACAGATGTCTGTTTCTTTGAACTCCAGGACACCAGGGACCTTCCTAAGAATTGGCACATCCCCGATGTGCTCTTCCTATCAACCTTGCACCCAGCATAATCAGAGTCTGAATATCCGATCAAGTCAAAGGTAGACCCCTTTGGATACCAGATCCCGAAGCAAGGCGTAGAAACTAAATATATAAGAATTCGCTTAACGACCACAAGGTGACATTCCTTGGGGTCGGATTGATATCTAGCACACATGCATACACTAAGCATAATGTCCGGTCTACTAGCACATAAATAAAGTAATGAACCTATCATAGACCGGTATGCCTTTTGATCAACGGACTTACCTCCTTTGTTGAGGTCAACATGCCCGTCGGTTCCCATCGGTGTCTTCGCGGGCTTGGCGTCCTTCATCCCAAACCTCTTGAGAAGATCTTGAGTGTACTTCGTTTGAGAGATGAAGGTGCCGTCCTTGAGTTGCTTCACTTGGAACCCAAGGAAGTAGGTCAACTTGCCCATCATCGACATCTCGAATTTTTGTGTCATCACCCTGCTAAACTCCACACAAGACTTTTAATTAGTAGAACCAAATATTATGTCGTCAACATAAATTTGGCACACGAAGAGATCACCATCACAAGTCTTTGTAAAAAGAGTGGGATCAACTTTGCCAACCTTGAAAGCATTAGCAATTAAGAAATCTCTAAGGCATTCATACCATGCTCTTGGGGCTTGCTTAAGTCCATAGAGCGCCTTAGAGAGCTTATATACTTGGTTGGGGTACCTATCATCCTCAAAGCTAGGGGGTTGTTCCACGTATATCTCCTCCTTGATTGGCCCGTTGAGGAAAGCGCTCTTCACATCCATTTGGAACAGCCTTAAAAGAGTGGTGAGCAGCATAGGCTAATAGTATTCTAGCCTAGCCACAGGAGCAAAAGTCTCCTCGAAATCCAAACCTGCGACTTGGGCATAACCTTTTGCCACAAGTCAAGCCTTGTTTCTTGTCACCACTCCATGCTCGTTCTGCTTGTTGCGGAACACCCACTTGGTTCCCACAACGTTTCGCTTTGGACATAGCACCAGGCTCCAAACTTCATTTCTTCTGAAGTTGTTGAGCTCTTTCTGCATGGCCAACACCCAGTCCGGATCCTGCAAGGCCTCTTCTACCCTGAAAGGCTCAATAGAAGAGACAAACGAGTAATGCTCACAAAAATTAGCTAAGCGTGAGCGAGTAGTTACTCCCTTGCTAATGTCACCCAGAATCTGATCGACAGGGTGATTTCTTTGGATCGTAGCTCAGACTTGGGTTGGAGGGGCCATGTGGTGCTTCTTCCTCCATCACTTGATCTTCTTGTGCTCCCCCTTGATCATGCCCTTCTTCTTGCGATACCTGTTCATTGCCTTGAGTTGGGGGATGCACCATTGGGAGGAAGATGGCTGATCTTGCTCCTGTTGTTCATGTGGTCGCACATCACCGATTGCCATCGTGCGCATTGCGGCCGTCGGAACTTCATCTTCATCTATGTCATCAAGATCAACTCGCTCTCTTGGAGAGCC
The DNA here is from genome assembly GCA_029449295.1 of Zea luxurians. Classification (NCBI taxonomy): domain Eukaryota; kingdom Viridiplantae; phylum Streptophyta; class Magnoliopsida; order Poales; family Poaceae; genus Zea; species Zea luxurians. Next base: position 121,716,589 of record JAOPSE010000009.1, read on the forward strand.
ATTAGTCTCATCAAATACAACGTTGCTAGAGACATCAACCAAACCAGATGATTTGTTGAAGACTCTATATGCCTTTGTATTTGAGTCATAACCTAGTAAAAACTCTTATACTGCCTTGGGAGCAAATTTAGAATGTCTACCTTTCTTCACCAGAATGTAACATTTGCTCCCAAATACACGAAAGTAAGAGACGTTGGGTTTGTTACCGGTAAGGAGTTCGTAGGAGGTCTTCTTGAGAAGGCGATGCAGGTAGAGCCGGTTTATGGCGTGACAGGTTGTGTTCACAGCTTCCAACCAAAACCGCTCGGGCGTCTTGAACTCTCCAAGCATCATTCTTGCCATGTCGATTAGCGTCCTGTTCTTCCTCTCTACTACACAGTTTTGCGGTGGTGTGTAGGGAGCAGAGAACTCGTGCTTGACACCTTCCTCCTCAAGATATTCCTCAACTTGCAGATTCTTGAACTCGGACCCGTTGTCGCTCCTTATCTTTTTCACCTTTAGCTCAAATTTGTTTTGAGCCCTCCTTAGAAAGCGTTTTAGGGTCCCTTGGGTTTCTGATTTATCCTGCAAAAAGAACACCCAAGTGAAGCGGGAAAAGTCATCAACAATTACAAGACCATACTTACTTCCCCCGATGCTGAGGTAGGCAATGGGTCCAAAGAGGTCCATGTGAAGAAGCTCCAATGGTCTTGATGTTGTCATCACGTTCTTGCTGTGATGAGTGCTTCCCAGCTGTTTCCCTGCCTGACATGCTGCACAAGGTCTGTCTTTCTCGAAACAAACATTGGTTAGTCCTAACACATGTTCTCCCTTTAGAAGTTTATGAAGGTTCTTCATCCCAACATGTGCTAGACGACGATGCCAAAGCCAACCCATACTAGTCTTAGCTATTAAGCATGCATCTAGATCGGCCTCCTCTTTTGAAAAATCAACTAAGTAGAGTTTGCCGTCTAATACACCCTTAAAAGCTAATGAACCATCACTCCTTCTAAAGACAGATACATCAACGTTTGTAAAAAGACAATTGTAACCCATGTGACACAATTGACTTACAGACATAAGGTTGTACCCAAGCGACTCTACTAGAAATACATTCGATATGGAGTGCTCGTTAGTGATGGCTATCTTGCCCAAGCCTTTGACCTTGCCTTGGTTTCCATCTCCAAAGATGATCGTATCCTAGGAATCCTTATTCTTGACGTAGGAGGTGAACATCTTCTTCTCCCCCGTCATGTGGTTTGTGCATCCGCTATCGATTATCCAGCTAGAGCCCCCGGATGCATAAACCTGCAAGGAATTTAAGCTTGGGTTTTAGGTACCCAGCTCTTGTTGGGTCCTACAAGGTTAGTCAAAATAGTTTTTGGAACCATATGCAAGTTTTGTCTCCCTTGCATTTGGATCCCAACTTCCTAGCAACTACTTTTGCATTTTTACATGAAAGTACAAACGAAGTATTGCAAGCATGATAAATAGTTGAAGGTTCTTTGCACATTCTCCTAGGAACATGAGGCACAACATGATTTTTCCTAGGCCTGCTTCTACCATGAACAAAAATAGAACTAGAGGCAAACATAGCATGTGAATTATGAGCAGCATGATCATAACTCCTATTGTATTGAGAACGACTAGCAACTTTCCTATCATAAATAAATGCATGGTTCCTTTGAGGACTACTAGCCATAGGGGCCTTCCCTTTCTCCTTGTTGAGAATGGGAGTCCTTTGGCTTGTTAAGTTCTTGGTTTCCTTTCGAAAACCAAGTCCATCCTTAATTGAGGGGTGTCTACCAATAGTGTAGGCATCCCTAGCAAATTTTAATTTATCAAATTCAATTTTGCAAGTCTTAAGTTGAGCATTAAGACTTGCCACCTCATCATTTAATTTAGCAATAGAATTAATATGCTTATCACATGCATTAACATCAAGGTCCTTGCATCTATTGCAAATAACTACATGTTCAACACATGATTTAGTTTCACTTGCTTCCTCTAGCTTAGCATTTAATTCATTATTTAAACTCTTTAAACTAGAGATAGATTCATGGCAAGCAGATAACTCAGAAGACAGCATTTCATTTCTCTTAGTTTCTAAAGCAAGAGATTTTTATACACTAACAAATTTATCATGTTCCTCATACAAAATGTCCTCTTGCTTTTCTAGCAATCTATATTTTTCAATTAGAGCATCAATTAATTCATTAATTTTCTCTACTTTGGCTCTATCTAAACCTTTAAATAAACCAGAGTAATCTACTTCATCATTGGAGGATTCCTCATCACTAGAAGAAGTGTACTTAGGAGAATCTCAAATGGTTACCTTTTTCTCCTTGGCCATAAGACATGTATGGCGTTCATTGGGGAAGAGTGAGGATTTATCGAAGGCCGAGGCAGCAAGTCCTTCATCGTTGGAGTCGGAAGAGGAGCAGTCCGAGTCCCATTCCTTTCCAAGGTGCGCCTCACCCTTTGCCTTCCTGTAGTTCTTCTTTTTTCTCCTTCTTCCTGCTCTTTTCTTGTCCCTGGTCATTATCATTATCCGGACATTGAGCAATAAAGTGACCAGTCTTACCGCATTTGAAGCAGGAGCATTTTCCCTTTGTTTTATTTCTGTTGGGGTATTCCTTGCGTCCTTTGAGTGCGGTCTTGAAGCGCTTGATGATAAGTGCCATCTCATCTTCATTGAGTTCGGCAGCCTGCACTTGAGCTACCTTGCTTGGTAGCACCTCCTTGCTGCTTGTTGCTTTGAGAGCAACGAGCTGCGACTCGTAGATGGGTAGTGGACCGTTCAAGGCGTCATCCACGTATCGTGCCTCCTTTACCATCATGCGCCCGCTCACAAATTTTCTGAGTATCTCCTTGGGCGTCATCTTGGTGTACCTGGGGTTTTCATGAATAAGATTGACAAGATGGGGGTCAATTACAGTAAATGACCTTAGCATGAGTCAGACGACATCATGATCTGTCCATCTTGTGCTTCCATAGCTTCGAATCTTGTTGACTAGGGTCTTGAGCCTGTTGTAGGTCTGTGTTGGCTCCTCTCCCCTGATCATCGCGAACCTCCCCAGCTCGCCTTCCACTAGCTCCATCTTTGTGATCATAGTGGCGTCGTTTCCCTCATGAGATATCTTGAGGGTATCCCAGATTTGTTTGGCATTGTCCAAGCCACTCACTTTTTTATACTCGTCCCTGCAAAGAGATGCTAACAACACAGTAGTAGCTTGTGCATTTTTATGAATTTGCTCATTTATGAAAACGGGATTGTCAGTACTATCAAAATGCATTCCGTTTTCGTGACTCGGCTAATGGCTATTAAGTCCAAGTTTGCATTCTCAAATTACTGCTATAAGGAGCTTTTGAACTTGATCAGAGATGTACTTCTGGAGAATCACAAGATGGCAAAAGGGATGTATTAGTCTAAGAAGTTACTCTCAGATCTCGTTATGCATTACGAAAAAATTGATGTCTGTGACAATAACTATATACTTTTCTGGAAGGAGACCGTGAATGAGAAGAAGTGTACAATATGTGATGAGCCGAGATTCGTAGAGGTTGAAAACGATGATGGTGCGGCCATAACAACCGAGGTAGCACATAAGAAGCTTCGTTACAAGCCTCTTATACCTCGGTTGAAACGTTTGTTTATCTCGAAGAATACAACTAGACACATGATGAAGGACCGATGAGGCAACCTGAGGGGGTGAATGGGAGCCACTACAAAATTCTCAACTTGTGACAACTTCACTTGTGACTTGATTCCCAATATAACCCTAAAACCTTAAGGGACTCACAAAGAACCAGATCACTGTGTATTTCAAACCAGTGTTGTTTGAACACGCCAAAACCTAGAAACAGATGAACGCAACTGTCTGTGTTTCTTCAGAGGGTGTGGCAGTGCCGATCCTCAGACTGGTAGTGCCGAACATGGAGTTTTCATCCTGTTTCACTCAAACTTCATGGTTCACCTCTTCTCCCTCGTATCTTGTTGCCTGCAAAATTTGAGATCATTCTAGAAAGGTTATGTAGTCCGACATTGTCGCGCTCACGCACAGCACTACCGCTCGATGAATTTTTCGGACTTCCAGAATTTTTACTAGACCTTTAGGGTCTTCTTTGGAGTTTCTTGTGAAAGTTTGGGTTCAAATCAAGTCTTTTAAATCCCGTTGTGCTTATATTCTTCTCTAGAACTTGGTTGTAGCAGTTAATCGATCCATGGTTGATCTGTTCTTTTGCGGAGTGTTTTTGGTGTCCCTAGATGTTGGATTGGATCGGGGAATCAAGTCACAATGTTCTCGTAGTTCGAGAATTTTTAGTGGCTCTCATTCACCCCCCTCTGGTCGCCTCACCAGTCCTTCAATTGGTATCAGAGTCGGTTAAGGATTTCCCTTTTTTAATCAGTTCAAAATCCATGAAGGCGACATGGAACGTGGTGTTGGCAAGCCAGCATTCTTCAATGGGACAAACTACCCATACGAAAAGATTTGCATGTCTATGTTTCTTCAGAGTATTGGGTATCGAGTTTGGGAGATTTGCCTCGATGCTACTTTTGATGCCCATAGTCCTCGGATCACTCATATTCAGTTGGAGTAACATGATTCGAACAACAAAGCTCGGAATGCTTTGTTCTCGTGCCTCTCACTGCTGAGCTTGAGCAAGTTGGACACTTTGCTATGGCTCACGAGATCTGGTCCAGCCTCGTAAGATTCCATGTGGGCAATAATCATGTAAAGACCAGACTCTTTGAGACATATCGGCGAGAGTGCGAGAACTTTGTTCAGCTGGCTAGAGAGATGATTGACACGATGTTCTCTCGATTCCAGTCAAACGGGAACAAGATGTGTGCCAACAAGGCACATCTTCCCTATGATGATCATGAGAGAGCACTTAAGCTTCTACATGCTCTGGATCGGAGGGTTTGGGAGCTGAAGGTCTCGACAATCATCGAGTCACCTAACTACAAGACTCTCACCGTGGACGAGCTTTTCAACAAGCTCAAGTCCACCGAGATTGACGACCAGACCCGAGCCAAGATTGAGAACCCTAGTGCACCCACCATGGCCCTGGTCTCTGGAGGTGGTTCCTCTCCTAACCCTTCACCTGCTATGTTTGCTCTTTCTTTTTTGTTGACCATCACAGAGGAGCAGGTGAAGAGCCTTAGGGATGAGAAGCTGTCACTTGTGGCCAGTTGGTTCATGTGGTTCCATAACAACCGTATGAGACGGCGGCTGTTGGAACTTGCTCTCCTGGGCAAGTTGATCCAATGGGGAAGTGGAAAGAGTGCAAGCAAAGTTTAACGCGGGATAGCAATTGCTCTGTTAATCTGGCCTCTCACGGGCACTGTACGGGGGTATTTATAGGTACTCGAGCAGCCAACGTCCCAAGGCAAGGACGTTTATGCCCTCGGTTACCCGGGTTATCCCCAGAATATTCCCATAAAGGGAGGTTACAAGCCATCATTATAGAAAAGCTATTACAGATTAGGCCCGTAACACGCTTGTCCACGCGGGGCCCATTACAGTGGGCCGAATTCTGCGTGGGCCTCTGGGCGAGATGAACCCGCGGGATTGGTAGACTTCGTCGGAGTGTAGCCTTCGTCTTGCCGTGGAGAGGACGAAGGGCAACCGTGCCGATCATCTCGCCTTCGTAGGTGTAGCGAGGCGACGAAGGCTTCGTGTGAAGGGTAGCGTCTTCACCTTTGCTCCAACATTTGCCCTCCGAGGGACCAGTTCGACTAAGTCATCTGGTGCCGAAGATGTCGCTAGATGGTGGAGACGCTGCCCTCGCTCGAAGTGGTCCCGCGGTGGTTTTTGATGCGACCTTTGATGGACGTGGCACTGTTGGACTGCGGGTTTCCCGAGGCGTCGCGCTGTGTGTATAAAAAGGGCGGCGCAGCGTGGGCTGACGCTCACCTTTGCGTGCGCCAGGAAACCCTAAACTTTTGAAACCGCTCGCCCGCTCTCCTGCCCTCCTGGTTCTGCTGCATCGAAGATCTGGCCTGCGTCAAGCAAACCGCACGCCGCCGCCGACAGTACGTAGCGATGTCGTCTTCTTCCTCATCTGCTGCAATGCGCCACTGGCCGATTCATCATCCAAAGATACGTTGAGCGATTTGGTGGTGGTGGAGTTGCAGCCGAGCCACACGGTGGAGTTCGGCGTTTTGAGAATTTCCTCGGTTCGCGTGCAGGACAGGCAGCAATTGGGGTATTTTGGGGATGGTGTTGGGCGCGTCCCAGGGGCAGAAGAAATTCCCGAGCCTGAGGGTGAGTTGGTGGTGTTTGAGACGTTCTTCGTTGCTAGCCTTCAAATACCTGCGCATCGTTTTGTGGCGGAGGTCCTGTAGAGGTTTGAGGTCCAGGTCCACCAGTTGACACCTAACGCCGTGGTGGCCCTAGCGAAGTATGTCTAGGCGGTGACTTCGTATGGAGGTCAGCCTTCCGTAGAGGTCTTCACCAAGAATTAATGTCTGCATTAGCAAAAGAGAAAGATTGGAAACAAGATTGCACAGTTTGGATCGTGCACCTTCACGCCGAGGACCGGAAAGACTTCGGCGGAAGTCGTGGAGTTAGTTCCGTGTGCTCGTAATAAGTGGGCAACTAGTGGGATTATTGGTTTTATGTTTCGGAAAGCGAAGTCGAAGACCTCCCGGGGCTCCCTGTGGCCGTGATGTGCTCCCATTATTATGTGGCATTCCCACAATTTGATGTGGTGGAGGATGATGAGGACGAAGGGGCCTTCCGATGCGTAGCTCGCATGAGCAGCGGGCGTGATTTGGTTGAGGAGTTTATTGGTTATGGAGTGTGGCCCCTGGCGCATGGTTGGGTGCTGGGCAAAGTATGCCCTCGCCAGATGCCTACTTTGGGCCAACAGCTAGTGCAAAGTCCGGTCTTCTCTTTGGATCTACACGGACGAGACCTGGCCACGTTCGTTCGTGAAGTGGAGGACGGGGCTGTGAGAATTGTGGGGCGGTATGCGCCGAGGACGGAGAGTCTGTGGAGTTGGGATATCCGAGGGTCCAATGTTCGATTGAATCGGGTCTTCGAGTTGAATCGTTTGTCGTACGGTGGTTACCCTGGAGATGACGCTACTGCGGTTGTTGACCGCCGCGGGAAAAAACCGATGACCGTGGCTGAGGAAGGCCCTTCGCGGGAGGCTGTTCCAGCCACTAAGAGGAGAAAAATAGGTACTGCAGTGAGGGGGTGGGGGTCTCTGATCGTTTTGCTGTGGAGTTGATGGGGACTTGCGTGGCTCTCGGGGGAAGGATGTCTTCGCCCGAGCTCCAGGAGTCTTCGGCGTGAATGCTGAGGGTTACCGGGGGTCGATGGCCAAGGAACGTTCTGATTCCCCATGCGGCCGGCGAGGACATGTTTACGTCTCGTATGGCCCGTGAATTGAAGATTTTTCCTTATGGGCGGAATATTGCTGCTGTTGTATCAGCAGTGATGGAGAAGGATCGTCAAGATGCGGCGTGGAAGCGCTGGGCAATCACTAGGGCCAGGGACCCTATGCGCAAGGTGAAGCAAGCGCGGGGAGGCATGAAGTCTGCCGCCCCTGGCGGCAGCAAACCACCACCGGCGATGAAGCCTGCCTTCCCTGGGTCCAGCAAGTCTTTGGCGGGTTTGAGGGCGGCCGCTTCTGGCGTGGACAAGCCGCCCTCGACCGAACTCGCAAAGGAGCGAAGGCCGCCATCGCCGGTGCGCACCGACAAAGCGGCGGCGGGTGGTGCCGATTTTGATACGGACATTTGCGTGGATGATTACCTCGTTGGTGAGAGTTTTTTTTAGACTAGGTCTTGAGCAAGATTATGGTGCAGGGTCAGATGCGGGGCAGCTGGCTATTGTCCCGTCTCCGGTGGCGGCCACTTCGCCTACGGCGGCGGTTGGAGCGAAGCGCACTTCACAGGACCCATGGTCCAAATTCTGCGCCAGCGGCGAGATTTTGTCGGCCACCGCCGCTAGGGACGTGGCGGGCATTGTGTCCCAGCAGCTAAAACATGTAAGTCGTCTTAGACTTTGTTGGTTCGTTGTTTTGATGTGGTTGCGAATCTGATGTTTTTTCTGTGGCAGGCGGCCACCTTCGCTGACCATGTGGCGTCGGGCGCCTTGTCTTCGGAGTTCGCTGCCGAGAGGCAACGACTAGAGGGCAGGATCGAGCGCCTCCGAGCGCAGCATGTGGATGCTGTTGGGGACAAGTCGGCTACGAAAAATAAGAGCCGTAGGCTGGCGGAGAGGCTGGCGGCTGTGGAGGCCGAGAAGGAGGACCTCAGGCGTCGGTTGGCGGAGGAGAGGAGGGATGCAAACAAAGCTTGTGCTGAGGCGCAGTCTGCGCAAGTCGAGGCCAAGCTTGCGCGGGCGAAGGCCAGTCTCGCCCACCAATGCGCCGAGGAGGTGGAGACGAGGCTCGGCAGCCTGCACGACCGCCTGGACAAGACGGAGGCCTTGACACGTGCGGAGGTCGAGCGGACGCATACTCAGCTTGTAGATGCGTACCGGGAGCTGGGTGCGTGGATCGCGACCTTCGAAGCGCCCGGTCAAGAGGTGGGCCTCCGCTTCCTTGGATGGCTATAGGAGGAGCTGGAGGTGCTCCCGACCATTGTGACGGGCCTCATGTCCTTCGCCTCCCTCGTCACCTGTGAGGGGGCCATGAATGCCTTGTCCCGCGAGGGGTGCGGGCACTTCGAGGCCTTCGACCAGTCTGACGAAGGCTTATAGGGCAAAATCTTCCAGGTCGAGGACCCGGTGCTGAAGCAGTCGGCTAGGGCACTTTTTGATAGGATGTGGGGCCCTCACGGCCGAGAAACTGTCTGAGAGAGGTCCGACTGGGTGATGGATCAAGTAAAGGTGCATTTGTGTGATTATATGTGTGGGTATGTGTGGTTTGCTGAATGGATATGCTATTGCTGTAGATGGCGCATGACGAAGAGGTTGAGGACCTTGGTGATCTGGACAGCACACTGCCCGAGGCGTCGGGGGTGGAGCTGGCGCTGCCATCCGATGCGGGCGAGGGCCCCTCGGTGACCCCCGCGCCGACTGAAGTTGGTGAAGGCCCTGCGCCAGCCACTGTGCTGACGAGTGCGGACGACTCAAAGGTGGTGGCCGAACCAGCTGCCGAAGACCCAGCGGCATCGGCGGGACCTTCGCAGGTGGCGGAATAGGGGCTAAGGAGTTAGATGTAAACTTTTGATTTTGTGATACTGAACCTCGGTTGCTGCGCAGGTTCCGACGTTTGGGCCTGCGCAAGCAACCGCTGCTGGCAATACTGATTTTGTGGCGGCCTCAACCGTAGTGCCTACCGATGATAACTTATTTGGCTCTGTGTCTGAGTGTTTTGAGTCTGATGGTGAATCTGGGAGTTCGTTTTCCTGGACGGAGGAGTCCTCGGATGGAGGCTTGGATTATTTTGCTGTGTTAGATGTGGCTGCAGCGGAGTCCTCGCCGCGTGTGGAGGGTGTAGGGGACCTTCCTAGTGCGAGTGCTGGGTATAGGAGGCGAAGGGTGGTGTCGAAACACAATGTGGGTGAATTTTCGCGAAGTGGTAGGCGCCGTCGGATGGGGATGGAGCGTGGCCGCCTTCGAGTGGGCCGGATTGGTAAACAAGAATTGTTTTCCTCGCCGATTGGGGCGAGCATAGGTGAAGGGGATCTTCGAAATCTTTTTGAGGGTGAGGAATTGAGGATAATGCTGTTCAATTATAGGGAGATGGGTATCATCCCGAAGGTTGAGCCGATGTAGTATATGTTGCCCTCGCTGTGTGTATGTAACTGTAATTTGTACTGTAAAGTGGCCTGTTGGTCGTTTTCACTCGTCTGTGTTGGTCCGGCTACACCCTTAGGCGACTTTTGCACGGGTGTCTTTGATAAAAGACTTCTATTGACGCACTTGTTGTGCTATTCCGGCTGCACCCTTAGGCGGCTTTTGCACGGAGTGTCTTTGATAAAAGACTTCGATTGACGCACTTGTTGTGCTATTTCGGATGCACCTTTAGGCGACTTTTGCGTAGAGTGTCTTTGATAAAAGACTTCGATTCACGCAATTGTTGTGCTACTCCGGCTGCACCCTTAGGTGACTTTTGCGTGGAGCGTCTTTTAAATAAAAGACTTCGATTCACGCACTTGTTGTGCTACTCCGGATACACCCTTAGGCGACTTTTGCGCGAAGCGTCTTTTACATAAAAGACTTCGATTCACGCACTTGTTGTGCTACTCCGGCTGCACCCTTAGGCGACTTTTGCGTGGAGTGTCGCATGCGAGGGTAGTCTGCGCTGCCTCTCGCGGTGACTTCGAAGTGGTCGAATGCCGAAGACCGTCGATGCGGTCTTTTGCGACATGTTGCGTCTGAGTTTGTGTTTTTGCGGGGGATTTTGCAGGTATATTACATGGCTCCGCCTCGTTAAAAACCTCACCCCCTGGGAGGAAAAGAGTGCGGGCCGAAATAGAATTGTTTTGTGGATTACAAGGGCGCGTGGGCCCTGAGGGTTAAACAAAAAATTTGTGGAGATTGTCAATGTTCCAGGAGTGCTCTAAGTCTTCGCCAAATGGCGTTGATTGCGTGTACGCGCTGGGGGATGCCTTCGATTTGACGATGAATGGACCTTCCCATTTTGCTCCAGCTTGCCCCGTGACTCTGTCCGGGTGGGCCAGATGAGTACGAGGTCTCCTTTGTTGAACTCTCTTGGGATGACCATGTTGTCGCGCCAGGCCTTGGTTTGAGCTTGGTATTTGTTGAGGGCCTGCAGGGCGAAGACGCGGTCTCCGTCGATGAGGTCTTTAGACATTGGTTCGTCAACGTCGGGGATTGCTGATGTGCTTGTTCAGGGCGACCCATGCTTTATCTCCTGCGGCGTCATGGCCTCCGATCCATATAATAGACGAAAAGGTGTGAATCCGGTTGCCCGGCATTCGATCGTGTTGAGGGCCCAGACTACTTCAGGTAGTTGGTCGACCCATTTACCCTTCTTGTCGTCGAGAAGCCTTTTCTTGATGGCAGTGAAAATCTTGCCGTTGGTGGATTGCGGGTGGTATACTGAGGCGAAGGCAAGCTTGGTGCCGATGGAAAGGTAGAAGTCTCAGAAGTCCTGGCTATCAAATTGTTTGCTGTTGTCGACTGTGAGCTCGGACGGGACTCTGAATCGGCAAACAACGTTTTGCCAGAAGAACTTCTGGGCAGTCTTCGACGTTATTGTGGATAGTGCCCTGGCCTCGATCCACTTGGTGAAGTATTCGACGGCGACGAAGCTAAACTTGAGGTTCCCTTGAGCCGTAGGTAGTGGCCCAACAATATCCAGCCCCTAGCATTGAAGTGGCCATGTGTGGGCGATCAGCTTGGTGAACTGCGAAGGGTTGCCCGAGCGAGGAGAAAACTTCTGGCAAGCTTCGCACAACTTCGTGACTCGATTCGCAGCACAGATTATAGCGGACCAGTAAAATCCTTGATGGATCACCTTGGCAGCAAGGGCCCTAGGCCCTGAGTGGGAGCCGCAAGTTCCGCTGTGGATTTCGCGTAGGATCTGAATGCCTTCGGTTTCGGTGACGCATTTTAGCATGGGTTGACTGATCCCCTTCTTATATAGCTGGTCCCCGACTAGTACGAAGTTCCAGCTTCGGTGCTTGAGGCGCTTGGCCTCATTAACATCACTTGGGTGGTAGTATCCTTGAAAAAACAGGGTTATTGGGGCCCGCCAATCTTCAGTCATGATGAGGTTGACGATGCAATGGCCTTCGGCGTCGTTAGTTACTTGTAAACCTTCTGGGTTGCGGACGGCTGGTGTGCCAATGATGTGATAGAACACGTCAGAGGGCAAGGACTCGCCTCTGGCCGCTGCCTTAGCCAACGCATTGGCCTCTTCGTTCCTGCCGCGGTCCACATGTTGTAGGGTGAAGCCCTTGAACTGCCTCTCAAGACTGCGAACATCTGTGAGATACTGCATGAGTGTGGGGTCTTTTGCGGAATATTCTTTTTCGACCTGGCTAGCAACTACCTTGGAATCTGTCTTGACTATGCAGGTGGTGACACCGAGCGCTCTCAGCTTGCGAAGGCCTAGGATGACGGCTTCATATTGTGCTATGTTGTTTGTGCATTTGTCGGATTCCAAGGCGAAGCTAAGGCGTGCTGCGTATCTGTGCTTGATGCCTGTGGGCGACGTGATAATTGTAGCTGCGCCTGCCCCCGCATGGCACCATGCACCGTCACAGTGGATGGTCCACACCTTCTCTGGAGGTTCTTCTTGCTGCAGCGTCGGCCCAGTCCAGTCGATGATGAAGTCTGCTAGGACCTGCGACTTGATTGATGTCCTGGGTTCGAAGGTGATGTGGTACCCAGAGAGTTCGGCTGCCCATTTGGCAATTCGAACGGACGCCTCTAGGTTTCTGAACAGTTCTCCTAGTCCCCTGTCCGAGGTGACCCGCACCTTGAAGGCCTCGAAGTAGTGACGCAGCTTGCGTGATGCCATGACGACTGCGTAGGAGATTTTTTCTAATTCAGTCATGTTGCACTTGGAGGTCATGAGGACTTTGGAGACATAGTAGACTGGACATTGCCGGGTCGTGCCCTCTCCGTCTTGCTCTTGGACCAGCGTTGCGCTGACTGCATATGGCGAGGCTGCAATGTAGAGCAGCAGAGGCAACATGGGGTCTGGACTGGTGAGAATTGCCAAGTCTGACAAGTGTTGCTTGAGTGATGCGAAGGCTGCCGCCTGTTCTGGCCCCCATGCGAATTCTTTTGCACTGTGCAGCGTCTTGAGGAAAGGTAGATTCCGCTCCGCGGACTTGGAAATGAATCTGTTAAGGGTGGCTAATCTGCCTGTCAGACGCTAGACATCCCTGGTTGACTACGGAGGTGTCATGTTGATGATTGCTTGAATCTTGGTCGGGTTGGCCTCGATCCCGCTGTGCGACGCTAGGTAGCCCAGTATCTTCCCCTGGCGGACTCCAAAGATGCACTTCTTAGGGTTGAGGTGAAGTCGTGCGTCCCACATGTTTGCGAATGTGTCTGCAAGGTCAGCCAGGTGATCTTCTTTATTTTTGCTTGCGACAACGATGTCGTCTACGTATGTGAAAATGTTGCAGCCCACTTGGCTCTCGAGCACCGTCTTGGTGAGGCGAGAGAAGGTTGACCCAGCGTTCTTGAGTCCCTCCGGCATCCTGATGAAGCAGTACATGCCAAAGGGTGTGATGAAACTGGTGCTGGCCTTGTCTTCCTCCTTCATGTATATCTGATGGTAGCTGGAGAAGTAGTCGAGAAGTGACATGACCTCGCATCCGGCTGCACTATCGACTATCTTGTCGATCCGTGGCAGGAGGAAATTGTCCTTGGGACAGGCCTTATTGAGGCTGGTGAAGTCGATGCACATGCGCCACCTGCCACTTTTCTTTTGTACCATCACTACGTTGGCGAGCCACGTAGGGTAGGCGATTGGTTCGATGAAGTTGGCCTCCAGCAGGCGGTGCACTTCTGCTTTGGCGGCTTCTATTTTTTCGTCGGACATTTTGCGCAATCGCTGCTTTTTTGGGCGCACCGAAGGGTCGATGCCCAGACTATGCTCGATGATGGTGCGGCTGACTCCGACCAGGTCGAGGGTGGACCAGGCGAAGACGTCCTTGTTTCTGGCAAGACAGGAGATGAGTTTCTCCTCGTCTTGCGAAGTCAGGTCTTCGCTTATTACGACCGTTTGCTTAGGCGTCGCCAGATCGAGGGGAACTATCTTCGTTCCATCGTTGCTCTGTAGCTGCGCCTTAACTTTCTCGGCGACTGGGTGGGTTACTTCAGAGACTTCGCGTTGTGTTGTAAGGCAGTGTACATTCCGTTGTCCTAGAACGAAGTCTCTCTCAATATTGCACGCAGTCTATTGGTTACCATAAACTGTTATGACCCCTGCGGACCCGGAATTTTCATGCATAGGTACAGTCCGTGAATGGCCGTTTCGAATTTATTGATGGAGCCCCGGCCCATTATGGCATTGTAGGGATAAACCATGTCGACGATGTCGAAGGTAATCTGCTCACTCCGTGCATTGGGTGCTACGTCGAATGACAGGGGTAGTTCAATCTTGCCCACAGGGAAAGTGCCCTTGCCGCCAAAGCCGTATAGGGGGTTGTCCGAAGGCTTGAGTAAGCTGTGGTTGATGCCCATGCGGTGGAAGGCGTGCAGGAAGATGATGTCTTCCTGGCTATTGTTGTCAACTAGGACTTTGTGTAGGTCCCAGCCAGCCATGCTGCAGTTGATTACCATGGCGTCGACGTGAGGTGCGCTGCGCAGATCAACATCTCTGGCATCGAAGGTTAGTGGCACTTGTGACCACCTCGTTTGCACCACCGGGCCGGTGAGGGCGACATGGTTGACACTCTGGTAGTGATCCCTCTTTTGCCGCTTCGTCTCAAAGTCTATGCTGGACCCTCCGGTGATCATGTGGATGACTCCGCGATACGGCTGATCAGCGAAGTCTTCCTGCTTTGGCGCTGGTGGGTGGTTTTGGTGGTGCGGAGGCGGAGGCGAGGGTCGAAGGACTTGTACTTCCTAATGATGCTGATATGCGTGGTTGGGTGGGTGCTGGATATGGACGTTGTTGTATGGTTGGTGGTGGTGATATGTGTGCGCGACAACTCTTTGATTGTCGGCTGGCTGTGCCCGAGACATTCTATCCTTAGTGGCCTTTGTTTCTGGACAATCCCTTGTTGGGTGTGCGCAGTCTTCTCCGTGAAACAAACAGTAAAATATGCGCGGTTGTTGTGCCCGTCCCTGGCCCCGGCCTCGCGTGCCATTGCCGCGGCCCTGGGGGATATTCTTGACGGCGAGTGGCCTCGCCGACGGGGTGCTGGTTGGCTATGTTGTGCACCTGCTGCTGACTGCGGCTGTCCCGTTCGGAGTCTGACTATGAAGCTCTTGTCCAGGTTCGGCTGGACTGTGGAGGGTCCTTGGGCTTTCTCTAAGACTCGACCTTGCGCTGATGGAGCTCTTCGGATCTGGCGTACTTCTCGAACAACTGATAGAGTTCTTGGAGATTTTTGGGTGGGTCCCTGATGCAGTTGAAAGGGAAATGTGCCCTTGGGCCATTTCTAAGTATTTTGGTGATCAAGTGCCAACACAAATGGTTTAAGTGTGAAACTATGCCAAATGGTGAAAGAAGTGCAAAGTCAACACAAAGGTATGATTCTAGACTTAGTACATTGGTTTTTGTGTACTAACATATTTGTCTAAGGGCTAGAATCAAAGAAAATTCAATCGAAAAAGATTGGCTCGAGCAGCCAAGACTCTGCTCAGTCTGGGTGCACCGGACTATCCGGTGCGCCAGGCTGGCACCTGGTCAATCGGCTGCTCTTGGGTCTCGACGGCGGCGTACGGCTATAAATCACCGGACTGTCCGGTGGTGCACCGGATAGTGTTCGGTGAGTCGGCTGCGGCGAAGTCGTCGCTCTCGGGAACCAAGTCAACAGCGTACGACTATAATTCACCGAACTGTCCGGTGATCCAACGGTCGGCCGGGCCAAGGGTCGGCCGCGCAATTCGCGCGTGACGCATGGCCGAGCCAACGGTCGGATGGGGGCACCGGACTGTTCGGTGTGCACCGGACAGTGTCCGGTGCGCCAATGCCTCCAGGTCTCCAACGGTCGGCTGCGCCAGAATAGGAAAGAAATCTGCGCCGGACAGTGTCCGGTGGTGCATCGGACTGTCCGGTGCGCCAGTCGACAGAAGGCAAGAATTGCCTTCCTAGATTGCTCTCAACGGCTCCTAGCTGACTTGGGGCTATAAAAGGGACCCTTAGGCGCATGGAGGAGTACACCAAGCACACTTTGAGCATCCTTGATCATTCACGCTTTGTCTTTGCGCACTTGTTTGACATTCTTAGTGATTCAAGCTCCATTCTAGTGAGAACTTTGTGATATTCATTTGAGCTCGGGTTTTGGCAGTGTGTGTGCGTATTTTTTGTTGTGGATTTGTGTGTGTGTTGCTTCCCTCCCTTACTCTAGTGCTTTCACTTTGATTCTTATTGTAAGGGCGAGAGACTCTAAGTTGTGGAGATTCCTCACAAAGGGAAAGAGTATAGAAAAGAAGAACACCGTGGTATTCAAGTTGATCATAGGATCACTTGAGAGGAGTTGAGTGCAACTCTCGTCCATTGGGACGCCACAACGTGGAGTAGGCAAGTGTTGTACTTGGCCAAACCACGTGATAAATCCTCGTGTCTCT
Source organism: Zea luxurians (assembly GCA_029449295.1). Classification (NCBI taxonomy): domain Eukaryota; kingdom Viridiplantae; phylum Streptophyta; class Magnoliopsida; order Poales; family Poaceae; genus Zea; species Zea luxurians. Next base: position 121,732,758 of record JAOPSE010000009.1, read on the forward strand.
TGTGCTTGTTCTCACTGTGTCTATTGTGCTTCACAAGAGCTCTCCTTAGCCACTTGATTTTATTGTGCTAACTCCTAATCAAGTCTTGTGGCTTTAAGTTTCAAGTTTTTTACAGGATCACCTATTCACCCCCCTCTAGGTGCTCTCAATTGGTATCGGAGCCGTTCTCTTCAAGAAAGGGACTAATCGCCCGAAGGGATGGATCCTAAGGGAAAGGGAATAGTGATCAATGACAAGGAGGAGTCCTTCATCAATGAGCCGAAAGACAACAAGCCCACTGACTCGGGCTCAAGTCAAAAGAAGAAGGACAGGAGGAAGAAGAGGCATATCAAGAAGATCGTCTACTACGACGACAACGACGAGTCTTCTTCTTCCCAAAAGGACGACACAACAACGACTACGAGAAAAAGAAGACGGTTAATTCAAACTTTTCTTTTGATTATTCTCGTATTCCGCAAAGTTCCAATGCTCATTTGCTTTCCATTCCCCTCGGTAAACCCCCTCACTTTGATGGAGAAGACTACGGATTTTGGAGTCACAAAATGCGTAGCCACTTGTTCTCTCTCCATCCAAGTATATGGGAGATAGTGGAAAATGGAATGCACTTTGATAGTACAGATAGTCCCATGTTCATCAATGAACAAATTCATAAAAATGCACAAGCTACTACTGTTCTTTTAGCGTCATTGTGCAGGGATGAATACCATAAGGTGAGCGGCTTGGATAACGCCAAGCAGAATTGGGACACCCTCAGGATCTCTCATGAGGGAAATGACGTCACCATGCTCACCAAGATGGAGTTGGTGGAGGGCGAACTTGGGAGATTCGCTATGATCAGGGGAGAGGAGCCAACCCAAACATACAACAGGCTCAAGACCCTCGTTAACAAAATTAGGAGCTATGGAAGCACGCGATGGACGGACCACGATGTCGTCCGCCTAATGCTAAGGTCTTTCACTGTCCTTGATCCACATCTTGTAAACAATATTCGTGAAAATCCTAGGTACACCAAGATGTCGCCCAAAAAAATACTTGGAAAGTTCGTAAGCGGGCGGATGATGATCAAGGAGGCAAGATACGTCAATGAGGCATTGAATGGTCCAATTCATGAGCCTCAAGCCATTGCTCTCAAGGCAATGAGTAGCAAGGAGGCGCTACCTAGCAAGGTGGCGTAAGTTGAGGCGGCGGGGCTCAATGAGGAAGAAATGGCCCTCATCATAAAGCGCTTCAAGATGGCGCTAAAGGGCCGCAAGGAGCATCCCAAAAAGAACAAGACGAAGGGAAAGCGCTCCTGCTTCAAGTGCGGTAAGGTTGGTCACTTTATTGCTAACTGTCCCAATAATGATAGTGACCAGGAACAAGGAAAGAATGGGAAAAGAGAGAACAAGAAGGTTTACAAGAAGGCTAAAGGCGAAGCACACCTTGGAAAGGAGTGGGATTCGGATTGCTCTTCGTCCGACTCCAACGACGAAGGACTCGCCGCCACCGACTTCAACAAATCGTCTCTCTTCCCCAACGAGCATCACACCTGCCTCATGGCAAAGGAGAAGAAGGTAAGTACTCGAAATGCTATTACATATGCCTCTTCTAGTGATGATGAATCTAGCGATGATGAAGTAGACTATGCTAGTTTATTCAAAGGATTAGATAGAACTAAAATTGATAAGATCAATGAATTAATTGATGCTTTGAATGAGAAGAATAGACTTTTAGAAAAGCAAGAAGATATTTTATATGAAGAGCATGATAAATTTGTAAGTGCACAAAATTCTCTTGCATTAGAAGTTAAAAGAAATGAAATGCTTTCATGTGATTTGTCTACATGCCATGAATCTATTTCTAGCTTAAAGAGTATCAATGATGACTTGAATGCTAAACTAGAAATAGCTAATAAATCAACCTCTTGTGTAGAACATGTTGTGATTTGCAATAGGTGTAAAGATTTTAATGTTGATGCTTGTAGTGAACACCTAGTTTCCATTTCTAAATTAAAGGATGAAGTGGCTAGTCTTAACACTCAACTTAAGACTAGCAAAAGTGAATTTGATAAACTAAAATTTGCAAGGGATGCCTACACGATTGGTAGACACCCCTCAATTAAGGATGGACTTGGCTTTAAGAGGGAAGCCAAGAACTTAAAAAGTCATAAGGCTCCCATCTCCGCCAAGGAGAAAGGGAAGGCCCCTATGGCTAATAGTGCTCAAAAGAACCATGCTTTCATGTATCGTGATAGGAGATATTCTAGGGATGTTCATAGAAGTTATGATGCTTTTGATTCTCATGCCATGATTGCTTCAAGTTCTTCTATTATGCATGATAGAAATTTGGCTAGGAAAAATGTTGTTCATCTTATGCCTAGAAGAAATGTTGTTCATGTACCTAGGAAAGTAAGTAATGAACATTCTACAATTTACCATGCTTGCAATGCTTCCTTTGCTATTTGTAGAAAGGATAAGAAAGTGGTTGTTAGGAAATTAGGGGCAAAATGCAAGGGAGACAAAACTTGTATTTGGGTTCCTAAGACTATTGTCACTAACCTTGTAGGACCCAACAAGAGTTGGGTACCTAAGACCTAAGCCTAATTTGCCTTGCAGGTTTATGCATCTGGGGGATCAAGCTGGATTATCGAGAGCGGATGCACAAACCACATGACGGGGGAGAAGAAGATGTTCACCTCCTACGTCAAGAATAAAGATTCCCAAGATTCAATCATATTCTGTGACGGGAATCAAGGCAAGGTTAAAGGCTTAGGCAAGATTGCAATCTCAAATGAGCACTCTATCTCCAATGTATTTTAGTAGAGTCGTTAGGTTATAATCTTTTGTCAGTTAGTCAATTATGTAATATGGGATATAATTGCTTATTCACAAATGTAGATGTGTCTGTCTTTAGAAGGAGTGATGGTTCATTAGCTTTTAAGGGTGTACTAGACGACAAACTCTACTTAGTTGATTTTGCAAAGGAGGAGGCCGGTCTAGATGCATGCTTAATTGCTAAGAATAGCATGGGCTGGCTGTGGCATCGCCATCTAGCACATGTGGGGATGAAGAACCTTCACAAACTTCTAAAGGGAGAACATGTGTTAGGTCTAACAAATGTGCATTTCGAAAAAGATAGACCTTGTGCAGCTTGTCAAGCAGGTAAACAAGTGGGAAGTGCTCATCACATCAAGAACGTGATGACTACATCAAGACCCCTGGAGCTGCTGCATATGGACCTCTTCGGACCCGTCGCCTACCTCAGCATCGGGGGAAGTAAGTATGGTTTAGTAATTGTTGATGATTTTTCCCGCTTCACTTGGGTGTTCTTTTTGCAGGACAAATCTGAAACCCAAGGGACCCTCAAGCGCTTCCTAAGGAGAGCTCAAAATGAGTTTGAGCTCAAGGTGAAGAAGATAAGGAGCGACAACGGGTCCGAGTTCAAGAACCTTCAAGTGGAGGAGTACCTTGAGGAGGAAGGAATCAAGCATGAGTTCTCCGCTCCCTACACACCTAGCAAAATGGTGTGGTAGAGAGGAAGAACAGGACGCTCATAGACATGGCGAGGACAATGCTTGGATAATTCAAGACACCCGAGCGGTTTTGGTCGGAAGCTGTGAACACGGCTTGCCACGCCATAAACCGGGTCTACCTTCATCGCCTCCTCAAGAAGACGTCATACGAGCTACTAACCGGTAACAAACCCAATGTTTCGTATTTTCGTGTTTTTGGGAGTAAATGCTACATTCTAGTGAAGAAGGGTAGGAATTCCAAATTTGCTCCCAAAGCTGTAGAAGGGTTTTTGTTAGGTTATGGCTCAAATACAAAGGTGTATAGAGTCTTCAACAAATCATCGGGTTTGGTTGAAGTCTCTAGCGACGTTGTATTTGATGAGACTAATGGCTCTCCAAGAGAGCAAGTTGAGCTTGATGATGTAGATGAGGAAGATGTTCCAACGGACGCAATTCGTACCATGGCGATTGGAGACGTGTGACCGCAGGAACACAGGGAACAAGATCAGCCTTCTTCCTCAACAATGGTGCAACCCCAAACTCAAGATGATGAACAGGTTCCTCAAGGAGAGGCGTGTGATCAAGGGGGAGCACAAGATGTCCAAGTTGAAGAGGAAGAAACACCACAGGCCCCTCCAACTCAAGTTCGAGCGATGATTCAAAGGAACCATCCTGTCGACCAGATTTTGGGTGACATTAGAAAGGGAGTAACCACTCGCTCTAGATTAGTTAATTTTTGTGAGCATTACTCTTTTGTCTCTTCTATTGAGCCTTTCAGGGAAGAAGAGGCCTTGCTAGATCCGGACTGGGTGTTGGCCATGCCGGAAGAGCTCAACAACTTCAAGCGTAATGAAGTTTGGACACTGGTGCCGCGTTTCAAGCAAAATGTTGTGGGAACCAAGTGGGTGTTCCGCAACAAACAGGACGAGCACGGGGTGGTGACAAGGAACAAGGCTCGACTTGTGGCAAAAGGTTATGCCCAAGTCGCAGGTTTGGACTTTGAGGAGACTTTCACTCCTGTGGCTAGGCTAGAGTCGATTCGTATTTTGTTAGCCTATGCCACTCACCATTCTTTTAGGTTGTACCAAATGGATGTTAAGAGCGCTTTCCTCAATGGGCCAATCAAGGAGGAGGTGTACGTGGAGCAACCCCCTGGCTTTGAGGATGAACGGTACCCCGACCACGTGTGTAAGCTCTCTAAGGCGCTCTATGGACTTAAGCAAGCCCTAAGAGCATGGTATGAATGTCTTAGAGACTTTTTAATTGCTAATGCTTTCAAGGTTGGGAAAGCCGATCCAACTCTTTTCACTAAGACATGTGATGGTGACTTATTTGTGTGCCAAATTTATGTCGATGACATAATATTTGGTTCTACTAACCAACAGTCTTGGGAAGAGTTTAGCAGGGTGATGACTCAAAAGTTTGAGATGTCGATGATGGGCGAATTGAACTACTTTCTTGGGTTCCAAGTGCAGCAACTCAAGGACAGCACTTTCATTTCCCAAACAAAGTATACGCAAGACTTGCTTAAGCGGTTTGGGATGAAGGACGCCAAGCCCGCAAAGACTCCCATGGGAACTGACGGACATGTCGACCTCAACAAAGGAGGTAAGTCCGTTGATCAAAAAGCATACCGGTCCATGATAGGTTTCCTTGCTTTATTTATGTGCTAGTAGACCGGATATTATGCTTAGTGTATGCATGTGTGCTAGATTTCAATCCGATCCAAGGGAGTGTCACTTAGTGGCTGTGAAGCGAATTCTTAGATATTTAGTCGCTGCGCCTTGCTTCGGGATTTGGTATCCAAAGGGGTCTACCTTTGACTTAATTGGATATTCAGACTCCGATTATGTTGGATGTAAGGTCGATAGGAAGAGTACATCAGGGACGTGCCAATTTCTAGGAAGGTCCCTAGTGTCGTGGAGTTCTAAGAAACAAACCTCCGTTGCCCTATCCACCGCTGAGGCCGAGTACGTTGCCGCAGGATAGTGTTGCGCGCAACTACTCTGGATGAGACAAACCCTCAGGGACTTTGGCTACAATCTGAGCAAAGTCCCACTCCTATGTGATAATGAGAGTGCTATCCGCATGGCGGACAATCCTGTTGAGCACAGCCGCATAAAGCACATTGACATCCGGCATGACTTTTTGAGAGACCAACAGCAAAAGGGAGATATCGAAGTGTTTTATATTAGCACCGAGAACCAGCTAGCCGATATCTTTACCAAGCCGTTAGATGAGAAGACCTTTTGCAGGCTGCGTAGTGAGCTAAATGTCTTAGATTCGCGGAACTTGGATTGATGTGTAGCATACATGTGTATTATGCTTTGATCATGTTCCCTTATGCATATTGTTGTTTATTTATGGTGCTCAAGTTGTACAAACTCTCCCCGGACCTCAAAAGTCCATGTGTGAGTGATGCACATATTTAGGGGGAGATATGCTACAACTTGACCCTTTGAGACTAACCATGTGGTTGAGCTTGCTTGATTTAGTCTCAAAGGTGGATTGAAAGGGAAAGGTGAACTTGGACCATGCAAGACTTCCACTGCACTCCGATGAGAGGGTAACTTACTCCAAGTTTATCTCTTATTGCCTTTTTACTCTTATTTGAAGATTTTGGTGAGGCAATGGGGTTTAAGGGCCAAGATTGATCTCGTTTTGGTGCTTGATGCCAAAGGGGGAGAAAATAAGGCCAAAGCAAGAAATGGATCAGCTATCACTTGAGAATTTTGAAAAGTAGAGTAGTAGAGTTTTGTTTTGTCAAAATACTCTTATTGTCTCTTGGTGCTAAAAGTCTGTCTCTTGTGGGGAGAATGGTTGATTATGGAAAAAAGGGGGAGTTTTTGAATTCTTGATCAATTTCTCTTGGAATACCTCTCTCTATGCCTCAACAGGTGATTTTGACTTAGAGATAGGAAATTGAGTTTGATTTGCAAAAACAAACCAAGTGGTGGCAAAGAATGATCCAAATATGCCAAATTTGAATCAAAACAAATTTGTGTTCTCATTTGCATGTTTGTTGCACTTCCTTTAGTTTCTTTTTGTTTTGTTGGCATAAATCACCAAAAAGGGGAGATTGAAAGGGAAATGTGCCCTTGGGCCATTTCTAAGTATTTTGGTGATCAAGTGCCAACACAAATGGTTTAAGTGTGAAACTATGCCAAATGGTGAAAGAAGTGCAAAGTCAACACAAAGGTATGATTCTAGACTTAGTACATTGGTTTTTGTGTACTAACATATTTGTCTAAGTGCTGGAATCAGAGAAAATTCAATCGGAAAAGACTTGGCTCGAGTAACCAAGACTCTGCTCAGTCTGGGTGCATCGGACTGTCCGGTGGTGCACCGGGCAGTGTCCGGTGCGCCAGGCTGGCATCTGGTCAATCGGCTACTCTCGGGTCTCGACGGCGGCGTACGACTATAAATCACCGGACTGTCCGGTGGTGCACCGGACAGTGTCCGGTGAGTCGGCTGCGGCGAAGTCGTCGCTCTCGGGAACCAAGTCAACAGCGTACGGCTATAATTCACCGGACTGTCCGGTGAGTCACCGGACTGTCCGATGATCCAACGGTCGGCCGCGCAATCCGCGCGTGATGCGTGGCCGAGCCAACGGTCAGATGGGGGCACCGGACTGTCCGGTGTGCACCGGACAGTGTCCGGTGCGCCAACGCCTCCAGGTCTCCAACGGTCGGCTACGCCAGAATAGGAAAGAAATCCGCACCTGACAGTGTCCGGTGGTGCACCGGACTGTCCGGTGCGCCAGTCGACAGAAGGCAAGAATTGCCTTCCTGGATTGCTCTCAACGGCTCCTAACTGCCTTGGGGCTATAAAAGGGACCCCTAGGCGCATGGAGGAGTACACCAAGCACACTTTGAGCATCCTTGATCATTCACACTCCGTCTTTGCGCACTTGTTTGACATTCTTAGTGATTCAAGCTCCATTCTAGTGAGAACTTTGTGATATTCATTTGAGCTCGAGTTTTGGTCGTGTGTGTGCGTATTTTGCTGTGGATTTGTGTGTGTGTTGCTTCCCTCCCTTACTCTAGTGCTTTCACTTTGATTCTTATTGTAAGGGCGAGAGACTCCAAGTTGTGGAGATTCCTCGCAAACGGGAAAGAGTATAGAAAAGAAGAACACCATGGTATTCAAGTTGATCATTGGATCACTTGAGAGGAGTTGAGTGCAACTCTCGTCCATTGGGACGCCACAACGTGGAGTAGGCAAGTGTTGTACTTGGCCGAACCACGGGATAAATCCTCGTGTGTCTTGTGCTTGTTCTCACTGTGTCTATTGTGCTTCACAAGAGCTCTCCTTAGCCACTTGATTTTATTGTGCTAACTCCTAATCAAGTCTTGTGGCTTTAAGTTTCAAGTTTTTACAGGATCACCTATTCACCCCCCCTCTAGGTGCTCTGAGCAGTGACTGTATAGGACGCCGGCCCGAAGGCCGTTGATGGCGTAGTGTATCGCGATGTGGTCGTCGACCGAAGGCAGTTGTGACTTGAGAGTCAGGAACTTGCGGTAGTACTCCCGTAGGATTTCCTTCTCTTGCTGTTTGCAGAGTGATAGCTCGGCCAAGGCATCGGTATCGGGTCAGTACCCTTGGAAATTGAGCAGAAACTTATCCTAGAGTCCTTTCCAGCAGTTGATGGACAACGGCGGTAGCCTGGTGTACCAGGTCAAGGCTCGACCCTCGAGGGCGATGATGAACTGGCCATTGTGGCGTCGTCCCCTCCGGCCGAAGCGACGACCACTTGGTAGCTCATAATGTACTGTGCTAGGTCGGTGCTGCCGTTGTACTTTGGGTAGGTCCCTGCCCTGAAGTTGGCGGGCCACGGTGATGCTTGGAGTTGCGGGGCCAGGGGACTTCACTCGTCAAGGTAATTGATGCCTTGGAAAGCTGCGGCATGCAGGACGAAGGGTCCACGCTGGGGTATGACGAAGTCCTCGGCTGGTGCGCGCTGTTGGAGGGGGGGTCGTGCTGCAGGTCGTGTTGGCTTTCGTTCTGCATGAACGCGATCTCTTGCTCGAGCTCCCAGGCTCTCTGCTCCTCGTCCCGTATCATCTGGCGCACCTTGGCTTGTGCGGTGACACGCTGGCGCTTGGCCTTGAGGATGTCTATCTGTTTTTGGAGGTTGCGGTTCTTGATGTGTAGGGCCCGTAGCTGTAGCTGTTCTTTGGCTGATATGCCGATGACTTCGCCGTCCTCTGTTGCGTCTTCGCCCTCTGGTGGAGCGAAGCCTGGGGGCAGTGCTTGTTGTTGCCCTCCGGAGCTGCAAGTGCGTACTGTGCCTTCGGGAGTGGGGTGTTCGTGTCGCTATCTCTTGTTGAGGGCTTCGTCTTCGCAGGCTTCTTGGGGGGTGTTGTCTGCGAGGGCTTTTCCTTTTTTCTCGGCTAGCAGCGCCGCCTTCGCTGCTTCATCGATGGATGGGGCTGCCTTCGAACTAGCTCTCTTGGGTGCCATCGTAGGTGGTTTGCTCGTAGCACGAACGGTGTGCGCCAAATGTTGGAACTTGCTCTTCTGGGCAAGTTGATCCAACGGGGAAGTGGAAAGAGTGCAAGCAAAGTTTAACGCGGGATAGCAATTGCTCTGTTAATCTGGCCTCTCAAGGGCACTATACGGGGGTATTTATAGGTACTCGAGCGGCCAACGTCCCAAGGCAAGGACGTTTATGCCCTCGGGTACCCGGGTTATCCCCAGAATATTCCCATAAAGGGAGGTTACAAGCCGTCATTACAGAAAAGCTATTACAGATTAGGCCCGTAACACGCTTGTCCACGCGGGGCCCGTTACAGTGGGCCGAATTCCGCGTGGGCCTCTGGGCGAGATGAACCCGCGGGATTGGCAGACTTCGTCGGAGTGTAGCCTTCGTCTTGCCGTGGAGAGGACGAAGGGCAACCGTGCCGATCACCTTGCCTTCGTAGGTGTAGCGGGGCGACGAAGCCTTCGTGCGAAGGGTAGCGTCTTCGCCTTCGCCCCAACAGCGGCGCGGCGGGTTAAAGGATGGATGCTACAACTGTGGCGACCTCAACCACTTTGTCGCTAGTTTCCCCAAAAAGGGCAAGTAGGAGGCTGGCCCATGCAACCATTCTGGTCGGCACAAGGGCCTGGCAGGCACAAGTCGACGGGACGCTTTGACTGGGAGGCGCTCAAGAAGAAGTACCGCCAGAAGGTGAAGATCAAGGAGCGCACCTTCCTTGCCTCCCTCAGTGACCTCGACCACGACTCCGACGAGTCCGCTTCTTCCTCGAGCGATGAGGAGGTCGAGAGGCACGTTGAGGATAAGCTCAACAGCATGTGCTTCATCGTCGACACCGCGGGAGGCCTCTGCATCATGGCACTTGGTGAGGATGCGATCGACTCAGCGACGACAAGGACATCAACGATGACACGACTTCTGAGGTATTACCTTCCACCGATGATCTCGCAGTTGAGGTAGAGAAGCTGACGACTGCTTTGGCTAGTTAGGATAAGTTATTTAGGCAGACTGCTCTTGAGAGGAGAGAGTTTAGATCTAAGTACGAGAGCACTCTTTGGGAACTTGAGTCTGCTCGAGCTTTAGTCGTGTGTCCGATAAGACTAAATGTGATGGGTGCGCCCTACACATGTCGAGCATCACAACTTTATAGACCAAGTACGCCACCTTGCTAGATGAGTGTATCGCTTGTCCTGGCTTGCAGACTGAGCTAGTAGAGAGAAACGCTAGATTGAGAAGACTAGCCTAGTGAGTGCATCTGCACCTGCGCACTGTGCACTTTATGAAGGTTTACCGTCTTCTCTCGATTTTATCTCTTTTGGTTGGATGGAGGATGTCATTTTGCTGTTTGGGATGAAAGTAGATTTGACGAGAACAATTGACTACTTGCATTTATATTATTTAAGAATAATAACTACTTATACGTCAAATAGTTATACATAAACTAATTTTAGCATGATAATAAATAAAATAAGTTTATTAGCATCACAATTATATAAATTGGAAACATGCACTAATCGATATATTGGAACTTATCAAAGTTAATTTTGATACCATAGTTACTAAACAATAATATAACATACAATTAATCATTAATTATTTATTAATGACAGAATAGAAAGTATTGATGAGCTCGCTAGCCATATTTTTTGGTTACAGTGTCATAGGTCATCCGCGAATCATACACCGTTTATCTATAGATTATTATCTTTCACACACGCTTAAGTGTGCAGTGCAATTGCAGTCGAAACTTCCTAGTTCCTACCGAAAGGGGGGGACTAACATGGAAAAGAGAAATAATGACGATATGGTGCATGACCTTATCAGATGACAAAAATAATTTGTTTCTCGGAAGGAACCTGCCTGAATGGCACCTAGCACTACCAGAAACGAATGAACATTTCAAATACCAAAGACAATGACAGCCACATGTAGAACTATACGCTAGCATTAAAAACTAAAAAAACATAGCAAGATGAGAATGAAAAACATATAGGCTGCAAGGACATAAGTCGCTATCTGAATCTGGCTCTTTGCCGAGTACTCAGCGCTTTGCAGAGTGTTTTCTGTCGGGCAGTCGGTAAAGTAGTTTTGCCGAGAATCATATTCGACAAAGTTCTACTCTCGGTAACGACCACGTTTACCGAGAGCAGGACTCTCGGCAATGAATACACTCGGCAAAGACAACTTTGTCGAGTGTCAAACACTCGGCGAACGGCGACGCTCGGTAAATGGTCGTCAACAGACGTCTATAGTTGACGGCCGTTATCTTTGCCCAACGTCGAGCTTTAGCACTCGGCAAAGAAGCTACTTCACCGAGTGTCTCAAGCCCGGTCCTCAGCAAACTATGCTCTGCTGAGTGTTTACCTTGGACACTCGACAAAGTATATTTTATTTTTTTCTTTTTCAACCAAACTTTTTGTGGTATGTTTCTACACTATGTAGACTTACATGTTCCATTTTGGCATAATTATAAAAGTGTTTGGTATAACTATTAGATTTTGTTCTTTTAATTGAATTTACTCGGATAATTTAGATTTGAACTGCAAGTCACTCAAAAAATGGAAAACCGTGAATGCAAAAATGATATCTATATTATTTAGCATAAGTTACGACCGATTTAAGGAGCATACCGGAAATTTTGAGCACCATGCTCACGTAACATGACCGTGAACTTGAGATCAAGTTGTTTAAAAATTGTATAAAACCCAAACAAAGTCAGAAAATCATGAAACTTATCCACATGTCATGATATCATATGTAAAGGTTGTGATAAAAAAATTGAAAATGTTTCATAAAAGTTATCACGCGTTATGAGTATAAACCTAGACGATCTACATTGAAGCTCTATGATTTAATATGTAGAACACTTAGTTTCTACGTAGTCCGTGATAACTTTCACGAAACATTTTCAACTTTTTATCACATCCTCTACATATATAATCATGACATGTGGACAAGTTTCATGATTTTCTGACTTTGTTTGGGTTTTATACAATTTTTAAACAACTTGATTCATGTTAGGTGAGGTGACTAGGAGAGCATGGTGCTCGAAATTCCGGTCTACTCCTTAAATCGGTCGTAACTTGTGCTAAATAACATGGATATCATTTTTGCATTCACGGTTTTCTATTTTTCGAGTGACTTGTAGTTCAAATCTGAATTATCCGAGTAAATTCAATTAGAAGAACAAAATCTAATAGTTATACCAAACACTTATATATTGTGCCAAAATGGAACATGTAAGTCTATATAGTGTAGAAACATACCACAAAAGTACTTAGTTGGAAAAAGAAAAAATAAAATATACTTTGCCGAGTGTCCAAGGTAGACACTCGGCAAAGCATAGTTTGTCGAGTGTTGCCCTGGCGGCACTCGGTATAGTAACTTCTTTGTTGAGCGCCAACTCCTGATACTCCGCTGTTGGGGGGCCTTTCTCTTCTGAAGGTCCTCAAAAACGTAACTAACATATTTTTTAGTATAACACAGACTGTTACAGGAGGCTTCGGCTTTGAGATGAAAGTGTGCGTGATATGAAGGTGCGGTCTGAAGGAAGGGTGAACGAGTGTTGAAGCTGTGGCCGAAAAAGCTTCGGTTTAGCACAATGACGAAGGTAGAAGATGGAACCGACCTAAAAGGAGAAAAGACTACTTGACCCTTGACAGCTTGCCTTATTGTTAGCAGTAAAAGTCAGGAACATGAATGTAATTTTGTCCAGGTTGTGTCCCATGCCTATAAATAGATGAACAGTAACATCGTACTATTTACGCTGAACTATAATCTCTCTTGTGTCAGCCCCGCATTTTAACTTTCTGTCAAGCCGAAGGTACCAGTGTAACATAAATATTATAAATATTTATTCATGTCTATAGAACAGGAGTATAAGTAATTTATTGATTTGTCATCATTATTTATGTTCTCTTGTATTTCATGTACCTTCATTTGTATTTGTTTACTGAAACGATGAAGGTATGTCCTTCATGACCTTCGTCTGAGAATCATTAAATCCAAAAGGAGATAACGGAGCAAAGGACGAAGGTCTTTAATCTATAACAATTGTGTTGCTTTGTTCTTGATGTATAGCATTTGAGAACAAGGACCAACATCGGCAAAGTTATTTTAAAAAATATTAAACAACCTTTACCGAGTGCCCGCGATCTGGCACTCGACAAATCTTTGCCGAGTGCCAGATCACGGGCACTCGGCAAAGTGTATTTTTAAATTAAAAAAACTTTGCTGAGTGCTCACATTCGGGCACTCGACAAAGAACATATACTTAGCAACTCCTAGACCGTGACTTCATTGTTTACCGCTTCACCGCGCCGCCATTTACAGCTTCCCCGCACCGCTGTCGCGCCTGCCTCCACACGACCCTGCCACGCAGACCCGCCCCGCCCCTGCCCCCGCACCCGCACACCACCTGCGCCGCCGCGCTCGCCACGCTCCACCACGCCTGTGCCCTCTTGTTCCTCCCCTGCTTCGGCTACTCGTGATCCGCTCACCGACAACCGAAGGTGAAAATCTGTGCTTTTACTCTAAATTAGCTTGACAATGAAGTCATATATAAGTTAGTATAGCTCATAATCCTCATATGATATTAGTATATATTAGGTTACATTTGTGGCATAAGAGTTTGGTCTATCCGTATCAACCAACAAGCTCAAATGAAAAGTTTTTTTATTTTACTTGGTAGCTCAATTGATTCAAGTAGTTGATGTGGTAGGATATATTCTTCTGCATCGATTAATAATATATATGTTTGATGTATATGTTTGGATGTCAGTCATCGTGTTGTTGCTTTTATTTGCAGGTTTTGGAAACCTCCCTGTGCAGGGGAGGTGCTGCCGAATTTTTTGTTGATATACTTGCGTTAATTTTTTGTAGAGGTATTTCTTATCGCTGCACGAGAACCTGCACCGCAATGCGTTGCCACTGCACCGACCCGCCATAGCCCCGCTAGCCCTACTCCACCATCACCCTAGGTATAATCTCTATTTCCGCATCATGATCATAGATCATGTAAACCAGTTAGGCGTCTCCCGTTCGAAAGAGATACTGTGTACATATGTAGATCTTTGCATATCCACAAATGTATCTATTTCGAATTGTCCATGTTTTTTTGGACAGCTCGCGGTTGCGTACATGGTGTTAGTTTCTATGCTCTAGTCCGGTCCGAGACAGAGTTTTGGTGTCACCTCCATGTTGTTCTTCGGACAGTACACTATTACTGCCAGGACGTGTATCCGAAGAACTGAAAGGGAAATGTGCCTTTGGGCAATTTCCATTATGTTTTGGTGATTAAGTGCCCAACACATGTAAATGAGCCCTCTTGTGCTAAATCGAGAGAAAAGTGATAATCAAAGCAAAGGTATGATTCTAGACTTAGTACATTGGTTTTTGTGTACTAATATATTTGTCTAAGTGCTGGAATCAGAGAAAAGAGAAAAAGAAAAGAACTTGGCTCGAAGCAGCCAAGACTCAACGCAGTCTGGCACACCGGACTGTCCGGTGGTGCACCGGACAGTGTCCGGTGCACCAGGCCAGCCTCCGGTGAACAGGCCACTCTCGGGAACTGACGGCAGTGTACGACTATAATTCACCAGACTGTCCGGTGGTGCACCGGACTGTCCGGTGAGCTGTCTGCGGCGAAGTCGTCGTTCTCGGGAATCGTTCAACGGCGTACGGCTAAAATTCACCAGACGGTCCAGTGAGCCAATGGTCGACTGCGCCAATGGTCGGCCGCGCAATCCGTGCGCGACGCGTGGGTGCGCCAACGGCCGGCAGGGGGCACCAAACTGTCCGGTATGCACCGGATAGTGTCCGGTGCGCCAACGGCTACAATTCTGCAACGATCGACTGTGCCATTTTAGAAAGGAGATCTGCACTAGACCATGAACATTGCCTGTCCGGTGGTGCACGGGACTGTCCGGTGCGCCACCCGACAGAAGGCAAGAATTGCCTTCCCAGATTGCCTCCAACAGCTCCTAGCTGCCTTGGGGCTATAAAAGGGACCCCTAGGCGCATGGAGGAGTTACCCAAGCATTCTTTGATCATCTCTAAGCACCAAGACTCCATTCTCGCGCATTCGATTCTTTGTGATAAGTGACTTGAGCTCTAGTTGAGTAGAGAACTCCCAGCATTGTGTTGTGAACTCAAGTTGTGGCTTGTGTGCATGTTTGTTCATGCTTTGAGTCTTGTGTGTGTTGCTCTCCCCTCCCTTACTTCCATGCTTTTTTGTGATCATCAATTGTAAGGGCGAGAGGCTCCAAGTTGTGGAGATTCCTCGCGAACGGGATAGAGTAAAAGAAAGGAAAATACCGTGGTATTCAAGTTGATCATTGGATCACTTGAAAGGGGTTGAGTGCAACCCTCGTCCATTGGGACGCCACAACGTGGAGTAGGCAAGTGTTACTTGGTCGAACCACGGGATAAATCACCGTGTCTCTTGTGCTTGTTTTCTTCGTGACCATTGTGTTTCACAAGAGCTTGGTCCTTAGCCACTTGATTCTATTGAGCTAACACTTAATCAAGTTTTGTAGCTACAAGTGTTTGATTTTTACAGGATCACCTATTCATCCCCCTCTAGGTGCTCTCAATTGGTATCAGAGCCGTTCTCTTCACACAAGGGACTAATCGCCCGAAGATATGGATCCTAAGGGAAAGGGGATGGTGGTCAACGACAAGACAAAGGAGTCCATCGTTAATGAGCCAAGAGATGATAAGCCCTCGGACTCTGGCTCGAAGCATAAGAAGAAGGACGGGAAGAAGAAGAGGCGCATCAAGAAGATCATCTACTACGACAGCGACGAGTCTTCTTCTTCCCCAAGAGATGACGAATACGAAGAGAAAAATAAACCGGTTAATTCGAATTTTTCTTTTGATTATTCTCGTATTCCGTTTAATACCAATGCTCATTTACTTTCAATTCCACTCGGGAAACCTCCACACTTTGATGGAGAAGACTACCCATTTTGGAGTCACAAAATGCGTAGTCACCTATTCTCTCTCCATCCAAGTATTTGGGAGATTGTTGAAAACGGAATGCTTTTTGATAGTACTGACAACCCCGTTTTCATTAATGAGCAAATCCATAAAAATGCACAAGCTACCACTGTTTTGCTAGCATCCTTGTGCAGGGACGAGTACAATAAGGTGAGCGGCTTGGACAATGCCAAGCAAATCTGGGACACCCTCAAGATCTCTCATGAGGGGAACGACGCCACCATGATCACCAAGATGGAGTTGGTGGAAGGCGAACTAGGAAGGTTCGCAATGATCAGGGGAGAGGAGCCAACGCAAACGTACAATCGGCTCAAGACCCTGGTCAACAAAATCAGGAGCTATGGAAGCATGAGATGGACCGATCACGACGTCGTCCGGCTTATGCTCAGGTCCTGCAGTGTTCTTGATCCTCATCTTGTGAATTCAATTCGTGAGAATCCTAGGTACACAAAGATGACGCCTGAGGAAATACTCGGAAAGTTTGTAAGCGGGCGTATGATGATCAAGGAGGCAAGATATGTTGATGAGGCATTGAATGGCCCAATGCCTATCTACAAGCCTCAAACTGTTGCTCTGAAAGCAACAAGCAGCAGGGAGGCGCCACTTAGCAAGGTGGCGCAAGTTGAGGCGGCCGGGCTAAACGAGAATGAAATGGCCCTCATCATCAAGCGCTTCAAGACGGCGCTAAAAGGACGCAAGGAGCATCCCAACAGAAGCAAGACAAAGGGAAAGCGCTCCTGCTTCAAGTGTGGTAAGACTGGTCACTTTATTGCTAATTGTCCTGATAATGATAGTGACCAAGGATAAGAAAAGAGCGGGAAGAGGGAGAAAAAGAAGTCCTACAAGAAGGCGAAGGACGAGGCGCACCTTGGCAAGGAGTGGGATTCGGATTGCTCTTCGTCCGACTCCGACGACGAAGGACTCGCCGCCTCGGCCTTCAACAAGTCGTCTCTCTTCCCCAACGAGCGCCACACCTGCCTCATGGCAAAGGAGAAAAAGGTAAACGCTCGAGATACCTCTACGTATGTTTCTTCAAGTGATGCTGAATCTAGTGATGACGAAGTAGACTACACAAGTTTATTCAAAGGTTTAGATAGAACTAAAATTGATAAGATCAATGAATTGATTGATGCTTTAAATGAGAAGAATAGATTGTTCGAGAAACAAGAAGACATTTTATATGAAGAGCATGACAAATTCATTAGTGTGCAAAAATCTCTTGCTTTAGAAGTAAAAAGGAATGAGATGCTTTCCTCCGAATTATCTACTTGTCATGAAACTGTGTCTAGCTTAAGAAGTATTAATGATGATTTAAATGCTAAGCTAGAAGTTGTTAATAAATCTAGTTCTTGTGTAGAGCATGTTGTTATCTGTAATAGATGTAAGGATTTTGATGTTGATGCATGTGTTGAGCACCTTACTTCTATTACAAAATTAAATGGTGAAGTGGCTAGTCTTAATGCCCAACTTAAGACTAGCAACAATGACTTTGATAAACTAAAATTTGCAAGGGATGCCTACACTATTGGTAGACACCCCTCTATTAAGGATGGGCTTGGCTTTCGAAAGGAAGCCAAGAACTTAACAAGTCAAAGGGCTCCCATTTCCGCCAAGGAGAAAGGGAAGGCCCCTATGGCAAATATTGCTCAAAGAAATCATGCTTTCATCTATAGTGATAGAAAGTTTTCAAGAAATGCTCATAGAAGTTATGCTTATGATTCACATGCTATGATTGCATCAAGTTCTTCTTTTGTGCATGGTAGAAATATGCCTAGGAAAAATGTTGCTCATGTGCCTAGGAAAGTTTGTAATGAACCTTCTACAATTTACCATGCTTGCAATACTTCTTTTGCAATTTGTCGTAAGAATAAGAAAGTGATTGCTAGGAAGATGGGGGCCAAATGCAAAGGAGACAAGACTTGCATTTGGGTCCCAAAGACTATTATAACATACTTGTGGGCCCCAAGCCTAATTTGCCTTGTAGGTTTATGCATCCGGGGGCTCAAGCTGGATTATCGACAGCGGATGCACAAACCACATGACGGGGGAGAAGAAGATGTTCACCTCTTATGTCAAGAACAAGGATTCCCAAGATACAATCATATTTGGAGATGGGAATCAAGGCAAGGTCAAAGGCTTAGGCAAGATAGCCATCACTAATGAGCACTCTATCTCTAATGTATTTCTAGTAGAGTCGCTAGGCTATAATCTGCTGTCTGTTAGTCAATTGTGCCACATGGGTTATAATTGTCTATTTACAAATGTAGATGTGTCTGTCTTTAGAAGGAGTGATGGTTCACTAGCTTTTAAGGGGGTACTAGATGGCAAACTCTATTTAGTGGATTTTTCGAAAGAGGGGGACGATCTAGATGCATGCTTAATTGCTAAGACTAGCATGGGTTGGCTGTGGCATCGTCGTCTAGCACATGTTGGGATGAAGAACCTTCACAAACTTCTAAAGGGAGAACATGTGTTAGGTCTAACAAATGTGTTTTTTGAAAAAGATAGACCTTGTGCAGCTTGTCAAGCAGGCAAACAGGTGGGAAGCGCTCATCACAGCAAGAACTTGATGACCACATCAAGACCTTTGGAGCTACTTCACATGGACCTCTTCGGACCCGTCGCCTACCTCAGCATAGGGGGAAGTAAGTATGGTCTTGTTGTTGTTGATGATTTTTCCCGCTTCACTTGGGTATTCTTTTTGCAGGATAAATCAGAAACCCAAGGGACCCTCAAGCGCTTTCTAAGGCGAGCTCAAAACGAGTTTGAACTCAAAGTTAAAAAGATTAGAAGCGACAACGGGTCCGAGTTCAAGAACCTTCAAGTGGAGGAGTTTCTTGAGGAGGAAGGAATCAAGCACGAGTTCTCCGCTCCCTACACACCACAGCAAAACGGTGTGGTAGAGAGGAAGAACAGGACGCTTATAGACATGGCGAGGACGATGCTTGGAGAATTCAAGATGCCCGAGTGGTTTTGGTCGGAAGTTGTGAACACAGCTTGCCACGCCATAAACCGGGTCTATCTTCATCGCCTCCTCAAGAAGACATCGTATGAACTTCTAACCTGTAACAAACCCAACGTTTCATATTTTCGTGTATTTGGGAGTAAATGTTACATTCTAGTGAAGAAAGGTAGGAATTCAAAATTTGCTCCCAAAGTTGTAGAAGGGTTTTTGCTAGGTTATGACTCAAATACAAAGGCGTATAGAGTCTTCAACAAATCATCAGGTTTGGATGAAGTCTCTAGCGACGTTGTATTTGATGAGACTAATGGCTCTCCAAGAGAGCAAGTTGAGCTTGATGATAGAGATGAAAGCGATGTTCCAACGGACGCAATTCGCACCATGGCGATTGGAGATGTGCGACCACAGGAACACCAAGTGCAAGATCAACCTTCTTCCTCAACAATGGTGCACCCCCCAACTCAAGATGATGAATAGGTTCCTCAAGAGGAGTCATGTGATCAAGGGGGAGCACAAGATGTCCAAGAAGAGGAGGAAGAAGCACCACGGGCCCCTCCAACTCAAGTTCAAGCGACGATTCAAAGGAATCATCCCATCGACCAGATTTTGGGTGATATAAGCAAGGGAGTAACTACTCGCTCATGTCTAGCTAATTTTTGTGAGCATTACTCTTTTGTCTCTTCCATTGAGCCTTTCAGGGTAGAAGAGGCCTTGCTAGTTCCGAACTAGGTGTTGGCCATGCAGGAAGAGCTCAACAACTTCAAGCGAAATGAAGTTTGGACACTGGTGCCACGTCCCAAGCAAAACGTTGTGGGAACCAAATGTGTGTTCCGCAACAAGCAAGACGAGCACGGGGTGGTGACACGAAACAAGGCTCGACTTGTGGCAAAAGGTTATGCCCAAGTCGTAGGTTTGGATTTCGAGGAGACTTTTGCTCCTGTGGCTAGGCTTGAGTCGATTCGCATTTTGTTAGCCTATGCCGCTCACCATTCTTTCAGGTTGTTCCAAATGGACGTGAAGAGAGCTTTCCTCAACGGGCCAATCAAGGAGGAGGTGTACATGGAGCAACCCCCTGGCTTTGAGGATGAACGGTACCCCGACCACGTGTGTAAGCTCTCTAAGGCGCTCTATGGACTTAAGCAAGCCCCAAGAGCATGGTATGAATGCCTTAGATACTTTCTAATTGCTAATGCTTTCAAGGTTGGGAAAGCTAATCCAACTTTGTTCACTAAGACTTGTGATGGTGACTTGTGTGCCAAATTTATGTCAATGGCATAATATTTGGTTCTACTAACCAAAAGTCTTGTGAAGAGTTTAGCAGGGTGATGACTCAGAAATTTGAAATGTCGATGATGGGCGAGTTGAACTACTTTCTTGGATTCCAAGTGAAGCAACTCAAGGATGGGACCTTGATCTCTCAAACAAAGTACACGCAAGACTTGCTCGAGCGGTTCGGGATGAAGGACGCCAAGCCCGTAAAGACTCTAATGGGAACCGACGGACATGTCGACCTCAACAAAGGAGGTAAGTCCATTGATCAAAAGGCATACTGGTCTATGATAGGGTCTTTACTTTATTTATGTGCTAGTAGACCGGATATTATGCTTAGCGTATGCATGTGTGCTAGATTTCAATCCGACCCAAGGGAGTGTCACCTTGTGGCCGTTAAGCGAATTCTCAGATATTTAGTTGCTATGCCTTGCTTCGGGATCTGCTATCCAAAGGGGTCTACCTTTGACTTGATTGGATACTCATACTCCGACTATGCTGGATGTAAGGTTGATAGGAAGAGTACATCAGGGACGTGCCAATTCCTAGGAAGGTCCCTGGTGTCTTGGAGTTCTAAGAAACAAACTTCTGTTGCCCTATCCACCGCTGAGGCTGAGTACGTTGCCGCAGGACAGTGTTGCGCGCAACTACTTTGGATGAGGCAAACCCTCCGGGACTTTGGCTACAATCTCAGCAAAGTCCCACTCCTATGTGACAATGAGAGTGCAATCCGCATGCCGGACAATCCTGTTGAACAAAGCCGCACAAAGCACATAGACATCCGGCATCAATTTTTGAGAGACCACCAGCAAAAGGGAGATATCGAAGTGTTTTATGTTAGCACCGAGAACCAGCTAGCCGATATCTTTACCAAACCTTTAGATGAGAAGACATTTAGCAGGCTGCATAGTGAGCTAAATGTCCTAGATTCGCATAACTTGGATTGATCTAGAGCATACATGTGTTTTATGCCTTTGATCATGTTCCTTTATGCATATTATTGCTTATTTATGGTGCTCAAGTTGTGCAAGGGATCCCCGGACCTCACAAGTCCATGTGTGAATGATGCACATATTTAGGGGGAGAAATGCTACAACTTGACCCTTTGAGACTAACCGTGTGCTTGAGTTTACTTAATTTAGTCTCAAAGGTGGATTGAAAGGGAAAGGTGAACTTGGACCATGCAAGACTTCCACTGCACTCCGATGTGAGGGTAATTTACTCCAAGTTCATCTCCATGCTCTTATTGCCATTTTACTCTTAATTGACGATTTTGGTGAGGCAATGGGGTTTGAGGGCCAAGAATGATCCCGTTTTGGTGCTTAATGCCAAAGGGGGAGAAATTAAAGGCCAAAGCAAATGGATCAGCTACCACTTGAGAATTTTGAAAATAGTAGAGTTAGAACTTTTGTTTTGTCGAAATACTCTTATGTGCAAAATTTGGCCTCTTGTGGGGAGAATGTAGGATTATGGGAAAAAGGGGGAGTTTGTGGCTCTTGATCAATTTTTCTCATGGAATACCTCTCTTTATGCCTAAACAAGTGTGTTTGACTTGGAGATAGGATAATGAGTTTGATTTTAAAAACAAACCAAGTGGTGGCAAAGAATGATCCAAATATGCCAAATTAGAGTTTAAAATAATTTGGTCTTCAATTTGAATCAATGTTGCATGTTTTGCATTGCTTTTGGATGTGTTGGCATAAATCACCAAAAAGGGGGAGATTGAAAGGGAAATGTGCCTTTGGGCAATTTCCATTATGTTTTGGTGATTAAGTGCCCAACACATGTAAATGAGCCCTCTTGTGCTAAATCGAGAGAAAAGTGATAATCAAAGCAAAGGTATGATTCTAGACTTAGTACATTGGTTTTCGTGTACTAATATATTTGTCTAAGTGCTGGAATCAGAGAAAAGAGAAAAAGAAAAGAACTTGGCTCGAAGCAACCAAGACTCAACGCAGTCTGGCACACCGGACTGTCCGGTGGTGCACCGGACAGTGTCTGGTGCGCCAGGCCAGCCTCTGGTGAACAGGCCACTCTCGGGAACTGACGGCGGTGTACGGCTATAATTCACCAGACTGTCCGGTGGTGCACCGGACTGTCCGGTGAGCCGTCTGCGGTTGTAACGCCCTGAATTTGGGGGTAGATTTTTTTTCTTCTTTTCCCTCACCAAATTCAGGCGTTACCCTTTCCTTTTCCCTTTTCCCCTCGCTAAACCTTGATCTTTTCCAAAGTATAGCGGGATTCGGCTTGAGGTCCCATGTAAAGCAAAACCCTAAAATATTTTAATTTGTGTGATGCACCATGCCGAACCATGCATACCTTTTGATTGTTTAAAAATGTGAATGCATTCATCTAGAGGAAAATAGATTTTAGAAAAAGAAAACCTTTTCCTTCTCCTCTCGCCCCCTTCCCCATTTTCGGCCCAGCCGCCCCCCCTTTCCCCCCCGCGTGGGCCTCGCGGCGGCCCAGCCGCCCCCCCTTCCCTTCCCGCCGTGGTCCCCGCGGGCCCCGCCCGTCATCCCCTCTCTCTCTCTCTCTCCCTCACCCTAACCCTAGCCGCCGTCGCCCCCGTCCCGCCCCCGCGCCGCCGCCGCCCCTCCCCGGCGCCGCCGCCGCGCCGGCCTCCCTCTCCGGTGAGGTTTCTCCCTCCCCCCTCCCTCCTCTCCTCCCCTCCCTCCTCCTTCCCTCCCACCGGCGTCACCCGCCCCCGCGCCATGGGCGCGCCCGCCTCGGCCCCGGCGAGCTCGGCCACTCCGGCGAGCTCGGCCCCGGCCCCGGCCGCCCCGACCTCGCCCGCGCCCGGCCGGCCCCGCGCCCGGTCGCCCTCGGCCGCCCCGCGCTCGGCCGCCCGCTCGGCCGCCCTACCCGCGCCGCCCCCGGCCGTCCCCGGCCCGGCCACCCCCGGCTCGGCGAGCTCGGCCCCGGCCACCCCCGGCTCGGCCCCTCGCGCCCGGCCGCCCGCCCCTCGCCGCGCCCCGGCTGCCTCGGCTCGGCCGCCCCCGCGCGAGCCCCGCTCGACCCCTCGCGTCCGGCCGCCCCCGTCCGCCCCGCCCTTGGCCGCCTCGCCTCCGACGAGCCCCGCGCCCGCTCGGTCCCGCCCCGTGCCCCAGCTCGGCCGCTCCCATCGCGCCCCGGCTCGGCCACCCGCCCCCGCGCCCGGCCTCGCCCGGCCATGTCCTCGTCCGGCCATGTCCTCGCCCGGCCGCGTCCTCGCTCGCCTGTGCTCGCTTGCCCTGGCATGCTTGCCCGCTCGCCCCGCCGTGCCTTGCTCGCGTCGTGACGGCCCCGGCGTAGTCTCGAGTTCGGCCTAGCGTGCCTATGGCGCGCGGCCTTGAGCTCGGCTAGCGCACGACCCCGACGTGCGCATTGTTAGCTCGCGGCGTGTGCGTGCGGCCTCGCGCGCATGCCCGCGTAGTGCGCGTGCTTTGGCACGACCCGTCGTGCCTTCGTCTACCCCCTAGACGCCCCGTCTACCCCCCCCCCCCCCCCCCCCGTATCCTATGCGCGCTAATCACGTGTTTATATTAATAAGATAGGAGTCTCAATTTGGAAATTGGTTACGTCAGTTAATCTGTATAGCTAATCATCTATCTCATTCAATGTTAATCTACTAAAAGTGGTCACGTTTACATTAGTGCATGTAACTAATCCTTATTATTGAAGCTAATCGGAACTAGAGCACGTAACGTTTAGTTATTCGTTTACCCGTAGTGCATCTCAGGCATAAGCTTTAACTCTCGCGAGACCTTTCCCCGCCTCTTTCTAACCATGGTAAATTCATTATCGTATGTGATATTCTATGCATATTTACTTTATTTGTTCTCTTGTATGGTGTACTGTTTGTTTCCTAATTTAAATGGATGGATGTATGTATGCTTGCAATCGCATAGAGAACGATCCGGTTGAAGAGCCCGAGGAACTCGCAGGAGAAGCCCCTGAGCAGCAGTCGGTTGGTGGAGGCAAGTGTCCTTTGACCTATCTCTGTCCTATTCATTCTTTAATTCACCTCCCGCATTACACATTTATACCTAAGGATTTACTAGCTTTTGTTATCCATGTCCTTGTTTACCTATTTGGTTTGGATTATTATTGTTTAGCTTTATGCTATTGCTCAACTATAATCAATGAACATGATGAGATTATCTATGATACGCTGTTTTCCCTCTTCTTATTATGATGTTATACTTGTGGCCATTAAGGGGGCTCGAGCGGTTTCTCGAGTGCCTCTCCATAAGGACCTGTTCTATGGATGACCGCCTGGGAAAACAGTGCAACCATGAGGGTGGAGTGGGACGCCCTTAGCTGAGTAATTAGAGGAACCGGGGTGTAGTTCGCTTAGCCGTCGTGCCGTCAATGGGGCTCGGTGTATGCGGCTCGCTCTGCCAAGGTTGATTTGTCCCTTGGGGAGGAGTGTGGTACATTTAGGAAACCTAACGGGCGACTACAACCTCGGGGAATCTTTGTAAAGGCTACGTAGTGATGCCCTGCTGGACCACCTAGGTAGTGGTCAATGGGGAGTAGCTCTCTCCGGGCAGAAAGGGAATCACGGCTTGTGGGTAAAGTGCACAACCTCTGCAGAGTGTTTGAAAACTGATATATCAGCCGTGCTCGCGGTTATGAGCGGCCAAGGGAGCTCCAGTGACTAGTGGTACTTGATCAGAGACATTTTGGTTTACAGGTGGCAATGAGACTGATGGTTTTGGTTATGTCTATGGTGCTGGTAAGTGGTATTCTTTTCGTTTGGAAAGGGTACATCGGGCTAATAACTTGGGTTAATGTTAAAACCTAGCTTTCTACTAGTAAATAATAATCTGACCAACTAAAAGCAACTGCTTGACTTACCCCCCACATAAAGCTAGTCCACTACAGCCAAACAGGATACTTGCTGAGTATGTTGATGTGTACTCACCCTTGCTCTACACACCAACCCCCCCCATCCCCAGGTTGTCAGCATTGCAACCACTGCTCAGGCGAAGATGAAGCTATGGAAGGAGACTTCCAGGAGTTCCAAGACTACGACGAGTTCTAGGTGTGGGTTAGCGGCAACCCCCAGTCGGCTGCCTGTGAAGGCCGCGGTTATCTACGTTTCTTTTCCGCACTTTGATTTATTGTAAAGACTATATGGACGTCTCAGACGTATGATGTAACCGACTATTATTTCCCTTTTAATACTATTTTGAGCACTGTGTGATTATGTCCATGTTATGTAACTGCTGTGTACGTGAATAACTGATCCTGGCACGTACATGGTTCGCATTCGGTTTGCCTTCTGAAACCGGGTGTGACATAAGTGGTATCAAAGCCGTGCTGACTGTAGGATCGTTAACCTAGAGTAGAATGGTCGTTCTAAGGACTATAGACCTCTGTCCCTGCCTTGACTTTGATATCCCTTCAAAAGTTGGTCATACCGACCAAACCTATATTCTACTATATATTATACCTTGCTGAAAATTGTGTTTTATTCTAATCCTTCATTTATTTATGATTCATTATTTGCTGGTCATATTAATTCTGTTCTCACTCTTTTGCTTGCGATGTCTTTTGTAGATGGCTCGACTTAGACACACTGCACGAAAGTCCGTCATCCCCTTCTTACCCTCCCGCCTTGCTGAGCGTCCGCTTCGCCGTCCCGTGGCCTAGCAGTCCAGCCACTTGGAGAGACTGCACCACCGCCTGCATGAGGAGCAGGAACGTCGACGACAGGAGCAGCAGGGCTCTTCTTTCTCGCTCCAGCAGGAGATAGAGTCTGTGAGGAGCTGCTCCCCTGTGCTTCCCCTGGAGGCGCCCCCTGCACCACCACTGGGCGCCCCAGCCTCTAGAATAGCTGCTGGAGGAGACCCAGACGACGGAGGTGGCGACGACAGCTCGAGCCACGACGCCGACTTCCTTGCTAACCAGGAGCCGGAAGGATGGGTCGCTCGACTATCACTCGCGACGCTGCTCGCGGGTGTCACTTCCACGATGCGCTCGACACCCTGCTACGTCGGGCACTTAACCAGCGTACTTGGTCCATCGAGTATCGTTGTGTGGTCTACCAGCATAGTCGTGGGGTCTACCCGGACCGCTGGGAGGCGACCTGCTTGGTGCGCCGTCCGGAGAACAGTCTCCAAGGTGCGGAGGCCTGCTCAGAGCACTATTCTATCTCTGAGCGGGACTCAGCTGAGGCGGCCATGCAAGATGCTGCACGCGCGTGCGCTTTCGCACTACTGCTCGGTTCTCGGTGGGGTAGCTGACGGTCTTGACCTGAAGTATTACCCCCGCCGTCCATCTGGTAGCATAGGAGGCGTGATTGTTTCACCTGTCGGTGAGGACAATCCTAGGTTGAGCAGCACAGTCAACCTAGCCACCGTGCTAAACACGAAGCTGGACCATGCATTAGACAAGCTGAGTAGGGCTCGTGCTGAGATTGCCCTGCTGCGGGCTGAGCGTGTGGAACGTCGTCACCTGGATGATGGTTCCCCCGCTCCCGTCGGGACTCAGCACCCATACCGCTCACCTCGGCGTGGACACCAGCCTTATGGCAATCCCGACTGCAAGACCAAGATAAATCTAGAACCATAGATCGTTAGAGTTGGATCTTGTAATTAATACAAAATATATACATAGAAGCTACAGTCTTAGCGCTAGTCTCGCTCTTAGTTAGTCTTAGTTAGACAGGGTAGTTTGCTATATCCTGTGCATTTATGTTTGTCATGATGAACTATGTTTGGTTTGGATCTTTGTAATGACTGTCACCAGAGTGTGGGTATCCCCTGCATTTTGGTTTACCTGTTATATGTTAATGGAGTTAGTTATATAGTTGCGAAACCTTTTATTCCACTTTCCTCTTCATCTGAGAAGCTGTGTGGTCTGTGTTGGAGATCAGTGAAGAGGCTCATCTGTTCAGTGCTGTTGAAGAATTCTATACTCTTTTCTTATGCTGCAAGATTTGCCAGATCAGTTCTGATGTGTGGTTGCATTCTGCAGATGTCAGAGAACAGGCGCAGAGGAGGAAGGCGTGCTCAGCAGGAGCGAGCCGCTCAGCCGGATGAGGTGCCTCAGCAACAGCACCTGCCGCCCCCGCCCCCAATGTCCATCGAGCAAATGTTTCTGATGCAGACTCAGGCAGTTCAAGCCATCGGTCAGACTTTGGCCGCCATTCAACAGCAGCAGCAGCAACAGCAGCAGGCACCACCTCAGCCTCAGATGCCTCAGATGCCCAGAGACAAGCGTGCTGAATTCATGAGAGGTCATCCACCAACGTTTGCTCACTCTTCTGACCCCATGGATGCTGAAGATTGGCTGCGCACTATGGAGTGGGAGTTGCATACCGCTCAGTGCGATGACAGGGAGAATGTCCTGTATGGTCCCCGTCTTTTGAGAGGAGCAGCCCAATCATGGTGGGAGTCTTATCTCGCCACCCATGCCAACCCCAACGCCATCACTTGGGAAGAGTTCAGAGGTAGCTTTCGTCAGTATCATGTGCCTGCAGGTCTGATGACAGTGAAAAAGGAGGAGTTCTTGGCCCTCAAGCAAGGGTCATCGTCTGTCAGCGAGTACCGGGATAGGTTTCTGCAGTTGTCCCGCTATGCTCCTGAAGATGTCAACACAGACGCCAAGCGACAATACCGTTTCTTGAGAGGCTTGGTTGACCCTCTGCACTATCAGCTGATGAATCACACCTTCCCGACATTCCAGCACCTGATTGACAGAGCAATCATGACGGAGAGGAAGCGTAAGGAGATGGAGGATCGTAAGCGCAAGATCAGTGGACCCCAGCCTGGAAGCAGCAGTCGTCCTCGTTTCTCAGGCAATCAACCTCAGCAGTTTAGGCAGAACTAGCGTCCACCTCAGCAGCATCAGCAGTTCCAAAGGTAGTATCCTCAGCATCAGTACCAGAACCGTCAGAGCAATCAGTCAGGAGGTCAGTTTCAGAGGCAGAATCAGCAGGCACCTCGTCTTCCTGTCCCAGCAAGCCAGCAGAACAATCAGGCAGCACCAGCTCAGGTTAGAAACAGAGCATGTTTCCACTGTGGAGAGCAAGGTCACTGGGTGATGCAATGTCCGAAGAAGGCAGCCCAGCAGCAGTCAGGCCCCAATGCCCCAGCAAAGCAGAATGTGTCTCAGCCTGGAGCAGGCAACCGCTCTCAACCGTGCTATAATCATGGAAGACTGAATCACTTGGAGGCTGAAGCAGTTCAGGAGACCCCCGACATGATAGTAGGTATGTTCCCAGTCGACTCCCATATTGCAGAAGTGTTATTTGATACTGGAGCAACACATTCTTTCATTACTGCATCATGGGTAGAAGCACATAATCTTCCAATTACTACCATGCCAACCCCCATTCAAATTGACTCAGCCAGTGGTAGAATTCGAGCTGATAGCATCTGTTTGAATGTAAGTGTAGAAATAAGGGGGATAGCGTTTCCCGCTAACCTTATAGTAATGGGTACTCAGGGAATAGATGTCATCCTAGGGATGAATTGGCTAGATAAGTATCAGGAAGTTATCAGTTGTGATAAGAGGACAATCAAGTTAGTGTCCCCACTAGGAGAGGAAGTGGTGACCGAGTTAGTCCCGCCTGAGCCAAAGAAAGGAGGTTGTTACCAGATAGCTATCGATAGCAGTGAAGCAGACCCAATTGAGAGTATCAAGGTTGTGTCTGAGTTCCTAGATGTGTTTCCGAAGGACTTACCGGGTATGCCACCAGAGCGAAAAGTTGAGTTTGCCATAGAGCTTCTTCCTGGAACCGCCCCTATCTTTAAGAGAGCTTACAGAATATCCGGACCAGAGTTGGTTGAGCTTAAGAAGCAGATTGATGAGCTGTCAGAGAAAGGTTACATCTGGCCAAGCACCTCGCCTTGGGCCGCTCCTGTCTTGTTTGTGGAGAAGAAAGATGGCACCAAAAGGATGTGTATCGATTATCGAGCTTTGAATGAGGTCACGATCAAGAACAAGTATCCCTTGCCCAGAATAGAAGATCTGTTCGACCAGTTGAGAGGAGCCAGTGTGTTCTCCAAGATTGATCTGAGGTCAGGTTATCATCAGCTCAGGATCCGACCTTCGGACATTCCGAAGACGGCATTCATTACCAAGTATGGGTTATATGAGTTCACAGTGATGTCTTTTGGTTTGACCAATGCACCAGCGTTTTTCATGAATCTGATGAACAGTGTATTCATGGACTATCTCGATATGTTTGTGGTGGTATTCATTGATGACATTCTGATTTATTCTCAAAGCGAAGAAGAGCATGAAAGTCATTTGAGGATGGTATTGCAGAGATTGCGAGAGCACCAGTTGTATGCAAAGTTGAGCAAGTGTGAGTTCTGGATCAGTGAAGTCCTGTTCTTGGGTCACATAATCAACAAAGAAGGATTGGCTGTAGATCCGAAGAAAGTGGCAGACATTCTGAACTGGGAAGCGCCAACAGATGCTCGAGGAATCAAGAGTTTCATTGGAATGGCCGGATATTATCGGCGATTCATTGAAGGGTTTTCGAAGATTGCGAAACCAATGACAGCGTTGCTAGGCAACAAAGTTGAGTTCAAGTGGACCCAGAAATGTCAAGAGGCTTTCGAAACGCTGAAAGAGAAGTTGACTATGGCGCTTGTCCTAGTCTTTCCTGATGTGCACAAGCCCTTCTCGGTGTATTGTGATGCTTGTTACACAGGTTTGGGATGCGTGTTGATGCAAGAGGGAAGAGTTGTGGCTTACTCGTCCCGACAGCTGAAGGTTCATGAGAAGAATTACCCAATCCATGATCTAGAGTTGGTAGCAGTGGTTCATGCACTGAAGACATGGAGGCACTATCTGTATGGACAGAAATGTGATGTTTACACAGACCACAAGAGTCTGAAGTACATATTCACTCAGTCAGAGTTGAATATGAGGCAGCGAAGATGGTTAGAGTTGATCAAAGACTATGAGTTGGAGATCCATTACCATCCAGGTAAAGCAAACCTAGTGGCAGACGCTTTGAGCAGGAAGAGTCAAGTCAATCTGATGGACGCTCGTCCGATGCCTTATGAGTTGGCCAAGGAGTTTGATAGGTTGAGTCTCGGATTTCTGAACAATTCGCGAGGAGTCACAGTTGAATTGGAACCTACCTTAGAGCGCGAAATCAAAGAAGCGCAGAAGAATGATGAGAAGACCAGTGAGATCCGGCGACTGATTCTAGAAGGCAAAGGCAAAGATTTTCGAGAAGATGCAGAAGGCGTGATATGGTTCAAAGACCGCTTGTGTGTTCCTAATGTCCAGTCTAATCGGGAGTTGATTCTTAAGGAAGCTTATGAGACAGCCTATTCGATTCACCCTGGTAGTGAGAAGATGTATCAGGATCTGAAGAAGAAATTCTGGTGGTACGGAATGAAGAGGGAAATCGCAGAGTATGTGGCTATGTGCGATAGTTGTCGAAGAATTAAGGCAGAGCACCAGAGACCTGCTGGATTGTTGCAACCGTTGCAGATCCCTCAGTGGAAATGGGATGAAATCGGCATGGATTTCATAGTCGGATTGCCTCGCACTCGAGCCGCCTACGATTCCATTTGGGTAGTGGTGGACCGTTTGACCAAGTCAGCCCACTTCATACCTGTCAAGACCAACTACAGCAGTGCCGTATTGGCAGAGCTGTACATGTCTCGGATCGTTTGTCTTCATGGTGTACCAAAGAAGATAGTGTCAGACAGAGGAACGCAGTTCACCTCTCATTTCTGGCAGCAGTTGCATGAAGCCTTGGGCACACATCTGAATTTCATTTCAGCTTATCATCCGCAGACAGATGGTCAGACTGAAAGGACCAATCAAATCCTTGAAGACATGTTGAGAGCCTGTGCGTTGCAAGATCAGTCCAGATGGGATAAGAGATTGCCTTATGCAGAGTTTTCCTATAACAACAGTTATCAGGCCAGTTTGAAGATGTCACCATTTCAGGCGCTCTATGGAAGAAGTTGTAGAACTCCGTTGCAATGGGATCAGCCTTGAGAAAAACAGGTGTTTGGGCCAGACATTCTGCTCGAAGCTGAAGAGAACATCAAGATGGTCCGAGAGAATCTGAAGATAGCGCAATCGAGGCAGCGAAGCTATGCAGACACAAGAAGAAGAGAGCTGAGTTTCGAAGTTGGAGACTTTGTCTATCTGAAAGTGTCACCGATCAGAGGAGTCAGAAGGTTCGGAGTCAAAGGCAAGCTAGCACCCCGCTACATTGGTCCGTACCAAATTCTCTCAAGGCGTGGAGAAGTGGCCTATCAGCTCAGTTTGCCAGAAAATTTGTCCGCTGTGCATGATGTTTTTCATGTGTCTCAGTTGAAGAAGTGCTTGCGTGTGCCAGAAGAGCAGTTGCTAGTGGAAGGTCTTGAAGTCCAGGAGGACTTGACCTACGTTGAAAAGCCAGTGCAAATCCTTGAGACCGCAGACAGAGTCACTCGAAGGAAGACCATCAGAATGTGCAAAGTCAGATGGAATCATCACTCTGAGGAAGAAGCAACCTGGGAGCGTGAAGATGATCTGTTGGCTAAATACCCAGAGCTCTTTGCTAGCCAACCCTGAATCTCGAGGGCAAGATTCTTTTAAGGGGGATAGGTTTGTAACGCCCTGAATTTGGGGGTAGATTTTTTTTCTTCTTTCCCCTCACCAAATTCAGGCGTTACCCTTTCCTTTTCCCTTTTCCCCTCGCTAAACCTTGATCTTTACCAAAGTATAGCGAGATTCGGCTTGAGGTCCCATGTAAAGCAAAACCCTAAAATATTTTATTTTGTGTGATGCACCATGCCGAACCATGCATACCTTTTGATTGTTTAAAAATGTGAATGCATTCATCTAGAGGAAAATAGATTTTAGAAAAAGAAAACCTTTTCCTTCTCCCCTCCCCCCTTCCCCATTTTCGGCCCAGCCGCCCCCCCCTTTTCCCCCCACGTGTGCCTCGCGGCGGCCCAGCCGCCCCCCTTCCCTTCCTGCCGTGGGCCGCCTGGCGGCCCAGCCGCGCGCCCCCCACCCCCTTTGGGCCCAGCCGGCCCAACCGCCCCCCCTCCCCTTTTCTTTTTTCCAAAAATCCCCTCCCCGCGGGCCCCGCCCGTCATCCCCTCTCTCTCTCTCTCTCCCTCACCCTAACCCTAGCCGTCGTCGCCCCCGTCCCGCCCCCGCGCCGCCGCCGCCCCTCCCCGGCACCGCTGCCGCGCCGGCCTCCCTCTCCGGTGAGGTTTCTCCCTCCCCCTCCCTCCTCTCCTCCCCTCCCTCCTCCTTCCCTCCCGCCGGCGTCTCCCGCCCCCGCGCCATGGGCGCGCCCGCCTCGGCCCCGGTGAGCTCGGCCGCTCCGGCGAGCTCGGCCCCGACCCCGGCCGCCCCGGCCTCACCCGGGCCCGGCCGGCCCCGCGCCCGGTCGCCCTCGGCCGCCCCGCGCTCGGCCGCTTGCTCGGCCGCCCTCCCTGCGCCGCCCCCGGCTCGGCGAGCTCGGCCGCCTCCGGCGAGCTCGGCCCCGGCCCCGGCCACCCTCGGCTCGGTCGCCCTTGGCCCCTCGCGCCCGGCCGCCCGCTTGGCCGCTCGCCCCTCGCCGCGCCCCGGCTGCCTCGGCTCGGCCGCCCCCGCGCGTGCCCCGCTCGACCCCTCGTGTCTGGCCACCCCCTTCCGCCCCGCCCTCGGCCGCCTCGCCTCCGGCGAGCCCCACGCCCGCTCGGTCCTGCCCCGTGCCCCGGCTCGGTCGCTCCCGTCGCGCCCCGGCTCGGCCACCCGCCCCCGCGCCCGGCGTCGCCCGGCCATGTCCTCGTCCGGCCATGTCCTCGCCCGGCCGCGTCCTCGCTCGCCCGTGCTCGCTTGCCCTGGCATGCTTGCCTGCTCACCCCGCCGTGCCTTGCTCGCGTCATGACGGCCCCGGCGTAGTCTCGAGTTCAGCCTAGCGTGCTTATGGCACGCGGCCTTGAGCTCGGCTAGCGCACGGCCCCGACGTGCGCATTGTTAGCTCACGACGTGTGCGTGCGGCCTCGCGCGCGTGCCCGCGTAGTGCGCGTGCTTTGGCACGACCCGTCGTGCCTTCGTCTACCCCCCAGACGCCCCGTCTACCCCTCCCCCCGTATCCTATGCGCGCTAATCACGTGTTTATATTAATAAGATAGGAGTCTCAATTTGGAAATTGGTTACGTCAGTTAATCTGTATAGCTAATCATCTATCTCATTCAATGTTAATCTACTAAAAGTGGTCACGTTTACATTAGTGCATGTAACTAATCCTTATTATTGAAGCTAATCGGAACTAGAGCACGTAACGTTTAGTTATTCGTTTACCCGTAGTGTGTCTCAGCCATAAGCTTTAACTCTCGCGAGACCTTTCCCTGCCTCTTTCTAACCATGGTAAATTCATTATCGTATGTGATATTCTATGCATATTTACTTTATTTGTTCTCTTGTATGGTGTACTGTTTGTTTCCTAATTTAAATGGATGGATGTATGTATGCTTGCAATCGCATAGAGAACGATCCGGTTGAAGAGCCCGAGGAACTCGCAGGAGAAGCCCCTGAGCAGCAGTCGGTTGGTGGAGGCAAGTGTCCTTTGACCTATCTCTATCCTATTCATTCTTTAATTCACCTCCCGCATTACACATTTATACCTAAAGATTTACTAGCTTTTGTTATCCATGTCCTTGTTTACGTATTTGGGTTGGATTATTATTGTTTAGCTTTATGCTATTGCTCAATGAACATGATGAGATTATCTATGATACGCTGTTTTCCCTCTTCTTATTATGATGTTATACTTGTGGCCTTTAAGGGGGCTCGAGCGGTTTCTCGAGTGCCTCTCCGTAAGGACCTGTTCTATGGATGACCGCCCGGGAAAACAGTGCAACCATGAGGGTGGAGTGGGACGCCCTTAGCTGAGTAATTAGAGGAACCGGGGTGTAGTTCGCTTAGCCGTCGTGCCATCAATGGGGCTCGGTGTATGCGGCTCGCTCTGCCAAGGTTGATTTGTCCCTTGGGGAGGAGTGCGGTACATTTAGGAAACCTAACGGGCGACTACAGCCTCGGGGAATCTTTGTAAAGGCTACGTAGTGATGCCCTGCTGGACCACCTAGGTAGTGGTCAATGGGGAGTAGCTCTCTCCGGGCAGAAAGGGAATCACGGCTTGTGGGTAAAGTGCACAACCTCTGCAGAGTGTTTGAAAACTGATATATCAGTCGTGCTCGCGGTTATGAGCGGCCAAGGGAGCTCCAGTGATTAGTGGTACTTGATCAGAGACATTTTGGTTTACAGGTGGCAATGAGACTGATGGTTTTGGTTATGTCTATGGTGCTGGTAAGTGGTATTCTTTCCGTTTGGAAAGGGTACATCGGGCTAATAACTTGGGTTAATGTTAAAACCTGGCTTTCTACTAGTAAATAATAATCTGACCAACTAAAAGCAACTGCTTGACTTACCCCCCACATAAAGCTAGTCCACTACAGCCAAACAGGATACTTGCTGAGTATATTGATGTGTACTCACCCTTGCTCTACACACCAAACCCCCCCCCCCCATCCCCAGGTTGTCAGCATTGCAACCACTGCTCAGGCGAAGATGAAGCTGTGGAAGGAGACTTCCAGGAGTTCCAAGACTACGACGAGTTCTAGGTGTGGGTTAGCGGCAACCCCCAGTCGGCTGCCTGTGAAGGCCGCGGTTATCTACGTTTCTTTTCCGCACTTTGATTTATTGTAAAGACTATATGGACGTCTCAGACGTATGATGTAACCGACTATTATTTCCCTTTTAATACTATTTTGAGCACTGTGTGATGATGTCCATGTTATGTAACTGTTGTGTACGTGAATAACTGATCCTGGCACGTACATGGTTCGCATTCGGTTTGCCTTCTAAAACCGGGTGTGACAGCGGTGAAGTCGCGCTCTCAGGAATCGTTCAACGGCGTACGGCTAAAATTCACTGGACGGTCCGGTGAGGCATCGGACTGTCCGGTGAGCCAACGGTCGACTGCGCTAATGGTCGGCCACGCAATCCGCGCGCGACGCGTGGGCGCGCCAACGGTCGGCAGGGGGCACCGGACTGTCCTGTGTGCACCGGACAGTGTCCGGTGCGCCAACGGCTACAATTCTGCAACGATCGACTGTGCCATTTTAGGAAGGAGATCTGCACCGGACCATGAACAGTGCATGTCCGGTGGTGCACCGGACTGTCTGGTACGCCACCCGACAGAAGGCAAGAATTGTCTTCCCAGATTGCCTCCAACGGCTCCTAGCTGCCTTGGGGTTATAAAAGGGACCCCTAGGCGCATGGAGGAGTCACCCAAGCATTCTTTGAACATCTCTAAGCACCAAGACTCCATTCTCGTGCATTCGATTCTTTGTGATAAGTGACTTGAGCTCTAGTTGAGTATAGAACTCCCCGCATTGTGTTGTGAGCTCAAGTTGTGGCTTGTGTACGTGTTTGTTCGTGCTTTGAGTCTTGTGTGTGTTGCTCTCCCCTCCCTTACTTCCGTGCTTCTTTTTGATCATCAATGTAAGGGTGAGAGGCTCCAAGTTGTGGAGATTCCTCGCGAACGGGATAGAGTAAAAGAAAGGAAAACATCGTGGTATTCAAGTTGATCATTGGATCACTTGAAAGGGGTTGAGTGCAACCCTCATCCATTGGGACGCCACAACGTGGAGTAGGCAAGTGTTACTTGGCCGAACCACGGGATAAATCGCCATGTCTCTTGTGCTTGTTTTCTTCGTGACCATTGTGTTTCACAAGAGCTTGGTCCTTAGCCACTTGATTCTATTGAGCTAACACTTAATCAAGTTTTGTGGCTACAAGTGTTTGATTTTTACAGGATCACCTAATCACCCCCCCTCTAGGTGCTCTCAAGAACAGCGGGGAGGTGCTGCCAAAACTCTATCTCGGATCAGAGTAGAGCAGGGAAACTAACCCCGTCTACGCAATCGCGGGTGGGATTAGGACCTATCCTCACCTATTAGAAGGTAGGAACATAGTGTACATGCATTATATGTTTATATTAAAATATACTCGGTTATATATGTTAGAGGATGGAGGACCATGAGTGGATGTACACGGGCCATGTAGGAAGGAATGATGTCACCCCTGAATGGATTAGAAAGACCGATGCTTTCATGGAACGGGCATATGGCGAAGCAGCTAAAAGAGTGGGTCTAGTCCCATGCCCGTGCAGCAAATGTGTCAACCGGAAAAGAAAATAAAAGAAGGCCATGGTAGAACATATCTGGAAGAATGGATTTACGTTGGACTATACTCGGTGGATCTTCCATGGTGAAGTGCATCGTACGAGAGAGGAGCTGGTGAGACAACGCGTCCAGGATTATGATGTTGATGCGAGGGTAGCGGATATGTTGAACGACTATCACAAGGCACAGTTCGCTAGAGGATGTACGGAGGATGAGCCAGAGCCGACCGCAAAGGCGTTCTACAACATGTTTAACGCGGCACAGAAGCCCCTTGGTTTCTCAACTGGATGCCATTGGGCATGTAATGGCATTCAAGTCGCAGTACAACATGAGTCGAGACACATTCGATGGCTTGTTGACAGTTATTAGCAGCCTGCTTCCAGAGGATTGACTTAGAAAGATTGACACCCGTGTTACTATGTAAGCTTGAAAAGATATTTCCACCCGACTTCTTCAATCTGATGCAACATTTGATTCTTCATCTCCCATATGAGGCACAAATGGGGGGCTTGCAGGGACGTTGGTGCTATCCAATTGAGAGATGTCTAAAGACTATTCGAAAGAAATGTAGAAATAAATGCAGAATCGAGGCTTCCATTGTAGAGGAGGTGTCAAACTTCACAACAACTTACTATGGTGACACACTGCCAAGCGTGCATAATCCACCCCCTCGTTACAATGATGGCGGCAATGAATCGAACCTCAGCATATTTCGAGGCCAATTCTGAAGCACAAGTGGTTCGATGACCAGGACCCTGAGACATGAAGAGTGGCGCCATATCATGCTATATGTAGTAACCAACCTTGAAGAAATATATGAACTCAATTTTCATGGTTCCAAACCTCTTACTCTAGTGATATTCAAATGTTATTGGTTTGACCCTGAAGTGACAAGACATACACATTCTAATCTTGGGATAGTCGAAATTCGATAGGATTCCAACTTACCAGGACATGATGTCTATATCGTGGCCCAACAGGCCACACAAGTGTATCATCTCCCATACACGTGTCAGATGAAAGAACATCTTAAGGGTTGGGATGTTGTATATAAGGAATCACCACACGGTAAATTACCTGTTCCAAACGATGAAGATTATAACTTAGACCTAGACACATATGACGGAGAGTTCTTCCAAGAAGATGGGCTGGAAGGGCGATTTGAGATAGACTTAACCAAAGTTATCTGAATGGAAGTAGATATCGAAATGGTTGTTGATGAGGAGGATAATGAGGTACAAAATGAGAATGACTTAGAATTACTTGAAGGCAATGACATTAATTATGAACTTGCAGTTTTAGATGGTGTTGATAGTGATCATGAGACTTATGATCCGGCTAACCCCAACACATATGAAGATTATTTTTAATCGATGTAATGCTATATTTTTTATTTCACACCTATTTCTAAATACAACTTTTTTATATGTGCTTATTTGCTTACTCTTAATTATAGGTTGTTGGACAAAGATGGTGGACGATGGGAGGAGGAGCACCTGTAGGATAGTGGAGGAGGCACAGCAGGACGACAACATCCAGCAGCAGGTGGAGCAGCAGGCAACTGTCGATGTGGCGTAGCAGGACGATGACGACTCTCAGGAGGATGCCTCAGGTTCTGGCGCCTTAGGTTCGAGGAACGTCAACCTGCGAGGTCCCGCAAGTCTTCCTCAGCGTCCCATACTTCGTGACAGGCGGTCGCTGATTCGACCCGATGGGGAGAGGCACGTAACTTTAGATGTTTTTGCTACTTGTTCATCTTACGTGTTCAAATTCATAATATAAACTAATACTTTTTATTTATCACTTGGACAGATCTTGGAAGGTTGTGGAGAATGTAGGGGGTCACGACCGCAACCCAATTGTATCCTTGGCCTTCTGTACAGGGAACACTTCCCTGGACTGGTTGAGTACGCCGGAGTGACGGGCCCAACCTACACCTTCGACCACTACGCCGTCACCCCCGATGCAGTAGATCGGGACTGTAGGGAATTCAATAACAAGGCGGAGCGGGTGAAGCAAGAGTTGTGGGTAAATCTTACTATACTGTAAAATATGTCGCATTCTTTGCACATTCTTGAAATAATATATGGATACATCATCTTTGTATACAGGATTTCTTCATATGTGAGGCTGAATACGAGGCCAAGGCGGATGTGGTGGCCACCGCGAGCTATAAGAAGCTCGTCGTGGATATGCGCTACGAGGCGCGAATTCAGGCCATCGTAACCTACCACGGCTCTGTCCTTGGGGAGAAGGTGACCAAGCAGGACGCTTGAACCATGTAGTTGACTAGGGACTAGTACTTATAGGTAAATACAACACTTTAATATTTGTGATAAATTTTTTCCTTAATTTTATCTTCTGATATGCAATGTACTTGTTTTACTTTGTAGATGATTCCTTATTGGTGCGCCGCAAATCCTTAGTGCTAGGAGCAGATGGTGAATAGGTGATGCTCGCCTGAGTGGGACGAGGCGCACAATGCTAGCCGATAATGACGTCTGATGATGCAAGGTCCCTCCCACCACCAAGGCAGCCGCAGCCTCGGCAAATATGCAGAAGCATGGGTACCCCCTTCTTTTTTATTTAGGTATATAACACTGGATTAGATATGATTTCTAGCTATCTCGTTTGTTTTCTTGTAGTCAGCGTCACATGGTGGTCAGGCTTGCTCCATCTTCTCGGCTTATGCTATGGCCCACGAGGGCAAGGCGATGTCCTACGTCACCTACAACTCAGATGTCGGGCCTGAGACTTATAGCAACCCCGCCATCTATAGCTGCCTAAGTGAGTACACTGCCATGGCATAGGAGGTCGATGGGCCAGATCATGATCCGAGGACCGAGGACATCGGCAGAGATGTCCTCATGAGGGTCAGAGGAGGCAAGAGGCATGGGCGGTACTGGATTGCCGACGAGGCAATCGACTCATCGTCTACTCCCACTCTGTCTCAGGTGCGAGCAAGGAGCACGAGCTCGAGCCCAGCCATACGACCTCGGCAGGACAGCTAACATCATCGCATACAACAACTCCAGGTTAGTGCTTCTATAACTCGTCATTCCTTGAGTTATATACCTTCTCTTTGAGTTATTATAACATTGGGTTGGAATATTACAGGCCTAGCTAGAAGAAGAGAGGAGGGAACGTTTGGAAATGGAGGCGAGGATGATAGCGGAGCGTGAGGTGGAGCGGGAGGCCTGCTTGGCAGATCAACAAATGATGGCGGAGATGTTTCAGTACATGCAAAGCCTTGGCGCCGCACATGGTTTTGCTCCACCACCTCCGTTGTTCCCTCTAGTTGACCCTGCTCAGTTCCATACTCCTATGAGTATCAAAATTCTAGCCCTTCATGATATATATTCATCTGGTATAACACATGCAATCTCTTCTCTATGTAGGGACAATCTGGGGTGGCATCCAACAACCCTCATGTATCGCCCGGCCCATCGCCGCACTAGTCCAACCACCCACCTCGATGAGATACTTTGGTGCACATGATATTATCTTTGTTAGTGTTGTTAATACTTTGTGATATAACTTGGTCTGAACTTGTTGATGTTGGTATTGCTTTTGTGAGATACTTGAGACTTATGTTCTTGAGTGTTGGATACTTATTTTTTGTTCGAACATGTTGGTAATGCTTTATGAGAACTTGTTTGATTTATGGTCTTTGTGAGATATATGATGTCTATGTGATATCTATGATGATTATGTGATATCTTTTGTTTGTTTGGATGGAATAGCAAAAACAAATATAAAAGGGGTATACTGGTCACTTTGCCGAGTGCAACACTCGGCAAAGAGGTACTTTGATGAGTGTCAAGGTCATAGCACTCGGCAAAGAAGGCACACCTGGGCACCGATAAAGCCTCTTTGCCGAGTGCCAAGACCACAACACTCGGCAAAGAAGCAACCTTTGACAAGTGCCTCGTAGTACACTCGGCAACGATATTGACAAAGGGGCCCGTTCGCGATCTCTTTGCCGAGTGCTAGTCCGATGAACACTCGGCAAAGAGGGAACTCTTTGCCGAGTGTCAGTACAATGGACACTCGGCAAAGGGCAACTCTTTGCCGAGTGTTACTCGGTGGGCACTCGACATAGGTTCCATCGCCGTTACCAGTCATCGTGACGACGTCTTTTCTTTGCCGAGTACCTGGTGTCACCCGGCAAAGTCTTTGTCGAGTGCCCGATAAAAAGTACTCGGTAAAGAAGACGTTGCCGATGTACAGTTCGTCGAGCTTTCTTTGCCGAGTGTCACACTCGGCCTTCACCGAGTGTTTTCCAGGCTTTGCCGAGTGCTTCAGGCACTCGGCAAAGAAGCTGTTTCTGGTAGTGAGTACCGGATTCCTAATTAATATTGGACAATCAGAACTAAATGTATCAATATTTAATAATGATACTTTTAGTACCGGTTCTTGGCTCCAGTACTAAAAGATCCATCTTTATTATCGGTTCTAATCTTAACCTAGTAATAAAGATAGACTTTCAGTACTAATTCTATGCTTGAACCAATACTAACGATAGTTATTAGTACTAGAAACTATAAGTTCAGA
Source organism: Zea luxurians (assembly GCA_029449295.1). Lineage (NCBI taxonomy): Eukaryota > Viridiplantae > Streptophyta > Magnoliopsida > Poales > Poaceae > Zea > Zea luxurians. The sequence goes on from JAOPSE010000009.1 coordinate 121,773,653, forward strand.
AATTTTTATTTTATATATTTACAAATTGACATGTACACAGGTATATTAATTAATATATATGTGTATATTGAAAAATTATTATATATATGTACATGTCTACATTAATGTGTACATTAATGAATACAAATGAATAGTAATATTAATAGTAATATCTGTATATTAAAATGAATATTAATTCTAATATATACAAATGTACGAGCAAGTAATATGAAGTCTCTTAACTATTAAATATATCTTTTTTATATTTTCAATATACTTCGTCTTCGTGTTTTGATGGGCCTAGAGGAGATTTCATCCATCATAATAGAACTCTCTATCTTTAGATACAATCTCGTTATTTATGAACTCTGCAAGATGTTCTTGAATTGCATGGATCTTTTTAAAGGGAGCGGTTCTTCCTTCATCTTTATCAACTGTAATTTGATAAAATATTATTATATTAAATTCCTAGCTGAGCACTTTATTATAGTGAAATTAAATTAATAATGCAGACATTATCGGCGTACCTTGATATATTTGCCACTAACTTCTTAGCTTGATAAATTCATAATTTTTGTATCAATAAAGGTTGTTCCCTTTGTATGTGTCAAATGCTAAATTCGGGAAAAGTTATGGATTATTATCGGCAAATAAATTATGAGATGTGCAAGCTTCATACATACAAAAAGTTGTGCCTAAGCTTAAGAATTTCCTTCGGACGAGGATGCCTTTAGTGTAGTTGTATCCATGCTCTGCATAACAAAAATGATAAGTCCTTGGTTGATATATGATTAAATTATTTAGAGGTTTAGAAAGTTTAATTCAAATAGTAATAGTTACTCATTAAGAAGGTCTACTAGTTCTTGTAACTCTCCGACTGGCTTTCTCATGTAGTCAAAGATAAGTACAATGTCTTGATCCATTGAGATCACCGGAAGTATCTAGTAAAAGGGTTAGAAAGGTTATAAACAGAGAGGGAAAATTAGACTACACAATTAGTTAGAATAGGTATGACTACAAAAAGATAGTGGACACTCGCTTAAAATTATAAGAAAGAAGTATGTATTACATATAATGTTGTGTAACGCCCTAAATCTAGCAACTACAAACAATCCTATTTGAATTATTAAATTTCAGTAGAAAGGAAGGAAGAATTGATTTGAAGAATTTCTTGAATAGATAAAATTACCAAGTGTTTGTTACCCTAATGCCGAAGCATATATTTTGTTTGAATTGATTTGCAAATCCAATTTATGAATTTGATCTTGTGAAGAAAAATCTTATTTTTACAAAACAATAATGGAGTGCTAAAATAATATTTTTTTGGAAAATATGTATATAAATAAATTTTAGTTGTAAGTAAATACAAAATTCTAATGGGTTGATTTTGTTCCATTATGAGAAGAGCCATTTATTTAATTGATGAAATAATTTATACAAAATAAGTTTTATTGAGTTAATAATAAAATTTATATTCATTCTGGAATTTTAATTATATATTATTCTTTCTATACAAAAAAGAAAAAAAGAAAAGAAAACAAACCCTAAAACTAGTGGCCAAATCGGCCCATTTAGGCCCAACCTGGCGGCCGCTCCTCCTCTCCTCACCGCCCTACGGGCCCCACCCGCAGGCGGCTCTTCCTCTTCCTCCCAGCGACGCCGCCAGGGGCCGCACGTGCCCCACACCCTGGCCATGTCGCGCCCAACAGCCAGGACCCTGGCCGCCGCGCCGCGCAGCCCCGCACCCTGGACGCACCGTGCGCCGTGCACGCGCCTAGCCGCCCCGAGGACCCCGCGCCCAATGCCGCCCCGCGCCCAGTCGTCGGCTGTTTCTCCTCTCCCCTCCCCATTCCTCTCTCTATTATTGGTGGTAATGTCGACGTTAAAGCCATTGATGGCCGCCGTTTCTTCTCCCCCCCCCCCCCCGGCTCGCCCTCTCCTCTCCCCTCTATAAATCCGGCCGAGCTGACCCCTCTCTCCCAAGCTCGCTCTCTCTCTCCCTCGCTCTCCTCGTGTTCACGCCGCGCCCGCAACCACCGCGCTAGGACCACCACGACCGAGCTCCCTTCCACTCCTCTGCCTCCGTGACCGACCACCAACCCCATCGTGTCGAGCGCTCGTCGCTACTCTACTCCCTCATCGGGAGCTGTCCGTCGTGGCTGTCGCCGTCGTTGCCCGTGTCGGAGCTTGCCCGCGCAACACCCCGGCGACCGTGCCCACACCATTCGTCAATCGTCCACCATCCGTGGAGCCTCACTGGAATTCGCGCCCCACCGTCCGTCGTCGGCGCGACCACGCAGCACCCCAGCTGGACCATACATCGCCTCGCCGTGCTCGGACCGCCCGTGGAACTCGCCGGACCGTCTGCCTGCACCACGCCCTCGCCATGTTCGTGCCCTGCTTGCCGAAGCGACGCCATCTGCCGTGCTGAACCTTCGCCTAGACGTGCGCCCAAGCCCTATCCGCCGTTCGTTGCAAGGTTGAAGGTGAAAGGGAAATGTGCCCTTGGGCCATTTCTATAAGATTTTGGTGATTAAGTGCTCCACACAAATGCTTTGAGTGATATTTGTGCCAAAGACTCAAGAAGTGCAAATCAAGATTAAAGATATGTTTCTAGACTTAGTACATTGTTTTGAAGCCTAATGTATTATGTCTAAGTGCTAGAAACAGGAGAAATCATTTTGGAGAAAGTTGGCTATGTACAGCCAAAAGGCTGCTCGGTCTGGGTGCACCGGACTGTCCGGTGGTGCACCGGACAGTGTCCGGTGTGCCAGGACCAGTCCCGATGAACAGCCTATTCTCGGGTCTCAATGGCGGCGTACGGCTATAAATCACCGGACTATCCGGTGGTGCACCGGACTGTCCGGTGAGTCGTCTGCGGTGAAGTCGCCGCTCTCGGGAAACAGTCAACAGCGTACGGCTAAAATTCACCGGACTGTCCGGTGTTGCACCGGACTGTCCGGTGAGCCAACGGTCAGCCGCGCCAACGGTCGGCCGCGCAATCCGCGCGTGACGCGTGGCCGAGCCAACGGTCGGCAGGGGGCACCGGACTGTCCGGTGTGCATCGGACAGTGTCTGGTGCGCCAACGGCTCCAAATCTTCAACGGCCGGCTACGCCAATTTAGGAAAGAAATCTTCACCGGACAGTGAACAGTGGATGTCCGATGGTGAACCGGACTGTCCGGTGCGCCACCCGACAGAAGGCAAGAATTGCCTTCCCAGATTGCTTTCGATGGCTCCTAGCTGCCATGGGGCTATAAAAGGGACCCCTAGGCGCATGGAGGAGTACACCAAGCATTCTTTGATCATCTCTAAGGACCAAGACTTCATTCTAGCGCATTTGATTCGTTGTGATAGCAATTTGAGCTCATCTTGAGTTGAGAACTCCGTGTGTGAACTTAGAGCTCAAGTTGTGACTAGTGTGCGTGTTTGTCTCTTGCTTTGAATCTTGTGTGTGTTGCTTTTCCCTCCCTTACATCCGTGCTTCTTTGTGATCATCAAATTGTATGGGCGAGAGGCTCCAAGTTGTGGAGATTCCTCGCAAACGGGATATAGTGAAAGGAAGAAAAACACCGTGGTATTCAAGTTGATCATTGGATCACTTGAAAGGGGTTGAGTGCAACCCTCGTCCATTGGGACGCCACAACGTGGAGGTAGACAAGTGTTGTACTTGTCGAACCACGGGATAACTCGCGTGTCTCTTGTGATTGCTTTTTGTGTGATTGTTGTGATTCGCAAGAGCTCGCTTTATAGTCACTTGGTATTATCTCTCTAACACTTAACCAAGTTTTGTGGCTATAAGTTTGAAGTTTTTACAGGATCACCTATTCACCCCCCTCTAGGTGCTCTCAATTGGTATCAGAGCCATTCTCTTCACAAAAGGGACTAATCGCTCGAAGAGATGGATCCTAAGGGAAAGGGGATGGTGGTCAACGATAAGGAGAAGGAGTCCATCTTCAACGAGCCAAGGGATGACAAACCTACTGACTCTAGCTCGAGTCATAAGAAGAAGGATGGGAAGAAGAAGAGGCGTATTAAGAAGATCGTCTACTACGACAGCGACGAATCCTCTTCTTCCCAAAGAGACGACGACTACGATGAGAAAAAGAAACCGGTCAACTCAAACTTTTCTTTTGATTATTCTCGTATTCCGTCTAACTCCAATGCTCATTTACTTTCAATTCCACTTGGGAAACTCCCGCACTTTGATGGAGAGGACTACGGATTTTGGAGTCACAAAATGTGTACCCATTTGTTCTCTCTTCATCCAAGTATATGGGAGATAGTAGAAAATGGAATGCAATTTGATAGTACGGATAATCCCATGTTTATCAATGAACAAATTCACAAAAATGCACAAGCTACCACTATTCTATTAGCATCCTTGTGCAGGGAAGAATACCATAAGGTGAGCAGCTTGGATAATGCCAAGCAGATTTGGGACACCCTCAAGATCTCGCATGAGGGAAACGACGCCACCATGATCACCAAGATGGAGTTGGTGGAGGGCGAACTGGGAAGGTTCGCAATGATCAGGGGGAGGAGCCAACCTAAACGTACAACAGGCTCAAGACCCTGGTCAACACAATCAGGAGCTATGGAAGCACGAGATGGACGAACCACGACGTCGTCTGGCTTATGCTAAGGTCCTTCACTGTCCTTGATCCTCATTTTGTAAACTCTATTCGTGAAAATCCTAGGTATACCAAGATGACGCCCGAGGAAATACTTGGAAAGTTTGTAAGTGGGCGAATGATGATCAAGGAAGCAAGAAATGTTGATGAGGCGTTGAATGGCCCAATGCCGATCCACGAGCCTCAAACCGTTGCTCTCAAAGCAACAAGTAGCAGGGAGGCGCTACCTAGCAAGGTGGCGCAAGTTGAGGCGGCTAGGCTAAATGAGGATGAAATGGCCCTCATTATCAAGCGTTTCAAGACGGCGCTTAAAGGAAGAAAGGAGCATCCAAACAAGAGCAAATCAAAGGGAAAATGCTCCAGCTTTAAATGTGGTAAGTATGGTCATTTTATAGCAAACTGCCCGACAATACTAATGACCAAGAACAAGAGAAAAGCGGGAAGAGGGAAAAGAAGAAGGCCTACAAGAAGGCAAAGGGCGAGGCACACCTCGGCAAAGAGTGGGACTCGGATTGTTCGTCGTCCAACTCCGACGACGAAGGACTCGCAGCCTTGGCCTTCAACAAGTCGTCGCTCTTCCCCAACGAGCGCCATACTTGTCTAATGGCAAAGGAAAAGAAGGTAAACACTAGAGAAATTCCTAAGTACTCTACTTCTAGTGATGAGGACTCTAGTGATGATGAAATCGATTACACTAGCTTGTTCAAAGGATTAGATAGAGCAAAAGTAGAAAAGATCAATGAATTGATTGATGCTCTAAATGAAAAGAATAGACTTTTAGAAAAGCAAGAGGATCTTTTATATGAAGAGCATGATAAATTTGTAAGTGTGCAAAAGTCTCTTGATTTAGAAGTTAAAAGGAATGAAATTCTTTCTTGTGAATTATCTACTTGTCATGAGACTATGGCTAGCTTAGGAAGTATTAATGATGATTTAAATGCTAAGCTAGAAGTAGTAAACAAATCTAGTTCTTGTGTGGAACATGTGTGATTTGCAATAGGTGTAAGGATTTTAATGTTGATGCTTGTAGTGAACATTTAATTTCCATTACTAGATTAAATGATGAAGTGGCTAGTCTTAATGCCCAACTTAAGACTAGCAAAAATGATTTTGATAAACTAAAATTTGCAAGGGATGCCTACACTGTTGGTAGACATCCCTCAATTAAGGATGGGCTTGGCTTTCGAAGGGAAGCCAAGAACTTAACAAGTCAAAAGGCTTCCATCTCCACCAAGGACAAAGGGAAGGCCCCTATGACTAGTAATGCTCAAAGGAATCATGCTTTTATCTATAGTGATAGGAAATTTTCTAGAAATGCTAAAAGGAGTTACAATGCTTTTGACTCACATGCCATGATTGCTTCGAGTTCCAATTTTAATGGTAGGCCTAGGAGGAATTTTGTGTCTCATGCTCCTAGGAAAGTGTATAATGGATCTACCACTGTCTTTCATGCTTGCAATACTAAGTTTGTTCTTTCATGTAAAAATGAAAAAGTGATTGCTAAAAAGGTGGGGGCCAAATGCAAGGGAGACAAGACTTGCATTTGGGCCCCTAAGGCTATTTTAACTAACCTTGTAGGACCCAACAAGAGTTGGGTACCTAAAACCCAAGCCTAATTTGCCTTGCAGGTTTATGCATCTGGGGGCTCAAGCTGGATTATCGACAGCGGATGCACAAACCACATGACGGGGGAGAAGATGTTCACCTCCTATGTCAAGAATAAAGATTCCCAAGATTCAATCATATTCGGTGACGGGAATCAAGGCAAAGTTAAAGGACTAGGAAAGATAGCTATTTCATCCGAGCATTCCATATCTAATGTGTTTTTAGTGGAATCGCTCGGGTATAACTTGTTGTCCATTAGTCAATTATGTAACATGGGTTACAATTGCTTATTTACAAATGTAGATGTGTCTGTCTTCAGAAGGAGTGGTGGTTCATTACCTTTTAAGGGTGTACTAGACGGCAAACTCTATTTAGTTGATTTTTGGAAGGAGGAGGCCGATCTAGATGCATGCTTAATCACTAAGACTAGCATGGGCTGGCTGTGGCATCGCCATCTAGCACATGTGAGGATGAAGAACCTTCACAAACTTCTAAAGGGAGAACATGTGTTAGGTCTAACAAATGTAACTTTCAAAAAAGATAGACCTTGTGCAGCTTGTCAAGCAGGTAAACAAGTGGGAAGCGCTCATCACAATAAGAATGTGATGACTACATCAAGACCTCTGGAGCTACTGCATATGGACCTCTTCGGACCCGTCGCCTACCTCAGCATCAGGGGAAGTAAGTATGGTCTTGTTGTTGTTGATGGTTTTTCCCGCTTCACTTGGGTATTCTTTTTGCAGGATAAATCAGAAACCCAAGGGACCCTCAAGCGCTTTCTAAGGCGAGCTCAAATCGAATTTGAGCTCAAGGTGAAAAAGATTAGAAGCGACAACGGGTCCGAGTTCAAGAACCTTCAAGTGGAGGAGTTTCTTGAGGAGGAAGGAATCAAGCACGAGTTCTCCGCTCCCTACACACCACAGCAAAACGGTGTGGTAGAGAGGAAGAACAGAACGCTTATAGACATGGCGAGGACGATGCTTGGAGAATTCAAGACGCCCAAGCGGTTTTGGTTGGAAGCTATGAACACAGCTTGCCACGCCATAAACCGGGTCTACCTTCATCTCCTCCTCAAGAAGACGTCGTACGAACTTCTAACCGGTAACAAACCCAACGTTTCATATTTTCGAGTTTTTGGGAGTAAATGCTACATTCTAGTGAAGAAAGGTAGGAACTCAAAATTTGCTCCCAAAGCTGTAGAAGGGTTTTTGTTAGGTTATGACTCAAATACAAAGGCGTATAAAGTCTTCAACAAATCATCGGGTTTGGTTGAAGTCTCTAGCGACGTTGTATTTGATGAGACTAATGGCTCTCCAAGAGAGCAAGTTGATCTTGATGATGTAGATGAGGATGATGTTCCAACGGACGCAATTCGCACCATGGCGATTGGAGATGTGCGACCACAGGAACACAAGGAGCAAGATCAACATTCTTCCTCAACAATGGTGCATTCCCCATCTCAAGATGACGAACAGGCCCCTCTAGAAGAGGCGTGTCATCAAGGGGGAGCACAGGATGTCCAAGATGAGGAGGAAGAAGTACCATAGGCCCCTCCAACTCAAGTTCAAGCGACGATTCAAAGGAATCATCTCGTCGACCAGATATTGGGTGATATTAGCAAGGGAGTAACCACTCGCTCTAGATTAGCTATTTTTTGTGAGCATTACTCTTTTGTCTCTTCTATTGAGCCTTTCAGGGTAGAAGATGCCTTGCTAGATCCGGACTGGGTGTTGGCCATGCAGGAAGAACTCAACAACTTCAAGCGAAATGAAGTTTGAACACTGGTGCCACGTCCCAAGCAAAATGTTGTGGGAACCAAGTGGGTGTTCTGCAACAAACAGAACGAGCACGGGGTGGTGACAAGGAAGAAGGCTCGACTTGTGGCAAAAGGTTATGCCCAAGTCGCAGGTTTGGACTTTGAGGAGACTTTTGCTCCTGTGGCTAGGCTAGAGTCGATTCGCATTTTGTTAGCCTATGCCGCTCACCATTCTTTCAGGTTGTTCCAAATGGACGTGAAGAGTGCTTTCCTCAACGGGCCAATCAAGGAGGAGGTGTACGTAGAGCAACCCCCTGGCTTTGAGGATGAACGGTACCCCGACCACGTGTGTAAGCTCTCTATGGCGCTCTATGGACTTAAGCAAGCCCCAAGAGCATGGTATGAATGCCTTAGAGACTTTCTAATTGCTAATGCTTTCAAAGTTGGGAAAGCCGATCCAACTCTTTTCACTAAGACTTGTGATGGTGATCTGTTTGTGTGCCAAATTTATGTCGATGACATAATATTTGGTTCTACTAACCAAAAGTCTTGTGAAGAGTTTAGCAGGGTGATGACTCAGAAATTCGAGATGATGATGATGGGCGAGTTGAACTACTTCCTTGGGTTCCAAGTGAAGCAACTCAAGGACGGCACCTTCATCTCTCAAACAAAGTACACGCAACACTTGCTCAAGCGGTTTGGGATCAAGGACGCCAAGCCCGCAAAGACTCCAATGGGAACCGACGGACATGTCGACCTCAACAAAGGAGGTAAGTCCATTGATCAAAAGGCATACCGGTCTATGATAGGGTCTTTACTTTATTTATGTGCTAGTAGACCGGATATTATGCTTAGCGTATGCATGTGTGCTAGATTTCAATCCGACCCAAGGGAGTGTCAACTTGTGGCCGTTAAGCGAATTCTTAGATATTTAGTTGCTACGCCTTGCTTCGGGATCTGGTATCCAAAGGGGTCTACCTTTGACTTGATTGGACACTCAGATTCTGACTATGCTGGACGTAAGGTCGATAGGAAGAGTACATCAAGGACGTGCCAATTCCTAGGAAGGTCCTTGGTGTCGTGGAGTTCTAAGAAACAAACTTCAGTTGCCCTATCCACCGCTGAGGTCGAGTATGTTGCCGCAGGACAGTGTTGCGCGCAACTACTTTAGATGAGGCAAACCCTCTGGGACTTTGGCTACAATCTGAGCAAAGTCCCACTCCTATGTGACAATGAGAGTGCAATCCGCATGGCGGACAATCCTGTTGAACACAGCCGCACAAAGCACATAGACATCCAGCATCACTTTTTGAGAGACCACCAGCAAAAGGGAGATATCGAAGTGTTTTATGTTAGCACCGAGAACCAGCTAGCCGATATCTTTACCAAGCCTTTAGATGAGAAGACCTTTTGCAGGCTGCGTAGTGAGCTAAATGTCTTAGATTCGCGTAACTTGGATTGATATAGAGCATACATGTGTTTTATGCCTTTGATCATGTTCCTTTATGCATTTTATTGCTTATTTACGGTGCTCAAGTTGTGCAAGGGATCCTCGGACCTCACAACTCCATGTGTGAATGATGCACATATTTAGGGGGAGAAATGCTACAACTTGATCCCTTGAGACTAACCATGTGCTTGAGTGTTCTTAATTTAGTCTCAAAGGAGGATTGAAAGGGAAAAGGTGAACTTGGACCATGCAAGACTTCCACTGCACTCCGATGAGAGGGTAATTTACTCCAAGTTCATATCCATGCCCTTATTGCCTTTTTACTCTTAATTGAAGATTTTGGTGAGGCAATGGGGTTTTTAGGCCAATAATGATCCCGTTTTGGTGCTTAATGCCGAAGGGGGAGAAATTAAGGCCAAAGCAAATGGATCAGCTACCACTTGAGAATTTTGAAAATAGTAGAGTTAGAGCTTTTGTTTTGTCAAAATACTCTTGTTGTCTCTTATTGTCAAAAGTTGGTCTCTTGTGGGGAGAATGTTTGATTATGGGAAAAGGGGGAGTTTTTGAATCTTTGATCAATTTCTCTTGGAATACCTCTCTCTATGCCTCAACAAGTGAATTTGACTTAGAGATAGGAAATTGAGTTTGATTTGCAAAAACAAACCAAGTGGTGGCAAAGAATGATCCAAATATGCCAAATTTAAATCAGAAACAAATTTTTGTTCTCATTTGCATTGATGTTGCACTTTTTTAGTTGCTTTTTGTTGTGTTGGCATAAATCACCAAAAAGGGGGAGATTGAAAGGGAAATGTGCCCTTGGGCCATTTCTATAAGATTTTGGTGATTAAGTGCTCCACACAAATGCTTTGAGTGATATTTGTGCCAAAGACTCAAGAAGTGCAAATCAAGATTAAAGGTATGTTTCTAGACTTAGTACATTGTTTTGAAGACTAATGTATTATGTCTAAGTGCTAGAAACAGGAGAAATCGTTTTGGAGAAAGTTGGCTATGTACAGCCAAAAGACTGCTCGGTCTGGGTGCACCGGACAGTGTCCGGTGGTGCACCGGATAGTGTCCGGTGTGCCAGGACCAGTCCCGATGAACAGCCTATTCTCGGGTCTCGACGGCGGCGTACGGCTATAAATCACCGAACTGTCCGGTGGTGCACCGGACTGTCCGGTGAGTCGTCTGCGGTGAAGTCGCCGCACTCGGGAAACAGTCAACAGCATACGGCTAAAATTCACCGGACTGTCCGGTGAGCCAACGGTCGGCCGCGCCAACGGTCGGCCGCGCAATCCGCGCGTGATGCGTGGCCGAGCCAACGGTCGGCAGGAGGCACCGAACTATCCAGTGTGCATCGGACAGTGTCCAGTGCGCCAACGGATCCAAATCTTCAACGGTCAGCTGCGCCAATTTAGGAAAGAAATCTTCACCAGACAGTGAACAGTGGATGTCCGGTGGTGCACCGGACTGTCCGGTGCGCTACCTGACAGAAGGCAAGAATTGCCTTCCCAGATTGCTTTCAATGGCTCCTAGCTTCCTTGGGGCTATAAAAGGGACCCCTAGGCGCATGGAGGAGTACATCAAGCATTCTTTGATCATCTCTAAGCATCAAGACTTCATTCTAGCGCATTTGATTCGTTGTGATAGCAATTTGAGCTCATCTTGAGTTGAGAACTCCTTGTGTGAACTTAGAGCTCAAGTTGTGACTAGTGTGCGTGTTTGTCTCTTGCTTTGAATCTTGTGTGTGTTGCTTTTCCCTCCCTTACATCCGTGCTTCTTTGTGATCATCAAATTGTAAGGGCAAGAGGCTCCAAGTTGTGGAGATTCCTCGCAAACGGGATATAGTGAAAGGAAGAAAAACACCATGGTATTCAAGTTGATCATTGGATCACTTGAAAGGGGTTGAGTGCAACCCTCGTCCATTGGGACGCCACAACGTGGAGGTAGACAAGTGTTGTACTTGTCGAACCACGGGATAACTCGCGTGTCTCTTGTGATTGCTTTTTGTGTGATTGTTGTGATTCGCAAGAGCTCGCTTTATAGTCACTTGGTATTATCTCTCTAACACTTAACTAAGTTTTGTGGCTATAAGTTTTAAGTTTTTACAGGATCACCTATTCACCCCCCCTTTAGGTGCTCTCAGAAGGCAACCCAAATATTTTATTAACTCCAAAATCACAATTTGAATTAATTCATGAATTTGATAATTACTTGTGTTTTGGAATAGTGTGATTTGGAATTCATATGTGTAAATGATTGATTTTAAGTATATGTGCGATGAATTAGTGAATTGTAGTAGACTTGATATTGGTTTATGACTTCTTTAGTGAGGAAAACACTAGATAAATAATATCTTAGTTAATTTTGTTTATGACGAATTTTAGAATTTATCCAAAAGTTTATATACATAAGTCCAGTTAAACCCACTAAATAGATAATAAAAGCTTCTCTTAACATATATTAGTAAGTAGTATAAAATCCATAACAATACAAATATTATAGTATAAACTGTGGTTTAATGTCATATTAGATGTTTTGATCTCTCATTAATAATGATATTTTCCTTTTTAGAAAGAAAAGATAAAACTAAAATGAAGATCACTATTCATATTATAAATAATTAGGTAATAATTAGTTTATTTCTATAGAATTGGTTAAGTCGATCATTACACCTAGGCCACGTATTTCCGGTCAAATGAGAATATGTATTCTACTATTCATAATAAATGAATTCATAAGTATAGCACTTAAGTACTTAGATTTAGTAAGATATTGATCCATGTCATAATAACCATGAATATGTCATTAAAAGTCCCATTTAGTAATTTACATTAATTCTTAGAATATTAATGTTAGAAGAATTATAAATAAACAATTTTGGTTATATGTATAAATTCTATTTAGAAAAGAAAGGAGAAAACCGAAATAGTAGAATTTATAATAATGTTAAAATGACTTAACTAGGCACTCATACTTTTCTAATAAAGAAAATGATAGTTATATTGGTAAACATAAGTTTCTTACTAATGAAGTAGATAATTTGTTTCTAATTTTAAAATGACCTTCTTAATAGATAACATGTTTTTGAGTTAACAAGGTTCATTATAGATGTTTAAGTATAGTCGTATTAAATAAAAACTTAAAAGAATATGTAGACATATGTTTCTTAATAAAAATAGAAAATAAACATGTCCAATTAATAGATTATTTACAATTTCTTAATTAAAAGATAACAAGGGTCATTGCTTTTATAAACTAAAATGATAGTTTATACATAATTTCCTTTCTAATGAATTTGATCATTTGTTCCTACAATAGAATTAAAGATAATTAATAGATTAATTATCCTTTATCATAATTTATTAATCAAACCTATAATCAATTTGTTCTTAACTAAACTTATGGCATGATTAATGATTTCATAGAATTTAGGCCACATTATATACGAATCACTTAGCTTATCCTAAAGGATAAAATAAAGTAATAAGAGTTTAAGTTCTTTTATAACTTAAAATGTTACTTTATATATTGACTTCGAATATAATAATATAGGCTATGTGTTTTCTAATGAAGTTAAAAGATAGTTATTTGTTCATTATCTTTTGCATGAAAATCCACTTAAAGGCCTATAACATAGCCTTCCATAAATAGGTGTTTAATAATAATGATCTTTTCACATAAAACCTATTTAGGCTTATATCTTAATTTGTCATAAGTGATTGGTTAACAATATTTTATAAAATGTTTCATAATGCTTAATAATGTGTTTCATAATTCATTAACCTTAGATATAACATATATCTTTTCTAAAAGGTTAAAAAGGTTTAATATTGTTATAACGTGTTATAAACCCTTAATCTTAGACATATCACATATGACGTTTTATAAAAAATTTATTTGGTGAACCTAATATTTGTATAATTTAATTAAGATATTTTAAGCTCATGTCTTGTTTTATCAAGTATAGATCTCACATTTTTGAAAAGAATACCTTTTTATTATAACCCTTGTGTGCGATGTTTTTAAAAGCGAATGCTCATTTCGTCAGACTTTCTTTTAGCTTTACGTATGGTGAATGTGGTATGTTATTGAGTGGTGTTTGTTCTTCTTGTTTGTTTGTGTGATATTCAGTGGTTGATCTAGTAGTTAAGAATCAAGATCTATTCCTATCCGTGGAAGAACCTCACATTTTCAATAAGCAAGGCAAGTGGACTTCTCCCTCTGCATACTCTATTTGATCCCAAACAATACATTTAATAAAGTTTATTCTTGGATATATGTGCATAATTTGATGGGTTACCTATTCAGATACACCTAACCTTTCCAACCTTATTCCTTGTTAACCTGGGTTTTGATCTAATCAAGTAGCTATGCTATTGCTACAACTTTAACTTTATGATATTACTCCAACTAATGATATCAATGTTCCAAATGGTAAGTTACATTATTGTTGTTAATCCGACGATTAAGCAAGATCATATTGTGATAATTGGAATATGGAGTGACCACCCGGGAAAACAGTGCAACCACGAGTGCTATCATGGCTCTGGCTTTGGTAATTAGCTTTATATGCTTAGTGCCTAGCAACCTTACCTGAAATATGGGCAAGAGGGGGAGCGGTGGTGGTGGTAGCTCATGTTAACATGGGGACATATTCTTAGCTAAGGTACCTCACCCAGGGGGCCTCCACCATCGACTTTAGAAACCTTAGCGGGTTGCTTAGTATTAAGAGTATTCTGTGAAAGCCTCATAGTGGATCCCTGGCCATTCACCTTGGAAGTGTTTACGGGTTTTGGCCGACCTAGGCTAAGGGGATACACGGCTTGTGGGTAAAGTTGTACCACCTCTGTAGAGTGTAAAACTGATATATCAGCCGTGCTCACGGTTATGAGCAGCCTGGACTCCTCACATGATAATTGAACTTGAAGATGGAAATAAATTGAGATCCGATGATCTGCCAATGGTTTGCTTAAGTGGTTTCACTTAAGTGTTTTTGATATACTCTTATACCTTTATTTAATGGGAATACTTGGGATTCACACTTATTAGTAAGACAGGTGTTGTTAATAAAATGTTGACCAACTAAAATGCTTACTGCTCAACCTTAGCCTCGCCTTGTTAAACCTGCATTAGTTTTTCCCCCACTTGCTGAGCCTCGACCATAAGTGAGCTCTCCCTTGCTTAATTTTGATCAGAAGTTTGCAGATGAAGATATGATGTTGAACTCCATGGATGCTAGTCTAGTGATTCCCCCGGTCATCTTCCTGTGAATGGATGTCCATGTTTCGCTGTACTTTGATGAATAAAGGTTAAGACATTATGTCTGTTCGAAGTGTAATATGTTAATATAATCGTTATTTATGCTTTTATGCATTGTTCTTTTGATATATTACACTTGTGACGTCAACATATGTGTGGAAATAGATCCTGGCACACATATGCTATGCACCTGGCTCTGCCCTTTAGAAACCGGTGTGACATGTTGCTTCTAAAAAACTTGAGTAATCTATTTAGGACATCTGCATTGAAGTCATGCATTGTTTTCTAGTTAACAACCACTAGGTTAATGAAGTTGATATAGAGAATACCTTCTTTACGGCACCTGTAGATCTTCATCCTTCACGCAACAAAGTGGGTGTAAGGGAACACTAGATAGCATTGAATATATGTAACATGTCAAAATCCTATTTTTGGGATTTGGAAAATTTCTCTAAAGGTTTGAGTTAAATTATATCTTAATAAAGCTTATACATTATAAACTATTTTCTCTTAAAATAAAAAAGTAATAAATATTGAAATTTATAATGTGCTTTTAATTGGACTAAAAATTCAAAAGAGTATTTCTTTTCAAATGAAAACTTGGTGTGAGTGCACTATGTAATTGAGGCATTTTCTTAAATGGATAAAATAATAAATAAATAAAATGAACCTTGCATGGCATACTTGATTTTTGAATGTTGCATCTAAATTTGAATTTGAATTTGGTTTTTGTAAATAGTTTGAAATTGAAATTTGAATCAGGAAACGAAATTTGAATTAGGAAACCAAAAATAGAAATAGAACAAAGGAAAAAAAAGAAAGAGTAACTTACCTGCACGTGGGCCACTTCACCCCTTGGCCTGGCGTCACTTGCTCACTTCTATTTCCCTTATCACGTCGTGTGGGCCGCAAGCGCCGGCTCAAGACCGCTGACCCACTTCCACGCCGCACGTCATCGTAGGGATCTACTACATGGGGCCCCTTGGTCAGTGTCACTGCTTGCACACACACTTGGGTCTGGGAAGACAGACACATGGGCCCACGAGGTTTGGACCGTCTTCCACCTCTGAATTGGACCTAAGCTTGCACCATATCATCACGACACACACCTAGGTTACCACCTCTGGCTCGAATTGATGACGCGTGACTGAGCATGATTCCATGCCCGCGTCGACGTCAAGCTTGGGTAGGACAAAAGGCATCAAACTTCTTCCTTCTCCTGGGTATAAAAGTCGAGCTCCGGCACCCCCATGACCCATCGATTGAACTAGAGCTCGAGAATTTGAGGCTGCCAAGCGAGTAGAGTGTGAGGAAGAGAGAGAACCAACCTGCTATAGCCTAACCAAGATTGCACCATCATTTTGGTTCTTTGGGAACATTGGGGAGAAACACCAACACGTGTGGAGCGCGTACAAGTGAGTTGTCGTGCATGAGAAACCAAGGATTGACTGCGAATTCTCGCTGGTCCTTAGGAGCTCCAGCCGCTAAGCTCGTTCATTTCAACCCCGACCAATATGGATCAAAGGGGATTGAGTGGGTTTCAATCCCTAGTAAGTCAAAATCTCTCTCAATCCACACAAATCTCATCCAATCTATATGGAACGGAAATAACCGAACAAGCCTGCCATGGACGGGAGTCTTTGTGCCATAATCATAGTGAGCATCTTCCTTGTTGATTTGCCTTATCCTCTGCATCGAGTCACACCTTTTGGATTAGGAATTTGAACATCGGAGTGTGGAGTATGGGTTCACCAGTGAGGGCACTACAGTCTTTGGTGGACTCCACCATTGCTAAGACCTGAGATAGAGAGGAGAGTGTCGCAGCCGCTGATCTAGAAACAGATGGCTACAATTAGAAGTTGGAGTTACCGGGTCGAATATTAAATCTAGGGCGTAGTACTAGGATCATGCGCGTGTAAGAAAACCAAGGAAAGTTTGTAAAGAGCCCCTGGATTTTAGTTTATTTAACCCGCAGTTTGGTTCAATTCAAAGCTAATTACCATAAGGTCCTCAATTTTATAAAATAACCATGTGTCTTTGAAAAATGGAAATTGTCATCTAGTGAGGCTCAAATTACATTGAGACCCTTTGTATATATAATTATGTAAAAGTTCATGTAATTCACAATTTGGTCCCAAAAGCATTGAATTAATATAAATTTCATTCAAAACTTGTTTTGCATATAACTTTCTCGTTTTACCTTTGAATTTAGTGGTTCTCGAACCTATGGATTCATCTCAACGCGTAGATTTGTTTTACGTGGTTTTTTCTTGTTTGGTGTAATATTATTTTTTATTTATTATTTGTCTATTTGTTTGTATTGCTACGAGTAGAAGAGTAAGGCTATGAGAAATTTGGAGCCCAGCCTACAGAAGCCTCTTAGCAACAAGAGTTTTCTAAGGAAGACAAGTGTGTCCTTGATCACGTTGTTTGACCTATATAATATTTAAAAATATATTATCACATATGATTGCGCAATTAGGTTAACTTGATAAAACCTAATAGGTTGTCTAGATTTGTTTTCTCTATACTTTGTTTACACGAGGGTTACTTATTATTGGGTAGACTTGCTAGTGTTGTACTTGGTTTTGTGATAATGATACTTATGAATCATGATCATGTTTTATTATGCTTTATTATTGTTGGTTTATTTATTATGCATGATAAGATCAATTTATTTAATTAGAACATGGAGAACCACCCGAGAAAAGAGTGCAACCATAAGGACTATTATGGCTCTAGTCTTGGCTGACTAATTAGAGAAGCTAGTTATGGGTTAGCCTTGCCCTAAAGGGCAAGAGGGGAGGCCTTGCTCAAGTTTAGGTCGATTCTCAGACTAATTTGCTCTGTGGTAGCTCAATAGTAGAGACAGGCCTCTACCACCTCATCTTGAAACTTTAGTGGACTCTCTCATGCTAGTGGAACTTTGTAAAGGCCTCGTAGTGAACCCTGCCTTGCCTCCTCAAAAGAGGTGTATGGGAGTCATGACGCCTTAGCAAATGGGTAACATGACTAGTGGGTAAATATGTGCAAACTCTGCAGAGTGTAAAACTGATATATCAATCGTGCTTGTCGGGTACCATAATTAGGGGTACCCCCAACACTCATAATCATGTCTGGTAAACACCCTCAGACCAACTGACGGGCGCGGTTCAAGTCAAGGCTTCGTCCACCCAAGGGACGCCACCTCACCCGAGCCCAGCCTCGGGCTGGAGCAGTAGTCCCAGACAAGTTCACGCCTCGCCCGAGGGCCGTCTCAGGCAACGGGCACCCCCTCGGCTCTCCCGGAGCCCGGCTCGGGTAGGCTTCGTTGTGAAGCAACCTTAGCCAGACCGCCTCACCAACCGACCGCTTTGCAAGCGCATTCAATGCAAGGGATGCCTGACGCCGTATCCTGACACACGCGCCTCAGTCAGCCAGGTCGAAGTGACCGCAGTCACTTCGCCCCTCTCTTTTATTGTCCGATATGACAGGAAAACAGCGCCACTCACCCCGCTCCGACTGCCGTGCCAACCACCCAGGCAAAGACAGACAACAAGTCACGATCAACCACCGAGTTCGGCCTCGGGCGCAACAGGAAGCTCCGCCTTGCCCGACCTCAGGCTCCGGCCTCGGGAGGAGGTCTCTGCCTCGCTCGACCCCCGGACTCGGCCTCAACCTCAGGCTCCAGCCTCGGGAGGAGGTCTCCGCCTCGCCCGACCCCGGCCTTGGCCTCAAGAGAAGTCTCTGCCTCGCCCAACCTTGGGCTCGGACCGACCGTGCCAATAGGGGATACATCATTACCCTATCCCTAGCCAGCTCAGGCTACAAGGAACAAGACCGGCATCCCATCTGGCTTACCCCGGCGACGGGTAATGATGGTGCCCCGCGTGCACCATGACGCCGGTGGCTCTCAGCCCCTTACGGAAGCAAGGAGACGTCAGCAGGATCCTCGCCGCACTGCCAGCTGTGCTCCTACAGGACTCAGGCGCTCCTCCGACGGCCACGCTATCACGTGTACAGGGCTCAAGCTCTCCCCCGACGGCCACGTTGTCATGTACACAAGGCTTAGGCACTCCTCTGCCGGACACATTAGCGCATAGCTACGCCCCCCGTTGTACCTCTGGACCCTCTCCTTGCATCTATAAAAGGGAAGTCCAGGGCCATCCTAGAGGGGGGTTCACGCGAGGGAAGGGGCGGACGAACGGGCTCCCACTCTCTGCCTCACTCTCCCTCACGCGACACGCTTGTAACCCCTACTACGAGCGGCACCCTGGTGCAGGATAATACAAGGCTTGCCCCACATCTTGTGTTCCATCCCGCGCCAACACATCTGGGCAGGGGCACACAGCGATTTCACTCGTCGGTCCAGGGACCCCCCGGGTCCGAAACACCGACAATTGGCACGCCAGGTAGGGGCCTGCTGCGTGTTGACGAACACCTTCCCGTTGAGTTCCAGATGGGGAGTCTTCAGCAACCTCTTCAGCCCGGGACGGTGCTCCGCTTCGGGAGTCTCGAGTTCATGTCCCTCGATGGCAGCTACGACATGGTACTCCTCCCCTCGCGGCGCGACGACAGCGACGGTCTTCAACTCGCCCGGCGGCAGAGAGCTCGGCGACAGCATCTCCCCGTGGCAGGAGAGGAGCACTCCGGTCGTCCCCGCCACCCTCCTCGCTGGAGGAGGCGGAGACGAGGCAACCATGGCCACGCAGGAGGCGGCACCTTGACGACTGTCGCACCAGAGCGAGTCGACGACGCCGGCACTCCCCCGGGGGACATGTCGGGCATTGCCCTCGCACCTGAGACGATGGCAGGTGTCACTTCCCTGCGATGTATCAGCCCCAAGCGGACTGATGATGCCAGCACCCTCGCAAAGGATCTGCTGGGCATTACCCTCGTACCTGAGATGACGGTGTGCTCCGCCCCCGACGCGACCTCATCGACCAAGAGGTACCGTCCATTTTCCATCCCGTACCTTTCCGATTCAGCTTCGATCCACCTAGCGACCCCGCTACGGTGAGCGCCTTCGTAAAGGTGTATCCAAACCTTTTGGGGTACCACATGTGGTCGACCTGGGACCGATTGACAGCCATCTCAACCTTTGGACCGGTGGGTTCCGAGGAAGAGGACGACCCCGACTCCGGTTGGGATTTCTCTGGCCTCAATGACCCCGGTGCCATGCGGGACTTCATGATCGCATGTGACCACTGCCTCTCCGGTTGTTCTGACGATGGCCATGACCTTGACGACGAAGGTTACGGCCAAAGTCGTGAATGTTTCCACGTCGATCAGGGAGATCACAACGAAGGCAACCACCTCGGTATGCCGGAGGTTGACGATCCCCCTGGGCCCGCATCTCGCGTTGACATCCTGCGGGAGCTAGCTGTGGTCCCAGTCCCTGCGGGGGGTCAGGACATACAGCTCGAGCAAATCCGTGAGATGTAGGCCTGGGTCGACGGGGAAGCAGGCCGGCTTGTGCAGCTCCGACAGAACATCAAACAGGAGTGGGCAGTCCAAACACTCGCCGGAGAAGCCTGTCATTGGGCCAAGACATCCGGCGCCGCATCGTCGACAATGCCAGGGCAGCGCTGCCCTAGCCATCAGTGGGTCCAGCCAGGACCTAGCTGCAGCGGCGATGCTACTTCAAGCCATCCACCACCAAGGGACGGTGTATCCAGGGCGAACTCAAGGATCTCCTGGAAGGCGCAGCGGTTCGACGAGCCGAGAGCTCCGCCTCCCGTAGGTGAGCTGACCCCTTGGAGCATCACGCGGTGTCCTCCCGATGCATGCGGGAAGCCTCGGTCCATCCCGAGCGCACGCGGGACGAGGCGCCTGCTGCCTGGGATCGCCTCGGCAACAAGCACCACCATCTCGACCATCGAGCCCGCCTCGATGAGAAGGTGCGCCGAGGCTACCATCCCAGGCGTGGGGGACACTGCAATAGTGAGGAGGTTCGCAGTCCTTCGCCCGATCCACCCGGTCCGCGAGTCTTTAGCCGGGCCATACGACGAGCGTCGTTCCCTGCCGGTTTCCAAGCCCCGACTACCATCACCAAGTACTCGAGGGAGACGAGGCCGGAGCTGTGGCTCGCAGACTACCGACTGGCATGTCAGTTGGGAGGGGCGGATGATGACAACCTCATCATTCGTAATCTACCCCTTTTCCTCTCCAACGCCGCCCGAGCCTGGCTAGAGCATCTGTCTCCTACGCAGATCTCCGACTGGGACGATCTGGTCAAGGCTTTCGCGAGAAACTTCCAAGGCACGTACGTGCGCCCTGGGAACTCGTGGGATCTCTGAAGCTGCCGCCAGCAGCCAGGGGAGTCCCTCCGAGAGTACATCCGGCGGTTTTCGAAGCAGCGCACCGAGCTGCCCAACGTTACCAATTCGGATGTCATCGGGGCTTTCCTTGTCGTCACCACTTGTCGAGACCTGGTGAGCAAACTAGGGCGCAAGACTCCCACCCGTGCGAGCGAACTGATGGACGTCGCCACCAAGTTCGCCTCGGGTCAAGAGGCGGTCGAAGCCATCTTCCAAAAAGACAAGCAGCCTCAGGGAGAGCCGAAGAAAGACGCCCCCGAGGCGTCCGCCCCATGGGGCACGAAGAAGAAGGCCAAGAACAAGTTGCAAGCGAAACGCGACACCGCTGACGCGAATCTCGTCGCTGCGACCGAGCATAGGAACCTTCGGAAACCTCCTGGAGGGGTCGGCGCGTTCGACAAGATGCTCAAGGAGTCGTGCCCCTATCACCAGGGGCCTGTCAAGTACACCCTCGAAGAATGTGTCATGCTCTGGTGCTACTTTCATAAGACCGGGCCCCCGGCGAAAGATGGCAAGGGCCATGACAACGACAAGAAGGAGGGCGGCAAGGAAGAGGAGTTCCTAGAGGTCCACAACTGCTTCATGATCTACGGCGGGCAGGCGGCGAACGCCTCGGCTCGACACCGCAAGCAGGAGCGCCAGGAGGTCTGCTTGGTGAAGGTGGCAGCGCCAGTCCACCTAGACTGGTCCGACAAGCCTATCACCTTCGACCGAGGCGACCACCCTGACTTCGTGCCAAGACCAGGAAGGTACCCGCTCGTCGTCGATTCGATCATCGGCAATGTTAGGCTCTCCAAAGTCCTCATGGACGGAGGCAGCAGCCTTAACATCATCTACGCTGAGACCCTAGAACTCTTGGGGGTTGATAGGTCCGAGGTCCGGGCCGGTGCGGCACCCTTCCACGGGATCGCGCCCGGGAAGCGAATCCTGCCCCTCGGACGGATCGACTTACCCGTCTGCTTCGGGACACCCTCCAACTTCCGAAAGGAAGCCCTCACCTTCGAGGTCGTCGGGTTCCGAGGAACCTACCATGCGGTATTAGGGAGGCCGTGCTATGCCAAGTTCATGGCCGTCCCCAACTACACCTACCTCAAGCTCAAGATGTCGGGCCCGAACGGGATCATCACCGTCGAATCCACGTACTGCCACGCGTATGAATGCAACGTGGAGTGCGTGGAGTACGCCGAGGCCCTCGCCGAGTCCGAGGCCCTCATCACCGACCTGGAACGTCTCTCCATGGAGGCGCCCGACGTGAAGCAACACGCCGGCAACTTCGAACCAGTTGAGGCGGTCAAGTCCGTCACTCTCGACCCCAGCAACGACGCCAGCAGGAAGGTCCGGATTGGCTCTGAGCTCGACCCTAAATAGGAAGCAATGCTCGTCAACTTTCTCCGCACAAATGTCGAAGTCTTTGTGTGGAGTCCCTCGGACATGCCCGGCATACCGAGGGATGTCGCCGAGCACTCACTGGATATCAGAGCTGGAGCCTGACCCGTGAAGCAAACCCTGCGCCGTTTTGACGAAGAAAAGCGCAGGGCCATAGGCGAGGAGATCCACAAGCTACTCACGGCAGGGTTTATCAAAGAGGTATTCCATCCCGAATGGTTAGCTAACCCTGTTCTTGTAAGGAAGAAGGATGGGAAATGGAGGATGTGTGTAGACTACACTGGTCTAAACAAAGCATGTCCGAAAGTTCCCTACCCTCTACCTCGCATCGATCAAATCGTGGACTCCACTGCTGGGTGCGAAACCCTGTCATTCCTTGATGCCTACTCAGGCTATCACCAAATCAAGATGAAAGAGTCCGACCAGCTTGCGACTTCTTTTATCACACCTTTTGGCATGTACTGTTACACTACAATGCCATTTGGTTTGAGGAATGCAGGCGCCACATACCAAAGGTGCATGAACCATGTGTTCGGAGAACACATCGGCAGAATGATCGAGGCTTACGTCGATGACATCGTTGTCAAGACGAAGAAAGCCTCCGACCTCCTCTCTAACCTTGAAACGACATTCAAGTGTCTGAGAGCGAAAGGCGTAAAACTCAATCCTGAGAAGTGTGTCTTCGGAGTCCCCCAAGGCATGCTCCTTACATTCATCGTCTCCGAGTGGGGCATCGAGGCCAATCTGGAGAAAATCGCGGCCATCACCAACATGGGACCGATCAAGGATTTGAAAGGAGTACAGAGGGTCATGGGATGCCTTGCGGCTCTGAGCCACTTCATCTCACGCCTTGGCGAGAAAGGCTTGCCTCTGTACCGCCTCCTAAGGAAGGCCGAGCGCTTCACTTAGACCACCGAGGCCGAGGAAGCCCTCGGAAACCTTAAGGCGCTCCTTACAAACACACCCATCCTAGTGCCCCCCGCTACGGGAGAAGCCCTCTTGATCTACGTAGCCGCAACCACTCAGGTGGTCAGCGCCGCGATCATGGTCGAGAGACGAGAAGAAGGGCATGCACTACTCGTCCAGAGGCCAGTCTACTTCATTAGCGAAGTGCTTTCCGAGACCAAAGTCCGCTACCCACAAATCCAGAAGCTGCTCTACGCAGTGATTCTGACACGGTGAAAGTTGCGACACTACTTCGAGTCTCATCCGGTGACTGTGGTGTCATCCTTCCCCCTGGGGGACATCATCCAGTGCCGTGAGGCCTCGGGTAGGATAGCAAAGTGGGCGGTGGAACTCATGGGCGAGACGCTATCATTTGCTCCTCGGAAGGCCATAAAATCCCAAGTCTTGGCAGACTTCCTGGCTGAGTGGACTGACACTGTGATACTCAAGTTGTATACCAAGAGTAATAAAGAGAGTTCCTCATTTTGTGTGTCTTATTTGCATCATAAAAAGAGCACCTATGTAATGGAGAGTGACTAAATAAAACAATTATACTAAAATAAAGAAAAAGTGCATTTGTTGGAGTTTTATGTGTTGTGCATTAAATAAAACCATGAGGATAAAAATAATGAGGTATTAATTATTTGAAACTTGATTTAACCCAAAATTTGAAATTAGGGTTTTGGAAAATAAGGAAAAGAGAAGAGATATGGAAAAATAAATAAAATGTATACATAAATATCTTCAGGCTTACTATTTTTAGATGCAAAAATAGAGTTTATAAAAGAGGATCCACAGAAGTTTGAATTAATTCAAATTGAGTTTGAAAATGAAGAAAGAAAACAGAAAAATAAAAAGAAAAAGAAGAAAAAGCTTACCTGGGCCCTATACTCGAATTCGGCCCACCCGGGGAAGGTGACCCGCGCTTGGCCCATTCCTGGGCTCTGCCTCCGCACGCGAGCGCTGACACCCGGGCCCCTCTTGCCAGCCTCTGTTTCAGCTGCGCGCAATCTCCTCCTCTCGCTGCGCGGCGGGACCATTTCGTCAGCCGTGTGCTCGCTCGCGTCGCGCCTCGCTCTTCCACTGCCGCGCGGGACCCACTTGCAGGTGCGTGCTCGTTCGCGCTCGGGTGTTGCTTCGCGACACTGGCGAGTGGGGCCTCGACGTCAGACTCAGCTCCCCATCGTTCGCAACGGCTGGCACGGAAGTCGCCGCCATTGCCGGGGTCATGGGCGACCTTCCCCTCCGTTCGGACCTGCCTCCATACATAAATTAGACTCGGGTCCTCACGCCGATGAACCTAGCCGCCACAACCAGCCCCTTCGTTTCGACCGAGATCTACGCCATCACCTACGGTCGTGCACGCCGTGAGCGAGAGAGAACGAGAGCCGCCGCGGCGGGAATTCCAGCAGGGCCACTGTCCGTGTATTGTTTGGTGCCCGTGATCTTCACCAGGCCTGGGGGAGGGTTCTCCGCTGCGTCGTGGGCAAGATTAGCCTCTGCGACTTCGGGAATTGCTCGTCGGAGTTCCTCCTCGTCGCGTCGCCGTGGGCGTGGGTCTCTGCGCCACCACGTGGGGTAAGAACCCTTCTAATCCTTTCGTTTCGCATAGCGCATCGTGTAGCGTCGTCAAAAGTCCGAGCTTAGGGCCCTTATGCGCGGATGGGGACTCGCCGGCGTTAGTCGATCATGGCACCACCGCGGTTGGCCCTGCGCCACCGTACTGCGCGCCTGAAGGTGGGAGAGAGTACCAGAGCGGTTGATTTTTTGTTGAACGGCTCTGATTAGAAGAGAGATACCCCTTCGTCACGTTGCTCGGGTACCGTCGATCTCAGATCTAATGGATGGGGTTAGATCTAGCATAATTAAATCGCGACCGTTGAACTCAGATCCGACGGTGTAGATTATGTACCGTTTCGGCCGTGTGTGGATCTAATCTGGGCCGCACACTGGTGATCCAACGGCCCACATCTAAGGATACCCCTTCGCGGGGCAGTTTTTCTAAAGAGCCCCTGGAATATTATGGAATCAACCCGCCGTCCACCTATCACTATTCACTGAGTCTAGGATTTTATTCGCGCAGGCCCCTGAGTTTTCTGGAATTTGACGCCCAGTCCAGAGAGTATTAAAAACAGAGAAATTAATATTAAAATTCATTTTTAATACAAAAACAAATCTAGAAACTTGTAAAATGCATAGAAAATTCATTTTAGCTCCAAATTGAGTCATTCCAATTTCTAAAATTTTGTAATATTATTCTCTATCATTTAGAATCACTGTTTTGACATGAACTCTGTTAGAAAATAAATTTATCATCTAATCCTATTATAATCACCTCAAATCTTAGGAAATTCATAACTTAAATTCTATAACTCCAAATTCAGTGATTCCAGTTCCTATGATTTCATTTTAATGTGTAGATTTTTACTGTATATTTCATTCATCTGTTTGGTGTGATGTTGATTTTGGCTATACTATGTATGTATTGTGTTGATGCGAGTAGACGAGCAAGCCACTGTGGAAACTGAGGTTCAACAAGTAGAGATAGCTGAGCAGGAGCTCATTACAGGCAAGTTGTGCCCTTGATCACTTACTTTTCCCAGCCATGTTCTTATTAATTTTAATGATCTGCATAGGTTAATTTTGATGGGAGCCTTTATGTTACCCCAGTTTTGATTACCTCTATACCTTGATTCACCCCTGGAATATTTTTGGGTAGTACTTGCTATTGCTTTATGTGGATTGGGTATGGAGATTCATTATTCATGAATATTCTGTTATTATCTTGTTATTATTATTGTTCATGTTAAGATCATTAAATTAATGGGAACATGGAGCGACCACCCGGGAAAACAGTGCTACCACAAGGGTTTAATGGGACGCCCTTGGCTGACTAATTAGGAAAGCTAGTGGAAGACTACCTTACCCGAAAGGGGCAAGGGCAGTAGGGGAGAGGTCAGTGCGGGGAGGTCCCTGGTTGATTTTGCTGCGATGGCTATCAGCCAGGAACCCTTTACTGGATCTTCCCATAAACTGTAGCGGGTTTTTCGGAAGCTAGTGGAACTTTGTAAAGGCCTTGTAGTGCATCCCTAGCCATTCACCTCGGTAGTGTCTAAGGGCCTTGCAAACCCAGGCGACATGGGATACACGACTTGTGGGTAAAGATGCGCAACCTCTGCAGAGTGTAAAACTAGTATACTAGCCGTGCTCACGGTCATGAGCGGCTCGGACCCTCACATGATTAACTATGGAACTTAAGTTTAATTTGACATTTGCATCGCATTTGGGATTATTTTACTATTACTGTTCTTTATTATTATTAAGGTTTGGTATTTACTTACACTTAGTAATTGCTAATAAAATTTTGACCAACTTATAAAAGCAATGCTCAGCCTCAGCCTTTATTTTATTGATCAGCCTTACACTTCATGAACTCCCACCTTTGGTGAGTTCATGCCACATTATTCCCCACGACTTGTTGAGCTATGATCGTATGTGAGCTCACTCTTGCTGTCTCACACCCCCTCCCCACAGGAGAAGAACAGGTTGTTGAAGAGGAGCTGCCTAACACTGAGGAGTTCGATCTGATCTAGGTGGCGTTTCTCAGTCGACATTGGCGCCATCGATCCTTAGTTCGTTTTATCTTTATTATTTTATTTTGTAATAAGACTTCCGCTATGTAATAAGTACTCTGATGATTTATGACATTTATCTCTATACACTCTGTGATTATATATGTTGTCTTCTTGGCGCATGTATGAGATGCACCCGGCTTTGTTCTTTAAAACCGGGTGTTACAGAAGTGGTATCAGAGGAAATGTTGACTGTAGGACGAGACCTAGATAGAAATGGACAAACCCTTACCCACTTATCTCATTCTGAATCATTCTACACTCACCTTACTCTGATTCTTTCTACACTTATCTTGATCCTGTCTCACCTTCTACTGTTCTACTCTGATCATTCTTATCTTTTCTACTCTGAGACAAGATGGATTTCACACCTTGGAATCCCTACCCCTATGACATTTTTAAGAGATAGGAAGCCTAAGACAAAAGTAAAACTATTTTCTCTATTAAAAATATTGGTTGATTGTTCTGTTGATCAATGCCTGATTTGCTTCTTTGATTGATTGGAATAGTATAGATGGACATCTTAGCATGTACCAACATAAGGTATTGAATTAGTTATAGTAGGTGAGAAAAAAATTAATCTGCTTAGCTAATAAATCCCCCAAAGTAACATGATTGTAATTACTGCCTTGTCTACTGCTTTTTCTTACCATATGTATCTAACTCAGATGGTCAATACCAGGAGGGGTGGTGGAATTGATTTGCCTCCTAACCAACACACTCGAAGACAACCTCAGTCACAGCCTGCAGGGATGAATCCTCCCAATCCCCCACCAGGCGGAGTTGACCCACTGGTTGCTGCTCAGATGGCGGTGATGCAGCAGATGGCAGACACCATGGCTGATATGCGTGCCTAGATGCAGCAAGAACGCCAAGAGATGCGTCAAGAAAGAGAAGATATACGCCAGGAGTTGCACCAGGAGAGAGATGAGATACGCCAAGAAAGGAGAGCGCAACAACAGCTTCAACAACAGCTTCAACAACAGCAACAAGTGCCACTGCCTCCACCACCACCACCAGTTCCACCTCGTGATAAGCACCGGGAGTTTATGAGCCATAAGCCACCTACATTCGCTAGCTCACCTGATCCACTGGACGCGGATGATTGGCTGAAAGCAATTGAGAAGATGCTCAACATTGCACAATGCACTGACCGGGAGAAGGTTTTATATGCTTCTGGACGTCTGATTGGTCCTGCTGCTGACTGGTGGGATTCTTATACTGCTGCCCATGATGCTGCGGATAATATTACTTGGGCGGAGTTCAGTACGCAGTTCAGGAACTACCATATTCCAGCTGGTATGATAAAGATTAAGAAGAAGGAGTTTCTGTCGCTGAAGCAAGGAAGTATGTCAGTCAGCGAGTACCGCGACAAGTTTATTCAGCTATCCAGATATGCCCCTGAAGAAGTTGCTGAAGACGAGAGGAAGCAGGAGCATTTCATTGAAGGACTTAATGGACCACTGCAGTACGCTCTAGTGGCACACACATTTCCATCATTTCAGAGACTATTGGATAAGGCTCTTGCTATTGAACACAAGCGTGTTCAGTTGGGAGATTTGAAGAGGAAGGCTATCTCACAAGGACAGGGTAGCAGCAGTGTTCGTCCTCGCTACAGTTCACCACAGAGTACACCGCCTCGACCAGGAGGACCGCGCCCAGTTTAGCAATCACCACTGAGGACACCTACTTGACAGGCTACACCCACTGGCACCCCGACAAAGTTTGCAGGACAGAGTCCAGGCACTCAATGCTTCAAGTGTGGGAAGATTGGTCATTATGCAAATGTCTGCCCACAGAGGATTGCCACTACTCCAACTCAGAGCAAGCAACAGACCCCTGGCAAGGGTTATTCTATAGCCAGGGTGAATCAAGTCAGTGTTGATGATACTCCGGATGGAGGGGACCTCGTAATTGGTATGTTTTATGTTAATGCAATTCCTGCAACAATATTATTTGATTCTGGTGCTACACATTTATTTATGTCTGCTCGTTATGCCAACACAAATGAAATACCACTGCTAAATATGAGAAAACCCCTGATAGTAATTACACCTAAAGGGCCTGTTGAGGCGAATCAAATGACACGTAGATTGACATTAACCATTATGGGTAGAGATTTTGGAGCTACTGCTATAATATTAGAGTCAAGCAGTATAGATTTGATCCTTGGTATGTCATGGCTAAGAAAGGCAAAGGCCGTTATAGCATGTGGTAGAGGTACCGTAGAACTCACTACTACTAAAGGAGAAAGGTTTCAAGTTAACATTGCAGTAACCTCCTCATCTATGCGTGCAATGTTCTTCATGCCTGAGGAGTTTGTTGGTGACAATATCCGGGTGGTTAGAGATTTTCCGGATGTCTTTCCAGAGGAGTTACCAGGGATGCCACCTGATAGAGAAGTTGAGTTTGTTATTGATCTCTTACCTGGAACCACCCCTATTTCTAAACGGCCATATAGAATGTCCGTAGAGGAGTTGAAGGAACTGAAGAAGCAGTTAACGGAGTTACAAGAGGCTGGTTACATTCGTCCAAGTTCCTCACCTTGGGGAGCACCGGTCTTGTTTGTACAGAAGAAGGATGGATCGCAACGGATGTGTGTGGATTATAGATCTCTTAATGATGTTACAGTAAAGAACAAGTATCCGTTACCCCGTATTGAAGATTTGTTTGATCAAATGAGAGGTGCTAGAGTATTCTCGAAGATTGATCTCCGATCTGGTTACCATCAGATGAGGATTAGACCATCGGATATTCCCAAGACGGCTTTCTCGACTCGATATGGATTATATGAGTTTACTGTTATGTCATTTGGACTAACCAACGCACCAGCTTATTTTATGAACTTGATGAATAAGGTGTTTATGGAGTACTTGGACAGATTCGTCGTGGTTTTCATAGACGACATTCTTATTTATTCTCAGAGTGAGAGTGACCATGAAGAACATCTAAGGTTGGTGCTACAGAAGTTACGAGATAATCAACTCTATGCTAAGTTCAGCAAGTGCGAGTTCTGGATTGGCGAAGTGCCATTTCTTGGTCATATTATTTCTAATGGAGGAATAGCAGTGGATCCTGCTAAGGTCAAGGAGATAATGGAGTGGAGAGTGCCCACTACAGTTACGGAGATTCGGAGTTTCTTGGGACTCGCAGGATATTATCGGAGATTTATCGAAGGATTTTCTAAGATTGCTAAGCCCATGACATCGCTTTTGGAGAAAGGAAGAGAATTCAAGTGGGATGAGAAGTGCCAAGAGAGTTTTGATCAATTGAAGGAGAGATTGATGTCACCTCCAGTACTGGTTATGCCAGATCTACAGAAGGGATTTGACATTTATTGTGATGCATGTGGCCAAGGACTTGGATGTGTGCTTATGCAAGATGGTCATGTGATTGCCTATGCATCTCGTCAGTTGAGGAAGCATGAACTGAACTACCCCACTCATGACTTGGAATTAGCAGCGGTTGTGCATGCACTGAAGATTTGGAGACACTACATCATGGGAACTAAGTGCCAAGTATACACGGATCATAAGAGTTTGAAGTATATATTCACTCAGAAGGATCTCAACCTTAGGCAACGCCGTTGGTTGGAGCTTATTAAGGATTATGACTTGGAGATTCATTATCACCCAGGCAAGGCGAATTTGGTTGCAGATGCCTTGAGTCGGAAGGAGCATGTTCACTCCGCTTTCGTTGTTCAGCTACCTGATGAATTAGCAAAGGATTTTGAGAGACTCAACCTGGGAATTGTCACACATATGGAAGGAGTCACCATTGAATTGGAACCTACCTTGGAACAAGAAATTCGTAAAGGTCAGATTGGTGATGCTAAGATTCAGGAGATCAAGGATCTTATTACTGAAGGTAGAGGCCCAGAGTTCACGGAGGATGAGCAAGGCACGATATGGTTCAAGAATCGGATCTGTGTTCCCGATATTGATAGTCTTCGGGAAACCATATTGAAGGAGGCACATGATTCAGTTTATTCTATCCACCCTGGGAGCACTAAGATGTATCAGGATTTGAAGCAAAAGTATTGGTGGTATGGATTGAAGAGAGATGTGGCTGCACATGTGGCTATGTGCGATGTATGCCAAAGAGTTAAAGCTGAACACCAGAGGCCAGCCGGACTATTGCACCCACTAAAGATACCTGAGTGGAAATGGGAAGAGATTGGCATGGACTTCATTGTTGGATTACCCCGCGCGTCTGCTGGATATGATTCTATATGGGTGATTGTGGACAGGCTAACTAAAGTAGCCCACTTTATTCCAGTGAAGACCACTTATTCAGGAGCTAAGTTGGCAGAGTTGTACATGGCACGGATTGTATGCCTGCATGGTGTGCCAAAGAAGATTGTGTCAGATCGAGGATCACAGTTTACCTCTCGATATTGGAAGCAGTTGCACGAGTCATTGGATACAAAATTGAATTTTAGTTCAGCTTACCATCCCCAGACTGATGGGCAGACTGAGAGGACTAACCAAGTACTAGAGGATATGTTAAGAGCTTGCGCTCTTAAACATGGTGGAAGTTGGGATAAGAGTCTACCGTATGCGGAGTTCTCATATAATAATAGCTATCAGGCCAGTTTGAAGATGTCACCGTTTGAGGCTTTGTATGGCAGAAAGTGCAGGACTCCCTTGTATTGGAATCAAACTGGTGAAAGGCAGTTGTTTGGACCTGAGATTATACAAGAAGCAGAGGAACAAGTCCAACAGATCAGGGAGAATTTGAGAACTGCACAATCCAGGCAGAAAAGTTATGCTGATACCCGGAGAAGACTGCTTGAGTTTAAAGAGGGAGATTATGTCTATTTGAAGGTGTCACCACTCCGGGGCATGAGAAGGTTCAAAGTCAAAGGAAAGTTGTCCCCTCGCTTTATTGGACCCTTTTTAATCTTAAAGCGAGTGGGAGAAGTTGCATATCAATTGGAGTTACCGGATCATCTTGCGGATGTTCATGATGTATTCCATGTATCTCAGCTGAAGAAATGTCTCAGGGTGCCTGAAGAACAGTTACCAATGGAAGACCTTAGTGTTCAAGAGGACTTGACTTATGCTGAATACCCCATCAAGATTTTGGATACTTTGACTCGAGTTACGAGGAATAAGGTTATAAAGATGTGCAAAGTTCAATGGAGCCACCACGGTGAAGATGAAGCAACTTGGGAAAGAGAAGAAGAACTTCGTATAGATTTTCCCCACCTTTTCCCTAGATCTTCTTAAATCTCGAGGACGAGATTATTTTTAAGGGGGGTAGGATTTGTGATACTCAAGTTGTATACCAAGAGTAATAAAGAGAGTTCCTCATTTTGTGTGTCTTATTTGCATCATAAAAAGAGCACCTATGTAATGGAGAGTGACTAAATAAAACAATTATACTAAAATAAAGAAAAAGTGCATTTGTTGGAGTTTTATGTGTTGTGCATTAAATAAAACCATGAGGATAAAAATAATGAGGTATTAATTATTTGAAACTTGATTTAACCCAAAATTTGAAATTAGGGTTTTGGAAAATAAGGAAAAGAGAAGAGATATGGAAAAATAAATAAAATGTATACATAAATATCTTCAGGCTTACTATTTTTAGATGCAAAAATAGAGTTTATAAAAGAGGATCC
Source organism: Zea luxurians (assembly GCA_029449295.1). NCBI lineage: Eukaryota > Viridiplantae > Streptophyta > Magnoliopsida > Poales > Poaceae > Zea > Zea luxurians. The sequence continues at coordinate 121,806,227 of JAOPSE010000009.1, forward strand.
ACAGAAGTTTGAATTAATTCAAATTGAGTTTGAAAATGAAGAAAGAAAACAGAAAAATAAAAAGAAAAAGAAGAAAAAGCTTACCTGGGCCCTATACTCGAATTCGGCCCACCCGGGGAAGGTGACCCGCGCTTGGCCCATTCCTGGGCTCTGCCTCCGCACGCGAGCGCTGACACCCGGGCCCCTCTTGCCAGCCTCTGTTTCAGCTGTGCGCAATCTCCTCCTCTCGCTGCGCGGCGGGACCATTTCGTCAGCCGTGTGCTCGCTCGCGTCGCGCCTCGCTCTTCCACTGCCGCGCGGGACCCACTTGCAGGTGCGTGCTCGTTCGCGCTCGGGTGTTGCTTCGCGACACTGGCGAGTGGGGCCTCGACGTCAGACTCAGCTCCCCATCGTTCGCAACGGCTGGCGCGGAAGTCGCCGCCATTGCCGGGGTCATGGGCGACCTTCCCCTCCGTTCGGACCTGCCTCCATACATAAATTAGACTCGGGTCCTCACGCCGATGAACCTAGCCGCCACAACCAGCCCCTTCGTTTCGACCGAGATCTACGCCATCACCTACGGTCGTGCACGCCGTGAGCGAGAGAGAACGAGAGCCGCCGCGGCGGGAATTCCAGCAGGGCCACTGTCCGTGTATTGTTTGGTGCCCGTGATCTTCACCAGGCCTGGGGGAGGGTTCTCCGCTGCGTCGTGGGCAAGATTAGCCTCTGCGACTTCGGGAATTGCTCGTCGGAGTTCCTCCTCGTCGCGTCGCCGTGGGCGTGGGTCTCTGCGCCACCACGTGGGGTAAGAACCCTTCTAATCCTTTCGTTTCGCATAGCGCATCGTGTAGCGTCGTCAAAAGTCCGAGCTTAGGGCCCTTATGCGCGGATGGGGACTCGCCGGCGTTAGTCGATCATGGCACCAACGCGGTTGGCCCTGCGCCACCGTACTGCGCGCCTGAAGGTGGGAGAGAGTACCAGAGCGGTTGATTTTTTGTTGAACGGCTCTGATTAGAAGAGAGATACCCCTTCGTCACGTTGCTCGGGTACCGTCGATCTCAGATCTAATGGATGGGGTTAGATCTAGCATAATTAAATCGCGACCGTTGAACTCAGATCCGACGGTGTAGATTATGTACCGTTTCGGCCGTGTGTGGATCTAATCTGGGCCGCACACTGGTGATCCAACGGCCCACATCTAAGGATACCCCTTCGCGGGGCAGTTTTTCTAAAGAGCCCCTGGAATATTATGGAATCAACCCGCCGTCCACCTATCACTATTCACTGAGTCTAGGATTTTATTCGCGCAGGCCCCTGAGTTTTCTGGAATTTGACGCCCAGTCCAGAGAGTATTAAAAACAGAGAAATTAATATTAAAATTCATTTTTAATACAAAAACAAATCTAGAAACTTGTAAAATGCATAGAAAATTCATTTTAGCTCCAAATTGAGTCATTCCAATTTCTAAAATTTTGTAATATTATTCTCTATCATTTAGAATCACTGTTTTGACATGAACTCTGTTAGAAAATAAATTTATCATCTAATCCTATTATAATCACCTCAAATCTTAGGAAATTCATAACTTAAATTCTATAACTCCAAATTCAGTGATTCCAGTTCCTATGATTTCATTTTAATGTGTAGATTTTTACTGTATATTTCATTCATCTGTTTGGTGTGATGTTGATTTTGGCTATACTATGTATGTATTGTGTTGATGCGAGTAGACGAGCAAGCCACTGTGGAAACTGAGGTTCAACAAGTAGAGATAGCTGAGCAGGAGCTCATTACAGGCAAGTTGTGCCCTTGATCACTTACTTTTCCCAGCCATGTTCTTATTAATTTTAATGATCTGCATAGGTTAATTTTGATGGGAGCCTTTATGTTACCCCAGTTTTGATTACCTCTATACCTTGATTCACCCCTGGAATATTTTTGGGTAGTACTTGCTATTGCTTTATGTGGATTGGGTATGGAGATTCATTATTCATGAATATTCTGTTATTATCTTGTTATTATTATTGTTCATGTTAAGATCATTAAATTAATGGGAACATGGAGCGACCACCCGGGAAAATAGTGCTACCACAAGGGTTTAATGGGACGCCCTTGGCTGACTAATTAGGAAAGCTAGTGGAAGACTACCTTACCCGAAAGGGGCAAGGGCAGTAGGGGAGAGGTCAGTGCGGGGAGGTCCCTGGTTGATTTTGCTGCGATGGCTATCAGCCAGGAACCCTTTACTGGATCTTCCCATAAACTGTAGCGGGTTTTTCGGAAGCTAGTGGAACTTTGTAAAGGCCTCGTAGTGCATCCCTAGCCATTCACCTCGGTAGTGTCTAAGGGCCTTGCAAACCCAGGCGACATGGGATACACGACTTGTGGGTAAAGATGCGCAACCTCTGCAGAGTGTAAAACTAGTATACTAGCCGTGCTCACGGTCATGAGCGGCTCGGACCCTCACATGATTAACTATGGAACTTAAGTTTAATTTGACATTTGCATCGCATTTGGGATTATTTTACTATTACTGTTCTTTATTATTATTAAGGTTTGGTATTTACTTACACTTAGTAATTGCTAATAAAACTTTGACCAACTTATAAAAGCAATGCTCAGCCTCAGCCTTTATTTTATTGATCAGCCTTACACTTCATGAACTCCCACCTTTGGTGAGTTCATGCCACATTATTCCCCACGACTTGTTGAGCTATGATCGTATGTGAGCTCACTCTTGCTGTCTCACACCCCCTCCCCACAGGAGAAGAACAGGTTGTTGAAGAGGAGCTGCCTAACACTGAGGAGTTCGATCTGATCTAGGTGGCGTTTCTCAGTCGACATTGGCGCCATCGATCCTTAGTTCGTTTTATCTTTATTATTTTATTTTGTAATAAGACTTCCGCTATGTAATAAGTACTCTGATGATTTATGACATTTATCTCTATACACTCTGTGATTATATATGTTGTCTTCTTGGCGCATGTATGAGATGCACCCGGCTTTGTTCTTTAAAACCGGGTGTTACAGACACCCAGTTGCCAACAACTCCAATCCAACCCGAGCTTTGGACCATGTATTTCGATGGGTCACTCATGAAAACAGGGGCAGGCGCTGGCTTGCTCTTCGTTTCACCCCTTGGAAAGCATCTCCGCTACGTCATACGCCTCCATTTTCCAGCATCAAACAACGTGGCCGAGTACGAGGCTCTGGTTAATGGGCTGCACATCGCCATCGAGCTAGGGGTCCGGCGCCTCGATGCTCGTGGCGACTCACAGCTTGTCATCAACCAAGTCATGAAGAACTCCCACTGCCGCGACCGGAGGATGGAAGCCTACTGCGACAAAGTCCGGCGCCTAGAAGACAAGTTCTACGGGCTGGAGCTCAACCACATCGCCCGACGGTACAACGAGACTGCGGATGAGCTGGCGAAGATATCCTCGGGGCGGACGACGATTCCCCCGGACGTCTTCTCCAGAGACCTACATCAACCATCCGTCAAGATCGACGACACGCCCGAGCCCGAGGAAGCCTCGGCCCAGCCCGAGGTACCCTCGCCCGAGCCCGAGGTACCCTTGGCCATCAAGGAGGAGGCCTTGTTCATTGAGGGGGAACAGAATGGGGTCACACCAGATCCGAACTGGTAGACCCCGTACCTAGAATATCTCCTCCGAGGAGAGCTTCCCCTCGACAAGACCAAAGCTCGGTGGCTGGCTCGGTGCGCCAAGTCATTCGTCTTGCTGGGTGACGAAAAAGAGCTCTATCGCCGCAGCCCCTCGGGCATCCTCCAACGATGCATATCTATCGCCCAAGGACAAGAGCTGTTGCAAGAAATACACTCGGGGGCTTGCGGCCACCATGCAGCGCCTCGAGCCCTCATGGGGAACGCCTTCCGACAAGGTTTCTATTGGCCAACCACGGTGGCCGACGCCACTAGGATTGTTTGCTCCTGTCGGGGGTGTCAATTCTACGCGAAGCAGACACGCCTGCCCGCTCAGGCCCTGCAGACGATACCCATCACCTGGTCGTTTGCTGTATGGGGTCTAGACCTCGTCGGTCCCTTGCAGAAGGCACCCGGGGGCTTCTCGCACCTGCTGGTCGCCATCGACAAATTCTCCAAGTGGATTAAGGTCCGACCCTTGACCAGCATCAGGTCCGAGCAGGCGGTGGCGTTCTTCACCAACATCATCCATCGATTCGGGGTCCCAAACTCCATCATCACCGACAATGGCACGCAGTTCACCGGAAAAAAGTTCCTGGACTTCTGCGACGACCACCACATCCGTGTGGACTGGGCCGCCGTAGCTCACCCCATGACGAATGGGCAGGTGGAGCATGCCAACGGTATGATTTTGCAGGGACTCAAACCGAGGATCTACAATGACCTCAACAAGTTCGGCAAGCGGTGGATGAAAGAGCTACCCTCGGTAGTCTGGAGTCTAAGGATGACGCCGAGCCGCGCCACGGGTTTCTCGCCGTTTTTTCTAGTCTATGGGGCCGAGGCCGTCCTCCCCACGGACTTAGAATATGGTTCCCCGAGGACCAGGGCATACGACGACCGAAGCAACCAGACCAGCCGAGAGGACTCGCTGGACCAGCTCGAAGAGGCTCGGGACGTCGCCTTACTACATTTGGCATGGTACCAGCAGTCGCTGCGACGCTACCACGCCTAAAGCGTTCGGCCCCGAGGCTTCCAAGTGGGAGACTTGGTGCTTCGTCTGCGACAGGATGCCCGAGGGCGCCACAAGCTCACTCCTCCCTGGGAAGGGCCCTTCATCATCGCTAAGATTGTGAAGCCCGGAACATACAAGCTGGCCAACGACCAAGGCAAGGTCTACAACAATGCTTGGAACATCCAACAGCTACGTCGCTTCTACCCTTAAGATGTTTTAAGTCGTTCGTGTACCTCGTTTACATACACAAAGTCTAACCGTCAAGGAAGGGTCGACCTTGCCTCAGCAAAGCCCGACCCTCCCTCGGGGGCTAGAAGGAGGGAACCCCCTCTGCGTCAAAATTTTCCTCGGAAAAATTTTCTACCAAAACAACCTTTTGTGCTTTCGACTTCTGTATCGATAGTGGGATCCTAAAAACGATGAGAGTACACGTAAGCGGCAAGGCCAACCGAGCCGAGGGACTCCTACGCCTCCGGGATACGGATACCCCACTCATCACCTTCCGCGAAAAGTAACTCTCGCTCGGACAAGTGGTTCTGCTACCAACGAACAAGTCATGGCGCATGAAACAAGAGGAAAGAAAACGCAGCCTTATGATACGATGATGAAAGTGTTTAGGCCTCGGCGGCCGCAATGAACACACGCATGCTACAAACAAATTACTCCAGCAGGATCAGGCATCAGCAGGGGAAGCAGCTGCGCCCTCGGCGCCGTTTCCGCCTTCGGCGAAATCTGGCCCAGCCTCACACGATGACGCGGGCGGAAGGATCTCCACCTCGAAGGAGGAGGCCAGCACCACGCTCGGGCCCTCGGCGGGCGCGTCAAGCCTCTGGACCTCGGCTAAGGCAGCCTCGTCTTCGTCAGGTAGACAGTACCCCTCGCTGACCCGCTCCAAGTCCACATCGTAGTGGGAAGCGAGCACGGCGAATGCCCGCCTAACGCCGTGATGCAGCGCCCCGCGGAGTCTGCTGCGCACATGGCCACCCAAGGCCCGCAGATGACTCTGGGGGGAGCTACCCGAGGGGACGTCATCGAGGTCAAAGGCTCGGCAAAAGCCCGAGATAGCCTCGGACATAGCCTCACGGTCGGCCTCATTCTGCTCAGCCGCCCGGGCGTGCGCCTTGGCGGACTCATTAATAGCCCTCTCAAGCTCTGCAGATAGCCGATCAAAATTCTTCAAACACGAGTTGGAGAACGAAGCGGAATTGAAGCCACAAGGCAGGCGAAACATACCTTCAGCCCGGGCACGCTCCTGCGAGGCCACGACTTGGGTAGACTGGGCGGATCTGACGACCACAGCCAGGTCCACCGCAAGGGCCCCGGCCCAAGCGGACACCTCGGCCAGCTGACCCTCAAGGGCCTCAGTCCGGCCCTCGGCCTCGGCAGCCTGGCCCCGAGACTGGTCCCGCTCGTCGATGGCCTGGCCAAGCTCCAGCTGCCGCTACTGTGCCTCCGTCCGTGCCAACGCCGCCTCTGACTGCGCCACCGCTGCCTCCGCCTTCAGATCATCACAGAGCAGCCGAAGGTCCGCCAGCTTGGTGCACTGTTGGGCGAGGCGCTCGTTAGCCTTGGCAAGCGCGGCCCTCTGGGACCGCAGCGAACCCCAGACGCCACTCCCGCGGCAGATGAATAGCGACTTGGCGGTGCTTACATCCGCCAGTTCCTGAGCAAGGAAGACAAGGTATTACAAAGAATGCCCTGGCCACCCAGGGCATGCGCCTAAAAACCTTACCTGGAGAATCCTAGGAACGTCCCTGGAAAGGATCTCCATGGTCGACCGAAGCGACCCCATCGCCGCCTCGGCATACTCGTGGAGCTCATCCCGAGACTGCTCCTCTCGCTCATCGTTGAGGACGAGGAGGGGTTTCGAGGCGCCGCGGCTCCAGAACCGGAATGCCTGCCCGCACCACTCATTAGGGTTGCGCTGCGCGGGGATGAGGACGCCGCCCCCCGACACGGGCCACGGTGTTACGCACTCCTCTGCCAAGGCGTCGGGTTCCCGTACAGTCAACACGTCGGGCACCATCGCCATCGACGCGCTGGGCTCCCCCTCGGCTAAGGTGGCAGGTTTCCAGTCGCCGACCTCGGCAATAGCGTCCGCCCCCTCCTCAGGGCTAGGAACGGGGGGGTCGGGGACGACCGCGAGCAGCGACGCCCCAACCATCCCGACGTCGGGAGCGATGGACGGCTCCGCGGGCAAATCAGCAGCGACCGCAGCAGGGGTCGACGCCGACACCGATGACGCGTCAGGCGGGCTCAGGGCCATGGCCGCGTCAGCAGCATCCCCCGGCACGACGACCGCCCCGACAGAGGGGTCGGCCTAGGAGGCTTGCCCCATGGCAGCTCGTGCCGCCTGGACCCCCCGCTCGAGAGCATCCTGTGCGGAGACCAGCCAACTGGCATGGCGCGCCGTGGCACCGGCGGCAGAAGCCGGCACCGTCTTAAGGGCCTTCGTGGGGGGCCAGGTCGGTTGGGCCCTGCCTCCGCTTGCTGAAAGGAAGAAAGAAAGCAAGTTCAAGACACGCGACGAAAGAAGCCAAAACAGAGGCATTCTCAGACACTTACCCGCTCCGGACCAAGGCCAATCGTGCCTGCGGGGAGGCCCCTCGGGCCTCGGTCCCCGCGGGCGCTGCCAATGGTTGCCCCGCTACCGACTTCGGCGCTACTCCCACCTCGGGCGCCCTAGGGGCCGAAGGAGCGGCCTGCCCAGGCGTCGCCGCAGCGGCCGGAGGATCAACCTCCTGCACAGCCGGCGTGGGCGTTTGGTCTTGGGGGACAGAGGGGTCAGGTGCCCCCTCGGCCTGCCTCCGCTCCTCGGACTGGGACCCAGATGTCCTGGCCCCGGGCACTGATGGTACCAGCCCACTTGGAGGCTGGCACGGGAACCCCTGGCCCAGCCCCGGGTCCGGGCTGAGGCTAAGATGGGCCACCATGTCGTCATCCTCGTCATCGTCATCGTCATCATCGTCGTCGGGCGTCTCCGGCGACGGCTCCCTCAGGAGCCCGTCCCTCTCTTGTCTCCGACGACGCTTCTCCAAGGCGTCCCGAGCTCGCATCCGCTCGCGAGCCCGAGCCTTCTCCGTGTCCTTCTTCCTCTTCTCCTCCTCCGCGGCGACCCTCCGCGCGGCTCGGTCCACCGCGTCCTCCGGGACCCGCGACAGGGAGGGTTTATAAAAACTTAACCCCTAGAAGAGCAAAGATCCCAACAGTGGGAATCGAAGGCAACACGGCGCAGTACAGGAGAAGGATCGGATACTTACTAGGGAAACATACCCATGGTCGGGACACATCGCAGGCTGGGTAAGGGAGCCGGCATCCAGCCTCCCTACCGTGCCTGCTACCCGCTTGCGGAGGTTGTCGTCGGGGAGGGAGACCGAGGACATCTGCGAGCCCTCGAGATCGACCCCCGGTCTCATCTTCGAGAGCTGCAGTCGCTGCTCCGCTAAGGGGAGCACCCTCCGGTGATGGATAGCGGCAACAACCCCCGTAGCGGTAAGGCCCCCATCTCGTAACTTCTGCAAAGCCTGCAGAATAGGCTGGAGCTTCTCCTGTCTCTCGCGCGTGGCACCCCAGCACCAGTTGCTGCCGGCGGCGGTCACCACTCGCTGAGAAAACGACGGAAGCCTCCCGTCGTCCTTCCGAAGATAAAACCATCGACGCTGCCACCCCTTGTTCGAAGACACAAGGATGGCAGGGATGTACTGCTGCGCGCGCCCCTGCCTCAGCTGAAGGGTGCAGCCACCGGCCCGCACCGCCATACGGACCATCTTCGCATCCGTCGTCAAGGCAAAGAGCTCCGTGGAGAAGAGGTGGGTCCATAGATCCCAGTGAACTTCGATCCCCAGAAAACCCTCACAAACCGCCGCGAAGATGGCCGCTTGCGCAATGGAGTTGGGGTTGAGGTTGTGCAGCTCCACCCTGTAGTGGTGCAGGAGCGCCCGCATAAAGCGGCTCGCTGGCACTCCGAACCCCCGCTCATGGAAGGCGATGAAGCTAACCACGTACCCCGGCGGCGGGGAAGGGACGGCCTCGCTAGGGGCCATCCACTCCAGCTGCGCCCCACCGGAGAGGGGACAGAGCAGACCATCGGCGACGAGGGCCTCTAGATCCTTCGTGACGATTGTGGAGGAGGGCCACGGGTCACGCGGCGTGACAACGGTCATCCTGTCAGCCATCACCGAACGAAGGTGGTGGAGGCAGAGGGGATGAGGTGCGCGGTTTCCTTTCCCTGGCTATTCTCTTAGGTTACGAAAACCAGAGCAAAAGGCAGGCGCAAATGGCAGAGTGGCGAACCACTGCCGGCCCCCCTTCCGAGTATATAAAGGCCCGGGCGAGAACCGTTCAAAACTTCGCCCGAACTCGCCGCAAAATTCAAAACTCGAAGGTAAAGCGATCTTCCCGTTCCTCGAACGGCTCGCACACGCAACGGGCGCCACGCAAATCGCCCGTCCCGTCGCATTAACTCCCCGGCGGAGCAGGCGACACCTCTGGTAGGCGAGGCGGGCGTCGCTTCGCCTTCGCCATAATGACCGCGTCAAAAAAGGTGTGCCACCTTATTTAAATTCATATCCTTCCCCTCCTCCTCTCTCTCTCTCTCTCTTGCTACAGGGACCGGGAAAGGGGATGTTGTGAAAAGGATCCTTCTCGGCGAAGGAAGCGGGCCCCGAGCCCTCCTACTAGTCACGGGTTCGAACGCTGGCCCCTCGGAAGGGTTTCGACAGCCGCCCCAGAGCACTCGGACTTCAAGCCCATTACTGATCAGGGGTTCGAAGGCTGGCCCCTCGGAAGGGTTCGACAGCCGCCCCAGAGCGCTCGGGCTCCGTGCCCATTACTGATCAGGGGTTCGTAGGCTGGCCCCTTGGAAGGGTTCAACAGTTGCCCCAGACCATGCAGAGTGAGGGATGATTCTGGGTACGTCCGATACATGGTCGAGGCTCGGGCTACGCTCCCGAGGTACCCTAGGACATTTCCGAGACCGGCGGGAACGATTTGTAACTGAATCCCACCAGAGGGAGGCATCGAGCCCTTGGACCCTGTCGAAGGGGTCTGGGTCCGGCGAATCACCCACATGTACTTTTGGAGTGCGCCTCTGGGCCACCAGCCGACCCCTAACGAACGGGGCACGGGCGTCCACTCGGATCACCCGTTAGCAGCTCACTGGAAACACCATGTTCGGCGCCCTCCGAGGGCAACATGGCGCTTCCCCCCTCCTCCTTGTGGAAAGGCGATGCAGGGGCGTATGATAAAAGTCGGGAAAGTCCTTGATCGTCCTCTCGCTCCGTGCAGAGGCTCGGGGGCTGCTCTCGCTCCTGGCTACGGCCAAAACTGTTGACAGCGTCAACAAACCAGCTTGATAACTTGGAACCTGACCATGCACCCGGGCTACGGCCAGGCCGCATGAGGGAATGATCAGACCGGCCGAGGCACCACGAAAAGCATTCAGACCTCAGAGGAGTCAAACCACTCCTCCGAGGCCTCGGGGGCTACACCCGGCGGGTGCGCTCGAGCGCACCCACCAGAACAAAGCAAAACCGAGAAAGGCCGGTCCCCTCATCTAAAATGCGGCAAAAGCCTCCAAGCGAGTACCAACACTCCCTTCGAGGCTCGGGGGCTACCGTCGGGTACCATAATTAGGGGTACCCCCAACACTCCTAATCACGGCTGGTAAACACCCTCAGACCAACTGACGGGCGTGGTTCAAGTCAAGGCTTCGTCCACCCAAGGGACGCCACCTCACCCGAGCCCAGCCTCGGGCTGGAGCAGTAGTCCCAGACAAGTTCACGCCTTGCCCGAGGGCCGTCTCAGGCAACGGGCACCCCCTCGGCTCTCCCGGAGCCCAGCTCGGGCAGGCTTCGTTGTGAAGCAACCTTGGCCAGACCGCCTCACCAACCGTCTGCTTCGCAAGCGCATTCAATGCAGGGGATGCCTGACGCCGTATCCTGACACACGTGTCTCAGTCGGCCAGGCCGAAGTGACCGCAGTCACTTCGCCCCTCTCTTTTACTGTCCGATATGACAGGAAAACAGCGCCGCTCGCCCCGCTCCGACTGCCGTGCCAACCACCCAGGCAAAGACTGACAACAAGTCACGATCAACCATCGAGTTCGGCCTCGGGCGCAACAAGAGGCTCCGCCTCGCCCGACCTCAGGCTCCGGCCTCGGGAGGAGGTCTCCGCCTCGCCCGACCCCTGGACTCGGCCTCGACCTCAGGCTTCGGCCTCGGGAGGAGGTCTCCGCCTCGCCCGACCCCTGCCTCGGCCTCAAGAGAAGTCTCCGCCTTGCCCGACCTTGGGCTCAGACCGACCGTGCCAACAGGGGATACATCATTACCCTATCCCTAGCCAGCTCAGGCTACAAGGAACAAGACCGGCGTCCCATCTGGCTTACCTCGGCGACGGGTAATGATGGTGCCCCGCGTGCACCATGACGCCGGTGGCTCTCAGCCCCTTACGGCAGCAAGGAGACGTCAGCAGGATCCTCGCCGCACTGCCAGCTGTGCTCCTACAGGACTCAGGCGCTCCTCCGACGGCCACGCTATCATGTGTATAGGGCTCAAGCTCTCCCCCGATGGCCACGTTGGCATGTACACAAGGCTTAGGCACTCCTCTGTTGGACACGTTAGCGCATAGCTACGCCCCCGTTGTAAGTCTGGACCCTCTCCTTGCATCTATAAAAGGGAGGTCCAGGGCCATCATGGAGGGGGGTTCGCGCGAGGGAAGGGGCAGACGAACGGGCTCCCACTCTCTGCCTCACTCTCCCTCACGCGACGCGCTTGTAACCCCTACTACGAGCGGCACCCTGGTGCAGGATAATACAAGGCTTGCCCCACATCTTGTGTTCCATCCCGCGCCAACCCATCTGGGCAGGGGCACGCAGCGATTTCACTCGTCGGTCCAGGGACCCCCCGGGTCCGAAACACCGACAGTGCTCATAGTCATGAGCGGCTTGGACCCTCATATGATTAAATTATGGAATTAAATTAAATCGAACATGCATTTTATTTTTGGTATTGCTTTTATGAGTATTTATTTAATTGGGATGGTATATACTTATGCTTAGTAATTGCTAATAGAATTTGACCAACAAAATAAAAGTTAATGATCAGCCTCAGCCATATTCCTTGGTAAGCCTTGCACTACATTTTTCCTACACACATGCTGAGTAACCACCATAAGTTTACTCACCCTTGTGGGATGTGTTGCTCAGAATTAGATCAACAAGAAGAAGACTACCATGATGAGTTCGAGGAGTTCTATGTTGTCATCGCTCCGATCAACCTATTTGTGGCTTGAGATCGGGATCATCATGTCATCGTTGTGATCGTCATTTAGTTTTTATTATTTAGTTATTTTTGTAAGTACATTTTACTTATTATATAATGAACTTTGTGACACTAGTTTCTATAAACTAAGTCATCGTATGTGTGAAATTGATCCCAACACACATATGAGATGCATCTAGATTTGTCCTTAAATTTAGGTTTGACATAAGTGGTATCAGAGTCTTATTGACTGTAGGACGTTAGCCTAGTTATACTTCATCAAACCATTCCTACTTACCCTTTTCCACTATGATTCTTGCTATATTATATTTGACCTTTGTTCTTTTCTCAACCCTTGCTGCTCTTACCTCAATTCACCTTACCTTTTCATTCCTAAATACAAAGGGACTTAACACCTAGAACCTACACCTAAGGTTTTCCCTAAGGAATAGGAATATTAACCTAGGAATCAAAATATATATATATATTAAAATGTTTTATAGTTGGGGTGATTGCCTGATTGCTATTATGACCAAAGATTAGTTTGCTTCTTTGTTTGTGTGTGATGCACTATGGAGTTATGTTTGCAATGACATCTTTAATATATATAATGGGTAGTTAGATAGTTAAGCTCTACCCTTACCCAAATCCACTAAAACTAGTCCACATGGAAGCGATAGGCTAGAGGTAAACTGATCAACTCAAAGTTGAAATGAATCATAAACTTAATAAATGTACACACTAGTATTTAGATGGGGTAAGTGCAATCTAGTGATAGGAAAGCTAGGTGGGTGAGGAAAAAATAGATAGGGACCTTAGGATCAATAACTAGGTAAAGTTGCCTAGGAGGACAATGAGGAGTCAGAGATCCAAACTATATTTCTACTACTCTATAAAGGATTATTCATGGTTAACCTATTGACAAAATACACACAAGCTATAACTTGCTTCTAGCAAAATTTTGAGGTTTCAAGGGTGCCTAGGGGAAGATAGACATCACACCGAATGAAAGCCAGCTATCACCTACGGGCCTATCGAACGATGGGGTCAAGATACATAAGCCACACTCTCTCTATCACCAAGAGGGCTGCCAACCATAGCTACATGGATAGAAATACATGTTATAACAGCATTCAAGCAAAGCTTGAACACTGAAGATCCTCCTAGAACAATGGGTTAGAGCTAACTAGTCTAGTAAATAGGACTAATTGTGGCTTATAACATCAACAAGTCTATCGAGGTTTATATAACAACAAACAAAAACAATCCTAAGCCTTGAATTAAAGTAAGCCTTGAATTAAAGTGCTCCTATACTATTGCAACAATAATTAAGAAGTAGAAGTAAAGTAAAGTGGTACTTGAATGTAGTACTTGAAGTAAAACTAAAAGTAATACTCAAAGTAAGACACAAAGACAACTAGAATTATCTTGATAGTCAATGGTATAGAAGAGTTATACCCAATGAATTCAACGAGAACTTCAAAACTCTTAAGGCAAAGCTCAGACTCGACTTTAACTACAAGGAACTAATGTAACACCCCGGGATCCACGAACACCCCAGAATGCTACTAAACTACACACCTAACATTCATATATAAAATTTCGACAACTTCTCCTTTGAAAAATTGCATATACGAGGAAGCAACCGAATATAAACAGATATCATGATAAGAAAACATACTAGACATTAATAATCTGCTAGCAATGGGAAGATAACCATAACGATATGAACTAAATTAACAAGTGCGCACGACTAGTTAAAAACAAACATCCTTTGACAAGAAGTTTCTAATTAAATCATGGTTGCGCCTGAGCAGCGTTATTATGAGAGTGAAGGTGGATGTGCTGCTACTTCTCTCATTCCCAACATGAATCAAGTACCTGCACTGAGTAATGCAAGAGTGAGATGACACATCTCAGCAAGTAAAATAATACCAAATTGTTTAACCACATAAGAACATTGTTTTACCACCACTTGATTTCATAACCTTCTTATTATGAAGGTGCAGCACGAATACAACGTACAACACACCTAGTTACCACACCTTGCAGGTAGAAACCATAATAGTAACATACCAATGTCACACTTCATATATATCTCATGAGTGCAAATGACTACAAATGCAAGGATGACTTCTATCTTCATACCTCTAAGGATATGAGCCGCATCGTACCCCTTCTCGGGCAACGCAACGATGTTAAATGTACCGGTACGGTCGAACCATAAGATCACGACATAACTTCAAAATGCAAGATGGATGATGCAATGTGCATGACATGCCAACAACACTTCACTACATATAACATGCTTCATAATAGAAACTTCAACTTCCTCAAAGACGTGAGTCAACCACATACACCATACTCAAATCATGTTCATCAACATTATTAACATATACCATCAATACTTTCAACCAAATAAAACCTCATAGTAGAATTCCATGTTTAACACATGCAATACTTATGAATACTCAATGACAGGGAATAAGATATGAATCAAGCGATAGCAAACCACCACTGCATTTTACTTGCCTTCGCTGGAAATTCGGAATGGCACTAGGTACGATCCGGAGCCCCACCACCTGTTGTGGGAATTAAACTTAGTACAAACATTCACATAACATTTGCTAATAATCAACAATGCTCCTACGCACAACCCCAACACTGACGTGAACAACCACTGCTCCCTACCACCCACCAACAGCAGCAGCGCTGCTTGTTAATTTTGTATCTTTAAAATTATTACAGCAGTGCTATCAAAAAAATATCTGGAAGCATCTACACAAAATACTCTACAACTTCGGTATTCGATGGATAATTAAATTTTGCCATCTATAAGTTCTAAAACATTCGACAAGATAACCGACTGAATCTGTTTCATACAGCAGCATAATTAACTTCAAAGTTTGATATCTCCCAAACTACTCAACCAAAAATTATGAAATTTTGCTGGCAGTAAGACTTTTATCCCTCTATAAAAGTCTCCATAGTTGGAAGAGCCAATTCAGCCATTTACTAGATAAAACCCACCAGTGAACAGACCTGCTCAGTTTGACAGGCAAACAGGTATTGGCACCGTAAAACAAATATAACTGGAGTTTCAAAATTCATATGAATACACTCTTTATCAATCTAAAAATCTTATGAAATTATCTACAACTTCTCACTAACTCAAAGTTTAATTCTGTTGATAGAATTTCTTAAATCTTAGGAGAACAGATTCTGCACAGAATTATGAGACTGAAAACTGTTATAATCAAACTTCAATTACTCTCTGATCTGATGTCCGATTGAGGTGTTCTTTACAGCCATAGAAAGATCCACAAATTATCTATGACTCATGGATAGACTTTTTTTGGTGCCTCTAAGATCACGGAAAACTGGCATGAACAGAAACTGTCGAATCTGCCACTCTGCAGGGACTAATTTCGAGACCAAAATTTAATCCCCAACTAATCCAACCAAGAAAGGCTAATTGCAGGGCCTAAAACTCATCCAAAACAAGGAAAAGCATTTATCAAGTGGAGAAAAGAGAGAGAGGAAAGGAAATCCAACCAATTCTTGGAGAGGAACGACGACGATGGGCGACGGTATGCCCTCATCTCCCCTCTCTTCTCTCCCTTGTTCTTCCTCTCTTCTCTTAGGGCAAGGCACAAAAGGGTGATGGCTGCTAGGGGTGGGAGGACGTTGCTGCTAGGGTTAGGGAGGTATAAATAGAAGAAAACTTCCACAATCCTAAAATCCAATGGCTCAGATCAACCGGCACTCGAAAAGACTCATCCGTACTCCAAACAAGGCAAACTAGTAATTGATCGGAATCATCTCGACGAGATCTATACATCTACGGCCTCCGATCATCCATAGGACACACCATATTTGGATTATAAACATGGTTTAATTTTTAGGGCGTTACATTATACCCCCTTAAAAGAATTCGTCCTTGAATTCTGCCATTTCTACAAATCAAGACATTCACCAAAGGTAAAACTTAGTCAAACTCCCTAAATAGACTCATATAATAGACTAGTAGCATTGATGCCATCTTGAAAAAAAGTTTTTCCCGAAAAAACCTCTAACTCAGACTAATTTGTCAAAGAAAACAATACACCTTGACAACAATCATAAAACAATATAAAATGAAACCTAAGGCATTGTTATAGGTGCAATCAACACTAAGATTTCCCATCATTGAATTTGGGTGCAGCTCCTTAGTCTTTAAACAACACTTCACCGAATACGTTAGAACACTAAGCACAACAATCATCGAATTCAACAACCTCGTTTGTTAATGCCACTAAGGCCAAACATCCATATATCGTCAATGTATGAAACACCTGACATACCACTCTCAAGCACTATAAAACATGGTTGTTATTACATTAGAATCCAACTACTAGAGACCTCCAAACTATTATGTTGACATGAAGCAATTAGTGCTCATGTCATATAACGTCTTTTTCTCCCCTCAAAAGAGATAAAATTTGCAAGACTCATAAAGCAATGAAGGGATAACAATAAGAAAAACTAATGTACTTCTTGACACAGACTCATGCAAAAGCTTCATAAATATTACTTTCAACACTAAAATAATAACACGATACTATGCTCTACAGGAGTAATTGGACTTCAATAAGACAATCCACATAACCAAACTACCTTGATTAACCTCACATACAACAAAACCTCCTATTACTGCACTTGAACAATTTGTATCTCATGATATCACAAGATGCATTCAAAGTAGTAGACATACATGATCTATCAAACCATCATTCATATGAAAAAAATCTCAATCTGATGCAAAAACCACATCATTATAGAGATAGATGACTAACAAACATAAGCAACTCCTAGTTAAGCATTGACTTCGTTTAAGATAAAGCGGTCCAAATAATGATTCAACAAGCATGCGTAAAGAAACTGATCATAAAAAATCAAACTACCATATATCGTTGGCGAATAAAAAAAATATAAAACGGATTGTCAATATCGTCCACATGACTAGCCTGCAACAATTAAAAATTATGCATAACCTTTATGGCTATTGAAACAAACCATAGAAGGAAACATGCACGCCTCTTCAACTATAATATAGACATAAAATCCACTTGAAACCACTCTATTTATTATTAAAAATAAGGTTGCACACCATAATAAAACCTATCAGGTAAACATGGTTGGACTTATCTATCCACGTCATCTTACAAATTCACTTGAGTTCTACCAGTCTCAAGATTTCATAGACAGTACACCATTGCCTTTGCTCTATAGAGACAAACCAATTGTATACTAAGATCAAGTTGGCAAGTAGTCGCACTAGCCAAAAAGGGGTGAGGCACAAAGCATTGCATCCATGGAAATATTATATTGATAAGTTGGGTTGTAACCCAACAGTCAATCAAACTCAACAACACCATAAAACTACATTATATAGTGTTTTCACACCACACCAAGTCGGATTAGACCCACTATACACAAGCTCAATAAACAATCGGTCCTACAAGTACTAAAACCCAAAAATCCTTTTCAAAAAACATCCACAGTCAAGCATATAGAAATATATGATAGTAATAGATCAGAGAATTCAAAACATTTTATCCAAAAAAATGTCATGACGATATGTATATAAAACAGGTACATTAGTAGCTTCACTTGTATAATAACTTCAGTAACAACCACATCAAGAAACTAATATTAAATAGTAGTAACATATCATATCAAGCATTAAGTCATTAACCACATACCCATCAAACCATAAAGGAATTTGGAGTAAGGAAATTCTAGTCATCTATACTTTAAAATACTAATATGAAAGATATACGAACCCATACCCTTCCTATATGTGCAAGTGTGTCAAGTTTATCTTCAAATTGTCTAGAATCTAAAGCTTATAATTTGATACAAACTGTAACACCCCGGGATCCACAAACACTCCAGAATGCTATTAGTGAACCAGAGGACATGAGTGAGCGTGAGTGGGCTGGCTGGGACCAAGGCCGATTGGCCAGGAGGGTGCGTGTGTTTTATTTTTTTTAATGTGTGCGTGAGTGCATGTACATATATAATCAGATATATATTTATTTATATATCTATGTATATAAAATAAATTCAAAAATAAAATACCCATTTTAAATAGATGTTTTTAGATAAGAATCTATTATTTAAATAAATTGGATTAATAAATCAAACCAACCAAAATTTATGATCCAGCATGAATGCATCAATCACTCGGTAAAATTTTATCTATTCAATAACTTATTCCATATTTATATCAACATCTTCATTATTTAAAAATATAAATATTTCTCCTTTCTATTGAAAATAAATAACTAAACTAGATTGCTTTTAGGTCATGGATTTAGGGTGTACAAATATCATGATAAATAACTATCTCTTATTTTTGTTTACAAAAACATAAAAGTTGTAATTCGTTTTAATTTCTAATTTGAAAACCACACATTATAACAAATACAAATTATTTTACAAAAACATATAAATCGTTGCAACTATCAATTCAACTAATCAGCACACTAATACATAGCTATCTAAATACTATTTATTTTATTTGCATATCAAATACACATAAATCAATGTCGTAAGAATTAATACAGTATTAACCATAGCTTCTAGGAAGTAGATTAGAAATATAACATTTTTCTACCTTTGTTCGCAGCAACGACAGCGTCGTTGGGCGCGACAGCAATGGGACGCGGACGTAGAGAGTTGAGGAACTATACGGCAATGAACGGCGAGGCTTCCAGTGAGGAAAATTCGCGAACAGCTAGGCGTCGTTTCGGCGAGCAAGGCACGAGCGTGGTGAGTGGCACTGCTGTGGGTGCCGGGGTGCTGCGCGGACGAGCTTCGGCACGGTGGGCACAGACGACGGAGCTCCGGTGACAACGGACGGCGGTGAGAAGGGAGGAACAGGCTCGGCGTTGTAGCTTTATATGCAGGGACGACGACGAATGTCGAGAAGCACTACAGAAATGGCAGTAGATGCGTGCCGCAGAGACGAGTGTGAGCGGCGTTGCGGACGGCGATGCAGTGCATGCAAGGCACACGCGAGCAGAAAAGTCAGAACGAGCAGGGGAGAAATAAGAACACGGCTGCAGACTTTATAGGGATGAAGAGGGAGGAGAATTCGACACCATTGATGGCTAGAGAGAAATAGCAGCATCAACCTCATTAACGGAGAGGAAACTGTCGTTTAATGAAGAAGGAAACGTGTCGGTGTTTCGAAACCCGGGGAGTCCCTGGACCGACGAGTGAATTGTCGTCGCGTGCCCCAGCCCAGATGGGTCGGCGCGACGCGGAACGCGAAGGGGGGAAAAGCAGCCGAAGGGAGACAGGCGTAGGAGGTGGAACCCGCGGCCTTCGTGTTAGCCTCGCGCCCAGGTCGGGTGCGCTTGTAGTAGGGGGTTACAAGCGTCCGCGCGGGAGGGAGCGAGCGGCCTTGCGCGAGCGCTGTCCCGTCCTTCTCCGTGCGGCCAACCCTATGTAAGAGGGCCCTGGACCTCCCTTTTATAGGCGTAAGGAGAGGATCCAGGTGTACAATGGGGGTGTAGCAGTGTGCTAACGTGTCTAGCGGAGGAGAGCTAGCGCCCTAAGTACATGCCATCGTGGCAGCCGGAGAGGTTTTGGCACCCAGTTCGTGTGGTGTCGTGGCCGTCGGAGGAGCGCTGGAGCCTGGCGGAAGGACAGCTGTCGGGGCTGTCGAGTCCTTGCTGACGTCCTCTTGCTTCCGTAAGGGGGCTGAGAGCCGCCGTCGTCATAGAGCGTGCGGGGCGCCATCATTACTCGCATAGTGGAGCGAGCCAGATGGGACGCCGGTCTTGTTCCCCGTAGCCTGAGTCAGCTCGGGGTAGGGTAATGATGGCGCCTCCCGTCGACGTGGTCGGTCCGTGCCCTAGGTTGGGCGAGGTGGAGGCTCCTCCGAGGTCGAGGTCGAGTCTGTCTTCCAAGGTCGAGGTCGAGTCCGAGCCCCTGGGTCGGACAAGGCGGAGACCGTCGGCTAAGGCCAGGGCTGAGTCCGAGCCCCTGGGTCGGACAAGGCGGAGACCGTCGGCTAAGGCCAGGGCTGAGTCCGAGCCCTGGGGTCGGGCGAAGTGGAGTTCGTCGTCCTTCGGGGCTAAGCCCGAGTCCGAGCCCTGGTGTCAGGTGAAGCGGAGTTCGTCGTCTTCCGGGGCTGAGCCCAAGTCCGAGCCCTGGGGTCGGGCGAAGCGGAGTTCGTTGTCTTCCGGGGCCGAGCCCGAGTCCGAGCCCTGGGGTCGGGCGGAGCGGAGTTCGTCGTCTTCCGGGGCTGAGCCCGAGTCCGAGCCTGGGGTCGGGCGAGGCGGAGTTCGTCGTCTTCCGGGGCTGAGCCCGAGTCCGAGCCCTGGGGTCGGGCGAGGCGGAGTTTCCTATGACGCCTGAGGCCGGACTTGGCTGCTGCCAGCCTCACTCTATCGAGTGGCTCAGCAGTCGAAGCGGCGCAGGCGGCGCTGTCCTCTTGTCAGACCGGTCAGTGGAGCGGCGAAGTGACTGCGGTCACTTCGGCTCTGTCGACTGGAGGGCGTGCGTCAGGATAAAGGTGTCAGGCCACCTTTGCATTAAATGCCCCTGCGATTTGGTCGGTTGGCGTGGCAATTTGGTCAAGGTTGCTTCTTGGTGAAGACTGGGCCTCGGGCGAGCCGAAGGTGTGTCCGTTGCTGGAGGGGGTCCTCGGGCGAGACGTAGATCCTCCGGGGTCGGCTGCCCTTGCCCGAGGCTGGGCTCGGGCGAGGCGTGATCGCGTCCCTCGAATGGACCGATCCTTGACTTAATCGCACCCATCAGGCCTTTGCAGCTTTGTGCTGATGGGGGTTACCAGCTGAGATTTAGGAGTCTTGAGGGTACCCCTAATTATGGTCCCCGACAGTAACCCCCGAGCCTCGAACGGAGTGTTAATACTCGCTTGGAGGCTTTTGCCGCACTTTTTTGCAAGGGGACCAGCCTTTTTTGGTTGCATTTTGTTCCGGTGGGTGCGCGCGAGCGCACCCGCCGGGTGTAACCCCCGAGGCCTCGAAGGAGTAGTTTGACTCCTTCGAGGTCTTAGTGCGTTTCGCAACACTTCGGCCGGTCTGGTTGTTCCCTCATGCGAGCTGGCCGTAGCCCGGGTGCACGGTCGGGTCCCAAGTTCTCGGGCTGGTATGCTGACGCTGTCAACGGTTTGGCCGGAGCCAGGTTTGCGAGAGCAGCCCCCGAGCCTCTGCACAGGGCGAGAGGACGGTCAAGGACAGACTCAACTTTTTTACATACGCCCCTGCGTCGCCTTTCCGCAAGGAGGGGGGGAAAGCGCCATGTTGCCCTCGGAGGGCGCCGAACATGGTGTCTCCGGTGAGCTGCTAGCGGGTAATCCGAGTGGACGCCCGTGCCCCATCTGTTAGGGGTCGGCTAGAGGCCCGGAGGCGTGCTCCAAAAGTACCTGTGGGTGATCTACCGGACCCGGTCCCCTTTTGACGGGGTCCGAGGGCTCGATGCCTCCCTCTGATGGGATTCCGTTACAAGATCGTTCCCGCTGGTCTCGGAAATGTCCTAGGGTACCTCGGGAGCGTAGCCCGAGCCTTGGTTATGTATCAAACGTACCCAGGGTCATCCCTCGCTCTGTGTCTGAGGCGACTGTGAACCCTTCGAGGGCCAGCCTACGAACCCCTGATCAGTAGTGGGCGTGGAGCCCGAGTGGCCTGAGGTGGCCGTTGAACCCTTCCGAGGGGCCGGCCATCGAACCTCTGACCAGTAGTGGGCGCAGAACCCAATCGCTCTGAGGCGGCCGTTGAACCCCTCCGAGGGGCCAGCCTTTGAACCTCTGATCAGTAGGGAGGCTCGGGGCCTGTTTCCTTCACGGAGAAGGATCCTTTTTGGGGTATCCCCCTTTCCCGGTCCCTGTTGCAAGAGAGAGAAAGAGGAAAAGGAAAAGGATACGAAATCGAATGACGTGGCGTACCTTTTTTGACGTGGTCATTATGGCGAAGGCGAAGCGTCGCTTGCTTCTCCTGCCTGAGGCGCCGCTTGTCCCGCCGTGGAGTTAATGCGACGGGGCGAGTGGTTCGCGAGGCAGCCGTTGCGCGTGTGCGAGCCGTTCGAGGAACGGATCACGGGCGCGCCGTCTTCACGCTGTGAGAGAGGGTTCTCTCGCTGCCCCTGGATGGGACGTAAGCTTGGTTGACGACGTGGCCGCTGCTCTTGCTCGCCTGCCACCGCCATTACTGCCGGCCCATTTTTGGCCGTATTGACCGTCGCGCCTAGCTGGCACTGCTGGGTCATACGCAGGGTTGCCTCGAGTCACGGTACTGGTTCCGCAGTCGAGGAGGCGCGGTAGTGGCGCGAGGGGCGGTACAGTTGCTCGCACGTAGCAACCGGCACGCCGGTTGCATGACGTGTGGGCCTGGGCCTCCATGCTGGGCGCGTTGGAGTCGAAGGGGCACGCCCACTTGGCGCGGTTGCATGCCTCCTGCATGGTTGTCCACCCTTTCACCCGCTGGTCTAGGCGAAAGTGGAGGAATGCTTGTAACCGCTGGGTAGTTGCATGCCCTGCGCGCGGCGGTTTGGCTCCTTTTGCCCTGGACCAGCTTGCATGACGCGTGGGGCCCAGCCCCCGTGTCATAGGGGGAGGACCTTGGAGCGTGTTGGAGAAGACTCAGCCCGCAACGGCTGAGGACGCAAGTGAGGAGAGTTGCCTTTAAAAGGAGGGTGACCCCCTTGAAAGACGACCATGCCTTCGCGTTCCCTTATGCGTCGTGTCTTTCCACCTTCCGAGCCCCTGGATGGGGGACGCCCGCAATCCTTCCGCCTTGTCATCGGAGGGACGCAACTTCGAGGAAGTCGGTACCTTTCAGCCATCGTTCGGCTTCAAGGATTTTCATCATGCAGCCCGGCTGCATCCCCTCGCCGGTGGTCACCCAAGACGGTGACCACCAGCCCCTGGATGGGGAGAAGCAAGCCGGGTTGCGATCTTGGCCCCGCCCTCAGCTTCAAGGATGTTCATCATCCTCGCTGGGGCGGAGGCTGGGCTGAGCCGGAGCTCTTCCCCCTGTGCGGGCCGGCTGGTCACCTCCTCTTCCAGCTTCTGGTGGTGGAAACCATCCTCCAGCCCTACGGAGGAGGCGTCCTCCAGCCATGCCGGGGAAGGCGAACTGTTGCTGTCCAGCTAGGATGCAACATTCCGTCCTTCTCCTCACTTTCGTGGCGAGGACGGGAGTGAGGACCTGCCGGTGCGCCTTGCCAACTGTCGGCGTTGGTGGAGAGGCGGACGTCGCCGTCTGTGCTGACGTGGTGGCAGCTGGAGGAAGCTTCCCCCTGTCGAGACCGTCGGCGCCGCCGACGGACCGGCCCCCGGCTCTTTGGCTTTAATGTCTGGTTCGCATCCCTTGGGTGGGGATGCAAACGAGAGCCTTCCGGTGGCCACGTCCGTCCTGGGGCCATAGCTGCTGCTGTGGGGACGGAACCGGAGTTCCGTTTGCATTGGCACCTTGAATGCCGGTGTCTTGTTCATTGCGGCTGTCGAGGCCTGAACATGTATGTATTTTCGGCGCGGAGCCGTGTTTTTTCCTTATTTTCGAGCACTAAGACTCGCCTGTTGGTTATCTGAACCGCTTCACCAAGCGTGAGTCGCCTCGTGCGAAGGTGACGAGTGAGGTATCCGTATCCCGGAGGCGTAGGAGTCCCTTGGCTCGGTCGGCCTTGCTGTCCGAGGCTTCTCTTGCTTAGTTAAAGGAACCCCTCGGCTGCCCTTCGATGAGCCGAAGCCGGAGGTAGCGGTGTCAGCACGGACAGAGGCAGAGTTGGCTCAAAAAGAAGATTTGGTCGGCCGGAGCCTGGCCGGGTCGTCCACTGGCGGGACCGACGCCGGAGTTGAGCTGCCGAGGCCACAAGCCGGGCTAATGTCTTTGGGGGACAGCTGGCCGAGGCCTCGAGGTGGCCGGCCGAGCCGTCTGCTCGAGCCGGATTCCTGGAGAAGACCCTGGCGGCGATGGCCCGGGTGTGGTGCTGATGTCGTCCTTCAGAGTGGAGATCCTCCGGCCGCGTCGCCGTCCGAGGCTAGGTCGGACCTCGCCGAAGGTGTAGTTGACGCCGAGGGTGCTGCTGCCCCCTTCAACTGTCGACGTCCGAGCCTGCAGGATCGGGTTGTCTTGTAGTGTGTGTATGTTTTCTGCGGCCGCCGAGGCCCAAACACACTGTCGTCATGTTGTGAAGCTGCGTTTCTTTTCCTCTTGTTTGAGTATCCGGACTTATTTGTCGGTAACAGAATTATTTGTGCGGGCGAGAGTTGCTTTTCATGGAAGGTGATGAGTGAGGTATCCGTATCCCGGAGGCGTAGGAATCCCTCGGCTCGGTCGGCCTTGCCGCTTACGCGCAATCTTACTCATCCATAGGGTTCTGTCACCGACGTAGTCGAGAAGGCCCGAAAAATCGTTCTGGCAGAGGAGCTTTCGAGCGTGAAGACTTGTTCGGTCCGCGGAATCACTTATCCGAGCGCGAGTTACTTATCGCAGAAGGTGATGAGTGAGGTATCCGTATCCCAGAGGCGTAGGAGTCCCTCGGCTCGGTCAGCCTTGGCTGCTTACGTGTACTCCGTCGTTTTCAGGATCCACTTTTGAAGTAGTCGAAAAGCACGAAAGGCATTCTGGCAGAAAAGATTTTTTTTCTTTTTTCGAGGAAAATTTCGACGCAGAGGGGGTTCCCCCCTTCTAGCCCCCGAGGGAGGGTCGGGCTTTGCCGAGGCAAGGCTGACCCTTCCTTGACGACCAGACTTTGTGTGTGAACGGGGTGTACGAATAACTTGGAAGCATCTTAAGGGTAGAAGCGACGTAGCTGTTGGATGTTCCAAGCGTTGCTGTAGACCTCGCCTTGACTGTTGGCTAGCTTGTATGTTCCGGGCTTCAGAACCTTGGCGACGACGAACGGCCCTTCCCAGGGAGGCGTGAGTTTGTGCCGCCCTCGGGCGTCTTGTCTTAGCCGAAGCACCAGGTCGCCTACCTGGAGATCTCGGGACCGAACCACTCGGGCATGGTAGCGTCACAGGGACTGCTGGTATCGCGCCGAGTGTAGTAAGGCAATGTCCTGAGCCTCCTCCAGCTGGTCTAGTGAGTCTTCTCGATTGGCTCGATTGCTTTGGTCGGCGTAGGCCCTCGTCCTCGGGGAACCGTATTCTAAGTCTGTGGGCAAGATGGCCTCGGCCCCATAGACCAGAAAGAACGGTGTGAAGCCCGTGGCTCGGCTCGGCGTTGTCCTCAGACTCCAGACCACCGAGGGGAGTTCCTTCATCCATCGCTTGCCGAACTTGTTGAGGTCGTTGTAGATCCGAGGCTTGAGTCCTTGCAGGATCATGCCGTTAGCCCGCTCCACTTGCCCATTCGTCATGGGGTGAGCCACGGCGGCCCAGTCCGCGACAGTAGCCCCCGAGCCTCGAAGGGAGTGTTAATACTCGCTTGGAGGCTTTTATCGCACTTTTTTGCAAGGGGACCGGCCTTTCTCGGTTGCATTTTGTTCCGGCGGGTGCGCGCGAGCGCACCCGCCGGGTGTAGCCCCCAAGGCCTCGGAGGAGTGGTTTGACTCCTTCGAGGTCTTAATGTGTTTCGCAATGCATCGGCCGGTCTGGTTGTTCCCTCATGCGAGCTGGCCATAGCCTGGGTGCACGGTCGGGTCCCAAGTTCTCGGGCTAGTATGTTGACGCTGTCAACGGTTTGGCCGGAGCCGGGTTTGCGAGAGCAGCCCCCAAGCCTCCGCACAGGGCGAGAGGACGGTCAAGGACAGACTTGACTTTTTTACATACGCCCCTGCGTCGCCTTTCTGCAAGGAGGAGGGGGGAAAAAGCGCCATGTTGCCCTCGGAGGGCGCCGAACATGGTGTCTCCAATGAGCTGCTAACGGGTAATCCGAGTGGATGCCCGTGCCCCATTTGTTAGGGGTCAGCTAGAGGCCCGGAGGCGCGCTCCAACAGTACCTGCGGGTGATCTGCCGGACCCGGTCCCCTTTTGATGGGGTCCGAGGGCTCGATGCCTCCCTCTGATGGGATTCTATTACAAGATCGTTCCCGTTGGTCTCAGAAATGTCCTAGGGTACCTCGGGAGCGTAGACCGAGCATTGGTTATGTATCGAACGTACCGAGGGTCATCCCTCGCTCTGCGTCTGAGGCGGTTGTGAACCCTTCGAGGGCCAGCCTACGAACCCTTGATCAGTAGTGGGCGCAGAGCCCGAGTGGCCTGAGGCGGTCGTTGAACCCTTCCGAGGGGCCGGCCTTCGAACCTTTGACCAGTAGTGGGCGCGGAGCCCGAGCGCTCTGAGGCGGTTGTCGAACCCCTCCGAGGGGCCAGCCTTCGAACCTCTGATCAGTAGGGGGGCTCGGGGCCCGTTTCCTTCGTGGGGAAGGATCCCTTTCGGAGTATCCCCTTTCCCGGTCTCTGTTGTAAGAGAGAGAAAGAGGAACAGGAAAAGGATACGAAATCGAATGACGTGGCGTACCTTTTTGGACGCGGTCATTATGGCGAAGGCGAAGCGTCGCCCGCTTCTCCTGCCAAAGGTGCCGCCTGTCCTGCGGCGGAGTTAAATGCGGCGGGACGATTGGTTCGCGGGGCAGCCGTTGCGCGTGCGCGAGCCGTTCAAGGAACGGGACACGGGCCCGACGACTTGACCGCTGCTTTCGCTCGCCTGCCACCGCCATTACTGTCGGCCCATTTCTGGCCGCATCGACCGTCGCGCCTTCTCCCGCAGCTGACTGGCCCGTGACCGATGTGCCTGGTTGGCATTGTTGGGTCATGCGTAGGGTTGCCTCGAGTCATGGTACTGGTTCCGTAGTCGAGGAGGCGTGGTAGTGGCGCGAGTGGCGGTGCGGTTTCTTGCACGTAGCGACCGGCGCGCCGGTTGCATGACGCGTGGGCCTGGGCCTCCATGCTGGACGCGTCGAAGTCGAAAGGGTGCGCCCCTTCGGTGCGGTTGCATGCCGCCTGCATGGCGGTCCGCCCTTTCACCCGCTGGTCTGGGCGAAAGTGGGGGAATGCTTGTAACCGCTAGGCAGTTGCGCGCGCCGCGCGCGGTGGTCTGGCTTCTTCTGCCCTGGGCCAGCTTGCATGACGCGTGGGACCCAGCCCCCATGTCGTAGGGGGAGGACCTTGGAGCGTGTTGGAGAAGACTTAGCCCACGATGGCTGAGGACGCAAGTGGGGAGAGTTGCCTTTAAAAGGGGGGTGACCCCCTTGAAAGGCAACCATGTCTTCGCGTTCCCCTTATGCATCGCATCTTTCCACCTTCCGAGCCCCGGATGGGGGATACTCGCAGTCTTTCCGCCTTGTCGTCGGAGGAACGCAACTTCGCGGAAGTTGGTACCTTTCAGCCATCGTTTGGCTTCAAGGATTTTCATCAGGCAGCCCGGCCACATCCCCTCGCCGGTGGTCACCCAAGACGGTGACCTCCAGTTCGATGGTGGGGAGAAGCGAGTCGGGCTGCGATCTTGGTCCCGCCCTCAGCTTCAAGGATCTTCATCATTCTGGCTGGGGCGGAGGCCAGGCTGAGCCGGAGCTCTACCTCCCGCGCGGGTTCGTGGGTCACCTTCTCCCTCAGCATTCAAGGGAGAGGGCGGCGGCTTGCCACCCGTCGGCCTTCTGTTGCTCCGCAGGCCCCCCAATCGTGTGGGGTTGTTCGTACCTGCGGAGGTGGAATCGGAGTTCCGTTTGTAGTGGCACCTTTAGTGCCGGAGTCTGTTCATTGTGGTTGTCGGGGCCTGAACATGTATGTATTTTCGGCACGAAGCCGTGTTTTTTCCTCGTTCCGAGCACTGCGACTCACCTATCGGCTAACTAAACCGCTTCACCAAGTGTGAGTTGCCTCGTGCGAAGGCGATGAGTGAGGTATCCGTATCCCGGAGGCGTAGGAGTCCCTCGGCTCAGTCGGCCTTGCTGTCCGAGGCTTCTCTTGCTTAGTTAAAGAAACCCTCGGCCGCTCTTCAATGAGCCGAAGCCGGAGGTAGCGGTGTCAGCACAGACAGAGGCGGGGTTGACTCGAAAAGAAGACTTCGTCGGCCGGAGCCCGGCCGGGCCGTCCACTAGCGGGACCAGCGTCGGAGTTGAGTTGCCGAGGCCACGAGGCGGGCTGATGTCCTCGGGGGACAGCTGGCTGAGGCTTCGGGGTGGCCGGCCGAGCTGTTTGCTCGGGCCGGATTCCTGGAGAAGACCCTGGCCGCGATGCCCGGGGCGTGGTGCTGATGTCGTCCTTCGAAGTGGAGATCCTTCGACCGCGTCGCCGTCCGAGGCTAGGTCGGACCTCGCCGAAGGTGTAGTTGACGCCGAGGGTGCTGCTGCTCCCTTCAACCGTCAAGGTCCGAGCCTGCAGGATCGGGTTACCTTGTAGTGTGCGTATGTTTTCTGCGGCCGTCGAGGCCCAAACATACTGTTGTCGTGTTGTAAAGCTGCGTTTCTTTTCCTCTTGCTTCGAGTATCTGGACTTATTTGTCGGTAACAGAGTTGTTCGTCCAAGCGAGAGTTACTTTTCACGGAAGGTGATGAGTGAGGTATCTGTATCCCGAAGGTGTAGGAATCCCTTGGCTCGGTCGGCCTTGCCGCTTACTCGTACTCTTACTCGTCTGTCGGATTTCTGCTATCGATGTGGTCAAGAAGGCCCGAAAAATCGTTTCGGCAGAAGAGTTTTCGAGCGTGAAGACTTGTTTGGTCCGTGGAATCACCTATCCGAGCGTGAGTTACTTATCGCAGAAGGTGATGAGTGAGGTATCCGTATCCCGGAGGCGTAGGAGTCCCTCGGCTCGGTCAGCCTTGGCTGCTTACGTGTACTCCGTCGTTTTCAAGATCCACTTTCGAAGTAGTCAAAAAGCACGAAAGATATTCTGGTAGAAAAGATCTTTTTCCGAGGAAAAATTTTGACGCAGAGGGGTTCCCCCCTTCTAGCCCCCGAGGGAGGGCCGGGCTTTGCCAAGGCAAGGCCGACCCTTCCTTGATGATTAGACTTCGTGTGTGAACGAGGTGTATGAACAACTTGAAAGCATCTTAAGGGTAGAAGCGACGTAGCTGTCAGATGTTCCAAGCGTTGTTGTAGACCTCGCCTTGACTGTTGGCCAGCTTGTACGTTCTGGGCTTCAGAACCATGGCGACGACGAACGGCCCTTCCCAGGGAGGCGTGAGCTTGTGCCGCCCTCGGGCGTCTTGTCGCAGCCGAAGCACCAGGTCGCCCACCTGGAGGTCTCAGGACCGAACCCCTCGGGCGTGGTAGCGTCGCAGGGACCGCTGATACCGCGCCGAGTGTAGCAAGGCCATGTCTCGAGCCTCCTCCAGCTGGTCCAGTGAGTCTTCTCGGTTAGCTCGGTTGCTTTGGTCGTCGTAGGCCCTCGCCCTCGGGGAACCGTATTCTAAGTCTATGGGCAAGATGGCCTCGGCTTCATAGACTAGAAAGAACGGTGTGAAGCCCGTGGCTCGGCTCGGCGTTGTCCTCAGACTCCAGACCACCGAGGGGAGCTCCTTCATCCATCGCTTGCCGAACTTGTTGAGGTCGTTGTAGATCCGCGGCTTGAGTCCTTGCAGGATCATGTCGTTGGCACGCTCTACTTGCCCATTCGTCCTGGGGTGAGCCACTGTGGCCCAGTCCACCTAGATGTGGTGATCCTCGCAGAAGTCCAGGAACTTTCTGCCGGTGAACTGGGTGCCGTTGTCAGTGATGATGGTGTTCGGGACCCCAAAGCGATGGATGATGTTGGTGAAGAACGCCACCGCCTGTTCGGACCTGATGCTGTTTAGGGGCCGGACCTCGATCCACTTGGAGAATTTGTCGATGGCGACCAGCAGGTGCGTGTAGCCCCCGGGTGCCTTCTGCAAGGGGCCGACGAGGTCCAGACCCCACACAGCAAACGGCCAGGTGATGGGTATGGTCTGCAGAGCCTGAGCGGGCAGGTGGGTCTGCCTTGCGTAGAATTGACACCCTTTGCAGGTGCGGACAATTCTAGTGGCGTCGGCCACCGCGGTCGGCCAGTAGAAGCCTTGTCGGAAGGCGTTTCCAACAAGGGCTCGAGGTGCTGCGTGATGACCGCAAGCCCCCGAGTGTATTTCTTGTAAGAGCTCCTGGCCTTCGGCGATGGATATGCATCGCTGGAGGATGCCTGAGGGGCTATGGTGGTAGAGCTCCTTCCCGTCCCCCAGCAAGACGAACGACTTGGCGCGCCGCGCCAACCGCCGAGCTTCGGCTCGGTCGAGGGGTAGCTCTCCTCGGTGGAGATATTGCAGGTACGGGGTCCGCCAGTTTCGATTAGGCATGACCCCGCTTCGCTCCTCCTCGACGCGTAGTGCCTCATCTTCGGGGGCCGAGGTTGCCTCGGGCTGAGCCAAGGGTGTCTTGGGCAGAGCCGAGGGTGCCTCGGGCCGAGCCGAGGATGCCTCGGGCTAGGCCGAGGCCTTCTCGGGCTCGGGCGTGTCGTCGGTCTTGACGGAGGGTTGGTGCAGGTCTCAGGAGAAGACGTCCGGGGGAACCGTTGTTCGCCCCGAGGCTATCTTAGCCAGCTCATCCGCAGTCTCGTTGTAGAGTCGGGCGATGTGGTTGAGCTCGAGCCCGTAGAACTTGTCTTCCAGGCGCCTAACCTCATCGCAGTAGGCTTCCATCTTCGGGTCGCGGCAGTGGGAGTTCTTCATGACTTGGTCGATGACGAGCTGCGAGTCACCGCGAGCGTCGAGGCGTCGGACCCCTAGCTCGATGGCGATGCGCAACCCATTGACCAGAGCCTCGTACTCGGCAACATTGTTGGACGCCAGGAAGTGGAGGCATAGCACGTAGCGTAGGTGCTTTATGAGGGGCGAGATGAAGAGCAGGCCCGCGCCTGCCCCTGTCCTCATCAGTGACCCGTCGAAAAACATGGTCCAGAGTTCCGGTTGGATCGGAACTGTTGGGAGCTGGGTGTCGACCCATTCAGCCACAAAGTCCGCCAAGACCTGGGACTTGATTGCCTTCCGAGGGGCGAACGAGATCGTCTCGCCCATGATTTCCACCGCCCACTTTGCAATTCTACCCGAGGCCTCTTGGCACTGGATGATCTCCCCCAGGGGGAAGGATGACACCACAGTCACCGGATGAGACTCGAAGTAGTGTCGCAACTTCCACCGCGTCAGGATCACCGCGTACAGCAGCTTCTGAATTTGTGGGTAGCGGATCTTGGTCTCGGATAGTACCTCACTTATGAAGTAGACTGGCCTCTGGACGGGCAATGCATGCCCCTCTTCTCGTCTCTCAACCACGATCGCGGCGCTAACCACCTGAGTGGTAGCGGCGACGTAGATCAAGAGGGCTTCTCCGACGGCGGGAGGTACCAAGATGGGCGTGTTCGTGAGGAGCGCCTTCAGGTTCCCGAGGGCTTCCTCGGCCTCAGGGGTCCAAGTGAAGCACTCGGCCTTCCTTAAGAGGCGGTATAGAGGTAGGCCTCTTTCGCCGAGGCGTGAGATGAAACGGCTCAGAGCCGCAAAGCATCCCGTGACCCTCTGTACGCCTTTCAAGTCCTTGATGGGCCCCATGTTGGTGATGGCCGCGATTTTTTCCGGGTTGGCCTCGATGCCCCGCTCGGAGACGATGAACCCGAAGAGCATGCCTCGGGGGACCCCAAAAACGCACTTCTCGGGATTGAGCTTTACGCCTTTCGCCTTGAGACACCGGAATGTCACATCAAGGTCGGAAAGGAGGTCGGAGGCTTTCCTCGTCTTGACTACGATGTCATCGACGTAGGCCTCGACCGTTCGACCAATGTGTTCGCCGAACACGTGGTTCATGCACCTTTGGTATGTCGCACCCGCATTCCTCAAACCGAACGGCATGGTAACATAGCAGTACATGCTGAAGGGTGTGATGAAAGAAGTCGCGAGCTAGTCGGACTCTTTCATCCTGATTTGGTGATACCCTGAGTAGGCATCGAGAAAAGATAGGGTTTCGCACCCAGCAGTGGAATCCACGATTTGATCAATGCGAGGCAGAGGGTAGGGAACTTTCGGACATGCTTTGTTTAGACCAGTGTAGTCTACACACATCCGCCATTTCCCTCCTTTCTTTCTCACAAGCACAGGGTTGGCAAGCCATTCGGGATGGAATACCTCTTTGATGAACCCTGCTGCCATTAGCTTGTGGATCTCCTCGCCTATGGCTCTACGCTTTTCTTCGTCGAATCGGCGTAGAGGCTGCTTCACGGGTCGGGCTCCAGCTCGGATATCCAGCTAGTGCTCGGCGACATCCCTCGGTATGTCGGGCATGTCCGAGGGACTCCACGCGAAAATGTCGGCGTTTGCGCAGAGAAAGTCGACGAGCACTGCTTCCTATTTGGGGTCGAGCTCGGAGCCGATCCGGATCTGCTTGGAGGCGTCATTGCTGGGGTCGAGAGGGATGGACTTAACCGTCTCCGCCAGCTCGAAGTTGCCGGCATGGCGCTTCACGTCTAGCCTCCTTAGAGAGGCTCTCCAAGTCGGCGATGAGGGCCTCGGATTCGGCGAGGGCCTCGGCGTACTCCACGCACTCCACGTCGCATTCGTACGCGTGTCGATACGTGGGGCCGATGGTGATGACCCCGTTGGGGCCCGGCATCTTGAGCTTGAGGTAGGTGTAGTTGGGGACGGCCATGAACTTGGCGTAGCATGGCCTCCCCAGCACTGCGTGGTAGGTTCCTCGAAACCCGATCACCTCGAACGTGAGGGTCTCCCTTCGGAAGTTGGAGGGTGTCCCAAAGCAGACGGGTAGATCGAGTTGTCCGAGGGGCTGGACGCGTTTCCCGGAGATGATCCCGTGAAAAGGCACAGCGCCTGCCCGGACCGAGGACAGATCGATCCGCAGGAGCCCGAGGGTCTGCGTAGATGATGTTGAGGCTGCTGCCTCCGTCCATGAGGACCTTGGTGAGCCTGACGTTGCCGATGATGGGGTCAACAACGAGCGGGTATTTCCCCGGGCTCGGCACGTGGTCGGGATGATCGCCCTGGTCAAACGTGATGGGCTTGTCGGACCAGTCTAGGTAGACCGGCGCCGCCACCTTTACTGAGCAGACCTCCCGTCGCTCTTGCTTGCAGTGCCGAGCCGAGGCGTTCGCCACTGGCCCACCGTAGATCATGAAGCAGTCACGGACCTCGGGGAACTCTCCTGCCTTGTGATCCTCCTTCTTATCGTCGTCGTGGGCCCTGCCACCTTCCGCAGGTGGCCCGGACTTCTTCTTGCCTTTCTTCTTGGTGCCGCGCTGAGTTGACGCCTCGGGGACATCTTCCGGTGGGCGGCCCTGGGGCTGCTTATCCTTCCGGAAGATGGCCTCAACTGCCTCCTAGCCAGAGGCGAACTTGGTGGCGATGTCCATCAGCTCGCTCGCCCTGGTGGGGGTCTTGCGACCCAGCTTGCTCACCAGGTCGCGGCAGGTGGTGCCGGCGAGGAACACGCCGATGACATCTGAGTCGGTGACGTTGGGCATCTCGGTGCGCTGCTTCGAGAATCGTCGGATGCAGTCCCGGAGAGACTCCCCCGGTTGCTGGCGGCAGCTTTGGAGATCCCAGGAGTTCCCAGGGCGCACGTACGTGCCCTGGAAGTTGTCGGCGAAGGCTTGGACCAGGTTGTCCCAGTTGGAGATCTGCCCCGGAGGCAGGTGTTCCAGCCAGGCTCGAGCGGTGTCGGAGAGGAACAGGGGGAGGTTGCGGATGATGAGGTTGTCATCGTCCGTTCCACCCAGGTGGTAGGCTAGCCGATAGTCCGCGAGCCACAGTTTCGGTCTCGTCTCCCCCGAGTACTTTGTGATAGTAGTCGGGGTTCAGAACCGGGTCGGGAACGGCGCCCGTCGTATGGCTCGGCTGAAAGCCTGCGGACCGGGTGGTTCGGGCGAGGGACTTCGATCCTCCCCGCTGTCGTAGCGTCCCCCGCGCCTGGGGTGGTAGCCTCGGCGCACCCTCTCGTCGAGGTGGGTTCGACGGTTGCGGTGAGGGTGTTCGTTGCCGAGGCGACCCGGGGCCGCAGGCGCTGTGTTGCGCATGCGCCCGGTGTGGACCGAGGCTTCCCGCGTGAATCGGGAAGTGGCGGCGCGATGTTCCGAGGGGTACCCCTGCCTTCGGGAGGCGGAGCTTTTGGCCTGTCGGACCGCGGCATCCTCCAGGAGAATCTTGAGCTCTCCCTGGATACGCCGCCCCTCGGTGGTAGATGGCTCCGGCATCGCGCAGAGAAGTATCGCTGCTGCAGCCAGGTTCTGGCCGACCCCACTGGAAGCCGGTGGCGGCCTTGCCCTGACATCGTCGGCGATGCGGTGCTGGATGCCCTGGGGTAGATGACGCGCTTCTCCGGCCGGAGGTTGGCCTGCCCATTCCTGCCCGATGTCCCGGCGGAACGGCTCAAGTGTTCCTGCTCCCTCATCGAGCCTGGCCTGCATCTCGCGGATTTGCTCGAGCTGTGGGTCATGACCCCCGCCGAAATGGGGACCACAGCTAGCTCCCAAAGGATGTCAACGCGAGGCGCAGGCCTAGGGGGATCACTGTTTTCCGGCGTACCAAGATGGTTGCCTTCGCCGGGACCCCCTAGATCAACGTGGAAACATTCACGACTTGGGCCGCAGTCCTCGTCGCCGAGGCTGCGGCTACCGTCGGAACAATCGGAAAGGCAGTAGTCGCATGCGGTCATGAAGTCCCGCATGGCACTGGGGTTACCAAGTCCGGAGAAATCCCAACAAAAGTCGGGCTCGTCATCTTCCTCGGAACCCGAGGGCCCGTAGGTCGAGACGGTCGTCAGCCGGTCCCAGGGTGACCGCATACGATACCCCAGAGGGTTTGGACTCGCCTCTATGAGAGCGTCCACCGAAGCGAAGTTGCTTGGTGGGTCGAGGCTGAATCCAAAAGGCACGAGATGGGAGTCGGTTGGTACCTCCTGGTCGACGGGCGGTGACGAAGTCGCGTCAGGGGCAGACTGCACCGTCGTCTCAGGTACGAGGGTGACGCCCAGCAAGTCCTTCGCGAGCGTGCTAGCGTCGTCCGTTCGCTTGGAGTTGGCGTGTTGCGGGGAGACGGCGCTCATCTTCGTCTCAGACGCGAGGTCGATGCCCGACGTGCCCCCTGTTGGGGCGCCGGCGCCGTCGACTCGCTCGACGGCCGATGAGGTGCCGCCTCCTGCTTGGCCTTGGTTGCCCCGCCTCCTCCTCCGTCGGCGGGGGAGGGGACGGGACAAGCTCGAATGTCGTTCTTCCGCCATGTGGGGAAGATGTCGTCGATTCCGCCGCCCGCGGGCGGGTTGTCGGCCGCCATTGTCGCTGTCACGCGGCGGGGGAAGGAGTATCATGTTGTAGCTGCCGTCGAGGGACATGAACTCAAGACTCCCACAACGGAGCACCGTCCCAGGCTGGAAAGGTTGCTGGAGACTACCCATCTGGAGCTTGACGGGGAGCTATTCGTCAACACGCATCAGGCCCCTACCTGGCGCGCCAACTGTCGGCGTTTCGACGCCGGGGGTCCCCGGACCGACGAGTAAATTGTCGTCGTGTGCCGCAGCCCAGATGGGTCGGCGCGAGACGGAGCGCGAAGGGGGGAAGAAGCCGGAGGGAGACAGGCATAAAGGGGGAATCCCGCGGCCTTCGTGTTTGTCCCGCGCCCAGGTCGGGTGCGCTTGCAGTAGGGGGTTACAAGCGTCCATGCGGGAGGGAGCGAGAGGCTTACGCGAGCGCCGTCCCGTCCTTCCCCGCGTGGCCAACCTTCTGTAAGAGGGCCCTTGTAAGGCCCAAAATTTTGTATAAGAAAAAAAATCATAATAATAAAATAAATATACGAAGAAATGAAATAGTAAATTCAGATATCTGGAATTGTCCTGGAGTATTGAAAATTGAGAACTGAATTTGTGAAAACCAAGAATTCTTTTAAAAAAAAAGTAATAGAAAAGTTTTTAATTCAACTAAGTAATTATGCATATCATTAAATGTTGCACCCTAATCATTTATTTACATGAATATCTACTTTTGAAGTGACTTTTAATTTCTCATCCCATATCCAAGATGTTATTTTTCTAAAAAGATCGAAAGCAATATGAATGCTATGCATGATTTAGACATCTACCAAACAAATGAATCAGTTAAAATAAAATATATCAATAAGAATATATGTCCTTACACCAATATGTGAATTTGGTACCTTTTGATCCATGATGTGACTCATAACAAAATTTAAATTTAGAATTTGGAATAGAAATGTTAAAAGAAATAAAAAAGGAGAGAATCACCCCCTGGGCCGAAATCACCATTTCCGGCCCATCCACTGTGCTCTGCGCGGCCCATCTTCTACTCCCCTGCGCGCGCGTTCCCACTCCCTACACCGTGAAACCCTAGCCGCCAGCCTCACTAGCGCGCGTTGTTTGCTGTCACGCTGACGGACCGGGCCCGCGCTAACAGCTTACCAATCCCATCGCATGGCCACTACAGTTCTGGTCGCTAGTCACCGCCATGTGGGCCCATTGAGTCGGTCGTTTTCCTCGCGCGAATATTGCTCCATGGACGGAGCTAACCACCAGAAGCGTCGGCGCAACTGATTCTCCGTAATCCGATGGATCCGCCTGGGTTTTCGGCCACCTTCTTCACGAAGCCGCACTTCCGCGTGCGATAATGGCGGGCGTGATCTTCTTTCTGTAGGCCTTGGCCAGAATATATGATGCCGACCCCTTTCCTCTCTTCCCTTCCTTTCACTACCATCTCTGTGAGGAAATCGTGAAGAACAGTGAGGTGCGCGCCTGTCGTTTTTCTGCCATTGCGGTGGACGCTGGGCAGCTGGGGTCACCTTCTCCGCGGTGAACGCGACGATCCCAACCTCCTGGGCACGGACTCGCCCACTGAGCCGCTGCCTGTGGGCCCCCTCAACTTGTAAGCCTTCTTCCCCGCAGGACCCGGATCCCGCTGACCGGTCCTCATGGAGCGCCCTCAACTGTTTCCCAACAGATTTCTCCGTGGCTGTCGTGGGTCTTCGGCTACAAGATCCAGTCGAAGCCTCATCCTCTGGAGCCGCTCGGTGCTGACCTGCGCCTCCCCATAGCGCGAGAGAGACAGACCGAGGGAGAGAGAGTAGGAAGCCCCCGCGTCCTCGCCATCGGCCGGCCTTGGGTCGGGTCTGGGGAGCGCCCAGTGGACCGGCGCTATGCGTCGATCAACCAGTCATGGCCTCAGACTGTGCAGTGAATGCCCCATCGTCGTCGTTGGTGAGCCATCCTTCTTCCTCGTATCTCTTTCTTCTCTGCTCGGCGATGCATCCGATGTTGGACGTTGCAGTGGGGATGGGGCGGACATACGAATTCACGTTCTCATCTATGGCTGCGCTGGTGTCATCTTCATTCTTCTGTCCACGCCCGCTCTGCCGGGGCGCTTGTTCTTGCGTCGTTACCTCGTCAGGTCGCCGCCGCAGTCAATTCCGGCGTCCGCCG
Organism: Zea luxurians; assembly: GCA_029449295.1. Lineage (NCBI taxonomy): Eukaryota > Viridiplantae > Streptophyta > Magnoliopsida > Poales > Poaceae > Zea > Zea luxurians. The sequence goes on from JAOPSE010000009.1 coordinate 121,843,522, forward strand.
ACGGCCTGATCCAGCAATCTGGTCGGGGGAATCGAAGGCGTGCCCAGGAAGGTGTTGGTGGCTAGTCTCTTCCACGGGGTCGCCACGGCATAGGACCACTCTCGCTGACCACTGCGGACTCACCGGAATTCCTCGCCAGAGACTTTGTAGAGCCACATGTCCGTTTCCGCCGTGCGTTCGTCACCCCAAACACTGGTACGTAGCCTCGATTGAGTTATACACTTGCTTCTCGTCGAGTAGTATCCGTCGCGGCATGGAATCAAGCACTAGGAGCAGGAATCAGATGTCCTCCGGCGGTGCGCCATCGCAGGTCGGGCAGCACCGTCGCGTCTAGTAGATTTGGGGAGAAAAGCACGGCCGTTGGATGTCCTCTGAACGACCTTGATCTGTGCGGGCGTATCCTTTCGCGTGTGGTAAATCTGGGCCGTCGATCTTGCATCGGACGGGCTCAGGGCTTAGCTGGGTGTGGCACGTTTCTGGGCGTTGATTCAGGATCCAGGGACCCTGGGTGTGTGTGGGCTTGTCTGTGCACCGAGATCTAATCGTGGCCGCAGATAGTCGATCGGGCGGCCACGGTGTGCGGATACCTCTTCGGCCCGATTTTTATGCAGAAAAGCCCTCCGTTTTTAGTGAATCAACCCGCCGTCCATGCAGCTGTAGGATGAGTCTTGGAAAAATTTATGCCGAGCCCCTGCACTTTCTAATAATAATAGCCTAGTCCAGGAATTAAATAAAACCGAAAAAAATAGATTTAGAAATTGATTTTGAGTATAAAAATAATTGTAAAACTTGGGTAATTCATAGAAAATTCATATTAAGCCCAAATTAATCTGTTCCGATTCCTATAATTTTGTAATATTATTGTCTATCACCTAGTACCACTGTTTTGACATGAAAATCACATTAAAATTTATATCCTAATTAATCTTATATCAAAATACACAAAACACTAGGAAATTCATAACTCCTTCGTTTTAACTCCGATTTAATTCGTTCAAGTTGCGTTAGTCTCGTAGCAACGCATAGATCATTATTATGCAGTATGTTCTTATGTTTGGTGTGATGTTAATTTTATCTATACCATGTTTGTCTGTATTGCTACGTTTAGCGCGAGGACACGTGTCATCTGAAAGGCAAGTTGGTACCTGGAATCTCAAGTGCCAGGCAAGTTGTGCCCTTGATCACTTACTTTTCCCAGCCATGTTCTTATTAATTTTAATGATCTGCTTAGGTTAATTTTGATGGGATCCTTTATGTACCCCAGTTTTGATTACCTCTATACCTTGTTCACCCCTGGAATATTTTTGGGTAGTACTTGCTATTGCTTTATGTGGATTGGGTATGGAGATTCATTATTCATGATTATTCTGTTATTATCTTGTTATTATTACTGTTCATGTTAAGATCATTAAATTAATGGGAACATGGAGCGACCACCCGGGAAAACAGTGCTACCACAAGGGTTTAATGGGACGCCCTTGGCTGATTAACTAGGAAAGCTAGTGGAGGGCTACCTTACCCGAAAGGGGCAAGGGCAGTAGGGGAGTGGTCAGTGTAGGGAGGTCCTTGTTTGATTTTGCTGCGATGGCGGTCGGCAAGAACCCTGCACTAGAGCTTCCTATAAACTGTAGCGGGTAGTCTGAAGCTAGTGGAACTTTGTAAAGGCCTCGTAGTGTTACCCTGCCTCGCTTCCTTGGTAGAGGTGTATGGGATTCATGACCCCTTGGCAGATGGGTAACATGGCTTGTGGGTAAAGATGTGCAACCTCTGCAGAGTGTAAAACTAGTATACTAGCCGTGCTCACGGTCATGAGCGGCTCGGACCCTCACATGATTAATTATGGAACTTAAATTCAATTTGACATTTGCATCGCATTTGGGATTATTTTACTATCACTGTTCTTTATTATTATTAAGGTTTGGTATTTACTTACACTTAGTAATTGCTAATAAAATTTTGACCAACTTATAAAAGCAATGCTCAGCCTTAGCCTCTATTTTATTGATCAGCCTTACACTTCATGAACTCCCACCTTTGGTGAGTTCATGCCACATTATTCCCCACGACTTGTTGAGCTATGAACGTATGTGAGCTCACTCTTGCTGTCTCACACCCCCCCACAGGAGAAGAACAGGTGGTCGAAGAGGAGCCGCCTAACACTGAGGAATTCGACTTGATCTAGGTGGCGTTTCTCAGTCGACATTGGCGCCGACGATCCTTAGTTCGTTTTACATTTATTCTTTTACTTTGTAATAAGTCTTCCGCTATGTAATAAATACTCTGATGATTTATGACATTTATCTCTATACACTCTGTTATTATATATGTTGTCTTCTTGGCGCATGTATGAGATGCACCCGGCTTTGTTCCTTAAATCCGGGTGTTACAGCCCTAGACCTTCCTTTTATAGGCGTACCGCATCGCCCGACCCCAGGGCTCGGACTCAGGCTTAGCCCCAGAAGACGACGAACTCCGCTTCGCCCGACCCCAGGGCTCGGACTCGGGCTCAGCCCCGGAAGACGACGAACTCCGCTTCGCCCGACCCCAGGGCTCGGACTCGGGCTCAGCCCCGGAAGACGACGAACTCCGCATCGCTCGACCCCAGGGCTCGGACTCGGGCTCAGCCCCGGAAGACGACGAACTCTGCATCGCCCGACCCCAGGGCTCGGACTCGGACTCAGCCCTAGCCTCAGCCGACGGTCTCCGCCTCGCCCGACCCAGGGGCTCGGACTCGACCTCGGCCTCGGAAGACAGACTCGACCTCGACCTCGGAGGAGCCTCCGCCTTGCCCAACCCAGGGCTCGAACCGACCACGTCACAGGAGGCGCCATCATTACCCTACCCCAAGCTAACTAGGGCTACGGGGAACAAGACCGGCGTCCCATCTGGCTCGCCCCGATAAACAAGTAATGATGGCGCCCCGCATGCTCCATGACGACGGCGGCTCTCAGCCCCCTTACGAAAGCAAGGAGACGTCAGCAAGGACTCGACAGCCCCAACAGCTGTCCTCCCGCCAGGCTCCAGCGCTCCTCCGACGGCCATGACACCACACGAACCGGGTGCCAAAACCTCTCTGGCTGCCACGACGGCATGTACTTAGGGCACTAGCTCTTCTCCGCTAGACACATTAGCACACTGCTACACCCCCCATTGTACACCTGGATCCTCTCCTTACGCCTATAAAATGAAGGTCCAGGGCCCTCTTACAGAAGGTTGGCCGCGCGGGGAAGGACGGGACGGCGCTCGCGTAAGCCTCTCGCTCCCTCCCACATGGACGCTTGTAACCCCCTACTGCAAGCGCACCCGACCTGGGCGCGGGACAAACACGAAGGCCGCGGGATTCCCCCTTTACGCCTGTCTCCCTCTGGCTTCTTCCCCCTTTCGCGCTCCGTCTCGCGCCGACCCATATGGGCTAGGGCACGCGGCGATAATTTACTCGTCGGTCCAGGGACCCCCCGGGGTCAAAACGCCGACAGTTGGCGCGCCAGGTAGGGGCCTGCTGCGTGTTGACGAACAGCTTCCCGTCAAGCTCCAGATGGGTAGTCTCCAGCAACCTTTCCAGCCCAGGACGGTGCTCCATTTCGGGAGTCTTGAGTTCATGTCCCTCGACGGCAGCTACGACATGATACTCCTTCCCCCGCCGCGCGACAGCGACAATGGCGACCGACAACCCGCCCGCCGGCGGCGGAATCGACGACATCTTCCCCACGTGGCGGAAGAACGACATTCGAGCTTGTCCCATCCCCTCCCCCGCCGACGGAGGAGGAGGCGGGGCAAACAAGGCCAAGCAGGAGGCGGCACCTCATCGGCTGTCGAGCGAGTCGACGGCGCCGGCGCCCCAACGGGGGGCACGTCGGGCATCGACCTCGCGTCTGAGACGAAGACGAGCGCCGTCTCCCCGCAACGCGCCAACTCCAAGCGGACGGACGACGCCAGCACGCTCGTGAAGGACTTGCTGGGCGTCACCCTCGTACCTGAGACGACGGTGCAGTCTGCTCCTGACGCGACTTCGTCACCGCCCGTCGACCAAGAGGTACCGACCGACTCCCATCTCGTGCCTTTTGGATTCAGCCTCGACCCACCAAGCGACTTCGCTTCGGTGAACGCTCTCATAGAGGCGAGTCCAAACCCTCTGGGGTATCGTATGCGGTCACCCTGGGACCGGCTGACGGCCGTCTCGACCTACGGGCCCTCGGGTTCCGAGGAAGATGACGAGCCCAACTTTTGTTGGGATTTCTCCGGACTTGGTAACCCCAGTGCCATGCGGGACTTCATGACCGCATGCGACAACTGCCTTTCCGATTGTTCCGACGGTAGCCGCAGCCTCGGCGACGAGGACTGCGGCCCAAGTCGTGAATGTTTCCACGTTGATCTAGGGGGTCCCAACGAAGGCAACCATCTTGGTACGCCGGAAAACGGTGATCCCCCTAGGCATGTGCCTCGCGTTGACATCCTTCGGGAGCTAGCTGTGGTCCCCGTTCCGGCGGGGGGTCATGACCCACAGCTCGAGCAAATCCGCGAGATGCAGGCCAGGCTCGACGAGGGAGCAGGAACACTTGAGCCGTTCCGCCGGGACATCGAGCAGGAATGGGCAGGCCAACCTCCGGCTGGAGAAGCGCATCATCTACCCCAGGGCATCCAGCACCGCATCGCCGACGATGTCAGGGCAAGGCCGCCACCGGCTTCCAGTGGGGTTGGCCAGAACCTGGCTGCAGCAGCGATACTTCTCCGCGCGATGTTGGAGCCATCTACCACAAAGGGGCGGCGTATTCAGGGAGAGCTCAAGAATCTCCTGGAGGATGCCGCGGTCCGACGGGCCGAAATCTCCTCCTCCCGAAGGCAAGGGTACCCCTCGGAACATCACGCCGCGACTTCCCGATTCACGCGGGAAGCCTTGGTCCACACCGAGCGCACGCGCAACACAGCGCCTGCGGCCCCGGGTCGCCTCGGCAACGAACACCCTCACCGCAACCGTCGAACCCACCTCGACGAGAGGGTGCGCCGAGGCTACCACCCCAGGCGTGGGGGACGCTACGATAGCGGGGAGGATCGGAGTCCCTCGTCCGAACCACCCGGTCCGCAGGCTTTCAGCCGAGCCATACGACGGGCGCCGTTCCCGACCCGGTTCCGAACCCTGACTACTATCACAAAGTACTCGGGGGAGACGAGACCGGAACTGTGGCTCGCGGACTATCGGCTGGCCTGCCACCTGGGTGGAACGGACGATGACAACCTCATCATCCGAAACCTCCCCCTGTTCCTCTTCGACACCTCTCGAGCCTGGCTGGAACACCTGCGTCCGGGGCATATCTCCAACTGGGACGACCTGGTCCAAGCCTTCGCCAGCAACTTCCAAGGCACATACGTGCGCCCTGGGAACTCCTGGGATCTCCGAAGCTGCCGCCAGCAGCCGGGGGAGTCTCTCCGGGACTACATCCGGCGATTCTCGAAGCAGCGCACCGAGCTGCCCAACGTCACCGACTCGGATGTCATCGACGCGTTCCTCGCCGGCACCACCTGCCGCGACCTGGTGAGCAAGCTGGGTCGCAAGACCCCCACCAGGGCGAGCGAGCTGATGGACATCGCCACCAAGTTCACCTCTGGCGAGGAGGCGGTTGAGGCCATCTTCTGGAAGGATAAGCAGCCCCAGGGCCGCCCACCGGAAGATATCCCCGAGGCGTCAACTCAGCGCGGCACCAAGAAGAAAGGCAGGAAGAAGTCGCAAGCGAAACGCGACACCGTCGACACGGACCTTGTCGCCGCTGCCGAGTACAAGAACCCTCGAAAACCCCCCGGAGGTGCCAATCTCTTCGACAAGATGCTCAAGGAGCCGTGCCCCTATCATCAGGGGCCCGTCAAGCACACCCTTGAGGAGTGCGCCATGCTTCGGCGCCACTTTCACAAGGTCGGGCCACCTGCGGAAGGTGGCAGGGCCCGCGACGACGATAAGAAGGAGGATCACAAGGCAGGAGAGTTCCCCGAGGTCCGCGACTGCTTCATGATCTACGGTGGGCCAGTGGCGAACGCCTCGGCTCGGCACCGCAAGCAAGAGCGACGGGAGGTCTGCTCAGTAAAGGTGGTGGCGCCGTTCTACCTAGACTGGTCCGACAAGCCCATCACCTTCAACCAGGGCGATCACCCCGACCGCGTGCCGAGCCCAGGGAAATACCCGCTCGTTGTCGAACCCGTCATCGGCAACGTCAGGCTCACCAAGGTCCTCATGGACGGAGGCAGCAGCCTCAACATCATCTACGCCGAGACCCTCGGGCTCTTGCGGATCAATCTGTCCTCGGTCCAGGCAGGCGCTGCGCCTTTTCACGAGATCATCCCCGGGAAACGCGTCCAGCCCCTCGGACAACTCGATCTACCCGTCTGCTTTGGGACACCCTCCAACTTCCGATGGGAGACCCTCACGTTCGAGGTGGTCGGGTTTCGAGGAACCTACCACGCAGTGCTGGGGAGGCCATGCTACGCCAAGTTCATGGTCGTCCCCAACTACACCTACCTCAAGCTCAAGATGTCGGGCCCCAACGGGGTCATCACCGTCGGCCCCACGTATCGACACGCGTACGAATGCGACGTGGAGTGCGTGGAGTACGCCGAGGCCCTCGCCGAATCCGAGGCCCTCATCGCCGACCTGGAGAGCCTCTCTAAGGAGGCGCCAGACGTGAAGCGCCATGCCGGCAACTTCGAGCCAGCGGAGACGGTTAAGTCCGTCCCTCTCGACCCCAGCAACGACGCCTCCAAGCAGATCCGGATCGGCTCCGAGCTCGACACCAAATAGGAAGCAGTGCTCGTCGACTTTCTCCACGCAAACGCCGACGTTTTCGCGTGGAGTCCCTTGGACATGCCCGGCATACCGAGGGATGTCGCCGAGCACTCGCTGGATATCTGAGCTGGAGCCCGACCCGTGAAGCAGCCTCTACGCCGATTCGATGAAGAAAAGCGCAGAGCCATAGGCGAGGAGATCCACAAGCTAATGGCAGCAGGGTTCATCAAAGAGGTATTCCATCCCGAATGGCTTGCCAACCCTGTGCTTGTGAGAAAGAAAGAAGAGGGAAATGGCGGATGTGTGTAGACTACACTAGTCTAAACAAAGCATGTCCGAAAGTTTCCTACCCTCTGCCTCGCGTCGATCAAATCGTGGATTCCACTGCTGGGTGAGAAACCCTGTCTTTCCTCGATGCCTACTCAGGGTATCACCAAATCAGGATGAAAGAGTCTGACCAGCTCGCGACTTCTTTCATCACACCCTTCAGCATGTACTACTATGTTACCATGCCGTTCGGTTTGAGGAATGCGGGTGCGACATACCAAAGGTGCATGAACCACATGTTCGGCGAACACATTGGTCGAATGGTCGAGGCCTACGTCGATGACATCGTAGTCAAGACGAGGAAAGCCTCCGACCTCCTTTCCGACCTTGAAGTGACATTCCAGTGTCTCAAGGCGAAAAGCGTAAAGCTCAATCCCGAGAAGTGCGTTTTCGGGGTCCCCTGAGGCATGCTCTTGGGGTTCATCGTCTCCGAGCGGGGCATCAAGGCCAACCCAAAAAAAATCGTGGCCATCACCAACATGGGGGCCATCAAGGACTTGAAAGGCGTACAGAGGGTCACGGGATGCCTTGCGGCTCTGAGCCGTTTCATCTCACGCCTCGGCGAAAGAGGCCTGCCTCTGTACCGCCTCTTAAGGAAGGCCAAGTGCTTCACTTGGACCCCTGAGGCCGAGGAAGCCCTCGGGAACCTGAAGGCGCTCCTCACGAACGTGCCCATCTTGGTGCCTCCCGCCGTCGGAGAAGCCCTCGTGATCTATGTCGCCGCTACCACTCAGGTGGTTAGCGCCGCGATCGTGGTTGAGAGACGAGAAGAGGGGCATGCATTGCCCGTCCAGAGGCCAGTCTACTTCATCAGTGAGGTGCTGTCCGAGACCAAGATCCGCTACCCACAAATTCAGAAGCTGCTGTATGCGGTGATCCTGATGCGGCGGAAGTTGCGACACTACTTCGAGCCTCATCCGGTGACTATGGTGTCATCCTTCCCCCTGGGGGAGATCATCCAGTGCCGAGAGGCCTCGGGTAGAATTGCAAAGTGGGCGGTGGAAATCATGGGCGAGACGATCTTGTTCTCCCCTCGAAAGGCCATCAAGTCCCAGGTCTTGGCGGACTTTGTGGCTCAATGGGTCGACACCCAGCTCCCGACAGTTCCGATCCAACCGGAACTCTGGACCATGTTTTTCGACGGGTCGCTGATGAAGACAGGGGCAGGCGCAGGCCTGCTCTTCATCTCGCCCCTCGGAAAGCACCTACGCTACGTGCTACGCCTCCACTTCCCGGCGTCCAACAATGTGGCCGAGTATGAGGCTCTGGTCAATGGGTTGCGCATCGCCATCGAGCTAGGGGTCCGACGCCTCGACGCTCGCGGTGACTCGCAGCTCGTCATTGACCAAGTCATGAAGAACTCCCACTGCCGTGACCCGAAGATGGAAGCCTATTGCGATGAGGTTCGGCGCCTGGAAGACAAGTTCTACGGGCTCGAGCTCAACCACATCGCCCGACGCTACAACGAGACTGCGGACGAGCTAGCTAAGATAGCCTCGGGGCGAACAACGGTTCCCCCGGACGTCTTCTCCCGAGACCTGCACCAACCCTCCGTCAAGACCGATGACACGCCCGAGCCCGAGAAGGCCTCGGCCCAGCCCGAGGCATCCTCGGCTCGGCCCGAGGCACCCTCGGCTCTCCCCGAGACACCCTCGGCTCAGCCCGAGGCAACCTCGGCCCCCAAAGATGAGGCACTGCGTGTCGAGGAGGAGCGAAGCAGGGTCACGCCTAATCAAAACTGGCAGACCCCGTACCTGCAATATCTCCACCGAGGAGAGCTACCCCTCGACCGAGCCGAAGCTCAGCGGTTGGCGCGGCGCGCCAAGTCGTTCGTCTTGCTCGGGGACGGGAAGGAGCTCTACCACCACAGCCCCTCAGGCTTCCTCCAACGATACATATCCATCACCGAAGGCTAGGAGCTCTTACAAGAAATACACTCGGGGGCTTGCGGTCATCACGCAGCACCTCGAGCCCTTGTTGGAAACTCCTTCCGACAAGGCTTCTACTGGCCGACCGCGGTGGCCGACGCCACTAGAATTGTCCGCACCTACAAAGGGTGTCAATTCTACGCAAGGCAGACCCACCTGCCCGCTCAGGCTCTGCAGACCATACCCATCACCTGGCCGTTTGCTGTGTGGGGTCTGGACCTCGTCAGCCCCTTGCAGAAGGCACCCGAGGGCTACACGCACCTGCTGGTCGCCATCGACAAATTCTCCAAGTGGATCGAGGTCCGGCCCCTAAACAGCATCAGGTCCGAACAGGCGGTGGCGTTCTTCACCAACATCATCCATCGCTTTGGGGTCCCGAACTCCATCATCACCGACAACGGCACCCAGTTCACCGGCAGAAAGTTCCTGGACTTCTGCGAGGATCACCACATCCGGGTGGACTGGGCCGCCGTGGCTCACCCCATGACGAATGGGCAAGTAGAGCGTGCCAACGGCATGATCCTGCAAGGACTCAAGCTGCGGATCTACAACGACCTCAACAAGTTCGGCAAGCGATGGATGAAGGAGCTCCCCTCGGTGGTCTGGAGTCTGAGGACAACGCCGAGCCGAGCCACGGGCTTCACACCGTTCTTTCTAGTCTATGGGGCCGAGGCCATCTTGCCCATAGACTTAGAATACGGTTCCCCGAGGGCGAGGGCCTACGACGATCAAAGCAACCGAGCTAACCGAGAAGACTCACTGGGCCAGCTGGAGGAGGCTCGAGACATGGCCTTGCTACATTCGGCTCGGTATCAGCGGTCCCTGCGACGCTACCACGCCCGAGGGGTTCGGTCCCGAGACCTCCAGGTGGGCGACCTGGTGCTTCGGCTGCGACAAGACGCCCGAGGGCGGCACAAGCTCATGCCTCCCTGGGAAAGGCCATTCGTCATCGCCAAAGTTCTGAAGCCCGGGACGTACAAGCTGGCCAACAGTCAAGGCGAGGCCTACAGCAACGCTTGGAACATCCGACAGCTACGTCGCTTCTACCCTTAAGATGCTTTCAAGTTGTTCATACACCTCATTCACACACGAAGTCTAATCATCAAGAAAAGATCTTTTCTGCCAGAATATCTTTCGTGCTTTTCGACTACTTCGAAAGTGGATCCTAAAAACGACGGAGTACACGTAAGTAGCCAAGGCTGACCGAGCCGAGGGACTCCTACGCCTCCGGGATACGGATACCTCACTCATCACCTTCTGCGATAAGTAACTCACGCTTGGATAGGTGATTCCACGGACCAAACAAGTCTTCACGCTCGAAAACTCTTCTGCCGAAACGATTTTTCGGGCCTTCTCGACTACATCGATAGCAGAATCCGATGGACGAGTAAGAGTACACGTAAGCGGCAAGGCCGATCGAGCCGAGGGATTCCTACGCCTCCGGGATACGGATACCTCACTCATCACCTTCCGTGAAAAGTAACTCTCGCTTGGACGAACAACTCTGTTACCGACAAATAAGTCCAGATACTCGAAGCAAGAGGAAAAGAAATGCAGCTTTACAACACGACGACAGTATGTTTGGGCCTCGGCGGCCGCAGAAAACATACGCACACTACAAGGTAACCCGATCCTGCAGGCTCGGACCTTGACGGTTGAAGGGAGCAGCAGCACCCTCGGCGTCAACTACACCTTCGGCGAGGTCCGACCGAGCCTCGGACGGCGACGCGGTCGGAGAATCTCCACTTCGAAGGACGACATCAGCACCACGCCTGGGCCATCGCCGCTAGGGTCTTCTCCAAGAATCCGGCCCGAGCAGACGGCTCGGCCGGCCACCCCAAAGCCTCAGCCAGCTGTCCCCCGAGGACATCAGCCCGGCTCGTGGCCTCGGCAACTCAACTCCGACGCTGGTCCCGCCAGTGGACGGCCTGGCCGGGCTCCGGCCGACGAAGTCTTCTTTTCGAGTCAACTCCGCCTCTGTCTGTGCTGACACCGCTACCTCCGGCTTCGGCTCATCGAAGAGCGGTCGAGGGTTTCTTTAACTAAGCAAGAGAAGCCTCGGACAGCAAGGCCGACTGAGCCGAGGGACTCCTACGCCTCCGGGATACGGATACCTCACTCATCGCCTTCGCACGAGGCAACTCACACTTGGTGAAGCGGTTCAGTTAGCCGACAGGCGAGTCCCAGTGCTCGGAACGAGGAAAAAACACAGCTCCGCACCGAAAGATACATACATGTTCAGGCCTCGACAGCCACAATGAACATACGCCGGCACTCAAGGTGCCATTACAAACGGAACTCCGGTTCCACCTCCGCAGGTACGAACAACCCCACACGATTGGGGGGCCTGCGGAGCAACAAAAGGCCGACGGGTGGCGCGCCGCCGCCCGCTCCAGCAGCAGCGACGACGACTTCTGCTCCAAGCGACGAAACAGCAGCAGCGATGACCTCAGGGCGGATGTTGCTGCCATAAAGCCCTCGCCCACATCCCCACTCGTAGGGCGAGGATGAGCAGAAGGCCGTAGAGTTGGAGGTCAGTCCGTGGGCGGCACCAGCTATCTCGTCGGCGGAGAAACCTCTTCCGGCTGTCGTGGCGGAAGGTGGCGCCGGAAGCGGCGCCGAAGCCGCTCGGGTCGAAGAGCCGGGCACGCGGCAGCTGCCAGCGCCACGAACGGCGAACGCCCTTCCCCCCGATCACTAAGGGAAGGAGCGAGCCGCTACCCGCGCAGAGACCGACCCCAACTCGGCGCACTCCCCTCCCCAGCACTGATGATGAACATCCTTGAAGCTGAGGGAGGGGCAGAGGCCGCAGCCCGGCTTGCTTCTCCCCACCCAGGAGCTGGTGGTCACCGTCTTGGGTGACCACCGGCGAGGGGATGCGGCCGGGCTGCCTGATGAAAATCCTTGAAGCCGAACGATGGTTGAAAGGTACCAACTTCCGCGAAGTTGGGTTCCTCCGACGACAAGGCGGAAAGACTGCGAGTATCCCCCATCCGGGGGCTCGGAAGGTGGAAAGACGCGATGCATAAGGGGAACGCGAAGACATGGTTGCCTTTCAAGGGGGTCACCCCCCTTTTAAAGGCAACTCTCCCCACTTGCGTCCTCAGCCATCGCGGGCTAAGTCTTCTCCAACACGCTCCAAGGTCCTCCCCCTACGACACGGGGGCTGGGTCCCATGCGTCATGCAAGCTGGCCCAGGGCAGAAGAAGCCAAACCACGGCGCGCGGCGCGCGCAACTGCCCAGCGGTTACAAGCATTCCCCCACTTTCGCCCAGACCAGCGGGTGAAAGGGCGGACCGCCATGCAGGCAGCATGCAACCGCACCGAAGGGGCGCACCCTTTCGTCTTCGACGCGTCCAGCATGGAGGCCCAGTCCCACGCGTCATGCAACCGGCGCGCCGGTCGCTACGTGCAAGAAACCGCACCGCCACTCGCGCCACTACCGCGCCTCCTCGACTGCGGAACCAGTACTGCGACTCGAGGCAACCCTGCGCATGACCCAACAGTGCCAACCAGGCACATTGGTCACGGGCCAGTCAGCCGCAGGAGAAGGCACGACGGTCGATGCGGCCAGAAATGGGCCGGCAGTAATGGCGGTGGCAGGCGAGCGAAAGCAGCGGTCAAGTCGTCAGCCAAGCTCACGTCCCCTCCTGGGACAGCAGGAGAGCCCTCTCCCACGGCGTGAAGACAGCACGCCCGTGTCCCGTTCCTCGAACGGCTCGTGCACGCGCAATGGCTGCCCCGCGAACCACTCGTCCCGCCGCATTAACTCCGCCACGGGACAGGCGGCACCTTTGGCATGAGAAGCGGACAACGCTTCGCCTTCGCCATAATGACCGCGTCCAAAAAGGTACGCCACGTCATTCGATTTCGTATCCTTTTCCTGTTCCTCTTTCTCTCTCTTACAACAGGGACTGGGAAAGGGGATACCCCGAAAGGGATCCTTCCCCGCGAAGGAAACGGGCCCCGAGCCCCCCTACTGATCAGAGGTTCGAAGGCTGGCCCCTCGGAGGGGTTCAACAGCCGCCTCAGAGCGCTCGGGCTCCGCGCCCACTACTGGTTAGAGGTTCGAAGGCTGGCCCCTCGGAAGGGTTCAACGACCGCCTCAGGCCACTCGGGCTCCGCACCCACTACTGATCAGGGGTTCGTAGGCTGGCCCTCGAAGGGTTCACAGCCGCCTCAGACGCAGTGCGAGGGATGACCCTGGGTACGTTCGATACATAACCAAGGCTCGGGCTACGCTCCCGAGGTACCCTAGGACATTTCTGAGACCAGCGGGAACGATCTTGTAACGGAATCCCATCAGAGGGAGGCATCGAGCCCTCGGACCCCGTCAAAAGGGGACCGGGTCCGGCAGATCACCCGCAGGTACTTTTGGAGCGCGCCTCCGGGCCTCTAGCCGACCCCTAACAAATGGGGCACGGGCGTCCACTCGGATTACCCGTTAGCAGCTCACTGGAGACACCATGTTCGGCGCCCTCCGAGGGCAACATGGCGCTTCCCCCCCCCCCTCCCCCCTCCTCCTTGCGGAAAGGCAACACAGGGGCGTATGTAAAAAAGTCGAGTCTATCCTTGACCATCCTCTCGCCCTGTGCGGAGGCTCGGGGGCTTCTCTCGCAAACCTGGCTCCGGCCAAACCGTTGACAGCGTCAACATACCAGCCCGAGAACTTGGGACCCGACCGTGCACCCGGGCTATGGCCAGCTCGCATGAGGGAACAACCAGACCGGCCGAAGCATTGCGAAACGCATTAAGACCTCGAAGGAGTCAAAACACTCCTCCGAGGCCTCGGGGGCTACACCCGGCGGGTGCGCTCGCGCGCACCCACCGGAACAAAATGCAACCGAGAAAGGCCGGTCCCCTTGCAAAAAAGTGCGACAAAAGCCTCCAAGCGAGTATTAACACTCCCTTCGAGGCTCGGGGGCTACTGTCGAGGACCATAATTAGGGGTACCCTCAAGACTCCTAATCTCAGCTGGTAACCCCCATCAGCACAAAGCTGCAAAGGCCTGATGGGTGCGATTAAGTCAAGGATCGGTCCACTCAAGGGACACGATCTCGCCTCGCCCGAGCCCAGCCTCGGGCAAGGGCAGCCAACCCCGGAGGATATACGTCTCGCCCGAGGACCCCCTCTAGCAACGAACACACCTTCGGCTCGCCCGAGGCCCAGACTTCACCAAGAAGCAACCTTGGCCAAGTCGCCACGCCGACCGACCGTATCGCAGGAGCATTCAATGCAAAGGTGGCCTGACACCTTATCCTGACGCGCGCCCTTCAGTCGACAGAGCCGAAGTGACCGTAGTCACTTCGCCGCTCCACTTACCGGCCTGACAAGAGGACAGCGCCGCCTGCGCCGCTCCGACTGCTGTGCCACTCGGCAGAGTGAGGCTGACAGCAGCCAAGTCCGGCCTCAGGCGCCATAGGAAACTCCGCTTTGCCCGACCCTAGGGCACGGACTCGGGCTCAGCCCCGGAAGACGACGAACTCCGCATCGCCCGACCCTAGGGCTCGGACTCAGGCTCAGCCCCGGAAGACGACGAACTCCGCTTCGCCCGACCCCAGGGCTCAGACTCGGGCTCAGCCCCAGAAGACGACGAACTCCGCATCGCCCGACCCCAGGGCTCGGACTCGGGCTCAGCCCCGGAAGATGACGAACTCCGCATCGCCCGACCCCAGGGCTCGGACTCAGGCTCAGCCTCGGAAGACGACGAACTCCGCTTCGCCCGACCCAGGCCTCGGACTCGGGCTCAGCCCCAGAAGACGACGAACTCCGCTTCGCCCGACCCCAGGGCTCGGACTCGGGCTCAGCCCCGGAAGACGACGAACTCCGCATCGCCCGACCCCAGGGCTCGGACTCGGGCTCAGCCCCGGAAGACGACGAACTCCGCATCACCCGACCCCAGGGCTCGGACTCGGACTCAGCCCTGGCCTCAGCCGACGGTCTCCGCCTCGCCCGACCCAGGGGCTCGGACTCGACCTCGGCCTCGGAAGACAGACTCGACCTCGACCTCGGAGGAGCCTCCGCCTCACCCAACCCAGGGCTCGGACCGACCACGTCACAGGAGGCGCCATCATTACCCTACCCCAAGCTAACTCAGGCTACAGGGAACAAGACCGGCGTCCCATCTGGCTCGCCCCGATAAACAAGTAATGATGGCGCCCCGCATGCTCCATGACGACGGCGGCTCTCAGCCCCCTTACGGAAGCAAGGAGACGTCAGCAAGGACTCGACAGCCCCAACAGCTGTCCTCCCGCCAGGCTCCAGCGCTCCTCCGACGGCCACGACACCACACGAACCGGGTGCCAAAACCTCTCCGGCTGCCACGACGGCATGTACTTAGGGCACTAGCTCTTCTCCGCTAGACACGTTAGCACACTGCTACACCCCCCCCCCCATTGTACACCTGGATCCTCTCCTTACGCCTATAAAAGGAAGGTCCAGGGCCCTCTTACAGAAGGTTAGCCACGCGGGGAAGGACGGGACGGCGCTCGCGTAAGCCTCTCGCTCCCTCCCGCGTGGACGCTTGTAACCCCCTACTACAAGCGCACCCGACCTGGGCGCGGGACAAACACGAAGGCCGCGGGATTCCCCTTTACGCCTGTCTCCCTCCGGCTTCTTCCCCCCTTCGCGCTCCGTCTCGCACCGACCCATCTGGGCTGGGGCACGCGGCGACAATTTACTCGTCGGTCCGGGGACCCCCGGGGTCGAAACGTCGACAAAATGGTTGAGCAAAGACAGATTATAGAGAGCAGAGAGAACCCAACTATCTAAGGTTTAACCTAGCTAATTGTTGTCATTGTGGACAAAAGTCACACAATACAACAACAATCATTACAAAGAAACAAATCAATCATAGTCACAAAGATAACTAACATGAACTCAAAACATACCAGCACAACATAACTCGATGTTATTCATCAATCAAAAGGCAATCTTGCCTAAGGAAAACAATTCCTTATAGTTTTTTTGAAAGGCGATACAAGGTTAGGAATAAGGAAGAGATTATAAAATCAAGGAATCAGATCAGAAATAACAAGGAGATAGACAAGATCAAAACATTATTGTTAATGACCAAGGGTAAAATAAGATAACCACTAATTGATGAAGCGAGGATAAATTGTACAACCAAGGATATGAGAATTTTTTTTAAGGATACAAAATACAAGGGCATTATCAAGGAGAGAAGTAGAGAGACAAAGTGTTCAATATATCAAGGTACATATTGTCCAAGGATGACAATACAATGGCAAGAAAACAAGAGTAGAAGAAATCAAGGGTTATATAGCAATATTATGAGTTAGAAAACAACCACAATATAATGTCGTCTTTACCGATCTAGTCGAAAACTTAACACTATAGAACTATCCTATAAACCTAACCAAGAAGTCGAATAATAGATCCAGGGGATCCATAACAAAACTTCTTGCAGAGTGGGGATAAGACAGAGAATAGGGCATCGTTGATAGCTTCGAAAGGTTTCTTCTGGCAAACTTCGCTTCAAGTTCCACAATCCTAGCTTGATCATCTTGCAATGCTTCTCATTAGAACCTTCTGATAAATGAAGAATCAGACAAGAAGGGTTGAAAATAAAAGAGAGGAGTTTTGATATAAAGTAAGTTTTTATTGAGACAAATAAGTCATGTTTTGAACGACTGACTAGGCTTTCCATTTCTAACTAATCTAGCGACCTACGGTCACATTGCTTTGATACCACTTCTGTCACACCCGTTTCCCAAGGGCAGAGCCGGGTGCATCGTATATGTGTGCCAGGATCTATTTCCACACATACGTTGACATCACAAGTGTAATATATCAAAAGAACAATGCATAAAAGAGTAAATAACGATTATATTAACATATTACACTTCAAACAGATATAATATCTTAACCTTTATTCATCAAAGTACAGGAAAACAAGGACATCCATCCACAGGAAGATGACCGGGGGTATCACTAGACTAGCATCCATGGAGTTCAGCATCATATCTTCATCTGCAAACTTCTGATCAAAATTTAAGCAAGGGTGAGCTCACTTATGGTCGGGGCTCAGCAAGTGGGGGGAAAAACTAATGCAGGTTTAACAAGGCGAGGCTAAGGTTGAGCAGTAAGCATTTTAGTTGGTCAACATTTTATTAACAACACCTGTCTTACTAATAAGTGTGAATCCCAAGTATTCCCATTAAACAAAGGTATAAGAGTATATATAAGAAAACACTTAAGTGAAACCACTTAAGCAAACCATTGGCAGATCATCGGATCTCGATTTATTTCCATCTTCAAGTTCAATTATCATGTGAGGAGTCCAGGCTGCTCATAACCGTGAGCACGGCTGATATATCAGTTTTACACTCTACAGAGGTGGCGCATCTTTACCCATGAGTCGCGATTCCCTTCTAGCCCGGGTTAGCTAGACCCGTATTCACTTCCGAGGTGAATGGCCAGGGTCTCACTACGAGGCTTCTCCCTAGAGTCCTCATTACGCAAATGCTGGAAATGGTCAAACTGCATAAGGCACACCTACCGTAACCAACTTATAGTCCGGACCACGGGTAAAGCTTTGGGAACTATGCCCGTATCCAATCTGGCTGAGCCGGTACTATAAGCGCTTGCTAGATGCCCCCGTTCCTGGTCGACCACAACCAACACCCAACATAAGACTTCCCTAGTTATTTAGCCAAGACCAGAGCCATGATAGTTCTCATGGTAGCACTGTTTTCCCGGGTGGTCACTCCATGTTCCAATTAATATGCAATAATCTTGTTTAACCATCGGGTTAACAACAATAATGTAAACTTACCATTTGGAACATTAGTATCATACATGAGTGACTGCATAAAGTTAAGTTGTAGCAATAGCATAGCTACGAAGGTAAAGTATAATTCCCAGGTTTAATCAAGGAATAAGGTTGGAAAGGTTATCTAAATAGGTAACCTGTCAAATTATGCATATATATCCAAAAGAATAAACTTTATTAAATGTATTGTTTGGGATCAAACAGAGTATGTAGAGGGAGAAGTCCACTTGCCTTGCTTATAGAAAACTTGAGACTCTTCCACAGATCTGAATAGATCTTGATTCTTAACTACTAGATCAACCACTGAATATCACACAAACAAACAAGAAGAACAAATACCACTCAATAACATACAACATTCACCATACGTAAAGCTAAAAGAAAGCTTACCGAAAAGAGCATTCGCTTTTAAAGAACATCACAAGTAATGGTTATAATAAGAGGGTATTCTTTTCAAAAATGTGTGATCTATACTTTATAAAACAAGACATGAGCTTAAAATGTCTTAATTAAACCATACAAATATTAGGTTCACTAATTTAATCTTTTATAAAACGTCATACGCAATACGTCTAGATTAAGGGTTTATAACACGATAAACACGTTATAACGATATTAAACATTTTTAACCTTTTTAGAAAAGATATAAGTTATATATCTAGGATTAATGTATTATGAAATACATTGTTAATTTTATGAAGCATTATGGAATATATAATTCATTGTTAAACCTATCACTTATGATAAATTAAGATATAAGTCTAAATAGGTTTTATGTAAAAAGGTCATTATTATTATTAAACACCTATTTTATGAAAAACTAGGTTATAGACCCTTAAGTGGATTGTCATGCAAAAGATAATGAACAAATAACTATCTTTTAATTTCATTAGAAAACACATAGCCTATATTATTATATTCGAAGTCAATATATATAAAGTAATATTTTAAGTTATAAAAGAACTTAAATTCTTCTTACTTTATTTTATCCTTTAGGAAAACTAAGTGATTCGTATATAATATGGACTAAATCCTATAAAATCATTAATCATGTCATAAATCTAGTTAAAAACAAATTGACTATAGGTTTGATTAATAAATTATGATAAAGAATAATTAATCTATTAATTATCTTTAATTCTAATTTAGAAACAAAGGATCTAATTCATAAAAAAGGAAAAATTTGTTCAATAATATTTAATCAATCATTTTAGTTATGTGAGCACTTAATTAAGCTATATTAATATTATTAGAAATCCCTATCTGGCATACACATATGTAAATATGATATACTTAATATAAAATCTAAATCATAAACAAGTAATTATATAATTATTCATCTCGTACGTTTGATTAAGAAAAGGTGAACTATAATTGTTTTAACTTCGTAATTAGAAAACTACACATAAATTTGTTATATTAATCACAAATCGAATTTAAATTACACAAGATTTGAACAGTTAGAAACATTAACTAAAAATACTTATCATATAATTGTGAAACTAATGAAACCATTTCTATTTTATTTGGATTCTAAATTTATATTTTATAAAAACTGTAACAGGAACCTACATCTAAATAAAGGTAGACTATAAGGGGCAGCTAGTAAATATTTACTTTTTTGTGTACAAATATCATGATAAATAACTATCTCTTATTTTTGTTTACAAAAACATAAAAGCTGTAATTCGTTTTAATTTCTAATTTGAAAACCACACATTATAACAAATACAAATTATTTTACAAAAACATATAAATCGTTGCAACTATCAATTCAACTAATCAGCACACTAATATATAGCTATCTAAATACTATTTATTTTATTTACATATCAAATACACATAAATCAATGTCGCAAGAATTAATACAGTATTAACCATAGCTTCTAGGAAGTAGATTGAAAATATAACATTTTTCTACCCTTGTTCGCAGCAACGACAGCGTCGTCGGGCGCGACAGCAATGGGACGCGGACGTAGAGAGTTGAGGAACTATGCGGCAACGAACGTCGAGGCTTCCAGTTAGGGAAATTCGTGAACACCTAGGCGTTGTTTCGGCGAACAGGGCACGAGCGTGGCGAGTGGCGCTGCTGTGGGTGCCCGGGTGCTGCGCGGACGAGCTCCGGCACAGTGGGCACAGACGACGGAGCTCCGGCGACAATGGACGGCGGTGAGAAGGGAGGAACAGTCTCGGCGTTGCAGCTTTATATGCGGGGACGATGACGAATGTCGAGAAGCACTACAGAAATGGCAGTAAATGCGTGCCGCAGAGGCGAGTGTGAGCGGCGTTGCGGACGGCGATGCAGTGCATGCAAGGCACACGCGAGCAGAAAAGTTAGAACGAGCAGGGGAGAAAGAAGAACGCGGCTGCAGACTTTCTAGGGATGAAGAGGGAGAAGAATTCGACACCATTGATGGCTAGAGAGAAATAGCGGCATCAACCTCATTAACAGAGAGGACACTGTCGTTTAATGAAGACAGAAACGGAAGAAGAAACGCCTGGTTTAGTGGGACGGGAGAAGAAGAACAGACGTGGAGCGGTGGCACAGTTGGACGGACTCGAGTAGGCGTGGTGTTACTACGGAGAAGCGAGCAGGCGGCTAGCAACGAGCGCGAAACGGCGGCGGCTGTCCGGCAACATGCGAACTGAAGAAGGAGGTGAACGCGTGGTGGTGGGGCCTAGCTGTTAGTGAACCAGAGGACATGAGTGAGCGTGAGTGGGCTAGTTGGGGCCAAGGCCGATTGGCCTGGAGGGTGCGTGTGTTTTATTTTTTTAATGTGTGCGTGAGTGCATGTACATATATAATCATATATATATATATTTATATATCTATGTATATAAAATAAATTCGAAAATAAAATACCCATTTTAAATAGATGTTTTTAGATAAGAATCTACTATTTAAATAAATTGGATTAACAAATCAAACCAACCAAAATTTATGATCAACATGAATGCATCAATCACTCGGTAAAATTTTATCTATTCAATAACTTGTTCCATATTTATATCAACATCTTCATTATTTAAAAATATAAATATTTCTCCTTTCTATTGAAAATAAATAACTAAACTGGATTGCTTTTAGGTCATGGATTTAGGGTGTTACAAGAGAGAAGAAAGGAAATCCAACCAATTTTTGGAGCGGAACGACGACGATGGGCGACGGTATGCCCTCATCTCCCCTCTCTTCTCTCCCTTGTTCTTCCTCTCTTCTCTTGGGGCAGGCACAAAAGGGTGATGGCTGCTAGGGGTGGGAGCACGTGGCTGCTAGGGTTAGGGAGGTATAAATAGAAGAAAACTTCCAGAATCCTAATATCCAATGACTTAGATCAACCGACATTCAAAAAGACTCATCCAGACTCCAAACAAGGCAAACTAGTAATTGATCGGAATCATCTCGACGAGATCTATACATCTACAGCCTCTGATCATCCATAGGGCACACCATATTTGGATTATAAACATGGTTTAATTTTTAGGGCGTTACAACTAACCAAACTACTAGGATAAAGAGACGAAGCTCTCTAGAGTGTGTCTACTCTTAGTATTTCTTCTCCTCTTATCAAGTGAGCACCAAGGGGATATTTATACACTCACCATGGAGGGTTTAAATAGTCTTCCAAGGTCGGTAAGGTAGGTAAGTCAGTTGGCGGAAGACACGTGGTAGACCGGGCGGCCTTTACTTCGTCGGGCGACCAAGTCATTAGGTAAGACAACCTCTATCCTCCCTTCATTCTTCATCCAAGTCTCCAAAATTATCTCTTGAGATTGGTTTGATAGTTATTCATGTGTTTCTTCAAATTACCTTAGTCAAGTCGTCGGGTGGCCAAGGGATTGGCCAGGTAGCCACGGAAGTGGTTGAACCACCAAGCTATGGCCGACTAGCCATGGGTCCTCCATGACTTCACCATTTTAACTCCAAAACCTAGCCATTTTCAGTCATTTTGCTTGTTTACATAACCTGCATTTAAATATGTCAAACGCAACTTGTGGAACTCAATTAGTATCTAGGTAAGTCACTTTGGATAGTAGATGGCCAAACTTGTGAAATAACGATTGCCAACACTCTTCTTTGTGCCACCGCATCGTTTTTATCTGATCTTCGTTATGAAACAAACGCTTCAAACATGGTATTATAGGGAAGTAACATATGACCTTAGCAGATATTCTTTTCTTAGGGGATCACCCTCACATCACCAGGGTCGTCATGTCTTATTTTATATCGTGACACCTTGAACACTGGGCAAACCTTCAATTTCTTGTTCTCCTCACCACGATAAAGGATACAATCATTAGGACATGCATATATCTTTTGCACTTCCAAACTAACAGTACAAACGACCTATTTGGCTTCATATGTTGATGTTGCCTATTTGTTCTCCTCTGGAAATAACTTCTTTATGAGTTTTAATATCTTATTGAAACCCTTGTTACACTACAGGAATTCTACTGATTCCCGTCGGCCAGGGTAATTCCCGTCGGCCAGAGCGAAAGCCGACGGGAATAGACTAATTCCCGTCGGCCACAAAGTAGCCGACGACCATTATTTTAATTCCTGTCGGCCCCGTCCCAAGCCCACGGGGATTAACTAATCCCCGTCGACCCTGTGCTCTGGCCGACGGGAATAAGTTAATTCCCGTCGGCCCCGTATACTAGCCGACGGGGATTAATCTTTTTAGAGCCAGGCCGCAGCCGCGCGGGCTCATTTCTTCTCCGTTCGCACAATCCCTGCCCGACCGCCGCCCCTGCTCAACCGCCGCCCTACCGGACCACCGCTCGAGCCGCCCCTGCCCGAGCGCCGCCTGCCCGAGCGCCGCCGGCGAGGCCGCCCCCGCCCGAGCCCGCCGGCCGCCCCCGCCCGAGCCGCTGCCTGCCCGAGCGGCGCCCTGGCCGAGCACCGCCGCCGCTTGAGCGTCACCGCCCTGCCCGAGGCCGCCCTGCCCTCGAGGCCACCCTGCCCGAGGCCGCCCTGCCCGAGCGCCGCTGCCGCCCTGCTCGAGCGCCACCGCCGCCGTCGGCCTGCCCCGGAGCGCCGCCGCCGCCGCCCGAGTGCCACCACAAGCTCCCGAGCTCCTCGTACCCTGAGCGTCGTCGTCCCCAGCCCGTCGTCGTCCACCGTCCGCTCGTGCCCCGACGGAAATCAGTAACTGAGGTATAATTCTATGTAAATAAGTATTGATTATTTTCGTCGGTTTTTTGTGGCCGACGGGAGTTAACTTTCATGTGATTAGAGTTAGTTTAAAATTGTTAATTTATAGTGTTTTTAGTTTTCATATGACTTTATGCATTATTGAATGTAAATGCGAGTGCGATTGTTAATGTAAATGCGAGTGCGATTGTTAAATTTGTGTATACATGCTTATTTTCGTCGGTTTTTTATGACCGACGGGAGTTAACTTTCATATGATTAGAGTTAGTTTAATATCACATGTGATTAGAGTGTGATTAGAGTTAGTTTAATATCACATGTGTGGCTTGATGTTAGGTAAGTATTAATTCTATTATTATAATAGATTTAACTTATGCTATTGAATTGTTGAATTTGATGTTATTTAATAATTAGATTTAACTTATAATATTAGGTTGTATGAAGGTTTCGATATTGATAAATTTAATGTTATTTATGTATATATATATAGTTATTTATGTATATATATAGTTTTACTACTTACCTATAGATGTATGTGTGACGTGTAGAAACGTGATTGTCTCACACACACTCTTTACTCGTACACACAGCCGCAATAATGGGTGATAGACGTGATTGGATGTATGAAGGTTTCAAGAAGGGTGGGTGTCACACAAGTGAATGGTTTGCCAAGACGCAGATATTTCTGGACCATGCAGCTGCTTTGTCACAAATAGATAATATTAGGTGTCCATGCAATAAATGTAGAAATATGACGAGCCACACCAAGAGGCAGGTCACACTACACCTGTGGTCGCATGGTTTCGTGCCAGGCTATAAGGTCTGGTATCTCCATGGTGAAGATGTTGAACGAGCAGCAGAAGTAGAAGTTGATGACGGTGAAGATGATGTTGATAGGATGGACCAGATGCTTGAGGATCTGCAGCCTGAACTGGCACCAGATCATCATGATTCACCTACACCGGAGGTTCAGAAGTTCTTCGACCTACTCAAAGCGTCAGAAGAGCCTCTTCACGGGCACACTGACGTGACCGTACTGGAATTCGTGACCCAGCTGATGTCAATCAAGTCCAAGTTTGCATTCTCAATTAATTGTTACAAGGAGCTTGTGGATTTGATTAGCGAGGTTCTTCCTACGGGTCACAAGATGCCCAAAGACATGTACCAGTCCAAGAAATTGCTTGAAGGTCTTGGTATGGAGTATGAGAAGATTGATGTTTGCCAAGACAACTGTATGCTTTTTTGGAAGGAACATGGCAGAGAACAGAAATGCTTAAAATGTGGGAAGTCGAGGTACGTGGAGCTTGTAAATGAAGATGGGGAGAAGGTGGTGACAAAGGTTGCACATAAACAGCTTCGGTACATGCCTCTCACTCCTAGAGTGAAACGTTTGTTTCTCTCGAGGAAGACCGCTATGCACATGAGGTGGCATAAAGATTGTACGGACAGACAAGATGGGTTAATGGTGCACCCGTCAGATGGTGATGCATGGAAGGCTCTTGACAAATTTGATCCAGATTTTGCCAGCGATGCAAGAAACGTTCGTATCGGCTTGGCAACTGATGGTTTCACGCCGTTCAATATGACCGCTGCATCGTATTCATGTTGGCCTGTCATTGCCATACCGTACAACCTTCCACCTGCTCTTTGCATGAAATATGAGTTTATGTTCCTATGTCTTGTTATACCTGGTCCTGAGCATCCTGGCGTACGCCTCAATGTGATGCTTCAACCACTGATTGAAGAGTTAAAGAAGCTATGGCAAGGTGTGGAAGCCTATGATTGCTTCAAGAAGCAGAAATTCAATCTTCGTGTTGCATATCTGTTCTCGGTTCATGATTTTATGGCGTATGGTATTTTCTCTGGATGGAGCGTGCATGGTAGATTGACGTGTCCTTATTGTGCTAAAGATACAGATTGTTTTCGTCTTAGTGCTGGTGGCAAGATATGTTACTTTGATTGCCATAGATGTTTTCTACCCTTCAATCACCCCTTCAGAAGGCAGAGAAAGGAATTTAGGAAGGGCACCATCGTCACGAAGGGACCGCCCAAGCGACGTAGTGGGATAGAAATTACAGAAGAGCATATGAAACTTGTCCTAGACGAGAGTGGGAAAAGGTATCAAGGTTTTGGTGAGGAGCATAACTGGACTCACATATGTGGCTTGTGGGAGCTTCCTTATGCTAAGTCATTGATTTTGATGCACAACATCGACGTCATGCATCAAGAGAGTAACTTTTGCCAAGCCCTCATAAATACATGCATGGATTTCCCTGATAAAATGAAAGACAATGACAAGGCACGCATGGACTTAGCAGTGATATGTGATCGTCCAACCCTAGTGCTTAGAGAAAACAGAGGCAAACCAAAAGCTGACTATTGTCTGAAATCTAAGCAACGGAAAGAAGTGATGAAGTGGATGAAGGATATTAAATTCCCCGATGGTTATGCCGCTGGTTTTAGAAGATCTGTGAACTTGAAGACAATGAAGATGAATGGACTGAAGAGCCATGACTTCCACATAATTATGGAGAGGCTCATGCCTGTAATGTTTCGTGGGTACATTTCCGAAGCTGTGTGGAAAACGTTAGCTGAAGTTAGCTATTTCTACAGACAGTTGTGTGCTAAAGAAATCAGAAGAGATGTGATGGAACAGCTGGAGAAAGAGGCACCGGTGCTTTTGTGCAAATTGGAAAAAATATTTCCACCGGGTTTCTTCAATCCTATGCAGCATCTCTTTATACATCTTCCATATGAGGCTAAGGTCGGTGGTCCTGTTCAGTATAGGTGGATGTTTCATATAGAAAGAGCATTAAAGAAGCTTAGAGCAATGGTGGGCAATAAGGCAAGAGTTGAAGGATGTATTGCGGAACAATTTAAACTAAAGGAGGTAGCACACTTCACAAGTTGTTACTTTGCAGAAGAACATAATGTATTTGCTCGAAAGAAAAGGTACCATGATGATGAACGAGAGATGCCTCCGTGTAGTGATCTTTCGATTTTTCAGACAAACGGCAAAGCCGTTGGTCCACCCAAGGCATATCACCTCAGTATGGAAGAACGGAAGTCTGCTTTACTGTACATGTTCACAAATATGCCTGAGGCGGAGAAATACTTTGTGTAAGACTTGTTTTCTTAAACTGTTCATATGTGAATTAGTTTATATTATCAAATATCTCATGTCATACAATAATACTTGACAGCGAGTTTGATGAACAAAACATGAGGTGTCTCGGTAGGCCAACAGCGAGAGACATAGACAAATTGCGACACGATGGTATGCATGGGCGACCTAATTTCATTATGTGGCTTCGGGACCGTGTAAGTCTTAATTATGTGGCTCCGAGAGCTAATTTCATTTAACTAATATTACAGAATTTGCTAATGCTTTGTGGCATGATTGACAGTTTGGGGAGGAAATGAATTTGAATGATGACTTACGTCAGTTATCTATTGGAAGCGTAACTGCCAAAAGCTATGGACGTTACGACGTCAATGGATATCGCTTTCGTTCAAGCATTTTCGAATCAAGTCATCCTATGGACGCCACTCAAGATAGTGGAGTCGTTACTAGGGCAACCGACATGGAAGGACATGAAGCCTGCTATTACGGGAAAATCAAAAATATAATCGAGATTACATTTGCTGGAAATAAGCCTTTAGCGCTAGTTTTCTTTGAGTGTAAATGGTATGACCCGAAGTATTATAGGACCGAATTTGGGATGACACAGATCCAACCTGAGAAATTGCTTCAAGGACACGACACGTATATCCTTGCCCATCAAGCAGACCAAGTTTATTTCTCGACATATCCATGCAAAAAGTTGTCTAAATGGAGGGTTGTGTACAATGTAAATCCCCGCGAACGCCTATACACTCCTGGTGAGGACGAATATCAAATTGGTCACCTTGAGCAGGTTGATGAGGTGTTTCAAGAAGAAGAGTTGCCAACTAGTTTTCATATTGATCCTGCACCGGCATTAGATTCACTAGTTGCAGACGTTAACGACTTAACTTTTCCCGAGAGACGGAGAAGACAACCTGTTAGGAGAAAAGTTACATGGCGACCTCTGCATAGAAGAGAACAAATAGATCCTGGTTTTGATGATATTTAACAAGTAAAGTTGTTTTGTTATTTCATTTGTTTATATTTTAAGTATTATGTCATTTTTGATGCACTAATGAATAATTTCTTATTTTTTATGCAGGATGCCGCAAAAATCAAAGAAGTCAGTGAAAGGGTTGTTCAAGGGCCTAGGCCTTTTTCAGGGCAGTTCTTCGAGCAGCAGCAGACGTCGAGAGCTGTTGAGCGCGGTACATGGAGATGAGGTAACATATCTTGTACAAATAAATTTATTTACATATTTACAAATAAATCTTGAGTTGTATGTACCAGGATGAGCAGCACACTGAGGAGCAGCACATTGAGGAGGAGCAGCACAATGAGGCTGAGCAGCACAATGAGGAGGTGGAGTACAATGAGGAGGTGGAGCACGTGACATGGGACCAGGCCGCACAGCATCACCAGCCATGGGACCAGTGGGACCACCAGAGAGAGCAGCAACAGGCGTGGGACCAGTGGGGCCAACAGGGCGAACCGGCTGACAACCCGATGGATGATGGCTCGGGAGGCTCTTCAGCGACACGCACACGTCGCTCAAGAAAAAGCCACTCAGTAAAGCCTCGTCACGCGATAGAGCGAGAGGCTGATAGGACTTTAATCATGCCACATGGAGATCGGCGAGTGTAATATATTAACTTATCTCATATAACTATTATGTGTATTATTAATGTTTTTGTGTAATGCAGGAATTGGAAGGACCTGTCCTTCGACGGCAAGGGACACCACACTCAGGTTAACCTTACGTTGGGTTCTCTTTGCCGCCTTCACTACCCTGGTATAGTGAAACGGTGATACCGAGGATGAGGTGCTCGTCAGTACCTGGGACGAGTACAAGTTTAAAAAGGAATGAAACCACACCGACAGACAGGGACTTGTGCGTAATGACTTTTGGGTATGAATTCTTTATTATTTTTGTTATGTTTCTTAATATTGTAAATCTATGACTTATACCATTGTATTTGTATTCTTTATGTTGTAGCTTCGATATCGGTTGCCTGACGGAGAGGATTACATGGGGCACGCTGAACGTGTCTTCCAAAACAATGCAAAGAAGCTGGTGAAGGATGCCATATACTATGCGAGAATTCAGGCTACAAACCTGTATTTTCAAAAGCATCCAGAAGAAGCAGGCCCCTTGAGTAAAAAGGAAGGGTCCTCAAAGATATATTTGACTGAGGATCAATATCATGAGGTTAGTATTTAATTTGTTTTACCCTTTATATTGATTGTTGTGATTGATATAATATGTAACATTGTGTGTGCAGGTGATGGTTCCATGGATGGCGCCCGTGCCTGATGCGTACTATGCTTGGTGCCGATATTGGGCTTCCGAAGGCTTCCAGAAAGCGTCAGCGCATCACAGACAATGTTGAGGAACCAATCCTAACCACAAGTTTGGCGGTGATGACATGATACGAAAAGCTAAAAGAATGGTAAGTTTGATCTAGCTATGTCGATCAACAAATAGTACGATTTCTTATGAATGTTTTTTGTTTATACAGGAAGCTACAAGTGGCCAAAAGCCTAGTGACATTGAGGTCTACCAGGAGGGCCACAAAGGACCAGACCCGAACAACCCTGACCAGCTCTGCAGCCAGACAGCCACAGATCGCTTGGTAAGTTTTGGCCCAAAAGTACAAACGTTCAAAGTATAGAAATTCCTGCTTTTGTAAGGTTGTGAATGATGTATAGGCGGCATATGGGGAGGAGATGGTTCGTCGCCATGGCCCTGACTTCGACTGGCGTCATGAACCGGTGGATCCCTCGGTGGTGTACGCAAGTGGTGGTGGCAAAGCGCATGGACGGTAAGCTCTAACTTATGAAATTATATGGTTGACACTAAATTGATTATGCAGTAATAACATTTTTTGAATCACTTATAGATACGCACTCTTCGACGGATTCATTGACTCGTCGTCGGTGAGATCTCAGAGGACGGGTTCGTCTTCCCGTAGCTCATGCTCTCGTCGACCGAACGAGCAGGAGTTGGAGATTATGAGGATGCGTGAAGAGATGAGACAACAACGCGAATTTATGGAGGCTTGCAATGCCCATAACCAAGCCATGTATCAAGTGAGTACACATAATCCGAACTCTAAATTATTATATTTCAATACAACATCTTCAGTAGTAACACATATATTTAACAGTTAATGCAGCAACAGGGCATGGCAACAAATTT
This sequence comes from Zea luxurians, assembly GCA_029449295.1. Lineage (NCBI taxonomy): Eukaryota > Viridiplantae > Streptophyta > Magnoliopsida > Poales > Poaceae > Zea > Zea luxurians. The sequence goes on from JAOPSE010000009.1 coordinate 121,872,797, forward strand.
TCCACCGCCACCACAATGGAGCCAATTTACAAACACACCAGTTCCACCACCACAGTTCAACACCCCTCCGCCACATATACCTGCACCTGGAGATAGGGTACGTTTCATAACTCTCGATTAATTTATACACTTGTATACTTTTTGATATTTGTATTTAACGTGTTGATATTTGCTAACTTGCATAGGTTACGCCTGAAGCGGGTGGTAGTGGGTCTGATCCAGCAGGGACTGGATTTGTTGACTCGCTCTTCGCATTCCCTCCTCCTGGTGGTGGTGGCGGCAGCGGCCAAAGCTCTAACCACCCAAATGGTGGTTATCTCTAAACACTCGTGCTCGTTATGTTTTTAACTCCTGGACGTTATGTTTGTGTAAACACTTGATCTTAACTCGTATCAGAAATGTTTGTGTATGTTATGTGACGGATTTAACCTATAATGCGTTTGTGATGTGTACGTTCATGTGTATGATATATATGTTTTGTGATGTGTATGTTTTGTGATGTGTATGTTCATGTGGATGATATATATATTTTGTCATATGTTTGTCTGTAGAGAAATGTCTAATTTGGTGTTGGTGTTGCAGAAATATACATTAACTCCCGTCGGCCCAGTTAATCCCCGTCGGTTTGACCATAGCCGACGGGCATTAACTATTAACTCCTGTCGGCCAAGTTAATCCCCGTCGGCTGACTGGGCCGACGGGAGTTATCAGTTAATCCCCGTCGGCTGACAGGGCCGACGGGAGTTAATAGTTAATTCCCGTCGGCTGGTAGGGCCGACGGGAATTAAATGATAACTCCCGTCGGCCAAGTCAGCCGACGGGAATTAGCCATAACTCCCGTCGGTCATTAACTAGCCGACGGGGATTAATTATTCCCGTCAGCCGCCGACGGGAGTAACCGTATCCCCGACATCTGACGCCCGTCGGCTAACAACCGACGGGAATAAGCCTTAAACCGACGGGAATAAGTAATTCCCGTCGGTTTAAGGCTTATTCCCGTCTAATTCCCGTCGGTTTAAGACTTATTCCCGTCGGTTGTTAGCCGACGGGAATTAATTGATTTCCTGTAGTGTTAGTGATTTCATTTATTGCCTTCTCTGCAATAATTTCAATGTGCTATGCAACTTATTGTGGTTCTTTTTACAATCAGTACAACAAAGTTTTAGGTCTTCTAACATATGCTCTAGTTTTTTCCTAACCATTTTGTTGTCACAATTTTTTCTCTTTGACATGCAATATTTATGCTGAAGCATCGTTTTCTTCATGACCTTTAGCCCCACTTATTATGACATATGCAAAGGAACTATACTGAGTACAGTGTGTCATCCTCCTCTTCTTTGTCCTCTAGAACCCTTGTTTCTCCGTGCTTGGTCCAACAAATGCAGTTAGGCATGAAACTGATTTGCAACAAGTGGAGGTGAATTGGTGCTAGTGAAGAGTACTCTCTCTCATTCTTATAGTCTCTATATGGACAACACATAAAATCCATTTGCTTATGTCTTGAGAAAATATTGAACTCCTTCAATATATACTTTCGAGCATCAAACCATATTGTACATCCATTGACGTGCATTACTTATATAAAATATTGTTGGCACAATCTTTTATAAACATAATTTTTAAAACTTTCATAATATTTTTTCACTATTATAGTTTTTCCCTAATTATATTACCTTCGTACATATTACATCACATATGAGAGGATAAACTCATTAGTTGTTTTTCCCTAAATTATACGATCAACCATAGAATTCAACAAATCAAAACAAAGCAAGTAACACTCCGGGCAGTTCCACGTAGAGAGATTACATGGGTGGTTCCTATAATTTAGCAGATCAAATCAAGGAGGTTGCGGCGACCTATTTATAAAGAGCAGACGTCCTTCAGTCGGAGGATACACACGAATAGCAACTGACTCGTCCTCTTTTTCTTATCTCTTTGCGCCACCACTTCTCTGCCCTACGGTCCATTCGTCTGCCGTGCAACAGATCAAGGGAGGACGGTGTCTCCGAACCAATGCCGGCGGTTTGATGACATGCACCGGTGCTAGCGAATCAAGTTTCTGCGAAATGCTTCATACACGTCCGCTCGGGTTCGTCACCATCGTTCGTTATCATCACTCGTGGAAATCAGTCTAACTAAATCTGCATTTTCAGTTTATTGCGACAGCGGTCATATGGTTAGATACGTTGTGGATTCTTTTTTATACGTTAATCTTGTTGAGTTAGTTCAAATATGTTCTATTCTAATGTCATAGATACTATATGACAGTCTAGCACTAGATCTTAGGTTTATATTTTATGTTGCATTATCAAATTAATTTTAGACGCACGTGGCCCAACTTGCGGTGGTCGACTCCCTCTCCATCTCTAGCACGGCGACGCCCACTATTGAGGCCAACCGCGCCTCGCAGTGGCGCAGGCACGCAGACCCGCCTTGACCTTTCTCGGACTACGCGCGCCCTTGCGCGTCCTGCGTCGCGGCCGGTGATGGCCAAGGCTGGACCTGGGGGTTGCGGGGGGTGCCATGGCACCGGGCCCCCCAAAGACATGGGCCCCCACCTTCCAAAAAACATAGGCCCCTACTTTGCTCGTCGGCCTGTTTTTCACTGGATGACTACATCTGCGTATCGAACACGATTACACAAACTCTGCGTTGCTTTCTTGGAATGGAAGTTGGATAGCGGTCGCACCGTCTCCGCCTAGCACCTGCCCGCCCCCGCCTTGGTGATCGGTGATCGCCTGATCAGCCTGCTCCTGCCACTGTGCCGATGCGCCCGTGGACGCCTGTGCCTACGCGCCCGGCCATGCACCGCAGCCGTTTGCGTGTCGTGTTGTCTGCAGCTGTCCGCCTGGAAGGTAAATTCCTGCTTACCTAAAAGATATTTGTGGTACCTTTATTTGTTTTTAATTAGTTTAATTTGATTTTATTTTTTATCAGCCCATTAAGATAGTGATAAATAATATTCCCTCTGTCCTAATTTATAATTCGTTTGACTTTTTTGGCAAGTTTGATTGACTCGTCTTATTCAAAGTTTTTGCGAAAAAATGAAAAAATCGAAGTCATACTTAAAGTATATTATATGCTAAACGATATTACAGTAAAAATTAATAATAAATATAAATTTTTTTGAATAAAATGAGCCGGTCAAACTTAGAGTAAAAAAGTTAAACAAATTATAAATTGAAATGAAAAAAATATGTGCTTATAATTATATATATATATACATATATACATGGGTGGATAAGACCTCCATATTAGATTTTGCCTTAGACCCTCAAACAGTCAAGAACGGCCCTGATGATGGCGAGCGGAGGCGCAATGTGGAGCTCCACTAGTCCACTTCCTAGAGGACGCCGCAACGGTATCGAGGCTTTGTTTATTAGCTGGTTTCTACAGTTCTTCTGGACTGGGCTGTATCTGCGAGGCATTACCGCACCAACTACGCCTGTCTGATCCGCTGACTGCTGTTGTTTTTTAATGAAAAAAAAAGAAATCCACAGGCTTAGCCGCGCCTGCTAAGTGCCTCCCCCAGTCTCCCCTGACCGTCCATCCAAAGAAGCTAGCCCGCCTGCCGCCGCTTGCCAGCCACGGCTGCAGACGCGCCGGTGCGTGCTATGCCCGTGCCGCGGGCGCTCCTCCACGAGCCTCGCCTTGTGCTGGGTCAGAGAATTGCATTGCGTGCACCTCTCTTCCTGGCTCGATCAGTGTTTATTATTGAAGGCCCATTGTTTAGAAGCAGCATCAAGATTAATAAATCGATCGAGCTGGTCAGAAGAAGATAAGGAATGGATCCAGGTTTGTGATGCCATCCTTGTTTGCTTTCGTTTATTTGTAGCCTACGTGTTGGTTCGTTTCTGGTAGTGCTAGCCTGCTAGGTGCCGTTCAGGCAGGCTCCTCATGAGAAACAAATTAGTTTTGTCACCTGATGAGGTCATGCACCGTGTTCGTTAAGGAAAATTAGTTTATTTTTTCTTAGAAAAATAAGAATGCCTCGAAAAAATAGAGTTTTCAAACTAGCCCTTCGGTAACAAGTTTCGACTGCAATTTGACACTGCACAGTTAAGCATGTGTTTAGATTGCTGGATATTCTGTTCGTTTCCCATTTAGGCCTTGTTCAGTTATTTCAATTACATGTGGATTGGTATGTATTGGAATATATTGGGACGGATTTTGACTTCCTATAGATTTAAACCGACTCAATACCATCCAATAAATATGGTTAATGTTGGGAAGAAGGGGCCAATCATGTCATTAGTTCTGATAGCCACTTTTCCCCCACGAACTGTTTTCATCACCCAATCACCCCACTTTTCTCCAAATCCTTTTAAGCGCAAGCATTTTGTAAAGAAAGTGCCAATTTACTTTGTCATAAGCTTTTCTAAGTCTATTTTTAACATGATTCCATTTTGCTTCTTTTTTTATTTCATGAACAATCTCATGTAAGGCCACTACCCCATCAAGGATATATCTTCCTTTAATAAAGCCAAACTGGTTGGCACTAATCACTTTGGTAATGCAGGTGGCTAGTCTATTGTTTAGAGTTTTTTTTATTATTTTTAGCATACATTCAGCAGACAGATGGGTCTATAATTCTTCATATGCATAGCCTTGTCCACCTTAGGAATTAAAGTGACAACACCTTAGGAATTAAAGTGACAGGTGATGGAAATGTCCATCCATGACGAAGTCCCACGGGCTAGCATGGGACCTGAGCTGAATCCATTTATTGAAAAAATGTCGAAAGGGCAAAAGGATGGCTTCAGTTTTTAGTGTGATCTTTGGTGCTACATCTGCTAAAGATACATCTGTGATTAAGCACAGAGCTGATTCTCCAAAGAAGGAGACAACCGAAGGTGTGCTGGCTGTGGTGTTATCAAAGCAGGCCAAAACCCTCGATATTACCCCCAAAGAGAAAATTATTCCTGAAAATGTCGACGGTGAGAAAATAAAAAAGTTTTGAAGATGGTAGAGAAGGAAAAGGAATACTTTCAAAAGGAAACACATATGCGAGAAGGCGAGCAAGTGACCAGGCCACCTGAATATGTTATTCGCCACGTTGCTGGTAAGGAGCTCATAGAAGAACAGATTACCAAATTGCAAAGTTTTGTCAAAACGCTAAGGTATATGTTGGGAGCAATCATCTTTGGTGGTGGAGAAGATGAATATCTATACTGCTGCCCAGATAACTTGGAAAGCAAAACATGCTGCTACATGGCAAAGAATATCAAGTTTCTGAAGCTCTAGGATCTCACTGACTGCTTAGCCTATACAAGCTTGAAGGTAACATTTTTATTTCCACTTCAGCTTATGAGGGTTAGGGGCTTAGAGTCATCAATTTTGATGTTTTTTGCAATTTGCAGGGGCTTATATTGAGCAAAGCCTTGAAAATTAAAAAGGATTCTAAAGAGAGTGGCACACAGATGGTGATAAACAACCTTCACTCATAGGTTATAGACCTTCAACATAAAAATGAGGAAAAAGAAGATATGCTTAACACTCTAGCCGAAGATCTAATCAAAGCCGGTCCGAGCTACGGAAGGCTATTGAAGAGAAAAATAAGGTGTTATAGGATGCCAAACTCAAGGATGTTAGAATTACTGAACTTGAGGTCGATAGACTTCAACATTTTGAACAAGTTAAGACTTTTGAAAACAAAATAAAAAGTACTCCCGACTCTGATGAAGCTGAGATGGCCAAATAGAGAGCAGAAGTGGAAAAATTGTGCAAGAATTTTGAAGTTGAAAAGGTTAAGCAGGAGATTTTCGAAGATGATAAGGCCCAGCTTCAAAGGACTATTTGAAGACTTACAAAGCTCCACGAAAAAATGCTTCTCCACTACCACCGAGAGCTACATAAAGCTAAACAATTTGTTCACCTTAGTTGGTGCCCGCTCGAGTGAAATTGACAATGTGTATGGTGACTCGGCTGGGGAAGTGATGTGGTTAGATGGGGAGATGCTTTTGACAAAATTTTATCCACCCAAGGAGATTAATGCACGTGTGTCGGAGGGAAAATCCTCCGGCCGGGTGGTGGAATGCACCCGCCCTAATTCTAAGATGAGGAGGGGGCCTAAGCGGTTGCCTATTTGGTGAATTTGGGATAAACATAAGAGGACACGAGGGATTATAGTGGTTCAGGCCGCCGGAGCGTAATACCCTACCTCCACTGTGTATAAGTTGTATTGAGTGTGTGTTTGAGCGTGTCCCTTGTAACGTTGTGTGCTTTCCCTTTTATAGTTTAAGGGAGGCACATACAAGGATGCTGAGCCCGACATGCGGGCCCAGGAGCGTAATGGAAGAAATACATTATGTGAATAACTAATGCTGACAGAGTAACGCATGAGTAATCAGCGGGAGTCATGATGGTTGCAGTCCATGCAGCATTGATAGGTAGTAACCCGCACGAGTAATGGCGAGTCATTGCCCTCGATATGGTAACGTGTGAGTAACTGCACGGCCCACGTATCATGGACTAAGCACGCCACCTGTCAGTGGAATGGATAGGCGCACGTCTTATCCGTAATGAATGCGAAGGCGCGCATAGCCCAGAGGCGTCATGCCAGGTTCTGCCCGTTGGCTTATGCCGCGCGCAGTATGCCACGTGGCAGCATCGGCTCTCTACCTGAGCGGGAAACAGGAGTGTATGCGGATAGGTCTGGATCCCCACCAGACCAGGTCTGGACACGTGTTGGCACCGGACCCCCGCCTGGGCCCTGATTAAGGCCCTGGTGTGTTCTGTCCTAGAACCTTGGGACCCTACTGTGGGCGGACCCCATACGGGGGGGGGGGGGGTCCGGATCCCATTCTAGGGGTCCGATCCACACACGTGGAGGTCCTAGACCAAACTTGGAGGTCCGGACTGTATATCCAGGGGTCCAGCGCTTTCTGAAGGGGAATTAGGCTTACACCTATTTCCTATACTATTTTTGGTGGTTGAATTGCCCAACACAAATAATTGGACTAACTAGTTTGCCCAAGTTTATAAGTTCTACAGGTACAATGGTTCACCATAAGCCAATAAAAAGACCAAGAAAAAGGGTTCAAACAAAGGAGCAAAGGGACAACCGAAGGCACCCTGGTCGGGCGCACCGGACTGTCCGGTGTGTCACCGGACAGTGTCCGGTGCACCAGGGAAGACCGACTTCAAACTCTTCACCTTCGGGAATTCGCAGAGCCGGCGCGCTATAATTCACCGGACTGTCCGGTGTACACCGGACAGTGTCCGGTGCTCCAAGAGGATGCGGCTCTGAACTCGCCAGTCTCGGGAATTCGCTTCAGCTACTCGGCTATAATTCACCGGACATGTTCGGTGTACACCGGACTGTCCGGTGTAACTGCGGAGCAACGGCTACTTCTGGCGCCAACGGCTACCTGCAGCGCATTAAATGCGCGCTAGCGCGCGCAGAGGTCAGGCACGCCCATGCTGACGCACCGGACACCCTACAGTTCATGTCCGGTGCGCCACCGGTCATCCAGGCGGGCCCAGCGTCAGAGCTCCAACGGTCGGAACCCTAACGTTCGGGTGACGTGGCTAGCGCACCGGACATGTCCGGTGTGCACCGGACTATCCGGTGCACCATACGACAGACAGCCTCCACCCAAACGGCTAGTTTGGTGGTTGGGGCTATAAATACCCCCAACCACCCCACATTCAAGTCATCCAAGTTTTCCCACTTCAACTACTTACAAGAGCTCTAGCATTCAATTCTAGACACACCAAAGTGATCAAATCCTCTCCAAACTCCACACAACGCCCTAGTGATTAGTGAGAGAGATTTGCTTGTGTTCTTTCGAGCTCTTGCGCTTGGATTGCTTTCTTTCTTCCTTGATTCTTCATTGCGATCAAACTCACTTGTAATTGAGACAAGAGACACCAATCTTGTGGTGGTCCTTGTGGGAACTTTGTGTTCCAAACATTTGAGAAGAGAAAGCTCACTCGGTCCGAGGGACCGTTTGAGAGAGGGAAAGGGTTGAAAGAGACCCGGTCTTTGTGACTGAGAGCACCTAGAGGGGGGGTGAATAGGTGATCCTGTGAAACTTAAACTTATAGCCACAAAAACTTGTTAAGTGTTAGCACAATAATCGCCAAGTGGCTAGAGAGGAGTCTCAACAAAACACAATACCACAAGAGATCAAACACAGAGATGACACCGTGGTTTATCCCGTGGTTCGGCCAAGACCAACGCTTGCCTACTCCACGTTGTGGCGTCCCAACGGACGAGGGTTGCAATCAACCCCTCTTAAGTGGTCCAAAGACCAACTTGAATACCACGGTGTTTTTCTTTGCCTTTCAATATCCCGTTTGTGAGGATTCTCCATAACTTGGAGCCTCTCGCCCTTACACTTGAGATTCACAAGAAATACGGAGTAAAGGAGGAAAGCAACACACACAAATCCACAGCAAAATGCGCACACACACACGGCCAAGAATCGAGCTCAAAAGACTATCTCAAAGTTCTCACTAGAACGGAGCTCGAATCACTGAGAATGACAAACGAATGCGCAAAGACTGAGTGTGGATGATCAAGAATGCTCTAAGGTTGCTTGGTATCCTCCTCCATGCGCCTAGGGGTCCCTTTTATAGCCCCAAGGCAGCTAGGAGCCGTTGAGAGCAAATCTGGAAGGCCAATCTTGCCTTCTGTCGTCGGGTGCACCGGACAGTCCGGTGCACACCGGACACTGTCCGGTGCCTGATTTCCTTCCTAACATGGCGCTGCCGACCGTTGCAGATCTGGGAGCCGTTGGCGCACCGGACATGTCCGGTGCACACCGGACAGTCCGGTGCCCCCTTCCGACCGTTGGCCCGGCCACGTGTCGCGCGCAGATTCCGCGGCCGACCGTTGGCCCGGCCGACCGTTGGCTCACCGGACAGTCCGGTGCTCACCGGACAGTCCGATGAATTTTAGCCGTACGCCGTCGGCGAATTCCCGAGAGCGGCCACTTCACGCCGAGCCAGCCTGGCGCACCGGACACTGTCCGGTGCACCACCGGACTGTCCGGTGTGCCAGACTGAGCTGATTCTTGGCTGCACACAGCCAAGTCTTTTTCACCTCTTTTCTTTTCTTCTTCTTTCTGTTTCTAACACTTAGACAAGTATATTAGTACACAAAACCAATGTACTAAGGCTTAGACACATACCTTTACTTTTGATTTGCACTTTGTCCATCCATGAGCATAAATTCACATTTAAGCACTTGTGTTGGCACTCAATCACCAAAATACTTAGAAATGGCCCAAGGGCACATTTCCCTTTCAATCTCCCCCTTTTTGGTGTTTTATGCCAACACAACATAAAGCAACTAGAACAAGTGCAATATCACTTCAAATAAAACTCAAATTTATTTTGATTCAATTTTGGCATATATGGATCATTCTTTGCCACCACTTGGTTTGTTTTTGCAAATCAAAACCAAATTTCTATCTCTAAGTCAAACACACATGTTAAGACATAAAGAGAGTCATTCTAAGAGAAATTGATTTAAGATTTCAAAAACTCCCCCTTTTTCCCATAATCAATACTTCTCCCCACAAGAAGCCAACTTTTGACAAGAGAGACAACAAAAGAGTTTTGACAAACCAAAAGCTCTATTCTACTATTTTCAAATCAAAATCTCTCAAGTGGTAGCTGATCCATTTATCGCTTTGGCCTTTATTTTCTCCCCCTTTGGCATCAAGCACCAAAACGGGATCAATCCTGGCCCTTTAACCCCATTGCCTCACCAAAATCTTCAACTAAGAGCAAATAGGCAATAAGAGTATAACGATGAACTTGGAAGAGTTACTCTTTTCATCGGAGTGCAGTGGAAGTCTCGCATGGTCCAAGTCCACCTTTTCCCTTTCAATTTTCCTTAGAGACTAAAACAACCAAACTCAAGTACATGGTTAGCCACAAAGGGTCAAGTTGTAGCACAGCTCCCCCTAAATATGTGCATCACTTGCAAACAGGACTTGTGAGGTCCAGGGAGTGTTTGTACAACTTGAGCACCACAATAAGCAACAATATGCAGAATGAACATAATCAAAAGCATAAACACATGTATACTACATTTCAATCCAAGTTCCGCGAATCTAAGATATTGAGCTCACTACGCAGCCTGCAAAAGGTCTTCTCATCTAAAGGCTTGGTAAAGATATCGGCTAGCTGGTTCTCGGTGCTAACATGAAACACTTCGATATCTCCCTTTTGCTGGTGGTCTCTCAAAAAGTGATGCCGGATGTCAATGTGCTTTGTGCGGCTGTGTTCAACAGGATTTTCCGCTATTCGGATAGCACTCTCATTGTCACATAGGAGTGGGACTTTGCTCAGATTGTAGCCAAAGTCCCTGAGGGTTTGCCTCATCCAAAGTAGTTGCGCACAACACTGTCCTGCGGCAACGTACTCGGCCTCAGCGGTGGATAGGGCAACGGAGGTTTGTTTCTTAGAGTTCCATGACACCAGGGACCTTCCTAAGAATTGGCACGTCCCCGATGTACTCTTCCTATCGACCTTACATCCAGCATAGTCGGAATCTGAGTACCCAATCAAGTCAAAGTTAGACCCCTTTGGATACCAGATCCCGAAGCAAGGCGTAGCGACTAAATATCGAAGAATTCGCTTTACAGCCACTAAGTGACACTCCTTCGGATCGGATTGAAATCTAGCACACATGCATACGCTAAGCATAATATCCGGTCTACTAGCACATAAATAAAGCAAAGAACCTATCATGGACCGGTATGCTTTTTGATCAACGGACTTACCTCCTTTGTTGAGGTCGGTGTGTCCGTCGGTTCCCATCGGCGTCTTTGCGTCCTTCATCCCAAACCTCTTTAGCAAATCTTGCGTGTACTTCGTTTGGGAGATGAAGGTGCCGTCCTTGAGTTGCTTCACTTGAAACCCAAGGAAGTAGGTCAACTCGCCCATCATCGACATCTCGAATTTCTGCGTCATCACCCTGCTAAACTCTTCACAAGACTTTTGGTTAGTAGAACCAAATATTATGTCGTAGACATAAATTTGGCACACAAAAAGATCACCATCGCAAGTCTTAGTAAAAAGAGTTGGATCAGCTTTCCCAACCTTGAAAGCATTAGCAATTAAAAAGTCTCTAAGGCATTCATACCATGCTCTTGGGGCTTGCTTAAGTCCATAGAGCGCCTTAGAGAGCTTACACACGTGGTCGGGGTACAGTTCATCCTCGAAGCCAGGGGGCTGCTCCACGTACACCTCCTCCTTAATCGGCCCGTTGAGGAAAGCGCTCTTCACATCCATTTGGTACAACCTGAAAGAATGGTGAGCGGCATATGCTAGCAAGATACGAATTGATTCTAGCCTAGCCACAGGAGCAAAAGTCTCCTCAAAGTCCAAACCTGCGACTTGGGCATAACCTTTTGCCACAAGTCGAGCCTTGTTCCTTGTCACCACCCCGTGCTCGTCCTGTTTGTTGCGGAACACCCACTTGGTTCCCACAACATTTTGCTTGGGGCGAGGCACCAGTGTCCAAACTTCATTGCGCTTGAAATTGTTGAGTTCCTCCTGCATGGCCAACACCCAGTCCGGATCTAGCAAGGCCTCTTCTACCCTGAAAGGCTCAATAGAAGAGACAAAAGAGTAATGCTTACAAAAATTAACTAATCTTGAGCGAGTAGTTACTCCCTTGCTAATATCACCCAATATCTGGTTGACGGGATGATCCCTTTGAATTGTCGCTCGAACTTGGGTTGGAGGTGCCTGAGGTGCTTCTTCCTCTTGAACATCCTGTGCTCCCCCTTGATCATGTGCCTCCACTTGAGGTACCTGTTCGTCATCTTGGGTTGGGGGATGCACCATAGTTGAGGAAGACGGTTGATCTTGCTCCAAATGTTCCTGAGGCCGTACATCTCCAATCGCCATGGTGCGTATCGCGGCCGTTGGAACGTCTTCTTCATCTACATCATCAAGATCAACAACTTGCTCTCTTGGAGAGCCATTAGTCTCATCAAATACAACGTCGCTAGAGACTTCAACCAAACCCGATGATTTGTTGAAGACCCTATACGCCTTTGTATTTGAATCATAACCTAATAAAAACCCTTCTACAGCTTTGGGAGCAAATTTGGAATTCCTACCCTTCTTCACTAGAATGTAGCGTTTACTCCCAAAAACACGAAAATACGATACATTAGGTTTGTTACCAGTTAGCAGCTCATACGACGTCTTCTTGAGGAGGCGGTGAAGGTAGACCCTGTTGATGGCGTGGCAAGCCGTGTTCACGGCTTCCGACCAAAAGCACTCGGGGGTCTTGAATTCTCCAAGCATAGTCCTCGCCATATCTATGAGTGTCCTGTTCTTCCTCTCTACCACACCATTTTGCTGAGGTGTGTAGGGAGCGGAGAACTCGTGCTTGATCCCTTCCTCCTCAAGAAACTCCTCCACTTGAAGGTTCTTGAATTCGGACCCATTGTCGCTCCTTATCTTCTTCACCTTGAGCTCAAACTCATTTTGAGCTCTCCTTAGGAAGCGCTTGAGGGTCCCTTGGGTTTCAGACTTATCCTGCAAAAAGAACACCCAAGTGAAGCGGGAAAAGTCATCAACAATAACTAGACCATACTTACTTCCTCCTATGCTCAGATAGGCGACGGGTCTGAAGAGGTCCATATGCAGCAGCTCCAGAGGTCTTGATGTGGTCATCACATTCTTGCTGTGATGTGCTCCTCCCACTTGTTTACCTGCTTGACAAGCTGCACAAGGTCTATCTTTTTTGAAATGAACATTGGTTAGACCTATCACATGTTCTCCCTTTAGAAGCTTGTGGAGGTTCTTCATCCCCACATGTGCTAAGCGGCGATGCCACAACCAGCCCATGCAAGTCTTAGCCATTAAGCATGCATCTAGACCAGCCTCTTCTTTTGCAAAATCAACTAAGTAAAGTTTGCCGTCTAGTACACCCTTAAAAGCTAGTGAACCATCACATCTTCTAAAGACAGACACATCTACATTTGTAAATAAGCAGTTATATCCCATATTGCATAATTGACTAACAGATAGCAAATTATATCCAAGAGACTCTACTAAAAACACATTAGAGATAGAGTGCTCATTTGAGATTGCAATTTTACCTAACCCTTTTACCTTGCCTTGATTCCCATCACCGAATATTATTGAATCTTGGGAATCTTTATTCTTGACGTAGGAGGTGAACATCTTCTTCTCTCCCGTCATATGGTTTATGCATCCGCTGTCAATAATCCAGCTTGAACCCCCGGATGCATAAACCTGCAAGGCAAATTTAGGCTTGGGTCTTAGGTACCCAACTCATGTTGGGTCCTGCAAGGTTAGTGCAAATATCCTTAGGGACCCAAATGCAAGTTTTGTCTCCCTTGCATTTTGCCCCTAACTTCCTAGCAACTATTTTCCTATCCTTTCTACAAATAGCAAAGGAAGCATTTAAAGCATCATAAATTGTAGAAGGTTCATTCATTACTTTCTTAGGAGCATGAATAATATTCTTTCTTGGCACATGATGGATAGCATTTCTCCTAGACATATTTCTACCATGCATACAGGAAGAACTAGAAGCAAACATGGCATGAGAATCAAAAACATCATACGCATTATAGCTCCTATAAGCATTTCTAGTTTGTCTCCTACCATGGTACATAAAGGCATGGTTCTTTTTAGCACTAGTTGCCATAGGGGCCTTCCCTTTCTCCTTGGCAGAGATGGGAGCCTTATGGCTTGTCAAGTCCTTGGCTTCCCTCTTGTAGCCAAGTCCATCCTTAATTGAGGGGTGTCTACCAATCGTGTAGGCATCTCTTGCAAATTTTAACTTGTCAAATTCATTCTTGCTAGTCTTAAGTTGGGCATTAAGACTAGCCAATTCCTCATTTAATTTTGAAATTGAAACTAAGTGATCACTACAAGCATCAATGTCAAAATCTTTACACCTATTACAAGTTTCAACAATTTCTACACAAGAATTAGATTTACTAGCTACTTCTAGTTTAGCACTTAAATCATCATTAACACTTCTTAAAGTAGCAATGGTTTCATGACAAGAAGATAATTCACTAGAGAGCATTTCATTCCTTTTAATTTCAAGAGCAAGAGATTTTTGTGCACTAACAAATTTATCATGCTCCTCATATAAAAGATCCTCTTGTTTTTCTAGTAATCTATTCTTGTCATTCAAAGCATCAATCAACTCATTAATCTTATCAATTTTGGATCTATCTAATCCCTTAAATAAGCATGAGTAATCTATCTCATCATCATCACTAGACTCATCCTCACTTGAAGAAGCATAAGTACTAGTATCATGAGTGCTTACTTTCTTCTCTCTTGCCATGAGGCAAGTGTGACGCTCGTTTGGGAAGAGGGATGACATGTTGAAGGCGGTGGCGGCGAGTCCTTCATTGTCGGAGTCGGAGGAGGAGCAATCCGAATCCCACTCCTTGCCTAGATGTGCCTCGCCCTTGGCCTTCTTGTAATGCTTCTTCTTCTCCCTTTTGTTCCCCTTTTCCTGGTCACTTTCATTATCGGGACAGTTAGCAATGAAATGACCAATCTTACCACATTTGAAGCACGAGCGCTTCTCCTTTGTCTTGGTCTTGCTTGGCTGTCCCTTGCGACCCTTAAGCGCCGTCTTGAAGCGCTTAATGATGAGGGCCATCTCCTCATTATTTAGCCCGGCCGCCTCAACTTGCGCCACCTTGCTCGGTAGCGCCTCCTTGCTCCTCGTTGCCTTGAGAGCAACGGGTTGAGGTTCATTGATTGGACCGTTTAGAGCGTCGTCCACATATCTCGCCTCCTTGATCATCATCCGCCCGCTTACGAATTTTCCGAGTACCTCCTCGGGCGTCATCATCGTGTACCTGGGATTCTCACGAATATTGTTTACGAGATGAGGATCAAGAACGGTAAAGGACCTTAGCATTAGGCGGACAACGTTGTGGTCCGTCCATCGCGTGCTTCCGTAGCTCCTTATTTTGTTGATAAGGGTCTTGAGTCGGTTGTAAGTTTGAGTCGGTTCCTCGCCCCTTATCATCGCGAATCGTCCAAGCTCGCCCTCCACCAACTCCATCTTGGTGAGCATGGTGATGTCGTTCCCCTCGTGAGAGATCTTGAGGGTGTCCCATATCTGCTTGGCATTGTCCAAGTTGCTCACCTTATTGTACTCTTTCCTGCACAAAGATGCTAAGAGAACAGTAGTAGCTTGTGCATTTCTATGAATTTGTTCATTTATAAGCATAGGGCTATCCGAGCTATCAAATTTCATTCCATTCTCTACAATCTCCCATATGCTTGGATGGAGAGAGAATAAGTGACTACGCATTTTGTGACTCCAAAATCCGTAGTCCTCCCCATCGAAGTGTGGAGGTTTGCCAAGAGGAATGGAAAGCAATTGCGAATTCGAACTATGTGGAATACGAGAATAATCAAATGAAAAGTTCGAATTGACCGTCTTCCTGTAGTCGTTGTCGTCGTCCTTTTGGGAAGAGGAAGATTCGTCGCTGTCGTAGTAGACGATCTCCTTGATGCGTCTTGTCTTCTTCTTCTTCTTCCCTTCTTTGCGTCTGTGCCCCGAGCCCGAGTCGGTAGTCTTGTCGTCCTTTGGCTCGTTGACGAAGGACTCCTTCTCCTTGTCGTTGATCACGATTCCCTTCCCTTTAGGATCCATCTCTTCGGGCGGTTAGTCCCTTTGTGAAGAGAACGGCTCCGATACCAATTGAGAGCACCTAGAGGGGGGGTGAATAGGTGATCCTGTGAAACTTAAACTTATAGCCACAAAAACTTGTTAAGTGTTAGCACAATAATCGCCAAGTGGCTAGAGAGGAGTCTCAACAAAACACAATACCACAAGAGATCAAACACAGAGATGACACAGTGGTTTATCCCGTGGTTCGGCCAAGACCAACGCTTGCCTACTCCACGTTGTGGCGTCCCAACGGACGAGGGTTGCAATCAACCCCTCTCAAGTGGTCCAAAGACCAACTTGAATACCACGGTGTTTTTCTTTGCCTTTCAATATCCCGTTTGCGAGGATTCTCCACAACTTGGAGCCTCTCGCCCTTACACTTGAGATTCACAAGAAATACGGAGTAAGGGAGGAACGCAACACACACAAATCCACAGCAAAATGCGCACACACACACACGGCCAAGAATCGAGCTCAAAAGACTATCTCAAAGTTCTCACTAGAACGGAGCTCGAATCACTGAGAATGACAAACGAATGCGCAAAGACTGAGTGTGGATGATCAAGAATGCTCTAAGGTTGCTTGGTATCCTCCTCCATGCGCCTAGGGGTCCCTTTTATAGCCCCAAGGCAGCTAGGAGCCGTTGAGAGCAAATCTGGAAGGCCAATCTTGCCTTCTGTCGTCGGGTGCACCGGACAGTCCGGTGCACACCGGACACTGTCCGGTGCCCGATTTCCTTCCTAACATGGCGCTGCCGACCGTTGCAGATCTGGGAGCCGTTGGCGCACCGGACATGTCCGGTGCACACCGGACAGTCCGGTGCCCCCTTCCGACCGTTGGCCCGGCCACGTGTCGCGCGCAGATTCCGCGGCCGACCGTTGGCCCGGCCGACCGTTGGCTCACCGGACAGTCCGGTGAATTTTAGCCGTACGCCGTCGGCGAATTCCCGAGAGCGGCCACTTCACGCCGAGCCAGCCTGGCGCACCGGACACTGTCCGGTGTGCCAGACTGAGCTGAGTCTTGGCTGCACACAGCCAAGTCTTTTTCACCTCTTTTCTTTTCTTCTTCTTTCTGTTTCTAACACTTAGACAAGTATATTAGTACACAAAACCAATGTACTAAGGCTTAGACACATACCTTTACTTTTGATTTGCACTTTGTCCATCCATGAGCATAAATTCACATTTAAGCACTTGTGTTGGCACTCAATCAACAAAATACTTAGAAATGGCCCAAGGGCACATTTCCCTTTCAGTGACCACCTCAACGGGGAGTAGGTTTGCAAGAACCGAACCTCGGTAAAACAAATCCACGTGTCACACTTCTTATTCGCTTGCGATTTGTTTTGCACCCTCTCTCGCGGACTCGATTATATTTCTAACTCTAACCCGGCTTGTAGTTGTGATTATTTTTGAGAATTTCAGTTTCGCCCTATTCACCCCCCCCTCTAGGCGACTTTCAATTGGTATCAGAGCTCGGTGCTTCATTAGAGCCTAACCGCTCAAAGTGATGTCGGGAGATCACACCAAGAGGGAGATGGAGACCGGCGACAAGCCCACTACGAGTCACGGGAGCACCTCATCGGAAGAGTCCCGCACCAAGAGGAAGGAGAAGAAGAAGGACTCCTCCAAAGGGAAGAAGTCTTCTTCACACCACAAAGAGAAGAAGGAGAAATCTTCTTCCCACAAGTCGCATCGGAGAGGCGACAAGCACAAGAGGATGAGGAAAGTGGTCTACTATGAGATCGACACTTCATCAACGTCGACCTCCGACTCTGATGCACCGTCCGTAACTTCTAAGCGCCAAGAGCGCAAGAAGTATAGTAAGATCCCCCTACGCTACCCCCGCATTCCTAAACATACACCTTTACTTTCCGTCCCTTTAGGCAAACCACCAACGTTTAATGGTGAAGATTACGCTAGGTGGAGTGATATGATGCGGTATTACCTAACCTCACTCCACAAAAGTATATGGGATGTTGTTGAGTTTGGTGTACAGGTACCATCCGTAGGGGATGAAGACTATGATACGGACGAAGTGGCCCAAATCGAGCACTTCAACTCCCAAGCCACAACCATACTCCTCGCCTCTCTAAGTAGAGAGGAATATAACAAGGTGCAAGGGTTGAAGAGTGCAAAGGAGATTTGGGACCTACTCAAGACCGCACACGAGGGTGATGAACTCACCAAGATCACCAAGCGGGAAACGATCGAGGGGGAGCTCGGTCGCTTCTGTCTTCGCCAAGGGGAGGAGCCACAAGATATGTACAACCGGCTCAAAACCTTGGTGAACCAAGTGCGAAACCTCGGGAGCAAGAAGTGGGACGACCACGAGGTGGTTAAGGTTATTCTAAGATCTCTCATTTTCCTTAACCCCACTCAAGTTCAATTAATCCGTGGTAATCCTAGATACACACTAATGACTCCCGAGGAAGTAATCGGGAATTTTGTGAGCTTTGAGTATATGATCAAGGGCTCGAAGAAAATCAACGAGCTAGATGATCCCTCCACATCCGCGGCACAACCGGTCGCATTTAAGGCAACAGAGGAGAAGAAGGAGGAGTCTACACCAAGTAGACAACCAATCGACGCCTCAAAGCTCGACAATGAGGAAATGGCGCTCGTCATCAAGAGCTTTCGCCAAATCCTCAAACAAAGGAGAGGGAAGGACTACAAACCTCGCTCCAAGAAAGTGTGCTACAAATGTGGTAAGCACGGTCATTTTATTGCAAAATGTCCTATATCTAGTGACAGTGACAGGGGCGACGACAAGAAGGGAAAGAGGAGAGAAAAGAAGAGGTACTACAAGAAGAAGGGCGGCGATGCCCATGTTTGTCGGGAGTGGGACTCCGACGAGAGCTCCACCGAGTCCTCCTCCGACGAGGATGCTGCCAACATCGCCGTCACCAAGGGACTTCTCTTCCCCAACGTCGGCCACAAGTGCCTCATGGCAAAGGACGGCAAAAGGAAGAAGGTTAAATCTAAATCCTCCACTAAATATGAATCCTCTAGTGATGATAATGCTAGTGATGAGGAGAATAATTTGCGTACCCTTTTTGCCGACCTAAACATGCAACAAAAGGAAAAACTAAATGAGCTAATTAGTGCCATCCATGAAAAGGATGATCTCTTGGACTCCCAAGAGGACTTCCTAATCAAGGAAAATAAAAAGCATGTTAAGGTTAAAAATGCTTATGCTCTAGAGGTAGAAAAATGTGAGAAATTATCTAGTGAGCTAAGCACATGCCATGACATTATTGCCAACCTTAGAAACGAAAATGCTAAATTACTTGCTAAGGTTGATTCTCATGTTTGTATTTCCAATCCTAGAGATGATAATGTTGATTTACTTGCTAGGATTGATGAGTTGAATATTTCTCTTGCTAGCCTTAGAAATGAGAATGAAAAATTGATTGATAAGGCTAGAGATTTTGATATTTGCAATGTTACAATTTCCGATCTTAGAGATAAAAATGATATATTACGTGCTAAGACTGTTGAACTTAATTCTTGCAAACCCTCTACATCTGCCGATGAGCATGTGTCTATTTGTGATAGATGTAGAGATGTTGATATCAATGCTATTCATGATCACATGGTATTAATTAAACAACAAAATGATCATATAGCAAAATTAGATGCTAAAATTGCCGAGCATAACTTAGAAAATGAAAAGTTTAAATTTGCTAGAAGTATGCTCTATAATGGGAGACGCCCTGGCATCAAGGATGGCATTGGCTACCAAAGGGGAGACAATGTCAAACTTAGTGCCCCTCCTAAAAGATTGTCAAATTTTGTTAAGGGCAAGGCTCCCATGCCTCAGGATAACGAGGGTTACATTTTATACCCTGCCGGTTATCCCGAGAGCAAAATTAGGAGAACTCATTCTAGGAAGTCTCACTCTGGCCCTAACCATGCTTTTATGTATAAGAGTGAGACATCTAGCTCTAGGCAACCAACCCGTGCTAAGTTGCCTAAAAAGAAAACTCCTAGTGCATCAAATGATCATGGCATTTCATTTAAGACTTTTGATGCATCTTATGTTTTGACTAACAAATCCGGCATGGTAGTTGCCAAGTTTGTTGGGGGCAAACACAAGGGTTCTAAGACTTGTGTTTGGGTACCCAAAGTTCTTGTTTCTAATGCCAAAGGACCCAAAACCGTTTGGGTACCTAAAGTCAAGAACTAAAATTGTTTTGTAGGTTTATGCATCCGGAGGCACAAGTTGGATCATCGATAGCGGGTGCACAAACCACATGACAGGGGAGAAGAGGATGTTCACCTCCTACAAGAAAAACCAAGATCCCCAACGAGCTATCACATTCGGGGATGGAAACCAAGGTTTGGTCAAAGGTTTGGGTAAAATAGCTATATCTCCTGACCATTCCATTTCCAATGTTTTTCTTGTAGATTCTTTAGATTACAATTTGCTTTCCGTATCTCAATTATGTCAAATGGGCTACAACTGTCTATTTACTGATGTAGGTGTCACTGTCTTTAGAAGAAGTGATGATTCAATAGCATTTAAGGGAGTGTTAGAGGGTCAGCTATACTTGGTAGATTTTGATAGAGCTGAACTCGACACTTGCTTAATTGCTAAGACTAACATGGGTTGGCTCTGGCACCGCCGACTAGCCCATGTTGGAATGAAGAATCTTCATAAGCTTCTAAAGGGAGAACACATTTTAGGACTAACAAATGTTCATTTTGAGAAAGACAGGATTTGTAGCGCATGCCAAGCCGGGAAGCAAGTTGGCACTCATCATCCACACAAGAACATCATGACAAGTGACAGGCCACTGGAGCTCCTTCACATGGATTTATTCGGCCCGATCGCTTACATAAGCATCGGTGGGAGTAAGTACTGTCTAGTTATTGTGGATGATTATTCTCGCTTCACTTGGGTGTTCTTTTTGTAGGAAAAATCCCATACGCAAGAGACCTTAAAGGGATTCTTGAGACGGGCTCAAAATGAGTTCGGCTTAAGGATCAAGAAAATTAGAAGCGACAACGGAACGGAGTTCAAGAACTCACAAATAGAAGGCTTCCTTGAGGAGGAGGGCATCAAGCATGAGTTCTCTTCTCCCTACACCCCACAACAAAATGGTGTAGTGGAAAGGAAGAATCGAACTCTATTGGACATGGCAAGAACCATGCTTGATGAGTACAAGACGCCGGATCGGTTTTGGGCCGAGGCGGTTAACACCGCTTGCTACGCCATCAACCGGTTATATCTACATCGAATCCTCAAGAAGACATCTTATGAACTCCTAACCGGTAAAAAGCCCAATATTTCATATTTTAGAGTTTTTGGTAGCAAATGCTTTATTCTTGTTAAGAGAGGTAGAAAATCTAAATTTGCTCCTAAAACTGTAGAAGGCTTTTTACTAGGATATGACTCAAACACAAGGGCATATAGAGTCTTTAACAAGTCCTCAGGACTTGTTGAAGTTTCTTGTGACGTTGTGTTTGACGAGACTAACGGCTCTCAAGTAGAGCAAGTTGATCTTGATGAGATAGGTGAAGAACAGGCTTCGTGCATAGCGCTAAGGAACATGTCCATTGGGGATGTGTGTCCTAAGGAATCCGAAGAGCCTCCACATGCACAAGATCAACCATCCTCCTCCACACAAGCTTCTCCACCAACCCAAAATGAGGACGAGGCTCAAGTTGATGAAGGAGAAGATCAAAGAGATGAGCCACCTCAAGATGAAGGCAATGATCAAGGGGGAGATGCAAATGATCAAGACAAGGAGGATGAAGAACCAAGGCCGCCACACCCAAGAGTCCACCAAGCAATCCAACAAGATCACCCCGTCGACACCATCCTCGGCGACATTCATAAGGGGGTAACCACTCGATCTCGTGTTGCACATTTTTGTGAGCATTACTCCTTTGTTTCCTCTATTGAGCCACACAGGGTAGAGGAAGCACTTCAAGATTCGGATTGGGTGATGGCGATGCAAGAGGAGCTCAACAACTTCACTAGGAACGAGGTATGGCATTTAGTTCCACGTCCTAACCAAAATGTTGTAGGAACCAAGTGGGTCTTCCGCAACAAGCAAGATGAGCATGGTGTGGTGACAAGGAACAAAGCCCGACTTGTGGCCAAAGGATACTCCCAAGTCGAAGGTTTGGATTCCGGTGAAACCTATGCA
The DNA here is from genome assembly GCA_029449295.1 of Zea luxurians. Taxonomy (NCBI): domain Eukaryota; kingdom Viridiplantae; phylum Streptophyta; class Magnoliopsida; order Poales; family Poaceae; genus Zea; species Zea luxurians. Next base: position 121,894,612 of record JAOPSE010000009.1, read on the forward strand.
CCCGTAGCTAGGCTTGAATCCATTCGTATATTATTAGCCTATGCTACTTACCATGGCTTCAAGCTTTACCAAATGGACGTGAAGAGTGCCTTCCTCAATGGACCAATCAAGGAGGAGGTCTATGTTGAGCAACCTCCCGGCTTTGAAGATAGTGAGTACCCTAACCATGTTTATAGGCTCTCTAAGGCGCTTTATGGGCTCAAGCAAGCCCCAAGAGCATGGTATGAATGCCTAAGAGATTTCCTTATAGCTAATGGCTTCAAAGTCGGCAAGGCCGATCCTACTTTATTCACTAAAACTCTTGACAATGATTTGTTTGTATGCCAAATTTATGTTGATGATATTATATTTGGGTCTACTAACGAATCTACATGTGAAGAATTTAGTAGGATCATGACACAGAAATTCGAGGGGAGTTGAAGTATTTTCTAGGATTCCAAGTCAAGCAACTCCAAGAGGGCACCTTCATTAGCCAAACAAAGTACACTCAAGACATTCTAACCAAGTTTGGAATGAAGGATGCCAAGCCCATCAAGACACCCATGGGAACCAATGGGCATCTCGACCTCGATACGGGAGGTAAATCCGTCGATCAAAAGGTATACTGGTCGATGATAGGTTCATTACTCTATTTATGTGCATCTCGACCGGACATTATGCTTTCCGTTTGCATGTGTGCAAGATTCCAATCCGACCCTAAGGAATCCCACCTTACGGTCGTAAAACGAATCTTGAGATATTTGGCGTATACTCCTAAGTTTGGGCTTTGGTACCCTCGGGGATCCACATTTGATTTAATTGGTTATTCGGATGTCGATTGGGTGGGGTGTAAGATTAATAGAAAGAGCACATCGGGGACTTGCCAGTTCTTGGGAAGGTCCTTGGTGTCTTGGGCTTCAAAGAAGCAAAATTCGGTTGCTCTTTCTACCGCCGAAGCCGAGTACATTGCCGCAGGCCATTGTTGCGCGCAATTGCTTTGGATGAGGCAAACCCTGCGGGACTATGGTTACAAATTAACCAAAGTTCCTCTTCTATGTGATAATGAGAGTGCAATCCACATGGCAGATAATCCCGTTGAGCATAGCCGCACTAAACACATAGCCATTCGATATCATTTTCTTAGGGATCACCAACAAAAGGGGGATATCGAGATTGCATACATTAATACTAAAGATCAATTAGCCGATATCTTTACCAAGCCACTAGATGAACAAACTTTTACCAAACTTAGGCATGAGCTCAATATTCTTGATTCTAGGAATTTCTTTTGCTAATTTGCACACATAGCTCATAAGTATACCTTTGATCATGTCTCTTTTATATATGCTATGACTATCCGCTTTTGGCGATTCATGCCAAAGGGGGAGAAAGTATGAGCCCAAAGCAAAAGGACCGCACCACCACCCTAATTTTTTTTAAAAAAATTAATGATTTTCAATTGGTAAATTTCAAATTGGTATCTCTTTGTGTTCTAAAAGTGGAGAAAGTAGTATTTTCAAAATTGATATCTTAAAACCCTCTTGAACACTAAGAGGAGAATTTATTTGAGGGGGAGTTTTGTTTTAGTCAAGGAAAAGCATTTTAAGACAAAGGGAGAAAATTTCAAATCTTGAAAATGCTTCTCAAAATCTTATTCATTTACCTTTGACTATCTTGCAAAAGGACTTTGAAAAGAATTTACAAAAGAATTTACAAAAACAAAACTTGTGGTGCAAGCATGGTCCAAAATGTTAAAAATAAAGAAACAATCCATGCATATCTAGTAAGTAATATTTATTGGCTCAATTCTAAGTAACCTTTGCACTTACATTTTGCAAAATAATTCAATTCTGCACTTCTATATTTGCTTTGGTTTGTGTTGGCATCAATCACCAAAAAGGGGGAGATTGAAAGGGAATTAGGCTTACACCTATTTCCTATACTATTTTTGGTGGTTGAATTGCCCAACACAAATAATTGGACTAACTAGTTTGCCCAAGTTTATAAGTTCTACAGGTACAAGGGTTCACCATAAGCCAATAAAAAGACCAAGAAAAAGGGTTCAAACAAAGGACCAAAGGGACAACCGAAGGCACCCTGGTCGGGCGCACCGGACTGTCCGGTGTGTCACCGGACAGTGTCCGGTGCACCAGGGAAGACCGACTTCAAACTCTTCACCTTCGGGAATTCGCAGAGCCGGCGCGCTATAATTCACCGGACCGTCCGATGTACACCGGACAGTGTCCGGTGCTCCAAGAGGACGCGGCTCTGAACTCGCCAGTCTCGGGAATTCGCTTCGGCTGCTCCGCTATAATTCACCGGACATGTCCGGTGTACACCGGACTGTCCGGTGTAACTGCGGAGCAACGGCTACTTCTGGCGCCAACGGCTACCTGCAGCGCATTAAATGTGCGCCAGCGCGCGCAGAGGTCAGGCATGCCCATGCTGACGCACCGGACACCCTACAGTTCATGTCCGGTGCGCCACCGGTCATCCAGGCGGGCCCAGCGTCAGAGCTCCAACGGTCGGAACCCTAACGTTTGGGTGACGTGGCTGGCGCACCAGACATGTCCGGTGTGCACCGGACTGTCCGGTGCACCATACGACAGACAGCCTCCACCCAAACGGCTAGTTTGGTGGTTGGGGCTATAAATACCCCCAACCACCCCACATTCAAGTCATCCAAGTTTTCCCACTTCAACTACTTACAAGAGCTCTAGCATTCAATTCTAGACACACCAAAGTGATCAAATCCTCTCCAAACTCCACACAACGCCCTAGTGATTAGTGAGAGAGATTTGCTTGTGTTCTTTCGAGCTCTTGCGCTTGGATTGCTTTCTTTCTTCCTTGATTCTTCATTGCGATCAAACTCACTTGTAATTGAGGCAAGAGACACCAATCTTGTGGTGGTCCTTGTGGGAACTTTGTGTTCCAAACATTTGAGAAGAGAAAGCTCACTCGGTCCGAGGGACCGTTTGAGAGAGGGAAAGGGTTGAAAGAGACCCAGTCTTTGTGACCACCTCAATGGGGAGTAGGTTTGCAAGAACCGAACCTCAGTAAAACAAATCCACGTGTCACACTTCTTATTCGCTTGCGATTTGTTTTGCACCCTCTCTCGCGGACTCGATTATATTTCTAACTCTAACCCGGCTTGTAGTTGTGATTATTTTTGAGAATTTCAGTTTCGCCCTATTCACCCCCCTCTAGGCAACTTTCACTTTCCCATGGGGGTCCGGACTCACTATTGATGTCTTGGAGTATATTACTTTCTCTAGACACGTGGTGGCCCCGGACCCGCCCATGTGGTGGGGTCAGGCGCTGTTGCTGGCCTAGAGCAGTCGCCCGAGGCTGGTGCGAGTCATGGCCTGGTCCCACATACAGCTCCTTTACCACGCGACTAAGGATAGCCGTGTGGGTACTGCATCTTTATACAGTAGTAAGGGGTACCCTAGTTTCAGGGTACCGATAGTGGCCCCCGGGCCCACCTCACGGGAGGATGCGAGCCTGCAGGTGGGGCCAAAGCTTGTACTTTGCCTCAACATGGCCTGATTGGTGATTGGCGCGCCGTTTCAGTGCGTCTGCTGATGCACTCACCGTCAATCCACCTTCGGTCACGCCAACTGCCATATCTGTCCCCGCGGCTGACTGGCCCACGGGCCCCCACGCCTGGTGGTTTCGTCGGGCCACGCGCGGGGCGCCTTGTTGCTGCTGCATTGGTTTAAAATATTACCTTTTGTCTTCCACAGCGGCCCCAAGGAGGTGCACTACAGACGCACGCGGTGGTTCGCTCTTTCTGCACCCAAAATTCGGTACACAAACTGTAGGACTTGTGGACCCGAGCCCCCGCGTCACGGACTGGGTTGCCTTGGTCCTTGGTACCTGTCGAACGGGGCGCGCTATCGCGTGCGGCGGTTTGCTCTTTCCGCACCCGAAATTCGGCACACAAATTGTATGACTTGTGGACCTAGGCCCCCGTGTCACAGACTGGGTTGCTTTGGTCCTTGGTGCCTGTCGAACGGGATTTCCTGCGGTGATTCAGGGATGCGCGGAAGGGTTTCCCTGAACTAGTATTCAGGTTTCCTTGAAAAAGGATTCACCCCGCGTGCAGCAGTTACCTTTTCGCATTCTCTCCTAATCGTTGCGCCCCTTTTCCTTCGTGCTCCCTTGCTCCACGCCCGCGCCGCCGCACTCGCCATGGCTTCTCTTGGTCATCCTGAGCGTTTTCAGTCTGAGGAAGCGCTTAACCTGGTGCGTGGCTTGCATGGGTGGAGCATGCCAGGGCTCGCCGGAAGGATCCGTGCCGGCGCTGCCCCCCTCGGGGATCTCGCCGCTGGGGAGTTCGTGCAGTTCACCTCCTACATCTCCTGCGGGTTGGCGCTGCCAATTTTGCCCTTCTTTCTGCTGCTGCTGGAGGAGTTCGAGCTTCAGCTTCAACACCTCACGCCCCACTCCGTCCTCCAGGCAGTCATCTTCGTCCACCTCTGCGAGATGTTCGTAGGTGTGGCCCCTGTACTTCCCTCTTCCGCTACTTCTTCGTGCTGGTCAAGTCCGGGAAGACTAGGGACCACATCGGTGCCTACTACTTCCAGACGAGGCCAGATCAAGCCGTCGTCTACATCCCCACCTTTGGCGGCGCGAGGTGGGAAAACTGGCGCAACGACTGGGTGATTGCCAGCGCCGAGGCCAACGACCGCCTTGTCCTGCCGAGCGATGGGCCAGCGCTCGATCGCAAGCAGTGGAGGACCAAGCCGTTCCTCTCGCCAGAGTTCCTACCCGTATTGGACAGGATCAAGGGCTTGGCTACGGGCGGCCTGACATCAATGCACGTGGTCGGCGATATCTTGAAGCACCGGATTGCGCCGCTGTAGAGGAGACCGCGCCTATGCTGCTCGTTCACCGGCCCGAACGACATCAACAGGATCCAGCGCGGGCCGGGCACCGATCTGTCCTAGGACGAGCTAGCAGTCCTGGTGGGGGGGATTACTAGGGAAACTTTTGTCCCTGAGTCCCTAATACTCCCCCAGAACATCCCTATGCTCTGCGACGACCTAGGCCTGAGGATGGCGATCTTGGCCATGCTACTGACCCTCGACGACAGCGGAGTGGCGGTTCGCCAGACCGGCGGCCCAGACCCCCACCACAGGATCCAGATCTCTGATGCATCAGCTAGAGGTCCCTAGCCCACCGGTGTGGCTCACAGCACCAATCCCGCCGTGCCCCCCAGCCTCTAGGACAAGGGCAAAGGGGCTGCAAGCGGTGCCTCCGCCCCAGGTAGCTCCGGGGGGTCAGAGGAGGAGAGGCGACGCAGGCTGCGTCGCGCTGGCGGGTCGCTCGTTTCGGAGCCCCCAAGAAGTGTCAGAGGACTGCCGGTGGGGCCGAGGAGGCCAGCTCCTAGGCCCACGGCGTGCAGAGGCGCGTCAGCCCTCCGGTCCCGCCACCACCACCACCATCTGGGAGTGATCACCCCCAGGGACACCAGCAGCAGCAATAGCAATAGCAGCAGCAGCAGCAGCAGGAGCGGCGATCGCCTTGCTTCCAGGGTCACTGGAAGGTACAGGGCCCCAAGTATGTGTAGTCCCTTTTTCTTTGAGCCTAATCATCATACCGACAAGTCTTAGGGCCTGTTTGTTTACCCCCAGATTATATAATCTGGATTAAATAATCCTAAAAGGCAAACAAACAGTCCAGCTTATTTGCCCAGATTATATAATCTAACCCCTAGGATTATGATAATCCATAAGCAAGTGAGGAGGTGCTTATTTCAAATTATTTTTTCCCACTTCCCCACTACCCTTTCAAGTTTTCTAGAAATTACCCACCATTGCCATTATAATCCACCGAATCGTTTTTGCGCCTATCGGATCGGAGAAGCCCGCCGCCCAACAGAAACACGCCGCCTAGCCCCCACCCCCCGCGCCCCGCGGCACAGGATCCCGCCGCCTGGCACTCCGACGCGTCCCGCGCGCAGCAGATTCCCGCCCGCCGCTCCGACGCGTCCCGCGCGCCAGAAGGCTCCGCGCGGTCGACGAGGACGCGTCCCGTGCCCCACGGCATAGGATCCCACCGCGCCGTGCCGACGAACGGACGTACGGCGGGGCCAGCTGATTCTCGCCGCAGATCAGCTGGGGTGCCTAATTTTTCTCGGCAACTATCCTGCCGAGATCCAGAGTGCGACCATCTAATTGCTACAATGCTACTCTATCTACAGGTGTATTGTGATGGATCCTCCGTCGGAACCAGCAGACATTGAATCAGGAGTTGGTGATGTTACGGCACCTGAACGAGGCAGACCAACCATGGTACGTGGTTCCGTGACGGCAGGTCGTCGTGGCGTAGGATTTACACTGGCAGGGCGTAGTGCCGGTCGTGGCACTAGTTATGTGATACGCGGTAGTAGGAGTGCCGGAAGGTGCATTCGTGGTGGCCGAAGTCAATTGAATTATTTTTTTTCAAATTATTTATGTAATAAACTATGAATACTCAGAAATGTTTGTTACATTGTTCATCTCATATATGAGTTTCAACCTAGTACAAATATAGAGGGCATTCTTGTCTTCCTCATACAAAAGAATCCTATTAACAACTCAAATAATCTGGGTAAACAAACAGGACTACTTAGATTATATAATCCAGATTATATAATCCTCCAAAAATAATCCAGATTATATAATCCATGGGGGTAAACAAACAGGCCCTTAACCCATCGTTTGTTTGCTAGGGCTTCTTCCCCCTCTGCTCCCAATGTCACGCCTCCTCCGCCAGATACCAGGCCCACTGACAGGTCTGGCTCTCATCAGCAAGAATCTGCTGAGGGTGGTGCCGGCGGTCCGCCCCCGGCAGCTACCAAGACAGCGCCAGCGGCTTCCCATGTCCCAGCTGTGATATCCTGGCCCCTGGGATGGGATGTCCTAGCCCAAGGCTTAATAGAATTAATAGAGTAATCATATCAACAAGGTGCATCTTCTTTTTCGGAAGCCTATCTCAAAAGAACCTCCAAGTTAAGCGTGCTTGGCTTGGAGAAATTTGGGATGGGTGACCGACCGGGAAGTTTTCTCGGGTGTGCATGAGTGAGGACAAAGTGTGCACAAAAGACTCGTGTTGGTCTGTGGGGACAATATATGATCCTAGAGAGCTACCAGGAGTAAGTACCGCCGGTCCAGGGATTGGACGGGGTGTTACAAGTGGTATCAGAGCCGACCCTCGAGGTTTCACGGGCGTGTGTGGGCTAGGGGGTTCGGGTATATGGCGCATGGCGCATGTGGGCCCGGAGTGGTCACATGGCATGGCATATGACGACACTAGACACACAGACGTGGCTAAGAGGGGAGGTTCCTGGATTGGGGTTGACCGACGAGGACGTCGGTCTTCTAAGGGGGGTGGATTGTGATATCCTGGCCCCTGGGATGGGATGTCCTAGCCCAAGGCTTAATAGAATTAATAGAGTAATCATATCAACAAGGTGCATCTTCTTTTTCGGAAGCCTATCTCAAAAGAACCTCCAAGTTAAGCGTGCTTGGCTTGGAGAAATTTGGGATGGGTGACCGACCGGGAAGTTTTCTCGGGTGTGCATGAGTGAGGACAAAGTGTGCACAAAAGACTCGTGTTGGTCTGTGGGGACAATATATGATCCTAGAGAGCTACCAGGAGTAAGTACCGTCGGTCCAGGGATTGGACGGGGTGTTACACCAGCCGGGGATCCGGCGGCAGCGGCACCAGCGTCAGGTAGTGTCGCAGCGGTGGAGGAGGTCCCAGCTAGGGGTCCACGCCCACTTCCAACACTGGGGGCGACGCAGGAGGCGCGTCCGGCTCCAACCCCCCTCCTGCACCGGAGGAGATGGAGGTGGTGTTTGGGCGGCAGCTCCAGTCGGGTGCCGAGCAAGAAGCGGCGCCAGTCCCACTCCCCCGCATGCTGTCCCGTGCCCACCAGGTCCTTAGTTACACTGGGGCAGCAATCTTGCAGGAGTGGGAGGCGCTTGAGGCTGAGCACCAGCGCCTCAGCGATTGGCGCACCCAACTGGAGGAGCGCACCAAGATGGTGTCCCGACAGTTCGCCTCCGAGCGGTCCCAACTCGAGCGGGACGGCAAGGAGTACAAGAGAGACCTCTAGAAGGTGTGCACTAGGGAGCTGGAGGCGGCCCGGAGGGAAATGAAGGTGACCAGGAGGGAGGAGGCCGTGTCCCAGCGAGAGGCCCTCACAACAGAGTACCAGACGAAGCTGAGCGCCTTGGACCAGACCCTGGAAGCCTAGCGGGCCCAGCAGGTCAAGGCTGTGGAGAGGCTGCAAAAGTGGTAGCAGGAGCTCGAGGGCAAGGCTAGCGACGCCGCCCTCGCCGAGGAGAACCTCAAGGCGAAGGAGCAGTCCTTGGACAGGCGAGAGATGGACCTCGCCAGGCGAGAGACGGATCTCGTCTTCAGGGAAGAAATGCTCACCCGGCGTGGCGAGTTGCTGGTCGAGCATGAGCTCGAGGCAGAGGAGAAAGAGAGGAAGCTGGAGGAGCAGATCCACCAGTTCAATGCAGCGCAGGCAGCGCCGGGTCCCCAGGCGATGGAGGCCACCAGGAAGGCCCTTGAAGATCTCCAAGCGGAGCACCGCGCCGGGGTCCAGTGTATTGCCGCGTGGGCTGGCGAGGCAAGCACGGCACTGGTGCCGCTAGGGATGAGCCCCATCCCAGTGTCGGAGCTACCAGCGTCGATCTCCAATGCGCTCCCGGTGCTGGACTCTACCGTCGATCGCCTCCAGCGCTTGGATCAGATCCTCAGGGCCCGCCTAGAGGCAGAGGGCAGCAAGCTCTGCCGGGCGGTGGTTGAATACGTCTTGACGTGCTTCCGGAGTCATGACCCGACCATATCCTTGGCGTCGGTGATCGCTGGTCCGGTAGCCGCCATAGAAGACGCCGCTCAGGAGAGCGTATAAGATGCCGTGGAGCTAGTGGCCGAGCGCTTCCAGCGTGATCCTGCTGACGACCTGTAGAGACAAAGCTAGGGTTCCGCTAGGAAGCGGTTGTAACAACTTTTGGTCTTGTGTAACATACTTTAAGAACCGTTAATGGAGTTGAAACTGGAACTTATTTGTATGTTATTTGCCCTTATGATGTGTAACACCATCAAGTTCTCTATGGTACTTGGCCCCCTGGGAGGTAGGCTCGATGTGTCGAGGCTGGATACCAGTATACCAAAGAGAAAATTGGTTGCCAGGTCCCTAGGGGGTAGTCTCTACAGTTTGTGTAACACCCGGATTTTAGGGGTCCAAAACCCGGGGTTAACATAAACACCAGGTATGCTGGGACCAAGTCTCATACATATGATGTATAGTGGCACAGGATCGAATGTCACATCTTTATACATAACAGGAGTTCTATACAAAATAAATAATTACATTATAAGGAGACAACGGTCCAGCAACCCAAAGTTGACTGGGAGACGACGACCTAGACCTCTCACGAACTCATCGCAGCATCCTCCATGAGCATCATCCTGCAGTACCTGGTCCTGACCTGTGGTGTATGTGAGACAGCAAGAGTGAGCTCACATACGTTCATCGCTCAACAAGTTGTGGGGAATAATGTGTATGAACTTGCCAAAGATGGAAGCTCATATGAAGTGTAAGGCTTACCAAGGAAGATGGTTAGAGCTGAGCATTGCTTTTAAAGTTGGTCAAAATTTTATTAGCAGTTACTAAGTATAAGTAAATACCAACCCAATTAAGTAGTAGAACAAAAGTAACAACTTCACCTGCGATGCAATGCATATGACAAATTGAGTTTAAGTTCCATAATTTAAACATCAGAGAGTCCTGAGCTGCTCATGACCGCGAGCTCGGCTAGTATACCAGTTTTACACTCTGCAGAGGTTGTACCCTTTACCCACAAGTCATGTTACCCATCTGCCAAGGGGTCATGAATCCCATATACCTCTACCTAGGAAGCATGGCAGGGCAACACTACGAGGCCTTTACAAAGTTCCACTAGCTTCCGAAAACCCGCTACAGTTTATAGGAAGATCCAGTGCAGGAATCCCTTGCAGGACCGCCATCGCAGCAAAATCCTCCCGAGGGCCTCCCTACACTGACCTCTCCCCTACTGCCCTTGCCCCTTTCGGGTAAGGTAGTCTTCCACTAGCTTTCCTAATTAATCAGCCAAGGGCGTCCCATTCCACCCTTGTGGTGGCACGTGGTTCTCAAGTTAAGCTCTATGTTCCAATTAACATTAATGATAACAATATGAACATAAACAGAATAACAACAAGAATTGGAACATAGAGGTAATAAGTGATTATCCCAAAACCATATAAAGCAATAGCAAACTACCCAAGTGATTCAGGGGTAAACAAGGTAATGAGATAAACAATCTAGGGTGACCTAATGGGTCCCATCAAAATTAGCCTATGCATGAGTATGTGATATTAAAGAACATTATTGGGTAAAAAGTGGTCAAGGGCACAACTTGCCTGGGACTTGAGAATCCAGGTACCAGGATGATCTTCAGATGGCACGTGACCTCACTGCTAGTCGTAGCAATTCATACAAACATGGTATAGGCAAGATTAACATTACACCAACCATAAGAACAAAATACACATTAATAATCTACATGCTAAAATAAGACCACAGGAACAAGAATTATTAATTTTGGAGTTATAGGTTTTAAGTTATGAATTTTCAAAGGTTTAATGTGATTAAAATATGATTAAGTGATAAATAAATTTTCTGACAGAGTTCATGTCAAAACAGTGATTCTAAATGATAGATAATATTATTACAAAACTTTAGGAATTGGAATGACTCAATTTGGAGCTAAAATGAATTAAATATGAATTATACAAGTTTTAAGATTTGTTTTTGTATTAAAAATGAATTTCTAAATTTATTTCTCTGTTTTTAATTTCCTCTGGACTAGGCCTAAATTTATGCAAAGCGCAGGGGTCATCTTGCAAGTTTTCCCGAGACACAGCATACCCCGGGCAAGGACGGCGGGTTAATTTCAATTTTAGTCGGGGTCTCTTTAGCAAAATGTGCAAGCCGAAAGGGTATGGGATAGTATCGGCCGTTGGATCTGAAGCCTGCGGTTCAGATTAGATCAGTGTATTATGCGGACCGGTATGCTTTGTCGCCCGCAGGATCTAAGATCTACGTCCCAGATCCAACCACGTTTCCTCCGCTCACATGCCCTCGGATGAACCGCCAACGGACCAGATTTTAAGTGCGAAGGGGTAAGCAGTGATCTAATCCTAACCGCTCGCGCCCGATCTGACGGCCGCGCAAGCTTCGCCTTCCCCCCAACCCGAGCCGTGCACTCAGCCCCCACGCACGGCGGCGGGGATCGCCGGAGTCCACGAATCCGGCCAACCCGAGCGCAAAACACTAGTTCGCCCGGCCCTAGCGAGATTCGTGACCTCCCGAACCCATCTCACCCCTCAATTTCAATCGTTTCCCAACGCAGACCCCAGGTCCACGGTGCATCGCGATTTAAGGCGGCCGGCGGTGCTCCGGTGTGAAATTCCGGGGGCACACGCCGAGATTTCCCCGCGGCGCTACTCCAACTACCTTCTAACCACTCCAACAAAGAGGTCGGTGCATACCTTGATGTTCCGGCCGACACAGGGGCTCGATCCCACGGCGAAGGGCGGGTTCACGGCGGCGCAGCGGACACGGCGAGGAATTCCGGAGTCCTGGAGTACAATTCGCCCAAGGCGAGGCTTCGCGCACCCTCCCCAATACCCAATGCACCACAACGACGGGTTCACCGGCTGATTTTGGTGGTCAGGTAGAGCTTCTCTTCACGGCGGCGCGATTCGAGCTCCCCACTGCCCTCTCTCTCGGACAACGGCGATGACGGCGGACTGGATGAGGTGAGAAGAGGATGGGATCGTCGAAGGGGGGTCGCGGGATCGTTTTGGTTTTATACCCGGGGATCGCAACAACCCAGCGAGGATCGAGCGTGCCGCGCGACGGGTTCGGTGCTGCTGTTAGGAGGTCGAGGATGAACCTGACGAGCGGGTCCCACCCATCATCGACACAACCCAACGAATCCCCGCGCTAGCTTGACTGGCACACGGGTCCCGCGAGCCAGCGAGGAGAACTGCGTGCGCGCGGCGCGACTGACCAGCTGGCCCCGCGTGTAAGCGACCGAAGCAGAAGCAAGCGCGCGGGTGGGCTGGCGCGAGAGGGAAGGTGGAATGGGCCGAATTGGAGGGGAGCGGCCCAATACCAGGGTTTTCTCTTTTTCTTTTTCTGTTTTGTTTTACTCTTTTTATTTTTTTCAAATTTCAAATTTGAATATGGATCTTGTTATGAATTTCACCATTGGCCAAATGTTCAACTTCATTTATCCAGTGTAAGATTAGTATTTGCTTTTATATATTTATTTTTATCCGCAAAATATTTTATTTCTTCTCCTTTCCAATTTCTAGAATTATATACTCTCCTTTTTCTTTTCCCCCCATTTCCTTTAATTCTTCACCTCATTATCACTATTATATTTTTATTCATTTTCTTACTATTGTATTAAAATGCACAACAAATAAAACCCCAATATGATGCACAAGTTGACATTAGTCATTTTAACCCCTTTAGATGTGGTTGTTCTCATGCTTAGTTAAATTGAAGCAAAGCAATAGGAGAATTATCTCCATTACCATGGTTTACAAATTTGGGTATTACAAATCCTACCCCCCTTAAAAATAATCTCGTCCTCGAGATTTGTAAGAAAAGGGATGCAATAAGTTTGGTTTTAGTTTCCCTTATGGTTTATGTTTAGGAACCAAAAGTTTTGTTCCAAGCTTCTTAGATACTAGTTGAAAGATGATTAGGATAATATAGTAAGTCTAGCCATCTATTATGTTAGATGAGGCACGGTTATGGCAAGTATAGTTGGTGGCAAGGTAGAGTATAATAAGGAAAGATTTCATCTTGAACTGTGGATCTTGATTCCTCTTGGAGTTGGATTTGACTTATCTCCTTCCTTGTCGAGGTTGAGCTGTTCTTTTCAGACCTTGGTGTCTTCATTCTTGGGGTTGCCACCAGAGTTAGGGACTTAGATTTTTGTGGGTGACAAGTAGGTAGAGCAGCTAGTTTAGTGGGTGGCTTAGGAGTTAAATGAGATTGGTCAAAATTTGGTTTGGTTGTTTGCCTCTAGATTGGTTGGATAGGTCATGTAACCTATTATGTAGGTCAAAATCTGATTTGATGTCAGGTGGTGGTTGATAAATTATGCAATCCATTAAGACCCTATTGATTGGGTAAGTTATGTGACTTGTTATTTAGGTCAAGTTGTTGGGTATGGCCGAGTTGATCTAGGTCATCAATTTAGGCTTAAGTGAATTTTGGAGTATAGCCTTATCCTTTGTATCAGCATTTAAGTAACTTAATCTAGCTTAGATCATATTGGATTAGATAGAATCCAGATTAGGTTGGTATGACTAGATTAAACTAGTTAAGATTAGCTAGGTCTACCAGGGTAGAATAAATATTTTTAGGATATGGTAGAAACTTTTAAGATAGGATTATATGATATAGGTAGGCCATTGTTCAAGGATGAGTTGGTATAAGACATTAATTTAGGTTAAGATATATTTGTAGAGACAGTGTCTAACCTATATCACCAACTTAACTAACTTGTTAATAACTCACTTTAAATTGGGTCATATTTAGATTAGATAGAATCTGGATTAGGTTGGATATAACTAGATTAGACTAGATAATATCTAATTACTTTGGATTAGATCTTGGTTGTTACTAGGGTGGGGTAAATATGCTTATTAGGACAAGGTGAATCCATAAGGATAAGGTAGAATCTTTTGAGGTCAGTTAGATTTATTAGGATAGGATAGAATCTTTTCAAGATAAGATGAGTATCCTTTAAGATGAGACGGATCTATTAAGATAAGGGAGAATCTTTTAGGGTAAGATGAATTGGTTAGAATGAGATCTTTTAGGATAAGATAAATCTCTTATGCTAAATATGTTCCAATGGGGATAATCTAGGCTGTCTAGTTATCTTACAAATGCTATCCTTTATACCTAGATGTATATGCAGATGTAATTGTGGACGTTACTCCACAACCCATCACACTCAATCAAAGATCCAAATCAAACAAGTATCATAAGAACAAACATTCAAGTCCATAGATATCTATAAAAATAGTTTTGTTTTTGTTCCTAAGAATAGGTCTCCTATTCCTAAAAGTCACTTCAGGTACAGGATTTCAAAGTGTGAAATCCACATTTGTCTTTAGAATAAATAGGTAAGAATAATCAGAGTGAAGCGGAAATAGATGAGAAAAGATTAAGATAAGTTTAGAAATGATCAGAGTAGCAAAGGTAAGTAGATAATGGTTGTCCAGTTCTACCTAGGTTTCGTCCTACAGTCAACATTCCTCTGATACCACTTCTGTAACACCCGGATTTTAGGGGTCCAAAACCCGGGGTTAACATAAACACCAGGTATGCTGGGACCAAGTCTCATACATATGATGTATAGTGGCACAGGATCGAATGTCACATCTTTATACATAACAGGAGTTCTATACAAAATAAATAATTACATTATAAGGAGACAACGGTCCAGCAACCCAAAGTTGACTGGGAGACGACGACCTAGACCTCTCACGAACTCATCGCAGCATCCTCCATGAGCATCATCCTGCAGTACCTGGTCCTGACCTGTGGTGTATGTGAGACAGCAAGAGTGAGCTCACATACGTTCATCGCTCAACAAGTTGTGGGGAATAATGTGTATGAACTTGCCAAAGATGGAAGCTCATATGAAGTGTAAGGCTTACCAAGGAAGATGGTTAGAGCTGAGCATTGCTTTTAAAGTTGGTCAAAATTTTATTAGCAGTTACTAAGTATAAGTAAATACCAACCCAATTAAGTAGTAGAACAAAAGTAACAACTTCACCTGCGATGCAATGCATATGACAAATTGAGTTTAAGTTCCATAATTTAAACATCAGAGAGTCCTGAGCTGCTCATGACCGCGAGCTCGGCTAGTATACCAGTTTTACACTCTGCAGAGGTTGTACCCTTTACCCACAAGTCATGTTACCCATCTGCCAAGGGGTCATGAATCCCATATACCTCTACCTAGGAAGCATGGCAGGGCAACACTACGAGGCCTTTACAAAGTTCCACTAGCTTCCGAAAACCCGCTACAGTTTATAGGAAGATCCAGTGCAGGAATCCCTTGCAGGACCGCCATCGCAGCAAAATCCTCCCGAGGGCCTCCCTACACTGACCTCTCCCCTACTGCCCTTGCCCCTTTCGGGTAAGGTAGTCTTCCACTAGCTTTCCTAATTAATCAGCCAAGGGCGTCCCATTCCACCCTTGTGGTGGCACGTGGTTCTCAAGTTAAGCTCTATGTTCCAATTAACATTAATGATAACAATATGAACATAAACAGAATAACAACAAGAATTGGAACATAGAGGTAATAAGTGATTATCCCAAAACCATATAAAGCAATAGCAAACTACCCAAGTGATTCAGGGGTAAACAAGGTAATGAGATAAACAATCTAGGGTGACCTAATGGGTCCCATCAAAATTAGCCTATGCATGAGTATGTGATATTAAAGAACATTATTGGGTAAAAAGTGGTCAAGGGCACAACTTGCCTGGGACTTGAGAATCCAGGTACCAGGATGATCTTCAGATGGCACGTGACCTCACTGCTAGTCGTAGCAATTCATACAAACATGGTATAGGCAAGATTAACATTACACCAACCATAAGAACAAAATACACATTAATAATCTACATGCTAAAATAAGACCACAGGAACAAGAATTATTAATTTTGGAGTTATAGGTTTTAAGTTATGAATTTTCAAAGGTTTAATGTGATTAAAATATGATTAAGTGATAAATAAATTTTCTGACAGAGTTCATGTCAAAACAGTGATTCTAAATGATAGATAATATTATTACAAAACTTTAGGAATTGGAATGACTCAATTTGGAGCTAAAATGAATTAAATATGAATTATACAAGTTTTAAGATTTGTTTTTGTATTAAAAATGAATTTCTAAATTTATTTCTCTGTTTTTAATTTCCTCTGGACTAGGCCTAAATTTATGCAAAGCGCAGGGGTCATCTTGCAAGTTTTCCCGAGACACAGCATACCCCGGGCAAGGACGGCGGGTTAATTTCAATTTTAGTCGGGGTCTCTTTAGCAAAATGTGCAAGCCGAAAGGGTATGGGATAGTATCGGCCGTTGGATCTGAAGCCTGCGGTTCAGATTAGATCAGTGTATTATGCGGACCGGTATGCTTTGTCGCCCGCAGGATCTAAGATCTACGTCCCAGATCCAACCACGTTTCCTCCGCTCACATGCCCTCGGATGAACCGCCAACGGACCAGATTTTAAGTGCGAAGGGGTAAGCAGTGATCTAATCCTAACCGCTCGCGCCCGATCTGACGGCCGCGCAAGCTTCGCCTTCCCCCCAACCCGAGCCGTGCACTCAGCCCCCACGCACGGCGGCGGGGATCGCCGGAGTCCACGAATCCGGCCAACCCGAGCGCAAAACACTAGTTCGCCCGGCCCTAGCGAGATTCGTGACCTCCCGAACCCATCTCACCCCTCAATTTCAATCGTTTCCCAACGCAGACCCCAGGTCCACGGTGCATCGCGATTTAAGGCGGCCGGCGGTGCTCCGGTGTGAAATTCCGGGGGCACACGCCGAGATTTCCCCGCGGCGCTACTCCAACTACCTTCTAACCACTCCAACGAAGAGGTCGGTGCATACCTTGATGTTCCGGCCGACACAGGGGCTCGATCCCACGGCGAAGGGCGGGTTCACGGCGGCGCAGCGGACACGGCGAGGAATTCCGGAGTCCTGGAGTACAATTCGCCCAAGGCGAGGCTTCGCGCACCCTCCCCAATACCCAATGCACCACAACGACGGGTTCACCGGCTGATTTTGGTGGTCAGGTAGAGCTTCTCTTCACGGCGGCGCGATTCGAGCTCCCCACTGCCCTCTCTCTCGGACAACGGCGATGACGGCGGACTGGATGAGGTGAGAAGAGGATGGGATCGTCGAAGGGGGGTCGCGGGATCGTTTTGGTTTTATACCCGGGGATCGCAACAACCCAGCGAGGATCGAGTGTGCCGCGCGACGGGTTCGGTGCTGCTGTTAGGAGGTCGAGGATGAACCTGACGAGCGGGTCCCACCCATCATCGACACAACCCAACGAATCCCCGCGCTAGCTTGACTGGCACACGGGTCCCGCGAGCCAGCGAGGAGAACTGCGTGCGCGCGGCGCGACTGACCAGCTGGCCCCGCGTGTAAGCGACCGAAGCAGAAGCAAGCGCGCGGGTGGGCTGGCGCGAGAGGGAAGGTGGAATGGGCCGAATTGGAGGGGAGCGGCCCAATACCAGGGTTTTCTCTTTTTCTTTTTCTGTTTTGTTTTACTCTTTTTATTTTTTTCAAATTTCAAATTTGAATATGGATCTTGTTATGAATTTCACCATTGGCCAAATGTTCAACTTCATTTATCCAGTGTAAGATTAGTATTTGCTTTTATATATTTATTTTTATCCGCAAAATATTTTATTTCTTCTCCTTTCCAATTTCTAGAATTATATACTCTCCTTTTTCTTTTCCCCCCATTTCCTTTAATTCTTCACCTCATTATCACTATTATATTTTTATTCATTTTCTTACTATTGTATTAAAATGCACAACAAATAAAACCCCAATATGATGCACAAGTTGACATTAGTCATTTTAACCCCTTTAGATGTGGTTGTTCTCATGCTTAGTTAAATTGAAGCAAAGCAATAGGAGAATTATCTCCATTACCATGGTTTACAAATTTGGGTATTACAGTTTGAGACTACCTACCTCTAGACTGGACCTACACACAGCTTCGGGTTTGAAGTTTTAGGGGCACACCCATAGGACCCACCATCTGGTATCTTTCATCCTTTGATTTATGCAACAGAACCTGCAAGATTTAGCCTGGGAAACCAAGTCGTGTGCCCGGACCTAGAGGATCATAGCTTCAAATACTAGGGAACCTGTTGCAGAGTGATGGAGCGTGCAGGCTTAGGGTACGAAACCATGCTAAGCAGCTACACAGCTTTGGACCACTCTAGGAGACGAGCGCCCATTCTTTAGAACTGGCCCCAGGTTGCCGGACCCCCTGCAGCAGTAGAGGGGTCCTGAACTGCAAACCTAGCTACTCAATTAGGATGTCATCATACTAGCGAGGGTGGGAAACTATATGGGTGGGTTAGATAAAAAATAATGCTGGTGAACTGAAGTAGAATATAACCATCACAAAAGCACATCTAGGGGGTAAATCTTTTCCTTATAACTTGATATACATGGGTGTAGACCAACAGTCCGGGCTTACGAGGGCGGACCTCACCGGATTGACGTACACATATGCGCAACCTTGTTACAAAGAAATAAAACTCAACCCTCCCAGTTTTGCTTTTATGGGTAGAACTTACGGAGATGCTCTATATTCTAGGGATTGGGAAGAGGTACTCCTTCTGTTGTTGCAAGGCGGACACACCCGGGCTGGCATATTTCCGTCACCTTGAAGGGTCCTTCCCAACTGGGGGAGAGTTTGTGGAGCCCTTTTTGGTTTAGTACTCGCCTTAGGACTAGGTACCCGACCCTGAGCTCCCTACTATGCACAAACCATTTGTGGTAGCGCCTGAGCGCTTGGTTGTACCGTGCATTTCGGATTGCCGCTTGCCATCTGCGTTCGTCGATGAAGTCCACGTCCTCACGCCGTAGCTGTTGCTGCATAGAATCATCGAAAGACTAGACTCGTGGGGAGCCCATAATGATTTCCGAGGGAAGGCACGCTTCGGCCCCGTAGACCAGGAAGAACAGGGTCTCCCCGGTAGCTCGGCTGGGTGTGGTCCGGTTTCCCAATAATACGGACAGAAGCTCGTTGACCCAATTTGCACCATGCTTTTTTAAGCAGTCATAGGTGCGTGTCTTGAGTCCCCTGAGGATTTCTGCGTTTGCCCTCTCAGCCTGGCCGTTGCTCCTAGGATGAGCCATAGACACAAAGCAGAGCTGGGTGTCGATGCCCTCACAATACTCTTGGAAGAGCTGACTTTTGAATTGGGTCCCGTTGTCCATAATGATATGGCTTAGGACCCCAAATATGCAGATAATCGACTTGAGGAAGGCAACAGCAGCACCTTGGGTGATACTGACCACAGGGGTAGCCTTTGGCCACTTTGTGATTTGTCGATAACGACGAAGAGGAAACGGTACCCGCCGACAGCCCTGGGGAATGGCCCTAGGATATCCACCCCCCATACGACGAATGGCCAGGAGGGTGGAATCATTTACAGAGCATGAGCTGGTGTGTGTATCTGCTTTACATGGAACTGACATGCTTCGCAGGACTTTACCAACTCAGCTGCATCCTAGAGAGCAGTTGGCCAGTAGAAGCCATGCCGGAAGGCCTTACCAACTAGTGTGCGGGATGATGAATGACTTCCGCACTCTCCTCCATGGATCTCCGTGAGCAGCTCACGACCCTCCTCCTAGGGTTGAGTTCTGCCCGCAGGTCCTTAGTCTGTGCACCCCTCACTAAGGGTGAGCGCACAGATGCCGACGCCTCGCGCTGACGCCGGAATGATCGAT
This sequence comes from Zea luxurians, assembly GCA_029449295.1. Classification (NCBI taxonomy): domain Eukaryota; kingdom Viridiplantae; phylum Streptophyta; class Magnoliopsida; order Poales; family Poaceae; genus Zea; species Zea luxurians. The sequence continues at coordinate 121,914,204 of JAOPSE010000009.1, forward strand.
GCCTGGACCTGGCCAAGCCAAGATGGGCCATGCCGAGGAGACGGTCGACATCTTCGCGCCACTGCCTCATGGCCCCCAGCGAGGCCGTGGAACTTGGCGGGTTGCGCAGCAACTCCCTGGTTGCAGACAATGCCCCACCATGAGCAGCCCCCGACGGAGCCCTGGATGTCTGCGTGGGCGTGTGCTGCTGCATAGCATGCATAGCAGCAGCACTAGGCATAGGGCGGTAAGAGCCCCGTGGCACAGAAGATGTTGTCCCTTCCTCCATCAGGAAGTCCTCGAGAGACAAATCGCGGTGCTCGACGATCTGAACCATCGTGTCGAGCAAGAAAACAGGTGAAAAACCTAAAGCCAAGCCCCCTACCTGGCGCGCCAAATGTCAGAGGGAAATCCTCCAGTCGGGTGGCGGAATGCACCCGCCCTAATCCTAAGATGAGGAGGGGGCCTAAGCGGTTGCCTGTTTGGTGAATTTGGGATGAACACAAGAGGTCACGAGGGATTATAGTGGTTCAGGCCGCCGAAGCGTAATACCCTACCTCCACTGTGTATAAGTTGTATTGAGTGTGTGTTTGAGCGTGTCCCTTGTAACGTTGTGTGCTTTCCCTTTTATAGTTTAAGGGAGGCACATACAAGGATACTGAGCCCCGACATGCAGGCCCAGGAGCATAATGGAAGAAATACATTATGTGAATAACTAATGCTGACAGAGTAACGCATGAGTAATCAGCGGGAGTCATGATAGTTGCAGTCCTTGCAGCATTGATAGGTAGTAACCCGCACGAGTAATGGCGAGTCATTGCCCTTGATATGGTAATGTGTGAGTAACTGCACGGCCCACGTATCGTGGACTGAGCATGCCGCCTGTCAGTGGAATGGATAGGCGCACGTCTTATCCATAATGAATGCGAAGGCGCGCGTAGCCCAGAGGCGTCATGCCAGGTTCCGCCCCATTGGCTTTTGCCGCGCGCAGTATGCCACGTGGCAGCATCGGGTCTCCGCCTGAGCGGGGAACATGAGTGTATGCGGATAGGTCCGGATCCCCACCAGACCAGGTCTGGACATGTGTTGGCACCAGACCCCCTCCTGGGCCCTAATTAAGGCTCGGGTGTGTTCTGTCCTGGAACCTTGGGACCCGACTGTGGGCGGACCCCATACGGGGGGGGTCTGGATCCCGTTCTAGGGGCCCGATCCGCACACGTGAGGTTCCTGGACCAAACTTGGAGGTCCGGACTGTATATCCAGGGGTCCGGTGCTTTCCCATGGGGTCCAGACTCACTGTTGATGTCTTGGAGTATATTACTTTCTCTGGACACGTGGCGGCCCCGGACCCGCCCATGTGGTGGGGTCAGGTGTTGTTGCTGGCCCAGAGCAGTCGCCCGAGGCTGGGGCGAGTCATGGCCTGGTCCCACATACAGCTCCTTTACCACGCGACTAAGGATAGTTGTGTGGGTACTGCGTCTTTATACAGTAGTAAGGGGTACCCTAGTTTCAGGGTACCGACAACATGGATAGGCACCCAAAGCACAACTTCGATGTTATAAAAGGCTAGATGCAAACATGTAAAAATTGTTAGCCGATATGACTTCAAAGTCTCCAAGGATGATACCAGACATCCTTCAGCCAAAGACTCCAACATGGGAAAAAGATTGTTCACTGAAATTTGGAGTGTCGGGGGAAAAAGGTTGGCTGACGAAGCATCTAAAAGAATGGAAAGAAGGTTTTTGCTTTAACATTGACTCTGCTTCGTTATATGCCGAATTATTTGGTTACATGTGCTCTTTCTCTTTGTAGGTGGAGAAGGCTACAAGAGAGTCCGAAGCGATTAGGGAGGCCTAAAGAATAAAAGAACACGAAGGTATCAACTATGCGCCTTTGTTCTATTTATGTGCATCTGACTTGGTTTAAAAAGATGCTCTTCCGTGGGAGATAATTGAAGAATACAAGACTAAAGAAGATGAAGATCTGAAGGAGGAATTGGCTCTTATTGACATTGCAAACAAGACAATTGATGAAGTTGTATTAAAAATTTGTTATGATGTTGCTGATAAAGTTTTGAGAATAATTGATGAGTAGTTTGTAAAGAACTTTGTAAAGTCATTTGTGCAATATAAGAAGCTTCATTTTCTTTCTTGCGTTATGCTTTTGTGATGTGTGAAACCAAAATTTGTGTCTTTTGAGCCAAAGGTGAAAACATCTTCACTTCTTTTCATGCATAACAAAGGCACCAAACTCTTTGTATTAATGCGATTGAAATGGAGGTTAAATAACTTGATCTAATCGTAAAAAACAACAAAACTGCTTGGGATTTTACTGTTCGCACCACATATGTTACGCCACGCAGATAAGAAAAAAAATCTAAGATAGAAAAGATACTTAAGAATAATAGAAATAAAATATTTTATTGAAGTGTTGCAAAAAAAATCACACATTTTCGACCATTACTTGATGTCATCTTGACTCTACCTTCTCCCTGAAGGGCTTCTGAGTCTTTTTGTCACCACCACTTGGTGATTGATGTTGCCTTCGTATGATTTGAAAAGGGGGGCTTATTTCTTGTGCTTGTGAAAACGAGGGAATATTGATAATGCTATGCATGACGATGCTATGAAATGATGTGATGATGCAGAATGCATGATGTCGAATGTATCACAACGAAGGTTCATAAACATAAATGGTCATTCCTTTATACGAATGTCTTCGAGATCTGACTCTGCCTTCCATCTAAAGAACTTTGGAGTCCCTTCACCATTACTAGGTGATTTTTCTTTACTGTGCCTTCCACTTGAAGGACTTCAGAGTCTTTATCACCGTTACTGGGCATTTTTCCTCTGACTCTGCCTTCTACTTGAAGGACTTCAGAGTATTGCCACCATTATTGGGTGGCTTTTCTCTAACTCTGCCTTCTACTTGAAGGACTTCGAAGTCTTATCACAATTATTGGGTGACTAATTCTGTCTTCATACGAAGGACTTTGGGATATTTTTATTTCTTTATTATGTTACACTCAAAGGTGCAACCTCAGAGTTAAATTTACAAAACTTGTAAGGTTTTTTTCAACCTTTTAGTTCATATAGACGAAGGCAGAGGTAAGCAATAGAAACATAAAAGGAATGCAAAAAAAGCTTATGGATTTTATGATAGATTTGGCTTCTTGAACCAGCCCCTCTACCTCAGCATATATGATTTGACTTTGGAACAATGCTATTTACTATACAAGCTTTGGAGGCCTCCCTTCTATCTTGTTGATGCAAATCCTGCATTGTAAATTGAGGATGACCCATAGGTACTTGCTCATATGGTGGGGGACCTAGGATGAATGGTGGAGTAGCTCCCTAATGACTAGACAAAGGACTACTTGAAGTAATAGAGCCTAAAGGTTGTGTCTTTTGCTCCTAATGCTAGATATGCTGCAAAATTTATGGTGAATAATATGATGATGTGTGAAAGATTTCCTTCGGTTGACTTGGTTGAGCGCTAGCAGCAAGCTCCTTTTGCTTTTGTATTGTAATCTGGCAAGTCTTTGTAGTATGGCCCTTGTTTTCTCCACAGAAGACACAATACAACTTTCTTGGTTGTGAATTAAGCCTTCCTCCAAAGCTTTGACTGCCTCTTCGTCCTCTTGGAGTTGATGGTTAAAAGTTGCCTTATGAAGACTGTTGTTGAATCCCTAACATTTGGAATTGATATTGTGATTGATTTTGCTGTGCTTGGCCTTGAATGGATTTGTCTTCATTTTAGCCTAGATTTTGTGTGCTTCAAACATGTCTTGTATGAAACCTCCCACCGAAGCCCCTAATGGCCTTTACATATCTCTGTGCTTTTTACTTGCCGATGAAAGTCATTGTCTACTCTAATGCATTCATCCATTTTGTAGCATCTTCTCCAAATAATGAGGAGGTTTTCTTGCAAAGTATTGTGATGTCGGTCCTAGACGAAGCTCCTTTATCATTGCTTCCATAACAATGTCATATTGCACGCTTGGTGCCTAAGCTCAAAGCCGAAGGAATCTTTGGACATGTGGCTAAAGATATTCATCTTGGTCTTGAAAGCCTAAGCGGTGATGGCTTAGTTTGAAAGCCTTGAAAGCTACTAAGGATAATGTCCTTAAGCTTCTGCCATGAAGATATGGATCTTGGATGAAGAGCAGAGTACCATATCTGTGCCACATTCTTGACTGTCATGACAATTTTTTTGCCATGACTACTGCATTGCCACCATACGAAGATATGATGGCCTCATAATTCATTAAGAACTGCTTCGGATATGATAGACCATCATAAATTGGGAGTTAAGGTGGCATGTAGAGCAGTGGCCATAGTGTAGCTTGCAACTAAGCTGCCAAAGGAGAAGAATCATCGTTTAACGAAGCATCATAGTTGTGTTCTTCGAAATGAACATTTCTTTGATGGCGTGAACCTTGGAATTACTCCTCTTGCTGCATCATGTGACATAATTCCTATGACGCTTCATAAATTTGTCGTTGCAGTTGAGAGACCCGAAGTATCTTCTCCCGTCGCTTCTCGACTTGCTGATGAATAGCTTCGATATTTTCAATTTTTAGGTCAAGATCATCTTGTGGTGGAGGATTCGTGTCCTTCCTTTTCCCTTTCTATGCCTCGAGAAGACGTGCCTCTTCATCCTAGATCTGATCAATGGGAGGATGAACTGAGGCAGGAGCTGCGGTCCTCTTTGGAAGCATGATAGATAGATGCTTGTAGCCGTGAGTTCAACGAAGGTGTATGCCAATGTTGATCACCTGCTTTGATTCCTGATCGGGACAAAAATAGGGCAACACATTAGGGAAAAGACTTTCGTCCCCACAGTCTATTCATTAAAAAGACTAGGAGAAGAAGGTTGATATAATAAAAGATATCCAAATAACATAATAGGATAGAGTGAAAACATTTGAGAGAGACCGCTACTAGTATAATCCTTTTATTATACCTTTTAAGTTACAAGCAATTACAAGTGTACCTTCGGGAGTTAAGGTAAGGATGTGAAGGTACAACTTCGGAAGTAGAGTGATTCTGATTTCCCATGACCTCTCCTCCAAAAATGTGTGTCTCTGCATGACATTGTACCTATATTTATAGTGGCGAGCCGCAATACAACTCGATCTAAGATTACACATATGTCCTCAAGTCCTATACATTGAAACTACATAACCCTCCAGGGACGTCATTGTCTTTTCATTTATAGGCGTGTTGAATAGGCCTCTGGGTTTCTCTCCTTTAGCTTTGTTGGCTTGTTGCCGTGCGTCTGAGCCGTAGAGCCGAAGCTTCCTGGCTCTGCTTTCGTGAGTACATGGTTTAACCGAAGGTTTTCAGACGAAGGTCAGGTTCACTACTTTGAAGGTTCTAAAACAAACTTAGAACAATATATATTAATGTTTTGAGGAGCTTTGGCATAAAAAGGCCCCCAACATTATCTAATTTGTTCTACCTCTTAAACACCATGGTTAACCTTTTTTTGACATCTTGCTTTCAACCTTTTCTATTTTCCTTAAGCTAAACATGTTTCTAAATATTTTAAATATGTTTTCATATGATTGAAATATTTTGTATATATATGTTTTATCTCAGTCATTTCTTTATTTTTTGTAATTTTAAAACATTTTAATTTAAAAACTTTATTAAATATTTTTCAAATTTTAAACTAAAAAGGGATAAAACAGTTCCAAAATCAGGGCCCATTTAAGCCCAGCCCATAATAGCAGGTCGCATCATAGACTTCCACGAAACCCTAGCGCCTCATATATATAGTTTCTCTCCTGCCACTTTTGCGAGCTTACCCTCAGCACGCCGCCGCAGCCGCCGCCGCTACAGCCCGCACCTCGCTTCCTCTCCCGTCTCCGAGATGGTACGACGCTTCTCTTCCTCCCATTCTTCCCGTTACTAAGTATCTGTGTACGGTGTATGCCTAGTTGTGGACGTTTGTTATTATGTGTCGAGCGAGATCCTAGTGTTTGACTTGGTAGCCCAGCAGCTTCAGTTCGATATGGATTCGAAGGCTCCATAGTTTAATTTTCTTGATCGGGGCGTGCCAGCAATCATGCTTTGTACCAGTTGTGTTTCCATGGAAATTTGAGATATTAGGGTACCCAGATAGGCCTATGTGAAACTAATGTGGTGGTATAGTTAGCATGACAGAAACTATGTAATTCTAAACTGCAATCTATTGCTAGCCTGTTTGTAGGGTCGTCATCGTAGTTGGATTTTGCTAGGCTGTCACTAGGCTGGATTGTGCAATTTAGCATTGCACTGCAGGGTAGGTTTGGAGCAGTTGCTACCTCAGGTTTGCATTTTGCAATGGTAAGGTGCCCAAAACCTGCTACACTTAAGGTAGAAGGCAAACTATTTCCGTAAAGCCTGTTTGCGCTCCACATTTGAGTCCTAGATAGGCTTAGCCTTTCAAATTCTATTGGTGATCACATGTTAAATGGAAACATGTTGAAGGCAGTGGTGTACTCACTCCGTTCCAAATTGTAAGCTCAATTACTTGTCACTTTTGATTTTGCATGCTTTCAAAGATTTGACCATCTGTTTTCTACAGCATTGCATCTGTGAGAATTTTTGATAAATACTTATTATCATAAATCAATCTGGATGTGTCAATATAGCATCACCAACCTAGATGTTCAAGATATCTTATTTGGTAGATTATAATTATAATTTTTGCCAGTCGAACACATGGTGACAAGTATATGTGAATGTATAACATTTTATCAGTTTTTAGGTGTGCTGTATGTTTGGTTTACATTGTTAGTACTTGTGCAAGTTCAAGCATATTGGAAAAATACATTGTTTGTTTACTGTAAAGACAAACTAGTTACCGAACTTGATGAAAAATAAAACATTTTGATAAATCCAACATGGTCACCAACTTAATGAAAAATAAAACATTTTCATATCCAACCTGGTCAGCTGACACATTTGCTGTAATCTGAAGCTGTACCTGGCAGCATGCAACAAGAAAGTAGTATCCAGTGCTAAGTTTAGCATTCAAATACCACTAGTATAAATCAGTAGGCCATAATATTTTTTTTCACTTGTGTTGATTTTAGTTGTATTTCCTTCGTTCAGATGTGTATGGAGTAATTTCTCTTGCTGCTATTGGAGAGTCAATAGTGACTAGCTGAACTGTATTGTTCTTAATGGTTTACTTATATAATGTTCAAGAAATTATAGTTTTCCTCTTGTGTTAACCTACCTGAATGGTACAGTCTTTTATATTGAATTATTGATACTAACATTAGTCTTCAAGCTACAACTTTATAGTTACCAGTATTCTTTTGAACAATTTTAGTGAGCAGCTGTGTAATTTATTAAGTTTTTATAATGCCTATGCAGACGAAACGAACCAAGAAGGCCGGAATTGTTGGCAAATATGGTACATGCTTAAAAATATGACACTTCCCAATTTGTGCATCTGGAGTATGAAGTTAACCTTGCAAATTACAATGTTATAGGAACCAGGTATGGTGCTAGCTTGCGTAAGCAAATCAAGAAGATGGAGGTATCTCAGCACTCCAAGTATTTCTGTGAGTTCTGTGGGAAGGTAGGTCATCCTAGTTTGCAGTTTTTTTTTAAAAAAATCTGTTATACTGCAAGCTGTTTTTATGTACTTGTCACCAGTACTAGAATGTTATGGACTGTAGGATGCAGACCGATTTTGAGCACAAAAGAATTGGTTATCAATATATTTGTTGGTTTATTCTCATTTCAATGGTTTATAAGATGTTTAGGCATGACGAGCTATTTGATTCTAAGAAGTACAAGTTGCCCTAGTGTTCCCACCTTTGCTCTGTTGTCTTTCCAGTTTGCTGTGAAGAGGAAAGCGGTTGGGATTTGGGGATGCAAGGACTGTGGGAAGGTCAAGGCCGGTGGTGCTTACACCATGAAGTAATTCTTTGCTGACTTGCATCTTTTGTTCCGAAACCATATAATTTGTTAAGCATGGTTGTAATTCTGTTGTGTATTTGCAGCACTGCTAGTGCGGTCACTGTCAGGAGCACGATCCGTCGCTTGAGGGAGCAGACTGAAGCATGATCGGTCGCTTGTCAGGCATACTGGGGTCCACTATATTGGCTGTTTAGCCGAGACAGTACTCCAGCATTTTTGGGTTATGCTCTAGGATCTCTAAAAGTTGGGTGCTAAGATTTCTACTTGTTTACCGTTGTGAATTTCACAAGTGATATCTGATCCTATTACTATCTTGATGACGTCAAATTTGCTTCTGGTTTCTACCCTTTGGTTTGCAAATCCCTTTTTCTTTGAAAATTTTACTTATAATGCTTACCTGTTCTCATAATCAAGGATATCTTGACTGCTCTGTTGGTTGAGGCTGGTTTGGATAACTTAGGTTATCTACGCCTCTTTGTACTAGGCAGCGTCATAAAGCACCCGTGCAAATATGCAATTGCACCAATTCAACCATTTATATTCTCATCGACACTGACCCGTGCAATGTCCTGAGCCTAGGCCTGGGAATGGGTTCAAACTCATGGGCTCAAACTCACGGGCTGACAAATCTATTCTCGTTTTGGATTCTCCATTGATTAGGGCCTGTTGGACCAGGCCGTTTCACTGGAGTCTTGCTTGGTTATATCTATACCTTATGAATTGGAAGGGATTGGAAAAAAATTGTGAAGAATTTTGACTTTCTATTGATTAAAACCTACCCAATTCTCTCCAATCCATATGGATTTTGATGAAAGCGAACAAGACCACCTAATTGTGCTCGGTTTTTATCCGCTGCTGAGTATGCCTGAAGCCTTGCTTGGTGTTTGCAGGGACCCGCCATGTTAATTTACCCATATTGAGTGTTATATATTTGACAGATTTGATTTAAGTAGATCAACATTGGTGATCCACAAGAGATGCCTTCTAACATCTCCAAAATTCCGGTTGTATCATGCCATTATAGCTTTCATGAATTAAAGATCACATCTTAACAAGAGATTACATACATTAGCGAAAACATGTATTATATAAGTTTTGTTATATTAACAAATTATTTGTACAATATAAAGTACAATAATGTACAAAGGGGCTACGCTGGCTGCTAGTTACATTATACAAGGTGGATTGGGCCAAACATGCATGTTGTCAAAAGTGCCCCTCTATAGCCAGTATGGCAGTCACCTCAAGAAAGGAAGACTACAAGTCTACAACCGAGCCCAGGTATCACATTATTAAATTTGAGACATGTCATTATGATCGCGCCATCAATCCGACACGCACTCAAGGGGTAGGTGTACCTGATGCTACTATGCAGGTGTGCTCTCATATTAAGACCATATCCGATCAAGCAATCACATCGGCTCCTAGGAAATGGGAAAATACCTATAGCCATAACTTGGCGGTATGGTGGTACTTTCATATAATAAAAGGTATAAGGGACAATATTGAGTTTCTATACATCATATCTATGATATTACAATGTCTTTAAAATAGGGGACACAGAACTGTAGATAACACTATTTAACATTGTTTGTAGAGTAAAGTTTGGAATAGAGAATGTGTTAGGAGATCTACTGAAAATAGCCTTAAGATACCTGTCCCCACTCTGGATTGGACCTCGATAGGTCACCTCAACAGATAAGATTACATTGGCACACGTCCGATGTATATTGTATGATTATAAGGCAGAGGACCTATCATTGTACATGACCATGATGGGACGAGGGCATTTATCCCGATGACAGATAGGATCCACATGTAGAGTATATATGTAAGCTTAACCACTCCCTTGAATTATAAAAGGAGGTGTTAGGAACTTGTTCTCAAAATGCTATAAATTAAAAACAAGGCAACACAAAATGTTAAAGGTTAAGACTCTTCATCCTTCGAAGCATTATTTCCCTTAAGATATAATGATCTTCGGACGAAAGTCATGAATGACATACCTTCATCATCGCAGTATACATTAATAGAAGAAGAAGCATACAGAATATAGAAAACAACATAAGCAATCATATAACATTATTAATTTATTCTCATTATATTATTACCGAAAAGACAGAAATAATATTGAATTACAAATATACCTTCGGCTTGATGGAAGACAAAAGTACAAGTGTGACGCACAAATGAATACAAGTCAGCGTGAAAACTACGGGGTACTGTTTATTTATTTATAGGCACAGAGCGCAGTCTGTGCAAAATTACATTCATGCCCTTCATGTTTACTACTGATATTAGGACAATCTATCGAGAATTAAAAAGCCTTTTCCTTTTTAAGTCGGTTCCTTTTCTGCTACTGAGCCGAAGCTTCCTTGCACATAGCTTCGGAACTGGTTCAACCTTCGTCCCAACCATGCTTTTCATACTGTGGACAACTTCATTCCGATTCCGAAGGCTCATATATTACACTTGGGAAAACATTGTTAATCATGTTTTTGAGGACCTTCGGAAGACGAAGGCCCCCAACAGTAGCCCCTCGCAGTATTAATTTGTTAAGATAACGAATTCAGACTACGACATGGACGAAGGCCTTAAGCCGAAGGTCCGAAAAAACACCTTCCCTTTGCTAGAATAGCAACAGTCAATGACAGACGGGGCCCTCCAATTTGCAGCGCACTGAGCGTATAAATAAGAACTCACACCATCTGCATTTTGATACACTGGTTGTGCCATTTGCTTTATTTTCTCAATTTTATAGCTCTTGCTCACTAGCGCTTGATAGTTTTTCAAGCTCTCTGAGCTTCGGTTTAAAAGACGCGTTTTCTCCGTGTCTGAAGAAAAAATGTCTCAAGGCAAGAAGGTTGCTGCTGAGACGAAGCCGACTGAGGAGGAGAAGCTATTTGAGGAGAAGAAGACTGTCGATCCTTATATTGCTGGATTTGTGGAGTCGATGGCAAAAACAAATACAGAGAAGATTACTAAAAAGATATTGGAAGGCTTATCTGAAGATACTGATGATAGCGATAGCTATGATGTAGAAAGTGGGGACGAAGATTCTGAGGATCGACCTTGGAGGCCAAGTCATTCAATCTTCGGAAAATCAACCATCAAACATAGTCATCTTGAAAATATGAGAGGAAGATACTTTCGGGATATGTCTATTGTTAGGGCTAGCGGCAACAACAACGTCCCTGCTCCTGAGGAGAACGAAGTTGTGATTTTCTGAAGCTTCTTCAAGGCTGGGCTTCGGTTCCCTTTAAGTAAGTTTGTAGTTGAAGTGCTGAAGACCTACCAAATCTTCCTTCATCAGATCACCCCCGAAGCCATAATAAGGATGAGGATTTTTGTCTGGGCAGTAAGGAGCCAAGGGCTAGAGCCAAGTGCGAAGTGCTTCTGCAGTATGCACGAACTTCTGTATGAGACGAAGGCCACAAGTAAAGAACAGTACCATAACAACTTTGGTTGTTATGGATTTATCGCTCGCCCCAACGCAAGCCACCCAGTGCCAACATTTCGGAAGAGATGGCCCGGGGCTTGGATGGAAGAATGGTTCTATGTGAAGAATGATTTGTCAGTGAGGGAAGATATTAAGGAAGTCATTATGCACCCCATTTGGTCCCGCTTCGGCCTTCGAAGGCCAAAGGTCGAAATTGATGACGCCGCCGAAGCGTGTCAGAAGGCCTTCAGTACTGTCTGCTCCTTCATCGGCACAAGAGATTTAGTTTAGGAGCATATAGCATTCAGAGTGTGGCCGCTTGTAGGAAGCTAGGAAATGCCGAAGGAGACCATCACTAAGTCTAGCGAAGGTGATTTGGTCCAACTGATGTATACATTCAGGTTTGGGGATAAATTTGATGAACCAAACGACGACTGGCTGAAGTGCATCGAAGCTACAAGTGATGATTTGCTTGGAGCTTGTTCCAAGACAGAAGACAATGCCTTGTCCGCAACCTTCGGGGGTCAGAATAAGAAAAGGTTGAACGGGGTATTCAATGCTATTGGCTTCGTATACCCTGACTATTGCTACCCTCTGTGAGGGCATGGGGTAAAAAGAAAGATCACTGCTTCTGGAAAGGTTGCCGCTTCAGCCATCATAGCTGACCCGAAAGGCAAGAAGATGAAGGTTCTGACTCACCGGCCGCGATACTTGAATTTGGCAAAGGGGCCTCTTTGGCTGTCAAAGCAAAAGAAACCGCCCGTCCTGCGCAGAGGATTGAAGAGCCGGCTAAAATGCCGAAGGAGCTTTCAATTAGGCTAGTTGAAACGAAGGCTGATAAGGCTGAAGGGCCAGAAATTAAAGAAATGACGAAAATGCCAGAGACTTTGAACCCTTCAACAGAGGCAACAGTGCCGAAGACACAAAAAAGTTTTGCTACAACTCCCAAGAGGAGAAGGATGGCAAATGTGCTAGATGTTGTGTTAGAAACAACAAAAGCCTTGAGTCCTACTCCTTCAAGAAAAATTGCTGAAGCTTCAAAAGTGCACCCCGAAGCTGAAACAAAGCAGGCAGAAGTCGAGGCTGCAACAATTGAAATTGAAACCGAAGCTGGGCCTTCAGAGCCCACTGAGATAGAACCTGCCGTAGTTGAAGAAAAAGCGGCAAAGGAGATTCCGTCTGAAGAGGTTGAAGCTGCTGCTACCAAAGCTTCAAAGGAAAGCATTGATTACATCATCCGTCACGCTTCGGGAAAATAACTTTCTTTAGAAGAAAAGCTAGAAGCACTACTGTCGGGGACCATAATTAGGGGTACCCTCAAGGCTCCTAATTCTCAGCTGGTAACCCCCATCAGCACAAAGCTGCAAAGGCCTGATGGGTGCGATTAAGTCAGGGATCAGTCCATTCGAGGGACACGATCACGCCTCGCCCGAGCCTAGCCTCGGACAAGGGCAGCCGACCCCGGAGGATTTCCGTCTCGCTCGAGGCCCCCCTTCAGCGGCGAACATATTCCCGGCTTGCCCAAGGCCCTGCCTTCGCTAAGAAGCAACCCTGACCAAATCGCCGCACCGACCGACCAAGTCGCAGGAGCATTTAATGCAAAGGTGGCCTGACACCCTTATCCTGACGCGCGCCCCCCAGCCGGCAGAGCCGAAGTGACCGCCGTCACTTCGCCGCTCCACTGACCAGCCTGACAGAAGGACAGCGCCGCCTGCGCTACTCCGACTGCGGTGCCACTTGACAGAGTAAGACTGACAGGCAGTCAGGCCCTGCCGAAGGCACCATAGGAAGCTCCGCTTCGCCCGACCCAGGGCTCGGACTCGGGCTAAGTCCCGGAAGACGGCGAACTCCGCCCGACCCAGGGCTCGGACTCGGGCTAAGTCCCGGAAGACGGCGAACTCCGCCCGACCCAGGGCTCGGACTCGGGCTAAGTCCCGGAAGACGACGATCTCCGCCTCGCCCGACCCAGGGCTCGGACTCGGGCTAAGTCCCGGAAGACGACGATCTCCGCCTCGCCCGACTCAGGGCTCGGATTTGGGCTCGGCCCCAGAAGACGACGAACTCCGCCTCGCCCGACCCAGGGCTCGGACTTGGGCTCGGCCCCAGAAGACAACGAACTCCACCTCGCCCGACCCAGGGCTCGGACTTGGACTCGGCCCCAGAAGACGACGAACTCCGCTTTGCCCGACCCCAGGGCTCGGACTCTGCCCCGGCACCAGCCGGCAATCTCCGCCTCGCCCGACCCGGGGGCTCGGACTCGACCTCGGCTTCGGAGGAGCTTCCACATCGCCCAACCTAGGGCGCAGACCAGCCACGTCAACAGGAGGAGCCATCATCACCCTACCCCGAGCTGACTCGGGCCGCAGGGAACAAGACCGGCGTCCCATCTGGCTCGCTCCGCCAAATAGGCAATGATGGCGCCCCGCATGCTCTGTGACGACGGCGGCTCTCAGCCCCCTTACGGAAGCAAGAGGACGTCAGCAAGGACTCAACCGCTCTGACAGCTGTCCCTCCGTCAAGCTCCATCGCTCCTCCGACGGCCACGACATCACACCAGCTGGGTGCCAAGATCTCTCCGGCTGCCACAACGGCATGTACCTAGGGCGCTAGCTCACCTTTGCTAGACACGTAGCACTCTGCTACACCCCCCATTGTACACCTGGATCCTCTCCTTACGCCAATAAAAGGAAGGACCAGGGCCCTCTTAGAGAAGGTTGGCCGCGCGGGGACGAGGACGAGAACAGGCGCTCGCCGGAGGCCGCTCGCTCCCTCTCCCGCGTGGACGCTTGTAACCCCCTGCTGCAAGCGCACCCGACCTGGGCGCGGGACGAACACGAAGGCCGCGGGATTCCCACCTCTCTCACACCGGTCTCCGGCCGCCTCGCTCTCCCCCCTTCGCGCTCGCCCTCGCGCTCGACCCATCTGGGCTGGGGCACGCGGCGACATTCACTCGTCGGCCCAGGGACCCCCCGGTCTCGGAACGCCGACATTTGGCGCGCCAGGTAGGGGCCTGCTGCGTGTTGACGAACAGCTTCCCGTCAAGCTCCAGATGGGCAGTCTCCAGCAACCTCTCCAACCCGGGACGGTGCTTCGTTTCGGGAGTCTTGAGTTCATGTCCCTCGACGGCAGCTACAACATGATACTCCTTCCACCGCCGTGCGACAACGACAGTGGCGACCGATAACCCGCCCGCCGGCGGCGGAATCGGCGACGTCTTCCCCGCATGGTGGAAGAACAACCTTCGAGCTCACCCCGTCCTCTCCCTCGCCGGCGGAGGAGGAGGCGGGGCAACCAAGGCCAAGCAGGAGACAGCGCCTCGTCGGCTGTCGAGCGAGTCGACGGCCCCGGCACCCCAACGGGGGGCGCACCGGGCGTCGACCTCGCGTTTGAGACGAAGGCGAGCGCCGTCTCCCCGCGACACGCCAAACCCGAGCAAGCGGACGACGCCAGCACGCTCGCGAAAAGCTTGTTGGACGTCACCCTCGTACCTGAGACGACGGCGCAGTCAGTCCCCGACGTGACCTCATCGCCGCCCGTCGACCAAAAGGTACCGACCGATTCCCATCCCACGTCTTTCGGATTCAGCCTCAACCCGCCTAGCGACTTCGCTTTGGCGGGCGCTCTCGTAGAGGCAAGTCAAAACCCTCTGGGGTTTCGTATGCGGTCACCTTGGGACCGGCTGACGGGCGTCTCGACCTACGGGCCCTCTGGGTCCGAGGAAGACGACGAGCCCAGCATCTGTTGGGATTTCTCTGGACTTGGCAACCCCAGTGCTATGCGGGACTTCATGACCGCATGCGACTACTGCCTTTCCGACTGTTCCGACGGTAGCCGTAGCCTCGGCGACGAGGACTACGGCCCAAGTCGCGAATGCTTCCACGTCGATCTAGGGGGTCCCCCCGAAGGCAACCATCTCGGCATGCCGGAGGACGGTGACCTCCCTAGGCCGGTGCCTCGCGTTGACATCCCACGAGAGCTAGCTGTGGTCCCCGTTCAGGCGGGGGGTCATGACCCACAACTCGAGCAAATCCGCGGGGTGCAGGCCAGGCTCGACGAGGGAGCAGGAGCGCTTGAGCCGATCCGTCGGGACGTCGGGCAGGCATGGGCGGGCCAACCTCCGGCCGGAGAAATACGTCATCTACCCTAGGGCTTCCAGCACCGGATCACCGACGATGTCAGGGTCAGGCCACCACCCGCATCCAGTGGGGTCGGCCAGAACCTGGCGGCAGCAGCAATGCTTCTTCGTGCGATGCCGGAGCCATCAACCACCGAGGGGCGGCGAATCCAGGGAGAGCTCAAGAATCTCCTGGAAGGCGCCGCGGTCCGACGGGCCGAGAGCTCTGCCTCCCGAAGGCAGGGGTACCCCTCGGAACCTCATGTCGCGACTTCCCGATTCATGCGGGAAGCCTCGGTCTACACCGGGCGCACGCGCAACGCCGCGCCTGCGGCCCCGGGTCGCCTCGGCAACGAGCACCATCACCGCGACCGTCGGGCCCACCTCGATGAGAAGGTGCGCCGAGGCTACCACCCCAGGCGTGGGGGACGTTACGACAGCGGGGAGGATCGGAGTCCCTCGCCCGAACCACCCGGTCCGCAAGCTTTCAGCCGAGCCATCCGACGGGCGCCGTTCTCGACCCGGTTCCGACCCTCGACTACTATCACAAAGTACTCGGGGGAGACGAGACCGGAACTGTGGCTCGCGGACTACCGTCTGGCCTGCCAACTGGGTGGAACGGACGATGACAACCTCATCATCCGCAACCTCCCCCTGTTCCTCTCCGACACCGCTCGCGCCTGGTTGGAGCACCTGCCTCCGGGGCAGATCTCCAACTGGGACGACCTAGTCCAAGCTTTCGCCGGCAATTTCCAGGGCACTTACGTGCGCCCCGGGAATTCCTGGGACCTCCGAAGCTGCCGACAGCAGCCGGGAGAGTCTCTCTGAGACTACATCCGGCGATTCTCGAAGCAGCGCACCGAGCTGCCCAACATCACCGACTCGGATGTCATCGGCGCGTTCCTCGCTGGCACCACCTGCCGCGACCTGGTGAGCAAGCTGGGTCGCAAGACCCCCACCAGGGCGAGCAAGCTGATGGACATCGCCACCAAGTTCGCCTCCGGCCAGGAGGCGGTCGAGGCTATCTTCCGAAAGGACAAGCAGCCCCAGGGCCGCCCATCGGAATATACTCCCGAGGCGTCAACTCAGCGCGGCGCCAAGAAGAAAGGCAAGAAGAAGTCGCAAGCGAAACGCGATGCCGCCGACGTGGACCTTGTCGCCGCCGCCGAGTACAAGAACCCTCGGAAGCCCCCCGGAGGTGCCAACCTCTTCGACAAGATGCTCAAGGAGCCATGCCCCTATCACCAGGGACCCGTCAAGCACACCCTTGAGGAGTGCGTCATGCTTCGGCGCCACTTCCACAGGGCCGGGCCACCCGCGGAGGGTGGCAAGGCCCGCGACGACGACAAGAAGGAAGATCACCAGGCAGGAGAGTTCCCCGAGGTCCGCGACTGCTTCATGATCTATGGTGGGCAAGCGGCGAACGCCTCGGCTCGGCACCGCAAGCAAGAGCGCCGGGAGGTCTGCTCGGTGAAGGTGGCGGCGCCAGTCTATCTAGACTGGTCCGACAAGCCCATCACCTTTGACCGAGACGATCACCCCGACCATGTGCCGAGCCCGGGGAAATACCCGCTCGTCGTCGACCCCATCATCGGCGACGTCAGGCTCACCAAGGTCCTCATGGACGGAGGCAGCAGCCTCAACATCATCTACGCCGAGACCCTCGGGCTCCTGCGTGTTGATCTATCCTCTGTCCGGGCAGGCGCTGCGCCCTTCCATGGGATCTTTCCCAGGAAGCGCGTCCAACCCCTCGGACAGCTCAACCTTCCCGTCTGCTTCGGAACACCCTCCAACTTCCGAAGGGAGACCCTGACGTTCGAGATGGTCAGGTTCCGAGGACCTACCACGCGGTGCTAGGGAGGCCATGCTACGCGAAGTTCATGGCCGTCCCCAACTACACCGACCAAAGCAACCAAGTTAGCCGAGAAGACTCGCTGGACCAGCTGGAGGAGGCTCGGGACAAGGCCTTGCTACACTCGGCGCGGTACCAGCAATCCCTGCGACGCTACCACGCCCGAGGGATCCGGTCCCGAGACCTCCAGGTGGGCGACCTGGTGCTTCGGCTGCGACAAGACGCCCGAGGGCGGCACAAGCTCACGCCTCCCTGGGAGGGGCCTTCGTCATCGCCAAGGTTCTGAAGCCCGGAACGTACAAGCTGGCCAACAGTCAAGGCGAGGTCTACGGCAACGCCTGGAACATCCAACAGCTACGTCGCTTCTACCCTTACGATGTTTTCAAGTTGATCCTATACCTCGCACCCACGCAAAGTTTAGTCATCAAGGAAGGGTCGGCCTCGCCTCGGCAAAGCCCGACCCTCCCTCGGGGGCTAAAAGGGGGGAACCCCCTCCGCGTCAAGATTGAGGGACCTCTTTGCGTCCAAGATTTTCAATCAAAAAAGCTTTTGCGTTCCCCCGGCTATGTCGGAAGCAAGGCCCCAAGGAGCGAACGCGGGTGCATGTAAGTGGCAAGGCCGACTGAGCCGAGGGACTCCTACGCCTCCGGGTTAGGAACACCTCACTCGTCACCCACCGCGAAAAGTGACCCCTACTTGGGGAAACCACCCTGTTACTAACAAGCGAAGCCGGACACGCAAAATAAAAAGGAAAGGAGTACGACTTCATGCAACGGTAACAAAGTGTTCAGGCCTCAGCGGCCGCAGAAGGACACACGTGCATCCGACAGAAACTGTTCCAACAGAGTTAGGCGTTGCCTTGGGAAGGAGCCGCACCTTCGGCTTCATCCCCACCATCGGCAAAGTCCATCCCAGCTTCCGGTGACGGCGCAGGTGGGAGGATCTCTGCCTCAAAGGTGGTCGCCAGCACTGCGCTCGGACCCGCGGCGGCCGCATCGAGCCTCTGGACTTCTGCCAGGGCGGCTTCATCTTCGTCGGGAAGGCAATACCCCTCGCTAACCCGCTCCAGGTCCACAACATAGTGGGAAGCGAGTACGGCGAAGGCCCGCCTGACGCTGTGGTGTAACGCCTCGCGGAGTCTGCCGCGCACATAATCGCCCAAGACTTGAAGGCGACTTCGAGGGGAGCTTCCTGAGGGGACGTCGCCAGAGCCAAGGACCCGGTAAACGTCCAAGACGGCCTCGAACATGGCCGCGTGGTCGGTTTCCCTCTGCTCGGCCGCCCCGGCAAGCGCCTCGGCAAGCGCCTTGGCGGACTCATCGAGGGCGGACTCGAGCTCTGCGAACAGCCAAAGGAAGGATCTCAAACACAAGCAGAGGAAACAAGCAGAAACGAAAACCGAAGATGGCCAAGGCGTACCTCCGGCTTGGGCACGCTGCTCCGAGGCTGCGACCTGTGCTACGGCTAGGTCGACCGCAAGGGTTTCGGCCCGGCTTTCGGCCTCGGCAGCCCGGCCCCGAGATTGGTCCCGCTCCTTGACGACCCGGTCGAACTCCGACTGCTGTCGTTGCGCTTCTGCGCGCGCCGCGGCCGCCTCCACGCGCGCTGCTGCCGCCTCGGCTCTCAGATCGGTGCAGAGCAACCGAAGGTCCGCCACCTCAGCACCCTGCTGAGAGAGGCGCGCAGTAGCCCCGGCAAGCGAGGTCCTCAGGGATCGCAGCGAGCCCCAGACGTCGACCTCGCGGCGGATGAACGACGACTTGGCGTCGCTCCAATCCGTCAGATCCTGAGGGAAGGAAACGGGGCGTCACGAAAGACGCCTTGGTCACGAAAGAGAAAAGGTATGCCTGAAACCGTTACCTGGAGGATTTTGGGGACGTCCCTGCAGAAAACCTCCAGCGACGACCGGAGCGACCCCACCGTTGCTTCGGCACACTCGCGGAGCTCGTCCCAGGACTGGTCCTCCCGCTCATCGTCGAGAACGAAGCCGGGATCCGAGGCCTCACGGGTCCGGAACCGGAGCAACTGGCGCCGGCCCTCGGAGCTCCGCCGCACAGCGACGAGGCTGCCGCCCGGCGGGACGGATCGCGCCTCCACGCCCCCCTCTTCCGAGGCACCGAGCGCCGACACCTCAGCCGTCTCGATATCGGCAGCAGCCGGTCGCTCCCCGACTGGGACGGCGGCGACTTCAGTAGCGACAGGTGCCGGCATCGCCGGCACGTCCGGTGGGCCTGGGGCCACGTCCGCGTCAGCCGCCACCCCTATCACAATGGCCGCCCCAGCAGAAGCGCCAGCCTCGGGAACCCGCTCCACGGTGACCGGTGCCGCCTGAGCCCCCTGCTGTGGAGCGCCTTGCGAGAAGGTCACCTGAACGGCAAGGCCCGGAGCGGCGCTGGCCGTGCAAGCCGGTGTCGTCTTAAGGGCCTTCCGGGGCGCCAGGTCAGTCAGCCCATGGCTTCGCTTGCTGAGAAAAAAAGAAAAATCACGGCCGGGACATACGAATGAAAAGCCAGGACGAAGACATTCCAGGATACTCACCTGCTCCGGGCCATGATCAACCGTGCCTGGGGGGAGGTCTCTCGGATCTCGACCCCCGGAGCCGCCACCGAGGTCCGCTTCGCCGGCAGCTTCGGCATCACCCTCGCTTTGGGCGCCCTGGACGCCTGGGAGGCGGGCTGCTCAGGCACTGCCACGACGACCTGGGGGTCGCTCCCCTGCGCTGCCAGCGTGGGCGGCGGCTCTCGGGGAGCATACGCCCCGGCCTGGCTCCCCGGGGTCGCCTCAGCTCCTCCAGCCGAGGGGTCAAGCACCCTCTCGGATTGTCCCTGCTCCTCGGGCCGGGACCCCGGCGTCCCGACTCCGAGGACTGACGGCATCAACCCGCTCGGGGGCTGGTTAGATGGCTCCTAGCCTAACCCCAAGTCGGGACTGAGGCCAAGGCGGGCAGCCATGTCGTTTTCCTCGTCATCATCTTCATCATCGTCATCATCGCCGGGCGTTTCCGGCGACGGCTCCCTCGGGAGCCCCTCCCTCTCCTGCCGGCGACGAAGCTTTTCCAAGGCGTCCCGAGCCCGCCTCCGCTCACGGGCCCAGGCCTTCTCCGCGTCCTTCTTTTTCTTCTTCTCCTCCGCGGCGACCCGCCGCGCTGCTCGGACCGCCGCATCTTGCGGGACCCATGGCAGGGAAGACTTGTGCCACCCTACCTCCTGAAGACGGGTGGAAATCCCGACCTTAGAAACCAGGGGCAATCCGACGCAAGAAGAAAGAAGGAGTGGACACTCACTAGAGTCACGCACCCTTGGTCAGGGCGCATCAAAGAGCTGGGAGAAGGCGCTGGGGTCCGGTTTCCCCAACGCAACGGACACCTGCCCGTGGAGGACGTCGAGGGGAAGAGGATCAGAGGACATCCGCGAGCCCTCCAAGTCCGCCTCCGGTGTCATTTCCCAAAGCAGCAGCCGTCGCTCCGCCAAGGGAAGCACCCTCCGGCGGTGGATGGCGGCAATCACCCCTGCAGCGGTGAGTCCCCCCTTCCGCAACGCCTCTAAGGCCTTGAGGAGGGGTTCGAGGTTCTTCTGTCTTTCGTGAGGGGTCTCGTGGCGCCAAGCATTAGCGGCGGCGGTGACTACTCGCTGAGAGAACGGCGGAAGCAACTCGCCGTCATTCCGGAGGTAGAACCACCGGCGCTGCCACCCCTTGTTCGAGGACGCGAGGATGGCGGGAATATACAGCGACGCCCGCGACTGCCTCAGCAGGAGGGTGCAGCCGCCGGCCCGCACCGCTGCGTGGACCTTCCTCTCCCCCGTCGGCGAGGCAAAAAGCTCCGCGAAAAAGAGATGGGTCCACAGATCCCAATGGGGGGCAATCCCCAAGTACCCCTCGCACACCGCTACGAAGATGGTGGCCTGTGAGATGGAGTTGGGGCTGAGGTTGTGCAACTCCACCCCATAGTGGTGCAGGATCGCCCGCATGAAGCGGCTCGCCGGCACACCAAATCCCCGCTCGTGGAAGGAGACGAAGCTCACGATGTACCCCGGCGGCGGGGATGGAGCGGCTCCGCCCACGGGGGGAATCCATTCCGGTCGCTGCTCATCGGTGAGAGGGCGAAGTAAACCCTCGCCAACAAGATCTTCCAGATCACTCGCCGTCACCGTGGAGAAAGGCCATGGGTCGCGCGGCGAGATGATGGTCAGCCGGTCAGCCATCGCCGAGCGGAAGGGGTGGCGGCGCAAGGGACAGGGAGGGCGGTTTCCTTTTCTCTGGCTAAGTCTCTCAGGCTGCGAAAAACCTAAGAGGGAGACGGGAAGCGGAGCAAAGAACCATCGCTAGACCCTCTCCCGAGTATATGAAGACCAAGGCGCGACCGGTTCAAACGTTCCGCCCGGACCGGACGTGGGATTCAAAAATGCGAAGCGAAACAGCCGTCCCTCGAACGGCTCGCGCACGCGCAGCGGTCGCTCCTCCAACCACTCGCCCCGTCGCATTAACTCCGCGGCGGGACACGCGGCGCCTCTGGCAGGAGAAGCGGGCGACGCTTCGCCTTCGCCATAATGACCGCATCCAAAAAGGTACGCCGCATCATTCGATTTCGTATCCTTTTCCGTTTTTCCTCTTTCTCTCTCTTGCAACAGGGACCGGGAAAGGGGGATACCCCAAAAAGGATCCTTCCCCGAGAAGGAACCAGGCTCCGAGCCCCCCTATTGATCAGAGGTTCGAAGGCTGGCCCCCCCGGAAGGGTTCAACAGCCGCCTCAGATCGCGTGGGCCCTACACCCACTACTGGTCAGAGGTTCGAAGGCCGGCCCCTCGAAAGGGTTCAACGACCGCCTCAGGCTACTCGGGCTCCGCGCCCAATACTGATCAGGGGTTCGAAGGCTGGCCCCTGAAGGGTTCACAGCTGCCTCAGACGCCGAGCGAGGGATGACCATGGGTACGTTCGATACATAACCAAGGCTCGGGCTGTGCTCCTGAGGTACCCTAGGACATTTCCGAGACCGGCGGGAACGATCTTGTAACGGAATCCCATCAGAGGGAGGCATCGAGCCCTCGGACCCCGTCGCCAGGGGACCGGGTCCGGCAGATCACCCGCAGGTACTTTTGGGCGTGCCTCTGGGCCCCTAGCCGACCCCTAACGAACGGGGCACGGACGTCCACTCGGATCACCCGCTTGCAGCTCAACGGAGACACCATGTTCGGTGCCCATCGAGGGCAACATGGCGCTTTCCCCCCCTCCTCCTTGCGGAAAGGCGACGCAGGGGCGTATGTAAAAAAGCCGAGTCTGTCCCTGATCACCCTCTCGCCCTGTGCAGAGGCTCGGGGGCTGCTCTCGCAAACCCGGCTCCGGCCGAACCGTTGACAGCGTCAACATACCAGCCCGAGAACTTGGGACCCGACCGTACACCCGGGCTACGGCCAGCTCGCATGAGGGAACGACCAGACCAGCCGATGCATTACGCGAGGCATTAAGACCTCGAAGGAGTGAAACCACTCCTCCGAGGCCTTGGGGGCTACACCCGACGGGTGCGCTCGCGCGCACCCACCGGAACAAAACGCAAC
The DNA here is from genome assembly GCA_029449295.1 of Zea luxurians. Lineage (NCBI taxonomy): Eukaryota > Viridiplantae > Streptophyta > Magnoliopsida > Poales > Poaceae > Zea > Zea luxurians. The sequence continues at coordinate 121,937,062 of JAOPSE010000009.1, forward strand.
CGAGAAAGGCTGGTCCCCTTGCAAAAAAGTGCGACGAAAGCGTCCAAGCGAGTGCAAACACTCCCTTCGAGGCTCGGGGGCTACTGTCGGGGACCATAATTAGGGGTACCCTCAAGGCTCCTAATTGTCAGCTGGAAACCCCCATCAGCACAAAGCTGCAAAGGCCTGATGGGTGCGATTAAGTCAGGGATCAGTCCATTCGAGGGACACGATCACGCCTCGCCCGAGCCTAGCCTCGGACAAGGGCAGCCGACCCCGGAGGATTTCCATCTCGCCCGAGGCCCCCCTTCAGCGGCGAACATATTCCCGGCTCGCCCGAGGCCCTGCCTTCGCTAAGAAGCAACCCTGACCAAATTGCCGCACCGACCGACCAAGTCGCAGGAGCATTTAATGCAAAGGTGGCCTGACACCCTTATCCTGACGCGCGCCCCCCAGCTGGCAGAGCCGAAGTGACCGCCGTCACTTCGCCGCTCCACTGACCAGCCTGACAGAAGGACAGCGCCGCCTGCGCCACTCCGACTGCGGTGCCACTTGACAGAGTAAGACTGACAGGCAGTCAGGCCCTGCCGAAGGCACCATAGGAAGCTCCGCTTCGCCCGACCCAGGGCTCGGACTCGGGCTAAGTCCCGGAAGACGGTGAACTCCGCCCGACCCAGGGCTCGGACTCGGGCTAAGTCCCGGAAGACGACGAACTCCGCCCGACCCAGGGCTCAGACTCGGGCTAAGTCCCGGAAGACGACGATCTCCGCCTCGCCCGACCCAGGGCTCGGACTCGGGCTAAGTCCCGGAAGACGACGATCTCTGCCTCGCCCGACTCAGGGCTTGGATTTGGGCTCGGCCCCAGAAGACGACGAACTCCGCCTCGCCCGACCCAGGGCTCGAACTTGGGCTCGGCCCCAGAAGACGACGAACTCCGCCTCGCCCGACCTAGGGCTCGGCCCCAGAAGACGACGAACTCCGCTTCGCCCGACCCCAGGGCTCGGACTCCGCCCCGGCACCAGCCGGCAATCTCCGCCTCGCCCGACCCGGGGGCTCGGACTCGACCTCGGCTTCGGAGGAGCTTCCACATCGCCCAACCTAGGGCGCAGACCAGCCACGTCAACAGGAGGCGCCATCATCACCCTACCCCGAGCTGACTCGGGCCACAGGGAACAAGACCGGCGTCCCATCTGGCTCGCTCCGCCAGATAGGCAATGATGGCGCCCCGCATGCTCTGTGACGACGGCGGCTCTTAGCCCCCTTACGGAAGCAAGAGGACGTCAGCAAGGACTCAACCGCTCCGATAGCTGTCCCTCCGCCAAGCTCCATCGCTCCTCCGACGGCCACAACATCACACCAGCTGGGTGCCAAGATCTCTCTGGCTGCCACAACGGCATGTACCTAGGGCGCTAGCTCACCTCCGCTAGACACGTAGCACTCTGCTACACCCCCCATTGTACACCTGGATCCTCTCCTTACGCCTATAAAAGGAAGGACCAGGGCCCTCTTAGAGAAGGTTGGCCGCGCGGGGACGAGGACGAGAACAGGCGCTCGCCGGAGGCCGCTCGCTCCCTCTCCCGCGTGGACGCTTGTAACCCCCTACTGCAAGCGCACCCGACCTGGGCGCGGGACGAACACGAAGGCCGCGGGATTCCCACCTCTCTCACGCCGGTCTCCGGCCGCCTCGCTCTCCCCCCTTCGCGCTCGCCCTCGCGCTCGACCCATCTGGGCTGGGGCACGTGGCGACATTCACTCGTCGGCCCAGGGACCCCCCGGTCTCGGAACGCCGACAACTACATTATGCCCAACAATTGAAATATCCGAAGGGGGCGTTAGTGTTTAATGGTAGTGGGGAAGGAGATTTTTTGTACTATCTCTCGGATAATAAAGAGACATCCGTTTGCCGGGAGATAGGTAGAAGCATCGGATTCCCGAAGCTAGAAGACGGTCTTTCGATCTTGTCGAAGGATGAGCTTGCTGATAGCTTAGCATATAATAGCATAAAGTTATAAAAGCTAATTTTGTATTTGAAAAATGAAAAATTTTATTTACTTAATTATGTCTTCCTCTTGTAGGGCTTAATTCTTAGTAATACACTAAGGGCTCAGAAAAACATTGAAGATGAAGGATACACAATGGCTCTGAACAACCTTCGTTCAGAGGTAATTGAATTAAGGAACGAGGGTCTTGAAAAAGATAAAATTTTGATTTCATTAGTAAACAAGGTGAAAGAGGATGAAGCTAGTTTCAAGGCTCAAGACAAAATCCAGAAGAATGAAATCGAAGACCTTCAGAAATAGTTGGCAGAGGCCAAAGAAAAATGCGCTTTCGAAGAAGCTAACCGAGAGGCCAGTGAATATTGGAAAAACTATTTAGAGAAAATAGTTGAAGAACTTCGCGCATCCAAAGAAAGATGTTTTGAAAAATCTTTGGGCTACGCGAAGAAGATAAAGGCTAGCTTCGCCAACGTGGGCGCCTATTCTAACGAAGATAACTTCATACGAGGCAACCCTGAAGGTGTGATCAAATGGATAAGTGGAGAAGCCGAAGCTTTCGAAGAAATCTTAAGTGATCGCGGGGATGTCTACGCGTTCTCCGGCGCAAGGGGAATTTCAGCCATCCTGGAGAAGGCGGGATGCGACCATGTCAAGACCCTGGCCCAGGCTGAAGCTACCTTTTCCATGGATGACACAAAGGATCCCTTAACTGAAGCAAGTTTAATGGGCGGGAAATTTTACAATGACATCTGGGTAAATGGTGGCCAAGAGATGGCTCACAAAATTATGAAGAAAAGCGAGAAAGACATCCATGACGCCCGAGTTCAAGCAAAATAGGCTGAAGAAGCTGTAGAGCACGAGAGACGCATAGGTATTGTTTTGCGACATCTAGCTTTTGTGACGGAACCTCCCAAGTAATTAGGCCCACCTACAGTTGTCCTTGTCCAACGGACTTCAGACAACCCTGTAGGTGCCCCTGAACTACTTGATAAGTTCGGTATCTTTCCTTACCTTACCAGGAACGATTCACCCGTCTTGCAGACATTACAGAACATCGGAGATAAAGAATTGCGGAAGCGATTACATAATTCACATTTATTTAAAAGCAAGCACAAGTTGTTTTATTACAGACCAGAACTAAAAGCGAGTGCTGAGTAGTAATATTATACAAACCAAGGGAGGCAAAAACTCCTCCCGAGAAGATTTAAGTAAAAGTTCTATATGGAGGACCAAGTCCTCCCGCACTTCAGTCTTGGGTTTCTTCTTTGGGAACCACCTTGGCACAAAAGCAGCAGAAATCTGCTACTTCCTCACCTAAAACAACGAAGGGATAAACCCTGAGTATGGAATTACTCAGCAAGACTTGCCCGACAAAAGAAAAGACTCTCAAGGGTATGCTGGCTTTTAGGGAGTCAAGGTAAGGCTTCTCAATACTCAAAGACTCTGTTTTGCATAAATGCTTACTAAAGTGGATCCTTAAAAATCCAATTTTATTTGACCAGTTAAGTTCAATTACCTGCAACTAGAGTTCTTTCTACCCTAGTTCAATCACTGGTCCTGCACTAGCCAATTTCTTAACAAATATCCATCATCTTCAGTGGAATGCTACGTGTAGAGCAGTGACCAAGTCTTCATAACCGCGAAGGTACGGCGATCCGAATCGATTATACTCAGCTGAGGATCTCCAATCACACGACATATGTAGCACTTAACCCTTGCATATGTCAACCCGCCACCAGGGTTCTTAAGGCCGGATCAGGTTCACGCAAACCGAGAGCACAGATACACCACCGTCCAGCCTCTTGCCACGGAGGGTACACGCTACTCTCGCCACCGCTCCACGCCCATTTCGTGTTATCTTATTCCGGCCTTAGTCTGCCCGAGGCAAGGCTTACCCATGACGAGGCATGTGACCAGTTAAAGGGTCCTCGATCATCAAGCCTACATCGAGACGGTCCTTAATCGACTCAGACGGAGACACTACACCGAGACTCTCTTCTCGTGCAAGTCACCCGCCCGGTCTCAGCTTAATCATTTAATCCCAAAAACTTGGTACCTGGCAGAGGTACATCTTTTCCGATGTTGAACCCATCATGGCCATGATGGATTCACCATCAAGTTTTATTTTCGAAAACAACCCTCCCATTTTGCCAAACATCTTTTGTAAAACAAATCCTTTTGTTTTTCTAAGCAATACTAAGCATAGTAAAACCTCTTTGTAAAACAGGGTTTCAAGGAGGGTAATCAAGATCAAGGAAGATAATGCGGGAATTGTTTAATCAATCAACTCCTATCACCTAATGCAGCAAGCAAGTGAGAAAGATTTTAAAAACATCAAGGGAGGTGGCAAATGCACCGGGGCTTGCCTTTGTTATCAGGTGAGTCCTGCTCGGATCCACAAATATCGAAATAAAAGCAGTTGCCTGCTTCAGGATCTGAGGATGGTGGTATCCCTTCTTCAGTGACTTCTTCTTCTTCTTCGTGTTCTAACATAACCATATATATGCATAAGAATGGATGCCATGGGATGCTCATGAGGATGCAAAGATAATATGAACTTATTATCTAAGTCTTGAGTACAACTTTCCTTCACGGTACTCCGAGAACCTAGGGTTTCCGGAGTCAGTAAAGGAGTTCATAGGGCAGGGGGGGTGGTTTTGGGGTTTAGTGATCAAACAAGGTCCAAATCAACCCAAATTCTACCCAAGGCTTCTAAATATTGGTTTAAGTGCCCGTAAAAAGTTTGGGCATTTTTGGACTTACCAATTATTTTCTAAAAATCCATAACTAATACTTTTAACTACTTTAAATACCCTAAAATTTCTTATTTCCACCAAAAATCACCAAACTATTTTTACTAAATACTAGGGAAAATAACAAGCCTAGGAAAATTAGTTTCACAATTTTAGCATTTTTCTACATTTTTCTTCATATTTCTAAAGCTTTATTGAAAAAGAAAAAGGAAAAGGCTGAACAGGACTGGGCCAGTTCTAGCCCAGTCGGCCCAACCCAGAGTGGAAACGCGCCCGCGCGCCCCCGCGCCCTGGCAGCCTTACAGAAAGGCCCCTGTTTTCTTGAATATCCCGACAAAGCCCAAAGCACTATTTAACACAGCCGCTGACAATTTCAAAGACACCCTCGTACTTCTATCTATTCTCGGTTTGTAGTCCCCGACGACGGTGAACGTGGCCGCGCTCCGGTGAGCCACTGTACCGGCCGAACGGGTCCATGACCGGCGCTCCCGAGTAGCGGAAATGAAATAGGACCCGTCCTAACCCCTTTCCCCAACCCAATTTCACTAATGGTCAAATATGGAGCTCTGGCCACGGTGGCCGTGAGCATCGTGGCAAGACAGCCGTGTTCCCGGCGATGGGTGGTGGTCCGGTTCGATTGGAAGGGTCGGAGAGCATCACCCATACGTAAGTATGCTAGAACAGAGATGAAAAAGGAATGAGCAGACCTTGGGACGGCTGGCCGCGGTGAGGGTGTTTTTGCGGTGGCGGAAACCGAATTGGGGAAACTGTGAAATTCAAGCTCTCAGGTGAACGATTGAGGACGATATCTGGTGGCTGGGTGCGTGATGACCTTGCGGAGCTCACGGTGGCTTCAATTTATAGGGAAGCTAAGCGGTGGTGCCCAATTCTGAGTAGAGAGACCGGCGGTCGAGACGAAGGGTGAGTCACTGGTGGCCGCGCAACGTGGCTTTTACCGTGGCGGCACCTCCGGCGATCACCGGATATGTGTAGCACGGTTAGCCGCGACGTGGTAAAGCGTCAGGACACGCGGCGGGCGGCAGTGATGGCTCAACGGCGGCGGAAATCTATCCGGGTGACCGATGAGCAAGGGGAGGGGGTACGACGACTAGCCGGAATAGTTTACTGACCGGGCTTATCCACGGCGATGGTCACTGGGTGCTATCCGATCAACCCGAGCACGAATCGAAGCGGCGGCGGCACGAATCGCGGCGGAGGGAGTCATCGGCGGCGAGGATAGTCGCGCTAGCGACCTGATCCACTCGGGTTACTGTACCATGGGGAAATGGTATTCAGACAGCCTGACAGTCATAGTTTAGGACCAATTTTCTCTAAAGTTTCTCTAGTAACTTGCTCCACTCTCTGTAGCAAAGTTTCAGAGCTACAAACCAGCTACAATTCGACTATAGAGGTTGAACTCATTTGAGCACTGGATCAAGGTTCAATTCACACTCAAAGTTGACCCGGTTACACTGAAAAGCTGAATTTCAGAATGAATCCAGCCTGACAGCCAAGGTTTGAGTATGATTATCTCCAAATTTTTCTTAACAACTGAGCTCACATCCTTAAGCAAAGTTGTTCTCCTATAATTGGGCTACAAACTTGTTGTGGTCACTTTGGGCAAAAACCCTATGCTTTGAAAGTTACAAAGCCCCAAAGTTGAGCCAATATTACTGAAATTTCAGACTTAGTATAGAATTCAAATGAGGTCCATTTTGCAATTGAGTCCAAAACTTAGGGTTTGGCTTTCAAGTCTACATATTTGTGAACCAAAGGACTTAAGAAACTTATTTGACTTAGTTTTTGCACTTTAGTCCAAAAGTGGACTAATTTTGCACATAAGCCCCTAGGGTTTGGTTTTAGAGCTTTCCAGGGTTCCAATTAGGGTTTTTAGTATCCCAGGGGTATAAATGAGATTCAACTTTGTTTTTGGGGATATTTAATAACTATTACCCTAAAATATTTGGATTTTCTCAAGTTGGGTTAAGTTTTACCCCTTTAATCCCTGTTTAGGGTAAAGCTTCCCATCCAGGGTCCTATTTGCAAAATCCTTAAAACAGTACAACTTGTTTAAAATTTTTGCCTAATGAATGCACTCTAGGTGTATCAAACATATGCAATGCCAATGTTATGATGTCATGCTCAAGTTTTAGTTATAGTAACACCAGGAGTGTTACATCCTTCCCCCCATAAAAGAATCTCGTCCCGAGATTTAAAGTCCTAGGGTGAGTAATGGAAAAGGAAATGTGTCATGTTTTTATTTCCTCATTTCTGGTACAAGGCAGGGTGGTGTGGGATTCACTCCTTTATTGCAATAACTATATACACTTTACAAATTACATGAGGCTAGAAAGCCTGGGAAATTCTTATTCAAGAAGTCTTGAGTTTCCCACGTAGCCTCTTCCTCAGAATGTTGGTTCCATTGTACTTTATAGAATTTGAGAGTCTTTCTCCGGGTAACCCTGTCCTTTTGATCCAGAACTCGAATAGGATGTTCCGAGTACGTTAAGTCTGGTTTCAGGACAACATCTGTCACTTCAATGGTTCGATCGGGAACCCGTAGACACTTCTTCAATTGCGATACATGGAACACATTATGTACAGCAGACAATGTTTCGGGAAGTTGAAGTCGATACGCCACTGGCCCATATCTTTGAAGAATAGGAAATGGACCAATGTACCTGGGTGCAAGTTTTCCCTTTACCCCGAAACGCGATACTCCCTTCATTGGTGAAACCTTTAAGTAGACGTAGTCTCCTTCTAAGAAGTATAAGGGCATTCGCCGTTTGTCTGCATAACTCTTCTGACGAGCTTGTGCTTTCTTTAGATTATGAATAATTTTCTGAACCTTATCCTCGGTTTCTTTCACTAGATCAGGTCTAAAGAAGCACCTCTCACCAGGTTCAGACCAGTTTAGCGGAGTCCGACACCGTCGTCCATATAAAGCTTCAAAGGGTGCCATCTGGATACTGTCTTGATAGCTATTATTATATGAAAACTCCGCCAAAGGTAAACATTCATCCCATTTCTGTGAGAAATCCAGGACACATGCCCGCAACATATCTTCAAGTATCTGATTCACTCTCTCAGTTTGTCCACTGGTTTGAGGATGATAGGCCGAACTGTGGAGTAACTTAGTACCCAGGGATTTATGAAGTTCTTCCCAAAATTTAGATACAAATTGTGGCCCACGATCCGACACTATAGTCTTTGGAACACCATGCAAACTGAGAATACGGGCGATGTACAAATCCGCATAGGTAATGACGGGATATTTTACTTTGACAGGGAGGAAGTGGGCGATCTTGGTAAGTCGATCAATGATAACCCAAATAGAGTCATATCCTTTTGCGGTCCTGGGCAATCCCACAATGAAGTCCATGCTTATGTCTTCCCATTTCCATGTTGGTATTGGTAATGACTGCAATGAACCGGCAGTTTTCATGTGTATGGCCTTGACACGTCTGCAAGTGTCACACTTAGCCACATAGCGTGCAATTTCAATTTTCATCTTCGTCCACCAGTAGTACTGCTTTAGATCATGGTACATCTTAGTGCTTCCCGGATGAATAGAATAGCAACTAAGATGCGCTTCATCTAAGATTTGCTGGCGGAGTTCTTCATTCTTTGGCACTACTATGCGGTTGTTAAACCATAACACACCTTGATCATCTTCCTTGAAACATTTGGCTGTTCCAGCCCTTATCTTCTCTCGTATGTGCTTCATACCCAGATTATCCTTTTGAGCATCAATTATCTTTTGCAGAATGATTGACTCAAGCTTTAGCTGATTTAGAGTCCCGTGCTGGATTATCCCCAGGTTTAGCTTCTCCATTTCTTGACATAAAGTGCTCTCGGAGGTCTTTGCCATAAGACAGTGGCAGGAAGTCTTACGACTCAATGCATCTGCCACCACATTGGCCTTGCCTGGGTGATAATGGATCTCTAGTTCATAGTCTTTAATGAGCTCAAGCCATCGTCTTTGCCTCATATTTAACTCTGACTGGGTAAAGATGTACTTCAAACTTTTATGATCTGTATATATGTGACAGATATTTCCCAGCAGATAGTGACGCCATATTTTCAGGGCATGAACCACAGCAGCTAGCTCCAGATCATGAGTTGGATAATGCTCCTCATGTCGGCGCAACTGCCTTGAAGCATACGCAATTACTCGGCCTTCTTGCATCAGTACACAGCCGAGCCCACTGCCAGATGCATCACAATATACATCAAAAGGCTTAGTGATGTCCGGTTGAGCCAATACCGGAGCAGTGGTTAGTAATGTCTTCAATTGCTCAAAGGCTTCATTACACTTAGAAGACCAATTGAATTTAATATCATTCTTCAATAAACTTGTGATTGGCTTCACAAGCTTAGAAAAATCGGGTATGAATCTGCGATAATATCCAGCTAGTCCAAGAAAACTCCGGACCTGGTGAACAGTGGTTGGAGGTTTCCATTCCAGAATATCTTTGACCTTGCTAGGATCTACCGCAATTCCTTTAGCTGATAACACGTGCCCCAAAAATTGAATTTCCTCCAGCCAGAACGCGCACTTGCTAAACTTGGCATACAACTGATGTTCCTTCAGACGTGTCAATACAATCCGTAGATGCTGGGCGTGCTCCTCTTCATTTTTAGAGTATATTAAGATATCGTCGATGAAGACCACGACGAACTTGTCTAACTCGGGCATGAACACCGAGTTCATCAAATAGGTGAAGTGGACAGGAGCATTTGTGAGCCCGAAAGACATTACCAAGTATTCAAACAATCCATACCGCGTAGTAAATGCGGTTTTCGGTATATCCTCGGGCCGAATACGGATTTGGTGATAGCCCGACCTGAGATCAATTTTGGAAAATACCCTTGCCCCAGTCAGTTGATCAAATAATATGTCGATCCTTGGAAGAGGGTACTTATTCTTGATGGTGACCTCATTCAGGGGTCGATAATCCACGCACATCCGCAAGGTTTGATCCTTCTTCTTCACAAAGATGGCGGGGCAACCCCATGGGGACGAGCTTGGCCGGATAAATCCCTTATTCAGTAGATCTTGTAATTGAATCTTCAATTCTGCCAACTCATTAGGGGGCATACGGTACGATCTTCGGGAGATGGGGGCCGTACCGGGCTTTAGCTCAATTACGAATTCTACATCTCTTTCAGGGGGTAGTCCAGGCAAATCTTCCGGAAATACATCTGGAAACTCACATACTACCGGAATGTTCTTGATCTCCGGTACAATAGCTTCATATATCCTACCAGAAGCTTTGGCTGGATTGGTCACGGGGAGAGACAAAAGAATTTCTTCTTGATTATAGCTCAACCTGACGGTTCTGAGTTCAGTGTTGAGAATTGCCTTGTGTTGGGTTAACCAATTCATACCCAAAATTACATCTATATCCTGGCCTCTTAGAACAATCATGTTAGCAGGAAAGTTCCGTCCGGCCATTGTTACTGGCACTTCATAGGCCACTTCTCTAGTAAAAATATGTCCCCCAGGTGAATGAATTTTAAATCCCTCTTTTGATTCATGACATGCAATGTGATGTTGCTCCACAAATTTCTTGCTAATGAAGGTATGCGAAGCACCAGAATCAAAAAGAATAATTGCAGGGTGACTGGCCACGGGAAACGTACCCATCATCACCGGCTCTCCTTCCGGTGTAGTGGCCACTTGAGTGTAATATACACGCCCCGTTTTCTTGGTATTTCTCCCCACAGCATTTCCCTTGGGCTGAGTGGATTTCCCAGTTCCTTGCTGAGCATTGGATTGATTTTGCTTGGGGTATGGGCAGTCTTTGATAAAATATCCTGACTTGCCACAGTTGAAACACCCAGTTGAAGAGCTGGGCAAGGCGGGGAATCGAGTGCCTGGGGCACCCGGCTGATTTGGGGAAGTGGAGGTATTGTTGGGGCGGATAATAATGGGCTGTTTGAAAGGGAATGCTGGTGGACGGGAAAAAGTACGGTTTTGGCTAGAAGGCCGGATGACGAACCGTTGCCTCTTCGCCTGGCCCTGATTAGGCCTCTCACCACTGAATCCCTTATTCTTCCCAGAACTTGCGTATTTTGCTTCCACAGATAAGGCTGTACTGACAGCCTTTCCATATGTGAGATCAATACATGTGGCCATCTTTCGCTGCAACCGGTCATTTAGACCTCTCATAAAACAGTTCTTTTTCTTCAAATCAGTATTCACCTGGTCAATGGCATACTGCGACAGGTGATTAAACTTGTTAAGATACTGATTGATGGTGTCTCCTCCTTGTTTCAGCTTCATGAATTCCTCTTGTTTCATATGCAGCACCCCTTCCGGTATGTAGTGCTCACGGAAGGCTGCTTTAAATTCTTCCCAGGTGATTTGATGGTTGTCAGGTTGGATAGCCACAAAATTTCCCCACCAAGTACTGGCAGGGCCACGGAGTTGCTGTGCCGCGAACAATGGCTTCTGCGTTTCAGAACAACGAAGAAGACCAAACTTCTATTCGATGACCCGTATCCATTCGTCAGCTTCCAGTGGGTCTTCTGCTTTGGTGAATAAAGGTGGACGAGTTTCCGAGAAATCCAAGTAAGTAGTTTCGCGAGGGCCTTGCTGAAAACCTCTTCCTGCCTGCTACTGGAACTGCTGCTGACCCGCCATTTCCCTAAGGAAGCGGGTATTGTCTGCGGTGGCATTCACCAAGGCGGCAATCGCCTCGGCTAGCGTGGGTGGAACCGGAGGTGGATTTGGGGTGACATCCCGACCCCCAGACGTTCCGGCTGCGTCCTGTCCGCGAGTCCTGGTCGGCATCTGAGGCAAAAACATTTGAAATAAACATAATATGCCAAAGAGACCTTCCATTTTACATTACTATAAAAAGTAATGATACAGACTCGATATTACATAACAGGATACATGACCCATTATACAAAAGTTCAACCTATTATACAACAGTGCACCCTACAATACCCTACTCTACTTCTATTACACCATTAGTCCTGCTTTCCGTTACTTTTGGTGGCCTCATCGTCTGGTGTGGGAGTCCAGACGTCAACCAACCTCAAAGAAGGAGGGGGTTCAAAAAGATCTAACTCTCCACCCAACGCGCGTCCCGCAACGTGAGAGGGTCCGGCTTCCGTCTCAGCAGAGTGTGCGGGCACACTAGGGTGTAATTGTGAGTATAGTATATGGACTTCCTCATGCAACGTATTGCAGTAGACCTGCAGGTTGTCGACAGCTGAGCTAAGTTCTTTAATTCGGGCCTGAGCTCTCGCTTCCTTAGCACATGCCAGCATATGAGACTGTACTGCCCAGTCAAGTGCTAAGTCTCGATCAGCAAGCTGATCCTGCAGGTGACGGATGTCCCTTCTTAGTTCATTGATTCTATCTCCGTCTGCGATCCAAGCATTGGTCCTGTGTTGCAGCGTTGCTTGAAGTCGACCCACTTGGGCTTCAAGGTCTCCTATGGGGTCATTACTTCCGCTGCCACTGCTTTCGTGTCGAGGGGCTAGTTGATGCCGGGGTACTCCAATTGGTCCCGTTGACTTACGTGCTGTTAGCCTTGTGCGTGGCGGCATCTTTCTAAGGGGAAAATTTATTAATATAATTCTTAGCATGATGCATGTGTAAATACAGAATCAACCTTAGCCGATTCAACCTTCTATACATTGCACTCTTCCTATCTGGTCTTTAAGATAAACTCTTCAGAGTACTTAGGTAAGAAGAGAAAAGAGTTTTTGGGTAAGATTTTCGAAAATCCTTTTGAAGATGCCTCATAATATCTGCAAAGAAGGGCTACGCTCCGATACCAGCTGTGACGGAACCTCCCAAGTAATTAGGCCCACCTACAGTTGTCCTTGTCCAACGGACTTCAGACAACCCTGTAGGTGCCCCTGAACTACTTGATAAGTTCGGTATCTTTCCTTACCTTACCAGGAACGATTCACCCGTCTTGCAGACATTACAGAACATCGGAGATAAAGAATTGCGGAAGCGATTACATAATTCACATTTATTTAAAAGCAAGCACAAGTTGTTTTATTACAGACCAGAACTAAAAGCGAGTGCTGAGTAGTAATATTATACAAACCAAGGGTGGCAAAAACTCCTCCCGAGAAGATTTAAGTAAAAGTTCTATATGGAGGACCAAGTCCTCCCGCACTTCAGTCTTGGGTTTCTTCTTTGGGAACCACCTTGGCACAGAAGCAGCAGAAATCTGCTACTTCCTCACCTAAAAACAACGAAGGGATAAACCCTGAGTATGGAATTACTCAGCAAGACTTGCCCGACAAAAGAAAAGACTCTCAAGGGTATGCTGGCTTTTAGGGAGTCAAGGTAAGGCTTCTCAATACTCAAAGACTCTGTTTTGCATAAATGCTTACTAAAGTGGATCCTTAAAAATCCAATTTTATTTGACCAGTTAAGTTCAATTACCTGCAACTAGAGTTCTTTCTACCCTAGTTCAATCACTGGTCCTGCACTAGCCAATTTCTTAACAAATATCCATCATCTTTAGTGGAATGCTACGTGTAGAGCAGTGACCAAGTCTTCATAACCGCGAAGGTACGGCGATCCGAATCGATTATACTCAGCTGAGGATCTCCAATCACACGACATATGTAGCACTTAACCCTTGCATATGTCAACCCGCCACCGGGGTTCTTAAGGCCGGATCAGGTTCACGCAAACCGAGAGCACAGATACACCACCGTCCAGCCTCTTGCCACGGAGGGTACACGCTACTCTCGCCACCGCTCCACGCCCATTTCGTGTTATCTTATTCCGGCCTTAGTCTGCCCGAGGCAAGGCTTACCCATGACGAGGCATGTGACCAGTTAAAGGGTCCTCGATCATCAAGCCTACATCGAGACGGTCCTTAATCGACTCAGACGGAGACACTACACCGAGACTCTCTTCTCGTGCAAGTCACCCGCCCGGTCTCAGCTTAATCATTTAATCCCAAAAACTTGGTACCTGGCAGAGGTACATCTTTTCCGATGTTGAACCCATCATGGCCATGATGGATTCACCATCAAGTTTTATTTTCGAAAACAACCCTCCCATTTTGCCAAACATCTTTTGTAAAACAAATCCTTTTGTTTTTCTAAGCAATACTAAGCATAGTAAAACCTCTTTGTAAAACAGGGTTTCAAGGAGGGTAATCAAGATCAAGGAAGATAATGCGGGAATTGTTTAATCAATCAACTCCTATCACCTAATGCAGCAAGCAAGTGAGAAAGATTTTAAAAACATCAAGGGAGGTGGCAAATGCACCGGGGCTTGCCTTTGTTATCAGGTGAGTCCTGCTCGGATCCACAAATATCGAAATAAAAGCAGTTGCCTGCTTCAGGATCTGAGGATGGTGGTATCCCTTCTTCAGTGACTTCTTCTTCTTCTTCGTGTTCTAACATAACCATATATATGCATAAGAATGGATGCCATGGGATGCTCATGAGGATGCAAAGATAATATGAACTTATTATCTAAGTCTTGAGTACAACTTTCCTTCACGGTACTCCGAGAACCTAGGGTTTCCGGAGTCAGTAAAGGAGTTCATAGGGCAGGGGGGGGTGGTTTTGGGGTTTAGTGATCAAACAAGGTCCAAATCAACCCAAATTCTACCCAAGGCTTCTAAATATTGGTTTAAGTGCCCGTAAAAAGTTTGGGCATTTTTGGACTTACCAATTATTTTCTAAAAATCCATAACTAATACTTTTAACTACTTTAAATACCCTAAAATTTCTTATTTCCACCAAAAATCACCAAACTATTTTTACTAAATACTAGGGAAAATAACAAGCCTAGGAAAATTAGTTTCACAATTTTAGCATTTTTCTACATTTTTCTTCATATTTCTAAAGCTTTATTGAAAAAGAAAAAGGAAAAGGCTGAACAGGACTGGGCCAGTTCTAGCCCAGTCGGCCCAACCCAGAGTGGAAACGCGCCCGCGCGCCCCCGCGCCCTGGCAGCCTTACAGAAAGGCCCCTGTTTTCTTGAATATCCCGACAAAGCCCAAAGCACTATTTAACACAGCCGCTGACAATTTCAAAGACACCCTCGTACTTCTATCTATTCTCGGTTTGTAGTCCCCGACGACGGTGAACGTGGCCGCGCTCCGGTGAGCCACTGTACCGGCCGAACGGGTCCATGACCGGCGCTCCCGAGTAGCGGAAATGAAATAGGACCCGTCCTAACCCCTTTCCCCAACCCAATTTCACTAATGGTCAAATATGGAGCTCTGGCCACGGTGGCCGTGAGCATCGTGGCAAGACAGCCGTGTTCCCGGCGATGGGTGGTGGTCCGGTTCGATTGGAAGGGTCGGAGAGCATCACCCATACGTAAGTATGCTAGAACAGAGATGAAAAAGGAATGAGCAGACCTTGGGACGGCTGGCCGCGGTGAGGGTGTTTTTGCGGTGGCGGAAACCGAATTGGGGAAACTATGAAATTCAAGCTCTCAGGTGAACGATTGAGGACGATATCTGGTGGCTGGGTGCGTGATGACCTTGCGGAGCTCACGGTGGCTTCAATTTATAGGGAAGCTAAGCGGTGGTGCCCAATTCTGAGTAGAGAGACCGGCGGTCGAGACGAAGGGTGAGTCACTGGTGGCCGCGCAACGTGGCTTTTACCGTGGCGGCACCTCCGGCGATCACCGGATATGTGTAGCACGGTTAGCCACGACGTGGTAAAGCGTCAGGACACGCGGCGGGCGGCAGTGATGGCTCAACGGCGGCGGAAATCTATCCGGGTGACCGATGAGCAAGGGGAGGGGGTACGGCGACTAGCCGGAATAGTTTACTGACCGGGCTTATCCACGGCGATGGTCACTGGGTGCTATCCGATCAACCCGAGCACGAATCGAAGCGGCGGCGGCACGAATCGCGGCGGAGGGAGTCATCGGCGGCGAGGATAGTCGCGCTAGCGACCTGATCCACTCGGGTTACTGTACCATGGGGAAATGGTATTCAGACAGCCTGACAGTCATAGTTTAGGACCAATTTTCTCTAAAGTTTCTCTAGTAACTTGCTCCACTCTCTGTAGCAAAGTTTCAGAGCTACAAACCAGCTACAATTCGACTATAGAGGTTGAACTCATTTGAGCACTGGATCAAGGTTCAATTCACACTCAAAGTTGACCCGGTTACACTGAAAAGCTGAATTTCAGAATGAATCCAGCCTGACAGCCAAGGTTTGAGTATGATTATCTCCAAATTTTTCTTAACAACTGAGCTCACATCCTTAAGCAAAGTTGTTCTCCTATAATTGGGCTACAAACTTGTTGTGGTCACTTTGGGCAAAAACCCTATGCTTTGAAAGTTACAAAGCCCCAAAGTTGAGCCAATATTACTGAAATTTCAGACTTAGTATAGAATTCAAATGAGGTCCATTTTGCAATTGAGTCCAAAACTTAGGGTTTGGCTTTCAAGTCTACATATTTGTGAACCAAAGGACTTAAGAAACTTATTTGACTTAGTTTTTGCACTTTAGTCCAAAAGTGGACTAATTTTGCACATAAGCCCCTAGGGTTTGGTTTTAGAGCTTTCCAGGGTTCCAATTAGGGTTTTTAGTATCCCAGGGGTATAAATGAGATTCAACTTTGTTTTTGGGGATATTTAATAACTATTACCCTAAAATATTTGGATTTTCTCAAGTTGGGTTAAGTTTTACCCCTTTAATCCCTGTTTAGGGTAAAGCTTCCCATCCAGGGTCCTATTTGCAAAATCCTTAAAACAGTACAACTTGTTTAAAATTTTTGCCTAATGAATGCACTCTAGGTGTATCAAACATATGCAATGCCAATGTTATGATGTCATGCTCAAGTTTTAGTTATAGTAACCCCAGGAGTGTTACAGCTTTGGCATTTGTTTTCGTGGCTTCGGACTGATTATTATATTATTTTTTATATTTTTTTACTGTAGCTGAATTATCTCCATCACCGGAACCGTTCGACCCCCTGGCCGATCCAGAAACGAAGGAAGCATTGGAGATCATCAATATGGCTGAATCTATCGTTGACGAAGTCGTCAATAAATTGTTGAATGAAGTTGCGGAGAAGGTCCTGAAGGAAGACTAGTACTTATTGTAGAAACATTTTTAGATGGACAATGTAGCTTTGTTGTAACAAAACTGTAATATTTGATGTGCATATTTTTGAATATAATATGTAAATTATTTGTAATTCACTTCTTTGCGATGCATGAAACTTTATATACATACTGTTTTTGAGCCTTTGGCAAAAAACACCTTCCCTTCTTTTCATGCTTCGCAAAGAAAAAGATCCGTGCTTCGTGAAAATATCCATGCTTCGTGACAACAACCAAGCTTAGTAGAAATATCCATACTTCATAAAAACATCCATGCTTCATAAATAGGGAATCCCTTCTTTTGCAACAAAGCTGACGAAGCTGTATTTCTTAGCTTACTTAGTGCCTTCGTAAAAACATCCATGCTTCGTATTCAATTCGTGTCCTTGGTGCGATATAATGTATGATGTGATGCTATGCGGGATGATGTGATGGTATTGTTGGGGGCCTTCGTCTTTTGAAGGTCCTCAAAAACATGATTTAACAATGTTTCCAGAGTTGTAATACATGAACAGGTACCTTCGGATTCGAATCAGAACCACAGTGAGAGAAGCACGAACAATACGAAGATTGATGCAGCGTCGAAGCTACGAGCAAGGGAGCTTCGTCATGACAGCAGGAAAGGGAACCGACTTATAGGGGAAAAGGCTATTTAGACCCCAATGAGTTACCTTATAGTCATTAGCAAATGTAAAGGGCATGAATGTAATTTCACGTGGGCTGCGTCCCATGCCTATAAATAGATGAACAGTACCCCCGCACTGTTCACGCTGACTTGGCATTTGCTTTTGCATCACGCTCGTACCTTTGCTGCCTATCAAGTCGAAGGTACCAAATGTAATTCAATATTGTTTTTATTTTCTCATGATAATATAATGGAGATGAATTTATAATGCTATATGATTGTTTATGTTATCTTTTGTATTTTACACGCTTCTTCTATTACCATCTTACCTTCGATATTCGAAGGTATGTCCTTCATGACCTTCGTCTGAAGATCATTATATCCTAAGGGAAATAATGTTTCGAAGGATGAAGGGCGTTAATATTTAACATTTTATGTTGCCTTGTTCTTGATTCATAGCATTTGAGAACAAGTCACTAACATTGGCGCCCACCTCCGGTGAATCCTTTTCGACCACCTTCGGCAAGCAATGACCTTCGTCATGCACCGAAGAAAACTTCAGCGACAGGGGCTGCCGCTCTGCAGCCACTGGACCCAAACCAGGAAACCCTTTCTCTTCGAGAGGCCCAAAGCCAGAAGAGGAAGGCCACTAGTCCAACACTCCAGGAGGAGGAGTTGGACCAAGAAATCAGAAACATGGAGATGCTTCATCAACAAGTACAAAGGAAGAAGGAGAAGATGGCTCGACTAGCCGATCTTCAAAGGCAGATTGACGAAGCCACTGAAGAAGTACGCCATCTTGCCCAAGACGAACAAGAGCGAAGGCCCCAACATAGGGAGCTTCACCAAGAAGGCTTCTTCAACGAGGATGGATGGTATGATGATTTTAATCATGATACCTTTACCTTTGACGATGCTTCTCCCTTGGCAGTAGAACTACAGGCTATCCCATGGCCTCCATCATACAAGCCACCTCAGCTCCCCATGTATGATGGACATTCAGATCCGAAGCAGTTTTTGATGAGTTATGAAGTAACTATATCTTCATACGGAGGCAATGCAGCTGTCATGGCCACGTCCTTCGTCAAGGCAGTTAAGAATGTGGCCCAAACGTGGTATTCTTCTCTTCGGCCAGGAACTATTACTTCATGGCATAAGCTTAAGGATATGCTGGTGACAAGTTTCCAGGGCTTTCAAACGAAGCCAGTCACAGCTCAAGCTCTCTTTCAATGTACACAAGATCATGAGGAGTATCTTCAAGCATACGTCCGAAGGTTCTTGCGCCTGAGAGCACAAGCGCCTACAGTGCCTAATGAAATTGTCATTGAGGCCATGATTAAGGGGCTTCGTCCAGGACCTACTGCCTAGTATTTTGCTAGAAAGCCTCCACAAACTTTGGAGAAGCTGCTTCAAAAGATGGATGAATACATCGGGCTGACAATGACTTTCGCCAAAGAAGAGAGGAAGCCTATAGGTTCTCTGAGATGACCAGGGGCTTCGGAGGAAGAATCCACCCAAGACATGTCAGGTCAATTCACTCCACCCAGAGTGACAACAGAGGAAATCAACAACAAAGGCCACAGTATTCCTCGCACGCTTCGAGGTAGCAACAAAGCTCTTTCCGACTGCTAGCTCCAAGAGGCAGAGGCGCCAGGGGCTTCGGAGGAAGGTTTGGGGATCAGCCTAGAAAAATTTATTGCTTATTCTGTGGTGAGGACAAGGGCCATACTACAAGGATGTGCCATGTCACCATTCAGAAACAAAAGGAAATAGCAGAAGCCATAGCTCAGCAGAACCAACCGAAGCAGGTCATGCATACTGCTTCGTATCACTTACCCTACATACCAGAGTATGTGGGTAACCATCCTGCAGCGTCTGTTGCTTCGGCTAGTCAGCCATAGGCATCTTGGCCACAGCCTCCACCTCTGCCACCACTACATCATGTGTATTCACGAGGCCAGCAGCCAGAAGGGAGCCAACAGACCCATCAGCAGCGAGATTTCAGGGAGGAGTCCGAAGCTCGCACAGTCAACAGTACTGTGCCAGAATCGAAGCATATCTATTGAGAGATATCCTACCCCTGAAACAGTTTTTACATTCATTGTCATTTTCTTTTTTAATAAGGAACAATTATTGAAAACCTAGTTCTCTTGTCATTTTCAATTTCCTGTAATAGCTTCGTTCTTGTCATAGCGAAATATATCTTCTCCACAGACTCACGAAGTCCAAAAAGTCGCTGAAGCACAAAAGTCGTTCCTAAGGGAACACAGGGCTAAAAATCACATTACAAGTATCATCGAAGCTACAAAAAGTCATTCTAAGGAACGCAGCGTAAGTTTGCCGAAGATACGAAAAGTCGTTCCTAAGGGAGCGCAGTGTAAGTTTTCTGCTCAAAAGTCGTTCCAAAGGGAATGCAGAGCCAAATACCGCCGAAATATAAGGCGAAGCGCGAAAAGTCAACGCGAATACCGCCGAAATAGAAGGCAAAGAAGTTCAAAAGACGTTCCTAAGGGAATGCAGAACTTACAGCGAAAAGTCAGCGCTGATACACCGAAAAATAAGTGGTGAAGCCGAAAAATAAGCGGCAAAGAGATTGTGTATTCCACTATGGGGGTGTGAGTGTGTGTTTTCGGCATAAATATCATTTTGCATAACATAACATCATCACACCATTTCGCATAACATAACATCATACATTATATTGCATCAATGGCACAAGAAGGGGATACAATGTTGACCTTCGGAGAATGCTTCGAAAAAAAGAAATTGTGCTAAGGCACAAAATAAGTTTTGAAGAAATACAGCTTCATCAGCTCTGATGTGGAGGAACAAATCTATTGTTGATGAAGCATTAACGTTTTTGCGATGCTTGGAGGATTTTTTACGAAGCATAGAAGCTCTTCTTTATGAAGCATGAAAAGAAGGGAAGGTGTTTTTTCGCCAAAGACTCAAAAACGGTATATACATAAAAGTTTCATGCATCACAAAGAAATAAATTGCAAAACCATTCATATATTACATTCAAAACCTACAAGCACCGAATATTACAAGCATGTTCCAGCAAATGTTACATTAATATTCTAGCAATGTTTTTACAAATAGCTATTCTTCTTCCTTTAGGACTTCTTCTGCAGCTTCGGTTAATAATTTCGTGACAACTTCGTCCACAATAGCTTCGGCCATATTAATAATTTCTGCTGTCTTCTTTGTCTCTGGGTCGGCCAGTGGTTCGAAGGGCTCTGGGGGAGGAGATAGTTCAGCTGCAATAGAAGATATAAATTAGTTCGAAATCACAAAAATAAGCAATAAAGTTAAAAGCCATTAAGTAATACCTATCCGTTTTTCAAGTTCTGCAGCTTTTTCAGCTGCTTTTGTTGCTTCTCGTGCGTCATGAATATCTTTTTCACTCTTTTTCATTATTTCATGCGCCATCCCTCGACCGCCATTTTCCCAAATATCAGTGAAAATTTTTTCCACCTATTAAGCTTGCTTCGGCCGAGGGGTCCTTCGTATCATCAATAGACAAAGCAGCTTCGGCCTGGGCCAAAGTTTTAACATGATCGCACCCTGCTTTCTCCAAAATAGCTTCAACTCCCCTCGCACCAGAGAACGCGCAGATGTCCCTGCGGTCGCTCAGAATTTCTTCAAAAGCTTCGGCTTCGCTGCTGATCCACTCAATTACGCCCTCAGGGTCACCTCTTATGAAGTTGTCTTCGCTTGAGTATGCGCCCACGTTGGCGAAGCTAGTTTTTATCTTTTTGATGCATTCTACAGATTTTTCAAAACATCTTTCTTTCGATGAGCAAAGCTCTGCAACTGTTTTTTCAAAATAATTTTTCCATTACTCACTGGCATCTCGGTCAGCTTCGACAATAGCACATTTCAATTTGGCTTCGGCCAGTTGTTTTTGAAGGTTTTCAATCTCATTCCTTTGGATTTCAGATTGAGCCTTGAAGTTAGCTTCATCCCCCTTTACTTTGTCCACCAATGTAAGTAGAATTTTGTCTTTTTCCAAAGCTCCGTTCCTCAGCTTGATAACCTCTATTCGAAGGTTGTTGAGAGCAATAGTGCAACTCTCGTCTTCGGCATTCTTTTGCGCCCTTAAGGCGTTGCTAAGTATTAAACCCTATATGAAAAAAATGAATGAGTTAATATAAGAACAAAAGAATAATTCAAAATTCATAAACTTCCAAATACACAATTTTTGTACCTTCAGACTGTTATATGCAAGGCTATCCGCAAGATCGTCCTTCGTCATGGCACAGAGGCCAGCTTCAAGCTTCGGGAACCCCATACTTCTGGCCATCTCCCGGCAGACAGATAATTCTTTGTTCTCTGGGAGGCAATACAAGAAGTCATCTTCATCTGTGCCATTAAACATTAAGGCCCCTTTCGGGTATTTCAGTTCTCGGGCATAGTGTTTAGCTTCAAAAATTTCTTCTTTAGATAATCTTTTTCCCGAAGCGTGTCGAATAATATAATCAAGGACTTTGGAAGACGCTTCGGGAGTAGGTGCGACAGCTTTTTCAAGCAAAATCTGTTTTATAACTTCTTCTTCCGCTGCCTTATCTCCAGTTTCCGAGGATTTCTCCTTGACAGGCTCTGAAGGCCCAGCTTCGGCATCGGCCTGGCTCATTGTAGCTTCGGCTTCGGTTACCTTTGCCTCGGTTTCAATCTACGCCTTCGAAGCCTTGGCAATTTTCCCTGGAGTAGAGCTTGAAGCTTTTATTGTCTCCAGCACATCTAGTAACTGAGAGCACCTAGAGGGGGGGTGAATAGGTGATCCTGTGAAAACTTGAACTTATAGCCACAAAAACTTGTTAAGTGTTAGCGCAGATAATGCCAAGTGGCTAGATAGGAGTCTCCACAAAACACAATCACCACAGAAGATCAATCACAGAGATGGCACAGTGGTTTATCCCGTGGTTCGGCCAAGACCAACGCTTGCCTACTCCACGTTGTGGCGTCCCAACGGACGAGGGTTGCAATCAACCCCTCTCAAGCGGTCCAAAGACCAACTTGAATACCACGGTGTTTTGCTTTGCCTTTCAATATCCCGTTTGCAAGGAGTCTCCACAAATTGGAGTCTCTTGCCCTTACAAGTATATGATCACAAAGAAGCACAGAGTAAGGGAGGGAAGCAACACACACAAATCCACAGCAAAATGCGCACACACACGGCCAAGAATCGAGCTCAAATGACTATCTCAAAGTTCTCACTAGAACGGAGCTCGAATCACTTAGAATCACAAACGAATGCGCAAAGAATGAGTGTGGATGATCAAGAATGCTCTAAGGTTGCTTGGATGTCTCCTCCATGCGCCTAGGGGTCCCTTTTATAGCCCCAAGGCAGCTAGGAGCCGTTGAGAGCAAATCTGGAAGGCTATCCTTGCCTTCTGTCGTCGGGTGCACCGGACAGTCCGGTGTACACCGGACACTGTCCGGTGCCCGATTTCTTTCCTTAAACAGCGCTACCGACCGTTGCCGACCGTTGCAGATCTGGGAGCCGTTGGCGCACCGGACATGTCCGGTGCACACTGGACAGTCCGGTGCCCCCTTCCGACCGTTGGCTCGGCCACGTGTCCCGCGCAGATTGCGCGGCCGACCGTTGGCCCGGCCGACCGTTGGCTCACCGGACAGTCCGGTGCACACCGGACAGTCCGGTGAATTTTAGCCGTACGCCGTCGGCGAATTCCCGAGAGCAGCCACTTTCGCGCCGAGCCAGCCTGGCGCACCGGACATGTCCGGTGCACACCAGACAGTCCGGTGTACCCAGACTGGGCAGACTTTGGCTGCTTGAGCCATTTCTCCTCCAACTCGATTTTTTTTCTGTTTCCAGCACTTAGACACAATACATTAGTCCATAAAACAATGTACTAAGTCTGAGAAACATACCTTTATCCTTGATTTGTACTTTGTCCAACATTTTACAATTAGGCACCTGTGTTGGGCACTAAATCACCAAAATACTTAGAAATGGCCCAAGGGCACATTTCCCTTTCAGTAACTAGCCATCCTTTTTCTCTTGGGGGTCGCTGCTAGACCTTTTTGTGTCTTCGGCACCTCCACTCCTGCCGAAGGGCTTAGAACTTCTAATGTTTTCGTCTCTTCGATTCTCGGTTTTTCAATTTTGTCAGTCTTCGGCATTGCAGCCGGCTCTTCAATCCTCTGCGTAAGAGCAGGTCCTTTGGCTTCAATAGCTGAAAAAGTCTCACCGCCAAATTTAGGCACTATGGTCGGTTCAATGTAGCGCGGTCGGTGAGTAAGGACCTTCAACTTTTTCCTCTTCGGTGCGGGCTCGCTTGAGGTAGGCAAAGTAGCAGCCTTCCCAGAAGTTGCACCCTTTCTTTTCTGCCCCCGCGGCGGGTAGCGATAGTCAGGGTACACAAATCCGATAGCATCAAAAACTCTATTTAGCCTTTTCTTTTTTTGGCTCCCGAAGGCCGCAGATAGTGCATTATCTTCAGACTTGGAGTATGCTCCAAGTAGTTCATCACTAGTATTTTCAACACACTTCAGCCAGTCATCGTCTGGTTCGATAAATTGGTCTCCAAATCTAAAAGTATGTTTCAATCGAACCAAACCACCTTCGCTAGGGTTAGTGATGGTTTCCTTTGGCATTTCCCAGCTGTCTATCAGTGGCCATATCCTGTAGGCTATATGTTCTTGAACCAAATCTCTTGTCCCGATAAAAGAACAAACTGTACTGAAGGCCCTTCGGCATGCTTCAGCTGCCTCATCAATTTCTACCTTCGGTTTCCAGAGGCCGAAGCGTGACCAGATGGGTCGCATAATGATTTCTTTAATATCTTCTCTTGCTTTCAAATCATTTTTCACGTAAAACCATTCTTCCATCCAGGCCCCAGGCCACCTCTTCTGGAACGTTGGCACTGGGTAGCTTGCGCCAGAGTGAGCAACAAAGCTGTTATGATATTGTTCCTTACCCCAAGGCTTCGTCTCATACGAAAGCTCGTGCATACTGCAAAAACATCTTGCGCTTGGCTCTAGACCTTGACTCCTCATAGCCCAGACGAAGATCCCCATTCTGATAATAGCTTCGGGAGTGATCTGGTGAAGGAAAATCTGATATATCTTTAAAACTTCAACCACAAATCTGCTTAATGGGAACCGAAGTCCAGCTTTGAAGAAACTTCGGTAGATTACAACTTCGTCTTCTTCAGGAGCAGGAACGGCTCTGTCTACGTCAGCCCTCGCAATAGAAATATCTCGAAAGTACCTTCCTCTCATATTATCAAGATGACTCTGTTTGATAGTTCATTTCCCGAAGACTGTGTGACTTGGTCGCCAAGGACGATCTTCCGAGTCTTCGCCTCTACTCTCCACATCATAGCTGTCGCTATCATCAGTATCTTTAGACAAGCCTTCTAATATCTCTTTAGTTATCTTCTCTGTGTTTGTTTTTGCAATTGACTCAATAAATCCAGCAGTCTTCTCCTCAAGGAGCTTCTCCTCCTCACTCAGCTTTGTCTCAGCAGCAACTTTTTTGTCTTGAGACATCTCTTCTTCGGAAATGGTGAAAATGTGTCCTTAGAACCGAAGCTTAGAAAATCTAAGAAACTAAGCAACTGTTGGTAAGCAAGAGCAAAGAAATTGAGCAAAGCAAAGCAGGTGGCAAGTAACGTACCAAATGTGCTCGGGGTGAGTTCTTATTTATACGCCCAACGTGCTCCAAGTTGGAGGGCCCCATCTGTCATTGACTGTTGCTATTCTAGCAAAGGGAAGGTGTTTTTCCGGACCTTCGGCTTAGGGCCTTCGTCGATATCGCAATCTGAATTCGTTATTCTAACAAATTAACCTTGCGAGGGGCTACTATTGGGGGCCTTCGTCTTCCGAAGGTCCTCAAAAACATGATTTAACAATGTTTTCGGAGTTGTAATACATGAACAGGTACCTTCGGATTCGAATCAGAACCACAGTGGGAGAAGCACGAACAATACGAAGATTGATGCAGCGCCGAAGCTACGCGCAAGGGAGCTTCGGCATGACATTAGGAAAGGGAACCGACTTATAGGGGAAAAGGCTATTTAGACCCCGATGAGTTACCTTATAGTCATTAGCAAATGTAAAGGGCATGAATGTAATTTCATGTGGGCTACGTCCCATGCCTATAAATAGATGAACAGTACCCCCATACTGTTCACTCTGACTTGGCATTTGCTTTTGCATCACGCTCGTACCTTTGCTGCCTATCAAGTCGAAGGTACCAAATGTAATTCAATATTGTTTTTATTTTCTCATGATAATATAATGGAGATGAATTTATAATGCTATATGATTGTTTATGTTATCTTTTGTATTTTACACGCTTCTTCTATTACCATCTTACCTTCGATATTCGAAGGTATGTCCTTCATGACCTTCGTCTGAAGATCATTATGTCCTAAGGGAAATAATGTTTCGAAGGACGAATGGCGTTAATATTTAACATTTTATGTTGCCTTGTTCTTGATTCATAGCATTTGAGAACAAGTCACCAACAGGTATGATGCTAATGTCTATGACACACACCCACACGCCCACACTAAAACACACAATCTCTGCGTCCCCTTAGGAACGATCAAAATCTCTTTGCCGTTTATTTTTTGGCTTCACCGCTTATTTTTTGGTGTAAGTTCTGCATCCCCTTAGGAACGTCTTTTGAACTTCTTCGCCTTCTATTTCGGCGGTATAAGTTCTGCATCCCCTTAGGAACGTCTTTTGAACTTCTTCGCCTTATATTTTGGCGGTATTTGGCTCTGCATTCCCTTTGGAATGAATTTTGAGCAGAAAACTTACACTGCGCTCCCTTAGGAACGACTTTTTGTATCTTCGGCAGAACTTACGCTGCGCTCCCTTAGGAACGACTTTTTGTAGTTTCGGCAATTTTTAGCTCTGCATTCCCTTAGGAACGACTTTTGAGCTTCGACATTTTTTGAGCTTTGTAAGTCTATGAAAAAGATATATTCCATTCTGATAAAAGCGAAACTATTACAGAGAATTAAAACTAGATTTACATTGCTTGTTTCTTGTTAAAAAACAAAATGACATAAACCATAAAAGTATTTTGGGGGTAGGATATCGCTCAATAAATGTGCTTTGATTCTGGCACAGTACTACTGACTGTGCAAGCTTCAGATTCCTCCCTGAACTCCCGTTGCTGTTGGGTGTGCTGGCACCCTTCTGGCTGCTGGCTTCGAGAATAGGTTGGTTGCAGTGGTGGTGGAGGAGGGAGCTGTGTCCAGGAAGCCTAGGAATGACTAGCCGAAGCGGCAGAAACTGCAGGATGATTGCCCACATATTCTGGTATGTAGGGGGAGTGGCACGAAGCAGTGTGCAAGACCTGCTTCGGCTGATTCTGTCGAGCTTCGGTTTCCGCGATCTCCTTCTGCTTCTGAATGGTGATTTGGCACATTCTTGTAGTATGGCCCTTATCCTCACCATAGAATAAGCAATAAATCTTCCTGGGCTGATCCCCATATCTCCCTCCAAAGCCCCTGGTGCCTCTGCCCCTTGGAGCTGGCGGCCTAAAAGAGCTTTGCTGTTGCCCCGAAGGTTGTGAGGTGTACTGTGACCTCTGAGGCTGACTTCCCTTGTCATCGCTCTGGCTGGAGCTGTGAATCGACCTGACATGCCTTGGGTGAATTCGTCCTCCGAAGCCTCTGGTCATCTCAGAGAATCTGTAAGCTTCCTCCCTTCTTTGGCGGAAGTCGTTGTCAGCCCGGATGTACTCATCCATCTTCTGAAGCAGCTTCTCCAGAGTCTGTGGGGGCTTTCTTGCAAAATATTGAGCAGTAGGTCCTGGCCGACATGGCCTCAATTACAATTTCATTGGGCACTGTAGGCGCTTGTGTCCTCAGTCGCAAGAACCTTCGAACATATGCCTGAAGGTATTCTTCGTGGTCTTGCGTGCATTGGAACAAGGCCTGAGCTGTGACTAGCTTCGTTTGAAAGCCTTGAAAACTGGTAACCAACATGTCTTTGAGCTTCTGCCATGACGTGATAGTCCCTGGCCGAAGAGAAGAATACCATGTCTGGGCTACATTTCGGACTACCATGATGAAAGACTTCGCCATGACTGCGGTGTGCCCCCGTACAAAGATATAGTTGCTTCGTAACTCATCAGAAACTACTTTGGATCTGAATGCCCATCATACATGGAAAGCTGGGGTGGCTTTTATGATGGGGGCCATGGAGTAGCCTGCAGTTCTGCTGCCAAGGGAGAAGCATCATCAAAAGTAAAAGTATCATGACTGATTCATCATACCATCCATCTTCGTTGAATAGGCCTTCTTGACGAAGCTCCTTGTGCTGGGGCCTTCGGTCTTGTACATCTTGAACAAGATGACGCACTTTTTCAGTAGCTTCGTCAATCTTCCTTTGAAGATCGGCCAGCCAGGCCATCTTCTCCTTCTTCCTTTGCACTTGTTGATGGATGATTTCCATGTCCCTAATCTCTTGGTCCAACTCCTCCTCCTGGAGTGTTGGACTGATGGCCTTTCTCTTCTGGCTTCAAGCATCTCGAAGAGAGAGAATCTCCTGATTTGTGTCCAGTGGCTGCAGTGCAGTAGCCCCTGGTGCAATTATCTTCTTCAGCGGCATGACGAAGGTCAGTGCTTGCCGAAGGTGCTCGAATGAGTTGACCGGAGGTGGGCGCCAATGTTGGGAACTTGTTCTCAAAATGCTATAAATTAAGAATAAGGCAACACAAAATGTTAAAAGTTAAGGCCCTTCGTCCTTCGAAGCATTATTTCCCTTAAGATATAATGATCCTCGGACGAAGGTCATGAAGGACATACCTTCATCATCGCAGTATACATTAATAGAAAAAGAAGCATATAGAATATAGAAAACAACATAAGCAATTATATAACATTATTAATTCATTCTCATTATATTATTACAGAAAAGACAGAAACAATATTGAATTACAAATATACCTTCGACTTGATGGAATACAAAAATACAAGTGTGACGCACAAATGAATACAAGTCAGCGTGAACACTACGTGGTACTGTTCATCTATTTATAGGCACAGGGCGCAACCTGTGCAAAATTACATTCATGCCCTTCATGTTTACTACTGACATTAGGACAATCTATCGAAGACTAAAAAGTCTTTTCCTCTTTAAGTCGGTTCCTTTTCTGCTACTGAGCCGAAGCGTCCTTGCGCATAGCTTCGGAACTGGTTCGACCTTCGTCCCAACCATGCTTTTCATACTGTGGACAACTTCATTCCAATTCCGAAGGCTCCTGTACATATATTACACTTGGGAAAACATTGTTAATCATGTTTTTGAGGACCTTTGGAAGACGAAGACCCCCAACAGGAGGGATGGAGCAACATTTAAGGGGATTCCATTTAAACTTCTACCATACCATCCAACAATAGCTAAAGGTGACACTAGTACAGAGAAGTTCTATAGTGGCGGTTGTAAACCTATTTATAATGGCGTTTTTCGTAACCGCCAGTGCTAGGGGCCAGTAGAAATAAAACCGCCAGTGAAAATCGATTTTCACTGGCGGTTGACGTAATAAAACCGCCAGTGCAAATCGTTTCCAGGAAACATAAAACATATTTTAAAAATAGTTAAAAAATTTATTTTTATTAGGGGGGCCTCACCCCACCCGTCTCCGTCGAAGTCGCGGCATTTTTCGCGCAAAATTCGCGCGCTACGCGGTTGTTAGTATTCGAACCGTCGACCTCACCCTCGCGCGTACCCTCCCCTACCACTCCGTCTATGACATGTCTTGTGTTTAGTTTGTAGTTGTTTGCTCCACATATTACAACCATTTGAGTGTAAATTGCTTATTTGAGACACTAAACGAATTCAAATAAAAAAGTTGTCAACTACAAAGATAAATAACTTTTGAAGTTCTACAACTTTTATTTTGACACTTTTTTCATCCGAGGTAGTTTGCAAAATTTGAATTTTAAATTTGACATACTTAGATTCAATTTTTGAGAACCGAAATGAGTTCAAATAAAAAAGTTGTCAACTACAAAGTTTCATAACTTTTAGAGATCTACAACTTTTATTTTAGTGGTTTTGTCATACGAGGCCGTTTGAAAAACTCGAAAAATTAAGGATAAAAATGATTTCTAGTGGCGGTTCCTTAAGAAAACCGCCACTCGAAATCGTATTTCTAGTGGCAGTTCCTTAAGAAAACCGCCACTACAAATCATGGATTTCTACTGGCGGTTTTCTTAAGGAACCGCCAGTAGAAATACGATTTCTAGTGGTGGTTTTCTTAAGGAACCGCCACTAGAAATAACACAGTCGGTGGATAACCGAATCCGCCTGTAAAAATATATCGTCCCCGCAGGCTTTGAGCCTTTTTCTACTAGTGTGATCAATTTGATCTAGGCAAGCGGCAATAGTTGGCTGTAGTTCAGTATAACATAACATACTTTATATATATCTAGGAGGTCATAGTACTCTCTGGTTCGATTGCTTGTAATCTCTCTATCATCTGTATACACCAATAATCTATAATCAACTGAAGAGGACGCAGGGAATTACACACAATTTGAGCCAGCCATCTATAAAAAAAATTGTGTTTTAGGTATAGATTTCATGATTCTATAGACTCCTCTTCTTCCCTTGCTATCTTTTCTCTCGTGCTCTGGTACCAAGTGTCTTTACTATGACACATGAATAGGACATAGAACTCATTTAACTAAAACATGTTTATGTTTTAGAGACCCAACCAACAACCACAAACGGCTAAACAAACCATATATATGACCAAAGCTGCAAGCAAGCCATATATAGGAAAAGCTATATTATTTGATGTGAGCCTGAACATGTCTTTTTAAAGAATATATATATATAGTTTGCGATTTACATGTTTCATAAGTCAACGAACGAACAATCAGAGACTAGTGGGTTACGAAATGTTTGGTGATAACTGATACCCAGATGATGATCCTACCCAGCTAGCATGATATTGACGCTTGGTTGACGCCGACATAAATCATCTCTACTTGGTGCCAACACATTCTACATGTCTACGCTGCGTAGAACCAACCTGAGAATTTCCCTTTTCGCCGCCAAGAGAAGAAATAGAGGTGGACTTGCTTTATTTCTTCCTAGGTTGTCGTAACACGTCCTCCCTCCGTCCAAAAGAAATGTAATTCAAATTAAATTTTCATGAATTTTCCCATGTATAAATAAAATAGCATCAGCAAATTTTAAAAACAAAATTATATTTCATAATTAATCTAACAATATTTATTCGACAATATAAATATTAGTATTTGCTAGCTTGTATAGATTTTATCAGATTTTTTCTTGGTTAGGGGGGAGAGGGTCCCCTACCTCAAAACTCCATTAATTGTCCACCATAGCGGAGAAGGAATTACAGTGGTTACATAGGTCATTTTCTAGAAGCAAAACGGGGGTAGGGTGGATACATTGAGAAGAGGTTACAACTAGGTTATACACTAAAGATATTACAGCAGGCCTCCATTTGGTGGCGTTTATGTGGGCGAAGGCTGTGTGCCCACAAACATGAGTCTACCTTGCATGCTTGAATCACTTGATACAGGGGGTGAGATCGCCTCTGAAAACCTTAGCATTTCGACGTTTCCAAAGGTGCCAACAACACAGGGGATGAAGTCGTTGAAGCCCTAATCGTGAAGGGCGGGCGGGTAGGTAAGCTCATGGAGGTGAGAGCAGTACATCTCCGGTGGAATGACGATGCCAGCAGAAGTCCAGAAAGCGTTGGCGAAGCCGCAATAGAAGAGATTATGAGATGTTGTTTAGGGCTCTACAGAACAGATTTCACAAGTATCGTTGTCAAGGATTTTTTTTCTTTTGCCCAAATTCACTCGTGTTTCGTGTCTGTCTTTTGAAGTTAGCCATGCAAAAAATAGACTCTTGGAGGCGTGCAATTTTGCCAGATGAAGGTGGACAGGGGGTGGAAGGCTCCCCATGATTTTTTAACATCTTGTAGAGGATTCCTGAGTGGAGAGAACTGTCTAGTTTGGCAAGGACACACTGCGTGGTATCCGAAGCGTTAGTGAGCCTAACGTCCCGAAGGAGGGTACTTAGGCTTTCAAGCTCAGACTTAGCCTGATCTGAGAGATGGGAGACAAAGGCCATATGTAGAGGGTGGGAGAGGACCCCACAAACATTTTGGTTCGCAGTTTTAGTATGCGACATGAGGGCAGGGAATTTTATGGTAAGGTCGTCATCCGAGCACAAGACATCATGCTAGAATGAGGTATTTTTCCATCGTGGATGACATAGGTGGCGATAGCATGGTAGAGGGGGAGCAAGGAGTGCAATGAGGTCGAATGAGCGCCTGAGAGATCACCTGAGAGGCTGGTCAGACAAGCGTGGCGGTAGACCCAGGCACCCCACCCCAAGAGGAACAGGACGAAGTGTGGAGGCGGTGGATGAGTTTAAAGTGGAGGCAGGTGTTGAACAACTCGAGATCCTCGATGCCTAGGCCACCTGCATTTTTGCTCTCGAGCACCATGTCCCAAGGGACAAGGCATCGCGACCCACAGGCAACATCCTTGCCCGAATAGAGGAAACTGCGGCGACGTTCATCCAGTTTCTTAATGGCCCCTTTTGGGAGCTGGACGACGCTCATGATGTAGTTTAGGTGACTGTCAAGGACAGAGTTGATGAGGACCAAGCGTCCCATGGGGTTCAAGGGAGACGTCTGCCACCCCGCGAGATATCTATCAATTTTAGCTATGGTGGGGGAGAAAAGGTGCATGCGGAGCATGGTGGGGGAGAGGGGGAGGTCATGGTTTGTTTGAGGGAAGCCCCCAACCGGAAGCCGAAAGAGGAAGTGATTTGCTGGATGTGGTTAGAGCTCAAGTGCATGGGGACGGCTACGCTATTGCTGAAGTTGATTTTTAGCTCTATCAGGGGGCTGAATAGGTTGAGAGTTGTTTTTAATCGAGAGGCATCCTTGGGGTGGCCTTTGAGGAGGATGAGGGTGTCGTCAGCGTATTGCAGGACTGTGCAAGGTTCACCGGCGGTGATCGGGTGCCTGATGTTAGGCTCCCGTTTCATGATCGCATGTAGCACATCATTGACAAGGATGAAGAGGTAGGGGGACAAAGGGTCCCCTTGGCGCAACCCTCGTTTACAGGAGAACGATGGGCCTAGGGTCACATTCACAAGGATTGTAATACCCAAAAACGTATACAATGAGATTATAGTTGATCTCCTTATTTTGTGTGCCATCTAATCATTATAACAAGAGAATAACTATAAATATGAATAAGTAATTAAAACAAATGACACTTAAATAAAATATGCATCATGCTGGGATTTATTGTGTGTGTGCATTTGGTGACATAAGTAAACCAACATTCAAATGGAGGATTTAATACCTACTTTGAATAAATAGAATAGAAGGAGAAAAATACTATAAAGTACAAAATAAAACTTACTAATAAATTTGCCACAAAAAAAGAAGAAAAGAATAATATCTAACCTAAGGACAAATTTGCCACAAAATAATTTCTTTTAGAGTTGAAGTTTTGAATTTGTAAAGGAAGAAAAGAATAAGAAAAGGGAAAGAGGAAGCAATTTTCGGCCAAGTGGGCCTCAATTCCTTCCTGGCGGCCCAAATACACCCTCGCAGTCCATTCTGCCTTCCCCTGCAATCTCACCTCCAGGCGGGCCCTTGGGGTCAGGAGCTTGTGGCGCGCTGGGAGCATGGCGCACTGGCTTTCTACCGTGCGGGGCCCACTCCCCAGCCTCCCGGTTCGTATGCGCGGGGTGAACAATACTTGCGTGTGGGCCCGGAACGGGGCTTGCTTCTTCCACCTTGTTGCCGCATCGATCGGAAGGCGGGGTGACACCCGCGGCATGCGCGGACCCGCTGAACGACTGGGCTCGCGTCTATAAAGGGTAGGAAGGCTCCTAGGCTGCGCAGAACCTTCTTTCCCCTCACCGGAATCTCCTCCACCGAGCTCGCTCTGCCGCGGTGTGGGTCGTGTGCCGCCATCGGCTAATCGGGATCACACCGAAGTCTGGGGCGCTTGATGGCCGACTGGCCGTCTCTCCGGTGAAGATCTCCACTGTACAGTGAGTGGACGCTATCCGTGGTGTCGGGGAGGTGGGTGATCGGTTGAGTCAATGGCGATTGCTTGCCGGTGGTGAAGCTCTGCCATGGATCCAAATTCCGCCGTGGACAGGGCCGTTGCGCTGCAAGCTCCGGTGAGACCCTGTGCTTTGTTCCGTTGTTGTCTAAATTTCGCGTAGCACTGGTTTCTTGCGGAAGTTGATGCACGATGGCTGAACACGGGTATGGCCGCCGCCCTGGGTGCTGGGCTCTGCCGTGCCCTGGCTGGCGGAAGGTGGGAGAAGATAGTGGCCACCGTTGGATCTTATTCAACGACCTCGATTAGATCTGGGGATACCGGTTCGATCAATGGTTACGTGTCGTTGATTTTTAGATCAGTGGATGAGATCGGATTGCGTTTATTTAAAACGGGTACCGTTGGATTAGGATCGGGCGGTCCAGATTGGGACACACCATCCCTTCACGCTATCAAATCTAGACCGTCTGATCTGGATCGGACCGTCCGCGAAGCGTACCGGTTCATTAAGCGCCTAATCTAATCTGTACCATCGGATTGAAATCCAGCGGCTCAGAAAGAACCATACCCCTTCGGCCCTGTAAAATTGCGTAAGAGACCCTAGGTTATTACAAAATAGAACCCGCCGTCCCGTGCACTGTTGGCTGTGTCTCGGGAATTTTGCAAGGTCGCCCCTGTACTTTCTGGATTTTATGTGCGCAGTCCAAACACCGAGAAAATCAAATTGAGATAGAAAATGATTTTTAATATAAAATTAATTCCAGAATCTTGTTTAAATCATAGAAAATTCATTTTAACCTATTTTTGACTCGTTCCAATTTCTATAATTTTGTACTAATATTGTTGATCACTTAATGACTTTGTTTTAGCATGAAAACTATATTAAGCTTGACCACTTAATTATTTCCATACCAAACACTTAAAACCTTCGGAAATTCATACTCACAATCCGTAACTCCGATTTGATCCGTTCAAGTTGCGTTAGTCTCGTAGCAACGCGTAGATCATTATTATTCAGTTTGTACTTATGTTTGGTGTGATGTTAATTTTATATATACCATGTTTGTTTGTATTGCTACGACTAGCGCGAGGACACGTGTCATCTGAAAGCAAGTTGGTACCTGGAATCTCAAGTGCCAGGCAAGTTGTGCCCTTGATTCACTTTTGTTACCCAATAATGTTCTTTATAATCATTTACCATGCATAGGTGTAACTTTGATGGGACCCGATAGGTCACCCTAGATTGTTTATCTCATTACCTTGTTTACCCCTGAATCACTTGGGTAGTTTATGCTATTGCTTTACGTGGTTTTTGGGTTAATATTTCATTATATCCATGTTCCAGTTATTCTATTTATGTTCATGTCAAGATCATTATGTTATTGTTAATTGGAACATGGAGCTTAACTTGAGAACCACGTGCCACCACAAGGGAGGAATGGGACCCCTTGGCTGACTAATTAGGAAAGCTAGTGGAAGACTACCTTACTCGAAAGGGGCAAGGGCAGTAGGGGAGTGGTCAGTGTAGGGAGGTCCCTGGTTGATTTTGCTGCGATGGCGGTCAGCCAGGAACCCTGCATTGGAACTTCCTATAAACTGTAGCGGGTTTTCGGAAGCTAGTGGAACTTTGTAAAGGCCTCGTAGTGGATCCCTAGCCATTCACCTTGGTAGTGTCTAAGGGCCTAGCTAACCCTGGCGACATGGGAAACACGACTTGTGGGTAAAGGGTACAACCTCTGCAGAGTGTAAAACTGGTATACTAGCCGAGCTCACGGTCATGAGCGGCTCAGGACTCTCCGATGATTAAATTATGGAACCTAAACTCAATTTGTCATTTGCATTTGCATGGGATTTGTTATTAATTTTGTTCTATTATTTTATTATAGTTTGGTATTCACTTACACTTAGTAACTGCTAATAAAATTTGACCAACTACTTAAAAGCAATGCTCAGCTTTAACCTCTATTGTTGATCAGCCTTACACTTCATGATCTCCCACCTTTGGTGAGTTCATGTCACATTATTCCCCACAACTTGTTGAGCGATGAACATGTGTGAGCTCACCCTTGCTGTCTCACACCCCCCACAGGAGAAGAACAGGTGGTTTCAAGTGGAGTCAAGTATCAAGGAGTTTGATCTGATCTAGGTGGCGTTTCTCAGTTGACATTGGCGCCGACGATCCTTAGTTCGTTTTATATTTATTACTTTATTTTGTAATAAGTCTTCCGCTATGTAATAATTACTCTGATGTTCCATGACATTTATCTCTATACACTCTGTTATTATATATGTTGTCTTCTTGGCGCATGTATGAGATGCACCTGGCTTTGTTCCTTAAAGCCGGGTGTTACAGAAGTGGTATCAGAGGAAATGTTGACTGTAGGACGAAACCTAGATAGAAATGGACAAAACCCTTACCTACTTATCTTACTCTAATTCATTCTATACTTGCCTTACTCTAATTCTTTCTATGCTCATCTTGTCCTGATCCTGTCTCACCTTTTGCTATCATACCCTAATTACTCTTATCTTTTCTGCTCTAAGACAAGATGGATTTCACACCTTGGAATCCTACAACTATGATCTTTATAAGAGATAGGAAACCTAAGACGAAATTAAAATTATTTTCTCTATTAAAAATGTTGGTTGATTGTTCTGATGATCAATGCTTGATTTGCTTCTTTGATTGATTGAAACATTATAGTTGGGCATCTTAGCATGTACCACTATAAGGTAATGTATTAGCTTTAGTGGGTGACACACTAATCTACTTAGCTAATAAATCCCCCGCAGTAACATTTCTCGTAATTACTCACCTTGTCTACAATTCTTCCTTTCTTACCCTATGTTTCTAACCCAGATGGGCTACCCCTATACTGTTAGAAGAGAGCAGTATAGATTTGATCCTTGGTATGTCATGGTTAAGAAAGACAAAGGCAGTATATACACTGTGCTAAGGGAACCGTAGAATTCACCAGTTCCAAAGGACAAAGATTTGAAGTTGAAGTTGCAGTAACTACCACCATCAGACTAGCGGCATTCTTAGTAGATGAGAAGTTTGTTGGTGACAACATCCGGTTGGTTAGAGATTTTCCGGATGTCTTTCTAAAGGAGTTACCAGAGATGCCAGGGTATTCTTGAAGATCGATCTCTGATCGGGTTATCATCAAATGAAGATTAGGCCATTGGATATTCCCAAGACGGATTTCTCGACCCAATATGGTTTATATGAGTTCACTGTTATTTGGTCTAACTAATGCACCAGCCTATTTTATGGATCTGAAGAATAAGGTGTTTATGGAGTATTTGGACAGTTTCGTCGTAGTATTTATCGACGATATTTTTGTTTCAAGAGTGATAGTGATCATGAGGAACATCTGAGATTGGTGCTATAGAAGCTACGAGACAATCAACTCTACGTCAAGTATAGCAAATGCAAGTTTTGGATTGGCGAGGTGCCATTTCTTGGACATATCATTTCTAATGGAGGGATTTCAGTGGATCCTGCTAAAGTCAAGGAGATAGTGGTGTGGAGCATACCCACTACAGTTACGGAGATACGGAGTTTCTTGGGACTTGCAGGATATTATCGAAGATTTATTGAAGGATTCTCTAAGATCGCTAAGACTATGACCTCGCTTCTGGAGAAGGGAAGAGAGTTCAAGTGGGACGATAAGTGCCAAGATAGCTTTGATCAATTAAAGAAGAGGTTGATGTCACCACTAGTGTTGGTTATGCCAGATCTGCGGAAGGGATTTGACATTTATTGTGATGCATGTGGCCAAGGCTTGGGATGCGTGCTCATGCAAGAAGGACATGTGATTGCCTACGCGTCTCGTCAGTTGCGGAAACATGAATTGAACTACCCCATGCATGACTTAGAATTGGCAGCCGTTGTGCATGCGCTTAAGATTTGGAGACATTATAATTGGAACCAAGTGTCAAGTATACACGGATCATAAGAGTTTGAAGTATATATTCACTCAGAAGGATCTCAACCTTAGGCAACGCCGTTGGTTGGAGCTTATTAAGGATTATGATTTGGAGACTCACTATCACCTGAGCAAGGCAAATTTGGATGCGGATGCCTTGAGTCGAAAGGAGCATGTTCATTCAGCTATTGTTGCCTAGCTACCCGATGAGATTGTTGAGGATTTCAGGAGACTTAACCTAGGGATAGTTGCCCACACTGCAGGAGTTACTATTGATGTGGAATCTACTTTGGAGCAAGAAATCCGCAAAGGACAGATTGGTGATGCTAAAATACAAGAGATCAAGGATCTGTGTACCGAAGGTCGAGGTCTAGAATTCACGAAAGATGAACAAGGCACTGTGGGGTTCAAGGACAGGATATGTGTTCCTAATATTGAAAGCCTTTGTGAGACTATTTTGAAGGAGGCCCATGACTCGGATTATTCTATTCGTCCTGGTAATACCAAGATGTATCCGGATTTGTAGCAGAAATATTGGTGGTATGGACTGAAGAGAGATGTGGCTGCACATGTGGCTATGTGCGATGTGTGTCAAAGAGTTAAGGCCGAACACCAAAGACTACGTGGACTATTATATCCATTAAAGATACCCGAATGGAAGTGGGAAGAGATTGGTATGGATTTCATTACTGGATTGCCATGCACCTCGAAAGGATATGGTTCTATATGAGTTATTGTGGATAGATTGACTAAAGTGGCTCACTTCATCCCTGTAAAGACTACATATAAAGGTTCTCAGCTAGCAGAATTATATATGGCTCGGATTGTGTGTTTAGATGGAGTACCAAAGAAGATCGTGTCTGATCGAGGTTCGCAGTTGACCTCAAGATTTTGGAGAAGCTTTCATGAGAATATGAGTACGAAGTTGAATTTTGGTTCGACTTACCATCCTCAGACTGATGGACGGACTTAAAGGACTAATCAAGTATTGGAGGACATATTGAGAGCTTATGCCCTTCAGCATGGTAGTAGTTGGGACAAGAGTCTACCTTATGCTGAGTTCTCATATAATAATAGTTACCAGGCCAGTCTGAAGATGCCACCGTTCGAGGCTCTATATGGTAGGAAGTGCAGGACTCCTCTATATTGGGATAAGACTAGAGGAAGACAAATCTTTGGACCTGAACTTATTCAAGAGGCAGAAGAACAAGTTTGTATAATTTGAGAGAATTTGAGGGTAGCTCAAACCTAGAAAAAGAGCTACACAGATAATAGAAGAAGACCACTGGAATTTGAGGAAAGAAATCATGTGTACCTCAAGGTGTCACCACTTTGTGGAATGAGGAGGTTTAAAGTTACGGGCAAATTGTCCC
Source organism: Zea luxurians (assembly GCA_029449295.1). Taxonomy (NCBI): domain Eukaryota; kingdom Viridiplantae; phylum Streptophyta; class Magnoliopsida; order Poales; family Poaceae; genus Zea; species Zea luxurians. The sequence continues at coordinate 121,975,861 of JAOPSE010000009.1, forward strand.
CTCGCTATATTGGACCATTCTGAGTTTTTTTAGGCAAGTTGGAGAGATGGTCTATCAACTCGAGCTACCTGATAATATATCTGATGTGTATAATGTAATTTACGTGTCTCAACTAAAGAAGTGTCTCTGTGTCCCTGAGGAACAATTACCAATGGAAGAGCTCAGTGTTCAGGGTGATTTGACTTACACGGAGTATCCTATCAAGATTCTTGACACATTGACTTGAGTTACAAGAAATTAAGTTATTTAGATGTGCAAAATGCAATGGAACCCTCATGAATAATATGAAGCTACTTGGGAGAGAAAAGAAGAGCTTCGCATAGATTTCCCCATCTTTCCACTAGATCTTCCTAAATCTCGAGGACGAGATTCCTTTTTAAGGGGGGTAGGATTTGTAATACCCAAAAACGTATACAATGAGATTATAGTTGATCTCCTTATTTTGTGTGCCATCTAATCATTATAACAAGAGAATAACTATAAATATGAATAAGTAATTAAAACAAATGACACTTAAATAAAATATGCATCATGCTGGGATTTATTGTGTGTGTGCATTTGGTGACATAAGTAAACCAACATTCAAATGGAGGATTTAATACCTACTTTGAATAAATAGAATAGAAGGAGAAAAATACTATAAAGTACAAAATAAAACTTACTAATAAATTTGCCACAAAAAAAGAAGAAAAGAATAATATCTAACCTAAGGACAAATTTGCCACAAAATAATTTCTTTTAGAGTTGAAGTTTTGAATTTGTAAAGGAAGAAAAGAATAAGAAAAGGGAAAGAGGAAGCAATTTTCGGCCAAGTGGGCCTCAATTCCTTCCTGGCGGCCCAAATACACCCTCGCAGTCCATTCTGCCTTCCCCTGCAATCTCACCTCCAGGCGGGCCCTTGGGGTCAGGAGCTTGTGGCGCGCTGGGAGCATGGCGCACTGGCTTTCTGCCGTGCGGGGCCCACTCCCCAGCCTCCCGGTTCGTATGCGCGGGGTGAACAATACTTGCGTGTGGGCCCGGAACGGGGCTTGCTTCTTCCACCTTGTTGCCGCATCGATCGGAAGGCGGGGTGACACCCGCGGCATGCGCGGACCCGCTGAACGACTGGGCTCGCGTCTATAAAGGGTAGGAAGGCTCCTAGGCTGCGCAGAACCTTCTTTCCCCTCACCGGAATCTCCTCCACCAAGCTCGCTCTGCCGCGGTGTGGGTCGTGTGCCGCCATCGGCTAATCGGGATCGCACCGAAGTCTGGGGCGCTTGATGGCCGACTGGCCGTCTCTCCAGTGAAGATCTCCACTGTACAGTGAGTGGACGCTATCCGTGGTGTCGGGGAGGTGGGTGATCGGTTGAGTCAATGGCGATTGCTTGCCGGTGGTGAAGCTCTGCCATGGATCCAAATTCCGCCGTGGACAGGGCCGTTGCGCTGCAAGCTCCGGTGAGACCCTGTGCTTTGTTCCGTTGTTGTCTAAATTTCGCGTAGCACTGGTTTCTTGCGGAAGTTGATGCACGATGGCTGAACACGGGTATGGCCGCCGCCCTGGGTGCTGGGCTCTGCCGTGCCCTGGCTGGCGGAAGGTGGGAGAAGATAGTGGCCACCGTTGGATCTTATTCAACGACCTCGATTAGATCTGGGGATACCGGTTCGATCAATGGTTACGTGTCGTTGATTTTTAGATCAGTGGATGAGATCGGATTGCGTTTATTTAAAACGGGTACCGTTGGATTAGGATCGGGCGGTCCAGATTGGGACACACCATCCCTTCACGCTATCAAATCTAGACCGTCTGATCTGGATCGGACCGTCCGCGAAGCGTACCGGTTCATTAAGCGCCTAATCTAATCTGTACCATCGGATTGAAATCCAGCGGCTCAGAAAGAACCATACCCCTTCGGCCCTGTAAAATTGCGTAAGAGACCCTAGGTTATTACAAAATAGAACCCGCCGTCCCGTGCACTGTTGGCTGTGTCTCGGGAATTTTGCAAGGTCGCCCCTGTACTTTCTGGATTTTATGTGCGTAGTCCAAACACCGAGAAAATCAGAGAAATTGAGATAGAAAATGATTTTTAATATAAAATTAATTCCAGAATCTTGTTTAAATCATAGAAAATTCATTTTAACCTATTTTTGACTCGTTCCAATTTCTATAATTTTGTACTAATATTGTTGATCACTTAATGACTTTGTTTTAGCATGAAAACTATATTAAGCTTGACCACTTAATTATTTCCATACCAAACACTTAAAACCTTCGGAAATTCATACTCACAATCCGTAACTCCGATTTGATCCGTTCAAGTTGCGTTAGTCTCGTAGCAACGCGTAGATCATTATTATTCAGTTTGTACTTATGTTTGGTGTGATGTTAATTTTATATATACCATGTTTGTTTGTATTGCTACGACTAGCGCGAGGACACGTGTCATCTGAAAGCAAGTTGGTACCTGGAATCTCAAGTGCCATGCAAGTTGTGCCCTTGATTCACTTTTGTTACCCAATAATGTTCTTTATAATCATTTACCATGCATAGGTGTAACTTTGATGGGACCCGATAGGTCACCCTAGATTGTTTATCTCATTACCTTGTTTACCCCTGAATCACTTGGGTAGTTTATGCTATTGCTTTACGTGGTTTTTGGGTTAATATTTCATTATATCCATGTTCCAGTTATTCTGTTATTCTATTTATGTTCATGTCAAGATCATTATGTTATTGTTAATTGGAACATGGAGCTTAACTTGAGAACCACGTGCCACCACAAGGGAGGAATGGGACCCCTTGGCTGACTAATTAGGAAAGCTAGTGGAAGACTACCTTACCCGAAAGGGGCAAGGGCAGTAGGGGAGTGGTCAGTGTAGGGAGGTCCCTGGTTGATTTTGCTGCGATGGCGGTCAGCCAGGAACCCTGCATTGGAACTTCCTATAAACTGTAGCGGGTTTTCGGAAGCTAGTGGAACTGTGTAAAGGCCTCGTAGTGGATCCCTAGCCATTCACCTTGGTAGTGTCTAAGGGCCTAGCTAACCCTGGCGACATGGGAAACACGACTTGTGGGTAAAGGGTACAACCTCTGCAGAGTGTAAAACTGGTATACTAGCCGAGCTCACGGTCATGAGCGGCTCAGGACTCTCCGATGATTAAATTATGGAACCTAAACTCAATTTGTCATTTGCATTTGCATGGGATTTGTTATTAATTTTGTTCTATTATTTTATTATGGTTTGGTATTCACTTACACTTAGTAACTGCTAATAAAATTTGACCAACTACTTAAAAGCAATGCTCAGCTTTAACCTCTATTGTTGATCAGCCTTACACTTCATGATCTCCCACCTTTGGTGAGTTCATGTCACATTATTCCCCACAACTTGTTGAGCGATGAACATGTGTGAGCTCACCCTTGCTGTCTCACACCCCCCACAGGAGAAGAACAGGTGGTTTCAAGTGGAGTCAAGTATCGAGGAGTTTGATCTGATCTAGGTGGCGTTTCTCAGTTGACATTGGCGCCGACGATCCTTAGTTCGTTTTATATTTATTACTTTATTTTGTAATAAGTCTTCCGCTATGTAATAATTACTCTGATGTTCCATGACATTTATCTCTATACACTCTGTTATTATATATGTTGTCTTCTTGGCGCATGTATGAGATGCACCTGGCTTTGTTCCTTAAAGCCGGGTGTTACAAGGATAGAGGTTTTTGAGGAGGCGAGCATTTTTTCCACCCACATCATCCAATGATCGCTGAAGCCACGGACAGCAAGGATTTTAAATAAGACGGCCTAGTCGACAGTATCAAAGGTTTTGGCGAAGTCAAGTTTGAGAACAAGAGTTGGGGTTTTTTGTTTGTGAAAGCATTGGATCAGTTCTAGGGCGTAGATGAAGTTTTCTAAAATGGATCTCCCCTTAAGGAATCCGGTTTGATCAAGGTTGATAAGGGATCCAATGATAGGTTTGAGGTGGTTTGTAAGGATTTTAGAGAGGAGTTTTATGCTACAGTTTTGGAGGCAGATTGGGCGGTAGTCACCAACTACCAGTGCATCTGTTTTTCTGGGAGGAGGGTAATATAGGATCTGCTGATGCTGTCGAGATCAATGGTGCCTTCGTGGAAGGCTCGGAGGACATTCATAAGGGTGGGTTTTATTGAATGCCAGATAGCTTTGTAGCAACTTGGCCCGAAGCCGTCATGGTCGGGTGCACTATGGGAAGGCATGGTGAGGATGCTGTCTAGGGTTTCTGTTGCTGTGAAAGGAGAGTCAAGGATGGCTGGAACGGTAGAAGGGGGTAAAAATTTTGGTAGTTGAAGACAGGGCTATGAATGCGAGCATCTCACATACACGTGTTGTAGTATTCGGTGATAGCTTTGGTTTTTTCTTCTTGACCTTAGTAGACAACAAAGTCTACCTAAATCCAGGTGATGGAGCACTTCTTCTTTCGAGCATAGGCATGACCGTGGTGGAAAGTAGTATTTTCATCTCCTTCTTTGATTACTTTTTTTTGCTTCTTTGCTTTCAATAGGCAACGCGCTCAAGGAGAGACTGCGACAACCAAGATCTACATAGATCTCGAGCTTGAGATTCAGCAGGTGATAGGTTCATGTCTTCCTCCAAGGTGTCAAGCAGGGTGATGACGAAGTTGCAGTCAACGACCGAGGAGGGTTTGCATTGGTGAAGATGCCCCAACATTTGCAGGAGCACCTGAGACTTTTTAGGCAGGTGACCAATGTCGCGGCAGCGTTAGGGCAAACAGGGGGAGTGCTAAGCTGGGAGCACGGTAGGGAGGAAGGAGTGGTCGAGAGGCCAAATATTTTCGAAGCGAAAGATTCTAGGCTTCAGGATTGTAGCGCAGATGGAGACTAGGATGGGTTTATGGTCTAAGTAGGATGGGGGAGGGCATTCATGGAGATGGAGGGGAATGGATGTTAGAGAAGGCCTGATCCAGTCTGGCTAGGGTGGGGTTAGAACATCAGTTGGACGAGGTAAAGGAGCAACCGATGAGGGGGAGCTCCATCACGCATATGTCGTTGATGGTGAGTTGAAGGCTGAGCAAAGCCTGCTGTTGACACGACCAGAGCTTATCTCGTTGGGGGATCGGGCAAGGTTGAAGTCCCCAAGTAAGAGACCGGGGCCTTGGACCGAGATGAAGAGATCAGAGAGCTCGACTAAGAAGGAGGGAGAGTCTGGATGGTAGGTAGGGGCATAGACATTGTAATGGTAATTGAGCCATCAAAGAGCGACGAGGAGAGGGTTGTGGTTAAGGAGTAGGTTTTCTAAGTACAAAAGACAATGGAGAAACTGGAAGGATTCGAGTCAGTGATAGTTCCACCATGGGACCCGTCAACGGGGACGAATTCGAAATTGCTGACATTCGGGAGAAGGAAGGCACGGCTAGAAAAGTGGTCAGGATTGCGCAAATTCGGTTCGTGAATGTAAATGATGATAGAGGGTGAGCAGCAGACAGAGCATTACGGACAACGGTGCACTTATCCAAATCGCCTAAACCATATTTTATCAGATTTAAAATTATTTAACTCTGAAAACACTAGTATTTTCACTGTGCTATTCTTTAGGACGGAGGACGAGTAAAACTGTTGCCCCGTTTTCATACAGAATGCGTGGCGTCATTCGATCTCTTCATAGGTTCGCGTATCATCGGCCGGACTGTTTCCATCCCCTATGCGTCGTACTCGTCCATCACGTGAAAAAGGGCCCTAAAGCAGAATTGCAATGCGCCGGCCGTCTCGATCATCTCTACGGTGTACACACGGTCGGTTGCTGCAGGTCGTCTTCTTCTCTTCGATGAATCGCACGAGCCAAAAACAGCCGGCCGGCGGTTAGGAATCCTGACCTGTGGCTTTGGTGGGCTCCGTACTTGGATTCGCGTTCTGATGTCTACCGAAAATGTATAGCCGTGACACGCGCACTTTGCATTGCAGTGATTGCCTAGAAATAAAGGAACCGAAGGGAAACAAATATGCCATATGTGTGTGACTAAATGGTACAGATATTATCTGTTCATATTCGAATTTGGCCGGGCTGATATTCGATCCGTATTCGAGTTTGGGTACTCAATATCTGATCTGTGTTCGATCTTTAATTATATGTATCTGTATTCTCAAATTGGATATTTAAGATGTCGATATCCATTCAAAACTTATCCGACACAAATTAATAATATCCATATCCGATTCAAGTTAGAAAATACGAAAATAAATATGAAATGAATAATACATGTTTGTATCCAATTCGATTACACCCTTACGTGTGAAAGACATCTGGGAAAAAAGTCAAAAATTCAAGTGTTTCTGTAGCTAGCTAGCTCGCACTTTGCTGAATATGCGATGTTGAATATATATTACTTCAAGAATCCACACGGAACCCTGAAATTGCTTTGCATATAAATACTTTTGCCATATATGTCCGACGGTTTTAGCCATCGGAAGTTGTTCCATTTACTGTAGTGTATAGAGCAAAAATATTGTACAATCATACAATCGTCATACAATCAAACTATCAAAAGTTATAAAAAATTAAAACTTTTACAGAATACTTCGCTATTTATTGTACCAATACATAAAAAGTTCTAATTTATCGTCAAAAAGAATATTTGAATATCAGATCTTTTGAAAGTTTGATCGTCAAAAAGAATCTTTGAATATTTAGTTGGTAATAGGACAAATAGTTGTGTAGATTTGTCGTACTTTCAGAATTTCCAAGGTTTTGTGTCTAATCGATTAAATGATTGTCAAATTAAGGACACAACAATTTTATAGGTAATTTTTAGTAGAGGGAATAGTTATTGAGATGTTGGCAAATGACTCTTGCTACGGCGTTAATGATAATCATTAACCGTTAGTTTAGAAACTCAAATCCCTTTAGATTCATGTCTTTTTCTAGGGTGAGAATGAATAGGACATTTAATTGTTTATGGTAGGTTTTCCCTTTTCCTAGGTTTGTCTCTCTTTACTTCCAAATTAGTTCTAAGGAACAAGGATGCGTGCCTTTGCCTCTTGGAATGGAATGTTTTTGGGATTTGACTCTACTATTTCCCCTTTATTAATTGATATGAACATCATAATCAGTTTTTCATGTCTCACTAGCATCTTTACTACATAACTAGCTTTGTTGTCTTTAGTATTGCAAAAAAGCATGCAACTATGGCCCTATTATAAACCTATAAAGCTAATAGTTAGCAGCTAAAATTAGCTGAGAGGCTTAGAACGGATCAACTAATGCACCAACTAATGGTTAGCTACACCTCACCTCAAATGGCTATAAGTTGTTAGCTGTCTTAACCCAGTTAAAATCAGCACATAGGAAAAGATATATTTTTTTATAGAGGACCATGAATTCACTGCACATAGGAAAAGAAACATACATCATATATGAATTTTCTAATTTATGTAATGCAATATTATTGTATAAAAACAAAAAAAACAGTATTAAACCTTACAGGGGAGTATCCAAACTAATTCGACTATAGATTTGATCAAACAACTCAAGTCAACTAAAAAAGAACAAAGTTTGAATTAAAAACTCGAGTCAAATTGATGTAACATTGAGGGTTACTTGATCTCGATGCACGACGACTAACGCTGGAGAAGAGTGAAATGATAGGTGGCTCGGGGGCAGGTGCGCATGACCGATGTCAGACGACCAAGTTCAGTGCTTGGATGCAGATCGACATTGAGACACACAAGCTGTGATGGAGCAAGAACTCGAAGAAACACATTTAACATATATACAAAATAAATGAAATATTTCCTGTTAAATTAAGCCATAAACCCTAAACCCTAATTCACATTGATTTATCTTCAAACTAGTGTTTTCTTGGCCTATAATATAATGTGTATGCTACGGACAAATATTACATAGGAATTCAAATACAATCCCCACTAAATCCTTAATCCATAAACCCTAAACATTTGACTAAGCATTTCCCTACTAAATCCTTAATCCATAAACGCTAACTATTTCTAATCACATCACAAAATGCAAATTTGTATTATTTCTTCAAATAAAATTATATCCTATTAACAAACACAAAACAACAGTCAACCTGATGGCGGCAACAGCGTGGCGACGGTGACGTATGTTGCCACACCCGGTTTCAGAAGTCAAACCGAATGTGAACCATGTACATGTTAGGATCAGAACTCACGTACACAATGACTACATAAATGATTCATCATAGCACAATGCTTAAATAATTATAAAGAGTAAGTAATATTATTACAAATATGAGTCATTAACAACAATTATATCAAAGTGCGGATAATAGAAACGTAGCCAACGTAAATAAACCTAACACAGGCAGCTGACTAGGGGAGGTCGCTAGCCTAATCCTCAAACTCGTCGAAGTCTTAGAACTCCTAGAGATCCGCCTCGATGCCTTCTTCTTCTTTACCTGAGCATAGGTTGCACCAAAGGCAACCTGGTGTTTTGTGAAAGCAAGGGTGAGTACACATTAACGTACTTAGCAAATGTCCTATTTGGTTGAGGTGGACTATCTTTATGTGGGGTTAGGCTCAAAGCGTCTTCTTTTAATACATCAAGTTTTATCATTAATATAAGCTAGATTTTAACATTAATCCCAAGTTATTACCTCTAGGACATCTCCTCATAAAAGGAAATATCAGTACCTGTATTCATGATCTCCATAACCAAAACCATCATCATCATCGTAACCATTGTATCTCTAATCAGTGGAGCTTCCAAGGCCGCTCTTAACCGTGAGCACGACTGATATATTAGTTTCATTCTAAAAGGGAATTAGGCTTACACCTAGTCCCTAATTAATTTTGGTGGTTGAATTTCCCAACACAAATAAATGGACTAACTAGTTTGCTCTAGTGTATAAGTTATACAGGTGCAAAATGTTCACACTTAGCCAATAAAAAGACCAAGTATTGGGTTCAAACAAAGGAGCAAGGGACAACCGAAGGCACCTCTGGTCTGGCGCACCGGACTGTCCGGTGTGCCACCGGACATGTCCGGTGCACCAGAGGACTCAAACTTCGAACTCATCACCTTCGGGAATTTCCAGAGGCAACTCCGCTATAATTCACCGGACTGTCCGGTGTACACCGGACATGTCTGGTGCTCCAAGGAAGAGCGGCCTCCGGAACTCGCCAGCCTCGGGAATTCATTGAAGCTGCTCCGCTATAATTCACCGGACTGTCCGGTGTACACCGGACTGTCCGGTGTAACAGCGGGGCAACGGCTATTTCGGCGCCAACGGCTACCTGCGACGCATTAAATGCGCGCGCTGCGCGCGTAGAGGTCAGGCACGCCCATGCTGGCGCACCGGACATCAAGGCGGGCCTAGAAGACAGAGCTCCAACAGTCGGAACCCAACGGCTTTGGTGACGTGGCTGTCGCACCGGACTGTCCGGTGCGCCATCGAACAGACAGCCTCACCAAACGACTAGTTTGGTGGTTGGGGCTATAAATACCCCCAATCACCCACCATTCATTGCATCCAAGTTTTCCAGCTTCCAACCACTATACAAGAGCTAGCATTCATTGCAAAGCACACCAAAAGAGATCAAATCCTCTCCCAACTCCACACAAAGCCTTAGTGACTAGAGAGAGTGATTTGTAGTGTTCATTTGAGCTCTTGCGCTTGGATCGCTTCTTTTCTTTGGCATTCCTTCTTGTGATCAAACACTCACTTGTAATTGAGGCAAGAGACACCAATCGTGTGGTGGTCCTTGTGGGAAGTTTGATTCCCAAGTGATTTGAGAAAGAGAAGCTCACTCGGTCCGAGGGACCGTTTGAGAGAGGGAAGGGTTGAAAGAGACCCGGCCTTTGTGGCCTCCTCAACGGGGAGTAGGTTTGCGAGAACCGAACCTCGGTAAAACAAATCTACGTGTCACACTCCTTATTCGCTTGCGATTTGTTTTGCGCCCTCTCTCGCGGACTCGATTATATTTCTAACGCTAACCCGGCTTGTAGTTGTGATTATTTTTGAGAATTTTAGTTTCGCCCTATTCACCCCCCCCTCTAGGCGACTTTCAATTGGTATCAGAGCCCGGTGCTTCATTAGAGCCTAACCGCTCGAAGTGATGTCAGGAGATCACACCAAGAGGGAGATGGAGACCGGCGACAAGCCCACTACGAGCCAAGGGAGCACTTCATCGGAAGAGTCCCGCACCAAGAGGAAGGAGAAGAAGAAGGACTCCTCCAAACGGAAGGAGAAAAGATCTTCTTCTTCTCACCACAAAGAGAAGAAGGAGAAATCTTCTTCTCACAAGTCGCATCGGAAAGGCGACAAGCACAAAAGGATGAGGAAAGTGGTCTACTACGAGACCGACACTTCATCAACATCGACCTCCGACTCCGATGCGCCGTCCGTAACTTCTAAGCGCCAAGAGCGCAAGAAGTTTAGTAAGATCCCCCTACACTATCCTCGTACATCTAGATCTACTCCATTACTTTCCGTTCCATTAGGCAAACCGCCAACCTTTGATGGCGAAGATTATGCTAGGTGGAGTGATTTAATGAAATTTCATCTAACCTCACTCCACAAAAGTATATGGAATGTTGTTGAGTTTGGAGCACAGGTACCATCTGTAGGGGATGAAGACTATGATACGGACGAAGTGGCCCAAATCGAGCACTTCAACTCCCAAGCCACAACCATACTCCTCGCCTCTCTAAGCAAGGAGGAATACAACAAAGTGCAAGGGTTGAAGAATGCAAAGGAGATTTGGGACCTACTCAAGACCGTGCACGAGGGTGATGAACTCACCAAGATCACAAAGCGGGAAACGATCGAGGGGGAGCTCGGTCGTTTTCGTCTTCGCCAAGGGGAGGAGCCACAAGATATGTACAACCGGCTCAAAACCTTGGTGAACCAAGTGCGCAACCTCGGGAGTAAGAAGTGGGACGACCACGAGGTGGTTAAGGTTATTCTAAGATCTCTTATTTTCCTTAACCCCACTCAAGTTCAATTAATTCGTGTTAATCCAAGATATACACTAATGACTCCCGAGGAAGTTATCGGGAATTTTGTGAGCTTTGAATGCATGATTAAAGGCTCAAAGAAAATCAACGAGCTTGACGAACCCTCCACGTCCAAGGCACAACCGGTGGCATTTAAGGCAACGGAGGAGAAGAAGGAGGAGTCTACATCGAGTAGACAACCAATTGACGCCTCCAAGCTCGACAATGAGGAGATGGCTTTAATCATCAAAAGCTTTCGCCAAATCCTCAAGCAACGGAGGGGGAAGGACTACAAACCCCGCTCCAAGAAAGTGTGCTACAAGTGTGGTAAGCCCGGTCATTTCATTGCTAAATGTCCTATATCTAGTGACAGTGACAGGGGCGACGACAAGAAGGGAAAGAGGAGAGAAAAGAAGAAGTACTACAAGAAGAAGGGCGGCGATGCCCATGTTTGCCGGGAGTGGGACTCAGACGAGAGCTCCACCGACTCCTCCTCCGACGAGGACGCCGCCAACATCGCCGTCACCAAGGGACTCCTCTTCCCCAATGTCGGCCACAAGTGCCTCATGGCAAAGGACGGCAAAAGGAAGAAGGTTAAATCTAAATCCTCCACTAAATATGAATCCTCTAGTGATGATAATGCTAGTGATGAGGAAAATAACTTGCGTACCCTCTTTGCCGACCTAAACATGCAACAAAAAGAAAAATTAAATGAATTGATTAGTGCTATTCATGAGAAGGATGATCTCTTGGACTCTCAAGAGGACTTCCTTATTAAGGAAAACAAAAAGCATGTTAAGGTCAAAAATGCTTATGCTCTACAAGTTGAAAAATGTGAAAAATTGTCTAGTCAGCTAAGCACCTGCCGTGAGACTATTAACAACCTTAGAAATGAAAATGCTAGATTAATTGCTAAGGTTGATTCTCATGTTTGTGATGCTTCAATTCCCAATCTTAGAAATGATAATGATGATTTGCTTGCTAAGATTAAGGAATTGAATGATTCTCTTGCTAGCCTTAGAATAGAAAATGAAAATTTGATTGCTAAGGCTAAGGATTTTGATGTTTGCAATACTACTATTTCCGACCTTAGAACTAAGAATGATATGTTGCATGCTAAGGTTGTAGAACTAAAATCTTACAAACCCTCTACATCTAATGTTGAGCATGTTTCTATTTGTACTAGATGTAGAGATGTTGACATCAATGCTATTCATGATCACATGGCTTTAATTAAACAACAAAATGATCATATAGCATTATTAGATGCTAAAATTGCCGAGCATAACTTAGAAAATGAAAAATTTAAATTTGCTAGAAGTATGCTCTATAATGGGAGACGCCCTGGCATCAAGGATGGCATTGGCTTCCAAAGGGGAGACAATGTCAAACTTAATGCCCCTCCTAAGAACTTGTCTAACTTTGTTAAGGGCAAGGCTCCCATGCCTCAGGATAACGAGGGTTACATTTTGTACCCTGCCGGTTATCCCGAGAGCAAAATTAGGAGAACTCATTCTAGGAAGTCTCACTCTGGCCCTAATCATGCTTTTATGTATAAGAGTGAGACATCTAGTTCTAGGCAACCAACCCGTGCTAAGTTGCCTAAAAGGAAAACTCCTATTGCATCAAATGAGCATGACATTTCATTTAAGACTTTTGATGCATCCTATGTTTTAACTAACAAATCCGGCAAAGTAGTTGCCAAGTTTGTTGGGGGCAAACACAAGGGCTCCAAGACTTGTGTTTGGGTACCCAAAGTTCTTGTTTCTAATGCCAAAGGACCCAAAACCGTTTGGGTACCTAAAGTCAAGAACTAAACTTGTTTTGTAGGTTTATGCATCCGGGGGCTCAAGTTGGATACTCGACAGCGGGTGCACAAACCACATGACAGGGGAGAAGAAGATGTTCTCCTCATATGAGAAAAACCAAGATCCCCAACGAGCTATCACATTCGGGGATGGAAATCAAGGTTTGGTCAAAGGATTGGGTAAAATTGCTATATCACCTGACCATACTATTTCCAATGTTTTTCTTGTAGATTCTTTAGATTACAATTTGCTTTCCGTATCCCAATTATGTCAAATGGGCTACAACTGTCTATTTACTGATGTAGGTGTTATTGTCTTTAGAAGAAGTGATGATTCAATAGCATTTAAGGGAGTGTTAGAGGGTCAGCTATACTTGGTAGATTTTGATAGAGCTGAACTCGACACTTGCTTGGTTGCTAAGACTAACTTGGGTTGGCTCTGGCACCGCCGACTAGCCCATGTTGGAATGAAGAATCTTCATAAGCTTCTAAAGGGAGAACACATTTTAGGACTAACCAATGTTCATTTTGAGAAAGACAGGATTTGTAGCGCATGCCAAGCCGGGAAGCAAGTTGGCACTCATCATCCACACAAGAACATCATGACTAGTGACAGGCCACTGGAGCTCCTACACATGGACCTATTCGGCCCGATTGCTTACATAAGCATCGACGGGAGTAAGTACTGTCTAGTTATTGTGGATGATTATTCTCGCTTCACTTGGGTGTTCTTTTTGCAGGAAAAATCCCATACCTAAGAGACCTTAAAGGGATTCTTGAGACGGGCTCGAAATGAGTTCGGCTTAAGGATCAAGAAAATTAGAAGCGACAACGGGACGGAGTTCAAGAACTCTCAAATTGAAGGCTTTCTTGAGGAGGAGGGCATCAAGCATGAGTTTTCTTCTCCCTACACCCCACAACAAAATGGTGTAGTGGAGAGGAAGAATCGAACTCTCTTGGACATGGCAAGAACCATGCTTGATGAGTACAAGACACCGGATCGGTTTTGGGCCGAGGCGGTCAACACCGCTTGCTACGCCATCAACCGGTTATATCTACACCGAATCCTCAAGAAGACATCCTATGAACTCCTCACCGGTAAAAAGCCCAATATTTCATATTTTAGAGTTTTGGTAGCAAATGCTTTATTCTTGTTAAAAGAGGTAGAAAATCTAAATTTGCTCCTAAAACTGTAGAAGGCTTTTTACTAGGATATGACTCAAACACAAGGGCATTTAGAGTCTTTAACAAGTCCTCAGGACTAGTTGAAGTTTCTTGTGACGTTGTGTTTGATGAGACTAACGGCTCTCAAGTAGAGCAAGTTGATCTTGATGAGATAGGTGAAGAACAGGCTCCATGTATCGCGCTAAGGAACATGTCCATTGGGGATTGTATCCTAAGGAATCCGAAGAGCCTCCACATACACAAGATCAACCATCCTCCTCCACGCAAGCATCTCCACCAACCCAAAATGAGGACGAGGCTCAAGTTGATAAAGATGAAGAACACAATGATGAGCCACCTCAAGACAACGGCAATGATCAAGGGGGAGACGCAAACAATGAAGACAAGGAGGATGAACAACCAAGGCCGCCACACCCAAGAGTCCACCAAGCAATCCAACGAGATCACCCCGTCGACACCATCCTCGGCGACATTCATAAGGGGGTAACTACTCGATCTCGTGTTGCCCATTTTTGTGAGCATTACTCTTTTGTTTCCTCTATTGAGCCACACAGGGTAGAGGAAGCACTACAAGATTCGGATTGGGTGATGGCGATGCAAGAGGAGCTCAACAACTTCACGAGGAATGAGGTATGGCATTTAGTTCCACGTCCTAATCAAAATGTTGTAGGAACCAAGTGGGTCTTCCGCAACAAGCAAGACGAGCATGGTGTGGTGACAAGGAACAAAGCTCGACTCGTGGCCAAGGGGTATTCACAAGTCGAAGGTTTGGATTTTGGTGAAACCTATGCACCCGTAGCTAGGCTTGAGTCAATTCGTATATTATTGGCCTATGCTACTTACCATGGCTTCAAGCTTTACCAAATGGACGTGAAGAGTGCTTTCCTCAACGGACCAATCAAGGAGGAGGTCTATGTTGAGCAACCTCCCGGCTTTGAAGACAGTGAGTACCCTAACCATGTCTATAGGCTCTCTAAGGCGCTTTATGGGCTCAAGCAAGCCCCAAGAGCATGGTATGAATGCCTTAGAGATTTCTTTATTGCTAATGGCTTCAAAGTTGGCAAGGCCGATCCTACTTTATTCACTAAAACTCTCAACAATGATTTGTTTGTATGCCAAATTTATGTTGATGATATTATATTTGGGTCTACTAACGAATCTACATGTGAAGAATTTAGTAGGATCATGACAAAGAAATTCGAGATGTCGATGATGGGGGAGTTGAAGTATTTTCTAGGATTCCAAGTCAAGCAACTCCAAGAGGGCACCTTCATTAGCCAAACGAAATACACTCAAGACATTCTAAGCAAGTTTGGAATGAAGGATGCCAAGCCCATCAAGACACCCATGGGAACCAATGGGCATCTCGACCTCGACACGGGAGGTAAGTCCGTGGATCAAAAGGTATATCGGTCGATGATTGGTTCATTACTTTATTTATGTGCATCTCGACCGGACATTATGCTTTCCGTTTGCATGTGTGCAAGATTCCAATCCGACCCTAAGGAATCCCACCTTACGGCCGTAAAACGAATCTTGAGATATTTGGCTTATACTCCTAAGTTTGGGCTTTGGTACCCTCGGGGATCCACATTTGATTTAATTGGTTATTCGGATGCCGATTGGGCGGGGTGCAAAATCAATAGAAAGAGCACATCGGGGATTTGCCAGTTCTTGGGAAGATCCTTGGTGTCTTGGGCTTCAAAGAAGCAAAATTCGGTCGCTCTTTCTACCGCCGAAGCCGAGTATATTGTCGCAGGCCATTGTTGCGCGCAATTGCTTTGGATAAGGCAAACCCTGCGGGACTACGGTTACAAACTAACCAAAGTTCCTCTTCTATGTGATAATGAGAGTGCAATCCGCATGGCGGATAATCCCGTTGAGCATAGCCGCACTAAACACATAGCCATTCGGTATCATTTTCTTCGGGATCACCAACAAAAGAGGGATATCGAGATTTCATACAGTAACACTAAAGATCAATTAGCCGATATCTTTAGCAAGCCTCTTGATGAACAAACTTTTACCAAACTTAGGCATGAGCTCAATATTCTTGATTCTAGGAATTTCTTTTGCTAAAACTTGCACACATAGCTTATAAATATACCTTTGATCATGTCTCTTTTATATATGCTATGACTAATGTGTTTTCAAGTGTATTTCAAACCAAGTCATAGATATATTGAAAGGGAATTGGAGTCTTCGGCGAAGACAAAGGCTTCCACTCCACTCTACTACTCATCCTTTGCCGTCTCTCCGCATCACTCTCCATCTTTGGTATAATCTTTACTCATATGTTTTATTTATGACCAAAGGGGGAGAAAGTACTTCTAAGGGCTCTAATGATTCCGTTTTTGGCGATTCATGCCAAAGGGGGAGAAAGTATGAGCCCAAAGCAAAAGGACCGCACCACCGCCCTAATTTTAAAATTTAATGTTTTTCAATTGGAAAATTTCAAATTAGTATCTCCTTGTGTTCTAAAGGGGGAGCAAGTAGTATTTTCAAAACTTGATATCTTAAAACCCTCTTGAACACTAAGAGGAGAATTTATTTGAGGGGGAGTTTTGTTTAGTCAAAGGAAAAGCATTTGGAACAAGGGGAGAGAATTTCAAATCTTGAAAATGCTTCTCAAAATCTTATTCATTTACCTTTGACTTTCTTGCAAAAGGATTTTGAAAAAGAATTTACAAAAAGATTTGCAAAAACAAAACATGTGGTGCAAATGTGGTCCAATATGTTAAAAACAAAGAAACAATCCATGCACATCATGTAAGTATTTATATTGGCTCAATTCCAAGCAACCTTTGCACTTACATCATGCAAACTAGTTCAATTATGCACTTTAATATTTGCTTTGGTTTGTGTTGGCATCAATCACCAAAAAGGGGGAGATTGAAAGGGAATTAGGCTTACACCTAGTCCATAATTAATTTTGGTGGTTGAATTGCCCAACACAAATAAATGGACTAACTAGTTTGCTCTAGTGTATAAGTTATACAGGTGCAAAAGGTTCACACTTAGCCAATAAAAAGACCAAGTATTGGGTTCAAACAAAGGAGCAAGGGACAACTGAAGGCACCTCGGGTCTGGCGCACCGGACTGTCCGGTGTGCCACCGGACATGTCCGGTGCACCAGAGGACTCAAACTTCGAACTCATCACCTTCGGGAATTTCCAGAGGCAACTCCGCTATAATTCACTGGACTGTCCGGTGTACACCGGACATGTCCGGTGCTCCAAGGAAGAGCGGCCTCCGGAACTCGCCAGCCTCGGGAATTCATTGAAGCTGCTCCGCTATAATTCACCGGACTGTCCGGTGTACACCGGACTGTCCGGTGTAACAGCGGGGCAACGGCTATTTCGGCGCCAACGGCTACCTGCGACGCATTAAATGCGCGCGCTGCGCGCGCAGAGGTCAGGCACGCCCATGCTGGCGCACCGGACACTCTATAGTTCATGTCCGGTGCGCCACCGGACATCAAGGCAGGCCCAGAAGACAGAGCTCCAATGGTCGGAACCCAACGGCTTTGGTGACGTGGATGTCGCACCGGACATGTCCGGTGTGCACCGGACTGTCCGGTGCGCCATCGAACAGACAGCCTCACCAAATGGCTAGTTTGGTGGTTGGGGCTATAAATACCCCCAACCACCCACCATTCATTGCATCCAAGTTTTCCAGCTTCCAACCACTATACAAGAGCTAGCATTCATTGCAAAGCACACCAAAAGAGATCAAATCCTCTCCCAACTCCACACAAAGCCTTAGTGACTAGAAAGAGTGATTTGTAGTGTTCATTTGAGCTCTTGCGCTTGGATCGCTTCTTTTCTTTGGCATTCCTTCTTGTGATCAAACACTCACTTGTAATTGAGGCAAGAGACACCAATCATGTGGTGGTCCTTGTGGGAAGTTTGATTCCCAAGTGATTTGAGAAAGAGAAGCTCACTCGGTCCGAGGGACCGTTTGAGAGAGGGAAGGGTTGAAAGAGACCCGGCCTTTGTGGCCTCCTCAACGGGGAGTAGGTTTGCAAGAACCGAACCTCGGTAAAACAAATCTACGTGTCACACTCCTTATTCGCTTGCGATTTGTTTTGCGCCCTCTCTCGCGGACTCGATTATATTTCTAACGCTAACCCGGCTTGTAGTTGTGATTATTTTTGAAAATTTCAGTTTTGCCCTATTCACCCCCCCTCTAGGCGACTTTCACATTCCTCTATAGAGTCCACACACTTTACTCATGAGACGTGATCCCCATACTGCCCGAGGTTCTAGCCTCCCTATTGATCACTTCCGAGGTGATCTGGCAGGGTTTCACTTTGTAGCTTTACAAAGATTTCCTAGAGGTAATAGTCGTCCGTTATGTTTCTCTAGTTTGATAAACACAGTACCTATCCCCACAGGAGGGGTGACTAACAAAAAGCAAAATAAAAGAACCTCGACACCCAGCCTCGGTAGAGCAAGTACTGTGCCCGAACCCCATTGACGGCACGACGGTGAAGTAGGCTACACCTCTAGTTCCTCCAATTAATTAGCTAAGGGCATCCCATACCACCCTTATGGTTGCACTATTTTCCTAGGTGGTCATCGAATGAACAAGTCCTTATGGAGAAGTACTCAAGAAACAACCCGAGTCTCCTTAAATGTCACAAGTTAATCATCATATCTAGATTAAAAACATCATGTCATAAAATAGTCTCACAATGTTCATTATTAAAGTAGAGCACTAGTATAAAGCTAACCATAATAACTCAAAAGGTAATCAAGGACAAGGTGAATAGAAATCTAATCAATCCTTAGGTTTAATTATGTAATGCGAGGAAATGGATTATCATGTGAATAGGACATAAGTAGATCAGAAGACACTTTCCTTCACCAAACGGATGCTCAGAGTCTTCAACCTTGTCGATCTTGAAGAGCTTCATCACTTGGTCACCACCGCTTGATCTTTGATTCACTGAAGCTTGATAACAGATTGTGTTCTATTCACGACACGCAGCAAACACGAACAGGCATAATCAAAGAAACATATACATGCATAAGAACCTTACACCATACACGAGAAAACATTATAAAAATACTTGATACGAAATAGAGCTCGCTTCTACAGTCATTCGAGGAAAAGAAACGCAATAGTCGAAGATGCAGTTGAGAAGTTATCACGTTTACTCTAAACAAGTATTAGTTAGAACATTTATTAATTCGACATAATTATATTAATTGACATCTATTAAATGTAAATTAAAACTACTACTTGGTTTTGATTAACTTGTTATTCTAATAGTTGATAGTTAAACAAGTAATCAATTAATTAACATGGGCGATTATAAGCAATACAAATTAATAACGCGCGTGGACGACGCACGCGACGCACGTGAAACAACGCATGGCATAGTGCAAAATGGCGTGCAAAACAACGTACAGATGACACGTAGATAGAGCGCGCGGCACACGCGAACGACACGCCAACGATGCCATGCATGAGCAACATGACAACGAGCTCAACACGCGCGAATAAGGCGACGACGCGCACGAACAGCATGACAACAGCGAGTGCAACACACTCGAGCAGCGTGTAAACATCATGCGCGATACACGAGAATCACCAACATATATCGCGTTTATACTAAGAAAGTATTAAATGAAAAACATTTAAGTTGGTATTACTCAAGTTAACATTTATTTATAAAAGCGTGCGTTAAAAGATATTAATTAGATTTAATTATAAAGCAAATTCAATAACATTAGTTAGACAAACATTTAATTAATTAGCTAAAACATGTGACTTGATGAAATAATATTATTATCAGGTGGACAACATCGTTACAAATATAACTCGATTTGAACAGGGTGAATCAGAATTATAACATAAAAGTTATCGCATTTTTAGTAAATTGCACGTGTGGCGTGATCTCATTGGCTAAACCGAAGCCACACGGACGTCCACACTGGTCGCTGCCACATAGGATTAGAGAACGTGGGATCAGATGTGGCTGTTGTCTTCCTCCTCTCAACTTCACCAGGAAAAAGAGCAAGAGAGGGGAGGAGGTCCGCCATGGGATGGCGCTCGACCGTGGAGGGCGCACGCCGGGGTTAGCTGGCCGTCGCCGTCTGGTAGCGTGGGCGCTCGCTGGCCATCGGTCCTGCAGCGATTGCGCCAGTAGGGGCACGCCGGGGGGGGGGGGGGGAACCGGCTGCTGTGGCCACGCCTGGTTGGCTGGCTACTAGCCATGCCACAGCCCAGGGGAGGGGTTGCACGTGGATGTGGGGTAGGGTCCATGGCCGCCATGGCGAACCGGTCAGAGCACACAATCGTGAGGTGAAGGGGAAGGGGTGAGGAGGAGAGAGGGGGCACTGGGTGCTCGCGGTGAGGCGTTATGGGCTTGTCGGGAAGAAGGACTGCGTATACACCATAGGAATCAAAGAAAAATGGACAAAAATAGGAGAGGAATGGAGAAGCTCACCGGAGAAGAGACCCTTGCCCGAGCCGAGGACAAATCCATCGATTGATGCCGATTTGGAGGTCCGGTTGACGAACTTGAAGAACCGAGATGAAGCCCTCGACGAGACGGCAGCCTTACCCTTAGATGTCGTCGGAGATCAACACATTGAAACTAATTGCTCGTCGAAGTTCTCGCCGGAGTTGGAACCGCCCCAAACTTCAACAAGCAATTCTAGGAGACGGAGAATGAATCTGATGAAACTGTTCGGAGTTTTGGAAAGGGCTCAATGAGAGGATTCCAGCCATATATATTGCTAGGGTTTGAAAATATTTTATTTTTCGAAACAAACCAATTTTTAGGAATTAAAATAATTCCAAAAAAGCTAAAATCGTATTTAGGGCGTGTTTGGCATGACTCCAAACCAGAACTCTAAGGAGCAGCTGGCAAGAGCCTGCTAAACACCCTAACTCTAGAGTTGCAAACTCCAAGGAGTTGTTAGAGCTGCAATATAGATTTTTGGAGTACCTCTTTTGCTGCTCCAAAAACTCTAAAAAAGTAAGCTAGACATGCAGTTTAGAGTTATTTACCCGTCACTTCCACTAGTTATGAGAAAACCATTTAAATCTGGAGCAGAGCTGCTCCACCTAGAGTTTTTGAGTGGAGCTACTCTGAAGTGGAGCAGAGCCATGCCAAACACGCTCTTAATGGTCGAAAAAAATATTTCGATGGCTCCAAAAATTCTAGGAAAATTACTAAACATGCTTTGGCACATAATGAACTCAAAAGGCATGTTTAGATATTCTGAAAATGTTTTTAAGTACCTCAAATAAATAGATTTTGGTTTCTGAAGAATAGAAAATTACTTGGAAAATATGGAAATTTACCGAAAACTTCTACAAGGTATATTAATATGTTTCAAACACCTTTTGCACATAGAAACACTATACAATGGCATGAATGCAACAATCTAAACTTCTCTAGGGTTTCACTTTACTAGGCTTACGTCTATATACAACAAAATAACTCTCTATTATTATAAAAAAGAAAACAAAAAGCAAGGAAAAGAGAGGGTAACACCTAAATTTTGAGTATAGAGCAAAGAAATATTTTATACCCCAAAATTCGGCGTGTTACACATATGCGACGACATAGGTGTCGTGTTTACGGCAACGACTAGGGCGATGATGACGACAGAGTTGCGGTGTCGATGACTTAAAGGAGCTAGGTTGAATGGTGTCACGAGAACGACTATGACAAATGTTTCTTCATAATTTGTTTGAGATCTTACGTATTTTTAGTTCAAAAATGAATAGAAATAGAGACTGGTTCTAATCCGATCTAATGCGAAAGAGTCCTAGCCTAGTGGTTGAGGCTTCCAATCGAGTAGCACCTACAAGACCCGGATTTGATTCCCCTCAGGGGTGAATTTTCTGGCTGGATTAAAAAAAAATTCTCTCATTGTGTCTTCGTCCGCGCTCGGGACACCGAGGGTGGGGCATTGCAGAGTGGGCGATTGATGCTAGCCCGTTAGTGGTAGGACCAGCGTCTAGGGATTTTCTCGTCTAGGACCAATGTTTCGGTCTCTTCTTAATATAATACCGGGAAGACGATCTTTCCTCTCCAGCCAGTTTTTTTAATAGTGAATTTTTGGAGGCCTAGCTTTGTAAATATAATCTCTAGTCTTCTAAATAAAACTGTATTTGTGGTACGCAATGAAGCTTTCTCCTTGTAAACTAAGTCGACGTTGGACCTTATTTGGCTACAAAACACCAAATTGGTGGCTATGTGAACTCTTCCACCTGAGCATGGTATATGACGTTTCTCCTATATACATACACTAGAACAGAAGGCGCGCTTAGCGCGCCCTGCAACAACAAAAGGCGCAGAAAATCCCTCCACCAATAGTTATAGTAGTAATGGTTTGGTTCCACGTTTATGAGCTCTTATGGCTTTGTTCAATTTTGAATTAAACAACCATATCTAAGACAATGTTTGCATTGTTATCACAACCCTATGGTTCTGCCTAGCCAAGCCAACATAGGTACTTACTATCTTTCTTACAGGGATGAGAATTACAGCATCAGTTACATGCCATGGCAAAGCAATCGTGTATTTACCAGCACATCATTGTAGAAAAACACGAGTTGCATAAAACACAGATCAAAATGGCCAGCAATTCACCGTCTTTACATGAGTTGCAGAAAACACATGCAAAGACAATCAAACAAACCGCTTGGTACCAACACAACATTGCAAACTTCAGAGTATGCATGCACAGTGCAGCAAAGCTCGGGGCGTCCGCCAGACGCATCGACTTGCCGTCCTCGTTGGCGGCCTGCAGGTGTTCTATGTGAATAGATGCAAGAAATTAGCTTGTCAACAACCCAACATGAGTTCATCATTCAAATTTTTAGAAAGCCCAAAAGGTTGTGAAATCGTATATGTACTCACATATAGTAAAAAACCATCATTGGCAAAAGGCTTGTGCCCAGTTATACAGGGCAAGGCATGGTCATCAGCTACCACTGACACAAAGTGATCCATCGAGTAATTTTGCCTGCTACATGTTTTAGTATTCAGATTATGAACACAAACTCAGGACGTAAGATAATCTAATCATGTAGAACAAAGTTAATGCCTGACACTCCTACAGAGGTTGCTATTACCGTTCAATAAATGGAAGAATCTGCATCACTGAATATAAGATAGCATAAGGAAAGAAATTTTTATTACTAACCAGGTATTACAATGTCACCAAGGCCAAGCATGAAGAATGGTCGTTCAACATCTGTCACACCCAGCTTTAAGGAACAAAGCCAGGTGCATCTCATACATGCGCCAAGAAGACAACATATATAATAACAGAGTGTATAGAGATAAATGTCATAAAACATCAGAGTATTTATTACATAGCGGAAGACTTATTACAAAATAAAAGATAAAAGTAAAACAAACTAAGGATCGTCGGCGCCAATGTCAACTGAGAAACGCCACCTAGATCAGATCATACTCCTCGCCTTGTGGCTCCTCCTGAACCACCTGCTCTTCTCCTGTGGGGGGGTGTGAGATAGCAAGGGTGAGCTCACATATGATCATAGCTCAACAAGTTGTGGGGAACCAGTGGACATAAACTCACAAAGGTGTGAGTTCATGTGATGTGTAAGGCTAATCAATGACAGGGGTTAAAGCCGAGCATTGCTTTTAAGTAGTTGGTCAAAATTTTATTAGCAGTTACTAAGTATAAGTAAATACCAAACCATAAGTAAAGTAATAGAACAAAATTAATAATAAACCCATGCAATGCAAATGACAAAATTGAATTTAAGTTCCATAATTTAAACATCAGAGAGTCCTGAGCTGCTCATGACCGTGAGCTCGGCTAGTATACCAGTTTTACACTCTGCAGAGGTTGTACCCTTTACCCACAAGTCATGTTACCCATCTGCCAAGGGGTCGCGAATCCCATACACCTCTACCTAGGAAGCGCGGCAGGGCAACACTACGAGGCCTTTACAAAGTTCCACTAGCTTCCGAAAACCCGCTACAGTTTATAGGAAGTTCCAATGCAGGGTTCTTGTCTGACTGCCATCGCAGCAAAATCAACCAAGGACCTCCCTACACTGACCACTCCCCTACTGCCCTTGCCCCTTTCGGGTAAGGTAGTCTTCCACTAGCTTTCCTAATTAGTCAGCCAAGGGCGTCCCATTAAACCCTTGTGGTGGCACGTGGTTCTCAAGTTAAGCTCTATGTTCCAATTAACATTAATGATCTCAACATGAACATAAATAGAATAACAAAAAGGATTGGAACATAGAGGTAATAAATGATTATCCCAAAACCATATAAAGCAATAGCAAACTACCCAAGTGATTCAGGGGTAAACAAGGTAATGAGATAAACAATCTAGGGTGACCTATTGGGTCCCATCAAAATTAACCTATGCATGGATAAATGATATTAAAGAACATTATTGGGTAAAATGTGGTCAAGGGCACAACTTGCCTTCAATGAGCTCCTGCTCAGCTACTTCAACCTGCTGTTCACCAGGATCCTCAGTCACGTGCTCTTCTACTCGTCACAATACAAACAAGCATAGTGCATATAGAGAAATTAACATTACACCAAACATATAAATAAAATACACAGTAATAATCTACACATTAAAATAAAATTCTAGGAACAGAAATCATAATTTTTGGAGTTATAGAATTTAAGTTATGGATTTTCAAAGGTTTTATGTGTTTAAAATGGGATTAAGTAAGGAATTAAATTTATTACTGTTTTCATGACAAAACAGAGGCTCTAAGTGATAGAGAATAAAATTACAAAATTTTAGGAACTGGAATGAAGTGATTTGGAGTTAGTATGAATTTTCTATGAGTTATTGAAGTTCTAGCAATTATTTTTCTATTGAATATTCAATTTCTAATTCATTTATACAGTTTAAATAAGCTCTGGACTGGGCACACTATTTCCAGAGAACCCAGGGGCTATTCTATAACTAATCCTGAGACTCAGAGCACTGTTGCTCTGGACGGCGGGTTGATTCCTCTGTTTCACGGGGACTCTTTAGCAAAATTACCCGCGAAGGGGTATGGACAAATACTGGCCGTCCGATCACAACCCTACGACTCAGATTAGAAGCCACCCTTCCACAGACCGGTAATCAACAGCGATCGGAGGATTTAGATCCGACGGTCGTGGTTTTATGAGATGAGATCCAACAGGATCCGTCCATTAACCGATCAGTGGCTCAGATCGTTCACGCGAAAGGGTACGCCAAGCTCTAATCCCCACCGTTCATCGGGAATCGACGGTCACCAGGTTCTCTCCCCCCACGACAGCCGACCATGGCGGCGCCGCCGAGTCACGGCCGAGGGGAAGTCGGATCCATGCCAATCGAGGGTGCAAGACACTAATCCCTAATCTGAAGGTGGCTACCTGTAGGTAAGACAGATGCGAACTCAATGGGGAGGTCTTACCGAGGAATCGGAGAGCGTAGCAACCCAATGTTGACGAAGGGCGGTACGGTGGTGGTGACGGAGCTCCGGTGAGGAATTTCGGGCTCCCGGTTCGCCAGTCCTAACCGAAACGAGGCGCACAACCACCCCCACAACGTCGCGGAGCCACCCCAGTCCCGATCGAAGGACCAAATCGCCGGTTGGACGGAATCCCCGCACGGCGGCGCTCAGCTCTCTTTCTTGTCCGCGGCGAGGCGCCCGCGGTGCTATTCAAGGGTCAGACGGCTAGCGTATTCGGGGAAAGGGAGAGGGAAGAACCGCGACCACAATTCCTTACAGGCACAGGGGAAGAATCGTCACCGCACACGCGGATTTTGCGCCGGTCGACTCGCCATCACCCGCGCGAAGCTCGGGCGAGTGGTTGACGACGACCCTCCCTGACGTGCGGGTCCCAGAGCTCAGTGAAGGGTTGAGCAGCGCGAGGGAAGAAACGGTGCTGACCAGTGGGGCCCCAGCGACAGCGAGTAAGAGGCCGAGCTCACTTAGCGTGCGTGCCCGCGGAGACTGCCATCCGGGCCCACCTGTCGGCGCGTGTTCACCAGGCAGCAGAGTGGGTCGTCGCGTGTAGCATAGTCTTGGGCCGAATTCAGGTCTTTCGACCCATTTAGCTAGTTTTCCTTTTTCTTTTGTTTATATTTTCTGTTTTCCCCACTATTTTACCAATTCAAATTTAAATCCTAATTTAAATTCAAACTTGTGACAGATTTATACTTAGATTACATGGCGCCACAAAGAAGTTTCAAATTTGGAGATTATTTATATTTTTATATCCTTTCTCTCTTTCTTTCTCTTATTTTAAATCTTATTTTAAATTCTTGAATTCCCCTTTTGAATCTTAAATTCTAGTTTGAACTTTAGTATACTCCACATTATTCCATGTTGTCCCAAAGTGCATACAAAATAAAATTCCAGCATGATGCATGATTTAGTGGCTTATATCTTTATTATTTATTTGTTGTTTGAATATGGTGTTCACATGATGACAAATAGGTGCAATTCACATAAACAGATAAAGGAAATCACTTTTCTCCTTTTATATGATCTCTTACAATTTAGGTGTTACAACATCTGCAGTTGGAAACAAGAGGCGTACATACCCAAGCAAAGCTAGATCAGATGAAGCATCAAGATGAGAAAAATGGAACTAACTGGCAATGGTATTAGCAAAGACCAAGTTCAGTAGGGAAGACCACCGACCTTTATTGGAGCATCAAAAGATTTAGCCACACTGACCAAAACTGTAGTGAACACCTAGAAAGTGTCACACATAAAAAGTCCACCCTAGAAATGGAAAAGGAAAAGGCATTTACACCTATAATCTCCTCGCTGTCTTCTCTGAGACCTTGTGTACAAGAAAAATTATATTGCACCCTCTTTAGCTTAAAAACCATGTTGCATCGCTGTTAAGGTACTCTCGAAGTATTATCATGTTCCCTATATGTCTGATCACATTGATCAATCTAGAATTCCAGGATATATAGCATATGCTAAGTAAATCTAGGATCAAAGAAAGCAAAGCTTCTAGCTTTTTGCTAAATGTCAACCCAAGATTTACGCTTCAGAAGAACGCTCTAAATGCCTCACTGAGATTGAGCTCTGGACCTAGGTGCCACTTGATATACTCAGCAACCAGCACATGGGATTCCTCTGAATCACAAAGTTTAGGGTGATATCCACCTAAAAATTCCTAGAAAATGCAATCCAGATAATTTTAAGATATCTTTTGCTTGGTAAGAATTTTGTTGTTGGTATCAAACAAGGCAAATAACTTAGAGAACTAAACTGCCAGTTTTAGAACAATAATAGATGACACAAAAAAGCATCTATAGAATTATATTTTGATATGAGAGAGACCACAGAATTTAAAGCCAAACAAAAGATACATAGAGCAACAAACAAAGCTTCCTTTTTGTGCACAAAACCTCATGGCAGTTGTGCACACAATCATGGTCATACACGTTTGGTTTGTTGTTGTACTTGTACTTGATATTCTCATATGTTGTCTTCAGAAAAAGAACACATTTTGCTCTGTTTAGCAAGTAGCTTATATAGTACATACTGAGGACCACTTTTTTCCCGACTATAAAATCATGATAAATTTCAATGGTACTGTTGTGTTCATTTAATTTCACTATGGTATGTTACAGCTACACACATCTTAATCCTATCCACCATTCCTTTTATTTGATAAAAGATCTTTAGGCATTATGCCTTGAGATTTGCTTGGAGGGCTAACCTTGTTTGTCACAATAAGTTAAGAGTGGAACCCAGTGAGACCACTGATAAACCAAAAGCAAATGAAACAATATGTCATGACTGCCAATGAAGATGGAGATTCTTTAATGGCTTTCCCCATCAAATAATGACCCATATTCATGAGAAGCCTGATGCACAATCCACACATTGCACATACATAGATACAAAGCACTACCGTTGAAGAAACAAAATAGAAGTACCTGTAATTTTGCTGCAAAGGAAGACAAATGCAGATAAGCCTAGATTGTTTTATAGGAACAGCTACCAGGTTGTATTCTAAAAAAATTAATCCATAACTTGTTTCCTCTGAGAAAATAAAGAAATCAACATTACTAAGCTCTCCATTACATTGCCCAACCCAAGGGCAGTGATGATCAAAGCGCTCCACACAGTTATCACATTTGGAGCAGTGTGAGCACCAAGGAGGCTGGTATACCATGCAAGTCTCGCAGTATTTCATCTTTCACATGAATGCCATTGACCATAACCTCTTTTACTCGAGGGAACTGAAGAGCATGTGGAGCTAAAGCACCATAAGAGACCTCTTCCACAGGTGGGGTGTGAATTTTGTGGTACGATACATGGATCTTGAGATAAGGTAAGGAAGAGTAGTAACAGTACCTAGCAATCAGGTTTTGCAGAGAAGGGTACTACAATTTTGGTGCCACACATAAAAAATAGTACTCCCTCCGTTTCTTTTTAGTTGTCGCTGGATAGTTCAATTTTGCACTATCCAGCAACAACTAAAACGAAACGGAGGGAGTAGGAAATAAGTAGTGGCATAACAAAGTCTACATTGCTCAAAGAAAACATAAAATCTAGAGAACAGGTGTTTATAGAACAGCAAGTTTACCTATTTTAGGCCTCATAGAATCTTGACTTCTTGATGCCTGGAACTCATCTGAAGCGCTAGAAAAGTTTTGCAAGCAATTAAAATAGAATGAATTGTTGATGTATACCGTTAATATCCTTAGGACATGAGTGAGTGTCTGGTTCAATGCCATGACATGGATAAAAGTACTAAGTCAGGTTCAACAATCAAGCCCATTAAGACACGCTTACCTTCATGAAGCCTGTCGGCGTTCCGGGACCGGGGGGTCCCCGAGCCGACGAGTGAGTGTGCCGCGTGCCCCAGCCCAGATGGGTCGAGCGCGTGGGCGAGCGCGAAGGGGGGAGAGAGAGCGAGAGCGAGGTGGCCGGAGCCGGGTCGTGAGGGAGTCAGAGGTTCCCGCGGCCTTCGTGTTCGTCCCGCGCCCAGGTCGGGTGCGCTTGCAGTAGGGGGTTACAAGCGTCCGCGCGGGTGAGGGGAGCGAGCGGCCCTGAGAGAGCGCCTGCCCCTGCCCTTCGTCCCCGCGAGGCCAACCTTCTCTAAGAAGGCCCTGGTCCTTCCTTTTATAGGCGTAAGGAGAGGATCCAGGTGTACAAATGGGGGTGTAGCGAGGTGCTACGTGTCTAGCGGGGGAGAGCTAGTACCCTAAGTACATGCCAAGGTGGCAGCCGGAGAGATCTTGGCACCCGGCTAGTGAGGCGTCGTGGCTGTCGGAGAAGCAATGGAGCTTGGCGGAGGGACAGCTGTCGGAGTGGTTGGGCCCTTGCTGACGTCCCCCTGCTTTCGTAAGAGAGCTGAGAGCCGCCGTCGTCATGGGTCCAGCGGGGTGCCATCATTGCCTATCTGGCGGAGCTAGCCAGATGGGACGTCGGTCCTGTTCCCCGCGGCCTGAGTCGGCTCGGGGTAGGGTGATGATGGCGCTTCCTGTTGACGTGGCGGACTCGTGTCTTAGGTCGGGGGACGTGGAGGCTCCTCCGAGGCCGAGGTCGAGTCTGTCCTGCATGGCCGAGGCCGAACCTAAGCTCCTGGGTCGGGCGAGGCGGAGGTCGTTCGGCAGAGGTCGGGGTGGAGTCCGAGCCCTGGGTCGGGCGAAGCGGAGTTCATCGTCTTCCGGGGCCTTAGCCCGAGTCCGAGCCCTGGGTCGGGCGGAGCGGAGTTCGCCGTCTTCCGGGGCCTTAGCCCGAGTCCGAGCCCTGGGTCGGGCGGAGCGGAGTTCGCCGTCTTCCGGGGCCTTAGCCCGAGTCCGAGCCCTGGGTCGGGCGGAGCGGAGTTTCCTCTGGCGCTTTTGGCCAGGCCTGGCTGCCCGTCAGTCTTACTCTTTGCGTTAAAGGCCCCAGTGACTTGGTCGGTCGGCGCGGTGATTTAGTCAGGGTTACTTCTTATCGAAGGCAAGGCCTCGGGCGAGCCGGAGATGCGTCTGCCGTGAAAGAGGAGGCCTCGGGCGAGACGGAAACATCTCAGGGTCGGCTGCCCTTGCCCGAGGCTAGGCTCGGGCGTGGCGTGATCGAGTCGCTCGTATGGACTGATCCCTGACTTAATCAAACCCATCAGGCCTCTGCAGCTTTATGCTGATGGGGGTTACCAGCTGAGAATTAGGCGTCTTGAGGGTACCCCTAATTATGGTCCCCGACAGTAGCCCCCGAGCCTCGAAGGGAGTGTTAACACTCGCTTGGAGGCTTTTGTCGCACTTTTTTGCAAGGGGACCAGCCTTTCTCGGTTGTACTTTGTTCCGGTGGGTGCGCGCGAGCGCACCCGCCGGGTGTAGCCCCCGAGGCCTCGGAGGAGTGGTTTCACTCCTTCGAGGTCTTAATGCCTTGCATAATGCTTTGGCTGGTCTGGCGGTTCCCTCATGCGAACAGGCCGTAGCCCAGGTGCTCTGTCGGGGCCCAAGTTCTCGGGCTGGTATGTTGACGCTGTCAACGGTTCGGCCGGAGCCGGGTTTGCGAGAGCAGCCCCCGAGCCTCCGCACAGGGCGAGAGGACGATCAGGGACAGACTCGGCTTTTTTTACATACGCCCCTACGTCGCCTTTCCGCAAGGAGGAGGGGGGGAGAGCGCCATGTTACCCTCGATGGGCACCGAACATGGTGTCTCCGGTGAGCTGCAATCGGGTAATCCGAGTGGACGTCCGTGCCCCGTTCGTTGGGGGTCGGCTAGGGGCCCGGAGGCACGCCCAAAAGTACCTGCGGGTGATCTGCCGGACCCGGTCCCCTGGCGACGGGGTCCGAGGGCTCGTTGCCTCCCTCCGATGGGATTCCGTTACAGAGTCGTTCCCGCTGGTCTCAGAAATGTCCTAGGGTACCTCGGGAGCGCAGCCCGAGCCTTGGTTATGTATCGAACGTACCCCTGGTCATCCCTCGCTCGGTGTCTGAGGCGACTGTGAACCCTTCGGGGGGCCAGCCTTCGAACCCCTGATCAGTAATGGGCGCGGAGCCCGAGTAGCCTGAGGCGGTCGTGGAACCTTTCGGGGGGCCGACCTTCGAACCTCTGACCAGTAGTGGGTGTCGGGCCCACGCGATCTGAGACGGCTGTTGAACCCTTCGGGGGGCCAGCCTTCGAACCCCTGATCAGTAAGGAGGCTCGGAGCCTAGTTCCTTCACGGGGAAGGATCCCTTTGGGGGTATTCCCCTTCCCGGTCCCTGTTGCAAGAGATAGAGAAAGGGGAAAAAGGGAAAAGGGATACGAAATTGAACGACGTGGCGTACCTATTTGGTGTGGCCGCTTTGGTGAAGGCGAAACGTCGCCAGCTGCTCCCGCCAGTAGCGCTGCCCGTCGAGCCGCGGAGTTAATGCGCCGGGGCGAGTAGTTGGCGAGGCTGCCGTTGCGCGTGCGCGAGCCGTTCGAGGAACGGGTCACGGGCGTGTCGTCTTCACACCGTGAGAGAGGGGGTTCTCTTGCTGCCTCCGGATGGGACGTGAGCCTGGCTGATGGCGTGATCGCTGCTCTTGCGCGCCTGCCACTGCCATTACTGCCGGCCCACTTTTGACCGCGTTTGATCGCTGCGTCAGGCTGGCGCAGCTGGGCCGCGCGCTGGGCCGCCTCGGGTCGTGGTATTGGTTCCGCAACCGAGGAGGTGCGGTGGTGGCGCAAGTGGCATAGTGGCTTACATGCAGCATCCGGCGTGCCGGTTGCGCGACGCGTGGGCTTGAGCCTCCGTGCTGGCCTGTCAGGAGTCAAAGAGGCGCGTCCACTTGGCGCGGTTGCATGCCGCCCGCATGGCTGCCCACCCCCTTCGCCCGTTGGTCTGGGCAAAAGTGGAGGGTCACTTGTAACTGCTGGGTGGTTGCGCGCGCGCCGCGCGCGGCGGTTCGGCTTCTTCTGCTTGGAGCCGGTCTGCATGACAGGTGGGTCCCAGCCCCCGCGCCGCAGGAGAGGGCTTTGGAGGCGTGTTGGAGAAGACTCAGCCCGTGACAGTTGGGGGCGCAAGCATGGAGAGTTGCCTTTAAAAGGAGGGCGACCCCTTTCGTAAGGCGACCATGTCTTCTTCCTCCCTTATGCATCGTGTCTTTCCGCCTTTCAAGCCCCCGGATGGGGGAAACCGCCGTCTCCGTGCCTCATCGTCGGGGGACACCACTCCGTGGGAGCGGGTACCTTTCAGCCATCGTTCGGCTTCAAGGATTTTCGTCATGCAGCCCGGTTGCTCCCCTCCGCTGGGGGTCACCCGAGACGGTGACCACCAGCTCCTGGGTGGGGAGGAGCAAACCGGACTGCGATCTAGGTCCCACCCTCAGCTTCAAGGATGTTCATCATCCTCGCTGGGGTGGGTGCCGGACTGAGCCGGCGCTCTACCTCCCGCACGGGTTCGTGGGTCATCCTCTCCCACGATGTTCGAGGGAGAAGGCGCTCACTGGCCCTGCGGGCGGCCCGGACTTCGACAACGTGGGGTGGATCGGCGGCGGACGTCGTCACCTCCAGCGTGTCGGGTCCGCTGGCTCGGCTCCGGTGGCCCCTTCTGTTGGGGGGCAGCTTGAGAGCACCTAGAGGGGGGGGGGTGAATAGGTGATCCTGTAAAAACTTCAAACTTAAGCCACAAAACTTGTTATGTGTTAGCACGATTATTGCCAAGTGGCTAAGGTGAAGTCTCAACAAAACACAATACCACAAGAGATCAAGACAGAGGTGACACGGTGGTTTATCCCGTGGTTCGGCCAAGCCAATGCTTGCCTACTTCCACGTTGTGGCGTCCCAACGGACGAGGGTTGCAATCAACCCCTCTCAAGCGGTCCAAAGACCCACTTGAATACCACGGTGTTTTGCTTTTCCTTTCACTATCCCGTTTGCAAGGAATCTCCACAAATTGGAGTCTCTTGCCCTTACAATTATATGATCACAAAGAAAGCACAGAGTAAGGGAGGGAAGCAACACACACAAATCCACAACAAAAGCGCACACACACGGCCAAGACTCGAGCTCGAATGACTATCTCAGAGTTCACACTAGAACAGAGCTCGAATCACTTAGAATCACAAACGAATGCGCAAAAGAACTTGTGTGGATGATCAAGAATGCTCAAGAGTTGCTTGTGTCTTTCCTCCATGCGCCTAGGGGCTCCTTTTATAGCCCCAAGGCAGCTAGGAGCCGTTGAGAGCAATTCTGGAAGGCTATCCTGGCCTTCTGTCGACGGGGGCACCGGACAGTCCGGTGCACACCGGACACTGTCCGGTGCCCGATTTGTTTCCTTTTCTGGCGCTTCCGACCGTTGGAAGACTGCCGTGGATCTGCGAGCCGTTGGCGCACCGGACAGTCCGGTGCACACCGGACAGTCCGGTGCACACCGGACAGTCCGGTGCCGTCTTCCGACCGTTGGCTCGGCCACGTGTCCCGCGCGGATTGCGCGGCCGACCGTTGGCCCTGGCCGACCGTTGGCTCACCGGACAGTCCGGTGCACACCGGACAGTCCGGTGAATTTTAGCCGTACGCCGCCGGCCAAAATCCCGAGAGCGGCCAGTTCGAGTCGAGTCAGTCTGGCGCACCGGACACTGTCCGGTGCACACCGGACAGTCCGGTGCTCCAGACTGAGCTGGGACTTGGCTGCACACAGCCAAGTCATTCTCTCCCCTTTTCTCTTTTTCTTCTTTCTGTTTCTAACACTTAGACAAATATGTTAGTCCACAAAACCAATGTACTAAGGCTTAGAAACATACCTTTACTTCATGATTTGCACCTTGTTCATCCATGTACACAAATTCACAATTAAACACATGTGTTGGCACTCAATCACCAAAATACTTAGAAATGGCCCAAGGGCACATTTCCCTTTCAATCTCCCCCTTTTTGGTGATTTATGCCAACACTACATAAAGCCACTAGAACAAGTGCAAACTCAATTCAAATAACACTTAAATTTATTTTGAATCAATTTTGGCATATATGGATCATCCTTTGCCACCACTTGGTTTGTTTTTGCAAATCAAACACAAATCTCTATCTCTAAGTTAAACACACATGTTTAAGCATAAAGAGAGTCATTCAAAAAGAGATTGATCAAGGATTTCAAAAACTCCCCCTTTTTCCCATAATCAATACTTCTCCCCACAAGAAGCCAACTTTTGACAAGAGAGACAACTTAAGAATTTTGACAAATCAAAAACTCTATTCTACTATTTTCAAAAACTCTCAAGTGGTAGCTGATCCATTTATTGCTTTGGCCTTTATTTTCTCCCCCTTTGGCATCAAGCACCAAAACGGAATCAATCGTGGCCCTTTAACCCCATTGCCTCACCAAAATCTTCAATTAAGAGCAAATGGCAATAAGAGTTCAGAG
This sequence comes from Zea luxurians, assembly GCA_029449295.1. NCBI lineage: Eukaryota > Viridiplantae > Streptophyta > Magnoliopsida > Poales > Poaceae > Zea > Zea luxurians. Next base: position 122,010,097 of record JAOPSE010000009.1, read on the forward strand.
ATGGACTTGGAATAAGTTACCCTCTCATCGGAGTGCAGTGGAAGTCTTGCATGATCCAAGTCCACCTTTTCCCTTTCAATTCTCCTTTGAGACTAAATCAAACAAACTCAAGCATATGGTTAGTCTCAAAGGGTCAAGTTGTAACACATCTCCCCCTAAACATGTGCATCACATTGCAACGGACTTGTGAGGTCCAGGGAGTGTTTGTACAACTTGATTACCATAATAAGCAACAAAATGCAGAATGAACATGATCAAAGGCATAAATACATGTATGCTATATTTCAATCCAAGTTCCGCGAATCTAAGACATTTAGCTCACTACGCAGCCTGCAAAAGGTCTTCTCATCTAAAGGCTTGGTAAAGATATCGGCTAGCTGGTTCTCGGTGCTAACATAAAACACTTCGATATCTCCCTTTTGCTGGTGGTCTCTCAAAAAGTGATGCCGGATGTCTATGTGCTTTGTGCGGCTGTGCTCAACAGGATTTTCCGCTATTCGGATAGCACTCTCATTATCACATAGGAGTGGGACTTTGCTCAGATTGTAGCCAAAGTCCCTGAGGGTTTGCCTCATCCAAAGTAGTTGCGCACAACACTGTCCTGCGGCAACGTACTCGGCCTCAGCGGTGGATAGGGCAACGGAGGTTTGTTTCTTAGAGTTCCATGACACCAGGGACCTTCCTAAGAATTGGCACGTCCCCGATGTACTCTTCCTATCGACCTTACATCCAGCATAGTCGGAATCTGAGTACCCAATCAAGTCAAAGTTAGACCCCTTTGGATACCAGATCCCGAAGCAAGGCGTAGCGACTAAATATCTAAGAATTCGCTTCACCGCCACCAAGTGACACTCCTTAGGATCGGATTGAAATCTAGCACACATGCATACGCTAAGCATAATATCCGGTCTACTAGCACATAAATAAAGTAGAGATCCTATCATTGACCGGTATGCTTTTTGATCAACGGACTTACCTCCTTTGTTGAGGTCTGTGTGTCCGTCGATTCCCATCGGAGTCTTTGCGGGCTTGGCGTCCTTCATCCCAAACCGCTTTAGCAGATCTTGCGTGTACTTCGTTTGGGAGATGAAGGTGCCGTCCTTGAGTTGCTTCACTTGGAACCCAAGGAAGTAGTTCAACTCGCCCATCATCGACATCTCGAATTTCTGCGTCATCACCCTGCTAAACTCTTCACAAGACTTTTGATTAGTAGAACCAAATACTATGTCATCGACATAAATTTGGCATACAAACAAATCACCATCACATGTCTTTGTAAAGAGAGTTGGATCGGCTTTCCCAACCTTGAAAGCATTAGCAAGTAAGAAATCTCTAAGACATTCATACCATGCTCTTGGGGCTTGCTTAAGTCCATAGAGCGCCTTAGAGAGCTTACACACGTGGTCGGGGTACCGCTCATCCTCGAAGCCAGGGGGTTGCTCCACGTACACCTCCTCCTTTATTGGCCCGTTGAGGAACGCGCTCTTCACATCCATTTGGTACAACCTGAAAGAATGGTGAGCGGCATATGCTAGCAAGATACGAATGGACTCTAGCCTAGCCACAGGAGCAAAAGTCTCCTCAAAGTCCAAACCTGCGACTTGGGCATAACCTTTTGCCACAAGTCGAGCCTTGTTCCTTGTCACAACTCCGTGCTCGTCCTGTTTGTTGCGGAACACCCACTTGGTTCCCACAACATTTTGCTTGGGACGAGGCACCAGCGTCCAAACTTCATTGCGCTTGAAGTTGTTAAGTTCCTCCTGCATGGCCAACACCCAATCCGGATCTAGCAAGGCCTCCCCTACCCTGAAAGGCTCAATAGAGGAGACAAAAGAGTAATGTTCACAAAAATTAACTAATCGAGACCGAGTAGTTACTCCCTTGCTAATGTCACCCAGAATTTGGTCGACGGGATGATCCCTTTGAATCATCGCTCGAACTTGGGTTGGAGGTGCCGGTTGCGCTTCTTCCTCCATCACATGATCGTCTTGTGCTCCCCCTTGATCACACGCCTCCTTTTGATGAACCTGTTCATCGTCTTGAGTTGGGGGTTGCACCGTCGTTGAGGAAGAAGGTTGATCTCGTTCATCCTGTTCCTGTGGCCGAATGTCTCCAATCGCCATGGTTCGTATAGCGGCCGTTGGAACATCTTCTTCATCTACATCATCACAATCAACAACTTGCTCTCTTGGAGAGCCATTAGTCTCATCAAATACAACGTCGCTAGAGACTTCAACCAAACCCGATGATTTGTTGAAGACCCTATACGCCTTTGTATTTGAATCATAACCTAATAAAAACCCTTCTACAGCTTTGGGAGCAAACTTAGAATTTCTACCCTTCTTCACTAGAATGTAGCACTTGCTCCCAAAAACACGAAAGTAAGATACATTGGGTTTGTTACCGGTTAGTAGCTCATATGACGTCTTCTTGAGGAGGCGGTGAAGATAGACCCTGTTGATGGCGTGGCAAGCCGTGTTCACGGATTCCGACCAAAAGCACTCGGGGGTCTTGAACTCTCCAAGCATCGTCCTCGCCATATCGATTAGCGTCCTGTTCTTCCTCTCTACCACACCATTTTGCTGTGGTGTGTAGGGAGCGGAGAACTCGTGCTTGATCCCTTCCTCCTCAAGAAACTCCTCCACTTGAAGGTTCTTGAACTCGGACCCGTTGTCGCTCCTAATCTTCTTCACCTTGAGCTCAAACTCATTTTGAGCTCTCCTGAGGAAGCGCTTGAGGGTCCCTTGGGTTTCAGACTTATCCTGCAAAAAGAACACCCAAGTGAAGCGGGAAAAGTCATCAACAATAACTAAACCATACTTACTTCCTCCTATGCTTAGATAGGCGACGGGTCCGAAGAGGTCCATATGCAGCAGCTCCAGAGGTCTTGACGTGGTCATCACATTCTTGCTGTGATGTGCTCCTCCAACTTGTTTACCTGCCTGACAAGCTGCACAAGGTCTATCTTTTTCGAAATAAACATTGGTTAGACCTATCACGTGTTCTCCCTTTAGAAGCTTGTGGAGATTCTTCATCCCCACATGTGCTAAGCGGCGATGCCACAGCCAGCCCATGCAAGTCTTAGCCATTAAGCATGCATCTAGACCGGCCTCTTCTTTTGCAAAATCAACTAAGTAAAGCTTGCCGTCTAGTACACCCTTAAAAGCTAGTGAACCATCACATCTTCTAAAGACAGACACATCTACATTTGTAAATAAACAATTGTATCCCATTTGACATAATTGACTAACAGATAGCAAATTATATCCAAGACTCTCCACTAAGAATACATTTGATATAGAATGCTCATTAGAAATTGCAATTTTACCTAACCCTTTTACCTTGCCTTGATTCCCATCACCGAATATAATTGAATCTTGGGAATCCTTATTTTTGACGTAGGAGGTGAACATCTTCTTCTCCCCCGTCATATGGTTTGTGCATCCGCTGTCGATAATCCAGCTTGAACCCCCGGATGCATAAACCTGCAAGGCAAATTTAGGCTTGGGTCTTAGGTACCCAACTCATGTTGGGTCCTGCAAGGTTAGCACAAATGTCTTTAGGGACCCAAATGCAAGATTTATCTCCCTTGCATCTAGCCCCTAATTTCCTAGCAACTACCTTCTTACCTTTTCTACAAATAGCAAAGGGAGCATTACAAGCATAATAAATGGTAGAAGGTTCATTCACTATTTTCCTAGGAGCATGAATAACATTCTTTCTAGGTACATGAGCAATATCTCTCCTAGGCATATGTACAACATTTCTCCTACACATATCTCTACCATGATTATAAGAAGAACTAGAAGCAAACATTGCATGAGAATCATAAACATGTGAATCAAAATGATTATAAGCATTTCTAGCATGTCTCCTATCATAATACATAAAAGCATGATTCTTTTTAGCATTACTAGCCATCGGGGCCTTCCCCTTCTCCTTGACGAAGATGGGAGCCTTATGGCTTGTTAAGTTCTTGGCTTCCCTCTTGAAGCCAAGCCCATCCTTAATTGAGCGATGTCTTCCAGTTGTATAGGCATCCCTTGCAAATTTTATCTTTTCAACTTCACTCTTGCTAGTCTTAAGTTGGGCATTAAGACTAGCCACTTCATCTTTTAGTTTTGAAATTGAAACTAAATGTTTGCTACAAGTGTTAACATCAAAATCCTTACACCTAGTGCAAATTGTAACATTTTCAACACAAGACTTAGATTTATTTGTTACTTCTAATTTAGCATTTAAATCATGGTTAACACTTTGTAAAGTAGCAATGGTTTCATGACAAGAAGATATTTCACTAGAAAGCACTTCATTTCTTTTCACTTCTAAAGCATATGATTTTTGTGCCTCTATAAACTTATCATGTTCATCATACAATAAATCCTCTTGCTTCTCTAAAAGCCTATCCTTTTCATTCAATGCATCAATCAATTCATTGATTTTATCTATCTTAGATCTATCTAAGCCCTTGAACAAGCAAGAATAATCTATATCATCATCACTAGACTCACTATCACTAGAAGAAGCATAAGTGGAGTCTTTAGTACTTACCTTCTTCTCTCTTGCCATAAGGCAAGTGAGACGCTCGTTGGGGAAGAGAGCCGATTTGTTGAAGGCAGTGGCGGCGAGTCCTTCGTTGTCGGAGTCGGAGGAGGAGCAATCCGAGTCCCACTCCTTTCCTAGATGCGCCTCGCCCTTTGCCTTCTTGTATTGCTTCTTCTTCTCTCTTTTGTTCCCCTTTTCCTGGTCACTTTCATTATCGGGACAGTTAGCAATGAAATGACCAAGCTTACCGCATTTGAAGCATGAGCGCTTCCCCTTGGCTTTGGTCTTGCTTGGTTGTCCCTTGTGACCTTTAAGCACCGTCTTTTGTTTGTAGTCGTTGTGGTCCTCGTCCTTTTGGGAAGAAGTGGATTCATCACTATCGTCGTAGTAGATGATCTCCTTGATACGCCTCGTCTTCTTCTTCTTCCCTTCCTTTCGTCTATGGCCCGAGCCGGAGTCGGTGGGCTTGTCGTCCTTCGGCTCGTTGACGAAGGTCTCCTTTTCTTTGTCGTTGATCACAATACCCTTCCCCTTAGGATCCATCTATTCGGGCGGTTAGTCCCTTTGTGAATAGAACGGCTCTGATACCAATTGAGAGCACCTAGAGGGGGGGGGGTGAATAGGTGATCCTGTAAAAACTTCAAACTTAAGCCACAAAACTTGTTATGTGTTAGCACGATTATTGCCAAGTGGCTAAGGTGAAGTCTCAACAAAACACAATACCACAAGAGATCAAGACAGAGGTGACACGGTGGTTTATCCCGTGGTTCGGCCAAGCCAATGCTTGCCTACTTCCACGTTGTGGCGTCCCAACGGACGAGGGTTGCAATCAACCCCTCTCAAGCGGTCCAAAGACCCACTTGAATACCACGGTGTTTTGCTTTTCCTTTCACTATCCCGTTTGCAAGGAATCTCCACAAATTGGAGTCTCTTGCCCTTACAATTATATGATCACAAAGAAAGCACAGAGTAAGGGAGGGAAGCAACACACACAAATCCACAACAAAAGCGCACACACACGGCCAAGACTCGAGCTCGAATGACTATCTCAGAGTTCACACTAGAACAGAGCTCGAATCACTTAGAATCACAAACGAATGCGCAAAAGAACTTGTGTGGATGATCAAGAATGCTCAAGAGTTGCTTGTGTCTTTCCTCCATGCGCCTAGGGGCTCCTTTTATAGCCCCAAGGCAGCTAGGAGCCGTTGAGAGCAATTCTGGAAGGCTATCCTGGCCTTCTGTCGACGGGGGCACCGGACAGTCCGGTGCACACCGGACACTGTCCGGTGCCCGATTTGTTTCCTTTTCTGGCGCTTCCGACCGTTGGAAGACTGCCGTGGATCTGCGAGCCGTTGGCGCACCGGACAGTCCGGTGCACACCGGACAGTCCGGTGCCGTCTTCCGACCGTTGGCTCGGCCACGTGTCCCGCGCGGATTGCGCGGCCGACCGTTGGCCCTGGCCGACCGTTGGCTCACCGGACAGTCCGGTGCACACCGGACAGTCCGGTGAATTTTAGCCGTACGCCGCCGGCCAAAATCCCGAGAGCGGCCAGTTCGAGTCGAGTCAGTCTGGCGCACCGGACACTGTCCGGTGCACACCGGACAGTCCGGTGCTCCAGACTGAGCTGGGACTTGGCTGCACACAGCCAAGTCATTCTCTCCCCTTTTCTCTTTTTCTTCTTTCTGTTTCTAACACTTAGACAAATATGTTAGTCCACAAAACCAATGTACTAAGGCTTAGAAACATACCTTTACTTCATGATTTGCACCTTGTTCATCCATGTACACAAATTCACAATTAAACACATGTGTTGGCACTCAATCACCAAAATACTTAGAAATGGCCCAAGGGCACATTTCCCTTTCACAGCTGCCGCGCCGTGTACACGGGAGGTCCACCCTAGACGTCGCGCGCTGCTAGGGCGGCGTTCGTGTTCTGGGGTGGCCCTGCCTTTGCACCGGGGCGGCGCCTTTGCACGGAGGCCGGTGCCCCACTCATCTGGGAGGATTTGAGTGGGGATCTGCCGGTAGGCTGATGGCTCCTGGCGTCAGTGCCGAGGTGGAGGCGGCTCGAGAAGTCCCCGTCACCGACGGGATCACCGCCACCATCGGCGCTTCGGGCCTCCGGCTCTTTGTACTTGTCCTCGCCCCTCGAGCGTCGGTGCGGGCGGGGGCAAGGCTGCAGCAGTGCCTACCCCTGAGGCCTGCGCTGCTGCAGTTCGGCCATCCGGAGTGGGGGCCGTTGCCGTCGTAGTCGGAGCGGGTGGCGACGAGCCGCCCGTCAGTCTTCCGTAGCCCCGCAGGCCCGCCCCTACCGAGTGGGGTTGTTCGTACCTGCGGGGGGGGGGGGGAACCGGAGTTCCGTTTGTAATGGCACTTCGAGTGCCGGGTTTTTTTTGTTCATTTTCGGCTTTCGGGGCCTGAACATGTATGTAATTACGGCACGGAGCCGTGTTTTTTCCTCATTTCCGAGCACTAAGACTTGTCTGCTGATTGTCTGAACCGCTTCACTAAGCATGAGTCGCCCCGTGTCAAGGTGACGAGTGAGGTATCCGTATCCCGGAGGCGTAGGAGTCCCTCGGCTCGATCGGCCCTGTTGTCCGAGGCTCCTCTAGCTTAGTTAAAGAGACCCCTCGGCCGCTCTTCGACGAGCCGAGGCCGGGGGTAGCAATATCAGCATGAGCAGAGGCAGAGTTGGCTCGGAAATGAAACCTGGTTTGCTGGAGCCCAGCCGAGCTGTCCGTTGGCAGGATCGACGCCGGAGTTGGTCAGCCGAGGCTTCGGACCCGGCTCGTGCCCTCGGAAGGTGGTTGGCCGAGGCCCCGGAGGTGGCTGGCCGAGCCGCCTGCTCGGGCCGGATTCCCGGAGAAGTCCCTGACAACGATCGCCCGGGCGTGGTGATGACGCCGTCCTTTGGAGCGGAGGCCCTCGGACCGCGTCGCCGTCCGAGGCTAGTTCGGGCCTTGCCGAAGGTGCTGTCGATGCCGAGGGTGTCGCCGCCCCCTTCCAGCGCCAAGACCTGAGCCTGCAGGACCAGCTTGTCTTGTAGTGTGTGCTTTGTGCGGCCGTCGAGGCCAGAACACACACCCTTGCTGTGTTGTAAAGCTGCGTCCCTTTTCCTCTTGTTCCAAGCATCTGGACCTTTTGTCGGTAACAGGGATGTTTGTGCGAACGAAAGTTGCTTCTCGCGGAAGGTGAGGAGTGAGGTATCCGTATCCCGGAGGCGTGGGAGTCCCTCGGCTCGGTCGGCCTTGCCGCTTACGCGCACTTTTACTCGTCCATGAGGCCCTATCACCGACTTAGTCGAGAAAACTCGAAGAATCGCTTCGACAGAAGAGCTTCCGAACGTAGAGACTTGTTCGATCCGTGGAGTCACCTTATCTGAACGCGAGTTACTTATCGCAGAAGGTGATGAGTGAGGTATCCGTATCCCGGAGGCGTAGGAGTCCCTCGGCTCGGTCAGCCTTGACTGCTTACGTGTACCCTGTCGTTTCCATGACCCACTTTTCGAAGTAGTCAAAAAGCACGAAAGATATTCTGGTAAAAGAGATTTTCTGTTCGAGGAAAATTTTGACGCAGAGGGGGTTTCCCCCCTTTTAGCCCCCGAGGGAGGGTCGGGCTTTGCCGAGGCGAGGCCGATCCTTCCTTGTTGACTAAACTTTGCGTGGGTGCGAGGTATATGAACAATTTGGAAACATCTCAAGGGTAGAAGCGACGTAGCTGTTGGATGTTCCAAGCGTTGCCGTAGACCTCGCCTTGACTGTTGGCCAGCTTGTACGTTCCGGGCTTCAGAACTTTGGCGATGACGAACGGCCCCTCCCAGGGGGGCGTGAGCTTGCGCCTCCCTCGGGTGTCTTGCCGCAGCCGAAGCACCAGATCGCCCACCTGGAGATCTCGGGGTCGGACCCCTCGGGCGTGGTAGCGTCGCAGGGACTGCTGATACCGTGCCGAGTGTAGTAAGGCCCTGTCCCGAGCCTCATCCAGCTGGTCCAGCGAGTCTTCTCGGCTAGCTTGGTTGCTTTCTTCGTTGTAGGCCCTCGTCCTCGGGGAGCCGTATTCCAGGTCAGTGGGCAGGACGGCCTCGGCCCCGTAGACCAGGAAGAACGGCGTGAAACCTGTGGCTCGGCTTGGCGTCGTCCTCAGGCTCCAGACCACCGAGGGGAGTTCCTTCATCCATCGCTTGCCGAACTTGTTGAGATCATTGTAAATCCGGGGCTTGAGCCCTTGTAGAATCATGCCGTTGGCACGTTCCACTTGCCCATTCGACATGGGATGAGCTACGGCGGCCCAGTCTACCCGGATGTTGTGATCCTCGCAAAAATCTAAGAATTTTTTGCCGGTGAACTGGGTGCCGTTGTCGGTGATGATGGAGTTTGGGACCCCGAAGCGATGGATGATGTTGGTGAAGAACGCCACCGCCTGCTCGGATCTGATGCTGTTCAGGGGTCGGACCTCGATCCACTTGGAGAATTTATCGACGGCGACCAGCAGGTGCGTGTAGCCCCCGGGCGCCTTCTGCAGAGGGCCGACGAGGTCCAGACCCCACACAGCGAAGGGCCAGGTGATGGGTATTGTCTGTAGAGCCTGAGCGGGCAGGTGGGTCTGCTTCGCATAGAATTGGCACCCTTCGTAGGCGCGGACAATTCTAGTGGCGTCAGCTACCGCCGTCGGCCAGTAGAAGCCTTGGCGGAAAGCGTTCCCGACGAGGGTTCTAGGTGCTGCATGATGGCCACAAGCCCCCGAGTGTATTTCCTGCAGGAGTTCCTGACCCTCGGCGATGGAGATGCATCGCTGGAGGATGCCCGAGGGGCTACGGTGCTAGAGCTCCTGCTCATCGCCCAGCAAGACGAACGACTTGGCGCGTCGCGCTACCCGCCGAGCCTCGGCTCGGCCGAGGGGCAGCTCTCCTTGGCGGAGATATTGCAGGTACGGGGTCTGCCAATCTTGATCTGGCATGACCCCGCTCTGCTCCTCCTCGATGTGCAGTGCTTCGCCCTCGGGGGCCGAGGGTTCCTCGGGTTGAACCGAGGATGGCTCGGGCTGGGCCGAGGTCGCCTCGGACGGGGCCGAGGGCACCTCGGGCTCGGGCGTGCCGCCTATCTTGACGGAGGGTTGGTGCAGATCCCGGGAGAAGACGTCCGGGGGAACCGTCGTTCGCCCCGAGGCTATCTTGGCCAGCTCGTCCGCAGTCTCATTGTAGCGCCGGGCGATGTGGTTAAGCTCGAGCCCGTAGAACTTGTCTTCCAGGCGTCGAACCTCGTCACAGTAGGCCTCCATCTTCGGGTCGCGGCAGTGGGAGTTCTTCATGACTTGGTCGATGACGAGCTGCGAGTCGCCGCGTGCATCGAGGCGTCGGACCCCTAGCTCGATGGCGATTCGCAATCCGTTGATCAGAGCCTCATACTCAGCCACATTGTTGGACGCCGGGAAATGGAGGCGGAGCACGTAGCGCAGGTGTTTCCCAAGGGGCGAGACGAAGAGCAGGCCCGCGCCGGCTCCCGTCTTCATCAGCGACCCGTCGAAAAACATGGTCCAGAGCTCCGGTTGGATCGGAGCCACTGGCAACTGGGTGTCGACCCATTCGGCTACGAAGTCCGCCAGTACCTGGGACTTGATGGCCTTCCGAGGGGCGAACGAGATTGCCTCGCCCATGATTTCCACCGCCCACTTCGCGATCCGTCCCGAGGCTTCCCGGCACTGGATGATCTCTCCCAGGGGGAAGGATGACACCACAGTCACCGGATGAGACTCGAAGTAATGTCGCAGCTTTCGCCTCGTCAGGATCACTGCATACAGCAGCTTCTGGGCTTGTGGGTAGCGGATCTTGGTCTCGGACAGCACCTCGCTGACGAAGTAAACTGGCCTCTGAATGGGCAAAGCATGCCCCTCTTCCCGCCTTTCGACCACGATCGCGGCGCTGACCACCTGAGTGGTAGCGGCGACGTAGACCAAGAGGGCTTCTCCATCAGCTGGGGGTACCAAGACGGGCGCCTGGGTGAGGAGCGCCTTCAGGTTCCCGAGAGCTTCCTCGGCCTCGGGAGTCCAAGTGAAGCACTCGGCCTTCCTTAAGAGACGGTACAGGGGCAGGCCTCTTTCGCCGAGGCGCGAGATGAAACGGCTCAAGGCCGCGAGGCATCCCATGACCCTCTGTACGCCTTTTAAGTCCTTGATGGGCCCCATGTTTGTGATGGCTGCGATCTTCTCCGGGTTGGCTTCGATGCCCCGCTCGGAGACGATGAATCCCAAAAGCATGCCTCGGGGCACCCCGAAGACGCACTTCTCGGGATTGAGCTTGACGCCCTTCGCCTTGAGACACCGGAATGTCAGTTCGAGGTCGGAGAGAAGGTCGGAGGCTTTCCTCGTCTTGACTACGATGTCATCGACGTAGGCCTCAACCGTGCGACCGATGTGTTCGCCGAACACATGGTTCATGCATCGCTGGTACGTTGCACCCGCGTTCCTCAAACCGAACGGCATGGTGACATAACAGTACATGCCGAAGGGCGTGATGAAAGAAGTCGCGAGCTGGTCGGACTCTTTCATCTTGATTTGATGATACCCTGAGTAGGCATCGAGGAAAGACAGGGTTTCGCACCCTGCAGTGGAGTCCACGATTTGATCGATGCGAGGTAGAGGGTAGGGGACTTTCGGACATGCTTTGTTGAGACCAGTGTAGTCTACACACATCCGCCATTTCCCCCCTTTCTTCCTCACAAGCACAGGGTTGGCAAGCCATTCGGGATGGAATACCTCTTTGATGAACCCTGCTGCCATCAGCTTGTGGATCTCCTCGCCTATCACCCTGCGCCTTTCCTCGTCGAATCGGCGCAGGGGCTGTCTGACCGGTCGGGCTCCGGCCCGAATATCCAGCGAGTGCTCGGCGACATCCCTCGGTATGCCGGGCATGTCCGAGGGACTCCACGCAAAGACGTCGGCGTTTGCGCGGAGAAAGTCGACGAGCACTGTTTCCTATTTGGGGTCGAGCCCGGAACCGATCCGAATCTGCTTGGAGGTGTCGCCACTGGGGTCGAGAGGGACGGCCTTAACCGTCTCCGCTGGCTCGAAGTTGCCGGCATGTCGCTTCACGTCCGGCACCTCTCGGGAGAGGCTTTCCAGGTCGGCAATGAGGGCCTCGGACTCGGCGAGGGCCTCGGCGTACTCCACGCACTCCACATCGCATTCGAATGCGTGTTTGTACGCGGGGCCGACGGTGATGACCCCGTTGGGGCCCGGCATCTTGAGCTTCAGGTAGGTGTAGTTGGGTATGGCCATGAACTTCGCGTAGCATGGCCTTCCCAACACTGCGTGGTAGGTCCCTCGGAACCCGACCACCTCGAACGTCAAAGTCTCCCTGCGGAAGTTGGAGGGTGTTCCGAAGCAGACAGGAAGGTCGAGCTGTCCGAGGGGCTGGACGCGCTTCCCGGGAATGATCCCGTGGAAGGGCGCAGCGCCTGCTCAAACGGATGACAGATCGACGCGAAGGAGCCTGAGGGTCTCAGCGTAGATGATGTTGAGGCAGCTGCCCCCATCCATCAGGACCTTGGTGAGCCTGACATCGCCGATGACGGGATCGACGACGAGCGGGTACTTCCCTGGGCTCGGCACGTGGTCCGGGTGGTCATCTTGGTCGAAGGTGATGGGCTTGTCGGACCAGTTGGAAATCTGCCCCGGAGGCAGGTGCTCCAACCAAGCGCGAGCGGTGTCGGAGAGGAACAGGGGGAGGTTGCGGATGATGAGGTTGTCGTCGTCCGTCCCACCCAGTTGACAGGCCAGGCGGTAGTCCGCAAGCCACAATTCCGGTCTCGTTTCCCCCGAGTACTTTGTGATAGTAGTCGGGGGTCGGAATCGGGGCGGAAACGGCGCCCGCCGAATGGCTCGGCTGAAGACCTGCGGACCGGGTGGTTCGGGCGAGGGACTCCGATCCTCCCCGCTGTCGTAGCGTCCCCCACGCCTGGGGTGATAACCTCGGCGCACCCTTTCGTCGAGGCGGGCCCGACGGTCACGATGAGGGTGCTCGTCGCAGAGGTGGCCCGGGGCCGCAGGCGCGGTATTGCGCGTGCGCCCGGTGTAGACCGAGGCTTCCCGCATGAGTCGGGAAGTCGCGGCACGAGGTTCCGAGGGGTACCCCTGCCTGCGGGAGGCAGAGCTCTCGGCCCGCCGGGCCGCAGCGCCTTCCAGGAGATGCTTGAGCTCTCCCTGGATTCGCCGACCCTCGGTGGTTGATGACTCCGGCATCGCGCGGAGGAGCATTGCTGCGGTGGCCAGGTCCTGACCGGTTCCGCCGGATGCGGGTGGCGGTCTGTCCCTGGCATCGTTGGCGATGCGGTGCTGGAGACCTTGGGGCAGGTGACGTATTCCTCCGGCCGGGGGCTGGCTCGCCCATACCTGCCCGACGTTCCGGCGGATTGCCTCGAGCGCTTCTGCTCCCTCATCGAGCCCGGCCTGCGCCCCGCGGACTTGCTCGAGCTGTGGGTCGTGACCCCCCGCCGGAACGGGGACCACAGCTAGCTCCCGCGGGATGTCGGCGCGAGGCGCTGGCCTAGGGGGATCACCATCCTCCGGCATGCCGAGACAGCTGCCTCCGGAGGGATCCCCTAGCTCGACGTGGAAACATTCGCGGCTCGGGCCGCAGTCCTTGTCGTCAAGGCTGCGGCTGCCGTCGGAACAGTCGGAGAGGCAGTAGTTGCATGCGGTCATGAAGTCCCGCATGGCACTGGGGTTGCCAGATCCAGAGAAATCCCAGCAGATGCTGGGGTCGTCATCTTCCTCGGACCCAGAGGGTCCGTAGGTCGAGACACCCGTCAATCAGTCCCAAGGCGACCGCACACGAAACCTCAGAGAGGTTGCACTCGCCTCAACGTGAGCGCCCGCCAAAGCGAGGCCGCCAGGCGGGTTGAGGCCGAGTCGAAATGACGAAGGATGGGAATCAGCCCGTACCTTTTGGTCGACGAGGATCGACGAAGTCGCATCGGGGGCTGATCGTGCTGTCGTCCCGGGTGCGAGGGCGACGTCCTGCAGGCCCTCCGTGAGCGTGCTGGCGTCGTCCACCTGCTCGGGATCGGCGTGTCGCGGGGGGACGGCGCTCGCCTTCGCCTCAAACGTGTGGGTGATGCCCGACGCGTCCTCCGTTGGGGCGCTGGGGATGTCGATTTGCTCGACAGTCGACTGAGCGCAGCCTCCCGCTCGGCCTTGGTTGCCCCGCCTCCTCCTCCTATGGCGAGGGAGAGGATGGGGTGAGCTCGAAAGTTGTCCTTCCCCCACGCGGGAAAGACGTCGTCGATTCCGCCGCCGGCGGGCGGGCTGTCCGCCACCATTGTCGCTGTCGCGCGGCGGTGGAAGGAGCATCATGTCATAGTTGCCGTCAAAAGACACGAACTCGAGACTCCCGAAACGGAGCACCGTCCCGGGTTGAAGAGGTCGTTGGAGACTGCCCATCTGGAGCTTGACGGGAAACTACTCGTCAACACGCAGTAGGCCCCTACCTGGCGCGCCAACTGTCGGCGTTCCGGGACCGGGGGGTCCCCGAGCCGACGAGTGAGTGTGCCGCGTGCCCCAGCCCAGATGGGTCGAGCGCGTAGGCGAGCGCGAAGGGGGGAGAGAGAGCGAGAGCGAGGTGGCTGGAGCCGGGTCGTGAGGGAGTCGGAGGTTCCCGCGGCCTTCGTGTTTGTCCCGCGCCCAGGTCGGGTGCGCTTGCAGTAGGGGGTTACAAGCGTCAGCGCGGGTGAGGGGAGCGAGCGGCCCCGAGAGAGCGCCTGCCCCTGCCCTTCGTCCCCGCGAGGCCAACCTTCTCTAAGAAGGCCCTGGTCCTTCCTTTTATAGGCGTAAGGAGAGGATCCAGGTGTACAAATGGGGGTGTAGCGAGGTGCTACGTGTCTAGCGGGGGAGAGCTAGTACCCTAAGTACATGCCAAGGTGGCAGCCGGAGAGATCTTGGCACCCGGCTAGTGAGGCGTCGTGGCTGTCGGAGAAGCAATGGAGCTTGGCGGAGGGACAGCTGTCGGAGTGGTTGGGCCCTTGCTGACGTCCCCCTGCTTTCGTAAGAGAGCTGAGAGCCGCCGTCGTCATGGGTCCAGCGGGGTGCCATCATTGCCTATCTGGCGGAGCTAGCCAGATGGGACGTCGGTCCTGTTCCCCGCGGCCTGAGTCGGCTCGGGGTAGGGTGATGATGGCGCTTCCTATTGACGTGGCGGACTCGTGTCCTAGGTCGGGCGACGTGGAGGCTCCTCCAAGGCCGAGGTCGAGTCTGTCCTGCATGGCCGAGGCCGAACCTGAGCTCCTGGGTCGGGCGAGGCGGAGGTCGTTCGGCAGAGGTCGGGGTGGAGTCCGAGCCCTGGGTCGGGCGAAGCGGAGTTCATCGTCTTCCGGGGCCTTAGCCCGAGTCCGAGCCCTGGGTCGGGCGGAGCGGAGTTCGCCGTCTTCCGGGGCCTTAGCCCGAGTCCGAGCCCTGGGTCGGGCGGAGCGGAGTTCGCCGTCTTCTGGGGCCTTAGCCCGAGTCCGAGCCCTAGGTCGGGCGGAGCGGAGTTCGCCGTCTTCCGGGGCCTTAGCCCGAGTCCGAGCCCTGGGTCGGGCGGAGCGGAGTTCGCCGTCTTCCGGGGCCTTAGCCCGAGTCCGAGCCCTGGGTCGGGCGGAGCGGAGTTTCCTCTAGTGCTTTTGGCCAGGCCTGGCTGCCCGTCAGTCTTACTCTTTGCGTTAAAGGCCCCAGTGACTTGGTCGGTCGGCGCGGTGATTTAGTCAGGGTTACTTCTTATCGAAGGCAAGGCCTCGGGCGAGCCGGAGATGCGTCTGCCGTGAAAGAGGAGGCCTCGGGCGAGACGGAAACATCTCAGGGTCGGCTGCCCTTGCCCGAGGCTAGGCTCGGGCGTGGCGTGATCGAGTCGCTCGTATGGACTGATCCCTGACTTAATCAAACCCATCAGGCCTCTGTAGCTTTATGCTGATGGGGGTTACCAGCTGAGAATTAGGCGTCTTGAGGGTACCCCTAATTATGGTCCCCGACAGTGCCTGAGGAATTCGTCATAGGAGGAATACACATGTCTCTCCACACACCTGGAAAAGCAATTTGTACTATTCATGGTTGCAAACGTTATCACGACCAAAGAATAGGAAACAAGCATGGGTAAATTGTTCAATGCTTAATAGGCATGAGTTTATAACTATAGAGTCACGCTTATAAGTGTTGACCGATTGAGCTAGACTTGAAGTGACAGTGTTGACCGATGCTACATTGTTAAGCTTTTTGTTGACTGGGTGATTATCATAACTAATCTATCAACCAATGCGTATCAAATGCAGTGGAGGAGAAACAACAGTTGTTTAACAAACCAAAGCTATTTTATCAAACTTGTGGTCCCTATCTTGCACAGATGTTTGCTAAACCAAGGCGCTATGGAATCAACCAAGGATGCTCACCTCCGAATAGAAACATGCAATTCCGCTCCCCAGTGGCTCCAACACGACCGAAAGCTGTAGGGAAGGTCCTATTGCCTCGACCCTCTGTGGTGGCAACATCCTCCGCCGCCTGGCTAGGGTGCGCGAGTGGCTGTAGGTTTGAGGAAAGCAGCCAGATCCCGAGACCTGGCCCGACGGCCACCGAGAACACGACGAAAGCCCTAGAATCGCTGCACGACCCTGTAGTCTCGGCCTCAACAGCAACTGACGAGAAGGCATCCTCAGATCCAGCAAGCACCCCATCCTGGGGGCGGCGAGATCCAGGCGACCAACTTCGATGGCGGCAGGACCCCCCTCTCCTTGGGGACGACCTTGATGACGACGTAGCCCTCCCCCCATGGTCGCACTCTCCACGGTAACGGCGCCCTTGCGATCGACGTCCTCCATCGCGGTTCCCAGATCGGCCCAAGAAGCGGTGCCCAGATCGTGGAATGCTAGGAGAGGATGAGGAGTCGGCGCGAGCGAATAGCGGAGTGGACTGGAGTCGACTCGGGATCGTCCAAGAGAGTGAGGGGACGCACACGGAGGCAAGAAGCGAGGATAGTGGTGTGACTGCGCGGATGGGGTTGAGCAGATGAGCCGACAGCGGCGACCCACGCGGAGGTAGGATGGATGGCGCCGATGAATGGCACCAGCGAGGGCGAACCGACATGAGGCGAGGAGAGCAGGCGAAAGGAATGGAGGGAGAGAAACCTCACCACTGTGGGAGCGGAGGAGGAGACGCACGGGCGGCGGGAGTAAGGAGGGAGTAGAGATGAGGGAAGAGGAAGAAGAGTAGAGAGGATGGAGTGGAGATGAGACGTGGTGGTGGGAGCATAGGAGGACCCCGCATCATGGCATTAGCCATCACTCAAGACGGCGAGACGGCCGTGTCCATGCCTCAGTGCCTCACACAGTATGTGCCTGTTCCTGGCTCTGGCCTGACACAAATGGACGCAGCCAACAGGCTTTGGAGATGTGGTAGTATGCGTGAAGCGCGGGGGTGAGGATTGAGGAGAAATCAGATGTGGTTTAGAAAAGATTCACGTACACGCAGCCGTCCACGTGTCGATCTCTTGATGGGCAAAGCCTCCATAAAGCGCGGATAGGCCTCCAATTTCTAGGGTCTTTTAACAAGAAGTAATATGGTATGTTTTGCTAAAACTGCCAGGTGTTTCCGTACGTACAAGCAGTTTGTCACCCCCACACTAGTGGATATAGTCGCCAAGGACTGCTGCTAGCATTTGCGACTTTCCCTAAGAGTGTTAATCATTATAAAACACAACGCCGAATATTTTAGTAATGTTAATTTCACCCTAAGGGCTAAGGGCTAATTTGAGAACTCTATTTTGTCAGAAGATTTCTATTTTCCAAAGAGAAAATAAACTAATTTTTCTTGGAAAAATAAAAATTCGTTGAGAAAAATGGGTTCTCAAACTATCTCTAAAATTAAAATTCCCCTCAGCTCATATACGGTAAATTAACTTTAAGGCTATATTCTTAATTAAGGATTTCACAACGCTGTTTTCAAGAGGGCCACAATAAGAGCTATCCTGTAGTTTCATTCAATTGTTTTTAATGCTAACAAACATTAGTACATAAAAGCTTTATAGTGACGTTCTTATCCTATTTGTAGTAGCATTTTTTAGAACTGTCAGTGCTAGAGACCAGTAGAAACAATCTTTTTTATAGACGGGTAACTAAGAACCGCCAACGGAAAATGATTTCTACTGGCGGTCGACATAATAAAACCGCCAGTAGAAATCGATTTTCACTGGCGGTCGAGGTAATTAAACCGACAATGAAAATCTTTTCCAGGAAGCGTAAAAACGGGTTTAAAAATAAAAAGTGTAAATTAACTATTTGGGACTGTAAATTAACATAAATAAAAAAGTTATCAACTACAAAGTTGAATAGCTTTTGAAGTTCTACAACTTTTATTTTGATACTTTTTGTATCCGATGTCGTTTGCAAAATTTGTATTTTGAATTTGCAAACTTGAATGCAATTTTTGAGAGCTGGGATGATTTTAAATTAAAAAGTTTTCAACTACAAAGTTTCATAACTTTTTGATATATAGAACTTTTATTTTGGTAGTTTTATTATCCGAGGTTGTTTGAAAAACTCAAAAAATTAAGAATAAAATAATTTGTAGTGACGGTTTCTCAAGAAAACAGTCAATAGAAATGATTTCTAGTGGTGAGTTTCTTAACGAACCGCCATTAAAAATATGATTTCTAGTGACGGTTTTCTTAAACCGTCACTACAAATAGTAGTGACGGTTGATGATTGAAACCATACTCCCTCCGGTGCAGTAAAAGAAGTCATTCTGCGCGTAACCGAGTGTGCACAAAAAGAAGTCATACCGCGCGTGGGTCTGGGATTTGGACGTTATTGCCCCTAGTAATTGCACAAAAAAAGATGCATTTAAGAGGAATTGAACTTGAGACCTCCAGTGTAGAATGCCTTGGAGCTGCTGCAGTAACCAATCAAGCCTGATTGTTTTAGTGACGTTAATGCACCCATATCCCTATTTAATAGGGGCAAACAGGGAAAACTCTATGATAATTAATCACTCCTTGGTATGCACAATCATGTCCTAAACGACTACCTTTACTGCACTGGAGGGAGTATGTAAACATTATATGCTACCTCAGCTTTTGAGCTCTTTTGCGCCGGTAAAGCGCGCTCGGGAGCCACACCGGATCTCTAATAAAACGATATCAGTCACAGTGTCAGTAATTAATTCACACGGTTTCATAGGCCATGGAAACAAGTTGGTAGGATGCCATGGCCTATGGGGATGAAATTGGTTCCCTTCTCTTCCCTCGTTAATTCAGTTCCATGGCATCAAAAAAAATTTGTTGTGCCAGGATAATTAATACTTCCCTCGGGTTTTTTATATTTGACATTGATTAGTGTAAAATTAAACTAGCTAGCGATAAATAAAAAAATGAAGGTAGTACCATGGAACTCTCCATAAAATCCCCACTGTGAATAGCCTAATATATATATATATATATATATATATATATATATATATATATATATATATATATATATATATATATATATATATATATATATAATATACTAGCTGAGTGCCCATGCGTTGCAACGGGAATATATAATAGCAGTATACTACGATAACTTATATACAAAATGTGTGCTATATTGTTATGAGAAAATGTTTCGTAATTAATTTGTGATTCTAGACATACATAAATTTTGTTATTTTAATCTAGATGTTTCACCACTACATTGCAACCATCAGTATCATGCAAACTTCGATATATGTCACGATTTGTATAGTCTCATCATTGGAGAGCACGTTCCACACACGCCGGAAGAAATTCCCTCGTACATCGTTAGTGATCAGACACGTATCACCATACGCTCTTGCTTAAACAAAAAGGCAAGTGTGTGTTTGCAAAGAGAATTAAAGGCAGGCTGACACAAAAGCTACCCTGACGGTGGCGAGGATGACGAACTGGTCACTATTGTCGATCCTCCTCTGTGTCACCTCTGGTGCCAAGATGACGCCACAATCCTCGATATAGTAGTCATCGAGCGCGCGCGACATGACAAGTACTGATGACTCTTGGTTGGGCTGCCAAACGAAGTGCACTCCGGGCTCATCAGCGAGGTAGTACCCATGGCCGTTGCACCACCGGATGCGCTACTCCACTACATACATCATGTTCGAGGACACTCACACAACGTCAGTAATATCCATCGTCCCAGCGCACAAGAATTCATGTCCGGTCAGTAGCGACTTACGTGGCAGGTTGGGCTTCAGGTGGACGATGAGCTGGACGGCGTGATGGCGTCGTCGTCGGATGCGGAGTCCAAAACAACCCGAGAGTCGTCGACGTTGGCGACAACCATGAGCCCCCCCTGCTTAACGATGGACAGCGCGGTGCAGCTGCTCTGGACCACGTCCAAGCGGCGGCTTCGCGGGAGCTTGTCGTACACAGCGGCGCATGCGACCACGTAGGACTACTTCTAGAGGTCGAACTGACAGTCGCCAAGCTTCTTCTCGTCATCGATGAGCGACGGCAACGCGAGTGCCTCCTGCTCATGGTGTTTGTTTGGGGTTTCAAATAAGAAACATAGATTCATGCTTGGCGTTGGTTTATGAAAATGACTCACAAGTCCGATCCATGGAAAAAATATTACGAAGAATAAATGTCACGCATGAAAAAAAGGGAATTTAAGTATAAAACATTATTCAAACAAAATAAATTGCATGCAAAGCTCTTCTTTAAATAATATTACCTCCATCCAAAAATATAATTCAAGAATCTCGGTGATACTTATCTACTACTACGCATTGTGGAAGGGTAGCAAGTGAGCTTGGTGAAAAATGTAGTAGATGTGTTTCCTGTCATAGATGCAAATATAAACACACATGTGGTGTAGCGGTAACTACTCTTGGCCTTTGCTTAAGAGGTCACGGGTTCAAATCCCCTTGAAGACATGGGCTGTACGGGAGAATGAGAAAGACAGAACAAAGAATGTGAATGACAAAATATGGGAATTGTGGCAGAACAGGAATGGTGGGAATAGGAATGACAGAAGATGGGAATGGTGGTAGAACAAGAATGGTGGCATAACACGGAATGACAGACTACTCTTGCAGCCTTAATAAGTAGTAGAACACACCTTATAATATTATTATTAGGTAGTGGCGGTAGATCTAGAGGGTGGATCCGGCCCACCCTCTCTAATTTTGATCCTGCTAAAATATATGGATGGTTTAAATTTATTTGTTTCTTTTGATTTTCATATATTGTAGGATTTGAAATGTAAACTCATATATTTATTTTGATTTTTATAAGAATGGATCACCTTAACTTTAAATCCTAGATTCGTCACTGTTATTAGGACTGTTATTAGGGCTGATTGTCTCTATTCTCAAAGTAACTTTATTAATGGGTCTTTGCGATTTAAGTGTGTTTAGGCATCGAATTTTTTGGATGGGGTTTCTTCCATCTGTACCCTTTAGGAAGCTCCGGCTGATTTTAGTCACGTATAGATGCCATTGGAATTCTGTTTGAAAAAAAATAAGGTGGTAAAAAAGATCTGTTTGTGTCTTTCAATTAATTAGTCTCGACAGTGTTAGACCTTATATATGGAGGAGGAGGAGGAGGAGAATGCAAGCGAAAACATGAATATATATTCGTTGTTTACATTCATAGTATATATATATATTCACCTCTAAAATATACTCCTATTAGAGGCCTCATGTTTTCTCGGATAATATTTTACATGAAAGATGCAAAGAAAACTCACCATGACATCCCCCCATTGCCAAGAGAATATTTCACCGCCCATGAAAGCCAAGGCTTTAGTATACAAAGACTACATACACACAGCCCAGGGTTTTCGTCAAAATATTCCAACAGCGATTGTTTTCTACTAGCTTGACCCTTCGTCGTCAGCCAATCACTCTATAAATGTCACACCACCCTTTGCAGCAGGCTTTGCAACTTGTACTAACAAGAGGCACACAATACCCTTTGTTCATCCCTGCACACACATAGCTCAAGCAATAATACTTGGACACACATGGCGGCGGCGGCTAACGATTCCTTGGTCACAGCTCATGTCATAGGAGATGTCCTGGACCCCTTCTACACAACCGTTGACATGACGATCCTGTTCGGTGGTGCTCCTATCATCAGCGGCATGGAGCTGCGCGCTCAGGCAGTCTCTGATAGGCCAAGGGTTGAGATCGGAGGAGAAGATTATCGAGATGCATATACCCTGGTAATTAATTCACTAGTCAGATTTTTAGATGCTCTAGCTAGTTAATTATATACATATTTGCTTAACTAGCCAGGACGAAATTTGCAGTAACAAGGAAGGACGGTAACATTACTTCTTTTCATATATATGTAGGTGATGGTCGATCCTGATGCTCCTAACCCAAGCAACCCAACCTTGAGGGAGTACTTGCACTGGTAAGAGAGAAACCCTATACAGGGCAACACTCTTGTTGGCATTAATATGGAAAAAAATGTTTTGAAAAATTGTTTGGTCCAGTAATTTTTTTTTGGATCAGATTGATCGATTTCACTTGTTAATGTATATGGAGATCGCATGCATGGTATTAACTTTCAACCGTTTCATGTTTTGGACAGGATGGTGACTGACATCCCCGCATCAACTGACAATACACACGGTGAGTACACCCGTATCCCTATTTCGGATTAAGCAATGCGTGTCTATTTTTTAAGTTTTTAGTGTATATGCTCGTGAATGATGGGTGGCTGTTTTGAGACCATAAAATAATACTAGACTTTTGTATATATATGGGAAAACACAACCGATATATATCTATTCATCATATATATACTCTTTTAGTTTGGATTTGCCAAATCGCCCTCAACAGCATAGCCATCCGATCAAGATCATCTCGATAACTGGTGTACGTATCCATGTATAGTCTACTTATCATTGCCCGCTTGTTCTAGTTTTATCGAATGAATCAAATGAGTAATTCATCAATGAGTGCAGATATGCAATATGGTGCGTTGGAAGTCAGGTAGTAATTTGTATACGTAGGTTTGAAATTTTACCCAAATTCATATATTTGGCTAATTGTTTTTGTGGTGGCGGGAAGAAGAAAAAAAAGGCAAAACTTCGTTTTACACTAATTAATACATGTGATATATATGTGCTATACAACAGTAGGCTCATATTTCTATGCTTTATTGTTGCACATTATCTTTCTCTCAATAGATGTATAATTACACACTAAACTTTATTTAGAGATCTCAATTTTTCTTAGAGACCATTTGGATCCTTTCATTTTTTGAAGGAATTAAAATCTACTTAATAGAGTATACTATTTGGTTTGGAACGAATTTGACATTCCACCAATTTTCGAATTTAGATATAAGTCTATCTCAAATTCATAGGATGAGAGCATGGAAATTGATTTTATATATCACTAGTTTATATTTCTACACTGCAACTTATAACACAATCTACATCTTGATCCCCTATAATGAAAATATAGCACACCCTCGTATGCGGTCACCAATAGTCTATATAAAACCACTTTAGCTTAATTGATATATGCCTAAAATTACGATTATTAGAATGAAATTCAATTCCAAAAATTCAAATGAGTCATTAAAGAAATCACACTCCATGTTTAAGTCTCTAAAAAATTGGTGAACTTTGACCGAATTTCATGATTTTTAGTAATTCTAGGGGTCATGGACTAAATGCGTACATGGGCACCGTTAGGCTAACCCATGAACAGTACAATATATTCATATGGACTAATTACGTACCATTTGGGATATATCTTGGTTTGGAATTAATATAAGAAGGAAACATGTGCAAGCGGTATCTTCATAGCAATGGATAGATAGGTTGGGCATTTATGAAATATGTCAACTAGAGCTACAAAATAAGCTCGAGGAGGCTCGCGAGCCGGCTCGAGCTCAAAGCGGCTCGCAAGCTAAGCCGGACCTATTTTTCGAGCTCGTTAGAGCAGCGAGCCGAATCAGGCTTACAAGTTGGCTCACGAGCTGTGTCAAATTAATTAAGCTACAAAATAACAATGGATATTGAATAATTCTATAACTCACTTGTTTCTTAGCTTTAGATTCTATTTTAAATTTACTTTATAATATAATAATATTTATCAGGGTGTGGCTCACTAGTCGAGCCAAGCCAAAGCTCGACTCGTTTTTAGCCCTACTGTCAACCCAACTCTTAAAACCGTATGCTATTTTATTGCTTTTAAGGTGTTTGTCACCGATACATGGTATGGTCTAATGTCTTACATACCATATGCATCGATCAATTCTCATGGGAGACAATAAAAAAAGTACCATGATATTCATCGAGAGACTGTATCATTTTTTTTTATATGACATGGTACGTACCATTGTGTATTTACTTTCTTCGTCCAGTTATATATATATATATATATATATATGACGTTTTGACATTTCTAGATCTATAGGCTTTACTATATGTGCAAAGCACATATCTAGGTAGGTAACAAAAGCTATAAATCTAGAAACGTCAAAATGTCTTATATCTTGGAATGGATAGAGTATATATGACGACACTGCAAAAAAAAAAAAAAAAACTGTACATTTGGAGTAGTCTTATATATGATGTTGCACGTGTTTCGATTAAGGGGGTGTTTGGTTAGAGGGACTAAAGATTAGTCTCTAGTTTTTAGTCCCATTTAGTCCTTTTTTTTGCCAAACACTAGGACTAAAATATGGACTAAAATGATTTAGTCTTTAGTCATTCACATATGTGCTAAAAGGGACTAAACCATATTAATTCCACATTTACCCCTCATTTAGTTCAATTGTACTAATAGCAAGAGGATGTTAAAGGTCATTTTAGTCTTCTTATGATCCATTTAGTATATTCTTACTATTTTTAGCCCCTAGAACTAAACATGTTAGGGACTAAACTTTAGTCCTCTAACTAAACTTTAGTCCCTAGACTAAAGAAACCAAATATGGCCTAAGTTACACCATCATAATAAATTCATGTTAAAAGTCAAACTTTGCAATCTTTAACACGCAACCAATCACAATATGTAAATATGTAATTTATAAAAATAAGATAGACAGATTTGTTTTAAAGAACTGTTGAGATGATTCTCAATTTAATTTGTGGCAGTTTATTATATGAAATTTTGAAGTCAAAATCTAATTGATCTCAGATGAAGGAATATAATCGCATGGACTCTGATGTGTCAGAAACTCTGGTCCATGCATATGCTCGACACTCTTTGCCTCCATCACAAATTAAATATATTTAAATGATTTTTTAGAGTTTTTGTAAATCAAACTTTTTAAAATTTGATAAAATTAGTGTCACTAAATACATCATGAAATATATTATATATACTGATTTGATGTCGTATATGTTGTTTTATTTTCCTATAAGTTTGATCACATTTTTGATAGTTTGACTTAGAATGATTTTAGAACTGTCACGGTAGAGTTTCTGTATACTAGTGTCTAGGACTATATTTATTTTAAGATTGAGGGACTACTTATTTTGGAACTCAACCACGAAATGATGGTTCCAACTCATTGCATCTCTCTTCTATTTCCAACAGCAAGAGCCTAATCCTGAATCCTGTAAGGATGGTTATTTCGAAAATGGTTTTTTACTCATCTGCAGTATTTTAGAAAATGGGACGAAACTAAGAGTGAGAAGGAAGCAGCTAGGAGAAGAAAGATTACGTTATTTGTATCTTTTTAACTATTGGGACCCAAGATAAAGTAACTGGTCGCAACTCTATTTGTTGATTCTAAAGTGTAACGAGGAGAAAAGAAAAGAAGTGTACCGTACTAAGAAAATTTTGTTGACGTAGCATGCTGTTGGAAAAAACTAGCACTTGAAGTTAACACAATCTTCGAGGGGTTACCGGTATATAGCCAAGACATCCGCATGCACGTAGATGCTGATCAAATTCCAAAATATATGTTTAGTTCTTTATTTTTTTACGGCCACATGATAATGAATATATGTTTAGTCTAAAAAGAGTTATATATATATTTGGTAACGGACGAAGTATTTAATAATAATTGGATTTGCAGGCCGTGAGATGATGTGCTACGAGCCCCCAGCCCCGTCGACGGGCATCCACCGGATGGTGCTGGTGCTGTTCCAGCAGCTTGGGCGGGACACGGTGTTCGCGGCGCCGTCGAGGCGCCACAACTTCAGCACCCGTGGCTTCGCCCGCCGCTATAACCTCGGCGCGCCCGTCGCCGCCATGTACTTCAACTGCCAGCGCCAGACCGGCTCCGGCGGCCCCAGGTTCACCGGGCCCTACACCAGCCGCCGTCGTGCGGGCTGACGATCATATCGATCGTCGTCGTCGTTACGTAACGCGTACGTACCGTACGTACATATGTACGTATACATTCATGTTGCATGGCATGGGGATGGCAACAGTAACGTCTACACACGCAGAGAGAATAAACGTGTAAGGGCATCCATCCCGGCCTACGCGTACACCTACGCGTCTGATCCGTATAGCCCGCCGTCACCGTAGTTGTAATCAGCTGCTTGAGCAGGATGCATAAATAGCTAGGTCTGCGCTGCGTACGGATAGATTTATGCAATGCAGTGTCCCTGCCATATAGTGATATAGTTACCGCATATTCATACATGTAATCGCATGAAAACTCTTTGTAATACATCAATAATATATAATAACTAGGTAAATACTCGTACGTTGTAATAAAGAAAAATAGTGCAACAACAATATATGTATCACCATGTGTTGGGCTGTTAATCAAAATTAAGCTGCCTCTAGAACTAACTTTGTAGTAGTCATGCGCACGTTTTAAATATAAGCATACACACGTATTCGGAAACACATATGTCGTTATAACATACACAAACAGTGGCAGACACAGAACTAACATACACAAACAGTGGCAGACACAGAACAAAAATTGAGGATAGTGGACAAGCAATGAAAATATTGTTGGATTAATGTGGGCTTGGCCCAAATTAATATTCAATAATAGTCAATGCTAATGGCCCACTTTAATGCTATGGTGTACTAATTATTTAGTACCATATTGGAAGTTCAAAGGACAAATCAATCAACTTAAATAGGTGGACCATTGGTGCATCTATTGAGAAGTTGAGAAAAGGATGAAGGACTGCCACACGTGCGCGCGCGCCGCCGCCGCCGCCGGCCGGCCGGGCCGGGCCGGGCCGTGGCTCGTGGCTCGGACCTTGGTCCGAATATTCCTTTCAAACGGTTGCGCATTTTGCCTGGAGTGATGACCGTCATGATAACCGTCCGTTTCCTGTCTTATGGCTAGTAACGGACGTCAGTTACTGTCGTCAGTTTCCAGTGGCTAGTAACGGACGTCAGTTACTGTCGTCAGTTTCCAGTTCTAATGCGCGACCGTTTCTGTCCGTTGTTCTTCTCCCTCCTTCTGACCGCCTATAAGAATGGAGAGGGAAGGGCTCTTCCAGTCACGCGAATTGCAAACAACACATTCCCGTCCCATCTTCTGCGAGCACAGAGAGAGTGGGAGAGCAGGCCTCCGAAATCACCGACCGTAGAGATACACTTGCACGGGTGTGCGGGCGATCAGATTTTTGGGGAGCGTCTTCGCGACTGCTCGCGTGATCTGTTTGTCCAGCTGCTTCGTCCACAGCTTGCTGTTCGTCGCCTTCCCGAGTTGACGCGTGCTGCTGTTCTTCTTCCCGGCGACCGTTCGAGGGACTGCACAGCGTACATCTTCCTGCACCGACTTCGTACGGCTACATCGAACAAACACACGAGATGTCTCGTGTGAATGGAGCCACTGATGCCTTGAGCATCGGTCCCTCCGCTGGGTACACTCTGTTCTTCGTATTTGTGCATGTTTCATTGCTGTTTACTGCTTATGCGAGTAGTTATACACACATGCACATACATGTCATCACAAATATCGCACTGTTTTCTGGATTAAATTAAAACTGAAAATGCCTAACTTTCTAAAAATCCAAAAATCTGATATTAGGCATTTTTCTGTTAGTGGTTTTGCTGCTGCGTTAAAACCAAGTGAACCTTTTGATGGGACGTTTTACAAGAGATAGCGTAGTAAGATGATACTGTGGTTGACCGCAATGAACTGCTATCACGTCGCACAGGGGAAACCCGAACAGTTCACTCCTGAAGAGGAGAGAATGTTCGACGTTGCCGATAACCTGTTTCGAGGCGCCGTGATTGGCGCTCTTGCCAACAAGTATGTTGATTCTTATCTAACGTGCACATCTGCAAAAGAGTTATGGGATGCATTAGATGAGAAGTTTAGTGTTTCTGATGCTGGTAGCGAGCTGTACATCATGGAGCAGCTGTTTGACTATAAGATGGTGGAAAACCGTCCTGTAGTTGAACAGGCTCATGAAATACAGGCACTGGCTAAAGAACTCGAACAATTCCCATGTGTCTTGCCTGACAAGTTCGTGGCCGGCGGTATTATCGCTAAACTGCCACCTTCTTGGACGGACTTTGCTACCACTCTAAAACATAAGAGACAAGAGTTTAGCGTGGCTGAGCTTATTGGTTCTCTTGATGTTGAGGAGAGGGCGAGAGCAAAAGACACTCGTGGAAAAGGAGTTGAGACTTCTAGTGCCAATATGGTACAAAAGAAGAACTCCAATGCATCACATAATAATAAAAAGAAGAACAAGCAACAGAATGCCACGAAGCCCAAGCAGGCAGCCTCGTTCAAAAAGAAGAACAAAGGAGCTGGTTGCTTTGTTTGCGGGAGTACTGATCATTGGGCAAGCGCTTGTCCAGACCGCAAATTTAAGCAAGAGAAAAAACCAGCTCAAGAGAAGAAAACAGTAAACATGGTTGTTAGCGAGACTGCAGAAGGAACATCGGGGTATGGTAATCTTTTACCTACTGTTCTTTCAGTGTGTCAATCCCCTGAGTGGTGGGCTGATACCGGTGCTAATATTCATGTGTGTGCTGATATTTCTTTATTTTCTTCTTATCAGTGCAAAGGGACTGGAGCCTTGCTGATGGGGAACGGATCACATGCGCATGTTCTTGGTGTTGGTACAGTCATTCTGAAGTTTACTTCGGGAAAGACGGTGCTATTGAAGAACGTGCAGCATGTCCCCTCCATCAAAAAGAATCTAGTTAGTGGCTCTCAATTGTGTCGAGATGGCTACAAAATTGTCTTTGAGTCTAATAAATGTATACTGTCTAAGTATGGAACGTTTGTTGGAAAAGGCTATGACAGCGGAGGCTTGTTCCGCTTATCTTTGCATGATGCGTGTAATAAGTCTCTGTGAACAATGTTGTTTCGAATGAGTCGTATATTTGGCATTCACGACTTTGTCATATCAATTTTGGTTGTGTCTCGCGGTTAGCAGATTTAAATTTAATCCCGAAATTTGATTTAGTCAAAGGTTCTAAGTGCCAGGTGTGCGTGCAATCTAAGCAACCTCGCAAGCCTCACAAGGCTGCGGAGGCGAGGAATTTGGCACCACTAGACTTAATACATTCCGATTTATGTGAGATGAACGGAATATTGACTAAAGGAGGCAAGCGATATTTTATTACTTTTATCGATGACTCTACTAGATTTTGTTATGTGTATCTCTTAAAATCAAAAGATGAAGCTTTGCATTATTTTAAGACCTACAAAGCTGAAGTTGAAAATCAACTCGAGAGGAAAATTAAACGGTTAAGGTCTGATCGTGGTGGAGAATATTTTTTGGGTGATTTTTCTGATTTTTGTGTGGAACATGGTATTATTCATGAGAGGACACCGCCATACTCACCACAATCCAATGGGGTTGCTGAAAGAAAGAACCGTACTCTAACTGATTTGGTTAACGCCATGTTAGAGACTTCAGGGCTATCTAAGGAATGGTGGGGTGAGGCGATCTTGACGGCGTGTCATGTCCTGAATAAAGTTCCCACAAAGAACAAAGAAATCACACCATTCGAGGAATGGGAAAAGAAGAAATTAAATATCTCCTATTTGCGCACCTGGGGTTGTTTGGCTAAAGTGAATGTGCCAATTAACAAGAAGCGCAAATTAGGACCGAAAACTGTTGATTGTGTTTTCCTTGGGTATGCTTTCCACAGCATTGGATATAGGTTTTTAATTATAAACTCTGGAGTACCGGACATGTTGGTTGGTACAATTATGGAGTCCAGAGATGCTACGTTTTTTGAGGACGAATTTCCCATGAAAGCTACACATGATACGTCTAATGATGAACCAACGATACCCCATGAGCATTTTATTCCGGTAGAACACGCTGAGGAATCCCATATACATAATCATGTGGAAAATGACAATGTATCAACTCGAAAGAGTAAGAGACCAAGGATTGCAAAGTCCTTTGGTGATGATTACATTGTATATCTTGTGGATGACACACCAAGTACCATTGAAAAGGCATATTCCTCTCCTGATGCTGACTTTTGGAAGGAAGCAATAAGGAGTGAGATGGATTCTATTATGTCTAATGCAACTTGGGAGGTAGTTGAGCATCCTTATGGGTGTAAGCCCATTGGAAGTAAATGGGTGTTCAAGAAAAAACTTAGGCCTGATGGTACTATTGAAAGGTACAAGGCGAGGCTTGTAATTAAAGGCTATTCACAGAAGGAAGGTGAGGATTTCTTTGATACTTATTCACCTGTGGCTCGATTGACCACAATTCGTGTGCTACTTTCTTTGGCTGCCTCTCATGGTCTTCTCGTCCATCAAATGGATGTTAAGACAGCATTCCTAAATGGAGAGCTAGATGAGGAAATTTACATGGAGCAGCCAGCTGGGTTTGTAGCAAACGGTCAAGAAGGCATGGTGTGTAAATTATTGAAATCTTTATATGGCCTAAAACAAGCACCTAAGCAATGGCATGAAAAGTTCGATAGAACTTTGACATCTGCTGGTTTTGTTGTGAACGAAGCAGACAAGTGTGTATACTATCGGTATGGTGGGGGCGAGGGAGTAATTTTATGCCTATATGTTGATGACATTCTAATCTTGGGGACGAGTCTTGATGTGATTAAAGAGACAAAAGACTTTCTGTCTAATAATTTTGAAATGAAAGATTTGGGAGAAGCTGATGTTATTCTTAACATTAAGCTACTGAGAGAAGGCATTGGTGGGATCACACTTGTGCAATCCCATTATGCGGAAAAGGTTTTGAGTCGCTTTGGTTTTAGCGAATGTGAACCTGCTCCAACGCCTTATGATCCTAGTAAGCTATTAAAGAAAAATCGAAGGATAGCTAGGGATCAATTGAGATATTCCCAAATAATTGGTTCACTCATGTACTTAGCTAGCGCTACGAGGCCTGACATCTCATTTGCTGTGAGCAAACTTAGTCGATTTGTTTCAAATCCGGGAGATGATCACTGGCGTGCTCTTGAGAGAGTTTTGCGCTATCTAAAGGGTACTATGAGTTTAGGCATCCATTATACCGGGTACCCAACAGTACTGGAGGGTTATTGTGATGCAAACTGGATATCTGATGCTGATGAGATATATGCCACAAGTGGATATGTGTTTTCACTTGGAGGTGGTGCTGTTTCATGGAAGTCTTGCAAGCAGACCATCTTAACGAGGTCGACTATGGAAGCAGAACTCACAACATTAGATACCGCTTCAGTTGAGGCTGAGTGGCTTCGTGAACTCCTTATGGATTTACCGGTGGTTGAAAAACCTGTGCCGGCTATTTCCATGAACTGTGATAATCAGACTGTGATAATTAAGATAAACAGTTCTAAGGATAATATGAAGTCGACAAGGCACATAAAGAGGCGTTTGAAATCTGTCAGGAAATTGAGAAACTCCGGAGTAATAGCGTTGGATTATGTCCATACGTCTAAAAATCTGGCAGATCAATTTACTAAGGGGCTATCACGTAGTGTGATAGATAGTGCATCAAGTGAGATGGGCATGAGACCCACCTAAAGTTTATCATAGTGGTAACCTGTTCTATGTGATCGGAGATCCCGTGAATTAGAATGGTGAAACAAGCTAGTGGTAGACTGAGAGGAAAGACCCTTAATAAGGCTCATTTCAGATGCATATCTTTCCTTACTGTAAGGTAGGTTGGTGTTTACACCTTAATATGTTCCAAGTGGCTTTGTGAAGCAAAGATGTTGTCCTACAGAACATCTTTAGAGGAACATACCTATATGGGTTAACTGCTAGTCACAGTTTATGAGATCTGGGTGGTTTCTAGATACCCATGAAAGGCTATGGAGTTTGACTTATATGCTCCAACCAGAGGGGATGCGTTCAGCAATCTAGTACTGGTAAAGAGTTTAGATGAAACTCATTCCACGCAAAACTGCCAATTCAAGGCCTAGTCCATTGTGCAGTTGTGGTCAAGTGTAGTCTAAGTTCTAGGTGGATGTTCAACTTAACAGTCTCCATCGAAACACCAGTATATCAAACGTTTGATATGATGAGAGCTTTTTAGTGTGACTTAGCATTTGGTGGGGATTGTTGGATTAATGTGGGCTTGGCCCAAATTAATATTCAATAATAGTCAATGCTAATGGCCCACTTTAATGCTATGGTGTACTAATTATTTAGTACCATATTGGAAGTTCAAAGGACAAATCAATCAACTTAAATAGGTGGACCATTGGTGCATCTATTGAGAAGTTGAGAAAAGGATGAAGGACTGCCACACGCGCGCGCGCGCCGCCGCCGCCGCCGGCCGGCCGGGCCGGGCCGTGGCTCGTGGCTCGTGGCTCGGACCTTGATCCGAATATTCCTTTCAAACGGTTGCGCATTTTGCCTGGAGTGATGACCGTCATGATAACCGTCCGTTTCCTGTCTTATGGCTAGTAACGGACGTCAGTTACTGTCGTCAGTTTCCAGTGGCTAGTAACGGACGTCAGTTACTGTCGTCAGTTTCCAGTTCTAATGCGCGACCGTTTCTGTCCGTTGTTCTTCTCCCTCCTTCTGACCGCCTATAAGAATGGAGAGGGGAGGGCTCTTCCAGTCACGCGAATGATCTCACGCGAATTGCAAACAACACATTCCCGTCCCATCTTCTGCTAGCACAGAGAGAGTGGGAGAGCAGGCCTCCGAAATCACCGACCGCAGAGATACACTTGCACGGGTGTGCAGGCGATCAGATTTTTGGGGAGCGTCTTCGCGACTGCTCGCGTGTTCTGTTTGTCCAGCTGCTTCGTCCACAGCTTGCTGTTCGTCGCCTTCCCGAGTTGACGCGTGCTGCTGTTCTTCTTCCCGGTGACCGTTCGAGGGACTGCACAGCGTACATCTTCCTGCACCGACTTCGTACGGCTACATCGAACAAACACACGAGATGTCTCGTGTGAATGGAGCCACTGATGCCTTGAGCATCGGTCCCTCCGCTGGGTACACTCTGTTCTTCGTATTTGTGCATGTTTCATTGCTGTTTACTGCTTATGCGAGTAGTTATACACACATGCACATACATGTCATCGCAAATATCGCACTGTTTTCTGGATTAAATTAAAACTGAAAATGCCTAACTTTCTAAAAAATATAATAGAATCGAGACAAAACTACTCCAGCACCTGTGGCAAATGGCAACCTCACTGGAGAACTTGCCTCCAGCGATGGAGCTAAACTGCCATTGCCAATCTTCTCCGGTGAGGTTAGTTTTGCCATTGCCATTGCCAATCTCATCACACGGATCATTAAGCACACCACAGTCAGCAGCCATGTCATATGGTGCGCGCGCGCGTGCATGTGACGGCCAAAGAAAACATTTTTGACGTATGATCCGTGTGCTGCCGCCTGCCGGCAGTAGAAGAGAACTTCACTACACAAATTTGCAGAGCGAGGATAACGTCTGACAGGCAGAGCCTACATGCCACTCCATTGTTTTATATTTTTAGTTAAAATTAAATATGTTTGTTTTTTCGGGAGGTGAAAAGAAGGACGGATAAAAAAGACACACGCAACACCCTTATCATTCTCCTTATACATGTCTAAATGGACGTGCCGGGCTAACCTGGCACGGGCCCAACTTGACTCGGCAGGAATAGTAACTAGATGGGCCTGGCATGAAGACGAAGACGAGCCATACCGTGCCTGTCCACGGGCTTCGGTCATGGCCCAAACACGGCACGGGATGGTGTTAAACAGATCGTGCTAGGCTTACAGCCCGTGCCGTCTATGAACCCGGTTAATCATACAAACCAGAAAACAAGCAAAAAAAAACTAGGAAAACTGATACATATAATTTTGGGCACAATTACACACATATTGTGAACAATAATTCACAATTACACACAAATTCACACTAGTACCTTCAGTCAAGTTCTCAGGGCTTCCTTGTTGAAATTGCTGTAAAGGAAGTTTATAATCATCATCTATTTATACTCAATAATAACACATTTGCATCTTTAGTGACATAAATACATACGTGACTATTACTAATAATACCTTGCCAGGGTTCGTGATGTATGGTCCGTTCATTCTCATGAACTCGCACACGTAGAACCCACATAGGACCGATCCGGGTGGTTGCTTGTGGCATTACATAACGGGAGATTGGTTATTTAGTTGCAACATTGTCCTATGTACGTACATGTATGATATGTATTCATAAATTCACATACTTACCGGCCAGTTATAATGGATGTCTAGTGGCACGCCTTTTTTGGATGTGTCGTACTTTCCACCTCGTAGCTTATAAAACCTAAATGCCCTGTGATCTCAAATAGAATCACCATGTTATTCTACAATTCTCATCGATATAAGTATGCATGCATAGAAAAGGCTTCCAGCTCTAAGATACTGAGGAATTTTAAATAGGCCGAAGGCTCGGTGTGCAAGGAGTCGAGCACCAGCACCTTTCCAACCTTAGGATAAATGATGAAGCATATCCAGTGGTCCCTGTACGAATCAAACTTGTGATACATGTGTATTGAAATTATTAATTTTATTTATGCAAAATCACACTTACTTAAAGTTGTACGGGGCCACTATGGATTCCCTGTCTTGAAATTGAAGCATTGCGTGTCTTATGTAGGTGGCGTATCTTACTTTAAAATCCTTCTTCAGATCCTGGATACGCACCTCAATTTCTTCGTCCGTTAGTCCCTGTAATGCTTCGTTGTCTTTTCTGATTCTAAAATTGTGGCTATCCTCGCATATCTTTATTGGGTTGAGATACCCAACCCTTTTACTAGCACTAGCATTGGGATTGGTACCATAAAGGATCTCCTGCTGATCATGTTGCATTCTGCAACGCACACGTGCATGTCAGATATTGAAAATTTATACAACTCACTAATAATAACACATATATGTGGAGTATGAGTGACACTTACAATGCAAATATGGTTACAAGTTGCACGTCAAGTCTCTGAAGGTTCATCATTAACCACATGTCCTCGAATGCAACAAAGGCATTTTGATTTGAACCAATAAAAGCATGGGCTGGTATATTGACACTGATGGTGTCGATGCCAACTGAAGATGCCCGCATGTACCAATCATGCAACCTTTTAATATTAGTCGGGACCTTCCTTAGTTTCTCAAAAGTGAGTAGTGGTCTGCCCGGCACATATTTTTAGGCACGTTTTTATAATCTGCCTTAGTTGGCTTCTTTATCTTTGCGGCCATTGCCTCAGCCTTTTTTGTGGACTCCTCGAGATCGGCCAAATCAACAGTGTCTGACGTGAGGCTCCGTCCAATCCCTTTCAAAAGACGAGCTGTGCCAGCAGTGGATTTACTCTTCTTTTTCTTCTCGAACGGGGACACTAATTTTGGTATAGAAACTTTAGATTTCTTTGATGGTCGTGGATCCCTTGATGGCTGTGGAGAAAGTGGATCCCTGATGGGCGATGTATGTGGCGGAGACGGTGGGCCACCATGAGGATGAGGAGAAGGAGGGTCAGAAAGAGGATGAGGAGCAGCATGTGAAGTTTGAGGAGGTGATGATGGATGTACAATAGGAACAACAATTTGAGAAGGCGGAGACGGTTGGGCCTGTGACAATGGCTGTCGTGGTGGATCAACCAATTCGACATCCCTTCGAGGCCAAAGGATAAAATTCTTGATAGCTTGTCCAAGTGTCTCGATACCTTCGGGCCCAGGGATGTCTAGCATGTCGTCCTCGGATCCTTGGACGACTGTCGTCACTTCTACCCTGTAATATTCTTCTGGAATGTCGTTTCCATGGAACTTGCGTCCTTGGATCGCAAGGCTTGTGGCTACTTTCTTTGTACACTGATTGTTAATACCATATCTTATAACTAGTGTGCATGCCATAGGCCTTGTGATGTCATCAACTGGATAGCGGACCTTATTTCCCGTTGACGCGATAGAGCTTGGGATGGTCGTACCCTCGGTGGAAGCCGGCGGTTGAGCTGCTAGAATTATTTGCATCTGTGGAGTGGTCATCTGTTGAACAGACATCACACTCGCCATCACCAATTGCTGCATCAATTCTAGAGGAGGATTCGATAGCATTTCAGACATCAGGCCTTTGAACTCTTTCTTGGCCTCCTCCTTAAAATAATTCGCCATCTCTTGTATCGATCATGTTTCTTGTACAGACCTTCCCATTGTGGTCCGAATCCTTCCTTCCATCCTTCCTTAGATGAGATTCCTCGTACACGACCAGGATGCTCAGGGTTACCGAGACCAGCCGTTAGAATGTCTCTCTCCCTTTGCGGCTTAAAAGTTCCTTGGCTCTGCTTAGCTGCAATTGCATATATGTTTTTTGCCGCTTCTTCGACAGTGGGATCATCAAAAGATACACCAGACTCAGTTTCCCTTGGTTTTCTAGCACAGATCCAATTAGCTGTCCTTTCACCAAGTTGCTCGGACAGCGTCGGCAACCCTGCAGCCTTCTTCTCGGCGTCTTCTTGTCTCCATTTAGGAACCTGACGCTTGTAACCACCTGTGCCAAGGTGGTGGTGGTATTTGTTCTTCTTAGATAGTTCCGAATTTGCCTCACTTAGCGATATGAAATCAGGGCTGCTCCTCTGCTCTAGAAATACTGCCCACTGACCTGCTGAGATTTTATATTTTTTCGTTGGGTTTAGGTCTTTCTTTGCAAACTTTGTATTCATCTCAGACCTCCAGTTTCGGAAATTGATTGCAAACTGCTTCATCGTGTATTTTTTCACGAGTTCTTCTGAACCCCGAGGCAAAACGAACCTCGTTATTAGCTTATTCCACATTTGATTCTTGACATCATCTGATACATCTCTCCACTGTCGGATTGTGATGTCAAGATTATCTCTAACTAAGAACCCAAGTGCATTCCGGAACTTAGGCAGTGCCTCTTCTGGAGCTAGGGGCTGACCATTCGGGCTCACGTCTGCGATTTTATATGTTTTATCAGGAAACTTGTTTAGCCCCCTGTCACCTCTGTTCCGATCGCTCTGCTTCCTTTTCCTTGACCTCTCGGTGGTTGTCTCGGTCGATTTTGGTGCGCCTTGGGTCGGTTCCGGTGCGCCTTGGGTCGGTTCCGGTGCGTCTTGGGTCGGTTCCGATGCGTCTTGGTATCGTGCCGCAGCTTTTTCGAGCATCGCACGAAATTGAGACAAGACCTCCTATTCATGTAATAAAATGCACAAGAAATCATGCATGTGTAATAGACATTGTGAAATCAGCTAATTAATTAGGTACACACACGAAATTAAGGATGTGTAATTTACCTCATGGTCTTGTGGATCATAAGTAGGGTCACGTTGCAACTCACGGCGAGCGGCCCTATCTATGCTAGTGGTAGGAAAAGGGTCGCTAGGCGTTTCATATCCTTCACTGCTGGATTGTTCTTGAGCAACACTCTTGTCCATGTGGTCGGGCCCTAATCCTTGGTCCTTGATTGGAGAACTCATTGAGCTATATATATACAAATACATATTAACACATATTAACATAAGCAATAATTAAATTCATATTAATAAATACCCTAACCCTTAACCACTAACACTAACCCTAAGCCCTAACCCTAACCCCTAATATTGTGATACGGATATTATCGAGTTACGTATAGAGAGGGAGAGTCGTATAGAACGTATAGAGAGGGAGAGAGGAGGAGTCGTATAGGACGTAGAGAGAGAGAGAGATGGAGAGTCGTATAGAACGTATAGAGAGGGAGAGTCGTACGAATATTATCGAGTTGTGTACCCCTTTCATCAGATTGGAACAAAAGATTAGAACATATATATAATATCATACTAAGTTCTTACATAATACGCCGTCCATCATACTAAGTTCTTATATATAATATCATACTAAGATTAGAACATATATAGTAATTTCTACTTTTCTACTCCTCGTCGTCTATCAGTGTCGTCCAATCGATCTCCTCATCTTCATCGTCGAAGATGTTGGTGATCTACTCCTCTCTTCCCTTTCCCTCCCTCCTCTCCTCTCTCTTCTCCTCCCTCCTATCTCTTCCCTCTCCCTCCTCTCTCTTCTCTCTCTCCCTCCCTCCTCTCTCTTTCCTCTCTCTTCCCTTTCCCTCTCTCCTCTCCTCTCTCTTTCCTCTCCCTCCTCTCTCTTCCCTTTCCCTCTCTCCTCTCCTCTCCCTCTCTCTCACTCTCTGCAGAGACGCGCGCCCTAGGGCTTTTAGACGCGCGCGGAGGCGGCGGCGTGCCCGAGCGCGATCGAAGTCGAAGAAGGGGGAGAGAGAGAGGGGAACGTACCTACGGCGCGGGGACGACGGCGGGGACGACGGCGGCGCACGACGGAGAAGATCGCCGGGGCGAAATTTCGGCAGCCTGACGGCGGGAGTGTAAAAGACTGGGCACCAAAGACTTAGAGAAATTTTCGGCCCCGCGCGCGCTCCTTTATATAGGAGATATTTCTACTGGCGGTTGTCATCGAGAACCGCCAGTACAAATGGCTTCCACAGACTGTGGAGGCCATTTCTACTGGCGGTTTTCGTTGTGAACCGCCAGTAGTAATATTTTTAGTATATTATTTTTTATGATATATACATATATTAAGTATATAAATTTGTATACATATTAAATATATAAATATATATATTTAGTATACATAATATATATATTTATATATTACTTCTCTCTCTCCCTCCTCTCCCTCCTCTCTCTCTCTCCTCTCCTCTCTCTCCTCTCTCTCTCCTCTCTCTCTCCTCTCCCTCTCCTCTCTATCCTCTCTCCTCTCGCTCCTCTCTCCCCTCTCCCTCCTCTCTCTCTCCTCTCTCCCTCGTCTCCCTTCCCTCTCTCTCCCTCCTCTATCTCTCCCTCTCTCTCCTCTCTCTCTCCTCTCTCTCTCCTCTCTCTCCTTTCTCTCTTCTCTCTCTCTCATATCTCTCTCTCCTCTCTCTCCCTCTCCCTCTCCTCTCTAGAAAGTCACTAGAAAGTCGTGTAAAATTACATGCTTTGGTTTGTCGCTAACAATAATCAATTACATGACATGTCCTAACAATAATCAATTACATGACAACTATATAATCTAGGGAGCTATTGTTCTGCCTTGTCCATCGTGGCGTACCCAGGGCATCGAATTGTGTGGGATGCTTCGCTCAACGTTCCTTATCTTGGTTGGATGGTCTATGAAAAGAGACATGTCGTTGAACTGGTTAAAATCCTCTAAATCAGATACACCATCAACTCCTATAGCTTGTTGTTTTCCAGGAAAAACTACATGCTTCAGTTTGTCGTTGCTTTTCTACTCATTGTTAGAAATGATCTGTTCAGCATAGAAGACCTGTGCAGCACGATTAGCAAGGATCCATGGGTCATCTTTGTAACCTACCTTACTTAGATCAAGAACTCTGACCCCATAGTTGTCTACCGTGACATGTTTGTCTTCAACCCATTGACATCGGAAAACCGAGATCTGAAATGTACCATAGTCTAGTTCCCATATGTCCTCAATAAAGCCAAAATATGTAATAATCTCACCAGTTTCATCATCTATGGCCTCGCATCGAACACCACTGTTTTGTGACATGCTCTTTTTGTCCTTGGACTTGGTACAAAATGTGAATCCACTAATGTCATAGGTTTGCCATGTTGTGACCTGGCGTGATGGTCCAGATGCCAACCCCTTGATGGTTTGTTCTTCTATTGTTTCTCCACGTGGAATGTCCTTCACCATTAGCCATGTGTTGAACCGCTGCTTATGTTGCTTCATTACCCAATCAGCTGTATGCCCAGGATTTTGCTCGTGAAGCTCATTGATGTGTTGTTGGATAAATGGCTCTATTATCGCTAGCTGATGTAGGATGCTGTGATGTGCCTCAAGTACTGTATTGTAATCTGGTGGGATGAAAGATTTCCGTCCCATCCTCCCGCTTCCATACAATCTACCCTCGTGTCGTGACGGAGGCAAACCTATTGCAACCTGGCCTTTTAGGATACTATTGCAGAATAGACCTCCGGACTCAATGGCCTCTTCGGTACAGTACCCCTCTATCATGGATGCCTCAGGACGAGCACGAGTTGATACATAGCCATTCAGTATTGACATGAAACGCTCGTACGTCCACATTTCATGCAAGTACATAGGACCCAATGCCTCTATTTGTGGCACCAAGTGCACCAGAAGGTGCACCATAATATCAAAGAACGATGGAGGGAAACACATCTCAAACTGTGATATTGTCTCCACTGCGAATTCCTGAAGAGATGCCAACTCATCACAGTCAATTACCTTTTGTGAAATTCTGTTGAAAAAGTAGCACAACCGTGTGATTGCCATCTTTAAAAACAAAGGATTTATAGCCCTGATGGCAATAGGTAGGAATGTAGTCAGCATGACATGACAATCATGTGAGTTGTAGTTGGTGACTATCAGGTCTTTCATTGACACAATACTCCATATGCTAGAGCAGAATCTAGATGGGACTTTCAAATTCTTAAGCCAAACACACATCGCATGTTTCTCATCTACATTGAGATTGTAGCTTGCTGCTGGGAGATGGTACTTCCCATTTTCTTGAAGAACAGGATGTAGTTCCTTTTTTATGCCTAAATTTACCAAGTCCATGCGTAAATTGAGCCCTTCTTTTGTTTTGCCCTTTATGTCTAGCAAGGTGCCAATTATGCTTTCAAACACGTTCTTCTGAACGTGCATACCATCGATCGCATGCCACACATCTAACTCTTTCCAGTAAGGCAAGTACTCAAAGAAAATAGACTTTTTCTTGAATATAGCCCCCGGAGCTGGTTTGGCATCCTTCCTTGTTTTTCCGTCTTTTGTCTTCTTCCCGAAAACAAACTTGATATTCCTGACTATTTCAGAAACTCTATGACCTCTATTGTTACCCGATGGAGCAGTAGAATGTAGTTCACCAATATTGTCAAAGTACTTATCCATCTTTCGCATGCGGTACCTATGTCCTTCCAATAAAAAGCATATGTGCCTCATGTACACTATCTTCTTAGATGCAGTAAGGGACACGTAAGCAGTTTCATCAATGCATACTGTGCAGCCAACCTTTCCCTTAAACTGGCCTGATAATGTGAAGAGTGCAGGGTAATCGTTGATCGTAACAAAAATAATTGCTCTCAGCGTGAATGAATCTTTACGATACTCATCCAACATTTGAACACCCGTTACCCACAATATTTTCATATCCTCCATTAAGGGCTCTAAAAATACATCCATATCAACTCTAGGTTGTGTAGGTCCAGAAATAAGGATGGTTAGCAAAATGTACTTCCGTTTCTGCATCAACCATGGAGGAAGGTTGTATATGGTGAGGATCACTGGCCATGTGCTATGCTTGCTGCTCCTTTCAGCAAATGGATTCATTCCATCAGTACTCAGTGCGAACCTAACATTTCTTGGTTCATCGGTAAAGTCTCGGTGGTTCTCATTGAAATCTTGCCACTGCTTCCCATCGGCTGGATGTCGAAGCTTCCCATCGTTTTTGTGCTCATCAGAAGCATGCCAGCTCATAAGTTTGGCATCCTCAGGGTTAGCGAACAAACACCTCAATCGATCGACGACGGAGAGGTACCACATCACCAAAGCAGGAATCTTTTTGAGCGCATAATAGTCTACTTCTTCTTTTTCTTTGCTCATGGATTTTGAAGTCTTCTTTTTGGCTTTCTTTCGCTTCTTCCCTTTAGACACAGATGCAACACACTCTTCCTCTCGATAGTCTTTATTCGTCTTGTACCTACTTGCACCACACTTTGGGCAGCTCTCCAAGTCTTTATAATCATCACCTCGATAAAGGATACAGTGATTTCTACACGCGTGGATCTTCTCCACGCCCATAGTGAGTGGACTGGTTAGTTTCTTTGCATAGTACGTGTTAGCAGGCACTTTGTTCTCCTTTGGAAGCATGTCTGCGACAATACTCAAGAACGCATTGAAGCCAGCATCAGACAGACCATATCTAGCTTTTAACATCAACAACTTTAACACTGACCAGAGCATCATGAACTCTTTGGTACAACCCTTAGACTCGTCGTACAAAGGCTCTTCTGCTGCCTTCTTCAGGGACTCCATACCTTTCATGAAGAACATCGATGGATATGTATGACGACGCAACATTGCCTGTAACAACTCTGCATCTTCCTCGTCCATAACATTTGGCAGAACATGGGTTCTTTCACGTTCATTTCCTCCAGCGTAACCATGACCAGTAATATTTGGCACTACATGTTCGCTCTGTGGAAGATGTTGTTGTGTCTCGTGAACAAACTAAAAGCTGTCGTCGATGTTCGCAAAGTTTCCAGCTGTATAAGGCGAAGAGCTACCCTCTCCATGCTTTGTCCAAATTATGTAATCCTTCACAAATCCTCGGCATACCAGATGAGATATGATTTGTTCTGTGTCATCAAATACAACAACATTTTTGCAGTCCATGCATGGACAATATATGTGCTTTGTCTTTGTTCTCCAAGCATGGTTCGTAGCGACAACAATAAACCTATGGACCTCAGATATGTATGATGGATCTAGCCTTGATAAGTTATATATCCAGGATATCCTCTCCATCATCACCTATAAAAAAAGTAACATAAAACACACAAGAACACAAATTGGCAAGAGAAACATATACCAATATTTCCTAACAACTAAATATATCATGGATAAAGAAAATTGGCAAAAGATACATGAACAACCTTTCTTAGCGACCTTCTTCCAAAAAATAAAGATCAAAACCTCCCCCTTGTATTTTGTGAAATCTGGCCTTCCAATGAAAGTTGGGCTGCGCGCGAGCTACACAGTTTTTGTCGGGAAGGATGAAGGGGTATTTATACAACAAAGGTCATAGGCGGTTGGATTAGGCAACCTAACTACTTTATCTCTAACACATGGTGAAACCCTAGGTCCAAAATGTGGCTAAAATGGAGGAAAAAGGAACAAAATTTGGCAAAAGAAACATAAGCCAAACTTTCCTAGCAACTAATAAACAAAAAATGTTAATACCCAAACCTATCTCTAACACATGGTGAAAGCCTAGTTTCAAAATGTAGTTAAAATTGAGCAAAAATGAACAATAATTGGCAATTGAAACATAATTAAACCAACCTTTCATAACAATTAATAAAAACAATCTTAATTACCAAACCTATCATCCTCCCTCTCCATACAACACATTCACCATTCATTAAGCAACTAAATATGTGTCATGGATAAACTGATTTGAGAACTAAACATGAAAAAGGAGAGGGAATAGACAAAATCTAACCATCTTAAGCAACCTCATTTGAGGAAATAGAGAAAATAACCTAGCTATACTCTTCTCTCTCACATGTAAAACCCTAGATCCAAAATGTGGCTAAAATTGAGCAAGAATGAACAAAAATTGACAAAGAAACATAAACCAACCTTTCTTATTCACCTTCTTCCAAAAAATGAAGACCAAAACCTCCCCCCTTGTATTTTGTGAAATCTGGACCTCCAAAATCGCCTCCAATGGAAGTTGGCTGCGAGCTACAGCTCCTATCGGGGAGAAAGAGTGGTATTTATAACACATAGTTCACTAGCGGTT
This sequence comes from Zea luxurians, assembly GCA_029449295.1. NCBI lineage: Eukaryota > Viridiplantae > Streptophyta > Magnoliopsida > Poales > Poaceae > Zea > Zea luxurians. The sequence continues at coordinate 122,053,509 of JAOPSE010000009.1, forward strand.
GGCTTGAAAAACCACCAGTGAAAATCTAATTTCCACTGGCGGTTATCTTAACACAACCACTAGTGGAAATAGGATATTTCCACTGGCGGTTGGTGTAACAGAACCGCCAGTGGAAATTAGATTTTCACTGGCGGTTCTGTTACACCAACCGCCAGTGGAAATATCCTATTTCCTATTTCCACTGGCGGTTGTGTTAAGATAACCGCCAATGGAAATAGGTTTCCACTGGCGGTTCCCAAGCAGGGCCCACCTGGTTTTTTTACTGGCGCGCGGTAACTGAAACCGCCAGTGATAATTTATGGGTGCCGCAGGCTTTGAGCTCTTTTCTACTAGTGTCAAATAGAAAGTTAAGTGGAATATTATTGGAGCTGTTAGTGCAATGTTGCCTCATTAAAACCTTCCTAGGTAAAAACTCACACCTCGTGAGAAAAATCTAGAAAGGAAAAAGAGTACATCTAGCTTCTAAATGTTTAAGTGTTCATAGCAGTTCATTACATCAATAGAAAAGTAAACAGACACAATGAAAAGGTACAACCACGCTGCCAACTATTAACTCAACCTCTTCCGGGTCTTAATTCTCTATCTTTGTCCTTGTCTCTGTTGTTTGTACTGTCTTCAACATCAAGGCACATGTTCTCATGGTTGTTTCAAGTTCCTTCGTATCAATCTTGACAATATTCTATATATGCTTGTCTGTTAGCTCTCGATCCTTAATACAGGATAAGACATCAACCATATATGTTGTTAGTTGTCGCTGCCTCTCCTCGAGCATCCTGCCAACAAGACTAAAGATAGATTTTGAAGATATGGTAGAAGTAGGAACAGTCAAAACATCTTTACCAAGAAGAGCAAGAATAGGATAAGTAAGCTTATGCCTCTGCCATCAATTAAGAATGTTGAAGTCTGCACCAAATTGGGTGATAGTATCACTGTCTAGGTATGAAGAGAGTTCAAAGATGAATGCTGCAGTAGATGCAACAGGAGTAAAACTACCTGTTCCTCTGGCAATAGAAGCTACAAACCCAGACCCACCCACAATATCATCATCACCATAAATATCATCCCATGCCTCTTTTGCCTTAGACTCACCTCCACTTGCCGGTACATGTTGTCCACGTAAGAGTGTGTCACCATACTTGCATTCATACATGTAATATCCTAGCCCCGGTGGATGGTGATATCCTGGCCTAAGGCTTAATAGAATTAATAGTGTACTCATACCAAAAAGGTGCATCTTCTTTTTTGGAAGCCTATCTCAAAAGAACCTCCAAGTTAAGCATGCTTGGCTTGGAGCAATTTGGGATGGGTGATCGGCCGGGAAGTTTTATCGGGTGCGCATGAGTGAGGACAAAGTGCACACAAAAGACTCGTGTTGGTCTATGGGGATGGCCTATGGTCCTAGAGGGCTGCCAGAAGTAAGTATTGCCAGTACGAGAGTGGACGAGATGTTACAATACACCTGAAATGCGTTTGTTAACTTAGTACGCATAGATTGTGGAAATCTAGAGTAATCAGTACCAGTTAGACTAGATAACCGTAGAAGAAGTTTATGAAACCCCCTCATATTTGCTCTTGGATCCAAAATAAAAGCAAATGCATAAAGAATGGGTATTTTCCTCTAGTATTTTAGAAACCCTAATCAAAATTCACATAATGAGCAACAACACTAATGTAATCTTCTTTGGCTTTACCAGACCAAATACCAGAAGTGAGTGCCATAGAAGATACTGATGATTTTAAAGTTTCAATTAGACTCTCCATTTGTCCATTGTAATGTTTAATTAAATCTCTAGCAATTGTTTGCCTAGAAGACCAAACAAACCTAGGGTTATGCGCACGTGTGATATACTCATGAAAAGCATCAGACTCAGCAAAACATAAAGGTAGATCTTCTCTAGCTATCAACTAACACATTTCAGTTCGTGCAACTGAAGCAGAATACTCCCAACGTTACACAGACCCATCAGGACTGAATTTAAGGACTGACTTGACTATACTAGCTCGATCATGCTCAATCTTAGCTTTACAATGTTCTTTGTGCCTAAGCAAGTGTCCGTACCAGAGGAAGATCTAGCAAGATCTAGCAGACGTGGTACTTTACAATGCTCAATCTTAGCATGGCTATCAAAGTCTGTCTGATAGCTTGCACTGCCTGGGTCTGCATGAAGAACATCTACTCTACTGTCATTGGGGTGGCGGTGGAGGCAACTAATGGGATGTCTGATCCTGTGGGGCAGGCTGCTCCTCCTGAGTATGGCTCTCGCCTTGGTGCTTGTTATCAGACATCTGTGGAAGGCATTCACACATCAGAGTTGATCTTGCAATCTTTCAACATAAGAAAAGGCATACAGAGATCTTCACAACACTGAATGAGAAAACATCTTCACTGATTCTCAACCCAGCCAAACATAGCTTCTCAGATAAAGAGGAAAATAGAAGTAAAAGGTTTTCCAACTAAATAACTAACTTTATTAACACTATTAACTAAACCAAACTGTAGAGAACATCCACATTTTGGTGACAGTCATTACAAAGATCCAAATCCATCATAGGTTCACCATGACAAGCATAACATAGCATAGGATAAGCAAACTATCCTGACTAACTAAGACTAAGACACTTGACTTAAGAATTTATTACAAACTCCGACGTTAGCGGCCTAATGATCCAAATCTATCTTGGTCCTACAATCGGGAGTATCATATGCATGGTACTCTCATGGCGGTGCGAGAGAACCATACTCTTGGTGACAGCACTCCACGCGCTCAGCCTGCAACTCCGCAATCTCAGTACAAGCGCTACTCAGCTCGTTAAGAGTGTGGTCCAGCTGAGTGTTGAGCACAGCGACTAGGTTGACTGTGTTGTTCAATCTAGGATTGCCTTCGCCAATAGGTGAGACAATCACACTTCCTGTATTGTCAGTCAAACGGTGGGGATAGTACTTCTGGTTAAGACCGTTAGCCACCCCACTAAACAACGAGCAATACTACAACAGTGCACGTCGTGCAGCATCCTGCATGGCTGCCTCGGTAGTGTCCCTCTCATAGATAGAATAGTGTTCTAGGCAGACCTCTGCACCTCGGAGATCATCCTCCGGACGGCGCACCAAACAGATAGCCTCCCAACGATCTAGGTACGTCCCATGACTATGCTGGTAGACTACACAATAGTACTCAACCGACCAGGTGTGTTGGTCCATAGCCCGATGTAACAAGGTGTCGAGCGCGTCTTGAAAGTGACAACCATGAGCGACATCATGGGTGATGGGTCGAGTGATCCATCCTTCCGGCTCCTGTTCCTCAAAAAGTGCAGTACTGTGGCTCGAGCTGCCACCATCGTCGTCTCCATCAGGATCTCCTCTAGCACCTCCTCCTGTAGCTGGGACGCCCTATGGTGGTGCAGGGGATGACTCCAGTAGAGGTAGAAGGGAGAGACGCTTCACAGACTCCACCTCCTATTGTGGCGGGGAAGAAGAATCCTACTGCTCCCTCTCCTGTCGCCGATGTTCCTGCTCCTCAAGCAAGCGGTGGTGTAGCCTCTCCAAGTGACTCGACTAACCAGTCACTGTGCGGTGAAGCAGATGCTTCGCAAGATGAGAGGGCAAAAAAGGAATAACTGATTTTCCTGTTGTGTGCCTAAGGTGAGCCATCTACAAAAGACACCGTAAGCATAAGGATAAGATTAGAGCTAATAGGACTAGCAAGTAAACCATAAGCATATTAGAAAACAAAATAAAATAAGATTTTCTCAAGGTATAATATATACAAAAGTGAAGCATAGGGTTGGTTGAGACGACCGACTTTTGAAGTGTAACCAAAGATCAAGGTGAGAATAAGGGTCCATAATCCTTAGAATGACCATTATACTATAGGTTAGCGGTCCTACAGTCAGCAAGCCTTTGATACCACTTATGTCACACCTGGTTTTACAAGGTAAACCGAATACGAACCATGTACGTGCTTGTATCAGAAATTCACGTACACAGCGATTACATAATTCTACATCATCACACAATGCTCAAATAATAGCGGAAATAAGTATTACTTTATTAGATCATGATGTCCAAAACATCCACATAGTCATTAACTTAAACATAAATCAAAGTGCTGAATGAAACATAGTAAGATAAGGCCTTCATAGTGAAAAGGAAATGTGCCCTTGGGCCATTTCTAAGTATTTTGGTGATTGAGTGCCAACACAAGTGCTTTTGTGTTAATCTATGCAAAGTGGTGGACAAAGTGCAAATCAAGTCAAAAGGTATGTTTCTAGACTTAGTACATTGTTTTATGGACTAATGTATTGTGTCTAAGTGCTGAAAACAGGAAAAATCAAGTTAGAAAAGAGATGGCTTTGTTCAGCCAAAGTCTGCTCAGTCTGGGTGCACCGGACTGTCCGGTGGTGCACCGGATAGTGTCCGGTGGTGCACCGGACAATGTCCGGTGCGCCAGGCTGACTCTGGCGAACTTGCTGCTCTCGGGACTTCGACGGCGGTGTACGGCTATAAATCACCGGACTGTCCGCTGAGCCGTTCACAGGCGAACTCGTCGCTCTCGGGAGATGATTAACGGCGTATGGCTAAAATTCACCGGTCTGTCCGGTGGTGCACCGGACTGTCCGGTGAGCCAACGGTCAGCTGGGGAACGGTCGGCCGAGGATTCCGCGCGTGAAGCGTGGCCGAGCCAACGGTCACATTGGAGCACCGGACAGTGTCCGGTGCGCCAACGGCTCTCAAACTCCAATGGTCGGCTTCGCCAAATAAGGAAGGATATCCGCACCGGACAGTGTCCGGTGGTGCACCAGACTGTCCGGTGCGCCAGTCGACAGAAGGCAAGAATTGCCTTCCTACAATGCTCTCAACGGCTCCTAGCTGCCTTGGGGCTATAAAAGGGACCCCTTGGCGCATGGAGAAGACATCCAAGCATTCTTTGAGCATAGTTGATCACTCACACTTCGTTCTTGTGCACTTGTTCGACATTCTTAGTGATCTGAGCTCCGTTCTAGTGAGAAACTCGTGATAGTCTCTTGAGCTCAAGTCTGGGTATTGTGTGTGCGTATTTGCTGTGATCTTTGTGTCTTGTGTGAGTTGCTCATCCCTCCCTTACTCCGTGCTTCTTTGTGAACTTCAAGTGTAAGGGCGAGAGACTCCAAGTTGTGGAGATTCCTCGCGAACGGGATATAAAAAGGCAAAGCAAAACACCGTGGTATTCAAGTGGGACTTTGGACCGCTTGAGAGGGGTTGATTGCAACCCTCGTCCGTTGGGACGCCACAACGTGGAAGTAGGCAAGTTTTGTACTTGGCCGAACCACGAGATAAACCACTGTGTCTATCTGTGTTGATTCTCTTGTGGTTATCGTGTCTTGCAAGAACTCCTCTCTAGCCACTTGGCAATTATTGTGCTAACGCTTAATCAAGTTTTTGTGGCTTAAGTTTAAGTTTTTACAGGATCACCTATTCACCCCCCCCCTCTAGGTGCTCTCAATTGGTATCGGAGTCGTTCTCTTCACGAAGGGACTAATCACCCGAAGAGATGGATCCTAAGGGGAAGGGAATTGTGATCAACGATAAGGAGAAGGAGTCTTTCGTCAACGAGCCGAAGGATGACAAGCCTACCGACTTGGGCTCGGGCCACAAACGTAAAGATGGGAAGAAGAAGAAGACAAGGCGCATCAAGGAGATCATCTACTACGACGACAGCGACGAGTCCACTTCTTCCCAAAAGGACAACGACGACAACGACTACGACAAAAGAAAGACGGTTAATTCGAACTTTTCTTTCGATTATTCTCGTATTCCGCATAGCTCAAATACACATTTGCTTTCCATTCCTCTTGGCAAACCTCCACACTTTGATGGGGAGGACTACGGATTTTGGAGTCACAAAATGCGTAGTCACTTGTTCTCTCTCCATCCAAGCATATGGGAGATTGTAGAGAGTGGAATGAAATTTGATAGCTCGGATAGTCCTATGTTTATAAATGAACAAATCCATAAAAATGCACAAGCTACTACTGTCCTTTTAGCATCTTTGTGCAGGGAAGAATACAATAAGGTGAGCGGCTTGGACAATGCCAAGCAGATCTGGGACACCCTCAGGATCTCACATGAGGGGAACGACGTCACCATGCTCACCAAAATGGAGTTGGTGGAGGGTGAGCTTGGAAGATTCACAATGATAAGGGGAGAGGAGCCAACCCAAACATACAACCGGCTCAAGACCCTTATCAACAAAATAAGGAGCTACGGAAGCACGCGATGGACGGACCACGACGTCATCCGCCTAATGCTAAGGTCCTTTACTGTACTTGATCCACATCTGATGAACAATATTCGTGAAAATCCTAGGTACACCAAGATGTCGCCCGAAGAAGTCCTTGGGAAGTTCGTAAGCGGGCGAATGATGATCAAGGAGGCGAGATACGTGGACGACGCGTTGAACGGTCCAATCCATGAGCCTCAACCCATTGCTCTCAAGGCAACGAGGAGCAAGGAGGCGCTACCTAGCAAGGTGGCGCAAGTTGAGGCGGCCGGGCTCAATGATGAAGAGATGGCCCTCATCATCAAGCGCTTCAAGACGACGCTAAAGGGTCACAAGGGACAGCCAAGCAAGACCAAGACAAAGGGGAAGCGCTCATGCTTCAAATGTGGTAAGATTGGTCATTTTATTGCTAACTCTCCCGATAATGATAGTGACCAGGAAAAAGGGAACAAAAGGGAAAAGAAGAAGAATTACAAGAAGGCCAAGGGCGAGGCACATCTCAGAAAGGAGTGGGATTCGGATTGCTCCTCTTCCGACTCCGACAATGAAGGACTCGCCGCCACCGCCTTCAACAAGTCATCCCTCTTCCCAAACGAGCATCACACGTGCCTCATGGCGAAGGAGAAGAAGGTATGCACTCGGAATACCACTTATACTTCTTCAAGTGATGAGGAGTCTAGCGATGACGATGAAATAGACTATTCTAGTTTATTTAAAGGTTTAGATAGAAATAAAATTGATAAAATCAATGAATTGATTGATGCTTTAAATGATAAGAATAGATTATTAGAAAAGCAAGAGGATCTTTTATATGAAGAGCATGATAAATTTGTTAGTGCACAAAATTCACTTGCTCTAGAAGTTAAAAGGAATGAAATGCTTTCTTGTGAACTATCTACTTGTCATGAAACCATTTCTACTTTAAAAGGTGTTAATGATAATTTAAATGCTAAACTAGAAGTAGCAAGTAAATCTAACTCTTGTGTAGAACATGTTATGATTTGCAATAGGTGCAAAGATTTTAATGTTGATGCTTGTAGTGAACACCTAGTTTGCATTTCTAAATTAAATGATGAAGTGGCTAGTCTTAATGCCCAACTTAAGACTAGCAAGAATGAATTTGACAAGCTAAAATTTGCAAGGGATGCCTACACGATTGGTAGACACCCCTCAATTAAGGATGGACTTGGCTTCAAGAGGGAAGCCAAGGACTTAACAAGCCATAAGGCTCCCATCTCCGCCAAGGAGAAAGGGAAGGCTCCTATGGCTAGTAGTGCTAAAAAGAACCATGCTTTCATGTATCATGATAGGAGACATTCTAGGAATGCCTATAGAAGTTATGATGCTTTTGATTCTCATGCCATGTTTGCTTCTAGTTCTTCCTATATGCATGGTAGAGATATGTCTAGGAGAAATGTTGTTCATCATATGCCTAGGAGAATTGCTGTTAATGTTCCTAGGAAAGTTAATGAACCTTCTACAATATATCATGCTTGCAATGCTTCATTTGCCATTTGTAGAAAGAATAAGAAGGTGATTGCTAGGAAGTTAGGGGCAAGATGCAAGGGAGATAAAACTTGCATTTGGGTCCCTAAGACCATTGTGACTAACCTTGTAGGACCCAACAAGAGTTGGGTACCTAAGACCCAAGCCTAAATTTGCCTTGCAGGTTTATGCATCCGGGGGTTCAAGCTGGATTATCGACAGCGGATGCACAAACCATATGACGGGGGAGAAGAAGATGTTCACCTCCTACGTCAAGAACAAGGATTCCCAAGATTCAATCATATTTGGTGATGGGAACCAAGGCAAGGTAAAAGGGTTAGGGAAGATTGCTATTTCATCCGAGCACTCTATTTCTAATGTGTTTTTAGTTGAGTCGCTTGGATATAATCTGTTATCCGTTAGTCAACTTTGTAAAATGGGATATAATTGTTTATTCACAAATGTAGATGTGTCTGTCTTTAGAAGGTGTGATGGTTCACTAGCTTTTAAGGGTGTACTATACGACAAACTTTATTTAGTTGACTTTGCAAAAGAGGAGGTCGGTCTAGATGCATGCTTAATTGCTAAGACTTGCATGGGCTGGCTGTGGCATCGCCGTCTAACACATGTGGGGATGAAGAACCTCCACAAGCTTCTAAAGGGAGAACACGTGATAGGTCTAACTAATGTGCATTTTGAAAAAGATAGACCTTGTGCAGCTTGTCAAGCAGGCAAACAGGTGGGAAGCTCTCATCACACCAAAAATGTGATGACCACATCAAGACCTTTGGAGATGCTTCATATGGACCTCTTCGGACCCGTCGCCTATCTAAGCATAGGATGAAGTAAGTATGGTCTTGTTATAGTTGATGATTTTTTCCGCTTCACTTGGGTATTCTTTTTGCAGGATAAAACTGAAACCCAAGGGACCCTCAAGCGCTTCCTCAGGAGAGCTCAAAATGAGTTTGAGCTCAAGGTGAGGAAGATAAGGAGCAACAACGGGTCCGAATTCAAGAACCTTCAAGTGGAGGAATTTCTTGAGGAGGAGGGGATCAAGCACGAGTTCTCCGCTCCCTACACACCACAACAAAATGGTGTGGTAGAGAGGAAGAACAGGACGCTCATCGATATGGCAAGGACTATGCTTGGAGAGTTCAAGACCCCTGAGCGCTTTTGGTCGGAAGCCGTGAACACGGCTTGCCACGCCATCAACCGGGTCTATCTTCACCGCCTCCTCAAGAAGACTTCGTATGAGCTTCTAACCAGTAACAAACCCAATGTGTCTTACTTTCGTGTATTTGGGAGCAAGTGTTATATTCTTGTGAAGAAAGGTAGAACTTCTAAATTTGCTCCCAAAGCTGTAGAAGGGTTTTTATTAGGTTATGACTCAAATACAAAGGCGTATAGGGTCTTCAACAAATCATCGGGTTTGGTTGGAGTCTCTAGCGACGTTGTATTTGATGAGACTAATGGCTCTCCAAGAGAGCAAGTTGTTGATCTTGATGATGTAGATGAAGAAGACGTTCCAACGGCCGCAATGCGCACCATGGCAATTGGTGATGTGCGACCACAGGAACAATTGGAGCAAGATCAACCTTCTTCCTCAACAATGGTGCATCCCCCAACTCAAGATGATGAACAGGTTCATCAAAAGGAGGCGTGTGATCAAGGGGGAGCACAAGATGATCATGTGATAGAGGAAGAAGCACAACCGGCACCTCCAACCCAAGTTCGAGCGACGATTCAAAGGAATCATCCCGTCGACCAAATTTTGGGTGATATTAGCAAGGGAGTAACTACTCGCTCTAGATTGGTGAATTTTTGTGAGCATTACTCTTTTGTCTCTTCTATTGAGCCTTTCAGGGTAGAAGAGGCCTTGCTAGATCCGGACTGGGTGTTGGCCATGCAGGAGGAGCTCAACAACTTCAAGCGTAATGAAGTTTGGACACTGGTGCCTCGTCCCAAGCAAAATGTTGTGGGAACCAAGTGGGTGTTCCGCAACAAACAGGACGAGCACGGGGTGGTGACGAGAAACAAGGCTAGACTTGTGGCAAAAGGTTATGCCCAAGTCGCAGGTTTGGACTTTGAGGAGACTTTTGCTCCTGTAGCTAGGCTAGAGTCTATTCGTATATTGCTAGCATATGCCGCTCACCACTGTTTCAGGTTGTTGCAAATGGATGTGAAGAGCACTTTCCTCAACGGGCCGATCAAGGAGGAGGTGTACGTGGAGCAACCCCCTGGCTTCGAGGATGAACGGTACCCCGACCACGTGTGTAAGCTCTCTAAGGCGCTCTATGGACTTAAGCAAGCCCCAAGAGCATGGTATGAATGCCTTAGAGACTTTTTAATTGCTAATGCTTTCAAGGTTGGGAAAGCTGATCCAACTCTTTTCACTAAGACTTGCGATGGTGATCTTTTTGTGTGCCAAATTTATGTTGATGACATAATATTTGGTTCTACTAATCGAAAGTCTTGTGAAGAGTTTAGCAGGGTGATGTCGCAGAAATTCGAGATGTCGATGATGGGTGAGTTGAACTACTTCCTTGGGTTCCAAGTGAAGCAACTCAAGGACGGCACCTTCATCTCCCAAACGAAGTACACGCAAGACTTGCTAAAGCGGTTTGGGATGAAGGACGCCAAGCCCGCAAAGACTCCGATGGGAACTGAAGGACACACCGACCTCAACAAAGGAGGTAAGTCCATTGATCAAAAAGCATACCGGTCAATGATAGGGTCTTTACTTTATTTATGTGCTAGTAGACCGGATATTATGCTTAGCGTATGCATGTGTGCTAGATTTCAATCTGATCCAAGGGAGTGTCACCTTGTGGCCGTGAAGCGAATCCTTAGATATTTAGTCGCTACGCCTTGCTTCGGGGTCTGGTATCCAAAGGGGTCTAACTTTGACTTGATTGGATATTCAGACTCTGACTATGCTGGATGTAAGGTCGATAGGAAGAGTACATCGGGGCCGTGTCAATTCTTAGGAAGGTCCCTAGTGTCATGGAATTCTAAGAAACAAACTTCCGTTGCCCTATCCACCGCTGAGGCCGAGTATGTTGCTGCAAGACAGTGTTGCGCGCAATTACTTTGGATGAGGCAAACCCTCTGGGACTTTGGCTAAAATCTGAGCAAAGTCCCACTCCTATGTGATAATGAGAGTGCTATCTGAATAGCGGAAAATCCTGTTGAGCACAGCCGCACAAAGCACATTGACATCCGGCATCACTTTTTGAGAGACCACCAGCAAAAGGGAGATATCGAAGTGTTTTATGTTAGCACCGAGAACCAGCTAGCCGATATCTTTACCAAGCCTTTAGATGAGAAGACCTTTTGCAGGCTGCGTAGTGAGCTAAATGTCTTAGATTCGCGGAACTTGGATTGATTTATAGCATACATGTGTTTATGCCTTTGATCATGTTCCTTATGCATTTTGTTGCTTACTTGTGGTGCTAAAGTTGTACAATCACTTCCCGGACCTCACAAGTCCTTTTGCAAGTGATGCACATGTTTAGGGGGAGAGGTGCTACAACTTGACCCTTTGAGACTAACCGTGTGCTTGAGTTTGCTTGATTTAGTCTCAAAGGAGGTTTGAAAGGGAAAAGGTGGACTTGGACCATGAAAGACTTCCACTGCACTCCGATGAGAGGGTAACTTATTCCAAGTTCATCTCATGTACTCTTATTTCCTTTGTATTCTTATTTGAAGACTTTGGTGAGGCAATGGGGTTCTAGGGCCAAGATTGATCCCGTTTTGGTGCTTGATGCCAAAGGGGGAGAAAATAAAGGCCAAAGCAATAAATGGATCAGCTACCACTTGAGAAATTTTGAAAATAGGAGAATAGAGCTTTTGGTTTGTCAAAACTCTCTTATTGTCTCTCTTGTCAAAGGTTGGCCTCTTGTGGGGAGAAATGTTGATTATGGGAAAAAGGGGGAGTTTTTGAAATCTTTGATCAATTTCTCATGGAATACCTCTCTTTATGTCTCAACAAGTGTGTTTGACTTAGAGATAGGAATTTGAGGTTGATTTGCAAAAACAAAACCAAGTGGTGGCAAAGAGTGATCCATATATGCCAAATTTGAATCAAAACTATATTGAGTTTTCATTTGCATTGATATTGCACTTGTTCTAGTTGCTTTATGTTGTGTTGGCATAAATCACCAAAAAGGGGGAGATTGAAAAGGAAATGTGCCCTTGGGCCATTTCTAAGTATTTTGGTGATCGAGTGCCAACACAAGTGCTTTTGTGTTAATCTATGCAAAGTGGTGGACAAAGTGCAAATCAAGTCAAAAGGTATGTTTCTAGACTTAGTACATTATTTTATGGACTAATGTATTGTGTCTAAGTGCTGGAAACAGGAAAAATCAATTTAGAAAAGAGATGGCTTTGTTCAGCCAAAGTCTGCTCAGTCTAGGTGCACCGGACAGTGTCCGGTGCGCCAGGCTGACTCTGGCGAACTTGCTGCTCTCGGGACTTCGACGGTGGTGTACGGCTATAAATCATCGGACTGTCCGGTGGCGCACCGGACTGTCCGGTGAGCCGTTCACAGGCGAACTCGTCGCTCTCGGGAGATTATTAACGGCGTACGACTAAAATTCACCGGTCTGTCCGGTGGTGCACCAGACTGTCCGGTGAGCCAACGGTCAGCTGGGGCAACGGTCGGCCGAGGATTCCGCGCGTGACGCGTGGCCGAGCCAACAGTCACATTGGAGCACCGGACTGTCCGGTGTGCACCGGACAGTGTCCGGTGCGCCAACAGCTCTCAAACTCCAACGGTCGGCTTCGCCAAATAAGGAAGGATATCCGCACCGGACAGTGTCCGGTGGTGCACCGGACTGTCCGGTGCGCCAGTCGACAGAAGGCAAGAATTGCCTTCCTACAATGCTCTCAACGACTCCTAGCTGCCTTGGGGCTATAAAAGGGACCCCTTGGCGCATGGAGAAGACATCCAAGCATTCTTTGAGCATAGTTGATCACTCACACTTCGTTCTTGCGCACTTGTTCGACATTCTTAGTGATTTGAGCTCCGTTCTAGTGAGAAACTCGTGATAGTCTCTTGAGCTCAAGTCTAGGTATTGTGTGTGTGTATTTGCTGTGATCTTTGTGTCTTGTGTGAGTTGCTCATCCCTCCCTTACTCCGTGCTTCTTTGTGAACTTCAAGTGTAAGGGCGAGAGACTCCAAGTTGTGGAGATTCCTCGTGAACGGGATATAAAAAGGCAAAGCAAAACACCATGGTATTCAAGTGGGACTTTGGACCACTTGAGAGGGGTTGATTGCAACCCTTGTCCGTTGGGACGCCACAACGTGGAAGTAGGCAAGTTTTGTACTTGGCCGAACCACGGGATAAACCATTGTGTCTATCTGTGTTGATTCTCTTGTGGTTATCGTGTCTTGCAAGAACTCCTCTCTAGCCACTTGGCAATTATTGTGCTAACGCTTAATCAAGTTTTTGTGGCTTAAGTTTAAGTTTTTACAGGATCACCTATTCACCCCCCTCTAGGTGCTCTCACATAGGCAGCCAACTTAGGGTTTGCCGCTAATCTAGTTTAGAAATCCTCGAAGTCCTGAAATTCCTGAAAATCCTCCATGTTGCCTTCATCTTCTCCTGAGCAATGGTTGAAATAGGGACAACCTGGTTGAAAGGATCATGATGCCCAAGAGGGGGGGAATTGGGCTTTTCTAAAATTCCAACAAAAGTTAAACCCTAAGCATGGGCAAAACTTCACCCAAACTACTAGCAATAAGTAAATATTACTAGATAGACAACAACCCTAAGCCATTACTACAAATACTAACTAAGAAATTGCACAAAGTAAATGCGGAATGTAAGGTAATGGCAAGAAGACTCCTCCAATTTTATCCCGAGGTATCAAAGAGTCGGCACTCTTCCCTAGTCCTCGTTGGAGCACCCGCACAAGGGTATCGCTCCCCCTTGGTCCTCGCAAGAACCAAGTGCTCTCTATAAGATGATCGTTTGCCTCTCCGGCGCGGTGGATCCCTCACGACCGCGTACAATCTTGAGTCGGGTCACCAACAAGTCCTCCTGGGTGATCACCGAACTCCAATCGCCACCAAGCCGTCTAGGTGATGCCGATCAGCAAGAGTAACAAGCTATAGATTTTCACTTGACCAAGAGAAGCCTAATGCATATGGTGTGTGCTCTAGGTGGCTCTCATGCGCACTAATGATGTCCTAACATGGGATTATGATTTTTCCTAATCACCTCACTATGCTTTCGAGGCTTGTAATGCACTAGCAATGAATACAAGTGTATGTGGGCAGCAAGACAACTAAATGTGGCTGGTAGAGGGGGTTTAAATACCCACACCAACCAAAACTAGCTGTTACTGTAGGCTACTGCGCATGGGCGCACTGGACAGTCTAGTGTGCCATCGATGTGCACCAACGGCTAGTTCTGACAGCTAGCCATTGCTCTGTTAGTGCATCGAATAGTGAACAATAATTGTCCGATGTGCACCAAACAGTCTGGTGTGCGGCTAAAATTCAGTTCCATGAACTGCTTGCTCTCGGGTTTTCCTGGGAGTAGAGGGTTGCTCTCGGGGCTACCTGGGCCCACTGTCAGGGGTCGCACCGGACAGTCCAGTGCCCCCTAGGTCAGCAACCCTAGTTTCTTTTCCTTAGGTTTTTCTAACCCGATTTTGTTCTAACTCGTGATTGTGTTATAGAGTGACACCTAGCACTAGTTGTGAGTGTGAATATGCACCAAAACTACACTAGATTTCTCTTGGTAAAACTACTCATCCACAACCCCTTTTTAAAGTACGGCTAAAATAAAAATAGCAGACATAACATTATACCAAGTGTCCACAACTCCTTCAACACTTGGAATATGAAGACCTTCATCTTTTGATTCGCCTTTTTCAGCAGTCGCTTCAAGTTCTCGTCTGAGGGATTGTTTTCATCGTTGTGACACAACCTCCTGTTATGCGACCTAACTTACCATTTTCTCTGCAAAACACACGTTAGTCACATATAATCTTATGTTTTCATTAATCACTAAAACCAACTAGGGGCCTAGATGCTTTCAATCTCCCCTTTTTGGTGATTGATGACAACCCTACAAGAGTGTGAGTGATTTATTTGTTTTTCTGTCAATACTAAAGGTAGTTAGTGATACTCAATAAGGTTGACAAAGAAAAGTCATGTAATAGTATAGGAAGTATAAGCACATACACAACATAAGTATCTTGTTCATAAAAGTATGAGATAAAGTCCATGAACATGAACTGAAAGACTGGTGACAACATCATAGGTGAAAACATAACACACACAGTCATTAAAACACACTAAGAGCACGTCATAGAGTTTGTGAGGTAAACATCATACAAAGGCGAAGAGCTAATATAGAGAGTATCATGCATATATTACATCAAAAGATCATAAGCTCTCACAACTAACTCCCCCTAGCTCTCACAACTTGCATCTTTCCCCCTTTAGCGTCAAACACCAAAAGGGCACCAAAAGGGTTACCCTAACCTAGAGCCCAGAGGAAGAAGGAGGAGGAGGAACAGGCGCATCAGGTCGAGGTTGAGGAAGCAGTGCAAACACGAGCAAGGTGTTGGAGTCAATATCAGATCTAGTATCTACAGTAGAGGCTAGAGCTGGTGCTAACTCTGACGTTAGCTGCGGTGCAGGATCTGCTGAAGCTAGAGCAGTCAGAGAAACAGCCACGACAGGAGTGGCAACAGCAAACGCTGGAGGCACTGGTGGCTGAGCGCTGACTGGTCCGATGACCTGGGTAGAGAAGTCCAGGGTGACCGGTCTATGCGGAGAGATGGAAGGACCAAAGGAATGTAGGTGGGGTCCTGACTGAATAGCTGGCACAACTATAGCCTGAAGAGTAGAAGGCGAAGCAGACTGCACTAGAGGGGTAGGAACACCGGTGTGCTTAAGGATATGAGTCATAAATGCCCAGTGCTCTGCGCTGTCTGCTAAGAGCTGCTGGTGAAGAGTGTCCTAGTGATACTGAATAGTGTGGAACATGGACAACATCCACTTGAACATCTACTGCTGGATAGCCGCTTGTCGGGCCTACAATGCTGCTAGGTGAGTCTGATGCTGAGTGAGAAACTGAAGTATGGCAGCCAACACAGGGTCAATCGCTAGAGGAGCAGCCGGAGGAACAACACTGGAGCCATCATCCTCGTGATCATGGGAATGAGGTGGCACGGGACGTGGCGGTGGAATCCCCAGATCCTCATCATCTAAAGAAGTGTTAGCAACTACACCCTAATCCTCAATCTGTCGAATAGCCTCGTCCTCATCCCTGACATCTTGTGCCAGTGGATCAACTAAAGCTGGAGTAGTGTCCTCAGGAGTTGGGACGTAAAATCCAAACTGAAGTCTGGAGGCATCAAGGGTAGCCTGGAACTGAGGAGGTCGAATCAGCTGTGCGAAGATATGACAAAGGTAGTGAGCATAAGGCAGCTGACGCCGAGCTCGAATACCATCCAACATTATGTCCTCTATCTCACAGATTAGGAAATCAACCACATCGAACACAGAGTGAGATACCAGAGCACCAAGGAGCCAGAGCTAAATATGAGTGGTAGCCTCTGTATCCCATCCTTGGTAGTAGGGTGCGCCTCATGAGCTCATATAAGAACTTTGCGGCTCGGGTGAAGTCAGCAGGAGAACACCGAGAGCCATCTGTGAACGGAGGTCTGAACAGAGCAGTGACGTGAGCGGTGCTAGAAGCTACTCCGCCGTGAGGGGGCGACGAGGAGGGTGTAAGGTACCATAGCACATGCTGTGAAGCCTTGTCGTCGACTTAGGGAATCCAAATAGGTCTCGGATCTGAGCTATATGCAAAGTGACGTCCTCACGCTCGAACTAAAACCTCATCCACTGATGGTCAGGGTCTATCCATACTGTGGCATAGAACACTCTGACCCACTCCTCAACATATTGGCCACCAAAAGTCAGCAAAGAGTATAACCCTAGCAGATATGTGATGTGACCCTTTGACTCTACGCCAATCACTGTATAGAAAGCAGTGAGATCCAGACGTCGGTGAGCCTGTAAAGCAATCTGAGCTGACAACTGTGCCCTGAAGAAGGACTCCTAGGTCCTGGTACTAAAGAGCGGCACAACTACCAAATCCCGCTAAGTAGGCAGCCATGAGTCCACTAGCATGTGTTTGAATCGACGCGCCCTGGCAGCTGTGGCTCTCTGAAGGTCAAGCAAACACGGATCCGCAGCAAGAGGATGCACCTCAGTCTCGTCACGCTCTCGGAAGCGAGGTGGAGGTATGGGTGGAGCGGAAGCGGGAGCAGAAGTAGTGAAAGATGGTGGGGTGGAGGTAGTGGGTGCAAGACGTGTAGAGGAAGGCTCAAGAGTTGCAGGAGCTAGCGTAGTGGAAAGTAGAGTGGTGACTAAGTCTGAGGGAGCGGATCGAGCAGGAGTGGAGCGAGTCCGAGACGAGAGGCGATGGACTCGGAATGCAATATGGTCGAAGGCGATCCTCAGCTGACCTCCCTGCTCTGCCTGATCTACTGCTGTTGTTGCGGCAACTGCTGCACAGGTGGCTTTGTCCAATCGTCTCTTTTTCTTGCCACTTGCTGCTCAAAGTAGACTGCCTTGCCCTTATCCTGTCTGAAGCGGAGAGGAGGGTCGTGGTCATCTCCTCCCCCTGACGGTGTGACATTCTTCGTCCGCACCATCCTACACTAACTACTGACATGCTGCATGATAATGAGAAAAGGTAAGCGAGAGCAGTAGAGTAGTAGGTAAGTAAAGATTTAGAATGGAATAGCTACATGGGTACGCCTCGAGAGAGAAGAACCAGGCAGGACAAGAGTCACGCGGGCGGGCAAGCAGGCACACTAAAATGGAAAACGAGCTGAGCACATATTAGTCATATAGTATAAGTATATGAAATGTGAGTAAATACATACACAAAGAGTTATGACACAAAAACTAAGAGTTTTGGGAAAACATAGGTCAAACGACGCGAGACGATGTTAGAACGGTGAATTGTGTCATAGAGAGTTTGAAATTCAAAACAGGACATGAAATGATAGGAAAATGAGTCGATACTTCACTGAAAGGTAAATAGGTATGGGAATAAGTGAAGTGAGTGCTTGGTTTGAAGTTTGGCTGAGGAAAAATAATTTTGACACCCGGCTCGAAAAGGATCACCAAAAGGATAATAGTTATGTAACAGGTTTCTGAAGTATTGGATAGGTGTGAAATTTGGTATGTGAGGTACTGGTAATAGCTAGAGTGTGCTAGAAAAATTAGGGTCGATTTGAGCTCGTTTGGCTAGTTTGGGCATTTCACCGAGCACTTGGTGCGTGGGGTTTTGGATAGGTGGTGAAACGGTCGTTGTAGGGTCAAAAACCTCCTAAGGGGAGAGGATGACCTGCAGGGAAAGCTTAATAGAGTACTAGGGACACTCAAGCACACATGGATTTAGTTATTTCACAAGATTTGAAGATTGGATGGAAGGGGTGTGAGGTGTTCTTCACAAGATAGCTAGAGATTGATAGAGAGAGGAGGAAAGAGTGAACTCACCAGAAGGGAGAGGAAGGAGCCCAGCACGAGCAAAGGCAGCTCGCCAGAGACCAGACCACGTTGATCGTCGGCGGTAACCAAGTGGTGCTGGTGAGGGAGGGAGCAGAACAGAGAGCAGAGAGAGGCACAGAGAGCTGGCGCGTGTGAAATGAGCCTAGCCTCAGGCTCGGGCGGGGAAGGTTTTTTATAGACCAGTTATGGGCACATAGGACAATGTACAGTAGCTATCCAATGCACACCGGATAGCGCACAATCTCTGTCCTATGCCCCACCGGACAGGGCCGCACAGTGGTAGATCCACGCTCGCCCAGTCGATGCACCGGACATTGCACAGTGCAGTGTTTGGTGGACACTAGACACTCCAGTGAGCCCAGATAGAGGGCATTTTGAGATTTTCTAGGAACCTTGAACCAAACCAAATTACAACTTATAAGCACACAAAACAACACATGTTGGGACAGGTATTGGCACCCTCACATATTCTCTCATATTTTTTCAAAATATTGTGCCATAGGCTATGTAGTTTATAGAGAAATAAGCAAATGGCGAGATTTTGCATTTGGGTGTTGCATTAGGGGTTTCAAAGATGAATTGAGTTATGAATACTCCCCATAAGTGGAGTACCACATGCACATCTCAAAAAAACCAACGATAGCATAGAATTTGAAATTTAAGTACCAGAAGCTTAAAAGCTAGAACTTGTCAAGTTTGAGCCCGAGTTAAGCTTTTTCACTCGCTTTGTTGGCGGTTATCTCAACTAGGTTAGACAAGTCCTAGATGCAATACAAGAAATTTAAATATGCAATGCAAACTTGGCATCACCATTTTATAATTAAGTAAAATTTCCGAGATCAAGAATATTTAGCTCATTCTTAACATGCAAAAGCGGGTTTTGTCTAAAGGCTTTGTGAAAATGTCTGCTAGTTGATCTTCCGATCTCACTACTTCTAGTATAATATCTCCTTTAGCAACATGATCTCTAAGGAAGTGATGACGGATATCAATGTGCTTGGTGCGAGAGTGTTGTAGAGGATTAGTAGCAATTTTAATGGCACTCTCATTATCACACAACAATGGTACCTTTTCTAGAACTACACCATAGTCTAGAAGAGTTTGTTTCATATAAAGAATTTGTGTGCAATAAGCACTCGCAACAATGTATTCCGCTTCGGCGGTTGACAAGGCAACACTGTTTTGCTTTTTAGAAGCCCATGAAACTAGCAATCTCCCAAGCAAATGGCACCCTCCAGATGTACTTTTCCTATCAATTTTGCAACCAACGTAATCTGAATCGGAATAGCCAATTAATTCAAAAGTAGCTCCTTTGGGATACCAAAGGCCAACACTTGGGTGTGCTTAAGATACCTAAGAATTCTTTTAACAACGCTGATATGAGATTTCTTAGGATTTGCTTGAAAGCGAGCACACATACAGACACTAAACATGATATCGGGCCTAGATGGGGTGAGATACAATAAACTACCAATCATAGAGAGTTTGATCAACTGGATTACCTCCCTCATCTAGGTCGAGATGTCCATTAGTAGGCATGAGTGCCTTGATTGGTTTTCACTTCACCAATTTGAATCTTTTCAACAAATCTTTGGTGTACTTCTCTTGTGAAAGAAAGTTGCCATCTTTCATTTGCTTGACTTGGAAGCCGAGGAAGTAGGTTAGCTCACCAATCATTGACATCTCGAACTCCTTCGACATCAACTCACCAAATTCCTTGCAATGACAATCATTTGTCGAGCAAAAGATTATATCATCAACATAAACTTGACAAATGAAAATATCTCTGTTATGTTTCTTTGTGAATAGAGTGGTGCCAACGGTCCCGATCTTGAAGCCCTTCTCAATGAGGAAGTCACGAAGACACTTATATCAAGCCCTTGGAGCTTTTTTTAGACCATATAGCGCCTTGGACAACCTGTAAGCATGATTAGGATATCTAGGGTCTTCAAACCCGGGTGGTTGCTCAACATATACTAGTTCATTTATGGAGCCATTTAAAAATGCACTTTTTACATTCATTTGATAAAGGTTTGTGTCATAGCAGGATGCATATGCAAGAAGGATACAGATGGCTCCAAGACGAGCAACAGGTGCAAAGGTCTCTCCAAAATCTAAACCTTCAACTTGAGAGAACCCCTTTGCAACAAGCCTTGACTTGTTCTACACAATTACACCTTGATCATCTTGTTTATTCTGAAACACCCACTTTGTTCTAATGATTCTTGCATCTCGTGGAGGCTTCTCCAGGGTCCAAACTTGATTCCGGTGAAGTTATTTAATTCTTTAAGCATGGCATTCACCCAATCTAGATCCTATAGCGCATCATCTATAAATGTAGGCTGAACACAAGAAACAAAGGAGTGATGTTCAATAAATGAAGCATATCTTTGAGAATGAGTAATAACCCCTTGTGAAGGACTCCCAATAATGAGATCTTGTGGATGTGCTTGTAGTAGTGATGAGTTCCTCTTGTTAACCACTTGGGAAGAAGATCTTGGAGCATCAACATCTTTGGCTTGTACCCTTTTTTTGATGAGATACGTATCTTCATTTGCATGCCTCTCATCTTTTTCATCATCTTGTGGTACATTCGATGAAGAAGGCCTCTTGATATTTTGCACCTCTTCTGCATCTTCTTTTCGTTTGATGGCTCCAATTGGCATATTCTTCATGGCTTCCCTAAGTGGTTCATCACCTACATCATCAAGATTTTCAAGTGCTCCTTGGGAGCCATTAGTCTCATCAAATTACACATCATATGTTTCTTCCACTACGCTAGTGGCATGATTGAATACTCGATATGCTTTGGATTTTGATTAATAACCAAGTAAGAAACCAATGTCACAATGTCTTTGAAACTTCCCTAGGTGATGGTGTTTCTTGTAGATGTAGCATTTGCATCAAAACATCCGAAAGGAGACATCTGGCTTTTTCCATTTAGCGATTCATAGGGTGTCTTTTCAAGTAGCCGATGAGGAAACAGTCTGTTTGATGCATAGCATGCAATGTTGATAGCTTCATCCCAAAACCTCTTCGGTGTGTTATACTCATTAATCATTGTCCTTGCAAGAGTGATCAAGGTTCTATTCTTTCTTTCCACAACTCCATTTTGTTGAGGTGTATATGTTGCAGAAACTTCATGCTTGATCCCAATTTCATCACAGTATTCATGAATGTTGGTGTTGTCAAATTCCTTTCCGTTGTCACTTCTATTTTTCTTGATTTTGCAGTCAAATTCATTTTGAGCTTTCTTGGCAAATTTCTTGAATATTGATGCAACCTCAGACTTGTCATGAAGAAATAACACCCAAGTGTATCTTGAAAAATCATCAATAAGAACCAGACAATAGAGGTTGCCACCAGCACTAGCATAAGTTGTTGTCCAAATAGGTCCATGTGAAGTAACTCTAGTGGCCTTGCCACCTTGATGTTGACATAAAAGCTTTTGTAGGATGGGTGTTAGCAACCTGCTTTCCAGCTTGACATGCACTACAAAGCTTGTCCTTTTCAAATACA
Source organism: Zea luxurians (assembly GCA_029449295.1). Classification (NCBI taxonomy): domain Eukaryota; kingdom Viridiplantae; phylum Streptophyta; class Magnoliopsida; order Poales; family Poaceae; genus Zea; species Zea luxurians. Next base: position 122,075,319 of record JAOPSE010000009.1, read on the forward strand.
ACATCCTTCAATCATCTAACCATGTCTTTCTTTAGAATTTTCTTGAGTGTGCTCATTCCAACATGTGCAAGCCTTCTATGTTGTAGCCATCTAAGTGATGCTTTGGTAAAGAGGCAAGTCCTTAGGTTGGCATCTTCGGAAGAGGAATCCACTAAGTATAGGTTGCTATATCTAAATCCTTTGAATATCACTGACTCATCATCCATTTTAGATACAATAGCCTCTATAGGAGTGAATAAGCACTGAAGGACAAGATCACAAAGTTGACCCACTGATAACCAGTTGAAGCTTAATGGTGCAACCAAGACAACATTTGAAATTGAAAGATCATTTGAAATTGCCACCTTGCCAAGCCCTGGAATTTTCCTTTTGAATTATCCCCAAAAATGATTTTACCTTGTTCATCAACATCTTCATCTAGTAAGGTGAACATCCATGGGTTGCCAGTCATATGTTGAGTGCATCCACTGTAAATTACCCAATGGCTCCCACCCGTCTTGTAGTTCACCTACAAGAACAAATAAATCAAGCTTTAGTCTTGGGGCCCTATTTTGTATAGGACCAGTAACTTTCTCAATTAAGGACTTTGCAACCCAAATATGTCTTGTTCTACTCTTGCTTGGTGGACCTAAGAATGTTACTTTGACTTTTCCATTTGCAACTTTTCTTAGTATAAAGTGAGCATTGAATTCAAATGGTCTTGAGTGCTTTGGCAAGGGAGTTGGTGGTGTGGCTTTGCAGTTGTGGGCAAAATGTCCTTCTTTTCCACACTCATAGCACTTGATTGGCTTAGGAGTTTGTTTTGCCTTGTATTGATTTGTTGCTTTCTTTTGCACAAAAGAATTGTATCCAATTCCACTCTTGTTATTTTTCATGACAGTGTTCATGCGTACCTCATTTTGAAGGTATTGGCCTTTGTTAAACTTTTGCACACTAGTGGCAAGATGTTCTTTCTCAAGCTTGAGATTCTTGATTTCATCTCAAAGACTTTCATTATCCACTGTCAACTCATTATTAACAACATTGCTTTCTATGGCAATTTTTGTTTTAGTGGTTGCATCAGTCAAGTACTTCTTCAATTCCTGGTTCTCTAGTGTCATGACTTCAACTTTTTCAATCAATTCATCATGGAGACTAGACTGATCAACATTGCTCAGATCATCACATGAGGTTGCTACATCAAGCTTAGCAAGTTAATAGCCTCATGTGTGTCACAAGATAAAAGTTCATTTGCAATAAGAAGATTATCATACTCAATTTTATTTTTTGTATAATATTCCTTTATTTTGACAAGCCTGTCTTTTAGCTCCCTATTCGCTTCACTTAATTTTTCACATTTTTCTTTAGCATCTTTAAGGGAGGTCTTGAGCTCATTTTTGGTGGATGACATAGTTTTGTTTTCTTCCTTCATTTCTTCACTAGCTTTAACAACTATGTCATACTTAGCAGTTAAGAATTCATTTTCATCTTTTAGCTTGTCACATTTAGCTTTGGACTTTCTAATGATTTGAGTATATTCTTTAAGCAAGTCTGCTAATTCATCATAAGTAGGAGAAGCATATTCATCATCACTATCACTATCACTATCTTCAACAATGGCATTTTCATTTTGTACCTTCTGTTCACTTTTAGCCATGAGGCATAGGCGTGAAGTAGATGAAGGTGATGATGGTGGTGAAGAGAAATCCCTAGCGATGGTGGCGACCTTTTCATCATCTTCTTCTTCACTTGAAGAAGAACTACTTGAGGATTCATGTCAGTGAGCCAATCACGAACAATATATGCTTTTCCATTCTTCTTTTTGTGAAACCTCTTGTGCTTGCCTTCTTTCTTCTTGAAGAAATTCTTTTCTTTCTTCTCATCATCAGTTTCATCATCTTTCTTGGCCTTGAATTTGTTTTTCTTGGGCTTGTTGCATTGATGAGCAAGATGGCCAAGTTCTCCACAATTGTAGCAATCCATCTCGGAGATGGGCTTTCTCTTGCTAGAGAAAAAATTCTTCTTTCTTGAATCAAATTTGATGCCTTCCCGATTGAGTTTCTTCAACATCTTTGTTGTCTTCCTCACCATCAAGACAATATTTGTATCAAGATCATCATCACTTGAGGATTCTTCCTCAACATGGATTTTGGTCTTGCCTTTCTTTTGTTGACTAGCTTTGAGAACCAAATCTTTCTTCTTGGAGGAAGACCCATCCTTGTCATTGATGTGCATATACATTTCATGAGCATTGATCTTTCCCAATATTTGAGTTGGTGTAGTGATGGAAAGATCCATTTGGTGTAGCACGGTGATAATGTGTTCATACTCCTCAATTGGCAAGGCACTGAGAATTTTTCTCACAACATCCAGTTGTGAAATTTGTGTGAGTTCCAAACCATTGACTTCCTCTACAAGAATATTAAGTCGTGAGTACATATCATTTGCATTCTCATTGGCAAGCATTTCAAAAGAATTTAATTTTTTTCATGGCAAAATGGTGTCTTTCCTCACGTTCACTTTTGGTTCCTTCAAGAGCACAAATATCTAACCACAAATCATGAGCATTTTTGTGATTTCTAACTCTATTGAATACATCCTTGCAAAGACCCCTAAAAAGAGTGTTTTTGGCCTTTGCATTCCATTTTTCATAGTTGTACTCATCACCCACAAGATTTGTGGCATCTCTAGGTTTGGGGAACCCTTGTGTGGCGGCTTTATAGACTCCAATACCTATAGCCTCTAAATAAGCTTCCATACAAATTTTCCAATAAGGAAAATCATCACCATAAAAAACGAGAGGAGGTCCATCCCCACCGGACATCGTTACTCTAGCGGTTAAGCTAAACTAGAAGCAACAAGGCTTTGATACCAATTGAAAGGATTATGATGCCCAAGAGGGGCTGAATTGGGCTTTTCAAAAATTCCAACAAAAGTTAAACCCTAAGCATGAGCCCAACTTCACCTAAACTACTAGCAATAAGTAAACATGACTAGATAGACAACAACCCTAAGTCATTACTACAAATACTAACTAAGCAATCGCATAAAGTAAAATGCTCAAAGTAAATGCAGAATGTAAAGTAAGGGCAAGAAGACTCCTCCAATTTTTTTTCCTGAGGTATCGAAGAGTCGGTACTCTTCCTTAGTCCTTGTTGGAGCACCACGCAAGGGTATCGCTCCCCCTTGGTCCTCACAAGAACCAAGTGTTGTCTATGAGATGATCCTTTGCCTCTCCGACGCGGTGGATCCCTCACGACCGCATACAATCTTGAGTCGGGTTACCAACATGTCCTCCGGTGTAATCACCAAACTCCAATTGCCACCAAGCCATCTAGGTGATGCTGATTGTTGGGGACTTGTTCTCAAATGCTATGAGTTAAGAACAAGACAACACAAAATGTTAAAGGTTAGGGCCCTTCGTCCTTCGAAGCATTATTTCCCTTAGGATATAATGATTTTTAGACGAAGGTCATGAAGGACATACCTTCATGATCGCAGTATACATTAATGGGAGAAGAAGCATGTGAAACATAAAGAGCAACATGAATGATTATGTAACATTATCAACTCATCTTCTATTCTATTATTATGAATAAACAGAAATAATGCAAAATTACATTTATACCTTCAGCTTGACAGAAGGAGATAGTACAAGCGTGATGCACGAGCGAGTACAAATCAGTGTGAATAGTACGGGGGTACTGTTCATCTATTTATAGGCACAGGTCGCAGCCTATGAGAAATTACATTCATGCCCTTCATATTTACTATTGACTTATGGACAACTAGATGAGGACTAAATAGCCTTTTCCCCTTTAAGTCGGTTCCTTTTTCCGCCATTTAGCCGAAGCTCCCTTGCGCGTAGCTTCGGAGCAACACCAGACTTCGTCATGACCATGCTCTTCACATTGTACATACTTTTAACCCGAGTCCGAAGGTACCTGTTCATATGTCACACTTGGAAGACATTGTTAAATCATGTTTTTGAGGACCTTCAGAAGACAAAGGCCCCCAACAGTAGCCCCTCGTAGTATTAATTTTTTAGGATAACGAATTCAGACTGTGACATGGATGAAGGCCTTAAGCCGAAGGTCCAAAAAACACCTTCCCTTTGCTAGAATAGCAACAGTCAATGACGGACGGGCCCCCCCAATTTGGAGCGTGCTGAGCGTATAAATAAGAACTCACACCAGCTACATTTGATACGCTGCTTGTGCCATTTGCTTTATTTTCTCGATTTTATAGCTCTTGCTCACTAGCGCTTGCTAGTTTTTCAAGCTCTCTAAGCTTCGGTTTAAAAGACGTATTTTCGTCATTTCTGAAGAAGAAATGTCTCAAGACAAGAAGGTTGCTACTAAGACGAAGCTGACTGAAGAGGAGAAGGCTTTTGAGGAGAAGAAGACTGTGGATTCTTATATTGCTGGATTTGTCGAGTCGATGGCAAGAACAAATACGGAGAAGATTACTAAAGAGATACTGGAGGGCTTGTCCGAAGATACTGATGATAGCGATAGCTATGATGTAGAAAGTGGGGACGAAGATTCTGAGGATCGGCCCTGGAGACCAAGTCATTCAATCTTCGGAAAATCGACCATCAAACAGAGTCACCTTGAAAACATGAGGGGAAGGTACTTTCAGGATATGTCTATTGTGAGGTCTGGTGGAGACAACAACGTTCCTGCCCCTGAGGAGAACGAAGTTGTGATTTTCCGAAGCTTCTTCAAGGCTAGGCTTCGGTTCCCTTTGAGTAAGTTTGTAGTTGAAGTGCTGAAGACGTTCCAAATCTTTCTTCATCAGATCACCCCCGAAGCCATAATAAGGATGGGGATTTTTGTCTGGGCAGTAAGGAGCCAGGGGTTAGAACCAAGCGCAAAGTGCTTCTGCAATATGCACGAATTGCTATATGAGACGAAGGCCATGGGTAAAGAACAGTACCACAACAACTTCGGTTGTTATGGATTTATCGCCCGTTCCAACGCAAGCCACCCAGTACCAACATTTCGGAAGAGATGGCCCGGAGCTTGGATGGAAGAATGGTTTTATGTGAAAAATAATCTAAAAGCAAGGGAAGATATTAAGTCATTATGCGCCCCATCTGGTCCTGCTTTGGCCTCCGAAAGCCGAAGGTCGAAATTGATGATGCCGCCGAAGCGTGTCAGAAGGCCTTTAGTACAGTCTGCTCCTTCATTGGTATAAGAGATTTAATTCAAGAGCATATAGCATTCAGAGTATGGCCGCTTGTAGAAAGCTGGGAAATGCCGAAGGAGACCATCACCAAGTCTAGCGAAGGTGATTTGATCCGGTTGAAGTACACATTTAAGTTTGGGGATAAGTTTGATGAACCAAACAAAGACTGGCTGAAATGTATCGAAGCTACAAGAGATGAACTGCTTGGAGCTTATTCCAAGGCAGAAGATAATGCGCTATCTGCAGCCTTCGGAGGTTGGGGAAAAAGAGAATGAACAGAGTTTTGGACGCCATCGGCTTCGTCTACCCCGATTACCGCTACCCGCTATGGGGACAGGGGAAGAAGAGAAAAGTTGCTGCTTTGGCCGCCCCAGTTGAACCTGTGCCGAAGGCTACGGGCAAAAAGATGAAGGTTCTTACCCACCGGCCACGCTACATTGAACTGACCGTGGTGCCTGAGTTTAGCGAGGAGGCCTCTTCAGCTGCTGAAACAAGAGTGACTGCTCCAATTGCGCAGAGCACTGAAGAGCCAGTTGTAATGCCGAAGTTACCTTCAGTTAAGTTGGTTGAGACGAAGGCTGGTAAGGATAAGGCTGAAGGGTTGAAAGTTGAAAAAATAACAAAAATGCCAGAGATTTTGAGCCCGTTAACAGAGATAACAGTGCCGAAAGCACAAAAGGGTTCTGCCGCAACTCCTACGAGAAGAAGAATGGCAAATGTGTTAGATGTTGTGCTAGAAACAGCAAAATCCTTGAGTCCTGCTCCTTCAGGAAAAATTACCGAAGCTTCCAAAGCTCTACCCGAGGCTGAAATAAAGCAAGCAGAAGTCGAAGCTGCAAAAATTCAAGCTGAAACCGAAGCTGGGCCTTCAGAGCCCACTGAGACAGAGCCCGTCGTAGTTGAAGAAGAAGCGGCAGAGCAAATTGCGTCTGAAAAGGTTGAAGCTGATGCTACCGAAGCTTTAAAAGAAAGCATTGATTACGTCATTCGTCATGCTTTGGGGGAAGAAACTTTCTCAAGAAGAGAAGCTAGAAGCGCTACACTATGCCCAAAAAATAAAATACCCGAAGGGGGCATTAGTGTTTAATGGCAGCGGGGAAGAAGATTTTTACTATCTCCCGGATAATAAAGAGATATCCGTCTACTGGGAGATAGGTAGAAGCATCGGATTCCCGAAGCTAGAGGATGACCTTTCAATATTATCGAAGGATGAGCTTGCTGACAGTTTGGCGTATAATAGCATAAAGGTATGAAAGCTAATTTTGTATTTTGAAAACAACATATTTTATTTGTTTATACTTAATTCTGTCCTCCTCTTGCAGGGCCTAATTCTTAGCAATGCCTTTAGAGCACAGAAAAACATTGAAGATGAAGGATATACAATGGCTTTGAACAACCTTTGTTCAGAGGTAATCGAATTAAGGAACAAAGGTCTTGAAAAAGACAAAATCTTGATTTCATTGGTAAACAAAGTGAAAGAAGATGAAGCTAGTTTCATGGCTGAAGCCGAAATCCAAAAGAACGAAATCGAAGATCTTCGGAAACAGTTGGCCAAAGCCAAAGAAAAATGCGGTCTCGCGGAAGCTAACCGAGATATCAGTGAATATGGGAAAAACTATTTAGAAAAAATAGTTGAAGAACTTCGCGCATCCAAAGAAAGATGTTTTGAAAAATCCTTGGGTTGTGTGGAGAAAATAAAGGCTAGCTTCGCCAACGTGGGCACCTATTCGAACGAAGATAACTTCATACGAGGCGACCCTGAAGGTGTTATCGAATGGATAAGCGGAGAAGCTGAAGCTTTCGAAGAATTTTTAAGTGATCGTGGGGATGTCTGTGTGTTTTCCGATGCAATAGGAATTTCAGCCATCCTAGAGAAGGCGGGGTGCAACCATGTCAAGACCCTGGCCCAGGCCGAAGCTACCTTCTCCGTGGATGATACAAAGGATCCCTCAGCTAAAGCAAGTTTAATGGGCGGAAAATTTTACAATGACATCTGGATAAATGGTGGCCGAGAAATGGCTCATGAAATTATGAAGAAAAGTGAAAAAGATATTCATGACGCCCGAGTGGAAGCGAAACAAGCTGAGGAAGCTGCAGAACGTGAAAGACGTTTAGGTATTGTTTCGTGGCCTTTAGCTTCGGCATTTGATTTTATGGCTTCGAACTAATTAACTTTTTCTACTGTATCTGAATTATCTCCGCCACCGGAACCGTTTGATTCCCTGGTCGATCCAGAGACGAAGGAAGCACTAGAGATTATTAATATAGCCGAATCTGTTGTTGACGAAGTCGTTAACAAATTGCTAAATGAAGTTGCGGAAAAGGTCCTGAAGGAAGACTAGTAGTTATTGTAAAAACATTTTTAGACGATCAATGTAACTTTGTTGTAATAAGACTGTAATATTTGATGTGTATAGTTTTGAATCTAATATGTAAATTATTTGTAATTCACTTCTTTGTGATGCATGAAACTCTTATATACACACCGTTTTTGAGCCTTCGGCGAAAAAACACCTTCCCTTCTTTTCATGCTTCGTAAAGAAAAAGATCCATGCTTCATGAAAATATCCGTACTTCGTAAGAACATCCAAGCTTCGTAGAAACATCCATGCTTCGTAAACAAGGGATCCCTTCTTTTGCAATAGAGCTGATGAAATTGTATTTCTCAGCTTACTTTGTGCCTTAGCACATTTTCATTTTTATAAAGCAATCTCTGAAGATCGACTTCGTATTCAATTCGTGTCATTGGTGCGATATGATGTATGATGTGATGCTATGCGGGATGATGTGATGATATGATGAGAAGAATGATGCTAATGCCGAAGACACACACCCACACGCCCACACTGAAACACACAATCTCTGCGTCCCCTTAGGAATGATCAGAACCTCTTTGCCGTTTATTTTTCGGCTTCACCGCTTATTTTTCGGTGTAAGTTCTACATCCCCTTAGGAGCGTCTTTTGAACTTCTTCGCCTTCTATTTCGGCGGTATAAGTTCTGCATCCCCTTAGGAACGTCTTTTGAACTTCTTCGCCTTATATTTCGGCGGTATTTGGCTCTGCATTCCCTTTGGAACGACTTTTGAGCAGAAAACTTACACTGCGCTCCCTTAGGAACGAATTTTTGTAGCTTCAGCAAAACTTACACTGCGCTCCCTTAGGAACGACTTTTTGTAGCTTCAGCGATTTTTAGCTCTGCGTTCCCTTAGGAACGACTTTTGAGCTTCGGCAATTTTTTAGCTTCGTAAGTCTGTGAAGAAGATATATTTCATTCTGATAGAAGCGAAACTATTACAAGGAATTAAAACTAGATTTACATTGATTGTTCCTTAATGAAAAACAAAATGACATAGAACATAGAAGTATTTCGGGGGTAGGATATCGCTTAATAAATGTGCTTTGATTCTGGCACAGTACTGTTGACTGTGTGAGCTTCGGATTCCTCCCTGAACTCCCATTGCTGTTGGGTGTGTTGGCGCCCTTCTGGATGCTGGCTTCAGGAATAGGTTGGTTGCAGTGGTGGTGGGGGTGGAAGTTGTGGCCAGGAAGCATGTGACTGGCTAGCCGAAGCAACAGAAACTGTAGGATGATTGCCCACATATTCTGGTTTGTAGGGAGAGTGGCACGAAGCAGTGTGCAAGACCTGCTTCGGCTGATTCTGCCGAGCTTCGGCTTCCGTGATCTCCTTCTGCTTTTGAATAGTGATTTGACACATTCTTGTAGTATGGCGTTTGTCCTCACCGCAGAATAAGCAATAAATCTTCTTGGGCTGATCCCCTTATCTTCCTCCGAAGCCCCTGGCGCTTCTGCCCCTTGGGGCTAGCGGCCTGAAAGAGCTTTGTTGTTGCCCCAAAGATTGCGAGGTGTACTGTGGCCTCTGAGGCTGATTTCCTTTGTCGTCATTCTGAGTGGAGTTATGGATTGACCTGACATGCCTCGGGTGGATTCTTCCTCCGAAGCCCGTGGTCATTTCCGAGAATCTGTAAGCTTCCTCCCTTCTTTGGCGGAAATCATTGTCAGCCCGGATGTACTCATCCATCTTCTGAAGCAGCTTCTCCAGAGTTTGTGGAGGCTTCCTAGCAAAGTACTGAGCCATAAGTCCTGGTCGAAGGCCCTTAATCATGGCCTCAATGACAATTTCATTGGGCACTGTAGGCGCTTGTGCCCTCAATCGCAAGAACCTTCGGACATACACCTGGAGGTATTCCTCATGGTCTTGCGTGCATTGGAACAGGGCCTGAGCTGTGACTGGCTTTGTCTGAAAGCCTTGGAAACTGGTCACCAGCATGTCCTTGAGCTTCTACCACGACGTAATTGTCCCTGGCCGAAGGGAAGAATACCATGTCTGGGCCACGTTCCGGACTGCCATGACGAAGGATTTAGCCATGACAGCTACATTACCTCCATATGAGGATATTATTGCCTCATAACTCATCAGAAATTGTTTGGGGTCTGAGTGCCCATCATACATTGTAGCTGAGGTGGCTTGTAAGATTGTGGCTATGGGATAGCTTGCAGTTCTGCTGCCAAGGGAGAAGCATTATCAAAAGTAAAGGTATCATGATTAAAATCATCATACCATCCATCTTCGTTGAATAGGCCTTCTTGACGAAGCTCCCTGTGCTAGGGCCTTCAGTCTTGTTCATCTTGAGCAAGATGATGCTGTGACACCCGGTTTGCAAAGAAGAGAAGTTGGGGGTTGTTCTTTTTGTTTTTTCCCTCATCCGGTTGTTGTTTTGGGGATTTGGCATTTTGTGGAAAACATTCACAACTAGGGCAGTAGAATTGTTTTGGTTTGACACTTGCGTCGGGGGCAGGAGCTGTCGCGTGGGTTAGTTGGGCCGCGATTGGTGTTTCGGCCCATTAATCCTCCCAAACCCTAGCCGCCTCCCTCCTAACCCCCTCCCCCCCTTGTGCAGCCGCCCCCCACTCCTCCCACTCCTTGGCCGCCACCCCCCTGCCCATCTCCTCCTCTCTCAATTTTTGCAGCCACACCCCATACCCTAGCCACCCCCCCTCAATCTCCTCCTCCCAAGGTGCCAATCCTTGCCGCTCGGATCATCGTCTCGTGGTGCGAATCTCCAATCGTTTGGGTGGAGGGAAGAAGGGAGGAATGAAAGGGGGAGAATCCAAGGTGATTTTTGTGTTCATCCCTTGTTCATTTGCGCTGTGATTCAATTGATTAGTTGTTGCGTTTGCGATTGGATAGAGGGGGCTGTCCAGAATTTTATGTGGTGGATGAACAGTGGAAGTTCTAGCAGTTTCTAGGTTTTTTTCGTGAAAAATTAATGGGGATCAATTTGGGGATCTTGTAGAACTTTGTTTTACCTTTCCAACGAGTATTTATGCGCTCAATTTGGAGTTATAAATTAAAAGTTATCATCGTTTGAATCCGGGTATGTGGCTGTCCAAGAAACAGATTTTTCAGAAGGATGAACAACAGCAGTATTAGCAGTTTCTGGGGATTTTTCGGGAGTAATTAGTGTTAATCAGTATGAGAATCATGTAGGTCTTTTTTTTATCTTTCCAACAAGTACTTATGCGCTCAAATAGGAATTATATTTTAAAAGTTATCGCTGTTTGAATCCGAGTATGTCGCTGCCCAAATCAGAAAAAAACCGATTGCAGGGTTTATTTTGTGGACCGCTTAGAGGTAATTAGATGTTAGAATTTAATCATGAGTTGTATACAAAACTTGTGGGGAATTTTATGTAGTTGTCTCTGGAGTTTTTGTTTGACACCACTGCTGTCCTAATTTTTAAGTTATGGAATTGTTAAGCAGCGCCGCTGCAGTTTGGTTGGTGAGGGGAGAAATGTTACCGCGGCGGGGTTTGAGATTGCGCGTAGGTGCTGTGTTGTCTTTGAGTTTTTTTTATGTGAATTTGGTGCACTAAGTTGGGTGTCAAAAACAGGTGGTGGACTTTCGGATCGTTCTTAGGGATTTTGCCAAACTTCCGGTGAAGGCAAGTAAACTTGTGATGGTTATTCCGTCTGGCAAATGAGGAGTCTTATTCTTGAATATGTTGTGCTATTATGTTCATGTTCATATTTTGTTTGTTTATTGAGTACCATCATTTGAGAATGTTCATGTTTCATGGATTTCATATGTTGAGTTTGAGGTTTGATCATGTTACTCAAGTGGTTATTATGTGGAATGGGTGGAAGTACATGACTAGCACATTTTTATTTGGGAAGAACTTATGATGTTGTCATGCATAATGCACTCATCATCCATTGCATTGAAGTTTCGTCGCGATCTTATGGTCCGACCGTACCGGTACATTGAGCATCATATGTTGCCCGAGAAGGGGTATGGTGCAGCTTCATATCCTTAGAGATATGGAGGCAGAAGTCATTTTTGCATCTGTAGCCATGTGCATTCATGGGAGAGGTGTGGAATCTATTATGTGGATGTGGATAATCTGGACTTGTGCATGGTGTTTCTTCTTGGCGTTAAGTATTTATTTACTTGTTTACTTGCTGCAATTTACTGTCCAGAAAAAAAGAAAGAAGTTCTGAACCACGTGGTTGTATAAGCACAGTTGATTTACAATGTCCTATTTGTTGTGGTTATGTTTACTTGCTGAGATGTGTTATCTCACATCTTGCATTGTTTGATGCAGGCACCTAATTTCTGCTTGGGGAATAGAGGGATGTAGCAGCACGGCCACTTCACTTTTAATTAAAGGAACCCCCCATTTAATAATGTTGTTAATCAGAGTTGGTCAAGTCCAGTGAATTACTTTGTTCTTGGTTGAGCGTTTGTTTTGGGTGGGCTGAGTTCCTTATCCCATTTGTTTTACTTCAGTTGGGTCATAATTAAGTTTTACCACTTTTGCATTTTAGTTTCTACTACGTGAATTATATGTCTTTATATCTTGTATGAACTTCATGTTTCCCCTCCTCGTTATGCTAGTTTTCAAAGGAGGTGCTGCCGGATTTTTTCTTGCTTTATATTCTTTCTTTATTACATCTCTTGTGTTGAGTAAGTTTGGTGGGTGGGGTTTGTGGTATTATCCATTCTATGCGACCAGTGGGGTGTTACAGTTGGTATCAAAGCTATAGGCTGTAGGTCCTAGCAAGTGGAGTAGTAATAAATTGACACACTGCACATGTAGGATGGGTTTTCTGTCTTGCTATTGATATGATTATGTTATTGTCTGTGCTAGTTTTGACATTATCTAGAGAGATGCTATGCTTATCTCATTTACTTATTATTCTCATCCCTGTGGCTGCAGCTATGCCGCCTCGTAGAGCTCGGGGTAGTCCGCAAGCTCCTAGTGGGGACTCGATGAGTCCGGCGGCAATGTTAGCCGCGATGCAGGCCATGCAGCAGGAGTTGGCCCTTCTGAGGCAAGCCATTCTTGTCGCCCCTGCGGGTGCTGCTCAGGGTGCTGGAGGTGGAGAAGTGTCCGGGGGCGCTGTCCCTGCGGGTGCTGTTCCAGGTGGCGGGGCCGAGGTGCCTCTTCCAGTCAGTGGTCTTTCTCTGATGCAGTGGATGGGCATGAAGTTGGATTCTTTTGATGGCAGTGGTACTCCGGTCGAGGCGGCAGATTGGTTGACTTATGTGGAGGATAAGATGAATGTCTTCGAGATTGCATATGGAGATCGGGTTCGCTTTGGCACTCAGCTGCTGAAGGGAGAGGCTCAAATTTGGTGGAGAGGCGTGCAGGCAGCGCACTCCTCCTCACCAGGAGTCCTATCTTGGGATGTTTTCATCAGACAGTTTGAAAGGAGATTCTACATGGTCACCTTTCTGGAGAAAATGAAGACTGACTTGCAGTCCTACAAGCAGGAGAAGAAGTCTGTCACAGAGTATGAGGTGGGCTTCAACAAGATGGTCCGCTTTGTCCCTCATGTGGCTTATAATGAGGTGGAGAAGGCGAGCCAATTCCGTCAGGGTCTGAAGCCTTCTATCAGGCATGCACTGGGGGCTTTTCCGTTGGTGGACTTCCGTACCACGGTGGAGCAGACGCTGGGTGTGGAGATGCAACACCAGTATACCATGGAGTCGCAGAAGTCTTCGGGTGTTGATCAGCCTCGTAGTCAGGACGTGAGGAGGGGCAACACTAGAGGTCCAGCTCACAAGAGGGGCAAGTCTCAGCATCAACGCCACCATCCTTACCGTGGCAAATCTTCTGACTCAGGTACTTCAGGAGGAAGTACTCAGAGGTTTCGGGCCGTTCCTAAGCCCGGGCTGGGGATGGTGTGTTTCCGCTGTGGAGATGCGCATCACCGTGCAGAGTGCCAGTGGAGTGGCAGGTGTTCTATCTGCAGTCAGGACCACAAGGATGTGGTGTGTAGGAGGAATCCCAATGGGAACCTCAGATGGGAGCCGGTGACTTCCTCCTCTTCTCAGGGCACTATCAACATGATGTCAAGTGCTGAGCAGCAGTTTTCAGTTCCTCTTCCTCCACAGCAGCTTTATGTGCCTGGGACTTCTCAGTTCGTGCCGATGCAAGGTTTTCCTCAGTATCAGGCTGTGCCTACTCCTGCACCGTCTACCCCTGTGCGGACTCAGTTTGGAGCTCCGCGCCAGCCTCCTCCGGTGGCTCAGTGGGGTTCTTCTGTTAATTTCACTCCGGGAGCTTCCTCTTCGGCGGGTATTTTTGGAGCTTATGTGCTACCCGCTGTGGATGGCAGGGAGCAAGGAGACGTGGTGACAGGTACGATTTCAGTTGATTCGTTTGCTGCCCATGCTCTTTTTGACTCTGGCGCTAGCTATTCGTTTGTTTCGGAGGATTTTGTGTCGCGGGCTGGTCTTTCGGTGCAGAGGCTGGGTCACCCAATTTTGGTTAGATCTGCTAATGGCTCCATTAGTAGCTGCTCAGTTTGTCAGGGGTGTTCTGTCATTCTTGCTGATGAGGTCTTTTCGGCCAATCTGGTGGTGATTTCCTTGGGGGCATTCGATGTTATCTTGGGTATGGACTGGTTATCCCAGTATCGCGCGGTTATATCCTGCTTCTGGAAGACAGTGTTATTGCAGGCGCCGTCGGGTAAGGAGGTGGTATTCTTGGGAAGTTCCCCGAAGTTCTCGCTATCCTTGTTGGCGCAATTGCTTCCTGATCGCCGATCAAGGAAGTCGGGGATCTTTTTCTCCATGGTGGTGGAGGGTGAGGCAGCCTCACGGGTGCAGGACATCCGGGTGGTGTGTGACTTTGCTGACGTGTTTCCGACAGAGCTTCCAGGCATTCCTCCGGAGCGCGATGCAGCTTTTGAGATTAAGCTGATTCCGGGTACGCAGCCTATTCATAAGGCCCCGTATCGAATGGCCCCAAAGGAGCAGATTGAATTAAAGCGGCAATTAGATGATCTGCTGGCTAAAGGCTTCATTAGGCCTAGCAGGTCTCCATGGGCTTCCCCAGTATTGTTTGTTGAGAAGAAGGATAAAAGCAAGCGGCTGTGTGTGGATTATCGCGCTTTGAATCAAGTGACAATCAAGAATAAATATCCGCTTCCCCGAATTGAGGTCCTCTTTGAGCAGTTGAGGGGTGCCCAGGTGTTCTCCAAAATTGATTTGAACTCTGGTTATCATCAATTGAGGATTCGTGAGGAGGATATTGAGAAGACTGCCTTCTGCACCAGGTATGGGCATTATGAGTTCATAGTCATGTCTTTTGGCTTAACTAATGCCCCTGCTGCCTTTATGGAAGCAATGAATAGGATGTTGCATGAATTCCTGGACGACTTTGTGGTCGTGTTCCTGGATGATATTCTGATTTATTCAAAGATCGAGGCCAAGCATGAGCAGCATCTCCGTCTCGTTCTGGGTGCCTTAAGGAAGAATCAATTCTATGGCAAGTTGAAGAAGTGCGCCTTTTGGCTATCCGAAGTTGCTTTCCTGGGGCACGTGATTAATCAACAGGGTATTGTGGTTGATCCCAAAAATGTTGCGGCTGTGGTGGAGTGGAAGAGACCCTCTAGTGTCTCTGAAATCCGAAGTTTCTTGGGGCTCGCTGGGTATTATCGGCGCTTCATACCAAATTTTTCCAGCATTGCTAAGCCTTTGACTAGGCTCTTGGAGAAGGGTGTTCCTTTCGTCTGGTCCGGCGATTGTGAGGTCAGTTATCAGTCATTGAAGAGCAAGTTGGTGGACGCCCCTATCCTAGCTTTGCCTGAGAGCGGTAAGCATTTCACAGTTTATACGGATGCTTCGCGTATTGGTCTTGGCTGTGTGCTGATGCAGGAAGGCAGAGTGATTGCTTATGGCTCAAGGCAGTTGAGGAAGCATGAGGGGAATTATCCAACTCATGATCTGGAATTGGCTGCAGTGGTTTTTGCTCTAAAGTCGTGGAGGCATTACCTTTATGGCGAGGCTTGTGACATTTTCACCGATCACAAAAGTCTCAAGTATATTTTTACTCAGAAGGAGCTGAATTTGAGGCAGCGTCGGTGGCTAGAATTGATTAAAGATTATGATTTGTCCATTCATTATCACCCAGGGAAGGCTAATGTGGTGGCGGATGCCCTTAGCAGGTCCGGGGTTCCAAAGGTGGCCTTGCCGTTGATCGCTGATCTGGACCGTTTGGGGATCGCTTTGTGTTATGTCGGCACCGCTAGCGAGGAGACTCAGATGCTTATTCAATCCTCTCTCATGGAGAGAGTGCGTGCGGCTCAACAGCAGGATCGTCTTTTGCAGGAAGCTCGAAAGAGGGTTGGTGATGGTAAACCGCGAGAGTTCACCATTGATGAGAATGATTTGATTCGTTTCAGGGGCCGTCTTTGTGTGCCTCAGAAATCAGAGGTGAAGCTGGATATCCTGCGAGAAGCTCATAAAACGCCTTACACCGTCCACCCTGGCGAAACCAAAATGTACCGAGATTTGAAACAAAACTTCTGGTGGAAGCGGATGAAGGTTGACATTTCTAAGTATGTGGTCGCCTGTGAAGTATGTCAACGCGTGAAGGCCGAACATAAGCGGCCTGCAGGTTTGCTGAAGCCATTGGAAATTCCAGAGTGGAAATGGGAGCATATCACCATGGATTTTGTGGTGGGTCTACCTCGTTCCCCTCGTGGCAGGGATGCTATTTGGGTGGTAGTGGATCGCTTGACTAAGTCTGCACATTTTATTCCCATGAAGACCACAAATTCAGCTTCAGATTTGGTTCCCTTGTATATGAAGGAAGTAGTCAGGCTTCACGGGGTACCTAAGTCTATTGTTTCTGATCGAGACTCCAAATTTGTATCCAAATTCTGGGAGAGTCTCCATAGTGCATTGGGCACCAAGCTTTCGCTTAGTGTCGCTTTTCACCCTCAGACGGATGGTCAGTCAGAGCGAACAATCCAAACTTTGGAAGATATGTTGCGTGCTTGTGTTCTGTCATGGAAGGGTAGCTGGGAGGATCATCTTGCTCTGGCAGAGTTTGCGTATAACAACAGCTACCAAGCTAGCATCAAGATGGCACCATTTGAGGCTTTGTATGACAGGCGGTGTATCTCTCCTCTGTGCTGGGAGACTTTGGGAGAGAGATCCCTGGTTGGTCCTGATTGGGTTCAGCAAACTTCTGAAAAGGTTCGGGAAATTCGTCAGAATATTTTGGCAGCTCAGAGTCGTCAGAAGAGTTATGCTGATGTGAGGAGGCGGGATCTGGAATTTACTGTGGGTGACCAAGTCCTTCTCAGGGTATCACCCACTAAGGGAGTTGTTCGGTTCGGTGTCACTGGGAAGCTCAGCCCGAGATACATTGGATCGTTCACTATCTTGGCCCGAGTGGGCAGCCTGGCATATCGCTTGCTACTGCCGGATTCCATGGCAGGGGTACACCCGGTTTTTCATGTCTCTATGTTGAGGAAGTTCTTGCGGGATCCGGACCATCAGATTGAGATGAAACCAATTGCGGTGCAGCAGGATCTGACTCTGGAGTGTCGCCCGGTGCGTATATTGGAATTCTCGGAGCGTGTGTTGAGGAAGAGATCAATTAAGTATGTCAAGGTCTTATGGACTAATCAGTCTGAGCGCGAGGCTACGTGGGAACTTGAGGAGCTAATGCGGCAGAAGTACCCAGAACTTTTCGTTGTGGGTAAGTGTTGTTGATTCATTAATCTTTTCTTTTGTCATTCCGATAGAAGCGTCAGAATTCGAGGTCGAATTCTTTTTAAGAGGGGTAGAGTGTGATACCCGGTTTGCAAAGAAGAGAAGTTGGGGGTTGTTCTTTTTGTTTTTTTCCCTCATCCGGTTGTTGTTTTAGGGATTTGGGATTTTGTGGAAAACATTCACAACTAGGGCAGTAGAATTGTTTTGGTTTGATGCTTGCGTTGGGGGCGGGAGCTGTCGCGTGGGTTAGTTGGGCCGCGATTGGTGTTTCGGCCCATTAATCCTCCCAAACCCTAGCCGCCTCCCTCCTAACCCCCTCCCCCCCTTGTGCAGCCGCCCCCCCCACTCCTCCCACTCCTTGGCCGCCGCCCCCCTGCCCATCTCCTCCTCTCTCAATTTTTGCAGCCACACCCCATACCCTAGCCGCCCCCCCCCCTCAATCTCCTCCTCCCAAGGTGCCAATCCTTGCCGCTCGGATCATCGTCTCGTGGTGCGAATCTCCAATCGTTTGGGTGGAGGGAAGAAGGGAGGAAGGAAAGGGGGAGAATCCAAGGTGATTTTTGTGTTCATCCCTTGTTCATTTGCGCTGCGATTCAATTGATTAGTTGTTGCGTTTGCGATTGGATAGAGGGGGCTGTCCAGAATTTTACGTGGTGGATGAACAGCGGAAGTTCTAGCAGTTTCTAGGTTTTTTTCGTGAAAAATTAATGGGGATCAATTTGGGGATCTTGTATAACTTTGTTTTACCTTTCCAGCGAGTATTTATGCACTTAATTTGGAGTTATAAATTAAAAGTTATCATCGTTTGAATCCGGGTATGTGGCTGTCCAAAAAACAGATTTTTCAGAAGGATGAACAGCAGCAGTATTAGCAGTTTCTGGGGATTTTTCGGGAGTAATTAGTGTTAATCAGTATGAGAATCATGTAGGTCTTTTTCTTATCTTTCCAACAAGTACTTATGCGCTCAAATCGGAATTATATTTTAAAAGTTATCGCTGTTTGAATCCGAGTATGTCGCTGCCCAAATCAGAAAAAAAACCGATTGCAGGGTTTATTTGTGGACCGTTTAGAGGTAATTAGATGTTAGAATTTAATCATGAGTTGTATACAAAACTTGTGGGGAATTTTATGTAGTTGTCTCTGGAGTTTTTGTTTGACACCACTGCTGTCCTAATTTTTAAGTTATGGAATTGTTAAGCAGCGCCGCTGCAGTTTGGTTGGTGAGGGGAGAAATGTTACCGCGGCGGGGTTTGAGATTGCGCGTAGGTGCGGTGTTGTCTTTGAGTTTTTTTATGTGAATTTGGTGCACTAAGTTGGGTGTCAAAAACAGGTGGTGGACTTTCGGATCGTTCTTAGGGATTTTGCCAAACTTCCGGTGAAGGCAAGTAAACTTGTGATGGTTATTCCGTCTGGCAAATGAGGAGTCTTATTCTTGAATATGTTGTGCTATTATGTTCATGTTCATTTTTTGTTTGTTTATTGAGTACCATCATTTGAGAATGTTCATGTTTCATGGATTTCATATGTTGAGTTTGAGGTTTGATCATGTTACTCAAGTGGTTATTATGTGGAATGGGTGGAAGTACATGACTAGCACATTTTTATTTGGGAAGAACTTATGATGTTGTCATGCATAATGCACTCATCATCCATTGCATTGAAGTTTCGTCGTGATCTTATGGTCCGACCGTACCGGTACATTGAGCATCATATGTTGCCCGAGAAGGGGTACGGTGCAGCTTCATATCCTTAGAGATATGGAGGCAGAAGTCATTATTGCATCTGTAGCCATGTGCATTCATGGGAGAGGTGTGGAATCTATTATGTGGATGTGGATAATCTGGACTTGTGCATGGCGTTTCTTCTTGGCGTTAAGTATTTATTTACTTGTTTACTTGCTGCAATTTACTGTCCAGAAAAAAAGAAAGAAGTTCTGAACCACGTGGTTGTATAAGCACAGTTGATTTACAATCTATTTGTTGTGGTTATGTTTACTTGCTGAGATGTGTTATCTCACATCTTGCATTGTTTGATGCAGGCACCTAATTTCTGCTTGGGGAATAGAGGGATGTAGCAGCACGACCACTTCACTTTTAATTAAAGGAACCCCCCACTTAATAATGTTGTTAATCTGAGTTGGTCAAGTCCAGTGAATTACTTTGTTCTTGGTTGAGCGTTTGTTTTGGGTGGGCTGAGTTCCTTATCCCATTTGTTTTACTTCAGTTGGGTCATAATTAAGTTTTACCACTTTTGCATTTTAGTTTCTACTACGTGAATTATATGTCTTTATATCTTGTATGAACTTCATGTTTCCCCTCCTCGTTATGCTAGTTTTCAAAGGAGGTGCTGCCGGATTTTTTCTTGCTTTATATTCTTTCTTTATTACATCTCTTGTGTTGAGTAAGTTTGGTGGGTGTGGTTTGTGGTATTATCCATTCTATGCGACCAGTGGGGTGTTACAGACGCACTTCTTCAGTAGCTTCGTCGATCTTCCTTTGAAGATCCGCGAGCTGAGCCATCTTCTCTTTCTGCCTTTGTACTTGTTGATGGATGATTTCCATTTCCCTGATCTCTTGGTCCAACTCTTCCTCCTGGAATGTTGGACTGGTGGCTTTCCTCTTCTGGCTTCGAGCCTCTTGGAGAGAGAGAGAGAGTCTCCTGATTTGGGTCCAGTGGCTGCAGTGCAGCAGCCCCTGGCGCGGTTATCTTCTTCGGCGACATGACGAAGGTCAATACTTGCCGAAGGTGGTCGAATGAGTTCACCGGAGGTGGGCGCCAATGTTGGGGACTTGTTCTCAAATGCTATGAGTTAAGAACAAGGCAACACAAAATGTTAAACGTTAGGGCCCTTCGTCCTTCGAAGCATTATTTCCCTTAGGATATAATGATTTTCAGACGAAGGTCATGAAGGACATACCTTCATGATCGCAGTATACACTAATGGGAGAAGAAGCATGTGAAACATAAAGAGCAACATGAATGATTATGTAACATTATCAACTCATCTTCTATTCTATTATTATGAATAAATAGAAATAATGCACAATTACATTTGTTCCTTCAGCTTGACAGAAGGAGATAGTACAAGCGTGATGCACGAGCGAGTACAAATCAGCGTGAACAGTACGGGGGTACTGTTCATCTATTTATAGGCATAGGACGCAGCCTGTGAGAAATTACATTCATGCCCTTCATATTTACTATTGACTTATGGACAACTAGATGAGGACTAAATAGCCTTTTCCCCTTTAAGTCGGTTCCTTTTTCAGCCATTTAGTCGAAGCTCCCTTGCGCGTAGCTTCGGAGCAACACCAGCCTTCGTCATGACCATGCTCTTCACATTGTACATACTTTTAACCCGAGTCCGAAGGTACCTGTTCATATGTCACACTTGGAAGACATTGTTAAATCATGTTTTTGAGGACCTTCGGAAGACAAAGGCCCCCAACACTGATCACCAAGAGTAATAAGCTATAGACTTCCACTTGACCAAGAGAAGCCTAATGCATATGGTGTGTGCTCTCGGTGGCTCTCATGCGCACTAATGAGGTCCTAACATGTGATTATGATTTTCTTATCATCTCACTATGCTTTGGGGGCTTGCAATGCACTAGCATTGAATACAAGTGTATGTGGGTAGCAAGACACTAAATGTGACTGATAGAGGGGGTATAAATACCCACACCAACCAAAACTAATCGTTACTGTAGGCTATTGCGCATGGGTGCACCGGACATTCCGGTGCGCCAATGGTGCGCGCCAACGACTAGTTCTGACAGCTAGCCATTGCTCTAATAGCGCACCGAACAGTGAACAGTGAATGTCCGGTGTGCACCAGACAGTCCAGTGTGAGGCTAAAATTCAATTCCACGAACTGCTTGCTCTTGGGTTTTCATGGGAGCAGAGGGTTGCTCGCAGGGCTACCAGGGTCCACTGTCAAGGGTCGCACTGGACAGTCCGGTGCACACTAGATAGTCTGGTGCCCCTAGGTCAACAATCCTATTTTATTTTTCTTAGGTTTTTCTAACTCTATTTCGTTCTAACTCGTGACTATGTTATAGAGTGACACCTAGCACTAGTTGTGAGTGTGAATATGCATCAACACTACACTAAAATTCTCTTGGTCAAACTACTCACCCACAACCCCTCTTTATAGTATGGCTAAAACAAAAAAAAGAAGACCTAACTCTATAGCAAGTGTCTACAACTCCTTCGACACTTATAATATGAAGACCTTCATCTTTTGATTCGCCTTTTTCAGCCGTCGCTTCAAGTTCTCATTTGAGGGATTGTTTTCACCGTTGCGGCGCAACCTCCTGTAATGCGAACTAACTTACCATTTGCTCTGCAAAACATACGTTAGTCGCATATAATCTTATGTTGTCATTAATCACTAAAACCAACCAGGGGCCTAGATGCTTTCACTGGTGTTTGGTGTTTAAGCATGGGTGACTACACATCAACGTACTTAGCAAGTGTCCCGTTTGGCTAAAGTGGACTAGCTGTATATGGGGTTAAGCTCTAAGCAGTTGCTTTTAGTTGGTTAGGTATTTATCATTAATAGAAGCCAAGTTTTATCATAAAACCCAAGTTGATATTCCCAAAAGAAACCACCTCCTCAGAAAGGAAAGTACTAGATATCATAAGTATAGCCATCCTCATTAAACCATCAACATAAATAAATCCAGAGTATCTCTAATCAAAGAGGATCCCAAGGTTGCTCTTAACCGCGAGCACAACTGATATACCAGTTTCTAAACCTCTGCAGAGGTTGCACACTGTACCCATGAGTCGTGATTTCCCTTTCTGCCTGAGGAGCGCTACTCCCTAGTAATCACTGCCTAGGTGATCTGGTAGGGTATCACTATGTATCCTTTACAAAGATTCTCCTAGTGTGTAGCCACCCATTAGGTTTCGCCAGACGTACAAACACAGTACTCCTCCCTAAGGTGGGTGACTAACAAAACAAAACCAAATCGAATGAACCTCGGCACCCACCCTTAGAAGAGTAAGCACCATGCCCTCGCCCTCATTGACGGCACAACGACAAAGCAAACTGCACCCCCAGGTTCCTCTAATTAATCAGCTAAGTACGTCTCATTCCACCCTCATGGTTGTATTGTTGTCCCAGATGGTCTCTCAATGAAAAGGTCCTTACGGAGAGGTACTTGAGAAACAACCCAAGCCCCCCTAAAATGCCACAAGTTCATAGTCATGATCATAATGAATCATTGTATCATAAAGTAATTCTCGTCATGTTCGTTGATTACGGTAAAGCACTAGCATGTAGCTGATCATAATAACCCAACCCAAAAAGGTAATCAAGGATGGGACAAATAGAAAGCTAGTCAATCCTTAAGTTAGTCAGAATATGGGAGACATTGAATTATAAAGTAAATAGGATATAATAGGTCAGAGGACACTTGCCTTCACCAAACTTCTACTGCTCAAGGGCTTCTCCTGCAACTTTCTCGGACGCTGCAGACGGAACGTTATCTAAGCGAGTGCGAACATACATTCAACATTATTGAAACAGAAAGGAATAGTACACCATACAAGGGAAAAACATGTGTAATACAAAATAGCGCTCGCTTTTACGGTCACACGAGAAAAAGAAACGTTGAGATCGAAGGTATGATTGAGAAGTTATTGCGTTTACGTTATACAAATATGAAATAGAACATTTAATTCGACATACTTGCATTAATCGACACCTTTTAAATGGAACCTAGAGCTATCGCCTAGTTTTAATTAATGTACTATGCTAACAACTTTTAGTTAGATAAGTAATTTAAATAATATTAGCGACTCTAAGCAAGACGAATTAATGGTGTGAGAATAACACTTAATAACCATCGGTCAAACAAATATTTAAATAAATAAAATAAAATATGTGACAGTAGAGAATAACACTTCTAACATGTAGAAAATTTTAATACGAATCTAACGCGGCTTGAACGGAGTGAATCGGATTTAAAACGCAAAAGTTATCACAATTTTACATTGAAACGCATCTCTGCGCACAGTTTTAAAATTGTCTAGGGGGTTTTCACAAAATCGCCATCTTCTTCCTCCCTTCATCTCCTTTCTCTCACCATGGCAAGGGGAGGAGAGAGGGGGGTCGAGCCGCGCCGCAGGTGCCGAGCGGGTTGGGGGGCGGCGTCGCGCGGAGAGGGTGGGCGTCGTCGCCGGTGAAGAGAGAGAGGGGTTGCGCGTGGGGGAGAGAAAATTGGAGAACTCCATGGGAAACAATGGAGGAAGGGCTCACCGGACAAGAAACCCTCCCCGGAGCCGAGAAGAAAAATGCCGATTGGGGACGAACCATCGGTCGGATCGACGAATTGAAGGCACCGGGACGAAGCTCTCGACGAGACGAACATAGCGGTACCCTCGGATTCCGCTGACGACGAATGGATCGAAAGTAATTGCTCACCGGAGTTGTCGCCCGAGTTGGAACCGTTTGAAGTTTGGCGAGCAATTTCGGGAGTTGCGGATCTAAACTGGGAAAAGGGTTTCGAAATTTGGAAAGGCCTTGACGAGAGGGTTCCAGCCATATATATATTGCTAGGGTTTGAAGATATTTTGTTTTTGTAATTATCTCATTTTTAAAATTAAAATTAATTCCAGAAAAAGGATGAAATCATTTTTAATGCCCGAAAAATATCTCGAAGGCTCCAAAACTTCTAGGAAAATTCCTAGACATGATTTGGCACCCATTGAACTCAAAAAATATATTTAGAACTTTTGAAAATATTTTTAAGTACCTCAAATAAATAGATTTTGAATTTCATAAAATAGAAAAATATTCAGAAAAATATGAAAATTTACTGGAAACTTCTACAGGATATATTAACATGTTTCAAACACTTCTTGCACTTAGAAACACTATGCAACAACATAAATGCAACAACCAAGACACTTTTAGGGCTCATGCCAACATAGAACAAAATAACTCTCTATTGCTTTGATAAAGGGAAAAGAAAAGCGAATAAAGGAAAAAGTAGCACATGAATTTTGAGTATAGAGCAAAGAAAATTTTATACACCAAAATTAAGGTTGTTACATTGACGAAACGACGGTGCTCACACAAAGGACACAAAGGCTATGGCTAGCAAATGGTCGGCTGTGAAAAAGACTGTTTTACAAGGTATGCTATACTATTTATAAAATAGAGTTTAAATTTTAAAATATAAGATGAAGATTGAATAAGATATGAGAGATAGCCAAGGTTTATGAAACCTGCTCACACAAAAGACACAAAGGCTATGGCCTGCAAATAGTCGGCCATGAATAAAGACTATTTTGCAAGGTATGTGTTGGGGGCCTTTCTATTTTGAAGGTCCTCAAAAATGTGATTAACCATGTGTTTTCAGTATATGGATTATTACAGGGGGGTTTCGGCTTCGGCATAAAGGTCTTCTCTTATGGCAAAGACATACGTAGTGAAGATGTAACCCGAAGGTGATAAGAATGGTCGCTAAAGCTATAGCTGAAAGAGCTTCGGCTAAATATGAAGACGAAGAGTTGCCTTGTCCAAAACCAGTGGCTGAGGAAGTGTATCGAAGACCGGAGTGTACTTGGGCACAAACAGTTGGAGTTGAGAGACATAAAAATAGGGTGAATCTGAGCTTCCGGTGGTAGATCTAAATGATAAGCAGCTGGACCAACCTTCTCGATTACTTTGTAAGGCCCAAAATATTTGAAGTCTAATTTGGGACAAGGTCGATTGACCACAGAGTGTTGAGCATAAGGCTGAAGCTTGAGCAGGCATGTTCCCCTACCTGAAACTCCCTAGGAACCCTTTTCTTATCAGCAAAATGTTTATATCTCTGTTGAGCTCGAGCCAAAGCCTCCCTTAACATGTCATTGTGCCCAATTTTGTGTTGTATAAACTGAGCAGCCTCCCCATCTTCCTACCCTGTGACTACTAGTATTGCAAGAACAAACGCTTCATAACCATAATGGAAAGAGGTGTTATACCACTATTCGGCTAATGATAGCCAAGACTTCCACTTCTGAGGGTTAGAGTGTACCGCACAACGAAGATACATCTCCAAACATTGATTGACTCGCTCACTTTGGCCATCAGTTTGAGGATGATAGGTTGTACTTAAAGCCATCTTGATATCCAATAGTTTGAACAAATGTCTCCAAAAAGAGCTGGTAAAGATCTTGTCTCTATCAGAGACAATTGTCTTAGGTATTCCATGTAACTTGACTATGGAATCCATCATAATTTGGGCTACTCCTTGAGCAGTGAAAGGGTGCTTTAATGGAAAGAAATATGCATATTTGGTGAATTTGTCTACCACCACCAAAATAGTATCATGCCCCTCTGACTTGGGTAATTTTTCAATGAAATCCATAGTCAAATCTTGCCAAGCTCCTGCTGGTATAAGCAGAGGCTGCAATAATCCTGAAGGATGTTGTCTAGGACTCTTGGCCTGTTGGCAAGTCCCACGTTGCTTGGCAAACAACTCTACATCAGTTTTCATTCCTGACCAACAGAATAACTTCTTACCTCTGTGGTAAGTAGCAGCAATTCTAGAGTGTCCACCCAATGAAGAATCATGTAATGTTGCAATAATTTTGGTTTTGAGGGCTAAATTCTCTCCAACCCAAATCTGTTAGTCTTTCCTGATTACCCCTTGATGAAGAGAATAACCATTAACATTAGGACTATGCACCACCAACTACTGTAATAACTACTGGGCTTGCTCATCAATGACATAGGAATTCAAGATTTCCTAAAGCCATAATGGTTGGACTTCAGATATCAATGCCATTATCATAGCTGCCCCCACCCTCAACAAAGCATCAGCCACCATATTCTCCTTACCCTTCTTGTATACTATTCTGAATGAAGACCCATGAGTTTGGCCATAGCCTTTCTTTGTAGTTCAGACTGTAGTTATTGTTCTCCCAAAAAATACAAAGACTAATGGTCTGTCCTGATAGTGAAATATGACCTTTGCAAATATGGTCTCCATCAATCCACTGCCATTATCAAGGCCAAAAACTCCTTCTCATAAATGGACAATTGTCTATTCTTCAGGCCTAGTGCTTTACTGAGAAAGGCCACTGGTTTGTCTTCCTGCATCAGAACAGCACCAATACCTTCATCACAGACATCAGTCTCTACTACAAATGCCACATCAATCCTGGGTAGGGCTAGAACAGGTGTATGTGTCATAACATGTTTCAATTTCTCAAAAGCCACATGTGCTTCCTCTGTCCATACACATGCTTTTTCCCTTGTAATAGTCCTGTCAAAGGCTTAACCAGGGTGCCATAATGCCTGACAAACTTTCTATAATATCAGTTAAGCCCAGAAATCCCCTAAGCTCAGTAATAGAGGTAGGTACAAGCCACTTGACCATAGCTTCAGTCTTAGATGGGTCAGTTGCCACTCCTTTTGGGAAATAATATCCCACAAATACTGCAACTCAATCTGGGCAAAAATACATTTCTTCCTCTTGAGAAAGAATTGATGATGTCTTAATACAGTAAAGACTTGCCTTAAATGTTGGACATGATCTTGTAAAGTAGGACTGTAGGTCAGAATGTTATCAATAAAAACCAACACAAACTTCCTCAAAATGGTTCCACTATGGAATTCATGGCACACTAGAAAGTTGCTAGAGCATTTGTTAATCCAAATGGCATCACCCTAAACTGATAATGCCCATGGTGGGTTTTAAAAGCTGTTTTATGCTCATCTTCCTCACCCATTATAATCTGATGATACCCAGCTATCATGTCCAAACTTGAGAAATACAGGGTACCTGCCAACTCAGACAAAATCTCATCAACCAAAGGCATTAGAAACCTATTTTTGATCATCATGTCATTGAGTTTCCTGTAATCTATACAAAACCTCCATGTCACATTCTTATTATATACTAGCAACACAGGAGAAGCAAAAGAGCTCACACTAGGGACAATCAATCCTACCTTGAGCAGCTCTGCCACTTGCCTCTCTGTCTCGTCTTTATGTAGTTGTGAGTATCTATATGGTCTTGCATTTACTGGAATTGATCCAGGCATGAGAGGTATATAGTGATGAAATACCCTTTTAGGTGGTAAGGTGGTGGGTGAAGCAAATAAATCCTGGAATTCTGTGAGTAGAGTGGCCACCTGTCCCTTCACCTCTTCTTGTTCAGACACCACTTGTTCCAGCAATACAAAGGCCCAAATCTCATTTCCCTTCAACCACTTCTGCACCTGAACAACATGTACTTGAGGAATCTCTGTAATGGCAGCACAATCTCCTTGAAGTTGAATCCATTATCCCTTGTGATAAAACTCCAGAGTCTTCTTATCCCAATCGCAATTCATAGGACTATGAACTCTTAACCAATCAAAGCCCAAAATAGAATCATATACTCCAATATCCAACACTCTCATGGGAAAAGAAAAAGTATGCCCTCCAATCCACCACCTCACTTCTTTCACCCTTTGAGTGCCTACCATTACATCTCCACTAGCCACCTTCACCTAGACTGGGTCACATTCTTCTACTTCTAGTTTTAAGGTCTCTACCATCTGTTTGCTAATGAAACTAGTAGAACTTCCAGAATCCACCAACATCAATAATAGTTGATGGTGCATTAAGGCCCTTAGTCTGCAGAGTATCAACCCTATTGATAGCATTAAGAGATAACTGAGGATCAGCTTATTCTTGCTTTTCTTTCTACTCTACCTGTTCCAAAATTTCTAGAGTCAAGACTGTGTTCATGTCTTCTGGGGTCAGAACATGTAATTGGGATGTATTTTCCTTTGTACACTTTGCCTGATGACCAGGCTCATACTTTACTCCACAGGTAAAGCACAGACCATTAGCTCTCATATACTCCTTCAATTGCCTCTCTTTACTCCATCCTCCTATTTCCATTTCTTTTCCTTATGTTCTATTTCCTCCCCCACTCGATTGACATTAGGTTGCTTGACAAACTTCATTCCACCTTTGTCAATGATGTCCTATTGAACTGGAGCTAATAGTTGAGCCCTGTCAATAGTAGCAGGTAGCTAAGACATCACAACATACTGAATGTCACTTTTCAGCCCCCGAATAAACTGAGTAACATAGAATGTTTCATCCATCACAATATTATGAACTGTTGTGGCATATCTCAGTTCCTCAAATTCCTTCACATATTCTTAACACTCATCAACCTTCTAATGGCTCTTGGGTATTCTTTGGTGCCAAACTTATCTAGCATAAGTCTAGACAAATTTCTCCAATCTCCCAAGCCTTGCTTCAACCTAACCACCTACAACCAGCGAGCTGCAGTTCCTTCAAAATTTAGAGATGCCACCGTGGATTTGAGGAACTCAGGGACTCAATAGAGGTTGAAATAGTCTTCATATTGAATGATCCATATAGCTGGGTTTGTTCCTCCAAACTTAGGGAAAGGCATATTTGGAATATGTTGTTATAACTATTCCGCTTCTCTCTCTTGTCGCCCAGTGCTCTCCTCTCTTCCCCCTGGAATCCTACCTTCTCTATTCTAAAAAAATTTTATGACCTGCCCCCTCTACATCTTCAGAATGATCCATATCTCTAGCCATAGCTTCCAACTGAACAAGAGAAACAGTTTTACCTGTTTCCTCCATTTGTTTGCGAAGCAATGTCCTCTCCTCTTCCATGGCCTCCACCTTCCCTGACAGCTTTTCAATAGCCAGCATCATCTTCTCCCATCGAACTTCATTCTGCTTGTCCTCCATGGTGAAGGCCTCGATCACCAACCGAGATTGTACAGATGGTTTGACTCATGGTGCCGTGATGAAAAAATCTGAGCACCCTTCCTTCAAACTCCTGCTCTCGCCGTCTTCCCTCCCACTTTCTCCAAGGATGTAAGGCTCTGATAGCAATGGTGAGGAACCCTGGTTCTAGGGTTTCGCCCTGCTTGGATCTGCACCTTGGTATGTATTTCCTTTCCCCTAGGGTTCATCCAACGTGAGGGTGGTTACCCCCTTGGCCGAATCAGTCAAGAACATCAACACATGTATGTGGTAGTGGCTAGATTTCTGTTCTTTCATTTCATGCCTTCCTTGATTACAAGCTCTCTGATTTTATAGCACCCTAAGAGGGTTTGCATGCTAATATGTTATTACAGCTAGCAGACAGTTGTTTGCATGCTAATATGTTATTACAGCTAGCAGACAGCTAGATTACAACTGGGTTATAGCTATATTCCTCTAATCCTCCTTAATCCTCCTTCCCTATCTGAACCGCCTTGACTCGATCTATGCACCATTGGTAGAGTCATGACAGTCCAAGATTTTGCTGGGTACCCATGATTGTGCCCGTCGCTCAAGCCTCGCCTACGAGCTGAGAACCCTACAGGATTTAGGTTGACGACGTGACGGCGGATCGGAGTCCCCTTTGACCCCTGCGCGAGTTGCACGGGGAGATATGGGGACGATGATCGAGGACGAGAAGGAGAAGGCCAGATTGTTTCGCCTATTCCATTGATCGATTTGGGTTTTTGGGCTCAGTTATTTACATTTATCAAATTATCATTATCACAATATATATATGGGTGTTTGGTTTGATGAATCACTCTATCCAAATTAAGGTGGTGCATCATGAGTTTATTGCTCAAATATGATGGGATGACCTCGATCATCATATTAGTACTAACTAACTATGAGAAATGTGGTGATGATGAATCAACTAATTTTATTTCATAAACCAAATAAAAATAGTGAAGAGTGAGAAGACGATAAACTAGTTCATTTCTCGAACCAAAACTCCACACGCTAATTAACTTTACCTTGTTGTGAATGTGATTGCAAAGCCCCATGCAGAACGGAAGGCAGCAGCATGCGACTGCCACGGCGCGTAAAATCCAAACGCGACTGATTTTCACCGGAAGACACACGTGTTCGTCACCTGAATGTGTGCGCGCGTAAAATCCAAACGCGACTGATTTTCACCGGAAGACACACGTGTTCGTCACCTGAATGTGTGCCGGTACTTCTACCCATGTGGCCTGGACGCGCTTTATTCCTTTAGAGCTTAGTTTGGTAACCACAATTAACCGAGGGATTTCTATTTTTCTATAGGAAAATAAACTAATTTATCTTAGAAAAATAGAAATCCCTTAAAAAATTATGGTTTCCAAACTAGTCCTTATGTGGTGAGGTCAATTTATGGTATTATTTTACAACTGATCTGAATAGTGAAACATTTACAAGATTATCATTATCTTCTAAAAATTACTTTTCTGAATCTGGCAAGTCGTCAGAGTTGCAGTGGCAACAAGCCTTTGTTGGACTTTAATGATCTATCATCCTCATTTGGTCTTCATATAAACTTGAAGCCGAAATTACATACTAATTTGAATCTTTCAACATGGCCCTGATTTTCTACTCTACATTATTACATACATACTGATGCTAACGAACTACCACTACTAATTTGCATCCTTCTTCTATTTACTACTTTACATACATACATACACTCTTTTGCTTCTCATGGCAATTGAGACCACCTTTTAATGTACAACTTCTTGCACTTGCCAATGTTGTGTCATTAGCACTCTTTGTTGTTGTACATCCCTCTGATTCATCACTTCATATAGCAGACTGTCACTTCTCTGTTGGCATCTTCAGACACCAATAGCTAAGATGCTACTCATCGGCAAACCATCCTCTCTAAGATGCTACTCCTCTACTGTATATTGTAACACATACATGAGTGGAGAGATTAGTCAGCTACTCAGCTGCGGCAAACCGGTCAGAGTACGGACGGAGTACCTGAGCACAACGACGACGCGAGGTGCAAGGTTGTTGCAGACTTGCAGTCGCAAAGGCCGCTCCTCCCCAGAAGGCCAGAACATGATCCGTCGCTGCTCAGAGTCCAGACTCCAGATTCCAGAACGCGATACGGCGCCGCCACAGATAAAACCTTGCTACAAACTACGACGTGACCATTTTATAGTTTTATCTTCTTTGTTTAATGGGCTACTATAGTGGGCCAACGACCAATTAAACAAAAGCCTGCTGCTACCTGTTCTACCGTCTACTACGTGAGCCAAGAAGTTCCAATCAAGTCCATGCATAATTGAGCATGCTTGTATTTACACGTCCATACAAAAACCTTGCTTCATGCGAGCAAACAAGTGCAGTGGGAGTAGCAACATTTCACATAGGTTGAATAAAACAAAACGCTACGGCATTCACATAGATTAAAAAAAAACAAGATACTCCAGCATTTCGCATGCAGCCCCGTGAGCATGAATTTTCTCGTTGTTCCGGTCCGATCACGTTCGTTTCATCCACTCCTATTGTTTCCGGTATTCCAGTTTTTGGAATCTGTCAACAAACAAACCAAAAACATCAGCAATTCAGCAACACAAGTTGCAAAAGGCAACAAAACTGCCTCGATGACTGAACCCAGTTTCCCAAAGTTAGTTTATTAGTGGCATAAACTGTACTACTCAGTTTGCAAAAGTATCGAGAAGTTCTCCATCCCAAGTTCAGTTAGTAAACTTCGTTTTTCTAAAGTATTGACTGTGAGAGAGGAACCTATACACATGTTATGCCTCTAGACTAATCAGGTTTATGGTGATTGCAACAACAGAGATATGGATAATTTTTTAATAGGAAGAGGAGACGCTAAAGAAATAATGTGTGTGATTTGCGGTTATCTAAACAATCATATGTCATGTACGGGCGCTCGTATGACAGGCAGCGTCGCGCCCGTGACAGGCGCCGCGCACAGGAGTGCCAGGAGCGCGATCTGGGAGGGCGCGCAGATCGCCAGGAGCGCGATCTGGGAGATCCGCAGGAGCATATGGAAAGTAGTGGCTAGGAAGGAAAATAGGAGAATGGAAAGTAGAAGGAAGGAAAGGAGGAATTGATTAGTGATTGATTAGTGTTACTATGTTTAAGTTTGTCTAAAATAAAGGAGTGATTGGCTCCAGGACAGCAGGCCGATGGCTATATATGCGGCATAGGGAGACAGGAATAAAGGCAGCAAAGGAGTTATCTCTTCTCCACCTCTCTCTACCAACTAAGCCTACGGCTGTGGGGGATAACCACGCCGGAGAAGACGACGAACCGCGGCTACAACCTTCGTAGCCGAAGCCCCCTGCTCTAGATGCCCAGGCCCTTGACAACCTGGTATCACGAGTCAGGCGATCTTCGTCCTCTCGATCCCACACCTCCAATCAGTCCCTCGACGTCACCCAACGACCACCCAGCCCTCCACCCTCACCGTCGTCGGCCTCCTCCATTATGAGCACCAAAACCATCAACGATCTGGCTGCGATGATCGAGAAGCTCACGGGCACGATCTCTGTCCTCCAAAATGACGTCGAGTCGTTGAAGAAGGACAAGGCGCCTTCCTCCTCGCCATCCGGCAGCGGCGGCCACGACGGCCAGCACCACATCGATCGGCCGCCAAGGTTCCAAAAGATCGACTTCCCGCGTTTTGACGGCAAGTCAGACCCCATGCTCTTTGTCAACCGCTGCGAGTCCTACTCTCATCAGCAGCGGATCATGGAGGAGGAGAAAGTTTGGATGGCTTCTTACACCTCGAGGGCGTGGCCCAGTCGTGGTACCTCCAACTATAGACGGATGAGGGGACTCCGCGCTGGCACCACTTCAAGGACATCCTCCAATTGCGCTTTGGGCCTCCCCTACGCTCGGCGCCGCTGTTCGAACTCGCTGAGTGTAGGTGGACAGGCACCGTGGAGGAGTACCAGAACTGCTTCCAGGAGCTACTACCGCGCGCCGGACCACTGGAGGAACGCCAACGCGTGCAACTCTTCACGGTCGGGCTGTTGCCACCGCTCAGCCATGCGGTGCGCATCCACAACCCCCAGTCGCTCGCGGCGGCTATGAGCCTCGCGCGACAAGTGGGGCTGATGGAACTCGACAGGGCCCTGGCGCCAGCCCAGACCAGGCCAGCCGCGCACGGCGTCCTGCCTCCTCCACCGTTGCGACCGGCTCCTATGGCGCTTTCGGCGCCCCACGTGCCTTTGACGCTCCCGGCACCACCGGCAGGTGCGGCTCTGGGCCGTGGCAAGGGCAGAAGGCTCAGCACTGAGGAGATGGCCGAACATCGTCGCCTCGGATTATGTTTCAATTGCAATGACAAGTATTCCAGGGGTCACAACAGGTTCTGCAAGCGCATCTTCTTCATCGAAGGCGTCGAGATCATGGACAAAGACGACAACCAACCACCCCGACGGCCCCAACGCTGAGGCGCTGTGCTTCTTGTTGCAGGCCGTCACGGGCTGCCCCATGGCCGACACCATGCAGGTGGCCGTCATGCTAGGGGCCACCCCGCTCGTCGCCCTCCTCGACTCGGGCAGCACGCACAATTTCATATCCAAGGCAGCGGCGCGACGTTTCGGCCTTCCCCAGCAACAGCGCCCGCGCCTATCGGCCATGGTGGAAACGGTAAGCACATCACTTGCGTGGGCGTCATCCGCAACGCGTCCCTCACCGTCGGCGGCGACACATTCCCGGCCGATCTCTTTGTCATGCCGTTGGCCGGGTACGACGTCGTCCTCGGCACTCGCTGGTTGGGCATGCTGGGGCCCATCGTGTGGGATCTCGCATGCCGGCACATGTCGTTCCAGCACCACGATCGTACGGTCTGCTGGACCGGCATGCCCACATCCTCGGCTCCGGTGCTGGGCGCTACCACCGCGGCCGAGCCTCTTCTCGTGGCTCTTCTGGACACCTTCACGACCGTTTTCGCAGAGCCGACCGGTCTGCCCCTGTTGCGCGCCCATGACCACCGCATCATCCTCAAGCAGGGCGTGCAGCCGGTGGTGGTCCGGCCCTACTGGTACCCGGCGGCGCACAAAGACGAGCTGGAACGCCAATGCGCCGCCATGATCGAGCAGGGGATCGTCCATCGCCGTGATTCGCCGTTCTCGTCGCCGGTCCTCCTCGTGAAGAAGTCCGATGGGTCATGGCGGTTCTGCATCGACTACCGCGCGCTAAACACGGTCACCATCAAGGACGCCTTCTCGATCCCGATGGTCGACGAGCTGCTGGACGAGCTTCATGGTGCCTGGTTCTTCTCCAAGCTGGACCTACGTTCCGGTACCATCAGGTGCGCATGCGGCCGGAGGACATGCACAAAACGACATTTCATACACACGACAGCCTGTACTAGTTCCTGGTGATGGCGTTCGGGCTTTGCAACGCACCGGCGACATTCCAGGCGCTCATGAACGATGTACTCCGTCCCTTCCTGCGCCGGTTTGTCCTTGTTTTCTTTGATGATATCTTGATATATAGCAAGAATTGGGAGGAGCACCTGCACCACCTCAGGATGGTCCTCGAGGAACTGCAACGCCACCAACTCTTCGTCAAGCACTCCAAATGCGCCTTCGGAGCCCCGTCTGTCGCCTACCTCGGTCATGTGATCTCGGCGGCGGGCATGGCCATGGACCCGGCAAAGGTGCTGGCCATCTTCGACTGGCCGGTGTCGCGCTCGGCTCGGGCGGTGCGCGGGTTTCTTGGCCTGGCGGGCTACTACCGCAAGTTTGTGCCCAACTACGGCATGGTCACCGCACCGCTCATAGCCCTCCTCAAGAAAGATGGCTTCGCCTGGGATGACAAGACAGCAGCTGCTTTCGGCGCCCTCAAGGCCGCCGTCACCTCGGCACCGGTCCTCACCATGCCTGACTTCACAAAGACCTTTTTGGTTGAGTGTGATGCGTCGTCACACGGGTTTGGCGCCGTGCTCACCCAAGAGGGACACCCGGTGGCATTCTTCAGCCGCCCCATCGCTCCTCGTCACCAAGCATTGGCAGCCTATGAGAGAGAGCTCATCGGCTTAGTCCAGGCGGTCCGGCACTGGCGGCCGTACCTCTGGGGGCGGTGCTTCATCGTCAAGATGGACCACTATAGCCTTAAATACCTCCTCGACCAGCGCCTCTCCATGATCCCGCAACACCATTGGGTCGGGAAGTTGTTGGGCTTTACTTTCACTGTGGAGTACAGGTCGGGCGCCACGAACGTCGTTGCGGATGCTCTTTCCCGCTGCGACACGGAGGAGAGCGTGCTGCTGGCGATCTCCGTGCCCCGCTTTGACTTCATCGTGCGCCTTCGTCAGGCCCAGGCCATGGACCCGGCTCTAGCAGCCATCCATGAAGGAGTCGGCGCGGCACCTGCGATGCACCGTGGGCGGTGGCTGACGGCATGGTCACCTACGATGGGCACCTATACATTCCCCCGGGCGTCGCCCCTGCTGCAGGAGATCGTCGCTGCCGTGCATGACGATGGGCATGAGGGCGTCCACCGCACCCTTCACCGCCTATGCAGGGACTTCCACTTCCCAACATGAGACGCCTGGTGCAGGACTTCGTGCGGGTGTGTACGACGTGCCAGCGGTTCAAGTCGGAACATCTACATCCAGCTGGCTTGTTGCAGCCGCTACTGGTGCCCTCGGCGGTCTGGGTGGACATTGCGATGGACTTCGTCGAAGCGCTACCCCGG
This sequence comes from Zea luxurians, assembly GCA_029449295.1. Lineage (NCBI taxonomy): Eukaryota > Viridiplantae > Streptophyta > Magnoliopsida > Poales > Poaceae > Zea > Zea luxurians. Next base: position 122,110,994 of record JAOPSE010000009.1, read on the forward strand.
GTGCACGGCAAGACGGTAATCCTCTCTGTCGTCGACCGCTTCAGCAAATACTGCCATTTCATCCCCCTAGCGCACCCATACACAGCGGAGTTTGTGGCACAGGCTTTCTTCACCGACATCATCCGCCTCCACGGGATACCGCAATCCATCGTCTCCGACCGCGACCCGCTGTTCACCTCGTCGTTCTGGAGCGAGCTGATGCACCTCATGGGCACCAAGCTCCTCATGTCGTTGGTGTTCCACCCGCAGACGGATGGCCAGACGGAGGCGGCCAACCGTGTCATCGTCATGTACTTGCGCTGCCTCACGGGGGATCGTCCTCGCCAGTGGCTTCGCTGGCTCCCCTGGGCGGAGTACGTCTACAACACGGCCTACCAGTTGTCCCTCCGTGACACCCCATTCTGGGTGGTCTACGACCATGATCCGCCCTCCATCTGCTCCTACGAGCCCGGCGACACAAGGGTGGCGACAGTGGCACAAGAAATGGAAGCACGGGAAGCCTTTCTGGCTGACGTCCGCTTCCGTCTCGAGCAGGCTCAGGCGGTCCAAAAGCTGCAGTACGATAAGCACCACCGGGAGGTCACATATGAGGTTGGGGACTGGGCATTCCTTCGCCTTCGCCAACGTGTGGCGGCGTCCCTGCCGTGAACCATCACTAGGAAGCTCATGCCTTGCTACGTGGGACCCTACCGCGTCACCGAGCTCATCAATGACGTGGCTGTTCGGCTAGAATTGTCGCCCGGCGCGCGCCTGCACGATGTGTTTCATGTCGGCGTGCTCCGGAAGTACGTGGGATCGCCACCCACCACACCACCGGCTCTGCCGCATCTACTCAATGGTGAGGTAGTGCCTGAGCCAGCAAGAATAGCGGGGGCTCGCTTGTCGCGTGGCGTGCTGCAAGTCCTCGTTCACTGGAGCGGCGAACCAGCTTCATCAGCCACCTGGGAGGAGTTCGACGACTTCCACGCCTGATTCCAGCCTTCCAGCTCGAGGACGAGCTGGTCTTCAACAAGGGGAGAGATGTCATGTACGGGCGCTCGTACGCCAGGCAGCGTCGCGCCCGTGATAGGCGCCACGCACAGGAGCGCGCAGATCGCCAGGAGCGTGATCTGGGAGGGCGTGCAGATCGCTAGGAGCGTGATCTGGGAGATCCACAGGAGCATATGGAAAGTAGTGGCTAGGAAGGAAAATAGGAGAATAGAAAGTAGAAGGAAGTAAAGGAGGAATTGATTAGTGATTGATTAGTGTTACTATGGTTAAGCTTGCCTAAAATAAAGGAGCGATTGGCTCCAGGATAGCAGGCCGATGGCTACATATGCGGCATAGGGAGACAGGAATAAAGGGAGCAAAGAAGTTATCTCTTCTCCACCTCTCTCTACCAACTAAGCCTACGGCTGTGGGGGATAACCACGCCGGAGAAGACGACGAACCGCGACTGCAACCTTCGTAGCCGAGGGCCCCCTGCTCTAGACGCCCAGGCCTTGACATCATACCAATAAGCAAAGAACATAGATATCCATCCTCTAGCTCCATGTACCACCGGATGCACGCCCGGAGCTTCTTGATGTAGCCTCACTCGCTCATATGATAAACTCTCCCCTGCAGAAATAGGACCAATTCAAGGACGCCCCAAGAAATCAGCAACAATAACGCATCGTCCGCAAATAAAGCGCTGGAACCCCACCTAGACATAGTTCTTACCTTCGTCCTTCATTTCCTCGCTTCGGGACAGATCAGGGAGGCTGGCACCACTACCTTTAACCAATGCACCGATACAGTGAAGGCACCCCTGGGCTTGATTCTCACATCTTAATTGCTAACCAAAATACCATTGATGAACAATGTGCTAGGGACGGACAACTGAGGACGTACCAAACCTGGCGTCGTTTTGTGAGGCCTCGTGCGCCTCGCTCTTTGGCAAGTTCATGAAACCAAGCCCCAACATAATGGTTTAAGGGATGCTGAAAGAGAAATAGGGTAAAACCTTTTCCTAAATGATTTTGGTGGTTGAATTGCCCAACACAAATAATTGGATTAACTAGTTTGCTCTAGATTATAAGTTCTACAGGTACCAAAGGTTCAACACAAACCAATAAAAAGTCCAAGATAGGGTTCAAAAAGAAAGAAGCAAAACCAACTGAAAGCTCCCCTGGTCTGGCGCACTGGACTGTCCGGTGTGCCACCAGACAGTGTCCGGTGCACCACTGGGCAGTGTCCGGTGCAGCAGGGAGATCAACTCTGAACTGCTCAGCTTTGGGTTTTTGGAGAGCCACTCCGCTATAATTCACCAGACTGTTCGGTGTAACACCGGACTGTCCGGTGTAACACCGGATTGTCTGGTGTGCCATGCGGAGCAACGGCTACTGCGCCAACGGTCGTCTGCAAAAGTGAACAGTGAACGCCACAGTGCGCGGACAGCACACGCAGAGTCAGAGCAGGCACCAAAAGGCGCACCGGACAGTGAACAATGACTGTCCGGTGCACCACCAGACTATCCGGTGGTCCCAGCTGTCAGAGCTCCAACGGTCGAACCCTAACGGTTGGGAGACGTGGCTGGCGCACCGGACAGTGTCTGGGGGCGCACCAAACTGTCCGGTGCGCCCATCGACAGACAGCCTCCCCAACGACCATTTTGGTGGTTGGGGCTATAAATACCCCCCAACCACCACACTTCAAGGCATCCAAGTTTTCAGCCATTGCATTCAATACAAGAGCTCTAGACTTCACTCCAAGACACAAACAAGAGATCAAATCCTCTCCCAAGTCCGGAATCACTCCAAACAATTAGTGACTAGTGAGAGAGATATTTGTGTTCATTTGAGTTCTTGTCGCTTGGATCGCTTTTCTTCTTCCCCATTCTTGTTCTTAACACCTTTGTAATCAAAGCAAGAGACAACAAGTTGTGGTGGTCCTTGTGGGGTCTAAGTGACCCAATTGATTGAGGAGAGAAGCTCACTCGGTCTAGGTGACCGTTTGAGAGAGGGAAAGGGTTGAAAGGGACCCGTTCTTTGTGACCACCTCAACGGGGAGTAGGTTTGCAAGAACTGAACCTCGGTAAAACAAATCACCGTGTCACACTCTTCATTTGCTTGTAAATTGTTTTTGCCCTCTCTTTCGGACTCGCTTTTATTTCTAACCCTAACCCTGCTTATAGATTGTGCTTAAAGTTTATAAATTTCAGATTTGCCTATTCACCCCCCCTCTAGGCGACTTTCAATTGGTATCAAAGCCGGTACTTCATTAGAGTCTAACCACTCGAAGTGATGTCGGGAGCATCCGCCAAGAGGGAGATCGGGACCGGCGGCGACAAGTTCGCAAGCTCGGGGAGAACCCATTCGAGGGAGTCCACCCACAAGCACAAGGAGGAATCCTCTTCCTCCATCAAGTCACAATGGAAAGGTGACAAGAAGAAGATGATGAACAAAGTGGTCTACTACGAGACTGACTCTTTGTCACCTTCCACCTCCGGCTCCGAATCGGCATCTGCCACTTCTAAGTGCCATGAGTGCAAGAAGTATAGTAAGATGCCCCTCTACTATCCTCGCATTTCAAAACGCACTCCATTACTTTTCGTCCCATTAGGCAAACCACCGGTTTTTGACGGTGAAGATTATTCTATGTGGAGTGATAAAATGAGGCATCACCTAACCTCACTCCACAAAAGCATATGGGATATTGTTGAGTATGGAGCGCAAGTACCGAAGGAAGGGAACAAGAATTACGATTCGGAGGAGGTCGACCAAATCCAGCACTTCAACTCCTAAGCCACTACTATACTCCTCGCCTCTCTAAGTCGAGAGGAGTATAATAAGGTGCAAGGGTTGAAGAGTGCCAAAGAGATTTGGGACGTGCTCAAGACCACGCATGAAGGAAATGAGGTGACCAAGATCACCAAGCGGGAAACGATCAAGGGGGAGCTCGGTCGATTCATGCTCAACCAAGGGGAGGAGCCACAAGCCATGTACAACCGGCTCAAGACCTTGGTGAATCAAGTGCGCAACCTCGGGAGCACAAAATGGGATGACCATGAAATGGTCAAGGTTATTCTAAGATCACTCATTTTTCTTAATCCTACACAAGTTCAATTAATTCGTGGTGATCCTAGATACAAGCTAATGTCTCCCGAGGAGGTTATAGGAAAGTTTGTGAGCTTTGAATTGATGATCAAAGGCTCCAAACAAATCATCGAGCGAGATGCCACCTCCACACCCGAGGTGCAACCCGTCGCATTCAAAGCGACGGAGGAGAAGAAAGAAGAGTCTACGTCAAGTAGGCTCCCCATCGACGCCTCCAAGCTCGACAATGAGGAGATGGCGCTAATCATCAAAAGCTTTCACCAAATCCTCAAGCAAAGGAGGGGGAAGCATTACAAGCCCTGCTCCAAGAAAGTTTGCTACAAGTGTGGTAAGCCCGGTCATTTTATTGCAAAATGTCCTATTTCAAGTGATACTGATAGGGGCGATGACAAGAGGGGAAAGAAGAAGGAGAAGAAGAGGTACTACAAGAAGAAGGGCGGCGATGCCCACGTTTGTCGGGAGTGGGACTCCGATGAGAGCTCCACCGACACCTCCTCCGACGAGGACGCCGCCAACATCGCCATCAACAAGGGTCTTCTCTTCCCCAACGTCGGCCACAAGTGCCTCATGGCAAAGGAAGGCAAAAAGAAGAAGGTAAAATCTAGAGCTTCCACTAAATATGAAACATCTAGTGATGAGGATAGCTCTAGTGATGATGAGGATGATTTGCTTACTCTTTTTGCCAGCCTAAACATGCAACAAAAGGAAAAATTGAATGAATTAATTAGTGCTATTCACGAGAAGGATGAACTCTTGGATAGCCAAGAGGACTTCCTTATTAAGGAAAACAAGAAGCATGTTAAGGTTAAAAATGCTTATGCTCAGGAAGTAGAAAAATGTGAAAAATTAACTAGTGAGCTTAGCATTTGCCATGACATTATTTCCAACCTTAGAAATGAGAATGCTAAATTAATTGCTAAGGTTGAAAAATTAAATGTTTGTGACGATTCTCTTGTCAAACTTAAAAATGATAATGCTAGTTTGATTGCTAAGATTGACAAGTTGAATGAATCTCTCTCTAGCCTTAAGATTGAGAATGATAAATTAATTTCTAAGGCTAAAGATTTAAATATTTGCAATGATTCTATTACCAATCTTAGAAATGAGAATGTCATGTTACATGCTAAGATTGATGAATTAAATGCTTGCAAACCCTCTACATCTACTGTTAGCCATGTTTCCATTTGTACTAGATGTAGAGACATTAATGTTGATGCTATGCATGATCACCTAGCTTTAATTAAACAACAAAATGATCACATAGCTCAACTTAGTGCTAAAATTAATGAGCATGAGATAGAAAATGAATAATTTAAATTTGCTAGAAGCATGCTCTATAGTGGGAGATGCCCTAGCGTTAAGGATGGCATTGGCTTCCAACAGGGAGGCAATGTCAAGCTTAATGCCCCTAAGAAATTGTCTAACTTTGTTAAGGGCAAAGCTCCCATGGCTCAGGATACGAGGGTTATATTTTATATCATGCTGGTTATCCCGAGCACAAAATTAGGAGAATTCATGCTAGGAAACATCATAATGTTTTACATTATGCTTTTATGTATAAAAATGAGGCTTCTAGCTCTAGGCAATCAACCCATGTTAAATTTCCTAAAAAGAAATCTCCTATTGCATCAAATGAACCCAGTGTTTCATTTAAGACTTTTGATGCTTCTTATGTGCTTACTAACAAATCAGGCAAAGTAGTTGCCAAATATGTTGGGGGCAAACACAAGGGCTCCAAGACTTGTGTTTGGGTACCCAAGGTGCTTGTTTCTAATGTGAAAGGACCTAAGACCGTTTGGGTACCTAAGAACAAGGCCTAAACTTGTTTTGTAGGTTTATGCATCCGGGGGCTCAAGTTGGATCATTGATAGCGGGTGCACAAACCACATGACAGGGGAGAAAAGGATGTTCTCCTCATATGAGAAAAACCAAAATCCCCAAAGAGCTATCACATTCAGGGATGGAAATCAAGGTTTGGTCAAAGGATTTGGTAAAATTGCTATATCACCTGACCATTCTATTTCCAATGTTTTACTTGTAGATTCTTTAGACTATAACTTGCTTTCAGTTTCTCAATCATGCAAAATGGGCTACAATTGTCTTTTTACGGATATAGGTGTTACTGTCTGTCACACCCGGTTTTGGAAGGCAAACCGAATGCGAACCATGTACGTGCCAGGATCAGAACTCACGTACACAGCAGTTACATAAATGAACATCAACGCACATTGCTCGAATAATAACATAAAGGAGTATTAACTTGTTACATCACAGAGTCATAGACATCCACATAGTCATCAACTTAACAGATAAATCAAAGTGCTAGCGAAACGCAGTAAAGATAAGGCCTTCACAGGTAGCTGACTGGGGGTTGCCGCCAACCCACACCTAGAATTCGTCGTAGTCTTGGAACTCCTGGAAGTCTCCTTCCACGGCTTCGCCTTCTCCCGAGCAGTGGTTACAATGTGGACAACCTAGTGTTTCGTGGTAAAGCAAGGATGAGTACACATCAACGTACTCAGCAAATGTCCCGTTTGGCTGAAGTGGACTAGATTTATGTGGGGTTAGGCTCAAGCAGTTGCTTTTAGTTGGTCAGGTATTTATCATTAGTAGAAGCCAGATTTTAGCATTAACCAACCCATGAACCATTTCCTCATCGAGGAACAACATCATCATATTCGAACCAAAACCATAACATAATCCTTGTATCTCGAACCATCTGTATCTCTAATCAAAGAGGATCCCAAGGCTGCTCTTAACCGTGAGCACGGCTGATATATCAGTTTCACTACCCTCTGCAGAGGTCGCACACTTTACCCATGAGTCATGATTCCCTTTCTGCCCGGGGAGAGCTAATCCCCATTGACCACTACCTAGGTGGTCCGGCAGGGTATCACTACGTAGCTTTTACAAAGATTCCCTAGAGATCATAGCTGCCCGTTAGGTTTCTCCAGTTTGATAAACACAGTACCCCTCCCCGCAGGAGAGTGACTAACAAAAGCAAAACGAAAGAACCTCGGCACTCAGCCTCGGCAGAGCAAGCACTGTGCCTGGACCCCATTGACGGCACGACGGCGAAGCAACTACACCTCTAGTTCCTCTAATTATTTAGCTAAGGGTGCCCCATTTCACCCTCATGGTTGCACTGTTATCCCGGGTGGTCTCTCAACGAACAGGTCCTTACGGAGAGGTACTCAGGAAACAGCCTGAGCCCCCTAGAGTATCACAAGATCATCAACATCATCAGGATAACAGTATCATAAATATTCACATCATGTTCATTGATTAAGTTAAGGCAGTAGCAGAATGCTAACCATAATAGCCCATAAGGTCATCAAGGATAAATTAAAATGTAAAGCTAGTCAATCCTTAGGTTTCAAGTAAGTAATGCGGGGTAGTAAGTTATAAATGAATAGGACATAATGGGTCAGAGGACACTTGCCTTCACCAAACTGTTGATCAGGAACTTCCTCTGCAACTTCCTCGGGAAACACAGACTGCTCGTTGTCTACGTAAAGTAATCATTCACACTATGCACTTGGGAAATAACAAACAAAAACAACATACCAAACATATGCAGCAAAGAGATCACAAGTTCATAGTAGAAAAGGGATAGGCACTCTGGTATTCTCTAGGTCTGGGGTAGAGGACTATACAAAGTGAGTCATTATCCACTAATCAGGTTCAAGTCAGTGGTGGGATTAAATCATTATCTGGTTTTAAGTTCCTAAACTTAGGTGTTTAAGTCCATAAACTTAAGTGCTCCAACTTTTATTAATGTCTACTATCTTTTATTTATCTCAAATAAGGTTCCAATAACCTTAATCCTATCCTAATGATTAACCATTAATTGCGACATGGAAACAGCAGGGAAACATTGCATAAACAGATAGATAATAATTTTATGAACATTTTGCAATTTGAAGCACCTAATTTGGAGTCCATATGGCAAAGTTATGAATTTTACAAGTTTAGGGGTTAAAAATATACCCTAAGGACCTATTTTGAATTAAATAAAAGGTCCGAGGACCTAACTGTAAGAAACCAGGGACGACAGGAGTAATTTCCAAAAACCAGGGGGTCTCTTTAAGAATTTGCGCGGGCGAAGGGGTATCGGACGCTAATAGCCGTTGGATCTCAGATCGACGGCCAGGATTAGATCCTGCGGGCGGGCGCGCGGGCGCGCGACGGCGTGAGCGGCTGACAGGCGGGGCCGGGCGGGCAGCGCGGGCGCGGCGGCTGACAGGCGGGGCCAGCGGGCAGCGCGGGCGCGGGCGACTGGCAGGCGGGGCCGGGCGGGCAGAGCGAGCGCGGGCGCGGCGACTGACAGGCGGGGCCCAGTTGGCAGGGAGGCGGGGCGCGGGAGAAACGGCTCTGGGCCGTTGGATCTTGGGCGGACGGCTAGGATTGGACTCGGCCTATTTAAAACGGGGTCGTCCGATCTGAGATGGACGGCGGGGATGGGATGGCTGGCTGCTGTCTCCTTCCCCAGCCAGCTGAGGCGGCGGCGCCCGTCCCCACGGCGGAGGAGCTCGCCGGAGACGAGGGGAGCGGGGGCCCTGCGGGTTCCCGGGGCGACCTGAGTGGCCGGGGAGGTTGGGGAGGGCACGGGAAACTCTCTGGTGGGGTCTGGGTCGGGGCAGGGGCACCGGAGGGGGGTGGTTCACGGCGGAGTGGCTCGGCGGCGGCGCTAAACAACTCCGGCGAGGAATTAAACGCGATAGAGAGCAAAACAAAGGTCAATAGGGGCGGGAGAGGTTCCTTACCTCAAGGCGAACTCCGGGAACTCCTCGGTGGCGACGGAGACGCGGCGACAGCCCGAGTCGACGGTGGCGGCTGCACGGAGGACGGCGGGTGAGCGCGGGCAGGGAGAAATAGGGAGGAGAAGGGAAAATTGGAGCGCGTTCCGGGTTGTGGACGTCGGGGCGGAGCTCACCGTGGCAATGGACACGGCGGGGCTCCAACGGCGGCCGGGAAACGAGCTCGGGCGGCGGCGGTTCGCGGCGATGGCGCTTTGGCGAGCGCGCAGCGAGGGGGAGGCGAGAGAGGGGTCGGCAGGTGCGCAAATGAGGGAGGGGGAGATGGCGAGTGGGGTTCGGGGCTCTAGTGGCCAAGGGCGGGGTTGGGGCGAGCCCCACGCGCGACGTGGGCGCGGAGAAGGCGGGCGCGCGCAGCTCGGGCGGGGGTTACGCGAGGACGAGAGAGCTGACAGCTCGGGCCCGCGGCGCAGAGAGAGAGGAGAAAGCGAGCGCGAGCGCGAGGAAAGCGGGGCTGACGGGCCGGGCCCGTGGACAGAGAGAGATAGAGGCGGGCGCGGGCGCGGGGAACGGTTGCCTGACGGGCGGGGCCCGCGACGCAGAGAGAGAGGAAGGCGGGCGCGGAGACGGCGGCCGCACCGACAAGCCGGGCCCGCGGGGCAGAGAGAGAAGAGGGGAGGGAGGGCGCGTGCGCGGGATGGGCCTGATGGGCCGAAAGGCCGAGGGGGGCGTGGGTTTGGGCTCTTTTCCCTTTTCTTTTTATTCTGGAATTTGCTTTCTCTTTTCTTTTTATTTTCTCCATTTGATTCAAATTCAAATAAGCCACAAATTCAAATTAGACCTTTTGAGAATTATGCACCAAACAAAAGTGAAATCCAGGGTTCAACATGATGCAACAATTCACACTCCCTTGGAGTTTGAGCTAATAAACTATAGTTATAAAATAATCACTCTTCTCCTATAGAAATGAGAAAGAAAAGGAAGTAACACCTGAATTTGTGAATATGAGCAAAGAAATTTTATACCCCCAAATTCAGGGTGTTACAAACCTACCCCCCTTAAAAGAATCTCGCCCCCGAGATTCAGGGTTGGTCAGCAAAGAGTTCAGGGTATTTGGCTTTCAGATCATCTTCTCGTTCCCAGGTTGCTTCTTCCTCCGAGTGGTGACCCCATCTGACTTTGCACATTCTGATGGTATTCCTCCGGGTGACTCTGTCTGCAAACTCCAGAATCTGCGTTGGCTTCTCTATGTATGTCAGATCCTCCTGGACTTCCATACCCTCCACTAGCAACTGTTCTTCTGGTACTCGCAGACACTTCTTCAATTGTGACACGTGGAACACATTGTGTACTGCCGACAAACTTTCTGGTAGGTCGAGTTGGTAAGCCACTTCTCCACGCTTTGTTTGAATCTGATATGGCCCAACGTACCGGGGTGCTAACTTGCCTTTAACTCCGAACCTTCTGACTCCCCTGATAGGTGACACCTTCAGATAGACGAAATCCCCCACTTCGAAACTCAGTTCTCTTCTCCTTCGGTCCGCATAGCTTCGCTGTCTTGACTGGGCTATCTTCAGATTCTCCCGAACCATTTTGATATTCTCTTCGGCTTCAAGCAAAATGTCGGAGCCAAACACCTGTCTCTCTCCAGGCTGGTCCCAATGCAGCGGAGTCCTACAACTCCGTCCATAGATTGCCTGAAACGGTGACATCTTCAAGCTGGCCTGGTAACTATTGTTATAGGAGAATTCTGCATAAGGTAACCTTTTGTCCCATCCTGACTTATCTTGCAACGCACAGGCTCTCAACATATCTTCTAGGATCTGGTTAGTTCTCTCAGTCTGACCGTCTGTCTGCGGGTGATAAGCCGAGCTGAAGTTCAAATGGGTGCCCAAAGCTTCTTGTAGCTGCTGCCAAAAATGAGAGGTGAACTGCGTTCCTCGATCTGACACTATCTTCTTCGGCACACCATGAAGGCAAACTATCCGTGACATGTATAACTCAGCTAACGTTGCTCCGGTATATGTGGTCTTCACAGGTATGAAATGGGCCACCTTTATTAAGCGGTCCACAACCACCCAGATGGAATCATAACCGGCCCGGGTACGAGGTAGGCCAACTATAAAATCCATCCCGATCTCATCCCACTTCCACTGAGGAATCCGCAATGGCTGCAACAATCCGGCGGGCCTTTGATGCTCTGCTTTGGTCCTTTGACAGCTATCACAGATGGCGACATATTCTGCGATTTCTCTTTTCATGCCATACCACCAAAACCTCCTTTTTAAATCCTGGTACATCTTTTCACTTCCCTTGTGTATGGAGTAGGCGGTCTCATGAGCTTCCTTTAGGATCAGCTCCCGAATAGGTTTGAGGTCGGGGACACACAATCGGTCCTTGAACCATATTACCCCCTCTTCATCCTCTCGAAAGTCTTTGCCTCTTCCTTCTAAGATTAGCTGCCGGATCTTGTTGATGCTTTCATCATCTTTCTGCCCTTCTTTGATCTCCCGCTCTAGGGTGGGCTCTAATTCCACTATTACTCCTTGCGTACTGTTCAGAAAACCAAGACTCAATCTGTCGAACTCCTTGGCTAACTCATATGGCATTGGGTACGTGACCATCATATTGACTTGACTCTTCCTGCTCAGAGCATCTGCAACAACATTGGCTTTGCCTGGATGGTAATGTATCTCCAACTCATAGTCTTTGATCAATTCCAACCATCTTCGCTGCCTCATGTTTCATTCTGACTGGGTGAATATGTACTTCAAACTTTTATGATCTGTGTAAATGTCGCACTTCTGCCCATACAGGTAATGTCTCCAGGTCTTCAAAGCATGAACTACTGCTGCCAACTCCAGGTCATGTGTGGGATAATTTTTCTCATGGATCTTTAGCTGTCGAGATGAATATGCTACAACTCTTCTTTCTTGCATTAGCACACATCCCAATCCGGTGTAAGAAGCATCGCAATACACTGAGAATGGCTTGTGAACATCAGGCAGGACTAACACCGGAGCTGTAGTCAATCTATTTTTCAGTTCTTCAAATGCTTCCTGACACTTTTGGGTCCACTTAAACTCAACTTTCTTCGCTAGTAACGCTGTCATTGGTCTAGCAATCTTTGAGAAGCCTTGGATGAAACGCCTGTAATACCCAGCCATTCCAATGAAGCTCTTGATCCCACGAACATCCCTTGGTGCTTTCCAGTTCAGGATATCTGCCACTTTCTTTGGATCCACTGCCAACCCATCTTGATTTATGATGTGACCCAGAAACAAGACTTCATGAATCCAGAACTCGCATTTGCTCAGCTTGGCATACAACTGATGCTCTCGAAGTCTTTGCAATACCATCTTCAAGTGCTCTACATGATCTTCCTCACTTCGAGAGTATATAAGAATATCATCGATAAACACTACCACAAACTTGTCCAGATAATCCATGAACACACTGTTCATCAGGTACATAAAGAAGGCTGGCGCATTTGTCAAACCAAAGGACATAACTGTGAATTCATATAACCCGTACTTGGTGATGAATGCCGTCTTTGGTATGTCCGAGGGTCGGATTCTGAGTTGATGGTAACCTGATCTCAGATCTATCTTCGAGAATACGCTGGCACCTCTGAGCTGGTCGAACAAATCTTCTATCCTGGGCAGGGGGTACTTGTTCTTGACAGTGACTTCATTCAAGGCTCTGTAATCTATGCACATCCTTTTGGTACCATCTTTCTTCTCTACAAACAACACCGGAGCGGCCCAAGGCGAGGTACTTGGTCTGATGTAACCCTTCTCTAACATCTCATCTATCTGCTTCTTGAGTTCCACCAATTCTGGTCCAGACACTCGGTAGGCTCTTTTGGAGATGGGGGCGGTACCAGGGATAAGCTCTATGGCAAACTCAACCTTTCTCTCGGGTGGCATGCCCGTTAGCTCCTCGGGGAATACGTCCGGAAAGTCCGACACAACCTTGATAGTCTCGAGCGGGTTGGGCTCCTTACTATCAACTGAGATCTGGTGGCAGACACCCTCCGCTGACTTAGGCATCCTTAGCTCGGCCACTACCTCTTCACCTGACGGGGACTTCAATGTTACGGTCCTCTTGTCACAGCTAACATTCGCTTCATACTTCATTAACCAATTCATCCCTAGAATAACATCTATCCCAGGGGTGTCTATTACTATTAGATCACTGGGGAACCCTATCCCCCTTATTTCCACCCTTATATTTGAGCATATTTTATCTGTTTGCACCTTGCCACCAACTGAATTAATCCTCATGGGCGGCATCATGGCCTCTACTGGGATGTTATGCAATTCTACCCAGGTTGCAGTGACAAATGAATGAGTTGCACCAGTATCAAATAGCACTTTCGTGGGATGAGATTCGATTGAGAACATACCTACTGCCACATCTGGTGCATCCTGGATCGCTTCGGCCTCCAAGTGGTTCACCTTTCCACGGTTGTACGCTTGGTTACGATTGCCTGCTGTCGGCTGCAGTACACCTTGCCTTGTTGGAGCATTGGGGTTGGTCTGTTGCTGCGCCGCCTTCTTCGGGCACTGCATCGCCCAGTGGCCTTGTTCTCCACAGTGGAAACATCCTCTGCCTCCTCCTTGTGCTGGGGCAGGAAGGCGAGGTGCCTGGTTGTTCTGCTTCTGATACTGATTACCTCCCTGCTGGCTGTGCTGACGATACTGCTGCTGCTGCTGCTGTGGGTACTGCCTCTGAAACTGCTGCTGATGCGGACGCTGGTTCTGATTCTGATATCCTTGTGGGTGACCGGGCCTGCCTTGCTGAGATGAACTGCCTGAGAAACGTGGACGGCTGATGCCTCCGGTCTGGGGTCCACTCATCTTGCGCTTCCGATCTTCCATATCTTTACGCTTCTTCTCAGTCATAACTGCCCTGTCGATCAGGTGCTGGAAGGTGGGGAAGGTGTGGTTCATCAGCTGGTAATGCAGGGGATCCACCAAACCCTTCATGAACCTGTACTGCCTTTTAGCATCAGTGTTGACATCCTCAGGTGCATAACGAGATAGCTGCAGAAACTTGTCTCTGTATTCACTAACAGACAGGGGTCCCTGCTTCAGAGCCAGAAACTCCTCCTTCTTCACGATCATCAGTCCCTCTGGCACATGGTACCTGCGGAAGCTCTCGCTGAATTCTTCCCAGGTGATGGCTTCGGGGTCAGCATGGGTGGCGAGGTAGGACTCCCACTAGGACTGGGCTGCTCCCCTTAGCTGACGGGGACCATACAGAACCTTCTCCCTGTCGTTGCATTGGGCGGTGCGCAGTTCCCTTTCCACTGCGTGCAGCCAGTCTTCTGCATCCATGGGGTCGGCAGAATGGGCGAAGGTAGGAGGGTGCCCTCTCATGAACTCACCACGCTTATCCCGTGGCATCTGGGGCATCTGCACTTGCAATTGGGGTTAAGGTTGCTGTTGAGCCTGCTGCATGGCTACCAGAGTCTGCCCAATGGCCTGCACTGCCTGAGTCTGCATCAAGAACATCTGCTCCACTGACATCGGGGGTGGCGGGGGAGGCTGCCTCTGTTGTTCCTCCTGCTGGTCATGCTGCTCTTGCTGAGCACGCCTGTTGCATCGGCGCCTGTTGTCAGACATCTGTGGAAGACATTCATACATCAGCGTCGATCTTACAATCCTCCAGCATAAGAAAAGAGAATACATAATTCTTCATGACACTGAGTGAACAAAGAGCTTCACTGATCCCCATTACGATTCAACACAGCTTCTCAGATAAGAAGGAAAGTAGAAGTAAATGGCTTCCCAACTAAATAACTGACTTTATTAACATTATAGCTAGGCCAAACTGCAGGAGAAACCCACAGGTTGGCAACAGTCATTACAAAGATTCAAATCCAGCACAAGTTCATCATAACAAGCATGCAAGCAACTGATAAGCAAACTAAGCTAATTGGAAACAACTGGTAAGCAAACTAAACTAACTATCTAAGACTGAGACATCTGACTTAAAATTTATTACAAACTTCGACGCTAACGATCTAAGGATCCAGATCTATCCTGGTCTTACAGGCAGGGGAACCATAAGTGTGGTGACCACGTGGCGGCGAGCGATATGGGTGCTGAGTCCCAACAGGAGCGGGAGAACCACCCTCCTGGTGATGGCGCTCTGCCAGCTCAGCACGCAACTCCGCAATCTCCGTTCGAGCTCTGCTCAGCTCGTCCAGAGAGTGATCCAGCTCAGTGTTAAGCACTGCGACTAGGTTGACTGTGCTGCTCAACCTAGGGTTAGCCTCACCAACAGGTGAGACAACCACACTCTCTGTGCTGCCAGTAGGGCGGCGGGGGTAGTACCGAAGGTTAAGACCGTCGGCCACGCCACCGAACAAAGAACAGTACTGGGAGAGTGCACGTCGTGCTGCATCCTGCATAGCCGCCTCTGCAGTGTCCCTCTCGGAGATGGAATAGTGCTCCGAAACGGCCTCTGCACCCCGGAGGTCATCCTCCGGACGGCGAACTAGGCAGGTAGCCTCCCAGCGGTCCGGGTACCTCCCGCGACTGTGCTGGTAGACTACACAATGATACTCGATCGACCAGGTGTGCCGGTCGAAAGCCTGGCGCAACAAGGTGTCGAGTGCGTCGTGGAAGTGACAACCGCGAGCGGCGTCACGGGTGATGGGTCGGGCGACCCATCCTTCCGCCTCCTGCGGCTCAGAAGACTCCGTGCTGTGGTCTGAGTCGTCGTCGTCGGGGTCTCCTCCAGGACCTCCTCCAGTAGCTCCTCCAACAGCCGAGGCGTCCCGCGGTGGTGCAGGGGGCGCCTCCAGCTGGGCAACAGAGGAGCGGGGCCTCACAGACTCCACCTTTGGCTGGGATGAGGAGGAAGAGCCCTGCTGCTCTCTGTGCTGGCGCCGGCGTTCCTGCTCCTCACGCAGGCGGTGGTGCAGCCTCTCCAGGTGACTCGACTGACCGGACACGGTGCGGTGCAGAGGACGCTCCGCAAGTCGAGACGGCAGGAAAGGAATCACCGACTTACGTGCAGTGTGTCTAAGACGAGCCATCTACAAAAGACACCGTAAGCATAAGAGTAAGAGCAGAACTAATATGACAAGTGAATAAACCATAGACAGAACAAGATAAAAATTTTAACAAGGTATAATATAGTATATATATATGTAGTAAAACATAGGGTGGGTCGAGGTGACCGACTTTTGAAGTAACATCAGAGGTCAAGGTGAGGGGGGGAGGTCAATAGTCCTTAGTACGACCAGTGCTACTCTAGGTCAGCGGTCCTACAGTCAACACGACTTTGATACCACTTATGTCACACCCGGTTTTGGAAGGCAAACCGAATGCGAACCATGTACGTGCCAGGATCAGAACTCACGTACACAGCAGTTACATAAATGAACATCAACGCACATTGCTCGAATAATAACATAAAGGAGTATTAACTTGTTACATCACAGAGTCATAGACATCCACATAGTCATCAACTTAACAGATAAATCAAAGTGCTAGCGAAACGCAGTAAAGATAAGGCCTTCACAGGCAGCTGACTGGGGGTTGCCGCCAACCCACACCTAGAATTCGTCGTAGTCTTGGAACTCCTGGAAGTCTCCTTCCACGGCTTCGCCTTCTCCCGAGCAGTGGTTACAATGCGGACAACCTGGTGTTTTGTGGTAAAGCAAGGATGAGTACACATCAACGTACTCAGCAAATGTCCCGTTTGGCTGAAGTGGACTAGCTTTATGTGGGGTTAGGCTCAAGCAGTTGCTTTTAGTTGGTCAGGTATTTATCATTAGTAGAAGCCAGATTTTAGCATTAACCAACCCATGAACCATTTCCTCATCGAGGAACAACATCATCATATTCGAACCAAAACCATAACATAATCCTTGTATCTCGAACCATCTGTATCTCTAATCAAAGAGGATCCCAAGGCTGCTCTTAACCGTGAGCACGGCTGATATATCAGTTTCACTACCCTCTGCAGAGGTCGCACACTTTACCCATGAGTCATGATTCCCTTTCTGCCCGGGGAGAGCTAATCCCCATTGACCACTACCTAGGTGGTCCGGCAGGGTATCACTACGTAGCTTTTACAAAGATTCCCTAGAGATCATAGCTGCCCGTTAGGTTTCTCCAGTTTGATAAACACAGTACCCCTCCCCGCAGGAGAGTGACTAACAAAAGCAAAACGAAAGAACCTCGGCACTCAGCCTCGGCAGAGCAAGCACTGTGCCTGGACCCCATTGACGGCACGACGGCAAAGCAACTACACCTCTAGTTCCTCTAATTATTTAGCTAAGGGTGCCCCATTTCACCCTCATGGTTGCACTGTTATCCCGGGTGGTCTCTCAACGAACAGGTCCTTACGGAGAGGTACTCAGGAAACAGCCTGAGCCCCCTAGAGTATCACAAGATCATCAACATCATCAGGATAACAGTATCATAAATATTCACATCATGTTCATTGATTAAGTTAAGGCAGTAGCAGAATGCTAACCATAATAGCCCATAAGGTCATCAAGGATAAAGTAAAATGTAAAGCTAGTCAATCCTTAGGTTTCAAGTAAGTAATGCGGGGTAGTAAGTTATAAATGAATAGGACATAATGGGTCAGAGGACACTTGCCTTCACCAAACTGTTGATCAGGAACTTCCTCTGCAACTTCCTCGGGAAACACAGACTGCTCGTTGTCTACGTAAAGTAATCATTCACACTATGCACTTGGGAAATAACAAACAAAAACAACATACCAAACATATGCAGCAAAGAGATCACAAGTTCATAGTAGAAAAGGGATAGGCACTCTGGTATTTTCTAGGTCTGGGGTAGAGGACTATACAAAGTGAGTCATTATCCACTAATCAGGTTCAAGTCAGTGGTGGGATTAAATCATTATCTGGTTTTAAGTTCCTAAACTTAGGTGTTTAAGTCCATAAACTTAAGTGCTCCAACTTTTATTAAAGTCTACTATCTTTTATTTATCTCAAATAAGGTTCCAATAACCTTAATCCTATCCTAATGATTAACCATTAATTGGGACATGGAAACAGCAGGGAAACATTGCATAAACAGATAGATAATAATTTTATGAACATTTTGCAATTTGAAGCACCTAATTTGGAGTCCATATGGCAAAGTTATGAATTTTACAAGTTTAGGGGTTAAAAATATACCCTAAGGACCTATTTTGAATTAAATAAAAGGTCCGAGGACCTAACTGTAAGAAACCAGGGACGGCGGGCGTAATTTCCAGAAACCAGGGGGTCTCTTTAAGAATTTGCGCGGGCGAAGGGGTATCAGACGCTAATAGCCGTTGGATCTCAGATCGACGGCCAGGATTAGATCCTGCGGGCGGGCGCGCGGGCGCGCGACGGCGTGAGCGGCTGACAGGCGGGGCCGGGCGGGCAGCGCGGGCGCGGCGGCTGACAGGCGGGGCCAGCGGGCAGCGCGGGCGCGGGCGACTGGCAGGCGGGGCCGGGCGGGCAGAGCGAGCGCGGGCGCGGCGACTGACAGGCGGGGCCCAGTTGGCAGGGAGGCGGGGCGCGGGAGAAACGGCTCTGGGCCGTTGGATCTTGGGCGGACGGCTAGGATTGGACTCGGCCTATTTAAAACAGGGTCGTCCGATCTGAGATGGACGGCGGGGATGGGATGGCTGGCTGCTGTCTCCTTCCCCAGCCAGCTGAGGCGGCGGCGCCCGTCCCCGCGGCGGAGGAGCTCGCCGGAGACGAGGGGAGCGGGGGCCCTGCGGGTTCCCGGGGCGACCTGAGTGGCCGGGGAGGTTGGGGAGGGCACGAGAAACTCTCTGGTGGGGTCTGGGTCGGGGCAGGGGCACCGGAGGGGGGTGGTTCACGGCGGAGTGGCTCGGCGGCGGCGCTAAACAACTCCGGCGAGGAATTAAACACGATAGAGAGCAAAACAAAGGTCAATAGGGGCGGGAGAGGTTCCTTACCTCAAGGCGAACTCCGGGAACTCCTCGGTGGCGACGGAGACGCGGCGACAGCCCGAGTCGACGGTGGTGGCTGCACGGAGGACGGCGGGTGAGCGCGGGCAGGGAGAAATAGGGAGGGGAAGGGGAAATAGGAGCGCGTTCCGGGTTGTGGACGTCGGGGCGGAGCTCACCGTGGCAATGGACATGGCGGGGCTCCAACGGCGGCCGGGAAACGAGCTCGGGCGGCGGCGGTTCGCGGCGATGGCGCTTTGGCGAGCGCGCAGCAAGGGGGAGGCGAGAGAGGGGTCGATAGGTGCGCAAATGAGGGAGGGGGAGATGGCGAGTGGGGTTCGGGGCTCTAGTGGCCAAGGGCGGGGTTGGGGCGAGCCCCACGCGCGACGTGGGCGCGGAGAAGGCGGGCGCGCGCAGCTCGGGCGGCGGTTACGCGAGGACGAGAGAGCTGACAGCTCGGGCCCGCGGCGCAGAGAGAGAGGAGAAAGCGAGCGCGAGCGCGAGGAAAGCGGGGCTGACGGGCCGGGCCCGCGGACAGAGAGAGATAGAGGCGGGCGCGGGCGCGGGGAACGGTTGCCTGACGGGCGGGGCCCGCGACGCAGAGAGAGAGGAAGGCGGGCACGGAGACGGCGGCCGCGCCGACAAGCCGGGCCCGCGGCGCAGAGAGAGAAGAGGGGAGGGAGGGCGCGCGCGCGGGATGGGCCTGATGGGCCGAAAGGCCGAGGGGGGCGTGGGTTTGGGCTCTTTTCCCTTTTCTTTTTATTCTGGAATTTGCTTTCTCTTTTCTTTTTATTTTCTCCATTTGATTCAAATTCAAATAAGCCACAAATTCAAATTAGACCTTTTGAGAATTATGCACCAAACAAAAGTGAAATCCAGGGTTCAACATGATGCAACAATTCACACTCCCTTGGAGTTTGAGCTAATAAACTATAGTTATAAAATAATCACTCTTCTCCTATAGAAATGAGAAAGAAAAGATTAGGGAAGGATGAGAAAAAGGAAGTAACACCTGAATTTGTGAATATGAGCAAAGAAATTTTATACCCCCAAATTCAGGGTGTTACACTGTCTTTAGAAGAAGTGATGATTCAGTAGCATTTAAGGGAGTATTAGAGGGTCAGCTATACTTAGTTGATTTTAATAGAGCTGAACTCGATACTTGCTTAATTGCTAAGACTAATATGGGTTGGCTCTGGCATCGCCGACTAGCCCATGTTGGGATGAAGAATCTTCACAAGCTTCTAAAGGGAGAGCATATTTTGGGACTAACAAATGTTCATTTTGAGAAAGATAGGGTTTGTAGCGCATGTCAAGTAGGGAAGCAAGTTGGTGTTCATCATCCACACAAGAACATCATGACGACTGACAGGCCGCTTGAGCTACTCCACATGGATCTATTCGGCCCGATCGCTTACATAAGCATCAACAGGAGTAAGTATTGTCTTGTACTTGTGGATGATTATTCTCGCTTCACTTGGGTGTTCTTTTTGCAAGATAAATCTCAAAACCAAGAGACCTTAAAGGGATTCTTGAGACAGGCTCAAAATGAGTTCGGCTTAAGGATCAAAAAGATTAGAAGCGACAATGGGACGGAGTTCAAGAACTCACAAATAGAAGGCTTTCTTGAGGATGAGGGCATCAAGCATGAGTTCTCTTCTCCCTACACACCTCAACAAAATGGTGTAGTGGAGAGGAAGAATAGATTTCTACTGGACATGGCGAGGACCATGCTTGATGAGTACAAGACTTCGGACCGGTTTTGGGCGGAAGCAATCAACACCGCTTGCTACGCCATCAACCGTCTCTACCTTCACCGAATCCTCAAGAAGACATCATATGAACTCCTAACCGGTAAAAAGCCCAATGTTTCATATTTTAGTCTTTGGTAGCCAATGTTTTATTCTTGTTAAAAGAGGTAGAAAATCTAAATTTGCTCCTAAGGTTGTAGAAGGCTTTTTACTAGGATATGATTCAAACACAAGGGCATACAGAGTCTTTAACAAGTCCACTGGACTAGTTGAAGTTTTTTGTGACATTGTGTTTGAGGAGACTAATGGCTCTCAAGTAGAGCAAGTTGATCTTGATGAATTAGATGATGAAGAGGCTCCATGCGTCGTGCTAAGGAACATGTCCACTGGGGATGTGTGTCCTAAGGAATCCGAAGAGCTTTCACAAGCACAAGATCAACTGTCATCTTCCAT
This sequence comes from Zea luxurians, assembly GCA_029449295.1. Taxonomy (NCBI): domain Eukaryota; kingdom Viridiplantae; phylum Streptophyta; class Magnoliopsida; order Poales; family Poaceae; genus Zea; species Zea luxurians. The sequence continues at coordinate 122,131,973 of JAOPSE010000009.1, forward strand.
GCAAGCATCTCCACCAACTCAAGATGAGGATCAAGCTCAAGGTGATGAAAATGAGGATCAAGAGGATGAGCCACCTCAAGAGGAGGACAATGATCAAGTGGGAGACGCCAATGATCAAGACAAGGAAGATGATCAGGGTCCAAGACCGCCTCACCCAAGAGTCCACCAAGCGATACAATGAGATCACCCCATGAACTCCATCCTCGGTGATATTCATAAGGGGGTAACCACTCGATCTCGTGTCGCTCATTTTTGTGAACATTACTCTTTTGTGTCTTCTATTGAGCCATACAGGGTGGAAGATGCATTAAGAGACTCGGATTGGGTGTTGGCAATGCAAGAGGAACTCAACAACTTCACAAGGAATGAGGTATGGCATTTAGTTCCACGTCCTAATCAAAATGTTGTAGGAACCAAGTGGGTCTTCCGCAACAAGCAAGATGAGCATGATGTGGTTACAAGGAACAAAGCCTGACTTGTAGCCAAGGGATATTCACAAGTCAAAGGTTTGGAATTCGGTGAAACCTATGCACCCGTAGCTAGGCTTGAGTCAATTCATATATTACTTGCCTATGCTACTTACCATGGCTTTAAGCTTTACCAAATGGACGTGAAAAGTGCCTTCCTCAATGGACCAATCATGGAGGAGGTCTATGTTGAGCAACCTCCCGGCTTTGAAGATAGTGAGTACCCTAACCATGTGTATAAACTCTCTAAGGCGCTTTATGGGCTCAAGCAAGCCCCAAGAGCATGGTATGAATGCCTAAGAGATTTCCTTATCACTAATGGCTTCAAAGTCGGCAAAGCCGATCCTACACTCTTTACTAAAACAATTGCAAATGATTTGTTTGTATGCCAAATTTATGTTGATGATATCATATTTGGGTCTACTAACAAATCTACTTGTGAAGAGTTTAGTAGGATAATGGTACAAAAATTCGAGATGTCTATGATGGGGGAGTTGAAGTATTTCCTAGGATTTCAAGTCAAGCAACTCCAAGAGGGCACCTTCATCAGCCAAACTAAGTACTTTCAAGACATACTCACCAAATTTGGAATGAAGGATGCCAAGCCCATCAAGACACCCATGGGAACCAATGGGCATCTCGACCTCGACACGGGAGGTAAATCTGTAGATCAAAAGATATACCAGTCGATGATAGGATCTTTACTCTATTTATGTGCATCTCGACCGGATATTATACTTTCCGTATGCATGTGTGCAAGATTCCAAGCTGATCCTAAGGAAGTTCACCTTAGGGCCGTGAAAAGAATCTTGAGATATTTAGTTCATACACCTAAGTTTGGACTTTGGTACCCCAAGGGATCCACCTTTGATTTAATAGGTTATTCAGATGTTGATTGGGCAGGGTGTAAAATTGATAGAAAGAGCACATCAGGGACTTGTCAGTTCTTGGGAAGATCCCTGGTGTCTTGGGCTTCAAAGAAACAAAATTCAGTAGCTCTTTCTACCGTCGAAGCCGAGTACATTGCCGCAGGCCATTGTTGCGCGCAATTACTTTGGATGAGGCAAACCCTTAGGGACTATGGCTACAAATTAACCAAAGTCCCTCTCCTATGTGATAATGAGAGTGCAATCCACATGGCGGATAATCCCATTGAGCACAGCCGCACTAAGCACATAGCCATTCGGTATCACTTTTTGAGGGATCATCAACAAAGGGGGATATCGAGTGTAACACCCTAGGTGTTACCCAAGGCCCTGGCTCAATGCAAGCACTCATGACCTGTTATCACATGTGTTTAAGTAAAGGAGGAAGAGCACCAAAACTTTGGAAAACATGGATTAACTAAGAAATGTTCATGACAAAAGCATTACCCAAACATTTTGGGCAATTATCACCTTGGGCAAGAGAAGATTAAACCCTAGACCCTTCTTGAGCCCTTAGCTCCCAAAACCCTGGATTAAGGGAAAGGTTAAGCAAATGCACAAGTCATGAGTTAACCCTTAACCAAAGTTTAAGTACACAAATATATCTACAAAATACAGAGGGGAAACATTACAAAAAGGCCCCTTAAAGACCCCAAATCCATTCTTTAAGTAGGGAGCACACTAGAGCTCTCCACTTTTCTCTAAGTCCAAAATCAACCCTAAGCTAAAGATCAGAAGTGTTCACCTAGTTAATGGCGCCAAAACCACTTGGTCTGAGTATCAAAAAGGAGCCAAACTACCTAAGGAACCCACTAGAAAAATTTGGATCCAAGCCAAAACTGTTTGACATGATTTGACATCCCTTTTGTCTTGGGGTGAACAGTGTGACAACCCCGATTTGGCGTCCGCATATCTCCCAAGCCAGGGCATATCTCCCCTTAGAACTCACATGAACTAGGTAGCCCTAGGTGCAGGGAAGAGATCTCACAAAAGTCTTATGGCAAGATTTGCACGTTTGGCTGCTCAGTAGGCGCAAGAACAGGGGCAGAATAACACAGCCACGTGTTCGACGCGCCCTGGCATCGCAAGAGCACGCCCCGGCGCTCGACCCCGCGCGCACCGCGCCGTGCCAAGTCGAATCCGTGCCCCCGCCCGCGCTCGCGCCTATAAAGCCAGCCAAGGCTTCAACCGTACGCCCCTGCTCGCTCTCAACCTCACCGGAGCGCCAGATCACCGGCGTTTGCTCTGTGCACGGCGTGCCAGCGGCCGCCCGAGACCCGACCACCATAGACCGGCCAACCGAGCCATTCCCCGCCCCGTCCGACCCTCGAGAGAGTCTCCTCGTGTCCTGGTGAAGCTCCCAGAGCCAGGAATCGAGCTCTGCCTCGCTGGAGACACCGATTCAGCGTCGCCGGACTTCACCCGACCGCCGACGAACGTAGACCGAGCTCCACGGTGAGTCTTTCTTTGATTCCTTGCACGGGTAGACTCTTTAACACCCCGTGAAGCTCCCTGTGCCCTTGGATTGAACCCTACCGCTGTGAGCAGGCCGGAACACACGCCGCCGACGAGCCCAACCGCCTACGCACGTGGCCCGACCGATTCCGGGCATCACCGACGACGAGCCATACCTCGATGTGACCGCAAGGACTTCCCCGAGCTGACCCCGTCCTTAGCCAAACCTCCCTTGCCACCGGTAAGCCGTGCCGCCCTGTTTACTTCTGCGGGTACTGTTTAAAAGAGGGGAGGGACCTCGGGGAAGAAGGAAAACAAGTCAGAGGGGTTTTCGAATGGTCAGAGACTCAGGTGAATAGTTGCGCAGGGGCTTAAGTTAAAGGATTGTTTTAGGAAAAGCTCAGGGTCCTCGGTGTAAACTAGTTTTTCATAAAACCTTTTAAACCTTATTCATTTAAATGTAAACAGTGTCGGTGTTTTGGGTCCGACCGCACACCCGGGGTTGCCCCTCAAGGTGTTTTAGAAGTAGGACGGTGTCGACAACTGTAGCAAAATGGTTCGTGCAGATCGCACGAGAGACAGTGGACGAGGTTTACAGGTTCAGGCCGCTTAGAGATGCGTAACACCCTACGTCCTGGTGAGTATGCTTGGTGAATGTGGTTACAAGAGAGCTCTCTGGATTGAGAATACAGAGAGTTGATGTGGATGGCTAAGTAAAGTGTCGATCGTTCTGAAGGGGTGCCCCCTAGGCCTTATATACTCGACCGTGGGACAGTACACGTGGATAAGATAGGAACAAGTAGCTAAAAAATAGTGAATCTCTTGAGATTATCCCCACGTAACCCTCGCCGACTTATCCTCGCGTGGCTTCGTTGCATGGAGGCTCCAGCGCGGGAAAGTCGGATCTCTGTTGCGGTCACTCGCTCGATGCCCCGGGCCATCCGGGCTTGTATCAATCCGGCTTCATGTCGTTCCGCTTCGCTGGTTGTTTCTCCCTAGGCCCACGAAAGAATGACCTTACGACTTATTGGGCCCTTGGGCCTTTCGTGAGGTCCTTTACTCTTTTAGTGGACCCGGGGGATACCTATCCCCCACAAGCCCCCGATCTTTGGGTTAATTTAGAGGTAATCAACCCGAAGATCCCAGGTCCAGCTTGCAGGTAATTTAAAGAAAGATGGCTTCCTATTTGTCTTCTCCTGCTCCGATCACTCGTCGACCAAAGCCTAGTTTCGTGTCTGTGCCTTAGAGGTCGGCATTCCAATTTGTAGGATTCTGAACTTCATTGGGGGCACCAGAGGTGCACCCAATGGGTGTAGCCCCCGAGCTTCGAGTAGATTTTAGAAAATAATCTACTCGAAGGTCTTTAGTAGGGATTATTTCCATTTGTGTTCCTTCATTTTGGTTGAGGGTTGGCTTCTTTAATCTAGTCCCATGCTTTAGAAATCGGCTCTATCTCAACTTGGAATGATAATCCATGGGGTGCACCGGAGGTGCACCCAATGGGTGTAGCCCCCGAGCTTCGAGTGGATTTTTGAGGATAATTCACTCGAAGGTCTTCTTTTTATGTCCTTTTGCTGAAGATTATCCTTTCTGCCTGTAAAAAAGTTGGCATGATGTCATCCGCGCCATGTCATCAATATTATGCTTCAGAGGTCAGCATGTATTTTGTCTTTATCAGCCTAGTTCACAATCCATCCATATCTTGCTAGGTAATGCAATTTATTTGCTCTGTGACTGATTGGACATTTGATAGACGTTCTCTGTCTAGTCTCCAAGTCGTGTCTGTCGACCATATTCTGCACTCTACTGGCTATATTTGGCTTCCCTCTAACCCTCGCTGATATCTCATTTTTGTCTTGAGGCATTCACTGCGTGTCCTGCACAGATGTGACCATTTTGAAAAAATATACTGATAATTCCTGGGCGTCCCCCCCCAATGGGTGTGGGCGAGGGATGGCTTGGTACGCTGAGTGTTTTAGCCGACTGCTTCTGAGTAGTAATGTGATGGGACGGCAATTGTAATCATATCCTTTGCGCTGTTGACTGGAGTCCCAATGGGTGTAGTGTTGCATGAAACTGCGTCAGCCGCCTGACGTGTCTCCAGACGGGTGGAAGTGCTTATTGAATGCTTTGCGACTGTTCAGTGACCGCGGTTGGAGGTGAGCGGTTGCCTTTCCCTTCTATAAATAACGTTGTTGCCCCTCTGGTTTTTTCACATCTCTTCGCTGTTCTTTACTGCTTCCTTCTCTTCTCTCCCGTCTGCTTCCGCCATGGGCAAGAGCAACAAGCGCAAGCGCGAACCGACTCCTCCATCGGAGGATTTCGGTGACTCGGAATACTCTGAGGAGGAGTTCTCCTCCGAGTCCGAGGGATCTCCGGCTCCCGTCTCTCCCCCAGCGTCGTCCGATGACTCAGACGACTCCCAGGGGATAGCCGCGGAAGTCTGGACATACATCCGGGCCGTCGAGCGCTCCGGGCTCGAGGGCTCGGATGAGTCGGAGTACTCCTCGGATGAGGAGGACTCGGACGGCGGCGGCGAGGATGAGGACGACGACGACGACGACGGCGACGACGGTGGCGACGGCGACGGCAGCGACAGCGGCAGGGGCAGCGGCGACGGCGGCAGGGACGGTGACGGCGGCGGCAGCAGGGGCAGCACCAAAGGCGGCAGCAGCAAGGGCAGCACCAAGGGCGGCGGCGGCGGCAGGGGCAGTGCCAGTGGCTAGACGCCACTGGTCTTCTTAGATATTAGTATAGTATAGTATAGTTAGAATAATGTAGTAGTAATGTAGAGTAGTATAGCGTAGTGTAGTAGTAGTAATGTAATGTAGTAACAGTAGGGGAGTATCAACTCGCGAAGAGTTGATTTGTAAGTTTATTAACTTCCCTTTGAATGAAAGAATGACGTTTGGCTTCTCTTTTGATGACTTCCCCGTTTACTTTTGAATGTAATTTCTTTGAAAAAAGTAAGCGAAGTGCTCGAGCATTGAACTGATGCTTTCTGAAATGGTTGCCGAGTAACTTTGTAAATGGTGTCAGCGCTTGTAGAAGTAATTGCCGAGTGACTGAATGTGATATCAATGTTTTAGAAACAACGCCGAATGACTGGAGGTCGGCTTCGGCATTTTAGAGGTAATGCCAAGCAACTGAACTTGAAAACGGCGTTTTAGAAACAACACCGAGTGACAGCAGGTCGATGTCGGCATTTTAGAAGTAATGCCGAGCAACTGAGTACTAAAACAGCGTTTTAGAAGCAACGCCGAGTGACGGCGGGTCGACGTCGGCATTTTAGAAGTAATGCCGAGCGACTGAATACGAAAACAGCGTTTTAGAAGCAACGCCGAGTGACGGCAGGTCGACGTCGGCATTTTAGAAGTAATGCCGAGCGACTGAATACGAAAACAGCGTTTTAGAAGCAACGCCGAGTGACGGCAGGTCGACGTCGGCATTTTAGAAGTAATGCCGAGCGACTGAATACGAAAACAGCGTTTTAGAAGCAACGCCGAGTGACGGCAGGCCGCCCGAGCCACTTTGAGGATGGTGGCCGAGTGATGAGGTGGCGCATCGGTGTTCTGGGGATAACTGCCGGGTGACCACGTGGCACGCTGGTTTTGGAAATAACCGCCGGGTGATGACTGGGCACTTTTTGAAACGGTATCTGGCTCGAGAATATCCCATAAGAGCTGCGCTTTTAGCCGCCTTTGCTTTCCGTGCCCTAGTTCTTGCATTCCCGCTTCCGAATCCTCTCTGCCGCTCGCCTCCACTCTGCTCGCTGGTAGAATCGAGATGGCGCCCAAGAGGAAGACCGCGAGCTCGTCCGCTGTGGTGATTCCTCCAATCGATCCCAATAGCCAGTTGCCTTTTGCAGGTAACCACATGTCCATCGGGGTTCTTCCACCTCGTGTCCATCGGGGTTCTTCCTCCGCGGGAACTCTGTTCTTGGCGGATTTGCCACGGGACTACTGTCCCGACAGAGGATACCCACGAGTCTGTAGTTTACGCTCCTTTTCTTCTCCGCGGCCTTGGCCTTCCCATCTCTCCCTTTTTCCGTGGTCTCCTTGATTTTTACCACATTAACCTAACCCATCTGAACCCTAACTCAATTCTGCAAATCTCCATCTTCGTTCACTTATGCGAAGCCTTTCTTGGCGTGCTGCCGCATTTCGGCTTATGGAAATACCTGTATCATTGTCGCCCTGGGATGGCCGGGGGACAACATCAGTTGGTCGGGGGTGCCAGTTTGGAGATGCGCCGGGGACGGAAGACTGAATATCTTGAGATTCCCCTTAAAGACAACATTAAGGGATGGCGTCTAGAGTGGTTCATAGTTGATAATTATGGAAATTCTCTCCCCCCCGGTCGGGAAGACAGCCAGACGTTCGCACCCCAAGCTGGACCGAGTCTCCCACAGATGAGGAGGTAGCTGAAGCGGGTGTGTTGCTAGCTGAAGTTGGACTGCTGAAAGAGAGAGGTCTAACTGCTGAAGCTGTGGTTGCTGACTTCGTTTTCAAGAACATTCAGCCACTGAAAGATAGGGTCCACCCAGCTTATCTGTATCGAGGGCTAGCCGACTCAACTCGGGTTACCAACAGAAAAATCCCTTCTGCAGACTTGGTGAGCCGACTGGAAATGATTCTCAAGGGCAAGGTGTCCAATGTTGGTGCTCCGGTGGCGTACTCGGCCTGGAACTTGCCTCCTGCCAAGGCCTTCACCCTTTTCGTGTCAAATCCACCTGCGACTGATGGCAATTTGGGCCTTAGAGCGCGACCCTCTGCTGAAGAAGTCAATGCTTTGGTTGCTTCGCTTGGGGAGATTCCTGATGACGAACAGCAAGTCTATTTTGAGGTGCCCCTGAACCCTAGTGATGCAGATATAAATGCCATGCTTGATCTGCTAACTGAGGATTCTTCCGACGCTGCTCCTGCTGGTACGTTAGCAGTAGTGCCCCTCCCAGAGGTTGATACAACTTCGGATGTTCAGAAACCTGTCAGTACTCGCCCGAGGCGCCCTAGCCGAACCAATCAGCCTGAGCCTTCCGCTGATGAGCAAAAGAAGAAAAGAAGACGTATCCGGCGAGTATCCAGTTTTGATGAAGACGCTGGTACTTCAGTTCCTACTGCTGAAGAAACGCCTGCGACTGGACTTACTGGCACTGATCCCAATGGGTGTACCCAAACTGCTACCAATCCTAATGTGGGCGCTCCACCTGTTGCTGACCCCAATGGGTGTGCTGCTTGTGTTGTCGGTGTGGATGACGAGGGGGAGGAGAATGAGGTTCCCTTGACTCGAAAGAACAGCCGACAATTCGTCGCCAGTGGTGAAAGTAGTGGAGTTCCCTCTCCTGCTTTGTCTGCCCTCATTGGTCTACAAGAACTGTCTCTGGCCAACTTTGATCAAACTCTTGAGGATATGGTCCCAGAAGACTTGTTATTGGAGCCAGTGGATGATGGTGCAATGGATGCTTGTGCTGACGTGCCCGATGCTGGGTTGAGGTCATCCCGTGCCTCGTCGACCTTAGAGCGCGATCTTGAGGGCCGAGAGACTGACTTGAATCGTCCTGGTCCTATGGAGGTAGATGAGGGCCCATCAATCTTAGAAGTGGTTATCGCAGAGAACTTGGACCTCAAGAGTGGTGCTGTCATATGCCCAGCCCCCGAGGGTGTCACCGGGGATGACTTAGCTCGGGTGGAGAGTGTAAGCCACTGCCCAGCCCCCGAGGGTACTGCCGGGGATGATCCGGCTCAAATGGGCAATGCCAACTATGACCCAGCCCCCGAGGGTGCCCGAGCAGGGTCTCCTTCCTGTACCTCCATGGACGTTCACGCGGGATCTCCTCCACACTCTGGCTGTATGGTGGTAACCCAGAATTTGGATCAGGGAATCGCTTTAGAGGGCAGCGCCCCTGCTGACCGAGTGTTGGGCTCTGTTGAAGGTACTGAATTGATCTCCACTGATTCGTTGCAAACTGCTCCGGGTGGTGGTTTTACGTCTGCTTATCAACTGATTTCTCCTGATTTGGGGATCCCTTCGTTCTTCTCCAACCTTCAGGTACTGTGATGTATTTTAATTTGACTTTTATATTGCCTGAACTGCTGTCGTCACACTCGTCTGTTTTCCTCATCAGGCTTTGGTGGATGGGATGGCCGGCCAGCTGAGGCTTCAGGGTGCTTCAACCCCAGAGGTAGCTTCATCACTTGCACGTTGGAACCCAGTGTCGCTTCAACGTCGCGTTTCTGAATTGGAGGCAACCAATGCTGGTTAGTGCTTTTTTGCTTTTCTCTGCCTTCGCTGTGGACTGCCTTACTTTCTGACCCCATTTTGTTCGATTATCTCCCGCTAGGTATGACTCAGCAGATTTCCACTCTTGAAGAAAAACATTCCCGAGATCAGGCTGAATTGGCCCAGCGATGCACTGACTTTGAGGAAAAGTACTCTCAAAGTCAGATTGAGCTGAGTCAGGTTTCCGCTGCCTTAGATGATGCCAATGCACTGAGTTCTTCTCTTCATGCTCAGCTCGACTCTGAAAAGGTGATATACAAAACTGTGCTTTGCCTTGCTGTGCTCCTATTACTTGCTTGGTTTTTTGAAGGAACTGACTTGTGCTTGTAGGAAGAAAAACGTATCCTTGCTGCTTCTCGTGACAATCTTGACAGGTTGTATCGAGATTCTAGCAATTCGCTGACTATCTTGGAAAGAAGTCATCGCTTCACCATGGAAGAATTAGACCTCCAACGCCATAAGCTGCAGGAATCCATGGATGAGGTAACCCGGCTCAAGCAGTTGATATCGGCAAAGGATGCTACTATCAAAGAGCTCCGAGCTTCCAAAAAATCCGTCGCCCAGGAGTTAGAGATTGCTCGACTGGCTGCTAAGGCCGCTGAAGAAACTTCTGTTATTCTCAAGGCCCAGCGTGACAAAGCCCTGGACAAGGCTATTCGGGCGGGACGAATCTTGATGAGGAGGCCCGGCGTGGTTGTTCCTGAAGACATAAGGGCTGATGTGAATGCTACTCCTGATTTCTCGAGTCGCCCCTCTTCGTCAGTCGCTCCTGAGTAAGACATTGTAAAATAGAGAAATATTTTGTGTGCTCCAAGCGCGCGGTTAGTATGATCGAGTATTTGCTTAGAGGACATCAGTTTATCATTCGAAATGACATAATTACTCTCTCATTGTATTAGAATTTATTAGTTCGTGAGTTGGCAGTGGTGACACATGATGATTATGAAATTTGTTTGCGGGATATAGAAGCCATCCCCTGAATTATACAGGCGCGAGCATGTTGCACTGGTCTTAAGTTGTTGCCAACTTAAGTCAATTGCTCCGTTTGTAGGGCATAGTGGTCACCCGGGTTAAGTAAGCGTGAGCATGTTGCACCGCCTTAAGTCATTGCTGACTTAAGTCGATTGCTCCGTTCGTAGGGCATAGTGGTCACCCTGAGTTAAGTAAGCGTGAGCATGTTGCACCGCCTTAAGTCATTGCCGACTTAAGTCGATTGCTCCGTTAGCAGGGCTTAGTGGTCACCCTGAGTTAAGTAAGCGTGAGCATGTTGCACCGCCTTAAGTCATTGCCGACTTAAGTCGATTGCTCCGTTAGCAGGGCTTAGTGGTCACCCTGAGTTAAGTAAGCGTGAGCATGTTGCACCGCCTTAAGTCATTGCCGACTTAAGTCGATTGCTCCGTTAGCAGGGCTTAGTGGTCACCCTGAGTTAAGTAAGAATGCAAGTCAATCGTAAATGAATTGAGTATCCTTGAAACCTCTTTTTTATTGATGACATATTTCCACTTTACAGAGTACATTATCATCCCAGCAGTTTTGAGATACAGCTAGGGATAAAACTTTCTGAGGTGTTCTATGTTCCAGGAGTTCCCAACTTCTGCGCCATCCATCTGAGTGAGGCGATACGATCCGGGCCGAGTGACTTCGGCTACCACGAAGGGTCCTTCCCATAAGGGTGATAACTTGTGTCGTCCCTCCCCCGTTAGAATTCGGCGGAGGACGAGATCTCCTACTGAAAAGGATCGTTGTCGCACAGCCTTGTCGTGATAGCACCTTAGAGCCTGCTGGTACCTTGCTGATTGGATTACTGCGTTTAGCCGTTCTTCCTCAAGTACATCTATGTCCTCTAGCCTGGTGATCTCAGCTTCTGCTATGCTTTCAAAGATCAGCCTTGGCGCCCCAAACTTGAGATCAGCAGGTAGCACTGCCTCCGACCCATAGACCATGAAGAAAGGAGTGTTTCCATGCAAAGCTCGGCTAGGTTGGGTTCTTAGGCTCCAAACGACATAGGGTAATTCCCTTATCCACTTTCCTGCGAATTTTTCATTCTTATCGAAGATCTTTTTCCTGAGTGCATCCAATATCATCCCGTTGGCTCGCTCAACTTGCCCGTTGGCTCTTGGATGGGCTACAGATGCGTACTTGATCTGAATGCTCTTTTGCTCGCAGAAGTCAAAGAATTCTGAACTTGTGAAGTTGGATCCTAAATCAGTTATGATGCTGTTTGGTATCCCGAATCTGAATATTATGTCTTGTATGAATTCCACGGCCTTAGCAGAGGTTAAAGAGGTAATGGGCTTGAATTCTATCCATTTAGTGAACTTGTCAATTGCTACCAATACATGAGTGTATCCCCCTTGAGCTTTCTTGAAAGGTCCAATCATATCCAGTCCCCAGCATGCGAAAGGCCAAGTTACTGGTATGGTCTGCAGTTGCTGTGCTGGCATATGTTGTTGCCTTGACAAGTATTGGCAGGCTTCGCACCTCTGAACTAACTCGGCTGCATCGTTCTTTGCTGTTGGCCAATAGAATCCTGACCTGAAGACCTTCCCGACTAGTGTTCTGGAGGCTGCATGTATTCCACATTGCCCAGCATGGACTTCCTCCAGAAGTTGCTTCCCAGTGGATGGGAGAATGCACTTCATGAAGACGCCTGATGCACCCTTTCTGTATAATGTCTCCCCAATAAGTGTATAGTGAGCCGACTGTCTTGCAATGCGTTCTGCCGAATTTTTGTCGTCTGGTTCTTCTTCATTCTTTATATACTTAATGATCGGCCTTCTCCAGTCATCAGGGTCTGACTCGGGTTGATCTATGATGTTGCACTCTTCTGTTTGATCCATTGAGATACTTGGCTGCGGAATTTCTTGCACGAAAACTCCGGGTGGGACCTGAGTTCGACTAGACCCTAGCTTGGACAGTACATCGGCTGCTGTGTTCCGATCTCTTTCTACATGATGAAATTCCAGACCCTCGAATTTATCTTCCAGTTTTCGGACGGCAGTGCAGTATTTTCCCATTGAATCGCTTGAGCAATCCCACTCCTTGTTTATCTGACTGATGACTACCAGAGAGTCTCCGTATACCATTAATCTTTTGACGCCCAACGATATGGCAATGTTCAATCCATGGATCAAAGCTTCATACTCGGCTGCATTGTTGGAGGCTGGGAATAGCAACTGGAGGGCGTATTTGAGGTGTTCGCCTCCAGGCGCAGTGAAGAGAATCCCTGCTCCTGCTCCCTGCAGCTTCAGTGAGCCATCAAAATACATTCGCCATACTTCTGTAGTCTCCGGGTTTGTCTGGTACTTGCTGTTCAGTCCATTCTGATACGAAATCAACCAGTGCTTGAGTTTTGATGGCAGTGCGAGGTCGGAACTCGATGTCATGAGATCCCAGCTCACAGGCCCACTTGGCTACTCGACCGATGGCTTCCTTGTTGTGAAGAATATCCCCTATTGGAAAACTTGTAACTACTATGACTTTGTGGTCGTCAAAGTAGTGACGCAGCTTGCGGGCAGTTAGAAGTACTGCGTATAATAGCTTCTGAACTTGAGGGTACTTTTTCTTCGAGGGGCCTAGGACTTCACTAATGAAGTAGACAGGATGTTGTATTGGATAGGCATGTCCTTCTTCTATTCGCTCGACTACTAACGCGGTGCTTACCACGTGAGTCGTGCAAGAGATATACAGTAGCAGATCTTCAGCTGGTGGAGTTGACGTAGCTCACCGGGGTGGTTTCAGTACTGGTGGTGTTGTCAAGAATTTTTTCAGAGCATCTAGAGCTTCTTGCGCTTCTGAAGTCCATTGAAACTTATCCACCTTCTTGAGTAACTTGTAAAATGGCAAACCTTTTTCTCCTAGCCTGGATATAAATCTGCTTAGAGCTGCCATACATCCAGTAAGTCGCTGAACCTTCTTCTGCGATCGAGGTGCTTCCATCTTCATGATAGCTTCAATCTTATCTGGATTAGCCTCAATTCCCCGGTGGCTGACGATAAACCCGAGCAACTTTCCGGCTGGTACCCCGAAAACACATTTCTCGGGATTAAGCTTCCATCTATACCGCCTCAGACTGTTGAAAACCAGTTGCAAGTCTTCGATGAAGTTTTTTGAGTCCTGTGTTTTGATTACCACATCATCCACGTAGGCTTCCACACGCTTGCCCCAGTGATCGGCTAAGCATGTTTGAATGGCTCTCTGGTAAGTTGCTCCAGCGTTTTTGAGGCCAAACGGCATGGAGGTATAACAGAAAGCACCAAACGGAGTAATGAATGCCGTTTTTCTTCATCTTCCTTTGCCAGACTAATCTGATGGTATCTAGAATAGCAATCCAGGAAAGACAGCATAGAACATCCGGCGGTGGAGTCCACCACCTGATCTATCCTCGGGAGCCCGAAAGGATCCTTCGGACAGTGTTTGTTGAGATCAGTATAATCAACACACATGCGCCAATCCACTTTATTCTTTTTGAGTACAAGAACAGGGTTGGCTAACCACTCGGGATGTAATACTTCTCTAATGAATCCAGCTGTGACCAAGCAAGCTAACTCAGTGCGAATGGCCTCTCTCTTGTCAGGCGTGAAACGACGTAATTTTTGCCGAATCGGCCTTGCCTGGGGATAAACCTTCAGTTTGTGCTCGGCCAGTTCTCTTGGGACTCCCGGCATATCCGCAGGTTGCCATGCGAATACATCTCGGTTATCTTGCAGAAACCGGACGAGTGCGCTTTCCTATTTGTCATCCAAGCTGGAGCTGATGATAGCCGTCTTGCGCTCATCAGCGAACCCCAGGTTGATTCTCTTGGTTTCTTCAGTCGGCCGCATAGAGGTCGCGGTCTGAGCTTCGCTTGCCGGTACTGAGAGGACCTCCTCAGGCTTAGAGTTCGCCAGTGTGGAGGGAGCCGTCGATGGCTTGGCGGTGAGGGCTGCTTGAATAGCCACTCGAAAACACTCTGCGGCGCCTTGGAAGTCGGCGCGCACAGTTATGATCCCTTGTGGTCCTGGCATCTTCAGTATCATGTATGTGTAATGCGGAATGACCATGAACTTGGCCAATCCAGGCCTCCCGATGATGGCGTTGTACCCGCAGTCGAAGTTCGCCACTTCAAACCTCAGGAACTCGGTTCTGTAGTTCTCCGGAGTTTCGAAGGTGACTGGCATGTAGATGTGGCCCAGCGGGTATTCCCCTTCCGTCGGCACGATGCCGAAGAAAGGAGTGTCCGACTCGTGGAGCTCTTTGAGGTGAACTCCCAAGCCTTGGAGTGTCCGGGGAAGGTGACGTTGATGCTGCTCCCCCCGTCCACTAACACCTTCTTCACCCGGCTCTCTCGGATCACCGGATCGACGAGAAGCGGGTATTTGCCCGGATGGTCGAAGTTGAGCCATTGATCTGCCCGAGTGAAGGTGATCGGGTGCTCCGACCACCGGTATGGGGCGGGAGGGCCGGTGGTCGCCACCAGTATCTGGCGATCGTTGAGCTTTTGCTGTCTTCTGTTCTCCTGCGATCCATGTCCGCCGAAGATGACGTTGACCTCCCTGTCAACGCGTGGGAAAGCTCCTCCTCCTCCCTCCTCCTGCCGATGGGGTTGTCGTGGTTCATCTGGTCCTCCCCTCGGCGGAGGAGGAGGTAGAGGTTGGAAGGGTCGGCTGTGTCCGACGGAATGCTTGAAGTCTCGGCAGTTACGAAGAGTGTGGCGCATGTCCTTGTGGTACGGGCACTGGGCGTCGAGGATGTCATCCAACGTGCGTTCGCCTCCACGAGGTCCTCCTCGGGCGCGAGAGGCAGGTGGTCCGGCAGCGTGCACTTCTTCGCGAGGCCTCTTCTCCCATCGTTTGTCGGGTTGCTGGTTCGTGTCGCGTTGTGGTGCTGCCGGTGCGGGCTTTGCTCCTCCGATGAGGTCCTGGGCTCGCTCATCGGCGGTGATGTAGAGGTCGGCTTCCCGGAACAGCTCCTCGGAGGTAGTCAGTGCCCTCTGTAGGATGGCTCGGACGAAAACCGAATCATTGGAGCCTCTGTAGAAGTCCTCGATCACGGCCGCCTCCGTGACCTCAGGGATACGATTTCTCATGGTCTGAAACCTTTTGAGGTACGACCGGAGAGTCTCGTCCCCCCGGCGCTTGATGGATTTGAGGTCCCACGGTTGCGCCGGCTTGTCGGAGAGGGACTGGAAGTTGGCGGTGAAGCGTCGACTGAAGTCTCCCCAGACGTCGATGCAGTGTCGGGGTAGATGTCGCAGCCATTGCAGCGCGTCTTGCCCAAGGACAATGGGTAAGTACGCGGTCATCACGTCTTCGGACGCCCCGGCAGCTCGAGCAGCGGTGGTGTAGACGGCTAGCCAACCCCATGGATCCTGCTTAGGTTCATATTTGTCAACATTGGATACCTTGAAGTTGGGAGGCCATTGGATGGCCCTAAGGCGCGGAGTAAGAGCGGACACTCCGCATGTGTCCTCCTGTCGTCGGGGACGATGTCTGTCCCGGGGAGGGGAGTTGTGGTTGTGGTTCCTCGACCGCCCCCGGGTGATTCCGCTAGTTGAGGCCGTTGCCGATTCAGTTCTGGTAGCTTGGCTCTGAGTCGGGATGTCGTGATCCCGGTCATACTCCTCCCGACGGCGAATCTCATTCTCATGCCGCCGCTCGCGTGAAGCATTGATGGAGCTTCGCGCGTCTCGGCGACTGTTGATGGCGTGTCGTAGATCGTTCGGCGGGTGAGCAAGCGGTAGAAGATGGTTGGCCGCCTGGGTGAACAGCCGTCGGTAGCCATCGGCGTCAGGAGTCCGTGGAAGTCCCTCAGCTATCCGAGCCAGTACTCCTCCGACTTCGCTCGGCGTGTTCATAGCTCGGGCGAAGTCGGGGTTCAGGTTGCGCCCGAAGAATGGATTCTCCCGGCGCTGCCTTGCATCTTGCTCAGCCTGTTCCTGAGCTCGTCGGCGATCACGTCGTCGGGAGTTCCTTCGTTCTCTGAAGACGCGTTCTTCCGGAGTTTCTCCTACCTCCGAGACCTCGTCTCGCGAGACAGGCTGTTCCGGATTCCTCTCTCCGGCCGCATGATGTCGTCGAACGTTCCTGCGCCAGTTCCTTCGTCGTTGGGACTCTTGTTGAGGCGGTTCTTCCCCGGGTGCAGTCGGCTCGTCGTCGGAGACAATAGGCGACTCCGCTCTCCCGATGAAGAGGACGTCGGGGTAGAATGGCGCTGCTGTCGTGGTGACCTTCTTCCCGTCCCCCTTTGAGGCATGAGGAACGGAAAGAGTAACTTGCTTCTCCCCGGTTACCTTCTTTCTTGTGATCTGTGTCCACTCTTTTGTCGGAGAGGTAGGCAGTGGAGTTCTCCGGGTCAGCGAGCCCTCGGCTCCCGGCTTTCCGGAGACGATCCTCATCCGGAGAGCTGGAGGTTGTACTTCTCCGGTATTTTCGGAGTTCGTTGGGGGAGATCTCTTTTCCGGCGGATCCGTGATACGGAGCAGAATTCCTTCTTCATCCGCTACAAATGAGATTGTTCCGAAGCAGAACACGGATCCGGGACGCAGGGTGATCTTGCTGTAGAAGGTGACGGCCATTGAGCTAGCTTGGATTGTCGACACACCCCCTACCTGGCGCGCCAGCTGTCGGTGTTTTGGGTCCAACCGCACACCCGGGGTTGCCCCTCAAGGTGTTTTAGAAGTAGGACGGTGTCGACAACTGTAGCAAAATGGTTCGTGCAGATCGCACGAGAGACAGTGGACGAGGTTTACAGGTTCGGGCCGCTTAGAGATGCGTAACACCCTACGTCCTGGTGAGTATGCTTGGTGAATGTGGTTACAAGAGAGCTCTCTGGATTGAGAATACAGAGAGTTGATGTGGATGGCTAAGTAAAGTGTCGATCGTTCTGAAGGGGTGCCCCCTAGGCCTTATATACTCGACCGTGGGACAGTACACGTGGATAAGATAGGAACAAGTAGCTAAAAAATAGTGAACCTCTTGAGATTATCCCCACGTAACCCTCGCCGACTTATCCTCGCGTGGCTTCGTTGCATGGAGGCTCCAGCGCGGGAAAGTCGGATCTCTGTTGCGGTCACTCGCTCGATGCCTCGGGCCATCCGGGCTTGTATCAATCCGGCTTCATGTCGTTCCGCTTCGCTGGTTGTTTCTCCCCAGGCCCACGAAAGAATGACCTTACGACTTATTGGGCCCTTGGGCCTTTCGTGAGGTCCTTTACTCTTTTAGTGGACCCGGGGGATATCTATCCCCCACAAACAGAGCTTATAAAATTCATAACTTTAGTTTTATTCAACCAAATTGAGTCAAACCAATTTTGCTAGGTTTTGAATAATGTGGACTGCTTAGGAAAAATATAAAACCCCTAAGTATTGCAGAAGATTTTAAAGTTTTGATTTAAATAGTACTCTGACCAAAAGCTAAATAAAAGAGGGAAAAATAGCTACACTCTTAGGTTGACGTTAAGAAAAATCAGAGAAGTACTAAATCACTCCCTAATCTGTTTAAAAGTAGTACACCCCTCAGTACACCAAATTAAGGAAGGGTTTACCTTTTAAACTCATTTTGGCCCAAAGTTAAAGAAAATATAAAAGGTAGTTTAAAATAAGAACCAGGGGGCAACCACATATTTTCTAGCTCACTTATCCCACATAGTTCACTGGAAAATTTTGTTATACACTCTGTTAGTACAAAAGAAATGCAGTACCTTTTATTTTGTGAAAACAATGAAAACTTAGAAAAACCGTAGAAAAATAATTCTGAGGAGAAACCACCCCAATCCTTGGGATAACTCTGTAGGAAACAGGTGACGCCTAAGAGGGGGGGGGGTGAATTAGGACTTCCAAAACTTTTACTAAACTAGGCCACAATTAAATCCCTAGAGCAAAACCTTTGCAAGTAATCAAACTAGAGTGTGCAAACTAGGTTTTGTCTAAGTGTTGCTATCTCTACCGCAAAGGTTAAGTTTCAATCTACACTAAACAAGTATGACTACAAGATTGAAACTTAAATGCTTAATATAAATGCGGAAAGTAAAGAGCTAGGTAGAGAAGCAAACTCTCGTGGATGACGCCGGTATTTTTACCAAGGTATCCGGAACCACGCAAGATCCCGACTAATCCTCGTTGGTGCCCCTACGCAAAGGGAAGCCCACGCGAGGGCCAAGCACCTCGGTCGAGTAACTCCGTAGAGAGCCGCGGGCCTTCTCCACGCACAAGTGGTGCTCCGCTTTCGGCTCCTCTCGGACGCTCCCCGCCGTCTCCACTATCGAGCTTCCGGCCGAAACGCCGCGGGCCTCGTTCCCTCCGGTACACGGTGGCGGCCGTGACACAAACGCGGTTGTCACGGTCTCGCAAGACTCTCGCCCCACTCGATACAATTACAACGACTCACGCAAGAGCCGAGGGGTTGTGTGGTTTTACAAAACTCACTCAACTAACTAGGGTTCACCTAGAGCAAGCGCTAAAGCGGTCTAACTAACCTAAGCACTTCGCAAAGCACCTACGCTAATCACCGAGTGATTCTATTAAGCACTTGGGTGTTTGAGCTCTTGGAAATATGCACTATGTGTCTTGGTATGTTGCTTGGGCTCCCACACTTGAGAATGGCCGGTTGTGGTGGTATTTATAGCCTCCACACCCCAAACTAGCCGTTGGACAGAAAGCAGCAGCTTTCTGTCGTCGGGTGCACCGGACAGTCCGGTGCACCACCGGACACTGCACAGTAGATGTCCGGTGCACGCCACGTCAGCCGACCGTTGGCGCCTGTAGCAGTCGACCGTTGGATCCGACCGTTGCCTTCTGCCCGTTGGCACACCGGTCAGTCTGGTGCACACCGGACAGTCCGGTGCTACAGCCAGAGAGTGCCTGTCTGCGGCCTCTCTGCGTAGACTGTTCGGTGCCTCACCGGACAGTCCGGTGCACACCAGACACCGATGTCCGGTGCGCCACCAGGCGCTGGCTGACAACCCTCATCTTGGATTTCTTCGCTGATTTCTTCGGGCTTCTTTGTTCTTGAGTATTGGACTCCTATGCATCTTTTTATGTCTTCTTTTGAGGTGTTGCATCCTCATTGCCTTGGTCCAATTCTCTTCGCATCCTGTGAACTACAAACATAAACACTCGAAAACTTATTAGTTCACGGATTGTGTTGTTCATCAAACACCAAAACTCAATAAGCCAAATGGCCCGGGGTCCATTTTCCTTACAATCTCCCCCTTTTTGGTGATTGATGACAACACAACCAAAGCAAGCAAATAATACAAGTATTTGAATGAAAATATGCAATCTACTTGCTAAGATGCATGATTGTCCCCACAATGTGATATTATGGACTTAAGTCTCCCCCTTACTCCATAATTCACTTACTTCCTGTTTTTGGACCAAATAACCAAAACCACTTGAAAAGCCATTTGTAGATATAAAATTTTAAATTGGTGGTGTTTGGTGTTTGATATAGTTTTCATTGCTTTGGTCCCTAAACTTCTCCCCCTTTGGCATCAACCACCGAAAATGAAGACATTAAAAGCATGTAGGAAGTAAATAAAAGCTTGCCCTCATCAAGAATTGTATCAAATGATATCACTAGAAGGATATTAAATTAAATTATGTGAATGATACCACTTGAAGGAGTCCTCAAAAGATTACCCCCCCCCCTAAATGAGTATTCTCCTTTAGAAAGAGTTTTTTCTCCCCCTTTAGAGATGAAGAAATACTCCCCCTGACAGAGATCCTCTACTTAGGAAAAAGCATGTGAAAAATTAGAGGTGCAAGACATGGTTTGAAAAGACTAACTTCCCTTATGCATAGGTAACAGAATATGAGTTAACTACTTATGCATTTTTAGCAACATGGAAGCATATGATATGAAATATAGTCTAATCAAATATTGGAGAAGACATGTAAATGATACTGAATGTAGTCTCAAAAGATACCAATTGAAAGTCAATGGTGAGCTTGAGAGACATAAGAGTTCTTGGAGATTTTGCAGTGGAAGATTGTTGTCTTTCTCCGAGGACTTCATTTTCCTTACAATGAGACTATCACATGAAATAGACTTGAAAAGGTGTTAGTCTCAAAGTGTTAGATTATAGAGTAACCTCCCCCTAAAGGTGTGCATACAAGTTTTGAATACTTGTAGGAGACATGCACTTTGATTTGATATCAAGAGGGGCAAATTATCCATAATCGAAACTTTGGCACATATAAGTTAAATGATACAATTTGTAGAAATCAAAATTTTCAATTGATGCATCATTTACTATGGAGTGATATAGAAGCTATGTGCCGTGCTTAAATAAACATTTTAAACCATGTAGGTTTGCTTAAGTATATGAATTGAAAGCAAGCAATCCTACCATGTGATTTACCTAGTATGCATGATTTTAAACAAAAGTACATAACAAATGTAATACTAGGCAAGAAAGGTAAACTAGATAAAAGATAAATAGATACGCATATCTAAAAACGAGAAATACAATAAAACTAGTTACCTTAGTCATGGGTGGGAAATTTGGGTCCAAAATTTTCACTAACCCACTTGGCAATAAGCTTGATCCAATATGATGTATCCCATGATATACATCCCAACTTTGCCAAGTCTCCAAATTTCCCGCGGACCTTTGGTCCACTCACTTCCCTTTCGGGATCCAAACCTTTTTGGTGCTTTTCATGGTTGAAATTATTTCCTTTGGCACCCAAATGCGTTTGGCCCCCTTTCCTTTGTTGGCTTGCTTGTTGGCCTTGATTGCTATCACCTTTCCATTCTTTTTCTTCTTGATCAAGTATGGTGTAGCATCCTTTTTGTTCACCTTTTTGATGTAGGTGTTGGAGATTTTGCTTGATGGCTTTTGCTTGAGCTTTTGTATTTGTTTATCCACGGTCATCGCCTTGCATTGGAAAGACTTGTGGCCTTCCTTGTGGCATAGCCTACAAATCACAGTTTCTCCCTCCATAGGCTTGTTCACTCCCGCAGTGGTGTTATCCTGTGGAGGTTGGATTTGTTTGGCTTTGCCTTTCTTGTCATATAAAGCCTTGCCAAGGTGAGCCACTTCTTGCTTTAATTGTTCATTTTCCTTTGCAACTTCATCCGAACATGTCTCTACAATAATATTCTCAACAACGACTTGGTTGCAGGGGTTAGAATCATCAATTAAATCAAAGCAGGAAGTAGAAACATCTTTCTTAATTATTTCAGGTATTTCAACTAAAGATGTTGCTGGGGTGCTACCAATGTTTTCTAGCTTAGTAGTTAGCTCATTATTGTGTATGCTAAGAATTTCCATTTTCTCTAGCAAAGTTTCAATAGCTTCTTGGGAGCTAGCTAACTTAGCTTTCAGTTTTTCATTCTTTTTAATAAGGCCATCATCGGTAGCAGTGGATGGAGCACTAGATTCTAATAGCTCAATTTTAGTTGATAGCTCACTATTTAAGTTTGCAAAAGTTTCAAATTTTTCTAGCAAACCTTTGTAATCATTTTGAGAGCTAACCAACTTATTTTTCAAAGTTTTAAGTTGAGCCTTTTGCTTAGTGCAAACATCCTGGAAAAATTCTACGGCTTCCGCAAGCTCATCTAGAGAGGCCTTTCCCTCACCTTCATCATCACTACTACTTTCATCACTAGAGGATGGAGTGCTTTTGTTACCTCTTGCCATGAGGCATTTGTGTGATGACCGTGATGATCGTGACGAGGACCGGTGGCTGCATGTCCTTGGAGGTTCATCTTCACTTGAAGAATCATCCCACGTTCTAACACTTGTTAGCGCCTTGCCTTTGCTCCTCTCCTTTTTGGGTTTGGCCATATTTGGACAGTTGTCCCTGAAGTGGCCCTTCTCCCCACATGCGAAGCATCCTCTCTTCCTTTGCTTTTTCCTGTCAATGTTAAAGAGGAGATCCTCGACCTGCAGGGGCACACCCATTAGATTAATCTTGCGGATCATCCTCATTACCTTTCCGACGCGTCGGATTGTTTCTTCGTCCTCGGAGGATGATGTGCATGGTTGATTATCTTCATCATCATCACTTTCTTCTTCTTCTTCATCTTCTTCGCTTGAGGAACTTGGAGTGGGAGCCTTCTTTTTGCCCTTCCTTTCATCACATGCAAAAGCATATGGTCTTGAGGAAGTTGGCTCCTCTCCCCGACTCATTTTTCGCGACATCTCAAAAGCCGCGATTTTCCCAATAACGATGGTCGGGGTCATGTTGCTCAAGTCCTCCATGTTGTGAAGGATGGTGATGATGCTCCCATATCTTTGTTGTGGTAGCAGGGAGATAATCTTCCTCACAATGTCCGCATCACCTAGCTTATTAATCCCAATAGAATTGAGCTCATTGATAATTAGATTCAAACGAGAATACATGTCTCTAACAAGCTCATCATCTTTCATAGCAAAAGAATTATACTCATTTAAGACTAGGCAATGTTTTTGCTCACGGACATTGGATGTGCCGTCATGGAGCTCATGCAATTTTAGCCAAATCTCATTAGCAGTTTTCAGGGTAAATACTTGATTGAAAATATCCATGCTAAGAGATTCATACAGGCAATTTTTGGCTCTAGCATTTAAGTGGATTTCTTTTTCCTCACTCGTGGTGGGTTTCTCGGGATTCTTGAGGGGTTTCATCCCGTCACGAGTGACTCTCCAAACACCTAGATCAACGGCCTCTAGGTAACAAGCCATTCTAGCACTATAATATAGGAAGTTAGTGCCGTCGAAGTGTGGTGGCCTATGGGTATCCATCCCTTCCTCTAAACAAGCGTCGACTCTTTTAGCGGTGAAGCTAAAGCGTTTCAAATGAGCCAAACCGGGCTCTGATACCACTTGTAGGAAACAGGTGACGCCTAAGAGGGGGGTGAATTAGGACTTCCAAAACTTTTACTAAACTAGGCCACAATTAAATCCCTAGAGCAAAACCTTTGCAAGTAATCAAACTAGAGTGTGCAAACTAGGTTTTGTCTAAGTGTTGCTATCTCTACCGCAAAGGTTAAGTTTCAATCTACACTAAACAAGTATGACTACAAGATTGAAACTTAAATGCTTAATATAAATGCGGAAAGTAAAGAGCTAGGTAGAGAAGCAAACTCTCGTGGATGACGCTGGTATTTTTACCGAGGTATCCGGAACCACGCAAGGTCCCGACTAATCCTCGTTGGTGCCCCTACGCAAAGGGAAGCCCACGCGAGGGCCAAGCACCTCGGTCGAGTAACTCCGTAGAGAGCCGCGGGCCTTCTCCACGCACAAGTGGTGCTCCGCTTCCGGCTCCTCTCGGACGCTCCCCGCCGTCTCCACTATCGAGCTTCCGGCCGAAACGCCGCGGGCCTCGTTCCCTCCGGTACACGGTGGCGGCCGTGACACAAACGCGGTTGTCACGGTCTCGCAACACTCTCGCCCCACTCGATACAATTACAACGACTCACGCAAGAGCCGAGGGGTTGTGTGGTTTTACAAAACTCACTCAACTAACAAGGGTTCACCTAGAGCAAGCGCTAAAGCGGTCTAACTAACCTAAGCACTTCGCAAAGCACCTACGCTAATCACCGAGTGATTCTATTAAGCACTTGGGTGTTTGAGCTCTTGGAAATATGCACTATGTGTCTTGGTATGTTGCTTGGGCTCCCACACTTGAGAATGGCCGGTTGGGGTGGTATTTATAGCCTCCACACCCCAAACTAGCCGTTGGACAAAAAGCAGCAGCTTTCTATCGTCGGGTGCACCGGACAGTCCGGTGCACCACCGGACACTGCACAGTAGATGTCCGGTGCACGCCACGTCAGCCGACCGTTGGCGCCTGTAGCAGTCGACCGTTGGATCCGACCGTTGCCTTCTGCCCGTTGGCACACCGGTCAGTCCGGTGCACACCGGACAGTCCGGTGCTACAGCCAGAGAGTGCCTGTCTGCGGCCTCTCTGCGTAGACTGTCCGGTGCCTCACCGGACAGTCCGGTGCACACCGGACACCGATGTCCGGTGCGCCACCAGGCGCTGGCTGACAGCCCTCATCTTGGATTTCTTCGCTGATTTCTTCGGGCTTCTTTGTTCTTGAGTATTGGACTCCTATGCATCTTTTTATGTCTTCTTTTGAGGTGTTGCATCCTCATTGCGTTGGTCCAATTCTCTTCGCATCCTGTGAACTACAAACATAAACACTCAAAAACTTATTAGTTCACGGATTGTGTTGTTCATCAAACACCAAAACTCAATAAGCCAAATGGCCCGGGGTCCATTTTCCTTACAAACTCATAATATGTTATTAAAAATCTAGGAAAAATGTAAGTTTGTTGTTTGGCATTTTTCAAATAGCAAGTTAGTTATAAGTACCTTTTTGGCATTAAACTTTATAAAATTTCAACTCAATATCCAGTAGGCCTTTTTCTATGATGTTTAACACAAAGACCTATGATTCCCTAGGAATCTTGGCAAAAATAAATATTGAACCAGAAACCCCACATAAACTAGAGCTATAGTGTAAAGTGCCCTTTTACCCTTACTTTTGTTAATTTTGCACAAGTAGTATCTGAATTAATTTCAACCTCAAATTTTTAGAATAACCCACAGAGGTAAATGTTTACCCTCTGTAATTTTTATAACATTTTTGGAAAATGTTAACTGACCATGATAGTTCAAAAATGCTTAATAAGAAGCACAATAGAAAGAAAAAGGGAAATTTTGGGAGAAATAGATAATGTACAACCAAAACCTCCCAAGGATCTCATGAAACATAAGAGTATAATTAAAGAGTGTAAGTTCATCCAAAAATCCCAAAAGGTGAAGGTATAAAACCCTTAAGTATACCCAAAGGAAACCATAGAGTACCACTAAACTTAGTACTGTTTTACTATGCATAGCCATTACAATTTATCATGTCATTAATATGCATATATCTTATTCATTGCATTCGATAGACTGTAATCTCGCTGATGGGGAGTACATCCTCGTTCTGGAGCAAGGAGTTGCTCAGGAGGTAGTCTAGGAGCCAGCACCATAGCCTGCCATCGAGAATCTACCTGCCCCAGCTTTGAAAGGCAAGCCCCGATTTTATGCATAACCAATTCTATATGCTATTTTAATGCACTTAGTGTTTGTAGGCTTGTACTGTGCACTTAAGTATAGGAGTTGGCTGAAACTTTAGTTGCATGAACTTAGGAGTTTCCCTTGTGATGGATACTAGTATGCTAGGTCGAGTAGCTGCTTTACTAATTAGGGATCTCGGTAGAAGTCGAGTGATTTTTCTAGCACTCGCGCAAGGTCAGGAAATTGGTTGTATCCACTTTGATAAAGGAATGATGATGGTCTGTGGACACGGATCCATGGGGATGCATGGTCTACGAGATGAAATTGGAATAAGGATTAACATGCAGATACCTGTGTCAAGCGTTTGAACGTACTAAGCACATGCTGAGAAATATGGTAAATCGGTAAGCCTAGTACCTGAGTGAACCTGCCCGCAGATTGCCCTCCTCACGTGACCTGAGACGTGGTCTCCCATTCCAGTTATGGTGGGTACAAGTGCGGTCACTGCATGACGGCAGTCGGGGCCAGTGAGGCATTGTACGCCAAGGCGGTGAGCCCCTCTCTGCTGACGGGGAATCGATGGGGACGGTTTACCTTGCAAGGATAAAAACTCGATTCGAATCGTCTGCTTCTCGCAGCTAATGAGACTGCTTGATCCATTGTACTGCATTGAGTAACAAGTGGAAATGTGTTGATTGGCAAAAGATGTTTATTGATAAAATGTTTGATACCATGTATGATTAGATAGCTTCACTTTTAGTCTTAAGAGAGTCACACTAAAACTTGAAAAGCTAAACTTGATTTTAGACTCAGCTAGTGCTTTTGGCAAACCTAACCCCTCAGCCAAACAGTCGCATGTCTAGAGGTATAGGAGTAGACTCCTCACACCGGGTAAGTCTAGCTGAGTATTAGTATACTCAGCTTTGCTTGTGGCATAATTTTACAGGTTCTCTGGAGGATATGGCTGCTGGAGTGACTTGGCCGTCCATCTTGCCACCGGGTTGGACAGTCGAGTGGGACCCTACCTCGGCAGAGGAGGAGAATGAGGAGTGATGGGCCAGACTTCCCCATCCCTCCGTTTATTTATTGTTAGTTATATCCCGCTGCAACCCAAACAATGATCACTGCTTTTGTTAAACTCCGATGATGTTGTAATAACTTTTTATATTCCTTAATGTATGGTTTTATGTTGTATTGTATTTGCTCTGTGCCTCACCTCCGAGTGAGTATTTGGTACTTGATCTTGTTAGTGGCCTCGTCGGACTAGAGCCGAGGGACTGACGTTTTATTTCTATTTAAGTGTGGTCTAACCTCTAAGGTGGGACTTAGGCACTTAAGTTGGAATAATTCGGGCAGTTCCACCACAGCTGGTATCGGAGCTTGTACCACCACAGAGGAATCAATAAACCATAATTACCATCCTTTTTTCAAAGTAAAACTTGTAGAAACCAATGTTGGATAGATCGGTAAGGCAATAGGGTTGGACATAGAGCGTGGAGCCTTAGGATACTAGATGGGTAGCTAGGTGGCTATTTGAATGTGCCCTACAGGCTACTATGACGGATGGGGATTTCCCTATTCCCTATAGGTTGATGTGAGGTCGTTTAGGACGAGCATGCATGCATCATTTTATTTAAACTATTCTGGTAAGTGGCTAAGAACTTTAAAAGCTCTAAGGCATGATAATAAAGGAGTAGGTACACTTCAAGACCTCAACGTGACCTTAGAAAAGCCAAGCACTGATTTCCCTCTATTTTTGTAATTCTTTTTCTTTTTCACTTACGCTTACCCATAGATGACTTCTCACGAACCCTCAGAAGGAGGGAACACACATTCCCACACAAACGGACTTGCATGAGAGGGTTTTCCCCGCATCTTGTGGGAGGTGCTGCTGAAAGCCGGTTATACGACGCCTCCCCAGTACACGGTACAGCTGTTCGAGGAGCACCGGGTACCCCGCTGTAGGGTGAGGATGACCTTGGAGCCTCATCCCTTGCAGCCAGGCTGGCGTTCGTTGGACTCCGAGTTTTTCGGATACAGGGCTGAAGACACTATCGAGGCCATTGCTCTCCATGGGTTGACGACCTTTTGTGGCTTTCACCCCTTGGAGCTATCCACTCACCCCATTGGTTTGTTCCTCGCTGAAAAGGATGGATGACCCGATGTGGAAGGATCAAGTGGAGCATGCCAAGGATGTGTGGGCCCTCTACCCAGGGCAGACTGCTCACTTGACGGTGCGATGCATGAATGCCCTGTACCGCCTGCAAGCAGTGCGAGGAGAGGCAATGTCTAAGCTAATGGGCTTGTTGGAGGCTACCAAGATCACCCTGGATAACAGGGAGGAACTTGTGGTAGACCTATCCACTGAGATGGTGGAAAAGGACCTCCAGGTGGAACAAATGGCCACCCAGATCCAAGAACTTGAGGAGTTAGTAGGAGCTAGGGAGAACACCATTGAAGTTCTCGAGGATCAGCTCATAAACACTCAACAACAACTTGAGGAAGCTAACCAGCACTTGGATATTGACCATCAGGAGATTTAGGACATGGAGGCCGAGGAGGATGTTGACATCGAGGGAGGAGTAGAGCCGGAGCCTGCATCCAGCCTGGACACTGCTGGCTCTGGGAGACCCCCCTTCCCCTGAGTCAAGCGTTGCCTCGTTTGATCATTAGGTTATAGGGATAGGGTGAGAAGTGTGTGGCGGTAGAACTCCTCGAAGCTAGCTTAGCTTTTGCACCCTTGGGGTACTAGGCTAGACAGAGTTGAGTCTTTTGATCACTGATGTAATCGTAACAAACTCTTTTGGAATTATGGATGATAGATGATGTCAACTTTAACTTATGAAGAAATTTTTATGCCATGTGGTATCTTTTATGAATTATGCAAGGAAATGTTGGCTTTGTCCTTTCGAATCTTTTACCATGTATGAACCCCGATATCAAAAGCATGATATTAAGAGCAACCTGAATTTTCAGATGGCAGGAAGAGCGTGCCGTGGACAGAATGAGCGCATTCCTCCACCACCGCCACCGCCTCCTACCATGCAAGAACTAATGGCTCAGCAGAATGAGATTCTGTGACAGTTGGCTCAGCGTCAGCCGCCACCTCAGCACTATGGTGGTGGTGATCACCATCAGCGTCCCCCAGCAGCGGCCACTTATCAGGAGTTCCTCAGCACTCAGCCGCCGTTGTTCACTCGGGCAGAGGATCCACTCGATGCTGATGTTTGGCTCAGGGTAGTGGAATCCAAATTCCCACTGCTTAATGGGGTTTGTTCAGATGTGGCTAAGGTCCGGTTCGCCACCCAGCAGCTTCGCGGACCCGCGCGGACTTGGTGGGATCACTTTCTCGCCATGCAGCCAATTGATCACGTGGTGGAATGGAGAGAGTTCAAGGCAGCTTTCAGAGGGCATCATATTCCGGCAGGCATTATGGACCGCAAGCTTAATGAGTTTCTGGCACTTACTCAGGGGAACCGTACTGTGTTGTAGTATGCTCAGGCCTTCAATGGCCTGTGCCAGTATGCAGGATATCATGAAGACACTGATGAGAAGAAGAGGGACAGGTTCAGGAGGGGCCTCAGTACTAAGCTCTGTGACCATCTCAATACAGTCAGGGCCAACAGCTACAATGAGTTAGTCAACATGGCCATTTCCCAAGAGGACTGCATCACAGCCCGCCAGGCAGAGAAGAAGAGGAAGACCCCTGTGGCAGGACCTTCAGCTCAGCCTCAGCGCTTCAGGATTGTATCTGACACTCAGAACAGGGGACCTCAGCAGCAGCAAGGACGTTGGGTGATCCGGCCACAGCAGCAGCAGCAGGCACCCAACCGCTCTCAGCCCCCAGTTCAGAGGAACAATCAGCCATAGCAGCAGTACCGTCAGGCCAATGACAACAGATGTTTCACTTGTGGTAACACTAGACACTATGCCAAGAATTGCCCCAGGAACCAGCAGAGGCAGGGACAGAATTCCAATCAGAACCAAGGCAAGAGGCAGAAGGTGCAAGTAAGGCAAGGCACGCTGAACTTCACCACCATGGCTGACATTCCAGAGGGAGCACCCATCATGACTGGTATCTTTTCTGTTTTGAATTATCCTGCAATCATTCTTTTTGATTCTGGTGCATCACACAGTTTTATCAGTACCAAATTTAGTGCCAAATGTCAGTTACCTTTTCATCACACCAATGGGGGTATTACAATTTCAACACCAGGAGGCAAGGTTGCCACCTATCAAATCAACAGGCAGGTGCCTATAAAATTTGGTAGTCTTGTGATTAGAACCACCCTCCTCATCTTGGTATTGGATAGTGTGGACATCATATTAGGAACTGACTGGTTATGAAGGCATCAGGCAGTGATTGATATTGCAGCAAGGGCCATTGAGATACACTCACTTACGTGTGGTGAAACTACATTATATTTGCCTAACCAGGGCTGTACCCGTTCCTGTGCCTTCACTCTGATAGAGTCACCCGTCGAAAGGATTCCAGTGGTCTGTGAATACCCAGATGTTTTTTCGGATGAATTACCAGGGATGCCACCCGACAGAGACATAGAGTTTGCAATTGAGCTACAACTCGGAACTGCTCCTATATCCAAGAGACCCTATAGGATGCCTCCAGTCGAATTGGCAGAATTGAAAAAGCAGTTACAATAATTGTTGGACAAGGGATTCATTCGCCCAAGTACTTCACCATGGGGATGTCTAGCCTTGTTTGTAAAGAAGAAAGATGAGAGTTTGAGGTTGTGTGTTGATTACCGCCCTCTCAATGCAGTAACCATCAAAAATAAGTATCCATTGCCCCCATTGATGTATTGTTTGATCAGTTGGTGGGAGTCAAGGTATTTTCTAAGATAGACCTTTGCTCTGGCTACCATCAGATTAAGATCAGGGCCAGTGATATTCTGAAGACAACTTTTTATAAAGATATGGGCTTTATGAGTACTTGGTGATGTCTTCCGGGCTGACTAATGCCCCAGCATATTTCATGTATTTGATGAACTCAGTATTTATGCTAGAACTAGATAAGTTTGTGGTGGTTTTCATTGATGACATTCTGGTATATTCAAGGAATGAACAGGAGCATACTATGCACTTGCATACAGTACTTTAGAGGCTGCGCGATCATCGTCTATATGCTAAGTTGTCCAAATGTGATTTTTGGCTGAGGGAAATCAAATTTTTGGGTCACACCATTTCTCAGGATGGGGTATTAGTTGATCCTGAGAAAGTGCAAGAAGTGATGGATTGGAAGCCCCCTACCACTGTACGGCAGATTCGGAGTTTTCTGGGATTGGCAGGGAATTACCAGCGATTTATTCCAGATTTCTCCAGGATTGCAAAGCCAATGACTGAATTGTTGAAGAAAGGAGTAAAGTATGAATGGAGTCAGAAGTGTGAGGATGCCTTTCATACATTGAGGCAGCATCTAACCACCGCACCCATGCTAGCACAACCTGACAACACCAAATCTTTTGATGTTTATTGCGATGCTTCAGGCACCGGATTGGGATGTGTCTTGATGCAAGACAACCGAGTTATTGCCTATGCATCTAGAGCACTAAGGCCTCACGAGCAGAACTACCCCACTCATGATTTGGAGTTAGCAGTCGTAGTTCATGCTCTGAAGATATGGAGACATTACTTGATGGGAGCTCATTGTAATATCTATACTGATCATAAGAGTCTCAAGTATATTTTTACTCAGGCAGATCTTAATATGAGGCATAGAAGGTGGTTGGAATTAATCAAGGACTATGATTTGGAAGTGCATTACCATCCCGGCAAGGCCAATGTTGTGGCAGATGCCTTAAGCCGGAAGGCCCAGTGCAACTCTGTGAGTATGGACTCCAAGATCACCACTCTGTGTGACGAGTTGTGCAAGCTGAACATTGAAGTTGTTTCCTCCGGTACCTTGAGTTATATTTCAGTGGAGCCCACTTTACATGAGCAAATAGTCATGGCACAGATTGGTGACAAGGGTGTTCAAGTCATCAAGGATATGCTCGAACAAAAGGTGGATAAGTACAAATGCTTTCGTCAGGACAGCAAGGGAGTTCTATGGTTTGGAGACCGATTGGTTGTTCCTAAACAGTTAGAACTCAGGAAGAAAATATTGGATGAAGCTCACCTTTCCAAATTTTCCATGCACCCTAGCAGTAACAAGATGTATCATGATCTCAGATCCTTGTACTGGTGGACGAGAATGAAGAGGGAAATTGCTAAGTATGTATCGGAATGCGACACTTGCCAGAGGGTCAAAGCTAGCCATTTGAAGGTAGCCGGTAACTTACAGCCCCTCCTCATACCATCTTGGAAATGGGAGGATATTTGCATGGATTTTATTGTGGGATTGCCCAACACCTCCCGGCACCACGATTCTATTTGGGTCATTGTGGATAGGTTAACCAATACGGCTCATTTCTTGCCAGTGCATACCACCCACAAGATAGAGAAATATGCAGAGATTTATGTTGATCAAATAGTGCGTCTGCATGGGATTCCGAAGACTATTGTATCTGATAGAGGAGCACTGTTTGTGGCACGCTTTTGGGAGCAGCTCCAAAAGTCACTTGGAACCACTGTGATCAGGAGCTCAGCATACCATCCTCAGACAGATGGTCAGACAGAAAGAGTGAATCAAATTCTTGAGGACATGTTGCGAGCCTATGTGCTACACTATGGTAAAAATTGGGACAAGTGCCTTTCCTTGGCAGAATTCTCGTATAACAACAGCTATCAGTCCAGCCTAAAGATGGCACCTTTTGAGGCCTTGTATGGGAGAAGGTGTAGGACACCGCTAAATTGGTCACAAGCTGGAGAGAGGGAAATATTTGGACCTGACCTGGTACTTGAGGCCGAGGAGAAAGTCAGAGTCATTAAGAAGAACCTAGAAGCTGCTCAGGCCAGACAAAAGAGTTATCATGATAAGAGGAGGAAGCCTCTACAGTTTGAAGTGGGAGATCATGTTTATCTGAAGGTGTCACCCACGAAAGGTGTTCAGAGATTTGGAATCAAGGGCAAATTAGCTCCTCGCTACATTGGGCCCTATGAGATCAAAGAGACTTGTGGACCTGTAGCATATCAATTGAAGTTGCCTCCTCATATGTCAGCAGTTCATGATGTATTCCACGTATCTCAGCTACGAAGTGTGTCCGCTTACCCACGAAAGTGCTACCAGAACCAGAATTGGAAATAGAACCAGACTTGTCTTATCAAGAGCACCCCGTCAAGATATTGGACCAAAAGGAGAGATCAACTCGGGCAAGGTCAATCAAGATGTATAAGGTTCAGTGGAGCCACCATTCAGTAGAAGAGGCTGCATGGGAGACTGAGGATTTTCTACGTTCTCGCTTCTCCGACTTTCTGCCTAAAGGAGTCGGTACGTAATCCAAAACCCCACCGCCACCTGCCCTTTGAATCTAAATATAAGAAAAACCTAGTTGATTAAGAGTAAAGTAAGTTGTAGAAAGAAATCTAAAAGGACTTCCATCTGAAGTTGCAAAGAGAATGACATTCGAAGAGCAGTTAAATAGAGAGACATGGAAATTTCGACACACCAACACACCTTCTTGGTACCCCTCTAAAGGATCCCTACCCAAATCTTGGGACGAGATTCCTTTAAGGGGGGGAGGGCTGTAACACCCCAGGTGTTACCCAAGTCCTTGGCTCAATGCAAGCACTCATGTCCTGTTATCACATGAGTCTAAGTAAAGGAGGAAGAGCACCAAAACTTTGGAAAACATGGATTAACTAAAAAATGTTCATGACAAAAGCATTACCCAAACATTTTGGGCAATTATCACCTTGGGCAAGAGAAGATTAAACCCTAGACCCTTCTTGAGCCCTTAGCTCCCAAAACCCTGAATTAAGGGAAAGGTTAAGCAAATGCACAAGTCATGAGTTAACCCTTAACCAAAGTTTAAGTACACAAATATATCTACAAAATACAGAGGGGAAACATTACAAAAAGGCCGCTTAAAGACCCCAAATCCATTCTTTAAGTAGGGAGCACACTAGAGCTCTCCACTTTTCTCTAAGTCCAAAATCAACCCTAAGCTAAAGATCAGAATTGTTCACCTAGTTAATGGCGCCAAAACCACTTGGTCTGAATATCAAAAAGGATCCAAACTACTTAAGGAACCCACTGGAAAAATTTGAACCCGAGCCAAAACCGTTTGACATGATTTGACATCTCTTTTGTCTCAGGGTGAACAGTGTGACAACCCCGATTTGGCGTCCACATAACTCCCAAGCCAGGGCATATCTCCCCTTGGAACTCACATGAACTAGGTAGCCCTAGGTGCAGGGAAGAGATCTCACAAAAGTCTTATGGCAAGATTCGCACGTTTGGCTGCTCAGGAGGCGCAAGAACAGGGGCAGAATAACACAGCCACATGTTCGACGCGCCCTGGCATCACCAGAGCACGCCCCGGCACTCGACCCCACACGCACCATGCCGCGCCAAGCCAAACCCCTGCCTCGCCCGTGCCCGCGCCTATAACGCCAGCCAAGGCTTCAACCGTACGCCTCCGCTCGCTCTCAACCTCACCGGAGCGCCAGATCACCGGCGTTTGCTCTGTGCACGGCGTGCCAGCGGCCGCCCGAGAACCGACCACCGTAGACCGGCCAACCGAGCCATTCCCTGCCCCGTCCGACCCTCAAGAGAGTCTCCTTGTGTCCCGGTGAAGCTCCCAGAGCTAGGAATCGAGCTCTGCCTCGCCGGAGACACCGATTCAGTGTCGCCGGACTTCACCTGACCGTCGGCGAACGTAGACCGAGCTCCACGGTGACTCTTCCTTCGATTGCTTGCATGGGTAGACTCTTTAACATCCCGTGAAGCTCCCTGTGCCCTTGGATTGAACCCTACTATCGTGAGCAGGCCGGAACACACGCCGCCGACGAGCCCGACCGCCTACGCACGTGGCCCGACCGATTCCGGCCATCACCGATGACGAGCCGTACCTCGACGTGACCGCAAGGACTTCCTGGAGCTAACCCCGTCCTTAGCCGGACCTCCCTCGCCACCGGTAAGCCACGCCGCCCTGTTTACTTCCGCGGGTACTGTTTAAAAGGGGGGAGGGACCTCGGGGAAGAAGGAAAACAAGTCAGGGGGGTTTTTGAATGGTCAGAGACTCAGGTGAATAGTTGCGCAGGGGCTTAAGTTAAAGGATTGTTTTAGGAAAAGCCCAGGGTCCTCGGTGTAAACTGGTTTTTCATAAAACCTTTTAAACCTTATTCATTTAAATGTAAACAGAGCTTATAAAATTCATAACTTCAGTTTTATTCAACCAAATTGAGTCAAACCAATTTTGCTAGGTTTTGAACAATGTGGACTGCTTAGGAAAAATACAAAACCCCTAAGTATTGCAGAAGATTTTAAAGTTTTGATTTAAATAGTACTCTGACCAAAAGCTAAATAAAAGAGGGAAAAATAGCTACATTGATAGACTGAATTTAAGAAAAATCAGAGAAGTACTTAATCACTCCCTAATCTGTTTAAAAATAGTACACCCCTCAGTACACCAAATTAAAGAAGGGTTTACCTTTTAAACTCATTTTGGCCCAAAGTTAAAGAAAATAGAAAATATAGTTTAAAATAAGAACCAGGGGGCAACCACATTTTTGCTAGCTCACTTATCCCACATAGTTCACTGGAAAATTTTGTTAGACACTCTGTTAGTACAAAAGAAATGCACTACCTTTTATTTTGTGAAAACAATGAAAACTTAGAAAAACCTTAGAAAAATAATCCTGAGGAGAAACCACCCCAAACCTTGGGATAACTCATAATATGTTATTAAGTATCTAGGAAAAATGTAAGTTCTGTTGTTTGACATTTTTCAAATAGCAAGTTAGTTATAAGTACCTTTTTGGCATTAAATTTTAGAAAATTTCAACTCAATATCCAGTAGGCCTTTTCTGTGATGTTTAACACAAAGACCTATTATTGCCTAGGAATCTTAGCAAAAATAAATATTGAACCAGAAACCCCACAGAAACTAGAGCTATAGTGTAAAGTGCCCTTTTACCCTTACTTTTGTTAATTTTGCACAAGTAGTATCTGAATTAATTTCAACCTCAAATTTTTAGAATAACCCACAGAGGTAAATGTTTACCCACTGTCATTTTTAGAACATTTTTGGAAAATGTTAACTGACCATAATAGTTCAAAAATGCTTAATAAGAAGCACAATAGAAAGAAAAAGGGAAATTTTAGGAGAAATAGATAATGTACAACCGAAACCTCCCAAGGATCTCATGAAACATAAGAGTATAATTAAAGAGTGTAAGTTCATCCAAAAATCCTAAAAGGTGAAGGTATAAAACCCTTATGTATACCCAAAGGAAACCATAGAGTACCGCTAAACTTAGTACTATTTTACTATGCATAGCCTTTACAATTTATCATGTCATTAATATGCATATATCTTATTGATTGCATTCGATAGACTGTAATCTCGCTGACGGGGAGTACATCCTTGTTCCGGAGCAAGGAGTTGCTCAGGAGGTAGTCTAGGAGCCAGCACCAGAGCTTGCCATCGAGAATCTGCCTGCCCCAGCTTTGGAAGGCAAGCCCCAGTTTTATGCATAACCAATTCTATATGCTATTTTAATGCACTTAATGTTTGTAGGCTTGTACTGTGCACTTAAGTATAGGAGTTGACTGAAACATTAGTTGCATGAACTCAGGATTTTCCCTTGTGATGGATACTAGTATGCTAGGTTGAGTAGCTGCTTTACTAATTAGGGATCTCGGTAGAAGTCGAGTGATTTTTCTAGCACTCGCACGAGGTCAGGAAATTGGTTGTATCCACTTTGATAAAGGAATGATGATGGTCTGTGGACACGGATCCATGGGGATGCGTGGTCTAGGAGATGAAATTGGAATAAGGATTAACGTGCGGATACCTGTGTCAAGCATTTGAACGTACTAAGCACATGCTGAGAAATATGGTAAATCGGTAAGCCTAGTACCTGAGTGAACCTGCTCGCAGATTGCCCTCCTCACACGACCTGAGACGTGGTCTCCCATTCCGGTTATGGTGGGTACAAGTGCGGTCACTACACGACGGCAATCGGGGTCAGTGAGGCATTGTACGCCAAGGCGGTGAGCCCCTCTCTACTGACGGGGAATCGATGGGGACGGTTGATATGCGTGGGGACGGAGTGCCTCGCCATGTCGTGTGTTTAGGTTTACCTTGCAAGGATAACAACTCGATTCGAATCGTCTACTTCTCGCAGCTAATGAGACTGCTTGATCCATTGTACTGCATTGAGTAACAAGTGGAAATGTGTTGATTGGCAAAAGATGTTTATTGATAAAATGTTTGATACCATGTATGATTAGATAGCTTCACTTTTAGTCTTAAGAGAGTCACACTAAAACTTGAAAAGTTAAACTTGATTTTAGACTCAGCTAGTGCTTTTGGCAAACCAAACCCTCAGCCAAACAACCACATGTCTAGAGGTAGAGGAGTAGACTCCTCACACCGGGTAAGTCTAGCTGAGTATTAGTATACTCAGCCTTGCTTGTGGCATAATTTTACAGGTTCTCTGGAGGATATGGTTGCTGGAGTGACTTGGCCGTCCATCTTGCCACCGGGTTGGACAGTCGAGTGGGACCCTACCTCGGCAGAGGAGGAGCATGAGGAGTGATGGGCCAGGCTTTCCCATCCCTCCGTTTATTTATCATTAGTTATATTCCGCTGCAACCCGAACAATGATCACTGATTTTGTTAAACTCCGATGATGTTGTAATAACTTTTTATATTCCTTAATGTATGGTTT
Organism: Zea luxurians; assembly: GCA_029449295.1. Classification (NCBI taxonomy): domain Eukaryota; kingdom Viridiplantae; phylum Streptophyta; class Magnoliopsida; order Poales; family Poaceae; genus Zea; species Zea luxurians. The sequence continues at coordinate 122,168,875 of JAOPSE010000009.1, forward strand.
TATGTTTTATTGTATTTGCTTTGTGCCTCACCTTCGAGTGAGTATGTGATACTTGATCCTGTTAGTGGCCTCGTCGGACTAGATCTGAGGGACCGACATTTTATTTCTACTTAATTGTGGTCTAACTTCTAAGGTGGGACTTAGGCACTTAAGTTGGAATAATTCGGGCGGTTCCGCCACATCGAGATTGCTTATGTTAGCACCAAAGAAAAATTAGCTGATATCTTTACCAAACCATTAGATGAGAAAACCTTTACCAAACTTAGGAATGACCTAAACATTCTTGATTCTAGGAACTTTGATTGATACTTTGCACACATAGCTCATTTATGTACCTTTGATCATAACTCTTTCATGTGCTATGACTAATGTGTTTTCAAGTCAACTCTTATGCTAAGTCATAGATTGAAAGGGAAATGGAGTCCTCGGTGAAGACAAGGCTTCCACTCCACTTCATCGTATTATTTACCCTTTGCCGTCACTCTGCAACGCTCTCCACTTTGGTATAATCCTTCACACATTTATTGTTTGCCAAAGGGGGAGAGAATTTGATAAGGGCTCTAAAGACTCCGTTTTTGGTGATCAATGCCAAAGAGGGAGAGAGTATTAGCCCAAAGCAAAAGGATCACACCATCATGCCAATTTCAAAATTTTTCGAAACAAAGTTGTTTTCAATTGCTATCTTTGAAATTAGTATTCCTCTAAGAAATTCTATCTCAATGGGTATCTATATTTTAAGGAGGAGTTTTTTCAAAATTAGTATCTAAAATATTTGATCCTCTTTCAAATGGTAAAAACCCTCTTGAACACTAAGAGGAGAATTTCATTAAGGGGGAGTTTTGTTTAGTCAAAGGGAAAAGCATTTGGAACAGGGGGAGAAAATTTCAAAATCTTGAAAATGCTTCTCGAATTCTTATTCATATACCTTTGACTATTTGCAAAAGACTTTGAAATAGAATTTCCAAAAAGATTTGCAAAAACAAAACGAGTGGTGCAAGCGTGGTCCAAAATGTTAAAAGAAAGAAAGCAATCCATGCATATCTTATAAAAGTTTAAATTTGTTTAATTCCAAGCAACCTTTGCACTTACCTTATGCAAACTAGTTCAATTCTACACTTATATATTTGCTTTTGTTTGTGTTTGCATCAATCACCAAAAAGGGGGAGATTGAAAGGGAAATAGGGTAAAACCTTTTCCTAAATGATTTTGGTGGTTGAATTGCCTAACACAAATAATTGGATTAACTAGTTTGCTCTAGATTATAAGTTCTACAGGTACCAAAGGTTCAACACAAACCAATAAAAAGTCCAAGATAGGGATCAAAAAGAAAGAAGCAAAACCAACCGAAGGCTCCCCTGGTCTGGCGCACCAGACTATCCGGTGCACCAGGGAGATCAACTCTGAACTGCTCAGCTTCGGGCTTTTAGAGAGCCACTACGCTATAATTCACCGGACTGTCCGGTGTAACACCGGACTATTCGATGTGCCATGCGGAGCAACAACTACTGCGCCAACGGTCGTCTGCAAAAGTGAATAGTGAACGCTACAGTGTGCAGACAGCACACGCAGAGTCAGAGCAGGCGCCAGAAGGCACACCGGACAGTGTACAGTGACTGTCCGGTGGTCCCAGCTATCAGAGCTCCAGCGGTCGAACCCTAACGGTTGGGTGACGTGGCTGGCACACCGGATAGTGTCCGGTGGTGCACCGGACTGTCCGGTGCGCCCATCGACAGACAGCCTCCCAAACGACCATTTTGGTGGTTGGGGCTATAAATACCCCCCAACCACCACACTTCAAGGCATACAAGTTTTCAGCCATTGCATTCAATACAAGAGCTCTAGACTTCACTCCAAGACACGAACAAGAGATCAAATCCTCTCCCAAGTCCGGAATCACTCCAAACAATTAGTGACTAGTGAGAGAGATATTTGTGTTCATTTGAGTTCTTGTCGCTTGGATCGCTTTTCTTATTCCCCATTCTTGTTGTTAACACCTTTGTAATCAAAGCAAGAGACAACAAGTTGTGGTGGTCCTTGTGGGGTCTAAGTGACCCAATTGATTGAGGAGAGAAGCTCACTCGGTCTAGGTGACCGTTTGAGAGAGGGAAAAGGTTGAAAGAGACCGGTCTTTGTGACCACCTCAATGGGGAGTAGGTTTGCAAGAACCGAACCTCGGTAAAACAAATCACCGTGTCACACTCTTCATTTGCTTGTGATTTGTTTTTGCCCTCTCTTTCGAACTCACTTTTATTTCTAACGCTAACCCAGCTTGTAGATTGTGCTTAAAGTTTATAAATTTCATATTTGCCTATTCACCTCCCCTCTAGGTGACTTTCAGATGCATTTGGTTACACTTGTAGGGAAGGCCAAACTGGATTGGAATAAGAAGCAGCACATATAAAATAAATCAAAATAGATTAGCGATATTAATAAGTCTCCGTTTAAAACTTGTGTTAGAAGCAAACTACACAAAACAACCCCGAGAGCTATCACAGGTAGTGTCGGTGTTTAGTGTCCGACCGCACACCCGGGGGTACCCTCGTGGTGCTTTTGAGTAGGACGGTGTTGTGGATTGTAACTCGATGGTTCGTGCTGGGGGCATGAGAAAGAGAGAGTCGAGCGAGTTTCAGCAGGTTTGGGCCGCTTGAGGAGCGTAATACCCTACTTCCTGGGATGACTTGGCATGTGGGAGGTGTTTACAAGTGGTATCTACAGGATGGTGAGGTGCTAATGCGATGAAAGTGATGGGGATCCCCCTAGGCCTTATATACACGACCGTAGGGCGCTTCCTGCATACACGCTGATCACACTCTTCGAGCTTATCTCCTAGCTAATAGCGAACAGACTTCGCTATCATGAGGAAACCCGACGCCTCCGCTCCGAGCTATCTCTGGCGTTTGAGGATGTCAGGCGCGGGAAAAGCAAACAGCTTCAACGGGATCATGCCCAAGCCACGAGTAATCCGGGCGTGGGCCCATCGCCTTCCTGGGTTGGCCCATTTCTGCTATTCTCTTTGCCTAGCCCACGACGTGGCGTCCCTGTGGGGCGACTGGCATGTGGCCCCTAGCAGAGTTTTTGCCCCCCGAGTGGACCCGGGGGACATCTGTCCCCCACAAGCCCCCAATCTTTGAATTGATTTTGAAATAATCGATTCAAAGGTTCCTGGTCCTTGCTTATGGGCTCATCGTGTGACTTGAAATGTTTATAACTTCGTTGGGTGTAGCCTCCGAGCTTTGAGTTGATTTTGAGATAATCAACTCAAAGGTCTTCATGTTATGTTTTAGAAATCAGCACTTGGTTTCAAAGTATTTTGAATCTGTTGAGTGTAGCCCCCGAGCTTTGAATTGATTTTGAAATAATCAATTCAAAGGTCTTCATGTTATGCTTTAGAAATCAGCACTTGGCTTCAAAGTATTGTAAATCCGTTGGGTGCACCGAAGGTGCACCCAATAGGTGTAGCCCCCGAGCTTTGAATTGATTTTTAAATAATCAATTCAAAAGTCTTCATGTTATGCTTTAGAAATCAGCACTTGGCTTGAAAGTATTGTGAATCCTTTGGGTGCACCAAAGGTGCACCCAATGGGTGTAGCCTCCGAGCTTTGAGTTGATTTTGAAATAATCAATTCAAAGGTCTTCATCTTATGCTTTTTTCAAAATGATTTTTCGGGATAACCCGGTGACGACATCTGTCCTTGTCATGTTTGGTCTAGAATCAATTTGATCGGTGACAAGTTGGAAATCTATCTAGTCAAAACAGGGAGCCCTTGGCTGGACACCACTCGGCCGCGTACTTTAATGCCTCTGCTGACTGGACTTGTGCTTTGGTAACCACATTTGGACTTCTTCTCGTTTCAGCCGATCTTCCCCTTTGTCGCGGTATATTCATTGCGTATATATTGTAGGTATCACTGCTTCAGAAAATCTTGAAGAATCTAGGCGGTACACGTAATGGGTGTCTACCCAGTAAAAGGTGTCTATCGCATTGTCCTAAAGTAGTAACTTGACATGATAGATAGGTGTAATACTTTGGTTGAGCGGTTGACTTGATTCCATCCGGTGTCTTGTTACGCGAAGCGGCCCCAGATGCCTAACTCATTCCAGGCGGTTTGAATTGCTTATTGAATTCTTATGACTGTTCGGTGAACGAGGTAGGAAGTGGACGGTCGCCCCCGGCCTCTTTAAATTGCCCGACTGCCCCGACTGCTTTCTCCACTCATTCTTGATCACTTGCCTTCTCCTTTTTCTTCACTTCCCCTCCTTCTGCGCGGACCATGGTGTCACACCCGGTTTTGGAAGGCAAACCGAATGCGAACCATGTACGTGCCAGGATTAGAAACTCACGTACACAACGATTGCATAATTGGACATATCACACATTGCTCAAAGTAAATAGCGGAAAAGTACTTTATTACAACAAGATGTCCAAGACATCCACTGAGTCTATAACATAGTCATTAACATCAAAGTGCGGAAATACGAGGCAAGTAGCCTCCCACTGGTTCGGGTATAACCCGCGACGATGCTGGTAGACTACGCAACGGCACTCGATGGACCAAGTGTGTCGATCGAATGCTCGACACAGCAAGGTGTCGAGAGCATCGTGGAAGTGACACCCGCGAGTGGCGTTGCGAGTGATGGGTCTAGTGATCCATCCCTCTGGCTCCTGCTCTTCCGAGAGCTCCACGCTGTGGCTCGAACTGCCACCTGCGTCGTCGTCGTCGTCTCCGTTTCCGCTAGGGTCTCCTCCAGCAGCTAGGATGCCCTGTGGTGGTGCAGGGGCATCTCTGGCTGAGGTGCAGGAGAAGGCTGCCTCCTATACTCCACCTCCTACTAAGGCGAGGGGGAAGAGTCATGTTGCTCCTGCTCCTAGCGTCGGTGCTTCTGCTCCTTGTGTAGGCAACGATGCAGTCTCTCCAAGTGACTGGACAGACCTGGCACTGTGCGGCGCAGTGGATGCTCTGCCAGGCAAGAAGGCAAAAAGGGGATCACTGACTTACGTGCAATGCATCTAATACGAGCCATCTATAAAAGACATTGTAAGTACAAGAGTGAGAGTAGAATTATAAGACCAGAAAGAAAAGTGAGAAAATTTTTGTGAGATAAGTAATGTCGGGGACAATAATTAGGGGTACCCCCAAGACTCCTAAACTCGGCTGGTAAACACCATCAGCACAGGCTGCAGAGCCTAATGGGCACAATTCAAGTCAAGGCCCCGTCCACTCATGGGACGCGATATCGCCTCGCCCGAACCCAGCCTCGGGCAGAAACAGTAGACCCAGGCGAATTCACGCCTCGCCCGAGGGCCTCCTCAAGCAACGGGCGCACCCTCGACTCGCCCGAGGCCCAGCTCGGGTAGGCTTCGCAGTGAAGCAACCTTGGCCAGATCGCCTCACCAACCGACCGTATCGCAGGAGCATTCAATGTGAGGATCGCCTGACACCTTATCCTGACACACGTTCCTCAGTCAACAGGGCCGAAGTGGCCGTAGTCGCTTTGCCCCTCCACTGACTGACCTGACAGGAAAACAGCGCCGCCTGCCCCGCTCCGACTATTGTGCCACCCGCCAGGGTGAGGCTGACAACAGCTAAGTCCGGCCTCAGGCGCAACAAGAAGCTCCGCCTCGCCCGACCTCATGGCTCGGCCCCCGCCTCGACCTCGGAAGACGGTCTCCGCCTCGCCTGACCCCAGGGCTCGGCCTCAACCTCGACCTCGGAAGACGGTCTCCGCCTTACCCGACCTTAGGGCTCAGCCCTCGCCTTGACCTCGGAAGACGGTCTCCGCCTCGCCCGACCCCAGGGATCAGCCTCAACCTTGACCTCGGAGGAGTCACCGCCTCGCCCGACCTTGGGCTTGGACCGACCATGCCACAGGGGGGTACATCATTACCCTACCCCTAGCTAGCTCAGGCTACGGGGAACAAGACCGGCGTCCCATCTGGCTCGCCTCGGTAAACAAGTAATGATGGCACCCTACGTGCTCCCATGAGGACGGCGGTTCTCAGCCCCCTACCGAAGCAAGGAGACATCAGCAAGGTCCCGTCAGCCCCGACAGCTGTGCTTCTACAGGGCTCAAGCGCTCCTCCGACGGCCACGACGTCACATGCACAGGGCACTAGCACCTCTCCGACAGCCACGTCGGCATGTACATAGGGCTCTGGCTCCTCTCCGCTGGACACGTTAGCATATTGCTACACCCCCCATTGTACACCTGGACCCTCTCCTTACATCTATAAAAGGAAGGTCCAGGGCCCTCGTACGAGAAGGTGGCCGCGCGGGAGGACGGGCTGATGAGCAGGCTCTCTCCCTCTCTCGCGAACGCTTGTAACCCCCTACTGCAAGCGCATCCGCCCAGGGCGCAGGATAACACGAGTCGTGGTTCCCTTTCTGAAAGGGAAATGTGCCCTTGGGCCATTTCTAAGTATTTTGGTGATTGAGTGCCAACACATGTGTTTAATTGTGAATTTGTGTACATGGATGAACAAGGTGCAAATCATGAAGTAAAGGTATGTTTCTAAGCCTTAGTACATTGGTTTTGTGGACTAACATATTTGTCTAAGTGTTAGAAACAGAAAGAAGAAAAAGAGAAAAGGGGAGAGAATGACTTGGCTGTGTGCAGCCAAGTCCCAGCTCGGTCTGGAGCACCGGACTGTCCGGTGTGCACCGGACAGTGTCCGGTGCGCCAGGCTGACTCAGCTCGAACTGGCCGCTCTCGGGAATTCGCCAACGGCGTACGGCTAAAATTCACCGGACTGTCCGGTGTGCACCGGACTGTCCGGTGAGCCAACGGTCGGCCAGGGCCAACGGTCGGCCGCGCAATCCGCGCGAGACACGTGGCCGAGCCAACGGTCGGAAGACGGCACCGGACTGTCCGGTGTGCACCGGACTGTCCGGTGCGCCAACGGCTCGCAGATCTCCAACGGGCTGCAACGGTCGGCAGCGCCAGATAAGGAAACAAATCGGGCACCGGACAGTGTCCGGTGTGCACCGGACTGTCCGGTGCCCCCGACGACAGAAGGCAAGGATGGCCTTCCGGATTTGCTCTCAACGGCTCCTAGCTGCCTTGGGGCTATAAAAGGAGCCCCTAGGCGCATGGAGGAGACACACAAGCAACTCTTGAGCATTCTTGATCATCCACACAAGTTCTTTGCGCATTCGTTTGTGATTCTAAGTGATTCGAGCTCTGTTCTAGTGTGAACTCTGAGATAGTCATTCGAGCTCGAGTCTTGGCCGTGTGTGTGCGCTTTTGTTGTGGATTTGTGTGTGTTGCTTCCCTCCCTTACTCTGTGCTTTCTTTGTGATCATACACTTGTAAGGGCAAGAGACTCCAATTTGTGGAGATTCCTTGCAAACGGGATAGTGAAAGGAACAACAAAACAACGTGGTATTCAAGTGGGTCTTTGGACCGCTTGAGAGGGGTTGATTGCAACCCTCGTCCGTTGGGACGCCACAACGTGGAAGTAGGCAAGCATTGGCTTGGCCGAACCACGGGATAAACCACTGTGTCCCTCTGTGCTTGATTCTTGTGGTATTGTGTTTTGTTGAGACTTCACCTTAGCCACTTGGCATTAATCGTGCTAACGCTTAACAAGTTTTTGTGGCTTAAGTTTGAAGTTTTTACAGGATCACCTATTCACCCCCCCTCTAGGTGCTCTCAATTGGTATCAGAACCGTTCTATTCACAAAGGGACTAACCGCCCGAATAGATGGATCCTAAGGGGAAGGGTATTGTGATCAACGACAAAGAAAAGGAGACCTTCGTCAACGAGCCGAAGGACGACAAGCCTACCGACTCCGGCTTGGGCCATAGACGAAAGGAAGGGAAGAAGAAGAAGACGAGGCGTATCAAGGAGATCATCTACTACGACGATAGTGATGAATCCACTTCTTCCCAAAAGGACGACGACAACGACTACAGGAAGACGGTCAATTCGAACTTTTCATTTGATTATTCCCGTATTCAACATAGTTCGAATTCGCATTTGCTTTCCATTCCTCTTGGCAAACCTCCACACTTCGATGGGGAGGACTACGGATTTTGGAGTCACAAAATGCGTAGTCACTTATTCTCTCTCCATCCTAGCATATGGGAGATTGTGGAGAACGGAATGAAATTCGATAGCTCGGATAGCCCTATGCTTATAAATGAACAGATTCATAAAAATGCACAGGCTACTACTGTTCTCTTAGCATCTTTGTGCAGGGAAGAGTACAATAAGGTGAGCGGCTTGGACAATGCCAAGCAGATATGGGACACCCTCAAGATCTTTCACGAGGGGAACGACATCACCATGCTCACCAAGATGGAGTTGGTGGAGGGCGAGCTTGGACGGTTCGCCATGATAAGGGGAGAGGAGCCAACTCAGACGTACAACCGGCTCAAGACCCTTATCAACAAAATAAGGAGCTACGGAAGCACGCGTTGGACGGATCACGATGTCGTCCGCCTAATGCTCAGGTCTTTTACCGTACTTGATCCTCATCTCGTGAACAATATTCGTGAGAATCCCAGGTACACGATGATGACGCCCGAGGAAGTGCTTGGAAAATTCGTAAGCGGGCGGATGATGATCAAGGAGGCAAGATACGTCGACGAAGCGTTGAACGGTCCGATCAACGAGCCGCAACCCCTTGCTCTCAAGGCAACACGAAGCAAGGAGGCGCTACCTAGCAAGGTGGCACAGATTGAGGCGGCCGGACTTAATGATGAAGAAATGGCTCTCATCATCAAAAGGTTCAAGACGGCGCTAAATGGTCGCAAGGGGCAGCCAAGCAAGACCAAAGCCAAGGGGAAGCGCTCATGCTTCAAATGCGGTAAGCTTGGTCATTTTATCGCTAACTGTCCCGATAATGAAAGTGACCAGGAAAAGGGGAACAAAAGAGAGAAGAAGAAGCAATACAAGAAGGCAAAGGGTGAGGCGCATCTAGGAAAGGAGTGGGACTCGGATTGCTCCTCCTCCGACTCCGACAACGAAGGACTCGCCGCCACTGCCTTCAACAAATCGGCTCTCTTCCCCAACGAGCGTCTCACTTGCCTTATGGCAAGGGAGAAGAAGGTGAGTACTCAAGACTCCACTTATGCTTCTTCTAGTGATAGTGAGTCTAGTGACGATGATGACATAGATTATTCTTGCTTGTTCAAAGGCTTAGATAGATCTAAGATAAATAAAATCAATGAATTGATTGATGCTTTGAATGAAAAGGATAGGCTTTTAGAGAAGCAAGAGGATTTATTGTATGATGAACATGATAAGTTTATAGAGGCACAAAAATCATATGCTTTAGAAGTGAAAAGAAATGAAGTGCTTTCTAGTGAAATATCTTCTTGTCATGAAACCATTGCTACTTTACAAAGTGTTAACCATGATTTAAATGCTAAATTAGAAGTAACAAATAAATCTAAGTCTTGTGTTGAAAATGTTACAATTTGCACTAGGTGTAAGGATTTTGATGTTAACACTTGTAGCAAACATTTAGTTTCAATTTCAAAACTAAAAGATGAAGTGGCTAGTCTTAATGCCCAACTTAAGACTAGCAAGAGTGAAGTTGAAAAGATAAAATTTGCAAGGGATGCCTATACAATTGGAAGACATCCCTCAATTAAGGATGGGCTTGGCTTCAAGAGGGAAGCCAAGAACTTAACAAGCCATAAGGCTCCCATCTTCGTCAAGGAGAAGGGGAAGGCCCCGATGGCTAGTAATGCTAAAAAGAATCATGCTTTTATGTATTATGATAGGAGACATGCTAGAAATGCTTATAATCATTTTGATTCACATGTTTATGATTCTCATGCAATGTTTGCTTCTAGTTCTTCTTATAATCATGGTAGAGATATGTGTAGGAGAAATGTTGTACATATGCCTAGGAGAGATATTGCTCATGTACCTAGAAAGAATGTTATTCATGCTCCTAGGAAAGTAGTGAATGAACCTTCTACCATTTATTATGCTTGTAATGCTCCCTTTGCTATTTGTAGAAAGGGTAAGAAGGTAGTTGCTAGGAAATTAGGGGCTAGATGCAAGGGAGATAAATCTTGCATTTGGGTCCCTAAAGACATTTGTGCTAACCTTGCAGGACCCAACATGAGTTGGGTACCTAAGACCCAAGCCTAAATTTGCCTTGCAGGTTTATGCATCCGGGGGTTCAAGCTGGATTATCGACAGCGGATGCACAAACCATATGACGGGGGAGAAGAAGATGTTCACCTCCTACGTCAAGAATAAGGATTCCCAAGATTCAATTATATTCGGTGATGGGAATCAAGGCAAGGTAAAAGGGTTAGGTAAAATTGCAATTTCTAAAGAGCATTCTATCTCAAATGTATTCTTAGTGGAGAGTCTTGGATATAATTTGCTATCTGTTAGTCAATTATGTCAAATGGGATATAATTGTTTATTTACAAATGTAGATGTGTCTGTCTTTAGAAGATGTGATGGTTCACTAGCTTTTAAGGGTGTACTAGACGGCAAGCTTTATTTAGTTGACTTTGCAAAAGAAGAGGCCGGTCTAGATGCATGCTTAATGGCTAAGACTTGCATGGGCTGGCTGTGGCATCGCCGCTTAGCACATGTGGGGATGAAGAACCTCCACAAGCTTCTAAAGGGAGAACATGTGATAGGTCTAACAAATGTTTATTTCGAAAAAGATAGACCTTGTGCAGCTTGTCAGGCAGGTAAACAAGTAGGAGGAGCACATCACAGCAAGAATGTGATGACCACGTCAAGACCTCTGGAGCTGCTGCATATGGACCTCTTCGGACCCGTCGCCTATCTAAGCATAGGAGGAAGTAAGTATGGTTTAGTTATTGTTGATGACTTTTCCCGCTTCACTTGGGTGTTCTTTTTGCAGGATAAGTCTGAAACCCAAGGGACCCTCAAGCGCTTCCTCAGGAGAGCTCAAAATGAGTTTGAGCTCAAGGTGAAGAAGATTAGGAGCGACAACGGGTCCGAGTTCAAGAACCTTCAAGTGGAGGAGTTTCTTGAGGAGGAAGGGATCAAGCACGAGTTCTCCGCTCCCTACACACCACAACAAAATGGTGTGGTAGAGAGGAAGAACAGGACGCTAATCGATATGGCGAGGACGATGCTTGGAGAGTTCAAGACCCCCGAGTGCTTTTGGTCGGAAGCCGTGAACACGGCTTGCCACGCCATCAACAGGGTCTACCTTCACCACCTCCTCAAGAAGACGTCATATGAGCTACTAACCGGTAACAAACCCAATGTATCGTACTTTCGTGTTTTTGGGAGCAAGTGCTACATTCTAGTGAAGAAGGGTAGAAATTCTAAGTTTGCTCCCAAAGCTGTAGAAGGGTTTTTATTAGGTTATGATTCAAATACAAAGGCGTATAGGGTCTTCAACAAATCATCAGGTTTGGTTGAAGTCTCTAGCGACGTTGTATTTGATGAGACTAATGGCTCTCCAAGAGAGCAAGTTGTTGATTGTGATGATGTAGATGAAGAAGATGTTCCAACGGCCGCTATACGAACCATGGCGATTGGAGACGTTCGGCCACAGGAACAGGATGAACGTGATCAACCTTCTTCCTCAACGACGGTGCATCCCCCAACTCAAGACGATGAACAGGTTCATCAAAAGGAGGCGTGTGATCAAGGGGGAGCACAAGACGATCAAGTGATGGAGGAAGAAGCGCAACCGGCACCTCCAACCCAAGTTCGAGCGATGATTCAAAGGGATCATCCCGTCGACCAAATTTTGGGTGACATTAGCAAGGGAGTAACTACTCGATCTCGATTAAGTTAATTTTTGTGAGCATTACTCTTTTGTCTCCTCTATTGAGCCTTTCAGGGTAGAGGAGGCCTTGCTAGATCCGGATTGGGTGTTGGCCATGCAGGAGGAACTCAACAACTTCAAGCGCAATGAAGTTTGGACGCTGGTGCCTCGTCCCAAGCAAAATGTTGTGGGAACCAAGTGGGTATTCCGCAACAAACAGGACGAGCACGGAGTTGTGACAAGGAACAAGGCTCGACTTGTGGCAAAAGGTTATGCCCAAGTCGCAGGTTTGGACTTTGAGGAGACTTTTGCTCCTGTGGCTAGGCTAGAATCCATTCGCATCTTGCTAGCATATGCCGCTCACCATTCTTTCAGGTTGTACCAAATGGATGTGAAGAGCGCGTTCCTCAACGGGCCAATAAAGGAGGAAGTGTACGTGGAGCAACCCCCTGGCTTCGAGGATGAGCGGTACCCCGACCACGTGTGTAAGCTCTCTAAGGCGCTCTATGGACATAAACAAGCCCCAAGAGCATGGTATGAATGCCTTAGAGATTTCTTACTTGCTAATGCTTTCAAGGTTGGGAAAGCCGATCCAACTCTTTTCACTAAGACTTGTAATGGTGATTTGTTTGTGTGCCAAATTATGTCGATGACATAATATTTGGTTCTACTAATCAAAAGTCTTATGAAGAGTTTAGCAGGGTGATGACGCAGAAATTCGAGATGTCGATGATGGGCGAGTTAAACTACTTCCTTGGGTTCCAAGTGAAGCAACTCAAGGACGGCACCTTCATCTCCCAAACGAAGTACACGCAAGATCTGCTAAAGAGGTTTGGGATGAAGGACGCCAAGCCCGCAAAGACGCCGATGGGAACCGACGGACACACCGACCTCAACAAAGGAGGTAAGTCCGTTGATCAAAAGGCATACCGGTCAATGATAGGGTCTTTACTTTATTTATGTGCTAGTAGACCGGATATTATGCTAAGCGTATGTATGTGTGCTAGATTTCAATCCAATCCTAAGGAGTGTCACTTAGTGGCGGTGAAGCGAATTCTTAGATATTTAGTCGCTACGCCTTGCTTCGGGATCTGGTATCCAAAGGGGTCTAACTTTGACTTGATTGGGTACTCAGATTCCGACTATGCTGGATGTAAGGTCGATAGAAAGAGTACATCGGGGACGTGCCAATTCTTAGGAAGGTCCCTGGTGTCATGGAACTCTAAGAAACAAACCTCTGTTGCCCTATCCACCGCTGAGGCCGAGTACGTTGCCGCAGGTCAGTGTTGCGCGCAACTACTTTGGATGAGGCAAACCCTCAGGGACTTTGGCTACAATCTGAGCAAAGTCCCACTCCTATGTGATAATGAGAGTGCTATCCGAATAGCGGAAAATCCTGTTGAGCACAGCCGCACAAAGCACATTGACATCCGGCATCACTTTCTGAGAGACCACCAGCAAAAGGGAGATATCGAAGTGTTTTATGTTAGCACCGAGAACCAGCTAGCCGATATCTTTACCAAGCCTTTAGATGAGAAGACCTTTTGCAGGCTGCGTAGTGAGCTAAATGTCTTAGATTCGCGGAACTTGGATTGAATTGTAGCATACATGTATTCATGCCTTTGATCATGTTCATTCTGCATTTTGTTGCTTATTATGGTGCTCAAGTTGTACAAACACTCCCTGGACCTCACAAGTCCGTTGCAATGTGATGCACATGTTTAGGGGGAGATGTGTTACAACTTGACCCTTTGAGACTGACCATATGTTTGAGTTTGCTTGTGTTAGTCACAAAGGAGAATTGAAAGGGAAAAGGTGGACTTGGATCATGCAAGACTTCCACTGCACTCCGATGAGGGGTAACCTATTCCAAGTTCATCTCATGACCTCTTATTGCCATTTGCTCTTAATTGAAGATTTTGGTGAGGCAATGGGGTTAAAGGGCCAAAATTGATCCCGTTTTGGTGTTTGATGCCAAAGGGGGAGAAAATAAAGGCCAAAGCAATAAAATGGATCAGCTACCACTTGAGAGATTTTGAAATTAGTAGAATAGAGCTTTTGGTTTGTCAAAACTCTTTTGTTGTCTCTCTTGTCAAAAGTCGGCTTCTTGTGGGGAGAAGTAGTAATTATGGGAAAAAGGGGGAGTTTTTGAAATCCTTGATCAATCTCTTTTTGAATGACTCTCTTTATGCTTAAACATGTGTGTTTAACTTAGAGATAGAGATTTGTGTTTGATTTGCAAAAACAAACCAAGTGGTGGCAAAGGATGATCCATATATGCCAAAATTGATTCAAAATAAATTTAAGTGTTATTTGAATTGAGTTTGCACTTGTTCTAGTGGCTTTATGTAGTGTTGGCATAAATCACCAAAAAGGGGGAGATTGAAAGGGAAATGTGCCCTTGGGCCATTTCTAAGTATTTTGGTGATTGAGTGCCAACACATGTGTTTAATTGTGAATTTGTGTACATGGATGAACAAGGTGCAAATCATGAAGTAAAGGTATGTTTCTAAGCCTTAGTACATTGGTTTTGTGGACTAACATATTTGTCTAAGTGTTAGAAACAGAAAGAAGAAAAAGAGAAAAGGGGAGAGAATGACTTGGCTGTGTGCAGCCAAGTCCCAGCTCGGTCTGGAGCACCGGACTGTCCGGTGTGCACCGGACAGTGTCCGGTGCGCCAGGCTGACTCAGCTCGAACTGGCCGCTCTCGGGAATTCGCCGACGGCGTACGGCTAAAATTCACCGGACTGTCCGGTGTGCACCGGACTGTCCGGTGAGCCAACGGTCGGCCAGGGCCAACGGTCGGCCGCGCAATCCGCGCGAGACACGTGGCCGAGCCAACGGTCGGAAGACGGCACCGGACTGTCCGGTGCGCCAACGGCTCGCAGATCTCCAACGGGCTGCAATGGTCGGCAGCGCCAGATAAGGAAACAAATCGGGCACCGGACAGTGTCCGGTGTGCACCGGACTGTCCGGTGCCCCCGACGACAGAAGGCAAGGATGGCCTTCCGGATTTGCTCTCAACGGCTCCTAGCTGCCTTGGGGCTATAAAAGGAGCCCCTAGGCGCATGGAGGAGACACACAAGCAACTCTTGAGCATTCTTGATCATCCACACAAGTTCTTTGCGCATTCGTTTGTGATTCTAAGTGATTCGAGCTCTGTTCTAGTGTGAACTCTGAGATAGTCATTCGAGCTCGAGTCTTGGCCGTGTGTGTGCGCTTTTGTTGTGGATTTGTGTGTGTTGCTTCCCTCCCTTACTCTGTGCTTTCTTTGTGATCATACACTTGTAAGGGCAAGAGACTCCAATTTGTGGAGATTCCTTGCAAACGGGATAGTGAAAGGAACAACAAAACAACGTGGTATTCAAGTGGGTCTTTGGACCGCTTGAGAGGGGTTGATTGCAACCCTCGTCCGTTGGGACGCCACAACGTGGAAGTAGGCAAGCATTGGCTTGGCCGAACCACGGGATAAACCACTGTGTCCCTCTGTGCTTGATTCTTGTGGTATTGTGTTTTGTTCAGACTTCACCTTAGCCACTTGGCATTAATCGTGCTAACGCTTAACAAGTTTTTGTGGCTTAAGTTTGAAGTTTTTACAGGATCACCTATTCACCCCCCCCCCTCTAGGTGCTCTCACTTTCCCCCTTGTGTTCCATCTCGCGTCGACCCATCTGGGCTGGGACACGCAACAACAATTTACTCGTCGGTCCAGGGACCCCCCCCCGGGGTCGAAACGCCGACAGTTGGCGCGCCAGGTAGGGGCCTGCTGCATGTTGACGAACAACTTCCCATCAAGCTCCAAATGGGTAGTCTCCAGCAACCTTTCCAGCCCAGGACGCTGCCTCGACGGCAGCTACGACATGGTACTCCTTCCTCCGTCGCGCGACAGCGACAATGGCGGCCGCCAGCCCGCCCGACGGCGGCGGACTCGACGACATCTTCCCCCCATGGCGGAAGAGTAGCATCCGGGTCTATCCCGCCACCTTCCCCGCCGTAGGAGAAGGAGGCGGGGCAACCGTGGCCAAGCAGGAGGCGGCACCTCGTCGGCCGTCGAGCGAGTCGACGGCACCGGCGCCCTAGCGGGGGACACGTCTGGCGTTGACCTCGCGCCTGAGACGATGACGAGCGTCGTTTCCCCGCAACACGCCAACCCCAAGCGGACAGATGACGCCAGCGCACTCGCGAAGGACTTGCTGGGCGTTAGCCTCGTACAGGAGATAACGGTGCCGTCCGTCCCCTACGCGACTTTGTCACCGTCCATCGATTGAGAGGTACCGTCTGTTTTCCACCTTGTGCCTTTTAGATTCAGTTTCAACCCACCAAGCGATCCCGCTTCGGTGGACGCTTTCATAAAGGCATATCCTAACCTTCCGGGGTACCATATGTGGTCATCCTGGGACCGACTGACGGCCGTCTCGACCTACGGCCCCCCGGGTTCTGAGGAAAATGACGAGCTCGACTCTGGTTGGGATTTCTCCGGGCTCGATGCTCCTAGTGCCATGCTAGACTTCATGACCGCGTGTGACTACTGCCTCTCTGATTGCTCCGATAATGGCCACAGCCTTGACGACGAGGACTGTGGCCCAAGTCGTGAATGTTTCCACGTCGATCTAGGTGGTCTCGACGAAGGCAACCACCTTGGTATGCCGGAGGACGACGATCCCACTAGGCCAACGCCTCGCGTTGACATCCTGCGGGAGCTAGCTGTGGTCCCAGTCCCTGCGGGGGGTCAGGACACACTGCTCGAGCAAATCCGCGAGATGCAGGCCAAGCCCGATGAGAAAGCAGGACAACTTGTGCAGCTCCGGCAAAACGTCGGGCAGGAGTGGGCAGGCCGAGCACTAGCCGGAGAAGTGCGTCATCAGGCCCAGGACGTCCAGCACCGTATCGCTGACAATGCCAGGGATAGGCTGCCCCCGGCTTCCAGTGGGGTCAGCCAGAATCTGGCTGCAGCTGCAATTCTACTCTGAGTGATGCCGGAGCCATCCACCACCGAGGGGCGGCGTATCCAGGGAGAACTCAAGAATCTCCTGGAGGATGTCGTGGTCCGACGGGCTGAGAGCTCTGCCTCTCGAAGGCAAGGGTACCCCTAGAGCATCGCGTCATGACTTCCTGATTCATGCGGGAAGCCTCAGTCCACACCGGGCGCACGAGGGACGCAATGCCTGCAGCCCCGGGTCGCCTCGGCAACGAGCACCACCGCCGCGACCGTCGAGCCCACCTTGACGAGAAGGTGCACCGAGGAAACCACCCCAGGCGTGGGGGACGCTACGACAACGGGGAGGATCGGAGCCCCTCCCCCGAACCACCCGGTCCGCAAGCTTTCAGCCGGGCCATACGGCAGGCACCATTCCCGACCCGGTTCCGGGCCCTGACTACCATCACTAAGTACTCGGGGGAAACAAGGCCGGAACTTTGGCTTGCAGACTACCGGCTGGCCTGCCAGCTGGGTGGAACGGACGATGAAAACCTCATCATCCGCAACCTCCCCTTGTTCCTCTCCGACGCCGCCCGAGCCTGGCTGGAGCATCTGCCTCCTGCGCAGATCTCCAACTGGGACGATCTGGTCAAAGCATTCGCTGGAAACTTCCAGGGCACATACGTGCGACCTGGGTACTCCTAGGATCTCCGAAGCTGCCGCCAGCAGCCAGGGGAATCCCTTCGGGACTACATCCAGCGGTTTTCGAAGCAGCGCACCGAGCTGCCCAACATCACTGACTCAGATGTCATCGGCGTGTTCCTCGCCGGTACCACTTGCCACGACCTGGTGAGCAAGTTGGGTCGCAAGACTCTCACCAGGGCGAGCGAGCTGATGGACATCGCCACCAAGTTCACCTCTAGTCAGGAGGCGGTCGAGGCCATCTTCCAGAAGGACAAGCAGCCTCAGGGATGCCAACAGGAGGACATCCCTAAGGCGTCCGACTAGCGTGGCACAAAGAAGAAGGCCAAGAAGAAGTCGCAAGCAAAATGCGATGCCGCCGACGCAGATCCTGTCGCCGCCGCCGAGCACAGGAACCCTCGGAAGCCTCCCGGAGGGGCCAACCTGTTCGACAAGATGCTCAAGGAGTCGTGCCCCTATCATCAGGGTCCAGTCAAGCACACCCTTGAGGAATGCGTCATGCTTCGGCGCTACTTCCACAAGGCCGGGCCCCCGGCGGAAGGTGGCAGAGCCCACGACAACGACAAGAAGGAAGGCAACAAGGCAGAAGAGTTCCCCGAGGTCCATGACTGCTTCATGATCTACAGTGGGTAGGTGGTGAACGCCTCAGCTCGGCACGGCAAGCAGGAGCGCCGGGAGGTCTGCTCGGTGAAGGTGGCGGCACCAGTCTACCTAGACTGGTCCGACAAGCCCATCACCTTCGACCAAGGCGACCACCCCGACCACTTGTCAAGCCCAGGAAAGTACCCGCTTGTTGTCGACCCCGTCATCGGCAACGTCAGGATCATCAAGGTCCTCATGGATGGAGGCAGCAGCCTCAACATCATCTGCGCCGAGACCCTTGGGCTCTTGCAAATCGATCTGTCCACGATCCGGGCCGGTGCGGCGCCCTTTCACGGGATCATCCCCGGGAAGCGCGTCCAGCCCCTTGGACAACTCGATCTGTCCGTCTGCTTCGGGACTCCCTCCAACTTCCGAAAGGAAACCCTCACGTTCGAGGTGGTCAGGTTCCGAGGAACCTACCACACAGTACTGGGGAGACCATGCTACGCCAAGTTCATGGCCATCCCCAACTACACCTACCTCAAGCTCAAGATGCTGGGCCCCAACGGGGTCATCACCGTCGGCTCCTCGTACCGACACGCGTACGAATGCGACGTGAAGTGCATGGAATACACTAAGGCCCTCGCCGAATCTGAGGCCCTCATCGCCGACCTAGAGTGCCTCTCCAAGGAGGTGCCTGATGCGAAACGCCACACCGGCAACTTCAAACCAGCGGAGGCGGTTAAGTCCGTCCCCCTTGAACCTAGCAACGACGCTTGCAAGCAAGTCCGGATCGGCTTCGAGCTCGACCCCAAATAGGAAGCAGTGCTTGTCGACTTTCTCCGCGCGAACGCTGAGGTGTTTGCATGGAGTCCCTCGGACATGCCCGGCATACTGAGGGATGTCACCGAGCACTCGCTGGATATCCGAGCTGGAGCCCGACCCGTGAAGCAGCCTCTGCGCCGATTCGACGAAGAAAAGCACAGAGCTATAGGCGAGGAGATCCACAAGCTGATGGCTGCAGGATTCATCAAAGAGGTATTCCATCCCGAATGGCTAGCCAACCCTGTGCTTGTGAAAAAGGAAGGTAGGAAATGGAGGATGTGTGTAGACTACACTGGTCAAAACAAAGCATGTCCGAAGGTTCCCTACCCTCTGCCTCGCATTGATCAAATCATGGATTCCACTGCTGGGTGCGAAACCCTGTCATTCCTCGATGCCTATTCAGGGTATCACCAAATCAGGATGAAAGAGTCCGACCAGCTCGCGACTTCTTTCATCACACCTTTTGGCATGTACTGCTATATTACTATGCCATTTGGTTTGAGGAATGTAGGCGCGACATACCAAAGGTGCATGAACCACGTGTTCGGAGAGCACATCGGCCGAACGGTCGAGGCTTACGTCGATGACATCGTAGTCAAGACAAAGAAAGCCTCCGACCTCCTCTCTGACCTTGAAACGACATTCAAGTGTCTGAGAGCGAAGGGCGTGAAACTTAATCCCGAGAAGTGTGTCTTCAGAGTCCCCCGAGGCATGCTCCTGGGGCTCATCGTCTCCGAGCGGGGCATCGAGGCCAACCTGGATAAAATCGCGGCCATCACCAACATGGGGCCTATCAAGGACTTGAAAGGAGTACAAAGGGTCATGGGATGCCTTACGGCTCTGAGCCGCTTCATCTCGCGCCTCGGCGAAAGAGGCCTACCCTTGTACTGCCTCTTAAGGAAGACCGAGCGCTTCACTTGGACCCCCCAAGACCGAGGAAGGCCTCGGGAACTTAAAGGCGCTCCTTACAAGCGCGCCCATCTTGGTACCCCCGCTGCGGGAGAAGCCCTCTTGATCTACGTAGCCGCAACCACTCAGGTGGTCAGTGCCGCGATCGTAGTCGAGAGACGAGAAGAAGGGCATGCATTGCTTGTCCAGAGGCTGGTCTACTTCATTAGTGAAGTGCTATCCGAGACCAAGATCTGCTACCCGCAAATTCAGAAGCTACTGTACGTAATTCTGACGCGGTGAAAGTTGCGACACTACTTCGAGTCTCATCCAGTGACTATGGTGTCATCCTTCCCCCTGGGAGAGATCATCCAGTGCCGAGAGGCCTCGGGTAGGATTGCAAAGTGGGCGGTGGAGATCATGGGCGAGACAATCTCGTTCGCTCCTTGGAAAGCCATCAAGTTCCAAGTCTTGGCGGACTTTGTGGCTGAATGGGTCGACACCCAGCTTCCAACAGCTCCGATCCAACCGGAACTCTGGACCATGTATTTCGATGGGTCACTTATGAAAACAGGAGCGGGTGTAGGCCTGCTCTTCATCTCACCCCTCGGGAAGCACCTCCGCTACGTGCTGCGCCTCCACTTCCCGGCATCAAACAATGTGGCCGAGTATGAGGCTCTGGTTAACGGGTTGTGCATCACCATCGAGCTAGGGGTTCGGCGCCTCGACGCTCGTGGTGACTCGCAGCTTGTCATCGACCAAGTCATGAAGAACTCCCACTGCCGCGACCCGAAGATGGAGGCCTACTGCGATGAGGTTCGGCGTCTGGAAGACAAGTTCTATGGGCCGAGCTCAACCACGTCACCCGACAGTACAATGAGACTGCGGATGAGCTGGCTAAAATAGCCTCGGGCGGACAACGGTTCCCCCGGACATCTTCTCCCGAGACCTACGTCAACCCTCCGTCAAGACCAACGACACGCTTGAGCCCGAGGAGGCCTCGGCCCAGCCCGAGGCACCCTCGGCCCCCGAGGGTGAGGCACTGCGTGTCGAGGAAGAGCGGAATGGGGTCACACCTAATCGAAACTGGCAGACCCCATACCTGCAATATCTCCACCGAGGAGAGCTGCCCCTTGACAAAGCCGAAGCTCGGCGACTGGCGCGGCGCGCCAAGTCGTTCGTCTTACTGGGTGACGAAAAGGAGCTCTACCACCGCAGCCCCTCGGGCATCCTCCAACGATGCATATCCATCGCCGAAGGTCAGGAGCTATTGCAAGAAATACACTCGGGGGCTTGCGGTCATCACGCAGCACCTCGAGCCCTCGTTGGAAACGCCTTCCGACAAGGTTTCTACTGGCCCATCGCGGTGGCCGACGCCACTAGGATTTGTCACACCCGGTTTTTAGAAGGCAAACCGAATGCGAACCATGTACGTGCCAGGATCAGTTATTCACGTACACAGCAGTTACATAACATGGACATCATCACACAGTGCTCAAATAGTATTAAAAGGGGAAATAATAGTCGATTACATCATACGTCTGAGACGTCCATATAGTTCTTACAATAAATCAAAGTGCGGAAAAGAAACGTAGATAACGCGGCCTTCACAGGCAGCCGACTGGGGGTTGCCGCTAACCCACACCTAGAACTCGTCGTAGTCTTGGAACTCCTGGAAGTCTCCTTCCACAGCTTCATCTTCTCCTGAGCAGTGGTTGCAATGCTGACAACCTGGAGGGGGGGGGGGTTGGTGTGTAGAGCAAGGGTGAGTACACATCAACATACTCAGCAAGCATCCTGTTTGGCTGTAGTGGACTAGCTTTATGTGGGGATAAGTCAAGCAGTTGCTTTTAGTTGGTCAGGTTATTACTTACTAGTAGAGAGCCAGGTTTTAACATTAACCCAAGTTATTAGCCCAATGTATCCTTTCCAAACGGAAAGAATACCACTTACCAGCACCATAATCATAATCAGAATCATCAATCTCATTGCCACCTGTACCAAAATGTCTCTGATCAAGTATCACTAATCTCTGGAGCTCCCTTGGCCGCTCATAACCGCGAGCACGGCTGATATATCAGTTTCATAACACTCTGCAGAGGTTGCGCACTTTACCCATAAGCCGTGATTCCCTCTCTAGCCCGGGCTTGCAAGACCCTTATTCACTCCCAAGGTGAATGGCTAGGGATTCACTACGAAGCCTTTACAAAGATTCCCCGAGGCTTTAGCCGCCCGTTAGGTTTCCTAAATGTACCGCACTCCTCCCCAAGGGACAAATCAACCTTGGCAGAGCGAGCCGCATACACCGAGCCCCATTGACGGCACAACGGCTAAGCGAACTACACCCCGGTTCCTCTAATTATTCAGCTAAGGGCGTCCCATTCCACCCTCATGGTTGCACTGTTTTCCCGGGCGGTCATCCATTGAACAGGTCCTTACGGAGAGGCACTCGAGAAACCGCTCGAGTCCCCTTAAAGGTCACAAATATAATCATAAACGAGAAGGGAAAACAGCGTATCATAGATAATCACATCATGTTCATTGATTAGAGTTGAGCAATAGCATCAAACTAAGCAGTAATAATCTGACCCAAATAGGTAAACAAGGACATGGATAACAAAAGCTAGTAAATCCTTAGGTATAAATGTGTAATGCGGGAGGTGAATTAAAGAATGAATAGGACAAAGATAGGTCAAAGGACACTTGCCTCCACCAACCGACTGCTGCTCAGGGGCTTCTCCTACGAATTCCTCGGGCTCTTCGACCGGATCGTTCTCTATGCGAGCGCAAACATACATACATCCACACATTTAATACAAAAGAACAGTACACCATACAAGGGAACAGGTAAAACGAATATGCATCAAGTATGACATTTGACATCGCATTTGTTGTGGTTAGAAAGAAACAGGAGAGGGTCTCGCAGGGGGTTAAATCTTATGCACTAATGATTAGTTACAATTGGTTCTTAACAAAAGAATTCTGCTATATATATACTAATGGAAACCTAATCATTTTAAGTTGATCAACATTGCACGAGACAAACAATTAACTACGTGAATCAACAGCATAACGGAATCTTAATTAAACTTCCTATTTTCCATAGCATGAACAAAGATTAGTCTACCTAAAATAAAGTAATTATAATCACAGAAAGTAAATAAAATAAAATAAAAAAAATAAAAAAAACAGAGGGGGGGCGGTTGAACCGGCCCTAGGGCGGTTGAACCGGCCCTGGGCTGGGCGGCCGAGCTGGGGCGGGCGCGCGGGGGAGGGCGGCCGAGCTGGGGCCGGGGCGGCTGAACCGGTCGGCCAGGGCGGCTGAACCGGCCCTGCGCAGGGGGCGGCTGGGCTGGGGCGCGGGCGCGGCCGGGGCTGGCCGGGCGGCCAGGCGGGCGCGGCTGGGGGGCGGCCGGGGCGGGCCAGCGGCCAGGCGGGCGCGGCTGGGGGGCGGCCGGGGCGGGCCAGCGGCCGGCCGGGCGGCCAGGGGGCGCGCCGGGGCGGGCCAGCGGCCAGGCAGCGGCCAGCGGCTGGGGGCGCCAGGGCGGGGGAAGAAGAGGGGGGGGAGGGGAGAGGGAGAGAGGAGGGAGAGAGGGGGAGGGGCTCACCGGCGATGGGGCGGCCGACGGCGGGGGCGGCGGCCGGCGCTAGGGCAGGGGTAGGGGCGGCGGCTTAGGGCAGGGAGGTAGGGGCGGCGGTGGGAGAGAGAGAGGGAAAATGAGAGGGAGAGGGAGAGGGCTAGGGAAAAAGGGGAGGATGGGGGGGGCGGCTGGGCCTCTTTGGGCCCAAGAGGGGGGGGGGGGCGCAGGGGCTTGGGCCGGCCGGGGTCGGCCCACGGCGCGGGAGAGAGAAAAAGAGTAGAGAGAAAGAGAGAGAAAGAAAAAAAGAAAAGATTATTTCCCTATTTTCGAAATCCGATCTTTTAGATGAATGCGTTTGCACTTTCAAACAATCAAAAAAACATGCAAGGTTCGGCATGGTGCATCAAACAACACAAAGTATCTTTAGAGTTTTTCTTACACGGGAAATCCAAACCGAATCCCGCTAAAACTTTGGAAAAGGTCAAGGTTTAGCGAGGGGAAAAGAAAAAGAAAAGGTAACGCCCGAATTTTGGCGAGTAAAGAAAAGAAAAAATTCAACTGCAAAAATTCGGGGCGTTACAAACCTATCCCCCTTAAAAGAATCTCGCCCTCGAGATTCAGGGCTGGCTAGCAAAGAGCTCTGGGTACTTGGCCATCAAATCATCTTCACGCTCCCAGGTTGCTTCTTCCTCAGAGTGGTGATTCCATCTGACTTGACTCTTTCTGCTCAAAGCATCTGCCACTACGTTCGCTTTGCCTGGATGGTAATGGATCTCCAACTCATAGTCTTTGATCAACTCTAACCATCTTCGCTGTCTCATGTTCAACTCTGACTGAGTGAATATGTACTTCAGACTCTTGTGGTCTGTGTAAACATCGCATTTCTGTCCATACAGATAGTGCCTCCATGTCTTCAGTGCGTGAACCACTGCTGCCAACTCTAGATCATGGATTGGGTAGTTCTTCTCATGAACCTTCAGCTGTCGGGACGAGTAAGCCACAACTCTTCCCTCTTGCATCAACACGCATCCCAAACATGTGTAACAAGCATCACAGTACACAGAGAAGGGCTTGTGCACATCAGGCAAGACTAGGACAGGCGCTGTTGTCAACTTCTCTTTCAGCGCTTCAAAGGCTTCTTGACATTTCTGGGTCCACTTGAACTCAACTTTGTTGCCTAGCAACGCTGTCATTGGTTTCGCAATCTTCGAAAACCCTTCAATGAATCGCCGATAATATCCGGCCATTCCAATGAAGCTCTTGATTCCTCGAGCATCCGTTGGCGCTTTCCAGTTCAGAATGTCTGCCACTTTCTTCGGATCCACAGCCAATCCTTCTTTGTTGATTATGTGACCCAAGAACAGGACTTCACTGATCCAGAACTCACACTTGCTCAACTTTGCATACAACTGGTGCTCTCGCAATCTCTGCAATACCATCCTCAAATGGTCTGCATGCTCTTCTTCACTTTGAGAATAAACCAGAATGTCATCAATGAATACCACCACAAACTTATCAAGATAATCCATGAATACACTGTTCATCAAGTTCATGAAGAATGCTGGTGCATTTGTCAAACCAAAAGACATCACTGTGAACTCATACAAACCATACTTGGTAATGAATGCCGTCTTCGGAATGTCCGAAGGTCGGATCCTGAGCTGATGATAACCTGACCTTAGATCGATCTTGGAGAACACACTGGCTCCTCTCAACTGGTCAAACAGATCCTCTATTCTGGGCAAGGGATACTTGTTCTTGATCGTGACTTCATTCAAAGCTCGATAGTCGATACACATCCTCTTTGTGCCATCTTTCTTCTCCACAAACAGGACAGGGGCGGCCCAAGGCGAGGTGCTTGGCCGGATGTAACCTTTCTCTGACAGCTCATCAATCTGCTTCTTAAGCTCAACCAACTCTGGTCCAGATATTCTGTAAGCTCTCTTGAAGATAGGGGCGGTTCCAGGAAGAAGCTCTATGGCAAACTCAACTTTCCGCTCTGGCGGCATACCCGGTAAATCCTTTGGAAACACATCTGGGAACTCAGACACAACCTTGATACTCTCAATCGGGTCTGCTTCACTGCTATCGACAGCCATCTGATAACAACTTCCTTTCTTTGGCTCAGGCGGGACTAACTCGGTCACCACTTCCTCTCCTAGTGGGGACACCAACTTGATTGTCCTTTTATCACAACTGATAACTGCCTGATACTTATCTAGCCAATTCATCCCTAGGATGACATCTATTCTCTGAGTACCCATTACTATAAGGTTGGCGGGAAACGCTATCCCCCTTATTTCCACACTTACATTCAAACAAATGCTATCAGCTCGAACTCTACCACCGGCTGAGTCAATTTGAATGGGGGTTGACATGGCAGTAATTGGAAGATTATGTGCTTCTACCCATGATGCAGTAATAAAAGAATGCGTTGCTCCAGTATCAAATAACACTTCTGCAATATGGGAGTCGACTGGGAACATACCTACTGTCATGCCGGGGGTCTCCTGAACTGCTTCAGCCTCCAAGTGGTTCAATCTTCCATGATTATAGCGCTGCTGAGGGCGGTTGCCTGCTCCAGACTGAGACGCATTCTGCTTCGCTGGGGCATTGGGGCCTGACTGCTGCTGGGCTGCCTTCTTCAGACATTGCATCACCCAGTGGCCTTGCTCTCCACAGTGGAAACATGCTCTGTTTCCAACCTGAGCTGGTGCTGCCTGATTGTTCTGCTGAGTTGCGGGGGCAGGAAGACGAGGTGTCTGCTGATTCTGCCTCTGAAACTGACCTCCTGATTGATTGCTCTGACGGTTCTGGTACTGGTGCTGAGGATACTGCCTTTGGAACTGCTGATACTGCTGACGCTGCTGATGCTGCTGAGGTGGACGCTGGTTCTGCCTGAACTGCTGAGGTTGATTGCCTGAGAAACGAGGACGGCTGCTGCTTCCAGGCTGAGGTCCATTGATCTTGCGCTTACGATCCTCCATCTCCTTACGCTTCCTTTCTGTCATGATTGCTCTGTCAATCAGGTGCTGGAATGTCGGGAAGGTATGATTCATCAGCTGATATTGCAGAGGGTCAACCAAGCCTCTCAAGAAACGGTACTGTCGCTTGGCATCAGTGTTGACATCCTCAGGAGCATAGCGAGACAACTGCAGAAACCTGTCTCGATACTCACTGACAGACGATGACCCTTGCTTAAGGGCCAGGAACTCCTCCTTCTTCACTGTCATCAGACCTGCAGGCACATGGTACTGACGAAAGCTACCTCTGAACTCTTCCCAGGTGATGGTGTCGGGGTCGGCATGGGTGGCGAGGTAAGACTCCCACCATGACTGGGCTGCTCCTCTCAACAGACGGGGACCATACAAGACTTTCTCCCTGTCATCACACTGAGCGGTATGCAACTCCCGCTCCACAGTGCGCAGCCAATCTTCAGCATCCATGGGGTCAGAAGAGTGAGCGAACGTTGGTGGATGACCTCTCATAAATTCAGCACGCTTGTCTCTAGGCATCTGAGGCATCTGAGGCTGGGGTGGTGCTTGCTGCTGCTGCTGCTGAATGGCGGCCAGAGTCTGACCGATGGCCTGAACTGCCTGAGTCTGCATCAGAAACATCTGCTCGATCGACATCGGGGGCGGGGGCGGCAGGTGCTGCTGCTGAGGCACCTCATCCTGCGGGGCGGCTTGCTCCTGCTGAGCACGCCTTCCTCCTCTGCGCCTGTTCTCTGACATCTGCAGAACGCAACCACACATCAGAACTGATCTGGCAAATCTTGCAGCATAAGAAAAGAGTATAGAATTCTCCAACAGCACTGAACAGATGAGCATCTTCACTGATCTCCAACACAGACCACACAGCTTCTCAGATAAAGAGGAAAGTAGAATAAAGGGTTTCCCAACTATATAACTAACTCCATTAACATAATAGGTAGGCCAAAATGCAGGGGATACCCACACTCTGGTGACAATCATTACAAAGATCCAAACCAAACATAGTTCATCATGACAAACATAAATGCACAGGATATAGCAAACTACCCTGTCTAACTAAGACTAACTAAAACCGAGACTAACGCTAAGACTGAAGCTTCTATGTATATATATTTCGTATTAATTACAGGATCCAACTCTAACGATCTATGGTTCTAGATTTATCTTGGTCTTGCAGTCGGGATTGCCATAAGACTGGAGTCCACGCCGAGGTGAGCGGTACGGGTGCTGAGTCCCGACGGGAGCGGGGGAACCATCATCCAAGTGACGACGTTCCGCGCGCTCAGCCCGCAGCAGGGCGATCTCAGCACGAGCCCTACTCAGCTCGTCTAATGCATGGTCCAGCTCCGTGTTTAGCACGGCGGCTAGGTTGACTGTGCTGCTCAACCTAGGATTGTCCTCACCGGCAGGTGAAACAATCACGCCTCCTGTGCTGCCAGATGGACGGCGGGGGTAATACTTCAGGTCGAGGCCGTCAGCTACCCCACCGAGAACCGAGCAGTAGTGCGAAAGCGCACGCCGTGCAGCATCCTGCATGGCTGCCTCAGCTGAGTCCCGCTCAGAGATAGAATAGTGCTCTGAGCAAGCCTCCGCGCCCTGGAGACTGTTCTCCGGACGGCGCACCAAACAGGTCGCCTCCCAGCGGTCCGGGTAGACCCCGCGACTATGCTGGTAGACCACACAGCGATACTCGATGGACCAAGTACACCGGTCAAGTGCCCGACGTAGCAGGGTGTCGAGCGCGTCGTGGAAGTGACACCCGCGAGCAGCGTCGCGAGTGATGGGTCGAGCAACCCATCCTTCCGGCTCATGGTTAGAGAGGTCGAGGTCGTGGCTCGAGCTGTCGTCGCCACCTCCGTCGTCTGGGTCTCCTCCAGCAGCTACTCCAGAAGCTGGGACGCCCAGTGGTGGTGCAGGGGGCGCCTCCAGAGGAAGCACAGGGGAGCAGCTCCTCACAGACTCTATCTCCTGTTGGAGCGAGAAAGAGGAGCCCTGCTGCTCCTGTCGTCGACGTTCCTGCTCCTCATGCAGGCGGTGGTGCAGTCTCTCCAAGTGGCTGGACTGTCCGGCCACGGGACGGCGAAGCGGACGCTCAGCAAGGCGGGAGGGTAAGAAGGGGATGACGGACTTTCGTGCAGTGTGTCTAAGTCGAGCCATCTACAAAAGACATCGCAAGCAAAAGGGTGAGAACAGAATTAATATGACCAGCAAGTAATGAACCATAAGTAAATGAAGGATCAGAATAAAACATAATTTTCAGCAAGGTATAATATATAGTAGAACATAGGTTTGGTCAGTAGGACCAACTTTTGAAGGGATACCAAAGTCAAGGCAGGGACAGAGGTCTATAATCCTTAGTACGACCATTCTACTCTAGGTTAGCGGTCCTACAGTCAGCACGGCTTTGATACCACTTATGTCACACCCGGTTTTTAGAAGGCAAACCGAATGCGAACCATGTACGTGCCAGGATCAGTTATTCACGTACACAGCAGTTACATAACATGGACATCATCACACAGTGCTCAAATAGTATTAAAAGGGGAAATAATAGTCGATTACATCATACGTCTGAGACGTCCATATAGTTCTTACAATAAATCAAAGTGCGGAAAAGAAACGTAGATAACGCGGCCTTCACAGGCAGCCGACTGGGGGTTGCCGCTAACCCACACCTAGAACTCGTCGTAGTCTTGGAACTCCTGGAAGTCTCCTTCCACAGCTTCATCTTCTCCTGAGCAGTGGTTGCAATGCTGACAACCTGGAGGGGGGGGTTGGTGTGTAGAGCAAGGGTGAGTACACATCAACATACTCAGCAAGCATCCTGTTTGGCTGTAGTGGACTAGCTTTATGTGGGGATAAGTCAAGCAGTTGCTTTTAGTTGGTCAGGTTATTACTTACTAGTAGAGAGCCAGGTTTTAACATTAACCCAAGTTATTAGCCCAATGTATCCTTTCCAAACGGAAAGAATACCACTTACCAGCACCATAATCATAATCAGAATCATCAATCTCATTGCCACCTGTACCAAAATGTCTCTGATCAAGTATCACTAATCTCTGGAGCTCCCTTGGCCGCTCATAACCGCGAGCACGGCTGATATATCAGTTTCATAACACTCTGCAGAGGTTGCGCACTTTACCCATAAGCCGTGATTCCCTCTCTAGCCCGGGCTTGCAAGACCCTTATTCACTCCCAAGGTGAATGGCTAGGGATTCACTACGAAGCCTTTACAAAGATTCCCCGAGGCTGTAGCCGCCCGTTAGGTTTCCTAAATGTACCGCACTCCTCCCCAAGGGACAAATCAACCTTGGCAGAGCGAGCCGCATACACCGAGCCCCATTGACGGCACAACGGCTAAGCGAACTACACCCCGGTTCCTCTAATTATTCAGCTAAGGGCGTCCCATTCCACCCTCATGGTTGCACTGTTTTCCCGGGCGGTCATCCATTGAACAGGTCCTTACGGAGAGGCACTCGAGAAACCGCTCGAGTCCCCTTAAAGGTCACAAATATAATCATAAACGAGAAGGGAAAACAGCGTATCATAGATAATCACATCATGTTCATTGATTAGAGTTGAGCAATAGCATCAAACTAAGCAGTAATAATCTGACCCAAATAGGTAAACAAGGACATGGATAACAAAAGCTAGTAAATCCTTAGGTATAAATGTGTAATGCGGGAGGTGAATTAAAGAATGAATAGGACAAAGATAGGTCAAAGGACACTTGCCTCCACCAACCGACTGCTGCTCAGGGGCTTCTCCTGCGAATTCCTCGGGCTCTTCGACCGGATCGTTCTCTATGCGAGCGCAAACATACATACATCCACACATTTAATACAAAAGAACAGTACACCATACAAGGGAACAGGTAAAACGAATATGCATCAAGTATGACATTTGACATCGCATTTGTTGTGGTTAGAAAGAAACGGGAGAGGGTCTCGCAGGGGGTTAAATCTTATGCACTAATGATTAGTTACAATTGGTTCTTAACAAAAGAATTCTGCTATATATATACTAATGGAAACCTAATCATTTTAAGTTGATCAACATTGCACGAGACAAACAATTAACTACGTGAATCAACAGCATAACGGAATCTTAATTAAACTTCCTATTTTCCATAGCATGAACAAAGATTAGTCTACCTAAAATAAAGTAATTATAATCACAGAAAGTAAATAAAATAAAATAAAAAAAAATAAAAAAAACAGAGGGGGGGGGCGGTTGAACCGGCCCTAGGGCGATTGAACCGGCCCTGGGCTGGGCGGCCGAGCTGGGGCGGGCGCGCGGGGGAGGGCGGCCGAGCTGGGGCCGGGGCGGCTGAACCGGTCGGCCAGGGCGGCTGAACCGGCCCTGCGCAGGGGGCGGCTGGGCTGGGGCGCGGGCGCGGCCGGGGCTGGCCGGGCGGCCAGGCGGGCGCGGCTGGGGGGCGGCCGGGGCGGGCCAGCGGCCAGGCGGGCGTGGCTGGGGGGCGGCCGGGGTGGGCCAGCGGCCGGCCGGGCGGCCAGGGGGCGCGCCGGGGCGGGCCAGCGGCCAGCGGCTGGGGGCGCCAGGGCGGGGGAAGAAGAGGGGGGGGAGGGGAGAGGGAGAGAGGAGGGAGAGAGGGGGAGGGGCTCACCGGTGATGGGGCGGCCGACGGCGGGGGTGGCGGCCGGCGCTAGGGCAGGGGTAGGGGCGGCGGCTTAGGGCAGGGAGGTAGGGGCGGCGGTGGGAGAGAGAGAGGGAAAATGAGAGGGAGAGGGAGAGGGCTAGGGAAAAAGGGGAGGAGGGGGGGGGGGGGCGGCTGGGCCTCTTTGGGCCCAAGAGGGGGGGGCGCGCAGGGGCTTGGGCCGGCCGGGGTCGGCCCACGGCGCGGGAGAGAGAAAAAGAGTAGAGAGAAAGAGAGAGAAAGAAAAAAAGAAAAGATTATTTCCCTGTTTTCGAAATCCGATCTTTTAGATGAATGCGTTTGCACTTTCAAACAATCAAAAAAACATGCAAGGTTCGGCATGGTGCATCAAACAACACAAAGTATCTTTAGAGTTTTTCTTACACGGGAAATCCAAACCGAATCCCGCTAAAACTTTGGAAAAGGTCAAGGTTTAGCGAGGGGAAAAGAAAAAGAAAAGGTAACGCCCGAATTTTGGCGAGTAAAGAAAAGAAAAAATTCAACTGCAAAAATTCGGGGCGTTACAGGATTGTACGCTCCTGCCAGGGGTGTCAATTCTACACCAAACAGACACACCTGCCTGCTTAGGCCCTGCAAACAATACACATCACCTGGCCATTTGTTGTTTAGGGTCTGACCTCGTCGGTCCTTTGCAGAAGGCACCCGAGGGCTTCACGCACCTGCTGGTCGCTATCGACAAATTCTCCAAGTGGATCGAGGTCCGACCCTAAACAGCATCAGGTCCGAGCAGGCGGTGGCGTTTTTCACCAACATCATCCATCGCTTTGGGGTCTCGAACTCCATCATCACCGACAATGGCACCCAGTTCACTAGCAGGAAGTTCCTGGACTTCTGCGAGGACCACCACATCCGTGTGGACTGGGCCACCGTAGCTCACTCCATGACGAATGGGCAGGTAGAGCGTGCCAACGGTATGCTCCTACAAGGACTAAAGCCAAGGATCTACAACGACCTCAACAAGTTCGGTAAGCGATGGATGAAGGAACTACCCTCGGTGGTCTGGAGTCTGAGGACGACGCCAAGCCGAGCCACGGGCTTCTCGCCGTTCTTTCTAGTCTATGGGGCCGAGGCTATCTTGCCCACAGACTTAGAATACAGTTCCCCGAGGACGAGGGCGTACGATGACCGAAGCAACCAGACCAGCCGAGAAGACTCACTGGACCAGCTGGAAGAGGCTCGGGACATGGCCTTACTACACTCGGCGCGGTATCAGCAGTCTCTGCGACGCTACCACGCCCGAGGGGTTCAGTCCCGAGACCTCCAGGTGGGGGACTTGGTACTTCGGCTACGGCAAGACGCCCGAGGGCGCCACAAGCTCACTCCTCCCTGGGAAGGGCCGTTCATCATCGTCGAGGTTTTGAAGCCCGGAACATACAAGCTGGCCAACAGTCAAGGCGAGGTCTACAACAACGCTTGGAACATCCGACAGCTACGTCGCTTTTACCCTTAAGATGTTTTCAAGTCGTTCACATACCTCGTTCTCCTTACATACACAAATAGAGTCTAACCGTCAAGGAAGGGTCAGCCTTGCCTCGGCAAAGCCCGACCCTCCCTTGGGGCTAGAAGGGGGGATCCCCCTCTGCGTCAAAATTTTCCTCAGAAAAGTTTTCCACCAAAACTACTTTCGTGTTTCCTGACTATATCGATAACAGAACACCGCAAAACGAATAAGAGCGCATGTAAGCGGCAAGGCCGACCGAGCCGAGGGACTCCTACGCCTCCGGGATACGGATACCTCACTCGTCACCGTCCGCGAAAAATAACTCTTACTCCGATAAGCAATTCTGCTACTAATGAACAAGTCCGGATACTCGAAACAAGAGGAAAAGAAACGCAGTTTTATAACACGATGACAAAGTGTTCAGGCCTCGGCGGCCGCGAAAGACACATGCATGTTCAAAACAAACTGCTCCGGCAGAATCAGGCATCACCCGGGGGAGGAGCGGCACCCTTGGCTTCGTCTCCACCCTCAGCACCGTCTCCACCCTCGGCGAGATCCGCCCTGGCCTTGGACGGCGACGCAAGCGGAAGGATCTCCACCTCGAAGGAGGACGCCAGCAACGCACTTGGGCCTGCGACGGCAGCGTCAAGCCTCTAAACTTCGGCCAGGGGAGCTTCATCTTCGTCGGGTAGACAGTACCCCTCGCTGACCCGCTCCAGATCCACATCATAGTGGGAAGCGAGCACGGCGAAGGCCCGCCTAACGCTGTGATGCAGCGCCTCGTGGAGTCTGCTGTGCACATGGCCGCCCAAGGCCTACAGGCGACTCTGGGGGGAGCTCCCGAGGGGACGTCGTCAAGACCAAAGACCTGGCAGAAGGCCGAGATAGCTTCAGACATGGCCACGCGATCGGCCTCCTTCTGCTCAACCGCCTGGGCAAGTGCCTTGGCGGACTCATTGAGGGCTAACTCGAACTCTGCAAACAGCCAAACAGAATTCTTCAGACACGAGTTGAAGAATGAAGATCGAAGTCACAAAGCGGCCAAAACATACCTTCAGCCCGAGCACGCTGCTCCGAGGCTGCGGCTTGGGCGGATTGGGCAGACACGACGGCCGCGGCCAGGTCCTCCGCAAGGGCTCCGGCCCGAACAGACACCTCGGCTAGCTGGCCCCCAAGGGCCTCAGCCCGGTTTTCAGCCTTGGCAGCCTGGTTCCGAGATTGGTCCCGCTCGCCGATGACCTGGCCAAGCTCCAGCTGTCGCTGCAGCGCCTCTGCACGTGCCACCGCTGCCTCCACCCCCAGCTCGTCACAGAGCAACCGAAGGTCTGCCGCCTCGGTGCTCTGTTGGGCGAGGCGTTCGGTAGCCTCGGCAAGCACGGCCCTCAGGAACCGCAGTGAACCCTAGAAGTCGGCCTCGCGACGGATGAACGACGACTTGGCGGTGCTCAGATCCATCAGATCCTGAGGAAGGGAAGCAGGGCGTCACAAAGAATGCCCTGGTCACGTGAAAGGTATGCCTGAAATCCTTACCTAGAGGATCCTGGGAACGTCCCTGGAAAGGATCTCCATGGTCGACCGAAGCGACCCCATCGCCGCCTCGGCATGCTCACGGAGCTCATCCCGAGACTGCTCCTCCCACTCATCATCAAGGACGAAGAGGGGTTTTGAGGCACCGCGGGTCCAGAACCGGAGCGCCTGCCCACGCCGCTCATTGGGATCGCGACGCTCGGGGATGAGGTCGCCGCTCCCCAAGACGGGCCGTGGTTCTGCGCCCCCCTCCTCCAAGGCGTCGGGACCCCCTGCAGTCGACGCATTGGGTACCCCCTCGGCTAAGGAGGTGGGCTTCCAATCATCGACCTCGAGCAGCGGCACCTCAACCATCTCAGCATCAGCGGCGACGGGTTGCTCCAAGGGTAGAATAGCAACAACCTCGGCAGAAGCTGGTGCCGGCGCCGGCAACACGTCCGGTGGGCTCAAGGCCGCGGCCGCGCCAGCAGCCTCCCCCGGCATGACGGCTGCCTCGACAGAGGGGTCAGCCTTGGGAGCTCGCCCCATGGCAACTCGTGCCACCTGGGCCCCCCGCTTGAGGGCATCTTGTGCTACTGAAGCTGGCACCGGCTTAAGGGCCTTCTGGGGAGCCAGACCGGCCGAACCGTGCCTCTATTTGCTGGGAGGAAAAGGTGAAGCAGGATCAGGACACATGAAGAAGGAGCCAGGACAGAGTTATCCTCAGATACTTACCCGCTCCGGACCAAGGCTAATCGTGCCTGCGGGGAGGCCCCTTGGGCCTCGGTCCCCGCAGGTGCCGCCGAGGTTCGCCCCGCTGCTGGCTTCAGCACTATTCCCGCCTCGGGCGCCCGGGGCGCCGAATGGACGGTCCGCCCAGGCGCAGTCACGATGACCCGAGGATCAACCTCCTGTGCGACCGGCATGGGCGACTGCTCTTGGGGGACAGGCGGGTCGGCCTGACTCCCCAGGATCACCTCAACCACCTCGGCCAAGGGGTCAAGTACCCCCTCGGCCTGCCCCCGCTCTTCGGACTGGGACCCTGATGTCCCGGCCCCAGATGCCGACGGCGCCAGCCCACTTGGGGGCTGGCTCGACGACCTCTGGCCCAGCCTCAGATCCGGGCTGAGGCCATGGTGGGCCGCCATGTCGTCGTCTTCGTCATCATCGTCGTCATCGTCGTCGTCAGGCGTCTCTGGCGACGGCTCCCTCGGGAGCCCGTCCCTCTCCTGCCTCCGACGGCGCCTCTCCAAGGCGTCCTGGGCCCGCATCCGCTCGCGTGCCCGAGCCTTTTTCGCATCCTTCTTCTCCTTCTCCGCAGCGACCCTCCGCGCGGCTCGGTCCACCGCGTCCTCCAGGACCGGTGGCAGGGAAGGCTTGTAACACCCCAACTCCTGGAGACAAACAGAAATCCCGACTAAGAGAATCAAAGGCAACCTGACACAAGATAGGAGAAGGAGCGGACGCTCACCAGGGACACGCACCCACGCTCAAGACACATCAAGGGCTGGGTAAGGGCGCCGGCGTCCAGCCTCCCCACCGTGCCCGCTATTCGCTTGCGGAGGTCATCGGCAGAGAGGGGGACCGAGGACATCTGCGAACCCTCCAAGTCGACCCCCGGCATCATCTCCGAAAGCGGCAACCGCCGCTCTGCCAAGGGAAGCACCCTCCGTCGATGGATGGCGGTGACCACTCCCGCGGCGGTGAGCCCACATCTCGTAACTCCTGCAAGGCCTCCAGAAGGGGCTGGAGTTTCTCCTGTTTCTCACAAGCGGCCCCACAGCGCCAATTGCTGCTGGGAGTAGTCACCACTCGTTGAGAAAACGACGGGAGCCTCCCATCGTCATTCCGGAGGTAAAACCACTGGCGCTACCACCCCTTGTTCGAAGATACAAGGATGGCAGGGATGTACTGTTGCGCGTGCGACTGCCTCAACTGGAGGGTACAGCCACCGGCCCGCACTGCCATGCGAACCTTCTTCTCCCCTGTCATCAAGGCGAAAAGCTCCACGGAGAAGAGATGGGTCCATAGATCCCAGTGGGGGTCAGTCCCCAAAAAGCCTTCGCAAACCACCGAGAAGATGGCCGCTTACGCAATGGAGTTGGGGTTGAAGTTGTGCAGCTCCACCCCGTAGTAATGCAGGAGCGCCCGCATGAAACGACTTGCTGGCACTCCGAACCCCCGCTCATGGAAGGAGACGAAGCTCAGCACATACCCCGGCGGCGGGGTTGGGTCGGCCCCGCTCGGAGGGACCATCCACTCCGGCTGCGGGTCACCGGAGAGGGGACGAAGCAAACCATCAGCGACAAGGGCCTCCAGATCGTCCACCGTGACGATGGAGAAAGGCCACGGGTCGCGCGGCGGAACGACAGTCACCCGGTCGGCCATCGCCAAACGAAGGGGGTGGTGGCGGAGCGGACAAGGTATGCAGTTTTCTTTCTCTGGCTATTCCCTTATATTGCAAAAACTAAAGCAGGAGGCGAGTAGCAGAGTAAAGAACCGCCACCGATCCCTCTTCCGGCTATATAAAGGCCCAGGCGAGACCCGTTCAACACTTCGCCCGAACCCGCCGCGAAGTTCAAATTCAAAGACAAACGCCCGTTCCTCGAACGGCTCGCGCAACGGCCGCCCCGCGAGCCACCCGTCCCGTCGCATTAACTTCGCGGCATGGCAAGCTACACCTTTGGCAGGCGAAGTGGGCGACGTTTCACCTCCGCCATGATGACCGCGTCAAAAAAGGTGCGCCACGTCGTTTAAATTCGTATCCTTTTCCTTCTCCCCTTCCTCTCTCTTGCTACAGGGACCGAGAAGGGGGATATTCCGAAAGGGATCCTTCTCCGCAAAGGAAGCGGGCCCCGAGCCCTCTTACTGATCAAGGGTTCGAAGGCTGGACCCTCGAAAGGGTTTCGACAGCCGCCTCAGAGCACTCCGGCTCCACGCCCACTACTGATCAGAGGTTCAAAGGCTGGCCCCTCGGAAGGGTTTGACAGCCGCCTCAGAGCACTCGGGCTCCGCGCCCACTACTGATCATGGGTTCGAAGGCTGGCCCCTCGAAGGGTTCGACAGCCGCCCCAGAGCACGCAGAGCGAGGGATGACTCTGGGTACGTCCGATACATGGCCAAGGCTCGGGCTACGCTCCCAAGGTACCTTAGGACATTTCCGAGACCAACAGGAGCGATTTTGTAATGGAATCCCATCTAAGGGAGGCATCGAGCCCTCGGACCCTATCAAACGAGACCGGGTCCGGCAAATCACCTGCAGGTACTTTTGGAGCGCGCCTCTGGGCCACTAACCGACCCTTATCGAACGGGGCACGGGCGTCCACTCAGATCACCCGTTAGCAACTCACTAGAGACACCATGTTCGGCGCCCTCTGAGGGCAACATGGCGCTTTCCCCCCCTCCTCCTTGCGGAAAGGCAACAAAGGGGTGTATGATAAAAGCCGAGTCAGTCCTTGATCGTTCTCTCGCTCTGTGCAGAGACTCGAGGGCTGCTCTCGCAAACCCGGCTCCGGCCAAACCGTTGACAGCGTCAACAAACCAGCCCGAGAACTCGGAACCTGACCATGCACCCGGGCTACGATCAGATCACATGAGGGAACAACCAGACCGGCCGAGGCATCACGAAAGGCATTAAGACCTCAGAGGAGTCAAACCACTCCTCCGAGGCCTCGGGGGCTACACCTGGCGGGTGCGCTCGCGCGCACCCACCGGAACAAAATGTAACCAAGAAAGGCCGGTCCCCTTGCAAAAAAGTGCGAAAAAGCCTCCAAGCGAGTACCAACACTCCCTTTGAGGCTCAGGGGCTACTGTCGGGGACCATAATTAGGGGTACCCCCAAGACTCCTAAACTCGGCTGGTAATCACCATCAGCACAGGCTGCAGAGCCTGATGGGCGCAATTCAAGTCAAGGCCCCGTCCACTCAAGGGACGCGATCTCGCCTCGCCCGAACTCAGCCTCGGGTAGGAACAGTAGACCCAGGCGAATTCACGCCTCGCCCGAGGGCCTCCTCAAGCAACGGGCGCACCCTCGACTCGCTCGAGGCCCAGCTCGGGCAGGCTTCGCAGTGAAGCAACCTTGGCCAGATCACCTCGCCAACCGACCGTATCGCAGGAGCATTCAAAGCGAGGATCGCCTGACACCTTATCCTGACACACATTCCTCAGTTGACAGGGTTGAAGTGGCCGCAGTCACTTTGCCCCTCCACTGACTGACCTGACAGGAAAACCGTGCTGCCTGCCCTGCTCCGACTGCTGTGCCACCCGCCAGGGTGAGGTTGAC
The DNA here is from genome assembly GCA_029449295.1 of Zea luxurians. Lineage (NCBI taxonomy): Eukaryota > Viridiplantae > Streptophyta > Magnoliopsida > Poales > Poaceae > Zea > Zea luxurians. Next base: position 122,206,997 of record JAOPSE010000009.1, read on the forward strand.
AACAGCTATGTCCGGCCTTAGGCGCAACAAGAAGCTCCGCCTCGCCCAACCTCAGGGCTTGGCCCCCGCCTCGACCTCGGAAGACGGTCTCCGCCTCACCTGACCCCAGGGCTCGGCCTCAACCTCGACCTCGGAAGACGGTCTCCGCCTCGCCCGACCCTAGGGATCGGCCTCAACCTCGACCTCAGAGGAGTCACCGCCTCGCCCGACCTTGGGCTCGGACTGACCATGCCACAAGGGGGTACATCATTACCCTACCCCTAGCTAGCTCAGGCTACGGGGAACAAGACCGGCGTCCCATCTGGCTCGCCCCAGTAAACAAGTAATGATGGCACCCCGCGTGCTCCCATGACGATGGCGGTTCTCAGCCCCCTACTGAAGCAAGGAGACGTCAGCAAGGTCCCGTCAGCCCCGACAGCTGTGCTTGTACAGGGCTCAAGCGCTCCTCCGACGGCCACGACGTCACATGCATATGGCACTAGCACCTCTCCGATAGCCACGTCGGCATGTACATAGGGCTCTGGCTCCTCTCTGCTAGACACGTTAGCATATTGCTACACCCACCATTGTACACCTGGACCATCTCCTTACATCTATAAAAGGAAGGTCCAGGGCCCTCGTACGAGAAGGTGGCCGCGCGGGAGGATGGGCTGACGAGGAGGCTCTCTTCCTCTCTCGCGAATGCTTGTAACCCCCTACTGCAAGCGCATCCGCCCTGGGCGCAGGATAACACGAGTCGCGGTTCCCTTTCCCCCTTGTGTTCCATCTCGCACCGACCCATCTGGGCTGGGACACGCAGCGACAATTTACTCGTCGGTCCAGGGATCCCCCCGGGTTTTGAAACGCCGACAAGTAAATAACATAGAAATGGTCAAGATGACCAACTTTTGAAATGACATTAAGGTCAAGGTAAGAGTAGTGGTCTATAGTCCTTAGGGCGACCATTCTAGTCTAGGTTAGCGGTCCTACAGTCAGCCTGGCTTCGATACCACTTATGTCACACTCGGTTTTGGAAGGCAAATCGAATGCGAACCTTGTACGTGCCAGGATCAGAAACTCACATACACAACGATTACATAATTGTACATCATCACACATTGCTCAAAGTAAATAGCAGAAAAAAGTACTTTATTACAACAAGATGTCCAAGACATCCACTGAGTCTATAACATAGTCATTAACATCAAAGTGCGGAAATACGAAAAGTAGAAGATAAGGCCTTCATAAGCAGCTGACTGAGAGTTTGCCACTAAAATAAACTAGAACTCATCGTAGTCCTGAAACTCCTCAAAGTCCTCCATGTTGCCAGCATCTCCTCCTGAGCCCAGAGTACAGTGGGGACAACTTGAGGTGGAGTGGTTTGTAAAGCAAGGGTGAGTACACATCAACGTACTCAACAAATTGTCACACCCGGGTTTTCGGGCACCAAGACCCGGGCGCGAACATAATCACCAGGTGTACTGGGACCAAGTCTCACACATGTGATGACTCATGGTACAAAAACGAATGTCACATCTTTACTATATAATAGGAGTTCTATACGAAATAAATAAATAATTACATCATAAGGAGGCAACGATCCAACAACCCAAAGTTGACTGGCAGATGATGGCCTAGACTTCTCATGAACTCGTCACAACATTCTCCATGTGCCTCATCCTGCGGTACCTGTCCTTGACCTGTGGGGGAGTGTGAGACAGCAAGAGTGAGCTCACATACGTTCATCGCTCAATAAGATGTGGGGAATATTGTGCATGAACTCGCCAAAGGTGGGAGCTCACATTAAGTGTAAGGCTTACCAAAGAGGATGGTTGAAGCTGAGCATTGCTTTTAAAGTTGGTCAAAATTTTATTAGCAATTACTAAGTATAAGTAGATACCAACCCAATTAAGTAGTAGAACAAAAGTGATAACAACACCCGCAATGCAATGCATGTGACAAATTGAATTTAGTTCCATAAATTACCCATGTGAGGGTCCGAGCTGCTCATGACTGTGAGCATGGCTGATAAACCAGTTTTACACTCTGTAGAGGTTGCACATCTTTACCCACAAGTCATGTTACCCATCTACCAAGGGATCGCGACTTCCCATACACCACTATTGAGGAGGTGAGGCAGGGTAACACTACGAGGCCTTTACAAAGTTCCACTAGCTTCAGAAAACCCGCTACAGTTTCTAGGAAGCTCCAATGCAGGGACCCCTCGCCTGACCGCCATCGCAGCAAAATCAACCCAAGGGCCTCGCTACACTGACCACTCCCTACTTCCCTTGCCTCTTTTGGGTAAGGTAGTCCTCCACTAGCTTTCATAATTAGTCAGCCAAGGGTGTCCCATACCACCCTTGTGGTAGCACTGTTTTCCTGGGTGGTCGCTCCATGTTCCATTTAACATAATGATCTTATCATGAACAGTAATTAACAAACTGACAATAAAAGTATGATCATGAATAATGTGTATCTCTATACCCAAAACCACATATAGCAATAGCAAGTACTACCCAAAAAGTTCAGTGGAATCAAGGTATAAAGATAGTCAAACTAGGGTAACCTATTGGGTCCCATCAGAATTAACCTATGCAGATCATTATGATTAATAAGAACATGACTGGGTAAAAAGAAGTGATCAAGGGCACAACTTCCTTGGGACTTGAGATTCCAGGTACCAACTTGCTCTTCAAGTGACTTGTATCCTCGCTGCTATTTGTAGCAATACAAACAAACATGGTATAGACAAAATTAACATCACACGAAACAAAAGTACAAACTGCATAATAATGATCTACACGTTACTACGAGATCGTGGGTTCGAGAACTAGTAAAATCGGAGTCATGGTTAAGGTGTTATGATTTATGGGAGATCTATGTGATTTAACTATTAAACTATATTATAAATTGATTAGTATACATCATATGAGAGAATATCTTATAGATAATTAACTCAACTTCAATCTAAGTCATTACTTGATTATAAATTATCTTTTAGGCCAAAGATAACCATAAGATCAGAATACTATTTTAATATTAGAATAAGCTAATCCAGAAAACATAGATTCATCAAATTAGTTACCTAATATAAAAGTATGGAATATCATATAATCAATGTTGCTACTGTGTAGTAAATATTTATACAAAGGTAACGCAACTTGAACGGATTGAAACAAAGTTAAAATGAATTAGTTATGATTTTCTAAAGTTTTTAAGTGGTAGGTACAAAACAAATCAAGCACATAAATCTAACCATATATTTCATACTAAACTAAGGTTACTAGAGGATGAACAATATTATTATGAATTTATTACAACTGGAATGGATCAATTTGGAGTTACGGATTGCGAGTTATGAATTTATGAAGTCCTTTTGTGTTTGGCACAAACATAATTGCGTGATAAATTATAATATAGTTTTCATGCTAGAACAGTATTACTCAGTGATAGACAATATTATTACCAAATTATAGGAACTGGAATGGATTAAAAATGAGCTAATATGAATTTTCTATGAATTATACAAGTTTCTAGTATTGTTTTTGTACTAAAAATCATTTTCTAAAATTTATTTTTTAATTTCTCTGCTCTCTGGACTATGCGCATAAAACAGATAAGCACAGGGTTTACTATGTAAAAAGTTCCAAGACTCAGGCTATACCCTATGTGGACTGGGGGGTTAGTACTGTGAATACAAAGGTTTTCTTTGCAAATCTGACGCGGTGGAGGGGTATTGCGCGATCTGAGCCGCCAGATCTAACATGGACGGTTCAGATTAGTTTATCATTGTTAAAGGACCAGTAAGTCATACGAGCCCCATGATCTGCGGTCAACAGACCGATGCGCCCCATACCAAGATCAAACCCGCGCCCTTGGATTCCTAATCAAGGACTTACGTTGAGCAGAACCTTGGTTTCTAATCTGGGTCGCCTATTCCCCATCTAACGGCCACAACTCTAAACTGGCGCGATCTAACCTCCTCTGTCCAAATCCAATCCAACGGCCCATCCACCATCTTCTACCTCACGCGGCTGCCCACATCTATCTACGTATCCGATGCCGGCGTTGGGAGGCAGCACACCGACACTGGCGGCTTGGGAGAGGGAGAGGTACTCACCCCGATGGAGGAGGGCCGACCGACCGCAAAGCGTAGGTTACGGCCGAGCGTTGAACTCCGACATCCACTCCATCACTCCATGGTCGCGTCCGTCCATGGCGCGACGCTAACCACTAGCACTGGTGAGCGCGCCCAGAAGCTCTGGGTGGTGCCCTCGCCCGGCAACGTCTGCTCGATGGCACACACCACAGGCACCCTAGCCACGGGGCCATCCTCTCCACCTCGCTCGGCTCTGAAGCGGTGACCCACGACACTTTGTTGAGGCATGAACGACGATGGTCGCGCGTAGGAATAGTGGCGACCACCGGTCACCTGCTTCCGGTGAAGAGCGTAGCACGACCCTGATCCCTGGGTGCAGCCGACCACTTTTGGTGGAGAAGGGAGAAGTCTCGGTTGTTTATATGGGGCTCCAGTGGAGGTCGGATCGCGGTGGTTGTAATAGAACCCGGTGACTCCGCACGGGTGGTTGAGCAGTGGAGCTTGGATCTGTGCCATGCGAGCGGGGCAAAAGGGAAGAAGTCCTGATATTGTGGACCCACACCTCAGAGGCGCTAAATCGAGCCAGTCGCTGACCGCGGGGCCCGCAGCGTCAAGTGGGTGAGTTCTGGCATTCGCTGACATGTGGGACCTGCTAGGCGGGGGCCATGGGCAGAGGACGTGGGATTTGCTAGCAGACTTAATACATGGGCCGACCAAAGCAATTCAGCCCAAATGCAGGTATGATCTTTCCTTTTATAATTTTTTCTATTTGCTATCCAATTTCAAAATTGAGTTCAAATCTACAGTTGAGATTTTAAATTTAGGTTTTTAATGCACAAACAAAAATATCAGTATAAAATTCTCTAATTTATTTATCTAAGTATTGGTTCACATATGCAATACACAAATAATTTTGAATGTGTGATCAAAGTTAAAAAGTTTAATTTAGAAGAACAAAAATATTCATTATATATTTCTTTTCTGAAAAGTAAGGTCCAATATAAAAAATGCCTTAGGTTGGATATATTTCTTTACAAGTATTTTATCTATATAGTTTATTCAAAAAGTACCTCTAGTTTTACGATGATTCTTTTCTCCCATCTTTTCTTAGAAAACATTTTTATTTTGTTCCTGAGATGATTTTTTCGCTAGATCCCAAAAATAGGGTTTTAGGGTGTTACAAATCCTACCCCCTTAACAGAAATCTCGTCCTCGAGATTTGTAAGAAAAGGGATATAGAAGGATTGGTTTGTAATTCAGCTTTTAGTCTATAATTGGTTCAAAAATCCAGAGTCTCAATATTTTTTAGAGTCAATAGTGGGTGATTAGGAGAGCATAGGTATCCAGTTGCTTATTATGTAGGATATAGGCTGGATAGGTTGAGGTAAGAAAGATTATGGCAAGGAAAAGACTTCATCCGAAATGTTTAAGTCTTGATTCATCTCGAGACTCGCCTTGACTGTTATATCCTTCCTTGTCGATATTGATCTTTTCTTCTCCGGACTTGGTCTCCTTGATTCGAGGTTAGTGTATATCATCGGAGTTGGGGAATATTGTTGAGGTAGATACGTATGAGATAGACTACATGATGTAGGTCAAAAGTTTGTTTGACGTAAGGTGGGGATAGACAGATTATGCAATCCATCATGACTCTATTGGTTGGGTTAGCTCTTCTGCTCATGGTTGAGTTGGTCTAATGTACTGTTGGGGGCCTTCGTCTTCCGAAGGTCCTCAAAAACACGACTAACATGTCTTCCAGTATAGTATACTGTCACAGGAGGCTTCGGCTTTGAGATGAAGGTGTACATAGTATGAAAGGCACGACCTGGAAGAAGGATGAACAAGTTCCGAAGCTGTGGACGGAAAAGCTTCAGCTTAGCATAAAGACGACGATGGAGAATGAAACCGACTTAAAAGGGAAAATACAGTTTAGCCCTCGACATCTTACTTTGTAGCTAATAGTAAATATCAAGGACATGAGTGTAATTTTACCCAGGCTGCGTCCTGTGCCTATAAATAGATGAACAGTAACACCGTACTATTCACGCTGACTTGTAATCACTTGCACGTCACTCTTGGATTTTTACCTTTTGTCAAGCCGAAGGTACAAATGTAATTTAATATCATTAATGTTTTTTCATGATTATATAATGAAGATATAGATAATCTAATGATTTAATATGATTATTGATGTTCTTTCTATGTCTCACATGTTTGTGCTTTTATTATTATATATTGAGATGATGAAGGTATGTCCTTCATAACCTTCGTCTGAAGATCATTATATCCTAAGGGAGATAATGTTTCGAAGGACGAAGGTCCTTAACCATTAACATTTGTGTTGCCTTGTTCTTAACTCATAGCATTTGAGAACAAGTGACCAACATTGGCGCCCACCTCCGGTGAACTCATTTGACCACCTTCAGCAATCGGTGACCTTTGTCATGCCGCCAAAGAAGTCTTCAGGGCTAGGGGCTGCACTGCAGCCACTGGACGTCAATCAGGAAACATTACACGAAGTAAGGAGCCAAAAAAGGAAGGCTACCAGTCCGACACCTCAGGAGGAGGAGTTGGACCAAGAAATCAGGGACCTCGAAGCCATTCATCAACAGGTTTAGAGGAAAAAGGAAAAGATGCTTCATCTCACCGATCATCAGAAGAAGATTGATGAGGCTGCTTAGGAAATGCGTCATATCACCCGAGATGACTAAGACCTAAGGCCTCAACACAGAGATCTTCGTCAGGACAATTTATACAATGATGATGAATGGTATGATGATTTCCATCATGGCAATTTTGCTTTTGATGATGCTTCTCCTCTAGCAGCAGAATTGCAGGCTACCCCATGGCCCCCGTCATACAAGCCACCCCAGCTTCCTATGTATGATGGGCACTCAGACCCGAAGCAGCTTCTAATGAGCTATGAGGCAACCATATCTTCATATGGGGGCAACACTGCAGTTATGGCGAAATCCTTCGTCATGGCAGTCAAAAGTGTCGCACAAACCAGGTACTCTTCTCTCCGGCCAGGGACAATCACATCATGGCAGAAGCTTAAGCATAAGTTAATCACCAGCTTTCAAGGATTTCAGACGAAGCCAGTCACTGCTCAGGCTTTGTTCCAGTGCACGCAAGACCACGAGGAGTACCTTCAGGCGTATGTCCGAAGGTTTCTACGTCTTAGAGCACAAGCTCCCACAGTGCCCAATGAATTTGTCATTGAGGCCATGATCAAAGGGCTTCGGCCAGGACCTACGACTCAGTATTTTTCCAGGAAACCCCCACAAACCCTTGAGAAGCTTCTACAAAAGATGGATGAATATATCCGGGCTGATAATGATTTCTGCCAGAGAAGGGAAGAAGCCTACAGGTTCTTTGAGATGACCAGGGGCTTCGGAGGAAGAATCCACCCCAGGCACGTCAGATCGATTCACAATTCCAGCCTAAGTGATGACAGAGGAAGCTAGCCTCAAAGGCCACAACACAGCTCCCAATCTTCAGGGCAACAACAAAGCTCTTTCAGGCCACTAGTCCCAAGGGGAAGAGGCGGCAGGGGCTTTGGAGGAAGATACAGAGATCAGCCCAGAAGGCTATATTGTTTATTCTATGGTGAAGATAAGGGCCACACCACAAGAACATGCCAAGTCACAATACAGAAGCAAAAGGAGATTGCCGAAGTTGAGGCGCGGCAGAATCAGCCAAAACAGGTCTTACATACTGCTTCATGCTACTCTCCCTATGTACCAGAGTACGTAGGCACTCAACAACCTTCGGCTTCTCTCGCTTCGGCAAGTCACTCTCAAGCTTCCTGGGCCCAGCTCCCATTACCACCACCATTACCACCCACTCAGATCCGAAGCCAGCAGCTAGAAGGGCACCCACACGCATAGCAGCAGCGTGATTTTCGGGAGGAATCTGAAGCTCGCATAGTCAACAGCACTGTGCCAGAATCCAAGCATATCTATTAAAAAGTATCCAATTCTTGATGTATCTTTATCTTTTATGCCATTTTAATTTTTGTATGAGAAACAAGTCATGTCGGTGTTTTGGACCCGCGTGGACCCTCAACCGACCAGTGAATTTGATGCTGCGTGTCCCTGTCCAGATGGGTTGATGCAAGATGAAACACAAGAGGGAGGATGAGGCTTATATTATCTTGCACCAGGGTGCTCGTAGTAGGGGTTACAAGCGTCGTGAGAGAGAGGGTTTGGCCTTGGAGTGAGCCGTCTGAGTTGGCCTCCTTCGCCTCCGCTCCCCTCCCCTCCTGGGAAGGTCCTGGACATCCCCTTTTATAGATACAAGGAGATGATCCAGCTATACATATGGGGGTGTAGCTATGTGCTAACGCGGCAGGCGGAGAAGTGCTTGAGCCCTGTAGAAGCGTAGCTGACAGTGCGGCCCGGGGTCCTGCTGACGTTTCTTTGCCTTCGTAGGGAGTTGAGGACAATCGACGTCATGGACACATGTAGGGAACCATCATTACCTGTGGCCAAAGTAATCTAGATGGGACACCGGTCTTGTTCCTTCATAGCCTGAGGCAGCTAGCTAGGGGTAGGGAAATGATGTATCCCCTGTGGCACAGTCGGTTCGAGGCCGAGGCCGGGCGAGGCGGAGATTTCTCCTGAGGCCGAGGCTGAGGTCGGGCGAGGTTGCGACTCCTCCCGAGGCCGAGGCTGAGGCCAAGGCCTAAGGTCGGGCGAGGCGGAGGCCTTCTCCCGAGGCCGAGGCCTGAGGTCGGGCGAGGCAGAGACCTTCTCCCGAGGCCGAGGCTGAGGCTGAGGCCTGAGGTCGGGTGAGGCGGAGACCTTCTCCCGAGGCCGAGGCTAAGACTGAGGCCTGAGGTCGGGCGAGGCGGAGCTCCCTATTGCGCCCGAGGCTGAACTCAGGGGAGGTCGTGACTTACTGTCGTTAGCTTTACCCTAGTGGTTGGCACAACAGTCGGAACATGGTGAATAGTGTTGTTTTCCGGTCAGAACGGTCAGTAAAGGGGGCGAAGTGACTGCGGTTATTTCGACCTTGCCAACTGAGGCACGCGTGTCAGGATAAGGTGTCAGGTGATCCCTGCATTAAATGCGCATGCGATACGGTCGGTGGTAAGGCGATATGTCCAAGGTTGCTGTACGACAAAGTTTGCCCGAGCTTGGCCTCAGGCGAGCTGGGGGTGCGCCCACTTCCTGAGGAGGCCCTCAGCGAGGCGTGAATCCGTCCGGGACTACTGTTCTTGCCTGAGGCCGGGCTCAGGCGAGACGAGATCGCATCCCTTGGTAGACGAGGCCTTGACTTGAACCGTGCTTGTCAGTCTTTACGGTTTGTTTCTGAAGATGTTTTTCAGCCGTGTTTAGGATTGTTGGAGGTACCCCTAATTATGGTACCCGACAGTAGCCCCCGAGCCTCGAAGGGAGTGTAGGTACTCGCTTGGAGGTTCTGCCGGATTTTTTTTAAGGGGGCCAGCCTTTCTTGGTTATATTTTGTTCCGATGGGTGCGCGCGAGCGCACCCGTCGGGTGTAGCCCCCGAGGCCTCGGAGGAGTGGTTTGACTCCTCTGAGGTCTTAATTCTTTTTGTGATTCCTCCGTCGGCCTTGTTGTTCCTTTATGCGGCCTGGCCGCTGTAACACCCCTGGTGTTACTGCAACTAAAACTTGAGCATGGCATCATAAACATTGGCATTGCATGTGTTTGACACACCTAGAGTGCATTCACTAGGTAAAATTTCAAACAAGTTGTATGGTTATAACATTTTGCAAATAGAACCCTGGATAGGGAACTTAGCCCTAGATAGGGATTAAGGGGGTAAAACTTAGCCCAAATTTTGAAAACCTAAAAGCTTTAAGGAAAAGGTCATAAAATGATCCCAAGAATAAAGTTGAATCACATTTATACCCCTGGGGTACCAAAAATCCTAATTGGAACCTTGGAAAATCCTAAAACCAAACCCTAGGGGCTTATGTGCAAAATTAGTCCACTTTTGGACTAAAGTGCAAAAACCAAGTTAAATAAGTATCTTGAGTCATTTGGGTCACTCATATGTGAATTTGCAAGTTAAACCCTAAGTTTTGGGTCTATTTGCAAAAATCACCTCTTAAGTCCCAAATAGCCTAAGTCTGAATTTCTGAGTTTTTGCTCAACTTTTGAGCCTTGTAACTTTCAAATACTAGGGTTTTTGCCCTAGGTCACCACATCAAGTTTGTAGCCCAATCATAGGAGAACAACTTTGCTTAAGAGTGTGAGCTCAGTTATTAAGAAAAATCCAGAGATAATTAAGCCTAAAGTTTGGCTGTCAGGCTGGTTCCATTTTGAAATTCAGATTTTCAGTGTAACAGAGCCAGCTTTGGGTGTGAATTCAACCTTGATCTAGTGCTCAAATGAGTTCAATCCCTATAGTCGAATTATAGATGGTCTATAGCTCTCCAACTTTGCTGCAGAGCATGGAGTATGTTACCATGCAGGTTTGTGAGAAAATCAAGCCTAAACTATGACTGTCAGGTTGACTGAAGTAGTTAGCCCATGGGACAGTAAGTGTTTAACTGTAGAAGATCCCGATTCCACCCCCTGCTAGTCGCTGGTGGCCTATCGCCGTTGATCGTTGCTCGCCGTGATTCGTGCGCCGTGGCCGTCAGATAAGCACAGCCCAGTAAAAATCCTCGCGCGCCGGTGAGCTGGACGCCACTCCGGTGACCCCCCCGTACTTCCCCTCTACCCTACGGCTTGAGCTGATATGCTCGCCGGTGAACCGCCGTTCTCCGGCCTTGCGCCGCGTGTCCCAACCCCGCCACCGCATCGCCGTGACTCCCTCTAGCTTCCCGTCGACCACCGGAATTACTGCCACGACACTGAACACGTATTCACCGCGCTAGGGTTCTTTCTTATCTCCGGCCGCCCGCGATGTTCGATCAAATTAAGCGCCACCGTCAAAACCTCCTATAAATTGAGCCCGAGACTAGCTTCGCAACATCATCACCCACCTCGCCACCAAGAATCACTAGCAATCGTGCACCAGTGAGCTTGAATTTCATTTTTCCCCCAAATCAGTCTCCGCCACCCCGAAACGAACCTCACCGCGGCCAGCCCCCTTTCCGGTCAGTTCATCCCTCTCTCTCTCTCGTTTGAGCACTTGCATAGCTCTATGATGCTTACCGAGTCACCAATTCGAATTGAGAGACCCCCAATCATCGGGAACGCGATCAAATGCTCATGGCCTTCGCGGTTCTCGTGGGCAGGCTAGAATAGGTCACCATTTGTGCAATTAAGCTGGGGGAAATACTCTCTAGGTCATGGATTTGGTGTAGTCCGAAGCTGGGCGCCGGTCTTGGCCCCCTCCAGCCGGTCTAGCTCGTCGGAGTTGAGCTCTCCGTGCTGAGCGCCGTCGAGGGCCAGTCGGTGTAGAGAAATAGAAATCCAGGGACTATAATGCAAACTGTCAGCGACTGTGTTAAATAGTAAATGAACCTACTTCGGTTTAGCTTTAAACCCGAGGGTCCCTGTGTAAAGTCGCTAGAGCGCGCGGGCGCGCGCGCTTTCCCCTCTGGGTTGGGCCGACTGGGCTAGAACTGGCCCAGTCTTGTTCTATCTTTTTCCTTTTCTTTTTCAGTAAAACTTTAGAAATCCATAGAAAATTGTAGAAAAATCCTAAAATTGTGAAACCAATTTTCCTAGACTCCTTATTTTCCATAGTATTTAATAAAAATAGTTTCATGATTTTTAGGTTAAATAAGGAATTTTAAGGCATTTAAAGTAGTTTAAAGTATTAGTTCTGGATTTTTAGAAAATAAATGGTAATCCCATAATTGCCCAAACTTTTTATATGAGCCCTACACATCATTTAGAAGCCTAGGGTAGAGTTTGGTTTGATTTGAACCTTGTTTGATAATTAGAACCCAAACCCCCCATGCCTTGTGAACTCCTTTACTAACTCCGGAAACCCTAGTTCTCGGAGTTCCGTGAAGGAAAATTGTATTCAAGACCTTAGATAATAAGTTCTTATTATCTTTGCACTCTCATGAGCATTACATGGCATTCATTCTTATATACAAATATGTGATTATGTTTAGAAAACGAAGAAGAAATTGAAGTGACCGAAGAGAAGACACCACCACCTTTGGAATCTCAGGCAGGGTCTTGTCTCTACTTTGACATCTGCGAGCCTGAGCCTGACTCACCTACTAACGAAGGCAAGCCCCGGTGCATTTGCCACCTTCCTTGATGTTTTTAAAATATTTCTCACTTGTTTGGTGCATTAGGTAATAGGAGTTGAATGCTTAAACAATTCCTGCATTGACTTCCTTGATCTTTGATTACCTTCCTTGAAACCCTGTTTTTACAAAAAGTTTTACCATGCTTAGTATTGCTTTAGCAAAAACAAAAGGTTTTGTTTTACAAAAGATGATTGGCATAATGGGAGGGATATTTTTGAAAATAAAACTTGATGGTGAATCCATCACGGCCGTGATGGATTCAACATCGGAAAAGATGTACCTCTGCCAGGTACCAAGCTTTGGGTTTAAATGATTAAGCTGAGATCGGGCGGGTGGCTTGCACGAGAAAGAGAGTCTCGGTGTAGTGTCTCCGTCTGAGTCGATTAAGGACCGTCTCGATGTAGGCTTGATGACCGAGGACCCTTTAACTGGTCACATGCCTCGTCATGGGTAAGCCTTGCCTCGGGCAGACTAAGGCCAGAATAAGATAACACGAAATGGGCGTGGAGCGGTGGCGGGAGTAGCGTGTACCCTCCATGGCAAGAGGCTGGATGGTGGTGTATTTGTGCTCTCGGTTTGCATGAACCTGATCTGGTCTTAAGAACCCCGGTGGCGGGTTGATATATGCAAGGGTTAAGTGCTACATATGTAGTGTGATTAGAGATCCTCAGCTGAGTATAATCGATTCGGATCGCCGTACCTTCGCGGTTACGAAGACTTGGTCACTGACTTACACGTAGCAATCCAGTGGAGATGAAGGGTTGATAAGAAATTGGCTAGTTCAGGAAAAGTGATTGAACTAGGGTAGGAAGAACCCTAGATGCAGGTAAGTTTACTTAACCTGAAAATAAAACTGGATTTTTAAGGATCCACTTTTAGTAAGCACTTATGCAAAATAGAGTCTTTGACCTTGAGATACCTTACCTTGACTCCCTTATAACCAGCATACCCTTGAGAGTCTTTTCTTTAGTCGGGTAAGACTTGCTGAGTAATTCCATACTCAGGGTTTATTTCCCCGTTGTTTTTAGGTGAGGAAGCAGCAAATTTTTGTTACTTTTGTACCAAGGTTGTTCCAAATGAAGAAAAACAAGAATGAAGCCGCGGGAGGACAGGGTCCTCCATAAGAAACTTTTATGTAAAAACTTATCGGGAGGAGTTTTTGCCTCCCTTGGTATTGTAATAATACTACTCAGCACTCGTTTTATAGCTCTGGCCTGTAATAAATAACTTGATCTTACTTTCTAAATAAATGTAAGTTTATGTAATCACTTCCACATTCCTATATCTCCGATGTTCTGTAATGTCTCCAAAACGGGTGAAACATTCCTGGAAAGGTAAGAAAGAAGATACCGAACTTATCAAGTGATTCAGGAACATCTACAGGGTTGTCTGATGTCTGTTGGACAAGGACAACTATAGGTGGGCCTAATGACTTGGGAGGTTCCGTCACAGCTGGTATCGGAGCGAAGCCCTTATTTGCAGATATTATGAGGCATCTTCAAAAGGATTTTCTAAAAGCTTACCTAGAAAGATTTCTTTCGTTCTTATCCCTCATATCTGAAGAATCTATATGAAAGACTAGATAGGAGGAGTGTAATGTATAGAAGGTATGAATCAACTAAGGTTGATTCTGTAATTACACATGCATCATGCTAAGAATTATACTAATAAAATTTCCCCTTAGAGAAATGCCGCCGCGCACGAGGAAGACCGCGCGTAAGTCAACTGGCCCAATTGGAGTACCTCGTCATCAACTTGCCCCACGGGATGAGGATAGTAGTAGTGGAAGCAACGATCCAATTGGGGATCTCGAAGCACGCGTGAATCAACTTCAAACGGAACTGCAACGCAGGACCAGCATGTGGGTCGCGGATGGCGACAGGATAAACGAATTGAGGAGTTACATCCGCCGTCTGCAGGATCAGCTTGCTGATCGAGATTTAGCGCTCGACTGGGCGGTACAGTCTCGTTCAGTGGCTTGGGCTAAGGCAGCAAAGGCTTGAGCTCGATTCGAAGAACTTAGCGCTACCATTGACAATCTGCAGGCGTATTGCAATACCCTACATGAGGAAGTCCATGTACTGTATTCGCAACTACATCCCAGTGCACCTATGGATCCTGTCGGGTCGGAAGCCGAACCCTCGCACGTTGCGGGAGAAGCACTTGGTGGTGAGCTAGACCTTTTTAAGCCCCCTCCTTCTATGAGGCTGGTCGATGAATGGTCTCCCACACCCGACGATGAGGCTGCCAGGAGCAACCAAAAGCAGGAATAGTGGTGTAGTAGTAGGAATAGAAGTTGGGTATTGTAGGTTGTACTATTGTATAATAGGTAGTGCTATTGTATACTGGGTAATGTATCCTGTTGTATAAAATCGAGTCTGTAACATTACTCTTTATGGTAATGTAAATTAGATGGTTTTGTCTTTGGCATAATATATTTGTTTTCAAATGTTTGTTGCCTCAGATGGCGTCCAAGACCCGATCACAGGATGCAGCTGGAACCTCCAGTGGGAGGGAGTCTACCCCAAATCCACCTCCTGTCCCTCCCACACTGGCCGAGGCAATTGCCGCCTTAGTGAATGCGACCGCTGATAATACCCGTTTTCTAAGAGAGATGGCGGGTCAACAGTTTCAGCAACAAGGCGGGCGGGGTTATCAAGATGGCCCCCGCGAAACTTCTTACTTGGACTTCTCAGAGACACGTCCACCCCTGTTTGTTAAAGCTGAAGACCCGTTAGAAGCCGACGAATGGATTCGGTTTATTGAGCAAAAATTCGGACTTCTGCGCTGTTCGGAGACCCAGAAGCCTTTATTTGCAGCCCAGCAACTGCACGGCCCTGCCAGCACCTGGTGGGGAAATTTCGTGGCCGTTCAACCGGCCCATCATCAAATAACATGGGAAGAATTCAAGGTGGCCTTCCGTGAACATTATATACCCAAGGGTGTTCTTCACATGAAGCAAGAAGAATTTATGAAGCTAAAGCAAGGAGGGGATACTGTTAATCAGTATCTCAATAAGTTCAATCATCTGTCGCAATATGCAATCGATCAAGTGAACACTGATCTGAAGAAGAAGAATTGTTTTATGAGAGGTCTAAATGATCAACTGCAAAGAAAAATGGCAACCTGCATAGATCTTACTTATGGAAGAGCTGTCAGTACAGCATTGGCAGTAGAAGCGAAGTATGCAGGTGTCGGAAAATCCAAGGGATTTGGAGGTGATAGGCCTAGTCAGGGCCCGGTGAAAAGGCAACGGTTTGTTCTCCGGCCTTCCAACCAGAATCGCTCTCGTGTACCCTCCTTCCCTTTTAAGCAGCCAATAATTATTCGTCCCAATAATGCCCCCACTGCTCTGCCCAGCTCGTCGACTGGATGTTTCAATTGTGGCAAGTCTGGACATTTCATCAAGGATTGCCCTTATCCAAAGCAAAACTAGTCAACTAATCAGCAAGGATCTAGGAATTCGTCTCAAGTCAAGGGAAATACTTCGGGCAAAAATACTAAGAAGACGGGACGCATATATTATACATAAGTGGCCACTACACCGGACGGGGAGCCGGTAATGATGGGTATGTTCCTCGTGGCCAATCATCCTGTTGTCATTCTCTTTGATTCTGGTGCTTCGCATACATTCATTAGTAAGAAATTTGTGGGGCAGCATCACATTTCATGCCATGAATCAAAAGAGGGGTTTAAAATTCACTCACCTGGGGGACAAATCTTTACTAGATAAGTGGCCTATCAAGTGCCCGTAACATTGGCCGGACGGGACTTTCCTACCAATATGATCGTTCTGAAAGGCCAAGACATAGATGTTATTTTGGGTATGAATTGGTTGGCCAAACATAAAGCAACTCTCAACACTGATCAGAGAACCATCAGGTTGAGTCATAATCAAGAAGAAATTCTCTTGTCTATCCCCATTTCAAACAAAACTACTGGCAGAGTTTATGAAGCCATGATACCGGAAATCAAAGATATTCCGGTAGTGTGCGAGTTTCCCGATGTCTTTCCAGAGGATTTGCCTGGATTGCCACCTGAAAGGGATGTAGAGTTTGTAATTGAGTTGAAGCTCGGTATGGCTCCCATTTCTCGAAGATCGTACCTTATGCCTCTAAATGAGTTGGCAGAATTGAAGATTCAGTTACAAGATCTACTTGAGAAAGGATTCATCCGGCCAAGCTCGTCACCATGGGGTTGTCCAGCCATATTCGTCAAGAAGAAGGATCAAACTTTACGGATGTGTGTGGATTATCGACCCCTGAATGAGGTTACTATCAAGAACAAGTACCCTCTTCCGAGGATAGACATTTTATTTGATCAACTGACCGGGGCGAGGGTATTCTCCAAAATTGATCTCAGATCGGGCTATCATCAGATCCGTATTCGGCCCGAGGATATACCAAAAACCGCATTCACTACGCGGTATGGATTATTTGAATACCTGGTAA
Source organism: Zea luxurians (assembly GCA_029449295.1). Taxonomy (NCBI): domain Eukaryota; kingdom Viridiplantae; phylum Streptophyta; class Magnoliopsida; order Poales; family Poaceae; genus Zea; species Zea luxurians. Next base: position 122,223,722 of record JAOPSE010000009.1, read on the forward strand.
TGTCTTTCGGGTTAACAAATGCTCCTAGCCCACTTTACATATTTGATGAACTCGATGTTCATGCCCGAGCTGGACAAATTTGTGGTGGTCTTCATTGACGATATTCTAATATATTCCAAGGAATGAAGAGGAGCATGCTCAACATTTACGGATCGTGTTAACGCGCCTGAGGGAACATCAGTTGTATGCCAAGTTCAACAAATGCGCGTTTTGGCTGGAGGAAATTCAATTTTTAGGACATGTTCTATCTGCCAGGGGGATTGCGGTAGATCCCAGCAAAGTCAAGGACATTTTGGAGTGGAAACCCCCAACCACTGTTCATCAAGTCTGAAGTTTCCTTGGACTGGCGGGATATTACCGCAGATTCATACCAGATTTTTCTAAGCTTGTGAAGCCAATCACAAGTTTATTGAAGAATGATATTAAGTTCAATTGGTCTTCCAAGTGTAAAGAAGCTTTTGAACAATTGAAGATATTATTGACCACTGCTCCGGTATTGGCTCAACCGGATATCACCAAACCCTTTGATGTATATTGTGATGCATCAGGCAGTGGGCTCGGCTGTGTATTAATGCAAGAAGGCCGAGTAATTGCATATGCTTCAAGGCAGTTGCGCCGACATGAGGAGCATTACCCAACTCATGATCTGGAGCTAGCTGCTGTGGTTTATGCCCTGAAGATTTGGCGTCACTATCTGCTGGGCAATATTTGTCACATTTATACAGATCATAAAAGCTTGAAGTATATCTTCACCCAGTTAGAATTGAATATGAGACAAAGGCGATGCCTTGAGCTTATTAAGGACTATGAACTGGAAATTCATTATCACCCAGGCAAAGCCAATGTTGTGGCAGATGCACTGAGCCGTAAGGTTTCCTATCACTGTCTTACGGTGAAGACCTCTGACAAGTACTTTATGCCAGGAGATGGAGAAGCTAAACCTAGGGAATGGTCCAACAAGGAACCCTAAGCCAACTAAAGCTTGAGTCAGTCATCTTGCAAAGGATAATTGATGCTCAAAGGAATAATGAGGGTATGAAACACATTCGTGAAAAGATAAGGACTGGAAAAGCCCAATGTTTCAAGGAAGATGATCAAGGCATTGTATGGTTTAATAACCGCATAGTGGTGCCAAAGAATGAAGAGATCCGCCAGCAAATTCTTGATGAAGCGCATCTTACCCGCTATTCTATTCATCCCGGAAGCACTAAGATGTATCAAGATCTGAAGCAACATTATTGGTGGACAAAGATGAAGATTGAGATTGCACAGCTATGTGGCTAGATGTGACACCTGCAGACGTGTCAAGGCCATACACCTGAAAGCTGCCGGTCCATTACAGTCATTACCAATACCGACATGGAAATGGGAAGACATAAGTATGGACTTTATTATGGGATTGCCCAGGACCACAAAGGGGTATGACTCTATCTGGGTTATTGTTGATCGGCTCACGAAGATTGCTCACTTTCTGCCAGTCAAGACATATTACCCGGTTCTTACCTATGCGGAATTATACATTGCTCGCATTCTTAGTTTGCACGGTGTTCCAAAGACTATAGTGTCGGATCATGGACCACAATTTGTATCCGAATTCTGGGAAGAACTTCATAAATCCCTAGGGTACTAAGCTGCTCCACAGTTCGGCCTATCATCCTCAAACAAGTGGACAGACTGAGAGGGTCAATAAAATACTCGAAGATATGCTGCGGGCATGTGTTCTAGACTTCTCACAGAAATGGGATGAATGTTTGCCCTTAGCGGAGTTTTCATATAATAATAGCTATCAAGAAAGTATCAAGATGGCACCTTTCGAAGCTTTATATGGACGACGATGTCGTACTCCGCTAAATTGGTCTGAAACCTGGTGAAAGGTACTTCTTCAGGCCTGATATGGTAAAAGAGACCGTAAGAAAAGGTTCAGAAAATAATTCATAATATGAAGAAAGCCCAAACTCGTCAGAAGAGTTATGCAGACAAACAGCAAATGCCCTTGTATTTTCTTGAAGGGGACTATGTCTACTTGAAGGTTTCACCGATGAAGAGGGTATCGCGTTTCGGGATAAAAGGGAAGCTTGCACCTAGGTACATTGGTCCATTCCCTATACTTGAAAGATATGGGCCAGTAGCATATCGACTTCAGCTCCCCGAAACTTTGTCTACTGTACATAATGTGTTCCATGTGTCACAATTGAAGAAATGTCTTCGGGTACCAGATCGAACCGTTGAGGTGACAGATGTTGTCCTGGAACTAGACTTGACATATTCCGAACATCCTATTCGAGTCATGGATCAAAAGGACAGGGTTACCCGGAGAAAAACTCTCAAGTTCTATAAGATATAGTGGAACCAACATTCTGAAGATGAGGCTACATGGGAAACTCAAGACTTTTTAGATAAGAATTTCCCAGGCTTTTTAGCCTCATGTAATTTGTAAAGTGTGTTTTGTAAGGTGTGTTTAGTTGTTGTAATAAAGAGTGAACCCCACACCACCCCTACCTTGTACCAGAAATAAGGAAATAAGAATGTGACACATTTACTTTTCTATTACTCACCCTAGGACTTTTAATCTCGGGACGAGATTATTTTATGGGGGGAAGGATGTAACACCCCTAGTGTTACTGCAACTAAAACTTGAGCATGGCATCATAAACATTGGCATTGCATGTGTTTGACACACCTAGAGTGCATTCACTAAGGTAAAATTTCAAACAAGTTGTATTGTTATAACATTTTGCAAATAGAACCCTGGATAGGGAATGTTGGAGACTTGTTCTCAAATGCTTCGAATTAAGAACAAGGCAACATAAAAAGTGTTAAATGTTAAAGTCCTTCGTCCTTCAAGACATTATGTCCCTTCGGATATAATGAATTCCGGACGAAGGTTATGAAGGAAGAGACCTTCGTAAGCTCGACAGATGATGAAGGAGAATACATATATGAAATACGAATAATAATACAGATATTATTATGAACTTATTTTTATTTTGCATTATCAAATTCATAATAACAAATTATAAATGTACCTTCGAATTGACGAAAGGTAAAGGTACAGGCGTGATGCGAAAAACAAATGCCAAGTCAGCATGAACAGTACGAGAGTCCTGTTCATCTATTTATAGGCACAGGACGCAGCCCGTGGAGAATTACATTAATGCCCTTTACATTTATCAATAACTCTATAGTGATTCTTCGAGGTCTAGTTTGGCTTTTCATCATATAAGTCGGTTCCCCTTTTCTGCTGTCATACCGAAGCTTTTTCTGCGCATAGCTTCGTGATCACCTTATCCTTCGTCATGATCGCCTTCCGTCCTACTCAAGCTTCGTATTGACCATACTTCTTGTATACTCGTGACCCGATTCTGAAGATACCTGTTCACATATTTCACTTGGAAAACATTGTCAAATCATGTTTTTGAGGACCTTCGGAAGCCGAAGGCCCCCAACAGTAGCCCCTCGCAATATTAATTTGCTGGAATGATAAATTCATATTGCGACATGGACGAAGGCTTTAAGCCGAAGGTCCGAAAAAACACCTTCCCTTTGCTAGAATAGCAACAGTCTTTGACAAGCCGGACCCTCCAGTTTTCAACGCACTAGGTGTATAAATAAGAGCTCACCACCAGTTTATTTGGCACGCTCCCTTGCCATCTGCTTTTACTCACCCAACTTTTAGCCTGCGCGCAACAACACTTGCTTGGCTTTTTAAATTTTTAAGCTTCGGTTTCGAGAGCACTTTCTCAGCGTTTGCGAAGATGTCTGAAGATAAGAAAGCTGTTGGTGATTCAAAGCTAAGCCTTTATGAGGTAATGCATCTGGGCTTTCTTGAATCAATATCAAAGACTAATACAGAGAAGATTACTAGGGAGATTTTGGAGGGTTTATCTGAAGATACTGGTGATAGTGACAGTTTTGTCGTGATATTCCGAAGCTTCTTAAAGGCTGGACTGCGATTTCCCTTGAGCAGTTTTGTCAGTGGAAATACTGAAGATATTTGAAATCTACCTTCACCAACTTACCCCCGAAGCAATCATAAGGATGAACATCTTTGTGTGGGCCGTGAGGAGCCAAGGTTTGGAACCTAATGCAAAAAGCTTCTGCAACATACATGAGCTATTGTATGAGACAAAACCCTGGGGTAAAGAGCAGTATCACAACAATTTTGGCTGCTACAGCTTCGGCGCCGGGTCTGGGTCAAGCTGCCCCGTGCCAACCTTTCGAAAGAGGTGGCCCGGCGACTGGATGACGGAATGGTTTTATGTGAAAAATGACTTGAAATCACGGGAAGATATTAAAGGTATCATTATGCGCCCTATCTGGCAACGCTTCGGCCTCCGGAAGCCGAAGGTGGAAATGAATGAAGCAGCCGAAGAATGCCAGAGAGCCTTCGGCGTTGTTTGCTCTTTTATTGGGACAAGGGATTTGGTCCAAGAACACATTGCTTTCAGAGTATGGCCACTTGTGGAAAAGTGGGAAATGCCGGAGGAGACCATTAAAGAAACTGACGAAGGTGGACTAGTCAGGCTAAAATACACATTCAAATACGGAGATAAGTTCGTTGAGCCAGATGATGACTGGTTGAAAAGTATTGAGGCCATAAGTGACGAATTGCTTGGGGTATACTCAAAGGCCGAAGATACTGCATTATCAGCAGCCTTCGGAGGCCGAAAGAAGAAGAGACTCAACCGAGTATTTGATGCAATTGGGTTTGTTTACCCCGACTATCGTTATCCAACGCGGGGTCAAAAAAGAAAAAATACATCTTCTGTGAAGGAAACTGCTTCAGCCGCTCCTAGCGAGCCGGCGCCGAAGAGGAAAAGGATAAAGGTTCTTACACACCGGCCACATTATATTGAACCGGCCACAGTGCCTGAGTTTATCGGTGAGACCTCTTCGGCCACCGAAGCTAAAGAACCAACTCCACTGTCAAAAATCGAAGAGCTGGCCGAAGTGCCAGCAACAGAAAAAACAGAAGAACCGAGGACTGAAGAAACAAAGACATCAGAAGTTTTAAGTCCTTCAGCAAAAATTGAGGCAGCAAAAAGCCAAAAGGGTCCAACAGTGACCCCGAAAAGAAAAAGGATGGTTAATGTGCTGGATATTTTGGAGACAATTAAGTCTTCAAGCACAACTCCGAAGAAAATTGTTGAAACTTCCGAAGTGCATACTGAAGCCTTTGTTGCCGAAGCTTCAAAGCAACAAACTGAAACTGATGTTGGGCCTTCGGAGCCCACCAAGGTAAAATCCTTGGAAGCCGAAGAAACAAAAATGGCAGAGTCAATTTTGGTTGAAGAAACTGGCACTGCTGCCCCCGAAGCATCCTCCAAAGCCCTCGATTATATTGTACGACATGCTTCGGAAAAAAGATTATATGAAGAAGAGATTTTTGAAGCTAATCACCATGCCCGAGAACTGAAGTATCCAAAGGGGGCCTTAGTATTCAATGGCACAGATGAAGATGACTTCTTATACTGTCTCCCAGATAAAAAAGAATTATCCGTCTGCCAGGAGATGGCTAGAAGTATGGGGTTCCCGAAGCTTGAAGCTGGCCTCTGCGCTATGACAAAGGACGATTTTGCAGATAGCCTCGCATATAATAGTCTGAAGGTATGAAAATTGTATATTTGGAAACTTATAATTTTTGAATTATTCTTTTATTCTTATACTAATTTTTTTCATATAGGGTTTAATACTTAGCAACGCTTTGAGAGCGCAAAGGAATGCTGAAGACGAGAGCTATAATATTGCTTTCAACAACCTACGAACAGAGGTTATTAAGATGAGGAACGAAGCTTTGGAAAAAGATAAAATTCTACTTACATTGGTGGATAAGATAAAGGAAGACGAAGCTACTTCTAAAGCTCAAGCTGAGGCTCAGAAGCACGAAATCGAGGATCTTCGGAAACAGTTAGCTAGAGCTAAAGAAGAACGCATACTTGAAGAGACGAAACGAGAACTTAGCGATCAATGGGCAAATCATTTAGAAGGAAACGTTGAAGAGCTTCGTGCATCCAGGAAAAGGTGCTATGACAAATCTATAGAATGCGCTAAGAAAATAAAATCTTGCTTCGCCAGCGTTGGCGCATTCTCGAGCGAGGAAAACTTCATAAGGGGTAACCCCAAAGGCCCGATTGAATGGATCAATCACGAAGCTGAGGCCTTTGAGGAAATTTTGAATAGCCGCGGAGACATTTGTGCCTTTTCGGGTGCCAGGGGAATTGCTACTATTTTGGAGAGGAAAGGCTGTGAGCATGTGAAATCTTTGGTACAATCCGAGACTGCCTTATCCTCCGAAGATATAAAAGACCCCTCGGCCGAAGCAAGCATGGTTGGTGGAAAATTTTTCACCGACATCTGGGACAATGGTGGCTGGGAAATGGCCCAAGAAATTATTCAAAAAAGCGAAAAAGGCATTCATGATGCTAGAAAAGTAGCAGAGGCCGCTGAGAAAAGCGCAGAGCCTGAAGGGCAAATAGGTATTAACTAGTGGTTTTTGACTCTTTGTTGTAATTTTTTGATTTCGAACTTGTTCACGGTGTGTAATAGTAATAAATCTGTATCTACTCTTCCCTTAGAACCTGCTGAGTCATCTGCGGGCCCCCACACGAAGGGGGATGACGAAATTAGACAAATGGCCGAAGCCATCATGGATAGAGTTGTTGATCAGCTTCTAAACGAAGCTGCAGAAGTAGTCTTAAGGGAAGATTAGATGCTGTTGCAAAAATATTTAGAATGTAATGTTTGTTGAGAATCATGTGTAATATTGTGTAACTTAGGATGTAACATATTAGCTGTTTATAGTTCTATTCTTTGCGATGCATGAAACATTATATACATACCGTTTTTGAGCCTTCGGCGAAAAAACACCTTCCCTTCTTTTCATGCTTCGTAAATAATATCCGTGTTCTCATAAAATCAGTAGCCAATCCTCGTAAAATCAATAATCAATAGATCTTTCCATTTCAGAGTTTGACGAAGATATAACTCTTCAATGGCTATTGTTTGTGTCGTGTCACTATTTCTTCAAAACGATCTTCGAATATCAATATTGAGACCCCCCTTCTTGCGTTGTTGATGCACTATGATGTATGATGTTATGCTATGCAAATGATGTAATGATGTGATGTTATGCAAAATGATATTTGCCGAAGGTCGACATTTATTTTTCACTGTAAGCCTCCCTTAGGAGCTTCTTTGCCTTTTACTTCAGCGGAATCAGCGTTTATTTTTCGCTGTAAGCCTCCCTTAGGAGCTTCTTCGCCTTTTACTTCAGCGGAATCAGCGTTTATTTTTCGCTGTAAGCCTCCCTTAGGAGCTTCTTCGCCTTTTACTTCAGCGAAATCAGCGTTTATTTTTCGCTGTAAGCCTCCCTTAGGAGCTTCTTCGCCTTTTACTTTCAGCGGAATCGGCGTTTATTTTTCGCTGTAAGCTCTGCATTCCCTTCAGAACGACTTTTGAGCAAAAAACTTACACTGCGCTCCCTTAGGAACGACTTTTTGCTGCTTCGAAGAAATCACACTGCATTCCTTAGAACAAATTTTTGATAATTCGAAGGTCCTCCTTACCACCATAAATTCTTATGCTTTGGCAACTTAAGCCTATGGAGAAGATATATTTCTCTTATGGTAAAATGTGAAACTACTACAAGAGATTGAAAAACGATAAAAAGCACTTAAACTTCCCATAATTGTTCCTTATTAAAAAGAAAATAAGACTGAAATGCGAAAAGCTGCTGTCGAGGTAGGATATTTGTCAGTAAATATGCTTCGACTCTGGCACAGTGCTATTGACTGTGCGAGCTTCGGACTCCTCTCTGAAGTCCCGCTGAAGGTGATTGTGCTGACTCCCTTCTGGCTGCTGACCTCGTTGCGTTGGTGGTGGCGGTGGAAGCTGTTGACAAGATGCTTGGGGTTGACATGCCGAAGCAACAGAAGCTGCAGGGTGGTTGCCTACATATTCTGGAATGTAAGGCGAATGGTACGAAGCAGTATGCATGACTTGCTTCGGCTAACTCTGTTGTGCTGCAGCTTCTGCTATCTCCTTTTGCTTCTGGATGGTAACATGGCACATCCTGGTGGTATGGCCCTTGTCTTCACCACATAATAGGCAGTAAATTTTTCTTGGCTGATCCCCAAACCTTCCCCCGAAGCCCCTGGCTCTTCTGCCCCTTGGCGCTGGCGGCCGGAAAGAGCTTTGCTGCTGCCCCGAAGCTTGCAAGGAGTACTGTGGCCTTTGCTGTTGACTCCCTCTGTCATCACTTTGGGTAGAGTTGTGAATTGACCTGACGTGCCTCGAATGGAATCTTCCTCCGAAGCCCCTGGTCATTTCAGAGAACCTGAATGCTTCCTCTCTTCTTTGGCGAAAATCATTGTCAGCTCGAATATACTTGTCCATCTTCTGAAGTAGCTTCTCCAAAGTTTGAGGAGGCTTTCTGGCAAAGTACTGAGCTAAAGGTCCCGGCCGAAGCCCCTTGATCATGGCCTCAATGACAATTTCATTGGGCAATGTTGGTGCCTGTGCCCTCAGACGCAGGAACCTTCGGACATACGCCTGAAGGTATTCTTCGTGGTCCTGGGTGCACTGGAATAAAGCTTGAGCAGTGACTGGCTTCGTTTGAAACCCTTGGAAGCTGTTTATCAACATGTCCTTGAGCTTTTGCCATGAGGTGATTGTCCCTGGCCGAAGAGAGGAGTACCAGGTTTGTGCAACACTCCTGACAGCCATGGCGAAAGACTTTGCCATGACCGCCGTGTTGCCACCATACGAAGATATGGTTGCTTCATAGCTCATCAAGAACTGCTTCGGGTCTGAATAACCGTCGTACATGGGGAGCTGGGGTGGCTTGTAAGACTGTGGCCAAGGTGTAGCCTGCAGTTCTGTTGACAGAGGAGAAGTATCATCAAAAGCAAAATTTCCATGATGGAAATCTTCATACCAGTCGTCCTCGTTGTAGAAGCCCTCCTGATGAAGCTCTCTGCACGGAGGCCTTCGGTTCTGGTCATCTTGAGCAAGATGACGAACTTCTTCAGAGGCTTCGTCTATCTGCCTTTGTAGGTTAGCTAGACGAGCCATCTTTTCCTTCTTCCATTGGACCTGTTGATGGAGCATCTCGAAGTTTTGGATTTCTTGATCCAAGTCGTCCTCCGGAGGTGTTGGACTGGTGGCCTTCCTCTTCTGGCTTTGGGCCTCCCTGAGAGAGAGGACATCCTGATTGGGATCCAACGGATGCAGAGTGGCAGCCCCTGTGGCTGAAGCTTTCTTCAGCAGCATGACGAAGGTGATGCTTGCCGAAGATGAACAAAACTCAAAAAATGGACGTGAGTTCACCGGAGGTGGGCGCCAATGTTGGAGACTTGTTCTCAAATGCTTCGAATTAAGAACAAGGCAACATAAAAGGTGTTAAATGTTAAAGTCCTTCGTCCTTCAAGACATTATGTCCCTTCGGATATAATGAATTCTGGACGAAGGTTATGAAGGAAGAGACCTTCGTAAGCTCGACAGATGATGAAGGAGAATACATATATCAAATACGAATAATAATACAGATATTATTATGAACTTATTTTTATTTTGCATTATCAAATTCATAATAACAAATTATAAATGTACCTTCGAATTGACGAAAGGTAAAGGTACAGGCGTGATGCGAAAAGCAAATGCCAAGTCAGCATGAATAGTACGGGAGTCCTGTTCATCTATTTATAGGCACAGGACACAGCCCGTGGAGAATTACATTAATGCCCTTTACATTTATCAATAACACTATACTGATTCTTCGAGGTCTAATTTGGCTTTTCATCATATAAGTCGGTTCCCCTTTTCTTCTGTCATGCCAAAGCTTTTTCTGCGCATAGCTTCATGATCATCTTATCCTTCGTCATGATCGACTTCCGTCCTACTCAAGCTTCGTCTTGACCATACTTCTTGTATACTCGTGACCCGATTCCGAAGATACCTGTTCACATATTTCACTTGGAAAACATTGTCAAATCATGTTTTTGAGGACCTTCGGAAGCCGAAGGCCCCCAACAGGGAACTTAGCCCTAGATAGGGATTAAGGGGGTAAAACTTAGCCCAAATTTTGAAAACCTAAAAGCTTTAAGGAAAAAATCATAAAATGATCCCAAGAATAAAGTTGAATCACATTTATACCCCTGGGGTACCAAAAACCCTAATTGGAACCTTGGAAAACCCTAAAACCAAACCCTAGGGGCTTATGTGCAAAATTAGTCCACTTTTGGACTAAAGTGCAAAAACCAAGTTAAATAAGTATCTTGAGTCATTTGGGTCACTCATATGTGAATTTGCAAGTTAAAACCTAAGTTTTGGGTCTATTTGCAAAAATCACCTCTTAAGTCCCAAATAGCCTAAGTCTGAATTTCAGAGTTTTTGCTCAACTTTTGAGCCTTGTAACTTTCAAATACTAGGGTTTTTGCCCTAGGTCACCACATTAAGTTTGTATCTCAATCATAGGAGAACAACTTTGCTTAAGAGTGTGAGCTCAGTTATTAAGAAAAATCCAGAGATACTTAAGCCTAAAGTTTGGATGTCATGCTGGTTCCATTTTGAAATTCAGATTTTCAGTGTAACAGAGCCAGCTTTTGGTGTGAATTCAACCTTGATCTAGTGCTCAAATGAGTTCAATCCCTATAGTCTTATTATAGATGGTATATAGCTCTCCAACTTTGCTGCAGAGCATGGAGTATGTTACCATGCAGGTTTGTGAGAAAATCAAGCCTAAACTATGACTGTCAGGTTGACTGAAGTAGTTAGCCCATGGTACAGTAAGTGTTTAACTGCAGAAGATCCCGATTCCACCCCCTGCTCGTCGCCGGTGGCCTATCGCCGTTGATCGTTGCTCGCCGTGATTCGTGCGCCGTGGCCGTCAGATAAGCACAGCCCAGTAAAAATCCTCGCCGCCGGTGAGCTGGATGCCACTCCGGTGACCCCCCATACTTCCCCTCTACCCTGCGGCTTGAGCTGATATGCTCGCCAGTGAACCGCCGTTCTCCGGCCTTGCGCCGCGTGTCCCAACCCCGCCACCGCATCGCCGTGACTCCCTCTAGCTTCCCATCGACCACCGGAATTACTGCCATGACACTGAACACGTATTCACCGCGCCAGGGTTCTTTCTTATCTCCGGCCGCCCGAGATGTTCAATCAAATTAAGCGCCACCGTCGAAACCTCCTATAAATTGAGCCTGAGACTAGCTTTGCAACATCATCACCCACCTCGCCACCAAGAATCACTAGCAATCGTGCACCAGTGAGCTTGAATTTCATTTTTCCCCCAAATCAGTCTCCGCCACCCCGAAACGAACCTCACCGTGGCCAGCCCCCTTTCCGGTCATTTCATCCCTCTCTCTCTCTCTCTCTCGTTTGAGCACTTGCATAGCTCTGTGATGCTTACCGAGTCACCAATTCGAATTGAGAGAACCCCAATCATCGGGAACGCGATCAAATGCTCATGGCCTTCGCGGTTCTCGTGGGCAGGCTAGAATAGGTCACCATTTGTGCAATTAAGCTGGGGGAAATACTCTCTAGGTCATGGATTTGGTTTAGTCCGAAGCTGGGCGCCGGTCTTGGCCCCCTCCGGCCGGTCTATCTCGTTGGAGTTGAGCTCTCCGTGCTGAGCGCCGTCGAGGGCTAATCGGTGTAGAGAAATAGAAATCCAGGGACTATACTGCAAACTATCAACGACTGTGTTAAATAGTAAATGAACCTACATCGGTTTAGCTTTAAACCCGAGGGTCCCTGTGTAAAGTCGCCAGAGCGTGCGGGCGCGCGCGTGCTTTCCCCTCTGGGTTGGGCCGACTGGGCTAGAACTGGCCCAGTCCTGTTCAATCTTTTTCCTTTTCTTTTTCAATAAACTTTAGAAATCCATAGAAAATTGTAGAAAAATCCTAAAATTGTGAAACCAATTTTCCTAGACTCCTTATTTTCCATAGTATTTAATAAAAATAGTTTCATGATTTTTAGGTTAAATAAGGAATTTTAAGGCATTTAAAGTAGTTTAAAGTATTAGTTCTGGATTTTTAGAAAATAAATGGTAATCCCATAATTGCCCAAACTTTTTATATGAGCCCTACACATCATTTAGAAGCCTAGGGTAGAGTTTGGTTTGATTTGAACCTTGTTTGATAATTAGAACCCAAACCCCCCCTGCCCTGTGAACTCCTTTACTAACTCCAAAAACCCTAGTTCTCGGAGTTCCGTGAAGGAAAATTGTATTCAAGACCTTAGATAATAAGTTCTTATTATCTTTGCACTCTCATGAGCATTACATGGCATTCATTCTTATATACAAATATGTGATTATGTTTAGAAAACAAAGAAGAAATTGAAGTGACCGAAGAGAAGACACCACCACCTTTGGAATCTCAGGCAGGGTCTTGTCTCTACTTTGACATCTGCGGGCCTGAGCCTGACTCACCTACTAACGAAGGCAAGCCCCGGTGCATTTGCCACCTTCCTTGATGTTTTTAAAATATTTCTCACTTGTTTGATGCATTAGGTAATAGGAGTTGAATGCTTAAACAATTCCTGCATTGACTTCCTTGATCTTTGATTACCTTCCTTGAAACCCTGTTTTTACAAAAAGTTTTACCATGCTTAGTATTGCTTTAGCAAAAACAAAAGGTTTTGTTTTACAAAAGATGATTGGCATAGTGGGAGGGATATTTTTGAAAATAAAACTTGATGCTGAATCCATCACGGCCATGATGGATTCAACATCGGAAAAGATGTACCTCTGCCAGGTACCAAGCTTTGGGTTTAAATGATTAAGCTGAGACCGGGCGGGTGGCCTGCACGAGAAAGAGAGTCTCGGTGTAGTGTCTCCGTCTGACTCGATTAAGGACCGTCTCGATGTAGGCTTGATGACCGAGGACCCTTTAACTGGTCACATGCCTCGTCATGGGTTAGCCTTGCCTCGAGCAGACTTAGGCCAGAAAAAGATAACACGAAATGGGCGTGGAGCGGTGGCGGGAGTAGCGTGTACCCTCCGTGGCAAGAGGCTGGACGGTGGTGTATCTGTGCTCTCGGTTTGCGTGAACCTGATCTGGTCTTAAGAACCCCAGTGGCGGGTTAACATATGCAAGGGTTAAGTGCTACATATGTCGTGTGATCAGAGATCCTCAACTGAGTATAATCGATTCGGATCGCTGTACCTTCGCAGTTATGAAGACTTGGTCACTGACTTACACGTAGCAATCCAGTGGAGATGAAGGGTTGATAAGAAATTGGCTAGTTCAGGAAAAGTGATTGAACTAGGGTAGGAAGAACCCTAGATGCAGGTAAGTTTACTTAACCTGAAAATAAAACTGGATTTTTAAGGATCCACTTTTAGTAAGCACTTATGCAAAACAGAGTCTTTGACCTTGAGATACCTTACCTTGACTCCCTTATAACCAGCATACCCTTGAGAGTCTTTTCTTTAGTCGGGTAAGACTTGCTGAGTAATTCCATACTCAGGGTTTATTTCCTCGTTGTTTTTAGGTGAGGAAGCAGCAAATTTTTGTTACTTTTGTACCAAGGTGGATCCAAATGAAGAAAAACAAGAATGAAGCCGCGGGAGGACAGGGTCCTCCATAAGAAACTTTTATGTAAAAATATATCGGGAGGAGTTTTTGCCTCCCTTGGTATTGTAATAATACTACTCAGCACTCGTTTTATAGCTCTGGCCTGTAATAAATAACTTGATCTTACTTTCTAAATAAATGTAAGTTTATGTAATCACTTCCGCATTCCTATATCTCCGATGTTCTGTAATGTCTGCAAGACGGGTGAAACGTTCCTGGAAAGGTAAGAAAGAAGATACCGAACTTATCAAGTGATTCAGGAACATCTACAGGGTTGTCTGATGTCTGTTGGACAAGGACAACTGTAGGTGGGCCTAATGACTTGGGAAGTTCCGTCACAGCCGCAGCCCGGGTGCATGGTCAGGCTCCGAGTTTTTAAGCTGGTTTGTCGACGTGGTCAACAATTTGGCCGCAGCCTGGTGCGAGAGCAGCCTCCGAGCCTCTGCACGGAGCGAGAGGACGATCGAGGACCGTCTCGGCTTTTTATTGTACGCCCCTTCGTCGCCTTTCCATAAGGAGGAGGGGGAAGGCGCCATGTTACCCTCGGTGGGCATTGAACATGGTGTTTCCAGTGAGTTGCTAGCGGGTAATCCGAGCGGACGCCCGAGCCCCGTTCAATAAGGGTCGGCTAGTGGCCCAGAGGCGCGCTCCAAAAGTACCTGCAGGTGATTCGCTGGACCCGAACCCATTTGATAGGGTCCAAGGGCTCGGTGCCTCCCTCCGATGGGATTCCATTACAAATCGTTCCCGCTAGTCTTGGAAATGTCTTAGGGTACCTCGGGAGCGTAGCCTGAGCCTCAGCCATGTAACAGACGTACCCAGGGTCATCCCTGACTCTGCATGCTCTGGGGCGGCTGTCGAACCCTTCCGAGGGGCCAGCCTTCGATCCCCTGATCAGTAAAGGGCTCGGAGCCCGAGTGCTCTGGGGTGGTTGCTGAACCACACAGGGCGCATCCTTCGAACCCCTGATCAGTAGGAGGGCTCGGGGCCCGTTTCCTTCGCTGAGAAGGATCCTTTCGAAATATCCCCTTTCCCGATCCCTATGGCAAGAGAGAGAGAGAGAGGGAAAAGGAAAACGGGATATAAATTTAAACAATGTGGCGCACCTTTTTTGAGGCGGTCATCATGACGGAGGTGAAATGGCGCCCGCTTCGCCTGCCAGAGGAGTCGCGTGCCCTGCCAGGGAGTTAATGCGACGGGACGGACAATTCGCGGGGTATCTGTTGCGCGTGCGCGAGTCGTTCGAGGAATGGAACACGGGTGCACCGTCTTTAGGCTGTAGATGTTGTAGGAGAGGGCTCCCCTGCGGCCTCGGAGGAGGATGCGAGCCTGTAGGCATGACCAGGGCCTGGTTGGTGGCTAGACCGCTGCTTCCGTCTGTCTGTGGCTGCAATTACTGCCGGTCCGCCTATGGTCATATCAACCGTCGTGTCTATCCCCACAGCTGGCTGACCCGTGACCGTCGCACTTAATTGGCACTGTTGGGTCATGCGCGGGGTTGCTTCGAGTCGTTGCACTGGTTCTGTAGTCCGGCGCAAGTGGCGGTGCGGTTTCTCTGTACGCAGTAATCGTGCGCCGGTTACATGACATGTGGGCCCGGGCCGCCATGCTGGACTGTCGATTGCAACGAAGCTGAAAGGGTGCACGACCGCGGTGTGGTTGCATGCTTCTTGCATGGCGGTCCGCCTTTTCGACCGCTGGTTTCGGCGAGGATGAGAGGGTGTATAACCGCGGGGCGGTTACATGCTTCGTGTGCGGCGGTTCGCCCTCTTCGTGTTTCGGGTCAGCTCGTATGACATGTGGGACCTAGCCCCCGTGTCGTAGGGTGGGAACCCTGGAGCACGTCGGTGGAGACTTTGCCCGTGACGCTTGGGGTGCGAGTGAGGAGATCTGCCTTTAAAAAGGGATCGATCCCCCGGGCAGTAGCCATGCCTTCGCACTCCTCGCATTCATCGTGTCTTCCCACCTTCCGGGCCCCCAGCTGGGGTGCACCTGTGTTGCCTTCTTCTTGCTGCTGTTGGAGGAGCGCGACCTCGTGGGGGTTGGCGCTCTTCTGCCATCGCTCGGCTTCAAGGATTTTCATCATGCAGCCCTGTTGCAGTACCCCGCAGGCGGTCACCCAAAATGATGGCCGCCAGCCTTGTGGTGGGGAAGAGCGAGCCGGGCCATGGCCTCTCCCTTGCCCTCAGCATCAAGGATGTTCATCATCCATGCTGGGGAGGAGGGCAAGCCGAGTTGGTGTCCTGCCTTCTGCATGGGCTGGCGACCCGCTTCTTCCTCTAGCATTCGGGGGAGAAGGGCGTCCACCAGCCTTACGGAGGAGGCAAACTACCACCTGCTGCCTGGTCAGGGTGTGGCTGTCCTTCCACCGCACGGGCGACGGTCGCGCCGTGCGTAGGTCGGCCATGTCCACGGCCCTTCCCGTGCCTGAAAGGGAAATGTGCCCTTGGGCCATTTCTAAGTATTTTGGTGATTTAGTGTCCAACACAAGTGCCTAAGTGTAAAAAGGTGGACAAGGTACAAATCAAGAATTAAGGTATGTTTCTCAGACTTAGTACATTGTTTTATGTACTAATGTATTGTGTCTAAGTGCTGGAAACAGGAAAAATCCAATTGGAAATATCTTGGCTCGAGCAGCCAAGAATCTGCTGAGTCTGCAAGCACCGGACTGTCCGGTGGTGCACCGGACAGTGTCCGGTGCGTCAGGCTGGCTCGAGCGAAGTGGCTGCTCTCGGGAATTCACCGGCGACGTACGGCTAAAATTCACCGGACTGTCCGGTGTGCACCGGACTGTCCGGTGAGCCAACGGTCAGCCGGGCCAACGGTCGGCCGCGCAATCTGCGCGGGACACGTGGCCGAGCCAACGGCTAGAAGATGACACCGGACTGTCCGGTATGCACCGAACATGTCCGGTGCGCCAACGGCTCTCAGGCTGCCAACGGTCGGCTTCGCTATTTAAGGAAGGAAATCGGGCACCGGACAGTGTCCGGTGTGCACCGGACTGTCCGGTGCCCCCAATGACAGAAGGCAAGAATGGCTTTCCAAAATTGTGCTCAACAGCTCCTAGCTGCCTTGGGGCTATAAAAGGGACCCCTAGGCGCATGGAAGAGAACACCAAGCATCCTTTGAGCATCATTGATCACTCACACTTCATTCTCGCGCACTTGTTCGACATTTTAGTGATTTGAGCTCCGTTCTAGTGTGCGAGTCTCTTGAGCTCAAGTCTAGGTTTTGCGTGTGCGTATTCGCTGTGATCTTTGTGTCGTGTGTGAGTTGCTAATCCCTCCCTTGCTCTGTGATTCTTCGTGAACATCTTGTGTAAGGGCGAGAGGCTCCAAGCTGTGGAGATTCCTCGCAAACGGGATTAAGAGAAGCAAAGCAACACCGTGGTATTCAAGTTGGTCTTTGGATTGCTTGAGAGGGGTTGATTGCAACCCTCGTCCGTTGGGACGCCACAACGTGGAGTAGGCAAGCGTTGGTCTTGGCCGAACCACGGGATAACCACTGTGCCATCTCTGTGATTGATATCTCTTGGTTATTGTGTTGTGTTGAGATCCTTCTCTAGCCACTTGGCATATTACTGTGCTAACAAGTAACCAAGTTTTGTGGCTTAAGTTTTTGAAGTGTTACAGGATCACCTATTCACCCCCCCTCTAGGTGCTCTCAATTGGTATCAGAGCCGTTCTCTTCAAGAAAGGGACTAACCGCCTGAAGAGATGGATCCTAAAGGCAAGGGGATGGTGATCAACGACAAGGAGAAGGAGTCCTTCGTCAACGAGCCCAATGATGACAGGCCCACCGACTCAGGCTCGGGCCACAAAAGAAAAGACGGGAGGAAGAAGAAGACAAGGCGCATCAAGGAAATTGTCTACTACGACAGCGACGAATCTTCCTCCTCCCAAAAGGACGACGACGACTACGATAGACGAAAGACGGTTAACTCAAACTTTTCTTTCGATTATTCGCGCATCCCGCATAGTTCAAATGCTCAATTGCTCCCCATTCCACTTGGCAAGCCCCCTCACTTTGATGGAGAGGATTACGGATTTTGGAGCCACAAAATGCGTACTCACCTGTTTTCTCTCCATCCAAGCATTTGGGAGATTGTGGAAAGTGGAATGAAATTTGATAGCTTGGATAGCCCTGTGTTTATTAATGAACAGATTCATAAAAATGCACAAGCTACTACTGTGTTGCTAGCCTCTTTGTGCAGGGACGAGTATCACAAGGTGAGCGGCTTGGACAATGCCAAGCAGATCTGGGACACCCTCAAGATCTCTCATGAGGGAAACGATGTCACCTTGCTCACCAAAATGGAGTTGGTGGAGGGCGAGCTTGGACGGTTCGCGATGATAAGGGGCGAGGAGCCGACACAAACATACAACCGGCTCAAGACCCTTATCAACAAAATAAGGAGCTACGGGAGCACGCGATGGACGGACCACGACGTCGTCCGCCTAATGCTAAGGTCATTTACCGTTCTTGATCCTCATTTGGTGAACAATATATGTGAAAATCCCAGGTACACCAAGATGTCGCCCGAAGAAGTTCTTGGGAAGTTCGTAAGCGGGCGAATGATGATCAAGGAGGCAAGATACGTGGACGACGCGTTGAACGGTCCTAGTCATGAGCCTCAACCCATTGCTCTCAAGGCAACAAGGAGCAAGGAGGCGCTACCAAGCAAGGTGGCACAAGTTGAGGCGGCCGGACTCAATGATGAGGAGATGGCCCTCATCATTAAGCGCTTCAAGACGGCGCTTAAAGGTCGCAAGGGGCAGCCAAGCAAGACCAAAGCCAAGGGGAAGCGCTCATGCTTCAAATGCGGTAAGCTTGGTCATTTTATTGCTAACTGTCCCGACAATGATAGTGATCAGGACCAAGGGAACAAGAGGGAGAAAAAGAAGCATTACAAGAAGGCCAAGGGCGAGGCACATATCGGAAAGGAGTGGGATTCGGATTGTTCCTCCTCCGACTCTGACAATGAAGGACTCGCCGCCACCGCCTTCAACAAGTCATCCCTCTTCCCCAACGAACGTCACACTTGCCTCATGGCAAGAGAGAAGAAAGTAAGCACTCATACTAGTACTTATGCTTCTTCGAGTGAAGATGAATCTAGTGATGATGATGAGATAGATTACTCATGCTTATTCAAGGGATTAGATAGAACCAAGGTAGACAAAATTAATGAATTAATTGATGCCTTGAATGACAAGAATATGCTTTTAGAAAAACAAGAGGATTTGTTGTATGAAGAACATGACAAATTTGTAGAAGCACAGAAATCTCTTGCTCTAGAAATTAAGAGGAATGAAATGCTCTCTAGTGAATTATCTTCTTGTCATGAAACTATTGCTAAGTTAAAAAGTTTTAATGATGATTTAAATGCTAAACTAGAAGTAGCTAGTAAATCTAATTCTTGTGTAGAAATTGTTGAAACTTGTAATAGGTGTAAAGATTTTGACATTGATGCTTGTAGTGATCATTTAGTTTCAATTTCCAAATTAAATGATGAATTAGCTAGTCTTAATGCCCAACTTAAGACTAGCAAGAATGAATTTGACAAGCTAAAATTTGCAAGGGATGCCTACACGATTGGTAGACACCCCTCAATTAAGGATGGACATGGCTACAAGAGGGAAGCCAAGAACTTGACAAGCCATAAGGCTCCCATCTCCGCCAAGGAGAAAGGGAAGGCCCCTATGGCTAGTAGTGTGCAAAAGAACCATGCCTTTATGTACTATGATAGAAGACAACCTAGAAATGCTTATAGGAGTTGTAATGTATATAATGCCTTTGATTCTCATGCCATGGTTGCTTCTAGTTCTTCTTATGTGCATGATAGAAATGTTGGTAGGAGAAATGTTATTCATAATATGCCTAGGAGAAATGTCGTTAATGTTCCTAGGAAAGTTAATGAACCTTCTACAATATATCATGCTTTAAATGCTTCTTTTGCTATTTGTAGAAAGGATAGGAAGATAGTTGCTAGAAAATTAGGGGCAAGATGCAAGGGAGACAAAACTTGCATTTGGGTCCCTAAGGATATTTGTGCTAACCTTGCAGGACCCAACATGAGTTGGGTACCTAAGACCCAAGCCTAAATTTGCCTTGCAGGTTTATGCATCCGGGGGTTCAAGCTGGATTATTGACAGCGGATGCACAAACCATATGACGGGGGAGAAGAAGATGTTCACCTCCTACGTCAAGAATAAAGATTCCCAAGACTCAATAATTTTCGGTGATGGGAATCAAGGCAAGGTAAAAGGGTTAGGTAAAATTGCAATCTCAAATGAGCACTCTATCTCTAATGTGTTTTTAGTAGAGTCTCTTGGATATAATTTGCTATCTGTCAGTCAATTATGCAATATGGGATATAACTGTTTGTTTACAAATGTAGATGTGTCTGTCTTTAGAAGATGTGATGGTTCACTAGCTTTTAAGGGTGTACTAGACGGCAAGCTTTACTTAGTTGATTTTGCAAAAGAAGAGGCCGGTCTAGATGCATGCTTAATGGCTAAGACTTGCATGGGCTGGCTGTGGCATCGCCGCTTAGCACATGTAGGGATGAAGAACCTCCACAAGCTTCTAAAGGGAGAACACGTAATAGGTCTAACCAATGTTCAGTTCGAAAAAGATAGACCTTGTGCAGCTTGTCAAGCAGGGAAACAGGTGGGAGGCTCTCATCACACCAAAAATGTGATGACAACATCAAGACCCCTGGAGCTGCTACATATGGACCTCTTCGGACCCGTCGCCTATCTGAGCATAGGAGGAAGTAAGTATGGTCTAGTTATCGTTGATGACTTTTCCCGCTTCACTTGGGTGTTCTTTTTGCAGGATAAGTCTGAAACCCAAGGGACCCTCAAGCGCTTCCTAAGGAGAGCTCAAAATGAGTTTGAGCTCAAGGTGAAGAAGATAAGGAGCGACAACGGGTCCGAATTCAAGAACCTTCAAGTGGAGGAGTTTCTTGAGGAGGAGGGGATCAAGCACGAGTTCTCCGCTCCCTACACACCTCAGCAAAATGGTGTGGTAGAGAGGAAGAACAGGACGCTCATAGATATGGCGAGGACTATGCTTGGAGAATTCAAGACCCCCGAGTACTTTTGGTCGGAAGCCGTGAACATGGCTTGCCACGCCATCAACAGGGTCTACCTTCACCGCCTCCTCAAGAAGACATCGTATGAGCTGCTAACCGGTAACAAACCTAATGTATCGTATTTTCGTGTTTTTGGGAGTAAATGCTACATTCTAGTGAAGAAGGGTAGGAATTCCAAATTTGCTCCCAAAGCCGTAGAAGGATTTTTATTAGGTTATGATTCAAATACAAAGGCGTATAGGGTCTTCAACAAATCATCGGGTTTGGTTGAAGTCTCTAGCGACGTTGTATTTGATGAGACTAATTGGTCTCCAAGAGAGCAAGTTGTTGATCTTGATGATGTAGATGAAGAAGACGTTCCAACGGCCACGATACGCACCATGGCGATTGGAGATGTACGGCCTCAGGAACATTTGGAGCAAGATCAACCGTCTTCCTCAACTATAGTGCATCCCCCAACCCAAGATGATGAACAGGTACCTCAAGTGGAGGCACATGATCAAGGGGGAGCACAGGATGTTCAAGAGGAAGAAGCACCTCAGGCACCTCCAACCCAAGTTCGAGCAACAATTTAAAGGGATCATCCCGTCGACCAGATATTGGGTGATATTAGCAAGGGAGTAACTACTCGCTCAAGATTAGTTAATTTTTGTGAGCATTACTCTTTTGTCTCTTCTATTGAGCCTTTCAGGGTAGAAGAGGCCTTGCTAGATCCGGACTGGGTGTTGGCCATGCAGGAGGAACTCAACAACTTCAAGCGCAACGAAGTTTGGACACTGGTGCCTCGTCCCAAGCAAAATGTTGTGGGAACCAAGTGGGTGTTTCGCAACAAACAGGACGAGCACGGGGTGGTGACGAGGAACAAGGCTCGACTTGTGGCAAAAGGTTATGCCCAAGTCGCAGGTTTGGACTTTGAGGAGACTTTTGCTCCTGTGGCTAGGCTAGAATCAATTCGTATCTTGCTAGCATATGCCGCTCACCATTCTTTCAGGTTGTACCAAATGGATGTGAAGAGCGCTTTCCTCAATGGGCCGATCACGGAGGAGGTGTACGTGGAGCAGCCCCCCGGCTTCGAGGATGAACGGTACCCCAACCACGTGTGTAAGCTCTCTAAGGCGCTCTATGGACTTAAGCAAGCCCCAAGAGCATGGTATGAATGCCTTAGAGACTTTTTAATTGCTAATGCTTTCAAGGTTGGGGAAGCCGATCCAACTCTTTTTACTAAGACTTGCGATGCTGATCTTTTTGTGTGCCAAATTTAGGTCGACGACATAATATTTGGTTCTACTAACCAAAAGTCCTGTGAAGAGTTTAGCAGGGTGATGACGCAGAAATTCGAGATGTCCATGATGGGCGAGTTGACCTACTTCCTTGGGTTCCAAGTGAAGCAACTCAAGGACGACACCTTCATCTCCCAAACGAAGTACACACAAGATTTGCTAAAGAGGTTTGGGATGAAGGACGCCAAGCCCGCAAAGACGCCGATGGGAACCGACGGACACACCGACCTCAACAAAGGAGGTAAGTCCGTTGATCAAAAAACATACCGGTCCATGATAGGTTCTTTGCTTTATTTATGTGCTAGTAGACCGGATATTATGCTTAGCGTATGCATGTGTGCTAGATTTCAATCCGATCCGAAGGAGTGTCACTTAGTGGCTGTGAAGCGAATTCTTCGATATTTAGTCGCTACGCCTTGCTTCGGGATCTGGTATCCAAAGGGGTCTAACTTTGACTTGATTGGGTACTCAGATTCCGATTATGCTGGATGTAAGGTCGATAGGAAGAGTACATCGGGGACGTGCCAATTCTTAGGAAGGTCCCTGGTGTCATGGAACTCTAAGAAACAAACCTCCGTTGCCCTATCCACCGCTGAGGCCGAGTACGTTGCCGCAGGACAGTGTTGTGCGCAACTACTTTGGATGAGGCAAACCCTCAGGGACTTTAGCTACAATCTGAGCAAAGTCCCACTCCTATGTGACAATGAGAGTGCTATCCGAATAGCGGAAAATCCTGTTGAGCACAGCCGCACAAAGCACATTGACATCCGGCATCACTTTTTGAGAGACCACCATCAAAAGGGAGATATCAAAGTGTTTCATGTTAGCACCGAGAACCAGCTAGCCGATATCTTTACCAAGCCTCTAGATGAGAAGACCTTTTGCAGGCTGCGTAGTGAGCTCAATATCTTAGATTCGCGGAACTTGGATTGAAATGTAGCATACATGTGTTTATGCCTTTGATCATGTTCATTCTGCATTTTGTTGCTTATTGTGGTGCTCAAGTTGTACAAACACTCCCTGGACCTCACACGTCCTGTTTACAAGTAATGCACATATTTAGGGGGAGCTGTGCTACAACTTGACCCTTTGAGACTAACCATGTACTTGAGTTTCGTTGTTTTAGTCTCCAAGGAAAATTGAAAGGGAAAAGGTGGACTTGGACCATGCAAGACTTCCGCTGCACTCCGATGAAAAGAGTAACTTTTCCAAGTTCATCTTCATACTCTTATTGCCTTTGTGTTCTTATTTGAAGATTTTGGTGAGGCAATGGGGTTAAAGGGCCAAGATTGATCCCGTTTTGGTGCTTGATGCCAAAGGGGGAGAAAATAAAGGCCAAAGCGATAAATGGATCAGCTATCACTTGAGAGATTTTGAAACTAGTAGAATAGCCACTTGAGAGATTTTGAAACTAGTAGAATAGAGCTTTTGGTTTGTCAAAACTCTTTTGTTGTCTCTCTTGTCAAAAGTTGGCTTCTTGTGGGGAGAAGTATTGATTATGGGAAAAAGGGGGAGTTTTTGAAATCTTAAGTCAATTTCTCTTAGAATGACTCTCTTTATGTCTTAACATGTGTGTTTGACTTAGAGATAGAAATTTGAGTTTGATTTGCAAAAACAAACCAAGTGGTGGCATAGAGTGATCCATATATGTCAAAATTGAATCAAA
Organism: Zea luxurians; assembly: GCA_029449295.1. NCBI lineage: Eukaryota > Viridiplantae > Streptophyta > Magnoliopsida > Poales > Poaceae > Zea > Zea luxurians. The sequence continues at coordinate 122,247,344 of JAOPSE010000009.1, forward strand.
ACAATTTTGAGTTCTTATTTGATTTGATTTTGTACTTGTTCTACTTGCTTTATGTTGTGTTGGCATAAATCACCAAAAAGGGGGAGATTGAAAGGGAAATGTGCCCTTGGGCCATTTCTAAGTATTTTGGTGATTTAGTGTCCAACACAAGTGCCTAAGTGTAAAAAGGTGGACAAGGTACAAATCAAGAATTAAGGTATGTTTCTCAGACTTAGTACATTGTTTTATGGACTAATGTATTGTGTCTAAGTGCTGGAAACAGGAAAAATCCAATTGGAAATATCTTGGCTCGAGCAGCCAAGAATCTGCTGAGTCTGCAAGCACCGGACTGTCCGGTGGTGCACCGGACAGTGTCCGGTGCGTCAGGCTGGCTCGAGCGAAGTGGCTGCTCTCGGGAATTCACCGGCGACGTACGGCTAAAATTCACCGGACTGTCCGGTGTGCACCGGACTGTCCGGTGAGCCAACGGTCAGCCGGGCCAACGGTCGGCCTCGCAATCTGCGCGGGACACGTGGCCGAGCCAACGGCTAGAAGACGACACCGGACTGTCCGGTGTGCACCGGACATGTCCGGTGCGCCAACGGCTCTCAGGCTGCCAACGGTCGGCTTCGCTATTTAAGGAAGGAAATCGGGCACCGGACAGTGTCCGGTGTGCACCGGACTGTCTGGTGCCCCCGATGACAGAAGGCAAGAATGGCTTTCCAAACTTGTGCTCAACGGCTCCTAGCTGCCTTGGGGCTATAAAAGGGACCCCTAGGCGCATGGAGGAGAACACCAAGCATCCTTTGAGCATCATTGATCACTCACACTTCATTCTCGCGCACTTGTTCGACATTTTAGTGATTTGAGCTCCGTTCTAGTGTGCGAGTCTCTTGAGCTCAAGTCTGGGTTTTGCGTGTGCGTATTCGCTGTGATCTTTGTGTCGTGTGTGAGTTGCTAATCCCTCCCTTGCTCTGTGATTCTTCGTGAACATCTTGTGTAAGGGCGAGAGGCTCCAAGATGTGGAGATTCCTCGCAAACGGGATTAAGAGAAGCAAAGCAACACCGTGGTATTCAAGTTGGTCTTTGGACCGCTTGAGAGGGGTTGATTGCAACCCTCGTCCGTTGGGACGCCACAACGTGGAGTAGGCAAGCGTTGGTCTTGGCCGAACCACGGGATAACCACTGTGCCATCTCTGTGATTGATATCTCTTGGTTATTGTGTTGTGTTGAGATCCTTCTCTAGCCACTTGGCATATTACTGTGCTAACAAGTAACCAAGTTTTGTGGCTTAAGTTTTTGAAGTGTTACAGGATCACCTATTCACCCCCCCCCCTCTAGGTGCTCTCAGTGCCGCCGGCCGCACCGGGGGGTCGCACAACACGTCGTACGCCGCAGGGGCGGCGTCCGTGTTCTTGGATAGTCTTGTCCCCACTCCTGTGGTGAGGACGGGAGTGAGGACCTCCTTGTGCGCGCTGGGGCGGCCGCCATTCGCTGGTGCAGCGTTGGTGCGCAAGTGGCCGCTGTCATTGGTGCTGAGGTGGTGGCCACCACAGGTGAGGTCTCCCACTGCAAAAGGGGGTTGCCTCCACCGACGAGACCGTCAGTGCCACCTACGGCCGGACCTCCGGCTCTTTGGCTTTAATGGCTTGTTCTCGCCCCCATGTGTGGGACAAGGGCAAGGGCCTTTTCACAGTAGCGTTTGCCCTAAGGCAATCGCTGCTGCTGTCTAGCCGCCTGAGGTGGAGGTCGTTGTCGCTGCTGGTGCAGTGGTCGCCCGTGAGCCACTTGGAGTTCCTTGTCTCACAGCCCTTCTAGTGTGGTGGTAGTTCATTCCTGCGGGAATGGAGCTGGGGTCCCGTTCGTAAGGGAATGTAATGGTGTTTGCCTGAGAGCAAGATGTAACTGCTTCAAGTACTAAAACATCTGCCGCAGGTCGGGAAAACCGCCGAGGGCACTGCCGACGTCTAAGTCTAGGTAGCATTGTTACCCTAAGTATGTGTGTTCGTTCTCTGTGGCTGCTGAGGCCTAAACATTTGGGTATTTGAGTATAAAGTCGTGCTTCTTTCCTCTTATTTCGAGCATTAGGACTTGTTCGGTAGCAGAATCACTTATCCGAGCGCGAGTTACTTTTCGCGAAAGGTGATGAGTGAGGTATCCGTATCCCGGAGGCGTAGGAGTCCCTCGGCTCGGTCGGCCTTGCCGTTCAAGGTCCCTCTCGCTCGTCTTTAGGATTCCGTTACCGATATAGTCGAAAGGCACGAAAGTCGTTTTGGTGGAAAACTTTTCCGAGGAAAATTTTGACGCAGAGGGGGTTCCCTCCCCTTTTAGACCCGAGGCGACCACTCGGGCCGGGACCCTTGCGGAGGGCCTGGCCGTGGCCGCCGGGTCTGCCCGGTCCGCCCAAGTCGTGGCCCCACAGCAGCGTGCCCGGGCCGAAGGTATGTTTAATTTTTCCTGCTTTGTGACTTTGTTTTAGCTTCATTCTTCTCCTCGCATCTGAAGGATATTGTTCGGCTATCTTCAGGGTTTGAGACGGCTCTTAACGAGTCCGTCAAGAACTGTGAGGCGCTTGCCCAGGCGGCTGAGCAGAAGGAGGTCGACCGTGTGGCCATGTCCGAGGCCATCTCGGCCTTCTGCGGACCTTTGGCCTCAGCGACGTCCCCTCGGGCAGCTTCCCACAGAGTCGCTTGTGGGCCTTGGGCGGCCACATGCGCATCAGACTCCGCGAGGCGTTGCACCACGGCGTTAGGCGGGCCTTCGCCGTCCTCGCTTCCCACTGCGACGTGGATTTGGAGCGGGTCAGCGAGGGCTACTGCTTACCCGACGAAGAGGAGGCCGCCCTGTCCGAGGTCCGAAGGCTTGACGCGGCTGCCGAGGGCCCAGGCGCGGCATTGGCTTCCTTCTTCGAGATGGAGATCCTTCCGCCTGCATCACCGTCCGAGGCCAGGCCAGATTCTGCCGCGGGCAGGAACGACGCCGAGGGTGCTGCTCCTCCCCCTGCAAACACCTGAGCCTGTGGGGAACAATTTGTTTTAAGTATGTGTACGTTTCTTGCGGCCGCTGAGGCCTAAACTCTTTTTAGTGTCAGAGTATAAAGCTGCGTTTCTTTCCTCTTGTTTCGAGCGTTTGGACTTGTTCGGTAGCAGAATCACTTATCCGAGCATGAGTTACTTTTCGCAGAAGGTGATGAGTGAGGTATCCGTATCCCAGAGGCATAGGAGTCCCTCGGCTCGGTCGGCCTTGCCGTTCAAGGTTTCTCTAGCTTGTTTTTAGGATTCCGTTATCGATATAGTCGAAAGGCACGAAAGTCGTTTTAGAAAACTTTTCCGAGGAAGATTTTGACGCCGAGGGGCTTCCCCCCTTCTAGCCCCCGAGGGAGGTTCAGTTTTTGCTGAGGCAAGGCCGATCCTCCCTTGACGGTTAGACTTTTTATTTATGTATGTAAAGGGATCGAGATACATGAACGACTTGAAACATTTTAAGGGTAAAAGCGATGTAGTTGTTCGATGTTCCAAGCGTTGTTGTAGACCTCGCCTTGATCGTTGGCCAACTTGTATGTCCCGGGCTTCAAAATTTTGGCGATGATGAACGGCCCTTCCCAGGGAGGAGTAAGCTTGTGGCGCTCTCGGGCGTCTTGTCATAGCCGAAGCACCAAATCTCCCACTTGGAAGCCTCGGGGCCGAATCCTTCGGGTGTGGTTGCGTCGCAGAGACTGTTGATACCGCGCCGAGTGTAGTAAGGCTACGTCCCGAGCCTCTTCCAGCTCGTCCAGTAAATCTTCTCGACTGGCCTGGTTGCTTCGGTTGTCGTACGCCTTTGCCCTCGGGGAACCGTATTCTAAGTCTGTGGGTAGGACGGCCTCGGCCCCGTAGACTAGAAAGAACGGCGAGAAACCCGTGGCCCGGCTCGGTGTCGTCCTCAGACTCCAAACCACCGAGGGTAGTTCTTTTATCCACCTCTTGCCAAACTTGTTGAGGTCGTTGTAGATCCTCGGTTTTAGTCCCTACAAAGTCATACCATTGGTGCGCTCCACCTGCCCGTTTGTCATTGGGTGAGCTACGGCGGCCCAGTCCACTCGGATGTGGTGGCCTTCGCAGAAGTCTAGGAACTTTTTCCTAGTGAATTGCGTGCCATTGTTGGTGATGATGGAGTTTGGGATCCCGAAGCGGTGGATGATATTTGTAAAAAATGCCACCGCCTGCTCGGACCCGATGCTGGTTAAGGGTCGGACTTCGATCCACTTGGAGAATTTGTCGATGGCGACCAGCAGGTGCGTGAAGCCCCCGGGTGCCTTCTGCAAGGGACCGACGAGGTCCAGACCCCACATGGCGAACGACCAAGTGATAGGTATCGTCTAGAGGGCCTCAGCGGGCAGGTGCGTCTGTCTTGCGTAGAATTGACACCCTCGACAGGAGCGTACAATCCTAGTGGCATCGGCCACTGCGGTCGGCCAGTAGAAACCTTGTCGGAAAGCGTTTCCAACGAGGGCTCGAGGTGCTGCATGGTGACCGCAAGCCCCCGAGTGTATTTCTTGTAACATCTCTTGTCCTTGGGCGACGGATATGCATCGTTGGAGAATGCCCGAGGGGCTGCGGTGGTACAACTCTTTTTCATCACCCAGTAAAACGAATGACTTGGCACGCCGAGCCAGTCGCCGAGCTTCGGCCTTGTCGAGGGGCAGCTCTCCTCGGAGAAGATATTCCGGGGAACCGTCGTTCATCCAAAGGCTATTTTAGCCAGCTCATCCGCGGTCTCGTTGTACCATCGAGCAACATGGTTGAGCTCCAGCCCATAGAACTTATCTTCCAAGCGCCGAACTTCGTCGCAGTAGGCCTCCATTTTTTGATCGCGGCAGTGAGAGTTCTTCATGACTTGGTCAATAGCGAGCTGCGAGTCGCCACGAGCGTCGAGGCGCCGAACCCCTAGCTCGACGGTGATGCGCAATCCATTAACCAAGGCCTCATACTCGGCCACGTTGTTTGACGCCGGAAAATGGAGGCGTAGTACGTAGCGCACATGTTTCCTGAGGGGTGAGATGAAGAGCAAGCCAGCACCTGCTTCGGTTTTCATAAGCGACCCATCGAAGTACATGGTCCAAAGTTCGGGCTGTATTGGAGCTGTCGGTAATTGGGTGTCGACCCATTCAGCCAGGAAGTCTGCCAAGACTTCGGATTTTATGGCCTTCTGAGGAGCGAATGAAAGTGTTTCCCCCATGAGTTCCACTGCCCATTTTGCTATCCTACCCGAGGCCTCTCGGCACTGGATGATCTCCCCTAGAGGGAAGGATGACACCACAGTCACCGGATGAGATCGAAGTAGTGTCGCAGCTTTCACCGTGTTAGAATCACTGCGTACAGTAGCTTCTAGATTTGCGGGTAGCGGATTTTGGTCTCGGATAGCACCTCGCTGATGAAGTAGACTGGCCTCTGGATGAGCAGTGCATGCCCCTCTTCTTGTCTCTCGACTACGACCGCAGCGCTGACCACCTGAGTGGTTGCGGCTACGTAAATCAAGAGATTCTCTCCTGCAGCGGGGGGCACCAAGATGGGCGCATTAGTAAGAAGTGCCTTTAAGTTTCCGAGGGCTTCTTCGGCCTCGGGAGTCCAAGTGAAGCGCTCGGTCTTCCTTAAGAGGCGGTACAAGGGCAATCCTTTCTCGCCAAGGCGCGAGATGAAGCGGCTCAAAGCCGCAAGGCATCCCATGAGCCTTTGTACTCCTTTTAAATCTTTGATGGGTCCCATGTTGGTGATGGCCGCGATTTTCTCCGGGTTGGCCTCGATGCCTCGTTCGGAGACGATGAACCCCAGGAGCATGCCTCGGGGTACTCCGAAGACACACTTCTCGGGATTGAGTTTTACGCTCTTTGCTTTTAGGCACCTGATTGTCACTTCAAGGTCAGAGAGGAGGTCGGAGGCTTTCCTTGTTTTGACAACGATGTCATCAACGTAAGCCTGGACCGTTCTGCCTATGTGTTCTCCGAACACATGGTTCACGCACCTTTGGTATGTTGCACCTGCATTCCTCAAGCCAAATGGCATAGTAGTATAACAATACATGCCAAAAGGTGTGATAAAAGAAGTCGCGAGCTGGTCGGATTCTTTCATCTTGATTTGGTGATAGCCTGAATAGGCATCGAGGAAAGACAAGGTTTTGCACCCAGCAGTGGAGTCCACAATTTGATCGATGCAGGGCAGAGGGTAAAAGAAGTCGCGAGCTGGTCGGATTCTTTTATCTTGATTTGGTGATAGCCTGAATAGGCATCGAGGAAAGAAAGGGTTTCGCACCCAGCGGTGGAGTCCACAATTTGATCGATGCGGGGTAGAGGGTAGGGAACCTTCGAACATGCTTTGTTTAACCCAGTGTAGTCTACACACATCCTCCATTTCCCACCTTTTTTCCTTACAAGTACAGGGTTAGCTAACCATTCTGGATGGAATACCTCTTTGATGAACCCTGTAGCCATTAGCTTGTGGACCTCCTCGCCTATGGCTCTGCGCTTTTCTATATCAAAATGGCGCAGGTGCTGTTTCACGGGTCGGGCACCGGCTCGGATGTCCAGTGAGTGCTCGGCGACATCCCTCGGTATGCCTGGCATGTCCGAGGGACTCCACGCAAAAATTTCGGCGTTTGCGCGGAGGAAGTCGACGAGCACTGCTTCCTATTTGGGGTCGAGCTCGGAGCCGATCCTGACTTTCTTGCTGGCGTCGTTGCTGGGGTCAAGAGAGACGAACTTAACCACCTCGGCAGGTTCGAAGTTTCTGGCATAACGCTTCGCGTCGGGCGCCTCTTTGGAGAGGCAATCCAGGTCGGCGATGAGGGCTTAGGACTCGGCGAGGGCTTCGGCGTACTCCACGCATTCCACGTCGCACTCATAAGCGTGGCGGTATGTGGATCTGACGGTGATGGTTCCCTTAGGGCCTGACATCTTGAGCTTGAGGTACATGTAGTTGGGGACGGCCATGAACTTGGCATAGCACGGTCTTCCCAACACCGCGTGATAGGTCCTTCGGATCCCGACAACCTCGAAAGTGAGGGTTTCCTTTCGGAAGTTGGAGGGAGTTCTGAAGCAGATGGGCAAATCAAGATGCCTAAGGGGCAGGACACGCTTGCCTGGGACGATCCCGTGGAAAGGTGCTGCACCGGCCCGGATCGTGGACAGATCGACCCCCAAGAGCCCTAGGGTCTTGGTGTAGATGATGTTGAGGCTGCTGCCTCCATCCATGAGGACCTTGGAGAGCCTAGCGTTGCCGATGACAGGGTCGACGACAAGCGGGTACCTTCCTGGGCTCGGCACGCAGTCGGGGTGGTCGCCTTGGTCAAAGGTAATGGGCTTGTCGGACCAGTCTAGGTAGACTGGCGTCGCTACCTTGACCGAGCAAACCTCCCGACGCTCTTGCTTGCGGTGTCGAGCCGAGGCATTCGCTACTTACCCACCGTAGATCATGAAGCAGTTGTGGACCTCCGGGAACTCCTCTTCCTTGTCGCCCCCCTTCTTGTTGTTGCCTTGGTCCTTGCCACCTTCCGTCGGGGGCACGGCCTTATTGAAGTAACGCCGGAGCATGTCGCACTCTTCAAGGGTGTGCTTGACGGGACCCCTGTGATAGGGGCACGACTCCTTGAGCATCTTGTCGAACATGTTGGCCCCCCGGGAAGTTTCCGAGGATTCCTGTGCTCAGCAGCAGCGACGAGATCCGCGTCAATGGCGTTGCGTTTTGCTTGCGCCTTCTTCCTGGTCTTCTTCTTCGTGCCACGCTAGACGGACGCCTCGGGGACGTCTTCCTTCTGTCTTCCCTGAGGCTGCTTGTCCTTCCGGAAGATGGCTTCGACCGCCTCCTGACCAGAGGTGAACTTGGTGGCTATGTCCATCAATTCGCTCGCCTTGGTGGGAGTCTTGCGTCCTAGTTTGCTTACCAGGTCCCGGCAAGTGGTGCCAGCGAGGAATGCTCCGATGACGTCCGAGTCGGTGATGTTAGGTAACTCGGTGCACTGCATTGAAAACCGCCGGATGTACTCTCGCATGGATTCCCCTGGCTGCTGGCGGCAGCTCCTGAGATCCCACGAGTTCCCAGGGCGCACGTACGTACCTTGGAAATTTCCAGCGAAGGCCTTGACTAGGTCGTCCCAGCCGAAGATCTACGCAGGAGGCAGATGCTCTAGCCAGGCCCGGGTAGCGTCGGAGAGGAAAAGGGGGAGGTTGCGGATGATGAGGTTGTCGTCGTCCATCCCTCCCAACTGGCACGCCAGCCGGTAATCCACGAGCCACAACTCCAGCCTCGTCTCCCCTGAGTACTTGGTAATGGTAGTCGGGGCTCGGAACCGGGTCAGGAACGGCGCCCATCCTATGGCCCGGCTAAAGACCCGCGGACCTGGTGGTTCGGGCGAGGGGCTCCGATCCTCCTCACTGTCGTAGCGTCCCCCGCGCCTAGGGTGGTAGCCTCGGCGCACCTTCTCCTCGAGGCGGGCTCGATGGTCGCGGTGGTGTTGCTTGTCGCCGAGGCGATCCCGGGCGGCGGGTGTCCTGTCTCCTGTGTGCTCGGTGTAGACCGAGGCCTCGCACATGCGTCGGGAGGACGCTGCGTGATGCTCCGAGGGGCCTTCGTGCCTTCGGGAGGCAGAGCTCTCGGCTCGTCGGACGGCGGCATTTTCCAGGAGGTCCTTGAGTTCGCCCTGGATACGTCGCGCCTCGGTGGTGGATGGCTCCGGCATTATCCGTAGTAACATCGCCGCTGCAGCTAGGTTCTAGCGGGCCCCGCTGAAGGCCGGGGGCAGCCCTGCCCTAGCATCGTCAATGATACGGTGCTGGGCGTCCTGGGCCCGATGACGCGCTCCTCCGGCGAGTGCCCGACCTGCCCACTCCTGCTCGATGTTTTGTCGGAGCTGCACAAGTCGCCCCGTTTCCTCATCGAGCTTGGCCTGCATCTCGCGGAGTTGCTCAAGCTATGTGCCCTGACCCCCCGCAAAGACTTGGACCACAGCTAGTTCTCGCGGGATCTCAATGCGAGACGCAGGCACAGGGGCGTTGTCATCTTCTAGCATGCCGAGGTGGTTGTCTTCGTCGTGATCCCCCTGATCGATGTGAAAACACTCGCGACTTGGGCTGTAACCCTCGTCGCCAAGGCTGTGGCCATCGTCAGAGTAGCCGGAGAGGCAGTGGTCACATGCGGACATGAAGTCTCGCATGGCACTGGGATCACTTAGTTTGGAGAAATCCCAACTGAAGTCGGGGTCATCCTCTTCCTTAGAACCCGCGGGTCCAGAGGTTGAGACGGCCGTCAACAGGTCCCAAGTTGACCACATATGGTACCCCGGGAGGTCAGGATATGCCCTTGCGAAAGCGTTCACCGAAGTGGAGTCGCTTGGTGGTTTGAAGCTGAATCTAAAGGGAACAGGATGGGAAACGAATGGTACCTCCTGGTTGATGGACGATGGTGAAGTCGCATCAGGGACGGAATGCACCGTTATCTCAGGTGTGAGACTAATGCCCAACAAGTTCCTCGCAAGGGTGCTGGCGTCATTAGTCCGCTTGGGGTTGGCACGTTGCTGGGAAGCGACACCTGTGGTTGGCGTCGTCGACTCGCTCTGGTCCGACAGCCGATGAGGTGCTGCCTCTTGCCTGGCCATGTTTGCTCCGTCTTCTCCTCCTCCGGCGAGGAGGGTGGCGGGGCAAACCCAGGTGTTCCTCTTCTGCCACGGGGAGATGCCGTCGTCGAGTTCGCCTTCGCCGGGCGAGCCGATGACCGTCGTTGTTGTCGTGCTGTGGGGAGAGGAGTACCATGTCGAAGCTGCCGTCGGGGGACATGAACTCGAGACTCCCAAAGCGGAGCACCGTCCCGGGCCGAAGAGGTTGCTGAAGATTATCGATCTGGAACTCAACGGGAAAGTATTGCCAACACGCAGCGACCCCTACCTGGCGTGCCAAATGTCGGCGTTTTGGACCCGTGAGGACCCTCAACCGACCAGTGAATTTGATGCTGCGTGTCCCTACCCAGATGGGTTGATGCAAGATGAAACACAAGAGGGAGGATGAGGCTTATATTATCTTGCATCGGGGTGCTCGTAGTAGGGGTTACAAGCGTCGCGAGAGAGGGTTTGGCCTCGGAGTGAGCCGTCTGAGTTGGCCTCCTTCTTGGGAAGGTCCTGGACATCCCCTTTTATAGATACAAGAAGATGATCCAGCTGTACATATAGGGGCGTAGCTATGTGCTAACGCGGCAGGCGGAGAAGTGCTTGAGCCCTGTAGAAGCGTAGCTGACGGTGCGGCCTGGGGTCCTGCTGACGTTTCTTTGCCTTCGTAGGGAGTTGAGGACAATCGATGTCATGGACACATACAGGGAACAATCATTACTTATGGCCAGAGTAATCTAGATGGGACACTGGTCTTGTTCCTTCATAGCCTGAGGCAGCTAGCTAGGGGTAGGGTAATGATGTATCCCCTGTGGCGCAGTCGGTCCGAGGCCGAGGTCGGGCGAGGCGGAGATTTCTCCTGAGGCCGAGGCTGAGGTCGGGCGAGGTTGCGACTCCTCCCGAGGCCGAGGCTAAGGCCGAGGCCTGAGGTCGGGCGAGGCAGAGGCCTTCTCCCGAGGCCGAGGCTGAGGCCGAGGCCTGAGGTTGGGCGAGGCGGAGACCTTTTCCCGAGGCCGAGGCTGAGGCTGAGGCCTGAGGTCGGGCGAGGCGGAGACCTTCTCCCGAGGCCGAGGCTGAGGCTGAGGCCTGAGGTCGGGCGAGGTGGAGCTCCCTGTTGCGCCCGAGGCTGAACTCGGGGGAGGTCGTGACTTACTGTCTGTCGGCGTTTCGAGACCGGGGGTCCCCGAGCCGACGAGTGAGAGTGCTGCGTGCCCCAGCCCAGATGGGTCGAGCGCGTGGGCGAGCGCGAAGGGGGGAATAGAGAGAGCGAGAGGTCGGTGGCTGGAGCCGGGTCGCGATGAGGGAGACGGAGATTCCCGCGGCCTTTCGTGTTCGTCCCGTGCCCAGGTCGGGTGCGCTTGCAGTAGGGGGTTACAAGCGTCCGCGCGGGTGAGGGCAGCGAGCGGCCCCGAGAGAGCGCCTGCCCCTGCCCCTCGTTCCCGCGAGGCCAACCTTCTCTAAGAAGGCCCTAGTCCTTCCTTTTATAGTCGTAAGGAGAGGATCCAGGTGTACAAAATGGGGGTGTAGCAAGGTGCTACGTGTCTAGCGAGGGAGAGCTAGCGCCCTAAGTACATGCCAAGGTGGCAGCCGGAGAGATCTTGGCACCCTGTTGGTGTGGCGTCGTGGCTGTTGGAGGAGTAACGGAGCCTGATGGAGGGACAGCTGTTGGAACAGCTGTGCTCTTGCTGACGTCTCCCTGCTTTCGTAAGGGAGCTGAGAGTCGCCGTCGTCATGGTCTAGTGAGGCACCATCAATGCCTATCTGGCAGAGCTGGCCAGATGGGACGCCGGTCTTGTTCTCTGCGACCCGAGTCGGCTCAGGGCAGGGTGATGATGACGCTTCCTGTTGACGTGGCGGTCTTGTGTCCTAGGTCGGGCGTCGTGGAGGCTCCTCCGAAGTCGAGGTCGAGTCCGTCCTGCATGACAGAGGCCGAGCCCGAACTCCTGGGTCGGGCGAGGCGAAGGTCGTTCGGCAGAGGCCGAGGCGGAGTCCGAGCCCTGGGTCGGGCGAGGCGGAGTTCGTCGTCTTCCGGGGCCTTAGCCCGAGTCCGAGCCCTGGGTCGGGCGGAGCGGAGTTCGCCGTCTTCCGGGGCCTTAGCCCGAGTCCGAGCCCTGGGTCGGGCGGAGCGGAGTTCGCCGTCTTCCGGGGCCTTAGCCCGAGTCCGAGCCCTGGGTCGGGCGGAGCGGAGTTCGCCGTCTTCCGGGGCCTTAGCCCGAGTCCGAGCCCTGGGTCGGGCAGAGCCTCCTATGGCACCTCTGGCGAAGTCTGGTCGCCCGTCGGTCTTACCTTTTGCGTTAAACGCCCCGGTGACTTGGTCGGTTGGCGCGGTGATTTAGTCAGGGTTACTTCTTATCGAAGGCGGGGCCTCGGGCGAGCCGGTGATGCGTCTGCCGTGAAAGAGGAGGCCTCAGGCGAGACGGAGTCATCTTAGGGTCGGCTGCCCTCGCCCGAGGCTAGGCTCGGGCGTGGCGTGATCGAGTCGCTCGTATGGACTGATCCCTGACTTAATCAAACCCATCAGGCCTCTGCAGCTTTATGCTGATGGGGGTTACCAGCTGAGAATTAGGCGTCTTGAGGGTACCCCTAATTATGGTCCCCGACAGTAGCCCCCGAGCCTCGAAGAGAGTGTTAACACTCGCTTGGAGGCTTGCGTCGCACTTTTTTGCAAGGGGACCAGCCTTTCTCGGTGGTACTTTGTTCCGGTGGGTGCGCGCGAGCACACCCGCCGGGTGTAGCCCCCGAGGCCTCGGAGGAGTGGTTTCACTCCTTCGAGGTCTTAATGCCTTGCGTAATGCCTCGGCTGGTCTGGCGGTTCCCTCATGCGAGCAGGGCGTAGCCCAGGTGCACTGTCGGGGCCCAAGTTCTCGGGCTGGTATGTTGACGCTGTCAACGGTTTGGCCGGAGCCGAGTTTGCGAGAGCAGCCCCCGAGCCTCCGCACGGAGCGAGAGGACGATCAGGGACAGACTCGACTTTTTATATACGCCCCTACGTCGCCTTTCCGCAAGGAGGAGGGGGGGAGTGCGCCATGTTACCCTCGATGGGCACCGAACATGGTGTCTCCGGTGAGCTGCAATCGGGTAATCCGAGTGGACGTCCGTGCCCCGTTCGTTGGGGGTCGGCTAGGGGCCCGGAGGCACGCCCAAAAGTACCTGCGGGTGATCTGCCGGACCCGGTCCCCTGGCGACGGGGTCCGAGGGCTCGTTGCCTCCCTCCGATGGGATTCCGTTACAGAGTCGTTCCCGCTGGTCTCGAAAATGTCCTAGGGTACCTCGGGAGCGTAGCTCGAGCCTTGGTTATGTATCGAACGTACCCCTGGTCATCCCTCGCTCGGTGTCTGAGGCGACTGTGAACCCTTCGAAAGGCCAGCCTTCGAACCCCTGATCAGTAATGGGCGCGGAGCCCGAGTAGCCTGAGGCGGTCGTGGAACCTTTCGGGAGGCCGACCTTCGAACCCCTGACCAGTAGTGGGTGTCGGGCCCACGCGATCTGAGGCGGCTATTGAACCCCTCGGGGGGCCAGCCTTCGAACCCCTGATCAGTAGGGAGGCTCGGAGCCAAGTTCCTTCACGGGGAAGGATCCCTTTGGGGGTATCCTCCTTCCCAATCCCTGTTGCAAGAGATAGAGAAAGAAGGAAAAGGGAAAAAAGGATACGAAACCAAGCGACGTGGCGTACCTTTTTTGGTGTGGTCGTGTTGGCGAAGGCGAAGCGTCGCCAGCCGCTCCTGCTAGAAGCGTCGCCTGTCCGGCCGCGGAGTTAATGCGCAGGGGCGAGTAGTCGGCGAGGCTGCCGTTGCGCGTGCGCGAGCCGTTCGAGGTACGGGTCACGGGCGCGTCGTCTTCATGCCGTGAGAGGGGGTTCTCTTGCTGCCTCCGGATGGGACATGAGCTTGGCAGATGGCGTGACCGCTGCTCTCGAGCGCCTGCCACCGTCATTACTGCCGGCCCATTTTTGACCGCGTTTGACCGCTGCGCCAGGCTGGCGCTGCTGGGTCGCGGGCTGGGTCGCCTCGAATCGCGGTATCGGTTCCGCAATCGAGGAGGTGCGGTGGTGGAGCGAGTGGCACAGCGGCTCGCATGCAGCACCCGGCGCGCCAGTTGCACGACGCGTGGGCTTGAGCCATCGCGCTGGCCTGTCAGGAGTCGGAGAGGCGCGTCCACTTGGCGCGGTTGCATGCCGCCTGCATGGCCGCCTGCCCCTTTCGCCCGCTGGTCTGGGCAAAAGTGGAGGGTTACTTGTAACCGCTGGGTGGTTGCGTGCGTCATGCGCGGCGGTTCGGCTTCTTCTGCTTGGAGCCGGTCTGCATGACAGGCGGGCCCCAGCCCCCGCGCCGCAGGGGAGGACTTTGGAGGCGTGTTGGAGAAGACTCAGCCCGTGACGGTTGAGGGTGCAAGCAGGGGGAGTTGCCTTTAAAAGGAGGGCGACCCCCTTCGTAAGGTGACCATGTCTCCTTCCTCCCCTATGCATTGTGTCTCTCCATCTTCCGAGCCCCCGGATGGGGGGAACCGCCGTCTTTTCGCTCCATCGTTGGAGGAACGCAACTCCGTGGGAGTTGGTACCTTTCAGCCATCGTTCGGCTTCAAGGATTTTCATCATGCGGCCCGGCCGCACCCCTCCACCGGCGGTCACCCAAGAGGGTGACTTCCGGCTTGGTGGTGGGGGAAAGCGAGCCGGGCTGCGGCCTCTGCCCCTCCCTCAGCCTCAAGGATTTTCATCACCAGGCCAAGAGGGAGGACGAGGCGAGTCAGGGGGCTGTCTCCGTGTGGGTCGGTTGCCCTTTTCTTCCCCGTGCGTCTGGGGGAGAACGGCATCCTCCAGCTTTACGAAGACTTCCTCCAGCCATGCCGGAAGTGGCGGGTCCCGAGGCGTCATCGGACGGAAGTGGCTTCTCTACCGATGAGATTGCCAACTCCGCCAGTAGCCCTGGGTCTCCGTCTCCTGGCCTGAATGGCTGGCTCTCGTCCTCGGGGGGTGAGAGTTTTTCCGCCGCCCCGTAGGCCCGCCCCTATCGAGTGGGGTTGTTCGTACCTGCGGGGGGGGGGGAACCGGAGTTCCGTTTGTAATGGCACTTCGAGTGCCGGGTTTTTTGTTCATTTTGGCTTTCGGGGCCTGAACATGTATGTAATTACGGCGCGGAGCCGTGTTTTTTCCTCATTTCCGAGCACTAAGACTCGTCTGCTGATTGTCTGAACCGCTTCACCAAGCATGAGTCGCCCCGTGTCAAGGTGACGAGTGAGGTATCCGTATCCCAGAGGCGTAGGAGTCCCTCGGCACGGTCGGACCTGTTGTCCGAGGCTCCTTTAGCTTAGTTAAAGAGACCCCTCGGCCGCTCTTCGACGAGCCGAGGCCAGGGGTAGCGATATCAGCATGAGCAGAGGCGGAGTTGGCTCGGAAATGGAACCTGGTTGGCCGGAGCCTAGCCGGGTTGTCCGTTGGCAGGATTGTCGTCGGAGCTGCTCAGTCGAGGCTTCGGATCGAGCTGGCGCCCTCGGAAGGCGGTCGGCCGAGGCCCCGGAGGTGGCCGGCCGAGCCGTCCACTCGGGCCGGGTTCTCGGAGAAGTCCCTGGCAGAGATTGCTCGAGCGTGGTGATGACGTCGTCCTTCGGAGCGGAGGCCCTCGGACCGCGTCGCCGTCCGAGGCTAGGTCGGGCCTCGCCGAAGGTGCCGTCGATGCCGAGGGTGTCGCTGCCCCCTTCCAGCACCAAGACCTGAGCCTGCAGGATCAGCTTGTCTTGTAGCGTGTGCTTTGTGCGGCCGTCGAGGCCAGGACACACACCCTTGCCGTGTTATAAAGCTGCGTCTCTTTTCCTCTTGTTTCGAGTATCTGGACTTTTTGTCGGTAACAGGGATGTTAGTACGGGCGAGAGTTGCTTCTCACGGAAGGTGATGAGTGAGGTATCCGTATCCCGGAGGCGTGGGAGTCCCTCGGCTCGGTCGGCCTTGCCGCTTACGCGTACTTTCACCCGTCCATGAGGCCCTGTCACCGACTCGGTCGAGAAGGCTCGAAGAATCGCTTTGACAGAAGGGCTTCCAAACGTAAAGACTTATTCGATCCGCAGAGTCACCTTATCCGACCGCGAGTTACTTATCGCAGAAGGTGATGAGTGAGGTATCCGTATCCCGGAGGCGTAGGAGTCCCTCGGCTCGGTCAGCCTTGACTGCTTACGTGTACCCCGTCGTTTCCAGGACCCACTTTTCGAAGTAGTCAAAAAGCACGAAAGATGTTCTGGTAAAAGAGATTTTTTGTTCGAGGAAAATTTTGATGCAGAGGGGGTTTCCCCCCTTTTAGCCCCCGAGGGAGGGTCGGGCCTTGCCGAGGCGAGGCCGACCCTTCCTTGTTGACTAAACTTTGCGTGGGTGCGGGGTATATGAACAACTTGGAAACATCTTAAGGGTAGAAGCGACGTAGCTGTTGGATGTTCCAAGCGTTGCCGTAGACCTCGCCCTGGCTGTTGGCCAGCTTGTACGTTCCGGGCTTCAGAACTTTGGCGATGATGAACGGCCCCTCCCAGGGGGGCGTGAGCTTGTGCCTCCCTCGGGCGTCTTGCCGCAGCCGAAGCACCAGGTCGCCCACCTGGAGGTCTCGGGGTCGGACCCCTCGGGCGTGGTAGCGTCGCAGGGACTGCTGGTACCGCGCCGAGTGTAGTAAGGCCCTGTCCCAAGCCTCGTCCAGCTGGTCCAGCGAGTCTTCTCGGCTTGCTTGGTTACTTTCATCATCATAGGCCCTCGTCCTCGGGGAGCCGTACTCCAGGTCCGTGGGCAAGACGGCCTCGGCCCCGTAGACCAGGAAGAACAGCGTGAAACCCGTGGCTCGGCTTGGCGTCGTCCTCAGGCTCCAGACCACCGAGGGGAGTTCCTTCATCCGCCTCTTGCCGAACTTGTTGAGGTCGTTGTAAATCCGTGGCTTGAGCCCTTGTAGGATCATGCCATTGGCGCGCTCTACTTGCCCATTCGACATGGGATGAGCTACGGCGGCCCAGTCCACCCGGATGTTGTGGTCCTCGCAAAAATCCAAGAATTTTTTGCCGGTGAACTGGGTGCCGTTGTCGGTGATGATGGAGTTTGGGACCCCGAAGCGATGGATGATGTTGGTGAAAAATGCCACCGCCTGCTCGGATCTGATGCTGTTCAGGGGTCGGACCTCGATCCACTTGGAGAATTTGTCGACAGCGACCAGCAGGTGCGTGTAGCCCCCGGGCGCCTTCTGCAGAGGGCCGACGAGGTCCAGACCCCACACAGCGAAGGGCCAGGTGATGGGTATCGTTTGCAGAGCCTGAGCGGGCAGGTGGGTCTGCTTCGCATAGAATTGGCACCCTTCGCAGGCGCGGACAATTCTAGTGGCGTCAGCCACCGCCGTTGGCCAGTAGAAGCCTTGGCGGAAAGCGTTCCCGACGAGGGTTCGGGGTGCTGCATGATGGCCGCAAGCCCCCGAGTGTATTTCCCGCAGGAGTTCCTGACCTTCGGCGATGGAGATGCATCGCTGGAGGATGCCCGAGGGGCTTCGGTGGTAGAGCTCCTTCTCATCGCCCAGCAAGACGAACGACTTGGCGCGTCGCGCTAGCCGCCGAGCCTCGGCTCGCTCGAGGGGTAGTTCTCCTTGGTGGAGATATTGCAGGTACGGGGTTTGCCAATCTTGATCTAGCACGACCCCGTTCTGCTCCTCCTCGATGCGCAGTGCTTCGCCCTCGGGGGCCGAGGGTTCCTCGGGCTGAACCGAGGGTGGCTCGGGCTGGGCCGAGGTCACCTCGAACGGGGCCGAGGGTGCCTCGGGCTGGGCCGAGGTCACCTCGGACGGGGCCGAGGGTGCCTCGGGCTCGGGCGCGTCGCCTATCTTGAAGGAGGGTTGGTGCAGATCCCGGGAGAAGACATCCGGGGGAACCGTCGTTCGCCCCGAGGCTATCTTCGCCAGCTCGTCCGCAGTCTCGTTGTAGCGCCGGGCGATGTGGTTGAGCTCGAGCCCGTAGAACTTGTCTTCCAGGCGTCGAACCTCCTCACAGTAGGCCTCCATCTTCGGGTCGCGGCAGTGGGAGTTCTTCATGACTTGGTCGATGACGAGCTGCGAGTCGCCGCGTGCATCGAGGCGTCGGACCCCTAGCTCAATGGCGATTCGCAATCCGTTGATCAGAGCCTCGTACTCAGCCACATTGTTGGACGCCGGGAAATGGAGGCGGAGCACGTAGCGCAGGTGCTTCCCGAGGGGCGAGACGAAGAGCAGGCCCGCGCCGGCCCCCGTCTTCATCGGCGACCCGTCGAAAAACATGGTCTAGAGCTCTGGTTGGATCGGAGCCGTTGGCAACTGGGTATCGACCCATTCGGCTACGAAATCCGCCAGTACCTGGGACTTGATGGCCTTCCGAGGGGCGAACGAGATTGCCTCGCCCATGATTTCCACCGCCCACTTCGCGATCCGTCCCGAGGCTTCTCGGCACTGGATGATCTCCCCCAGGGGGAAGGACGACACCACAGTCACCGGATGAGACTCGAAGTAATGTCGCAGCTTTCGCCTCGTCAGGATCACTGCGTATAGCAGCTTCTGGACTTGTGGGTAGCGGATCTTGGTCTCGGACAGCACTTCGCTGACGAAGTAAACTGGCCTCTGAATGGGCAAAGCATGCCCCTCTTCCTGCCTTTCGACCACGATCGCGGCGCTGACCACCTGGGTGGTAGCGGCGACGTAGACCAGGAGGGCTTCTCCATCAGCTGGGGGTACCAAGATGGGCGCCTGGGTGAGGAGCGCCTTCAGGTTCCCGAGGGCTTCCTCGGCCTCGGGGGTCCAAGTGAAGCACTCGGCCTTCCTTAAGAGACGGTACAGGGGCAGGCCTCTTTCGCCGAGGCGCGAGATGAAACGGCTCAAAGCCGCGAGACATCCCATGACCCTCTGTACACCTTTTAAGCCCTTGATGGGCCCCATGTTTGTGATGGCCGCGATCTTCTCCGGGTTGGCTTCGATGCCCCGCTCGGAGACGATGAATCCCAAAAGCATGCCCCGGGGCACCCCGAAGACGCACTTCTCGGGATTGAGCTTGACGCCCTTCGCCTTGAGACACTGGAATGTCAGTTCGAGGTCGGAGAGAAGGTCGGAGGCTTTCCTCGTCTTGACTACGATGTCATCGACGTAGGCCTCGACCGTGCGACCGATGTGTTCGCCGAACACATGGTTCATGAACCGCTGGTACGTTGCACCCGCGTTCCTCAAACCGAACGGCATTGTGACATAACAGTACATGCCGAAGGGCGTGATGAAAGAAGTCGCGAGCTGGTCGAACTCTTTCATCTTGATTTGATGATACCCTGAGTAGGCATCAAGGAAAGACAGGGTTTCGCACCCTGCAGTGGAGTCCACGATTTGATCGATGCGAGGTAGAGGGTAGGGGACCTTCGGACATGCTTTGTTAAGACCAGTGTAGTCTACACACATCCGCCATTTCCCCCCTTTCTTCCTCACAAGTACAGGGTTGGCAAGCCATTCGGGATGGAATACCTCCTTGATGAACCCTGCTGCCATCAGCTTGTGGATCTCCTCGCCTATCACCCTGCGCCTTTCCTCGTCGAATCGGCGTAGAGGCTGTCTGACCGGTCGGGCTCCGGCCCGAATATCCAGCGAGTGCTCGGCGACATCCCTCGGTATGCCGGGCATGTCCGAGGGACTCCACGCAAAGACGTCGGCGTTTGCGCGGAGAAAGTCGACGAGCACTGCTTCCTATTTGGGGTCGAGCCCGGAACCGATCCGGATCTGCCTAGAGGTGTCGCCACTGGGGTCGAGAGGGACGGCCTTAACCGTCTCCGCTGGCTCGAAGTTGCCGGCATGTCGCTTCACGTCCGGCACCTCTCGGGAGAGGCTTTCCAAGTCGGCGACGAGGGCCTCGGACTCGGCGAGGGCCTCGGCGTACTCCACGCACTCCACATCGCATTCGAACGCGTGTTTGTACGTGGGGCCGACGGTGATGACCCCGTTGGGGCCTGGCATCTTGAGCTTCAGGTAAGTGTAGTTGGGGATGGCCATGAACTTCGCGTAGCATGGCCTTCCCAACACTGCGTGGTAGGTTCCTCGGAACCCGACCACCTCGAACGTCAAAGTCTCCCTTCGGAAGTTGGAGGGTGTTCCGAAGCAGACAGGGAGGTCGAGCTGTCCGAGGGGTTGGACGCGCTTCCCGGGAATGATCCCGTGGAAGGGCGCAGCGCCTACTCGGACGGATGACAGATCGACGCGCAGGAGCCTGAGGGTCTCAGCGTAGATGATGTTGAGGCAGCTGCCCCCATCCATCAAGACCTTGGTGAGCCTGACGTCGCCGATGACGGGGTCGACGACGAGCGGGTACTTCCCCGGGCTCGGCACGTGGTCGGGGTGGTCGTCCCGGTCGAAGGTGATGGGCTTGTCGGACCAGTCTAGGTAGACTGGTGCCGCCACCTTCACCGAGCAGACCTCCCGACGCTCTTGCTTACGATGCCGAGCCGAGGCATTCGCCGCATGCCCTCCGTAGATCATGAAGCAGTCGCGGACCTCGGGGAACTCTCCTGCTTGGCGATCTTCCCCTTTGTCGGCGTTGTGAGCCCTGCCGCCCTCTGCGGGTGGCCCGGCCCGATGGAAGTGGCGCCGAAGCATGACGCACTCTTCGAGGGTGTGCTTGACGGGCCCCTGATGGTAGGGGCATGTCTCCTTGAGTGCCTTGTCGAAGAGGTTAGCACCTCCGGGGGGCTTCCGAGGGTTCTTGTGCTCGGCGGCGGCGACAAGGTCTGCATCGGGAACGTCGCGTTTCGCTTGCGACTTCCTCCTGCCTTTCTTCTTGGCGCCGCGCGGAGCAGACGCCTCGGGAGCATCTTCCGACGGGCGGCCCTGGGGCTGCTTGTCCTTTCGGAAGATGGCCTCGACCGCCTCCTGGCCGGAGGCGAACTTGGTGGCGATGTCCTTCAGCTCGCTCGCCCTGGTGGGGGTCTTGCGACCCAACTTGCTCACCAGGTCAGGGCAGGTGGTGCCGGCAAGGAACGCGCCAATGACGTCGGAGTCGGTGATGTTGGGCAGCTCGGTGCGCTGCTTCGAGAACCGCCAGATGTAGTCCCGAAGAGACTCTCCCGGCAGTTGCCGACAGCTTCGGAGGTCCCAAGAATTCCCGGGGCGCACGTACGTGCCCTGGAAGTTGCCGGCGAAAGCTTGGACCAGATCCTCCCAGTTGGAAATCTGCCCCGGAGGCAGGTGCTCCAACCAGGCACGAGCGGTGTCGGAGAGGAACAGGGGGAGGTTGCGGATGATGAGGTTGTCGTCGTCCGTCCCACCCAGCTGACAGGCCAGGCGGTAGTCCGCGAGCCACAATTCTGGCCTCGTTTCCCCCGAGTACTTCGTGATAGTAGTCGGGGGTCGGAATCGGGTCGGGAACGGCGCCCGCCGAATGGCTCGGCTGAAGACCTGCGGACCGGGTGGTTCGGGCGAGGGACTCCGATCCTCCCCGCTGTCGTAGCGTCCCCCACGCCTGGGGTGATAGCCTCGGCGCACCCTTTCGTCGAGGCGTGCCCGACGGTCGCGATGAGGGTGCTCGTCGCCGAGGTGGCCCGGGGCCGCAGGCGCGGTGTTGCGCGTGCGCCCGGTGTAGACCGAGGCTTCCCGCACGAGTCGGGAAGTCGCGGCACGAGGTTCCGAGGGGTACCCCTGCCTTCGGGAGGCAGAGCTCTCGGCCCGCCGGGCCGCAGCGCCTTCTAGGAGATGCTTGAGTTCTCCCTGGATTCGCCGACCCTCGGTAGTTGATGACTCCGGCATCGCGCGGAGGAGCATCGCTGCGGCGGCCAGGTCCTGACTGGTTCCGCCGGATGCGGGTGGCAGTCTGGCCCTGGCATCGTTGGCGATGCGGTGCTGGAGATCCTGGGGCAGGTGACGTATTTCTCCGGCCGGGGGCTGGCCCGCCCATACCTGCCCGACGTCCCGGCGGATTGCCTCGAGCGCTCCTGCTCCCTCATCGAGCCCGGCCTGCGCCCCGCGGACTTGCTCGAGCTGTGGGTCGTGACCCCCCGCCGGAACGGGGACCACAGCTAGCTCCCGCGGGATGTCAGCGCGAGGCGCTGGCCTAGGGAGATCGCCATCCTCCGGCATGCCGAGTTGGCTGCCTCCGGAGGGATCCCCTAGCTCAACGTGGAAACATTCGCGGCTCGGGCCGCAGTCCTTGTCGTCAAGGCTGCGGCTGTCGTCGGAACAGTCGGAGAGGCAGTAGTTGCATGCGGTCATGAAATCCCGCATGGCACTGGGGTTGCCAGATCCGGAGAAATCCCAGCAAATGCTGGGGTCGTCATCTTCCTCGGACCCAGAGGGCCCGTAGGTCGAGACGCCCGTCAATCGGTCCCAGGGCGACCGCACACGAAACCCCAGAGGGGTTGCACTCGCCTCAACGTGAGTACCCGCCAAAGCGAGATCGCTAGGCAGGTTGAGGTCGAGTCGAAATGACGAACGATGGGGAGCAGTTGGTACCTTTTTGTCGACGAGGAGCGACGAAGTCATGTCGGGGGCTGATCGCGCCGTCGTCTTGGGTACGAGGGCGACGTCCTGCAGGCCCTTCGTGAGCGCGCCGGCGTCGTCCACCTGCTCGGGGTCGACGTGTTGCGGGGGGATGCTGCTCGCCTTTGCCTCGAACGCGAGGGTGACGCCTAGTGTGTCCTCCGTTGGGGCACTGGGGATGTCAATTTGCTCGACAGCTGTCGGAGCGCAGCCTCCCGCTCGGCCCTGGTTGCCCCGCCTCCTCCTCCTCCGATGGCGAGGGAGAGGATGGGGCGAGCTCGAAAGTTGTCCTTCCCCCACGCGGGAAAGACGTCGTTGGTTCCGCCGCCGGCGGGCGGGCTGTCGACCGCCATTGTCGCCGCCGTACGGCGGTGGAAGGAGTACCATGTCGTAGCCGCTGTCGAGAGACATGAACTCGAGGCTCCCGAAACGGAGCACCATCCCGGGTTGGAGAGGTCGTTGGAGACTGCCCATCTGGAGCTTGACGGGAAACTGCTCGTCAACACGCAGCGTGTCCCTACCTGGCGCGCCAAATGTCGGCGTTTCGAGACCGGGGGGTCCCCGAGCCGACGAGTGAGAGTGCCGCGTGCCCCAGCCCAGATGGGTCGAGCGCGTGGGCGAGCGTGAAGGGGGGAATAGAGAGAGCGAGAGGTCGGTGGCCGGAGCCGGGTCGCGACGAGGGAGACGGAGATTCCCGCGGCCTTTCGTGTTCGTCCCGCGCCCAGGTCGGGTGCGCTTGCAGTAGGGGGTTACAAGCGTCCGCGCGGGTGAGGGGAGCGAGCGGCCCCGAGAGAGCGCCTGCCCCTGCCCCTCGTTCCCGCGAGGCCAACCTTCTCTAAGAAGGCCCTGGTCCTTCCTTTTATAGTCGTAAGGAGAGGATCCAGGTGTACAAAATGGGGGTGTAGCAAGGTGCTACGTGTCTAGCGAGGGAGAGCTAGCGCCCTAAGTACATGCCAAGGTGGCAGCCGGAGAGATCTTGGCACCCTGTTGTTGTGGCGTCGTGGCTGTTGGAGGAGTAACGGAGCCTGATGGAGGGACAGCTGTTGGAACAGCTGTGCTCTTGCTGACGTCTCCCTGCTTTCGTAAGGGAGCTGAGAGTCGCCGTCGTCATGGTCTAGTGAGGCGCCATCATTGCCTATCTGGCGGAGCTGGCCAGATGGGACGCCGGTCTTGTTCTCTGCGACCCGAGTCGGCTCAGGGCAGGGTGATGATGACGCTTCCTGTTGACGTGGCGGTCTTGTGTCCTAGGTCGGGCGTCGTGGAGGCTCCTCCGAAGTCGAGGTCGAGTCCGTCCTGCATGACAGAGGCCGAGCCCGAACTCCTGGGTCGGGCGAGGCGGAGGTCGTTCGGCAGAGGCCGAGGCGGAGTCCGAGCCCTGGGTCGGGCGAGGCGGAGTTCGTCGTCTTCCGGGGCCTTAGCCCGAGTCCGAGCCCTGGGTCGGGCGGAGCGGAGTTCGCCGTCTTCCGGGGCCTTAGCCCGAGTCCGAGCCCTGGGTCGGGCGGAGCGGAGTTCGCCGTCTTCCGGGGCCTTAGCCCGAGTCCGAGCCCTGGGTCGGGCGGAGCGGAGTTCGCCGTCTTCCGGGGCCTTAACCCGAGTCCGAGCCCTGGGTCGGGCAGAGCCTCCTATGGCACCTCTGGCGAAGTCTGGTCGCCCGTCGGTCTTACCTTTTGCGTTAAACGCCCCGGTGACTTGGTCGGTTGGCGCGGTGATTTAGTCAGGGTTACTTCTTATCGAAGGCGGGGCCTCGGGCGAGCCGGTGATGCGTCTGCCGTGAAAGAGGAGGCCTCAGGCGAGACGGAGTCATCTTAGGGTCGGCTTCCCTCGCCCGAGGCTAGGCTCGGGCGTGGCGTGATCGAGTCGCTCGTATGGACTGATCCCTGACTTAATCAAACCCATCAGGCCTCTGCAGCTTTATGCTGATGGGGGTTACCAGCTGAGAATTAGGCGTCTTGAGGGTACCCCTAATTATGGTCCCCGACACTGTCGTTAGCTTTACCCTGGTGGTTGGCACAGCAGTCGGAACGGGGTGAATAGTGTTGTTTTCCGATCAGAATGGTCAATAAAGGGGGCGAAGTGACTGCGGTCATTTCGACCTTGCCAACTGAGGTGTGCGTGTCAAGATAAGATGTCAGGTGATCCCTGTATTAAATGCACATGCGATACGGTCGGTGGTAAGGCGATATGGCCGAGGTTGCTGTATGACAAAGTTTGCCCGAGCTTGGCCTCAGGCGAGCCAAGGGTGCGCCCACTGCCTGAGGAAGCCTTCGGGCGAGGCGTGAATCCGTCCAGGACTACTGTTCTTGCCCGAGGCCGGGCTCGGGCGAGACGAGATCGCGCTTGGTAGACGAGGCCTTGACTTGAACCGTGCTTGTCAGTCTTTACGGTTTGTTTCTGAAGATGTTTTTCAGCCGTGTTTAGGAGTGTTGGAGGTACCCCTAATTACGGCACCCGACAAGTCATGAAGGACTAAATTGCAATTTTATCTAATAATTGTGCCTGTGTCAACAAGTAAAATACGTCTTAAACAGACTTCTGAAGTTACAAAGCTCGTTCCTAAATGAGCGCGGAGTAAGTTCCGAAGCTACAAAAGTCGTTCCTAAGGGAGCGCAGAGTAAGTTCCGAAGCTACAAAAGTCGTTCCTAAAGGAGCACAGAGTAAGTTTTCGAAGCTCAGAAGTCATTCCTAAGGGGATGCAGAGCCAAAAATTCCACCGAAATATAAGGTGGAGAAGCTCCAAAGTCGTTCCTAAGGGAATGCAGAGCTTAAATTCCACCAAAATATAAGGTGAAGAAGCTCTAAAGTTGTTCCTAATGGGATGCAGAGCTTAAATACCACCGAAATATAAGGTGAAGAAGCTCCAAAGTTGTTCCTAAGGGGATGCAGAGCTTAAATACCACCGAAATATAAGGTGAAGAAGCTCCAAAGTCGTTCCTAAAGGGATGCAGAGCTTAAAGACTCCAAAGACGTTCCTAAGGGGATGCAGAGTCTTGTGTGTTCCAGTATGGGCGCGCGTGTGTGTGTGTATGTTCGACATCACCATCATATTGCATCATATCATCGCATCATTCCACATAACATTACATCATACATCATATCGCATCAACAACAAACCCGCGCCCTTAGATTCCTAATCAACGACTTACATTGAGCAAAACCTTGGTTTCTAATCTGGGTCGCCTATTCCCCATCTAACAGCCACAATTCTAAACTGGCGCGATCTGATCTCATCTGTCCAAATCCAATCCAATGACCCATCCACCGTCTTCTACCACACGCGGCTGCCCACATCTATCTATGTATCGGACGCCAGTGTTGGGAGGCAGCACACCGGCACTGGTGGCTTGGGAGAGGGAGAGGTACTCACCACCGATGGAGGAGGGCCGACCGACCGTGGATCGCAGGTCACGGCCGGGCGCCGAACTCCGACATCCACTCCATCACTCCATGGTCGCGTCCGTCCATGGCGCGGCGCTAACCACCAGCACTGGTGAGCGCGCCTAGAAGCTCTAAGTGGCGCCTTTGCCTGGCAACGTCTGCCCGATGGCATGCACCATGGGCACCCCGGTCACGGGGCCATCCTCTCCACCTTGCTCGGTTCCGAAGCGGTGACCCACGACACTTTGTTGAGGCACGAACGACGATGGTTGTGCGTAGGAATAGTGGCGACCACCGGTCACCTGCTTCCGATGAAGAGCATAGCCCGACCTTGATCCCTGGGTGCAGCGGGCCAGTTTTGGTGGAGAAGGGAGAAGTCTCAGTTGTTTATATGGGACTCCAGCGGAGGTCAGATCACGGTGGTTGTAACAGAACCCAGCGACTCTACACGGGTGGTTGAGCCGTGGAGTTTGAATCTGCACCATGCGAGCGAGGGGAAAGGGAAGGAGTCCTGAGACACACACGTCAGAGGCGCTAAATCGAGCCAGTCACTGATCGTGGGGCCCGCAACGTCAAGTGGGTGAGTTCCGGCATTCGTTGCCATGTGGGACTTGCCAGGCAGTGGCCATGGGTGGAGGACGTGGGATGGGCTAGCAGACTTAATACATGGGCCGGCCAAAGCAAATTAGCCCAAACGTAGGTATGATCTTTCCTTTTATATTTTTTTCTATTTGCTATCCAATTTCAAAATTGAGTTCAAATCTGCAGTTGAGATTTTAAATTTAGGTTTTTAATGCACAAACAAAAACACCAATATAAAATTTGCCAATTTATTTATCTAAGTATTGGTTCACATATGCAATACACAAATAATTTTGAATGTGTGATCAAAGCTAAAAAGTTTAATTTAGAAGAACAAAAATATTCATTATATATATTTTTTTGTGAAAAGTAAGGTCCAATATAAAGAATAACCTTAGGTTGGATATATTTCTTTACAAGTATTTTATCTATATAGTTTATTCAAAAAGTACCTCTAGTCTTCGGATGATTTTTTTCTCCCATCTTTTTTTAGAAAACATTTTTATTTAGTTCCTGAGATGAATTTTTCTCTAGATCCCAAAAATAGGGTTTTAGGGTGTTACACAAATGTGCCGTTTGGCTAAAGTGGACTAGATGTATATGGAGTTAAGGTTAACCAGTTGCTTTTATTTGGTAAAATATTTATTACTATTAGTAGAGCCAAGTTTTAGTAATAAACCCAGTTATTACCCAAAAGCACTCCCTCCAAGAGGAAATACTAGAGATCATATTTATACCATCATCATTAATGATCATCATAAAAGTAACCAAAGTTCTTCTAATCGAAGAGGATCCCAAGGCCGCTCTTAACCGTGAGCACGACTGATATATCGGTTTCTAACACTTTGCAGAGGTCGCACACTTTACCCACAAGTCATGATTCCCGTTCTGCTCGGGGTTCTAGTCTCCCCATTGATCACTACTAAGGCGACCTAGCAGGGTCTCACTATGTAGCCTTTACAAAGATTTCCTAGAGGTCATAGCCACCCATTAGGTTTCTCTAGTTTGATAAACACAGTACCTCTCCCCAAATGAAGGGTGACTAACAAAATCAAATCAAAGAACCTCTGCAACCAGCCTTAGCAGAGCAAGTACTGTGCCCGAACCCCATTGACGGCCCTACGACAAAGCCAACAACTCCTCTGGTTCCTCTAATTGATTAGCTAAGGGTATCCCATTACACCCTCATGGTTGCACTGTTATCCTGGGTTGTCACTCCCCAAATAGGTCCTTATGGAGAGGTACTCAGGAAATAGCTTGAGTCCCCTAAAGTATCACAAGAACATCATCGGGATAACATCATTGTATCATAAGATTCACATCATGTTTATTGATTAAGGTAAAGCAATAGCATAAAGCTAACCATGATAACCCAAAAGGTAAACAAGGATAAGGTAAATACAGATTAGTCAATCCTTAAGTTTCAATAATGTAATGCGGGACGGTGAATTATAAAATAAATAGGACATAATAGGTTTGAGGACACTTGCCTTCACCAAGTTGTTGCTCAAGGAGATCTTTGGCAACACACTCAAGAACCACGGGCTGCTCGTTGTCTAAATAAAGAAATCATGCATTCAATACATTTGGTAAATGAGAAATATACAACACATCAGTCATGTACAAACATTGGAACACATCTTAAAAGGAAAAGTATAAACTCAAAAGGGAGTTTAAATTATAGGGTGAACTAATCTCATTTACTAGTTGATTGTTCTTTAAGTGTGGTCCATTATTACATAATCTAACTCTACTTATTTTAATGAGATATAAAATTTAAACCAGAGATAAGTTCATACATCACATATTATTATCTTCACAATATTAAACATCTATTTACCCCTAGGGTTTCCTTTTTATTTATTTTATTAATTGAATAAATCAATACATACACTAACCTATAGCTAGACACAAAATTAGAGTGTTCAGACTGTGAATGAACATAATTTATTTGAACAGAGAATATTCCTATGAATATTTTGCAATTTGAATCACTAAATTTGGAGTTCATATGAAAAAGATATGAAATAAACAAGTTTTGAGGTTTGAAATATGAAAATAGGTCCAATTCTGTAATTATTTAAAAGGTCAGGGGTCTGTTTAAAAGAAGTCAGGGGTCTACGCGCTAAAACTCAGGATGGTGGGTTGATTCTAGGAAACCCGAGGGTCTCTTTCGGAAAACTGCCACACGAAGGGGTATCGGGTAAACCCGAGGTAGGGCTGACAGGCCGGGCCCAGCGACAGGGGCGCGGGTGAGGGGAGCGAGGCTGAGCATTTGGATTCATATCGGACGATGGCGATCGGATCTATTTTAATTAAACCCAGATCGCCAGATTTCGGATGGACGTCCGAGATCCGATGGCCAGCACGGTCGTCGTGGCGGGTCCTTGGCGCGGTGGGACCTCGCCGGAGATGAAGGGAATGGCCACGGCAGGGCCCTAGGGGCTTGGGGAAGAGCTCAGGCGCGATCAGGGCAATCTAGCGAACACGACCGTGGGCACAATGCCAGCGCGGAAGCACCTGAGGGCGCAGAACACGGCGGGATGGTCCCACGGCGGCGTGAATCTACTCCGGCGAGCAATCGCGCGATCACCAGGGCAATAAACAAGGAAATAGGAGCTCGGGGAGATGGCTCACCTTGAGAGGAAACACTGGAGTCCTAGGGCAACAGTGGAGGCACAGGGATGCCTCAGGGCGACGGTGGCGGAGCTCCGGTTGCATAGGAAGAACTTCGGTGAGCATGGACCGGGCGGACCAGAGGGATTGGGGGCGAACCGAGAGGAGTTCCAGGTGGCGGGTGATAGGGTGGAGCTTATCGGGGCAATAGACGCAGCGGGGAGTTCCATGGCGACCGTCGAACGGGCGGCGGACGTCGGTGAGCGGCGGCGGAACTGCCTGGGTGCGCGCACAGGGCGAGAGAGAGGGCGAGAGTGCTCGGCTGAGGGCACAAATGAGCAGGGGGATGTGGGCGAGCGAGTCGCGGGTGCGCGCGTGCGGGGGGCTGGGCCTGCTAGGCCGACTTGGACTGAAAAGGGTTTTTCTTTTTCCAAGGAATTTCTAATTGCTTTTTTTTATTTTCTCTAGGGTTTTCATTTCAAATTCAAGTCAAGTTTCAAATTCAAACCAAATCAAACATGTGCAACAATTCAAAGAATATTTGGAGCTCAACATGATGCAACATTTCATGACTCATATTTTTTTGACAAAATAAAATAAATAACCCTTCACTAATTAAGCTAATTCTACCAAAAAGAAAAAGAGAGAGAGAGAAGAGTAACACCTGAATTTGGTAGGTAATTAGAAATAAATTTTATACCCCTAAATTCAGGGTGTTACACATGGCCGGAAGCAAGAAGGGCAAGAGAGGGTGCCGCCGTGCTAACGGGAAGCGCAAGCGCCCCCCGAGTCCTCGCTCAGAGGACTTCAGGGACTCGGAGTACTCAGAGGAGGTCTCCTTCGTGTATGATCGCTCGCCTACTCCTGTGTCCCCCATGGAGTCGTCCGAGGACTCGGCGCGGGCGTATTGGCGATCCATCGAGCGCAGGGGGCTCGGTGAGTCGGACGACTCAGAGGAGGCCTCATCGGAGGAGGTGGAGGACTCCTCTGACTCCGAAGAGTGGAGCGATGGTGAGGGCGACGGCGGCGAGGGCGATTGCAGCTGTGGCGATGACAACGACAAGGGCAGTGGTGACGACGGTGGTGAGGGCAGCGGCGAAGGCGATGGTGGCGAAGGCAGCGGCAGCGGCGACGACAGTGATGACAAAGGCGACGAAGACAAAGGCGACGACAAAGGCGGCGACGACAAAGTCGGCGACGACAAAGGCGGCGGTGGCGACATCAAGGACGGTGGCATAATGTTGCTGGCTTAAATATTAGTATAGCATAGTAGTAGTAGTTAGTAGTAGAATAATGTAGTTTAGCTAGCATTGTAGTGTAGTCTAAGTAGTAATGTAATGTAATGATCGGGGGGTGGGAGGCCGTGAGTCGGCCTCAATTTTGTAATGATCTCCCCCTGTGAATGAAAACCTGCTTTCGTTCCAATCTGCTGTTGCATACTCTGCTCTTGTGTCTGACGGTTCACTAGCATTTTAGAGGTAATGCCCGAGTGATGCTTGCTTTGCTGCAACCAAAACTTCTCCCGAGCTACTGGCCTGTCCTTTTGCGCCCGACTTAGTATGCCAACCCATACCTCTGCTAATGTCTTCTTGAGCTCTGAACCCTAGTTCTTGTTTTTTCCTCCACCGCTCTCTAGCTTTCTGAGTTCCTGAATCCATTTGCATCGTTTGAGAAATCGTGATGGCACCCAGGAAAAGAAAACAAAGTGCTACTATCATGGACATCCCTCTGATCGATCCCAACGGCCAACTCCCTTTTGCTGGTAACCATGTTTCTGTCGTTTCTAAGGCTGACCTTCTGGATCTTGTTGAGATTGGTGTTTTACCACCGGAGGAACTATGTTCCTGGTGGATCTGGCACGGAGTTACTGTCCCGACATAGGATACTCATGAGGCGGTTATCTTTGTGCCCTTTCTCATCCGGGGACTGGCCCTGCCAGTTTCTCCCTTCTTTCGCGGTCTTCTCAATTTTTACTCTTTGAACCTCACTCATCTGAATCCCAATTCTATGCTTCAAGTTGCCGTATTTGTTCATCTTTGCGAAGCTTTCCTTGGAATTCTTCCACACTTTGGGCTTTGGAAATACCTTTACCATTAACGGCCCAGGATGGCTGGAGGGCAGCACCAACTTGTTGGAGGTGCTAGCTTGGAGCTTCGTCGAGGCAGGAAAGCTGAGTATCTCGACATTCCTTTGAAAGACAACATTAAGGGATAGTGCTTCAAGTGGTTTACTATGGAAAATCGTAACAAGTCACTTCCTGCTATTTTGGGGATTTTGGAAAATTCAAATGACCAATCTTCCTTACTACACTTTGTAGTTTATTTTATGCACTAAAATTTTGTTAATTGGTCCTTATTAAGATTTTGTATTTTTCCCAAGTCTTTTCTCTAGTTTCCCCTTTGTGCTCAAATGGCCAAATTGAGTGGTGTTAGGGTTTTGGATGTTTTTCTCACCTAAGGTGCATGATGTGCTTAGTGTATGTTTCTTGAACTGAAAAAGATTTGTTTAGGCTTTTAATCCTTTAAGTTTGGTGTTTCTAGCATCATTAGAGCCACATGTGATAATGATCACAAGTTGGGGTACTGGGAAACCCTAAGTAACACTGGGGTGTTACATCCTTCCCCCCTTAAAGGAATCTCGTCCCGAGATTCAGGTCAGAGCCCTCCGGGGTGAAGAGAAGGTTATGGCTTGCTTGTATATTGTGGGTTTGTTTATTAAGGTTCTTTAGTAAACTGCTCTTCGAATGTCATCCTCTTTGATGTAACACCCCTGGTGTTACTGTCACTAAAACTTGTGCATAACATCATGAGCATTAGCATATCATGTGATTGTTACACTTAGAATGCATTCACTAGGCAAAAATTTCAAATAAGTTGTATTGACGTGACTGGTCATGGGTGAAATCCTAGGGTAGGGTACTTAACCCTAAACTGGGCTTAGGAGTGTCAATAAAGCCTGAATGAGAGAAAACCTCAAAACTCATTAGAAATGGTCATGAGATATCACCATTAATGGACTTGAGTGGCATTCAAACCCTAGAAGTGCCAGAAACCCTAAAAAGACCACCGAAAACCCTAAGTTAAAACTCTAGGGGGTTATATGTAAGTTTTGCACACTTTTGGACCCAAGTGAAAAAACCAAGGTATTAGGGTACCTCAAATCATATGGTTCACATATTTTAGGATTTGCATCTTAAACCATGTGATTTGGGCTTATTTGCAAAAAGTCTGAAAATCAGTGAACATGGCTGACTTTAGAGCTCTGTAGTTCTAAAAATACAAAGAATTTGCCTAGGGTCAACACATCAAAACTCTAGAGCTATAATAGGAGAACAACTTTGCTTAAGTAACTAAGCTTTGATCACATACAAAGTTTGGAGAAAAATAAGCTCAAAGTTGTGTTGTCAGTCACTCTACTGACTGAATTTTGGTCACCAGTGACATTGACCAGACTTTTCTGTTGATTGATTGAGGGTTGCTATAGTAGAATTGTAGCTTGTATGAAGGGCTACAAGTTTGCTACAGATGTATTGGCAAGTTGTTGCAAAAAAGTTCGAGATCTAGACATTGCAATTCGGTCTGTCAGGCACTCTGAATCGGGTTTCAATGGTACAGTGACCATATCAGAATGCCAGCTTAGAGAACTCACCGCCCGCAACCGTGCGCACGGATTTGCGCCCGCCGCGGTGATTCATGCTCAGCACAGTTGGATAACGTAGAGGGGTAAGGAAATATCGCGTCGTGGATGAACTCCGGCCACTATTCTACTCCGGCCGCCGTACCCGCCTGAGTCACAGCCGCTGTGGATAGGTTCACCGGAGTTAGCCACCTCGTGACCTTACGCCATGTGCCCTGGCATCTTACCACGTCGCAGCAGCTCGCGTTATGCATATCCAGTGATCGCCGGTGAGCTCGCCACGGTGAAAGCCACTAATCGCTTGCGGCAGTGCATCCCCTTTCCTCCAATCGCCACCACGCAATCACAAATTCATGGGCCACCGCTCAAGGGCCCTATAAATTGAGCACATCCTCGACTCTGCTATGTTATTGTGCACTCAACACACCCACTTGTGCCTCCAATTACTCACCAGAGCCCCCGAATCGCTCAGTTCCCCCAAATCAGTTTTCCGCCACCGTGAACAAGCTCTCACCATGGTCAATGCACTTCAGGTCCGATCTTGCCCTCTACTCTCTTGTTTCAGCACTCTTACATGCCACTGATGCTCCTTGACCCATTCAATTAAGCTAGACCGTGCCAGATCATCGAGAACACTTCTGTTCATCCGTAGTTCGCACTGTCTCCGTGGACAGGGCGATTTAGGACTCGGATTGTGCAATTGAGCGAGGGGAAACGATTATCAGGTGTTGAATTAGGTGACAGCCAAGTTAGAGCATCGGCCATTGCTTATCTTGGCCAGTACAGGTTCGCCAGAGCTCGATTCATCGCTGTTCGCCGTCGAGGACTGTGGGCTGTAAAGAAATAGAAGCGCGAGGGCTTATTTGCAAATGTTAGTGACCCAGTCAAATAGTG
Source organism: Zea luxurians (assembly GCA_029449295.1). Taxonomy (NCBI): domain Eukaryota; kingdom Viridiplantae; phylum Streptophyta; class Magnoliopsida; order Poales; family Poaceae; genus Zea; species Zea luxurians. The sequence goes on from JAOPSE010000009.1 coordinate 122,280,529, forward strand.
CAGGATTCTTCCCTAGTTATTCAAACCCCTGAGGGCTTCAGTGCAAAACCACCGCGCGGGCGCGCGCACGCGGGCACGTTTACCTATTCTTGGGCTGACATGGGCCAGTTTCGGCCTAGTACTATTCATGTTTTTCCCTTTTTCTTTTTCTGCCAGGATTAGAGAATTCATAGAAAATTGAAGAAAAATGCTAAAAATTCAAGACCAATTTTGCTAGGTTCCTAATTTTTGATAGTATTTAATAAAAATAGTAGCATGATTTTTAATCCAAATAGAAAATTATAGAGTATTTAAAATATCCAAAACTTATACTCCTAGAATTTTAGAAATTGATTAATAACTCCAAAAATCACTAAACTTTTTAGATAAGCTTTAAATATTATTTAGAAGCCTTGGGTAAACTTTGGCATGATTTGGTCAATGTTTGGTACCTAAACCCCAAAACCCTAATCTTCTAGTGATGCCTGCCCTAGGAACTTCAGTTCTGACTCTAAAAACCTTAGTTTCCTGGAGCCCCATGAAGAAAAATTGTATTCAAGACCTAAGTTAGTATACTTTTATTATCTTTGCATTTTCATAAGCATTACATGAGCATTCATGGCTATATAAGTGATATATAGGAAACGAAGAAGAAGTAGAAGTTGAAGAAGCAAGAGCTACACCACCACCACCTGAAGACCCACCAGCCGGGAACTTCTTTTATTTTGACATTTATGGAGCAGAGCCCGACTCCCCTATAACACAAAGCAAGCCCTAGTGCATTTGCCACCTTCTTGCTATTTTAAAATCTTTCTCACTTGCTTGATGCATTAGGTGATAGGAGTTGAGTGCTAAACAAATTGCTGCATTTTCCTTCCTTGAGAATTTGATTACCTCTCCTTGATCCCCTGTTTTATAAAAAGGTTTTTCTTATGCTTAGCCTTGCTCTAGAAAAACAAATGTTTTGTTTTGACAAAAGATGATGCTTCAAGTGGGTGGGATGTTTTCAAAATAAAACTTGATGGTGGATCCATCATGGCCGTGATGGGTTCAACATTGGAAAATGTGTACCTCTGCTAGGTACCAAACTTTGGGTTGAAAATAATAAAGCTGAGACCGGGCGGTTGACTTGCACGAGAAGGGAGTCTCGGTGTAGTGTCTCCGTCTGAGTCGATTAAGGACCTTGTCGATGTAGGCCTGCTGACCGAGGACCCTTTAACTGGTCACATGCCTCATCATGGGTAAGCTTTGCCTCGGACAGACTAATACCAGAATAAGATAACACGCAATGGGAGTGGAGGGATGGCGAGAGTAGCGTGTACCCTCCGTGGCAAGAGGCTGGGCGGTGGTGTATCTGTGCTCTCGGTTGGTGTGAACCTGATCTGGTCTTAAACCCCGGTGGCGAGTTGACATATGCAAGGGTTAAGTGCTACATATGTCGTGTGATTGGAGATCCTCAGCTGAGTATTAATCGATTCGGATCGCTGTTACTTCTCGGACATGAAGACTTGGTCACTAACTTACACGTAGCATTCCAGTGAATAAGAAGGGTTGATAAGTAATGGCTAGTATAGGCCAAGTGCTTGAACTAGGGTAGAAAGAACTCTAGATTCAGGTAATGACTTAACTTGCTAATAAAACTGGATTTTAAGGATCCACTATTAGCAAGCATTTTTGCAAACAGATTCTTGATTATTGATTAAACCTTACCTTGACTCCCTCAAGCCAGCATATCCTTGAGAGTCTTTTATTTTGACGGGTAAGACTTGCGAAAGTACACTTCGTACTCAGGGTTTTCGAACCCATGTTGTTGTAGGTGAGGAAGCAGCAAATTTTTGTTGCTTTTGTTCCAAGGTGGTGCCTAAGGAAGAAAACAAGGATTGAAGCTGCGGGAGGAAGTGTCCTCCTTTAAAAACTTTTTACTGTTAATCGGGAGGGGTTTTTGCCTCCCAGGGTTGTAATAATATTACTCCAGCACTCTTATATTTTACTGGTCTGTAATAATAATACTCTTTCCATACTTTAATATAAAATAAGTTGTTGTAACTGCTTCCGCATATTCGTACCTTCGATTTGTTGTAATATTTGCGTGACGGGTGAAACGCTCTTGGGAAAAGTAAGGAATACAGATACCGAATTTGTCAAGTGATCAGGTGCATCTACAGGGTTGTCCGAAGTCTGTTGGACAAGGACACTGTAGGTGGTCCTAATGACTTGGGAGGTTCTGTCACATTTGCAACTTTAGAAGGAAGTCCTTTTTTATTTAGTTTTACAACTTACTTAGTTCATGTTAAGACCATTCTTCTTATAATTTGATTCAAAGGGCAGGGGGAGGGGCTGGGGCATGGTTACGTACCGATTCCTTTAGGTAGACAATTGGGGTAGTTTGATCATAGAAAATCCTCAGTCTCCCAAGTAGCTTCTTCCTCTGAGTGATTGCTCCATTGGATCTTGTACATTTTGATCGACTTCGCACGAGTTGATCTTTCTTTGAAATCCAGGACCTTGGAAGGGTACTCTTTATATGATAGATCTGGGTCTATCTCCACTTCTGGTTCTGCTATAACCTCGGTCGGCAAACGGACACACTTCAATTGGGATACATGGAACACATTGTGGATGGCAGACATTTTCAGAGGTAGCTTCAATTTGTATGCCATGGGTCCACATGCTTCCACGATCTCATAAGGTCCAATGTAGTGAGGGGCTAACTTGCCTTTGATCTCAAACCTTTGCACTCCTTTGGTGGGTGATACTTTCAGATATACGAAATCTCCCACTTCAAACTGGAGGGGTTTTCTTCTCTTGTCATGGTAGCTCTTCTGCCTAGCCTGAGCAGCTTCTAGATTCTTCCTGATCAGTTTGACTTTCCTTTCGGCTTCAGTCACTAAGTCAGGTCCAAAAATTTCTTTCTCCAGGCTAAGACCAGTTAAGGGGTGTTCGACACCTTCTTCCATATAGGGCTTTGAAGGGTGCCATCTTTAGGCTGGATTGATAACTGTTGTTATAAGCAAACTCTGCCAAAGAGAGGTACTTATCCTAGTTCTTGCCGCAATCGATCGCACAAGCCCTTAACATATCTTCGAGAATTTGATTGACCCTTTCGGTCTGACCATCAGTCTGGGGGTGGTAAGCTGAACTTCTTATTAGTTTGGTTCCCAAGGACTCTTGCAATTGCTCCCAAAATCTAGCAACGAATTGGGCTCCTCGGTCAGAGACAATTGTCCGGGGTAACCCGTGCAAACACACGATTCGGTCAATATACAAGTCTGCATACTTCTGAGCCTTATCGGTGGTGTGCACTGGAAGAAAATGTGCCACTTTTGTCAATCGGTCCACAATGACCCAAATTGAATCATGATGCCGAGAGGTGTTGGGCAGACCCACAATGAAATCCATGCTGATGTCATCCCATTTCCATGAAGGTATTGATAGGGGTACAATGAAATAAAGTAAATGATGCCAACGACAATATTCCTACCTTGACAACTATGAACGAGAAAAATGAGTCACAGGGATATTTTGGAATGAAGAACAACTAAAGGAATAGAAAAATGTTTGGATACATGATTAGTCCACCTCAACCACAAGCAAAAGCCACGAAACACATGGATACCCAAACAGAAGAATCAAGTCAGGCTCAACTATATGAGATACAGACACCCAGTCAACCCTCACCCCTGTGGGACTAGCAAAGTTGACTCCCAAAGAACTTAAAGCAAGAGGTGCTTGTTACTACTGCAAAAATGAAGGACATATTATTCGCGAATGCCTCAAGAAGCGTATAGACCGACTATAGAAGAAAGCTGACAAGCATGACCTAAGCAATAATTCAGAAGACCAACCATTTTATAAGTATGATGGTGAAGGTCGCTTGATTAGTATACATTGCGGAGCAAAGAAGTAAGGAAGTTCCTTAATATTAGAAGAGTTCAATGAGAACTAAGAACCTACAAATAACCATGTATCTCCTTTGCTTTCATGCTAGCCTTCCTTAATCTCGAGGACGATATTCTTTTAAGAGGGGTAGGTTTATAACACTATAAAAATCATCAAATAAAAATAATACAATTAGCTTATTAATGGTATTTATGGTAATAAATTTTCTTTTAAATGTTTGTTATTTATTTACATTTGGAATGATTTTTGATTGCTCATAATTGATTTTGGATGTTGAAAAGCATTTCTTCTTAAATGGAAATCCAAATAAATAATATAATAATTATTAGTCCAAAAATAAATATTTTATTTATAAATAATTTTGGTTTAATTATTATGAATTTTAGGGTTATTTAAAAATATATTTCAGATTTAGAAAAGAGAAGAAAAAAGAAGAAAAGGAAAACTAAACCCTAACTGAACCCTAAAAGCCCATTAGGCCCAACAAGGGCAACCGCCACCGCCCTCTGCTCATCCTCCCTTTCTCTCCTTGCACAGCCGCCTTCGCCCCTCTTTTCTCCCCTCCCCTTCTCTCTCCTTCCCTCTCTCCTTCTTTCTCCCATGCACAGCCGCTAGGAGCAGCCGCCAGGAGGAAGCCGCCCGACGCGCCGCGAGCCCGCGCCCCTGTGCCACGCGAGCCCACGCCCCGACTGCCTGGACACGCCGTGCCCAGCCCCTGCACGCCAGCCTAGCACCCCTGCGCCCAACACCGACCCCGCGACCGAGCCCCGACCGCGCAGCTCCCACGACCGCGCTCGAAGCCCAAGCGAGACCCCGCCGTTCGTTTCTTCGTTAATGGAGTTGAATGCGTCCATTTCTCCCTCCCCCATTACTCTCCTCCATGAACCGACGCCATCAATGGCGCCTTGAAGCCTTGGCCATCGTTCTCCCCACCCCGGCCGACCCTTCCTCTCCCTCCCTCTCCTCTATAAAACCCCCGCCGAGCCCTTGCTCCTCCCTACATGAGCTCTCTTCCTCCTCGAGCTCCCTCTCTCTTTCTCACACTCCTCGTTCGACCACGCCGTCGCCGTCCGTGGAGACTCGCCGGAATTCGTGATCACTGTCCACGGAACCCCTGTACCGTTCCTTGCCCGCCAAGACCGTCGCCCCCCCCCCCCCCCCCGTCGAGCTCCCCCTGCACACGAGCAAGTCCAAGGTAGAAGAAGACGATTTTTCAGTTTAGTTCCTGTTTTGTAAATTGAATTAATTTTGATATTTTCAGTTTATAGATTGTGAAAAGAAATTCCGATGTATACGTGTAGCCAAAATCGAACCCCGCGACAATACTTTGAATATGTATGATTTTATAATTTTAAAAATGAATACCATCACTATTCACTACCGCGGTGATTTTCATACTAGAACACGTTTATAGATTTAATTTCGCTTTAGTGTGTGTGGAACGATAATTGTTAGTAATATTTTAAGTGTAAACTTATTGACATGAAGAAATAGAACAAATACTAGGCCACATATTTCCGATCAGATAAAAATATATATTTTACTATTCATAATAAATGTATTCATAAGTATAGCACTTAATTACTTAGAATAGTAAAATGTTTATTTATGCCATATAATAATCATGAATATGTTATTAAAAGTCCCATTTAGTAATTGACAATTAATTCTTAGTATATTAATATCAGAAGAATTATAAATAAACAATTTCTAGTTATATGTATAAATTCTATTGAGAAAAGAAAGGAGAAAACCGAAAGAGTAGAATTTATAATAATGTTAAAATGACTTAACTAGGCACTCATACTTTTCTAAGAAATTGATAGTATGTTGGTAAACATAGGTTTCTTACTAATGAAGTAGATAATTTATTTGTAATTTTAAAATGATCTTTTAATAGATATCATGTTTTTGATTAATTTAATAAGGTTCCTTATAGTTGTTTAAGTATAGCCGTATTAAATAGAAACTTAAAAGAATATGTAGACGATATGTTTCTTAATAAAAATAGAAGATAAATATATGTCCAATTAATAGATTATTTATATTTTTTTAATTAAAAGATAACAAGGGTCATTGCTTTTATAAACTAAAATGATAGTTTATACATAATTTCCTTTCTAATGAATTAGATCATTTGTTCCTACAATATAATTAAAGATAATTAATAGCTTAATTATCCTTTATCATAATTTATTAATCAAACATATAGTCAATTTGTTCTTAACTAGATTTATGGCATGATTAATGATTTCATAGAATTTAGTCCACATTATATACGAATCACTTAGCTTTTCCTAAAGGATAAAATAAAGTAATAAGAGTTTAAGTTTTTTTTATAACTTAAAATGTTACTTTATATATTGACTTCAAATATAATAATATAGGCTCTGTGTTTTCTAATAAAATTAAAAGATAGTTATTTGTTCATTATCTTTTGCATGAAAATCCACTTAAGGCCCACAACCTAACTCGTCTTAAATAGGTGATTAATAATATAATTATGATCTTTTCACATAAAAAGTTGTTTAAGCTATTTATGAGCTTTTTATAAAAGTAATGTTTAATAATGTGTTTCATAACTCATTAACCTTAGATATATATAACATATATCTTATCTAAAAAAGGTTAAAAAGGTTTAATATCGTTATAACGTGTTTTATCGTCTTATAAACCCTTAAGCTTAGACATATCACATATGACGTTTTATAAAAGATTAATTTGGTGAACCTAATATATGTATATTTTAATTAAGATATTTTTAAGCTCATGTCTTGTTTTATAAAGTATAAATCACTCATTTTTGAAAAGAATACCTTCTTATTACAACCATTACTTGTGATGTTTTTGAAAAACGAATGCTCTTTTCGTTAAGCTTTCTTTTAGCTTTACGTATGGTGAATGTTGTATGTTGTTGAGTGGTGTTTGTTTCTTCTTGTTTGTTTGTGTGATATTAAGTGGTTGATCTAGTAGTTAAGAATCAAGATCTATTCAGATCCGTGGAAGAAACTCAAGTTTTCAATAAGCAAGGCCAGTGGACTTCTCGCTCTGCATACTCTGTTTGATTCGAAACAATACATTTAATAAAGTTTATTCTTGGATATATATATATGCATAATTTGATGGGTTACCTATTTAGATACCCCTAACCTTTCCAACCTAATTACTCCTTGTTTAACCTGGGATTATGATCTAATCAAGTAGCTATGTTGTTGCTACAACTTTAAATTTATGCAGTCACTCCTGTTTATGATATTAATGTTCCAAATGGTAAGATTACATTATTGTTGTTAACCCGATGGTTAAACAAGATTATTGCATATTAATTGGAACATGGAGTGACCACCCGAGAAAACAGTGCTACCATAAGAACTATCATGGCTCTGGTATTGGCTAAATAACTAGGAAAGTCTTATGTTGGGAGCTGGTCGTGGTCGACCGGAACAGGGGCATCTGGCAAGCGCTTATAGTTCTGGCTCAGGCAGAGCTTTACCCTGCAGTCTGGACTATAAGTTGGTTACGTTAAGTGTGCTTTATGCAGTTTGACCATTTCCAGCATTTGCATAATGAGGACTCTAGGGAGAAGCCTCGTATTGAGACCCCAGCCATTCACCTCAGAAGTGAATACGGGTCTGGCTAACCCGAGCTAGAAGGGAATCGTGACTCATGGGTAAAGATGCGCCACCTCTACAGAGTGTAAAACTGAATATTAGTCACACTCACGGTTAAGAGCATCCTGGACTCCTCACATGATAATTGAACTTGAAGATGGAAATAAATCGCCGATGATCTGCCAATGGTTTGCTTAAGTGGTTTCACTTAAGTGTTTTTGATATACTCTTATACCTTTGTTTAATGGGAATACTTGGGATTCACACTTATTAGTAAGACAGGTGTTGTTAATAAAATGTTGACCAACTAAAATGCTTACCGCTCAACCTTAGCCTCACCTTGTTAAACTTGCATTAATTTTTCCCCCACTTGCTGAGCCCCAAACATAAGTGAGCTCACCCTTGCTTAAATTTTGATCAGAAGTTTGCAGATGAAGTTATGATGCTGAACTCCATGGATGTTAGTCTAGTGATACCCCCGGTCATCTTCCTGTGGATGGATGTCTATGTTTCGCTGTACTTTGATGAATAAAGGTTAAGACATTATGTCTGTTCGAAGTGTAATATGTTAATATAATCGTTATTTACGCTCTTATGCATTGTTCTTTTGATATATTACACTTGTGACGTCAACATATATGTGGAAATAGATCCTGGCACACATATGCTATGCACCCGGCTCTGCCCTTAGAAACGGGTGTGACAGAAGTGGTATCAAAGCAATATGACCGTAGGTCGCTAGATTAGTTAGAAATGGAAAGCTCAGTTAGTCGTTCAAAACTTGACTTAATTGCCTCCATAAAAACTTACTTTATATCAAACCTCGTCTCTTTTATCTTCAACCCTTCTTGTCTGATTCTTTGTCTATCAGATGGTTCTAATGAGAAGCATTGCAAGATGATCAAGCTAGGATTGCGGAACTTGAAGCGAAGTTTGCCAGAAGAAACCCTTTCGAAGCTATCGATGATGCCCTATTCTCTGTGTTATTCTCACTCCGCAAGAAGTTTTGTTATGGATCCCGTGGATCTATTATTTGACTTCTTGGTTAGGTTGATAGGATTGTTCTTTAGTATTAAGATTTTCGACTAGTTCGGTAAGGGCGATATTATATCATAGTGGTTTTCTAATCCCTAATATTGCTATATAACCCTTGACTTCTTATACTTTTGTTTTCTTGCCATTGTATTGCTATCCTTGCGTAATATCTACCTTGATATACTGAATTCTTTGTCTCCCTACTCCTACTTGATAATGCCTCTCTATTTTGTCTCCTTGATAATGCTTTCTCCCTAACCCACTTCATATCCATGGTTGTATCATTTATCCTCACTTTAATAGTTCATGGTTATCTTATTTCACTCTTGGCCACCAACAAATATGTGTTGTCTAACCCCTTGCTATTTCTTACTTGACTCCTTGACTTTATAATATCTTTCTTATTTCAAACCTAGTCTCACCTTTTGTTTTGGTTGATTGAGTAGAATTGGATTGTGTTCATGTTTGATTTGCTTCTTTGAAATGATTATTGGTGTATTGTGTGACTTTTGTCCACAATGGCATCAATTAGCTAGGAAAAACCTTAGATAGATGGGTTTTCTCGGCTCTCTATAATCTGTCTTTACTCAACCCTTTCATCCCTTCCATTCTTCCATACCCATACAGACAGACCTTGGAATGTCAACTACAAGTGATGTCACTAAGTGCAAAGAATGCGATGTGTTGGCAAGTTAAAACAACAGTATAAATAAAACAGCTGATGAACAGACATTCAAGGCACAAAAGGATGCACAACTAAACCAACAGACAAGTGACCTTGGAACATGTTGTTGTGAGTATTATAGAATTCCTTGTTGCCAAATCAATGCAAACAAAAGTGAAACTACAAAACAGAAGAACCAGATTTTATTTTCTAGCATACAAAGACAGATGTCTCCTCAAGAACAACTAATAGCATATTCTCTCATACCTAATGCACTGTCAGTTGATGAATTGCAAAGTATTCCAAAAAGGAAAAATCACAAGGATGCCCAGCCCCAAGAAGAAACATAGGAGTGTTACATTGATGGATGGACTATTACCTGTACAAAGTTTCAGCCTTGTCGTCGAAACAGGTCCAAGAAACAAAAAGGGAAACATGGAAAAAGTCAAGAAATAACTTCAAGAAAAGCTTGCTACCAATGTGGACGTGAAGGTCATTACATCTGTAACTGTCCTGAGAAGAGTTCACTATAGATCACCTCCGAGATGAAGCTATCTCAGTCTTCAGACATGGAATATGAGCAAAAATGCACAGAAACTTCTACCAACAACGTAAAGACAACTCCACCATGTAACTCATCAGGTCGTGCTTTGGCTGTGGTGATACCGGCCATCTTATTAATAGTTGTCCTAAGAAAGATGTGGAGACCAATAAGGTCCAAAAGAAAAGACAACACCCTCAAACTCATGCATCAACAAAGAATAAACAACGGAAAAAGTCCATAGGAAGGATAAGTTATGCAGTGACAGGAACCATTCCATATGATAATGCAGTAATTTTTGGAACACTAGTCATTCACACAACTACCGCCACCGTGTTGTATGACCCTCGTATAACACATTCTTTTATCAGTGCCCAGTTTGCAACAAAGTATGGTATCTTTAAGTGTCCCTTAAGATCAAGGATGATCATCAGTGCACCCGAAAGAAAAATGTTAGTAAACTACATATGTCCAAATGTAAGTGTTAAAATCAATGGGATAGATTTTATAGCCAATCCTATAGTGATAGAATCAATGAAAAATGATGTGATTCTTGGAAAGAATTGGCTACAAAGAACTAAGGCAGTAATCCAACATACTGAGAGAACCATGTGTTTGGAAACCCCATCTAGAGAAACAATAGTAGTTGAAGACAATCGACCTCCAGCTCTAATTGGTGCATCTAACAAGGAAGAATAATATATCATTTAGCTAGAAGAAGGAGTATGTCTCACGAAGAAAAAAATGTCAAGGTGTTGCTGAAAGTCGCCTAGAGGGGGGGGGGGTGAATAGGCAAATCTGAAATTTATAAAGTTTAAGAACAACTACAAGCCGGGGTTAGCGTTAGAAATATAATCGAGTTTGAAAGAGAGGGCGAAAAACAAATCACAAGCAAATAGCGAGAGTGACACGATGATTTGTTTTACCGAGGTTCGGTTCTTGCAAACCTACTCCCCGTTGAGGTGGTCACAAAAACCGGGTCTCTTTCAAGCCTTTCCCTCTCTCAAACGGTCACTTAGACCGAGTGAGCTTCTCTTCTCAATCAATTGGGACACTTAGTCCCCACAAGGACCACCACACAATTGGTGTCTCTTGCTTTGATTACAAAGAACTTGGAAACAAGAAATGGGGAAGAAGAAAAGCGATCCAAGCGCAAGAGCTCAAAAGAACACGGCAAAACTCTCTCTTCTAGTCACTATTGCTTTGAGTGGAATTGGGACTTGGAGAGATTTTGATTCACTCTATTTGTGTCTTGTATTGAATGCACTACCTCTTGTATTGAATGTGTTGGCTGAAAACTTGGATACCTTGATGTGTGGTGGTTGGGGGGTATTTATAGCCCCAACCACCAAAGTGGCCGTTGGGGAGGCTGTCTGTCGACGGGCGCACCGGACAGTCCGGTGTGCCACTGAACACTGTCTGGTGCGCCAGCCATTTCACCCAACCGTTAGGGTTGGACCATTGGAGCTCTGACATGTGAGGCCACCGGATAGTCCGGTGGTGCACCAGACAGACACTGTTCACTGCCCGATGCGCCTTCTAGCGCCTGCTCTGACTCTGCGCGCGCAGTCCGCACTGTTCATTGTTCACTGTACACTTTTGCAGTCGACCGTTGGCACTGTAACCGTTACTCCGCTTGGCACACCAGACAGTCTGGTGAATTATAGCGGAGAGGCAATCCCAGAAACCCGAAGGTGGCAAGTTCAGAGTTGATCTCCCTGGTGCACCGAACACTGTCCGGTGGCACACCGGACTGTCCGGTGCGCCAGACCAGGGCAGCCTTCGGTTGTCTTTTGCTCTTTTTATTTGAACCCTTTTTTTGGACTTTTTATTGGTTTGTGTTGAACCTTTGGCACCTGTAGAACTTGTAATCTAGAGCAAACTAGTTAGTCCAATTATTTGTGTTGGGCAATTCAACCACCAAAATCAATTAGGAAAAGGTTGTAGCCTATTTTCCTTTCAATCTCCCCCTTTTTGGTGATTGATGCCAACACAAACCAAAGCAAATATATAAGTGCAGAATTGAACTAGTTTGCATAAGGTAAGTACAAAGGTTACTTGGAATTAAACCAATTTATACATTCATAGGATATGCATGGATTGCTTTATTTATTTTAACATTTTGGACCACGCTTGCACCACTTGTTTTGTTTTTTGCAAATGTTTTGGAAATTCTTTTTCAAAGTCTTTTGCAAATAGTCAAAGGTATATGAATAAGATTTCGAGAAGCATTTTCAAGATTTGAAATTTTCTCCCCCTGTTTTAAATGCTTTTCCTTTGACTAAACAAAACTCCCCCTCAATGAAATTCTCCTCTTAGTGTTCAAGAGGGTTTTAGATATTAATTTTGAAAGAGGTCATACCAATTTGAAATTATATCAAAAATAAGATACCAATTGAAAAACTTCTTTAATACAAATTGAAAAGACTATGTTTTTTGAAATTGGTGGTGGTGCGGTCTTTTTGCTTTGGGCTAATACTTTCTCCCCCTTTGGCATGAATCGCCAAAAACGGATACTTGTGAGTGAAATATAAGCCCTTTTACTTTCTCTCCCCCTTTGGCAAACAATATATGAGTGAAGATTATACCAAATTGGAGAGCGGTGCGGAGTGACGATGAAGGATGAATAATTCGATGGAGTGGAGTGGAAGCGTTGTCTTCGCCGAAGACTCCATTTCCCTTTCAATCTATGACTTAGCATAATATACTTAAAAACCACATTAGTCATAGCACATGAAAGAGATGTGATCAAAGGTATAAATGAGCTATGTGTGCAAGGAATCAATCAAAGTTCCTAGAGTTAAGAATGTTTAGCTCATGCCTAAGTTTGGTAAAGGTTTTCTCATCTAATGGCTTGGTAAAGATATCAGCTAATTGTTCTTTGGTGCTCACATAGGCTATCTCGATATCCCCCCTTTGTTGGTGATCCCTCAAAAAGTGATACTGAATGGCTATGTGCTTAGTGCGGCTGTGCTCAACGGGATTATCCGCCATGCGGATTGCACTCTCATTATCACATAGGAGAGGAACTTTGGTTAAATTATAACCATAGTCTCTAAGGGTTTGCCTCATCCAAAGCAATTGCGCGCAACAATGGCCTACGACAATGTACTCGGCTTCGGCGGTAGAAAGAGCTACGGAGTTTTGTTTCTTTGAAGCCCAAGACACCAGGGATCTTCCCAAGAACTGACATGTCCGTGATGTGCTCTTTCTATCAATCTTACATCCTGCCCAATCAGCATCAGAATATCCAATTAAATCAAAAGTGGATCCCTTGGGGTACCAAAGGCCATACTTAGGTGTATGAACTAAATATCTCAAGATTCGTTTTACGGCCCTAAGGTGAACTTCCTTAGGATCGGCTTGGAATCTTGCACATATGCATACGGAAAGCATAATATTCGGTCGAGATGCACATAAATAGAGTAGAGATACTATCATCGACCGGTATACCTTTTGATCTACATATTTACCTCTCGTGTCGAGGTCAAGATGCCCATTGGTTCCCATGGGTGTCTTGATGGGCTTGGCATCCTTCATTCCAAACTTGGTGAGAATGTCTTGAGTGTACTTTGTTTGGCTAATGAAGGTGCCCTCTTGGAGTTGCTTCACTTGAAATCCTAAAAAATACTTCAACTCCCCCATCATAGACATCTCGAATTTTTGTACCATTATCCTACTAAACTCTTCACAAGTAGATTTGTTAGTAGACCCAAATATAATATCATCAACATAAATTTGGCATACAAACAAAACATTTGCAATAGTTTTAGTAAAGAGAGTAGGATCGGCTTTTCCGACTTTGAAGCCATTAGCAATAAGAAAATCTCTTAGGCATTCATACCATGCTCTTGGGGCTTGTTTGAGCCCATAAAGCTCCTTAGAGAGTTTATAAACATGGTTAGGGTACTCACTATCTTCAAAGCCGGGAGGTTGCTCAACATAGACTTCTTCCTTGATTGGTCCATTGAGGAAGGCACTTTTCACGTCCATTTGGTAAAGCTTAAAGCCATGATAAGTAGCATAGGCAAGTAATATACGAATTGACTCAATCCTAGCTACGGGTGCATAGGTTTCACCGAAATCCAAACCTTCGACTTGTGAATATCCCTTGGCCACAAGTCGGGCTTTATTCCGTGTCACCACACCATGCTCATCTTGCTTGTTGCGGAAGACCCATTTGGTTCCTAGAACATTTTGGTTAGGACATGGAACAAGATGCCATACCTCATTCCTTGTGAAGTTGTTGAGTTCCTCTTGCATTGCCAACCCCCAATCTGAATCCCTTAATGCGTCTTCCACCCTGTATGGCTCAATAGAAGACACAAAGGAATAATGTTCACAAAAATGAGCAACACGAGATCGAGTGGTTACCCCCTTATGTATATCGCCGAGGATGGAGTTCACGGGGTGATCTCGTTGTATTGCATGGTGGACTCTTGGGTGTGGCGGTCTTGGACCCTCATCATCTTCCTTGTCTTGATCATTAGCATCTCCCCCTTGATCATTGTCCTCCTCTTGAGGTGGCTCATCTTGATCTTCATTTTCATCATCTTGAGCTTGATCCTCATCTTAAGTTGGTGGAGATGCTTGCATGGAGGAAGATGGTTGATCTTGTGCTTGTGGAGGCTCTTCGGATTCTTTAGGACACACATCCCCAATGAACATGTTCCTTAGCGTGACGTATGGAGCCTCTTCATCATCTAGCTCATCAAGATCAACTTGCTCTACTTGAGAGCCGTTAATCTCATCAAACATAATGTCACAAGAAACTTCAACTAGTCCAATGGACTTGTTAAAGACTTTATATGTCCTTGTGTTTGAATCATATCCTAGTGAAAAGCCTTCTACAGCCTCAGGAGCAAATTTATATTTTCTATCTCTTTTAACAAGAATAAAGCATTTGCTACCAAAGACTCTAAAATATAAAACATTGGGCTTTTTACCGGTTAGGAGTTCATATGATGTCTTCTTGAGGATCCGGTGAAGGTAGACACGGTTGATGGCGTAGCAAGCGGTGTTGACTGCTTCCGCCCAAAACCGGTCCGAAGTTTTGTACTCATCAAGCATGGTCTTCGTCATGTCAAGTAGAGTTCTATTCTTCCTCTCCACTACACCATTTTGTTGTGGTGTGTAGGGAGAAGAGAACTCATGCTTGATGCCCTCGTCCTCAAGAAAACCTTCAATTTGAGAGTTCTTGAACTCCGTCCCATTGTCGCTTCTAATCTTTTTGATCCTTAAGCCGAACTCATTTTGAGCCCGTCTCAAGAATCCTTTTAAGGTCTCTTAGGTTTGAGATTTTTCCTGCAAAAAGAACACCCAAGTGAAGCGAGAATAATCATCCACAATAACAAGACAATACTTACTCCTGCCGATGCTTATGTAAGCGATCGGGCCGAATAGATCCATGTGGAGTAGCTCAAACGGCCTGTCGGTCGTCATGATGTTCTTGTGTGGATGATGAACACCAACTTGCTTCCCTGCTTGACATGCGCTACAAACTCAGTCTTTCTCAAAATGAACATTTGTTAGTCCCAAAATGTGCTCTCCCTTTAGAAGCTTATGAAGATTCTTCATCCCAACATGGGCTAGTCGGCGATGACAAAGCCAACCCATGTTAGTCTTAGCAATTAAGCAAGTGTCGAGTTCATCTCTATTAAAATCAACTAAGTATAGCTGACCCTCTAACACTCCCTTAAATGCTACTGAATCATCACTTCTTCTAAAGACAGTAACACCTATATCTGTAAAAAGACAATTGTAGCCCATATTGCGAAATTGAGAAACAAAAAGCAAATTGTAATCTAAAGAACCTACAAGAAAAACATTGGAAATAGAATGGTCAGGAGATATAGCAATTTTACCAAGTCCTTTGACCAAACCTTGATTTCCATCCCCGAATGTGATAGCTCTTTGGGGATCATGGTTTTTTCGTAGGAGGAGAACATTCTTTTCTCCCCAGTCATGTGGTTTGTGCACCCGCTATCAATTATCTAACTTTAGCCTCCGGATGCATAAACCTACAAAACAAATTTAGGCCTTGTTCTTAGGTACCCAAACGGTCTTGGGTCCTTTGACATTAGAAACAAGCACCTTGGGTACCCAAACACAAGTCTTTGAGCCCTTGTGTTTGGCCCCAACATATTTGGCAACTACTTTGCCTGATTTGTTAGTTAAAACATATGATGCATAAAAAGTCTTAAATGAAATGTTATGATCATTTGATGCAATAGGAGATTTCTTTTTAGGCATTTTAACATGGGTAGAACACCTAGAGCTAGAAACCTCATTCTTATAAATAAAAGCATGGTGAGAAACAGAATGAGTCTTCTTAGCATGAATTCTCCTAATCTTATCCTCAGGATAACCAGTAGGATATAAAATATAGCCCTCGTTATCCTAAGGCATGGGAGCCTTGCCTTTAACAAAATTAGACAATCTTTTAGGGGCATTGAGTTTGACATTGCCTCCCTGTTGGAAGCCAATGCCATCCTTAATGCCAGGGCGTCTCCCACTATAAAGCATACTATGAGCAAATTTAAAATTTTCATTTTCTAATTCATGCTCGGCAATTTTATCATCTAATTTTGCTATATGATCATTTTGTTGTTTAATCATAGCAATGTGATCATGGATAGCATCAATATTAACATCTCTACATCTAGTGCAAATAGAGACATGACTAATAGTAGATGTAGAGGGTTTGCAAGCAATTAATTCATCAAGCTTAGCATGTAAAATAGCATTCTCATCTCTAAGATTGGAAATAGAAATATTGCAAACATTTAAATTTTTAGCCTTAGCAATTAATTTTT
Source organism: Zea luxurians (assembly GCA_029449295.1). Lineage (NCBI taxonomy): Eukaryota > Viridiplantae > Streptophyta > Magnoliopsida > Poales > Poaceae > Zea > Zea luxurians. The sequence goes on from JAOPSE010000009.1 coordinate 122,297,074, forward strand.
CATTCTCAATTTTAAGGCTAGAGAGTGATGCATTCAACTTGTCAATCTTAGTAATCAACCTAGCATTATCATTTCTAAGACTAACAATTGAATCATCACAAACATCTAACTTTTCAACCTTAGCAATTAATTGGGCATTTTCATTTCTAAGGTTTGAGATAACATCATGGCAAGTGCTTAGCTCACTAGTCAATTTTTCACACTTTTCTACTTCCTGAGCAAAAGCATTTTTAACCTTAACATACTTCTTATTTTCTTTAATTAGGAAGTCCTCTTGACTATCCAAGAGTTCATCCTTCTCATGAATAGCTCCTATTAATTCATTTAATTTTTCCTTTTGTTGCATGTTGAGGTTGGCAAAAAGAGCAAGCAAATTATCCTCATCATCACTAGAGTTATCTTCATCACTAGATGTTGCATATTTAATGAAGGCTCTAGATTTTACCTTCTTTTTGCCATCCTTTGCCATGAGGCATTTGTGGCTGATGTTGGGGAAGAGAAGACCCCTGTTGACGGTGATGTTGGCGGCGTCCTCGTCGGAGGAGGAGTCGGTGGAGCTCTCATCGGAGTCCCACTCCCGACAAACATGGGCATCTGTAATACTTCTTCTTCTCCTTCCTTCTTCCCTTCTTGTCGTCGCCCCTGTCACTATCACATGATAATGGACATTTAGCAATGAAATGACCGGGCTTACCACACTTGTAGCAAACTTTCTTGGAACGGGGCTTGTAATCTCTCCCCTTCCTTTGCTTGAGGATTTGGCGAAAGCTTTTTGATGATTAAAGCCATCTCCTCATTGTCATGCTTGGAGGCGTCGATGGGAAGCCTACTCGATGTAGACTCTTCCTTCTTTTCCTCCGTCGCTTTTAAGGCGACGGGTTGCACCTCGGGTGTGGAGGTGGCGCCTAGCTCGATGATTTGTTTGGAGCCTTTGATCATTAACTCAAAGCTCACAAACTTTCCTATCACTTCCTCGGGAGACATTAGTTTATATCTAGGATCACCACGAATTAATTGAACTTGTGTAGGGTTGAGAAAAATGAGTGCTCTAAGAATAACCTTGACCATTTCATGGTCATCCCATTTGGTGCTCCCGAGTTGCGCACTTGGTTCACCAAGGTCTTGAGACGGTTGTACATGGCTTGTGGCTCCTCCCCTTGGTTGAGCATGAATTGACCGAGCTCCCCCTCGATCGTTTCCATCTTGGTGATCTTGGTCACCTTATCTCCTTCGTGCGCGGTCTTTAGTACGTCCCAAATCTCTTTGGCACTTTTCAACCCGTGCACCTTATTATACTCCTATCGACTTAGATAGGTGAGGAGTATAGTAGTTGCTTGGGAGTTGAAGTGTTGGATTTGGGCAACTTCGTCCACATCATAATCTTCATCCCCTACGGATGGTACCTGTGCTCCAAATTCAACAATGTCCCATATGCTTGTGTGGAGTGAGGTTAGGTGATATTTCATCATTTCACTCAACCTAGAATAATCTTCACCATTAAAAGTCGGTGGTTTGCCTAATGGGACGGAAAGTAAAGGTGTATGTTTAGAAATGCGAGGGTAGCGTAGGGGGATCTTACTAAACTTCTTGCGCTCATGGCGCTTAGAAGTGACGGACGGCGTGTCGGAGCCGGAGGTAGAAGGCGACGAAGAATCGGTCTCGTAGTAGACCACTTTCTTCATTTTCTTCTTCTTGTCATCACTCCGGTGCGACTTGACGTGGGGAGGTGATTCCTCCCTCTTCTTGTTTCCAGACTCTCTCGATGGAGCTTTCCCGTGGCTTGTGGCGGGCTTCTCGCCGGTCACCATCTCCTTCTTGGCGTGAGCTCCCGACATCACTTCGAGCTGTTAGGCTCTAATGAAGTACCAGGCTCTGATACCAATTGAAAGTTACCTAGAGGGGGTGAATAGGCAAATCTGAAATTTATAAAGTTTAAGCACAACTACAAGCCGGGGTTAGCGTTAGAAATATAATCGAGTCCGAAAGAGAGGGCAAAAAACAAATCACAAGCAAATAGCGAGAGTGACACGATGATTTGTTTTACCGAGGTTCGGTTCTTGCAAACCTACTCCCCGTTGAGGTGGTCACAAAGACCGGGTCTCTTTCAACCCTTTCCCTCTCTCAAATGATCACTTAGACCGAGTGAGCTTCTCTTCTCAATCAATTGGGACACTTAGTCCCCACAAGGACCACCACACAATTGGTGTCTCTTGCTTTGATTACAAAGAACTTGGAAATAAGAAATGGGGAAGAAGAAAAGCGATCCAAGCGCAAGAGCTCAAAAGAACACGACAAAACTCTCTCTTCTAGTCACTATTGCTTTGAGTGGAATTGGGAAATGGAGAGATTTTGATTCACTCTATTTGTGTCTTGTATTGAATGCACTAGCTCTTGTATTAAATGTGTTGGCTGAAAACTTGGATGCCTTGAAGTGTGGTGGTTGGGGGGTATTTATAGCCCCAACCACCAAAGTGGCCGTTGGGGAGGCTGTCTGTCGACGGGCGCACCCGACAGTCTGGTGCGCCACTGGACAGTGTTCGATGCGCCAGCCATGTCACCCAACCGTTAGGGTTCGACCATTGGAGCTCTGACATGTGGGGCCACCGGACAGTCCGGTGGTGCACCGGACAGACACTGTTCACTGTCCGGTGCGCCTTCTAGCGCCTGCTCTGACTCTGCGCGCGCAGTCCGCACTGTTCATTGTTCACTGTACACTTTTGCAGTCGACCGTTGGCGCTGTAGCCGTTACTCCGCTTGGCACACCGGACAGTCCGGTGAATTATAGCGGAGAGGCAATCCCAGAAACTCGAAGGTGGCAAGTTCGGAGTTGATCTCCCTGGTGCACCGGACACTGTCCGGTGGCACACTGGACAGTCCGGTGCGCCAGACCATGGCAGCCTTCGGTTGTCTTTTGCTCTTTTTATTTGAACCCTTTTTTGGACTTTTTATTGGTTTGTGTTGAACCTTTGGCACCTATAGAACTTATAATCTAGAGCAAACTAGTTAGTCCAATTATTTGTGTTGGGCAATTCAACCACCAAAATCAATTAGGAAAAGTTTTAGCCTATCTCCCTTTTAGTTGCCCCTTTCAAGATTTGTATTTGTGCTTAGTGATATATGAATAAATTTGGAGAATCTTTCGCACCTATTGTGTTTTGCCTCTTTATAAATAGAATAAAGTGTGGTGTCATCTGCTATATGCAAACAATGTGATGTTCTATTCTAGTTGCCCTAAAGTCCCGCTCAAGTCTTTCTCTCAATTTGTGCTCAAAGAAATAATGTTGGATTAGAAAGATGATTTGGATATCATGTTTTGAAATCTATAAGATTCAAAAGATCTTTGTTAAGGATTATAACACTTGTACACTCTTGTAGTATGATGAAGTTAGGCGGAATCGGAAAATCATCCTTAACTAATCTTATCTTGGAAATCAAAAGGTTGTGTTTGCCCTTTGTCTTCATGTCATACAGGCCTTTTATGCAGTCTGTCTCACTAAACTCTTTTACCCTCTGACTAGATGATGAACCCCAATGGAAATAAAGTAAATGATGCCAACGACAATATTCCTACCTTAACAACTATGAACGAGAAAAATGAGTCACAGAGATATTTTGGAATGAAGAACAACAAAAGGAATAGAAAAATGTTTGGATACATGATTAGTCCACCTCAACCACAAGCAACAGCCACGAAACACATGGATACCCAAACAGAAGAATCAAGTTAGGCTCAGCTATATGAGATACAGACACCTAGTCAACCCTCACCCCCTGTTGAACTAGCAAAGTTGACTGCCAAAGAACTCAAAGCAAGAGGTGCTTGCTACTACTGCAAAAATGAAGGACATATTATTCGCGAATGCCCTAAGAAGCGTCTAGACCGACTAGAGAAGAAAGTTGACAAGAATGACCTAAGCAATAATTCAGAAGACCAACCATTTTATAAGTATGATGATGAAGGTCGCTTGATTAGTATAAATTGCAAAGCAAAGAAGTAAGGAAGTTCCTTAATATTAGAAGAGTTGAATGAGAAGTAAGAATCTACAAATAACCTTGTATCTCCTTTGCTTTCGTGCTAGCCTTCCTTAATCTCGAGGACGAGATTCTTTTAAGAGGGGTAAGTTTGTAACACTATAAAAATCATCAAATAAAAATAATACAGTTAGCTTATTAATGGTATTTATGGTAATAAATTTTCTTTTAAGTGTTTGTTATTTATTTACATTTGGAATGATTTTTGATTGCTCATAATTGATTTTGGATGTTGAATAGTATTTCTTCTTAAATGGAAATCCAAATAAATAATATAATAATTATTAGTCCAAAAATAAATATTTTATCTATAAATAATTTTGGTTTAATTATTATAAATTTTAGGGTTATTTAAAAATATATTTCAAATTTAGGAAAGGGAAGAAAAAAAGAAGAAAAGGAAAACTAAACCCTAACTAAACCATAAAAGCCCATTAGGCCCAACAAGGGCAACCGCCGCCGCCCTCTGCTCATCCTCCCTTCTCTCCTTGCACAGCCGCCGCCGCCCCTCTGTTCTCCCCTCCCCTTCTATCTCCTTCCCTCTCTCCTGCTTTCTCCCATGCGCAGCCACTAGGAGCAGCCGCCAGGAGGAAGCCGCCCGACGTGCCGCGACCCTGCGCCCCGACTGCCTCGACACGCCGCGCCCAGCCCCTGCACGCCAGTCGAGCGCCCCTGCGCCCAACACCGACCCCACAGCCGAGCCCCGACCGCGCAGCTCCCACACCCTCGCCCGAGGCCCAAGCGACCCCGCCGTCCGTTTCTTCGTTAATGGAGTTCAATACGTCTGTTTCTCCCTCCCCCATTACTCTCCTCCATGAACCGATACCATCAATGGCGCCTTGAAGCCTTAGCCGCCGTTCTACCTGCCCCGGCCGACCCTTCCTCTTCCTCCCTCTCCTCTATAAAAACCTCCACCGAGCACTTGCTCCTCCCTACACGAGCTCTCTTCCTCCCCGAGCTCCCTCTCTCTTTCTCACACTCCTTGTTCGTCCACGCCTTCGCCGTCCGTCCCGCCGTCCGTGGAGACTCACTGGAATTTGTGCTCACCGTCCACGGAACCCATGTACCGTTCCTTGCCCGCCAAGACCGTCGACCCCCCCCCCCCCCCCCCCCCCCCCCGTCGAGCTCCCCCTGCACACGAGCAAGTCCAAGGTAGAAGAAGATGATTTTTTAGTTTAGTCCCTGTTTTGTAAATTGAATTAATTTTGGGATTTTCAGTTTATAGATTGTGAAAAGAAATTCCGATGTATACGTGTAGCCAAAATCGAACCCCGCGACAATACTTTGAATATGTATGATTTTATAATTTTAAAAATGAATACCGTCACTATTCACTACCGCGGTGATTTTCATACTAGAACATGTTTATAGATTTAATTTCGCTTTAGTGTGTGTGGAACGATAATTGTTAGTAATATTTTAAGTGTAAACTTATTGACATGAAGAAATAGAAGAAATACTAGGCCACGTATTTCCGGTCAGATAAAAATATATATTTTAATATTCATAATAAATGTATTCATAAGTATAGCACTTAATTACTTAGAATAGTAAAATGCTTATTTATGTCACATAATAACTATGAATATGTTATTAAAAGTCCCATTTAGTAATTTACAATTAATTCTTAGTATATTAATGTCAGAAGATTATAAATCAACAATTTCTAGTTATACGTATAAATTCTATTTAGAAAAGAAAGGAGAAAACCGAAAGAGTAGAATTTATAATAATGTTAAAATGACTTAACAAAGCACCCATACTTTTCTAATAAAGAAATTGTTATTATGTTGGTAAACATAGGTTTCTTACTAATGAAATAGATAATTTGTTTCTAATTTTAAAATGATCTTTTTAATAGATATCATGTTTTTGATTTAATAAGGTTCGTTATAGATGTTTAAGTATAGCCGTATTAAATAGAAACTTAAAAGAATATGTAGAAGATATATTTCTTAATAAAAATAGAAGATAAATATGTGTCCAATTAATAGATTATTTATATTTTCTTAATTAAAAGATAACAAGGGTCATTTCTTTTATAAACTAAAATGATAGTTTATACATAATTTCCTTTCTAATGAATTAGATCATTTGTTCCTACAATAGAATTAAAGATAATTAATAGATTAATTATCCTTTATCATAATTTATTAATCAAACATATAGTCAATTTGTTCTTAACTAGATTTATGGCATGATTAATGATTTCATAGAATTTAGTCCACATTATATACGAATCACTTAGCTTTTCCTAAAGGATAAAATAAAGTAATAAGAGTTTAAGTTCTTTTATAACTTAAAATATTACTTTATATATTGACTTCAAATATAATAATATAGGCTATGTGTTTTCTAATTAAATTAAAAGATAGTTATTTGTTCATTATCTTTTGCATGAAAATCCACTTAAGGCCCATAGCCTAACTCGTCTTAAATAGGTGACTAATAATATAATTATGATCTTTTCACATAAAAAGTTGTTTAAGCTATTTATGAGCTTTTTATAAAAGTAATGTTTAATAATGTGTTTCATAACTCATTAACCTTAGATATATATAACATATATCTTTTCTAAAAAAAGGTTAAAAAGGTTTAATATCGTTATAACGTGTTTTATCGTCTTATAAACCCTTAATCTTAGACATATCACATATGACGTTTTATAAAAGGTTAATTTGGTGAACCTAATATCTGTATATTTTAATTAAGATATTTTTAAGATCATATCTTGTTTTATAAAGTATAGATCACTCATTTTTGAAAAGAATACCTTCTTATTACAACCATTACTTGCGATGTTTTTGAAAAATGAATGCTCTTTTCGTTAGGCTTTCTTTTAGCTTTACGTATGGTGAATGTTGCATGTTATTGAGTGGTGTTTGTTTCTTCTTGTTTGTTTGTGTGATATTCAGTGGTTGATCTAGTAGTTAAGAATCATGATCTATTCAGATCCGTGGAAGAAACTCAAGTTTTCAATAAGCAAGGCAAGTGGACTTCTCCCTCTGCATACTCTATTTGATCCCAAACAATACATTTAATAAAGTTTATTCTTGAATATATATATATGCATAATTTGATGGGTTACCTATTTAGATACCCCTAACCTTTCCAACCTAATTACTCCTTGTTTAACCTGGGATTATGATCTAATCAAGTAGCTATGTTATTGCTACAACTATAAATTTATGCAGTCACTCCTGTTTATGATATTAATGTTCCAAATGGTAAGATTACATTATTGTTGTTAACCCGATGGTTAAACAAGATTATTTCATATTAATTGGAACATGGAGTGATCACCCAGGAAAAAAGTGCTACCATGAGAACTATCATGGCTCTGGTCTTGGCTAAATAACTAGGGAAGTCTTATGTTGGGTGCTGGTCGTGGTCGACCGGAACGGGGGCATCTGGCAAGCGCATATAGTTTCGGCTCAGGCAGATTGGATACAGGCATAGTTCCCAAAGCTTTACCCTGCAGTCTAGACTATAAGTTGGTTACGCTAGGTGTGCTTTATGCAGTTTGACCATTTCCAGCATTTGTGTAATGAGGATTCTAGGGAGAAGCCTCATAGTGAGACCCTAGCCATTCACCTCAGAAGTGAATACGGGTCAGGCTAACCTGAGCTAGAAGAGAATTGCGACTCATGGGTAAAGATGCGCCACCTCTGCAGAGTGTAAAACTGATATATCAGCTGTGCTCACGGTTAAGAGCAGCCTGGACTCCTCACATGATAATTGAACTTGAAGATGGAAATAAATCGAGATCCGATGATCTGCCAATGGTTTGCTTAAGTGGTTTCACTTAAGTGTTTTTGATATACTCTTATACCTTTGTTTAATGGGAATACTTGGGATTCACACTTATTAGTAAGACAGGTGATGTTAATAAAATGTCGACCAACTAAAATGCTTACTGCTCAACCTTAGCCTCACCTTGTTAAACTTGCATTAATTTTCCCCCACTTGCTGAGCCCCAACCATAAGTGAGCTCACCCTTGCTTAAATTTTGATCGGAGGTTTGCAGATGAAGTTATGATGCTGAGCTCCATGGATGCTAGTCTAGTGATACCTCCGGTTATCTTCTTGTGGATGGATGTCCATGTTTCGCTGTACTTTGATGAATAAAGGTTAAGACATTATGTCTGTTCATAGTGTAATATGTTAATATAATTGTTATTTACGCTCTTATGCATTGTTCTTTTGATATATTACACTTGCGACGTCAACATATGTGTGGAAATAGATCCTGGCACACATATGCTATGCACCTGTCTCTACCCTTAGAAACGGGTGTGACACATTTCGATACATAATGAGATATTTCCCTCTTCATTCTGGTCCACCAATACAAGGGCTTTAGATCATGGTACATCTTGGTGCTTCCCGGATGCATGGAGAATTTGGAGAGATGGGCCTCATCCAAGATTTTCTTCTTGAGGTCCTTATTTGTAGGAACCACCAATCTATCGTCAAACCACAATATCCCCTTGCTGTCTTGGCGAAAACACTTATACTTTTCCACCTTCTGATGAAGATTCTCCTTGATGATTTATATTCCCTTGTCACCAGGGATGAAAATGGTTTCAGAATTTTTTCGGTATTCCAGAAACCGATTTCGAAATTTTTCGATCGGATTCCCCGGTAACGGTATTTTTCGGAAACGGAATCGATTTTCGGAATTTCCTATCGGAATCGGCATCGGAATCGGCGTGGTGTTTTACCGACCGTTTCCTTCGGTTACCGGTTTTTTGTCGGAAATTACCGGAATTGTGTCTCGAAATTTTTTTGGAATTTTCAAGCATGTGGTTTTTTCGAATCGCCTATATGTCTCTGGATAAGGATTACTTATTTTTGTATTTTTTGGATGCCTTAAGCTTTTTTTGGGATAGATGGTGTTGGAAGGCAGTTGAGATTAACGATTTGGTCTCTCGAACGAATCCATCCTTTTCTATGCACATGTTATGTATTAGTAATACATAATGATAGAGAGCTAACAGTCTGTTTTTTCCACACATTAGATTTTAGGGTTTTCCTGTGAGGCTGTGAAAAACTCTTTATGTGAGGAAAAATATTTCATGAGTAAGCATGCCATGTCAGCTAAATCGAGTGGATATTGTGAATTGTGAACTTTGAGTCTGTGAACTTGTGATCTTTATGAACTTTTAATACTGTGAACTTGTTATATTGTGAACTTGTGATCTTTGTGAACTTGTTATATTGTGAACTTGTTATATCATGAATTGTGAACTTGTGGTCTTTGTGATCTTTTGTCAACTTTGTTGTATTGTGAAGTTTGATATGTTTACCGATCGTATTTTAGATTTCGACCGTTACCGGTGTATTTTCTGGACCGAACTTTCATTTTCGATGTTTCCGAAATACTGATATCGTTTTCGTTTCCAGAGTTACCATTTTCGATTTTGTTTCCGATAAAAAAATATGAAAACGGTAATTGTTTTAGCGTTTACCGACCGTTTCCGATTGTTTTCATCCCTACTTGTCACTGAGCTGGGCCATAATTATCAGATCTTGCAAGGTTAGCTCAATGGAGATGTGAGACAAGGTACCAGAAGGAATTACTTCGATCTTCATCTTGTCAATTCATCACACAGGGTATTGATGCGAGAATCCATCATCACACAGTTGCATTGTGACTTCTGACTCAGGGCATCAGCTACCACATTGGCTTTCCTCGGGTGGTAGTGTACTTCCAAGTCGTAGTCCTTGGTCAGTTCTAGCCATCTTCTCTGCCTCATGTTGAGATCCGCCTGAGTAAAGATGTACTTGAGGCTCTTATGATCTGTATAGATGTTGCAGTGGGTTCCCATCAAGTAGTGCCTCCACATTTTCAATGCATGAACCACGGCTGCCAACTCTAAATCGTGAGTGGGGTAATTATGCTCATGAGGCCTGAGTGCTCTTGATGCGTAGGCAATGACTCGGTTGTCTTGCATCAAAACACAACCCAGTCCAGTGCTAGAGGCATCACAATACACATCAAATGGCTTGTTGTTGTCGGGTTGCGCTAACACGGGTGCTGTGGTCAGATGTTGCCACAAGGTGTGGAAAGCATCTTCGCACTTCTGACCCCATTCAAACTTGGCTCCCTTCTTCAACAATTAAGTCATGGGCTTCGCAATTCGAGAGAAGTCTAGAATGAATCTTCGATAATAACCGGCCAATCCCAGAAAACTTCGAATCTGATGGACAGTTGTTGGTGGCTTCCAATTCATCTCCTCTTGCACTTTATCTAGATCAACAGCTATTCCTTCTTGAGAGATAGTGTGACCCAAGAATTTGATTTCTTTTAGCCAAAAATCACATTTAGATAGTTTGGCATAAAGACGGTGCTCTCTCAGACGTTGGAGTACTACATGCAAATGACCGGCATGCTCCTCTTCATTCCTTGAGTACACCAAGATATCATCGATGAAAACCACCACGAATTTATCCAGTTCAGGCATGAAGATTTAATTCATAAGATACATGAAGTATGCTGGCAAATTTGTTAACCCAAACGACATCACCAAGTACTCATACAGTCCGTATATGGTTGAGAAGGCAGTCTTTGGAATATGACTTGCTTGTATCTTGATCTGATGATAGCCGGAGCAAAGGTCTATTTTGGAAAACACTTTGGCTCCAACCAATTGATCGAAAAGAACATCAATACGAGGCAAAGGATACTTGTTTTTGATGGTCACCGCATTGAGTGGGCGGTAACCTATACACAATCTCAAGCTTTCATCATTCTTCTTCACGAACAAGGCTAGATATCCCCAAGGTTAATTACTTGGGCGGATGAAACCCTTGTCCAACAACTCTTGCAGTTGTTTCTTCAATTCTGCCGATTCAGCGGGTAGCATCCGGTAAGGCCTCTTGGAAATAGGTGTCGCTCCCGGTTGCAACTCGATGGCGAATTCAATATCCTGGTCTGGTGGCATTCCTGGCAACTCATCGGGAAAAACATCTGCATACTCACAGACCACTGTAATTTTCTTCAAGGGTAACTCTATTATAGCAAAACACAATCGAGTGGGTTCTTGGCTGGGAAGATACAATGTAAGGCCTTCGAAGGTAAGACAACAGATTTCCAAAGCTCTGGCAGCTACATCCAACACCACCTGGTGTTGAGTCATCCAGTCAGCTCCGAGAATGATATCAATGCTCTCTAATCCCAAAATCAGGAGTGTGGTTTTGAAGATTTTACTTCCTAGTGAGATAGGCACATTTCGATTTAATTGGTTTGTTGCAATTTTGCCCCCAGGTGTTGCTATCATGAAAGAGCCTTTTGTATGATAGAAAGGCAGTTGGCATTTAACGCTAAACTTCTGGCTAATGAAGCTATGTGATGCACCAGAATCAAATAGAATTAATGCAGGTTGATTAAAAACTGAAAAGATACTAGTTATGACGGGGGCTCCTTCAGGTAGCTCCTCCAGAGTAGTGAAGTTGAGCTTCCCTTGTCTGACTTGCACCTTCTGCTTTCTCCCTCTGTCTTGATTTGGTGCTGGCACCTACCTCGGCTGATTTCTTGGGCAATTCTTAGCATAATGGCCCACATCGCCACATGTGAAGCACTTGTTTCCATTTCCCTGGCAAAACTGCTGCTGCTGCTGGGGTTGATTGTTCCTTGGGGAGGGAGCTAGAAAACGGTTGGGTGCTTGCTGCTACTGTGGCAGCCTGATAACCCATCTTCCTGCCTGCTGCTGAAATCCTCTGCTCTGATTGTTGGAGACAATCCTGAACCTCTAGGTGGAGCTGAGGGTCCTGACATTGGTGCTTTCCTCTTTTTCTCTGCCCGGTGAGCTACAATAGTCTTCCTATGATATGGCCAGGTTGACCAACTCATTAAAGCTATCAGCCTGAACAGTGTTGAGACGCTCAGGCAACTTGGTGTTGAGACCTCTACGGAAACGGTCTCTCTTCTTCTCATCAGAATCTGCGTGATAACCCGCATACTGGCACATGTCGTTGAAGGCCTGGGCATACTGTAGCATAGTGCGAGTTCCCTGAATTAAAGCCAGAAACTCATTTAGCTTGCGATCCAGAATCCCTGCTGGAATGTGGTGTCCCCTGAAAGCAGTCTTGAACTCCTCCCATGTCACTTCACGATCAGTCGGTAACATAGCGTGGAAATGGTCCCACCATGTCCGAGCAGGTCCACGAAGCTGCTGCGCAGCGAAGCGAGTCTTGGTGTCATCAGGGCAAGCTCCCGTGAGGAGGGGAAACTTGGACTCCATGACCCGTAGCCACACATAAGCGTCAAGCGGATCCTCTGCCTTGGTGAACAGGGGCGGCTGCGTGCTCAGAAACTCTTGATAGGTTGCCGCGGCTGGAGGACACTGCGGCTGGCCTCCACCATACTGTTGAGGGTGGGGCTGGCGCTGCAATAGCTGCCGCAGAATCTCATTCTACTGAGCCATCAGCTCTTGCACCGTGGGAGCTAGAGGAGGTGGCGGGGGAACTTGCTCGTTCTGCCCGCGACGCTGCCTAGCTGCCATCTAAAAACAGAGATTGTCGCCATTGTTATCCCAATTCACGATTCCGAACAATATTCTTTATATCATACGGAAAGGAAATGTCATAACATAACACCAAATCGGACGAGGATAACATGATTGCATTCACTTCATTACTCACAAAGTCTCCCTGGGTTACATCAATTTAGGGGAAAGTACCCATAAGCCTAGTCCAAAATCTGATGCCAACTAAGCTCGCGTGAGTTTCTATTCTCCTAATGCGTCAAGCTAACCCATCAACCCTGAGTGGTAGAAGCGATACGGGATGCGGGTGAAGGGGGCATCACAGAGGGAGTCGCATTGGTACCAGGGGCTGGTTCTAACTCCTTGGGAGCCTCCTCTCCCTCGCTTTCGGCCTCATTTGCCTCAATATTCTAGTGGTGCATCGCCAGGTGGTCGTTAGCTTCCTCAAGCTCCTCCTGCACATTACAGAGCTGGTTCTCCAGGACATCAATGGTGTTGTCCCGGATGTCCACCTGCTGCTCTAGGGTGGTGATGCGCTGGCTCAACTGTTCCACCTGTAGGTCCTTCTCCACCAATTCTGAAGACAAGTTGACCATGAAGTCCTCTCGGCTGTCGACGGTGAGCTTAGTGGTCTGAGCAAGGTTAGTGAGGTGTGCCATGGCGTCGCTTTGCAGGGCCTCAAGGCGGTATAGTGCGCTCATGCACTAAACAGTGATCCTCCCAACTTGGTCGGGATGCATGGCCCACACGTCATTCACATGGCTCACACGATTGCACCACATGGGGTCATCCTTCTTCTCGGCGGGGAAGAGTCCCAGTGGGTGCATTACCATCTCCAAGGGATGGTAGCCACAGAAAGTCGTCAGGGTCTTCATAGCTGCAGCCTCGGTGGTGTCGTCCGACCTGAATCCAATAGTCTCGGAGTCAAGGGAATGCCAACCAGGCTATAGGGGGTGAGCCTCCAAAGTCAGCCAGACTCGGCAACGTGGCACTTGATGCTCCTCGTACAGCTGCACCGTGTACAAAGTGGTGTAGGGTAACCGGCAGAGCTGAACACCTCCCAAAAGATGGAAGGGAAACCCTCATGGGAAAGAAAATCGGAACTAAAACGAGTGTCTCCTCTGGTGGCGGGGGTGGGTGAAGTCATCTGTGGAAGAGGATTAGACGTAAACGTTACGGTAGTGAAAAGGAAAAACATGTGCCCGGGTTGTTTAAAAGAGGTGGGGTAGATTTGATTTTTACTCCCTATGTTATTTATTATTAACCCTATTGGCTACATTCATGCTTAGATGCATCTTTCCCTTAATTTCTAATCCTTTCATGTTTTATAATGCATGCATGCTGAAAAGAACGTCTCCTCACCGATCAGAAGGGTGCTTTTAGGGCAGCCTTACCATTCAAAAATTGGCCCATATGGCCTACTTAATTAGCCACCTATTTTTCCGCACTATTCCTAAGGCCTTTCATCCTAGGTCTAGCGTTCTAGTCCTAACTATTCCAATACTGGTTTCTAAGCAAATTTTTATTTTTTTGAAAAGTTGGTATTCAAGACTTATTGATTTCTTTATGGTGGTATTCGCTCCAATAACAGCTGTGGCGAAACCGTTCGAATTATCCCAGCTTAAGTGCCCAAGTCACGCCTTAGAGACAGCAACACACTTAAATCAGAATAACCCATCAGTCCCTCAGATCTAGTCTAATGAAGCCACTTCCCCGGGATCGAATACCACTAGCTCACTTAAAGGTGAGTCACAGAGAGAATACAATAAAACATGAAACCACAAATTAAGTACTGGAGTTATTACATGAATCAGAGTTTTAGATAAAAGGGAACAAGTTCATAAGTAAAATGTAGCGGATAATCAATAACGTCGAAAGCTGAGGAATAGGGCAAGGCCTAGCCCACTACTCCTGCTCCTCTCCTACCGGAGCAGCATCCCACTCGACCGTCCAACACGGTGGCAGGATGGAAGGCCAAGTCACACCATCAACCATGTCCTATTGCGTATCTGCAAAAATTGTGCCACAAGCAAGGCTGAGTATACCAATACTCAGCTAGACTTACCCGGTGTGAGGAGTCTACTCCTCTACCTCTAGACCATGCAGTTGTTTGGCTGAGGGGTTTGGTTTGCCAAAAGCACTAGCTAAGTCTAAAATCAAGTTTTAGTTTTTCCAATTCTAGCATCATTAATTTAGCTAGGTGTGCTCCTTTCTAAACATACATGGTAACAATCATTTAGCACAATCAACAAGTTATCTCAAGTAAAACATCGTTCCACTTTTTACTCAATGCAGTACAAGGGGTCAAGCAGTCTCATTAGCTGCGAGAAGCAGACAATTCGAATCAAGTTTTAACCTAGCAAGGTAAACCTAAACACACAACATGTAGGAGCACTCCGTCACCACACATATCAACCGTCCCCATCGATCCCCCATTCGCGGCCAAGCCTCACCACCTTGGCATACAATGCTCCACTGACCCCGGCTACCGCCGTGTAGTGGCCGCACTTGTACCCACCATATTTGAAATGGGAGACCACGTCTCAGGACAAGTGAGGAGGAAAGTCCGCGCCCGGCTTCACTCAGGTACTAGACTTACCGATTACCATATTTCTTGACATGTGTTTAGTACGTTCAAACGCTTGATACAGGTATCCGCACGTTAATCCTTATTCCAGTTTCGTCTCGTAGACAACGCATCCCCATGGATCCGTGTCCACAGACCATCATCATGTTGTTATCAAAATGGATACAACCAATTCCTGACCTCGCGGAGTGCTAGAAAAATCACTCGACTTCTACTGAGATCCCTGATTAGCAAAGAAGCTACTCGACCTAGCATACTAGTATCCATCTCAAAAGGAATCCTGAGTTCATGCAACTAGGGTTTCAGGCAACTCCTACCCTTAAGTGCACGGTACAAGCCTACAAACATTAAGTGTAGTAAAATAGCATATATAACGGTTATGCATAAAACCGGGGCTTGCCTTCAAATGCTGGGGCTGCGGGGAGATCCTCTGTTGCAGGCTCAGGAGCTGGCTCCTAGACTTCCTCGTGGACAGCTCCTTGCTCAGGAATGAGCACATACTCTCCGTAAGTGAGGTTGCAATCTAATGGATGCAATGAGTGAGATATATGCATGCCATGATATGCAATGTGGTAGTAATAAAAATGATTAAAAGGATAAGGTAAAGTTTAATCTTACTATGAGATTTCTAGTGGTATACTTAGCCATTTTAGGGTCAAGTATGGTTAAGTTAAAGGGTCAGATTATTTTAGTGCCCCACTAATTTCCTTTTAGTGTCTTAGTGAAAGATTATCATGATCCTTGCTGAATTCATTGGGGTGAGATTCATAATTCTTACTAATTCTCTCTTTTTCCCTTTTTCTATTATGCTCTTTAAAGTGGGTTTGAACTACAACCTAGCTCTATAAATGTCCAAAAATTCTGCAACAATTACAGTAGTTTCGCACTGGTGTATAATTCTCAATCTCAAAAATTGAGGCCTAAAATATTAAGGTAAACTCTGTGCAAAATTATTAAGTTTTAGGGTAGAATTATTCCCTAGCTTTAAAGTGGGTTTGAACTACAACTCTCTTCTAATAGTGAATTATTCCCTAAGGCTTATTTTTGCTGGCATTTAGGTCCTATAAAATGATTTTGTACCAGGTTTTAGCCACTGATACCTATTGGTCATTTTACAGTGATTTTCTAAAATTCTTGGCCATAGGGGTGCTTTCTACTACCACTATACTTGAAAATGTCAAATAACAGATTTCCAATTTTTCCTATCTTTTTCTTTGTGCAAGAGAAATTGTTCTAGAATTTGGTAGCTTTTTGCTTAGGGGAAAGGGTGGTAGAAATTCTTGGAATATATGGCCTTTTCCATGGGGTAGGGGGTAATGTGTGTTACCTTGTATTTTTACCTGAGTTTTATATTTTTCTCTGGTGGTTTACCTCATAAGTAATTGGGTAAAATTTGTTTGCCCATTGTTTCACAATTTTAGGCTTTCTCATGATTTAATTAAAACATGGGTCAAATCCAAATTTTAATTGTTCAACTCACTTATTGTGATGGATTGGGGTGTTTCTTATTTTTGGAGTGGTGTTCTAGCAGTTAGGAGTCTACTGAAATTTTCTTACCATTTTTGCAATGGTCCTTATATTTTTAATTATGGCTTTTCTTGATTTCTTAATGCCTAATAAAATATTTAACCATGGATTAGCTCTGGAGTAGGGTTCTCTTCATTTTTCCTATGTTCTTTATCACTTAGGTGTTCTAGGAACAATATGTTCATCCTCTCGATATTATTTTTCATCACCTTTCTTATTTTTCTAAGATTTGGGTAGGAATAGTTTTTAATGGACATTCTTGGGTTATTCTTATATACTGGGGTGTCTAGTATTTTTAAACAGTGTGTATGTTGGGTATGTATCCCTACAAATTTTCTTCAGCCTAGTATAGAAGTATTTCTATTTTTCTCTATATAAGGTTTGGACAGCTACCTTATTTAATTCAAAACTCTAAAAATTAGTATAGAAAACATGGGGTTCAGTATTTTTGTCTGACAGTTCATAATGTTTGGAATCTAGCAAAATTCATTTGACTAATTTTGGATGAGTATTTCTCAAGTTATGCATTTAACAGATTTACTGCTGATTTAAAGAATTTGAAATTCGAATTGAAAAGGAAAATCTACTTTGCTTTGGGGTCCCTTGCATTTTCTTCCTGGTTTCCTTACAAACAAGCCCTCGGGTTCCTATTGTACTAAGTCTCTGACAGCACAGAAAACCCTCTGGGGTAACCCTAAATCTAACCTGCGGTCCTTCCCCTATTTGAACAGTACCCGCGGCAGAGGAAAGGGCGGAGGGGCTTACCGGCAGTGAGATAGCTCCGGTGAGGCATCCAGGGAAGTCAGGGAGGTTACGGCGGTCACGTCGAGGTATGGGTCGGTGTCAGAGGTGGTCAGAGTCGGCCGGTCCACGTGCGCAGGCGGGGGAGTTCGTCGGCGGTGAGTATTCTGGCCTGCTCACGACGAGATAGTCCAATTGGTTGGCTTGGGAGGCTTGACCAGGTGACACAGAGGCAGTACACACGAGGAAATGGAGAATGGCGTAGAGACTTGCCCGGTTTACGTTTGCCGGTGAGCGGAAGAAGATCGGCAAGGTGATTCGGTTCCTCCGGTGAGGCTCTGCCGGGTCTGAGGGCTTGGGGAGCTTCACGGGTCTCTGGTGAAGCTAGCCGAGCCGGTATCGCATATTAGGGATGGCTGGGGTGAGCTGGCCATGGTGGCCGAAGCTCGGGTGGCATGGTGGGCGGTGGCGCGTCGTGCTCAGGGGAAAGTCCGGCGAACTAGGGCTTGGGCAGGACTGTGAGCGTGCGGGGAGTACGGTCGAGGCCTTGGGGCTGCTTTAGAGGCACAACACGGGCGAGGGCGCTGGGTTGGGCGTCGCTCAGCGTGGGCGCTATGTCGGGTGTCCTGGGCATGCTCTGGCGCGTCAGCAAGGGTCGAACAAGTGGACATTCGCTTCTGCTCTTGTTCAAACGCCTATAGGGCGCATATCTTCGCGAATTTGGGCAAGATCACCATGTAGGATTTGTTCCCCCGACTGGGTTCTGTCATTTGTGTGTGGAAGTCATGTGATTTTGGGCTATGGACAAGGAGTTGTCGCGTCGCCAAAATGCCAGTGTCTCACGGCCGAGTCCCGAGGAAATCTGCGCCAAGATCATGCCAAACGTTTGAGAAAATTTCTCAAGCTTCGCGAGGGTGTGTTCAAGGTAGTTTGGCGCCACTTTGATATTTGGACTTTGTGGATTCAAGTTTTGAAAAATAGAGAACACAACTGATCTTTGAGAAGGGGTCAAAATTCAGATTCTGAATTTCTGAAATTTTTCCTAGAGGCTTCACTTCATGGGCTGTTTTGGGGATTTTGGAAAATTCAAATGTCCAATCTTCCTTACTACATTTTGTAGTTTATTTTACGCACTAAAACTTTGTTAATTTGTCCTTATTAAGATTTCGTATCTTTCCCAAGTCTTTTCTCTAGTTTCTCCTTTGTGCTCAAATGGCCAATTTGAGTGGTGTTAGGGTTTTGGATGTTTTTCTCACATAAGGTGCATGATGTGCTTAGTGTATGTTTCTTGAGCTGAAAAAGATTTGTTTAGGCTTTTAATCCTTTAAGTTTGGTGTTTCTTGCATCATTAGAGCCACATGTGATAATGATCACAAGTTGGCGTACTGGGAAACCCTAAGTAACACTGGGGTGTTACAGGTTAAGCCCTAGAGTTACCTGGAAATTAGAGAAAATGGACTTGAAAATGGGCTGTCAGTCAATTGTCTGTTTGAAATTCAGACTCACACTGACATTGGATCAACTTTAGGATCAAATAGCGCCCAATCCAGTGAATGTTTGATCAAGATCTTTATAACAAAATCAAAGCTAGTATGTAGAGCAACAACTTTGATACATACAGATTGGTAGCTTCCCACATGAAAATTTGAGAAAGAAGCTCCTTAACTTGCTCTGTCAGGCACACTGAATGATGTTTCCATGGTACAATAACCTGAGAAGATCAGGTGCAGTGAATCTCGCCGCCGGTGAATCCACGCCGCGATCCACGCCGGCGTTGGGATTCGTGCTCTGTGGCGCATGGATAACGGGTTGCGGTAAAAGATCTCGGCGTTGGGATGAGCTTGGGCACTGTTGCTGCTCAGTTCGTCGTACCCACTTGCGCAGCAACATGGCTGGACGATCATCACCGTAGTGGCGCTGTTCTCCGCGATTGTGCCATGCCGTGACCCTTTCACCATGTAGCTATAACCGTGGCAAGCCTGGAATTACTGTCCTTGAGCCGTTGTACCAGCAAATGCCACGATGAGCTCGTCCTGTGGAATATCCCACCGCCACCGTGACCGTCTTCAGCCCAAATTGGCGAAGCACGTTGCCGGTTCCTTTAAATTGAGCACTACCCTCGCTCCGCCTCTTTATTACGCGCTCATACCACCCGCAGTTTGCCTCTGCCGTGCACCATAGCCCACAGTCACCGAATTTCCCCCAAATTGGGTCACTTGCGCCGCCGTGAGGCATCCTGCCATGTTCAGCCATTTCTAGGTCCGTTCACCCCCCTCCGTTCCGTGTTTTAGCATCCTTGACTGTTAACGTTGCTCATCGGCCAACCAATTGAGCGCTACCCCGTTTAGGCATCAAGAACATCATCTTGCCACTGCGGAACACCTCCGAGCGCACACTCACATCGACCCGCTCTTCCACCCCCGTTCTGTCCAAATACATGTGTGTACCGAACCTCTGGTGAATCAGTGAAACTCACCCAGCTTCAATTTAGGCGCTACTGCGTATGGTTGCTCAGAACACACTCACCAGAGCCCTTGCGCCTCAGTGACCGTGAAGAAGCATCGATTAAGGTCGAACCCATCCAATTGAGTGAGGGATTTTGCTCTGGTAGACTTGCACACTATGTCCGTATGCTTGTTGCCTCCTGTACGGGTCACCGTCGCCGTGGAATCGTGACTCCGGCCATGTGCTCGACGCGGTTCCGTCGTGGACCAAAAGCCGTAAAGAAAGAGAAGTGCAAGGGGTTTTACGCAACTATGAGTGAAACAAATGAATAGTGTCGTGGGCTCTTTACGGGTTATTTAAATAGCCAGGGGCCTCTGCGCAAGTTCGCCATCACGGACGCGGGCGCGGGCGCGCGCGTATTCCCCTGTTCGTGGGCTGGCTTGGGCCAGAATTGGCCCAACACTATTCACGATTTCTCTTTTTCTTTTTACTGGCAGATTAAGAATTATGTAGAAAATAGTAGAAAATGATAAAATTATGGGACAAATTTTGCTAGACTCCTAAAATCATCTAGTATTTAATAAAAATAATTCCAAGATTTTTATCCCAAACCTAGAATTATGTACCCTTTAATGGTGTTCAAACCAAGCCTTTTAGAATTTTAGAAAAAGTTAGTAGCTCCAAAAATGGTAAAACTTTTTGGGAAAGCTTAGTATGATGATTCAAAACCTTGGGTGAAATTTGAAATGATTTGGACATTGTTTGGTCACAAACCCAATAACTAGCCTCCTAGAGTTAATTTACTTAACACTAATAGAATACCAACTTAAGAAGCCCTAGTGATTAGTTTGTACCATGAAGGAAAGTTGTTGTAACGCCCTAAATTTGGGGGTAGAATTTTTTCTTCTTTTCTCTCACCAAATTCAGGCGTTACTCTTTCCTTTTCCCTTTTCTCCTCGCTAAGCCTTGATCTTTTCCAAAGTTATAGCGGGTTTTGGCTTTAGATCTCGTGTAAAGCAAAACCCTAAAATGCTTTATTTTGTTTGCCGCATCATGCCGGACTATGCACCCTTTTTGTTTGTGGTTAGGTGAATTGGAGAATTAGGCATATAAGAAATAGGGGATATAGAAAATGGAAAATAGGAAAAAGAAAAACCTTTTCTTTTTCTCTCTCTCCCGTTCTCCCCTTTTGGCCCAACCGCCTCCCCCCCCTTCGGCCAGCCCAGCTGGCGGCCCAGCCGCCCCCCCTTCCCCCCTTTCCCCCCCGTCGTGGGCCGTTTCGGCTGGCCCAGCCGCGCCCGCCCCCTCCCCCTTTGGGCCCAAGCGGGCCAGCCGCCCCCCTCTCCCTTTTCTTTTTCCAAAATTTCCCTCCCCGCGGGCCCCGCCCGTCATCCCCTCTCCCTCTCTCCCTCTCCCTAACCCTAACTGCCGCCCTCCCCTAGCGCCACCGCCGCCGTCGCCCCTCCCTAGCGCCGCCGCCGCGCCGCCCCGCCTCGGTGAGGCCCTCCCTCCCCCTTCCCTCTCCTCCCTCCCCTTCCTCCTCCTTCCCCCTCTCGTCGGCGCCCTCCCCCGCGCCGTGGGCGCGCTCGCCCCGGCCCCGAGCTCGCCGGCCGCGCCCGCCCTCGCCCGGCCGCCCCCGGCTCGGCTCCCCCCGGCCCGGCCGCCCCCAACCCCGGCCGCGCTCGCTCGGCCGCCCTGCGGTCGCCCCTCGACCGCCCTCAGCTGGCCCCGCCACACCCGGCCCCGGCTCGGCCGCCCTCCGGCGAGCCGCCCCGCCCCGACCCCGTCCTCGCCCGCCCGGCCGCCCGGCTTGGCGCCCCTGCTCGCCGCTCCCCAGCGCGCCACCCCGCCCCCACGCCGGCCCCGCCGCACCCTGGCTCGGCCGCCCTCAGGCGAGCCGCCCCGCCCCGCCCCGTGCCCGGCTCGGTCACCCTCGGCCCCCTCGTCCCCGACCTCGGCCGGCCCCGCCTCGCCGCGCCCCGGCTCGGCCGTCCCCGCGCCGCCCCGCCCTACCATGCCCCGTGCTCGGCCGCCCCTCCGGCGAGCCCGCCCTGCCCCGGTTCAGCCGCCCCCGCCCCGTCCCGGCCCCGGCCGTCCCGACCATGGCGGCTCGACGCGCTCCCCTGCCCGCGACGTCGCCGTCGCCCGTGTTCGCCCGCCCGCCCCGGCGTGCCTTGCTCATGTCGTGATGGCCCCGGCGCGGCCTCGAGCTCGGCCCAGCATGCCTTTGGCACGCGGCCTCGAGCTCGGCCAGCGCACAGCCCCGACGCGTGCGCGACTCGTTCGCGGCACGTTAAGCGTGGCTTTGCGCGTGCGCGTGTTCACGCAGCGTTTTGGCATAGCTCGTCGTGCTCGCGACGCGACGCATAGCGCCCTGTCGCGTTCGCGACACGATCGTCTACCCCCTAGCCACCCGTCTACCCCCCCCCCCCCCCCCGTGTATTCCGTGCGTAGCAAATCGTGTTATGTAATTAATAAATGGAAAACTCAATTTGGAATTCGATTACATTAGTTAATTCATATAGTTAATCGTCTATCTCGTTTAATGTTAATCTACTTAAAGTGGTCACGCTTACATTAGTGCATGTAGCTAATCCTTATTATTGAGGCTAAGCAGAACTAGAGCACGTAACGTTTAGTTATTCGTGTACCCGTAGTGCGTCTCGGGCATAAGCTTTAACCCTCGCAAGACCCTTCCCCGCCCCTTTCTAACCATGGTAAATTCATTATCGTATGTGATATTCTATGGATATTTACTTTATTTGTTCTCTTGCATGGTGTACTATTTGTTTCCTAATTTCAATGGACGGATGTATGTATGTTTGCAACCGCATAGAGAACGATCCGGTTGAAGAGCCCGAGGAACTCACAGGAGAAGCCCCTGAGCAGCAGTCGGTTGGTGGAGGCAAGTGTCCCTTGACCTATCTCTGTCCTATTCATTCTTTAATTCACCTCCCGCATTACACATTTATACTTAAGGATTGACTAGTTTTTGTTATCCATGTCCTTGTTTACCTATTTGGGTCGGATTATTATTGTTTAGCTTTATGATATTGCTCAACTCTAATCAATGAACATGATGAGATCATATATGATACGCTGTTTTCCCTTCTCTTATTATGATGTTGTACTTGTGGCCTTTAAGGGGGCTCGAGCGGTTTCTCGAGTGCCTCTCCGTAAGGACCTGTTCTATGGATGACCGCCCGGGAAAACAGTGCAACCATGAGGGTGGAGTGGGACGCCCTTAGCTGAGTAATTAGAGGATCCGGGGTGTAGTTCGCTTCGCCGTCGTGCCGTCAATGGGGCTCGGTGTATGCGGCTCGCTCTGCCAGGGTTGATTTGTCCCTTGGGGAGGAGTGCGGTACATTTAGGAAACCTAACGGGCGGCTACAGCCTCGGGGAATCTTTGTAAAGGCTACGTAGTGAAACCCTGCCTATTCACCTTGGTAGTGTTTAAGGGTTTGACCGGCCCGAGGCAAGAGGGAATCACGGCTTGTGGGTAAAGTGCACAACCTCTGCAGAGTGTTTGAAAACTGATATATCAGCCGTGCTCGCGGTTATGAGCGGCCAAGGGAGCTCCAATGATTAGCGGTACTTGATCAGAGACATTTTGGTTTACAGGTGGCAATGAGACTGATGGTTTTGGTTATGTCTATGGTGCTGGTAAGTGGTATTCTTTCCGTTTGGAAAGGGTACATCGGGCTAATAACTTGGGTTAATGTTAAAACCTGACTTTCTACTAGTAAATAAAAATCTGACCAACTAAAAGCAACTGCTTGACTTACCCCACATAAAGCTAGTCCACTACAGCCAAACAGGATACTTGCTGAGTATGTTGATGTGTACTCACCCTTGCTCTACACACCAAACCCCCCCCCCCCAGGTTGTTAGCATGGCAACCACTGCTCAGGAGAAGATGAAGTCGTGGAAGGAGACTTCCAGGAGTTCCAAGACTACGACGAGTTCTAGGTGTGGGTTAGCGGCAACCCCCAGTCGGCTGCCTGTGAAGGCCACGTTTATCTACGTTTCTTTTCCGCACTTTGATTATTGTAAAGACTATGTGGATGTCTCAGACACATGATGTAATCGACTATTATTTCCCTTTTTAATACTATTTGAGCAATGTGTGATGATGTCCATGTTATGTAACTGTTGTGTACGTGAATTGCTGATCCTGGCACGTACATGGTTCGCATTCGGTTTGCCTTCTAAAACCGGTTGTGACATAAGCTGGTATCAAAGCCGTGCTGACTGTAGGCCCGCTAACCTAGAGTAGAATGGTCGTTCTAAGGACTATAGACCTCTGTCCCTGCCTTGACTTTGATATCCCTTCAAAAGTTGGTCATATCGACCAAAACCTATGTTCTACTGTATATTATACCTTGCTGAAAATTATGTTTTATTCTAATCCTTCATTTATTTATGATTCATTATTTGCTGGTCATATTAATTCTGTTCTCACTCTTTTGCTTGCGGTGTCTTTTGTAGATGGCTCATCTTAGACACACTGCACGAAAGTCCATCATCCCCTTCTTACCCTCCCGCCTTGCTGAGCGTCCGCTTCGCCGTCCCGTGGCCGGACAGTCCAGCCACTTGGAGAGACTGCACCACCGCCTGCATGAGGAGCAGGAACGTCGACGACAGGAGCAGTAGGGCTCTTCTTTCTCGCTCCAGTAGGAGATAGAGTCTGTGAGGAGCTGCTCTCCTGTGCTTCCCCTGGAGGCGCCCCCTGCACCACCACTGGGCGCCCCAGCCTGTGGAGTAGCTACTGGGGGAGACCCAGACGACGGAGGTGGTGACGACAGCTTGAGCCACGACACCGACTTCCCTGCTGACCAGGAGCCGGAACGATGGGTTGCTCGACCCATCACTCGCGACGCTGCTCGCGGGTGTCACTTCCACGATGCGCTCGACACCCTGCTACGTCGGGCACTTAACTGGCGTACATGGTCCATCGAGTATCGCTGTGTGGTCTACCAGCATAGTCGCGGGGTCTACCTGGACCGCTGGGAGGCAACCTGCTTGGTGCGCCGTTCGGAGAACAGTCTCCAGGGTGCTGAGGTTTGCTCAGAGCACTATTCCATCTCTGAGCGGGACTCAGCTGAGGCGGCCATGCAAGATGCTGCACGGCGTGCGCTTTCGCACTACTGCTCGGTTCTCGGTGGGGTAGCTGACGGTCTCGACCTGAAGTATTACCCCCGCCGTCCATCTGGCAGCACAGGAGGCGTGATTGTTTCACCTGTCGGTGAGGACAATCCTAGGTTGAGCAGCACAGTCAACCTAGCCGCCGTGCTAAACACGGAGCTGGACCATGCACTAGATGAGCTGAGTAGGGCTCGTGCTGAGATCGCCCTGCTGCGGGCTGAGCGCGCGGAACGTCGTCACTTGGATGATGGTTCCCCCGCTCCCGTCGGGACTCAGCACCCGTACCGCTCACCTCGGCGTGGACACCAGCCTTATGGCAATCCCAACTGCAAGACCAAGATAAATTTAGAACCTTAGGTCGTTAGAGTCGGATCTTGTAATTAATACGAAGATATATATATATATAGAAGCTACAGTCTTAGCGTTAGTCTTGCTTTTAGTTAGTCTTAGTTAGACAGGGTAGTTTGCTATATCCTGTGCATTTATGTTTGTCATGATGAACTACGTTTGGTTTGGATCTTTGTAATGACTGTCACCAGAGTGTGGGTATCCCCTGCATTTTGGTTCACCTGTTATGTTAATGGAGTTAGTTATATAGTTGGGAAATCTTTTATTCCACTTTCCTCTTTATCTGAGAAGCTGTGTTGGTCTGTGTTGGAGATCAGTGAAGATGGTCATCTGTTCAGTGCTGTTGAAGAATTCTATACTCTTTTCTTATGCTGCAAGATTTGCCAAATCAGTTCTGATGTGTGGGTGCATTCTGCAGATGTCAGAGAACAATCGGTCAGGAGGAGGTCAGTTTTAGAGGCAGAATCAGCAAGCACCCCGTCTTCCTGCCCCAGCCAACCAGCAGAACAGTCAGGCAGCACCAGCTCAGGTTGGAAAGAGAGCATGTTTCCACTGTGGAGAGCAAGGCCATTGGGTGATGCAATGTCCGAAGAAGGCAGCCCAGCAGCAGTCAGGCCCCAATGCCCCAGCAAAGCAGAATGTGTCTCAGCCTGGAGCAGGCAACTGCTCTCAGCCGCGCTATAATCATGGGAGACTGAATCACTTGGAGGCTGAAGCAGTTCAGGAGACCCCCGGCATGATAGTAGGTACGTTCCCAGTCGACTCTCACATTGCAGAGGTGTTATTTGATACTGGAGCAACGCATTCTTTCATTACTGCATCATGGGTAAAAGCACATAATCTTCCAATTACTACCATGTCAACCCCCATTCAAATTGACTCAGCCGGTGGTAGAATTTGAATTGATAGCATATGTTTGAATGTATGTGTGGAAATAAGGGCGATAGTGTTTCCCGCTAACCTCATAGTAATGGGTACTCAGGGAATAGATGTCATCCTAGGAATGAATTGGCTAGATAAGTATCAGGCAGTTATCAGTTGTGATAAGAGGACAATCAAGTTGGTGTCCCCCCCTAGGAGAGGAAGTGGTGACCGAGTTAGTCCCGCCTAAGCCAAAGAAAGGAAGTTGTTATCAAATGGCCGTTGATAGCAGTGAAGCAGACCCAATTGAGAGTATCAAGGTTGTGTCCGAGTTCCCAGATGTGTTTCCAAAGGACTTACCGGGTATGCCGCCAGAGCGGAAAGTTGAGTTTGCCATAGAGCTTCTTCCTGGAACCGCCCCTATCTTTAAGAGAGCTTACAGGATATCTGGGCCAGAGTTAGTTGAACTTAAGAAGCAGATCGATGAGTTGTCAGAGAAAGGTTACATCTGGCCAAGCACCTCGCCTTGGGCCGCCCCTGTCCTGTTTGTGGAGAAGAAAGATGGCACCAAAAGGATGTGTATCGATTATCGAGCTTTGAATGAGGTCACAATCTAGAACAAGTACCCTTTGCCCAGAATAGAAGATCTGTTCGACCAGTTGAGTGGAGCCAGTGTGTTCTCCAAGATTGATCTGAGGTCAGGTTATCACCAGCTCAGGATCCGACCTTCGGACATTCCGAAGACGGCATTCATTACCAAATATGGGTTGTATGAGTTCACCGTGATGTCTTTTGGTTTGACCAATGCGCCAGCCTTCTTCATGAATCTGATGAACAGTGTATTCATGGACTATCTTGACAAGTTTGTGGTGGTGTTCATTGATGACATTCTGGTTTATTCTCAAAGCGAAGAAGAGCATGCAGATCATTTGAGGATGGTATTGCAGAGATTGCGAGAGCACCAGTTGTATGCAAAGTTGAGCAAGTGTGAATTCTGGATCAGTGAAGTCCTGTTCTTGGGTCACATAATCAACAAAGAAGGATTGGCTGTGGATCCGAAGAAAGTGGCAGACATTCTGAACTGGAAAGCGCCAACAGATGCTCGAGGAATCAAGAGTTTCATTGGAATGGCCAGATATTATCGGCGATTCATTGAAGGGTTCTCGAAGATTGCGAAACCAATGACAGCGTTGCTAGGCAACAAAGTTGAGTTCAAGTGGACCCAGAAATGTCAAGAGGCTTTCGAGGCGCTGAAAGAGAAGTTGACAACAGCGCCTGTCTTAGTCTTGCCTGATGTGCACAAGCCCTTCTCGGTGTATTGTGATGCCTGTTACACTGGTTTGGGATGCATGTTGATGCAAGAGGGAAGAGTTGTGGCTTACTCGTCCCGACAGCTGAAGGTTCATGAGCACAATTACCCAATCCATGACCTAGAGTTGGCAGCAGTGGTTCACGCATTGAAGACATGGAGGCACTATCTGTATGGACAGAAATGTGATGTTTACACAGACCACAAGAGTCTGAAGTACATATTCACTTAGTCAGAGTTGAATATGAGGCAACGAAGATGGTTAGAGCTGATCAAAGACTATGAGTTGGAGATCCATTACCATCCAGGCAAAGCAAACGTAGTGGTAGATGCTTTGAGCAGGAAGAGTCAAGTCAATCTGATGGTCGCTCGACCGATGCCTTATGAGTTGGCCAAAGAGTTTGACAGGTTGAGTCTCGGATTTCTAAACAATTCGCGAGGAGTTACAGTTGAGTTGGAACCTACCCTGGAGTGGGAAATCAAAGAAGCGCAGAAGAATGATGAGAAGATCAGTGAGATTCGGTGACTGATTCTAGACGGCAGAGGCAAAGATTTTCGGGAAGATGCAGAAGGTGTGATATGGTTCAAAGACCGCTTGTGTGTTCCCAATGTCCAGTCTATTCGAGAGTTGATCCTCAAGGAAGCTCATGAGACAGCCTATTCGATTCACCCTGGTAGTGAGAAGATGTATCAGGATCTGAAGAAGAAATTCTGGTGGTACGGAATGAAGAGGGAAATCACAGAGTATGTGGCTATGTGTGATAGTTGTCGACGGATCAAGGAAGAGCACCAAAGACCAGGTGGATTGTTGCAACCGTTGCAAATTCCTCAGTGGAAATGGGATGAAATCGTCATGGACTTCATAGTCAGATTGCCTCGCACTCGAGCCGGCTACGATTCCATTTGGGTAGTAGTGGACCGCTTGACCAAGTCAGCCCACTTCATACCTGTCAAGACCAACTACAGCAGTGCAGTATTGGCGGAGCTGTATATGTCTCGGATTGTTTGTCTCCACGGTGTGCCAAAGAAGATAGTGTCAGACAGAGGAACTCAATTCACCTCTCATTTCTGGCAGCAGTTGCATGAAGCCTTGGGCATGCATATGAATTTCAGTTCAGCCTATCATCCACAGACAGACCGTCAGACTAAAAGGACCAATCAAATTCTTGAAGACATGTTGAGAGCCTGTGCGTTGCAAGATCATTCCGGATGGGATAAGAAGTTGCCTTATGCAGAGTTCTCCTATAACAACAGTTACCAGGCCAGCTTGAAGATGTCACCATTTCAGGCGCTTTATGGGAGGAGTTGTAGAACTCCGTTGCAATGGGATCAACCTGGAGAAAAGCAGGTGTTTGGGCCAGACATTTTGCTTGAAGCTGAAGAGAACATCAAGATGGTTCGAGAGAACCTGAAGATAGCGCAATCAAGGCAGCGAAGCTATGCAGATACCAGAAGAATAGAGCTGAGTTTCGAAGTCGGTGACTTTGTCTATCTGAAAGTGTCACCGATCAGAGGAGTCAGAAGATTCGGAGTCAAAGGCAAGCTAGCACCCCGCTACATTGGTCCGTACCAAATTCTCTCAAGGCGTGGAGAAGTGGCCTATCAGCTCAGTGTGCCAGAAAATTTGTCTGCTGTGCATGATGTCTTTCATGTGTCTCAATTGAAGAAGTGCTTGCGTGTGCCAGAGGAGCAGTTGCCAGATGAAGGTCTTGAAGTCCAGGAGGACTTGACCTACGTTGAGAAGCCAACGCAAATCCTTGAGACCGTAGACAGAGTCACCCGAAGGAAGACCATCAGAATGTGCAAAGTCAGATGGAATCATCATTGAGAGGAAGAAGCAACCTGGGAGCGTGAAGATGATCTGCTGGCTAAATACCCTGAGCTCTTTGCTAGCCAACCCTGAATCTCGAGGGCGAGATTCTTTTAAGGGGGATAGGTTTGTAACGCCCTGAATTTGGGGGTAGAATTTTTTCTTCTTTTCTCTCACCAAATTCAGGCGTTACTCTTTCCTTTTCCCTTTTCTCCTTGCTAAGCCTTGATCTTTTCCAAAGTTATAGCGGGTTATGGCTTTAGATCTCGTGTAAAGCAAAACCCTAAAATGCTTTATTTTGTTTGCCGCATCATGCCGGACTATGCACCCTTTTTGTTTGTGGTTAGGTGAATTGGAGAATTAGGCATATAAGAAATAAGGGAAATAGAAAATGGAAAATAGGAAAAAGCTCTCTCCCCCCTTCTCCCCTTTTGGCCCAACCGCCTCCCCGCCTTCGGCCGGCCCAGCTGGTGGCCCAGCCGCCCCCCTCTCCCTTTTATTTTTCCAAAATTTCCCTCCCCGCGGGCCCCGCCCGTCATCCCCTCTCCCTCTCTCCCTCTCCCTAACCCTAACTGCCACCCTCCCCTAGCGCCGCCGCCGCCGTCGCCCCTCCCTAGCGCCGCCGCCGCGCCGCCCCGCCTCGGTGAGGCCCTCCCTCCCCCTTCCCTCTCCTCCCTCCCCTTCCTCCTCCTTCCCCCTCTCGTCGGCGCCCTCCCCCGCGCCGTGGGCGCGCTCGCCCCGGCCCCGAGCTCGTCGGCCGCGCCCGTCCTCGCCCGGCCGCCCCCGGCTCGGTTCCCCCCGGCCCGGCCGCCCCCGACCCCGGCCACGCTCGCTCGGCCGCCCCTCGGCCGCCCCTCGACTGCCCTCGGCCGGCCCCCGCCGCGCCCGGCCCCGGCTCAGCCGCCCTCCGGCGAGCCGCCCCGCCCCGACCCCGTCCTCGCCCGCCCGGCCGCCCGGCTCGGCGCCCCTGCTCGCCGCTCCCCGGCGCGCCACCCCACCCCCGCGCCGGCCCCGCCGCGCCCTGGCGAGCCGCCTCGCCCCGCCCCGTGCCCGACTCGGCCGCCCTCGGCCCCCCCCCGTCCCCGACCTCGACCGGCCCCACCTCGCCGCGCCCCGGCTCGGCCGTCCCCGCGCCGCCCCGCCCTGCCGTGCCCCGTGCTCGGCCGCCCCTCTGGCGAGCCCGCCCCGCCCTGGTTCGGCCGCCCCCGCCCCGTCCTGGCCCCGGCCGTCCCGGCCATGGTGGCTCGACGTGCTCCCCTGCCCGCGACGTCGCCGTCGCCCGTGTTCGCCCGCTCGCCCTGCCGTGCCGCCGGCGTGCCTTGCTCGTGTCGTGATGGCCCCGACGCGGCCTCGAGCTCGGCCCAGCATGCCTTTGGCGCGTGGCCTCGAGCTCGGCCAGCGCACGGCCCCGACACGTGCGCGACTCATTCTACTAAAAGTGGTCACGCTTACATTAGTGCATGTAGCTAATCCTTATTATTGAGGCTAAGCAGAACTAGAGCACGTAACGTTTAGTTATTCGTGTACCCGTAGTGCGTCTCGGGCATAAGCTTTAACCCTCGTGAGACCCTTCCCCGCCCCTTTCTAACCATGGTAAATTCATTATCGTATGTGATATTCTATGCATATTTACTTTATTTGTTCTCTTGCATGGTGTACTGTTTG
Source organism: Zea luxurians (assembly GCA_029449295.1). Taxonomy (NCBI): domain Eukaryota; kingdom Viridiplantae; phylum Streptophyta; class Magnoliopsida; order Poales; family Poaceae; genus Zea; species Zea luxurians. The sequence goes on from JAOPSE010000009.1 coordinate 122,328,033, forward strand.
TTTCCTAATTTCAATGGATGGATGTATGTATGTTTCCAACCGCATAGAGAATGATCCGGTTGAAGAGCCCGAGGAACTCACAGGAGAAGCCCCTGAGCAGCAGTCGGTTGGTGGAGGCAAGTGTCCCTTGACCTATCTCTGTCCTATTCATTCTTTAATTCACCTCCCGCATTACACATTTATACTTAAGGATTGACTAGCTTTTGTTATCCATGTCCTTGTTTACCTATTTGGGTCGGATTATTATTGTTTAGCTTTATGCTATTGCTCAACTCTAATCAATGAACATGATGAGATCATATATGATACGCTGTTTTCCCTTCTCTTATTATGATGTTGTACTTGTGGCCTTTAAGGGGTCTCGAGCGGTTTCTCGAGTGCCTCTCCGTAAGGACCTGTTCTATGGATGACCGCCCGGGAAAACAGTGCAACCATGAGGGTGGAGTGGGACGCCCTTAGTTGAGTAATTAGAGGATCCGGGGTGTAGTTCGCTTCGCCGTCGTGCCGTCAATGGGGCTCGGTGTATGCGGCTCGCTCTGCCAGGGTTGATTTGTCCCTTGGGGAGGAGTGCGGTACATTTAGGAAACCTAACGGGCGGCTACAGCCTCGGGGAATCTTTGTAAAGGCTACGTAGTGAAACCCTGCCTATTCACCTTGGTAGTGTTTAAGGGTTTGATCGGCCCGAGGCAAGAGGGAATCACGGCTTGTGGGTAAAGTGCACAACCTCTGCAGAGTGTTTGAAAACTGATATATCAGCCGTGCTCGCGGTTATGAGCGGCCAAGGGAGCTCCAATGATTAGCGGTACTTGATCAGAGACATTTTGGTTTACAGGTGGCAATGAGACTGATGGTTTTGGTTATGTCTATGGTGCTGGTAAGTGGTATTCTTTCCGTTTGGAAAGGGTACATCGGGCTAATAACTTGGGTTAATGTTAAAACCTGGCTTTCTACTAGTAAATAAAAATCTGACCAACTAAAAGCAACTACTTGACTTACCCCCACATAAAGCTAGTCCACTACAGCCAAACAGGATACTTGCTGAGTATGTTGATGTGTACTCACCCTTGCTCTACACACCAAACCCCCCCAGGTTGTCAGCATGGCAACCACTGCTCAGGAGAAGATGAAGCCATGGAAGGAGACTTTCAGGAGTTCCAAGACTACGACGAGTTCTAGGTGTGGGTTAGCGGCAACCCCTAGTCGGCTGCCTGTGAAGGCCACGTTTATCTACGTTTCTTTTCCGCACTTTGATTATTGTAAAGACTATGTGGATGTCTCAGACACATGATGTAATCGACTATTATTTCCCTTTTTAATACTATTTGAGCACTGTGTGATGATGTCCATGTTATGTAACTGCTGTGTACGTGAATTGCTGATCCTGGCACGTACATGGTTCGCATTCGGTTTGCCTTCTGAAACCGGGTGTGACAGTTGTATTCAAGATACAACTTAGTATGTTTCTATTATGTAACTACATATTCATGACATCACATAAGCATTCATATACATGTACTGTCATGTATAGAAAACGAGGAAGAAACTGTGGTTGAAGAAGAAGTTGTCACTCAAACTGAGAATCCTCCAGCCAAGAATAACTTCTACTTCGACATCTGTGGAGTATACCCAGAACCTCCTGCAACACAAGGCAAGCCCCGGTGCATTATCCCCTTTCCTTGATGTTTTAAAAACTTTATCACCTTATATGATGCATTAGGTGGTAGGAGTTGTGTGCTCAACAATTGATGCATTCCCTTCCTTGGAACTGATTACAATTCCTTGTTGCCTGATTTACTTAAAGTTTTCTGATGCTTAGCTTTACTTTAGAAAACAAAATGTTTTGTTTCAAACAAAAGGTGATGCTTCATGTGGGATGGGGATTTTTTCAAAGAAAAAGACTTGTGATGGTGAATCCATCATGGCCGTGATAGGTTCAATATCTAAAAAGATGTACCTCTGTCAGGTACCAAACTTTGGGATGTAAATGATAAAGACGAGACCGAGTGGGTGACTTGCACGAGAAGGAAGTCTCGGTGTAGTGTCTCCGTCTGAGTCGCTTAAGGATCAAACCGATGTAGGCATGATGATCGAGGACCTTTTAACTGGCCATATTCCTCGTCATGGGTAAGCTTTGCCTCGATCGGACCAATACCAGAAAGGCCACCACGCAATGGGAGTGGAGAAATGGCGAGAGTAGCGTGTACCCTCCGTGGCAAGAGGCTGGACGGTGGCATATCTGTGCTCTCGGTTGCGTGAACCCATTCTGGTCTTGAGAAACCCGATGGCGAGTTGACATATGCAAGGGTTAAGTGCTATATATGTCATGTGGTTGGAGATCCCCAGCTAGGTATTAATCGATTCGGATCACCGTTACGTCTCAGACATGAAGACTTGGTCACTGCCCTACACGTAGCAATCAAGTGAACTTAAGGAATGATAAAAGACGGCTAGCATAGGCTAAGTGCTTGATCTAGGATAGAAAGAACTCTAGATGTAGGTAACTACTTAACCTGATAATAAAAATGGATTTTTAAGGATCCACTCATAGTAAGCTTTTCTGCAAACAGAGTCTTTGAATCTTGATAAGCTTTACCTTGATTCCCAAAAGCCAGCATATCCTTGAGAGTCATTTCCTTTGACGGGTAAGACTTGCAAAAGTACACTCCATACTCAGGGATTTTGAATCCATGCTGTTTCTGCTCCAAGGTGGTGCCCAAGCAGGAGGAAGAACACTAAACTTATTTGGGGGAGGGTGTTTTGCCTCCCAATAATGTAATAATAAGTTCCACACTCAAACACCCGGTTATGTAATAATTACTCTTTCTATATTTTTATATGAATGTAAATTATATTATTGTGATCCTTTCTGCTCATTCTCTACTCTGATTATGTGTAATGTCTGTGTGATGGGTTAAGCGCTCTTGGGCGATATGATGAAGATATAGATAACTGAACTTGCCAAGTCATTATGCGCACCTGCATGACTGTCTGAGGTCCTTAGGACAAGGACATCTGTAGGTGGGCCTAATACCTTGGGTGGTTCCGTCACACTTGTAGTCCTGGAGTTGGTCATCACAAATGACTGTGTCGAATGGGCCACCCAGCCGTGTCTACCGAGGGGAAGAAAAGAAAGAGAAGACTTCGGTGTTCATCTGGCTTGGAGCTGGGTGCTGACTCTACTGCCCTAGTCCTCGCTGGTGGCCTGGCAAGCGCCAACCTCGAGGATGATACTAAGAGTTGTGGTGACACCAGAGTCAGTGGATGTGTGTTTGATGTGGATGAAGAGGATGAAGAGAAAGTTTCCCCTTTGATTCGCAAGAATTGCTGTAGCAAAAACAGCGACGATGTCCCAATTCAGGCTCTGCCAGGTCTGGTTAGTCTTTAGAGGTTGACGATGTCTACCATTGATCATGCACTGGAGGAGATTATCACACCTCGGTTCCTGATGTGCATGCCAGGGTTACCTAGCTCCTGTGGGTGCGATTGAGGGTGCTTCGGCCCCCGAGGATGCCACTAAGGATAACCTAGCCTCCGATGGTGCTGCCGAGGATTACCCAGGCCCCGATGGTGTCGAGCTCAGCTCCTCCTTGGCTGCTTCTATGAATGTTCATGTTGGATCACCACTCGTTTAGTCTGAGGAGCCAGTGTTGACAAGTCTTCATACTGCTCTTGTTGGTCCGATCACTTTAGAGTTCAGTGACCCGGACGCTGGGAATTCGTTGCACGCTGTTGAAGCTAAGGTTTCACTGAGTGTTGCCTGGGCGCGAGCTCTAATCCTCCTTTGGGGCTCGAGTCTGCTCTCAATATTGTTTCTGCTAGTACTCCATCGTCCGATAGCACGTCGATGCCTCCGGCTTTGGGATTTCCTTTGTTCCTTTCTAACCTTCAGGTGAGCTGACTTTTTCCCTGCTTTACTTGTGTTGACAAATCGATTCCTTTGCTAATTCTTATATTTGAAGAATGTTCTGAGCTCTGTGTTGGCTCAGTTGAGGTCTTGCGGTGCCCTTGTTTCCGATCAGGTTTTGTCCTTGCTGCAGTGGGATCCTCTCCTACTTCAGAGGCAAATAGATGATCTGAAAGCCTCGAACATCGGTTAGTGGGTTGATAGCTTTCTTCGCTGCTCGTTGCTTCCCTTGTTTTACCCCCTGTGCTCTTTCCTTTTTGCCTTTCCATCTCCAACTCGGCAGTGCTCCGACGCTGAGGAGAGATATGCTCAGAGTCAAGCCGACTTGAACCAGGTTTCTGCGTTCTTGGATGGTGCTCGAACCCTGAACTCTTTCTTGAACGCGTAGCTTGATTCAGAGAAGAGAGCCCATGAGGTAGATTTTTCTAACTGTTCCTGATGCTTTTGTTTCACGCCTTTACTTTGATGTTTAGTACTCTTCTTGCCTGTAGGAGGAGATGCCAAGACTTATTGATTCCCGTGACAGTCTGGATTAATTGTACCGTGATGCCAGCAGTTCCCTTACTACTTTGGAGAGGAGTCATCGCTTTACTATGTTAGAGCTTGACCATCATAGGGATGAGCTGAGGGCTTCCCAGACTGAAGTGTCACGACTTAATAAGTTACTGTCTTCAAAAGATTCTATTATCAAAGAGTTGCGCACCTCAAAGAAACTTGTTTTGCAGGATTGGAAATTGCTCGTTGCGACATTAAGGTCTTAAAGGATGACCATGGTATCATGAAAGCAATGTGTGATAAAGCGATGGAAAATTTGTTCGTGTTGGTCGAATCCTGATGAAAAGACCTAGTGTTGTGATGCCTGAGGACATTGTTGCTGTCGTTCTTGCTGCATCCGCTGGTATGAGTAAACCTTCTCCCTCTGGTGATCCTGCTGGCAAGGTCCCCTACGAGAATGATCCTACACAGTAATTGTGTAATGAAGACAAATTTTGATTCGTTCGAACAGAAAATACTTTTCATTGAATTGGTATTTCTCGTCGAGATGGTGCATCATAGAGTTCATGTATGTGTGAGTACATTGTGTCGGCTTAAGCCGATTTTTCCGTTAGCAGGGTGTTGTAATCTCCCTCGAGTATGCGAGTGTGAGCATGTCGCACCGACTTAAGACGTTTCCAACATAAGTCGATTCCTCCGTTTGGGCACACTGGACTGTCTGGTGCGCCAACCGACCCCAAGGACCAACGATCAGATGCGCTAGATATGGAAGGATCGTGCACCAGACAGCTACAGTGACTGTCCGGTGGTGCACCGACTGTCCGGTGCACCACCCGACAGAAGGCAAGTTCAGCCTTCCAAGTTGGCCTCCAACGGCTCCTAACTGCCTTGGGGCTATAAAAGGAACCCCTAGCCGCATGGACAAGAACACCAAGCTTACAAGAAACATTCTAAGACTCCCAGACCCCGAATCCACACATTTGATTCTCTGTGTTAGCGATTTGAGCTCCATTTGAGTTGCGAACTTCGTGTGTTGTGTTTCGAGCTCAAGTTGTGACTTGTGTGCGTGGTTGTGCTACGGATTTTGAGTCTTGTGTGTGTTGCTCTCCCCATCCTTACTCTGTGCTTTCTTTGTGATCTCAATTGTAAGGGCGAGAGACTCCAAATTGTGGAGATTCCTCGCAAACGGGAAACATACTCTAAATGAAAAGACTGTGGTATTCAAGTTGATCATCGGATCACTTGAAAGGGGTTGAGTGCAACCCTCGTCCATTGGGACGCCACAACGTGGAAGTAGGCAAGTGTTACTTGGCCGAACCACGGGATAAAAATCGCGTGTCTCTTGTGTTGCTTTCTCTGTGATTGTTGTGTTCACAAGAACTCGCTTCAAAGCTACTTAGCCGTACTAACACGTTAAACTAAGTTTTGTGGCTATTAGTGTTTTGATTTTACAGGATCACCTATTCACCCCCCTCTAGGTGCTCTCAATTGGTATCGGAGCCGTACTCTTCATCTAAGGGACTAACCGCCCAAAGAGATGGATCCTAAGGGAAAGGGGATGGTGGTCAACGACAAGGAGAAGGAGTCCCTCTTCAACGAGCCAAGGGACGACAAGCCTATTGACTTTGGCTCAAGTCACAAGAAGAGAGACGGGAAGAAGAAGAGACGCATCAAGAAGATCATCTACTACGACAGTGATGCATCATCTTCTTCACCAAAAGACGACAACGATGACTCTTCGTCGAAAAAGGAAATGGTTAATCAAAATTATTCTTTTGATTATTCCCGTATTCCGTACAATACAAATGCACATCTACTTTCTATTCCTCTTGGAAAACCTCCACACTTTGATGGAGAAGACTATTCATTTTGGAGCCATAAAATGTGTAGTCATCTATTTTCTCTCCATCCTAGTATTTGGGAAATTGTCGAAAGTGGAATGCATTTTGATAGCACTGATAACCCTGTGATTATTAATGGGCAAATCCATAAAAATGCCCAAGCTACTACTGTGTTGTTAGCATCTCTTTGCAGGGACGAGTATAATAAAGTGAGTGGCTTGGACAATGCCAAACAAATCTGGGATACCCTCAAGATATCACATGAGGGAAATGATGCTACTATGATCACAAAGATGGAACTAGTGGAAGGCGAGATGGGGAGGTTCGCAATGATCAGGGGAGAGGAGCCAACTCAGACCTACAACAGGCTCAAGACCCTAGTCAACAAGATCCAAAGCTACGGAAGCACAAGATGGACGGATCATGATGTCGTCCGACTCATGCTAAGGTCATTTACTGTAATTGACCCCCATCTTGTCAATCTTATTCATGAAAACCCCAGGTACACCAAGATGACGCCCGAGGAGATCCTTGGAAAATTTGTGAGCGGGCGCATGATGGTGAAGGAGGCTCGATACGTGGACGATGCACTAAATGGTCCACTACCCGACTATGAGCCACAACCCGTTGCTCTCAAAGCAACAAGCAGCAGGGAGGCGCTACCAAGCAAGGTGGCACAAGTGGAGGCTGCCAGGCTAAATGAATATGGGATGGCCCTCATCATCAAACGTTTCAAGACCGCGCTCAAAGGACGCAAGGAGTACCCCAACAAGAACAAAACAAGGGGAAAGCGCCCCTCCTTCAAATGCGGTAAGACTGGTCATTTTATAGCACAATGCCCCGATCACGACAATGACCAGGGACAAGAAAAGTACAGGAAGAAGGAGAAAAAGAAAAACTACAAGAAGACGAAGGGCGAGGCACACCTTGGAAAGGAGTGGGATTCCAACTGCTCCTCATCTGACTCCGACGATGAAGGATTGGTTGCCTCGGCCTTCGACAAGTCTTCACTCTTCCCCAACGAACGCCATACTTGTCTTATGGCTAAGGAGAAGAAGTTACGTATTCAGGACACTCCCAAGTACACTTCCTCTAGTGATGAAGATTCTTCCGATGATGAAGTAGATTACTCTAGTTTATTTAAAGGTTTAGATAGAGCCAAAGTAGAGAAAATTAATGAATTAATTGCTGCTCTAAATGAAAAAGATAGACTACTAGAAAAGCAAGAGGACATTTTGTATGAGGAACATGACAAATTTGTTAGTGTACAAAAGTCTCTTGCTTTAGAAACTAAGAGAAATGAAATGCTTTCTTCTGAGTTATCTGCTTGCGATGAATCTATCTCTAGTTTAAAGATTTTAAATGATGATTTAAATGCTAAGCTAGAGGAAGTTAGTAAAATAAGTTCATGTGTAGAGCATGTTAGTATTTGTAATAGATGTAAGGACTTTGATGTTGATGCATTTGATGAACATCTTATTTCTATTACTAAGTTGAATGATGAGGTGGCAAGTATTAATGCTCAACTTAAGACTTGCAAAAGTGATTTTGATAAATTAAAATTTGCTAGGGATGCGTACACTATTGGTAGACACCCCTCGATTAAGGATGGACTTAGTTTTCGAAGGGAAACCAGAACTTAACAAGCCAAAAGGCTCCCGTTCTCAACAAGGAGAAAGGGAAGGCCCCTATGGCTAGTAGTCCTCAAAGGAATCATGCTTTTATTTATGATAGGAAAATTGCTAGTCGTTCTAATTATAATAAGAGTTATGTTCATACTGTTTATAATAATTCACTTGTTATGTTTGCCTCTTGCTCTACTTTTGTTCATGGTAGAAGTAGGCCTAGGAGAAATAATGTTGTGTCTCATGTGCCTAGAAAAATATTCAATGAACCTTCTACTGTTTTTCATGCTTGCAACACTTCTTTTGTTCTTTTATGTAAGAATGCAAAAGTAGTTGCTAGGAAGTGGGATCTAAATGCAAGGGAGACAAGACTTGCATATGGGTTCCAAAAACTATTTTGACTAACCTTGTAGGACCCAACAAGAGTTGGGTACCTAAAGCCCAAGCTTAAATTCCTTGCAGGTTTATGCATCCGGGAGCTCTAGCTGAATAATCGACAGCGGATGCACAAACCACATGACGGGGGAGAAGAAGATGTTCACCTCCTACATCAAGAACAAGGATTCCCATGATGCGATCATCTTTGGAGATGGAAACCAAGGCAAGGTTAAAGGATTGGGAAAGATAGCCATTACATCCGAGCATTCTATCTCCAATGTGTTTTTAGTTGAATCGCTCTGGTACAACTTATTGTCTGTGAGTCAATTATGTAACATGGGCTATAATTGTTTATTCACAAATATAGATGTATCTGTCTTTAGAAGGAGTGATGGTTCATTAGCATTTAAAGGTGTATTAGACGGCAAACTCTATTTAGTAGATTTTTCGAAAGAGAATGCCGATCTAGATGCATGCTTAATGGCTAAGACTAATATGGGCTGGCTCTGGCATCGCCGTCTAGCACATGTTGGGATGAAGAACCTTCATAAACTTCTAAAGGGAGATCATGTGCTAGGACTAACTGATGTCTGCTTTGTGAAAGATAGACCTTGTGCAGCATGTCAGGCAGGGAAACAGGTGGGAAGCACTCATCACAGCAAGAATGTGATGACGACATCAAGACCACTGGAGCTTCTCCACATTGACCTCTTTAGACCCGTTGCCTACCTCAGCATCGGGGGAAGTAAGTATGGTCTTGTAATTGTTGATGATTTTTCCCGCTTCACTTGGGTATTCTTTTTGCAGGACAAATCTCTAACCCAAGGGACCTAAAGCGCTTTCTAAGGAGGGCTCAAAATGAGTTTGAGCTTAAAGTGAAAAAGATATGGAGCGACAATGGGTCCGATTTCAAGAATCTACAAGTTGAAGAGTTTCTTGAGGAGGAAGGCATCAAGCATGAGTTCTCCACTCCCTACACACCACAGCAAAACAGTGTAGTAGAGAGGAAGAACATGACGCTTATCGATATGGCGAGAACGATGCTTGGAGAGTTCAAGACGCCCGAGCGGTTTTGGTCGGAAGCTGTGAACACAGCTTGCCACGCCATAAACAGGCTCTATCTGCATCGCCTTCTCAAGAAGACCTCCTATGAACTCCTTACCGGTAACAAACCCAATGTATCTTACTTTCGTGTATTTGGGAGCAAATGCTACATTCTGGTGAAGAAAGGTAGACATTCTAAATTTGCTCCCAATGTTGTAGAAGGGTTTTTACTAGGGTATGAATCAAATACAAAGGCGTATAGGGTCTTCAATAAATCATCAGGATTAGTTGAATTCTCTAGCGACGTTGTATTTGATGAGACTAATAGCTCTCCAAGAGAGCAAGTTGATCTTGATGATATAGATGAAGATGAAGTTCCAACGGCCGCAATGCGCACGATGGCGATAGGTGATGTGCGACCACAGGAACAACAGGAGCAAGATCAACCATCCTCCTCTACAGTGGTGCATCCCCCAACTCAAGATGATGGAAAAGTACCTCAAGAAGAGGAGCGTGATCAAGGGGGAGCACAAGAAGAACATGTTATGGAGGAAGAAGCACCACGGGTCCCTCCAACTCAAGTCCGAGTGACGATCCAAAGAAATCACCCCGTCGATCAAATTCTGGGTTATCAAATTCGGGGTGATATCAGCAAGGGAGTAACGACTCACTCACGTTTAGCTAATTTTTGTGAGCATTACTCATTTGTCTCTTCTATTGAGCTTTTCAGGGTAGAAGAGGCCTTGCAAGATCCGGACTAGGTGTTGGCCAAGCAGGAAGAGCTCAACAACTTCAAAAGAAATGAAGTTTGGAGCCTGGTGCCACATCCAAAGCAAAACGTTGTGGGAACCAAGTGGGTGTTCGGCAACAAGCAAGATGAGCATGGGGTCGTGACAAGAAACAAGGCTTGACTTGTGGCAAAAGGTTATGCCCAAGTCGCAGGTTTGGATTTCGAGGAGACTTTTGCTCTTGTGGCTAGGCTAGAGTCAATTCGAATTTTGCTAGCCTATGCCGCTCACCACTCTTTCAGGCTATTTCAAATGGACGTAAAGAGCGCTTTCCTCAATGGACCAATCAAGGAGGATGACAGGTATCCCGACCATGTGTATAAGCTCTCTAAGGCGCTCTATGGACTTAAGCAAGCGCCAAGAGCATGGTATGAATGCCTTAGAGATTTCTTAATTGCTAATGCTTTCAAGGTTGGGAAAGCTGATCCCACTCTCTTTACCAAGACTTGTGATGGTGATCTCTTTGTGTGCCAAATTTATGTCGATCACATAATATTTGGTTCTACTAACCAAAAGTCTTGTGAGGAGTTTAGCAGGGTGATGATGTAGAAATTCGAAATGTCGATGATGGGCGAGTTGACATACTTCCTTGGATTCCAAGTGAAGCAACTCAAGGACGGTACCTTCATCTCCCAAACGAAGTACACTCAAGATCTTCTCAAGAGGTTTGGGATGAAGGACGCCAAGCCCGTGAAGACACCGATGGGAACCGACAGGCATGTCGACCTCAACAAAGGAGGTAAGTCCGTTGATCAAAAGGCATACCGGTCCATGATAGGTTCATTACTTTATTTATGTGCTAGTAGACCGGACATTATGCTTAGTGTATGCATGTGTGCTAGATATCAATCCGACCCCAGGGAATGTCACCTTGTAGCCGTTAAGCGAATTCTTCGATATTTAGTTGCTACACCATGCTTCGGGATCTGGTATCCAAAAGGGTCTACCTTTGACTTAATTCGATACGCAGACTCCGATTATGCTGGGTGCAAGGTTGATAGGACGAGTACATCAGGGACGTGCCAATTTCTAGGAAGGTCCCAGGTGTCCTGGAGTTCCAAGAAACAGACATCTGTTGCCCTATCCACCGCTGAGGCCGAGTATGTTGCCGTAGGACAGTGTTGCGCGCAACTACTTTGGATGAGGCAAACCCTCCGGGACTTTGGCTACAATCTGAGCAAAGTTATACTCCTATGTGACAATGAGAGTGCAATCAGCTTGGCGGATAATCCTGTTGAACACAGCCGCAATAAGCACATAGACATCCAGCATCACTTCCTGAGGGATCACCAGCAAAAGGGAGATATCGATATTTTTCATATTAGCACTGAGAACCAACTAGCCGATATCTTCACCAAGCCGTTGGATGAGAAAACTTTTTGCAGGTTGGTAGTGAGTTAAATGTCTTAGATTCACGTAACTTGGATTGATCTATAGCATACATGTGTTCTATGCCTTTGATCATGTTACTTTATGCATTTGTTATCTATTTGTGGTGCTCAAGTTGTACAAGCCCTCCCCGGACCTCACAAGTCCATATGCAAATGGTGCACATATATAGGGGGAGATGTGCTACAACTTGACCCTTTGAGACTAACTTGTTTGTGTGAGTATACTTGATGTAGTCTCAAAGGTGCATTGAAAGGGAAAGGTGAACTTGGACGATGAAAAGACTTCCACTGCACTCCGGTATTAGTGTATTTAATTCCAAGTTCATACTTATGCTCTCATTGCCTTTTTGCTCTTAATTGACATTTTTGGTGAGGCAATGGGGTTAAAGGGGCCAAAAATGATCCCGTTTTGGTGCTTAATGCCAAAGGGGGAGAAATTAAGGCCAAAGCAACTGGATCATCCAACCACTTGAGAATTTTGAAAATAGTAGAGTTAGAATTTGTGATTTGTCCAAAATACTCTTATTGCAAAATTTGGTCTCTTATGGGGGATAATTTCGATTATGGGGAAAAGGGGGAGTTTTTGGCACTTGATTAATTTTTCTCTTAAAAATATCTCTCGATTTGCCCAAACAAGTGTGTTTGACTTAGAGATAGGAAAAAGAATTTTATTTGCAAAATCAAACCAAGTGGTAGCAAAGAGTGATCCAAATATGCCAAATAATTAGCGAAAACAATTTGGTCTTCAATTGCATTGATGTTGCACTTCTTTTGGTTGCTTTTGGATTTGTTGGCATAAATCACCAAAAAGAGGGAGATTGAAAGGGAAATGTGCCCTTGGGCCATTTCTATAAGTATTTTGGTGATTAGATGCCCAACACCTTAAATGAGTACTTATGTGCAAAATGTGTGAAGAGTGCAAATCAAAGCATAAGGTATGTTTCTAGACTTAGTATATTATTTTGTATACTAATGTGTTTGTCTAAGTGCTAGAAACAGTGACAAAAGAAGAAGAAAAGAAAAGGAAAAGAGTTGGCTGTGTGCAGCCAACACCAACGCTGGCCAGGGAGACCGGACTGTCCAGTGGTGCACCGGACAGTATCCGTTGCGCCAGGCTGGCCGACGGTGAACCGACTGCTCTTGGGAAAACACAGAGGCGTACGGCTATAATTCACCGGACTGTCCGGTGGTGCACCGGACTGTCCGGTGAGCCAACGGTCGCCAGCGCCAACGGTTGGCCGCGCAATCCGCGGGCGATGCGTGGCCCGCAGCAACGGTCATTTGGGCACACCGGACTGTCCGGTGTGCACCGGACAGTGTCCAGTGCACCAACCAACCCCGAGGACCAACGGTCAGATGCTCCAGATATGGAAGGAGATCGTGCACCGGATAGCTACAGTGACTGTCCGGTGCACCACCCGATAGAAGGCAAGTTCAGCCTTCCAAGTTGGCCTCCAACGGCTCCTAGTTGCCTTGGCGCTATAAAAGGGACCCCTAGGCGCATGGACAAGAACACCAAGCTTACAAGAAACATTCTAAGACTCCCAGACTCTAACTCCACGCATTTGATTCACTGTGTTAGCGATTTGAGCTCCATTTGAGTTGCGAACTCCGTGTGTTGTGTTTCGAGCTCAAGTTGTGACTTGTGTGCATGGTTGTGCTGCGGATTTTGAGTCTTGTGTGTGTTGCTCTCCCCAACCTTACTCTGTGCTTTCTGTGTGATCTCAATTGTAAGGGCGAGAGACTCCAAATTGTGGAGATTACTCGCAAACGGGAAACATACTCTAAAGGAAAAGACCGTGGTATCAAGTTGATCATCGGATCACTTGAAAGGGGTTGAGTGCAACCCTCGTCCATTGGGACGCCGCAACATGGAAGTAGGCAAGTGTTACTTGGCCGAACCACGAGATAAAAATCGCGGGTCTCTTGTGTTGCTTTCTTTGTGATTGTTGTGTTCACAAGAACTCGCTTCAAAGCTACTTAGCCGTACTAACACGTTAAACTAAGTTTTGTGGCTATTAGTGTTTTGATTTTATAGGATCACCTATTCACCCCCCTCTAGGTGCTCTCAATGTTGCGCCGGTTTTAAGTCGTTTTCGACTTAAGCCGCTTATTGATAGAGAGTTTGTATGCGACAGAACATAGAAGCTTTATTGATAATGAGACCTTTTGCATACAAAGTATAGCTTGACCACCAGAGTTTTGAGGTACTGTTACGGATAGAATTTCCTGCGGTGTTCAATACTCCACGAATTCCCCACTTCGGTTCCGTCCATTTGGGTAAGTCAGTAGGATCCTGGCCGGGTAACCTCTGCAATGATGAATGGTCCTTCCCATGGAGGTGACAATTTGTGTCATCCTTCTCCTATCAGCACTCGGCGGAGGACTAGGTCTCCTACTGCGAAGGATCGATGTCGTACTGCTTTGTCATGGTAGCGCCTCAGGGTTTGCTGGTATCTAGCCGATTGAATGATAACATTCAGACGTTCCTCCTCTAATATATCAACATCTTCCAGTCTGGTTGCTTCAGCTTCAGCTATGCTTTTGAATGTTAGCCTAGGTGTATAGGTGGCCAAACGGGCCGAGCTATATGGGCTGGCACGAAGCACGACAATTTTGGCACGACACGAGCATGGCACGACATGATATAATTGTGCTTGGGCCGACACGAGGCCCATCATGGGTCGTGCTTGGGCTTAGAGGCAAGCCCGTTGGGCTGCACGGGCACGACATGATTAGCAACGACCCATTTAGCCCGTGGCTTGGCCCGTTCGGCCCAAAAAGCCCAGCACGACCTGGCCCGATCCATTTATGGCCCAAATATCAGGCAGTCCAGCCAGCTAGACCCAAACGGCCCAGTGCTTCTAGACCTGGCTGCCCTGCCCCGCTCGTGGCCCATCTGCCCCGCCCGTGGGTAGTGGCATACATACCATGCTCGCGTAGGCGCAGCGCAGGCCGCAGGCGCCTAGACGGCCGAGTCTACAGTCGGTAGTCAACATTGCACATACTGACATACATAATACCGTGCCGCCCCCAGCTCCTGAGCGACCCAATCCCACATTTTGCGTGCGCGTTCGAGTCCGAGCAGCCGCCGTTGCCGGCCGAAAACCTAACCCTAACTCGCTTGTCTCCTGAGCCGAGTTCGCCGCTAGCCACCCGACCCTCTAATGGGGACTCGTGAGCAGGTGGTCGGATCTCTTCCACCGCGGGTAAACAGTCGCACGCAAGCCCAAGCATCGAGTGCTCAGCAGAGGGAGCGAGTTCGACCCTCCCTCGTCTCTCCTGCGGGACTACATCCTACTCCTCCTGCTCCCGCCTCCTTTCATGCAGCAACGCCGCCATTGTCGCCATCGACTACTTCCCCTTTGGATGGTACTATTTCTCTTCTCTTCGAACTATGTACTGTGTAGCAAAGCTAGATTCTATTTAATGTAATTTATCTCTGTCGAATTGTGTGATGTGTGTTTTTAAGGCCTGTTACGGACATAAAATCTATGTCGAACAGTGTTTTACTGTAATTTATCTCTATCAAAGCCTTAAAATTGTAACACCCCAGTGTTACTTAGGGTTTCTCCCAGTACCCCAACTTGTGACCATTATCACATGTGGCTCTAAATGATGCAAGAAACACCAAACTTAAAGGATTAAAAACCTAAACAAATCTTTTTCAGCTCAAGAAACATACACTAAGCACATCATGCACCTTAGGGAGAAAAACATCCAAAACCCTAACACCACCCAAATTGGCCATTTGAGCACAGAAGGGAAATTGAGAAAAGACTTGGGAAAACACAAAATCTTGATATGAACCAATTAACAAAGTTTTAGTGCACTAAATAACCTACAAAATGTAGTAAGGAAGATTGGTTATTTAAATTTTCCAAAATCCCCAAAACAGCCCATGAAGTAAAGCCTCTAGGAAAAATTCAGAAATTCAGAATCTGAATTTCGAACCCTTCTCAAAGACCAGCTGTGTTCTCTGTTTTGCAAAACTTGAATCCACAAAGTCCAAATACCAAAGTGGCGCCAAACTACCTTGAACACACCCTGGCAAAGTTTGAGAAATTTTCTCAAACGTTTGACACAATCTTGGCGCAGATTTCCTCGGGACTCGGCCGTGAGACACTGGCATTTTGGCGACGCGACAACTCCATGTCCATAGCCCAAAACCACACGACTTCCACACACAAACGACATAACTCAGTCGGGGGAACAAATCCTACATGACGATATTGCCCAATTTCGCAAAGATCTGCGCCCTATAGGCGTTTGAACAAGAGCAAAAGCGAACGTCCATGTGTTTGACCCTTGATGACGCGCCACAGCATGCCCAGGCCACCTGACACCGCGCGCTCGCGCCGAGCGATGCCTGACCCCGCGCCCTTGCCCATGCCGCGCCTATAAAGCAGCCCCAAGACTTCCACCGTACTCCCCTGCACGCTCACAACCCCGCCCAAGCCCGAGTTCGCCAGACTTTCCCCTGAGCACGACGCGCCACCGCCTGCCAAGCCACCCGAGCTTCGGCCACTGTGGCCAGCTCGCCCCAGCCATCCCCAGTCCGCGACATCGGCTCGACTAGCTTCGCCAGAGGCCCATCAAGCTCCCTAAGCCCTCAGACCCAGCAGAGCCTCACCGGAGGACCCAAATCACCTCGCCGGACTTCTTCCGCTCACCGGCGAACGTGAAACGGGTAAGTCTCTACACCATTCTCCAATTCCTCTCGTGTACCGCCTTTATGTCACCTGGTCAAGCCTCCCAAGACAACCAATTGGACTATTTCGCTGTGAGCAGGCCGGATTTCTCGCCACCGACGAACTCCCCCGCCTGCGCACGTGAACCAGCCGACTCCGACCACCTCTGACGCCGACTGGTACCTCGACGTGACCGCCGTAACATCCCTGACCTCCCTAAACGCCTCACCGAAGCTATCTCGCCGCCGGTAAGCCCCTCCGCCCTTTTCCTCCACCGCGGGCACTGTTTAAATAAAGGAAGGACCATGGGTTAGATTTAGGGTTACCCTAGGGGGTTTTCTGCGCTGTCAGCGACTCAGTGCAATAGGAACCTGAGGACCTGTTTGTAAGGAAACCAGGAAGAAAATGCCAAGGACCCCAGAGCAAAGTGGATTTCCTTTTCAATTCGAATTTCAAATTCTTTAAACCAGCAGTAAATCAGTTAAATGCATAACTTGAGAAATACTCATCCAAAATTATTGAAACCAATTTCGCTAGATTCCAAACATTATGAACTGTTAGACAAAAATACTGAACCCCATATTTTCTGCACTAATTTTTAGAGTTTTAGATTAAATAAGGAAACTGTCCAAACCTTATTAATACAGAGAAAAATAGAAATACTTCTATAATAGGCTGAAGAAAAATTATAGAGATACATACCCAACATACACACTGTTTAAAAATACTAAACACCCTAGTATACAAGAATAACCCAAGAATGTTCATTAAAAACTATTCCTGCTCAAATCTTAGGAAAATAAGAAAGGTGATGAAAAATAATAACCAGGGGATGAACATATTTTTCCTAGAACACCTAAGTGATAAAGAACATAGGAAAAATGCAGAGAACCCTAGTCCAGTGCTAATCCATGGTTAAATATTTTATTAGGCACCAAAAAATCAAGAAACACCATAATTAAAAATATAAGGACCATTGCAAAAATGGTAATGAAATTTTAGTAGACTCCTAACTGCTAGAACACCACTCCAAAAATAATAAACACCCCAACCCATCACAATAAGTGAGTTGAACAATTAAAACTTGGATTTGACCCATGTTTTAATTAAATCATGAGAAAGCATAAAATTGTGCAACAGTGGGCAAACAAATTTTTACCCAATTCCTTATGAGGTAAAGCACCAGAGAAAAATATAAAACTCAAGAAAAAATGAAAGGTAACACACATTACCCATACCCCATGAAAAAGGCCATATATTCCAAGAATTTCTACCACCCTTTCCCCTAAGAAAAAAGTTGCCAAATTCTAGAATAATTTCTCTTGCAGAAAGAAGAAGATAGGAAAAATTAGAAATTTGTTGTTTGACATTTTTCAAGTATAGTGGTAGTAGAAAGCACCCCTATGGCCAAGAACTTTAGAAAATCACAGGAAAATGACCAATAGGTATCAGTGGCTAAAACTTGGTACAAAGTCATATTATAGCACCTAAATGCCAGCAAAAATAAGCCTTAGGGAACAATCCACTGTTAGAAGAGAGTTGTAGTTCAAAGCACCCCCTCTGCCCTAAAACTTCATATTTTTGTACAGAGTGAACCCTTAACATTTTAAGCCTCAATTTTTGAGACTGAGGGTTATACACCTGTGAGAAACTGCTGTAATGTTTACAGAATTTTTGGAAATTTATAAAGCTATGTTGTAGTTCAAACCCACTTTAAAAAGCATAATAGGATAAGGGAAAAGAGAGAATTAGTGAGAATAATGAATCTCTCTCCCAATGAAATTAGCAGGGATCATAATAAAATTTCCCTAAGACACTAAAAGAAAACCAGTGGGATACCCCAATGACTAGCCCCCTTGAAACTTAACCATACTTAACCATGAAATGGCTAAGTATACCACTAGAAGTCTCGTAGTAAGATTAAACTTTACCTTATCCTTTTAATCATTTTTATTACTACCACATTGCAGATCAGGGCATGCATATATCTTACTCATTGCATTCATTAGATTACAACCTCACTGATGGAGAGTACGTGCTCATTCCCGAGCAAGGAGTTGTCCAAGAGGAAGTCCAGGAGCCAGCTCCCGAGCCTTCCACCGAGGATCTCCCCGCGCCCCAGCATTTGAAGGCAAGCCCCGGTTTTATGCTTAACCAATTTAGATATGCTAATTTACTTCACTTAATGTTTGTAGGCTTGTAATGTGCACTTAAGTGTAGGAGTTGCTTGAAACCCTTAGTTGCATGAACTCAGGATTCCTTTTGAGATGGATACTAGTATGCTAGGTCGAGTAGGTGCTTTGCTAATTAGGATCTCGGTAGAAGTCGAGTGATTTTTCTAGCACTCGCGTGAGGTCAGGAATTGATTGTATTCATCTTGATAATAGGATCTATGATGGTCTATGGACTTGGATCTAGGGTGGATGCCTTGTCCATGAGATGGAAATGAAATTAAGGACTAATGTGTGGATACCTGAGTCAAGCGTTTGAAAGTACTAAACACATGTTGGGAAATTTGGTAACCGGTAAACCTAGTACCTGAGTGAAGCCGGGCGCGGACTTTACCCCTCACTCGTCCTAAGACTGGTCTCCCATGCTAGCTGTGGTGGGTACAAGTGCGGTCACTGCATGGCGGTAGCTGGGGTCAGTGGAGCATTGTATGCCAAGGCGGTGTGTCCTGGCCGTGAACGGGGAATCGATGGGGATGGTTGACGTGTGTGGGGACGGAGTGCCCCTACATGTCGTGTGTTTAGGTTTACCTTGCAAGGTTTAAAAACTTGATTTGAATCGTCTGCTTCTCACAACTAATGAGACTGCTTGACCCCTTGTATTGCATTGAGTAAAAAGTGGAAAGAGGTTTTACTTGAGATAACATGTTGATTGTGCTAAATGATTGATACCATGTATGCTTAGAAGGAAAAACCTAGCTAAATTAATAATGCTAGAATTGGAAAAGCTAAAATTGATTTTAGACTCAGCTAGTGCTTTTGGCAAACCAAACCCCTCAGCCAAACAACTGCATGGTTTAGAGGTAGAGGAGTAGACTCCTCACACCGGGTAAGTCTAGCTGAGTATTATTATACTTAGCTTTGCTTGTGGCACAATTTTTGCAGGTACGCTACAGGACATGGTTGATGGTGTGACTTGGCCTTCCACCTTGCCACCAGGTTGGACGGTCGAGTGGGATGCTGCTCCGGCAGGAGAGGAGCAGGAGGAGTAGTGGGCCAGGCCTTGCCCTATTCCTCAGCTTTCGACGTTATCAATTATCCTCTGCACTTTAATTATGAACCTGTCCCCTTTTATTTAAAACTTCGATTTATGTAATAACTCTAGTACTTAATTTGTGGTTTCAAGCTTCATTGTATTCTCTCTGTGACTCACCTTCGAGTGAGCTAGTGGTATTAGATCCCGGGGAAGTGGCTTTATCAGGCTAGACCTGAGGGACTGACCGGTTATTCCACTTTAAGTGTGTTGCTGCCTCTATGGCGTGACTTGGGCACTTAAGTTGAAATAATTTGGGCGGTTCCGCCACAGCTGGTATCGGAGAGAATACCTCCGCAGAGAAATCAATAAGTCGTGAATACCAACTTTTTAAAAATAAAATTTGCTTAGAAACCAGCGTTGGAATCGTCAGGACTAGAACGCTAGACCTAGGACGAAAGACCTTAGGAATAGTGGGGAAAATATGTGGCTAATTAAGTAGTCCATATAGGCCAATCTTAGAATAGCAAGGATGCCTTAAAAGCAACCTTCTGATCGGTGAGGAGATGTTCTATCTAGGATGCATGCATTATAAATCATAAAAGGGTTAGAAATTAAAGGAAAGATGCATCTAAGCATGAATGTAGCAAATAGGGATAATAATAAATATCATAAGGAGTAGAATAAAAATCTAAGCCACCTTCTTTTAACAACCCGGGCACATGTTTTTCCTTTCCACTACCATAACGTTTACATCTAACCCTCTTCCACAGATGACTTCACCCACCCCCGCCAATGGAGGAGACACTCGTTTTAGTTCCGATTTCCTTTCCCATGAGGGTTTCCCTTCCATCTTGTGGGAGGTGCTCAGCTCCGTGGTTTACCCTACACCCCCTTTGTAAACGGTGCAGCTGTACGAGGTGCATCGGGTGCCACATTACCGAGTCTGGCTGACTCTGGAGGCTCACCCCCTACAGCTGGGTTGGCGTTCCCTTGACTCCAAGACTATTGGATTCAGGTCGGACGACACCACCGAGGCTGTAGCTATGAAGACCCTGACGACTTTCTGCGGCTAGCATCCCTTGGAGATGGTAATGCACCCATTGGGACTCTTCCCAGCTGAGAAGAAGGATGACCCCATGTGGTGCAACCGTGTGAGCCATGTGAAGGATGTGTGGTCCATGCATCCCGACCAAGTTGGGAGGATCACTGTTCAGTGCATGAGCGCACTGTACTGCCTTCAGGCCCTGCAGAGCGACGCCATGGCACACCTCACTAACCTTGCTCAGACCACTAAGCTCACCCTCGACAGCAGAGAGGACTTCGTGGTTGACCTGTCTTCAGAATTGGTGGAGAAGGACCTACAGGTGGAATAGTTGAGCCAGCGCATCGCCACCCTAGAGCAACGGGTGGAGATCCAGGACAACACCATTGATGTCCTAGAGAACCAGCTCCGTGATGTGCAGGAGAAGCTTGAGGAAGCTAACGACCACTTGGAGATGCACCACCAGGATATGGAGGCAAACAAGGCCGAAAGCGAGGGAGAGGAGGCTTCCGAGGAGTTAGAACCAGCCCCTGGTACCAATGCGACTCCCTCCAGAATGCCCCCTTCACCAACATCCAGTGTCGCATCTACTATGCATTAGGAGGATAGAAACCCACGCGAGCTTAATTGGCATCAGATTTTGGACTAGGCTTATGGGTACTTTCCCTTAAATTGATGTAACCTAGGAAAACTTTTGTGAGTAATGAAGGGAATGCAATCATGTTATCCTCGTCTGATTTGATGTTATGTTATGACATTTTCTTTCCGTATGATATAAAGAATATTGTCAGAATCGTGAATTGGTATAACAATGGCGACAATTTCTGTTTTCAGATGGCAGCTAGGCAGCATCGCGGGCAGAACGAGCAAGTTCCCCTGCCACCTCCTCCAGCTCCCACGATGCAGGAGCTAATGGCTCAGCAGAATGAGATTCTACGGTAGCTATTGCAGCACCAGCCACACCCTCAGCAGTATGGTGGAGGCCAGCCGCAGCGTCCTCCGGCCGCGGCAACCTATCAGGAGATCTTAAGCACGCAGCCGCCCCTGTTCACTAGGGCATAGGATCCACTTGACACCGATGTGTGGCTACGAGTCATGGAGTCTAAGTTTCCCCTCCTCACGGGAGCTTGCCCTGATGACACCAAGACTCGCTTCGCCGCACAATAGCTTCGTGGACCTGCTAGGACATGGTGGGACCATTTCCGCGCCATGTTACCAGCTGATCATGAAGTGACATGGGAGGAGTTCAAGAATGCTTTCAGAGGACACCATATTCCAGCAGGGATTCTGGATCGCAAGCTGAATGAGTTTCTGGCATTAACTTAGGGAACCCGCACTATGTTGCAGTATGCCCAGGCCTTCAATGACCTGTGCCAGTATGTGGGCTATCATGCAGATTCTTATGAGAAGAAGAGAGACCGCTTCCGCAGAGGTCTCGACACCAAGTTGCGTGAGCGTCTCAACACTGTTCGGGCCAATAGCTTCAATGAATTGGTCAACCTGGCCATATCACAGGAAGACTGTATTGTAGCTGACCGGGGAGAGAAGAATAGGAAAGCACCAATGTCAGGACCCTTAGCTCCACCCTAGAGGTTCAGGATTGTCTCCAACCATCAGAGCAGAGGATTTTAGCAGCAGGCAGGAAGATGGGTTATCAGGCCACCTCAGCAGCAGCAGCAAGCACCCAACCGTTTCCTAGCTCCTGCCCCAAGGAACAATCAACCCCAGTAGCAACAGCTGCAGCAGTAGTTCCGCCAGGGAAATGGAAACAAGTGCTTCACATGTGGAAATGTGGGCCATTATGCCAAGAATTGCCTGAGGAATCATCAGAGGCAGATGCTAGCACCAAACCAAGACAGAGGAAGAAAAGCAGAAGGTGCAAGTCAGACAAGGGAAGCTCAATTTCACTACTCTGGAGGAATTACCTGAAGGAGCACCCGTCCTGACTAGTACCTTTTCAGTTTTTAATCAACCTGCATTAATTCTGTTTGATTCTGGTGCATCACATAGCTTCTTTAGTTAGAAGTTCAGTGCCAAATGTCAATTGCCTTTCTGTCATACCCGAGGGTCTTTTATGATCGCAATGTCGGGAGGCAAGGTTGCAACAAATCAATTAAATCAAAGTGTGCCTATTCGGCTGGGAAGCAACATTGTCAAAACCACCCTCCTTATTCTAGGATTGGAAAATGTGGACATTATTTTGGGATCCAATTGGATGACCCGCACCTAGTGGTGCTAGATGTAGCCAACTGCATCGTTGAAATCCAATCCCCAATCTGTGGGAAATTCACTTTATTTCTGCCTAGCCAAGAAACCACTCGGTCATGTGCTTTTGGTATGATAGAATTACCCTTGAAGAAAATTCCAGTGGTCTGTGAGTATGCAGATGTTTTTCCTGATGAGTTGCCAAGAATGCCGCTAGATCGGGATATTGAATTCTCCATCAAATTGCAACCGGGAACGACACCTATCTCCAAGAGGCCCTACCGGATGCCACCCGCTGAATTGGCAGAATTGAAGAAACAGTTGCAAGAGTTATTGGACAAGGGTTTCATCCGCCTAAGTACTTCACCTTGGGGATGTCCAGCCTTGTTCGTGAAGAAGAAGGATGAAAGCTTGAGGCTTTGTATAGATTACCGCCCACTCAATGCGGTGACTATCAAAAACAAGTATCCTTTGCCTCGTATTGATGTTCTTTTCGCTCAATTGGTCAGAGACAAAGTGTTTTCCAAGATAGACCTTCGCTCCGGCTATCATCAGATCAAGATACGAGCAAGTGATATTCCAAAGACTGCCTTCTCAACCATATACGGTTTGTATGAGTACTTGGTGATGTCGTTTGGGTTAACAAATGCGCTAGCATACTTCATGTATCTGATGAACTCAGTCTTCATGCCTGAACTGGACAAGTTCATGGTGGTTTTCATCGATGATATCTTGGTGTACTCAAGAAATGAATAAGAGCACGTCGGTCATTTGCATGTAGTGCTCCAACGTCTGAGAGAGCACCATCTTTATGCCAAACTATCAAAATGTGATTTTTGGCAAAAGGAAATCAAATTCTTGGGTCACACTACCTCTCAAGATGGCATAGCTGTTGATCCTGATAAAGTGCAAGAGGTGATGAATTGGAAGCCGCCAACAACTGTCCGTCAGATTTGAAGTTTTTTGGGATTGGCCGGTTATTATCAAAGATTCATTCTAGACTTCTCTTGAATTGCGAAGCCCATGACTGAATTGTTGATGAAAGGAGCCAATTTTGAATGGGGTCAGAAGTGCGAAGATGCTTTCCACACCTTGAGGCAGCATCTGACCACAGCACCCGTCTTAGCGCAACCCGACAACAACAAGCCATTTGATGTGTATTGTGATGCCTCTGGCACTGGAGTGAGTTGTTTTTTATGCAAGACAACCGAGTCATTGCCTACGCATCAAGAGCACTCAGGCCTCATGAGCAAAATTATCCCACTCATGACTTAGAGTTGGCAGTCGTGGTTCATGCACTAAAAATGTGGAGGCACTATTTGATGGGAACCCACTGCAACATCTATACAGATCATAAGAGCCTCAAGTACATCTTTACTCAGGCTGATCTTAACATGAGGCAGAGAAGATGGCTTGAATTGATCAAGGACTACGACTTGGAAGTACACTACCACTCGGGGAAAGCCAATGTGGTAGCTGATGTCCTAAGTCGGAAGTCACAATGCAACTGTATGATGATGGATTCTTGCATCAATACTCTGTGTGATGAGTTGAGCAAGATGAAGATCGAAGTGATTCCTTCTGGTACCTTGTCTCACATCTCCATTGAGCCAACCTTGCAAGACCAGATAATTATGGCCCAACTCAGTGACAAGGGAGTGCAAATCATTAAGGAGAATCTTCATCAAAAAGTGGAGAAGTATAAGTGCTTTCGCCAAGATAGCAAGAGGATATTGTGGTTTGAAGTCAGATTGGTGGTTCCTAAAAACAAGGACCTCAAGAAGAAAATCTTGGATGAGGCTCATCTCTCCAAATTCTCCATGCATCTGGGAAGAACCAAGATGTACCATGATTTGAAGCCCTTGTATTGGTGGACCAGAATGAAAAGAGAGGTAGCTCAGTATGTATCGGAATGTGACACCTGTCAGAGGATAAAGGCAAGCCACTTAAAATCAGCTGGTGCCTTGCAACCCCTATCAATACCTTCGTGGAAATGGGATGACATCAGCATGGATTTCATTGTGGGTCTGCCCAACACCTCTCGGCATCATGATTCAATTTGGGTCATTGTGGACCGATTGACGAAAGTGGCGCATTTTCTTCCAGTGCACACCACCGATAAGGCTCAGAACTATGCAGAACTGTATATTGACCGAATCGTGTGTTTGCACGGGTTACCCGGACCATTGTCTCTGACCGAGGAGCCCAATTCAATGCTAGATTTTGGGAGCAATTGCAAGAGTCTTTGGAACCAAGCTAATAAGGGGTTCAGCTTACCACCCCCAGACTGATGGTCAGACCGAAACAGTCAATCAAATTCTTGAAGATATGCTAAGGGCTTGTGCGATCGATTGTGGCAAGAACTGGGATAAGTACCTCTCTTTGGTAGAGTTTGCTTATAACAACAGTTATTAGTCCAGCCTAAAGATGGCACCCTTCGAAGCCCTATATGGAAGAAGGTGTCGAACACCCCTCAACTAGTCTCAGCCTTGAGAAAGAGAAATTTTTGGGCCTGACTTAGTGACTGAAGCCGAAAGGAAAGTCAAACTGATCACGAAGAATCTAGAAGCTGCTCAGGCCAGGCAAAATATCTACCATGACAAGAGAAGAAAACCCCTCCAGTTTGAAGTGGGAGATTTCGTATATCTAAAAGTATCGCCCACCAAAGGAGTGCAGAGGTTTGGGATCAAAGGCAAGTTAGCCTCTCGCTACATTGGACCTTATGAGATCGTGGAAGCATGTGGACCCATGGCATACAAATTGAAGCTACCTCTAAAATGTCTGCCATCCACAATGTGTTCCTTGTATCCCAACTGAAGAAATGTGTTCGTTTGCTAATCGATAGCAGAACCAGAAGTGGAGATAGAGCCAGATCTACCGTATCAAGAGTACCCTTCCAAGGTCCTAGATTTCAAAGAAAGATCAACTCGTGCGAAGTCGATCAAAATGTATAAGATCCAATGGAGAAATCACTCGAAGGAAGAAGCTACTTGGGAGACTGAGGAATTTCTGCGTTCGAACTACCCCGATTTTCTACCTAAAGGAATCGGTACGTAACCATACCTTGCCCCTCCCCCTGCCCTTTGAATCAAATTATAAGAAGAATAGTCTTAACATGAACTGAGTAAGTTGTAAAACTAAATCAAAAAGGACTTCCTTCTGAAGTTGCAAGGAGGATGACATTCGAAGAGCAGTTTACTAAAGAACCTTAATAAACAAAACCACAACATACGAGCAAGCCATAACCTTCTCTTCGACCTGGAGGACTCTGACCCCAATCTCGGGATGAGATTCTTTTAAGGTGGGAAGGCTGTAACACCCAGTGTTACTTAGGGTTTCTCCCAGTACCCCAACTTGTGACCATTATCACATGTGGCTATAATGATGCAAGAAACACCAAACTTAAAGGATTAAAAGCCTAAACAAATCTTTTTCAGCTCAAGAAACATACACTAAGCAGATCATGCACATAGGGAGAAAAACATCCAAAACCCTAACACCACCCAAATTGGCCATTTGAGCACAGAAGGGAAATTGAGAAAAGACTTGGGAAAAACACTGTGATGGAACCTCCCAAGGTATTAGGCCCACCTATAGTTGTCCTTGTCCTAATGACCTTGGACAACCCTGTAGATGCACTTAATCACTCGACAAGTTCCGTAACTGTATCCTCATCAATTCGCCCAAGAGCGCTTCACCAGTCACGCAGATATTACATCACATCGGAGGAAAGAATAAGCGGAAGCAACTTACGATAACTTAATTTACATTCATCCAATATAGAGAGAGAGTATTATTATCATTACAATACCAGGGTACTATGAGTGCATAAAGTATTATTATTACAGACCCGGGAGGCAAAACACCCTCCCGCACAAAAGATTATTGTTTTTAAAGTGGGAGGCCAACATCCTCCCGCAACAGACTTCACTGTTGGGGCTCTTCTTTGGGTACCACCTTTGAACAGAAACACCAAAAGTATGTTGTTTCCTCACCTACAACAACATGGGTTCGAAAACCCTGAGTACGGAGTGTACTTACATAAGTCTTACCCGACAAAAGAAAAGACTCTCAAGGATATGCTGGCTTGAGGGAGTCAAGGTAAGGCTATTCAAGAATCAAAACACTGTTTGCAGAAATGCTTACTAATAGTGGATCCTTAAAATCTAGTTTTATTATCCGTTTAAGTTATTACTTGAATCTAGAGTTCTTTCTACCCTAGTTCAAGCACTTGACCTACACTAGCTATCTTTTATCATCCCTTTTTACTTTACTGGATTGCTACGTGTAAGTCAGTGACCAAGTCTTCATATCCGAGAAGTAACAGCGATCCGAATCGATTAATACTCAGCTGAGGATCTCCAATCACACGACATATGTAGCACTTAACCCTTGCATATGTCAACTCGCCACCGGGTTTCTCAAGACCAGACCGGGTTCACGCCAACCGAGAGCACAGATACACCACCGTCCAGCCTCTTGCCACGGAGGGTACACGCTACTCTCGCCATCTCTCCACTCCCATTGCGTGTTGGCCTTTTTGGTATTGGTCTGCCTGAGGCAAAGCTTACCCATGACGAGGCATGTGACCAGTTAAAGGGTCCTCGGTTAGCAGGCCCACATCGGTATGGTCCTTAAGCGACTCAGACGGAGACACTACACCGAGATTTCCTTCTCGTGCAAGTCACCCACCCGGTCTCAGCTTTATTTTTTAAAACCCAAAGTCTGGTACCTGGAAGAGGCACATCTTTTCAGATGTTGAACCCATCACGGCCGTGATGGATCCACCATCATAAGTCTTTTCTTTGTAAAAATTTCCATCCACTGTGAAGCATCACCTTTTTTAAAAAACAAAACATTTTGTTTTTCTAAAGCAAGGCTAAGCATCATAAAATCCTTTTTTATAAAAGGGTGTTAAGGAAGGGTAATCAATTTTTCAATGAAGGAAATACATCAATTGTTTAGCACACAACTCCTATCACCTAATGCATCATATAAGGTGATAAAGATTTTAAAACAACAAGGAGGTGGCAAATGCACCGAGGCTTGCCTGGAATGAACACTACGTTAGTGTTTGTTAGATGATGTCCACTTGACGACCATCCTTTGTTTTGGCATTCGTCAGATTATCCATCTTCAGGTTCATCCATCAGCATCACCTTAAGGAGAAGCTCACGCTTTCCATCCTCTTGTGGTCAACTCA
This sequence comes from Zea luxurians, assembly GCA_029449295.1. Lineage (NCBI taxonomy): Eukaryota > Viridiplantae > Streptophyta > Magnoliopsida > Poales > Poaceae > Zea > Zea luxurians. Next base: position 122,355,844 of record JAOPSE010000009.1, read on the forward strand.
GCTTTGGTCCGCATCACGTGATTAATTAACGTACCTCATGGGATGCACAATGCACATGTATGAATATATAGAGGAATAGCATAAGACAGATAATCTACGCTGAAGATGATGAAACACTTATAACAAAGCATTAGAATCAATCACAAGCAAGTACTAGATAGCGATATATAACTAATTATAATAATTAAGCTTTTCTAGCCTATTCAGAGGCATCTCATACATCACAAAACAATAAAATATACACACACTCTACTCCCCTTAACTAACATTCAACACTAGGGAATTAACAAATTAGATTTATTAGTATTAGCCGTCTAAATTTAGAATAAGGATAGAAGCATATTAACAAACTTTCTAAACCATTTATCCAGATTAATTTGCATAGCATGCCAAATACATGAACATCACATTATTCTATGACCTAGCGGATAGAGTATTTTTAATCGAATCACACCATGCCTACAATTCTATTAACATATTCTTCACATCATTTATACCTCAGATCTATCCTCCACGTCACCATTTTGACCAAACAAACCAAATTCATGATAAACAATACTAACAACACTTATCACTCAAGTGTTGACAAATTCTAAACTCATTTATCTACATTCATTAAATAATTGAGCATTAACAAGAGAACTAGTGGTGCTCTGCTAGCAGCGAGAACATGATTATTAGCCTAAACCAATCACATAGAATGTAATATCTACTAAGACTAAATATAAAATTCACCATACAACAGGAACTCTTACAATAATTATTGATAACACTTTTGGCTAGACATCTAAAACATTAAACCTACATCCACATTACTACCAATATTTTTTTCACTGAAAGTAGTAATTCAAATTTTAGTTCCTATATCAAACATTTTTTATCGTAAATATAAAAACATTTTTTTTATAAGTGATTAAAATATTTCATCATCACACAGGCCTACTAATATTCTACTCGGTCCACCAATTAGGCTAATTGACTGGAATAGCGAAATAACTCGCCATAACTGAATCTGGCTCGATAATAGCAAGAACAACAAAGTCGGCGAGAGTTCCATGACTCACCCAATTTATCGAGCACCTAGTGAGCATCACACTAGCACATTAATTTATTCAACGATTGAATTATCCTGAATAACTCATCGGCTTACCACGACCAAAACGAATTGATAATCGCAGATCGACGATGAATATTGGTTCAGACTTTCCATCGAACACTTGGTAGGGGTTGTGCTCGAAGACGGCTTCCAGGGGAGGAGCACGACGTGGACTGGGCACGACCACAGGAGATGAGCGCAGGGCTGTCTTCGGCAGGACTCGAGACGACTCATCGGCGTTGGGGCTTGAAGACCACGACTGACGCAGGAAAGATTTGGACACAGTCCGGCGAGCTTCCATGGGCGACGTCCACGGATTTGAAGCTGCGATGGCCATGGCGAGCAGGGACACACATGACTAAAGGGAGTGCCGCGCCATGGATGGAGGAGCAGAGAGAAAAGCAGGGCGAGCAGGGAGATGACTCGGTGACCAGCGCGCAGGGGAGTTCGGCATGGGCACGACGAGTAGAGAGGGAGGCTGGAGAGCGAGCTGGGGCTGGGATTGAGCACGGCCAGAAACTGAGGCGTGCACAGGGAGGAGCGGAGGGACTCGACTGGCGAAGCTGGCCGAAGGGTGAGGCGAGGACGGCATCCACGACGAGGTCACGACCAAGTCGAGCGGGGCTGTGGTCGGGCGAGCTTGGCTGGGCGCAGGGAGAAGCGTCGGCAAGCTGGAAGCGGAAGGGAGCTCCAACCATGGAAACGTAGGGGGCTGGGGCGGCCATGGGGAGTAGGCAGAGGGAGCTCCGAGCTGGGCGAGCGCACGGCCGGCGAGCTCACGCGCACAGCCACGGAGACGAGTGAGGAGCGAGTTGGAGCTGGAGGCCGAGCTGGAGGGCGCGCAGGGAGGGGAGAAGCACAGGGCGCGGCTTGGAAAAAATCAGGGGCGGCGGCTGGAGATTAGAACGACGGCATACGTGTGAAGAAAGAGCTGGATGCGGCCAGGAGATAAGGGATGTTGTGCGGTGTCTGAAAAAATCAGGGCTGAGGGCAGCGGGGGATCAGGATAGGAGACGGATATTTTCCATTTTTTTAAATTTCTCTTTTTTTAAAGGAAAATCACAGATATTTTGGATCATAATTTTTAGCGATGTATACTGGGTTGACACGCTATATGGCTACACAATTCATTCTCTGAATTTAGTGAACCAAATTATTTACCAATTACTCGCTACTGGTCTGGTTTGTTTCGGACTGAAAACTTTTTCGCGAATTCCAATTAATTTGTTCGGGATAAAAATCATCAGAGTGGGTTGAACTTTCGAATTCATATTCTCTTAACTGATGAATTTTAAATAGGCACATGACTCGCAAACTTTAAGAATAATTACGTTCCAAAATTCGCGAAAACTTTAGGAGGAGTCTAAATAGACAGAAATAGATGCGATATTAAAATCGCCATGGACGAAGATGATTAAAATTTAGCATCTGTTTTACCCACTGATATTATGTTCTGAAATCCATACTTGTTGTCGAGCAGACGGTAAACACCTAGGGTGTTATAGCCCTCCCCCCTTAAAAGAATCTTGTCCCAAGATTCGGAACGAAAGACTTTTAAGAGTAGAGAATAATGTAATCCTTGTCCATATCAGCGATAATCATAAGACAGTTCCAAGCAAAGATGAGTGTCTCAAGAGGTTGTTTCTCTAGTGGACATAACATGCACTGCCTTAAGCTAATTTAGAGATGTCCACCAATAGAGACGATGTCTGCCAGAAGAACACATAAGGTTCCATGTGTGCAGTTTGCTTTTTCCGATGACATTGTACTATCTGAGTCTGTTGGGCGAGCGGTAGATATGCGACTTTACCCAAACAGTATTAGTTGCAACCTCTTGGGTAAAACACACAGAAAGAGGTTTACTAACAAGTGGTCATAATAAGTTCATAGCACATGAGACGGGTGTGGATGTCGAATACTGTCCCGGTTAACATGTGGATAACCAGAGAATTCAAGTCCACGAAAGATGATAGAGATTTGAGAAAATATCAATAAAGAGATCTGTCGATGTTGACTTCGCGACCAACCCATTTCATCAAATACTTAGCATGGCTCGACATGATCACACATGTTAGAAAATCACATGTGATATGATCGAGGCATGACTAGAGTGATGACTAGGTTGTTACCAATCGAATTGGCCTGATTCTAGCAGGTGCTTCCTTAGGATGGGTTGAACCAAAGTGAGTTTAGACAACTCGACAAAACAATCTCTAAACTCAACCTTTGATCACAATGTAGTTACAAGTTAGTAAAACCAACTTGTTGAACTACTTTTGACATTGAGCAAGTCCTCTCAGTACCATCGGTAAGCCAAAGGTTGAGAGTTCACATTTGCTAGCAAAAGGTCATGCATTTGGGTAGAAATCCATTTGGTCAGGTTGTTCGTCCATTTCTTCATGTGACATGAAATGACTTGGTTCGGGAATACATAGATTAAATAAGAGAGCGAATGAACAAACTCCTGCATTTCAGCATCAGGGAAAGCCAATCTCCATTTTGAGAACTAATCAGCTGTCTTCCAACACTAAAAAGTTCCCAGGCTTCACCTTTACACAAAGAATGCAAAGGGAACTTGTATGAGGTAGTCACTACCAAGATCAAAAGAAAAGAGACCACACATGAAAGTGGTATGCCCTTTTGATCCAATAGAGATAATAGATGTTGCTTGATCACTTGACAAACAACATAGAAATTGTTTCAAGGGAAGGTACACGGAAGATAACACATCATTGTAATTCCATAATGGATCATGACTAGAGACCTCGATACCAACATGCGCCAAGCAGCATACCTTGCGTGTACATTCACAAGGGGCTCTCAGTTTCGCTGCGGCACCATAAGTCATTAACCATGACACCATTACAAAACTGGCACCAATAATAAATCTCACATGGTAGGAACAATTTGTGCAGAGATAACATATTGATATAATCTCATAATGGATTATGATTACTAACTGTCATACTAGCGTGTGCCAAGTAGCGCAACCATGTGTTGGTCACCCACAGGAGGCCCTCGGTTTCGTCGCGACATCATCTATTTTAGTCATAACGCCATTACCAGACGTAACCAATAAGAAATCTCACGCGTCACAAATAGATTGAGCAAGGATGGCAATATACAAAAATAGACTCCACTTGTAAGAATGGTTACAAGTAGAGAGCCAAATAGATCACGGCCCGATGAAATGAACAAGGCATGGCCATTACCTAAACTTGTTGATGAATGAGTACGATGGCAGGCTGTTATTTCAGCCCCAAACATATTTCTATGCCCATCGCAGAGATCACAAGGGTCAAGGATTAGCATCTGATTAGATACGGAGGGAAAACAATCATAAGATTAAGTTGGTATGCCTTTGATTGATATGAGGAAACCAAAGGCAACAAATTAAGGAAAATGATCAGGCATGACTTTCCTGGGTCAGGTTGATAAAGCAACATGGTGATCCTGAAGAACAAGCAAACTGGATAAGGGACATCAGCTTGTGCCAATCGAACAAGAACAAGCAAACTGGATAAGGGAAATATAACAACCAAAACGTCATGGATTAAATAGCAAGAACAAGGACTCGAGATCCTAGCTTTAAGCCCATGCACATCTTGCGTTGGGTAAAGAAATTATCCAAACATCCATTCGCATGAGTTTGGTGAGGGAGTGATAATGGAGAATTCAAATTTGGGTCATGGTTCACTAAATAAAAACATGGCCTATTTTTGGGTTTAGGCAAACAAGTCACCAACCTTCTATCAGCACATCAAGTACAAGAGCAAACACATATAACACCTAAACAGATTTCCTAAGGAATGGAGGATAGCTATTTCATAGAAGTTCATAATACAACATTACACCACATTATCTACAAGCACCGGCTACTGGAATAAAGACGAGAGAAGCATTTTCGTGCACATGTGACAAACAAGATGCAACAATCAGGATGCATGCTCGTCTTATTCGTCCTCACATGTTTTGCCAACATAATGTGGCAATAGCATTCTATATCAGTGGCACACTTATGACTCTCTCAGTATTTTGCTAGTCGTCAGCTACACATACGTTTTCGAGGTTAGTGTACCTACAGAAAAATCCATTACAACCCAGTTTTCCCATGATGCAGTTCACACATGACAGTTTATCACGGTTTATACTCCATATATCGCTATATGGAGGCCAGCTCATCATTAAGCGCCGAGCCACGCATAGGCACCACTGCCACACTTTAACCATAGGGCAGCTCATTATGGTAACTCACCTTCTTACCTGAGCGTTGGTGCGTCGTTGCAAGTACATTACACTTCTCAGTATTCCCATATCTGTATACCCATACACATCCATGGGGTACTGAATCCCAGAAAAATAAATACTCCACATCGCAGCCTTCATATATACATATGTGTAACATGTATATAGTCAAGCGCCACAATTAAGCACTCCCTTAGACCGACGTTTGTTCGGTCATGCTCTCACATCTCACCTTACCTTATCGTCGATCCATTCAAAACTGAATGGCCTCAAAAATAACAATACACATGTATGCAATACCCCCGGTTGTGGGTTAGTGGTTTTTAAATAAGCCACCTGATAGTCCTTAATTTAGGGCTTAACAGAGGATGTCGCTAGCATTATAGTTTTTCAAAGCTGTTTTTCAAAGCCAAACAATGTGTTTAGTTGAAAATAGGTTTTCTAAAACCAAAACTTTGTTTTAAAAATATGTATGTGACTGTATTATACTTAATCTTGCTCTGATATCAGCTATGGCAGAACCTCCCAAGTTATTGGGCCCACATGCACCTGCCCTTGTCTCAAAGACCTCAGACGGCTATGCATGTGCACCAGATAACTTAACATGATCCGTCCGAGTGTCCCAAGGACCCCGGATAAACCACTTACAATCAGGATTGCAAAATTAAGTAAACACAAATCACACACCAACATTTTTCCAGCGGAAATCTTATTACCAAATTCTACAAGTTACATCAAGTTTTACTGTTGGGGACTTGTTCTCAAATACTAAGAATTAAGAACAAGGCAAGATAGAAAGAGTTAAATATCAAAGTCCTTCGTCTTTCGAAACATTATCTCCTTTCGGGCATAATGCATTCCGGACGAAGGTTATGAAGGATAATCCTTCATAAATACCATAAATAATGAAGAAGGATTTATACACAAGATATAAACAGTAGTATGAACAGTTTAAATATTATTATAAGTTCATCTTTATCTATATAAGTATATTAATGATAACAAATTATAAATGTACCTTCGATTTGAAGGAAAACAGGAATACAATCTTGATGCAAAAGCAGGATGCCAAGTCAGCGCGTCCAGTACGGGAGTACTGTTCATCTATTTATAGGCACGGGTCGTAGCCCATGCAAAATTACATTATGGCCCTTTACATTTGATAATAACTCTATAGTAATTTATCAGGGTCTAGATAGCCTTTTCCTCTTTAAGTCGGTTTCTTTTTTCCTGTCATCGTGCCGAAGCTCCTTTGCGCACAGCTTCGGCTCTACGCCACCATTCATACTCTTCACGCTGTGGTTTTGATTTATGTCCGAATGTACCTGTTTACACATTATACTCCAGAAACATAGTTAAATCGTGTTTTTGAGGACCTTCGGAAGCCGAAGGCCCCCAACAGTAGCCCCTCGCAATATTAATTTGCTGAAATAACAAATTCAAATTGCGATATGGACGAAGGCCTTAAGCCGAAGGTCCGAAAAAACACCTTCCCTTTGCTAGAATAGCAACAGTGAATGACAAGTGGGGCCCTGCCACTTGCGATGTACTGGGCGTATAAATAAGAAGGCATCGCCAGCTCATTTGGCACACTCTCTTGCCGCCGGCTCCTGTCTTCCTAATTTTTAGCTCTTTGCCCACCAATGCTTGCCTGGCTTTCTACATTTTTTAGCTTCATCTTTGAGAGTACCTTCCTCGCGTTTTCGAAGATGTCTGAAGACAAGAAAACTGTCGCTGAGTCGAAGCTAAGCCTTTCTGAAGAGATGAATCTCGGCTTCCTTGAATCAATAGCAAAGACAAATACAGAGAAGATTACTAGGGAGATTTTAGAGGGTTTGTCTGAAGACACTGGTGATAGCGACAGCTATGATGTGGAAAGTGGCGGAGAAGATTCCGAAGATCGACCTTGGCGACCAAGCCATGCAGTTTTTGGAAAATCAAGCATCAAACAAAGTCATCTTGTCAATATGAGGGGCAGATATTTTCGGGATTTATCTATTGTAAGGGCTGACGAAGGGGTGAAAACTTGTCCGACTCCTGAGGAAAATGAAGTCGTGATATTCCGAAGCTTCTTTAAGGCTAGATTTCGGTTTCCTTTGAGCAGCTTCGTGGTAGAAGTTTTGAAGATATTTGAAATCTACCTTCATCAAATTGCTCCTGAAGCAATCATAAGGATGGGAATCTTCGTATGGGCCGCGAAGAGCCAAGGTTTGGAACCAAATGCAAAAAGTTTCTGCAATATGCATGAGTTATTGTATGAGACGAAACCATGGGGTAAGGAACAATATCACAACAATTTTGGCTGTTATAGCTTCGGTGCCCGTTCTGGGTCAAGCTGTCCCTTGCCAACTTTTCGGAAAAGATGGCCTGGGGACTGGATGAAGGAATGGTTCTACGTGAAAACGACTTGAAAACACGAGAAGACATTAAAGGTATCATTATGCGCCCTATCTGGCAGCGCTTCGGCCTTCGGAAACCGAAGGTAGAAATTGACAAAGCAGCTGAAGAATGCCGGAGAGCCTTCAGAGTAGTTTGATCTTTCATCAGGACAAGGGACTTGATCCAGGAACACATTGCCTTCAGAGTATGGCCACTTACAGATAACTGGGAAATGCCGAAAGAAATCGTCGGTGAGCCTAACAAAGGTGGACTGGTTAGGTTAAAATTCACCTTCAAGTATGGAGATAAGTTCGTCGAGCCAGACGATGACTGGCTGAAAAGTATTGAGGCCGTAAGCAATGAGCTGCTTGGTCCATACTCGAAGGCAGAAGATACTGCACTATCCGCAGCCTTCGGAGGCTGAAAGAAGAAAAGGCTCAACCAAATATTTGATGCCATTGGGTTTGTGTATCCTGACTACCGTTACCCAACACGGGGTCAAAAAAGGAAAGATACGGCGTCTACAAAGGAAGCCACCTCAGCTGCTCTCAGTGAGCCAGCACCGAAGAGGAAAAAGATAAAAGTTCTTACACACCATCCACGCTATATTGAACTGGCCATAGTGTGGCGGAACTGCCGGAATTATTCCAACTTAAGTGCCTAAGCCCTGCCTTAGAGGCTAGACCACACTTAAATGGGAATAACCCGTCAATTCCTCGGATCTAGTCCGACACGGCCACTGACAGGATCAAGTACCACACTCTCACTCGATGGTGAGTCACAGAGCAAATACAATAAAGCATAAAACCATGCAGGTAAAAGTGTTAAATTATTACATCATCATCATCATCGGAGTTTTGCAAAAGTGACCATCATTGTTCGAAGTGCAGCGGAATAAAACTAACGGAAAATAAACAGAGAGATGGGGAAGCCTGTCCCATCACTCCTCATGCTCCTCCTCAGCCGAGGCGGGGTCCCACTCGACAGTCCAACCCAGTGGCAAGATGGACGGCCAAGTCACTCCAGCAACCATGTCCTCCAGACAACCTGTAAAATTATGCCACAAGCAAGGCTGAGTATACTAATACTCAGCTAGACTTACCCGGTGTGAGGAGTCTACTCCTCTACCTCTAGACATGCAGCTGTTTGGCTATGGGGTTTGGTTTGCCAAAAGCACTAGCTGAGTTTCTAAATCAAGTTTTAATTTTGTCAAATTTAAGTGTGACTCTCTTAAGGCTAAATGTGTACTATCTACTCATACATAGTAGCAAACATTTTAGCAATCAACATCTTGTATCAACTCATCCTATTTCCACTTGTTACTCAATGTAGCAGCATGGATGAAGCAGTCTCATTAGCTGCGAGAAGCAGACGATTCGAATCGAGTTTTTATCCTTGCAAGGTAAACCTAAACACACGACGTGGCGAGGTACTCCGTCGCCACACACATCAACTGTCCCCATCGATTCCCCGTCAGCAGATCAGGGCTCGCCGCCTTGGCGTACAATGCCTCACTGACCCCGACTGCCGTCGTGCAGTGACCGCACTTGTACCCACCATAACCGGAATGGGAGACTACGTCTCAGGTCGCGTGAGGGGTAAAGTCCACTACCAGGTTCAATCAGGTACTAGGCTTACCGATTTACCATATTTCTCGGCATGTGCTTAGTACGTTCAAACGCTTGACTCACGGTACCACACCTTAATCCTTATTCAAATTTTATCCCGTAGACAACCAATCCCCATGGATTGTTGCCCACATACCAACATCAATATGATAAGAAAGTGGATACAGCCAATTCCTAACCTCGCGCGAGTGCTGGGAAAATCACTCGACTTCTACCGAGATCCTAATTAATAAAGCAACTACTCGACTTATCATACTAGTATTCATCTCAATGGGATTCCTGAGATCATGCAACTAGGGATTCAAACAACTCCTACACTTAAGTGCACAATACAAGCCTACAAATATTAAGTGTAGTAAAATATCATATAGAACAGGTTATGCATAAAATCGGGGCTTGCCTTCCAAAGCTGTGGCAGGCAGATCCTCTGGTGCAGACTCGGGTGCTGGATCTGGGGCTACCTCCTGAGCAGCTCCTTGCTCCGGCACGAGGACGTACTCTCCGTCAGCGAGGTTGCAATCTATCAGAATGCAATGAATATGTAGGTCATGATTATGCAGGATTGAATAACATTAGGCTAATGGAAGAAAAAAACTTACGATAACTTAATTTACATTCATCCAATATAGAGAGAGAGTATTATTATCATTACAATACCAGGGTACTATGAGTGCATAAAGTATTATTATTACAGACCCGGGAGGCAAAACACCCTCCCGCACAAAAGATTATTGTTTTTAAAGTGGGAGGCCAACATCCTCCCGCAACAGACTTCACTGTTGGGGCTCTTCTTTGGGTACCACCTTTGAACAGAAACACCAAAAGTATGTTGTTTCCTCACCTACAACAACATGGGTTCGAAAACCCTGAGTACGGAGTGTACTTACATAAGTCTTACCCGACAAAAGAAAAGACTCTCAAGGATATGCTGGCTTGAGGGAGTCAAGGTAAGGCTATTCAAGAATCAAAACACTGTTTGCAGAAATGCTTACTAATAGTGGATCCTTAAAATCTAGTTTTATTATCCGTTTAAGTTATTACTTGAATCTAGAGTTCTTTCTACCCTAGTTCAAGCACTTGACCTACACTAGCTATCTTTTATCATCCCTTTTTACTTTACTGGATTGCTACGTGTAAGTCAGTGACCAAGTCTTCATATCCGAGAAGTAACAGCGATCCGAATCGATTAATACTCAGCTGAGGATCTCCAATCACACGACATATGTAGCACTTAACCCTTGCATATGTCAACTCGCCACCGGGTTTCTCAAGACCAGACCGGGTTCACGCCAACCGAGAGCACAGATACACCACCGTCCAGCCTCTTGCCACGGAGGGTACACGCTACTCTCGCCATCTCTCCACTCCCATTGCGTGTTGGCCTTTTTGGTATTGGTCTGCCTGAGGCAAAGCTTACCCATGACGAGGCATGTGACCAGTTAAAGGGTCCTCGGTTAGCAGGCCCACATCGGTACGGTCCTTAAGCGACTCAGACGGAGACACTACACCGAGATTTCCTTCTCGTGCAAGTCACCCACCCGGTCTCAGCTTTATTTTTTAAAACCCAAAGTCTGGTACCTGGCAGAGGTACATCTTTTCAGATGTTGAACCCATCACGGCCGTGATGGATCCACCATCATAAGTCTTTTCTTTGTAAAAATTTCCATCCACTGTGAAGCATCACCTTTTTTAAAAAACAAAACATTTTGTTTTTCTAAAGCAAGGCTAAGCATCATAAAATCCTTTTTTATAAAAGGGTGTTAAGGAAGGGTAATCAATTTTTCAATGAAGGAAATACATCAATTGTTTAGCACACAACTCCTATCACCTAATGCATCATATAAGGTGATAAAGATTTTAAAACAACAAGGAGGTGGCAAATGCACCGAGGCTTGCCTGGAATGAACACTACGTTAGTGTTTGTTAGATGATGTCCACTTGACGACCATCCTTTGTTTTGGCATTCGTCAGATTATCCATCTTCAGGTTCATCCATCAGCATCACCTTAGGGAGAAGCTCACGCTTTCCATCCTCTTGTGGTCAACTCAGCTTTGGTCCGCATCACGTGATTAATTAACGTACCTCATGGGATGCACAATGCACATGTATGAATATATAGAGGAATAGCATAAGACAGATAATCTACGCTGAAGATGATGAAACACTTATAACAAAGCATTAGAATCAATCACAAGCAAGTACTAGCTAGCGATATATAACTAATTATAATAATTAAGCTTTTCTAGCCTATTCAGAGGCATCTCATACATCACAAAACAATAAAATATACACACACTCTACTCCCCTTAACTAACATTCAACACTAGGGAATTAACAAATTAGATTTATTAGTATTAGCCATCTAAATTTAGAATAAGGATAGAAGCATATTAACAAACTTTCTAAACCATTTATCCAGATTAATTTGCATAGCATGCCAAATACATGAACATCACATTATTCTATGACCTAGCGGATAGAGTATTTTTAATCGAATCACACCATGCCTACAATTCTATTAACATATTCTTCACATAATTTATACCTCAGATCTATCCTCCACGTCACCATTTTGACCAAACAAACCAAATTCATGATAAACAATACTAACAACACTTATCACTCAAGTGTTGACAAATTCTAAACTCATTTATCTACATTCATTAAATAATTGAGCATTAACAAGAGAACTAGTGGTGCTCTGCTAGCAGCGAGAACATGATTATTAGCCTAAACCAATCACATAGAATGTAATATCTACTAAGACTAAATATAAAATTCACCATACAACAGGAACTCTTACAATAATTATTGATAAGACTTTTGGCTAGACATCTAAAACATTAAACCTACATCCACATTACTACCAATATTTTTTTCACTGAAAGTAGTAATTCAAATTTTAGTTCCTATATCAAACATTTTTTATCGTAAATATAAAAACATTTTTTTATAAGTGATTAAAATATTTCATCATCACACAGGCCTACTAATATTCTACTCGGTCCACCAATTAGGCTAATTGACTGGAATAGCGAAATAACTCGCCATAACTGAATCTGGCTCGATAATAGCAAGAACAACAAAGTCGGCGAGAGTTCCATGACTCACCCAATTTATCGAGCACCTAGTGAGCATCACACTAGCACATTAATTTATTCAACGATTGAATTATCCTGAATAACTCATCGGCTTACCACGACCAAAACGAATTGATAATCGCAGATCGACGATGAATATTGGTTCAGACTTTCCATCGAACACTTGGTAGGGGTTGTGCTCGAAGACGGCTTCCAGGGGAGGAGCGCGACGTGGACTGGGCACGACCACAGGAGATGAGCGCAGGGCTGTCTTCGGCAGGACTCGAGACGACTCATCGGCGTTGGGGCTTGAAGACCACGACTGACGCAGGAAAGATTTGGACACAGTCCGGCGAGCTTCCATGGGCGACGTCCACGGATTTGAAGCTGCGATGGCCATGGCGAGCAGGGACACGCATGACTAAAGGGAGTGCCGCGCCATGGATGGAGGAGCAGAGAGAAAAGCAGGGCGAGCAGGGAGATGACTCGGTGACCAGCGCGCAGGGGAGTTCGGCATGGGCACGACGAGTAGAGAGGGAGGCTGGAGAGCGAGCTGGGGCTGGGATTGAGCACGGCCAGAAACTGAGGCGTGCACAGGGAGGAGCGGAGGGACTCGACTGGCGAAGCTGGCCGAAGGGTGAGGCGAGGACGGCATCCACGACGAGGTCACGGCCAAGTCGAGCGGGGCTGTGGTCGGGCGAGCTTGGCTGGGCGCAGGGAGAAGCGTCGGCAAGCTGGAAGCGGAAGGGAGCTCCAACCATGGAAACGTAGGGGGCTGGGGCGGCCATGGGGAGTAGGCAGAGGGAGCTCCGAGCTGGGCGAGCGCACGGCCGACGAGCTCACGCGCACAGCCACGGAGACGAGTGAGGAGCGAGTTGGAGCTGGAGGCCGAGCTGGAGGGCGCGCAGGGAGGGGAGAAGCACAGGGCGCGGCTTGGAAAAAATCAGGGGTGGCGGCTGGAGATTAGAACGACGGCATACGTGTGAAGAAAGAGCTGGATGCGGCCAGGAGATAAGGGATGTTGTGCGGTGTCTGAAAAAATCAGGGCTGAGGGCAGCGGGGGATCAGGATAGGAGACGGATATTTTCCATTTTTTTAAATTTCTCTTTTTTTAAAGGAAAATCACAGATATTTTGGATCATAATTTTTAGCGATGTATACTGGGTTGACACGCTATATGGCTACACAATTCATTCTCTGAATTTAGTGAACCAAATTATTTACCAATTACTCGCTACTGGTCTGGTTTGTTTCGGACTGAAAACTTTTTCGCGAATTCCAATTAATTTGTTCGGGATAAAAATCATCAGAGTGGGTTGAGCTTTCGAATTCATATTCTCTTAACTGATGAATTTTAAATAGGCACATGACTCGCAAACATTAAGAATAAATACGTTCCAAAATTCGCGAAAACTTTAGGAGGAGTCTAAATAGACAGAAATAGATGCGATATTAAAATCGCCATGGACGAAGATGATTAAAATTTAGCATCCGTTTTACCCACTGATATTATGTTCTGAAATCCATACTTGTTGTCGAGCAGACGGTAAACACCTAGGGTGTTATAGCCCTCCCCCCTTAAAAGAATCTTGTCCCAAGATTCGGAACGAAAGACTTTTAAGAGTAGAGAATAATGTAATCCTTGTCCATATCAGCGATAATCATAAGACAGTTCCAAGCAAAGATGAGTGTCTCAAGAGGTTGTTTCTCTAGTGGACATAACATGCACTGCCTTAAGCTAATTTAGAGATGTCCACCAATAGAGACGATGTCTGCCAGAAGAACACATAAGGTTCCATGTGTGCAGTTTGCTTTTTCCGATGACATTGTACTATCTGAGTCTGTTGGGCGAGCGGTAGATATGCGACTTTACCCAAACAGTATTAGTTGCAACCTCTTGGGTAAAACACACAGAAAGAGGTTTACTAACAAGTGGTCATAATAAGTTCATAGCACATGAGACGGGTGTGGATGTCGAATACTGTCCCGGTTAACATGTGGATAACCAGAGAATTCAAGTCCACGAAAGATGATAGAGATTTGAGAAAATATCAATAAAGAGATCTGTCGATGTTGACTTCGCGACCAACCCATTTCATCAAATACTTAGCATGGCTCGACATGATCACACATGTTAGAAAATCACATGTGATATGATCGAGGCATGACTAGAGTGATGACTAGGTTGTTACCAATCGAATTGGCCTGATTCTAGCAGGTGCTTCCTTAGGATGGGTTGAACCAAAGTGAGTTTAGACAACTCGACAAAACAATCTCTAAACTCAACCTTTGATCACAATGTAGTTACAAGTTAGTAAAACCAACTTGTTGAACTACTTTTGACATTGAGCAAGTCCTCTTAGTACCATCGGTAAGCCAAAGGTTGAGAGTTCACATTTGCTAGCAAAAGGTCATGCATTTGGGTAGAAATCCATTTGGTCAGGTTGTTCGTCCATTTCTTCATGTGACATGAAATGACTTGGTTCGGGAATACATAGATTAAATAAGAGAGCGAATGAACAAACTCCTGCATTTCAGCATCAGGGAAAGCCAATCTCCATTTTGAGAACTAATCAGCTGTCTTCCAACACTAAAAAGTTCCTAGGCTTCACCTTTACACAAAGAATGCAAAGGGAACTTGTATGAGGTAGTCACTACCAAGATCAAAAGAAAAGAGACCACACATGAAAGTGGTATGCCCTTTTGATCCAATAGAGATAATAGATGTTGCTTGATCACTTGACAAACAACATAGAAATTGTTTCAAGGGAAGGTACACGGAAGATAACACATCATTGTAATTCCATAATGGATCATGACTAGAGACCTCGATACCAACATGCGCCAAGCAGCATACCTTGCGTGTACATTCACAAGGGGCTCTCAGTTTCGCTGCGGCACCATAAGTCATTAACCATGACACCATTACAAAACTGGCACCAATAATAAATCTCACATGGTAGGAACAATTTGTGCAGAGATAACATATTGATATAATCTCATAATGGATTATGATTACTAACTGTCATACTAGCGTGTGCCAAGTAGCGCAACCATGTGTTGGTCACCCACAGGAGGCCCTCGGTTTCGTCGCGACATCATCTATTTTAGTCATAACGCCATTACCAGACGTAACCAATAAGAAATCTCACGCGTCACAAATAGATTGAGCAAGGATGGCAATATACAAAAATAGACTCCACTTGTAAGAATGGTTACAAGTAGAGAGCCAAATAGATCACGGCCCGATGAAATGAACAAGGCATGGCCATTACCTAAACTTGTTGATGAATGAGTACGATGGCAGGCTGTTATTTCAGCCCCAAACATATTTCTATGCCCATCGCAGAGATCACAAGGGTCAAGGATTAGCATCTGATTAGATACGGAGGGAAAACAATCATAAGATTAAGTTGGTATGCCTTTGATTGATATGAGGAAACCAAAGGCAACAAATTAAGGAAAATGATCAGGCATGACTTTCCTGGGTCAGGTTGATAAAGCAACATGGTGATCCTGAAGAACAAGCAAACTGGATAAGGGACATCAGCTTGTGCCAATCGAACAAGAACAAGCAAACTGGATAAGGGAAATATAACAACCAAAACGTCATGGATTAAATAGCAAGAACAAGGACTCGAGATCCTAGCTTTAAGCCCATGCACATCTTGCGTTGGGTAAAGAAATTATCCAAACATCCATTCGCATGAGTTTGGTGAGGGAGTGATAATGGAGAATTCAAATTTGGGTCATGGTTCACTAAATAAAAACATGGCCTATTTTTGGGTTTAGGCAAACAAGTCACCAACCTTCTATCAGCACATCAAGTACAAGAGCAAACACATATAACACCTAAACAGATTTCCTAAGGAATGGAGGATAGCTATTTCATAGAAGTTCATAATACAACATTACACCACATTATCTACAAGCACCGGCTACTGGAATAAAGACGAGAGAAGCATTTTCGTGCACATGTGACAAACAAGATGCAACAATCAGGATGCATGCTCGTCTTATTCGTCCTCACATGTTTTGCCAACATAATGTGGCAATAGCATTCTATATCAGTGGCACACTTATGACTCTCTCAGTATTTTGCTAGTCGTCAGCTACACATACGTTTTCGAGGTTAGTGTACCTACAGAAAAATCCATTACAACCCAGTTTTCCCATGATGCAGTTCACACATGACAGTTTATCACGGTTTATACTCCATATATCGCTATATGGAGGCCAGCTCATCATTAAGCGCCGAGCCACGCATAGGCACCACTGCCACACTTTAACCATAGGGCAGCTCATTATGGTAACTCACCTTCTTACCTGAGCGTTGGTGCGTCGTTGCAAGTACATTACACTTCTCAGTATTCCCATATCTGTATACCCATACACATCCATGGGGTACTGAATCCCAGAAAAATAAATACTCCACATCGCAGCCTTCATATATACATATGTGTAACATGTATATAGTCAAGCGCCACAATTAAGCACTCCCATAGACCGACGTTTGTTCGGTCATGCTCTCACATCTCACCTTACCTTATCGTCGATCCATTCAAAACTGAATGGCCTCAAAAATAACAATACACATGTATGCAATACCCCCGGTTGTGGGTTAGTGGTTTTTAAATAAGCCACCTGATAGTCCTTAATTTAGGGCTTAACAGAGGATGTCGCTAGCATTATAGTTTTTCAAAGCTGTTTTTCAAAGCCAAACAATGTGTTTAGTTGAAAATAGGTTTTCTAAAACCAAAACTTTGTTTTAAAAATATGTATGTGACTGTATTATACTTAATCTTGCTCTGATATCAGCTATGGCAGAACCTCCCAAGTTATTGGGCCCACATGCACCTGCCCTTGTCTCAAAGACCTCAGACGGCTATGCATGTGCACCAGATAACTTAACATGATCCGTCCGAGTGTCCCAAGGACCCCGGATAAACCACTTACAATCAGGATTGCAAAATTAAGTAAACACAAATCACACACCAACATTTTTCCAGCGGAAATCTTATTACCAAATTCTACAAGTTACATCAAGTTTTACTGTTGGGGACTTGTTCTCAAATACTAAGAATTAAGAACAAGGCAAGATAGAAAGAGTTAAATATCAAAGTCCTTCGTCTTTCGAAACATTATCTCCTTTCGGGCATAATGCATTCCGGACGAAGGTTATGAAGGATAATCCTTCATAAATACCATAAATAATGAAGAAGGATTTATACACAAGATATAAACAGTAGTATGAACAGTTTAAATATTATTATAAGTTCATCTTTATCTATATAAGTATATTAATGATAACAAATTATAAATGTACCTTCGATTTGAAGGAAAACAGGAATACAATCTTGATGCAAAAGCAGGATGCCAAGTCAGCGCGTCCAGTACGGGAGTACTGTTCATCTATTTATAGGCACGGGTCGTAGCCCATGCAAAATTACATTCTGGCCCTTTACATTTGATAATAACTCTATAGTAATTTATCAGGGTCTAGATAGCCTTTTCCTCTTTAAGTCGGTTTCTTTTTTCCTGTCATCGTGCCGAAGCTCCTTTGCGCACAGCTTCGGCTCTACGCCACCATTCATACTCTTCACGCTGTGGTTTTGATTTATGTCCGAATGTACCTGTTTACACATTATACTCCAGAAACATAGTTAAATCGTGTTTTTGAGGACCTTCGGAAGCCGAAGGCCCCCAACAGTAGCCCCTCGCAATATTAATTTGCTGAAATAACAAATTCAAATTGCGATATGGACGAAGGCCTTAAGCCGAAGGTCCGAAAAAACACCTTCCCTTTGCTAGAATAGCAACAGTGAATGACAAGTGGGGCCCTGCTACTTGCGATGTACTGGGCGTATAAATAAGAAGGCATCGCCAGCTCATTTGGCACGCTCTCTTGCCGCCGGCTCCTGTCTTCCTAATTTTTAGCTCTTTGCCCACCAATGCTTGCCTGGCTTTCTACATTTTTTAGCTTCATCTTTGAGAGTACCTTCCTCGCGTTTTCGAAGATGTCTGAAGACAAGAAAACTGTCGCTGAGTCGAAGCTAAGCCTTTCTGAAGAGATGAATCTCGGCTTCCTTGAATCAATAGCAAAGACAAATACAGAGAAGATTACTAGGGAGATTTTAGAGGGTTTGTCTGAAGACACTGGTGATAGCGACAGCTATGATGTGGAAAGTGGCGGAGAAGATTCCGAAGATCGACCTTGGCGACCAAGCCATGCAGTTTTTGGAAAATCAAGCATCAAACAAAGTCATCTTGTCAATATGAGGGGCAGATATTTTCGGGATTTATCTATTGTAAGGGCTGACGAAGGGGTGAAAACTTGTCCGACTCCTGAGGAAAATGAAGTCGTGATATTCCGAAGCTTCTTTAAGGCTGGATTTCGGTTTCCTTTGAGCAGCTTCGTGGTAGAAGTTTTGAAGATATTTGAAATCTACCTTCATCAAATTGCTCCTGAAGCAATCATAAGGATGGGAATCTTCGTATGGGCC
This sequence comes from Zea luxurians, assembly GCA_029449295.1. Lineage (NCBI taxonomy): Eukaryota > Viridiplantae > Streptophyta > Magnoliopsida > Poales > Poaceae > Zea > Zea luxurians. The sequence continues at coordinate 122,374,776 of JAOPSE010000009.1, forward strand.
GCGAAGAGCCAAGGTTTGGAACCAAATGCAAAAAGTTTCTGCAATATGCATGAGTTATTGTATGAGACGAAACCATGGGGTAAGGAACAATATCACAACAATTTTGGCTGTTATAGCTTCGGTGCCCGTTCTGGGTCAAGTTGTCCCTTGCCAACTTTTCGGAAAAGATGGCCTGGGGACTGGATGAAGGAATGGTTCTACGTGAAAACGACTTGAAAACACGAGAAGACATTAAAGGTATCATTATGCGCCCTATCTGGCAGCGCTTCGGCCTTCGGAAACCGAAGGTAGAAATTGACAAAGCAGCTGAAGAATGCCGGAGAGCCTTCAGAGTAGTTTGATCTTTCATCAGGACAAGGGACTTGATCCAGGAACACATTGCCTTCAGAGTATGGCCACTTACAGATAACTGGGAAATGCCGAAAGAAATCGTCGGTGAACCTAACAAAGGTGGACTGGTTAGGTTAAAATTCACCTTCAAGTATGGAGATAAGTTCGTCGAGCCAGACGATGACTGGCTGAAAAGTATTGAGGCCGTAAGCGATGAGCTGCTTGGTCCATACTCGAAGGCAGAAGATACTGCACTATCCGCAGCCTTCGGAGGCTGAAAGAAGAAAAGGCTCAACCAAATATTTGATGCCATTGGGTTTGTGTATCCTGACTACCGTTACCCAACACGGGATCAAAAAAGGAAAGATACGGCGTCTACAAAGGAAGCCACCTCAGCTGCTCTCAGTGAGCCAGCACCGAAGAGGAAAAAGATAAAAGTTCTTACACACCATCCACGCTATATTGAACTGGCCATAGTGCGGCGGAACTGCCGGAATTATTCCAACTTAAGTGCCTAAGCCCTGCCTTAGAGGCTAGACCACACTTAAATGGGAATAACCCGTCAATTCCTCGGATCTAGTCCGACACGGCCACTGACAGGATCAAGTACCACACTCTCACTCGATGGTGAGTCACAGAGCAAATACAATAAAGCATAAAACCATGCAGGTAAAAGTGTTAAATTATTACATCATCATCATCATCGGAGTTTTGCAAAAGTGACCATCATTGTTCGAAGTGCAGCGGAATAAAACTAACGGAAAATAAACAGAGAGATGGGGAAGCCTGTCCCATCACTCCTCATGCTCCTCCTCAGCCGAGGCGGGGTCCCACTCGACAGTCCAACCCAGTGGCAAGATGGACGGCCAAGTCACTCCAGCAACCATGTCCTCCAGACAACCTGTAAAATTATGCCACAAGCAAGGCTGAGTATACTAATACTCAGCTAGACTTACCCGGTGTGAGGAGTCTACTCCTCTACCTCTAGACATGCAGCTGTTTGGCTATGGGGTTTGGTTTGCCAAAAGCACTAGCTGAGTTTCTAAATCAAGTTTTAATTTTGTCAAATTTAAGTGTGACTCTCTTAAGGCTAAATGTGTACTATCTACTCATACATAGTAGCAAACATTTTAGCAATCAACATCTTGTATCAACTCATCCTATTTCCACTTGTTACTCAATGTAGCAGCATGGATGAAGCAGTCTCATTAGCTGCGAGAAGCAGTCGATTCGAATCGAGTTTTTATCCTTGCAAGGTAAACCTAAACACACGACGTGGCGAGGTACTCCGTCCCCACACACATCAACTGTCCCCATCGATTCCCCGTCAGCAGATCAGGGCTCGCCGCCTTGGCGTACAATGCCTCACTGACCCCGACTGCCGTCGTGCAGTGACCGCTCTTGTACCCACCATAACCGGAATGGGAGACTACGTCTCAGGTCGCGTGAGGGGTAAAGTCCACTACCAGGTTCAATCAGGTACTAGGCTTACCGATTTACCATATTTCTCGGCATGTGCTTAGTACGTTCAAACGCTTGACTCACGGTACCACACCTTAATCCTTATTCAAATTTTATCCCGTAGACAACCAATCCCCATGGATTGTTGCCCACATACCAACATCAATATGATAAGAAAGTGGATACAGCCAATTCCTAACCTCGCGCGAGTGCTGGGAAAATCACTCGACTTCTACCGAGATCCTAATTAATAAAGCAACTACTCGACTTATCATACTAGTATTCATCTCAATGGGATTCCTGAGATCATGCAACTAGGGTTTCAAACAACTCCTACACTTAAGTGCACAATACAAGCCTACAAATATTAAGTGTAGTAAAATATCATATAGAACAGGTTATGCATAAAATCGGGGCTTGCCTTCCAAAGCTGTGGCAGGCAGATCCTCTGGTGCAGACTCGGGTGCTGGATCTGGGGCTACCTCCTGAGCAGCTCCTTGCTCCGGCACGAGGACGTACTCTCCGTCAGCGAGGTTGCAATCTATCAGAATGCAATGAATATGTAGGTCATGATTATGCAGGATTGAATAACATTAGGCTAATGGAAGAAAAAAACTTACGATAACTTAATTTACATTCATCCAATATAGAGAGAGAGTATTATTATCATTACAATACCAGGGTACTATGAGTGCATAAAGTATTATTATTACAGACCCGGGAGGCAAAACACCCTCCCGCACAAAAGATTATTGTTTTTAAAGTGGGAGGCCAACATCCTCCCGCAACAGACTTCACTGTTGGGGCTCTTCTTTGGGTACCACCTTTGAACAGAAACACCAAAAGTATGTTGTTTCCTCACCTACAACAACATGGGTTCGAAAACCCTGAGTACGGAGTGTACTTACATAAGTCTTACCCGACAAAAGAAAAGACTCTCAAGGATATGCTGGCTTGAGGGAGTCAAGGTAAGGCTATTCAAGAATCAAAACACTGTTTGCAGAAATGCTTACTAATAGTGGATCCTTAAAATCTAGTTTTATTATCCGTTTAAGTTATTACTTGAATCTAGAGTTCTTTCTACCCTAGTTCAAGCACTTGACCTACACTAGCTATCTTTTATCATCCCTTTTTACTTTACTGGATTGCTACGTGTAAGTCAGTGACCAAGTCTTCATATCCGAGAAGTAACAGCGATCCGAATCGATTAATACTCAGCTGAGGATCTCCAATCACACGACATATGTAGCACTTAACCCTTGCATATGTCAACTCGCCACCGGGTTTCTCAAGACCAGACCGGGTTCACGCCAACCGAGAGCACAGATACACCACCGTCCAGCCTCTTGCCACGGAGGGTACACGCTACTCTCGCCATCTCTCCACTCCCATTGCGTGTTGGCCTTTTTGGTATTGGTCTGCCTGAGGCAAAGCTTACCCATGACGAGGCATGTGACCAGTTAAAGGGTCCTCGGTTAGCAGGCCCACATCGGTACGGTCCTTAAGCGACTCAGACGGAGACACTACACCGAGATTTCCTTCTCGTGCAAGTCACCCACCCGGTCTCAGCTTTATTTTTTAAAACCCAAAGTCTGGTACCTGGCAGAGGTACATCTTTTCAGATGTTGAACCCATCACGGCCGTGATGGATCCACCATCATAAGTCTTTTCTTTGTAAAAATTTCCATCCACTGTGAAGCATCACCTTTTTTAAAAAACAAAACATTTTGTTTTTCTAAAGCAAGGCTAAGCATCATAAAATCCTTTTTTATAAAAGGGTGTTAAGGAAGGGTAATCAATTTTTCAATGAAGGAAATACATCAATTGTTTAGCACACAACTCCTATCACCTAATGCATCATATAAGGTGATAAAGATTTTAAAACAACAAGGAGGTGGCAAATGCACCGAGGCTTGCCTGGAATGAACACTACGTTAGTGTTTGTTAGATGATGTCCACTTGACGACCATCCTTTGTTTTGGCATTCGTCAGATTATCCATCTTCAGGTTCATCCATCAGCATCACCTTAGGGAGAAGCTCACGCTTTCCATCCTCTTGTGGTCAACTCAGCTTTGGTCCGCATCACGTGATTAATTAACGTACCTCATGGGATGCACAATGCACATGTATGAATATATAGAGGAATAGCATAAGACAGATAATCTACGCTGAAGATGATGAAACACTTATAACAAAGCATTAGAATCAATCACAAGCAAGTACTAGCTAGCGATATATAACTAATTATAATAATTAAGCTTTTCTAGCCTATTCAGAGGCATCTCATACATCACAAAACAATAAAATATACACACACTCTACTCCCCTTAACTAACATTCAACACTAGGGAATTAACAAATTAGATTTATTAGTATTAGCCATCTAAATTTAGAATAAGGATAGAAGCATATTAACAAACTTTCTAAACCATTTATCCAGATTAATTTGCATAGCATGCCAAATACATGAACATCACATTATTCTATGACCTAGCGGATAGAGTATTTTTAATCGAATCACACCATGCCTACAATTCTATTAACATATTCTTCACATCATTTATACCTCAGATCTATCCTCCACGTCACCATTTTGACCAAACAAACCAAATTCATGATAAACAATACTAACAACACTTATCACTCAAGTGTTGACAAATTCTAAACTCATTTATCTACATTCATTAAATAATTGAGCATTAACAAGAGAACTAGTGGTGCTCTGCTAGCAGCGAGAACATGATTATTAGCCTAAACCAATCACATAGAATGTAATATCTACTAAGACTAAATATAAAATTCACCATACAACAGGAACTCTTACAATAATTATTGATAACACTTTTGGCTAGACATCTAAAACATTAAACCTACATTCACATTACTACCAATATTTTTTTCACTGAAAGTATTAATTCAAATTTTAATTCCTATATCAAACATTTTTTATCGTAAATATAAAAACATTTTTTTATAAGTGATTAAAATATTTCATCATCACACAGGCCTACTAATATTCTACTCGGTCCACCAATTAGGCTAATTGACTGGAATAGCAAAATAACTCGCCATAACTGAATCTGGCTCGATAATAGCAAGAACAACAAAGTCGGCGAGAGTTCCATGACTCACCCAATTTATCGAGCACCTAGTGAGCATCACACTAGCACATTAATTTATTCAACGATTGAATTATCCTGAATAACTCATCGGCTTACCACGACCAAAACAAATTGATAATCGCAGATCGACGATGAATATTGGTTCAGACTTTCCATCGAACACTTGGTAGGGGTTGTGCTCGAAGACGGCTTCCAGGGGAGGAGCGCGACATGGACTGGGCACGACCACAGGAGATGAGCGCAGGGCTGTCTTCGGCAGGACTCGAGACGGCTCATCGGCGTTGGGGCTTGAAGACCACGACTGACGCAGGAAAGATTTGGACACAGTCCGGCGAGCTTCCATGGGCGACGTCCACGGATTTGAAGCTGCGATGGCCATGGCGAGCAGGGACACGCATGACTAAAGGGAGTGCCGCGCCATGGATGGAGGAGCAGAGAGAAAAGCAGGGCGAGCAGGGAGATGACTCGGTGACCAGCGCGCAGGGGAGTTCGGCATGGGCACGACGAGTAGAGAGGGAGGCTGGAGAGCGAGCTGGGGCTGGGATTGAGCACGGCCAGAAACTGAGGCGTGCACAGGGAGGAGCGGAGGGACTCGACTGGCGAAGCTGGCCGAAGGGTGAGGCGAGGACGGCATCCACGACGAGGTCACGGCCAAGTCGAGCGGGGCTGTGGTCGGGCGAGCTTGGCTGGGCGCAGGGAGAAGCGTCGGCAAGCTGGAAGCGGAAGGGAGCTCCAACCATGGAAACGTAGGGGGCTGGGGCGGCCATGGGGAGCAGGCAGAGGGAGCTCCGAGCTGGGCGAGCGCACGGCCGGCGAGCTCACGCGCACAGCCACGGAGACGAGTGAGGAGCGAGTTGGAGCTGGAGGCCGAGCTGGAGGGCGCGCAGGGAGGGGAGAAGCACAGGGCGCGGCTTGGAAAAAATCAGGGGCGGCGGCTGGAGATTAGAACGACGGCATACGTGTGAAGAAAGAGCTGGATGCGGCCAGGAGATAAGGGATGTTGTGCGGTGTCTGAAAAAATCAGGGCTGAGGGCAGCGGGGGATCAGGATAGGAGACGGATATTTTCCATTTTTTTAAATTTCTCTTTTTTTAAAGGAAAATCACAGATATTTTGGATCATAATTTTTAGCGATGTATACTGGGTTGACACGCTATATGGCTACACAATTCATTCTCTGAATTTAGTGAACCAAATTATTTACCAATTACTCGCTACTGGTCTGGTTTGTTTCGGACTGAAAACTTTTTCGCGAATTCCAATTAATTTGTTCGGGATAAAAATCATCAGAGTGGGTTGAGCTTTCGAATTCATATTCTCTTAACTGATGAATTTTAAATAGGCACAGGACTCGCAAACTTTAAGAATAATTACGTTCCAAAATTCGCGAAAACTTTAGGAGGAGTCTAAATAGACAGAAATAGATGCGATATTAAAATCGCCATGGACGAAGATGATTAAAATTTAGCATCCGTTTTACCCACTGATATTATGTTCTTAAATCCATACTTGTTGTCGAGCAGATGGTAAACACCTAGGGTGTTATAGCCCTCCCCCCTTAAAAGAATCTTGTCCCAAGATTCGGAACGAAAGACTTTTAAGAGTAGAGAATAATGTAATCCTTGTCCATATCAGCGATAATCATAAGACAGTTCCAAGCAAAGATGAGTGTCTCAAGAGGTTGTTTCTCTAGTGGACATAACATGCACTGCCTTAAGCTAATTTAGAGATGTCCACCAATAGAGACGATGTCTGCCAGAAGAACACATAAGGTTCCATGTGTGCAGTTTGCTTTTTCCGATGACATTGTACTATCTGAGTCTGTTGGGCGAGCGGTAGATATGCGACTTTACCCAAACAGTATTAGTTGCAACCTCTTGGGTAAAACACACAGAAAGAGGTTTACTAACAAGTGGTCATAATAAGTTCATAGCACATGAGACGGGTGTGGATGTCGAATACTGTCCCGGTTAACATGTGGATAACCAGAGAATTCAAGTCCACGAAAGATGATAGAGATTTGAGAAAATATCAATAAAGAGATCTGTCGATGTTGACTTCGCGACCAACCCATTTCATCAAATACTTAGCATGGCTCGACATGATCACACATGTTAGAAAATCACATGTGATATGATCGAGGCATGACTAGAGTGATGACTAGGTTGTTACCAATCGAATTGGCCTGATTCTAGCAGGTGCTTCCTTAGGATGGGTTGAACCAAAGTGAGTTTAGACAACTCGACAAAACGATCTCTAAACTCAACCTTTGATCACAATGTAGTTACAAGTTAGTAAAACCAACTTGTTGAACTACTTTTGACATTGAGCAAGTCCTCTCAGTACCATCGGTAAGCCAAAGGTTGAGAGTTCACATTTGCTAGCAAAAGGTCATGCATTTGGGTAGAAATCCATTTGGTCAGGTTGTTCGTCCATTTCTTCATGTGACATGAAATGACTTGGTTCGGGAATACATAGATTAAATAAGAGAGCGAATGAACAAACTCCTGCATTTCAGCATCAGGGAAAGCCAATCTCCATTATGAGAACTAATCAGCTGTCTTCCAACACTAAAAAGTTCCCAGGCTTCACCTTTACACAAAGAATGCAAAGGGAACTTGTATGAGGTAGTCACTACCAAGATCAAAAGAAAAGAGACCACACATGAAAGTGGTATGCCCTTTTGATCCAATAGAGATAATAGATGTTGCTTGATCACTTGACAAACAACATAGAAATTGTTTCAAGGGAAGGTACACGGAAGATAACACATCATTGTAATTCCATAATGGATCATGACTAGAGACCTCGATACCAACATGCGCCAAGCAGCATACCTTGCGTGTACATTCACAAGGGGCTCTCAGTTTCGCTGCGGCACCATAAGTCATTAACCATGACACCATTACAAAACTGGCACCAATAATAAATCTCACATGGTAGGAACAATTTGTGCAGAGATAACATATTGATATAATCTCATAATGGATTATGATTACTAACTGTCATACTAGCGTGTGCCAAGTAGCGCAACCATGTGTTGATCACCCACAGGAGGCCCTCGGTTTCGTCGCGACATCATCTATTTTAGTCATAACGCCATTACCAGACGTAACCAATAAGAAATCTCACGCGTCACAAATAGATTGAGCAAGGATGGCAATATACAAAAATAGACTCCACTTGTAAGAATGGTTACAAGTAGAGAGCCAAATAGATCACGGCCCGATGAAATGAACAAGGCATGGCCATTACCTAAACTTGTTGATGAATGAGTACGATGGCAGGCTGTTATTTCAGCCCCAAACATATTTCTATGCCCATCGCAGAGATCACAAGGGTCAAGGATTAGCATCTGATTAGATACGGAGGGAAAACAATCATAAGATTAAGTTGGTATGCCTTTGATTGATATGAGGAAACCAAAGGCAACAAATTAAGGAAAATGATCAGGCATGACTTTCCTGGGTCAGGTTGATAAATCAACATGGTGATCCTGAAGAACAAGCAAACTGGATAAGGGACATCAGCTTGTGCCAATCGAACAAGAACAAGCAAACTGGATAAGGGAAATATAACAACCAAAACGTCATGGATTAAATAGCAAGAACAAGGACTCGAGATCCTAGCTTTAAGCCCATGCACATCTTGCGTTGGGTAAAGAAATTATCCAAACATCCATTTGCATGAGTTTGGTGAGGGAGTGATAATGGAGAATTCAAATTTGGGTCATGGTTCACTAAATAAAAACATGGCCTATTTTTGGGTTTAGGCAAACAAGTCACCAACCTTCTATCAGCACATCGAGTACAAGAGCAAACACATATAACACCTAAACAGATTTCCTAAGGAATGGAGGATAGCTATTTCATAGAAGTTCATAATACAACATTACACCACATTATCTACAAGCACCGGCTACTGGAATAAAGACGAGAGAAGCATTTTCGTGCACATGTGACAAACAAGATGCAACAATCAGGATGCATGCTCGTCTTATTCGTCCTCACATGTTTTGCCAACATAATGTGGCAATAGCATTCTATATCAGTGGCACACTTATGACTCTCTCAGTATTTTGCTAGTCGTCAGCTACACATACGTTTTCGAGGTTAGTGTACCTACAGAAAAATCCATTACAACCCAGTTTTCCCATGATGCAGTTCACACATGACAGTTTATCACGGTTTATACTCCATATATCGCTATATGGAGGCCAGCTCATCATTAAGCGCCGAGCCACGCATAGGCACCACTGCCACACTTTAACCATAGGGCAGCTCATTATGGTAACTCACCTTCTTACCTGAGCGTTGGTGCGTCGTTGCAAGTACATTACACTTCTCAGTATTCCCATATCTGTATACCCATACACATCCATGGGGTACTGAATCCCAGAAAAATAAATACTCCACATCGCAGCCTTCATATATACATATGTGTAACATGTATATAGTCAAGCGCCACAATTAAGCACTCCCTTAGACCGACGTTTGTTCGGTCATGCTCTCACATCTCACCTTACCTTATCGTCGATCCATTCAAAACTGAATGGCCTCAAAAATAACAATACACATGTATGCAATACCCCCGGTTGTGGGTTAGCGGTTTTTAAATAAGCCACCTGATAGTCCTTAATTTAGGGCTTAACAGAGGATGTCGCTAGCATTATAGTTTTTCAAAGCTGTTTTTCAAAGCCAAACAATGTGTTTAGTTGAAAATAGGTTTTCTAAAACCAAAACTTTGTTTTAAAAATATGTATGTGACTGTATTATACTTAATCTTGCTCTGATATCAGCTATGGCAGAACCTCCCAAGTTATTGGGCCCACATGCACCTGCCCTTGTCTCAAAGACCTCAGACGGCTATGCATGTGACCAGATAACTTAACATGATCCGTCCGAGTGTCCAAAGGACCCTGGATAAACCACTTACAATCAGGATTGCAAAATTAAGTAAACACAAATCACACACCAACATTTTTCCAGCGGAAATCTTATTACCAAATTCTACAAGTTACATCAAGTTTTACTGTTGGGGACTTGTTCTCAAATACTAAGAATTAAGAACAAGGCAAGATAGAAAGAGTTAAATATCAAAGTCCTTCGTCTTTCGAAACATTATCTCCTTTCGGGCATAATGCATTCCGGACGAAGGTTATGAAGGATAATCCTTCATAAATACCATAAATAATGAAGAAGGATTTATACACAAGATATAAACAGTAGTATGAACAGTTTAAATATTATTATAAGTTCATCTTTATCTATACAAGTATATTAATGATAACAAATTATAAATGTACCTTCGATTTGAAGGAAAACAGGAATACAATCTTGATGCAAAAGCAGGATGCCAAGTCAGCGCGTCCAGTACGGGAGTACTGTTCATCTATTTATAGGCACGGGTCGTAGCCCATGCAAAATTACATTCTGGCCCTTTACATTTGATAATAACTCTATAGTAATTTATCAGGGTCTAGATAGCCTTTTCCTCTTTAAGTCGGTTTCTTTTTTCCTGTCATCGTGCCGAAGCTCCTTTGCGCACAGCTTCGGCTCTGCGCCACCATTCATACTCTTCACGCTGTGGTTTTGATTTATGTCCGAATGTACCTGTTTACACATTATACTCAAGAAACATCGTTAAATCGTGTTTTTGAGGACCTTCGGAAGCCGAAGGCCCCCAACAGTAGCCCCTCGCAATATTAATTTGCTGAAATAACAAATTCAAATTGCGATATGGACGAAGGCCTTAAGCCGAAGGTCCGAAAAAACACCTTCCCTTTGCTAGAATAGCAACAGTGAATGACAAGTGGGGCCCTGCCACTTGCGATGTACTGGGCGTATAAATAAGAAGGCATCGCCAGCTCATTTGGCACGCTCTCTTGCCGCCGGCTCCTGTCTTCCTAATTTTTAGCTCTTTGCCCACCAATGCTTGCCTGGCTTTCTACATTTTTTAGCTTCATCTTTGAGAGTACCTTCCTCGCGTTTTCGAAGATGTCTGAAGACAAGAAAACTGTCGCTGAGTCGAAGCTAAGCCTTTCTGAAGAGATGAATCTCGGCTTCCTTGAATCAATAGCAAAGACAAATACAGAGAAGATTACTAGGGAGATTTTAGAGGGTTTGTCTGAAGACACTGGTGATAGCGACAGCTATGATGTGGAAAGTGGCGGAGAAGATTCCAAAGATCGACCTTGGCGACCAAGCCATGCAGTTTTTGGAAAATCAAGCATCAAACAAAGTCATCTTGTCAATATGAGGGGCAGATATTTTCGGGATTTATCTATTGTAAGGGCTGACGAAGGGGTGAAAACTTGTCCGACTCCTGAGGAAAATGAAGTCGTGATATTCCGAAGCTTCTTTAAGGCTGGATTTCGGTTTCCTTTGAGCAGCTTCGTGGTAGAAGTTTTGAAGATATTTGAAATCTACCTTCATCAAATTGCTCCTGAAGCAATCATAAGGATGGGAATCTTCGTATGGGCCGCGAAGAGCCAAGGTTTGGAACCAAATGCAAAAAGTTTCTGCAATATGCATGAGTTATTGTATGAGACGAAACCATGGGGTAAGGAACAATATCACAACAATTTTGGCTGTTATAGCTTCGGTGCCCGTTCTGGGTCAAGCTGTCCCTTGCCAACTTTTCGGAAAAGATGGCCTGGGGACTGGATGAAGGAATGGTTCTACGTGAAAACGACTTGAAAACACGAGAAGACATTAAAGGTATCATTATGCGCCCTATCTGGCAGCGCTTCGGCCTTCGGAAACCGAAGGTAGAAATTGACAAAGCAGCTGAAGAATGCCGGAGAGCCTTCAGAGTAGTTTGATCTTTCATCAGGACAAGGGACTTGATCCAGGAACACATTGCCTTCAGAGTATGGCCACTTACAGATAACTGGGAAATGCCGAAAGAAATCGTCGGTGAACCTAACAAAGGTGGACTGGTTAGGTTAAAATTCACCTTCAAGTATGGAGATAAGTTCGTCGAGCCAGACGATGACTGGCTGAAAAGTATTGAGGCCGTAAGCGATGAGCTGCTTGGTCCATACTCGAAGGCAGAAGATACTGCACTATCCGCAGCCTTCGGAGGCTGAAAGAAGAAAAGGCTCAACCAAATATTTGATGCCATTGGGTTTGTGTATCCTGACTACCGTTACCCAACACGGGATCAAAAAAGGAAAGATACGGCGTCTACAAAGGAAGCCACCTCAGCTGCTCTCAGTGAGCCAGCACCGAAGAGGAAAAAGATAAAAGTTCTTACACACCATCCACGCTATATTGAACTGGCCATAGTGCGGCGGAACTGCCGGAATTATTCCAACTTAAGTGCCTAAGCCCTGCCTTAGAGGCTAGACCACACTTAAATGGGAATAACCCGTCAATTCCTCGAATCTAGTCCGACACGGCCACTGACAGGATCAAGTACCACACTCTCACTCGATGGTGAGTCACAGAGCAAATACAATAAAGCATAAAACCATGCAGGTAAAAGTGTTAAATTATTACATCATCATCATCATCGGAGTTTTGCAAAAGTGACCATCATTGTTCGAAGTGCAGCGGAATAAAACTAACGGAAAATAAACAGAGAGATGGGGAAGCCTGTCCCATCACTCCTCATGCTCCTCCTCAGCCGAGGCGGGGTCCCACTCGACAGTCCAACCCGGTGGCAAGATGGACGGCCAAGTCACTCCAGTAACCATGTCCTCCAGACAACCTGTAAAATTATGCCACAAGCAAGGCTGAGTATACTAATACTCAGCTAGACTTACCCGGTGTGAGGAGTCTACTCCTCTACCTCTAGACATGCAGCTGTTTGGCTATGGGGTTTGGTTTGCCAAAAGCACTAGCTGAGTTTCTAAATCAAGTTTTAATTTTGTCAAATTTAAGTGTGACTCTCTTAAGGCTAAATGTGTACTATCTACTCATACATAGTAGCAAACATTTTAGCAATCAACATCTTGTATCAACTCATCCTATTTCCACTTGTTACTCAATGTAGCAGCATGGATGAAGCAGTCTCATTAGCTGCGAGAAGCAGACGATTCGAATCGAGTTTTTATCCTTGCAAGGTAAACCTAAACACACGACGTGGCGAGGTACTCCGTCCCCACACACATCAACCGTCCCCATCGATTCCCCGTCAGCAGATCAGGGCTCGCCGCCTTGGCGTACAATGCCTCACTGACCCCGACTGCCGTCGTGCAGTGACCGCACTTGTACCCACCATAACCGGAATGGGAGACTACGTCTCAGGTCGCGTGAGGGGTAAAGTCCACTACCAGGTTCAATCAGGTACTAGGCTTACCGATTTACCATATTTCTCGGCATGTGCTTAGTACGTTCAAACGCTTGACTCACGGTACCACACCTTAATCCTTATTCAAATTTTATCCCGTAGACAACCAATCCCCATGGATTGTTGCCCACATACCAACATCAATATGATAAGAAAGTGGATACAGCCAATTCCTAACCTCGCGCGAGTGCTGGGAAAATCACTCGACTTCTACCGAGATCCTAATTAATAAAGCAACTACTCGACTTATCATACTAGTATTCATCTCAATGGGATTCCTGAGATCATGCAACTAGGGTTTCAAACAACTCCTACACTTAAGTGCACAATACAAGCCTACAAATATTAAGAGTAGTAAAATATCATATAGAACAGGTTATGCATAAAATCGGGGCTTGCCTTCCAAAGCTGTGGCAGGCAGATCCTCTGGTGCAGACTCGGGTGCTGGATCTGGGGCTACCTCCTGAGCAGCTCCTTGCTCCGGCACGAGGACGTACTCTCCGTCAGCGAGGTTGCAATCTGAAAGTCGCCTAGAGGGGGGGGTGAATAGGGCGAAACTGAAAATCTCAAAAATAATCACAACTACAAGCCGGGTTAGCGTTAGAAATATAAATGAGTCCGCGAGAGAGGGTGCAAAACAAATCGCAAGCAAATGAAGAGTGTGACACGCGGATTTGTTTTACCGAGGTTCGGTTCTCGCAAACCTACTCCCCGTTGAGGAGGCCACAAAGGCCGGGTCTCTTTCAACCCTTCCCTCTCTCAAACGGTCCCTCGGACCGAGTGAGCTTTTCTTCTTCTCAATCAAACGGGAACAAAACTTCCCCGCAAGGGCCACCACACAATTGGTGCCTCTTGCCTTGGTTACAATTGAGTTTTGATCACAAGAACAAGTGAGAAAGAAAGAAAGCGATCCAAGCGCAAGAGCTCAAAAGAACACGGCAAATCTCTCTCGCTAGTCACTAAAGGCTTGAGTGGAATTGGAGAGGATTTGATCTCTTTGGTGTGTCTAGAATTGAATGCCTAGCTCTTGTAAGTGGTTGGAAGTTGGAAAACTTGGATGCCATGAATGGTGGGGTGGTTGGGGTATTTATAGCCCCAACCACCAAACTTGACCATTGGCTGGAGGCGTCTGTTCGATGGCGCACCGGACAGTCCGGTGCACACCGGACAGTCCGGTGCCCCAGCCACGTCATCAATGCCGTTGGATTCAGACCGTTGGAGCTTCTGACTTCTGGGCCCGCCTGGGTGTCCGGTGCACACCGGACAACAACTGTTCATTGTCCGGTGCGCCGGTATGGGCGCGCCTGACGTCTGCGCGCGCTGCGCGCGCATTAAATGCACCGCAGGTAGCCGTTGGCGCCGAAATAGCCGTTGCCCCGCTGGTACACCGGACAGTCCGGTGCACACCGGACATGTCCGGTGAATTATAGCGGAGCGGCTGCCGCGCGAACCCGAGGCGGGCGAGTTGAGGAGGCCGCGCTTCCTTGGAGCACCGGACACTGTCCGGTGTACACCGGACAGTCCGGTGAATTATAGCGACGCGGCCTGAGAAATTCCCGAAGGCGGTAAGTTCGAGTTGGAGTCCTCTGGTCGCACCGGACACTGTCCGGTGTACACCGGACAGTCCGGTGCCTCCAGCCAGAGGTGCCTTCGGTTGCCTCTTTGCTCCTTTGTTGAATCCAAAACTTGATCTTTTTATTGGCTGAGTGTAAACCTTTTCCACCTGTATAACTTATGTACTAGAGCAAACTAGTTAGTCCAATATTTGTGTTGGGCAATTCAACCACCAAAATTATTTAGGAACTAGGTGTAAGCCTAATTCCCTTGCAATCTCCCCCTTTTTGGTGATTGATGCCAACACAAACCAAAGCAAATAGAGAAGTGCATAATTGAACTAGTTTGCAAAAAGGTAAGTGCAAAGGTTGCTTGGAATTGAGCCAATAAATACTTACATGATGCGCATGGATTGTTTTCTTTGTTTTTGACATATTGGACCACATTTGCACCACATTTTTTGTTTTAGCAAACTCTTTTTAAATTTTTCAAAGTCCTTTTGCAAGATAGTCAAAGGTAAATGAATAAGATTTTGCAAAGCATTTTCAAGTTTTGAAAGTTTCTTCCTTTGTTCCAAATGCTTTTCCTTTGACTAAACAAAAACTCCCCCTAAATGAGATCCTCCTCTTAGTGTTCAAGAGGGTTTTAAGACATCAATTTTGAAAATACTACTTGCTCCCCCTTTAGAACACAAAGAGATACCAATTTTGAAATTTATCAATTGAAAATCATTAATTTTAAAATTAGGGTGGTGGTGCGGTCCTTTTGCTTTGGGCTGATATTTTCTCCCCCTTTGGCATGAATCGCCAAAAACGGAATCATTAGAGCCCAATAAAGTACTTTCTCCCCCTTTGGTCATAAAATGAATGAGTGAAGATTGTACCAAAGTTGGAGAGATGATGCGGAGCGACGGTGAAGGATGAGTAGTAGAGCGGAGTGGAAGCCTTTGTCTTCGCCGAAGACTCCAATTCCCTTTCAATATACCTATGACTTGGTTTGGAATACACTTAAAAACACATTAGTCATAGCATATATAAAGGAGACATGATCAAAGGTATATTTATGAGCTATGTGTGCAAGACTAGCAAAAGAAATTCCTAGAATCAAGAATGTTAAGCTCATGCCTAAGTCTGGTAAAAGATTGTTCATCAAGAGGCTTGGTAAAGATATCGGCTAATTGATCTTTAGTGTTAATGTATGAAATCTCGATATCCCCCTTTTGTTGGTGATCCCGAAGAAAGTGATACCGAATGGCAATGTGCTTAGTGCGGCTATGCTCAACGGGATTGTCGGCCATTTTGATTGCACTCTCATTGTCACATAGCAAGGGGACTTTGGTTAATTTGTAACCATAGTCCCGCAGGGTTTGCCTCATCCAAAGCAATTGCGCGCAACAATGGCCTGCGGCAATATACTCGGCTTCGGCAGTAGAAAGAGCGACCGAATTTTGCTTCTTTGAAGCCCAAGACACCAAGGATCTTCCCAAGAACTGGCAAGTCCCCGATGTGCTCTTCCTATTAATCTTACACCCTGCCCAATCGGCATCCGAATAACCAATCAAATCAAAAGTGGATCCCCGAGGGTACCAAAGTCCAAACTTAGGAGTATAAGCCAAATATCTCAAGATTCGTTTTACGGCCGTAAGGTGTGATTCCTTAGGGTCGGCTTGGAATCTTGCACACATGCATACGGAAAGCATAATGTCCGGTCGAGATGCACATAAATAAAGCAATGAACCAATCATCGACCGGTATACCTTTTGATCTACGGACTTACCTCCCGTGTCGAGGTCGAGATGCCCATTTGTTCCCATGGGTGTCTTGATGGGCTTGGCATCCTTCATTCCAAACTTGCTTAGAATATCTTGAGTATACTTCGTTTGGCTAATGAAGGTGCCCTCTTGGAGTTGTTTGACTTGAATTCCTAGAAAATACTTCAACTCCCCCATCATCGACATCTCGAATTTTTGTGTCATGATCCTACTAAATTCTTCACATGTAGATTTGTTAGTAGACCCAAAAATAATATCATCAACATAAATTTGGCATACAAACAAATCATTATCAAGTGTTTTGGTGAACAAAGTAGGATCGGCTTTGCCGACTTTGAAGCCATTTGCAATAAGGAAATCTCTAAGGCATTCATACCATGCTCTTGGGGCTTGCTTGAGCCCATAAAGCGCCTTAGAGAGCCTATAAACATGGTTAGGGTACTCACTGTCTTCAAAGCCGGGAGGTTGCTCAACATAGACCTCCTCCTTGATTGGTCCATTGAGGAAGGCACTCTTCACGTCCATTTGATAAAGCTTGAAGCCATGGTAAGTAGCATAGGCCAATAATATACGAATTGACTCAAGCCTAGCTACGGGTGCATAGGTTTCACCAAAATCCAAACCTTCGACTTGTGAATACCCCTTGCCCACGAGTCGAGCTTTGTTTCTTGTCACCACACCATGCTCGTCTTGCTTGTTGCGGAAGACCCACTTGGTTCCTACAACATTTTGATTAGGACATGGAACTAAGTGCCATACCTCATTCCTTGTGAAATTGTTGAGCTCCTCTTGCATCGCCATCACCCAATCCGAATCTTGAAGTGCTTCCTCTACCCTGTGTGGCTCAATAGAGGAAACAAAAGAGTAATGTTCACAAAAATGTGCAACACGAGATCGAGTAGTTACCCCCTTATGAATGTCGCCGAGGATGGTGTCGACGGGGTGATCTCTTTGTATTGCTTGGTGGACTCTTGGGTGTGGCGGCCTTGGTTGTTCATCCTCCTTGTCTTCATCATTTGCATCTCCCCCTTGATTGTTGCCGTCGTTTTGAGTTGGCTCATCTTCTTGATCTTCTTGTTCAACATCTTGAGCCTCATCCTCAATTTGAGTTGGTGGAGATGCTTGCATGGAGGAGGATGGTTGATCTTATGCATGTGGAGGCTCTTCGGATTCCTTAGGAAACACATCCCCAATGGACATGTTCCTTAGAGCTATGCATGGAGCCTGTTCTTCACCTATTTCATCAAGATCAACTTGCTCTACTTGAGAGCCGTTAGTCTCATCAAACACAACGTCACAAGAAACTTCAACAAGTCCTGAGGACTTGTTAAAGACTCTATATGCCCTTGTGTTTGAGTCATATCCTAGTAAAAAGCCTTCTACAGTTTTAGGAGCAAATTTAGATTTTCTACCTCTCTTAACAAGAATAAAGCATTTGCTACCAAAAACTCTAAAATATGAAATATTTGGCTTTTTACCAGTTAGGAGTTCATAAGATGTCTTCTTGAGGATTCGGTGAAGATATAACCGGTTGATGGCGTAGCAGGCGGTGTTAACCGCTTCGGCCCAAAACCGATCCGGTGTCTTGTACTCATCAAGCATGGTTCTTGCCATGTCCAATAGAGTTCGATTCTTCCTCTCCACTACACCATTTTGTTGTGGAGTGTAGGGAGAAGAAAACTCATGCTTGATGCCCTCCTCCTCAAGGAAGCCTTCAATTTGAGAATTCTTGAACTCCGTCCCATTGTCGCTTCTAATTTTCTTGATCCTTAAGCCGAACTCATTTTGAGCCCGTCTCAAGAATCCCTTTAAGGTCTCTTGGGTATGAGATTTGTCCTGCAAAAAGAACACCCAAGTGAAGCGAGAATAATCATCCACAATTACAAGACAATACTTACTACCGCCGATGCTTATGTAAGCAATCGGGCCGAATAAATTCATGTGTAGGAGCTCCAGTGGCCTGTCGGTAGTCATGATGTTTTTGTGTGGATGATGAGTGCCAACTTACTTCCCGGCTTGGCATGCGCTACAAATCCTGTCTTTCTCAAAATGAACATTGGTTAGTCCTAAAATGTGTTCTCCCTTTAGAAGCTTGTGAAGATTCTTCATTCCAACATGGGCTAGTCGGCGGTGCCAGAGCCAACCCAAGTTAGTCTTAGCAACCAAGCAAGTGTCGAGTTCAGCTCTATCAAAGTCTACCAAGTATAGCTGACCCTCTAACACTCCCTTAAATGCTACTGAATCATCACTTCTTCTAAAGACAGTAACACCTATATCAGTAAAAAGACAGTTGTAGCCCATTTGACATAATTGGGATACGGAAAGCAAATTGTAATCTAAAGAATCTACAAGAAAAACATTGGAAATAGTATGGTCAGGTGATATAGCGATTTTACCCAAACCTTTGACCAAACCTTGATTTCCATCCCCGAATGTGATAGCTCGTTGGGGATCTTGGTTTTTCTCATATGAGGAGAACATCTTTTTCTCCCCTGTCATGTGGTTTGTGCACCCACTGTCGAGTATCCAACTTGAGCCCCGGGATGCATAAACCTACAAAACAATTTTAGTTCTTGACTTTAGGTACCCAAACGGTTTTGGGTCCTTTGGCATTAGAAACAAGAACTTTGGGTACCCAAACACAAGTCTTTGATCCCTTGTGTTTGCCCCCCACAATTTTGGCAACTACCTTGCCGGATTTGTTAGTTAAAACATATGATGCATCAAGAGTTTTGAATGAAATAGCATGATCATTTGATGTATTAGGAATTTTCTTTCTAGGCAACTTAGCACGGGTTGGTTGCCTAGAACTAGATGTCTCACCCTTATACATAAAAGCATGGTTAGGGCCAGAGTGAGACTTCCTAGAATGAATTTTCCTAATCTTGCTCTCAGGATAGCCGGCAGGGTACAAAATGTAACCCTCGTTATCCTGAGGCATGGGAGCCTTGCCCTTAACAAAGTTAGATAAGTTCTTTGGAGGGGCATTAATTTTGACATTGTCTCCCTTTTGGAAGCCAATGCCGTCCTTAATGCCAGGGCGTTTCCCATTATAGAGCATGCTTCTAGCAAATTTAAATTTTTCATTTTCTAAGTCATGCTCACTGATCTTAGCATTAAGTTGTGCTATGTGATCATTTTGTTTTTTAATTAAGGCTAAGTGATCATGAATAGCATCAACATTAATATCTCTACATCTAGTACAAATGGAAATATGCTCAGTAGATGTAGAGGGTTTGCAAGTTTTTAATTCTACAACCTTAGCATGCAATATTTCATTCTTACTTCTAAGGTCAGAAATAGTAGCATTGCAAACATCAAAATCTTTAGTCTTAGCAATCAAATTTTCATTTTCTAATCTAAGACTAGCAAGAGAAATGTTCAATTCTTCAATCCTAGCAAGCAAATCATCATGATCATTTCTAGGGTTTGGAATTGAAACATTGCAAATATGAGAATCAACCTTAGCTAACAAATTAGCATTTTCATTTCTAAGGTTGTCCATAGTCTCATGGCAAGTACTTAGCTCACTAGACAATTTTTCACATTTTTCTATTTCTAGAGCATAAGCATTTTTAACCTTGACATGCTTCTTATTTTCTTTAATAAGGAAGTCCTCTTGAGAATCCAAGAGATCATCCTTCTCATGTATAGCACTAATCAATTCATTTAATTTTTCTTTTTGTTGCATGTTGAGGTTAGCAAAAAGAATGCGCAAGTTATCCTCCTCATTTTTATCATCATCCTCATTACTAGATGTTTCATATTTAGTGGAGGACCTTGATTTTACCTTCTTTTTGCCGTCCTTGGCCATGAGACATTTGTGGCCGACGTTGGGGAAGAGGAGGCCTTTGGTGACGGCGATGTTGGCGGCGTCCTCGTCGTCGGAGGAGTCGCTTGAGCTTTCGTCGGAGTCCCACTCCCGACAAACATGGGCATCGCCGCCCTTCTTGTAGTACCTCTTCTTCTCCTTTCTTCTTCCCTTCTTGTCGTCGCCCCTGTCACTATCACTTGATAATGGACATTTAGCTATAAAGTGACCGGGCTTACCACACTTGTAGCAAACCTTCTTGGAACGGGGTTTGTAGTCCTTCCCCTTCCGTTGCTTGAGGATTTGCCGAAAGCTTTTGATGATTAAGGCCATCTCCTCATTGTCGAGCTTGGAGGCGTCAATTGGTTGTCTACTTGGTGTAGACTCTTCCTTCTTCTCCTCCGTTGCCTTGAAGGCCACCGGTTGCGCCTCGGATGTGGAAGGTTCATCAAGCTCGTTGATCTTCTTTGAGCCCTTAATCATGCATTCAAAACTCACAAAATTCCCGATAACTTCCTCGGGGGTCATTAGTGGATATCTAGGATTACCACGAATTAATTGAACTTGTGTGGGGTTAAGGAAAATAAGAGCTCTTAGAATAACCTTAACCACTTCGTGGTCATCCCACTTTTTGCTCCCGAGGTTGCGCACTTGGTTCACCAAGGTCTTGAGCCGGTTGTACATATCTTGTGGCTCCTCTCCTTGGCGAAGACGGAAGCGACCGAGCTCCCCCTCAATTGTTTCCCGCTTGGTGATCTTGGTGAGTTCATCACCCTCGTGCGCCGTCTTGAGTAGGTCCCAAATCTCCTTTGCGTTCTTCAACCCTTGCACTTTGTTGTATTCCTCCTTGCTTAGAGAGGCAAGGAGAATGGTTGCGGCTTGGGAGTTGAAGTGCTCGATTTGGGCCACTTCGTCCGTGTCATAATCCTCATCCCCTATTGATGGTACCTGTACTCCAAACTCAACAACATTCCATATACTTTTGTGGAGTGAGGTTAGATGAAATTTCATTAAATCACTCCACCTAGCATAATCTTCGCCATCAAAAGTCGGCGGTTTGCCTAATGGAACGGAAAGCAAAGGAGTATGTCTAGATGTACGAGGATAGTTTAAGGGGATCTTACTAAACTTCTTGCGCTCTTGGCGCTTAGAAGTTACGGACGGTGCATCGGAGTCGGAGGTGGATGTTGATGAAGTGTCGGTCTCGTAGTAGACCACCTTCCTCATCCTCTTGTGCTTGTCCCCACTCCGATGGGGCTTGTGAGAAGAAGATTTTTCCTTCTTCTCCTTGTGGTGAGAAGAGGAAGATCTTTTCTCCTTCCGCTTGGTGGAGTTCTTCTTCTTCTCCCTTCTCTTGGTGCGGGACTCTTCCGATGAAGTGCTCCCTTGGCTTGTAGTGGGCTTGTTGTCGCCGGTCTCCATCTCCCTCTTGGTGTGATCTCCCGACATCACTTCGAGCGGTTAGGCTCTAATGAAGCACCGGGCTCTGATACCAATTGAAAGTCGCCTAGAGGGGAGGGGGTGAATAGGGCGAAACTGAAAATCTCAAAAATAATCACAACTACAAGCCGGGTTAGCGTTAGAAATATAAATGAGTCCGCGAGAGAGGGTGCAAAACAAATCGCAAGCAAATGAAGAGTGTGACACGCGGATTTGTTTTACCGAGGTTCGGTTCTCGCAAACCTACTCCCCGTTGAGGAGGCCACAAAGGCCGGGTCTCTTTCAACCCTTCCCTCTCTCAAACGGTCCCTCGGACCGAGTGAGCTTTTCTTCTTCTCAATCAAACGGGAACAAAACTTCCCCGCAAGGGCCACCACACAATTGGTGCCTCTTGCCTTGGTTACAATTGAGTTTTGATCACAAGAACAAGTGAGAAAGAAAGAAAGCGATCCAAGCGCAAGAGCTCAAAAGAACACGGCAAATCTCTCTCGCTAGTCACTAAAGGCTTGAGTGGAATTGGAGAGGATTTGATCTCTTTGGTGTGTCTAGAATTGAATGCCTAGCTCTTGTAAGTGGTTGGAAGTTGGAAAACTTGGATGCCATGAATGGTGGGGTGGTTGGGGTATTTATAGCCCCAACCACCAAACTTGACCGTTGGCTGGAGGCGTCTGTTCGATGGCGCACCGGACAGTCCGGTGCACACCGGACAGTCCGGTGCCCCTGCCACGTCATCAATGCCGTTGGATTCTGACCGTTGGAGCTTCTGACTTCTGGGCCCGCCTGGGTGTCCGGTGCACACCGGACAACAACTGTTCATTGTCCGGTGCGCCGGTATGGGCGCGCCAGACGTCTGCGCGCGCTGCGCGCGCATTAAATGCACCGCAGGTAGCCGTTGGCGCCGAAATAGCCGTTGCCCCGCTGGTACACCGGACAGTCCGGTGCACACCGGACATGTCCGGTGAATTATAGCGGAGCGGCTGCCGCGCGAACCCGAGGCGGGCGAGTTGAGGAGGCCGCGCTTCCTTGGAGCACCGGACACTGTCCGGTGTACACCGGACAGTCCGGTGAATTATAGCGACGCGGCCTGAGAAATTCCCGAAGGCGGTAAGTTCGAGTTGGAGTCCTCTGGTCGCACCGGACACTGTCCGGTGTACACCGGACAGTCCGGTGCCTCCAGCCAGAGGTGCCTTCGGTTGCCTCTTTGCTCCTTTGTTGAATCCAAAACTTGATCTTTTTATTGGCTGAGTGTAAACCTTTTCCACCTGTATAACTTATGTACTAGAGCAAACTAGTTAGTCCAATATTTGTGTTGGGCAATTCAACCACCAAAATTATTTAGGAACTAGGTGTAAGCCTAATTCCCTTTCACAATCTATCAGAATGCAATGAATATGTAGGTCATGATTATGCAGGATTGAATAACATTAGGCTAATGGAAGAAAAAACTTACGATAACTTAATTTACATTCATCCAATATAGAGAGAGAGTATTATTATCATTACAATACCAGGGTACTATGAGTGCATAAAGTATTATTATTACAGACCCGGGAGGCAAAACACCCTCCCGCACAAAAGATTATTGTTTTTAAAGTGGGAGGCCAACATCCTCCCGCAACAGACTTCACTGCTGGGGCTCTTCTTTGGGTACCACCTTTGAACAGAAACACCAAAAGTATGTTGTTTCCTCACCTACAACAACATGGGTTCGAAAACCCTGAGTACGGAGTGTACTTACATAAGTCTTACCCGACAAAAGAAAAGACTCTCAAGGATATGCTGGCTTGAGGGAGTCAAGGTAAGGCTATTCAAGAATCAAAACACTATTTGCAGAAATGCTTACTAATAGTGGATCCTTAAAATCTAGTTTTATTATCCGTTTAAGTTATTACTTGAATCTAGAGTTCTTTCTACCCTAGTTCAAGCACTTGACCTACACTAGCTATCTTTTATCATCCCTTTTTACTTTACTGGATTGCTACGTGTAAGTCAGTGACCAAGTCTTCATATCCGAGAAGTAACAGCGATCCGAATCGATTAATACTCAGCTGAGGATCTCCAATCACACGACATATGTAGCACTTAACCCTTGCATATGTCAACTCGCCACCGGGTTTCTCAAGACCAGACCAGGTTCACGCCAACCGAGAGCACAGATACACCACCGTCCAGCCTCTTGCCACGGAGGGTACACGCTACTCTCGCCATCTCTCCACTCCCATTGCGTGTTGGCCTTTTTGGTATTGGTCTGCCTGAGGCAAAGCTTACCCATGACGAGGCATGTGACCAGTTAAAGGGTCCTCGGTTAGCAGGCCCACATCGGTACGGTCCTTAAGCGACTCAGACGGAGACACTACACCGAGATTTCCTTCTCGTGCAAGTCACCCACCCGGTCTCAGCTTTATTTTTTAAAACCCAAAGTCTGGTACCTGGCAGAGGTACATCTTTTCAGATGTTGAACCCATCACGGCCGTGATGGATCCACCATCATAAGTCTTTCCTTTGTAAAAATTTCCATCCACTGTGAAGCATCACCTTTTTTAAAAAACAAAACATTTTGTTTTTCTAAAGCAAGGCTAAGCATCATAAAATCTTTTTTTATAAAAGGGTGTTAAGGAAGGGTAATCAATTTTTCAATGAAGGAAATACATCAATTGTTTAGCACACAACTCCTATCACCTAATGCATCATATAAGGTGATAAAGATTTTAAAACAACAAGGAGGTGGCAAATGCACCGAGGCTTGCCTGGAATGAACACTACGTTAGTGTTTGTTAGATGATGTCCACTTGACGACCATCCTTTGTTTTGGCATTCGTCAGATTATCCATCTTCAGGTTCATCCATCAGCATCACCTTAGGGAGAAGCTCACACTTTCCATCCTCTTGTGGTCAACTCAGCTTTGGTCCGCATCACGTGATTAATTAACGTACCTCATGGGATGCACAATGCACATGTATGAATATATAGAGGAATAGCATAAGACAGATAATCTACGCTGAAGATGATGAAACACTTATAACAAAGCTTTAGAATCAATCACAAGCAAGTACTAGCTAGCGATATATAACTAATTATAATAATTAAGCTTTTCTAGCCTATTCAGAGGCATCTCATACATCACAAAACAATAAAATATACACACACTCTACTCCCCTTAACTAACATTCAACACTAGGGAATTAACAAATTAGATTTATTAGTATTAGCCATCTAAATTTAGAATAAGGATAGAAGCATATTAACAAACTTTCTAAACCATTTATCCAGATTAATTTGCATAGCATGCCAAATACATGAACATCACATTATTCTATGACCTAGCGGATAGAGTATTTTTAATCGAATCACACCATGCCTACAATTCTATTAACATATTCTTCACATCATTTATACCTCAGATCTATCCTCCACGTCACCATTTTGACCAAACAAACCAAATTCATGATAAACAATACTAACAACACTTATCACTCAAGTGTTGACAAATTCTAAACTCATTTATCTACATTCATTAAATAATTGAGCATTAACAAGAGAACTAGTGGTGCTCTGCTAGCAGCGAGAACATGATTATTAGCCTAAACCAATCACATAGAATGTAATATCTACTAAGACTAAATATAAAATTCACCATACAACAGGAACTCTTACAATAATTATTGATAACACTTTTGGCTAGACATCTAAAACATTAAACCTACATTCACATTACTACCAATATTTTTTTCACTGAAAGTAGTAATTCAAATTTTAGTTCCTATATCAAACATTTTTTATCGTAAATATAAAAACATTTTTTTATAAGTGATTAAAATATTTCATCATCACACAGGCCTACTAATATTCTACTCGGTCCACCAATTAGGCTAATTGACTGGAATAGCGAAATAACTCGCCATAACTGAATCTGGCTCGATAATAGCAAGAACAACAAAGTCGGCGAGAGTTCCATGACTCACCCAATTTATCGAGCACCTAGTGAGCATCACACTAGCACATTAATTTATTCAACGATTGAATTATCCTGAATAACTCATCGGCTTACCACGACCAAAACGAATTGATAATCGCAGATCGACGATGAATATTGGTTCAGACTTTCCATCGAACACTTGGTAGGGGTTGTGCTCGAAGACGGCTTCCAGGGGAGGAGCGCGACGTGGACTGGGCACGACCACAGGAGATGAGCGCAGGGCTGTCTTCGGCAGGACTCGAGACGGCTCATCGGCGTTGGGGCTTGAAGACCACGACTGACGCAGGAAAGATTTGGACACAGTCCGGCGAGCTTCCATGGGCGACGTCCACGGATTTGAAGCTGCGATGGCCATGGCGAGCAGGGACACGCATGACTAAAGGGAGTGCCGCGCCATGGATGGAGGAGCAGAGAGAAAAGCAGGGCGAGCAGGGAGATGACTCGGTGACCAGCGCGCAGGGGAGTTCGGCATGGGCACGACGAGTAGAGAGGGAGGCTGGAGAGCGAGCTGGGGCTGGGATTGAGCACGACCAGAAACTGAGGCGTGCACAGGGAGGAGCGGAGGGACTCGACTGGCGAAGCTGGCCGAAGGGTGAGGCGAGGACGGCATCCACGACGAGGTCACGGCCAAGTCGAGCGGGGCTGTGGTCGGGCGAGCTTGGCTGGGCGCAGGGAGAAGCGTCGGCAAGCTGGAAGCGGAAGGGAGCTCCAACCATGGAAACGTAGGGGGCTGGGGCGGCCATGGGGAGCAGGCAGAGGGAGCTCCGAGCTGGGCGAGCGCATGGCCGGCGAGCTCACGCGCACAGCCACGGAGACGAGTGAGGAGCGAGTTGGAGCTGGAGGCCGAGCTGGAGGGCACGCAGGGAGGGGAGAAGCACAGGGCGCGGCTTGGAAAAAATCAGGGGCGGCGGCTGGAGATTAGAACGACGGCATACGTGTGAAGAAAGAGCTGGATGCGGCCAGGAGATAAGGGATGTTGTGCGGTGTCTGAAAAAATCAGGGCTGAGGGCAGCGGGGGATCAGGATAGGAGACGGATATTTTCCATTTTTTAAAATTTCTCTTTTTTTAAAGGAAAATCACAGATATTTTGGATCATAATTTTTAGCGATGTATACTGGGTTGACACGCTATATGGCTACACAATTCATTCTCTGAATTTAGTGAACCAAATTATTTACCAATTACTCGCTACTGGTCTGGTTTGTTTCGGACTGAAAACTTTTTCACGAATTCCAATTAATTTGTTCGGGATAAAAATCATCAGAGTGGGTTGAGCTTTCGAATTCATATTCTCTTAACTGATGAATTTTAAATAGGCACAGGACTCGCAAACTTTAAGAATAATTACGTTCCAAAATTCGCGAAAACTTTAGGAGGAGTCTAAATAGACAGAAATAGATGCGATATTAAAATCGCCATGGACGAAGATGATTAAAATTTAGCATCCGTTTTACCCACTGATATTATGTTCTTAAATCCATACTTGTTGTCGAGCAGACGGTAAACACCTAGGGTGTTATAGCCCTCCCCCCTTAAAAAAATCTTGTCCCAAGATTCGGAACGAAAGACTTTTAAGAGTAGAGAATAATGTAATCCTTGTCCATATCAGCGATAATCATAAGACAGTTCCAAGCAAAGATGAGTGTCTCAAGAGGTTGTTTCTCTAGTGGACATAACATGCACTGCCTTAAGCTAATTTAGAGATGTCCACCAATAGAGACGATGTCTGCCAGAAGAACACATAAGGTTCCATGTGTGCAGTTTGCTTTTTCCGATGACATTGTACTATCTGAGTCTGTTGGGCGAGCGGTAGATATGCGACTTTACCCAAACAGTATTAGTTGCAACCTCTTGGGTAAAACACACAGAAAGAGGTTTACTAACAAGTGGTCATAATAAGTTCATAGCACATGAGACGGGTGTGGATGTCGAATACTGTCCCGGTTAACATGTGGATAACCAGAGAATTCAAGTCCACGAAAGATGATAGAGATTTGAGAAAATATCAATAAAGAGATCTCTCGATGTTGACTTCGCGACCAACCCATTTCATCAAATACTTAGCATGGCTCGACATGATCACACATGTTAGAAAATCACATGTGATATGATCGAGGCATGACTAGAGTGATGACTAGGTTGTTACCAATCGAATTGGCCTGATTCTAGCAGGTGCTTCCTTAGGATGGGTTGAACCAAAGTGAGTTTAGACAACTCGACAAAACGATCTCTAAACTCAACCTTTGATCACAATGTAGTTACAAGTTAGTAAAACCAACTTGTTGAACTACTTTTGACATTGAGCAAGTCCTCTCAGTACCATCGGTAAGCCAAAGGTTGAGAGTTCACATTTGCTAGCAAAAGGTCATGCATTTGGGTAGAAATCCATTTGGTCAGGTTGTTCGTCCATTTCTTCATGTGACATGAAATGACTTGGTTCGGGAATACATAGATTAAATAAGAGAGCGAATGAACAAACTCCTGCATTTCAGCATCAGGGAAAGCCAATCTCCATTTTGAGAACTAATCAGCTGTCTTCCAACACTAAAAAGTTCCCAGGCTTCACCTTTACACAAAGAATGCAAAGGGAACTTGTATGAGGTAGTCACTACCAAGATCAAAAGAAAAGAGACCACACATGAAAGTGGTATGCCCTTTTGATCCAATAGAGATAATAGATGTTGCTTGATCACTTGACAAACAACATAGAAATTGTTTCAAGGGAAGGTACACGGAAGATAACACATCATTGTAATTCCATAATGGATCATGACTAGAGACCTCGATACCAACATGCGCCAAGCAGCATACCTTGCGTGTACATTCACAAGGGGCTCTCAGTTTCGCTGCGGCACCATAAGTCATTAACCATGACACCATTACAAAACTGGCACCAATAATAAATCTCACATGGTAGGAACAATTTGTGTAGAGATAACATATTGATATAATCTCATAATGGATTATGATTACTAACTGTCATACTAGCGTGTGCCAAGTAGCGCAACCATGTGTTGATCACCCACAGGAGGCCCTCGGTTTCGTCGCGACATCATCTATTTTAGTCATAACGCCATTACCAGACGTAACCAATAAGAAATCTCACGCGTCACAAATAGATTGAGCAAGGATGGCAATATACAAAAATAGACTCCACTTGTAAGAATGGTTACAAGTAGAGAGCCAAATAGATCACGGCCCGATGAAATGAACAAGGCATGGCCATTACCTAAACTTGTTGATGAATGAGTACAATGGTAGGCTGTTATTTCAGCCCCAAACATATTTCTATGCCCATCGCAGAGATCACAAGGGTCAAGGATTAGCATCTGATTAGATACGGAGGGAAAACAATCATAAGATTAAGTTGGTATGCCTTTGATTGATATGAGGAAACCAAAGGCAACAAATTAAGGAAAATGATCAGGCATGACTTTCCTGGGTCAGGTTGATAAAGCAACATGGTGATCCTGAAGAACAAGCAAACTGGATAAGGGACATCAGCTTGTGCCAATCGAACAAGAACAAGCAAACTGGATAAGGGAAATATAACAACCAAAACGTCATGGATTAAATAGCAAGAACAAGGACTCGAGATCCTAGCTTTAAGCCCATGCACATCTTGCGTTGGGTAAAGAAATTATCCAAACATCCATTCGCATGAGTTTGGTGAGGGAGTGATAATGGAGAATTCAAATTTGGGTCATGGTTCACTAAATAAAAACATGGCCTATTTTTGGGTTTAGGCAAACAAGTCACCAACCTTCTATCAGCACATCAAGTACAAGAGCAAACACATATAACACCTAAACAGATTTCCTAAGGAATGGAGGATAGCTATTTCATAGAAGTTCATAATACAACATTACACCACATTATCTACAAGCACCAGCTACTGGAATAAAGACGAGAGAAGCATTTTCGTGCACATGTGACAAACAAGATGCAACAATCAGGATGCATGCTCGTCTTATTCGTCCTCACATGTTTTGCCAACATAATGTGGCAATAGCATTCTATATCAGTGGCACACTTATGACTCTCTCAGTATTTTGCTAGTCGTCAGCTACACATACGTTTTCGAGGTTAGTGTACCTACAGAAAAATCCATTACAACCCAGTTTTCCCATGATGCAGTTCACACATGACAGTTTATCACGGTTTATACTCCATATATCGCTATATGGAGGCCAGCTCATCATTAAGCGCCGAGCCACGCATAGGCACCACTGCCACACTTTAACCATAGGGCAGCTCATTATGGTAACTCACCTTCTTACCTGAGCGTTGGTGCGTCGTTGCAAGTACATTACACTTCTCAGTATTCCCATATCTGTATACCCATACACATCCATGGGGTACTGAATCCCAGAAAAATAAATACTCCACATCGCAGCCTTCATATATACATATGTGTAACATGTATATAGTCAAGCGCCACAATTAAGCACTCCCTTAGACCGACGTTTGTTCGGTCATGCTCTCACATCTCACCTTACCTTATCGTCGATCCATTCAAAACTGAATGGCCTCAAAAATAACAATACACATGTATGCAATACCCCCGGTTGTGGGTTAGTGGTTTTTAAATAAGCCACCTGATAGTCCTTAATTTAGGGCTTAACAGAGGATGTCGCTAGCATTATAGTTTTTCAAAGCTGTTTTTCAAAGCCAAACAATGTGTTTAGTTGAAAATAGGTTTTCTAAAACCAAAACTTTGTTTTAAAAATATGTATGTGACTGTATTATACTTAATCTTGCTCTGATATCAGCTATGGCAGAACCTCCCAAGTTATTGGGCCCACATGCACCTGCCCTTGTCTCAAAGACCTCAGACGGCTATGCATGTGCACCAGATAACTTAACATGATCCGTCCGAGTGTCCCAAGGACCCCGGATAAACCACTTACAATCAGGATTGCAAAATTAAGTAAACACAAATCACACACCAACATTTTTCCAGCGGAAATCTTATTACCAAATTCTACAAGTTACATCAAGTTTTACTGTTGGGGACTTGTTCTCAAATACTAAGAATTAAGAACAAGGCAAGATAGAAAGAGTTAAATATCAAAGTCCTTCGTCTTTCGAAACATTATCTCCTTTCGGGCATAATGCATTCCGGACGAAGGTTATGAAGGATAATCCTTCATAAATACCATAAATAATGAAGAAGGATTTATACACAAGATATAAACAGTAGTATGAACAGTTTAAATATTATTATAAGTTCATCTTTATCTATACAAGTATATTAATGATAACAAATTATAAATGTACCTTCGATTTGAAGGAAAACAGGAATACAATCTTGATGCAAAAGCAGGATGCCAAGTCAGCGCGTCCAGTACGGGAGTACTGTTCATCTATTTATAGGCACGGGTCGTAGCCCATGCAAAATTACATTCTGGCCCTTTACATTAGATAATAACTCTATAGTAATTTATCAGGGTCTAGATAGCCTTTTCCTCTTTAAGTCGGTTTCTTTTTTCCTGTCATCGTGCCGAAGCTCCTTTGCGCACAGCTTCGGCTCTGCGCCACCATTCATACTCTTCACGCTGTGGTTTTGATTTATGTCCGAATGTACCTGTTTACACATTATACTCCAGAAACATAGTTAAATCGTGTTTTTGAGGACCTTCGGAAGCCGAAGGCCCCCAACAGTAGCCCCTCGCAATATTAATTTGCTGAAATAACAAATTCAAATTGCGATATGGACGAAGGCCTTAAGCCGAAGGTCCGAAAAAACACCTTCCCTTTGCTAGAATAGCAACAGTGAATGACAAGTGGGGCCCTGCCACTTGCGATGTACTGGGCGTATAAATAAGAAGGCATCGCCAGCTCATTTGGCACGCTCTCTTGCCGCCGGCTCCTGTCTTCCTAATTTTTAGCTCTTTGCCCACCAACGCTTGCCTGGCTTTCTACATTTTTTAGCTTCATCTTTGAGAGTACCTTCCTCGCGTTTTCGAAGATGTCTGAAGACAAGAAAACTGTCGCTGAGTCGAAGCTAAGCCTTTCTGAAGAGATGAATCTTGGCTTCCTTGAATCAATAGCAAAGACAAATACAGAGAAGATTACTAGGGAGATTTTAGAGGGTTTGTCTGAAGACACTGGTGATAGCGACAGCTATGATGTGGAAAGTGGCGGAGAAGATTCCGAAGATCGACCTTGGCGACCAAGCCATGCAGTTTTTGGAAAATCAAGCATCAAACAAAGTCATCTTGTCAATATGAGGGGCAGATATTTTTGGGATTTATCTATTGTAAGGGCTGACGAAGGGGTGAAAACTTGTCCGACTCCTGAGGAAAATGAAGTCGTGATATTCCGAAGCTTCTTTAAGGCTGGATTTCGGTTTCCTTTGAGCAGCTTCGTGGTAGAAGTTTTGAAGATATTTGAAATCTACCTTCATCAAATTGCTCCTGAAGCAATCATAAGGATGGGAATCTTCGTATGGGCCACGAAGAGCCAAGGTTTGGAACCAAATGCAAAAAGTTTCTGCAATATGCATGAGTTATTGTATGAGACGAAACCATGGGGTAAGGAACAATATCACAACAATTTTGGCTGTTATAGCTTCGGTGCCCGTTCTGGGTCAAGCTGTCCCTTGCCAACTTTTCAGAAAAGATGGCCTGGGGACTGGATGAAGGAATGGTTCTACGTGAAAACGACTTGAAAACACGAGAAGACATTAAAGGTATCATTATGCGCCCTATCTAGCAGCGCTTCGGCCTTCGGAAACCGAAGGTAGAAATTGACAAAGCAGCTGAAGAATGCCGGAGAGCCTTCAGAGTAGTTTGATCTTTCATCAAGACAAGGGACTTGATCCAGGAACACATTGCCTTCAGAGTATGGCCACTTACAGATAACTGGGAAATGCCGAAAGAAACCGTCGGTGAACCTAACGAAGGTGGACTGGTTAGGTTAAAATTCACCTTCAAGTATGGAGATAAGTTCGTCGAGCTAGACGATGACTGGCTGAAAAGTATTGAGGCCGTAAGCGATGAGCTGCTTGGTCCATACTCGAAGGCAGAAGATACTGCACTATCCGCAGCCTTCGGAGGCTGAAAGAAGAAAAGGCTCAACCAAATATTTGATGCCATTGGGTTTGTGTATCCTGACTACCGTTACCCAACACGGGGTCAAAAAAGGAAAGATACGGCGTCTACAAAGGAAGCCACCTCAGCTGCTCTTAGTGAGCCAGCACCGAAGAGGAAAAAGATAAAAGTTCTTACACACCATCCACGCTATATTGAACTGGCCATATTGTGGCGGAACTGCCGGAATTATTCCAACTTAAGTGCCTAAGCCCTGCCTTAGAGGCTAGACCACACTTAAATGGGAATAACCCGTCAATTCCTCGGATCTAGTCTGACACGGCCACTGACAGGATCAAGTACCACACTCTCACTCGATGGTGAGTCACAGAGCAAATACAATAAAGCATAAAACCATGCAGGTAAAAGTGTTAAATTATTACATCATCATCATCATCGGAGTTTTGCAAAAGTGACCATCAAGCACTAGCTGAGTTTCTAAATCAAGTTTTAATTTTGTCAAATTTAAGTGTGACTCTCTTAAGGCTAAATGTGTACTATCTACTCATACATAGTAGCAAACATTTTAGCAATCAACATCTTGTATCAACTCATCCTATTTCCACTTGTTACTCAATGTAGCAGCATGGATGAAGCAGTCTCATTAGCTGCGAGAAGCAGACGATTCGAATCGAGTTTTTATCCTTGCAAGGTAAACCTAAACACACGACGTGGCGAGGTACTCCGTCCCCACACACATCAACCGTCCCCATCGATTCCCCGTCAGCAGATCAGGGCTCGCCGCCTTGGCGTACAATGCCTCACTGACCCCGACTGCCGTCGTGCAGTGACCGCACTTGTACCCACCATAACCGGAATGGGAGACTACATCTCAGGTCGCGTGAGGGGTAAAGTCCACTACCAGGTTCAATCAGGTACTAGGCTTACCGATTTACCATATTTCTCGGCATGTGCTTAGTACGTTCAAACGCTTGACTCACGGTACCACACCTTAATCCTTATTCAAATTTTATCCCGTAGACAACCAATCCCCATGGATTGTTGCCCACATACCAACATCAATATGATAAGAAAGTGGATACAGCCAATTCCTAACCTCGCGCGAGTGCTGGGAAAATCACTCGACTTCTACCGAGATCCTAATTAATAAAGCAACTACTCGACTTATCATACTAGTATTCATCTCAATGGGATTCCTGAGATCATGCAACTAGGGTTTCAAACAACTCCTACACTTAAGTGCACAATACAAGCCTACAAATATTAAGTGTAGTAAAATATCATATAGAACAGGTTATGCATAAAATCGGGGCTTGCCTTCCAAAGCTGTGGCAGGCAGATCCTCTGGTGCAGACTCGGGTGCTGGATCTGGGGCTACCTCCTGAGCAGCTCCTTGCTCCGGCACGAGGACGTACTCTCCGTCAGCGAGGTTGCAATCTATCAGAATGCAATGAATATGTAGGTCATGATTATGCAGGATTGAATAACATTAGGCTAATGGAAGAAAAAAACTAAGTTAGTTGGTAACTCAGGGTTTCTTGGTTATACGTGGCTTTTAGTGGTTTATGTTTATCACTCCAGGTTTAGGTTTTGCTAAGGATAAGCATAGTAGATTTGTGTTTACCTTATATATTTTAGTGGACAATTTACAAAGGGTTTTAGGGTTACACTAATTTCCATCATTCATTTTCCCCTCCTTTATTTTCTATTTATGAATTTTAGTGTGGGTTTGAACTACAACAGTGATTTCCACATTTTCCAAAATCTTGTAAAAATTACAGTGGGTTGCCATTGGTCATTATAGCCTGTTCTAGGAATTTGGGGCTTAAAATAAAAAGGCTATGCTTTAGACAAAAATGACAAAGTTGGGTCAAATGGGCCACTTTGCACTATATCTCTTCATTAGAGGTGAGTTCCTTCCTAAGGGTTATTTTTGTTGGTATCTAACAGTAATAATAAACCTCTGTGCCAAAAATCACAAAAAGTTAATTGGTGGTTATTTAGTTGTGATTTTCTAAAGTTTTATGCCAAAAAGGTGCTTATAACTAACTTGTCATTTGAAAAATATCAAACAACAGATTTTGTATTTTTCTTATGTTCATAATAACAAAACATTAGTTATCCCAAGGGTTGGGGTGTTTTCATCTTAGGGTTATTTTTGTAGGGTTTTTCTAAGCTTTCCTAGTTTTCTTAAAATAAAAGGGATCCTACTTATTTTATACTTCACCAGGGTATGATAGATTTTTCTAGTAAACTACATGGAATAAGTACTCTAACAAAAATAGGGGTGCCCTCTGGTTCATTATTTAAATCATCTTTTCTATTTTTCTTAATCTTAAGCATATTGTAAAATGAATGGCAAAAACTAATTTAATTGGGTGGACAGAGAGGTTTAACATTTTTAAACAGGTCAGTGAGTGGATAGAAACTCCTCCAAATTTTTCTAACCCTAGTCAAAAAGTGCAACTATTTTTATCCCCATTATTTAGCTTTTGGCCAAAACAATAATTAATTTAGAACCCTAAAGTTTTCTGTAGTACATAGAGGGTTTTATATCTTTCTTAAGTAGGTTATATTATTTAGAGTCTGATAAAATTGGTTTGACCAAATTTGGATGAACTAAACAGAAGTTATGGATTTTCATAGTTTCTGTTCAAATTTAAAGTCAGGTTTTAATAAGGTTTTCTGAAAAAGTAGTTTACACCGAGGTCCCCAAGGTCTTTCCTAATTAATCTTCGCAGTTCTACCCTCGCGCCACTATTCCTCTATGTGACTGACAATGCGCAAAACCCCCTGACTTTCTCTTCCTCTCCCCCGCGGTCCCTCCCAAGTGTAAACAGTAACCGCAGAGAAGAAAGGGGTGGCGCGGCTTACCAGCGGCGAGATAGGTCCGGCGAGGGGTAGGGTTAGCTCGGGGAGGTTCTGGCGGTCACAACGACGTACGGCTTGACGGCGGGGATGGCCGGAATCGCTCGGTCGACGTGCGCAGGCGGGTGTTCTCGTCGGCGGTGAGTGTGCAGGCCAAACCACGGCGACCTAGTCCAATCCAACGGCATGGTGAGCTTCCCGGGGTGATGTAGAAGCTGTGTGCACAAAGAATTGGAAAATGGCTCAGTGGATTACCCGGTCCACGCACACCGGCGGGGTTGTGAACTCCGGCGACCCTAAACTGGCCTCTCCGGCGAAGTAGGTTTCGATTCCTTGCTCAGGGAGCTTCACGGGGGTGTACTTAGTCGTCTCCGAGGGTTCGACGGGGCTGGGAAGGGCTGAGCTGGCCGGTCCACGACGGCAGGGGCTCGGGTGGCCGCAGACACGCTGTGCTTGGGCAAACGACGGCGAGTTAAGCTCCGGTGAGGTTTGAGTGTGCGCGGAGGAGTGTGGCCGATGCCTCAGTGGGTTTTATAGGCACGGGCGCACACAGGGGACACGGGCGCGGCTCGGCGCGGCGCAGGGTCGGGCGCGGGCGTGCTCTGGCGCGGCAGAGCGCGTCGAACACGTGGAGCTTTTCTTCTGCCCTTGTTCCACAGCTCACCCAAGTCGCAAACGTGCGAATCTTGGCAAAAATCCAGCATGAGTCTTTTCCTGGCACCTAGGGCTATCACTCATCTGTGAGACGCCATGGCAGATATGGCCTAGGGAGGGAGATCTTGGGTCGCCAAATCGGGTGTGTCACTCTGCCCACCTCGCGACAAAAACCATGCCAAGGCATGTCAAACGTCCAAGTCTCGGGCTCAGCTTTTTCCAGTGGGTGCCCTAGGTGGTATGCCACATTTTTGGTATAGAACACAGGTGGATTTGGTGCCAGCTTCGAGGTGAACACGACTGATCATTGGTGTAGGTGTAGTTTTTAACATAGAGAGAATTAGAGAGCTCTAGCTCTCTCTCCACTTGGAGATTTGATTTGGGGTTTCTCCAGGGGTCTTTTTGCAATATCTCTTTCTCATAATTGCTGGTTATAAGGTTCCTTAAGGTTTGGTTAAAGATTACTCATGTTTTGCACACTTGCTCACTTTCTCCCCCCTTCTTAACCATGGCTTTGGGAGGTAGGGTTAAAGAGAGGTCCCTCCTCTTGTCCAAGGTAGTAAGTGCACAAAAACTTGAGTGATACTTCATAGGTCATTTAGAAATCTTGGTTAACCCATGGTCCCCAAGGTTCTTATGTTCTCCTTAAGTCATTACCAGATGCGATCACAATCCTTAGTACTAAGGTGTGTTCTAGCCATGGTAACACCTGAGGTGTTACAGCCCTCCTCCCCTTAAAGGGATCTCGTCCCGAGATTTAGGTAGAGTCCTCAGGAGGGTGCCAAGAAGGTGTGCTGGTGTGTGGTTTCTGCTTTCCTTTAAGTTTTCTTTAGTTAACTGTTCTTCGAATGTCATCCTCTTTGCAACTTCAGAAGGAAGTCCTTTTTAAGTTAAATCCACAACTTAGACTATCCTTGTTATCTAAGTTTTTCTTATAATTATTTTCAAAGGGCAGGTGGGGGTGGGGTTTTGTGGTTACGTACCAACTCCTTTGGGCAGAAAGTCGGGGAAGCGAGAGCGTAGAAAATCCTCCGTCTCCCACGTAGCTTCCTCTGCTGAATGGTGACCCCACTGAACTTTATACATTCTAATTGATCTTGCCCGTGTTGATCTCTCCTTTTGATCCAGTATCTTGACGGGGTACTCTTGATAGGACAAGTCTGGTTCTATCTCAACCTCCGGTTCAGGTAGCACTTCAGTGGGTAGGCGGACACATTTCCGCAGCTGAGATACATGGAATACATCATGAATAGCTGACATGCTGGGTGGCAACTTCAATTGATATGCTACAGGTCCACAAGTCTCCTTGATCTCGTAGGGTCCAATGTAACGAGGAGCTAACTTGCCCTTCATTCCGAATCTCTAGACACCCTTGGTGGGTGATACCTTAAGATAAACATGATCTCCCACCTCGAACTGTAGAGGCTTCCGCCTCTTATCATGATAGCTCTTTTGCCTGGCTTGAGCAGCTTCTAAGTTCTTCTTGATGACTCTGACCTTTTCCTCTGCTTCAAGTACCAAATCTGGCCCAAATATTTCCCTTTCTCCTGCTTGAGACCAATTCAGCGGGGTTCTACATCTCCTCCCATATAAGGCCTCAAAAGGTGCCATCTTGAGACTGGACTGGTAGCTGTTATTATAAGAAAACTCTGCCAAAGACAGACACTTATCCCAATCCCTTCCGTAGTGTAGTGCACAAGCCCGCAACATGTCTTCCAGAATCTGGTTTACCCTTTCTGTCTGGCCATCTGTTTGGGGATGGTATGCTGAGCTCCGTATCACATGGGTCCCAAGTGATTCCTGCAATTGTTCCCAAAATCGTGCCACAAATGGTGCTCCTCGGTCTGAGACTATAGTCCTTGGTATCCCATGCAAACGAACTATCTAGTCGATGTAAATTTCTGCATACTTCTCCGTCCTGTGGGTGGTATGTACTGGCAAGAAATGAGCGGTCTTGGTCAATCTGTCCACAATAACCCAAATTGAATCATGGTGCCTGGAGGTGTTGGGCAATCCCACGATAAAGTCCATGCAAATGTCCTTCCATTTCCAAGATGGTATGGGAAGGGGTTGTAGAGGACCTGCTGCCTTCAAATGACTAGCTTTGATCCTTTGGCAGGTGTCACACTCGGATATATACTTGGCAATTTCCCTCTTCATTCTGGTCCACCAGTACAAAGATCTGAGATCATGGTACATCTTGTTGCTACCAGGGTGCAAGGAGAATTTTGAAAGGTGAGCTTCATCCAGTATCTTCTTTCTGAGCTCAGGGTCCTTGGGAACAACCAATCGATCCCCAAACCATAAAATTCCCTTACTGTCCTGACGGAAGCAATTGTATTTTTCTGCCTTCTGCTTGAGCATGTCTTTGATAACTTGAACACCTTTATCCCCAATCTGTGCCTAGACTATTTGCTCTTGCAATGTGGGCTCCACCGAGATATAACTTAATTCACCGGAAGGAACAACTTCCAGGTTTAGCTTACACAACTCATCACACAGGGTGGTAACTCTCGCATCCATGCTCATACAATTGCACTGGGCCTTTCTGCTCAAGGCATCTGCTACAACATTGGCTTTGCCAGGATGGTAATGCACCTCCAAGTCGTAGTCCTTGATCAATTCTAACCATCTCCTCTATCTCATGTTTAGATCTGCCTGAGTGAAGATGTATTTGAGACTCTTGTGATCAGTGTACATGTTACAGTGAGCTCCCATCAAGTAATGCCTCCAAATCTTGAGAGCATGAACAACAGCTGCCAACTCCAGATCATGTGTAGGGTAGTTCTGCTCATGGGGTCTGAGTGCTCGGGAAGCATAAGCAATCACTCTGTTCTCTTGCATCAAGACACATCCCAATCCCGTACCAGAAGCATCACAATAAACTTCAAAGGGCTTGGTGTTATCGGGTTGAGCCAGCACTGGGGCTGTTATCAAATGCTGCTTTAGTGCATGAAAAGCATCCTCGCACTCCTGGCTCCAATCATATTTGGCTCCCTTCTTCAATAGCTCTGTCATTGGCTTGGCAATTCTGGAGAAATCCGGAATAAATCGTCGATAATACCCTGCCAATCCTAGAAAACTCCGAATCTGCCTCACTGTAGTTGGGGGTTTCCAGTCCATCACCTCTTGTACCTTCTCAGGATCAACTGATATCCCCTCCTGAGAAATTGTGTGTCCTAAGAATTTAATTTCCTTTAGCCAGAATTCACATTTAGACAACTTAGCATAAAGACGATGATCGCGCAGTCGCTGAAGCACGATGTGCAGATGTTCAGTATGCTCGTCTTCATTCTTGGAATAGACCAGAATATCATCAATGAAAACGACCACGAACTTGTCCAACTCTAGCATGAATACCGAGTTCATCAAGTACATAAAATAAGCCGGGGCATTGGTCAGCCCAAAAGACATCACCAAAAACTCGTAAAGCCCATATCTGGTAGAGAAGACAGTCTTCGGAATATCACTGGCACGGATCTTGATTTGATGGTAGCCCGAGCGAAGATCTATCTTGGAAAATACCTTGGCTCCTACCAACTGATCAAACAGAATATCAATGCGGGGCAGTGGGTATTTGTTCTTGACGGTCACCGCATTGAGAGGGCGGTAGTCAACACACATTCTCAGACTCTCATCCTTTTTCTTCACAAATAATGCAGGACATCTCCAAGGTGAAGTACTTGGGCGAATGAACCCCTTGTCCAACAATTCTTGCAGTTGTTTCTTTAGTTCTGCCAGTAACGCGGGAGGCATCCTATAGGGTCTCTTGGAGATAGGAGCAGTCCCGGGTTGCAATTCAATCGTAAACTCAATGTCTCTGTCAGGTGGCATTCCTGGCAATTCATCCGGAAAAACATCTGGGTAGTCACAGACTATTGGGATCTTTCCCACTGGGGATTCTATCATAACGAAGGCACAAGAACGGGTGCATCCCTGGTCGGGCAGATATAGTGTAGTTTCACCACAAGTTGGTGAGTGCACTTCAATGGTCCTAACTGCAATATCAATAATTGCTTGGTGCCTGGTTAACCAGTCAGTTCCCAATATAATATCCACGCTATCCAAACCCAAAATGAGGAGGGTGGTTTTAATTACAAGACTACCAAACTTTATGGGCACATGCCTGCTGATTTGATTGGTGGCAATCCTGCCTCCGGGTGTTGAAATCGTGATACCCCCATTGGTGTGATGAAAGGGCAATTGACACTTGGCACTAAATTTGGCACTAACAAAGCTATGTGATGCACCAGAATCAAAAAGAATAATAGCAGGACAATTCAAAACAGTAAAGATACCAGTCATGACGGGTGCTCCCTCTGGAATATCAGCCATGGTGGTAAAGTTCAGCTTGCCCTGCCTCACTTGCACCTTCTGCCTCTTGCCCTGGTTTTGATTGACATTCTGCCCCTGCCTCTGCTGGTTCCTGGGGCAATTCTTGGCATAATGCCCGGTGTTGCCACAGGTGAAACACCTGTTGTCATTTGCCTGGCGATACTGCTGCTGCTGCTGATTGTTCCTCTGAGCTGGAAGCTGGGTGCGATTGGGTGCCTGTTGCTGCTGCTGTGGTCGGATCACCCATCTCCCTTGCTGCTGTTGGGGTCCCCTGTTCTGAGTGTCAGACACAATCCTGAAGCGCTGTGGCTGAGCTGAGGGTCCTGCCACAGGGGTCTTCCTCTTCTTTTTTGCCTGTCGAGCTGTAATGCAGTCCTCTTGGGAGATAGCCATGTTGACTAACTCATTATAGCTGTTGGCCCTGACAGTGTTGAGACGGTCACGGAGCTTAGTGCTGAGCCCCCGTCTGAACCTGTCCCGCTTCCTCTCGTCCGTATCTGCATGGTATCCAGCATACTGGCACAGGTCATTAAAAGCCTGAGCATACTGCAACACTGTCCTGTTGCCCTGAGTGAGTGCCAGAAACTCATTGAGTTTACGGTCCATGATGCCAGCTGGGATATGGTGTCCTCTGAAAGCTGCCCTGAACTCTCTCCAATCCACTTCATGGTCAGCCGGTTGCATAGCAAGTTAGTGGTCCCACCATGTCCGCGCGGGTCCGCGAAGCTGCTGGGTGGCGAACCGGACCTTTTTCACCTCAGAACAAACTCCATTGAGTAGTGGGAATTTAGATTCCACTACCCTCAGCCATACATCAGCATCAAGTGGATCCTCCGCCCTGGTGAACAACGGTGGCTGGGTACTGAGGAACTCCTGGTAAGTGGCTACTGCGGGGTGACGCTGATGATCCCCACCACCATAGTGCTGAGGTGGTGGCTGACGCTGAGCTAGCTGCCTCAGGATCTCATTCTGCTGAGCCATCAACTCCTGCAGAGTGGGAGGCGGTGGCGGCGGTGGAGGAATGCGCTCATTCTGGCCACGACGTGCTCTCCCAGCCATCTGAAAAAAATTCACATATATGCTCAACACCATATCTCCAAGTTCAATGTTTAATCGCGGCGGAAGAGTCAAAAGCAATTTGAAAGATCCCGACATAAACCAAAAAGCATAACTTTCTGTTCAAATTTAAAACTGACATCATCCATGAACCAAACTTCCAAGAGAGTTTATCACGGTTACATCAATGGTCCCAAAAGACTCAACTCTAACTAGCCTAGTACCCCAAGGGTGCAAAAGCTAAGCTAGCTGTGAGGAGTCCTAACATTACCAACCTCTAACCCTAACCCCCGACACCTAATGAGCGAACGAGGCAACACTCGACTCGGGGGAAGGTGGCCTCCCTGAGCCAGCAGTGTCTACGCTGGAAGCAGGCTCCTCCCCTCCCTCAATGTCGACGTCCTCGTCAGCCTCCCCATCATGGATCTCCTGATGATGCATATCCAGGTGCTCATTAGCCTCTGCTAGCTGTTGCTGGGTGTTGAGGAGCTGATCTTCGAGAACCTCGATGGTGTTCTCCCTCGTCCCCACCAATTCCTCCAGCTCATGGATCTCATCAGACAACTGCTCCACTTGTAAATCTTTTTCCACCAGCTCCTGGGACAAGTCAACCACAAGCTCCTCCCTGTTATCCAGGGTGATCTTGGTTGCCTCTAATAATGCCATCAGATGAGACATTGCCTCTCCACGCATCACTTGCAGACGATACAGGGCGTTCATGCATCGTACCGACAAGTGAGCAGTGTGGCCTGGGTAGAGAGCCTAGATGTCCTTGGCATGCTCCACCCGATCCTTCCACATCGGGTCGTCCTCCTTTTCCACGGGGAACAAGCCAATGGGGTGGGTAGAGAGCTCCAAGGGATGGAATCCGCAAAAAGTAATCAACCCGTGCAGAGCGATCGCCTCGATCGTGTCCTCCGCCCGGTATCCAAAAGACTCAGAGTCCAGTGAACGCCAGCCTGGCTGCAGGGGATGAGGCTCCAAGGTCATCCTCACCCTACAGCGGGGCACCCGGTGCTTCTCGAACTGCTGCACAGCGTACTGAGGGGGTGTCAGGTACCCGGCCCCCTGAAGTACCTCCCACAAAATACGGGGGAAGCCCTCTCGTGCAAGCCCGTCAGTGTGGGTTAGTGCATTCTCGTCGTCTGAGGATCCGTGGGAAGTCATCTGTGTACGGGGAAGCGTAAGTAAAAGAAAAAGAATTATAAAAAGAGTCAAGAAAAAGAATAAGGCTCAGCTTCTCTCCATTTATAAAATAGTACTGAGGCACTTAGTTGGTCATCATTTTGTATTTAAGTCCTTGCCAAATTTTCCTCTTGTTTAATTTAATGTAAGAATGCATGCATGCTCGTCCTGAACGACCTCACATCAGTATCAAGGGAAAATAGGGAAGAACTCCCATCCCCTAAAGTGGCCTGTGGGGCCTAATTATTTAGCCACCTAGCTACCCTTCTATCATCCTAAGGCTTCACGTCCTAGGTCTATCCTGCTCGTCCTACGATCTATCCAACATTGTTTCTATCAAGTTTTATTTTGAAAAGGGATGGTATTCATATCTTATTGATTCCTCTGTGGTGGTACAAGCTCCGATACCAGCTGTGGCGGAACTGCCGGAATTATTCCAACTTAAGTGCCTAAGCCCTGCCTTAGAGGCTAGACCACACTTAAATGGGAATAACCCGTCAATTCCTCGGATCTAGTCCGACACGGCCACTGACAGGATCAAGTACCACACTCTCACTCGATGGTGAGTCACAGAGCAAATACAATAAAGCATAAAACCATGCAGGTAAAAGTGTTAAATTATTACATCATCATCATCATCATCGGAGTTTTGCAAAAGTGACCATCATTGTTCGAAGTGCAGCGGAATAAAACTAACGGAAAATAAACAGAGAGATGGGGAAGCCTGTCCCATCACTCCTCATGCTCCTCCTCAGCCGAGGCGGGGTCCCACTCGACAGTCCAACCCGGTGGCAAGATGGACGGCCAAGTCACTCCAGCAACCATGTCCTCCAGAGAACCTGTAAAATTATGCCACAAGCAAGGCTGAGTATACTAATACTCACCT
This sequence comes from Zea luxurians, assembly GCA_029449295.1. Lineage (NCBI taxonomy): Eukaryota > Viridiplantae > Streptophyta > Magnoliopsida > Poales > Poaceae > Zea > Zea luxurians. The sequence goes on from JAOPSE010000009.1 coordinate 122,418,577, forward strand.
AGACTTACCCGGTGTGAGGAGTCTACTCCTCTACCTCTAGACATGCAGCTGTTTGGCTGTGGGGTTTGGTTTACCAAAAGCACTAGCTAAGTTTCTAAATCAAGTTTTAACTTTGTCAAATTTAAGTGTGACTCTCTTAAGGCTAAATGTGTACTATCTACTCATACATAGTAGCAAACATTTTAGCAATCAACATCTTGTATCAACTCATCCTATTTCCACTTGTTACTCAATGTAGCAGCATGGATGAAGCAGTCTCATTAGCTGCGAGAAGCAGACGATTCGAATCGAGTTTTTATCCTTGCAAGGTAAACCTAAACACACGACGTGGAGAGGTACTCCGTCCCCACACACATCAACCGTCCCCATCGATTCCCCGTCAGCAGATCAGGGCTCACCGCCTTGGCGTACAATGCCTCACTGACCCCGACTGCCGTCGTGCAGTGACCGCACTTGTACCCACCATAACCGGAATGGAAGACTACGTCTCAGGTCGCGTGAGGGGTAAAGTCCACTGCCAGGTTCAATCAGGTACTAGGCTTACCGATTTACCATATTTCTCGGCATGTGCTTAGTACGTTCAAACGCTTGACTCACGGTACCACACCTTAATCCTTATTCAAATTTTATCCCGTAGACAACCAATCCCCATGGATTGTTGCCCACATACCAACATCAATATGATAAGAAAGTGGATACAGCCAATTCCTAACCTCGCGCGAGTGCTGGGAAAATCACTCGACTTCTACCGAGATCCTAATTAATAAAGCAACTACTCGACTTATCATACTAGTATTCATCTCAATGGGATTCCTGAGATCATGCAACTAGGGTTTCAAACAACTCCTACACTTAAGTGCACAATACAAGCCTACAAACATTAAGTGTAGTAAAATATCATATAGAACAGGTTATGCATAAAACCGGGGCTTGCCTTCCAAGGCTGTGGCAGGCAGATCCTCTGGTGCAGACTCGGGTGCTGGATCTGGGGCTACCTCCTGAGCAGCTCCTTGCTCCAGCACGAGGACGTACTCTCCGTCAGCGAGGTTGCAATCTATCGGAATGCAATGAATATGTAGGTCATGATTATGCAGGATTGAATAACATTAGGCTAATGGAAGAAAAAAACTAAGTTAGTTGGTAACTCAGGGTTTCTTGGTTATACGTGGCTTTTAGTGGTTTATGTTTATCAGTCCAGGTTTAGGTTTTGCTAAGGATAAGCATAGTAGATTTGTGTTTACCTTATATATTTTAGTGGACAATTTACAAAGGGTTTTAGGGTTACACTAATTTCCATCATTCATTTTCCCCTCCTTTATTTTCTATTTATGAATTTTAGTGTGGGTTTGAACTACAACAGTGATTTCCACATTTTCAAAAATCTTGTAAAAATTACAGTGGGTTGCCATTGGTCATTATAGCCTGTTCTAGGAATTTGGGGCTTAAAATAAAAAGGCTATGCTTTAGACAAAAATGACAAAGTTGGGTCAAATGGGCCACTTTGCACTACATCTCTTCATTAGAGGTGAGTTCCTTCCTAAGGGTTATTTTTGTTGGTATCTAACAGTAATAATAAACCTCTGTGCCAAAAATCACAAAAAGTTAATTGGTGGTTATTTAGTTGTGATTTTCTAAAGTTTTATGCCAAAAAGGTGCTTATAACTAACTTGTCATTTGAAAAATATCAAACAACAGATTTTGTATTTTTCTTATGTTCATAATAACAAAACATTAGTTATCCTAAGGGTTGGGGTGTTTTCATCTTAGGGTTATTTTTGTAGGGTTTTTCTAAGCTTTCCTTGTTTTCTTAAAATAAAAGGGATCCTACTTATTTTATACTTCACGAGGGTATGATAGATTTTTCTAGTAAACTACATGGAATAAGTACTCTAACAAAAATAGGGGTGCCCTCTGGTTCATTATTTAAATCATCTTTTCTATTTTTCTTAATCTTAAGCATATTGTAAATTGAATGGCAAAAACTAATTTAATTGGGTGGACAGAGAGGTTTAACATTTTTAAACAGGTCAGTGAGTGGATAGAAACTCCTCCAAATTTTTCTAACCCTAGTCAAAAAGTGCAACTATTTTTATCCCCATTATTTAGCTTTTGGCCAAAACAATAATTAATTTAGAACCCTAAAGTTTTCTGTAGTACATAGGGGGTTTTATATTTTTCTTAAGTAGGTTATATTATTTAGAGTCTGATAAAATAGGTTTGACCAAATTTGGATGAACTAAACAGAAGTTATGGATTTTCAAAGTTTCTGTTCAAATTTAAAGTCAGGTTTTAATAAGGTTTTCTGAAAAAGTAGTTTACACCGAGGTCCCTAGGGTCTTTCCTAATTAATCTTCGCAGTTCTACCCTCGCGCCACTATTCCTCTATGTGACTGACAATGTGCAAAACCCCCTGACTTTCTCTTCCTCTCCCCCGCGGTCCCTCCTAAGTGTAAACAGTAACCGCAGAGAAGAAAGGGGTGGCGCGGCTTACCAGCGGCGAGATAGGTCCGGCGAGGGGTAGGGTTAGCTCGGGGAGGTTCTGGCGGTCACAACGACGTACGGCTTGACGGCGGGGATGGCCGGAATCGCTCGGTCAACGTGCGCAGGCGGGTCTTCTCGTCGGCGGTGAGTGTGCCGGCCAAACCACGGCGACCTAGTCCAATCCAACGGCATGGTGAGCTTCCCGGGGTGATGTAGAAGCTGTGTGCACAAAGAATTGGAAAATGGCTCAGTGGATTACCCGGTCCACGCACACCGGCGGGGTTGTGAACTCCGGCGACACTGAACTGGCCTCTCCGGCGAAGTAGGTTTCGATTCCTTGCTCGGGGAGCTTCATGGGGGTGTACTTAGTCGTCTCCGAGGGTTCGTCGGGGCTGGGAAGGGCTGGGCTGGCCGGTCCACGACGGTAGGGGCTCGGGTGGCCACAGACACGCCGTGCTCGGGCAAACGACGGCGAGTTAAGCTCCGGTGAGGTTTGAGTGTGCGCGGAGGAGTGTGGTCGATGCCTCAGTGGGTTTTATAGGTGCGGGCGCACACAGGGGACACGGGTGCGGCTCGGCGCGACGCGGGGTCGGGCGCGGGCGTGCTCTCGCGCGGCAGAGCGCGTCGAACACGTGGAGCTTTTCTTCTGCCCTTGTTCCACAGCTCACCCAAGTCGCAAACGTGCGAATCTTGGCAAAAATACGGCACGAGTCTTTTCCTGGCACCAAGGGCTATCACTCATCTGTGAGACGCCATGGCAGATATGGCCTAGGGAGGGAGATCTTGGGTCGCCAAATCGGGTGTGTCACTCTGCCCACCTCACGACAAAAACCATGCCAAGGCATGTCAAACGTCCAAGTCTCGGGCTCAGCTTTTTCTAGTGGGTGCCCTAGGTGGTATGCCACATTTTTGGTATAGAACACAGGTGGATTTGGTGCCAGCTTCGAGGTGAACACGACTGATCTTTGGTGTAGGTGTAGTTTTTAACTTAGAGAGAATTAGAGAGCTCTAGCTCTCTCTCCACTTGGAGATTTGATTTGGGGTTTCTCCAGGGGTCTTTTTGCAATATCTCTTTCCCATAATTGCTGGTTATAAGGTTCCTTAAGGTTTGGTTAAAGATTACTCATGTTTTGCACAATTGCTCACTCTCTCCCCCCCTTCTTAACCATGGCTTTGGGAGGTAGGGTTAAAGAGAGGTCCCTCCTCTTGTCCAAGGTAGTAAGTGCACAAAAACTTGAGTGATACTTCATAGGTCATTTAGAAATCTTGGTTAACCCATGGTCCCCAAGGTTCTTATGTTCTCCTTAAGTCATTACCACATGCGATCACAATCCTTAGTACCAAGGTGTGTTCTAGCCATGGTAACACCTGAGGTGTTACACATAGTGCCCGAGTTTGTCGGTGAATCTTCTTCGACCCCCGAAGCCAAAGATGCGACTCCCCCGAAGAATATTGAAGAGCCGATCACGATACCGGAGACAAAGAAAGTAGAAGAACTGACGGCTGAAGAAACAAGGACATCTGAGATTCTATGTCCTTCAGCAAAAGTTGAAGTACCAAAAAGCCAAAAGGGTCCAGCATTGACCCCCAAAAGAAAAAGGACGGTTAATGTACTGGATGTACTAGAGACAATAAAGTCTTCAAGCACTACTCCGAAGAAAATTGCCAAAACTCCCGAAATACAAATCAAAGCCCTTGAGGCCGAAACTTCAAAGCACCAAGCTGAAATTGAAGCAGGGCCTTCAGAACCCGCCAAGGTAAAATTCTTGGAAACCAAAGAGACGGAAACAGCAGAACAACTCTTTGTTGAAGAAAGTGGCATTATCGCCCCCGAAGTCTTTTCTGAAACTTCCGACTATATTTTACGACATGCTTCGGGGAAAGAATTGACTGATAAAGAAAGGCAGGAGGCTCAGTTCTATGCCCAAAGACTGAAGTATCCCAAGGGGGCGTTGATATTCAATGGCAGTGGAGAAGAAGACTTCTTGTATTGTCTCCCTGACAGCAAGGAAATTTCAGTCTGTCGGGAGATGAGCAGAAGCTTCGGATTCCCAACACTAGAAGACGGGCTTTCAGTGTTGTCAAAGAACGAGCTGGCTGACATCTTAGCGTACAATAGTTTAAAGGTGAAAAAATGAAATCTCTGAATAATTTCTTGAAACCAAAGTTTTTCATTTGCTTAAACTTATTAACAAACACATTTTTTCCAGGGTCTTATACTTAGCAATGCCCTCAGGGCACAAAAAGACGTCGAAGACGAAGGGTGTACCATAGCCTTGAGCAACCTTCGTTCCGAAGTAATTGAACTAAGGAACGAAGGTCTCAAAAAAGATAAAATATTGCACTCGTTATTGAATAAAATAAAAGAAGACGAAGCTGCTTTCAAAACTCAGGCCGAAGCTCAGAAACGCGAAATTGAAGATCTTCGAAAACAACTAGTCAGAGCTAAAGAAGAGTGCACACTTGAAGAAACAAAACGAGAAATTAGTGAACAATGGGCCAATCATTTAGAAAGAAATGTTGAAGAGCTTCGTGCATCTAGGAAAAAGTGTTATGAAAAATCTATAGAATGTGTTAAGAAAATAAGAACCAGCTTCACCAGCGTCGGCGCATTCTCAAGTGAAGAGAACTTCATAAGGGGTGACCCCGAAGGCCCAATTGGATGGATCAGCCACGAAGCTGAAGCTTTTGAAGAAGTTTTGAGTAGCCGTGGAGACATATGTGCCTTTACAGGTGCTAGAGGGATTGCCACTATTTTGGAGAAGAAAGGCTGTGATCATGTAAAATTCTTGGCACAATCTGAAGCCGCCTTGTCTCCTGAAGATATAAAAGACCCCTCGGCCGAAGCGAGCCTGGTTGGTGGGAAATTTTTCACCGACATCTGGGACAACGGTGGCTGGGAGATGGCCCAAGAAATTATATGAAAGAGCGAGAAAGGTATTCATGATGCTAGAAAAGTAGCAGAGACCACTGAAAAGAGTGCAGATGCCGAAGTACAAATAGGTACTGACTAGCAGTTTTTGGGTCTACTGTAATTTTTTATTTCGAACTTGTTTACGCTTTGTAACACAGCCGTACTTTCTCGCCCCTCAGAGCCTGCCAGGCCATCGGCGGACCCCCACGTGAAGGGGGACGACGAAATTAGAAAAATGGCTGAAGCTATCATGGATAAAGTTGTTGATCAACTACTGAACGAAGCTGCAGAAGTTGTTCTAAGGGAAGACTAGATGTTGTAAAAACATTTGGAATGTAATATTTATTGTAATATTTTGTAACTTTGAATGTAATATATAAGCTATTTATGGTTCCATTCTTTACGATGCATGAAACTATATATACCGTTTTTTGAGCCTTCGGTGAAAAAACACCTTCCCTTCTTTTCATGCTTCGTAAAGAATATCTGTATTTCCATAAAAACGTCCAATCTTCGTAAAATCAATAACCGATAAATCTTTTCATTTCAGAGCTTTGATGAGGGTATGCTTCTTCAAAATTTACTTTTTTGTGCCTTGGCACTATTTCTTCGAAACAATCTCCAAATATCAATATCGATCCCCTTCTTGCGTCATTGATGCGATATGATGTATGATGTTATGCTATGCAAATGATGTAATGTTGTGATGTTATGCAAAATGATCTTCGCCTTTTACTTCAGCGGAATCAGCGTTTATTTTTCGCTGTAAGCCTCCCTTAGGAGCTTCTTCGCCTTTTACTTTCAGCGGTATCAGCGTTTATTTTTCGCTGTAAGCCTCCCTTAGGAGCTTCTTCGCCTTTTACTTTCAGTGGTATCAGCGTTTATTTTTCGCTGTAGGCTCTGCATTCCCTTCGGAACGACTTTTGAGTAGAAAACTTATGCTGCGCTCCCTTAGGAACGACTTTTTGTTATTTCGGAAATTCCCCTTTAACCATAAATCTTATGCTTCGGCAACTCCGCCACTCTGTGGAGAAGGTATATTTTTACTGTGGCAGAAACAAAACTATTACAATAGATTTTAAAAAATGACAAAAATACTTAGACTTTCAATAATTGATCCTTATTAAAAAAGAAAATGAAACTGAATGTAAAAACTGCTGCCAAAGTAGGATATTTATTAGTAAATATGCTTCGATTCTGGTACAGTACTATTGACCGTGCGAACTTCAAACTCTTCTCTAAAGTCCCGTTGAAGGTGGGGATGCTGACTCCCTTCTGGCTGCTGGCCTTGTTGCATTGGTGGTGGTGGAGGAAGCTGTTGCCAGGATGCCTGAGGTTGGCTTGCCGAAGCAACAGAAGCTGCAGGGTGGTTGCCTACATACTCTGGGATGTATGGTGAATGGTATGAAGCAGTGTGCATGACTTGCTTCGGCTGGCTCTGTTGGGCCGCAGCTTCTGCTATCTCCTTTTGTTTCTGGATGGTAACATGGCACATCCTGGTGGTATGGCCCTTGTCCTCACCGCAGAATAGACAATAAATCTTCCTGGGCTGATCCCCAAATCTCCCTCCGAAGCCCCTGGCACCTCTGCCCCTTGGAGCTGAAGGTCGAGGATAGCTCTGCTGCTGTCCCGAAGCTTGGGAGGAATATTGCGGCCTCTACTGCTGGCTTCCCTTGTCATCATTCTGAGTGGAATGAATCGATCTGACATGCCTGGGATGAATTCTTCCTCCAAAGCCCCTGGCTATTTCGGAGAACCTGTAAGCTTCCTCCCTTCTCTGTCGAAAATCATTATCAGCGCGGATGTATTCATCCATCTTCTGAAGCAATTTCTCCAGAGTCTGAGGAGGCTTTCTGGCGAAGTACTGGGCTGAAGGTCCTGGCCGAAGCCCCTTAATCATGGCCTCAATGACAATTTCATTGGGCACTGTTGGCGCTTCTGCTCTCAGGCGTAAGAATCTTCGGACATACGCCTGAAGATACTCTTCATGATCTTGGGTGCACTGGAATAAAGCTTGAGCGGTAACCGGCTTCGTTTGAAACCCTTGGATGCTGGTGATCAGCATATCCTTAAGCTTCTGCCATGATGTGATCGTTCCTGACCGAAGGGAGGAGTACCAGGTTTGTGCAACATTCCTGACAGCCATGACGAAAGACTTTGCCATAACCGCAGTATTGCCACCATAGGAAGATATTGTTGCTTCATAGCTCATCAGAAACTGCTTCGGATCTGAATGGCCGTCGTACATGGGGAGCTGAGGTGGCTTGTAGGACGGAGGCCAAGGCGTAGCCTGCAGTTCTGCTGATAGGGGAGAAGCATCATCAAAGGCAAAATTTCCATGATGAAAATTCTCATACCAGTCATCTTCGTTGAAGAAGCCCTCTTGATGAAGCTCTCTATACTGAGGCCTTCGGTTCTGCTCATCTTGAGTAAGATGGCGAACTTCTTCAGAGGCTTCGTTTATCTGCCTTTGCAGATCAGCCAGCCTAGCCATCTTTTCCTTCTTCCTTTGCACTTGCTGATGGAGCAGCTCCATATTTCTGGTCTCTTGGTCCAAGTCGTCCTCCTGAGGCGTTGGACTGATGGCCTTCCTTTTCTGGCTTCGGGCCTCCCGAAGAGAGAGGCTGTCCTGGTTGGGGTCCAGCGGCTGCAGAGCGGCAGCCCTTGTTGCTGAAGCTTTCTTTGGTGGCATGACGAAGGTCTATGCTTGCCGAAGATGTTCGAAACTCAAAAAGTGGAAGTGAGTTCACCGGAGGTGGGCGCCAATGTTGGGGACTTGTTCTCAAATACTAAGAATTAAGAACACGACAACATAGAAAGAGTTAAATATCAAAGTCCTTCGTCTTTCGAAACATTATCTCCTTTCGGGCATAATGCATTCCGGACGAAGGTTATGAAGGATAATCCTTCATAAATACCATAAATAATGAAGAAGGATTTATACACAAGATATAAACAGTAGTATGAACAGTTTAAATATTATTATCAATTCATCTTTATCTATACAAGTATATTAATGATAACAAATTATAAATGTACCTTCGATTTGAAGGAAAACAGGAATACAATCTTGACGCAAAAGCAGGATGCCAAGTCAGCGCGTCCAGTACGGGAGTACTGTTCATCTATTTATAGGCACGGGTCGTAGACCATGCAAAATTACATTCAGGCCCTTTACATTTGATAATAACTCTATAGTAATTTATCAGGGTCTAGTTAGCCTTTTCCTCTTTAAGTCGGTTTCTTTTTTCCTGTCATCATGCCGAAGCTCCTTTGCGCACAGCTTCGGCTCTGCGCCACCATTCATACTCTTCAAGCTGTGGTTTTGATTTATGTCTGAATGTACCTGTTTACACATTATACTCTAGAAACATAGTTAAATCGTGTTTTTGAGGACCTTCGGAAGCCGAAGGCCCCCAACATTTACAATGTACAAGATCGGAGTGATTACAAAAGTGATTCAAAGGAATAACTTTGAACTGTTATAAATTATTTGTAGTTTTAAAATATATGCTAGCTCAATGACCATCCTCAATAAGCAGTATAGAAGAGTTACTTAGACTTATAAGAAGGTCGTGCCCACCGGCGCTTAACACGATCTAGATTTTGTGCTGCTGTGGATGGTGTGTAATATCCCAAAAAAGTTGCTAAAGGTTGATCTTTGGTGCGTGGATGTGGGAAAAAGGGTTGTGGACCATTGGATGCAAAGTCAGAGTCTATCTGTGGCGTCGTTTCGTTTCTCCCGCAAAGAAACCCTAGTGGTGACCCTTTCCCCCTTTTGCCCTTCTGGGCCGCCCCCTTTCTCCCCACACACACTTGGCCACCCCTTCCCCTCTCCCCATGGTTGGCCGTCCTCTCCTCCCATGGAAGCCCCTCTCCATGGCTTCCTCCTCCCTCTAGATCTCCCCCCACACAGCAAGGATCGAGAAGAGGAGGAGCACATTGAATTGAAGAGGGAGAGAGGATCAAGGAGATGTTCTTCCCCATCTCTTCTTGAAGATTTTCTTGGGGAAAACCCTAGGTATGGATGAAATCCTTGTTCCTCCCAGTAATTATGTGCTTTTGGAGGTTGTGGATCATGGGGATTAAAGGATTAAGTTTGGATTAGATGTGGGGTTAGGTTTTTATCTCGAATTTAGTTTTCTGCGGAATGACAGATTTGACAGTTTCTGTTCATGCTAGTTTTCCGTGGTCTTAGTGGCCTCAAAAAATGAAAAGTCTATATATGAGCCGTAGATAATTTGTAGATCTTTCTGTGGCCATGAAGAACACCTCAATCGGACATGAGATCAGAAAGTTATTGCAGTTTGATTATAGCAGTTTTTCAGTCTCATAATTCTGTGCAGAATCTGTTCTCTTAAGATTTAGGCAATTTTATCAACAAAATTCAACCTTAGGTTTGTAAGAAAAGTTGTAGATAATTTCATAAGATTTCCAGATTGTTAAAAATTGCATTCATATGAAATATGAAACTCCAGTTATGTTTGTTTTACTGTGGCTGTTCCTGTTGGCCTGACAAAAATGAGCGGGTCTGTTCACTGGTAGGTTTCATCAGGTAAATGGCCGAATTGGCTCTTCCAAGTATGAAGACTTCTGTCAAGGGATAAAAGTTCTTACTGCTAGTAGAATTTCATTATTTTTGGTTGAGTGGTTTGTGAGATATCGAATTTTGAAGTTAACTACGCTGATGTCTGAAACAGATTCAGTTAGTTATCTTGTTAGATGTTTTAGAACTTATAGATAGCAGAATTTAATTATCCATTGAATACCGAAGTTGTAGGGTATTTTGTATAGATACTCCTATATTATTTGTTTGATATCACCACTATTATAATTTTAGACATACAAAATTAACAAACAGCGCTACTGCTGTATGGCATGTGGTTCAGGGTGGGAGGCTTTCCACCAGGTCTTGGTTTCAAGTGTAGGAGCGATTTGTTGATTGTTGGCAAATGTTTGTGAAATATTTATACTAAGTTTTATGCCCGCTAGCAGGTGGCTACACTCCAGATCATGCCTAGTGTTGGGGACTTGTTCTCAAATGCTATGAACCAAGAACAAGGCAACACAGAATATTAAATGTTAATGCCCTTCGTCCTTCGAAGCATTATCTCCCTTAGGATATAATTATCTTCAGACGAAGGTCATGAAGGACATACCTTCTTCATCGTAGCATATGCTAATAAAAGAAGAAGTATATAAAACATACGAGACAACATGAACGATCACATAACATTATCAACTCATCCTTATTATATTAACATGGAAAAATAGAGACAATATTGAATTAATATGTACCTTCAGCTTGACAGAAAGCAAAAGTACAAGTGTGACGCACGAGTGAATACAAGTCAGCGTGAACAGTACGGGGGTACTGTTCATCTATTTATAGGCATAGGACGCAGCCTGTGAGAAATTACATCCATGCCCTTTACATTTATTATTGGCTTATAGAAAAATCTATAAGGACTGGATATCCTTTTCCCTTTTAAGTCAGTTTCTTTTCCCGTGATTAAGCCGAAGCTCCTTTGCGCATAGCTTCAAAGTATCGACAACCTTCGTCACGATCGCGCCCTTCTCATCGTGTAATCCGAAGGTACCTGTCCATAAGCCATACTTGGAAGACATTGTTAAATTACGTTTTTGAGGACCTTCGGATGACGAAGGCCCCCAACAGTAGCCCCTCACAGTATTAATTTGTTTAAGATAACGAATTCAGACTGTGTCATGGACGAAGGCCTTAAGCCGAAGGTCCGAAAAAACACCTTCCCTTTGCTAGAATAGCAACATTCAATGACAGACGGGACCCTCCAATTTGGAGCGCGCCGAGCATATAAATAAGAACTCACCCTGACCACATTTGGTACGCTGTTTGTGCCACTTGCTTTGTTTGCTCAATTTTATAGCTCTTGCTCACCAACGCTTGCTTAGTTTCTCAAGCTTTCTAAGCTTCGGTTTGAAGGACACATTTTCGTCATTTCCGAAGAAAAGATGTCTCAAGACAAGAAAGTTGCTGCTGAGGCGAAGCTAACCGAAGAGGAGAAGCTCTTTGAGCAGAAGAAGGCTGCGAATTCTTATATAGCTGGGTTTTTAGAATCAATGGCAAAATCAAATACAGAGAAGATTACAAGAGAGATATTGGAGGGCCTGTCCGAAGATACTGGTGACATTGATAGTTATGATGCTGAAAGTGGGGGTGAAGATTCTGAGGACCGGCCCTGGAGGCCAAGTCATTCGATTTTCAGAAAATCGACAATCAAACAAAATCACCTTGAGAGCATGAGAGGAAGATACTTTTGGGATATGTCTATTGTGAGAGTTGGTGGAGACAACAACGTCCCTGCCCCTGAGGAAGACGAAGTTGTGATTTACCGAAGCTTCTTCAAAGCTGGGCTTCGATTTCCATTGAGTAGGTTTGTGGTCGAAGTGTTGAAAATTTATCAGATCTTCTTTCATCAGATAACCCCTGAAGCTATTATTAGAATGGGAATTTTTGTCTAGGCTGTTAGAAGCCCAGGAGTGGAGCCAAGCGCGAAATGTTTTTGCAGTATGCATGAACTTGCATATGAGACGAAGGCCATGGGCAAGGAACAATATCACAATAACTTTGGCTGTTATGGATTTAATGCCCGCCCCAACGCAAGTTATCCGGTGCCAACATACCGAAAAAGGTGGCCTGGAGCCTAGATGGAGGAATGGTTTTACGTGAAGAATGACTTGAAGGCAAGATAAGATATTAAAGAAGTTATTATGTGCCCCATTTGGTCCCGCTTCGGCCTTCGAAGGCCAAAGGTTGAGATTGATGAAGCCGCCGAAGCATGCCAAAAGGCTTTTGGTACTGTCTACTTTTTTATTGGTACAAGAGATTTAATCCAGGAGCATATAGCCTTCAGAGTATGGCCACTTGTAGAGAACTGGGAAATACCGAAGGAGACTGTCACCAAGTCTAGCGAAGGTGAGCTGGTTCGACTAAAATACACCTTCAGATATGGAGATAAATTTGATGAACTAAATGATGACTGGCTGAAATGTATCGAAGCTACAAGTGATGAACTGCTTGGGTCGTATTCCAAAGCAGAAGATAATGCATTATCCACATCCTTTGGTGGCCGGGGAAAAAAGAGATTGAACAGGGTTTTTGATGCCATTGGTTTTGTTTACCCCGACTACTGCTACCCGCTGCGGGGACGGGGAAAGAAGAGGAAGACTGCTGCTTCGGCCTGGACTGCTACTTCGGCCACTCCAGATGAGCCTGCGCCGAAGAGCAAAAAGTTGAAAGTCCTTACCCACTGGCCGCGTTATATTGAACCGGCCATGGTGCCTGAGTTTGGCGGAGAGACTTCTTCAGCTGCTAAACCAAAGGAGCCCATTTCTCCTACGCAGAAGGCTGAAGATTCGGCTATAGTGCCAAAAGTACTCTCAGCCGAGCTAGCTGAATCGAAGACTGATAAAGGTAAGGCTGAAGAGCCAATAATCGAAGGAACAAAAATGTTAGAAATTTTAAGCCCTTCGGCAGAAGTAACAGTGCCAAAGGCACAAAAAGGTCTTGCGACAACTCCCAAAAGAAGAAGGATGGCAAATGTACTTGATTTGTTAGAAACAGTAAAGGCTTTAAGCTCTACTCCTTCCGGGAAAATCGCCGAGGCTTCAAAAATACAAACCGAAGCTAAAACAAAACCGACCGAAATTGGAGCTGCAGTAAGCCAGGCTAGTGCCAAAGCTGGGCCTTCAGAGCCCGCTGAGAAAAAACCCTTAGAAATTGAAGAGAAGGCAAAAGAGGAAGAGGCTATAGAACAGACTTTGCCTGAAAAAGTTGCCACTCCTGGTCCCAAAGCTTTAAAAGAAAGTATTGAATATATCATCCGACATGCTTCGGGAAAAAGACTCTCTAAAGAAGAGCAACGAGAAGCTCAACACTATGCCCAAAAACTAAAATATCCGAAGGGGGCATTGGTGTTCAATGGCAGCGGAGAGGAAGATTTTTTGTACTGTCTCCTGGATAGCAAAGAGATATCTGTTTGCCGGGAGATGGGTAGAAGCTTCGGATTTCCAACATTAGAAGATGGCCTCTCAGTACTGTCGAAGGATGAATTGGCTGACAGTTTGGCATATAATAGCATAAAGGTATAAAAGTTAACTTTGTATCTGAAAACGAATTGTTTCTTTTGCTTATATTTGATCTTGTTCTTCTCTTGCAGGGCCTAATCCTTAGCAATGCCCTTAGAGCACAGAAAAATATTGAAGATAAAGGGTATACAATAGCTCTGAACAACCTTCGTTCAGAAGTGATTGAACTAAGGAACGAAGGTCATGAGAAAGACAAGATATTAATTTCATTGATAAACAAAATAAAAGAAGACGAAGCTAGCTCCAAAACTCAAGCTGAGGCCCAAAAGAATGAAATCGAAGACCTTCCGAAACAACTAGCTGAGGTCAAAGTAAAATGCGCTGTCGCTGAAGCTGATCGAGATGCCGGCGAATATTTGAAAAATTATTTAGAAAAAACAGTTGCAGAACTTTGCGCATCCAAGGAAAGATGTTTTGAAAAATCTGTGGAGTGCGTGAAGAAAATTAAGACCAGCTTCACCAATGTGGGCGCTTATTCAAACGAAGACAACTTCATACGAGGCGATCCTGAGGGTGTTATCGAATGGAACAGTGGAGAAGCCGAAGCTTTTGAGGAAATCCTGAGTGACCGTGGGGATGTTTGTGCGTTTTCTGGTGCGAGAGGAGTTTCAGCTATCTTGGAGAAGGCGGGTTGCAATCATGTTAAAACCCTAGCTCAGGCCGAAGCTGCCTTCTCCGTGGAAGACACGAAGGATCCCTCGGTTGAAGCAAGATTATTGGGCGGCAAATTTTTCACTGATATTTGGGAAAATGGCGGCTGAGAAATGGTCCATAAAATAATGAAGAAGAGCGAAAAAGATATCCACGACTCTCGAGAAGCAGCAAAGAAAGCTGAGAAAGCTGCAGAACTTGAGAGACGGATAGGTATTGTTCAATGGCTTGCATCTTCGTCGTTTGTTTTTGCGGCTTCAAACTGATTGATTTTTTCTATTGCAACTGAGCTACCTCCTCCATCGGAGCCGTTCGACCCCCTGGCCGATCCGGAGACAAAGAAAGCGATAGAAATCATTAATATGGCCGAAGCTATTATCGACGAAGTTGTTACCAAACTACTTAACGAAGCTACAAAAAAGTTCTAAAGGAAGAGTAGTAGTTATTGTAAAAACATTTCTAGGGTATTAATGTAACATTTTCTGAACTAAGTCTGTAATATTTGATGTTTATAATTTTGAATCTAATATGTAAGTTGTTTGTAATTCAATTCTTTGCGATGCATGAAACATTATGTACATACTGTTTTTGAGCCTTCGGCGAAAAAACACATTCCCTTCTTTTCATGCTTCGTAAAGAAGAGTTTTATGCCTTGCAAGAACATCCACACTTTGTAAAAACATCAATGCTTCGTAAACAATAGATCCCTTCTTGCACAACAGAACTGATGAAACTGTAATTCTCAACTTACTTTGTGCCTTAGCACCTTTTCATTTTTGTAAATCATTCTCCGAAGATCAGCTTCGTTTCCAATTCATGTCATTGGTGTGATATGATGTATGATGTGATGCTATGTAATATGATGCGATGATATGATGCAAAGAATGATACTAATGTCGAAGACACATACCCATGCTGAAACACAACCTCTGCGTCCCCTTACGAACGATCAAAATCTCTTTGCCGTTTATTTTTCGACTTCACCGCTTATTTTTCGGTGTAAGTTCTGCATCCCCTTAGGAACGTCTTTTGAACTTCTTTGCCTTCTATTTCGGCGATATTTGCGTTGACTTTTCGCGCTTCGCCTTATATTTCGACGGTATTTGGCTCTGCATTCCCTTTGGAATGACTTTTGAGCAGAAAACTTAAGCTGCACTCCCTTAGGAACGACTTTTTGTAGCTTCGGCAAACTTACGTTGCGCTCTTTAGGAACGACTTTTTGTAGCTTCGGCAAACTTACGCTGCGCTGTTTAGGAACGACTTTTGTAGCTTCGACAAACTTACGCTGCGAATTTTAGCTTTGCATTCCCTTAGGAACGACTTTTGAGCTTCAGCAATTTTTGAACTTCGTGAATCTATGGAAAAGATATATTTCACTATGACAAGAACGAAGCTATTACAAGTAATGAAAAATATCAAGAAAACTAGGTTTACATTGACTGTTCCTTATTAAAAAGAAAATGACAATGAATGTAAAAATGCTTCAAAGGTAGGATATCTCTCAATAGATGTGTTTTGATTCTGGCACAGTGCTGTTGACTGTGCGAGCTTCGGACTCCTCCCTGAAATCTCGCTGTTGATGGGCCTGTTGGCTCCCTTCTGTCTGCTGTCCTCGTGAATAGGCAAGTTGTAGTGGTGGCGGAGGTGGAAGTTGTGGCCAAGAAGCCTGTGGCTGACTAGCCGAAGCAACAGAAGCTGCAGGATGATTACCCACATATTCTGGTATGTAGGGTGAGTGACACGAAGCAGTGTGCAGGACCTGCTTCGGTTGATTTTGCCGTGCTTCGGCTTCTGCGATCTCCTTATGCTTTTGAATGGTGATTTGGCACATTCTTGTAGTATGGCCCTTGTCTTCACCACAAAATAGGCAGTAGATCTTCCTTGGCTAATCCCCATATCTTCCTCCGAAGCCCCTGGCGCCTCTGCCTCTTGGAGCTGGCGGCCGGAAAGTGCTTTGTTGCTGCCCCGAAGATTGTGAAGTATACTGCGGCCTCTGTAGCTGACTTCCTCTGTCATCACTCTAAGTGGAGTTGTGAATTGACCTGACATGCCTCGGGTGGATTCTTCCTCCGAAGCCCCTGGTCATCTCAGAGAACCTGTAAGCTTCCTCCCTTCTCTAGCGGAAATCATTGTCAGCCCGGATGTACTCATCCATCTTTTGAAGCAGCTTCTCCAGAGTTTGTGGAGGCTTTCTAGCGAAATACTGGGAAGTAGGTCCTAGACGAAGCCCCTTGATCATGGCCTCAATGACAATTTCATTGGGCACTGTAGGCGATTGTGCTCTCAGACGCAAGAACCTTCGGACATATGCTGGAGATACTCCTCATGGTCTTGCGTGCACTGAAATAGGGCCTGAGCTGTGACTGGCTTCGTCTGAATGCCTTGGAAACTTGTCACTAGCATATCCTTAAGCTTTTGCCACGAAGTAATAGTCCCTGGCAGAAGATAAGAATACCATGTTTGGGCCACATTCCGAACTGCCATGACGAAGGACTTGGCCATGACAGCTGCATTGCCTCCATATGAAGATATAGTTGCTTCATAACTCATCAGAAACTGCTTTGGATCTGAATGCCCATCATACATGGGGAGTTGAGGTGGCTTGTATGATGGGGGCCATGAGATAGCCTGCAGTTCTGCTGCTAAGGGAAAAGCATTATCAAAGGTAAAGGTATCATGATTAAAATCAGCATACCATCCATTCTCGTTGAATAAGCCCTCTTGATGAAGTTCCCTGTGTTGGGGCCTTCGATCTTGTTCATCTTGAGCAAGATGGCATACTTCTTCAGTGGCTTCGTCGATCTGTCTTTGAAGATCAGCCAGCCAGGCATCTTTTCCTTCTTCCTTTGTACTTGCTGATGGATTATCTCCATGTTTCTGATTTCTTGGTCCAGCTCCTCCTCCTGGAGTGTTGGACTAGTGGCCTTCCTTTTCTAGATTCGAGCCTCTCGGAGAGAGAGGGTCTCCTAATTTGGGTCCAGCCTGTGAGAAATTACATTCATGCCCTTTACATTTATTATTGGCTTATAGAAAAATCTATAAGGACTGGATAGCCTTTTCCCTTTTAAGTCGGTTCCTTTTCCCGTGATTTAGCCGAAGCTCCTTTGCGCATAGCTTCGAAGTATCAGCAACCTTCATCACGATCGCGCCCTTCTCATCGTGTAATCCGAAGGTACCTGTCCATAAGCCATACTTGGAAGAAATTGTTAAATTACGTTTTTGAGGACCTTCGGATGACGAAGGCCCCCAACACCTAGTACATTTCTTCTTCTTCGATGAAGGCAAGTGAATGTAGCGGTGGTTGCTTCCGTTCTGACCTGTTATTTCTATTGCCTACACTCTAATATTCAGAAGTATTGGATTCTTTCATAATTGGACTCTATGGTGATGCTTTACTTGCTTGCATTATACTGATGCTCAATCATATATTGATGATGATTATGATTCGAGTATGACTCATGAGATTAATTCACACCCCTGAAGGTAAATGAAGTATTATTTGAGGTTGGTATTGTATCTGAAGGTAAATGAAGTAGTATTTGAGGTTGGTATTGTATCTGAAGGTAAATGAAGTATTATTTGAGGTTGTATTGTATGTGAAGGAAGTGAAGTATATTGATAAATGCAGCATGCCATATACATTGCATGATTCACTTGCATCTGAAGTTGGGTGGTGACCTAAGGTCCGACCGTACCAGTACAACTTAGCATTGTACGATGCCCGAGGAGGGGTACGATGAGGCTTCATACCCTTAGAGGTATGAAGGCAGAGGACATATGCATTGCATTCATATGCATTCATTGAAGTGATATTTGCAGATGATGTGGTTTTATACCCTCAGAGGTATGAAGACAGAGTACCTACACTTTGCATTCCTATGCATACATTGAAGTGACATTTGCAGGTTTTGTTGACGCAGGGAAGTGTTATAGAACCTATTGTGGTTGTTCGAGGAAATGAGATGATATTGGTTATATTGGGACTACTGAGTTCTATATCTACAAGTATTTTTTATCTTAATTGTGATTCTTTCAAAAAGTTGATTAATTCAATTTGTGGTTTAAATATCTTATCAAAACAATTCGCTTGCTGAGATGTTTCATCTCACTCTTGCATTACTCAATGTAGGTGCTTGTTGCTCATCCAGGGAAGTGGAAGTAGCAGCACATCCACCTTCACTCTCATAATAACTCTACTTAGGCGCAGTCATGATTTAATTAGAAGCTTCTTGTCAAAGGATGTTTGTTTCTAACTATTTGTGCGCACTGGTTAATTTAGTTCACGCCGTCATGGTTGTCTTCCCATTGCTAGCAGATTATTAATGTCGATTATGTTTTTTTATCATGATATCTATTTATACTTTGTTGCTTCCCCGTTTATGCAATTTTCAAAGGAGATGATGTCGAAATTTTATATACGAATGTTAGAGGTGTAGTTTAGTAGCATTCTAGGGTGTTTGTGGATCCCGAGGTGTTACAGTTGGTATCAAAGCTTAGGCTTTATATTCTTGGCAATTTGAAGATAAATTTGACACACTTGCACATATAGGAAGGGTATGGGTTCAAGTATCTTTGATATACATTAGTGACTTTGAAGTGCAGATGACAATAATTTCACCCCTCCCTATTCCTTTACGGTGATGTGGTAAGTTGTTTATGGCTTAATGCTTGATATAATTTATTTCTGAAATTTTGATATTGTTTTATTAATGCGGTTGATAACGCTGGTCATTTGTGAGATTGAAGTTTTTACTATGCTTGTGATATACAAGTATGCCTATGCTGTTTTCACCATGTTTTTCATGGTTGAGTTTTATTACAATAATATTGTTATATATGCTTGATTGAGGATGTTTCTAAGAGTAGTGTGAATTGCGTGTTTTGGGGTACAAGGTAATCATCAATTTGAATTTAAGTTGTTGAGTGGTTGGTGGATAGCTCCAACTATCTTTGCAAAGAATGATTGTTTATGTCGAGAAACTAGTTCTGAAAGAAATGAATATTGGTACTTTTATATGGATTTTGGGGGAAGTCTTTACATAGCCAGAATGGCTTACATGTCTCTCTTCTATCGTGTGTTTTAGTAGCCACAAAGCCTAGATGCGGTTTAAAGTGGTTGCATGTTAGTCATGCTAATTGTAGAATAAAATCTTTGATTTTCTTGATCCATTGATTATGTATTAATACGTTGAGGATCTGATGGTTCTCTCCCCGATGCATGTTTGTGGAGCCATTTTTGGACCACTTATCTATTGGTTTGAATGAAGTCATTGCGTAGCCTAGAGTTGGTTGTGTGTGGTTAGTCACCTATTCCTAAATGATGTGGTTTTTACATCAGCTTGAGATGTTTGCCAAATGTGTGAAGGATTACAGGGTTAGTATTGACCCTTTAGGTCAGGTACTTTGAGTGCATCATATGATAAAATGATATGTAAGTTTCTGAACTACAGTAGATGAAGACTTATATTATGTGTAGGTTAACCTTACTAGTTGGATATTTTTCTTAGTTGAGATGTTGAATGAAGTATAGTTGTAACACCCCGGGCTCCACAAACACCCCGGAATGCTACTGAACTACACTTCTGACATCTACATAAAATTTCGGCAGCATCTCCTTTGCAAAATTGCATAAATGGGGGGGACAGTGTATAAACATATATCATGACAAAAACATACTAAGTATTATTAATCGGCTAGCAAAGGGAAGTTAAACATACGACATGAACTGAATTAACTAGTGCGCACGACTAGCTAAAAAAACAAACTTCCTTTGCCAACAAGTTTCTAATTAAATCATGGCTGCTCCTGCGCAGTGTTATTATGAGAGTGAAAGTGGACGTGCTGCTACTCCCCTCATTCCCAACATGTATCAAATACCTGCATTGAGTAATGCAAGAGTGAGATGACACATCTCAACAAGTAAAATAATATCAAACTGTTTAACCACATAAGAACATTGTTTTACCACCACTTGATTTCACAACCTTCTTATCACGAAGGTGCAGCACGTATACAACGTACAACACTCCTAGTTACCACACCTCGCAGGTAGAAACCACAATAGTAAATAGTAATGTCACACTTCATATATACCTCATGAGTGCAAATGTCTGCAAATGCAAGGATGAC
This sequence comes from Zea luxurians, assembly GCA_029449295.1. Classification (NCBI taxonomy): domain Eukaryota; kingdom Viridiplantae; phylum Streptophyta; class Magnoliopsida; order Poales; family Poaceae; genus Zea; species Zea luxurians. The sequence goes on from JAOPSE010000009.1 coordinate 122,438,879, forward strand.
TTCTGCCTTCATACCTGTAAGGATATGAAGCCGCATCATACCCCTCCTCGGGCAACGTACGATGCTAAAAATGTACCGATACGGTCGGACCATAAGATCACGACATAACTTCAGAATGCAAGATGGATGATGCGATGTGCATGACATGCCTACAACACTTCATATAACGTGATTCAAAAAGATACTTCAACTTCATCCAAGATGGGAATCAACCGCATATATCATTACCAAATCATGATCATCCACAATATTAGACAATTGAGAATTAATACTTTGGAACAAATAAACTTCATCATAGAATTCAATGATTAACATATTTAAAACTTATGCATACTCAATGACAGGGAATAGGATGCAAACCAAACGGTAGCAACCACCACTATATTTACTTGCCTTCACCGGGAATTTGGAATGGTACTAAGTACGATCCAGAAGTTCACCACCTGTTTTTGACACACACCTTAGTGCACCAATTCACATAACAAACGCTACAAAACAACGCCGCACCTACGCACAATTTCAACCCATCACGAGCGACAACTCTCCTCATCACCACCAAATTGCAGCGGCGCTGCTTGATAATTTCATAACTTTAAAATTATAACAGCAGTGATATCAATCAAAAACTCCGGAAGCATCTACATAAAATTCCCCACTAGTTTTGTATACAATTTACAATTAAATTCCAACATCTATTTAAACCAACAAAGTCCAGAACATAAACCCTGCAATCTGTTTTTGGACCGCAACCTACCCGGATTCAAACAGCGGTATCTACCAAAATATAACTCCGAATCGAGCGCATAAGTACTCGTTGGAAAGGTATGACAAAGCACTACATGATTATCATACTGATTATCACCAATTACCCATAAAAAATCCCCAGAAACTGTCAATACTACTGCTGTTCGCCCACCTAAAAATCTGTTTTTTTTTGGACAGCAACATACCCGGATTCAAACAGCGATATCTACCAAAATATAACTCCGAATCGAGCGCATAAGTACTCGTTGGAAAGGTATGACAAAGATCTACATGATTATCATACTGATTATCACCAATTACCCACGAAATATCCCGAGAAACTGTCAATACTACTGTTGTTCGCCCACCTGCAAATCTGTTTTTTTGACAGCAACATACTCGGATTCAAACAGCGATATCTACCAAAATATAACTCCGAATCGAGCGCATAAGTACTCGTTGAAAAGGTATGACAAAGCTCTACATGATTCTCACTAATTACCGACGAAAAATTCCCAGAAATCACTAGAACTACTGCTGTTCGCCCACCCACTAAATTTCTGGACAGCACCTCTACCAATTCGCATGTGTAACAACTATTCAATGAAATTGCAGCACAAATAAACAAGAGATAATCACAAAAATCACCTTGAATTCTTCCCCTTTCCTTCCTCCCTTCTTCCCTCCACCAAAACCAATTGGGGACTTGCACCACGCGATGTAGATCCAAGCGGCAAGGAATGGCACCTTGGAGAGAAGGAGATGGGGGGGCGGCTAGGGTTAGGTGGTGTGGCTGCAAACACTTGGGAGGAGAGGGAGAGAGGGGGGCGGCTGCAACCAAAAAGGGGATTAGGGGGAAGGGGCGGCTAGGGTTAAGGGAAGCGACTAGTGGGCCGGATCGAGATCCACGGCCCAACTTGCTCTCATGTCTGCTCCCAACCCTAGCGCATGTCTCACAAGAATTCTACTGTTTTACTGGTGAATGCTTCCTAAAACAAAGAAATCCAAAACCCCAGCAACATAGATCATGAAAGAAAAGGGAAAAAGAAATTTAACTTCTTTTCAGAAAATTGGGTATCACACTCTACCCCCCTTAAAAAGAATTCGACCTCGAATTCCGATGCTTCTATCGAAACGACAAGAAAAGATCAGCGACAACAAAAACTCACCCCATAACAAAAAGTTCGGGGTACTTTTGCCGCATCAGCTCCTCGAGCTCCAAGGATTCTAGGATACGCAGCAGACGACACTCTAGAGTCAGGTCTTGCTACACGGGAATCGACTCTAGCTCGATTTATTGATCTGGATTCCGCAAATACTTTATCAACATAGAGACATGGAATACATGGTGTACTCTGATCATAGACTCCGACAATTGCATGTGCTAAGCCAAGCTGCCAACTCGGGCTAAGATAGTAGACGGTCCTATATAACTCGGACAAAGCTTTTCTGACACCAAATCAACATTGACACATGCAAGTACTTCAATGAATATATATATGAATGCAATACATACTATGCTCCAATAGCCTAAACCAAACCTATCCAAACAAGAGTAACTTCAAAAGATCAATTTAATGCTTGCATATTTCTAGACAGCAGCACAACGGTTAATTGTTTTGCTCATAACTCACAAAATATGCATCCAAAAGTAGTAAACTAGGACTTTATGGAAAGCTTACAAAATCCACTATATCCTTGGTATTATCATCACCACAAGATTTGACACTTAGAAAGGCTAAACAATGCGAAACGTAAATTTTGTCCAGACTTGGACAGAATTCAACTACTCACTTCAAAAATCCATAATTGGAGTCTCAGTCATCCAATTCAGGCGCTCCTAGACTTTTTAGAAAGCCAGTAAAATTGTCTATATTTCATTTATAAACATATCAGGTTAATTCAATGCATATCAAGATCAAAAGACATAAGAAAGGCTTTGCTGTCCAAATTTGGACAGATTCAAAGATTCCACTTAAAACAGCTGTAACTTAACTTATAGGTCACCATAAAGGGTGATCCAAAATTTGTCGGAAAGCTTAAGGAAAGTATTACCACTTCTTTATAATTTATAAGAACTGATTCAAAGTTTAACTTGGGCAAACAAGGTCAATTTCGAAATCTGTACAGAATCTGGACAGATTCCAAGACTAGACTTGAGAAAATCATAACTCCCAAACTACTAGACCTATGGTCATGAAATGTTTACACAAGTAAGATGAAGAAGTTGGCTACAACTTTTATATACAACACCTCTACAGAAAACATGGTTTAATTCATTGAACTAGCTGCATAACCAAAATTGGTCATGTAGACCCAAACAACAAGCAATAGATTTATTCATGTTCTATACTCTTCTAAGATTAAGCGTTCATCGAAGGAATAATAACTTTAGGTTCTTCATTATGAGACACTTAGAGCCAACATAAGGATAGAAGAAATATGCTTACTTTTTAAATCATTTTAAGCCTGATCTCACATCATGCAAGCAAGAATCGATTTATGCATACTATGCCTACCCATATATCCATCCAAGCACATTCTATTCATTATATCATTCCATCGAAGAACACTTTTTTTAATTATACTATGCATATATATCCATCCAATAACTCACACAATCTACATCTAACAAAATTTTGCAAATGTAAACTCATTGGAAAGATTATAACATTCCCTAAAACTTTTATTATAATGAGTGTCTCAGAATTGGTTTCCAAAACCGAGAAAACAATGCAACTGCTTTGTTGCAAAACTGATAGGATAGAAACAATGGACAACTAAAATTCAAAATCCTATAACTCCTGCTATACTCAACTTAAAACTACAACGAACACGCGTTGGAAAAGTTTGGAAATTGTCCATGACTTTTGCAATAAAGTTGCACCCAAATTTATCTTTATAGCCCTCAACTCAGCATGACCTGCAGCTAAACTCAGCCTGAGATACTGCACATCAGAGATTCGACTTATATCCGGACAACCACCTCTCCCAATCTATTTAACAGACAATTACAAGTAAATACCCATTAAAAGGTACTGAGAAAAACTAAAAGTTTTGCTTAAAGAGAATTCCCAAATTTGGGCTCTAAAACTATCAAAACGTTGTCGATTTATTGGTGGTTTTAACGACACATAAAGTTCAGACACAACGGTGCAACAACTTCAGAGTAGCCTAACTCCAATTATATGCAATGAAAATTACAAACCAATACTCTTTGGAAAGATCATGAAATTACTAAAACTTTCATAATCCAACAAAAATCAAAATTTACCGTCTTCAATGTCTATACTTCCGTACAAAATTAAGGCTGCTATAGGAAACCCATAACTCTCAAATGTTTAGACCAAACTGGGTGATTGAGCATCCTATGCAAAGATGAAGAAACCTACTACAAAACATTCTAGATAAGTGAAGCCTGATTTAGCCTCCAACTAATTTAAAATGACTCCCAAAACCAAACAACACCTTACCCATAATAAAAAAACAATATAAAATAAAACCCAAGGCATTGGCAGGTGCAATCGACACTAGGATTTTCCACTACCAAATGGGGATGCAACTCCCCAAAGCCTTTAAGCAACACTTTACCTAATAGGTTAGAACACTAAGCACAACAATCAACGAATTCAACAACCTCGTTTGTTAATGCCACTAAGGTCAAACATCCATGTATCGACAATGTATGAAACACCTGACATACCCGTCTCTAGCACTATAAAACATGGTTGTTATTACACTAGAATCCAACTATTAGAGCTCTCCACAACTATTTTGTTGACGTGAAGCAAATGGTGCTCATGTCATGTAACGTCTTTTCCTCCTCTCAAAAGAGATAAAATTTGCAATACTCATAAAGCAATGGAGGGATAACAGCAAGAAAAAACTAATGTACTTCTTAACACAGACTCATGCAAAAGCTTCATAAATATTACTTTCAATACTAAAATAATAACATGATACTATGCTCAACAGGAGTAATTGGACGTCAATAAGACAATCCACATAACCAAACTACCTTGATTAACCTCACATACAACAAAACCTACTATTACTGCACTTGAACAATTTGTACCTCGTGATATCACAGGATGCATTCAAAGTAGTAGACATACATGATCTATCAAACCATCATTCATATAAAAAAATCTCAATCTGATGCAACAACCCCATCATTAAAGAGATAGATGACTAACAAACATAAGCAACTCCCAGTTAAGCATTGACTTCGTTTAAGATAAAGCGGTCCAAATATGATTCGACAAGCATGCATAGAGAAACTGATCATAAAAAAATCAAACTACCATACAATGTTGGCAAATAAAAAAATATAAAATGGATTGTCAATATCGTCCACATGACTAGCCTGCAACAACTAAAAATTATGTATAGCCTTTATGGCTATTAAAACAAGCCATAGAAGGAAAACATGCACAACATAAAATCCACTTGAAACCACCCTATTTATTGTTAAAAATAAGGTTGCACATAATAAGAAAACCTATCAGGTAAACATGGTTGGACTTATCAATCTACGTCATCTTACAAATTCACTTGAGTTCTACTAGTCTCAAGATTTCATAGACATTACAACGTTGCCTTTGCTCTATAGAGACAAACCAATTTTATACTAAGATCAAGTTAGCAAGTAGCCACACTAGCCAAAAAAAGTGAGGCGCAAAGCATTGCACCCATGGAAATATTACATTGATAAGTTGGGTTGTAACCCAACAGTCAATCAAACTCAACAACACCATAAAACTACATTATATAATGTTTTCACACTACACCAAGTCAGATTAGACCCACTATACACAAGCTCAATAAACAATCGGTCCTACAAGTACTAGAACCCAAGAATCCTTTTGGAAAAAAACATCCACAGTCAAGCATATAGAAATTTATGATAGTAATAGCTCAAAGATTTGAAAACATTGAATCCCAAAAAAACATCATGACGATATGTATATAAAACAAGTACATTAGTAGCTTCACTTGCATAATATCTTCAATAACAACCACATCAAGAAACCAAAATTAAATAGAAGTAACATATCATATCAAGCATTACATCGTTAACGACATGCCCCATCAAACCATAAAGGGATTTGGAGTAAGGAAGTTCTAGTCGTCTATACAATAAAATACTAATATGAAAGATATACGAACCCATACCCTTCCTATATGTGCAAGGGTGTCAAATTTATCTTCAAATTGCGTAGAATCTAAAGCCTATCCTCTGATACCAACTGTAACACCCTGGACTCCACAAACACCCCGGAATGCTACTGAACTACACTTCTGACATCTATATAAAATTTCGGCAGCATCTCCTTTAGAAAATTGCATAAATGGGGGGGGGCAACAGTGTATAAACATATATCATGACAAAAACGTACTAAGTATTATTAATCGGCTAGCAAAGGGAAGTTAAACATACGACATGAACTGAATTAACCAGTGCGCACGACTAGCTAAAAAACAAACTTCCTTTGACAACAAGTTTCTAATTAAATCATGGCTGTGCCTGGGCAGCGTTATTATGAGAGTGAAAGTGGATGTGCTGCTACTCCCCTCATTCCCAACATGTATCAAGTACCTGCATTGAGTAATGCAAGAGTGAGATGACACACCTCAGCAAGTAAAATAATATCAAACTGTTTAACCACATAAGAACATTGTTTTACCACCACTTGATTTCACAACCTTCTTATCACAAAGGTGCAGCACGTATACAACGTACAACACTCCTAGTTACCACACCTCGCAGGTAGAAACCACAATAGTAACATAGTAATGTCACACTTCATATATACCTCATGAGTGCAAATGTCTACAAATGCAAGGATGACTTCTGCCTTCATACCTCTAAGGATATGAAGCCGCATCGTACCCCTCCTCGGGCAACGTACGATGCTAAAAATGTACTAGTACGGTCGTACCATAAAATCACAACATAACTTCAGAATGCAAGATGGATGATGCGATGTGCATGACATGCCTACAACACTTCATATAACGTGATTCAAAAAGATACTTCAACTTCATCCAAGATGGGAATCAACCACATATATCATTACCAAATCATGATCATCCAAAATATTAGACAATTGAGAATTAATATTTTGGAACAAATAAACTTCATCATAGAATTCATTGATTAACATATTTAAAACTTATGCATACTCAATGACAGGGAATAGGATGCAAACCAAACGGTAGCAATCACCACTGTATTTACTTGCCTTCACCAGGAATTTGGAATGGTAATAAGTACGATCCGGAAGTCCACCACCTGTTTTTGACACACACTTTAGTGCACAAATTCACATAACAAACGCTAATAAACAACGCCGCACCTATGCACAATTCCAACCCGTCGCGAGCGACAACTCTCCCCATCACCACGAAATTGCAGCGGCGCTGCTTGATAATTTCATAACGTTAAAATTATAACAGCAGTGATATCAATCAAAAACTCCAGAAGCATCTACATAAAATTTCCCACCAGTTTTGTATACAATTTATAATTAAATTCCAACATCTAATTAGCCCAATACAGTCCACAAGATAAACCCTGCAATCTGTTTTTGGACCGCAACCTACCCTGGATTCAAACAGCGATATCTTACCAAAATATAACTCCGAATCGAGCGCATAAGTACTCGTTGGAAAGGTATGACAAAGCTCTACATGATTATCATACTTATTATCACTAATTACATACGGAAAATCCCTAGAAACTGTCAATACTACTGATGTTCGCCCACCTGCAAATCTGTTTTTTTGGACAGCAACATACCCGGATTCAAACAGCGATATCTACCAAAATATAACTCTGAATCAAGAGCATAAGTACTCGTTAGAAAGGTATGACAAAGCTCTACATGATTATCATACTGATTATCACCAATTACCCACGAAAAATCCCCAGAAACTGTCAATACTACTGCTGTTCGCCCACCTGCAAATCTGTTTTTTTACAGCAACATACCCGGATTCAAACAGCGATATCTACCAAAATATAACTCCGAATCGAGCGCACAAGTACTCGTTGAAAAGGTATGACAAAGCTCTACATGATTCTCCCACTTATCCCCACTAATTACCCACGAAAAATTCCCAGAAATCACTAGAACTACTGCTGTTCGCCCACCCACTAAATTTCTGGACAGCACCTCTACCAATTCGCATACGTAACATCTATTCAATGGAATTGCAGCACAAATAAACAAGAGATAATCACAAAAATCACCTTGAATTCTCCCCCTTTCCTTCCTCCCTTCTTCCCTCCACCAAAACCAATTGGGGACTTGCACCACGCGACGTAGATCCAAGCGGCAAGGAATGGCACCTTGGAGAGGAGGAGATGGGGGGCGGCTAGGGTTAGGTGGTGTGGCTGCAAACACTTGGGAGGAGAGGGAGAGAGGGGGCGGCTGCAACCAAAAAGGGGATTAGCGGGGAGGGGCGGCTAGGGTTAAGGGAAGGGACTAGTGGGCCGGATCGAGATCCACGGCCCAACTTGCTCTCACGTCTGCTCCCAACCCCAGTGCATGTTCTCACAAGAATTCTACTGTTTTACTGGTGAATGCTTCCTAAAACAAAGAATTCCAAAACCCCAGCTACACAGATCATGAAAGAAAAGGGAAAAAGAAATTTAACTTCTTTTCAGAAAATTGGGTATCACAATAGTGACATGGGTTAAGCAAGTATTGTGTTGTTGTTGGGCTGTCAGTGCTCTATGTAGAGTTTTTGCATTTCTTCGATGAACTGTGCCGCGCAAGATGTTATTGGCTTCTTGTCGGCTTTATTGCTCCATTAGTTATATAGATTTTTTCCCTTTTGGTGGGGTGCAAAGTATGTTAGATTACAGGATTATCTTTTCATTATGGCAAGAACAAGGTTTAGGAAGATTAGGAGTTTTGTTTCAATAGAACTACTTGTTTCGTGGTGCTGTGAGGTGAGGTGTTTGATATTCTTATACATTCATCTGGTGTGGATGTTTCACCATTGAATTAAAATGAATTGTTGAAGTTGGTGAAGCTTGTGCTTAGTGCATATTACCCCTTCATAAAAGAGTGCCGTTTTAAGACATTGATGCTGATGTATGGCTGCATCCAAATTCGATGTTGTGAAATCATAGTGTTGATTGCATCTATGACTTGGTTTGAGCTTCATTACATGTTGGTTCATGCTTGATGTTAGGTGGTGTAGTTTCCATAGACAATTAGTCGAGGTTGAAGTTCTTGTGTTAATTAAGACCAATAATGGACCCATGTTTTGAATGGTGCTGCTATATGGGGTACCTTGGATGTTTTGTTGGAGTGGTCGAATTTGAGGACGAATTCTTTTTAAGGGGGTAGAGTGTAATATCCCAAAAAAAGTTGCCAAAGGTTGATCTTTCGGTGCGTGGATGTGGGAAAAATGGTTGTGGGCCGTTGGATGCTTAGTCAGAGTCATTTGTGGCGTTCGTTTCGTTTCTCCCACAAAGAAACCCTAGTGGTGGCCCTTTCTGCCTTTTGCCCTTCTTGCCCCCTTTCTCCCCACACACACTTGGCTGCCCCTTCCCCTCTCCCCTTGGTTGACCACCCTCTCCTCCCATGGAAGCCCCTCTCCATGGCTTCCTCCTCCCTCTAGATCTCCCCCCATGCAGCAAGGATCGAGAAGAGGAGGAGCACGTTGAATTGAAGAGGGAGAGAGGATCAAGGAGATGTTCTTCCCCATCTCTTCTTGAAGATTTTCTTGAAGAAAAACCTAGTTATGGATGAAATCCTTGTTCCTCCCAGTAATTATGTGCTTTTGGAGGTTGTGGATCATGGGGATTAAAGGATTAGAGGTTGGATTAGATGTGGGGTTAGGTTTTGATCTCGAATTTAGTTTTCTGCGGAATGGCAGATTCGATAGTTTCTGTTCATGCTAGTTTTCCATGGTCTTAGTGGCCTCAAAAAAATGAAAAGTCTATATATGAGTCCTATATAATTTGTAGATATTTCCGTGGCCGCGAAGAACACCTCAATTAGACATTAGATCAGAAAGTTATTGCAGTTTGATTATAGTAGTTTTTCAGTCTCATAATTCTGTGCAGAATCTGTTCTCTTAAGATTTAGGAAATTTTATCAACAGAATTCAACCTTGGGGTTGCAAGAAAAGTTGTAGATAATTTTATAAGCTTTCCAGATTGTTAAAAAGTGCATTCATATGAATTATGAAACTCCAGTTATGTTTGTTTTACTGTGGTTGTTCCTGTTTGCCTGACAAAAATGAGCGGGTCTGATCACTGGTAGGTTTCATCAGGTAAATGGCCGAATTGGCTCTTCCAACTATGGAGACTTTTGTAGAGACATAAAAGTTCTTACTGCAAGTAGAATTTCATGATTTTTGGTTGAGTGGTTTGTGAGATATCGAATTTTTAAGTTAACTATGCTGCTATCTGAAACAGATTCAGTCAGTTGTCTTGTTAGATGTTTTAGAACTTATAGATGGCAGAATTTAATTATCCATTAAATACCGAAGTTGTAGGGTATTTTGTGTAGATACTCCTAGATTATTTGTTTGATATCACCACTGTTATAATTTTAAACATACAAAATAAACAAACAGCGTTGTTGCTGTATGGCATGTGGTTCAGGGTGGGAGGCTTTCCACCAGGTCTTGGTTTCAAGTGTAGGAGCGATTTGTTGATTGTTGGCAAATGTTTGTGAAATATTTATACTAAGTTCTATGCCCACTAACAGGTGGCTACACTCCAAATCATGCCTAGTACATTTCTTCTTCTTCGATGAAGGCAAGTGAATGTAGCGGTGGTTGCTTCCATTCTGACCTGTTATTTCTATTGCCTACACTCTAATATTCAGAAGTATTGGATTCTTTCATAATTAGACTCTATGGTGATGCTTTACTTGCTTGCATTATACTGATTCTCAATCATATATTGATGATGATTATGATTCGAGTATGACTCATGAGATTAATTCACACCCCTGAAGGTAAATGAAGTATTATTTGAGGTTGGTATTATATCTGAAGGTAAATGAATTAGTATTTGAGGTTGGTATTGTATCTGAAGGTAAATGAAGTATTATTTGAGGTTGTATTGTATGTGAAGGAAGTGAAGTATATTGATAAATGCAGCATGCCATATACATTGCATGATTCACTTGCATCTGAAATTGGGTCGTGACCTATGGTCCGACCGTACCGGTACAACTTAGCATCGTATGTTGCCCGAGGAGGGGTACAATGCGGCTTCATACCCTTAGAGGTATGAAGGCAGAGGACATATGCATTGCATTCATATGCATTCATTGAAGTGATATTTGCAGATGATGTGGTTTTATACCCTCAGAGGTATGAAGACAGAGTACCTACACTTTGCATTCCTATGCATACATTGAAGTGATATTTGCAGGTTTTGTTGACGCAGGGAAGTGTTATAGAACCTATTGTGGTTGTTCGAGGAAATGAGATGATATTGGTTATATTGGGACTACTGAGTTCTATATCTACAAGTATTTCTGATCTTAATTGTGATTCTTTTAAAATGTTGATTAATTCAATTTGTGGTTTAAATATCTCGTCAAAACAGTTCGCTTGCTGAGATGTTTCATCTCACTCTTGCATTACTCAATGCAGGTGCTTGTTGCTCATCCAGGGAAGTGGGAAGTAGCAGCACATCCACCTTCACTCTCATAATAACACTGCTTAGGCGCAGTCATGATTTAATTAGAAGCTTCTTGTCAAAGGATGTTTGTTTCTAACTAGTTGTGCGCACTGGTTAATTTAGTTCATGCCGTTATGGTTGTCTTCCCATTGCTAGCAGATTATTAATGTCGATTATGTTTTCTTATCATGATATCTATTTATACTTTGTTGCTTCCCCGTTTATGCAATTTTCAAAGGAGATGATATCGAAATTTTATATACGACTGTTAGAGGTGTAGTTTAGTAGCATTTGGATCCCGGGGTGTTACATGGTGTTAAGCGCCGGTGGGCATGGCCTTCTTATAAGTCTAAGTAACTCTTCTATACTTCTTATTGAGGATGGTCATTGAGCTAGCATATGTTTCAAAACTACATATAATTTATAACAGTTCAAAGTTATTCCTTTGAATCACTTTTGTAATCACTCCGATCTTGTATATTGTAAAACTTGATGTAACTTGTAGAATTTGGTAATAAGATTTCCGCTGCAAAAATGTTGGTGTGTGATTTGTGTTTACTTAATTTTGTGATCCTGGTTGTAAGTGGTTTATCCAGGGTCCTTGGGACACTCGGATGGATCCTGTTAAGTTATCTGGTGCACATACATAGCCGTCTGAGGTCTTTGAGACAAGGGTAGGTGCATGTGGGCCCAATAACTTGGGAGGTTCTGCCACAAACACAAAATCTTGATATGAACCAATTAAAAAAGTTTTAGTGCACTAAATAACCTACAAAATGTAGTAAGGAAGATTGGTTATTTGAATTTTCCAAAATCCCCAAAATAGCCCATGAAGTAAAGCCTCTAGGAAAAATTCAGAAATTCAGAATCTGAATTTCGACCCCTTCTCAAAGACCAGATGTGTTCTCTGTTTTGCAAAACTTGAATCCACAAAGTCCAAATACCAAAGTGGCGCCAAACTACCTTGAACACACCCTGGCGAAGTTTGAGAAATTTTCTCAAACGTTTGACACAATCTTGGCGCAGATTTCCTCGGGACTCGACCGTGAGACACTGGCGTTTTGGCAACACGACAACTCCCTATCCATAGCCCAAAACCACATGACTTCCACATACAAATGACAGAACTCAGTCGGGGGAACAAATCCTACACGGCGATCTTGCCCAATTTCGCAAAGATCTATGCCCTATAGGCGTTTGAACAAGAGCAGAAGCGAACATCCATGTGTTCGACCCTTGCTGACACGCTAGAGCACGCCCAGGGCACCCGACACCGCGCGCCTGCGTCGAGCGATGCCCGACCCCGTGCCCTCGCCCACGCCGCGCCTATAAAGCAGCCCCAAGGCTTCGACCGTACTCCCCCGCACGCTCACAACCCTGCCCAAGCCCAAGTTCGTCGGACTTTCCCCTGAGCACGACGTGCCACCGCCCGCCAAGCCACACGAGCTTCGGCCACCGTGGCTATCACAACCGATTTTGGAAGGTAAACCAAATGCGAACCATGTACGTGCCAGGATCAGAAATTCACGTACACGGCAATTACATAAATGACTCATCATAGCACAATGCTTCGAATAATAATAAATAGTAAGTAATAATATTAAAGACAAGAGTCATTTACATAATATAAATAAAAGTACACAGAATCGAAACATAGCCAATGTAAACAACCCACTACAGGCAGCTGACTAGCCTAATCCTCGAACTCGTCGACGTCCTGGAACTCCTGGAGATCCGCCCTGATGCCTTCTTTACCTGAGCATAGATTGCACCAAAGGCAACCTGGTGTTTTGTGAAAGCAAGGGTGAGTACACATCAACGTACTCAACAAATGTCCCGTTTAGCTGAAGTGAACTAGCTTTATGTGGAGTTAGGATCAAGTAGTTGCTTTTAGTTGGTCAAGTAATTATTACTAGTATAGAGCCAGGTTTTAGCATTAACCCAAGTTGTTAACTCAAAAGTACTCTTTCCAAACGGAAAGAATACCAGAAACCATAATCATAATCATAATCATAATAGAAACCAACATTATCCTCATCATCATCTGTAACCAAAACATCTCTGATCAATGTGTCTCTAATCAATGGAGCTCCCTTGGCCACTCATAACCGCGAGCACGGCTGATATATCAATTTTATAACACTCTGCAGAGGTTGCGCACTTTACCCACAAGTCGTGATTCCCTCTCTAGCCCGAGCTTGCAAGACACTTGTTCACTCCCGAGGAGAATGACCAGGAATTCACTACAAAGCCTTTACAAAGATTCCCTGAGGCTGTAGCTGCCCGTTAGGTTTCCTAAATGTACCGCACTCCTCCACAAGGGGCAATCCACCCTCGGCAGAGTGAGCCGCATACACCGAGCCCCATTGACGGTATGATGGCGAAGTGAACTACACCCTAGTTCCTCTAATTATTCAGCTAAGGGAGTCCCATACCACCCTCATGGTTGCACTGTTTTCCCCGGCGGTCATCCAATGAACAGGTCCTTATGGAGAGGCACTCGAGAAACCGCTCAAGCCCCCTAATGTATCACCAGCCCAACATCATAATCATAATGACAACATCGTATCATAAGTGTTCACATCATGTTCATTGATTAAAGTAAAGCAATAGCATGAAGCTAACCACAGTAACCCAAAAGGTAATCAAGGACAAGATAAATACAAAGCTAGTCAATCCTTATATTTCAATTAAGTAATGGGGGACAGTGAATTATAAGTAGATAGGGCATAATGGGTCAGATGACACTTGCCTTCACCAAACAGATGCTCAGGGTCTTCAGCCTCATAGAACTCGAAGAGTTTGATCTCTTGGTCGCCGAAGCTTGACCGTCGATTCCTCGAAGCTCGTAATGGGTCGCATTCTATTCGCGACATGTAGCAGACACAAATAGGCACAAGCAAACAAACACACATGAATAAGAACATTACACCATACAAGATAAAACATTATAATAACTTCAATATAAAATAGAGCTCGCTTCTACGGTTACACGAGGAAAAGAAACGTCAAACTCGAAGATAGGGTTAAGAAGTTAACGGGTTTACGCTTAACAAATATTAACTATAGCGTTTAGTTCGACATGATTATATTAACCTACCTTTATTAAATGTAGATTAAAACTACTACTTAGTTTTGATTAATCTTCTATTCTAATAGTTGTCGGATTAAACAAGTAATTAATTAATTAACACGAACGATTATAAGCGACACAGTTTAATTACACGCACGGATAGTGCACGACGTGCGTGAACGACGCGTGACACGCGAAACAGCACGCGCGACACGCGAAACAGCACGAACAACACGCGAACAACGCGACGGCGACGAGCACCACAGACAAGAATCACTAACAAATATCGTGTTTATTATAAATGAGTATTAATTCAGAACATGCGAGTTGACATTAACCACATTACTCTGTATTTATAAAAACGCAAATAAAACTATAAATTAGTTTTATTTAAATTGCTATTCTAATAAATATTGGATGAACAAATAATTAACTAATTAATTAAAACTTGTGCCTCAACAAAATGATGTTACTAATACATAGTCAACGTTATTATAAAGTTAACGCGACTCGAACATGACCAAACAGATTTACGGCACAAATTATATTTAATAAATAGAGTTCATTGATTATTTACGATATGGTGCGTTCTTATTGGCTAGGGTCTAGCCACATGGAGGATTACATAGGAAAAAAACTATAGAAGATCCTTTACAACAAATGATCTATAGAAAACCATCACATGGCTATGGAGTGGGGGATCAGACATTTCTCTTTGGTCACATGCACACTCTTTGGTCGCATGCACAAGCAGCCAGGGAAAGGAAATGGAAATACGACATGCAAGTGGGGCACATGGTAGTTTTCTCTTTTTTTCCTAGACACACTCGCAATGGCGGTTTCTTCTTCCTCAGGATCACGTAGCAAGCCGGGCACACAAGCAGAGCCCGCGCAGGGGCACGGCGGCCCGTGGGGCGGCTTCGCCGGAGACCGGCTTGACCACGGGCAGGGTGGGCGAGCACTCGGCCACCGCTCAGCTAGGCTTGGCCGTGACTAGCCATGGCTAATCGGCCACGCACCAAAGGGTTGGGTGCTGTACAGTTCGATGCCGGCTAGGCTGCAACATGCATAGGGAGAGGCGGGGGTGCCGCTGGCTGGCGACGCGCGTGGGCTGGGCACAGGGACGGCACGACGGAGACCGTGTCTGGGGTAGCTTTGAGTGTTGACATGCCCACAACGCAATGGCACGGTCGATGCCGGAGAAGGATAGAAACTATGAATAGCTAGCGCAGAATCAAAATAAAGGAAAATGGCTCACTGGGGAAGGGTTTGCCGGAAGAAACAACGTTGTGCACAGCAGGAACCCCTCGACACAGTGACGAGTGCGGCGCGACCTCCAGCAGGGACGACATTCCTTTCTCCATGACAACAAACGGCGCTACGAGGAGCTTTGTATGGGACCTCTGTGCGATGGAGAGCCACATATGAGCCTATGAATTTTTGATCAATAAATTGTCTCCACCAAAAATCCAAAAATGTGATATATGGCATAGAAACATATGTGGGTTGAGGTGTACGAGCCTCTTGTCGATGATGAATAGCCACATAACCCCTATTTTTTGTCGAAAATAGCATGAACGACCATTTTCAATAATACCGAAGGCTAACACCTGCGGATTTTTGACCAAGAAATGGTCTCCACTAGAACTCCAAGAATTTTATCTATAGCAAGGAAACATATGTGGGGTGAGGTGTAGGAGCCTCTAATCAATGATCTATGGCCACATAACCTTTATTTTTGCCAAAAATAGCCATGAATGACCATTTTCAATAATACCAAAGGCTAACACCTACGGATTTTTGACCAAGAAACGGTCTCCACCAAAAATCCAAGAATGTGATCTATGGCAAGGAAACATTTGTGGGGTCAGGTGTATGAGCCTCTGGTCGATGATCAATGGCCACACAACCCCCATTTTTGTCAAAATAGCAAGAACAAGCATTTTCAATAATACCGAAGGCTAACACCTACGGAGCAGAGACGGCTGCGTGATGGCGACACTGCAAGGGGTGGTTGCTGCGTGTGCTGCGAGGTTGAGGGACACAGAGCAGGTGCCGAGTGTTTGAATGGGAGCGGCTATAACGGACCATTGCTATATTCTTGCGTTGTGGCCATATAATGGGGGAGAGGTCGTTCCCACACGGAAGAGATGATGGTAGGCCGCGGTGCAGCAGCCGAGCGCTGCGTAGGTGCTCCCCCACACGCGTGCGAGTAAGCACTGGCTGGGCCAGGCCAGTTACCGTGAGCCGGCTAAGGAGAAAAAGAAATTTTTTCTTCTTTTTTATTTAGATTTAGATATGAATATTCATATCTGTTTATATGAATATATTTATTTATATTAGATCATGCACATATAATTTAATTCGATAGTTTTTCCTTCTTCGGAGCGTGAACACCGCCAAGATCATTTTAGCAAACAGAAAGAAAATATGCTTCGGTATGAAATGTAATACACATATTTATTTAAAATAGAACTTGTAAATTCCATGTAAACTCCCCATTTAATAAAAACAAAAGAGGAAATGAAAGGAAAAGAAAAGATAACACTTGAATTTTGAGTATAGAGCAAAGAAATATTTATACCCCAAAATTCAGGGTGTTACAAACCTAGCCCCCTTAACAGAATCTCATCCTCGAGATTCAAGAAGAGGCTAGCAAGAGCGACATGGTTGGTTCATAAGTTATCCACGGCTTTCTTGAGTTGACTTTGACTCTGCAAGCTTAACTTGTGGACCGACTGCTTTGACCTTCAGATGATCGAGACCAATCGATACAATTCTTGAGGATCCCTTGGACCTGTGGGTTAGGACCCACCATGCTTTCGATGCACCACTTTAATCTTGTTGGTTGATGTTGATCGCATTGTCTTCATTGGGGTTAGCGACTAACCCCCTTAACAGGAGCATTGATACACACTTGGTGAAGATGTTGTTGATTCTGATCTTGATTGATTAAGAGAGGTGGGGGATGCTAATTGGGCAGGTGCAAGAGGGAAGGGTATAGATAGAAAAGGCAAGTATAGATGGATTAAAGAGAGAAAAGGGAGAGCACCCAGCTACCTAACTTTATGGCCCTCAGCTAGTAAAATGATGTCATTGCGGACCAGGGGCCACAACACATCAACAATCATCACACAGAAGCAAATCACTCATAACATAAAGACAAACATCACAAGCACACAGCAACAAACATCTCGTTGCTACACGTTAATGTTAACTAGATGGTGGTCTTTCCTTACAAAGGGGAAACTACTCTAAGGCCATCGAAAGGCAAGGGGAATAATAAGACATGTAGGATAGGGGCATGAGCACAATAAAGGATGGAGCTAAAGCAAGGATTGGAACTGAAAGGGAGAGAATGCAACCAAGGTCAGGATAGGTAAAACACCATTCTCAAATTGAGATGGGAAAGATGATATTTCAAAAGGTAGGCATAGGATAAGCATCATGGAAAGATCTAGTGATGGCAACGATAAAGGAGCTAACGGACAAAAGCACACCAAAAGATCGAGTTAAGACAAGACTTGCAACGCGATAGAGCAAAAGGGAACGAACAAGAGTGGGGAGGGGTAAGACAACACTCTTAAATTGAAATGGAAGAGGCGCTTTAAAATGCAGGTACAGGATAAGCATCAAGGTAAAGATTGAGGGATGACAAGGGTTAAGGTGATAACAGACAAACAGACAATAAAGGATGTATTTGAGGAAAAGCTAGCAAGGTGTCAAAGAAGGGGGAGCAATCAATGATGAGATAGATGAGGCATTATCCTCGAATAGGGATGGAAAAGAGGAGGCTTCAAAGGATAGATTCGAGATAAGCAGGAGGGTAAGGACATAGATATCACGAGGGTTTTAAAGGTAATAATGGACAAGGATGCAGAAGAGGAGGTAAAAAGGCATAATACAAAAGATATAAGTACCATAAAGGATGGAGTTAAGACAGGACCTGCAAATAGAAAAGGAGAGGGTACGTCCAAGGGCCAGATAGGTAAGCAACCACTCTCCAATTAAGGTGGAAGAGAGGAGATTTTAAAGAGCCAGAATAAAGATGAGTATCAAGGCAAGATCGATGGATGACAAGGAAATGGTGATAGCAAATAAAACACATAGCAAAGGATGGAATTAAGACAAAACTTGTAAGGCAATAAGAAGTGAAAAGAAATGAAGGGAGAGATAGGTAACCCGCAACTCTAAAATTGGGTTGAAAGAAAGGGGAGGCTTTTAAAGGATAAGTTCAAGGTAAGTATTCAAGTAGAAGACATCAATATTGCAAGGGTCAAAGGCGATAACAGACAAGGGTATGAGAGAAAAGATGAAGGCATTGAAGAGCCAGCGGTACAAGTACAACCAAGAATGGGGTAATGACAAGACTTGCACATGGCAAAGATGAGGTTGCGAACAAGGGAGGAATAAGTAAAACACCACTCTCGAACTGAGATGGGAGATTAGAGTTTTTAAATAATAGACATAATGTAATCACAAGGTAGGATAGAGTGATGAGAAGGGTAAAGGAGATGACAAACAAAACATAACAAAGGATAGAGTTAAAAAACTTGCAGGTGACAAAGAAGAGGATACGACCAAGGGAAAATAGGTACAGTACAATGCTCAGATTGAGATGGAAAAGAGGATATTTTAAAGGCTGGTATAAGATAGACATCAAGGTAAGATATATAGGTGATAAGGGTAAAGGTGGTAATGATGAAAAGTATAACCATGGACAGAGTTAAGGCAAGACTGACAAAGTGGAGAAAACAAGCAAGGGTAAGATAGGTAAGATTCCAACAAAATGGTTGATGTAAAGAAGATTAATTACCAAGTGGAGTTACAAGGAGACAACGAGATTACCAAGGATATGCAAAATAAAATGACCGCTCATGGATGATTAAGAAACAAGGGTAGTTAAGGGCACGTTAACTAAAATGTCTTAAACAGATATTGAGATATAAAGGTAAGCACACATATGTATATAAATAAGAGTATGCAAGATCCCAAGGATATGAGCATGCCAATACCAAGGGAATATAAATTGCCGAAAGATAGTGACTCATCAACGGAACAGGAGAGGGTCTCAGAAGATAGGAAGGTCATGGACATATAAATTGGAGTGTTTAAGTAAGCGAGAGAAATTCAGATGTAAGAATTTGAAACAAGAGTATTGAAAAATCTAGGGGTAAAAGCAAGTCAATACCAAGGGAATAGAGATGGTCAAAGGTAGCAATTTAATGACGGAGAGGGAAGAATCCCAACAGACAAAAAGGTTATGGTCAGGGGGCATCTACAAAGATGCCGCAAGCACAAAATTGAGATTAAATCTAATAGGTTGAGAAAAGTATAGACCATACTAGAATAAAATACTTATGGCAAGGGGGCATATACGAGCACACTTAGAATTAGTCGAGGTGACTATTATTTTGAAGCAGAATCAAGGATGGGGTGAAGTAATAATCAATAAGTCCTTAAAATGGCCAATGCTACTCTTGGTCAGCGGTCCTACAGTCAGCACGGCTTTGATACCACTTATGTCACACCCGGTTTTGGAAGGTAAACCGAATGCGAACCATGTACGTGCCAGGATCAGAAATTCACGTACACGGCGATTACATAAATGACTCAACATAGCACAATGCTTCGAATAACAATAAAGAGTAAGTAATAATATTAAAGACAAGAGTCATTTACATAATATAAATCAAAGTACACAGAATCGAAACGTAGCCAATGTAAACAACCCACCACAGGCAGCTGACTGGGGGATGTCGCTAGCCTAATCCTCGAACTCGTCGACGTCCTAGAACTCCTGGAGATCCATCCTGATGCCTTCTTTACCTGAGCATAGATTGCACCAAAGGCAACGTAGTGTTTTGTGAAAGCAAGGGTGAGTACACATCAACGTACTTAGCAAATGTCCCGTTTGGCTGAAGTGGACTAGCTTTATGTGGAGTTAGGATCAAGCAGTTGCTTTTAGTTGGTCAGGTAATTATTACTAGTATAGAGCCAGGTTTTAGCATTAACCAAAGTTGTTAACCCAAAAGTACTCTTTCCAAACGGAAAGAATTCCAGAAACCATAATCATAATCATAATCATAATAGAAACCAACATTATCATCATCATCATCTGTAACCAAAACATCTCTAATCAATGTGTCTCTAATCAATGGAGCTCCCTTGGCCGCTCATAACCGCGAGCATGGCTGATATTCCAGTTTCATAACACTCTGAAGAGGTTGCGCACTTTACCCACAAGCTGTGATTCCCTCTCTAGCCTGGGCTTGCAAGACCCTTGTTCACTCCCGAGGTGAATGGCCAGGGATTCACTACGAAGCCTTTACAAAGATTCCCTGAGCCTGTAGCCGCCTATTAGGTTTCCTAAATGTACCGCACTCCTCCCTAAGGGGCAATCCACCCTCGGCAGAGCGAGCCACATACACCGAGCCACATTGACGGCACGACGGCGAAGCAAACTACACCCAGTTCCTCTAATTATTCAGCTAAGGGCGTCCCATACCACCCTCATGGTTGCAATGTTTTCTCGGGCGGTCATCCAACGAACAGGTCCTTACGGAGAGGCACTCGAGAAACCGCTCGAAGCCCCTAAAGTATCACCATCCCAACATCATAATCATGATGACAACATCGTATCATAAGTGTTCACATCATGTTCATTGATTAAAGTAAAGCAATAGCATGAAGCTAACCATAGTAACCCAAAAGGTAATCAAGAACAAGGTAAATACAAAGCTAGTCAATCCTTATGTTTTAATTAAGTAATGCGGGATAGTGAATTATAAGTAGATAGGGCATAATGGGCCAGAGGACACTTTCCTTCACCAAACAGATGCTCAGGGTCTTCAGCCTTGTAGAACTCGAAGAGTTTGATCTCTTGGTCGCTGAAGCTTGACCGTCGATTCCTCGAAGCTCGGAATGGATCACATTCTATTCGCGACATGTTGTAACACCCCTGGTGTTACTGCCACTAAAATTTGAGCATAAAATCATGAGCATTAGCATATCATGTGATTGTTACACTTAGAATGCATTCATTAGGCAAAAATTTCAAACAAGTTGTATTGATGTGACTGGTCATGGGTGAAACCCTAGGGTAGGGTACTTAACCCTAAACTGAGCTTAGGGTGTCAATAAAGCCCAAATGAGTTAAATTCATAGAACTTATTAGAAATGGTCATAAGATATCAACTCTAATAGGATTTGATAGCATCCAAACTCTAGAAGTGCCAGAAACCCTAAAAAGGACCACTAAAAACCCCAAATAGAAACCCTAGCGGGGTTATATGCAAATATTGCACACTTTTGGATCTAAGTGCAAAAAGTAGGGAATTATGGTACCTTGAGTCATATGGTTCACATATTTGAAGATTTGCAAAAGAATCCATGAGATTTGGGCCTAATTGCAAAAAGGCCATCCTAGTGCTCATATGGCTAAGTTTGAAATTCAGTGCATAAGGCTGACTTTGGAGCTTTGTAGTTCTAAAAATATTAGGAGTTTGCCTAGGGTCAACACATCAAACTTAAAGAGCTACTGTAGGAGTGCAACTTTGCTTAAGAAACTAAGCTTTGATCACATATAAAGTTTGGAGAAAAATTAGCTTAAAGTTGGGCTGTCAGTTAGCTCTCAAACTGAATTTTGGACGTTAGTGACACTAACATAAGTTTAGTATCAATTTTGAGTAGCTTCCAGGAGGAATTCGACTAGGGATACTATAGCAAAATTGAAGATGGTTTATAGATCCATAACTTTGATGCAGATGGGTGAGGAAGTTGCCACATAAAATTTGAAGAAAATTTGCCCCAGATTGTGCTCTGTCAATTGTTCTGAAGATCAATCGCGATGGTACAGTAACAGGAATATCTATGATACAGAGCACCTCGCCGCCGACACCGATCCGCGTTGTGATTCACGCCATTCTCCGGTTAGGCGCTCGGCGGGCATCTCTTCACGACAATATTTGCGAATTGGGCAAGATCGCCAAGGTGGAGGGCAACTATTCCGACCGCCACACGGCCACTGATCTTTGCGGCCGTGCCTGGTCACCGGCGTCGCTTCCCTCCATTCCTCCATGGCATCGTCGAATTGACTGAGTTACTGTCGCAGCAAGACGTGTCAAACTCCTAGAAAGGGGCCGCGCCCGACATCGCCGTTGATTTCCAGCAACATCCGGTGAAGGTTATCACCATGTCTGTCGCTTAGCTCACCAGACCTATAAATTCACCGTGCCCTCACCCCCATCATCCAAAATTGACCGTGCACTGATCCTCACCTCTAAATTACGAAGCTAACGACTCACTAGGCATTCTGTTTCATCCCCCTTATTTGGAGATCATCGGATTTCCTTGTGTCTTGCCCTTTCCGCCGCCGTGAAGGATTCATCTATGGCCAGCTCTCCTCGGGTTAGTACTCACCCAATTGCCTCTTGTTTTAGCTCGCCTTTAGCCTCGTATTGCTCACAATGTCAGCCAATTGAACTTTACCAAAGCCCACCCTCCAAAACACCCAGTCGTCCCATAGAACGCCGCCGCGGACACCCTCTCTATTGACACACTCTCCTATTCTTGTTTAGTCCGAATTCATGCGTGTACATAGCTTCTGGTGAACCCGTGAAGCTTCCTCAAGCTTCAATTTTAGCATCCATGCCATTAGTTGTTCTGAACGCGATCACCAGGGTCATTCCACCGATGTGACCATGGACAAGCTCCAATTAGGGTTGAATCCTTCAAATTAAGTGAGGGCTTTTGACCAGATAGGCTGGCACACAACATCTATGTACTTATTGCCTCTTGTTGGGGTCACCCTTGCCATAGAATCGCGGCTCCGTCCTGGTACTCGACACGGTTCCGCCATGGACCCAGCATGGTGAAGAAACAGAAAGGAGGGGGGGTTTTCGCAAAGGTCAGTGAGACAGTAAATAGTAGCCAGGGTTTCTTCACCAATTATTTAAATAACCAAGGGTCTTTGTGCAAAAACTGACTGCACGGGCATGCGCGCGCGTGCGCGGGCGTGATCGTCTGGTTGTGGGCCGGTTTGGGCCGATTTCAACCCAATACTGTAGAGTCTTTCTCTTTTTCTTTTTCTATTAGGACTGGAGAATTCCTAGAAAATTGTAGAAAAATGCTAAAAATACAAGACCAATTTGCTATGTTCCTAATTTTCTATAGTATTTAATAAAAATAGTAGCATGATTTTTAGTCCAACTAAGAAATTATGGAGTATTTAAAATAGCCAAAGCTTATACCCCTGGAATTTTAGAAATAGATTAATAATTCCAAAAATCACTAAACTTATTGGATAAGCTTTAAGTGTTATTTAGAAGCCTTGGGTAAAGTTTGGTATGATTTGGACAATGTTTGATGCCTAAACCCCAAAACCCTAGCCTTCTAGTGGTGCCTGCCGTTTGAACTTCACTATTGACTCAAAAAACCCTGGATTCCTGGAGATCCGTGAAGGAAAATTGTAT
The DNA here is from genome assembly GCA_029449295.1 of Zea luxurians. Lineage (NCBI taxonomy): Eukaryota > Viridiplantae > Streptophyta > Magnoliopsida > Poales > Poaceae > Zea > Zea luxurians. Next base: position 122,462,829 of record JAOPSE010000009.1, read on the forward strand.
TCAAGACCTTAGATAATATATTTTAGTTTTGCATCCTCATAAGCATTTCATGGGCATTCATGATTATATATATGTGATATATAGAAAACGAAGAAGAAGTTGAAGTTGAAGAAGCAAGAACTACACCACCACCTAAAGAACCTCCGGTCGGGAACTGCTTTTATTTTGACATCTGTGGAGCAGAACCTGACTCACCTATAACACAAGGCAAGCCCCGGTGCATTTGCCACCTCCTTGCTATTTTAAAATCTTTCTCACTTGCTTGATACATTAGGTGATATGAGTTGTGTGCTAAACAAGTTGCTGCATTTCCTTCCTTGAGAATTTGATTCCCTTTCCTTTACCCCCTGTTTTATAAAAATGTTTTTCTTATGCTTAGCCTTGCTCTAGAAAACAAAATGTTTTGTTTTGACAAAATATGATGCTTCAAGTGGGTGGGATGTTTTCAAAATAAAACTTGATGGTGGATCCATCATGGCCGTGATGGGTTCAACATCGGAAAAGATGTACCTCTGCCAGGTACCAAACTTTGCGTTGAAAATAATAAAGCTGAGACCGGGCGGGTGACTTGCACGAGAAAGAATTCTTGGTGTAGTGTCTCCGTCTGAGTCGATTAAGGACCTTGTCGATGTAGGCCTGCTGACCGAGGACCCTTTAACTGGTCACATGCCTCATCATGGGTAAGCTTTGCCTCGGGCAGACTAATACCAGAACAAGATAACACGCAATGGGAGTGGAGAGATGGCGAGAGTAGCGTGTACCCTCCGTGGCAAGAGGCCGGACAGTGGCGTATCTTTGCTCTCAGTTGGCGTGAACCTGATCTGGTCTTAAGAACCCCGGTGACAAGTTGACATATGCAAGGGTTAAGTGCTACATATGTCATATGATTGGAGATCCTCAGCTGAGTATTAATCGATTCGGATCGCCGTTACTTCTCGGACATGAAGACTTGGTCACTGACTTACACGTAGCATTCCAGTGAATAAGAAGGGTTGATAAGAAATTGGCTAGTATAGGTCAAGTGCTTGAACTAGGGTAGAAAGAACTCTAGATGCAGGTAACTTTACTTAACCTGACAAGTAAAACTGGATTTTTAAGGATCCACTACTAGTAAGCATTTCTGCAAATAGAGTCTTTGATTCTTGATAAGCCATACCTTGATTCCCAAAGGCCAGCATATCCTTGAGAGACTTTTTATTTTGACGGGTAAGACTTGTGAAAGTACACTTCGTACTCAGGGCTTTGTCCCATGTTGTTTTAGGTGATGAAGCAACAAATTTTTGTTGCTTTTGTTCTAAGGTGGTGCCTAAGGAAGAAAACCAAGATTAAAGCCTCAGGAGGAAGTGTCCTCCTTTAAGAAAATTTTTTACTGTTTATCGGGAGGGGTTTTTGCCTCCCAAGATATGTAATAATATTACTCGAGCACTCTTGTATTTTTAGTGGTCTGTAATAATACTACTCTTTCTCTACTTTAATATAAATAAAGTTATTTTAACTGCTTCCTTATACTCGTTCCTCCGATGTGTTGTAATATCTGTGTGACGGGTGAAACGCTCTTGGGCAAGGTAAAGATTACAAATACCGAACTTGTCAAGTGATCAGGTGCACCTACAGGGTTGTCTGAGGTCTGATGGAGAAGGACAACTATAGGTGGGCCTAATGACTTGGGAGGTTCCGTCACAGCTGGTATCAAAGCAAAGCCCATCTCCACAGATGTTATGAGGCATTTTCAAAAGGAATTTTCAAAGACTTACCTAAGAAGATTTCTTTCCTTCTTATCTAACTACCTTCTGAAATACTTATATTAAGACTAGATAGTAGAGTGCAATGTATAGAAGGTTGTGAATCAACTTAGGTTGATTCTGTAATTATGCATGCATCATGATAAAAACTATACTAATAAGTTGGGGGCCTTTGTCTTCTGAAGGTCCTCAAAAACATGATTTAACAATGTTTCTGGAGTGTATTACATGACCAGGTAACTTCGGATTTTGAGCAGAACCACAGGGTGAGAAGCACAAAGAATACGAAGATTGACACAGAGCCGAAGCTATGCGCAATGTACCTTTGGCATGATAGCAGAAAAGGGAACCGACTTAAAAGGGAAAAGGCTATTTGGACCTCGGTGGATCACTATAGAGTCATTAGCAAATGTAAAGGGCATGGGTGTAATTTTACATGGGCTGCGTCTCGTGCCTATAAATAGATGAACAGTGTTCCTGTACTGTTCACGCTGACTTGGCATTTGCTCTTGCGTCACGCTTGTACCCTTACCTTCTTTCAAGCTGAAGGTACATTTGTAACTTGATATCATTTTTATTTTTCTATGATAATAAAATAGAGATGAGTTGATGATAATATATAATTATTCATGTGTCTTTTACATTTCATATGATTCTCTTTTCATTATCACATGTTGCACTAATGAAGGTATGCCCTTCACAACCTTCGTCCGAAGATCATTATATCCTAAGGGAAATAATGCCTCGAAGGACGAAGGTCATTAGAGTTTAACATTTTTTGTGTTGCCTTGTTCTTAACTCATAGCATTTGAGAACAAGTCCCCAACATTGGCACCCACCTCCGGTGAATCCTTTTCGACCACCTTCGGCAAGCACTGACCTTCATCATGCCACCGAAGAAAGCTTCAGCAACAGGGGTTGCCGCTCTGCAGCCACTGGACCCAAACCAGGCGACCCTTTCTCTTCGAGAGGCCCGAAGCCAGAAGAGGAAGGCCACTAGTGCAACACCCCAGGAGGACGAGTTGGATCAAGAAATCAGAAACATGGAAATACTTCATCAACAAGTACAAAGGAAGAAGGAGAAGATGGCTCGGCTGGCCGATCTTCAAAGGCAGATTGACGAAGCCACTGAAGAAGTATGCCACCTTGCTCAAGATGAACAAGAACGAAGGCCTCAACACAGAGAGCTTCATCAAGAAGGCTTGTTTCACAATGATGGATGGTATGATGATTTTAATCATGGTACCTTTACTTTTGATGATGCTTCTCCCTTGGCAGCAGAACTGCAGGCTATTCCATGGCCTCCATCATACAAGCCACCTCAGCTCCCCATGTATGATGGACATTCAGATCCGAAGCAGTTTTTGATGAGTTATGAAGCAACCATATCTTCATACGGAGGCAATGCAGCTGTCATGGCCAAGTCCTTCGTCATGGCAGTCAAGAATGTGGCTCAAACGTGGTATTCTTCTCTTCGGCCAGGAACTATCACTTCATGGCAGAAGCTCAAGGACATGCTGGTGACAAGTTTCTAGGGCTTTCAGACGGAGCCAGTCACAGCTCAGGCTCTGTTTCAATGCACGCAAGATCATGAGGAGTATCTCCAGGCATACGTCCGAAGGTTCTTGCGTCTGAGAGCACAAGCGCCTACAGTGCCCAATGAAATTGTCATTGAGGCCATGATTAAGGGGTTTCGTCCAGGACCTACTGCCTAGTATTTTGCTAGAAAGCCTCCACCGACTTTGGAGAAGCTGCTTCAAAAGATGGATGAATACATCCGTGCTGACAATGACTTTCATCAAAGAAGGGAGGAAGCCTACAGGTTCTCTGAGATGACCAGGGGCTTTGGAGGGAGAATCCACCCAAGGCATGTCAGGTCATTCCACTCCACTCAGAGTGACGATAGAGGAAGTCAACAACAAAGGCCACAATATTCCTCGCATGCTTCGAGGCAGCAACAAAGCTATCTTCGGCCGCCAGCTCCAAGAGGCAGAGGCGCCAGGGGCTTCGGAGGAAGGTTTGGGGATCAAACTAGGAAAATTTATTGCCTATTCTGTGGTGAGGACAAGGGCCATACTACAAGGATGTGCCATGTCACCATTCAGAAACGGAAGGAAATAGCAGAAGATGCAGCTCATCAGAACCAGCCGAAGCAGGTCATGCATACTGCTTCGTATCACTCACCCTACATACCAGAGTATGTGGGTAACCATCCTGCAGCGTCTGTTGCTTCGGCTAGTCAGCCACAGGCATCCTGGCCACAGCCTCCACCTCTGCCACCACTACAACCTGCATATTCACGCGGCCAACAGCCAGAAGGGAGTTAACAGACCCATCAGTAGAGAGACTTCAGGAAGGAGTCTGAAGCTCGCACAGTCAACAGTACTATGCCAGAGTCGAAGCATATCTACTAAGAGATATCCTACCCCTGAATCAGTTTTTACATTCATTGTCATTCTCTTTCTTACTAAGGAACAATTATTGAAAACCTAGTTTTCTTGTCATTTTCAATTCCTTGTAATAGCTTCGTTTTTGCCATAGTAAAAATATATCTTCTCCACAGACTCACGGAGTCAAAAAAAGTCGCCGAAGCACAAAAAGTCGTTCCTAAGAGAACGTGCGGCTAAAATTTACATCACAAGTATCTCTGAAGCTACAAAAGTCGTTCTACGGAACGCAGCGTAAGTTTGCCGAAGCTACAAAAAGTCGTTCCTAAGGGAGCGCAGTGTAAGTTTTCTGCTCAAAAGTCGTTCCAAAGGGAATGCAGAGCCAAATACCGCCGAAATATAAGGCGAAGCGCGAAAAGTCAACGCGAATACCGCCGAAATAGAAGGCGAAGAAGTTCAAAAGACGTTCCTAAGGGAATGCAGAACTTATAGCGAAAAGTCAGCGCTGATACACCGAAAAATAAGCGGTGAAGCCGAAAAATAAATGCAAAGAGATTGTGTATTCCAAAATGGGGATGTGAGTGTGTGTCTTCAGCACAAAGTATCATTTTGCATAGCATAACATCATCACATCATTTCGCATAACATAACATCATACATCATATTGCATCAATGGCACAAGAAGGGGATACAATGTTGACCTTCGGAGAATGCTTAGAAAAAGTAAAATTGTGCTAAGGCACAAAATAAGTTTTGAAGAAATACAACTTTATCAGCTCTGATGTGGAGGAAAGTCTATTGTTGACGAAGTATTAGTGTGTCGGCGACGCTTGGAGCATTTTTTATGAAGCACTCTGATATGGAGGAAGAAAGTCTATTACTGACGAAGCATTAATGTTTTTGCGTTGATGGGAGGATTTTTCACGAAGCATAAAAACTCTTCTTTACGAAGCATGAAAAGAAGGGAAGGTGTTTTTTCGCCGAAGGCTCAAAAACGGTATGTACACAAAAATTTCATGCATCGCAAAGAAATGAATTACAAAGCCATTTATAAATTACAAACCCATGAGTACCAAATATTACAAGCATAGTCCAGCAAATGTTACATTAATATTCTAGCAATATTTTTACAATATCTATTCTTCTTCTTTCAAAACTTTGTCTGCAGCTTCGGTCAGCAGTTGAGTAACGACTTCGTCCATAATGGTTTCGGCCATGTTAATAATTTCTGCTGATTCCTTTGCCTCTGGGTCAACCAATGACTCGAAGGGCTCTGGGGGAGGAGACAGTTCGGCTGCGGTAGAAAACGTAAATGAGTTCGAAGTCACAAAAATAAACAATAAAGTTAAAAGCTATTAAGCAATACCTATCTGCCTTTCGAGTTCCGCAGCTTTTTCAGCTGCCTTCGTTGCTTCCCTTGCGTCATGAGTATCTTTTTCGCTCTTCTTTATTATTTCATGGGTCATCCCTCGGCCGCCATTTTCCCAGATGTCAGTAAAAAATTTTCCGCCTACTAAGCTTGCTTCGACCGAGGGGTCCTTCGTATCGTCAACAAATAAAGTAGCTTTGGCTTGGGCCAAAGCTTTCACATGATCGCAACCTGACTTCTCCAAAATAGCTGCAATTCCCCTTGCACCTGAGAAGGCGCAGACGTCCCCACGATCACTCAAGATCTCCTCAAAGGCTTCGGCCTCGCTGCTGATCCATTCAATTGGGCCTTCGGGATCACCCCATACGAAGTTGTCTTCACTTGAATATGCGCCAACATTGGCGAAGCTAGTTTTTATCCTTTTCACACATTCTACAAATTTTTCATAACATCTTTCTTTTGAGAAGCGAAGTTCTACAACTGTTTTTTCCCAATAATTTTTCCAGTAATCACTGGAATCTTGGTCAGCTTCAGCAATAGCACATTTCAATTTGGCTTCGGCCAGTTGCTTTTGAAGGTTCTCGATCTCGTTCCTTTGGATTTCAGATTGGGTCTTGTAGTTAGCTTCATCCCCTTTTACCTTATCCACCAGAGTAAGTAGAATTTTATCTTTTTCCAAAGCTTCGTTCCTTAGCTTAATAACCTCTGTTCGAAGGTTGTTGAGAGCAATAGTGCAACTCTCGTCTTCGGCATTCTTCTACGCCTTTAAGGCGTTGCTAAGTATTAAACACTATATGAAAAGAATGAATGAGTTAATATAAGAGCAAAAGAATAATTCAGAATTCGTAAACTTCCAAATATACAATTTTCATACCTTCAGACTGTTATATGCGAGGCTATCTGCAGGGTCGTCCTTCGTCATGGCGCAGAGGCCAGCTTCAAGCTTCGGGAACCCCATACTTCTGGCCATCTCCCGGCAGACATATAATTCTTGGTTGTCTGGGAGGCAGTATAAGAAGTCATCTTCGTCTGTGCCATTGAACACTAAGGCCCCTTTCGGATACTTCAGTTCTCGGGCATAGTGTTTAGCTTCAAAAATCTCTTCTTCAGATAATCTTTTTCCCGAAGTGTGTCGTATAATATAATCAAGAACTTCAGAAGACGCTTCGGGAGTAGGAGTGGCAGCTTTTTCAGGCAGAATTTGTTCTACAGCTTCTTTTTCTGCTGCCTTTTCTCTGGTTTCCAAGGATTTCTCTTTGGCGGGCTCTGAAGGCCCAGCTTCGGTCTTGGCTTTGCTCTTTGCAGCTTCGGCTTTGGTCAGTTTTGTCTCAGTCTGCGCTGTTGAAGCCTCGGCAGTTTTCCTTGGAGTAGAGCTTGAAGTTTTTATCGTCTCTAGCACACCTAGTACAATGGCCATCCTTTTCCTCTTAGGGGTCGCTGAAAGACCTTTTTGTGCCTTCGGCACTGTCACTTCTGCCGAAGGGCTTAGAACTTCTAGTATTTTCGTCCCTTCGACTCTTGTCTCTTCAGTATTAACCACCTTCGGCTCAGCTAATTTGGCTGAGGATGCCTTCGGCACTGCTGCCGGCTCTTCAATCCTCTGCGTAAGCGCAGGTTCTTTGGCTTCAGTAGCCGAAGAGGTCTCACCGCCAAATTCAAGCACTGTGGCCGGTTCAATATAGCGCGGTCGGTGAGTAAGAACCTTCACCTTTTTCCTCTTCGGCGCGGGCTCGCTTGGAGCAGCTGAAGCAGCATCCTTCCCAGAAGTTGCACTCTTTCTCTTCTGCCCCCGCGGCGGGTAGCGGTAGTCAGGGTACATAAACCCAATAGCATCAAAAACTCTATTTAGCCTCTTCTTTTTTCGGCTCCCGAAGGCCACAGATAGTGCGTTATCTTCAGACTTGGAGTAGGCTCCAAGTAGTTCATCACTAGTGTTTTCAACACACTTCAGCCAGTCATCGTCTGGTTCGATAAATTGGTCTCTAAACCTGAAGGTATATTTCAATCGAACCAAACCACCTCGTTGCTGATGGTTTCCTTTGGCATTTCCCAGCTGTCTACCAGTGGCCATATTCTGTAGGCCACGTGCTCTTGGATTAAGTCCCTTGTCCCAATAAATGCGTAGACTGTGCTGAAGGCCCTTTGGCATGCTTCGGCTACCTCATCAATCTCTACCTTTGGCTTTCAGAGGCCGAAGCGCGACCAGATGGGGCGCATGATGATTTCTTTAATATATTCTCTTGCTTTTAAATCATTCTTCGCGTAAAACCACTCCTCCATCCAGGCTCCGGGCCATCACTTCCGAAAGGTTGGTACTAGGTAGCTTGAGCCAGAACGAGCAACGAAGTTGTAGCAACCAAAATTGTTATGGTAGTGTTCTTTACCCCATGTTTTCGTTTCATAGCACAATTCATGCATACTGCAAAAGCATTTTGCACTCGGCTCCAAACCTTTACTCCTCACGGCCCAGACGAAGATCCCCATTATGATAATTGCTTCAGGGGTAATCTGGTGAAGGAAAATCTCATATATCTTTAGAACTTCAACCACAAATCTGCTTAAGGGAAACCGAAGCCCAGCCTTGAAGAAGCTTCGGTAGATTACGACATCATTCTCTTCAGGAGCAGGAACAGTCATGTCTCCATTGTCAGCCCTCACAATAGATATGTCTCGAAAATACCTTCCTCTCATGTTATCAAGATGACTTTGTCTGATAATCGATTTCCCGAAGACTGCGTGACTTGGTCGCCAGGGCCGATCTTCGGAGTCTTTGCCCCCACTTTCCGCGTCATAACTATCGCTAACATCGGTATCTTCAGATAAGCCTTCTAGAATTTCTTTTGTAATCTTTTCTGTATTTGTCTTTGCAATAGACTCAATGAATCCAGCAGTCTTTTCCTCAAGAAGCTTCTCCTCTTCGGTTAGCTTCATTTCAGCAACTGTCTTCTTGTCTTGAGACATCTTATCTTCGGAAATTACGAAAATATGTCCTTAAATCTGAAGCTTAGAAAATTTAAGAAACTAAGCAACTGTTGGAAAGCAAGAGCTAAGAAACCAAGCAAAGCAAAGCAGGCATACCAAATGTGCTCGAGGTGAGTTCTTATTTATATGCCCAGCGCGCTCCAAGTTGGAGGGCCCCGTCTGTCATTGGCTGTTGCTATTCTAGCAAAGGGAAGGTGTTTTTTCGAACCTTCGGCTTAGGGCCTTCATCCATATCGCAATCTGAATTCGTTATTCTAACTAATTAACCTTGCGAGGGGCTACTATTGGGGGCCTTCGTCTTCCGAAGGTCCTCAAAAACATGATTTAACAATGTTTCTGGAGTGTATTACATGACCAGGTAACTTCGGATTTGGAGCAGAACCATAGGGTGAGAAGCACAAAGAATACGAAGGTTGACACAGAGCCGAAGCTATGCACAATGTACCTTCGGCATGATAGCAGAAAAGGGAACCGACTTAAAAGGGAAAAGGCTATTTAGACCTCGGTGGATCACTATAGAGTCATTAGCAAATGTAAAGGGCATGGGTGTAATTTTACATGGGCTGCGTCCTGTGCCTATAAATAGATGAACAGTGTTCCTGTACTGTTCTCGCTGACTTGGCATTTGCTCTTGCGTCGCGCTTGTACCCTTACCTTCTTTCAAGCTGAAGGTACATTTGTAACTTGATATCATTTTTATTTTTCTATGATAATAAAATAGAGATGAGTTGATGATAATATATAATTATTCATGTGTCTTTTACATTTCATATGATTCTCTTTTCATTATTACATGCTGCACTAATGAAGGTATGCCCTTCACAACCTTCGTCCGAAGATCATTATATCCTAAGGGAAATAATGCCTCGAAGGACGAAGGTCATTAGCGTTTAACATTTTTTGTGTTGCCTTGTTCTTAACTCATAGCATTTGAGAACAAGTCCCCAACAAAGATTTTCCCCCTTATGGAGATATGCCGCCGTGCATAAGGAAAACTGCGCGCAAATCCACCGGACCGATTGGCGTGCCTCGCCATCAGCTGGCTCCAAGGCATGAGGATAGTAGCAGCGGCAGCAATGATCCCATTGGAGATCTAGAAGCTCAGGTGGAGCAGCTTCGAACGGAATTGCGTCATAGAAATAGTGTGTGGGTCGTGGATGGTCAGCGCATAAATGAGTTAAGAACTGACATCCGGCATCTGCAAGACGAGCAGGCCCTGCCAGCACCTGGTGGGGAAATTATGTGGCCATCGAGCCTGCCAGCCATCAAGTCACATGGGACGAATTTAAATTGGCATTTCGGGAGCACTACATTCCAGAAGGAGTGCTCCATATGAAGCAAGAAGAATTCATGAAACTCAAACAAGGTGGAGATACTGTTACACAGTATCTCAACAAGTTCAATCATTTGTCCTAGTATGCCATTGACCAGGTCAACACTGACCTGAAGAAGAGAAACTGTTTTATGAGAGGCCTCAATGACCGGCTACAACGGAAGATGGCCACCTGCCTCGACCTCTCCTACAGCAGGGCTGTCAGCACGGCACTGGCAGTAGAAGCTAAATATGCAGGCACAGGCAAGTCAAAGGGATATGGAGGTGATAGGTCCAACCAAGGGCCTGAAAAGCGCCAAAGGTTGGTGATCCGACCTTTCAATCAAAACCGTTCTTCACCTCGTCCACCTTCCTACCCCTTTAAACAGCCTGTATTCTTCCGCCCTGCCACTGCCCCCACCTCAACAACTCAGCCGAGTGCCCCTGGTACTCGTTTCCCTGCACTCTTGAGTTCATCTACTGGCTGCTTCAATTGTGGAAAGTCTGGACATTTCATCAAAGACTGCCCATATCTGAGGTGGAACAACTTCAATAATCAGCAGAACCCGGGAAGTTCCAACCAAGGCAAGGGAAACACGGCAAATAATGCAACGGGCAAGAATGTGAAGAAAACAGGGCGAATCTATTATACACAAGTGGACACTACACCGGAGGGAGAACCGGTCATGATGGGTACGTTTCTCGTGGCCAATCACCCTGCAGCCATTCTCTTTAATTCTGGTGCTTCACATATATTCATAAGCAAGAAGTTTGTGGAGAAATATTGCATTCCATGCATTGAATCAAGGGAAGGGTTTATTATTCATTCGCCTGGGGGACAAATATTCACTAAAGAAATGGCTTTCCATGTGCTCGTAACATTGGCTGAACGGGAATTTCCCACAAATATGATTGTTCTGAAAGGCCAAGATATAGATGTAATTCTGGACATGAATTGGTTAGCCCAGCATAAAGCTATCCTCAATACTGATCTGAGAACCATCAGGTTGAGCTATGGTCAGGAAGAGGTTCTCTTGTCCATTCCCATAGCTACTACAGCTAAACCATTTGGCAGAGATTATGAAGCCATCATACTGGAGATCCAAGATATTCTGGTAGTATATGAATTCCCGGACATCTTTCCAGAAGATCTGCATGGATTGCCTCCAGAGAGAGATGTAGAATTTGTGATTGAGTTGAAGCCCGGTACGGCTCCTGTTTCTAGAAGGTCGTACCGAATGCCTCCGAATGAGTTTGCAGAACTCAAGACACAATTACAAGATCTGCTAGAAAGGGATTCATCCGACCAAGCTCGTCACCTTGGGGTTGTCCAGCCATCTTTGTCAAGAAGAAGGACCAAATGCTTCGGATGTGTGTGGATTACAGACCCCTTAATGAGGTCACAATCAAGAATAAGTACCCTCTTCCTCGGATTAATATCTTATTTGATCAACTTACCGGAGCTCGGGTATTTTCCAAGATTGACCTCAGGTCGGGTTACCATCAGATCCGTATCCGACCCGAAGATATACCTAAGACCGCATTCACTACGCGATATGGATTATTTGAATATCTGGTTATGTCTTTCGTATTAACAAATGCTCCTGCCCACTTCACATATCTGATGAACTCGGTATTCATGCCCGAGTTTGATAAATTCATGGTAGTCTTCATTGATGATATTTTGATATATTCCAAGAATGAAGAGGAGTATGCTCGGCATTTGCGGATCGTTTTAACACGCTTAAGGGAGCATCAATTATATGCTAAATTCAGTAAATGCGCATTTTGGCTGGAGGAGATCCAATTTTTGGGACATGTATTGTCTGCCAAGGGGATTGCGGTTGATCCCAGCAAGGTCAAGGATATTTTGGAGTGGAAACCACCAACCACTGTACATTAAGTCCAAAGTTTCCTTGGACAAGCTGGCTATTACCACCGATTAATTCTAGATTTTTCCAAGCTTGTGAAGCCAATCACAAGTTTATTGAAGAACGATACCAAATTTAATTGGTCTTCAAGATGCAATGAAGCCTTCGAGCAGCTGAAGGTGTTATTGACCACTGCTCCGGTATTAGCTCAACCGGACATTGAAAAGCCATTTGATGTGTATTGTGACGCATCAGGCAGTGGTTTAGGTTGTGTCTTGATGCAAGAAGGCTGAGTTGTAGCATACGCCTCAAGACAGTTGCGCCGGCATGAGGAACATTATCCAACTCATGACCTAGAATTAGCTGTTGTGGTTCATGCCCTGAAGATATGGCATCATTATCTGCTGGGAAATATCTGTCATATCTATACAGATCATAAAAGTTTGAAGTACATCTTTACCCAGTTAGAGCTGAATATGAGGCAGAGGAGATGGCTCGAGCTGATTAAGGATTATGAATTGGAAATTCACTATCACCCAGGCAAGGCTAATGTAGTGGCAGTTGCACTCAGCCGCAAGGCTTCCTATCATTGTCTTACGATGAAGACTTCTGACATTACATTATGCCAAGAAATGGAGAAGTTGAACCTGGGAATGATTCAACATGGAACTTTCAATCACTTGAAGCTTGAGTCGGTTCTTCTGCAAAGAATTATTGATGCACAAAGGAATGATGAGGGCATGAAACACATTCATGAGAAAATGGAGGCCGGTAAAGCCAACTGCTTCAGAAAAGATAATCAAGGCGTTGTATGGTTTAACAACCGCATAGTTGTGCCCAAGAATGATGAAATCCGCCAGCAAATTTTAGATGAAGCATATCTTAGTCGCTATTCTATTCATCTCGGAAGCACTAAGATGTATCATGATCTAAAGCAGCATTATTGTTGGACGAAGATGAAGATTGAAATTGCGCGCTATGTGGCAAGATGCGACACTTGCAGACGTGTCAAGGCCATACATATGAAAACTGCTGGTCCATTGCAATCGTTACCTATCCCAACTTGGAAATGGGAGGATATAAGCATGGACTTTATTGTGGGATTGCCCAGGACAGCAAAAGGGTTTGATTCTATTTGGGTTATAGTTGATCGACTTACCAAGATAGCCCATTTTCTACCCGTCAAGACAGATCATCCAGTTGTTGTCTATGCCCAATTATATATTGCTCGTATTCTTAGTCTGCATGGGGTTCCAAAGACCATAGTGTCGGACCATGTAATGCCCCAAATTTTGGAGTTGAATTTTTTCTTTTCTTCACTCGCCAAATTCGGGCGTTACCCTTTCCTTTTTCCCTTCCCCTCGCTAAGCCTTGGCCTTTTCCAAAGTTATAGCGGGATTCGGCTTGAGATCGCGTGTAAAGCAAAACCCTAGAAATACTTTATTTTGGTTTGCTGCACCATGCCGAACCATGCATTTGTTTTGATTGATTGAAATTGTGAGAACCATTCATCTAGATTTAAAGAAAAAAGAAAAAAAACCTTTTCTTTTCTCTCTCTCCACCCCTCTCCTCCCCTTTTGGCCCAGCCGCTCGCTCCCCCTCGCGCGCGGCCCAGCTGGCCAGCCAGCCCAGCCGGCCTTTCCCCACTCTCCCTTCCCGCCGTGGGCCCCGCGCCAGCCTCCCGGCCCAGCTGGCCTTGCGGCCCAGCCGGCACTCCTGCTCCCCACGCCGCGCCCTCGGCGCAGGTGGTTGGAAACCGCTGCCGCCTCCCCTACGGGCCCCACCCGGCAGGCCCTCCCCCCTCCCCAAACCTCTCTCTCTCTCCTCCCCTGCTCGCCCCCGCTCCCCTGCCCGACCCGCCCCGCTCCCTTGCCCCGCTCGCCGGCCCCGCCCGCCGCCGGTGCTCGCCCCCGCGCGGTAAGCCCCTCCCCCCTCCCCCCTCATCTCTCCTCTCCCCTCCCTCCTTCTTTCCCTGCGCTCACCAGCGCCCTCCCCGTGGCGCGGTCGCGCCCGCCCTCGGAGCTCGCGGCCATGGCGCGGCTGCCCGGCGCGCGCGATGCGGCCCCGCTGTGCCCGACCCCGTCTCCCCGTGGCGCGACGGCCGCGACGCCCCTTCCCCGGCGTGCTCCCCGGCGCGGCCATGGCACGGCGGCCTGGTGTGGCCTCTCCCCCGGTGCCCCGACCCGTCCCCGTCCCCGTCCCCCCCGCGGCGCGACCCGCCCGCTCGGCGCGCGGCCCCGTTCCCGGCGCGCGGCGGCGCTCCCTCGTCTCGGCGTGCGGCCATGGTGGCTGCGGCACCCGTGCCCGGCCCCGACTCCCCTTCCCCGCGTCTCGGCCGGCCGGCCCTCGGCGCGCCCGCGCCCGCTCGTCCCCGGCGGCGTTCGCTCGGCCCGGCGTCCAGCCCCCTCCACGTGGCTCGGCCTCGCCCCGCCCGGCGCGCTCGCGCGGCTTGCGGCTCGGCGCAGCGTGGCCGTGGCGTGGCCATGGCGCCCGTTCCCGGCGCGGCCTCGGTGGTGCGCACGGAGCCCCGGTGTGGCCCGTGCAGCGCGCGGTGCCCCCGGCGAGCTCGCCGCACCCGCGGTTCGCGGCCGCTGCGCTCGGCCCCGACATGTGCGTGACCCATTCGCGACGCGTCAGTGCGGCCTTGCACGCACGTGCTCGCGTGGTGCGAGCGGTGCATTGGCACGGCTCGCCGTGCCCTCGGCGTGCTCATCTACCCCCTAGACACGTCCGTCTACCCCCCTGTGCATTCCGTGCGTAGTGATCGCGTTATGTAATTAATAAATGGAAACTCAATTTGGAAATTGGTTACGTTAGTTAATTCATGTAGTTAATCATCTACCTTATTTAATGTTGATCAATTGAAAATGGTTATGATTCTATTAGTGCATGTGACTAATCCTCGTTATTGGAACTAAGTGGAACCAGAGCACATAACGATTAGTTATGCGTCTACCCGTACTACGCCTCGAGTATAGCTTTAACCCCTGCGAGACCTTCTTTCTTCTTTTTCTAGCCATGGCAAATGCAATATCGTATGTTATGCTCTATGCATATTTAATCTATTTGTTCCCTTGTATGGTGTACTGTTTGTTTCCTAATTCGAATGGATGGATGTATGTATGTTTGCGCTCGCATAGAGAACGATCCGGTTGAGGAGCCCAAAGAACTCGCAGGAGAAGCCCCTGAGCAACAGTTAGTTGGTGGAGGCAAGTGTCCCTTGACCTATCTCTGTCCTATACATTCTTTAATTCACCTCCCGCATTACACATTTATACCTAAGGATTGACTAGCTTTTGTTATCCATGTCCTTGTCACCTATCTGGGTTGGATTATTATTGCTTAGTCTTATGCTATTGCTTAACTCTAATCAATGAACCCGAAGACACGGAGCTGGACCATGCATTAGACGAGCTGAGTAGGGCTCGTGCTGAGATCGCCTAGCTGCGAGCTGAGCGCGCGGAGCGTCGTCACCTGGACGATGGTTCCCCCGCTCCTGTCGGGACTCAGCACCCGTACCACTCACCTCGGCGTTGACACCAGTCTTATGGCAATCCCGACTACAAGACCAGTATAGACTTAGAACCATAGGTCGTCAGTGTTGAGTCTTGTAATACATGCTTAATATAGAAGTTTTAGTTTTAGTCTTAGTCTTAGCGTTAGTCTCGCTCTTAGTTAGTCTTAGTTAGACAGGGTAGTTTGCTATATCATGTGCATTTATGTTTGTCATGATGAACTATATTTGATTTGGATCTTTGTAATGACTGTCACCAGAGTGTGGGTATCCCCTGCATTTTGGTTTACCTGTTATATGTTAATGAAGTTAGTTATCTAGTTGCGAAGCCTTTTATTCCACTTTCCTCTTTATCTGAGAAGCTGTGTTGGTCTATGTTGGAGATCAGTGAAGATGCTCGTCTATTCAGTGTTGTGGAGAATTCTATACTCTTTTCTTATGCTGCAAGATTTGCGAGATCAGTTCTGATGTGTGGTTGCATTCTGCAGATGTCAGAAAACAGGCGCAGAGGAGGAAGCACGCTCAGCAGGAGGAGGTACCCTAGCAACAGCAGCTGCCGCCCCCGCCCCCGATGTCCATCGAGCAGATGTTCCTGATGCAGACCCAGGCAGTTCAAGCCATTAGTCAGACTCTGGCCGCCATTCAGCAGCAGCAGCCACCACCTTAGCCTCAGATGCCTGAGATGCCCTGGGACAAGCGTGCTGAATTCATGAGAGGTCATCCCCCAACGTTTGCTCATTCTTCTGACCCCGTGGATGCTGAAGACTGGTTGCGCACTGTAGAGCGAGAGTTGCACACCGCTCAGTGCGATGATAGGGAGAAAGTCTTGTATGGTCCTCGTCTGTTGAGAGGAGCAGCTTAGTCTTGGTGGGAGTCTTATCTCGCCACTCATGCCAACCCCAACACCATCACCTGGGAAGAGTTCAGAGGTAGCTTTCGTCAGTACCATGTTCCTGCAGGTCTGATGACAGTGAAGAAGGAGGAGTTCCTGGCCCTCAAGCAAGGGTCATCGTCTGTCAGTGAGTACCGGGACAGGTTTCTGCAGTTGTCTCGCTATGCTCCTGAAGATGTCAACACCGACGCTAAGAGACAGTACCGTTTCCTGAGAGGCTTGGTTGACCCCCTGCAGTATCAGATGATGAATCATACCTTCTCGACATTTCAGCACCTGATTGACAGAGCAATCATGACAGAGAGGAAGCGTAAGGAGATGGAGGATCGTAAGCGCAAGATCAGTGGACCCCATCCTGGAAGCAGCAATCGTCCTCGTTACTCAGGCAATCAACCTCAGCAGTTCAGGCAGAAACAGCGTCCACCTCAGCAGCAGCAATTCCAAAGGCAGTTCCCTCAGCACCAATATCAGAATCGCTAGAACAATCAGTCAGGAGGAGGTCAGTTTCAGAGGCAGAATCAGCAGGCACCTCG
This sequence comes from Zea luxurians, assembly GCA_029449295.1. Taxonomy (NCBI): domain Eukaryota; kingdom Viridiplantae; phylum Streptophyta; class Magnoliopsida; order Poales; family Poaceae; genus Zea; species Zea luxurians. The sequence goes on from JAOPSE010000009.1 coordinate 122,479,431, forward strand.
TCTTCCTGCCCCAGCAAACCAGCAGAACAATCAAGCGGCACCAGCTCAGGTTGGAAACAGAGCATGTTTCCACTGTGGAGAGCAAGGCCACTAGGTGATGCAATGTCCGAAGAAGGCAGCCCAGCAGCAGTCAGGTCCCAATGCCCCAGCAAAGCAGAATGTGTCTTAGCCTGGAGCAGGCAACCGCTCTCAGCCACGCTATAATCATGGGAGACTGAACCATTGGAGGCTGAAGCAGTTCAAGAGACCCCCGGCATGATAGTAGGTATGTTCCCAGTAGACTCCCATATTGCAGAAGTGTTATTTGATACTGGAGCAACGCATTCATTCATTACTGCATCATGGGTAGAAGCACATAATCTTCCAATTACTACCATGTCAACCCCCATTCAAATTGACTCAAACGGTGGTAGAATTCGAGCCGATAGCATTTGTTTGAATGTATGTGTGGAAATAAGGGGGATAGTGTTTCCCGCTAACCTCATAGTAATGGGTACTTAGGGAATAGATGTCATCCTAGGGATGAATTGGCTAGATAAGTATTAGGCAGTTACCAGTTGTGATAAGAGGACAATCAAGTTGGTGTCCCCACTAGGAGAGGAAGTGGTGACAGAGTTAGTCCCGCCTAAGCCGAAGAAAGGAAGTTGTTATCAGATGGTTGTCGATAACAGTGAAGCAGACCCAATCGAGAGTATAAAGGTTGTGTCCAAGTTCCCAGATGTGTTTCCAAAGGACTTGCCAGGTATGCCACCAGAGCGGAAAGTTGAATTTGCCATAGACCTTCTTCCTGGCACTGCTCCCATCTTTAAGAGAGCTTACAGAGTATCTGGACCAGAGTTGGTTGAGCTAAAGAAGCAGATTGATGAGCTGTCAGAGAAAGGTTACATCCGGCCAAGCACCTCGCCTTGGGCCACCCCTGTCCTATTCGTGGAGAAGAAAGATGGCACCAAAAGGATGTGTATCGATTATCGAGCTCTAAATGAGGTCACCATCAAGAACAAGTACCCCTTGCCCAGAATAGAGGATCTGTTCGACCAGTTGAGAGGAGCCAGTGTGTTCTCCAAGATAGATTTGAGGTCAGGTTATCATCAGCTCAGGATCCAACCTTCAGACATCTCGAAGACGGCATTCATTACCAAGTATGGGTTGTATGAGTTCACTGTGATGTCTTTCGGTCTAACAAATGCACCGGCCTTCTTCATGAACTTGATGAACAGTGTATTCATGGATTATCTTGATAAGTTTGTGGTGGTATTTATTGATGACATTCTGATATATTCTCAAAGCGAAGAAGAGCATGCAAGTCTTTTGAGGATGGTATTGCAGAGTTTTCCTATAACAACAGTTACCAGGCCAGCTTGAAGATGTCACCATTTCAGGCGCTTTATGGAAGGAGTTGTAGAACTCCGTTGCACTGGGATCAGCCTGGAGAGAAGCAAGTGTTCGGGCCAGACATTCCGCTTGAAGCTGAAGAGAACAACAAGATGGTTCGAGAGAATCTGAAGATAGGGCAATCAAAGCAGCGAAGCTATGCAGACACAAGAAGAAGAGATCTGAGTTTCGAGGTTGGAGATTTCGTCTATCTGAAAGTGTCACCGATCAGAGGAGACAGAAGATTCGGAGTCAAAGGCAAGCTAGCACCCCGCTACATTGGTCCGTATCAGATTCTCGCAAGGCATGGAGAAGTGGCCTATCAGCTCAGTCTGCTAGAAAATTTGTCTGTTGTGCATGATGTCTTTCATGTGTCTCAGTTGAAGAAATGTCTGCAAGTGCCAGAGGAGCAGTTGCTAGTTGAAGGTCTGGAGGTCCATGAGGACTTGACCTACACAGAGAAACCAGCGCAGATTCTTGAGACCGCAGACAAAGTCACCCGAAGGAAGACCATCAGAATATGCAAAGTCAGATGGAATCATCACTCTAAGGAAGAAGCAACCTGGGAGCGCGAAGATGATCTGATGGCCAAATACCCTGAGCTCTTTGCTAGCCAGCCCTGAATCTCGAGGGTGAGATTCTTTTAAGGGGGATAGGTTTGTAACACCCTGAATTTTGGAGTTGAATTTTTTCTATTCTTCACTCGCCAAATTCAGGCGTTACCCTTTCCTTTTTCCTTTCCCCTCGCTAAGCCTTGACCTTTTCCAATGTTATAGCGGGATTCGGCTTGAGATCTCGTGTAAAGCAAAACCCTAGAAATACTTTATTTTGGTTTGCTGCACCATGCCGAACCATGCATTTGTTTTGATTGATTGAAATTGTGAGAACCATTCATCTAGATTTTAAAGAAAAAAGCAAAAAACCTTTTTCTTTTCTCTCTCCCCCCCTCTCTTCCCCTTTCGGCCCAGCCGCCCCCTCCCCGTCGCGTGCGGCCCAGCTGGCCAGCCGGCCCAGCCGGCCTTTCCCCCCTCTCCCTTCCCGCTATGGGCCCCGTGCCAGCCTCCTGGCCCAGCTGGCCTTGCGGCCCAGCGCGGCCCAGCCGGCCCCCCGCTCCCCACACCACGCCCTCGGCGCGGGCGGTTGGAAACCGCCGCCGCCTCCCCTGCGGGCCCCACCCGTCAGGCCCTCCCCCCTCCCCAAACCCCTCTCTCTCCTCCCCTGCTCGCCCCCGCTCCCCTGACCGACCTGCCCCGCTCCCCTGCCCCGCTCGCCGCCGGTGCTCGTCCCCGCGCGGTAAGCCCCCTCCTCTCTCCTCTCCCCTCCCTCCTTCTTTCCCCACGCTCGCCGGCACCCTCCCCGTGGTGCGGTCGCGCCCGCCCTCGGAGCTCGCGGCCATGGCGCGGCTACTCGGCGCGCCCCGCCTACCCTCGGTGCTCGCCCCCCCCCCCCCGGCGCACACGATGCGGCCCCGCCCTCGGTCCCCCGCCCGTGCCCGACCCCGTCTCCCCGTGGCACGGCGGCTGCGGCGCCCCTTCCCCGGCGTGCTCCCTGGCACGGCCATGGCGCGGCGGCCCGGCGCGCCTCGCCCCGCCCGGTGCGGCCTTGCCCCCGGCGCCCTGACCCGTCCCCATCCCCCCCGCGGCGCGCCCCGCCCGCTCGGCACGTGGCCCCGTTCCCAGCGCGCACTGGCGCTCCCTCGGCTCGGCGTGCGGCCATGGCGGCCGCGGCGCCCGTGCCCAGCCCTGGCTCCCCTTCCCCGCGTCTCGGCCGGCCGGCCCTCGTCGCACCCGCGCCCGCCCGTCCTCGGTGGCGTTCGCTCGGCCCGGTGTCCAGCCCCCTCCCCGCGGCGCGGTCGCGCCCGCCCCTGCCCGGCGCGCTCGCCGGCGCGCTCACGCGGCTTGAGGCTCGGTGCAGCGTGGCCGTGGCGTGGCCATGGCGCCCGTTCCCGGTGCGGCCTCGGTGGTGCGCGCGGAGCCCCGGCGCGGCCCGTGCGCGCGCGGTGCCCCCGGCGAGCTCGCCGCACCCGCGGTTCGCGGCCGTGGCGCACGGCCCCGGCGTGTGCGCGACCCGTTTGCGACGCGTCAGTGCGGCCTTGCGCGCACGTGCTCGCATGGTGCGCGTGGTGCCTTGGCACGGCTCGCCGTGCCCTCGGCGCGCTCGTCTACCCCCTAGACACGTCCGTCTACCCCCCCCCCCCCCCCTCCCTCTTGCATTCCGTGCGTAGTGATCGCGTTATGTAATTAATAAATGGAAACTCAATTTGGAAATTGGTTACGTTAGTTAATTCATGTAGTTAATCATCTACCTTATTTAATGTTGATCAATTGAAAATGGTTATGATTCTATTAGTGCATGTGACTAATCCTCATTATTGGAACTAAGTGGAACCAGAGCACATAACGATTAGTTATGCGTCTACCCGTACTACGCCTCGAGTATAGCTTTAACCCCTGCGAGACCTTCTTTCTTCTTTTTCTAGCCATGGCAAATGCAGTATCGTATGTTATACTGTTGGTGACTTGTTCTCAAATGCTTCGGATTAAGAACAAGGCAACATAAAAAGTGTTAAGTGATAAGGTCCTTCGTCCTTTGAAACATTATTTCCCTTCGGGATATAATGTGCTCCGGACGAAGGTTACAAATAATATATCTTCATAAGCACAATAAGCTATGACGAAGGACTTACACACGACATAAAAAATAATATAAACATTTAAATCTCATAATATCATTTCTATTTTATTATCGCATAACAATAGAAATGACTTTAGACTACAAGTGTACCTTCGGATTGCAGGGAGACAAAAGTACAAGGATGACGCAAAAGCAAATGCCAAGTCAGCGTGAACAGTACGGGAGTACTGTTCATCTATTTATAGGCGTGAGACGCAGCCCATGTAAAATTACATTCATGTCCAATACATTTGCTAATGACCTATGGGAGTCTGTCAAGGCCTAAGTAGTCTTTTCATCTTTAGGTCGGTTCCTCGTTCTGCTATCGCGACGAAGCTTTCCTGCGCATAGCTTCGGCTGCGCACCATCCTTCGTACAGCATGGTAACCAGCCCATCCTTCATCTCAACCTCCTTTCGTCTGGCTTAAGCTTCGTCCTGTCCGTACTCCATGTTCATAATCTGAGTCCGAAAATACCTGTTCATATAATTCACTTGGAAAATATTGTCAAATCTTGTTTTTGAGGACCTTCGGAGGACGAAGGCCCCCAACAGTAGCCCCTCGCAATATTAATTTGTTAGTGATAAATTCAGATTGCGATATGGACGAAGGCCTTAAGCCGAAGGTCCGAAAAAACACCTTCCCTTTGCTAGAATAGCAACATTCACTGACAAGCGGGGTCTTTCGATTTTCAACGCACTGGGCGTATAAATAAGATCATACCACAAACTCATTTGGTACGCTCACTTGCCATCTGCTTCCGCTCACTAAATTTTTAGCTCTTGCGCACTAAGATTTGCTGATCTTTTGGTTTTGAAGCTTCGGCCATGAAAACAGTTTTTTAGTGTTTCCGAAGATGTCTGAAGATAAGAAGGTCCCTGCTGAGATGAAGCTGAGTCTCGACGAAGAGAAGAACTTGGGGTTCCTTATAGCGATGGCGGAGACCAATACGGAAAAAATCACCAAGGAGATTCTGGAAGGTTTGTCTGAAGATACTGGTGACAGCGACAGTTATGATGTAGAAAGCGGTGGGGGAGAGTCCGAAGATCGACCATGGCGGCCAAGTCACTCAGTTTTCGGGAAAAGCACTATTAAGCAGAGTCATATTGACAATATGAGAGGGAGATATTTTCGAGATATATCTATTGTGAGGGCTGATGCTGGAGAAAAAACTTCTCCCACCCCCGAAGAAGATGAAGTTGTAATCTTCCGAAGCTTTCTCAAGGCTGGGCTTCGATTCCCCCTAAGCAGCTTTGTTGTCGAAGTCCTGAAGACATTTCAAGTCTACCTTCATCAAATTACCCCCGAAGCTATCATAAGAATGGGGATGTTTGTCTGGGCTGTGAAAAGCCAAGGTTTAGAACCAAATGCTAAAAGCTTTTGCAACATTCATGAGTTGTTATATGAGACGAAGCCCTGGGGGAAAGAACAATATCACAACAACTTTGGGTGTTACAGCTTCGGTGCCCGCTCCGGGTCAAGCCGCCCTGTGCCAACCTTTCGGAAGAGGTGGCCCGGAGCCTGGATGACAGAGTGGTTCTATGTAAAGAATGACTTGACAGCGCAGGAAGATGTTAAGAGTATCATTATGCGCCCCATCTGGCAACGCTTCGGACTCCGAAAGCCGAAGGTTGAAATGGATGAAGCAGCCGAAGAATGCCAAAGAGCCTTCGGCGTAATCTGCTCTTTTATTGGGACAAGGGACTTGGTCCAAGAGCATATTGCCTTCAGGGTGTGGCCACTTGCAGGAAAGTGGGAAATGCCGAAGGAGACCATCAAAGAGTCCGACGAAGGCGGACTGGTCAGACTGAAATACACATTCAAATACGGGGATAAGTTTGTTGAACCTGATGACGACTGGTTAAAAAGCATTGAAACATTAAGTGACGAACTGCTTGGGGTGTATTCGAAGGACGAGAACACTGCATTATCGGCAGCCTTCGGAGGCCGAAAGAAGAAAAGGCTCAACCGGGTATTTGATGCAATCGGGTTTGTCTACCCTGACTACCATTATCCGGTGCTGGGTCGCAAAAGAAAAAATACTTCTCCTGCAACAGAAGTTGCCACAAGTGCTTCTAGTGAGCCAGCGCCGCAAAGAAAAAAGATGAAGGTGCTCACCCACCGGGCACGTTTTATTGAGCCAGCCACAGTGCCTGAATTTATTGGTGAAGTCTCTTTGGCCACTGAAACTACAGAACCAGCTCCAGTGCCGAAGATAGAAGAAAAAACTGAAGCGCCTTCAGCAGAGAAGGCAGAAAAACCGAGGATTGAAGAACAAAAAATATTGGAAATCTTGAGTCCTTCAGCAAATGTTGAAACAATAAAAAATCAAAAGGGCCCATCGGTGACCCCAAAAAGAAAAAGAATGGTGAACGTGCTAGATGTCTTGGAGACAATTAAGTCTTCAAGCACAACTCCAAAGAAGACCGTTGAACTTGCTGAAGCGTCTACTGAAACTTCGAAGCAACAACTTGAAGCTGAAGCTGGGCCTTCAGAGCCCACCAAAGAACAATCTTTGGAAACCGAAAAAATAAAAATATCAGAACCAGTTTTGGTTGAAGAAATTGACACTACCGCCCCCGAAGCTCCTTCCAACATATGCGATTACATCGTGCGACATGCTTCGGGGAAGAAATTATCTGAAGAAGAGACTTATGAAGCCAATCACTATGCCAGAGAGTTAAAATATCTGAAGGGGGCAGTAGTGTTCAATGGGACAAATGAAGATGACTTCCTATACTACCTCCCTGATAACAAAGAATTAACTGTCTGCCGGGAGATGGCTAGAAGTATGGGGTTCCCGAAGCTCGAAGCTGGATTATGTGCTATGACGAAAGAGGATCTCGCGGACAGTCTTGCGTACAATAGCCTAAAGGTATGGGAATTGGGCGCTTGAAAATTTTTTAATTCGTAACTCATTCTTTTATTCTTATAGCAACTTTTTTACATATAGGGTTTAATCCTAAGCAACGCATTAAGAGCACAAAAGAGTGCCGAAGATGAGAGCTATGAAATTGCGTTCAACAACCTACGGTCAGAAGTTATTAAACTGAGAAACGAAGCTCTGGAAAAGGATAAAATTCTGCTTACATTGGTAGACAAGGTAAAAAAGGACGAAGCTGCCTCAAAGGTCCAGGCCGAAGCCCAAAAACGTGAGATTAAAGATCTTCAGAAACAGCTAGCTAGAGCTAAAGAGGAACGTGTGCTTGAAGAAACAAAACGAGAGCTTAGTGATCAGTTGGTCAATCATTTAGAGTTAAGTGTTAAGGAGCTTCGTGCATCCCAGAGGAAATGCTATGTTAAATCTATAGAATGCGTCAAAAAGATAAAATCCAGCTTCGCCAGCGTTGGCGCATTTTCTAGTGAAGAGAATTTCTCAAGAGGCAATCGTGAAGGTCCAATGGAATGGATCAGCCACGAAGCAGAGGCCTTCGAGGAAATCCTGAGTAGCCGCGGTGACATCTGCGCTTTTTCGGGCGCTAGAGGAGTTGCTACTGTTTTGGAGAGGAAGGTTGCGAGCATGTAAAATCCTTAGCTCAGTCCGAAGCTGCCTTGTCTTCTAAAGACATCAAAGACCCCTCGGCCGAAGCAAGCATGGTTGGCGGAAAATTCTTTACTGATATCTAGGACAACGGCGGCTGAGAAATGGCGCAAGAAATTATTCAAAAGAGTGAAAAAGGCATCCATGATGCTAGGAAAGTGACAGAAGTTGCCGAAAAAAGTATAGAGCCCGAAGGGCAAATAGGTATTAATTAGTCGTTCTTATTATGTTGTAATTTTTAATTTCAAACTTTGTTCGCGGTCTGTGATAGTAATGTAGACATATTCTCTTCCCTCAGAACCTGCTGGATCGTCTGCTGACCCTCACACGAAAGGGGATGACGAAATTAAACAAATGGCCGAAGCTATCATGGATAAAGTTGTTGAACAACTTCTAAATGAGGCTGCCAAAGTAGTACTAAGAGAAGACTAGATGTTATTAGAAAAAACACTTGAAATGTGATCTATGTAATATTTTGTACATTTGAATGTAATATACAAGTTTCTTTTCATTATTCAACTCTTTACGATGCATGAAACTTTACGTACGTACCATTTTTGAGCCTTCGGCGAAAAAACACCTTCCCTTCTTTTCATGCTTCGTGAAGAAAACATTCTCCTTTAATTCTATTCTGATGAAGCACGTCCACGCTTCGTGAAAATATTCTCCGAAGCTGTACAATTTCAATATTACTCTGATGAAGCACGTCCATGCTTCGTGAAGACATTCTCCGAAGCTGCATTCCAAAGATCAGCATTGTATTCCCTCGTGACTTTGCACGATTTTCACTTTCTCAAAGCGTCCTTTCGAAGGTTGATACTGTGTCCCCTTCTTTTGCTATGTGCAACATGATGTATGATGCTTATGCTATGCAAAATGATGTGATGATGCTATGTTATGTAGATGACATTTGTTCCGAAGATATACACATATCCCCGTAAAACACAAAATATCTCTGTATCAGCGCTGACTTTTCGCTGTAAGCTCTGCATTCCCTTAGGAACGTCTTTGGAGCTTCTTCGCCTTTTACTTAGGCGGTATCAGCGTTGACTTTTCGCTGTAAGCTCTGCATTCCCTTAGGAACGTCTTTGGAGCTTCTTCACCTTTTACTTAGGCGGTATCAGCGTTGACTTTTCGCTGTATGCTCTGCATTCCCTTAGGAACGACTTTGGAGCAGAAAACTTACACTGCGCTCCCTTTGGAACGGCTTTTTGTGACTTCAGCAACTTACTCTGCGTTCCTTAGAACGACTTTTTGTTGCTTCGAAGGATTTTTAATAATTCGAAGATCCTCCTTGTTATCGCAAATTTTTAAACTTCAGCAACTTAAGCCTGTGGAGAAAATAAGTTTTCCTTGTGACCAGCAATGAAACTATTACATGAAAACTGAAATGTTCTTTATTACACAGAAAATAGAACTAAATGGAAAAGACTGCTATCAAGGTAGGATATTTGTCAATAAATGTGCTTCGACTCTGGCACAGTGCTATTGACTGTGCGAGCTTCAGATTGTTCTCTGAGATCCCTTTGGTGTGGAACATATTGGCTCCCTTCCGGCTGTTGGCCTTGTTGCAGCGGTGGTGGAGGCGGGGGCTGCTGCCATGAAGCTTGAGGTTGACTCGCCGAAGCTACAGAAGCTGCAGGGTGGTTGCCCACGTATTCTGGGATGTAAGGCTGATGGTACGAAGCAGTATGCATGACCTGCTTCGGCTGAACTTGTTGCGCTGCAGCTTTGGCTATCTCCTTTTGCTTCTGGATGGTAACATGACACATCCTGGTGGTATGGCCCTTGTTTTCACCACAGAATAAGCAAAATACCCTCCTTGGTTGATCTCCAAATCTTCCGCCGAAGCCCCTGGCGCCTCTGCCTCTTGGAGCTGGTGGCCGGAAGAAATTTTGCTGTTGCCCCGAAGCCTGTGAGGAGCACTGCGGCCTGTTCTGCTGACTCCCCTTATCATCATTTTGAGTAGAGTTGTGGATGGACCTGACATGCCTCGGATAGAATCTTCCTCCGAAGCCCCTGGTCATTTCAGAAAATCTGAAAGCCTCCTCCCTTCTTTGGCGAAAATCATTGTCGGCACGAATGTACTCGTCCATCTTCTGGAGCAGTTTCTCCAAAGTCTGAGGAGGCTTCCTAGCAAAGTATTGAGCTGAAGGTCCAGGACGAAGCTCCTTGATCATGGCTTCGATGACAATTTCATTGGGCACCGTTGGTGTCTGCGCCCTCAAACGCAAGAACCTTCTGACATACGCCTGAAGGTATTCTTCATGATCCTGAGTGCACTGAAACAAGGCTTGAGCAGTGACCGGCTTCGTCTGAAACCCTTGAAAGCTGGTTAACAACATGTCCTTCAGCTTCTGCCATGAAGTGATCGTTCCTGGTCGAAGGGAGGAATACCAGGTCTGAGCAACACTCCTGACAGCCATAACAAAAGACTTTGCCATGACTGCAGCATTGCCACCATACGAAGATACTGTTGCTTCGTAGCTCATCAAAAACTGCTTCGGGTCTGAATGGCCATCGAACATGGGAAGCTGGGGCGGCTTGTAGGACGGAGGCCAAGGTGTAGCCTGCAGCTCAGCGGACAGGGAAGAAGCATCATCGAAAACAAAATTTCCATGATGGAAATTGTCATACCAGTCATCTTCGTTGAAGAAGCCCTCCTGATGAAGGTCTTTTTGTTGAGGCCTTCTGTTCTGCTCATCGTGAGTAAGATGGCGAACTTCTTCAGAAGCTTCGTCTATCTGCCTTTGCAGCTCAGCTAGCCTGGCCATCTTTTCCTTCTTCCTCTGCACCTGTTGATGAAGCATCTCCATATCCCTGATCTCTTGGTCTAGCTCATCCTCCTGAAGCGTCGGGCTGACGGCCTTCCTCTTCTGGCTTCGGGCCTCCCGAAGAGAGACTGTCTCCTGGTTAGGGTCCAGCGGTTGTAGGGCTGCAGCCCCAGTCGCTGAAGCTTTCTTCGGCGCCATAGCGAGGGTCTTTGACTTCCGAAGGTGTTCAAAAAAAACTCGAAGTGGAAGTGAGTTCACCGGAGGTGGGCGCCAATGTTGGTGACTTGTTCTCAAATGCTTCGGATTAAGAACAAGGCAACATAAAAAGTGTTAAGTGATAAGGTCCTTCGTCCTTTGAAACATTATTTCCCTTCGGGGTATAATGTGCTCCGGACGAAGGTTACAAATAATATATCTTCATAAGCACAATAAGCTATGACGAAGGACTTACACACGACATAAAAAATAATATAAACATTTAAATCTCATAATATCATTTCTATTTTATTATCGCATAACAATAGAAATGACTTTAGACTACAAGTGTACCTTCGGATTGCAGGGAGACAAAAGTACAAGGATGACGCAAAAGCAAATGCCAAGTCAGCGTGAACAGTACGGGAGTACTGTTCATCTATTTATAGGCGTGAGACGCAGCCCATGTAAAATTACATTCATGTCCAATACATTTGCTAATGACCTATGGGAGTCTGTCAAGGCCTAAGTAGTCTTTTCATCTTTAGGTCGGTTCCTCGTTCTGCTATCGCGACGAAGCTTTCCTGCGCATAGCTTCGGCTGCGCACCATCCTTCGTACAGCATGGTAACCAGCCCGTCCTTCATCTCAACCTCCTTTCGTCTGGCTTAAGCTTCGTCCTGTCCGTACTCCATGTTCATAATCTGAGTCCGAAAATACCTGTTCATATAATTCACTTGGAAAATATTGTCAAATCTTGTTTTTGAGGACCTTCGGAGGACGAAGGCCCCCAACATATACTCTATGCATATTTAATCTATTTGTTCTCTTGTATGGTGTACTGTTTGTTTCCTAATTCGAATGGATGGATGTATGTATGTTTGCGCTCGCATAGAGAACGATCCGGTTGAGCCCAAAGAACTCGCAGGAGAAGCCCCTGAGCAGCAGTCGGTTGGTGGAGGCAAGTGTCCCTTGACCTATCTTTGTCCTATACATTCTTTAATTCACCTCTCGTATTACACATTTATACCTAAGGATTGACTAGCTTTTGTTATCCATGTCCTTGTCACATATCTAGGTTGGATTATTATTGCTTAGTCTTATGCTATTGCTCAACTCTAATCAATGAACATGATGAGAATTATCAATGATACGCTGTTTTCCCTTCTTTTGTTATGATGTTATACTTGTGGTCTTCAAGGGGGCTCGAGCGGTTTCTCGAGTGCCTCTCCGTAAGGACCTATTCATTGGATGACCGCCCGGGAAAATAGTGCAACCATGAGGGTGGAATGGGGTGCCCTTAGCTGACTAATTAGAGGATCCGGGGTGTAGTTCGCTTAGCCGTCGTGCCGTTAATGGGGCTCGGTGTATGCGGCTCGCTCTGCCAAGCTTGGGTTCGCCCCCTTGGGGAGGAGTGCGGTGCATTTAGGAAACCTAACGGGCGGCTACAGCCTCAGGGAATCTTTGTAAAGGCTACGTAGTGATGCCCTGCTGGGCCACCTAGGCAATGGTCAATGGGGAGTAGCTCTCTCCGGGCAGAAAGGGAATCATGGCTTGTGGGTAAAGTGCACAACCTCTACAGAGTGTTTGAAAACTGATATATCAGCCGTCTTGCGGTTATGAGCGGCCAAGGGAGCTCTAGTGATTAGTGGTACTTGATGAGAGATGTTCGGTTTGCAGGCAGCAATGAGATTGATGGTTCTTGGTATTGGCTCTGGTAATGGTAAGTGGTACTCTTTCCGTTTGGAAAGGAGTACGTTTGGGTAATAACGTGGGTTAAATCTAAAACTTGGCTTTTTTCTACTAGTAATAATAATCTGACCAACTAAAAGCAACTGCTTGACTTACCCCCACATAAAGCTAGTCCACTACAGCCAGACAAGATACTTGCTGAGTATGTTGATGTGTACTCACCCTTGCTCTACACACCAAACCCCCCATCCCCAGGTTGTCAGCATTGCAACCACTGCTCAGGAGAAGATGAAGCCGTGGAAGGAGACTTCCAGGAGTTCAAAGACTACGACGAGTTCTAGGCGTGGGTTAGCGGTAACCCCCAGTCGGCTGCCTGTGAAGGACGCGTTTATCTACGTTTCGTTTTCACACTTTGATTATTGTAAAGACTACGTGGATGTCTCAGACATATGATGTAATCGACTATTATTTCCCTTTTTAATACTATTTGAGCACTATGTGATGATGTCCATGTTATGTAACTGCTATGTACGTGAATTGCTGATCCTGGCACGTACATGGTTCGCATTCGGTTTGCCTTCTAAAGCCGGGTGTGACAGACCGTGGGCCGCAATTTGTAGCCAAGTTTTGGGAAGCACTCCATAAATCCCTGGGTACCAAGTTGCTTCACAGTTCAGCCTACCATCCCCAAACCAGTGGGCAGACTAAGAGGGTAAATCAAATACTTGAAGATATGTTGCGAGCATGTGTTCTGGAATTCCCACAAAAAAGGGATGACTGCTTACCATTAGCAGAGTTCTCATAAAATAACAGCTATCAAGAGAGCATCAAAATGGCACCCTTTGAAGCCTTGTATGGACGACGGTGTCGTACTCCATTAAATTGGTCTGAACCAGGAGAGTGATGGTTTTTCAGGCCTGATATAGTAAAAGAAATAGAAGAGAAGGTTCAACGAATAATACATAATTTGAAAGAAGCCCAAGCTCGCCAAAAGAGTTATGCAGACAAGCGACTCAAACCCTTGTACTTTCAAGTTGAAGATTATGTCTACCTGAAAGTCTCACCAATGAAGGGTGAATCACGTTTCGGGGTAAAAGGGAAGCTTGCACCCCGGTACATTGGTCCTTTCCCTGTTCTTGAACAATGTGGACCAGTGGCATACCGACTCCAATTACCTAAAACATTGTCTGCAGTGCACAATGTGTTCCACGTATCTCAATTGAAGAAGTGTCTTCGGGTTCCAGATCGAACTGTTGAAGTGACGGATGTTGCCTTAGAACTAGACTTGACATATTTAGAACATCCTATTCAAGTCTTGGATCAAAAGGACAGAATTACTCGAAGGAGAACTCTCAAGTTTTATAAGATACAATGGAACCAACATACGGAAGACGAAGCTACTTGGGAAACTCATAACTTTTTAGAAAAGAATTTCCCAAGCTTTCTAGCTTCATGTAAATTGTGAGATATGTACACTCGTTGTAATAGAGGAATAAACCCCATACCACCCCTGCCTTGTACCAAAAATAAGGAAATAAAAATGTGACACGTTTCCTTTTCCATTACTTGCCCTAGGACTTTTAAATCTTGGGACGAGATTCTTTTATGGGGGGAAGGTTGTAACACCCCTGGTGTTACTGCCACTAAAATTTGAGCATAACATCATGAGCATTAGCATATCATGTGATTGTTACACTTAAAATGCATTCACTAGGCAAAAATTTTCAAACAAGTTGTATTGATGTGACTGGTCATGGGTGAAACCCTAGGGTAGGGTACTTAACCCTAAACTGAGCTTAGGGTGTCAATAAAGCCCAAATGAGTTAAATTCTCATAACTTATTAGAAATGGTCATAAGATATCAACTCTAATAGGATTTGATAGCATCCAAACTCTAGAAGTGCCAGAAACCCTAAAAAGGACCACTGAAAACCCTAAATAGAAACCCTAGGGGGTTATATGCAAATATTGCACACTTTTGGATCTAAGTGCAAAAACTAGGGAATTAGGGTACCTTGAGTCATATGGTTCACATATTTGAAGATTTGCAAAAGAAACATGAGATTTGGGCCTAATTGCAAAAAGGCCACCCTAGTGCTCATATGGCTAAGTTTGAAATTCAGTGCACAAGCCTGACTTTAGCGCTTTGTAGTTCTAAAAATATTAGGAGTTTGCCTAGGGTCAACACATCAAACTTAAAGAGCTACTGTAGGAGTGCAACTTTGCTTAAGTAACTAAGCTTTGATCACATACAAAGTTTGGAGAAAAATGAGCTTAAAGTTGTGCTGTCAGTTAGCTCTCAAACTGAATTTTGGACGTTAGTGACATTAACATAAGTTTAGTATCAATTTTGAGTAGCTTCTAGGAGGAATTCGACTAGGGATACTATAGCAAAATTGAAGATGGTTTATAGATCCATAACTTTGGTGCAGATGGGTGAGGAAGTTGCCACATAAAATTTGAAGAAAATTTGCCCCAGATTGTGCTCTGTCAGTTGTTCTGAAGATCAATCGCGATGGTATAGTAACAAGAATATCTCTGATACAGAGCACCTCACCGCCGGCACCGATCCGCGCTGTGATTCGCGCCATTCTCTGGTTAGGCACTCGGCGGGCATCTCTTCGCGACGATATTTGCGAATTGGGTAAGATCGCCGCGGTGGAGGGCAACTATTCCGGCCACCACGCGGCCACTGATCTTTGCGGCCGTGCCTGGTCACCGGTGTCGCTCCCCTCCATTCCTCCACGGCATCGTCGAATTGACCGAGTTATTGTCGCGGCAAGACGTGTCAAACTTCTAGAAAGGGGTCGCGCCCGACATCGCCGTTGATTGCCGGCAACATCCGGTGAATGTTATCACCATGTCTGTCACTGTAGCTCACCGGACATATAAATTCACCATGCCCTCACCCCCATCATCCAAATTTGACCGTGCACTGATCCTCACCTCTAAATTATGAAGCTAACGACTCACTAGGCATTCTGTTTCATCCCCCATCTTCGGAGATCATCGGATTTCCCTGTGTCTGGCCCTTTCCGCCGCCGTGAGGATCCATTTGTGGCCAGCTCTCCTTGGGTCAGTACTCACCCAATTGCCTCTTGTTTTAGCTTGCCTTTAGCCTCGTATTTCTAACAATGTCAGCCAATTGAACTTTACCTAAGCCCACACTCCAAAACACCCAGTCGTCCCATAGAACGCCGTCGCGGACACCCTCTTTGTTGACCCACTCTCCTATTCTTGTTTAGTCCAAATTCAAGCGTGTACATAGCCTCTGGTGAACCCGTGAAGCATCTCCGAGCTTCAATTTTAGCATCCATGCCATTAGTTGTTCAGAACGCGATCACCAGGGTCATTCCGCCGCCGTGACCATGGACAAGCTCCAATTAGGGTTGAATCCTTCAAATTAAGTGAGGGTTTTTGACCGGATAGGCTGGCACACAACATCTATGTACTTATTGCCTCTTGTTCGGGTCACCCTTGTCATAGAATTGCGGCTCCGGCCTGGTGCTCGATGTGGTTCCGCCATGGACCCAGCATGGTGAAGAAACAGAAAGGAGGGGGGGTTTCGCAAAGGTCAGTGAGACAGTAAATAGTAGCCAGGGTTTCTTCACCAATTATTTAAATAACCAAGGGTCTTCGTGCAAAAACTGACCGCACGGGCGTGGGCGCGCGTGCGTGGGCGCGATCGTCTGGTTGTGGTCCGGTTTGGGCTGGTTTCAACCCAATACTGTAGAGTCTTTCTCTTTTTCTTTTTCTGCCAGGACTAAAGAATTCCTAGAAAATTGTAGAAAAATGCTAAAAATGCAAGACCAATTTTGCTAGGTTCCTAATTTTCTATAGTATTTAATAAAAATAGTAGCATGATTTTTAGTCCAACTAAGAAATTATGGAGTATTTAAAATAGCCAAAGCTTATACCCCTAGAATTTTAGAAATTGATTAATAATTCCAAAAATCACTAAACTTATTGGATAAGCTTTAAGTGTTATTTAGAAGCCTTGGCTAAAGTTTGGTATGATTTGGACAATGTTTGATGCCTAAACCCCCAAACCCTAGCCTTCTAGTGGTGCCTGCCCTTTGAACTTCACTATTGACTCCAAAAACCCTAGATTCCTGGAGATCCGTGAAGGAAAATTGTATTCAAGACCTTAGATAATATATCTTATCTTTGCATCCACATAAGCATTTCATGGCCATTCATGATTATATATATGTGATATATAGAAAACAAAGAAGAAGTAGAAGTTGAAGAAGCAAGAACTACATTGCCACCTGAAGAACCTCCGGTCGGGAACTGCTTTTATTTTGACATCTGTGGAGCAGAGCCTGACTCGCCTATAAGACAATGCAAGCCCCGGCGCATTTGCCACCTCCTTGCTATTTTAAAATCTTTCTCAATTGCTTGATACATTAGGTGATAGGAGTTGTGTGCTAAACAAGTTGCTGCATTTCCTTCCTTGAGAATTTGATTCCCTTTCCTTGACCCCTTGTTTTATAAAAATGTTTTTCTTATGCTTAGCCTTGCTATAGAAAACAAAATGTTTTGTTTTGACAAAATATGATGCTTCAAGTGGGTGGGATGTTTTCAAAATAAAACTTGATGGTGAATCCATCATGGTCGTGATGGGTTCAACATCGGAAAAGATGTACCTCTGCCAGGTACCAAACTTTGGGTTGAAAATAATAAAGCTGAGACCAGGCGGGTGACTTGCACGAGAAAGAAGTCTCGATGTAGTGTCTCCGTCTGAGTCGATTAAGAACCTTGTCGATGTAGGCCTGCTGGCCGAGAACCCTTTAACTAGTCACATGCCTCATCATGGGTAAGCTTTGCCTCGGGCAGACTAATACCAGAATAAGGAGTAACACGCAATGGGAGTGGAGAGATGGCGAGAGTAGCGTGTACCCTCCGTGGCAAGTGGCTGAACGGTGGTGTATCTGTGCTCTTAGTTGGCGTGAACCTGATCTGGTCTTAAGAACCCCGGTGGTGAGTTGACATATGCAAGGGTTAAGTGCTACATATGTCGTGTGATTGGAGATCCTCAGCTGAGTATTAATCGATTCGGATCGCCGTTACTTCTCAGACATGAATACTTGGTCACTGACTTGCACATAGCGTTCGAGTGAATAAGAAGGGTTGATAAGAAATTGGCTAGCATAGGTCAAGTGCTTGAACTAGGGCAGAAAGAACTCTAGATGCAGGTAAATTTACTTAACCTGACAAGTAAAACTGGATTTTTAAGGATCCACTACTAGTAAGCATTTCTACAAACAGAGTCTTTGATTCTTGATAAGCCATACCTTGATTCCCAAAGGCCAGCATATCCTTGAGAGTCTTTTTATTTTGACGGGTAAGACTTGCGAAAGTACACTTCGTACTTAGGGCTTTGTCCCATGTTGTTTTAGGTGATGAAGCAGCAAATTTTTGTTGCTTTTGTTCCAAGGTGGTGCCTAAAAAAGAAAACCAAGACTGAAGCCTCGGGAGGAAGTGTCCTCCTTTAAGAAAAACTTTTTACTGTTTATCGGGAGGGGTTTTTGCCTCCCAAGATATGTAATAATATTACTCCAGCACTCTTATATTTTTACTAGTCTGTAATAATACTACTCTTTCTCTACTTTAATATAAAATAAAGTTATTGTAAATGCTTCCGCATACTCGTTCCTCCGATGTGTTGTAATATCTGTGTGATGGGTGAAACGCTCTTGGGCAAGGTAAAGATTATAGATACCGAACTTGTCAAGTGATCAGGTGCACCTAAAGGGTTGTCTAAGGTTCGATGGACAAGGACAACTGTAGGTGGGCCTAATAACTTGGGAGGTTCCGTCACACATGTTGCAGACACAAATAGGCACAAGCAAACAAACACACATGAATAAGAACATTACACCATATAAGAGAAAACATTATAATAACTTGCAATATAAAATAGAGCTCGCTTCTACGGTTACACGAGGAAAAGAAACGTCGAACTCGAAGTTACGGTCAAGAAGTTAACGGGTTTACGCTAAACAAATATTAACTATAGCGTTTAGTTCGACATGATTATATTAACCTACCTGTATTAAATGTAGATTAAAACTACTACTTAGTTTCGATTAATCTTCTATTCTAATAGTTGTCAGATTAAACAAGTAATTAATTAATTAACACGAACGATTATAAGCGACACAGTTTAATTACACGCACGGACAGTGCGCGACGTGCGTGAACGACGCATGACACGCGAAACAGCACGTGCGGCACGCGAAACAGCGCGAACAACACGCGAACAACACGACGGCGACGAGCGCCACACACAAGAATCGCTAACAAATATCGAGTTTATTATAAACGAGTATTAATTCAGAACATGCGAGTTGACATTAACCACATTACTCTGTATTTATAAAAACGCAAATAAAACTATCAATTAGTTTTATTTAAATTGCTATTCTAATAAATATTGGATGAACAAATAATTAACTAATTAATTAAAACATGCGCCTCAACAAAATGATGTTTCTAATACATAGTCAATGTTATTATAATGTTAACGCGACTCGAACATGACCAAACAGATTTATGGCACAAATTATATTTAATAAATAGAGTTCATTGATTATTTATGACATGGCACGTTCTTATTGGCTAGGGTCTAGCCACATGGAGGATTACACAGGAAAAAAATGTAGAAGATCCTTTACAACAAATGATCTATCGAAAACTGTCGGGGACCATAATTAGGGGTACCCTCAAGATGCCTAATTCTCAGCTGGTAACCCCCATCAGCATAAAGCTGCAGAGGCCTGATGGGTGCGATTAAGTCAGGGATCAGTCCATACGAGCGACTCGATCACGCCTCGCCCGAGCCTAGCCTCGGGCAAGGGCAGCCGACCCCGAGGTGTTTCCGTCTCGCCCGAGGCCCCCTTTTGACGGCGAACACATCTCCGGCTCGCCCGAGGCCTTGCCTTCGCTAAGAAGCGACCCTGACTAAATCGCCGCGCCGACCGACTGTCACACCCGGTTTTGGAAGGCAAACCAAGTGCGAACTATGTACGTGCCAGGATCAGAACTCACGTACACAGCGATTACATAAATGAACATCAATGCACATTGCTCGAATAATAACTTAAGAGAGTATTAACTTATTACATCACAGAGTCATAATCATCCACATAGTCATCAACTTAACAGTTAAATCAAAGTGCTAGCGAAACGCAGTAAAGATAAGGCCTTCACAGGCAGCTGACTGGGGGTTGCCGCCAACCCACACCTAGAATTCGTCGTAGTCGTAGAACTCCTAGAAGTCTCCTTCCACGGCTTCGCCTTCTCCTGAGCAGTGGTTGCAATGCGGACAACCTGGTGTTTTGTGGTAAAGCAAGGATGAGTACACATCAACGTACTCAGCAAATGTCCCGTTTGGCTGAAGTGGACTAGCTTTATGTGGGGTTAGGCTCAAGCAGTTGCTTTTAGTTGGTCAGGTATTTATCATTAGTAGAAGCCAGATTTTAGCATTAACCAATCCCATGAACCATTTCCTCATCGAGGAACAACATCATCATATTCGAACCAAAACCATAACATAATCCTTGTATCTCGAACCATCTGTATCTCTAATCAAAGAGGATCCCAAGGCTGCTCTTAACCGTGAGCACGGCTGATATATCAGTTTCACTACCCTCTGCAGAGGTCGCACACTTTACCCATGAGTCATGATGCCCTTTCTGCCCGGGGAGAGCTAATCCCCATTGACCACTACCTAGGTGGTCCGGCAGGGTATCACTACGTAGCTGTTACAAAGATTCCCTAGAGATCGTAGCCGCCCGTTAGGTTTCTCCAGTTTGATAAACACAGTACTCCTCCCCGCAGGAGAGTGACTAACAAAAGCAAAACGAAAGAACCTCGGCACTCAGCCTCGGAAGAGCAAGCACTGTGCCTGGACCCCATTGACGGCACAACGGCGAAGCAACTACACCTGTAGTTCCTCTAATTAATTAGCTAAGGGCATCCCATTTCACCCTCATGGTTGCACTGTTATCCCGGGTTGTCTCTCAACGAATAGGTCCTTACGGAGAGGTACTCAGGAAACAGCCTGAGCCCCCTAGAGTATCACAAGATCATCAATATCATCAGGATAACAGTATCGTAAATAGTCACATCATGTTCATTGATTAAGTTAAGGCAATAGCAGAATGCTAACCATAACAGCCCATAAGGTCATCAAGGATAAAGTAAAGTGTAAAGCTAGTCAATCCTTAGATTTCAAGTAAGTAATGTGGGGTAGTAAGTTATAAATGAATAGGACATAATGGGTCAGAGGACACTTGCCTTCACCAAACTGTTGATCAGGAACTTCCTCTGCAACTTCCTCGGGAAACACAGACTGCTCGTTGTCTACGTAAAGTAATCATTCACACTATGCACTTGGGAAACAACAAACAAAAATAATATACCAAACATATGCAGCAGAGAGATCACAAGTTCATAATAGAAAAGGGATAGGCACTCTGGTATTCCCTAGGTCTAGGGTAGAGGACTATACAAAATGATTCATTATCCACTAATCAGGTTTAAGTCAGTGGTGGGGTTAAATCATTACATGGTTTTAAGTCCATAAACTTAGGTGCTCCCACTTTTATTAAAGTCTTCTATCTTTTATTTATCTCAAATAGGGGTTCCAATAACCTTAATCTTATCCTAATGATCAACTATTAATTGGGACATAAAAACAGCAGGGAAACATTGGTTAAATAGGTAGACAAAAATACTATGAGCATTTTGCAATTTGAAGCACCTAATTTGGAGTTCAAATGACAAAGTTATGAATTTTACAAGTTTAGGGATTAAAAATATACCCTAAATACTTATTTTGAATTAAATAAAAGGTCTGAGGACCTAACTGCGAGAATCCAGGGACGGCGGGTTAATTTTCAGGAAGCCGGGGGTCTCTTTAAGAAAACACGCGGGCGAAGGGGTATCGGGCTCCTACGGCCGTCGGATCTCAGATTAACGCGTAGGATTAGATCCGCGGGCGGGCGCGCGAGCGCGCGGCAGCCTGAGCGGCTGACAGGCGGGGCCGGGCGGGCAGCGCGGGGCGGACGGCTGACAGGCGGGGCCGGGCGAGCAGCGCAGGCGTGGGCGGGCTGACAGGCGGGGCCGGGCGATCTGGGATGGACGGCGGGGATCGGGTGGCCGGCCTTGGCCTCTCCTACGGCTAGCAGAGGCGGCGGCGCTCGTCCCCGCGGCGGAGAACTCGCCGGAGACGAGGGGCGCGGGGGCCCTGCGAGTCTTTGGGGCGACCTGGACGGCCGGGGAGGTTAGGGAGGGCGCGGGGAGTCTTCTGGTGGGGACTAGGTCGGGGCAGGGGCACCGGAGGGGGGCGGTCCACAGCGAAGCGGCTCGGCGGCGGTGCTATGGGACTCCGGCGAGCAATTAAGCGCAGTAGAGAGCAATAGAGAGGAAGGGAGAGGGCAGGGGAGGTCCCTTACCTCAAGACGGACTCCGGGGACTCCTCGGTGGCGGCAATGGCGCGACGACGGCCCGGGTCGGCGGTGGCGGACCTCCGCGGCTGCACGGAGGACGGCGGGTGAGCGCGGGCAGAGGGAAATAGGGAGGGGAAGGGGAAATTGGAGCGCGTCCCGGGTTGCGGACGTCGGGGCGGAGCTCACCGTGGCTGAGGGCACGGCGGAGCTCCAACGGCGACGGGGAAACGAGCTCGGGACGGCGGCGGTTCGTGGCGACGGTGCTCTGGCGTGCGCGCAGCGAGGGGGAGGTGAGAGAGAGGCCTGCAGGTGCGCAAATGAGGGAGGGGGAGAGGGCGAGTGGGGTCCTGGGCTCAAGTGGCCGGGGGCGGGGCGGTTGCGAGCTCCACGCGCGACGTGGGCGCGGAGACCGCGGCAACGCGCAGCGCGGGCGGCGGTTACGCGGGGAAGACGGGGCTGACAGGCCGGGCCCGCGAGCAGAGAGAGAGGGAGGCGGGCGCGGAGACGGCGGCCGCGCTGACGGGCGGGCCCGCCAGGGCAGAGAGAGGGGGGGGGAGAGGCGCGCGCGCGGGGTTGGGCCGGCTGGGCCGAAAGGCCGAGGGGGCGGCAGGGTTGGGCTTCTTTCCCTTTTTCTTTTATTCTGGTATTTGTTTTCTCTTTTCTTTTTATTTTCTCTATTTGATTCAAATTCAAATAAGCCACAAATTCAAATTAGTCTTTCTAAGAATTATGCACCAAACAAAAGTGAAATCTAGGGTTCAACATGATGCAACAATTCATACTCCCTTGGAGTTTGAGAGAATAGACTATAGTTACAAATAAAATAACCACTTTTCTCCTATAGAAATGAGAAAGAGAAGATTGGGGAAGGATGAGAAAAGGGAAGTAACACCTGAATTTGTGAATATGAGCAAAGAAATTTTATACCCCCAAATTCAGGGTGTTACAAACCTATCCCCCTTAAAAGAATCTCGCCCCGAGATTCAGGGTTGGTCAGCAAAGAGTTCAGGGTATTTGGCCTTCAGATCATCTTCTCGTTCCCAGGTTGCTTCTTCCTCCGGGTGGTGACCCCATCTGACTTTGCACATTCTGATGGTGTTCCTCCGGGTGACTCTGTCTGCAAACTCCAGAATCTGCGTTGGCTTCTCTATGTATGTCATATCCTCCTGGACTTCCAAACCCTCCACTGGCAACTGTTCTTCTGGTACTCGCAGACACTTCTTCAATTGCGACACGTGGAACACATTGTGCACTGCCGACAAACTTTCTGGTAGGTTGAGTTGGTAAGCCACTTCTCCACGCTTTGCTTGAATCTGATATGGTCCAACGTACCGGGGTGCTAACTTGCCTTTAACTCCGAACCTTCTGACTCCCCTGATAGGTGACACCTTCAGATAGACGAAATCCCCCACTTCGAAACTCAGTTCTCTTCTCCTTCGGTCCGCATAGCTTCGCTGTCTTGACTGGGCTATCTTCAGGTTCTCCCGAACCATTTTGATATTCTCTTCGGCTTCAAGCAGGATGTCGGGGCCAAACACCTGTCTCTCTCTAGGCTGGTCCCAATGCAGCGGAGTCCTACAACTCCGCCCATAGAGTGCCTGAAACGGCGACATCTTCAAGCTGGCCTGGTAACTATTGTTATAGGAGAATTCTGCATAAGGTAACCTTTTGTCCCATCCTGACTTGTCTTACAACGCACAGGCTCTCAGCATATCTTCTAGGATCTGATTAGTTCTTTCAGTCTGACCGTCTGTCTGCGGGTGATAAGCCGAGCTGAAGTTCAAATGGGTGCCCAAAGCTTCTTGTAGCTACTGCCAAAAATGAGAGGTGAACTGCGTTCCTCGATCTGACACTATCTTCTTCGGCACACCATGAAGGCAGACTATCCGTGACATGTATAACTCAGCTAACGTTGCTCCGGTGTATGTGGTCTTCACAGGTATGAAATGGGCCACCTTTGTTAAGCGGTCCACAACCACCCAGATGGAATCATAGCCGGCCCGGGTACGAGGTAAGCCAACTATAAAATCCATCCTGATCTCATCCCACTTCCACTGAGGAATCCGCAATGGCTGCAACAATCCGGCGGGCCTTTGATGCTCTGCTTTGGTCCTTTGACAGCTATCACAGATGGCGACATATTCTGCGATTTCTCTTTTCATGCCATACCACCAAAACCTCCTCTTTAAATCCTGGTACATCTTTTCACTTCCCGGGTGTATGGAGTAGGCTGTCTCGTGAGCTTCCTTTAGGATCAGCTCTCGAATAGGTTTGAGGTCGGGGACACACAATCGGTCCTTGAACCATATTACCCCCTCTTCATCCTCTCGAAAGTCTTTGCCTCTTCCTTCTAAGATTAGCTGCCGGATCTTGTTGATGCTTTCATCATCCTTCTGCCCTTCTTTGATCTCCCGCTCTAGGGTGGGCTCTAATTCCACTGTTACTCCTTGCGTACTGTTCAGGAAACCGAGACTCAGTCTGTCGAACTCCTTGGCTAACTCATATGGCATTGGGTACGTGGCCATCATATTGACTTGACTCTTCCTGCTCAGGGCATCTGCAACCACATTGGCTTTGCCTGGATGGTAATGTATCTCCAACTCATAGTCCTTGATCAATTCCAACCATCTTCGTTGTCTCATGTTTAACTCTGACTGGGTGAATATGTACTTCAGACTTTTATGATCTGTGTAAATGTCGCACTTCTGCCCATACAGGTAATGTCTCCAGGTCTTCAAAGCATGAACTACTGTTGCCAACTCCAGGTCATGTGTGGGATAATTTTTCTCATGGATCTTCAGCTGTCGAGATGAATATGCTACAACTCTTCCTTCTTGCATTAGCACACATCCCAATCCGGTGTAAGAAGCATCGCAATACACTGAGAATGGCTTGTGAACATCAGGCAGGACTAACACCGGAGCTGTAGTCAATCTATTTTTCAGTTCTTCAAATGCTTCCTGACACTTTTGGGTCCACTTGAACTCAACTTTCTTCGCTAGTAACGCTGTCATTGGTCTAGCAATCTTTGAGAAGCCTTCGATGAAACGCCTGTAATACCCAGCCATTCCAATGAAACTCTTGATCCCACGAACATCCTTTGGTGCTTTCCAGTTCAGGATATCTGCCACTTTCTTTGGATCCACTGCCAACCCATCTTGATTTATGATGTGACCCAGAAATAAGACTTCATGAATCCAGAACTCGCATTTGCCCAGCTTGGCATACAACTGATGCTCTCGAAGTCTTTGCAATACCATCTTCAAATGCTCTACATGATCTTCCTCACTTTGAGAGTATATAAGAATATCATCGATAAACACTACCACAAACTTGTCCAGATAATCCATGAACACACTGTTCATCAGGTACATAAAGAAGGCTGGCGCATTTGTCAAACCGAAGGACATAACTGTGAATTCATATAACCCGTACTTGGTGATGAATGTCGTCTTCGGTATGTCCGAGGGTCGGATTCTAAGTTGATGGTAACCTGATCTCAGATCTATCTTCGAGAATACGCTGGCACCTCTGAGCTGGTCGAACAAATCTTCTATCCTTGGCAGGGGGTACTTGTTTTTGACAGTGACTTCATTCAAGGCTCTGTAGTCTATGCACATCCTTTTGGTACCATCTTTCTTCTCTACAAACAACACTGGAGCGGCCCAAGGCGAGGTACTTGGTCTGATGTAACCCTTCTCTAACATCTCATCTATCTGCTTCTTGAGTTCCACCAATTGTGGTCCAGACACTCGATAGGCTCTTTTGGAAATGGGGGCGGTACCAGGGATAAGCTCTATGGCAAATTCGACTTTTCTCTCGGGTGGCATGCCCGTTAGCTCCTCGGGAAATACGTCCGGAAAGTCCGACACAACCTTGATAGCCTCGAGCGGGTTGGGCTCCCTACTATCAACTGAAATCTGGTGACAGACACCCTCCGCTGATTTAGGCATCCTTAGCTCGGCCACTACCTCTTCTCCTGACGGGGACTTCAATGTTACGGTCCTCTTGTCACAGCTAACATTCGCTTCATACTTCATTAACCAATTCATCCCTAGGATGACATCTATCCCAGGGGTGTCTATTACTATTAAGTCACTGGGGAATCCTATCCCCCTTATTTCCACCCTTATATTTGAGCATATTTTATCTGTTTGCACCTTGCCACCAACCGAATTAATCCTCATGGGCGGCATCATTGCCTCTACTGAGATGTTATGCAATTCTACCTAGGTTGCAGTGACAAAAGAATGAGTTGCACCAGTATCAAATAGCACTTTCGTGGGATGAGATTCGACTGAGAACATACCTACTGCCACATCTGGTGCATCCTGGATCGCTTCGGCCTCCAAGTGGTTCACCTTTCCACGGTTGTACGCTTGGTTACGATTGCCTGCTGTCGGCTGCAGTACACCTTGCCTTGTTGGAGCATTGGGGTTGGTCTGCTGCTGTGCCCCTTCTTCGGGCACTGCATCGCCCAGTGGCCTTGTTCTCCACAGTGGAAACATCCTCTGCCTCCTCCTTGTGCTGGGGCTGCTTGGTTGCTCTGATTTGCTGCTGGGGCAGGAAGGCGAGGTGCCTGGTTGTTCTGCTTCTGATACTGATTACCTCCCTGCTGGCTGTGCTGACGATACTGCTGCTGCTGCTGCTGTGGGTACTGCCTCTGAAACTGCTGCTGATGCGGACGCTGGTTCTAGTTCTGATATCCTTGTGGGTGACCAGGCCTGCCTTGCTGAGATGAACTGCCTGAGAAACGTGCACGGCTGATGCCTCCGGTCTGGGGTCCACTCATCTTGCGCTTCCGATCTTCCATATCCTTACGCTTCTTCTCAGTCATAACTGCCCTATCGATCAGGTGCTGGAAGGTGGGGAAGGTGTGATTCATCAGCTGGTAATGCAGGGGATCCACTAAACCCCTCATGAACCTGTACTGCCTTTTAGCATCAGTGTTGACATCCTCAGGTGCATAACGAGATAGCTGCAGAAACTTGTCTCTGTATTCACTAACAGACAGGGGTCCCTGCTTCAGAGCCAGAAACTCCTCCTTCTTCACGATCATCAGTCCCTCCGGCACATGGTACCTGCGGAAACTCTCGCTGAATTCTTCCCAGGTGATGGCTTCGGGGTTAGCATGTGTGGCGAGGTAGGACTCCCACCAGGACTGGGCTGCTCCCCTTAGCTGACGGGGACCATACAGAACCTTCTCCCTGTCGTTACATTGAGCGGTGCGCAGTTCTCTTTCCACTGCGCGCAGCCAGTCTTCTGCATCCATGGGGTCGGCAGAATGGGCGAAGGTAGGAGGGTGCCCTCTCATGAACTCACCACGCTTATCTCGTGGCATCTGGGGCATCTGCACTTGCAATTGGGGTTGGGGTTGCTGTTGAGCCTGCTGCATGGCTGCCAGAGTCTGCCCAATGGCCTGCACTGCCTGAGTCTGCATCAAGAACATCTGCTCCACTGACATCGGGGGTGGCGGGGGAGGCTGCCTCTGTTGTTCCTCCTGCTGGTCATGCTGCTCTTGCTGAGCACGCCGGTTGCATCGGCGCCTGTTGTCAGACATCTGTGGAAGACATTCATACATCAGCATTGATCTTACAACCCTCCAGCATAAGAAAAGAGAATACAGAATTCTTCATGACACTGAGTGAACAAAGAGCTTCACTGATCCTCATTACGATTCAACACAGCTTCTCAGATAAGAAGGAAAGTAGAAGTAAATGGCTTCCCAACTAAATAACTGACTTTATTAACATTATAGCTAGGCCAAACTGCAGGAGAAACCCACAGGTTGGCAACAGTCATTACAAAGATTCAAATCCAACACAAGTTCATCATAACAAGCATGCAAGCAACTGATAAGCAAACTAAGCTAATTGGAAGCAACTGATAAGCAAACTAAACTAACTATCTAAGACTGAGACATCTGACTTAAGAATTATTACAAACTTCGACGCTAACGATCTAAGGATCCAGATCTATCCTGGTCTTACAGGCAGGGGAACCATAAGTGTGGTGACCACGTGGCGGCGAGCGGTAAGGGTGCTGAGTCCCAACAGGAGCGGGAGAACCACCCTCCTGGTGATGGCGCTCTGCCAGCTCAGCACGCAACTCCGCAATCTCCGTTCGAGCCCTGCTCAGCTCGTCCAGAGAGTGATCCAGCTCAGTGTTAAGCACTGCGACTAGGTTGACTGTGCTGCTCAACCTAGGGTTAGCCTCACCAACAGGTGAGACAACCACACTCTCTGTGCTGCCCGTAGGGCGGCGGGGGTAGTACCGAAGGTTAAGACCGTCGGCCACCCCACCGAACAAAGAACAGTACTGGGAGAGTGCACGTCGTGCTGCATCCTGCATAGCCGCCTCTGCAGTGTCCCTCTCGGAGATGGAATAGTGCTCCGAAACGGCCTCCGCACCCCGGAGGTCGTCCTCCGGACGGCGAACTAGGCAGGTAGCCTCCCAGCGGTCCGGGTACCTCCCGCGACTGTGCTGGTAGACTACACAACGATACTCGATCGACCAGGTATGCCGGTCAAAAGCCTGGCGCAGCAAGGTGTCGAGTGCGTCGTGGAAGTGACAACCGCGAGCGGCGTCACGGGTGATGGGTCGGGCGACCCATCCTTCCGCCTCCTGCGGCTCAGAAGACTCCGTGCTGTGGTCTGAGTCGTCGTCGTCGGGGTCTCCTCCAGGACTTCCTCCGGTAGCTCCTCCAACAGCCGAGGCGTCCCGCGGTGGTGCAGGGGGCGCCTCCAGCTGGGCAACAGAGGAACGGGGCCTCACGGACTCCACCTCCTGCTGGGGTGGGGAGGAAGAGCCCTGCTGCTCTCTATGCTGGCGCCGGCGTTCTTGCTCCTCACGCAGGCGGTGGTGCAGTCTCTCCAGGTGACTCGACTGACCGGACACGGTGCGGTGCAAAGGACGCTCCGCAAGTCGAGACGGCAGGAAAGGAATCACCGACTTACGTGCAGTGTGTCTAAGACGAGCCATCTACAAAAGACATCGTAAGCATAAGAGTAAGAGCAGAACTAATATGACAAGTGAATAAACCATAGACAGAATAAGATAAAAATTTTAACAAGGTATAATATAGTATATATATATGTAGTAAAACATAGGGTTGGTCGAGGTGACCGACTTTTGAAGTAACATCAGAGGTCAAGGTGAGGGGGGGGGGAATGTCAATAGTCCTTAGTACGACCAGTGCTACTCTAGGTCAGCGGTCCTACAGTCAGCACGGCTTTGATACCACTTATGTCACAAACGGTTTTGGAAGGCAAACCAAGTGCGAACTATGTACGTGCCAGGATCAGAACTCACGTACACAGCGATTACATAAATGAACATCAATGCACATTGCTCGAATAATAACTTAAGAGAGTATTAACTTATTACATCACAGAGTCATAATCATCCACATAGTCATCAACTTAACAGTTAAATCAAAGTGCTAGCGAAACGCAGTAAAGATAAGGCCTTCACAGGCAGCTGACTGGGGGTTGCCGCCAACCCACACCTAGAATTCGTCGTAGTCTTGGAACTCCTGGAAGTCTCCTTCCACGGCTTCGACTTCTCCTGAGCAGTGGTTGCAATGCGGACAACCTGGTGTTTTGTGGTAAAGCAAGGATGAGTACACATCAACGTACTCAGCAAATGTCCCGTTTGGCTGAAGTGGACTAGCTTTATGTGGGGTTAGGCTCAAGCAGTTGCTTTTAGTTGGTCAGGTATTTATCATTAGTAGAAGCCAGATTTTAGCATTAACCAATCCCATGAACCATTTCCTCATCGAGGAACAACATCATCATATTCGAACCAAAACCATAACATAATCCTTGTATCTCGAACCATCTGTATCTCTAATCAAAGAGGATCCCAAGGCTGCTCTTAACCGTGAGCACGGCTGATATATCAGTTTCACTACCCTCTGCAGAGGTCGCACACTTTACCCATGAGTCATGATGCCCTTTCTGCCCGGGGAGAGCTAATCCCCATTGACCACTACCTAGGTGGTCCGGCAGGGTATCACTACGTAGCTGTTACAAAGATTCCCTAGAGATCGTAGCCGCCCGTTAGGTTTCTCCAGTTTGATAAACACAGTACTCCTCCCCGCAGGAGAGTGACTAACAAAAGCAAAACAAAAGAACCTCGGCACTCAGCCTCGGCAGAGCAAGCACAACGACGAAGCAACTACACCTCTAGTTCCTCTAATTAATTAGCTAAGGGCATCCCATTTCACCCTCATGGTTGCACTGTTATCCCGGGTTGTCTCTCAACGAACAGGTCCTTACGGAGAGGTACTCAGGAACAGCCTGAGCCCCCTAGAGTATCACAAGATCATCAATATCATCAGGATAACAGTATCGTAAATAGTCACATCATGTTCATTGATTAAGTTAAGGCAATAGCAGAATGCTAACCATAACAGCCCATAAGGTCATCAAGGATAAAGTAAAGTGTAAAGCTAGTCAATCCTTAGATTTCAAGTAAGTAATGCGGGGTAGTAAGTTATAAATGAATAGGACATAATGGGTCAGAGGACACTTGCCTTCACCAAACTGTTGATCAGGAACTTCCTCTGCAACTTCCTCGGGAAACAGAGACTGCTCGTTGTCTTCGTAAAGTAATCATTCACACTATGCACTTGGGAAACAACAAACAAAAATAATATACCAAACATATGCAGCAGAGAGATCACAAGTTCATAATAGAAAAGGGATAGGCACTCTGGTATTCCCTAGGTCTAGGGTAGAGGACTATACAAAATGATTCATTATCCACTAATCAGGTTTAAGTCAGTGGTGGGGTTAAATCATTACATGGTTTTAAGTCCATAAACTTAGGTGCTCCCACTTTTATTAAAGTCTTCTATCTTTTATTTATCTCAAATAGGGGTTCCAATAACCTTAATCTTATCCTAATGATCAACTATTAATTGGGACATAAAAACAGCAGGGAAACATTGGTTAAATAGGTAGACAAAAATACTATGAGCATTTTGCAATTTGAAGCACCTAATTTGGAGTTCATATGACAAAGTTATGAATTTTACAAGTTTAGGGATTAAAAATATACCCTAAATACTTATTTTGAATTAAATAAAAGGTCCGAGTACCTAACTGCGAGAATCCAGGGACGGCGGGTTAATTTTCAGGAAGCCGGGGGTCTCTTTAAGAAAACGCGCGGGCGAAGGGGTATCGGGCTCCTACGGCCGTCGGATCTCAGATTAACGCGCAGGATTAGTTCCGCGGGCGGGCGCGCGAGCGCGCGGCAGCCTGAGCGGCTGACAGGCGGGGCCGGGCGGGCAGCGCAGGGCGGACGGCTGACAGGCGGGGCCGGGCGAGCAGCGCGGGCGCGGGCGGGCTGACAGGCGGGGCCGGGCGATCTGGGATGGACGGTGGGGATCGGGTGGTCGGCCTTGGCCTCTCCTACGGCTAGCAGAGGCGGCGGCGCTCGTCCCCGCGGCGGAGAACTCGCCGGAGACGAGGGGCGCGGGGGCCCTGCGAGTCTTTGGGGCGACCTGGATGGCCGGGGAGGTTAGAGAGGGCGCGGGGAGTCTTCTGGTGGGGACTAGGTCAGGGCAGGGGCACCGGAGGGGGGCGGTCCACGGCGAAGCGGCTCGGCGGCGGTGCTATGGGACTCCGGCGAGCAATTAAGCGCAGTAGAGAGCAATAGAGAGGAAGGGAGAGGGCAGGGGAGGTCCCTTACCTCAAGACGGACTCCGGGGACTCCTCGGTGGCGGCAATGGCGCGACGACGGCCCGGGTCGGCGGTGGCGGACCTCCGCGGCTGCACGGAGGACGGCGGGTGAGCGCGGGCAGAGGGAAATAGGGAGGGGAAGGGGAAATTGGAGCGCGTCCCGGGTTGCGGACGTCGGGGCGGAGCTCACCGTGGCTGAGGGCACGGCGGAGCTCCAACGGCGACGGGGAAACGAGCTCGGGACGGCGGCGGTTCGTGGCGACGGCGCTCTGGCGTGCGCGCAGCGAGGGGGAGGTGAGAGAGAGGCCTGCAGGTGCGCAAATGAGGGAGGGGGAGAGGGCGAGTGGGGTCCTGGGCTCAAGTGGCCGGGGGCGGGGCGGTTGCGAGCTCCACGCGCGACGTGGGCGCGGAGACCGCGGCAACGCGCAGCGCGGGCGGCGGTTACGCGGGGAAGACGGGGCTGACAGGCCGGGCCCGCGAGCAGAGAGAGAGGGAGGCGGGCGCGGAGACGGCGGCCGCGCTGACGGGCGGGCCCGCCAGGGCAGAGAGAGCGGGGGGGGAGAGGCGCGCGCGCGGGGTTGGGCCGGCTGGGCCGAAAGGCCGAAAGGCCGAGGGGGCGGCAGGTTTGGGCTTCTTTCCCTTTTTCTTTTATTCTGGTATTTGTTTTCTCTTTTCTTTTTATTTTCTCTATTTGATTCAAATTCAAATAAGCCACAAATTCAAATTAGACTTTCTAAGAATTATGCACCAAACAAAAGTGAAATCTAGGGTTCAACATGATGCAACAATTCATACTCCCTTGGAGTTTGAGCTAATAGACTATAGTTACAAATAAAATAACCACTTTTATCCTATAGAAATGAGAAAGAGAAGATTGGGGAAGGATGAGAAAAGGGAAGTAATACCTGAATTTGTGAATATGAGCAAAGAAATTTTATACCCCCAAATTCAGGGTGTTACACCGACCGAGTCGCAGGAGCATTTAACGCAAAGGCAGCCTGACACCTTTATCCTGACGCGCGCCCCCCGGCAGAGCCGAAGTGACCGCCGTCACTTCGCCGCCCCAGTGACCAGTCTGACAGAAGGACAGCGCCGCCTGCGCCATTCCGACTGCAGTGCCACCTGACAGAGTGAGACTGACAGGCAGTCAGGCCTTGCCAAAGGCACCATAGGAAGCTCCGCCCGACCCAGGGCTCGGACTCGGGCTGAGGCCCCGGAAGACGGCGAACTCCGCTCCGCCCGACCCAGGGCTCGGACTCGGGCTAAGGCCCCGGAAGACGGCGAACTCCGCTCCGCCCGACCCAGGGCTCGGACTCGGGCTAAGGCCCCGGAAGACGGCGAACTCCGCTCCGCCCGACCCAGGGCTCGGACTCGGGCTAAGGCCCCGGAAGACGGCGAACTCCGCTCCGCCCGACCCAGGGCTCGGACTCAGGCTAAGGCCCTAGAAGACGACGGACTCCGCTTCGCCCGACCCCAGGGGTCGGACTCCGCCCTGGCCTCTGCCGAACGACCTCCGCCTCGCCCGACCCAGGAGCTCGGGCTCGGCCTCGGCCATGGAAGACAGACTCGACCTCAGCTTCGTAGGAGCCTCCATGTCGCCCGACCTAGGGCACAAGTCCGCCACGTCAACAGGAAGCGCCATCATTACCCTACCCCGAGCCGACTCGGGCCACAGAGAACAAGACCGGCGTCCCATCTGGCTAGCTCCGCCAGATAGGCAATGAGGGCGCCCCGCTAGCCCCGTGACGACGGCGGCTCTCAGCTCCCTTACGGAAGCAGGGGGACATCAGCAAGGACCCGACCGCTCCGACAGCTGTCCCTCCGCCAGGCTCCGTTGCTCCTCCGACAGCCACGACAGCACACCAGCTGGGTGCCAAGATCTCTCCGGCTGCCACCTTGGCATGTACTTAGGGCGCTAGCTCTCCCCCGCTAGACACGTAGCACTCTGCTACACCCCCATTGTACACCTGGATCCTCTCCTTACGCCTATAAAAGGAAGGACCAGGGCCTTCTTAGAGAAGGTTGGCCGCGCGGGGACGAGGACGGGGCAGGCGCTCTCTTGGGGCCGCTCGCTTCCCTCACCCGCGTGGACGCTTGTAACCCCCTACTGCAAGCGCACCCGACCTGGGCGCGGGACGAACACGAAGGCCGCGGGATTCCCACCTCTCTCACGACTCGTCTCCGGCCACCTCGCTTTCCCCCCTTCGCGCTCGCCCACGCGCTCGACCCATCTGGGCTGGGGCACGCGGCACACTCACTCGTCGGCTTAGGGACCCCCCAGTCTCGAAACGCCGACAGTTGGCGCGCCAGGTAGGGGCTTGCTGCGTGTTGACGAGCAGTTTCCCGTCAAGCTCCAGATGGGCAGTCTCCAACGACCTCTCCAACCCGGGACGGTGCTCCGTTTCGGGAGTCTCGAGTTCATGTCTCTCGACGGCAGCTACGACATGATACTCCTTCCACCACCGCGCGACGACGACAATGGCGGCCGACAGCCCGCCCGCCGGCGGCGGAATCGACGACGTCTTCCCCGCGTGGTGGGAGAACAACATTCGAGCTCGCCCCGTCCTCTCCCCCGCCATCGGAGGAGGAGGCGGGGCAACCAAGGCCGAGCGGGAGGCCGCGCTCCGTCGACTGTCGAGCGAATCGACGTCCCCAACGCCCCAACGGAGGGCGCGTCGGGCGTCGACCTCGCGTTTGAGACGAAGGCGAGCGTCGTCCCCCCGCGACACGCCAATCCCGAGCAAGTGGACGACGCCAGCACGCTCACGGAGGGCCTGCAGGACGTCACCCTTGTACCCAAGACGACGGCGCAATCAGTCCCCGACGTGACTATGTCGCTCCTCGTCGACCAAAAGGTACTGACTGATTCCCATCCTACGTCATTTCGACTCGGCCTCAACCCGCCTAGCGACCTCGCTTTGGCGGGCGCTCACGTTGAGGCGAGTGCAACCCCTCTGGGGTTTCGTATGCCGTCACCCTAGGACCGATTGACGGACGTCTCGACCTACGGGCCCACTGGGTCCGAGGAAGATGACGATCCCAGCGTCTGTTGGGATTTCTCTGGATTTGGCAACCCCGGTGCCATGCGGGACTTTATGACCGCATGTGACTACTGCCTCTCCGACTGTTCCGACAGCAGCGGCAGCCTTGACGACAAGGACTGCGGCCCGAGCCGCGAATGTTTCCACGTCGAGCTAGGGGATCCCTCCGAAGGCAACCATCTCGGCATGCTGGAGGGCGGCGATCTCCCTAGGCCGGTGCCTCGCGCCGACATCCCGCGGGAGCTAGCTGTGGTCCCCGTTCTGGCGGGGGGTCACGACCCACAGCTCGAGCAAGTCCGCGGGGCGCAGGCCAGGCTCGATGAGGGAGCAGGAGCGCTCGAGTCGATCCACTGGGACGTCGGGCAGGTATGGGCGGGCCAACCCCCGACCGGAGAAATACGTCACCTGCCCCAGGGTTTCTAGCACCGCGTCGCCAACGATGTCAGGGACAGGCCGCCACCCGCATCCAGCGGGGTCGGTCAGAACCTGGCAGCCGCAGCGATGCTCCTCCGCGCGATGCCGGAGCCATCAACCACCGAGGGTCGGCGAATCTAGGGAGAGCTCAAGAATCTCCTGGAAGGCGCTGCGGCCCGGCGGGCCGAGAGCTCTGCCTCCCGAAGGCAGGGGTACCCCTCGGAACCTCATGCCGCGACTTCCCGATTCATGCGAGAAGCCTCGGTCTACACCGGGCGCACGCGCAACACCGCGCCTGCGGCCCCGGGCCACCTCGGCAACGAGCACCATCGTCGCGACCGTCGGGCCCACCTTGACGAAAGGGTGCGCCGAGGCTACCACCCCAGGCGTGGGGGGCGCTACGACAGCGGGGAGGATCGGAGTCCCTCGCCCGAACCACCCGGTCCGCAGGCCTTCAGCCGGGCCATCCGGCGGGCGCCGTTTCCGGCCTGGTTCCGACCCCCGGCTACTATCACAAAGTACTCAGGGGAAACGAGACCGGAATTGTGGCTCGCAGACTACCGCCTGGCCTGCCAACTGGGTGGAACGGACGACGACAACCTCATCATCCGTAACCTCCCCCTGTTCCTCTCCGACACTGCTCGCGCCTGGTTGGAGCACCTGCCTCCGGGGCAGATCTCCAACTGGGATGATTTTGTCCAAGCCTTCGCCGGCAATTTCCAGGGCACGTACGTGCGCCCCGGGAATTCCTGGGACCTCCGAAGCTGCCGGCAACAGCCGGGAGAGTCTCTTCGGGACTACATCCGGCGATTCTCGAAGCAGCGCACCGAGCTGCCCAACATCACCGACTCCGATGTCATCAGCGCGTTCCTTGCCGGCACCACCTGCCGTGACCTGGTGAGCAAGTTGGGTCGCAAGACCCCCACCAGGGCGAGCTAGCTGATGGACATCGCCACCAAGTTCGCCTCTGGCCAGGAGGCGGTCGAGGCCATCTTCTGAAAGGACAAGCAGCCCCAGGGCCGCCCGTCGAAAGATGCTCCTGAGGCATCTACTCCGCGCGGCGCCAAGAAGAAAGGCAAGAAGAAGTCGCAAGCGAAACGCGACGCCGCCGACGCGGACCTTGTCGCCGCTGCCGAGTACAAGAACCCTCGGAAGCCCCCTGGAGGTGCTAACCTCTTCGACAAGATGCTCAAGGAGCCGTGCCCTTACCATCAGGGGCCCGTCAAGCACACCCTCGAGGAGTGCGCCATGCTTCGGCGCCACTTCCACAGGGCCGGGCCACCCGCAGAGGGTGGTAGGGCCCACAACGACGACAAAAAGGAAGATCACCAAGCAGGAGAGTTCCCCGAGGTCCGCGACTGCTTCATGATCTACGGAGGGCATGCGGCGAATGCCTCGGCTCGGCATCGCAAGCGAGAGCGTCGGGAGGTCTGCTCGGTGAAGGTGGCGGCGCCAGTCTACCTAGACTGGTCCGACAAGCCCGTCACCTTCGACCAAGCTGACCACCCCGACCACGTGCCGAGCCCGGGGAAATACCCGCTCGTCGTCGACCCCATCATCAGCGACGTCAGGCTCACCAAGGTCCTGATGGATGGGGGCAGCTGCCTCAACATCATCTACGCCCAGACCCTCAGGCTCCTACGCGTCGATCTGTCCTCCGTCCGAGCAGGCGCTGCGCCCTTCCACGGGATCATTCCAGGGATGCGCGTCCAGCCCCTCGGACAGCTCGACCTTCCTGTCTGCATCGGAACGCCCTCCAACTTCCGAAGGGAGATTCTGACGTTCGAGGTGGTCGGGTTCCGAGGAACCTACCACGCGGTATTGGGGAGGCCATGCTACACGAAGTTCATGGCCGTCCCCAACTACACCTACCTGAAGCTCAAGATGCCGGGCCCCAACGGGGTCATCACCGTCGGCCCCACGTACAAACACGCGTTCGAATGCGACGTGGAGTGCGTGGAGTACGCCGAGGCCCTCGCCGAGTCCGAGGCCCTCATCGCCGACCTGGAAAACCTCTCCAGAGAGGTGCCAGACGTGAAGCGGCACGCCGGCAATTTCGAGCCAGCGGAGACGGTTAAGGTCGTCCCTCTCGACCCCAGTGGCGACACCACCAAGCAGATCCGGACCGATTCCGGGCTCGACCCCAAATAGGAAGCAGTGCTCGTTGACTTTCTCCGCGCAAACGCCGACGTCTTCGCGTGGAGTCCCTCGGACATGCCCGGCATACCGAGGGATGTCGCCGAGCACTCGCCGGATATTCGGGCAGGAGCCCAACCCGTCAAATGGCCTCTACACGGATGACGCCCGGGGGCTGCGCCCCTCCGCGTCGAGATTAGGTGTACTTTTCCGCATCAAAAATTTTCGATCAAAAAGGGGCTTTGGCGTTCTCCCGGCTATGTCAGAAGCAGGGTCCCGAGGAGCGAACGTGGGTACATGTAAGTGGCGAGGCCGACTGAGCCGAGGAACTCCTATACCTCCGGGTTAGGGACACCTCACTCATCACCTGCCACGAAAAATGACCCAACTCGGGAAGTCACCCTATTATTGACGAGCTAGGCCGGACGCGCAAATTAAAAGAAAGGAGAGTACGACTTCATGCAAGAAAAATAAAATGTTCAGGCCTCGGCGGCCGCGGTAAGGCGCACATCCAACAGAAACTGTTCCAACAAGAGTCAGGCGCCGCCTTGGGAAGCAGCCGCGCCCTTAGTTCCGCCCCCACCATCGGTAAGGTCCACCTCGGCTTCCGGCGATGGCGCAGGAGGAAGGATCTCCGCCTCAAAGATGGCCGCCAGCGTCGCGCTCGGACCCACGGCGACCGCGTCGAGCCGCTGAACCTCTGCCAGGGCAGCATCGTCTTCGTCAGGAAGACAGTACCCCTCACTGACCCATTCCAGGTCCACAACGTAATGGGAAGCGAGCACGGCGAAGGCCCGCCTGACGCCATGGTGTAGCGCCTCACGGACTTTGCCACGCGCGTAATCACCCAAGGCTTGAAGGCGGCTTTGAGGGGAGCTTCCTAAAGGGACGTCGCCAGGCCCAAGGATCCGATAAACGTCCGAGACGGCCTCGGACATGGCCGCGAGGTCGGCCTCCCTCTGCTCGGCAGCTCCGGCAAGCGCCTCGGCGAGCGCCTTGGCGGACTCGTCAAGGGCGGACTCGAACTCTACGAACAACCAGAAGAAAGACCTCAAGCACAAGCAGAAGAAACAGACAAGAACAAGAACCAGGGACGGCCAAGGCATACCTCCGGCTCGGGCACGCTGCTCCGAGGCCGCGACTTGGGCTGCGGCCAGGTCGGCCGCGAGGGTCTCAGCCCGGCTTTCGGCCTCGGCAGCCCGGCCCCGAGATTGGTCCCGCTCCTCGACGACCTGGGCGAACTCCGACCGCTGCCGTTGCGCCTCCGCGCGCGCTGCCGCCGCCTCGGCTCTCAGGTCAGCGCAGAGCAACTGGAGGTCCGCTATCTTAGCATCCTGCTGAGAAAGGCGCGCGGTAGCCCCGGCGAGCGAGGTCCTCAGGGATCGCAGCGAGCCCCAGACATCGACCTCGCGGTGGATGAACGACGACTTGGCGGCGCTCCAATCCGTCAGATCCTGGGGGAAGGAAACAGGGCGTCACGACGAACGCCTCGCTCACAGAAAGGAAAAGGTATGCCTGAAACCGTTGCCTGGAGGATTTTGGGAACGTCCCTGCAGAGAACCTCCAGCGACAACCGGAGCGACCACACCGTTGCTTCAGCACGCTCACGGAGCTCGTCCCATGACTGGTCCTCCTGTTCATCGTCGAGAACGAAGACAGGGTCCGAGGCCTCGTGGGTCCGGAATCGGAGCAACTGGCACCGGGCCTCGGGGCTCCGCCGCACAGCGACGAGGCTGCCGCCCGGCTGGACGAATTGCGCGTCCACGCCCACCTCTTCCGAGGCACTGGGCACCGCCGCAGCAGCCATCCCGACGCTGGCAGCAACCAGTTGCTCTCCGACTGGGACGGCGGCGACTTCAGTGGCGGCAGGCGCCAGCATGGCCAGCACAACAGGCGGGCTCGGGACCACCTCGGCGCCAGCCGCCTCCCCTATCACGATGGCCGCCTCGGTAGAAGAGCCCGCCTCGGGAACCTGCTCCCCAGAGACAGGCGACGCCCGAGCCCCCTGCGGTGAAACGCCCTGCGAAAGGGTCGGCTGAACGACAAGGCCCGGGGCGGTGCTGGCCGCCCGGACCGACGCCGTCTTAAGGGCCTTCCAGGGTGCCAGGTCGGTCTGGCCATGGCTCCGCTTGCTGAATAAAAAAGAGAAAAAAAAGAGAAAGGGAAAATCACGGCCGGGACATGTGAATGAAGCGCCAGGACGAAGACATTCCAAGATACTTACCCGCTCCGGGCCATGATCAACCGTGCCTGGGGGGAGGTCTCTTGGATCTCGCTCCCCGGAACCGCCGCCGAGGTCCGCTTCGCCGACAGCTTCGGCACCACCCTCGCTTTGGGCGCCCCGGACACCCGGGAGGCGGACTGCCCAAGCGCCGCCACGGCGACCTGAGGGTCGCTCCCCCGCGCTGCCGGCGCGGGCGGCGGCTCTCGGGGAACGGATGCCTCGGCCTGGCTCCCTGGGGTCGCCTCAGCTCTTCCAGCCGAGGGGTCAAGTACCCTCTCGGGTTGCCCCCACCCCTCGGGCCGGGAACCCGGCGTCCCGACTCTGGGAACTGACGGCATCAGCCCGCTCGGGGGCTGGCTTGACGGCTCCTGGCCACACCCCAAGCCGGGGCTGAGGCCGAGACGGGCGGCCATGTCGTCCTCCTCCTCATCACCGTCGTCATCATCGTCATCAGGTGTCTCCGGTGACGGCTCCCTTGGGAGTCCTTCCCTCTCCTGCTGGCAACGGCGCTTCTCCAAGGCGTCCCGAGCCCGCCTCCGCTCGCGCGCCCGGGCCTTCTCCGCGTCCTTCTTCTTCTCCTCCTCTGCGGTGACCCGCCGCGCTGCCCGGTCCACCGCGTCCTCCGGGACCCGTGGCAGGGAGGGCTTGTGCCACCCCACCTCCTAAAGAGGGGGGGGAAAGAAACCCAATCGTAAGAACCAGGAGCAACCCGATGTATGAAGAAGGAAGGAGCGAACACTCACCAGAGTTACGCACCCCTGGTCGGGGCGCATCCGAAGCTGGGAGAAGGCGTGGGGGTCCGGCTTCCCCATTGCGGCCGACACCCGCCATTGGAGGGCGTCGAAGGGAAGAGGATCAGGGGACATTCGTGACCCCTCCCAGTCAGCCTCCGGGGTCATCTCCCAAAGCGGCAGCCACCGCTCTGCCAAGGGAAGCACTCTCCGACGATGGATGGCGGCAACCACTCCCGCAGCGGTGAGTCCTCCCTCCCGCAACGCCTTCAGGGCCTGGAGAAGGGGTTCGAGGTTCTTCTGTCTCTCGTGTGGAGTCCCATGGTGCCAGGCGTCGGTGGCGGCGGTGACAACCCGCTGGGAGAACGGTGGGAGCAACTCACCGTCATTCCGGAGGTAGAACCACCGGCGCTGCCACCCCTTGTTCGAGGACGCGAGGACGGCAGGGATGTACTGCGACGCCCGCGACTGCCTCAACAAGAGGGTGCAGCCGCCGGCCCGCACCGCTGCACGGACCTTCCTCTCCCCCGTCGGCAAGGCAAAAAGCTCGGCGAAGAAGAGATGAGTCCACAAATCCCAATGGGGGGCGATCCCCAAATACCCTTCGCACACCGCTACGAAGATAGCGGCCTGCGAGATGGAGTTGGGGGTGAGGTTATGCAACTCCACCCCATAGTGGAACAGGATGGCCCGCATAAAGCGGCTCGTCGGCACACCGAGTCTGTCGGGGTTTAGGGTCCGACCGCACACCCGGGGTTGCCCCTCAAGGTGTTTTAGGAGTAGGGAGGTGTCAACAACTGTAGCAGAATGGTTCGTGCCGATCGCACGAGGGACGGTGGACAAGATTTACAGGTTCGGGCCGCTTAGTGATGCGTAACACCCTACGTCCTGATGAGTATGCTTGGTGGATATGGTTATAAAAGAGCTCTCTGGATCGAGAATACAGAGAGTTGATGTGGGTGGCTAAGTAATGGGTCGATCGTTCTGAAGGGGTGCCCCCTAGGCCTTATATACTCGACCGTGGGGCAGTACATATGGATAAGATAACAACAAGTGGCTAAAAGATAGTGAACCTCTCGAGATTATCCTTTACGTAACCCTCGCCGACTTATCTTCACGTGACTTCGTTGCATGGAGGCCCCGACGCGGGAAAGTCGGATCTCCGTTGCAGCCACTCGCTCGACGCTATGGGCCGTCCGGGTTTGCACCGATCCGGCCTCATGTCGCCCTGCGTTGCTGGTTGTCTTTCCCCAGGCCCACGAAAGAATAACCTTACGATTTATTGGGCCCTTGGGCCTTTCGTAAGGCCCTCTACTCTTTTAGTGGACCCGGGGGATATCTATCTCCCACAAGCCCCTGATCTTTGGGTTAATTTAGAGGTAATCAACCCGAAGATCCCAGGTCCAGCTTGTAGGTGATTTGAAGAAAGATGACTCCTTGCTGTTCTCTCCTTCTTCGATCACTTGTTGACCAGAACCTAGCTTTGTGCCTGTGCCTTAGAGATCGGCATTCCTGTTTGTTGGATTCTGAACTTTATTGGGTGCACCGGAGGTGCACCCAATGGGTGTAGCCCCCGAGCTTCGAGTAGATTTTAGAAAATAATCTACTCGAAGGTCTTCATCAGAGATTACTTCCATTTGTGTTCCCTTATTCCAGTTGAGGATTGGCTTCTTAATCTTGTCCCATGCCCTTAGAAATTGGTGCTATCCTGGCTTAGAATGACAATCCATGGGGTGCACCGAAGGTGCACCCAATGGGTGTAGCCCCCGACCTTCAAGTGGATTTTTTGAGGATAATTCGCTTGAAGGTCTTCTTTTTGTGTCCTTTTGCTGAAGATTACTCTTTCTGCCTATAAAAAAGTCGGCATGATGTCATCCGTGCTATGTCATCAATATTATGCTTCGGAGGTCAGCATGTGTTTTGTCTTTTGCAACTGAATTTGCAATCCTTCCATATCTTGCTAAGTAGCATAGTGTATTTGCTCTGCAACTGATTGGACGTTCGATGGACGTTCTCTGTCTAGTCTTCAAGTCATGTCTGTCGACCATATTTTGCACTCTGCTGGCTATACTTGGCTTCCCTTTAACTCTTGTTGATATCTCATTTTTGTCTTGAGGCATTCACTGCATGCTCTGTACAGATGTGACCATTTTGAAAAATATACTGACAATTCCTGGGCGTCCCCCCCCCCCAATGGGTGTGGGCAAGGGACGGCTTGGTACGCTGAGTGTTTTAACCGGCTGCTTCTGAGTTGTAATGTGATGGGACGGCGAGTGTAATCATATCCTTTGCGCTGTTGACTGGAGTCCCAATGGGTGTAGTGCTGCATGAAACGGCGTCAGCCGCCTGACGTGTCTTTGGACGGGTGGAGGTGTATATTGAATGCTTAGCGACTGTTCAGTGACCGCGGTTGGAGGTGAGCGGTTGCCTTTCTCTTCTATAAATAACGCTGTTGTTCCTCTGGTTTCTTCACATCCCTTCGCTATTCCTTACTGCTTCCTTCTCTTCTTTTCTGCTTGCCTCCATGGGAAAGAAACGCAAGCGCGAGCCGACTCCTCCATCGGAGGACTTCGGCGACTCGGAGTACTCGGAGGAGGAGTTCTCCTCCGAGTCCGAGAGGTCCCCGGCCCCCGTCTCTCCCCCGGCGTCGTCCGATGACTCGGACGACTCCCAGGGGATAGCCGCGGAGGTCTGGTCGTACATCCGGGCCGTCGAGCGCTCCGGGCTCGAGGGCTCGGATGAGTCCGAGTACTCCTCGGAGGAGGAGGACTCGGACGGCGGCGGCGATGGCGGGGACGACGACGACGACGACGACGATGACGACGACGACGACGACGACGACGACGATGACTACGACGGCAGCGGCAGTGGCGGGGGCGGCGGCAACGGCAGCAGCAGGGGCAGCACCAAGAGCGGCGGCGGCGGGGGCGGCACCAAGAGCGGCGGCGGCGGGGGCGGCACCAAGAGCGGCGGCGGCGGCAGGGGCAGGGCCAGTGGCTAGATGCCACTGGTCCTTTTAAATATTAGTATAGATTAGAAGTAGTATAGTTAGATAATGTAGTAGTATTAGTAATGTAGAGTAGTATAGTGTAGCGTAGTAGTAGTAGTAGAAATAGGGAAGTATCAACTCATAATGAGTTGATTTGTAACTATTGCCACTTCCCTTGAATGAAGAACGAATTTGGTTTCCTTTTGATGAATCATTTCGTTTGACTATGAATCTGAGTCTTTTGAGGCCATGGACGAACAGCTTGATCATTATGCTGACGCTTCCGAGCGATATTGTAGTCTGTATCAATGTTTTTAGAAGTGATGCTGGGCGATTGAAGGTCAACATTGGCATTTTAGAAGTAATGCCGAACGATTGAATTCGAGATCAACGTTTTAGAGGCAACGCCGAGTAATTAAAGGTCAACGCTGGCATTTTAGAAGTAATGCCGAACGATTGAACTAGAAATCAGTGTTTTAGAGGTACGCCAAGTGACTGAGTAGTGACGTCGGCGTTTTAGAGGCAACGCCGAGTTATTGAACTCGAGGTCAGCGTTTTAGAGGCAACGCCGAGTTATTAAGGGTCGTTGTCGGCATTTTAGAAGTAATGCCGAGCGATTGAGCTCAAGATCGACGTTTTAGAGGCAACGCCGAGTGACTGAGTAGTGACATCGGCATTTTAAAGGCAACGCCGAGTTATTGCACTCGAGATCAGCGTTTTAGAGGCAACGCCGAGTGATTGAAGGTCAACGTTGGCATTTTAGAAATAATGCCGAACGAT
The DNA here is from genome assembly GCA_029449295.1 of Zea luxurians. Taxonomy (NCBI): domain Eukaryota; kingdom Viridiplantae; phylum Streptophyta; class Magnoliopsida; order Poales; family Poaceae; genus Zea; species Zea luxurians. Next base: position 122,523,134 of record JAOPSE010000009.1, read on the forward strand.
TGAACTCGAGATCGGCGTTTTAGAGGCAACGCCGAGTGACTGAATAGTGACGTCGGCATTTTAGAGGCAACGCCGAGTTATTGCACTCGAGATCAGCGTTTTAGAGGCAACGCCGAGTGATTGAAGGTCAACGTTGGCATTTTAGAAGTAATGCCGAACGATTGAACTCGAGATCGGCGTTTTAGAGGCAACGCCGAGTGACTGAATAGTGACGTCGGCATTTTAGAGGCAACGCCGAGTTATCTTGAGGATTAACACCCGAGTAAGGAGAGGGCCCACCAGTTTTTTGGGAAATAACTGCCGAATGACCACGTGGCCTGCTGGGATTTCGGAAATGACTGCCGAGTGATGACTGGGCACTTTTTGAAACGGTATCTGGTCCGAGAATATCCCATAAGAGTTGCGCTTTTAGCCGCCTTTGCTTTCTGCGCCCTAGTTTTTGCATTCCTGCTTCCAAATCCTCTCTGCGCTTGCCTCCAATTTGCTCGCTGGTGAAATTGAGATGGCTCCCAAGAGGAAAATCGCGAGTTCTTCCACTGTGGTGATTCCCCCAATTGATCCCAACAGCCAGTTGCCTTTCGCAGGTAACCACATGTCCGTCATCTCTGAAACCGAACTCCTTCACCTCGTGTCCATCGGGGTTCTTCCTCCACGGGAACTCTGTTCTTGGCGGATTTGCCACGGGACTATGGTCCCGACGGAGGATACCCACGAGTCCGTGGTTTACGCTCCCTTTCTTCTCCGCGGCCTTGGCCTTCCTATTTCTCCCTTTTTCCGTGGTCTTCTTGATTTCTACCACATCAACTTAACCCATCTGAACCCTAACTCAATTCTGCAAATTTCTATCTTCGTCCACTTATGTGAGGCCTTTCTTGGCGTGCTGCCGCATTTTGGCTTGTGGAAACACCTGTATCATTGTCGCCCTGGGATGGCCGGGGGACAGCATCAGTTGGTTGGAGGTGCCAGCTTGGAGATGCGCCGGGGACGGAAAACTGAGTATCTTGAGATCCCCCTTAAAGACAGCATTAAGGGATGGCGCCTGGAATGGTTTATAGTTGATAACTATGGAAATTCTCTCCCCCCCGGTCAGGAAGACAGCCAGATGTTCGCACCCCGAGCTGGACCGAGTCTCCTACAGACGAGGAGGTGGCTGAGGCCAGTGTGCTGCTAGCTGAAGTTGGGCTATTGAAAGAGAGGGGTTTAACTGCTGAAGCTATAGTTGCTGACTTCGTTTTCAAAAACATTCAACCGCTGAAAGATAGGGTCCACCCGGCTTATCTGTATCAAGGGCTAGCCGACCCAACTCGAGTTACCAATAGAAGAATCCCTTCTGCAGATTTGGTGAGCCGACTGGAGATGATTCTCAGAGGCAAAGTATCCAATGTTGGCGCTCCGGTGGCGCATTCAGCCTGGAATCTGCCTCCTGCCAAGGCCTTCACTCGCTTCGTGTCAAGCCCACCTGCGACTGATGGCAGTTTGGGCCTTAGAACGCGGCCTTCTGACGAGGAGGTTAGTGCTTTGGTTGCCTCACTTGGGAAAATCCCTGATGATGAACGACAAATCCATTTCGAGGTGCCTTTGGATCCTACTGATGCTGAAATAAATGCCGTGCTTGACATGTTGGCTGAAGATTCTTCTGACGCTATTCCTGCTGAGTCATTGGCAGTGGCACCTCTCCCAGAGGTCGGTAGAATCTTGGATGTTCAGAGACCTGTCCGTGCTCGCTCGAGGCGTCCCCGCCGAACCAATCAGACTGATCTTTCTGTTGATGAGCAGAAAAAGAAGAAGAGACGTATTCGGCGAGTATCTAGTTTGGATCAGGGTGCTGGTCCCTCGGTTCCTGCTGATGAGGAGGTTCCTGCGCCTGAATTTGCTGATGCTGATCCCAATGGGTGTGGTATGACTGTTGCTGATCCCAATGGGTGTGGTCCATCTGTTGCTGATCCTAATGGGGGTGTTGCCAGTGTTGCTGATGAAGACGACGAAGAGGAAGAGGATGAGGTTCCTCTGACTCGGAAGAACAGTCGGCAATTCCTCGCCAGTGGGGAAAGTAGTGGGGTTCCTTCTCCGGCTTTGTCTGCTCTTGTTGGTCTGCAAAACATATCCCTGGCCGACTTTGATCAAACTCTCGAGGATATGGTCCCAGAGGACTTGTTATCAGGGCCAGTGGATGATGATGTGACGGAAGCTTGTGGTGCTGTGCCGGACGCTGGGTTGAGGTCATCCCGTGCCTCATCAACCTTAGACCGCGATCTTGAGGGACGGGATGTTAACTTGGATTGTCCTGATTCCATGGAAGTAGCCGAGGGCCCATCAACCTTGGAGATGGTTACTGCTGAAAGTTTGGACCCCAAGGATGGTGTTGACACATGTCCAGCCCCCGAGGGTGTCGTCGGGGATGACTTAGCCCGGGCGAAGAGTGCGAGCTACTGCCCAGCCCCCGAGGGTGTTGCCGGGGATAATCCGGCTCAAGTGGGCAGTGCCAACTATGGCCCAGTCCCCGAGGGTGCCCAAACAGGGTCTCCTTCCGGCACTTCCATGGACGTTCACGCTGGGTCACCTCCACACTCTGGCTGCATGGTGGTGGCCCAAACTTCAGACCGGGGCGTCGCTTTGGAGGGCAGCGTCCCCGTTGATCGAGTATCCAGCTCTGTTGAAGGAGATGAACTGATTCCCACTGTTCCATTGCATGCTGCTTCGGGTGATGACCTTGCGCCTGGTTATCATCTGATTTCTCCTGACTTGGGGATCCCCTCGTTCTTCTCCAACCTCCAGGTACTGTGCTGTTTCTTAGCTTGACTTTTACATGAACTCTTGCCATTATGCTCATCTGCTCTTCTCATCAGGTTTTGGTGGATGGGATGACCAGCCAGCTGAAATTGCATGGTGCTCCTATCCCGGAAGTAGCTTCATCCTTTTCGTGTTGGAATCCGGTGTCTCTTCATCGCCGTGTATCCGAGTTGGAGGCGACTAACGCTGGTTAGTGCCCTTTTTTCTTTTCTTCGTGCTTGTTGTGGACTGTTTTACCTTCTGACATTGCTTTGTTTGGTTGTCCTTCGCTAGGAATGACTCGACAGATTACACTACTTGAGGAGAAACATTCTCAAGATCGGGCTGAACTGTCTCAGCGATGCACTGATCTTGAGGAAAAGTACTCTCAAGGTCAAATTGAGCTGAGTCAAGTCTCTGCCGCCTTAGATGATGCCAACGCGTTGAGTTCTTCCCTGCATGCTCAGCTCGACTCTGAAAAGGTGAAATACGAAACTGTGCTTTTGTCTTGCTGTACTCCTATTATTTGCCTGGTTTTCTGAAGGAAATGATTTGTGCTTGCAGGAAGAAAAACGTATCCTTGCCGCTTCTCGTGACAATCTTGATAGGTTGTATCGAGATTCTAGCAACTCGTTGACTATTCTGGAGAGGAGTCATCGATTTTCCATGGAGGAGTTGAACAATCTTCGCTATAAGCTGCAGGAGTCCTTGGATGATGTGATTCGCCTTCGGGAGTTGATATCGGCTAAGGACGTTGCCATCAAGAATCTGCGTGCTTCCAAGAAATCCGTTACCCAGGAGCTAGAGGCTGCCCAGTTGGCTGTCAAGGTTGCTGAAGAGACTTCCAATACTCTGAGAGCCCAGCGCGATAGGGCCATGGACAAGGCCATTCGAGCGGGACGAATTCTGATGAGGAGGCCTGGCGTAGTCGTCCCTGAAGATATAAGGGCTGACGTGAACGCTGCCCCTGATTCCTCGAGTCGTCCTTCTTCGTCGACTGCTCCTGGAAAAGACATTGCAAAATAGAGAAAACATTTCGCGTGCTCCGAGCGCGCAGCTTGCATGATTGAACATTTGTTAGAGGACACCGGTTTATTTGAATAGCATAGTTATTCACTTATTGTATCAGAATTTTTTAGTTAATGAGTTTGGTAGTTATGACGCATGATGACTATGAATTTTGTCTGTGGGATATGGAAATCATCCCCTGAATTAAATAGGCGAGAGCATGCTGCATTGGTCTTAAGTAGGCGCCAACTGGAGTTGATTGCTTCGTTAGCTGGGCATAGTGGTCGCCCTGGGTTAAGTAAAGCGTGAGCATGTCACACCGCCTTAAGTCGTTGCCGACTTAAGTCGATTGCTCCGTTAGCAGGGCATAGTGGTCACCCCGAGTTAAGTAAGCGTGAGCATGTCGCACCGCCTTAAGTCGTTGCCGACTTAAGTCGATTGCTCCATTAGCAGGGCATAGTGGTCACCCCGAGTTAAGTAAGCGTGAGCATGTCGCACCGCCTTAAGTCGTTGCCGACTTAAGTCGATTGCTCCGTTAGCAGGGCATAGTGGTCACCCCGAGTTAAGTAAGAGTGAGCATGTCGCACCGCCTTAAGTCGTTGCCGACTTAAGTCGATTGCTCCGTTAGCAGGGCATAGTGGTCACCCCGAGTTAAGTAAGAATGCAAGTCAATCGTAAATAAATTGAGTATCCTTGAAACCTTTTCTTTATTGATGACATATTTCCACTTTACAGAGTACATCATCATTATCCCAGCAGTTTTGAGGTACGGCTAAGGATAAAACTTTCTCAGGTGCTCTATGTTCCAAGAGTTCCCGACTTCCGTGCCATCCATCTGAGTGAGGCGATATGATCCGGGCCGAGTGACTTCTGCTACTATGAAAGGTCCTTCCCATAAGGGTGATAACTTGTGTCGTCCTTCTCCCGTTAGAATTCGGCGAAGGACGAGCTCCCCTACTGAAAAGGATCGTTGCCGCACAGCCTTGTCGTGATAGCGCCTTAGAGTTTGCTGGTATCTTGCTGACTGGATTACTGCGCTTAGCCGTTCTTCCTCGAGTACGTCTATGTCCTCCAGCCTGGTGGTCTCAGCTTCTGCTATGCTTTCAAAAATCAGCCTTGGCGCCCCAAACTTGAGATCAGCAGGCAGCACTGCCTCCGACCCATAGACCATGAAGAAAGGAGTGTTTCCATGTAAAGCTCGGCTAGGTTGGGTTCTTAGGCTCCAAACAACATAGGGTAATTCCCTTATCCACTTTCCTGCGAATTTTTCGTTCTTATCGAAAATCTTTTTCCTGAGTGCATCCAATATCATCCCATTGGCTCGCTCAACTTGCCCGTTGGCTCTTGGATGGGCTACAGATGCATACTTGATCTGAATGCTTTTTTGCTCGCAGAAGTCAAAGAATTCTGAACTCGTGAAATTGGACCCTAAATCAGTTATGATGCTGTTTGGTATCCCGAATCTGAATATTATGTCTTGTATGAATTCCACGGCCTTAGCAGAAGTTAAGGAGGCAATGGGCTTGAATTCTATCCATTTAGTGAACTTGTCAATTGCTACCAACACATGAGTATATCCCTGTCACACCCGGTTCCAGGGGGGTAGAACCGAGCGCATACCATATGTGTGCCAGGATCCATTTCCACACATATGTTGACGTCACAAGTGTAATATATCAAAAGACAATGCAATAAAGGCGTAAAGAGAGTATAAAACTTTATTACATCATATGAGACATTGTGTCTTAAACAAGTATCACATCAAAGTAGAGCGGAAATAAACAACTGGGCAATCTTCCACAGGAAGTTGACCGGCGCATCGTTAGACTTAGAATTCTTCGTCGATAAATTCTCCATCAAAATCTCCAGCATCACCCTCTGATCAAAATATTAGCAAGGGTGAGCTCACTTATGGTCGGGGCTCAGCAAGTGGGGGAAAAATTAATGCAGGTATAACAAGGTGAGGCTAAGGTTAAGCAGTAAGCATTTTAGTTGGTCAACATTTTATTATCAACACCTGCCTTACTAACAAGAGTAAATCCCAAATATCCCATTTAAACAAAGGAATATAAATATAACAAAAACACTTAAGTGAAACCACTTAAGCAAATTATTGGCAGATCATCAGATCTCAATTTATGTCCATCTTTAAGTTCAATTATCATGTGAGGAGTCCAGGTCGCTCATAACCGGGAGCACGGCTGATATATCAGTTTTACACTCTGCAGAGGTGGTACAACTTTACCCACAAGCCATGTATCCCATCTAGCCCGGGTTGATCGGACCCTTAGACACTGCCGAGGTGAATGGCTAGGGATCCATTATGAGGTTTTCACAAAATACACTTAATACGAAGCAACCCGCTAAGGTTTCTAAAACGATGGTGGTGGCCCCCTGGGTGAGGTACCTTAGCCAAGAATACGACCCCATGTTAACGTGGGCTGCCAGCACCTACCGCTCCCCCTCTTGCCCATATTTCAGGTAAGGTTGCTAGGCACTAAGCATATAAAGCTAATTACCAAAGCCAGAGCCATGATAGCACTCGTGGTTGCACTGTTATCCTGGGTGGTCACTCCATGTTCCAATTAAATTTGCAATGAAGTTATCTTAACCATCGGGTTAATGCCATAATTGTCAATTAAATCTTTGGAACATTAAAATCAATTAATGAGTGACATTAAGAAATTATTAGGTTGGGCAGTAGCGTAAATCTCGCACAGCTTAATTATTTCCCCAGGTTAAACAAGGAATACAGGTAGTAAATCTAGGAAATCCTTAATTAGGCGAAACCCATCAAATTATGCAGTATATCAAAAGTAAACATTATTAAATGCAATGACTGGGTACAAAAAGAGTATGCAGAGGGAGAATCCACTTGCCTTGCACAAAATCGTCCTGCGTGTCGTCTTCAAACGTATTTGGGTCCTCTATCACACAATCAGTTTCTAATAGCGTCGCACATCGTACATACAAAAGAAAACATTCACCAATAAATAAACATACACCATTACATAGGTGAAGCATACATCATACAATAAAACATACATTTAAACAAATCACATTTATAAGAAGGAATGCAAAACATGATTTGTATCTACCCTATATATCTTAACCATATCAACGATCAATTTATTTGCTATGACTAACTACTTTGTTTCATTATCTTACTAAAAAACTTGTATGACAATTCGACTATGGATATGCATACTATATAAATTCATTTAAAATCATAGATACAACTTTAACCCAAATTCTAGGGAATCTAGTTTATTTACTAAATAATTATCTCTATCGTAAAACACGGGTCACATTCTAGTTTTAGTCTTTCTAAAAGGAAATTATATCAATTGTTAAAATATTATTTATAAATCACATAACCATAGTATTAAAGAACTAACTTAAACTACAATTTTTATCTCTACTATTTAGATTACGTTGGACTATATTGTTTCAACGTCAATAAAATATTTACTATTTCTTAGCGAATAACCAATATAATTATATTGCGCATGAGCGTGCGAGTCTTGTCTATAAGTCAGAATCATAATGTAAGCAACGGTGAACGCATACTTATTTATCTATTAATACTAGATAAATCAATACATTTTCTAACTCAAATTAGTTAGTGTAGCAAGAATGAATTTAATAATATTAATATTCTAAAAATCTACATGAACCACTAATTGAATATTTTCTAACACAATCGAGGTTATTTGACATAAACTAGTACTCTAAAAATGTTAAGTTCTAAATCTGTGAACATGTTTATTTGACTAGAAAAAAAAACCTATTTTGCCATCTACCAATGATATTTTCTCCTTTCTTTATAAAAACAAAATGCTAATAAAATAATGAGATAAATCATCTAAAATCCTATATTAATCAAATGACATGAGTTCTATACCATTTTCTAATCCATCAAAAATGCACCTATAATTCTCCAAGTAGTTCCTAAAATTTATTGTGACCAAATTTACTACAAAAATTTTATCGCCAAAGTGACTATTAAATCTACGCCATATAAACCAAAATCAACGCGTCAATTACATGGAATAACACGGTGTACTGCTAATCGTATATTTTTAACAACTTCCGTAGCGCACACAAATACATAAATTGGAATCACATGTGTTCATATTACAACAAACGGGATATACAACACATGAATCGAATCGAAAGCACTTTATAAAATACATAAAATAAATTTGGGTCGCCAATAACCTCGGGTTCGTGCGTGTGACGGGGATGGATCGACGGAGAGCGGGCTCGACTACGGACAGCTAGTACGCGGCTCCGGCGAACTCCGGCGACGAACGGCACGCTCCGGCGACGAACGGCACGAACTAACGATGAGCGAGGAGTGCTAGAGGGAGGTAAATTCGAGTGGACAGGAAGGGGAGACCTCTGCTGCCTTTTATAGAGAGCAGGAGGGAGAGGAGAAGTTGCCGGTTCTTCAATGGGCGCAGTCAGACTTCAAGGGCCATCACAAGCATCAGTTACAAGGAGGATAATGGGGGAGGAATGGGAAGAAGAAACGGTAGCATCCTTAACACGGAAAGACAACGGTCGGCGGGCATCACGGCATCGGTTTGGCTTCCACGCGCGGGCGGCTGTCGGCGTCGCGCTGGCTGGGGAGCGCGGCATGCGCGCGCGGCTGGGAACTGCTCGCGGTCGTCGCGCCTGGGCGCGGCTGCCGCGGTGGGGCCGGGCGCGACGAGGCCGGCTCGGGCGCGCGGTGGAGCCAGGGCGCAGCTGCAGCGGTGGGCAGTGCGCTGCTCGTGCGCGGTGCCTGGCTTCCCAGGTAGCGAGCGATGAGAGAGAGGAGTGAGGGGAGAGAGAGAGAATAGAGAGAGGAAGAGCTGGGAGGCGGCGGCGGCTGTGAAGCCAGCCAGGGCGCGCGCGCGTGTGTAGTTTAGGGTTAGGATATTTGGGCCCCTATGTGGGCCGGCCGGTAGGTGTAGTTTTCTTTTTTTTTTCTTTTTTTTTTAATTCCGAAACGCTTATTTAAAGAGCTCAAAAATTTATAAAAATTCACCAAAAATGTTTATAAACAAAATACTCATTTTTAGACTAATAATTATTATTTTTCTTAATTATTGATTAATTACTAAGATTTCTTTTTAAAAAGAAAACAACAATCATCCGATAATCAATCAAGTGCATGCAAAGAAAACGATGCAAATGAACAATTAAACACTAAAAATTTTATTACCCTAATTAATATAATAACTAAATTTATTATTTTAATTGATGGTTTTTATGGTGTTACAAACCTACCCCTCTTAAAAAGAATCTCGTCCTCGAGATTAAGAAACTTCCGAGAATAACTGGGGAAATTCTGCTCTGAGTTCATCTTCTCTTTCCCAAGTGGCCTCATCTTCCGAATGATGACTCCACTGAACTTTGCACATGTTAATGACTTTACTCCGCGTAATTCTGCGAGATGTTTCCAGAATTCTGATCGGGTACTCCGAATAGGTCAAATCCTCATTAACATTCAGTTCTTCCATGGGTAACTGTTCCTCGGGTACTCTCAAGCACTTCTTGAGTTGTGATACGTGGAATACGTCATGCACATCGGATAATCTATCGGGTAGCTCTAACTGGTAGGCTACTTCACCTTTTCTTTCCAAAATCTTGAACGGGCCAATATAGCGAGGTGATAATTTTCCTTTAACCTTAAACCTTTTCATCCCTCTCATTGGTGAAACTTTAAGGTAGACAAAGTCTCCTACTTCAAACATCAATTCTCTTCTTCTATTATCCGCATAGCTCTTCTGTCTTGACTGTGCTGTCTTCAAATTTTCTCTGATAATTTGTACTTGCTTTTCCGCCTCTTGGAGAATTTCTGGACCAAATACTTGACTTTCTCCAGTCTGATTCCAATAAAGTGGTGTTCTACACTTTCGTCCATATAGTGCTTCAAACGGTGCCATTTTGAGACTTGCTTGATAACTGTTGTTATATGAAAATTCTGCATAAGGCAAACTTTTATCCCAACTTCTACCATGCTTTAGAGCGCAAGCTCTTAGCATATCTTCCAACACTTGGTTTGTTCTTTCCGTTTGCCCATCCGTTTGAGGATGATAAGCTGAACTAAAGTTTAGCTTGGTATCCATGGACTCATGAAGTCTTTTCCAAAAGCGTGAGGTAAACTGGGTTCCTCGATCTGATACGATCTTCTTCGGTACTCCATGCAGACAAACAATCCTCGACATGTATAACTCTGCTAACTGGGCTCCTGAGTAAGTTGTCTTCACAGGTATAAAATGTGCTACTTTAGTTAACCTGTCTACTATGACCCATATTGAATCATAGCCATCTCGAGTACGGGGTAGTCCAACTATGAAATCCATACTGATTTCTTCCCATTTCCATTCCGGTACCTTGAGAGGTTGTAGCAATCCTGCTGGTCTTTGGTGTTCGGCTTTAACTCGCTGACACACGTCACATAGTGCAACATGAGTAGCAACATCTCTCTTCAGACCGTACCACCAATACTTTTCCTTAAGATCCTGGTACATCTTGGTACTTCCAGGGTGAATAGAGTAAGCTGAATCATGAGCTTCTCTCAAAATAAGTTGGCGCAAGTGCTCGATTTCTGGTACGCAGATTCTCTTCTTAAACCATATTGTGCCTTGTTCATCTTCCGTGAAATCTGGGGCTTTACCCAAACTAATCAAAGTTTTAATTTCCTTAATCTTCTCATCGGACTCTTGTCCTTTACGGATCTCTTCTTCCAAGGTAGATTCGACTTCCATCACTGTTGCTTCTACATTATTGAGAAATCCAAGGTTGAGTCGTTCCATTTCCCAGCACAATTCCTGTGACATCAAATGAGTAGTGATGTTGTTCACTTGACCCTTACGGCTCAAAGCATCAGCTACTACATTTGCCTTTCCGGGGTGATATTGTATCTCCAAATCATAATCTTTAATCAACTCTAGCCATCTTCTCTGTCTGAGGTTGAGTTCCTTCTGCGTGAATATATATTTCAGGCTTTTATGATCCGTGAAGATTTTGCACTTGTTTCCCAATCATATAGTGCCTCCAAATCTTCAAAGCATGCACCACGGCAGCTAATTCCAAATCATGTGTAGGATAATTCTTCTCATGCTTTCTCAACTGTCTTGAAGCATAAGCAATCACCTTTCCTTCTTGCATTAGCACACATCCAAGTCCAAGGTGTGATGCATCGCAATACACATCAAATCCCTTGTGGATGTCTGGCATTACCAGTATTGGTGCAGTGGTTAACCTCTTCTTGAGTTCCTCAAAACAATTCTGACAAGCTTCATCCCATTTGAACTCTTTGCCTTTCTCCAGTAGAGAGGTAAGAGGCTTCACTAACTTGGAAAAACCTTCAATAAATCTTCTATAATATCCTGCTAATCCAAGAAAACTTCTGATCTTGGACGCATCTGTGGGTTGCTTCCAATTTAGTATTTCACTTATCTTTCCTGGGTCCACTTTAATTCCACCATCAGTAACAATATGTCCTAAGAAAGCAACTTCTTTCAACCAAAAATCACACTTCGAGAATTTTGCGTACAGTTGGTTGTCACGAAGCTTTTGTAGGACTAGCCTTAGATGATCTTCGTGTGTTTCTTCATTCGGAGAATATATCAGTATGTCGTCAATGAATACGACCACAAACTGATCCAGATATTCCATGAATACTTTATTCATCAAGTTCATAAAGTATGCTGGTGCATTAGTCAGTCCAAACGACATGACCAAAAACTCATATAATCCATATCTCGTCGTGAAGGCTGTCTTCGGTACATCTTCTGCTCGGATCTTTAACTGATGATATCCCGATCTCAGATCTATCTTCGAGAATATCTTAGCTCCCTTCATTTGATCGAATAAATCTTCAATCCGAGGTAGTGGGTATTTATTCTTGATGGTTACTTCATTCAAACTTCTATAATCAACGCACATTCTTCTCGAACCATCCTTCTTGTTCACAAACAGCACTGGGGCTCCCCAAGGGGATGAACTTGGGCGAATAAAACCTTTTTCTAGTAATTCTTCTATTTGTTTCTTCAGTTCTACTAAATCTTTGCCATCCATTCTATAAGGTCTTTTCGAGATAGGTGCGGTTCCAGGTACTAATTCAATAGAAAACTCTATATCACGGTCAGGTGGCATACCTGGTAAATCTTCCGGAAATACGTCTGGGTATTCGCACACTACTTTGATATTTTCCAAGGGCTTTTCTTCCAAGTGATTGATCACTGTCTTCCCTTTTTCATCTGTTGACTTGTCTATGTTGACTTGGATTCTTTCACCTTGAGGACTTGTCAACGTAATTGTTCCGTTGGCACACCGTATCACTCCATCACAACTTTTCAACCAGTTGCATCCAAGAATCACATCAATCCCGTTGGATCCTAGGACCACTGGGTCGACTGTAAAATCTATTCCTTGAATCTTGATATTAACATGAGGGCATGAGTGTGTGGCCTTCATGTCACCTCCCGGTGAACTAATGTGTAATATCCTCTTCAGAGGGTACTTAGGTATGTTATGTTTTTCCACAAATGACTCAGTTATAAATGAATGTGATGCTCCAGAGTCAAATAAAACTGATGCAGGTATGGAGTTAACAAGGAACATACCATACACAATGTCGGCATCTTCAGGCACTGATTCCGCAGTGACGTGATTGACCCTTCCTCGGCTCTGGTTCTGCGGAGTCTTGTTCTGAGCAGATCCACGAGCGGGGGTGCTCTGGTCATTTCTCTGAGTGTTGCCTTTCTGGGGTGTCTGCTGGTTGCGCCTTGGGCAGTTGTTGGCATAGTGGCCTAGCTCACCGCACTTGAAACAGCCGTTGGGTTGGACAGGTGCGTTGTTTCTGGCCTGAGTGTTGTTGGTGCCTCCCTGACAGTTCTGTGGATTTCCACCAGACCTCTGGTTGGTCTGGGGGTTGCTCCTTTGTTGATTCTGATTCTGGTTGTTTCTCTGGCCTTGCTGTCCAGAGCGTTGCACTTGATAATTATTTCCACCCTGATTTCCAGAGCGGAACTGCGAACCTTGAGCATTGTTTGGACGAGTGTTTCTGCTTGACTGACCTTGGAACTTCCTTTTATGGTCAGATAGCTCCTTCCTTTTACTCTCAAGGCCAATTGCCTTGTTCAGGAGTGTCTGGAAGTTGGGGAATGTGTGACTCTGAAGTTGATAGTTCAGAGGTCCAATCAACCCTTCCAGGAAACGCTCTTGGCGTTTCTCATCAGTGTCCACTTCCTCAGGAGCATAACGTGAAAGCTGAGTGAAGCGATCACGATACTCACTGACAGACATATTCCCTTGAGTAAGGGAAAGAAACTCCTTCTTCTTCAGCTTCATGATTCCCGAAGGAATGTGGTGAGCGCGGAAGTTCACTTGGAACTCCTGCCAGGTTATTGTGTCAGCATTGGGATGTGCCGCTGTGAAGGCATCCCACCAATCGGACGCAGCTCCCTCGAGTCTTCCCGAGGCGTACAAGACCTTCTCTCGGTCGTTGCACTGAGTGATGTCCAGCTTCTTTCCAATGACTTTGAGCCAGTCATCGGCATCCAGGGGATCAACCGCATGAGAGAAAGTTGGCGGGTGATGACTCATGAAGTCCCGGTGTTTATCTCTAGCCGGGGGTGCATATTGCTGCTGCTGGGGTTGCTGATTCTGTTGGTTCTGCTGCAATTGTTGAACCGCAGCAGTGAGTCCTTGCAGAATCTGCATTTGGGCGGCGATGAACTGCTCCATATTGGGATTTGGTGGTGGCGGTGGTGGTGGTGCTTGTTGTCCACGCTGGTTCCGGCTGTTAGGTCCTTGACGTTGGTTCACCATCTGATTTGTTAGGAAGTGAAGTCCTTAGAAAAGTGAGGAGTAGAAAAGATTCAAGAGGGAAAATAGCTTAAGTTTTACAAATTTTATATGTTCCTATGGCCATCATTCCATAAGACCATAGCACTCAAACAAAGATCCAAATCAGCCATTTCAATCAATCACCATCACATGGTTGATATTTATTAATATGATAACATAAAGAGAGTATCATCGTCTAACGCGAAGTATAACTTATTACATCATGACTCAAAACTCCTAAAGCAGCCTAGTGACTGATCCAGCCTCTCCGTAGCGCAGCCTCTTGCGGGGAGGAGACAACGCCACGGCGGGAACCTGAGCTTCTGGCGAATTCAGTCCCTGCAGTTGGGCTTCCAGGGCTGCAATCCTGGCGTGGGCATTCTCCAGCTCCAAGTGCACACTGTAGAGGTCCAGAGTAGCACTGTCCAGGTCGGTGTTGAGACCGGCCACTACACCAGCTAGGGTGTTGAGGCGATCCTCACCAGGTTCACCTGGGACAATGTTGGTCTGGCTCTCTCCACGCAGGCGCTGAGGGAGATGCCTGAACCTTGTGTTCTGCAGCTGCTGCCGGTAGGTGTGGCTAAGCGACCACAGGGTCCGACGGGCAGCGTCGCTGACAGAGGCAGCGTAGGTAGACAGCGGTATCAGGGACTCGTGAGCAGACAAAGTCCTGAATCCCCTGTCACCTGCATCCATCACCCTGACATGAACGCGAGTGATGTAATAGCAAGCCAGGGGAGGCTCGCTCACTCGCCTCGTCTCGTACAGGGGGCGGACGTAGGCTCCTAGCTCGTGCAGCACTGCCTGCAGCAGGTTGGGGAAGTGCCCTGTTTCGAACATTGATGTATAATGTTCGACAACTGGACCAATCCCCATGAAGTGGTCCTCCTGGGCATAGTCAGCTTCCTCGTGGACGTGTTCGTCCTCTCCATCGTCGTCGTCGTCGTCATCCTCGTCGTCGCCGTCTCCGGAGTCATCGGGGTCGTCGCCTCCAGGTGCAGGTGCTTGGAAGGCTGGTGCCTGCGATGCTGACGTCGATGACGCAGCTGCGAAGGCCAGGGACTCGGCCAACGGGGTGGGGGTCGGCAGCTGCTCCTCCGAGCTGTCCTCCAGGTTGATGACGTTCTCCACTCGGACGGGAGGGAGGTTCGCTGGAGCATCCTCGACTACCACTGGGTAGGCCGGGATCTGCCGGGGCTGAGGGGCGTAGCTGGTGTTGACGCGAGTGGTTTGAAGAGTGCGAACCATCTACAAGAGAAGAGTTAACTTAGTTGAATTTCAAAGAGGTAAGACTGATAAAGGAATTTATAAGAATGAAATTAGCAAGTTTTGAACAACTAGGCTTTCCATTTCTAACTAATCTAACGACCTAGGGTCAGCATTGCTTTGATACCACTTCTGTCACACCCGGTTCCAGGGGGGTAGAACCGAGCGCATACCATATGTGTGCCAGGATCCATTTCCACACATATGTTGACGTCACAAGTGTAATATATCAAAAGACAATGCAATAAAGGCGTAAAGAGAGTATAAAACTTTATTACATCATATGAGACATTGTGTCTTAAACAAGTATCACATCAAAGTAGAGCGGAAATAAACAACTGGGCAATCTTCCACAGGAAGTTGACCGGCGCATCGTTAGACTTAGAATTCTTCGTCGATAAATTCTCCATCAAAATCTCCAGCATCACCCTCTGATCAAAATATTAGCAAGGGTGAGCTCACTTATGGTCGGGGCTCAGCAAGTGGGGGAAAAATTAATGCAGGTATAACAAGGTGAGGCTAAGGTTAAGCAGTAAGCATTTTAGTTGGTCAACATTTTATTATCAACACCTGCCTTACTAACAAGAGTAAATCCCAAATATCCCATTTAAACAAAGGAATATAAATATAACAAAAACACTTAAGTGAAACCAGTTAAGCAAATTATTGGCAGATCATCAGATCTCAATTTATGTCCATCTTTAAGTTCAATTATCATGTGAGGAGTCCAGGTCGCTCATAACCGGGAGCACGGCTAATATATCAGTTTTACACTCTGCAGAGGTGGTACAACTTTACCCACAAGCCATGTATCCCATCTAGCCCGGGTTGATCGGACCCTTAGACACTGCCGAGGTGAATGGCTAGGGATCCATTATGAGGTTTTCACAAAATACACTTAATACGAAGCAACCCGCTAAGGTTTCTAAAACGATGGTGGTGGCCCCCTGGGTGAGGTACCTTAGCCAAGAATACGACCCCATGTTAACGTGGGCTGCCAGCACCTACCGCTCCCCCTCTTGCCCATATTTCAGGTAAGGTTGCTAGGCACTAAGCATATAAAGCTAATTACCAAAGCCAGAGCCATGATAGCACTCGTGGTTGCACTGTTATCCTGGGTGGTCACTCCATGTTCCAATTAAATTTGCAATGAAGTTATCTTAACCATCGGGTTAATGCCATAATTGCCAATTAAATCTTTGGAACATTAAAATCAATTAATGAGTGACATTAAGAAATTATTAGGTTGGGCAGTAGCGTAAATCTCGCACAGCTTAATTATTTCCCCAGGTTAAACAAGGAATACAGGTAGTAAATCTAGGAAATCCTTAATTAGGCGAAACCCATCAAATTATGCAGTATATCAAAAGTAAACATTATTAAATGCAATGACTGGGTACAAAAAGAATATGCAGAGGGAGAATCCACTTGCCTTGCACAAAATCGTCCTGCGTGTCGTCTTCAAACGTATTTGGGTCCTCTATCACACAATCAGTTTCTAATAGCGTCGCACATCGTACATACAAAAGAAAACATTCACCAATAAATAAACATACACCATTACATAGGTGAAGCATACATCATACAATAAAACATACATTTAAACAAATCACATTTATAAGAAGGAATGCAAAACATGATTTGTATCTACCCTATATATCTTAACCATATCAACGATCAATTTATTTGCTATGACTAACTACTTTGTTTCATTATCTTACTAAAAAACTTGTATGACAATTCGACTATGGATATGCATACTATATAAATTCATTTAAAATCATAGATACAACTTTAACCCAAATTCTAGGGAATCTAGTTTATTTACTAAATAATTATCTCTATCGTAAAACACGGGTCACATTCTAGTTTTAGTCTTTCTAAAAGGAAATTATATCAATTGTTAAAATATTATTTATAAATCACATAACCATAGTATTAAAGAACTAACTTAAACTACAATTTTTATCTCTACTATTTAGATTACGTTGGACTATATTGTTTCAACGTCAATAAAATATTTACTATTTCTTAGCGAATAACCAATATAATTATATTGCGCATGAGCGTGCGAGTCTTGTCTATAAGTCAGAATCATAATGTAAGCAACGGTGAACGCATACTTATTTATCTATTAATACTAGATAAATCAATACATTTTCTAACTCAAATTAGTTAGTGTAGCAAGAATGAATTTAATAATATTAATATTCTAAAAATCTACATGAACCACTAATTGAATATTTTCTTACACAATCGAGGTTATTTGACATAAACTAGTACTCTAAAAATGTTAAGTTCTAAATCTGTGAACATGTTTATTTGACTAGAAAAAAAAACCTATTTTGCCATCTACCAATGATATTTTCTCCTTTCTTTATAAAAACAAAATGCTAATAAAATAATGAGATAAATCATCTAAAATCCTATATTAATCAAATGACATGAGTTCTATACCATTTTCTAATCCATCAAAAATGCACCTATAATTCTCCAAGTAGTTCCTAAAATTTATTGTGACCAAATTTACTACAAAAATTTTATCGCCAAAGTGACTATTAAATCTACGCCATATAAACCAAAATCAACGCGTCAATTACATGGAATAACACGGTGTACTGCTAATCGTATATTTTTAACAACTTCCGTAGCGCACACAAATACATAAATTGGAATCACATGTGTTCATATTACAACAAACGGGATATACAACACATGAATCGAATCGAAAGCACTTTATAAAATACATAAAATAAATTTGGGTCGCCAATAACCTCGGGTTCGTGCGTGTGACGGGGACGGATCGACGGAGAGCGGGCTCGACTACGGACAGCTAGTACGCGGCTCCGGCGAACTCCGGCGACGAACGGCATGCTCCGGCGACGAACGGCACGAACTAACGATGAGCGAGGAGTGCTAGAGGGAGGTAAATTCGAGTGGACAGGAAGGGGAGACCTCTGCTGCCTTTTATAGAGAGCAGGAGGGAGAGGAGAAGTTGCCGGTTCTTCAATGGGCGCAGTCAGACTTCAAGGGCCATCACAAGCATCAGTTACAAGGAGGATAATGGGGGAGGAATGGGAAGAAGAAACGGTAGCATCCTTAACACGAAAAGACAACGGTCGGCGGGCATCACGGCATCGGTTTGGCTTCCACGCGCGGGCGGCTGTCGGCGTCGCGCTGGCTGGGGAGCGCGGCATGCGCGCGCGGCTGGGAACTGCTCGCGGTCGTCGCGCCTGGGCGCGGCTGCCGCGGTGGGGCCGGGCGCGACGAGGCCGGCTCGGGCGCGCGGTGGAGCCAGGGCGCAGCTGCAGCGGTGGGCAGTGCGCTGCTCGTGCGCGGTGCCTGGCTTCCCAGGTAGCGAGCGATGAGAGAGAGGAGTGAGGGGAGAGAGAGAGAATAGAGAGAGGAAGAGCTGGGAGGCGGCGGCGGCTGTGAAGCCAGCCAGGGCGCGCGCGCGTGTGTAGTTTAGGGTTAGGATATTTGGGCCCCTATGTGGGCCGGCCGGTAGGTGTAGTTTTCTTTTTTTTTTTAATTCCGAAACGCTTATTTAAAGAGCTCAAAAATTTATAAAAATTCACCAAAAATGTTTATAAACAAAATACTCATTTTTAGACTAATAATTATTATTTTTCTTAATTATTGATTAATTACTAAGATTTCTTTTTAAAAAGAAAACAACAATCATCCGATAATCAATCAAGTGCATGCAAAGAAAACGATGCAAATGAACAATTAAACACTAAAAATTTTATTACCCTAATTAATATAATAACTAAATTTATTATTTTAATTGATGGTTTTTATGGTGTTACAATCCCCCTTGAGCTTTTTTGAAAGGTCCAATCATATCCAGCCCCCAGCATGCAAAAGGCCAGGTCACTGGTATGGTCTGCAGCTGCTGTGCTGGCAGGTGTTGTTGCTTTGACAAGTATTGGCAGGCTTCGCACCTCTGAACTAACTCGGCTGCATCGTTCTTTGCTGTTGGCCAATAGAATCCTGACCTGAAGACCTTCCCAACTAGTGTTCTGGAGGCTGCATGTATCCCACATTGTCCAGCGTGGATCTCTTCTAAAAGTTGCTTTCCAGTGGATGGGAGAATGCACTTCATGAAGACGCCTGATGCTCCCCTTCTGTATAATGTTTCCCCAATAAGCGTATAGTGAGCTGACTGTCTTGCAATGCGCTCTGCCGAGTTCTTATCGTCTGGTTCTTCTTCATTCCTTATGTACTTAATGATTGGCTTTCTCCAGTCATCGGGATCTGACTCGGGTTGATCTATGATGTTGCATTCTTCCATTTGACCCAATGAGATACTTGGCTGCAGAATTTCTTGCACAAAAACCCCGGGTGGGACCTGAGCTCGACTGGACCCTAACTTGGACAGTACATCGGCTGCCGCGTTCCGATCTCTCTCCACATGATGAAATTCTAGACCCTCGAATTTATCCTCCAGTTTTCGGACGGCAGAGCAGTATCTTCCCATCGAATCGTTTGAGCAATCCCACTCCTTATTTATCTGGCTGATGACTACCAGAGAATCCCCATATACCATTAATCTTTTGACGCCCAACGATATGGCAATGTTCAATCCATGGATCAAGGCTTCATACTCGGCTGCATTAAGTACTGTCCAAGCTGGACCTGGGATATGGGGGCTGCACTTTTCCGGTATTTTCGGAGTTTGTTGAGGAAGACTCCTTTTCCGGCGGATCCGCGATACGGTGCAGAATTCCTTCTTCGTCTGCTATGAATGAGATTGTTCCGAAGCAGAACATAGATCCAGGGCGTAGGGCGATCTTGCTGTAGAAAGAGATGGCCATTGAGCTAGCTTGGATTGTCGACACACCCCCTACCTGGCGCGCCAGCTGTCGGGGTTTAGGGTCCGACCGCACACCCGGGGTTGCCCCTCAAGGTGTTTTAGGAGTAGGGAGGTGTCAACAACTGTAGCAGAATGGTTCGTGCCGATCGCACGAGGGACGGTGGACAAGATTTACAGGTTCGGGCCGCTTAGTGATGCGTAACACCCTATGTCCTGATGAGTATGCTTGGTGGATATGGTTACAAAAGAGCTCTCTGGATCGAGAATACAGAGAGTTGATGTGGGTGGCTAAGTAATGGGTCGATCGTTCTGAAGGGGTGCCCCCTAGGCCTTATATACTCGACCGTGGGGCAGTACATATGGATAAGATAACAACAAGTGGCTAAAAGATAGTGAACCTCTCGAGATTATCCTTTACGTAACCCTCGCCGACTTATCTTCACGTGACTTCGTTGCATGGAGGCCCCGACGCGGGAAAGTCGGATCTCCGTTGCAGCCACTCGCTCGACGCTATGGGCCGTCCGGGTTTGCACCGATCCGGCCTCATGTCGCCCTGCGTTGCTGGTTGTCTTTCCCCAGGCCCACGAAAGAATAACCTTACGATTTATTGGGCCCTTGGGCCTTTCGTAAGGCCCTCTACTCTTTTAGTGGACCCGGGGGATATCTATCTCCCACAGAGTCCCCGCTCGTGGAAGGAGACGAAGCTCACGACGTACCCCGGCGGTGGGGATGGAGCGACTCCGCCCATGGGAGGAATCCATTCTGGCCGCTGCTCATCGGTGAGAGGGCGAAGCAAACCCTCGCCGACGAGATCCTCCAGATCACTCGCCGTCACCGTGGAGAAGGGCCATGGGTCGCGCGGCGAGATGATGGTCACCCGGTCAGCCATCGCCGAGCGGAAAGGGTGGCAGCGCAAAGGACAGGGAGGGCGGTTTCCTTTTCTCTGGCTAAGTCTCTCAGGCTGCAAAAAACCTAAGAGGGAGATAGGAAGCGGAGCAAAGAACCGTCACCGGACCCTCTCCGGGGTATATGAAGACCAAGGCGAAGACGGTTCCAACGTTCCGCCCGGACCGGACGCGGGGTTCAAAAACGCGAAGCGAAACGGCCGCTCCTCGAACGGCTCGCGCACGCGCAACGGCAGCCCCGCCAACTACTCGCCCCGTCGCATCAACTCCACGGCTAGACAGGCGGCGCTTCTGGCAGGAGCAGCGGGCGACGCTTCGCCTTCGCCGAAACAAGCGCGCCAAAAAAGGTACGCCGTGTCGTTCGGTTTCGTATCCTTTTTCCTTTTTTCCCCTTTCTCTATCTCTTGCGACAGGGACCGAGAAAGGGGGATACCCCGAAAGGGATCCTTCCCCGTGAAGGAACTAGGCTCCGAGCCTCCTTACTGATCAGGGGTTCGAAGGCTGCCCCCCCGGAGGGTTCAACAGCCGCCTCAGATCGCGTGGGCCCTACACCCACTACTGGTCAGAGGTTCGAAGGCCGGCCCCCCGAAGGGTTCCACGGCCGCCTCTGGCTACTCGGGCTCCGCGCCCATTACTGATCAGGGGTTCGAAGGCTGGCCCCCGAAGGGTTCACAGTCGCCTCAGACACCGAGCGAGGGATGACCAGGGGTACGTTCGATACATAACCAAGGCTCGGGCTGTGCTCCCGAGGTACCCTAGGACATTTCCGAGACCAGCGGGAGTGATTTTGTAACGGAATCCCATCGGAGGGAGGCATCGAGCCCTCGGACCCCGTCGCCAGGGGACCGGGTCCGGCAGATCACCCGCAGGTACTTTTGGGCGTGCCTCTGGGCCCCTAGCCGACCCCCAACGAACGGGGCACGGACGTCCACTCGGATTACCCGCTTGCAGCTCACCGGTGACACCATGTTCGGTGCCCATCGAGGGTAACATGGCGCTCTCCCCCCCTCCTCCTTGCGGAAAGGCGACGTAGGGGCATATGTAAAGAAGCCGAGTCTGTCCCTGATCGCCCTCTCGCCCTGTGCGGAGGCTCGAGGGCTGCTCTCGCAAACCCGGCTCCGGCCAAACCGTTGACAGCGTCAACATACCAGCCCAAGAACTTGGGCCCCGACCGTGCACCCGGGCTACGGCCAGTTCGCATGAGGGAACCACCAGACCAGCCGAAGCATTACGCAAGGCGTTAAGACCTCGAAGGAGTGAAACCACTCCTCCGAGGCCTCGGGGGCTACACCCGGCGGGTGCGCTCGCGCGCACCCACCGGAACAAAATGCAACCGAGAAAGGCTGGTCCCCTTGCAAAAAAGTGCGACGAAAGCCTCCAAGCGAGTGCTAACACTCCCTTCGAGGCTCGGGGGCTACTGTCGGGGACCATAATTAGGGGTACCCTCAAGACGCCTAATTCTCAGCTGGTAACCCCCATCAGCATAAAGCTGCAGAGGCCTGATGGGTGCGATTAAGTCAGGGATCAGTCCATACGAGCGACTCGATCACGCCTCGCCCGAGCCTAGCCTCGGGCAAGGGCAGCCGACCCCGAGGTGTTTCCGTCTCGCCCGAGGCCCCCTTTTGACGGCGAACACATCTCCGGCTCGCCCGAGGCCTTGCCTTCGCTAAGAAGCGACCCTGACTAAATCGCCGCGCCGACCGACCGAGTCGCAGGAGCATTTAACGCAAAGGCAGCCTGACACCTTTATCCTGACGCGCGCCCCCCGGCAGAGCCGAAGTGACCGCCGTCACTTCGCCGCTCCACTGACCAGTCTGACAGAAGGACAGCGCCGCCTGCGCCATTCCGACTGCAGTGCCACGTGACAGGGTGAGACTGACAGGCAGTCAGGCCTTGCCAAAGGCGCCATAGGAAGCTCCGCCCGACCTAGGGCTCGGACTCAGGCTGAGGCCCCGAAAGACGGCGAACTCCGCTCCGCCCGACCCAGGGCTCGGACTCGGGCTAAGGCCCCGGAAGACGGCGAACTCCGCTCCGCCCGACCCAGGGCTCAGACTCGGGCTAAGGCCCCAGAAGACGGTGAACTCCGCTCCGCCCGACCCAGGGCTCGGACTCAGGCTAAGGCCCCGGAAGACGGCGAACTCCGCTCCGCCCGACCCAGGGCTCGGACTCGGGCTAAGGCCCCAGAAGACGGCGAACTCCGCTCTGCCCGACCCAGGGCTCGGACTCGGGCTAAGGCCCCGGAAGACGGCGAACTCCGCTCCGCCCGACCCAGGGCTCGGACTCAGGCTAAGTCCCCAGAAGACGACGGACTCCGCTTCGCCCGACCCCAGGGGTCGGACTCCGCCCTAGCCTCTGCCGAACGACCTCCGCCTCGCCCGACCCAGGAGCTCGGGCTCGGCCTCGGCCATGGAAGACAGACTCGACCTCAGCTTCGGAGGAGCCTCCACGTCGCCCGACCTAGGGCACAAGTCCGCCACGTCAACAGGAAGCGCCATCATTACCCTACCCCGAGCCGACTCGGGCCGCAGAGAACAAGACCGGCGTCCCATCTGGCTAGCTCCGCTAGATAGGCAATGATGGCGCCCCGCTAGCCCCGTGACGACGGCGGCTCTCAGCTCCCTTATGGAAGCAGGGGGACGTCAGCAAGGACCCGACCGCTCCGACAGCTGTCCCTCCACCAGGCTCCGTTGCTCTTCCGACAGCCATGACACCACACCAGCTGGGTGCCAAGATCTCTCCGGCTGCCACCTTGGCATGTACTTAGGGCGCTAGCTCTCCCCCGCTAGACACGTAGCACTCTGCTACACCCCCATTGTACACCTGGATCCTCTCCTTACGCCTATAAAAGGAAGGACCAGGGCCTTCTTAGAGAAGGTTGGCCGCGTGGGGACGAGGACGGGGCAGGCGCTCTCTTGGGGCCGCTCGCTTCCCTCACCCGCGTGGACGCTTGTAACCCCCTACTGCAAGCGCACCCGACCTGGGCGCGGGACGAACACGAAGGCCGCGGGATTCCCACCTCTCTCACGACTCGTCTCCGGCCACCTCGCTTTCCCCCCTTCGCGCTCGCCCACGCGCTCGACCCATCTGGGCTGGGGCACGCGGCACACTCACTCGTCGGCTTAGGGACCCCCCGGTCTCGAAACGCCGACAAAAACCACCACATGGCTACGGAGTGGGGGATCAGACATTTCTCTTTGGTCACATGCACACTCTTTGGTCGCATGCACATGCATTCAAGGAAAGAAAATGGAAATACGACATGCAAGTGGGGCACATGGTAGTTTTCTCCTTTTTTCCTAGACACACTCGCAATGGCGGTTTCTTCTTCCTCAGGATCACGTATCAAGCCGGACACACAAGCAGAGCCTGCGCAGGGGCACGGCGACCCGCGGGGCGGCTTCGCCAGAGACCGGCTCAACCACGGGCAGGGTGGGCGAGCACTCGACCAAGGCTCAGCTAGGCTTGGCCGCGACCAGCCATGGCTACTCGGCTACGCACCCAAGGGTTGGGTGCTGCATAGGGACGGCACGACGGAGACCGTGTCTAGGGTAGCTTTGAGTGTTGACATGCCCACGATGCAATGGCACGGTCGATTCTGGAAAAGGATAGAAACTATGAATAGCTAGCGCAGAATCAAAATAAAGGAAAATGGCTCACCGGGGAAGGGTTTGCCGGGAGAAACAACGTCGTGCACGGCAGGAACCCCTCGACACAGCGACGAGTGCGACGCGGCCTCCAGCAGGGACAACATTCCTTTCTCCACGACAACAAATGACGCTACGAGGAGCTCTATATGGGACCTCTGTGCGATGGCGAGCCACATATGAGCCTACGGATTTTTGACCAATAAATTGTCTCCACCAAAAATCCAAAAATGTGATATATGGCATAGAAACATATGTGGGTTGAGGTATACGAGCCTCTTGTCGATGATGAATGGCCACATAACCCCTATTTTTTGTCTAAAATAGCATGAACGACCATTTTAAATAATACTGAAGGCTAACACCTACGGATTTTTGACCAAGACATGGTCTCCACTAGAACTCCAAGAATTTTATCTATAGCAAGGAAACATATGTGGGGTGAGGTGTATGAGCCTCTAATCGATGATCTATGGCCACATAACCTTCATTTTTGCCAAAAATAGCCATGAACGACCATTTTCAATAATACCGAAGGCTAACACTTATGAATTTTTGACCAAGAAACGGTCTCCACCAAAAATCCAAGAATGTGATCTATGGCAAGGAAACATTTGTGGGGTCAGGTGTATGAGCCTTTGGTCAATGATCAATGGCCACACAACCCCCATTTTTGTCTAAATAGCAAGAACAAGCATTTTCAATAATACCGAAGGCTAACATCTATGGAGCGGAGACGGCTGCGTGATGGTGACACTGCAAGGGGTGATTGCTGTGTGTGATGCGAGGTTGAGGGACACAGAGCAGGTGCCGAGTGTTTGAATGGGAGCGGCTATACGGACCATTGCTAAATTCTTGAGTCGTGGCCATATAGTGGTGGAGAGGTCGTTCCCACACGGAAGAGATGATGGTAGGCCCGCGGTGCAACAGCCGAGCGCTGCGTTGGTGCTCCCCCACACGCGTGCGAGTAAGCACTGGCTGGGCCAGGCCAGTTACCGTGAGCCGGCCAAGGAGAAAAAGAAATTTTTTCTTCTTTTTTATTTAGATTTAGATATGAATATTCATATCTGTTTATATGAATATATTTATTTATATTATATCATGAACATATAATTTAATTCGATAGTTTTTTCTTCTTCGGAGCGTGAACACCGCCAACATCATTTTAGCAAACAGAAAGAAAATATGCTTCGGTATGAAATGTAATACACATATTTATTTAAAATAGCACCTGTAAATTCCATGTAAACTCCCCGTTTAATAAAAAGCAAAAGAGGAAAAGAAAAGATAACACCTGAATTTTGAGTATAGAGTAAAGAAATTTTTTTACCCCAAAATTCAGGGTGTTACAGTGGCCAGCTCGCCCCAGCCATCCACAGTCCGCGACATCAGCTCGACTAGCTTTCCCATAGGCTCGTGAAGCCCCCCAAGCCCTCAGACCCGGCAGAGCCTCACTGGAGGACCCAAATCACCTCGTCGGACTTCTTCCGCTCACCGGCGAACGTGAACCGGGTAAGTCTCTATGACATTCTCCAATTCCACCCATGTACCGCCTCTATGTCACCTGGTCAAGCCTCCCAAGCCAACCAATTGGACTATATCATCGTGAGCAGGCCGGATTTCTCGCTGCTGACGAACTCCCCTGCCTGCGCACGTGAATCGGCCGACTCGGACCACCTCTGACGCCGACCCGTACCTCGACGTGACCGCCGTAACCTCCCCGACCTCCCTGGACGCCTCACCGGAGCTATCTCGCCGCCGGTAAGCCCCTCCACCCTTTTCCTCCGCCGCGGGCACTGTTTAAATAAAGGAAGGACCACGGGTTAGATTTAGGGTTACCCCAGGGGATTTTCTGCGCTGTCAGTGACTCAGTGCAATAGGAACCCGAGGACCTGTTTGTAAGGAAGCCAGGAAGAAAATGCCAGGGACCCTAGAGCAAAGTGGATTTCCTTTTCAATTTGAATTTCAAATTCTTTAAACCAGCAGTAAATCAGTTAAATGCATAACTTGAGAAATACTCATCCAAAATTAGTCAAACCAATTTTGCTAGATTCCAAACATTATGAACTATCAGACAAAAATACTGAACACCATGTTTTCTATGCTAATTTTTAGAGTTTTGGATTAAATAAGGAAACTGTCCAAACCTTATTAATACAGAGAAAAATAGAAATACTTCTATACTAGGCTGAAGAAAATTTGTAGAGATACATACCCAACATACACACTGTTTAAAAATACTAGATACCCCAGTATACAAGAATAACCCAAGAATGTCCATTAAAAACCTTAGAAAAATAAGAAAGGTGATGAAAAATAATAACCAGAGGATGAACATATTTTTCCTAGAACACCTAAGTGATAAAGAACATAGGAAAATGCAGAGAACCCTAGTCCAGAGCTAATCCATGATTAAATATTTTATTAGGCACTAAGAAATCAAGAAAAGCCATAATTAAAAATATAAGGACCATTGCAAAAATGGTAAGAAATATTCAGTAGACTCCTAACTGCTAGAATACCACTCCAAAAATAATAAACACCCCAATCCATCACAATAAGTGAGTTGAACAATTAAAACTTGGATTTGACCCATGTTTTAATTAAATCATGAGAAAGCCTAAAATTGTGGAATAGTGGGCAAACAAATTTTTACCCAATTACTTATGAGGTAAATCACTAGAGAAAAATATAAAACTCAAGTAAAAATGCAAGGTAACACACATTACCCCTACCACATGAAAAAGGCCATATATTCGAAGAATTTCTACCACCCTTTCCCCTATGCAAAAAGCTACCAAATTCTAGAATAATTGCTCTTGCACAAAGAAGAAGATAGAAAAAATTAGAAATTTGTTGTTTGACATTTTTCAAGTATAGTGGTAGTAGAAAGCACCCCTATGGCCAAGAACTTTAGAAAATCACAGGAAAATGGTCAATAGGTATCAGTGACTAAAACTTGGTACAAAGTCATATTATAGCATCTAAATGCCAGCAAAAATAAGCCTTAGGGAATAATTCACTGTTAGAAGAGAGTTGTAGTTCAAAGCACCCCCTCTGCCCTAAAACTTCATATTTTTGTACAGAGTGAACCCTTAACATTTTAAGCCTCAATTTTTGAGACTGAGAGTTATACACCAGTGAGAAACTACTGTAATGTTTACAGAATTTTTGGAAATTTATAAAGCTATGTTGTAGTTCAACCCCACTTTAAAAAGTATAATAGGAAAAGGGAAAAGAGAATTAGTGAGAATAATGAATCTCACTCCTAATGGAATTAGCAGAGATCATTATAAACTTTCTCTAAGACACTAAAAGAAAACCAGTGGGATACCCTAATGACCTGCCCCCTTAAAACTTAACCATACTTAACCATGAAATGGCTAAGTATACCACTAGAAGTCTCATAGTAAGATTAAACTTTACCTTATCCTTTTAATCATTTTTATTACTACCACATTGCATATCAGGGCATGCATATATCTCACTCATTGCATTCATTAGATTGCAACCTCGCTGACGGAGAGTACGTGCTCATTCCCGAGCAAGGAGCTGTCCAAGAGGAAGTCCAGGAGCCAGCTCCCGAGTCTGCCACCGAGGATCTCCCCGCAGCCCCAGCATTTGAAGGCAAGCCTCGGTTTTTTGCATAACCAATTTACATATGCTACTTTACTACACTTAATGTTTGTAGGCTTGTAATGTGCACTTAAGTGTAGGAGTTGTTTGAAACCCTTAGTTGCATGAACTCAGGATTCCATTTTGAGATGGATACTAGTATGCTAGGTCGAGTAGTTGCTTTGCTAATTAGGATCTCGGTAGAAGTCGAGTGATTTTTCTAGCACTCGCGCGAGGTCAGGAATTGATTGTATTCATCTTGATAACGGGATCTATGATGGTCTATGGACTTGGATCCAGGGTGGATGCCTTGTCCATGAGACGGAAATGGAATTAAGGATTAATGTGTGGATACCTGAGTCAAGCGTTTGAAAGTACTAAACACATGTCAGGAAATATGGTAATTGGTAAACCTAGTACCTGAGTGAAGCCAGGCGCGGACTTTACCCCCCACTCGTCCTGAGACTGGGTCTCCCATGCTAGCTATGGTGGGTACAAGTGCGGTCACTACACGGCGGCATCCGAGGTCAGTGGAGCATTATATGCCAAGGCGGTGAGTCCTGGCCGCGAATGGGGAATCAATGGGGATGGTTGACGTGTGTGGGGACGGAGTCCTACATGTCGTGTGTTTAGGTTTACCTTGCAAGGTTTAAAAACTCGATTCAAATCGTCTACTTCTCGTAGCTAATGAGACTGCTTGACCCCTTATACTGCATTAAGTAAAAAGTGGAATGAGGTTTTACTTGAGATAACATGTTGATTGTGCTAAATGATTGATACCATGTATGCTTAGAAGGAGCAAACCTAGCTAAATTAATAATGCTAGAATTGGAAAAGCTAAAATTGATTTTAGACTCAGCTAGTGCTTTTGGCAAACCAAACCCCTCAGCCAAACAGTTGCATGGTCTAGAGGTAGAGGAGTAGACTCCTCACACCGGGTAAGTCTAGCTGAGTATTAGTATACTCAGCCTTGCTTGTGGCACAATTTTTGCAGGTATGCTACAGAACATGGTTGATGGTGTGACTTGGCCTTCCACCCTACCACCAGGTTAGACGGTCGAGTGGGATGCTGCTCCAGAAGGAGAGCAGCAGGAGGAGTAGTGGGCTAGGCCTTGCCCTATTCCTCAGTTTTCAACGTTATCGATTATCCGCTACACTTTAATTATGAACAAGTCCCCTTTTACTTAAAACTCCGATTTATGTAATAACTCTAGTACTTAATTTGTGGTTTCATGCTTCATTGTATTCTCTCTGTGACTCACCTTCGAGTGAGCTAGTGGTATTTGATCCCGGGGAAGTGGCTTTATCAGGCTAGACCTCAGGGACTGATGGGTTATTCCACTTTAAGTGTGTTGCTGCCTCTATGGCGTGACTTGGGCACTTAAGCTAGAATAATTCAGGCGGTTCCTCCATAAAAATCTCCTATCATGACTACTGTCTGAAGCCTCAACGTCATCACTATATTCTTGCATGTGTTTTCTCTAGTTCCGTATGTTTAGTGAGGCTGTTTGGTTGGCTAATATTGGAATGTTATTTTCCTGCCTAGGAATGACGATGGGACTATCCACCAACGATGATGGCCGCGTTTCAGGTTTGTCTAGTGATGAGGTTGACAATAATTGCAATGCAGAAGGGGAAGCCACAGTGTTGGGTTAAACTCCCTCATGTCCTAATAGTTTGGATGGCGAAGGAGCAAGTCTTGAGAGCACTGCGGGTGGTGACAACAAGAGAATGAGGACCAGAGCATCAACATCTGAGGTTTGGAAAGATCTAAAGCCTCTATTCAAAATCTTAAATGGTAAGCAAGTCAGGTATGTTGCCATATGTAAGATTTGCAATGTAGAACTGTCTGCTAAATCTATTGGTGGTACTGGTCATTTATTGAGGCTTGTTGCTACTTGTACTAGAAAGGCTGAGGCTGCTAGTTCATTATCTCAAACTCATTTACATTATACTGTTGATGGTCATGTGCATCATTTTGAGTATTGTAACACCCGGATTTAAGGAACAAAGCCGGGTGCATCTCATATATGCTCCAGAGAAGACAACACATATAATAACAGAGTGCATAGAGATAAATGTCATAAATATCATAAATGTACTTATTACATAGCGGAAGTCTTACAAAAATAAATGATAAAATAAAGCGAACTATATATTATTCCCTGGCACCACAAAGCTGACTGGGAGACACCACCTAGATCAAGTCGAAAGCCTCAGTGCTAGGCGGCTCCTCTTCGACCACCTGTTCTTCTCCTGTGGGGGGTGTGAGATAGCAAGAATGAGCTCACATACATTCATAGCTCAACAAGTTGTGGGTAATAATGTGCATGAACTCACCAAAGGTGGGAGTTCATGTGAAGTGTAAGGCTAATCAACAAAATAAAGGCTGAAGCTGAGCATTGCTTTTATAAGTTGGTCAAAATTTTATTAGCAGTTACTAAGTATAAGTAAATACCAAACCTTAATAATAATAAAGAAAAGTAATAAATAATCCCAATGCGGTGCAAATGACAAATTGAGTTCTAATTCCATAGATTAATCATGTGAGTGTCCGAACTGCTAATGACCGTGAGCACGGCTAGTATACCAGTTTTACACTCTGCAGAGGTTGCGCATCTTTACCCACAAGTCATGTTACCCAGCTGCCAAGAGACGGCCAATCCCATACACCTCTACCGAGGAGGCGAGGCAGGGTAACACTATGAGGCCTTTACAAAGTTCCACTAGCTTCAGAAAACCCGCTACAGTTTATAGGAAGTTCCAGTGTAGGAATCCCTCGCCTGACCGCCATCGCAGCAAAATCAACCCAAGGACCTCCCTACACTGACCACTCCCCTACTGCCCTTGCCCCTTTTGGGTAAGGAAGTCATCCACTAGCTTTCCTAGTTAATCAGCCAAGGGCATCACATACTACCATTGTGGTAGCACTGTTTTCTCGGGTGGTCGCTCCATGTTCCCATTAACATAATGATCTTAACATGAACAGTAATAATAAACAGAGAATAAAGGTGTAATCATGAATAATGTATCTCCATACCCAAATCCACATAAAGCAATAGCAAGTACTACCCAAAAATATTTTAGTGGTAAACAAGGTATAAAGATAACCAAAACTAGGGTGACCTAAACGATCCCATCAAAATTAACCTATGCAGATCATTATGAATAATAAGGACATGGCTAGGTAAAAATAAGTGATCAAGGGCACAACTTGCCTGGTACTTGAGATTCCAGGTACCAACTTACTTTTCAGAGGACTCGTGACCTCGCGCTAGTCGTGGCAATACATACAAACATGGTATAGGTAGAATTAACATCACACCAAACATAAGATCAAAATACATATTAATAATCTACATAATAAAATAAGATCATAGGAACTAGAATAATTAAATTTGAAGTTATGGATTTTAAGTTATGAATTTCTAAAGGTTTTATGTGTTTTTTACAAGATTAAATAGGATACAAATTTTATTGTGATATTCATGTCAAAATAGTGGTACCAAATGATAAACAATAATATTACAAAATTATAGGAATTGGAATGGATTAATTTTGACTTAAAATGAATTAAATATGAATTTTCCAAGTTTCTAGAATTATTTTTGTATTAAAAACCCATTTCTATATTTATTTCTCTATTTTTATTCTTCTCTGGACTGGGCGCACAAAAACCAGAAAATGCAGGGGCTTCTTGCGCAAAAATTCTCAAGACTCAGACTATTCTGAGTTGGATGGCGGGTTGAATACTGGAAACTCGGGGGTTTTCTTTTGTAAAATCTACACAACGAAGGGGTACGTGGCCATCTGAGCCGCCCAATCACTAATCAAGGGCCCATATTAGATTGCACATCCCCGCGAACCGGTACGACACATGGGCCGATGGATCCGAGATCTACGCCTAATATCTATCCACGCCACTTATCAGATCTGGGCCCCCGGATCCGCGATCGACGGTCTAGAGTGAAGCATCGAACCGGTATGCGCAGATTTAATCCCGCGCTTCCATTCCGATCGGACGGACTATATCTAATCTGAACTCGCTCTAATCTTAGTCACTGGCCCAAAATCCAACATCTAGGCGTCTATCTTCTTTCCCCACGCCATTTCGCCGCCCATCCGGCAAACGGCGCGACCCCATTCACGGCGGAGGCATCACCAGGGTTCAACAATCCCACGACCAGGCACCCAAAATCACAGCTAATCCCAAGATTTACAAAGAGGGGGAACAAGCGAGCCTGATGGTGACATTCTCACCGACAATCGGGTGGCACAGAGACCGGACCACGGTGAAGCGCGGGTGTGAGGCCGATGCACACACCGACGAGCGATTTCGGTTACCTTTCTTTTCTGGTGAGACCTCGAGCACGCGTAGAGCTTCCCAAGGAAACCCACACGACCCGCTCGAGGTTCCCGTGTTGCTGCAGGCACAAATCACTGACGGCGACCACCTCTGCCTAGTTCTTGCAACCGCGGCGGCCCTCGGCTTCCACTCTCTCTCTCTCTCTCTCTCCACTCTCTCCCTCATAGTTCTGTTCGGCCACCGATGTAGACTCTCCTGAAGCTAGGTGCGGGACAGATTTGAGGAGAGGCATGCACAGCGAAGCTCTTTATAAGGTCACGGGCGATAGAGCCGTGCCAGATCGAATCCCCGACGATGCGGTCTTATTAGTTGCGATTCTCTCAATGTCGTGGCAGTGGTTTTACGCATGCAATGAAGAGGAAGGTCGCGAATACCCTGGGTCCAATCCAAACCTCCCGCCCAAATCGCGCGGTGCTAACGATCACCCGGAGGTGCGGCCCACGCGCAGATGCTGTTACAATGGAGGGGGAAGAGCTGACAACTTGGGCCCGCCTGTCGGTCACAAGGGAAATCTGGAGTGATATCTGGCTGACCAGTCGGGCCCACAGCTAAGCCGGTTCAGCGCGCACGTGAGTCTGACGCGCGGGTGAGCAGGAAAGGAAGTGGGTCGAGAGGGGAGAAATGGCCCAAGTGCTGGTTTCTCCTTTCTTTCTTTCTCTTTTTTTTATTTTCATTTTTCATATTTTCTTTCAAATTCAAGTTTCAATTTCAAACCTTTGTTAACTTCAAATATACATCAACAACTCCAACATGTAAGCAATTATATAACTTTATTTATTTACTATTATTTTTTTGAATGATTTTATAGAGCATAATATAAAATAATAATTAGTTCTCCTATTCTTTAACTTTTCAATTTCAAAGTTAAAGTTTGATTTGAATATCACATTTCAAATGCAGAAGACAAAATCTTAGCATGATGCAATATATACTTATTATTATATTTATAGATTAATTATAGTATTGCAAATGTGTTGTACACACACAAAGAACTTTTAATTTTCAAGAGATACATGGTTTTCCCAATTAAAATGTTATTCAAAATTTAATGTTTTATGCTTATTTCTTTTGTATGATTGTTGTGGAGAGATAACTTACTTTGAATCTTAGGGAGAATAATTTTGAATATATGATTTAATGAAACTATTAACTTATATGAGGATCCTTTATTTAAATCTCTTATTTTAAACCATAATTATTTAAACATTAAGATAAACTCTACTAAATCCCAAAACCGAGATTTGAGGTGTTACAAGTATGATCCTGTGAATGCTAGGACTCAGTTGTGTCAGTTGATTGCTAGACTTGATCTTCCATTCAACATTGGTGCTACTGATGCTTTTGAGGAATATATTAGGTTTGCTCATAACCCTCATTTTCAACGTGTTTCTAGACAGAGCACTACTAGGGATCTTGAAACTTATTTTCATGCTAAGGTTTCTGAGGTAAAAAATATGTTAGCTAAGGCTACATGTGTTTGTTTGACATTGGACATATGGAGTGGTAATGCTAAGGAAGACTACCTTAGTGTGGTAGTGCACTTTGTTAATGATGGGTGGGAGTTAGAAAAAAGAATTATTGGTATGCGATTAATTGATGTGTCTCATTGTGGTTCTAACATTGTTGAGTGCATTATGAATGCACTAGTTGATTACCACTTGACTACTTAAGTTTTATCTGTTACCCTTGATAATGCTTCTTCTAATGCTAGTGCTATTGAAAAGTTGACACCATTGCTATCATCATATGTTGGTTCTACTTTAATGCATCAATGTTGTGCATGTCATATCATAAACTTAATTGTCAAATCTAGTCTAAAAAGGTTAAAATGCTTGAGGATTTTAGAACTGCTCTATCATTTCTCAATTCTTCTAATCAACAAATTGCCCAGTATAAGACATATTGTATTGCTATGGGTGTGCGGCCTCGTAAGTTTGGATTGGATATAGATGTTATAGGTGGAATTCTACATACCTTATGCTCAAGCATCTCATGCCACACAAATGTACTTTTTTGTGTTCATTGACACTCATTACTAGGTAAAAAAGAACTTGTTCACTTCTGATCATTGGTATATTGTTGAACATGTATTTGAATTCTTAGGGTTATTCTATTTATCAACTGTTTCACTATCAGGTGTATATTATCCTACATTTCCATTAATAATGCATGCTGTTATTGATATTGCTACTCACCTAAATCGATTTGAAAACGATAGTAAACTTAGACCAGTTATCGTGCCTATGAAATCCAAGTTTCTAAAATATTGGGAGAAGATACCATTGGTGTATTATTTTGCATTCATTTTGGATCCTAGAGCTAAACTCAATAATTTTAACAATGCATTGCATGTTCTTTCTGATTCACTTCATCTTGATTACTCTAGTTATTCCATTGAAGTTAAAACTCAATTGTCAATTCTATATGCCAAATATGAGTCTAAATTTGGTTCTGTACGTTTGCAAAGACCCCAACCTGTAACTATTGGACCTGGTAATGTATTGTCTTCATGAAGGACTAATCCATCATCATCATCTGTTTCTACTGGAACTGTTTTTAACACACCTATTTCTAGCACAATTTCTGAGTTATCATCTTATCTAGATAGTGATCCTCTTACTGAGTTTGATGATTCATTTAGTGTACTTAGTTGGTGGCGTGATCATAAAAGAACCTATCCAATTTTATCAATTCTAGCTAAAGATGTCTTAATTGTGCCTGTATCCACTATTTCTTCTGAGTCGGCTTTTAGTTTATGTGGCAAGTTGATCGAGGAACGACGGCGAAGTCTAACACTAGAACATGTGGAGATGTTGTCCCTGGCCAAGGATTGGGAGCAAGCAGCTGTTCGGCAGCAACACTATGTTGAGAACAAAGGTCTTGAAGAGCTAATGGCAAACATGTATCTTGATGCACAAGAAGAAGGATTGACTTGTGTTGGTGGTGGAGATGGACATGATCACTAAAAGATCTAGGTTGTACTCTTTTTCCTTTAGGGTTTTGTCCCCATCTAGTTGAAATGGGGTTTTACCTAAAGGTTTTTAACGAGGCAACCAATCTAAATTGCTCTTTATAAAGCATGGTGATCTATTTTTTGATGTCTACTGTATGTTGTATGGCAGTATGGCACTATGGGGCATGACTGGACTGTATGTCTGATGGCTCCTAAATGATTGTATGCTTATGCTTCAATAGTTCAATGTCTGTTGTGTGCTATAATAGCTGGACGCTTGGACTATATGTCTATATCTTATGGTTGTACTTGTAATGCTTGTTTTGTTGTGTGGCTATCTCAATGTGCATGTTGTAAACTGTAATATACTATTTCAGTTTTCATGCTCTTGCTCTGTAATGTTGTAAGGTTGTAAACTGTAATGGATCAAATTACAGATTGGTATTGTAATGCTGTATTGTATGGTTGTATTCTTGGTTGTCGAACCTGTGTATTACATATTTGCATGGATGTTTGCGATGTGGGTATCGGGCCAGCACGACACGGAAGACCAGCACGGCCCTATGGCCCGGCACGGACCGATTAAAGAGAATAGTGCCATGCTTGGGCTGCGCCGCAGGCCCATGTGCCGGCCCGGCACGGCCCAACAGTTAACCGTGTCGTCCCTCAGCCCGGCTATTTTGGCTCGACCCATGACGGGTTTGGGCCGTGCTAGCCCGGCACGGCCCATTGGCCACGTATACCTGGGTGCTCCAAAGATCAAATCCGCTGGTAATACTGCCTCCGATCCATATACCATGAAGAATGGGGTGTTTCCATGCAAGGCCCGGCTTGGCTGGGTTCGCAGGCTCCAGACCACATACGGTAGTTCTCTGATCCATTTTCCTGCAAGCTTTTCGCTCTTGTCGAACACCTTTTTCCTGAGTGCATCAAGTATCATCCCATTGGCTCTTTCCACCTGCCCATTAGCTCTTGGGTGTGCCACTGATGCATACTTGATCTGGATGCTTCTCTGCTCACAGAAATCAAAGAACTCTCAGCTAGTGAAGTTAAATCCTAGGTCTGGGATAATGTTGTTAGGTATCCCGAACCTAAACATTATTTCTTGAATGAATTCCATCGCTTTTGCTGAGGTCAAAGAGGCAATGGGCTTGTACTCTATCCATTTAGTGAACTTGTCAATGGCGACGAGTATGTGAGTATACCCCCCTTGAGATTTTTTGAATGGCCCAATCATGCCCAGCCCCAGCACGTGAAAGGCCAGGTTATAGGAATAGTTTGCAAATGTTAGGCAGGCAAGTGTTGCTGCTTTGATAGGAATTGGCATGCTTCGCACTTCTGAACCAACTCTACTGCATCATTCTTTGTTGTTGGCTAGTAGAACCTAGACCTGAAAGCTTTTCCCACCAATGTCCTTGATGCTGCGTGTACGCCACATTGCCCCGCATGAATTTCATCCAGCAGTTGCCTTCCTGTAGCCGAGTGAACACACTTCATGAGGACTCCTCTTACACCTCTTCTATACAGCAGACCCCCTATGATGGTATATTGGGCCGACTGTCTTGCGATGTGTTCTGTCGTGGCCTTATCATCTGGTTCTTCCTCGTTTTTTATGTACTTGATAATTGGCTCCCTCCAGTCGTTGGGATCTGCTTCTGCTTGGTCCAAGGCATGGCACTCCTCAGCCTGCTCTACGATGACACTCGTTTGATGTACCTCTTGGACGAAAATCCCAGGTGGAACCTAGGCCCGGCTGGACCCTAATTTTGATAATGCATCTGCTGCTGCATTGCGATCCCTTTCCACGTGGTGGAATCCTAAACCATCGAATTTGTCTTACAGCTTTTGCACCGCTGTGCAGAATCTTTTCATTGAGTCGGTTGAGCAGTCCCAGTCATTGTTTACCTGCTGATGAATACAAGTGAGTCGTCGTATACCATTAACCTTTTGATGCCTAGTGAAATGGTGATGTTCAGCCTATGAACCAGGGTCTCGTACTCTGTGGCATTATTGGACGCTGGAAACATGAGCTGAAGCACATACTTGAGTTGGTCACCTCTAAGGGCAATGAGAAGGATCCCTGCTCCTGCACCCTGCAATCTTAGTGAGCCGTCAAAGTACATTTTCTAGACTTCAGTCGTTTCTGGGTTTTCTAGGACCTGGTGCTCAGTCCATTCTGATACAAAATCAACTAGTGCTTGAGTCTTTATTGCAGTATGAGGTCGGAATTCTATATCATGAGCTCCGAGTTCACATGCCCATTTGGTTGTTCTTCCAATAGCTTCCTTATTGTGGAGTATATCTCCTATTGGGAATCCCGTGATTACTATGACTTTGTGGTCAACAAAGTAGTGTTGGAGCTTACAAGCAGTTAGAAGTACTGCGTATAATAACTTCTGAACTTGAGGATACCTTATCTTTGAGGGACCGAGGACTTCACTGATAAAGTAAAGTGGATGTTGTACTAGATACGCATGCCCTTTTTCTGCCTACTCGACTACCAACGTAGTGCTTACCACATGAGTCGTGCAGGAGATATATAGCAGTAGGTCTTCATCCGGCTGATCAGATGTAGCTCGGTGTGGTGGCTTAAGCACTGGCGGTGTAGTCAGAAACTTCTTCAGTGCTTCCAAGGCTTCTTGAGCTTCTGTGGTCCACTGGAATTTATCCACCTTTTTGAGCAGTTTATAGAATGACATCATTTTTTCACCAAGCCTTGATATGAATCTACTCAGCGCTGCCATGCATCCAGTGAGCCTTTGCACTTTCTTCTGTGATCGCGATGGCTCCATTCTCATAATGGATTTTTTTTTTCTAGATTGGCCTCTATTCCTCGATGGCTGACGATAAACCTGAGTAGCTTTCTAGCCGGTACTCCAAACACGCACTTCTCTAGATTTAGTTTCCATCGGTAGCGCCTCAAGCTGTTGAAGACTTGATGCAAATCCTCGATGAAGTTGTACAAGTTTTCTGTCTTGATGACTATATCATCAATGTAGGCCTCTACTCTCTTGCCCCAGTGGTCGGCTAAGCATGTTTGGATAGCCCTTTGGTAAGTTGCTCTAGCGTTTTTGAGGCCAAACAGCATGGAGATATAGCAGAAGGCTCCAAACGGCGTGATTAATGCAGTCTTCTCCTCATCTTCCTTTGCTAGACTAATGTGATGATATCTAGAGTAGCAATCTAGGAACGAGAGCATAGAATAGCCAGCGGTCGAATCGACTACCTGATCTATTCTAGGGAGTCCAAAGGGATCCTTCGAATATTGCTTACTGAGATCGGAATAGTCGACACACATGCGCCAATCAACTTTATTCTTTTTGAGTATAAGAACAGGATTTGCCAACCATTCAGGATGTAGTACTTATCTAATGAATCCTACCGATACCAGGCGAGCTAATTCTGCCCGAATGGCTTCTCTTTTGTCAGGCGTGAAACGACATAGCTTCTGTCGTATCGGCCTTGCCTGAGGGTACACTTTGAGTTTGTGCTCGGTCAGCTCTCTTGGGACTCCCGGCATGTCTGCAGGTTGCCATGCGAACACATCACGATTGTCTTGCAGGAACTAGACGAGCACGCTTTCCTATTTGTCGTCGAGGCTGGAACTAATGATTGCATTCTTGCATTCATCAGAGAATCCAAGATTGATCCTTTTAGTTTCTTTAGTCGGCCGCATAGAGGTCGCAGCCATAGCTTCATTCGAAGGGATTGTGAAGTTTTCGTCCACCAGCTTGCCATCGACTTGTGCGGGAAGGGCTACCGGGGGCCCGACAGTGAGAGTCATCTGAATGGCACCCTAAAAGCATTCCGCGGTGCCTTGGAAGTCAGCATGCACGGTGATGATCCCCTGAGGTCCTGGCATTTTGAGTATCATATATTGGTAGTGTGGAATGGCCATGAATTTTGTTAGCCCTGGTCTTCCAATGATGGCATTGTACCCGCAATCAAAACGCGCCACCTCAAACCTCAGGAACTCAGTTTGGTAGTTCTCTAGGGTTCCAATGGTGATGGACATGTAGATTTGTCCCAGTGGATACTCCCCTTCGGTCGGCATGATGCTGAAGAAAGGAGTATCCGATTTAGTGAGGTCGTCGATGGTGACCCCTAGGGCCTAGAGTGTTCAGGAAAAGGTGACGTTGATGATGCTACCACCATCTACAAGCACCTTCTTAACCCGGCTTTCCTGGATCACTGTTTCGATGAGTAGTGGATATTTGCCGGGGTGATCGAAGTTAAGCCACTGATCAGCTCGGCTGAAGGATATTGTGTGCTCCGACCATCGGTAAGGAGCCAGAGCACTATTTGTAGCCACTAGAACTTACTGATTGTTAAGCTTTTGTTGCCTTCTGCTTTCTTATGCTCCGTGGCCTCCGAATATGATGTTGACCTCCCTGTCAACGTGCGGGAATGCTCCACCTCTCCCCCTTCCTGCTGTTGAGGCTGCCTAGGCTCGTTAGGCTCTCCTCGAGGTAGGGGAGGTGGCAGTGGCTGGAACGGTCGACCATGCTCGACAGAGTTTTTGAAATCTCTACAGTTTCGTAGGGTGTGCGACATGTCCTTGTGATACGGGCACTAGGAATCAAGGATCTCATCCAGCGTTCGTACCCCTCCACGGGGTGTGTCGCGGGCTCGAGCAGCAAGTGGCCTGGCGGTTTGCACCTG
This sequence comes from Zea luxurians, assembly GCA_029449295.1. Lineage (NCBI taxonomy): Eukaryota > Viridiplantae > Streptophyta > Magnoliopsida > Poales > Poaceae > Zea > Zea luxurians. Next base: position 122,562,990 of record JAOPSE010000009.1, read on the forward strand.
CTCACGGGGTCTCTTCTCCCAGCGTTTGTCTGGTTGTTGGTTCGTGTCCCTTCGTGGTGCAAGCGGTGCAGGTTTTGTGCCTCCAATGAGGTCCTGAGCCCGCTCATCCGCGATAATGTAAATGTCCGCCTCCCTAAACAGTTGTTCAGAGGTGGCAGGTACTTTTTGAAGTATGGCTCGGACAAAGGGTGGGTCGTTGGATCCCCGATAGAAGTCTTCAATTACTGTCGCCTCAGTGACTTTGGGGATACGGTTCCTCATCGTTTGAAATCTTTTGAGGAACGAATGAAGAGTTTCATCATTCTTTCGCCTAATGGATTTGAGGTCCCATGGCTGCGCCGGTTTATCAGAAAGAGACTGAAAATTTTTGATAAATCGTCGGCTGAAGTCACCCCAATCATCAATGTAGTGTCATGGCAGGTACCGGAGCCATTACAGTGCGTCCTGCCCCAGAACGATGGGCAAGTACGCCATCATGACATCTTCCATTGCCCCAGCAGCCTGGGCGGTCGTTGTATAGACGGCCAACCAGCCCCCCGGATCCTGCTTAGGCTCATATTTGTCGACGTTGGAGACCTTGAAATTAGGAGGCCATTGGATGGCCCGGAGGCAAGGGGTAAGCACGGATACCCCGCATGTGTCCTCTTGTCGATGATCATGCCGTCGATCCCGAGGAGGGGAGTTAGTATTAGGTCGCCTCGATCGTCCCCGGAACATACTGTTGGTTGAGACTGTCTCTGATTCGATCCAGGTTACACGGCTGCGTGCCGGTACACCATTATCTTGATCGTATTCTTCCCGATGCCTTATCTCATTCTCGTGCCGACGATCGCATGAAGCGCTGATGTTGCTCTGCGCGTCTCGTCGGCTGTTGATGGTGTGTCGTAGGTTGTTCGATGGATGAGCGAGAGGTAGAAAATGATTGGCCACCTGAGTAAGCAGCCACCGATAACCCTCCACGTCTGGGGTCCGCGGGAGGCCATTGGCTATCTGCGCCAATACTCCTCCAACTTCACTTGACGTGCTCAATGCTCGTGCGAAGTCGGGGTACAAGTTACGGGCGAGAAGCGGATTCTCTCATCGGAGTCTAGCATCTTGTTCAGCTAGTTCCCGCTCTCGTTCTTGAGCCTGACAGCGATAGCGGCGGTGGGAGTTGCGCCTTTCTTGATGTGCTCTTTCATCGGGAGTTTCTCCCATTTCTGAGGCTTTGTCCCGAGAGATGAGTTGCGCTAGGTCCATGTTGGTCACTTGTTCTCAAATGTTGTGAGTCAAGAACAAGGTAACACAGTTGTTAAGCATTAAGGACATTCGTCCTTCGAAGCATTATCTCCTCTCAAAGATAATGATCTTCGGACGAAGGTCATGAAGAACGTGTCTTCATCATTTCATAGATAAATAGGAATACGCGAAGATGATAAATATAATTCAATGATTCATTCATATTTGTATTCCATAAAACACACATGAATATTAAAAGAATTTGTTGGGGGCCTTCGTCTTCCGAAGGTCCTCAAAAACACGACTAACATGCTTTCCAAGTATAATATAATGTTATAGGAACCTTCAACTTTGAGATGATGGTGCGCATGATATGAAAGACGTGGTCTGGAAGAAGGATGAATCAGTTCCGAAGCTATGGATGGAGAAGCTTCGGCTTAGCGCAAAGACGGTGATGGAGAATGAAACCGACCTAAAGGGGAAAAGACTGCTTAGTCCTCAACAGATTACTCCTTAGTCAATAGTAAATGTCAAGGACATGGATATAATTTTACCCAGGTTGCGTCATGTGCCTATAAATAGATGAACAGTAACACCGTACTGTTCACTCTGACTTGTAATCACTCGCACATCACTCTTGGATTCTTACCTTCTATCAAGCCGAAGGTACAAATGTAATTCAATATCATTAATGTTTGTTCATGATCATATAATGAGAATATAAATAATCTAATGATTTGATATGATTGTTTATGTTCTTTATATGTCCCATATGTTCCTGTTTTTTATTACGTATTGAGATGATGAAGGTTTATCCTTCATAACCTTCATCTAAAGATCATTATATCCTAAGGGAGATAATGCTTCGAAGGACGAAGGTCTTTAACCATTAACATTTGTGTTGCCTTATTCTTAACTCATAGCATTTGAGAACAAGTGACCAACATTGGCACCCACCTCCGGTGAACTCATTTGACCACCTTCGGCAAGCTGTGACCTTCGTCATGCCACCGAAGAAGTCTTTAGGGCTAGGAGCTGCACTGCAGCCATTGGACGTCAACCAAGAAACATTACGCGAAGCTAGGAGCCAAAAAAGGAAGGCTACCAGTCCAACACCTCAGGAGGAGGAGTTGGACCAAGAAATCAGGGACCTCGAATCCATTCATCAACAGGTCCAGAGGAAAAAGGAAAAGATGCTTTGTCTCGCCGATCTTCAGAAGAAGATTGATGAGGCCGCTAAAGAAATGCGTCATCTCACCCAAGATGACCAAGACCAAAGGCCTCAACACAGAGAGCTTCGTCAAGACAATTCCTAAAATGATGACAAATGGTATGATGATTTCCATCATGGAAATTTTGCTTTTGATGATGCTTCTCCTCTAGCAGCAGAATTACAGGCTACCCCATGGCCCCATCAAACAAGCCACCCCAGCTCCTTATGTATGATGGGCACTCAGATCCGAAGCAGTTTCTAATGAGCTACGAGGCAACCATATCTTCATATGGGGGAAACACTGCAGTCATGGCGAAATCCTTCATCATGGCGATCAAAATTGTCGCACAAACTTGGTACTCTTCTCTCCGGCAAGGGAGAATCATATCATGGCAGAAGCTAAAGGATATGCTAATCACTAGCTTCCAAGGATTTTAGACAAAGCCAGTCACTGCTCAGGCTTTGTTCTAGTGCACGCAAGACCACGAGGAATACCTTCAGGCTTATGTCCAAAGGTTCCTGCGTCTGAGAGCACAAGCGCCCACAGTGCCCAATGAAATTGTTATTGAGGCCATGATCAAAGGGCTTCGGCCAGGACCTACAGCTCAGTATTTCGCTAGGAAACCCCCACAAACCCTGGAAAACTTCTTCAGAAGATGGATGAATATATCTGGGCTCATAATGATTTTCGCCAAAGAAGGGAAGAAGCCTACAGGTTTTCTAAGATGACTAGGGGCTTCGGAGGAAGAATCCACCCCAGGCACATCAGATCGATTCATAATTCTAGCCTAAGTGATGACAGAGGAAGCCAGCCTCAAAGGCCACAACACAGCTCCCAATCTTCAGGGCAACAACAAAGCTCTTTTAGGCCACCAGCCCCAAGGGGCAGAGGCGGCAGGGGCTTCGGAGGAAGGTACGAGGATCAACCCAGAAGGCTATATTGCTTATGTGGGGGATAGATATCCCCCGGGTCCACTAAAAGAGTAAAGGACCTCACGAAAGGCCCAAGGGCCCAATAAGTCGTAAGGTCATTCTTTCGTGGGCCTGGGGAGAAACAACCAGCGAAGCGGAACGACATGAAGCCGGATTGATACAAGCCCGGATGGCCCGGGGCATCGAGCGAGTGACCACAACAGAGATCCGACTTTCCCGCGCTGGAGCCTCCATGCAACGAAGCCACGCGAGGATAAGTCGGCGAGGGTTACGTGGGGATAATCTCAAGAGGTTCACTATTTTTTAGCTACTTGTTCCTATCTTATCCACGTGTACTGTCCCACGGTCGAGTATATAAGGCCTAGGGGGCACCCCTTCAGAACGATCGACACTTTACTTAGCCATCCACATCAACTCTCTGTATTCTCAATCCAGAGAGCTCTCTTGTAACCACATTCACCAAGCATACTCACCAGGACGTAGGGTGTTACGCATCTCTAAGCGGCCCGAACCTGTAAACCTCGTCCACTGTCTCTCGTGCGATCTGCACGAACCATTTTGCTACAGTTGTCGACACCGTCCTACTTCTAAAACACCTTGAGGGGCAACCCCGGGTGTGCGGTCGGACCCAAAACACCGACAGCTGGCGCGCCAGGTAGGGGGTGTGTCGACAATCCAAGCTAGCTCAATGGCCGTCACCTTCTACAGCAAGATCACCCTGCGTCCCGGATCCGTGTTCTGCTTCGGAACAATCTCATTTGTAGCGGATGAAGAAGGAATTCTGCTCCATATCGCGGATCCGCCGGAAAAGAGATCTCCCCCAACGAACTCCGAAAATACCGGAGAAGTACAACCTCCAGCTCTCCGGATGAGGATCGTCTCCGGAAAGCCGGGAGCCAAGGGCTCGCTGACCCGGAGAACTCCACTGCCTACCTCTCCGACAAAAGAGTGGACACAGATCGCAAGAAAGAAGGTAACCGGGGAGAAGCAAGTTACTCTTTCCGTTCCTCATGCCTCAAAGGGGGACGGGAAGAAGGTCACCACGACAGCAGCGCCATTCTACCCCGACGTCCTCTTCATCGGGAGAGCGGAGTCGCCTATTGTCTCCGACGACGAGCCGACTGCACCCGGGGAAGAACCGCCTCAACGAGAGTCCCGACGATGGAGGAACCGGCGCAGGAACGTTCGACGACATCATGCGGCCGGAGAGCGGAATCCGGAACAGCCTGTCTCGCGAGACGAGGTCTCGGAGGTAGGAGAAACTCCGGAAGAACGCGTCTTCAGAGAACGAAGGAACTCCCGACGACGTGATCGCCGACGAGCTCAGGAACAGGCTGAGCAAGATGCAAGGCAGCGCCGGGAGAATCCATTCTTCGGGCGCAACCTGAACCCCGACTTCGCCCGAGCTATGAACACGCCGAGCGAAGTCGGAGGAGTACTGGCTCGGATAGCTGAGGGACTTCCACGGACTCCTGACGCCGATGGCTACCGACGGCTGTTCACCCAGGCGGCCAACCATCTTCTACCGCTTGCTCACCCGCTGAACGATCTACGACACGCCATCAACAGTCGCCGAGACGCGCGAAGCTCCATCAATGCTTCACGCGAGCGGCGGCATGAGAACGAGATTCGCCGTCGGGAGGAGTATGACCGGGATCACGGCATCCCGACTCAGAGCCAAGCTACCATAACTGAATCGGCAACGGCCTCAACTAGCGGAATCACCCGGGGGCGGTCGAGGAACCACAATCACAACTCCCCTCCCCGGGACAGACATCGTCCCCGACGACAGGAGGACACATGCGGAGTGTCCGCTCTTACTCCGCGCCTTAGGGCCATCCAATGGCCTCCCAACTTCAAGGTATCCAATGTTGACAAATATGAACCTAAGCAGGATCCATGGGGTTGGCTAGCCGTCTACACCACCGCTGCTCGAGCTGCCGGGGCGTCCAAAGACGTGATGACCGCGTACTTACCCATTGTCCTTGGGCAAGACGCGCTGCAATGGCTGCGACATCTACCCCGACACTGCATCGACGTCTGGGGCGACTTCAGTCGACGCTTCACCGCCAACTTCTAGTCCCTCTTCGACAAGCCGGCGCAACCGTGGGACCTCAAATCCATCAAGCGCCGGGGGGACGAGACTCTCCGGTCGTACCTCAAAACGTTTCAGACCATGAGAAATCATATCCCTGAGGTCACGGAGGCGGCCGTGATCGAGGACTTCTACAGAGGCTCCAATGATTCGGTTTTCGTCCGAGCCATCCTACAGAGGGCACCGACTACCTCCGAGGAGCTGTTCCGGGAAGCCGACCTCTACATCACCGCCGATGAGCGAGCCCAGGACCTCATCGGAGGAGCAAAGCCCGCACCGGCAGCACCACGACGCGACACGAACTAGCAACCCGACAAACGATGGGAGAAGAGGCCTCGCGAAGAAGTGCACGCTGCCGGACCACCTGCCTCTCACGCCCGAGGAGGACCTCGTGGAGGCGAACGCACGTTGGACGACATCCTCGACGCCTAGTGCCCGTACCACAAGGACATGCACCACACTCTTCGTAACTGCCGAGACTTCAAGCATTCCGTCGGACACGGCCGACCCTTCCAACCTCTACCTCCTCCTCCGCCGAGGGGAGGACCAGATGAACCACGACAACCCCATCGGCAGGAGGAGGGAGGAGGAGGAGCTTTCCCACGCGTTGACAGGGAGGTCAACGTCATCTTCGGCGGACATGGATCGCAGGAGAACAGAAGACAGCAAAAGTTCAACGATCGCCAGATACTGGTGGCGACCACCGGCCCTCCCGCCCAATACCGGTGGTCGGAGCACCCGATCACCTTCACTCGGGCAGATCAATGGCTCAACTTCGACCATCCGGGCAAATACCCGCTTCTCGTCGATCCGGTGATCCGAGAGAGCCGGGTGAAGAAGGTGTTAGTGGACGGGGGGAGCAGCATCAACGTCACCTTCCCCCGGACACTCCAAGGCTTGGGAGTTCACCTCAAAGAGCTCCACAAGTCGGACACTCCTTTCTTCGGCATCGTGCCGACGGAAGGGGAATACCCGCTGGGCCACATCTACATGCCAGTCACCTTCGGAACTCCGGAGAACTACAGAACCGAGTTCCTGAGGTTTGAAGTGGCGAACTTCGACTGCGGGTACAACGCCATCATCGGGAGGCCTGGATTGGCCAAGTTCATGGCCATTCCGCATTACACATACATGATACTGAAGATGCCAGGACCACAAGGGATCATAACTGTGCGCGCCGACTTCCAAGGCGTCGCAGAGTGTTTCCGAGTGGCTATTCAAGCAGCCCTCATCGCCAAGCCATCGACGGCTCCCTCCACACTGGCGAACTCTAAGCCTGAGGAGGACCTCGCAGTACCGGCAAGCGAAGCTCAGACCGCGACCTCTATGCGGCCGACTGAAGAAACCAAGAGAATCAACCTGGGGTTCGCTGATGAGCGCAAGACGGCTATCATCAGCTCCAGCTTGGATGACAAATAGGAAAGCGCGCTCGTCCGGTTTCTGCAAGATAACCGAGATGTATTCGCATGGCAACCTGCGGATATGCCGGGAGTCCCAAGAGAACTGGCCGAACACAAACTGAAGGTTTATCCCCAGGCAAGGCCGATTTGGCAAAAATTACGTCGTTTCACGCCTGACAAGAGAGAGGCCATTCGCACTGAGTTAGCTCGCTTGGTCGCAGCTGGATTCATTAGAGAAGTATTACATCCCGAGTGGTTAGCCAACCCTGTTCTTGTACTCAAAAAGAATAAAGTGGATTGGCGCATGTGTGTTGATTATACTGATCTCAACAAACACTGTCCGAAGGATCCTTTCGGGCTCCCGAGGATAGATCAGGTGGTGGACTCCACCGCCGGATGTTCTATGCTGTCTTTCCTGGATTGCTATTCTGGATACCATCAGATTAGTCTGGCAAAGGAAGATGAAGAAAAAACAGCATTCATTACTCCGTTTGGTGCTTTCTGTTATACCTCCATGCCGTTTGGCCTCAAAAACGCTGGAGCAACTTACCAGAGAGCCATTCAAACATGCTTAGCCGATCACTGGGGCAAGCGTGTGGAAGCCTACGTGGATGATGTGGTAATCAAAACACAGGACTCAAAAAACTTCATCGAAGACTTGCAACTGGTTTTCAACAGTCTGAGGCGGTATAGATGGAAGCTCAATCCCGAGAAATGTGTTTTCGAGGTACCAGCCGGAAAGTTGCTCGGGTTTATCGTCAGCCACCGGGGAATTGAGGCTAATCCAGATAAGATTGAAGCTATCATGAAGATGGAAGCACCTCGATCGCAGAAGAAGGTTCAGCGACTTACTGGATGTATGGCAGCTCTAAGCAGATTTATATCCAGGCTAGGAGAAAAAGGTTTGCCATTTTACAAGTTACTCAAGAAGGTGGATAAGTTTCAATGGACTTCAGAAGCGCAAGAAGCTCTAGATGCTCTGAAAAAATTCTTGACAACACCACCAGTACTGAAACCACCCCGGCGAGCTACGTCAACTCAACCAGCTGAAGATCTGCTACTGTATATCTCTTACACGACTCACGTGGTAAGCATCGCGTTAGTAGTCGAGCGAATAGAAGAAGGACATGCCTATCCAATACAACATCCTGTCTACTTCATTAGTGAAGTCCTAGGCCCCTCGAAGAAAAAGTACCCTCAAGTTCAGAAGCTATTATACGCAGTACTTCTAACTGCCCGCAAGCTGCGTCACTACTTTGACGACCACAAAGTCATAGTAGTTACAAGTTTTCCAATAGGGGATATTCTTCACAACAAGGAAGCCATCGGTCGAATAGCCAAGTGGGCCTGTGAGCTGGGATCTCATGACATCGAGTTCCGACCTCGCACTGCCATCAAAACTCAAGCACTGGTTGATTTCGTATCAGAATGGACTGAACAGCAAGTACCAGACAACCCGGAGACTACAGAAGTATGGCGAATGTATTTTGATGGCTCACTGAAGCTGCAGGGAGCAGGAGCAGGGATTCTCTTCACTGCGCCTGGAGGCGAACACCTCAAATACGCCCTCCAGTTGCTATTCCCAGCCTCCAACAATGCAGCCGAGTATGAAGCTTTGATCCATGGATTGAACATTGCCATATCGTTGGGCGTCAAAAGGTTAATGGTATACGGAGACTCTCTGGTAGTCATCAGTCAGATAAACAAGGAGTGGGATTGCTCAAGCGATTCAATGGGAAAATACTGCACTGCCGTCCGAAAACTGGAAGATAAATTCGAGGGTCTGGAATTTCATCATGTAGAAAGAGATCGGAACACAGCAGCCGATGTACTGTCCAAGCTAGGGTCCAGTCGAACTCAGGTCCCACCCGGAGTTTTCGTGCAAGAAATATCGCAGCCAAGTATCTCAATGGATCAAACAGAAGAGTGCAACATCATAGATCAACCCGAGTCAGACCCTGATGACTGGAGAAGGCCGATCATTAAGTATATAAAGAATGAAGAAGAACCAGACGACAAAAATTCGGCAGAACGCATTGCAAGACAGTCGGCTCACTATACACTTATTGGGGAGACATTATACAGAAAGGGTGCATCAGGCGTCTTCATGAAGTGCATTCTCCCATCCACTGGGAAGCAACTTCTGGAGGAAGTCCATGCTGGGCAATGTGGAATACATGCAGCCTCCAGAACACTAGTCGGGAAGGTCTTCAGGTCAGGATTCTATTGGCCAACAGCAAAGAACGATGCAGCCGAGTTAGTTCAGAGGTGCGAAGCCTGCCAATACTTGTCAAGGCAACAACACATGCCAGCACAGCAACTGCAGACCATACCAGTAACTTGGCCTTTTGCATGCTGGGGACTGGATATGATTGGACCTTTCAAGAAAGCTCAAGGGGGATACACTCATGTATTGGTAGCAATTGACAAGTTCACTAAATGGATAGAATTCAAGCCCATTACCTCTTTAACCTCTGCTAAGGTCGTGGAATTCATACAAGACATAATATTCAGATTTGGGATACCAAACAGCATCATAACTGATTTAGGATCCAACTTCACAAGTTCAGAATTCTTTGACTTCTGCGAGCAAAAGAGCATTCAGATCAAGTACGCATTTGTAGCCCATCCAAGAGCCAACGGGCAAGTTGAGCGAGCCAACGGGATGATATTGGATGCACTCAGGAAAAAGGTCTTCGATAAGAATGAAAAATTCGCAGGAAAGTGGATAAGGGAATTACCCTATGTCGTTTGGAGCCTAAGAACCCAACCTAGCCGAGCTTTGCATGGAAACACTCCTTTCTTCATGGTCTATGGGTCGGAGGCAGTGCTACCTGCTGATCTCAAGTTTGGGGCGCCAAGGCTGATCTTTGAAAGCATAGCAGAAGCTGAGATCACCAGGCTGGAGGACATAGATGTACTTGAGGAAGAACGGCTAAACGCAGTAATCCAATCAGCAAGGTACCAGCAGGCTCTAAGGCGCTATCACGACAAGGCTGTGCGACAACGATCCTTTTCAGTAGGAGATCTCGTCCTCCGCCGAATTCTAACGGGGGAGGGACGACACAAGTTATCACCCTTATGGGAAGGACCCTTCATGGTAGCCGAAGTCACTCGGCCCGAATCGTATCGCCTCACTCAGATGGATGGCACAGAAGTTGGGAACTCCTGGAACATAGAACACCTCAGAAAGTTTTATCCCTAGCTGTATCTCAAAACTGTTGGGATGATAATGTACTCTGTAAAGTGGAAATATGTCATCAATAAAAAAGAGGTTTCAAGGATACTCAATTCATTTACGATTGACTTGCATTCTTACTTAACTCAGGGTGACCACTAAGCCCTGCTAACGGAGCAATCGACTTAAGTCGGCAATGACTTAAGGCGGTGCAACATGCTCACGCTTACTTAACTCAGGGTTACCACTAAGCCCTGCTAACGGAGCAATCGACTTAAGTCGGCAATGACTTAAGGCGGTGCAACATGCTCACGCTTACTTAACTCAGGGTGACCACTAAGCCCTGCTAACGGAGCAATCGACTTAAGTCGGCAATGACTTAAGGCGGTGCAACATGCTCACGCTTACTTAACTCAGGGTGACCACTATGCCCTACGAACGGAGCAATCGACTTAAGTCAGCAATGACTTAAGGCGGTGCAACATGCTCACGCTTACTTAACCCGGGGTGACCACTATGCCCTACAAACGGAGCAATTGACTTAAGTTGGCAACAACTTAAGACCGGTGCAACATGCTCGCGCCTGTATAATTCAGGGGATGGCTTCTATATCCCGCAAACAAATTTCATAATCATCATGTGTCACCACTGCCAACTCACGAACTAATAAATTCTAATACAATGAGAGAGTAATTATGTCATTTCGAATGATAAACTGATGTCCTCTAAGCAAATACACGATCATACTAACCGCGCGCTTGGAGCACGCAAAATATTTCTCTATTTTACAATGTCTTTCTCAGGAGCGACTGACGAAGAGGGGCGACTCGAGAAATCAGGAGTAGCATTCACATCAGCCCTTATGTCTTCAGGAACAACCACGCCGGGCCTCCTCATCAAGATTCGTCCCGCCCGAATAGCCTTGTCCAGGGCTTTGTCACGCTGGGCCTTGAGAATAACAGAAGTTTCTTCAGCGGCCTTAGCAGCCAGTCGAGCAATCTCTAACTCCTGGGCGACGGATTTTTTGGAAGCTCGGAGCTCTTTGATAGTAGCATCCTTTGCCGATATCAACTGCTTGAGCCGGGTTACCTCATCCATGGATTCCTGCAGCTTATGGCGTTGGAGGTCTAATTCTTCCATGGTGAAGCGATGACTTCTTTCCAAGATAGTCAGCGAATTGCTAGAATCTCGATACAACCTGTCAAGATTGTCATGAGAAGCAGCAAGGATACGTTTTTCTTCCTACAAGCACAAGTCAGTTCCTTCAAAAAACCAAGCAAGTAATAGGAGCACAGCAAGGCAAAGCACAGTTTTGTATATCACCTTTTCAGAGTCGAGCTGAGCATGAAGAGAAGAACTCAGTGCATTGGCATCATCTAAGGCAGCGGAAACCTGACTCAGCTCAATCTGACTTTGAGAGTACTTTTCCTCAAAGTCAGTGCATCGCTGGGCCAATTCAGCCTGATCTCGGGAATGTTTTTCTTCAAGAGTGGAAATCTGCTGAGTCATACCTAGCGGGAGATAATCGAACAAAATGGGGTCAGAAAGTAAGGCAGTCCACAGCGAAGGCAGAGAAAAGCAAAAAAGCACTAACCAGCATTGGTTGCCTCCAATTCAGAAACGCGACGTTGAAGCGACACTGGGTTCCAATGTGCAAGTGATGAAGCTACCTCTGGGGTTGAAGCACCCTGAAGCCTCAGCTGGCCGGCCATCCCATCCACCAAAGCCTGATGAGGAAAACAGACGAGTGTGACGACAGCAGTTCAGGCAATATAAAAGTCAAATTAAAATACATCACAGTACCTGAAGGTTGGAGAAGAACGAAGGGATCCCCAAATCTGGAGAAATCAGTTGATAAGCAGACGTAAAACCACCACCCGGAGCAGTTTGCAACGAATCAGCGGAGATCAATTCAGTACCTTCAATAGAGCCCAACACTCGGTCAGCAGGGGCGCTGCCCTCTAAAGCGATTCCCTGATCCAAATTCTGGGTTACCACCATACAGCCAGAGTGTGGAGGAGATCCCGCGTGAACGTCCATGGAGGTACAGGAAGGAGACCCTGCTCGGGCACCCTCGAGGGCTGGGTCATAGTTGGCATTGCCCATTTGAGCCGGATCATCCCCGGCAGTACCCTCGGGGGCTGGGCAGTGGCTTACACTCTCCACCCGAGCTAAGTCATCCCCGGTGACACCCTCGGGGGCTGGGCATATGACAGCACCACTCTTGAGGTCCAAGTTCCCTGCGATAACCACTTCTAAGATTGATGGGCCCTCATCTACCTCCATAGGACCAGGACGATTCAAGTCAGTCTCCCGGCCCTCAAGATCGCGCTCTAAGGTCGACGAGGCACGTGATGACCTCAACCCAGCATCGGGCACGTCAGCACAAGCATCCATTGCACCATCATCCACTGGCTCCAATAACAAGTCTTCTGGGACCATATCCTCAAGAGTTTGATCAAAGTTGGCCAGAGACAGTTCTTGTAGACTAATGAGGGCAGACAAAGCAGGAGAGGGAACTCCACTACTTTCACCACTGGCGACGAATTGTCGGCTGTTCTTTCGAGTCAAGGGAACCTCATTCTCCTCCCCCTCGTCATCCACACCGACAACACAAGCAGCACACCCATTGGGGTCAGCAACAGGTGGAGCGCCCACATTAGGATTGGTAGCAGTTTGGGTACACCCATTGGGATTAGTGCCAGTAAGTCCAGTCGCAGGCGTTTCTTCAGCAGCAGGAACTGAAGTACCAGCGTCTTCATCAAAACTGGATACTCGCCGGATACATCTTCTTTTCTTCTTTTGCTCATCAGCGGAAGGCTCAGGCTGATTGGTTCGGCTAGGGCGCCTCGGGCGAGTACTGACAGGTTTCTGAACATCCAAAGTTGTATCAACCTCTGGGAGGGGCACTACTGCTAATGTACCAGCAGGAGCAGCGTCGGAAGAATCCTCAGTTAGCAGATCAAGCATGGCATTTATATCTGCATCACTAGGGTTCAGGGGCACCTCAAAATAGACTTGCTGTTCGTCATCAGGAATCTCCCCAAGCGAAGCAACCAAAGCATTGACTTCTTCAGCAGAGGGTCGCGCTCTAAGGCCCAAATTGCCATCAGTCGCAGGTGGATTTGACACGAAAAGGGTGAAGGCCTTGGCAGGAGGCAAGTTCCAGGCCGAGTACGCCACCGGAGCACCAACATTGGACACCTTGCCCTTGAGAATCATTTCCACTCGGCTCACCAAGTCTGCAGAAGGGATTTTTCTGTTGGTAACCCGAGTTGAGTCGGCTAGCCCTCGATACAGATAAGCTGGGTGGACCCTATCTTTCAGTGGCTGAATGTTCTTGAAAACGAAGTCAGCAACCACAGCTTCAGCAGTTAGACCTCTCTCTTTCAGCAGTCCAACTTCAGCTAGCAACACACCCGCTTCAGCTACCTCCTCATCTGTGGGAGACTCGGTCCAGCTTGGGGTGCGAACGTCTGGCTGTCTTCCCGACCGGGGGGGAGAGAATTTCCATAATTATCAACTATGAACCACTCTAGACGCCATCCCTTAATGCTGTCTTTAAGGGGAATCTCAAGATATTCAGTCTTCCGTCCCCGGCGCATCTCCAAACTGGCACCCCCGACCAACTGATGTTGTCCCCCGGCCATCCCAGGGCGACAATGATACAGGTATTTCCATAAGCCGAAATGCGGCAGCACGCCAAGAAAGGCTTCGCATAAGTGAACGAAGATGGAGATTTGCAGAATTGAGTTAGGGTTCAGATGGGTCGGGTTAATGTGGTAAAAATCAAGGAGACCACGGAAAAAGGGAGAGATGGGAAGGCCAAGGCCGCGGAGAAGAAAAGGAGCGTAAACTACAGACTCGTGGGTATCCTCTGTCGGGACAGTAGTCCCGTGGCAAATCCGCCAAGAACAGAGTTCCCGCGGAGGAAGAACCCCGATGGACACGAGGTGGAGGAGTTCAGCTTCGGAAATGATGGACATGTGGTTACCTGCAAAAGGCAACTGGCTATTGGGATCGATTGGAGGAATCACCACAGCGGACGAGCTCGCGGTCTTCCTCTTGGGCGCCATCTCGATTCTACCAGCGAGCAGAGTGGAGGCGAGCGGCAGAGAGGATTCGGAAGCGGGAATGCAAGAACTAGGGCACGGAAAGCAAAGGCGGCTAAAAGCGCAGCTCTTATGGGATATTCTCGAGCCAGATACCGTTTCAAAAAGTGCCCAGTCATCACCCGGCGGTTATTTCCAAAACCAGCGTGCCACGTGGTCACCTGGCAGTTATCCCCAGAACACCGATGCGCCACCTCATCACTCGGCCACCATCCTCAAAGTGGCTCGGGCGGCCTGCCGTCACTCGGCGTTGCTTCTAAAACGTTGTTTTCGTATTCAGTCGCTCGGCGTTACTTCTAAAATGCCGACGTCGACCTGCCGTCACTCGGCGTTGCTTCTAAAACGCTGTTTTCGTATTCAGTCGCTCGGCATTACTTCTAAAATGCCGACGTCGACCTGCCGTCACTCGGCGTTGCTTCTAAAACGCTGTTTTCGTATTCAGTCGCTCGGCATTACTTCTAAAATACCGACGTCGACCCGCCGTCACTCGGCGTTGCTTCTAAAACGCTGTTTTAGTACTCAGTTGCTCGGCATTACTTCTAAAATGCCGACATCGACCTGCTGTCACTCGGTGTTGTTTCTAAAACGCCGTTTTCAAGTTCAGTTGCTTGGCATTACCTCTAAAATGCCGAAGCCGACCTCCAGTCATTCGGCGTTGTTTCTAAAACATTGATATCACATTCAGTCACTCGGCAATTACTTCTACAAGCGCTGACACCATTTACAAAGTTACTCGGCAACCATTTCAGAAAGCATCAGTTCAATGCTCGAGCACTTCGCTTACTTTTTTCAAGGAAATTACATTCAAAAGTAAACGGGGAAGTCATCAAAAGAGAAGCCAAACGTCATTCTTTCAATCAAAGGGAAGTTAATAAACTTACAAATCAACTCTTCGCGAGTTGATACTCCCCTACTGTTACTACATTACATTACTACTACTACACTACGCTATACTACTCTACATTACTACTACATTATTCTAACTATACTATACTATACTAATATCTAAGAAGACCAGTGGCGTCTAGCCACTGGCCCTGCCCCTGCCGCCGCCGCCGCCCTTGGTGCTGCCCTTGCTGCTGCCGCCTTTGGTGCTGCCCCTGCTGCCGCCGCCGTCACCGTCCCTGCCGCCGTCGCCGCTGCCCCTGCCGCTGCCGCTGCCGTCGCCGTCGCCACCATCGTCGCCGTCGCCGTCGTCGTCGTCGTCGTCGTCCTCATCCTCGCCGCCGCCGTCCGAGTCCTCCTCATCCGAGGAGTACTCCGACTCATCCGAGCCCCCGAGCCCGGAGCGCTCAACGGCCCGGATGTATGTCCAGACTTCCGCGGCTATCCCCTAGGAGTCGTCCGAGTCATCGGACGACGCTGGGGGAGAGATGGGAGCCGGAGATCCCTCGGACTCGGAGGAGAACTCCTCCTCCGAGTATTCCGAGTCACCGAAATCCTCCGATGGAGGAGTCGGTTCGCGCTTGCGCTTGTTGCTCTTGCCCATGGCGGAAGCAGACGGGAGAGAAGAGAAGGAAGCAGTAAAGAACAGCGAAGAGATGTGAAAAAACCAGAGGGGCAACAGCGTTATTAATAGAAGGGAAAGGCAACCGCTCACCTCCAACCGCGGTCACTGAACAGTCGCAAAGCATTCAATAAGCACTTCCACCCGTCTGGAGACACGTCAGGCGGCTGACGCCGTTTCATGCAACACTACACCCATTGGGACTCCAGTCAACAGCGCAAAGGATATGATTACAATTGCCGTCCCATCACATTACTACTCAGAAGCAGTCGGCTAAAACACTCAGCGTACCAAGCCATCCCTCGCCCACACCCATTGGGGGGGGGGGGACGCCCAGGAATTATCAGTATATTTTTTCAAAATGGTCACATCTGTGCAGGACACGCAGTGAATGCCTCAAGACAAAAATGAGATATCAGTGAGGGTTAGAGGGAAGCCAAATATAGCCAGTAGAGTGCAGAATATGGTCGACAGACACGACTTGAAGACTAGACAGAGAACGTCTATCAAATGTCCAATCAGTCACAGAGTAAATAAATTGCATTACCTAGCAAGATATGGATGGATTGCGAACTAGGCTGATAAAGACAAAATACATGCTGACCTCTGAAGCATAATATTGATGACATGGCGCGGATGACATCATGCCAACTTTTTTACAGGCAGAAAGGATAATCTTCAGCAAAAGGACATAAAAAGAAGACCTTCGAGTGAATTATCCTCAAAAATCCACTCGAAGCTCGGGGGCTACACCCATTGGGTGCACCTCCGGTGCACCCCATGGATTATCATTCCAAGTTGAGATAGAGCCGATTTCTAAAGCATGGGACTAGATTAAAGAAGCCAACCCTCAACCAAAATGAAGGAACACAAATGGAAATAATCCCTACTAAAGACCTTCGAGTAGATTATTTTCTAAAATCTACTCGAAGCTCAGGGGCTACACCCATTGGGTGCACCTCTGGTGCCCCCAATGAAGTTCAGAATCCTACAAATTGGAATGCCGACCTCTAAGGCACAGACACGAAACTAGGCTTTGGTCGACGAGTGATCGGAGCAGGAGAAGACAAACAGGAAGCCATCTTTCTTTAAATTACCTGCAAGCTGGACCTGGGATCTTCGGGTTGATTACCTCTAAATTAACCCAAAGATCGGGGGCTTGTGGGGGATAGATATCCCCTGGGTCCACTAAAAGAGTAAAGGACCTCACGAAAGGCCCAAGGGCCCAATAAGTCGTAAGGTCATTCTTTCGTGGGCCTGGGGAGAAACAACCAGCGAAGCGGAACGACATGAAGCCGGATTGATACAAGCCCGGATGGCCCGGGGCATCGAGCGAGTGACCACAACAGAGATCCGACTTTCCCGCGCTGGAGCCTCCATGCAACGAAGCCACGCGAGGATAAGTCGGCGAGGGTTACGTGGGGATAATCTCAAGAGGTTCACTATTTTTTAGCTACTTGTTCCTATCTTATCCACGTGTACTGTCCCACGGTCGAGTATATAAGGCCTAGGGGGCACCCCTTCAGAACGATCGACACTTTACTTAGCCATCCACATCAACTCTCTGTATTCTCAATCCAGAGAGCTCTCTTGTAACCACATTCACCAAGCATACTCACCAGGACGTAGGGTGTTACGCATCTCTAAGCGGCTCGAACCTGTAAACCTCGTCCACTGTCTCTCGTGCGATCTGCACGAACCATTTTGCTACAGTTGTCGACACCGTCCTACTTCTAAAACACCTTGAGGGGCAACCCCGGGTGTGCGGTCGGACCCAAAACACCGACAGCTTATTCTGTGGAGAAGTTAAGGGCCATACCACAAGAACATGCCAAGTCACAATACAGAAGCAAAAGGAGATTGCCGAAGCTGAAGCGCGGCAGAATCAGCCGAAGCAGGTTTTACATAGTGCTTCATGCTACTCTCCCTATGTACCAGAGTACGTAGGCAACCAACAACCTTCGGCTTCTGTCGCTTCGGCAAGTCACTCTCAAGATTCCTGGGCCTAGCTCCCATTACCACCCACTCAGACCCGAAGCCAGCAACCAGAAGGGCACCAACACGCACAGCAGCAGGGTGATTTTCAGGAGGAATCCGAAGCTCGCACAGTCAACAGCACTGTGCCAGAATCCAAGCATATCTATTAAAGAGTATCATGTTCTTGATGTATCTTTATCTTTTATGCCATTTTAATTTTTGTATGAGAAACAAGTCATGAAGGACTAAATTTCGATTTCATGTAATAATTGTGTCTGTATCAACGAGTAAAATACGTCTTAAATAGATTTCTGAAGCTACAAAACTCGTTCCTAAGGGAGCGCAGAGTAAGTTCCGAAGCTACAAAAAATTGTTCCTAAGGGAGCATGGAGTAAGTTTCGAAGCTACAAAAGTCATTCCTAAGGGAGCGCAGAGTAAGTTTTCTTCTTAGAAGTCGTTCCTAAGGGGATGCAAAGCCAAAAATTCCACCGAAATATAAGGTGAAGAAGCTCCAAAGTCGTTCCTAAGGGGATGCAGAGCTTAAATACCACCGAAATAGAAGGTGAAGAAGCTCCAAAGTCATTCCTAAGGGGATGCAGAGCTTAAATGCCACCGAAATATAAGGTGAAGAAGCTCCAAAGTCGTTCCTAAGGGGATGCAGAGCTTAGATACTCCAAAGACATCTCTAAGGGGATGCAGAGTCTTGTGTGTTCCAGTGTGGGCGCGTGTGTGTGTGTTCGGCATCACCATCATATTGCATCATACCATCGCATCATTCCGCATAACATTACATCATACATCATATTGCATCAGCAGCAAAAATATTGGGTACAAAGCAAAATTTGGAAAATACAATTTTTATCAAATTTGCTATAGAAAGGGCTTCTTTCTTCATGAAGCATGAAAAGATTGGGTACGAAGCAAATCTTCGGCAATACTTTGTTGAATGAAAATGTGCTGGGGCACAAAGCAAACTTCGAAAAATACAATTTTTATCAGACTTGCCATAGAAGGGGCTTCTTTCTTTATGAAGCATGAAAAGAAGGGAAGGTGTTTTTCGCCAAAGGCTCAAAAACGGTATGTGTGCAAATTTCATGCATCGCAAAGAAATATATTACAACAATTTACATGTCTAATTAATTGTTTCATACAACAAATGTTACATAATATTATTACAATAAAATCTAATCTTCCTTAAGTATTTTCTCCGCAGCTTCGTTCAGCAGCTTGTCGACGACTTCGTCGACGATGGAGTTAGCACGCTCATTATATCCAGTGCTTCCTTCATGACCGGATCGGCTAGGGGGTTGTATGGCTCAGGCAGCGGTGACAGTTCGGCTGTCGTAGGCAAACTATTAGTTCGAAGCCAGAAAATAAACGCTGAAGCTAAAATTCAAAAATAATACATATGCGCCTTTCGCGTTCAGCAGCTTCTTCGGCTCGCCTAGCTTCTTCTCGGGCTTCATGGGTTTCTTTTTCATTCTTCTTTATGATTTCGTTGGCCAATTCCCAGCCACCATTCACCTAGACATCGGAATAAAATTTTCCGCCCACCAAAGTAGCTTCGGTCGAAGGGTCTTCCGTGTCGTCTGTGGAGAAGGCGGCTTCAGCCTGGGCCGCAGCTTTAACGTGGTCACAACCAGCCTTCTCCAGAATTGCCGCAATACCTCAAGCGCCAGTAAAAGCACAGATATCCCCACGATTGCTCAGGATCTCTTCAAAAGCTTCTGCTTCCCCACTTATCTAATCAATAACGCCCTTGGGGTCGCCTCGAATAAAATTCTCTTCGGAAGAATAAGCACCCACTTTGGCAAAGCTGGTTTTCAATTTTTTTACGCAATCCAAGGATTTTTCAAAGCATCTTTCCTTGGATTCACGAAGTTCCTCAACATTTTTCTCCAACCAGGTGGTCGACCATTCACTTATTTCTTGACTAGCTTTTGCGAGTGCACAATTTTCATTAGCCTCGACAAGCTTTTTCCGAAGGTCTTCAATTTTGGCTTTATAAGCTTCTAATTGAGTGTTAAATTTCGCTTCATCTTCTTTCACTTTATCCACCAATGAAAGTAGAATTTTGTCCTTCTCCAAGGCTTCGTTTCTCAGCTTAATGACTTCTGATCGAAGGTTGCCGAGAGCTATAGTGCAGCTTTTGTCTTCAGCATTCTGTTGCGCCCTCAGGGCGTTGCTAAGGATTAAGCCCTGCAAGAAAAAAGAAAGGATTAGCATGAGAATGAAAGACTTCATTTCCAAGTCCATAAACTTTAAAGTTCACAGCTTCTGTACCTTCATACTGTTATATGCGAGGCTGTCCGCAAGGTCATCCTTCGACATGGCGGAGAGGCCAGCTTTGAGCTTCAGAAATCCCATACTTTTGGCCATCTCCCGGCAGACGGATATCTCTTTGTTGTCCGGGAGACAGTACAGGAAATCATATTCGTCCGTGTCGTTGAACACTAAGGCCCCCTTCGGGTATTTCAGTTCCCAGGCAGTGTTTGGCTTCTAAAATTTCTTGCTTTCGATGTAGCAGTTTTCCTCTTTTTCCCTGCTTTCGCGAGGGATAGCAATAATCAGGATATATAAAACCAATCGCATCGAACACCCTGTTCAACCTTTTCTTGCTCCGACCCCCGAAGGCTGAGGACAAAGCATCATCTTCGGCTCTAGTATATGCCCCAAGTAACTCGTCACTAGTAGCCTCAATACATTTCAGCCAGTCGTCATTTGGTTCGTCAAACCGGTCTATGTATGTGAAGGTATATTTCAAATGAATTAATCCACCTTGACTGGACCCGACAGCAGTCTCCTCCGGCATCTCCCAGTTATCCACAAGTGGCCATACTCTATAGGCTATGTGCTCTTGGATTAGGTCTCTTGTACCAATGAAAGCACAGACATTGTTGAAAGCCTTTTGACATGCTTCGGTATCATTTTCAATCGCCACTGTCGGCCTTCGAAGGCCGAAGCGAGACCAGATGGGGCGTTGGATAATCCCCTTTATGTCCTCCCTCTCAATCAGATTATTCTTAACATAAAACCATACATCCATCCAGGACCCGGGCCACCTTTTCCAAAATGTTGGAACCGGGTAGCTTGCATTTGAACGAGCAATGAATCCATAACAACCGAAGTTGTTGTGATACTGCTCTTTGCTAGTGGCCTTCGTCTCGTACAATAGTTCGTGCATATTGCAAAACCACTTTGCGCTTGGTTCCAGCCCTTGGCTTCTCACAGCCCAAATAAACATACCCATTCTGATTATAGCTTCGGGAGTAATTTGATGAAGAAAGATCTGAAATATCTTCAGCACTTCAACCAAAAATTTGCTCAATGGGAACCGAAGACCCGCCTTCATAAAGCTTATGTAGACAACAACCTCATTTTCTTCAGGAGCAGGGGTGGTGCTGTCCCCTCCAACCCTCACAATAGACATATCATGAAAGTATCTTCCTTTCATGGCATCAATTTAGCTTGGTTTAATGGTCGACTTTCCGAAGATGGTATGGCTTGGCCGCCAGGGGCGGTCTTCAGAATCTTCATCCCCACTTTCCACATCATAGTCATCACTATCGTCAGAATCTTCAGACAAATCTGCCATTATTTCCTTTGTGATCTTCTTTGTATTTGTTTGCCATAGATTCATAAAACCCAGCAAGAAAAGGGTCCACAACTTTCTTCTCCTCAGACATCTTCTTCTCTTCAGACATGCAACAAGCACTTGTGTATATCACGAAGCTCGAAAATCAAGCGAGAGCTAATAGCAAGTGTTAAAAAATTGAGAAAATAACGCAAGCAACAGAAATGGCGTAGCAAATGCTACCGCTGTGGGTTTCTATTTATATGCCTAGTGCATTGCAACTTTGGCGGGCCCCATTGTCATTGACTTTCGCTATTCTAGCGAAGGGAAGGTGTTTTTTCGGACCTTCGGCTAAAGGCCTTCGTTCACGTCGCAGTCTAAATTTGTTAGATACAAGAACAAATTAATACTGCGAGGGGCTACTGTTGGGGGCCTTCGTCTTCCAAAGGTCCTCAAAAACACGACTAACATGCTTTCCAAGTATAATATAATGTTACATGAACCTTCGGCTTTGAGATGAAGGTGCGCACGGTATGAAAGGCGTGGTCTGGAAGAAGGATAAATCAGTTCCAAAGCTATGGATGGAGAAGCTTCGGCTTAGCACAAAGACGGTGACGGAGAATGAAACCAACCTAAAGGGGAAAAGACTGTTTAGTCCTCGATAGATTACTCCTTAGTCAATAGTAAATGTCAAGGACATGGATGTAATTTTACCCAGACTGTGTCCTGTGCCTATAAATAGATGAACAGTAACACCATACAGCAGAGATGGCCGAAGTGGCTGTTTTCCTCTTTTTCCCTGCTTTCGCGAGGGATAGCAATAATCAGGATATATAAAACCAATGGCATCAAACACCCTGTTCAACCTTTTCTTGCTCCGACCCCTGAAGGCTGAGGACAAAGCATCATCTTCGGCTCTGGTATATGCCCCATGTAACTCGTCGCCAGTAGCCTCAATACATTTGATCCAGTCGTTATTTGGTTCGTCAAGCCGGTCTCTGTATCTGAAGGTATATTTCAAACGAATTAATCCACCTTGACTGGACCTGGTAGCAGTCTCCTTCGGCATCTCCCAGTTATCCACAAGGGGCCATACCCTATAGGCTATGTGCTCTTGGATCAGGTCTCTTGTATCAATGAAAGCACAGACATTGTTGAAAGCCTTTTGACATGCTTCGACATCATTTTCAATCGCCACTATTGGCCTTCGAAGGCCGAAGCGAGACCAATGGGCATTGGATAATCCCCTTTATGTCCTCCCTCTTAATCAGATTATCCTTAACATAAAACCATTCCTCCATCCAGGACCCGGGCCACCTTTTCAGAAATGTTGGAACCGGGTAGCTTGCATTTGAATGAGCAATGAATTCATAACAACCGAAGTTGTTGTGATACTGCACTTTGCCAGTGGCCTTCGTCTTGTACAATAGTTTGTGCATATTGCAAAAACACTTTGCGCTTGGTTCCAGCCCTTGGCTTCTCACAGCCCAAATAAACATACCCATTCTGATTATAGCTTCGGGAGTAATTTGATTAAGAAAGATCTAAAATATCTTCAGCACTTCAACCAAAAATTTGCTCCATGGGAACCGAAGACCCGCCTTCATAAAGCTTTTGTAGCCAACAACCTCATTTTCTTCAGGAGCAGGGGCGGTGTTGTCCCCTCCAACCCTCACAATAGACATGTCACGAAAGTATCTTCCGTTGATGGCGTCAATTTAGCTTTGTTTAATGGTTGACTTTCCGAAGATGGTATGGCTTGGCCGCCAGGGCCGGTCTTCAGAATCTTCATCCCCACTTTCCACATCATAGTCATCAATATCGTTAGAATCTTCAGACAAACCTGCCATTATTTCCTTTGTGATCTTCTCTGTATTTTTTTTGCCATAGATTCGTAAAACCCAGCAAGAAAAGGGTCCACAACTTTCTTCTCCTCAGACATCTTCTTCTCTTCAGACATGCAACAAGCACTTGTGTATATCACGAAGCTCGAAAATCAAGCGAGAGCTGATAGCAGGAGTTAAAAATTTGAGAAAATAACGCAAGCAACAGAAATGGCGTAGCAAATGCTGCCGCTGTGGGTTTCTATTTATATGCCTAGTGCATTGCAAATTTGGCGGGCCCCATTTGTCATTGACTTTCGCTATTCTAGCGAAGGGAAGGTGTTTTTTTGGACCTTCGGCTAAAGGCCTTCGTTCACGTCGCAGTCTATATTTGTTAGATACAAGAACAAATTAATACTGCGAGGGGCTACTGTTGGGGGCCTTCGTCTTCCGAAGGTCCTCAAAAACACGACTAACATGCTTTCCAAGTATAATATAATGTTACAGGAACCTTCGGCTTTGAGATGAAGGTGCGCACGGTATGAAAGGTGCGGTCTGGAAGAAGGATGAATCAGTTCCGAAGCTATGGATGGAGAAGCTTCGGCTTAGCGCAAAGACGGTGATGGAGAATGAAACTGATCTAAAGGGGAAAAGACTACTTAGTCCTCGACAGATTACTCCTTAGTCAATAGTAAATGTCAAGGACATGGATGTAATTTTACCCAAGCTGCGTCCTGTGCCTATAAATAGATGAACAGTAACACCGTACTGTTCACGCTGACTTGTAATCACTCGCATGTCACTCTTGGATTCTTACCTTCTATCAAGCCAAAGGTACAAATGTAATTCAATATCATTAATGTTTGTTCATGATCATATAATGAGAATATAAATAATCTAATGATTTGATATGATTGTTTATGTTCTTTGTATGTCCCATATGTTCCTGTTTTTTATTACGTATTAAGATGATGAAGGTTTATCCTTCATAACCTTCGTCTGAAGATCATTATATCCTAAGGGAGATAATGCTTCGAAGGACGAAGGTCTTTAACCATTAACATTTGTGTTGCCTTGTTCTTAACTCATAACATTTGAGAACAAGTGACCAGCAGAATTAATATTACATTGATACTTTCGGCTTGTTCGAAGGTATGGATGCGAGAGAGTGATTACAATCTAGCATGAACAGTACGTCGTTACTGTTCATCTATTTATAGGCACGGGACACGGCCCGGGTAAAATTACATCCATGTCCCTTACATTCATCTATTATCATAACACAGAATATCAAGGACTGAATAGTCTCTGTCCCTTTTTAGTCATCATCATACTTGATCTTTGTCATCACATCAAAACCGACGCTCTTCGGCTACAGCTTCGTCATCCATTCTTATTACATTCGGGCTACATCTTTACCCTATTATAAGAGAAACCGTTCATCCCAAAGCCGAAGCCCCCTGTAATAATCCATATCATACTGAAAACATATGGTCAGACACGTTTTTTTAGGACCTTCGGAGGAAGAAGGCCCCCAACAGTAGCCCCTCGTAGTATTAATTTGTTTCTTTCTAATAAATTTAGACTGCGACGTGAATGCAGACCTTTAGCCGAAGGTTCAAAAAAACACCTTCCCTTCGCTAGAATAGTGAATTACTGACCTGCGAGACCCACCAATCTATAGGGTTCTGAGTATATAAATAGAAGCCTATGTTGTGAGTATTTTTTGTGTTATTTGGGTTGCTTGCATTGTGTTTGCCATTTTAACCTTCCTTGTTTTGTCGAGTTTGATTGGATTTTGAGCTTCAGCATTCTAGCAAACATTGTCCAAATGGCTGATGAGAAGAAGATCATTGACCCGGCGCTGGCCGGATTTTACGAAGCTATGGAAAAAACCAACATGGAGAAGATTGCCAATGAGATGTTAGCTAGAATATCTGAAAACTCTAGCGATAGTGAGAGCTTCAATGTAGAAAGTGGAAATGAAGATGCCGAAGATCGGCCATGGAGACCGAGCCATGTTGTCTTCAGAAAATTGACTATTAAACAAGGGCAGATCGAAGCAATGAGAGGGAGGTACTTTCTTGATATTTCAATCGTGAGAGCAGGAGGGGAGAATAATGTTCCTCTTCCCGAAGATGACGAAGTGGTGATTTTTAGAAGCTTCATGAAAGCCGGACTTCGGTTCCCTCTGAATAAAATGTTGGTCGAAGTTCTGAAACTTTTGAAATCTTTCTTCACCAACTTACCCTCGAAGCTATTGTTAAAGTAGGGGTTTTTATATGGGCCATGAGGAGCCAAGAATTAGAGCCAGATGCTAGGTGTTTCCTGCAATATGCACGGGCTATTATATCATACGAAGGCAACTAGGAAAGAGCAATATCACAACAATTTTGGCTGCTATAGCGTCATGCATCACGCCGAGGCCAGCTATCCTGTGTCGACATTTCGGAAAAAGTGGCCAGGCTCCTGGATGCAAGAATTGTTTTATATGAAGGTTCATCTGAGTGAGAGGGAAGATATAAAAGGGGTCATTCAGCACCCTATATGGTCTCACTTCGGCATCAGGAGGCCGACCATTGCAGTTGGAAACGGCGTGCAAGCATGCTAGACAGCTTTTAATACAGTGTGTACTTACATTGGCACAAGAGACTTGGTCCAAGAGTATATTGCTTACAGAGTGTGGCCACTTGCTCATGGATGGAAGATGCAGAAGGAGGCTACCGCTGGCTCCAGCCAAAATGGTTTGGTGTATCTGAAGTATACCTTTCGATACAGAAGCCAGTTTGATGAACCGAATGATGACTGGTTAGATGCCATAGAGGCGACTAGTGATGATCTGCTTAGAGCATATTCAAAGGTTGAAGATGAAGCCATGACAACTGCCTTCGGAGCTTGGGGCAAAAAGAGGTTAAATAGGGCATTCGATGTCTTTGGGTTTGTGTATCCAGACTATTGTTATCCTTCATGAAAGCAAGGGAAGAAGAGGAAAGCTTCTACCTCGACGACTTCTAGTGCGTCGAGGTCAAAAAAGGTTAAAGTTTTGACACGTCGACCCAGGCACATTGAAACAGCCGACGTGCCGAAACTAATTTAGGGGGTCTCTCCTATCACTGAGCCAAGCCGCTCTGTGCCTGAAGAGCCAAAAGTGGAGAAAACAGCAGAGCAGTTGAAGGCACTGAGTCCACCATACGCAACAAAACTGCTGAAGCCATCAAGCATCCCCGTAGCAACCCCAAGGAAAAGGAGAATGACTAGTGTGCTAGATGTTGTAATGGAGTGTGTGAAGACATCAACTCATGCTTCTGCCGAAGCGCCTAGGATGGAGGCTAAAGTTTCAAAGAAATCTGACGAGGCCGGAATGACACAAACTATTTCTAAAGCTGGACCCTCAATAGTTCCTGCCAAAGCAAGACCTTCGGAAAGCGCACCGATAATCATGGAGAAAGAGAGTGCCTCTGAGAAATCCAAATCTCCTGCTCCTGGAGCACCTGCCAAAGAGCTGGAATTCATTGTGCGACATGCTTCAGGGAAGCAATTATCAGAAGAGCAAGTTGCTGAAGCACAACATTATGCCAAGGATCTGAAGTACCCCCGAGGGTCCTTGGTGTATGGTGGCAATGACGAAGATGATTTCCTTTATTGTCTGCCAGACAATAAAGAGATAAACATCTGCCGGGAAATGGCGGGCAATATAGGCTATCCGAAGCTTGAACTTGGCTTATCTGCAATGTCGAAGGATCATCTTGCGGATAGTCTTTCTTACAACAGCTTGAAGGTGTGTATGTTTTGGTTTGTCGTTCTATAATGAAACATTTCTATGGTTTTTCTTACCCTCATTTCATGCTCATTTGTCGTTTTTTCAGGGCTTGATTTTGAGCAAGGCTTTAAAAGCTCAAAAAGATACAGAGGATGAGAGCTGCAAAATAGCCCTTGGGAACCTTTGTTCAGAGGTTACATCATTGAGAAACGAAGATCTTGAGAAGGATAGGATATTACTTTCCTTAGTGGATAAGTTGAAATCTAGCGAGGCTAGTCTTGCTGCGCAAGTCGAAGCTCATAAAGCCGAAGTGGAGGAGCTGAAAAAGAAAGTTGCTGAAGCTGCTGAAAATTTTGAAGTCAATGCAGTGAAACATGAGATTTGTGAGATCGAAAGGTCTAGAGCTCAAAAGAACTTCGATGAGCTTCGTGCTTCAAAAGTGAAATGTTATGAAATATCCTTGGAATCCGCCAAGAAATTGAAGGACAGCTTTGCTAGAGTTGGGGCATATTCTTCTGAGCAAAAATTCATCTGTGGCGGCCTTAATGGAGTCGTCCAGTGGATCAGCGGAGAAGTCGAAGCCTTTGATGAAATTTTAAGTGACCGAGGAGACTTATGCGCATTCGCTGGTGCACGGGGGGCACATCGATCTTAGAGAAAGCTGGCTGCGAACATGCTAAGGCTGTAGTTCAACCAGGATTTGTTTTCTCGGCGGATGACATCAAAGACCCTTTGGCTGAAGCTTCTACGCTAGGTGGGAGATTTTACTCTGAGGTGTGGATGAAGGGCGGCTGTGAGATAGCTGATGAAGCGATTAGAAAAAATGAAAAATGTAACACCCCAGGTGTTTGCCTTAAATTAAACTGCAATTATGGATCCTTAAGAAAAATGTCAGTTTGGATCACTCGAGTTAGCGGATGTAAATTTAGGAAACACTTGTATTTATAATTCGGACCTCACTAGTTTGGATCGACGTGTATTCAATTCAAACTGAATTTAAAAATTTAAGTCTACATCAGACCAGTGTGAGTTTGATTAAAATTCGAATTCAAAATTGAGGCAAATTCAAATTATTCAAATCTTTTGTGAATTAAACTTTAATCAACTTATGCCATAATCCGAAGATCAAAACTATAAATAGTTATTGCACTAAAAATACGAAGCGAAGAGGAGATTATAGAATAAATCGTGCGCAAGGTTAATAATTCAGATTGTTTGTTCAGCACGTTATTTTGATGATGAAATCGAGTGTTCGTTAGGAGATAAGATTTATTTGGTTTCAATTAAATTAAATCTAGTGCAGTCTAAGATATCAAAGATAATGACATGGTCCGTATCAGTTTAAAATTAATCGAATAAGACAGATTGTAAAGGTCACCTAAGTATTTCGCTCTTGTTCGAGCGATCTCTAGAATTCGTAGAGACACGACTAGGGACAGGTTGTTTAACTAAACCGAACCCGAACTAACCAAAACCGGAACAATTGTTAGTCGATTCGATCTCCTATTTCAAACTCAAGAAAATAATATGTGTAACCCAAATGTTGTTTTAATTCGATATGTTTACTTTCTGTCTGAACAAATCCAAATGATCAAGTATAAATAACAGATAAAAAAATCATCTGACTCTAGAAGTATAATGCTAAATCCAATACGTTTAAATTATTGTATCCCTATAACATTTTGATCAGATCCGTTCGTATCTCATTCAAGCCATAGCTTTAGAAACTGAATATATGTGTGCACTTTTGTAAAAAAAGGGAAGAACAAAATTCTATTTTCTTCATTATCCATCCATTTGTATCTTCAACGTCATTTTCTTGAGTCTTATCCATCCACGTAGCCTTCTATTTTCTACAGGCTGTTGAACCCTTATCCGTGCAGACACAAGTCGCTGGGATATTTTTTTTGTCTCACCATCAATCTTATCTCCAGCTCCTTCCTCCTCTCGTTGCTATCACTCTCTCCCTCCAGATTTTTTTTAACGAGCACACTTATCTCCTGGAAAGATCCAGCCGCCGCTTGGAGCTAATCTTCTCCTCCACGTTTCTCTCCCTCGTCTTCCTTATCTCCTGCCAGCGCTCGGTCTCCAGCTCGGCGTCCATCTCCCTGCTCACCGCGGGCTCTAGCGTCCGCTCGCCGTGGAGCTTCTTCTCTGCGCGCAGCCGCGCCATTCAAGCTCGACCCCTCCTATGGCACCCGGCCGGAGCTCCTTGGCTCGGCCCTGCCATCCTCCAGCTTGCCCAGCCCCTGCTCCTGCTCACCATGGCTGTCGCGGCCTCCCAGCCGCAGATCTACCGCGCGCGTGAGCTTCTCTGTTGGCCATCGCTGTTGCCTGGTGTGCTCGCCTATATATGCCACGCGCTCTCTCCAGCGCCCACCCCAGCTCGGCTCTATCCATACTTCAGCTCGCCCCCTCTCTTTGTTCTCGCTACTGGGTCGGGTCTGCTTGGCCGTCGTGCCCGTGCCGAGTTCTCGACGCCGGAACTCCTCAGACCTCTCTCTTCCGTGTTGGTCGAAGCCGTAGAAATTCCTTGCTGCGCGTGTCGAACTCTTCTATTGCACGCGCGAAGTTCTCTGCTCGCCACAACGTGTCGAGCTCCCGCACCATCATCGCTTCTGTCGCAAGCTCGTTGGCCACAGTTATCTTGACCGCGTCAGCTCGCGACTGTGGTCGTGTTCATCGAATTCGCCAACGCTTTGTTGCCGATTCGACTGTCGTCGCTTCGTGTGTTGTCAAGCCCGTCGTTTTCCCTGTCTTGAACTCGCGTGGTTTCCTGCTCGCCAGTGCGCCCTCTCGGCTCGCTTGGCCTTAACTCTCATCGCGTCGTCGATTCCGCCGGTTAGCGTCGTTCGTCGTCGCGTCGCGTGTGTAGCTCTATATACGTCACCCTCCTATGTCGTCGTCGTTCCACGCGTCAACAAGAAATCCCAAGAATCGGGTGAAAACGAAGCTAGCAGCGCGATATTCCCCAAGCGCTCGATAAATTGCCTGGATCATAAAATCGCTACCGATCTCGCGGACTCGAGTCAGCTGTTGAAACGGTAAGCTGATGAATTGTTCAGAATAATTCGATCGTTGAATAAATTAATGTGCTAGTGCGATGCTTATTAAGGTGCTCGATAAATTGCGTAAGTCACGAAACTCTCGTCGACTTTGCAGTTCTTGCGATTATCAAGCCAGGTTCAGTATAGCGAGTTATTTCGCTATTCTGATTAATTAGCTGAGTTAGTGTACCGAGTAGAATATTAGTAGGCCTATGTGATGATAAAATATTTTAATCAATTATAAAGATGTGTATGTATTTACGATAAAGAAATGTTTGAGTAATTGTTAACATGTAAAATATGTGAGGAGTAAAATAGAACTAAAATAATTCTTTGTGAGCGATGTAGTGTAATTTATAAAACGAGGGATAAGTTCAGAATTTAATTAATTAACTGATAAGTTGTGCTTAGGCTAATCGTGGTTAATGTGTATAATTTGTTTTTTCGTGATGTTTGTGATAGGTTCGAGAAGCGTAATTATTGCACTTAATTGTACATCGATAATTAGTGTCTCCGTATGAAATTGTTCAACGCCTCACCGCTAGGTGTTTAATTCGCTATCGCGTAGCATTATTTAGGTTTATGATATTCATATCTATATGCATTCATGTGCATAATGCATTTCATTCAGGTACGTTAAATAATCGCGTGATGCGGAAGATGAGCCAAGTCGACCCCAAGCGCGGGCTAATCCGCACGATGAAGCTGATAGACCAACCTGAAGATGGTTAAATCACGCAAGTGCTCAGTCGAGGAATACTCGTCAAACGGACGTCGTCTAACAAACACTAACCTAGTGTTTATCCCAGACAAGCCCCAGTGCATGCAACCCCTTCCTTGTGTTTTTAAATTATTTTTACACACTTTAAGTCTAGTGAAATGTGCATTAGGTTTATAGGAGTTGCTTGGAACCCTTTGATGCATTGCCTTCCTTGATATCCATACCTTTATAGATACTTCTGGTGAAGTATCAAAATATGATTTACAAAAATGCTTAGCCCTGCTCAGATCTTGTGGATAGAGGTTGTCTTTTGCGTTAAGGCCTTGCTCAGGGGTTATCCTAAGGAAAGATGGCTTCTACCTGCAAGAATATATTTTCATTGGGAGCATGGTGGGATCTTACTGCAAAGTTCCCTGTGATGCTCTTTTCATCCTAAGGAACACAAACGATCCTAAGGATGGAAGTACTTAAATCGGAACTTGGGCTAGGAACAGGTGATGTTCTACCTAGGTTGATTAAAGATTGGATGCGTATGTAGGCTTGATGATCGAGGACCCTTTAACTGGTCACATGCCTCGTCATGGGTAAGCCTTGCCTCGGGCAGACTAAGGCCAGAATAAAATAACACGAAATGGGCGTCGAGCGGTGGCGAGAGTAGCGTGTACCCTCCGTAGCAAGAGGCTGGACGGTGGTGTATATGTGCTCTCGGTTTGCGTGAACCTGATCTGGTCTTAAGAACCCCGGTGGCGGGTTGACATATGCAAGGGTTAAGTGCTACATATGTCGTGTGATCGGAGATCCTCAGCTGAGTATAATCGATTCGGATCGCCGTACCTTCGCGGTTATGAAGACTTGGTCACTGACCTACAACCTAAGTCTGGATGTGAACATTATGAATAAAAATGATGTTGTATTGATGAGATGGTGAAATTAGACCAGCTGCAAACAGAGTCTATTAATACTTAATTTGGCGTTAAAATATTGAAAGTAAGGACTCACTTTAGTAAGCTATTTCTACAAAAGTATCTAAGTTGATTCTTGCTAAAGCCTCTCCTTGATTCCCAATTCCAGCATACCCTTGAGAGTCTTTTCTTTAGTCGGGTAAGTCTTGCTGAGTAATTCCATACTCAGGGTTTTATTCCCTGTTGTTCTTCAGGTCCTAACTTTGTGATGTTGTTGATGGTGTTAAGTGCCGGTGGGCTCGGCCTTCTTATATAAGTACACCCCGTCTTTATCTTCTTATTGAGGATGGTCACTTGAGCTAGCATATATTTCAAAACCATAAATAATTTATAACAGTTCAAAGTTTCTTTCTTTGAATCACTGTAGTAATCACTCCGATCAGGTACGAAGTAAAATTTTTGTAACTTGTAAAATTTGGTAATAAGATTTCCGCTGCAAAATGTTAGTGTGTGTGATTTGTTTTACTTAATCTCGCGATTCTGGTTGTAAGTGGTTTATCCGATGTCCTTGGGCAATCGGACGGATCCTGTTAAGTTATCTGGTGCACATGCATGGCTGTCTGAGGTCTTTGAGACAAGGACAGGTGCATGTGGGCCCGATAACTTGGGAGGTTCTGCCACAACTGGTATCGGAGCTGGATTAAGTTTATACGGTCACATACGTATTTTCAAAACAAAAGTTTTGGTTTTAGAAAACCTATTTTCAACTAAACACATTGTTTGGCTTTGAAAAACAGCTTTGAAAAACTATAATGCTAGCGACATCCTCTGTTAAGCCCTAAATTAAGGACTATCAGGTGGCTTAGTTGAAAACCAAAAACCCATAACCGGGTGGGTATTGCATACATGTGTATTGTTATTTTTGAGGCCATTCAGTTTTGAATGGATCGACGCTCAGGTAAGGTGAGATATGAGAGCATGACCGAACAACCGTCGGTCTAGGGAAGAGCATAAAAAGCGCTTGAATATATACATGTTCCACATATGTATATATGAAAGCTGCGATGTGGAGTATTTACTTTTCTGGGAATTCAGTACCCCATGGATGTGTATGGGTATACAGACATGGGAATATTGAGAAGTGTAATGTACTTGTAACGACGCACCTACGCTCAGGTAAGAAGGTGAGTTACCATAATGAGTTGCCCTATGGTTAAAGTGTGGCAACGGTGCTATGCGTGACTCGACGCTTAATGATGAGCTGGCCTCCATATAGAAATATATGGAGTATAAACTGTGATAAACTGTCATGTGTGGATTGCATCATTGGAAAATGGGCTGTAATGGAATTTTCTGCAGGTACACTAACCTCGAAAATGTATGTGTAGCTGACGACTAGCAAAATACCGTGAGAGTCGTAAGTATGCCACCGATATAGAACGCTATTGCCACATTAGGTTGGCAAAATCAGTGAGGACGAATAGGACGAGCATGCATCCTGATTGTTGCATCATGTTTGTCACCTATACACCCAAAATGCTTCTCTCATCTTTATTCCAATAACCAGTGATTGTAGATAATGTGGTGTAATGCTTGTATTATGAACGTCAGTGAAATAGTTATTCTCCGTTTCCTTAGGTATTAATTGGGTTTGCTCTTATGCTTGTGTGCCGATAGAAGGTTGGTGACTTGATTGCCTAAACCCAAAACTAGGTCATGTTCTTATTTAGTGAACCATGACCCAAAGTTGAATTTTCCATTTTCACTCCATGACCAAGCCCATACAAATAAATGCTTAGATAATTTCTGTGCTGGACATAAAGTGTACTCATGCTTAAAACAAGAATCTCAAATTATATCTCCATCTTAGACCATGCCCTTATTCGGTTGATGTAAGTTGATATCCCTAATTCCAGTTTGCCTCTTCTTAAGGATCGCCATGTTGTTTTATCAACCAAACCTAGGAAAAGCATGTCCGACCATTTTCTTGAATTTGGTGCCTTTGATTTTCTCATGTCCATTGAAGGCATACCAATTTCATCTTGTGATTGTTTTCCCTCTGTATCTAATCAGATACTAATCCTTGACCTTGTAATCTCTACGATGGGCATAGAAATATGCTCGGGGCTGAATTAACAGTCTCCCATTATACTCCTTTCATCAAGTTTAGGTTATGGCCATGCCTTGTTCACTTCATCGGGCCATGATCTATTGGCTCTCTACTTGTAGCCATTTTGACAGTTGAGTCTCTCTTGTATATAGTTACCCTTGCTTAGTCTATCTGTGCCATGCGAGATTTCTTATTGGTTATGTCTGATAATGGTGTTATGGCTAAAACCGGTGGTGCCGTGACGAAACCGAGGGCCTTCTGTAGGTGCGCACACATGGTTGTGCTACTCGGCACGCGCTGGTATCACAGTTAGTAGTTGTAATCCATTATGAGACTATGTCAATGCATTATCTTGGCACAATCTATTTTTGCTACATGAGATTCATTACTGGTGCTAGTTCAGTAAATGTCATGATTAATGACTTATGGTGCCACAGCGAAACTGAGAGCCTCCTGTGAATGCGCACACAGGACTGTGCTACTCGTCGGATGCTGGTATCAAGGTCTCTGATCGTGATCCATTATGGAACTACACTGATGTGTGATCTCTTTCCTTTTGGTGGTGACTTCACACATACAAGTTCCCTTTACATCCTTTGTGTAAAGGTGAAGCCTTGGAGCTTTTTAGTGTTGAGAGACAACTGATTAGCTCTCAAAATGGAGATCTGTTTCCCCTGCTGCTGAAATGCAGGAGTTTGTTCATTCGCTCTCTTATTTAATCCATGTATTTCCTAACCAAGTGGATAATGCATCTCGCATGAAGAAACGGATGAACAACATGACCAAATGGATTTCTACCCAAGTGCATGATCTCCTGTTAACCCAAGTGAACTCTCAACCCTTGGCTTACCGATGGTATTGAGAGGGCTTGCTCAATGTCAAAAGTAGTTCAACAAGTTGGTTTTACTAACTTGTAACTGCCCAATGAACAAAGGTTGAGTTTAGAGATCGATTTGTCGAGTTATCTAAACTCACTTTGGCACAAACCAACCTGAGAAAGTACTTACAAAAACCAAGTTAATTCGACTAGTAACCACCTAATCATCGCTCTAGTCATGCCTCGATCGCCTTGTGTGTGCTTTTCCAGCATGAGTGATCAGATCGAGTCATGCTTAGTGCTCGATAAAGAGGATTGATTGTGAAGTCAACATTTGTTGATCATCTTCACTATTGTGTTCCTAGAATTTTTATCATCTTCCTGGAACTTGAATTCCTCATATGACCACTTGTTGGTAAACCTCCTTCCGTGTGTTTTACCCAAGGGGTTGCATCCAACTTAATTTGGGTAATTACTATCTATCTATCTGCTATTCGTTCCACAAACTCATGTTGTAAAAAAACTGTAGATATGGAACCTTATATGGACAGGGTTATACGCCTCTCTACTCTTAGAAGTCTTTTGTTCTGAATCTCGGGACGAGATTCTTTTAAGGGGGAGGGCTGTAACACCCCAGGTGTTTGCCTTAAATTAAACTGCAATTATGGACCCTTAAGAAAAATGTCAGTTTGGATCACTCGAGTTAGCGGATGTAAATTTAGGAAACACTTGTATTTATAATTCGGACCTCACTAGTTTGGATCGATGTGTATTCGATTCAAATTGAATTTAAAATTTTAAGTCTACTTCAGACCAGTGTGAGTTTGATTAAAATTCGAATTCAAAATTAAGGCAAATTCAAATTATTCAAATCTTTTGTGAATTAAACTTTAATCAACTTATGCCATAATCCGAAGATCAAAACTATAAATAGTTATTGCACTAAAAATACGAAGCGAAGAGGAGATTATAGAATAAATCGTGCGCAAGGTTAATAATTCAGATTGTTTGTTCAGCACGTTATTTTGATGATGAAATCGAGTGTTCGTTAGGAGATAAGATTTATTTGGTTTCAATTAAATTAAATCTAGTGTAGTCTAAGATATCAAAGATAATGATATGGTCCGTATCAGTTTAAAATTAATCGAATAAGACAGATTGTAAAGGTTGAGAGCACCTAGAGGGGGGGGGTGAATAGGTGATCCTGTAAAAACTTCAAACTTAAGCCACAAACTTGTTAAGTGTTAGCACGATTATTGCCAAGTGGCTAAGGTGAAGTCTCAACAAAACACAATACCACAAGAGATCAAGACAGAGGTGACACGGTGGTTTATCCCGTGGTTCGGCCAAGCCAATGCTTGCCTACTTCCACGTTGTGGCGTCCCAACGGACGAGGGTTGCAATCAACCCCTCTCAAGCGGTCCAAAGACCCACTTGAATACCACGTTGTTTTGTTGTTCCTTTCACTATCCCGTTTGCAAGGAATCTCCACAAATTGGAGTCTCTTGCCCTTACAAGTGTATGATCACAAAGAAAGCACAGAGTAAGGGAGGGAAGCAACACACACAAATCCACAACAAAAGCGCACACACACGGCCAAGACTCGAGCTCGAATGACTATCTCAGAGTTCACACTAGAACAGAGCTCGAATCACTTAGAATCACAAACGAATGCGCAAAGAACTTGTGTGGATGATCAAGAATGCTCAAGAGTTGCTTGTGTGTCTCCTCCATGCGCCTAGGGGCTCCTTTTATAGCCCCAAGGCAGCTAGGAGCCGTTGAGAGCAATTCTGGAAGGCTATCCTGGCCTTCTGTCGTCGGGGGCACCGGACAGTCCGGTGCACACCGGACACTGTCCGGTGCCCGATTTGTTTCCTTTTTTTTAGTGCTTCCGACCGTTGGAAGACTGCCGTGGATCTGCGAGCCGTTGGCGCACCGGACAGTCCGGTGCCGTCTTCCGACCGTTGGCTCGGCCACGTGTCCCGCGCGGATTGCGCGGCCGACCGTTGGCCCTGGCCGACCGTTGGCTCATCGGACAGTCCGGTGCACACCGGACAGTCCGGTGGATTTTAGCCGTACGCCGTCGGCGAATTCCCGAGAGCGGCCAGTTCGAGCCGAGTCAGCCTGGCGCACCGGACACTGTCCGGTGCACACCGGACAGTCCGGTGCTCCAGACCGAGCTGAGCCTTGGCTGCACACAGCCAAGTCTTTCTCTCCCCTTTTCTCTTTTTCTTCTTTCTGTTTCTAACACTTAGACAAATATGTTAGTCCATAAAACCAATGTACTAAGGCTTAGAAACATACCTTTATCTCATGATTTGCACCTTGTTCATCCATGTACACAAATTCATAATTAAACACATGTGTTGGCACTCAATCACCAAAATACTTAGAAATGGCCCAAGGGCACATTTCCCTTTCAATCTCCCCCTTTTTGGTGATTTATGCCAACACAACATAAAGCCACTAGAACAAGTGCAAACTCAATTCAAATAACACTTAAATTTATTTTGAATCAATTTTGGCATATATGGATCATCCTTTGCCACCACTTGGTTTGTTTTTGCAAATCAAACTCAAATCTCTATCTCTAAGTTAAACACACATGTTTAAGCATAAAGAGAGTCATTCAAAAAGAGATTGATCAAGGATTTCAAAAACTCCCCCTTTTTTCCCATAATCAATACTTCTCCCCACAAGAAGCCAACTTTTGACAAGAGAGACAACTTAAGAATTTTGACAAACCAAAACTCTATTCTACTATTTTCAAAATCTCTCAAGTGGTAGCTGATCCATTTATTGCTTTGGCCTTTATTTTCTCCCCCTTTGGCATCAAGCACCAAAACGGGATCAATTGTGGCCCTATAACCCCATTGCCTCACCAAAATCTTCAATTAAGAGCAAATGGCAATAAGAGTTCAGAGATGGACTTGGAATAAGTTACCCTCTCATCGGAGTGCAGTGGAAGTCTTGCATGATCCAAGTCCACCTTTTCCCTTTTAATTCTCCTTTGAGACTAAATCAAACAAACTCAAGCATATGGTTAGTCTCAAAGGGTCAAGTTGCAACACATCTCCCCCTAAACATGTGCATCACATTGCAACGGACTTGTGAGGTCCAGGGAGTGTTTGTACAACTTGAGCACCATAATAAGCAACAAAATGCAGAAGGGAACATGATCAAAAGCATAAATACATGTATGCTACAATTCAATCCAAGTTCCGCGAATCTAAGACATTTAGCTCACTACGCAGCCTGCAAAAGGTCTTCTCATCTAAAGGCTTGGTAAAGATATCGGCTAGCTGGTTCTCGGTGCTAACATAAAACACTTCGATATCTCCCTTTTGCTGGTGGTCTCTCAAAAAGTGATGCCGGATGTCTATGTGCTTTGTGCGGCTGTGCTCAGCGGGATTTTCCGCTATTCGGATAGCACTCTCATTATCACATAGGAGTGGGACTTTGCTCAGATTGTAGCCAAAGTCCCTGAGGGTTTGCCTCATCCAAAGTAGTTGCGCACAACACTGTCCTGCGGCAACGTACTCGGCCTCAGCGGTGGATAGGGCAACGGAGGTTTGTTTCTTAGAGTTCCATGACACCAGGGACCTTCCTAAGAATTGGCACGTCCCCGATGTACTCTTCCTATCGACCTTACATCCAGCATAGTCGGAATCTGAGTACCCAATCAAGTCAAAGTTAGACCCCTTTGGATACCAGATCCCGAAGCAGGGCGTAGCGACTAAATATCTAAGAATTCGCTTCACCGCCACCAAGTGACACTCCTTAGGATCGGATTGAAATCTAGCACACATGCATACGCTAAGCATAATATCCGGTCTACTAGCACATAAATAAAGTAGAGATCCTATCATTGACCGGTATGCTTTTTGATCAACGGACTTACCTCCTTTGTTGAGGTCGGTGTGTCCGTCGGTTCCCATCGGAGTCTTTGCGGGCTTGGCGTCCTTCATCCCAAACCGCTTCAGCAGATCTTGCGTGTACTTCGTTTGGGAGATGAAGGTGCCGTCCTTGAGTTGCTTCACTTGGAACCCAAGGAAGTAGTTCAACTCGCCCATCATCGACATCTCGAATTTCTGCGTCATCACCCTGCTAAACTCTTCACAAGACTTTTGATTAGTAGAACCAAATATTATGTCATCGACATAAATTTGGCATACAAACAAATCACCATCACATGTCTTTGTAAAAAGAGTTGGATCGGCTTTCCCAACCTTGAAAGCATTAGCAAGTAAGAAATCTCTAAGGCATTCATACCATGCTCTTGGGGCTTGTTTAAGTCCATAGAGCGCCTTAGAGAGCTTACACACGTGGTCGGGGTACCGCTCATCCTCGAAGCCAGGGGGTTGCTCCACGTACACCTCCTCCTTTATTGGCCCGTTGAGGAACGCGCTCTTCACATCCATTTGGTACAACCTGAAAGAATGGTGAGCGGCATATGCTAGCAAGATACGAATGGACTCTAGCCTAGCCACAGGAGCAAAAGTCTCCTCAAAGTCCAAACCTGCGACTTGGGCATAACCTTTTGCCACAAGTCGAGCCTTGTTCCTCGTCACCACCCCGTGCTCGTCCTGTTTGTTGCGGAACACCCACTTGGTTCCCACAACATTTTGCTTGGGACGAGGCACCAGTGTCCAAACTTCGTTGCGCTTGAAGTTATTGAGTTCCTCCTGCATGGCCAACACCCAATCCGGATCTAGCAAGGCCTCCTCTACCCTGAAAGGCTCAATAGAGGAGACAAAAGAGTAATGCTCACAAAAATTAACTAAACGAGATCGAGTAGTTACTCCCTTGCTAATGTCACCCAAAATTTGGTCGACGGGATGATCCCTTTGAATCATCGCTCGAACTTGGGTTGGAGGTGCCGGTTGCACTTCTTCCTCCATCACTTGATCGTCTTGTGCTCCCCCTTGATCACACGCCTCCTTTTGATGAACCTGTTCATCGTCTTGAGTTGGGGGATGCACCGTCGATGAGGAAGAAGGTTGATCACGTTCATCCTGTTCCTGTGGCCGAACGTCTCCAATCGCCATGGTTCGTATAGCGGCCGTCGGAACATCTTCTTCATCTACATCATCACAATCAACAACTTGCTCTCTTGGAGAGCCATTAGTCTCATCAAATACAACGTCGCTAGAGACTTCAACCAAACCCGATGATTTGTTGAAGACTCTATACGCCTTTGTATTTGAATCATAACCTAATAAAAACCCTTCTACAGCTTTGGGAGCAAACTTAGAATTTCTACCCTTCTTCACTAGAATGTAGCACTTGCTCCCAAATACACGAAAGTACGATACATTGGGTTTGTTACCGGTTAGTAGCTCATACGAAGTCTTCTTGAGGAGTCGATGAAGGTAGACCCTGTTGATGGCGTGGCAAGCCGTGTTCACGGCTTCCGACCAAAAGCACTCGGGGGTCTTGAACTCTCCAAGCATCGTCCTCGCCATATCGATTAGCGTCCTGTTCTTCCTCTCTACCACACCATTTTGCTGTGGTGTGTAGGGAGCGGAGAACTCGTGCTTGATCCCTTCCTCCTCAAGAAACTCCTCCACTTGAAGGTTCTTGAACTCGGACCCGTTGTCGCTCCTTATCTTCTTCACCTTGAGCTCAAACTCATTTTGAGCTCTCCTGAGGAAGCGCTTGAGGGTCCCTTGGGTTTCCGACTTATCCTGCAAAAAGAACACCCAAGTGAAGCGGGAAAAGTCATCAACAATAACTAAACCATACTTACTTCCTCCTATGCTTAGATAGGCGACGGGTCCGAAGAGGTCCATATGCAGCAGCTCCAGAGGTCTTGAAGTGGTCATCACATTCTTGCTGTGATGTGTTCCTCCAACTTGTTTACCTGCCTGACAAGCTGCACAAGGTCTATCTTTTTCGAAATAAACATTGGTTAGACCTATCACGTGTTCTCCCTTTAGAAGCTTGTGGAGGTTCTTCATCCCCACATGTGCTAAGCGGCGATGCCACAGCCAGCCCATGCAAGTCTTAGCCATTAAGCATGCATCTAGACCGGCCTCTTCTTTTGCAAAATCAACTAAATAAAGCTTGCCGTCTAGTACACCCTTAAAAGCTAGTGAACCATCACATCTTCTAAAGACAGACACATCTACATTTGTAAATAAACAATTATATCCCATTTGACATAATTGACTAACAGATAGCAAATTATATCCAAGACTCTCCACTAAGAATACATTTGAGATAGAATGCTCATTAGAAATTGCAATTTTACCTAACCCTTTTACCTTGCCTTGATTCCCATCACCGAATATAATTGAATCTTGGGAATCCTTATTCTTGACGTAGGAGGTGAACATCTTCTTCTCCCCCGTCATATGGTTTGTGCATCCGCTGTCGATAATCCAGCTTGAACCCCCGGATGCATAAACCTGCAAG
The DNA here is from genome assembly GCA_029449295.1 of Zea luxurians. NCBI lineage: Eukaryota > Viridiplantae > Streptophyta > Magnoliopsida > Poales > Poaceae > Zea > Zea luxurians. The sequence goes on from JAOPSE010000009.1 coordinate 122,603,794, forward strand.
GCAAATTTAGGCTTGGGTCTTAGGTACCCAACTCATGTTGGGTCCTGCAAGGTTAGCACAAATATCTTTAGGGACCCAAATGCAAGATTTATCTCCCTTGCATCTAGCCCCTAATTTCCTAGCAACTACCTTCTTACCCTTTCTACAAATTGCAAAAGGAGCATTGCAAGCATAATAAATGGTAGAAGGTTCATTCACTACTTTCCTAGGAGCATGAATAACATTCTTTCTAGTCACATGAGCAATATTTCTCCTAGGCATATGCGCAACATTTCTCCTATTCATATCTCTACTATGATTATAAGAAGAACTAGAAGCAAACATTGCATGAGAATCATAAGCATGTGAATCAAAATGATTATAAGCATTTCTAGCATGTCTCCTATCATAATACATAAAAGCATGATTCTTTTTAGCATTACTAGCCATCGGGGCCTTCCCCTTCTCCTTGACGAAGATGGGAGCCTTATGGCTTGTTAAGTTCTTGGCTTCCCTCTTGAAGCCAAGCCCATCCTTAATTGAGGGGTGTCTACCAATCGTGTAGGCATCCCTTGCAAATTTGATTTTATCAACTTCATTCTTGCTAGTCTTAAGTTGGGCATTAAGACTAGCCACTTCATCATTTAATTTGGAAATTAGAACTAGGTGTTCACTACAAGCATTAACATCAAAATCCTTACACCTAGTACAAATTTCAACATGTTCAACACAAGAATTTGATTTACTAGCTACTTCTAGTTTAGCACTTAAATCAATATTAACACTTCTTAAGGTAGAAATGGTTTCATGACAGGAAGATATTTCACTAGAAAGCATTTCATTTCTTTTCACTTCTAAAGCATATGATTTTTGTGCCTCCACAAACTTATCATGTTCATCATACAATAAATCTTCTTGCTTTTCTAAAAGCCTATCCTTTTCATTCAATGCATCAATCAATTCATTGATTTTATCTATCTTAGATCTATCTAAGCCCTTGAACAAGCAAGAATAATCTATATCATCATCACTAGACTCACTATCACTAGAAGAAGCATAAGTGGAGTCTTTAGTACTTACCTTCTTCTCTCTTGCCATAAGACAAGTGAGACGCTCGTTGGGGAAGAGAGCCGATTTGTTGAAGGCAGTGGCGGCGAGTCCTTCATTGTCGGAGTCGGAGGAGGAGCAATCCGAGTCCCACTCCTTTCCTAGATGCGCCTCGCCCTTTGCCTTCTTGTATGCCTTCTTCTTCTCTCTCTTGTTCCCCTTTTCCTGGTCACTTTCATTATCGGGACAGTTAGCAATAAAATGACCAAGCTTACCGCATTTGAAGCACGAGCGCTTTCCCTTGGTCTTGCTTGGCTGCCCCTTGCGACCATTTAGCGCCGTCTTGAATCTTTTAATGATGAGAGCCATCTCTTCATCATTAAGGCCAGCCGCCTCAACTTGCGCCACCTTGCTAGGTAGCGACTCCTTGCTCCTCGTTGCCTTTAGAGCAATGGGTTGAGGCTCGTGGAGTGGTCCGTTCAACGCGTCGTCGACGTATCTTGCCTCCTTGATCATCATCCGCCCGCTCACGAATTTTCCAAGTACTTCCTCGGGCGTCATCATCGTGTACCTGGGATTCTCACGAATATTGTTCACGAGATGAGGATCAAGTACGGTAAAGGACCTGAGCATTAGGCGGACGACGTCGTGGTCCGTCCATCGCGTGCTCCCGTAGCTTCTTATCTTGTTGATAAGGGTCTTGAGCCGGTTGTACGTTTGCGTTGGCTCCTCGCCCCTTATCATTGCGAACCGTCCAAGCTCGCCCTCCACCAACTCCATCTTGGTGAGTAAGGTGACGTCGTTCCCCTCATGAGAAATCTTGAGGGTGTCCCAGATTTGCTTGGCGTTGTCCAAGCCGCTCACCTTATGATATTCATCCCTGCACAAGGAAGCTAGAAGAACAGTAGTAGCTTGTGCATTTTTATGAATTTGTTCATTAATGAACATGGGACTATCCGAACTATCAAAGTGCATTCCACTCTCTACAATCTCCCATATACTAGGATGGAGAGAGAATAGGTGACTACGCATTTTGTGACTCCAAAATCCGTAGTCCTCTCCATCAAAGTGTGGGGGCTTGCCAAGTGGAATGGAGAGCAAATGAGAATGTGAACTTTGCGGAATACGAGAGTAATCAAAGGAAAAGTTCGAATTAACCGGTTTTCTCCTCTCGTAGTCGTTGTTGTCCTCATCCTTTTGGGAAGAAGTAGACTCGTCGCTGTCGTAGTAGATGATCTCCTTGATGCGCCTGGTCTTCTTCTTCTTCCCTTCCTTTCGTCTTTGACCCGAGCCGGAGTCGGTAGGCTTGTCGTCCTTCGGCTCATTGACGAAGGTCTCCTTCTCTTTGTCGTTGATCACTATACCCTTCCCCTTAGGATCCATCTATTCGGGCGGTTAGTCCCTTTGTGAATAGAACAGCTCTGATACCAATTGAGAGCACCTAGAGGGGGGGGTGAATAGGTGATCCTGTAAAAACTTCAAACTTAAGCCACAAACTTGTTAAGTGTTAGCACGATTATTGCCAAGTGGCTAAGGTGAAGTCTCAACAAAACACAATACCACAAGAGATCAAGACAGAGGTGACACGGTGGTTTATCCCGTGGTTCGGCCAAGCCAATGCTTGCCTACTTCCACGTTGTGGCGTCCCAACGGACGAGGGTTGCAATCAACCCCTCTCAAGCGGTCCAAAGACCCACTTGAATACCACGTTGTTTTGTTGTTCCTTTCACTATCCCGTTTGCAAGGAATCTCCACAAATTGGAGTCTCTTGCCCTTACAAGTGTATGATCACAAAGAAAGCACAGAGTAAGGGAGGGAAGCAACACACACAAATCCACAACAAAAGCGCACACACACGGCCAAGACTCGAGCTCGAATGACTATCTCAGAGTTCACACTAGAACAGAGCTCGAATCACTTAGAATCACAAACGAATGCGCAAAGAACTTGTGTGGATGATCAAGAATGCTCAAGAGTTGCTTGTGTGTCTCCTCCATGCGCCTAGGGGCTCCTTTTATAGCCCCAAGGCAGCTAGGAGCCGTTGAGAGCAATTCTGGAAGGCTATCCTGGCCTTCTGTCGTCGGGGGCACCGGACAGTCCGGTGCACACCGGACACTGTCCGGTGCCCGATTTGTTTCCTTTTTTTTAGTGCTTCCGACCGTTGGAAGACTGCCGTGGATCTGCGAGCCGTTGGCGCACCGGACAGTCCGGTGCACACCGGACAGTCCGGTGCCGTCTTCCGACCGTTGGCTCGGCCACGTGTCCCGCGCGGATTGCGCGGCCGACCGTTGGCCCTGGCCGACCGTTGGCTCATCGGACAGTCCGGTGCACACCGGACAGTCCGGTGGATTTTAGCCGTACGCCGTCGGCGAATTCCCGAGAGCGGCCAGTTCGAGCCGAGTCAGCCTGGCGCACCGGACACTGTCCGGTGCACACCGGACAGTCCGGTGCTCCAGACCGAGCTGAGCCTTGGCTGCACACAGCCAAGTCTTTCTCTCCCCTTTTCTCTTTTTCTTCTTTCTGTTTCTAACACTTAGACAAATATGTTAGTCCATAAAACCAATGTACTAAGGCTTAGAAACATACCTTTATCTCATGATTTGCACCTTGTTCATCCATGTACACAAATTCATAATTAAACACATGTGTTGGCACTCAATCACCAAAATACTTAGAAATGGCCCAAGGGCACATTTCCCTTTCAAAGGTCACCTAAGTATTTCGCTCTTGTTCGAGCGATCTCTAGAATTCGTAGAGACACGACTAGGGGCAGGTTGTTTAACTAAACCGAACCCGAACTAACCGAAACCGGAACAATTGTAAGTCCATTCGGTCTCCTATTTCAAAGTCAAGAAAATAATATGTGTAACCCAAATGTTGTTTTAATTCGATCTGTTTACTTTCTGTCTGAACAAATCCAAATGATCAAGTATAAATAACAGATAAAAAAATCATCTGACTCTAGAAGTATAATGCTAAATCCAATACGTTTAAATTATTGTATCCCTATAACATTTTGATCAGATCCGTTCGTATCTCATTCAAGCCATAGCTTTAGAAACTGAATATACGTGTGCACTTTTGTAAAAAAAGGAAGAACAAAATTCTATTTTCTTCATTATCCATCTATTTGTATCTTCAACGTCATTTTCTTGACTCTTATCCATTCATGTAGCCTTCTATTTTCTACAGGCTGTTGAACCCTTATCCGTGGAGACACAAGTCGCTGGGATATTTTTTGTCTCACCATCAATCTTGTCTCCAGCTCCTTCCTCCTCTCGTTGCTATCACTCTCTCCCTCTAGATTTTTTTTAACGAGCACACTTATCTCCTGGAAAAATCCTGCCGCCGCTTGGAGCTAATCTTCTCCACGTTTCTCTCTCCCTCGTCTTCCTTATCTCCTGCCAGTGCTCGGTCTCCAGCTCGGCGCCCATCTCCCTACTCACCGCGGGCTCTAGCGTCCGCTCGCCGTGGAGCTTCTTCTCTGCGCGCAGCCGCGCCATTCAAGCTCGACCCCTCCTATGGCACCCGGCCGGAGCTCCTTGGCTCGGCCCTGCCATCCTCTAGCTTGCCCAGCCCCTGCTCCTGCTTGCCATGGCTATCGCGCCCTCCCAGCCGCAGAGCTACCGCGCGCGTGAGCTTCTCTGTTGGCCATCGTTGTTGCCTGGTGTGCTCGCCTATGCCGCGCGCTCTCTCCACCGTCCACCCCAGCTCGGCTCTATCCATACTCCAGCTCACCCCCTCTGTTTGTTCTCGCTACTGGGTCGGGTCTGCTTGGCCGTCGTGCCCGTGCCGATTTCTTGGCGCCGGAACTCCTCAGACCTCTCTCTTCCCTGTTGGTCGAAGCCGTAGAAATTCCTTGCTGTACGTGTCGAACTCTTCTATTGCACGCGCGAAGTTCTCTGCTCGCCACAACGTGTCGAACTCCTGCACCATTATCGCTTCTGTCGCAAGCTCGTTGGCCACAGTTATCTTGACCGCGTCAGCTCGCGACTGTGGTCGTGTTCATCGAATTCGCCAACGCTTTGTTGCCGATTCGACTGTCGTCGCTTCGTGTGTTGTCAAGCCCGTCGTTTTCCCTGTCTTGAACTCGCGTGGTTTCCTGCTCGCCAGTGCGCCCTCTCGGCTCGCTTGGCCTTAACTCTCATCGCGTCGTCGATTCCGCCGGTTAGCGTCGTTCGTCGTCGCGTCGCGTGTGTTGCTCTATATACGTCACCCTCCTGTGTCGTCGTCGTTCCGCGCGTCAGCAAGAAATCCCAAGAATCGGGTGAAAACGAAGCTAGCAGCGCGATATTCCCCAAGCGCTCGACAAATTGTCTGGATCAGAAAATCGCTACCGATCTCGCGGACTCGAGTCAGCTGTTGAAACGGTAAGCTGATGAATTGTTCAGAATAATTCGATCGTTGAATAAATTAATGTGCTAGTGCGATGCTCATTAAGATGCTCGATAAATTGCGTAAGTCACGAAACTCTCGTCGACTTTGCAGTTCTTGCGATTATCGAGCCAGGTTCAGTATAGCGAGTTATTTCGCTATTCTGATTAATTAGCTGAATTAGTGTACCGAGTAGAATATTAGTAGGCCTATGTGATGATAAAATATTTTAATCAATTATAAAGATGTGTATGTATTTACGATAAAGAAATGTTTGAGTAATTGTTAACATGTAAAATATATGAGGAGTAAAATAGAACTAAAATAATTCTTTGTGAGCGATGTAGTGTAATTTATAAAACGTGGGATAAGTTCAGAATTTAATTAATTAACTGATAAGTTATGCTTAGGCTAATCGTGGTTAATGTGTATAATTTGTTGTCTCGTGATGTTTGTGATTAGGGCTGGGCAAAAAACCCGTAACCCGAAACCCGAACCTGAAATACCCGAACCCGAAATACCCGAAACCCGAATTTTGTTCGGGAATTTCAGGTAGCAACATGCAAAACCCGAACTTTTTTCGGGTAATTCGGGTATCACAATCGGGTATCCGAAATACCCGAATTACCCGAACTTTCATATGTCATGTACTAATGTCATGCTTATTTATTAATTTGTACATCTATAATTATGTGTAAGTGTGCATAACTTGTGATTGTAGATTGCTTGTGTTTTATATGTCCACATATATCATTATTCAAACTATATTTTTATACAAATTTAATAAGGTGTATGTGTTTTACAAAGCCAACACAATAGTTCGGGTAGTTCGGGAATACCCGAACCCGAACCCGAAATTCCGGGTACCCGAATTTTCGGGTATTGCAAAACCCGTTGTAATTTCGGGTATCGATTCTCAAAACCCGAAATTTTAAAAACCCGAATTACCCGACCCGAAATTTTCGGGTAACCCGAACTCCCACCCCTATTTGTGATAGGTTCGAGAAGCGTAATTATTGCGCTTAATTGTACGTCGATAATTAGTGTCTCCGTATGTAATTGTTCAATGCCTCACCGCTAGGTGTTTAATTCGCTATCGCATAGCATTATTTAGGTTTATGATATTCCTATCTATATGCATTCATGTGCATAATGCATTTCATTCAGGTACGTTAAATAATCGCGTGATGCGGAAGATGAGCCAAGTCGACCCCAAGCGCGGGCTAATCCGCAGGATGAAGCTGATAGACCAACCTGAAGATGGTTAAATCACGCAAGTGCTTAGTCGAGGGATACTCGTCAAACGGACGTCGTCTAACAAACACTAACCTAGTGTTTATCCCAGGCAAGCCCCGGTGCATGCAACTCCTTCCTTGTGTTTTTAAATTATTTTTACACACTTTAAGTCTAGTGAAATGTGCATTAGGTTTATAGGAGTTGCTTGGAACCCTTTGATGCATTGCCTTCCTTGATATCCATACCTTTATAGATACTTCTGGTGAAGTATCAAAATATGATTTACAAAAATGCTTAGCCCTGCTCAGATCTTGTGGATAGAGGTTGTCTTTTGCGTTAAGGCCTTGCTCAGGGGTTATCCTGAGGAAAGATGGCTTCTACCTGCAAGAATATATTTTCATTGGGAGCATGGTGGGATCTTACTGCAAAGTTCCCTGTGATTCTCTTTTCATCCTAAGGAACACAAACAATCCTAAGGATGGAAGTACTTAAATCGGAACTTGGGCTAGGAACAGGTGATGTTCTACCCAGGTTGATTAATGATTGGATGCGTATGTAGGCTTGATGGTCGAGGACCCTTTAACTGGTCACATGCCTCGTCATGGGTAAGCCTTGCCTCGGGCAGACTAAGGCCAGAATAAGATAACACGAAATGGGCGTGGAGCGGTGGCGAGAGTAGCGTGTACCCTCCGTAGCAAGAGGCTGGACGGTGGTATATCTGTGCTCTCGGTTTGCGTGAACCTGATCTGGTCTTAAGAACCCCAGTGGCGGGTTGACATATGCAAGGGTTAAGTGCTACATATGTCGTGTGATCGGAGATCCTCAGCTGAGTATAATCGATTCGGATCGTCGTACCTTCGCGGTTATGAAGACTTGGTCACTGACCTACAACCTAAGTCTGGATGTGAACATTATGAATATAAATGATGTTGTATTGATGAGATGGTGAAATTAGACCAGCTGCAAACAGAGTCTATTAATACTTAATTTGGCATTAAAATATTGAAAGTAAGGACTCACTTTAGTAAGCTATTTCTGTAAAAGTATCTAAGTTGATTCTTGCTAAAGCCTCTCCTTGATTCCCAATTCCAGCATACCCTTGAGAGTCTTTTCTTTAGTCGGGTAAGTCTTGCTGAGTAATTCCATACTTAGGGTTTTATTCCCTGTTGTTCTTCAGGTCCTAACTTTGTGATACTATTGATGGTGTTAAGTGCCGGTGGGCTCGACCTTCTTATATAATTATACCCCATCTTTATCTTCTTATTGAGGATGGTCACTTGAGCTAGCATATATTTCAAAACCATAAATAATTTATAACAGTTCAAATTTTCTTTCTTTGAATCACTGTAGTAATCACTCCGATCAGGTACGAAGTAAAATTTTTGTAACTTGTAAAATTTGGTAATAAGATTTCCGCTGCAAAATGTTAGTGTGTGTGATTTGTGTTACTTAATCCCGTGATTCTGGTTGTAAGTGGTTTATCCGATGTCCTTGGGCAATCGGACAGATCCTATTAAGTTATCTGGTGCACATGCATAGCTGTCTGAGGTCTTTGAGACAAGGACAGGTGCATGTGGGCCCGATAACTTAGGAGGTTCTGCCACAAAAAAGAATCTCACAACGCTCAAGAAGAAGCTAAACAAGCTGAAGAAGTTGCCGAGCGTGCAAGGCTTATAGGTACCTTTACTGAGATTTAGCTTCGGAATTCGATTTCAGCTTCAGAAGTAACAAACATTTTTTATGATGTAGCTGAACTTTCACCTCCATCGGAGCCATATAACCCCGAAGCTGGCCCGGCCATGAAGGAAGCGTTAGATATGATAAAAATCGCTAATGAAGCTGTTGACGAAGCTGTCGACAGACTGCTAAATGAAGCCACTGAGAAGTGCTGAAAGAAGACTAAAACTCTGTATATTTGAGAGCTTAATGCTTGTATATAGCTTTCGTCTTTTGTAAGAACCAAACATCAAGTTTTTGTATGTACGTTAATGTAATGTATTTCTTTGTGATGCATGAAACCTTCGTACGTACCATTTTTGAGCCGTTGGCGAAAAAACACCTTCCCTTCTTTTCATGATTCACGAAGAAAAAGATTCTCCTTATGTCACTACTGACGAAAATTAGCCTCCTGTGCATAAATATATTTGTCGAAGGCATATCTTGTGCTATAGTATGTTCTTTCATAATCCGGCCAACTTTTTCGAAGGAGCAACTTTTCTTTGTTTCTCCACATCTCTTTAGTGATGCAAAATGATGTATGATGCGATGCTATGCGATATGATATGATGGTATGATGCGAAATGTTATTTGTGCCGAAGGTAAAAACACACGAATACACACCTAGACTCTGCATCCCCATGGGAACGACTTTGAAGTCTCTTCACCTTTTACTGAGGTGGTATTTCAGCTCTGCATGCCCTTAGGAATGACTTTGGAGCTAAGCTCTGCATCCCCTTAGGAACGACTTTGGAGCTTCTTCACCTTTTACTTAGGTGGCATTTAAGCTTTGCATCCCCTTAGGAATGACTTTGGAGCTTCTTCACCTTTGACTTAGGTGGCATTCAAGCTCTGCATTCCCTTAGGAATGGCTTTGGAGCTTTGTGACTTACTCTGCATTCCTTTAGGAATGACTTTGGAGCTTCTTCACCTTTGACTTTGGTGGCATTCAAGCTCTGCATTCCCTTAGGAACGGCTTTGGAGCTTTGTGACTTACTCTGCATTCCTTTATGAACGACTTTGGAGCTTCTTCACCTTTGACTTTGGTGGCATTCAAGCTCTACATTCCCTTAGGAACGGCTTTGGAGCTTTGTGACTTACTCTGCATTCTTTTAGGAACGACTTTGGAGGTTTGTGAGCCACTCTTGTTACACTCAATGGTGTAATCATAGCCTTATTACATTGGACTGAAGGTTATACCTTCTTGTATTGTCTTTTTTAGAGGAAATTGTAAAAACAAGAATAAGTAAAAATACATTGGACTAAAACACTCTTTTATGGAAGCGCTATGCCGCCTTCAGTAGATATGCCTCGACTCGGGCACAGTGATGTTGACTATACGAGCTTCGGACTCCTCCCGAAGGTCACACTGTTGTTGAATCTGTCGATGCCCCTCTGGATGTTGATTGTGACTCGGGACAGGCGCCAGTGGTGGTGGTGGTGGCAACTGAGCCCAGGAAGCTTGGGAATGACTTGCCGAACCAATAGAGGCCATAAATTGTTGGTTGCCCACATACTCCGGGATATACGTAGAGTAACACGAAGTAGTATGCAAGACATGCTTCGGCTGGTTCTGTCGTGCTTTGGCTTCAGCGATTTCCTTCTGCTTCTGGATCATGACTTGGCACGTCCTTGTGGTGTGTCCCTTGTCTTCGCTGCAGAATAAGTAGAATAGTTTCCTGGGTTGATTACCATACCTTCCCCCAAAGCTTCTCTCCCCTCTGCCTCTCGGGGCTAGTGGCCTATAGGAAGTTTGTTGCATTCCCAAAGACTGCAAGCTGTGCTGGCTGCTCTGAGTATGGTTGGTCCTGTCATCGTTTGTATTGGGATTGTTTTGACGTGGCTAGGGTGGAGTCTTCCTCTGAAGCCCCTAGTCATCTCAGAATACCTATATGCTTCCTCCCTTCTTTAGCAGAAGTCATTGTCAGCTTGGATGTATTCATCCATCTTCTAGAGAAGCTTCTCCAATGTCTGTGGTGGCTTTCTTGCAAAATATTGTGTTGTGGGTCCTGGTCGGCGCCCCTTGATCATGGCCTCAATGAAAATCTCATTGGGCACTGTAGGCGCTTGAGCTCTCAGTCGCAAGAACCTTCGGACGTACGCTTGCAGGTACTCCTCATGGTCCTGTGTGCATTGGAATAGGGTTTGGGCAGTGACTGACTTCGTCTGGAAGCCCTGGAAACTAGTGACTAGCATGTCCTTCAACTTCTACCACGATGTGATTGTCACTGGCTGAAGAGAGGAATACTATGTCTGAGCCACACTTCTAACGCCATGACGAAGGACTTCGCCATGACGACAGTATTGCCCCCATACGAGGATATTGTTGCCTCGTAGCTTATCAGGAACTGCTTTGGATCTGAATGCCCATCGTACATGGGGAGCTAAGGCGGCTTGTAATATGGTGGCCATGGGGTAGCCTGCAACTCTGCTGCCAAAAGAGAAGCGTCATCAAAAGCAAAGTTACCATGGTGAAAGTCGCCATACCATTCATCTTCATTGATTGGGATCTCTTGACAAAGCTCCCTGTGTTGGGGCCTTCGGACTTGGTCATCCTGAGTGAGATGACGCATTTCTTAGCTACTTCATCAATCTTCCTCTGAAGGTCAGCTAGCCGAAGCATCTTTTCCTTCTTCCTTTGTACTTGCTGATGAATGGCTTCTAGAACCCTGATCTCCTAATCCAACTCCTCCTGAGGTGTTGGGCTGGTAGCCTTTCTCTTATGGCTCCTAGCTTCTCGCAAGGAGAGTGTCTCCTGGTTTGTGTCCAGTGGTTGCAGAGCAGCCCCTGGCGTTGTTGTCTTCTTCAGTGGCATGGTGAAGCTGAATGCTTGCCGAAGGTCGTCGTTTGAGTTCCCTGGAGGTGGGCGCCAATGTTGGTCACTTGTTCTCAAATGCTGTGAGTCAACAACAAGGCAACACAGTTGTTAAGCATTAAGGACCTTCGTCCTTTGAAGCATTATCTCCTCTTAGAGATAATGATCCTCGGCCGATGGTCATGAAGAACGTGTCTTCATCATTTCATAGATAAATAGGAATACATGAATATGATAAATATAATTCAATGATTCATTCATATTTGTATTCCATAAAACACACATGAATATTAACAGAATTAATTTTACATTGATACCTTCGGCTTGCTTGAAGGTATGGATGCGAGAGAGTGATTACAATCCAGCGTGAACAATACGACGTTACTGTTCATCTATTTATAGGCACAGGACGCGGCCCCGGTAAAATTACATCCATGTCCCTTACATTCATCTATTATCATAACATAGAATATCAAGGACTGAATAGTCTTTGCCCCTTTTCAGTCATCATCATACTTGATCTTCGTCATCACATCAAAACTGACGCTCTTCGGCTACAGCTTCGTCGTCCATTCTTATTACCTTCAGGCTACATCTTTACCCTGTTATAAGAGAAATTCTTCATCCCAAACCCAAAAACCCCCTGTAATAATCCATATCATACTAAAAACATATGGTCAATCACGTTTTTTGAGGACCTTCGGAGGAATAAGGCCCCTAACAGTTCCGTTCTCCGGCTTCGTGATGTCACCGCACGTTCCGGCGCCTATTTCTCCGTCGCCGAGCATCACGCTGGGGAGGTTCCTCCCCCTGCATGGTGGGTTCATCGTCAGAGATGGGCGATGACTCCAATCTCCCCTGAATGAAGAGGACGTCGGGGTAGAAAGGAGAAAGTGTGGCTGTGCGTTTCTTCTCATCCTCCTTTGGGGGTGGAGGTGTTGGGAGGATTGCTCGTTGTGTTTTCCTTCCCCGGTATTAGACATTCACTTCCCTTCTCTGAGTGATCTGTGTCCACTCATTAGTGGGCGAGGTGGACAACGGAGTTCTCCAGGCTAGAGAGGCCCCGGTCGACTGGCCTTCCATCCTCTGGGGGTTTTTGAGCTTCGACTTGCGCGGGGCCATGCCCTCCCGAGCTGTGAACGGGGGCATGGCTCGCGGTTTCACTCCAATTTCCCGCGGAATTGAGGAAGGTTTTTCTTGGGTGGAGCTGCTATGCGGTGCAGAGTTTCCTCTATGTTCGCTATGCACGAGATGGTCCCAAAGCAGAAAATAGCTTCCGGGCTGAAGGTGATCTTGCTGCTTGAAGATTATGGCCATGGAGTTAGCGTTGATCGATGACACACCCCCTACCTGGTGTGCCAGCTATCAGTGTTTAGTGTCCGACCGCACACCCAGGGGTACCCTCGTGGTGCTTTTGAGTAGGACGGTGTCGTGGATTGTAACTCGATGGTTCATGTCGGGGGCATGAGAAAGAGAGAGTCGAGCGAGTTTCAGCTGGTTTGGGCCGCTTGAGGAGCGTAATACCGTACTTCCTGGGATGACTTGGCATGTGGGAGGTGTTACAAGTGGTATCTACCGGATGGTGAGGTGCTAATGCGATGAAAGTGATGGGGATCCCCCTAGGCCTTATATACACGACCGTAGGGCGCTTCCCGTGTACACGCTGATCACACTCTTCCAGCTTATCTCCTAGCTAATAGTGAACACACTTCGCTATCCCGAGGAAAACCCAGCACCTCCGCTCCGAGCTGTCTCTGGCGTTTGAGGATGTCGGGCACAGGAAAAGCGAACAGCTTCAACGGGATCACGCCCAAGCCACGAGTAATCCAGGCGTGGGCCCGTCGCCTTCCTGGGTCGGCCCATTTCCACCGTTCTCTTTGCCCGGCCCATGATGTGGTGTCCCTGTGGGGCGACTGGCATGTGGCCCCAAGTAGAGTTTTCGCCCCCGAGTGGACCCGGGGGACATCTGTCCCCCACAGGTAGACCACTGGTTAACATTCCAAGATTGTGCATGCATGAATCATTGTCAAATTCTCCACAGTAGTTAGGGCTAAAAATATTGTGTCGGCGTTTCGAGACCGGGGGGTCCCTAAGCCGACGAGTGAGTGTGCCGCGTGCCCCAGCCCAGATGGGTCGAGCGCGTGGGCGAGCGCGAAGGGGGGAAGCGAGGTGGCTGGAGACGGGCGTGAGAGAGGTGGAAATCCCGCGGCCTTCGTGTTCGTCCCGCGCCTAGGTCGGGTGCGCTTGCAGTAGGGGGTTACAAGCGTCCACGCGGGTGAGGGAAGCGAGCGGCCCCAAGAGAGCGCCTGCCCCATCCTCGTCCCCGCGCGGCCAACCTTCTCTAAGAAGGCCCTGGTCCTTCCTTTTATAGGCGTAAGGAGAGGATCCAGGTGTACAATGGGGGTGTAGCGGGGGAGAGCTAGCGCCCTAAGTACATGCCAATGTGGCAGCCGGAGAGATCTTGGCACCCAGCTGGTGTGGTGTCGTGGCTGTCGGAGGAGCAACGGAGCCTGGTGGAGGGACAGCTGTCGGAGCGGTTGGGTCCTTGCTGACGTCCCCCTGCTTCCGTAAGGGAGCTGAGAGCCGCCGTCGTCACGGGGCCAGCGGGGCGCCATCATTGCCTATCTGGCGGAGCTAGCCAGATGGGACACCGGTCTTGTTCTCTACGGCCCGAGTCGGCTCGGGGTAGGGTGATGATGGCGCTTCCTGTTGACGTGGCGGGCTTGTGCCCTAGGTCGGGCGACGTGGAGGCTCCTCCGAAGCCGAGGTCGAGTCTGTCTTTCATGGCCGAGGCTGAGCCCGAGCTCCTGGGTCGGGCGAGGCGGAGGTCGTTCGGTAGAGGCCAGGGCGGAGTCCGACCCCTGGGGTCGGGCGAAGCGGAGTTCGTCGTCTTTCGGGGCCTAGCCTGAGTCCGAGCCCTGGGTCGGGCGGAGCGGAGTTCGCCATCTTCCGGGGCCTTAGCCCGAGTCCGAGCCCTGGGTCGGGCGGAGCGGAGTTCGCCGTCTTTCGGGGCCTTAGCCCGAGTCCGAGCCCTGGGTCGGGCGGAGCGGAGTTCGCCGTCTTCCGGGGCCTTAGCCCGAGTCCGAGCCCTGGGTCGGGCGGAGCAGAGTTCACCGTCTTCCGGGGCCTTAGCCCGAGTCCGAGCCTTGGGTCGGGCGGAGCTTCCTATGGCGCCTTTGGCAAGGCCTGATTGCCTGTCAGTCTCACTCTGTCAAGTGGCACTGCAGTCGGAGTGGCACAGGCGGCGCTGTCCTTCTGTCAGACCGGTCAGTGGAGCGGCGAAGTGACGGCGGTCATTTCGGCTCTGCCGGGGGGCGCGCGTCAGGATAAAGGTGTCAGGCTACCTTTGCGTTAAATGCTCCTGCGACTCGGTCGGTCGGCGCGGCGATTTAGTCAGGGTTGCTTCTTAGCGAAGGCAAGGCCTCGGGCGAGACGGAGATGTGTCCGCCGTTAAAAAGGGGGGCCTCGGGCGAGACGGAAACCCCTCGAGGTCGGCTGCCCTTGCCCGAGGCTAGGCTCGGGCGAGGCGTGATCGAGTCGCTCGTATGGACTGATCCCTGACTTAATCGCACCCATCAGGCCTCTGCAGCTTTATGCTGATGGGGGTTACCAGCTGAGAATTAGGCGTCTTGAGGGTACCCCTAATTATGGTCCCCGACAGTAGCCCCCGAGCCTCGAAGGGAGTGTTAGCACTCGCTTGGAGGCTTTCGTCGCACTTCTTTGCAAGGGGACCAGCCTTTCTCGGTTGCATTTTGTTCCGGTGGGTGCGCGCGAGCGCACCCGCCGGGTGTAGCCCCCGAGGCCTCGGAGGAGTGGTTTCACTCCTTCGAGGTCTTAATGCCTTGCGTAATGCTTCGGCTGGTCTGGTGGTTCCCTCATGCGAACTGGCCGTAGCCCCGGTGCACTGTCGGGGCCCAAGTTCTCGGGCTGGTATGTTGACGCTGTCAACGGTTCGGCCGGAGCCGGGTTTGCGAGAGCAGCCCCCGAGCCTCCGCACAGAGCGAGAGGGCGATCAGGGACAGACTCGGCTTTTTTACATACGCCCCTACAACGCCTTTCCGCAAGGAGGAGGGGGGAGAGCGCCATGTTACCCTCGATGGGCACCGAACATGGTGTCTCCGGTGAGCTGCAAGCGGGTAATCCGAGTGGACGTCCGTGCCCCGTTCGTTGGGGGTCGGCTAGGGGCCCAGAGGCACGCCCAAAAGTACCTGCGGGTGATCTGCCGGACCCGGTCCCCTGGCGACGGGGTCCGAGGGCTCGATGCCTCCCTCCGATGGGATTCCGTTACAAGATCGCTCCCACTGGTCTCGGAAATGTCCTAGGGTACCTCGGGAGCGCAGCCCGAGCCTTGGTTATGTATCGAACGTACCCCTGGTCATCCCTCGCTCGGTGTCTGAGGCGATTGTGAACCCTTCGGGGGCCAGCCTTCGAACCCCTGATCAGTAATGGGCGCGGAGCCCGAGTAGCCTGAGGCGGCCGTGGAACCCTTCGGGGGGCCGGCCTTCGAACCTCTGACCAGTAGTGGGTGTAGGGCCCACACGATCTGAGGCGGCTGTTGAACCCTTCGGGGGGCCAGCCTTCGAACCCCTGATCAGTAAGGAGGCTCGGAGCCTGGTTCCTTCACGGGGAAGGACCCCTTTCGGGGTATCCCCCTTTCCCGGTCCCTGTCGTAAGAGATAGAGAAAGAGGAAAAAAGGAAAAAGGATACGAAACCGAACGACGCGGCGTACCTTTTTTGGCGCGGTTGTTTTGGTGAAGGCGAAGCGTCGCCCGCTGCGCCTGCCAGAAGCGCCGCCACGGGCGCGTTGTCTTCACGCCGTGAGAGGGGGTTCTCTTGCTGCCCCCGGATGGGACGTGAGCTTGGCTGACGATGTGACCGCTGCTCCCGCGCGCCTGCCACCGTCATTACTGCCGGCCCACCTTTGGCCGCGTTGGCCGCCGCGTCAGGCTGGCGCTGCTGGGTCGCGCGCTGGGTCGCCTCGAGTCGCGGTATTGGTTCCACAATCGAGGAGGCGCGGTGGTGGCACAGGCGGTACAGTTGCGTGCATGCAGCATCCGGCGCGCCGGTCGCGCGACGCGTGGGCCTGGGCCTCCATGCTGGCGTGTCGGGAGTCGGAGAAGCGCGTCCACTTGGCGCGGTTGCATGCCGCCTGCATGGCTGCCCGCCCCTTTCGCCCGTTGGTCTGGGCAAAAGTGGAGGGTCACTTGTAACCGTTGGGCGGTTGCGTGCACCACGCGCGACGGTTTGGCTTCTTCTGCTCGGAGCCGGTCTGCATGACATGCGGGACCCAGCCCCCGCGCCGCAGGGGAGGGCTTTGGAGCGTGTTGGAGAAGACTCAGCCCGTGACGGTTGGGGGTGCAAGCAGGGAGAGTCGCCTTTAAAAGGAGGGCGACCCCTTTCGTAAGGCGACCATGTCTTCTTGCTCCCTTATGCACCGCATCTTTCCACCTTCCAAGCCCCCGGATGGGGGAAACCACCGTCTTTTCGCCTCATCGTTGGAGGAACGCAACTCCGCGGGAGTTGGTACCTTTCAGCCATCGTTCGGCTTCAAGGATTTTCATCATGCAGCCCGGCTGCACCCCTCCGCCTGCGGTCACCCAAGACGGTGACCTCCAGCTCCTGGATGGGGAGAGGCAAACCGGGCTGTGATCCCGGTCCCGCCCTCAGTGTTGAGGGTGTTCGTCATCCTCGCTGGGGCGGGGAGCAAGGCGAGCTGGGGCTCCACCTCCTGCGCGGGTCGGTGGACCACCTCATCTTCCAGCTTCTGGTGGTGGCAATCGCCCTTTAGCCCTACGGCGGAGACGTCCTCCAGCCATGCCGGGGAAGGCGAACTGTTGCTGCCCAGCTAGGATGCAACATTCCGTCCTCTTCCTCGCATTCGCGGCGAGGACGGCTGCGAGGATCTGCCGGGATGCTTGGGGGCGACCCGCGTTTTGCTGGTGATTCGCCCAGAGCTTGTCGCTCCACGGGCTTCCCCGGCGTGGAGGTTGTCCATACCCGTGGAGACGGAACCGGGGTTCCGTTTGTGACGGCACTTCGAATGCCGGTGTTTTTTGTTCATTGCGGCTGTCGAGGCCTGAACATGTATGTAATTACGGCACGGAGCCATGTTCTTTCCTCATTTTCGAGCGCTAAGACTCGTCTGCTGATTATCTGAACCGCTTCACCAAGCATGAGTCGCCCCATGTCAAGGTGACGAGTGAGGTATCCGTATCCCGGAGGCGTAGGAGTCCCTCGGCTCGGTCGGCCCTGCTGTCCGAGGCTCCTCTAGCTTAGTTAAAGAGACCCCTCGGCCGCTCTTCGACGAGCCGAGGCCAGGGGTAGCGATATCAATATGAACAGAGGCGGAGTCGGCTCGAAAATGAAACCTGGTTGGCCGGAGCCTAGCCGGGTTATCCGTTGGCGGGATCGACGTCGGAGTTGATCAGCCGAGGCCTCAGGTTGGGCTGGCTCCCTTGGAAGATGGTTGGCCGAGGCCCCAGGGGTAACCGGCCGAGCCGCCTGCTCGGGCCGGATTCCCGGAGAAGTCCCTGGGAGCGATTGCCCGGGCGTGGTGGTGACGTCGTCCTTCAGAGCGGAGAACCTCGGACCGCGTCGCCGTCCGAGGCTAAGTCGGGCCTCGCCGAAGGTGCCGTCGATGCCGAGGGTGTTGCTGCCCCCTTCCAGCGTCAAGACCCGAACCTGCAGGATCAGATTGTCTTGTAGCGTGTGCCTTGTGCGACCGTCGAGGCCAGAACACACACCCTCGCTGTGTTGTAAAGCTGCGTCTCTTTTCCTCTTGTTTCGAGTATCTGGACTTTTTGTCGGTAATAGGGATGTTTGTGCGAGCGAGAGTTGCTTCTCGCGAAAGGTGATGAGTGAGGTATCCGTATCCCGGAGGCGTGGGAGTCCCTCGGCTCGGTCGGCCTTGCCGCTTACGCGTACTTTCACCCGTCCATGAGGCCCTGTCACCGACTCGGTCGAGAAGGCTCGAAGGATCGCTTCGGCAGAAGGGCTTCCGAATGTAAAGACTTGTTCGATCCGCGGAGCCACTTTATCCGAACGCGAGTTACTTATCGCAGAAGGTGATGAGTGAGGTATCCGTATCCCGGAGGCGTAGGAGTCCCTCGGCTCGGTCAGCCTTGGCTGCTTACGTGTACTCCGTTGTTTCCAGGACCCACTTTTCGAAGTAGTCAAAAAGCACGAAAGATATTCTGGTAAAAGAGATTTTTTTTTTCGAGGAAAATTTTGACGCAGAGGGGGTTTCCCCCCTTTTAGCCCCCGAGGGAGGGTCGGGCTTTGCCGAGGCGAGGCCAACCCTTCCTTGTTGACTAAACTTTGCGTGGGTGTGAGGTATATGAACAACTTGGAAACATCTTAAGGGTAGAAGCGACGTAGCTGTTGGATGTTCCAAGCGTTGCCGTAGACCTCGCCTTGACTGTTGGCCAGCTTGTACGTTCCGGGCTTCAGAACTTTGGCGATGACGAATGGCCCCTCCCAGGGGGGCGTGAGCTTGTGCCTCCCTCGGGCGTCTTGCCGCAGCCGAAGCACCAGGTCGCCCACCTGGAGGTCTCAGGGTCGGACCCCTCGGGCGTGGTAGCGTCGCAGGGACTGCTGATACCGCGCCGAGTGTAGTAAGGCCCTGTCCCGAGCCTCTTCCAGCTGGTCCAGCGAGTCTTCTCGGCTAGCTTGGTTGCTTTGATCGTCGTAGGCCCTCGTCCTCGAGGAGCCGTATTCCAGGTCAGTGGGCAAGACGGCCTCGGCCCCGTAGACCAGGAAGAACGGCGTGAAACCCGTGGCTCGGCTCGGCGTTGTCCTCAGGCTCCAGACCATCGAGGGGAGTTCCTTCATCCATCGCTTGCCGAACTTGTTGAGGTTGTTGCAAATCCGAGGCTTGAGCCCTTGTAGAATCATGCCGTTGGCACGCTCTACTTGCCCATTCGACATGGGATGAGCTACGGCAGCCCAGTCCACCCGGATGTGGTGATCCTCGCAAAAATCCAAGAATTTTCTGCCGGTGAACTGGGTGCCATTGTCGGTGATGATGGAGTTTGGGACCCCGAAGCGATGGATGATGTTGGTGAAGAATGCCTCTGCCTGCTCGGACCTGATGCTGTTCAGGGGTCGAACCTCGATCCACTTGGAGAATTTGTCGACGGCGACCAGCAGGTGCATGTAGCCCCCAGGCGCCTTCTGCAGAGGGCCGACGAGGTCCAGACCCCACACAGCGAAGGGCCAGGTGATGGGTATTGTCTGCAGAGCCTGAGCGGGCAGGTGGGTCTGCTTCGCATAGAATTGACAGCCTTCGCAGGTGCGGACAATTCTAGTGGCGTCAGCCACCGCCGTCGGCCAGTAGAAGCCTTGCCGGAAAGCGTTCCCGACGAGGGCTCGAGGCGCTGCATGATGGCCGCAAGCCCCCGAGTGTATCTCTTGCAGGAGTTCCTGACCTTCGGTGATGGAGATGCATCGCTGGAGGATGCCCGAGGGGCTGCGGTGGTAGAGCTCCTTCTCATCGCCCAGCAAGACGAACGACTTGGCGCGTCGCGCTACCCGCCGAGCCTCGGCTTGGTCGAGGGGTAGCTCTCCTTGGCGGAAATATTGCAGGTACGGGGTCTGCCAATCTCGATCAGGCGTGACCCCGCTCCGCTCCTCCTCGATGTGCAGCGCCTCGCCCTCGGGGGCTGAGGGTACCTCGGGCTGAACCGAGGACGCCTCGGGCTGGGCCGAGGGTACCTCGGACTCGGGCGTGTCGTTGATCTTGACGGAGGGTTGGTGCAGATCCTGGGAGAAGACGTCCGGGGGAACCGTCGTTCGCCCCGAGGCTATTTTTGCCAGCTCGTCCGCAGTCTCGTTGTAGCGCCGGGCGATGTGGTTAAGCTCGAGCCCGTAGAACTTGTCTTCCAGGCGCCGAACCTCATCGCAGTAGGCCTCCATCTTCGGGTCGCGGCAGTGGGAGTTCTTCATGACTTGGTCGATGACGAGCTGCGAGTCGCCGCGAGCGTCGAGGCGTCGGACCCCTAGCTCGATGGCGATTCGCAATCCGTTGATCAGAGCTTCGTACTCAGCCACATTGTTGGACGCCGGGAAATGGAGGCGCAGCACGTAGCGTAGGTGTTTCCCGAGGGGCGAGATGAAGAGCAGGCCCGCGCCGGCTCCCGTCTTCATCAGCGACCCGTCGAAAAACATGGTCCAGAGCTCCGGTTGGATCGGAGCCGTCGGCAGCTGGGTGTCGACCCACTCGGCTACGAAGTCCGCCAATACCTGGGACTTGATGGCCTTCCGAGGGGCGAACGAGATTGTCTCGCCCATGATTTCCACCACCCACTTTGCGATCCTGCCCGAGGCCTCTCGGCACTGGATGATCTCCCCCAGGGGGAAGGATGACACCACAGTTACCTGATAAGACTCAAAGTAATGTCGCAACTTTCGCCTCGTCAGGATCACTGCATACAGTAGCTTCTGAACTTGTGGGTAGCGGATCTTGGTTTCGGACAGCACCTCGCTGACGAAGTAAACTGGCCTCTGAACGGGCAATGCATGCCCCTCTTCTTGCCTTTCGACCACAATCGCAGCGCTAACCACCTGAGTGGTCGCGGCGACATAGACCAAGAGGGCTTCTCCATCAGCTGGGGGTACCAAGATAGGCGCCTTGGTGAGGAGCGCCTTCAGGTTCCCGAGAGCTTCCTTGGCCTCAGGGGTCCAAGTGAAGCACTCGGCCTTCCTTAAGAGGCGGTACAGAGGCAGGCCTCTTTTGCCGAGGCGTGAGATGAAACGGCTCAAGGCCGCGAGACATCCCATGACCCTCTGTACACCTTTTAAGTCCTTGATGGGCCCCATGCTAGTGATGGCTGCGATCTTCTCCGGGTTGGCTTCGATGCCCCGCTCGGAGACGATGAACCCCAGGAGCATGCCTCGGGGCACCCCGAAGACACACTTCTCGGGATTGAGCTTGACGTCCTTTGCCTTGAGACACTGGAATGTCACTTCAAGGTCGGAGAGGAGGTCGGAGGCTTTCCTTGTCTTGACTACGATGTCATCGACGTAGGCCTCGACCGTACGACCGATGTGTTTGCCGAACACATGGTTCATGCACCGCTGGTACGTCGCACCCGCGTTCCTCAAACCGAACGGCATGGTGACATAGCAGTACATGCCGAAGGGCGTGATGAAAGAAGTCGCAAGCTGGTCGGACTCTTTCATCTTGATTTGATGATACCCTGAGTAGGCATCGAGGAAAGACAGGGTTTCGCACCCAGCAGTGGAATCCACGATTTGATCGATGCGAGGTAGAGGGTAGGGAACCTTCGGACATGCTTTGTTGAGACCAGTGTAGTCTACACACATCCGCCATTTCCCCCCTTTCTTTCTCACAAGCACAGGGTTGGCAAGCCATTCGGGATGGAATACCTCTTTGATGAACCCTGCTGCCATTAGCTTGTGGATCTCCTCGCCTATCACTCTGCGCTTCTCCTCGTCGAATCGGCGCAGAGGCTGCCTGACCGGTCGGGCTCCGGCCCGAATATCCAGCGAGTGCTCGGCGACATCCCTCGGTATGCCGGGCATGTCCGAGGGACTCCACGCAAAGACGTCGGCGTTTGCGCGGAGAAAGTCGATGAGCACTGCTTCCTATTTGGGGTCGAGCCCGGAACCGATCCGGATCTGCTTGGAGGTGTCGCCACTGGGGTCGAGAGGGACGGCCTTAACCGTCTCCGCTGGCTCGAAGTTGCCGGTGTGTCGCTTCACGTCTGGCACCTCTCTGGAGAGGTTCTCCAGGTCGGCGATGAGGGCCTCGGACTCGGTGAGGGCCTCGGTGTACTCCACGCACTCCACGTCGCATTCGAACGCGTGTTTGTACGTGGGGCCGACGGTGATGACCCCGTTGGGGCCCGGCATCTTGAGCTTCAGGTAGGTGTAGTTGGGGATGGCCATGAACTTCGCGTAGCATGGCCTCCCCAATACCGCGTGGTAGGTTCCTCGGAACCCGACCACCTCGAACGTCAAAATCTCCCTTCGGAAGTTGGAGGGCGTTCTGAAGTAGACAGGAAGGTCGAGCCGTCCGAGGGGCTGGACGCGCTTCCCCGGGATGATCCCGTGGAAGGGCGCAGCGCCTGCTCGGACGGAGGACAGATCGACGCGCAGGAGCCTGAGGGTCTCGGCGTAGATGATGTTGAGGCAGCTGCCCCCATCCATCAGGACCTTGGTGAGCCTGACGTCGCCGATGATAGGGTCGACGACGAGCGGGTACTTCCCCGGGCTCGGCACGTGGCCGGGGTGGTCAGCTTGGTCGAAGGTGATGGGCTTGTCGGACCAGTCTAGGTAGACTGGCGCCGCCACCTTCACCGAGCAGACCTCCCAACGCTCTCGCCTGCGATGCCGAGCCGAGGCATTCGCCGCATGCCCTCCGCAGATCATGAAGCAGTCGCGGACCTCGGGGAACTCTCCTGCTCGGTGATTTTCCGTTTTGTCGTCGTCGCGGGCCCTGCCACCCTCTGCGGGTGGCCCGGCCTTGTGGAAGTGGCGCCGAAGCATGACGCACTCCTTGAGGGTGTGCTTGACGGGCCCCTGATGGTAGGGGCACGGCTCCTTGAGCATCTTGTCGAAAAGGTTAGCACCTCCGGGGGGCTTCCGAGGGTTCTTGTACTCGGCGGCGGCGACAAGGTCCGCGTCGGCGGCGTCGTGTTTCGCTTGCGACTTCTTCTTGCCTTTCTTCTTGGCGCCGCGCGGAGTAGACGCCTCGGGAGCCTCTTCCGAGGGGCGGCCCTGGGGCTGCTTGTCCTTTCGGAAGATGGCCTCGACCGCCTCCTGGCCAGAGGCGAACTTGGTGGCGATGTCCATCAGCTCGCTCGCCCTGGTGGGGGTCTTGCGACCCAACTTGCTCACCAGGTCGCGGCAGGTGGTGCCGGCAAGGAACGCGCCGATGACATCTGAGTCGGTGATGTTGGGCAGCTCGGTGCGCTGCTTCGAGAATCGCCGAATGTAGTCCCGAAGAGACTCTCTCGGCTGTTGTCGGCAGCTTCGGAGGTCCCAGGAATTCCCGGGGCGCACGTACGTGCCCTGGAAATTGCCGGTGAAGGCTTGGACCAAATCATCCCAATTGGAGATCTGCCCCGGAGGCAGGTGCTCCAACCAGGCGCGAGCAGTGTCGGAGAGGAACAGGGGGAGGTTGCGGATGATGAGGTTGTCGTCGTCCGTTCCACCCAGTTGGCAGGCCAGGCGGTAGTCTGCGAGCCACAATTCCGGCCTCGTTTCCCCCGAGTACTTTGTGATGGTAGTCGGGGGTCGGAACCGGGCCGGAAACGGCGCCCGCCGGATGGCCCGGCTGAAGGCCTGCGGACCGGGTGGTTCGGGCGAGGGACTCCGATCCTCCCCGCTGTCGTAGCGTCCCCCACGCCTGGGGTGGTAGCCTCGGCGCACCCTTTCGTCGAGGCGGGCCCGACGGTCGTTGCCGAGGTGGCCCGGGGCCGCAGGCGCGGTGTTGCGCGTGCGCCCGGTGTAGACCGAGGCTTCCCGCATGAATCGGGAAGTCGCGGCATGAGGTTCCGAGGGGTACCCCTGCCTTCGGGAGGCAGAGCTCTCGGCCCGCCGGGCCGTAGCGCCTTCCAGGAGATTCTTGAGCTCTCCCTGGATTCGCCGACCCTCGGTGGTTGATGGTTCTGGCATCGCGCGGAGGAGCATCGCTGTGGCTGCCAGGTTCTGACCGACCCCGCTGGATGCGGGTGGCGGCCTGTCCCTGACATCGTTGGCGACGCAGTGCTGGAAACCCTGGGGCAGGTGACGTATTTCCCCGGCCGGGGGTTGGCCCGCCCATACCTGCCCGACGTCCCGGCGGATCGACTCGAGCGCTCCTGCTCCCTCGTCGAGCCTGGCCTGCGCCTCGCGGACTTGCTCGAGCTGTGGGTCGTGACCCCCCGCTGGAACGGGGACCACAGCTAGCTCCCGCGGGATGTCGGCGCGAGGCACCGGCCTAGGGAGATCACCGTCCTCCGGCATGTCGAGATGGTTGCCTTCGGAGGGATCCCCTAGCTCGACGTGGAAACATTCGCGGCTTGGGCCACAGTCCTTGTCGTCAAGGCTGCGGCTGCCGTCGGAACAGTCGGAGAGGCAGTAGTCACATGCGGTCATAAAGTCCCGCATGGCACTGGGGTTGCCAAATCCAGAGAAATCCCAACAGACGCTGGGATCGTCATCTTCCTCGGACCCAGAGGGCCCGTAGGTCGAGACATCCATCAATCGGTCCCAAGGCGACCGCATACGAAACCCAGAGGGGTTGCACTCGCCTCAACGTGAGCGCCCGCCAAAGCGAGGTCGCTAGGCGGGTTGAGGCCGAGTCGAAATGACGTAAGATGGGAATCAGTCGGTACCTTTTGGTCGACGAGGAGCGACATAGTCACGTCGGGGACTGATTGCGCCATCGTCTTGGGTACGAGGGCGACGTCCTGCAGGCCCTCCGCGAGCGTGCTGGCGTCGTCCACTTGCTCGGGATTGGCGTGTCGCGGGGGGACGGCGCTCGCCTTCGTCTCAAACGCGAGGTCGACGCCCGACGCGCCCTCCGTTGGGGCGCTGGGGGCGTCGATTCGCTCGACAGCCGACGGAGCGCGGCCTCCCGCTCGGCCTTGGTTGCCCCGCCTCCTCCTCCGATGGCGGGGGAGAGGACGGGGCGAGCTCGAATGTTGTTCTTCCACCACGCGGGGAAGACGTCGTCGATTCCGCCGCCGGCGGGCGGGCTGTCGGCCGCCCTTGTCGTCGTCGCGCGGCGGTGGAAGGAGTATCATGTAGTAGCTGCCGTCGAGAGACATGAACTCGAGACTCCCGAAACGGAGCACCATCCCGGGTTGGAGAGGTCGTTGGAGACTGCCCATCTGGAGCTTGACGGGAAACTGCTCGTCAACACGCAGCAGGCCCCTACCTGGCGCGCCAACTGTCGACGTTTCGAGACCGGGGGGTCCCTAAGCCGACGAGTGAGTGTGCCGCGTGCCCCAGCCCAGATGGGTCGAGCGCGTGGGCGAGCGCGAAGGGGGGAAGCAAGGTGGCTGGAGACGGGCATGAGAGAGGTGGAAATCCCGCGGCCTTCGTGTTCGTCCCGCGCCCAGGTCGGGTGCGCTTGCAGTAGGGGGTTACAAGCGTCCACGCGGGTGAGGGAAGCGAGCGGCCCCAAGAGAGCGCCTGCCCCGTCCTCGTCCCCGCGCGGCCAACCTTCTCTAAGAAGGCCCTGGTCCTTCCTTTTATAGGCGTAAGGAGAGGATCCAGGTGTACAATGGGGGTGTAGCAGAGTGCTACGTGTCTAGCGGGGGAGAGCTAGCGCCCTAAGTACATGCCAATGTGGCAGCCGGAGAGATCTTGGCACCCAGCTGGTGTGGTGTCGTGGCTATCGGAGGAGCAACGGAGCCTGGTGGAGGGACAGCTGTCGGAGCGGTTGGGTCCTTGCTGACGTCCCCCTGCTTCCGTAAGGGAGCTGAGAGCTGCCGTCGTCACGGGGCCAGCGGGGCGCCATCATTGCCTATCTGGCGGAGCTAGCCAGATGGGACACCGGTCTTGTTCTCTGCGGCCCGAGTCGGCTCGGGGTAGGGTGATGATGGCGCTTCCTGTTGACGTGGCGGGCTTGTGCCCTAGGTCGGGCGATGTGGAGGCTCCTCCGAAGCCGAGGTCGAGTCTGTCTTTCATGGCCGAGGCCGAGCCCGAGCTCCTGGGTCGGGCGAGGCGGAGGTCGTTCGGCGGAGGCCAGGGCGGAGTCCGACCCCTGGGGTCGGGCGAAGCGGAGTTTGTCGTCTTCCGGGGCCTAGCCTGAGTCCGAGCCCTAGGTCGGGCGGAGCGGAGTTCGCCGTCTTCCGGGGCCTTAGCCCGAGTCCGAGCCCTGGGTCGGGCGGAGCGGAGTTCACCGTCTTCCGGGGCCTTAGCCTGAGTCCGAGCCCTGGGTCGGGCGGAGCGGAGTTCGCCGTCTTCCGGGGCCTTAGCCCGAGTCCGAGCCCTGGGTCGGGCGGAGCTTCCTATGGCGCCTTTGGCAAGGCCTGATTGCCTGTCAGTCTCACTCTGTCAAGTGGCACTGCAGTCGGAGTGGCGCAGGCGGCGCTGTCCTTCTGTCAGACCGGTCAGTGGAGCGGCGAAGTGACGGCGATCACTTCGGCTCTGCCGGGGGGCGCGCGTCAGGATAAAGGTGTCAGGCTACCTTTGCGTTAAATGCTCCTGCGACTCGGTCGGTCGGCGCGGCGATTTAGTCAGGGTTGCTTCTTAGCGAAGGCAAGGCCTCGGGCGAGATGGAGATGTGTCCGCCGTTAAAAAGGGGGGCCTCGGGCGAGACGGAAACCCCTCGAGGTCGGCTGCCCTTGCCCGAGGCTAGGCTCGGGCGAGGCGTGATCGAGTCGCTCGTATGGACTGATCCCTGACTTAATCGCACCCATCAGGCCTCTGCAGCTTTATGCTGATGGGGGTTACCAGCTGAGAATTAGGCGTCTTGAGGGTACCCCTAATTATGGTCCCCGACATATTGTTATGAGTTAATGGCTAGAAAAAACTCGTATCCATCTTCGACAACCTGAATTTCAACAATGCAAAAGCATAAGTAAACTATTGATACACTTTGTAGTTTATAAAAGAATAAGTAGGTCACATCTTTAAGAACACATGAACCTGATGTGCTTGGCATATAAGGTCCAAATGTGAATGAAACACCTCGATCATTGATGGCCTAGCCTATTGCTTCATTGGAAGGATCATACCAAAGATTATCACAGAGCAAACCAATATCAGGCAACATGTCTTAAAACCACTGTAACATGCAGTGCTCATTCTAAGTTTAGAATTTGTCGGGGACCATAATTAGGGGTACCCCCAAGACTCCTAAACTCGGCTGGTAACCACGATCAGCACAAAGCTGCAAAGGCCTGATGGGCGCAATTCAGGTCAAGACTCCGTCCGCTCAAGGGACACAATCTCGCCTCGCCCGAGCCTAGCCTCGGGCAGGAATAGTAGACCAAGGCAGATTCACGCCTCGCCCGAGGGCATCCTCAAGTAACGGGCGCACCTTCGACTCGCCCGAGGCCCAGCTCGGGTAGGCTTCGCAGTGAAGCAACCTTGGCCAGATCGCCACGCCGACCGACCGCATCACAGGAGCATTCAATGCAAGGATCGCCTGACACCTTATCCTGACGCGCGCTCTTCAGTCGACAAGGCCGAAGTGACCGCAGTCACTTCGCCCCTCCTCTGACTGTCCTGACAGGAAAACAGTGCCACCTGCACTGCTCCGACTGTTGTGCCACCCGCCCGGGTGAGGCTGACAGCAGCCAAGTCCAGCCTCGGGCACCATAGGAAGCTCTGCCTCGCCCGACCCCAGGGCTTGGACTCAACCTTGACCCCGGAAGACGGTCTCCGCCTCATCCGACCCCAGGGCTCGGACTCAACCTCGACCCCGGAAGATGGTCTCCGCCTCGCCCGACCCTAGGGCTCGGACTCAACCTCGACCTCGGACGATGGTCTCCGCCTCGCCCGACCCCAGGGCTCGGACTCAACCTCGACCTCGGACGATGGTCTCTGCCTCGCCCGACCCCAGGGCTCGGACTCAACCTCGACCTCGGACGACGGTCTCCGCCTCGCCCGACCCCAGGGCTCGGACTCAGCCTTGACCTCGGACGACGGTCTCCGCCTCGCCCGACCCTAGGGCTCGGACTCAGCCTCGACCTCGGAGGAGCCTCCGCCTTGCCCGACCATGGGCTCAGGCCGACCATGTCCCAGGGGGGTACATCATTACCCTACCCCTAGCTAGCTCAGGCTACGGGGAACAAGACCGGCGTCCCATCTGGCTCGCCTCGGTAAAACAAGTAATGATGACACCCCGCGTGCTCCATAACGACGGCGGTTCTCAGCCCCCTACGGAAGCAAGGATACGTCAGCAAGGTCCCGACAGCCCCGACAGCTGTGCTTCTACAGGGTTTAAGCGCTCCTCCGACAGCCACGACATCACATGAACAGGGCACCAACACCTCTCCGACAGCCACGTCGGCATGTACATAGGACTCTGGCTCCTTTCTGCCAGACACGTTAGCACACTACTACACCTCCCATTGTACACCTGGGCCCTCTCCTTACGTCTATAAAAGGAAGGTCCAGGGCCCTCGTACGAGGAGGTGGCCGCGCGGGAGAACGGGCTGACGAGCAGGCTCACTCTCTCTCCCTCGCGAACGCTTGTAACCCCCTACTGCAAGCGCATCCGCCCTGGGCGCAGGACAACATGAGCCGCGGTTCCCCTTATTGTTTTCCCCCTTGTGTTCCGTCTCGCGCCGACCCATCTGGGCTAGGACACGCAGCAACAATTTACTCGTCGGTCCAGGGACCCCCCCCCCCCCCCCCCCGGGGTCGAAACGCCGACAGTTGGCGCGCCAGGTGGGGGCCTACTGCGTGTTGACGAACAGCTTCCTGTCAAGCTCCAGATGGGTAGTCTCCAGCAACCTCTCTAGCCCGGGACGCTGCTCCGTTTCGGGAGTCTTGAGTTCATGTCCCTCGACAGCAGCTACGACATGGTACTCCTTCCTCCGCCGCGCGACAACGACAATGGCGGCCGTCAGCCCGCCCGCCGGCGGCGGAATCGACGACGTCTTCCCCGCATGGCAGAAGAACAGCATCCGAGTCTGTCCCATCACCTTCCCCGCTGATGGAGGAGGAGGCGGGGCAACCATGGCCAAGCAGGAGGCGGCACCTCGTCGGCTGTCGAGCGAGTCGACGATGCCGGTGCCCCAGCGGGGGACACGTCGGGCGTCGACCTCGCGTCTGAGACAAAGACGGGCGTCGTTTCCCCCACAACACACCAACTCCAAGCGGACGGATGACGCCAGCACGCTCGCGAAGGACCTGCTAGGCGTTAGCCTCGTACCTGAGATAATGGTGCAGTCTGTCTTTGACGCGACTCCGTCACCATCCGTCGATCGAGAGGTACCGTCCGTTTTCCACCCTTTGCCTTTTAGATTCAGCTTTGACCCACCAAGCGACCCCGCTTCGGTGGACGCTTTCGTAAAGGCATATCCGAACCTTCCAGGGTATCATATGTGGTCAACCTGGGACCGATTGACAGCCGTCTCGACCTACGGGCCCCCGGGTTCCGAGGAAGATGACGAGCCCGACTATGGTTGGGATTTCTCCGTGCTCGGGAACCCCAGTGCCATGCGGGACTTCATGACCGCATGTGACTACTGCCTCTCCGATTGCTCCGATGATAGCCACAGCCTCGGCGACGAGGACTGTGGCCCAAGTCGCGAATGTTTCCACGTCGATCTAGGGGGTCTCGACGAAGGCAACCACCTTGGTATGCCGGAGTACAGCGATCCCCCTAGGCCTGCGCCCCACGTTGACATCCTTCGGGAGCTAGCTGTGGTCCCAGTCCCTGTGGGGGGTCAGGACGCACAGCTCGAGCAAATCCGCGAGATGCAGGCCAGGCTCGACGAGGAAGCAGGACAACTTATGCAGCTCCGGCAGAACAACGGGCAGGAGTGGGCAGGCCGAGCACCAGCCTGAGAAGCGCGTCATCTGCCCCAGGACGTCCAACACCGCATCACTGACGATGCCAGGGCAAGGCCACCCCCAGCTTCCAGTGGGGTCGGCCAGAACCTGGCTGCGGCAGTAATACTACTCCGAGCGATCCCGGAACCATCCACCACCGAGGGGCGGCGTATCCAGGGAGAACTCAAGAATCTCCTGGAGGATGCCGCGGTCCGACGAGCCGAAAGCTCTGCCTCCCGAAGGCAGGGGTACCCCCCGGAGCATCGCGCCGCGACTCCCCGATTCATGCGGGAAGCCTCGGTCCACACCGGGCGCACGCGGGACACAGTGCCTGCGGCCCCGGGTCGCCTCGGCAACGAGCACCATCGCCGCGACCGTCGGGCCCACCTCGACAAGAAGGTGCACCGAGGCTACCACCCCAGGCGTGGGGGACGCTACGACAGCGGGGAGGATTGAAGCCCCTCGCCCGAACCATCCGGTCTGCAAGCTTTCAGCCGGGCCATACGACGGGCGCCGTTCCCGACCCGGTTTCGGACCCCGACTACCATCACCAAGTACTCGGGGGAAACAAGGCTGGAACTGTGGCTCACGGACTACCGGCTGGCCTGCCAGCTAGGTGGAATGGACGATGACAACCTCATCATTCGCAACCTCCCCCTGTTCCTCTCCGACGTCATCCAAGTCTGGCTGGAGCATCTGCCTCCCGCGCAGATCTCCAACTGGGACGACCTGGTCAAAGCTTTCGCCGGCAACTTCCAGGGCACATACGTGCGCCCTGGGAACTCCTGGGATCTCCAAAGCTGCCGCCAGCAGCCGGGAGAATCCCTGCGGGACTACATCTGGCGATTTTCGAAGCAGCGCACCGAGCTGCCCAACATCACTGACTCAGATGTCATCGGCGCGTTCCTCGCCGGCACCACTTGCCGCGACCTGGTGAGCAAGCTGGGTCGCAAGACTCCCACCAGGGCGAGCGAGCTGATGGACATCGCCACCAAGTTCGCCTCTGGCCAGGAGGCGGTCGAGGCCATCTTCCGGAAGGACAAGCAGCCTCAGGGACGCCAGCAGGAAGACGTCCCCGAGGTGTCCGCTCAGCGCAGCACAAAGAAGAAGGGCAAGAAGAAGTCGCAAACGAAACGTGACGCCGCCGACGCAGATCTTGTCGCCGCTGCCGAACACAGGAACCCCCGGAAGCCTCCCGGAGGGGCAAACCTATTCGACAAAATGCTCAAGGAGTCATGCCCCTATCATCAGGGTCCCGTCAAGCACACCCTTGAGGAGTGTGTCATGCTTCGGCGTTACTTCCACAAGGCCGGGCCACCGGCGGAAGGTGGCAAAGCCCACGACAACGACAAGAAGGAAGGCCACAAGGCAGAGGAGTTCCCCGAGGTCCATGACTGCTTCAAGATCTACGGTGGGCGGGTGGCGAACGCCTCGTCTCGGCACCGCAAGCAAGAGCGCCGGGAGGTCTGCTCGGTGAAGGTGGCGGCGCCAGTCTACCTAGACTGGTCCGACAAGCCCATCACCTTCGACCAAGGCGACCACCCCGATCGTGTGCCGAGCCCGAGGAGGTACCCGCTCGTTGTCGATCCCGTCATCGGCAACATCAGGCTTACCAAGGTCCTCATGGACGGAGGCAGCAGCCTCAACATCATCTACGCCGAGACCCTCGGGCTCTTGCAGATCGATTTGTCCACGATCCGGGCCGGTGCGGCGCCCTTTCACGGGATCATCCCCGGGAAGCGCGTCCAACCCCTTGGGCAACTCGATCTGCCCGTCTGCTTCGGGACTCCCTCCAACTTTCGAAAGGAAACCCTCACGTTTGAGGTGGTCGGGTTCCAAGGAACCTACCACGCAGTGCTGGGGAGACCATGCTACGCCAAGTTCATGGCCGTCCCCAACTACACCTACCTTAAGCTCAAGATGTCGGGCCCCAACGGGGTCATCATCGTCGGATCCACATACCGACACGCGTACGAATGCGATGTGGAGTGTGTGGAGTACGTTGAGGCCCTCGCCGAGTCTGAGGCCCTCATCGCCAACCTGGAGAGCCTCTCCAAGGAGGTGCCAGATGCGAAACGCCACGCTGGCAACTTCGAGCCAGCAGAGGCGGTTAAGTCCGTCCCTCTCGACCCCAGCAATGACGCCTCCAAGCAAGTCCGGATCGGCTTCGAACTCGACCCCAAATAGGAAGCAGTGCTCGTCGACTTTCTCCGCGCAAACGCCGAGGTTTTTGCGTGGAGTCCCTCGGACATGCCTGGCATACCGAGGGATGTTGTCGAGCACTCGCTGGATATCCGAGCTGGAGCCCACCCGTGAAGCAGCCTCTGCGTCGATTCGACGAAGAAAAGCACAGAGCCATAGGCGAGGAGATCCACAAGCTGATGGCTGCAGGGTTCATCAAAGAGGTATTCCATCCCAAATGGCTAGCCAACTCTGTGCTTGTGAAAAAGAAAGGTGGGAAATGGTGGATGTGTGTAGACTACACTGGTCTGAACAAAGCATGTCCGAAGGTTCCCTACCCTCTGCCTCGCATCGATCAAATCGTGGATTCCACTGCTGGGTGTGAAACCCTGTCATTCCTTGATGTCTACTCAGGGTATCACCAAATCAGGATGAAAGAGTCCGACCAGCTCGCGACTTCCTTCATCACACCCTTTGGCATGTACTGTTATATTACTATGCCATTCGGTTTAAGGAATGCAGGCGCGACATACCAAAGGTGCATGAACCACATGTTCGGACAGCACATTGGCCGAACGGTCGAGGCTTACGTCGATGACATCGTAGTCAAGACGAGGAAAGCCTCTGACCTCCTCTCCAACCTTGAAACGACATTCAAGTGTCTCAAAGCGAAAGGTGTAAAACTCAATCCTGAGAAGTGTGTCTTCGGAGTCCCCCGAGGCATGCTCCTGGGGTTCATCGTCTCCGAGCAGGGCATCGAGGCCAACCCAGAGAAAATCACGGCCATCACCAACATGGGGCCTATCAAGGACTTGAAAGGAGTACAGAGGGTCATGGGATGCCTTGCGGCTCTGAGCCGCTTCATCTCGCGCCTCGGCGAAAGAGGCTTGCCCTTGTACCACCTCTTAAGGAAGACCGAGCGCTTCACTTGGACCCCCGAGGCCGAAGAAGCCCTCGGGAACTTGAAGGCGCTCCTTACAAGCGCGCCCATCCAGGTGCCCCCCACTGCCGGAGAAGCTCTCCTGATCTACGTAGCCGCAATCACTCAGGTGGTCAGCGCCGCGATCATAGTCGAGAGACAAGAAGAAGGGCATGCATTGCTCGTCCAGAGGCTGGTCTACTTCATCAGTGAGGTACTGTCCGAGACCAAAATCCGCTACCCGCAAATTCAGAAGCTACTGTACGCGGTAATTCTGACGCGGCGAAAGTTGCGACACTACTTCGAGTCTCATCCGGTGACTGTGGTGTCATCCTTCCCCCTGGGGGAGATCATCCAGTGCCAAGAGGCCTCGGGTAGGATTGCAAAGTGGGCGGTGGAGATCATGGGCGAGACAATCTCGTTCGCCCCTCGGGAGGCCATCAAATCCCAAGTCTTGGCGGATTTCGTGGCAGAATGGGTCGACACCCAGTTTCCAGCAGCTCCGATCCAACCAGAACTCTGGACCATGTTTTTCGACGGGTCGCTGATGAAAACAGGAGCGGGCGTGGGCCTGCTCTTCATCTCACCCCTCGGGAAGCACCTCCGCTACGTGCTGCGCCTCCATTTCCCGGCGTCCAACAACGTGGCCGAGTACGAGGCACTGGTTAACGGGTTGTGCATCGCCATCAAGCTAGGGGTTCGGCGCCTCGACGCTCGTGGCGACTCGCACCTTGTCATCGACCAAGTCATGAAGAACTCCCACTGCTGCGACCCGAAGATGAAAGCCTACTGCGACGAGGTTCGGCGCCTAGAAGACAAGTTCTACGGGCTCGAGCTCAACCACTGTAAACCTTAAAACTGAGCTAAGAGTTGGGTATTCCTTTTATGTTTTTTTAAGGAATAATACTACGAAGTTAAGTAAACATAAAATAGGAATACCTTCAATCTAGTAGGACGAGTTATTCACCACAAGAAATTTAAAGAATGCCCTTAAATATATTCAAGATAATGTGGCTCTTGGTAAAAGTGAAAACATTGTTTTCCCTAAACAAGTAAGATAATGAATATTTATTTTTCTTCTTACTTGGGATTTGATCACACACACTCAAGAGTAATAATTCTTCCTAAAAAATAACATGGGTGCATAACATACTTTGAACCTTTAACTAAACAAAGGAATAAAATAAATACATAAAAATATATATTTTGCATTATGGCAATATTTTGGATTGTTGCATTTAACAGAAATTTGAACTTGGATTTTATGTGGATTTGAAAACTGAAAACAAAACAAATAAGAAAGGAAACAAAAAAAACCAAAATAGGGATACCTGCGTTATGGGCTGAGGTTTCCCACCTGGCCCAGTTCCACTTCTGTGCACCACTATTGCCGAGCCGATGACGCTTGGGCCCCACAGGTCGGAACCAGCCTCTTCTCCTCCCTATCTCTTCTCTGCGTTCGAGCTGTGCGCGGAGGCTCCCTAACTAACTCCCAGCGAATCCTCCGTGATTCTAGTGGGTCTGCGACTATAAAAATCGAACCGAGCCTCCTCCCCAGCGGTCTCCCCATGGCGAGCACCCTACGGCGGCCAGGTTTCTTCGTCATACGTCGGCGCCCTTGCTTCCCATGGCACCTCACCGGCCGTTGCAACTCCACCGTGCGCGCGTCCCTGCTTGTGCTTGCCATCGACGTCCCTGGCGGCCGTGCTCCATAGCCGGTGGCTTCTGCTGCGTCAACACCGGTCGAACAGAGAGGAAAACAAAGAGAGAGAGAACATCGCGGGCACTATCGCTTGCAGGCACACCGGCGGGCCGCGCCGCCGCGGGGCGTCCTGCACAGCCGAGCTGGGCGCTGGAGATTGGAGAACCCGCGGGAGCCCTCGATCTCCGAGTGAACGGCTATGATTCGATCAAGCTTGACTGGTTCAGGGATGGGATCTGGGTCGTCCGTGCGTTGTTCAACGGGTGTGGATCAGATCGCGCCTAATAGAATCTGAGTCATTGACACTTGATCGTGTGGGCCAAGTCGCGTACCGGGTTAGGCGCATGGCTAATGAGATCTGGGCGGTTTGATGATGATCGAACCGCTAGGACTGGCCAATACCTCTTCGACGGGTGAATTTCATAAAGAGCCCCTGCTCTTTTTCATATTTAAACCACCGTCCACATAGGTAAATGTATCCTTGCATCTAAGTCCTTAGTTTTACGCTTTAAACCCTATCCTCTTTGAATTTTGTGCCCGGCGCCCCTAGACCTTAGTAATTCATTTAAATAAATCTGGAAAAGTGATTCTTAGTAGAAAAATAAACTCATAATCTTGCATAAATCATATCTTCTCTGTTTTTACTCCGATTTGTTCCATTCAAATTGCGTTAGCTTCATAAAAATATTGTCTGCGCAGTGGCAACATTAATTGTACCATAGAGCATATTTTTATAATTAGATATTTGTTTAGCCTATGTTTACTAGATTAACCTCTCTAAAATCAAAGTTAATCTGTTTATAATTATAGTTTGGCTAAAATATGATCCCTAATTATATTATGATTTAACTTAAAGTTGAATTAATTATTCATTTAGGTTATTTTCTCATATGATCTATTAAATAAACATAAGGTCTAGTTTTAAGTGCTTAACCACGTGGATCTTCGGAAAACCATAACTTCATAACCGTAACCCCGAATTTAGTGGTTCTCGATCCCACGATCTCGTAGCAACGCGTAGGATATTCTTATATAGTTTGTTCTTATGTTTGGTGTGATGTTAATTTTGCCTATACTATGTTTGTCTGTATTGCTATGACTAGCGTGAGGTTGCGAGTCACCTGAAGATCATCCTAGTACCTGGAATCTCAAGTCCCAAGCAAGTTGTGTCCTTGATCACTTCTTTTTACCCACTCATGTTCTAATTAATCATAATGATCTGCATAGGTTAATTTTGATGGGACCCAATAGGTTACCCCAGTTTGACTATCTTTATACCTTGATTACCACTGAACTTTTTGGGTAGTACCTGCTATTGCTTTATGTGGTTTTGGGTATGAAGGTTACACTATTCATGATTATACTTTTGTTATCAGTTGTTATTTATTGTTCATGTTAAGATCATTATGTTAATTGGAACATGGAGAACCACCCGGGAAAACAGTGCTACCACAAGGGTTTAATGGGACGCCCTTGACTGATTAATTAGGAAAGCTAGTGGAAGACTACCTTACCCGAAAGGGGCAAGGGCAGTAGGGGAGTGGTCAGTGTAGGGAGGCCCTCGGGAGGATTTTGCTGCGATGGCGGTCCTGCAAGGGATTCCTGCATTGGAGCTTCCTATAAACTGTAGCGGGTTTTCTGAAGCTAGTGGAACTTTGTAAAGGCCTCGTAGTGTTACCCTGCCTCGCCTCCTCGGTAGAGGTGTATGGGATTGGCCGTCTCTTGGCAGATGGGTAACACGACTTGTGGGTAAAGATGCGCAACCTCTGCAGAGTGTAAAACTGGTATACTAGCCGTGCTCACGGTCATGAGCAGCTCGGACACTCACATGATTAAATTATGGAACTAAATTCAATTTGTCATATGCATTGCATTGCAGGTGAGGTTGTTACTTTTGTTCTACTAATTAATTGGGTTGGTATTTACTTATACTTAGTAACTGCTAATAAAATTCTGACCAACTTTAAAAGCAATGCCCAGCTCTAACCATCCTCTTTGGTAAGCCTTACACTTCACGTGAGCTCCCACCTTTGGCGAGTTCATGCACATTATTCCCCACAACTTGTTGAGCTATGAACGTATGTGAGCTCACTCTTGCTATCTCACACCCCCCCACAGGTCAAGAACAGGTACCGCAGGATGAGGCGCTTGGAGGATGCTGAGATGTGTTCGTGAGAGGTCTAGGCCGTCGTCTCCCAGTCAACTTTGGGTTGCTGGACTGGTGTCTCCTTATAATGTAATTATTTATTTTGTATAGAACTCCTGTTATATATAAAGATGTGACATTCGATCCTGTGCCACTATACTTCATATGTGTGAGACTTGGTCCCAGCATACCTGGTGTTTATGTTCGCGCCCGGGTCTTGGTGCCCCTAAAACCCGGGTGTGACAACCACGTCGCCCGACGGTACAACGAGACTACGGACGAGCTGGCTAAAATAGCCTCGGGGCGGACAACGGTCCCCCCGGACGTCTTCTCCCGAGACCTACATCAACCCTCCATCAAGACCAACGACACACCCGAGCCCGAGGCACCCTCGGTCGCCGAGGGTGAGGCACTGCCCGTCGAGGAGCGGAATGGGATCCCGCCTAATCGAAACTGGCAGACCCCATACCTACAATATCTCCACCGAGGAGAGCTACCCCTCGACGGAACCGAGGCTCAGCGATTGGCGCGGCACGCCAAGTCGTTCGTCTTGCTGGGTGACGGAAAGGAGCTCTACCACCGCAGCCCCTCAGGCATCCTCCAGCGATGCATATCCATCGCCGAAGGTCAGGAGCTATTGCAAGAAATACACTCGAGGGCTTGCGGTCACCACGCAGCACCTCGAGCCCTCGTTGGAAACGCCTTCCGACAAGGTTTCTACTGGCCAACCGCGGTGGCCGACGCAACTAGGATTGTACGCACCTGCCAAGGGTATCAATTCTACACAAGGCAGACCCACTTGCCCGCTCAGGCTCTACAAACAATACCCATCACCTGGTCATTTGCTGTGTGGGGTCTGGACCTCGTCGGTCCCTTGCAGAAGGCACCCGGGGGCTTCACGCACCTGCTGGTCGCTATCGACAAATTCTCCAAGTGGATTGAGGTCCGACCCCTAAACAGCATCAGGTCCGAACAGGCGGTGGCGTTCTTCACCAACATCATCCATCGCTTTGGAGTCCCGAACTCCATCATCACCGACAACGGCACCCAGTTCACCGGCAGGAAGTTCCTGGACTTCTGCAAGGACCACCACATCCGGGTGGACTGGGCCGCCGTAGCTCACCCCATGACGAATGGGCAGGTAGAGTGTGCCAACGGCATGATTCTACAGGGACTCAAGCCAAGGATCTACAACGACCTCAACAAGTTTGGCAGGCGATGGATGAAGGAACTCCCCTCGGTGATCTGGAGTCTGAGGACGACGCCAAGCCGAGCCACGGCCTTCACGCCGTTTTTTCTAGTCTATGGGGCCAAGGCTATCTTGCCCACAGACTTAGAATACGGTTCCCCGAGGACGAGGGCATACGACGCCCAAAGCAACCAGGCCAACCGAGAAGACTCACTGGACCAGCTGGAAGAGGCTCGGGACATGGCCTTACTACACTCGGCGCGGTATCAGCAGTCCCTGCGACGCTACCACGCCCGAGGGGTTCGATCCCGAGACCTTCAGGTGGGCGACTTGGTGCTTCAGCTATGACAAGATGCCCGAGGGCGCCACAAGCTCACGCCTCCCTGGGAAGGGCCATTCATCATCGCCAAGACTTTGAAGCCCGGAACATACAAGTTGGCCAACAGTCAAGGCGAGATCTACAGCAACGCTTGGAACATCCGACAGCTACGTCGCTTCTACCCTTAAGATGTTTTCAAGTCGTTCATATACCTCATTTACATACACAAGTAAAGTCTAACCATCAAGGAAGGGTCAGCCTTGCCTCGGCAAAGCTTGACCCTCCCTCGGGGGCTAGAAGGGGGGAACCCCTCTGCGTCAAAATTTTCCTCGGAAAAAGTCTTTCAGCCAAAACATCTTTCGCGATTTTCGACTACGTCGATAGTGGGATCCTGAAAACGACGGAGTACACGTAAGCGGCAAGGCCGACCGAGCCGAGGGACTCCTACACCTCCGGGATACGGATACCTCACTCATCACCTTCTGCGATAAGTAACTCACACTCGGGTGAACGATCCTGCTAATCGAACAAGTCTTAACGCTCGAAAACTTCTCTGCCGAAACAATTTTTCGTGCCTTCTCGACTATATCGATAACAGAATCCCGCGGATGAGCAAGAGTACACGTAAGCGGCGAAGGTCGACCGAGCCGAGGGACTCCTACGCCTCCGGGATACGGATACCTCACTCATCACCTTCCACGATAAGTAACTCTCGCTCGGATAAACGATTCTGCTACCGACAAGCAAGTCCTGATACTCGAAACAAAAGGAAAAGAAACGTAGCTTTATAACACGACAATGACATGTTTGGGCCTCGATGGCCGCAAAAAACATACGCACACTACAGACAAACTGCTCCTGCAGGTTCAGACATCAATAGGGGGAGCAGCAGCACCCTCGGCATCGTTTCCACCTTCGGCGGAATCTGACCAGGCCTCGGACGGCAACA
The DNA here is from genome assembly GCA_029449295.1 of Zea luxurians. NCBI lineage: Eukaryota > Viridiplantae > Streptophyta > Magnoliopsida > Poales > Poaceae > Zea > Zea luxurians. The sequence goes on from JAOPSE010000009.1 coordinate 122,642,829, forward strand.
CGGGCGAAGGATCTCCACCTCGAAGGAAGATGTCGGCACTGCGCCTGGGCCATCGCCGCCAGGGTCTCCTCTAGGAACTCGGCCCAAGCAGACAGCTTGTCCGACCGCTCCGTGGCCTCAGCCAGCCGTCCTCTGAGGACACCAGCCCAGCTCATGGCCTCGGCAGCCCGACTCCGGGGTTGGTCCCACCAGTAGACGACCCAGCTAGGCTCCGGCCACCGCTGCTACACCTCCCCGGCCTGGACCGACGAAGCCCCCTTTTCGAGCCAACTTCGCCTCTGTCCATGCTGACACCGCTGCCTCCGGCTCCGGCTCATCGCAGAGCGGCCGAGGGTTTATTTAACTGGGCAAGAGAAGCCTTGAGTGGCAAGGGCGACCGAGCCGAGGGACTCCTACGCCTCCGGGATACGGATACCTCACTCGTCACCTTCCGCGCAGGGCAACTCACACTTGGTTAAGCGGTTCAGCTAGCCGACAGGCGAGACCTGGTGCCCGAAATGGGGAAGAAACACAACAAGTACACAGATGTTTAGGCCCCGACAGCCGCAATGAACATACGCCGACACTCAAAATGCCATTACAAACGGAACTCCGGTTCCACTACCGCGGGTATGAACAACCTCCACACCAGAGGGCCTGCGGGACGACAACTTCCAGGTGGCTCGCCGCCGCCCGCTTTGACAGCAGCGACAATGACCTCCGCTCCGGGCGGCCAAACAGCAGCAGCGATGACCTCAGGGCAGACGCTGCTACGATAAGGCCCTCGCCCATGTCCCCACTCGAGGGGCGAAGACAAGCTATCAAAGCCAAAGAGCCGGAGGCCTGGAGTGCAGATGGCGCCGACGATCTCGTCGGCGACGAGGACTTCTCCAGCTGCCACCACCTCAGCTCCGATGACGGCAGCCACCTGCCTACCGGCAGATCCCCACTCAAGTCCTCCCGGACGGGCAAGCACTGACCTCCGCATGGAGGCATTGTGCCGGAGCATGGGCAGGACAGCCCAAGAACACGAACGCCGCCCTAGCAGTGCGCGATGTCTTGGACGGTCCCCCGGTACGCGCGGCGCGACAGCCGCCCGAACGGCGGCTAGATAGCCACACTCCGCCCGACGGCGGGAGGGGGCACCGGAAGCTGAGCTAGAGCCAGCTGAGCCAGCGAGCCCAACGCGCTAAAGCTGACGACGCTCGCGGCCGACCAGCCTCGCGTTGTCGAAGTCCGCCCCCTCCGCTAGACCGGTGGGTGCCCTCTCCCCTGAAGGCTGAAGAAGAAGGTGGCCCACCGACCCGTGCGATAGGTAGAGCTCTGGCTCAGCTTGCCCTCCGCCCCAGCAAGGATGATGAAGATCCTTGAAGCTGAGGGTGGGGCAGAGGCTGCAGCCTGGCTCGCTTCTCCCCACCAAACTGCCCATTGGTGGGGGAATGCAGTCGGACTGCCTGACGAAAATCCTTGAAGCCGAACGATGGCTGAAAGGTACCAATCTCCACGAGATCGCGCTCCTCCAACGGCAGCAAGAGCAAGGCGACGCTGGGGCACCCCATCTGGGGGCTCGGAAGGTGGAAGGGCGCGATGCATGAAGAGAATGCGGAGGCGTGACTGCCACCCAGGGAGCCTTTCCCTTTTTAAAGGCAACTCACCCCACTCGCGTCCTCAGGCGTCGCGGACTAAGTCTTCACCAACGTGCTCAAAGATCCTCCCCCTACGACACGGGGGCTAGGTCCCACACGACATGCAAGCTGGCCCAGGACAGAAGTAGCCAAACCGCCGCGCGCAGAGCGTGTAACCACCTAGCGGTTACAAGCATTCCTCCGTCTTCGCCTAAACCAGCGGGTGAAAGGGCGGACCGCCATGCAGGCAGCATGCAACCGCGCCATGGGGATGCACCCTTTCAACTTCAACGCGTCCAGCATGGAGTCCCAGGCCCACACGTCATGTAACCGGTGCGCCGGTTACTGCGTGCGAAAAACTGCAACGCCACTTGCGCCAGCGCCGCGCCTTCTCGACTGCGGAACCGGTGCCGCAATTCGAGGCAACCCTACGCGTGGACCAGCAATGCCAGCCAAACGTGCCGGTCACGGGTCAGTCAGCCGCGGGAGAAGGTGCGATGGTCGATATGGCCAGAAATGGGCCGACAGTAATGGCGGCAGCAGGTGAGCGGAAGCGGCGGTCAAATCGTCTGCAGGCTCACGTCCCCTCCTGGAGCAGCAGGAGAGCCCTCTCCCACGGCGTGAAGACGACGCGCCCGTGTTCCGTTCCTCGAATGGCTCGCGCATGCACAACGGCTGCCCCGCGAACCACTTGTCCCATCGCATTAACTCCGCGGCAGGGCAGGCGATACCTTTGGCAGGCGAAGCGGGCGACGCTTCACCTCCGCCATAATGACCGCGTCAAAAAAGGTGCGCCACGTCGTTCAATTTCGTATCCTTTTCCTCTTCCCCTTTCTCTCTCTTGCTACAGGGACCGGGAAAGGGGATACTCCGAAAGGGATCCTTCTCCGCGAAGAAAGCAGGCCCCGAGCCCTCCTACTGATCAGAGGTTCGAAGGCTAGCCCCTCGGAAGGGTTCGACAGCCGCCTCAGAGCATTCGGGCTCCGCGCCCACTACTGGTCAAAGGTTCGAAGGCTGGCCCCTCGGAAGGGTTCAACAGCCGCCTCAGGCCACTCGGGCTCCGCGCCCACTACTGATCAGGGGTTCGTAGGCTGGCCCCCCGAAGGGTTCGACAGCCGCCTCAGAACACGCAGAGCGAGGGATGACTCTGGGTACGTCCGATACATGGCCGAGGCTCGGGCTACGCTCCTGAGGTACCCTAGGACATTTCCGAGACCAGTAGGAGCGATTCTGTAATGGAATCCCATCGGAGAGAGGCATCGAGCCCTCGGACCCTATCAAACGGGACCGGGTCCGGCAAATCACCTGCAGGTACTTTTGGAGCGCGCCTCTGGGCCACTAGCCGACCCTTATCGAACGGGGCACGAGCGTCCACTCGGATCACCCGTTAGCAACTCACTAGAGACACCATGTTCGGCGCCCTCCGAGGGCAACATGGCGCTTTCCCCCCCCCCCCCCTCCTCCTTGCGGAAAGGCAACGAAGGGGCGTATGAAAAAAGCTGAGACAGTCCCTGACCGTCCTCACGCCCTGTGCAGAGGCTCGGGGGCTGCTCTCACGAACCCGGCTCCGGCCAAACCATTGACAGCGTCAACATACCAGCCCGAGAACTCGGAACCTGACCATGCAACTGGACTATGATCAGATCGCATGAGGGAACAACCAGACCGGCCGAGGCATCACGAAAGGCACTAAGACCTCGAAGGAGTCAAACCACTCCTCCAAGGCCTCGGGGGCTACACCCGGAGGGTGCGCTCGCGCGCACCCACCGGAACGAAGTGTGACCGAGAAAGGCCGGTCCCCTTGTAAAAAAGTGCGACAAAGCCTCCAAGCGAGTACCAACACTCCCTTTGAGGCTCGGGGGCTACTGTCGGGGACCATAATTAGGGGTACCCCCAAGACTCCTAAACTCGGCTGGTAACCACCATCAGCACAAAGCTGCAAAGGCCTGATGGGCGCAATTCAGGTCAAGACTCCATCCGCTCAAGGGACACGATCTCGCCTCGCCCGAGCCCAGCCTCGGGCAGGAACAGTAGACCAAGGCAGATTCACGCCTCGCCCGAGGGCATCCTCAAGTAACGGGCGCACCTTCGACTCGCTCGAGGCCCAGCTCGGGCAGGCTTCGCAGTGAAGCAACCTTGGCCAGATCACCACGCCGACCGACCGCATCACAGGAGCATTCAATGCAAGGATCGCCTGACACCTTATCCTGACGCGCGCTCTTCAGTCGACAAGGCCGAAATGACCGCAGTCACTTCGCCCCTCCGCTGACTGACCTGACAGGAAAATAGCGCCGCCTGCACTGCTCCGACTGCTGTGCCACTGAGAGCACCTAGAGGGGGGGTGAATAGGTGATCCTGTAAAACTTGAGAACTTAAGCCACAAAAACTTGGTTAAGCATTAGCACAGTAAATGCCAAGTGGCTAGAGAGGAGACAAAACACAATAACCACAAGAAATCAATCACAGAGATGGCACGGTGGTTATCCCGTGGTTCGGCCAAGACCAACGCTTGCCTACTCCAGTTGTGGCGTCCCAACGGACGAGGGTTGCAATCAACCCCTCTCAAGCGGTCCAAAGACCCACTTGAATACCATGGTGTTTTGTTTGCTTTACTCAATCCCGTTTGCGAGGAATCTCCACAAATTGGAGCCTCTCGCCCTTACACTTAAAGTTCACAAAGAAGCACAGAGCAAGGGAGGGATTAGCAACGCACTCAAGACAAGAAATCACAGCAACACCACGCACACAAATCGCAACGAGAGCTCACAACACAACTCAATGAGTTCACCACTCAACTAGAGCTCTAATTGCTATCGCAAAGAATCAAAGGCGCGGAATCGATGTCTTGGTGCTTGGGAATGTTGTAGGAATGCTTGGTGTGCTCCTCCATGCGCCTAGGGGTCCCTTTTATAGCCCCAAGGCAGCTAGGAGCCATTGAGAGCAATCTTGGAAGGCTGATCTTGCCTTCTGTCGACTGGGGCACCGGACAGTCCGGTGCACACCGGACACTGTCCGGTGCCTGATTTCTTTCCATAAATGGCGCAGTCGACCGTTGGCAGCCAGAGAGCCGTTGGTGCACCGGACATATCCGGTGCACACCGGACAGTCCGGTGCCTCCTACTAGCCGTTGGCTCGGCCACGTGTCCCGCGCAGATCGCGCGGCCGACCGTTGGCCCGGCCGACCGTTGGCTCACCGGACAGTCCGGTGAATTATAGTCGTACGTCGCCGATGAATTCCCGAGAGTGACGAGTTCGCCTATGAACGGCCCACCGGACAGTCCGGTGCACCACCAGACAGTCCGGTGAATTATAGCCGTACACCGCCGTCGAAGTCCCGAGAGCAGCCACTTTGCTCGAGCCAGCCTGGCGCACCGGACACTGTCCGGTGCACCACCGAACAGTCCGGTGCTCCAGACTGAGCAAAGTCTTGGCTGCTCGAGCCAAGGCATTTCCAAATGGATTTTTCCTGTTTCCAGCACTTAGACACAATACATTAGTCTCAAAACAATGTACTAAGTCTGAGAAACATACCTTTATCCTTGATTTGTACTTTGTCCACCATTTTATACTTAGGCACTTGTGTTGGACACTAAACCACCAAAATACTTAGAAATGGCCCAAGGGCACATTTCCCTTTCAATCTCCCCCTTTTTGGTGATTTATGCCAACACAACATAAAGCAAGTAGAACAAGTACAAAATCACTTCAAATAAGAACTCAAATTGTTTTGATTCAAATTTGACATATATGGATCACTCTTTGCCACCACTTGGTTTGTTTTTGCAAATCAAACTCAAATTTCTATCTCTAAGTCAAACACACATGTTAAGACATAAAGAGAGTCATTCCAAGAGAAATTGATTCAAGATTTCAAAAACTCCCCTTTTTCCCATAATCAACACTTCTCCCCACAAGAAGCCAACTTTTGACAAGAGAGACAACAAAAGAGTTTTGACAAACCAAAAAGCTCTATTCTACTATTTTCAAAATCTCTCACGTTTTCAAAATCTCTCAAGTGGTAGCTGATCCATTTATCGCTTTGGCCTTTATTTTCTCCCCCTTTGGCATCAAGCACCAAAACGGGATCAATCTTGGCCCACTAACCTCATTGCCTCACCAAAATCTTCAAATGAGAACACAAAGGCAATAAGAGTATAAAGATGAACTTGGAAAAGTTACTCTTTTCATCGGAGTGCAGTGGAAGTCTTGCATGGTCCAAGTCCACCTTTTCCCTTTCAATCCTCCTTTGAGGCTAAAACAACCAACTCAAGTACATGGTTAGTCTCAAAGGGTCAAGTTGTAGCACAGCTCCCCCTAAATATGTGCATCACTTGCAAAACGGACTTGTGAGGTCCAAGGAGTGTTTGTACAACTTGAGCACCACAATAAGCAACAAAATGCAGAATGAACATGATCAAAGGCATAAACACATGTATGCTACAATTCAATCCAAGTTCCGCGAATCTAGGATATTTAGCTCACTTCGCAGCCTGTAAAAGGTCTTTTCATCTAAAGGCTTAGTGAAGATATCGGCTAGCTGGTTCTCGGTGCTAACATGAAACACTTCGATATATCCCTTTTGCTGGTGGTCTCTCAAAAAGTGATGCCGGATGTCAATGTGCTTTGTGCGGCTGTGCTCAACAGGATTTTCCGCTATTCGGATAGCACTCTCATTATCACATAGGAGTGGGACTTTGCTCAGATTGTAGCCAAAGTCCCGGAGGGTTTGCCTCATCCAAAGTAGTTGCGCACAACACTGTCCTGCGGCAACGTACTCGGCCTCAGCGGTGGATAGGGCAACGGAAGTTTGTTTCTTAGAATTCCACGACACCAGGGACCTTCCTAAGAATTGGCACGTCCCCGATGTACTCTTCCTATCGACCTTACATCCAGCATAGTCGGAATCTGAATATCCAATCAAGTAAAAGTTAGACCCCTTTGGATACCAGATCCTGAAGCAAGGCGTAGCGACTAAATATCGAAGAATTCGCTTCACAGCCACTAAGTGACACTCCTTAGGATCGGATTGAAATCTAGCACACATGCATACGCTAAGCATAATATCCGGTCTACTAGCACATAAATAAAGCAAAGAACCTATCATGGACCGGTATGCTTTTTGATCAACGGACTTACCACCTTTGTTGAGGTCGGTGTGTCCGTCAGTTCCCATCGGCGTCTTTGCGGGCTTGGCGTCTTTCATCCCAAACCGCTTTAGCAAATCTTGCGTGTACTTCGTTTGGGAGATGAAAGTGCCGTCCTTGAGTTGCTTCACTTGGAACCCAAGGAAGTAGTTCAACTCGCCCATCATCGACATCTCGAATTTCTGCGTCATCACCCTGCTAAACTCTTCACAAGACTTTTGATTAGTAGAACCAAATATTATGTCATCGACATAAATTTGGCACACAAAAAGATCACCATCGCAAGTCTTAGTAAAAAGAGTTGGATCGGCTTTCCCGACCTTGAAAGCATTAGCAATTAAAAAGTCTCTAAGGCATTCATACCATGCTCTTGGGGCTTGCTTAAGTCCATAGAGCGCCTTAGAGAGCTTACACACGTGGTCGGGGTACTGTTCATCCTCGAAGCCAGGGGGTTGCTCCACGTACACCTCCTCCTTGATTGGCCCGTTGAGGAAAGCGCTCTTCACATCCATTTGGTACAACCTGCGACTTGGGCATAACCTTTTGCCACAAGTCGAGCCTTGTTCCTTGTCACCACCCCGTGCTCGTCCTGTTTGTTGCAGAACACCCACTTGGTTCCCACAACATTTTGCTTGGGGCGAGGCACCAGTGTCCAAACTTCATTGCGCTTGAAGTTGTTGAGTTCCTCCTGCATGGCCAGCACCCAGTCTGGATCCAGCAAGGCCTCTTCTACCCTGAAAGGCTCAATAGAAGAGACAAAAGAGTAATGCTCACAAAAATTAACTAATCTTGAACGAGTAGTTACTCCCTTGCTAATATCACCCAAAATTTGGTCGACGGGATGATCCCTTTGGATCGTCGCTCGAACTTGGGTTGGAGGTGCCTGAGGTGCTTCTTCCTCTTCAATTTGAACATCCTGTGCTCCCCCTTGATCATGCGCCTCCACTTGAGGTACCTGTTCGTCATCTTGGGTTGGGGGATGCACCATAGTTGAGGAAGACGGTTGATCTTGCTCCAATTGTTCCTGAGGCCGTACATCTCCAATCGCCATGGTGCGTATCGCGGCCGTTGGAACGTCTTCTTCATCTATATCATCAAGATCAACAACTTGCTCTCTTGGAGAGCCATTAGTCTCATCAAATACAACGTCGCTAGAGACTTCAACCAAACCCGATGATTTGTTGAAGACCCTATATGCCTTTGTATTTGAATCATAACCTAATAAAAACCCTTCTACAGCTTTGGGAGCAAATTTGGAATTCCTACCCTTCTTCACTAGAATGTAGCATTTACTCCCAAATACACGAAAGTACGATACATTGGGTTTGTTACCAGTCAGCAGCTCATATGAAGTCTTCTTGAGGAGGCGGTGAAGGTAGACCCTGTTGATGGCGTGGCAAGCCGTGTTCACGACTTCCGACCAAAAGCACTCGGGGGTCTTGAACTCTCCAAGCATAATCCTCGCCATATCTATGAGTGTCCTGTTCTTCCTCTCTACCACACCATTTTGCTGAGGTGTGTAGGGAGCGGAGAACTCGTGCTTGATCCCCTCCTCCTCAAGGAACTCCTCCACTTGAAGATTCTTGAATTCGGACCCGTTGTCGCTCCTTATCTTCTTCACCTTGAGCTCAAACTCATTTTGAGCTCTCCTGAGGAAGCGCTTGAGGGTCCCTTGGGTTTTAGACTTATCCTGCAAAAAGAACACCCAAGTGAAGCGGGAAAAGTCATCAACAATAACTAGACAATACTTACTTCCTCCTATGCTCAGATAGGCGACGGGTCCGAAGAGGTCCATATGCAGCAGCTCCAGAGGTCTTGAAGTGGTCATCACATTCTTGCTGTGATGTGCTCCTCCCACTTGTTTACCTGCTTGACAAGCTGCACAAGGTCTATCTTGTTCGAATTGCACGTTAGTCAAACCTATCACGTGTTCTCCCTTTAGAAGCTTGTGAAGGTTCTTCATCCCCACATGTGCTAAGCGGCGATGCCACAGCCAGCCCATGCTAGTCTTAGCAATTAAGCATGCATCTAGACCGGCCTCCTCTTTTGCAAAATCAACTAAATAAAGTTTGTCGTCTAGTACACCCTTAAAAGCTAGTGAACCATCACATCTTCTAAAGACAGACACATCTACATTTGTAAATAGACAATTATATCCCATATTACATAATTGACTGACATATAGTAAATTATATTCAAGAGACTCAACTAAAAACACATTAGAGATAGAGTGCTCATTAGATATTGCAATCTTGCCTAAACCTTTCACCTTGCCTTGGTTCCCATCACCGAATATGATTGAATCTTGGGAATCCTTATTCTTGACGTAGGAGGTGAACATCTTCTTCTCCCCCGTCATATGGTTTGTGCATCCGCTGTCGATAATCCAGCTTGAACCCCTGGATGCATAAACCTGCAAGACAAATTTAGGCTTGGGTCTTAGGTACCCAACTCTTGTTGGGTCCTACAAGGTTAGTCACAATTTCTTTAGGGACCCAAATGCAAGTTTTATCACCCTTGCATTTTGCCATTAATTTCCTAGCAACTATTTTCCTATCCTTTCTACAAATAGCAAAGGAAGCATTTAAAGCATGATAAATTGTAGAGGGTTCATTCATAACTTTCCTAGGAACATGAACACTATTCTTTCTAGGCACATGATGAATATTCTTCCTAGGCATATCTCTACCATGCATATAGGAAGAACTGGGGGCAAACATAGCATAAGAATCATAGGCATGTGAATCAAAAACATTACAACTCCTATGAGATTGTCTTCTATCATTGTACATAAAAGCATGGTTCTTTTTAGTACTACATGCCATAGGGGCCTTCCCTTTCTCCTTGGCGGAGATGGGAGCCTTATGGCTTGTTAAGTTCTTGGCTTCCCTCTTGAAGCCAAGCCCATCCTTAATTGAGGGGTGTCTACCAATCGTGTAGGCATCCCTAGCAAATTTTAGTTTATCAAAATCACTTTTGGTAGCCTTAAGTTGGGCATTAAGACTAGCCAGTTCATCATTTAACTTTGCAATCGAAGCTATGTGTTCACTACAAGCATCAATATCGAAATCTTTACATCTATTGCAAATAACAACATTTTCTACACAAGTTGTTGATTTACTAGCTATTTCTACTTTAGCATTCAAATTATCATTAATGCTCCTTAAGCTAGAAATCGTCTCATGGCAAGAAGATAATTCACTAGAAAGCATTTCATTTCTCTTAACTTCTAAGGCATGAGATTTTTGTGCTTCTACAAATTTATCATGTTCTTCATACAACAAGTCCTCTTGTTTTTCTAGAAGCCTATTCTTATCATTCAAGGCATCAATTAATTTATTAATTTTATCTACCTTGGTTCTATCTAGGCCCTTAAATAAACATGAATAATCTATTTCATCCTCATCACTAGATTCGTCCTCACTTGAAGAAGCATAGGTAGAGTTTCGAGCACATACCTTCTTCTCCCTTGCCATAAGGCATGTGTGACGCTCGTGGGGGAAGAGGGATGACTTGTTGAAGGCGGTGGCGGTGAGTCCTTCATTGTCGGAGTCGGACGAGGAGCAATCCGAATCCCACTCCTTGCCAAGATGTGCCTCGCCCTTTGCCTTCTTATAGTTTTTCTTCTTCTCCCTCTTGTTCCCTTGATCCTGATCACTATCATTGTCGGGACAGTTAGCAATAAAATGACCAATCTTACCGCATTTGAAGCATGAGCACTTCCCCTTGGCTTTGGTCTTGCTTGGCTGTCCCTTGCGACTCTTAAGCGTGGTCTTGAATCTCTTGATGATGAGGGCCATCTCTTCATCATTAAGTCCGGCCGCCTCAATTTGTGCTACCTTGCTGGGTAACGCCTCCTTGCTCCTTGTTGCCTTGAGAGCAACGGGTTGAGGCTCATTGATTGGACCGTTTAGAGCGTCGTCCATGTACCTCGCCTCCTTGATCATCATTCGCCCGCTTACGAATTTTCCAAGGACTTCTTCGGGCAACATTTTGGTGTACCTGGGATTCTCACGAATATTATTCACCAAATGAGGATCAAGAACGGTAAAGGACCTTAGCATCAGTCGGACGACGTCGTGGTCCGTCCATCGCGTGCTTCCGTAGCTCCTTATTTTGTTGATAAGGGTCTTGAGCCGGTTGTATGTTTGTGTCGGCTCCTCGCCCCTTATCATCGCGAATCGTCCAAGCTCGCCTTCCACCAACTCCATCTTGGTGAGCAAGGTGACGTCGTTCCCCTCATGAGAAATCTTGAGGGTGTCCCATATTTGCTTGGCGTTATCCAAGCCGCTCACTTTGTGGTATTCATCCCTGCACAATGAAGCTAGAAGAACAGTAGTAGCTTGTGCATTCTTATGAATTTGCTCATTAATGAACATGGGACTATCCGTACTATCAAAGTGCATTCCACTCTCTACAATCTCCCATATACTAGGATGGAGAGAGAACAAGTGACTACGCATTTTGTGACTCCAAAATCTGTAGTCCTCTCCATCAAAATGAGGAGGTTTACCAAGTGGAATAGATAATAAATGAGCATTTGTACTTTGAGGAATACAAGAGTAATCAAAAGAAAAGTTCGAATTGACCGGTTTCCTTCTCTCGTAGTCGTTGTGGTCGTCGTCCTTTTGGGAAGAAGTAGACTCATCGTTGTCGTCATAGTAGACGATCTCCTTGATGCGTCTCGTCTTCTTCTTCTTCCCTTCTTTCCGTCTATGGCCCGAGCCGGAGTCGGTAGGCTTGTCGTCCTTTGGCTCGTTGACGAAGGATTCCTTCTCCTTATCGTTGATCACGATACCCTTCCCCTTAGGATCCATCTCTTTGGGCGGTTAGTCCCTTTGTGAAGAGAACGGCTCCGATACCAATTGAGAGCACCTAGAGGGGGGTGAATAGGTGATCCTCTAAAACTTCAGAACTTAAGCCACAAAAACTTGGTTAAGCGTTAGCACAGTAAATGCCAAGTGGCTAGAGAGGAGACAAAATACAATAACCATAAGAAATCAATCACAGAGATGGCACGGTGGTTATCCCGTGGTTCGGCCAAGACCAACGCTTGCCTACTCCACGTTGTGGCGTCCCAACGGACGAGGGTTGCAATCAACCCCTCTCAAGCGGTCCAAAGACCCACTTGAATACCACGGTGTTTTGTTTGCTTTAATCAATCCCGTTTGCGAGGAATCTCCACAAATTGGAGCCTCTCGCCCTTACACTTAAAGTTCACAAAGAAGCACAGAGCAAGGGAGGGATTAGCAACGCACTCAAGGCAAGAAATCACAGCAACACCACGCACACAAATCGCAACGAGAGCTCACAACACAACTCAATGAGTTCACCACTCAACTAGAGCTCTAATTGCTATCGCAAAGAATCAAAGGCGCGGAATCGATGTCTTGGTGCTTGGGAATGTTGTAGGAATGCTTGGTGTGCTCCTCCATGCGCCTAGGGGTCCCTTTTATAGCCCCAAGGCAGCTAGGAGCCGTTGAGAGCAATCTAGGAAGGCTGATCTTGCCTTCTGTCGACTGGGGCACCGGACAGTCCGGTGCACACCGGACACTGTCCGGTGCCTGATTTCTTTCCATAAATGGCACAGTCGACCGTTGGCAGCCAGAGAGCTGTTGGCGCACCGGACATATCCGGTGCACACCGGACAGTCCGGTGCCTCCTACTAGTCGTTGGCTCGGCCACGTGTCCCGCGCAGATCGCGCGGCCGACCGTTGGCCCGGCCGACCGTTGGCTCACCGGACAGTCTGGTGCGCACCGGACAGTCCGGTGAATTATAGTCGTACGTCGCCGATGAATTCCCGAGAGCGACGAGTTCGCCTGTGAACGGCCCACCGGACAGTCCGGTGCACCACCGGACAGTCCGATGAATTATAGCCGTACACCGCCGTCGAAGTCCCGAGAGCAGCCACTTTGCTCGAGCCAGCCTGGCGCACCGGACACTGTCCGGTGCACCACCGGACAGTCCGGTGCTCCAGACTGAGCAAAGTCTTGGCTGCTCGAGCCAAGGCATTTCCAAATGGATTTTTCCTGTTTCCAGCACTTAGACACAATACATTAGTCTCAAAAACAATGTACTAAGTCTGAGAAACATACCTTTATCCTTGATTTGTTCTTTGTCCACCATTTTATACTTAGGCACTTGTGTTGGACACTAAACCACCAAAATACTTAGAAATGGCCCAAGGGCACATTTCCCTTTCAGCCACTCGCCCGGGTGAGGCTGACAACAGCCAAGTCCAGCCTCGGGCGCCATAGGAAGCTCCGCCTCGCCCGACCCCAGGGCTCGGACTCAACCTCGACCCCGGAAGACGGTCTCCGCCTCGCCCGACCCCAGGGCTCGGACTCAACCTCGACCCCGGAAGACGGTCTCCGCCTCGCCCGATCCCAGGGCTCGGACTCAACCTCGACCCCGGAAGACGGTCTCCGCCTCGCCCGACCCCAGGGCTCAGAATCAACCTCGACCCCGGACGACGGTCTCCGCCTCGCCCGACCCCAGGGCTCGGACTCAGCCTCAACCTTGGACGATGGTCTCCGCCTCGCCCGACCCCAGGGCTCGGACTTAGCCTCGACCTCGGAGGAGCCTCCGCCTCGCCCGACCTTGGGCTCGGGCCGACCATGTCGCAGGGGGGTACATCATTACCCTACCCCTAGCTAGCTCAGGCTACGGGGAACAAGACCGGCGTCCCATCTGGCTCGCCTCGGTAAAACAAGTAATGATGACACCGCGCGTGCTCCATGACGACGGCGGTTCTCAGCCCCCTACGGAAGCAAGGAGACGTCAGCAAGGTCTTGACAGCCCCGACAACTGTGCTTCTACAGGGTTTAAGCGCTCCTCCGACAGCCACGACATCACATGAACAGGGCACCAACACCTCTCCGACAACCACGTCGGCATGTACATAGGACTCTGGCTCCTCTCTGCCAGACACGTTAGCACACTACTACACCCCCCATTGTACACCTGGGCCCTCTCCTTACGTCTATAAAAGGAAGGTCCAGGGCCCTCGTACGAGGAGGTGGCCGCACGGGAGGACGGGCTGACGAGCAGGCTCACTCTCTCTCTCCCTCGCGAACGCTTGTAACCCCCTACTGCAAGCGCATCCGCCCTGGGCGCAGGACAACACGAGCCGTGGTTCCCCTTATTGTTTTCCCCCTTGTGTTCCGTCTCGCGCCGACCCATCTGGGCTGGGACACGCAGCGACAATTTACTCGTCGGTCCAGGGACCCCCCCGGGGTTGAAACGCCGACAGAATTAATATGTCCTTGTTTTGGAAGTACAAAATGTCTCACAACCACAAGATGAAACAAACTATTAGACATCACAATCAGATCTTGCTGGATTACAACAAGACACAATTATATATTCATGAATTGTCCCCCAAGGCAAGTCACGGTGGCCATCTAGACCATCTTAATGCCCACGGTAAACAACAGAAGAGTCCTGCAAGTAACTAAATGACATGGCATAAGGAGCACATTGTTAGACTAAAATGATGACCTCATGGTCGTATAACTGGACTAAAACTGAACAATTAGCAGAGTAAAATATAGCACATACATGATTCTTTGGTAAAGTATACAGGTTATACGAATACTATATCAGAGATATATCACCCCTGCATATAGTAGGTGTACTTTTAGTAAAAACAAAGTTGATGGCTGACACTGAATCGAAATGGAAGCACAACTATGGACATTATTAGCTACTAATGATGACTATGAACAGACTGAAGTGGACAGGCTTAATCCATAAGTGTAGAATGAGTTAGCTGTTGTTACCTACAAATTTGTAAGCTGCTACAAATGTGTAAGGTGCTTGTGAAGTACTTTTCAGCATTAAACATTGAAAAGAAAAATAGAATTACTATCATAAACCATATTAATCATTGCACACCTAAAATTTTATGTGTTTCCACACTGTTGGAGAACGCGTCCATTTTAAATCAAAGTGGCCTTGAACATGGTAGTCCACTAACAACGAGAGGATTATATTCAAATGGAGCAGCTACTGACATGAATGGGTGGACATCAACATTTCAATCAGAAGTATGGATACTGACTATTTGACATGACTTACTCTTCATGCCTAATTTACCATCTTGAAAGCTTAGGTCAGGTTTTCTCAAACTGATTTTTAGTCAACTGTAGATGCTTACATTCTTCATACTTCTTGGCACCTATGCTAACTCACTAACTATAATACAATCCCTTGTGCACAAGAGTAGCTAGATGTGTCATCGACACTCTTTTCAGCATAATCCTATACTTATTCAGATCCATCAAACTATACCCAAGGTAGCTCCTCTGGACTCATTGTCAAGAAAACAATGAAGGTCGATATCCCAGTAGACAAAAATCCGACAGTAAGTGTGCCATTTCTCAAATTGGTTTACTCTTGAATTGCTACATCTTTATCAATTTGGTGAAGTGGAATCTAATTATCCACAAAGGACAACATGAATCGAAACATTTCAAGGCAAGTAGCATCAGTACACACCTGAAATGAAAAGGTTTTCATGGGCAGATTCTCCTTGGCGAGGATTTCTCCTCCTTCCTTGGCTCCTTACTTAGCTTCTCCAAAGTCCACTGCCACACACAATTGTCGCTTGAGAGAGAAGAAACAATTCTAAAGCTTCGTCCGCCCAGCCCCTACCCTTGCTCCTCCTTATTTGTCATCGGTGGCGGGGCATAACGGGGGATGGTTGTTGTCATTAATATGGATAAGGATGACTTGCTTCTTGTGCGGCATTTGACTCCATCTGCGTTCGCTTGCTCTTGCACGGAGGGGGAGGCGGGACACATAGGCATAGGAGCAAATGGAGCGGCATGCAGCTGGCCGTGCGTGGAGTGGACGAGCGGGAAACATCCGTGGAGGGGAGGCGGTTCCGCCATGCGCGGCATGCGGCAAGCCGCATAGGCACGAAGTGCACGAGCAGGGGCATGGTTGTGCAAGAGTCTATACTATTGACTTAATAGATAGTAGAGATTGTAGTTAATATTCTTTTATTACATGTGTGTTGCACGTGCATTTCCACTAGTTCTAGTAATTTCCTATATATTAAAGCGGGGCGCAAAGGTCCCATCTGGTGCGTCCACGTCATTTGTGTTTTCTCGGCCCTACAATCGTCCTTCAATGTCTTTGATTTAAGTGTGTCTCCATGGGAACCTTTCGGATGAAGCTCACACCTTTTTCAGCCACTCCCTCGAAACGCGAGCGTCGCTACGCGCCTCGCAGCCCTCCTCGTCGGTGACTCTGGCCCCCACAAGGGCGGCTTGCCATTTCTCGCCACGTGCACCATTGCCGAGGTTCGTGACGCCGTGTCCCAATGGTATCTTTGCTTGGTGCGCCACGCGGCCATCGATGCGCTCCATGACAGCCTCCTCGCCGTTGGCTTCATGGAACTCGCCGAGGATGTTGGTTGCTTGCTGCTAGGGATAGACGGATTTGGGCACGAGAGAGGGTCTAGGCTGAAGCTTGAAGGAGGAGGGCGAGCATGGCGGTGTCGGCGGTGGTGCTGTCGAGTACTATCAGTTCAAAGGCTCCTTTCTCCTTTTGCCCCCTAAGCCAACGGCATGTCTCCCCTCCTCATCCCCGTCGTCTCCATCTACATCTATGTCCTTCTCGCTTCGCTCCCAATTCCCACCCAAGCGAACGGTCGTAGCGCCGTGGCACTAGCTGAGAGAGACCACTGTTGGGGGCCTTCGTCTTCCGAAGGTTTTCAAAAACATGGTCAATCATTTGTTATCACCATATTACTAAGTGTTGCAGGAGCTTCAGAATCAGAATAGCTTCGGCGCAGAATGGTGGAAGCGCAACGAAGTTAGCTTCGTCACAACGACGCGGGAAGACGATACAAGGAGAAGTGTTATCCAAGTTGCTAGGAGAAAATGACAATGTTGTCCATGTGATATTTGTAAACTTTGTGTGTAATTTATGAAGGCATGAATATAATATCGTACATAGTTGTACGACTCCCTATAAATAGATGAACAGTGCCCTATATAAAGTACCTTTTTTGGTGGACAGTACAATTGCTCTGTAATTCTCTCTACAATTGCTGAAGGTACAATTGTAAAGTTAATTTAAGTTAAGAGAAATATAACATGAAGATATCTTGATCGAGTTACTATGTCTAAACTCTTTTATATTCCTTCTACGGTCATGTATTCACTTAATAATTACCTTCATTATCGAAGAAGTTACCTCGAAGGGTTAACTACTTCGTGTCGAAGGTTATCTATTCTTTTAATAGTGTGTTGCCTTGTTTCTTGATTGTGTTTAGCGATCAAAAACAAGTGTGCAACATTGGCGCCCACCTCTAGTGAACTCAACGACCACCTTCATCAAGAGAACTCTGCAAGCACCTTCATCATGTCGTCGAAGAAGACAGTGGTGCCAGGGGCTGTTCTTGCTCCCCTGGACACCAATCGAGATGGGATCCTTCTAAGGGAGGCCCGAAGCCAGAAGAGGAAAGTTACTAGCCCAACACTACAAGACGAGGAGCTAGACCAAGAAATCAGCAATCTAGAAGCTATTCATCAACAGGTGGAAAAAAGGGAAAAGGTGCTTCGGCTGGCTGAGCTCCAAAAGAAGATTGACGAAGCAGCCGAGGAAATGTGACATATTGCGCAAGACACTGAGCAAGGGCACAAACCACAACAAAGAGACCTTCGTCAAGAAGGCCTCAGCCATGATGACATGTGGTATGATGATTTTCACCATGATAACATTGCTTTTGATGATGCTTTCCCCCTAACTACAGAGTTGCATGCTGTCCCATGGCCACCATCATACAAGCCACCTCAATTACCCATGTACGATGGTCACTCAAACCCAAAGCAGTTTCTGATGAGTTACGAAGCGACCATATCTTCATATGGTGGCAACACGACTTTCATGGCAGTCAGAAGTGTTGCTCAAACTTGGTATTCTTCTCTCGGGCTGGAACAAACACATCATGGCAGAAGTTGAAGGATATGCTGCTCACTAGCTTTTAGGGATTTCAGATGAAGCAGGAGACTGCTCAAGCTCTATTCCAGTGCACATATGTCACACCCATTTCCGAAAGGCAGAGTCGGGTGCATCGCATATGTGTGCCAGGATCTATTTCCACACATATGTTGACGTCACAAGTGTAATATATCAAAAGAACAATGCATAAAAGCGCAAATAATGATTATATTAACATATTACACTTCGAATAGACATAATGTCTTAACCTTTATTCATCAAAGTATAAGGAAACATGGACATCCATCCATAGGAAGATGACCGGGGGTATCACTAGACTAGCATCCATGGAGTTCAGCATCATAACTTCATCTGCAACTTCTGATCAAAATTAAGCAAGGGTGAGCTCACTTATGGTCGGGGCTCAGCAAGTGGGGGAAAAACTAATGCAAGTTTAACAAGGTGAGGCTAAGGTTGAGCAGTAAGTATTTTAGTTGGTCAACATTTTATTAACAACACCTGTCTTACTAATAAGTGTGAATCCCAAGTATTCCCATTAAACAAAGGTATAAGAGTATATCAACAACACTTAAGTGAAACCACTTAAGCAAACCATTGGCAGATCATCGGATCTCGATTTATTTCTATCTTCACGTTCAATTATCATGTGAGGAGTCCAGGCTGCTCTTAACCGTGAGCACGGCTGATATATCAGTTTTACACTCTGCAGAGGTGGCGCATCTTTACCCATGAGTCGCGATTCCCTTCTAGCTCGGGTTAGCTAGACCTGTATTCACTTCCGAGGTGAATGGCTAGGGTCTCACTGCGAGGCTTCTCCCTAGAGTCCTCATTACGCAAATGCTGGAAATGGTCAACTGCATAAGTTACACCTACCGTAACCAACTTATAGTCCAGACTACATGGTAAATCTTTGGGAACTATGCCCATATCCAATCTGCTTGAGCTAGAACTATAAGAGCTTGCCAGATGCCCGCGTTCCGGTCGACCACGACCAGCACCCAACATAAGACTTCCCTATTTATTTAGCCAAGACTAGAGCCATAATAGTTCTCATGGTAGCACTGTTTTCCCGGGTGGTCACTCCATGTTCCAATTAATATCCAATAATCTTGTTTAACCATCGGGTTAACAACAATAATGTAAACTTACCATTTGGAACATTAGTATCATAAACAGGAGTGACTGCATAAATTTAAAGTTGTAGCAATAGCATAGCTACTTGTTTAGATCATAATCCCAGGTTAAACAAGGAGTAAGGTTGGAAAGGCTATGGGTATCTAAATAGGTAACCCATCAAATTATGCATATATATATCCAAGAATAAACTTTATTAAATGTATTGTTTGGGATCAAACAGAGTATGCAGAGGGAGAAGTCCACTTGCCTTGCTTATAGAAAACTTGAGATTCTTCCACAGAATAGATCTTGATTCTCAACTACTGGATCAATCTCTAAACATCACACAAACAAACAGGAACAAACAAACACCACTCAATAGCATACAACATTCACCACATGCCAAGCTAAAAGAAGGCATAACGAAAAGAGCATTTGCTTTTCAAAAACATCACAAACAAGGGTTATAATAAAAGACGCTCTTTTGCAAAAGGTTTGGTTCATATTTTATAAAACAAGACTTAAGCTTGAAAATATCTTAATTATAAATTTATAACCATTAGGTGAACCAATTTAATCTTTTTAGAAAAGTTATATAGAATAACTAAGGCTATGGGCTAAAGGATTATACAAAACATTTATTTATGAAGCATTACAAAATACATTATTAAACATTATTAAACCTTTTTAGAAAATATATATGTTATATATCTAAGGTTGATGAGTTATGAAACACATTATTAAACTTTATTGAAAAGTTAAATTATGGTCTAAATACATTTTAATGCAAAGATAAGAACAAATGACCTTCTTTTATTTTCATTTGAAATCAAAACTACAAACTTTATATTTCTACAAGGTGAACTTATCATTCTAAATATAATAAATACTAATGTTTGTTTTCACACTTTTAGAGCACCCTAATGCATTATTAGCATGGATGAACATTATACATGTATCTACACATGTATAAAACTAAATAATGTTATAATGAAAGACAATTAACTATAATTCGATCATCTTTCATTTATTGAGAAAATATGTGGGCTATGGCTTATTAAGAAAACTATATATATAAACTTCATTATTTTATTTACCAACCACATGAACACTAATTATATCACTTTTAATATATTTAGAAAACTATATGACAAATTTAGTATTGCGAAGCATATAATATATCTTATTTAAGAAAAACTTGAGTATAAATCTAAAGCTCATTTTATGTGAAAAGATAATTATATATATATATAATTATCTTTTATTGTTATTAAGAAACATATGGTATACATATTCTTTTAAGTTTATATTTAATACGGCTATACTTAAACATCTATAACGAACCTTGTTAAATATGATATCTATTAAAAGGTCAATTTAACTAGAAACAAATTATCTACTTCTTTAGTAAGAAACCTATGTTTACCAATATTACTATCAATTTCTTTATTAGAAAAGTATGAGTGCCTAGTTAAGTCATTTTGACATTATTATAAATTCTACTCTTTTGGTTTTCTCCTTTCTTTTCTAAATAGAATTTATATGTATAACTAAAAATTGTTCATTTATAATTCTTCTGCCATTAATATTCTAAGAATTAATTGTAAATTACTAAATGGGACTTTTAATAACATATTTATGGTTATTACGACATAAATAAATATCTTATTAATTCTAAGTAATTAAATGCTAAACTTATCAATACGTTTATTACGACTAGTAACATCTATATTTTCATCTGACCGGAAATACGTGGCTTAGTGCCTATTTCAATTTCTTCATGTCAATAAGTTTACACTTTAAAATACTACTAATAATTATCGTTCCACACACTAAAGCGAAATTAATTATAAACATTTCTAGTATGAAAATCACTGAGGTAGTGAATAGTGACCGTACTCATTTTTAAAATTATACACGTATATATCGAAATCTCTAAAATCATACACGTGAATTGACAAATCGCATCAATATTACATCAATAATTCACAAGATCCATAAATTAATTCAAAACATGATTTAGGAAATAAATCAACATTTGGGGTTGTCTTCAACCTTGGGTGAACAGACGACAGCGAACGGGCTCGAGCACGCGACTAGGCGAAGGCTTGGCACGGCGGGATCGGCGAGGCCTGGACGGGGTTTGGGCACGTCTCCGGCGAGCAGGGGAACGGGCGCGGTCGTCGGTGGACGGCGAGATACAAGCTCTAGCGAGGCTCCATGGACTCCGGCGATGGCGTTTGACGGCGAGCACGAGAGTGAGAGAGAGAGGGGTTATCTCGGCTGTGGGAGGGAGAGTTCCGTGGGCGCGGTTGTCCAATTTATAGAGGAGGAGAGGGAGAGAGAGAGAGGAAAGGGCGTCGGGGTCTTCAAGGCTATTGATGGCGTTCATGGAGGAGAGGGGGTAATGGGGAAACGACAGCATTGAACTCCAATAACGCAGGGGAAACGGATGTCGCGGGGTCGCTTGGTGTCGCGGCGTTGGGCAGCTTCTGGTCCGGCTGGGGCTGGGCGCGCTCGGTCGGGGTCGCGCGGCAAGGCGCTTGCGGCAGCTCAGATGGGAAGGACGTCGGGCGCCTGGGCTGCTCGGGTGCGCGGGCTTGGCGCGGCGTCCTGGGCATCGGGCGCGCGGTGCGGGGCTCGGGGAAGAGCTTCTGGCGGCGTGGTCGGGTCTGCGTCCGTGCGCGGGCGTGTGGCGGCCGGCCAGGTGTCGCGCCTGGGCGCGGTGCGCAGGGGCTTCGGTCGGATCCTGGCGGCGCGGGGTGAGAGCAGAGGGAAGAGAGGAGATAGGCAGAGAGCAGGTGGCAGCGGCTGTAGGGAGCAGGGGGCGGCGGCTAGGTCAAGGGGGCGCGCGGCTCCACTACATGGGCCTAATGGGCCAAGTGTTAGGTTAGGGTTTAGTTAGTTTTTCTTTTTTTTCTATTTCCTTTTCGAAATTCGAAAACATATTTTAAATAACCCTAAAATTCATAATAATTAAACCATAATTATTTTTAAATAAAATATTTATTTTGGACTAATTATTATATTTTTTATTTGGATTTTCAATTAAGAAGAAATGCTATTAAATATTCAAAAATCAATTATAAGAAATCAAAAATCATTTCAAATGCAAATAAATACCAAACACTTAAAAGAAAATTAATTACCATAAATACCATTAATAACTAAATGCATTATTTTTGTTTTATGATTTTTATAGTGTTACAAATCTACCCCTCTTAAAACGAATCTCGTCCTCGAGATTAAGGAAGGCTAGCACGAAAGCAATGGAGATACATGGTTATTTGTAGGTTCTTAGTTCACATTGAACTCTTCCAATATCAAGGAACTTTCTTACTTCTTTGCTCCGTAATGAATACTAATCAAGCGACCTTCATCGTCGTACTTATAAAATGGTTGGTCTTCTGAATTATCGCTTAGGTTATGCTTGGTAGCTTTCTTCTTTAGTCGGTCTAGACGCTTCTTGGGGCATTCGCGAATAATATGTCCTTCGTTTTTGCAGTAGTAACAAGCACCTCTTGCTTTGAGTTCTTTGCGAGTCAACTTTGCTTGGCCAATAGGGGGTGAGGGTTGACTGGGTATTTGTATCTCATATAGCTGAGCCTGACTTGATTCTTCTGTTTGGGTATCCATGTGTTTTGTGGCTTTTGCTTGTGGTTGGGGTGGACTAATCATGTATCCAAACATTTTTTCTATTCCTTTTGTTGTTCTTCATTCCATTCATCGAATATCTCAGTGACTCATTTTTCTCCTTCATAGTTGTTAAGGTAGGAATATTGTTGTTGGCACTATTTACTTCATTTCCATTGGGGTTCATCATCTAGTCGGAGGGTAAAAGAGTTAGTGAGACAGACTGCATAAAAGGCTTGTATGACATTAAGATAAAGTGCTGACACAACTTTTTGATTTCCAAGATAAGATTAGTTAAGGAACAAGGATGGTTTCGGATTTCTCCTAGCTTCATCATACTTTGAGAGTTTATAGGTGTTATAATCCTTAACAGAGATCTTTTGAACCTTATAGACTTCAGAGCATGATATCCAAATCATCTTTCTGATCCAAGAGTATTTCTTTGAGCACAAATTGAGAGAAGGACTTGAGCGGTACTTTAGGGCAACTAGAGTAGAGCATTACATTGTTTGCATACAGCAGATGACACCACACTTATTCTCTTTATAAAGGGACAAAGCACAATAGTTGCGAGAGATTCTTCAAATTTATTCATATATCACTTAGCACAATTACAAATCTTGAAAGGGGCAACACCTTGACATTTTTTTCTTCATGAGACATACTCCTTCTAGCTAAATGATATATTATTCTTCCTTGTCAGATGCATCAATCAGAGCTGGAGGTCGATTGTCTTCAACTACTATTCTTTCTCCAGATGGGGTTTCCAAACACATGGTTCTCTCAGTAGGTTGGATTACTGCCTTAGTTCTTTGTAACCAATTATTTCCAAGAATCACGTCCTTTCCCATTGATTCTATCACTATAAGATCGGCTAGAAAATCTATCCCATTGATTTTAACACTTACATTTGGACATATGTAGTTTACTAACATTTCTCTTTCGGGTGCACTGATGGTCATCCTTGATTTCAAGGGACACTTAAAGATATCATACTTTGTTGCAAACTAGTCACTGATAAAGGAATGTGTTGTACGAGGATCATACAACACGGTGGCGGTAGTTGTGTGAATGACTAGTGTTCCAAAAATTACTGCATTTTCATATGGAATGGTTCCTGTCACTGCATAACTTATCCTTCCTATGGACTTTTTATGTTGTTTATTCTTTGTTGATGCATGAGTTTGAGGGTGTTGTCTTTTCTTTTGGACCTTATTGATCTCCACATCCTTCTTAGGACAACTATTAAGAAGGTGGCCGGTACCACCACAGCCAAAGCAAGCATGACTTGATAAGTTACATGGTGGAGTTGTCTTTACGGTGTTGGTAGAAGTTTCTGGGCATATTTGTTCACATTCCATGTCTGAAGACTGAGATAGCTTCATCTAGAAGGTGATCTGTAGTGAACTCTTCTCAGGACAGTTACGGAAGAAATGACCTTCACGTCCACATTAATAGCAAGCTTTTCTTGAAGTTATTTCTTGACCTTTTCCATGTTTTCCTTTTTGTTTCTTGGTCCTAATGCGACGACGAGGCTGAAACTGTGTGCAAGAGTAATTGTCCATCCATCAATGTAACACTCATGTGTTTCTTCTTGGGGCTAGGCATCCTTGTGATGTTTCCTTTTTGGAATGCTTTGCAATTCATCAACTGACAGTGCATTAGGTATGAGAGAATCTGTTATTAGTTATTCTTGGGGAGACATTTGTCTATTTATGCCAGAAAATAAAATTTGGTTCTTCTATTTTGTAGTTTCACTTTCGTTTGTACTGATCTGGCGACAAGGAATTCCATAGTACTCACAACAACAACATGTTCCAAGGTCACTTGTCTATTGGTTTGGTTGTGCATCCTTTTGTGTCTTCAATGTTTGTTCATCAGCTGTTTTATTTATAGTGTTGTTTTGACTTGCCAACACGCCGCATTCTTTGCATTTAGTGACATCACTTGTAGTTGACATTCCAAGGTCTGACATCTGTATGGGTATGGAAGAATGGAAGGGACGATAGGGTTGAGCAAAGATAGATTATAGAGAGCAGAGAAAACCCATCTATCTAAGGTTTTACCTAGCTAACTGATGTCATTGTGGACAAAAGTCACACAATACACCAACAATCATTGCAAAGAAGCAAATCAATCATGAACACAAGGGACAATGAATTCAAACATACCAGCACAACACAATCCAATTCTACTCCTTCAACCAAAACAAACGGTGAGACAAGGTTTGGAATAAGAAAGATATTATAACATCAAGGAGTTGGGTAAGAATTTTCAAGGAGTTAGACAAGACATATTTGTTGGTGGCCAAGAGTGAAATAAGATAACCATGAACCATTAATTGTGAGGATAAATGATACAACCAAGGATATGAAGTGAGTTAGGGAGAAAGTATTATCAAGGGGAAAAGTAGAGAGGCAAAGGTTTAATATATATCAAGGTAGATATTGCGCAAGAGGGGCAATACAATGGCACGAAAGCAAAAATATAAGAAGTCAAGGGTTATATAGCAATATTAGGGATTAGAAAACCACTTATAATATAATATAATATCGCCATTACCGATCTAGTCGAAAATCTTAATACTAAACAACAATCCTATCAACCTAACCAAGAAGTCAAATAATAGATCTAGGGGATACATAACAAAACTTCTTGCGGAGTGGGGATAAGACAGAGAATAGGGCATCGTCGATAACTTCGAAAGGGTTTCTTTTGGAGATCTTCGCTTCAAGTTCCATAATCCTAGCTTGATCATCTTGCAATGCTTCTCATTAGAACCTTCTGATAGACGAAGAATCAGACAAGAAGGGTTGAAGATAAAAGAGACGAGTTTTGATATAAAGTAAGTTTTTATGGAGACAATTAAGTCATGTTTTGAATGACTTACTGGGCTTTCCATATCTAACTAATCTAGCAACCTACGGTCACATTGCTTTGATACCACTTCTGTCACACCTGTTTCCGAAAGGCAGAGCTGGGTGCATCGCATATGTGTGCCAGGATCTATTTCCACACATATGTTGACGTCACAAGTGTAATATATCAAAAGAACAATGCATAAAAGCATAAATAACGATTATATTAACATATTACACTTCGAACATACATAATGTCTTAACCTTTATTCATCAAAGTACAGCGAAACATGGACATCCATCCACAGGAAGATGACCGGGGGTATCACTAGACTAGCATCCATGGAGTTCAGCATCATAACTTCATCTGCAACTTCTGATCAAAACTAAGCAAGGGTGAGCTCACTTATGGTCGGGGCTTAGTAAGTGAGGGAAAAACTAGTGCAAGTTTAATAAGGTGAGGCTAAGGTTGAGCAGTAAGCATTTTAGTTGGTCAACATTTTATAAACAACACATGTCTTACTAATAAGTGTGAATCCCAAGTATTCCCATTAAACAAAGGTATAAGAGTATATCAACAACACTTAAGTGAAACCACTTAAGCAAACCATTGGCAGATCATCAGATCTCGATTTATTTCCATCTTCAAGTTCAATTATCATGTGAGGAGTCTAGGCTGCTCTTAACCGTGAGCGCGGCTGATATATCAGTTTTACACTCTGCAGAGGTGGCACATCTTTACCCATGAGTCACGATTCCCTTCTAGCCCGGGTTAGCTAGACCTGTATTCACTTCCGAGGTGAATGGCCAGGGTCTAACTACGAGGCTTCTCCCTAGAGTCCTCATTACGCAAATGCTGGAAATGGTCAACTGCATAAGGTACACCTACCGTAACTAACTTATAGTCTAGACTACAGGGTAAAGCTTTGGGAACTATGCCCGTATCCAATCTGCCTGAGCCGGAACTATAAGTGCTTACCAGATGTCCCCGTTCCGGTCGACCACGACCAGCACCCAACATAAGACTTCCCTAGTTATTTAGCCAAGACCAGAGCCATGATAGTTCTCATGGTAGCACTGTTTTCTCGGGTGGTCACTCCATGTTCCAATTAATATGCAATAATCTTGTTTAACCATCATGTTAACAACAATAATGTAAACTTACCATTTGGAACATTAGTATCATAAATAGGAGTGACTGCATAAATTTAAAGTTGTAGCAATAGCATAGCTACTTGTTTAGATCATAATCCCAGGTTAAACAAGGAGTAAGGTTGGAAAGGCTATGGGTATCTAAATAGGTAACCCATCAAATTATGCATATATATATCCAAGAATAAACTTTATTAAATGTATTGTTTGGGATCAAACAGAGTATGCAGAGGGAGAAGTCCACTTGCCTTGCTTATAGAAAACTTGAGATTCTTCCACAGAATAGATCTTGATTCTCAACTACTGGATCAATCTCTAAACATCACACAAACAAACAGGAACAAACAAACACCACTCAATAGCATACAACATTCACCACATGCCAAGCTAAAAGAAGGCATAACGAAAAGAGCATTTCCTTTTCAAAAACATCACAAACAAGGGTTATAATAAAAGACACTCTTTTGCAAAAGGTTTGGTTCATATTTTATAAAACAAGACTTAAGCTTGAAAATATCTTAATTATAAAATTTATAGCCATTAGGTGAACCAATTTAATCTTTTTAGAAAAGTTATATAGCTAAAGGATTATACAAAACATTTATTTATGAAGCATTACAAAATACATTATTAAACATTATTAAACCTTTTTAGAAAATATATATGTTATATATCTAAGGTTGATGAGTTATGAAACACATTATTAAACTTTATTGAAAAGTTAAATTATGGTCTAAATACATTTTAATGCAAAGATAAGAACAAATGACCTTCTTTTATTTTCATTTGAAATCAAAACTACAAACTTTATATTTCTACAAGGTGAACTTATAATTCTAAATACAATAAATACTAATGTTTGTTTTCACACTTTTAGAGCACCCTAATGCATTATTAGCATGGATGAACATTATACATGTATCTACACATGTATAAAACTAAATAATTTTATAATGAAAGACAATTAACTAATTCAATCATCTTTCATTTATTGAGAAAATATGTGGGCTATGGCTTATTAAGAAAACTATATATAAACTTCATTATTTTATTTACCAACCACATGAACACTAATTATATCACTTTTAATATATTTAGAAAACTATATGACAAATTTAGTATTGCGAAGCATATAATATATCTTATTTAAGAAAAACTTGAGTATAAATCTAAAGCTCATTTTATGTGAAAAGATAATTACATATATAATTATCTTTTATTGTTATTAAGAAACGTATTGTCTACATATTCTTTTAAGTTTCTATTTAATACGGCTATACTTAAACATCTATAACGAACCTTGTTAAATATGATATCTATTTGTCGGCGTTTCGAGACCGGGGGGTCCCTGGGCCGACGAGTGAAGTGTCGCTGCGTGCCCCAGCCCAGATGGGTCGACGCGAGGCCGAGCGCGAAGGGGGGAAGTGAGGTGGCCGGAGATGGGCGTGAGAGAGGTGGAAATCCCGCGGCCTTCGTGTTCGTCCCGCGCCCAGGTCGGATGCGCTTGCGGTAGGGGGTTACAAGCATCCACACGGGGGAAGGAGCGAGTGGCCTCACGCAAGCGCCCGTCTCGTCCTCGTCCCCGCGCGGCCAACCATCTCTAAGAGGGCCCTGGTCCTTCCTTTTATAGGCGTAAGGAGAGGATCCAGGTGTACAATGGGGGGTGTAGCAGAGTGCTACGTGTCTAGCGGAGGGGAGCTAGCGCCCTAAGTACACGCCATCGTGGCGGCCGGAGAGATTTTGGCGCCCGGTTTGTGTGATGTCGTGGTCGTCGGAGGAGTGCTGGAGCCTGGCGGAGGGACAGCTGTCGGGGCCGTCGAGTCCTTGCTGACGTCCTCTTGCTTCCGTAAGGGGGCCGAGAGCCGCCATCGTCAGGGAGCGTGCGGGGCGCCATCATCGCCTATCTGGCGTAGCGAGCCAGACGGGACGCCGGTCTTGTTCCCGTAGCCTGAGTCAGCTTGGAGTAGGGTAATGATGGCGCCTCCTGTTGACGTGGCTGGTCCGCGCCCTAGGTTGGGCGATGTGGAGGCTCCTCCGAGGTCGAGGTCGAGTCCGTCTTCCATGGCCGAGGCCGAGTCCGAGCCCCTAGGTCGGGTGAGGCGGAGTTCGTCGTCTTCTGGGGCTGAGCCCAAGTCCGAGCCCTGGGTCGGGCGGAGCGGAGTTCGCCGTCTTCCGGGGCTTTGCCCGAGTCCGAGCCCTGGGTCGGGAGGAGCGGAGTTCGCCGTCTTCCGGGGCTTAGCCCGAGTCCGAGCCCTGGTTCGGGCGGAGTGGAGTTCGCTGTCTTCGGGGGCTTAGCCCGAGTCCGAGCCCTGGGTCGGGCGGAGCGGAGTTCGCCGTCTTCCGAGGCTTAGCCCGAGTTCGAGCCCTGGGTCGGGCGGAGCGGAGTTTCCTATGGTGTGCGGCCAGGCCTGACTGCCTGTCAGCCTCACTCTGTCAAGTGGCACCGTAGTCGGAGCGGCGCAGGCGGCGCTGTCTTTCGGTCAGACCGGTCAGTGGAGCGGCGAAGTGACGGCGGTCACTTCGGCTCTGTCAGCTAAGGGGTGCACGTCAGGATAAAGGTGTCAGGCCACCTTTGCATTAAATGCTCCTGCGATTTGGTCGGGGTTGCTTCTCGGCGAAGACAGGGCCTCGGGCGAGCCGGGAACGTGTTCGCCGTTGGAGGGGGGCCTCGGGCGAGGCGGAGATCCTCCGGGGTCGGCTGCCCTTGTCCGAGGCTAGGCTCGGGCGAGGCGTGATCGAGTCCCTTGAATGGACTGATCCCTGACTTGATCGCACCCATCAGGCCTTTGCAGCTTTATGCTGATGGGGGTTACCAGCTAAGAATTAGGAGCCTTGAGGGTACCCCTAATTATGGTCCCCGACAGTAGCCCCCGAGCCTCAAAGGGAGTGTTAGCACTCGCTTGGAGGCTTTCGTCGCACTTTTTTGCAAGGGGACCAGCCTTTCCCGGTTGCATTTTGTTCCGGTGGGTGCGTGCGAGCGCACCCGCCGGGTGTAGCCCTCGAGGCCTCGGAGGAGTGGTTTGACTCCTCCGAGGTCTTAACGCCTCGCGCAATGCTTCGGCTGGTCTGGTCGTTCCCTCATGCGAGCTGGTCGTAGCCCGGGTGTACGGTCGGGTCCCAAGTTCTCGGGCTGGTATGCTGACGCTGTCAACGGTTTGGCCGGAGCCGGGTTTGCGAGAGTAGCCCCCGAGCCTCTGCACAGGGCGAGAGGGCGATCAGGGACAGACTCAACTTTTTTACATACGCCCCTGCGTCGCCTTTCCGCAAGGAGGAGGGGGGAGAGCGCCATGTTGCCCTCGGTGGGCGCCGAACATGGTGTCTCCGGTGAGCTGCAGGCGGGTGATCCGAGCGGACGTCCGTGCCCCATTCGTTAGGGGTCGGCTAGAGGCCCAGAGGCGCGCCCAAAAGTACCTGCGGGTGATCTGCCGGACCCGGTCCCCTGGCGACGGGGTCCGAGGGCTCGATGCCTCCCTCTGATGGGATTCCGTTACAAGATCGTTCCCGCTGGTCTCGGAAATGTCCTAGGGTACCTCGGGAGCGCAGCCCGAGCCTTGGTTATGTATCGAACGTACCCATGGTCATCCCTCGCTCTGTGTCTGAGGCGGCTGTGAACCCTTCGGGGGCCAGCCTTCGAACCCCTGATCAGTAGTGGGCGCGGAGCCCGAGTAGCCTGAGGCGGCCGTTGAACCCTTCCGAGGGGCCGGCCTTCGAACCTCTGACCAGTAGTGGGTGTGGAGCCCACATGCTCTAAGGCGGCTGTTGAACCCTTCCGAGGGGCCAGCCTTCGAACCTCTAATCAGTAGGGAGGCTTGGAGCCTAGTTCCTTCACAGGGAAGGATCCTTTTCGAGGTATCCCCCTTTCCTGGTCCCTGTTGCAAGATAGAGAAAGAGGAAAAAAGGAAAAGGATACGAAATCGAACGACGCGGCGTACCTTTTTTTGACGCGGTCATTATGGCGAAGGCGAAGCGTCGCTCGTTTCTCCTGCCAGAGGCGCCGCCTGTCCCGCCGCGGAGTTAGTGCGACGGGGTGAGTGGTTCGTGGGGCAGCCGTTGCGCGTGCGCGAGCCGTTCGAGGAACGGCTGTTTCGCTTCGTGTTTTTGAATCCCGCGGCTGGTCCGGGCGGAACGTTGAACCGGTCTCGCCTTGGCCTTTATATACTCGGGGGAGGGTATGGCGATGGTTCTTTGCTCTGCTTCCTGCTTCCCTCTTAGGTTTTCGCAACCCGAGAGACTTAGCCAGAGAAAAGGAAACCGCCCACCCTGTCCTTTGCGCCGCCACCCCTTCTGCTCGGTGATGGCCGATCGGGTGACCATCATCTCGCCGCGCGACCCATGGCCTTTCTCCATAGTGACGGCGGGTGATCTAGAGGATCTTGTTGCTGAGGGTTTACTTCGCCCTCTCTCTGATGAGAGGCGGCCGGAATGGATTCCCCCCGTGAGCGGAGCCGCTCCGTCCCCACCGTCGGGGTACATTGTGAGCTTCGTCTCCTTCCACGAGCGGGGATTTGGTGTGCCGGCGAGTCGCTTTATGCGGGCGATCCTGCACCACTACGGGGTGGAGTTGCACAACCTCAGCCCCAACTCCATCTCGCAGGCCGCCATCTTCGTAGCGGTGTGCGAGGGGTACTTGGGGATCGCCCCCTGTAACACCCGAATTTTAGGGGTCCAAAACCCGGGGTTAACATAAACACCAGGTATGCTGGGACCAAGTCTCATACATATGATGTATAGTGGCACAGGATCGAATGTCACAATTTTATATATAACAGGAGTTCTATACAAAATAAATAATTACATTATAAGGAGACAACGGTCC
Organism: Zea luxurians; assembly: GCA_029449295.1. NCBI lineage: Eukaryota > Viridiplantae > Streptophyta > Magnoliopsida > Poales > Poaceae > Zea > Zea luxurians. Next base: position 122,674,127 of record JAOPSE010000009.1, read on the forward strand.
AGCAACCCAAAGTTGACTGGGAGACGACGACCTAGACCACTCACGAACTCAACACAGCATCCTTCATGAGCATCATCCTGCAGCACCTGGTCTTGACCTGTGGTGTATGTGAGACAGCAAGAGTGAGCTCACATACGTTCATCGCTCAACAAGTTGTGGGGAATAATGTGCATGAACTCGCCAAAGGTGGGAGCTCACGTGAAGTGTAAGGCTTACCAAAGAAGATGGTTAGAGCTGAGCATTGCTTTTAAAGTTGGTCAAAATTTTATTAGCAGTTACTAAGTATAAGTAAATACCAAACCCAATTAAGTAATAGAACAAATGTAACCACATCACCTGCGATGCAATGCATATGACAAATTGAATTTAGTTCCATAAATTAATCATGTGAGGGTCCGAGCTGCTCATGACCGTGAGCACGGCTAGTATACCAGTTTTACACTCTGCAGAGGTTGCGCATCTTTACCCACAAGTCGTGTTACCCATCTGCCAAGGGGTCATGAATCCCATACACCTCTACCAAGGAAGCGAGGCAGGGTAACACTACGAGGCCTTTACAAAGTTCCACTAGCTTCCGAAAACCCGCTACAGTTTATGGGAAGATCCAGTGCAGGAATCCCTTGCAGGACCGCCATCGCAGCAAAATCCTCCCGAGGGCCTCCCTACACTGACCTCTCCCCTACTGCCCTTGCCCCTTTCGGGTAAGGTAGTCTTCCACTAGCTTTCCTAATTAATCAGCCAAGGGCGTCCCATTCCACCCTTGTGGTAGCACTGTTTTCCCGGGTGGTCGCTCCATGTTCCAATTAACATAATGATCTTAACATGAACCATAAATAACAACTGATAACAAAAGTATAATCATGAATGGTGTATCTCCATACCCAAAACCACATATAGCACTAGCAAGTACTACCCAGAAAGTTCAGTGGTAAACAAGGTATAAAGATAGACAAATTAGGGTAACCTATTGGGTCCCATCAAAATTAACCTATGCAGATCATTATGATTAATCAGAACATGGCTGGGTAAAAAGAAGTGATCAAGGGCACAACTTGCCTGGGCCTTGAGAATCCAGGTACCAGGATGATTCTTCAGTTCCTCGTGACCTCACTGCTAGTCGTAGCAATACAAACATACATGGTATAGGCAAAATTAACATTACACCAAACATATATGCAAAATACATATTAATAATCTACATATTAAAATAAGTTCACAGGAAAAAGAATTATTAATTTTGGAGTTGTAGAATTCAAGTTATGATTTTCCTAAGGTTTAAGGTGATTATAATATGATTAAATGATAAATAAATTTTCTGACAGAGTTCATGTCAAAACAGTGATTCTAAATGATAGAGAATATTATTACAAAATTTTAGGAATTGGAATGGTTCAATTTGGAGTTCATATGCATTTTCTATGAATTATATAAATTCTAGCAATTATTTTCATATTAAAAATCTATTTTCTATTTTATTTATTCAATTTAAACGATCACTGGACTGGGCCTCAATTTCAGGAAAGTGCAGGGGGTTCTGGCGCAAAAATCCCGAGACACAGGGAACAGGGTCCCTGGACGGCGGGTTGATTCACCGGAACCCGAGGGGCTCTTTAACAAAAAGACCCGACCGAAGGGGTAAGCTTCGATCACAGCCGCCCGATCTGATTCCAACCGTCCAGATTAAATCATCCCTTGAGTGAACCGGTACGCTCGGTGGACCGTCGGATCGACGACCGACGATCAGGATTTTAAATACCCACGATCTAATCTCACCCATACGATTTCGATCCAACGGCTCTGATCAAGATAAACGAATGGGTATGCGATGCTCTAATCGGAGCCCTCCATCCCCGCATCAACGGCCCACGTTTCATCTTCTACACCCGATCCAGGAACAGCAGCGCCGCCCGCGTTCGCGGCGGACCATCGCCGGAGAGCGCATGACTTCCGCCCCTGGTGTAGGATTCCTCGCTGCGCTGGTTGCTATGCTATGGGATGCAAGTGGCGAACCAAGTCCGGGGATACTTACCGGGGATTAGGTCACCAGGAGGCTCGCCCACGGCGCACGGCGGAAGTCACGACGACGGTGAGCAATTCCGGTGGCCGCGAGGTTCCTCGCCGCCCACCGACGACACCAATCACTTCGTGGCCCGACGCCGATCCACGTAGAGCACAAACCAAGCCCCGAATGGCGCAGCAAGTTGATGACCGCGGAGCTATGGCGGTGCATAGTGGTCACGGGGCGTGGCCAGGCTTTTATAGGCTCAGGCGGAGTCCGAGCCGAAGCACAACAGTTGCGGAATCCACGGGGTTTGTTGGCGCGGCGATTGCGGCGAGCAGGTCGATCACCCAACGGAATTCCGAGGCCAGCGGCGAGCGGCGCGCGATTCTGTTGTCGGATGGAAGAAGCAGCTGACAGGGGGGGCCACGCGTAAGCGACAGAGCGATGAGGAGCGCGCGCGCGTGAGGGAGAGGCAGACGTGGGGGCCCCGCGTCGTCAGCGAGAGAGAGGGAATACGCAGGCGGGGAAAACGACTGACGGTAGTGGCCCACATGTCGGCGCATGCAAGTGGAGAGGCTGGCCTGCGGGCCCGGGTTGTCGGCGCCAGGTTGGAGGCATGGGCCGCACGGGGGAGCACAGTAGATGGGCCGAATTGGTTGAAGTCGGCCCAGCTGGCTTCCATTCTCTTTTTCTTTTTATTTTCTATTTTCTTTTCTCCATTTTCAAATCCAATTTGAGTTCAAATTTCAAAATCAAATTCTTTGGTAAATTCTCCTCAGATTGAAAGTATAACTTGTAAACTCTGGTCTTACTTTTATTTATATTTTTTTTTTGTATATACTTTCCTTTTCTCCTTAGTTTCAAAACCCAAATTCCAATTCAAATCAAACCAAGTTTTAAATTCTATATTTTATGCACAAGTTAAACTTTCACATGATGCACAATTACTACATAGTGTTTCTTTATTTATTTTATTATGATCATTTACCTTTAAAAAGGGTGAATTATAAAGTTTAATTATTTATCAATGGTATTTGTTCAGATTTCTTCTATCAATCCCAAATTCAGAATTTGGGTGTTACAAATCCTATCCCCCTTAAAAATAATCTCGTCCTCGAGATTTGTAAGAAAAGGGATGTATACTCATATTGCTCTTGGAACATATGCACAAACAAAGAAATCTCAGCATGAGGTATATTTCCTTAACAAAACATAGGGTCAATAGACCTTATTGTTCCTTCTAAAATAATATCATATCATCTACTAACTAAAATAACATCTAGATCTTACAAATCATCATAATTTATATCTATGTAGCTTGGTGAAGCTGGTGGTGGTGGTGGAGGTTGTTGTTGTTGTCTCTCCAATCGTGCTTGTCTTATTTCTTGGCGGGCCTGACGTATTTCCTCGCGTTGTTGTCTGATTTGACTCTGCATCTCGGTCACCAGGTCTGTTAACTGTTGTATTACCAGTCTTTGGGTAGCAACCACTTGATCGATCTCAACAGGTGGAGGATTTGGAGGATTCATTTCTATTTGTTGTTACGTGATAATCTTTCCTTTCCTGGTATTGACCATGAAAGTTAGAAGCATATGGTAATAGTTTTGCAAAGGAAATTATTCAATAGGCGGAATGAATAAGCTAGTAGCTGGTTATAATCTGAAGATCCTTTAGTAGGGCTTAATCTTTTGTTTTATGTTCAGATTAGGGTAACCAGTCGTATAAGGTGAATATCTAAGGGTAGGATAGAATCTGTCAAGATGAGAGATATATATGGGTGAGATGGACTACAGGATGTAGGTTAAAAGTTTGTTTGTTATTAGGTGGGAATAGGCAGGTCATGCAATCCATCAAGACTCTATTGGTTGGGTTGGTTTCTCACTCTTTATTTAGTGTAGGGTGAACTAAGTTAAAAACATGTGGATAGGGTCTAATCTATTTCTCAAGTATTAACTGGTCCATTAAGTAACTCACTTTAGATTAGATCATATTAGGTTAGATGGGATCTAGATTAGATTGGATATGGCTAGATGAGACTAGTTAAAGTTAGATAGATCTTCCTGGGTAGGATGTATTTTATCAAGATATGTTTAAAAATCTCTGTTAGGTTAAAACAGAGGGGTTATGCAACTATCAGATGGGTAAGGTAGTTGCATATGGTTAGGTGGTTGTATATGGTAAAGTTGGTCTAGGGCACCAATTTTAGGTTAGATTGGTATAACTAGATTAGACTGGATAGAAACTCATTAATTTTAATTAGGTCACGGTTGTTGTTCTAGAGTGGGATAAATATTCCATTTAGGGCAAGATGAATCCATAAGATAAGATAGAATCTTTTTAGATGAGATGGATCTACTAAGATAAGGGAGAATCTTTTAAGGTAAGATGAATTGGCTAGAATGAGATCTTTTAGGATAAGATAAATCTCTTAAGCTAGATATATTCCAATGGGGATAATTTAGGTTGTCTAGTTATTTTATAATTACTATTTTTATGCCTAGATGTATATGCAGATGTAATTGTGGACATTACTCCACAACCCATCACACTCAATCAAAGATCCAAATCAGACAAGTATCATAAGAACAAGCATTCAAATACATGGACACTTATAAAAATAGTTTTGTTTTTGTTCCTAGGATTAGGTCTCCTATTCCTAAAGTTACTTTAGGCACAGGATTTCAAAGTGTGAAATCCACAATTGTCTTTAAAAGGAAAAGGTAAGAATAATCAGAGTAGAGCGGAATTAGATGAGAAAAAGATTAAGATAAGTTTAGAAAAGAATCAGAGTAAGATAAGTAGATAAGGGTTGTCCAGTTCTATCTAGGTTTCGTCCTACAGTCAACATTCCTCTGATACCACTTCTGTAACACCCGAATTTTAGGGGTCCAAAACCCGGGGTTAACATAAACACCAGGTATGCTGGGACCAAGTCTCATACATATGATGTATAGTGGCACAGGATCGAATGTCACAATTTTATATATAACAGGAGTTCTATACAAAATAAATAATTACATTATAAGGAGACAACGGTCCAGCAACCCAAAGTTGACTGGGAGACGACGACCTAGACCACTCACGAACTCAACACAGCATCCTTCATGAGCATCATCCTGCAGCACCTGGTCTTGACCTGTGGTGTATGTGAGACAGCAAGAGTGAGCTCACATACGTTCATCGCTCAACAAGTTGTGGGGAATAATGTGCATGAACTCGCCAAAGGTGGGAGCTCACGTGAAGTGTAAGGCTTACCAAAGAAGATGGTTAGAGCTGAGCATTGCTTTTAAAGTTGGTCAAAATTTTATTAGCAGTTACTAAGTATAAGTAAATACCAAACCCAATTAAGTAATAGAACAAATGTAACCACATCACCTGCGATGCAATGCATATGACAAATTGAATTTAGTTCCATAAATTAATCATGTGAGGGTCCGAGCTGCTCATGACCGTGAGCACGGCTAGTATACCAGTTTTACACTCTGCAGAGGTTGCGCATCTTTACCCACAAGTCGTGTTACCCATCTGCCAAGGGGTCATGAATCCCATACACCTCTACCAAGGAAGCGAGGCAGGGTAACACTACGAGGCCTTTACAAAGTTCCACTAGCTTCCGAAAACCCGCTACAGTTTATGGGAAGATCCAGTGCAGGAATCCCTTGCAGGACCGCCATCGCAGCAAAATCCTCCCGAGGGCCTCCCTACACTGACCTCTCCCCTACTGCCCTTGCCCCTTTCGGGTAAGGTAGTCTTCCACTAGCTTTCCTAATTAATCAGCCAAGGGCGTCCCATTCCACCCTTGTGGTAGCACTGTTTTCCCGGGTGGTCGCTCCATGTTCCAATTAACATAATGATCTTAACATGAACCATAAATAACAACTGATAACAAAAGTATAATCATGAATGGTGTATCTCCATACCCAAAACCACATATAGCACTAGCAAGTACTACCCAGAAAGTTCAGTGGTAAACAAGGTATAAAGATAGACAAATTAGGGTAACCTATTGGGTCCCATCAAAATTAACCTATGCAGATCATTATGATTAATCAGAACATGGCTGGGTAAAAAGAAGTGATCAAGGGCACAACTTGCCTGGGCCTTGAGAATCCAGGTACCAGGATGATTCTTCAGTTCCTCGTGACCTCACTGCTAGTCGTAGCAATACAAACATACATGGTATAGGCAAAATTAACATTACACCAAACATATATGCAAAATACATATTAATAATCTACATATTAAAATAAGTTCACAGGAAAAAGAATTATTAATTTTGGAGTTGTAGAATTCAAGTTATGATTTTCCTAAGGTTTAAGGTGATTATAATATGATTAAATGATAAATAAATTTTCTGACAGAGTTCATGTCAAAACAGTGATTCTAAATGATAGAGAATATTATTACAAAATTTTAGGAATTGGAATGGTTCAATTTGGAGTTCATATGCATTTTCTATGAATTATATAAATTCTAGCAATTATTTTCATATTAAAAATCTATTTTCTATTTTATTTATTCAATTTAAACGATCACTGGACTGGGCCTCAATTTCAGGAAAGTGCAGGGGGTTCTGGCGCAAAAATCCCGAGACACAGGGAACAGGGTCCCTGGACGGCGGGTTGATTCACCGGAACCCGAGGGGCTCTTTAACAAAAAGACCCGACCGAAGGGGTAAGCTTCGATCACAGCCGCCCGATCTGATTCCAACCGTCCAGATTAAATCATCCCTTGAGTGAACCGGTACGCTCGGTGGACCGTCGGATCGACGACCGACGATCAGGATTTTAAATACCCACGATCTAATCTCACCCATACGATTTCGATCCAACGGCTCTGATCAAGATAAACGAATGGGTATGCGATGCTCTAATCGGAGCCCTCCATCCCCGCATCAACGGCCCACGTTTCATCTTCTACACCCGATCCAGGAACAGCAGCGCCGCCCGCGTTCGCGGCGGACCATCGCCGGAGAGCGCATGACTTCCGCCCCTGGTGTAGGATTCCTCGCCGCGCTGGTTGCTATGCTATGGGATGCAAGTGGCGAACCAAGTCCGGGGATACTTACCGGGGATTAGGTCACCAGGAGGCTCGCCCACGGCGCACGGCAGAAGTCACGACGACGGTGAGCAATTCCGGTGGCCGCGAGGTTCCTCGCCGCCCACCGACGACACCAATCACTTCGTGGCCCGACGCCGATCCACGTAGAGCACAAACCAAGCCCCGAATGGCGCAGCAAGTTGATGACCGCGGAGCTATGGCGGTGCATAGTGGTCACGGGGCGTGGCCAGGCTTTTATAGGCTCAGGCGGAGTCCGAGCCGAAGCACAACAGTTGCGGAATCCACGGGGTTTGTTGGCGCGGCGATTGCGGCGAGCAGGTCGATCACCCAACGGAATTCCGAGGCCAGCGGCGAGCGGCGCGCGATTCTATTGTCGGATGGAAGAAGCAGCTGACAGGGGGGGCCCACGCGTAAGCGACAGAGCGATGAGGAGCGCGCGCGCGTGAGGGAGAGGCAGACGTGGGGGCCCCGCGTCGTCAGCGAGAGAGAGGGAATACGCAGGCGGGGAAAACGACTGACGGTAGTGGCCCACATGTCGGCGCGTGCAAGTGGAGAGGCTGGCCTGCGGGCCCGGGTTGTCGGCGCCAGGTTGGAGGCATGGGCCGCACGGGGGAGCACAGTAGATGGGCCGAATTGGTTGAAGTCGGCCCAGCTGGCTTCCATTCTCTTTTTCTTTTTATTTTCTATTTTCTTTTCTCCATTTTCAAATCCAATTTGAGTTCAAATTTCAAAATCAAATTCTTTGGTAAATTCTCCTCAGATTGAAAGTATAACTTGTAAACTCTGGTCTTACTTTTATTTATATTTTTTTTTGTATATACTTTCCTTTTCTCCTTAGTTTCAAAACCCAAATTCCAATTCAAATCAAACCAAGTTTTAAATTCTATATTTTATGCACAAGTTAAACTTTCACATGATGCACAATTACTACATAGTGTTTCTTTATTTATTTTATTATGATCATTTACCTTTAAAAAGGGTGAATTATAAAGTTTAATTATTTATCAATGGTATTTGTTCAGATTTCTTCTATCAATCCCAAATTCAGAATTTGGGTGTTACACCCCCCACTGGGACTTGTGGACTCATCTCTTTTTCGTGGAGCTTTTCGCTTCGCCGACGGGGGAGAGAAAGGTCCGCGCGGCAGTGCGGGCCGGCGGCTGCATCCTTCAGCTGAGGCAGTCGCGGGCCTCGCTGTACATTCCTGCCACCCTTGCATCCTCGAACAAAGGGTGGCAGCGCCGGTGGTTCTACCTCCGGAATGACGGCGAGTTGCTCCCGCCGTTTTCCCAACGAGTAGTCACCGTCGCCGCCGATGCTTGGCGCCACGGGACCCCGCACGAAAGACAGAAGAACCTCGAACCTCTTCTCAAGGCTTTGGAGGCGTTGCGGAAAGGGGGACTCACCGCCGCGGGAGTGATTGCCGCCATCCACCGCCGGAGGGTGCTTCCCTTGGCGGAGCGACGGTTGCCGCTCTGGGAGATGACACCGGAGGCTGACTTGGAGGGCTCGCGGATGTCCTCGGATCCTCTTCCCTTCGATGTTCTCCACGGGTGGGTGGCCATCGCGTTGGGGAAACCGGACCTCAGCGCCTTCTCCCAACCTTTGATGCGCCCTGACCAAGGGTGCGTGACTCTGGTGAGTGTCCGCTCCTTCCTCCCTCTTGCATCGGGTTGCCCCTGGTTCTTACGGTCGAAATTTCCATCCGTCCTCAGGAGGTGGGGCAGCACAAGCCTTCCCTGCCACGGGTCTCGCAGGATGCGGTGGACCGAGCAGCGCGGCGGGTTGCCGCGGAGGAGAAGAAGAAAAAGAAGGACGCGGAGAAGACCCGGGCCCGCGAGCGGATGCGGGCTCGGGACGCCTTGGAAAAGCTCCGTCGTCGGCAGGAGAGGGAGGGGCTCCCGAGAGAGCCGTCGCCGGAAACGCCTGATGACGACGATGATGATGAAGATGATGACGAGGAAGACGACATGGCTGCCCGTCTCGGCTTTAGCCCTGGCTTGAGGTTAGGCCAGGAGTCGTCAAGCCAGCCCCCGAGTGGGCTGATGCAGTCAGTCCCCAGAGTCGGGTCGCCAAGGTCCCGGCCCGAAGAGCGGGGGCAGACCGAGAGGGTACCTGACCCCTGGGCTGGGGGAGTTGAGGCGCCCCCGGGGAGACAGGCCGAGGCGTCTGTTCCCCGAGAGTCGTCGCCCACGCCGGCAACGCAGGAGAGCGACCCTCAGGTCGCCGTGGCGGTGCCTAGGCAGTCCGCCTCCCGGGCGTCCAAAGCGCCCGAAGCAATGGTGGTGCCGAAGCTGCCGGCGAAGCGGACCTTGGCGGCGGCTTCGGGGGTCGAGATCCGAGAGACCTCCCCTCAGGCACGATTGATCATGGCCCGGAGCGGGTAAGTATCTTGGAACGTCTTCGTCCTGGCTTTTCATTCGTATATCCCGACCATGACTTTTCTTTCCTCCTCAGCAAGCGAAGCCATGGCCTGACCGATCTGGCTCCCCGAAAGGTCCTTAAGACGGCGTCGGCTTCCGCAGCCGGCGCCACTCCGGGCCTTGCCGTTCAGCTGTCCTTCTCGCAAGGCGCTCCACAGCAGGGGCTCAGGCGGCACCAGTCGCCGTGGAGCGAGTTCAGGAGGCTGGCTCTTCTGCCGAGGCGACCATCGTGCTAGGGGAGGTGGCTGATGCAGACGTGGCCCAGGCCCCACCGGATGTACCGGTGGTGCCGGCACCTGCTGCCATTGAAGTCGCTGCCATCACAGTCGGGGAGCGAGCTGTGGCTGCCGACGCTGAGACGGCCGAGGCGTCGGCGCTCGGTGCCTCGGAGGAGGGGGGCATGGAGACGCGATCCGTCCCGCCAAGCGGCAGCCTTGTCGCTGTGCGGCGGGGCTCCGAGGGTCGGCGCCAGTTGCTCCGGTTCCGGACTCGCGAGGCCTCGATCTATTCTTCGTTCTCGACGATGAGCGGGAGGAGCAGTCCTAGGACAAGCTCCACGAGTGTGCCGAAGCAACGGTGGGGTCGCTCCGGTCGTCACTGGAGGTTTTCTGCAGGGACGTCCCCAAAATCCTCCAGGTAACGGTTTTAGGCGTACCTTTTCTTTCTTGTGGCCAAGGCATCTTTCGTGATGCCCCGCTTCCTTTCCTCAGGATCTGACGGATCTGAGCGCCGCCAAGTCGTCGTTCATCCGCCACGAGGTCGACGTCTAGGGCTCACTGCGATCCCTGAGGACCTCGCTCGCCGGGGCTACTGCGCGCCTCTCTCAGCAAGGCACCGAGGCGGCGGACCTTTGGTTGCTCTGCACCGATCTGAGAGCCAAGGCGGCAGCGGCATGCGCGGAGGCGGCAGCGGCGCGCGCAGAAGTGCAACGACAGTAGTCAGAGTTCGACCGGATCGTTGATGAGCGGGACCAATCTCGGGGTCGGGCTGCCGAGGCCGAAAGCCGGGCTAGAGCCCTTATAGCCGACCTAGCCGTAGCCCAGGTCGCAGCCTCGGAGCAGCGTGCCCGAGCCAGAGGTACGCCTTGGCCATTTTCGGTTTTCGTTTCAGCTTGTTTCCTCCGCTTGTGTTTGAGATCTTTCGTTCTGGCTGTTCGCAAAACTCGAGTCCGCCCTTGATGAGTCCGCCAAGGCGCTTGCCGAGGCGCTTGCCGGGGCGGCCAAGCAGAGGGAGGCCGACCACGTGGCCATGTCCGAGGCCGTCTCGGACTTCTGCCGGGTCCTTGGCTCCGGCGACGTTCCCTCAGGAAGCTCCCCTCAAAGTCGCCTGCAGGCCTTGGGCAATCATGTGCGCGGCAGACTCTGCGAGGCGCTACACCATGGCGTCAGGCGGGCCTTCGTCGTGCTCGCTTCCCACTACGTCGTGGACCTGGAGCGGGTCAGCGAGGGGTATTGCCTTCCTGACGAAGATGAAGCCGCCCTGGCAGAAGTCCGGAGGCTCGATGCGGCCGCCGCGGGTCCGAGCGCAGTGCTGGCGACCACCTTCGAAGCAGAGATCCTCCCGCCTGCGCCGTCGTCCGAAGCCGGGACGGACTTTGCCGAGGGTGGGGACGAAGCTGAAGGCGCGGCTCCTTCCCGTGGCGACGCCTAACCCTGTTGGATGCACGTGTGTCTTTCTGCGGCTAGGGGTGGGCACTTTTTTACCATAAACCGAAAACCGAACCGAACCGTACCGAACCGAACCGAAATTTCGGTTTTTTCGGTAGTTCGGTTCGGTTTCGGTTTTTGTATCTCAAAAGTTCGGTTTTCGGTATCGTAATCGGTTTTCACCGTATACCAAACCGAAATACCAAAAAACCGAATTACCTATCTTTATCAATTCTAAAATTTGGCTATTCGATTATGTGAACTAAATGTGTGAAACAATTAAATTGTTATTCATTTATTTATATGTGATGTATGATGCATCTCTAAATATTTGTACATATATAATTTTTACTTTTTAAAATTATGTATAATCTATCATATAAACTTTTTATATGTGTTGTCGTGAGTATAAGTTTGGTATTCGGTTTTTACCGAAAAACCGAAGTAAAAAACCGAAACCGAACTTCTCGGTTTTTCATTTTCAAGAAAACCGATCGGTTTCTAATGTCTAGAAAACCGAAGTTTTTTAAAACCAAAAAACCGAACCGAAGTTTCAAAAAAAACCGAATGCCCAGCCCTATCTGCGGCCGCTGAGGCCTGAACACTTTATCACCGTTGCATGAAGTCGCGCTCCTTTCCCTTTCATTTTGCGTGTCCGGCCCTGCCTGTCAGTAGCAGGGTGGCTTCCCCAAGTAGGGGTCACTTTTCATGGTGGGTGACGAGTGAGGTGTCCGTAACCCGGAGGCATAGGAGTCCCTCGGCTCAGTCAACCTTGCCACTTACATGCACCCGCGTTCGCTCCTTGGGGTCCTGCTTCTGACATAGCCGGGGGAACGTCAAAGCCTTTTCGATTGAAAAATTTGACGCAGAGGGGTTTCCCCCTTTTTAGCCCCCGAGGGAGGGTCGGGCTCTGCCGAGGCAAGGCTGACCCTTCCTTAATGACTAAAACTTGCGTGGGGGCAAGGTAAGCGAACGACTTGAAGGCATCTTAAGGGTAGAGGAGACGTAGCTGCTAGACGTCCGAAGTGTTGGTGCAGATCTCGCCTTGACTGTTGGCCAGTTCGTCTGTTCCGGGCTTCAGAACTTTGGCGATGACAAGCGGCCCTTCCCAGTGGTGCGTGTAGCCCCCGGGTGTCTCCAACGAGGGCTCGGGGTGCGGTGGTGGAGCTCCTTCCCATCGTCGAGCAAGACGAACGACTTGGCGCGCCGCGCCAACCGCCGAGCCTTGGCTCTTCGAGGGGTAGCTCTCCTCGGCGGAGATATCGCAGGTACGGGGTCTGCCAGCTTCGATTAGGCGTGACCCCGCCTCGCTCCTCCTCGACGCGCAGGGCCTCGCCCTCGGGTGCCGAGGGTGCTTCGGGCCGTGCCGATGATGCCTCGGACTGAGCCGAGGGTGCCTCGGGCTCGGGCGTGTCGTCGATCTTGACGGAGGGTTGATGCAGGTCTCGGGACCAGGCCTCCGGGGGAAACGTTATTCGCCCCGAGGCGGTATAGAGGCAGGTCCCTTTTACCGAGGTGCAGGATGAAAAGGCTGAGGGCCGCAAGACATCCCATGACTCTCTGTACGTCTTTCAAGTCCTTGATGGGCCCTATGCTGGTGATGGCTGCGATCTTCTCTGGGTTGGCTTCGATGCCCCGCTTGGAGACGATGAACCCCAAGAGCATGCCTCAGGGCACCCCGAAGACATACTTTTCGGGATTGGGCTTAACGCCTTTCGCTTCTTTGATGAACCCTGCCGCCATTGGCTCATGGATCTCCTCGCCTATGGCTCTGCGCTTCTCCTCGTCGAATCGGCGCAGAGGCTGCTTGACGGGTCAGGCTCCGGCTCGGATGTCCAGCGAGTGCTCGGCGACATCCCTCGGTATGCCAGGCATGTCCGAGGGACTCCACGCGAAGATGTTGGCATTCGCGCGGAGAAAGTCAACGAGCACTGCTTCCTATTTGGGATCGAGCCCGGAGCCGATCCGGACTTGCTTGGAGGCGTCGCTGCTGGGGTCGAGGGGGATGGACTTAACCATCTCCGCTGGCTCGAAGTTGCCGGCATGACGCTTCACGTCTGGCACCTCCTTAGAGAGGCTCTCCAGGTCGGCGATGAGGGCCTCGGCGTACTCCACGCACTCCACGTCGCATTCGAACGCGTGCTTGTACGTGGGGCCGACGGCGATGACCCCGTTGGGGCCCGGCATCTTGAGCTTGAGGTAGGTGTAGTTGGGGACGGCCATGAACTTCGTGTAGCAGGGCCTCCCCAATACCGCGTGGTAGGTTCCTCGGAACCCGACCACCTCGAACGTCAGGGTCACCCTTCGGAAGTTGGAGGGTGTTCCGAAGCAGACGGGAAGATCGAGTTGTCCGAGGGGCTGGACGCGCTTCCCGGGGATGATCCCATGGAAAGGCGCAACGCCCGCCTAGACCGAGGACAGATCGATACGCAGAAGCCCGAGGGTCTCGGCGTAGATGATGTTGAGGCTGCTGCCTCCGTCCATGAGGACCTTGGTGAGCCTGACGTCGCCGATGACGGGGTCGACGACGAGCGGGTATTTCCCCAGGCTCGGCACATGGTCGGGGTGGTCGGCTTGGTCGAAGGTGATGGGCTTGTCGGACCAGTCTAGGTAGACTGGCGCCGCCACCTTCACCGAACAGACCTCCCGGCGCTCTTGCTTGCTGTGCCGAGCCAAGGTGTTCGCCGCTTGCCCGCCGTAGATCATGAAGCAGTCGCGGACCTCGGGGAACTCTCCTGCCTGGTGATCTTCCTTCTTGTCGTCGTCGCGGGCCCTGCCACCCTCCGCGGGTGGCCCGGCCCTGTGGAAGTGGCGCCGAAGCATGACGCACTCCTCAAGGGTGTGCTTGACGGGCCCCTGGTGATAGGGGCACGGCTCCTTGAGCATCTTGTCGAAGAGGTTGGGACCTCCGAGGGGTTTCCGAGGGTTCTTGTGCTCGGCGGCGGCGACAAGGTCCGCGTTGGCGGCGTCGTGTTTCGCTTGCGACTTCTTCTTGCCCTTCTTCCTGGCGCCACGTTGAGCTGACGCCTCGGGGGCATCTTCTGATGGGCGGCCCTGGGGCTGCTTGTCCTTCCGGAAGATAGCCTCAACCGCCTCCAGGCCGGAGGCGAACTTGGTGGCGATGTCCATCAGCTCGCTCGCCCTGGTGGGGGTCTTGCAACCCAGCTTGCTCACCAGGTCGCGGCAGGTGGTGCCGGTGAGGAACGCGCCGATGACATCCGAGTCGGTGATGTTGGGCAGCTCGGTGCGCTGCTTCGAGAATCGCTGGATGTAGTCCCGGAGAGACTCTCTCGGCTGCTGTCGGCAGCTTCGGAGGTCCCAGGAATTCCCGGGGCGCACGTACGTGCCCTGGAAATTGCCGGCGAAAGCTTGGACTAGGTCGTCCCAGTTGGAGATCTGCCCCGGAGGCAGGTGCTCCAACCAGGCGCGAGCGATGTCGGAGAGGAACAGGGGGAGGTTGCGGATGATGAGGTTGTCATCGTCCGTTCCACCCAGTTGGCAGGCCAGACGGTAGTCTGCGAGCCACAGTTCCGGTCTCGTCTCCCCCGAGTACTTTGTGATAGTGGTCGGGGGTCGGAACCGGGTCGGGAACGGCGCCCGTTGTATGGCCCGGCTGAAGGCCTGCGGACCGGGTGGTTCGGGCGAGGGACTCCGATCCTCCCCGCTGTCGTAGCGTCCCCCACGCCTGGGGTGGTAGCCTCGACGCACCCTCTCGTCGAGGTGGGCCCGACGATCGCGGTGATGGTGCTCGTTGCCGAGGCGACCCGGGGCCGCAGGCGCTGTGTCGCGCGTGCGCCCGGTGTAGACCGAGGCTTCCCTCATGAATCGGGAAGTCGCGGCATGATGTTCCGAGGGGTACCCCTGCCTTCGGGAGGCGGAGCTCTCGGCCCACCGGACCGCGGCGCCTTCCAGGAGATCCTTGAGCTCTCCCTGGATTCGCCGCCCCTCGGTGGTTGATGGCTCCGGCATCGCGCGGAGGAGCATTGCTGCTGCAGCCAGGTTCTGGCCGACCCCACTGGATGCGGGTGGCGGCCTGACCCTGACATCGTCGGCGATGCGGTGCTGGAAGCCCTGGGGTAGATGACGCATTTCTCCGGCCGGAGGTTGGCCCGCCCATGCCTGCCCGACGTCCCAGCAGATTGGCTCAAGCGCTCCTGCTCCCTCGTCGAGCCTGGCCTGCACCCCGCGGATTTGCTCGAGTTGTGGGTCGTGACCCCCCGCCGGAACGGGGACCACAGCTAGCTCTCGCGGGATGTCAACGCGAGGCACCGGCCTAGGGAGATCGCCGTCCTCCGGCATGCCGAGATGGTTGCCTTCGGGGGGACCCCCTAGATCGACGTGGAAACATTCGCGGCTCGGGCCGCAGTCCTCGTCGCCGAGGCTACGGCTACCATCGGAACAGTCGGAAAGGCAGTAGTCGCATGCGGTCATGAGGTCTCGCATGGCACCGGGGTTGCCAAGTCCGGAGAAATCCCAACAGAAGCTGGGCTTGTCGTCTTCCTCGGACCCAGAGGGCCCATAGGTCGAGACGTCCGTCAGCCGGTCCCAAGGTGACCGCATACGAGACCCCAGAGGGTTCGGATTCGCCTCTACGAGAGCGTCCGCCAAAGCGGAGCCGCTAGGCGGGTCAAGGCTAAATCCGAGAGGCGTGGGATGGGAATCGGTCGGTACCTCTTGGTCGACGGGCGGTGATGAGGTCGCGTCGGGGGCTGACTGCACCGTCGTCTCAGGTACGAGGGTGACACCCAGCAAGCCTTTCGCGAGCGTGCTGGCGTCGTCCGTTTGCTCGGGATTGACGTGTCGCGGGGGGACAGCGCTCGTCTTCGTCTCAAGCGCGAGACCGATGCCCGGCGCGCCCCCCGTTGGAGTGCTGGCGTTGTCGACTCGCTCGACGGCCGACGAGGCGCCGCCTCCTGCTTGGCCTTGGTCGCCCCGCCTCCTCCTCCTCCGTCGACGGGGAAGAAGACGGGGCGAGCTCGAAGGTTGTTCTTCCGCCACGTGGGGAAGACGTCGTTGATCCCGCCGCCGGCGGGCGGACTGTCGGCCGCCACTGTCGTCGTCGCCCGGCGGTGGAAAAAGTATCATGTCGTAGCTGCCGTCGAGGGACATGAACTCAAGGCTCCCGAAACGGAGCACCGTCCTGGGCCGGAGAGGTTGCTGGAGACTACCCATCTAGAGCTTGACGGGAAGCTGTTCGTCAACACGCAGCAGGCCCCTACCTGGCGCGCCAACTGTCGGCGTTTCGAGACCGGGGGGTCCCTGGGCCGACGAGTGAAGTGTCGCTGCGTGCCCCAGCCCAGATGGGTCGACGCGAGGCCGAGCGCGAAGGGGAGAAGTGAGGTGGCCGGAGATGGGCGTGAGAGAGGTGGAAATCCCGCGGCCTTCGTGTTCGTCCCGCGCCCAGGTCGGGTGCGCTTGCAGTAGGGGGTTACAAGTGTCCACACGGGGGAAGGAGCGAGTGGCCTCACGCGAGCGCCCGTCTCGTCCTCGTCCCCGCGCGGCCAACCCTCTCTAAGAGGGCCCTGGTCCTTCCTTTTATAGGCGTAAGGAGAGGATCCAGGTGTACAATGGGGGTGTAGCAGAGTGCTACGTGTCTAGCGGAGGGGAGCTAGCGCCCTAAGTACACGCCATCGTGGCGGCCGGAGAGATTTTGGCGCCCGGTTTGTGTGATGTCGTGGCCGTCGGAGGAGTGCTGGAGCCTGGCGGAGGGACAGCTGTCGGGGCCGTCGAGTCCTTGCTGACGTCCTCTTGCTTCCGTAAGGGGGCCGAGAGCCGCCATCGTCAAGGAGCGTGCGGGGCGCCATCATCGCCTATCTGGCGTAGCGAGCCAGATGGGACGCCGGTCTTGTTCCCTGTAGCCTGAGTCAGCTTGGAGTAGGGTAATGATGGCGCCTCCTGTTGACGTGGCTGGTCCGCACCCTAGGTTGGGCGATGTGGAGGCTCCTCCGAGGTCGAGGTCGAGTCCGTCTTCCATGGCCAAGGCCGAGTCCGAGCCCCTAGGTCGGGCGAGGCGGAGTTCGTCGTCTTCTGGGGCTGAGCCCAAGTCCGAGCCCTGGGTCGGGCGGAGCGGAGTTCGCCGTCTTCCGGGGCTTTGCCCGAGTCCGAGCCCTGGGTCGGGAGGAGCGGAGTTCGCCGTCTTCCGGGGCTTAGCCCGAGTCCGAGCCCTGGGTCGGGCAGAGCGGAGTTCGCCGTCTTCCGGGGCTTAGCCCGAGTCCGAGCCCTGGGTCGGGCGGAGCGGAGTTCGCCGTCTTCCGAGGCTTAGCCCGAGTCCGAGCCCTAGGTCGGGCGGAGCGGAGTTTCCTATGGTGTGCGGCCGGGCCTGACTGCCTGTCAGCCTCACTCTGTCAAGTGGCACCGCAGTCGGAGCGGCGCAGGCGGCGCTGTCTTTCGGTCAGACCGGTCAGAGGAGCGGTGAAGTGACGGCGGTCACTTCGGCTCTGTCAGCTAAGGGGCGCGCGTCAGGATAAAGGTGTCAGGCCACCTTTGCATTAAATGCTCCTGCGATTTGGTCGGGGTTGCTTCTCGGCGAAGACAGGGCCTCGGGCGAGCCGGGAATGTGTTCGCCGTTGGAGGGGGGCCTCGGGCGAGGCGGAGATCCTCCGGGGTCGGCTGCCCTTGTCCGAGGCTAGGCTCGGGCGAGGCGTGATCGAGTCCCTTGAATGGACTGATCCCTGACTTGATCGTACCCATCAGGCCTTTACAGCTTTATGCTGATGGGGGTTACCAGCTGAGAATTAGGAGCCTTGAGGGTACCCCTAATTATGGTCCCTGACACTATTAAAAGGTCAATTTAACTAGAAACAAATTATCTACTTCTTTAGTAAGAAACCTAGGTTTACCAATATAACTATCAATTTCTTTATTAGAAAAGTATGAGTGCCTAGTTAAGTTATTTTAACATTATTATAAATTCTACTCTTTCGGTTTTCTCCTTTCTTTTCTAAATAGAATTTAGACGTATAACTAAAAATTGTTCATTTATAATTCTTCTGCCATTAATATTCTAAGAATTAATTGTAAATTACTAAATGAGACTTTTAATAACATATTCATGGTTATTACGACATAGATAAATATCTTATTAATTCTAAGTAATTAAGTGATATACTTATCAATACTTTTATTATGACTAGTAACATCTATATTTTCATCTGACTGGAAATACGTGGCTTAGTGCCTATTTCAATTTCTTCATGTCAATAAGTTTACACTTTAAAATACTACTAATAATTATCGTTCCACACACTAAAGCGAAATTAATTATAAACATTTCTAGTATGAAAATCACTGAGGTAGTGAATAGTGACCGTACTCATTTTTAAAATTATAAAAGCATTGTCGCGGGTTTGATTTTGGTTATACGTATATATCGAAATCTCAAAAATCATACACATGAATCGCCAAATCACATCAATATTACAACAATAATTCACAAGATCCATAAATTTATTCAAAACATGATTTAGAAAATAAATCAACATTTGGGGTTGTCTTCAACCTTGGGTGAACGGACGACGGCGAACGGGCTCGAGCGCGCGACTAGGCGAAGGCTTGGCATGGCGGGATCGGCGAGGCTTGGACGGGGTTCGGGCACGTCTCCGGCGAGCAGGGGAACGGGCGCGGTCGTCGGTGGACGGCGAGGTACAAGCTCTGGCGAGGCTCCATGGACTCCAGCGACGACGTTCGACGACGAGCACGAGAGTGAGAGAGAGAGGGGCGAGCTCGGATGTGGGAGGGAGAGTTCCATGGGGGTGGTTGTCCAATTTAAAGAGGAGGAGAGGGAGAGAGAGGAAAGGGCGCCGGGGTCTTCAAGGCTGTTGATGGCATTCATGGAGGAGAGGGGGTAATGGGGGAAACGGCGGCATTGAACTCCAATAACGCAGGGGAAACGGATGCCGCGGGGTCTCTTGGTGTCGCGGCGTTGGGCGGCTTCTGGTCCGGCTAGGGCTAGGCGCGCTCGGTCAGGGTCGCACGGCAAGGCGCGTGCGGCGGCTCTGATGGGAAGGACGTCGGGCGCCTGGGCTGCTTGGGTGCGCGGGCCTGGTACGGCGTCCTGGGCATCGGGCGCACGGTGCGAGGCTTAGGGAAGAGCTTCTGACGGCGTGGTCGGGTCTGCGTCCGGGCACGGTCGTGTGGCTGCCGATCGAGTGTCGCGCCTGGGCGTGGTGCGCAGGGGCTTCGGTCGGATCCTGGCGGCGTGGGGTGAGAGCAGAGGGAAGAGAGGAGAGAGGCAGAGAGCAAGTGGCGGTGGCTGCAGGGAGCAAGGGGCGGCGGCTAGGTCAAGGGGGCGCGTGGCTCCACTACATGGGCCTAATGGGCCAAGTGTTAGGTTAGGGTTTAGTTAGTTTTTCTTTTTTTCTATTTCCTTTTATAAATTCGAAAACATATTTTAAATAACCCTAAAATTCATAATAATCAAACCATAATTATTTTTAAATAAAATATTTATTTTTGGACTAATTATTATATTATTTATTTGGATTTTTAGTTAAGAAGAAATGCTATTAAATATTCAAAAATCAATTATGAGAAATAAAAAATTATTTCAAATGCAAATAAATAACAAACACTTAAAAGAAAATTAATTACCATAAATACCATTAATAACTAAATGCATTAGAGCCCAGACGCCAATAGTGCCAAATGAGATCGTCATTGATGCCGTGATCAAGGGACTGTAGCACCCTAAATCCTAACTGGTGATTTAAGGAAATCCTTTAAGAGAATAATAATAATAATAATAATAATAATCGAACTAAAGTACCTTGGAGGAATAAATGAACTTTAGAACTAACCGCTTTCTAAAGTGCAGGGTCATACTAAAATAATGTGAGTTAAAACACATCTTAATAAAGAGTTGACGTTGGGAAAATGTTTTCTATCAAAAGATAGGAATATGACCTTTGGGATATACTTTTAAATGGACTACACACCCAAGATAATATTTTATGGAAATAAATGTGGAGCGTATATTTTATTACCTAAATAAAAAAATAATAAATAAATAAAGTAACTAAATCAATAAATTAGTGCACATCATGCTAGAGTTTTATTTGTGCATTTAAAACTAAAAGTTTGAAGTTCAAACTTGTGTTTGATTTGAAAATGAAATAGAAAAATATAGAAATCAGAAAATGAAAAAAGAAAACAATTGGGCAAACCTATACTTGGGCATATTCCATCTCGGCCCATCCTTGGTTCCACCTATGCGACCCACACGGATCCTCTTCTCCTTTTTTTTCCTGGTCGCCTACTCATGGGGGTCACTGGTCGGTCTCTCGCCTGGCGCGCCGGGGAGGGTTTTTGGGTCACTGTCATATGGGGCCGATACGTTAGAATCGCCCCCAACCCCACGTGAACGCAAACAGAATCGATTGGCTCCCTCATGTCGCGTGTGTGATTCGGAGATCGTTGGGATTCGCCCCAGGGTTGTTAGGATTTCATGGGCCCAGGTGATTGCCTCCCATGGATATATAAGTGTTACCCTAGTCGTGGATCGTTCATCTATGCCCCTGCCGAGTAGAGTACGAAGAGCGCGCCCGTGAGGGAGAAAGGGAGCCGCTATCGTTGTGGGTCGGTCCTCGTCGCCATTGGTCCGGGACAAGTGGTCTGTGAGGATCAGCATCGGCCGTAGAACGTCTTCAAGGGCTCGGCCAAGTGAGGGATCAAGTGGGCGATTAGTAATTCATCAGCGGACTCTGACCCTCGTGGTCGAGCCACCGCGTGGCGAGGGCAAGCTTCCTCGGGGTCTAACCACCGGTATGGTACCCGTCCCTATCCTTGGTATTCACTCGGATTTGCGTAGCACTAGCGGGGATTAAGGATGAGGCACTAGAACCCTGGATCACTGCGCGGCGGCAAACCTCCATCGCGGGGAGCAGGGCGGCGTCGCTCTGCTCGACCGAAATGAGGAAGACGCCCCTCAGCCGTCGATCACTAGATGGGCGACTGAGATTAGGGATAAGAAAAACGATTCGCCCCAATTGCTTATGATTATCGGATCCATAACGGATGAGGGAGATTATATCATGGCGTGGATGGTTCTGGGCCGTTGATCCATCGATGTGCGCCCAGGAATAAATGAGTAGATACCCCCCTCGCCTAGCCGTCAGCATCAGATCGGGCGGCTGTGGTTTGCCCATACCCCTTCGCTGTGGCTATCTTACATAAGAGCCCCTAGGTTTAATGGGAATCAACCCACCATCCACCCCCTGTACAAAGTAATTTCATTTGGGCCCTAGCATTTACGCAGCGACCCCTAGGAAACTTCAGAATTGTGTCCACAAGTCCAGAGCCATTAGAATTAATCAAAAATTAATAAAGAAAAGGATTTTTAGTGTAAAAATAATTCTAGAAACTTGTTTAATTCATAGTTAATTCATTTTAACTCCAAATTTATCCATTCCAGTTGCAGTAAATCGAAAATAATATTGTTTATCCTCTGGTAACTTTATTCTACTATGAAACCTAAATTAAAATTATGTACTTAATTTTCTTTGTACCCGACTCCTAAAATCTTTAGAAAACCATATATTTTCAACCGTAACTCCGAATTTAGTGATTCTCGAACCCAAGATCTCATAGCATCGCGTAGGATATTACTATGCAGTTTGTGCTTATGTTTGATGTGATGTTAATTTTGCCTATACCATGTTTGTTTGTATTGCTACGATTAGTAGCGAGGTTACGAATCTTGAAGACCAAGTTGGTACCTGGAATCTCGAGTCTCAGGCAAGTTGTGCCCTTGATCACTCTTTTTTACCTAATAATGTTCGCTATTAATCACTGTGACATGCTCAGGTTAATTTGATGGGACCTAATAGGTTTCCCTAGCATTGTTTATCCCTCACCTTGCAAACAGATGAACTATTGGGTAGATTTGCTATTGCTCTACCTAGTTTTGGGAAACTAATGTTTCATTATGGTCATGTTCCAATTATGTTGTTGTTTAATTATTGTTTATGATAAGATCATATTGTTGATTGGAACATGGAGAACCACCCGGGAAAACAGTGCTACAACAAGGGTGGTATGGGATGCCCTTGGCTGACTAATTAGGAAAGCTAGTGGAGGACTACCTTACCCGAAAGGGCAAGGGCAGTAGGGGAGTGGTCGGTGTAGGGAAGTTCTCGGGCTAATTTTGCTACGATGGCGGTCAGACGGGAGATCCCTGCATTGCGCTTCCTAGAAACTATAGCGGGTTTTCTGAAGCTAGTGGAACTTTGTAAAGTCCTTATAGCGATACCCTGCCTCGCTTCCATGGTAGAGGTGTATGGGGTCTAATCAACTCCGTGACAAATGGGTAACACGACTTGTGGGTAAATATGTGCAACCTCTGCAGAGTGTAAAACTAGTATATCAGTCGTGCTCATGGTCGTGAGCAGCTCAGACCCTCACATGATTAATTTATGGAACTAAACATAATTTGTCATATGCATAGCATTGTGGGTGTTGATATTAATTTGATCTCTTACTTATTTGGGTTGGTGTCTACTTACACTTTAATTGATAATAAAATTTTGACCAACTTTAAAAGCAATGCTTAGATTTAACCACCTCTTTTGGTAAGCCTTACACTACACATGAGCTCCCACCTTTGGTGAGTTCATGCACATTATTCCCCACAACTTGTTGAGTAATGAAAGTATGTGAGCTCACTCTTGTTGTACTCGCATCCCCATAGGTCAAGAATAGGTACCGTAGGATGAGGCACATGAAGGATGTGGTGATGAGTTTGTGAGAGGTCTAGGCCTGTTGGGGACTTGTTCTCAAATGCTAAGAGTTAAGAACAAGGCAACATAAAAAGTGTTAAACACTAAGGTCCTTCGTCCTTCGAAACATTATGCCCCTTCGGGAAATAATGATTTTAGGACGAAGGTTATAAGAGACATACCTTCGTAAATATAATAAGTAATGCCGAAGGATTCATATAAAGCGTGAAATATAAACATCAACATAGAATCATTTCTATTTTATTAACATGGAGAAATAGAAATGATTTCAAATTACAAATATACCTTCGGTCCTGTGAGAAGGTAAAAAGTACAAGCGTGACGCAAAAGCCAATGCCAAGTCAGCGTGAACAGTACGGGAGTACTGTTCATCTATTTATAGGCGCGGGACGCAGCCCACGTAAAATTACATCCATGTCCATTACATTTGTTAATGGCTTATGGAAATTTGTCAAGGCCCACGCAGTCTTTTCATCTTTAAGTCGGTTCCCCCCTCTGCTGTCGCGACGAAGCTTCCCTGCGCACAGCTTCGGCTGCGCTCGTCCTTCGTCTGGTTCAGGCTTCGTCCTGGCCGTGCTTCGTATTCATAGTTCTGAGTCCAAAAATACTTGTTCACATAATCCACTTGGAAAACATTGTCAAATCATGTTTTTGAGGACCTTCGGAGGACGAAGGCCCCCAACAGTAGCCCCTCGCAATATTAATTTGTTAATAATAAATTCAGATTGCGATATGGACGAAGGCCTTGAGCCGAAGGTCCGAAAAAACACCTTCCCTTTGCTAGAATAGCAACATTCACTGACAAGCGGGGTCTTTCAACTTTCAACGCCCCGGGCGTATAAATAAGATCATACCGCCAACTCATTTGGTACGCACACTTGCCATCTGCTTCGACCCACTAAAATTTTTAGCTCTTGTGCACTAAGATTTGCTGGTCTTTTTGATTTTGGAGCTTCGGCCTCGGGAACAATTTTTTAGCGTTTCCGAAGATGTCTGAAGGCAAGAAGATCCCTGCTGAGACGAAGCTGAGTCTCGAGGAGGAGAAGAATCTGGGGTTCCTGATAGCGATGGCAGAGACCAATACAGAGAAAATCACCAAGGAGATTCTCGAAGGTTTGTCCGAAGATACTGGTGACAGCGACAGCTATGATGTAGAGAGTGGTGGGGAAGAGGCCGAAGATCGTCCATGGCGGCCAAGTCACACGGTTTTCGGGAAAACCACTATCAAGCAGAGCCATATTGATAATATGAGGGGGCGGTATTTTCGAGATATATCTATTGTGAGGGCTGACGCTGGAGAAAAAACTTCTCCCACTCCCGAAGAAGATGAAGTTGTAATCTTCCGAAGCTTTCTCAAGGCTGGGCTTCGATTTCCCCTGAGCAACTTTGTTGTTGAGGTACTGAAAACATTTCAAGTCTACCTTCATCAACTTACTCCCGAAGCTATCATAAGGATGGGGATATTTGTCTGGGCTGCAAGAAGCCAAGGTTTAGAACCAAATGCTAAGAGTTTTTGCAACATTCATGAATTATTATACGAGACAAAGCCCTGGGGAAAAGAACAATATCACAACAATTTTGGGTGTTACAGCTTCGGTGCCCGCTCCGGGTCAAGCTGCCCTGTGCCGACCTTTCGGAAGAGGTGGCCCGGAGCCTGGATGACAGAGTGGTTTTATGTGAAGAATGACTTAACAGCGCAAGAAAATGTTAAAAGTATTATTATGTGCCCCATCTGGCAACGCTTCGGACTACGAAGGCCGAAGGTTGAAATGGACGAAGCAGCCGAGGAGTGCCAAAGAGCCTTCGGCGTAGTCTGCTCCTTCATTGGAACAAGGGACTTGGTCCAAGAGCACATTGCCTTCAGGATATGGCCACTTGCAGAAAAGTGGGAAATGCCGAAGAAAACCATTAAAGAGTCCGACGAAGGCGGACTAGTTAGACTAAAATACACATTCAAGTATGCAGATAAATTTGTTGAACCTGATGATGACTGGTTGAAAAGTATTGAGACATTAAGTGACGAACTGCTTGGCACATATTCGAAGGCTGAGAACACTGCATTATCAGCAGCCTTCGGAGGCCGAAAGAAGAAGAGGCTCAACCGTGTGTTTGACGCGGTCGGGTTCATCTACCCTGACTATCATTATCCGGTATTGGGTCGCAAAAGGAAAAATGCTTCTCCTGCAACAGAGGCTACCACAAGTGCCACTAGTGAACCAGCACCTCAAAGAAAAAAGATGAAGGTGCTCACCCATCGGACACGTTTTATTGAGCCGGCCACAGTGCCCGAATTTATTGGTGAAATTTCTTTGGCATCTGAAGCTACCGAACCAGCTTCAGTTCCGAAGATAGAAGAAAAGATTGAAGCGCCTTCAGCGGAAGAATCAGAGAAACCGAAGGTTGACGAGCCAAAAATGTCTGAAATCTTAAGTCCTTCGGTAATGTCGAAGCAATAAAAAACCAAAAGGGGCCATTGGTGACCCCAAAAAGGAAAAGAATGGTAAACGTACTAGATGTCTTGGAGACAATTAAATCTTCAAGCACAACTCCAAAAAAGAGTGTTGATGTTGCTGAAGCTTCTATTGAAGCTTCGACGCAACAAGCTGAAGCTGAAGCTGGGCCTTCAGAGCCCTACAAGGAGCAACCTTTGGAAGCCGAAGCAATAAAAATATCAGAACCAGTTTTAGTTGAAGAAATTGACACTGCCATCCCCGAAGCTCCTGCCAGCACATGCGATTACATTATTCGACACGCTTCGGGGAAAAAACTATCTGCAGAAGAAACTTATGAAGCCAACCATTATGCGAAAGAGCTAAAATATTCGAAGGGGGCAGTAATATTCAATGGGACAAATGAAGATGACTTCCTATACTGCCTACCTGATAATAAAGAACTATCTGTCTGCCGAGAGATGGCCAGGAGTATAGGCTTCCCGAAGCTCGAAGCTGGATTAAGCGCCATGACGAAAGAGGATCTCGCAGACAGTCTTGCATACAATAGCCTAAAGGTTTGGGAATTAAGCGTTTGAAAAAACTTTTTTAATACGTAATTCATTCCTACATTCTTATATGGATTCTTTTTCGTACAGGGCTTAATTCTAAGCAACGCATTAAGAGCCCAAAAAAGCGCCGAAGATGAAAGCTATGAGATTGCGTTCAACAATTTGCGCTCCGAAGTTATCAAACTGAGAAACGAAGCTCTGGAAAAGGATGAAATTCTGCTTACGCTGGTAGACAAAGTAAAGAAGGACGAAGCTGCTTCAAAAACCCAGGCCGAAGCCCAAAAGCGTGAAATTAAAGATCTTCAGAAACAGCTGGCTAGAGCTAGAGAGGAGCGCGTGCTTGAGGAAACAAAACGAGAACTCAGTGATCATATGGTCAACAAATTGGAGTTAAGAGTTAAAGAGCTTCGTGCATCTCAGAGGAAATGTTATGTTAAATCTATAGAATGCGTGAATAAAATTAAAACCAGCTTCGCCAGCGTCGGCGCCTTTTCCAGCGAAGAGAATTTCTCCCGAGGCAATCCCGAAGGTCCACTGGAATGGATTAGCCACGAAGCAGAGGCCTTCGAGGAGATCCTGAACAATCGTGGCGACATCTGCGCTTTTTCGGGCGCCAGAGGAATTGCTTCTGTCTTAGAGAAGAAAGGTTGCGGGCATGTAAAATTTTTAGCTCAGTCCGAAGCTGCCTTATCTTCCGAAGACATGAAGGACCCCTCGGCCGAAGCAAGCGTGGTTGGTGGCAAATTTTTTACTGATATCTGGAACGACGGCGGCCGAGGAATGGCGCAAGAAATCATCCAAAGGAGCGAAAAAGGCATCCATGATGCTAGGAAAGTGGCAGAAGCTGCCGAAAGAAGTACAGAGCCCGAAAGGCAATTAGGTATTAATTAGTTGCTCTTATTGCGTTGTAATTTTCATTTTAAACTTTGCTCGCGATTTGTAATAATAATGAAGAAATGTTCTCTTGCCTCAGAAGCTGCTGGATCGACTGTCGATCCCCACACAAAAGGGGATGACGAAATTAAACAAATGGCCGAAGCTATCATGGACAAAGTTGTTGATCAACTTCTAAATGAAGCCGCCGAAGCAGTTTTAAGAGAAGACTAGATGCTATTAGAAAAAACATTTAAATTGTAATCTATGTAACATTTTGCACATTTGAATGTAATGTACAAGTTTCTTTTCATTATTCAATTCTTTACGATGCATGAAACTCTACATACATACCATTTTTGAGCCTTCGGCGAAAAAACACCTTCCCTTCTTTTCATGCTTCGTGAAGAAAATATTCTCCGTTACAACTGTTCTGATAAGACACATCCATGCTTCGTGAAAGCATTCTCCGAAGCTAAACAATTTTGATATTGCTCTGATGAAGCTCATCCATGCTTCGTGAAAACAGCCTCCGAAGCTATTTTCCGAAGATTATCATTATATTCCCTCGTGACTTTGCACAATTTGCACTTTCTCAAATCATTCTTTCGAAGGTTAATACTGTGTGCCCTTCTTTTGCCGTATGCAACATGATGTATGATGCTTATGCTATGCGAAATGATGTGATGATGTTATGTTATGCAAATGACGTCTGTTCCGAAGATACACACAAAATACATTCGTAAGCTCTGCATTCCCTTAGGAACGTCTTTGGAGCTTCTTCGCCTTTTACTCAGACGGTATAAGCTCTGCATTCCCTTAGGAACGTCTTTGGAGCTTCTTCGCCTTTTACTTAGGCGGTATAAGCTCTGCATTCCCTTAGGAACGTCTTTGGAGCTTCTTCGCCTTTTACTTAGGTGGTATCAGCGTTGACTTTTCGCTGTATGCTCTGCATTCCTTTAGGAACGACTTTTGAGCAGAAAACTTACACTGCGCTCCCTTTGGAACGGCTTTTTGTGACTTTATGAACTTACTCTGCGTTCCTTAGAACGACTTTCTGTTACTCCGAAGGATTTTTAATACTTCGAAGGTCCTCCTTGTTAACACAAAAACTTCATCAACTTAAGCCTGTGGAGAAAATAGATTTTCCTCATGGGAAACAGCGAAATTATTACATGGAAACTATCAATGTTTTTTGCTACAGAGAATAGAACTGAATGGAAAAGACTGCTATCAAAGGTAGGATATGTGTCAATAAATGTGCTTCGACTCTGGCACAGTGCTGTTGACTGTGCGAGCTACGGATTGCTCTCTAAGATCCCTTTGGTGCAGAACATATTGGCTCCCTTCTGGCTGCTGGCCTTGTTGCAGCGGAGGTGGAGGCGGGGGCTGTTGCCATGAAGCTTGAGGTTGACTTGCCGAAGCTACGAAGGCTGCAGGGTGGTTGCCCACGTACTCCGGGATGTAAGGCTGATGGTACGAAGCGGTATGCATGACCTGCTTCGGCTGTCCCTGTTGCGCTGCAGCTTCTGCTAGCTCCTTTTGTTTCTGGATGGTAACATGGCACATCCTGGTGGTATGGCCCTTGTTCTCACCGCAGAATAAACAAAATGTCCTCCTTGGTTGATCCCCAACTCTCCCGCTGAAGCCCCTGGCGCCTCTGCCTCTTGGAGCTGGTGGCCGAAAGAAAGTTTGCTGCTGCCCCGAAGCCTGTGAGGAGCACTGCGGCCTGTTCTGTTGACTCCCCTTATCATCATTTTGAGCGTTGTGGATGGACCTGACATGCCTCGGATAGAATCGTCCCCCGAAGCCCCTAGTCATCTCAGAAAATCTGAAGGCCTCCTCCCTTCTTTGGCGAAAGTCGTTATCTGCACGAATGTACTCGTCCATCTTCTGGAGTAGCTTCTCCAGAGTCTGAGGAGGCTTCCTAGCAAAATATTGGGCTGCAGGTCCAGGACGAAGCCCCTTGATCATAGCTTCGATAACAATTTCATTGGGCACCGTTGGTGCCTGTGCCCTCAAACGCAAGAACCTTCTGACATATGCCTGAAGGTATTCTTCATGATCCTGAGTGCACTGAAACAAAGCTTGTGCAGTGACCGGCTTCGTCTGAAATCCTTGAAAGCTGGTTAACAACATATCCTTCAGCTTCTGCCATGAGGTGATTGTCCCTGGTCGAAGGGAGGAATACCATGTCTGAGCAACATTCCTGACGGCCATGACGAAAGACTTCGCCATGACTGCAGCATTGCCCCCATACGAAGACACTGTTGCTTCGTAGCTCATCAGGAACTGCTTCGGGTCTGAGTGGCCGTCGAACATGGGAAGCTGAGGTGGCTTATAGGATGGAGGCCAAGGTGTAGCCTGCAGCTCAGCGGACAAAGGAGAAGCATCATCGAAAACAAAATTTCCCTGATGGAAATTGTCATACCAGTCATCTTCGTTGACGAAGCCCTCCTGATGGAGGTCTTTCTGCTGAGGCCTTCTGTTTTGCTCATCATGGGTGAGGTGGCGGACTTTCTCAGAGGCTTCGTCTATCTGCCGTTGCAACTCAGCTAGCCGGGCCATCTTCTCCTTCTTCCTTTGCACCTGTTGATGTAGGATCTCCATATCCCTGATTTCTTGGTCTAGCTCTTCCTCCTGAAGCGTCGGGCTGACAGCCTTTCTCTTCTGGCTTCGGGCCTCCCGAAGAGAGACGGTCTCCTGGTTATGGTCCAACGGTTGCAGTGCTGAAGCCCCAGTCGCTGAAGCTTTCTTCGGCGCCATAGCGAAGGTCTATAGCTTCCGAAGGTGTTCAAAAAAGCTCGAAGTGGAAGTGAGTTCACCGGAGGTGGGCGCCAATGTTGGGGACTTGTTCTCAAATGCTAAGAGTTAAGAACAAGGCAACATAAAAAGTGTTAAACACTAAGGTCCTTCGTCCTTCGAAACATTATGCCCCTTCGGGAAATAATGATTTTAGGACGAAGGTTATAAGAGACATACCTTCGTAAATATAATAAGTAATGCCGAAGGATTCATATAAAGCGTGAAATATAAACATCAACATAGAATCATTTCTATTTTATTAACATGGAGAAATAGAAATGATTTCAAATTACAAATATACCTTCGGTCCTGTGAGAAGGTAAAAAGTACAAGCGTGACGCAAAAGCCAATGCCAAGTCAGCGTGAACAGTACGGGAGTACTGTTCATCTATTTATAGGCGCGGGACGCAGCCCACGTAAAATTACATCCATGTCCATTACATTTGTTAATGGCTTATGGAAATTTGTCAAGGCCCACGCAGTCTTTTCATCTTTAAGTCGGTTCCCCCCTCTGCTGTCGCGACGAAGCTTCCCTGCGCACAGCTTCGGCTGCGCTCGTCCTTCGTCTGGTTCAGGCTTCGTCCTGGCCGTGCTTCGTATTCATAGTTCTGAGTCCAAAAATACCTGTTCACATAATCCACTTGGAAAACATTGTCAAATCATGTTTTTGAGGACCTTCGGAGGACGAAGGCCCCCAACAAGGCCGTTGTCTCCCAGTCAACTATGGGTTGCTGGATCGTTGTCTTCATATGATGTAATTATTTAACTATTTTGTACAACACTCCGTTATATATAAATGATGTAACATTCATTTCTGTACCATGAGTCATCATATGTGTGAGACTTGGTCCCAACACACTTGGTGATTATGTTCACGCCCGGGTTTTGGTGCCCCTAGAACCCGGGTGTGATAGGGACTTTGTCCATGACCAACGACATAATATTTCACCAGAAAGCCGCCCAAACCCTGGAGAAACTACTCCAAAAGATGGATGAATACATCAGAGCCGACAATGATTTCCGACAAATAAGGGAGGAGCCTACAAATATTCTGAGATGACTAGGGGATTTGGAGGAAGGCTTCATCCAAGGCATGTTAGGACAATACAAAATCCCAGTCAAAGTGAGTATAGGAACAATCATAACCAAGGGCACCAGCACAGTTCCCAGTCAACAGGGGCCCAACAAAGCTCCTTAAGACCGCCAGCCCCAAGAGGCAGAGGAGGACGTAGCTTCGGAGGGAGATTCAAATCTCAACCAAGAAGATTGTTTTGCTTATTCTGCGAAGAGGACAAGGGGCACACAACAAGAACCAGCCAAGTTACGATACAAAAACAGAAGGAGATAGCTGAGGCCGAAGCACGTCAGAACCAACCGAAGCAAGTTCTACATACTGCTTTGTGTTACTCCCCATACATCCCAGAGTATGTGGGCAACCAACAACCATTCTTACAACCTACAGTTTCGGTGGCTTCGATAAGTCACTCTCTATCTGCATGGGCCTTACCAAAACCACATGCAGTGGCTCCAACTTCATCCCATAATCAGCAGCTCAGGGGCAGTGCCAAGTTCAGCAGTAGTGTGACACAAGATAGGAGTCCGAAGCTCAGACAGTTAACAGTATTGTTCCAAAGTCTAGGCATATTTACTGAAGCAATAGAGGGGCTAGACCAAGAAATTGATACACACCTTTTGTAATTTTCATTTCTTTTACCTTATATTCTTGTCTCAGAAACAATTTGAGAAGGTGCAGCCTTCGACACATTGTAATAAACATGTGGTTACACCATCGAGTGTAACAACAAAGGTGAATAAGCTTCAAAGTCGTTCCTAAGGGGATGCAGAGCTAAAATACCACCTAAGTAAAGGTGCAGAAGCTCCAAAATCGTTCCTAAGGGGATGCAGAGCTAAAATACCACCTAAGTAAAGGTGAAGAAGCTCCAAAGTCGTTCCTAAGGGGATGCAGAGCTAAGCTCCAAAGTCATTCCTATGGGGATGCAGAGCTAAAATACCACCTAGTAAAGGTGAAGAGACTCCAAAGTAATTCCTAAGGGATGTAGAGTCTTATTATGAAATGTTTTCTATCATCATTTTTGCTTAAACATCTTTTGCATCATATCATCGCATCATCCTGCATCATAGGATCATGCATTATTTCGCATCATTGAAAGGGAAATTGGGTTAACCATTTCCTATAATTAATTTTGGTGGTTGATGATCAACACAAACACATGGACTAACTAGTTTGTCTAGAATTCATGTATTACAGGTGCATAAGGTTCAACACAAACCAAGAAAGAAATCAAGTTAGGGACACAATTAAAAATGGAGCAAAGACTTAGAGTGTGCTGAGAAATGGCGCACCGGACTATCCGGTGTGCCACTGGACAGTGTCCGGTGCCCCAGGGCCGTACAACTCTGAACCAGCCACTCTCGGGAATTCCAGGGCGCGCTCCACTATAATTCATCGGACTGTCCGGTGTGCCACCGGACTATCCGGTGAACCAGCCGAGCAATGGCTCCCTACGCCAATGGTCACCTGCCACGATGAACAGTGCAAGTCAGAAGTCAGAGCGCAAAAGTCAGAGGGCACCAGACTGTCCGGTGTGGCACCGGACTGTCTGGTGCAGCAAGACAACAAAGGCTCCAACGGTCGACCAGCTCCGAACCCTAACGGTTGCACTGACGTGGCGCGCACGGGACAGTGCACAGTGGTTGTCCGGTGGCGCACCGGACTGTCCAGTGCGCCCATCGCCAGCAGAATTCAGCCAACAGTTAGAAGTGGTTGGGAGGCTATAAATACCTCCAACCACCTCATTCACTTCCATCCAAGCATTTCTGAGTTCTCATTCATTGCAAGAGCAAAGTCCAACACTCCAAGACACAATCAAAGCAATCAATCCACTCAAAGCCCCAAAATCAACTCTAGTGCATTAGGGCTTGTGAGAGGATCACTTGTGTTCTTTGTTGCTCTTGTCTCTTGGTTTGGCCTTTTTCTTTTCCCTTCTTATTCTCAAGGGACTTGTAATCGAAGCAAGAGACACCTAAGTGTGTGGTGGTCCTTGCGGGGTCTAAGTGACCCAAGAGATTAAGGAAAAGGCTCACTCGGTCTAAGTGACCGTTTGAGAGAGGGAAAGGGTTGAAATAGACCCGGTCTTTGTGACCTCCTCAATGGGGACTAGGTTCTTTGGAACCGAACCTCGGTAAAACAAATCATCGTGTTCACTCGCTTTGATTCTTGTTTTGATTTGTTTTCCCCTCTCTGACGTTTCCTAGCTAGTGTGAATTTGAGTTGGCTCACACACGTCATCCGCAATCCTTGAGCAACTCCTAGCAAGAGAGATATTCTTTTGGACTTGAATTTAATTCTAACGTTAACCCCCGACCTTAGTGTGTGTTTAAGTTTGTAAATTTTAGGTTTCGCCTATTCACCCCCCACTCTAGGCAACTTTCAATTGGTATCGGAGCCAGTGCTTCATTAAGAGTCTAACCAACTTGAAGTGATGTCTGAAGATCACGCTAAGAGGGAGATCATGACCGGCGAAAAGGTTGTAAGCTCGGGGAGGACTCTCTCAAGGGAGTCTGGCAACAAGCATAAGGAGGAATCCTCTTCCTCCATCAAGTCATATCGGACAGGTGACAAGAAGAAGAAGATGAATAAGGTGGTCTACTACGAGACCGACTCTTCGTCACCCTCCACATCAAGCTCCGAGTCGTCCACTACTTCTAAGCGCCATGAGCGCAAGAAGTATAGTAAGATGCCCCTACGCTACCCTCGTATTTCAATGCGTGCTCCATTACTTTCTGTACCCTTAGGCAAACCACCATATTTTGATGGTGAAGATTATTGTATGTGGAGTGATAAAATGAGGCACCATCTAACCTCACTCCACGAAAGCATCTGGGATATTGTTGAGGTTGGAGCGCAGGTACCAAAGGTGGGGGACAAGGAATATGACTCAGACGAGGCCGCCCAAATTAGGCACTTTAACTCCTTTTAGGGGCCTTCGTCTTCCGAAGGTCCTCAAAAACATGATTTAACAATGTTTCTGGAGTGTAATACATGAACAGGTACCTTCGGACTCGCATTAGAACCACAGTGTAAAGAGGCACAAAGAATACGAAGGTTGATGCAGAGCCGAAGCTATGCGCAAAGGAGCTTCGGCATGGTAGCAGAAAAGGGAACCGACTTAAAAGGGAAAAGGCTATTTAGACCTCGATGGATCACTATAGAGTCATTAGCAAATGTAAAGGGCATGGGTGTAATTTTACATGGGCTGCGTCGCATGCCTATAAATAGATGAACAGTGCTCTCGTACTGTTCACGCTAACTTGGCATTTGCTTTTGCGTCACGCTCGTACCTTTACCTTCTTTCAAGCCAAAGGTACATTTGTAACTTGATATCATTTCTATTTTTCCATGATAATAAAATAGAAATGAGCTGACAATGATACATAATTGTTCATGTTATCCTTTACATTTCATATGATTCTCTTTTCATTATTGTATGCTGCAGTGATGAAGGTATGTCCTTCATGACCTTCGTCCGAAGATCATTATATCCTAAGAGAAATAATGTCTCAAAGGACGAAGGGCATTAACATTTAACATTTTTTGTGTTGCCTTGTTCTTAACTCATAGCATTTGAGAACAAATCCCCAACATTGGCGCCCACCTCCGGTGAATCCTTTTCGACCACCTTCGGCAAGCACTAACCTTCGTCATGCCACCGAAGAAAGCTTTAGCAACAGGGGCTGCCGCTCTACAGCCACTGGACCCAAACTAGGAGACCCTTTCTCTTCGAGAGGCCTGAAGCCAGAAGAGGAAGGCCACTAGTCCAACACTTCAGGAAGAGGAGTTGGACCAAGAAATCAGAAATATGGAGATGCTTCATCAACAAGTACAAAGGAAGAAGGAGAAGATGGCTCGACTAGCCGATCTTCAAAGGCAGATTGACGAAGCCACTGAAGAAGTACGCCATCTTGCCCAAGACGAACAAGAGCGAAGGCCCCAACATAGGGAGCTTCATCAAGAAGGCTTCTTCAACAAAGATGGATGGTATGATGATTTTAATCATGATACCTTTACTTTTGACAATGTTTCTCCCTTGTCAGCAGAACTGCAGGCTATCCCATGGCCTCCATCATACAAGCCACCTCAGCTCCCCATGTATGATGGACATTCAGATCCGAAGCAGTTTTTGATGAGTTATGAAGCAACTATATCTTCATACGGAGGCAATGCAGCTGTCATGGCCAAGTCCTTCATCATGGCAGTTAAGAATGTGGCCCAAACATGGTATTCTTCTCTTCGGCCAGGAACTATTACTTCATGGCAGAAGCTCAAGGATATGCTGGTAACAAGTTTCTAGGGCTTTCAGACGAAGCCAGTCATAGCTCAGGCTTTGTTTCAATGCACGCAAGACCATGAGGAGTATCTCCAAGCATACGTCCGAAGGTTCTTGCGTCTGAGAACACAAGCGCCTACAGTGCCCAATGAAATTGTCATTGAGGCCATGATCAAGGGGCTTCGTCCAGGACCTACTGCCCAGTATTTTGCTAGAAAGCCTCCACAGACTTTGGAGAAGCTGCTTCAAAAGATGGATGAATACATTCGCGCTGACAATGACTTTCGTCAAAGAAGGGAGGAAGCCTACAGGTTCTCTGAGATGATCAGGGGCTTCGGAGGGAGAACCACCCAAGGCATGTCAAGTCAATCCACTCCACCCAGAGTGACGACAGAGGAAGTCAACAACAGAGGCCACAATATTCCTCGCAAGCTTCGGGGCAGCAACAAAGCTATTTTCGGCCGCCAGCTCCAAGAGGCAGAGGCGCCAGGGGCTTTGGAGGAAGGTTTGGGGATCAATCTAGAAAAATTTATTGCTTATTCTGTGGTGAGGACAAGGGCCATACTACAAGGATGTGCCATGTCACCATTCAGAAACAGAAGGAAATAGCAGAAGTCGTAGCTCAGCAGAACCAGCCGAAGCAAGTCATGCATACTGCTTCGTATCACTCACCCTACATACCAGAGTATGTGGGTAACCATCCTGCAGCGTCTGTTGCTTCGGCTAGTCAGCCACAGGCATCCTGGCCACAGCCTCCACCTCCGCCACCACTACAACCTGCATATTCACGAGGCCAGTAGCCAGAAGGGAGCCAACAAACCCATCAGCAGCGAGATTTCAGGGAGGAGTCCGAAGCTCGCATAGTCAACAGTACTGTGCCAGAATCGAAGCATATCTACTAAGAGATATCCTACCCCTGAAACAGTTTTTGCATTCATTTTCTTTTTTAATAAGGAACAATTATTGAAAACCTAGTTCTTTTGTCATTTTCAATTTCTTGTAATAGCTTCGTTCTTGCCATAAGTAAAACATATCTTCTCCACAGACTCACGAAGTCCAAAAAGTCGCTGAAGCACAAAAGTCGTTCCTAAGGGAACGCGGGGCTAAAAATCACATCACAAGTATCACCGAAACTACAAAAAGTCGTTCTAAGGAACGCAGCGTAAGTTTGCCGAAGCTACAAAAAGTCATTCTAAGGAACGCAGCGTAAGTTTGCCGAAGCTACAAAAAGTCGTTCCTAAGGGAGCGCTGTGTAAGTTTTCTGCTCAAAAGTCATTCCAAAGGGAATGCAGAGCCAAATACCGCCGAAATATAAGGCGAAGCGCGAAAAGTCAACGCGAATACCGCCGAAATAGAAGGCGAAGAAGTTCAAAAGACGTTCCTAAGGGAATGCAGAACTTACAGCGAAAAGTCAGCGCTGATACACCGAAAAATAAGTGGTGAAGCCGAAAAATAAATGGCAAAAAGAGATTGTGTATTCCACTATGGGGATGTGAGTGTGTGTCTTCAGCACAAAGTATCATTTTGCATAGCATAACATCATCACATCGTTTCGCATAACATAACATCATACATCATATTGCATCAATGGCACAAGAAGGGGATACAATGTTGACCTTCAGAAAATGCTTCGAAAAAGTGAAATTGTGCTAAGGCACAAAATAAGTTTTGAAGAAATACAACTTCATTAGCTCTGATGTGGAGGAAAAGATCTATTGTTGACAAAGCATTAATGTTTTGGCGACGCTTGGACGATTTTTTTACGAAGCACTCTAATGAGGAGGAAAAAATGTATTGTTGACGAAGCATTAATGTTTTTGCGACGATTGGAGGATTTTTCACGAAGCATAAAAGCTCTTCTTTACAAAGCATGAAAAGAAGGGAAGGTGTTTTTTCGCCGAAGGCTCAAAAACGGATGTACATAAAAGTTTCATGCATCGCAAAGAATTGAATTACAAAGCCATTTATATATTACATTCAAAACCCATGAGCACCAAATATTACAAGCATAGTCCAGCAAATGTTACATTAATATTCTAGCAATGTTTTTACAATAGCTATTCTTCTTCTTTCAAAACTTTATCTGCAGCTTTGGTTAGCAGTTGGGTAACGACTTCGTCCATAATAGTTTCGGTCATGCTAATAATTTCTGTTGATTCCTTCGCCTCTGGGTCAGCCAGTGAATCGAAGGGCTCTGGGGGAGGAGATAGTTCAGTTGCGGTAGAAAACGTAAGTCAGTTCGAAGTCACAAAAATAAACAATAAATTTAAAAGCTATTAAGTAATACCTATCCGCCTTTCGAGTTTCGCAACTTTTTCAGCTGCTTTCGTTGCTTCCCTAGCGTCATGAGTATCTTTTTCGCTCTTCTTTATTATTTCGTGGGCCATCCCTCGGCCGCATTTTCCCAGATGTCAATGAAAAATTTTCCGCCAATTAAGCTTGCTTCGGCCGAGGGGTCCTTCGTATCGTCAACAGAGAAAGCAGCTTCGGCTTGGGCCAAAAATTTAACATGTTCGCACCCTGCTTTCTCCAAAATAGCTGCAACTCCTCTCGCACCAGAAAAGGCACAGACGTCTCCGTGGTCACTCAAAATTTCCTCAAAGGCTTCGGCCTCGCTGCTGATCCATTCAATTGGGCCTTCGGGATCGCCCCGTATGAACTTATCTTCGCTTGAATATGCGACAACGTTGGCGAAGCTAGTTTTTATCTTTTGCACGCATTCCATAGATTTTTCAAAACATCTTTCTTTTGATGAGCGAAGTTCTGCAACTGTTTTTTCCCAATAATTTTTCCAGTAATCACTGGCATTTTGGTCAGCTTCGGCAATAGCGCATTTCAATTTGGCTTCGGCCAGATGTTTTTGAAGGTTTTCAATTTCATTCCTTTGGACTTCAGATTGAGCCTTGAAGTTAGCTTCATCCACTTTTACTTTATCCACCAATGTAAGTAAAATTTTGTCTTTTTCTAAAGCTTCGTTCCTTAGTTTGATAACCTCCGTTAGAAGGTTATTGAGAGCAACAGTGCAACTCTCATCTTCGACATTCTTTTGCGCCCTTAAGGCGTTGCTAAGTATCAAACCCTATATGAAAAGAATGAACGGGTTAATATAAGAACAAAAGAATAATTCAAAATTCATAAACTTCCAAATATACAAATTTTGTACCTTCAGACTGTTATATGTGAGGCTATCCGCAAGATCGTCCTTCGTCACGGCGCAGAGGCCAGCTTCAAGCTTCAGGAACCCCATACTTCTGGCCATCTCCCGCCAGACAGATAATTCTTTGTTGTCTGGGAGGCAGTATAAGAAGTCATCTTCGTCTGTGCCATTGAACACTAAGGCCCCTTTTGGGTACTTCAGTTCTCGGACATAGTGTTTAGCTTCAAAAATCTCTTCTTCAGATAATATTTTTCCTGAAGCGTGTCGTATAATATAATCAAGAGCTTCAGAAGGCGCTTCGAGAGTAGGAGTGGCAGCTTTTTCAGGCAGAATCTGTTCTACAGCTTCTTCTTCCGCTGCTTTTTCTCCGGTTTCCAAGGATTTCTCCTTGGCAGGCTTTGAAGGCCCAGCTTCGGCGTTGGCCTGGCTCAATATAGCTTCGGCTTCGGTCAGCTTTATCTCGGTTTCAATCTGTATTTTTGAAGCTTTAGCAATTTTTCCTAGAGTAGAGCTTGAAGTTTTTATCGTCTCCAGCACATCTAATACACTAGCCATCCTTTTTCTCTTGGGGTTGCTGCTAGATCTTTTTGTGTCTTCGGCGCCTCCACTCCTGCCGAAGGGCTTAGAACTTCTGATGTTTTCGTCCCTTCGGTTCTCAGTTCTTCAGTTTTGTCAGCCTTCGGCATTGCAGCCGGCTCTTCAATCCTCTACGTAGGGGCAGGTCCTTTGGCTTCAATAGCCAAAGAGGTCTCACCGCCAAATTCAAGCACTATGGCCGGTTCAATGTAGCGCGGTCGGTGAGTAAGAACCTTCACCTTTTTCCTCTTCGGCGCGGACTCGCTTGAAGCGGCTGAAGCAACATCCTTCCCAGAAGTTGCACCTTTTCTTTTCTACCCCCATGGTGGGTACCGATAGTCAAGGTACACAAACCAATAGCGTCAAAACCCTTTTTAGTCTTTTCTTTTTTTTCGGCTCCCGAAGGCCGCTGATAGTGCGTTATCTTCAGACTTGGAGTATGCTCCAAGTAGTTCATCACTAGTATTTTCAACACACTTCAGCCAGTCATCGTCTGGTTCGATAAATTGGTCTCTAAACCTGAAGGTATATTTCAATCGAACCAAACCACCTTCGCTAGGGTTAGTAATGGTTTCCTTTGGCATTGCCCAGATGTCTATCAGTGGCCATATCCTGTAGGCCACGTGCTCTTGGACTAAGTCCCTTGTCTCAATAAATGCACAGACTGTGCTGAAGGCCCTTTGGCATGCTTCGGCTTCCACATCAATCTCTACCTTCGGTTTTCGGAGCCCGAAGCGGGACCAGATTGGTCGCATGATGATTTCTTTAATATCTTCTCTTGCTTTTAAATCATTCTTCACGTAAAACCATTCTTCCATCCAGGCCCCGGGCCATCTCTTCCGAAAGGTTAGTACTGGGTAGCTTGAGCCAGAACGAGCAACGAAGCTGTAGCAACCAAAATTGTTATGGTACTATTCTTTACCCTAGGGTTTCGTTTCATAGCACAATTCATGCATACTGCAAAAGCATTTTGCACTTGGCTCCAGACCTTGACTTCTCATAGCCCAGACGAAGATGCCCATTCTGATAATTGCTTCGGGAGTGATCTGGTGAAGGAAAATCTGATATATCTTTAAAACCTCAACCACAAATCTGCTTAAGGGGAACCGAAGTCCAGCTTTGAAGAAGCTTCGGTAGATTACGACTTCATTTTCTTCAGGAATAGGAATAGTCCTGTCTCCGTTGTCAGCCCTCACAATAGCCATATCTCGAAAATACCTTCCTATCATATTATCAAGATGGCTCTGTTTGGTAGTTGATTTTCCGAAGACTGCATGACTTGGTCGCCAGGGCCGATCTTTAGAATCTTCGCCTCCAATTTCTGCATCATAGCTGTCGCTGTCATCAGTATCTTCAGATAAGCCTTCTAGAATTTCTTTCGTAATCTTTTCTGTGTTTGTTTTTGCAATTGACTCAATAAATCCAGCAGTCTTTTCCTCAAGGAGCTTCTCCTCCTCGCTCAGCTTCGTCTCAGCAGCAACTTTTTTGTCTTCAGACATCTTTTCTTCGGAAATGGTGAAAACATGTCCTTAAAGCCGAAGCTTAGAAAGTCTAAGAAACTAAGCAAGCGTTGGTAGGCAAGAGCTAAAAAGTTGAGCAAGCAAAGCATGCGGCAGATAGCGTACCAAATGTGCTCGGGGTGGGTTCTTATTTATACGCCCAGTGCGCTCCAGGTTGGAGGGCCCCGTCTATCATTAACTGTTGCTATTCTAGTAAAGGGAAGGTGTTTTTTGGACCTTCTGCTTAGGGCCTTCGTCCATATCGCAATCTGAATTCGTTATTCTAACAAATTAACCTTGCAAGGGGCTATTGTTGGGGGCCTTCGTCTTCCGAAGGTCCTCAAAAATATGATTTAACAATGTTTCTGGAGTGTAATACATGAACAGGTACCTTCGGACTCGGATTAGAACACCAGTGTAAAGAAGCACAAAGAATACGAAGGTTGACGCAGAGCCGAAGCTATGCGCAAAGGAGCTTCGGCATGGTAGCAGAAAAGGGAACCGACTTAAAAGGGAAAAGGCTATTTAGACCTCGATGGATCACTATAGAGTCATTAGCAAATGTAAAGGGCATGGGTGTAATTTTACATGGGCTGCGTCCCATGCCTATAAATAGATGAATAGTGCTCTCGTACTGTTCACGCTGACTTGGCATTTGCTTTTGCGTCACGCTCGTACCTTTACCTTCTTTCAAGCCAAAGGTACATTTGTAACTTGATATCATTTCTATTTTTCCATGATAATAAAATAGAAATGAGCTGATAATGATACATAATTGTTCATGTTATCCTTTACATTTCATATAATTCTCTTTTCATTATCGTATGTTGTAGTGATGAAGGTATGTCCTTCATGACCTTTGTCCGAAGATCATTATATCCTAAGGGAAATAATGTCTCAAAGGACGAAGGGCATTAACATTTAACATTTTTTGTGTTGCCTTGTTCTTAACTCATAGCATTTGAGAACAAGTCCCCAACAACTCCCAAGCAACTTCTATACTCCTCGCCTCTTTATGTCGAGAGGAGTATAATAAGGTGCAAGGGTTAAAGAGCGCCAAAGAAATTTGGGACGTCCTCAAAACCGCGCACGAAGGGGACGAGGTGACCAAGATCACCAAGCACGAAATGATCGAGGGAGAACTCGGTTGATTCATCCTCAACAAAGGGGAACAGCCGCAAGCCATGTGCAACTGGCTCAAGACAATGGTGAACCAAGTGCGCAACCTCGGGAGCACCAAATGGGATGACCATGAAATGGTCAAGGTTATTCTAAGATCCCTTGTTTTTTGTAATCCTACTCAAGTACAATTAATACGTGGGGATCCTAGATACAAGCTAATGTCTCCCGAGGAGGTTATTGGCAAGTTTGTGAGCTTTGAACTAATGATCAAAGACTCCAAACACATTGTCAACTTGGAGCAAGGCACCACCTCTACACCCGAGGTGCAACCCGTTGCATTCAAAGCAACGGAAGAAAAGAAGGAGGAGTCTACACCAAGTAGGCTTCCAATCGACGCCTCCAAGCTCGACAACGAGGAGATGGCGCTCATCATCAAGAGCTTCCGCCAAATCCTCGAACAAAGGAGGGGGAAAGACTACAAGTCCCGCTCTAAGAGGGTGTGTTACCGTTGTGGTAAGTCCGATCATTTCATAGCTAAATGTCCAATTTCTAGTGCAAGTGACAGGGACGAAGACAAGAAGGGGAAGAAGAAGGAGAAGAAGAGATGCTACAAGAAGAAGGGCGGCGATGCGCACGTGTGCCGGGAATGGGACTCCGACGAGAGCTCCATCGACTCTTCCTCCGACGAGGACGCTGCCAACATCGTCGTTAACAAAGGCCTCCTTCCCCAACGTCGACCACAAATGTCTCTTGGCAAAGGACGACAAGAAGAAGAAGGTACATTCTAGAAGTACCCCCAAATATACTACATCTAGTAATGAGGGTAGTTCTAGCGATAATGAAGATGATTTACTTTCTCTTTTTGCCAACCTTAACATGGACCAAAATAAAAAATTAAATGAATTAATAGAAATCATTAATGAGAAGGATGATCTCTTGGAAAGCCAAGAGGACTTCCTCGTTAAAGAGAACAAAAAATTTGTTAAATTGAAAAATGCTTATGCTCAGGAAATAGAGAAATGTGAAAATTTATCTAAGGAGCTTAGCATATGCCATGATTCAATTTCTAGTCTTAGAATTGAGAATGATAAATTAGTTTCTAAGATTGAAAAATTGAATGTTTGCAATGATTCTATTATATGTCTTAGAGATGAAAATGCTAGATTAAATTCTAAGATAGAAGAATTAAATATTTGCAAACCATCTAAATCTACTGTTGAGCTTGTTTCCATTTGTACTAAATGTAGAGATATGAATGTTGAAGCTATTGATGATCAACTAGCCATGATTAAACAACAAAATGATCACATAGCCAAATTAACTGCTATAATTGCTGAGCATGAGCTCGAAAATGAAAATTTTAAATTTGCTCGAAGCATGCTCTATAATGGGAGACGCCCTGGCATTAAGGATGGTATTGGGTTCCAACAAGGGAACCAATCCAATGTCAAGCTTAATGCCCCTAAGAGATTGTCTAACTTTGTGAAGGGCAAGGCTCCCATGGTTTAGGATAGTGAGGGTTACATTTTATATCCTCCTAACTATTCTGTGCACAAGATTAGGAAAATTCATGCTAGAAAACCTCACAATGTTACTCACCATGCATTCATGTATAGAAATGAGGCTTCTAGCTCTAGTCATACCACTAATGTTAAAATGCCTAGAAATAAAATTCCTGCTGCATCAAATGAACATAACGTTTCATTTAAGACTTTTGATGCTTCATATGTTTTAAGTAACAAATCAGGCAAAATAGTTGCCAAATATGTTGGGGGCAAACACAAGAGTCCCAAGACTTGTGTTTGGGTACCCAAGGTGCTTGTTTTTAACGTCAAAGGACCCAAGACTGTTTGGGTACCTAAGAACAAGGCCCAAATTGTTTTGTAGGTTTATGCATCCGGTGGTTCAAGTTGGATAATCGATAGCGGGTGCAC
This sequence comes from Zea luxurians, assembly GCA_029449295.1. Taxonomy (NCBI): domain Eukaryota; kingdom Viridiplantae; phylum Streptophyta; class Magnoliopsida; order Poales; family Poaceae; genus Zea; species Zea luxurians. Next base: position 122,717,306 of record JAOPSE010000009.1, read on the forward strand.
AAACCACATGACTGGGGAGAAAAAGATATTCTCCTCATATGAGAAAAATGAAGATCCCCAAAGAGCTATTACATTTGGGGATGGAAATCAAGGTTTGGTCAAAGGCTTGGGTAAAATTGCTATATCTCTTGACCATTCCATTTCTAATGTTTTTCTTGTAGATTCTTTAGATTACAATTTGCTTTCTGTTTCTCAATTATGAAAAATGGGCTACAGTTGTCTATTTACTGAAGTAGGTGTTACTGTCTTTAGAAGAAGTGATGATTCAGTAGCATTTAAGGGAGTGCTAGATGGTCAGCTATACTTAGTTGATTTTAATGATAATCAAGCTGAACTAGACACTTGCTTAATTGCTAAGACTAACATGGGTTGGCTCTAGCATCGCCGACTTGCCCATGTTGGAATGAAGAATCTTCACAAGCTTCTAAAGGGAGATCACATTTTAGGACTAACCAATGTTCATTTTGAGAAAGACAGGATTTGTAGTGCATGTCAAGCAGGGAAGCAAGTTGGAGTCCATCATCCACACAAGAACATAATGATGACTGACAGGCCACATGAGCCACTCCGCATGGATCTATTCGACCCGACCGCTTACATAAGCATTGGCGGGAGTAAGTACTGTCTTGTTATTGTGGATGATTATTCTCGCTTCACTTCGGTATTCTTTTTGCAGTACAAATCTCAAACCCAAGAGACCCTAAAGAGATTCTTAAGATGGACTCAAAATGAGTTCGGATTAAGGATCAAAAAGGTAAGAAGCGATAATGGGATGGAGTTCAAGAATTCTCAAATTGAAGGATTTCTTGAGGAGGAGGGAATCAAGCATGAGTTCTCTTCTCCCTACACACCTCAACAAAATGGTGTAGTGGAAAGGAAGAATAGAACTCTACTAGACATGTCAAGGACCATGGTTGATGAATACAAGACTCCAGACCGGTTTTGGGCAGAAGCAATCAACACTGCTTGCTATTCCATCAACCGGCTCTACCTTCACCGAACCCTCAAGAAAACATCATATGAACTCCTCACTAGCTTTTTACTAGGGTATGACTCAAACACAAGGGCATATAGAGTATTCAACAAATCCATTGGACTAGTTGAAGTTTCTTGTGACATTGTGTTTGATGAGACTAATGGCTCTCAAGTGGAGCAAGTTGATCTTGATGAATTAGATGATGAAGAGGCTCCATGCGTTGCAGTAAGGAACATGTCCATTGGGGATGTGTGTCCTAAGGAATCCAAAGAGCCTCCACAAGCACAAGATCAACCACCATCTTCCATGCAAGCATCTCCACCAACTCAAGACGAGGATCAGGCTCAAGATAATGAAGATGAAGATCAAGAGGATGAGCCACCTCAAGAGGAGGACATGGATCAAGGGGGAGATGAAGATGATCAAGACAAAGAAGGTGATCAAGAAATAAGGGATCAAAGACCGCCACACCCAAGAGTCCACCAAGCAATTCAACGAGATCACCCCGTCAACTCCATCCTTGGTGACATTCATAAGGGGGTAACCACTAGATCTCGAGTTGCAAATTTTTGTGAACATTACTCTTTTGTGTCTCCTATTGAGCCATACAGGATAGAGGATGCATTAAGAGATCTGGATTGGGTGGTGGCAATGCAAGAGGAGCTCAACAACTTCACAAGGAATGAGGTATGGCATTTAGTTCCACGTCGTAATCAAAATGTTGTAGGTACCAAATGGGTATTCCGCAACAAGCAAGATGAGCATGGTGTGGTGACAAGGAACAAAGCCCGACTTGCGGCAAAGGGATATTCACAAGTCGAAGGTTTGGATTTCAATGAAACTTATGCACCCGTAGCTAGGCTTGAGTCAATTCGTATATTACTTGCCTATGCTACTTACCATGGCTTCAAGCTTTATCAAATGGACGTGAAAAGTGTCTTCCTCAATGGAACTATCAAGGAAGAGGTCTATGTTGAGCAACCTCCCAGCTTTGAAGATAGTGAGTACCCTAACCATGTGTATAAGCTCTCAAAGGTGCTCTACGGGCTCAAGCAAGCCCTAAGAGCATGATATGAATGCCTGTGAGATTTCCTTATCACTAATGGCTTCAAAGTCGGTAAGGCCGATCCTACTATCTTCACTAAAACTATTGCAAAAGACTTGTTTATGCCAAATTTATGTTGATGATATTATATTTGGGTCTACTAACAAGTCAACTTGTGAAGAGTTTAGTAGGATCATGATACAAAAATTCGAGATGTCAATGATGGGGGAGTTGAAGTATTTCCTTGGATTCCAAATCAATCAACTCCAAGAGGGCACATTCATCAGCCAAACAAAATACATTCAAGACATACTTAAGAAATTTGGAATGAAGAATGGCAAACCCATCAAGACACCCATGGGAACCAATGGGCATCTCGACCTCGACACAGGAGGTAAATCCGTAGATCAAAAGGTATACAGATCGATGATAGGATCTTTACTCTACTTATGTGCATCTTGACCGGATATTATGCTTTCTGTATGCATGTGTGCAAGGTTCTAGGTAAATCCTAAGGAAGTTCACCTTAGGGCCGTGAAAAGAATCATGTGATATTTAGTTTACACTCCTAAGTTTGGGCTTTGGTACCCTGAGGGATCTACCTTTAATCTAATTGGGTATTCCGATGCCGATTATGCAGGGTGTAAAATTGATAGAAAGAGCACATCAGGGACTTGTCAGTTTTTGGGAAGATCCCTGGTGTCTTGGGCTTCAAAGAAACAAAACTCCATAGCTCTTTCCACCGCCGAAGCCGAGTATATTGCCGCAGACCATTGTTGTGCGCAATTACTTTGGATGAGGCAAACCCTTAGGGACTATGGCTACAAATTGAGCAAAGTCCCTCTCCTATGTGATAATGAGAGTGCAATCCACATGGCGGATAATCCCATTGAACACAGCCGCACTAAGCACATAGACATCCGGTATCACTTTCTGAGAGATCACCAACAAAAGGGAGATATCGAAATTACTTATGTTAGCACCCACAACCAACTAGCCGATATCTTTACCAAGCCACTAGATGAGAAAACCTTTAGCAAACTTAGGAATGAGCTAAATGTACTTGATTCTCGAAACTTTGATTGAAACATTGCATACATAGCTCATAAATTGTTGGGGGCCTTCGTCCTCCGAAGGTCCTCAAAAACATGATTTGACAATGTTTTCCAAGTGGATTATGTGAACAGGTATCTTCGGACTCAGAATTATGAACATAAAGCACGGTCAGGACGAAGCCTGAACCAGACGAAGGACGAGTTGATTACCAAGCTCTACGAAGGATGGTGCACAGCTGGAGCTGTGCGCAAGGAAGCTTCGTCGCGGTAGCGGAAAGGGGAACCGACTTAAAGATGAAAAGACTACGTGGGCCTTGACAGATTTCCATAAGTCATTAACAAATGTAATGGACATGGATGTAATTTTACGTGGGCTGCGTCCCGCGTCTATAAATAGATGAACAGTACTCCCGTACTGTTCACGCTGACTTGGCATCTGCTTTTGCGTCACGCTTGTATTTTTTACCTTCTCTCAGGACCGAAGGTACATTTGTAATTTGAAATCATTTCTATTTTTCCATGTTAATAAAATAGAAATGATTCTATGATGGTGTTTATATTATATTTCATGCCCTATATGAGTCCTTCGTCATTACTTATTATGTTTACGAAGGTATGTCTCTCGTGACCTTCGTCCGAAATACATTATCTCCCGAAGGGACATAATGTTCCGAAGGACGAAGGACTTTAACACTTAACATCTTTTATGTTGCCTTGTTCTTAACTCTTAGCATTTGAGAACAAGCCCCCAACATTGGCGCCCACCTCCGGTGAACTCACTTCCACTTCGAGTTTTTTGAACACCTTCGGAAGCTGTAGACCTTCGCTATGGCACCGAAGAAAGCTTCAGCGGCTGGGGCTGCAGCACTGCAACCGCTGGACCACAACCAGGAGACCGTCTCTCTTCGGGAGGCCCGAAGCCAGAAGAGAAAGGCCGGCAGCCCAACGCTTCAGGAGGAAGAGCTAGACCAAGAAATCAGGGATATGGAGATGCTACATCAACAGGTGCAGAGGAAGAAGGAGAAGATGGCCCGGCTAGCTGAGTTGCAACGGCAGATAGACGAAGCCTCTGAGGAAGTTCGCCATCTTACTCACGATGAGCAAAACAGAAGGCCTCAGCAGAAAGACCTTCATCAGGAGGGCTTCGTCAACGAGGATGACTGGTATGACAATTTCCATCAGGGAAATTTTGTTTTCGATGATGCTTCTCCTTTGTCCGCTGAGCTGCAGGCTACACCTTGGCCTCCATCCTATAAGCCACCCCAGCTTCCCATGTTCGACGGCCACTCAGACCCGAAGCAGTTCTTAATGAGCTACGAAGCAACAGTGCCTTCGTATGGGGGCAATGCTGCAGTCATGGCGAAGTCCTTCGTTATGGCCGTCAGGAATGTTGCTCAGACCTGGTATTCCTCCCTTCGACCAGGAACGATCACCTCATGGCAGAAGCTGAAGGATATGTTGTTAACCAGCTTTCAAGGATTTCAGACGAAGCCGGTTACTGCTCAAGCCTTGTTTCAGTGCACTCAGGATCATGAAGAATACCTTCAGGCGTATGTCAGAAGGTTCTTGCGTTTGAGGGCACAGGCACCAACGGTGCCCAATGAAATTGTTATCGAAGCCATGATCAAGGGGCTTCGTCCTGGACCTGCAGCCCAATACTTTGCTAGGAAGCCTCCTCAGACTCTGGAGAAGCTACTCCAAAAGATGGACGAGTACATTCGTGCAGATAACGACTTTCGCCAAAGAAGGGAGGAGGCCTTCAGATTTTCTGAGATGACCAGGGGCTTCGGGGGACGATTCTATCCGAGGCATGTCAGGTCCATCCACAACACTCAAAATGATGATAAGGGGAGTCAACAGAACAGGCCGCAGTGCTCCTCACAGGCTTCAGGGCAGCAGCAAACTTTCTTTCGGCCACCAGCTCCAAGAGGCAGAGGCGCCAGGGGCTTCGGCGGGAGATTTGGAGATCAACCAAGGAGGACATTTTGCTTATTCTGCGGTGAGAACAAGGGCCATACCACCAGGATGTGCCATGTTACCATCCAGAAACAAAAGGAGCTAGCAGAAGCTGCAGCGCAACAGGGACAGCCGAAGCAGGTCATGCATACTGCTTCGTACCATCAGCCTTACATCCCGGAGTACGTGGGCAACCACCCTGCAGTTTCCGTAGCTTCGGCAAGTCAACCTCAAGCTTCATGGCAACAGCCCCCACCTCCACCTCCGCTGCAACAAGGCCAGCAGCCAGAAGGGAGCCAATATGTTCCGCACCAAAGGGATCTCAGAGAGCAATCTGAAGCTCGTACAGTCAACAGTACTGTGCCGGAGTCGAAGCACATTTATTGACAAATATCCTACTTTGATAGCAGTCTTTTCCGTTTAAGTTCTGTTTTCGGTGTAATAAAGAACACTTCAGTTTTCATATAATAGTTTCGTGGTTGGTTATCAGTAAAACCTATCTTCTCTACAGGCTTAAGTTGCTGAAGCTTAAAAATTTGCGGTAACAAGGAGGGTCTTCGGATTATTAAAAATCCTTCGAAGCAACAAAAAGTCGTTCTAAGGAGCGCAGAGTAAGTTGCCGAAGTTACAAAAAGCCGTTCCAAAGGGAGCGCAGTGTAAGTTTTTTGCTCCAAAGACGTTCCTAAGGGAATGCAGAGCATACAGCGAAAAGTCAACGCTGATACCGCCTAAGTAAAAGGCGAAGAAGCTCCAAAGACGTTCCTAAGGGAATGCAGAGCTTATACCGTCTAAGTAAAAGGCGAAGAAGCTCCAAAGACGTTCCTAAGGGAATGCAGAGCTTACGAATATATTTTGTGTGTATCTTCGGAACAAATGTCATTTGCATAACATAACATCATCACATCATTTTGCATAACATAAGCATCATACATCATGTTGCATTTGGCAAAAGAAGGGGACACGGTATCAACCTTCAAAAGGACGCTTTGAGAAAGTGAAAATTGTGTAAAGTCACGAGGGAATACAATGATAATCTTCGGAATACAGCTTCGGAGAATATTTTTACGAAGCATGGACGAGCTTCATCAGAGCAATATCGAAATTGCATAGCTTCGAAGAATGTTTTCATGAAGTATGAACGTGTTTCATCAGAATAATTTTAACGGAGAATGTCTTCTTCACGAAGCATGAAAAGAAGGGAAGGTGTTTTTTCGCCGAAGGCTCAAAAATGGTATGTATGTAGAGTTTCATGCATCGTAAAGAATTGAATAATGAAAAGAAACTTGTATATTACATTCAAATGTACAAAATGTTACATAGATCACACTTTAAATGTTTTTTCTAAATAGCATCTAGTCTTCTCTTAATACTGCTTCGGCGGCTTCATTTAGAAGTTGATCAACAACTTTGTCCATGATAGCTTCGGCCATTTGTTTAATTTCATCATCCCCTTTTGTGTGGGGGTCGGCAGTCGATCCAGCAGCTTCTGAGGGAAGAGAACATTTCTTCATTACTATTACAAACCGTGAGCAAAGTTTGAAATAAAAATTACAACACAATAAGAATGACTAATTAATACCTAATTGCCTTTCGGGCTCTGTACTTTTTTCGGCAGCTTCTGCCACTTTCCTAGCATCATGGATGCCTTTTTCGCTTCTTTGAATTATTTCTTGCGCCATTTCTCGGCCGCCATTGTCCCAGATATCAGTGAAGAATTTACCGCCAACCATGCTTGCTTCGGTTGAGGGATCTTTGATGTCTTCAGGGGACAGGGCAGCTTCGGACTGAGCTAAGGATTTTATATGTTCACAACCTTTCTTCTCCAAAACAGCAGCAACTCCCCTGGCGCCTGAAAAAGCGCAGATATCACCGCGGCTGCTCAGGATTTCTTCGAAGGCTTCTGCTTCGTGACTAATCCAGTCCAGTGGACCTTCGGGATTGCCTCTTGAAAAGTCCTCTTCACTAGAAAAGGCACCAACGCTGGCGAAGCTGGATTTTATCTTTTTCACGCATTCTACAGATTTAACATAACATTTCCTCTGAGATGCACGAAGCTCTTTAACACTTAACTCCAATTTATTGACCATATGATCACTAAGTTCTCGTTTCGTTTCCTCAAGCACACGTTCCTCTTTGGCTCTAGCTAGCTGTTTCTGAAGATCTTTAATTTCACGTTTTTGGGCTTCGGCCTGGGCTTTTGAAGCAGCTTCGTCCTTCTTTACTTTATCTACCAGCGTAAGCAGAATTTTATCCTTTTCCAGAGCTTCGTTTCTCAGTTTGATAACTTCGGAGCGTAAATTGTTAAACGCAATGTCATAGCTTTCATCTTCGGCGCTTTTTTGGGCTCTTAATGCGTTGCTCAGAATCAAGCCCTATATGAAAAAGAATCCATATAAGAATAAAGGAATGAATTACGCATTAAAAAGTTTTTTCAAACGCTTAATTTCCATACCTTTAGGCTATTATATGCAAGACTGTCTGCGAGATCCTCTTTCGTCATGGCGCATAATCCAGCTTCGAGTTTCGGGAACCCCATGCTTCTAGCCATTTCCCGGCACACGGATAATTCTTTATTGTCTGGGAGACAGTACAGGAAATCATCTTCGTTTGTCCCATTGAATACTACTGCCCCCTTCGGATACTTCAACTCTCTAGCATAGTGATTCGCTTCATAGATTTCTTCTTCAGACAGTTTCTTCCCCGAAGCATGTCGCACGATGTAATCGCGTATGCTGGAGGGAGCTTCGGGGGCGGCAGTGTCAATTTCTTCAACTAAAGCTGGTTCTGATATTTTCTCGGATTGTTCCTTGGCGGGCTCTGAAGGCCCAGCTTCAGCTTCAGCTTCAGCTTCAGCTTGTTGTTTCGAAGCTTCAGTAGATGCTTCAGCGAGTTCAACAGACTCCTTTGCGGTTGTGCTTGAAGACTTAATTGTCTCCAAGACATCCAGTACGTTCACCATTCTTTTTCTTCTTGGGGTCACCAATGGGCCCTTTTGATTTTTTGTTGTGTCGACACTTGCTGAAGGACTTAAAATTTCTGATGTTTTTGGCCCTTCAGTCTTCGGTTTTTCTACTGCTGAAGGCGCTTCAGTTTTCTCTACTATCTTCGGCACTGGAGCTGGTTCTGTAGCTTCAGAGGCCAAAGAAATTTCACCAATAAATTCTGGCACTGTGGCCGGCTCAATAAAGCGCGCTCGGTGGGTGAGCACCTTCATCTTTTTCCTTTGCGGCGCTGGCTCACTAGTGGCACTTGTGGTAGCTTCTGTCGCAGGAGAAGTAATTTTTCTTTTGCGACCCAGTACCGGATAATGATAGTCAGGATAGACAAATCCGATTGGGTCAAATACCTGGTTGAGCCTTTTCTTCTTTCGGCCTCCGAAGGCTGCTGATAACGCAGTATTTTCGGCCTTCGAATATGCCCCAAGCAGTTCGTCACTTAATGTTTCAATGCTTTTCAACCAGTCATCATCAGGTTCAACAAATTTATCTGCATATTTGAATGTGTATTTCAGTCTGACCAGTCCGCCTTCGTCGGACTCTTTAATGGTCTCCTTCGGCATTTCCCACTTTTCTGCAAGTGGCCATACCCTGAAGGCAATGTGCTCTTGGACCAAGTCCCTTGTCCCAATGAAAGAGCAGATTACGCCGAAGGCTCTTTGGCATTCCTCGGCTGCTTCGTCCATTTCAACCTTCGGCCTTCGAAGTCCGAAGCGTTGCCAGATGGGGCGCATAATGATACTCTTAACATTTTCTTGCGTTGATAAGTCATTCTTTACATAGAACCACTCTGTCATCCAGGCTCCGGGCCACCTCTTCCGAAAGGTCGGCACAGGGCAGCTTGACCCGGAGCGGGCACCGAAGCTGTAACACCCAAAATTGTTGTGGTATTGTTCTTTTCCCCAGGGCTTCGTCTCGTATAATAACTCATGAATGTTACAGAAGCTTTTAGCATTTGGTTCCAAACCTTGGCTTCTCACAGCCCAGACAAACACCCCCATTCTTATGATGGCTTCGGGGGTAATTTGATGAAGGTAGACTTGAAATGTTTTCAGGACTTCGACAACAAAGTTGCTTAGGGGGAATCGAAGCCCAGCCTTGAGAAAGCTTCGGAAGATTACGACTTCATCTTCTTCTGGGGTGGGAGAAGTCTTTTCTCCAGTGTCAGCCCTCACAATAGATATATCTCGAAAATACCGCCCCCTCATATTATCAATATGACTCTGCTTGATAGTGGTTTTCCCGAAAACCGTGTGACTTGGCCGCCATGGTCGATCTTCGGCCTCTTCCCCACCACTTTCTACATCATAGCTGTCGCTGTCACCAGTATCTTCGGACAAACCTTCAAGAATCTCCTTGGTGATTTTCTCTGTATTGGTCTCCGCCATCGCTATCAGAAACCCCAAATTCTTCTCTTCCTCGAGACTCAGCTTCGTCTCAGCAGGGATCTTCTTACCTTCAGACATCTTCGGAAACGCTAAAAAACTGTTTTCAGGGCCGAAGCTTCGAAATCAAAAAGGTCACCAATCTTAATGCACAAGAGCTAAAAATTTAGTGGACCGAAGCAGATGGCAAGTGTGCGTACCAAATGAGTTGGCGGTGCGATCTTATTTATACGCCCAGGGCGTTGAAAATTGAAAGACCCCGCTTGTCAGTGGATGTTGCTATTCTAGCAAAGGGAAGGTGTTTTTTCGGACCTTCGGCTCAAGGCCTTCGTCCATATCGCAATCTGAATTTATTATTAACAAATTAATATTGCGAGGGGCTACTGTTGGGGGCCTTCGTCCTCCGAAGGTCCTCAAAAACATGATTTGACAATGTTTTCCAAGTGGATTATGTGAACAGGTATCTTCGGACTCAGAATTATGAACATAAAGCACGGTCAGGACGAAGCCTGAACCAGACGAAGGACGAGTTGATTACCAAGCTCTACGAAGGATGGTGCACAGCCGGAGCTATGCGCAAGGAAGCTTCGTCGCGGTAGTGGAAAGGGGAACCGACTTAAAGATGAAAAGACTACGTGGGCCTTGACAGATTTCCATAAGTCATTAACAAATGTAATGGACATGGATGTAATTTTACGTGGGCTGCGTCCCGCGTCTATAAATAGATGAACAGTACTCCCGTACTGTTCACGCTGACTTGGCATCTGCTTTTGCGTCACGCTTGTATTTTTTACCTTCTCTCAGGACCGAAGGTACATTTGTAATTTGAAATCATTTCTATTTTTCCATGTTAATAAAATAGAAATGATTCTATGATGGTGTTTATATTATATTTCATGCCCTATATGAGTCCTTCGTCATTACTTATTATGTTTACGAAGGTATGTCTCTCGTGACCTTCGTCCGAAATACATTATCTCCCGAAGGGACATAATGTTCCGAAGGACGAAGGACTTTAACACTTAACATCTTTTATGTTGCCTTGTTCTTAACTCTTAGCGTTTGAGAACAAGCCCCCAACATAAATATACCTTTGATCATGTCTCTTTGATTTGGTGCAAATACATATTTCTTATTCTTCTTGTGCCAAGGCTAAGACTAATGTGTTTTCAAGTATATCTCTATGATTAGTCTTAGATTGAAAGGGAAATGGAGTTTTCGGCAAAGACAAGGCTTCCACTCCAACTCTGATGATATCATTTACCCTTTGTCGTTACTCCTACAACTCTCATGGTATAACCCTTCACTCGTATTCCTTTTACCATTTGTGAGAAAGTATTAGGCCCCATAAGGGGAGAAAAATGAAAAAGGGCTCTTAAGTTCTCCGTTTTTGGCGCTTAATACCAAAGGGGGAGAAAATATTAAGCCCAAAGCAAAAGGACGCACCACCATTTCAAAAATTTCTAAAATAAGTATTTCAATTGTTTTTTTTTATCAAAATGAATTTTTAGTTGGCATGTGAAGTAAATTTCTCAATTGGTATCTTCAAAACTTCACATTAAGTATGTAAGAATTTCGATTAGTATATTTTCAATTGGTATCTAACTCATATGTGAGAGAGAGAAAAAATTCAATTGGTATCTACTTCAAAACCCTCTTGAAAGCTAAGGGGAGAATCTCATTCAGGGGGAGCTTTTATATAGTCGAAGGAAAAGCATTTGAAACAGGGGGAGGAATTTCAAATCCTAAAAATGCTTCTTACAATCATATTCCTATACCTTTGACTATTCGTAAAGGTTTTTGAAAAGATTTCCAAAAGACTTGCAAAAATAAACAAGTGGTGCAAATGTGGTCCAAAATGTCAAATAAAAGAAAAAGCAATCCAAATACATTTAGTAAACCTTTCAATTGGTTTAACTCCAAGAAACCTATGCACATTCGTCATACAAGCTAGTTATATTTCTGCACTTTATATTTGCTTTGGTTTGTGTTGGCATCAATCACCAAAAAGGGGGAGATTGAAAGGGAAATTGGGTTAACCATTTCCTATAATTAATTTTGGTGGTTGATGATCAACACAAACACATGGACTAACTAGTTTGTCTAGAATTCATGTATTACAGGTGCATAAGGTTCAACACAAACCAAGAAAGAAATCAAGTTAGGGACACAATTAAAAATGGAGCAAAGACTTAGAGTGTGCTGAGAAATGGCGCACCAGACAGTGTCCGGTGCACCAGGGCCGTACAACTCCGAACCAACCACTCTCGGGAATTCTAGGGCGCGCTCCACTATAATTCACCGGACTGTCCGGTGTGCCACCGGACTGTCCGGTAAACCAGCCGAGCAACGACTCCCTACGCGCCAACGGTCACCTGCCACGATGAACAGTGCAAGTCAGAAGTCAGAGCGTAGAAGTCAGAGGGCACCCAACTGTCCGGTGCAGCAAGACGACAAAGGCTCCAACGGTTGACTAGCTCCGAACTCTAACGGTTGCGCTGATGTGGCGCGCACTGGACAGTGCACAGTGGCTGTCCGGTGCACCCATCGACAGTAGAATTCAGCCAACGGCTAGAAGTGGTTGGAAGGCTATAAATACCCCCCAACCACCTCATTCACTTCCATCCAAGCATTTCTGAGTTCTCATTCATTGCAAGAGCAAAGTCCAACACTCCAAGACACAATAAAAGCAATCAATCCACTCAAAGCCCCAAAATCAACTCTAGTGCATTAGGGCTTGTGAGAGGATTACTTGTGTTCTTTGTTGCTCTTGTCGCTTGGTTTGGGCTTTTTCTTTTCCCTTCTTATTCTCAAGAGACTTGTAATCGAAGCAAGAGACATCTAAGTGTGTGGTGGTCCTTGTGGGGTCTAAGTGACTCAAAAGATTAAGGAAAAGGCTCACTCGGTCTAAGTGACCGTTTGAGAGAGGGAAAGGGTTGAAATAGACCGGTCTTTGTGACCTCCTCAATGGGGACTAGGTTCTTTGGAACCAAACCTCAGTAAAACAAATCATCGTGTTCACTCGCTTTCATTCTTGTTTTGATTTGTTTTCCCCTCTCTAACGTTTCCTAGCTAGTGTGAATTTGAGTTGGCTCCCACACGTCATCCGCAATCCTTGAGCAACTCCTAGCAAGAGAGATATTCTTTTGGACTTGAATTTAATTCTAACGCTAACCCCTGACCTTAGTGTGTGTTTAAGTTTGTAAATTTCAGGTTTCGCCTATTCACCCCCTCTAGGTGACTTTCAATCATCCATAAAGAGAGAAGGAAAATTGCTCCTTCATCCGTAGATGCGGTTGAATTACGAAGCTAAACATGTGTTTCCTGAGAAATTATGGAATAAAGCAAGGCAAAGGGAAAGATATCGTATCTCCAACGGTTGTCCTCAAACAAGACGAAGAAGGGGCCAATACTGTTACTTCGGCAACGATATTTGTTATGAATTCACATGACCTTCGATAGAAAAGGGATTTTCTTTATGAAGCGTGAAAAGAAGGGAATGTGTTTTTCGCCTTCGGCTCAAAAACGATACGTACGATAATTTCACGCTACCCAAAGAAATACATTACACGATGAATAACACACAATTTACAATTGTATTTTTCTTGAAAGAAACACATAAATTCTACAATGTTTTTCACACATAAATTTGTCATCTTCCTTCTGAACTTTTTCTGCAGCTTAGTTTAGAAGTCTATCAACAACTTCATCTATTGTTGCGTTTACTATCTTGAATGCATCAAGGATCCCCTTTAGAGCTGGATCAGTGTTAGGATCATATGGTTCTAGGGGGAGAAAGTTCCGCTACATAAGGATGTAGTTTTGTTATACATGAAGCTAAAGCACTTACGAAGCTAAAATGTGACACGAGCATACCTATACGTCTTTCATGCTCTACAACTTCTTCAGCTTTTCTTGCTTTCTCTGAAGCTAGATGGGATTCTTCTTCACTTTGTTTGATAGCCTCGTCTGCTATCTCCCTTCCGCAGTTCATCCACACTTCAAAGTAAAATTTCCCGCCAATGGCGGTAGCTTTAGCTGAAGGTTCTCTAATATCATTCGCTGAAACTGAGAATTCTGGCTGAATTACAGCCTTCACATGTTCACAGCTAGCTTTTTCGAGCAATGACATGGCTAAGGGTGTAAACAGTACGAATATTATTTAAGCATCCAACCGTCCGAACAGGCTAATTATCCGGCTGGGTAGTTTTTTCGGATATCCGCAGGATTTTCGGATTTCAGATTCGAATTCGGATAGTACAGTTTGGATATCGGATACGGATATGAGATGACTGATATCTGTTGGATTTCAGATATCCGGATATCTTCTCGGATACCTGTCCAGATTTTAAATATTCGAACAACTTCACAGATATCTTACCAGATTTCAGAATTCGGATAGTTACATGTGGAATCGCTCTAAATATCCAAGTTTCAACATAATCAATACTTCACTTTATCATTTTCATATGGGGACTTGAGGTTATGCTCTTATATAATGTTTATTGCTCCTGGTAACCTATTTGCAATTTTCGGTCGATAGTGGAATATTTTATGAATTTAATTGCATTTCGATAATTTTCTATAGAAATAATAATAATACTCAAATAGTCTAAAAAAGTCATGAAATTTGACGGATGGGGAATATATGCCCATATAGCATCCTGTAAAATGTTTGGGCCATAAAATCTAAAGATTGTCAGCGTTTCTTTCAATTCACTTTCACTTGTTGCGTGAGTTACATGTGAAATCACCTTAAGTATCCAAATTTTAACATAATGTTTATTAGTTTTGGTAACTTATTTGCCATTTTCACATGGGGGCTTGAGGTTATCTTCTTATATGATGTTTATTAGTTTTGGTAACTTATTTGCCATATTCGATCGACATTAGAACATTTTATAGATCTAATTGCATTTTGATGATTTTCTACGGAAAGAATATAATAATATACAAATAGCCTGAAAAAATCATGAAATTTGACGGAGGGGTAACATATGTCCACATAGAATTCTAAAAATATTTGGACCATACATTTTATAATGTGTGAGGGATTCTTTCATTTCACTTCCACTTATTGCGTGAGTTACATGTGAAATCACCATAAGTATCCAAGTTTCAACATAATCAATACTTTACTTTATCATTTTCACATAGTGACTTAATATTATCTTTAATAGAATGTTTATTGGTCCTGGTAACTTATTTGCAATTTTCGGTAGACACTAGATTATTTTATGAATTTAATTGCATTTTGATAATTTTCTGTAGAAAGAAATTAATAATAAACAAATAGTCTCATAAATTCATAAAAATTGACGGAGGGTTAACATTTGTCCACGTAAAATTCTAAAAATGTTTGGGCCAAAAAGTCCATAAGATGCATGTGATTCTTTTCATTTCACTTTCACTTGTTGCGTGAGTTACACGTGAAATTAGCTTAAGTATCGAAGTTTGAACATAATCTTTATTTCACTTTATCATTTTCATGTAGAGACTTGAGGTTATCTTCTTATGGAATGTTTATTAGTCTTGGTAACTTATTTGCAATTTTTTATCAATACTATAATATTTTATGGATTTCAATGCATTTTGATGATTTTCTGCAGAAAGAAATTAATAATACACAAATAGTCTCAGAAATTCATGAAATTTGGCGTAGGGGCAACATATATCCATATAGCTTCCTCAAAAATGTTTAAACCATAAAATCCACAAGATGTCAGCAATTATTTCATTTTATTTTCCACTTATTTGTGTGATTTACATGTGAAACCACCATAAACATCTAAGTTTCAACATAAACAATACTTCACTTTTATCATTTTCATGTGGGTACTTGATGTTATATTCTTGTAGAAATTCATGGAATTTTATGGAGGTGTAGCATATGTTCACATATAATCCTCAAAAATGTTTGGGCTAAAGGAGGGGCTAAATGATTACAACTATGATACATGTGGAATGGTGCCTTACACGATATTCGACAAAAATATTCGTTACCGACGCTATCCGTGTCCGACTAGTTCCGTATTCGACCCACGACTATCTGTATTTGTATTCGAGAACATCCGTATTTGTATTTGTATTCGAAGCTATCTATATTCGAATTCAAATCCGAGTAAAAATATGAAAACAAACATGATTTCATTGATATTTGTCTATATTCGATTCGATTACACCCCTAGACACGACCCTTTGAGCACCCACACAGGCACAAAAGTCCCCTCTGCCAATTAAGACTTTGTCAAAAGCTTCAATCTCACCTTCAGTCCATTTAACAACACCTTCGGGACCTCCATGTGTAAAATTTCGCTCAGTTGAGAATGCACCAACTTTAGCAAAAGCATTTTTCAATTTGTCAGAGCATTGCATAGCAACAGAGAGCATTCTTCCTTTGCTTGATGAAGCTCTTAAACATTCCTTTGCACTCTGGATTGTTCCATGATAGATATTTCACGCTTCGCATGTTCAACATTAAAGTTCTCAGTGACTTCGTCAAGCTTCTTCTCCAGCCTTGTCACTTCAGATTTGTGCAGTTCTACTTGAGCAGATCAAGCATATTCTAAATCGGCTATACGTCTTGTGTCAGCTTCTTTTTCTTTTTCAAGCTTCGAATTTTTTTGATCTGTCTCAAAGAATTTAGTCAAATTAGCTTGACTCATCTTTAGCTTCTCGATTAAAGAAAGAAGAATCTTGTCTTTCTCAAGGGCTTCATTCCGAAGAGTGATAACTTCTGAGCACAGATTTCCGAAGGCTATTTGAGTGCTTTCATCTTCGCATTCCTTCTGTGCCTTCAAAGCTTTGCTCAAAATAAGTCCATAATGGCAACAAAAAAAAAGTAAATAATTTATCTAAAATAGTTATCAAAAGCTAGAAGAAAAAAAGTAAACACAAACCTTTAAACTATTGTATGCCAAGCAATCTGATAGATGGTCTTTTGGCATTAAGGATAGCTCAAGCTCAAGCTTCGGGTAACCCATGTTGTACATCATTTTTCGGCAGGCATCAATCTCTTTGTTATCAGGAAGGCAGTACAGAAAATCATCTTCTTTGTTGCCTCCATAAACTAAGGACCCTCGAGGACACCTCAAATCTTTAGCATAATGTTGAACTTCGACAATTTGTTCCTTCCTCAGTTGCTTTCCTGAAGCATGGCGGATAATGAAGTCAAGATTTTCAAGCGATGTCGTTTCGAGGGATGGCGTTGTCACTTTCTCTGGTAGGCTCTTAGATTTTTCCTTTGACTTAATGGGCTCCGAAGGTCCAGCCTTGTCTAAATTAGGAGAAGTATCTACAATACCGGCCATCGGTTCATCGACGTTGTCCTTGGAAACCTTCGGCGGTGCAGGTGTTGCCATCTTCGAAGGCCTCAAAATAGCTTCAAGCACATTGGCCATTCTTTTTCCTTTTCCAGGAGTTCCCACTGGAGCAGTTGCTATATGAGATAACGCTTGCGCCTTCGACAGTTCTTGAACCTTCGACTGATCTTGCCCATGGCTCTTTTCTGAAGCTAATCCCAAATGAATGAGGGATGGGGCACTCAACGCAGTTGCCTTGATTCTTTTCATTTCCTGCTCAAAAATTCCAAAAGTAATATTAGACCAAAAGTGTTTTGAGACGAATCAAAGAAAAAGAAAAAGTATTACCTCCGAAGCTAGGAAGGCCCCTTTGACTGCTTCGATAGTTTCTGTTTTTGAAGTCCTTGCAGCAGGTAGTTTTGCAGCCCTTTCTAAAAAGTACGACTTCGGCCGGTGGGTTAGAATTTTTGCTTTCTTTGGCCTTGGCACAACAGAAGAAGTTTTTGGTGCACTTTTCCTTTTTACCCCTCTTTCGAGGGGAAGCAGTAATCAGGGTAAATGAATCCAATAGCATCAAAAACCCTGTTCAATCTTTATTTTCCTCGGGCGCCGAAGGCAACGTACATGGCTTCGTCCTCAACCTTCGTATAGGTCCCTAACAATTCATCACTTGTTGCTTCAATGGCATCAAGCCAATCATCATCTGGCTCACCAAATTGATTCCTTTGGTGTTCCCATTCGGCGGTCAGGGGCCAAACCTTGAAGGCTATGTGGTCCTGCATTAAGTCCCTAGTGCTGATGTAGTTGCACACAAGATTAAATGCCACCAGGTAGCCTTGAGATCTTTCTATATTCACGATAGCAGGCCTCCTCAATCCGAAGCATGATCAGATAGGCCACTAGATTACATCCTTACTATCACTTCTTTGACTCAGGTCATTCTTCACATAAACCCCACTGCTTCATCCATGAGCCCGACCACTTTTTTCGAAAAGTTGGCACGGGATGCCTAGGATCTGACTCGTACACGAAGGTATAACATCCAAAGTTATTATGATATTGCTCTTTTTGAGTGGCCTTCGTCTGGTAGGACAATTCATGAATAATGCAAAAGCAATCGGCATCTGGTTCCAGTCCTCGGCTTCTTATTGCCCAAATGAAGATCCCAACCTTAATCAATGCGTTAGGAGTAAGCTGATGAAGAAAGATTTCAAACTTTTTTAAGACTTAAACCAACATCCTGTGTAAGGGGAACCGTAGCCCAACTTTCATGAAGCTTCGAAAAACCATTACCTCATCTTTCTTAGGAAGAGGAACAATATTCTCACCACGGATTCTCACTATAGATACATCATGAAAATATCTACCCTTCATAGCCTCAACATGCCCTTTCTTTACAGTTCATTTCCCGAAGACCACATGACTCGACCTCCATGGCCGATCTTCGGCATCATCATTACCACTGTCAACATAAAAATCATCGCTGTCTCCAGAATCTTCAAACAACCTAGCTAAAATTTCATCGGTTATTTTCTCAACATTAGTCCTCTTCATAGCTTTGTAAAACCCAGCCAGTGCGGGATCCTCACTCCTCTTGTCTTCGGCCATCTCAGCTTTGGTTAAAACAAAAAGCGAAGCTCGAAAACAGTCGCGGTTATAGTAGCAACAAGCTAAACAATAAAAGCCAATGGAAACTTGATAGCACGAAAAATATTTTATCACAATCCTCATATATAAATGCAAAGCACTACTGCAGAGTGGCCCCCACGATTCAGAAGGTTTCGCTATTCTAGCATAGGGAAGGTGTTTTTTCGAACCTTTGGCTAAAGGCTTTCGTTCGTTTCGCAGTCTGAGTTTGTTACAAAGAAACAAACTAACACTGCGAGGGGCTATTGTTGGGGGCCTTCGTCTTCCGAAGGTCTTAAAAAACATAGTTAATCATTTGTTATCAGCATATTACTAAGTGTTATAGGAGCTTTGGAATCAGAATAGCTTCGGCGCAGAATGGTGGAACGCAACGAAGTTAGCTTCGTCACAACGACTCGAGAAGACGATACAAGAAGAATGTATTATCCAAGTTGCTAGGAGCAAATGACAATGTTGTCCCTATGATATTTATAAACTTTGTGTGTAATTTATGAGGGCATGAATGTAATATCGTACAAAGTTGTACGACTCCCTATAAATAGATGAACAGTGCCCTACATAAAAGTATCTTTTTTGGTGAACGGTACAATTGCTCTATACTTCTCTCTCTACGACATATCTGTTGTAATTCTCTCTACAATTGCCGAAGGTACAATTGTAAAGTTAATTTAAGTTAAGAGAAATATAACAAGAAGATATCTTGATCGAGTTACTATGTTTGAACTCTTTTATATTCCTTCTATGTTCATGTATTCACTTAATAATTACCTTCGTTGTCAAAGAAGTTACCTCGAAGGGTTAATTCCTTCATGACAAAGGTTATCTATTCTTTTAATACTGTGTTGCCTTGTTTCTTGATTGTGTTTAGCGATCAAAAACAAGTGACCAACAACCACAACTCTGGTGGACGACGTTCGTGGAGCACATCCCGACGCCAGAGAAGCCGGAGGAGGCGCTGAGAGCACGCGGGCACGGCGTGGCGTTCTTCGCCAAGGAGATTTGTCGGGTCGTGCTTGGTCTGCAGAATTACCCACTATGGCACCGCTGTCACCCCTCCATCCCCAATCCGCTATGTAACTGCTCCTCCTCGGTTGGCCCCGTGCGGACCACCGTACTTCTAACTCAAGTGCAACAACAACATCCCAATAGCCCGAGTAAGTAGTTTCATGGTGATTTGGTAGAGTTTTGATAACCCAGCTAATGTACTGTCCACTGAAGAATACTTGTGATTCAATAAAATCGATGGCAAGTTCATCACCCTTGCTACTTGTACACATTCTAATTTGCATTTGATGCAACTAGGAAAGGTTTTATTGTCTAGGATTCTGAAGATCAAACATTTGTTGGTACCTTCCCATAGTGGATGGATGTTCTCGAAGATGGAAACTATGTGCTAATATTGAATGACACATATACATACATACATTTACATGAATATTGTTTTATTAGATAATGTGATCAAGGGGATCATGATTCTATTTTGTTGTATGCCCTAGAAAGTTTGTGATTTTTATTGGTATTGCGGACCTTATTGCCTTTGCACATTGTATCCATGTTGGTTTTAATTTAATATTGACAGATGCATGGCTTGCTATTGATTGATGGATGAATGACGCTTTGAAATGAAAATGAGGAACTGAAGTTTTGTCCAATAGATGGCATCTGTATAAATCCCTACATGCTTTCATGTTGGAATTTGGAAGTTCCAAACATGAGTGAGTGTGAATCTGCTTGCTTAAGGATTGTTCCTGTACTGCCTTTACTTTCAATGCATGTTGCTTACTATGGTTTTCGGAGCCGTGGAATACAATAGTGCTTGACTCTGATCTAATAACTGACATCCATATGTGGCAACCAGACAATAGTCAGGTAAGATGCCATTTCGACCTAGATGAATATGATAGATGTCATCTTTCTTCTGATACTGAAGGTAAGCAAAGTTCCTTTAAAAAAAGGAAGTGGAGAATGATACATTTATTTACGGTACAAAAAATGTAATTGAGATGTATTGTAATTGTAAGGTGACATGTTTTAACGTTTGAAACAAGTAAATTGTTAAACACCTATTTAGATTTTTTACTGTAATATGTAGTATGAACACCAACTATTGTTCTAGCTTTTGTAATATATATGTGTAGCCTGCTGAATTATCACTTATATTACAAATTGTGTATATACATCTTGCAAATGATATAATATTATAATAACTTATATTATGGTTTTTCCCTACGTGCGCAAAGCGCACACCAATTACTAGAGAAAGACAAGGTTCATTTTACCTCTTCTTCTTCTTCCGTATGTGAATTATCCGGTCAATGAAGTGACTCGACAACCGATGAGGTGTGTGTACCAATAGGAGCCTGAGTACTACCAAATGTTGGTGGACTCGTGGAGTACACTTTTATGTGGAGCGACTAGAGTTGGGCGAAGTACAAGGCACAATTGATGCGTGAGCAAGATATTATATTGCTCTCATCGGAGAAATATAATACGGCATAAGATCAATGGAATGCACATCCATGAGAATGATCTTCATCGGAGGGTGTATTTGTGAACTATGAAATTGTGACATGTAATGTTTTGAACCAAAAATCGTGCAATGTAATGCATTTTGAAGCGATAAATATTGTTTTTGGACTTGTGATAACATTTATACCATTTTTAATTTTTTTACCTACATATGCTTTATTTGCAAAAAAACAAGAGATTCGTTTTTGGTGCAATGCTACCGTTTTATCAAATTGGTGACCGATTAATCAGCCAAATCGGCCGATAAACCGTTCTCGAACCGGTTAAAATCAAAAAATGGTTTTAATTTGAATTTAGTAGGTTTTCTTCATCGTAATTAATCGCAATAAATCAGTTATCGGTGCTGCTGGCTAGTCGTTGGCCCCAACCGTGTAGAAACTTAGAGATAGCCAATACAAAACCCATAATGCCCGTTTGGATGTATATATTGGTGCACCAAATTGAAAATTAGAATCAGCTTTTGTGAATTCTTTCGTTTGATTACACATGGAATTGAGATTTAGAATCACAGAGTCAATTCCATAAAATTGGAGTATAACAATAAACTCTATCTCCTAATTCAGAGGGTCACTTCTATGTATTATGTGAAATTTAACCATCTAATTTCAAACTCAAACAATAAAATTATAATTATATCTCATTTAAATACCATGACTGATTTGGAATTTAAACCAATTTAATTTCATGTCCTTCAATAGGGACATCCAAATGGAGCATAAAGTTTTCTCTACTACTATTAAGACTGCAATAGTAGTCTGCCATTCCGCGTTCTGCCCATTTCGTGTTCTGCCTTTCCGATTCCCTCCTGCCCATTCCGATTCCCTCCTCCCCACGCACAGTCCATTCTCATGTTCTCTGTGTTCTGCCTTTCCGATTCCCTCCTACCCATTCCGATTCCCTCCTCTCCACGCACAGTCCATTCCCATGTTCTCTGTATAGTCAACGCCTAGCTAAAATTAAAAAAATACACATGGCCCCAAGGGGATTCGAACCCACGACCTCTCAAGCAAAGCCAGTGGTAGCTACCACTACACCACATGTGTGTTTATATCTACATCTATAATATAAAACACATCTACTACATCTCTCGCCAAACCCACCTGCTATCATTGCACAATGCGTAATAGTAGATAAGTATCACCGAGATTCTTGAATTATATTTTTGGATGGAGGGAGTAGTATTTAAAGAAGAGTCTTTCATGCAATTTCTTTTGTTTGAATAATATTTTCAACTTAAATTTTTTTTTGCATGCGTGACATTTATTCTTCGTAATATTTTTTTTCCATGGATCTGACTTGTGAGTCATTTTTATAAATCAACGTCAAACATGAATCCATGTTTCTTACTTGAAAACCCCGAACAAACACCATTAGCAGGAGACACTCGCGTTGGGGTCGCTCATCGACGACAAGAAGAAACTTGGCGACTGCCAGTTCGACCTCTAGAAACAGTCATACATGACCGCATGTGCCGCTATGTACGATAAGCTTCGGCGCAGCCGCTGCTTGGACGCGGTGCAGAGCGGCTGCTCCGTGCTGTCCATCGTCAAGCAGGGGGACCTCATGGTCGTCGCCAACGTCGGTGACTCTCGGGTTGTTAGGGGGACCTCATGGTCGTCGCCAACGTCGGCGACTCTCGGGTTGTTCTGGGTACCGCATTCGACGACGACGCTATCACGTCGTCCACCTGAAGCCCAACCTACCACGTAAGTCACTACTGACTGACCATGGATTCTTGTGCGCTGAGACAATTATCGTTGCTGACGTTGTATGAGTGTCCTTGAACACGATGTATATAGAGGAGTAGCGCATCCGGTGGTGCAACGGCCAGGGGTACTACCTTGCTGATGAGTCCGGGGTGCACTTCGTTTTACAGCCTAGCCAAGAGTCATCGGTACTCGGTATGTCGCGCGCGTTCGACGACTACTATATCGAGGACTGTGGCGTCATCTTGGCGCCAGAGGTGACGCAGAGGAGGACCGACAACAATGACCAGTTTGTCATCCTCGCCATCGTTGGGGTAGCTTTTGTGCCGGCTTTCCTTTAGTTCTCTTCACAAATACACACTTGCCTTTTTGTTTAAGCAAAAGAGTATGGTGGTACGTGTCTGATGACTAACGATGTACGATGAAATTTCTTCCGGTATGTGTGGAACGTGCTCTATAATGATGAGACCATGCAAATCGTGACATATATCGAAGTCTGTATGATACTGATGGTTGCAATGTAGTGGTGAAACAGATAGATTATAAATAACAAAAATTATGTATGGCCAGGATCATAAATTGATTATGAAACATTCTCTCATAACGGTATAACACACATTTTGTATATAAGTTATTGTAGTATACTCGTATTATATATTCCCGTTGCAACGCACGGGTATTCAGCTAGTTAAAAATGAAGACAAAAATGGAAATAAGAGAAACCCCGCTTCATCTATCTCAAAACCCTACTCTGCCGGTGGAGAACTGGAGATGCCGAACCCAGGGGCGGCGGTACCGGAGACGGTGGGGCAAGCGGTGATCCCGCTGATCAACAGTCTGCAGGACATAATCGCGCGGTTGGATGGCGACGCCGCTGCTGGCCTGGAGCTGCCGCAGGTGGCGGCGATCGGTGGGCAGAGCAGCGGCAAGTCCAGTGTGCTGGAGGCGCTCGTTGGCCGCGACTTCCTCCCTCGGGGCCCCGACATCTGCACGCGCCGCCCCCTTGTGCTCCAGCTCGTGCGCCACGCGGCCCCTGAGGAATGGGGGGAATTTCTCCATGTCCCCGGCCGCCAGTTCCACGACTTCGAACAGATCAAGCGCGAGATCCAGGTAAGTGCCGTGCTGCTGTGGTTTCTACATATCTTGTTTTTTGGCTGTAAATAGGCGATGTGTTTGATACTTTGATTCAATGCTTGAGACACTAGGGATCTACTCCTATTTAGCTGAAGGGTATTTGTTTGGGTACAATTGCAACCATAAAACCATTCTGAACCTGTAGTTCATACCCCCCAACGCACACACACACAACTCATATATATACGCCTGCGTTCCACACTCGCTATCTGTCCGGGTGCCCCCTCCGCTGTGGTTTCCTCCTTTCCTGCATGTTTCCCCCCCTCTCATCTAGTTTTCGAGTTTTAGTATGTTAATTATTAGAAACTATTTGAATGTAGGCAAAAGTAGATCTCCCTGTTTATTTTGTTGACTCGGCAGAGTCATTGGCTTATCAATTAATTTTTAAGGAGCTTTTGGAGATGATGTGCGATAGCATATCGATACAGCCAGTATTATTTGCAAAAGCTAATAGGAGTTAAATCTTGGTGCGATGTTGTCGTTTTGTTTCAGTACAACCTCAATATGAAGATTTTTGCAAACTTTTAGTGTAGTTATGGTCAAGGCTGAATAGTGGAAAGATGACCATGTAAAGACTGACACTTTGTTTTGATTTTTTCCTAGGATCACAACATGAGCCATTTTAGCATACATTTGCATTACTGTGGATTTGCTTAATAGCAACTCCAACAGCCTTTGTAAATTGATTCGATTAGGTATAAAAAAAAGAAAAGGCTGCTGAAAACTGCATCCAACAGACTTGCTTTCTTTCTCTCTTCTCTATCTCGCTCGGCATTTCCTCCTCTTCGCTGGGCATCTTTGTCGAGGGCTTGCGACTCGCTATCTCTTCCATCGTGCCCTCCTGCTCTCCCGCCGTCATGGGAATTTCCCTCTCCCGCGCGTCCTCCCATCGCTGGGCATCTTTGTCGAGGGCTTGCGACTTGCTATCTCTTCCCTCATGCCCTCCTTCTCTCCCGCCGTCGTGGGAATTTCCCTTTCCCGCGCGTCCTCCCATTCCCGCACACTTGCCACCGCGCCTAGCCCGCGTGCTCCCGCTCCTGTGCCCATGTATCCTCGCAACCGCGACCAGCCTGCGCCTGTGCGTCCTGTGTCTTGCCTGTGGGATTTGGTGATCGAATTTTTGTGGCATACCGCCTGTGTGTCCTGGCGCGTCTTCCTTCTCCTTCGATGACGCAAGTCAGGGCGGCGGCTCCACTGTCCACCAGGGGTAGGGACTGGGCTGTGGTCTCAAGCGGCGATCAGATGGCAACAATGCATGCACGGGACAGCCAACAACGGAAACAACGGCTGGACTATCGGCAAGGAAACAAAGGCTAAATTTGGATAGACTGTTGGTTACCCTACATTTTATTTACCTATCTATTTCAAATAGCCTTCTACAAAACTCTATATTTAGCTAGGATTATACATAAGCTCTTGGAGTTGCTCTAATTCCTATATAATAATGAGAATTTTGCCATGCCACCCTTTATGTGGAGCGATCCCAACAGTATCTCATGCACTTGCTTACCTAGAACCTATCTTGTGCTGCTGATGTTTGGCAAGAGTGTACATTTTGTTTTTAATATTTAAGAAACGTGCTTTGCCATGTGAGACAGCCACACACTGTTACTGATTGTTCATTTCATGAGGAATACTGCATGATACACTCAAAGTTAACAACAATAATACAATATGCTCTCCAGTGCGATAATCTACTTGCTTAGTATCGATATTGTCCATTGCATTTTGAGTCAGTTTTGAATGTGCTTCCTTCCTAAGTTTTTTCAGAGTTGCTGCAATAAAAACTTAAATTCTTAACATTTTACTTCACTCCTCTTTTGTTTATCCACTCTTACAGTTATTGAACACTTTTATTGAACTCCAATGCACTCTTATTCTATTCTTACGTTGGTACCATTTTTTGAAAAAAAATCTTCTATTCCTTCTTAAGTTCTCATGTGATGAAAGAAGCTAATTGCTTTCAGCTTGAAACGGACAAAGAAGCTGGAGATAATAAAGGGGTTTCTGAGAAGCAAATTCGTCTGAAAATCTTCTCACCAAATGTCCTAGACATCACCTTGGTTGACCTCCCTGGAATAACACGGGTACCAGTTGGAGACCAGCCCAGTGATATTGAGTCAAGAATAAGAGCAATGATCATGCAATACATTAAACATCCAAGTTGTATTATCTTGGCTGTTTCTCCTGCAAATGCTGATTTAGCTAATTCTGATGCTCTCCAACTGGCAAGGCTTGCTGATCCTGATGGTACTTAATCTACTTAAATAATGCATTTGATTACTATTTTCGTTGTAGTAGACAGCTAGCTAAGTGTAAACCTTTAACTGCTGGTTGTTTTACTGGCAGGGTCTCGTACAATTGGTGTTATCACCAAGGTATTTATTTACTGTACACAGCTAATGTTGTATAGTTCTTTGATCACTGTATGGTCATTTTGATAACCTCATCTCAATGTCTTTAGTTAGATATCATGGACAGGGGCACTGATGCTCGTAACTTCTTGCTGGGAAATGTGATTCCACTCAAGTTTGGTTATGTAGGTGTTGTCAATCGCAGCCAAGAGGTATATTCTTTGCCGAACCACATGCCTTGTAATATTCTATAGCCTTCCAATGCCAGCTTGATTGGGGATAAAAAGCGTTGTTATTGTTGGTTCTATGACCTCACATAATGCTAGATTGATGTCTGCAACCATAAGGAACAAACAATGGAGATCATTATGTTGTATTAATGAGAAATGAAATTTCTGATATTAGAAGTATTGGTTTGCTTTTACGTTTTGTTCTTTTTACGATCTTGATCTTAGAAGCAGGGTTTTGGTACCTGCTTAGTTGTTTTCTGAAGTTTTATGTTTTTACTTTTAACTAGCTGATTGCAACAGGATATCAACTTCAATCGAAGTGTCAAAGACGCGCTAGCTTTTGAGGAAAAGTTCTTCTTGACTCTACCTGTATGTCAGGAAATTAAATTCTATCTGTGCAACATATTGTACTCTAGATCGGAGCACAATTGCTTAAAAAATTGGTTCTTCGTTTTGTGCTTAACAGGCTTACCATGGTCTTGCACATTGTTGTGGTGTTCCTCAATTGGCTAAAAAGCTAAATATGGTATATTACTGTTAAATTTCTGCTCATTATACTTTGCCTCTGTATACTATGTTTCTTTCCATCCTCTGGATTTTATCTGTTAATATCCTGCAGAAACATTATACCCTTGAGGCAAAGTTGATGTTGATATAAAGACATGTGTCTTGGGTTTTTCTTTGATAGCTTTAAAGGAACTTGGGGGTTATTTGGAAGGCTACCTAGACACAAGATATATGAGAATATTTACATTATTCGTTGTGGGCCTTTCTGCAAAACATGCATCTTCTTCGTTGGGCACCTACTGTGCAGCCATGGCCGGCTCCTCAGCGCTCGGGGCTATGTGAAGGAGGAGGTCAGGCCGGGCGACCGTGGGGAGAGCAAGGTTATTAAAACGGTAAAACGTTGGAACGCTCATGGGTGAAATTTTGACTTTTAAACGTTTAAACTTTATTTAAACGTAGTTTTAAACAACACAGGAAAAATACCAATACATCATAATTTCAGACAATAATATGAAGTTAAATACCAAAATAGAGAGGTTAGTGGCTTACCAAAACTTCACCCATGAGCTGGATTGAACCTCAAAAGTAACTAATAGACTGGGCCCAAAAGTAGCTAATGGTTTAAAATGCATAAAACACTGCGTTTTACAGTTTAGAACGCTAAAACGTGGTTTCAACCTCTAATTAAAGTTTTGACGTTTAAACGTAGTTTAAACATCGTTTAAACGTAGTTTTAATAACACTAGGAGGCGAGGCTGGGTGATGACAGCTTGGCCTGTTGCTCGGCATGGCATGGGCCACTGCTCGTGGTGGGGGATGGCGCAGAGCAGTGGGTGTGTGCAGCGATGGCCGACCAGTGTGAAGGAGCGAGAGGGAGAGCGAGTTTTGCGAGCTGCACTGCAAACACGGAGGCGGCATGATGCTTGCGGCCCCTGTGGTGCTGACCATAGCGCATGAGAGGTCCAACCGGTGGAAAATCGACTCGCCGTGGAAGAAATGGGTGTGCGAGCTCGCGGTACATGATTCCTGAGTTTTAGTGCTAATAGTGATTGTTTCTATTGTGAGCAACAGGGAGAGTCAGAGATAATCAAACCGTCTGGGTGGGATTCTCGCTTATTCCCACCGAGAATCTGATTTTAAGCATATCCAAACAGGGCCCTAATATGATGAAGAATGAATCAGTCTCAACTAGTTCAAGATAATGACTGGAAGTTAAATTCTCATGCCTCATGCTTATATTGAAATGAACAATGCTATATGGCATAGTCAGGTACACAGTAAAAATACAGTAAAACTCTTGAAGCTAGGTTATAATTAGCACACAATGCTTACTGAATTTATTATGATGTTTGATATTTTAACTTCAAGATTTAAGGCTTTGGTACTGCTTCTTTACCAACTGTGGTTATTCTCTATGTAGACACCTACGTTTACCCTTATGAAGTGATGTACTGATGTTTCTACAAATAATATTAGTATGTTTCTAATGATTTATCTGTTCAACTTATTATGATTTATCATGTTTTTTTTTGTAGATTCTACTAAAGCATGTCACAAATATGCTTCCAGGCTTGAAAACTCGCATAAATGCTCAGTTGGTAGCAGTTGCGAAGGAACACGCTGCCTATGGTGATACTGTAGAATCAGTGGTAATTACATCGATAGATGCCTTTATACTTCTAAAACTGTAAAGCATGCATCATGATGTATTGTCATGGAGCACTGGAGATGCACTCTCTCCATTCCAAATTATAGTTCACTTGGTTATGTCCTAAGACAAACTTCTCTAATGTTGATCAAGTTTACACAAAAATGCACCGACATCTACAACATCAAATTAGTTTCATTAAAGGGCCTTAAGCCGAGTTGGTTAGGTGGTCTGAGTAGCACTCCTTAGGTACTGGGTTCGACTCCTCGTAGGAGTGAATTTCAGGTTGTGGTTAAAAAAATCCCATCGTCTGTCCCATGCCAAAACATAGGTCTAAGGCCCGGTCCCGGTCGCGGTCGTTTCTCACATGGTTTACGATGCCGCTGTGTATGAGTGGGGCAGAGGTTCGGGGGTTTCTCGACCTGCGTGAGAAGGTCTTCTTCTTAATATAATGCTCGAGGCTATCTTACCCCCGCAGGTCGAGTTTTTTAGATATGTTGTTATAGTGCATTTTTTTGCACTTGTAGACATTAATATATTCCTTGATGACAACAAATGGACGTTAAAAGAGCAGTTTGTTAGAATACCCGTTTAGGGTTTACCCCGTATAATTACTCTCTCTCACCCCTGTGTAATGGGCCAAGCCTAGCTAACTCAGTCTATTGATACAACACCCAACCCTGTGTTAGGGTTTCCCACAAGGTATAGAGCTAGGTTACAATTTTCTCTTTCCCCTCCCTCCCCACACCCAGTCGCCGCTGACGTTCCCATCCGGCCGTCAGCCCCTCGCCGCCGCCTCCAACACCATGGCGATGACCCCACCCCCTCCGACTGGGTGGTCGACTCCGGTGCTTCCTACCACACCATTCCCACTACAAGCATGCTCTCTCGATCCCATCCCACCCACTCCTCCCATCCCTCCTCGATCGTCGTTGTAAACGGTACCACTCTGCCAGTCACCTCAGTAGGTGCCTCGGTTCTCCCTGGGCCGTTTTATCTCAACGATGTTCTTGTAGCCCCTCACATCACCTATAATGTTCTTTCTGTTCGTCGGTTCACCACCGACAACTCTTGTTCCATTAAGTTTGACCCCTCTGGTTTTTCTGGGAAGGATCTGGCCACCAGGACCCCTCTCGCCCGCTGTGACAGCTCGGGGCCCCTCAACATGCTCCGACCTTCCTCCACCGGCGTGTCTCCACCTCCTGCCCTGGTCTCCATCACCTCGGCCATCCAGGACCCGACGCCATGACCAAGCTCACCAGTAGTTTAGATCTTTCATGTAATAGGGGACATTTTGAGGGCCTCTGTCATGCTTGTCAGCTAGGCCGACATACTCGTCTCCCATTCACTACTTCTAGGGTTGAGCAAGCTTTTGATCTGGTTCATTGTGTTCTCTGGACCTCCCCTGTACTCAGTTTGTCTGGTTATAAATACTATCTGGTGATTTTGGATGATTTTTCCCATTTTCTTTGGACTTTTCCTCTTCGGTTGAAGTCCGATACGCTAACCACCCTCACACACTTCTTCGCGTGGGTATCCACCCAGTTTCATCACCCGGTTCGTGCCCTGCAGTGTGATAATGGCCGCAAGTTCGACAACCACGCCTCCCGCTCTTTCTTTCTCACTCATGGCGTCCAGTTGCGTCTCTCGTGCCCCTACACCTCTCCCTAGAACGGTCGAGACGAACGCATGATTCGCACCACAACCAATATGATCTGCTGCCTTCTCTTCTAGGCGTCTCTCCCTGCCAGCTACTGGGCAGAGGCCTTGCACACCGTCACACACCTCCTCAACCGCCTTCCCTCAAAGGCGGTGAGCCACCCTACTCCCCACTTCGCCCTGTTCGACATAGCCCCCTCTTACGATCACCTTCGCGTGTTTGGTTGTGCCTGCTATCCCAACACTTCCGCCACCACTCCCCATAAGCTATCTCCTCGCTCCACTCGCTGCCTCTTCCTTGGCTACTCCCCTGACCACAAAGGATATCGTTGTCTTGACCTGGTCTAACACCGCATCCTCATCTCTGGTCACGTTTTCGACGAAGATGTGTTTAACCTTGCTGGCTCCTCCCCACCTACTGATCTCGACTCCCTCCTTGAGTTCGATCTGGTTCCCCCTCCATCCCAGGCGCTCCGCCTTGCGCCGTTGCTCGCGCTATGCGCGACTCTGCCGCCTCCGCTCGCGCCTCCACCCGCGCTACGCGCGGCCTCGAAGCCTCCGCTCACGCGGTCACGCCTCCTCCCGCACCTCGTGCGGCCTTGTCGATCCCGTCTGCGCCATGCGTTGCCCCGTCAATCACGCCTGCGCCACGTGCGGCTCCGTCGACCACGCCTGCGCCATACCTGACTCCATCGAGCATCGACGAGCATGACCCGCTTTGCCTACCCCGCCCTTGTCTACCATCGCCGCGGGCGTGCCACTCCCTCGACGCCCACTGACCTGGGCCCGTCGGCGAGCGCAGCTCGCTTCGCTGACCCCGTCGTCGTCTATCACTGCCGCGAGCATGCCATGCCCGCGGCTCCCGACGCCTCGCATCGAGCTTCCTGTGTATCACCGGTCGCCATCCACCGCGACCCCTGGCACGCCCACCCGATGGTGACTCGGCACGCCGCCGGCGCTCTCCGCCCCGTCGACCGGCTGATCCAGGCAGCTGATACGACTGCCACTCCCCCGGACGCCTCCCCGGTCCCTTCCTCCGTTTGCACCGCCCTCGCTGACCCCACTAGCGTCGCACTATGGAAGAGTACGCTGCCCTGCTGGCCAACCACACCTGGGACCTGGTGCCGTGTCCACCAGACACCAACGTGGTCACCGACAAGTGGCTCTTTCGCCACAAGCTGACCTTGGACGGCTCCCTGGACTGCTACAAGGCTCGTTGGGTCCTTCGGGGCTTCACCTAGCGCCTCGGAGTGGACTACCACGAGACCTTCAGCCCTGTCGTCAAGTTCGCCATCATCCGCGCCATCCTCTCCCTCACCCTCTCCCGGGACTGGACGATCCATCAGCTCAATGTCAAGAATGCCTTCCTCCACGACACTCTGACGGAGACTGTCTACTGTAGCCAGCCCACCGGCTTCGTCGACGCCACTTGCCCGAATCTGGTCTGCCGGCTGAACCGCTCCCTATACGGCCTCAAGCAGGCGCTACGAGCATGGTACAGTCGCTTCACCTCCTACTTGGTCTCCATTGGCTTCGTGGAGGCCAAGTCGAACACGTCCTTTTTCATCTACCGGTGCGGCGACGACACCGTATATATAGAATGGATCTTTCCCCTGATGACTCTCGTATATATAGATAGGTATATGAGCCGATATGGGCCTTAACACCCCCTCAAACTCAAGGTGGATCAGAGACATTGAGTTTGAGTAAATGTAGTTGATGATGCTCCTTAGTTTGAGCTTTAGTGAAGAAATATGCCAGTTGCAAATCTGAAGGTACATATTGTAGATCATGCTTTACTGGATCATTAGCAATGTCATCGAGTAAAGAAGGCATCTACACCAATGTGCTTTTGAAGATCATGCTTTACTGGATCATTAGCAATCTGTATAAAACTAGTATTATCGCACAGAAGAGGTGTGGGACCATCACACAGGATGCCAAAATCAGCCAGTAACCAACGAAACCAGACAATTTCTATAGTAGCGGTGGCAAGTGCACGGAGTTCTGCTTCAGTATTGGAGCGAGAAACAACT
This sequence comes from Zea luxurians, assembly GCA_029449295.1. Taxonomy (NCBI): domain Eukaryota; kingdom Viridiplantae; phylum Streptophyta; class Magnoliopsida; order Poales; family Poaceae; genus Zea; species Zea luxurians. The sequence continues at coordinate 122,749,470 of JAOPSE010000009.1, forward strand.
TGTTTCTTAGATTTCCAGGCACTAGAAGAGGAGCCAAGAAAAACGCAATAGCCCATGACAGAGCAGCGATCATTAACATTACTTGCCCATGTTGCATTAGAATAAATATAAAGCTGGAGTGGACTGTTTTGAGCATAAAAAGACACCTAGTGGTTGTTCCTCGTAAGTAGCGTAGGACCCGAAGTAAATGTCCATAATGCACCGAAGTTGGAGTACTCACAAACTGACTCAAGATATGTACTGCATGAGCTATGTCAGGTCTCGTCACAGTAAGATAGACTAGACTCCCCACAATATGGCGGTAGCGAGAAGGATCAGCAAGAGGTGTGCCATCAGATGGACGAAGCTGTAAGTGAAGATCCATAGGGGTGGTAGCTGTCCGAGTATCAGTAATACCAGACCGTGCAAGAAGATCTTGAATGTGTTTGTGTTATGAGAGGTAGTAACCTTTGGTGGAGTGCACCACTTCAATGCCAAGAAAATAGCTTAGAGAGCCCAAATCAGTCATCATGAACAATTTTCCAAGTTGCATCTTCATAGAGGAAATGTGTTCCTCATTGTCACCAGTAATCAACATATCATCGACATAGAGTAGAAGTAAAGTACGGCCTTGTGAGGATTGATGAACAAAAGAGCAGGATCATGATTACTAGGTGAGAAACCAACAACCATAATAACAGAGGCAAAATGCTCAAACCAAGCACGGGGAGCTTGTTTGAGACCATATAAGGCACGCTGAAGGCGACAAACATAACCAGAGGGAACCTCAACACCGGGAGGTGGTTTCATATAAACCTCTTCATTTAAATCACCATGGACAAAGGCGTTCTTGACATCCATCTGGTCAATTTTCCAAGAACGTGTAGCGGCTACGACAATCATAGTACGAACTGTAGTCATGGGAGCAACTAGAACAAAAGCCTCATCATAATCTCGACCCTGACTTTGCGGAAAACTTCTAGCAACAAGACGAGCCTTGTATCGCTCAACAGAACCATCTGATTTGATCTTTACTTTGAACACCCATTTGCATGTTATAGGTACAACATGTGACGGTAAAGGAACAACATCCCAAGTACCGGTGCGGTCAAGTGCAGTAAGCTCCTCAATCATAGCAAGTTGCCACTCATGAATACCAGCAGCTTCCTGATAAGTGGTTGGTTCAACAATTACTGCAACACGTGGATAACCATAACGATCTGGAGGTGCTATGGTAGTATGATCACGTAAATTATATCCCTGGGCAACCTGTAGCCCATCAGAATTGTTAGTATTATAAAAAAACAGGAGCATCAGGACTGGCCAGAGGTGACGAGACAGGGGGAGGTACACTGGAACGACGAGTATAGACACAAGTAATATGTAGACGATATGACGAAACTGGTGGTGAAGATGTCTCTGGTGGAGATATAGGCAAAATGGGATTAGACAAGTGTGGGGATAAAACAATGTCATTATTAGAAGACAAAAAAGATGTGGTCTCTAAAGGAGAATACGAAGAGGAAGTAGAAGAATTATAAAAGAAAGGACAATTTTCAACAAATGCCACATCACGTGAGATACACATGCGACGAGCTGAAGAATCATAGCATCTATAGCCCTTATGCTCAGAACCAATGATTTCAAGTCGCCTAGTCGCCTGGTCGAACACTGGGACCGACCAGGCGACTAGTCACGATTAGGCGACGACTAGGGCGACTAGTCGACCCCTAGTCGGTCCTAGTCGGTCCCTGGTCGTCCTAGACTATTAGCTATACTTATATAGGTATATATATATATAAATAGCTTGGGATGCAAGCTCTGGTGGAAGTGTTGCTATAGCCTTTTCAACAAAAGCAGCAGAGTCTAGAGTAGTAGAAGCTGCTGAACCAGCACCAGGAGCACCAGCTGATGCGGCCGATGATTCTACATTATTCATAATAACTTCCACTTGTGCACGGCCAGCAACAAACTCTGTATAGGGCAGCAGGCCAGCAACACAACATTGGTTGAATTGGGGGAGCAGGAGGGACAACAGCAAGTCAGCAACCATCCACTACATGCAGTACAAAGAAGGGAGAGAAGTGGAGGGAGCAGGAGAGACCTTCAGATGATGTGCTCATCTCGCCACTGGTTTGCAGCCACAGCCGCTGCAGGACTCCAGGAGAAGGGGCAGGGACGCAGGGTGCTGTGCCGCTGCCCGCCGGTGTCGAGGACTGCAGGGGCAGTGGCGCAGTGCAAGAGAAGGAGAGGCAGGGGCGGTGCAAGAGAGGAGAGGAGAGGACAGAGGAGACGTGCAGAGAGCCAGTGTTGGCGGCTAGGGTAGAATAGGAGAGGAGAGGAGACTTGCAGTCACTATAGATGGGCTAAAAAAGGCCCAATAACTGAACCCTAGCCAGGACGACCAGATCACACAAAGTCGGACGACTAGTCGCCCTGGTCGACGATTAGTCGGACGACCAGGACGACTAGGTTGTCTAGTCGAGTCGTCCACCAAATCGTGCACTAAATACCGACCAGCCCGACTAATCGCGATTAATCGCGATTAGTCGGACGACTTGAAATCACTGCTCAGAACTATATCCTAAAAAGACACGTTCAACAGATTGAGCACCTAATTTGGTGCGCTCTCGGGGTGCTAGCAGAACATAACAGGTGCAACCAAAAACTCGCAGATGATCATAGCTAGGAGGAGTACCAAAGAGTACCTCACCCGGGCATTTGTTGGCTAATTTAGTTGATGGTTTTCTGTTGATTAGATAAACAACAATAGACACAGCTTCACCCCAGAAGTTTGATGGAATAAAGGAAGCAATAAGAAGGGTGCGAGCTGCGAATTTTTTTAATTAGGCTAGAGAACTGAGTATGTATCATCCGTGTGAAAGACTGATAAATAGAATATAGCTCAGAACGATGTTTCATGAAAGAAACCCAAGTATATATGTGTTGACGCCTTTTTGGAGGCGCCAATTACTCAAGAGAACCAGCGGCGGTGCTCTCTGCACAGGGGCGGACGGTCCGCGCGCAGGGGGCCGGACGGTCCGCGGCCTGGTGCGAGGCGGCGGTGCTCTCTGGTCAGGGGCGGACGGTCCGCGGCCTGGGGCCGGACGGTCCGCGGCCTGGTGCAGGAGCCCGGGTTCCCTGCCTGACGGCCGGACGGTCCGCGCGTACGCAGGGGCGGCGGAAGATCGCCGACGGCGCCTGGATCTCGCTCCCGGGAGGGACCCCGTCGGGGAGTAGAGATCCTAGGTGGTGTCTAGGCCCGGGCCGGCCGACCTAGACTCCTCTAATCGACGTAGAGTCGAAGAGAGACGAAGAATTTGGGGATCGAGAGGCTAAACCTAAACTAGACTAGAACTACTCCTAGGATAAAATGCGAAATAGAAGTTGTATTGATTCGATTGTTGATTATAAATCGGCCGTATACCTCTCTATTTATAGAGGAGGGGGGCTGGACCCTTTACAAACTAATTTCCGAGCTTATCCCCTGATTTTAGCTAACAACCGTAGCACAAAACTCGGAACCCTAATCTGTTCTGCGCACGCGCGGACCGTCCGACCCACAGGCGCGGACTGTCCGGACCGCGGACCGTCCGGCCTCAGGGCCGGACCGTCCGCGCGCTCAATTTGGTGCTCAACATATGCCCCCCTGCCTTTTGGTGGAGCTGAGCGAACCAAAAGCAACTAACTCGATGTTATCACATCGGTTTTCTTAGGCATCTTTCCACTTACTAGGATGGTACGCAGTGGCCTTGGTCTCGATGGTTGACTCAACGGACGTGATCCCTTTAGATTTGATCGAACTGTCAGTCCCAACATCGCCGAGTGTCATACTGGTCCTGACCAATTCGTCACCTTGCCTTCCTAATTCTCTAAGTGTTCTGGCGTAGCTCCGTAGTCGACTAGGTCTTCTCCTTGCAGGTCGTCTTCCTCCATGGGCGTCGGTATGTCGTCGGAGGTGTCTTGGTGTAGTGCGGATGGTTCGGCCTCAGGGGTCGGATGGTCCGCGTCCTGTGCAGATGATCCGACCTTTATAGCCGGACAGTCTACCATACCTGCAGAGAGATGCACAGTTGTCGTTTTATTTACTATCTTTGTGGTCGTTTGATTTTTCTCAACGGCCTTTGGTCTCCATCTCTTTTGTGGTGGCGGATACTGCGGATGCGTGTCATTGAATATTCTTTCTGCCTCTTTTTCCTGATTCTCCTTTGCTCTGAGGCGCTGTAATTTTTGCTTTTGCGATCGTGTCAGTCCCGATGGGCACCATCGGGGCATGGAGTATTTTGGATCAGCTATTTTATTGACAGTCGTACTTTCTTTTTTGTTTGTGTTGGCCGATTCACCAAAAATCATCTTCCCTTCGTTATTTTTTGTACGACGACATCTGTCGTTCCTATTTTAATGACATCTCCCTTTTTCGTACTGTTGGAGGTTGTAGCTGTATGCCCCCCTGCCGGATTAGTCAGCCTTTGGGGCCGAGTTGTTCGGCAATCTTGCTGGGCCTGTGCTCGTGGACCAGATTGAGGGGTTCTCAATCGGTCTTGTACTGGAGGTGTCAACCTATTGAATACAGATGTTTAGGGTGCCACCCAAGCGGGGTACTGTGGTATCCCAAATGGGTATGGTGGCATGCCCCACATTTGATTTGGGACATATGGTGAAGGTATGTATGTGTATGGATATGGCATAGGTAGATATAGTGGTGGAGGTGTCCATGCAGGTACGTTAGGTCTTAATTGAACATTATGACCTTCCGTCCTTTCCGATTGGTGTGGTGGTCCAATCGGCCTAACCTGCCGTCGCACCTGGGTGGGTAAGCGAGGTCCCTTTGGTGGCCGGTCGCTGGGGCCAGCCTTCCTTTTCACATATTTAGACAATAATTGATCAAAGGTCGGGCTAGATTTTACCAACCGACCAGTTGCCTTGAACGTGTTAGTTTTCCACGTACCTATTTCTGGTCGTCGTGGTTTGAAGGTACGTGGTCGTCGTGGCTCTTCGGAGTTGCCGGACCGTCCGCTGGAATGCTCCGGACCGTCCGGTAATGTTACGGACCGTCCGCGCCTGGGCACCGGACCGTCCGCGATGCGTAGTATGGGTTCTCGCTCATGTCCCTTTATCTGCGCTTGCCCACCAGTGCTGGAGTTTGTGATGGTCACCTTCAGTGTCTCCCCTCCATCAGGAGTCTTCTCGGCCATCACTTTCCTGCAAGAAATTTTGTTGTTTCCATCGGCCTTCCGTGCGTTGCCGATGATGATTTCTTTGTCTTTGCCCTTATCGGCTGTGTTGGGCCGAATTAGGACCTTTTTGCTATTAAAGTCGATCGCATTCATTGGGAAGGGCTCCGTGTCCTCTTGAAATTTCAATCGTCCCTCGTTAATGGCCGATTGGATTTGTCGTCGAAACACATTACAATCATTAGTGGCATGGGAAAATGAGTTGTGCCACTTGCAATATGCGCGACGCTTTAGTTCGTCGGCGGGTGGGGCGGTATAATCGATCTTAATGTTACCATTTTTTAGTAATTCATCGAATATCTTATCACATTTGCCGACATTAAATGTAAACTTAACCTCCTCCTGTCGTTCCTTTTGAACTGACTGCAAGGAGGAGCAAGCCGAAGATTTGGCCTGCTCGGGCCAAACTATTTCGGCAGTGTAAACTTTCTTTGGTTCATCGTCCGAACTACTTTGATTGTGTTCTATTATATGGACATTATGATGAACCGTTCTGACTAGTTCTTTGCTTCGGCTTTCACAAGCCGAAGCTCTCTGATGTAATTGTGCTAAAGTAAAGAACTGGATGCCTTCTAATCTCTCTTTTAAATAATAGCGCAATCCATCAAAGGCTATTCCCGCCAGTTGTTTATCTGTTAAATGAATTTGAAAGCATCGGTTTCTCGTACCCTGGAATCTCCGGATATAATCACTAACCGATTCATCCTTTTCTTGTCGTAGGGCCACTAAGTCTACTAAATCTAGCTCATAATCACCAGAGAAGAAATGTTCATGAAATTTTTGTTCTAAGTCTCTCCATGACAAAATGGAATTAGGAGGGAGCGTGGCATACCATGTGAATGCAGTCCCCGTTAAAGATAATGAAAATAAACGCACACAGAATGCTTCGGTGTCGGCCAATTCTCCTAATTGTGCTAAGAACTGGCCTATGTGCTCACACGTGCTCTTTCCTTGGTCACCCGAAAACTTTGCAAATTCGGGTATCCTGGTTCCCTGTGGGTATGAGTGGTGATCAAATCGGCTGTCATAAGGCTTCCGATATGATTGCCCCCCAGGGACCATGCTTACTCCGAGCTTATCTCGTAACGCCCCGGCTATTTCTTCCCTCACTATATCAATGGCAGCCGGTGCGAGACCACCGGCTCTCTGATCAAACATAGGTGGGGTCGGCTGGATGTTAGCATGTTGTCTTTCTCCCCATTGGTTTGAGCTACGTGGTGCATTTCCATTTACCCTATATGGCTCATAGGTTTGATCGTTTCTTTCCGGCCCTCTGGGTGGGGCCAGAAAGCTTTCCTGGGCTCTAGATCTTGAATTAATGGGCTGGTGCATTGCATATTGTGATGGGAAGTGTTGCTAGGATGGGTGAGGATTCAAGTAACAATCTTCCTCAAAAAGGTCATATGCGGACTGTCCGGACATTGGCCCGGACCGTCTGTAATTATGTGCGAACCGTCCGTCGTTGTATGCGGACCGTCCGACTGGGTAGTTTAAATTCGGTGCCCTATGTGGTGGCTCGGGTGCGTGTCTAGGTAACTCATTAAAAATAGGACCGGTTGTGGCTGACCCGGACGGTCCGCGCTCGCGAGCGGACGGTCCGGACGTGTGTAGATCGGCTGGTTTACTGCCGATTTGCGTTTGCTCAGGGTACGTGTCCATCGGCATCCCATAAGGGGATTGTGACTGGTCGTGACAACCTCTAACCGATGTATCACGTGTATTATCTCCTAATTCAACCTTGTGTGAAGGAAAATTTGCTACACTAGATTTGCTACCATGTTACGTACCAGAGATTGAGAATAGAATGGATCTTTCCCCTGATGACTCGTATATATAGATAGGTATATGGGCCAATATGGGCCTTAATAGCTTCGCCTTTTACTTGGCCTCCATCGGCTTCGTTGAGGCCAAGTCGGACACATCCCTTTTCATGTACCGGCGTGGCGATGCCACTGTCTACCTCCTGCTCTACGTCGACGACATTGTGCTTACGGCATCCACCGCTAACCTCCTACAACGCACGATCGTCGCCCTTCAGCGGGAGTTCGCGATGAAGGACCTGGGGCCCCTCCACCACTTCCTCAACATCACCGTCGAACGCCGGCCCCAGGGTCTCTTCCTCCACCAGCGCCAGTACGCCATCGACATCTTGGAGCGGGCTGACATGAATGACTGCAAGCCTTGCTGCACGCCTGTCGACACTCAGGCAAAGCTCTCTGAGGACGATGGGCCCCTGATCGCCGACGTGACGTCCTACCGAAGCCTGACCGCCGCGCTCCAGTAGCTCACCTTCTCCAGACCTGACATCGCCTACGTCGTCCAACAGGTGTTCCTGCATATCCACACCCCGCGGGAGCCCCATCTCACCGCTCTCAAGCGGATCCTATGCTACCTCCGCGACTCCCTCGACTACAGACTCCTACTCCGACCATCCCCGACGTCGGAGCTCGTGGTCTACACCGACGCTGACTGGGCTGGCTGCCCCGACACGCGCCGATCCACTTCTGGTTATGTCGTGTTCCTGGGCGCCAACCTCGTCTCCTGGGCCGCCAAGCGGCAGCCCGTCGTCTCCCGCTCCGGTGCAGAGGCCTCCTGGCCGCGCCATGGCAGAGGCCTCCTGGCCGCGCCAGCTCCTCCACGAGCTCCACAACCCCCTACAGCGCGCAACCCTCGTCTACTGCGACAACGTCAGCGCGGTCTACCTCTCCACCAATCCCATGCAGCATCAGCGCACGAAGCACATGGAGATCGACCTGGACTTCGTCCGCGAGCGTGTCGCTGCTGGTGACGTTTGGGTTCTCAGTGTCCCCACCGCGCTGCAGTTCGCCGACATCTTCACCAAGGAGTTACCGTCGAGTGTATTCTTAGACTTTTGATCCAGTCTCAACATCTGTACATGATAGAGTTGCGACTGCGGGGGGGGGGGTTAGAATACCCAATTTGGGTTTGGGGTTTACCCCGTGTAATTACTCTCTCACCCCTGTGTAATGGGCCAAGCCTAGCTAACTCAGTCTATTAATACAACACCTAACCCTGTGTTAGGGTTAGGGTTTCCCACATAGTTGATAACATCAAATTAGAATATTTTCTTGACATGGTTTTATGATATTTTTAGCACACATGTGGAAACTTTCGAAATTTACAATATTTACATTATTACCTTTTTAATCTTAGACCTTAAATCTTGCTGGATGCAGGCTGGTCAGGGAGTCAAACTGCTGAATATATTGAGAAAATATTGTGAAGGTGAAGAATAATTTGTTCTGCCTGAAAACCTTAATGACAACATTTGTATTTCTACTATCATGGTTGCCATTTGTGCCCTCATTCATTATTGAAAGAATTTAAAATTGGTCTTATACAATGGAATGGATTCATTAAGGACATGTAGTACAACAATGTTGTGACTATTGTTCTAACAAGTGATGAGACACGAATGACTTCCCAATTAGAGTACTCTAGAATAGGACTACATCAAGGGCCATCTTTGAGCCCTTCACTTTTTGCCTTCGTGATGGATGTGGTCATAGAGGATGTACAAGGGGATATCTCTTTATGTAACTTTTATGGACGATGTAATGCTAGTTGATGAAAGCCAAATGTGAGTTGTGGTGGGAGGCTCTAGAGTCAGAAGGTTTTAAACTCAGTAGAACTAAAACCGAATGTATGAGATATAGGCATATGGCTTTTGCAGTACTACACACGAGGAAGATGTTCGTTTGGAAGGTCAAGTAGTGCCTAGGAAGGATACCTTTTGGTATTTAGGATTAATGCTACAAAGATACAATGATATTGATGAAGATGTTAGTAATAGAATCAAAACAGGGTGGCTGAAGTGGTGACATACATTTGGCATTCTATGTGACAAGAGGTACCACAAAAGATAAAACACAAGTTTAATAGGACGATGATTAGACCTGCTATATTGTATGGTTGAGAAAATTGGCCTAAAAAGACATGTTCAACACATAAGTGTTGCAAAAATGTGCATGTTGTGTTGTATTTATGGCCATACAAGAAGGATTGAGTCCGGAATGATGATATACGTGATAGGCTAGGGTAGCACTAGCACCAATTAAAGAAAAACTTGTTCAACACCGGTTGATATGGTTTGGACATGTCCAACATGCAGTAGAGGCCTTCAAAGGCACCAATGTGTAGTGGGATCCTAAAGCACGATAGTAATGGGAAGAGGCAGATGAAGGCCGAAGTTGATATGGGAAAAGACAATAAAAGGAGACTTGAAAGGATAAGATTTGACTTTGATTAGGAGTGAGTGCATGGAAAACAACTATTCACACGACTGAACCTTTATTTGTGGCTTTTGTTGGGTTTCAACACCAGCATACCCTAACTTGTTTAGGACTAAAAAACTTTGTTGTTATATTTTTCTGATTGCAACAACTAGAAATCATATGTGTGTGTTTTTAAGAAAGCAGGAATAGTTTACTTGGTCTTATTGTGTAGCTCTTTAGATTGCATTACATTGAAATTTGATGCTTATCTTATTACATGCAAGGTGATGTCTTCTTTCTATCTTTCGGTTTAAATTCTCTCAAAGCTATATTCCTCTAACATTTTATTGTTTTCTCACTTTCAGCCTTTTCTTCCATGGTGGAAGGAAAAAACAGGGTGTCTACAGATAAACTTTCTGGTGGAGCAAGGATACACTACATTTTTCAGTCAATATTTGTCAAGAGTCTGGAGGTTTGTGAAAGACATAGCTTTAAATATTTAGCTAGCAGGCATGTGAATGTGAGGATGACTCACTAAGTCACCGAAACCATGAGGATAAGAATTCTATAACAACGAGTGAGAAATGGACATTGAACAGTATATATATTTTTGAATAAGACAACCATCATGGATGGCGACTTTTATCCTTTCTTATTTTGGTTAATAATGCATTATTTCTTTTTTATGTTAATATAGATTAAGGACTTTAGAACTTTACATTATACACAATATAGTTCTAATAAGGTGCCCCCCTCTTGATACGTGACGTGCTGTAGCTATCGAGAAAGTTTCCTGCCGTAGGGTTTAGACACTTAGACTTGAACCTTGGATTTTCTTTTTTGTTTTCCCTGTGTCGCCTCTCATGGGCGACATAGGCAGAACTAGCAGCCAGCGTGGAGTGAGGCCCATGGCGGGCGTGGTACTACCGACTTGCTCAGCCTTGGCTTGGCAGTAGTGTGAGGCCCATGACAGGCGTTGAGTGAGGCATGCGATGGCAAGGTGCTATGGGGGTGGCAGCGGTAGCTACTTTTGGGGGCAGGCAAGGCTACTGGAGGGGGTGCTTGTCGGCGAGGCGAATGAGCTAGGCCTGTGACTGGCATAGGAGGAGACCAGCAGTCTTGCGTCGGTAGGGATGTCAGCATGGTTTGTCTCTGGGTGCCCTGATGGCACACGACAGCCATAGCTGGCCACAACAACCCTGCTGTGGGCATGACCTTTCATTTTCATATATGCAATGGGTCTGAGTTTAGCTCACGAGCAGTGTGTGGTTGCGTGCAATGGCCGAGATGAGCAACTTCACCTGACATCGCAGGAGCAGCTGCTTTACCCCACACATTGTTCTGTGACCACAAGCCGCTGTACTTGCAGGACCGGCTGACAAGCAGTGGTGCGGCCTTTTGTGTAGGTGTGAGGAGGGATGTGTTGGGCACAATCCTTGTCCAGCATTAGCCGGAGCAAATGAAGGTGACACTTCTGGGTGTTGTTTCCTTGTAGATGTCGCTGGGGCACCTCTCCTCATCCTGCAGAGTTCTTCAGAGGAACTCAGCATCTTATCCTTCCTGCAGGTGCCTAGGAGATCCTGCACTGCCTTGATGGATGCTGGTCCGTGTGGGACATTTATCTCCAAGCCTCTGGTTCACTACTTGCTTGCGGCACATCTATGGCTCTTGTAGGGTGGATCAGTGGCGAAGTTGGAGCTGCTTTTGTTGTGGGGTGGGACAAAGCTTTGCAGTGATGACATGCTGTGTTCACTTTCTTTGGAGTCTGGGGCTTCTTGTGAGTAGGTGGCGGCGTGTTAGGGCTTTGGCTGATGTTCGTTGTGGGAAGTCGGAGCAGCTTATCATTATAACTTGTGATAAGTTTGGCAACGATGACGTGCGGTGGGCTCTGTCGGTTGTGTGTAGGTGGGTTGCTTAGGTTTAGTTGTCTAGGTTGCTGTGTTTAGGTCACCTGTTTTCCTTTAATAAACTGTGACTGATGTTTTTAGGCCTGGTTTTCCTAATAAACTTGGTCAATTCTATTTCTTCTTAGCTGAAAGGCAGATCTCTATCTCTTGCCATTGTGTTAAAAGAAGTTTCCTGCCATCCTAGTACTGGATATTTCTCAGTTAAGTTGTGCTTCAGGCAAACAACAGTTAAGCTTTGGTCATAGTATCTTTTGGCTGCTAAGTCTGACTTTATGCCTCTTGCCTCCCTTATTAACACACTCTGGGAAAAAATGTGTAAATGCCATTGTGTGATAGAAGAATATTTTTGTGCCACAAAAGTGCTCAGTCTATTTCTAGGTTTCCAATATCATACATTCATACTTATGTACTGTCAAGTTATTTGACGTACCTCACTAGCACAACGAACTACATTAACCTTTGTTTGGTACCAGGATATGTTGGAAAAATGATCTTTGTATCCTATCATTTTGAATTAGTTGGTTCTGATGCCTTCCTACCCAACAAAGCATTATTTATCTCCACAATTTCATCATCAAGAATATGCATTGCCCTTTTGCCTTGTCTGTTGTTTGTGTAATTTGCACCTCTTAATTACCTACTCATACCAGCAGGAAATTGACCCTTGCAAGAGTATTAGTGATGAAGATATCCGCACGACCATCCAGAATTCTGGGGGTCCAAAAGGGGCTATGTTTCTGCCCGAGGTTTGTGTTTAGCTAGATTATTATGTTTGGTATTTCTACTAACTTGTGTTGTTTTTATGTAATCCTTGTTTTTTCCTTTTTGAATTTTAGGTACCATTTGAGATTCTTGTGCGGAAGCAGATAGGTCGCCTACTTGACCCAAGTCTTCAGTGTGCCCAGTTTATCTATGATGAATTAATCAAAGTATGTCTTCATTACTGTTGTATGCTTGTATCATGTGAACCTTTAATTGAACTGTTTAGAACATCCTATTTGATGCAGATTAGCCACAGTTGCTTAATCAGCGAACTTCAGAAATTTCCAGCTCTTAAAAAGCGGTTGAGTGAAGTCGTTTGCAGTTTCTTGAGAGATGGTCTTCGACCTGCAGAAACAATGATAACCCATATCATCGAAATGGAGGCAAGTGTTTACTTTCCTAAGTTCTGACCTTCCAAAAGCATGTAGCTTCTGGATTGCTCTCATGAAAAATTTCCTGTTTGTCCCTTCAGTTGTATTATTCTGGCAGTAGGTAATCATTAACCATTGGATTTCTTTTGCATTTAAAAAATATTTAGCATTGAAAATTAAAGGAGCGCCATCTAGAAAAAAACTGAGTCACTCAAATGGGGATGAAACCCAATAGAAAACCGTTGGGGCGTAACCCTCTTAGTGATGCGCCATACGGAACCCGGGTATGGTGTTAAATGGGCAAGGGCCGGGCCGCCACCCCCTTGGTGGTGCGCCGTGTCGTGATCTGGATGCGGTGTCAAGTGAGCAAGGATCGGGTCGTCGCTTCCTTAGTGGCGCGCTACATTGGCGCTCGGGTGTAATGGCAAATGTGCAAGGGTTTTCGCATCTGTCTCAACGGGTGCGAGTGGTAAGGAAGCTAGTTGAGCGACTAGGATCCGTGTAGTTAGTTGGAACGTAGGGTCCCTTACGGGTAAGCTAAGAGAGTTAGCCGAGGCAGCGAGCAGGAGGCGTATTAATATCCTATGTGTTCAGGAGACAAAATGGAAGAGGCAAAAAGTGAAGGAGGTGGAGAACATTGGTTTCAAGCTTTGGTACTCAGGAGCAGTGGCAAACAAAAATGGAGTAGGTATCCTGATTGATAAGAGCCTCAAGGATGGAGTGGTGGATGTCAAAAGGCAGGGTGATAGGATTAACCTAGTCAAACTAGTTTTGGGGGATGTAGTATTGAACATTATAAGTGCATATGCCCCCCAGGTTGGTCTCAGTGAGATTGAGAAGAGGAAGTTCTAGGAAGACTTATATGGCATTGGTCAGAGCAGTACCCACCAATGAGAAGCTTTTCATAGGAGGAGATCTCAATTGTCATGTAGGTTCAACAAATACAAGTTATGAGCTGGTTCATGGAGGTTTCGTGTATGGTAGTAGGAATCAAGGAGAGGATATTTTGGACTTTGATGTAGCCTACAACCTAGTGATAGCCAACACTTTCTTCAGAAAGAGAGATTCTCATTTGGTGACTTTTAGCAGTGGCCATCGTTCGAGCTAGATCGACTTTGTTCTCACAAGTAGAGAAGATAAACAAGCATGTTTGGATTGTAAGGTGATCAGTGTTCTTAAGGAAGTGCCTAGGCATCCAGGTGTTAAGGCCCATAATGCCCATAAGGCCTATATGCCTATATATATGCTACAGTACCCGTGGGGGTGATTATCTCGGCTAATCAGGTCAGTAACATGGTATCAGAGAAGGTTAGGGTTAGGGTTTACGTCTAAACCCGACCCTGATCCAAAAAAAAATTTTGGCGCCGTCGCGCCGTCGTTGTGCTGCCATCGCGGCTAGCTCTCCGGCCTGCCGTCGCGGCCATCCCTTCCCTCCTCTGCCGCCGTCGCGCGGTTTTCCCGCCGCCAGGGAATCTCGCCGGCCTGCACCTGCGTCGTCCGCCGGATCTCGGCCGCCATCGTCCTCCGCCGGATCTTGGCCTGCGCCTGCAGGATCTCTGCCGCGCCGTCCGCCGCCAGAGCCTCTCGGCCGCCGCCTCCTTCAACGATCCGCCGTCCGCCAGGGGCGGATCTCCCTCTTTCAACGGCCGCCGCCAGGGCAGAGATCCGCGTCAGGAGCTGCGCGCCCTCAGCCGCCTGGGGCAGGCCGCCGTCTCCTTCAACGATCCGCCGTCCGCCAGGGGCGGATCTCCCTCCTTCAACGGCCGCCGCCAGGGGTAGAGATCCGCGCGCTCTCTGCCGCCTATGGCAGGGCGCCGTTTTCCCGTCGTTCTCTGCCAGGGGCAGGGCGCCGTTCTCTGCCAGGGGCAGAGACCTCGCCGTCCTCTGCAGAAAATCTGCACCGTCCGCCGCTGTTGCGGACAGGGCCGCAGATCTGCAACATCGCTGCTCCCGCCAGCCGCCAGCCGCTGTTCAACTCGGCTTCCGCGCCCAGGACCTCCGTCAACTCGTCCAAGTCGGTCTGCCCTGGTTTGTTTGGTCTCAGGTCTCCTGTTCTCCCTGATTTTTCCTTCAATTCAATATGGCGACAAATGCTATTGTGGTCAATATCACTCTTGATGGTCAAAATTATCCGGAGTGGGCTTTCTGTGTTGAGACTGCCCTCCGAGGACCAATGATTTCAAGTCGCCTAGTCGCCTGGTCGAACACTGGGACCGACCAGGCGACTAGTCACGATTAGGCGACGACTAGGGCGACTAGTCGACCCCTAGTCGGTCCTAGTCGGTCCCTGGTCGTCCTAGACTATTAGCTATACTTATATAGGTATATATATATATATATAAATAGCTTGGGATGCAAGCTCTGGTGGAAGTGTTGCTATAGCCTTTTCAACAAAAGCAGCAGAGTCTAGAGTAGCAGAAGCTGCTGAACCAGCACCAGGAGCACCAGCTGATGCGGCTGATGATTCTACATTATTCATAATAACTTCCACTTGTGCACGGCCAGCAACAAACTCTGTATAGGGCAGCAGGCCAGCAACACAGCATTGGTTGAATTGGGGGAGCAGGAGGGACAACAGCAAGTCAGCAACCATCCACTACATGCAGTACAAAGAAGGGAGAGAAGTGGAGGGAGCAGGAGAGACCTTCAGATGATGTGCTCATCTCGCCACTGGTTTGCAGCCACAGCCGCTGCAGGACTCCAGGAGAAGGGGCAGGGACGCAGGGTGCTGTGCCGCTGCCCGCCGGTGTCGAGGACTGCAGGGGCAGTGGCGCAGTGCAAGAGAAGGAGAGGCAGGGGCGGTGCAAGAGAGGAGAGGAGAGGACAGAGGAGACGTGCAGAGAGCCAGTGTTGGCGGCTAGGGTAGAATAGGAGAGGAGAGGAGACTTGCAGTCACTATAGATGGGCTAAAAAAGGCCCAATAACTGAACCCTAGCCAGGACGACCAGATCACACAAGTCGGACGACTAGTCGCCCTGGTCGACGATTAGTCGGACGACCAGGACGACTAGGTTGTCTAGTCGAGTCGTCCACCAAATCGTGCACTAAATACCGATCAGCCCGACTAATCGCGATTAATCGCGATTAGTCGGACGACTTGAAATCACTGCCGAGGACATGGATTACTCTTCCATTTGACTGATGCGGCACCTGTTCTTGCTGATGATCGTCGCAATGCTGCTGATATCAAAACATGGCAGCTTAATGATGGTAAAGTAATGGCTGCTATGGTGAACAGCGTCAAACCATCGATGATTATGAGCTTGTCTAAATTCAAAACTGCTAAAGCCATCTGGTCTCATTTGAAGGAGCGTTTTGTTCAGGACAGTGGTGCTCTATTACACACTCTCATGCAGCAGACACATGTTATTGAGCAAAATGATATGAGTATTGATGAGTACTACTCAGCCTTTGATCGCCTGATGAGTGCCTTGACATCAATGGTGCCTGCTTGTACCGCTGATCTGTGTCCGGCTCATAAGTTTATTGAGAAGTTCTTCACTTACAGATTTGTTATGGGCGTTCGGGCCGAGTTTGATTCTCTTTGTGCTCGTTTACTTCAGGGTTCTGACACTCTCACAATGGCTAAGGCGTTGTCTGCTTTACTTGCTGAAGAGACTCGTCTTAATTCTCTGTCCTCTACTGGTGGTAATCCTCACAGTGTGTTGGCTGCTGCCCAGAAACCTAAGAATATTTTTAAGCCTTGTGATCATTGTGGCAAGACCAATCATCGATCTGAGCTTTGCTTTGTCAAGTTCCCTGATAAGTTGACTGATTTCCGTGCACGACGTGCTGCTCGTGGTCGTGGTCCAGGACCATCTAATAGAGGCTCAGTTGCTGTTGCTGCCACTTCGTCCGCTTGTACTTCAGAGTCGGCCTGGGTACTTGATTCAGGAGCTTCCTTTCATGTCACATCTGATCAGTCAAAGTTGGCTTCTACTACACCAGTCCTGATGACGATCCTGTTGCTGATACTTGTACTAACAATGATGACTCTCATGTTGTTTTTAATCAGGGTTATCATCTTCGTGACCGTGGCACTATTGCAGCTCCAGAACGTTATGGGTTTTCTCGTGCTGGTGCAGTCATTGCTGAACCATCATCTTATACAGAGGCGTCTGGTATACCCGAGTGGCAGCTTGCTATGACTGATGAATTAAATGCCCTTCATCGCACATGTACATGGGATGTTGTTCCGTTACCTGCTGGTGTTGTACCTATCACGTGCAAATGGGTATTCAAGGTTAAAACCAAATCTGATGGGTCTATTGAGCGATATAAAGCTCGTCTTGTGGCCAGAGGTTTTCAACAGACACAGGGTATTGAATATGATGAGACTTTTGCACCTGTGGCCTATCTGACTACTGTCCGAGCTTTACTTGCTGTTGCAGCCTCATCTTCTTGGACTATCTCTCAGATGGATGTCAAAAATGCTTTTCTTCATGGTGATTTACATGAGGAAGTCTATATGCATCCACCTCCTGGGATAGAGGTTCCATCAGGGCATGTATGTCGTCTTCGTCGAGCCTTGTATGGTCTCAAACAAGCTCCTCGTGCTTGGTTTGAGAGATTTGTTTCTGTCATCAAGGCTTGTGGTTTCTATTCTAGTGATCATGATCCTGCATTGTTCATTCATGTTTCTTCACGAGGACGCACATTGTTATTACTTTATGTTGATGACATGTTGATTACAGGCGATGATCCAGACCATATAGCTCATGTGAAGGCGTCTCTGAGTAAGGAATTTCAAATGTCTGACTTGGGGGCACTCAGTTATTTCTTGGGCATTGAGGTTTTGCAGACTCAAAATGGTATTTATCTTTCTCAGGCCAAGTACATACAAGATCTTCTTGATCGTTCTGGTCTTAGTGATACTCTTACTGTTGCCACGCCTATGGATCTACACTTATCTCTTCGTCCGACTGATGGGACACCTTTGGAGGATCCATCTCGATATAGACATCTTGTTGGCAGCTTAGTTTATCTTACTGTCACCAGGCCAGATATTGCTCATGCGGTTCAGATCTTGAGTCAGTTTGTCTCTGCTCCTACATCAGTTCATTATGGGCACTTACTTCGTGTGCTTAGATATTTACGGGGGACAAAAACACAATGTTTATTTTATGACTCAAATTCCCCACTTCAGCTTCACGCTTACTCTGATGCTACCTGGGCCAGTGATCCTACAGATCGTCGCTCCATCACTGGTTACTGTATTCTTCTTGGATCATCCCCTATTGCTTGGAAATCCAAGAAGCAAACTGCTGTATCTAGATCTAGTACTGAAGCAGAACTTCGAGCCCTGGCTACTACTACTGCTGAGATTATCTGGATTCGTTGGCTCTTGGCTGATCTAGGCGTTTCTTGTGACTCGCCTACACTTCTTCGCTGTGACAACACTGGAGCTATACAAATTTGTCATGATCCAGTGAAGCGTGAACTCACAAAACACATTGGTGTTGATGTCTCATTCACTAGATCTCATTGTCATCAGAAGACCATTGATCTTCAATATGTGCCCTCAGAATTACAGCTTGCGGATTTCTTCACAAAAGCACAAACTAGGGCACAACATCAGTTTCATCTAATCAAACTCAATGCTTCAAATCCTCCACTTCCGCCTTGAGTTTGACAGGGGGTGTTAAGGCCCATAATGCCCATAAGGCCTATATGCCTATATATATGCTACAATACCCGTGGGGGTGATTATCTCGGCTAATCAGGTCAGTAACACCAGGCGCTCAGGCAAATTTGGCCGCCTTGCTCGCCTTACCCGCCTAGGCGCTAAGGCGGTTGTCGGGTGCACTTGCTCGCCTAGGCGCCTTAAGAACACTAAAGGTGATACCTGGAGAGAGTGTTGTGCCCCAACATAATCTTGTGGTGGGGACTTCCGTTTTCGGATCCGTACCCATAGGGATGAACAAGCCAAAATTGTGAGGACGAAGTGGTGGAAACTCAAAGGCAGACATCCGAAGTTTTTAAGGAAAGTGTTTTTTTGTGGAGGGCGCTTGGTTCGAAGAAGATGCAAACAATATGTGGGTGAAGATGTCAACTTGTATTAGGAAGGTGGCGTCAGAGGTGTTTGGAGTGACCAAAGGGAGCGAATGGAACCTAAAGATACTTGGTGGTGGACCAAGGACGTTCAAAAGGCAATAAAGGAGAAGAAAGAATGTTACATGAGCTTGTTCCATGACAGGAGCGCGGTCAACATAGAGAGGTATAAGGTGGCAAAGAAGACTACAAAGCGAGCTATGAATAAGTCAATGGGTCGAGCCTATGATGATCTTTAACGAAGACTAAGTACAAATGAAGGGGAGAAGGATGTCTATAAGATGGCTAGGATTCGGGAAATGAAGACGAGGGACCTTAACCAAGTTAAATGCATTAAGGATGAGATGAATCAACTCTTGGTGAAATGACAAGACATCAAACAGAGGTGGCAAATGTATTTTGACAATCTTTTTGACGGTGAGAATGAGACTATGGATACCCAATTGGATGACTTCTTTGATGATTTAAATAGATGCTTTGTACGTAGGATCCAAGAGTCAGAGGTCAAAGAAGCTTTAAAGAGGATGAAAGGGGGCAAGGCGATGGGCCAAAGGGTATCCCAATAGAGGTGTGGAAATGCCTTGGGGATATTGCTATCGTTTGGTTAACCAAGTTGTTCAACCATATTTTTCGATCAAACAAGATGCTCGATGAGTGGAAGAGTACATTAGTACCAATCTGTTGGGACCATGCTTCGTCGCCGAAGGTCCTGCAGGAAGAAACACCTTCGGCAAATCTGTTTATACGTGATATCGAAGCTACCGCTCATGAAGCTTCGACACTAGCGTATCCAAAGACGAAAGATCGAACCGACTTAAAGATGGAATGACTTTTTAGTCCATAAGAGTCTGAGTTATAATTGTGATCTTCTGTAAGGGGCATGATTGTAATTTCTTACAGGCTGCGTCCTGTGCCTATAAATAGGTGAACAGTACTCCTTTACTGTTTACGGAATCCTGTAATTGCTAACGCAGTATTCTGGATTTATTGTTTTCTGCCAAGGCGAAGGTATAAATGTACCTAAATATTATGTTTTAATATTTGAGTTCACATTATAAAATAAATAAACAATGTTATTTATTCTTATTATTCTATAACGTTTTGTACTTTATATTTCATTTCACATTGTTTTATCTTTGATCACGAAGATGCAATCTTCGTGATATATTATTCATATCCTTCGTCCGAAGCTCATTAAATCCTTGGGGAAATAATGCTTCAACAGACGAAGGGCTTTAATATCTAACATTCTATGTTGCCTTGTTCCTAATTCATAGCATTTGAGAACAAGTCCCCAACATTGGCGCCCACCTCCGGTGAACTCACTTCCACTTTTTGACCTGATGGCTTCGTTCAAGAACCAAGCTCGAACAGCTTCGGCTCCGAAGCTGATTCTCCCGATAACAGGCGGTTCATGCTCAGAGCCGGTTAACAAGAAACAGAAGGAGGCACAAAGAAGAGTACAACATGTAGGGGTACAAGGACCCTTCATCAAGTCAAGATGGTCTCACATCCCAATTACCTTCTTTCAAGAGGATCTTCAGCTCAAGGATTACCCACACAATGATGCTATGGTTATCTCTTGTGTGATCAAAGGATTTTTGGTCCACAATGTTTTGGTTGATACAGGCAGTGCAGCGGATATTATATTTGCTAAGGCCTTCAGACAAATGCAAGAGCCCGAAGATAAGATTCATGATGCTACGCACCCTCTTTGTGGCTTCGGAGGAAGACAGATTGTAGCGCTTGGTAAAATTACCATGCCAGTGACCTTCGGGTTCGTCAACAATACAAGGACTGAGCAAGTTGTGTTTGACATTGTCGACATGGAGTATTCCTACAATGCTATCATTGGTCGCGGAACACTCAATGCTTTCGAAGCAATTCTTCATCCAACATATCTTTGCATGAAGATACCTTCGGATCAGGGACCTATTGCTATTCATGGGAGTCAGGAAGCTGCCAGAAAGGCCGAGGGGAATTGGACTGATTCAAAGGCAATCCACAATATAGATGAAGCCGAAGCTTGTGAGCAGTACAAGTACAGAAGGGAGAAGGCTGCTTCGGCCGATCAGCCGAAACCCATGCTTTTATGCGAAGATATCGCAGAGCAGAAGGTGCTGTTGGGATCTCAATTGTCTGAGGAACAAGAGAAAACCCTGATAAGATTCCTGTTCAACAACAAAGATGTCTTTGCATGGTCGGCTAACGATCTCTGTGGCGTTAACAGGGATGTTATTGAACACTCGCTCAATGTTGATCCATCCTTCAGACCCAGAAAGCAGAGGCTTCAGAAGATGTCTGATGACAAGGCCGAAGGTGCTCGAAGTGAAGTAAAAAGACTCCTCAGCGCCGGAGTCATCAGAGAAGTAAAGTATCCAGAATGACTGGCTAACACTGTTATGGTAAAAAAGGGCAATGGCAAATGAAGGATGTGTATTGATTTTACTAATCTCAACAAGGCTTGTCCGAAGGATGAGTTTCCATTGCCAAGGATAGATTCCCTAGTTGATGCAGCAGCTTCATCAGAACTTATGAGTCTGTTGGATTGTTATTCAGGCTATCATCAAATTTGGATGAAGGAGGATGAGCCAAAAACCAGCTTCATAACCCCTAGCGGAACATATTGTTACCTTCGGATGCCTGAGGGGCTCAAGAATGCTGGAGGAAGCTTCAGCAGAATGACAACAAAGGTTCTTCATTCTCAGATAGGCAGAAATGTGCTAACTTATGTCGATGATATCATTGTAAAGAGCACGAAACAAGGAAATCACATTGCTGATCTACAAGAGACTTTCGCTAATTTTAGACAGGCCGGTCTAAAACTGAATCCAGAAAAGTGTGTTTTCGGAGTAAAGAAGGGGAAATTCCTTGGTTGCCTAGTTTCAACAAAAGGGATTGAGGCTAATCCAAATAAAATCGAAGCTATTCTCTGAATGGAACCACCAAGCATAAAGAAGGGGGCTCAGCGATTGACAGGAAGACTGACATCCCTCAACAGATTCATATCTAGATCAGCAGAGAGAAATTTACCATTATTCGAAGTGCTGAAGTCAGCCGAAGTTTTTCAATGGGGACCAGTTCAGCAGAGAGCCTTCGAAGAGCTGAAGCAATATCTGATAGACCTAACGACGTTAACTCCACCAACGCCAGGGGCTCCTCTGTTGTTATATGTGGCAGCCTCACACTCAACGGTAAGTGCGGCACTTGTCCAAGAGAAGTTTGAAGGGCAAGTCAAAAAGCAAGCCCCAATATACTTTGTATCCGAAGTTCTTAGTTTATCAAAGAAAAATTATACAGAATTGGAGAAGGTGCTATATGCTGTTTTGATGGCTTCCAGGAAGCTTCGGCACTACTTTCAAGCATACAATATAATTGTCCCTTCTTCACAACCATTGAAGGATATTATGAGAAATAGAGAAGCTACTGAAAGGGTTGGAAAATGGGCTGCGGAACTCAACGAGTTTTGCATTGATTATGTGCATAAATCTTCGATTCAGTCTCAAGCGTTAGTAGACTTCATTGCTGACTGGACGCCAGGGGCTCAGGAAGAAGAAGCGAGTAAAGATGCCGAAGCTTGGACAGTATTCTGCGATGGTTCTTGGGGAACCTTCGGGGCAGGAGCAGCCGCTGTGTTGGTCGCACCATCCAAAGTTAAAACTTGCTATGCAGCAAGACTTGATTTCAGTTGCACAAATAACATTGCTGAGTACGAAGCTTTACTTTTGGGTCTTCGGAAGTTAAAGGCAATGAGAATTAGAAGGGCAGTTTTTAAAACTGATCCCAGGTTATTTCTGGTCATATTGACAAGAGTTGTAAGGCAAGAGACCCGAAGCTGGAGAAATATTTAGACATGGTTCGAAGGATTGAAGCTTCCTTTGAAGGGTTTTCTGTCAAAAATATTTCTCGAGAAGAAAATGAACATGCTGATTTGCTAGCTAAGTCAGCAGCACAGGGGCTGCCCTTACCTTCGGAAGTATTTTTCGAAACAATAAAAGCACCTTCGGTTGAACTCCTTGAAAGAGCAGTCCTCAATATATCTCCTGTTTATAGTGAAGACTGGAGAACTGAGATCATCTCTTACCTTCAGGGTAACTTCCTTTCAGATGACGAAGCTTATAACAAGAGAATAGAGGCAAGAGCTCGACCATATGTAATAATAGGAGGGGAGCTGTACAAGCATGAGGTCTGTTCTCCACTACTCAAATGTTTATCCAGAGCCGAAGGTATAGAATTGATGAAGGAAATACACACAGGCCTGTGTGGATCTCACATTGGATCTAGGCCTTTGCTGGGAAAAGTTTTTCGTCAAGGATTTTATTGGCCAAAGGCAGCTTCGGATGCAGCGGAATTAGTCCAAAAGTGCGAAGGCTGTCAGAAATATGCAAGAGATCAAAAACAACCTTCGTCTTTAACCCAGTTAATACAACCCACTTGGCCATTGCAAAGGTGAGGCCTTGATTTGTTAGGTCCGCTACCACCAGCACAAGGAAACTTAAGATATGTTGTAGTGGCAGTGGAATATTTTTCTAAATGGATTGAGGCAAAGCCTTTAGCCACAATAACTTCGGTTACTATTCAAAAGTTTTTCTGGCAAAATATTGTCTGTCGATTTGGAGTGCCGAAGGCCATCACTGTGGACAATGGAACACAGTTTGATTCCGAAGCTTTCAGAGAATTTTGTGAACAAATTGGCACGAAAATCCATTTTGCATCAGTTCGACATCCGGAGTCAAATGGACTTGTTGAAAGGGCTAATGACATCATAATGACAGGAATAATGAAGTTAATCTTCAATCAGCCCAGTGGAAAGTGGCCAGATGAATTAATCAAAGTGGTGTGGAGCCACAACACAACAATATCAAGATCAACAGGTTTTACACCTTTCAAATTGCTGTTTGGTGACGAAGCAATAACTCCGGAAGAAGCAAAAGCAGGAACAATAAGAATAGTAGCTTCGGCAGAAGACAAAGCTGAAGCCGATTATTCTGTGGAAAAAGATGCCATAGAAGGGATTAGGCTTCAAGCTGTGGAAAACATTAATAAATACCAAGCCGAAACAATAAAATGGCGTGATAGAAAGGTTCGCTTAAAGAATATTGAGCCAGGACATTTGAATGCTTCGAAGAGTAGCCAACCCAGAGACAGTAGGCAAGCTACAGCTGAAGTGAGAAGGACCTTTTCTGGTAGTATCTTCTTCAAGACCCGGTTCCTACAGATTGAAGGATATGGACGGCAACGACATTCCTAGATCATGGAATGCGGATGAGCTTCGGCGATATTATGTTTAGCTTCATGTAATTTTTTCTATTCTTTCTTGTGGCACCCTTTTCCTTTCCAAAGGGGAGAAAGGTTTTTAATGGGGCCACAACATGTAATTTTTCTTTTTCTTATTTCAACTCTATAAGAGCAATATCCCCCAAAGATGTAAATGTAAAAGCTGAGAACGCATCATCGAGTGCAAAGGAAAAAGAAAAGAAAACAGGGAGAAGCTCAAAAGTCGTTCCTAAGGGAATGCAGAGCCTACAGCGAAAAATAAACGCTGATTCCGCCGAAGTAAAAGGCGAAGAAGCTCCTAAGGGAGGCTTACAGCGAAAAATAAACGCTGATTCCGCCGAAGTAAAAGGCGAAGAAGCTCCTAAGGGAGACTTACAGCGAAAAATAAACGCTGATTCCGTCGAAGTAAAAGGCGAAGAAGCTCCTAAGGGAGGCTTACAGCGAAAAGTCAGCGCTGATACACCGAAAAGTAAAGGGTGAAGCCGAAAAATAAGCGGCAAAAAGATTTGAATCATTTCTAGGGGAATGAAGGCTATGATTATGGCTTCGAATATATATTCGGACATTCATTTGCACGATACATCACATCATGACATTTGCATTCATAAACATTCATTTAGACATACATAGGATCATTATCATCATATCATACAGAAAAGGCAGATGCTCCGGCTATCAGGATAAAGCTTCGAAGAAAAATAGAAAGAAGAAATTTTTATGCTTCGTTGTGTACGAAAAGAATGGAAGGTGTTTTTCGCTTACAGCTCAAAAAGAAAATTTCGTCCACAGCAAAGCAGATTGTACACGGACAAAGGGGAAAAGATATATTACAAGGTACGCACAAATTTATATAAGTTTCTTTACAATCATATTACAAAATTTTCTCTAAAATCTTATGCAGCAAAGTCTTTCGGAACATCTTTTAAGGCTTCAGTACGTCATTCTTTAGCTTTATCATCCTGTACATATTAAAACGGAATGAGAAAAGAGAGTTCAAGGAGAAGGTAAAAGTAACAAGTATAAGTTTCTCACTGGCTTAAGGTGGCTCCGAGCTTCGTCACCAGCCATTTTTCGCCCGCCGTTTATCCAAATCTGGGTCATAAACCTGTTTCCTATGCTTCGAGCTAGGCTGGGGATGTCAATCAAATCTGCTGGCGACAAACTGAAGTTTGGCCTATTAACAATTTTCCCGTGCGTGCAGCCAGCCTTCAGGAAAGCAGTAGCCGTGCCTCGAGAAGCTAACAGGGCGCAGAAATCGGCATGCCCAGCGATAACTTTGTCAAGTACATCAACTTCGCCCTCAATGTATTCAAAGGTGCTCGGCAAGTTTTGAGCTGAAGGTGTAAACTTATCAGAGGTGGCCCCAATTGAGTAAAACATATCCTTCAGCCGCTGCACACATCGGTTGTCGAAATCTAAACATTTTTCCTGAAGCTTCTTCAATGATTTCTGCAAATTTGAATTCTTCTCAATTTCGGTTTTGAGACTTGTTTCAAGAATCTTCTTTTCTTGCTCAGATTTTTCTGATTTATGAGTAATTCGCCGTTTAATTTGT
Organism: Zea luxurians; assembly: GCA_029449295.1. NCBI lineage: Eukaryota > Viridiplantae > Streptophyta > Magnoliopsida > Poales > Poaceae > Zea > Zea luxurians. Next base: position 122,774,841 of record JAOPSE010000009.1, read on the forward strand.
CAATTTCGGTTTGAGCTTCAGCCAGTGAACCTTTCATAGAGTGAATGACGAAGTCCTTCTTCTCCAAAACAACCTTCGTCAGAAAACATCTTGATTCAAAAAAAAAAACAAACAATAAAAGTTGAGAGTTTTTACATTAAAATTAGCATAGAACAGGCTACCGGCGATATGTTGTCGCTGGTACCTGCAAAGGTCCGCTTCAATCTTCGACAGCCCAACATTCTTTGAGAAAGTCCTAACAACTTTGGCCTCGGTTCGATTCCGAAGGCATCTTAGTTTCCCTTCATTGACTCCGCCAAACAGCAGAGCCCTTGGTTTGTATCCACAGGATACGACATATTTCTTTAGCCCTTCTTTTTCAGTTTCTGATAACTCTTGTCCCAGTATATCTTGAAAATTGAAATTTTCCTCTTCTAAAGTATCTTCAGTTTGCTTTTTTCCCTTCTCAATTGTCGTGTCTACAACGGTCGCAGCAGCTTCTTCCTCAGCTATTTTTAGAAGTATGTTATCAATATCACCAAGTGTGGTTTCTAGATTGGGATCTTCAGCGGTCCTGGTTTTGGCTCCGGTGGCTGCTCTGGTGGCTTCGGCTCCGGTGGCTGCGGTTTCGGCAGTGCCAGCGCTTTCAATAAATGGTATTTTTGACGCCGATGTCGGTGGCGGTGTCTGATGAATGACATCGGCCACTTGGATAATTCTCCTTTTTTTCGGCTTAGCGGGACTTTCTGTTGCCGAAGGTTCTTTTTCCTTCTGAAAAAACTTCGTCAGTTCTGGCGCCAGCGGACTTAGCTTGATAGGCAAAGGTTCAGTCATTACCTTTAGAATCTCTTCCACTTCGGCAGCAGAAGGTGTCGCAGGAGCTTCCTCCTCTTGGCCCGATGTCTTTGGTTTCGGGGATGCAGCTTTTCTTTTCTTTGGAGCAGCTATCTTCGGCTCAGGGCTCAGTTTTCTTTTCTCAGAAATTTCTTTGTCCTTTTTAACCAATTTACTACCTTCTTTGTCAAGAGCGTTGGCAACTCTTTTTCTTTTCTGTCCTTCAGCAACTTTGCCCAACTGCTCATAGTCAGGATAATCAAAATTCAAGGCATCCATCACCCGATTTATTCTTCGCTTCGGACGAGTGCCGAAGGCCGCAGTCATTAATTGATCTTCTTTTTTAGAATAGTGGCCGAGGATCTCGTTGCACATAACCTCAATTGTATCCAACCACTCTTGGCAAGGTGTTTTAAAATGTTTTTTAAACTTGAAATGATAAGGTAGTCGAACAAGCTCTTTCTTCTTCTTCTCTCCTTTCAGCTTCGACATGTCCCATTCCTTTAAAGTTGGAAATACTCTGAATGCTAAGAATTCTTGGACTAGATCCCTGGTGCCAATGTGCTCTGCAACAACCCGAAATTCGTCCAGTGCAATCTGGCATGGGCTATCCGGATTCATGGTGCATTGAGGCCTAGTTTCTCCGAAGGTTAACCTTAAAGGGTTCTGAACCAGCTTTTCCTTCTTTTCATCCACTTTGACATAAAACCATTCACTCTTCTAGCCAGCTGGCCATTTTGTACGATAACTGATAACTGGATACTTGGCATCCTTCCGATATGCAAAATTGTAGCAGCCGAAATTATCATGCAACCCGTCTTCTCTAGCTTTTGTCTGGTAATGAAGCTCGTGTGCCCGGCAAAAACCCTCGGCAAGTGGCTCTGCCTCTTGGCTTCGGAGTGCCCAGATGTAAACACTAAGCCTAACAATGGCGTTAGGAGTTAACTGATGAAGGTGAATCCCAAATCTCTCTAAAACATTTGCAATCATCCCATGTAGGGGAAATCTTAACCCCGCTTTGAAGAAGCTCTTAAAAACTACTACCTCATCTTTTTTAGGCTTCGGGGTAATCTCTTCTCCCACGAAGCGAATCAGCTCCTTTTTGTCTTCACTGAAATAGCCTAACTTCAGTAACTTAGCCATGTCACCCTCAGTAATAGTAGACTTCCCAAACTCTAGGTGGCTGGGTTTAGACGCCGTCGCACCGTACTCATCCTCAGATTCATTTTCTTCAACGTCAGCTTGTTTTGCTTCGGCAGCAGATATATCCTCTGATGTTGCCAGCCTAGACCGCCTCATTGCTTCGGAAATAGGAACAGTTTCAGTGGCTTCGGCCTCGTCTCCCTCACGCTCAATCCTGGCAGTGGAGCGCAATCTAGCCATTTGATTATGAATTCCTAAAGTTTTTTGAAATTAATAACCTTTTTTCCGAAGCTCTTCTTGTGACGAAGCAGAATCCGGAGTGGTGCTTCGTTTGAGTGCAAGGGTCAAGCTTCGGCTATGGTGAAATTTTTGGCAGCAAAACAGTGCAATTGCAATGAATGCTGTGGTAACTTTACACCTACTTGTCTGTTTATATAGTGCTGCAGGTAAAAAGGTGAATCGTCAAGTCTCCTACACCGGACGAACAGTTGCCCGCACCCACTGAACGGTGGGCCACAAAACCCGAGAAGGTAAATATGCATGGTGGGACTACTCCGCGCTCGGAAGTTGTATCGTTTCTCGACGAGCTCAGGGAAGGTGTTTTTCGGACCTTCGGCTACCCGAAGCCTAAGAGACTTTTTCACGGTTTAAGCTCGTTACGAAAAACGATCTAGCGCCGTGAAGGGGCTACTGTTGGGACCATGCTTCGTCGCCGAAGGTCCTGCAGGAAGAAACACCTTCGGCAAATCTGTTTATACGTGATATCGAAGCTACCGCTCATGAAGCTTCGACACTATAGCGTATCCAAAGACGAAGGATCGAACCGACTTAAAGATGGAATGACTTTTTAGTCCATAAGAGTCTGAGTTATAATTGTGATCTTCTGTAAGGGGAATGATTGTAATTTCTTACAGGCTGCGTCCTGTGCCTATAAATAGGTGAACAGTACTCCTTTACTGTTCACGGAATCCTGTAATTGCTAACACAGTATTCTGGAATTATTGTTTTCTGTCAAGGCGAAGGTATAAATGTACCTAAATATTATGTTTTAATATTTGAGTTCACATTATAAAATAAATAAATAATGTTATTTATTCTTGGTATTCTGTAACGTTTTGTACTTTATATTTCATTTCGCATTGTTTTATCTTTGATCACGAAGATGCAATCTTCGTGATATATTATTCATATCCTTCGTCCGAAGCTCATTAAATCCTTGGGGAAATAATGCTTCAACAGACGAAGGGCTTTAATATCTAACATTCTATGTTGCCTTGTTCCTAATTCATAGCATTTGAGAACAAGTCCCCAACACAATCTTTAAGAATAAGGGAGATATTCAAAGTTGTACCAACTATCGAGGGATTAAGCTCATGAGCCACACTATGAAGCTATGAGAGAGAGAGAGAGAGAGAGTTATTGAGCATCGCCTGAGAGAAATGACACATATCACCATGAACCAATTTGGATTCATGCCTGGAAGATCAACCATGGAAGCAATTTTCTTAATAAGACAAGTCATGGAGCGGTATAAGGAGCAGAAGAAAGACTTGCACATGGTTTTTATCGACTTGGAAAAGGACTATGATAAAATACCTAGAAATCTCATGTGGTGAGCATTGGATAAGCATAAAGTCCCAACAAAGTATGTTACACTCATCAAGGGCATGTATGACAAGGTTGTGACTAGCGTCCGAACAACTGGTGGTGATACAAATGTTTTTTCGATTAACATAGGACTACATCAAGGTTCAACTTTGAGCCCTTATCTATTTGCCTTAGTGATATATGAGGTCACGAGGGATATACAATGAGATATCCCTTGGTGTATGCTTTTTGCTGAGATATAGTTCTAGTAGATGAAAGCCGAGAGACCCTAGAGTATATGGGATGTGACTTTGGTATTACAATTAATGAGGATGGAGATGTAAGTATCTATTTGCCTTAGTGATATATGAGGTCACGAGGGATATACAATGAGATATCCCTTGGTGTATGCTTTTTGCTGAGATATAGTTCTAGTAGATGAAAGCCGAGAGACCCTAGAGTATATGAGATGTGACTTTGGTATTACAATTAATGAGGATGGAGATGTAAGCTTGGGAGGCCAGGTAGTACCAAAGAAGGAAGGTAGTACCAACGAAGGATACCTTCTGTTATCTGGGATCGATGCTACAAAGAGATGGTGACATTGATGAAGATGTTAGCCATAGGATCAAAATGGGGTAGATGAAATGACGTCAAGCATCAGGAGTCCTATGTGACAAGAGAGTGCCACAGAAGTTGAAAGGCAAGTTCTGCAGGACGGCGATTAGGCCTGCTATGTTATATGGGGCTGAGTGTTGGCCTACTAAGAGTCGGCATATCCAAAAACTAAGTGTCGCAGAGATGCGTATGTTGCGTTGGATATGTGGGCATACAAGATTGTACCGAGTGAGAAACGATGACATGCGCGATCGGCTAGGAGTAGCGCCAACTGAAGAAAAGCTTATTGGACACCGATTGAGATGGTTTGGGCAGGAGACCCCCAGAGGCACTAGTGCATAGAGGCATCATAAGACAGGACAATAATGTGAAGAGAGGTAGAGGACGACCAAACTTGACATGGGAGGAGACAATCAAAAGGGACTTGAAGGAATGGAATCTCCCAAAGAGTTGTGTTTTGATAGAAGTGCTTGAAAAAAGCTATCCACGTGCCCAAATCGTGATTAAGCCTTTTCCCTTTTAGTGCTCTCAAAAGCTTTTCCTCCCTCCCCTTTATCTCTCTTTCTCTTTTTGGTGACTTCTTGTTGGGTTTCAACTCTAGCCTACCCCAACTTGCTTGGGGCTAAAAGGCTATGTTGATGTTGATGTTGATGATTGAAAATTAAAATATTTTATTGCGCTATTGAATACATGTATCCTTTTGGAAGTAGTAAGGTGGAGTTGGTTACCAGTTTTTCATAAATTCATCGAATCACAAAGAACCATATTTTCTAAGATCTTCATTTGCCACTTCAAAGAGAAACATATAAGTCAGATGTTTTACTGGCTTCCTAGTCATGTTTTTTGGTTTGCTGTTATCTAGTGAAATTGCATATACATGCTAATATGGAACCATTTGGTTTAACCTGCACTTGTGCTGTTCTGCATGTACTTAATATCTGTATTGTTTATTTTCTTATGTTTCTTTGAGCAGCGGCAAGTTTTATGCACCTTTTTTTTTGTAGATGGATTATATAAATACTTCGCACCCAAGCTTTGTTGGAGGCACCAAGGTTGTTGAACTTGCAAAGCATGAAGTTCTACCTCCCAAAACATCAGCTTCATTATCAGGTCGTAAGGTATTACATATTGGGCTTGTACCTCTGCAACCAAAATCTTGTACTTTGCCTTTTGTTTTCTCATTTACCTGAATATTCTGTACTGCTCTGGTACAAAAGTTTTAAGTTTATTTTGGAGTGAAATACACTAGTGGTCCTTTTTTTTTCTCGAATGTGCAGGAGGACTGCGCATCTTTATATATTAGAGAGAAGAAAAACACCAACAAAGGGCAAAAGTACATAACACAAACATACACCCAAACACACACACACACTTCCAAAGCACACACCAGGACAGGGAGACCTGCCACGTAGACCCCGATGTTTACAAAGCAGAAACACAGTCAGCCAAACCAATGCTCTCTAACTGCTTGGCCCCAGCTAGAACCCAACAAGCGAGCTCATCAAGGAAGAATTTCAGCACCTTCACAATGGAAGGGGACTCCTCATGGAACTTCACTCGGTTCCTATGAAGCCAAAGGCACCATGTCCAAGGATGATAGCACTGTTGAAGACCTTCTTGTCTTTGTGGATCTGATTGATCACTCCTCCCCATCACTCCACAAAGGAGGCCTCCACATGACTAGGAATAAGGTGTCCTAGGTTAAAAGGGGATAGAATGCCATGCTAGAACTGACGTGCAAAAACACATGTAGTTAGAAGATGTTGGACTGTCTGCCGCTCTTGATCACAAAGGGGCAAACTACCGGGTGGGGCATGCCGCGCTTTCGCAATCTGTCAGTTGTCCAATACCTATTTCTTATGGCCAGCCATAGGAAGGTTTTGCATTTTGGGGGGGGGGGGGGCATGATTTCCATAAACTCTTCCATGACTCAAAGGTGATGGAACCAGAGAATAAAACATTGTAACAAGATTTAGAAGAAAACTGCCTAGATGACTCATGCCTCCATACATGTTGGTCAGTTTCTGGAGACAAAACAACCTCACGAAGAGAGTCCCAAATGAGAAGGTATTGCTGCATTCCATCCAGAGTAAGAGGTAACTTGATATCTCTGATCCACTGACCATTAATAAGGGCTTGGGCCACTGTTCTGGAGGAGGTCAGCTTTTTGTCCACCTTTGAGAATACTATTGGAGCTAAATCCTTGATGGAATTCCCGCTCAACCACCTATCCGTCTAAAAGAGAGTATCATTACCGTTTCCCACATGGGAGATCACTGAAATGGCAACCAACACCTTGACTTGTGGCTGCACAGGGATATCAAGACCAATCCAGGACCTGTTAGGGTTGGTTTTCTGTAGCCACAACCACCTGGCTTGCAGCGCCCAACTTCTGTAAAGCAGATTTGGGAGACCAAGACCATCTAGATGCAGCGGCCTAGTAACCTTCTCCTAAGCCACAAGGCAGCTACCACCATTTATCTCCTTTCTATCCTTCCAGAGGAAAGCCCGTCTAATTTTATCAATAGCTTTGATCACCCACTTGGGAACGTTCATAGCAATGAGGAGATAGACTGGAATGACTGAGAGGACGAAACGAACCATGGGTGTTCTCCCAGCGAGATTAAGGAGGGACACCTTCCAGTTAGGCAACCTCGCAGCAATCTTTTCAACCCAATCAATGAGGTCACTTCTTTGCAGTTTCTTTTTGGAGATCGGCAAGCCCAAATAAATGCATGGGAAGGCAACAGGCTCACATTGCAGGGCGCTGCAGCTTTCATGCACAACAGGTGCAACACAACAGATAGGGATTGCACAACTTTTATTCATGTTGGCAACCAGTCCAGATGCTTCTCCAAAGCAGTCAAGGATCAACTTGATACAAACCAGATCATCATCCAGAGGCTTAACAAAGAGAACCACATCATCTGCGTACATGGAGAGCCTAGACCTACTTAAAAGCTGATTTGGTGTCCAGGGAGTCGGATTAGCAAGGCGTTTCCTCCCACATCCCCTCCAATTTCCTTCTCACCAAACCAGCACTAAACTATTCCCATGGCCCATTCTGTCATCATGCTGTGGGGAGAGGAGTTCGCGGCTGTCAATGGCAAACTATAAGCAGTGGAGAGATAGGAAGAGAGATGGCAATGTTGACATGCCACATAGTTTTACACATTGATTTGGGAGCACCGGATCTCGAGTAGCACATTAAGTACTGTATAATTGAAAGAAAAATGGATCATTTTTCATGATCACCCTGAAACCTATGTGGATTACTGTATCGATATGGTTTGAGCTGGGTAGGGGTCTGAGGATCAAGTGTATGTCACTTACCTTCATCTTTGGCTCTGTCTGCACCTTGGTAGATAGGCTTTAAGGCCTGTTAGAGAGGCAGGGTGGGGAAGGATATTGCTTATTCAAATCATTCATGTAATCGATTACTTATTCGGCATTGTCTTTTTTTACTCTGGCTCAAAATTATTGCTGGTTACCACTTTGCTTCCCTTCAATGTAGGATGGTACTATTGTTGGTTCTGAGATACAATTAGCAGCCGAAAGAAGCCAAAAGTCACGTGCTGTTTTTGCAAGAGATGCAATCAGAAGAGTAACATCTGAACAGGCTAGCAGAGTTTGAAATACTACTTTTTTTTTAAGATTTCGTGTATGAAGGTATTTACAGTTTTTTTTTGCTTGAATTCTTTGTCCATCCTCTGTTTCTGCGTGATTGGGATTGCAGGCTTCTGTGGAAGCAGGTAAATTGCTCACCTGTAATTATGCTAATCGCATGCTTCACCTGCATTTGGTTTTCTTTACGGATTGCAATGTTGTTTTGCGGTTGCATAATTGATTCTTTATTTTGTTGCGCTAGACATGGTAGCTGTTTGAGCGTATTGTTCTTTTCAAAGTAGCATTGTTTGCTCTGGAGCCACTCTGGTGCTAATTTAGCCGTATGATATTTGTAACCAACCCAATTGTAAACATCTCATATTCTTTGAATAACAAAGCACTATGTTCGCTTGTTTAACACTCTATAAATGGGCTTAAACTGGATAGAGCTTATCTTTTGATGTCCATATGGCCAAAATCAAGACCTTCACATTACTGGAAAATTCTAAAGCTATTAACCAGAGAATATGCATTGTAATCCCCCCACCCCACACATTTTCTGTCTGAAGGAAACAGCCAATTGCTTGTAATCCATATTTCTTTACCAACAAGTTGAAATTGCCATAGCCCATGCTGGTCTAAAATGAGTTTCAATCAGTTACAGTGCTATCTGGAAGAAAAATGTATTAACATCTGCAGCACCAAATAAATGCACTATCAAAACATCCCATGATGGAGTTAATGAAACTAATTTGATGCTGTAGATGTTTGTGCATTTTCCCCCAGAAACTTGTTCAAAGTAGAGAAATTTTACTTAGGACAACTTATATTTTTTGGAACTGAGTGAGGAATATATTTCCGTTCACAGTTACCATTGTAGCTTCTTTTGTAGTTGCAAAATTTCAATGTATAAACTATAAACCAATTTGAGTGTTGCAGCCCAAGACTAAGAGTCTGACTTTTCTTTTGTCTTCCTTTGGAAATATAGAAACAAGTCTGACTGGTGGTAATCAGATAGGTAATTCACAGGTTGGTGAGAGTTCAAGCAAATTACCCTCAATCATTCCTCTAAAAGAGGTAAAATTTTCCTGTCACAAGTGAGCATAGGAAATATGTATTCATCTAGTTTTAATACTCAATATCTGATTCTTCTCCACGTCTGTACTAGCCACCCATTACCTTGAAGCCATCAGAAACTGAGCAGGATGCAACAGAGGTAGCCGTTGTAAAACTATTGATCAAATCCTACTATGACATTGTAAGAAAAAACATTGAGGATGCAATCCCAAAAGCTGTAATGCACTTTCTGGTAAGTTTACGTTACACAGTTGCTGTGATATCAGTAAAGGCTAATTTGGTACTATGTGCTTCCAACTTCCTCACGCAATAATTCTTAATTCTAGAGGGTTATGATATTTAATCTCCACCATACGTCTGGATAAAAACTTTATTGCCTGACATAGCAGCTACCCTACTTAGAGGATTTTGTTTTATGGTAGATATATACTGTCAGTACTCAAAATTACTGTCTAATCAGGACACTGTTGTTTGACAGCATTGTTTTTTTGGCAGGTGAACCATACAAAGCGGGATCTGCACAACTTTCTAATTCGCAAACTATATAGGTGCATAAGTCAACATTTGGTTGTATATTTTCTTATGGACATCTCTGTTCTGTTTATATTTGTTCTGAAACAATGATATATTGTGCAGAGAGAACCTGCTCAATGAATTGATGAGGGAAACTGATGAAGTACTTATCAGAAGGCAGCGTATCCAAGAAATGCTTGAAATTCTTGAACAGGCACATAGGGTATTTACAATTTCTTAACTGTTTCATACTTCTATATTTCCTTCAGTTTTTGACAGCTTTGTTTTGTAGACACTTGAGGAATTCCCCTTTGAAGTTGATAAGCTTGAGAAGGGCTACAACCTTACTGAACATGCAACTGGCCTGTCAAAAATCCATGGAGTCAGCGGGGACAGCACAAATGTCATTTACACATCCTCCCCTAATTGCTACTCTCCACATCGAGCGTCTCATATGGTCCTATAGAGCAGCATGTACCAGTCACCAATGGAGCTTACCTTTCCGCAACAGTGGTATGTACCTGTTGCCAATGGAGCTTGCCTTTCCACACCAGTGGTATTTACCCGTTACGCGTTACCAATGGAGCTTGCCTTTCCGCAGCAGTGTATGGTAGTCACCAAATGACCTTTGATCCCAATTCTTGAGGTTTTTAAGCAATGAGCTTGAGAGTTACCTGTAAATTCTAGTTTTGCTAGGGAGCAAACTGCTTTCTAGTAGAAAGCTATTTGCTGGTAGAGAACTTTAATTGTGTATTCTTGAAATTGTCACAGCCGACATCAATGCGGTAGTGAATATGGGCAACAAGGTAGTTGTATAGGGCTATATCCAACATACCAATTTGCCCTAGGTATCAATTTTGTCACCAATGAGAATGTGAAGATACTAGTGTAACCACGAGACATTGAGTCAATCTCCATGTTGAACTTCGTTTATTAAATCTGACAAAACTCGTGCATCACGCATTCGTGCTGGAGGGGTTGAAGTTAGGATTCATGCAACTATTGTCTGGCCACCCCATTTCTGAGGCACCATGAGTTTTTTGAGTCGTGGATTTTGGATGAATAGGTTAGAAACAATCAGGGCGTGCCAATTGCTCTTGGTTCTTAACTTCTTATCAGTATTATGATTGAAAGCAAAACTATATCTTTTTTCTGGCATGCTATAACCATTTTTCGCGATTTTGGGATAAAAGTCAAGGAGATTGAGGCGTACAATATTGCAGGCTAGACTGATCCCTATTGTTGCTATCTGACCTTATAACTTGATGTCGTGTTGTGCATCATCTAAAATTCCAGAATATCTTGGAATGGAAGTTGACAATTCTCACGAGTTACAAGTGCTTTTATCGAAGCTGTTTTTTTTCCTGTGATTGATGCAATTGTTTCGTGAGCATTGTCTATACATGTCATCTCGCTCAACGGGTCAAAATTTGCCTAGACCAGCATTGCACATTGTTAAGATCATCAGCATTGCGCATTGATGAGGTGACTTGATGTAAGGTCAAATCTAATCGGTTATCTCCCATGTCTTTTTATTCTGTATGTTGCTACAATACCACATTATTTACCCAAAACCATATTTGGGGGTTAATTTTTTGAAGTCTTTTGGAGATGCTTCTAGGCCTAGAACAACACTGGTGTCCATTGTCGTTCGAACTTTCCATGGCCCCAAGGAAACGTGTGAAAGTGGGAATCAAACACGACACATTTTAAAGGCAGCCTAGGTTGCAGTAAAGGAGACTGTAGCAGTGAAAGAAGCCGTCACCGCCATATAGTGGTCCTAGACTCCTAGCTCCGCTAGCCAAAACTGCCATGACTCAAATCGCACCCGACGAAAATCATGCCAGGACGTTCAAGCCCTAGAAATGTACGTTCAAGGCCTTCTAGATCAGAAAGACAGAGACAAAGACCAGAAAGTCTAACGGCAAGCTAGAGCCCTCAATAAGCTAGAGGAATACAACTAAGAAATTTCAAGGTTGGAGCAACACAAGTAGCAACTCCTGCATAACGTCCTTGGGTTTCTTTAGCTATTCAAATTCCTAGTAAAGTAAAAGACTTCTCGCCTTCTCGGTGGCAATGCAAATCAAAATTGACAATGGTGCTATTATTATTTTTTTGGTCTGATCGGTGGCTGATGGGACATGAATTGTGGACCTTGCACCCCGGTTACACATATTGATCCTTAAAAGAAGGGTTCACAAGAGAACAGTGCTGGAAGCTTTATCAAATCAGAGTTGGATCTTGGATATACAAGGAGCCCTTACTGTCGGAGCTATTACCGACTATCTCACCTTAGGCCTTGTTTAGATAAAGAGGGATTGAAGTGTATTTCAGGGATTGAAAGGGAAATTAGTTTATATTACACTTCAATACACCTTATACCACCTCAATCCACTCCAATCCAAGATTAACCAAACAAGCCCTTATGGGATTTGCTTGAATCAATTCAATTAAGGCCTGATGTAGCAGACACACCTTACGGCATATGGGAGTTTCTTTATTGGGTCGACATCTTTTGAACCTTTCCGTAGAATTTGGAAAACTTGGGCACCACCAAAAACCAAGTATTTTATGTGGCTAGTTGCCCAACGAAGAGTTTGGACAGCTGATAGGTTGCAAAAAAGGAGTATGGATCATCCTGCTGCATGTCGCTTATGTGACCAGGAGCAAGAAACAATTAATCATCTGCTGCTTGGCTGTGTTTTGGCTTGGGAATTTTGGTTCAAAATTTTGGCTAGAGTGAACCTTCCAAACATGCCCCCCAGCAAGGCGAAAGAGCTTTCATGGACCGGTGGAGATGGATATGTACACAGGTCCAAGATGTGGCGCAAGAAGGACTGAATTCTTCATTATTCTTGGGATGTGGACCTTATGGAAGCATTGTAAGGAGGCCTTTTGATGTATTGGCCCTTCAGGACCCCATTCTTTTTCTTCTTAATATAATTACACATAGTTCTCCTGTGTTTTTGAAAAAAGCAACTCCTGCAGTAATCAACAACTTGAAACAGAGCGGATCATTTGTTGAACTCACTAAAAGAACTTGAATAGATGAGAAACATGCTCAACATGGAAATCTAGCAGCTGTAGAAGACCATGAGGGTTGTGCTCCATTGCAAACTTGTCGATAGGGGGAAAACTTGGGGTTGTCAAAGTAGCCCCGACATCCTTACTCTCTAGGTAGCTCAAAGAATACCCATGGCCACCGAACTGCAAGCCTCACATCCCACTCTTCGATGGACAATCGAACCTAAGGAACTTCTTAGCCAGCCATGAAACAACGATTGTTTCAATAGGAGGAGATGTCCCAACATTAGCGAAATCATTAATCATTGTAGTTGAAGGCATCAACCATGATAGGTATAATTTCTTAGAAACCACTATCGATACGATCGTGGGATTAGATAAAAAAATGAACCACTCGGTACATCTGAAGGGTATCATCCCAAAACCAAAAGAAGCAGAATTTTATCAATTGTGTACAGCGAGATGACAAGCCACTATTCGATTACTTGAAAATGTTCATCTAGCTTAAGGCACATACACCCGATGTCCTAGAGGCAATCATCGTCGCAACAGCTATCGAGGCCCTAGCCACTAGGAAATGCACTTCACACCCCACCTTAGTTCTGGTTCATTGCATAAGAATTGAAGAGGATTGAATGAGATTAAATCCTCTTCTATTCAATTTTGACTAGAAAGGGATTTAATCTCCTCCAATCCTCTTCCTTCCCCTCCTAACCGAACAGACACACCCATGGAATTTGTAAGCGATTTTTTTGAAGCAATGGACAAATACGCCAAATTAGACGTGGATCATAGGAGATCGAAGGAAGCGTCCAACTCAAAAGCCAGGTCACCAAGGTACCTAGACAAACATAACCCCAAATATAGTGAAATGTAAGACACTTCCACATAATCAATAACCTCCAAGAAGAAACAACCCAGTCTAATCAATACTAGGCTCAAACCTGGTACAACTATTTGGAAGCAGCTAAACACTAGAACGCTGAGCAAGCATCAAAGAGTGGTTTTTTGTAGTGGTCACGAAAGAGGAAGAGGCTAAGGTGTACCATATTGTTTTGCATACGACAAAAATGCAGGGGCATATCACCAGAGTGTAAATAAAACAAACTAGTGAAGAAACTCAAAGAAAATATGACACATCTAAAGAAAATTATCCATCTAAGCATGTACATAACGTCACACGCAAAAACATGCATGCGCAATCATATGACCAAACATACCATCCAACTAGGGATGGAGTTGGACCCATGGGTATAGATACCGGTAGCTTTCGTACCCAATGGATATGGGTAAAGAAATTCACCTGCGGGTCTTGTCGGGTACCCAAAATATATCGGGTAGGGTATGAATACTGTTGGAACTTGCTCTCCTGGGCAGGTTGATCCAACGGGGGAGTAGAAATGGTGCAAACAAAGTTTAACGCGGGATGTCAATTGCTCTGTTAATCTCGCCTCTCAAGGGCATTGTACGGGGGTATTTATAGGTACTCGAGCGTCGAACGTCCCAAGACAAGGAAAGACGGTTATGTCCTCGGGTACCCGGATTATCCCCAGAATATTCCCATAAAGGAGGGTTATAGACCGTCATTACAGAAAAGCTATTACAGATGAGGCCCGTAACCTGCCTGTCCACGCGGGGGCCGTTGCAGTTGGCCGAATTCCACGTGGGCCTCCGGGCACGATGAGGGACGCGGGACCAGCAGACTTCGTCGGGGTCTGGCCTTCGTCTTGCAATGGAGAGGACGAAGGGCAACCGCGCCAGTTGATGTAGCGACGCGATGAAGGCTTCGAGCGAAGGGTAGCGTCTTCGCCTTCGCCCCAACATTTGCCCTTCGAGGGACTAGTTCGACTGAGTCATCTGGTGTCGAAGACGTCGCTAGATGGTGGAGACACTGCCCTCGCTCGAAGTGGTCCCGCGGGGGTTTTTGATGTGACCGTTGATGGGACGTGGCACTGTTGGACTGCGGGTTTCCCGAAGCGTCGCGCCGTGTGTATAAAAAGGGGCGGCGCAGCAGGCTAACTCTCACCCTTGCGTGCGCCGGAAAACCCTAGTTTTTTGAAACCGTTCGCCCGCTCGCCTGCCCTCCTGGTTCCTTCTGCATTGGAGATCTGGCCCACGTCAAGCAAACCGCACGCTGTCGCCGACGGTACGTAGCGATGTCGTCTTCTTCCTCATCTGCTGCAAACACGCCGCCGACCGATTCGTCATCCGAAGATACTTTGAGCGATTTGGCGGTGGTGGAGTTACAGCCGGGCCACACAGTGGAGTTCAACGTTTCGAGGATTTCCTCGGTTCGCGTGCAGGATATGCAACAGTTGGGGTATTTTGGGAACGGCGTTGGGCGTGTCCTGGGGGCGGAAGATGTTCCCGAGCCCGAGGGCGAGTTAGTCGTGTTTGAGGCATTCTTCACCGCCGGCCTTCGCCTACCTGCACATCGTTTTGTGGCGGAGGTCCTACAGAGATTTGAGGTCCAGGTCCACCAGTTGACACCGAACGCCGTGGTGGCCCTGGCGAAGTATGTATGGGCGGCGACTTCGTACGGTGGTCAGTCTTCCGTAGAGGTCTTCGCCAAGAATTACTGTCTGCATTGGCAAAAAAGAAAGATTGGAAACAAGATTACACAGTTTGGATCGTGCACCTTCACGTCGAGGACCGGAAAGACTTCGGTGGAAGTCGTGGAGTTAGTTCCCTGTGCTCGCAATAAGTGGGGCAACTGGTGGGATTATTGGTTTTATGTTTCGGGAAGCGAAGTCGAAGACCTCCCAGGGCTCCCGTGGCCGTGATGTGCTCCCATTGTTATGTGGCATTCCCACAATTTGAGGTGGCGGAGGATGATGAGGACGAAGGGGCCCTCCGGTGCGCTGCCCGCATGAGCAGTGGGCGTGATTTGGTTGAAGAGTTCATTGGTTATGGAGTGTGGCCCCTGGCGCATGGCTGGGTGCTGGGCGAAGTATGCCCTCGCCAGATGCCTACTTTGGGCCAGCAGCTGGTGCGAAGTCCGGCCTTCTCTTTGGATCTGCATGACCGGGACCCGGCCGCGTTCGTTCGTGAAGTGGAGGACGGGGCGGTGAGGATTATGGGGTGGTATGCGCCGAGGACAGAGAGTCTACGGAGTTGGGATATCCGAGGGTCCAATGTTCGCTTGAATCGGGTCTTCGAATTAAACCGTTTGCCATATAGTGGTTATCCTGGAGATGACGCTGCTGCGGCTGCTGACCGCTGCGGGAAAAAACCAGTGGCCGTGGCTGAGGAAGGCCCTTCGCGGGAGGCTGCCCCAGCCACTAAAAAGAGAAAAATAGGTACTGCAGTGGGGGGTTGGGGGTCTTTGATCATTTTGCTGTGGAGTTGATGGGGACTTGCGCGACCCTCGGGGGAAGGATGTCTTTGCCCGAGCTCCGGGAGTCTTCGGCGCGAATGCTGAAGGTTTCGGGGGGTCGATGGCCAAGGAACGTTCTGATCCCCCGCGCGGCCGGCGAAGACATATTTACGTCTCGTATGGCTCGTGAGTTGAAGATTTTTCCTTATGGACGGAATATTGCTACTGTTGTATCGGCAGTGATGGAAAAGGATCGTCAAGATGCGGCGTGGAAGCGCTGAGCGGTTACTAGGGTCGGGGACCCTTTCTGCGAGGCGAAGAAGGCGCGGGGAGGCGTGAAGTCTGCCGCCCCTGACAGTAGCAAACCACCGCCGGCTGCGAAGCTGGCCGCCGTCGGGCCCAGCAAGTCGTCGGCCGGTGCGAGGGCTTCTGCTTCTGGCGCGGGCAAGCCGCCCTCGGTCGAGCCCGCGAAGGAGCGAAGGCCGCCATCGCTGTCACGCACTGACGTGGCGGCGACACGTGTTGCCGACTTTGACATGGACATCTGCGTGGGGGATTATCTCGTTGGTGAGTTTTTTTAACAGGGACTATGTCTTAAACAAGATCATGGTGTAGGGTCGGATGCGGGGCAGCTAGCTGTTGTCCCGACTCCGATGGCGGCCAGTTCACCAACGGCGGCGGTTGGGACGAAGGGTGCTTCGCAGGACCCGTGGTCCAACTTCTGCGTGAGCGGTGAGATTTCGTCGGCCGCCGCCGCTAAAGATGTGGCGGGCTCTATGTCCCAGCAGCTGAGGCATGTGTCGTAGCAGCTGAAGCATGTAAGTCGTGTTGGACTCCGTTAGTTCATTATTTTTATACGAATGCTGTTCGGGAGAAGTCGGCTATGGAAAACAAAAGCCGAAGGCTGACGGAGATGTTGGCTGCTGCGGAGGTCGAGAAGGAGGATCTCCGGCGTCAGTTGGCAGAGGAGAGGAGGGACGCGAACAAAGCCTATGCTGATGCGCAGGCTGCACAAGCCGAGGCCAAACCTGCGCAGGCGGAGGCTGGTCTCGCCCGCCAACGCGCCGAGGAGCTGGAAGCGAGGCTCAGCGGCCTGCGCAACCGCGTGGACAAAATCGATGCCTCGACGCGCACAGAGGTCGAGCGGACGCATGCGCAGTTCGTGGACGCGTACCGGGAGGTGGGTGCGTGGACCATCGCCTTCGAAGCGCCTGGCCAAGAGGTGGGCCTCTGCTTCCTTGAGTGGCTACAGGAGGAGCTGGGGGTGCTCCTGACAATCGTGACGGGCCTCATGTCCTTTGCCTCCCTCGTCACCTGCGAGGGGGCTGTGAATGCTTTGTCCCGTGAGGGGTGCGGGCACTTCGAGGTCTTCGACCAGTCGGATGAAGGCTTCGAGCGCGAAAGTTTCCAGGTCGAGGACCCGGTGCTGAAGCGGTCGACGGGGGCGCTCTTCGACAGGATGTGGGGCCCTCACGGCCGAGAGACGGTCCGGGAGAGGTCCGATCGGGCGATAGATCAGGTAAAGGCTCATTTGTGTGGTTATATGTGTGGGTATGTTTGGGTATGTGTGGTTTGCTGAATGAATGTGCTATTGCTGCAGATGGCGCATGACGAAGAGGTTGAGGAACTTGGTGATCTGGACAGCACGCTGCCCGACAGCACGCTGCTCGAGGCATCAGGGGTGGAGCTGGCACCGCCATCCGATGCGGGCGAGGGCCCCTCGGCGACCCCCACGCCGTCTGGAGCTGGCGAAGACCCCGCGCTAGCCCCTGTGCTGACGGGTGAGGATGCCTCGAAGGCGGTGGGCGAACCATCTGCCGAAGACCCAGTGGCGGCGGCTAGGCCTTCACAGGTGGCAGAATAGGGGTTAGGGATTTAAGTGTAAACTTTTGTTTCTGTGATACTGAACCTCGGTTGCTGCGCAGGTTCCGACGTTTGGGCCTGCGCAAGCAACCGCTGTTGACAATACTGATTTTGTGGCGGCCTCAACCGTAGTGCCTGCCGATGATATTTTGTTTGGCTCTGTGTCTGAGTGTTTTGAGTCTGATGGTGAATCTGGGAGTTTGTTTCCTTGGACGGAGGAGTCCTCAGATGAAGGTTTGGATTATTTTGTTGCGTTGGATGTGGCTGCGGCGGAGACTTCGCCGCGTGTGGAGGGTGCCGGGGATCTTGCTAGTGCGAGTACTGGGTATAGGCGACGAAGGGTGGTGGGAAAACGTAGTGTGGGTGAATTTTCATGAAGTGGTAGGCACCGTCGTATGGGGATGGAGCGTGGCCGTCTCCGAGTAGACCGGGTTGGTAAACGAGAATTGTTGTCCTCGCCGATTGGGGCGAGCACAGGCGAGGGGGATCTTCGGAATCTTTTTGAGGGTGAGGAATTGAGGATAATGCTGTTCAATTACAAGGAGATGGGTATCATACCGAAGGTTGAGCCGATGTAATATGTGATGCCCTCGCCGTGTGTATGTAACAGTAATTTGTATGGTAATGTGGCCTATTGGCCATATTCGTACGCCTGTGTTGATTCGGCTGCGCCCGTGGGCGACTTTGCGCGGAGTGTCTTTTTAATGAGAGACTTCGATTAACGTACTTGTTGTGCTATTCCGGCTGCACCCTTAGGCGACTTTTGCGCGGAGTGTCTTTTAAATAAAAGACTTTGATTAACACACTTGTTGTGCTATTCCGACTGCACCCTTAGGCGACTTTTGCGCGGAGTGTCTTTTAAATAAAAGACTTCGATTAACACACTTGTTGTGCTATTCCGGCTGCACCCTTAGGCAACTTTTGCGTGGAGTGTCTTTTAAATAAAAGACTTCGATTAACGCACTTGTTGTGCTATTCCGGCTGCACCCTTAGGCGACTTTTGCGCGGAGTGTCTTTTAAATAAAAGACTTCGATTAACGCACTTGTTGTGCTACTCCGGCTGCACCCTTAGGCAATTTTTGCGTGGAGTGTCGCACGCGAGGGTAGTCTACGCTGTTTCTTGCGGTGACTTCGGAGTGGTCGAATGCCGAAGACCGTCGATGCGGTCTTTTTTCAACATGCTGTATCTGAGTTTTTGTTTTTTGTGGGGGCTTTTGCAGGTATATTACATGGCTCCGCCTCGTTAAAAACCTCACCCCCAGGGAGGAAAAGAGTGCGGGCCGAGAATAGTATTGTCTGGTGGATTACAAGGGCACATAGGCCCTGAGGTTTAAACAAAAAATCTGCGTAGATTGTCGATGTTCCAGGAGTGCTCTAAGTCTTCGCCGGTGGGCGTTGATAGCCTGTACGCGCTGGGGGGATGCCTTCGACTTGACGATGAATGGACCCTCCCATTTCGGCTCCAGCTTACCCCGTGACTCTGTCCGGGTGGTCTGGACGAGTACGAGGTCTCCTGTGTTGAACTCTCTTGGGATGACCGCGTTGTCGCGCCAGGCCTTGGTTTGAGCTTGATATTTGTTAAGGGCCTGCAGGGCGAAGACGCGGTCTCCGTCGATGAGGTCTTTAGACGTTGGTTCGTCAACGTCGGGGATTGCTGATGTGTTTGTTCGGGGCGACCCATGCTTTATTTCCTGCGGCATCATGGCCTCCGATCCATGTAACAGACAAAAAGGTGTGAATCCGGTTGCCCGACATTCGGTCGTGTTTAGGGCCCAGGCTACTTCAGGTAGTTGGTCGGCCCATTTGCCGTTCTTGTCGTCGAGAAGTCTTTTCTTGATAGCGGTGAAAATCTTGCCGTTGGCACGCTCGTCGACGCCGTTGGATTGCGAGTGGTACACCGAGGCGAAGGCAAGCTTGGTGCCGATGGAGAGGCAGAAGTCCCTGAAGTTCTGGCTGTCAAACTGTTTGCCGTTGTTGACTGTGAGCTCAGACGGGACTCCGAATCGGCAAACTATGTTTTGCCAGAAGAACTTCTGGGCAGTCTTCGACGTTATTGTGGATACTGCCCCAGCCTCGATCCACTTGGTAAAGTATTCGACGGCGACGAAGGTGAACTTGAGGTTCCCTTGAGCCGTAGGTAGTGGCCCGACAATATCCAGCCCCCAGCGTTGAAGTGGCCATGTGTGGGCAATCAGCTTGGTGAACTGCGAAGGGTTGCCCAAGCGGAGAGAAAACTTCTAGCAAGCTTCGCACGACCTCGTTACTCGATTCGCAGTGCAGATTATAGCGGGCTAGTAAAATCCTTGACGGATCACCTTGGCAGCGAGGGCCCTGGGCCTTGAGTGGGAGTCGCAAGTTCCGCTGTGGACTTCGCGTAGGATCTGAATGCCTTCGGTTTCGGTGACGCATTTTAGCATGGGTTGACTGATCCCCTTCTTGTATAGCTGGTCCCCGACTAGTACGAAGTCCCTGCTTTGGTGCTTGAGGCGCTTGGCCTCATTGACGTCACTCGGGTGGTAGTATCCTTGCAGAAACAGTGTTATTGGGGCCCGCCAATCTTCAGTCATAATGAGGTTGACGATGCGATGGCCTTCGACATCGTTGGTTACTTGTAATCCCTCTGGGTTGCGGACGGCCGGTGTGCCAATGACGTGGTAGAACACGTCGGAGGGCAAGGTCTCGCCTCTGGCCGCTGCCTTAGCCAACACATCGGCCTCTTCGTTCCTGGTGCGGTCCACGTGTTGTAAGGTGAAGCCCTTGAATTGTCTCTCGAGACTGCGAACAACCGTGAGATACTGCATGAGTGCGGGGTCTTTTGCTGAATATTCTTTTTCGACCTGGCCGGCAACGACTTTGGAGTCTGTCTTGACTATGCAGGTGGTGACACCGAGTGCTCTCAGCTTGCGAAGGCCCAGGATGACAGCTTCGTACTCTGCTGTGTTGTTGGTGCATTTGTCGGACTCCAAAGCGAAGCTAAGGCGTGCTGCGTATCTGTGCTTGACGCCTGTGAGTGACGTGATAATTGCAGCCGCGCCTGCCCCCGCATGGCACCATGCGCCGTCACAGTGGATGGTCCACACCTTCTCTGAGGGCTCTTCTTGCTGCCATGTCGGACCTGTCCAGTCGACGATGAAGTCTACCAGGACTTGCGATTTGATTGCTATCCTAGGCTCGAAGGTGATATGGTACCCGGAGAGTTCGGCTGCCCATTTGGCGATTCGGACAGACGCCTCCAGGTTTCTGAACAGTTCGCCCAATCCCCTGTCCGAGGTGACTCACACCTTAAACGCCTCGAAATAGTGGCGCAACTTGCGTGATGCCATGACGACTGTGTAGGAAATTTTTTCTAATTCTGTCATGTTGCACTTGGAAGTCGTGAGGACTTCGGAGATGTAGTAGACTGGACACTACCGGATCGTGCCCTCCCTGTCTTGCTCTTGGACTAACGCTGCGCTGACTGCATGTGGCGAGGCTACGACATAGAGCAGCAGAGGCAGCAAGGAGTCAGGACTGGTAAGAATTGCATATTCTGACAGGTGCTGCTTGAGTGATGCGAAGGCTGCCGCTTGTTCTGGTCCCCGTGCGAAGTCTTTTGCACCGCACAGTGTCTTGAGGAAAGGTAGACTCCGCTCTGCGGACTTGGAAATGAATCTGTTAAGGGCAGCTAATCTGCCTGTCAGACGCTGGACGTCCCTGGTTGACTACGGAGGTGTCATGTTGATGATTGCTTGAATCTTGGTCGGGTTGGCCTCGATCCTGCGGTGCGACACTAGGTAGCCCAGTATCTTCCCCTAGCGAACACCGAAGACACACTTCTCGGGGTTGAGGCGAAGTCGTGCGTCCCGCATGTTTGCGAACGTCTCTGCGAGGTCAGCCAGGTGGTCTTCTTTATTTCTGCTTGCGACGACGATGTCGTCCACGTACGTGAAAATGTTGCGGCCCACTTGGCTCTCGAGCACCGTCTTGGTGAGGCGAGAGAAGGTTTAGCCAGCATTCTTGAGTCCCTCCGGCATTCTGATGAAGCAGTACGTGCCGAAGGGTGTGATGAAACTGGTGCTGGCCTTGTCTTCCTCCTTCATATATATCTGGTGGTAGCCAGAGAAACAGTCAAGAAGTGACATGACTTCACATCCGGCTGCACTATCGATTATCTTATCGATCCGTGGTAGCGGGAAATTGTCCTTGGGGCAGGCCTTATTGAGGCTGGTGAAGTCAATGCACATGCGCCACTTGCCGCTTTTCTTTTGTACCATGACTACGTTGGCGAGCCACGTGGGGTAGGCGACTGGTTCAATGAAATTGGCCTCTAGCAGGCGGTGCATTTTGGCTTTGGTGGCTTCCGTCTTTTCATCGGACATTTTGCGTAGCCACTGCTTTTTTGGGCGCACCGAAGGGTCGATGCCCAGACTGTGCTCGATGACGGTGCGGCTAACTCTGACCAGGTCGAGGGCGGACCAGGCGAAGACGTCCTTGTTTCTGGAGAGACAGGAGATGAGTTTCTCCTCATCCTGCGAAGTCAGGTCTTCGCTTATTACAACCGTCTGCTTGGGCGTTGCCGGGTCGAGGGGAACTGTCTTCGTACCGTCGTTGCTCTGCAGCTGTGCTTTTACTTTTTCGTCGGTGGTTGGGCAGGTCGCCTCAGAGACTTCGCGCTGTGTTGTAAGGCAGTGCACGTTCCGTTGACCTAGAACAAAGTCTCTCTCAATGTTGCGCGCAGTCTGCTGGTTACCGTAAATCGTTATCACCCCTTGCAGGCCCGGGATTTTCATGCAGAGGTACAGGCCGTGAATGGCCGCTTCAAATTTGTTGATGGAGCCCCAACCCGTTATGGCGTTGTAGGGGTAGACCATGTCGATGATGTCAAAGGTGACCTATTCGCTTCGCGCATTGGGTGCTACGCCGAATGACAGGGGTAGCTCTATCTTGCCCACAGGGAAAGTGCCCTTGCCGCCGAAGCCATATAGGGGGTTGTCCGAAGGCTCGAGTAAGCTATGGCTGATGCCCATGCGGTCGAAGGCATGCAGGAAGATGATGTCCGCTTGGCTGCCGTTGTCAACTAGGACTTTGTGCAGGTCCCAGCCTGCCACACTGCAGTTGATTACCGTGGCGTCGACGTGGGGTGTGCTACGCAGATCAACATCTCTGGCATCGAAGGTTAGTGGCACATGTGATCATTTCGTTTGCACGACTGGGCCGGTGAGGGCGACGTGGTTGATGCTTCGGTAGTGATCCCTCTTTTGCCACTTCGTTTCGAAGTTAACGCTGGACCCTCCGGTGATCATGTGAATGACTCCGCGATACGGCCGATTGGCGAAGTCTTCTTGTTTTGGTGCTTGGGGGTGATTTTAGTGGTGTGGGTTTGGTTGATGCGGAGGTAGGAGTGGGAGTGGTATGACTTGTACCTCCTGGTGGTACTGATATGTGTGGTTGGGTAGATGCTGGGCGTGGCCGTGGTTGTATGGTTGTGGGTGGTGGTGTTGATATGTGTGCGCGACAACTCTTTGGTTGTCGGCTGGTTGTGCCCGAGACATCCTGTCCCTGGTGGCCTTTGTTTTTGGGCAATCCCTCATTGGGTGCGCGCAGTCTTCGCCATGAAACAGGCAGTAATATCTGTGCGGTTGCTGCGCCCGTCCCTAGCCCTGGCCACGCGTGCCATTGCCGCGGCCTTGGGGGGATAGTCTTGACAGCGAGCGGCCTCGCCGGCGGGGTGCTGGTTGGCTATGTTGTGCACCTGCTGTTGACTGCGGCTGTCCCGCCCGGAGTCTAACAGCGGAGGCCTTGTCCAGGTTCAGCTGGTCTGTGGAGGGTCTTTGGGCTTTCTTTGAGACTCGACCTTGCGCTGATGGAGCTCTTCGAATCTGGCGTACTTCTTGAACAGCTGATAGAGCTCTTGGAGATTTTTGGGTGGGTCCCTGATGCAGTGACTGTATAGGATGCTAGCCCGAAGGCCACTAATGGCATAGTGTATGGCAATTTGGTCGTCGACCGAAGGCATTTGTGACTTGAGAGTCAGGAACTTGCGGTAGTACTCCCATAGGGTTTCCTTCTCTTGCTGTTTGCAGAGTGATAGCTCGGCCAAAGCATCGGTGTCGGGTCGGTACCCTTGGAAGTTGAGCAGAAACTTGTCTCGGAGTCCTTTCTAGGAGTCGATGGACAGTGGGGGCAACCTGGTGTACCAGGTCAAGGCCAGACCCTCGAGGGCGATGATGAAGGACTTGGCCATTGTGGCATCATCTCCTACAGATGATGCGACGACGACTTGATAGCTCATGATGTATTGTGCTGGGTCGATGCTGCCGTTGTACTTGGGGTAGGTCCCTGCCCTGAAGTTGGCGGGCCATGGTGACACTTGGAGTTGCGGAGCCAGGGGCTACGCTCATCAAGGTAGTTGATGCCCTGGAAAGCTGCGGCGTGCGGGATGAAGGGTCCGTGCTGGGGAATGAATAAGTCTCCGGCTGGCGCACGCTGTTGGAGGGGCGGGCCGTGCTACAGATCGTGTTGGCCTTCGCGCTGCATGAGCGCAATCTCTTGCTCGAGTTCCCGGACCCTCTGCTCCTCGTCCTGTATCATCTGGCGCACCTTGGCTTGCGTGGTGACACGTTGGCGCTTGGCATCGAGGATTTCTTTCTGCTTTTGGAGGTTGCGGTTATTGATGCGCAGGGCCCGTAGCTGTAGCTGTTCTTCGACAGAGACGCCGATGACTTCGCCGTCCTCTGTTGCATCCTCGCCCTCTGGTGGAGCGAAGCCTAGGGGTGATGCTTGTGGTTGTCCTCCGGAGCTGCAGGTGCACAAGGTGCCTTCGGGAGTGGGTTGTTCGTTGCGCTGTCTCTTGCTGAGAGCTTCGTCTTTGCAGTCTTCTTGGGGGGTGTTATCTGCGAGGGCCTTGCCCTTTTTCTCGGCTAGCAGTGCTGCCTTCGCTGCTTCATCGACGGATGGCTGCCTTCGAACTAGCTCTCTTGGGTGCCATCGCGAGTGGTTTGTTCGTAGCACGAACGGTGGGCGCCAAATGTTGGAACTTGCTCTCCTGGGCAGGTTGATCCAACGGGGGAGTAGAAATGGTGCAAACAAAGTTTAACGCGGGATGGCAATTGCTCTTTTAATCTCGCCTCTCAAGGGCACTATACGGGGGTATTTATAGGTACCCGCGTCGAACGTCCAAAGACAAGGACGGTTATGTCCTTAGGTACCCGGATTATCCCCAGAATATTCCCATAAAGGAGGGTTACAGACCATCATTATAGAAAAGCTATTACATATGAGGCCCATAACTTGCCTATCCACGTGGGGCCCGTTGTAGTGGGCTGAATTCCACGTGGGCCTTCGGGCACGATGAGGGACGCGGGACCAGCAGACTTCGTCGGGGTCTGGCCTTCGTCTTGCAATGGAGAGGACGAAGGGCGACCGCGCCAGTTGATGTAGCAGCGTGACGAAGGCTTCAAGCGAAGGGTAGCGTCTTCGCCTTCGCCCGAACAAATACCATATTTTACCCGTGGGTATCTAGTGGATACCCGAGATATCAATTCACCTAGTGTATGGCCCATATTCAGAAATAAGAATGAGGCTCATCAATCGAAGTCCAAAAAAATCCTAAGCCTATCAACTGAAGCCCCACGTCCCCAGTCCGATCCCCACTCCTAGCCATTAGGGAATGCGCCTCACACCCCAACTTAGTTCTTGTTCGTTGCACAAGGATAGAAGAGGATTGAATGAGATTAAATCCCCTTTTATTCAATTTTGACTAGAAAGGGCTTTAAACAAATGTTGTAGAATTGTAGCTCTAACCAAGAGCATGGGATAAAGTGAGCCAAGAGCAATTATGAGAGAAGAGTACTTAACGTTTCACCCAAGTTGTTGCTAAACAAACCATCTTGGTCCCATATCCCATTCACTTTTGATGAATAGGATTCAAGATTAATGATTATCTTCACACCGACGATTTTGTCAAAAGGGTGAACATAGCAGGATACACCTAGCACAACATTCTAGTAGACACCAACTTTGCAGACATCTCCTTTGTCAAACCTTCATGTCAACGAGGCTAGATGTTTGGTGGAAAGAACATCAGAGCAAAGGAAAGAAGACCATTCTAGTTTCCTTCGCCTAAGGTGAAATGGCTCGCACTGAGACGTTAGCTTTTGACATATGGTTGTTACCTGACGAAGTTATACTAGGATCCACAATAGGACAACACAATTAAATTATAAACCCCTCCTCTCACCTTTGAAGGGATCAAAGGATGTGAGGAAGGGGAATTGCAAAACAGGTTCAATGGTTATAGTTCACATAATGAAACAATATAGGTAAGATGTTTAACATATTCATAAGGCATGAGTCATATTCATTTCCTGTATTCATGTCATATAATGCAAGGATGTAAATTTCAAGTTTGATTTAAAGACCTTCGAAATATCATACCTTTGAAGGTTTCTTAAGGCAAGCTGGATGCCTGAGATTTGTAGAACTTTGGGAGCTCTCCTATACAAAGATGCCACAAACTCAGTGTTACCGAACACCAATTGTCGTAGCAATAGTAATGTTCATCTATTTATAAGGTTGTGTCAGTATACGTCTCTTTATGGAATTATAAGAACACCCTTCATCTTATACAAATGTTCTATATGGCTTGAGTGGGTTAGATGAAGCGTATCCATCCTCTAGAAATCAAATGTGATACAAATATTACTCCCAAGAGGCTAGTATACATATTTATACACCAGATAGTTCTTGTTGGATACTTGATTTCAATCCCATTAAGGCAACGAAAACCAAGGCAACACAAGTTAAATACTTAAACCTTTGTCCTTTGTTTAACAGTCCTTCAAAGTGTTATCATGAAGGACGAAGATCTTTTTAAAAAGGAGATGTGACTAAAACAATATAAAATGAAATGGCAATGAGTAACTGAGTGTAAAAACTCGTCTCATATGCCTTGACATTTTTATTCCATCTTCCTTCATATCAAATGAGTTTACAAACATACTCTTTAACACAAGGTGTCACGAAGGTTCTTCAAAGGCTAGCGATACAAAGCTATGGCCCTCAAAAAGGTTAATTTATGTAGGACACTATTCATATATTTATAGGGAGGCTGAACAACTTTGTAGAAAATTACAATCATGCCCATAAGATTTACACACATGGTTTACAAATGATGTAGGGACATTGCAGTCTTTTCTCTTTCTCTTGCTGCGCAAGTATTGAACTTCTTCTCCTTCGTTAGCTTGCTTTCGAAGCTTTTTTCCATGATGAAGCTATTGGGTTCGACTCGTACCTTCGTCGCTTGTGTGTACATACGAAGCTTCGCTACACGTTGCTTCGGCCGAAAACCAACTTCCTTTAGCCTTCATTATACACCTGAAACACATTTGATTATGCAGAAGTACATGTGTTTTGAGGACCTTCAGCAAGGTAGGCCCTAACAGTAGCCCCTTGTGGGATGAGTTTGTTTCTTCATAACGAGCTTAGATCACAAAAATCAAAATTGGGAGGCCTTGTGCCGAAGGTACGAAAAACACCTTCCCAAAGCTCGTTATGGAGAAGGTAAAACGATTGTGTAAAATGAGTTGGGCTGGTGACACATCAGACAGGGAGACGGTGCGGGCTTTATTGCTTTTATGCGGGAATTTTTTTTCCGTAGTTCGTATCTTTTTGCGTCGCTTCGCGCCTGATGCTTGTTATAAAAGCGACAAGGCAAACAAGAGCGAGCCACATTTACTGCCTATAGCCACTTGCTGTCAAAATTTTCATTACCTATGAAGCTTTTCGTCCACTTCCACTTTGAATACTAGCTTCAACAAGTGTAGTTTCTGGTAAAGTTTTCACAGATGGTTAGAATTCACTCAACCGCTAAGCTCACCATGCCTACCTCTTCGGAGGCGCGCCAAGATACCGTGGCAATCTATGAAGTCATGAAGGCTTCACCATCATCAAGGCCTATCCAAGAGCTGCCTAGGGACAGACCATCGAAACCAAGCTATATTGAGATTGGCCGCTCTACTCTGAAGGAAAAAGACCTACAAACAATGAAGAAGCTTGGCTACTTTAGAAGCAAGGTCAACATGTGCCTTCCTGGTGATGAGACAACCCGAAGCTGAAGAAAGATGAAGTTGTCATTTACAAGAATTTTTTCAAGGCAGGACTTCGACTTTCTATGTACAAGATGATTGCGAAGGTGCTGCATCGTTATGAGGCATATATGCATCAACTAACTCCGAATGCCATTGTTCACCTTAGCATTTTCATTTGGTTTGTATGAAGCCAGGGGAGTCGCACGGATGCTGATGCTTTCTGTAGGGTGCATGATTTGCACTATCAAACAAAGGCCAAGGGCCAGACATGCCCCCATAATAACTTCGGATGTTACAACTTCGCGTATTGTAAGGATACAACTGCATCAGTCCTTGCATATCGAACCAAGTGGCATGGAGTCTTATGTCGAAGTTGACTCTGAACTATGCAAAGACTTCAAAGGTATTCCTATGAGTCCTTTGAAGATTAGATTCGCTCTAACAATCGAAGTGTGAATTGAGCGAAGCTGCTGAAGAGTGTTACAAGGCCTTTGATAGAGTTGTTAAGAGGATTGGATCTTGAGACTTGATTCAAGAGGCACTTTCCTACAACATTTATCCAACTCGAACTGGGTGGAAACTACCGAAGGAGGTGAAGTCAAAAGATGAAGAACTTGTTATGTTGGCTTTCGATTTTAAGGAGCAATTTTCGTACAAAGCTCCTTTGGCTGGATGGCTTAGATTGATAGAGGAAAAGTGCAATGAAATCTATGGAATTTACCTGACCAGAGAGCATGAAGATATGTCGTCTATCTTTGGAAATCAGGGGAAGCTTCGGGTTAATAGAGTGATGAATGCCATTGGGTTCGAGAACTCGGATTACAAAGATCCCACAGTCAACGTCGAAACTGGAGAGAAGAGAAAAACACTGCTAAAGGTGGTTGCAAAACATCAAAGAAGATTACCGACGCTGAAACAAAGGATGATGATGAATCTGAGAATGACGAAGAACCACCTTCAGGCCCGACAAAGAAGGTAAAAATTTATGTGAAGAAAACTCCAACCACTCAAGAGCACGACAAAGGGAGTACCATGACTACTTTGTCATTGGGATGCACCTAGATTCTAGAGGTAATGATGCAACCGTTACCATTCTCCACTCTAAGTCCCTTGGGACCGATACTGACTCGGTTTATGCCAACTACGAAGGGCACTGATGAAGATGGCGAATCTTCGAGAGGCAAGGATATTTTGTCTGAAGAGGAAGTAGAGAGCCCGCACATTCTGGGTCTTGGAGGTGCTACCTTCTGAGGTTCATCATCCTACGAAGAAGACGGCGAAAAGAAGTCCGCCGAAGTTGGTGGATCTTTGGGACAGGAGAAGCCAGAAGGTGAGCTGAAAGAGCCAATCCTTATACTTGGGACGGATACAGCCGAGTCTACTCAGACTACTAGTGAGGAGGTAGTTGAGCTTGGTTTCTTTATGAGGCATCTTGGTGGTGGTGAACTTAGTGACAAAGAAGCTTTGGAATTAGAAAATAAAGGCGAAACCATGGGGTATGAGCTTGCAACTTTGTTCTTTGGATGGGGAGATAAAATGGTTATGTGTATACCTGATCCTGATGAATTGAAGATTGTAAGGGATATCATCCGAAGTGTTGGTTTCCCAGAAATCAAAGACTGGCTCAGCCAGATTAAGAAGAGTAAACTTTCTCACAGTTTGGCTTATAATAGTATTAAGGTAATAAGAGGCTTGTTCTTTCTTTTTATCTCGAAGCAATTTTGAGGCAAAAATATATCCAATTAAGCTATTCTATCTTTGTAATGCAGGGGCTATTGCTGAGCAAGGCTTTAAGAATACAACAAGAGAAGAAAAAGAGCTATCGACACTTTCAAGACAAAGTTGAAAAACTTTTAAGCTCTCTAGAAGAAAAATAAGTCGAATTAACATCTTTGAAAGAGAAGGTAGCTGAAGCAAAAAAAATTCACAATGCCGATGCGACGAAGGCGAAGGAACAAGACAACCTTAGCAATGAGCTTCATGGCAACCTTGGTGCAACGAATGAGGATATTGCTAGTAAAGACAAAGAAAATCAAAAGTTACTGGTGACTTTGAACCCACTTCGAGATAAATGCTTCGCCATTGCCTCCCGGTGTTGTGATAATATGAAGAAAATTTTCTCCTCAGCTGGCGTAACTTCGAAGGCCACCTTCTTTGCCAGCGGTGACACCGAAGGGGCACTTGGTTTGATCAAAAAAGAATTAAGCGAATTTGAAAACATTTTCAATGCTCGAAGTGATTATTGCACGATGATTGGGTCGCGTGGAATGGCCTCAGTATTTGAGAAAGTTGGCTGCGACCATGTTAAGGCCATTGGAGAAGATGGCTTCAACCTGGTCGTTGAGGATATCAAGGTTCCTTCAAAAAGCGTACTCAGTGCCATGAAGAGGGTTTTCTTTGAATTATGGGACAAAGGTGGTTGATAGGTTGCCGCTTCGGAAGCCAAAGAATATACTAGAAAGGTTCATCCTTAGACCTGTATTGCTAAAGCTTTTATTTACAAACTTCTTAGATACTTACCATATTCTTCTTTCCTGCAGAACAAAGTGTCGAAGAAGACGAAGAAATTAAAGAAGTGAGTGAGGGCCGAAGTGCAGTTGAATCATTAGGCCAAAAATAGAACTTTTGTATTTTGGAACAAACGTTTTTGCAGTCGAAGCACTGCCCTATTGTAATTTACTTTCTGTTACTTTCCCATTTTTATTCTAATTGCCTTGTTGCGTGTGAAACTAGATTTTACTCGTATTTTGAGCCTAAGGAAAAAACACCTTCCCTTCTTTTCACTCGGAACAAAGCCTTCGAAGCTTACTGATGTTTTTTTACTTAGCATCTCTATGCTTGCTAATAGCAAATAGTCATGATTAAGCTCGAAATTCCCTTAGAAACGACTTCAGAGCTTTCTTACCTTGATGATAAAACCTTAGCTCTGCATTTCCTTTGGAATAACTTTAGAGCTTTTCCATCTTTATTTGGTGATAAAACCTTAGCTCTCCATTCCCTTAGGAATGACTTCAGAGCTTTTTCACCTTTACTTGGTGATAAATCCTTACCTTCGTATTGGAGGCTTGGGCATTGGTCTGTTTACTGACTTTGATTTCCCATGTTAAAGAATACCACTTCAGGGAATTGCACCTTTATTGATTTCACGTATGCCTTGAACAAGTATTACATGTTCAGTCCCATTAAAAAACCTTAACCCCCCTTATAAGGAAAAAGGTACCAAAGCTTGAGTTTAGATGTAATATCGTCGAAGCTCATCAGCATTCCATGATCTTGGAATGCCGTTTCCTTCCATAACCTTTAATATGTATGAACCTGACCTATTTGTAGCTGAGACCAGGAAGGGGCCTTCTCAGTTTCACTTGTAATTTGCCCGCTGTATCTGGATTTGCTACCCTTTGGAGCACAAGGTGGCCTAGTGATATGTTCTTGAGTTTCACTTTCCTGTGTCTCCATCTTATTGTTTCGGCTTGACACCTTCTTATGGGTTCAATTGCTTCGAGCCTTGACTCTTCTATTGCATCCTTCAAAATTTTTTCATCATCCTGATCTTGACTCGAAGATGTGATTCTTGCTGAACCCAACTTAACCTCTTTAGGGGTAACTACTTCGTCCCTGAAGAGAAGCCTGAATGGTGTAAAACCGGTGGATCTTGATACATATGTATTTGATTCCACACAACTTCGATAAGTTCCTCTATCCACTTCCCCTTGGGTAATCTGACTAAATACATTGTGATCCCCAACAAAATTAATCTGTTTGCTCTTTCAACCAACCCATTAGACTCTGGGTGCCTGATAGATTCAAAGTGTATGTTTGTTCCCATTTGGTTGTAGAATTCTCTTAATACTTTGGAGTCATACGTTGTCAATGGTGATAGACTTTGAGACTCCAAAGCGGCAAATAATGGTTTGCTTGAAAAATTTCTGGATGGTTGCCGGACTTATTGTTGCCAAGGCTTTTGCGTCGATCCTCTTGGAAAAGTTCTCCACTGCCACCACTGCATATTTCAAGTTTCCTTGCGCTGCTAGCATTGGGCCTATTATGTCTATTCCCCATCTTTGTAGAGGCCATGTAGATTGTATGAGCTGAGTTAGAGACGAAGGTTGCTTCTGGTCCCTCGCACATCTCTGGCAATTGTCACATTTCTGTACAAACTTCTTTGTGTCTGAAGTTACCTTTGGCCAGTAAAAACCTTGATGGAAGTGTTGGTGACTTGTTCTCAAATACTATGAATTAAGAACAAGGCAACACAAGATGTTAAATGTTAATGCCCTTTGTCCATCGAAGCATTATTTCCCTTAGGATATAATGATCTTCAGACGAAGGTCATGAAGGACATACCTTCATCATTGCAGTATATGTTAAATAAAAGAAGAAACATATGTCATATAGGAAACAACATAAACAATTATATCATATTATTCATTCTTTATTATATAATCATGGAAAGACAGGAACAATATTGAATTACAAAAGTACCTTCAGCTTGATAGAAGGCAAGAAAGTACAAGTGTGACGCAAAAGCGAATACAAGTCAGCGTGAACAGAACAGGAGTACTGTTCATCTATTTATAGGCACAGGACGCAGCCTGTGTGAAATTACATTCATGCCCTTCATATTCAATATTGACTTAAGAACAAACTGTTGAGGACTAGATAGCCTTTTCCTCCTTAAGTCGGTTCCTCTTTCTATTACTGAGCCGAAGCTTTCTCGCGCGCACCTTCGGCTTTGGTTTAATCCTTCGTTCCAATCCTATTTTCCATTTCGTATATGCTTTTAACTCGAGACCGAAGGTACCTGTTCATATGTTACACTTGGAAAACATTGTTAAATCATGTTTTTGAGGACCTTCGGAGGACGAAGGCCCCCAACAGTAGCCCCTTGCGGTATTAATTTGTTTAAGATAACGAATTCAGACTGCGACCTGGACGAAGGCCTTAAGCCGAAGGTCCGAAAAAGCACCTTTTCTTTGCTAGAATAGCAACAGTCAATGACAGACGGGACCCTCCAACTCGGGGCGTGTCGAGCGTATAAATAAGAACTCACCCTGACCACATTTGGTACGCTATTTGTGCCACTTGCTTTATTTGCTCAATTTTATAGCTCTTGCTCACCAACACTTGCTTAGTTTCTCAAGTTTTCTAAGCTTCATTTTGAAGGACACGTTTTCGATTTTTCCAAAGAGAAGATGTCTCAAGACAAGAAAGTTGTTGCTGAGATGAAGCTAACCGAAGAGGAGAAGCTCTTTGAACAGAAGAAGGCTGCGAATCCTTATATAGCTGGGTTTCTAGAATCAATGGCAAAATCAAATACAGAGAAGATTACAAAAGAGATATTGGAGGGCCTGTCTAGGGATACTAGTGACAGTGACAGCTATGATGCAGAGAGTGGGGGTGAAGATTCCGAAGATCGGCCGTGGAGGCCAAGCCATTCAATTTTCAGAAAGTCGACCATCAAGCAAAGTCACCTTGAGAGCATGAGGGGAAGGTACTTTCAGGATATATCTATTGTGAGGGCTGGCGAAGACAATACCACTCCTGCGCCTGAGGAGAATGAAGTTGTGATCTTCCGAAGTTTCTTTAAAGCTGGGCTTCGGTTCCCACTGAGCAGGTTTGTAGTGGAAGTGTTGAAAACTTTCCAAATTTTCCTTCATCAACTGACCCCCAAAGCCATATTGAGGATGGGAGTCTTCGTCTGGGCAGTAAGGAGCCAAGGGATAGAACCAAGCGCAAAATGCTTCTACATCATGCACGAACTTATGTATGAGGCGAAGGCCACGGGGAAGGAACAGTATCACAACAACTTCGGTTGTTATGGATTTATCGCCGTCCTAACTCAAGCTACCCAGTACCAACATTTAGGAAAAGATGGCTGGGAAATTGGATGGAGGAATGGTTCTATGCGAAGAACGATTTGGTAGAGAGAGAGGATGTTAAGGAGGTTATTATGCATCCCATATGGTCCCGCTTCGGCCTTCGAAAACTGAAGGTTGAAATCGATGAAGCCACCGAAGCATGCCAGAAGGCCTTTGGTACTGTCTGTTTTTTCATTGGTACAAGAGATTTAATCCAAGAGCATATAGCTTTCAGAGTATGACCGCTTGTAGAGGATTGGGAGATGCCGAAGGAGACTGTCACCGAGTCTAGCGAAGGTGACTTGGTTCGACTAAAATACACCTTCAGATATGGAGATAAATTTGATGAACCAAATGACGACCGACTGAAATGTATCGAATCTATAAGTGATGAATTGCTTGGGCCATATTCCAAAGCAGAAGATAATGCATTATCCACATCCTTCGGGGGCCGAGGAAAAAAGAGATTGAATAGAGTTTTTGATGCCATTGGTTTTGTTTACCCCGACTACTGCTACCCTCTGCGGGGACGGGGAAAGAAGAGGAAAACTGCTGCTTCGGCTAAGACTGCTGCTTCGGCCACTCCAGATGAGCCTGCACCGAAGAGCAAAAAGTTGAAAGTCCTTACCCACTGGCCACGTTATATTGAGCCGGCCGTGGTGCCTGAGTTTGGCGGGGAGACTTCTTCAGCTGCTGAACCAAAGGAGCCCATTCCTCCTACGCAGAAGGCTGAAGAACCGGCTACCATGCCGAAGGCACCCTCAGCCGAGCTAGCTGAGTCAAAGACTGGTAAAGATAAGGCTGAAGAGCCAAAAATTGAAGGAACAAAAATGTTAGAAATTTTAAGCCCTTCGGCGGAAGTAACATTTCCGAAGGCGCAAAAAAGTTTTGCGGCAACTCCCAAAAGAAGAAGGGTGGCAAATGTACTAGATGTGTTGGAAACAGTAAAGGATTTAAGTTCTACTTCTTCAGGGAAAATCGCCGAGGCTTCGAAGATGCAAACCGAAGCTGAAACAAAGCCGACCGAAATTGAAGCTGCAGTAAGCCAAGTTAGTGCCGAAGCTGGGGCTTCAGAGCTTGCTGAGAAAAAACCTTCGGAAATTGAAGAGAAGGTAGTAGAAGAAAATGCCTCAGAGCAAACTTCACCTGAAAAGGTTGTTACTACTGCTCCCGAAGCCTTGAAAGAGAGCATTGATTACATCATCCACCATGCTTTGGGAAAGACGCTTTCTAAGGAAGAAAAACACGAAGCTCAACATTATGCTCAAAAACTGAAATACCCAAAGGGGGCATTGGTGTTTAATGGCAGCGGAGAAGAAGATTTTTTGTACTGCCTCCCGGATAGTAAAGAGATATCCGTCAGCTGGGAGATAGGAAGAAGCTTCGGATTTCTGAAGCTAGAAGATGGCCTCTCAGTATTGTCAAAGGATGAATTGGCTGACAGTTTAGCATATAATAGCATAAAGGTATGAAAATCAATTTTGTATTTAAAAACGAATTATTTCGTTTGTTTATACTTGATACTGTACTCCTCTTGCAGGGCTTGATCCTTAGCAACGCCCTCAGAGCACAGAAAAATATTGAAGATGAAGGGTGTACAATGGCTTTGAACAACCTTCGTTCAGAGGTGATTGAACTAAGGAACGAAGGCCTTGAGAAGGATAAAATATTAATTTTATTGGTAAACAAAATAAAAAAAGACGAGGCTAGTTCCAAAGCTCAAGCTGAGGCCCAGAAGAATGAAATCGAAGACCTTCGGAAACAACTAGCTGAGGCCAAAGTAAAATGCGCTGTTGCTGAAGCTGATCGGGATGCCAGCGATTATTGGAAAAATTATTTAGAAAAAAACAGTTACAGAGCTTCACGCATCCAAGGAAAGATGTTTTGAAAAAATCTGTGGGGTGCGTGAAGAAGATGAAGACTAGCTTCGCCAACGTGGGCGCTTATTCAAACGAAGACAACTTCATACGAGGCGACCCTGAAGGCGTTATCGAATGGATCAGTGGTGAAGCCGAGGCTTTTGAGGAAATCTTAAGTGATCGTGGGGACGTCTGCGCATTCTCTGGTGCGAGAGGAGTTGAAGCCGTCCTGGAGAAGGCGGGTTGCGATCATGTTAAAACCTTGGCCCAGGCCGAAGCTGCCTTCTCCGTGGATGACACGAAGGACCCCTCAGCCGAAGCAAGTTTAATAGGCGGAAAGTTTTTCACTGATATCTGGGAAAATGGCGGTCAAGAGATAGCTCATGAAATAATGAAGAAGAGCGAGAAAGATATCCACGACTCTCGAGAAGCAACAAAGAAAGCTGAGAAAGCTGCAGAACTTGAGAGACGGATAGGTATTGTTTAATGGCTTGCAGCTTCGCCGTTTGTTTTCGAGGCTTCGAACTGATTGATTTTTTCTATCGCAGCTAAGCTACCTCCTCCACCGGAGCCATTCGACCCCATAGCCGACACGAAGACAAAGAAAGCGATAGAAATCATTAATATGGCCGAAGCTATTATCGACGAAGTTGTTACCAAACTGCTTAACGAAGCTGCAGAAAAGTTCTGAAGGAAGAAGAGTTGTTATTGTAAAAACATTTCTAGGATATTAATGTAACATTTTCTGAACTAAGTTTGTAATATTTGGTGTTTATAAATTTGAATGTAATATGTGAATTGTTTGCAATTCAGTTCTTTGCGATGCATGAAACTTTATATACATACCGTTTTTGAGTCTTCGGCGAAAAAACACCTTCCCTTCTTTTCATGCTTCGTAAAGAAGAGTCTTTATGCCTCGTCAGAACATCCACACTTCGTAAAAACATCAATGCTTCGTAAACAATAGATCCCTTCTTCCACATCAGAACTGATGAAGCTGTAATTCTCAGCTTACTTTGTGCCTTGGCACCTTTTCATTTTTTGTAAAGCATTCTCCGAAGATCGCCTTCGTTTCCAATTGATGTCATTGATGTGATATGATGTATGATGTGATGCTATGCAATATGATGCGATGATATGATGCAAAGAATGATGCTAATGCTGAAGACACGTACCCACGTCGAAACACAATCTCTGCGTCCCCTTAGGAACGATTAAAATCTCTTTGCCATTTATTTTTCGGCTTCACCGCTTATTTTTCGGTGTAAGTTCTGCATCCCCTTAGGAACATCTTTTGAACTTCTTCGCCTTCTATTTCGGCGGTTTTCGCATTGACTTTTCGCGCTTCGCCTTTTATTTTGGCAGAATTTGGCTCTGCATTCCCTTTGGAACGACTTTTGAGTAGAAAACTTACACTGCGCTCCCTTTGGAACGACTTTTTGTAGCTTCGGCAAACTTACGCTGCGCTCCTTAGGAATGACTTTTTGTAGCTTCGGTAAAACTTGCAATGTGGTTTTTAGCTCTGCATTCCCTTAGGAACGACTTTTGAGCTTCAGCAACTTTTGAGCTTCGTGAGTCTGTGGAGAAGATATATTTCACTATGACAAGAACGAAGCTATTACAAGAAATTTAAAAATGACAAGAATACTAGGTTTACATTGATTGTTCCTTTTTTAAAGAAAATGACAATGAATGTAAAAAGGTTTCAGAGGTAGGATATCTCTCAATAGATGTGTTTTGATTCTGGCACAGTACTGTTGACTGTGCGAGCTTCGGATTCCTCCCTGAAATCTTGCTGCTGATGGGTCTGTTGGCTCCCTTCTGGCTGCTGACCTCGTGAATAGGCAGGTTGTAGTGGTGGCGAAGGTGGAAGCTGTGGCCAAGAAGCCTGTGGCTGACTAGCCGAAGCAACAGAAGCTGCAGGATGATTACCCACATATTCTGGTACGTAGGGTGAGTGACACGAAGCAGTGTGCAAGACCTGCTTCGGTTGACTTTGCCGGGCTTCGGCTTCTGCGATCTCCTTCTGCTTTTGGATGGTGATTTGGCACATTCTTGTAGTATGGCCCTTGTCTTCACCACAAAATAGGCAGTAGATCTTCCAGGGCTGATCCCCATATCTTCCTCCGAAGCCCCTGGCGCCTCTGCCTCTTGGAGCTGGCGGCCGGAAAGAGCTTTGTTGCTGCCCCGAAGATTGTGAAGTATACTGCGGCCTCTATAGCTGATTTCCTCTGTCATCACTCTGAGTGGAGTTGTGAATTGACCTGACATGCCTCGGGTGGATTCTTCCTCCGAAGCCCTGGTCATCTCAGAGAACCTGTAAGCCTCCTCCCTTCTTTGGCGGAAGTCATTGTCAGCCTGGATGTACTCATCCATCTTTTGAAGCAGCTTCTCCAGAGTCTGTGGAGGTTTTCTAGCGAAATACTGGGCAGTAGGTCCAGGACGAAGCCCCTTGATCATGGCCTCAATGACAATTTCATTGGGCACTGTAGGCGCTTGTGCTCTCAGACACAAGAACCTTCGGACATATGCCTGGAGATACTCCTCATGGTCTTGCGTGCATTGAAACAGGGCCTGAGCTGTGACTGGCTTCGTCTGAAAGCCTTGGAAACTTGTCAGTAGCATATCCTTGAGCTTCTGCCACAAAGTAATAGTCCCTGGCCGAAGAGAAGAATACCATGTTTGGGTCACATTCCGAACTACCATGACGAGGACTTGGCCATGACAGCTGCATTGCCTCCATATGAAGATATAGTTGCTTCATAACTCATCAAAAACTGCTTTGGATCCGAATGCCCATCATACATAGGGAGTTGAGGTGGCTTGTATGATGGAGGCCATGGGATAGCCTGCAGTTCTGCTGCCAAGGGAGAAGCATCATCAAAGGTAAAGCTATCATGATTAAAATCATCATACCATCCATCCTCGTTGAATAAGCCTTCTTGATGAAGCTCCCTTTGTTGGGGCCTTCGATCTTGTTCGTCTTGAGCAAGATGGCATACTTCTTCAGTGGCTTCGTCGATCTGCCTTTGAAGATCAGCCAGTCGGGCCATCTTCTCCTTCTTCCTTTGTACTTGCTGATGGATTATCTCCATGTTTCTGATCTCTTGGTCCAACTCCTCCTCCTGGAGTGTTGGACTGATGGCCTTCCTTTTCTGGCTTCGGGCCTCTCGGAGAGAGAGGGTCTCCTGATTTGGGTCCAATGGCTGTAGTGCGGCAGCCCCTGGCGCTGAAACTTTCTTCTACGGCATGACGAAGGTCAGTGCTTGCCGAAGGTGGTCGAAAAAAGGGTTCACCGGAGGTGGGCGCCAATGTTGGTGACTTGTTCTCAAATACTATGAATTAAGAACAAGGCAACATAAGATGTTAAATGTTAATGCCCTTCGTCCATCGAAGCATTATTTCCCTTAGGATATAATGATCTTCAGACGAAGTTCATGAAGGACATACCTTCATCATTGCAGTATATGTTAAATAAAAGAAGAAACATATGTCATATAGGAAACAACATAAACAATTATATCATATTATTCATTCTTTATTATATAATCATGGAAAGACAGGAACAATATTGAATTACAAAAGTACCTTCAGCTTGATAGAAGGCAAGAAAGTACAAGTGTGACGCAAAAGCGAATACAAGTCAGCGTGAACAGTACGGGAGTACTGTTCATCTATTTATAGGCACAGGACGCAGCCTGTGTGAAATTACATTCATGCCCTTCATATTCACTATTGACTTAAGAACAAACTGTTGAGGACTAGATAGCCTTTTCCTCCTTAAGTAGGTTCCTCTTTCTATTACCGAGCCAAAGCTTTCTCGCGCGCACCTTCGACATTGGTTCAATCCTTCGTTCCAATCCTGCTTTCCATTCCGCATATGCTTTTAACCCGAGACCGAAGGTACCTGTTCATATGTTACACTTGGAAAATATTGTTAAATCATGTTTTTGAGAACCTTCGAAGGACGAAGGCCCCCAACAGGAAGATTTTTCCAGTAAGGCTCTAGGGCCAATATGTGATCCACATAGTCCAGAATAAATTTCTCTTATTAGGTCTTGACCTTCGTCTCTAGAGATGCACTTTACCAGAGGTGAACAGACACCTTCCTTGTACAATTCCCCTTATATGGTTTTATATGGCCTTGCCCTTGCCTGCATTCTCTTGATGTATGCTTCGTCATCAACTGGATGGTTTCCCTGAAGGAAGGTTATAATTTATGTTCTCCAGTCTTCACTATGTATATGGGAAATAGTTAGGATGGCCCTTTCCATCAAATCAACCAAGGGTGCCTTTAACACTTCAAAGAACACTTCGAGGGGCAAAGGGAGCCCCTAAGCGACAGACTTGGCCTACATGTCGGCATTTTCATTTTCCAGAATGTTTTTTACTGAAAAATCTTCGAACGAAGATTCCATCCTTTGGACCATATCAAAATACTTCTCCAAGCCTGGGTTCCTTACATTTCTTGATTTGTCCACTTGGCTTGTGATGACTTGGGAGTCTGATTTCAAGACAACTCTTCTTACCCCTGTTGGTCACTTGTTCTCAAATGCTATAAATTAAGAACAACACAACACAATTGTTAATGGTTAGAGACCTTCACCCTTCGAAACATTATTTCCTTATGGATATAATGATCTTCAGACGAAGGTCATGAAGGACATACCTTCATCATTTTAGCACAAGGATATGAATAATTAAACAATAGAACATAAGGAAACAAAGATCATAAATAATTATGAATCAACAACATATTCGTATTTATATATTCTATGAACATGAGTAAATATCAATAATATCCATATTACATTAATACCTTCAGCTTGGCAGAAGGTGAGAATGCAAGAAGGATGCGTAGGAGTAATTACAATCCAGCATGAACATTACGGTGCTACAATACTTACTCGTGATTATAGGCACGGGACACAGCCCGGACAAAATTACATTCGTGCCCTTGATATTTACTCGTGATTACAATACAAATTATCATGGGCTAAGTGGTCTTTTCCCCCTTTAAGTCGGTGTCGCCCTTGGTCTTCGTCACCACATCAAGCCGAAAGCTCTCTGGCAATAGCTTCAACGCTTACTCCTATTACCTTCGGGCTGCTTCTTTACTTTGCGTATACTTTCGCCATTTAGAGAAGGTCTTTTATCCGGGAGCCGAAACCTCCTATGATAATCTATACTATGCTGAAAACATATGGTTAGTCACATTTTTGAGGACCTTTGGAAGAGGAAGGCCCCCAACAGTAGCCGCTCACACTATTGATTTATTTTTTATAACAAATTTAGACTGTGACATGGATGAAGGCCTTTAGCCGAAGGTCCGAAAAAACACCTTCCCTTTGCTAGAATAGCGAACGTCACTAACATGCTGGACACACCAAGCCGTGGGGCGCTATGCATATATATATGAGCTCGTATTAAAAGTGTTTCTTGTGCTGTTTCAGTTGCTCACACAGTGTTTGCTATTTTAAAATCTCTTGTTTTTCACGAGTTTGAGCTTCGGCATTTCAACAAGTTTTGATTTGATGGCTAGTGAGAAGAAGACTGTGGACCCGACGCTGTTTGAGTTTTACGAAGCTATGGAGAGGACTAATGCTGAAAAAATTGCACATGAAACATTAGCTAGAATTGTCACACCCGGATTTAAGGGATAAAGCCGGGTGCATCTCATATATGCGCCAAGGAAGAATAACACACATAATAACAGAGTGCATAGAGATAAATGTCATAAATGTCATGAATATACTTATTACATAGCAGAAGCCTTACAAAATAAATGATAAATATAAAACGAACTAAATCTTATTTCCCTAGCGCCACAAAGCTGAATGGGAGACGCCACCTAGATTAAGTCGAACTCCTCGTTAGGCAGCTCCTCTTGAACCACCTATTCTTCTCCTGTGTGTGTGTGTGTGGGGGGGGGTGTGAGATAGAAAGGGTGAGCTCACATACGTTCATAGCTCAACAAGTTGTGGGGAATAATGTGCATGAACTCACCAAAAGGTGAGAGTTCATGTGAAGTGTAAGGTTGATCAATAAAATAAAGGTTGAAGCTGAGAATTGCTTTTATAGGTTGGTCAAAATTTTATTAGCAGTTACTAAGTGTAAGTGAATACCATACCATAGTAATAATAAATAAAAGTAATAACAAAATAATCCCAACGCGATGCAAATGACAAATTGAATTTTAATTCCATAGATTAATCATGTGACGGTCCGAGCTGCTCATGACCGTGAGCACGGCTAGTATACCAGTTTTACACTCTGCAGAGGTTGCACATCTTTACCCACAAGTCATGTTACCCATCTACCAAGAGACGGCCAATCTCATACACCTCTACCGAGGAGGCGAGGCAGGGTAACACTATGAGGCCTTTACAAAGTTCCACTAGCTTCAGAAAACCCGCTACAGTTTATAGGAAGCTCTAGTGTAGGAATCCCTCGCCTGACCGCCATCGTAGCAAAATCAACCCAAGGACCTCCCTACACTAACCACTCCCCTACTGCCCTTGCCCCTATCGAGTAAGGTAGTCATCCACTAGCTTTCCTAGTTAATCAGCTAAGGGCATCCCATACTACCCTTGTGATAACACTGTTTTCCTGGGTGGTCGCTCCATATTCCCATTAACATAATGATCTTAACATGAATAATAATAATAAACTGATAGTAAAAGCGTAACCATGAATAATGTATCTCCATACCCAAAACCACATAAAGCAATAGCAAGTATTACCCAAAAATATTCAGTGGTAAAACAAGGTATAAAGACAGCCAAAACTGGGGTAACCTATTGGATCCCATCAAAATTAACCTATGCAGATCATTATGATTAATAAGAACATGACTGGGTAAAAATAAGTGATCAAGGGTACAACTTGCCTTCAATGAGCTCCTGCTCAACAACTTCTATCTGCTGAACACCAGGATCCTCATTAGCTAGTTCGTCTACTCGCATCAATACAAGCATACATAGTATAGCAAAAATTAACATCACACCAAACATGTAAACAAAATGCATAATAATAATCTACACATTAAAATAAGATCCTAGGAACATGAATCATTAATTTCGGAGTTATAGATTTTAAGTTATGAACTTCCAAAGGTTTTATGTATTTGATACAAGATTAACTAAGAAATAAATTTTATTACTGTTTTCATGCCAAAACAGAGACACTAGGTGATAAACAATAATATTATAAAATTGTAGAAACTGGAATGGATTAATTTGGACTTCATATGAATTTTATATGAATTAAACAAATTCTAGCCATTATTTTTATATTAAAAATCCATTTCTAAACCCATTTATCTGATTTTCTAATTCTCTGGATTGCGCGCTAAAATCCATGAAGTGTAGGGGTCTCGGTGTAATAATTCCAAGACTCAAACTATAGTGACTACAGACTGCGGTTTGATAACCAGTTTCTTTGAGGGCTCATGCGCAAAAATGGCCAGCGAAGGGGTATGGACATTTTCCCGCCATCAGATTAGAAATAGACGACACAGATTAGACTATCCAGAACACGAACCGGTACGCAGTGCGGTCCCTCGGATCCAGATCTGACGTCCTTGATTTAATGAAGCCTAGAGCGAGTGACCACCATCCGATCCCGATCGGACGGCCTGAAACCGCCACCCGCGAATCGATATCTACGCTCTAATCTCAACTGCAGATCGCAATATCAATGCCCCAGCACAGCTCGGCCACCCACGGTCGATACTGGCGGCGTCGCCCGTCTGGCTAAACTCAAAAGGAAATGATGCTGCACGTTGGTGGAGGCAAGGCAGACCTTATGGGGGCGATTTACCTATGGTACCGGTGCAGAGGGCCCTCGGGACGAGGACGCGCGGCCCATGGCGATCCGAGCAGCGCCGGCGAGCAATTCAAGGTCGACCACTGCGCAATCCGCCGAGGCGAAGTCCCGGCCGTGACCCGCCTGACCTGGTGAAGCTCCCGCACCCCAGACTGAGGCCTAATCGCTGGGGAATCAGCCAGTCGACGACGGCGACCCGAAGCTTGCCACAATCGCAATCCCGCGGTGGCGAGGTCGACGGTTTGTGGACAGGATTTTAGTGGCGGTGCACGAGGTTTGGCAGTAGCTGTTGCGCGAGTCAACCGATAGAGCCGCAACACCCATGGGTTTTATTCCCACGGTCGAGGCGGATCTGAGCTCAACGGTGACAATCCCGCGCACGATGGTTGAATGGTTCGGCCGAGAGACAGGGGGAGTCTGGCTAATAGTGGGGCCACGAAGATGACGAGTGGGGTTCGATTCAAGGAAACGTCTGCGGCTTC
Organism: Zea luxurians; assembly: GCA_029449295.1. Taxonomy (NCBI): domain Eukaryota; kingdom Viridiplantae; phylum Streptophyta; class Magnoliopsida; order Poales; family Poaceae; genus Zea; species Zea luxurians. The sequence goes on from JAOPSE010000009.1 coordinate 122,818,494, forward strand.
CTCTCCCGCGCTCGGAGATGCGGAGCAGCCGGCGCGCACAATTCCTTTCCAAGGTCCACAGGTTGATGACGGGGTTGACAGTGGACCCTGGCAATCGGCGAGAGAAAGAAGGGGAGAGAGACGGAACTGAACGTATGACAGAATGGTTCCACGCGTCAGTGTGAAGGTGACCGGCGCGCGAGCGGGTCCCGCGATTCAGTGAGGAGGTGGGAGTGCGCGCTACTGACGGGCGGGGCCCAGGTGTCGATGCCGGTATCTAGGCTGGGCTGCGCGGGAGTGGAATTAATGGGCCGAATTGGGATCTGAGGCCCAGGTAAGCTTTCTTTCCCTTTTTCTTTTTGTTTTCCTTTCCACTTGATTTCATAATTTGAATTCCAAATTTTGTTATGGGTTTTCCCATTTATTTTAAATATGCAAATTCAAATACTGGTCTAAAATAGTTTCTTTATTTGTATATTTATTTTCTCTATATGTTATAGTATTTTCCTTCTCTTCTCAAATTATACAATTTCCTTTAGAATTCCAATTCCAATTTGGGTACCAACATATTTCTTTTAACATTATTTTTATATTGTCACAAAATGCACACAAAGCAAAACCTCAGCATGATGCATATTCCATTTTAGTATCTTTTATTTTAACTAATCACCCTTAATTATAGGTATGCTCTTATTATGATGAATATATGGCACACAACATAAGGAGATTTACTATATTCTCATCGTATACATTTTTGGGTATTACAAATCCTACCCCCTTAATAGAAATCTCGTCCTTGGGATTTGTAAGATAAGGAATACAGAAGTATTGGTTTGTAATTCAGCTTTTAGTCTATAATTGGCTCAAAAAAATCCAGAATCTTATTTTTTATAGTCAATAGTGGGTGATTAGGAGAGCATAGGTATCCAACTACTGTTTATGTAGGATATAAGCTGGACAGGTTGAGGTAAGAAAGATTATGGCGAGAAAAGACTTCATCTAAAAGGTTTAAGTCTTGATTTATCTCGAGATTCGCTTTGACTGTTATATCCTTCCTTGTTGGTGTTGATCTTTTCTTCTCCGGTCTTGGTCTCATTGATTCGAGGTCAGTGTATATCATTAGAGTTACCGGAGTATGGTTAAGATAGATATGGGTGAGATAGACTACATGATGTAGATCAAAATTTTGTTTGATGTTAGGTGGAGATAGATAGATTATGCAATCCATCAAGACTCTATTGGCTAGGTTAGATCTTATGCCCATGGTTGAGTTGGTCCAATGTGCTAAGTTAAGTTAACACCTGGCTAGTAGGGTTTAATCTCTTCTACCAATATCACTGATCTGTTTAAGTAGATCACATTTGATTAGATCACATTAAATTCTATAATCCTATTTAAGGATATCATTTAGTTTAAGCATATCAAGCTAACTTTATCTTTACGAAGTTCTAGTATTTTTTTATCTAAGTGGAACTTCCAATTAGTATTTTTTTATACACCTAAAATTTTCATGCCATTAGCAGGTGTGGCATAGAAAACAAAGGTACATCAGGTTTTAGCTATTAGGTGAGTGTAGAGAAGATTTGGGGTAAAAGAAAGTAAGGGAGACTTTTTTATTCCGAATGGTGGATCTTGATTCATCTGGAGATCTGTTTCTACTCATATCCTTCATTGTCGAGGTTAACTTTCTTCTTGGATCTAATTTAGGGACCATCGGATGTGGTGTTATATGCCATTATCTGAGTTGGGATAACAATTATGGGTACATAGGGTAGGTAGATTAAACTGAGTTTTACTTTGCTTTTGGGATAAATGGGTTGGGCAACCTATAACATAGGCGAGGTTGTGGTTTCACGGATGAGTTGGTTTAAGACACCAATTTTAGGTTTTTAAAATCCCATTTGTCGGGATATGGTCTAATCTATGTTACCAGTATTAACTGACTTGTCTAAGTAACTTCCTTTAGATTAGATCATGTCAGATTAGGTAGGGTCTAGGTTAGATAGGATATAACTAGATTAGACTAGTTGAGTTAGATAGATCTACCAGGATAGAATATATATTATCAGGATATATTAGAATCTTTTGAGATAGGAGGGATTATATTGTGTAGGTAAGTCAGAATCTCTATCGGTTAAAACAGAGGGGTTATGCATCTATCGGGTGATTAAGGTAGTTGCATATGGCCAGGTTGGACTAAGACTCCAATTTAGTTTAAAACATATTTATAAGAGTAGGATCCAATCTTATGTTACCAGTATTATCTAACATGTTTGTCCATTAGATTAGATCTGGCCAGATTAGATGGGATCAGAGTTAAATTGGTGTAATCAGATTAGACTAGATAAGGTCTACTTTATTTATTTTGGAATAGATCATGTTTGTTACACTGTTATGAGATAAGCAAGGTGGTGGGATAAGTATGCTTATTAGGACAAGATGAATCTATAAGATTATGGTAGAATCTTTTGAGATTAGTTAGATCTATTAGGACAAGGTAAAATCTTTTCAAGATAAGATGCATCTATTAAGATAATAGAGAATCTTTTAAGATAAGAGGGATCTATATAAAATAGATACACTTTAATGGAAGATAATATAAGTTGTTTAGTTATCTCATGAATTTTATATTTATGCCTATATGTATATGTAGATGTAATTGTGGACATTACTCCACAACTCATCACACTCAATCAAAGATCAAAATCAGACATGTATCACAAGAACAAACATTCAAGCGTATAGATACTATAAAAATAGTTTTGTTTTTGTTCCTAAGAGTAGGTCTCCTATCCCTAAAGATCCCTTTAGGCACATGATTTCAAAGTGTGAAATCCACATTTGTCTTTAGAAAGAAAAGGTAAGAATAATCAGAGTAAAGCGGAAATAGATGAGAACAGATTAAGAAAAGATTAGAAAGAATCAGAGTAGCAAAAGGTAAGTAAGTATTGGTTGTCCAGTTCTATCTAGGTTTTGTCCTACAGTCAACATTCTTCTGATACCACTTCTGTCACACCCGGATTTAAGGGATAAAGTCGAGTGCATCTCATATGTGCGCCAAGGAAGAACAACACACATAATAACAGAGTGCAAAGAGATAAATGTCATAAATATTGTTGGGGCGAAGGCGAAGACGCCACCCTTCGCTCGATGACTTCGCCGTAATCATTGGACCAACGGAGACAAGACAACGGGCAGACTCACCCTTCGTCCCATACGTCACCGAACGAAGACCTATGATGAGGTCGTCCCATCTTGCGACCTCGTCCAGCATGCAGGCCCACGACCACACGGCCCATTGTAACAGGCCCTGCGTGGCCGCTGCGCATTACGGGCCTAATTTGTAAAGGCATCCCTGTAATTACGGTCTGTAACCCCGCTTTATGGGAATATTCCGGGGATAACCTAGGTGTCTGAGGGCACATGCGTCCTTAACACAGGACGCTGGGCACTCAGATATCTATAAATACCCCCGCACAGTGCCCTTGAGAGGCTAGATAAACAGAGCTATTGCCATCACGTGCAGAAACCCTGTTAGCATCACCACATCTCCCCGTTGGATCATCTTGCGCCTGTGAACAAGTTCCAACATTTGGCGCCACCGTTCGTGCTACGAAAAAACCACCCGTGATGGCACCCAAGAAAGCTAGCTCGAAGGCTGACGAGGCTGCGAAGGCAGCACTGCTGGCCGCAAAAAGGGCAAGGCCCTCGCACTCACCCACTCCACCCACCAAGAGGCTACTGAAGACGACGTTCTCCGCACCTGCGAAGACGACGCTCTCCGCACCTGCGGCCTTGAAGGACAACCGCAACCTCCCCCAGGCTTCGCCCCATCGGAGGGCGTGGACCTCACCGAGGACGGTGAAGTCCTCGGTGTTTCAGCGGAAGAACAGCTACAGCTGCGCGCCCTACGCCTCAAGAACCGCAATCTCCAGAGGCAAAAAGAGATACTGGAGGCCAAGCGCCAGCGCGTGTCCGCACTAGCCAAGGTGCAGCAAATGATACGCGACGAAGAGCAGAAGGCCCAGGACCTTGAGCGGGAGATCGCGCTGATGCAGCGCGAAGGCCACCTCGGCCTGCAGCACGGGCCACCCCTGCAACAGCGCGCACAACCGGAAGACATACGCGAAGGCCACCTCGGCCTGCAGCATGGGCCACCCCTGCAACAGCGCGCGCAAATGGAAGACCCGCACTTCGCCTTCCCACACGCCGCGCCATTTCAAGGGGTCAACTACCTCGACGAGCGAAGTCCCCTGGCGCCACATCTGCGAGTGACACCCTGGCCTGCCAACTTCCGGGCAGGGACCTATCCCAAGTACAATGGTAGCACGGACCCAGCACAGTACATCATGAGTTATCAGGTCGCCGTTGCATCTTTCGGAGGGGACGACGCCACAATGGCAAAGTCTTTCATCATCGCCCTCGAAGGCCCAGCTCTCACCTGGTTCACCAGGTTGCCCCCGCTGTCCATTGACTCCTGGAGAAGCCTCCGGGACAAATTCCTGCTCAACTTCCAAGGGTACCGCCCAGACACCGACGCCTTGGCCGAACTCTCACTCTGCAAGCAGCTAGAAAAAGAGACTCTGCGGGAGTATTACCGCAAGTTTCTAACACTCAAGTCACAGCTGCCCTCAGTTGATGACCAGATCGCCATCCACTACGCCATCAGTGGCCTTCACGCCGGCGTCCTTTACAGCCACTGCATCAGGGACCCGCCCAAGAACCTCCAAGAATTATATCAGCTATTTGAAAAATACGCCAAATCCGAAGAGCTCCACCAGCGCAAGGTCGAGTCTCAGAGGAAACCCAAAGATGCTCCACAGTCCAGCCGCACATGGACGAGGACTCTGCAGCCAGACTCCGGTCGAGACAGCCGCAATCAACAGCGAGTGCACAACATCGCCAACCAACACCCCGCAGCTGACGCCCCTCGCTGCCAGGAGTATCCCCCCCAGGGCCGCGGAAACGGAACTCGCGGTAGGGGTCGGGGGCGTGCGCAGCCACCGCGCCGATTCTACTGTCTTTTTCATGGCGAAGACTGCGCCCACCAAACCAAAGACTGCCCAGAAACGAAGGCCACCAAAGACAGGATGGCACGGGCGCAGCCAGCCGACAACCCCAGAGTTGTCACGCACACTTATCAGCAACCCCCTCCACCATACATCCACGCCCCGCCCCGCATCCACCACACCACGCATACCAACACCACCAGGAAGTACAAATCGTACCTCCCCCACCCCCACCTCCACACCAGCAACATCAGAACATCTCCCACCCCCACGCTCCAAAACAAGAAGACTTCGCCGATCAGCCGTATCACGGAGTCATTCATATGATCACTGGGGGGTCCAGCACCGACTTCGACACAAAGCGGCAGAAGCGGGACCACTACCGCAGCATCAACCACGTCGCCGTCACCGGCCCAGTCGTGCAGACAAAGTGGTCCCACGTACTGCTAACCTTCGACGCACGAGACGTCGACCTGCGCAGCGCCCCCCACATAGACGCCATGGTTATCAACTGCAGCGTGGCAGGCTGGGACCTACACAAAGTCCTAGTCGACAATGGCAGTCAAGCAGACATCATTTTCCTCCATGCCTTCGACCGCATGGGCATAAGCCACAGCCTGCTCAAGCCTTCGGACAACCCATTGTATGGTTTCGGCGGCAAGGGCACTTTTCCTGTCGGCAAAATAGAACTGCCTCTCTCCTTCGGTGTAGCACCCAATGCCCGAAGTGAGCAAATAACCTTTGATATCGTCGATATGGTGTATCCGTACAATGCCATCATGGGACGGGGCTCTATCAACAAGTTTGAGACAGCCATTCATGGACTATACCTGTGCATGAAGATACCAGGTCCGTTAGGCGCCATTGCGGTCTACGGCAATCAACAGACTGCGCGCAACATAGAGCGGGACTTTGTCCTCGGACAAAGAAATGTGCACTGCCTCACGGCCCAGCGCGAAGTCCCTGCGTCCGTCAGCCCAACCGACAAAGAGCACAAGGCACAGTTGCAGAGCAACGACGGGACCAAGACTGTTCCCCTCGACCAGGCCACGCCCAAGCAGACAGTCACCATCAGCGAAGACCTCACTTCGCAGGAAGAGGAGAAACTCCTCTGCTGCATGTCCAAGAACAAAGACGTCTTCGCCTGGTCAGCCCTCGACCTGGTCGGGGTCAGTCGATCCATAATTGAGCACAGCTTGGGAATCGACCCTTCGGTGAGACCGAAAAAACAGCGGCTTCGCAAAATGTCCGACGAGAAGACAGAGGCCGCCAAGGCAGAGGTACACCGCCTCCTGGAAGCCAAATTTATCGAGCCAGTGGCTTACCCCACGTGGCTCTCCAACGTTGTGATGGTGCAGAAAAAGAGCGGCAAGTGGCGAATGTGCATCGACTTCACCAGTCTCAACAAGGCCTGCCCAAAGGACAACTTCCCTTTGCCGCGGATCGACAAAATAGTCGATAGCGCGACCGGATGCGAAGTCATGTCACTCCTCGACTGCTTCTCCGGTTACCACCAAATATACATGAAGGAGGAAGACAAGGCTAGCACCAGTTTTATAACACCCTTCGACACATATTGTTTCATCAGAATGCCAGAGGGACTCAAGAACACCGGGTCCACCTTCTCTCGGCTTACCAAAACTGTGCTCGTGGGGCAAGTTGGCAGAAATATATTCACATATGTGGACGACATCGTCGTCGCCAGCAGGAGCAAGGAGGACCATCTCGCTGACCTCGCCGAGACATTCGCGAACATGCGAGACGCACGACTTCGCCTGAACCCGGAAAAGTGCGTCTTCGGCGTTCGCCAAGGGAAAATATTGGGCTACCTGGTATCACACCGCGGCATCGAGGCCAACCCAACCAAAATTCAGGCCATCATCAACATGACGCCCCCGCAGTCGGCAAGAGAGGTCCAGCGTCTGACGGGCAGATTGGCCGCCCTCAACAGATTCATCTCCAAATCCGCTGAGCGAAGTCTTCCCTTCCTCAAAACACTCCGCGGCGCAAAAGACTTCGCTTGGGGACCAGAGCAGGCGGCGGCCTTCGCCTCACTAAAACAGTACCTGTTGGAGTTGGCGGTTCTTACAAGCCCCGACTCTTCGCTACCCCTGTTGCTTTACGTGGCGGCCTCGCTGCACGCGGTCAGCGCGGCACTAGTTCAGGAGCAGACAGTAGAGGGCGTGATCAGACAGTACCCAGTTTATTACTTCTCCGAAGTGCTCACACCGTTAAAGTGTAACATGACGGAACTCGAAAAGATTGCATATGCTGTTGTCATGTCTTCGCGCAAACTGCGCCACTACTTTGAAGCATTCAAGGTCCGCGTCACCTCAGATAGGGGACTCGGCGAATTATTCAGAAACCCGGAGGCATCGGTACGGATCGCCAAATGGGCGGCCGAACTCTCCTGCTATCACATCACTTTTGAGCCTAGGACGGCGATCAAGTCACAAGTTCTAGCAGACTTCATCGTCGACTGGACCGGGCCAATAACACAGCCGGACCCGTCTGTAGAGAAAGTTTGGACAATCCACTACGATGGCGCTTGGTGCCATGCGGGGGCAGGCGCTGCTGCAGTCATCACCTCACCCGCCGGGGTCAAGCACAGATACGCGGCACGCTTAAGCTTCGCTCTGGAATCTGACAGATGCACAAACAACATAGCAGAATACGAAGCTGTCATCCTCGGCCTCCGCAAACTAAGAGCCCTCGGTGTCACCACCTGCATATTCCAAACAGACTCCAAAGTAGTCGCCGCCCAGGTCGAGAAAGATTATGCAGCAAAGGACCCCACTCTTATGCAATACCTCGCGGCCATCCGAAGTCTCGAGAGACAATTCAAGGGATTCACATTGCAGCATGTGGACCGGGCCAAGAATGAAGAAGCCGACGCATTGGCCAAGGCAGCCGCCAGGGGTGAAGCCCTACCCTCCGACGTGTTCTACCACGTCATCGGCACGCCAGCCGTCCGCAGCCCTGACGGGCTCCAAATAACCAACGACAGCAATGGCCACCGCATAATCAACCTCATCATGACCGAAGACTGGCGGGCGCCAATAACCCTATACCTGCAGGGGTACTATCACCCAATCGACAACAATGAGGCCAAGCGCCTCCACCACCGAAGCCGGGACTTCGCACTGATCGAGGGCCAACTTTATAAGAAGGGGGTCAGTCAACCGATGCTTAAGTGCGTCACCGAGACCGAAGGCGTCCAAATCCTGCGCGAAGTCCACAAGGGGACCTGCGGCTCTCACGCGGGGCCTAGGGCCCTAGCAGCAAAGGTGATTCGTCAAGGTTTCTACTGGCCCGCCATTATTTGCGCCGCAAATCGGGTCGTCAGATCCTGTGAAGCCTGTCAGAAATTTTCCCCACGCTCGGGGCGCCCCTCGCAGTTCACGAAGCTGATCGCCCACACGTGGCCCCTTCAGCGCTGGGGCCTAGACATTGTCGGGCCCCTGCCCACGGCTCAGGGGAACCTCAAGTTCACCTTCGTCGCCGTTGAATACTTCACCAAATGGATTGAAGCGAGGGCAGTATCCACCATCACATCGAAGACAGCCCAGAAATTCTTCTGGCAAAATATTGTTTGCCGCTTCGGAGTACCGTCCGAACTCACGGTCGACAATGGCAAGCAGTTCGACAACCAAGATTTCAAAGACTTCTGCTTCTCCATCGGCATCAAGCTTGCCTTCGCCTCCATGTACCACCCCCAGTCCAACGGAGTCGTGGAGCGCGCCAACGACAAAATTTTCACAGCCGTCAAGAAAATGCTCCTCGACGACAAAAAAGGCAAGTGGCCCGACCTGTTACCCGAAGTGGTCTGGGCACTGAATACAACTGAGTGCAGGGCGACTGGGTTCACCCCCTTCCGCCTATTATATGGATCGGAGGCCATGACTCCGCAAGAAATAAAGCATGGGTCGCCTCGGACAGCCGCATCGGCCGTCCCAGACGTAGACGAGCCGACTTCGAAGGACCTCATCGACGGAGACCGCGTCTTCGCCCTACAAGCCCTGGACAAATACCAAGCCCAGACAAAGGCATGGCGCAATCAGGCAGTCATCCCAAGGGAATTCAGCGAAGGGGACCTCGTACTCGTCCGTACAGCTCGAACAGAGTCCAGGGGCAAGCTGGAGCCCAAGTGGGAGGGCCCTTTCATTGTCAAGACAAAGGCCTCCCCCAGCGCATACAGGCTCGCAACGCCAAACGACGAAGACCTGGAGCATTCCTGGAACATCGATAATCTCCGCAAATTTTTTGTTTGACTCATCAGGGCCAGCTCGCCCTTGTAATTCGCAAAGACAATTTTTATTCTGGCCCGCACTCTTTTCCTCCCGGGGGGTGAGGTTTTTAACGAGGCGGAGTCATGTAATATACAAGTGCAAAATCCCCCGCAAAATCTACGTTGAAAAAAGACCGCGCCGACTGTCTTCGACATTCGACCAATACATAGTCACAGTGAGGCCCAGCATCAGCCACCCTCGTGTGCGACAACTCCGCGCAGAAGTCGCCTAAGGGTGCAGCCGGACTAGCACAACAAGTGCGAAGAATCGTAGTCTTCTGCGAAGACTATCCGTGTAGAAGTCGCCTAAGGGTGCAGCCGGACTAGCACAACAAGTGCGAAAAATCGAAGTCTTCCGCGAAGACTATCCGTGCAGAAGTCGCCTAAGGGTGCAGTCGGACTAGCACAACAAGTGCGAAAAATCGAAGTCTTCCGCGAAGACTATCCGTGCAGAAGTCGCCTAAGGGTGCAGCCGGACTAGCACAACAAGTGCGAAAAATCGAAGTCTTCCGCGAAGACTATCCGTGCAGAAGTCGCCTAAGGGTGCAGCCGGACTAGCACAACAAGTGCGAAAAATTCAAGTCTTCCGCGAAGACTATCCGTGCAGAAGTCGCCTAAGGGTGCAGCCGGACTAGCACAAGTGCGAAAAATCCGTGCAACAGTCGCCTAAGGGTGTAGCCGGACGAAGCCTAACAAGTGCGAAAACGACTACACCAAACCGTCCGCACAAAAAACGACTACATGCGCACCAGCGCAACATAACAAACACACCAGACCAAGTACGTAACGCCTTCGTGAGCATAGCCGAAGGCACATAACTTCATCATACAAGCTATTACATATGTACAAGCGAGGGCATCACACTTTACATCGGCTCAACCTTCGGAATAATTCCCATCTCCCTATAGTTAAAAAGCATTATCCTCAGCTCCTCACTCGCAAAAAGACTTTGCAGCTCCCCCTCACCTGCACTCACAGCGGCCGACAAGGACAGCAGTTCCTGCCTGCCAGCCCTACTCACACGAAGCCGACCACCGTCCACCTCACTCACTCTACGCTTCGCGACCGCCCTTCGCCGCCTACGCCCTGCACTCGAACCAGGCACAACTTCAGCATCCGCAGCATGCGGCGAAGCCTCCGCCGCTGCCACATACAAGGCCGCAAAATAGTCCAAGTCCTCATCCGACGACTCTTCGGTCCACTCAACCGAGCCCCCAGTGTCACCAAAATCAGAAAACTTAGATGCAGACTCATCCGATTTATTCCCATCATCCACGGTCGAAGCCGCCAAAAAATTAGTAGTAGCGGTTGCGTGCGCAGGCCCAAAATCTTGAACCTGCGCAGCAACCAAGGTTCAGCAACATATCCAAAATTCCCTAACTACCCACACCCACTAAGCCACCTGGAAGACCCAGCCGTCGTGGGATCCTCCGCTACCGGCTCCGCCGCCATCTCCACAGGATCCTCAGCCCTCGGCGTGGCAGTTGGTGACGGGCCTCCGCCGGCCGCAGTGGTTGCGGGAGCATCGGGAACACCATCGACGGTTTTCGGGGGCAGCTCCGGGGCGGTCTCGGACGCAGCCACCATCAGGTTCGCCTCCGAGTCAGGCTGCACGCTGTTCAAAGCCTCGAAGTCATCCACCCTCTCGCCACGCGCCGCCTGAGACACAGCACACAGATTCAGCAAACCCACATTTAACCCACATTCAACAAACACCAAACAAAAGCCAAACATTACCTGACCCCTCGCCGTCTCAGCCCGCTCCTGACCACCTCCCGACCGTGGGGGCCCCACATCCGGTCATAGAGGGCTCCCGCGGATTCCTTCACCACAGGGTCCTCAACCTTGTAAATATCGCGCTCGAAATCCTCATCAGCTTGGTCGAAGACCTCATAGTGCCGACACCCTTCGCGAGATAGCGCGTTCATCGCCCCCTCGCAGGTGACCAGGGAGGCATAGGACATAAACCCCTCCACAATGGTGGGGAGCGCCAGCAACTCCTCTTGTATCCACTCGAAGCAGCGAAGTCCGGGCTCTCGGTCCGGCACTTCGAAGTCAGTGGTCCGCGCGCCCAGCTCATGGTATGAATCCACAAGCTATTTGCATGTCCGCTCAGCCTCCGAGCGCGTCGAAGCCTCGGCCCTCTCCACACGGGCTTGCAGAGCGTTGAGCCGCCCCTCCAACTCCTCGGCGCGCTGCCTGACAAGACTGCCCTCCGCCCGCGCCAAATTGGCTTCCGCCTGCGCAGACTGCGCCTTGGCAAGGGCCTCATTAGCCTCCTTCCTTTCCTCCGCCAGTTGGCGCCGGAGGTCAGTCCTCTCACCCTCCAGCGCGGCTACCTTATCCACCAGCTTGCGGCATTTGCTGTCGGCGGCCGACTTTTCCCGGACGGCGTCAGCATGTTGCGTCCGAAGTCTCTCGACTTCGGCAGACACAACTGCCGTCAGGACCCCCGATGCCGTGCGGTCAGCGAAGTCAGCCGCCTACAAGACACACATAAGACCACAGCCCCAGCAAAGCCAGTAAAAAACCAAAGTCTAGCTCAATGTACCTGACTTAGTGCCTCCTTCAGCTCCTTCAGCCGGCGGGACACAGCACCCGCCTCGTCCCTGATGGCAGCGAGTGCTGGAATCTCACCACCGGCACTAAGAGCACTGCCCTTCGCCCTGGGCACCACGGCAGTCGCCACGGTCGCCACGGCAGGCAGAATAACAACAAGTTGGCCTTCGTCCGACCCTGCGATATATCAACATATTTAAAAAAAACTCGAGCCAGCGACTTACCAACAAGATAATCTTCCACACTAATGTCGGTGGCGAAGTCGGCGACGCGCTTGCCTGGCAGCGGCAACTCTCGGGCCGCCTTCGTAGCCTCCGGCACCCCGCTGGGCACAGGGGCGGCCTTCACAGACTTGGAACCACCGGCGGCAGCCGCCTTCGCAGCCTCCGGCGCCCTGCTAGATGCAGGGACGGCCGACTTCGCCGCCAGCGGCGGCTGGCTTCCGCCGGGGGCAGCAGCTTTCGCAGTCCCCGCGGCCTCTTCGGCCTAGCCTCATGAAGCCTGACGACCGCCTGGCGCTTCTGTGCAGCTCCCTGACGATCGTTGTCCATCACTGCCGACACAACAGCAGCAATATTCCGCCCGTAAGGAAACACTTTCCAGTCACGAACCATGCGAGATGTAAAAAAGTCTTCGCCGGCCGCGCGGGGGACAGGAACATTCTTAGGCCACCAACCCCCGGTAACCCTCAGCATCCGCGCCGAAGACTCCCGGAGCTCGGGCGAAGACATCCTTCCCCCCGGGGCCGCGCATGTCCTCATCAATTCCCTAGCAAAACCATCAGACACACCCAGTCCTCCCACAGCAATACCTAGTTTCCTCTTCTTAGAGGATGGGGCGGCCGTCGGCGCGGGGTCGTCTCCAGTCTCTACCACCGGCTTCTTCCCGCGATGATCCACATCGTCTTGGCCGGGATAACCGCCATACGGCAGACGGTTCAACATGAAAACCCTGTTCAAGCGGTCATTAGACCCGCGAATATCCCAGCTACGCTGGCCCTCTGTCCTCGGCACGTACCGACTGACGATCCGCACCGCCCCATCCTCCGCCTCACGCACAAAGGCGGCTGGATCGCGGCTATGCAGATCCAGCGCGAAGGCGGGACTTCGCACCAGCTTCCCACCATGGGAAGGCATCTGGCGAGGGCATACTTTGCCCAACGCCCAGCCATGCGCCAAAGGCCACACCCCGTACGCCACAAACTCCTCAACCCAATCGTGCCCGCTGCTCAGGCCGGCGGCGCACCAAAGGCCCCCTTCGTCCGCATCCCCCTCCGCCACTTCAAACAGCAGGTATGCTGAGTAATAATGCGAGCACATCTCGGCCACGGGGAGCCCCGGATGGTCTTCGACTGTGCCCTCTGCAACGTAGAACCAAAACTCATGCCAGTTGCCCCACTTGTTGCGGGCGCAAGGAACCAACTCAACTACCTCTATCGTGGTCTTGCCGGTCTTCGGCGTAAATGTACAGGACCCAAACTGGGCAACCTCATTTCCGATCATCCTTTTCTGCCAATGCAGGCAATAGTACTTCGCGAAGACTTCGACCGATGGCTGTCCGCCGTATGAAGTCGTCGCCCAGACATACTTCGACAGAGCCACCACGGCATTCGGAGTCAGCTGATGAATCTGGACGTTAAATCTGCGCAGGACTTCTCCCACAAATCTGTGCGCAGGCAGGCGAAGACCAGCGGCAAAGAACGCCTCGAACACAACCAACTCGCCTTTCGGCTCGGGGACCTCCTCCGTCCCCGGGACACGAGCGACTCCGCCGCCAAAGTAACCAAGCCGCTGCATATCTTGCACGCGGACCGAGGACATCCGCGACACACCGAAATCCACCGTATCGCCGGCGCGCAACTCCTCCGCCGCCACAGTGCTCAACGTCTTCTCAGACGACGTGTCGGCCGGCGGCGTAGCGGCAGCAGAAGAAGAAGAGGTCGGCATCGCTACGTACCGTCGGCGGCGGCGGGCGGTCTGCTTCACTCGGGCCAGATCTCCAGCGAACAAGAGCAAGGAAGGCAGACGAGCAGCAAGAAGGTGGAAAAGGCGGCTAGGGTTTTCACGGAGCGCGGAAAGATAAAGTTCAAAATGCGCCGCCCCCCGCCCCCTTTTATACACAGGGCGCGGCGCTTCGGGAAACCCGCAGTCCAACAGTACGGTGCCAATCAACGGTCATGTCAAAAACCCCCGCGGAACCACTTCGAGCGAGGGCAGCGTCTCCGCCATCTAGCGACGTCTTCGGCACCAGATGACTTAGTCGAACTGGTACCTCGGAGGGCAAATGTTGGGGCGAAGGCGAAGACGCCACCCTTCGCTCGATGACTTCGCCGTAATCGTTGGACCAACGGAGACAAGACAACGGGCAGGCTCACCCTTCGTCCCATACATCACCGGATGAAGACCTGTGACGAGGTCGTCCCATCTTGCGACCTCGTCCAGCATGCAGGCCCACGACCACACGGCCCATTGTAACAGGCCCTGCGTGGCCGCTGCGCATTACAGGCCTAATTTGTAAAGGCATCCCTGTAATTACGGTCTATAACCCCGCTTTATGGGAATATTCCGGGGATAACCTAGGTGTCTGAGGGCACATGCGTCCTTAACACAGGACGCTGGGCACTCAGATACCTATAAATACCCCCGCACAGTGCCCTTGAGAGGCTAGATGAACAGAGCTATTGCCATCACGTGCAGAAATCCTGTTAGCATCAGCACATCTCCCCGTTGGATCATCTTGCGCCTGTGAACAAGTTCCAACAAATATCATGAATGTACTTATTACCTAGCGGAAGTCTTACAAAATAAATGATAAATATAAAACAAACTAAATCTTATTTCCCTGGCGCCACAAAGCTGACTAGGAGACGCCACAAAGATTAAGTCAAACTCCTCGTTGGGTGGCTCCTCTTGAACCACATGTTCTTCTCCTGTTGGAGGGGGTGTGAGACAACAAGGGTGAGCTCACATACATTCATAGCTCAACAAGTTTTGGGGAATAATGTGCATGAACTCACCAAAAGGTGGGAGTTCATGTGAAGTGTAAGGCTGATCAATAAAATAAAGGTTAAAGCTGAGCATTGCTTTTATAGGTTGGTCAAAATTTTATTAGCAGTTACTAAGTGTAAGTGAATACCAAACCATAGTAATAATAAATAAAAGTAATAAAAAAATAATCCCAATGCGATGCAAATGACAAATTGAATTTTAATTCCATAGATTATTCCTGTGAGGGTCCGAGCTGCTCATGGTCATGAGTACGGCTAGTATACTAGTTTTACACTCTGCAGAGGTTGCACATCTTTACCCACAAGTCATGTTACCCATCTGCCAAGAGACGGCCAATCCCATACACCTCTACCGAGGAGGCGAGGCAGAGTAACACTACGAAGCCTTTACAAAGTTCCACTAGCTTCAGAAAACCCGCTACAGTTTATAGGAAGCTCCAGCGCAAGAATCCCTCGCCTGACCGCCATCGCAGCAAAATCAACCCAAGGACCTCCCTACACTGACCACTCCCGTACTACCCTTGCCCCTATCAGGTAAGGTAGTCATCCACTAGCTTTCCTAGTTAATCAGCCAAGGGCATCCCATACTACCCTTGTGGTAGCACTGTTTTCCTGGATGGTCGCTCCATGTTCCCATTAACATAATGACCTTAACATGAACAATAATAATAAACTGATAATAAAAGTGTAATCATGAATAATGTATCTCCATACCCAAAACCACATAAAGCAATAGCAAGTACTACCCAAAAAATATTCAATGGTAAAACAAGGTATAAAGATAGCCAAAACTAGGGTAACCTATTGCATCCCATAAAAATTAACCTATGCAGATCATTATGATTAATAAGAACATGACTGGGTAAAAATAAGTGATCAAGGGCACAACTTGCCTTCAATGAGCTCCTGCTTAGCAACTTCTATCTACTGAATACCAGGATCCTCAGTAGCTTGCTCGTCTACTCGCATCAATACAAGCATACATAATATAGCAAAAATTAACATCACACCAAACATGTAAACAAAATGCATAATAATATTATACACATTAAAATAAGATCCTAGGAACATGAATCATTAATTTTGGAGTTATAGATTTTAAGTTATGAAATTCCAAAGGTTTTATGTATTTGATACAAGATTATCTAAGAAATAAATTTTATTACTGTTTTCATGCCAAAACAGAGACACTAGGTGATAAACAATAATATTATAAAATTGTAGAAACTGGAATGGATTAATTTGGACTTCATATGAATTTTATATGAATTAAACAAATTCTAGCCATTATTTTTATATTAAAAATCCATTTCTAAACCCATTTATCTGATTTACTAATTCTCTGGATTGCACGCTAAAATCTGTGAAGTGCAGGGGTCTCGGTGTAATAATGCCAAGACTCAATCTATAGTGACTATAGGCTACGAGTTGATAACTAGTTTCTCTGAGGGCTCATGCGCAAAAAGGGCCAGCGAAGGGGTATGGACATTTTCCCGCCGTCAGATTAGAAACAGACGGCGTAGATTAGACTATCCACAACACGAACCGGTACGCAGCGCGGTCCCTCGGATCCAGATCCGACGTCCCTGATTTAATGAAGCCTAGAGCTTGTGACCACCATCCGATCCCGATCGGACGGCCCGAAACCGCCACTCGTGAATCGGTATCTACGCTCTAATCTCAACCGTAGATCGCAATATCAATGCCCCAGCACAGCTCGGCCACCCACGGTCGATACTGGCGGTGCCGCCCGTCTGGCCGCGGCGGAGCATGCCGGAGCCGAGCCAAATCCTAGTGTAAGCGCGCTAAACTCGAAAGGAAATGATGCTGCACATTGGTGGAGGTAAGGCGAACCTTATGGGGGACGATTTAGCTATGGTACCGGTGTAGAGGGCCATAGGGACGAGGACGCGCGGCCCACGGCGATCCGAGCAGTGCCGGCGAGCAATTCAAGGTCGACCGCGGCGCAATCCGCCGAGGCGAAGTCCCGGCCGTGACCCGCCCGACTGGTGAAGCTCCTGCACCCCAGACCGAGGCCTAATCGCCGGGGAATTAGCTGGTCGACGACGGCGGCCCGAAGCTTGCCACAATCGCAATCCCGTGGTGGCGAGGTCGACGGTTTGTGGACAGGGTTTCAGTGGCGGTGCACGAGGTTTGGCAGTATCTGTTGCGCGAGTCAATCGAGAGAGCCACAACACCCATGGGTTTTATTCCCAAGGTCGAGGCAGATCCGAGCTCGACGGCGACAATCCCGCGCACGATGGTTGAACGGTTCGGCCGAGAGACGGGGGGAGTCTGGCTAATAGTGCAGCCACGAAGATGACGAGTGGGGTCCGATTCAAGGAAACGTCTGCGGCTTCCTCTCCCGCGCCTGGAGATGCGGAGCGGCCGGTGTGCACAATTCCATTACGAGGTCCACGGGTTGACGACGGGGCTGACAGTGGGCCCTGGCAATCGGCGAGAGAAAGAAGGGGAGAGAGATGGAACCGAACGGATGACAGAATGGTCCCACGCGTCAGTGTGAAGGTGACCGGCGCGCGAGCAGGTAGATGGCAAGCGGGTTCCGCGATTCAGTGAGGAGGTGGGAGTGCGCACTACTGACGGGCGGGGCCCAGGTGTCGGCGCCGGTATCTAGGTTGGGCTGCGCGGGAGTGGAGTTAATGGGCCGAATTGGGATCTGAGGCCTAGGTAAGCTTTCTTTCCCTTTTTCGTTTTGTTTTCCTTTCTTTTTCCTTTCCACTTGATTTCATAATTTGAATTCCAAATTTTGTTATGGGTTTTCCCATTTATTTTAAATATGCAAATTCAAATACTGGTCTAAAATAATTTCTTTATTTGTATATTTATTTTCTCTATATGTTATAGTATTTTCCTTCTCTTCTCAAATTATAGAATTTCCTTTAGAATTCCAATTCCAATCTGGGTACCAACATATTTCTTTTCACATTATTTTTATATTGTCACAAAATGCACACAAAGTAAAACCTCAGCATGATGCATATTCCATTTTAGTTTCTTTTATTTTAACTAATCACCCTTAATTATAGGTATGCTCTTGTTATGATGAATATTTGGCACACAACATAAGGAGATTTACTATATTCTTATCATATACATTTTTGGGTATTACAGGAATATCTAAGGATTCCAGTGACAGTGAAGATTTTGATGCTGAGAGTGAAACCGAGGATGCCGAAGATCGCCCCTCGAGGCCAAGCCATGTTGTTTTTGGAAAGGCGACAATCAAACAAGGACAAATTGATGCCATGAGGGGATGGTATTTTCGTGACATTTCTGTTGTGCGGGCTGGAGGAGAGAGTAATGTCCCTCTGCCCGAAGCTGTCGAGGTAGTTATCTACATAAGTTTTATGAAAGTGGGGCTTCGATTCCCTTTGGATAATGTGCTGGTTGAAGTGTTGAAAACCTTCGAAGTCTACCTTCATCAGCTTACCCCTGAAGCCATCATCAGGATAGGGGTTTATATTTGGGCCATGAGGAGTCAAGGACAAGAGCCGAATGTGAAATGTTTCTACAACTTGCATGAATTAACTTATGAGACGAAAGCTGTTGGAAAAGAGTGAAAGGGAAATAGGGTTAACCGTTTCCTACAATTAATTTTGGTGGTTGAATGTCCAACACAAACATATGGATTAACTAGTTTGCTCTAGAACTCATGTATTACAGGTGCATAAGGTTCAACACAAACCAATAAAAGATTGAAGTTAGGGACTTAATTGAACTAGAGCAAAGAACTGAGTGTGCTGTGGTCTAGCGCACCGGACAGTGTCCGGTGCACCAGGCCCGTACAGGGTTGAACCAGCCACTCTCGGGAAAACGCAGGCGCGCTCTGCTATAATTCACCGGACTGTCCGGTGTGCCACCGGACTGTCCAGTGATCCAGCGGAGCAATGGCTAACTCGTGCCAACGGTCGACTCTAACGGGTGAACAGTGCAGCACAGTACCACGACGGAAGTCAGAGCAGCAAGTCAGAGGGGCACCGGACTGTCCGGTGCACCACCAGACTGTCCGGTCCCACAAGTAGGCAAAGGCGCCAACGGTCAACTGCTCTAGAACCCTAACGGTTGGGTGACGTGGCGGCGCACCGTACAGTGAACAGTACCTGTCCGGTGGCGCACCGGACTGTCCGGTGCGCCCATTGACAGCAGCCTCCCCAACGGCTACTTTGGTGGTTGAGGGCTATAAATACCCCCCAACACACCACCACTCAATTAACCCAAGATTTCTGAATATCACATTCAATACAAGAGCTCTAGCATTCACTCCTAGACACAATTCAAAAGATCAAAGCCTCTCCAAGTCTCAAATTCATTCAAACACTTAGTGGCTTGTGAGAGAGAGATTTTGTATTCTTTTGAGCTCTTGCCTCTTGGATTGCCCTTCTTCTTTTCTTTCTCCTACTCTCAAGTGCTTTGTAAGCGAAGCAAGAGACACCAAGTGTGTGGTTATCCTTGCGGGGTCTTAGTGACCCGTGAGATTAAGGAAGAAGGCTCACTCGGTCTAAGTGACCGTTTGAGAGAGGGAAAGAGTTGAAATAGACCCGGTCTTTGTGACCTCCTCAACGGGGACTAGGTTCTTTGGAACCGAACCTCGGTAAAACAAATCACCGTGTTAACTCGCCTTATTTCTTGGTTGATTTGTTTTCCCTCTCTTTGCGACTTGAGTTTAACCCTAGCTAACCCCCGACCTTAGTGCGTGTTTAAGTTTATAAATTTTAGGTTTCGCCTATTCACCCCCCTCTAGGCGAGTTTCAATTGGTATCAGAGCTTGGTGCTTCATTAGAGTCTAACAACTCGAAGTGATGTCGGGAGATCACGCCAAGAGGGAGATTGTGACCGGTGAAAAGGCCACAAGCTCGAGGAGGACTCTTTCGAGAGAGTTCGTCAACAAGAACAAGGAGGAATCCTCTTTCTCCATCAAGTCGCTTCGGAGAGGTGATAAGAAGAAGAAGATGAAGAAGGTGGTCTACTATGAGACCGACTCTTCGTCACCCTCCACATCGAGCTCTGAGTCATCCATCGCTTCTAAGCACCATGAGCGCAAGAAGTATAGTAAGATGCCCCTACGCTATCCCCGTATTTCCAAGCGCGCTCCATTACTTTTTGTTCTCCTAGGCAAACCACCATTTTTTGATGGTGAGGATTATTGTATGTGGAGTGATAAAATGAGGCATCACCTAACCTCACTCCATGAAAGCATATGGGACATAGTTAAATTTGGAGCGCAGGTACCTCAAGTAGGGGACAAGGACTACGGCTTGGACGAGGCTGCCCAAATTAGGCACTTTAACTCCCAAGCCACGTCTATACTCCTCGCCTCCTTGTGTCGAGAGGAGTATAACAAGGTACAAGGGTTAAAGACCGCCAAAGAAATTTGGGACATCCTCAAGACCGCACACGAAGGGGATGAGGTGACCAAGATCACCAAGCGGGAGACGATCGAGGGGGAGCTCGGTCGATTCGTCCTCAACAAAGGAGAAGAGCCGCAAGCCATGTATAATCGGTTCAAGACAATGGTGAACCAAGTGCGCAACCTCGGGAGCACCAAGTGGGATGACCATGAAATGGTCAAGGTTATTCTTAGATCACTTGTTTTTTGTAATCCCACTCAAGTACAACTAATCCATGGAGATCCTAGATATAAACAGATGTCCCCCGAGGAAGTAATTGGCAAGTTTCTGAGCTTTGAACTTATGATCAAAGACTCCAAACATATTGTCATCTTGGAGCAAGGTGCCACCTCTACACCTGAGGTGCAACCTATCGCATTCAAAGCGAAAGAAGAAGAAAAGAGGGAACCTACACCAAGTAGGCTTCCAATCGACGCCTCCATGCTCGACAACGAGGAGATGGCGATCATCATCAAGAGCTTCCGCCAAATCCTCAAGCAAAGGAGGGGGAAGGACTACAAACCCCGCTCCATAAGGGCGTGCTACAAATGTGGTAAGCCCTGTCATTTCATTGCTAAATGTCCAATGTCAAGTGAAAGTGACAGGGACGATGACAAGAAGGGGAAGAAGAAGGAGAAGAAGAGGTACTACAAGAAGAAGGGCGGTGATGCCCATGTGTGTCGGGAATGGGACTCCGACAAGAGCTCCACCGACTCCTCCTCCGACAAGGACGCCACCAACATCGCCGTCAACAAGGGCCTCCTCTTCCCCAACGTCGTCCACAAATGTTTCATGGCTAAGGACGGCAAGAAAAAGAAGGTACACTCTAGGGCCACCCCCAAATATACAACATCTAGTGATGAGGATAGCTCTAGTGAAAATGAAGATGATTTACTTACTCTTTTTGCCAACCTCAGCATGGAACAAATTGAAAAATTAAATGAATTAATAGAAGCTATTCATGAGAAGGATGAACTCTTGGATAGCCAAGAGGACTTCCTTATTAAAGAAAACAAAAAACATGTTAAATTGAAAAATGCTTATGCTCAGGAAGTGGAGAAATGTGAAAATTTATCTAAGGAGCTTAGCATTTGTCATGACTCAATTTCTAGCCTTAGATATGAAAATGCTAGCTTGATCTCTAAGGTTAAAGATTTAAATGTTTGCAATGATTCTATTTCCAGTCTTAGAGATGAGAATGCTATTTTAAATGCTAAGATTGAGGAATTAAAAAACATGCAAACCATCTTTATCTACTGTTGATCATATTTCCATTTGCCCTAGATGTAGAGATGTTAATGTAGAAGCTATGGATGACGACTTTGCTATGATTAAACAACAAAATGATCACATAGCTAAATTAACTGCTAAAATTAATGAGCATGAACTTGAAAATGAAAAGTTTAAGTTTGCTAGAAGCATGCTCTATAATGGGAGACGCCTTGGCATTAAGGATGACATTGGTTTCCAACGGGGGAGCAATGTCAAACTTAATGCCCCTAAAAGATTGTCTAACTTTGTGAAGGGCAAAGCTCCCATGATTCAGGATAATGAAGGCTACATTTTATATCCCGAACACAAAATTAGGATAATTCATGCTCAGAAACCTCACAATATACTCATCATGCATTTATGTATAAAAATGAGGCATATAGCTCTAGGCATTCTACACATGTTAAAATGCCTAAAAAGAAAACTCCTGCTGCATCAAATGAACATAATGTTTCCTTTAAGACTTTTGATGCATCTTATGTTTTAACTAACAAATCAGGCAAAGTAGTTGCCAAATATGTTGGGGGCAAACACAAGAGCTCCAAGACTTGTGTTTGGGTACCCAAGGTGCTTGTTTCTAACGTCAAAGGACCCAAGACTATTTGGGTACCTAAGAACAAGACCTAAAATTGTTTTGTAGGTTTATGCATCTAGTGGTTCAAGTTGGATAATCGATAGCGGGTGCACAAACCACATGACAGGGGAGAAGAGAATGTTCTCCTCTTATGAGAAAAACAAAGATCCCCAACGGGCTATCACATTCGGGGATGGAAATCAAGTGTGGCAGAACCTCCAAAGGTATTAGGCCCACCTACAGTTGTCCTTGTCCTAAGGACCTTGGACAACCCTGTAGATGCACTTAATCAGTCGACAAGTTCGGTAACTGTATCCTCATCATTTCGCTCAAGAGCACTTCACCCGTCACGCAGATATTACATCACATCGGAGGAACGAATGAGCGGAAGCATATTACAATAACTTAATTTACATTCATCAAATATGTAGAGAGAGTATTATTATTACAATACCGGGGTATTATGAGTGCATAAAATATTATTATTACAGACCTAGGAGGCAAAACCTCCTGCACAAAAGTTCATTGTTTTTAAAGTGGGAGGCCAACATCCTCCCGCGACTTCACTGCTGGGCTTCTTCTTTGGGTACCACCTTGGAACAAAAACAGCAAAAGTCTGCTATTTCCTCACCTACAACAACATGGGTTCGAAAATCCTGAGTATAGAGTGTACTTTCACAAGTCTTACCCGACAAAAGAAAAGACTCTCAAGGATATGCTGGCTTGAGGGAGTCAAGGTAAGGCTATTCAAGAATCGAAGACTCTTTTTTGTAGAAATGCTTACTAATAGTGGATCCTTAAAATTCCAATTTTATTATTAGGTTAAGTCATTACCTATAGCTAGAGTTCTTTCTACCCTAGTTCAAGCACTTGGCCTATACTAGCCGTCTTTTATCACCCCTTTACTTTACTGGATTGCTCCATGTAGGGCAGTGACCAAGTCTTCATGTCCGAGAAGTAACGGTGATCCAAATCGATTAATACCCAGCTGGGGATCTCCAACCACACAACATATGTAGCACTTAACCATTGCATATGTCAACTCGCCACCGGGTTTCTTAAGACCAGACCGGGTTCATGCCAACCGAGAGCACAGATACACCACCATCCAGCCTCTTGCCACGGAGGGTACATGCTACTCTCGCCATCTCTCCACTCCCATTGCGTGTTGTCCTTTCTGGTATTAGTCTGACCGAGGCAAAGCTTACCCATGACGAGGCATGTGGCCAGTTAAAAGGTCATCAATCAGTAAGCCTACATCGGTATGGTCCTTAATCGACTTAGACGGAGACACTACACCGAGACTTCCTTCTCGTGCAAGTCACCTGCCCGATCTCAGCTTTATCATTTCAAATTCCAAAGTTTGGTACCTGGCAGAGGTACATCTTGTCCGATGTTGAACCCATCACGACCATGATGGATCCACCATCAAGTTTTATTTTTGAAAACATCCCATTCCATCTGAAGCATCATCTTTTGTTAAAAACAAAACATTTTTGTTTTCTAAAGCAAGACTAAGCATCGGAAAACCTTTTAATAAAACAGGTAATCAAGGAATGGTAAACAGTTCCAAGGAAGGAAATGCAGCAATTGGTTTAGCACCCAACTCTTACCACCTAATGCATCTTTCAAGTGATAAATAGTTTAAAATCACAAGGAAAGGATAAATGCATCGGGGCTTGCCTTGTGTTGTAGGGGATTCGGGCTCTATTCCATAGATATCAAAATAAAAACAGTTCCCGGCAGGTGGAGTTTCAGTTGGTGGTGCAGTCTCTTCTTCTTCAACACTTACTTCTTCTTCGTTTTCTATACATAACCATACATATACATGAATGCTCATGTGATGCTATGAATATGCAATTATAATAGAGGCACATTAAGTTTTTTCTTGAATACAACTTTCCTTCACGATACATCTATGTTACTAGAGTCTTTCTGGGTCAACACCCTGGTTAGGTTAGACAGTTTTATTCTAAGAAACTAGGGTTTCAATGTTTTGGGATCAAACAATGTCCAAAACATGTCAAACCTCACCCAAGGACTCTAATCATAATATTAAGCTGACCCAAAAAGTTTAATGATTTTTGGAGCTATTTAGTAATTTCTAAAATTCCAAAAGTCTAGGTTTAGGTGTTTTTAAATACTAAATAATTCATGGTTGGGGCTAAAAATCTTGGAACTATTTTTATTAAATACTAGAGGAATTTAGGAGCCTAGTAAAATTGGTCTCATATTTTTATCATTTTTTTATAATTTCCTATAAGTTCTCTAAGTCTGGCAGAAAAAGAAAAGGAAAAATGGTGAACAGTGGTGGGCTGAAACCAGCCCTAGTCGACCCACGTCCAGGCGAAACGCGCCCGCGAGCGCACCCGCGGTGTCAGCTTTGCATAGAGGACCCTGGCTGTTTGAATAACTAATTAAGAATCCTATGCACTATTCCCATGTGTCTCTGACATTCGCAGTTAGGCCCCTGCATTTCTATTTCTTCACAGCGTTGGGTCCACGATGGTGGACGACGACGAGCAAGTCTCCAGCGAGCCTGTACCAGCCGGAATACGCAAAGGCTAAGCTTCATACTTGATCGACATCGAATTCTACCCCGGGCGACTCTAATCCCTCAACTAATTGTGAAGTTCCAGCTCAAAATCTCTCTGTCCATGGTGATGGCGTAAACCGAGAACAACCCGATGTGTTCTTGGTGATCTAGGGCAGTCTAGTTCAATTCAATGGGTCTATGTGTAGCAGGGGACTTAAGGGAGGCTAGAACATCACACAAAGAAGCTTGAACAGACCTGCAGAGGGCTGGCCACGGCGAGGTGTTCACAGTGGCGCGGAAACCCGATTTGGGGGAAGAAAGGATTTAGGGCGCTATGGTGGCTAATCGGAGGCAGGGCTAGTGCACAGGGCGCATAACAACCTAGCGGACCTGGTCAATCACTCAATTTATAGAAGCCAATAGCGGTGGCGTCCAATTTGGAGGAGGTGCACTGGCGACCCGAGAAAGGAGAAGGTCCCTGGCGTGAACTATCGTGGCAGTCACAGGCTAAGGAGCTACGACGGTCATTGGTGAGCTATTACGGCTGGTAACGACGTGGTGAAAGGGTCACGACGTGGCACCATCGTGGTGAATGGTGTACATCCCGGTGACGACCGCTTCGCCACGGCGCCATCAAGTGGATGGGCGACAGAGCGGCCACAGTGCTCCGAGTTCATCCCCAGCGAGATCTTTTCACTAGGGGTCGTTATCCACGTGTTACTGGGCACGAATCGCAAGGCCGGCACGAATCCGAGCGCGTGGGTCACCGATGGCGAGATACGCTGTATTTGCCATCTTGTTCAGTTACTGTACCATCGAAACTATGCATCAGAGCGCCTAACAGACTTCAGAGATGTTTTTCATAAATTTTTATGTGGCAACTTGTAAATCCTTTTGTAACAAAGTTGTTAACCTATAATCCAGCTACAATTCGACTATAGGAACCCTGGCCATTTACTTACTGGATTAAGCTCAAATCAACTCCAAAGTTCTTTAGGGTTCACTGTCAGACCAACTTCATTCTTCAGTGGTGACTGACAGCCAGACTTTCTGCCCATTTTTCTCCAATCTTTATATAGCATCAAGGCTTAGTTACTTAAACAAAGTTATACCCTTATCATAGCTCTACAAATTTGATGTGTTGACCTAGGGCAAAACCTTTAAGAATTTAGAGATATAGAGCTCCAAAGTTGACCTCATTTTACTAAAATTCAGACAACCTTATAAAGCTCATGGGGTACTTTTGCAAAGAAGTCCAAATTCCTCCACATTACTTGAAAACTCTCCAATGTGAAAGTTATTTGGTTTGTGATGTTTTATCACTTTAATATTTGCGCTTTGTCCAAAAGTGCCTAGAATTTACATTTAACCCCCTAGGGTTCCAATTAGGGTTTTCTAGGGTTTCTTTTTGGAGTTTTGGGGACTTTAGGGTTTTTGTGCCACCATATGTGCTACCTTATGAACATTTCTCATGACTTTTGAGACTATTACTTATTTGGACTTCACTTTCATCCATAAGCCTAATTCATGGTCAATAGACTACCCTAGGGCTAATCACACATCAAGTCACATCATCACAACTTGCTTGAAAATTTTACCTAGTGAATGCACTCTAGGTGTGACAAACACATGAAATGTCAATGCACATGATGTTATGCTCAAGTTTTAGTGCCAGTAACACCAGGGGTGTTACATCAAGGTTTGGTCAAAGGCTTGGGTAAAATTGCTATATCTTCTGACCATTCCATTACCAATGTTTTTCTTGTAAAATCTTTAGATTACAACTTGCTTTCTATTTCTCAATTATGTAAAATAGGCTACAACTGTCTTTTTACTGATATAGGTGTTACTATCTTTAGAAGTGATGATTCAATAGCTTTTAAGGGAGTGCTAGAGGGTCAGCTGTACTTAGTTGATTTTAATCAAGCTGAACTAGACACTTGCTTAATTGCTAAGACTAACATGGGTTGGCTCTGGCATCGCCGACTAGCCCATGTTGGGATGAAGAATCTTCATAAGCTTCTAAAAGGAGAGCCATTTTAGGACTGACAAATGTTCATTTTGAGAAAGACAAGGTTTGTAGCGCATGCCAAGTAGGAAAGTAGGTTGGAGCTCATCATCCACACAAGAACATCATGACGACTGACAGGCCGCTCGAGCTACTCCACATGGATCTATTTGGCTCGATAGCTTACATAAGCATCGGCGGGAGTAAGTACTGTCTTGTTATTGTGGATGATTATTCTCGCTTCACTTCAGTGTTCTTTTTGCAGGAAAAATCTCAAACCCAAGAGACATTAAAAGGATTCTTGAGACGGGCTCAAAATGAGTTCGGATTGAGAATCAAAAAGATAAGAAGCGATAATGGAACTAAGTTCAAGAATTCACAAATTAAAGGTATTCTTGAGGAAGAGGGCATCAAGCATGAGTTCTCTTCTCCCTACACACCTCAACAAAATGGTGTAGTAGAGAGGAAGAATAGAACTCTACTAGACATGGCAAGAACCATGCTTGATGAGTACAAGACACCGGACCGGTTTTGGGCGGAAGCAGTCAACACTGCTTGCTACTCCATCAACCGGCTTTACCTTCACCGAATCCTCAAGAAGACATCATATGAACTCCTCACTGGTAAAAAACCCAATGTTTCATATTTTAGAGTCTTTGGAAGCAAATGTTTTATTCTTATTAAAAGAGGTAGAAAATCTAAATTTGCTCCTAAGGCCGTAGAAGGTTTTTTACTTGGTTATGACTCAAACACAAGGGCATATAGAGTCTTCAACAAATCCACTGGATTAGTTGAAGTTTCTTGTGACATTGTGTTTGATGAGACTAATGGCTCCCAAGTGGAGCAAGTTGATCTTGATGAACTAGATGATGAAGAGGCTCCGTGCGTCGCACTAAGGAACATGTCCATCAGGGATGTGTGTCCTAAGGAATCCGAAGAGCCTACACAAGCACAAGATCAACCGTCACCTTCCATGCAAGCATCTCTACCAACTCAAGATGAGGATCAGGCTCAAGATGATGATAATGAAGATCAAGGGAATGAGCCACCTCAAGAGGAGGACATAGATCAAGGGGGAGATGAAGATAATCAAGACAAGGAAGATGAGCAAGAAATACAGGGTCAAAGACCGCCACACCCAAGAGTCCACCAAGCAATTAAACGAGATCACCCCATCAACTCCATCCTCGGTGACATTCATAAGGGGGTAACCACTAGATCTCAAGTTGCTCATTTCTGTGAACATTACTCTTTTGTTTCCTCTATTGAGCCATACGAGGTAGAGGATGCACTAAGAGATCCAGATTGGGTGCTAGCAATGCAAGAGGAGCTCAACAACTTCACGAGGAATGAGGTATGACATTTAGTTCCATGTCCTAATCAAAATGTTGTAGGTACCAAGTGGGTATTCCGCAACAAGCAAGATGAGCATGGTGTGGTGACAAGAAACAAAGCCTGACTTGTGGCCAAGGGTTATTCACAAGTCGAAGGTTTGGATTTCGATGAAACTTATGCACCCGTAGCTAGGCTTGATTCAATTCAAATATTACTTGCCTATGCTACTTACCATGGCTTTAAGCTTTATCAAATGGACGTGAAAAGTGCCTTCCTAAATGGACGTATCAAGGAAGAGGTCTATGTTGAGCAACCTCCTGGCTTTGAAGATAGTGAGTACCCTAACCATGTATATAAACTCTCAAAGGCGCTTTATGGGCTCAAGCAAGCCCCAAGAGCATGGTATGAATGTCTGCGAGATTTTCTTATCACTAATGGCTTCAAAGTCGATAAAGCCGATCCTACTCTCTTTACTAAAACTGTTGCAAAAGACTTGTTTGTATGCCAAATTTATGTTTATGATATTATGTTTGGGTCTACTAACAAATCTTCTTGTGAAGAGTTTAGTAGGATCATGATACAGAAATTCGAGATGTCAATGATGGGGGAGTTGAAGTATTTCCTAGGATTGCCCTTCTTCTTTGGTGGTTGAGGGCTATAAATACCCCCCAACCACCACCACTCAATTAATCCAAGATTTCTGAATATCACATTCAATACAAGAGCTCTAGCATTCACTCCTAGACACAATTCAAAAGATCAAAGCCTCTCCAAGTCCCAAATTCATTCCAAACAATTAGTGGCTTGTGAGAGAGAGATTTTGTGTTCTTTTGAGCTCATGCCACTTGGATTGTCCTTCTTCTTTTCTTTCTCCTACTCTCAAGTGCTTTGTAAGCGAAGCAAGAGACACCAAGTGTGTGGTGATCCTTGTGGGGTCTTAGTGACCCGTGAGATTAAGGAAGAAGGCTCACTCGGTCTAAGTGACCGTTTGAGAGAGGGAAAGGGTTGAAATAGACCCAGTCTTTGTGACCTCCTCAACGGGGACTAGGTTCTTTGGAACCGAACCTCGGTAAAACAAATCACCGTGTTCACTCGCCTTATTTCTTGGTTGATTTTTTTTCCCTCTCTTCGCGACTTAAGTTTAACCCTAATGCTAACCCCCAACCTTAGTGCGTGTTTAAGTTTATAAATTTCAGGTTTTGCTTATTCACCCCCCTCTAGGCGACTTTCAAAGAACAATACCACCACAATTTCGTTTGTTATCGTAACCCGTTCTGAAGTAAGCAATCTAGTGCTAACGTTTCGGAAGAGATGGCCAAGAGTTTGGATGCAATAATGGTTCTATGTAAAGAATGACCTAGTTGAGAGAGAAGATATCAAGGGGATTATCCAACATCCCATATGGTCTCACTTCGGCATTAGAAGACCATCTCTTGCCCTTGGAAACGAAATTCAGGCGTGCCAAGCTGCTTATAACATAGTATGCACCTACATAGGCACCAGGGACTTAGTCCAAGAGCATATTGCTTATAGAGTGTGGCCGCTCTCAAGTGGGTGGGAGATGCCGAAGGAAACTGCTGCTTGGTCCAGCAAAGGTGGTCTAGTTTATCTGAAGTACACATTCAAGTATAGGAGCCAATTCGATGAGCTGAATGATGATTGGCTGGATGCCATCGAAGCAACCAGCGATGAGTTGCTTGGTGCCTACTCAAGGGCCAAAGATGATGCCATGACGGCTGCCTTCGGAGGACGAGGCAAGAAAAGGTTAAACATGGTTTTTGATGTTATTGGCTTTGTTTACCCAGACTATTTCTATCCCTCGCGAAAGCAGGGAAAAAAGAGGGAAGATGCTGCTTCAGCTTTTTCTACTACGCGGAAGGTGAAAAAGGTTTAAATTTTGACGCACCGGCCCAGGTACATTGAAACCGCCAAAGTGCTAGAGCTTGCTGAAGGGCCTTCTTCCTCCATTGAGCCAAGTCACTCTGCTACTACCGAAGCTAGGGTGGAATCAGCCAAAGTACCAATCCCGAAGACAGTAGCGAAGGAGCCAAAAACTACCATGAGTTTATTGCAAGAAGCAAAATTGCCGAAGGTTCAAAAGATTGCTGCAATATCTCCGAAGAGAAGGAGAATGGATGCTATTATGGAATCCAAAAAGGTGTTGACTCCTGCTTCTGCAGAAGCACCTAGCATGAGAGACAAGAATACAAAGAAATATGCCGAAATTGCTATGACGCAGGTTGAAACTGAAGCTGAGTCCTCAGCTCCCGCTGAAGCGAGACCTGTGGAGATTGTTGAGAAGCACACTGAACCAGATCCTTCAGATGCTGCGAAAGTATCATTATCATTAGAAAAAGAGAAGGTTATTGAAGAACCTGAATTCCCTGCTCTTGAAGCGTCCATTGAAGAATTAGAATTTATAGTGCGTCACGCTGCAGGGAAAGAGCTAGTGGAGGAACAAATTGCCGAAGCTAGGCAATACACCAAGGATCTAAAGTATCCCGCATGATCCTAGATATACAATGGTACTGACGAAGATGATTTTCTATATTGCCTACCGGACAACAAGGAGATATCTGTTTGCCGAGAAATGGCAAGGAACATGGGATTCATGAAGCTAGAGCTTGGTTTATCTGCGATGTCGAAGGATGAACTTGCAGACAACCTTGCTTATAATAGCTTGAAGGTATATACACTTTTACTCATAAAATAAGCTATGCTTGTTGATTTTCTTGCAGTTTTTATGTTCTTACACATATATTTTTGTTGTTAGGGCTTAATTCTTAGCAAAGCTTTAAGGGCACAAAAAGAAGCTGATGACGAAAGCTGTCAAATTGCACTTGGGAACCTTCGATCAGAGGTCATCACAGTGAGAAATGAAGCCCTTGAAAAAGATAGAATTCTGCTCTCCTTAGTGGATAGACTGAAAATTAGTGAAGCCAAGATTATTGCCGAAGCCGAAACTCACAAAACCAAAGTTGAAGATCTAAAGAAAAAACTTGAGGACATGAATGAAAATTTTGAAGTTGCTAAAGCCAAGCAAGAAATAAGTGAGTGGACAAGTTCAAAGCTGGAAAAGAATGTTGAAGAGCTTCGTGATTCCAGGGAAAGGTGTTATGAAAAATCCTTGGAGTGCGCAAAGAAGCTAAAAGACAACTTTATGAAGGTGGGGGTGTATTCTTGAGAACAGAGATTTATTTGCGGCGATCCCGAGGGTGTTATCCAATGGATAGGTGAAGAAGCCGAAGCTTTCGATGAGATCCTTAGCGATCGCGGACATTTTTATGCTTTTTCCGGTGCTCGAGGGATTGCGACAATCTTAGAAAAGGGTGGGTGTGAACATGTCAAGGACGCAGCCCAGCCAGAATCCATTCTCTCTGCTGAGAATACTAAGGACCCTTCAGTTGAAGCTTCTACCCTTGGCGGCAAATTCTACTTTGATGTGTGGATGAAGGGCGGACGTGAGATGGCTGACAAAGCCATTAAAAAGAATGAGAAAGAATCTCATGACGCCCGTGAGGAAGCTAAACAAGCTGAAGAAGCTGCCAAACACGCCATGATTATAGGTACTTTTATTTGAAACATTTTGCCTTGTTGTTCGTTTTTACCTTTGCAACTCATTATCATATACTTATTACAGCCGACCTCTCTCCCCCACCGGAGCCATACAACCCTGAAGCTGATCCAGTTTTGAAAAAAGCTCTAGATGTCATGCAAATTGCAAACGAAGTTGTTGACGAAGTCATCGACAAACTTTTACATGAAGCCGCTAAAAGAATTCTGAAGGAAGACTAGATTCTTGTTTTACTAGGAAATGTAATATTTGTGTATGAGTCAAACATCAAGTATTTTATATGTATATTAATGTAATATATTTCTTTGTGATGCATGAAATTTGTGTACATACCATTTTTGAGCCTTCGGCGAAAAAACACCTTCCCTTCTTTTCATGCTTCGCAAAGAAAAGATCACCCCATCTATGCCACAGCTTTGTATGATATCATTGTCGACAAAGATTTCCTTGGTGTGTAAAATTTTATCTGCCGAAGGTATACTTTGTGCTTCAGCACGTTGTTCCATAATCCATCAAATATTTTGGGAGAAACATCTTTTCTTCTCCACAGTTTTATTGCCGATGCGATATGATGTATGATGTAATGCCATGCAAAATGATGTGATGGTATGATGCAATATGATGTTTATGTCAAAGATAATCACTCACATGAAAACACACCCAGACTCTGCATTCCCTTAGGAACGACTTTGGAGTCTCTTCACCTTTTACTTAGGTGGAATTTTAGCTCTGCATTCCTCTAGGAACGACTTTGGAGCTAAGCTCTACATCCCCTTAGGAATGACTTTGAAGCTTCTTCACCTCTGATTTAGGTGGTATTTAAACTCTGCATCCCCTTAGGAACGACTTTTGAGCTTCAGAACTTACACTGCGCTCCCTTGGGAACGACTTCGTAGCTTCGGTACTTACACTGTGTTCCCTTAGGAACGACTTCGTAGCTTCGGAACATAATGCTGTCACACTCGATGGTGTAACGACAGTATCATTATGTCAAGTTGAAAATTCATCCTTCCTGTATTGTTTTTCTTTCAAGAAAATGAAAAAGACAGAAAATGTTAAGATACATCAGATCATCAAATTCCTTGGCTAAGCCACTGTAGCCCTTTCAGTAAATATGCTTCGACTCAGGCACAATACTATTGACTATACGAGCTTCGGATTCCTCCCGAAGGTCACGTTGCTGCTGAGTATGACTGCGCCCTTTCGGCTGTTGGTTGTGGATCAGTGGTGGTGGTGGAGGCAACTGGGGCCAAGAAGTTTGGGAACAGCTTGCCGAAGCAATAGAAGCCGTGGGTGTAACACCTTAGGTGTTACCATTGCTAGAGCACATCTATGCACTGGTAACTGTGATCACATGTGGTGGAAACTTGAGAAGAATCTAGGAACCTTTGAAGCCATGGGTTAATCAAGGATGTTAATGACCTAAGAGCATCACTCAAGCTTTTGTGCACATACCACCTTGGACAAGAGGAGAGTAAACCCTAGACCCCTCTTGAACCCCATCTTCCAAAGCCATGGTTGAAAGGGGGAGAGGATGAGCATTTGTGCAAACCATGAGTTAAAATTTTGACACAAAGTTAAGTAACTTATTAACCTACAATTATAGGGAGGAAATATTGCAAAAAGACCCCTGGAGAAACCCCAAATCAAATCTCCAAGTAGAGTGAGAGCTAGAGCTCTCAAATTTTCTCTAAGTCAAAAACTACACCTACACTAAAGATCAACCGTGTTCACCTTGAAGATGGCACCAAAACCACCTGTGTTCTATACCAAAAATGTGGCATACCACCTAGGGCACCCACTGGAAAAAGTTGAGCCCGAGACTCTGACGTTTGACATGCCTTGGCATGGTTTTTGTCACGAGGTGGGCAGAGTGACATACCTGTTTTGGCGACCGAAGATCTCCCTCCCTAGGCCGTATCTGCCATGGCAACTCACGGATGAGAGACAGCCCTAGGTGCCAGGAAAAGACTCGCGCTGGATTTTTGCCAAGATTCACACGTTTGCGACTTGGGTGAGCTGTGGAGCAAGGGCAGAAGAAAAGCTCCACGTGTTCGACGCGCTCTGCGCACGCCAGAGCACGCCCGCGCCCGACCCCGCGCCGCGCCGAGCCACGCCCGTGTCCCCTGTGTGCGCCGCGCGTATAAAGCCCACTCAAGCGTCGACCACACTTCTCCGCGCACGCTCAAACCTCACCGGAGCTCAACTCACCGTCGTTTGCCCGTGCACGGCGTGTCCGCGGCCACCCGAGCCCCTGCCGTCGTAGACCGGCCAGCCCAGCCTTTCCCAACCCCGTCCAACCCTCGGAGACGAGTGAGCACACCTCGGTGAAGCTCCCCGAGCGAGGAATCGAAGCCTGCTTCGCCGGAGAGGCCAGTCCACGGTCGCCGGAGTTCACAAACCCGCCGGAGTGCGTGAACCGGGTAATCCACTGGACCATTTTCTGATTCCTTGTGCACACAGTCTTTACATCACCCCGTGAAGCTCACTGTGCCATTGGATTGCTTTAGATCGCCGTGGTTTGGCCGGCACACCCGCCGCCGGCGAGGACACCCGCCTGCGCACGTGGACCGAGCGATTCTGGCCATCCCCGCCGTCGAGCCGTACATCGCTGTGATCGCCAGAGCCTCCCCGAGCCAACCCTGCCCCGCGCCGGAGCTATCTCGCCACCGGTAAGCCGCGCCACCTTTTTCTTTCTTGCGGGCACTGTTTAAACCTAGGGAAGGACCACAGGGGAGAAGGAAAGAAGTCTGGGGGGTTTTGTGAAATGTCAGTGACTCAAATGAATAGTAGCGCGGGGGTATAACTGAGAGAGTTAGTTTGGAAATACCCCAGGGTCCTCGGTGTAAACTGCTTTTCCAGAAAACCTTTATTAAATCTGAATTTAAATTTGAACAGAAACTTTAATAATTCACAACTTCTGTTTAGTTCATCCGAATTTGGTCAAACCAATTTTGTCAGACTCTAAATAATGTAAACTACTTAGGAAAAATATAAAACCCCTATGTACTACAGAAAACTTTAGGGTTCTGATTTAATTACTGTTTTGACCAAAAGCTAAATAATAGGGATAAAAATAGTTGCACTATTTGGATAAAGTTAGAAAAATTTGGAGAAGTTCATATCCACCTACTGACCTGTTTAAAAATGCTAAAACTCTCTGTCCAACCCATTAAGTTAGTTTTTGCCATTTATTTTACAATATGCTTAAGATTAAGAAAATTGGAAAAGATGATTTAAATAATGAACCAAAGGGCACCCCTATTTTTGTTAGAATACTTATTCAATATAGTTTACTAGAAAAATCTATTATACCCTGGTTTAGTATAAAATAAGTAGGATCCCTTTTATTTTAAGAAAACAGGGAAAACTTAGAAAAACCCTACAAAATAACCCCCAAGGTGAAAACACCCCAACCCTTGGGATAACTAATGTTTTGTTATTATGAACATAGGAAAAATACAAAATCTGTTGTTTGATATTTTTCAAATGACAAGTTAGTTATAAGCACCTTTCTGGCATAAAACTTTAGAAAATCACAACTAAATAACCACCAATTAACTTTTTGTGATTTTTGGCACAGAGGTTTATTATTACTGTTAGATACCAACAAAAATAACCCTTAGGATAGAACTCACCTCTAATTAAGAGATGTAGTGCAAAGTGGCCCATTTTACACAACTTTTGCTATTTTTATCTAAAGCATAGCCTTTTATTTTAAACCTCAAAATTTCTAGAACAGGCTACAATGACCAATGGTAACCCACAATAATTTTTATAGAATTTTTGGGAATTATCAAACCACTGTCGTAGTTCAAACCTACACTAGAAACCATAAATAGAAAATAAAGAAAGGGGAATAGAGATAATAGAAAATGAGTGTCATCCTAAAAAAACCCTTTATAACTGTCCACTAAAATATATAAAGGCAATACTAATTCCCTATGTCTATCCTTAACAAAACCTAAACCTAGAGTGATAAGCCTAAGCCACTAAAAGCCCCACAGGACCAAGAAAACCCTAAGTTACTAATTAAACTTAGTTTTTCTTCCCTTAGCATAAAGTTATTAAATCCTGCAGAATCATGACATACATATTCATTGCATTTCGATAGACTGTAACCTCGCTGACGGAGAGTACGTCCTCGTGCCGGAGCAAGGAGCTGCTCAGGAGGTAGCCCCCGATCCAGCACCCGAGTCTGCACCAGAGGATCTGCCTGCCACAGCTTTGGAAGGCAAGCCCCGGTTTTATGCATAACCTGTATTTATGCTATTTTACCTTACCTAATGATTGTAGGATTGATTGTGCACTTAAGTGTAGGAGTTGTTTGAAACCCTAGTTGCATGATCTCAGGAACCCATTGAGATGAATACTAGTATGCTAAGACGAGTAGCTGCTTTATTAAATAGGATCTCGGTAGAAGTCGAGTGATTTTTCTAGCACTCGCGCAAGGTCAGGAATTGGTTGTATCCACTTCCTTATCATATTGATGTTGGTGTGTGGGCAACAATCCATGGGGATTGGTTGTCCACGGGATGAAAATTTGAATAAGGATTAAGGTGTGGTACCGTGTGTCAAGCGTTTGAACATACTAAACACATACCGAGAAATATGGTAAATCGGTAAGCCTAGTACCTGAGTGAACCTGCCCGCAGTTTGCCCTCCTCACGCGACCTGAGACTTGGTCTCCCATTCCGGTTATGGTGGGTACAAGTGCGGTCACTGCACGACGGCAGTCGGGGTCAGTGAGGCATTGTACGCCAAGGCGGTGAGCCCCTTTCTGTTGCCAGAGAATCGATGGGGACGGTTGATGTGTGTGGGGACGGAGTGCCTCGCCACGTCGTGTGTTTAGGTTTACCTTGCAAGGTTTAAAAACTCGATTCGAATCGTCTGCTTCTCGCAGCTAATGAGACTGCTTGATCCATGCTGCTACATTGAGTAACAAGTGGAAATATGATGAGATGATACAAGATGTTGATTGCTAAAAATGTTTGCTACTATGTGTGAGTAGATAGTACACATTTATCCTTAATAGAGTCACACTTAAATTTGACAAAGTTAAAACTGGAATTTAGAAACTCAGCTAGTGCTTTTGGCAACCAAACCCCACAGCCAAACAGCTGCATGTCTAGAGGTAGAGGAGTAAACTCCTCACACCGGGTAAGTCTAGCTGAGTATTAGTATACTCAGCCTTGCTTGTGGCATAATTTTTATAGGTTCTCTGGAGGACATGGTTGCCGGAGTGACTTGGCCGTCCATCTTGCCACCAGGATGGATTGTCGAGTGGGACCCCGCCTCAGCTGAGGAGGAGCATGAGGAGTGATGGGACAGGCTTCCCCATCTCTCTATTTATTTATCGCTAGTTTCATTCCGCTGCACTTCGAACAATGATGGTTACTTTTGCAAGAACTCCGATGATGATGATGTAATAATTTAATACTCTACATGCATGGTTTTATGCTTTATTGTATTTGCTCTGTGACTCACCATCGAGTGAGATTGTGGTACTTGATCTTGTCAGTGGCCGTGTCGGACTAGATCCGAGGAATTGACGGGTTATTCCCATTTAAGTGTGGTCTAGCCTCTAAGGCAGGGCTTAGGCACTTAAGTTGGAATAATTCGGGCGGTTCCGCCACAGCTGGTATCGGAGCTTGTACCACCACAGAGGAATTAATAAAATATGAATACCATCCCTTTTCAAAATAAAATTTGGTAGAAGCAATGTTGGATAGATCGTAGGACGAGCAGGATAGACCTAGGACGTGAAGCCTTAGGATGATAGAAGGGTAGCTAGGTGGCTAAGTATGTAGGCCCCACAGGCCACTTTAGGGGATGGGAGTTCTTCCCTAATCCCTTTTGCATTGCTGTGAGGTCGTTCAGGACGAGCATGCATGCATTCTTAAATTTAACAAATGGAAAAATTTAGTAAGAACTTAAAATTAGAACCAATTAAGTTTCCCCGTACCATTCCGTTTTAGTTAGAGAGGAGCTGGGTCTTGTTTTTCTTGTTCTTTTTATAATTCTTTTCCTTTACTTATGCCTGACCGTCCACAGATGGCTTCCCACGGACCCTCAGACGACGGGAATGCACTGTCCCACACTGACGGGCTTGCACAAGAGGGCTTTCCCCGCATTCTGTGGGAGGTACCTCAGGGGGCTGGGTACATGACACCCCCTCAGTACACGGTGCAGCAGTTCGAGAAGCACCGGGTGCCTCGCTGTAGGGTGAGGATGACCTTGGAGCCTCATCCCCTGCAGCCAGGCTGGCGTTCACTAGACTCTGAGTCTTTTGGTTACCGGGCTGAGGACACGATCGAGGCGATCGCTCTGCACGGGTTGACTACCTTCTGTGGATTCCACCCCTTGGAGCTTTCCACCCACCCCATTGGCTTGTTCCCCGCTGAGAAGGAGGACGACCCGATGTGGAAGGATCGGGTGGAGCATGCCAAGGACATCTGGGCTCTCTACCCAGGCTAGACGGCTCACTTGTCAGTGCGGTGCATGAATGCCTTGTACCGTCTGCAAGTGATGCGTGGCGAGGCAATGTCCCATCTGATGGCATTGTTGGAGGCAACCAAG
Source organism: Zea luxurians (assembly GCA_029449295.1). NCBI lineage: Eukaryota > Viridiplantae > Streptophyta > Magnoliopsida > Poales > Poaceae > Zea > Zea luxurians. The sequence continues at coordinate 122,856,622 of JAOPSE010000009.1, forward strand.
ATCACCCTGGACAACAGGGAGGAGCTTGTGGTTGACTTGTCCCAGGAGATGGTGGAAAAGGACTTACAAGTGGAACAGTTGTCAGATGAGATCCAAGAGCTAGAGGAATTAGTGGGGACAAGGGAGAACACCATCGAGGTTCTCGAGGATCAGCTCCTCAACACCCAGCAGCAGCTTGCCGAGGCCAATGAGCACCTGGATATGCATCACCAGGAGATCCAGGATGTGGAGGCTAACGAGGACGTCGACATTGAGGGAGGGGAGGAGCCTGCCTCCAGCGTGGACACTGCTGGCTCAGGGAGGCCACCTTCCCCCGAGTCAAGTGTTGCCTCGTTTGCTCACTAGGTATCAGGGGTAGGAATAGAAGTTGGTAGTGTCAGGACTCCTCGCGGCTAGCTTAGCTTTTGCACCCTTGGGGTACTAGGCTAGATAGAGTCGAGTCTTTTTGAGACCATTGATGTAATCGTGATAAACTCTTTTGGAAGTTTGGTTGATGGATGATGTCAGTTTTAAATTTGAACGGAAAGTTTATGCTTTTGGTTTATGTCAGGATCTATCAATTTGCTTTGGACTCTTTCGCCGCGATTAAACCTTGAACTTGGAGATATGGTGTTAAGTATATATGTGATTTTTCAGATGGCCGGGAGAGCGCGTCGTGGCCAGAATGAGCGCATCCCTCCACCGCCGCCACCGCCTCCCACTCTGCAGGAGCTAATGGCTCAGCAGAACGAGATCTTGAGGCAGCTAGCTCAGCGTCAGCCACCACCCTAGCACTATGGTGGCAGAGATCATCAGCGTCACCCCGCAGTGGCCACTTACCAGGAGTTCCTCAGTACTCAGCCGCCTTTGTTCACTAGGGCAGAGGATCCACTTGATGCTGATGTATGGCTGAGGGTAGTGGAATCTAAATTCCCACTACTCAATGGAGTTTGTTCCGAGGTGACTAAGGTCAGGTTCACCACTCAACAGCTTCGTGGACCTGCGCGGACATGGTGGGACCACTATCTCGCTATGCAACCAGCTGACCATGAAGTTGATTGGAGAGAGTTCAAGGCAGCTTTCAGAGGGCACCATATCCTAGCTAGCATTATGGACCGTAAGCTCAACGAGTTTTTGGCACTCACTCAGGGCAACAGGACAGTGTTGCAGTATGCTCAGGCTTTCAATGATCTGTGCCAGTATGCTGGGTACCATGCAGATACAGATGAGAAGAAGAGGGACAGGTTTAGACGAGGGCTCAGCACTAAGCTCCGTGATCGTCTCAACACTGTCAGGGCCAACAGCTATAATGAGTTGGTCAACATGGCCATTTCCCAGGAGGACTGTATCACAGCTCGTCAAGCAGAGAAGAAGAGGAAGACCTGAAAGGGAAATGTGCCCTTGGGCCATTTCTAAGTATTTTGGTGATTGAGTGCCAACACATGTGTTTAATTGTGAATTTGTGTACATGGATGAACAAGGTGCAAATCATGAAGTAAAGGTATGTTTCTAAGCCTTAGTACATTGGTTTTGTGGACTAACATATTTGTCTAAGTGTTAGAAACAGAAAGAAGAAAAAGAGAAAAGGGGAGAGAATGACTTGGCTGTGTGCAGCCAAGTCCCAGCTCGGTCTGGAGCACCGGACTGTCCGGTGTGCACCGGACAGTGTCCGGTGCGCCAGGCTGACTCAGCTCGAACTGGCCGCTCTCGGGAATTCGCCGACGGCGTACGGCTAAAATTCACCGGACTGTCCGGTGTGCACCGGACTGTCCGGTGAGCCAACGGTCGGCCAGGGCCAACGGTCGGCCGCGCAATCCGCGCGAGACACGTGGCCGAGCCAACGGTCGGAAGACGGCACCGGACTGTCCGGTGTGCACCGGACTGTCCGGTGCGCCAACGGCTCGCAGATCTCCAACGGGCTGCAACGGTCGGCAGCGCCAGATAAGGAAACAAATCGGGCACCGGACAGTGTCCGGTGTGCACCGGACTGTCCGGTGCCCCCGACGACAGAAGGCAAGGATGGCCTTCCGGATTTGCTCTCAACGGCTCCTAGCTGCCTTGGGGCTATAAAAGGAGCCCCTAGGCGCATGGAGGAGACACACAAGCAACTCTTGAGCATTCTTGATCATCCACACAAGTTCTTTGCGCATTCGTTTGTGATTCTAAGTGATTCGAGCTCTGTTCTAGTGTGAACTCTGAGATAGTCATTCGAGCTCGAGTCTTGGCCGTGTGTGTGCGCTTTTGTTGTGGATTTGTGTGTGTTGCTTCCCTCCCTTACTCTGTGCTTTCTTTGTGATCATACACTTGTAAGGGCAAGAGACTCCAATTTGTGGAGATTCCTTGCAAACGGGATAGTGAAAGGAACAACAAAACAACGTGGTATTCAAGTGGGTCTTTGGACCGCTTGAGAGGGGTTGATTGCAACCCTCGTCCGTTGGGACGCCACAACGTGGAAGTAGGCAAGCATTGGCTTGGCCGAACCACGGGATAAACCACTGTGTCCCTCTGTGCTTGATTCTTGTGGTATTGTGTTTTGTTGAGACTTCACCTTAGCCACTTGGCATTAATCGTGCTAACGCTTAACAAGTTTTTGTGGCTTAAGTTTGAAGTTTTTACAGGATCACCTATTCACCCCCCCCCTCTAGGTGCTCTCAATTGGTATCAGAGCCGTTCTATTCACAAAGGGACTAACCGCCCGAATAGATGGATCCTAAGGGGAAGGGTATTGTGATCAACGACAAAGAAAAGGAGACCTTCGTCAACGAGCCGAAGGACGACAAGCCTACCGACTCCGGCTCGGGCCATAGACGAAAGGAAGGGAAGAAGAAGAAGACGAGGCGTATCAAGGAGATCATCTACTACGACGATAGTGATGAATCCACTTCTTCCCAAAAGGACGACGACAACGACTACAGGAAGACGGCGCTAAATGGTCGCAAGGGGCAGCCAAGCAAGACCAAAGCCAAGGGGAAGCGCTCATGCTTCAAATGCGGTAAGCTTGGTCATTTTATCGCTAACTGTCCCGATAATGAAAGTGACCAGGAAAAGGGGAACAAAAGAGAGAAGAAGAAGCAATACAAGAAGGCAAAGGGTGAGGCGCATCTAGGAAAGGAGTGGGACTCGGATTGCTCCTCCTCCGACTCCGACAACGAAGGACTCGCCGCCACTGCCTTCAACAAATCGGCTCTCTTCCCCAACGAGCGTTTCACTTGCCTTATGGCAAGGGAGAAGAAGGTGAGTACTCAAGACTCCACTTATGCTTCTTCTAGTGATAGTGAGTCTAGTGACGATGATGACATAGATTATTCTTGCTTGTTCAAAGGCTTAGATAGATCTAAGATAAATAAAATCAATGAATTGATTGATGCTTTGAATGAAAAGGATAGGCTTTTAGAGAAGCAAGAGGATTTATTGTATGATGAACATGATAAGTTTATAGAGGCACAAAAATCATATGCTTTAGAAGTGAAAAGAAATGAAGTGCTTTCTAGTGAAATATCTTCTTGTCATGAAACCATTGCTACTTTACAAAGTGTTAACCATGATTTAAATGCTAAATTAGAAGTAACAAATAAATCTAAGTCTTGTGTTGAAAATGTTACAATTTGCACTAGGTGTAAGGATTTTGATGTTAACACTTGTAGCAAACATTTAGTTTCAATTTCAAAACTAAAAGATGAAGTGGCTAGTCTTAATGCCCAACTTAAGACTAGCAAGAGTGAAGTTGAAAAGATAAAATTTGCATGGGATGCCTATACAATTGGAAGACATCCCTCAATTAAGGATGGGCTTGGCTTCAAGAGGGAAGCCAAGAACTTAACAAGCCATAAGGCTCCCATCTTCGTCAAGGAGAAGGGGAAGGCCCCGATGGCTAGTAATGCTAAAAAGAATCATGCTTTTATGTATTATGATAGGAGACATGCTAGAAATGCTTATAATCATTTTGATTCACATGTTTATGATTCTCATGCAATGTTTGCTTCTAGTTCTTCTTATAATCATGGTAGAGATATGTGTAGGAGAAATGTTGTACATATGCCTAGGAGAGATATTGCTCATGTACCTAGAAAGAATGTTATTCATGCTCCTAGGAAAGTAGTGAATGAACCTTCTACCATTTATTATGCTTGTAATGCTCCCTTTGCTATTTGTAGAAAGGGTAAGAAGGTAGTTGCTAGGAAATTAGGGGCTAGATGCAAGGGAGATAAATCTTGCATTTGGGTCCCTAAAGACATTTGTGCTAACCTTGCAGGACCCAACATGAGTTGGGTACCTAAGACCCAAGCCTAAATTTGCCTTGCAGGTTTATGCATCCGGGGGTTCAAGCTGGATTATCGACAGCGGATGCACAAACCATATGACGGGGGAGAAGAAGATGTTCACCTCCTACGTCAAGAATAAGGATTCCCAAGATTCAATTATATTCGGTGATGGGAATCAAGGCAAGGTAAAAGGGTTAGGTAAAATTGCAATTTCTAAAGAGCATTCTATCTCAAATGTATTCTTAGTGGAGAGTCTTGGATATAATTTGCTATCTGTTAGTCAATTATGTCAAATGGGATATAATTGTTTATTTACAAATGTAGATGTGTCTGTCTTTAGAAGATGTGATGGTTCACTAGCTTTTAAGGGTGTACTAGACGGCAAGCTTTATTTAGTTGACTTTGCAAAAGAAGAGGCCGGTCTAGATGCATGCTTAATGGCTAAGACTTGCATGGGCTGGCTGTGGCATCGCCGCTTAGCACATGTGGGGATGAAGAACCTCCACAAGCTTCTAAAGGGAGAACACGTGATAGGTCTAACAAATGTTTATTTCGAAAAAGATAGACCTTGTGCAGCTTGTCAGGCAGGTAAACAAGTAGGAGGAGCACATCACAGCAAGAATGTGATGACCACGTCAAGACCTCTGGAGCTGCTGCATATGGACCTCTTCGGACCCGTCGCCTATCTAAGCATAGGAGGAAGTAAGTATGGTTTAGTTATTGTTGATGACTTTTCCCGCTTCACTTGGGTGTTCTTTTTGCAGGATAAGTCTGAAACCCAAGGGACCCTCAAGCGCTTCCTCAGGAGAGCTCAAAATGAGTTTGAGCTCAAGGTGAAGAAGATTAGGAGCGACAACGGGTCCGAGTTCAAGAACCTTCAAGTGGAGGAGTTTCTTGAGGAGGAAGGGATCAAGCACGAGTTCTCCGCTCCCTACACACCACAACAAAATGGTGTGGTAGAGAGGAAGAACAGGACGCTAATCGATATGGCGAGGACGATGCTTGGAGAGTTCAAGACCCCCGAGTGCTTTTGGTCGGAAGCCGTGAACACGGCTTGCCACGCCATCAACAGGGTCTACCTTCACCGCCTCCTCAAGAAGACGTCATATGAGCTACTAACCGGTAACAAACCCAATGTATCGTACTTTCGTGTTTTTGGGAGCAAGTGCTACATTCTAGTGAAGAAGGGTAGAAATTCTAAGTTTGCTCCCAAAGCTGTAGAAGGGTTTTTATTAGGTTATGATTCAAATACAAAGGCGTATAGGGTCTTCAACAAATCATCGGGTTTGGTTGAAGTCTCTAGCGACGTTGTATTTGATGAGACTAATGGCTCTCCAAGAGAGCAAGTTGTTGATTGTGATGATGTAGATGAAGAAGATGTTCCAACGGCCGCTATACGAACCATGGCGATTGGAGACGTTCGGCCACAGGAACAGAATGAACGTGATCAACCTTCTTCCTCAACGACGGTGCATCCCCCAACTCAAGACGATGAACAGGTTCATCAAAAGGAGGCGTGTGATCAAGGGGGAGCACAAGACGATCAAGTGATGGAGGAAGAAGCGCAACCGGCACCTCCAACCCAAGTTCGAGCGATGATTCAAAGGGATCATCCCGTCGACCAAATTTTGGGTGACATTAGCAAGGGAGTAACTACTCGATCTCGATTAGTTAATTTTTGTGAGCATTACTCTTTTGTCTCCTCTATTGAGCCTTTCAGGGTAGAGGAGGCCTTGCTAGATCCGGATTGGGTGTTGGCCATGCAGGAGGAACTCAACAACTTCAAGCGCAATGAAGTTTGGACGCTGGTGCCTCGTCCCAAGCAAAATGTTGTGGGAACCAAGTGGGTATTCCGCAACAAACAGGACGAGCACGGAGTTGTGACAAGGAACAAGGCTCGACTTGTGGCAAAAGGTTATGCCCAAGTCGCAGGTTTGGACTTTGAGGAGACTTTTGCTCCTGTGGCTAGGCTAGAATCCATTCGCATCTTGCTAGCATATGCCGCTCACCATTCTTTCAGGTTGTACCAAATGGATGTGAAGAACGCGTTCCTCAACGGGCCAATAAAGGAGGAAGTGTACGTGGAGCAACCCCCTGGCTTCGAGGATGAGCGGTACCCCGACCACGTGTGTAAGCTCTCTAAGGCGCTCTATGGACTTAAACAAGCCCCAAGAGCATGGTATGAATGCCTTAGAGATTTCTTACTTGCTAATGCTTTCAAGGTTGGGAAAGCCGATCCAACTCTTTTCACTAAGACTTGTAATGGTGATTTGTTTGTGTGCCAAATTTATGTCGATGACATAATATTTGGTTCTACTAATCAAAAGTCTTGTGAAGAGTTTAGCAGGGTGATGACGCAGAAATTCGAGATGTCGATGATGGGCGAGTTAAACTACTTCCTTGGGTTCCAAGTGAAGCAACTCAAGGACGGCACCTTCATCTCCCAAACGAAGTACACGCAAGATCTGCTAAAGAGGTTTGGGATGAAGGACGCCAAGCCCGCAAAGACGCCGATGGGAACCGACGGACACACCGACCTCAACAAAGGAGGTAAGTCCGTTGATCAAAAGGCATACCGGTCAATGATAGGGTCTTTACTTTATTTATGTGCTAGTAGACCGGATATTATGCTAAGCGTATGTATGTGTGCTAGATTTCAATCCAATCCTAAGGAGTGTCACTTAGTGGCGGTGAAGCGAATTCTTAGATATTTAGTCGCTACGCTTGCTTCGGGATCTGGTATCCAAAGGGGTCTAACTTTGACTTGATTGGGTACTCAGATTCCGACTATGCTGGATGTAAGGTCGATAGAAAGAGTACATCGGGGACGTGCCAATTCTTAGGAAGGTCCCTGGTGTCATGGAACTCTAAGAAACAAACCTCCGTTGCCCTATCCACCGCTGAGGCCGAGTACGTTGCCGCAGGTCAGTGTTGCGCGCAACTACTTTGGATGAGGCAAACCCTCAGGGACTTTGGCTACAATCTGAGCAAAGTCCCACTCCTATGTGATAATGAGAGTGCTATCCGAATAGCGGAAAATCCTGTTGAGCACAGCCGCACAAAGCACATTGACATCCGGCATCACTTTCTGAGAGACCACCAGCAAAAGGGAGATATCGAAGTGTTTTATGTTAGCACCGAGAACCAGCTAGCCGATATCTTTACCAAGCCTTTAGATGAGAAGACCTTTTGCAGGCTGCGTAGTGAGCTAAATGTCTTAGATTCGCGGAACTTGGATTGAATTGTAGCATACATGTATTCATGCCTTTGATCATGTTCATTCTGCATTTTGTTGCTTATTATGGTGCTCAAGTTGTACAAACACTCCCTGGACCTCACAAGTCCGTTGCAATGTGATGCACATGTTTAGGGGGAGATGTGTTACAACTTGACCCTTTGAGACTAACCATATGTTTGAGTTTGCTTGTGTTAGTCACAAAGGAGAATTGAAAGGGAAAAGGTGGACTTGGATCATGCAAGACTTCCACTGCACTCCGATGAGGGGTAACCTATTCCAAGTTCATCTCATGACCTCTTATTGCCATTTGCTCTTAATTGAAGATTTTGGTGAGGCAATGGGGTTAAAGGGCCAAAATTGATCCCGTTTTGGTGTTTGATGCCAAAGGGGGAGAAAATAAAGGCCAAAGCAATAAAATGGATCAGCTACCACTTGAGAGATTTTGAAATTAGTAGAATAGAGCTTTTGGTTTGTCAAAACTCTTTTGTTGTCTCTCTTGTCAAAAGTCGGCTTCTTGTGGGGAGAAGTAGTAATTATGGGAAAAAGGGGGAGTTTTTGAAATCCTTGATCAATCTCTTTTTGAATGACTCTCTTTATGCTTAAACATGTGTGTTTAACTTAGAGATAGAGATTTGTGTTTGATTTGCAAAAACAAACCAAGTGGTGGCAAAGGATGATCCATATATGCCAAAATTGATTCAAAATAAATTTAAGTGTTATTTGAATTGAGTTTGCACTTGTTCTAGTGGCTTTATGTAGTGTTGGCATAAATCACCAAAATGGGGGAGATTGAAAGGGAAATGTGCCCTTGGGCCATTTCTAAGTATTTTGGTGATTGAGTGCCAACACATGTGTTTAATTGTGAATTTGTGTACATGGATGAACAAGGTGCAAATCATGAAGTAAAGGTATGTTTCTAAGCCTTAGTACATTGGTTTTGTGGACTAACATATTTGTCTAAGTGTTAGAAACAGAAAGAAGAAAAAGAGAAAAGGGGAGAGAATGACTTGGCTGTGTGCAGCCAAGTCCCAGCTCGGTCTGGAGCACCGGACTGTCCGGTGTGCACCGGACAGTGTCCGGTGCGCCAGGCTGACTCAGCTCGAACTGGCCGCTCTCGGGAATTCGCCGACGGCGTACGGCTAAAATTCACCGGACTGTCCGGTGTGCACCGGACTGTCCGGTGAGCCAACGGTCGGCCAGGGCCAACGGTCGGCCGCGCAATCCGCGCGAGACACGTGGCCGAGCCAACGGTCGGAAGACGGCACCGGACTGTCCGGTGCACACCGGACACTGTCCGGTGCCCGATTTGTTTCCTTATCTGGCGCTGCCGACCGTTGCAGCCCGTTGGAGATCTGCGACGGTCGGAAGACGGCACCGGACTGTCCGGTGTGCACCGGACTGTCCGGTGCGCCAACGGCTCGCAGATCTCCAACGGGCTGCAACGGTCGGCAGCGCCAGATAAGGAAACAAATCGGGCACCGGACAGTGTCCGGTGTGCACCGGACTGTCCGGTGCCCCCGACGACAGAAGGCAAGGATGGCCTTCCGGATTTGCTCTCAACGGCTCCTAGCTGCCTTGGGGCTATAAAAGGAGCCCCTAGGCGCATGGAGGAGACACACAAGCAACTCTTGAGCATTCTTGATCATCCACACAAGTTCTTTGCGCATTCGTTTGTGATTCTAAGTGATTCGAGCTCTGTTCTAGTGTGAACTCTGAGATAGTCATTCGAGCTCGAGTCTTGGCCGTGTGTGTGCGCTTTTGTTGTGGATTTGTGTGTGTTGCTTCCCTCCCTTACTCTGTGCTTTCTTTGTGATCATACACTTGTAAGGGCAAGAGACTCCAATTTGTGGAGATTCCTTGCAAACGGGATAGTGAAAGGAACAACAAAACAACGTGGTATTCAAGTGGGTCTTTGGACCGCTTGAGAGGGGTTGATTGCAACCCTCGTCCGTTGAGACGCCACAACGTGGAAGTAGGCAAGCATTGGCTTGGCCGAACCACGGGATAAACCACTGTGTCCCTCTGTGCTTGATTCTTGTGGTATTGTGTTTTGTTGAGACTTCACCTTAGCCACTTGGCATTAATCGTGCTAACGCTTAACAAGTTTTTGTGGCTTAAGTTTGAAGTTTTTACAGGATCACCTATTCACCCCCCCTCTAGGTGCTCTCAAGACCCCTGTGGCAGGACCCTCAGCTCAGCCACAACGCTTCAGGATTGTGTCCGACACTCAGAACAGGGGACCCCAGCAGCAGCAAGGACGTTGGGTGATCCGACCACAGCAGCAACAGGCACCCAACCGCACCCAGTTTCCCACTCAGAGGAACAATCAGCAGCAGCAGCAGTATCGCCAGGCAAATGACAACAGGTGTTTCACCTGTGGCAACACCGGGCATTATGCCAAGAATTGCCCCAGGAACCAGCAGAGGCAGGGGCAGAATGTCAATCAAAACCAGGGCAAGAGACAGAAGGTGCAAGTGAGGCAGGGCAAGCTGAACTTTACCACCATGGCTGATATTCCAGAGGGAGCACCCGTCATGACTGGTATCTTTACCGTTTTAAATTGTCTTGCTATTATTCTTTTCGATTCCGGTGCATCACATAGCTTTATTAGTACCAAATTTAGTGCCAAGTGTCAATTGCCCTTTCATCACACCAATGGGGGTATCACAATTTCAACACCCGGAGGCAGGATTGCCACCAATCAAATCAGCAGGCAAGTGCCTATAAAATTTGGTAGTCTTGTGATTAGAACCACCCTTCTCATCTTAGGATTGGATAGCGTGGATATTATATTGGGAGCTGACTGGTTGACCAGGCATCAGGCAGTATTGGACATTGCAGCCAGAGCAATTGAGATTCATTCCCCTGCTTATGGCGAGACTGTTTTATATTTGCCTGATCAGGGTTGTACCCGTTCTTGTGCCTTCGTTATGATAGAATCCCCAGTGGGAAAGATCCCAGTAGTCTGTGACTACCCAGATGTTTTTCCGGATGAGTTGCCAGGAATGCCACCTGACCGAGACATTGAGTTTGCAATTGAATTGCAACCCGGGACTGCTCCTATCTCCAAGAGACCCTATAGGATGCCTCCCGCGGAACTGGCAGAACTGAAGAAGCAACTACAAGAATTGTTGGACAAGGGGTTCATTCGCCCGAGTACTTCACCTTGGGGATGTCCTGCATTATTTGTGAAGAAAAAGGATGAGAGTTTGAGAATGTGTGTTGACTACCGCCCTCTCAATGCGGTGACCATCAAGAACAAATACCCGCTACCTCGCATCGATGTTCTGTTTGATCAGTTGGTGGGAGCCAAGGTATTCTCCAAGATAGACCTTCGCTCGGGCTACCATCAAATCAAGATCCGTGCCAGTGATATTCCGAAGACTGCTTTCTCTACCAGATATGGGCTCTATGAGTTTTTGGTGATGTCTTTTGGGCTGACCAATGCCCCGGCTTATTTTATGTACCTGATGAACTCGGTATTCATGCCAGAGTTGGACAAGTTCGTGGTCGTTTTCATCGATGATATCCTGGTCTATTCCAAGAATGAAGCCGAGCACACTAAACATTTGCATACTGTACTTCAGAGACTGCGTGACCATCGGTTATATGCCAAGTTGTCTAAATGTGAATTTTGGCTGAAGGAGATTAAATTCTTGGGTCACACAATTTCTCAGGAGGTGATATCAGTTGATCCTGAGAAGGTACAAGAGGTGATGAATTGGAAACCCCCGACTACAGTGAGGCAAATTCGGAGTTTTCTGGGATTGGCAGAGTATTATCGATGATTTATTCCGGACTTCTCTAGAATTGCCAAGCCAATGACTGAGTTATTGAAGAAGGGAGCCAAATATGATTGGAGCCAGAAGTGCGAAGATGCCTTTCATACTTTGAGGCAGCATTTGACAATAGCCCCAGTGCTGGCTCAACCTGATAACACCAAGCCATTTGAAGTTTATTGTGATGCTTCCGGTACTGGATTGGGTTGTGTCTTGATGCAAGATAACAGAGTGATTGCTTATGCTTCCCGAGCACTCAGACCCCATGAGCAGAACTATCCTACACATGATCTGGAGTTGGCAGCTGTGGTTCATGCTCTTAAGATTTGGAGACACTATTTGATGGGAGCTCACTATAACATCTACACTGATCACAAGAGTCTCAAATACATCTTCACTCAAGCAGATCTGAACATGAGGCAGAGGAGATGGTTAGAACTAATCAAGGATTACGATTTGGAGGTGCATTACCATCCAGGCAAGGCTAATGTTGTGGCAGATGCCTTGAGCAGAAAGGCCCAGTGTAACTGTATGAGCATGGATGCAAGAGTTACCACCCTGTGTGATGAGTTGTGTAAGCTGAACCTGGAAGTTGTTCCTTCCGGTGAATTAAGTTATATCTCGGTGGAGCCCACATTGCAAGAGCAAATAGTCCAAGCACAGATTGGGGATAAAGGTGTTCAGGTTATCAAAGACATGCTCATGCGGAAGGCAGAAAAATACAAGTGCTTCCGTCAGGACCGTAAGGGAATTTTATGGTTTGGAGATCGATTGGTTGTTCCCATGGACCCTGAGCTCAGAAAGAAGATGTTGGATGAAGCTCACCTTTCAAAATTCTCCATGCACCCTGGTAGCAACAAGATGTATCATGATCTCAGATCTTTGTACTGGTGGACCAGAATGAAGAGGGAAATTGCCAAGTACATATCCGAGTGTGACACCTACCAAAGGATTAAAGCCAGTCATTTGAAGACAGCAGGCCCTTTGCAACCCCTCCCCATACCATCTTGGAAATGGGAGGACATTTGCATGGACTTTATCGTAGGATTACCCAATACCTCCAGGCACCATGATTCAATTTGGGTTATTGTGGACAGATTGACTAAGACCGCTCATTTCTTGCCAGTACATACCACCCACAGGACGGAGAAGTATGCGAAAATCTACATTGATCAGATAGTTCGTTTGCATGGGATACCCAGGACTATAGTGTCAGACAGAGGAGCACCATTTGTGGCACGATTTTGGGAACAATTGCAGGAATCACTTGGGACCCATGTAGTACGAAGCTCAGCATACCATCCTCAAACAGATGGCCAGACAGAAAGGGTAAATCAGATTTTGGAAGATATGTTGAGGGCATGTGTGCTACATTATGGAAAGGATTGGGACAAGTGTCTTTCGTTGGCAGAGTTTTCTTATAATAACAGTTACCAGTCCAGCTTGAAGATGGCACCTTTTGAGGCCTTATATGGGAGAAGATGTAGAACCCCGCTGAATTGGTCTCAAGCAGGAGAGAGGGAAATATTTGGGCCAGATTTGGTACTGGAAGTAGAGGAAAGGGTCAGAATCATCAAGAAGAACTTAGAAGCTGCTCAGGCCAGGCAAAAGAGCTATCATGATAAGAGGCGGAAACCTCTACAGTTTGCAGTGGGAGACCATGTTTATCTTAAGGTGTCACCCACCAAGGGTGTCCAGAGATTTAGGATCAAGGGCAAGTTAGCTCCTCGTTACATTGGACCTTATGAGATCCAGGAGACTTGTGGGCCTGTAGCATATCAATTGAAGTTGCCACCCAGCATGTCAGCTATTCATAATGTGTTCCATGTATCTCAGCTGCGGAAATGTGTCCGCCTACCCACTGAAGTGCTACCGGAATCAAACATTGAGATAGAACCAGACTTGTCCTATCAAGAGTACCCCATCAAGGTATTGGATCAGAAGGAGAGATCAACACGGGCAAGGTCAATCCGAATGTATAAGGTTCAGTGGAGTCACCATTCAGCAGAAGAAGCTACATGGGAGACTGAGGATTTTCTACGCTCACGCTTCCCCGACTTTCTGCCCAAAGGAGTCGGTATGTAACCCAAAACCCCACCCCCACCTGCCCTTTGTAAACAATTATAAGAAAAACTTAGATAGTAAGGGTAGTCTGAGTTGTGGATTTAACTTAAAAAGGACTTCCTTCTGAAGTTGCAAAGAGGATGACATTCGAAGAACAGTCAATTAGAGAAACTCAAAGAAAAGCAGAAACCACACACTGACACACCTTCATAGCACCCCCTCTAGAGGACTCTGCCTGAAATCTCGGGACGAGATTCCTTTAAGGGGGGAGGGCTGTAACACCTTAGGTGTTACCATTGCTAGAGCACATCTATGCACTGGTAACTGTGATCACATGTGGTAGAAACTTGAGAAGAACCTAGGAACCTTGGAAGCCATGGGTTAATCAAGGATGTTAATGACCTAAGAGCATCACTCAAGCTTTTGTGCACACACCACCTTGGACAAGAGGAGAGTAAACCCTAGACACCTCTTGAACCCCATCTTCCAAAGCCATGGTTGAAAGGGGGAGAGGATGAGCATTTGTGCAAACCATGAGTTAAAATTTTGACACAAAGTTAAGTAACTTATTAACCTACAATTATAGGGAGGAAATATTGCAAAAAGACCCCTAGAGAAACCCCAAATCAAATCTCCAAGTAGAGTGAGAGCTAGAGCTCTCAAATTTTCTCTAAGTCAAAAACTACACCTACACTAAAGATCAACCGTGTTCACCTTGAAGATGGCACCAAAACCACCTGTGTTCTATACCAAAAATGTGGCATACCACCTAGGGCACCCACTGGAAAAAGTTGAGCCCGAGACTCTGACGTTTGACATGCCTTGGCATGGTTTTTGTCGCGAGGTGGGCAGAGTGACATACCTGTTTTAGCGACCGAAGATCTCCCTCCCTAGGCCGTATCTGCCATGGCAACTCACGGATGAGAGACAGCCCTAGGTGCCAGGAAAAGACTCGCGCCAGATTTTTGCCAAGATTCGCACGTTTGCGACTTGGGTGAGCTGTGGAGCAAGGGCAGAAGAAAAGCTCCACGTGTTCGACGCGCTCTGCGCACGCCAGAGCACGCCCGCGCCCGACCCCGCGCCGCGCCGAGCCGCGCCCGTGTCCCCTGTTTGCGCCGCGCCTATAAAGCCCACTCAAGCGTCGACCACACTTCTCCGCGCACGCTCAAACCTCACCGGAGCTCAACTCACCGTCGTTTGCCCGTGCACGGCGTGTCCGCGGCCACCCGAGCCCCTGCCGTCGTAGACCGGCCAGCCCAGCCTTTCCCAACCCCGTCCAACCCTCGGAGACGAGTGAGCACACCTCGGTGAAGCTCCCCGAGCGAGGAATCGAAGCCTGCTTCGCCGGAGAGGCCAGTCCACGGTCGCCGGAGTTCACAAACCCGCCGGAGTGCGTGAACCGGGTAATCCACTGGACCATTTTCCGATTCCTTGTGCACACAGTCTTTACATCACCCCGTGAAGCTCACCGTGCCATTGGATTGCTTTAGATCGCCGTGGTTTGGCTGGCACACCCACCGCCGGCGAGGACAGCCGCCTGCGCACGTGGACCGGGCGATTCCGGCCATCCCCGCCATCGAGCCGTACATCACTGTGACCGCCAGAGCCTCCCCGAGCCAACCCTGCCCCGCGACGGACCTATCTCGCCGCCGGTAAGCCGCGGCACCCTTTTCTTTCTTGCGGGCACTGTTTAAACCTAGGGAAGGACCGCGGGGGAGAAGGAAAGAAGTCTGGGGGGTTTTGTGAAATGTCAGTGACTCAAATGAATAGTAGCGCGGGGGTATAACTAAGAGAGTTAGTTTGGAAATACCCCAGGGTCCTCGGTGTAAACTGCTTTTCCAGAAAACCTTTATTAAATCTGAATTTAAATTTGAACAGAAACTTTAATAATTCATAACTTCTGTTTAGTTCATTCGAATTTGGTCAAACCAATTTTGTCAGACTCTAAATAATGTAAACTACTTAGGAAAAATATAAAACCCCTATGTACTACAGAAAACTTTAGGGTTCTGATTTAATTACTGTTTTGACCAAAAGCTAAATAATAGGGATAAAAATAGTTGCACTATTTGGATAAAGTTAGAAAAATTTGGAGAAGTTCATATCCACCTACTGACCTGTTTAAAAATGCTAAAACTCTCTGTCCAACCCATTAAGTTAGTTTTTGCCATTTATTTTACAATATGCTTAAGATTAAGAAAATTGGAAAAGATGATTTAAATAATGAACCAAAGGGCACCCCTATTTTTGTTAGAATACTTATTCAATATAATTTACTAGAAAAATCTATTATACCCTGGTTTAGTATAAAATAAGTAGGATCCCTTTTATTTTAAGAAAACAAGGAAAACTTAGAAAAACCCTACAAAATAACCCCCAAGGTGAAAACACCCCAACCCTTGGGATAACTATTGTTTTGTTATTATGAACATAGGAAAAATACAAAATCTGTTGCTTGATATTTTTCAAATGACAAGTTAGTTATAAGCACCTTTCTGGCATAAAACTTTAGAAAATCACAACTAAATAACCACCAATTAACTTTTTGTGATTTTTGGCACAGAGGTTTATTATTACTGTTAGATACCAACAAAAATAACCTTTAGGACAGAACTCACCTCTAATTAAGAGATGTAGTGCAAAGTGGCCCATTTTACACAACTTTTGCTATTTTTATCTAAAGCATAGCCTTTTATTTTAAACCTCAAAATTTCTAGAACAGGCTACAATGACCAATGGTAACCCACAATAATTTTTATAGAATTTTTGGGAATTATCAAACCACTGTCGTAGTTCAAACCTACACTAGAAACCATAAATAGAAAATAAAGAAAGGGGAATAGAGATAATAGAAAATGAGTGTCATCCTAAAAAAACCCTTTATAACTGTCCACTGAAATATATAAAGGCAATACTAATTCCCTATGTCTATCCTTAACAAAACCTAAACCTAGAGTGATAAGCCTAAGCCACTAAAAGCCCCACAGGACCAAGAAAACCCTAAGTTACTAATTAAACTTAGTTTTTCTTCCCTTAGCATAAAGTTATTAAATCCTGCAGAATCATGACATACATATTCATTGCATTTCGATAGACTGTAACCTCGCTGACGGAGAGTACGTCCTCGTGCCGGAGCAAGGAGCTGCTCAGGAGGTAGCCCCCGATCTAGCACCCGAGTTTGCACCAGAGGTTCTGCCTGCCACAGCTTTGGAAGGCAAGCCCCGGTTTTATGCATAACCTGTATTTATGCTATTTTACCTTACCTAATGATTGTAGGATTGATTGTGCACTTAAGTGTAGGAGTTGTTTGAAACCCTAGTTGCATGATCTTAGGAACCCATTGAGATGAATACTAGTATGCTAAGACGAGTAGCTGCTTTATTAAATAGGATCTCGATAGAAGTCGAGTGATTTTTCTAGCACTCGCGCGAGGTCAGGAATTGGTTGTATCCACTTTCTTATCATATTGATGTTGGTGTGTGGGCAACAATCCATGGGGATTGGTTGTCCACGGGATGAAAATTTGAATAAGGATTAAGGTGTGGTACCGTGTGTGAAGCATTTGAACGTACTAAACACATACCGAGAAATATGGTAAATCGGTAAGCGTAGTACCTGAGTGAACCTGCCCGCAGTTTGCCCTCCTCACGCGACCTGAGACTTGGTCTCCCATTCCGGTTATGGTGGGTACAAGTGCGGTCACTGCACGACGGCAGTCGGGGTCAGTGAGGCATTGTACGCCAAGGCGGTGAGCCCCTTTCTGTTGCCAGGGAATCGATGGGGACGGTTGATGTGTGTGGGGACGGAGTGCCTCGCCACGTCGTGTGTTTAGGTTTACCTTGCAAGGTTTAAAAACTCGATTCGAATCGTCTGCTTCTCGCAGCTAATGAGACTGCTTGATCCATGCTGCTACATTGAGTAACAAGTGGAAATATGATGAGATGGTACAAGATGTTGATTGCTAAAAATGTTTGCTACTATGTGTGAGTAGATAGTACACATTTAGCCTTAAGAGAGTCACACTTAAATTTGACAAAGTTAAAACTAGAATTTAGAAACTCAGCTAGTGCTTTTGGCAACCAAACCCCACAGCCAAACAGCTGCATGTCTAGAGGTAGAGGAGTAGACTCCTCACACCGGGTAAGTCTAGCTGAGTATTAGTATACTCAGCCTTGCTTGTGGCATAATTTTTACAGGTTCTCTAGAGGACATGGTTGCCAGAGTGACTTGGCCGTCCATCTTGCCACCGGGATGGACTGTCGAGTGGGACCCCGCCTCGGCTGAGGAGGAGCATGAGGAGTGATGGGACAGGCTTCCCCATCTCTCTATTTATTTATCGCTAGTTTCATTCCGCTGCACTTCGAACAATGATGGTTACTTTTGCAAGAACTCCGATGATGATGATGTAATAATTTAATACTCTACATGCATGGTTTTATGCTTTATTGTATTTGCTCTGTGACTCACCATCGAGTGAGATTGTGGTACTTGATCCTGTCAGTGGCCATTTCGGACTAGATCCGAGGAATTGACGGGTTATTCCCATTTAAGTGTGGTCTAGCCTCTAAGGCAGGGCTTAGGCACTTAAGTTGGAATAATTCGGGCGGTTCCGCCACAGTGGGTTGTTGATTACCCACGTATTCTAGGATGTATAGAGAGTAACATGAAGCAGTGTGGAGGACTTGCTTCGGCTGACTCTGTCGCGCCTCAGCTTCGGCAATTTCCTTCTTCTTCTGAATTGTGACCTGGCATGTCCTTGTTGTGTGGCCCTTGTCCTCGCCACAAAAAAGACAGTACAGTTTCCTAGGATGGTTGCCAAACCTTCCTCCACTGAAACTTCTTCGACCTCTACCCCTCGGAGCCAGTGGTCTGAAAGAAGTCATGCTTGAAGACTGAGAATTTTGATGACTATGCTGAGCATTGCTGGCCCTTTCATCATTGGCATTAGAGTTATTAATGGATCGAACATGCCTAGGATGAAGCCTCCCTCCGAAGACCCTAGTCATCTCAGAAAACCTATAGGCCTCCTCTCTTCTTTAGCAAAAATCATTATCGGCCTGGATGTACTCATCCATCTTCTGAAGCAGCTTCTCCAGTGTTTGTGGAGGCTTGCTAGCAAAATACCGAGCTGTGGGTCCTGGCCTAAGTCCCTTGATCATGGCCTCAATGACAATTTCATTGGGCACTGCGGGTGCTTGTGCTCTTAGTCACAGGAACCTTCGGACATACGCCTTAAGGTATTCTTCCTGGTCTTGTGTGCATTGAAACAATGCCTGGGCAGTAACCGGCTTCGTCTGGAAACCTTGGAAGCTGGTGACTAGCATATCCTTAAGCTTCTGCCATGATGTGATTGTTCCTGGCTGAAGAGAGGAGTACCATGTCTGGGCCACACTTTGGACTGCCATGACGAAGGACTTTGCCATGACAGCGGCGTTGCCTCCATATGAGGATACTGTTGCCTCATAGCTCATTAAGAATTGCTTTAGGTCTGAGTGCCCATCATACATGGGCAACTAGGGTGGCTTGTAAGATTGTGGCTATGGGATAGCCTGCAGTTCTGCCGCCAGAGGAGAAGCATCATCAAAGGTAAAGTTAGCATGATGAAAGTCATCGTACCACTCATCTTTGTTGAATGAGCTCTCTTGACGAAGCTCTCTGG
The DNA here is from genome assembly GCA_029449295.1 of Zea luxurians. Lineage (NCBI taxonomy): Eukaryota > Viridiplantae > Streptophyta > Magnoliopsida > Poales > Poaceae > Zea > Zea luxurians. The sequence goes on from JAOPSE010000009.1 coordinate 122,875,603, forward strand.
GTTGAGGCCTTCGGTCTGGGTCATCTTGAGTAAGATAACACATTTCTTCAGCAGCTTCGTCAATCTTCTTCTGAAGATCGGCCAGCCGGGCCATCTTCTCCTTCTTCCTTTGCACTTGTTGATGGATGACCTCTAAGTCCCTGATTTCTTGATCGATTTGCTCCTCCTGTAGAGTTGGGATGGTGGCCTTCCTCTTTTGGTTCCTGGCTTCTCGCATGAAGAGGGCATCTTGATTTATGTCCAATGGTTGCAGAGCAGCCCCTGGCACCGTTGTCTTCTTCGGCGGCATGTCGAAGATAGATGACCGTCCGAAGGTTGTGGAAGTGAGTTCACCGGAGGTGGGCGCCAATGTTGGTCACTTGTTCATAAATGCTATAAATTAAGAACAAGGCAACACAATTGTTAATGGTTAGAGACATTCACCCTTCGAAACATTATTACCTTATGGATATAATGATCTTCAGACGAAGGTCATGAAGGACATACCTTCATCATTTTAGAATAGGGATATGAATAATAAAACAATAAAACATAAGGAAATTGTGGCAGAACCTCCCAAGTTATTGGGCCCACATGCACCTATCCTTGTCTCAAAGACCTCAGAAGGCTATGCATGTGCACCAGATAACTTAACAGGATTCGTCCGATTGCCCCAAGGACATCGGATAAACCACTTACAACCAGGACCGCAAGATTAAGTAACACAAATCACACACACCAATATTTTTGCAGCAGAAATCTTAATACCAAATTTTACAAGTTACAAAAATTTTACATTTTTTTATCGGAGTGATTACAAAAATATATGTCTGAAATATATGCTAGCTCAAGTGACCATCCTCAATAAGAAGTATAGAAGGGTTACTTAGACTTATAAGAAGGTCGAGCCCACCGGCACTTAACACCATCATCAGCAGCACAAAACTATAACCTGAAAAAAAATAGGGAATAAAACCCTGAGTACGGAATTACTCAGCAATACTTACCCAACTAAAGAAAAGACTCTCAAGGGTATGCTGACTAGAGGGATTCAAGGTATGGCTTATCAAGAATCAAAGACTCTGTTTTGCAGAAATGCTTACTAAAAGTGGATCGTTAAAAATCCATTTTTACTTGTTAGGTTAGGTAAAATTACCTGCATCTAGAGTTCTTTCTACCCTAGTTCAATCACTTGACCTGCACTAGCCGTCTTTTATCATCCCATCAGTTCACTAGATTGCTACGTGTAAGTCAGTGACCAAGTCTTCATGTCCGCGAAGTTACAGCGATCCGAATCGATTATACTCAGCTGAGGATCTCTAATCACATGACATATGTAGCACTTAACCCTTGCATATGTCAACTCGCCACCGGGGTTCTTAAGACCAGATCAGGTTCATGCCAACCGAGAGCACAAATACACCACCGTCTAGCCTCTTGCCACGGAGGGTACACGCTACTCTCGTCATCTCTCCACTCCCATTGCGTGTTATCTTATTCTGGTATTAGTCTGCCCGAGGCAAAGCTTACCCATGATGAGGCATGTGACCAGTTAAAGGGTCCTCGGTCAGTAGACCTACATCGAGACGGTCCTTAATCGATTCAGACGGAGACACTACACCGAGACTCCTTTCTCGTGCAAGTCAACCGCCCGGTCTCAGCTTTATTAATTTCAACCCAAAGTTTGGTACCTAGCAGAGGTACATCTTTTCCGATGTTGAACCCATCAAGGCCTTTGATGGATTCACCATCAAGTTTTTATTTTCGAAAACATTCCCACCACTGAAGCATCACCTTTGTTTTAAAACAAAACATTTTTGTATGCTAAAGCAAGGCTAAGCATCATAAAATTCTTTTCAAAACGGATATCAAGGAAGGGAAATCAATTTTCAAGGAAGGAAATGCATCAACGGTTTAGCACACAACTCCTATCACCTAATGCATCAAACAAGGTGATAAAGATTTTAAAACATCAAGGAGGTGGTGAATGCACCGCGGCTTGCCTGAATAACACTAGGTTAGTGTTGTTAGACGATGTCCACTTGACGATCATCCTTGTTCTGGTACTTGTTTCGTCTATCCATCTTCAGATTAGTTCATCAGCTTCATCCTGCGGATTAGCCCACGCTTGGGATCGACTTGGCTCGTCTTCCGCATCACGTGATTATTTATCGTACCTCATGAGATGCACGATGCATATGTATGAGCACAAGTAATACGCGTATAATATAAATAATCTATACTAAAAAGGATGAAACACTTAAAACCAAGCATTAAGCATCATGGATATCACAGCAGGGCATCGACTACATCGATTAACCAAATTGACATATTAACACTAGAACATCTATTTTTATTCCTAGCTTTTTATTAACTCTTTAAACTATATATCTTAATTACTTGATTTACCGATTTACCTAAATCGATCATCACAATATAGACATGCTAAATTACTAACATTTATTGTGACCAAAAATTCTGTTTACTCTATTTATAGACCTAGTTAACGGGAATACAAATCAACTTACCCTGACTAATTTGACGTGATAGTCGCAAGCACGACGACGGTTCCGGTTGACGCCGTTGATCAAACACGTCTGGCGAGCGAGGCACACAGTTTCCATTCTTGATCGACTATCCATGGGATTCCTTTTTGTCGAGCTAGTGATGCGTGGCCAGCACCAGAGTGTCTTCACGGCTTGGGAGCTTGGCGTAGACGAGGATGACGCTCGATGACTTGTTCGAGCACTTGGTGAATACCATGCTGCTAGCTTCGTCTTCACCCGATTCTTGGGGTTTCTTGGTGACTTGTGGAACGACGACGAGATTGAATATGGAGCAAGCTGGCGAGGACACGAATCTAGTGAGGGTTCTAGAGACGACGAAGTCACAAGCAAGGGAGGACGGGTTCAACAGCTCGACGACAAATGCGAGCACACGTGAAGTCTGATGGACAAAGATTGAGTGCGATTCAGTGACAACGAGCAGGCGCGTGAGCGTTAACGCGAGCCAGCGGCAAGCACGAGTGTCGACGTACAACTGACAACACTCGGCGAGCACGCAGCGAGGCACACAACAGCGACGACAGTCGAATCGGCAACATAGTGTTGGCAAACTCGACGAACACGACCACAGTCGCGTGCGGACACAGATAGGATAACGACAGCTGACGAGTTGGAGCACCAGCGAGTAGCCGACGCGGGTGAGCAAAGCAGGCAGGACACCGAGCGTCGCGACAAGCTAGAAAAAGGTTCGGCGCGCGAGCAGAGAACATGGAGGAACTTGCTATGGCCGAGCAAGATCCGGGGCGGCTGGGCAGAAGGAGCAGCTGCGCATGCGGCAAGCTGGAACTGGGAGATGGGCAGGGCGCGCGACACAGGAAGAACGCCGGTGGGAGGAAGAAGCAGCTGGGTTGCGTGGCTGGAGGAGCTTGGGGAAAGGAAAGCCGCAGCAGAGAGCTCAGCACGTAGGGGAGCTCGGCAAGGAGAACCGGCGAGCAGGGAAGAGGGAGCGAGGACGTGCCATGGCTGGAGCTTGGAGCTTCGGTCGGCTGGGCGAGCTCCGGTGTGTAGGGAGAAGACTGGGCAAGCTGCTCGGCAAAGGAGGACTGGAGTCTGCCGCGATGAGTACAGGGCTCCATGGTGCGGACGCTAAAGCGAGTAGGAACAGCGCGCGCAGGGAACAGGACAGGGGCGCGCAACTTGGGAGAGCAGGGAGAACACAGACCGTTGAGCCGAGGCCGGGAGACGCGCTTTCGGTGGCCACCACGGCCGAAGTTGGAGGCCGAGGCGAGCAGAGAGAAACACAGAGGGAGCTGGAAAATTTGTGAGGAAGAAGGCGCGCGGCCAGAAGATAAGGCTATGGCCAACGCGTGAAAAAATCAGAGAGAAGGGGGCGGTGACCGGTGGGATTTTTGTTTTTCGGAGTTGAGCGGCGCAGGATAAGGACGCTGGCTGAAAAAAATCTGAGAAGTTTTTTTATTCAATTCCAATACGATTTCTCTCCTCCGTAATACACATTTCCAAAGCAACCACTATTTTGATTTTTAGTAGCACCGACTCAACTTGATTAGAATCTAAACCATAAAGTTTTCGAATAATTCTAATTTTAATTAGTCTCACACTAGACTTAATTAGTGCGACACGAGTCGAAAAACCTAATCCTTGTTTTAGGGTTACGATTTGGGCAAAAGTCAAATAGATCAAATTAAAATGACACTTGGGCTATACATATTATTTTCTCGGACTTTGAAATAGCAAATTGAATCGGCCGACACTTAATTTGGTTTAAGTTCACTCATGAGTCGGATGAATTCGTACCGTTAATTCACCTTTTTAAATCAAGGCGAAAAGCAACGGACTGAATTAAACATATTTCGGCTTTGTTAATTTAATCTGCTCTGCGTGATTCGACCGAAATTAGCCGAAACCAGAGCCGCTAATGTATACGCGATTTCGTCGTCAAAACAGCGTGCGGACGAATAAATTAAATCATATTCGCGCGCATGATTTCACTCAGACGACGCGCGATCCCAATTATTTTTCCCCGAATATTTTAATCGTCGAGTTCAAATGAGTTTGTCCGAGGATAAAAATTATTCGAGTGGGTCGGGCTTCCGGATTCGTATTCGCGATCGCGATGAATTTTAGATAATCATCGGACACACCGATTTTTCGGAACAACTATGTTCCAGACATCATGAAAATTTACGAAGAGCCCGGATAGATGAAAACAAAAGCGATGTTGCATTTGCGACAGACAAAACAGATGTAATATTAAAATCGTGATAGATGAAGATGATTAGACTTTAGTGTCCGTCTTATTCACTGATATCATGCTTAAATTCGTACTCGTTGTCGAGCGGAATATAAACACCTGGGGTGTTACAACCCTCCCCCTTAAAAGAATCTCGTCCCGAGATTCGGAGCGAAAGACTTCTAAGGGTAGAGAAGCATGTAACCCATATCCATATCAGCGTAATCCTAAGGCAGCCTTGGGCGAAGGCGAGTGTCTTAGAATGTTGTTTCACTAGTGGACATAACATGTATCGCCTTAGGCTAATTTAGAAATGTCCACCAATAGAGACGATGTCTGCCAGAAGAACACATAAGGTTCCATGTGTGCAGTTTGCTTTTTCTGATGACACTGTACTATCTGAGTCTGTTGAGCAAGCGACAGATATGCGATTTTACCCCAAACAGAACAGATGCACCATCTGGGGTAAAACACACAGAAAGAGGTTTACTTGCAAGTGGCCATTTGAGGGATTCAAATTCCAGGAAGATAATAAAAATTCGAGGAACGCATTAGTGAAGATGATCAACAAAGGTTGACTTCACAATCAATCCACTTTATCAAGCACTAGGCATGGCTCGACATGATCACACACGCTGGAAAAGCACGCGTGAGGCGGTCGAGGCACGAATAGAGCGATGATTAGGTGGTTATTAGTCGACTTAACATAACTTTTGTGAGTACTTTCTTCAAATAGGTTGAACCAAAGTGAATTTAGACAACTCGACAAATGATCTCAAAACTCAACTTTCGTTCATTGGGCAGTTACAAGTTAGTAAAACCAACTTGTTGAACTACTTTTGACATCGAGCAAGTCCTCTCAGTACCATCGGTAAGCCAACGGTCGAGAGCTCTCTTTGTTAACAAGAGATTATGTATTTGGGTAGAAATCCATTTGGTCATGTTGTTCATCCGTTTCTTCATGTGAGATGAACAAACTTGGTTCAGGAATACATGGATTAAACAGGAGAGAGAGTGAACAAACTCCTGTATTTCAACAGCACGGAAAATCAATCTCCAATTTGAGAGCTAATCAGTTGTTTTCCAACACTAAAAATCTCCAAGGCTTCACCTTTACACAAAAGAATGTAAAGGGAACTTGTATGAGTAGTCACTATCAAGATCAAAAGAAATAAGACCACACATGAAAGTGGTATGCCCTTTTGATTCAATGGAGATGACAGATGTTGCTTGATCACTTCACAAACAACATAGAAATTGTTTCAAGGAGGAGGTCTACGTAAGATAACATATCAATATAGTCTCATAATGGATTATGACTACTAACAGTGATACCAGCGCGTGCCATCGGTTTTAGTCATAACACCATTACCAGACGTAACCAATAAGAAATCTCACGCAACACAAATGAGTTGGGCAAGGGTGACAATGTACAAGAGATACTCCACCTGTAAGGATGGTTACAAGTAGAGAGCCAAATAGATCATGGCCCAATGAAATGAACAAGACATGGCCATAACCTAAACTTGATAAAATGAGTACGATGGGAGACTGTTAATTCAGCCCCAAGCATATTTCTATGCCCATCATAGAGATCACAAGGTCAAGGATTAATATCTGACTAGATATAGAGGGAAAACAATCATAAGGTTAAGTTGGTATGCCTTCGATAAGTATGGGAAACCAAAGGCATCAAACTAAGGAAAATGATCAGGCATGACTTTCCTAGGTTAGATTAATAAAGCTATGGTATGATCCTCAAGAAGAGGCAAGCTGGAATTAGGGATACTAGCTTGCACAAATCGAATAAGGGCATGGTTTAGGATGGAAACATGATTCAAGATTCTTGTTTTAAGTCCGGGTACACTTTAGGTCCAACAAAGAAATTATCTAGGTATTTATTTGTATGTGTTTGGAGTGATAACGAAAAATTCAACTTTGGGTCGGGTCATGGTGCACTAAATACGAATATGGCCTAATTTTGGGTTTAGGCCATCAAACTACTATTCTTCTATCAATACATCAAGCACCAGAGCAAACACATATATAACACGTAAATAGGTTACCTAAAGAACGGAGGACAACTATTTCATCGAAGTTTATAATACAACATTACACCACATTATCTACAATCACCGGTTATTAGAATAAAGGTGAGAGAAACATTTTGGGTGTATAGGTGACAAAAATTATGCAACAATCAGGATGCATGCTCGTCCTATGCGTCCTCACAAATTTTTGCCAACATAATGTGGCAATAACGTTCTATATTGGTGGCATACTTACGACTCTCACGGTATTTTGCTAGTCGTCAGCTACACATACGTTTTCGAGGTTAGTGTACCTGCAGAAAATTTCATCACAAGCCAATTTCCCAATGATGCAGTTTACACATGATAGTTTATCACAGTTTATACTCCATATATTGCTATATAGAGGCCAACTCATCATTAAGCGCCGAGCCACACATAGGTGCCGTTGCCACACTTTAACCATAGGGCAACTCATTATGGTAACTCACCTTCTTACCTGAACGTAGGTGCATCGTTGCAAGTACATTACACTTCTCAGTATTCCCATGTCTGTATACCCATACACATCCATGGGGTACTGAATTCTCAGAAAAGTAAATACTCCACATTGCAGCTTTCATATATACATATGTGTAACATGTATATAATCAAGCGCTACAATTAAGCACTTCCCTAGACTGATGTTTGTTTGGTCATGCTCTCACATCTCACCTTACCTTGAGCGTCGATCCATTCAGAACTGAATGGCCTCAAAAATAACAATACACATGTATGCAATACCTCCGGTTGTGGGTTAGTGGTTTTGAACTAAGCCACATGATAGTCCTTAATTTAGGGCTTAACAGAGGATGTCGCTAGCATTATAGTTTTTCAAAACCAAACAATATGTTTAGTTGAAAATAGGTTTTCTGAAACTAAAACTTTGTTTTTAAAATACGCATGTGACCGTATTATACTTAATCCTGCTCCGATACCAGCTGTTGCAGAACCTCCCAAGTTATTGGGCCCACATGCACCTGTCCTTGTCTCAAAGACCTCAGACGGCTGTGCATGTGCACCAGATAACTTAACAGGATCCGTCCGATTGCCCCAAGGACATCAGATAAACCACTTACAACCAGGACCACAAGATTAAGTAACACAAATCACACACACCAATATTTTTGCAGCAGAAATCTTAGTACCAAATTATACAAGTTACAAAAATTTTACATTATTTTATCGGAGTGATTGCAAAAGTATAAGTTTGAAATATATGCTATCTCAAGTGACCATCCTCAATAAGAAGTATAGAAGGGTTACTTAGACTTATAAGAAGGCCGAGCCCACCGGCACTTAACACCATCATCAGCAGCACAAAACTATAACTTGAAAAACAACAGGGAATAAAACCCTGAGTACGGAATTACTCAGCAAGACTTACCCGACTAAAGAAAAGACTCTCAAGGGTATGCTGGCTAGAGGGATTCAAGGTATGGCTTATCAATAATCAAAGACTCTGTTTTGCAGAAATGCTTACTAAAAGTGGATCCTTAAAAATCCATTTTTACTTGTCAGGTTAGGTAAAATTACCTGCATCTAGAGTTCTTTCTACCCTAGTTCAATCACTTGACCTGCACTAGCCGTCTTTTATCATCCCATCAGTTCACTGGATTGCTACATGTAAGTCAGTGACCAAGTCTTCATGTCCACGAAGTTACGGTGATCCGAATCGATTATACTCAGCTAAGGATCTCCAATCACACGACATATGTAGCACTTAACCCTTGCATATGTAAACTTGCCACCGGAGTTCTTAAGACCAGATCAGGTTCACGCCAACCGAGAGCACAGATACACCACCGTCCAGCCTCTTGCCACGGAGAGTACACGCTACTCTCGCCATCTCTCCACTCCCATTGCGTGTCATCTTATTCTCGTATTAGTCTGCCCGAGGCAAAGCTTACCCATGACGAGGCATGTGACCAGTTAAAGGGTCCTCGGTCAGCAGGCCTACATCGAGACGGTCCTTAATCGACTCAGACGGAGACACTACACCGAGACTCCTTTCTCGTGCAAGTCAACCGCCCGGTCTCAGCTTTATTAATTTCAACCCAAAGTTTGGTACCTGGCAGAGGTACATCTTTTCCGATGTTGAACCCATCAAGGCCTTTGATGGATTCACCATCAAGTTTTTATTTTCGAAAACATTCCCACCCACTGAAGCATCACCTTTGTTTTAAAACAAAACATTTTTGTATGCTAAAGCAAGGCTAAGCATCATAAAATTCTTTTCAAAACGGATATCAAGGAAGGGAAATCGATTTTCATGGAAGGAAATGCATCAACGGTTTAGCACACAACTCCTATCACCTAATGCATCAAACAAGGTGATAAAGATTTTAAAACATCAAGGAGGTGGTGAATGCACAGGGGCTTGCCTGAATAACACTAGGTTAGTGTTGTTAGACGATGTCCACTTGACGTTCATCCTTGTTCTGATACTTGTTTCGTCTATCCATCTTCAGATTAGTTCATCAGCTTCATCCTGCGGATTAGCCCACGCTTGGGGTCGACTTGGCTCGTCTCCCGCATCACGTGATTATATATCGTACCTCATGAGATGCACGATACATATGTATGAGCACAAGTAATACGAGTATAATATAATTAATCTATACTAAAAAAGGATGAAACACTTAAAACCAAGCATTAAGCATCATGGATATCACAATAGGGCATCGACTACATCCATTATGCAAATTGACATATTAACACTAGAACATCTATTTTTATTCCTAGCTTTTTATTAACTCTTTAAACTGTGTATCTTAATTACTTGATTTACCAATTTACCTAAATCGATCATCACAATATAGGCATGCTAAATTACTAACATTTATTGTGACCAATAATTCTATTTACTGTATTTATAGATCTAGTTAACGGGAATACGAATCAACTTACCCTGACTAATTCGACGTGATAGTCGCAAGCACGACGACGGTTCCGGTTGACACCGTTTGTTGGGGACTTGTTCTCAAATGCTATGAATCAAGAACAAGGCAACACAATGATGTCAAACATTAAATATCCTTCGTCCGCTGAAGCATTATCTCCACAAGGGTTTAATGAACTTCGGACGAAGGATATAAACATAATATTACGAAGATGACAAAAATAACATAAAACGATGTAAAATGTAAAACATTAAAGATAGGTATGTTGAAGATAAATGATTCCATTCACATATTTATTTTAATACAATGTTTAAGGTATGATTATACCTTCGCCTTGACAAGCAATAATTCCCGAATGATGCTTTCGCAATTACAGGAATGCGTGAACAGTAAAGGAATACTGTTCAGTATTTATAGGCACAGGACACAGCCTGTGAACAATTACAATCATACCCCTCATAAAAGTTTACAACATCGACTCAAACTCTTATGGACTAAAAGGTCATTCTATCTTTAAGTCGGTTTGTAACTCCAAAGCTTCATAGGCGACACCCTTCGGCATTACGTACAGACAACTTCAACCAAAACTGTTTCTTCCTTCAGGACCTTCAGCGACGAAGCATGGTCCCAACAGTAGCCCCTTCGCGGTGCTAGATCGTTTTTCATAATGAGCTTGATCCGTGAAAAAAGTCTCTCAAGCTTCAGGAAGCCGAAGGTCCAAAAAAACACCTTCCCTGAGCTCGTTGTCGAGAAACGATACAGCTTTCGAGCGCATAGTGATTCCACCATGCGTGTTCACTGTTCTGGTTTTTGTGGTCCACCGTTTAGCGGGTGCGAGCAACCGCCTACCTGGTGTAAAAATTCCCGACGATTCACCTTCCTTCCTGCAACACTATATAAATAGACTGGTAGGTGTAAAGTTACCACGGCATTCATTGCTATTACACTGTTGTCCTGCCAAAATTTTTAACCATAGCCGAAGCTCGACTCTCGGATTCAGACGAAGCTCCAATTTGGTGTCTGTTTCGTCAGAAGAGGAGCTTTGTCAGAAGAAGAGGTTATTTAATTCCCGAAAAATCTTTCAAGAATTTAAAATTGAATGGCCAGGTTGCGCTCTACTGCTAGAGTTGAGCGTGAGGGAGGCGAAGTCGAAGGTGCAGAGACTGTCCCTATCTCCGAAGCAATGCGACGATCCGGATTGGTGACTTCGGAAAGAATGCCTACTGCCGAAATAGAACAAGCTGCTGCCGAAACAGAACAAGCTGCTGCCGAAACAGAACAAGCTGCTGCCGAAGCAGAACAAGGAGATATTGAGGAAGCTGGTTCTGACGATGACTACCATATCGCAGTACCGAGCAAGCCTAGTCATTTGGACTTCAGGAAGTCAACTATTTCTAAGGCGGATTTCTCCAAGATGGTGAAAGCGAGCTATTTCAGAGAAGATGAGAAGAAGCTACTTAGGTTCGGGGGAGAGGAGACTACCCCGAAGCCAGAAAAGGATGAAATAGTTATTTTCAAGAGTTTTTTAAAGGATGGGTTAAGATTTCCTTTGAATAGGATGATTTCTGATGTGCTGCAAAGGTTTGGGATCTATTTTCACCAGTTGACCCCCAACGCCATCGTCAGGCTTAGCGTTTATATCTGGCTCTCCGAAGCCAGGCGGTGGAGCCGTTTGCCGACAGCTTCTGTCGAGTACACGAGCTGCATTACCAGACTAAGGCCAAAAAGGATGGGTTGCATGAAAATTTTGGTTGTTATAATTTTGCCTATCGGAAGACCACAAAATTTCCTGTGATCAGCTACCGGAGCAAATGGCCAGCAGGCTGGAAGTCAGAATGGTTTTATGTCAAAGTTGACGAAGACAGAGAGAAGCTAGTATAGAGCCCTCTTGAACTAATCTTCGGAGAAACAAGACCCCGTTGCAGAATGACAACGGAAGGTCCAACTTGGGCCGCACTGGCCGAATTCAAGATTATTGCAGAACACATTGGCACTAGAGATCTAGTGCAGGAATTTCTGGCCTTCAGAGTATTTCCTACCATGAAGGAGTGGACTATGCCCAAGCTTAAAGGAGAAAAGAAAGAAGGGGAGCTTGTCCGACTACCCTATCATTATAAATTTAAGAAATTCTTTAAAATGCCTTGTCAAGAATGGCTTGATACAATTGAAGTAATGAGCAATGAAATCCTTGGTAATTACTCCAAAAAAGAAGACCAGCTAATGACAGCAGCCTTCGGCACTCGGCCGAAGCAAAGGCTAAACAGGGTGCTCGATGCCATTGGTTTCGAATACGATGATTATGATCACCTGGGCGGAGATGCCGGAGGCCCAAAACGAAAAAGAATTTCCAGGGCTGCTGACGAAGAGGTCGCCAAGGTGACCAAAAAGAAAAGGGGAGATTCTGAAAAACTTATCCCTGAAGAATTGAATCCTGAGCTGAAGGTGGCCACTGAGGGAAAGAGAAAAACTGCATCTCCAGAACCAAAATCATTGGTTCGAGAAGAAGATACTCCCGCAACGCCTTCTGCTGTTGAAGTAGAAGAGATTATGAAGGAAATGACTGAACCCTTGCCTGTGAAGTTAAGTCCGCTGGCGTTGAAACTGACGAAGTTTTTTCAGAAGGACAAGGCAGCTTCGGCAGAAGAAGGTCCTGCACTGCCGAAAAAACGAAGGATTATTCAAATAGCAGATGTAATTCAAGGGACACCAATGCCGACACCGGCATCAAGAATTGCTATTGAGAAAACTGCCGAAGCTAAGGGCGCCACAGCCGAAACCAGCACCAGAGCGGAAACTTCCGAAGCTAAAACTGGCGCAGCCGAAGCTGCCGGAGTTGAAACTGAAGCCGCAGAAGATCTGAACCTGGACGAAACACTTGAAGTTATTGATAACATACTCTTAAAAATGACTGAAGAAGAATCTGCTGTGGCCGCGGCGAGCACAGGCACTGAAAAAGGGAAAAAAACAAGCTGAAGACATTTTGGAGGAGGAAGATTTTGAATTTCAAGATTTACTTGGGCAAGAGCTGACAGATAATGAAAAAGTAGAGCTTAAAAGATGCGCCATAGCCTGCGGATATAAGCCAGGGGCTACACTGTTTGGTGGGGTTAACGAAGGAAAGCTGCGGTGCCTTCGAAACCGCGTCGAAGCTAAAATTGTTAGAACCCTCTGCAAAAACATTGGTTTGCCGAAGCTGGAGGTAGACCTCTGTCGCTACCAACGACACCATATCACCGGAAGTTTGCTTTATGCCAACTTCAAGGTAACAAATATTTTTGCTGTTTTATTATTATTATTATCTTTTAGGTCGTTTTCTAACGAAGATCGTTTCGACAGAGCATATTGTTAAGCAAAGTTCTAAAAATGCAACAAGATCTCGAAGAAGAGAAGAACAAAGCCATCATTCAAGGTTGAAAACTACGAAGCTGATTTGAAAAAGAAGGATTTCACCATCCAAGATCTTGGGATGATGGTCAAAGAGCACGAAGGTGCATTAGAAAAGAAAGATTTTGTTATTCAGTCTATGGAGGGTTCTTTGGCTGAAATCCAAACTGAGAATAACAACTTAAAGAATGAATTGCTCCAACAATCAGAAAAATTTGAGCAAGAAAAGAAATATCTCGAAGCAAGGCTGAAAACTGAGGTGGATAAAAATTCAATTTTGCAGAAATCCTTTAAAGAACTTCAAGAGAAATGCCTTAGCTTCGGCAGCCGATGCGTGCAACGGCTGAAGGATGTGTTCCATTCTGTCGGAGCTAGCTCTGCAAGATTTACACCTTCAGCTGATAATCTACCCATCACGTTAGAATATATTGAAGGTGAGGTTGATGCCCTTGACGAAGTTATTGGTGGGCACGCCGACTTCTGCGCCCTGGTAGCTTCTCGGGGCACAACCACCGCTTTTCTGAAGGCTGGCTGCACGCATGGAAATATTGTGAACAGACCAAACTTCAGCTTGTCAACATCAGATCTGATAAATATCCCAAGCCTAGCCCGAAGCATCGGGAATAGATTCATGACCCAGATCTGGGTAAGTGGCGGGCGAAAAATGGCGGGTGACGAAGCTCGAAGTCACCTTAAGCCGGTAAGAGACCTACTTTTGTTACTTTTACCTTCTCCTTAAAATTTTCACCTTTCTTATTTTGCCGTTTGATGTATGCAGGATGACGAAGCTGAATTTTGACAAAGTTGAAGTTTGACGAAGCCTAGCCTGAAGCTTGATAATTGTTTGCAATGTACTATCCTGCAAAAATTCTGGAGAAACTTTTGTAATATAGTTATGGAACAACTTATGTAAATTTGTACATACCTTGTAATATATTTTGTTTCTGCTGTCTGCGTACAATCTGCTTTGCTGTGGACGAAACTTCTCTTTTGAGCCGAAGGCGAAAAAACACCTTCCCTTCTTTTCGTACACAACGAAGCATAAAAATTTTCCTTCGAGTTTCTCCTCATTGCTGAAGCATCTGTGTTTTTATACGGTACAATGATGATTCTATGTATGCCTAAATGCATGTTTATGAATGCAAATGACATGATGAGATGCATTGTGCAAATGAATATCAAAATACATAATCATAGTCCTTCAGCGTTGACTTTTCGCTGTAAGCCTCCCTTAGGAGCTTCTTCACCTTTTACTTTCAGCGGAATCAGCGTTGACTTTTCGCTGTAAGCCTCCCTTAGGAGCTTCTTCGCCTTTTACTTTCGGTGGAATCAGCGTTTATTTTTGCTGTAAGCTCTGCATTCCCTTAGGAACGACTTTTGAGCTTCTCCTTATTTCTTTTCTTTTTTCCTTTTGCATTTACATTTACATTTTTTGGGGGATATCACTCTCATAAAATTGAAATAAGGAAAATTACATGTTGTGGCCCCATTAAAAACCTTTCTCCCCCTTTGGAAAGGAAAAGGGTGCCACGGAAAAGAATAAAAAATTACATCAATCTAAACATAATATCGTCGAAGCTCATCCGCATTCCATGATCTGGGAATGTCGTTGCCGTCCATATCCTTCAATCTGTAGAAACCGGGTCTTGACGAAGATACTACCAAAAAGGGGCCTTCCCACTTTAGCTGTAATTTGCCTGCTGTCTCAGGGTTGGCTACTCTTCGAAGTACCAAGTGTCCTGGTTCAATGTTCTTCAACTTGACTTTTCTGTCACGCCATTTTATTGTTTCAGCTTGATATTTATTGATGTTTTCCATAGCTTGAAGTCTGATCCCTTCAATAGCATCTTTTTCTACAGAACAATCAGCTTCGTCTTTGCCTTCTGCCGAAGCTACTATCCTTATTGATCCTGCTTTGGCCTCTTCTGGGGTTATTGCTTCGTCACCGAACAATAATTTAAAGGGCGTAAAACCTGTTGACCTTGACATGGTTGTATTATGGCTCCATACCACTTTGATTAGCTCGTCAGGCCATTTTCCCCTGGGCTGGTTGAAGATTGACTTCATTATTCCTGTCATTATGATCCCATTAGCTCTTTCGACAAGTCCATTTGACTCTGGGTGTCGAACTGATGCAAAATGGATCTTCGTGCCAATTTGATCACAAAATTCTCTAAAGACTTCAGAATCAAACTGTGTCCCATTGTCCACAGTAATGGCCTTCGGCACTCCGAAGCGACAAACAATGTTCTGCTAGAAAAACTTTTGAATAGTAAATGAAGTTATTGTGGCTAAGGGCTTCGCCTCAATCCATTTGGAAAAATACTCCACTGCCACTACCACATATCTTAAGTTCCCCTGTGGTAATGGGCCTAGCAAATCAAGGCCCCACCTCTGCAATGGCCAAGTGGGTTGTATTAATTGAGTTAAAGACGAAGGTTGTTTTTGATCTCTTACACATTTCTGACAACCTTCGCACTTTTGGACTATATCCGCTGCATCCGAAGCTGCCTTTGGCCAATAAAATTCTTGGCGAAAAACTTTCCCAAGCAAGGGCCTAGACCCAATGTGAGATCCACACAGGCCTGCATGTATTTCCTTCATTAATTCTATACCTTCGGATCTGGATAAACACTTCAGCAATGGGGAACAGACCCCACGCTTGTATAACTCCCCTTCTATTATGACATATGGTCGAGCTCTTGCCTCTATTCTCCTGTTATAAGCTTCGTCGTCTGAAAGAAAATTACCCTGAAGAAAAGAGACAATCTCGGTTCTCCAATCCTCGCTATAAACAGGGGATATACTAAGGATTGCTCTTTCAAGAAGCTCGACCGAAGGTGCTTTTATTGTTTCGAAAAATACTTCCGAAGGTATGGGCAGCCCCTGGGCTGCTGACTTGGCCAATAGATCAGCGTATTCATTTTCTCCACGAGGAATATTTTTGACAGAGAAACCTTCGAAGGAAGCCTCAATCCTTCGGACTGTATCTAGATACTTTTCAAGCTTTGGGTCTCTTGCTTTATAGCTCTTGTCAACATGACCAGAAATAACTTGAGAGTCAGTTTTAAGAATGGCCCTTCTGATTCCCATTGCCTTCAACTTCCGAAGACCTAAGAGCAGAGCTTCATAATCAGCGATATTATTTGTGCAACTAAAATCAAGTCGTGCCACATAACAAGTTTTAACTTTGGAAGGTAAAACCAACACAGCAGCCGCTCCTGCCCCGAAGGTTCCCCAAGACCCATCGCAAAGCACTGTCCATGCTTCGGCATCTTTATTTGTTTCTTCCTCCTGAGCCCCTGGCGTCCAGTCAGCAATGAAGTCTGCTAACGCCTGGGACTGAATCGAGGATCTATGAACATAATCAATACAAAATTCATTGAGCTCTGCATCCCATTTTCCAATCCTTCCAGTAGCTTCTCGGTTTCTCATAATATCCTTCAGAGGTTGTGAAGAAGGAACAATTATGTTGTAAGCTTGAAAATAATGCCGAAGCTTCCTGGAGGCCATCAAAACAGCATACAGTACCTTCTCCAGTTCTGTATAATTTTTCTTTGATAAACTAAGAACCTCGGATACGAAATATATTGGGGCCTGCCTCTTAACTTGGCCTTCAAGCTTCTCCTGGACAAGTGCCGCACTTACCGCTGAGTGCGAAGCTGCCACATATAATAATAAAGGAGCCCCTGGCGTTGGTGGAGTTAATGTTGTTAGATCTATCAAATATTGCTTCAGCTCTTCGAAGGCTTTCTGCTGAATTGGTCCCCATTGAAAGACTTCGGCTGACTTCAGCACTTCGAAGAATGGTAAGTTTCTCTCTGCCGATCTGGATATGAATCTGTTGAGAGATGCCAGCCTTCCCGTCAATCTTTGAGCCCCCTTTTTTGTGCTTGGTGGCTCCATTCGAAGTATAGCTTCGATTTTACTTGGATTAGCCTCAATTCCCTTTGTTGAAGCTAGGCAACCAAGAAATTTCCCCTTCTTTACTCCGAAGACACATTTTTCTGGATTCAGCTTTAAACCAGCCTGTCTAAAATTAGCGAAGGTCTCCTGTAAATCAGCAATGTGGTTATCTTGCTTCGTGCTTTTTACAATAATGTCATCAACATAAGTTAGTACATTCCTGCCTATCTGAGAATGGAGAACCTTCGCTGTCATTCTGCTGAAGCTTCCTCCAGCATTTTAAGCCCCTCAGGCATCCGAAGGTAGCAATATGTCCCGCTAGGGGTTATGAAGCTGGTTTTCGGTTCATCCTCCTTCTTCATCCAGATTTGATGATAGCCTGAATAGCAATCCAGCAAACTCATAAGCTCTGATGAAGCTGCTGCATCGACTAAGGAATCTATCCTTGGCAATGGAAACTCGTCCTTCGGACAGGCCTTATTGAGGTCAGTAAAATCAATACACATTCTCCATTTACCATTGGCCTTCTTCACCATAACAGTGTTAGCCAACCATTCTGGGTATTTCACCTCTCTAATAACTCCAGCACTGAGGAGTCTTTTCACTTCATTCCGAGCACCTTCGGCCTTGTCATCAGACATCTTCCGAAGCCTCTGCTTTTTGGGTCTGAAGGATGGATCGACATTGAGCGAATGCTCAATAACATCCCTATTAACTCCACAAAGATCATTAGCTGACCAGGCAAAAACATCTTTATTGTTGAACAGAAACCTTATCAAGGTTTTTTCCTGCTCTTCAGACAATTGGGATCCCAACAGCACCTTCTGATCTGCTATATCCTCACATAAGAGCATGGGCTTCGGCTGGTCAGCTGAAGCAGCTTTTTCCCTTCTGAACTTGTATTGCTCACAGGCCTCAGCTCCATCTATGTTATGTATTGCTTTTGAATCTGTCCAATTTCCTTCGGCCCTTCTGGCAGCTTCCTGACTTCCATGAATAGCTATAGGCCCTTGGTCCGAAGGTATCTTCATGCAGAGGTAAGCTGGGTGAAGAATTGCTTCGAAGGCATTGAGAGTACCGCGACCAATGATAGCATTGTAAGGATACTCCATGTCAACAATATCAAACACAATTTGCTCAGTCCTTGTGTTGTTAACAAACCCGAAGGTTACTGGCATGGTGATCTTCCCAAGTGCTATAATTTGCCGTCCTCCGAAGCCACAAAGAGGGTGCGTAGCATCATGGATCTTGTCTTCGGGCTCTTGCATTTATCTGAAAGCTTTAGCAAATATGATATCAGCTGCGCTGCCTGTGTCAACCAAGACATTATGGACCAGAAATCCTTTGATCACACAAGAGATAACCATAGCGTCATTGTGTGGATAATCCTTGAGTTGAAGATCCTCTTGGGAGAAGGTAATTGGAATGTGAGACCATCTTGACTTGATGAAGGGTCCTTGCACCCCAACATGTTGTACCCTTCTCTGTGCTTCTTTCTTCTGCTTTTTGTTGGCTGGCTCTGAGTATGAACCACCTGTTATCGGGAGCACCAGCTTCGGGGCCGAAGTAGCTCCAGCTTGATCGTTGAAAGAAACCATCAGCTCAAAAAAGTGGAAGTGTGTTGACCGGAGGTGGGCGCCAATGTTGGGGACTTGTTCTCAAATGCTATGAATCAAGAACAAGGCAACACGATGATGTCAAACATTAAATATCCTTCGTCCGCTGAAGCATTATCTCCACAAGGGTTTAATGAACTTTGGACGAAGGATATAAACATAATATTACGAAGATGACAAAAATAACATAAAACGATGTAAAATGTAAAACATTAAAGATAGGTATGTTGAAGATAAATGATTCCATTCACATATTTATTTTAATACAATGTTTAAGGTATGATTATACCTTCGCCTTGACAAGCAATAATTCCCGAATGATGCTTTTGCAATTACAGGAATGCGTGAACAGTAAAGGAATACTGTTCAGTATTTATAGGCACAGGACACAGCCTGTGAACAATTACAATCATACCCCTCATAAAAGTTTACAACATCGACTCAAACTCTTATGGACTAAAAGGTCATTCTATCTTTAAGTTAGTTTGTAACTCCGAAGCTTCATAGGCGACACCCTTCGGCATTATGTACAGACAGCTTCAACCAAAACTGTTTCTTCCTTCATGACCTTCGGCGATGAAGCATGGTCCCAACACCGTTGATCATACACGTCTGGCGAGCGAGGCACACAGTTTCCATTCTTGACCGACTATCCGTGGGATTCCTTTTTGTCGAGCTAGTGATGCGCGACCAGCACCGGAGTGTCTTCACGGCTTGGGGGCTTGGCGTAGATGAGGATGACGCTCGATGACTTATTCGATCACTTGGTGAATACCATGCTGCTATCTTCGTCTTCACCCGATTCTTGGGGTTTCTTGGTGACTTGCGTAACGATGATGAGATTGAATATGGAGCGAGCTGGCGAGGACACGAATCTAGTGAGGGTTCTAGCGACGACGAAGTCACAAGCAAGGGAGAACAGGTTCAACAGCTCGACAACAAACGCGCTCATGTGAAGTCTGATGGACAAAGAGTGAGTGCGACGCAGTGACAACGAGCAGGCGCGTGAGCGTTAACGCGAGCCAGCGGCAAGCACGAGTGTCGATGTACAATCGACAACACTCGGCGAGCACGCAGCAAGGCACAGAACAACGACGATAGTCGAATCGGCAACATAGTGTTGGCGAACTCGATGAACACGACCACGATCGCGTGCGGACACGGATAGGATAACGATAGCTGACGAGTTGGAGCACCAACGAGTAGCCGACGCGGGTGAACAAAGCAGGCAGGACACCGGGCGTCGCGACAAGCTAGAAAAAGGTTCGACGCGCGAGCAGAGGACAGGGAGGAACTTGCTATGGCCGAGCAAGATTCGGGGCGGCTGGGCAGAAGGAGCAGCTACGTGTGCGGCAAGCTGGAACTGGGCGATGGGCAGGGTGCGCGGCACAGGAAGAACGCCGTGAGGAGGAAGAAGCAGCTGGGCTGCGTGGCTGGAGGAGCTTGGGGAAAGAAAAGCCACAGCAGAGAGCTCAACATGTAGGGGAGCTCGGCAAGGAGAACCGGCGAGCAGGGAAGAGGGAGCGAGGACGCGCCATGGCTGGATCTTGGAGCTTCGGTCGGCTGGGCGAGCTCCAGCGTGTAGAGAGAAGAAGGCTGGGCAAGCTGCTCGGCAGAGGAGGACTGGAGTCTGCTGCGACGAGCGCAGGGCTCCATGGCGCGGACGCCAAAGCGAGCAGGAACAACGCGCACAGGGAACAGGACAGGGGCGCGCAGCTTGGGAGAGCAGGAAGAACGCAGACCGTTGAGCCGAGGCCGGGAGACGTGCTTCCGGTGGCCACCACGACCGGAGTTGGAGGCCGAGGCGAGCAGAGAGAAACGCAGAGGGAGCTGGAAAATTTGTGAGGAAGAAGAAGGCGCGCGGCCAGAAGTTAAGGCTACGGCCAACGCGTGAAAAAATCAGAGAGAAGGTGGCGGTGACCGGTGGGATTTTTGTTTTTCAGAGTTGAGCGGCGAAGGATAACGACGTCAGCTGAAAAAAATCTGAGAAGTTTTTTTTAATTCAATTCCTATACGATTTCTCTCCTCCGTAATACACATTTCTAAAACAACCACTATTTTGTTTTTTAGTAGCACCGACTCAACTTGATTAGAATCTAAACCATAAAGTTTTCGAATAATTCTAATTTTAATTAGTCTCACACTAGACTTAATTAGTGCGACACGAGTCGAAAAACCTAATCCGAGTTTTAGGGTTACGATTTGGGCGAAAGTAAAATAGATCAAATTAAAATGACACTTGGGCTATACATATTATTTTCTCGGACTTTGAAATAGCAAATTGAATCGGTCGACACTTAATTTGGTTTAAGTTCACTCAGGAGTTGGATGAATTCGTACCGTTAAATCACCTTTTTAAATCAAGCCGAAAAGCAATGGACCGAATTAAACATATTTCGGCTTTGTTATTTTAATCTACTCTGCGTGATTCGACCAAAATTAGCCGAAACCAGAGCCGCTAATGTATACGCGATTTCGTCGTCAAAACAGCGTGCGGACGAATAAATTGAATCATATTCGCGCGCATGATTTCACTCAGACGACGCGCGATCCCAATTATTTTGCCCCGAATATTTTAGTCGTCGAGTTCAAATGAATTTGTCCGAGGATAAAAATTATTGGAGTGGGTCGGGCTTCCGGATTCATATTCGCGCGAGCGATGAATTTTAGATAATCATCGGACGCACCGATTTTTCGGAACAACTATGTTCCGGACATTACGAAAATTTAGGAAGAGCCCGAATAGATGAAAACAAAAGCGATGTCGCATTCGCGACAGACGAAGCAGATGTGATATTAAAATCGTGATAGATGAAGATGATTAGACTTTAGTGTCCGTCTTATTCACTGATATCGTGCTTAAATCCGTACTCGTTGTCGAGCGGAATATAAATACCTGGGGTGTTACAGAAACATAGGGTCATAAATAATTATGAATCAACAATATATTCGTATTTATATATTCTATGAATATGAGTAAATATCAATAATATCCATATTACATTAATACCTTCGGCTTGGCAGAAGATGAAGATGCAAGAAGGATGCGTAGGAGTGATTACAATCCAGCGTGAACAGTACGGTGCTACTGTTCATCTATTTATAGGCACATGATACAACCCAGACAAAATTACATTTGTGCCCTTGATATTTACTCGTGATTACATTACAAATTATCATGGGCTAAGTGGTATTTTCCCCCTTTAAATCGGTGTCGTCCTTGGTCTTCGTCACCACATCAAGCCGAAGCTCTCTGGCGATAGCTTCAGCGCTTACTCCTATCACCTTCGGGCTGCTTCTTTACTCCGCGTATACTTTCGCCATTTAGAGAAGGTCTTTTATTCGAGATCCGAAACCTCCTGTGATAATCTATACTGTGCTAAAAACATATGGTTAGTCACGTTTTTGTGGACCTTCAGAAGAGGAAGGCCCCCAATAACCCCATTGCCTTTATCTTCCTTAATCCTAGAAGTAGGGCTTTATACTCGATTATATTGTTTGTGCACTAGAACTACAACATGGAAGCATACGAAGCACTAGCCTTGAAGGACCCCCCTGAACCATCACAGAAGACTGTCTAGACAACTTCGTCTAATTGGGTTGTTTCGTCCTGCGAGCCCTGAGTCCAATTAGCATTAAAATCTGCTAATGATTGAGATTTAATGGATGGTCTATGAATGAAGTATATAATGAACTCATTGAGCTCTATTGCTCACTTTCCAATTTGGTTCGAAGTTTTCCTATTTCTTATGATATCCTTGAGTGGTTGAGATGATATCACAATAATGTTACGGGATTGGAAGTAGTGCCGAAACTTTCCTACCCAGCTACGTACTCATCACTTTGGGTGTCATTCTTATAAAGCTTCCAGCAGCATTCTTGAGTCTCTCATGCATCCGAAGATATTAGTAAGTACCACTGGGGGTTATGAAACTAGTCTTCGACTCATCTTCCTTCTTCATCCAAATTTGATGGTACCCTAAGTAACAATCCAACAAACTCATGAGCTCCAAAGTGGTAGCTGCATGTACCAGAGAATCAATTCATGGTAATACGAATTCGTCCTTTGGACATGCTTTTACTGAGGTCTATGAAGTTAATACACATCCTCCACTTGCCATTGGATTTCTTGACCATAACTGTGTAGGCCAACCATTTTGGGCATGCAACTTCTCTTATAAATTTGGCAGTAAGCAATCTCTTAACTTAGGCTTTTGCACCTTTAGCCTTGTCTTTAGACATCTTATGAAGCTTTTGCTTACATGGTCTAATACTTGGATCCACGTTTAAAGCATGCTCTATTATGTTTCTATCCACTTTGCAGAAATCATTTGCTAAACAATCAAATACATCCTTGTTGTGAAACAAAAACCTTTGTAGATTAGATTCTTGCTTCGAAGTTAGTTGATTGCTAAAGAAAACCCTCTGCTTTGCAAGATCATCACAAAGAAGTATTGGCTTTGGCTGATCCGTCGAAGATGCCTTTTCTTTTATTGGCTTTTCACATTCCTGAACTTGCACTTCAGCTTCGTCTATGTTGTAGACAATCTTTGGTTCTTGCAGGGTCCCTTCTGCCCTTCTTGATGCTTCTTGGCTACCATAAACTGATATTACATTTTGGTTGCTTGGCATCTTCATATAGAGGTAAGCCGAATGCACAACTACTTCGAATACGTTGAGATTTCCTCTTTTGATGATGACGTTTATGGGTACTCCATATCAACAATCTCAAACATGACTTGTTCTGTCCTTGTATTGTTAAAATAACCAAAGGTGATAGGCATAGCCAGCTTTCCTAATGCCATTACTTGCTATCCTCCGAAGACATAGAGGGGAAAAGCTGATTCCTGATCTTATCTTCGGGCTCTTGCATTTGCTTGAAAGCCTTGACAAATATAATATCTATTTTGCTGCCTGTGTCGACCAAAATGTTGTGCACGACAAAGCCTTTTATGACACAAGAGATAACCATGTCATCTCTATGGATAATCCTTGAGATGAAGATCATCTTGAGAGAAGGTAATAGGAATATGGGACCACTTGGTCCTAATGTAGGGTCCTTGGACACCTACATGCGGCACCCTCCTTTGGGCCTCTTTCTTTTGTTTCTTGTTATTGGGTTCAAAGCTCGAGCCTCTAGTGATAGGGAGCACAAGCTTCTCCAAATCCAATGACGAAGCTTGGTAATTTGTCATACTCCTTGTTGTGGTCGTGGAATCACTAGAGGTGGGCGTCAATGTTGGATACTTGATGTCAATCCCCTAAAGCCATTGAAAACCAAGGCAACACAAGTTAAATATGTAAACCTTCATCCTTGTTGTAACACTCCTTCGAAGTGTTATCACGAAGGATGAAGATCTTTCAAAAAAGGAGATGTGACTAAAACAATATAAAATGAAATGCCAACGAGTAACTAAGTGTAAAAACTCATCTCATATGCCTTGACATTTTTATTCCATCTTCCTTCATATCAAATGAGTTTACTAAAAGTTCCCTTTGACCCGGGAACAGGATCTGGATGTCGCCTAGAGGGGGGGGTGAATAGGCGAATAAAACTTATTACTTTAAAACTTAAATTCTTACTCTACTCGAAGACTTAGTACGCAGTGGAGTGAGAAGACTCTTCGAGTAGGTTGCAGCAGAATAGAAGATCCTGTCTCAAAATGTCCTGCACTTCAAATCAAGCTTATACCACAGATAAGTATTGAAGTGCAAATATAAAGGCGAGTAGGACAGAGAGTCAGGATACAATACAGAATAGAGCACACAGACGCAAGGATTTATCCCGAGGTTCGGCCAAGCCTGAAATGCTTGCCTAGTCCTCGTTGGAGTTAGCCACACCTGAGCTTGGAGTCTATTTCAACTCCTTCCTCCGTTTGCTCAGATCTGTCAGTATGACAGATAGAGCCTTTCACTATTGAGTGGGGTTACAACAGAACCGCGGCTGCTTACAAACTTCTTGGCAGCACTCCAGCAGAGTAACGATACGCTCAAGACCTTGCTCTAGCTCTAAGCAGCACTTCTCCTCTCTCTAAAGGCTTATAGTTGTGCCTTCTACACAAACTAGAGAGATACACACAAGAGGGAGAGTGAGAATTGATCCGAGTGATGTCTACACTTGTTGGCTGCACTTATTCTCATCTTGGAGGCGCCTAGGAGTCCCTTTTATAGACCCAAGGGGCCTAGGAGCCGTTGGACTTCATTTGGAAGGCAATATCAGTTTTCTGTCGGGTGGTGCACCGGACAGTCCGGTGCACCACCGGACACCTTCCGGTGCACCACCGGACACCTTCCGGTGCCCGATTTCCTTCCCAAAATGGCACAGTCGACCGTTGCTGTCTTGGAGCCGTTGGCGCACCGGACATGTCCGGTGCACACCGGACAGTCCGGTGCCTCCTTCTAGCCGTTGGCTCGGCCACGTGTCCCGCGCAGATCGCCCGGCCGACCGTTGGCCTGGCCGACCGTTGGCTCACCGGACAGTCCGGTGCACACCGGACAGTCCGGTGAATTTTAGCCGTACGTCGCCGGTGAATTCCCGAGAGCGGCCAGTTCGCTCGAGCCAGCCTGGCGCACCAGACACTGTCCGGTGCACCATCGGACACTGTCCGGTGAGCCACCGGACAGTCCGGTGCACCCAGACTGAGCAGAACCTTGGCTGTACACAGCCAAGCCTTTTGCACCTCTTTCCTTTTCTTCTTCTTTCTGTTTCTAACACTTAGACAAGTATATTAGTACACTAAAACCAATGTACTAAGTCTAGAAACATACCTTCTCTTAATTATTACATCCATAGCATTTCACATGCTTGAGCT
The DNA here is from genome assembly GCA_029449295.1 of Zea luxurians. Classification (NCBI taxonomy): domain Eukaryota; kingdom Viridiplantae; phylum Streptophyta; class Magnoliopsida; order Poales; family Poaceae; genus Zea; species Zea luxurians. Next base: position 122,901,027 of record JAOPSE010000009.1, read on the forward strand.
TTGATGTTGGACTCATAAATCATCAAGTCAGCTTGACTTGATCTAGATTGACATTTCTTAACTCCAACATCCTGCAAAGGTCACATAGAACATCTCCAAACATAGGAACAACCCAAACTAAAGATTAAGGTGAACTTAGCTCTTTTGGGCTGCTTCCAGTTCTGGTTTTGACACTTGTTCTCCTTCTAGTGACCTTGATCTCCTTCTTAGAGCATGATCTTGAGCCTTATGACTTACACCACATAACTGTAGCTATTACTTCATTGGCTGTAAGTCACGTCCTTATGTAGTGATCCTTGGTGTGTTATAGCTCTTCTCAACTCGATCACCCTTGAGTTTGCAAGCCTTCTTCTTCACCCTTGGCTTTGGGTTCCTCAGCCTCCTTGACCTTCTCCCGTGCACTTGGTACCTCGAAGCTTCTCTTGCCTCCGTCCTTGGCTTGATCAGTTGTCTCCAAGCTACGCACCCGAGTCTCACTTTATGCAATGTCCATCTTACTTGTGATGTCCATTATGTATCCATAATCCAGTTCTTGGACCATCACATTTGTTCTCTTGTGTTGAACCCTGTTAGCTTTACCTTAGGCACCTGTTCAACACTTAGTACACTTATTAGTCCTTTAATTGAGTTGTTATCCAAACACCAAAACTCACAAGAGAGCTTTCAATCTCCCCCTTTTTGGTGATTGATGGCAACACAATTAAAGCTTACATAAGAATAAGATTAGAAGCACAAATTTTGAATTCTATGTTTATAGAATGCTCCCCCTAAATATGTGCTTACTTCAAAAACATAATTTTGGCCTCAGACGCAAATATGCACATACTTAGGCAATTCGAAGCATTTCTACACCTTAGCACTTTTTAGGATGCATTGTGTCAAGAATCAAACCATGATGCTATAACACACAAATGCACATAATCAGAGTTAAACACAATTCAAATTAGTGGATATATCACAGGAATATCAACCTACCACTATTCAATTTAAGATACCAATTTAAACTAAGATACCAATTTCCAATTTAAAGCAATCTTCCAATTTCCAATTTAAAGCAATCTTAAAGCACCATTAACCACATGACTTATCTATTACACTATAGAAGCCAGTTAATTCATCGCAGTAGAAACACTAGTCCATATGATGCAACACATATAATACTGCAGGAAGCATATGAATAACACACTAGCAAAGCTTAAACTAACACATCACCCCTTAGGATAAGCTTTCCTCTCAGGTTGAGATAAGCTTTAATACACAAATTCTCCCCCTTTGACATCAAACACCAAAAACCATACTCAAGCAAGAACATAGGATGATGTCAAGGGACAACAGGGTGTTTAAGGAGGAAAAACGACTATCAAAACTCCCCCTTACTTATTGAACATATGCACTATGAACATTTAGGTAAGATACATATATGCAAAAAGATTAATACTTCCTTTTGTACCTTTACCATGTTGTAGTGTACTTCCCATCTTGAAAGTAGTTAATCTCTCGAGAGCTTCTCCACACTTGTGCCTGATTCTTTCTCCTAACTTTTTCTTGTTGCTAAGACACCAAACTTAGAACAAGTTATAGTATTGGGCACAAGAAGAAACTTCCATTCTAATGATTATCAAAAGATGTCAATTGAAGTAGACTATCACGGCTACTAATTGAAAGATACCAATTGCAAAAGTTCATTTATTATCATAGCTCCATGATATTTAAGAATAAGCATCTATTATCACCAGATATTATAGAGCATGAGCAATCTAAAAATATGCACTTACTCACGACTTGAGATACCAATTTCTTGACTTACAGAGGTACCCAAGTCCTGATTGCTCCATTTCTTGCTTATCTTCTCTTTTCCACCTAGAGACTATACAAGATTGCTCAAGAAACAGTTAGTCTCAAAAGACACAAGTTATGTGTGCTCCCCCTCAAGTTGTGCATCAAGTATTTGAATGACTTGCACTTTGCACATTCTAGCTTCCTTAGAACTAGAGGGGATCACAACATACCTTGGTCAAGGCATACTCTATCACTTTCATCACACAAAGATGCCAATTTGAATATCAAATGAAAAGCCACTTAGCACCAATTGAAGGCTAAATGAAAGGTTGACTAAATACAACAATGCATGCCTCAGTGGCACCTAAGCCAATTGAATACTCACAGGAAGTCTAACATTTACGCAACTTGGACATGCTTCATACTCAACTATCATTGCATATACCAATTGAAGATCAACACAATCATGTATATAAAGCGTAATGTCTAAGCATGCCACAATTAAGAAGGTTTCTTAGGTGCACAAAAGAAACAACATTTTAAAGGCATAAATTACCTAAGCCAAGATATTACCAATTGAAAGACAAGAACATAGCTATGATCACAATGAATGGAATTTCAAGAATATTTAATGAAATTGCATAGCTCCATTTTCCATACCTTTGCCTTTATCAGAGCACTTGTTATCACCAATTCAGTGTTCCTTTTGCTCACGCACCTCATAGCTCAAAAGGGCACGACATGGATTTGAAATTCACACAATACTAAACTAGGGTAATCATGTGAACATGCACTAAACAAAATGTCATATTTGCACATAGCATGACTTACAAAAAGTTACATGTTTATCCATATACACCAAGAGAGTTAATCATTGTGGATATAACAAATGAAAGAGCTACCCATGAATGATTCAAAAGATATATCCTATAGAGCACCAGCCATGATTACACAAACATCATTATGATCCATTTAACACAGGCAATCTTAAAGCATAACTACTCCAAGGACAGGTAGCACAACAAGCCAACTTAAGAGCAATACTAAATTGCAGTTATGTACTTAAAATACACGGGTACCGTCCTTTGGAGAGCAAGTTGTAGATTCTCATCAAAGTCCTTTACTTGATTCACCAATAATAATTCAGGACCTATACACCTTATTTGAGATGAACATGGGATTAGTGTTTCACAATAATTCAACCTTGGGTCAATAAACACCAAAACAATTAACAGCTTAAGCATAGAGTTTTAGATAACCGTCTTAAGCTCTCCCATGGTCTCCAGTCCATCTCAAGGCACCTGCATGGTCTAGTTAGCACAGTTTGGTACCCATCTCGGGATGACTACATAATGATCATCTAAATGTGCCTTTGGTACCCAAATTGCCTTTGTGCTAGTTCTAGGTGATCTCGTTATAGATCTAGCACAAGTGTATGATTTGGGTCTCCTACGCGAATAAGATTGACACAAATTCTCTTGCTTAGGAATCTTACCTTTATAACATACCTTGGATAGATGACCCTGCTCACCACACTTGTAGCAGAAGCGTCGTTCAACCTGACATGACGCTTGCTGTGTGTCATTTTCCTTGGTGAGGGTCACCTTGGAGGATGCACATCCTTGATTCTTCATGACCGGACATGAAGTGATCGTGTGGTCCTTATTGTTGCATCCAAAACAACTCCTTGTCCCTTCATTCTTGTCTTTGTACGGACAAGACACGATGAGGTGGCCTAACTTCTTGCACTTGAAACACCTCCTTTTTCCTTTTCCCTTTTTATGCTTGAATGACATGGAGAGAAGGTCAGTGCAAACAACATGATTAATTGAATCTTTACCTTTTTCCAAGCTCATGTTGATTTCTTCATCTTTAGGAACATTTTTCTTATTGAGCTTGACACTTGCTGCAGTTTTTCCTTTCTCAAGCTTCTTCACCACGTGCCCGTGGATATCTTGAAAAAGTTGAGCAATGTGTCTCCTCCTTAGTTGTCTTTGCTTCTTGTTCCCACAGAATTTCTTTTGTGACCCTAAAACTTGTTGCTCAATCAATGATTGGCTTTCTTTTGAGCAACAGGGATTAGCACATGGTGATATACGATTCAAATGCGCACACGTGCGAGAATGAGGTTCACATGAATTTAAGTTTGCAATTATAACCTCATGAGCAACATTAAGCATGATATGGTCATCAACTAATTTATTATGAGAATATGACAACATATCATACTTTTTACCTAGAGCACGTTTTCCTAATTCCATTGTTTCTACTTGACTCTTAAGCATAGAATTTTCCATTTTAAGTTGAGCAATATTAGATAATGCATCATGACTATTTCTTTGCTCAATTAAAACATATTCATACCTTTGGACCAAATCATCATGAGAGCGCTTTAGCTTCTCATATTCTTTGGTCATCTTCTCCAGGCTGTTGTTGGTTTTGATGAGGGACTCCTCTAGCCTGAGAAGCGTCTCGCCTTGTTCCTTGTTCCTTCTCAACAGCTTAACCAAGAGTGCCTTGTCTTCTTTGTTGAGATGGATGTAGAAACGGCGAATCTCCTCTTCTTCCACATCATCGGTCTCATTTTCCCTGTCATTAATGTCAGTGGAAGCAATATAGGAAAATGTACCTTGTGATGATGAAGATTCATCCTCATATTCCTCCTTATCATGGCTTTCGTCTCCACCGTCATTGTTAGCAATAAAACATTTATCACTAGTGGAGAACAAACCTGTCGACGAGGTGGATTCATCGTTTGGGTGCCATCGTTCTTGTTCTTCTCCCTTTGAATGGTTAGTATCACAAGTAATATAGGGAGTAGGAGCATCACAGTTTGCCACAAAATATTTTTCTTTAATCCTATTCCATAAATCATGAGCATCAACAAATAGATCACTATCACTACTCATGATGGCAAAATAGGCACCTCTAGATAGAGAATCAACTAAGATGTTGCATGCATGGTGATTTAGAGTTAGACATCTTAGTTCTTCATTGGAAGGATTTTTACTAATATTGGAGGGAAAATACTACTACTAAAGACCTGTCTCAAATCAGGATCAACACTCATGAAAGCACTATAAATAGAGACAGACCAAGACTTGTAATTAGAGCCATCGCCTAAAAGAAGTTCTACAGTTACCTCTTGTGACGACATCGTCATCTCCGGACGGCTAAGCCCACACTGGAGAGGCCTAGCTCTGATACCAATTGAAAGTTCCCTTTGACCCGGGAACAGGATCTGGATGTCGCCTAGAGGGGGGGGGGGTGAATAGGCGAATAAAACTTATTACTTTAAAACTTAAATTCTTACTCTACTCGAAGACTTAGTACGCAGTGGAGTGAGAAGACTCTTCGAGTAGGTTGCAGCAGAATAGAAGATCCTGTCTCAAAATGTCCTGCACTTCAAATCAAGCTTATACCATAGATAAGTATTGAAGTGCAAATATAAAGGCGAGTAGGACAGAGAGTCAGGATACAATACAGAATAGAGCACACAGACGCAAGGATTTATCCCGAGGTTCGGCCAAGCCTGAAATGCTTGCCTAGTCCTCGTTGGAGTTAGCCACACCTGAGCTTGGAGTCTATTTCAACTCCTTCCTCCGTTTGCTCAGATCTGTCAGTATGACAGATAGAGCCTTTCACTATTGAGTGGGGTTACAACAGAACCGCGGCTGCTTACAAACTTCTTGGCAGCACTCCGGCAGAGTAACGATACGCTCAAGACCTTGCTCTAGCTCTAAGCAGCACTTCTCCTCTCTCTAAAGGCTTATAGTTGTGCCTTCTACACAAACTAGAGAGATACACACAAGAGGGAGAGTGAGAATTGATCCGAGTGATGTCTACACTTGTTGGCTGCACTTATTCTCATCTTAGAGGCGCCTAGGAGTCCCTTTTATAGACCCAAGGGGCCTAGGAGCCGTTGGACTTCATTTGGAAGGCAATATCAGCTTTCTGTCGGGTGGTGCACCGGACAGTCCGGTGCACCACCAGACACCTTCCGGTGCCCGATTTCCTTCCCAAAATGGCGCAGTCGACCGTTGCTATCTTGGAGCCGTTGGCGCACCGGACATGTTCGGTGCACATCGGACAGTACGGTGCCTCCTTCTAGCCGTTGGCTCGGCCACGTGTCCCGCGCAGATCGCGCGGCCAACCGTTGGCTCACCGGACAGTCCGGTGCACACCGGACAGTCCGGTGAATTTTAGCCGTACGTCGCCGGTGAATTCCCGAGAGCGGCCAGTTCGCTCGAGCCAGCCTCACGCACCGGACACTGTCCGGTGCACCACCGGACACTGTCCGGTGAGCCACCGGACAGTCCGGTGCACCCAGACTGAGCAGAACCTTGGCTGTACACAGCCAAGCCTTTTGCACCTCTTTCCTTTTCTTCTTCTTTCTGTTTCTAACACTTAGACAAGTATATTAGTACACTAAAACCAATGTACTAAGTCTAGAAACATACCTTCTCTTAATTATTACATCCATAGCATTTCACATGCTTGAGCTTTGATGTTGGACTCATAAATCATCAAGTCGGCTTGACTTGATCTAGATTGACATTTCTTAGCTCCAACATCCTGCAAAGGTCACATAGAACATCTCCAAACATATGAACAACCCAAACTAAAGATTAAGGTGAACTTAGCTCTTTTGGGCTGCTTCCAGTTCTGGTTTTGACACTTGTTCTCCTTCTAGTGACCTTGATCTCCTTCTTAGAGCTTGATCTTGAGCCTTATGACTTACACCACATAACTGTAGTTGTTACTTCATTGGCTGTAAGTCACGTCCTTATGTAGTGATCCTTGGTGTGTTATAGCTCTTCTCAACTCGATCACCCTTGAGTTTGCAAGCCTTCTTCTTCACCCTTGGCTTTGGGTTCCTCAGCCTCCTTGACCTTGTCCCGTGCACTTGGTACCTCGAAGCTTCTCTTGCCTCCGTCCTTGGCTTGATCAGTTGTCTCCGAGCTACGCACCCGAGTCTCACTTTATGCAATGTCCATCTTACTTGTGATGTCCATTATGTATCCATAATCTAGTTCTTGGACCATCACATTTGTTCTCTTGTGTTGAACCATGTTAGCTTTACCTTAGGCACCTGTTCAACACTTAGTACACTTGTTAGTCCTTTAATTGAGTTGTTATCCAAACACCAAAACTCACAAGAGAGCTTTCATTTACAAACATACCTTCGGCTCTTTAATACAAGGTCGCACGAAGGTTCTTCGAAGGCTAAGCGATACGAAGCTATGGCCCTCAAAAAAGTGAATTTATGTAGGGCACTGTCCATCTATTTATAGGGAAGTTGAACAACTTTGTAGAAAATGACAATCATGCCCATAAGATTTACACACATGGTTTACAAATGATGTAGGGACATTGCCATCTTTTCTCTTTCTTTCTTGCTACACAAGTATTGAACTTCTTATCCTTCGTCAGCTTGTGCTTGAAGCTTTTTTCCATGGTGAAGCTATTGGCTTCGAATCGTACCTTCGTCGCTTGTGTGTACATACGAAGCTTCGCTACACGTTGCTTTAGCCGAAAAACAACTTCGTCCAGCCTTTATTATACACCTGAAACACATTTGATTATGTAGAAGTACATATATTTTGAGGACCTTTAGCAAGGTAGGCCCCCAACAGTTCTAGATCCACCCAAGCAAGACAAACCTATATAAGTGGCAATCAACTTTAAGAGTTAGCCCACAACACATGTGAAAGTCGCCTAGAGGGGGGGGGGTGAATAGGCGAAACCTGTAAATTATGAACTTTGAACTCAAACTTCACCTGGGGTTAGAATTATAAATAAATAATAATGTATACTGAGTGCGGAAGAGAGTTCTTCTTGCTTCGAGTTGCTTAATCAATGCGGATAGATTTGGGAGCAAACTCAAAGGACTGTGAGCAAGATAACTTTTAGAAAGAGGGGGGAGGGAGAATCAAATCGCAAGTTAATGATCAACACAAACAAACACAATGATTTGTTTCCCGAGGTTCGGTTCCGATGAACCTACTCCCCGTTGAGTGGGCCACGAAGGCCAGGTCTTTTTCAACCCTTTCCCTCTCTTAATCGATCACATAGACCGATTGAGTGCTTCTTCTTAATCTTAAGGGTCACAAAGACCCTGTAAGGATCACCACACACTTAGGTGTCTCTTGCTAGCTTTACAAGTCACTTAGAGAGTTTAGAAGGATATCAAGAAAGTACGATTAAAAAGGCCAAGCAACAAGAACAACAAATGAAACACGAATCACACTCTCTCAAGTCACTAATCACTTGTCTTAGTTGTGGCGCTTGAGGAGATTAGAAGCTTTGAATGTGTCTTGGAATGAATTCCTTGCTCTTGTATTGAATGTGGATGTATTGAATACTTGGGTGTGTTGAATGGAGGTGGTTGGTGGTGTATTTATAGCCCCCACCACAATTATAGCCGTTGGACAGAAAGCAGCAGCTTTCTATCGACGGGCGCACCAGACAGTCCGGTGGACACCGGACACGGCACTATTCATTGTCTGGTGCCTGCCACATCAGCCGACCGTTGGGGTTTTATAGAAGTCGACCATTGGATCCGCTTGCCCCTGTGGCACACCAGATAGTCCGATTGCACACTAGACAGTCTACTGCGACCAGACGTCGTTGAGTTTCTCTGACCGTTTCTAACCTTCTGACCGCTGGCAGTTGCGGTGGCAGTCGACCGTTGGCGAAGATGACCGTTGGCCGTGGGCTCACCAGACAGTCCGGTGCACACCAGACAGTCCAATGAATTTTAGCTGCAGAGCGCTGAGTTTTCTCGAGAGCGGCCTATTTGTCGAGCGTGCCAGCCAAGGCACCGGACACTGTCCGGAGCACACCAGACAGTTCGGTGCACCGCAGGCTAGTGCAAGTCTGACTTGCCCCATATTTATAGAAATGGCCAATGGTCCATTTTCCTTACAGATGTATATGAACTTTATGCACCTGAGAAAAGACCAGCTAGGCAAACTAGTTAGTCCATAAGTTTTGTGATGGTCGTCAAACACCAAAATCGTTTATAGGAGATGGTTGAGGCCATTTCCCTTTCAATCTTCCCTTTTTGGTGATTGATGCCAACACAAACAAAAGTAAATACAAAGTATAGAAATGTAGCTAGTTTGCATTTTGATAGATGTGCATACGTTACTTTGAAATGAAAGCAGTTCTATATATATATGACTGTTTGGATATAGTTAACATTTTGGACCACATTTGCACCACTTAGCTTGTTTTTGCAAATCTTTTGTAAAAGTCTTTTCAAATTCTTTTGCAATTTGCCATTGGTATAAGAATATGATTTGTAAAGGTATTTCAAGTTTTGAAAGATTCTCTCCCTTTTTCAAATGCTTTTCCTTTGGCTAAATAAAAGCCCCCCTGAAAAAGTTCTCCCCTTAGCTGTTAAGAGGGTTTTTGCAAATGAAATTTTTAAAAAAGCTTTCAGAAAACAAGGTGGTGGTGCGGTCCTTTTTCTTCGACCTATTAATTTCTCCCCCTTTGGCATTAAGCGCCAAAAATAGAGAAATCGAGAGGTCTTTAAAAAGATATGAAAGTAAATACATGAGTAGGGCAAAGGATACTGACGAATATGGAGCAGAAGCCTTGCCTTTGCCTACAACTTCATTTCCCTTTCAATTCAAGACTAAGTATAGAAATACTCTTGGAAGCACATTAGTCTTAGCTTTGGCACAATAAGAATAAGAAATATGCATTTGTCCCAAATGAAAGAGATATGACATGATCAAAGGTACGATCAAAGGTAGATCCTAAATGATATAGCTACTGAATTTTGTTTTTTTAAGCCCAAGACACCAGAGATCTCCCCAGAAACTAACAAGCCCCTGATGTACTCTTTATATCAATCTTACATTTGGCATAATTAGCATCAGAGTACCCGATTAGGTCAAAGGTAGATCCTTTGGGGTACCATAGCCCAAACTTAGGAGTGTAAACTAAATATCTCATGATTTTTTTCATGGCCCTTAGGTGGATTTCCTTAGGGTTGTCCTAGAACCTTGCACACATGCATACTGAAAGCATAATATCCGGTCGTGAAGCACATAAATAGAGTAGAGATCCTATCATCGACCGGTATACCTTTTGATCTACAGACTTACCTCCTATATCGAGGTCGAGATGTCCATTTGTTCCCATGGGAGTCTTGATGGGTTTGGCATTCTTCATTCCAAACTTCTTGAGAATATCTTGAATATACTTTGTTTGGCAAATGAAGATGCCCCCTTGGAGTTGCTTGAATTAGAATCCAAGGAAAGACTTCAACTCCCCCATCATGGACATCTCAAATTTCTGTATCATAATTGTACTAAACTCTTCACAAGATGACATGTTAGTAGACCCAAAGATAATATCATCCACATAAATTTGGCATATAAACAAGTCTTTGTCAATTATTTAAGTGAAGAGAGTAGGATTAGCTTTTCTGACTTTAAAACCATTAGGCCCCGTTTGTTTCGTTGGAATTGAATTCCATTTTAATAATTATAATTTATACAAAACTAATTAAGTTCATATATTTGTATATGTAATATATTTGTATATTATTCTAAATCATATGAGAGAGATAGTTATATAATACATTTATGTTATAGCGAAGCAAGTAGAAGAGTGTGCTATAAGTTGTACATCGAAAAATAGCATGTAAATCTATAGAATCAATTTCCATATCTCACCCCATGAATCTGAGATAGGCTTATATGATAACTTTGGAAAGTGGTGGAATGTCACATTCTAAAAAAATAGCCTATTCTATTAGTAAGATTCCAATTCCTCAAAATGAAAGGAAACAAACGGGACCTTAGTGATAAGAAAGTCTCTTAGGCATTCATACCATACTCTTGGGGCTTGTTTGAGCTCATAAAGCACCTTTGAGAGCTTATAAACATGTGAAGGATACTCATTATCTTCAAAGCTGGGAGGTTGCTCAACATACACCTCTTCCTTGATGGGGCTATTGAGGAAGGCACTTTTCACATCCATTTGATACAACTTAAATCCATGGTAAGTAGCATATGCAAGTAATATTCGAATTGACTCAAGCCTAGCTATGGATGCATAGGTTTCATCGAAATCCAAACCTTCGACTTGTGAATACTCCTTTGCAACAAGTCGGGATTTGTTCCTAGTCATCACACCATGCTCATCTTGTTTGTTGAAGAATGCCCACTTGGTACCTACAACATTTGGGTTAGGACGTGGAACTAAATGCCATACCTCATTCCTCATGAAGTTGTTGAGCTCCTCTTGCATTACCACCATCCAGTCCGGATCTCTAACTGCATCCTCTATCCTGTATGGCTCCATAGAAGACACAAAGAGTAATGTTCACAAAAAATGAGCAACTCGAGATCGAGTGGTTACCCCCTTTTGAATGTCACCAAGTATGGAGTTGATGGGGTGATCTCGTTGAATTGCTTGGTGGACTCTTGGGTGAGGTGGTCTTTGATCTTGAATCTCTTGTTCATCCTCTTTTTCTTGAGCAAATTCATCTCCCCCTTGACCGATGCCTTCTTCTTGAGGTGGCTCATTGTCTTGATCTTGATCCTCTTCTTCTTGAGCCAGCTCCTCATCTTGAATTGGTGGAGATGGTTGTATGGAGGATGATGGTTGATCTTGTGCTTGTGAAGGCTCTTCGGGTTCTTGTGGACACACATCTCCAATGGACATGTTCCTTAGCGCGATGCACAGAGCCTCTTCATCATCTAACTCATCAAGATCAACTTGCTCTACTTGAGAGCCATTAGTCTCATCAAACACAATGTCACAAGAAACTTCAACTAATCCAGTGAACTTATTGAAGACTCTATATACCCTTGTGTTTGAGTCATAACCATGCAAAAAGCCTTCTACTGCTTTAGGAGCAAATTTTGAATTTGTACCTCTTTTAACAAGAATAAAGCACTTGCTCCCAAAAACTCTAAAATAAGAAACATTGGGCTTTTTACCGCTGAGGAGTTCATATGATGTTTTCTTGAGGATTCGGTGAAGGTAGAGTCGGTTGATGGAGTAGCAGGCAGTGTTAATCGCCTCTGCCCAAAACCGATCTGATGTCTTGTATTCTTCAAGCATGGTCCTTGCCATATCCAAAAAGAGTTATATTCTTTGTTTCCACAACACCGTTTTGTTGAGGTGTGTAGGGAGAGAACTCATGCTTGACGCCCTCCTCCTCAAGAAATCCTTCTATTTGAGAGTTCTTGAACTCCGTTTCATTGTCGCTTCTAATCTTCTTGATTCTCAATCTGAACACATTTTGAGCCTGTCTCAAGAATTTATTTAAGGTCTCTTGGGTTTGTGATTTTTTCTGTAAAAAGAACACCCAAGTGAAGCGAGAATAGTCATCCACAATTACAAGACAATACTTACTCCCACCGATGCTTATGTAAGAAATCGGGCCGAATAGATCCATGTGGAGTAGTTCAAGCGGCCTCTCGGTCGTCATGATGTTCTTATGTGGATGATGAACTCCAACCCTCTTTCCTGCTTGACATGCACTACAAATCCTGTCTTTCTCAAACTGAACATTGGTTAGTCCTAAAATGTGTTCCCCCTTTAGAATCTTGTGAAGATTCTTCATCCCAACATGAGCATGTCGGCGATGCCAGAGCCAGCCCATGCTAGTCTTAGCAATTAGGCAAGTGTCTAGTTCAGCAATGTTATCAGTGAAATCAACTAAGTATAGCTGACCATCTAACACTCCCTTAAAAGCTAGTGAATCATCATTTCTACTAATGACGGTAACATCAACATTAGTAAATAAGAAATTGTAACCCATTTGGCATAATTGAGAAATAGAAAGCAAGTTGTAACCTAGAGATTCTACAAGAAATACATTAGAAATTGAATGGTCAGGAATATAGCAATTTTACCCAATCCTTTGACCAAACCTTGATTTCCATCCCTGAATGTGATTGTTCTTTGGGGATCATCATTTTTCTCATATGAGGAGAACATTCTTTTCTCCCCTGTCATGTGGTTTGTGCACCCGCTGTCGATTATCCAACTTGTTCCACTAGATGCATAAACCTACAACACAAATTTAGGCCTTGTCCTTAGGTACCCAAACAGTCTTGGGTCCTTTCACATTATAAACAAGCACCTTGGGCACCCAAACACAAGTCTTTGGAATCTTGTGTTTATCCCCCAACAAATTTGGCAACTACTTTGCCTGATTTGTTAGTAAGAACAAATGATGCATCAAAGGTCTTAAATGAAATGCTATGTTCATTTGAAGCATCAACAATTTTTTCTTAGGCATTTTAATATGAGTTGTATGCCTAGAGCTAGAAGCCTCATTACTATAAATATAAGCATGATGAGCAATAGAATGAGATATCTTAGCATGAATTCTTCTAATCTTATGCTCAGGATAGTTTTCAGGATATAAAAGGTAACCCTCTCAATCTTGAACCATGGGAGCCTTGTCCTAACAAAGTTAGAAATCATGTTTCTATGGGCATTAAGTTTGATGTTGCTTTGGCTCCCAGGTTGGAAGCGAACCTCATCCTTAATGCCAGGGCGTCTCCCATTATAAAGCATACTACGAGCAAATTTAAATTTTTAATTTTCAAGCTCATGCTTGGCAATTTTAGCATTCAACTTAGCTATGTGATCATTTTGTTCTTTAATCATAGTAAGGTGATCATTCATAACATTGAAATCAATATCTTTACATCTAGTGCAAATAGTAACATGCTCAATGGTATATGTAGGTACTTTGCAAGCATTCAATTCCTCAATCTTAGCAATTAAACTAACATTTTCAGTTCTAAGACAAGAAATTGAATCATTGCATGTATTTAGCTCTTTAGTCAAGTTTTTGCATTTTTCAACTTCAAGAGCAAAAGCATCTTTTAGCTTAACAAAATTTTCGTTTTCCTTAACGAGCAAGTATTCTTGGCATTCCAAGATTTCATCCTTCTCGTTAATGGTTTTTATCAATTCATTAATTTTCTCCTTTTGTTCTATGGTAAGGTTTACAAAAAGAGAAGACAAATCATCATCCATTTCACTAGAGCTACCGTCATCATCGGAAGTAGTGTATTTGGGGGTATCTCTAGAATGTACCTTCTTCTTTTTGCTATCCTTGGCTATGAGACATTTGTGGCCGATGTTGGGGAAGAGAAGACCTTTGTTGATGGCGATGTTGGCGACGTCCTCATCGGAGGAATCGATGGAGTTCTCATTGAAGTCCCATTCCCATCCTATGTGCGGCTCGTCACCCTTCTTCTTGTTGTAGTATTTATTCTTCTCCATCTTCTTGTTCCCTTTCTTATCGTCATCCCTGTCACTATCACTTGTATATGGACATTTAGCAATATAGTGACTGGACTTACCACATCGGTAGCAAACCCTCTTAGAGAGGGGTTTGTAGTCCTTCCCCTTCCTTTGCTTGAGGATTTGCCAAAAGCTCTTAATAATAAGAGCCATCTGATCATTGTCAAGCTTGGAGGCATCAATTGGGAGCCTATTTGTTGGTGTAGGCTCTTCCTTCTTTTCTTCCGTTGTCTTGAATGCAACAGGTTGCACCTCGGGTGTGGAGGTGGTGCCTTGCTCCATGTTGACAATGTGTTTGGAGCCTTTGACCATAAGTTGAAAGCTCACAAACTTGCCAATCACCTCCTCAGGAGACATTAGCTTATACCTAGGATTCTCACTAATTAATTGCACTTGAGTAAGATTACGAAAAACAAGAGATCTTAGAATAACCTTAACCATTTCATGGTCATCTCACTTGGTGCTCCCGAGGTTGTGGACTTGGTTCACCATTGTCTTGAGCCGGTTGTACATGGCTTGTGGCTCTTCTCCTTTGTTAAGGATGATCCGACTGAGTTCTCCCTCGATCGTTTTGCGCTTGGTGATCTTGGTCACTTCGTCCCCTTCATGCGCCGTCTTGAGGATGTCCCAAATTTTTTTGGCACTTCTCAACCCTTGCACCTTGTTGTACTCCTCTCTACACAAGGAAGCGAGGATTATGGAGATGGCTTGGGAGTTGAAGTGCCTCACTTGGGCGGCTTCATCGGAGTCGTAGTCCTCATCGCCCTCTTGAGGTGCCTGTGCTCCAAATTCAACAATATACCAAATACTTTCGTGGAGTGAGGTTAGATAGTGCCTCATTTTATCACTCCACATACAATAATCTTCGCCATCAAAGTATGGTGGTTTTCCTATGGGAATGGAAAGTAAAGGAGCACTTTGGGTGCTATGAGTTGAAGAGAGTTCGTCTTGCTATGAGTTCGTCTTGCTATGAGTTGCTCAATCAATGCAGATAACTTTGGGTG
The DNA here is from genome assembly GCA_029449295.1 of Zea luxurians. NCBI lineage: Eukaryota > Viridiplantae > Streptophyta > Magnoliopsida > Poales > Poaceae > Zea > Zea luxurians. The sequence continues at coordinate 122,916,104 of JAOPSE010000009.1, forward strand.
CAAACTCAAAGGATTGTGAGCAAGAGAACTTTTAGAGAGAGGGGAGAAGGAGAATCAAATCAAAAATTAATGATCAACACAAATGAACACAACAATTTGTTTCCTGAGGTTCGGTTCCGATGAACCTACTCTCCGTTGAGGAGGCCACGATGGCTGGGTCTTTTTCAACCCTTTCGCTCTCTCAATCGATCACCTAGACCGATTGAGTGCTTCTTCTTAATCTCAAGGGTCACAAAGACCCCTCAAGGATCACCACACACTTAGGTGTCTCTTGCTAGCTTTACAAGTCACTTAGAGAGTTTAGAAGGAGATAAAGAAAGCATGATTGAAAAGGCCAAGCAACAAGAGCAACAAATGAAACACGAATCACACTCTCTTAAATCACAAATCACTTGTCTTAATTGTGGCGCTTGAGGAGATTGGAAGCTTTGAATATGTCTTGGAATGAATTCCTTGCTCTTTTATTGAATGTGGATGTATTGAATAATTGGGTGTGCTGAATGGAGGTGGTTGGGGTGTATTTATAGCCCCCACCATAATTATAGTCGTTGGACTGAAAGCATCAACTTTTTGTCGATGGGCACACCAGACACGTCACTGTTCATTGTCCGGTGCCTGCCATGTCAGTTGACCGTTGGGGTTTTGTAGCAGTCGACCATTGGATCCTCCTGGCCCTGTGTCGCACCGGACAATCCGGTGCAACTTGACGTCGCTGAGTTTCTCTGACTGTTTCTGACCTTCTGACCGTTGGCAGTCGCGGTGGTAGTCAACCGTTGGCGAAGATGACCGTTGGCCATGGGCTCACCGGACAGTCCAGTGAATTTTAGCAGCGGAGTGCTGAGTTTTCTCGAGAGCGGCCTGTTCGTCGGGCACGCCAGCCTAGGCACCGGACACTGTCCTGTGCACACCGGACAGTCGGGTGCACCGCAGGATGGTGCAAGTCTGACTCGCACCATATTTATAGAAATGGCCAAGGGTCCATTTTCCTTACAGATGTATATGAACTTTATGCAAATGAGAAAAGATCAACTAGGCAAACTAGTTAGTCCATAAGTTTTGTGATGGTGGTCAAACACCAAAATCGATTATCGAAGATGGTTGAGGCCATTTCCCTTTCAATATGACATATCATCAGAGTAGGACTTGAACGGTCCAATATACACAGCAGAACCAATAACAGCTAAATTGCCGCATGCATGGTTGGGAAGTAGAAGTAACTCTTACATGATCTTGATGATGGACCCCTTCTTTAAAAACAACAAATAGGTAATGGTGAGTGCTTACATGCTTAGAAGCTTACCTTCACCCATAGAGCGGGGATTCTGGAATACATGCATTGAGTCAGTGGAGCTCGGGGCATTTTGTAGAAAAAAGCTATTTTGATACAGAGCTGTTATGCAAAACATGTTAGCTTTTCCAAAGCACATTCTCCCCCAAAGGACCAAATAGTTTTTCATTTACAAACAGGAACGTATCCTATGCACATGACCCATCTGCGAACATACACACATATGAAATCTAGACCCTTCATCCAACAATCAATGATTAAATGTGTGAGGTTTTTTTTTGCAAATATGTACCTAGAGAAGCATTAAAGGTTTTTTCTCATAAAATATTTCAACCATTGATTGCTAGATGAAGGGTCCAGATTTAATATGTGCATATGTACACTATATGGATCATGTGCATTTGATATGTTTCATTTTCAAACAAAATCCCCTAGACTAAACCATCCACGATCCTCGACAATTTTCCACTGGTTTTTATTTTCAAAACCAAAAGCAACTAGTGGACTTCTGAAAGTCACATAGAGGGGGTGAATAGGAGAAACCTAAAATTTTAATTTAAACAACAAAACTTGAACTGAGAATTATAACTTTAAACGCTAGAATAAGTGGGGTTAGTCCGAAATTAATCCAAGTTCAATAGTTGCGAGATGTTGCTAACAAATATATGTGCGAAACAGAATTTAGCAATAAGCCAATAATGTAATATGAATATGCAAGTATAAACTTGGAGAGGAAATAGGCAAGGCAAATCATAAAAAAGGAACATAAAGAGACATGATGATTTGTTTAACGGAGTTTGGTTTCACTAAGAAACCTACGTCTCTGTTGAGTAGTCCACTAAGGATCGACTCACTCTCAACACTTTCCTCACTCAAGTTATCACCAACATCAAACTTGAGTTCCCTTTATCTTAGATGAATGGTGAGACAGAGTCTCTCTAAGGATCTCTACAACTTGGATGTTGTTGCTCGTTTTACAAACACACTCCACAATGCTGTTCTACACAAGTGCTCACTTGCAAATCACTCAAAGTATGGCTATCTCTACACACACTACTTGATTTTGGGACACATGGATCACTTTGTTGCTTGGAGGTGTTGATGTAGTTTCTATGCTTTGTATCTAAGCTCTTGGATTACATACCGACTTATTGGGGTCATATTTATAAGCCCTAAATGGCATATAGTCATTTGAGATCCACTACAAAAACTGGTCGCACCGGACCTCTCACTATAACACTGTACCATCAGTGACCATTGGTTAAAGTTATCAGCTATCAGTGTGCAACGAACCAGTCTGATGGCGCATTAGAACTGCCATGTCAGTGTCACATCAACTAACCGTTAGATCTTCCGCTTTTGACTGTTGGTTGTACTGTGCGTTCGATGCACACCAGACCTGGTCCAGTGCACCAACTATCAAGGTGCAGAAAACAGCCTCAATGCATGTTTGGTCTAGTGTGCCAATCTTTCAATGTCCCAAAAATATCCTCTATACATGCCCGGTTCGGTGACTAGTCTAGTGTTACTGGACCTATTACTGTAGGTCTGGTGCACCGTGCAGTAGTCCATGTTTTTCTATCTTTGACTCATCTTACTTGGCATCATTTGGCTAGTGTCTTGGATACTTCTATGACTTAGATAAATGTATCTTGAGTCCGTCCAACCACTCTAAGTCATCGGTCTTGGTTCTTTTCATCTTCTAAACCTTTTTGCTCCCTCACACTCAGACTTGGCTTTAATTGACCCCTAAAACTCCAAATCTTAAATCCGATCTTTCCATTTGTTCCAATGGGTACCAAAATGTTACTAGGGCCTGTTACAACTTAGCTAAATGTTGAAATGGTCCAAAGTTCATTTCCTACTCAATATGCCCTTTTTTCTCTAAGTCTAAGCTATATCTCTTCATTTCATCTTCTAAATTCAATCTGTTGATTCTACAATCAAACACTTAGCAAACTAGTTAGTCCAATAAGTTGTGATGGTCATCAAACACAAAAACCATTATAGAAATGCCTTACTGTCCATTTCCCTTTCGGTCTCCCCTTTTGGGGGATTAATGCCAACGCAACCAAATCAAATGAAATCTTACAATTTTGTAAATGGTTTGCTGAGTATGTATGCTCCTAAGTAGGATTTAGAATATACTAATTGAAATTTCTACAATACTATATAAATATTTGGGACCATATTGCATCCACTTTGTCTTTTTCCTTTGTTTTCCAAAGATAATTTTCTCCCCCTTTGGAAATTTTTCTCAAAACCATATTTTTTTGAAAGAAAAATTATCCCCTTTGTGAAAAAGGTCTTTTGCTTTTGGCATATAATCTCAAAAGGATATTTCTCCCCCTTTGTAAAAGGAATACAAATTTGTAGATACCAATTGAAAATGTTTTCTTAAAAACTCCATTTGGGCCAACTTTTCTTTCTTGAAATAAGTTACTTTTGAAGGGGGTTTTCGCCAACACAATAAAACTTAGTGGTTTGCTGTCTTTTTGCTTTGGCTGGATTTTTTCTCCCCTTTGGAATCAAACACCAAAAGGGGAACAATATGTGGCCCTTAGAGATTTGAAGAATTTCCGTATCAAGAATGTATAAGAGAACAAATTTTGATACCAATCATGTGCAATTGGAAGCACTTAGATTTCTCCAGATATTCCATTTCACTTTCAATATGAAACTACACACATGATAGACTTGAAAATGATGTTAGTACCAAAGTTTCAACCCATAGAGTATCCCCCTAAATTTGTGCATACAAGTGGTGAATACTTGCAAACTATATGCACTTAGAGAACTTTTGAGGTCCTGAGGATGAATATCTACAGATTGAAAACTGGCATAGCTATAATATAGTAGTTGAATGTTGTACAAATTGAAATACATTATCAAAAAGACATAAATAGATATGGCACACAACATTTCAATCCATGTTATAAGAATCAATAATATTTAGATCATTCTTAAGCTCACAAAATCTTCTCTCATATAGGGCTTGGTGAAGATATCATCTAATTGTTGGTTTGAGTTCACATGATCTATTATGATATTGCCCTTTTGTGAATGATCTCTCAAGAAATGACACCAAATGTCCATGTGCTTTGTGTGACCATGATCAATAGGGTTAGTAACCATTGTAATTGCTCTCTCATTGTTACATAGGAGAGTAACTTTGTTCAAATTATAGCCAAAGTCTTTTAAGGTTTGGCTCATCCAAAGTAATTGTGCACAACAATGTCCTATAGCAATATACTCGACCTCAATGGTCGATAGGGTAACAAAATTTTGTTTCTTTGAATACTAAGACACTAGAGATCTTCCCCATGATTGGCAAGACCATGAGGTGCTATTCCTATCGACCTTACATCCGACGTAGTTTGCATCAGAATATCCAAAACCCTAGGTTAGGTGTATGAACATAATATTTCACAATTCTCTTAGTAGACCTAAGATGACATTCCTAGGGGTGACATGAAATCTTACACATACATAAACTAAGAATAATAACCGGTCTAGAGGCACAAAATACAGTAAAGAACCTATCATAGATTGACATACCTTTTGATCTATAGACTTACCTCCTATGTAAAGGTCGAGGTGTCCATTTGTCCCCATAGATGTCTTGATGGGCTTTGCATCCTTCATGCTTGTTGGGGGTCTTCTCCGCCGAAGTTCATCAAGGCAAAGACACCATCGACAAAGTGATCCTGAAGATTTTCCTTTTCACTGCCAATGGTCCTCAAGATGAAGATCTCGTCTGCAAGCAACGACGACGAGTGCCAAAGCTGTCGCCAGCTTCGGCTTAGACCAAACCAAGGAGGAAAAGACTAGCTAGTCCCTAGTGATTTACGTTACGATTATGAACCAAAGTTAAGGTTAAAAAATGTACTTTTATCTGAGCTACATCCCATGCCTATAAATAGGTGAATAGTATCCCCTTACTGTTCACGTGGGATTGTAATCACTCTTGCGTCATTACCTTCGAACAAGCCAAAGGTACCAATGTAATATAAATTCTGTTAATGTTCATGTGTACATTATGAAAAAAAGTGAATGAGCCCATAAATTACATTCACTATCTTTATGTATTCATTCACGCATTAAATGATGAAGGTGTGTCCTTCATGACCTTCGTTTGAAGATCATTATATCCGAAAGGAGATAATGTTTCGGAGGACGAAGGTCCTTAATTCTTAACAATTGTGTTGCCTTGTTCTTGACCCACAGTATTCGAGGACAAGTTACCAACAATGCTAAACTTCTTAAGTATATCTTGAATGTACTTTGTTTAGCTGATAAAGATGCCTTCCTTAAATTGCTTAATTTTAAATCCTACGAAAACTTCAACTTCTCCATATGGACATTTTGAATTTCTTGACCATGATCTTGCTAACCTCTTCACAAGAGACATTGTTAATAGATCCAAAATAATGTCATCAACATAAATCTAGGATATAAATAAATCATCGTCTACCCTCTTTATGAAAAGAGTAGGATTAGCTTTCCTAACTTTAAATTGATTTTCGATAAGGAAATCTCTAAGGCATTCATACCGTGCTCTAGGTTCTTGCTTAATTCCATAGAGTTCCTTATTGAGTTTATACACATGGTTAGGATACTTATTGTCTTCGAAGACGAGAGGTTAGTCAACATAGACCTCTTTCTTAATTGGCCCATTGAGGAGTCCGCTCTTGATGTCCATTTGGTACAACTTAAAATCATGGTAAGTAGCATAGGCTAATAATATGTGAATTGACTTAAGCCTAGCTATAGGTACAAAGATTTTACCAAAATCCAAACCTTCAACTTGTGAGTAACCTTTGGCCTGAAGTCATGCCTTGTTCCTTGTCACCACACCATGTTCATCTTGTTTGTTGCAGAAGACCTACTTGGTCCCGACAACATTTTGAGTTGGATGTTTGACCAAGTTCCAAACTTCATTCTTTTGAAGTTAGCTTTTCTTGCATGGCCACCACCCAGTCTGAATCATTTAATGCATCTTTAGCCCTGATAGGGTCAAGGGAAGACACAAAAGAGTAATTATCACAAAAATTAGCAATTCTAGGTCAAATTGTTACCCCTTTTGGATGTCACCAAAAATCATATCAATGGGGTGGTCTCGTTGATTTCTTTGGTGGACTCTTGGGTGTGGCACTTGAGGTCTTGATTCTTCAGGATCTGCCTTTTCTTGATTTTCTTCATCTTACCTTGATGTGTGCCATGTTATTAATTATCTTGATTACCATCTTGAGTTGGGGTGATGATCTTGTGGAGGACGGTAGATCTTGTTCTTGAGTTGGCTCTTATGGTAACACATCTCCAATGGACATGTTCTTTAATGCGACTAAAAGTCGCCTAGAGGGGGTTAAATAGGCAAAACCTAAAATTGACAACTTAAACACAAAACTTTATCCCAAATTAGTGTTAGAACAAGATATGAGTTAGTTGGAATAAGTTCTCAACTTGCGATTGTTGCTTGGATGAATATGCAGAATTAGCTTGAACAACAATGTAGGATTTAAATGGTGATCAACGCAAGAGAACTTAGGGAGGAATTGAGAAAAAACAAATTGCAAATGAAAGCACACAAGAACAGGACAATTTGTTTATGGAAGTTTGGTTTCCCAACGAAACCTACATCTCCATTGAGAAGTCCCAAAGTATTGGGTTTCTTTCAACCCTTTCCTCACTCAAGTGATCACAAATATCAAACTTGAGTCCTCTTTCGCTTTTATCAATGGAGAGACATATGTCTTCGCAAGGAACTTCACACTTTCATGGCTCTTGCTAGCTTTACAATCACACAGATGCTCAACAGCAAGGCTCTTGAACACAACACACTCTACTCTTACAGCTTACAACACATGTGCTCTAGAAAATCACTCAAGAGGATATATCTATGTTCTTTTCTCAATTTGGGCACTTGGATGACTAGGAATGGCTTGTAGGTGTTGCTCTATGTGTATGACTTGTTTTCTTAGCTCTTGGATATCTAACACACTGGTTGGGGTCATATATAGGCCCTAAACCCCATATAGCCGTTGGAAATCCACTTCTAAATATGTTCTACAAACGTGTGCACTAGACCTCAAATAGTACTAGTCTAGTACACATTGGACCTCTGTCATCCCAGTCTTGTGAGGAGCCATTGTGGAAAAGTTGTCAGTCTATTAGTACTCATCAGACCGTTAGGTGATCTATAAGACTACGCCACATTGGTGCTACATCACCCGACCATTGGTCTGTCACATCCAATTGTTGGGTATATTGTTGGTCTGGTGCACACCGAACTCTAGTCTGGTGTACCATTTGCTTCTTGTCTAAAAATGAGCTCCATGGAATTCTGGTCCTGTGGACCACTTGACCCAGTCCGGCGTGTTGAAGCCTTCTGCATCCAAAACAAGCTCTATGGAACTTCAGTCATGTGCACATCAGACTTCAGTCCAGTGCGCCAGCTGCCTGAGTGCTGTAACACCTTCTTTGGGACTTTGGTTTGAAGCACCACTAGACCTAGTTCAGTGCACCTAGAACAACTAGACTAAGTCCTTTTGGGCATTCTTCTTCTGTCTTCATTTCACTATACACTTGAGCACTTCTATGACTTAGACAAACATATCCTTAGTCCATACAACCATTCTAAGTCATATGACTTCATCATTTTGATTTACCAATTCAATTGCTTAGTTTTCCTAGAATTGACCCCTAAAACCTCATTTCCAATTCTGAGTTTCAATCTTCCAATTGGCTCCAAAATGTTCCTAGGGTCACTTAGAACTTGTCCAAACACTCAAACCACTTAGAGATTAATTCTTCCAAATTATGTCCTTTTTAGTGTTGAGCTATTCTCACTTGAATCTTCCATATTCATTCTTATGAACTTGTGACCATACACTTAGGAAACTAGTTAGTTCATAATGTTGTGATGGTCATCAAACACAAAAATCAATATATAAATGGCTTAGAGCCCATTTCCCTTTCAATCTCCCCTGTTTTGGTGATTGATGCCAACACAACCAAAACAAATATGAAACTTCTAACTTGTAAAATATTTGATAAAGAAAACATGTTCATAAGATACTAATTGAAGTTCAAAACTAAGCCAAATGTAGGTTTGTTATGAATTTAACATTTTGGACCACACTTGCATTTTGATTTTGCAAACTTAAATATTTTCTCTCCTTTGAAAATCATTTTGCAAATCAAAAAGTTTTCTTCAAAGTTTTGTTTTGAAAGTTTATTTCCCTTTGTAAAGGAATCTATGGCTCTTTGCATGTATTCTGAAATTGCTTTAGCCAAACATTTTAAATTCTCCCCCTTTACCAAATTCTTTTGCTTTGCCCAAAATTTCCCTTTCTTTGCAAAGTATCATAAAGAATCTCCTTCTATCTTTCAAGAGGGTTTTCATAAGATTTTTAAATTTTAAAACTTAGTGGTTTGCAGTCCTTTTGCTTTGGCCGAACAATTCTCCCCCTTGACATCGAACGCCAAAAAATGGAGGACAATAAGTGGCCCTTTTTGAATAAGATAGTTTTAAGAAAACATGAATTAGAGCAAAAAGTCTTTAATACACATAAAATTTTGCAGTGGAAGCACTTTTGTTTGCCCGAGGTGCCCATTTCCTTTTGAATTTGAGACCACACATGGTAGACTTGAATATGATGTTAGCCTCAAGAATTCAAATTATAGAACATCCTTCCCCTAAATAAGTGCATACAAGTGATGGATACTTGTTTAGCATATTCACTTGGCTTTTGAGGCCTAGAGAAAATTTTCTACAATGAACCTTGGTACAAGTATGATACATAAATTTGAAATGATACCAATTGAATGTACTACTTTTGATCAAATGCATATTTAAGAAACATGATATGCAACATTTCAATCCACATTTCGAGAATAAAAAATATTTAGCTCATTTCTAAGTTCACAAAATATCTTTTCATCAAGGGGCTTTGCGAAGGTATCGGCCAATTGTTTGTTTTAACTTGTCTGGTCTATTACGATATCTCCCTTTTCCGTGTGTTCCCTTAAAAAGTGGTACCAGATTTCTATGTGCTTTGTGCGACCGTGATCAATAGGGTTATCAGCCATTTTAATTGTGTTCTCATTGTCACATAAGAGAGAAACTTTACTCAGATTGTAGCCAAAGTCCTTCAAGGTTTGCCACATACTAAGTAATTGCGCATAACAATGCCCTACAACAATATACTCGACTTCGATGGTGGATAGAGCAACAAAGTTTTGTTTCTTTATAGACTATGAAACCAAGGATCTTCCCAAAAATTAGCAAGCCCCAAAAGTGCTCTTACTATCTGCCTTACATTCGACATAATCCACATCAGAATATCCAATGAGATCAAATTTCAAACCTTTCGGATACCAAAGCCCTAGGTTAGGTGTATTAACTAAATATCTCATGATTCTATTAACGACCCTAAGATTACATTCCTTTGGATCGGCTTGAAATCTTGCACACATACATTAAGCATTATATCTGGTCTAAATGCACAAAAATAGAGTAAAGAACATGTTATAGACCGATATACCTTTTGATATACGGAATTACCTCCCATGTCAAGGTCAAGGTGCCCATTTGTACCATAGATGTCTTGATGGGTTTAAAGTCCTTCATACCAAACTTCTTGAGTATATCTTGAATGTACTTTGTTTGACTAATGAAGGTACCATCTTTGAGTTGTTTGATTTGAAATTCTAGGAAGAACTTCAATTCCCCCATCATTGACATTTCAAATTTCTTGACCATTATCCTACAAAAATCTTCATAAGAGGAGCAATTAGTAGAACCAAAATAATGTCATTAACATAAATTTGGCATATGAACAAATCATTATCCACTCTCTTGGTGAAAAGAGTAGGATTGTCTTTTCCAATGTTAAATGAATTCCCAATAAAAATTTTCTAAGGCATTCATACCATGCTCTAGGTGCTTGCTTAAGCCCGTAGAGTGCCTTATTGAGTTTATAGACATGGTTAGGATACTTATCGTCTTCAAAGCCAGGTGGTTGCTCAACATATACCTATTTCTTGATTGTCCCATTTAGGATGCTCTTCCTGTCCATTTGATAAAACCTGAATCATGGTAAGTAACACAAGCCAATAATATACAAATTGACTCAAGCCTAGCTACGGGTGAAAAGGTTTCATCGAAATCCAAATATTTGACTTGTGAATACCCTTTGGCCAAAAGTCCTACCTTTTTCCTTGTCACCACACCATGTTCATCTTGCTTGTTGTGGAAGACTCACTTGGTTCCTAAAATTTTTTATTAGGACTTGTAACTAAATCTCAAACCTCATTCCTCTTTAAATCAGGGAGATCTTGTATCGCCACCACCCAATCTAGATCCTTCAATGTGTCCTCAGCCTTAGCAGGCTCAAGAGAAGACACAAAAGAGTAATTTTCACAAAAATAGCAATTATAGAATGAGTGGTTACCCCCTTTTGAATATCTCCAAGAATCATGTCGATAGCGTGACCTCGTTGAATGCTTTGGTGAACTCTTGGGTGTGGCACTTGAGGTCTTGTTGGTTGAATTGCTTCTTGATCCTCCTTGTCTTGATCATCTTCATCTCTCCGTTGATGTGTGTCAACTTCTAGATTTTCTTGATCTTCTTGAGTTGGAGGTGATGCTTGAATGGAAGATGATTGATCTTGTATTTTTCTCTTGTGGATACACATCGCCAATGGACATGTTCATCAGTGTAGCGCATGGAACCTCTTCATCATCTAATTCATCAAGATCAACATGCTCTACTTGAGAGCTATTTAAACAAACGCAACATCACAAGATACTTCAATATATCTAGTGGATTTGTTGAAGACTCTATATGCCTTTGTGTTTGAGTCATAACCAAGTAAAAACCCTTTTACGACTTTAAGTGCAAAACTTGAAATTCTACCTCTTTTTACTAGAATAAAACATTTGTCCCCAAACACTCTAAAATAAGAAACACTGGGTTTTCTACCGGTAAGGAGTATGCATGCAGTTTTCTTGAGAAGTCGGTGACAATAAAGCTAATTTATGACATTGCAAGTGGTGTTAACTGCTTCCACTCAAAATTGATTCAAAGTCTTGTATTCTTCAAGCATGGTTCTTATCATATCAATAAGAGTTTGGTTCTTCCTTTCCACCATTCCATTTTGTTATGGTGAATAGGGAGCCAAAAACTCATGCATGATCCCTTCTTCAAGAAACTTTTCAACTTGTACATTTTTGAAATCCGTTCCATTATCACTTCGTATCTTCTTAATTCTCAAATTGAAATCATTTTGAGCACTTTTAAGAATTTCATAAAATTTGCTTGGGTTTTGGATTTTTTCTGCAAAAAGAATATCCAAGTGCAGCGTGTGTAATCATCAACAATTACAAGACCATACTTACTCCCACTGATGATTATGTAAGCAACCGAGCCAAATAGATCCATGTTTAGAAGCTCCAATGGTCTTCATATCGTCATGATGTTCTTGGCGTGGTGGCTTGTTCCAACTTGTTTCCCTGCTTGGCAAGCACTACAAGGCCTATATTTCTCAAAAGAGACATTGATTAGTCATAAAATGTGTTCACGTTTTAGAAGTTTATGAAGATTGTTCATCCAACATGGGTTAGTTGGTGGTGCCATAACCATCCCATCTTGGTTTTAGCAATAAAGCATGCATCGAGTTTGGTTCTATCTTTTGAAAAATCTACTAGATAAAGATTCTTAAATGCAACCGAATCATCACTCCTAGAAATTGTGACACCTTTGTTAGCAAATAACAATTGTACTCGCATAATTGATAAGTCAATAATAAGTTGTAATCTAATTAATCAACTAAGAGAACATTATATATGGAATGATTGGTAGAAATTACAATCTTACCCAATCTCTTTACTTTGCCTTGGCTCCCATCGCCAAATGTGATAGCATCATGCACGTCACTATTTTTATCATATGATGAGATCATTCTCTTTTCCCCATGTCTTGTGATTTGTGCATCCGCTCTCAATGACCACACTTGAGCTTCTAGATGCATAAACCTATAAAACAAGTTTAGGCCTTTGTTTTAGGTATCAAAATTGGTTTTAGTCCTCTCACATTAGTCACAAGTGCCTTTGGCACCCAAATACAAGCCTTGGTGTTCGTGTGTCGGGGCCTAACAAATTTGGAAACTATCTTGCCATACTTGTGAGTAAGAACATAAGATGCATAAAAAGTATGATAAGAAATGTATGGTCCATTTTATGCATTGTGATGAGATTTAACATTAGGCATATGAGCATGTGAAACATTATGTCTAGCATGAGAGGTGTTATGCCTAACATGTGAAGTTCTAGCATGTGAAACATGAGGATGAATAAAATTATCATTATGAACAATATGAGCATTGCCCTTCCCCTTCAAAAACTTTGGGAATTCATGCCCATTAATTTTATCTTTGGTGTTTTCTTTGCCTCTCTTTTGAAAGCCAACACCATCCTTACTCCTTGGCTTTCTCCCAATCAAATAATCATTTCTAGCATAATTCGAATTTTTATCTTCAAGCTCTTCCTTGTCAATTTGGGCTTGGTTTTCTAATTTAGTGACTTGCTCATTTAAGCTCTTAATCATTGCAATATTTGCAATACAAGCATCAACATCAACACCTTTACATCTATTGCAAATAAAAATTTGCTCAGTAGTAGATGTAGGTGCATGGGAACCATGAATGTACTTAATCTCCTTTTTAAGGACACTAATTTCATCCTTGAGACAAGCAACATTTTCATGGTTCTCATTTAGCTTATTGGTCAAAATTTTAATTTTCTCCGTCTCATGTGTTAATGTATTTTCAAGTTTTAGATTTTTCTCCTCATTAGTGAGCAAATCTTCTTGTTTCTCTAGGAGATCATCTTTTTAATGAATGGCTAAAATAAGCTTTCTAAATTTAGCAATACCATTTTTATTCAAGCCTTTCAACATTTTGGCCATATCTTCCTCATCATCACTAGAACTAGATGAATCAGTTGTTGGGGGCCTCTCTCTCTGCCGAAGATCCTCAGGACGAAGAAATCGTCTACAACCAAAAGGACTGAGCGCCGAAGCTGGAATAGACATGTGTAAAGTGCTGAAGGACTATAACTTCGGACCAAGATGGTTACGAAGATCAGATGTGATATTGAGCCGAGGAGGAAAAGACTCGTTAGTCCTTGTTGGTTGTATTAGGATAATGTGTATGTATCGAGGTTATAAATGTACTTTTGCTTGGGCTGCTTCCCATGCCTATAAATAGATGAACAGTGCCCTCGTAATGTTCAAACTGGATTAAAATTGCATTCATGCTTTTGCCTTCGAGCAAATCGAAGGTACTAATGTAATGTGCATTATGTATCAGTTTATTAATATATGAGATGGATTCTAGTACTGTTTAACATTTAATATGAAATGGATAAATGACACGATGTTACATCCGTAACTGTGCTTTTTATTTTTGTGAATGAAGAAGACTTATTCTTCATGACCTTCGTCCGAAACACATTATATCCGAAAGGAGATAATGCTTCGAAAGACGAAGGTCCCTAACATTTAACAATCATGTTGCCTTATTTTATGGTTCACAGCAATAAAAAACAAGTGACCAAAATTGGCGCCCACCTCCGGTCAACTTGTTGGTCACTTGTTCTCAAATGTTGTGAATCAAGAACAAGACAACACAATTGTTAAATATTAAGGACTGTTGGTTACTAGTTCTCAAACGTTGTGAATCAAGAACTAGGCAATACAAATTGTTAAGGATTAAGGACCTTCATCCTCTGAGGCATTATCTCCTTTTGGATATAACGATCTTCAGACAAAGGTCATGAAGGACATGCCTTCATGATTTATGAGAATAAGAATCCATAGAGATGATATATGTAATTCATTCATTCATACGCATATGTACTTCATAATCTACATATGAACATTAAAAAAATTTATATTACATTGATACCTTCGGCTTGTTCGAAGGTGTCGACGCGACAGCAATTACAACCCAGTGTGAATTGTACAAGGGTACTGTTCACCTATTTATAGGCACGAGACACAGCCCGGGTGAAAATACATTTATGACCTTAATTTGTATACATAATCGTAACATAAATCATCAGGGATTAACTGTTATTTTCCTCTTCAGTTCAGCACCATGCTTGACCTTCGTCATCACCTTAAGCCGAAGCTGTCGTCCTTCCATAGAAGCTTCGTTAATCGTCATTATATCTCTCAGATAGTATCTTCGTCTTGAGGACCTTTAGTAGAGAGGATCCTCAACATCACTTTGCCAATGATACCTTTGTCTTGAGGACCTTCGGTGGAGAAGAAGACCCCCAACAGTAGCCCCTTCGCGGTGCTAGATCGTTTTTTCATAACGAGCTTGATCCGTGAAAAGTATGAATGCTTCGGAATGCCGAAGATCTGAAAATCACCTTCCCTGAGCTTGTTATTGGAAAACGAATATAAAATTCACAGCGCTTACCAGTCCACCGATCAGCTAGTACGCGCGTCCTGGCGATTCGCCTTCTTCTCCTACAGGGCTATATAAGCAGACGAGTACGTGAGAAGTAACCACAACATTCATTGCTATTGTACCGTTACACTACTGAATTTTTTTACTGAAGCCGAAGCTTGCTGCTTTACGCTTCAGACAATCGTTGCTATTGTAACTTCGTCTGTTAGAGACTGAACACTGAAATGGCCAGAGTAAGATCTACTGCTAGGGTGTCCCACGAGGGAGATGAGACTGGGACTACTGAGACAGCTCCCATTTTGGAGGTGATGAAGCATTCTGGGTTGGTTGTGCATGTAACACCCTGAATTTGGGGGTAGAATTTTTTCTTCTTTTCTCTCACCATATTCAGGCGTTACTCTTTCCTTTTTCCCTTTTCTTCTCGCTAAGCCTTCATCTTTTCCAAAGTCGCAGCGGGTTTTGGCTTTAGACCTCGTGTAAAGCAAAACCTTAAAATACTTTATTTTGTGTGATGCACCATGCCGAACCATGCATACTTTTTGATTGATTAAAAATGTGAATGCTTTCATCTAGAGGAAATTAGAAATCAGAAAAAGGAAAAGCCTTTTCTTTTTTTCTTTTCTCTTTCCCCCCCTTTCGGCCGGCCCAGCTGGCGGCCCAGCTGCGCGCCCCCTCTCCCCCCCTTTGGGCCCAGTCGGCCCAGCCGTCCCCCCCTCTCTTTTTTTTCTTTTTCCAAAAATCCCCTCCCTCTCTCTCTCTCCCTCACCCTCACCCTAACCCTAGCGCCGCCGCCGCCTCTCCCCTGCCCTAGCGCCACCACCTCTCCCCTCCCCGGCGCCGCCGCCGCGCCGTCCCCCTCCGGTGAGGCTCCCCCCCTCCTCCTCCCTCCTCTCCTCCCTCTCCCTCCTCCCTCTCCTCCCTCCGGCGCCCTCCCCTCACCCGCGCCGCCCGGCTCGGCCCTCGGCTCGGCCGCTCCGGCGAGCTCGGCCCGGCCCTGGCCGCCCCGGCCTCGCCCGCGCCCGGCTGGCTCATGCGCCCAGCCACCCCGGCCGCTCGCGCCCCCGACCCCGCCCGACTCGGCCCCCGGCTCGGCCGCTACGGCGAGTTCGGCCCGGCCCCGGCCGCCCCGGCCTCGCCCGCCCCCACGCCCGACCGCCCGCGCGAGCCCCGCCCCGCCCCGCGCCGCCCCTCTCCCGCGCCCGGCTCGGCCGCTCGCGCCCGGCCTCGGCCGCCCCCGGCCCCGGCTCGGCTGCCTCGGCTCGGCCGCCCGCGCCCCGGCCCCGGCCCAACCCCACCTGCTCGGCTCGGCCGCCCGCCTCCCGGCGAGCTCGCCCCCCCGGTTCAACCGCCCCGACCCCGGCTCGGCTGCCCCGTGCCCCGGCTTGGTTGCTCCCATCGCGCCCCGGCCCGGTCGCCCCGCCCCCGCGCCCGGCCTCGCCCGACCGTGTCCTCACTCGCCCGTGCTCGCTTGCCCTGGCATGTTTGCCCGCTCACCCCGCCGTGCCTTGCTCGCGTCGTGTCGGCCCTCGGCGTGGCCTCGAGCTCGGCCCAGCGTGCCTTCGGCGCGCGGCCTCGAGCTCGGCCAGCGCACGGCCCCGACGCGTGCGCGACTCGTTCGCGGCACGTTAAGTGTGGTTTTGCGCGTGCGCGTGCTCGCGCAGTGTTTTGGCGTAGCTCGTCGTGCTCGCGACGCGACGCATAGCGCCCTGTTGCGCTCGCGACACGATCATCTACCCCCCTAGCCCCGTCTACCCCCCCCTGTATCCTATATGCGCTAATCACGTTGTTTATATTAATAAGATAGAAGTCTCAATTTGGAAATTGGTTACGTTAGTTAATTTGTATAGCCAATCGTCTATCTTATTCAATGTTAATCTACTAAAAGTGGTCACGTTTACATTAGTGCATGTAGCTAATTCTTTTGTTAGAACCAATTGGAACTAGAACACGTGACGTCTAGTTATTCACCAACCCGTAGTGCGTCTCGGGCATAAGCTTTAACTCTCGCGAGACCTTTTCTCATTTCTTTCTAACCATGGTAAACTCATTATTGTATGTGGTATTCTATGCATGTTTAATCTACTTGTTCTCTTGTATGGTGTATTGTTGGTTTCCTAATTTCAATGGATGGATGTATGTATGCTTGCAATCGCTTAGAGAACGATCCGGTTGGAGAGCCCGAAGAACTCGCAGGAGAAGCCCCTGAGCAGCAGTCGGTTGGTGGAGGCAAGTGTCCTTTGACCTATCTCTGTCCTATTCATTCTTTAATTCACCTCCCGCATTACACATTTATATTTAAGGATTGACTAGCTTTGTTATCCATGTCCTTGTTTACCTATTTGGGTCGGATTATTATTATTTAGCTCTACGCTATTGCTCAAACTCTAATCAATGAACATGATGAGATTATGTATGATACGCTGTTTTCCCTTCTCTTATTATGATGTTGTACTTGTGGTCTTCAAGGGGGCTCGAGCGGTTTCTCGAGTGCCTCTCCGTAAGGACCTGTTCTATGGATGACCGCCCGGGAAAACAGTGCAACCATGAGGGTGGAGTGGGACGCCCTTAGCTGAATAATTAGAGGAACCGGGGTGTAGTTCGCTTAGCCGTTGTGCCGTCAATGGGGCTCGGTGTATGCAGCTCGCTCTGCCAAGGTTGATTTGTCCCTTGGGGAGGAGTGCAGTACATTTAGGAAACCTAACGGGCGGCTACAGCCCCGGGGAATCTTTGTAAAGGCTACGTAGTGATGCCCTACTGGACCACCTAGGTAGTGGTCAATGGGGAGTAGCTCTCTCTGGGCAGAAAGGGGATCACGGCTTGTGGGTAAAGTGCACAACCTCTGCAGAGTGTTTGAAAACTGATATATCAGCCGTGCTCGCGGTTATGAGCGGCCAAGGGAGCTCCAATGATTAGTGGTACTTGATCAGAGACATTTTGGTTTATAGGTGGCTATGAGATTGATGGTTTTGGTTATGTCTATGGTGCTGGTAAGTGGTATTCTTTCCGTTTGGAAAGGGTACATCGGGCTAATAACTTGGGTTAATGTTAAAACCTGGCTTTCTACTAGTAAATAATAACCTGACCAATTAAAAGCAACTGCTTGACTTACCCCCCCACATAAAGCTAGTCCACTACAGCCAAACAGGATGCTTGCTGAGTATGTTGATGTGTACTCACTCTTGCTCTACACACCAAACCCCCCCCGGTTGTCAGCATTACAACCACTGCTCAGGAGAAGATGAAGCTGTGGAAGGAGACTTCCAGGAGTTCCAAGACTACGACGAGTTCTAGGTGTGGGTTAGCGGCAACCCCCATTCGGCTGCCTGTGAAGGCCGCGGTTATCTATGTTTCGTTTTCGCACTTTGATTTATTGTAAGGGCTATATGGACGTCTTAGACGCATGATGTAATCGACTATTATTTCCCTTTTAATACTATTTTGAGCACTGTGTGATGATGTCCATGTTATGTAACTGCTGTGTGCGTGAATAACTGATCCTGGCACGTACATGGTTCGCATTCGGTTTACCTTCTAAAACCGGGTGTGACATAAGTGGTATCAGAGCCGTGCTGACTGTAGGACCGCTAACCTAGAGTAGAATGGTCGTTCTAAGGATTATAGACCTTTGTCCCTACCTTGACTTTGGTACCCCTTCAAAAGTTGGTCATACTGACCAAACCTATGTTCTACTATATATTATACCTTGCTGAAAATTTTGTTTTATTCTAATCCTTCGTTTATTTATGGTTCATTATTTGCTGGTCATATTAATTCTGTTCTCACTCTTTTGCTTGCGGTGTCTTTTGTAGATGGCTCGACTTATACACACTGCACGAAAGTCCGTCATCCCCTTCTTACCCTCCCGCCTTGTTGAGCGTCCGCTTCGCCGTCCCGTGGCCGGACAGTCCAGCCACTTGGAGAGACTGCACCACTGCCTGCATGAGGAGCAGGAACATCGACGACAGGAGCAACAGGGCTCTTCCTTCTCTCTCTAGCAGGAGATAGAGTCTGTGAGGAGGTGCTCTCCTGTGCTTCCCCTGGAGGCGCCCCCTACACCACCACTGGGCGCCCCAGCCTCTGGAGTAGCTGCTGGAGGAGACCCAAACGACGGAGGTGGCGACGACAGCCCGAGCCACGATACCGACTTCCCTGCTGACCATGAGCCGGAAGGATGGGTTGCTCGTCCCATCACTCGCGACGCTGCTCGCGGGTGTCACTTCCACGACGCGCTCGACACCCTGCTACGTCAGGCACTTAACCGGCATACTTGGTCCATCGAGTATCGCTGTGTGGTCTACCAGCATAGTCGTGGGGTCTACCCGGACCGCTGGGAGGCGACCTGTTTGGTGCGCCGTCCGGAGAACAGTCTCCAGGGCGCGGAGGCCTGCTCAGAGCACTATTCCATCTCTGAGCGGGACTCAGCTGAGGCAGCCATGCAGGATGCTGCACGGCGTGCGCTTTCGCACTACTGCTCGGTTCTCGGTGGGGTAGCTGACGGTCTCGACCTGAAGTATTACCCCCGTCGTCCATCTGGCAGCACAGGAGGCGTGATTGTTTCACCTGCTGGTGAGGACAATCCTAGGTTGAGCAGCACAGTCAACCTAGCCGCCGTGCTAAACACGGAGCTGGACCATGCACTAGACGAGCTGAGTAGGGCTCGTGCTGAGATCGCCCTGCTGCGGGCTGAGCGCGCGGAACGTCGTCACTTGGATGATGGTTCCCCCGCTCCCGTTGGGACTCAGCACCCGTACCGCTCACCTCGGCGTGGATGCCAGTCTTATGGCAATCCCGACTGCAAGACCAAGATAAATCTAGAACCATAGATCGTTAGAGTTGGATCTTGTAATTAATACAAATATATACGTAGAAGCTACAGTCTTAGCGTTGGTCTCGCTTCTAGTTAGTCTTAGTTAGACAGGGTAGTTTGCTATATCCTGTGCATTTGTGTTTGTCATGATGAACTATGTTTGGTTTGGATCTTTGTAATGACTGTCACCAGAGTGTGGGTACCCCCTGCATTTTGGTTTACATATTATGTTAATGGAGTTAGTTATATAGTTGGGAAACCTTTTATTCCACTTTCCTCTTTATCTGAGAAGCTGTGTTGGTCTATGTTGGAGATCAGTGAAGATGCTCATCTGTTCAGTGCTGTTGGAGAATTCTATACTCTTTTCTTATGCTGCAAGATTTGCCAGATCAGTTCTGATGTGTGGTTGCATTCTGCAGATGTCAGAGAACAGGCGCAGAGGAGGAAGGCGTGCTCAGCAGGAGTGAGCCGCTCCGCAGGATGAGGTGCCCCAGCAGCAGCACCTGCCGCCCCCGCCCCCGATGTCGATCGAGCAGATGTTTCTGATGCAGACCCAGGCAGTTCAAGCCATCGGTCAGACTCTGGCCGCCATTCAGCAGCAGCAGCAGCAGGCCCCACCTCAACCTCAGATGCCTCAGATGCCCAGAGACAAGCGTGCTGAATTCATGAGAGGTCATCCTCCAACGTTTGCTCATTCTTCTGACCCCATGGATGCTGAAGATTAGCTGCGCACTGTGGAGCGGGAGTTGCATACCGCTCAGTGTGATGACAGGGAGAAAGTCTTGTATGGTCCCCGTCTGTTGAGAGGAGCAGCCCAGTCATGGTGGGAGTCTTATCTCGCCACCCATGCCAACCCCGACGCCATCACTTGGGAAGAGTTTAGAGGTAGCTTTCGTCAGTACCATGTGCCTGCAGGTCTGATGACAGTGAAGAAGGAGGAGTTTCTGGCCCTCAAGCAAGGGTCATCATCTGTCAGTGAGTACCGGGACAGGTTTCTGCAGTTGTCTCGTTATGCTCCTGAAGATGTCAACACCGACGCCAAGCGACAGTACCATTTCTTGAGAGGCTTGGTTGACCCTCTTTAGTATCAGCTGATGAATCACACCTTCCCGACATTCCAGCACCTGATTGACAGAGCAATTATGACAGAAAGAAAGCGTAGGGAGATGGAAGATCGTAAGCGCAAGATCAGTGGACCCCAGCCTGGAAGCAGCAGCCGCCCTCGATTCTCAGGCAATCAACCTCAGTAGTTCAGGCAGAACCAGCGTCCACCTCAGCAGCATCAGCAGTTCCAAAGGCAGTACCCTCAGCACCAGTATCAGAACCGTCAGAGCAATCAGTCAGGAGGTCAGTTTCAGAGGCAGAATCAGCAGGCACCTCGTCTTCCTGCCCTAGCAAACCAGCAGAACAGTCAGGCAGCACCAGCTCAGGTTGGAAACAGAGCATGTTTCCACTGTGGAGAGCAAGGCCATTGGGTGATGCAATGCCCGAAGAAGGCAGCCCAGCAGCAGTCAGGCCCCAATGCCCCAGCGAAGCAGAATGTGTCTCAGCCTGGAGCAGGCAACCGCTCTCAACCGCGCTATAATCATGGAAGACTGAACCACTTGGAGGCTGAAGCAGTTCAGGAGACCCCCGACATGATAGTAGGTATGTTCCCAGTCGACTCCCATATTGCAGAAGTGTTATTTGATACTGGAGCAACACATTCTTTCATTACTACATCATGGGTAGAAGCACATAATCTTCCAATTACTACCATGTCAACCCCCATTCAAATTGACTTAGCCGGTGGTAGAATTCGAGTTGATAGCATCTGTTTGAATGTAAGTGTGGAAATAAGGGGGATAGCGTTTCCCGCTAACCTTATAGTAATGGGTACTCAGGGAATAGATGTCATCCTAGGGATGAATTGGCTAGATAAGTATCAGGCAGTTATCAGTTGTGATAAAAGGATAATCAAGTTGGTGTCCCCACTAGGAGAGGAAGTGGTGACCAAGTTAGTCCCGCCTGAGCCGAAGAGAGGAAGTTGTTATCAGATGGCTATCGATAGCAGTGAAGCAGACCCAATTGAAAGTATCGAGGCCGTGTCTGAATTTCCAGACGTGTTTCCAAAGGACTTACCGGGTATGCCACCAGAGAGGAAAGTTGAGTTTGCCATACAGCTTCTTCCTGGAACCGCCCCCATCTTTAAGAGAGCTTACAGAATATCCGGACCAGAGTTGGTTGAGCTTAAGAAGCAGATTGATGAGCTGTCAGAGAAAGGTTACATCCGGCCAAGCACCTCGCCTTGGGCCGCCCCTGTCTTGTTTGTGGAAAAGAAAGATGGCACCAAAAGGATGTGTATCGATTATCGAGCTTTGAATGAAGTCACGATCAAGAATAAGTACCCTTTGCCCAGAATAGAAGATCTGTTCGACCAGTTGAGAGGAGCCAGTGTGTTCTCCAAGATTGATCTGAGATCAGGTTATCATCAGCTCAGGATCCGACCTTCGGACATTTCGAAGACGGCATTCACTACCAAGTATGGGTTGTATGAGTTCACAGTGATGTCTTTTGGTTTGACCAATGCACCAGCGTTCTTCATGAATCTGATGAACAGTGTATTCATGGATTACCTTGATAAGTTTGTGGTGGTATTCATTGATGACATTCTGATTTATTCTCAAAGCGAAGAGGAGCATGCAGATCATTTGAGGATGGTATTGCAGAGATTGTGAGAGCACCAGTTGTATGCAAAGTTGAGCAAGTGTGAGTTCTGGATCAATGAGGTCCTGTTCTTGGGTCACATAATCAACAAAGAAGGATTGGCTGTGGATCCGAAGAAAGTGGCAGACATTCTGAACTGGAAAGCGCCAACAGATGCTCGAGGAATCAAGAGCTTCATTGGAATGGCCGAATATTATCGGCGATTCATTGAAGGGTTTTCGAAGATTGCGAAACCAATGACAGCGTTGCTAGGCAACATGGTTGAGTTCAAGTGGACCCAGAAATGTCAAGAGGCCTTCGAAGCGCTGAAAGAGAAGTTGACAACAGCGCCTGTCCTAGTCTTGCCTGATGTGCACAAGCCCTTCTCTGTGTACTGTGATGCTTGTTACACAGGTTTGGGATGCGTGTTGATGCAAGAGGGAAGAGTTGTGGCTTACTCGTCCCGACAGCTGAAGGTTCATGAGAAGAATTACCCAATCCATGACCTAGAGTTGGCAGCAGTGGTTCACGCACTGAAGACATGGAGGCACTATCTGTATGGACAGAAATGTGATGTTTACACAGACCATAAGAGTCTGAAGTACATATTCACTCAGTCAGAGTTGAATATGAGGCAGCGAAGATGGTTAGAGTTGATCAAAGACTATGAGTTGGAGATTCACTACCATCCAGGCAAAGCAAACGTAGTGGCAGATGCTTTGAGCAGAAAGAGTCAAGTCAATCTGATGGTCGCTCGTCCGATGCCTTATGAGTTGGCCAAGGAGTTTGACAGGTTGAGTCTCGGGTTTCTGAACAATTCGCGAGGAGTCACAGTTGAGTTGGAACCTACCTTGGAGCGAGAAATCAAAGAAGCGCAGAAGAATGATGAAAAGATCAGTGAGATTCGGTGACTGATTCTAGATGGCAGAGGCAAAGATTTTCGTAAAGATGCAGAAGGTGTGATATGGTTCAAAGACCGCTTGTGCGTTCCCAATGTCCAATCCATTCGGGAGTTGATTCTCAAGGAAGCTCATGAGACTGCTTATTCGATTCACCCTGGTAGTGAGAAGATGTATCAGGATCTGAAGAAGAAATTCTGGTGGTACGGAATGAAGAGGGAAATCGCAGAGCATGTGGCTATGTGCGATAGTTGTCGAAGAATTAAGGCAGAGCACCAGAGACCAGCTGGATTGTTGCAACCGTTGCAAATTCCTCAGTGGAAATGGGATGAAATCGGTATGGATTTCATAGTCGGATTGCCTCGCACTCGAGCCGGCTACGATTCTATTTGGGTAGTAGTGGAACGTTTGACCAAGTCAGCCCACTTCATACCTGTCAAGACCAACTATAGCAGTGCAGTACTGGCAGAGTTGTATATGTCTCGGATCGTTTGTCTTCATGGTGTGCCAAAGAAGATAGTGTCAGACAGAGGAACACAGTTCACCTCTCATTTCTGGCAGCAGTTGCATGAAGCCTTGGGTACACATCTGAATTTCAGTTCAGCTTATCATCCGCAGACAGATGGCCAGACCGAAAGGACCAATCAAATTCTCGAAGATATGTTGAGAGCCTGTGCGCTGCAAGATCAGTCCGGATGGGATAAGCGATTGCCTTATGCAGAGTTCTCCTATAACAACAGTTACCAGGCCAGTTTGAAGATGTCACCATTTCAAGCGCTCTATGGGAGGAGTTGTAGAACTCCGTTGCAATGGGATCAGCCTGGGGAAAAGCAAGTGTTCGGGCCAGACATTTTGCTTGAAGCCGAAGAGAACATCAAGATGGTTCGAGAGAACCTGAAGATAGCGCAATCGAGGCAGCGAAGCTATGCAGACACAAGAAGAAGAGAGCTGAGTTTCGAGTCGGAGACTTTGTCTATCTGAAAGTGTCACCGATCAGAGGAGTCAGAAGATTCGGAGTCAAAGGCAAGCTAGCACCCCGCTACATTGGTCCGTACCAGATTCTCGCAAAGCGTGGAGAAGTGGCCTATCAGCTCAGTCTGCCAGAGAATTTGCCCGCAGTGCATGATGTCTTTCATGTGTCTCAGTTGAAGAAGTGCTTGCGTGTGCCAGAAGAGCAGTTGCCAGTGGAAGGTCTTGAAGTCCAGGAGGACTTGACCTACGTTGAGAAGCCAGTGCAAATCCTTGAGGTTGCAGACAGAGTCACCCGAAGGAAGACCATCAGAATGTGCAAAGTCAGGTGGGATCACCATTCAGAAGAAGAAGCAACCTGGGAGCGTGAAGATGATCTGATGGCTAAATACCCTGAGCTCTTTGCTAGCCAACCCTGAATCTCGAGGGCGAGATTCTTTTAAGGGGGATAGGTTTGTAACGCCCTAAATTTGGGGGTAGAATTTTTTCTTCTTTTCTCTCACCAAATTCAGGCGTTACTCTTTCCTTTTTCCCTTTTCTTCTCGCTAAGCCTTGATCTTTTCCAAAGTCGCAGTGGGTTTTGGCTTTAGACCTCGTGTAAAGCAAAACCTTAAAATACTTTATTTTGTGTGATGCACCATGCCGAACCATGCATACTTTTTGATTGATTAAAAATGTGAATGCTTTCATCTAGAGGAAATTAGAAATCAGAAAAAGGAAAAGCCTTTTCTTTTTTTTTCTTTTCTCTTTCCCCCCCTTTCGGCCGGCCCAGCTGGCGGCCCAGCCGCGCGCCCCCTCTCCCCCCCTTTGGGCCCAGTCGGCCCAGCCGTCCCCCCCTCTCTTTTTTTTCTTTTTCCAAAAATCCCCTCCCTCTCTCTCTCCCTCACCCTCACCCTAACCCTAGCACCGCCGCCACCTCTCCCCTGCCCTAGCGCCGCCGCCTCTCCCCTCCCCGGCGCCGCCGCCGCGCCGTCCCCCTCCGGTGAGGCTCCCCCCTCCTCCTCCCTCCTCTCCTCCCTCTCCCTCCTCCCTCTCCTCCCTCCGGCGCCCTCCCCTCACCCGCGCCGCCTGGCTCGGCCCCCGGCTCGGCCTCTCCGGCGAGCTTGGCCTGGCCCCGGCCGGCTCCCACGCCCGGCCACCCCGACCGCTCGCGCCCCCGACCCCGCTCGGCTCGGCCCCCGGCTCAGCCGCTACGGCAAGCTCGGCCCGGCCCCGGCTGCCTCGGCCTCGCCCGCCCCCGCGCCCAGCCGCCCGCCCGGCCACCCCGCGCCGCCCCCCCGGCCGCCCGCGCGAGCCCCGCCCCGCGCCGCCCCTCTCCCGCGCCCGGCTCGGCCGTTCCCCAGCTCGGCCGGTCGCGCCCGGCCTCGGCCGCCCTCGGCCCCGGCTCGGCTGCCCGCGCCCCGGCCCCGGCCCAACCGCCCCAGCTCGGCTCGGCCGCCCGCCTCCCGGCGAGCTCGCCCCCCCCGGTTCAACCGCCCCGACCCCGGCTCAGCCGCCCCGTGCCCCGGCTCGGTTGCTCCCGTCGCGCCCCGGCCCGGTCGCCCCGCCCCCGCGCCCGGCCTCGCCCGACCGTGTCCTCGCTCGCCCGTGCTCGCTTGCCCTGGCATGTTTGCCCGCTCGCCCCGCCGTGCCTTGCTCGCGTCGTGTCGGCCCTCGGCGTGGCCTCGAGCTCGGCCCAGCGTGCCTTCGGCGCGTGGCCTCGAGCTCGGCCAGCGCACGGCCCCGACGCGTGCGCGACTCGTTCGCGGCACGTTAAGTGTGGTTTTGCGCGTGCGCGTGCTCGCGCAGCGTTCTGGCGTAGCTCGTCGTGTTCGCGACGCGACGCATAGCGCCCTGTTGCGCTCGCGACACGATCATCTACCCCCCTAGCCCCGTCTACCCCCCCCCCCCCCCCCCCGTATCCTATATGCGCTAATCACGTTGTTTATATTAATAAGATAGGAGTCTCAATTTGGAAATTGGTTACGTTACTTAATTTGTATAGCCAATCGTCTATCTTATTCAATGTTAATCTACTAAAAGTGGTCATGTTTACATTAGTGCATGTAGCTAATTCTTTTGTTAGAACCAATTGGAACTAGAACACATGACGTCTAGTTATTCACCAACCCGTAGTGCGTCTCGGGCATAAGCTTTAACTCTCGCGAGACCTTTTCTCATTTCTTTCTAACCATGGTAAACTCATTATTGTATGTGGTATTCTATGCATGTTTAATCTACTTGTTCTCTTGTATGGTGTATTGTTGGTTTCCTAATTTCAATGGATGGATGTATGTATGCTTGCAATCGCTTAGAGAACGATCCGGTTGGAGAGCCCGAAGAACTCGCAGGAGAAGCCCCTGAGCAGCAGTCGGTTGGTGGAGGCAAGTGTCCTTTGACCTATCTCTGTCCTATTCATTCTTTAATTCACCTCCCGCATTACACATTTATACTTAAGGATTGACTAGCTTTGTTATCCATGTCCTTGTTTACCTATTTGGGTCGGATTATTATTATTTAGCTCTACGCTATTGCTCAAACTCTAATCAATGAACATGATGAGATTATATATGATATGCTGTTTTCCCTTCTCTTATTATGATGTTGTACTTGTGGTCTTCAAGGGGGCTCGAGCGGTTTCTCGAGTGCCTCTCCGTAAGGACCTGTTCTATGGATGACCGCCCGGGAAAATAGTGCAACCATGAGGGTGGAGTGGGACGCCCTTAGCTGAATAATTAGAGGAACCGGGGTGTAGTTCGCTTAGCCGTTGTGCCGTCAATGGGGCTCGGTGTATGCGGCTCGCTCTGCCAAGGTTGATTTGTCCCTTGGGGAGGAGTACGGTACATTTAGGAAACCTAACGGGCGGCTACAGCCCCGGGGAATCTTTGTAAAGGCTACGTAGTGATGCCCTGCTGGACCACCTAGGTAGTGGTCAATGGGGAGTAGCTCTCTCCGGGCAGAAAGGGGATCACGGCTTGTGGGTAAAGTACACAACCTCTGCAGAGTGTTTGAAAACTGATATATTAGCTGTGCTCGCGGTTATGAGCGGCCAAGGGAGCTCCAATGATTAGTGGTACTTGATCAGAGACATTTTGGTTTATAGGTGGCTATGAGATCGATGGTTTTGGTTATGTCTATGGTGCTGGTAAGTGGTATTCTTTCCGTTTGGAAAGGGTACATCGGGCTAATAACTTGGGTTAATGTTAAAACCTGGCTTTCTACTAGTAAATAATAACCTGACCAATTAAAAGCAACTTCTTGACTTACCCCCCCACATAAAGCTAGTCCACTACAGCCAAACAGGATGCTTGCTGAGTATGTTGATGTGTACTCACTCTTGCTCTACACACCAACCCCCCCCAGGTTGTCAGCATTACAACCACTGCTCTGGAGAAGATGAAGCTGTGGAAGAAGACTTCCAGGAGTTCAAAGACTACGACGAGTTCTAGGTGTGGGTTAGCGGCAACCCCCAGTCGGCTGCCTATGAAGGTCGCGGTTATCTACGTTTCGTTTTCGCACTTTGATTTATTGTAAGGGCTATATGGACGTCTCAGACGCATGATGTAATCGACTATTATTTCCCTTTTAATACTATTTTGAGCACTGTGTGATGATGTCCATGTTATGTAACTGTTGTGTACGTGAATAACTGATCCTGGCACGTACATGGTTCGCATTCGGTTTACCATCTAAAACCGGGTGTGACAGTGCAAGAAGAGACTATCACTGAAGGTGCTGCTGATGCCAAAGCTAAATAGACCGTTGCCGAAGCTGATAGCGAAAATGAAGATGAGGACGATGATATCATCCTATGCCCGAGCAAGCCTAGCCATGTCGAATTCAGGAGATCCATAGTTAAGGCAGTGGATCTAGTTTTAATGAAGAAACTAGGATACTTTGGAGAGAATGATGACGAACTAGTTCGTTTTGCTAGAGAGGAGGTGATTCCAGAACCAAAAGAGGTTGAAGTCGTAGTCTTCAAAAGCTTCTTCAGGGCAAGACTTCGGTTCCCCCTTTATGACATGATCGGTGAAGTTTTGAAGAAGTTTTGAAGAGTTGTGGTAGAGCATATCAGCACTAGGGAATTGGTGCAAGAATACTTGGCAAACAGGACGTTTCCAACCTCTGGTGGGTGGGGAATGCCAAAGAAAAAGGAGGAAGGAAAAAAGTTTGAACTTATTTGACTTCCTTATCGGTTTAAGTTCCAAAAATGATTCAACAAACCCTACACTGAATGGCTAGAGCTAATAGAAACAATGTGGAATGAAATTCTCGGGAACTATACGAAGAAAGAAGATCAGCTGATGACAGCTGCGTTCGGCACCCGTGAGAAACGAAGGTTGAATCGGGTGATGGATGCTTTGATCTTTGAGTATCCAGATTATGACATACTTGACGAAGGGGACGGAGGAGCAAAAATAAAAAGGATTGTTAGCATTCTGAATAGGTAGGCCATTCGGTCTGTCGAGGAAGATCAAAGGGCTATCAAGAAGCAAAAAGTTCTAGCGGAGCCGAAGGATCGGTTCCCAAGAAACGAAAGCTTGTCAGAATATCTCCTGCAGAGATGAAGGTACAAGATGTGCCAGAAAAGACTGCAGACCCTTCATCGCCTTCCTCTATTGATGTTTCAGAAATTCTGAAGGTAATGACTGAACCCATCCCATTCTCAATGCTAAGTCCTCTAAGGTCAGATTTGACTAGCCTATTGCAGTCAAAGGAGACCGCTTCGGCTGCCGGGGGCATGCTGGGGTTCATAAGAAACGACGAATGATGAATGTCATGCAAGCCATTGAACATACCCCACCCCCGATTTCAGAGGAAAAGACTATTACGCCTGCTGATGCTGAAGATATTGTCAGAGCCGAAGCCAATGAAGCTATACTTGAAATTGATAATCTCGCTACCACAATGTCAGAAATTGACAAACTTATATCTTATGTGGTTCCTGAGAAAATCGTAGCCAAAGCGTCTACTGATAAGGGTAAGAGAACTGAAGAGACCTCTTCGGAAGATAAAAATTTCGATCTTCAGCACCTAGGTGGTCAACAACTTTCTGAAGAGGATATATCGAAATTGAAGGAATTTGCCATATCTTGCGGCTATCAGCCCGGATACATGCTATTTGGTGGCGTCAACGAAGAGATTTTAGGATGTATTCATGACCGCGCCGAAGCTAAAATATAAGCCCATTATCAAAGTGCATCGGATTCCCAAAACTAGAGAAGGACATTAGCTGCTACAGAAGACAACACATTATTGGCAGCTAATTTTATTCAAAATTTAAAGTAAAGTTCCTTTAATATTTTTATTTCATCATGCCAATTTAAGTATTTCAGTAATAGGGATTTAACTTTAGTTCATCTGTCAGAGTCTATTGCTAAGCAAGGCCCTGAAAATGCAGCAGGACGACAAAGATAGGAAAATGAGTTTGTTATCGAAGGCTTGGAAAAGAGGATTAATAAGCTTGAAACTTCATTGAAAGAAAAAGATAACCTGATGCATTTGGCCAATGGTTCTCTCGCCGAAGCTCGATCTCAAAATGAAAAATTAAGCAAAGAGTAGGAAGAAGCTCGAACACTTTTGGAAAGTAACTCAGATTGCTTCAATCGCAAGTCCGAAGCGCTAAACGCAACAATCAAGACCGAAGTTGAAAAGAATCTTAAACTAAATGAAACGATCAAGACTCTTCGGAATAAATGCTTCAGCTTTGCTACTCAATGCATCGCTTGGCTGAAGGGTATCTTCAATTCTATTGGAGCTGTATCTAAAGAAGTTAACCTTTCTGCCGAAGATATTCCTGGGGCCCTTGGATGTGTTGAGAAAGAGGTTGACGTCCTCGACGAAGTTATAACTGGCCATGGTGATTTCTGTGCGCTAGTGGCCTCTCGTGGCACGGCTGCTGCTTTCATCAAAGTTGGATGTAATCATATAAGAGCCGTTAATAGGCCAAACTTCAGCCTTTCGCGGTTTGACCTAGTTGATATTCCAACCGAAGCTCGAAGCATAGGCAACAAATTCATTACTCAAATCTGGGCAAAGGGCGACCGAGAGATGGCTGGAGACGAAGCTCGAAACTTACTTAACAAAGTATAGAAAATCTCTTTACCTTTATGCCTTTATTTTATTTTTCCTTACCATATTCCTCAATACCCTTGCCTTTGTCATTTTTTAGGGTGATACTGCCGAAGGCTAATGAACTAAAGCTTGTTCTGGAGCACTGAAGGAGACTTCAGAAGCTTCTGTTGCTAATATCTGTAGAAACACTTTTGGAGGTTCTTTGTACAAGAAAGTGTATCATTCGACAAAGAATTGTAATTGAATTATGAACAGAATTTTGTAAATATTTGTGAATGCTTCGTAATGATGTTTTACCTTTTATTCGATTGTTGTCTGCTTTGCTGTGGACGAAACCGATGCTCACATCTTTTTGAGCCGAAGGCAAAAAACATCTTCCCTTCTTTTCGTTCACAACGAAGCACCTTTGGACCAAAATCAAAGAATGGCCCCCACATATATAACGAAGCATTTTCCTATCTTTTCTGAAAGACAACTTTATTTGAAGCAAAGCTTCTTCGTTCACAACGAAGTATTTTCTCGTTGAATGCAGAAACCCTCTCTTCTTCTCCTGTTAATGCCTTATGCATTATGAGATGATGTGACGAAGTATGAAATGTATGTCGAAGGTAAAAACCTCACGCGAATGCACACCCAGACTCTGCATCCCCTTAGGAACGACTTTGGAGTCTCTTGACCTTTTATTTAGGTGGCATTTCAGCTTTGCATCCCCTTAGGAACAACTTTGGAGCTTCTTCACTTTGACTTAGGTGGCATTTAAGCTTTGCATCCCCTTATGAACGACTTTGGAGCTTCTTCACCTTTCAGTTAGGTGGCATTTTAGCTTTGCATTCCCTTAGGGACGACTTTAGAGCTTCTTCATACTTTTTTACACTTGATGGTGTAATCCCAGATCTTTACATTTTACATGTGGGGGAAGCTGGCCCTTGTATTGCACAGGGCTGCGCAAGAAAAAAAACGAAAATTATAACCTCTGGCCCCATTAAAAACCTTTCTCCCCTCTTTAGAGGAAAAGGGTGTCATAGAGAAAAGTAAGAAAATTACATAGTTTACACAAAATATCTCCAAAGCTCATCTGCATTCCAAGATCTTGGAATGTCATTATCGTCCATGTCTTTCAACCTGTATGATCCAGGTCTTGACAAAGAAACCACCAAGAAGGGACCTTCCCACTTAAGCTGAAGCTTCCCCACTGTCTGGGTTGGCCACTCTTCGAAGCACCAAGTGTCCTGGCTTGATATTCTTTAATCTTACATTTCTGTCTCACCATTTAACTGTTTCGGCCTGATATTTATTGATGTGATCTATTGCCTGAAGCATGGTCCCTTCTATGGTGTCTTTTGTTGTTTTACAAGCCTCTCTATCTTCTGTCGAAGCTAAGGTCCTTATTGAACCTATTCTTGCATCTTTGGATGTTATTGCTTTGTCACCGAATAAAAGTTTGAACGAAGTAAACCCTGTTGATCTTGAGACAACAGTATTGTGATTCCATACCACTTTTACCAACTCATCTGGCCACTTTCCTTTTGGCAGATTGAAGATTGACTTCATTATTCCTGTTACAATAATTCCGTTAGCTCGCTCTACCAACCCATTTGATTTTGTATGGCTCGCAGATGCAAAATGTATTTTTGTACCAATTTGATCACAAAAAGCTTTGAATGTTTCAGCATCAAATTGAGTTCCATTATCAACCGTGATAGCCTTCGGCACACCAAAATGGCAAACAATATTCTGACAGAAGAACTTCTGGACCGTGGTCGAAGTGATCGTAGCTAGGGGTTTAGCTTCGATCCACTTTGAAAAGTACTCCACTGCTACCACAACATATTTCAAGTTTCCTTGCGTTGGTGGAAGTGGGCCTAGTAAATCTAGGCCCCACCTTTAAAGTGGCCAAGTGGGCTGGATTAGCTAAGTTAGAGACGAAGGTTGTTTTTTTATCTCTGGCACACTTATGGCAGTTTTCCCATTTTTGAACTAGGTCCGCTACATCTGAGCTGCCTTTGGCCAATAAAACCCTTGTCTGAAAACTTTTCCAAGTAAAAGCCTAGATCCAATATGAGCTCCACATATCCCTACGTGTATCTCTTTCATTAGCTCTTGACCTTCAGCTCTAGACAAACATTACAGCAGTGGAGAACAAACTCCCTGTTTGAACAATTCTCCTTCTATAATCATATAAGGTCTTGTCTTAGCTTGCATTCTTTTTATGTCAGCTTCGTCGTCCGAAGGATAATTGCCTTGCAGGAAAGATACAATCTCAGTCCTCCAATCTTCGCTGTGTGTAGGTGAGATTGTAAGCACCGCTCGCTCCATGAGCAGGACTGAAGGTGCTTTTAGAGTTTCAAAGAATACTTCTGAAGGGTGTGGGAGCCCCTGTGCCGCTGATTTAGCTAGTAAATCTGCTTGCTCATTTTCTTCTTTTGGGATATTCTTCACTGAGAAACACTCGAAAGAGGCCTCCATTCTTCGGACTGTATCAAAATACTCCTCAAGCTTCGAATCTCTTGCTTTGCTGCTCTTATCAACGTGGCATGTGATGACCTATGAGTCAGATTTGAGGACTACCCTTCCTATTCCCACCGTCTTAAGCTTTTGAAGCCCCAAAAGAAGAGCTTCGTACTCTGCAATGTTATTTGTGCAGTTGAACTCCAATCTGGCTGCGTAGTAGGTTTTGATGTTGGATGGTGAAATTAGAATAGTAGCTGCACCTGCGCCGAAGGTTCCCCATGACCTATCACAGAACACTGTCCAAGCTTCATTGTCTATTATGCTTCCTTCATCCTGAGCCCCTGGCGTCCAATCAGCAATGAAGTCTGCTAACGCTTGCGATTGGATCGAAGATCTATGGACATTTTCCAACTCTTCCCGTGGCTTCTCTATTTCTTATAATGTCCTTGAGAGGCTGGGATGATGGTACTATAATGTGGTGTGACTGGAAATAATGCCGAAGCTTTCTGGAAGCCATCAATATAGCATATAGTACCTTCTTCAGCTCTGTGTAGTTTCTTCTTGATGGACTAAGTACTTCAGAGACGAAGTATATTGGGACTTGCTTCTTCGCCTGATCATCTTGTCTCTCCTGCACCAGCGCTGCACTGACTGCAGCGTGGGAAGCAGCTACATACAGTAGCAATGGGGCTCTTGACGAAGGTGGAGCCAATGTTGTGTAACACCCGGTTTTAAAGAACAAAGCCGGGTGCATCTCATACATGCGCCAAGAAGACAACATATATAATAACAGAGTGTATAGAGATAAATGTCATAAAACATCAGAGTACTTATTACATAGCGGAAGTCTTATTACAAAATAAAGATAAATATAAAATGAACTAAGGATCGATGGCGCCAATGTCGACTGAGATACGCCACCTAGATCAGATCGAACTCTTCAGTGTTAGGCAGCTCCTCTTCAACCACCTGTTCTTCTCCTGTGGGGGGGTGTGAGACAGCAAGAGTGAGCTCACATACGTTCATAGCTCAACAAGTCGTGGGGAATAATGTGGCATGAACTCACCAAAGGTGGGAGTTCATGTAGTGTAAGGCTGATCAATGAAATAAAGGCTAAGGCTGAGCATTGCTTTTATAAGTTGGTCAAAATTTTATTAGCAATTACTAAGTATAAGTAAATACCAACCCTTAATAATAATAAAGAACAGTAACAGTAAAATAATCCCAAATGCGATGCAAATGTCAAATTAAACTTAAGTTCCATAGTTAATCATGTGAGGGTCCGAGCCGCTCATGACCGTGAGCACGGCTAGTATACTAGTTTTACACTCTGCAGAGGTTGCGCATCTTTACCCACAAGTCGTGTATCCCATGTCGTCAGGGTTTGCAAGGCCCTTAGACACTACCGAGGTGAATGGCTAGGGATCCACTACGAGGCCTTTACAAAGTTCCACTAGCTTCCGAAAACCCGCTACAGTTTATAGGAAGTTCCAATGCAGGGTTCCTGGCTGACCGCCATCGCAGCAAAATCAACCAGGGACCTCCCTACACTGACCACTCCCCTACTGCCCTTGCCCCTTTCGGGTAAGGTAGTCTTCCACTAGCTTTCCTAATTAGTCAGCCAAGGGCGTCCCATTAAACCCTTGTGGTAGCACTGTTTTCCCGGGTGGTCGCTCCATGTTCCCATTAATTTAATGATCTTAACATGAACAATAATAATAACAAGATAATAACAGAATAATCATGAATAATGAATCTCCATACCCAATCCACATAAAGCAATAGCAAGTACTACCCAAAAATATTCCAGGGGTGAACAAGGTATAGAGGTAATCAAAACTGGAGTACATAAAGGATCCCATCAAAATTAACCTATGCAGATCATTGAAATTAATAAGAACATGGCTGGGAAAAGTAAGTGATCAAGGGCACAACTTGCCTTCAATGAGCTCCTGCTCAGCTACTTCTATCTGCTGAACCTCAGAATCCACAGTGGCTTGCTCGTCTACTCGCATCAATACAAAACATACATAGTATAGCCAAAATCAACATCACACCAAACAGATGAATGAAATATACAGTAAAAATCTACACATTAAAATGAAACCATAGGAACTGGAATCACTAAATTCTGAGTTATAGAATTCAGGTTATGAATTTCCTAAGATTTAAGGTGATTATAATAGGATTAGATGATAAATTAATTTTCTAACAGAGTTCATGTCAAAACAGTGATTCTAAATGATAGAGAATATTATTACAAAATTTTAGGAATTGGAATGACTCAATTTGGAGCTAAAATGAATTTTCTATGCATTTTACAAGTTTCTAGATTTGTTTTTGTATTAAAAATGAATTTCTAATATTAATTTCTCTGTTTTTAATACTCTCGGGACTGGGCGTCATTTACCAGAAAGCACAGGGGTCTGCGCGAATAAAATCCTAGACTCAGTATACAGTGGCCAATGGACTGCGGGTTGATAACTAAATTTTCCAGGGGCTCTTTAACAAAAAGTACCCGCGAAGGGGTATGGACGAGTCTCGGCCGTTGGATCAACGACGTGCGGCAGAGATTAGATCATGCGCGCAGTGAACCGGTACGCCATTTAAACCCTTAGATCCAGATCTAACGGCCACGAATTCAAAACTACGATGATCCCATTCCGAACGTCCATCCACAATCGGACGGCTGCGATCAAACCGAGCGAAGGGGTACGCTACCTCTAATCTCAGCCGTTAAAACAACATCCAACGGTGCGCATACTTTCGTCTTCCCCCGACGCGCCCAACGACGGCAACGCTTCCCAGCGGCGGTGCCATTGCCGGCTCTGGCCAAGATTCGCCTTACCCACACGAGCTTCGAATTGAATGCGACAATTACACAGTGAACAACTACACGATAACAGGGAAAGGAAACTCACATCGAATCTAGAAGCGCCCTGCTCTGCCCACGGTGAGCGGCGGATGCCGAGCTCCGGTGAGCAATTCCGGCACCACAAGCGCCCAATCCTTGGTGAAGCGGCCACGGCAGCTTTCCCCCGAGCTCGAGGAAGACCCCAGGCACCCTCGACGGAGCGGACGACGATTGAATCGGAGATTCCCCCGCGGCGGCACCGCGCAACCTCGCCTACTCTCTCTCTCTGGTTCTACGGCACCGGCGGCTGGGTAAGGTGGACACAGGGTGCCACGGGTGGGTTGGCTATTTGTATCCGTGGGACTCATCAACGCACGACGCCGCCCGCCCGAGATCTCCGGCGAGGTCGACGCGGAGCGCACGGAGTCCGTTGACAAGCGAGGGCTGACGCGCCTGGCCCACGCGCCAGTGGAGGGGAGAAGATCGAGCGCGCGGGCGCAAGGGAGTGTCTGTCGAGTGGGTCCCACGCGTCAGCAGAGCCCGCAGGCAAGTCATCTCCCGCCTGGGCCGCGCGGAGGGCGAGACCGAGTGGGCCAAATTGCGGGTTCAGGGCCCAGGTAAGGTTTTTATTTTTTTTTCTTTTTCATTTTCCTTTCTACTTTCTTCATTTTCAAACCAAATTTGAATTAGTTCAAACTTTTGTGGATCCTCATTTATAAACTCTATTTTTGAAATTAAAAATACTAAGACTGAAGATAATTATTTATACATTTTATTTATATTTTCCTATCTCTTCTCTTTTCCTTATTTTCAAAACCCTAATTTCAAATTTAGGGTTAAATCAAGCTTCAAATAATTAATACCTTATTATTTTTATCCTCATGGTTTTATTTAATGCACAACACATAAAACTCCAACAAATGCACTTTTTCTTTATTTTAGCATAATTGTTTTATTTAGTCTCTCTCAATTACATAGGTGCTCTTTTTATGATGCAAATAAGACACACAAAATGAAGAGCTCTCTCTATTACTCTTGGTATACAACTTGAGTATTACAAATCCTACCCCCCTTAAAAATAATCTCGTCCTCGAGATTTAAGAAGTTCTAGGGAAAAGGTGGGGAAAATCTATACGAAGCTCTTCTTCTCTTTCCCAAGTTGCTTCATCTTCACCGTGGTGACTCCATTGCACTTTGCACATCTTTATAACCTTATTCCTCGTAACTCGAGTCAGAGTATCCAAAATCTTGATGGGGTACTCAGCATAAGTCAAGTCCTCTTGAACACTAAGGTCCTCCATTGGTAACTGTTCTTCAGGCACCCTGAGACATTTCTTCAGCTGAGATACATGGAATACATCATGTACATCCGCGAGATGACCCGGTAACTCCAATTGATATGCAAGCTCTCCCACTCGCTTTAAGATTAAAAAGGGTCCAATAAAGCGAGGGGACAACTTTCCTTTGACTTTGAACCTTCTCATGCCCCGGTGTGGTGACACCTTCAAATAGACATAATCTCCCTCTTTAAACTCAAGCAGTCTTCTCCGGGTATCAGCATAACTTTTCTGCCTGGACTGCACAGTTCTCAAATTCTCCCTGATCTGTTGGACTTGTTCCTCTGCTTCCTGTATAATCTCAGGCCCAAACAACTGCCTTTCACCAGTTTGATTCCAATACAAGGGAGTCCTGCACTTTCTGCCATACAAAGCCTCAAACGGTGACATCTTCAAGCTGGCCTGATAGCTATTATTATATGAGAACTCCGCATACGGTAGACTCTTATCCCAACTTCCACCATGCTTAAGAGCACAAGCTCTTAACATATCTTCCAGTACTTGGTTAGTCCTCTCAGTCTGCCCATCAGTCTGGGGATGGTAAGCCGAACTAAAATTCAATCTTGTATCCAATGACTCGTGCAACTGCTTCCAATATCGAGAGGTAAACTGTGATCCTCGATCTGACACAATCTTCTTTGGCACACCATGCAGGCATACAATACGTGCCATGTACAACTCTGCCAACTTGGCTCCTGAATAAGTGGTCTTCACTGGAATAAAGTGGGCTACCTTAGTTAGCCTGTCCACAATCACCCATATAGAATCATATCCAGCAGACGTGCGGGGTAATCCAACAATGAAGTCCATGCCAATCTCTTCCCATTTCCACTCAGGTATCTTCAGTGGATGCAGTAGTCCGGCTGGCCTCTGGTGTTCAGCTTTAACTCTTTGGCATACATCGCACATAGCCACATGTGCAGCCACATCTCTCTTTAGTCCATACCACCAATACTTTTGCTTTAAATCCTGATACATCTTAGTACTTCCAGGGTGGATTGAATAAACTGAGTCGTGCGCTTCCTTCAATATGGTTTCCCGAAGACTATCAATATCGGGAACACAGATCCGATTCTTGAACCATATCGTGCCTTGCTCATCTTCCGTGAACTCTGGGCCTCTACCCTCTGTTATCAGATCCTTGATCTCCTGGATTTTGGCATCACCAACCTGACCTTTACGAATTTCTTGTTCCAAGGTAGGTTCCAATTCAATGGTGACTCCTTCCGTATGTGTGACAATTCCCAGGTTGAGTCTCTCAAAATCCTTTGCTAATTCATCAGGTAGCTGAACAACGAAAGCGGAGTGAACATGCTCCTTCCGACTCAAGGCATCTGCAACCAAATTCGCCTTGCCTGGGTGATAGTGAATCTCCAAGTCATAATCCTTATTGAGCTCCAACCAACGATGCTGTCTAAGGTTGAGATCCTTCTGAGTGAATATATACTTCAAACTCTTATGATCCGTGTATACTTGGCACTTAGTTCCCATAATGTAGTGTCTCCAAATCTTCAGTGCATGCACAACTGCAGCCAGCTCTAAGTCATGGGTGGGGTAGTTCAATTCATGCTTCCGCAACTGACGAGATGCATAGGCAATCACATGACCATCTTGCATAAGCACACATCCAAGTCCTTGGCCACATGCATCACAGTAAATGTCAAATCCCTTCTGCAGATCTGGCATAATCAGTACTGGTGGTGACATCAATCTTTCCTTCAATTGATCAAAGCTTTCTTGGCACTTCTCATCCCACTTGAATTCTCTTCCTTTCTCCAAAAGCGATGTCATGGGCTTAGCAATCTTAGAAAATCCTTCAATAAATCTCCGATAATATCCTGCGAGTCCCAAGAAACTCCGAATCTCCGTAACTGTAGTGGGCACTCTCCACTCCATAATCTCCTTCACCTTAGCAGGATCCACTGCTATTCCTCCATTAGAAATAATATGACCAAGGAATGGCACCTTGTCAATCCAAAACTCGCACTTGCTGAACTTAGCGTAGAGTTGATTATCTCGTAGCTTCTGTAGCACCAACCTTAGATGTTGTTCATGATCGCTTTCATTCTTAGAATAGATAAGAATATCGTCGATGAATACCACGACGAATCTGTCCAAATACTCCATAAACACTTTATTCATCAAATTCATGAAGTAAGCTGGTGCATTGGTTAGTCCAAATGACATAACAGTAAACTCATATAATCCATATCGAGTCGAGAAAGCCGTCTTGGGAATATCCGATGGTCTAATCCTCATCTGATGGTAACCGGATCGGAGATCAATCTTCAAAAATACTCTTGCACCTCGCATCTGATCAAATAAATCCTCAATACGGGGCAACGGATACTTGTTCTTCACCGTAACATCATTAAGAGATCTATAATCCACACACATCCGTTGCGATCCATCCTTCTTCTGCACAAATAACACCGGTGCTCCCCAAGGTGAGGAACTTGGACGAATGTAACCAGCCTCTTGTAACTCCGTCAACTGCTTCTTCAGTTCCTTCAACTCTTCTACGGACATTCTATATGGCCGTTTAGAAATAGGGGCGGTTCCAGGTAAGAGATCAATAACAAACTCAACTTCTCTATCAGGTGGCATCCCTGGTAACTCCTCTGGAAAGACATCCGGAAAATCTCTAACCACCCGGATGTTATCACCAACAAACTCCTCAGGCATAAAGAACATTGCACGCATGGATGAGGAGGTTACTGCAATATTAACTTGAAATCTTTCTCCTTTAGTGGTAGTGAGTTCTATGGTACCTCTACCACAAGCTATAACGGCCTTTGCCTTTCTCAGCCATGACATACCAAGGATCAGATCTATACTGCTTGACTCTAATATTATAGCAGTAGCTCCAAATTCTCTACCCATAATGGTCAAGGTCAATCTACGTGTCATTTGATTTGCCTCAACAGGCCCTTTAGGTGTAATTACTATCAGGGGTTTTCTCATATTTAGCAGTGGTATTTCATTTGTGTTGGCATATCTAGCAGACATGAATGAATGTGTAGCACCAGAATCAAATAATATGGTTGCAGGAATTGCATTAACATAAAACATACCAATTACGAGGTCCCCTCCATCCGGAGTATCATCAACACTGACTTGATTCACCCTGGCTATCGAATATCCCTTGCCAGGGGTCTGTTGCTTGTTCTGAGCTGGAGTAGTAGCAATCCTCTGGGGGCAGACATTTGCATAATGACCAATCTTCCCACACTTGAAACATTGAGTGCCCGGACTCTGTCCTGCAAACTTTGTCGGGGTGCCAGTAGGGGTAGCCTGTCGAGGAGGTGGAGTCCTCAGTGGTGACTGCTGAACTGGGCGTGGTCCTCCTGGTCGGGTCGGTGTACCCTGTGGTGAACTGTAGCGAGGATGAACACTGTTGCTACCCTGTCCCTGTGAGATAGCCTTCCTCTTCAAATCTCCCAACTGAACACGCTTGTGTTCAATAGCCAAGGCCTTATCCAACAGTCTCTGAAATGATGGAAATGTGTGTGCCACTAGAGCATACTACAGTGGTCCATTAAGTCCTTCAATGAAATGCTCCTGCTTCCTCTCGTCTTCAGCAACTTCTTCAGGGGCATATCTGGATAGCTGAATAAACTTGTCGCGGTACTCGCTGACTGACATACTTCCTTGCTTCAGCGACAGAAACTCCTTCTTCTTGATCTTTATCATCCCAGCTGGAATATGGTAGTTCCTGAACTGTGTACTGAACTCCTCCCAAGTAATAGTATCCACAGCATCATGGGCAGCAGTATAAGAATCCCACCAGTCAGCAGCAGGACCAATCAGACGTCCAGAAGCATATAAAACCTTCTCCCGGTCCGTGCACTGTGCAATAATCAGCATCTTCTCAATTGCTTTCAGCCAATCATCTGCATCAAGTGGATCTGGCGAACTTGCAAATGTAGGTGGCTTATGACTCATGAACTCTCGGTGCTTATCACGGGGTGGAACTGGTGGTGGTGGTGGAGGCAGTGGCACTTGTTGCTGCTGTTGCTGTTGTTGAAGTTGCTGTTGTAGCTGCTATTGTTGCGCCCTCCTTTCCTGGCGTATCTCATCTCTCTCCTGGCGTAACTCCTGGCGTATGTCTTCTCTTTCCTGATGCATCTCTTGGCGTTCTTGCTGCATCTGGGCGCGCATATCCGCCATGGTGTCCGCCATTTGCTGCATCACCGCCATCTGAGCAGCAACCAGTGGGTCAACTCCGCCTGGTGGAGGATTAGGAGGATTCATCCCTGCAGGCTGTGGCTGAGGTTGTCTTCGAGTGTGTTGGTTAGGAGGCAAGTCAATTCCACCACCCCTCCTGGTATTGACCATCTGAGTTAGATACATATGGTAAGAAAGAGCAGTAGACAAGGCAGTAATTACAATCATGTTACTTTGGAGGATTTATTAGCTAAGCAGATTAATATTTCACCTACTATAGCTAATTCAATACCTTACGTTGGTACATGCTAAGATGTCCATCTATACTATTCCAATCAATCAAGGAAGCAAATCAGGCATTGATCATCAGAACAATCAACCAATATTTTTAATTTTGTCTTAGGCTTCCTATCTCTTAAAAATGTCATAGGGGTAGGGATCCCAAGGTGTGAAATCCATCTTGTCTCAGAGTAGAAAAGGTAAGAATGATCAGAGTAGAACAGTAGAAGGTGAGACAGGATCAAGATAAGTGTAGAAAGAATCAGAGTAAGGTGAGTGTAGAATGAATCAGAATGAGATAAGTAGGTAAGGGTTTGTCCAGTCTATCTAGGTTTCGTCCTACAGTCAACATTTCCTCTAATACCACTTCTGTAACACCCGGTTTTAAAGAACAAAGCCGGGTGCATCTCATACATGCGCCAAGAAGACAACATATATAATAACAGAGTGTATAGAGATAAATGTCATAAAACATCAGAGTACTTATTACATAGCGGAAGTCTTATTACAAAATAAAGATAAATATAAAACGAACTAAGGATCGATGGCGCCAATGTCGACTGAGATACGCCACCTAGATCAGATCGAACTCTTCAGTGTTAGGCAGCTCCTCTTCAACCACCTGTTCTTCTCCTGTGGGGGGGGGTGTGAGACAGCAAGAGTGAGCTCACATACGTTCATAGCTCAACAAGTCGTGGGGAATAATGTGGCATGAACTCACCAAAGGTGGGAGTTCATGTAGTGTAAGGCTGATCAATGAAATAAAGGCTAAGGCTGAGCATTGCTTTTATAAGTTGGTCAAAATTTTATTAGCAATTACTAAGTATAAGTAAATACCAACCCTTAATAATAATAAAGAACAGTAACAGTAAAATAATCCCAAATGCGATGCAAATGTCAAATTAAACTTAAGTTCCACAGTTAATCATGTGAGGGTCCGAGCCGCTCATGACCGTGAGCACGGCTAGTATACTAGTTTTACACTCTGCAGAGGTTGCACATCTTTACCCACAAGTCGTGTATCCCATGTCGCCAGGGTTTGCAAGGCCCTTAGACACTACTGAGGTGAATGGCTAGGGATCCACTACGAGGCCTTTACAAAGTTCCACTAGCTTCCGAAAACCCGCTACAGTTTATAGGAAGTTCTAATGCAGGGTTCCTGGCTGACCGCCATCGCAGCAAAATCAACCAGGGACCTCCCTACACTGACCACTCCCCTACTGCCCTTGCCCCTTTCGGGTAAGGTAGTCTTCCACTAGCTTTCCTAATTAGTCAGCCAAGGGCGTCCCATTAAACCCTTGTGGTAGCACTGTTTTCCCGGGTGGTCGCTCCATGTTCCCATTAATTTAATGATCTTAACATGAACAATAATAATAACAAGATAATAACAGAATAATCATGAATAATGAATCTCCATACCCAATCCACATAAAGCAATAGCAAGTACTACCCAAAAATATTCCAGGGGTGAACAAGGTATAGAGGTAATCAAAACTGGAGTACATAAAGGATCCCATCAAAATTAACCTATGCAGATCATTGAAATTAATAAGAACATGGCTGGGAAAAGTAAGTGATCAAGGGCACAACTTGCCTTCAATGAGCTCCTGCTCAGCTACTTCTATCTGCTGAACCTCAGAATCCACAGTGGCTTGCTCGTCTACTCGCATCAATACAAAACATACATAGTATAGCCAAAATCAACATCACACCAAACAGATGAATGAAATATACAGTAAAAATCTACACATTAAAATGAAACCATAGGAACTGGAATCACTAAATTCTGAGTTATAGAATTCAGGTTATGAATTTCCTAAGATTTAAGGTGATTATAATAGGATTAGATGATAAATTAATTTTCTAACAGAGTTCATGTCAAAACAGTGATTCTAAATGATAGAGAATATTATTACAAAATTTTAGGAATTGGAATGACTCAATTGGGAGCTAAAATGAATTTTCTATGCATTTTACAAGTTTCTAGATTTGTTTTTGTATTAAAAATGAATTTCTAATATTAATTTCTCTGTTTTTAATACTCTCGGGACTGGGCGTCATTTACCAGAAAGCACAGGGGTCTGCGCGAATAAAATCCTAGACTCAGTATACAGTGGCCAATGGACTGCGGGTTGATAACTAAATTTTCCAGGGGCTCTTTAACAAAAAGTACCCGCGAAGGGGTATGGACGAGTCTCGGCCGTTGGATCAACGACGTGCGGCAGAGATTAGATCATGCGCGCAGTGAACCGGTACGCCATTTAAACCCTTAGATCCAGATCTAACGGCCACGAATTCAAAACTACGATGATCCCATTCCGAACGTCCATCCACAATCGGACGGCTGCGATCAAACCGAGCGAAGGGGTACGCTACCTCTAATCTCAGCCGTTAAAACAACATCCAACGGTGCGCATACTTTCGTCTTCCCCCGACGCGCCCAACGACGGCAACGCTTCCCAGCGGCGGCGCCATTGCCGGCTCTGGCCAAGATTCGCCTTACCCACACGAGCTTCGAATTGAATGCGACAATTACACAGTGAACAACTACACGATAACAGGGAAAGGAAACTCACATCGAATCTAGAAGCGCCCTGCTCTGCCCACGGTGAGCGGCGGATGCCGAGCTCCGGTGAGCAATTCCGGCACCACAAGCGCCCAATCCTTGGTGAAGCGGCCACGGCAACTTTCCCCCGAGCTCGAGGAAGACCCCAGGCACCCTCGACGGAGCGGACGACGATTGAATCGGAGATTCCCCCGCGGCGGCACCGCGCAACCTCGCCTACTCTCTCTCTCTGGTTCTACGGCACCGGCGGCTGGGTAAGGTGGACACAGGGTGCCACGGGTGGGTTGGCTATTTGTATCCGTGGGACTCGTCAACGCACGACGCCGCCCGCCCGAGATCTCCGGCGAGGTCGACGCGGAGCGCGCGGAGTCCGTTGACAAGCGAGGGCTGACGCGCCTGGCCCACGCGCCAGTGGAGGGGAGAAGATCGAGCGCGCGGGCGCGAGGGAGTGTCTGTCGAGTGGGTCCCACGCGTCAGCAGAGCCCGCAGGCAAGTCATCTCCCGCCTGGGCCGCGCGGAGGGCGAGACCGAGTGGGCCAAATTGCGGGTTCAGGGCCCAGGTAAGGTTTTTATTTTTTTTCTTTTTCATTTTCCTTTCTACTTTCTTCATTTTCAAACCAAATTTGAATTAGTTCAAACTTTTGTGGATCCTCATTTATAAACTCTATTTTTGAAATTAAAAATACTAAGACTGAAGATAATTATTTATACATTTTATTTATATTTTCCTATCTCTTCTCTTTTCCTTATTTTCAAAACCCTAATTTCAAATTTAGGGTTAAATCAAGCTTCAAATAATTAATACCTTATTATTTTTATCCTCATGGTTTTATTTAATGCACAACACATAAAACTCCAACAAATGCACTTTTTCTTTATTTTAGCATAATTGTTTTATTTAGTCTCTCTCAATTACATAGGTGCTCTTTTTATGATGCAAATAAGACACACAAAATGAAGAGCTCTCTCTATTACTCTTGGTATACAACTTGAGTATTACATGTTGTTAGTTGTATACTTGTATCAGATATTGCTTCAGCTCTTCAAAAGCCTTTTGTTGCATTGGTCCCCATTGAAAGACTTCGTCTGATTTTAGCACTTTGAAGAATGGCAAAT
This sequence comes from Zea luxurians, assembly GCA_029449295.1. NCBI lineage: Eukaryota > Viridiplantae > Streptophyta > Magnoliopsida > Poales > Poaceae > Zea > Zea luxurians. Next base: position 122,961,057 of record JAOPSE010000009.1, read on the forward strand.
TTCTTTCTGCTGATCTTGAGATGAACCTGTTTAAAGATGCCAACCTTCCCATTAATCTTTGAGCACCTTTTCTTGTCCTTGGTGGCTCCATTCGAAGTATAGCTTCTATTTTACTTGGATTTGCTTCAATTCCTTTTGTTGATACAAGGCACCCAAGAAATTTTCCCTTCACCCCGAAGACACATTTATTTGGATTTAGCTTGAGACCAGCCTTCCTAAAATTGGCAAATGTTTCTTGCAGGTCGGCAATGTGATTTTCTTGCTTCATTCTTTTTACAATGATATCATCGACATATGTCAGGACATTCCTACCAATCTGAGAGCTAAGTACTTTGGAGGTCATTCTGCTGAAGCTTCTCCCGACATTCTTGAGCCCCTCAGGCATCCAAAGGAAGCAATAGGTCCCACTAGGGGTTATGAAGGTTGTTTTAGGCTCGTCCTCCTTCTTCATCCAGATTTGATGATAGCCTAAATAGCAGTCCAATAAACTCATGAGCTCCGAAGTGGCTGCTGCATCCATAAGGGAGTCTATTCTTGGCAATGGGAACTCATCCTTCGGGCATGCCTTGTTGAGATATGTAAAATCAATACACATTCTCCACTTTCCATTGGCTTTCTTTACCATCAAAGTATTGGCTAGCCATTCTGGATATGTCACATCTCTGATTACTCCGGCACTCAGGAGTCTTTTGACTTCGTTTCTTGCACCTTCGGCTTTGTCATCGGACATCTTCCGAAGCTTCTACTTCCTTGGTCTAATGGCTGGGTCTACATTCAGTGACTGTTCAATGACATCTCTATTGACACCACAAATATCCTTAGCTAACCAAGCGAAAACATCCTTGTTGTTGAACATAAACTTTAATAGAGTTTACTCTTGTTCATCGGACAATTGGGACCCCAACAACACCTTCTGCTCGGTTATGTCTTCACACAGAAGCATAGGCTTTGGTTGATCTGCTGAACCATCCTTGTCTCTTTTATGTTTATACTGTTCATGAGCTTTAGCTTCATCTATGTTATGGATGGCCTTTGAATCTGTCCAGTTCCCTTCGGCCCTTCTGGTAGCCTCTTGACTTCCATGCACAGCGATAGGATCTTATTCAGACGGTATCTTCATGCACAGATATGCTCGATGGAGTATTGCTTCGAAGGTATTCAGTGTCCCTCGACCAATAATTGCATTGTAAGGATAATCCATATCGACAATATCAAATATAACTTGTTCTGTTCTTGTGTTGTGAACATAACCGAAGGTGATTGACATTGTTATCTTTCCAAGTGCCACTATATGCCTTCCTCCGAAGCCACACAAGGGGTGTGTTGCATCATGTATCTTGTCATCCTACTCTTGCATCTGCCTGAAGGCTTTTGTGAAGATGATATCTACTACACTACCTGTGTGTACAAGGACATTGTGAACCAGAAACCCTTTGATAACACAAGATATGACCATTGCATCATTATGGGGATTGTCCTTGAGCTGAAGGTCTTCTTGGGAGAATGTGATTGGTACATGAGACCACTTGGATTTAATGAAGGGTCCTTGCACTCCAACATGTTGTACCCTTCTTTGTGCTTGCTTCTTCTACTACTTATTGGCTGGTTCAGAACTTGAGCCACCTGTGATTGGAAGCACCAGCTTCATAGCTAAAGGTGTCACAACTTGGTCATCTTATGAAGCCATTGTCGTGGTCTTGGAAGTGAGTTCACCGGAGGTAGGCGCTAATGTTGGTTACTTGTTCACCAATGCTGTGAATCAATAACAAGCCAACACAATTGTTAAGGATTAAGGACCTTCGTCCTCCGAGGCATTATCTCCTTTTGGATATAATGATCTTCAAACGAAGGTCATGAAGGACATGCCTTCATGATTTATGAGAATAAGAATCCATAGAGATGATATATGTAATTCATTCATTCATACGCATATGTACTTCATAATATACATATGAACATTAACAGAATTTATATTACATTGATACCTTCGGCTTGTTCGAAGGTGTCGACGCGAGAGCAATTACAACCTAGCGTGAATAGTACATGGGTACTACTCACCTATTTATAGGCACGGGACGCAGCACGGGTGAAAAATACATTTATGACCTTAATTTGTATACATAATTGTAACATAAATCATCAGGGATTAACTGGTCTTTTTCTCTTCGGTTCAGCGCCATGCTTGACCTTTGTCATCACCTTAAGCCGAAGCTGTCGTCCTTCGGTAGAACCTTCAGTAATTGTCATTATAGCTCTTAGATAGTATCTTCGTCTTGAGGACCTTCGGCACAGATGATCCTCAACATCACTTGGCCAATGATACCTTTGTCTTGAGGACCTTCAGCAGAGAAGAAGACCCCCAACAAGGACCTTTGTCCTCCGAAGCATTATCTCCTTTAGGATATAATGGTCTTCAGATGAAGGTCATGAAGAACATGTCTTCATCATTCATAAAAGTAAGAGTTTACATACACGAGATGTGATGTCCATTTCACATATTTATTCCATAATAATCATATAAACATTATCAGAATTTATACTACATTGATACCTTCAGCTTGTTTGAAGGTGATGACACGAGAGCAATTATAATTCAGCGTGAACAGTACGGGGATAATGTTCACCTATTTATAGGCATGGGACGCAGCCCGAGTAAAAATACATTTATGACCTGTTGGGGGCCTTCCTCTTCCGAAGGTCCTCAAAAACGTGACTAATATGTTTTTCAGTATAACACAGACTGTTATCGGAGGTTTCGGCTTTAAGATGAAGGTATGCATGATATGAAGATACGACTTGAAGGCGAGATGAAAGGACGCCGAAGCTTTGGCTGAAAGAGCTTCGGTTTAATATAATGACGATGGTCAAAGATGGAACCGGCTTAAAGGAGAAAAGACTACTTAGTCCTTGATAGCTTGCCTTATGATTAACAGTAAATGTCAGGGACATGAATGTAATTTTGTCCGGGCTGCGTCCCGCGCCTATAAATAGATGAACAGTAACACCGTACTGTTCACGCTGGACTGTAATTGCTCTCGCGTCACTCTTACATTTTCATCTTCTGACAAGACAAAGGTATTAATATAATATAAATATCATTGATGTTTATCAATGTTTATGAAATGAAAATATAAATAATTTATTGAATGGTAAGGATTATTTATATTCTTTTATGTTTTATGTGCTTTTGTTTATACTCGTTTACTGAAATGATGAAGGTATGTCCTTCATGACCTTTGTCTAGAGATCATTATATCCCAAGGGAGATAATGCTTCGAAAGACGAAGGTATCTAATTGTTAACAATCGTGTTGCTTTGTTCTTGATGTATAGCATTTGATAACAAGGACCAACATTAGCGCCCACCTCCGGTGTACTCACTTCCACAACCTTCGGCAAAGCATCAACCTTCATTATGCCACCGAAGAAGATAGCAGCGCCAGGGGCTGCACTGCAGCCACTGGACACGAACCAAGAGATGCTCCCTCTCCGTGATGCCAGAAACCAGAAGAGAAAGGCTACTGGCCCAACACTTCACGAGGAGGAGCTAGACCAGGAGATCAGGGACTTGGAAGTCATTCATCAGCAGGTGCAAAGGAGGAGAAGATGGCCCATCTGGACGATCTGCAGAAGAGGATTGATGAAGCTACTGAAGTGATGCGTCATCTTACTCAAGTTGACCAGGTGTTGGGGACTTGTTCTCAAATGCTAAGAGTTAAGAACAAGGCAACATAAAAAGTGTTAAATGTTAAAGTCCTTCGTCCTTCGAAACATTATCTCCCTTCGGATATAATGAATTCCGGACGAAGGTTATGAAGAACAAACCTTCTTAAACACAATAGATGATGAAGAAGGATTCAAACACAAGATATGAAAAGATAATATAAACACTTTAAATGTTATTACCAACTTATTTTTATTTGCGTGACTGTATCGACAATAACAAATTATAAATGTACCTTCGGCTCGAAAGAAAGCAGGGGTACAAACGTGACGCAAAAGTAAATGCCAAGTCAGCGTGAACAGTATGTGAGTATTGTTCATCTATTTATAGGCACGGGACGCAGCCCATGTAAAATTACACCCATGCCCTTTACATTTACTAATAACTCTATAGCAATCCATCGGGGTCCAAATAGCCTTTTCCCTTTTAAGTCGGTTTCTTTTTCTGCTATCACGCCGAAGCTCCCCTGCGCATAGCTTCGGCTCTGCGCCATCCTTCATACTCTTTGTGCATCTTCATGCTATGGTTTTGATTTGTGTCCGAAGGTACCTGTTTACACATTATACTCCAGAGACATAGTTAAATCATGTTTTTGAGGACCTTCGGAAGCCGAAGGCCCCCAACAGTAGCCCCTCGCAATATTAATTTGTTAAAGTAATAAATTCAGATTGTGACATGGACGAAGGCCTTAAGTCGAAGGTCCGAAAAAACACCTTCCCTTTGCTAGAATAGCAACAGTCATTGACAAGCGGGACCCTCCAGCTTTTAACGCACTAGGCGTATAAATAAGAGCTCACCACGAGTTCATTTGGCACGCTTTCTCGCCATCTGCTTCTTGCTCATCCAACTTTTAACCCTTGCACACCAACACTTGCTTGGCTTTTTAAATTTTTAGGCTTCGATTTCGAGAGCACTTTCTCAGCATTTTCAAAGATGTCTGAAGATAAGAAAGCTGTCGCTGAATCGAAGCTGAGTCTTTCCGAGGAGATGAATCTCGGCTTTCTTGAATCAATAGCAAAGACAAATACAAAGAAGATTACTAGGGAGATCTTAGAGGGTTTATCTGAAGACACTGGTGATAGTGACAGCTATGATGTGGAAAGTGGTGGTGAAGATTCCGAAGATCGACCCTGGCGACCAAGTCATGCAATTTTTGGAAAATCAAGCATAAAGAAAAGCCATCTTGTCAATATGAGGGGTAGATATTTTCGGGATTTATCTATTGTGAGGGCTGACGAAGGAGAGAAAACTTGTCCAACTCCCGAGGAGAATGAAGTCGTGATATTCCAAAGTTTCTTCAAGGCTGGACTTCCGTTTCCTTTGAGCAACTTTGTGGTAGAAGTTTTGAAGATATTTGAAATCTGCCTTCATCAAATTACTCCCGAAGCAATCATAAGGATGGTAATCTTCGTATGGGCCGTGAAGAGCCAAGGTTTGGAGCCAAATGCAAAAAGTTTCTGCAGTATGCATGAGTTATTATATGAGACGAAACCATGGGGTAAAGAGCAATATCATAACAATTTTGGCTGTTACAGCTTCGTTGCCCGCTCTGGGTCAAGCTGTCCCGTGCCAACTTTTCGGAAGAGATGGCCCGCAGACTGGATGAAGGAATGGTTCTATGTGAAAAACAACTTGAAAACGCGAGAAGATATTAAAGGTATCATCATGCGCCCCATCTGGCACCGTTTTGGCCTTCGGAAACCGAAGGTGGATATTGACGAAGCCGCCGAAGAATGCCGGAGAGCCTTCAGGGTAGTTTGCTCTTTCATTGGGACGAGGGATTTGATCCAGGAACACATTGCCTTCAGAGTGTGGCCACTTGTAGAAGATTGGGAAATGCCAAAGGAAACCATCAGCAAACCTGACAAAGGTAGACTAGTTAGGTTAAGATACACCTTCAGATATGGAGATAAGTTTGTCGAGCCAGATGATGACTAGTTAAAATGTATTGAGGCCATAAGCGATGAACTGCTTGGACCATACTCGAAGGCAGAAGATACTGCACTGTCTGCGGCCTTCGGAGGCCGGAAGAAGAAAAGACTCAATCGAGTATTTGATGCCATTGGGTTCGTCTATCCTGACTATCATTACCCAAGACGGGGTCAAAAAAGGAAAGATACGGCTTCTGTGAAGGAAGTTGCTTCAGCCGCTCCTAGTGAGCCAGCGCCAAAGAGGAAAAAGATGAAGGTTCTTACACACCGGCCACGCTATATTGAACCAGCCACAGTGCCTGAGTTTGTCGGTGAGACCTCTTCGGCCACCGAAGCCAAGGAGCCGACTCCCCTGTCAAATATTGAAGAGCCGGCCAAAATGCTGGAGATGGAAAAAATAAAAGAAGTGAGAGCTGAAGAAACAAAGACATCGGAAATTTTAAGTCCTTCAGCAAGAGTTGAGGTGCCAATGCCAATGCCAATGACACAAAAAGACCTTACTACAACCCCCAATAGGAAAAGAATGGTTAATGTGCTAGATGTACTGGAAACGATAAAATCTTCAAGCGCTAGTCCAAAGATAGCTGCCAAAGTTTCAAAGACACAAACTGAGGCCGAAGCTGTCAAAAGCCAAGAGGAAACTGAAACTAGGCTTTCAGAGCCTACCAAGAGGGAATTCTTGGAAATTGAAAAAGAAACGGAAAAGAATCTGCAGAAGAAGCTTTATCTGAGAAAATCGCCACACCTATTCCCGAAGCATCTTCTGAACCTTCTGACTATGTATTACGTCATGCTTCGGGTAAAAATTTGAGCGAAAAAAAAGAGAAGCTCAATTCTATGCGCAAAAATTGAAATATCCAAAAGGGGCGCTGATATTCAACGACAGTGGAGAAGAAGACTTCTTGTATTGTCTCTCTGACAGCATGGAAATTTCTGTCTGTCGGGAGATGAGCAAGAGCTTCGGATTCCCAACATTAGAAGATGGGCTCTCGGTGTTGTCAAAGGACGAGCTGGCCGACAGCTTAGCGTACAATAGTTTAAAGGTGAAAAAATGAGATCTTTTTATTATTCCTTGAAACCAAAATTTTTCATTTGCTTAAACTTATTAACGCATTTTTTGCAGGGCCTTATACTTAGCAATGCCCTCAGGGCACAAAAAGATGCCGAAGATGAAGGGTGTACCATAGCCTTGAGCAACCTTCGTTCCGAGGTAATTGAACTAAGGAACGAAGGTCTCGAAAAAGATAAAATATTACATTCGTTGCTGAATAAAATAAAAGAAGATGAAGCTGCTTTCAAAGCTCAAGCTGAGGCTCAGAAGCATGAACTTGAGGATCTTCGGAAACAGCTAGCCAGTGCTAAAGAAGAATGCACAGTTGAAGAAACAAAACAAGAAATTAGTGAACAATGGGCAAATCATTTAGAAAAAAACATTGAAGAGCTTCGTGCATCCAAAAAAAGGTGTTATGAAAAATCTATAGAATGTGTTAAGAAAATAAGAACCAGCTTCGCCAGCGTTGGCGCGTTCTCAAGCGAAGAAAATTTCATGAGGGGCTACCCTGAAGGCCCATTTGGGTGGATCAGCCATGAAGCTGAAGCTTTTGAAGAAGTCTTGAATAGTCGTGGAGACATATGCGCCTTCTCGGGTGCTAGGGGGATTGCTACTGTTTTGGAGAAAAATGGCTGCGATCACGTGAAATCCTTGGCACAGACCGAAACCGATTTATCTTCTGAAGACATAAAAGACCCTTCGGCCGAGGCAAGTTTGGTTGGTGGAAAATTTTTCACCGACATCTAGGAAAATGGTGGCCGGGAGATGGCTCAAGAAATTATACGAAGAAGCGAAAAAGGTATTCATGACGCTAGAAAAGTAGCAGAGGCCGCTAAGAAAAGTGCGGATCTCGAAGGGCGAATAGGTATTAACTACTAGTTTTTGGGTTTTTGTTGTAACTTTTTGATTTCGAACTTGCCTACACTTTGTAACATAGCCGCACCTTCTCCTCCCTCAGAGCCCGCCGAGCCATTAGCGGACCCCAACGTAAAGGGGGATGACGAGATTAGAAAAATGGCCGAAGCTATCATGGACAAAGTTGTTGATCAACTACTAAACGAAGCTGCAGAAGTAGTTCTAAGGGAAGATTAGATGTTATTGTGAAAACATTTGGAATGTAATATTTGTTGAACAATATGTGTAATATTTTGTAACTTTGAATGTAATATATAAGCTATTTATGGTTCAATTCTTTACCATGCATGAAACTTTACATACATACCGTTTTTGAGCCTTCGGCGAAAAAACACCTTCCCTTCTTTTCATGCTTCGTAAATGATATCCGTATTTTCATATAAAACATCCAATCTTCGTAAAATCAGTAACCAATAGATCTTTTCATTTCATAGTTTGACGAAGGTATGCTTCTTCAATAATTATTTTTGTGCCTTGGGACTGTTTCTTCGAAACAATCTCCGAATATTAACATTGAACCCCCTTCTTGCGTCATTGATGCAATATGATGTATGATGTTATGCTATGCACATGATGTGATGATGTGATGTTATGCAAAATGATATTTGCCGAAGGTCGACGTTTATTTTTCACTATAAGCCTCCCTTAGGAGCTTCTTCGCCTTTTACTTCAACGGAATCAGCGTTTATTTTTCGCTGTAAGCCTCCCTTAGGAGCTTCTTCGCCTTTTACTTCAGCGGAATCAGCGTTTATTTTTCGCTGTAAGCCTCCCTTAGGAGCTTCTTCGCCTTTTACTTCAGCGGAATCAGCGTTTATTTTTCGCTGTAAGCCTCCCTTAGGAGCTTCTTCGCCTTTTACTTCAGCGGAATCAGCGTTTATTTTTCGCTGTAAGCCTCCCTTAGGAGCTTCTTCGCCTTTTACTTCAGCGGAATCAGCGTTTATTTTTCGCTGTAAGCTCTGCATTCCCTTCGGAACGACTTTTGAGCAGAAAACTTACGCTGCGCTCCCTTAGGAACGACTTTTTGTTATTCCAGAGGTTCTCCCTGTAACCATAAGTTCTTATGCTTCGTAATCTTTTTGGACTCCGTTATTCTGTGGAGAAAGTATATTTGTACTATGGCAAAGGCGAAGCTATTACAAGAAATTGAAAACGACAAAAAACACTTAGGCTTTCAATAATTGTTCCTTAAAGAAAATGATACTGAATGCAAAAACTGCTGCCGAGGTAGGATATTTGTTAGTAAATGTGCTTTGATTCTAGCATAGTACTATTGACTGTGCGAGCTTCGGACTCTTCTCTGAAGTCTCGTTGGTGTTGAGTATGCTGACTCCCTTTTGGCTGCTGGCCTCGTTGCATTGGTGGTGGAGGCGGAGGCTGTTGCCAAGATGCCTGAGATTGACTTGCCGAAGCAACAGAAGCTGCAGGGTGGTTGCCCACATACTCTGCGATATAAGGCGAGTGGTACGAAGTAGTATGCATAACTTGCTTCGACTGGGTCTATTGGGCTGCAGCTTCTGCTATTTCCTTTTGTTTCTGGATAGTGACATGGCACATCCTGGTGGTGTGGCCCTTGTCCTCACCATAGAATAGGCAATAAATTTTCCTGGGCTGATCCCCAAATCTTCCTCCGAAGCCCCTAGCACCTCTGCCCCTTGGAGCTGGAGGCCGAGGATAGGTCTGCTGCTGCCCCGAAGCCTGGGAGGAATATTGCGGCCTCTGCTGCTGGCTTCCCCTGTCATCATTCTGAGCAGAATGAATCGATCTGACATGTCTAGGATGAACTCTCCCTCCGAAGCCCCTGGCTATTTCAGAGAACCTGTAAGCTTCCTCCCTTCTTTGCCGAAAGTCATTATCAGCACGGATGTATTCATCCATCTTCTGAAGCAATTTCTCCAAAGTCTGAGGGGGCTTCCTAGCAAAGTATTGAGCTGAAGGTCTCGGCCGAAGCCCCTTAATCATGGCCTCAATGACAATTTCATTGGGCACTATTGGCGCTTGTGCCCTCAGACATAAGAACCTTCGCACATACGCCTGGAGATATTCTTCGTGGTCTTGGGGTGCACTGGAATAAGGCTTGAGCGGTGACCGGCTTCATTTGAAACCCTTGGAAACTGGTGATCAGCATATCCTTCAGCTTCTGCCATGATGTGATTGTTCCTGGCCGAAGGGAGGAGTACCAGGTTTGTGCAACATTCTTGACGGCCATGATGAAAGACTTCGCCAAGACTGCAGTATTGCCACCATAGGAAGATATCGTTGCTTTGTAGCTCATCAGAAACTGCTTCGGATCTGAGTGTCCGTCATACATGGGGAGTTGAGGTGGCTTGTAAGACGGAGGCTAAGGTGTAGCCTGCAGTTCTGCTGACAGAGGAGAAGCATCATCAAAAGCAAAATTCCCATGATGGAAATTCTCATACCAGTCATCCTCGTTGAAGAAGCCCTCTTGATGAAGCTCTCTGTGTTGAGGCCTTCGGTTCTGCTCATCTTGAGTAAGATGGCGAACTTCTTCAGAGGCTTCGTCTATCTGCCTTTGCAGATCAGCCAGCCTAGCCATCTTTTCCTTCTTCCTTTGCACCTGCTGATGGAGCATCTCCATATTTCTGATCTCTTGGTCCAAGTCGTCCTCCTGAGGCGTTGGACTGGTGGCCTTCCTCTTCTGGCCTCGGGCCTCCTGAAGAGAGAGGGTCTCTTGGTTGGGGTCCAGCGGCTGCAGAGCGGCAGCCCCTGTTGTTGAAGCTTTCTTTGGCGGCATGACGAAGGTCTATGCTTGCCGAAGGTGTTCGAAACTCAAAAAGTGGAAGTGAGTTCACCGGAGGTGGGCGCCAATGTTGGGGACTTGTTCTCAAATGCTAAGAGTTAAGAACAAGGCAACATAAAAAGTGTTAAATGTTAAATCCTTCGTCCTTCGAAACATTATCTCCCTTCAGATATAATGAATTCCGGACGAAGGTTATGAAGAACAAACCTTCTTAAACACAATAGATGATGAATAATGATTCATACACAAGATATGAAAAGATAATATAAACACTTTAAATGTTATTACCAACTTATTTTTATTTGCGTGACTGTATCGACAATAACAAATTATAAATGTACCTTCGGCTCGAAAGAAAGCAGGGGTACAAACGTGACGCGAAAGTAAATGCCAAGTCAGCATGAACAGTACGGGAGTACTGTTCATCTATTTATAGGCACGGGACGCAGCCCATGTAAAATTACACCCATGCCCTTTACATTTGCTAATAACTCTATAGCAATCCATCGGGGTCCAAATAGCCTTTTCCCTTTTAAGTCGGTTTCTTTTCTGCTATCACGCCGAAGCTCCCCTGCGCATAGCTTCGGCTCTGCGCCATCCTTCATACTCTTTGTGCATCTTCATGCTATGGTTTTGATTTGTGTCCGAAGGTACCTGTTTACACATTATACTCCAGAGACATAGTTAAATCATGTTTTTGAGGACCTTCGGAAGCGAAGGCCCCCAACACCAGGACCGAAGGCCTCAGCAAAGGGAGCTTCGGCAAGAGAGCTCATACAATGACGATGAATGGTACGATGATTTTCATGGCAACTTTACTTTTGATGATGCTTCTCCCCTGGCAGCAGAATTGTAGGCTATTCCATGGCCACAATCTTACAAGCCACCACAGTTGCCCATGTATGATGGGCACTCGGACCCAAAGCAATTCTTAATGAGTTATGAGGCAACAACATCCTCATATGGAGGCAACGTCGCAGTCATGACAAAGTCCTTCGTCATGGCAGTCCGAAGTGTGGCCTACACATGGTACTCCTCTCTTCGACCAGGCACAATTACATCATGGCAGAAACTTAAAGATATGCTAGTCACTAGCTTTCAAAGTTTCCAGACAAAGCTAGTTATGGCTCAGGCATTGTTCTAATGCACACAAGACCAGGAAGAATACCTCCAGGCGTATGTCCGAAGGTTCCTGCAACTAAGAGCACAAGCACCCGTAGTGCCCAATGAGATTGTCATTGAAGCCATGATCAAGGGACTTAGGCCAGGACCCACAGCTCAGTATTTTGCTAGGAAGCCTCCACAAACTTTGGAGAAGCTACTTTAGAAAATGGATGAGTACATCTGGGTCGACAATGACTTTCGCCAAAGAAGGGAGGAGGCCTACAGGTTCTCCGAGATGACCAGGGGCTTCGGAGGGAGGCTTCATCCTAGGCACGTCTGATCCATTCACAACTCCAATGGCAATGATGAAATGGCCAGCAATGCTCAACATAGTCATCAAAATTCTTAGTCTTCAAGCATGACTTCTTTTAGACCACTAGCTCCGAGGGGCAGAGGAGGAAGAAGTTTCAGTGGAGGAAGGTTTGGCAACCAACCCAGGAAATTGTATTGTCTTTATTGTGTCAAGGACAAAGGCCACACAACAAGGACATGCCATGTTACCATTCAGAAGTAGAAGGAAATTGCTGAAGCCGAAGCGCGGCAGAGTCAGCGGAAGCAAGTCCTTCACACTGCTTCATACTATTCTCCTTATGTCCCGGAGTATATGGGCAACCAACAGCCTACGACTTCTATCGCTTCGGCAAGCGATTCTCAAGCTTCCTGGGCCTAGTTACCACCACCACCACTGACACCTGTCTTGGGTCACTATCAGCAGCTAGAAGGGCAACGCCATGCTCAGCAGCAACGTGATCTTCGGGAGGAGTCCAAAGCTCACACATTTAATAGCACTGTGCCTGAATCAAAACACATTTACTAAAGAGGTTACAGTGGTGCAACTAAAGAATATCCTGCTTTGATGTATTTTAAAAAAATTCTGCCTTTATATTTTCTCACACCAAAGACAATTCAGGAAGAATTAATATCCAATTTCATGTAATAATAATACTTTGGTTGCACCATCGATTGTCAAAAGTCGTTCCTGTTGGGGGTCTTCTTCTCCATCGAAGCTCCTCTAGGAAAAAACACCTTCAGCAAGACAGTACAAAGGCAGGTGCGACATGAAGATATAAGCCGAAGATGATGCGGACAAAGCCAAAGCTACGATTGAAAGAGCTTCGGCTTGGTATCATGTTAAAGGCGAGGGACGATACCGACTTAAAGAGAAAAAGACTGTATAGTCCTTGATAGTCTGTTATGATCATAATTATTTATCAGGGACATGGATGTAATTTTGTCCGGGCTGCGTCCCGTGCCTATAAATAGATGAACAGTACCTCTGTATTGTTCACGCGGCATTGCCATCACTCCCGTGCCCCTCACATTATCACCTTCTGTCGAGCCGAAGGTATCAATGGAATACAAATATTATGAGCATTTATTCATGTTTGTAAAATGAAATAAGAATGTAAATGATTTATCTTTATGTTATCATTATTTACATTCTTATATGTCTTATGTTTCTTTACTTATATTCATTTACCAAGATGATGAAGGTACGTCCTTCATGACCTTCGTCCGAAAATCATTATACCCGAAGGGTGATAATGTTTCAAAGACGAAGGTCCTTATCCATTAACAACTGTGTTGCTTTGTTCTTAGTGTTTAGCATTCGAGAACAAGGACCAACATTGGCACCCACCTCTAGTGAACTCACTTCCATAGTTGTGACGATGGCTTCGCACAACAACCAAGTTGTAGCACCTTCGGCCACGAAGTTGGTGCTCCCAATCACAGGCGGTTCAAGTTCAGAACCAGCCAACGAGAAGCAGAAGAAGGAAGCACAAAGAAGGGTACAACATGTTGGGGTGCAACGACCCTTCATCAAATCCAAGTGGTCTCACATCCCAATTACCTTCTCTCAAGAAGACCTTTAGCTCAAGGATTATCCTCACAATGATGCAATGGTTATATCTTGTGTCATCAAGGGATTTCTGGTCCACAATGTCCTAGTTGACACAGGCAGTGTAGCGGACATCATCTTTGCAAAGGCTTTTAGGCAAATGCAAGAGCTAGAGGATAAGATACATGATGCAACGCACCCTCTTTGTGGCTTCAGAGGAAGACAGATTGTGGCACTTGGCAAGATAACAATGTCAGTTACCTTCGTCTATGTCCATAACACAAGAAAAGAACAGGTTGTCTTTGACATTGTTGATATGGAGTATCCATACAATGCAATTATTGGTCGAGGAACACTCAATGCCTTCGAAGCAATACTTCATCTAGAATATCTATGCACGAAGATACCATCGGAACAAGGGCCCATCTCTGTACACGGGAGTCAAGAAGCTGCCAGGAGGGCTAAAGGGAGTTGGATGGATTCGAAGGCTATTCATAATATAGATGAAGCCGAAGCTTATCAGCAGTATAAGCATAAAAGGGAGAAGGCTGCTTCAGCAGATCAACCGAAGCCTATGCTTCTCTGTGAAGACATAGCAGAGCAAAAGGTATTGTTGGGATCTCAGCTATTTGATGAATAGGAAAAAACTTTGTTAAGAATCCTGTTTAATAACAAAGATGTTTTTGCTTGGACAGCCAATGACCTTTGTGGCGTCAATAGAGATGTTATTGAGCATTCACTCAATGTGGACCCATCCTTCAGACCAAGAAAGCAGAGGCTTCAGAAAATGTCCGATGATAAAGCCAAAGGTGCACGAAATGAAGTAAAGAGACCTCTCAGTGTCGGTGTTATCAGAGAAGTAACATATTCAGAGTGGCTGGCTAACACCGTTATGGTGAAAAAAAGCTAATGGGAAATGGAGAATGTGCATTGATTTCACACATCTCAACAAGGCATGTCCCAAGGATGAGTTCCCTTTACCAAGAATAGATTCCCTTGTAGATGCAGCAGCTTCTTTAGAACTCATGAGCCTATTGGACTGCTACTCAGGTTATCACCAAATTTGGATGAAGAAAGAGGATGAGCCAAAGACAAGCTTCATAACTCCTAGTGGTACTTATTGCTACCTTCGGATGCCTGAGGGGCTCAAAAATGCTGGAGGAAGCTTCAGCCGAATGACCGCTAAGGTTCTTCACTCTCAAATAGGCAGGAATGTGCTGACTTATGTCGATGACATCATACTGAAAAGCACAAAACAAGAAAATCATGTTGCCGATTTGCAAGAGACGTTTGTCAATTTTAGACAAGCTGGCCTCAAGTTGAACCCAGAAAAATGTGTTTTCAGAGTGAAGAAGGGCAAGTTTCTTGGTTGCCTGGTATCAACAAAAGGCATCAAAGCTAATCCAAGCAAGATCGAAGCTATCCTTTGGATGGAGCCACCAAATTCAAAGAAGGGGGCTCAACGGTTGGCAAGAAGGCTGGCATCGTTGAATAGATTTATATCAAGATCAGCAGAGAGGAATTTACCATTCTTTGAAATACTGAAGTCAGCCGAAGTCTTCCAGTGGGGTCCGGTTCAACAGAAAGCCTTCGAAGAGTTAAAGCAATATTTGATAGATTTGACAACTCTAACCCCACCTTCATCAGGAACTCCGCTACTTCTGTATGTGGCTGCTTCCCATGTTGCTGTTAGTGTGGCACTTGTACATGAGAAGCAAGATGGCCAAATAAAAAAGCAAGTGCTGGTATACTTCGTCTCCGAAGCACTCAGCCTATCAAAGAAAAATTACACAAAATTAGAGAAGGTACTGTATGCTGTATTGATGGCCTCCAGGAAGCTTTGTCACTATTTTCAAGCATATCATATAATAGTGCCTTCATGGCAACCCCTGAAAGACATAATGAGGAACATAGAAGCTACAGGAAGGATCGAAAATGGGCCACAGAACTTAATGAATTCACCATTGATTATGCGCACGAGATCCTCAATTCAATCTCAGGCGTTAGCAGACTTCATTGCTGATTGGACACCAGGGGCTCAGGGTGAAGAAGCGACAAAAGATACCGAAGCTTGGACAATATTTTGTGACGGATCTTGGGGGACCTTCGGTGCAGGAGCAGCTGCTGTCCTAGTTGCACCCTCTAAAGTTAGAACATGTTATACAATAAAGTTAGACTTCAGTTGTACGAATAACATTGCCGAGTACGAAGCTCTTCATTTGGGGCTTCGGAAACTAAAGGCAATGGGAATAAGAAGGACAATCCTCAAAACTGATTCGCAAGTTATTTCTGGCCACGTGGATAAGAGTAGCAAGGCAAGAGATCCGAAGCTTGAGAAGTATTTGGATGCAGTCCGAAGATTGGAAGCTTCTTTTGAGGGATTTTCTATAAAAAATATCTCAAGGGGAGAAAATGAGCATGCGGGTTTATTAGCTAAGTCAGCGGCGCAGGGGCTCCCTTTACCTTCGGAAGTATTCTTTGAAACAATAAAAGCACCCTCAATCGAGCTCATGGAAAGAGCAGTGCTCACAATCTCACCTGTACATAGTGAAGACTGGAGGACCGTAATAATATCCTTCCTCCAAGGCAACTGCCTCTCAGACGATGAAGTTTATAACAAGAGAATGAAAGCAAGAACAAGACCTTATGTAATAATTGAAGGAGTTATACAAGCACGGAGTTTGTTCCCCATTGCTCAAATGCCTTTCTAGAAATGAAGGATAGGAATTAATGAAGGAAATACATGTAGAACTGTGCGGAGCCCACATTGGATCCAGGCCTTTACTAGGAAAGGTTTTTAGATAAGGTTTTTATTGGCCGAAGGCAGTTTCAGATGCGGCGGACTTGGTCCAGAAATGCGAAAACTGTCAGAAATGTGCCAGAGACTAGAAACAACCTTCGTTTTTAACACAATTGATTCAACCTACTTGGCCATTGCAGAGATGGGGCCTAGATTTGTTAGGACCGCTTCCACTAGCACAAGGAAACTTAAAATATGTTGTAGTAGTGGTGGAGTATTTCTCAAAGTGGGTCGAAGCTAAGCCTCTAGCTATCATAACTTCGGCCACAGTCCAGAAGTTCTTCTGGCAAAATATTATTTGTCGCTTCGGTGTGCCAAAGGCTATTACAGTCGACAATGGAACTCAATTTGATGCTGAAACGTTTAAGGTTTTTTGTGACCAAATTAGTACAAGAATATATTTTGCATCAGTAAGGCATCCAGAATCAAATGGGTTAGTAGAGAGATCAAATGGAATTATAATGACAGGAATAATGAAGTTAATCTTCAATCAGCCTAGAGGAAAGTGGCTAGATGAGTTGATAAAAGTGGTGTGGAGCCACAACACTACTGTCTCAAGGTCAATAGGTTTTACTCCATTCAAGCTCTTGTTCGGTGATGAAGCAATAACACCAGAAGAAGCAAGAACAGGATCAATAAGAACCACAGCTTCAGCGGAGGACGAAACTGATTGTCAAATAACAAAAGACACCATAGAAGGGACCAGACTTCAGGCCATAGAACACATCAACAAGTATCAGGCCGAAACAATAAAATGGCGTGATAGAAAAGTTCGATTGAAAAATATCAAGCCAGGCCATTTGGTGCTTCGAAGGATACCTAACCCATGCCATTTTGGGAGTCGCCGCAAGACCTTTTTGTGCCTTCGGCACTGTCACTTCTGCCGAAGGGCTTAAAACTTCTAACGTTTTTGTTTCTTTGATTCTTGGCTCCTCAGTTTTATTAGTCTTCGGCTTAGCTAACTCGGTGAGGGTGCCTTCGGCATTACAGCCGGCTCTTCAATCTTCTGCGTGGGAGGAGTACGTTCTTTCGTTCCAGTAGCTGAAGAAGTTTCCCCAATAAACTTAGGCACTATGGCCGGTTCAATATAGCGGGGCCAGTGGGTGAGGACATTCAACTTTTTACTCTTCGGCGCAGGCTCGCTTGGAGCAGCCAAAGCAGCAACCTTTCCAGAGGTTGCACCCTTTCTTTTCTGCCCCCGTGGCAGGTAGCGATAATCAGGGTACACAAATCCAATAGCATCAAAAACCCTATTTAATCTTTTCTTTTTTCGGCTCCTGAAGGCCGCAGATAGTGCATTATCTTCGGACATGGAATATGCTCCAAGTAACTTATTGCTAGTATTTTCAACACACTTCAGCCAGTCATCATCTGGTTCGACAAACTGGTCTCCAAACCTGAAGGTGTATTTCAATCGAACCAGGCTGCCTTAGCTAGGGTTAGTGATGGTTTCTTTCGGCATTTCCCAGCTGTCTATCAGTGGCCATATCCTGTAGGCTACGTGTTCTTAAACTAAGTCTCTTGTCCCAATAAAAGAGCAAACTGTGCTGAAGGCCCTTCGGCATGCTTCAGCTGCCTCATCAATTTCTACCTTCGGCTTTCGGAGGCCGAAGCAGGACCAGATGGGGCGCATGACGGTCTCTTTAATGTCTTCTCTCGCCTTCAAATCATTTTTCACATAAAACCACTCTTCCATCCAGGCCCCAGGCCATCTCTTCCGAAACGTTGGCACTGGGTAGCTTGCGCCAGACCGAGCAATGAAGCTATAGCAACCAAAATTGTTATGATATTGTTCTTTACCCAACGCCTTCGTCTCATACAAAAGTTCATGCATACTACAAAACATCTTGCACTTGGCTCTAGACTTTGACTCCACATCCCAGAGGAAGATCCCCATTCTAATAATTGCTTCGGGAGTGATCTGGTGAAGGAAAATCTGGTATGTCTTTAAAACTTCAACCACGAATCTGCTCAACAGGAACCGAAGTCCAGCTTTGAAGAAGCTTCGGAAGATCACAACTTCGTTTTCTTCAGGAGCAGGAACGGCCCTGTCTACATCAGCCCTCACAATAGACATATCTCGAAAATACCTTCCTCTCATATTATCAAGATGACTCTGTTGATAGTTGATTTCCCGAAGACTGCATGACTTGGTCGTCATGGCCGATCTTCAAAGTCTTTGCCTCCACTCTCCATATCATAGATGTCGCTATCATCAGTATCTTCAGACAAGCCTTCTAGTATCTCTTTAGTAATCTTCTCTGTATTTGTTTTTGCTAAAGATTCAACAAATCCAGCAGTCTTCTCCTCAAGGAACTTCTCCTCTTCGGTTAGCTTCGTCTCAGCAACTGTCTTCTTGTCTTGAGACATCTTCTCTTTGGAGATGACGAAAACGTGTCCTTCAAACTGAAGCTCAAAAGCTTGAGAGCTATCAAGCGCTAGTAAACACAAGTTATAAAATTGAGAAAATAAGGCAAATGGCACAAGCAGTGTATCAAGTGCAGTCGGTGTGAGCTCCTATTTATACGCCCAGTGCGCTCCAAGTTGGAGGGCCCCCGTCTATCATTGACTGTTGCTATTCTAGCAAAGGGAAGGTGTTTTTTCAGACCTTCGTCTTAGGGCCTTCGTCCATGTCGCAATTTGAATTCGTTATTCTAACAAATTAATATTGCGAGGGGCTACTATTGGGGGCCTATGTCTTCCGAAGGTCCTCAAAAACATGATTTAACAATGTTTCCCGAGTGTAATATATGAACAGGTGCCTTCGGACTTAGATCAGAACCACGCAGTGTAAAAAGAACGAACAGTACGAAGGTTGACGTAGTGCCGAAGTGACGTGCAGGGGAGCTTCGGCATAACGACAGAAAAGGGAATCGACTTAAAAGGGAAAAGGCTATTTAAACCTTGATGGATTACCTTAAAGTTATTAGCAAATGTAAAGGGCATGGGTGTAATTTTACACGGGCTGTGTCCCACGCCTATAAATAGATGAACAGTAACCCTGTACTGTTCACGCTGACTTGTATTTGCTCGTGCGTCAAGCTTGTACTTTTTTACCTTCTGTCAAGCCAAAGGTCGTACATATGTAATTCAATTGTATTTCTATTTTTCCATGATAATAAAATAAAGATGAGTTGATAATGTTATATAATTGCTCATGTTATCTCTTACATTTCATATGCTTCTTCTTTTATTAACATATACTGCGATGATGAAGGTATGTCCTTCATAACCTTCGTCTGAAGATCATTATATCCTAAGGGAAATAATGTTTCGAAGGACGAAGGGCATTAACATTTAATATTTTTGTGTTGCCTTGTTCTTAACTCATAGCACTTGAGAACAAGGTCCCCAACATGTTGATTGGCAAAAGATGTTGATTGTTAAAATGCTTGATACCATGTATGATTAGCTAGGTATACATCTAGGCTTAAGAGAATCACACTAAAACTTGAAAGGCTAAAATCTGATTTTAGTCTCAGCTAGTGCTTTTTGGCAAACCAAACCCCTCAGCCGAACAGCTGCATGTCTAGAGGTAGAGGAGTAGACTCCTCACACCGGGTAAGTCTAGCTGAGTATTAGTATACTCAGCCTTGCTTGTGGCATAATTTTTTACAGGTTCTCTGGAGGATATGGTTGCTGGAGTGACTTTGTCGTCTACCTTGCCACCGAGTTGGACAGTCGAGTGGGACCCTACCTCAGCAAGAGAGGAGCATGAGGAGTGATGGGCTAGGCTTCCCCATCCTCCCTTTTATTTGTCGTTAGTTAATTTCCGCTGCATTCCGAACAATGGTTACTACTTTTGCAAAACCCCGATGATGTTGTAATAACCTTAAGCACTTCTTTAATGTATGGTTTTATGCTTTATTGTATTTGCTCTGTGCCTCACCTTCGAGTGAGTACGTGGTACTTGATCCTGTTAGTGGCCTTGTCGGACTAGATCCGAGGGACTGACGTTTTATTCCTATTTAAGTGTGGTCTAGCCTCTAAGGTGGGACTTAGGCACTTAAGTTGGAATAATTTGGGTGGTTCCGCCACACATAATGTGTATCTATCGAGGTTATAAATGTACTTTTGCTTGGGCTGGGTCCCATGCCTATAAATAGATGAACAGTGCCCGTACTATTCACGCTGGATTGGAATTGCATTCACGCTTTTGTCTTCGAGCAAGCCGAAGGTACTAATGTAATGTGCATTATATGTTAGTTTATTAATATATGAGATGGATTCTAGTACTATTTAACATTTAATATGAAATGGATAAATGACACGATGTTACATCTGTAACTATGCTTTTATTTTTGTGAATGATGAAGACTTGTTCTTCATGACCTTCGCCCAAAACTCATTATATCTGAAAGGAGATAATGCTTCGATGGATGAAGGTCCCTAACGTTTAACAATCGTGTTGCCTTGTTTTAGGGTTCACAACAATCAAAACAAGTGACCAACATCAGTCTCATCGCTTGAGGAAGTATATTTTTGGACAGAAGATTACATTGCTTTTTACCTTTCTCTATCTCTCCTTGGCCATTAGGCATGTGTGCTTGGGGAATAAGGTGGAGTTGTTGATGGTAATGGTGGCAACTCTCTCATTGCTGGTGGAGCACTCATCATCGAAGTCTTATTCCTTGCTATTGGAACAAAGGCCAAACAAGACCTCGATCGCCGAGCAAAGCTATCGAAGGGTGCATCTTGTACTAATCCTATCTACAGGTGTAGGAGTCAACCCATACTTTTGAAGGGGACTTCCGCCCCATAGGGGCGACTAAACCCAATCAGGCGAAGACAGAAGCTCAATGAGGCAACCCTAAAGACCGATGTTGACGAAGGGCCATAAGACATACGAAGACGATTTGAGATGAATGCCTCAAATCGATCAAAGGGTACCCAAGTTGTCTCGACACCCAGAGGCTATTGAGGTGGTAAAAGGCGAAGTTCCCACATTTGGAGGCTAAGGCGAAGTCCCTAAGACTCAGACCTAGGGAGCCATAGGCAGAAAACAAGAATCTGATGCCCTCCCCCCGACATGATTGCACGACCCACCTATATATCATTCTCTTGGGTGTATTTTTGGTATACATCAACATAGGATAGAAATATTTTGTAATTACCCCATTGCATAGTATATTCCTAGAATGTAGCAGATAACTAGGGCTACACATGTACTTTAGGCCCCAAACCCCCTAGTTACCCTATAAATACCCCTATTCGTATTATGCACGATAAGCTTGACAAGACATCCGTGCTCCCCATCCAATCGTTTTGTCATGCATTATCATCCCACCTTCTCCTAAGTGCTTGGGCCCCAGCATTCTAGCATGGACCACCTGTCTGTCATTCTCTTGGGTGTAACTTTTGGTGTAAACTGATATAGGATAGCACTATTCTATAATTACCCTATTGCATAATATATTCCTAGAATGTAGCACGTAACCAGGGATACACACGTACTTTAGGCCCTAGACCCCCTGGTTACCCTATAAATACCCATATCTAGATTGTGGATAGGATACACTTGACGGGACATTTGTGGTTCCTAGCCAACCGTTGTGTCACACATTGTTGTCCCACCTTCTTTTTAGTGCTTGGTCCCACAAGTTAGGTCCTAACATTTGGCAACCACTGTGCTTGCAATGAAGACAATCCCACGATGGCTCCTAAGAAAGCAAACACCAGATCCAACTCCGCTCTTTAGGATGATGCGGCAAAGGCAGCCGCCACCAACAATGGGAAGAATTCCAAAGTCACCTTCGCTGATCTAGTCCCGCTAGCTTCTACGAAGACCACCCCACTCACCATCAACGAGCACTACGAAGGCAACCGGTCCTCACCCCATCACCAAAAGCCACTCACTCTCGACATGGAGCCCACATGTGTAGCTCGAAGACTCCAAATCACCACCTTTAAACCATCAGAGCCACCCTTACCAATCTCAACAATTGGCTTGATTTTTCAAGAAACATGCCTCCTGCACCCTCGGCTTCACACTCCCTCAATAGCCTAAGCGACCACTGCCCCTAGACCCAGCTGTAATGAGGACGAAGATATCCTCTAGAACAGCGAGTACCCTCATCATCAACACCAATGAGAAACTCTTGCTGAAAAGTCTCCACATTTTCTTGCACGCATTCAACTACATGGGCAACACTCAAAATCTACTACAACTGACTGATAACCTTCTATATGGATTTGGGGGAGGGCTACCCACTCCATCAGCAAAATAGCATTTTCGCTATCATTAGGCACCGCCCCAATTGAAGACGAAGTAGATAACCTTCAATATAGTAGACATGGTTTACCCCTACAATGCCATTCTTGGTAGGGGTTGGATCAACAAACTTGAGGCCACTATTCATGACCTCTATCTTTCCATGAAGATCCCTGACCCAAGGTGCAATAATAATCTACGGGAACCAACAAGCAGCCGCAACATAAAAAGAGACTTCATCATAGGCAGCATAATATGCATTGTTTAGCAGTGAAAAGGTGAGGACTAGACAGAAATGAAGAGACTTCATCATAGGCCATCCAAAGAAAATGAAGAAGGAAAAAAGTTCCTTTAGACTCTGTAGTACTAAATCAAACAATTTTCATAGGCGAAGACCTAACAATTCAAAACGTAGTAAGTTGCTAGCCTGCCTAGACAGAAATAAGGACATCTTCACTTGGTCATCCCTAGACCTCGTTGGCGTCAGCCACAACATTATAGAGCACAATCTAAATGTTAACACCCTCAATTCAACCAAAGAAGCAAAGATTAGCACAATGTCAAACGAGAAAATTGAAGCAACAAAAGCCAAAGTCCAACGACTTCTAGAGGCCAAGTTTATAGAGCAAATAAACTATCTAACCTTGGTTCGCCAGTGTAGTAATGGTGAAAAAGAAGGACAACAAGTGGAGAATCTGTATAGACTTCACCTGTCTCAACAAGGCCTACCCCAAGGATGATTCTCTCTGCCCAGAATAAACAAAATTGTTGATTCCACAACAAGATGCGAGGTCATGTCACTCCATGACTGCTTCTCAAATTACCATCAGATCTGCATGAAGGAGGAAGACAGAGCCAAAACAAGCTTCACAACACTCTTCGACACATATTGCTTTGTATGCATGCCCAAAGGCCTAAAAATGTCGGTTCGACATTTTCTATGCTAACATAGTTCATACTACAAAACTAGGGCAATCGCAACATCTTTACATACAACGACGGTATTGTCATCACCAGCAAGAATAAAGAGGACCATCTGGTAGACCTTGTCGAAGCATTTGCAAACATGAGACAGGCCAGACTCAGGCTCAATCTATAAAAGTGCATTTTTGGCATCCGAAAGGCCAAAGTTTTGCGGTACCTTGTCTCCTAAAAAGGCATCAAGGTAGACCCCGACAAAATAAAGGTAATAACAGAAATGCAACCTCCGCTGATAGGCAGAATAGCGACCCTCACCTGATTCATCCCATTCCTCAAGATTCTATGAAGTGCCAAAGACTTCATCTAGGGACCTAAGTAGGTTGTAGTATTCAAATGCCTCACGTCCTACTTAACAGAGCTCACAACTTAAATAAGTCCGGACCCGATAGTAACACTCCTACTATAGATTGCTGCTACATTCATCGCATTTAGTTTAGCCCTTGTCCAAGAGAAAGAGGTCGAAAGCAAACTACAATAGTACACAATCTACTTTGTTTTCAAAGTCCTTACAAACTTGAAGCCTAGAATGCAAGAAATGGAAAATAGCTTATGCAGTACTCATGGCATCTCAAAAGCTACACACTACTTCGAAGCACACAAAATACGGGTACTGATGGACCAAAGTCTCAACCATATAATCAATAATCGAGAGGCCTCCATAAGAATGGGAAGTGGCTCATGGAACTATCAGAATATCACCTCTCCTTTGAGTCTAGAAGCGCAATAAAATCTATGTCCTGGCAGGTTTCATCATTGACTAGATCGAGTCACTTAATCCTTCACAACGAATACTAAACACAGTTTGGACCATCCATTGCAACGATGCCTAGGGCCACTCATGTGTGGGGCTACTGTAGTCCTCACCACACCCTAGGGCACCAAGTATAGATACACCACTCAACTAAGTTTCACCTTCGATTTTGACAAGTGCACTAACAACATAGCAGAGTACAAGGCAGCCATTCTTGGTCTCGTAAGCTTAGAACCCTCGAAATAAGGACATGCATAATAAATACTGACTCCAAAATAGCGGTGGGTCAATAGAGAAATATTGTGTGGCCCGAGAGTAGTCCTGCTACAACACCTATCAACCATTAAAAATTTTGAAAAACAATTTCGTGGTTTCACGATTTAGTATGTCAAGAGCGATAGAAACGAAGAAGCCGACCTACCATTAGATGTATTTTATCAGGTCATAGATCTATCCTAGCCAAACAAAGGCTCAAGGTCAGTTAGCATTATTATGTAAGAAGACTAGAGATGCCAATAATGTTATATCTGCGAGGGCACTATAATCCCATTTATAGAAGTGAGGCATCCAGACTCAAAATACAAGAATTGTGATTACATAATAATTGATGACAACATGTATAGGAAGGGTGTCGTTCAACTTCTCCTTAAATGCATCACCAAGCCTGATGATAGACATTTTTACTTGAGGTACACAAAGGGATTTGTGGCTGCCATGCAGGCCCTAAAGCCCTCGCATCGAAGGCCACTCTCTAAGGTTTTTTGGCTAGGAATTGTTAGGGATGCCCTACATATGGCACAATCCTACGAAGCATGATATATGTTTTAGCACAAAGTGGGGCTCCCTCACAGCAAACAAAATTGGTCGCCCCAACCTAGCCACTCTAATGCTGGGGAATCAACATAATCTGCCCTCTACCAAAAGCTCAAGGCAACTTCAAGTACGCCCTAGTAGCCATCAAATACTTCACAAAATGGTTAGAGGGGAATGTTGTATCCATGATCACAACGAAGACTGCACATAAGGTTTTATGGCAAAACATAATATATCGTTTTGAGGCCTGCTACGAGATCACAATTGATAATGTCAAGCAATTCAAAAACTAAGGGTTTAGAGACTTCTACAACTCTCTTAGAACAAAAGTAAACTTTGCCTTTGTCTACCATCCTCAAACAAATAGAGTCATCGAGAGGGTCAATGGGAAAAATTATAGCTTTAAAAAGAGACTGCTCGATGGCAAGAAGGGCAAGTGAGCTTATAAGCTACCCGAAGTCTTATGAGGGCTAAATACAACGGAATGTAGAGCCACAGGCTTCACACCCTTCAAGCTCATGTACGGGGTCGAAGTGATGACTCCACAAGAACTCAAACACGAGACACCCCGAACAACCAAGACTCCACTGTAGAAGTTGATAAGGCCTCATCAAAAGATCCCCCGAAAACATGAAGAGTCAAAGCCCTTGACATCATCAATAAGTACCAGATCGCAACAAAGGCCTAGATAAACAAAATAGCCACTCCTATGGTGTTTGACGAAGGCGGCCTGATCCTTGCCCTCACATCAAGAACAGAAGCTAAGGGCAAAATCAAGATAAAATGGGAAGGCCCCTACATATATTAGCAACAAGACTTTGCCACACTCTTACAGACTAGCAGCTTAGACAGGTGTAGACCTCGAACATAGTTGGACAATAAACAATGTAAGAAAATTCTATGTGTAAGCCAACCCAGGGCGATATGGCCTTTGTAGAGCCCATGTAATTTTGTTTTCAATTCATATTATCAGGCTCATACTCTTTTTCTTACAAGGGGTGAGGTTTTTAGTGAGGTGATGCCTTATAATTACAAATTTTATTCCCCAAAAATGATCTAGATGGTCAGAAGGCTCAAGCTCAAGCATGATATTAGACTACAAAACCAGTAATCGCAATAGCTAAGACACAAAGTCTATCTGACCGCATGTGACAAGAGGACACCTAAGGGTGCCAAGACACCTAAGGGAACAACATGATTAAAATAAAATCCCAATGAACACATCTAAGGGTGCGAAGACACCCAATGTCACAACTGGATTAAAATAAAATCCTAGCGGAGACATCTCATGGTGCAAAGATGCTCAAGGGCATCCATATGGTGACACCTAAGGATGCGAATACGCCTAAGGGTGTAGCCGAATCAAAATAAAATCGTAGTGCCAACACCTAATGGTGCAAAGATGCCCAAGGGCATAGCAACAATAAAACACCTAAGGGGCTTCGGACGCCTAAGGGCGTCGCTAGATCAAGATAGGATCCCGTCGAAGATACTTGCATTATTTGAGCGCAATCGTATGTTCGAATACAAGACTACACCATTATGACGGCCCCCAATGGCGGAGATGGCTGATTTTCACAAAATAATTATTGATCAAAGGCCCTCACAAACCAAAAACAATTTTATTACAATAACAGTTTAATCAGCCCTTGCATACAAACCAATACAAACAATTCTCACTTTGGACACACTAGGTGTTTGCCTCATGCTTAGGTTGTGGAAGAGGTTTCGTCAAAGGCTCAACAACATGCATATCCATATGTATTTTGCATATATTGATCTCACCTCATTAACAAATTCTCATATGAGGTGAAACTTTTGTAGTACATGTTTTCTTTTGTAGTGGTTCCTTGGCTCCTTAGCTTGCGCAATAGACCCATTGTTGTCACAGTACAGGTTCAATGTTCTAGAGGCATTAAGAAACACACCAAGCTCGATGAGGAACTTTCTTATCCAAACACCTTCCTTCGTAGATTCAAAAGTTGTAATGTATTCGGCTTCTATTGTAGAATCAATCACAGTATCCTACTGGAACTCTTCCAACTAACACCACCCCATTTATTATGAACACAAAATCTGATTGTGATTTTAACTCGTTTGAGTTAGCTTCGAAGCTAGCATTCGTGTAACTAGTTACAACGAGCTACTCCTTACCCCATATACTAGGAACATAACTTTAGTCCTCCTCAAGTATTTAATAATGTCTTTTACTGTTGTCCAGCGACACTCACCTGGATTAGCCTGGTGCCTATTAGTAGCACTTATAGTGTATGAAACATCTAGGTATGTACTAATCATGGCATACATGATTGATCCAATTGTCGAAGCGTATGGTACCTTTGGGGGCCTTCTTATTTCGAAGGTCCTCAAAACACCAAGTTAACAACCTTTTCATGCCTTTTTTCTGAGCATTGTAGGTATTCATACAAAAAGCACCTTCAGATGATGCAGCCACAAACAAAGGTACAAGCTTCGAGACAGTAGCGCAGGGGAATGAATGACGAAGATGGGAGGAACCGAAGGAGGACCTCAAGAGTTTTACACCAAGATGGCAAGACAAAAAGACATTGTTACACTATTCAAGGTTTAGTAGTTCAAATGTATAGGTTTGAGGGTGCAATTGTAATTTTTACCAAAGCTGTACTCCATGCATAGGGCTGGAAACGAGCTGAGCCGAGCCCGACTTGGCTCGGTCTGGCTCGGCGCGACAGTGAGCCGAGCTCGGCTCGGCTCGAACTTCTAACGAGCTCAACATTGAGGCTCGGCTCGGCTCAGTATAGGCTCGCGAGCCGGCTCAAGCCAGCTCGTGAGCCAATTAAGCCTGCTTGGGTGCTGCTTAGTCTACACAATAACACAATGTAGGTTGCAGATTTCTAGATCACCTGCACTGCAGATTGCAAAACCCGCTCACACACACACACACCATTAGCAATTACTGCTTGTCTTCTTTCTCCTTGCTGGCTTGCTACAACTACACACTCACACGCCATTAGCCATTACTGCTCTCACACACACGCAATTAGCAGACGAGTAGTCCTTCGCGTCCGGCGCCTTGGCGAAGAGCAGACTGCAGACGCCCAGGTCCATGAGCTAACAAGCGCCGGAGCTGACGAGCAGACGCGCAAATGGCGCCTCGGCGAACGACAGCATGCCGGCAACCTTGCACGCAGCGGCGGCATGCCTAGAGCTGAGGCTGGAGTTGCCAACCTGGTGCTCTAGAACGACGCTTAGGGTTTAGGCTGAAGCACGTCTCTCTGTTAGGCTTGGCCACTTGGGATTTGGAGTTGGTCGGTTGGGCACTTGGGCCGTATCCCACAGCCATATGCCAATAGGCACACCGCGCACAAGCGACACATGCGTAGTCTAGTTGGGCTGGCTCGCGAGCTCGCACGAGCTGGCTCGGCTCGGCACGACAAAATTTCGAGCTCACAAAACTGGCTCAGCTCGTTACGAGCTCGCGAGTTTGGCCGAGCCGAGCCGCACCGAGCTCGAGCCATTTTTCTAGCCCTATCCATGCATATAAATAGAGGAATAATGCCATGCATTTGAGGGACATTTTGATTGGAGAAAGAGCATATTGCCCATATCTCCGAAGCTGTAACTTTTCCTTCGCCTTGTAAGCCTCGCATAGCCAAAGGTATAATGGTAACCCCTAATTTTATAATTAGGAAAAGTTGAAGGAAGTAAGCAATGACTACATGATTGTATGATATGTTTTGTATCTATGTTTCATGTGCTTTACTTATTGTTCCATTCATGATGTCCTTGTTAATTTCAACCATACCTTCATATTTTACTTAGAATTCTTCTCAAAGAAGAATGAGTTTAAAGATGAAGGTGATACCCAATCTCATTGTGTTGCCTTGTTTTTGATACTCGAAGGAATAAAAAACGAGTGCCAACATTGGCGCTCACCTTCGGTAACCTCACTTCCACGACCACGAAAAGCTTCATCATGCCACCAAACAAATCGACAACGATCGGCGTCATCCTCACTCCCTTGGACACTAACCAAGGAGAAGAAATGCTTCTCTGAGAAGCATGAAAACAAAAGCAGAAGGTTGTCATCTCGACACCACAATACGAAGCGCTTGATAGAGAAATTCAAAACCTTGAAACTATCCATCAACAAGTGGAAAACACAAAGAAAAGATGCTTCATCTCTCCGAGCTCGACAAAAAAATTGATGAACCTACTGAGAAAATACATAACATCACGCAGAACATAGAGCAGTCAGAACACCAGTACCAACACTGGGACTTCGATATGAAAGGCCACAATCATGATGACCTTCGGTATGAGGGCTTCAACCATAGTGATTTTCTTTATGTTGACGCTTCCCCTGGCTATAGAACTGCAGGCAACCACCCCAACTACCATTGTATGATGGCCATTCTGACTCCAAGCAATTCTTGATGAGTTATGAAACCACAATATCATCATATGGGGTAACATAGCAGTGATGGTCAAATACTTTGTCATGGCGGTCAGGAATGTTGCACAAACATGGTATTCCTCCCTTTGGCTAGGGACGATGACCTCCTGACAAAAGCTAAAAGACATGTTGATCACAAAGCTTTCAAGGTTTTCAAATGAAGTCGATCACTGCTTAGGCCCGAGTACTCTTACTTGGCCCAATAATTGACGGTGGCCTCTAACAAGAAATGTCAACTCCTATGCACACGTAAAGATTATATCAAACGAACCATCACAAAATTACATACATGTTGTTACCTTTGTCTCACGATATTTGGTCTGGCTCTAGGCTGACCTTTCTTTGTCGGTACTGTGATTTGGAATCCTTTAAAAGGTTAGCATTAAACCCTAGCACATCCATGCATTTCTTGATCCAATCACTTGAGGGGCCTAGAGATATATCTTTCAAGAAGAGAGAGATAAATTCCATCTTGTCTAACCATGCCTCACAGCATGCTTCCTGACAAACCTAAAACTACCTTTGTAAGTTGTAACTATCTAGTTACAGAGTAGCATTTGATAGTCCCTATGTAGGTCAATTTACATCTTGTGTACATACGACAATCTCAGGTCAAAGGACACAACATACATGATGTAAAAAGAGAACTATATTACAATATCTTACATTGGGTCGGTCCAGTCTCATGTCATACATGCGCCCACATTATTAGTTTGACATCTCCATGTCCATGACTTGTGAAACATAGTCATCAACTAATACATGTGCTAGTCATCGACTCTGACTAGGGATACCTTTTAGAATAACCATATAAGTACAAAATTTCACAAACAATTCACAAAATTACTAATCAATACAAGGTGCCTTTCATGGATATTCAATTAAGCAATATATGTATGTATATATATATATATCATGGATACAAAGAAATGTGCTCATCTCTAGGATTATGTCTAGAGCATATTTCTAACAGTCTCCCACGTGCACTAGAGTTAATCTAGAAGATATCTAATACCCATAGATCTCATGTGTGTCTCATGCTTAAGTTGTGGAAGAGTTTTCGTCAAAGGCTGAACAACATTCAAATCCATATGTATTTTGCATATCTTGATTTCACCTCGCCTAACATGTTACCATATGAGGTGAAACTTCAGCCGTACATGTTTGCTTTTGTAGTGGTTCCTTGGCTCATTAGCTTGCACAATAGCCCTATTATTATCACAATAGAGGTTCAATGTTCTAGAGGCATTAGGAAACACACCAAGCTCAATGAGGAACTTTCTTATCCAAACACCTTCCTTCGCAGATTTAGCAACTGCAATGTACTCGGCTTCTGTTGTAGAATCATTCAAAGTCTCATGCTTGATGCGTAAAGAGGTTAATCAGAACCAAAACTTAAGGAGTAAGTAAAGAACTTCATAAAACTACCAAGTGGGTGGGTCCAATTTTAAAAAGGGAATGAAGTTCAACAGTAATAAAGATTGGGACAATCGGGTTAAAAGAAATAGGAAAAATATGATTTTTTCTGAGTCTAGTTCTTCACCTCTCTTCAAACGTTGACATGTTCATCTGAAGATAATCTTCAAATGGAATTGCTCCAAATACAGAAATTGTATATAATTACTTGAGGCACACCCTGTAAAAAGTTGACAAACTTTTGAAGTCGTTTGACATGTTTTGGCATTGTTAGACTTCAGTTTTCACTGTTTTTGCAGTCCTGACCAACCAAAGTATGGAGGTCACTAACTTTTAAACCAAGCCTTTAATTAGCTGAAGTGTTGTATAGAAGTGGTAGCCAGGAGTGTGGAGAAAAACTTTGTTACAGTGATCGATGCTTGGGGAGCCTTCCTCCCTTGTCATGTGGCGTTTGAAACTGGGCAGATCGCGCTCGCCACGTGCCGAGCATGTGGACGCGTGGACATCAAGCCATGGAGCGTGCAGTGCCTTGTCTCTGCACGTGGGTAGGCCTCAGTCGTGTCGTGCTCCATTTTCACTGAGCACGCCAACGCCTTTGCCCTCTCCTGCTCTCGTCGCGCCACCATGGGTGCCGGTGGATAGCTCCACGGCGGTGCCACCTATGTCCTCCTCTATCCGAGCACAGTTCCGCTTTGCCTTTGTGATCACGTGTTGAAGCCCCGGCGCATCTCTCCTGAGCTTGATGGACCTCGGACACAGCCGTCGACACCACCGTGCCCCAGTTCGCGCCAACATGTGTGGGCCAAGCGTCATCGTCCACCGTTCGAAGAACCAAACCACCGTTGCGTTCGTCGTTGGCCTCGCATCTTCTCGCCACCTCGCCAGCGTTCCTCTACCGTGGGTGAGCCCTGAGGCTAATGCTGTCGCTTTCTCCCTCCCTTGGTTTGTAAAACCAGAAGGATATTGAGCTAGAATAGAAGAAAGGAGAAGGAGTTTTTGGAAAACTATCATAGACTCAGACGAATAGTATCTGATGACCTAAAAGCAAAAATCTGTGTTTGGTAAAAACCTAAGGACTAACATGCAAAGTGGTTTTCCCTTTTTCTTTTGTTTTCTTTCGGTTTAAAACCGCAGAAACCTTTGAAATTATAACTTGAGTTTCAGAGCACTAAAATTGTGAAACACATTTTCCCTTTTTCTTTTGTATTTGGAGCTATAGTCATGTGGGTCCGACAACCTAGGGTCCGGATCTTGAGAATGGATACTTGTCCCCTGGGGTGGTCCGGAGTCGTGTAGCCGCTTAGCCTAGTCCCGTACCGTAAGCCTGCACGCTCCAACACTCTACGACGGGTGTCCTAGTCTTTGGAATCGTGGTCCAGGGGTCCGAACACACAACTTGGCTTCCTAGACTAAAACCTGCAGGTCCCGTGCATGTATCAAAGGATGGCTAATGTCAGATGATGGGTCCCATGGGTGTACTACTAACACTCCCTAGTCGAAGCTGTGTTCAGGTCCGGGTCCCAGTCGAGGCTGCCTCCTGGGGGCCGTTCCCAACTCTTTTAGGTATGTTGGCATCCAGTCTCGACATGTCGAGCCTACATCCCACGGGGGCCAGGTACCAAGGAGGAGTCGGTAACACCACACACAACAGGGACAAGTGGTACACAGATAAGTGCTAATACTGCTTGATAAATAGTACTCAAAAGTACCTTACAAAAAGCAAAGTTATTACATCCTCCTTCAAGCGGGGCCCTAGCCTTATGTCTACAGGTATAACCTACTCGACATCATTAGGGTCATGCTGGAAGCACGTGGCCGCCATCTCCACGGCGTATGATGTCTTGTACGACCCCACGACGGTGTCAGAGTGGCGTGGCCTGCTGTGGCTGGCGGCGTAGGGGGCGCTGCAGGTGCGGCGGACCTGCACACGACGCGACCGTCGCCCGTGCGGTGGACGGGCAGCCACGCTCCGCTCGACGGGGGAGGCGGCGTTGGAGGCGGCACCTGTGACGGAACCTCCCAAGTAATTAGGCCCGCCTACAGTTGTCCTTGTCCAACGGACCTCAGACAACCCTGTAGGTGCCTCTGAACTACTTGACAAGCTCGGTATCTTTCCTTACCATTCCAGGAACGTCTCACCCGTCTTGCAGACATTACAGAACATCGGAGATATAGATAGGCGGAAGCGATTACATGAACTTACATTTATTAAAAAGTAAGATCGAGTTGGTTATTACACACCAGGAATATAAACGAGTGCAGAGTATATTATTACACATACCAAGGGAGGCAAAAACTCCTCCCGACAGTTATCACACAAAAGTCTTAATGGAGGACCCCTTCCTCCCGCACTTCACTCTTGCTTATCTTCATTAGGAACCACCTTGGTACAGAAGCAACAAAGGGTTGTCGCTTCACCTAAAAACAACGGAGGGATAAACCCTGAGTATGGAATTACTCAGCAAGTCTTACCCGACTAAGGAAAAGACTCTCAAGGGTATGCTGGATAAATAGGACTCAAGGAGAGGCTTTAACAGAAATCAGCTTAGATACTGTTGCAGAAATAGCTTACTAAAGTGAGTCCTTACTTTCAATATTTTAATGCCGAATTAAGTATTAATAGACTATGTTGGCCTCTAGTCTAATTTCATCATTTCACCAGTACAACCTCATTTTTATCCATAATGTTCACATCCTGACTTTAGGTTGGAGGGAAGTGACCAAGTCTTCATAACCGCGAAGGTACGGCGATCCGAATCGATTATACTCAGCTGAGGATCTCCAATCACACGACATATGTAGCACTTAACCCTTGCATATGTCAACCCGCCACCGGGGTTCTTAAGACCAGATCAGGTTCACGCAAACCGAGAGCACAGATACACCACCGTCCAGCCTCTTGCCACGGTGGGTACACGCTACTCCCGCCACCGCTCCATGCCCATTTCGTGTATCTTATTCTGGCCTTAGTCTGCCCGAGGCAAGGCTTACCCATGACGAGGCATGTGACCAGTTAAAGGGTCCTCGATCAGCACGCCTACATACGCATTCAATCCTTAATCAACCTGGGTAGAACATCACCTGTTCCTAACCCAAGTCTCGATTTAAGTACTTCCATCCTTAGGATTGTTTCTGTTCCTTAGGATGAAAAGAGCATCACAGGGAACTTTGCAGTAAGATCCCACCACGCTCTCAAGGAAAGTAGTCTTGCAGATAGAAGCCATCTTTCCTCAGGGTAACCCTGAGCTAGGCAGTATTGCAAAAGACAACCTCTATCCACAAGATCTAAGCAGGGCTAAGCATTTTGTAAATCAAATTTTGATACTTCACCAGAAGTATCTATAAAGGTATGGATATCAAGGAAAGCAATGCATCAAAAGGTTCCAAGCAATTCCTATGAACTTAATGCACATTTCACTTGACTTAAAGTGTGCGAAAAGTATTTTAAAAACACAAGGAAAGGGGTTGCATGCACCGGGGCTTGCCTTCGTTAATAGGTGAGTCTGGCTTGGATCCGCAAATATCAAAGTAGAAGCAGTTGCCTGCTTGAGAATCCGAGGGTGGTGGTGTCCTTTCTTCGGTGACTTCTACTTCTTCTTCACGTTCTAATCATAACCATACATATGTATAAGAATGGATGCCATGGGATGCTCATGAGGGTGCAAAGATAATATAAACTTATTATCTAAGTCTTGAATACAACTTTCCTTCACGGTACTCCGAGAACTTAGGGTTTCCGGAGTCAGTAAAGGAGTTCACATGGCAGGGGGGTGTTTTGGGGTTTGGTGATCAAACAAGGTCCAAATCAACCCAAATTCTACCCAAGGCTTCTAAATAATATGAGGAACTCATATAAAAATTTTGAGCATTTTTGGGATTACCAAGCATTTTTCTAAAAATCCAGAACCAATACTTTTAACTACTTTAAATGCCCTAAAATTTCTTATTTCCACAAAAATTCATGAAACTATTTTTATTAAATTCTAGGGAAAATAAGAAACCTAGGAAAATTGGTTTCACAATTTTACCATTTTTCTACATTTTTCTACATATTTCTAAAGCTGGGTAGAAAAAGAAAAAGAGAAAAGATGTAACAGTGCTGGGCCAAATCTGGTCCAGACGGCCCAACACAGGAAACGCGTGCCCGCGCCCGCGCGCGATGGCAGAATTGCACCAGGGCCCTCGCGTTTTTGTCTAACTATGGACGGGTTTAGCCACTATCTTTACGGGTCTCTGACACTTTGCAAATCGGTCCCCCATGTTCTAATTCTTTACAGGGGGAAGTCCTCGACGACGGCATGTTGAGGAGCTCCGGCGAGCCACCATACCGGCCGATTGAGGCGATGACCGGTGCTCCCAAGCGACAGACACCAAATTGGAACTACCCTAAGCCTTTCCCCCAACTCAATTGCATACAAGATCAATTATGGAGCTCTGGCCACGGTGGCCGAGAATCAGGTGGTAAGATCGTCGGGTTCCCGGCGATCAGAGGCGGTTTGGTTCGATTAAAAGGGGTCGGAGAGCATCACCCACACGTAAGGATGCTAGAACAGGGATGAAAAAGGAATGAGCAGACCTGGGGACGGTTGGCCGCGGTGAGGTGAACTTTGCGGTGGCGGAAACCAGTTTTGGGGAGAACTAGGAATTCTCGAGCTCCGGTGAGGGACTGCTAGCAATTGGCGGTGGCTGAGTGCGTGAGGATGTGGTGAAGCTCACTGCAGGGTCAATTTATAAATCCCCGGGGCGGTGGCGCTCAATTCGAGCGGATAGCAGAGGCGGCCGGAGAGGAGGAAGAACCCTGGCGCGCGTGGGTACGTGTCCTATGGCGTGGCGGTAACTTCGGTGATCGACAGGCAGTTAGAGAGGGTCACGGTGATGCGGTGGCGCGGTTAAGACACACGGCGCACGGTCGGACGGCGGCTATCACCGGCGTTCTTATCTGCCCCGCCGTAGGGTAAAGGGGAAGGCACGAGGGGTCGCCGGAGTGGAACCCAGCTCACCGGCGGTGTTCTCCAGGCGTTGTCCACTGACCCTGAGCACAAGTCGGGCCGGCAGTCGCACGAATCGCGGCGACAATCGGTCGCCGGCGGTGAGATTCTTCTGCCGCGGCTGATCTGATCCGGTTGACTACTGTACCATGGGGAGATAGTCTTCAGTCTATCTGACAGACAAAGTTTGGGCCACCTTTTCTCTGATTTTCAAATGGCAACACAACCAGTGACCTATAGCAAAGTTGTAGTGCTATAATCCATCTATAACTTTGCTACAATGTGCTCTCACAAAAAGTCACTGGATCCCATTCAAAATCGAGCTCAAAGTTCATCTCATAACACTGTTACTCTGAATTTCAGACCTCAAGCAGTCTGACAGTCCATCTTTGGTTGAGATTTTCTCCAAATTTCTCATAAGAACATGGCTTGAACCCTTAAACAAAGTTGTTTTCCTATAATTGGGCTATAATTTTGATGCGGTGACCTAGGGCAAAAACCCTAGAATCTAAAAGATACAAGGGTTCAAAGTTGAAGAGAACACACTAATTTCAGACTTAGGCTCTATAGTGCTTAAGAGGTGATTTTTGCAATTTGGTCCAAAATTCAACATTTGGCTTTCAAGTCCACACATTTGTGAACCAAATGTTTTAAGATACTTATTTAACTTGATTTTTGCACTTTAGCCCAAAAGTGGACTAATTTTGCACATAGGTCCCTAGGGTTTGGTTTTAGGGTTTTCCAGGGGTTTATTTAGGGTTTTTGGTATCCTAGGGGCATAAATGTGATTCAACTTTGTTTTTGGGGATATTTTATAACTATTTCCCTAAAGTTTTTAGGTTTTCTCATCATGGATTAGGTCTTACCCCTTTAATCCCAGTTTAGGGTTAAGTTTCCTATCCAGGGTTCTCTTTGCAAAAACACTTTAAACAATACACTTGATTGAAATTTTTACCTAGTGAATGCATTCTAGGTGTATCAAACATATGAAATGCCCATGCTTATGATGCCATGCTCCAGTTTTAGTTGCAGTAACACCAGGGGTGTTACAGCACCGAAGCCATCAAAGCCAAAGAGATGGAGCCACAGCACAGCTCGCTTCCCACCCCAAGGAGTTGGGGGGGCGAGAGGGATGGAGCCACGGCTCAGCCCGCTGTCCACCTTCACGAGGCTGTTGAACATCCTTCCCCCCGAATGCTGGAGGAAGAAGGGAAGGAGCGTCGCCTCCACGGACATCCTGCGGAGGTAGGCAATGATGGCTGCCTGAAGGATGAAGCAGGGCACAACGTGTTGAGGTTGGAGGCCAAGCTCCTCCAGCAGCAGCACGAAGAAAGACGAAATCGGTAGCGCCAGACCGCTGGGGAGGTTGGAGACAAAGAGCATGAACTCCCCGGCGATGAGGTCGCCATGAGCAGAGACGCCGACACAGATCTTTCCGGCGAACGCCGACACCCCATCCGAGCAGGTTGCGCACCAAGTTGAGTGCCACCTCGGGCTCGAGGCGCTCGAGAGGATCTAGCAAGGCCATGGTGGCTACGACGGCATAAGAGCGTGGAGAACTTGAGGGCGAAAGGTCGCTGCGAGCGATGAGAATGGCTACCATGCTCGGGGGAGTCCCTTTTTAAAGAAGGATTCCCCCACTGATGCCCCGAGGTGCCGCTAAAGATCTCGCCTGACGCGCTTGGGTGGCCCAGCCTCCAAGTGCGGATAAGGCGAACCGCCGCATGAGGAGTACGCCACCGTCCGCAGTAATGCGCCTCTTCACCTCCGCCGAAAGTAGCGGACTAGCCTCTAGCACGGGGGCCCAGGCCCACGAGTCATGCTCCTTGGGCGTCGGCCTCCGTGTGCGGAGAAGGCGAACCACCGCGTGAGGAGCACGCCACCACCTGCAGTGGTGCGTCTCTTCACCTCCGCCGAAACCAACAGCCTAGTCTCTGACACGGGGGCCCGGGCCCATGAGTCATCCTCCTTGAGCGCCGGTTCCTGGGTGCAGAGAAGCCGAACCACCGCTCGCGCCAGTACCGCGCCTCCTCGGGGCCGCCGTAGAAGACAGAAAAATTTTCAAAACCAATGCAGCGGTATCGAGGCACCCCGCGTGTGGCCCAGCAAAAGCATCAAGTGCGGAGGTCACGGGTCAGTCAGCCGAGGGGATAGGCGCAGCAGTTAGCGTGTTCGAAGGCGGGCTGGCAGTAATTACGACAGCAAGCGCACGGAAGTAGCACGCCAATCGTCGGTCAAACTTTGGCCCCACCTGCAGGCTCGTATCCTCCCCTGAGGCAGGCCCGGGGCCACTGTCGGTACCCTAAATCAAGGGTATCCCATACTATAGCATAAAGACATGGTGCTCGCACGGCTATCTCTAGTCGCGCGGTAAACAGTACCCGACCCCACCACGTGGACGGCTCTGGGGTCGCCACGTGGCCAGGGAAGACAATACCCTCCAAGGTATCAACGGTGGGTCCGGACCCCCATGGGAAAGTGTCAGGTCCCTGCATATCTGGATCGGACCTCCGGGTAGGGTCCAGGACCTCCGCGGGTACAGATCGGACCCTCGGGACGGGTCCCGGACCTCTCTGTGTAGGATCCGGGCCACCCTCAGTAGGGTCCCAGGATTCTGGGACAAAGAATACCTAGACCTTAATCAAGGCCAGGCGGGGGTCCGGAGCCGACACGTGTCTGGACCACACCATGTACACTTATGCTCCCCGCTCAGGCGGAGACTCGATGCTGCCACGTGGCCTACTACTCATGACGTAAGCCAGCGAGCGGAGCCTCACGTAAGGCCTCTAGGCCACGTGGCGCTGCATTTATTGCGGATAAGGCGCACCGCGTGTCTATTCCACTGGCAGGTGATGTGTCGCCTCGGCATTTAATGAGCCATGCCACTCCACTGGCGGGCGATGTGCCGCCTCAACATTTAATGTGCCCTGTCCACTTCGTTGACGGGCAGCGACCAGGCCATCCTGCAGGCAGCGTGCCTATCCATTCCGTTGGCAGGCAGTACGCCTGTGCTGCGGCATACACTATGCCCATCATCACTCATACGTTGCCAGAGAAGCTTCCGCTGCACGCCGATACTACGCAGGCTGCGGATATCTGGGTGCAAGGAGATTGCACTGGCGACCAGCATTAGTTGCTCCAAGTATTACATCCGTTATGTCCCTGGGCCCGCATGTCGGGGCTCAGCACCCTTGTACGTGCCCCTTCAGCTATAAAAGGGGAGGCACGCAAAGTTACGAGACAGGCACACAAAAGCTCACTCAGACTCAGACACACTTAGACCCTCACAAGTTCATACAAGCTCAATACATCACAAAGTGGAGTAGGGTGTTACGCTCCGGCAGCCCGAACCACTCTAAATTCTTGTGTGTTCTTGTGTTCTTCCCGTTTCCAACTAACAGGCAAAACGCTTAGGCCCCTCTTCATCTTAGGATTTAGGGCGGGGTGCATTCCGCCACCCGGCCAGAGATTTCCTCTCCGACAAGATCTATAGTTTAAAAATGTTGCATGTTGAGTTTCTAATGCTTTTATACATAGTTTTGATTTAAACAAAGAAATTGAGTTTTTCTTCTAAAAATTTTGATGACTAGGACAATGGTGAGAAAATATGACTTCAATTTGTTAGGTTTTTCCTAAGATTACCTTTCTGTGATAAATATATTTTGAATATGTTTTGTGAATGAAATGGCTTTTGTAATAGAAAAATGGAAAGTGTTGATTCCTTAGAAAATAAAGAAATAAAGTGGAAATGTTGTGAGTTTAGTGTGAAACTTTTTGTGAGTGTTTCTTCTGTATTTTATCACCTCTCAATCAAATATGAGTTACTGTTTGTATAGAAATTTCGTGGGTTAAGATTCAAAAATAGAAAAGGTTGTTTTCTTTAGAAAATCATGGAAAAGGACTTCTAGTAAGAATAACCATGGAAATTTTTGTGCAATGTTCTTATGATAAGTAATTTATGGGAAAATTATAACATATGTTGTTTGGTTACTTTGGTAGTACAAAGTAATCTAAAGTACTTCTGTGCCCTGTTATTTGTTATTTTTATACAGTGAGAATTATTGGTCCAAATGAGATAATATTTTTATGGTGAACTCTATTCGCTAAAACTACTCATTGTAATTTTTATGGTATTTTAGGGAGAGTTGAAATGGCAATTGTAGTGTAAGCTCAATTAAGTAATGATATAGGGATTTAAGATATTTGAATTGATTTTTGGTTTAGTCTTGGTTAGTTCATGATTGATGGTAATAATGCTTGTTGGTGATAACTAGGTTTCTCTAGTGAATCTTTCTTCTTAAGTAATAAACTAATTCTTAAGTGTATGTGTTGTGTTGTATGTGTGTGATGTTTGTGTAGGATGCCAAGGAGTAAAATATATACCCTCCAACCCTGCTAAGGGTAGGAAAGTAAGTAGTTAGGTAAAGAAATAAAAGTATACCATGTTTAGTGAGTAATGGCTTGCTTGAGGGTAGATACCCTGCTAGGTTGGACTACCTTGTAGAGGAGAAGTTGATGGACTATATGATTTCTTAAAACAGTAGTTCTCGAACGATGTAGACTATCTTGTAGAATCAGTTTGTAGCTAACCTCTGAAAAGTACACCATAAATAATGTTGCAAACCGCATGCATCCCTTGCACTA
This sequence comes from Zea luxurians, assembly GCA_029449295.1. Taxonomy (NCBI): domain Eukaryota; kingdom Viridiplantae; phylum Streptophyta; class Magnoliopsida; order Poales; family Poaceae; genus Zea; species Zea luxurians. The sequence continues at coordinate 123,001,478 of JAOPSE010000009.1, forward strand.
TGCATCACCTACCCTCTTACTACATGCATCATACAAGATCACAAAAGTAAGTGCCAATAGGAGTTGACGAGGAGCTACAGGAGGTTCTCGCTGAAGAGGGTGAGCCTGAAGCAGAAGACCAGGAGTGCCTAGACCATCGCCCAGTTCCTTCGAGAAAGGCAAGCCCCGACATCTAATTCCTACGGTTTGCAGTGATTAATTTACTTACCACTCGCCTATGTTTGTTGCATTAGGTTATAGGAGTTGTTTGGAAACAATTGATGCATTTATCCTTGATTACCTGTTTATCCTATCCTTGTCACCTAGGTAATTTAAGTATGTTAAAATGTTAGGCCTGCTTAGATGGTAGAAGTTAGGTGATTTCCTGTCATCTATGAGATATAGGTGGTTACCTTGTCCTTAATTTGGGGCAAAATCATTGGGTAATATCCATGATAGTGTGAAGGTTAAATTGAGATCAGGCGGAGTCTTATGGGGAAAGTAGTCCATAGTGATCCCGCCTGTGTCGATTAAGGACCATATTGTTGTGGTCCGTCGAGTCATGTTGAATTTATGCCTAAGCACTTAGCTGGTGTTGGGTGCCAATGTTGGGGACTTGCTCTCAAATGCTATAAATTGAGAACAAGGCAACACCAAAACAAGTTATTTGTTAATGCTCTTTGTCCTACGAAGCATTATTTCCCTAAGGATATAATGATCTTCGGACGAAGGTCATGAAAGACATACCTTCATCATCTCATTATACATATATGCATTAATATTAGCGGCGAACAAAACATGTAAAGCATAAGAAACAATGTAGATATAACATTATCATTATCATTATCATATATATATATATATATATTTCTCAATGTATAATCGTAAGTTAAGATAAAGACAATATTGAATAACATTTGGTACCTTCGGCTTGACAGAAAACAAAGGTACGAGCGTGACGCGAAAGCAAAATGTCAAGTTAGCGTGAACAGTACGGGGGTACTGTTCATCTATTTATAGGCACAGGACGTAGCCTATGAGAAATTACATTCATGCCCTTTACATTTATTGTTAACTTATGTACAATCCTATGAGGACTAGATAGCCTTTTCGCCTTGAAGTCGGTTCCTTTTTCCGTCATTTAGCTGAAGCTTTCTTGCACATAGCTTCGGGATTGACTCGACCTTCATCCCGATCAACCTTCGTCCCGATCATGCTTTCCGTATTATGTGTGCTTTTGACCCGAGTCTGAAGGTACCTGTTTACATGTCACACTTGGAAAATATTGTTAAATCATATTTTTGAGGACCTTCGGAGGATGAAGGCCCCAACAGTAGCCCCTCGCAATATTAATTTGTTTAGAATAATGAATTCAGATTGCGATATGGACGAAGGCCCTAAGCCAAAGGTCCGAAAAAACACCTTCCTTTGCTAGAATAGCAACAGTCTATGACAGACAGGACCCTCCCATTTGGAGCGTCCTGAGCATATAAATAAGAACTCATACCAGCCATAGTTGGTACGCTGCCAGTGCCATTTGCTTTATTTTCTCAATCTCATAGCTCTTGCTTACTAACGCTTGCTAGTTTTTCAAGCTTTTTAGCTTCGGGTTGAAGGACACGTTTTCATCAATTCCGAAGATAAGATGTCTCAAGACAAGAAAGTTGCTGAGATGAAGCTATCTGAAGAGGAGAAGACTGCTAGGTTTGTTGAGTCAATAGCGAAAACGAATACAGAGAAGATTACTAAAGAAATTCTGGAAGGCTTGTCTGAAGAAACTGATGATAGTGACAGCTATGATGTGGAGAGTGGGGGCGAAGACTCTGAAGATCGGCCCTGGCGACCAAGTCATGCAGTCTTCGGGAAATCAACTATCAAACAGAGTCATCTTGATAACATGAGAGGAAGGTATTTTCGAGATTTGTCTATTGTGAGGGCTGACGCAGACAGAGTCGTTCCTGCTCCTGAAGAAAACGAAGTTGTAATCTACCGAAGCTTCTTCAAAGCTGGACTTCGGTTCCCATTAAGCATTTGTGGTTGAAGTTTTAAAGATATATCAGATTTTCCTTCACTAGATCACTCCCGAAGCAATTATCAGAATGGGGATCTTCGTCTGGGCTATGAGGAGTCAAGGTCTAGAGCCAAGCGCAAGATGTTTTTGCAGCATGCATGAGCTTTCGTATGAGACGAAGCCCTAGGGTAAGGAACAATATCATAACAATTTTGGGTGCTACAGCTTTGTTGCTCGCTCTGGCGCAAGCTATCCAGTGCCAACGTTTTGGAAGAGGTGGTTCGGGGCCTAGATGGAAGAATGGTTCTACGTGAAAAATGATTTGAAGGCAAGAGAAGATATTAAAGAAATCATCATGCGACCCATTTGGTCCCGCTTCGGTCTCCGAAACCGAAGGTAGAAATTGATGAGGCAGCCGAAGCATGCCGAAGGGCCTTCAGCATAGTTTGTTCTTTTATTGGGACAAGAGACTTAGTTCAAGAACATGTAGCCTACAGGATATGGCCATTGATAGATAGCTGGGAAATGCCAAAAGAGACCATCACTAACCTAGAGAAGGTGGTTTAGTTCGATTGAAATACACCTTCAGGTTTGGAGACCAGTTTATCGAACCCGATGATGACTGGCTGAAATGTGTTGAGAATACTAGTGATGAACTACTTGGAGCATACTCTAAGTCTGAAGATAATGCACTATCTGCGGCCTTCGGGAGCCAAAAAAAGAAAAGACTAAATAGGGTTTTTGATGCTATTGGATTTGTGTATCCTGACTATCGCTACCCGCCACGGGGGCAAAAAAGAAAAGGTGCAACTTCTGGAAAGGTTGCTGCTTCGGCTACTCCAAGCGAACCTGCGCCGAAGAGGAAAAAATTGGAGGTCCTTACCCACCGACCGCGCTACATTGAACCGGCCATAGTGCCTGAATTTGGCGGTGAAACTTCTTCAGCTATTGAAGCCAAAGGACCTACTCCTACACAGAGGATTGAAGAACCGGCTGCAATGCCGAAGACTGAAAATTGAAGAACTGAGAATTGAAGGGACGAAAACATTAGAAGTTCTAAGCCCTTCGGCAGGAGTGGAGGTGCCGAAGGCACAAAAAGGTCTAGCAGCGACCCCCAAGAGATAAAGGATGGCCAGTGTACTGGATGTGCTGGAGACGATAAAAGCTTCAAAACTCTACTCCAGGGCAAATTGCCAAAGCTTCGACAGTGCAAATTGAAACTGAAACAAAACTGACCGAATCCGAAGCTACAATGAGCCAGGCCAGCACCGAAGCTGGGCCTTCAGAGCCTGCCAAGGAGAAACCCTGGAAAATTGGAGAAAAGGCAGCGGAAGAAGAAGCTATAAAACAGATTTTGCCTGAAAAAGCTGCTGCTCCTACTCCGAAGCTTTGAAAGAAAATATTGAATATATTATCCGTCATGCTTCAAGAAAAAAGCTCTCTAAGAAGAGAATGAGAAGCTCAAACACTATGCCCAGAAGCTGAAATATCCAAGGGGGCACTAGTATTCAACGGCATCGGAGAAGAGGATTTCTTGTATTGTCTCCCGGACAGCAAGGAGATTTCTGTCTGTCGGGAGATAAGTAGAAGCTTCGGATTCCCGACATTAGAAAGTGGGTTTTCAGTACTGTCGAAAGATGAATTGGATGACAGTTTAGCATATAATAGTATAAAGGTGTGAAAATCAAATTTTTGTACTTAAAAACGATTTTTTCATTTGCTTATACTCAATACCGTACTTCTTTTGCAGGGCTTGATCCTTAGCAATGCGCTCAGGGCGCAGAAGAATATCGAAGACGAAGGATGCACTATAGCTCTGAACAACCTTCGTTCAGAAGTAATCGAACTAAGGAACGAAGGTCTTGAAAAAGATAAAATATTAATTTCATTGGTGAGCAAAATAAAAGAAGACGAGGCTACTTCCAAAGCCCAAGCTGAAGCCCAGAAATGTGAAATTGAAGACCTTCGGAAACAGCTTCCTCCACATCAGAGCTGATGAAGTTGTACTTCTTCAAAACTTATTTTGTGCTTTAGCACAATTTCACTTTTTCGAAGCATTCTCCGAAGATCGACATTGTATTCCCTTCTTGTGCCATTGATACAATATGATGTATGATGTTATGTTATGCGAAATGATGTGATGATGTTATGTTATGCGAAATGATGTTTATGCCGAAGACACACACTCACACCCCCATAATGGAATACACAATCTCTTTGCCGCTTATTTTTCGGCTTCACCGTTTATTTTTCGGTGTATCAGCGCTGACTTTTCGCTGTAAATTCTGCATTCCCTTAGGAACGTCTTTTGAACTTCTTCGCCTTCTATT